>OX451736.1:1263956700-1269423289 GCA_948472305.1 Vicia faba | reverse complement strand
ATACATGCATCATTATTCCATCCGTCCACAACAATCTTGTCCTCAAGATTGTAATTAGAATAAATAAAACATCCACCAGGGTTATATGATGTTGTATCCCATAAATTGGGTGTCAACGATGGAGTGTCGATCAACAACACTGTGAAGCATGGTTGTGTTTTCAACTGCATTTGATTTTCCTCTGCCGTCACCGGTATTTGAGTTTCTTCTATGATCAGATTGATTTTGGTAGAACAATTAATTTGTCACTTAGATCACTTGGTTGCATCACTACTTCTAAGGTTTGTTGAATCTTGTAACATGTGACATATGACAATTATGTTTGTCTCTGGGTATGGACGATTCCGACGCAACGATCGACAATTTGGAAACAACAATTTTTCATTTGCACAAAGCCATGCATTCTTCTAAGCATCTCCATGACTTTATCATATGATTCATTGCTACGTCAATTAATTTCTCGAAATGATTCGCATATAAGAGAAAGGGGATTCATGGATGAAATGTAGTTTGAAAATGAAAGCACAAATGATAGAATGTGATAAATTAATATGTCTAATTATTCCAATTGAAAAGAAATATGTCTCCATAGAAAGGGATAAAGAGTATAATTCTTTTATGAATAATTTTCTTCATTTGATTTTACATGTACAATATATATATATATATATATATATATATATATATATATATATATATATATATATATATATATATATATATATATATATATATATATATATATATATATATATATATATATATATATATATAAACCAACACAACTACATCTTAACAATTAAGAGATGAGATAGTTTTTTAATCAATTCTTTAACTTCTTAAAACTACTAATAACTACCTAGACAAGGAAGTGAAATGTATCATAATTAAGAGATGAGATATTTAATAATTTATTTATACATGCATCAACTGACTAGTTTCAAACAAAGAACAAAGAGCTTGATTTTAATTTAGAGCTAGACAAGGAAGTGAAATGTATCATAATATCAAATAAATTAGTTATAAAAAACTTAGAACGTAGAATACGTTATATAAAATTACAACTACCACGCATAAAAAGAGACATTTTTTATACAACTCATACTCACATAATCATTTGCGACTCTTATTGATTTAACATCAATAGAATTATCAATTAGTGTACTTATACGACTTCTTAATTAAGTATTTATTAATTTTTATTTTAATTATTTTTAAGGAACATAGTTTTTGGGAATTTATTTTTAATTAAATAGGAATTAAGTTTCTCGAAAAAGATTTGACTTTCTTTTTGAAAATTTGAAAATATATTATTATAAAAAATTAAATTTTTCAAATTAAAATATTTTTTAACGACAATGATCCTTGGATTTTTTTTTTTATTTGAAAAATAAAATTTTAAAAGTTTTTTAATTTTAAAATTGCATCCTTTATCGAGGATACCAATTTCTAAAAACAATATTTTTTTTAAATATGATAAGAAATTAAAAAATATATCTTAAGAAAGTTGACTTCTTTAAATTAAAAAAAAAAAAAGAAGATAGTTTACGAACAATTAAAAAACAGGGGCAATTAAAGTTGAAATAAGGAGGTTGAAAGAACTCCTTAAGGGAGAGAAAAATTGGGTGCCAAATAGGAAGGATATAATGACATCAAAGAGTCTCGGACGATAAAGAAACAAATTACTTCAACATGAGGAGATTTTATGGAGACAGAGGAGTAGGGTCGTTTGGCTAAAGGACGGGGACCGAAACACAAAGTATTTTCATGGTAAGGATGAACAAAGACAGAAAACTAACACGATCAAAAAACTCGGAGATAAAGAAGGGCAATGGTAGGAAGGTGAGAGGAAATGTGAGAGGTTACTTATTGACTATATATCAAGTATATTCTCAACATATATCCCAACAAATGTTGCAGAAGTGTGTGAAATGGTTAAAGGAAAACAAATAATGATCATAAGAGGTGGTGTGAAGGAATTTTTTCTAAGCAGAAAGTGGAAGAGGCCTTATTTCAAATGCATCCCCCGAAAGCCCTCGGACCAGATGGCCTTCCAGCGCTATTATTTCATAAATATTGGCAACTAATTGGCAAGGATATGAAGGATTTAGTTCTTGGAGTCCTTAATAATAGCCATGACCCCATAGAGATGAACAAGTATACCTTTGATTCCCAAATATAAGAATCCGGGAAATCTGAAAGAGTTTTGCCTCATTAGCCTATGCAATGTTGTCAGGAAGATTCTAACAAAAAAATATCAAACAAGATCAAGTATATCCTCCCGGAGATAGTTGATGAGGAACAAAGTGCTTTTGTTCAAAGAAGGCTAATTACGGACAACACTCTCATCGCGATGGAGTGCTTTCATTGGTTGAAAAAGAAGAAGAAGGGGAAGAAATGTGTAATGACCTTAAAGCTTGATATGTCAAAGACTTATGATAGATTGGAGTAGGAGTTTGTGGTGGGAGTTTTGGAGTCTATGAGTTTTCCATCTCCCTTGGTGAATCTTATAAAGCATTGTATATCTTCCATCTCCTACCAAATTCTTCTCAATGGCCAGCCGATTTCTAGTTTTTATCCAGAGAAGGGACTCCGTCAAAGAGACCTTATTTTCCCTTACTTGTTTATTCTTTGTGCAGATGTGCTTTCAGGGATGTTAAAAAAGGAGTATAGAGACAACAACATCCATGGCATCCAAGTGGCAAGAAAGGCTCCCATAATTTCTTATTTGTTCTTTGCAGACGACGACCGCCTCTTCACCCGCGCCAAGTCTAAAGAAGCTGACACTATTATGGAAATTCTCTCTAACTATTAAGTTGTTTCTGGACAAATGGTGAATATGGAAAAATCGGAAGCATCCTTTAGTAGAAATGTTCTTGAGGAGATTAAAGACATGATTCATAATAGGATGGGTGTAAAGATTATTGTGACTCATTCTAGATACCTGGGACTACCAGACTTATTTGGAAGATCCAAAAAAGATGTGTTCTCTTTTGTCATTGATCGTGTTTGGAAGAAGATGAAAGGGTGGAAGGATAAATTTCTATCCATGGCAGGTAAAGAAGTTTTCACTAAAGAAGTCGCGCAAGTGATATCAAATTACTCATGAGTTGTTACAAATTACCGGAAGAAGTGTCTAAGGATATTGAGATCATGTTGGTGAAGTTTTGGTGGGGTTCAAAGGAGGCGAGAGAAAAATCCAGTGGGTAAGTTGGAAAAAAATATCTCTAGCAAAAGGCGCGAGAGGCCTGGGTTTCACGGGTATAAGTGATTTTAATGATAATCTGTTAGGTAACAAATTATGGAGACTTCAAACAGGGGCTTCTTCGTTGATAGAAAAGGTGTTCAAACAGAGGTAATATCCAAGAAGCACGATCCTCGAAGCTCATATAGGTTTCGCTCAAAGTCATGCCTGAAGGAGTATACTGAGCACAAAAAACCTTATTTGGAAGGAGCAAGATGGAGGATAGGGAATGGTTTAAGAGTAAAGATATGGGGTGACAACTGGCTTCCTGATAATGTTGGGTTCAAAGTGCATAATGATGCGCAATGGTTGGATAAGGAAGTCATTGTTAGCAGCCTCATTGACCATGATCTCCTCTGCTGGAAGAAGGAAATAATAGAAAAGTGTCTTGATCTTGCTGATGCAATTCAAGTTATGAGCATTTCGCTCTCACTACGAAGGTGTTAAAATTAATGTGTTGTAACCACCACTATCTTTATGAAGCATTATGAGAGAACTGTAACCATCACATTATAATGATTGTCTTTATTTAGATTTATGGTAGAGTTATATCATTAAAATTGAGAGAACCAAAGAGTCCTCATCTTGATTAGCAACCTATTTATATTCTCTATCAGTTTC
Source organism: Vicia faba (assembly GCA_948472305.1). Taxonomy (NCBI): domain Eukaryota; kingdom Viridiplantae; phylum Streptophyta; class Magnoliopsida; order Fabales; family Fabaceae; genus Vicia; species Vicia faba. Next base: position 1,269,419,424 of record OX451736.1, on the reverse strand, counting down.
ATTCAAGCCTATATAAAGGCTTTGTAATGCTAAGATTAAGAGTAAGAAGCATTTGGTGAATTAAAAAAAAAAAGCAGAATTTTTCAATGGTCATCCACCAGTAGAAGTATAGTACAAAAAGTGATGAAAAATAGTTTTCTCTGTAGAATCCCGCAACACTATAATTTTTCACATACCACCTCTAGAATACCGCCAACAAAGTGGTATCAGAGCTGCAGATCCGTACAGCTGCAGCAAAAATAACAACAGTTATGGCTTCCACAAACAACCCTTCCGTAACTTACAGCAATGTCAAAGTTCCTCTATTTAAAGGAGAGAACTATGATTTTTGGACTGTTAAAATGGAGACTTTATTCACATCTTTGGATGTTCTAGAGTATGTCAAAAACGGCTATGAAGAACCGACGGTGACAGAGGCTGAAAAATCAAAAGAAAAGGCTGAAGAATCAAGCCAACGACTTGAAGAATTAAAGAAGAAGAAGATCACAGATGTTGGAGTTCTCGAGATGATTCAAAGAGGGGTCTCTCTATCCATCTTCCCAAGGATTATGAGAGCTAAAACATCGAAAGAAGCCTGAAGTATCCTACAACAAGAGTTCGAAGGAGACTCAAAGGTGAGAACGGTGAAGCTTCAATCTCTTAAGAGAGATTATGAAAATGAAAGGATGAAGGAGAACGAGAGCCTGAACGAATACTTCAACAGACTCTCCGAGTTGGTGAATTAGATGAAGTCACATGGTGATACGATAGAAGATCGCAGAATTGTTGACAAAATTCTGATCAGTTTGACAGCAAGATTTGACCCAATGGTGGGGGTAATAGAAGAAACCAAGGATCTATCAACCTTGACTGTTCAAGGGTTGATGGGGTCTTTGAGATCCTACGAGCAAAGGATGTTACGACATTCTGAAAAATCAATCGAGAGTGCCTTTCAATCTAAACTCAACATTCAGCCCAACAATGGTGAAAATAAGCCCCAAATACAAACTAGAGGTGAGTCGTCTAGAGGTGGTAGATTTGGAAGAGGCAGAGGAAGAGGCCGAAACTCACGTGGCAGATCTGGAAGAAGCGCAAATGGCGAAAGATGGAATGGAGCATCAAACAAATGGTGCAAAATTTGTAACAGCGGTACTCGTGACGAGAAGGATTGTTGGAACAAAGGTAAACCGCAATGCCACAATTGCAAGAGATTCGGGCACCTTCAAAAGGATTGTCGTCTTGCAAATCAACAACATGCTTCGTACGCAGAAGGAGAATCTGATGAAGGAAATTTATTTTTTGCTTGTCAAAAAGCATTGCATGAAGAAGGTAAAAATGTATGGTATTTGGACAGCGATTGTAGCAACCATATGACCGGACAGAAGGAAGCATTTATAAACATTGATTCTTCATTTGGCTCAAAAGTTAAATTGGGCAATGGAGAACATGTCGTAGTGAAAGGGAAAGGAAGCATTGGAGTCACCACAAAGCAAGGAAGCAAAGTCATACATGACACGCTCTATGTACCGGAATTAGACGAAAATTTGCTTAGCATTGGACAACTTCTGGAGCACGGCTATTCTCTAAACTTTGAGAATAACGAGTGCAGAATTTTTGACTCAGAAAGAAGAAGTGTTGTCGTTGTGAAGATGACTAGCAACAGGAGCTTTCCACTATCTTTTAACTATGAGAAAAATGTAAGCATGATGGCCAGAGAAGAGAATGACTCGTGTTTATGGCACATGAGACTTGGGCATTTGAATTACGAAAGCCTCAAGTTACTCTATCAAAAGAAGATGGTGTATGGGCTGCCAAGAATCGAAGAAAAATTTGGTGTGTGCGACGGTTGTGTGCTTGGCAAACACCACCGGCAACCATTTCCAAAGGAAGGTGCATGGAGAGCTAAACAAGTGTTGGAACTTGTACACACAGATGTGTGTGGCCCTATGAATACTTTGTCTCATAGCAAAAATAGGTACTTTATCTTGTTTATTGACGACTTTACCCGCATGACTTGGGTATATTTCATGAGACAAAAATCTAAAGCGTTTGTAATCTTTAAGAAATTTAAAGCATTAATCGAAAAACAAAGTGGCAGATTTATAAAGATGCTGAGAAGTGATCGAGGGAAGAAGTACACCTCAAATGAATTTCATAAATTTTGTGAAGATGAAGGTGTTGAAAGACAACTCACAGTTGGATATACACCTCAGCAAAATGGTGTATCTGAAAGAAAGAACCAAACCGTGATGGAGATGGTGAAGTCTATGCTACTTGAGAAATGTTTGCCTAAAACCTTTTGGCCCGAGGTCGTTAACAATGCTGTGTATTTGATGAACAGGTGTCCAACAAAGGTCGTGTGGAAAAAGACTCCATTTGAAGCCTGGAGTGGAAGAACACCGTCGGTGAACCATCTTAAAATTTTTTGGTGTGTTTGCTATGCTCAAATTCCTAAACAAAAGAGGACAAAGCTAGAAGAAACAAGTGAAAGACGTGTCTTTATTGGCTATAGTTCCATGTCAAAGGGCTATAGACTTTACAACTTGAAGACAAACAAGGTGATCATTAGCCGGGATGTTGTATTTGATGAGAACGCTTCTTGGAATTGGGAAGAAGACAAAACGAAGGAGAAAATAGTCCCTGCAATCATATTACAACAACAAAACCCAACAGCTGATAATGAGCAACCAGCTCCATGTACACCAAGTTCCTCATCCTCTCCAAGTTCACAAATTTCAAGTTCATCATTTCCCAGCTCAACTCCAATAAAATTGAAGGACTTGAGTGATATTTATGCAAGATGCAACTATTGTGTTGTGGAACCAGAAAATTTTGATGAAGCAATAAAAAACGATGCTTGGAGGAATGCGATGCAAGAAGAAATAAATGCCATTGAGAAAAACAAAACATGGCAATTAGTTGAAAAGCCAAATGACAAAGAAGCTATTGGAGTAAAGTGGGTGTACAAATTGAAGCATAATCTAGATGAGTCAATTCAAAGAGCCAATGCTATATTGGTAGTAAAAGGCTATGCACAACAGCCTGGAATTGACTATAGTGAAACTTTTGCCCCAGTTGCAAGATTGGATACTGTACGAACAGTTATTGCATTAGCAGCTCAGAAAGGGTGGAACTTGTACCAATTTGATATGAAGTCAGCTTTCCTGAATGGATAATTAAAAGAAGAGGTATATGTGCAGCAACCTCAAGGCTTTGTGACTAAAGGCCAAGAGGGAAAAGTTTACAAGTTGAAGAAAGCTCTCTATGGGTTGAAACAAGTCCCGAGAGCATGGTATAGTAAAATTGACAGCTACTTCATTCAACAAGGATTTGAAAGAAGTCAAAGTGAGCATACCTTGTATGTGAAGCATCAAGGTAAAGATGATATCCTTCTTGTTGTCCTTTATGTTGATGATTTGGTGTATACGGGTAACAACAAGAAAATGGTTGAAAATTTTAAAATAGAAATGATGAAAAAATATGAGATGAGTGATCTTGGCTTGCTGCATCATTTTCTTGGTATTGAGGTTTACCAAGATGAATATGGAGTTTTTATTTGTCAAAAGAGATATGTTGAAAATATTTTGAAAAAGTTTGGCATGAATGGCTGCAAACCTGTTGATATTCCTTTATTGGTGAATGAAAAATTAAAAAAGGAAGATGGTGGAAGATTAGTAGATGCAAGTATGTATAGAAGTTTGGTTGGAAGCTTGTTTTATCTTACAGCTTCAAGGTCCGATTTAATGTTTGCTGCTAGTTTACTCTCAAGGTTTATGAGTAAACCGAGTCACTTACACCTTGGAGCAGCAAAAAGAGTTCTAAGGTATGTCATGGGAACCATGGAACATGGAATCAGGTTTGAAAAGAATTTTAAACTCGAAGTTAAAGGCTACTGTGATAGTGATTGGGTTGGAAGTGTTGATGACATGAAAAGCACTTTCGGTTATGTGTTCAGCTTGGGTTCAGGAGTAATTTCTTGGTGTTCGAAGAAACAAGATACTGTAGCGCAATCTTCTGCTGAAGCAGAATATTTGGCAGCTGGTTTGGCTACACAACAATCATTGTGGTTGAGAAGAATACTTGAAGATATCGGAGAAAAGCAAGAAGAAAGTCTGCTGCTTCACTGTGACAATAAATCAGCAATAGCCATGGCGAAGAATCTAGTTTTCCACGGTCGAACAAGACATATTAATATAAAACACCACTTCATTCGAAGTGTGATCGAAGACGGGGATGTGCAGTTAGTGTTCTACAATTCACAAGAGCAGCTTGCAGACATTTTTACTAAAGCACTACCAAGAGGAAGATTTCAACAACTTAGAGAAGCAATGGGAGTTTAATAGAGCGAACTCAGGACTGCGTATGAAGAAGAAGACAGTTGTGCAGAATGATCAAGTGACACCTGAAACTTGTTTTAACTATGTGCAGGTTGATGCCGGTCGCTTCCAAGATGGCATGACTGTTCTTGTGTCATAAAAAACCAGAAAGGAAAGATTGTGATCGCATCTTGCAAAAAGGAGGAGATTTTGGTTGAACCTATCATGGCTGAAACACTAGCAGTTAGATGAGGTTTGTAACTGGCTGTGAATTTAAAGCTCGACCGTTTGCTCATTCAATCAGACGCGTTGATGGTGGTGGACTACATTAACTCCATTTCCTACTATGTTGACCTGGAACCCATAATCTTGAAATTATAAACCATAGTTATTTTTATTAATAGAACTTTCAATACTATTGCTCACCATAAAGTAGGTGTTGGAAAAATTCATGGTTTTAAGACTTGGTTCGAGCAATTACTTGAAAAGAATAGCCCAACATCACTTGTGTCTAATTTTCTTTTTTGCTGTTAATCAAATAGCTTTTTCATAAATAAAAATTTAACCTTAAATGTGATTTATATTTATATGAAAAATTAAGTAATACAAAAATAAAAGACAAGCAAATAATAAACTACATCACTATTTCTTTTTAAATTGCAAAATCAACTCTCTTAAAAATTATATCTATAAATTTAAGAGATACAACATTAATATTTATAGGTCTTTGAACTCTATGTAAAATATCACCTTTTTTTAGAGACGGTCCCATGTCATAATTGTATTTCTTACGCCATTTTTTAAAGGATGGGCCTAATTCTATTTTGCCTACAAAAAGTGTAGTGTAAAGAAACTTTTTGTTTTAAATTAATGGTAGGCTTGTTTCAGTTTTTTAAATGGTTTTTATAACATTGTATATTTTTGTTTTAAAAAAATTTATATATATATACTTTATAAAATTATATATTGGTTTAAATAATTTTAAAAAAAATGTTTTACATATTTTATCTTTTTACTATAACTTTTTTTAAATTTTAAATTTTTAAAAATCACTTAAATTTAAAATTACTTTAAATATTTTTTCGTAAAAAAAACTGATTGTTTTTAATATTTTGATTTTATATTTAAGTTAGTTGATGTTAAAATTAATCTTTTAATTTTAAAAAAATAAGTTGAAAAATTTTATAATAATTATTTAAAAGAAAATAACTTTTTAAAGCTAAACAATTTTAAAAAAAAACTTTTTAAATTATTTATTTTCTTATAGGATTGATGCTACCTTCCCATTGTTGTAACAGGAAAAAAATGGATAAAATAATAGAAAGAACGGTGGGTATGAAAGATCCACATTCTCCTACTACCATCCATTATCTATCATCACCACATTCAAGTAAACTTAACTAGTTGGCTTCTTTTCATTTTACTTCATTTCTATTATTAGAAGTATAAACAAGATCATGAATATTGTAATAACATTAAAATTTAGTAGAATCCTATTCTTTTACTCCTTCATTTCTACTTAGTTCCTTCTCCTAAGTAAAGAGACATTTCCATATTTAATCTAAACCCACTCACTCCCTTTGGAATCGCACTAGTGGGCACTAGTGGACGCCGCATTTATACACGCATGTTTTGTGGCATTTAGACTTTCACTTTGATTTTATTCCATCAACCTAATAACCACATCATCTCTAATTTACTTTCTATTTTCCCTTTAAATTTATGAAATCGATACTACCCACTTGGAAAGAGATCAGATTTCAAATAATCATTTACTTTTTTGTTTTTGGTACAAAATCATTTTTTTTACATGAAAATCATTGAGTTTAATAGCTGTCAAAAAAAATTGCTGTGTATAAATATCATATAAGTACACAAATAATCACTTACTCTCTTTAAAGGATGGCCATTAAGAAAAAAAAGTTACTAATGTTTTAATTAACATTTGCACTCAAGTCAAAAAATAATTAATACTATTTACTTAAGAAAAACAAGCATCATCTCAATCCGTTCATTGCGTGAGTTTAACGAATAGCACTTTTATGTATTTCTCTTCCTTTCACAAGATAACTAATTTGGCCTCTCTCTCAACCAATAGACACAAAATCAATACGCAATTTCATGTATTTCACCACTCAAACAAGAGAACAATTGCAATCGTAATCCTCCACTTCTGGAAATTAAAGAAGCACAGTATTTCCTCAACAGAGGCATAATAATTCATCAAAGATAAACATAAATTTATTTTCTCATAAACTATAACACAATTAAACAAGACTACAACTTCGCACCAAGTGCTGTGGGCACTTCTTTGATGTGTGATCCATAACTATAAGTATCGAGACACAACTCATATTAATTTATTTTGATAAGAACTTAAACTTCCATAACTATATACAGTTTTTCACCAGCTCAAAAAAAGAACACTTACTCTGAACTCTTTCCCGGAGTTTCAACCGGAACATAAAGCAGGCAAGGGACTCGCGCGTGGTGACCTGAGAGGGAATTCGCTTACCTGCTTCCCTTTACTATCGTAGTAAATCACGCCGGAGAAATCCAACGGCTCGCACTTATCTCCCATCATGATCGCTTTCTGCCACACACCGCCGTCTCCCCAATCATCCTTCCCTTTCTTCTTCTTCTTCATCTTCTCGATAAACGGCATCGCTTTGTTGCTTATGTTCTTCAGAAGCTTCTTCGGTGACTTTATCTCGATTCTCCGATTCTCGCTCGCCGGCGCCGCCTTCAGCTTCAACGGTAAACGACTTGCTCGCTTCACAACCATCATCATCAGCGTTGTTAGGTTGATGATAACACGGTTCGCTTTGCGCTTCGGCGATTCTCGGGTGATTATGTCGACCATGGTTTCGTTAAAACTTAGTGAGGCTTTCACGGAGAAAGAGAATGTGAAATGTTCTGATATTTATAGTTACCAAACAGTCTACGCTTCTTTCAATTCACTCGTTTTTGTTAATTGTATTTTTTTTTAAGGGATATTTATGTATTTCTTTATTTATTTTTTGGTAAGGAATATTTATGTATTTATTTGGAAGGAATAAATCAAAATGATATTTTCCATTACAACACTATATATCATATATTTGGAAAACTTGCCTCTCTCACTGTGATTCGATTTTCAATGTAAAGATGTATTACCGTTTTATTTAAGTTACTGAATTTAATTATATTTATATTATTTGTTAATAAAGAAAGATCAAATTACATTCGAAAAGTTATATAATGAATTATATTCGTCTAATAACTTCACAACGCATAATATTTTTTAAAATCAATCGTTGAATTGAAACATAATATTATATAGATTAATATATGATCTTACCAGATCAGAAATTGACCGTCACAGTTGGCTCGGACAAAAGTTGAATGAGATAGGGGTACTTGTAAGACACTTCGATGGTAAAGTAAATTGCGGAATGAGCAAGCAAGTATGAGTTTAGAGAGATGAATTGAATACCTGACCCTCTTGAGAGAGGGTATTTATAGTCCCCAGCGCTGGACCAAGGTTCCCACTCTTGGGCCACGTTGAGGCCCAATAACATAAACTATCAGCGCTTACGTGTATATGGAGTCCAGCAAGTGGGCTCCTCCCTGGTCAACTGCTCCGCGAGAATAGGATTGAAGCCGTGATTTCCAGAGGGCAGTTTAAGATGGCTGTCGTGGGATCGTGGGCCACGTCCTCCAATGGTCGGATGGGGAGTTGCCCAATGGTCCCTAACTTGGGCTGTCTTTCGGCTTCTCGTTCGAAGGGCAAGTGTAAGCCCAATCCAGATCAGGAGCCCCCCAAGTTATTACCCTTGAGCAAGAGGGCGGTAACTTGAGTTCAGCTCTCGATATCAGAGACTTGATCGAGGTAGACGGCCAAAGTCCCCGAAAGAAGCGAGTTGTTGCCTCGTGGGGGCCAAGCTCGAGTACGTCGGGGGATATCATGGATAAGCGGGGAGCGAGACAGAAGGGGTCAACCGCTTGCTCGAGAGGACGTATTAGTGATGGGGAGCCTCTGCGAGATTCCCTTTGACATGCCCGTCTTGAGGGAGTTGTTAGTTTGTCGAGCATTACTTCGTCCCCGAGTGGATGTGCCCCTACGTACACTTTAATGTCGAGCATTTCCTCGTGTGGGTATCTGCCTCATACGTGTATGGGGACAACGCGTGAAAGTCGAGTGTATGCTCGTCAATCCAGAAGAGACTCGAGATTGACAGTTGAGCCACATGGCTACTGCTTTGGGGTGCCACCCCTTCTAGGGAAAAGAAAAAAGGGCCAATGAAATGATGACCTTTCATGAGGGACCCCTTGGAGCGTGGGTCACCTATAAAAAGGGGGGCCCTGGGTCTCATTTGTCATCTTCTCAAGTTTCCTCTCAATCTTTTCTTGCTCGTGGTGTGAAGGGATTCTCTCAACTTCTCAGATTTCCTTGCTCGTTGTGCAAAGCAATCCTCTCAACTTCTCAGATTCTCTCTTCAAGTTCTTCATCCAAGTAAGTTATAACCTCTTAACACCATGTTTCTTGAGCGTTTCTGGATTAAATGTCAAAACTATGCCTTGATGGATGAACATTTATGAGTTTTATGATGAATACTCATGAATGTTCATTTGAGTTCATGGATTCCGTGTCGAGCACTCATGAATGTGACGGACGCTATGAACGTTTATTAGCTATAGTGTCGGGGGCCTCCCCGAACAATGTCTGTAACATGGGATGGTTTCCTCGGATATAAGGAGCATCTCGGGCTTTTTGCTCGATGAATGATCCCCCCGACAACATGTCCTCGTAATGTAATGGTCCGTTTTAGCGTGTCGAGGGCTTGGGTCGATTTCGTCGCCCTTTCACTTAATCTGCGGTGAAAGGGTGGATTTGATAATGTCGAATTCACTAATTTCCCCTACTTTTCAGGTATAATAGCGCGCTCACTCGGGGACGACATTCCGGTCGCCCATCACGAAGACGAGCCTCATACTGACGAGGACCCTTTGGCTTGGGTCGCTCCTGAGCCCTGGGATAAACGATCGTGCTTTTCCCAAGACGCGACGGATGCGTTCAATTTCCCGGAGGAACACGCAGAAGGGCCCCCGCCAATTGGATGCTCCAAATCCTCCATCAGGACCGACACATATGCTCGACGTATCTGGGAAAACGGTTCCCCATGTATGAATTTGCTTTCAAAGAGGCGGGGATGCGTTTGCCCTTCAATGATTTCCAGGTCGGGGTTTTCCAATGATTTCAATTGGCGCCTTCCCAGCTCCATCCAAATGCGCTGGCGTTTATGCGGGCATTTGAGCTCGTCTTCCAGCATCTGGGGATAGGCGCCACGCTGCCCCTTTTTTTCCGCATCTTTCACCTCTAAAGACAATCTGTCAGAGGGGGGCAAGCGTGGGTATCCTTCAAGCAGTTCGGGAAACTCTTCCGGCCTTACCTGGAGTCCGTCTGAAATTTTAAAGAGAGGTACTTCATCGTGAAGCCCTTGATGGACGCGGCTATAGATTCTTTGTATACCCGTGTGGAAGAGGTGGAGGACGGGCGGCCAGTTACCCGACTTATGGCCATATTCCCTCTCTAATGGTAGTGGAAGCATTATAAGCAAAGGCATGAATACTATGCAGTGAAACCCGAGGACTTGGACGCCCAAGACCAGCTTTCGTACGAGAAGTTGTCAGCTTATGTCAAGAGTTTCTCCCCCGCAAAGTGTGTGGATGTGAATAATAACCTATTATTCGACGATGAAGGGGAGTATCTCTTAGTCAATAGGCTGATCAACACGAAGGCCTTGCTCGAGTGCTCCTCAAATGGGGAAGCCATGAGGATTTTGGGTAAGGGGTGTAGCTTAGTTAATTTGCTCCTCTTTATGCAGGGACATGCCCGCACTATTTTTGATTTTTCCAACTCGACTAACGATTCTTTTTTATTGCAGGTCTAATGGCATCCCTTTCTGAGCGTCTGTTGAAGTTGAGACCTAAGAACGCATCCACTTCTGGTCCAAGAAACAGAGTCACCCAGCTTCAGGAACAGGCCAAATTTGCCATTCGGGCTAATGGTTCCCCTTCCTCGTCAAAAAATCATGATTCCTCTACTGACCCGACCCAGATTCCCATCAACGAGCCCGTGGCTAAGAGGAAGCGTGTAGATAACGTTGTTGGCGTAACGCCTGAGGGTGACAAAACACCCGCAGGGGTCTTTGTATTGCCTTCTTGCTATCTAAATCGTGACCTCTTCAGCGAGGAGAACTCCCTCGGCGTGTGCGAGGAGGAGAGGGAAGCAATCTTAACTGAAGACAATAAGGTTTATTGGAAGCACTTGGCCGAGGACGTGGCCGATGTGATGAGGGTGCTCGAGACAGCTCTTTCGCTCAACGATGAGTCCTCGAGTGCTTAAGCCTCTCTAAACACGGCCTACACCAAAATTCACAAGCTGAAGGCCAAAAATGAGAAGTTGAAGTGTGATATCCTCAACCACGAGTCAAAGTTCGAGGCCCAAGTTTGGCTTCTCAAGGATTTAAATGAGCTGAGACCTCAGCTGGAGGCGGCCTCTAAGGAGAACGAGCGTTTGGTCGCTCGTAATTTGGAGTTAGAGGGGATCACCGCGCCATCCGAGGATGAAACTGATACGGAGAAGAACATGGCGACCAGGGCGGATTTGATTGCTCACATCCGCGTGCTCGAACAAGACGTGGTTGATACCCTTGGCTACGGCTTCAACACTGTCGTTGAGAAGCTGAAGATCTTGAACCCGGGGGTCAAGATAGTGGTCGAGGGGGCGGGCCCATTTAACTAAGTCATTGACGGGAAGATCCTTTATCCCCCTGATAGCAGCGACGGGGAGGATGAAGTTTGATTATATTTATTGTTCAGGCCCTGCGTGTCCGCTGTTATTTTAGGACCTGTGTGCCCGCTATCATTCTTTTAGTTTTGTGGCCGTCGTGCCTAAACTGTAATTTTGAACAACGTCGGCCCTTGTAGTCGGCATATTATAATTGCTTTGTTTATAACTGTCTATTTGATGAATGCTTTGTTTATAATAGTTATTTGATGAATAACTTACTATTTGATGTATGTGCCCGACCATTGTTGTGGTCGTTATGAATTTTTCACGAAGTTCGTGTTCGGGTGGAGATACACGTTCGACCCTAATATCGGTTCGACACACTTTGAAATGTGTCGAGGGCGTGGAGTAGGGATCCGCGGGACGGGCGTACGATCGCGATCGGGATCCTACGCTCGTGGCGTGAACTTCCCATCGCGAGCTAGGTGTTCTGCCATGTTGGGGTACTTCGACAGTGGAGCTCGATCGAGGTGTCCCTGTCGGGCACGTATGTTTCTTGTTAAAGTGAACAACATTATGCTTTTATTGGTTGGTAGGTCGGGTCCGTACCTCGACTCGCCTACGTGGTTGAGCTTTTCCCTTCATCGACTGAAGATGAATATTCGACGGCAAAAGTCCTTAGCAGGTGAGGGGCTTTAGCTATAATATTGATTTAGCTTCCCAGCATTCCAGGGTCGAGGTAGTGGTTCTCCATTTAATTGCTCGAGGTAATATTCCCCAGTGCCTGTAGCTCCCTGGACGCGATGAGGTCCCTCCCAGTTTACGGCCAACTTTCCTTCGCGGGAATCCTTTTAGTTTCTTCGCAAAACTAAATTGTCGACCTGAAATTCGCATCTTATGACTTTGATGTCGTGGTGTAGGGCTACCTGCTATTTCAGAGTGCCCTTACGCAGGGCTGCTCCTGATCGGATTTCTTCAACAAGGTCGAGCTCGTCTCTCAGGGCCTCGTCGTTCATCTCCTTATCGTGGGACATTTCAGTTCTCCTAGATGGCTCCATGATTTCTACTGGGATGACTGCCTCGATATCGTAAGTCAGTCGGAATGGTGTCTTGCCAGTATTCGAGTGGGGCGTTGTTCGATAAGCCCATAAGATGCTATGTAATTCTTCGATCCATCCCCTCTTGGCTTCGCCTAACCTGCATTTGAGTCCTTGCAAGATAAACCTATTTACGGCCTCGACTTGCCCATTAGTCTGGGGGTGTTCGACTGAGGTAAAATGTTATTTGGTGCCGAGTTTGGCAACGAAGCTTTGAAAGCCTTGGTCGGTGAACTGAGTGTCGTTGTTTGTGACGAGTGACTGTGGGATTCCAAACCGAGCGAGCATGTTTCATTTGTAAAAATGGAGAATGTTGTGCGAGGTGATTTTTGCGAGGGCTTCGGCCTCTATCCACTTTGTAAAATAATCTACGGCCACAGCGAGGAATTTGTTTTGGTATATCCCTTATATGAATGGTCTGAGGATGTCCATTCCCCACCAGGCGAATGGCCATGGGGATGATAATGTGTTCAGCTTGTGCAGCGGGGCGAGGTGCATGTCTCCGTGCCTTTGGAACTTGTCACATTTCTTAACATTCTCTTTGGGGTCTTGTTGCATTGTCGTCCAGTAGTATCCCGCTCGCAATGCTTTTCGTGCTAGGGACTTTCCGCCATGTGTTGGGCATTAATCCCCTCGTGAATTTCTCGTAGTATCTCAGGGACCACAGACTTTTCGATGCACTTCAAGAGTGGGATGGAAAATCCCCGTCGATACAGTTTGTGCTCGAGCACCACATAGGAGCATGATCGTTGTTTGGTCGCGGACGCTTCCCTTTGGTCCAGGGGAAGTTCTCCCTTCGTTATGAAATTGAATATTAGAGTCATCCAACACGAGTTGTCCCCGGTGGAATTTACTTCGGGTAAAGTCGTGGATTTTTCAATGCTCGAGCAAGATAGATATTCTTGTATGATGGATTTGTTTCTGCCTTTCTTCTTCGTGCTTGCGAGCTTCGAAAGTATGTCGGCCCGTGTGTTTTGTTCGCGTGGTACGTGCGAAATTTCTGCCCGGTCGAAGTTTTTCATATGTTCCTTGACCAAGTTTAAATATTCGATGAGGTTGTTGTTCTTAGCCTGGTATCCCCCTTGAACTTGAGACGCGACATGTTGGGAGTCAGTGAAAATTTGTATTTCGCGGGCGCCTAAATCCTCGGCCATTCTTAGACCTGCGAGCAACGCCTTGTATTCTGCCTGATTGTTTGAGGTTGTAAAGGAGAGGATGAGCAAATGTTCTATCACCATATCTTCCTTGTTTTCGAGGAGGATTCCTGCTCCGCTTCTGGTTGAGCTGGAGGCTCCTTCCACAAAGATGATCCATTTGTGCTCCTTCTCAGCGGGGGGTTATGAGCGGTCATCTCCATAAAAAAATCGGCCAGAGCCTGGGCCTTCAGGGCCTTCCTTCTCTCATATTGGACATCAAATTCTGAAAGTTCCAAGGACCATTTCAGCATTCGGCCCGCCATGTCTGGTCGACCTAAGAGCTGTTTCATGGGCTGGTCCGTTCGTACGACGATCGTGTGTGCGAGGAAATAGTGTATGAGCCTTCTCGCTGCATTGATGAGGGCCAAAACCACCTTCTCGATCTGTTGGTATCTAACCTCGGGCCCCAGGAGAGCTTTGCTCGTGAAATAAACGGGTTTTTGTCTGTCATGCGTCTCGCGAATGAGGGTTGCACTTACGGCTTCGACGGAAACGTCCAGGTATAGAAATAAGGTCTCCCCGTCGATTGGTCGTGATAGCACGGGCGGCTGCGAGAGGCTCTGTTTGAGATGTAGAAGGTCCTGTTTGCATTCTTCAGTCCACTCGAAAGCCGCCTCCTTGCGAAGGAGTTTGAAGAAAGGCAGGGCGTGTTGAGCGAATTTTTTAACGAAACGGGAGAGTGATGCGAGCATGCCATTCAAAACTTGTATGGATTTTTTCGACGTGGGTGTAGGGAGGTCAGAGAAAGCTCGGCACTTGTCGGGGTTGGATTCAATTCCTCGTTCCGTTAAGTAGAAGCCGAGGAACTTGTCCGCCTTGACCCCGAACATGCACTTCTCGGGGTTAAACCTCATTCTACATTGCTTTGCTTAGGAAGAGACTTCCCTGAGATGAGCGACATGGTCGGTGTCCACTCGGGACTTGACGATCACGTCGTCCATGTATACCTCGAGCATATCTTTGATCTGGTTGCGGAAGACTTTGTTCATCATCCGCTGATACGTTACTCCTGCGTTTTTTAGACTGAATGGCATTACGTTGTAGTAATAGTTGCCCGAGCAGGTCATGAAAGCGGTGTAGTGTTTGTCTCTTATTGCCATTGGGATTTGGTTGTAGCCCGAATAGGCGTCCATAAACGATAAAATTTTATAGTCGGTTGAGTTGTCGACCAGCATGTCAATATTAGGTAAGGGAAATGCATCTTTGGGGAATGCCCGGTTAAGATCGGTATAATCAACACACATTCGCCATTTTCCATTATTTTTCTTAACAAGTACAACATTTGACAGCCAGGTTGAATACCGGGCTTCAGAAATAAAATTTGCCTCTAGGAGGTCTTTTACAACTTTTTTAGCAGCTTCTGCTTTCTCGGGAGACTGCATACGCCTACGTTGTACTACTGCCCTAGCGGCTGGATCAATGGCGAGTTGATGACAGGTGACCTCAGGGTCGAGACCGGGCATCTCCGCAGTGCTCCATGCGAACAGATCTGTATTCTCCCTCAAGCAGGCCTTGATCTGCTTTCTTGCTAAGCCGGGGAGTCCAGTGCCAATCTTCACCTCTCTGCTTGGGTCTTCACCGAGAGGGACGAGCTCAAAGTCCTCATCCGGAATTGGTCGGAGGGGCACCTTCTCGCCGTTGGAGGGTTCGTCTTGGTCGAAGCGAGTGTCCAACGAGATCGAGTCGACCTTTGAAGGGGCCCTCTGTACCTCTACTCTGATGGGCTGTGGCTCTGACCGCTGAGGCTCTGGTCGCGTAGTTGCAGCTTTCTTGGAGAGTCGTTCCCCAGTGTCAATTGTGTTGTGTCCCTTGGCCTCCACATTAAAGCATCTTCGGGCGGGTGCTAGGTCGCCTTGAATGGTGGCGACATGTGCCCTCTTGGTGTAGAACTTTATATTTAGGTGGACGGTGGAGGGCACTGCGGTCAGCTCTTCCAGTGTTGGCCTCCCGAGGATGCAGTTGTAGAGGGATGGGTAGTCGATGACGAGGAAGCGCACCTTGACCTGCCTGGTAGCGGTGCCTTCACCGAAGGTGACCATAAGCTCTACGTACCCCCATGGCTTGGAGGTCGAGCCATTAAAGCCCTGCAGGTCTGACCCCATGTATGGTGAAAGGTGAGAGTCATCGAGTTGCAGGGTTCTGAACAGCTGGTTGTACATCACGTCGACGGAACTCCCTTCATAGACTAGGACGCGATGGACATCGAAGTTGGCCATCTCGCCCTTATCAGAATAAGGATGGATAAATTAGGGACCCCTCCGGGAAGCTCCTCGAGGTAAAAGGTGATCAGCTCTGATCTGCCTTTCACCCTCTCGAAGGTCACTGTTTGCAGGGGATCCGCGTCAACCAGTTCGTCCAGCTTCCTCTTTGCTGATTTTATGGTCAAGTCATTAAACCCTCCACCATTGATGACCATGGAGGAGGGGAAGTTTTCCCACCTGTTGTGCATAGATAGAGGCTCTTTCACATGTTCAGGGACGTAGAAGTCCTCCAGTCTCGTGAAGGAGAACACAGTTTGGATGGGGACCGACTCGTCAGATGGTCGGGCATCCTCTTCTACTTCCCTTGTCTCACTGGCATCTCGACAAGGGGCGTCTCCTCACTGATATTGCGCGAGTCTCCCCCCTTTTATAAGGGTCTCGATGGCATCCTTAAGATGGACACAATCTTCGGTCAAGTGCCCGTGGCTTCGGTGATACTGGTAGTACTTGCTTTGATTTACCCCGGGTTTAACAAGAGCGGGGAGAGGACGCTTGACACCGTTGTCCTTAAAGTATATATTTTCTCACTGCGCTAAGATGCGCTCGGGGAAGCCGTTAGAGGAGTGTACTCAGTAAACCTCCTCGAGGGCCCCCTTTGTTCCCGGGCGTCTCAGGGTTTTTCGTCCCTTCTCTTCTCGCCAGTTCGTCAAGGAGGGGAAGTGTCTTGTCGCGGATTACTGGTAGATTCACAATTCTTGGAATCCTAGGCTCTGTTGGCCGCTTCTCTCTCTTTGTAATCCATATAGGCTCTGGCCTTATCAAGGAGGGCATCAAATTTCCGGGGTGGTTCGATGCCTACAGCCTTTCTGAATTCAGTGCCCGGGAGGAGTCCCCTCTCGAGCAGGTATCTTTTCATGTGGTCTGTACAGGGGACCTGGATGGCCTCCCGGTTGAACCGGTCAATAAATTTCCTCAGGGTCTCATCGTGTCTATGGACAATGGCCTCGAGGGCTGCTTCGATCTTCGGGTGTCGTCGTGAAGCAGTGAACAAACTGATGAATTGGTTCTTCAGATTTCTCCAAGAGGTAATTGACCCCAGGGAGAGACCTTTGTACCAGTCTATATGGTCGACTTGTGATAGTGTAGCATGGATTCAAACCCGTCTATATGGTCGACTTGGTCGCCGATGACGTCATATTCCTTTAGGTGGGGAGGCTTCTCCATGCCCGGGGGAATGGGTGCCTTCATGATAGCTTGTGACAAGGGACCGCGGGGGGTCGTCCTCTAACTCTGTTCGGGCGAGCGAGACGAATATCTGATGTAGTGGCGGTCACGGTAGCCCTGGTCGCACAGAGCGGTCCTCGGGCGGTATGACCATTGGTGGTTTCCCCCGTTCCTGTCTCTAGGGGGTCTTCGTTCTTGACGCGAGGGGACGAGATCGTTCCTTCCCGCATCAACAGGATGTTCTCTCTCTAAGGCGGGCCGTCGCCCGAGTGGTCGGGGAGACGGTCTTTGAGAGATGTCCCGACTACGTCTTCACGAGGGAGATTGAGGATGTTCCTCTGCTTGTTGAGGAGGAGGAGATTGAGGTCTCCTGTGTCTTCTTGGGGGCCTCCGATCGTCTTCGAGCGCCCTCAGTCTTTCTCCCTGGACGAAGATTAGGTAGTTGGTTTGATTGATTGCTGCGAACAGTGTCCTGGTCGTGGCGTCTGCCCCGGCAGGGACGGGGACCTCGTGGAACTGGACGTAATGGTAGTTTTGGGGAGATGGCCGATCAACTTCAAGTCGACGAGGCAGTGATGATGACGAAGCAGTTGCTCCGTCTCTATAGTCATAAGGCTCGGACATATTGACGCTGGAGGTTATGTTGTGGCCGGTGGTACCGGCGTTGTCGAGGCCAGAATTGTTGTCGGTGGTGTTGTTGTTGACGTCGATGATACAAACATTCATGTTGTCTAGAGTCTGGTGAGCCATGACAGTAGGGGATTGTTTAGCTTTGGTCTCAAGTGAATAGAAGACGGAGAAGCAAGTTTCCCACAGACGACGCCACTGATCTTACCGGATCAGAAATGGACCGTCACAGCTGGCTCAGGCAGAAGTTGAATGAGATGGGGGGGTACCTGCAAGACACTTCGATGGAAAAGTAAGTTGCGGAATAAGCAAGAAAGTATGATTTTAGAGAGATGAATTGAATACCTGACCCTCTTGAGAGAGGGGATATTTATAGCCCAGCGTTGGGCCAAGGTTCCCACTCTTGGGCCACGTTGAGGCCCAATAACACAAACTGCCAGGGCTTACGTGTGTATGCAGTCCAACAAGTGGGCTCCCCTCTGGTCAACTGCTCCGCGAGAATAGGGTTGGACCCGTGATTTCTGGAGGGCAGTTTAAGATGGCTGTCATGGGATCGTGGGCCACGTCCTCCAACGGTTGGATGGGGAATTGCCCAACGGTTCCTAACTTGGACTGTCTTTGGGCTTCCCGTTCGAAGGGAAAGTGTAAGCCCAATCTAGATCAATACCTATAACGTTTGAGATTAATTTATAACAATTTACTATATCATTGAACTCCATCAAAATTAACGATATATGAAAGTCCATGTTAGGGTTAATCTTTGAATATCTTGATGGTATAATAAATCATTATAGATTAATCTCAAACTTTATAGGAATTATTTATATGATATTATGCTTTAATCTAACGGTTGATTTAAAAAATATTTATCCGATGTGAAGTTATTGAGCGAGTGTAACTCGTGGTGTAACCCTTCGAGTGTAATTTAATCTCTCCTCTTTGTTAATATATATATATATATATATATATGTGTGTGTGTGTGTGTGTGTGTGTGTGTGTGTGTGTGTGTGTGTGTGTGTGTGTGTGTGTGTGTGTGTGTGTGTGTGTGTGTGTGTGTGTTTTCATACATAGATCCATTATCCGGGCTAGGAGATATAAAAAGGCAAGATATAAATAGAAGGCCAAGGAGGATGAATAAATGCATAGTCGGGTAATACCTCAATTTAAGATCATCATGCCTAAGTCGGATTGTATAGCAGGAGGCGTATGTGGTCGACCATCGAGAAAGATGAAGAGGCATCAGCTGGGCTTATCCCTTGATCTAGAGGTTACATAAAGCCCAGCCTTAACGAGGCCATTATACAGTGATCGTCCCATTAAGGGTGTAACCGCTCATCAATACATGGCGGCGCATGTTATGATAACACATCATTGGCAACGTCAGACATTTCTTGCCTTAATGGCAACTTAATTATGTACGATGGAGAGTCACATCAGTTATATGCAATGATTAATGAGGTCTAGATACCTCTATATATAGGGCTCCCGACTAAGTAGTAAGCAAGACACATCTCTTGGAGCTCACGCATACTTGTGTGGCCCTCCGAATCCCTTAATATCATAAACAATTCACTCTCGCTTGCTTGAGGCTCTCCCTGATATCCTTCAACTAGCGGGGAAGTCACCCATTTAGTGTTTAGCAATAATATTTAGCGTTCACCGTGGGGCCTTGTAAAACTTTCCCAGGCCGCATTATCCAAACACCTTTGAGCAATGTCTTCTGATGAGGATCCCCCTCCATGCATGGCACAGTTATTGGCCATGATCGAGGATCTTCGCCAGCAGAATGATACGCTGCAGGACAACGTCCAAGTCCTGCAGATGAAGAGCCAAGATGATGGCGGCCAAGGGCTTTAGCTTTTGGAGCCTCAGCCATTATCCCAGGATATTTGAGACGATCAAGTTCCATAGAATTTCAAACCTCCGACATTTACAACATACGAAGGAAAATATGATCCCCATGAGCACATCATTGTTGTTAATAATATGATGGCAATAATCGGGGCTAATAATTTGCTGAAGTGCAAGCTTATGGTTGATACCTTCAAGGAATCAGCCCTAAGGTGGTACATGAGCCTTCCCAAGAACTCTATTATCAGCTACCAGGACTTCACCAAGAAGATGGTTCAGTAGTTCTCGGCAAGTCGGCACCGA
This sequence comes from Vicia faba, assembly GCA_948472305.1. Classification (NCBI taxonomy): domain Eukaryota; kingdom Viridiplantae; phylum Streptophyta; class Magnoliopsida; order Fabales; family Fabaceae; genus Vicia; species Vicia faba. The sequence goes on along the minus strand of OX451736.1, from coordinate 1,269,399,855 downwards.
AAGGCGTCGACAACAATAATGTTTAATGTTCTCCAGCTCCAATCAGAACCCCTGAGGAATTACATGGCCCGGTTCAACGAGGAAACCATAAAGGTCTCTCATCCTAATCAAGAGATATTTGTGGAAACTTTCCATCACGGTCTTCAGGCTGGCCAATTTAATGAGTCACTGGCCCAAAAACCGGATTCCAGCATGGACGAGATAATCACTCGGGCCGAGTGCTATGTAAAAGGAGAAGAGAGTAACATGGAAAAGAGAACTAGAGATGCTAGAGAAAAAGGAAGGGCCCGTGAAGAAGCTTATAGGCAGAAGAAGAAGTAGACCAAGTCCCATGATCGACCACCACCTAGGGAGCGTCCTCCTCACCGGCCATCCCGACGACCTTTGGTTTCAGACAAAGAACTCACTCCTCTAAATTCCAGAAAAAGGACATCGGGAGAGATGTAAATCACCTCAACTTGCTGCCTAGACCTTGGCGTCCTCATGGAGTAAATGAAATATTGGGGGATGACGTTGAGGCTTGGTGTGTGTATCACCGGATCCGAGGACACCATACTGAGGACTGCCATCAGCTGAAAAAGGAAATTGAGAAACTGATCCAAAAGGGCAAGTTTTTGTCTTATGTCAAAGGTAATGCTGAGCTGGAGGGATGATAACTCAAAATGCCCTTCCAAGAAGAAAGGAAAGGAAACAGATGAAGTCTGAGAAGCGTGACTGACCCGACACATGCTCAATTCCATCTCTAGAGGATTTGCTGGAGGAGGCTCCACCAGCTCGGAACAAAATATGTATGCCTGAAATATAATGCATGTGGCTCAGTTGGAATACAATGCATGCTACCATTCAATGGTACCTTAGTTGGGTTTTTCGGAGAGCAGGTGCAGGTACTCGGGAACTTTCCGATTCTAACTATATTCGGAAAGAAGGAGAACACCAAAGTAGTTAGAGTACTGTACTTAATTGTTAATGCAATGTCTCCCTACAACATCATAATTGGGAGACCATCATTAAATGCACTGGAGGCGACACTGTCAACCCTGCACCTTACTATGAAGTACCCTCTCGGTGAGGGCCGAGTAGGAATGGTACATGGAGACCAAGGTCTGGCACATAAATTTTATAAGGACAGTCTGAAACTAAAAAGGAAGACTATGATTGTAGAAGAAGTAGATAGACATAAAGTCAATGTGGTCGATATTGATCCTCGGGTAGATCCCAAAGAGGATAGCCTAGCTCCTCAGAAAGAAACTAAAGAGGTTTAGATTGGTCCTCAATCCTTATATACTACTCACCTAGGAACCAATCTATCACCAGAGGAGGAGGCTGAAATTATTGATATTCTAAAGAGAATCATTGATCTGTTTGCGTGGAAGCCATCTGACATGTCCGGTATTGACCCTAACGCCATGTGTTATCACTTAGCACTTGAATTAGGGGTGAAACCGGTGTCCCAACGAAAAATAAAGGGCGGCGAGGAAAAGAGAAAGGCGATAGTTAAAGAGGTGGATAAACTGATGAAGGCCAAATTTATTAGAGAGATCAAGTATCCTACTTGGCTATCCAATGTGGTAATGGTTAAAAAGAAAACCGGGAAGTGATGAATATACATAGACTTCGCCGACCTCAATAAGGCATGTCCAAAGGATCCTTATCCACTGTCTCATATTGACTGGCTGATTGACAGGGCTTTTGGGTTCAGGTTGTTAAGCTTTACAGATGCTTATTTCGGGTATAACCAAATCCGTATAAACCCTTTGGATGCACCAAAGACATCATTCATGACATGTCGGAGTAACTATTACTACAAGGTTATGTCGTTTGGCCTAAATAATGTCGGGGCTACTTACCAGAGATTAATGGACATGGTTTTTGCTCCACATATTGGACACAATTTGGAGGTATATGTTGATGACATGGTGATCAAGACTGTTGAAGAACTGAGGCGTGTTCAAGATCTGGAAGAGACTTTCGTAGAGGTGTGAAGTTATAACATGCTCTTGAACCCGGACACGTGTATGTTTGGAGTTCAGGCCGGGAAGTTCCTATGGTTCATGCTCGTGAACCGGGGAATAGAATCCAATTCAGACAAATTCCAGGAGATCATTGAAATGAGGAGCCTGACATCTATTTGTGAAGTCCAGCAACTAACTGGCTGTTTGGCCGCCTTATCTTGTTTTATATCTTGTGCAGGTGACCAATCAATTCGCTTCTTTGGAGAAATTAAAAAGAAGACTGACTTTGAGTGGACCGACGGCTGCGAAAGAGCTTTCCAGGAAGTCAAGCTGTTCTTGTCAGCTCCCCCTATACTGGTCCGACCTAAGGAAAATACACCTTTGGTGCTTTATCTAGAAGTATCAGATAAAGCCATAAGCTCAGTTCTAGTCCAAGACGGGGAGTCAGGTGAAAGGTCAGTTTATTTCGCCAGCAAGGTACTACGAGGGGAAAAGCTTAGATACCATAAGATTGAGCTCTAGCTTTGGAATTAGTGGTAACAACAAGAAAACTGAAGCCTTGATTTCTGGAATGAAACTAGCTAAAGAGGTCAGGATTATCCATATGCTTGTCCGGACCGATTCACAGTTAGTGGTCGGGCAGGTTGGAGGAGAGTTCCAGACCAAAGATCCCATTTTGATGAAATATCTACAACAGGCTATGCAACTGTCAAAGGAGTTCCAAGAGTTTACAATATGCCATATACCTAGAGAATAAAATACACAAGCCAATCTGTTAACCCAACTGGATAGCACATGAGGTTCAAGTCTAAACAAAACAGTGATTCAGAAGACATTAGAATTACCAAGTATAGAGAAAGGAGAAGTACTCGCTGTAGAGGAGAAGGTGGAGTGGATGACCCCCATAATCAGATATTTGCTACAGGGGGAACTGCCATATGAAAAAAAAGAGGCAAAGTGTGTGAAAAAGATCTCAACAAGATATATTATGGTGGCAGGTAAGCTATACAAAATGAGTAGATCATCACCTATATTGCGTTGTATCTTAGAACATGACATGAACTTGGTAATTAAAGAAGTGCACGAAGGCATATATAGGAGCCACATCGGGGGCCGATCCTTGTCCAACAACATATTGAGGGTCGGGTACTATTGGCCGACTATGCTCAGAGATTGCGTTTGATTTATAGGTCAGTGTGACAAATGTCAAATATACTCATCATTCATCCATACCCCCACCGAGTTGCTCCATTATGTAGTATCTCCATGGCCTTTTCATCAATGGGGAACGAACATACTAGGACCTTTCCCAGTGGCACCGGGATAACTCAAGTTCTTAATCGTTGCAGTTGATTACTTCACCAAGTGGGTGGAGGCAGAGGTTGTAGCCCATATCACAACTGAAATGGTGAGACGGTTTTACTGGAGGAACATCATTTGCAGATTTTGGTTACCCTGCGTTATCGTTTTAGATAACGGAACCCAATTTGCTAGCACATCCGTAATAGAGTTCTGAAGAGAGCTCAGAATCACTAATCGTTTCATTTTAGTGGAACACCCTCAGGCGAACGATCAGGTAGAGTCAGCTAATAAAATAATCATAACCGGGATGAAAAAGAAGTTAGATAAAGCAAAAGGATTATAGGTCGAGTTCCTTCATAAGATATTATGGTCTTATCACACCACTGCTCACTCCACAACCAAGGAAACACCATTTATAATGGTATATGGGGTTGACTCCATGATCCCGGTGGAAGCCAATACTCTGTTCTGGAGGAGAATAAGCCTTAAAGAAAATGTCAATAATGAGCATCTGGAAAGTGAAGATGATTTACTTGAGGAAATCAGAAACACTGCACATATCTGAGAGATAGCGTCCAAGCAAAGGATAGCTCGACGATTCAATATGAAGGTGAAACAAAGGGGCCTTTTCAAAGGGGATCTAGTTATGAAGAAGGTCACAGATCCAACAAAGAAGGGGAAACTCTCATCAAACTGAGAGGGACCTTTCCGGGTAATTGAGAAACTTATAAATGGGGCTTACAAGCTAGAGACATTAGATGACATAGAAATTCCTAGGACTTGGCATGTATATAGTCTTAGGATTTATTTCAGCTAAAACTATGTAAGCTCATGTAATGAATAACATGGGTGCACTTTTTTTACCGGCAAGGGCCTGGGTTTTTAACGAGGCAACCCATAAAAAGCATCATGAAAAATAAATGAAATTGTTATCCACGGTTCACCTTCGAAGGCTCTGCACCTCAGTTCCAACTTGGGCCACCTCATGTGTAATCTTTCTGGGCTCTGCACCTCAGTTCTAACTTGATGCGCCTCGGGTGTAACCTTTCCGGGCTATGCACCTCAGTTCCAACTTGGGCCGCCTTAGGTGTAACCTTTATAGGATCTGCACCTCGGTTCCAACTTGGGGCACCTCAGGTGCAACCTTCTAGGCGATGTACCTTAATCGGATCCCGCCAGAGTCTTCCTGAGGGCATTCTCAAAGGCTCTTCACATTGGTTTAAGTCTTGATCCGCCTAAGGGCAACCTTCCTGGTTTAAATCCTTTCCAAGTGGTAACTCCCATCATGGTCACTTCCGAGCAAAAACAGAGGTTGACTCCCAGCGTGGTAACTCCTTGCCACATGGTAACTCCTATTATGGTAACTCTCAAGCAAAAACCTTTCCAGGTTCTACACCTCGGTTCCAACTTGGGTCGCCTCAGGTGTAACCTTCCGGGATCTGCACCTCGGTTCCAACTTGGGCAGCCTCAGGTGTAACCTTTCCGGGCTCAGCACCTCGGTTCAAACTTGATCCGCCTCTGGTGTAACCTTTCCAGACTAGGCACCTTAGTTCATATCTTGATACGCCTAAGGTGTAACCTTCCGAACACAACACCTCAGTTCAAACTTGAGCCGCCTCAGGTGTAATCTTCTAGATTGTATACTTTAACTAGGCACACTCAAAAGTTGTACCCCTGAGCCGACCAGGGTCAACTTTATAACCTGTGTGTTTTTTCCTAGGCAGGGATTTGAGGTTAGCGCCTACACGACAGTATCTCAGCATGGAAAATTCAACGCCTAAGTAATGTTTCCCGGCTTCTATAAGCCTATACGGTTATTTAAATCAGAAGTTCTGGGAACTGCCTTAAAATTGAAAGCAAAACAAATGCTTAAAAGGCATTCTTATGCCTCACAATGATTACTCGAACTGGAGTTCAAAATCCTAAAAAGGGTAGAGTCGGGATGAAACTATCTTCACAAAGCGGTCGACCTGTTATTAAGCAGTGCCTGACATATCAAAGAGGATTAAGGCCTTTTTTTTCCAAAACTAATCACTATAGTTTTTGTCTAAACCACGTGACCAGGGGGCTACCATATATTCATAATCCTCTTACATGCATATGGGCATAAAAATAAAATTGGAATGAACATAAATTGCAAAAAAAAAGCAAAAATACGATTAACGATAAGGCCCATGGGGCAATTGTCTAAGCAGGAAAAATATTTAAAATCATTACAGAATGCACCCACCTAAAAAGGGTGACTAACAAGAAATTGTTCAAAAGAAACAAGGGAAACACAAAAATCACTTGGTCACATCAGCCTGGGAGGCATCATTGGTATCCGTCTCACTTGTGGCTGGGGACCTATATGTTGCAACTGGTTTTTAAATCAGAGTCGCCACCCTTAATTTTTATCCTAAAGGAAGGGAGGATAAAGGAATAACCCTAAAAGTTAGAGATTCTAGATTTGGACTCGGTTCTAGACGAGGGGACGGTGTTAGGCACCCCTTATCTATCTTGTTCACAAGGATACTAGGTTTAGAATCGCGATCTTAGGAAATAGGGTTTTTAATTATTATTAGTAAAAAGGGTTTGAATTTTATTTAGCGGGACTCGCCACAATTTTTAATCGCATGACTACATATCCTCTTAGGAGGAATCAAAGTCCCATTTCGTAGTTCGCGGTGTTTGGTTGGTGTTTTTTTATAAGATTGCATAGAATTGATTTCGAATTTACTTTGAACCTTTTCTGGGTTATAAGTTGAGTGATTGTAGACGCGGTTCATAGTTTGATTCGAAGATGATGTTATTTAATCTTTTTTTGAAAAAATGATCTTGGATTTTGATTATGTTAGTTGAAAATGATTTGAATGTTTGTTATCTATATTAAGACGTAGAGCAGGGGCGGGTATGATATAATCTCCTCATCATGTGGCCAAGTAATGACCACGTATCGCTCGCGGATGAAGTATCGCGTGAATTTTAATATTTGATTTTGAATAATTGACTGATTGACGATGTGACAATCAATTGCTTATTCGAGGACATGGCGGATGAACAATATACTAATCCCATTATAAAAAAAATGGAATTAATTAAGTTTAATGGAGTGTTAGATTATATGCGAATTGAATTAGTCGAGAGTCTAAATTATGCACAAGTTATAAGAATTAAGGTGACACATATTTTTTAGTATTTTGTCTTTGTTAGTGGAATAAAACCAATTAAATTAATTAACACTAATTACATGAAATAAAAGTTTATTAAATTTAAATAATATAATAAATAAATAAGACTCAAAAGAAATATAATTAAAATTTGGGTGATATGAGTAAGATGTTAGAACTAGAGCCTAAAAGGAGGCCCAAACACATACTAAATTTTAATTTGTAATAATAAAAATAAATATCTAAGAGATATATTAAAAAAATTGAAAGAAGGACTTACTATACAAACGAGGGAACGACGCCCTTTATCAGATCTAAAGGAGGTTGAGCTTTTGACTTTTCAAATTAATCCTACTAGCTTCAGTGTGCAAGGGTTGTCAACGACTGCTTCGTCCAGCGACGAGGTGGCCGTACAGTGGCACGCGTTTCTCGCGATTGAGAGATTGTGTTCGAGTTCTATTGGAGTGGCATTAATGATTCTTCATGGTGATTCATTGCAACTGGGGTGTCCAAACAAAGGTGATTGTCGGATCAGAGTGCGCACTGGTGATGTCGGGTCGTGGTGGTGATTGTGGCTGAGCGAAATAAGGGTGACGTTGCAGTCGTGAAGAAACAGTGATGGAGGATGTGAGTTCGCTTGGGGAGTAGAATTTGTTCGGAGGGATTTCGATCGAAGGATAGCGGAGGCTATTTCTGTTGTCTTGCTTCTTTTCTCTTCTCCGTTATTATTTCTATTTTCTCGCTATGTTATCATTTTCAAACTTTGCAACAAAAAAATTCCACAATAAAAAGTTATTAGCCGACATTAGAAAATATGTTTCTTAGATCAATATCATTGATTGATTCTGAGAGCCATGTGGTGGAGAAAAAGGACACTAACAAAAGTTTATAGGTTAAATTTGTCTTGCAGGTTTTTGTTGAATGGTTTTTGTGTTTCAGTTTGAAATTTTGGTTTGTGTTTTTTTGTAAAAAACAGATTCAAGGGTTTGGTTAATAAGGTTAGTATGTTTGAAGGTATTGATGTAATAGTTTGAACATGAATGTTTATGGACCAGTTACTGGAAAAAAACGTGAAAAATGTGAAGAAATTTTGAAAAGGTTGACTTGGATGCGTTAAAAATACTAACGTACCAAGGTTTTAGAAAAGTGGCAATTATAATAGTTTCCTATTGCAAAGTGTAAAAAGTTAGAATTTTATAAAAAATTGAGGTAAGTGTTAGTATATGGAAAGTTGATAAGGGTTTGTGATGGTGTTGGCTCCTAAATTCGACACCCTTGTTTTATTAATGTCAGCCATTAAAGCTGAAGGATGTTTTCGACTAGCTGGGTCTGTCGAAATGCCCATCGAAAGATGGCAAGGTACTTAAAAGATTTCTTCCAAGGGAGAAGTTGGTTGCCTTCGACGTCGAGGGAGTTTCTCGTCGAAGATGCTTCTCGACGAAGGTGTTCGATGGTTCAGAGTGGAGCAGTTTGAAATTCAAGCGTTTGGAGGGAAAACAGTTTCCAGCGGTTACCAAGTGTGACGTGCGAAGATCTGGAGCGTCGAACGTTGAGAACGTGCCAAGTGGAGTCATCTCGAAGCAGTGTAACTGCCCGACGGTTACTTGGGATGTTTTAGTATAAATAGTAGTAGTCATGTAGTTTCTCGCGCGTGTTCACAATTCTATACAAAGTCACTCATATAGATTCGAGTACCCAGCGTGTGAGAAAGAATTGTTGAGAAATGTATGTGTGAAACACCAACTTTATTAATCAAAGTCATTTACTTTTCCAGAAATTTACTTGCTTTCCTCTTTATTTTCCTGTCGAACCCTTTCATTTAAAGCCTTATTTACTTTACCAAGTCCTTTCTTCATGCAATTTACTTAAAGCCTCTTTATTTTATTGTCATTTAACTAATATCCAGTTTAATCAAAACTTCAAAATCAACCTATGTCCTAGGATCAATCTGATCGATCCTGCGAGTAACCAAATAAGTAACCATTTGGAGGATCAGCGGTTGTTTACCAAATACCCAGGTAAACAAATTGGCACACCTGATGGGACTGTGTGTTGATTGTTGAAAATAATCTCATCTTTTCGAGGAGCGTTGTATGATATTGAGAAGTGGTAGAATATACACTAGCGATAACAATACTGCCAGAAGAAGGGAAGAGATGGCGAATCCGCCAAACAATAACGAAATCCCACAAACGAATGTGGGAGCAACTGTTAGTACGACCGTAAGTGAAGCGACAACTGTTGGTTCGACACCAACAGTAACGGTCACAGCAACGGGGCCGTTACTTTCGTTCACAGGCCCCAGAGCGCCTTTGGGAACTCCCCCACCAAGGGGAAATTTAGGCACAAGGCCTTTTGTTCCCCCAGGATTCATGCCACTCTATGGCATGCCAACTTCTGACTTGGCTAGCCTGACGAATGCTGCGTCCACTTTTTCAGACACTTTAGTGAGTGCCTCTTCGCCACTCCAAGGTTCTGGAGTAGGCATGGCGAATAGAAATAGGACCCAACTCTTAGGAGGAACGTCCCAAGTAGCCCATGGCCTTACAAATGCCTCGACAGCAGTCTTGAGGCAACAAATGGACGAAAGCAACCATGATATGGTGCAAATGTTGGCACAAACTTTGAGTACAGTGCTGAACCCTCTAATACAAAACACTACTCAATCGAATCAGCAAGTGACAGCGCAAATGACGCGTTTGGCTGATTTCTTTGGAGTACCCCAACCTGTTCGACAGCCCCAAAGGGCGCAAATAAGGGGAAACCAGGGGATATTCTTAGAGGAAGAAACCACCATCAACCAGGCTCAACAGCCTGTCGAAGAAAACCTTAGGGCACGATTGGAGCAACCCGTCGAGGAACCTAGGGTAATAACCCCAGAGGTAAGGTTAATTAACAGAAACCAAAATGCTGACGAAGTAGTCCAGCATATCCAATACCAGAATACGGGTTTGGAAAATAATCTGGCAACCATGATCGAAAGGATCATGACTCAAAATGGGATGAACATGGGCTTTCGAAGGCCCAACTTTACATCTCCATTGTCAGAGTACGTGTTACAGACAGACTTACCTCCTAGATGCAAAGTCCCCAAATTTACTAAGTTCTCTGGGGACACGACAGAATCTACTGTCGAGCATGTGGCGAGATACTTGATCGAAGCAGGTGACATTTCGAATAACGAAAACCTGAGGATCAAGTACTTCCCGAGTTCTTTAACAAAGAACGCTTTTACTTGGTTTACAACTCTTCCCCCCAATTCGATCCATCATTGGACCCAGTTGGAAAGATTGTTCCATGAACAATTCTACATGGGGCAAACCAAGATAAGCCTGAAAGAATTGGCCAGTGTGAAGAGACGTTTCACTGAACCTATAGACGAATATCTAAATAGGTTTAGGTTGCTCAAGGCGAGATGCTTTACACAAGTGCCAGAACATGAGTTAGTCGAAATAGCCGCAGGCGGTTTAGATTATTCCATTAGGAAGAAGCTAGACACCCAATACCTGAGAGACATGGCCCAACTGGCCGATAGAGTCCGACAGGTAGAACGCCTCAAAGCTGAAAAAGCAAAGGCAACGAAAACTCACAAGAGAGAGAGGATAGCGTACGTTGAGATAGATGACGAAGATCTGGAATCCTTCAACGATACTTTAGCTGTCGAAGAAGGAGAAGTCGATTTAGCAGAACTGAAACAAGGGCCACCATACTCTTGTAAACTGTTAGTCCCCTCAAGTGGGAAAATCCCATTGGTCCAGAAAGGACCAACGATAGGTTCCCCAAAAAGACTTATAGTTTTGACATCACAAAATGTGATGAAATATTCGACTTGCTTGTTAAAGATAGCCAAATGATAGTGCCCCCAGGGGTAAAAGTGCCTCCTCTTTATCAAAGAAAGAAGAGAGGTTTTTGCAAATATCATAATTTTTTGGGCCATAAAACTTCTCAATGTTTTCTTTTCAGGAATCTTGTGCAAGACGCTATCGAAGAAGGGAGGTTGAAGTTTGCTGACAAAACCCCCATGGCTGTCGACTCAAATCCATTGCAGGCTGAAGCCCACTATGCTGAGCCCTCTGAGGTGAACGTGATAGAGGCAACCAGGAGCCAGTCGAAGAAGCCAGGAATTACAATGGTCGAAGTCTCAAAGGACCACATCAACATGCCAATCTTTGGCAGTTTTTCTGGAAATTTATCCAGGAAGACAATTGAAGCAGTTCAGAAAGCGGTCGAAAGCCCGAAGTTGGAGACCGCTGAAGCACAAAAAACTGGACCAAAACCCAGTTCCCACTTGGCCACAGTTCAAGGCCAGACGGAGAATCTGGAGATACAAATGAAGCAGTTAGCTCTTGCTAACAAAGATACAATGAATATCAACATGGTCGAACTTTCTGACCCAAAAGCATCAGAAGAGGCCATGAGGCAAGAACAAGCTAATAAGACTGCTTTCCCTCGGGAAAATGAAAATTTGGCAGATTTTCTACAAAGATGCCAGAAAAAGAAATCAGAGGTGATGCTGTGTCCAAGATGCAGTTCGATCTTTGACAAAAAAGCTGCTGAGCACATTCAAGGCGTAAGAGCAGCGAATAAGAGAAGGGAAAATGTTGATCTTCGACATGATCCCAGAAGAGCCTCCCAAAGAGGTTCAAACCAAGAAAAGAGGCCATTGACTTTTAGGCCTCCCACAAATGTGCCAGTAGATACTTGGTACAAAACCTCTGGTCGAAAAAGGCCAAGTGAGGAGAGATGGAACTCTTTCGACGTGCCAAGGGGTTCCTCTTTGACTCAAAAGAAAGAGCCTCAGGTTGCTGCACCTAAAGTTGCACAAGTGTCAAGCAACTACAAAGGTAAAAATCCCATGTCTCGATCTCAATGGAGGAGATACCAAAGGAGACGAAAAGCTGAAAGGGAGGCTGCCAACGAACCAAAGGCAGAAACCAGTTCGAACGTTCCTCAAAGGAAGCAAAGGAAACCTCTAGAAAGAGAGCCAGTAACCAACAGGCTAGTTTGGCCTAACCAAAGTGAAGTCGAAGACGAAGACGATTCTAAGTCTGATGATACTTTGGACATAATGGTGAATATAGTCTCAGTGCTGCCCAGAGAATTCAACCGACAGGTGGAGGTCGAAGTAAGTGACTGGGAAGTGGAACAAGAAATGGCCAAACACAGGCCAGTGTGCTATTTCGTCATGGACAATGGCACCACTGAGGAACAAAATGGGTTCTTCGAGCCACCTACAGAGGTGATGAAAAATCACCTCAAGCCTTTATTTATAAGGGCTAAACTCGAAGAAACTACTGTGAATAAAATTTTGGTGGATTGCGGGGCGACCATCAACATTATTCCTCACTCTATGCTAAGGAAAATTGGCAAAAGGGATGAGGACATTAAGCCTCACAACATGGTCCTGTCGAACTATGAGGGCGGCATAGGGACCACTATGGGGGTGATCCAGCTGGATATCAAAGTAGGATCTATCCTTCGACCAACGATGTTTATGGTCATATCGGCCAAACCTAACTACAATCTTTTGTTGGGCCGTGAATGGATTCATGGTGTTGGAGCTGTGCCATCATCAATGCACCAGAGGCTGCTCCTATGGCGTCCAGATGGGATGGTCGAAAACATAGAGGCAGATCAAAGCTACTACCTGGGCGAAGTGAATCACCTGGGGTTGGCAGATTTCGACAAGAACTTGGCTCACATAGGGCCATGTCCAACACCTGACTTCGACATGGCGCCAGCGCCAAACACTTTTTGTTCCCTATACCTGCATCCTGAGCATGGTTTCCAATGGGACAGAGAAGACTTGTCCCACATAGACTTCAGTGGGTTAACTGATATCCAACCAACTGGTTGGGGAAGTGAATTCAGTGATAATGACTGAGTCACAATCTTTGAAGCGAATTTCAGCTTATGTAGCCGAAACTAAGATGATAACGGCTCTCGAAGCCGAAGTAAAGTACATGGCCACACAGGCCAATGATCAACAGTTATCTGCTGCAGGTCCAGGAAAGGATTTCGATCCAAAACCCCCTGATATCATGCCAGAAGAAATGCAGGAACAGAGGCTCGACGCCATCTATGACGATGAGCCTTTGGGCTTCGAAAAGGACCCCTTGGCGAACAACATTAAAATGTTAGCGCAAGATCCTTTAGAAGAAATCAACTTAGGCGAAGGGTCAGAGAAGAGGCCAACTTACATCAGCGCCAAAATTGATCCAGAACTTAGGTTGGAAGTAATCCAATTGCTGAAAGAGTTCAAAGACTGTTTTGCATGGGATTATGACGAAATGCCTGGTCTCGACAGAGGATTGGTAGAACTTCAGTTGCCAATCAAACCTGGGAAGAAGCCAATCAAGCAAAATCCAAGGCGCTTCGCTCCAGAAATACTGTCGAAGATCAAGACGGAGGTCGAAAGACTGCTGAAATGCAAATTCATACGTGTTACAAGGTATGTTGAATGGATTGCAAACATTGTGCCAGTAATTAAGAAAAATGGTACGTTAAGGGTGTGCATAGATTTCAGAGATTTGAATGCTGCTACACCCAAAGATGAATATCCTATGCCTGTGGCGGAAATGCTAGTCGATTCTGCCGCTGGCTATGAATACCTGAGTATGCTCGATGGTTATTCAGGATATAATCAAATATTCATTGCTGAAGAGGATGTGTCGAAAACAGATTTTCGATGCCCTGGGGCCTTAGGCACTTACGAATGGGTAGTGATGCCTTTTGGCCTAAAGAACGCTGGGGAAACGTACCAGCGAGCAATGAATACTATCTTCCATGATTTTATTAACACTTTTATGCAAGTATATATTGATGACATTGTTATAAAGTCTGTTTCCAGGAAGAATCATATTGACCACCTTCGACAATCATTCGAAAGGATGAGAGAACATGGTCTGAAGATGAACCCTTTGAAGTGTGCATTCTGTGTGAAAGCTGGAGATTTCTTGGGCTTCGTTGTCCACAAGAAAGGAATCGAAATCAACCAGAACAAGACGAAGGCAATTCTGGAAGCGAAAGCGCCATCGAATAAGAAGGAACTGCAATCTCTTTTAGGCAAGATAAATTTCTTAAGGAGATTCATATCTAATCTAAGTGGGAAAGCTCAGGCCTTTTCACCCTTACTTCGACTGAATAAAGAGGGGTTCGAATGGGGGCAAGAGCAACAAGAAGCCTTCGACAAAATCAAAGGGTACCTCACTAAGCCACCTATTTTGGTGCCTCCTTGTAGCAATAGGAGTATGAGATTGTACATAGCTGCATCCGACAAAACTTTGGGAAGCATGTTAGCCCAAGAGGATGAGAATGGAGTCGAAAGACCCATTTACTATCTCAGTAGAGTTTTGAACGATGCAGAAACTAGATATAGTGAAGTTGAAAAATTGTGTCTATGTCTGTATTTCTCTTTACAAAACTCAAGCAATATATAAAACCAGTTGATGTGTATGTTTCGTCTCATTTTGATGTTTTCAAGTATATGTTGTCGAAACCTATCTTGCACAGTCGAATTGGTAAGTGGGCATTAGCATTAACTGAATACTCCTTGACCTTTATGCCTCTTAAGGCAGTAAAAGGACAAGTGGTTGCAGACTTCATAGTCGACCACTCAATTCAAGTTGAGGATATTAATTATGTGGAGATAGAGCCTTGGAAATTCTACTTCGATGGTTCCAGCCATAAAGATGGAACAGGGGTAGGAGTCTTGATTATTTCTCCAGATAAAATTCCAACAACATTCAAGTACAAAATATCAGGTTCTTGTTCGAACAATGAGGCTGAGTATGAAGCTCTAATTACTGGCCTTGAGATATTGTTGGAATTGGGGGCAACTCGAGTCGAAATAATGGGAGACTCAGAGTTAGTCATTAAGCAAGTCACAAAGGAATATAAATGCATAAGAGAGAATCTCATTATGTACTTTGTGATAGCATATCGTTTATTGAAAAAATTTGAAGCGATCAATATTCGACACATACCCAGAGTCGAAAATCAAATAGCCAACGACTTGGCACAGATTGCATCTGGGTATAAGATTTCAAAAACGAGATTGCAAAGAGCAATCGAAGTTCGAGAAAAGATAAAAGCAACTTGTCTATCACCAACAGACTTGGAATCGACGAGACTAGGATATGCTGATCAAAGTAACTTCGAAATTTCGTTCATAGATAATTTATCAGAGCAAGATTGGAGGAAACCCATTGTGGACTATCTTCAAAATCCAGGAGCTTCGACAGAATGAAAAACAAAGTACAGGGCGTTGAGTTATGTACTCATGGGTAATGAGTTATTCAAGAAAACGCCTGAAGGGGTATTGCTAAAATGCTTAAGTGAAACTGAGGCATACATAGCCCTTTCGACTACGCACGCTGGAGCATGTGGGGCTCACCAAGCAGGCCATAAGATGAAATGGTTGTTGTTTCGACAAGGACTATATTGGCCCACTATGCTAAAAGATTGTGTTGAGTTCGCCAAAGGTTGTCAAGAGTGTCAAGTCCATACAAGCATCCAACATGTACCAGCAAGCGAACTTCACTCGATAGTGAAGCCTTGGCCCTTTAGAGGATGGGCGTTGGACCTCATTGGAGAGATTCGACCAGCATCATCAAAGAGTCAGAAATACATACTGGTAGGCATTGATTACTTTACTAAGTGGATCGAAGCTATCCCTTTAGTCAATGTAGACCAAGAAAATGTCATTGAATTTATTCAAAAGAACATTATCTTTAGGTATGGAATCCCTGAGACGATAACAACTGATCAAGGATCAGTTTTCACTGGTCGAAAGATGCAGGAATTTGCTCAGGAAACAGGTTTCAAACTCCTAACATCAACGCCTTATTATGCACAGGCAAATGGTCAAGTCGAAGCAGCAAACAAAGTAGTGATTGGCTTGATAAAAAAGCATGTTGGGAAGAAACCAAAGAATTGGCACAAGACGTTAGACCAGATTCTGTGGGCTTGTCGAACGTCCCCAAAAGAAGCCACAGGTACAACACCATATAGGCTAACTTTTGGCCATGATGCAGTGTTGCCAGCAGAAATTTGTCTTCAATCTGCAAGGGTTCAGAGGCATTATGATATTCCCTCTGAAATTTATTGGAACATGATGTTAGACGAACTCGTGGATTTAGACGAAGAGAGATTGCGCGCTCTTGACCTACTCAGGCTTCAGAAGAAAAGAGTAGAAGACTCTTATAATAAAAAGGTAAAACCTAAGGTATTTTTGCCTGAAGAACTAGTTTGGAAGGTAATTCTTCCCATGGATCGAAGGGATCGAAGCATGGGGAAATGGTCACCCAAATGGGAAGGACCATTCAGAGTTATCCAAACTTTTTCTGGTGGAGCCTATGAAGTCGAAGAGTTAGGTGAAGATAAAAGGCTCTTGAGAGTAAATGGTAAATATTTGAAAAAATACAAACCTACACTCCAAGAGATAAAAATAAAATAATAAAATAACAAGACTAAATTAACCATAAAAAGCCAAAATGGAAATTTTTTATAAATTTTAGCCAAGATGGCAATGTTGTCGAATATAGATTACAAAATATGGTTACAAAAGCTGAATCAATCAGAAGGGAACAGAGTTCTTGAGTCGAAGGTATTTGACTTGCTGCAGCTCCAATCTTTTCTTGCACCAGGCATTCTCCTGCACAAGCTTGGCAATCTGAGCGTCGAAGCCTTGGGCCTTCTCAGCAAATTCCAGGCCCTGTTTGATTTCAGTTTGACTCTCGGTGTCTGGGACGGTCGAAAGAAGTTCCTCCTTGCGTTTAGTGTTGGCATTTATCTTAGCCTCTATTTCTTCGATTTGTGCCCTGAAGGAAGCATTCTCTCGATCGATGGCATCGACTTCTTCCTGCGTAGATGCTTTTTGCTTCGACAACTCCGCAATTCGAGAAGTCGTCTCCGAAACAGCAGTCCATGCAGAAGAGCTTTTGCCATATAACACCTCAAGCTGACTATTAAAGCCCCTTTGGCGCCTATAATCTGCTGAGACTTGATCAATCATGGAGTGTAACTCCATGATCAAGCCTGAAACTTCTGGAGCTACAGCTAACAAGTCGACAGCATTCAAAACATCCCTCAAGTATGATGGAGCAGTGGGGTCCCCCTCTAAAGCCTTCATCAAGTCCTTCTTGAAAAACTGGGCCTTAACCTTCGCTAAAGCTTCATCAAGAGGAGAGGTTTCAGTGGACTTCCCCGACAGGGTAGGAACCTCCTGACTAGCATCGGACGAACTCTTGCTCTCGATGATTGCGTTGAGATAGCTAACAGGGTCAGTTTGTTTCAAGAGTTCTAAGTCCTCTTTCGACCTGTGCTTCGTTGAGGTAACAGCCCTTGCAACAGCATTGTCTTGGGTTTGAGGCTGTTGAGTGTTAGTTGTCTCGACTTGTTTCCCTTCGACTCGGACTGGGGCAGTACCAGCGTCATCTTGGTGCCCTTCACCAGTGTCGCCTTGGTTCTCTTCGCCAGCGGCACCTTGGTTTTCTTCGCCAGCATTGCCATGGTCCCCTTCGTCACGATTCTCTTCCGACAGATCCACCACCTGAACCTATTTTGGCTGTTGTTTTTCCGTTTGAGGATCTTCTGTGGGTTTTTCTACCGTCTCAGCATTGGCCTCATTTATTTCAGTATGGGCTTCGTCAGTTTCCAAGCCTTTTTCTTGTGGCCTGCTGAGTTCAGCAGACTCCAGTGTTTCAGAGGTCCTTGGCGGTGAGCTTTCAGTGGTGTCCTGAGAAAGGAAAGAGGAAGAGTCTTCAGAATTCGAAAGAGACATAATCGAAGGTAGGTATCTACACCTAAGTTACAAAAAGGTCTAAGAGATTACCTGTAAATTAGCTTCAGCCCCAGGGCTGGAATTGTCGCTTTCGACAGGCTTATTGAGAAGAACGTTTAGTTCCTCCTCCGTTGGCTCCTCAATGATCACTGGAGGTGGTCTGGGCTTTCTCCCAACAACCTTTATTCTAATCGTTCGACCCTCAGGAGCAGGAGCAGGAGCGTCCTTCGTCAGCTTTCGCCTTTTTAGAGGAGCAGGGGGAGAATCACCTTCTTCGTCGCTCCCAGATTCGACCACCAGTGCTGGCCGTTTCTTGGGCGAAGGTGCCTAAAAAACCAATGGGAATTCGATTTAGCAATTGCATTGAAAGTCAAAAATCGAAAGCCAGAAGAAAATAATGAAAGTCTGGTTACCGATACAGAAGGCTTCTTCGAAGGACCTTCCCCCTGTTGGTTGGTTGTGGTCTTCGCCGGCGCTGTAGTCTTCGCCGGCGGTGGAGGTTTTGTTGAGGGGCCTCCTCCCTGTTAGCTTTCTGCAGCCTTCTTGGCTACAGGCTTTCGAACAACTGAAATCAAATAAATAGTTAACAGGCTAGCAGTCGAAAGAGAAAGACAAAGTAATGTGAAAGGATGAACTTACATTTCTTTATTTTGTCCAACACAAGGACAAAAGATTTCTGAAGCTCATCCACGAAGTCCTTCTCGTCGAAAAACTCCTCAGCGTAATAACTTTTCCACCACTCCTCGAAGGATGGTGAACAAAGAAAGTTGAGCTGGTAGTCAAACAACGAGAGAACTGTTCGACCAGCATATCTTCCGATATGTTTAGTGGCAGCTTCTTCGGTGTAATCATTGCAGAAGTACAACATAGACTTCTCTCTTGGAAAAATTGGAGAAGGTAGGGTTTGAATAATACCAAACTGGCGAGATACCAGGTTTGGTTGGTATGCAATCAGACTCAAGTGAGTCTTAGAGCTCCTGAATCGAAGAGGCATGATCCTTGGTGTGAGGAACGCCTCCCACATTATTGTATGTTCGTCAACTTGAGGACCACTCGACGTCCTTGGATGTGGCCTTGTGAACCATGCCGGGCCTACCTTCCGTCGAGCAAACAGAGCCATAGTCGAAACAAACTCTTTCCTTCGAGCAAACATCAGAACGAAGTTGGTGAAAGTTTGCTGAAGCTCCAGTCCATCTTCCATAGGCGTCAACAGAGCCAGTTTGGTTCCTTCGACGCGTCTGTTCGCTATCTCTGGAGCCTGCTCATTTATTTGAACCTTCTTAGGAAAGAAAGATTCGAAGGTGGCATTGAGCCACAGTTGGAGCAGCCAAAAAGGCCCAGCAAGTAGCAAACTGGCCCTGTTCTCGATAATTTTTAGAAGAGTTGCCCCATTACTAATCGAATCATAGAGGCTAGCCAAAATCAATTCTTCCAAACAGATATTTTGGCCATGATGGAGTTGAGTGGCGAGAGTGACCATCTTCTTGGTCACCTGTAAGGACTTCGAGCAAAATACAAAGCGAGTCAGCCATAAGGCTAGAAACGCTATGTGTTCGACATCCGACACAGCATCTGTCGACCTGTCGTGGTAGTGATTGATGAAGGTGGTATAGGTTGGTTTGGTGGCAGAGAATCCAATTTGATCCTCCGACATCTCCTCCGGATCGAAGTAATCCCCGGTGGGTCGAAGGCCAGTGATAGCGGCCACATCGAAGAGTGTAGGAGTCAGCATCCCACAGGGAAGATGGAAAGTGAAGTGGGAGTAGTCCCAGAAAAGTAGAGAAGCTATCAACATCTCCGGAGAATAGTTCAAACCTGTCTTCGACAGCATCACCAGGTCAAAAATCCCCATATCTTTCCAGATCGAAGCTTGGCGTTTCTCCATCTTTTCCAGCCAAGCAACGTAATCAGGAGTAAGGCTAGGGCCAGACCTGAAAGCCCTAACACCTTTGTTGAAGAAACGAAAGTCGATTTTTTCTTTAGCAGGGTCTTCATTATCCTCTGCATCTTTCTTGGCGCATGCAACCGGTTTGAGTCTCTCAACTACCGGAAAATAACTCTTGATCTTCATGGCCTCAGCAATACTTGGATACAAGGGGCCAGACATAGCAAAGATCTGGTTGGAATATCCAACCGGGATCATAAGGTGGTGTGAGTAAGCATCACGTACGGCGATGTCCAAGGGTTCAGGGACCCTTCGTTGGCCCATAGGAGTTACTACTGGAGCGGTGACGAAAACCTTAGGTCTGACGTTTCCAGATGGTACGGTAGCGCTAGGAGCACTGGAACCAGATGCCATTGTTAATGATGAGGTTGAAGACGAAGTGAAGGAGGAAAGGTTTTGCAAAGATGACAAGTTTGTATGAAAATAGAGAAGTCTGAAAGCTAGATGGCGTAAAAAGTCCCTCAGTGGGGTACTTACTGCTATTTATAGTAGTGGGGAGAAAATCCCCAAAACCGAGGACATTAAATGTCATTTAATGTTGCAGGAGATAGTGGGACACGTGGCATCCCCCTGTTGTTTTAGCCGTTCTGCAGAAATAGAGGGACGCAGCGTGCGTCCTCGTTTTTGGGAATTGTCATAATGACAAATTCTGAAATGACGTTTTGGCATTGCACGCCGTACTGAAGTGACGTCTTAGGTACGGATAAATGATGGTTTTCTTGGGATTGCCAGTGGTTGGTAGAAGACAACAAAAAGTGCACAATTTAATTTGTGACTAAGCGTGAAAAGACAGGTGTCGAATGGCGTTTCAAAGAATGCCTTTTTCTTTCAGAGTCGAAATAAGGCATTCTTGGGGGGCAATTTGTTGGCTCCTAAATTCGACACCCTTGTTTTATTAATGTCAGCCATTAAAGCTGAAGGATGTTTTCGACTAGCTAGGTCTGTCGAAATGCCCATCGAAAGATGGCAAGGTACTTAAAAGATTTCTTCCAAGGGAGAAGTTGGTTGCCTTCGACGTCGAGGGAGTTTCTCGTTGAAGATGCTTCTCGACGAAGGTGTTCGATGGTTCAGAGTGGAGCAGTTTGAAATTCAAGCGTTTGGAGGGAAAACGGTTTCCAGCGGTTACCAAGTGTGACGTGCGAAGATCTGGAGCGTCGAACGTTGAGAACGTGCCAAGTGGAGTCATCTCGAAGCAGTGTAACTGCCCGACGGTTACTTGGGATGTTTTAGTATAAATAGTAGTAGTCATGTAGTTTCTCGCGTGTGTTCACAATTCTATACAAAGTCACTCATATAGATTCGAGTACCCAGCGTGTGAGAAAGAATTGTTGAGAAATGTATGTGTGAAACACCAACTTTATTAATCAAAGTCATTTACTTTTCCAGAAATTTACTTGCTTTCCTCTTTATTTTCCTGTCGAACCCTTTCATTTAAAGCCTTATTTACTTTACCAAGTCCTTTCTTCATGCAATTTACTTAAAGCCTCGTTTAACTAATATCCAGTTTAATCAAAACTTCAAAATCAACCTATGTCCTAGGATCAATCTGATCGATCCTGCGAGTAACCAAATAAGTAACCATTTGGAGGATCAGCGGTTGTTTACCAAATACCCAGATAAACAGATGGTGAAAGGTTTTTTATAAGGTGTAAAATATTTACAATAATAATAAAAACATGTGATAAGAAAAAGAAGTTATTTTTAGGAATTGTGGAGAAATTTTGTGCAGTGTATGTAAAGTTTCTACGTTAATGGAATTGGGTTGAAATTGGCCTCCTAAAGAAAGAAATTATTAGCATGATAATATAATAATAATAATAATAATAATAATAATAATAATAATAATAATAATAATAATAATAATAAAAATATATAATTACTATATAATATCATCATAGTTAAATAAAACAACAACAAAATAAATTGAGTAAGAGATGGTTATTAGGTTGTTGTCTGAGGTAGTCAACAACCTAAACCAAAAAAATATTGTAAGAACAAGTGAACCAATTTGTGGATGATTGGGCCATTGTGAATTCTGAATAAATTGTGTGTCTCATTTACAGTAACCGTGAATGCGTTAAAATAAGTATCCAAAATGGATCAAATAGAAGGTTTCTATTGTGTTGGAAATTAAAACAAATATTTTTGCTACTGTGTTGGATAGTAGAAAAATAATATTACTAACAATTTGAAAAGAGAGGATATTTTTATTAGAGGTTCCTAAAAATTGTTAGTAATGCACTATCAAGAAAAATATAAAATAAGATTTCAACAAAAGAACCATCAGGAAGATCATCATGTGGTTCAAAAAGTAAATATAAAATAATAAATAAATAAAGGATAAAATTTAAAATAAAAGAGAGGGGTGGCCTCATATGAAATCACTGGCCATAAGAATAAAGAAATTGTTGTTGTTGTTGTTGTTGTTTGATATAGACAACAACCTTAAAATAAACTAAAAACAAGAATTATAAGAAAAAGAAGAAAAAAACAAGTTTTTGAAGATGAATTGTGAATTTTCTAGATGATCTAGAAGTGTGAAAAAAATGTTCTATTTATAGATTAAAAAAACCATCCAAATTAGAAATAAAACAAAATTGACCAATCAAAAACAAAGTGTGACACAAATTGATATCAAATGACTAATAAGAAACACCTACTTAAAAAGGAAAAAAAAAATTAGTGACAAAAAAAAATAGAAAAAAATGTTGAAAGTGAGGAACAAGAGATTTGAACTTGTGACCTTACACTTGCAAGCTTTCTTCACCAGTTGTGCTATGTTACTGATTTGTAATTAAACTCAATTTGAAAGTATACGAAAGGTGTACAAATATTTATTTATTCAAAAATACAAATGATCTGAAATAAATCATTATACTTTTAAATAGGTTTGTAAGCGAATATTTATAAAAATCAAATAATATTATAAAAATCATATTTAAAATAATTTTTGATTGGACTTGAGAATGAACATCTATAAAAATTAAATAATATTATAAAAACAAAGTTTAAAATATTTTTGACTGGACTTGAGAATGAACATCTATAAAAATTAAATAATATTATAAAAATAATGTTTAAAATATTTTTGACTGTAGAAATAAAAGGACGGTCAAATTTGGGGTATAAAAATTGCCCCTATTTAATCACTCTTCGATTGAATGGTGCGAGAATGTGCAGGTCTTGCACGTTCGAATTGAAGGGTTATTAAATAATGGAAGACCCCAAAATTTGACCAAATATTTTTTTAAACAAGGATACACTGATATAGCATACCCCAAAGCTCAAAGAAATAGGCAAGGATGATGATGTATCATCCTACCATAGTTTAAATAAAGAGATATGAATGAAGGGTAAGTTTGACCGAGATATGACGACACGGATAACTTGCCAATACTTTGAAAAGAGATCGTAGATTCTTTTACATATTTACAAAAACACAAGTCTTGGAAAGGTTGACTTACTAATGCTTGGAGACTAATATGGTAAGTTTGGGTTTGATTTGATCTTGTCTATTCATCGCGACCTAGGGGTTGAATAAAACAAAGTCTGATAACACATTGCTGCAAGGAGGCTGTGATACGGCGGGAGAACTGACTATGGTTTTGCGTTTGTTTTCCCAAATGTTTCAGTTGAGCAAGAGTCGCCACCGACTTTTTATTTTATCCTAAGGAAAGGTTAAAAAGCACAGCAAAAACCTTCGAGATGTTTTCTTGGGTTCGGGGAGTAGATTATAGAAAGGGAAGGTATTAGCACCCTTTCTATCCATGGTTATCCATGGGCTCTTAGTTACTTGCTTAGATCAACTTGCCTTAATTTTCAATTGTTTAAAATGGTGCTTTGTGTGTGGGTTTGAAAATGTTTTTTTTTTGAAAAGAGGCCAATGTGGTGGCAACCTTTGTAATGATCCATGTTGGGATGTATACAAAGGTGTATGTCTTTTGAAAAAAGTTTTCAATATTTTTGAAAGTTTGTTTTGAGAGTGTATTGTGATGTGTTGTTTTGAAAAAAAATAGGCAAGTGTTTTGTTTTGCAAATTGGCAAGTAACCAAGAGCTATCTACCCTAATTTTCTCAAAGATTATTGCTATGTTTTAACCCTTTTAACAATTTTGTTCCACCATTGTATTTGGTGGACAATCTTGTGTTAGGAGGTGAAAGGGACGGGCGCGGGTCATTGTTTAGACCATAATTGCAATGGTGCCAAGTATCTTTGGGCAATTTTTCCTTTAAGGGACTTGATCATTTTTAGGCAACTTTCGAAAGCGTCATCGACGGACTATGATCATTTGAATTGTTTGTTTTGCCCAAAGAGACCTAACATGCAATATGGCCTAATTTTGAAAGGCAACAAGTGGATGTAACCCTAGGGGTGTTAGTGTGCGAGTGTGTTTTATTGCATACAAGAGTTTTTTCTTTGGATTAGGATTTTCTATTTCATTGATTTTATCTTGCCATACACGTCCTAATTACTAGCAATAAGAAGCGGAAATGTAAAATCCTACGCTATTACAACAATTAGGGGATGGGGATACACATTTGTACATGGGGGGTTCAACGAGAAAAATAGACAAAAAAGAAAATAGCAAAAAACAAGATATAGAGAGAGAGAGAGGGAGCCAGCGCGCTGCTGAGAGGTCATCAGAAGTTCTGACTCAGATCCGCTGCCAGATGATCAACCTTTTGGTTAAACTGTATGAGTCAGAACTTCTGACTCTGGCACCTGCAAAACAGAACCCTGTTAGTGGGGAAATCAGAAGTTCTGACTCCCCTGCGCTGCAAGACAGAAGTTTGTTAGTGGAGAAACCAGAAGTTCTGATTCTGCTGGAAGGGCAATAACTCTCAGAGGTTCTGATATCATTGACAGCAAAACAGGCTTCAGATGTGCTAACGTCAGAGTCAGCACTTGGCTTTTCCCTGTACTAATCAGAACATCTGCAATTTTGTTGTTATTCCACAAAACAGGAAACATATTTGGAACAGATCCAGCAAATGTCAAAATGTTTCAGAGGTCAGAACCAACAAGGTCACAGGCAAGTCCTACACTGGCTCAGAACGTTCTGAGGTATGAAAATCCTCAGAATATAAACAGCAACAACATGATATTTACATTATGTTTATTTGAGTATGCACAGCTGATGATGCTTAGCAGCGTGATGAAGGTCAGCAGGTGCTTACCTGGCTGTTGGAAAAGTTTGTGGGTGAAAGCTAGCTTTTGGCTCTGGTGGTGTTCTGGACAGATTCTCTTTGAAAATGGTAGGTGAAGGTGTATGCGTACGTAGGGTCAGAAGTTTGGAAAGAGGTTTTTTAGTTCACACAGAAAACTGGGTATTAGATAAAGTTTGAAGATGAGAAATTTAAAGTTATGAAACAAACTGGAGATTTTGGCAGAGTTTCAGAACACTATTTTGCTAAGGGTTTCTGTTTCTCTCTTAGCAATTTTTCTATTTCTTGAACGCCCTTTTGCAGTGGACAATGACTCTCTATTTATAGGAAAAGTTCTTGTGGGTGCCTTGAACATTAAAGCGCCAACAGAGTTTGAATTTGTTCTTTGACAGAAATTCCTGGGAAGTTGTGATAACAGATAGCCTTCAGCCTAGGCTGCAGCAGCAGGCGTGGATTGGAGAGAAGTGACCTCTTAAGTGGGCGGTGGCGTGTAGACCCATGCCAGAATCTGCACAAAGGCGTTTTCCAAGCCACACGTGAATGTTCAGGAGTGGTTGGAAGCATTAATGAGCATTAAATGGTGATAAGACCTATCAACATCAATATTCTGGTAATGGAAACCAATGTTGAATCAGCAGTTCTGTTTCAAAAAGAACAGCGTAAACCATGCTATGGCCTTGGCTTCCTGTTGTCTTAGTAAGTTCTAGGGATTCTCCTGATTTTCTGATACGTTCCTTGGATTTGCTTCTGGATCTCCTGGGCTTAGAGATTCTGTATCAGTGTAACACCCACTCTTCTGACCTTTTCATCTTCTGATTTCAGCATGTTCTGAAAGAGCCTTCAGACTTCCCTGCTTCTTTTGCATTCCTTTAGCAAATTCTGACTGAGCTTGTGTAACTGCTGAAAGAGTCATGTTCTGTCTGAGGCTTACATACTGAACCATGTTTACAACTTCTGATTGAGCTGATGTAGCTGCTGAAAAGCCAACTTCTGACTACGCTGAGCCAAGCTTGCAACTTCTGACCGTTTTTATCTGGAATTGGTCCAGAAGTTCTGAAACGCTGATTTTTTTTCTTAAACACTCTTTTTTTTTAAAGAAACATAAGCGTTTAGAATTTAATTAATTTCTCAAGATAAAAGCGTCGTCTTTGGAGCTTGTGTGATCATCTTGCTCTTGTAAGTGGTTTGCTTGGGCAAAAAAGATAACTCAGGACTTGGATTTGTTTCAGAGGGACCTTGAAAATCCAAGATGGTTTCCTAAAGAAAGAGAGGGAAAATTTTGGGGTACAACAGTTGCCCCTGTTCAATCTTCTTGAACCTGAAGAGTTAGATTGGCCATTTTGCCTTTCGCGACTCGAAGGTAAAAGGAGATTGGACACTAGAGTGCCCGAAAATTTGCACTCGCATAGTAGAGTATTGGCAATATGATGGCGGGAATGGGCTTATAGATGTCATTTGGAGAGATGGTGGATAGAGAGATGGGCTTATAGATGCCATCTGGAGATGTGACAGAACCTTGTCGGGAATGGGCTTATAGATGCCATTTGGAAGTGTTGATCGCATAAGAGATTCCTTAGCGAGAACTCGTGTATTTGAGAAAGACAGATGTTTTCCTGGCTTGTTACAGGTGTTTGATCTTCAATCTCCTCATGCAGATATGCCCTGGCTAGATACATGAATCGAATCTTCGAACTCTTCAGACGTGCCCTGGCTAGATACAGGAATCGAGTCTGGAAATGTGGTCAACAAATATGCCCTGGCTGGATGCAGGAATCGAATCTGGAATTGTGATAGTTGCTAGATATGCCCTGGCTGGATACAGGAATCGAATCTTCGAACTCTTCAGACGTGCCCTGACTAGATACAGGAATCGAGTCTGGAAATATGGTCAACAGATATGCCCTGGCTGGATGCAGGAATCGAATCTGGAATTGTGATAGTTGCTAGATATGCCCTGGCTGGATACAGGAATCGAATCTTCGAACTCTTCAGACGTGCCCTGGATAGATACAGGAATCGAGTCTGGAAATGTGGTCAACAGATATGCCCTGGCTGGATGCAGGAATCGAATCTGAAATTGTGATAGTTGCTAGATATGCCCTGGCTGGATACAGGAATCGAATCTTCGAACTCTTCGGATGTGCCCTGGCTGGATACAGGAATCGAATCCGGAAATAGTGACAGTTGGAGGTAGTTGTCTTTTTCCTGAAGAGGCAAAACATCAGTTGTATGCAACGTCATGATGTATGAAATGCATGATGTCATGATGTTCAACATGAGATAGTGTTGTATGAACTTTATCATTTATGTAAGCAAGATGTATGAAATGTGAAATGTTTATGAATGTATTTTCGTCTAGGAAAATGAATCCTTGACGACCGGCTGGGGAATTAAATCCTGGGCTGACGTTGAAGAGTAAAGTTCTTCGCTTCCACTGGGGAGGATGGTTGCAAGAATACACCGGTAGGAGAAGATGACTCCGTTGGGGAATAAACTTGTTGGAGAGATTACTCTGAGGGGAATTATTCTGTGGAAGAGATACTTCGCTGAAGTTTTGATGAGAGCTCCGCTGAGGATTTCAATGATGGATTCCGCTGGGGATAACAATGATAAACTCCTCTGGGGATGATAATGGTAAGCTCTGCTGGGGATTGTGTTGATAAGTTGTGTTGGGGAGCTTTGATGAACTCCGCTGGGGATAGGAAGAACTTCGACAAGGGCGATCTTCCGTGGCAATTAGCTGAGGATAACCCAGTTATAAGCCCTTGTGAGGAATAACTTTGAATAAAGCTCGGGAGGGACGTCCGTACTCTGCAGGGGATAAGCTTCCAGAATCTACTGGGGATAAGCTTCGAGACCTGCTGGGGATAAGAATTCCACTTTCCTGGGGAAACTTTTGGAATTGCACTGGGGTGTTGATATTCCGCCGGGGAACAATCTTAGATCAAGACTGCCGGGGATGCTTGTTGATGAATGTCTATACTCCGCTGGGGAATGTTTCTATCTTGTCTTACTCTGTGGGGAGTTGAGATAACTTAATCACATTCTTCAGTTAAATATACCTTGGTACCTCGGCGGACAAAGCAACCAGACTGCATCAGACAACTTTACATTGCCCATATCTTTGATGTCACCTGTAATTAGTCTTTTGTTTCGTATGCAAGTATTTATGAATTAGAAATTTAATGTCAAATGTATATATCAAAAATGAACATTGGACGTTCTTCGCAAGACAAAACAGAAAAAGGGAAAACACAATTGGCGATTTGTTTGGAAAATTGAATCTGTATTGATTTTGAAATTTGCCTGTAAATAGGCGTTTTTTGTACAAGAGACTGACGTCCTAGTAAGAGAACGCCGCCGAACAACATAAAGTTTATACAATTTTGAAAAAGGAAACAAAACAGCTATGTGCACAATATTTCCACTGGGTTCCAACTCTGCTATCGCCTTTATGTCTTCAAGCGTCTCATCACTTTGCTGCTTAGTTGAAGATGAAGCTGATTGATCGATGCTGAAGTCCGAGCCAGATAGTTGATACCGAATTCTGGATGCAAGGTGATCCAATGAGACATAGTGTTACGCTTTATCCCTAACTTTTGCTTGGACCGCCCTTTCGGGTTTTCAGTCCACCGGGATACCCATTTTTGCCCAAGCCGCCTTTTCAGGTTTTCGACTATACCAAGCATCTAAAATCAGCTCCTGCAACGTGTCAGGTACTCATTTTTTCTTTTGCAGGTATGCAGGTTCTCGCTAAGGAATCTCTTACGCGATCAATCTCTAAATGGCATCTATAAGCCCATTCCCACCACACTGCCACTATGTGAGCGCAAATTTCTGGGCACTCTAGTGTCCAATCATCTTTTACCCTCGGATTACGAAAGGCACGTCAGCCAATCTGCATCCTCAGGTCTAAGAAGATTGAACAGGGGCAACTGTTATACCCCAAAATTTGCCCTCCCATATTCCTCGAGAAATTGCCAAGCCAAGCTACAAAATTCCCCAAGGGTTGTGCAGTGCAACAGTCTCCTATACAGCCAAAACTAGGGTTTGTGTCCTGACCAAGAAAAGGAAATGTCCAAAGGCTCAATCAAGTCTCATATGCTTACAAACATGGTCAAGCATCCTCATATCAAGTTTCAAGGCATTCAGCTCAAAATTGCACAGTCAAAACCCTAAATTGCACTACAGTCAACTGTAGGGGCAAAATGGTCATTTGACAGTCAAAAGTTCAAATTTTTGGTCAACATATCATTTTGAAGCCACAAACATCATTTGATCAATGCTTGATCATGACTCTCAAAATTTGACTCAGAAATCATCAAAGATGCAAAAGTTGCTATATTTGGACAGCTGAAAAAGTCAACTGAAATTGACCAGGGAATAACTTTCACATGGATTATCAGAAAAATTCCATCCAAAGCTCATTTTGAAGAGAAAGACATTTTCTACAACTCATCTTCATACTTCAAGTCCAAGAAATGCTCTCACAAAAAGTTATCAATTTCAACATTATAGGTCATTTTCAAAAGTCAACAAAAAGGGACTTTAAGTCAAAGACCATAACTTGAGATTGGTAAATCAAAATGACATGGGACCAAAGGCATTGGTTAGAGGACTCAAAGACCTTTCCAAAATGTCCAAGAACATGTGAAAAGCTTAAAAATTGAGCAAGTTATGCCTTGTAGAAGTTGGGAAATTTTTGTGAAATGGCAAAAGTCAACTATCCTTGAAACTCCAATTTTTGACAAAAGGGCCCACTTTCTTCCACTTGATTCATCCTTGTCATGCCACACACGTGTCCCATGATTAATTTCAAGATCAAACATTGATTTTTCTATTTTATTTAATTTTTGATAATTAATTCATTTTAAATCTTTAAAAATTCAAATAAAATTCAAAAACCAATGGAATAGTGTCATTTGAATTTGGACAACTTCCATATATCATGGGCCAGCTCACAAACTTATGCTAGGGTTAAATTGCACACTAAGTCTTGGTCTTGGCTTAAAAGAAGGAAAATTGGTTAATGGTGAAAACCCTAGGACTTGTTCTCTCATGAGCATAAATCAAGGCCAGCTAGCAAGCTAATTCTCTTCCATCATAAGCACTAAGTCAAACCCTAACCATAACACACAAAAGGCTGCGCCCAAACACCATTGCCAACTGGGAAAAATTCTCCATAAAACTCAATTCTGAAATCACTACTAGGGGGGGATTCAAAGCTTGATTCTTTTTCTAATAGCTTCCTCAAACTCTCCTGATCACATTCCAATCACAAACAACAACTCAAACGCAAAGAACTGGTATATTGGATTCAAACTGTACAAGAAAAATCTCATAATCGTATATCATGTTATAGGCGTTCTTTGTGAAATTTATGCATAGAATCTTATTCCTCATGATGTTCTGAAGCTAACCCATGCCATTAATTTGATTATTATGCTATGTATACAATTTCGCCATTGTTGTTTTTCTAGGGTTACGAAGCTCAAAATTGGGGCTTTTAAAAATAGGCAAAATTAAGCCTCAAAACCATGGCCATCCAACTCAGTGCAGAGAGACGAAGAAGACCCACCATTCGCGAACAATTTATGAAGCCTATAGCGCTATTCGCTATTTTCCCTAAAGTCCTCTAAGACCACGCATCCAAAACTGTGGCCTTTGTTTTGTGTTTTCAGGAAAATTGGAGAAGACAACATCGTGTCAATACGCGATAGGCCAGTTTGAAATTCGCGCCAGAAACCCACTAACGCATTTGTTTCTTTTTTTATTATTTGTTTCTTATAATATACTAACATATGTTTCATGGCTCAGCTGGCAAACCACCAAGGCATTAGCGTCCAAGACCTGGGTTCGAACCCCAGGTCTGTATAAATTTCAATAATATTTTTCAATACAAGATCTTATGCAGCGCTAACGTCCAGGGCATACCATACACCTCAAAGCCTGATCGTCCACGCGCCCAGTTGGGCCAATTCAAAGGCAAGGATTCAAGGAGCACAATAAACTCCAGTCAACGCTGAAGCAAGCTAGCAAAAAGTCAGCAAGGCCATAACACAAATGGGCCTGAAATGCTAAGGCCTTACCTCCAAATTGGGGCTACCCCCCCCCCCCCTTGGTTTGCCTTCTCTTTCTTTCTATTTTATTTCTTTTCAAATTATTATTTTCTTTATTAGTTTAATTAATTTATTTTTTTTTTTACAAAATACAAAAACATCAAAAAAATCAGAAAAAGGATAAAAACATAAAAAATATTTATTTTGTTTATTTTCTTGTAAATAATTAACATGTAAATAAATTTAGTAAAATAGGTTTTAACTTTAATTCTTTCTTCCATAAAAAAATCCAAAAATATAGCATTAGGTTAATGACTTTTTTATTCCTTTTAATTTTCCTTGTTTTTTGCCATAATATTAGTAATTTTCATAATTAAACTTGTAAACTAATTAGGGTTGCATTTAGGTTAGATTTTAATACTTTCTTAATAACTAAAAATCCAAAAATATAGCATTAGGTTTAATGACTTTTTATACCTTTTAAATTTTCCTTTTTTTATCACAATATTATTTATTTATTTATTTTTATAATTAAATGTACATAAGTAAAAATTAGGGTTTAATTTAGATTAATATAACATTTTCATAATAACTAAAAAAAAAACATTAGAATTAGGATTTACATTTCAAATTTCATTCTAAAAAGTTCTTTTTCTTTAAAATCTTAAAAAACACAAAATACCAAAAAAACATTCTTTCTTATTTTAATTTTTAATTCCTTATTAACTTTAATTTGTTGTAAAAGGGTCCAACGCCCATGTCCATAATTTGTTTAATTTGCACATTCATTTTACATCGTTTAAATAATTATGTATATGTCCCAAAGCCTTGTAACAATTTTTACTTCCTCGCACTTTTATTTGCTTTATTTACTTTCTGTCAAATCGGGTTCGGTTTAATTTTGGCGATGTGGACCCGCGCCATTTGTAATAGTTTAGATTTATTTTCCCGCAAATATTAACTGTTAACCAAGCATGAAAGAATGAATGACCATAATAAAATCAAGCGTAGAACACCAATAACATGAACAAGACAAATATCAATGAAAACAACACACGAACCGCACACACCACCCCTAGGGTACGCCTCACTGTTGCCTTTCGAAAGGTGATCGTCGAGTAGAGGACGTCTTAGTAAGTCCTCATGATCCGGGAACCTGGCATGAGGGTAGCTTCTAAGGTATCTTCCCATTGCTCTGGTGATCACCACGTCCCTAAAACTCGAATTGACCCGAACCCCTCCAATGGTGGTGCTACCTACCTCTCAATGGTGGGATGGCACTACTTTAAAGGACTCTTACACAGACGAATTCCTTAGGGTAGGTAGGTTCTCAAGGATACTTGCTCTAATTTCAAACAAAAAATACCTTTCACACCAACACATTTTCAAAAGCTTTCAAAGCAAATTTTTCAAACACTCTGACGTACGAGTCGAACTGAAATTTTTCAAAGAAACTTTTTTAACCCACATTGAAAAGCAAGCAAACATTTTTGAAAACACATTGAGCAAGTATCTAAGAGCCCATGGATAACCATGGATAGAAAGGGTGCTAACACCTTCCCTTTCTATAACCTACCTCCCGAACCGAGAGCAATCTCTTTAAGGAATTTTTCTGTGCTTTTGTCCTTTCCATTTGGAGAAAATAAAAGACGGTGGCGACTCTTGCTTCCGCGACATTTCGCGAACCAGCGTTAAACAGTCAGTTCCAGATCCACCGATCACAGAACTGGCGACTCTGCTGGGGAATTACAAACTTAAAGTGAGGTGTACCTTAGGGTTAGTTCATAACTGTGTTTTCAATTGTATTGCTTTGTTTGCTTTAAATTGTGGGACTGTCTTGGGAGTTCTATAGATCCTAACCCGGATCTGGGGGATACCCTTTTAGAAAGTAGCAACAAGGCTGTGAGGGAACTGTGCGGGGTATACCGACATGGTTGAAACAGTCTGCTACGTTGATGTGGCACTTTGGTGTGTACCGGTAACCCTTGAGTTCAGTCAAGGAGAGTACGGGGCCTCCGCGTGGTGTCGTGAAGCATCAACAGACCTTAGGAACCTTAATTGAACTATCTTGGCCTCTTTAGGGTAGTGAGATAACCGACTTTGGTGCAGTCCGAGGTTGGTTGATACTCGATACTACACTCAATTGAGGGTTGCTTTCCTGGAATATTTCGGTCGCCAGTTCAGTGGCTAAATCGAAACGATGAACAATGAAAGCAATCCCGTGATATTGGGAACCTTAGAACCCGGTTACTTTGATTAGGACAGGTTGAGCCCACCAACTTCAAGAGGGTACTACCCAGACCCCATGCTGGCCTAAACCCTAAGGGTTTCTCTTGTGTGACTTGTGTGCCTTTGTACTTGCCTACTTGCATGCTTGTTAGCTGACACATGAACTACTTACAGGTTTTGTTTATAGTCCTTAACTAGGACTCATGACAAGGTTTACCAAATTTCTTGCAGGTTTTGTTTATAGTCCTTAATTGGGACTCATAACAAAGTATACTGAATTTCTTGCAGGGTCTGTTTATAGTCCTTAATTGGGACTCATAACAGGGTTACTCACATTACCCCATGCATATCATGACATCATACCATTGCATACCTCCTAACCCATTTCAAGGATCTCAAGGGCTTGTGATACAGGTCATATAAATCAAACATCTAGCAAGGGGCAAAGAGGATTTATTTTCCTCTAGCCAATGTTGTCAGAGGCTATGACCCACTTGATATGGTGAGCTCTGACTCCTGAAGAAGGTTCCCTAACCAAGGTTGTTTGGAAATCAAAACCAGACATGATGACTAAAGTCAGGGGCTATGACCCACTGGATATGGTGAGCCTTTGACCCGTGACGAAGGACTCTCAACAACATGAAGTACTTTCAATTAAGTTGCCAGTTTCCAACTCTAACAAGTTTCTCTGTTTACCCCACGAGGTCCTTGAAATCATTGCATGCATATCATACATATCATTACATAACAGGTACCCTTCCTCTGCAGGTTGCTTACCTTCTTCGCTGTTTATTTCAGCAGTCTCGTCATGAATCCTGAATCATCAACCGAGGCATCTATCAAGGCTCTTCAGGCGCAGAACGCCCAATTTCAGGCGCAGAACGCCCAATTTCAGGAGCTGATCAAAGGCTTGGCTCAGGGTCAACAAGATCTGAAGGCTTTGTTTTTGAAGAAGGACAAGAAGAAGAAGAGGATTGTTCTGTTCAGCCCTAGACGCAGATCTGGGAATACACCGCAGGAGGAAACTGAGGGGACAACCCCATCTGTGAGGGAAAGCAGTCACCATGAGAGAGAGGTGCCTAGTCCAGTGGTCTCCGACAGCGAGACAGATTTCAACGACGAACAGTACCCTCCGGCTGAGGACAAGTACAAACAGTTGGAGGATAGGCTGAATGCTATGGAAATCCAACAGGTACCTGGGCTGGATTTTGGAGATCTGGGTTTGTCAACTGGTGTGATTATTCCTCGGAAGTTCAAGGCACCATCCTTTACCAAGTATGACGGGGCGTCTTGTCCCAAGTTGCATCTCAGGTCTTATGTTCGGAAAATCCAACCATACTCAGCAGACAAGAACTTGTGGATCCACTTCTTCCAGGAAAGTCTTTCAGGGACTCACCTCGAATGGTTCTATCAACTGGATGGGACCAAAGTTCGTAACTGGGAGGAGTTGGCGACTGCTTTCTATAAGCAGTACCAGTACAATGCCGACCTTGCTCCCACACGTACCCAACTCCAGGGTATGTCGTTGGGGTCAAGTGAAGGTTTCAAGGAGTACGCACAAAGATGGAGAGACCTTGCTGGAAGGGTGCAACCTCCGTTAACTGACCGGGAACTCGTTGATATGTTCTTGGGGACCCTATCCGGGCCATTCTTCAATCACCTCATTGGTAACTCATCTGCTGGATTTACCGACCTCATCCTGACTGGCGAAAGAATTGAAGCTGGTATCAAGTCGGGGAAGATTCAAGAGGCCACACCTTCTGATATTCATAAAAAACCTTACACGGGAAAGAAGAAATCCAATGCTGTATACAGTCAAAAGAGTCGTCGTGATCAACATGCAGGGGCAGTCATGATCTCTGGTTCTGCACCACGCCGTCAACCACAAAGGGGAAACCAGCAAAGGCCGGAAGGGCCTAAAAGGCAATTCACCAACATTAACATGCCTTGGTCACAAGCATTGCAGCATATGGTGAAGATGAACCTGATTGCAGTAATCAACCCTCCTGCCAATCCTAAGACCTCCTCTCCTAGCTACAATCCAGAAGCAAGGTGTGCCTATCATTCTGATAGCCCGGGGCACGATACTGAGGACTGTTGGGCACTGAAGTACAAAATTCAGAACATGATCGATGCCAAAGAGATCGAGTTCGAGCCTGCGGAGACTCCCAACGTGATCACCGCTCCATTGCCAAAGCATGGCTAAATTTTTGTTCATTTGATTTCAAGTTGTATTTTTCCTTTTCTTGTTCAGATAAACAATTATTGTGTTAAACTCTTTTATTTCATGAATGCATTACACATGTCTGTCTT
This sequence comes from Vicia faba, assembly GCA_948472305.1. Classification (NCBI taxonomy): domain Eukaryota; kingdom Viridiplantae; phylum Streptophyta; class Magnoliopsida; order Fabales; family Fabaceae; genus Vicia; species Vicia faba. The sequence continues at coordinate 1,269,364,958 of OX451736.1, read as the reverse complement.
GAATTAATTATGTTTACTATGCTTAAAACTGCTTTCATATTTTTTGCGATGGTCAATTCTTAATTGAAAATTCTAAACCTCTTGAGGGAGGATGACGAAAACAATACCACAATTTACAGTATGCTTTTGAACAGACCCCGCTGATGAGGTACAGGCATTGTTTCAATTCCTAAACACTGGAGTTATAAGGATGATAATCCCTCGTCAACCCATCAGAGCCAAAGAAGTAGGAGTTTGTATTTTCGAAAATCAAAACCCTTAATCATAACCTGGGGCAGAGTAGTTCTCTCAGTCGATCCAAGTGCACAATGAATGTCACTAAATGAGTTTTTCAAAAACAAAAGACAGTGATGGTTCCGAACAATCATAAGGACAGGCAGTCATTATCAAAAAAAATTCATGAATGAAAAGCCCAAAAAGTCAAAACCAATAAAGAAGACTTACCAAACTGGGGCATCCCGCTGACTGTAATCCCAAAAAGGAAACAGTTCAGGCAAAAAAAAAAGAAAGGGATAACTAAATCAAAAAAAAAAAAGAGGTCTCACAAACCCTCAGCAAAAAAGGGGATGATTGCCTATTCAAATAAACGTTCAATATCCGAATCATCACCGGAAAATCAGAGCAAAGACTCAAACAAGGTCTAACGCACGATCAACTGAGTTTAGGTTTGGAGAACATCACGAAGAGCGGGTGGGTACAAATAATTTGAGCCTTTATCCTTTGTTTCTTAAACCGTGAACCAGACCACGATATAACTCTTAAAAGTCCTAGCTGAAGCATGGGTTAGTTCGAAAGCATACTGTTACGAAGGTATCCTGACTCCTGAAGGTTTGCTGTAAAATATTGAGTTGACATCGCACTGTATTACAAAAAATGCATTTTCAAAATTCAAGACAGACATAGACTTTTGCATTCTTAAAATAACCTTGTTTGCATATGACTACTTGTTTGAACAAGCAGGGAGATTCGCACGATGAACACCTTGTGAACAGAAGAACCTCCAATCAAGGGGCACAGTAGGAGCATTGCCCATTATCTAGGGCATGGCAAGATACTTCCAACAGGGGCAACTCCCTACATTCTGAGAGCATGGACATAGTCGAAAAAATACTGCGCATAATCAAAGACCTGCTAGGTTGACACGCCTAGGCAAAAATAAGGGCTTCCCGTCGAACCAAAAGGGTTCGGGCAAAATGAAGGGATGAAATGAAAAAATCTGTACACCCGGCAAGTCGAAAACCTGAAAGGGCGGTTTGGGCAAAAATGGGTATCCCGGTGGACTGAAAACCCGAAAGGGCAGTCCAGGCAAAAGTTAGGGATCAAAGCATACGACTATGTTCCGGTATCTCGTCACTTGCCTACCCGAAAATTTGTCGATCACCCGCACAGGTATCCTCTTCCCTCACCTCCGAAGCAGGGGCAATAATGAGCTATCCAGGCGATCCAATTGCTCTGTCAACCAAATTACAAAGGACAGATCAACATAAAAATGATTACCATCTACCTTTACAAATTCCAGATCGTGGGCTAACGTCCGAGACCAAACAGGACAATTATCCACTTAATCAAAATCATGCAACCCAACACCGGTTTCTGCTCAACCTTCAGACAAAGTCATACACAGACTCCTCCTCCATAAGATGACCTAACCCCGGTTCATCAAGAAGTTTTACACAAACTTATCCCGAAGCAACCTTACCCCGGTTCCTCCAGAAGTTTTTACACAAACTTATCCAAGTAACCTTACCCCGGTTCCTCCAGAGATTTTTACACAAACTCAACCAAATAACCTTACCCCGGTTCCTCCAGAAGTTTTTACACAAACTTATCCAAGTAACCTTACCCCGGTTCCTCCAGAAATCTTACATGGATTTATCACAAGTAACCTTACCCCGGTTCGTCAAGAAGTTTTACACGAACTTATCCCGAAGTGACCTAACCCCGGTTCCTCCAGAAGTCTTACATGGACCTATCTCAAGATGACCTAACCCCGGTTCATCAAGAAGTTTTACACAAACTTATCCTGCCGTAACCTAACCCCGGTTCCTCCAAGAGTCTCACATGGACCTATCTCAAGATGACCTAACCCCGGTTCATCAAGAAGTTTTACACAAACTTATCCTGCCGTAACCTAACCCCGGTTCCTCCAAGAGTCTCACATGGACCTATCTCAAGATGACCTTACCTCGGTTCGTCAAGAAGTTTTACACGAACTTATCCTGCGGCAACCTAACCCTGGTTCCCCCCAGAAGTCTTACATGGATTTAGCTCAAGATAACCTCACCCCGGTTCATCAAGAAGTTTTACATGAACTTACCTCACCAAGCAACCCTACATCGGTTCCCTCTCTTCAAGATGCAGTTTTACATGGACTCGTCACCCAGAAACCCTACACAGGTTCTCCCTTTCCAAAAAAACGAAGTTTTACACGAACTCATCATCAAAGTAACCCTACCCAGGTTCCTTCTCCATTTCAGATACAGTTTTACACAAACTCATCAGCATGCAACCCTACATAGGTTCCCCCTTTCAACTTATAAAATTACATTCCAAAACTCCCCAGAAGAGTCCAATCCAGTTTCCCCAGGAAAATTGGAATTCATCTCTCCAAGCAGTAAGCTTATCCCCAGTAGATTCTGGAAGCTTATCCCCTCGCAGAGCACGAACGCGTCATCCGGCTTTATTCAAAGAGTTATTTCCTTAACAGGATATAACTGGGTTATCCTCAGCCAAAAGCCACGGAAAGGTCATCGTCAACATAGTTCTTTCCTATCCCCAGCGAAGTCCATTAACACTTCCAACAACAAAGACATCCTCAGCAAATTACTGCTATCAACACTCAGCAAAGCATCTCTATCCCCACAGAGTATTGCTTCCCAGCATGATCGCTAGAATATCTTTTCTCCCCGCAGAATCTTCCATTCGCCAAGTTTATTCCGCAACGGAGTCATCTTCTCCTACCGGTATCCTTGCAGTTATCATCCCCAGCGGAAGCAAAATCTATTCTTCGACATCAGCCCAGGATACGACTTCCCGGCACCCGTCAAGGATTCACTTTCCTAGACAAAAATATACATGAAACATCACATACATCATTATAGCATGCATGTACACATCATATCTTACAAATCTCATTTATGTTGAGAACATCATTGCTTGATCCATATCATGCATTGCATATGACTGACTTTTATCTTTCAGGAAAGATCCAGTTAAGTTCTCAAGCTACATTTCAAGACCTAGACCGGTTCAGTTAAATCGTCCCAAGATTTTCCTGATGCTTATCCAGTCAAAGGCCTTCTCTGGTTCAGTCAGATCGACCCTAAGATCTCCCTGATGCTTATCCAGTTGAAGACATTTCAAGACCTAGACCGGTTCAGTTAAATCGTCCCAAGATTTTCCTGATGCTTATCCAGTCAAAGGCCTTCTCTTGGTTCAGTTAAATCGTCCCAAGATTTTCCTGATGCTTATCCAGTCAAAGGCCTTCTCTGGTTCAGTCAGATCGACCCTAAGATCTCCCTGATGCTTATCCAGTTGAAGACATTTCAAGACCTAGACCGGTTCAGTTAAATCGTCCCAAGATTTTCCTGATGCTTATCCAGTCAAAGGCCTTCTCTTGGTTCAGTCAGATCGACCCTAAGATCTCCCTGATGCTTATCCAGTTGAAGACATTTCAAGACCTAGACCGGTTCAGTTAAATCGTCCCAAGATTTTCCTGATGCTTATCCAGTCAAAGGCCTTCTCTTGGTTCAGTTAAATCGACCCTAAGATTTTCCTGATGCTTATCCAGTCAAAGGCCTCCTCTGGTTCAGTCAGATCGACCCTAAGATCTCCCTGATTCTTATTCCAGTAGAAGACACCCAAGATTTTTCTCAACGAGCGTTGTTGAAGTTAAAATCGCCCAAGGTTCTCTTACCATCCATGCTGAGGCAGTAACCATCCCTGGTTCATTCATCAGCGTTTGAAGCTCCAGACTCAGCTCCTGTAACCAGTCAGGACACATCTATACCAAGCATCTAAAATCAGCTCCTGCAACGTGTCAGGTACTCATTTTTTCTTTTGCAGGTATGCAGGTTCTCGCTAAGGAATCTCTTACGCGATCAATCTCTAAATGGCATCTATAAGCCCATTCCCACCACACTGCCACTATGTGAGCGCAAATTTCTGGGCACTCTAGTGTCCAATCATCTTTTACCCTCGGATTACGAAAGGCACGTCAGCCAATCTGCATCCTCAGGTCTAAGAAGATTGAACAGGGGCAACTGTTATACCCCAAAATTTGCCCTCCCATATTCCTCGAGAAATTGCCAAGCCAAGCTACAAAATTCCCCAAGGGTTGTGCAGTGCAACAGTCTCCTATACAGCCAAAACTAGGGTTTGTGTCCTGACCAAGAAAAGGAAATGTCCAAAGGCTCAATCAAGTCTCATATGCTTACAAACATGGTCAAGCATCCTCATATCAAGTTTCAAGGCATTCAGCTCAAAATTGCACAGTCAAAACCCTAAATTGCACTACAGTCAACTGTAGGGGCAAAATGGTCATTTGACAGTCAAAAGTTCAAATTTTTGGTCAACATATCATTTTGAAGCCACAAACATCATTTGATCAATGCTTGATCATGACTCTCAAAATTTGACTCAGAAATCATCAAAGATGCAAAAGTTGCTATATTTGGACAGCTGAAAAAGTCAACTGAAATTGACCAGGGAATAACTTTCACATGGATTATCAGAAAAATTCCATCCAAAGCTCATTTTGAAGAGAAAGACATTTTCTACAACTCATCTTCATACTTCAAGTCCAAGAAATGCTCTCACAAAAAGTTATCAATTTCAACATTATAGGTCATTTTCAAAAGTCAACAAAAAGGGACTTTAAGTCAAAGACCATAACTTGAGATTGGTAAATCAAAATGACATGGGACCAAAGGCATTGGTTAGAGGACTCAAAGACCTTTCCAAAATGTCCAAGAACATGTGAAAAGCTTAAAAATTGAGCAAGTTATGCCTTGTAGAAGTTGGGAAATTTTTGTGAAATGGCAAAAGTCAACTATCCTTGAAACTCCAATTTTTGACAAAAGGGCCCACTTTCTTCCACTTGATTCATCCTTGTCATGCCACACACGTGTCCCATGATTAATTTCAAGATCAAACATTGATTTTTCTATTTTATTTAATTTTTGATAATTAATTCATTTTAAATCTTTAAAAATTCAAATAAAATTCAAAAACCAATGGAATAGTGTCATTTGAATTTGGACAACTTCCATATATCATGGGCCAGCTCACAAACTTATGCTAGGGTTAAATTGCACACTAAGTCTTGGTCTTGGCTTAAAAGAAGGAAAATTGGTTAATGGTGAAAACCCTAGGACTTGTTCTCTCATGAGCATAAATCAAGGCCAGCTAGCAAGCTAATTCTCTTCCATCATAAGCACTAAGTCAAACCCTAACCATAACACACAAAAGGCTGCGCCCAAACACCATTGCCAACTGGGAAAAATTCTCCATAAAACTCAATTCTGAAATCACTACTAGGGGGGGATTCAAAGCTTGATTCTTTTTCTAATAGCTTCCTCAAACTCTCCTGATCACATTCCAATCACAAACAACAACTCAAACGCAAAGAACTGGTATATTGGATTCAAACTGTACAAGAAAAATCTCATAATCGTATATCATGTTATAGGCGTTCTTTGTGAAATTTATGCATAGAATCTTATTCCTCATGATGTTCTGAAGCTAACCCATGCCATTAATTTGATTATTATGCTATGTATACAATTTCGCCATTGTTGTTTTTCTAGGGTTACGAAGCTCAAAATTGGGGCTTTTAAAAATAGGCAAAATTAAGCCTCAAAACCATGGCCATCCAACTCAGTGCAGAGAGACGAAGAAGACCCACCATTCGCGAACAATTTATGAAGCCTATAGCGCTATTCGCTATTTTCCCTAAAGTCCTCTAAGACCACGCATCCAAAACTGTGGCCTTTGTTTTGTGTTTTCAGGAAAATTGGAGAAGACAACATCGTGTCAATACGCGATAGGCCAGTTTGAAATTCGCGCCAGAAACCCACTAACGCATTTGTTTCTTTTTTTATTATTTGTTTCTTATAATATACTAACATATGTTTCATGGCTCAGCTGGCAAACCACCAAGGCATTAGCGTCCAAGACCTGGGTTCGAACCCCAGGTCTGTATAAATTTCAATAATATTTTTCAATACAAGATCTTATGCAGCGCTAACGTCCAGGGCATACCATACACCTCAAAGCCTGATCGTCCACGCGCCCAGTTGGGCCAATTCAAAGGCAAGGATTCAAGGAGCACAATAAACTCCAGTCAACGCTGAAGCAAGCTAGCAAAAAGTCAGCAAGGCCATAACACAAATGGGCCTGAAATGCTAAGGCCTTACCTCCAAATTGGGGCTACCCCCCCCCCCCCTTGGTTTGCCTTCTCTTTCTTTCTATTTTATTTCTTTTCAAATTATTATTTTCTTTATTAGTTTAATTAATTTATTTTTTTTTTTACAAAATACAAAAACATCAAAAAAATCAGAAAAAGGATAAAAACATAAAAAATATTTATTTTGTTTATTTTCTTGTAAATAATTAACATGTAAATAAATTTAGTAAAATAGGTTTTAACTTTAATTCTTTCTTCCATAAAAAAATCCAAAAATATAGCATTAGGTTAATGACTTTTTTATTCCTTTTAATTTTCCTTGTTTTTTGCCATAATATTAGTAATTTTCATAATTAAACTTGTAAACTAATTAGGGTTGCATTTAGGTTAGATTTTAATACTTTCTTAATAACTAAAAATCCAAAAATATAGCATTAGGTTTAATGACTTTTTATACCTTTTAAATTTTCCTTTTTTTATCACAATATTATTTATTTATTTATTTTTATAATTAAATGTACATAAGTAAAAATTAGGGTTTAATTTAGATTAATATAACATTTTCATAATAACTAAAAAAAAAACATTAGAATTAGGATTTACATTTCAAATTTCATTCTAAAAAGTTCTTTTTCTTTAAAATCTTAAAAAACACAAAATACCAAAAAAACATTCTTTCTTATTTTAATTTTTAATTCCTTATTAACTTTAATTTGTTGTAAAAGGGTCCAACGCCCATGTCCATAATTTGTTTAATTTGCACATTCATTTTACATCGTTTAAATAATTATGTATATGTCCCAAAGCCTTGTAACAATTTTTACTTCCTCGCACTTTTATTTGCTTTATTTACTTTCTGTCAAATCGGGTTCGGTTTAATTTTGGCGATGTGGACCCGCGCCATTTGTAATAGTTTAGATTTATTTTCCCGCAAATATTAACTGTTAACCAAGCATGAAAGAATGAATGACCATAATAAAATCAAGCGTAGAACACCAATAACATGAACAAGACAAATATCAATGAAAACAACACACGAACCGCACACACCACCCCTAGGGTACGCCTCACTGTTGCCTTTCGAAAGGTGATCGTCGAGTAGAGGACGTCTTAGTAAGTCCTCATGATCCGGGAACCTGGCATGAGGGTAGCTTCTAAGGTATCTTCCCATTGCTCTGGTGATCACCACGTCCCTAAAACTCGAATTGACCCGAACCCCTCCAATGGTGGTGCTACCTACCTCTCAATGGTGGGATGGCACTACTTTAAAGGACTCTTACACAGACGAATTCCTTAGGGTAGGTAGGTTCTCAAGGATACTTGCTCTAATTTCAAACAAAAAATACCTTTCACACCAACACATTTTCAAAAGCTTTCAAAGCAAATTTTTCAAACACTCTGACGTACGAGTCGAACTGAAATTTTTCAAAGAAACTTTTTTAACCCACATTGAAAAGCAAGCAAACATTTTTGAAAACACATTGAGCAAGTATCTAAGAGCCCATGGATAACCATGGATAGAAAGGGTGCTAACACCTTCCCTTTCTATAACCTACCTCCCGAACTGAGAGCAATCTCTTTAAGGAATTTTTCTGTGCTTTTGTCCTTTCCATTTGGAGAAAATAAAAGACGGTGGCGACTCTTGCTTCCGCGACATTTCGCGAACCAGCGTTAAACAGTCAGTTTCAGATCCACCGATCACAATGCCCCACATTGCAAAAGGCCAAGGTGCCGTCAGGACATTCAGAGGAACCGGAGGGATGTGCACTTTGTCAGCATAGATCTGGCATTTGTGACAAGTTCGAGAATGTTGGTAACAGTCGGCTTCCATTGTGGACCAGAAATATCCTGCCCGAAGGATTTTCTTTGCCATGGTATGTCCACTAGAATGTGTTCCGAATGTACCTTCATCCAGTTCTATCATGATCTTCTCTGCTTCAGCCTTATCCACACAACGCAGTAGAGTTGAGTCATGATTTCTTTTGTAGAGAATGCCGTTGCTGAGGAAGAATTTTGCCGCAAACCTTCTCATGAACTTCTTGTCGTTGACAGATGCACCTTCAGGGTATTCCTGAGTTTCCAAGTATCTCTTCACCTCATGATACCAGGGTTTTTCAGTCACCTTTTTGGCCTCAAGATCGCAGCAGTATGCAGGTTCGTCCAATTTCTAGATAATGATTCGGGGAGCCTCATTGTCCCATTTGACTTTGAACATTGAAGACATCGTAGCTAGTGCGTCCGCTAGCTGATTCTCCTCTCTTGGGAAGTGTTCCAAAGTTATTTCTTCAAAGTGGGGAAGCAAGGTCAACACATACTCCTTGTAAGGAATAAGATTTGGATGTTTCATATCCCACTCGCCTTTGACCTGATTGATCACAAGAGCGGAATCTCCGAAGACACTCAGAAACTTGATCCTTAAGTCGATTGCAGCTTGAAGACCCATGATACATGCCTCATATTCTGCCATGTTGTTGGTGCAGTTGAAACACAATCGGGCGGTGAGTGGAGTATGAGTTCCTTTGGGGGATATGATTACAGCGCCGACACCATTACCCAAAGTGTTGGAGGCTCCATCAAAATGCATAGACCATCGGGATCCTTCCTCAGGTCCTTCATCCGGTCCAGGCACTTCACAATCAGTTACCACCATGATGTCTTTGTCTGGAAATTCAAAGTTCAATGATTGGTAATCGTCCACAGGTTGGTGTGCCAAATGATCTGCCAATACACTTCCCTTGATTACTTTCTGGGTTGTATATTGGATATCATATTCTGTCAAGATCATTTGCCATCTCGCTATTCTTCCAGACAGAGCAGGCCTTTCGAATATGTACTTGATGGGATCCATCTTTGAAATCAACAGAGTAGTGTGAGTCAGCATATACTGTCTCAGCCGGCGAGCAGCCCATACTAGAGCGCAACAAGTTTTCTCGAGCAGTGAGTACCGAGACTCACAGTCGGTAAAATTTTTTCTCAGGTAATAAATAGCGTGCTCTTTTCGGCCAGACTCGTCATGCTGCCCCAGCACACACCCCATTGAATTGTCAAGTACTGTCAAGTATAGTATTAGAGGTCTCCCTTCCACTGGTGGCATAAGAATGGGTGGCTCTTGGAGATACTCTTTTATCTTTTCAAAAGCGGCCTGACATTCATTGTTCCAACGTACTACTTGATCTTTCTTCAGTAATTTGAAGATTGGCTCACAGGTAGCAGTTAGATGTGAGATGAAACGGGCAATGTAATTCAGTCGTCCCAGAAAGCCTCTGACTTCTTTCTCTGTCTTGGGAGTTGGCATCTCTTGTATGGCTTTTACCTTGGCAGGGTCCACCTGAATACCTTTATCGCTTATAATGAAACCTAGCAATTTTCCGGATCTCACCCCAAAGGTGCATTTGTTGGGATTCAACCTCAGCTTGTATAACTTCAATCGGTCAAACAGCTTCCGCAGATGGTCAAGGTGCTCCTCCTTAGTTTGAGACCTTGCAATCATGTCATCAACATATACCTCAATCTCATGATGGATCATATCATGAAATAAGGCAACCATGGCACGTTGGTAAGTTGCCCCAGCATTTTTCAACCCGAATGGCATGACCTTGTAGCAGAAGGTGCCCCACTGAGTCACAAAGGTAGTCTTTTCCATATCTTCCGGAGCCATCTTGATCTGATTATACCCTGAAAAACCATCCATGAAGGAGAACACCTTGTGTTGAGCAGTATTGTCAACAAGAACGTCGATGTGAGGCAGAGGGAAATCATCTTTGGGGCTGGCCCTGTTCAAATCCCTGTAGTCGACACACATTCTGACTTTACCGTCCTTCTTCGGCACTGGCACCACATTGGCAACCCACTGAGGGTAAGAGGTTACTGCTAGAAACCCGGCATCGAATTGCTTCATAACCTCGGCTTTGATCTTTTCGGACATCTCTGGACGCATACGGCGGACCTTTTGCTTTACTGGAGGGCAGTCTTCCTTGGTAGGCAGGTGATGAACTACAATGTCGGCATCCAAACCAGGCATGTCTTCGTAAGACCAAGCAAAGATCTCCATGTAATCATGTAGCATCTGGACCAATCGTTGCTTCACGCTGAGCTCTAGATTAACACTAATCTTGACTTCTTTTCTATCTGTCTCAGTACCTAGATTCACTGTTTCCACGGGCTCTTCATGCGGTTGAATGGCCCTCTCTTCCTGGAGTAGCAGTCTTGCGAGTTCACCAGGCACTTCGCAATCATCTTCACCTTCGTCCTCGGCCAAGTTGATCGGATTCTCGAAGTCATAACTGGCAGTAGCAGAGCTGTTACCAGTGAGATCCAGAGTGGATTGAAACCTGTATAAGTGAGTGTGTGTAAATATAGGTGTTTTGCAATATATAACACAATAAGAAAAAGAGCACAAGATTTGAAATGCAACAAACGTCCAATGCTTTGATTAATGATATATGGAAATGTCATACAAAAAGCCCTCACAAATGGAGCTACGATGCCCCGGGTAGGACACCGAGCCAATAAAGTTTTAACATATTGTTTGTTACAAATTGAAAATCAAAAGAGTTAATTACTGCGTGACAAATGTGATAGGTGTAAAATCCTTTGCCGTCCAGTTACTTGGTCCGTCGTTGGTGGTTGGATAGATCCAACTGTCAAACTCTGTTTCCTCTACGTCCTCCTCGATAGCATTCACCCTTGGGTTGGTGATAAACACTGGAGCCTTTCTGATCCTTTCCTTGCGAACAGCCCTCTGAGCCTCTGCAGTGAAGCCCAGCCCAAACTTGTCGGTCTTCTGAGTGAAGTCAGGAAGCCTACCCCAGTTTGCACAATTGCCTTTCTCGATCACAGCCCGGGCATCCTTCAAGGAAGCCATCTTCAGAGGAAAGTCTTCTTCAACCACTATTTCAGCTGATGCCAACGTTGGAGGTACCTCCTCAAAATGCTGAAAGGGGGTTTCAAAAAACTCCCCGTCCATCTCGATATACCAGAATGAATTCAAGTGACTAACCATGTATTCCTCCTCACCCTGCACAGTAACAATCTTCCCTTTGACAGGGTATTTGAGCTTTTGGTGTAGAGTGGATGTTACTGCCCCAGCCTTGTGAATCCAGGGTCGACCCAACAAGCAGGAATAAGATGGGCGGATATCCATTACATAGAACGTTGAGTCGAAGACTTGGGACTCCACACGGATAGGAATGTCTACCTCACCGTGCACCATCCTCTTAGAACCGTCGAAGGCTCTAACAATGATGTTACTAGGTTTCAATTCCAGGCCCTCACAATCCAAGCGATCTAATGCCTTCTTGGGCAAAACATTCAGGGAAGAACCGGTATCCACCAACACGTGTGCGAGAGTAGTGCCCCTGCATTCTATAGAGACGTGCAGGGCATCATTGTGATTTTTTCCTTTGGCGGTAAGGTCAGCATCCGAGAACCCCAAGCCATTGTCAGCTGTCAAATTAGCCACATAGTCAGTGAATTGATCTGCAGAGGTTTCTTGCGGCACATGGGCCGTTTTCAGAAATGAAATCAGGGCTTTTGCATGGGCCTCTGAGCATAGCAGCAATGATAGCATAGAGATTTTGGAGGGGGTATGCCCCAACTGTTCAACAACATTGAAGTCACTCTTTTTAATGATTTTAAGGATTTCCTCCATCTCTTGTTGGGAGGCTTCAACAGCAGTCTTTTTTGGTGCCTCTGTCCTGGCAGGCAAATCGGTAGCAACTTCTTTGCCCAGAGCATCAGGGGACTCGGCAGCAGTAGTAGACACAGGAACTTGATTTGGAACATGCACACTTGCGGGTGTGATGATAAGAGGCTTTCGGATAACTGGCGGTGCAATGTCAGGCGAGAAGAGCCTGCCACTGCGAGTAGTCTTGGCGGGACCAGTGATGTTACTGATACTGGTACTGGTGTTGAACTCCTGCTTCACTCCAAGCACATACACGTCGGCCCCATAATGCCATGTGTTGTACCCCAAAATTTTCCCTCCCATATTCTTCAAAGTTTTGACAGGCATCATCTAGATTTGCTCAAGTCTACTCAAGGGTTGCACAATTTAAACACCCTCCTAAGCCAGTCAAATTAGGGTTTTGGTTCTTGCAAGGAAGTTGAGGTTTTAAAGGGCTCAATCAAGTCACATATGCCTATACACATTGTCAAGCATCTACATGCCAAGTTTCAAGGCTCACAAGGTCAAGTTGCACAGTCAAAAACCCTAATTGCCTCACAATCAACTGCAGGGGCAAAATGGTCATTTGGCAGTCAAAAGTCAAAAAATTTGGTCAACATCTTATTTTGAAGCCACAATCATCATTTGATCAAGTTTTGATCATAATTCCTCAAGGATGGCTCAAAAATCATCAAGATGCAAAAGTTTCCATTTTTGGACAGTTGAAAAAGTCAACTGTAACTTGACCAAGGCATAACTTTTTGATGGTTCATCAGGAAAATCCCATCCAATGCTCATTTTGAAGGGGAGGACATTTCCTACAACTCATATTCACATTCCAAGTCCAAGAAATGCTCTCACAAAAAGTTATCAATTTCAACATTATAGGTCATTTTTAAAAGTCAACAAAAAGGCATTTTAAGTCAAAGACCATAACTTGATATTGATAAATCAAAATGACATGGGACCAAAGGCATTGGTTAGAGGACTTCAAGACCTTTCCAAAATGTCCAAGAACATGTTCATATGATCAAAATTGAGCAAGATATGCATTGGAGAAGTTGGGAAATTTTTGTGAAATGGCAAAAATCAACTATCCTTGAAATTTCAATTTTTGACAAAAGGGCCCACTTTTTTCCACTTGATTCAGCCTTGTCATGCCACCCACGTGTCCCATGATTAATTTCAAGATTAAACATTAATTTTTCTATTTTATTTAATTTTTATTGATTTAATCCATTTTAAATCCATAAAATTCAAATAAAATCAAAAAAATTAATTAAAGGGGATCTTTGTGGTTTGAATGACCTTTATATGCCATTTACTAGCTGCCAAATTCGTGCAAGCTATTTTTTGTACACAAAATTTTGAATTTGTGCCAAGATGTCCAGATACATGTAAGCATGGAAAGGGAAAGTTTTGCAAATTTTGGAAGTTTTTTAATTTGTTGGATTTTGGTTTGAAAGCATGGCTTTATGGCTTGGATTCTTGCCTTATTTCTTTGTCCCCTCCATCTCCTCTATAAATACAATCCATGAGAAAGCATTAGGGAAAAATACACACAGCCTAGAGAACGCCCCAAAATTGCAAAAAATTTCCTTGAAGTTGTCAAGCTCGAAAGACCTGATCTAGCCAGATTCAACTACTTCCAAGCACTCCATCAACATCCCAGGTCCCCCAAATGCTTATTTCTATTTTTCCATAACATGTTCATGTGCAGGTTTCACAAAGGCTTTCCACCATGTGCATCAAACGATCATGCGCCAAGTGGCCTCAAAGATCAATCCAGGGGCTATGAGATGTTAGATACCATGCTCCAAGTCAAAGCACGTGCAGGCAATTCCTAAAGTCAACAAAGGCTTAAGCTTATTGGGCCATATTGCTTCCTCAAACCTCCATACCTGGGCCAACACCCCCATGGTTCTTTCATATTCTCTTTTGTTTTCTTTTATTTTTTTATTTTCTTTTAACTAATTATTATTATTAACTATTATTATTATTATTTAATTCATAGATAATTATTTTCATAAACAAAAAAATCAAAAAGAACTAATATTATTATTATTATTAATTTCACTTTATTTTATTTTTGTAAATAAATATTAATAAATTGAATTAGCTTTAATTAGGCAACTTTAACTTTTTTAAATAACTAAAATAAATTTAGAATTAGGCTTTTATTAACTTTTAATTGTATTTCCTTTTATTTTATTTCATTAAAAAGCATAAAAATACAAAAAAACATTTTTATTTTAATAAATTAATTAATTAGTTTAATCATTAGTTTAATTTCATTTAATCACAAAAAAGACAAAAAAAATTCATTTCCTTTCTTAAAAGGGTCAAAACCCTTAAGGCATTCCCGATTAATTTTTATTCGCGCGTATTTATTTTATTTTAATTATTATGTAACTGCTTCAAGAATGTAATAGTAATTAGGTTTATTGCTTTCTTTACTTTCCACACTTTACCAAAACGGGTTTTTGTTTTTTTGGCGATGTATAGACCCGCGCCTTGTAATACCGTACCTTTACATTCCCGCACTTTAATATTCCGCACTCCTAACTGTTAAATGCATGAAAGAATGTATGTAAATAAAACTAATCCGTAGCTCACAAATAACATGTACAAAACATTAACTGAAAAACAACACACAAAGCACATGCCACTTCTAGGGTACGCTTCACTCGTTGCCTCGAAACGTGGTCATCAAGTATAGGGTGTCTTAGAGGTCGCCCTTCTGTCCAAAAGATCCAGTTGCCTCGAAACGGTTGCCTCGGATAAAATGATCTAGGACATTAGGGTTACTTCTAAGGTGTCCTACCATTGCTTCGGTGACCACACTGTCCCGATAATCGAATTGACCCGAACAATTCCAATGATGGTGCTACCTACCCCTCAATGGTGGGATAGCACTATCTAAAGGACTCTTACACAGCCTAATTCCTTAGGGTAGGTAGATGACTCATGGGTACTTGCTCTTTTCAAAACAAACAAAATACTTTTCACACCTTACACTTTCAAAAAGTTTTCAAACAATACTTCATACACTCTTGAGGACTAATACAAGAGTTACCTAGGAGTTTTCAAACGAACTTTTTCAAAACCCACACACACACTTGAAAAGCAAACAAATTTTGAAAACATAAGAGCAAGTACCTAAGAGCCCGTGGATAACCACGGATAGAAAGGGTGCTAACACCTTCCCTTTCTATAAATCTACCTCCCGAACCGAGAAACATTCTCGAATAAGGAATTTTGCTGTGCTTTTGTCCTTTCCATGTTGGAGAACATAAAAGACGGTGGCGACTCTTGCTTACCGCGACATTTCGCGAACCAGCTTAAAAACACAGTCAGTTCTATTTCCACCGATCACAGAACTGGCGACTCTGCTGGGGACTTTTATAAGTGAGGAGTACCTTAGGATTAGATCACCCTATATTTTCAATTGCATGCTTTGTTTGATTTATAATTGTGGGCTTTGCATCGGAGTTTCATAGGTCCTAACCCGGATCTGGGGAATACCCTTTAGGTAGCATAAGCTGTGAGGGACCTGTCCGGCGTAGACCGACACGGGTGAAGCAGTGGCTACGTTGGTGTGGCACCTTGGTCTGTACCGATATCCCTTGTGTTGCAACGAGGAGAATATGGGTCTTCTGAGGAGTCATTAAGCACCAACCGACCTTAGAACCCTAAATTGACCCAACTTGGCCATAGAACAGTAGCAGTATGCTACACCCATTGAGGCTAAACTCTCGCGATGGTTCTGGCCGCAAGAAAAGATTGCGACGCTGGAGTTATGACCGATTGAGGGTAGTCAGTGATATTGGGATCCTCTAGAACCCGGTTACTTTTGATAGGACAGGTCTTAACCAACGAAACTTCAAGAGGGTAGTACCTGAACTTCATACTAGCCTAAACTCTAAGGGTTGTGGTGTGACTTGTGTGCCTTCAAACTTGACTACTTGCATGCTTGTTATCTGACACTTGAGTTTCTTGCAGGTTTTGCAGTCCTTAATTTGGACTCATAACAGGGTTTACCTACATTACTCCACGCATAGCATAGCATCATACCATCATACCATTGCATACATCCTGCATAAGGACTAATCCATTTCAAGGATCTCAAGGGCTTGTGATACAGGTCATGATGAATCAAAGTGTCTAGCAAAGGGAAAAAGGGATTTATTTTCCTCTAGCCGAGGTTGTCAGGGGATATGACCCACTGGATATGGTGAGCCTTGACTCTTGAAGAAGGGCTCTCAACAACATGAAGTTCCCTCAATGAAGCTACCTAATTCTAACAATTTTCTCATTTACCCCGCGAGGTCCTTGAAAACATTGCATGCATACATACACGTCATTGCATAACAGGTACCCTTGTTACAGGACACTTACCTTCTCCGCTGTTTATTTCAGCAATGGCTACCCAACAAGATAACCAGGGTCTTCATGCTTAAGAGACTCAGTTCAGGGAGATCTTCTTAAGCCTATCCAAGGGGACGGAAGAGTTGAGGACACTCCTCATGGGGAATTTGGCCAAGAAAAGTCCCGAAGATGATAAGGACGAACGGTTGAAACGTCTACAAGCTAAGGTGGATACAATGAGAACCTAGATGCTGGGGCAAATGGCTCTTATCCATGACTTATCTCAAAGACAAGGAGAGCTCAGGGTTCTCGTCAACCAACTGCTTCGGGATAACCAACTGGGGCAAACATCTAAGGTTGAAGAGCAAGCCATCATTCAACCACCTGTGGGGCAAAAAGATAAAGGAAAAGCTCCTCAGTTTGCTTCGGGGTCACAAGCCTAGCATCAACCTCACCAGCGTCAACAGGGTAATCGGCGTAAGCAAAATACGTCTGGAAGACATTTCTCGGAGACTGGTGTGCCATCCTCACTAATACTGAAACGCTTGTTGGAGGTCAAGCTGATTGCTTTAAAGGATCCTCCTAAGAAGCTCAACATAACCTCCCTAAAGTACAATCCTGATGAAAGGTGTGTCTACCATTCTGACAGTCCTGGACATGACATTGACGACTGTTGGAGCCTGAGGAACAAGATCCAAGACTTGATCGACGGAAGGGTGCTGGAGTTCATGCCGGGTGGAAAAATGAAAATCTTCCGCTGAGAATCTTCCATCTGAGATGACTAGTTCAAACTAAGAAACTTTTGTTCATTCGAATGTTCAAGTTGTATTTTTCTTTGATTGTTCAAACAATTATCATGTCAAACTTTCTTATTTCATTAATGCATCGCATATGTCTGTTTTGAATCAATATATTCGCATTCGCTATATTCAAACTGCTTTCATTTTTGATGTCAACTCTCGGTTAATAATTCTAAGCCTCTTGAGGGAGGATGACGAAAACGATACCATAATCTACAGTATGCTTTTGAGCAGACCCCGCTGATGAGGTACAGGCATTGTTTCAATTCATAAACACTGGAGTTATAAGGAAGATAATCCCTCGTCAACCCCTTCGAGCCAAAGAAGTAGGAGTTTTTCTTTTTGAAAATTAAAACCCTTAATCATAACCTGGGGCAGGGTAGTTCTCTCAGTTGATCCAAGTGCACAACGAATAACACCAAAGAGGTCCTCACAAAACAAAAGACAGTGATGATTCCGAATAATCATAAAGACAGGCAGTCATTATCCCTCAAAATAAACGCCCATTAAGTCAAAACCTATGAAGGAGACTTACAAAACTGGGGCATCCCGCTGACTGTAATCACAAAAGAAACAGTTCAGGCGAAAAACAGGGATAACAAAATCAAAAAGAAAAGAGGACCTGCAAACCCTCAACAAGGAAATGACTGCCTATTCAAAATAAAATGTCAACATCCGACAAAGACTCGAACAAGGTCTAACGCACGATCAACTGAGTTTAGGTTTGAAGAACATCACGAAGAGCGGGTGGGTACAAATATAATTTGAGTCTTTATCCTTTGTTTCTTAAACCGTGAACCATGCCACGTTATAACCCTTAAAAAGTACTAGCTGAAGCATGGGTTAGTTCGAAGGCATACTGTTACGAAAGGTATCCTGACTCCTTAAGGCTTGCTGTAAAATACTGAGTTGACATCACATTTTACAAAATTTGCTTGTTTTACTGAAAATGCATTTTCAAAAATTTCAAGACAGACATAAGCTTTGCATTTTTAATATAACATTGCTTGCATGTGACTATTTGTTTGAACAACATAGAAGTTCGCACGACGAATGTCTAATGAACAAAAGCACCTCCAATCAAGGGGCATGGCATGATCATTGTCCATCATCTGGGGCAGTCCAGTCAAGATTCAGAGAATCTCTCAAATGCCTAATAGCCTGGGGCAAATCTCCGCCTGAGTCACCTGGGGCATTGGACATGAGTTCCAGCTACGAATCTTGCCTGATCAAACATCTTCTGGTCGCATGGCAACACAACAACAGGGGCATCTCCCTACATTCTGAGAGCGTGGACATAGTCGAAAAAATACTACGCATAATCAAAGACCCGCTAGGTTGACACACCTAGGAAAAAATAAGGGCTTCCCGGCGAACCAAAAGGGTTCGGGCAAAAACAAGGGATGAAATGAAAAAATCTGTACACCCGGCAAGTCGAAAACCTGAAAAGGCGGCTTGGGCAAAAAAGGGTATCCCGATGGACTGAAAACCCGAAAGAGCGGTCCAGGCAAAAGTTAGGGATCAAAAGCGTACGACTATGTCCCGTCATCTCGTCACTTGCCTACCAGAAGAAGATTTGTCGAATCGGCAGTTGTCTAACACCTCACAAGGTATCTTCTTCTCTCATGTCAGAAACAGGGGCAATAATGAGTTGTCCAAGCGATCTAGTTGCTCTGTCAACCAAGGTACCAAGGTAGGTTCGGCTGAAGAACATAACCAAGAGGCCTCCACTCCCCGGGAGTAAAACATGTTTCAGCGATGTTCTCCCCAAGAAGAGTTGGTCTCTCATCAACCCCGAAGAGGCACAGTATCCCTAGCAAGTCAGCAACGCTCTCCCCATGCAGAATTAGGCTACTGTTAGCCCTAAGGAAGTTGGGTACCCCCAGAAAATCTCAATATTCCCCATCGGAGTATACAGATGTTCATAAGCAAGCATCCCCGACAGTCTTAATATAAGATTGTTCCCCGGCGGAATACAGACACCCCAGTGGAGCCACTTCCCCCAGTACAGTCCAAAAGTTTCCCCACGAGAGTTGAATCAATCTCCCCAGTAGATTCTGGAAGCTTATCCCTAGTAGATTCTGGAAGCTTCTCCCCTGCAGAGTACATACGTCTCTCCCCGGCTTTATTCAAAGGTAATTCCCCACCAGGGCTTATAACTGGGTTATCCTCAGCCAAAAACCACAGAAAGATCGTCCTCGGTGAAGTTCTTCCTATCCTCCAGCGGAGTTCGTCAAATCCCCAACAAAGCTTATCAACGGTATCCCCAGCGGAGTTATCATCAAACCTCAGCGAAGTATCTCTTCCCACAGAGTATTCCCCGCAGAGTAATCTCTCCAACAAGTTTATTACCCCAATGGAGTCATCTTCTCCTACCGGTATTCTTGCAATCATCCGCCCCAGCGGAAATGAAGAACTCTGTTCTTCAACATCAGCCCAGGATTCAACTTCCCGGAATGCGTCAAGGATTTATGTTCCTAGACGAAAATACATTCATAAACATCACATCATGATACATGCATATACGCATCATGTCATACATTCTCATTTATGTCAAGAACATCATTGCTTGATCCATATCATGCATTGCATATGACTGACCTTTACCTTTCAGGAAGGATACGGTTAAATAATCCGCTATGTCAAAGTAGACAAATACAGTCAAAAAAGACAAATCCAGTCAAAGAAGACAAATCCAGTCAAAGAAGACAGGTCCAATTAAATTACTTCCTAAAGTCAAAGAAGACAATCCCGTCGTTATAGACACCCGTCATTATAGACAACTCGTCATTGAAGACAACTCGTCATTGAAGACATCCCGTCATTGAAGACAACCCGTCAGTATAGACACCCGTCATTGAAGACATCTCGTCATTGAAGACAACTCGTCATTGAAGACAACCCTTCGTTATAGACACCCGTCATTGAAGACAACCCGTCAGTATAGACACCCGTCATTGAAGACATCTAGTCATTGAAGACAACTCGTCATTGAAGACAACCCGTCGTTATAGACACCCGTCATTGAAGACAACCCGTCAGTATAGACACCCGTCATTGAAGACATCTCGTCATTGAAGACTACCCGTCATTGAAGATACCTCGTTATTGAAGACAACTCGTCATTGAAAACAACTCGTCATTGAAGACAACCCGTCGTTATAGACACCCGTCATTGAAGACAACCCGTCAGTATAGACACCCGTCATTGAAGACATCTCGTCATTGAAGACTACCCGTCATTGAAGACATCTCGTCATTGAAGACTACCCGTCATTGAAGACAACTCGTCATTGAAGACAACTCGTCATTGAAGACAACCCGTCGTTATAGACACCCGTCATTGAAGACAACCCGTCAGTATAGACACCCGTCATTAAAGACATCTCGTCATTGAAGACTACCCGTCATTGAAGACATCTCGTCATTGAAGACTACCCGTCATTGAAGACAACTCGTCATTGAAGACAACTCGTCATTGAAGACAACTCGTCCATGAAGACAACCCGTCCAAAGAGACAACTCGTCAAGAAAGACAAAACCTCCTCTGGTTCAGTTAAATCCTAAAGATTTTTCTGAGATAACCTGTCAGTAGAGACAACCCATCAACCTTTTGAAGTTCCAGATTCGATACCTGTATCTAGCCAGGGCATGTCTGTGAGTGACTGAGTGAAGATCAACCTCTGTAACAGGCCAGGTAATTATCTTTCTTTCTCAGGTACGCAAGTTCTCGCTAAGGAATCTCTTATGCGATCGACACCTCCCGATGGCATCTATAAGCCCATCTCCACAATTATCCATCACAGTTCCAAATGGCATCTATAAGCCCATTCCCGACAAGGCTCTGTCACAGCTCCAGATGGCATCTATAAGCCCATCCTCCTATCCATCATCTCTCCAAATGGCATCTGTAAGCCCATTCCCGCCATCACACTGCTAACACTCTGCTATGTGAGTGCAAATTTCTGGGCACTTTAGTGTTCAATCATCTTCCACCTTCGGATCACGAAAGGCACGCAGGCCAATCTACATCCTCAGGTCTAAGAAGATTGAACAGGGGTAACTGTTGTACTCCAAAATTTTCCCTCCCATATTCTTCAAAGTTTTGACAGGCATCATCTAGATTTGCTCAAGTCTACTCAAGGGTTGCACAATTTAAACACCCTCCTAAGCCAGTCAAATTAGGGTTTTGGTTCTTGCAAGGAAGTTGAGGTTTTAAAGGGCTCAATCAAGTCACATATGCCTATACACATTGTCAAGCATCTACATGCCAAGTTTCAAGGCTCACAAGGTCAAGTTGCACAGTCAAAAACCCTAATTGCCTCACAATCAACTGCAGGGGCAAAATGGTCATTTGGCAGTCAAAAGTCAAAAAATTTGGTCAACATCTTATTTTGAAGCCACAATCATCATTTGATCAAGTTTTGATCATAATTCCTCAAGGATGGCTCAAAAATCATCAAGATGCAAAAGTTTCCATTTTTGGACAGTTGAAAAAGTCAACTGTAACTTGACCAAGGCATAACTTTTTGATGGTTCATCAGGAAAATCCCATCCAATGCTCATTTTGAAGGGGAGGACATTTCCTACAACTCATATTCACATTCCAAGTCCAAGAAATGCTCTCACAAAAAGTTATCAATTTCAACATTATAGGTCATTTTTAAAAGTCAACAAAAAGGCATTTTAAGTCAAAGACCATAACTTGATATTGATAAATCAAAATGACATGGGACCAAAGGCATTGGTTAGAGGACTTCAAGACCTTTCCAAAATGTCCAAGAACATGTTCATATGATCAAAATTGAGCAAGATATGCATTGGAGAAGTTGGGAAATTTTTGTGAAATGGCAAAAATCAACTATCCTTGAAATTTCAATTTTTGACAAAAGGGCCCACTTTTTTCCACTTGATTCAGCCTTGTCATGCCACCCACGTGTCCCATGATTAATTTCAAGATTAAACATTAATTTTTCTATTTTATTTAATTTTTATTGATTTAATCCATTTTAAATCCATAAAATTCAAATAAAATCAAAAAAATTAATTAAAGGGGATCTTTGTGGTTTGAATGACCTTTATATGCCATTTACTAGCTGCCAAATTCGTGCAAGCTATTTTTTGTACACAAAATTTTGAATTTGTGCCAAGATGTCCTGATACATGTAAGCATGGAAAGGGAAAGTTTTGCAAATTTTGGAAGCTTTTTAATTTGTTGGATTTTGGTTTGAAAGCATGGCTTTATGGCTTGGATTCTTGCCTTATTTCTTTGTCCCCTCCATCTCCTCTATAAATACAATCCATGAGAAAGCATTAGGGAAAAATACACACAGCCTAGAGAACGCCCCAAAATTGCAAAAAATTTCCTTGAAGTTGTCAAGCTCGAAAGACCTGATCTAGCCAGATTCAACTACTTCCAAGCACTCCATCAACATCCCAGGTCCCCCAAATGCTTATTTCTATTTTTCCATAACATGTTCATGTGCAGGTTTCACAAAGGCTTTCCACCATGTGCATCAAACGATCATGTGCCAAGTGGCCTCAAAGATCAATCCAGGGGCTATGAGATGCTGGATACCATGCTCCAAGTCAAAGCACGTGCAGGCAATTCCTAAAGTCAACAAAGGCTTAAGCTTATTGGGCCATATTGCTTCCTCAAACCTCCATACCTGGGCCAACACCCCCATGGTTCTTTCATATTCTCTTTTGTTTTCTTTTATTTTTTTATTTTCTTTTAACTAATTATTATTATTAACTATTATTATTATTATTTAATTCATAGATAATTATTTTCATAAACAAAAAAATCAAAAAGAACTAATATTATTATTATTATTAATTTCACTTTATTTTATTTTTGTAAATAAATATTAATAAATTGAATTAGCTTTAATTAGGCAACTTTAACTTTTTTAAATAACTAAAATAAATTTAGAATTAGGCTTTTATTAACTTTTAATTGTATTTCCTTTTATTTTATTTCATTAAAAAGCATAAAAATACAAAAAAACATTTTTATTTTAATAAATTAATTAATTAGTTTAATCATTAGTTTAATTTCATTTAATCACAAAAAAGACAAAAAAAATTCATTTCCTTTCTTAAAAGGGTCAAAACCCTTAAGGCATTCCCGATTAATTTTTATTCGCGCGTATTTATTTTATTTTAATTATTATGTAACTGCTTCAAGAATGTAATAGTAATTAGGTTTATTGCTTTCTTTACTTTCCACACTTTACCAAAACGGGTTTTTGTTTTTTTGGCGATGTATAGACCCGCGCCTTGTAATACCGTACCTTTACATTCCCGCACTTTAATATTCCGCACTCCTAACTGTTAAATGCATGAAAGAATGTATGTAAATAAAACTAATCCGTAGCTCACAAATAACATGTACAAAACATTAACTGAAAAACAACACACAAAGCACATGCCACTTCTAGGGTACGCTTCACTCGTTGCCTCGAAACGTGGTCATCAAGTATAGGGTGTCTTAGAGGTCGCCCTTCTGTCCAAAAGATCCAGTTGCCTCGAAACGGTTGCCTCGGATAAAATGATCTAGGACATTAGGGTTACTTCTAAGGTGTCCTACCATTGCTTCGGTGACCACACTGTCCCGATAATCGAATTGACCCGAACAATTCCAATGATGGTGCTGCCTACCCCTCAATGGTGGGATAGCACTATCTAAAGGACTCTTACACAGCCTAATTCCTTAGGGTAGGTAGATGACTCATGGGTACTTGCTCTTTTCAAAACAAACAAAATACTTTTCACACCTTACACTTTCAAAAAGTTTTCAAACAATACTTCATACACTCTTGAGGACTAATACAAGAGTTACCTAGGAGTTTTCAAACGAACTTTTTCAAAACCCACACACACACTTGAAAAGCAAACAAATTTTGAAAACATAAGAGCAAGTACCTAAGAGCCCGTGGATAACCACGGATAGAAAGGGTGCTAACACCTTCCCTTTCTATAAATCTACCTCCCGAACCGAGAAACATTCTCGAATAAGGAATTTTGCTGTGCTTTTGTCCTTTCCATGTTGGAGAACATAAAAGACGGTGGCGACTCTTGCTTACCGCGACATTTCGCGAACCAGCTTAAAAAAACAGTCAGTTCTATTTCCACCGATCACACCATGGGACAACTTTATCAGACTCATAGGGGAGAGGCCCCAGAACAGTAATAGTAATGGGTGCAACAGACATAATTTGGACTGGCTTCCTCGGGGGAGCTTTGGTAGGATTATAGATTGTGACGACAGATACTTCTTCAGCGGAAACAAACGGAACAACAGTTTTCTTAAACATAATTTCTTTGCTATCCATCAGGCTTTGGATGCCTGATTTCAGCAGTGGACAACCGGTAGGGATAACAGCACATAGGAGGCAACCCTTGCTACAGCCCGGAAATAAACCGGCTAGTAGTTAGTTCCTCTTAACAGTCAAAAGAGGGGTAGCAACATCATTCACCGAAACAGCATACAAATCTTCCTCAATGGCATTTACTCTATGCTGGGGCATAGGAGTAGTTACAACATTTGGCCTCTCAGGCGCCTCAAACTGAATTTCCTTTGCGTCGATAAGGTCTTGCACTTTATTTCTCAGGGCCCAGCAATCATCAGTAGTGTGCCCGGGGCTATCAGAATGATAAGCACAACGGGCATTTGGGTTATACTTAGGAGATGCAGTATTCACGACCTTCGGAGCCTCTTTGATGGTTACCAAGTTGGTTGATAACAGTTGCGGTAAGATTTGTGACAAGGCCATACTCAGCCGGGTATACTGCCTCTTGGGCCTTTCACCTCTTTGTTGATTGTACTGCTGAGGAGCAGCAACAGGCTTTGAAATGACCAAGGCATTGACGGCTTAGCGGCTTTTTGGCTTGACTTGTCTTCTAGGACCATAGACGGCACTTGCTTCTTTCTTGAAAGGCCTTTTCTCAGTACTTGTGGAGGCAGCTTTTTGTATCTTTCCTGATCTGATGCCAGCTTCTATCCTTTCACCCGTCAGAATCAGATCCGTAAACCCAGCTGAGGAATTACCAACCAAATGATTGAAAAATGGACCAGACAAGGTCCCTAGAAACATATCAACCAACTCACGATCAGTCAATGGAGGCTGCACCCTGCCAGCCAAATCTCTCCATTTTTGTGCATATTCTTTAAACCCTTCGCCTGTTCCTAGAGACATACCCTAAAGTTGGGTACGCGTAGGAGCGAGATCAGAATTGTATTGATATTGTCTGTAAAATGCGGTTGCCAAATCTTCCCAATGTCGAATACTAGCTCCATCTAGTTGATAGAACCACTCAAGCTGTGACCCCGAAAGGCTATCTTGGAAGAAGTAAATCCAAAGGTTTTTGTCTGTCGTGTAAGGTTGGATCTTCCTTATGTACGACCTTAGATGCAGCTTTGGACAGGAAGCCCCGTCGTATTTGGCAAAGGCAGGCGCCTTAAACTTGTGTGGGATTACTACCCCAGAAGATAACCCTAAATTTCCGAAATCCAGCCCCGGCACATTCTGAATCTCCATGGCGCTCAAGCGGTCCTCTAATTGCTTGTATCGGTCAGTAGCAGGTGGGTATTGTTCATCATTGTAGTCCGTCTCGTTGTCAGAGACTGCAGGACTAGGAGCTCCTCCCCCCTTGGGGACTGTCTTTCTCTGCAGAGGAAGTAGTTGGATCAGCCTCATTGTGGAGTGTGTTCCCAAACCTGTGTCCAGTATTGAATAACGTAATTCTCTTCTTCTTCTTCTTCTTGAGGAGCAGAGCCTTCAACTCTTGCTGACCTTGGGCCAGGCTTAGGACCATTTCTTGAAACTGGGCACTTTGGGCCTGAAGGGCCTTGATTGCTTGCTCACTGGATGAGTCTGGATTCATGATGACTGTTCCAAATAAACGAAGAAGATTTAAGCAACCTGTAGAAAAATGGGTACCTGTTATGCACATGATGCATGAGATGCTATCTATGCAATGCATTCAAGGGTTTTGGAAATTTACAATTGTTGTAGACAAAAAGAACACACATCATATTAATAAGAAAAGATTTGTTAGTATATAAATGCCTCATGGGCCAAATATTACAAAAACAACTTCTCAAGGTAAAAAGACGTTGCGCATCCTCTTCGGCGCAATGTAGGTGTTGAGGGCCTATTGCTCATGGAGACGGCGGGTGAGCTCTAAAACCTTCTTCTCGCTGGCGTAGAAGCTGGCTTCAAAAGTGTTTCGTTCCTCCTTGAGTTGGATCCAACTCTTCTGCATTTCCTCCCACGATGTAGGCATGTCAGGGTGTAGGGTGGTGTAAGGAGCCTCTCCTTCCTTGGCGGGCTCTTTAATCACAGGGAGAACATGAGGATAAGACATCATTAGACTCTGGGCTCGGGCTCGTACCCACTTGAGGTAAGGTTCAAGAGGGATGGAGTTCTTGTGTCCCAGAGTCTTGCTATCAACCTTGTTGGGTCTCCCCCAAGCTCTGATGAATCTTTGGCGAAGTCCTTGCGCATCATTGTCGAAGTCAAAAACTAGGTCAGGAATCAACATGTCGTGAGGGCCATCTCTTCGTGCATATCCAAATTGCCTCAAAGCTAGGCAAGGGTTGTAGGTGATACCTCCTCTGATTCCAAGTAAAGGAACATTAGGAAACTCTCCGCAACGGTCGACGATGATGACATTTTCTCTGGACCGAGAACACCAATGTACATCAGAGTGAGTAAGAGTCATCAACCGTTGGGACCACCTCGAGCCTTGGTCATTCTTCAAGACAGATTGTGGAAGGTGCGAAATAAACCACCTTGCAAGGAGAGGAGTACAGCACATGAGAACACCCCTCTTTCTCATTGTTCGTGTGTAAAATGAGTGAAGGATGTCCCCAAGCAATGTTGGTATTGGATTTCTGGACAAGAAGATTTTGACGGCGTTGACATCTATCAATTGGTCAGAATTTGGGAATAGGACCAACCCATAGATAAAGAGTGCCACAATTTCTTCAAAGGCTTGTAGGTCCAATGAATTCCAACACTCTTGTGCCTTCTCAAACAAGAATTTTGCTAAGAAACCTTTGACACCGCTTCTAGTTTCCCAATGCCCCTTGATGTCAGAAGGCTGTAGATGTAATGCTCGAGCAACATCTTCAGGCTTTGGTTCCTTTTCCGTACCGTTGAAAGGTAGTTGATTGAGGATAGGAATTCTCAGGAGTTGAGAAAATTCCTCCAAAGTGGGTACCAACTGATAGTCAGGGAAAGTGAAACAGTGGTGAAGAGGGTCAAAGAACTGGAATAGCACTTTCATCATGTCTTCTTCAATGTTGGTGTGGACTAAGCTGAGCAGTCTACCATGTCTTTCACTGAAGGATGAGCTTTCCGGAATTCTTGAGGTGAGCTCCTTGAGTTGAGGAGAGATTCTCACAAGGTTGACTTGGATGGTTTTTTTGCGAGGAATTTCCATGATCTACAAAACAAGAACAAAGATGAAGATCCAAACCCTTGAAGTGGTTAGTGAATGCATATGATGCTTTATGATGTTCATGATGTATGCACAAACATATGTACAAGCAAATCACACCAAACCCTAGTTTCAGGCTTGCATGAGGTTTCATAGGTAAGTACCCTCTTGAGTGTAGTTGGATTAAAAACCTGTCCTATAAATAGTAACCGGGTTCTAAGGAGCTCAATATCACTGGATTGTTTTCATTGTTCATTGTTTTGGTTTAGCCACTTAACTAGCGACCAAAATATTCCAAGAAAATAACCCTCAATGAGTGTAGCATCGAGTATCTACCAACTTCAGACTGCACCAAAGCCGATCATCTCACTACCCCTAATAAAAGGCCAAGATGGTCAAGTAAGGTTCTAGGTCATTAGTGCTTAGTGACATCACTCAGCGGCCCCGTACTCTCCTTGATTAAACTCAAGGGTTATCGGTACTCACAAATATGTCGCACTAATATAGCTATTGCTTCGACCGTGTCGGTATACCCTGCACAGTTTCCACAATGTATTGCTATCTATGAATGTTTCCCAAAATCCGGGTGTAGGATTGCAAACCCAAACAAGAGAGCCAAGATATAAAGCAATCAATTCAAACAATTAGTCATGCAAGAGGGTGATCTAAGCCCTAAGGTTACTCCACTTTTAAATATATCCTCCCCAGCAGAGTCGCCAGTTCTGTGATACGATGGGAGAACTGACTATGGTTTTGCGTTTGTTTTCGCAAATGTTTCGGTTGAGCAAGAGTCGCCACCGACTTTTTATTTTATCCTAAGGAAAGGTTAAAAAGCACAGTAAAAACCTTCGAGATGTTTTCTTGGGTTTGAGGAGTAGATTATAGAAAGGGAAGGTATTAACACCATTTCTATCCATGGTTATCCATGGACTCTTAGTTACTTGCTTAGATCAACTTGCCTTAATTTTCAATTGTTTGAAATGGTGCTTTGTGTGTGGGTTTGAAAATGTTTTTTTTTTGAAAAAAGGCCAATGTGGTGGCAACCTTTGTAATGATCCATGTTGGGATGTATACAAAGGTGTATGTCTTTTGAAAAAAAATTTCAATGTTTTTGAAAGTTTGTTTTGAGAGTGTATTGTGATGTGTTGTTTTGAAAAAAAATAGGCAAGTGTTTTGTTTTTCAAATTGGCAAGTAACCAAGAGCTATCTACCCTAATTTTCTCAAAGATTATTGCTATGTTTTAACCCTTTTAACAATTTTGTTCCACCATTGTATTTGGTGGACAATCTTGTGTTAGGAGGTGAAAGGGATGGGCGCGGGTCATCGTTTAGACCATAATTGCAATGGTGCCAAGTATCTTTGGGCAATTTTTCCTTTAAGGGACTTGATCATTTTTAGGCAACTTTCGAAAGCGTCATCGAGGGACTATGATCATTTGAATTGTTTGTTTTGCCCAAAGAGACCTAACATGCAATATGGCCTAATTTTGAAAGGCAACAAGTGGATGTAACCCTAGGGGTGTTAGTGTGCGAGTGTGTTTTATTGCATACAAGAGTTTTTTCTTTGGATTAGGATTTTCTATTTCATTGATTTTATCTTGCCACACACGTCCTAATTACTAGCAATAAGAAGCGGAAATGTAAAATCCTACGCTATTACAACAATTAGGGGATGGGGATACACATTTGTACATGGGGGGTTCAACGAGAAAAATAGACAAAAAAGAAAATAGCAAAAAACAAGATATATAGAGAGAGAGAGGGAGCCAGCACGCTGCTGAGAGGTCATCAGAAGTTCTGACTCAGATCCGCTGCCAGATGATCAACCTCTTGGTTAAACTGTATGAGTCAGAACTTATGACTCTGGAACCTGCAAAACAGAACCCTGTTAGTGGGGAAATCAGAAGTTCTGACCCCCCTGCGCTGCAAGACAGAAGTTTGTTAGTGGAGAAACCAGAAGTTCTGATTCTGCTGGAAGGGCAATAACTCTCAGAGGTTCTGATATCATTGACAGCAAAACAGGCTTCAGATGTGCTAACGTCAAAGTCAGCACTTGGCTTTTCCCTGTACTAATCAGAACATCTACAATTTTGTTGTTATTCCACAAAACAGGAAACATATTTGGAACAGATCCAACAAATGTCAAAATGTTTCAGAGGTCAGAACCAACAAGGTCACAGGCAAGTCCTACACTGGCTCAGAACATTCTGAGGTATGAAAATCCTCAGAATATAAACAGCAACAACATGATATTTACATTATGTTTATTTGAGTATGCATAGCTGATGATGCTTAGTAGCGTGATGAAGGTCAGCAGGTGCTTACCTGGCTGTTGGAAAAGTTTGTGGGTGAAAGCTAGCTTTTGGCTCTGGTGGTGTTCTGGACAGATTCTCTTTGAAAAGGGTAGGTGAAGGTGTATGCATACGTAGGGTCAGAAGTTTGAAAAGAGGTTTTTTAGTTCATACAGAAAACTGGGTATTGGATAAAGTTTGAAGATGAGAAATTCAAAGTTATGAAACAAACTGGAGATTTTGGCAGAGTTTCAGAACACTATTTTGCTAAGGGTTTCTGGTTCTCTCTTAGCAATTTTTCTGTTTCTTGAACGCCCTTTTGCAGTGGACAATGACTCTCTATTTATAGGCAAAGTTCTTGTGGGTGCCTTGAACATTAAAGCGCCAACAGAGTTTGAATTTGTTCTTTGACAGAAATTCCTGGGAAGTTGTGATAACAGATAGCCTTCAGCCTAGGCTGCATCAGCAGGCGTGGATTGGAGAGAAGTGACCTCTTAAGTGGGCGGTGGCGTGTAGACCCATGCCAGAATCTGCACAAAGGCGTTTTCCAAGCCACACGTGAATGTTCAGGAGTGGTTGGAAGCATTAATGAGCATTAAATGGTGACAAGACCTTTCAACATCAATATTCTGGTAATGGAAACCAACGTTGAATCAGCAGTTCTGTTTCAAAAAGAACAGCGTAAACCATGCTCTGGCCTTGGCTTCCTGTTGTCTTAGTAAGTTCTAGGGATTCTCCTGATTTTCTGATACGTTCCTTGGATTTGCTTCTGGATCTCCTGGGCTTAGAGATTCTGTATCAGTGTAACACCCACTCTTCTGACCTTTTCATCTTCTGATTTCAGCATGTTCTGAAAGATCCTTCAGACTTCCCTGTTTCTTTTGCATTCCTTTAGCAAATTCTGACTGAGCTTGTGTAACTGCTGAAAGAGTCATGTTCTGTCTGAGGCTTACATACTGAACCACGTTTACAAATTCTGATTGAGCTGATGTAGCTGCTGAAAAGCCAACTTCTGACTACGCTGAGCCAAGCTTGCAACTTCTGACCGTTTTTATCTGGAATTGGTCCAGAAGTTCTGAAACGCTGATTTTTTTTCTTAAACACTCTTTTTTTTTAAAGAAACATAAGCGTTTAGAATTTAATTAATTTCTCAAGATAAAAGCGTCGTCTTTGGAGCTTGTGTGATCATCTTGCTCTTGTAAGTGGTTTGCTTGGGCAAAAAAGATAACTCAGGACTTGGATTTGTTTCAGAGGGACCTTGAAAATCCAAGATGGTTTCCTGAAGAAAGAGAGGGAAAATTTTGGGGTACAACAGAGGCTGATGCAATGGATTATGCAAATTTACTCATATATCTATCGCAACCTAGAGCATAGATAATTGAAAAAAGCTGGATAACAACATCGCTGCATGGAGTCTGACGCGATGAGTTATATCACAGATTTCGCACATTGCTGCATAGAGATTGACACAATGAGTTATATCACAGATTTCGTCATGTTTACTACAACCTAGGGAGTAAATAGTACGAAGATGAACCTGTGTATTTATCACGACCTAGGGGATAAACGATAATAGGGTGGGCTTACGTTATTCATCACATCCTAGGGGATGAGTAGTATAACCCTGCAAATTCGTGTATCTATCGCAACTTAAGGGATAGATATTTGAAAAAATTTGATAACACGTCGCTGCATGGAGACTGACGCAATGAGTTATATCGTAAATTTCGTCGTGTTTACTACAACCTAGGGAGTAAACAGTATGAGGATTAACCTATGTATTTATCACAACCTAGGGGATAAAAGACAACAAGGATGGGCTTACGTTATTCATCACAACCTAGGGGATGAATAGTATAACCCTAAAAATTCACGTATCTATCGCAACCTAGGGATAAATATTTGAATTTTTTTGATAACACATTGATGTATGGAGACTTATGCAATGAGTTATATTGCATATTTCGTCATGTTTACTACAACCTAAGGAGTAAACAGTACGAGGATGAACCTATGTATTTATCACAACCTAGGGGATAAAAGACAACAAGGATGGGCTTATGTTATTCATCACAACCTAGGGGATGGATAATATAACCTTGGAAATTCGTGTATCTATCGCAACCTAGGGGATAAATATTTGAAGAGTTTACACGTTTATCAATACCTAGGAGATAAACGACACAAATGGGTTTTTACGTATTCATTGCAACCTACGAAATGAATAATATGAATCTGGTAATTCGCATACCTACCACAACCTAGGGGGTAGATGATTGAAAAAGCTTGAAACCAGATATTCAGAACTTGGAATGACGATGTTGGTTGTGTCAGCCCTCAACCTAAAATTTGATAACCAAACAGAATATGCTAGATTTGAAGCAATGGAACCAAAAATTTCCTGATGGTTTCAGTTGTGTCATCCTCAACTATGACTATCAACAGGAAGAAAAACCCCAAACTCACGATGATATTGGTTGTGTCGTCTCAACCATAACCATCAACATGAAGAAAATACCCCAAACTCACGATGATGTTGGTCATATCGTCTCAACCATAACCATCAACATGAAGAAAATAACCTAAACTCACGATGATGTTGGTCATGTCATCTCAACCCTAACCACCAACATGAAGAAAATACCCCAAACTCACTATGATGTTGGTCGTGTCGTCTCAACCATAACCATCAACATGAAGAAATTAAACCCCAAACTCAAGATGATGTCGGTCGTGTCGTCTCAACCATAACCATCAACATGAAGAAAATAACCCAAACTCACGATGATGTTGGTCGTGTCGTCTCAACCATAACCATCAACATGAAGAAAATAAACCCCAAATTCATGATGATATTGGTCGTGTCGTCTCAACCATAATTATCAACATGAAGAAAATAAACCCCAAACTCCCAATGATGTTGGTCGTGTCGTCTCAACCATAACCATCAACGTAAAGAAAATAAACCCCAAATTCATGATGATATTGGTTGTGTCGTCTCAACCATAATTATCAACATGAAGAAAATAAACCCCAAACTCACGATGATGTTGGCCGTGTTGTCTCAACCATAATCAACAATGTGAAGAAAATAAACCCCAAATTCATGATAATATTGATTGTATCGTCTCAACCATAATTATCAACATGAAGAAAATAAACCCCAAGTTCATGATGATATAGGTCGTTTCGTCTCAACCATAATTATCAACATGAAGAAAATAAACCCCAAGCAAACAATGATGTTGGGCGTGTCTTCTCAACCATAACCATCAACGTGGAGAAAATAAACCCCAAATTATGATGATATTGGCCGTGTCATCTTAACCATAATTATCAACATGAAGAAAATAAACCCCAAATTGCTTTATAGTTCGAACTATATAGTTCACACAGATAAGCCTGCTAAAGATGAACCCCAAGAAAATTGTAATTTTAACCAAAGTAGCTTTGCAAAATGCCATGCATGCATAATGCCCTAAATTAATATGCTATCCAAGTATGATGTATGCCCCAAATGTTTGTATGCTTTATGCCCCAAATGTTTGTATGTATATGCCCCAAGTATGCTTGTATATGCCCCAAATGTTTTGCAAATGTTTTTGATGATTCTCCTTTCTCATAATCACCAACTCCCCAACATTGTTTGTTGCCAACTGTTGTATCTCCAAGTTGATTCAAATTTGGTGAAAATATTTTGGCGAGATCTTGAGCTCTGTATCGTAGGTGCGGGCATAGGGATGGATGTTGGCATAGTCGTAGATGTAGGTATGTGCGTAGAAATAGGCGTGGACGTGGAAATAAGCGTGGTCATGGACGTAGGCGTGGACTTGGAAATAGGTGTGGATTTTCCTTCGTTGTTCTTCTAACCAGAATAAACTTTGATGCTTTATCAAATGCTCTTTGGTGTTTCTGTATGTTAGATTCACCAAATGTTGTAAATGATATTGAGATTTTGATATGGTTATGCGTCCGTCAGGCTTGATATGAGGCTTTTTAATGAGAAATATGTTGTCGAGATTTCCAAGGAATCTACTGCCGAGATTCTATCGAGAACTACCTTCTACCAAGGTCTTCTGGATAATTAACTACCGTGATTAACCAGGAGAACCTATTGCCGAGATTCAATTTGAATTACCTACCACCGAGGTCTTCCGGATGATCAACTGCTGTGACCAACCAGGGGAATCTAATGTCGAGATTCAATTGGAAACTACCTTCTGCCGAGGTCTTCTGGGTAATCAACGGTCGTGATCAACCAGGAGAATCTACTTTCGAGATTCAATTGAGAGACTACCTCCTACCGAGGTCTTCTGGAAAATCAACTGTCGTGATCAACCAGGAGAATCTACTTCCGAGATTCTGCATAGAATTGGTAGCTTGATTGACAATGATGATTGTCTTCAATAAAACTAAGTTTTATGCTATGCATGCAAATTTGATTGATGCATGAAATGGGATGATTGATTGATGTAATGTAATGAATAATTGATGTGATGACTGATGCATGATTAATTGATGCACGGTTGATTGATGTATGTGACGAGTGACTTGAATATGTGTGAATGGATGTTGGATTTTAAAATGCGAATGTGTAGTTGGGCTTTTTGAGGTATGCTCGACCCATGCTGTCGGATTTCGTCAGATGGATGAGATGATAAGTATGGTTGGGTTTTTGGATCGAGGAAACCCTAATGCATGATTTATGTAGCCTTATGCTTTATGATTATGATTTGAATGCTTTTTTTATGGTGCCCCTGTGATGGGTCGTGGATGATTAAAGCGTAGAGGTTTAGGTATGAAATGAGGTTGCTTATCACATGATGGTTGAGTGTTGTGCTTGCATCATTCCCTGATACTTGTTTCGAACTCGAAGATTTCTGACATAGAAGAGAGGTCCCTTGGAGCATTGTGAATGTATGAAGAGAGCTTGCTTTTGTATGGACTATTTTTCTCTAATTTTTTGGTAGGGTCTTGGAGGAGATGAACTTGGAAACAATTTGATCATAATATGAATGACCCCACTATTTTGCATTATGTCCTTGATTAAAAGACTCTTGAAAAATGCTTGGCTTTGATGAACCATTTTAAATCAACTCCTTTTGCTCGAGCCTTGCGGTTGTTTTCCCCGACATTCGTATTTTAAAAGACTTTCTACCCAATCTCCAGGATCTGGAGGAAGTACCTTAAAAAAGAACTCAGATTTTACCATGAACTTGACGTAGATTTCCCTAATTATTTGAAGCTTGAAAAGTTTATACTTGAAGTTGCTTGAAGAATTATGACCCTACATGCAGTAGGATGAACTTGGTACGTACTGCCCCAACATTTGAATCTTGGAAAGTTGCCCCTTCTTCTAGGCCTTGAGAGGATTATTAAAACGAGGTAACTGAGTCATATCCTGTCGTGGCATGAATGCCTCTTCGAAAGGTATGCCCCTTATTGAATAGTGCTTTGAAATTTGATCCAAGTTGATTGAACCTCAGAATGATCACCCCTTGTCAATATTATGCGATATACCCTACGATCATTAGTATTTTCCCCTGTTTATATGATTCATATTAGATGCCTTGCCCCTAGTTAGAAGCTTCTTGGAACGATGGCTTTTGATCAAACCAAATTCGAGATTTCTTTGACGCTAAGTATTGATTCGTAGATAAAATTGTACATTTTGAAAAAGTAATTCCATTTGATGCACATGCAAGCTTTAAAATCGAAATCGATTGTTTGAAAATAAATGTAAGATTATAAGATGAATATTCGAAGAAGCAAAGTAGTTAGAAATGATTTTAACAAACATAGGAGTCAACTTAACATAAATCTTGTTGGGTATGCTTTCATAGTGAACCTAGCCTCAATTAGGACTTTTGAAGGTTATAACGTGGCCGTGGTTCGTGGTTTAGGAAACAAAAGATATAAGGCTCAAAATTTATTTAGCCCATCCCATTCTCCTTGATGTTCTCCGATCCTAAATTCAATTAATGCAACAAATGCGTTTAATCCCTAAAAGAAGTTTCGTAGTCGCGTAGATGGTGAGAAGCATAGATAAAGATCTAAGCGTCGATGAAAAGTATTGATAAGATCTAAGCATTGATAAGATTAAAGCAAGGATAATATCCAAGCGTTGATGAGAAGCCTTGATGATTCTTGAGGTGGCAGTCACAAGATTGATTTCCAATTTATTATTTTTAATCCCTTATTTTTGCATGGACCAATTTTTTTGATTTTTTTTTTGAATTTGATCCATCGGGATTCCCTGACTTTTGCCCAGGTCAAGTTTTTTTTCTTCTTTGACTTAGCGGGCTTTAACCTTTTTTTTAATTTCTTTTTTTTCTCTTTTGGTTTTGAAAACTTGTGACTGCCATACTGATTGTTGTAAGCTTCATCTTCATCTTTTCTCTTATCTTGATTGATGTGTTGAGAAAGAAAGACGTCGTGGACTTTTGTTTTTTGTTGATTCCTCAATCTTGGATGATGAATACGGGGAAGATGATATGCTAGAATCTTTGCTTAGATCGTTCACTCAATGATGTATCGAGGAAAGAGATATGCTTGAACCTTTGCTTAGATTGTTCTCTCGATGATGTATCGAGGAAAGAGATATGCTTGAACCTTTGCTTAGATTGTTTCGATTCTCCTTGGTTTTGAATGCATCATTGAATTAATTGAAATTTACCCTGCCCCTGGTTAAAATTAAGGTTTCTTTTTAGAATAGAAAGAACTCCGACTTCTGGCTCGAAGGGGTTAACTACGGATTAACTCCTTATATCTCCACTGTTTAGGAATTGTAACAATGCCTTACATCATCAACTAAGCCTTACTATTAAAAAGCATATATTAGCAAAATTTGATTATTTTGTATTTTCATCATTCTCCATCAGAGTATGTTAATTTGAAAATAGAAAAGAAAAATGAAAATGGAAAGTCATTGATTATTCGTGGAATGAATCAATTTCAAAAACATGCACGCTTATTTTATTAGAATTACGTGACTAAAGGGTTCAAAGTTTATAACAAATAAAACTTAGCAAGAAATAAATTATAGTTTGAAATGATAAAGGTCTAATGATCTAGAGATACGCCTTCTCGTTGATCTACTGACTTCAGGAGATGCTTCGTAGTTTTTGGACTTGTCAGAGCATGTGGGTGACCCTTGACTTTTCTCTGGCATACCAAATCCATTGATAGGGCAATTACTCTTTATGTAAAGGAATCATCAATGGTAGTGGCATTTTAGGCGTTGTGTAGGCCTGTAGTTGTCATGGTGAAAGGATGCCTCTCTCTCTCTCTCCAATAAGATTTGTAGGACCAAGCTCCTTTGAATCTACAATGTTTGACCTTTCCTTCACCAATCTAAGATTTTTTTGAAAAGCTTGGACTTTGATCTTGAGCATCGGGAAAATTGTTAGCTAGATTGATAACGACCAAGGGAAAAGGTGGAAATGCATGACATGCAAATGTATGGATGTATGTAAATGCATGGGTATGCAAAAATATTTTTTTGGCTTTAAGGGTATGCTAAAAATTTTATGGAGATGCAATGCGACGTTGACATAATATGAGGGTAGACGTAGGGGTATCTTATACAGGTTTGAATATGATATCCTACTCTGACTCAGAAATTGAGACAGGCAGGGACTCCTTGCGGATGAAGATGATAAAATACATAGATTTGATGATTTCCTACATTGTCTTAGAGATTGAGATATGTAGGAATACCTTGCAGATTATGGCCAATGAGGAGTCCCTACAGGATAGGGATGATGATATAGACGAAATCCCTATGGGCTAAGGATAATAGTGGATGAAGGGATAACCCTTATAGGTTCTTAGATTGTAGTGATATTTGTGAAAGGTATCCTTAGAAGGTAGGTTCTTAGTATTGGCCTATGAATATTCTACCCTTCCCATAAGGTGGTTTCCTTAAGGGTGTCATGAATAACGCTAGAGGGAAAGGCATAAGGGCCTCCCTTAAGCGGAGTCTCTTTACAGACCGAAACTTTCGTCTCTAGGTCATGAAAGGTCTCATCACGAGTTTTTGGTTTAAAGGCCGTACAAAGAGTCATAGGTATCATTCTAAAGTCCTACTTCCCAAGAGGATGTCTCTCGAGAGGTATTCCTTTTGCGGAACTCCACCGACTCTAGGCGAAGTCGTCACAAAAACTCACAGGGTTGATGTAACCCTTTGGCTAATAGACGAACCTTCTTTCTAAGGGTTTTTGAAGAAAAAAAATTGCGAAAATTAAATACCACCATAGATAAATAAATATAATGAATAATAATAAGAAATAAGAAAGAAATAGATAAATGAAAATAAAGAAAAACCAAAAATATAAGCAAAACCCTAATACCTAAAGGAAAGCTTCTAAACCTAGGGTTGAGTCCTTAGCAGAGTCGCCAACTGTTGCAACTGGTTTTTAAATCAGAGCCGCCACCCTTAATTTTTATCCTAAAGGAAGAGAGTATAAAGGAATAACCCTAAAAGTCGGAGATTCTAGATTTGGACGCGGTTTTAAACGAGGGGAAGGTGTTAGGCACCCCTTATCTACCTTGTTCATAAGGATACTAGGTTTGGAAGCGCGATCTTAGGAAATAGGATTTTTAATTATTATTGAGAAAAAGGGTTTGAATTTTATTTAGCGGGACTCGCCACGATTTTTGATCGCATGCCTACGTATCCTCTTAGGAGGAATAAAAGTCTCATTTTGTAGTTCACGGTGTTTGGTTGGTGTTTTTTATAAGATTGTGTAGAATTGCTTTCGAATTTACTTTGAACCTTGTCTGGGTTATAAGTTGAGTGATTGTAGACGCAGTCCGTAGGTTGATTAGAAGACGATGCTATTTAATTTTTTTTGAAAAAATGATCTTGGATTTTGATTATGTTATTGAAAATGATTTGAATGTTGATTAGCTATATTAAGACGTAGAGCAAGGGGAGTCTGATATAGTCTCCTCATCACGTGGCCAAGTATTGTCCACGTGTCGCTCGCAGATGAAGTATTGCATGGGTTTTAATATTTGGTTTTGAATAATTGACTGATTGATGATATGACAATCAATTTCTTATTCGAGGACACGGCGGATGAACAATCTACCAATCCCATTATAAAAATTGAATTAATTAAGTTTAATGGAGTGTTTGATTATATGCGAATTGAATTAGCTGAGAGTCTAAATTATGCACAAGTTATAAGAACTAAGGTGACACACATTTTTTAGTATTTTATCTCTGTTAGTGGAATAAAACCAATTAAATTAATTAACACTAACTACATGAAGTAAAAATTTATTGGATTTAATAAATTTAAATAACCTAATAAACAAATAAGACTTAAAAGAAATATAAATAAAAGTTGGGTGGTATGAGTAAGATGTTAGAACTAGAGCCGAAAAGGAGGCCCAAACACATACTAAATTTTAATTTGTAATAATAAAAATTAATATCTAAGAGATATATAAAAAAAAAATTGAAAGAAGGACTTACTATACAAATAAGGGAACGACGCCCTTTATCAGATCGAAAAGAGGCTGAGCTTTTGACTTTTCAAAATAATCCTACTAGCTTCAGTGTGCAAGGGTGTTCAACGACTGCTTCGTCTGGCGGCGAGGTGGTCGTACAGTGGCGTTGTTTCTCGTGGTTGAGCGATTGTGGTCGGGTTCTATTGAAGCGGCATTGATGAGTCTTCATGGTGATTCATTGTGGCTGGGGTATCCAAACAGAAGCGATTGTCGGATCAGGGTGCGCACTGGTGACGTCACGTCGTGGTGGTGATTATGGCTGAGTAGAATAAGGGTGATGTTGCAGTCGTAAAGAAACAGCGACGGAGGATGTGAGTTCGCTGGAGGAGCGGAAGTTGGCCAGAGGGATTTTGATCGGAGGGTAGCAGAGGCTATTTCTGTTGTCTTGTTTCTTTTCTCTTCTCCATTATTATTTCTATTTTCCTGCTATGTTATCATTTTCAAACTCTGCAAAAAAAAAAAAACCAAAAAATCCATAATAAAATGTTATTAGCCGACATGAGAAAATATGTTTCTTAGATCAATATCATTGATTGATTCTGAGAGCCATGTGGTGGAGAAAAAGGATACTAGCAAAAGTTTATAGGTTGAATTTGTCTTGCAGGTTTTTGTTGAATGGTTTTTGTGTTTCAGTTTGAAATTTTGGTTTGTGTTTTTTTTTTAAAAAGACTCAAGGGTTTGGTTAATAAGGTTAGTATGTTTGAAGGTATTGATGTAATAGTTTGAACATGAATGTTTATGGACCAGTTACTGGAAAAAAAACGTGAAAAATGTGAAAAAGTTTTGAAAAGGTTGACTTGGATGTGTTAAAAATACTAACGTACCAAGGTTTTAGAAAAGTGGCAATTGTAATAGTTTCCTATTGCAAAGTGTAAAAAGTTAGAATTTTATAAATAAAAAATTTAGGTAATTGTTAGTATATGAAAAGTTGATAAGGGTTTGTGATTGTGAAAGGTTTTTTATAAGGTGTAAAACATTTACAATAATAATAAAAACATGTGATAAGAAAAATAAGTTTTTTTTAGGAAATGTGGAGAAAATTTGTGCAGTATATGTAAAGTTTCTACGTGAATGGAATTGGTTGGAAATTGACCTCCTAAAGAAAGAAATTGTTAGCATGATAATATAATAATAAAAATATATAATTACTATATAATATCATCATGGTTAAATAAAACAACAACAAAATAAATCGGGCAAGAGATGGTTATTAGGTTGTTGTCTGAGGTAGTCAACAATCCTAAACCAAAAAAATATTGTAAGAACAAGTGAACCAATTTATGGATTTTGGGCCATTGTGAATTCTGGATAAATTATGCGTCTCATTTACAACCGTGAATGCGTTAAAATAAGTACCCCAAATGGATCAAATAGAATGTTTCTACTGTGTCGGAAATTAAAACAAATATTTTTGCTACTGTGTTGGATAGTAGAAAAATAATATTACTAACAATTTGAAAAGAGAGGATATTCTTATTAGAGGAGGGGTGGCCGCATATGAAATCATTGGCCATAAGAATAAATAAATTGTTGTTGTTGTCTGATATAGACAACTGTTGGAAATCCATCAAATATCTATGATGAATTTCTACCAATCTTGATGGACAAGATTGATATCACCATACAATGACAATTAATTATGAGAAAAGAAAAGAAAATAAAGAAGACAACTATTTTCTTGTCAGGTTTTCGACCACCACCTCTTCCTCTATTTGCAACCCCACCTATTTGGTTGCCTTGGTATGGTATTCTATGATTCAAAACATTTCCTTCGTTCTGGTTTCCTCTACCAGTGGATTTGTTGCGGCCACCTCTACCTATGTCGAACCACTTTCCTTTGCCTTTGGTTTCTTTTGCTGAATGTG
This sequence comes from Vicia faba, assembly GCA_948472305.1. Lineage (NCBI taxonomy): Eukaryota > Viridiplantae > Streptophyta > Magnoliopsida > Fabales > Fabaceae > Vicia > Vicia faba. The sequence goes on along the minus strand of OX451736.1, from coordinate 1,269,323,595 downwards.
CCTACAAAGCCATATAACTCTTCGATTTTCCTGGAGCTCTTTCATTAATTATTTAATCATGAGATTCAAGCGTCACTTGAAGCTCTTCCTTTGTCAATTTCGAAAAAGCTTTCCCCTCTTCTATAGCCACCACCACGTGATCAAACTTAGGAGCCAAATATCTCAAGATCTTCGAAACAACAGCTCTTGTTGTTAATGTTTCTCCACATACCTTGATTTGATTCACTAGTTTTGTAACCCTAGTGAAGAAATCAGATATGCTCTCACTATCTTCCATCTGAAGCAATTCATACGTTCTTTTGTGAGTTTGTAACCTCACTTCTTTCACCTTTTCTGCACCACCAAAAGACTTCTCAAGAATCTCCCAAGCTTATTTTGCATATTCTAAATCACTCACTTTTTCGAAATTTTCTAGACTCAGACATTGATGAATTATAAAGAGTGCTTTATAACTCAGCTTCTCTGATTCTATGTGTTTCTTCTTTTTTTCTTTTGAAGCATTTTCTCCAAGCACTTCCAATCTATCCTTTACAGGATCCCAAAGACCTTGACACCTGAATAAAACTTTCATCTGTTTTCACCAATTCTCATAGTTGTCTACTTTTAGAATTGGTAGAGTTTCTATATAATTTGCATTCCCATAACTCGCCATCGGGAATTCTTCAATCGTTCTTGATTGATACTTCCCTTGAATCGATTAACTAAGCTCTGATACTAGATGTTGGAAATCCACCAAATATCTATGATGAATTTCTACCAATCTTTATGGACAAAATTGATATCACCACACAATGACATTGAATTATGAGAAAAGAAAAGAAAATAAAGAAGACAATTATTTTCTGCAGAGTTTCTCTCTGCCCACAAACTGTGGAAAACTTTATTAATCACTTGCAACTGCAAATTCTGTGATTACAATGAATTGACTTGATTGTCTTGATTACAAAATTAGGGGTTACTCCCTCTATTTATAAATTTAGGTTAGCCAAAGTCCAAAACTACAAAAGCCCAAAAATATCTATTTTTGTACTAAATCAAATCTATCTATTTTAGATATAAATAAAATCTATCTAAATCTAAAACAAATCAAATCTGTGTGTATAGATTGCTTGGATCCACAAGCTCTGCGACTGGGCAACCTCCCTTTGACACACACACACACACACAGTTTTGACACAATCGAATTATAATTTAATATACCAACTAATTGATTGTGTCTAAACTGTCTATATTCATCATGGCTCTTAGTCTTCGAAATACTTCGACCTGCACACCCTTCGCCATGATGTCTGCAATCTAATTCTCAATTCTTCAGTGTTCCAAATTCATCTTCCCATCTTCTACCTGCTCTCGAAGATAGTGGAACCTCATTTTGATGTGCTTGCTTCGACCATGTGCTACCAGGTCCTTCGCCCGATTGATAGCTGACATGCTGTTGATCTTTATAATTATTGCTCTATAATCTTCCCCTGTTATCTCTTCGACCAAGTTCACCATCCAAGTTTCTTGACATGCACAAAGAGAAACAGTTATGTATTCTACTTCGCATGATGATAATTCCACTACCGGTTCCTTTCTTGAACTCCAAGCAACTGGTGCACCACCTAACATAAACACATATCCTGCTATTGATTTTCGATCTTCAGCATCACTACACCAACTCGAATTAGTGTATTCCACTAACTTGCATTCTTTTCCTATATCAGTTATAGGAAACAAAATGCCATAGTCGAGAGTTCCTTTGAGATACCTTAGTATCCTCTTCACTGCTGCTAGATGTGATACCTTTGGCTTCTGCATGAATCTACTTACCATACCTACACTATATGCTAAGTCAACCCTTGTATGATAAAGGTATCTTAATGACCCAATAAGTCTTCTGTATTGGGTTGGGTCGACATCATCTTCATCTGCATCTTTCAACAGCTGCAGTCTTGGCTCTGTAGGTGTCGAAGTTGAGTTGCATTCTTCCATCTCAAATATCTTGAGAATTTCTCCTTTATATCTTCTTTGATGAATAATCAAACCTCTACTGCTCTTGTAGAATTCGATGCCAAGGAAATATGAAATCTCACCCAGATCTGACATTTCGAATTCCTTGCTAAGGTCACCTTTGAAGTCTTTGATCTCACTTTTTCAGTTACCTGTTATCAACAAATCATCTACATAGAGACATAGTATAAGCAATTCACTATTGCTTCTTTTTACATATACTCCATGTTTAGTTATGCACTTCACAAATTCCTTCTGCCTTAGGAAACTGTCAATTTTCTTATTCCAAGCTCTTGGAGCTTGTTTCAAGCCATACAGGGCTTTATGAAGCCTGTACACCTTTCTTTCTTCGTCATGTTTCACAAACCCAACTGGTTGTTTAACATAAACTTCTTCACCTAAGGGTCCATTCAGGAAGGCAAACTTCACGTCCATCTGACATATGTGCCATCTTTTTATTTCTGCTAGACCAACAACCAACCTGATTGTTTCGATCCTAGCAACAGGTGTAAAAACTTCATCAAAGTCTATTCCTTCTTTCTGTAGAAATCATTTCGCCACAAGCCTTGCTTTGTGTCGAGTTACTTCCCCTTTGGGATTCATATTCACTTTGTATACCCACTTGACATCAATTTCCTTCTTGCCTTGAGAAAATTCGACAAGGGACCAAGTGTTGTTGTCTTCGATAAACTTCACTTCTTCGTTCATTGCTTTCACCCACTTCGAATCCTTCAATGCTTCAGCTGCATTGACTGGTTCAACATCTTCATAGAAAGCATAATGTACCAACTCACCTTTATTATCTATCACATCATCTGATGTAATTACACAATCTTGCAATCTTACAGGCATGTGTCTTGTTCTTTGAGGTCTTCTTGTACTTGGTTGATCTATAACTGTTGGTTCCTCTTGTCGAAATTCTCTTTCGACTCGAGTTTATGGTTCTTCAATTAGGATTCCTACTGAATCTTTCTTGACTTTTCAGTCCAATCCCATTCTTTAAGATCATCTATGATCACATCCCTGTTGATCACAATCCGCTTGTTCACTGGGTCGAACAACTCGTAACCTCATGTCAAATGATATCCAAATAGAATCATTTTACTCGACTTGTCATCGAGTTTTCTTCTCAACTGATCAAACATATGTCTATGTGCAATATATCCAAATACTTTCAGATGACTTAAGCTAGGCTTCACACCAGACCAACATTCTTCTGGAGTAATTCCTTCTAGCTTCTTCGTAGGACATCTGCTCAAAATGTATGTTGCAGTCGACACAACTTCACCCCAAAACTCTTTAGGTAAATTCCTACCTTTCAACATACTTTTCACCATATTCATGATGGTTCGATTCTTCCTTTTTGTAGTTCCATTTTGATGTGGAGTATAGGGTGGCACCACCTCATGCATAATCTCTTCCTTTTCACATAACCTGTCGAAGTCTTTCGACACATACTCTCCACCACCATCAGTTCTCAAAACTTTGAGTTTTCGACCACTTTTTCTTTCGACCATAGATTTAAACTTGGAAAACACTTCGATCACTTCACTTTTCTTCTTGATCAAGTAAGTCCATAACTTTCGACTGAAATCATCTATGAATCCAACGAAGTATTTGTTACCTTCCATTGAATCCACCTGGATTGGTCCACATACATCAGAGTATATGACTTCAAGAATAACCTTCAACCTGCTTCCTGCATCCTTGCTGAAGCTATTCTTGTGTTGCTTCGCCTGCACACATTCCTCACATACCTCATTTGGAATGTCGATTCTGGCAATCCTGAAACCATATTTCTTTTCTTCAAATCTCTGATGTCTCTGAAGTTGAGATGGCCTAGTCGATAATGTCATATCCATTCATCTCTGCTAGCTGCAGTCGAAAGGAACTTGTGCTCCATCACATTTAGTTTGATCTTAAAGGTTCTATTTTGAGACATAAGAGCCTTCAAGATTAATCTTCGATTTGCATCGACGACTCTCATCATCTTATCTTCGATTGACACTTTATAATTCTTTTCGACCAACTGCCCTATACTGAGAAAATTTATCTTCATGCCTTATATGTACAACACATTGAAAATTACCGACCTCTTGCCATATTTCGTCATAATCATAACATCACCAATACCTTCAGCTGCTAGGGTATTTCCATTTGCAAATTTTACCATATTTTCATTGAGGGCTCTATGTTGACAAACCAGTCTTTCCTTCCATACATGTGTGATGAGCATCCTTAATCCAAGTACCATTGGTCCTTGAATCTATCTTCATCTGTTGTTGTGACAATTAGCAGCATCTCTTCTTCTTCATGTTTTGCAAACTTTGCATCACTTTCTTGATTCTTTCGTTTTTCTAGACAATCACTCGAATAATGTCCATACTTTTGACAATTATCACATTGAATGTGACTCTTGTCAGGTTTTCGACCACCACCCCTTCCTCTATTTGCAACACCACTTCTTTGGTTGCCTTGGTATGGTATTCTATTACTCGACACATTTCCTTCATTCTAGTTTCCTCTACCAATCGATTTGTTGCAGCCGCCTCTACCTATGTCGAACCATTTTCCTTTTCCTTTGGTTTATTTTGTTGAATGTGCCTACAAAGCCATATCATTCTTCGATTTTCCTGTAACTCTTTCATTCATTCTTTATCCATGAGATTCAAGCGTCCCTTGAAGCTCTTCCTTTGTCAATTTCGACAAACCTTTGCCCTCTTCTATAGCCACCACCACGTGATCAAACTTAGGAGCCAAAGATCTCAAGATCTTTGAAACAACAACTCTTGTTGTTAATGCTTCTCCATATAACTTGATTTGATTCACTAGTTTTGTAACCCTAGTGAAGAAATCAGATATGCTCTCACTATCTTCCATCTGAAGCAATTCATACATTCTTTTGTGAGTTTGTAACTTCACTTCTTTCACCTTTTCTGCACTACCAAAAGACTTCTCAAGAATCTCTCAAGCTTCTTTTGCAGATTCTAAATCACTCAGTTTTTTGAAATTTTCTAGACTCAGACATTGATGAATTATAAAGAGTGCTTTATAACTCAGCTTCTCCGGTTCTATTTGTTTCTTCTTTTCTTCTTCTGAAGCGTTTTCTCCAAGCACTTCCAATCCATCCTTTACAGGATCCCAAAGACCTTGACACCTGAATAAAACTTTCATATGTTTTCACCATTTCTCATAGTTGTCTAGTTTTAGAATTGGTAGAGTTACTGGATAATTTGCATTCCCATAACTCTCCATCGTGAATTCTTCAATTGTTCTTGATCGATACTTCCCTTGAATCGATTAACCGAGCTCTGATACCAGATGTTGGAAATCCACCAAATATCTATGATGAATTTCTACCAATCTTGATGGACAAGATTGATATCACCACACAATGACAATGAATTATGAGAAAATAAAAGAAAAGAAAAGAAAGAAGACAATTATTTTCTGCAGAGTTTCTCTCTGCCCACAAACTATGGAAAACTTTATTAATCACTTGCAACTGCAAATTCTGTGATTACAATGAATTGACTTGATTGTCTTGATTAAAAAATTAGGGGTTACTCCCTCTATTTATAGATTTAGGTTAGCTAAATCCCAAAACTATAAAAGCACAAAAATATCTATTTTGTTACTAGCAACAGGTGCAAAAACTTCATCAAAGTCTATTCCTTCTTTCTGTAGAAATCCTTTCGCCACAAGCCATTCTTAGTGTCGAGTTACTTCCCCTTTCGAATTCGTTTTCACTTTGTATACCCACTTGACATAAATTTCCTTCTTTCCTTGAGGCAATCCAACAAGTTACCAAGTGTTGTTGTCTTCGATAAACTTTACTTCTTTGTTCATTGCTTTCACCCACTTTGAATCTTTCAATGCTTCAGCTGCATTGACAGGTTCAACATCTGCATAGAAAGCATAATGTACCAACTCACCTTCATTATCTATAACATCATCTGATGTAATCACACAATCTTGCAATCTAGCAGGCATGCGTCTTGTTAATTGATATCTGCTTGTACTTGGTAGGTCTATAGTTGCTGGTTCCTCTTGTCGAACTTCTCTTTCAACTTGAGTTTTTAGTTCTTCAAGTAGGATCCCCATTGAATCTTTCTTGACACTTTCAGTCTAATCCCATTCTTTAAACTCATCTATGATCACGTCCCTGCTGATCACAATCTGCTTGTTCACTAGGTCAAACAACTCGTAACCTCTTGTCGAATGATATCCAACTAGAATCATTTGACTTGACTTGTTATCAAGTTTTCTTCTCAACTTATCTGACACATGTCTATGTGAAATAGATCCAAATACCTTCAGATGACTCAAGCTAGGCTTCACACCAAACCAACATTCTTCTTGAGTAATTCCTTCTAGCTTCTTCGTAGGACATCTGTTCAAAATGTAAGTTGCAGTCGAAATAACTTCACCCAAAAACTCTTTAGGTAAATTCTTGCCATTCAACATACTTCTCACCATATTCATGATGGTTCAATTCTTCTTTTATGCAGTTCCATTATGCTGTGGAGTATAGGGTGGCACCACCTCATGCATAATCCCTTCCTTTTCACATAACCTGTTGAAGTCTTTCGACACATACTCTCCACCACCATCAGTTCTCAAAACTTTGAGCTTTCGACCACTTTGTCTTTCGACCATAGACTTAAACTTGGCAAATACCTCCATCACTTCACTTTTCTTCTTGATCAGGTAAGTCCACACTTTCGACTGAAATCATCTATGAATGTAACAAAGTATTTGTTACCTCCCATCGAATCCACCTGGGTTGGTCCACATACATCAGAGTATATGACTTCAAGAATAGCCTTCGACCTGCTTCCTGCATCCTTGCTGAAGCTATTCTTGTGCTGCTTCGCCTACACACATTCCTCACATACCTCGTTTGGAATGTCGATTTCTGGAAATCTTGAAACCACATTTCTTCTCTTCAAATATCTGATGTCTCTGAAGTTGAGATGACCTAGTCGATAATGCCATATCATTCATCTCTGCTAGCTGCAGTCAAAAGGAACTTGTGCTCCATCACATTTAGTTCAATCTTGAAGGTTCTATTCTGTAACATAGGAGCCTTCAAGATTAATCTTCCATTTGCACCGACGACTCTCATCATCTTATCTTCAATTGACACTTTATAATTCTTTTCGACCAACTGACCTATACTGAGCAAATTGATCTTCATGCCTGGTATGTACAACACATTGGAAATTACAGACCTCTTTCCATCTTCCCTCATAATCATAACATCACCAATACCTTCAGCGGCTAGGGTATTGCCATTTGCAAATTTTACCATATTTTTCATTGAGGGATTTATGTTGACAAACTAGTCTTTCCTTCCAGACATATGTGATGAGCATCCTGAATCAAAGTGCCATTGGTCTTTGAATATATCTTCATCTCTTGTTGTGACCATCATCATCATCTCTTCTTATTCATGTTTTGAAAACTTTGCATCACTTTCTTGATTCTTTCGTTTTTATGGACAATCACTCGAATAGTGACCATACTTCTGATAATTATAACATTGAATGTGACTCTTATCAGGTTTTCGACCACCACCTATTCCTCTATTTGCAACACCAACTCTTTGGTTGCCTTGGTATGGTTTTCTCTAATTCGACACATTTCCTTCGTTCTGGTTTCCTCTACCAGTCAATTTGTTGCAGCCGCCTCTACCTCTGTCGAACCACTTTCCTTTTCCTTTGGTTTCTTTTGTTAAATGTGCCTACAAAGCCATATCACTCTTCGATTTTCCTGCAGCTCTTTCATTCATTCATTATTCATGAGATTCAAGCGTCCCTTGAAGCTCTTTCTTTGTCAATTTCAACAAATCTTCCCCCTCTTCTATAGCCACCACCACGTGATGAAACTTAGGAGCCAAAGATCTCAAGATCTTCTAAACAACAGCTCTTGTTGTTAATGTTTCTCCATATACCTTGATTTGATTCACTAGATTTGTAACCCTAGTGAAGAAATCAGATATGCTCTCACTATCTTCCATCTGAAGCAATTCATACGTTCTTTTGTGAGTTTGTAACCTCACTTCTTTCACCTTTTCTGCACCACCAAAAGACTTCTCAAGAATCTCCCAAGCTCTTTTTCAGATTCTAAATCACTCACTTTTTCGAAAATTTCTAGACTCATACATTGATGAATTATAAAGAGTGCTTTATAACTCATCTTCTGCAATTCTATTTGCTTCTTCTTTTCTTCTTCTGAAGCGTTTTCTCCAAGCACTTCCAATCCATCCTTTACAGGATCCCAAAGACCTTGACACCTGAATAAAACTTTCATCCATTTGCACCAATTCTCATAATTGTCTACTTTTAGAATTGGTAGAGTTACTGGATAATTTGCATTCCCATAACTCACCATCGTGAATTCTTCAATCGTTCTTGATCGATACTTCCCTTGAATTGATTAACCAAGCTCTGATATTAGATGTTGGAAATCCACCAAATACCTATGATGAATTTCTACCAATCTTGATGGATAAGCTTGATATCACCACACAATGACAATAAATTATGACAAAAGAAAATAAAAGAAAGAAGACAATCATTTTCTACAGAGTTTCTCTCTTCCACAAACTATGGAAAACTTTATTAATCACTTGCAATTGCAAATTATGTGATTACAATGAATTGACTAGATTGTCTTGATTACAAAATTAGGGGTTACTCTCTCTATTTATAGATATAGGTTAGCTAAATCCCAAAACTATAAAAGCCCAAAAATATCTATTTTGGTACTAAATCAAATCTATCTATTTTATATCTAAATCAAATCTATCTAAATCTAAAACAAATCAAATATGTGTGTATAGCTTTCTTCGATCCACAAGCTCTTTTGCCCAAAAAAAAGAAAATGTTGAAAGTGCGGCACAAGAGATTCAAACTCGTGACCTTACGCTTGCAAGCTTCATTCTTCACCAATTGTGCTATGTTACTGATTTGTAAATAAACTCTATTTTAAAGTATATGAAAGGTGTGCAAATATTTATTTATTCAAAAATATAAATAATCTGAAATAAATCATTATATTTTTAAATAGGTTTATAAGCGAATATTTATAAAAATCAAATATTATTATAAAAACCATGTTTAAAATATTTTTTGATTGGACTTGAGAATGAACATCTATAAAAATCAAATAATATTATAAAAACAAAGTTTAAAATATTTTTGACTGGACTTGAGAATGAACATCTATAAAAATCAAATAATATTATAAAAATAATGTTTAAAGTATTTTTTACTGTAGAAATAAAAGGGCGGGTAAATTTGGGGTATGATACCATCCTCATCATCATCTGCTTCCACGTCAACCAACTTACCATCTACAATATTCTTGAAGAAGTCCACGGAGGAGATATCCAATTTTGGATAGAGACATAACACCTGATCATTTTCCTGATCGAAAGCTATATCCCCGATATTAAGGACATCTATTTGAGTCTTCTCCAAAGATTGTTGCAAATTGGCATAAGACTTCAGTGCATCATTCAACGCATTGGTAAGTTTGGTGCTGGAGGTCTTAAGGTCTTATTTTTCCTTGGTCAGAGACTTATTCTTCAAGGTTTCTTCAAGAAGACTCTTTTCTAAAGCTGAACATTTGTCAGCATAAAACTTCTCACTCTCTGTTAGCTATTGTAAATCCTTCTTAAGATTGGTACACCTTTCCTCCAAGTCGTCCCCGGATTCAAACAGACCCCGGGCCAGCACAATGCACCACATCAGGTAAGAACTTAGGTTCTAAGTAAGCTTATGAGGGCCAAGACTCTTTACCCTATTGACATCTTCGGTGGTATTAAGCTGGTCATAGAGGAACTTCATCCCATCAAAGTTGTTGGACCAAAACTTGTTCTCGCTAGAAGCAGGAATAAAGCCGTCACCAGTCTCCTGCATTAATGTCGAGACCTCCCAATTAGCTCGACAAACCTCATTCGTCATCAGAGTCTTCAGCCTTTTTGGAGATCTTTGAGAAGGTTCTTTAACAGCCAAGACATTCTTGGTCGATGACTGGGGCACGCCGACGATGACGCCCGCCTTTGAGCCGATTCCCTTCTTCTTCTTATTCTTCTTCTTCACCACTCTAAGTTCCAATCCAGTCAAGTCGAATTTGGACTCGAAAGGCCCTCCATCTCCTTTTCGGACAACACAGGGAGCAACCATCAACTTTTTTGTTCTTTGACAGAAAGGTCAGTCATCTTATCTACAAAAACATCCAAAGGGAACACACGAGGAAGGAATAAAATATCCATAGGCGATGAATAAATAAAAAGAGCCTTACCTAGAAAGGCCAGAACCTCCTTGTCAGGCAAAGGTAATAGGACCTTGACCTTAAATAAATTCAAAGAGTCTAGCACATGCAGAGATTGGGTCTCGGTGTCACTCAATTTGTCATAATTAAACCCATATATGGATAAGGGGTTCCCAGTCCAGTATAAAAGAAACTTAGGATGACCATCAGTGGCATAGATGACTTGAGGTCACCTCGGTCCAAACTTAAATCGAAGCAACCGGTTTTTGAAGCCCTTGTAATTAGTGGTATAGGCTTGAAGGAAGCTCTTACGGGGTACACCGCTAATGGTAACCCAGCTTCTAGACTCAACATTTTTAACTTCAAAGTAAGAGAAAAAAACCAATGGTCGGAGTCACATCCAGCACTATACTGACCATCTCGAAGGCTTTGATAAAGCCCCAACTGTTAGGGCGAAGTTGAGAGGGGGCCACGTTCACCGTCTTTAACACGTCTACCTCAAAGTTAATAAAAGGAATGCATATAAGCATATTCTCTAACACCCCGACACAAAAGTAAAACCATTCGTCTTGTACTCCCTTTGGCCAAGACATACAAATCCGTTCACCAGGAATGCAAGCCTCCAGAACAACATCATCCTTGTTTTTGGTCGAGGACACCCTTTGCAAAAAGAGAAGCTTCACTATCTCCACCCCATCCATGGAGCTTTGGTCGTAACCCATCACCTCCTCACTAAAAGATCCAGAAGTTTCCTTCACGGAACCTGATGAGGAAGATTCGGAGTCAAAGTCGCTAAAAGAAGCATATATATCCCCATAAACTTCTAGCATAATACGATTGAACTCCTATCTACCTAAGCCTTTTTCACAATCCCTCATGCATGCACGCTACATTGTGTATATCTCTTCAGCATTTTGGGATTTTAGAATGACACCCTCTTTATCACACTCGCGTAAAACTACCACCTCTCAAAACAAAAGGAAATGTGAAGGATAATAAGGTAAAGGGAAGAGATAGATACTTGGAAGCGGTTGTCATTTAAAGAAATTGAAGAGATGAATTAAGGGCACTTGTAAAGGAAAGTAGGAGAGTCTTTGGGAACAAAAGAGGAAAGGTTTTTATAAAAGTAGAATTTATGGGAAGTAACGATTAAGGAAGATGAAATGTGTGTAGGTTTTTAAAAATCGCCTTAGTAATGATTATACCTAAGAAAACTAGGTGACTGTTGGGAAACTAGGGCGTGAGCGACACGTACGCCGAGGTATGGGATCGACCATCACCCAATTATAGAAGCCCAACCCGAAGCAAAAGATCAATATTTACATTGACCGAACATAAGGCTTCAAATAAAATCCATATGCTCGTGGAGCTTATGTTCACACATAGATCTATTGTCCGGGTTAGGAGAGATAAAAAGACAAGACATGGATAGAAGGCCAAGAAGGAAGAATAAATGCTTAGTCAGGTAATACCTCGGTTTAAGATCATCATTATTGATTCGGGTTGTATAGATGGAGGCATATGTGGTCAACCATCGAGAAAGATGAAGAGGCGCCATCCGGGCTTATCCCTGGATCTAAAGGTTACATAAAGCTTGACCTTGATGAGGCCGTTATAGGGTGATCTGCCCATTAAGGGTGTAACCGCTCATCAATACACGGCAGAGCACGTTATGATAACAATCATCATTGGAAACATTGGAAGTTTCTTGTCTTAATGGAAACTCAATTACATATGATGGAGAGTCACAACAGTTACATGCAGTGATGAATGAGGTCCATATACCTCTATATATAGGGCTCCTGACTGACGGGTATGCAAGACACATCTCTTGGAGCTCACACATACTTATGTGACCCTCTGAATCCCTTAATATCATAAACAATTCACTCCAACTTGCTTGGGTCTCTCCCCGATATCCTTCAACTAGCGGGGAAGTCACCCATCTAGTGTTTAGCAAGAACATATATATATATATATATATATATATATATATATATATATATATATATATATATATATATATATATATATATATATATATATATATATATATATATATATATATATATATATATATATATATATATATATATATATATATATATATATATATATATATATATATATATATATATATATATATATATATAAAATTAAAATTCATAATGATATTTTTATTATGACTTAATTACAATTATAGTTGTATTTTTATAATACTTGTTTGTCTCTTTGTCTAAGTAACAGAAACAAATTTTTAATTTGTGTGAATATCTTAATAAGCGATGATCATTTTCACCACTTATGTGTGTGTATATATAGTTATTCTTGCTTACTTTATGTTTTCACCATATATATGATCCATTGAACTAGTGATTTTAGTCATCTCCCAATTGTAGTAGTGGGAAATCGAACTATGTCATTCCAATTTACAGTTAGTGACTTTTCATGTCACCTTCTTCCTTTATTTGAGAGTTGACTGCACAACATATATTATGGATTTTATTGTCTATGATTACTATGACGATTATGCTTTCATGCCTTTATTATCCTTTTTTAGTGTTTTGGATCGAAACCATAATTAATTTTAGCTAGAAGATTGGACCCATAGTGGACGTCGTGAGTCTTCGATGCGTGGATCACATAAGTGAACTTACAAGATTAACATTCAAATGCCAAAGTCAGTGATATATACCAAAAGGGTAGGGTGAAATGAGGAAAGTATGAATGTACTTGGAATCTCACATACATAAGAGTATTTGTCCATGGATTGAGTGAGTTGTTTGACCTCCTTTGGTGTATTTATCCCATGACAGTTTCCCCTAATGCTTGTTGTGGAGTGTTGAACGAGAAATATTCTAAGATTTATGTTAACTCGATATCATTAGGTCGAATATGGGTGAGCTCGAATGTGTATATGTGTGTGAGAGAGAAGAAATAGAGAGAGAGAGATAGAGATAGAGAGAGAGATGGGAACATGAGTATTAAATTCCTTCCCCATCATTAAGTAATTTCATGTGACTTTTTTACACGTGCCCCCAAACTTGTAGATTAGGGCGTAGTGTTTCATCCTAGGGTGCTTGAGTATACTCGAGTGTGGCATTATTCACGAGGCGAGATCTGATTATTATTTTTCATGTCCCCATTTCCATTTCATCTGGTTCATTGCTTGCTTAACAAGTTTCCCTATATAAGGTTGTGACTTTCTTGGGTGGATTTTCGCTTCCACCACTAGTTGAACCACATTCAATCTTTTAAGAAATTGTTTATGCTTCCTAGTTTTTTTTGGCAACTTCTGATTACAACACCTCTTCCTTCCTCATTGAAATTTTTTATTGTCTTTTCCATCCTTACTGATGTAGTGTGTTCTATAAGTGACTCACCACTCCCTTTGTTTTCCCTTCTTCCTCGATCTATCTCCCCAAGTACCATCTTCAAACTTTGCCCTTTATTATATAATTTCCATTTCTTTATCTTTGTTATAACTGGCATAAAAGGTTCATCCACTAACTTGAAAAGTGACACCTTTGATTATGATCCTTCATCATAGATGGGGATGGGAAGCCTTAAGACCCGAATAACGACTCTCGGGTGTATTCTTATCCTAGTTCAAACCTCGTGATTATCTCTGACAATTATGAATCTAGTGGTCCTATTTTCAAAGAATAAATCTGTAACGAATTTTCTAGCTCTTTTTTTGATGGATGCGTTGGGAACTCTACTGATAATGCTCAATTAGGTAACTTTAATTTCGTTCTTCCAAAGTCACCTATGAGTTTGTCCCGTTTGTTAGCTCTCTGCATTTTGTTGGGTTATCACACAAGATAAACGAATACTTCAATGTTTTATTAACAATCATAGGATTATGCAAAGGTTGTGATCCTAGAAAGTATGAGCTTAGGTGCCAAATGTAATTTCTTAAGGTGTCTGGCACGTCTAGGTATCACTGGATGGATCACGATTTTCTTAGGATTACATCTATTTTTGAAAATGCGACCAAAATGGAAAACTTCCTCAAGAGGTGGGTTAGCCTCTCAATTAGGTGGTCATCCCCGTGGATCCTAACAACAGGATTTGTAGAGAATTCAATGGGTGTTTCATCCTATTTTATGAGTGTCTATTCATCAAAATGAAGTCTAGATTACCTTTTAATTAATTCGAAGTAGGAGTTTTGAAGCATTTGGAGATTTCTCCTTTATAACTACATCTGAATGCTTGGGCTTTTGTGAAAGTGTTCTAGTTCTGGTGTGAGTATTGGGGTTAGAATTCCTCTTTGAACCTTTTATTCTATATTTTATTCATGGATGTTACTTCCCCAATGTTTATACAGATTTCTGATAAACAATCTCGAGCCTCTTATTAAAGGTAACTTGCAAGATCGACTACGAAATCCTAGAACAAAGTGTTAAGTTTTATGTGGTTTTGATGTTTGGATTGGGTATAAAATTGGATAAAGTTTGAAAAATGAAGATAAAGTAAAGACAATTTGGAAAATAGAATGCAATATTGAAAAACTGAAAGGTATATTTCATTGAGTTTAATTTGGGACGCATGCACACATTTCCAGAATTCACTATTTTCTGACACAGATACTTTGAGTTTTCCCTTGCAATGTTACAAAATGAGACCTCTAAAACTGAATGTAAATTCTTCTTATATATACAATTAAAAGTAACTTCTACTTAACACTTGACTACCCACACTTTGCCACATATTAATTCCATGCAAACTGCTCATTGATAACTTCCTCCACTTCTTTGACAACTGCTTGCAGAAACTACCTTTTTCAACTGCTTGCCTCTCTGATTAATTCAGAAAATTCGATGTGGAATTTTGATAAGTCTTCAAATAGTTCTTCTTAAGGGTTCTATTAGCCCGAATGTGATCTTTCTAGACTAATATTCTTCGACATTTTCACTTCCACTTTCGACTAGCACTCTTTCTTTTAGCTTTTTCGAATTCAATAACTTACAACTTTACTCATGTTTTAGTCGAAAATTCTTGGCTAACAAATTGCCCCCCGAAAAGGAAAATTTCGATCGAAACTATTTTTGACTGAGGAATTTGGGCTTTTTATTTCCTTCTACAGATTTTCGACATCATGCCCACTGCACTGACGTCACTTGGCATGATGGTAACTTTCTGTGCTACCATTTCGAGGAATCCACATCACTTCTCATGATTACCTATATTCCATATGTCATGGGTGTTGTACCCCAAAATTTTCCCTCCCATATTTCTCAAACATTTCAAGAAAGATCTCCAAGTTGCTCAAGGTTGCTCAAGGATTCGCCAGACAAGTTATCTCCTAAGGCAGTCTATCCCAAATTAGGGTTTCATCTTGCATCAAGATCCTTGATTCCAAGTAACCCCAAGTGCTCACCAATGTCCTAATATGTTCTCAAGATCATCCATGTCAAGTTTCAAGCCTTGTAGAGGAAGTTTGCTCAGTCAATTGCTCAAAGGTCCAAAAATCGACTGTGCTAGAGCAAAAGTCAACTGTGACCCCCATACAGTCAAAATTCAAGATTTTTTTGTCAACATTCTCATTTTGAAGTATATTTCATCATTTTATCAAGGGTTTATCATGATTCATCAAGGATTTCTCATAATTCATCAAGATTCAAAAGTTGCTAAATTAGGGTTTTGTAGGAAAAGTCAACTCAACTTTGACCAAGCATAACTTTCTCATGCTTTATGAAAAATGACCCATCCAAAGCTCATTTTGAATAGAATGCAATTACCTACAATCCATCTTCAACTCCAAAGTTCAAAATATGCACTCACAAGAAGTTATGAATTTGGACATTATAGGTCATTTTTGAAAGTCAACAAAAACACCTTTTTTGTCAAAGTTTCTAACTTGAGCATGGAATATCAAAATGAAATGAGACCAAGAGGTTTGCTTATAGGACATCTCAAATTTATAAAAAGTCAAAGAACACCTCCAAAGAGTCAAAATTGAGGAAGTTATGTATTGTTGAAGTTGTACTTTTTTGCAAAATTGCCAAAAGTCAACTATCCCCAAAACTTCAAATTTTGCCAAATGGGCCCATTCTTTTTCACTTGTTTTGAGTTGGCATTGTAGCCCACGTGCTCCAGAATTTGCCATGTGTCCATATCATATTTTGATTAATTATTTTGATTTTATTTGAATTAATTTGATTTAAATCAAAATAAATCAAATAAAAATCCAAAAGCATTGAAAACAAAGATTTTATGGTGATTTCAGGTTTCATTATACAACTTTCCATCATCAAACTCGTATCAAGGCATAAGTGTACAAAAAGATGTGATTTGGATCAAATTTGGAAGGTGGTTAAAGGAGGATCAAATCAAATATCAAAGCATTGATAGAAAGAGATTTGGACAGCAAAAACAAACCTAGTGCTTTGTACATTACATAAGGGTCGTGTGCAGACCAAAATAGGGGTTAGAGATCAGTTATAGAGCAAGAACAAAGTTTGCAAAAACCAGAAAAAAGTGTGAGTTCGAAATCAGGTCTAGAGGCAGTTTTAAGGCTTGATACTTGTCTCAATCGTTTCCTGGCCATCTCCACAAGCGAAAGCAACCAAGACCACGCGTTTTCAAGCCTCCCAGTGCACTGTAAGTCACTCACGAACCCACCCTGTTCTTGATTTAGTATTTTGCAATTTAAGCATGGTTGATCTGAATTAA
Organism: Vicia faba; assembly: GCA_948472305.1. NCBI lineage: Eukaryota > Viridiplantae > Streptophyta > Magnoliopsida > Fabales > Fabaceae > Vicia > Vicia faba. The sequence continues at coordinate 1,269,306,642 of OX451736.1, read as the reverse complement.
TAGCATATTCTTAATCTACACATCATTTGCAAGCTTTTGGTATTACTTGATTTCATTTATCTGACCTATATCATGGATCACCATTGCTAGGGTTCTGTGTTTGTTTTTAGGGATTTTTGTTTCAGGAAAAATTGGCCCTAATAATGGCTATGGTTGTGATCAGTAGGTTGAGACGAACTCAACCATGGTTTTAGAATGCATTTCCATGGCCTGTAGAAGATTTTGGAATAAGACAGGCTTGTAGTGATGAAGCTTCGTCCGTGGGTATAGCCTCTTCGTTTTTTAGCCACGGTTCAAAGGAAAGGGATGATGCGTTGGCACTCCCCCATTTGTCCATTCAAAATAGCGCGCGTTTTTTCTTTTTTTCCGGACCAATAGCTTTTGTTTTACATATTATTATTGCATTCTATTATACTAGTAACAAAGCAACGCAGCCCAGTTGGTCACCAGGTGTACATTCAAAGTGTTAGTGGTTGGAGGTCAAGGGTTCGATCCGTGCCTTCAGCAATTTGCATTTTCTTGTTTATTTTCAGGCAATCCAGTATGCGCCTAAGCAGGAGTTCCATCATACTCCCTCACCAATCAATATGCCAGATGGCCAGATGGCCAGATCTGGTGGCCAATATCGAAGGAGCATCAAAGGGCCAAGTCAACGCGCATACACTGGATCAGAAAAAGTCCAATGGGCCAGCATCAATTGGGCCAATATTCTTGCTTTCTGCACCCCCAAATCAGGCCCATTCCTCTATCTTTCTTTATTTTATTTATTTTCATTTAATTTTTTTTAATTACTAACCAATAGAATAATTTTCTGTTTTTTACCAAAAATCACAAAAAAATACATTTTATCCAATTAAATTTCAGAACTTTATTTTTATTTAATAAATATTAATTAATTAATTAGGTTGACTAATTAGATAACTTGAATTTATTTTTGTAAATATTAAAAATCAATTAGAATTAATAGGTTTTAACTTTAATTTAATTATTTTATTTTCTTTCTTAAATTAACAAAAACTCCAAAAATATGTCATTAATTATTTTTCATTAATCAATTTATTTAATAATTAATTTAGCATTTAATTTTAGGTTTTAATTCCTTTTCTTAAAAATAAAAACAACAAAAACATTTTCTTTAATTAAAAGGGTCAAAACCCTAATTTCGCATTCGATTTAACTTCACTCACGCGATTTATTTTTCCTTATTCAATTATTGATGTATCTGCTCCCGGCTTGTAATAGTTTTAATAAGACATTTATTTATTTTTCCGCATTTAAATTTCAAAGGATTGTTTTTGGCGATGTAATTACCCGACGCCTTGTAATAGTTAGTTTAAATTCCACATTTTAATTCCGCAAATTATACAACTGTTAGATGTTTGATAATAGGGCTTGCATGACAAAGAATGAATGCCTAATTTAAAAAACAGTTAGATCACCCTTAACATGTGCAAAGATAAAAATAACTTAAATCAACACACTCGCACATGTGCACTCCTAGGGTACACCCCACTTGGTTGCCTTCGTAAACGGTCATTGAGTATAGGTCATTTTAGAGGTCGTCCTCTTGTCTAAAAGATCATAGTTGCCTCGAAATGGTTGCCTCAGATATTGTTGCCTCAAACAGATGATCTAAGACATTAGGGTTACCGCTAAGGCGTCCTAACATTGCTTTGGTGACCGTATGTCCCTCTTTCGAATTGACCCTCAAACTCCAACGACGGTGCTACATACTCACTAATAGTGGGATAGCATTGTCTAAAGGAAATTAGCATAGAACGATTCCTTTTTCGAGTAGGTAGATTAGTTCTTAGATACTTGCTCATTCAAAACAAAACCTTTTCACACTTACACTTTTACAAACAAAGTTTTCAAAAATACTTCATTACACTCTTGAGGACAGAAACAAGAGTTAAATCAAAGTTAAAAACAAAAACTTTTTCAAACCCACAAGCACAAAGAAATTTTTTTTTAAAACAATGAGCAAGTACCTAAGAGCCCGTAGATAACTACGGATAGAAAGGGTGCTAATACCTTCCCTTTCTATAATCTATTCCCCGTACTCAGAAGTATCTCGAAAAATGAATTTTTTTTGTGCTTTTTTCCTTTCCTTGTTGGATAAAATAAAAGTCGGTGGCGACTCTTGCTTACCGCGACATTTTGCAAACACAAACTCAAAACGCAAACCAGCATTCCAAAATTAGTCAGTTCTTCCACCGTATCACAATGGGTTTTTCGAACCACTCCCACTAACTTTCCCACTTCCTAGAAATAGAACAACCATCACCCTATGTATAACTGCCACTTGTTCGCCACTAACAACATCATTCTCGCTTATAAATATCCTTCTTAGGCTTTTACGAACTTCTTCTTATCCATTCTTATTTTTTCTACGAATTCATCAAACCAACAAAACCCCTTTCTCTTTACTTCCTTTTCTCCACTTTACCATGGCAACTTCTCTAATCAATGTTAACAGTGGCAATAACCCCATAGCCTTTGTGCTTACAAAATAAGAAGGTTTAAAAGACATTCCTCAACCACCATCCATGGAAGAATCCAAAGTGGAAAAATAGAAACACCAAATGCTTATACCTTTTGTTTTTGTTGAAAAACTTTTTGATTTTCATGGTCCATATCCAGATGCAAAGACACATTCGAAAAAAGTCCAACAATATTTCCCTTGTTTCACTCCTGATATGCCTTTTTATTTTAAGAAGAAACCTCTTGATTTGAAATTCATGGATCCCAATGCTAGTATTTTTTTATCCACTCCTACTCCTGGTAACAAAGATTATTTGGCTTGGCTCAGCAAAGTTCAAGAAAAATGAAAAACACAGTGGGAAAAAGCTGGCATTTTCGACGTTATTCAATTGTCAAGGCGGGCTTACAAAATCAACCCTTGTATGATCTTTGCTTCAATTTTCTTTTGGGAAGGTTCGACCAATAACTTCTAGCTTCCTTTTGGAATGTTGATGCCCACATTAATCGACGTGGCAGCCATTACTGGTATTTCTCTTTTGGGTGAAAATTTCGATCCAACTATTCCAATTGAACTCGAGTTTGATTTCGACTATCCGATACTTAAACATTATATAACCGACCATCATGTCAAAAATACTAAAGAGGTATTCGAAATGGAGCATATCACTTTCTTAACTCCTTGGCCTTCTTACATTCTATTTTTCCCATGGTCATTGCAGATAGCCAAAGCCTACATCAGCTTGGCAATTCAAATTCATGAGGGGTCGACAAATTTCTCTAGGAAAACTTTTTTCGGCATACTTATATCTTTCGGCCCTTTTTTGGCTATTACAAAATTAGCTAAATGCCACCTTTGAGCACCAAATAGTATATCAGACGCAGTTATGTGCATGTTTGACAATAGGCCTATCGAATGCATGAGACTTGCTTTGACTACTCAAGAAAATACCAATGCGTTTATCTTCATGAAATACATCAATTTGTTCCTTGAAACAACCACTTTTATTTCGAACATGGCTCCTTTTTCGGTTGACATATTGGCCCTGTTTGGTTCAAATATCCATTTCCTTGTGTTTCCACAAAAGCTATTTCTCAGTCAAATGCTATATGGAGAGTGTAACGCCCGTAATTTATTTAACTATTTAATTAAATTATTTTTGGAATATTTGTGAAGTTGTGTTGTGATTAGTTGGATTTAATTATTTTATTTAGTGTGAAATAATATTAGAAGGAATAATATTATTTGATGTGGGCTTGTTTTAAAGGAATAAAAGTAGTAATAAGGGGGGTGTAGTAGTCTTAAGCCCATTAAGACATAAAGAGAATAATAGATTATTTTATTATTGTTAGAAGTAGTAAGAAAGAAGAAGCAGTAGAAGAATAAGGGTTGGAAGAGAAAGAACGTGAAAGCTGTTGGGAAGAAGGAAAAGAGGCAGAACAGAAAATCAACCGGAAATTATAGAGCAAGCTTCAATCCAAGGTAAGGGTGGGGTTCTGACTCTATAATAGGGCTCATGATAATTGGTATGTGGGGTTAGAGGTGAAAGATTTTTTGGTTTATGATTTAAATGTATATGATGTTGTATGATGAAAAATTGATGATGTTATGGATGAATAATGATGTCCCAATGTTGTTTACTTGATGTAGAATTATAGGATAATTGTAATTGATGATTGTCTATGATTAGATGGTGTTTTTAGGGCCTAAAGTATGGAACCCGTAGCGAAAATGCAGAGAAATCGCAGAAAATACCCTTAGCAGAGCAGTATGTGTCGACCCCAAACATGATGTGTCGATACAAGAATGCTGTTAAACTCAGTATGAGTCGACATGAAGGAGTCATGTGTCGATACATGAGTGCTTTTAGACTCAGGATGAGTCAATATGTAGGGGCATGTGTCGATACATGCAGTATTTCAGACTCAGTATGAGTCGATACAAGAGATGATGCGTCGACTCATGTTGCGAGTTCAGTTCAGTACGCATCGACCCAAGGCGTTATGCATCGATCCATGTTGGCTAGTTTTTGGCAGAATCAGTTTGAGAATGTTGTAACTTGAGTTTTCAGATCCCGTTTGAGGTGTCGTTCGAAGCGTTGAATAGCTAACGCGATGAACTTCATTCTTAAGGATTAAAATGAAGAATAGGAAGGATAATTCTAGTATCCAAGTTAGGAATCCGATTAGTTCCCGTGTTGATCGTTATGTTGATTATTGGGAAGAATGATGAGGATGAAATGTTTATAGATTACTGTCTGATTTGTAACAGTAGGATTAATGATGATAATGATGTAGTATTAAATAATAGTAATATGTATAGGTTTGGTAATTTTGAAGTAAGCCTTAGTTGATTAACTAGTTATAGGCGAATCATGTTTTAGGCCTATGGCCAACGTTGCGAGATTGACGAATTGCTGTTGTAACGTTGTTGTGGCTGAATTGCTGCGGAATATATAATGTATGTATATATGATGTTTGATGAATTATGATGTTGATATATGATGTTGATGAAATATGTTGAGATGCCTCTAATAATTGGAAGCTTTTAAGATGTAGGCTTTTGGCCAATGATGATGTTGTGTTGAGATGTCGATAATTATGGTGTTGTCATTACATTCATGATTGTGTCGCATACATTGAATTTTAAGATGGAGCTTATGCTCGTTAAGATGACCTGTATTGGCGAATATTAAGATGAAGGCTTATGCCTTGTTGATGCCTCTATTTATTGGCAGATTTTTAAGATGGGAGTTCTGCTCCAATGGTACCACATGCATTTGCATACTATTGAGTCGCATTATATGATTGCATAAAGAAGTTGCATATTAATGTTATAAATGTGTATTATTGTTGGTATTCTCTTTGCAATTATTGTTGATTATAAGATGAGAAGTGGTGATTTTATGTGATCCAATTTAATATATTAATTACCACACGCTTTATTATATTGTTAGATATCTCACCCCTTCTGTTTGAATGTTACCCTTACGTTGGTAACGTGCAGGTAATCGAGAGTGAAGGTTGTATACCTTCAGTAGTTCGAGTCAGTGTCATTGCTCTGATATGTAACACTCGGGGGGGATGAACGCTTGTTGCTTTTGATTGTTGATTATTCAGTTGTTGAACTTTAAGTTGATTATTATTAAATATGTGTTGTTTTGAAGTTGCTGTAACAATGATAAAGATGTTATTAAGAATTCTGCTACGTAGATGTTAAACTTGTTGAATTATTTAATTAAAGTATTTATGCTGATGGTTCATCCGAATTTTTAAAGTGTTACGTATCCACGATGAATGCAATGAGTTTTTAATGATGAATTTTTTACATCCCGATTCGTCTGCATGAATGATTTTATAACTCTGATTTAATTATATAATTTCCGGGTAGAATTGGGGTGTTACAAAGTTAGTATCGGAGGAAAGGTTAGTCCGTCCGACCTTGTTGTCGAGTCGTAGTTGTCTAACAATCGAGTATTGTTAATTTGGGTTCTAACTGTTGTTTATGTTATAGTGATAAGTTGAGATGGTTGGAAGGAATGATGCTGCACTTGCTGCTGCTTTAGAAGCAATGGCTCACGCGGTGGAAAATCAACCGAATGCTGACGAGAATGCTGGATCTCGTAGCTTAGTGACTTTCCAGAGAGAGAATCCTCCTACGTTCAAGGGAAAGTATGATCCTGAAGGAGCATTGGATTGGTTGAAAGAGATTGAGAGAATCTTCCGTGTGATGGATTGCACTCCAGCGCAGAAAGTTTGATATGGTACTATATGCTAGCAGTCGAAGCTGATGACTGGTGGCTAGAGACTTGTCAGAAGTTGGAAGTTGCGAGTGAAAATGTCACTTGGGTTGTGTTCCGTAGGGAATTTATGAGGAAGTATTTTCCTGAAGATGTTCATGGTAAGAAGGAGATTGAGTTCCTTGAGCTGAAGCAAGGAAGCATGTCGGTTGTTGAGTATGCTGCCAAGTTTTCTGAGTTGGATAAGTTTTATCCGCACTATGTTGAGGCAGATGCTGAGTTTTCAAAGTGTATCAAGTTTGAGAATGGGTTGCACCCATAGATCAAGAAGGAAGTTGGAAACCAGAAGATTCATGTCTTTGTTGATTTGATTGATAGTTGCAGGATTTACGAAGAGGATAATAATGCTCATTACAAGATTATTAGTGAGAAGAGGGGTAAGCACCAATAGAATCATGGTAAGCCTTATGATACCCCAGCTGGTAAGGGTAAACAGAAAGTTGCTCAGGGTCAGATGACTAGTTGGGGAGATTTTCCTGCTGGTGTGGTTTGCTTTAAATATGGGAAACCTGGGCATAAGATTAATGTGTGCACTACTGAAGTAAAGAGGTGTTTCTGTTATAGTAAGAACGAACATGTTGTATCTGAGTACAAGCATAAGGATGTGGTTTGTTTCAATTGTAGTGAAGAAGGGAAGATTAGTAGTCAGTGTCAGAAACCAAAGAGGGCTCAGAAAAGTGGTAAAGTGTTTTCTTTGGTTGAGGATCAGGAAGCTACTGAGGACAGACTTATCAGAGGTACATGTTTCATTAATAGTACTACTTTAATTACTATTATTGATACCGGTGCTACTCATTGTTTTATTGATGCTGATTGTGTTGAAAGATTGGGTCTTATGTTGTCTTCTATGAATGGAGAAATGGTCGTCGATACTCCAGCCAAGGGGTCTGTGACTACTTCTTTTGTGTGTTTAAAGTGTCCCTTTCGATCTTCGACAGACTTTGCTGTTGATTTGTTTTTTTTTCACCGTAAAGAGGTTTAGATGTGATTTTGGGTATGAACTGGTTAGAGCATAACTGTGTTCATATTAACTGTTATGACAAGTATGTGAGGTTTTCTACTCCTAAAGAATAGGAAGATAGCCTGTTGTCTGCTAGACAGTTGAGGAAGTTGATGCAAGAAGAAGCATAGATGTTCTCGTTGATGGCGTCGCTATATGAACTCAAGCTATAATTGAGGAATTGTAGGTGGTGTGTGAATTTCCTGAAGTTTTTCCTGATGAAATTCCTGATGTACCACCGAAGAGGGAAGTTGAATTTGCATTTGATCTTGTACCTGGTACCAGACCTATGTCTATGGCACCATATAGGATGTCTGCATCTGAATTGTCAGAGTTAAAGAAGCAATTAGAAGAGTTACTTGAGAAGAAGTTTGTAAGACCAAGTGTATCGCCGTGGGGTGCTCCAGTGTTGTTAGTAAAGAAGCAAGATGGAAGTATGAGGCTTTGTGTTGATTATAGACAGTTGAATAAAGTGACAATTAATAACAAGTATCCGCTTCCAAGAATAGATGACTTGATGGACCAATTGGTGGATGCTCGTGTGTTTAGTAAGATTGATTTGAGGTCGGGTTACCATCAGATTAAGGTGAAGGATGAAGATATCCAGAAGACGGATTTCAGAATGCGTTATGGACATTATGAGTATTCGGTGACGCCTTTCGGTGTTACTAATGCACAGGGAGTATTCATGGAATATATGAATTGTATATTTCATACTTATTTGGATCGGTTCGTAGTGGTGTTTATTGATGATATTTTGATTTACTCTAAGTCAGAAGAAGAGCATGCAGAACACTTAAGAGTAATTTTGCAAGTTTTGAAAGAGAAGCAGTTGTATGCGAAGCTGTCCAAGTGTGAATTCTGGTTAGAGGAGGTTAGTTTTCTTGGTCATGTGATTTCAGGTAGTGGCGTTGTTATAGATTCGTTGAAGGTTGATGCTGTGTTGCAATGGGAAACTCTGAGGTCAGCTACTGAGATTAAGAGCTTTTTGGGATTAGCTGGTTACTATAGAAGGTTTATCAAAGGTTTTTCTAAGTTGGCACTTCTGTTGAATAAGTTGACTTGTAAAGGTAGAGCTTTTGTATGGGATGTTCAGTGCGAAGAAAGTTTTGCGGAATTGAAGAAAAGGTTAACGTCGACTCCAATTTTGATGTTACCTAATCCAGAAGAGCCTTTTGTGGTATATTGTGATGCTTCTAAGATGGGTTTAGGAGGTGTGCTTATGCATAATGGTAAGGTAGTTGCTTATGCGTCAAGGTAGTTGAGGACTCAGGAGAAGAACTATCCTATGCATGATTTAGAGCTTGTTGCAGTTGTCTTTGTGTTGAAGATTTGGAGGAATTATCTTTATGGTTCTAGATTTGAAGTGTTTAGTGACCATAAGAGCTTAAAGTATTTATTCGATCAGAAGGAGTTGAATATGAGGAAACAAAGATGGTTGGAACTATTAAAGGATTATGATTTCTGTTTGAATTATCATCCAGAAAAAGTGAATGTGGTAGCTGATGCGTTGAGTCGAAAGACTTTACATATGTCGGCAATGATGATTAAAGAGTTGGAATTAATTGAACAGTTCAGAGATATGAGCTTAGTTTGCGAGGTTATGTCGCAGAGTGTTATATTGGGTATGTTGAAGATTAATAATGAATTTCTAGACAATATCAGAGAAGCTCAGAAGTTGGATGTGAAACTGGTAGATTTGATGGTTGGAATCGATCAGTCTGAGAATAATGATTTTAAGTTAGATACGCAGGGTGTGTCGAGATTTCGTAACCGGATTTGTATTCCTGATGATGCTGAGATGAAGAAAGTGATACTTGAAGAGAGTCATAGAAGTAAGTTGAGTATTCATCCAGGAGCTACAAAGATGTATCAAGATTTGAAAGGTTTGTTTTGGTGGCCTGGGATGAAGAGTGATGTGGCTCAGTTTATGTATGCATGTTTGACTTGTCAGAAGTCGAAAGTTGAACATCAAAAGCCTGCAGGGTTGATGCAACCGTTAGAAGTTCCAGAATGGAAATGGGATAGCATTTCAATGGACTTTGTGACGGGGTTTCCTAATACTATAAGAGGACATGATTCAATTTTGGTGATTGTTGATAGGCTTACAAAGTCGGCTCATTTTATTCCTATTAACATCAGTTTTCCAGTGTCGAAGTTGGCTGAGATTTACACTAGTGTGATTGTGAAGCTGCATGGTGTTCCTTTATGCATTGTGTCAGATAGAGATCCAAGATTTACTTCTAATTTTTGGAAGAGTTTGCAAGAAGCGTTGGGTTCTAAGTTGAGGTTGAGTTCAGCGTATCATCCTCAGACAGATGGTCAGACTGAGCGGACTATTCAATCGTTGGAAGACTCGTTGAGGGCGTGTGTTCTTGAGCAGGGAGGTTCGTGGGATACTTATCTTCCGTTGATAGAGTTCACTTATAATAACAGTTACCATTCTAGTATTGGGATGGCTCCTTTTGAAGCGTTGTATGGTCGACGATGTAGAACTCCTTTATGTTGGCATGAATCTGGTGAAAGTGTAGTACTTGGGCCTGAACTTGTTTGTGAGACTACTGAAAAGGTGAAGTTGGTTCGAGAAAAGATGAAAGCTTCCCAAAGTAGACAGAAGAGTTATCATGACAAGCGAAGGAAATACTTAGAATTTCAAGCGGGTGACCATGTGTTTTTGAGAGTTACACACGTGACTGGTGTTGGGCGAGCATTGAAGTCTAAGAAGCTCACTTCTCGTTTTATTGGACCATATCAGATTTCGAAGAGAGCGGGGAATGTTGCTTATAGAGTGGATTTACTGCCTAATATTTCGAATTTGCATGATGTGTTTCATGTGTCGCAACTCCGGAAGTATATTTCAGATCCATCTCATGTGATTCATATGGATGATGTGCAAGTACGGGATAATCTTACGGTGGAGACGATGCCTGTACGGATCGCGGATCGTGAGATAAAGACTCTGAGGGGCAAAGAGATTACTTTGGTTAAAGTGGTTTAACTAGGAGCTGCCGGAGAAAGCATGACTTGGGAGCTGGAGAGCAAGATGCGGGACTCCTATCCTGAGTTGTTTGATTAAGGTAAATTTTCGAGGACGAAAATAATCTAAGTGGGGGAGAGTTGTAGCGCCCGTAATTTAATTAATTATTTAATTAAATTATTTCTAGATATTTGTGAAGTTGTGTTGTAATTAGTTGGATTTAATTATTTTATTTAGTGTGAAATGATATTAGAAGGAATAATATTATTTGATGTGGGCTTGTTTTAAAGGAATAGAAGTAGTAATAAGGGGGGGGGGGGGGTGTAGTAGTCTTAAGTCCATTAAGACGTAAAGAGAATCATAGGTTATTTTATTATTGTTAGAAGTAGTAAGAAAGAAGAAGCAGTAGAAGAATAAGGGTTGGAAGAGAAAGAACGTGAAAGTTGTGGGGAAGAAGGAAAAGAGGCATAACGGAAAATCAACCGAAAATTATAGAGCAACCTTCAATCCAAGGTAAGGGTGGGGTTTTGACTCTATAATAGGGTTCATTATAATTGGTATATGGGGTTAGAAGAGAAAGATTGTTTAGTTTATGATTTGAATGTATATGATGTTGTATGATGAAAAATTGATGATGTTATGGATGAATAATGATGTTCCAGTGTTGTTTACTTGATGTAGAATTATAAGATAATTGTAATTGATGATTATCTATGATTAGATGATGTTTTTAGGGCCTAAAGTATGGAACCTGTAGCGAAAATGCATAAAAATTGCAGAAAATACCCTTAGCAGAGCAGTATGTGTCGACCCCAAACGTGATGTGTCGATACAAGAATACTGTTAGACTCAGTATGAGTCAACACGAAGGAGTCATGTGTCGATACATGAGTGCTTTTAGACCCAGGATGAGTCGATACGTAGGGGCATGTGTCGATACATGCAGTATTGCGGACTCAATATGAGTCGATATAAGAGATGATGCATCGACTCATGTTGCGAGTTCATACGCGTCGACCCAAGGCGTTATGCATCAATCCATGTTGGCTAGTTTTTGGCAGAATCAGTTTGAGAATGTTGTAACTTGAGTTTTCGGATCCCATTTGAGGTGCCGTTCGAAGCATTGAATAGATAACGCGATGAACTTCATTCTTAAGGATTAAAATGAAGAATAGGAATGATAATCCTAGTATCCAAGTTAGGAATCAAATTAGTTCCTGTGTTGATCGTTATGTTGATTTTTGGGAAGAATGATGAGGATGAAACATTTATAGATTACTGTCTGATTTGTAACAGTAGGATTAATGATGATAATGATGTAGTATTACATAATAGTAATATGCAGATGTTTGGTAATTTTGAAGTTAGCCTTAGTTGATTAACTAGTTATAGGCGAATCATGTTGTAGGCCTATGGCCAACATTGCGAGATTAACGAATTGCTGTTGTAACGTTGTTGTGGCTGAATTGCTGCGAAATATATGATGTATGTATATATGATGTTTGATGAATTATGATGTTGATATATGATGTTGATGAAAGATGTTGAGATGCCTCTAATAATTGGCAGCTTTTAAGATGTAGGCTTTTGGCCAACGATGATGTTGTGTTGAGATGTTGATAATTATGGTGTTGTCATTACATTCATGATTGTGTCGCATACATTGCATTTCAAGATGGAGCTTATGCTCGTTAAGATGGCATGTATTGGAGAATATTAAGATGAAGGCTTATACGTTGTTGATGCCTCTATTTATTGGCAGATTTTTAAGATGGGAGTTCTGCTCCAATGGTACCACATGCATTTGCATAGTATTGAGTCGCATTATATGATTGCATAAAGAAGTTGCATATTGATGTTGTGAATGTGTATTATCATTGGTATTCTCTTTGCGATTATTGTTGATTATAAGATGAGAAGTGATGATTTTATGTGATCCAATTCAATATATTAATTATCATACGCTTTATTATATTGTTAGATATCTCACCCCTTCTGTTTGAATGTTACCCTTACATTGGTAACGTGCAGGTAATCGAGAGTGAAGGTTGTATACCTTCAGTAGTTCGAGTCGATGTCATTGCTCTGATATGTAACACTCGGGGGGATAAACGCTTGTTGCTTTTGATTGTTGATTATTCAGTTGTTAAACTTTAAGTTGATTATTATTAAATATGTGTTGTTTTGAAGTTGTTGTAACAATGATAAAGATGTTATTAAGAATTCCGCTGCGTAGATGTTAAACTTGTTGAATTATTTAATTAAAGTATTTATGCTGATGGTTCATCTGAAGTTTTAAAGTGTTACGTATCTACGATGAATGCAATGAGTTTTTAATGATGAATTTGTGACATCCTGATTCGTTTGCATGAATTATTTTATAACTCTGATTTATTTATATAATTATCGGGTAGAATTGGGGTGTTACAGAGAGCACTTCTAACTCCGACACTTTTGTCTTTTAGAATTGACACAAGAGCGAAAGGTTATGACTTTATGAGTTATCAGCCAAATCTAGTGTCTCATCAATTTGGCGTAAACCAAATGTTGTCCAAATCTTTATTCTCTCATTACACTAACATTCTTTGGGTTGGTTGCCATCTAAATTCTGAAAAACACGTAGTGTGCCTGAAATTTCATAAGACAACTCAAATCCTTGAGCTCCATGTGTTTCAATTTCAACATTCTTTCTTCGCTATGAAAGAATTTGACCAATGGTGGCCTGAATACCAACAACAATGTTTCTCTGCACCATACTTTCTTCAAATATTACTTGATGCCTTTAACATTTTGGCGACTAAACAAGCAGAAGTTCATGATAACAATGTCCAAGAACCCCAAATGTTGGTGTCGAAGACACTCAACCAAAAAAGGTAAGCTTTGCTCTGTAAGATTCGTTTGATCATAAAAACGATCTTTGACACCATTTTGCCATTTTCCAGGTCTAAAAATGTTCCTCAACTGCAGAAACTATCTCCAATAATCTTCCCAAGAAAAATAAAATCTCCAAACGTCAACAAACACAGGTATGGCGCATTTCCATAATTCCAATATTAAAGTTAAATTGCGTCTTATTTCTTCTTTTTTTCATATTTCTGCAGAAACACCATAACCATCCATCAAAGGAGAAGATTTCGACAATAGGGACCATACCAAAATCTTTTCTTCCTTAAAGGTTCCAACGCCTAACAATCTCAAAGGAGCTAAAAAGAAAAGAAATATTGTTCCTAAGAATATCGCTCCAAGATATATGCGTTTGACCACCATAACTTCCTACATAAAGAACTTCACTTTGACTACTAAATCCACAAATCACGATGATCCTACTCCAACTTCTCCTCTACGTCAATCAACTCCACCACCATCGACTTAGAAAGAAAAATATTTTGCATAACTGATTCCTAAGGTATTCCTTGTTCCTCCTTTCTTAACTTAATAAATTATCCTTTTGGATTAATCTTTAATCTGTTTCCAGGAACCACCCCAGGTGCAGGTTGTCGAACCAAATCCTGCTGATGATACACATGAACCTATAATCAAAGCTGAAATGTGGCTGAGATTACAATTGAGTTGAGCCCTCAAAGGGATGATGATTTTACAGGTGTTTCGACTGAAGATAACCCTCAACCTGATGCCAATGATGATGCTGCGAAAGAGCTCTAACCTGCTGCCACTGACAAGACTCGTGTTAAAGAGGGTTTGAATCAAACAAATTATGTCAGGGAAAACTTACATTGACAAGCTTCTATTGAAGAAAATTTGAATCAACAAGCTTTTGTTGATGGCCATGGTGTCTCCCTTCACATATTTCAAGACACAACTTCCAACAAATTTCAACTTATCAGGCTTAAATAATAAAACTCAACAAAAAGATTGCAGAAATTGAGCAACATAAAACCTTGCTGCATTCAACTACTAACCTCCCTACGCAAGATGAAGTTAATCAAGAGATTCTTAAAGGGATTACTCTTGGCGAGAAAGCCCTCAAAATTAAGGAGAAAATTGAACAGTTGAAGGAGAAGAAAACTCGTCTAGATAGTCAGATTGCCTATGAAAAGACTCTCTTTGAGGACTTCAAGTCTAGATTTTCTATTTAATTTCTTCTGTTGCTTGTTGTTTTATCTTGTCTAACTAGTTTACTTTTTCGAACTTCATGTAGTTCCTTTTGAATGTATGAATTCCATTTTGGTATTGTTCCATTTTGGTCATTAATATACATAATATTTTTTATCCCATTGTGATTTGAATCCCTTGAAGCATGGGTTTATATATTTTTAAATATTTCCCATTTACTTTTAAGATTCGACGATCAAAACCCAATTCTTCAATTACGTACGCATTATCCGTAAATGTTTGAATAACTTGAAATGGTATTTCTCAGTTTGGTGATCATTTTCCTAAGGTTTTATCTCGTTGTTCCATAGGTAGGATCACTTTCCACACCAATCACCTACTATGAATGCTTTTACCTTAACTTTTTTATTATAGGCTTTGGCAACGAGTTCTTTTTGTCACATTAAAACATCTAATGCAACCAATCTTTCCTCATCTAAGTCCATTGTTTCTTCGAATATCATATTCCAATATTGTTCTAACCAAATTTAATTTTGACGTTGTATCCTTACTGATTGCAAGAAAATCTCGACTGGAAAAACAACATTATGACCAAATGTCAAACGAAAAAGGCATTGAATTTGTTGCCTCTTTAGCGGATGTTCGACAAGCCCACAATAGCCGGTCTAATGTTTTATGCTAATTCTTAGGTTTTTGAGCGTAGTAAGGTGTGGAATCTATCAATTTAAATCCCATTTTAGACGCAAACTCTTGCATCTTATGACCAGTGAAACTGATCCTTGATTTGTTGTGATAGTTTCAGGAATCCCAAACCTATAAATGATGTGTTTTTGAATGAAATCAATCACCGCTTCTTGATCCATACTAACCAATGGTAAGGTTTCTACCCACTTCATGAAATAATCTATCCCAACTAGAATGAACTTTTTTTGTTTTCACAGTGTTGGTTGAATCTTACCTATGATAACCAATGCCCATCCTCGAAAAGGCCATGGTTTAATAATTGTGTGCAATTCAGTTTCTAGCACATGTTGAATGCTTGCATGATTTTGACATTCCTGACACCCTTTGGAAAAATCAATATAGTCTTTCAACATGACTGGCCAATAAATACCTTATTGAAAGACTAACCACTTCATTTTTTGGCCAGCTTGGTGAGCACCACAGGTTCCACTATGAACTTCAAATATTGCCAAGTATGCCTCAGTTTCTCCAAGACATTTGAGTAATACACCTTTGGGAGTCTTTTTGAACAATGTATTTCCCATACAAACATAACTTAAGGCTCTATACTTTATTTTCATGTCCGCATTTCCAACTAGAGTTTCTAAATACTCCACAATTGGTTTTCTCCAATTTGAATCTGTCAAATTATCAACGATAAAAATTTAAAATATTTCGTCTAAACTCTCTGCCCCCTAGCTTTTAGGATTAACACTTTTGACGATGGTATCACAGTTGAAACGACTTTCTTCTTGAATTCGATAAAATTTATGAACTTGTCCGGTGACACTTTATACCCATATGCAATTTGTGCTAATTCACCAGCCTCTTGGTTTTCCATTCTAGGCACATGTGTGACGCTCACAACTTCAAAATGTTTCAAGAGTCGATACACTATTACGAAATACATTAACAAATGCTCTTTAATGTATTTATACTCTCAAGTAATCTGTTTGATCACTAATTATGAATCACCCTTTATTTCAATTCTTTTTGCGCCTAAATCTTTGAAGATTTTGAGCCCAGTAATTAAAGCTTCATATTCAGCTTCGTTATTGGAACATCTTCTGTCTATATTACACTTGAATTTTGTCGTAATCTCTTTTGGAGAAAATATCAAGACTCCAATACCAGCTCCATTTTTATGGCTTGACCCATCGAATTATAACTTCCATATGTTTATGTCAACCATATTCAAGGATGGCTCTACTATAGCATGTTCCACAATGCAATAATCTTCCCTTTCATAGCCCTTATGTTAGACTATAAGGACTTATCTAGAGGGGGGGGGGGGGGGGGGGGGGTTGAATAGATCCCCAATTAAAAAATCACCTTTCAAAAATGGTTATTTAAAAACTTATTTGAAAAATAATGTTGAGCGAAAGGTTTTTGGCCTAGATCAAAATAGTAGTCTAAACGAACCTAGTTATTGGAAATGCGGATATGCATAAGCCATATGGAATTAAGATAATGATAAAATCAATCAACATAATAATATCTCAATTAATAGTTTAATATCAAACACAATGGTTTCCTATTTCCAATGAAATTTAAACAAAAATATAGAACATTGCAATTTTTCAAACACTTGGTGTGCGTTCGACTTTTTAGAGTTTTTAATTTGAGTTGTGTTGATATGAAAGCCACTTATAATCAAAGTGATTATAAGCTAATCAACACACTACTTTAAACAAAACAAAAATTGCAGAAAAATTCTTACTAGTCAATCGATCAAACAATGCTATTCGAAAAATTACATAATGAAAACAAAAGCGAGTAAAGAGATAATAGAGAGCGACACGGGGATTTATTTAAACAGTTCCCCACTTTCGTCCTCACATGTGGGTACATCTGCGGCCAATTCCAATTTGGAATTAGGATACTTTCTTACCTTGCAAAAGTATGATTACAAGAGAAGTGTTCAAGAGGAACCCTACAAACCATAACCATTTGATTGTTGATTCAATCCTTCTCTTTTTTTGATCTTCAACAAGACCAAGACACAATAGCATGCCAATTGATTAAATGGATCTTGCTACTTCTTTGCATACATTATATGCAAATCTTTCGTGCACCATTAATTACACCTATTTCTACACAAGACTTCACTTCAATTTTCCGTTGTCGCGCTACTTCCTTTGAGTTCTTTATCTCCAAAGGTTATTTGCATTTTTTATCTCCAAAGGCTTTCACTAGGATGTAATCCTCTCTTGAATGTCTTGCATGAAAAACCCCAAATCAATCAACGATCTTGGAGGACAAACCTGCGGTTTTTCCAGATGAAGACCCCTGCAAATCTCAACCCAATATTCTTGGCTACACAAGAACCTAATTGGATGTTATCAAACCACGTCGAGATGACACCCCAACAATATATTATTATGTGTGATTTGCTAGTGTGTATGCATAGGTTGGAGGTTGAAGGTGAAGAGAAATTACAGGAAATTTTTATGGTATCATCAAGTTGGAATGATGAATGAATGATGTATTTATAGTTGTGGAAGTTTAGATGCAAAAAGGATATTTTCACAATTAAAAAGACTTGAAAAATTGACCCAATTAAATAGTATGTGTCAACCTGAAAATTATATGTGTCGACACATAAGTCAAATTTTAACTGCATGTGTCGACCTAAGCAAGACAATAACTTTTTGCCTTTAAAAATGCAATACATGTGTCGACCTAAAATTCGTATATGTCGACACATAACATAAGAATTTCTGCAATTTCTTAAAAGCTTCAGTATGTGTCGACCTAAAATACGTGTGTGTCGACACATAAAATAAAAACTTATGCAAAAAATGATTTTCATGATTTGGATTAATTTTAAACTTGTTTTGAATGTTTCCTAAGACCTCTAATGCAAGGGTGCATCAAACAACACAAAGATATTGCCCAATATACAGAAATGCTAAGTTTTCCTAGTTTTGACATCATGCAAAACATCTAATGGTGAAGTTGCTCTCACACCTTAAAGGTATATATGTCAAAGAGAACTCAGTTAATGCAAGTGCCCATTTCCCAATTCGACTATGTAAGATAGGTTTAGACAACATATGTTTAATGTCATCAAAATGAGACAAAACATAAACATCAACTTGTTTAATATATTTCTTTAATTTCATACATGAAAAGTACAAGCATATGCATAATTTTTCGATCATATTGTACCTAGTTTCTACATCTATTGATACTTGACTAGGGTAATAAATGGGTCTCTCGACACCATTATCATCCTCTTGGGCTAACATACTTCCTATTGTCAACTCGGATGCAACGATATATAATATCATATTTTCATTTCTACTAGGAGGAAATAAAATTGAAGGATTCATTAAATAATCTTTGATTGTTTCGAAAGTCTCTTGTTGCTCTTTTCCCTAGTGGAAATCACTTTATTTCTTGATTTTGAGCAATGGTGAGAAAACTTTTGCCTTGCCACTTAGATTGGATATGAATCTCCTCAAGAAATTTATTTTCCCCAACAAAGATTGTAACTGCTTCTTTGTCGAAGGAGGCTTGAGATCCAAAATTTCTTTTGTCTTGTTTTGGTTGATCTTGATGCCTTTTTTTATGCATAACAAAGCCTAAAAAATCTTCTGCATGCACACAGAAAGCACATTTTAGTTGATTCATTTTCAATCCATATTTCCTCATTCTTTCAAATGACCTTCAAAGATGTCTAAATGACCACTTTCAGATGAGGATTTTATCAATATGTCATCAATGTATACTTGCATAAAATTTTCTATAAAATTATGAAACATAAAATTCATGGCTCTTTGATAAGTTTCTCCAGCATTTTTTAAACCGAAAGGCATCACAACTCATTCTTATGTTCCCTGAGCACCTGGGCATCAAAACATCATTTTGGGCACATCCTCCTCTGCTATGAAAATATGGTTGTATCTAGAATATCCATCAAGCATACTTAAATATTCGAAGCATGTGGCTGAATCAACCAACATTTCAGCCACTGGCATCAAATATTCATCTTTGGGAGTGGCATTATTCAAATCTTTAAAATCTATATAAACTCGAAGAGTTCCATTGTTTTTATCACAGGTACAATATTAGCTAACCATTTGATGTAACTTGAAGTTCTAATGAACTATCTTTTAAGCAATCTTTTGATTTCTTGCTTAATTTTTGTCGTGATTTCAGGAGCGAACCTTTGAGGGTGTTGTTTTACTGGCTTTTTTCCTGATTGAATAGGTAGGTGATGTTTCACCATGCTTCGAATTAACCCATGCATCTCGCTATAATCCTAGGAAAAGTAATCTATATTCTTTCAATAATTTGATCATCTTGACCTTCATTTTAGATTCAACTTTTATGCTTATGTAAGTTGGCTTTTTTGTGCACCATCTCCCAAATCTACCTCTTCCAATGGATCATGAGATTGAATTCTTTGCATTGTATTTAATGGGTCTTTTTCAAACCCCAAAGTCTCATTGTCATAGATACAATCTAGCCTCCGACTTTCTAAAGCTGTTGTTTTTCCGAGTTGGCCATTTTCATGATTTTTAACTCTGGCTTCGACAACTAAACTTTGCAATTTCTCAGCTACTAAAGCCGATTTTAGATTATTTTCATCCACATAGGCCAAAATCTGAGCCAAACTTTTTGACTCAGGGGTCATCTCTATCGACCACATGCCACCCATAGGTGGATTCACCTCTTCATGCTCTATTGCCTCCTCAGTATCCCATACAAACCCGTAGTTGGGATCTAAGCTTAGAAAACAGTTTCCATTTTCATTAGGGGTGTAAACTTCTGATACATCATAACAAGGTGCAACATTTGCCAAGTGTTGGTCAAAAGACTTCTTTCCAACTTTCTTTTCATCAATTTTATAGTAGCTTTGATCAACTTCAATTTTCTCTACAATGTCATCTTTTCTCCAGATATATATTCTTTGGTGAAAAGTTGATAGTACTACACCTATTCCATGAATCCATTCACGACCTAACAATAAATTGTAATTTGCCTTAGAGTTTATCACCGTGAACATTGTGGACCTATTAGTTGTACCAACAACTAATTCTACTAGGATGACTCTTAGTATATTAATGGTTTTCCTTCATAATTAGATAAAACCATATTGTATGGTCGAAGATCAGCACCACATTTTCCATCTTCTTAAACAAAGTATGAGGCATTAAATTGACAGTTGCCCCCCATTGATGAACACTTTATTCACTGGAATTCCATCTACCCTTACCCTTATGAACAATGGTTTGAGATGGTATATCATTCCTGGGCTTGGTTTCTCAAAAAACAGCCTTTTGTTCTTCCACTACGACACTGTTCATGACATAGTAGCACGATAGTTTATCACAGATGTTTCGTCTGGTAGAAAATATTCATCAGCTTCAGAAACCTCTGACACTCAATCATATTTAGCAGGTAACACCAACACAGTGCCTAATGAAAAAATATTCACCAAAGTTATCATCGACAATTACATCCTCTGGGAGGGGATCATATTCAGGGTCTTCCTCCTCAGGAACCGGGGTATACTTTGTATTTTGTGTCAATACTATCTCTTTTTTTCCTGAAGGAACGACTCTCATATCCAACCTCTGATTTGCTATGATCTTTTCTTTTTCGTTCATCCTTCCTCTTGGATATTACTTCTTCTGCTCAGTAACTTCAACGACTCTCAATTGTGATGCCGAGGCCTCTTTCTCAACCTTCTTATTTCTTTGATAACGCCTCCACTGCATCCTAGTCATGTGATTTTTTTCCTTTGTAATTTTGAGAAATGACATACCCTTTTGATTCACCTCATTTCTCTTGAACTTTCACCTCTGTTTCTTGATCAAGCACCTTTCTTTCCCCTTTTTGATTCACAGGTTTCACCCACTTTTCTTGTGGGGTGTCTGAAGGAGGACGAAAGGTCTTTGGTCGAGGCTACTGGAATTGCCTCAAGGAATCCCTCTCTTATCGAACACAAATCTTGGAGTCGAGGATTTTCCTCCCTTAGACTCATTCTTCTTCACAACCTCATACTCTTTAGTAGCTTTCTCATCATAAAAAGTATTACACCTTGGGCATAATTTTTCCTTCAATTCCTTCACCCTGCACTTTTCTATAAAATCAATCAAATCCTCATCGGCTTGAGGATAAACTGCTTGTAGTCCATCTTCAACTTCCATGTAGAAACCATCAGTAGCTTCGACCCTCATGACATCAAAAGGCTTAGCATACAATGCCTCTTAAACTTTTAAAGGATCAATTTCCACTTGTATCTTTGGCTTTTCGCCAAATTTGAGCATGCCTTCTTTCAAAGCTTTCTGCACCAAATATCTGAAAAGAACACATTGAGATTTTTATGACCAAGAAGATTATGAAATTTGATGAATCCCTTTTTTTCTTTTTCTCTAATGGGGGATGTTGTACCCCAAAATTTGCCCTCCCATTTCCTCAACATTTTCTCATCACAAAAACCTTGAAGATCAAGATCCAGTTAGGGATTCCTCTGCTCAAGACTTCTCCTTGCACTGTGGATCCAAATTAGGGTTTGTGTTTAAACAAATATGTTTTGACCTAAAATTCCTAAGATGACTTTCATGCTTCATGTTGGACTCCCAAGTTTATCCATACCAAGTTTCAAGTCTTGATTCCAAGTTTTGCCCAGTCAATTGGACAGATGACCTAGAAATCAGCTGTATTGGGGAAAAAGTCAACCGTGGCCAATTGACAGTCAAATCTCATGAAAATTGACCCACATGAACATTATGAACTCATATGGACCATTTGATCAAGTTTGAATCACAATTCCACAAGAAATTTGATCAGATCATCAAAAGGGCAAAATGGTCATTTTTAGGGTTTTGACTGCACAAGGGTAATTTTTAACTGTTTGGCCTAGCCAATGGCAAACCAAGCTCACATATGAATTCAAGGACCCCATGGAACTATCTTGACATGCTCAGCAAACTCAAAAGATCCCAAGTACACAAGATTGACAGTTGAATTTCCCAGTCAATTGATCAATTTTGACTGTATACTGAAAAGTCAAACTTTGACTTTTTGGTCAAAATCAAGAGTCAAGATTCATTTTTCATCAAAACATGCCAAATCATGAAACTTGTTCACCAAGAAACCAAGAAATGCAAATTAGGGTTTGAAATGAGAATTTTTCATAACTTAGAATTTTTCTAAGTTATGGAAAACCCTAATTTTTTCCAAACTTTGCCCCACTTTCTCACCAAGATTTATTTGGATTCAAACAAAAGTCAAAACATGAAAGTTGTAGCTTGTTGCATAATCTACAACTTTGAATCACAAAGTTTTCCCAAATGAAGCTTGTATCTCAAGTTACAATTTTTTGAATAAGGGCACTAAACCATTCTTAACTTAGTGAAAATTTGACCTTTTTGACAAGGTTTTTTACCTAACTTCAAGGCCATTTTCCATACACTTCCACTTGGAATTTCAATTTTCATTTCAAAGATGGATTGTATTACACATTCCAAGCTTTCCAAAATGTCCAAGAACTTCTCAAACAACCTCATGGTTAGGGAGAATCGAATTTTGCAAAATGGGAAAAAGTCACTTTTGTTCTTGGCCATGTACATGTTCATAACACTATGCATTTCAATCTCAGCATGCTTAAGCTACATTACAGGTCCTAAAACCCTTTGACACTCATAAATTTAATGCAAAACCATTGTGCCAAGTTGTTATTTTAAGCATTTGGACATTACATGGAGAATTAACCCTAAACTAGAAAAAGCATTATTTCCATTTTGAAAAAGTAGAACTTTATGTCAAATTTGTAATCCAAGTGGTACAGTCCAAATATTCTTGGCACAAGTTTGTGAGCAAATTGCACTGATCAAGGCCAATGTATGCAACATAGTGTGAGGGCCTGTACAGGCTAGAATCATCAAGTGGCCATTGCTTGCTTCAAGTTCAAGTAAGATAGCATAACTTGTACCAACTTCCATATCAGCTTACAAACACTTAGACAAACTTATCAAACACATTCCACACATTGATCTAAAGCTGAAGCACGAGCCTTTCACCTCCAATCCCTCCCAAAACTCAGAATCACCTTGAAACTGCTCAAACAGAGCAACCTCTGCAGATTGAGTTCCAACTCTCAATCCTTTCAAGCATTCTTGCCCAAACCAGTTCATACACCTTCCCTACCATCTATGCAAGCTAACCAAAAACAAAAACACGACCTGTAATCCCTCTAACTGGTTCCACCATTTTCACATTTCTGACTTGCAGGTGAAGTGCTCTAGCTCGATTCAAAAGCTTTAAGGCAAAGTAAATATTGGAACAGCATCACCACACCTCAAGGAAGCTACACCAACCATTATCTTGCCCTGAAAGCTTCTCCTTTGCCAGATAGAACTTCAACTGAACAGGTAAGTTTTTGAATTCGTATCTCTCTTATTAGGCATCATTAGCTCTAAGTTTGTGAATAAACAATGTTCTACTCATGCCACTGAACATGTACATGTTTTTACTTTTCATTTCTTTTGCTTGAGCTGTGAGAATTTAAGGTTTGAAAATGGAAGAAAACTTAGGTCAGGATTTGGGATTGTTAAAATTCTCTCTCATTTCTGAGAGTTAGGATGAGTTTTTTATATATTTGGAATCGTGATTCAATGCTTGACATGTTTTGTGTTGGAAGTTTGTGCAAAAGCTCAAAGAATCAGGATGTTTGAATCCCTGTTACAAGCGCGCGTTTTTGGCTGGAGGTTGAAGGAGGTGTCTCATGGGCTGGGCCAGTTTTTGTTCTACTTTTCA
Source organism: Vicia faba (assembly GCA_948472305.1). Taxonomy (NCBI): domain Eukaryota; kingdom Viridiplantae; phylum Streptophyta; class Magnoliopsida; order Fabales; family Fabaceae; genus Vicia; species Vicia faba. The sequence goes on along the minus strand of OX451736.1, from coordinate 1,269,282,815 downwards.
CACCATACAATTGCTTCTGCACCCCCTGAGCCCGTTTGGTTTATTTTTAATGATTTCTGACTTTTTCTTTTTTTGATTGATTCATTTATTTTTTCTCATGTTATTAAAAATATAAAAATCTTTTTTCTCACCATTTTTTAATTTATTAGGTATTTATGTGATTTTCTTTTGATTAATACACAAATAAATGAATATATACATTTCATTAAAAATATTGAGAAATATGTAAAAATACTTTTATTTTCATTTTTATTTTATTTTACCTTCTGAAAATACTTTATATAGAAAAATACTTTTTTACAAATATTAAATATTATTATTATTTATATATATATATAATACACATCTAAAACAATACATATATACATATATTTATTAATATATTTAGAGTAAATACAAAATATATACACTTTTGTTTTCTTTTGTTATTATTAATATTTAATATAAAAATATATTTTTGACAAATACCTCATTTTATTTTATTTTTGTATATATAAATAAATATTTGTACATAATAAATGAATAATGTATTTTATTTAATAGAATTAGGGTTTTACCCTAAATATGAAAATACTCCAAAAAATAATACCTTTTTATTTTCTTTTTATTTTACATAAATAATACTTTTTTTTCATACATATATAAATTCTTTTTGCATTCTTGCATATTTGTTTTTATTTTATTTAATTTATGCAAATTGATCACCTTGTAGATAATTCAATATTGATGTATTAGTTGTAGGTTGAAATTCCTTGTCAAAATCCCCATTCGAACATTTGTACCCCCCTTCCCATATATGGTTTTGTAATAGCTTAGTAAATTTATTTTCGCACTTTATTGCTTACTAATTATACCATGTTAGAATTAGGGTTTGTATGCGAAAAACGACAAAATAGTTATGACCTAATCTCAAGACAAACAAGCATGAAAATGAACACACAAATCACACTTGCACCCCCTAGGGTATTCCACTTGTTGCCTTTCAAAATTGGGCCATGTTGCATGTTAGGTCTCTTTGGGCAAAACAAACAAATCAAATGATCATAGTCCCTCGATAACACTTTCAAAATATTGCCAAAACAAATGATCAAGTCCCTTAAAGAAAATGCCCAAAGATACTTACCATTGCAATTATGGTCTAAACGATGACCCGCGCCCGTCCCTTTCACATCCTAAATGCAAGATTGTCCACCAAATACAATGGTGGAACAAACTTGTTAAAAGGGTTAAAACATAGCAATAATCTTTGAGAAATTTAGGAGTAGATAACCTCTTAGTTACTTGAATCAAACTTGCAAAAACAAAACACTTGCCTATTTTCTAAAACCACACTTCACAACACTTTCAAAAACAACTTTCAAAAACAACTTTCAAAAACAACTTTCAAAAACAAATGAAAACCTTTTCAAAAGACCTACACCTTTGTATACATCCCCACATGGATCATTACAAAGGTTGCCACCACAATGGCTTCTTTTCAAAACATTTTTCAAACCCACACACACACAAGCACCATTTCAAACAATTGAAAATAAAAGGCAAGTGATCTAAGCAAGTAACTAAGAGCCCATGGATAACCATGGATAGAAAGGGTGCTAATACCTTCCCTTTCTATAATCTACTCCCCGAACCCAAGAAAACATCTCAAAAGGTTTTTGCTGTGCTTTTTAAACCTTTCCTTAGGATAAAATAAAAAGTCGGTGGCGACTCTTGCTCAACCGAAACATTTGCAAAAACAAACGCAGAACCTCAAGTCAGTTCTCCCACCGTTTCACAGAACTGGCGACTCTGCTGGGGAGAACTTATAAAGTGGAGTAACCTTAGGGCTTAGATCACCTTTGTTTTCAATTGTTTGCTTTGTTTGCTTTTATATTTGTGGGCTTTGCATCGGAGTTTCATAGATCCTAACCCGGATCTGGAAAATACCCTTTTTAGGTAGCATAATCTGTGAGGGACCTGTCCGGCATAGACCGACATGGGTGAAGCAGTGGCTACATTGGTGTGGCACCTTAGCCTGTACCTATATCCCTTGTGTTTCAATGAGGAGAATATAGGTCTTCTAAGGAGTCATTAAACACCAACCGACCTTAGAACCCTAAATTGACCAACTTGGCTATTAGGACAGTAGCAGTATGCTACACTCATTGAGGCTAAACTCTCGAGATGGTTCTGGCTGCAAGAAAAGATTGCGATGCTGGAGTTATGACCAATTGAGGGTAGTCAATGATTCGAGATCCTCTAGAACCCGGTTACTTTTAATAGGATAGGTTTTAACCAACGAAACTAAAAGAGGGTAATACCTAAACTTCATGCTGGCCTGAAACCTAAGGATTGTCTTGTGTGCCTTATCATGTTTGCCTGTGTGAATACTTGTAGTGTGCTTCATCATAGCATCATGCCATCATACCATTGCATGCATCCTGAATAAAGGAATGACCCATTTCAAAGACAAAAAAGTTTCATCTTTGCTCTGTTTTGTAGGACATCATGATGCCCGTGCGTAGGAATACCATCCGGCTCAACTTTGTTCAACCACCAGTTTTACTCAAGGATTTGGTTGGAAGGATTCCAAACACTTCTTCCTTCATTAACAGGCATGGTTCTCTCCTTGGCTTGATCACTGCAAAATGGGACCAACAACTGATAAGTGTTCTGACCCAGTTTTATGACCCTCTGTATCATTGTTTCACCTTTCAAGACTTCCAGCTGGTTCCTACCCTGGAAGAATTCTCTTATTTGCTTGGGATCCCTGTCTTGGAGAAAACTCCTTTCACTGGTTTGGAAAAGACTCCTAGGCCTGAAGAGGTTGCTGCAGTCCTCCCCTTGACCAAAGAAGAGGTATTGGCTAACTGGGAAACTAGAAGTGGAGTTAAGGGATTTTTGGTCAAATTTCTGGTTGGCAAGGCTAATGATTTCTAGAATGACTTGGACTTCAAGGCGTACGAGGATATTCTGGATCTTTTGATCTATGGTCTGGTATTGTTTCCCAATCCTGACACCTTTATCAGTATCCATGTCATAAGGATCTTCATGTCTCGAAATCCTGTACCCACTCTTTTGGGTGATATCCTGCAACAACTCTATGCTCGTACTGCTCGAAAATGGGGAACTCCATGGTGTTGTGCTCCTTTGCTAGTGAGGTGGTTTATTTCGCACCTTCCTAAGTTCATGCTGAAGAATGAAGAAGGAAAAGGTTGGGCTCGGAGGTTAATGTCTCTCACAGAAAATGACATCACCTAGACTCTCAGAGGTTTGGATGAGGTAGCTGTTATTGACCGTTGCGGAGAATACCCTAATGTTCCATTAATTGGCATCTAAGGAGGAATCTCTTATAATCCATGCCTAGCTCTCCGTCAGTTTGGAAGAGCCAGGGGAGATGGGCCTCATGAAATGTTGGTTCCTCACTTCCATTTTGAGTTTCAGGCAGACAGTGACAAACTACGCCATGGATTCATTAGAGCTTGGGACAGAATTCACAAAGCTGACCCACATGAGTTGGGGCCAAAGACTTCTCTACCAATGGAACCCTATTGCAAGTGGGTCCGCATCCGTGCTCAGAGGTTAGGGATGCCGTACGAAGCTGTCAGACCTATCATTCTTGAATCTCCTGATGAAGATGGGGTTCCTCCAACTGTCCTCCCTCCTCAGATACCCACTGATTTTGACACAATGAAGAGATCTTGGGCGCAGCTAAAGGAAGAACGGGATTTCTATCGGGAGAAGTTCAACGAGCAGGAACGGAAGATCCAGAGGCTGACTAAGCAATTGGAGGAAGAGCGTGTCCTGAACAACTACATCAACACTGAGAAAAGGAGGCCATGGGAGCATTGATGGGCTTTGGATATTTCCTTTTATAGCTTTTATTTCCTTTCCAGTATTTTTCATTCCTGTAATGCCTAAGGGCGAATTGTTGAACAATTGAAAATTTTAATCTAATGGAGTGTGTTTCCCTTTTTGTCTACAAAGTTGAATCTTGTTTGTCTTTGAAAACATAAAACATACGCATTCCATTGCACCATATGCATAGCAGGTACCTGTGATCGGTGGATCTGGAACTGACTGTTTAACGCTGGTTCGCGAAATGTCGCGGAAGCAAGAGTCGCCACCGTCTTTTATTTTCTCCAAATGGAAAGGACAAAAGCACAGAAAAATTCCTTATAGAGATTGCTCTCGGTTCGGGAGGTAGATTTATAGAAAGGGAAGGTGTTAGCACCCTTTCTATCCATGGTTATCCATGGGCTCTTAGATACTTGCTCATTTGTGTTTTCAAAATGGTTTGCTTGCTTTTCAACTGTGGGTTTTTAAAAAGTTTCTTTGAAAATTCCAGTCCGACTCTTGTATCGGTCCTCAAGAGTGTTTGAAAAATTGCTTTCGAAAGCTTTTTGAAAAGGTGTCGGTGTGAAAAGTATTTTTGATTTGTTTTGAAATTAGAGCAAGTATCTAGAGTCGTCTACCTACCCTAAGGAATTCGTCTGTGTAAATGTCCTTTAAAGTAGTGCCATCCCACCATTGAGAGGTAGGTAGCACCACCGTTGGAGGTGTTCGGGTCAATTCGAAGGTTCGGGACATGGTGATCACCGGAGCAATGGGAAGACACCTTAGAAGCTACCCTCATGCCAGGTTCCCGGATCATGAGGACTTACTAAGACATCCTCTACTCGACGATCACCTTTCGAGGCAAGGCAACAGTGAGGCGTACCCTAGGGGTGGTGTGTGTGATTCGTGTGTCGTTTTCATTTGTATTTGTCTTGTCATGTTAAAGTGATCTACGCTTGATTTTATTATGGCCATTCATTCTTGCATGCTTTGTTAACAGTTAAAAGTTGCGAGGGAAAATAAATCTAAAGCTATTACAAATGGCGCGGGTCCACATCGCCAAAATTAACCAGGACCCGATTTGACAGAAAATAAATAAAGAATTAAAAAGTGCGAGAAGTAATTACAAGGCCTTGGGAGAGATACATAAATATTAAACGGAAAAAGAAATAAGTATGCGAATTAATTAAATCGGAACGAGGGCGTTGGACCCTTTCGCAAAAAATTAAAATTATATGAATTTATTAATTAAAATTAAAAGAAAAAAGAACTTATTTTTTGGGGTGTTTTTTAATATTTTAAGATTTAATAGAAAACGAGAGAATTAATTAAAATTAAATTGAAATGTTAAACCTAGTTCTAATTATTTTTAAGTTATTAAGAAAAATATTGAATTTTAACCTAATTTAAACCTAAGTTAATTTACATGCAAATTTGACTATAAAAATAAATAAAATAAATAAATATTATTATGAGAAAGAAAAATTAAAAAGGGATAAAAACATTAATTAAACCTAATTCTACTTCTTTTTAGATTTTTTTATGAAAAGAATTAATATTAAAACCCTAATTTATACTAAATTTATTTATATGCATTTGTTTACAAGAAAATATTAAAATAAAAAAAATATTTATTATATATTTTGTCTTTTCTGATTTTTAGGCACTTTTTATTTTTGTGAGAACAATTAATTAAGTCAACATAATAAAGAAAATAATACAATATTTAAAAATAAAATATAAGAGAAATATGGAAAATTGCAAACCAGGGGGGGGGTTCAGGCCCCAATATGGAGGTATTATTTTGAGAATTCTGGCCCAATAAGCAGGGATCCGTTTGAACTTTTTGAATCACGTGTGGGGCATTGACTAGGGCATAGCGCGTTCTTTGAATCCCTGCCTTTGATTTGATCTCCCAGGACGCGTGGCTGTGGGATTCTTGAAGGCGTATGGTAGTCCTTAAGGTTGTGCCTGCATAGGAAGATAATTGGAAAAATAATATGGACATGATACAGACCTGGGGCTCGAACCCAGGTCTTGGACGTTAATACACTCCTCGCTTGCCAACTGAACCAAACAACGCATTTGTTATATAATCAACAAATAAATAATATAATAGAAAGTGGATCAACGCTTGGAAACGCGCGCGAACTTTTGAACAAGCCAATCACTTGTTGCCACGACTCCATCGTCTTCACCATCCCTGTAATACAAAAGACAAAAGCAACGGTTTTACACGCGTGGGTTTAGAGGGCTTTAAAGAAAATAGCGATTAGCTCTCCTTGGCACATAAATTCAGCGCGATGGGTGGTTCTTCTTCTTCTTCATGCGCTGAATTGAATGGTGGTGGTCACAAGCCTTAATTTTTCCTTGGGTGAAAAACCCCAATTCAAAACTCTGAAAACCCTAAAAGTCAAACATGGCATAATCGTATATAGCGCACAAAAAAGCAATTGGATATGTTGGTTAGCATCAAAACATCATAATGAACATGAATCAATGAATAAATTTCACAAATAATGCTTAAATCATGATGCACGATTGTCAATTTTTCTCTGTACAGTTCATGCTCGATATACCAGTTCTTGGAGTTTGAATGGGTGATTCTGATTGGAATGTGACCAGTAATCCTTGAGGAAGCTATTGAAACTAATTTCGTGCCTTGAATCCACCTGTAACAATGATTTCAGTTTTTAGTTTTTTAGAGAATTTTTCAAGTTTGTAGAGAACTTTTCTGCGCAGCTTTGTGTCTATGTGCATTAGGGTTATGATCATGCTTATGTACTGAGTGCATTAGGTCAACAATATTGATCCAAATCTCTTGTATTCATGAATTGAAGATTTGATTTTTTAAGGATCTTTTTTCAATCTTTTTCAAGTGTTCTTGTGCCAATTATGATCAATTTGCTCCAAATCTTTCCACATTTAGCTAAGCACGAAATATTGAGTCCAAAACATGCATAAAAAGATTGGTTAGGTCAAGTTAGATATTTTTCATATATTTAAATGATTTAAATGAGTTAATATAAATAATAATTCAAATAAATAAATAAAAATGAGAAAATACTTCCCTTTGGGCCAAGTGGTCGTGCATATGCTTAGAATGATGAATCATGGAAGAAAAATGGGCCCATTAGCAATTTTAGGTCATTTGAATCAATGTTGACTTTTCAAAATATCCAAAAATTTCCCAACTTCCACAAGGCATAACTTGCTCAATTTTTAAGCTTTTCTCATGTTCTTGGACATTTTGGAAAGGTCTTTGAGTCCTTTAACCAATGTCTTTGGTCCCATGTCATTTTGATTTACCAATCTCAAGTTATGGCCTTTGACTTAAAGTCCCTTTTTGTTGACTTTTGAAAATGACCTATAATGTTGAAATTGACAACTTTTTGTGAGAGCATTCCTTGGACTTGAAGTATGAAGATGAGTTGTAGGAAATGTCTTTCTCTTCAAAATGAGCTTTGGATGGAATTTTTCTGATAATCCATGTGAAAGTTATGCCCTGGTCAATTTCAGTTGACTTTTTCAGCTGTCCAAATAAGGAAACTTTTGCATCTTTGATGATTTCTGAGCCAAATTTTGAGAATCATGATCAAGCATTGATCAAATGATGTTTGTGGCTTCAAAATGATATGTTGACCAAAAATTTGAACTTTTGACTGCCAAATGACCATTTTGCCCCTACAGTTGACTGTAGTGCAATTTAGGGTTTTGACTGTGCAATTTTGAGCTGAATGCCTTAAAACTTGATATGAGGATACTTGACCATATTTGTAGGCATGTGAGACTTGATTGGGCCTTTGAAAACTTCATTCTTTTGATCAGGACACAAAACCCTAGTTTTGACTATATGGGAGACCTTTGCACTGTGCAACCCTTGGGGAATTTTGTAGCTTGTCTTGGCAATTTCTTGAAGAATATGGGAGAGAAAATTTTGGGGTACAACAGTTGCCCCTGTTCAATCTTCTTAGACCTGAGGATGCAGATTGGCTGACGTGCCTTTCGTAATCCGAGGGTAGAAGATGATTGAACACAAGAGTGCCCAGAAATTTGCACTCACATGTTAGCAGTGTGATGGGGGAATGGGCTTATAGATGCCATTTGGAGATTGCTGGATAGGATGATGGGCTTATAGATGCCATCTGGATGTTGGTCGCGTAGGAGATTCCTTGGCGAGAACCTGCATACCTGCAAAACAGAAAATGAGTACCTGACACGTTGCAGGAGCTGGTTTTCAGATGCTTGGTATAGATGTGTCCTGACTGGTTACAGGAGCTGAGTCTGGAGCTTCAAACGGCGATGAATGAACCAGGGATGGTTACTGCCTTAGTATAAATGGTAAGAGAACCTTGGGCGACTTTAACTTCAACAACGCTCGTTGAGAAAAATCTTGGGTGTCTTCTACTGGGATAAGAATCAGGGAGATCTTAGGGTCGATCTGACTGAACCAGAGAAGGCCTTTGACTGGATAAGCATCAGGAAAATCTTAGGGTCGATTTAACTGAACCGGACAAGGTCTTGGAATATCTTCAACTGGATAAGCATCAGGGAGATCTTAGGGTCGATCTGACTGAACCAGAGAAGGCCTTTGACTGGATAAGCATCAGGAAAATCTTGGGGTCGATTTAACTGAACCGGTCTAGGTCTTGAAATATCTTCAACTGGATAAGCATCAGGGAGATCTTAGGGTCGATCTGACTGAACCAGAGAAGGCCTTTGACTGGATAAGCATCAGGAAAATCTTAGGGTCGATTTAACTGAACCGGACAAGGTCTTGGAGTATCTTCAACTGGATAAGCATCAGGGAGATCTTAGGGTCGATCCGACTGAACCAGAGAAGGCCTTTGACTGGATAAGCATCAGGAAAATCTTAGGGTCGATTTAACCGAACCGGTCTAGGTCTTGAAATATGATTGAGAATTTCAACTGCATCTTTCCTGAAAGGTAAAGGTCAGTCATATGCAATGCATGATATGGATCAAGCAATGATATTCTCAATATAAATGAGACTTGTATGATATGATGTGTCTATGCATGTTGTAATGATGTATGTGATGTTTTATGTATGTTTTTTCGTCTAGGAAAGTAAATCCTTGACGGGTGCCGGGAAGTCATATCCTGGGCTGATGTTGAAGAATAGCTTTTGCCTCCGCTGGGGATAATGACTGCAAGAATACCGGTAGGAGAAGATGACTCCGTTGCGGAATAAGCTTGGCAAATGTAAGATTCTGCGAGGAGAAAAGATACTCTAATGACCATGCTGGGAAGCAATACTCTATGGGAAGAGGGATGCCTTGCTGAGTGTAGATAATAATTTGCTGGGGATAGGAAGACTTTGTCTACGACGCTCTTTCCGTGGCTTTTGGCTGAGGATAACCCAGTTATATCCTGTTAAGGAAATAACTCTTTAAATCAAGCCGGACTACGCGTTCGTGTTCTGCGAGGGATAAGCTTCCAGAATCTACTGGGGATAAGCTTACTGCTTGGGGAGATGAATTCCAACTTTCCTAGGGAAACTGGATTGGACTCTCCTGGGGAGATTTTGAACTGCAGGGAAGTGATTCCTTTGGATGTTGGTATACCGCCGGGGAACAATCTTTAGACCAAGACTGCCGGGGATGCTTGTTACGAATATATGTATTGCTGCTGGGGAATGTTGATATCTGCTGGAGAAGACTCAATTTCCTTGAGATTTATCAACTCTGCTTGGGGAAGAATGTATTGACCTGCTGATTTACTCTCTGGGGATTTAATATGTACTTGGTCGTGTTCTTTAGCTGAACCTACCTTGGTACCTTGGAGGATAGAACAATTAGACTGCTCAGACAACTCTTTATTGCCCCTGTTTCTAGTGTCACCTGCAATCGATTCCTTTGTTTCGTATGCAAATATTTATGAGTTAGCAAATTATTGTCAATGCATATATCACAAATTGAACCTTGGACGTTCTTCGCAAAACAAAACAGAAAAAAGAAAACACTTGGCACGTTTAACTGAAAATATATTTGTATTGATTTTTGAGTGGCCTGTGAATAGGCGTTTTGTGTACAAGAGGCTGACGTCCTAGTAAGAGGTACGCCGCTGAACAAGAGAGCTTATACAAATTTTGTACAAAAGAAATAAAACAGCTGTGTGAAATGAATGATCCCACTGGGTTTCAACTCTGCTATTGCCTTTATAACTCCGAGCGTCTCATCACTTGATGACCTTGGTTGAATGTGAAGCTGACTGATCGATGCCGTCTGAACTTGATGTAGATACCGGATTCTGGATGCAAAGTGATCCAATGAGACATAGTATTACGCTTTTATCCCTAATTTTTGCCTGGACTGCCCTTTCGGGTTTTCAGTCCACCGGGATACCCATTTTTGCCCAAGCCGCCTTTTCAGGTTTTCGACTTGCCGGGTGTACAGATTTTTTATTTTCATCCCTTCATTTTGCCCGAATCCTTTTGGTTCGACAGGAAGCCATAATTTTTGCCTAGGCATGTCAGCCTAGCGGGTCTTTTTTATGCGTAGTATCTTTTTACTATGTCTGCATTGGCGGGGTGAGGAAGGTCGTCACCATCCATGTTGGTCAATATCATTGCTCCTCCTGAGAACACATGCTTAACCACAAATGGCCCTTCGTACGTAGGGGTCCATTTGCCCCTTGGATCACTCTGAGGAAGGATGATTCTCTTGATTACCAGATCCCCAACTTGATATTCCTGTGGTCTGACCTTTTTGTTAAATGCCCTGATCATCCGTTTCTGATACGTCTGACCATGACAGATAGCAGCAAGTCTCTTTTCGTCAATGAGGTTGAGTTGATCAAGTCGTGTCTGGATCCAATCATCTTCGTTCAGATTTGCATCCTTCATTATCCGGAGAGAGGGAATTTGTACTTTGATCGGTAAGACTGCCTCCATACCATAAACCAGAGAGAAAGGAGTTGCCCCGGTTGACGTCCTAGCTGAGGTTCGGTACCCATGTAGAGCGAACGGTAACATCTCGTGCCAATCTTTATAAGTCACTGTCATCTTCTGCACGATCTTCTTGATGTTCTTATTTGCTGCTTCTACAGCCCCATTCATCTTCGGTCTGTAAGGAGAAGAATTGTGGTGCTGTATCTTGAACTGTTCGCAGAGCTCAGCGATCATCTTGTTGTTCAGATTGGTACCGTTGTCTGTAATAATTCGCTCAGGGACGCCATATCGACAGATCAGGTTATGTCGAATGAACCGTGCCACAACAGTCTTGGTTACCGTAGCATAGGATGCTGCCTCAACCCACTTCGTAAAGTAATCAATCGCCACTAGGATGAAGCGATGTCCATTAGATGCCGTAGGTTTTATCTCGCCGATCATGTCTATGCCCCACATTGCAAACAGCCAAGGCGCGGTCAGAACATTCAGGGGAACCGGAGGAACATGCACCTTGTCTGCATAGATCTGGCACTTGTGGCATGTCCTGGAGTGTTGGTAGCAGTCAGCTTCCATTGTGGACCAGTAATATCCTGCCCGTAGGATTTTCTTAGCCATAGTGTGCCCACTGGAATGCGTACCAAAGGTCCCTTCATGTAGCTCTTCCATGATTCTTTCCGCTCCAGTCTTATCTACACAACGCAGTAAGGTTGAATCATGGTTTCGCTTGTACAAGATGCCGTTGCTAAGGAAGAACTTGGCTGCAAACCTCCTCAGGAATTTCTTATCATTGACAGATGCACCTTCAGGGTATTCCTGAGTTTCCAGATATCTCTTCACTTCGTGGTACCAAGGCTTCTCAGTCACCAATTCAGTTTCAAGATCACAACAGTATGCCGGTTCGTCCAGTTTCCAGATGATGATTCGGGGAGCCTCGTTATCCCATTTGACCTTGAACATTGAAGAAATTGTAGCTAACGCGTCCGCTAACTGATTCTGTTCTCTTGGAAAGTGCTCAAAGGTTATCTCTGTGAAGTGGGGAATCAGGGTCAACACACATTCTCTGTAAGGAATCAGGTTTGGATGTTTCGTATCCCACTCTCCTTTGATCTGATTGATCACAAGAGCGGAATCTCCGAAGACACTTAGAAATTTGATCCTTAGGTCGATCGCAGCTTGAAGACCCATGATGCACGCCTCATACTCCGCCATGTTGTTGGTACAGTTGAAACATAGCCGGGCGGTGAGTGGAGTATGAGTACCTTGTGGAGATATGATTATGGCGCCGATACCATTACCCAAAGCGTTGGAGGCTCCGTCAAAGTGCATAGACCATCGGGATCCTGGTTCAGGTCCTTCATCCGGTCCAGGCACTTCACAATCAGTTACTATCATAATGCTTTCATCTGGAAATTCGAAGTTCATGGACTGATAGTCATCTACAGCTTGATGTGCCAGGTGGTCTGCCAATACACTTCCCTTGATGGCTTTCTGGGTTGTATATTGAATGTCGTATTCCGTCAAGATCATTTGCCATCTTGCAATTCTCCCAGACAGAGCCGGCTTTTCGAATATGTACTTTATAGGATCCATCTTTGAGATCAACAAGGTAGTGTGAGTCAGCATATACTGTCTCAGCCGGCGAGCAGCCCATACCAAAGCGCAGCAAGTTTTCTCAAGCAGTGAGTATCGGGTCTCACAGTCGGTAAACTTTTTGCTAAGGTAATAAATGGCATGCTCTTTTCGGCCAGACTCGTCATGCTGCCCCAGCACACACCCCATTGAGTTGTCAAGCACTGTCAGGTATAGTATCAGAGGTCTCCCTTCAACCGGTGGCATAAGGATAGGTGGTTCTTGGAGATACTCTTTGATTCTGTCAAAAGCAGCCTGACATTCATCGTTCCAACGTACTACCTGATCTTTCTTCAGCAGCTTGAAGATTGGCTCACAGGTAGCGGTCAGATGTGAGATGAAGCGAGCAATGTAATTCAGGCGTCCTAAAAAGCCTCTGACTTCCTTCTCTGTCTTAGGAACTGGCATCTCTTGAATAGCTTTGACCTTAGCAAGGTCCACTTGAATACCCTTATCACTGACCACGAAGCCTAACAACTTCCCAGATCTTACCCCGAAGGTGCACTTGTTCGGGTTCAATCTCAGCTTGTATAGTTTCAACCAGTCAAACAACTTCTGCAGATGATCTAGGTGTTCTTCCTCAGTCTGGGACCTAGCGATCATGTCGTCCACATACACTTCTATCTCATGATGGATCATGTCATGAAATAAGGCAACCATGGCACGTTGGTAGGTTGCCCCAGCGTTCTTTAATCCGAACGGCATGACCTTGTAGCAGAAGGTGCCCCACTGAGTAACAAATGTAGTCTTTTCCATGTCTTCAGGTGCCATCTTGATCTGATTGTAACCTGAAAAGCCATCCATGAAAGAGAATACCTTGTGCTGAGCTGTATTATCAACAAGGACATCAATGTGAGGTAAGGGGAAGTCATCCTTGGGGCTGGCCCTGTTCAGATCCCTGTAATCGACACACATTCTGACCTTACCGTCCTTCTTAGGTACCGGCACCACATTAGCAACCCACTGAGGGTAAGAAGTCACTGGAAGGAACCCAGCATCAAACTGTTTCATCACCTCGGCTTTAATCTTCTCGGACATCTCTGGACGCATCCGACGGACCTTTTGCTTAACTGGAGGGCAGTCTTCCCTAGTTGGCAAGTGATGGACCACAATATCGGTATCCAACCCGGGCATGTCTTCGTAGGACCAGGCAAAGATCTCCATATAATCATGTAGTATCTTAGTTAACCGTTGCTTCACGCTGAGCTCTAGGTTGGCACCAATCTTTACCTCTTTTCTGTCCGCCTCAGTACCCAGGTTTATGGTTTCCACTGGCTCTTCATGGGGTTGAATTGCCCTCTCTTCCTGAAGCAACAGTCTAGCAAGCTCGCCAGGCACTTCGCAATCATCTTCACCTTCGTCTTCGGCTAAGTTGATCGGATTTTCGAAGTCATAATTGGCAGTAGCAGAGTTGTTATCAGTGAGATCCAGAGTGGATTGAAACCTGTATGAGTGAGTGTGTGTGTAAATACAGCTGTTTTGAAAATTATGTAAAGGAAAAGAAAGACAGAAAAGGAACACAATATTTGCAATGCGAAAATACGTCCAAGATTTTCATTCATGGTATATGAAATGACAATTTGTATGCCCTCACAAATAGAACCACGATGCCTCGGGTAAGACATCGGGCCATAGAGTTTATCATTGTTTATTACAAAATAACGAAACAAAGAAATTTATTACTGCGTCACAAAGGTAACAGGGGTATGGTCCTTAGCACTCCAGTTGTTCAATCCGCCTTCGGCCGTCGGATGGATCCAGCTGTTGAATTCAGCTTCGTTCACTTCATGGTCTTCCTCAACAGCATTCACTCCTGAACTTTTAATAAATACCGGAGGTCTTCCGATCTTCGCTTTCCTCATAGCTCTCTGACCTTCTGTGGTAAAACCCAACCCAAGTTTATCAGTCTTCTGAGTAAAGTCTGGAAGTCTGCCCCAGTCGGCACATTCACCCTTCTGAACCACAGCCCGGGCATCCTTCAGGGAAGCCATCTTCAAAGGACCACCTTCTTCTGTTGCTGTTTCTGCTGCAATTGGAAACACCTCCTCGAAATGCTGAAAGGGGGTTTCAATAAACTCCCCATCCATCTCAATGTATCTGAAGGAGTTCAGGTGGCTCACCATGTATTTCTCCTCTCCTTGCACAGTGACGATCTTCCCTCTGACGGGGTATTTCAGCTTTTGATGCAAGGTAGAAGTCACTGCCCCAGCCTTATGTATCCAAGGTCGACCCAGTAGACAAGAGTAAGATGGACGGATGTCCATCACATAAAAAGTGGATTCGAACACCTGAGAGCCCACACGAATCGGAATGTCAACCTCTCCATGGACCATCCTCTTTGAACCATCAAAGGCCCTGACGATGATGTTGCTGGGTTTCAATTCCAGACCTTCACAATCTAAACAGTCCAAAGCCTTCTTGGGTAGCACATTCAAAGAAGACCCCGTGTCCACCAGCACATGTGCCAAGGTAGTGCCCCTGCATTCAACAGAGACATGCAGAGCATCATTATGGTCTCTTCCCTTTGCGGTCAAGTCAGCATCTGAGAAACCCAAGCCATTGTCTGCCGTCAAATTTGCTACGCAATCAGTGAACTGGACTGCAGAGGTTTCATGGGGCACATGGGCCGTCTTGAGGAACGAGATTAGGGCCTTAGCATGGGCCTCAGAGCACAGTAATAAAGAGAGCATGGAGATCTTGGAGGGCGTGTGCCCCAGCTGTTCCACAACATTAAAATCGCTCTTCTTTATAATCTTCAGAATCTCCTCCATCTCTTGTTGGGAGGCCTCAGCAGTTATTGGTACAGGTGCCTCCACTTGGGCAGGCTCAACTTCAACTCCTTTGCCCCGAGCATTGGATGATTCGGCAGCAGGAGAAACAATTGGATCAACAGCAGGAACAGGTACACTTGCGGGGGTTATGAGAAGCGGTCTTCGGGCAGCAGGCGGTGCAATGTCAGGCGAGAAGAGCCTGCCACTGCGGGTAACCTTGGCTGGGCCAGTAATGTCACAAATGCTGGTGGCAGCGTTGAACTCTTGTTTAATCCCGTTTACATATACATCTGCCCCATAATGCCAGGGGACAACTTTGTCAGATACATAGGGCAGGGGCCCTGGGACGGTGATAATAACAGGCGCAACGGTCATGATTTGGACGGGCTTCTTCGGGAGAGCCGGGATCGGATTATTGAAGATAGTCACCACAGAAACTTCTTCCACTGGAACCAACCGAACAACAGACTTCTTGAATAGAATCTCCTTGCTATCCATTAGGCTTTGGATGCCTATTATTAGCAAGGGACAACCAGATAGGGACACAACACAGAATCGGCAACCCTCACTGCAACCCGGAAATAAACCGGCCAGCAGCAGGTTCTTTTTGACAATCTTTAGAGGAGTGGCTAGATCATCCACAGAAACAGCATAAACGTCTTCATCAACAGCATTTACCCCATGTTGAGGCATAGGGGCAGTAACCACATTCGGCTTCGCAGGCGCTTCGAACTGTATCTCCTTTGCGTCGATAAGGTCTTGCACCTTATTCTTTAACGCCCAACAATCATCAGTAGAGTGCCCCGGGCTATCTGAATGGTAGGCACAACGAGCATTCGGGTTGTACTTGGGAGATGCAGTATTTGGAAACTTCGGCGCCTCCCTGACAGTCACTAAATTGGTGGATAGTAACTGTGGCAGGATCTGCGACAAAGTCATGCTTAAGCGGGTGAATTCTCTCCGGGGTCTTTCAACCTTCTGAGGATGGTTCGGCCGAGGAGCGGCGGCAGGCTTAGCAATCATTACCGCACTGAAAGATTGGCGGTGCTCATGTCTCTCTGATTTTCTGGAACCATATACGGCACTAGACTCCTTCTTGAAGGGTTTCTTCTCAGAACTAGACGATGTACCCTTCGGAATTTTTCCAGACTTTAACCCAGCTTCAATTCTCTCTCCAGTTAGGATCAAATCAGTGAACCCAGCAGAAGAATTCCCAATGAGATGGTTGAAAAATGGCCCAGATAGGGTCCCCAAGAACATGTCCACCAACTCCCGATCAGTCAACGGTGGCTGCACCCTGCCAGCCAGGTCTCTCCACTTCTGAGCGTACTCCTTAAAACCTTCGCTTGCACCTAACGACATACCCTGGAGTTGGGTACGTGTGGGGGCAAGGTCGGCATTATATTGATACTGCTTGTAGAAAGCAGTAGCCAACTCCTCCCAGTTACGAACCTTGGTCCCATCCAGCTGATAGAACCATTCGAGATGAGTCCCTGAAAGACTCTCCTGGAAGAAGTGGATCCATAAATTCTTATCCGCAGAGTACGGCTGAATTTTCCGAACATAGGACCTCAGATGCAGCTTGGGACAAGACGCCCCGTCATACTTAGAGAAGGATGGTGCTTTGAACTTATGCGGGATAATCACACCAGTTGACAAACCCAGATCTCCGAAATCCAGCCCAGGTACCTGTTGAACCTCCATAGCCTTCAATCTGTCCTCCAGTTGCTTATATCTGTCGTCTGCAGGAGGGTACTGCTCTTCATTGAAATCAGTCTCGTTGTCGGAGACTACCGGACTAGGAACCCTTGCTTCTGCCTGAGGAGAATTTTTGTCAACAGAAGAACCAGCCTCTTCCTGTTGCAGAGTATTGTTAAACCTTCGGCCCGAGTTGAACAGAACAGTTCTTCTCTTCTTCTTCTTCTCCTTCTTCAGGAGCATAGCCTTCAGTTCTTCTTGGCCTTGAGCCAGACCCTTGATTAATTCCTGAAACTGCGCATTCTACGCCTGAAGAGACTTGATTGATGTCTCAGTTGATGCAGAGTCGGTATTCATGATGCTGAAATAAACAGCGAAGAACTGTAAGCAACCTGAAAAGGGGAAAAACCTGTTATGCACATGATGTATGAAATGTGTATGTAATGCATTCAAGGGTTCGAAAGTTCAAATTTGTTGTAGACAAAAAGGAACACACGTTATCATTAAGGAAATCATTGTTTAATACATCAAGGCCTCATGGGCAAAAGTACAAAAATCAAATCAATCCCAAAATACACTGCGCATCCTCTTCGGAGCTATGTAGGTTTGAGATTCCTCTCCTCATGCAACAGGCGGGTGAGCTCCAAGACCTTCTTTTCACTAGCATGCAGACTAGTCTCAAGAGAATTCCTTTCCTCCTTAAGCTGGATCCAGCTCTTCTGCATCTCTTCCCAGGATGTGGGCATGTCAGGGTGCTGAATAGTATGGGATGTTTCTCCTTCCAAGACTGGTTCTTTGATCACTGGGAGCATATGGGGATAAGGCATTACTAACTTCTGGGAGCGGGCTCGTACCCACTTGAGATAAGGTTCCAACGGGATGGAATTCCTGTGCCCCAGTGTCTTGCTGTCTATCCTACTGGGCATCCTCCAAGCTCTGATAAATCTCTGGAGAAGTCCTTGAGTATCGTTGTCAAAGTCAAAAACTATGTCAGGAATTAACATGTCATGAGGACCATCCCTCCGAGCATAACCAAACTGTCTCCAAGCCAGGAATGGGCTATAAGTAATACCTCCTCTGATTCCAAGTAAAGGAACATTAGGGTACTCCCCGCAACGATCAATGATAGTGACATCTTCTCTGGACCTAGGGCACCAATGTATATCTGCATGCGTAAGAGTCATCAACCGTTGTGACCATCTCAAACCCCGCTCATTCTTCAGGACTGATTGTGGAAGGTGCGAAATAAACCACCTTCCCAGGAGAGGAGTGCAACACATAAGGACACCTCTTTTTCTCATGGTTCGAGTGTAACATGAGTGAAGGATGTCCCCCAGCAACGTAGGTATAGGATTCCTGGACATAAAGATCTGAACAGCACTGATATCAATAAGCTGATCTGGATTAGGGAACAACACCAAACCATAGACAAGGAGGGCCACAACCTCTTCAAAAGCTTGCAAGTCAAGGGAGTTCCAACATTCATGGGCCTTTTCAAACAGAAACCTGGCTAAGAACCCTTTGATACCACTCCTAACTTCCCAATGTCCCTTGAGGTCAGATGACTGTAGGTGCAAGGCTTTAGCAATCTCTTCAAGCTTAGGTTCTTTTTCTGTACCGTTGAAGGGTAGCTGATCAAGGATAGGGATCTTCAAGAGCCGGGAGAACTCCTCCAATGTAGGTACCAACTGATAGTCCAAGAAGATAAAACAGTGATGCAGAGGATCAAAGAACTGGAACAGGACCTTTATCATATCTTCCTCAATGTTGGTGTTGACCAAGCTGATGAGGCTTCTATGTCTTTCACTGAATGAAGAGTTCTCAGGAATCCTGGATATAAGCTCCTTAAGCTGAGGAGGTACCCTTACAAGATTGACTTGAATTGTCTTTCTACGAGCAGTTTCCATGTCCTACAAAACAAGAACAAAGATGAAAGTTCGAACCCCTGAAATGGTTAGTCAATGCATATGATGCTGGATGATGTCATGATGCTATGATTAAACACACCACAGATATTTACAAAGACAAACATGTAAGGCACACAAGGCACACAAGACAAGCCCTTAGGGTTTAAGGCCAGCATGGGGTCTGGGTAGTACCCTTTTGAAGTTGGTGGGTTCAACCTGTCCTAATCAAAGTAACCGGGTTCTAAGGTTCCCAATATCACGGGATTGCTTTCATTGTTCATCGTTTCGATTTAGCCACTGAACTGGCGACCGAAATATTCCAGGAAAGCAACCCTCAATTGAGTGTAGTATCGAGTATCAACCAACCTCGGACTGCACCAAAGTCAGTTATCTCACTACCCTAAAGAGGCCAAGATAGTTCAATTAAGGTTCCTAAGGTCTGTTGATGCTTCATGACACCACGCGGAGGCCCCGTACTCTCCTTGACTGAACTCAAGGGTTACCGGTACACACCAAAGTGCCACATCAACGTAGCAGACTGTTTCAACCATGTCGGTATACCCCGCACAGTTCCCTCACAGCCTTGTTGCTACTTTCTAAGAAAGGTATCCCCCAGATCCGGGTTAGGATCTATAGAACTCCCAAGCAACCCACAATAATAAAGCAAGCAAAGAAGACAATTGAAAACATAGTTATGACCTAGCCCTAAGGTACACCCCACTTTAAGTTTGTATTCCCCAGCAGAGTCGCCAGTTCTGTGATCGGTGGATCTGGAACTGACTGTTTAACGCTGGTTCGCGAAATGTCGCGGAAGCAAGAGTCGCCACCGTCTTTTATTTTCTCCAAATGGAAAGGACAAAAGCACAGAAAAATTCCTTATAGAGATTGCTCTCGGTTCGGGAGGTAGATTTATAGAAAGGAAAGGTGTTAGCACCCTTTCTATCCATGGTTATCCATGGGCTCTTAGATACTTGCTCATTTGTGTTTTCAAAATGGTTTGCTTGCTTTTCAACTGTGGGTTTTTAAAAAGTTTCTTTGAAAATTCCAGTTCGACTCTTGTATCGGTCCTCAAGAGTGTTTGAAAAATTGCTTTCGAAAGCTTTTTAAAAAGGTGTCGGTGTGAAAAGTATTTTTGATTTGATTTGAAATTAGAGCAAGTATCTAGAGTCGTCTACCTACCCTAAGGAATTCGTCTGTGTAAATGTCCTTTAAAGTAGTGCCATCCCACCATTGAGAGGTAGGTAGCACCACCGTTGGAGGTGTTCGGGTCAATTCGAAGGTTCGGGACATGGTGATCACCGGAGCAATGGGAAGACACCTTAGAAGCTACCCTCATGCCAGGTTCCCGGATCATGAGGACTTACTAAGACATCCTCTACTCGACGATCACCTTTCGAGGCAAGGCAACAGTGAGGCGTACCCTAGGGGTGGTGTGTGCGATTCGTGTGTCGTTTTCATTTGTATTTGTCTTGTCATGTTAAAGTGATCTACGCTTGATTTTATTATGGCCATTCATTCTTGCATGCTTTGTTAACAGTTAAAAGTTGCGAGGGAAAATAAATCTAAAGCTATTACAAATGGCGCGGGTCCACATCGCCAAAATTAACCAGGACCCGATTTGACAGAAAATAAATAAAGAATTAAAAAGTGCGAGAAGTAATTACAAGGCCTTGGGAGAGATACATAAATATTAAACGGAAAAAGAAATAAGTATGCGAATTAATTAAATCGGAACGAGGGCGTTGGACCCTTTCGCAAAAAATTAAAATTATATGAATTTATTAATTAAAATTAAAAGAAAAAAGAACTTATTTTTTGGTGTTTTTTAATATTTTAAGATTTAATAGAAAACGAGAGAATTAATTAAAATTAAAATGAAATGTTAAACCTAGTTCTAATTATTTTTAAGTTATTAAGAAAAATATTGAATTTTAACCTAATTTAAACCTAAGTTAATTTACATGCAAATTTGACTATAAAAATAAATAAAATAAATAAATATTATTATGAGAAAGAAAAATTAAAAAGGGATAAAAACATTAATTAAACCTAATTCTACTTCTTTTTAGATTTTTTTATGAAAAGAATTAATATTAAAACCCTAATTTATACTAAATTTATTTATATGCATTTGTTTACAAGAAAATATTAAAATAAAAAAAATATTTATTATATATTTTGTCTTTTCTGATTTTTAGGCACTTTTTATTTTTGTGAGAACAATTAATTAAGTCAACATAATAAAGAAAATAATACAATATTTAAAAATAAAATATAAGAGAAATATGGAAAATTGCAAACCAGTGGGGGGGGTTCAGGCCCCAATATGGAGGTATTATTTTGAGAATTCTGGCCCAATAAGCAGGGATCCGTTTGACCTTTTTGAATCACGTGTGGGGCATTGACTAGGGCATAGCGCGTTCTTTGAATCCCTGCCTTTGATTTGATCTCCCAGGACGCGTGGCTGTGGGATTCTTGAAGGCGTATGGTAGTCCTTAAGGTTGTGCCTGCATAGGAAGATAATTGGAAAAATAATATGGACATGATACAGACCTGGGGCTCGAACCCAGGTCTTGGACGTTAATACACTCCTCGCTTGCCAACTGAACCAAACAACGCATTTGTTATATAATCAACAAATAAATAATATAATAGAAAGTGGATCAACGCTTGGAAACGCGCGCGAACTTTTGAACAAGCCAATCACTTGTTGCCACGACTCCATCGTCTTCACCATCCCTGTAATACAAAAGACAAAAGCAACGGTTTTACACGCGTGGGTTTAGAGGGCTTTAAAGAAAATAGCGATTAGCTCTCCTTGGCACATAAATTCAGCGCGATGGGTGGTTCTTCTTCTTCTTCATGCGCTGAATTGAATGGTGGTGGTCACAAGCCTTAATTTTTCCTTGGGTGAAAAACCCCAATTCAAAACTCTGAAAACCCTAAAAGTCAAACATGGCATAATCGTATATAGCGCACAAAAAAGCAATTGGATATGTTAGTTAGCATCAAAACATCATAATGAACATGAATCAATGAATAAATTTCACAAATAATGCTTAAATCATGATGCACGATTGTCAATTTTTCTCTGTACAGTTCATGCTCGATATACCAGTTCTTGGAGTTTGAATGGGTGATTCTGATTGGAATGTGACCAGTAATCCTTGAGGAAGCTATTGAAACTAATTTCGTGCCTTGAATCCACCTGTAACAATGATTTCAGTTTTTAGTTTTTTAGAGAATTTTTCAAGTTTGTAGAGAACTTTTCTGCGCAGCTTTGTGTCTATGTGCATTAGGGTTATGATCATGCTTATGTACTGAGTGCATTAGGTCAACAATATTGATCCAAATCTCTTGTATTCATGAATTGAAGATTTGATTTTTTAAGGATCTTTTTTCAATCTTTTTCAAGTGTTCTTGTGCCAATTATGATCAATTTGCTCCAAATCTTTCCACATTTAGCTAAGCACGAAATATTGAGTCCAAAACATGCATAAAAAGATTGGTTAGGTCAAGTTAGATATTTTTCATATATTTAAATGATTTAAATGAATTAATATAAATAATAATTCAAATAAATAAATAAAAATGAGAAAATACTTCCCTTTGGGCCAAGTGGTCGTGCATATGCTTAGAATGATGAATCATGGAAGAAAAATGGGCCCATTAGCAATTTTAGGTCATTTGAATCAATGTTGACTTTTCAAAATATCCAAAAATTTCCCAACTTCCACAAGGCATAACTTGCTCAATTTTTAGGATTTTCTCATGTTCTTGGACATTTTGGAAAGGTCTTTGAGTCCTTTAACCAATGTCTTTGGTCCCATGTCATTTTGATTTACCAATCTCAAGTTATGGCCTTTGACTTAAAGTCCCTTTTTGTTGACTTTTGAAAATGACCTATAATGTTGAAATTGACAACTTTTTGTGAGAGCATTCCTTGGACTTGAAGTATGAAGATGAGTTGTAGTAAATGTCTTTCTCTTCAAAATGAGCTTTTGATGGAATTTTTCTGATAATCCATGTGAAAGTTATGCCCTGGTCAATTTCAGTTGACTTTTTCAGCTGTCCAAATAAGGAAACTTTTGCATCTTTGATGATTTCTGAGCCAAATTTTGAGAATCATGATCAAGAATTGATCAAATGATGTTTGTGGCTTCAAAATGATATGTTGACCAAAAATTTGAACTTTTGACTGCCAAATGACCATTTTGCCCCTACAGTTGACTGTAGTGCAATTTAGGGTTTTGACTGTGCAATTTTGAGCTGAATGCCTTGAAACTTGATATGAGGATACTTGACCATATTTGTAGGCATGTGAGACTTGATTGGGCCTTTGAAAACTTCATTCTTTTGATCAGGACACAAAACCCTAGTTTTGACTGTATGGGAGACCTTTGCACTGTGCAACCCTTGGGGAATTTTGTAGCTTGTCTTGGCAATTTCTTGAAGAATATGGGAGAGCAAATTTTGGGGTACAACAGTACCCTATTTCACAGGTTGCTTAATCTCCTTCGCTGTTTATTTTGAACAGTCATCATGAATCCAGACTCATCCAGTGAGCAAGCCATCAAGGCCCTTCAGGCCCAAAGTGCCCAGTTTCAAGAAATGGTCCTGAGCCTAGCCCAAGGTCAGCAAGAGTTGAAGACTCTACTCCTGAAGAAGAAGAAGAAAAAGAGGACTGCGTTGTTCAACACCGGACGCAGATTTGGGAACACACTCCATAATGAAGTGGATCCAACTACTTCTTCTGCTGAGAAAAACAGTCCCCAAGGGGGAGGAGCTCCTAGTCCCGCAGTCTCCGACAACGAGACAGACTATAACGACGAACAATACCCACCTGCTGCTGACAGATACAAGCAATTGGAGGACCACTTGAGCGCCATGGAAATTCAGAATGTGCCGGGGCTGGATTTCGGAGATCTGGGGTTATCTTCTGGGGTAGTAATTCCACACAAATTTAAGGCGCCTGCCTTCGCCAAGTATGATGGGGTCTCCTGCCCAAAGCTGCATCTGAGGTCGTACGTAAGAAAGATCCAACCTTACACGGCGGATAAGAACCTTTGGATTCACTTCTTCCAAGATAGCCTACCGGGGTCACAGCTTGAATGGTTCTACCAATTAGATGGAACTAGCATCCGACACTGGGAAGATTTGGCAACCGCATTCTACAGACAATACCAATACAATTCCGATCTTGCTCCTACGCGTACCCAACTTCAGGGTATGTCTCTAGGAACGGGTGAGGGGTTCAAAGAATATGCACAAAAATGGAGAGATTTGGCTGGCAGGGTGCAACCTCCATTGACGGATCGTGAGCTGGTTGATATGTTCCTAGGGACTTTGTCTGGTCCATTTTTCAATCATTTGGTTGGTAACTCCTCCGCTGGGTTTACGGATTTGATACTGACGGGAGAGAGAATTGAAGCCGGCATCAGGTCAGGAAAGATACAAAAAGCTGCCTCCACAAGTACTGAGAAAAGGCCTTTCAAGAAAGAAGCAAGTGCCGTCTATGGTCCTAGAAGACAAGTCAAGCCCGAAAGTCGCCAAGCCGTCAATGCTTTGGTCATTTCAAAACCTGTTGCTGCTCCTCAGCAGTACAATCAACAAAGAAGTGAAAGGCCCAAGAGGCAGTATACTCGGCTGAGTATGACCTTATCTCAAATTTTACCCCAACTGTTATCAACCAACTTGGTGACCATCAAAGAAGCTCCTAAGGTCGTCAACACTGCGTCTCCTAAGTATAACCCAAATGCCCGGTGTGCTTATCATTCCGATAGTCCCGGGCACACTACTGATGATTGCTGGGCCTTGAGAAACAAAGTGCAAGATCTTATCGACGCAAAGGAAATTCAGTTTGAAGCGCCTGAGAGACCGAATGTTGTAACTGCTCCTATGCCCCATCATAGAGTAAATGCCATTGAGGAAGAGTTGTATGCTGTTTCGGTGAATGAAGTTGTTACCCCTCTTTTGACTGTTAAGAGAAACTTACTACTAGCCGGTTTATTTCCGGGTTGTAGCAAGGGCTGCCTCCTGTGTGCTGTTATCCCTACCGGTTGCCCACTGCTGAAATCAGGCATCCAAAGCCTGATGGATAGCAAGGAAATTCTGTTCGAAAAAACTGCTGTTCCGTTTGTTTCCGTTGAAGAAATATCTGTTATCACAATTTACAATCCTGCTAAAGCTCCCATAAAGAAACCAGTCCAAATTATGTCTGTTGCACCCATCACTATTACTGTCCCGGGACCTCTCCCATATGAGTCTGATAAAGCGGTCCCATGGCATTATGGAGCCGACATGTATGTGCTTGGGGTGAAGCAGGAGTTCAACACCAATACCAGTATCAGTAACATCACTGGTCCCGCCAAGATTACCCGCAGTGGCAGGCTCTTCTCGCCTGACATTGCACCGCCAGTTATCCGAAAACCTCTTACCATCACACCCGCAAGTGTGCATGTTCCAATTCAAGTTCCTGTGTCTACTACTGCCGCCGAGTCCTCTGATACTCGGGGCAAAGAAGTTGCTACCGATTTGCCTGCCAGGACGGAGGCACCAAGAAAGAAGACTGCTGTGGAAGCCTCCCAACAAGAAATGGAGGAAATCCTTAAAATTATCAAAAAGAGTGACTTTAACGTTGTTGAACAGTTGGGGCATACTCCCTCCAAAATCTCCATGTTATCATTGCTGCTATGCTCAGAGGCCCATGCAAAAGCCCTGATTTCATTTCTGAAAACGGCCCATGTGCCACAAGAGACCTCCGCGGATCAATTCACCGACTGTGTGGCTAATTTGACGGCTGACAATGGCTTAGGGTTCTCGGATGTTGACCTTACCGCCAAAGGGAAAAATCACAATGATGCCCTGCATGTTTCCATAGAATGCAGGGGCACTACTCTCGCACACGTGTTGGTGGATACCGGTTCTTCCCTGAACGTTTTGCCCAAGAAAGCATTGGATCACTTGGATTGTGAGGGCCTGGAGTTGAAACCTAGTAACATCATTGTTAGAGCCTTCGACGGTTCTAAGAGGATGGTGCACGGTGAAGTAGACATCCCTATTCGTGTGGGTTCCCAAGTTTTCAACTCAACGTTCTATGTAATGGATATTCTTCCATCTTACTCCTGCTTATTGGGTCGACCCTGGATTCACAAAGCTGGGGCAGTAACTTCCACTCTACACCAAAAGCTCAAATACCCTGTCAAAGGGAAGATTGTTACTGTGCAGGGTGAGGAGGAATACATGGTTAGTCACTTGAATTCATTCCGGTATATCGAGATGGACGGGGAGTTTATTGAAATCCCCTTTCAGCATTTTGAGGAAGTACCTCCAATTTTGGCATCAGCTGAAGCAGTGGTTGAAGAAGACTTTCCGTTGAAGATGGCGTCCTTGAAGGATGCCCAGGCTGTAATCGAGAAAGGCAATTGTGCGAACTGGGGTCAGCTTCCTGACTTCACTCAAAAGAACGACAAGTTTGGGCTGGGCTTTACTGCAGAGGCTCAGAGGGCTGTGCGCAAGGAAAAGATCAGAAAGGCTCCGGTGTTTATCTCCAACCCAAGGGCGAATGCTATTGAGGAGGATGTAGAGGAAGCAGAGTTTGACAGTTGGATCTACCCGACTACCAGCAACGGACCAAGCAACTGGACGGCAAAGGATTTTACACCTATCACATTTGTCACGCAGTAATTATTTCTTTTAATTTTCAATTTGTAACAAACAATGTGTTAAGACTTTATTGGCTCGGTGTCCTACCCGGGGCATCGTAGTTCCATTTATGAGGGCTTTTTGTATGACATTTCCATATATCATCAATCAAAACATTGGACGTTTGTTGCATTTCAAATCTTGTGCTCTTTTCTTTCTGTGTTATATATTGCAAAACAGCTATATTTACACACACACACTTATACAGGTTTCAATCCACTCTGGATCTCACTGGTAACAGCTCTGCTACCGCTAGTTATGACTTCGAGAATCCGATCAACTTGGCCGACGACGAAGGTGAAGATGATTGCGAAGTGCCTGGTGAACTCGCAAGACTGCTACTTCAGGAAGAGATGGCTATTCAACCACATGAAGAGCCGGTGGAAACAATTAACCTAGGTACTGAGACAGATAGGAAAGAGGTCAAGATCGGTGCTAATCTAGAGCTCGGCGTGAAGCAACGATTGATCCAGATGCTACATGATTACATGGAGATATTTGCTTGGTCCTATGAAGACATGCCTGGTTTGGATGCCGACATTGTAGTTCATCACCTGCCAACCAAGGAAGACTGCCCTCCGGTAAAGCAAAAGGTCCGTCGTATGCGCCCAGAGATGTCTGAAAAGATCAAGGCTGAGGTTATGAAGCAATTCGACGCCGGATTTCTAGCAGTAACTTCTTACCATCAGTGGGTTGCCAATGTGGTGCCAATGCCGAAGAAGGACGGTAAAGTCAGAATGTGTGTCGACTACAGGGACTTGAACAGGGCCAGCCCCAAGGATGATTTTCCTCTACCTCACATCGACGTTCTTGTCGACAATACTGCTCAACACAAGGTGTTCTCCTTCATGGATGGTTTTTCAGGGTATAATCAGATCAAGATGGCTCCGGAGGATATGGAAAAGACTACCTTTGTGACTCAGTGGGGCACCTTCTGCTACAAGGTCATGCCATTCGGGTTGAAAAATGCTGGGGCAACCTATCAACGTGCCATGGTTGCTTTATTTCATGATATGATCCATCATGAGATTGAGGTATACGTTGATGACATGATTGCAAGGTCTCAAACTGAGGAGGAGCACCTTGATCATTTGAGGAAGCTGTTTGACCGACTGAAGTTATACAAGCTGAGGTTGAATCCCAACAAATGCACCTTTGGGGTAAGATCCGGAAAATTGCTAGGTTTCATTGTAAGTGATAAAGGTATTCAGGTGGACCCTGCCAAGGTAAAAGCCATACAAGAGATGCCGACTCCAAAGACAGAGAAAGAAGTCAGAGGTTTCCTGGGACGACTGAATTACATTGCCCGATTCATCTCACATCTGACTGCTACTTGTGAGCCAATCTTCAAATTACTGAAGAAAGATCAAGTAGTACGCTGGAACGATGAATGTCAGGCCGCCTTTGAAAAGATAAAGGAATATCTCCAAGAGCTACCCATTCTTATGCCACCAGTGGAAGGAAGACCTCTAATATTATACTTGACAGTACTTGACAATTCAATGGGGTGTGTGCTGGGGCAGCATGACGAGTCTGGCCGAAAAGAGCACGCTATTTATTACTTGAGCAAAAAGTTTACCGACTGTGAGTCTCGTTACTCACTGCTTGAGAAAACTTGCTGCGCTCTAGTATGGGCTGCTCGCCGGCTGAGACAGTATATGCTGACTCACACTACTCTATTGATTTCAAAGATGGATCCCATCAAGTACATATTTGAAAAGCCTGCTCTGTCTGGAAGAATAGCGAGATGGCAAATGATCTTGACAGAATATGACATCCAGTATACAACTCAGAAAGCAATTAAAGGAAGTGTACTGGCAGATCATTTGGCACACCAACCTGTGGACGATTACCAATCATTGAACTTTGATTTTCCGGACGAAGACATCATGGTGGTAACCGACTGTGAGGTACCTGGACCGGATGAAGGACCTGAGGAAGGATCCCGATGGTCTATGCATTTTGACGGAGCCTCCAATGCTTTGGGTAACGGCGTCGGAGCTGTAATCATATCTCCCAAAGGAACTCATACTCCACTCACCGCCCGATTATGTTTCAACTGCACCAACAACATGGCAGAATATGAGGCATGTATCATGGGTTTACAAGCTGCAATCGACTTAAGGATCAAGTTTCAGAGTGTCTTCGGAGATTCCGCTCTCGTGATCAATCAGATCAAAGGCGAGTGGGATACGAAACACCCAAATCTTATTCCTTACAAGGAGTATGTGTTGACCTTGCTTCCCCACTTTGAATAAATAACTTTTGAGCACTTCCCAAGAGAGGAGAATCAGCTAGCGGACGCACTAGCTACGATGTCTTCAATGTTCAAAGTTAAATGGGACAATGAGGCTCCCCGGATCATTATCTGGAAGTTGGACGAACCAGCATACTGCTGCGATCTTGAGGCCGAAAAGGTGGCTGAAAAACCCTGGTATCATGAGGTGAGGAGGTACTTGGAAGCTCAGGAATACCCTGAAGGTGCATCTGTCAATGACAAGAAGTTCATGAGAAGGTTTGCGGTGAAATTCTTCCTCAACAACGGCATTCTTTACAAACGGAATCATGATTCAACTCTACTACGTTGTGTGGATAAGGCTGAAGCAGAGAGGATCATGATAGAACTGCATGAAGGTACATTCGGAACACATTCCAGTGGACACACCATGGCTAAGAAAATCCTTCGGGCAGGATATTTCTGGTCCACAATGGAAGCCGATTGTTACCAACACTCTCGAACTTGTCACAAATGCAAGATCTATGCTGACAAGGTGTATATTCCTCCGGTTCCTCTGAACGTCCTGACGGCACCTTGGCCTTTTGCAATGTGGGGCATTGATATGATCGGTGAGATCCGACCGACGACATCCAATGGGCATCGCTTCATCTTAGTGGCGATCAATTACTTCACGAAGTGGGTTGAGGTAGCTTCCTACGCCACAGTAACCAAGAGCGTCGTGGCACATTTCATCCGGCATAATCTGATCTGTCGGTACGGCGTCCCAGAAAGAATCATTACGGACAATGGTACCAATCTTAATAACAAAATGATCACTGAACTCTGTGAACAATTCAAGATACAGCACCACAATTCTTCTCCCTACCGGCCGAAGATGAATGGGGCTGTAGAGGCGGCAAATAAGAATATCAAGAAAATTGTGCAGAAGATGACAGTGACCTATAAAGATTGGCACGAGATGTTACCGTTCGCTCTTCACGGGTACCGTACCTCAGCGAGGACATCAACTGGGGCAACTCCTTTCTCCTTGGTCTATGGCATGGAGGCAGTCCTGCCAATTGAAGTCCAGATACCCTCTCTCCGGATAATGAAGGATGCAGACTTGAGTGAAGATGACTGGATCCAGACTCGACTTGATCAATTAAATCTGATTGACAAAAAGAGGCTCACTGCTATCTGTCATGGTCAAACGTATCAAAAACGGATGATCAGGGCATTTAACAAGAAAGTCAAACCACAAGAGTATCAAGTTGGGGACCTGGTAATCAAACGCATCATCCTTCCTCAAAGTGATCCCCGGGGCAAATGGACCCCTACGTACGAAGGGCCATTTGTGGTTAAACATGTGTTCTCAGGAGGAGCCATGATCCTAACCACCATGGATGGTGACGACCTTCCTCACCCCGCCAATGCAGACATAGTGAAAAAATACTACGCATAAATAAAAGACCCGCTAGGTTGACATACCTAGGCAAAAATAAGGGCTTCCCGGCGAACCAAAAGGGTTCGGGCAAAAATAAGGGATGAAATGAAAAAATCTGTACACCCGGCAAGTCGAAAACCTGAAAAGGAGGCTTGGGCAAAAATGGGTATCCCGGTGGACTGAAAACCCGAAAGGGCGGTCCAGGCAAAAGTTAGGGATAAAGCGTAACACTATGTCTCATTGGATCACTTCGCATCCGGAATTCGGTATCAACTATCTGGCTCAGATTTCGGCATCGACCAATCAGCTTCATCTTCGACCAAGCAGCAAAGTGATGAGACGCTTGAAGACATAAAGGCGATAGCAGATTTGGAACCCAGTGGGATTGTTCACATAGCTGTTTTGTTTTCTTTTCAAAATTGTAAAATCCATGTTATTTGGCGGCGTCCTCTTACTAGGATGTCAGCCTCTTGTACAAAAACGCCTATTCACAGGCAAAATTCAAATCAATACAAATTCACTTGTCCATACAAATTGTCATTGTTTTTCCTTTTTCTGTTTTGTCTTGCGAAGGACGTCCAATGTTCATTTTTTGATATATGCATTTGACATTAAATTGCTGATTCATAAATATTTGCGTATGAAACGAAAGATTAATAACAGGTGACATCAGAAACAGGGGCAATGTGGAGTTGTCTGATGCAGTCTGGTTGCTTTGTCCGCCGAGGTACCAAGGAAGATTCGACTGAAGAATATGACCAAATCATCTCAACGCCCCGCAGAGTAAGACAGGATTTAGCAATACTTTCTCCAAGCGGAGTTGATTCCCCGTCAATCCTGAAAAGGCACAAAATTCCCCGGCAGGTCTTAAAGCTCATCCCCAGTAGGTTCTGGAAGCTTGTTCCCTGCAGGATACGAACGTCTCTCCCGAGCTTTATTCAGAGTTATTCCTTGCAAGGGCTTATAACTGGGTTATCCTCAGCTAATTGCCACGGAAGATCGCCTTCGGCAAGGTTCTTTCAATCTCCTGCAAGAGTCTATCTTTGGTATTCCCAAGCGGAGTTTATCTTTGGTTATCCCCAGCGGAGCTTATCATCATTATCCCCAGCGGAATCCATCATTAAAGTCCTCAGCAGGCCTCTCGTCAAAACTTCAGCAAAGTATTTCGGTCACAGAGCAACTCCCCGGCCGATCGTCAAGGATTTATTTTCCTAAGACGAAATTACATTCATAAACATTTCACATTTTCATACATTTTGTTTACATACATGATAAAGTGCATACAACACTATCTCATGTTGAACATCATGACATCAGGCATATCATACATCATGACATTGCATATAACTTATGTTTTTGCCTTTTCAGGGAAAAAGACAATCCCAAAGACAACTACCTTCAACTGTCACAATTCCAGATTCGATACCTGTATCTAGCCAGGGCACATCTGAGAGTGATCAGTTTCCAGACTCGACTCCTGTATCTAGCCAGGGCACGTCTGAAGAAGTTCGAAGATTCGATTCCTGTATCCAGCCAGGGCACATCTATCAACTACAACATTTCCAGATTCGATTCCTGTATCCAGCCAGGGCATATCTGCTAACAACATTTTCAGATTCGATTCCTGTATCCAGCCAGGGCATATCTGTTGACCACATTTCCAGACTCGATTCCTGTATCTAGCCAGGGCACGTCTGAAGAGTTCGAGGATTCAATTCCTGTATCCAGCCAGGGCATATCTGCTAACAACATTTCCAGATTCGATTCCTGTATCCAGCCAGGGCATATCTGTTGACCACATTTCCAGACTCGATTCCTGTATCTAGCCAGGGCACGTCTGAAGAGTTCGAGGATTCAATTCCTGTATCCAGCCAGGGCATATCTATTGACGACTATTTCCAGATTCGACTCCTGTATCCAGCCAGGGCACATCTGTGAGCAACCGATTGTAGATTCGATACCTGTATCCAGCTAGGGCATATCTGCATAAAGAGATTGAAGATAAAACACCTGTAACAAGCCAGGAAAACATCTGCCTCTCTCAAATACACAAGTTCTCGCTAAGGAATCTCTTATGCGATCAACACTTCCAAATGGCATCTATAAGCCCATTCCCGACAAATTTCTGTCATGTCTCCAGATGGCATCTATAAGCCCATCTCCCTATCCACCTATCCAAATGGCATCTATAAGCCCATTCCCGACATCACATTGTTGAGACTCCAACATGCGAGTGCAAATTTCCGGGCACTCTAGTGTCCAATCTCCTTTTACCCTCGAGTCACGAAAGGCAAACTTGCCAATCTAACTCTTCAGGTTCAAGAAGATTGAACAGGGGCAACTGTTGTACCCCAAAATTTTCCCTCCCATTTCCTCAACATTTTCTCATCACAAAAACCTTGAAGATCAAGATCCAGTTAGGGATTCCTCTGCTCAAGACTTCTCCTTGCACTGTGGATCCAAATTAGGGTTTGTGTTTAAACAAAGATGTTTTGACCTAAAATGCCTAAGATGACTTTCATGCTTCATGTTGGACTCCCAAGTTTATCCATACCAAGTTTCAAGTCTTGATTCCAAGTTTTGCTCAGTCAATTGGACAGATGACCTAGAAATCAGTTGTATTGGGGAAAAAGTCAACTGTGGCCAATTGACAGTCAAATCTCATGAAAATTGACCCACATCAACATTATGAACTCATATGGACCATTTGATCAAGTTTGGATCACAATTCCACAAGAAATTTGATCAGATCATCAAAAGGGCAAAATGGTCATTTTTAGGGTTTTGACTGCACAAGGGTAATTTTTGACTGTTTGGCCTAGCCAATGGCAAACCAATCTCACATATGAATTCAAGGACCCCATGGAACTATCTTGACATGCTCAACAAACTCAAAAGATCCCAAGTACACAAGATTGACAGTTGAATTTCCCAGTCAATTGATCAATTTTGACTGTATACTGAAAAGTCAAACTTTGACTTTTTGGTCAAAATCAAGAGTCAAGATTCATTTTTCATCAAAACATGCCAAATCATGAAACTTGTTCACCAAGAAACCAAGAAATGAAAATTAGGGTTTGAAATGGGAATTTTTCATCTTAGAATTTTTCTAAGTTATGGAAAACCCTAATTTTTTCCAAACTTTGCCCCACTTTCTCACCAAGATTTATTTGTATTCAAACAAAAGTCAAAACATGAAAGTTGTAGCTTGTTGCATAATATACAACTTTGATTCACAAAGTTGTCCCAAATGAAGCTTGTATCTCAAGTTACAATTTTTTGAATAAGGGCACTAAACCATTCTTAACTTAGTGAAAATTTGACCTTTTTGACAAGGTTTTCTACCTAACTTCAAGGCCATTTTCCATACACTTCCACTTGGAATTTCAATTTGCATTTCAAAGATGGATTGTAGTACACATTCCAAGCTTTCCAAAATGTCCAAGAACTTCTCAAACAACCTCATGGTTAGGGAGAATCGAATTTTGCAAAATGGGAAAAAGTCACTTTTGTTCTTGGCCATGTACATGTTCATAACACTATGCATTTCAATCTCAGCATGCTTAAGCTACATTACAGGTCCTAAAACCCTTTGACACTCATAAATTTAATGCAAAACCATTGTGCCAAGTTGTTATTTTAAGCATTTGGACATTACATGGAGAATTAACCCTAAACTAGAAAAAGCATTATTTCCATTTTGAAAAAGTAGAACTTTATGTCAAATTTGCAATCCAAGTGGTACAGTCCAAATCTTCTTGGCACAAGTTTGTGAGCAAATTGCACTGATCAAGGCCAATGTATGCAGCATAGTGTGAGGGCCTGTACAGGCTAGAATCATCAAGTGGCCATTGCTTGCTTCAAGTTCAAGTAAGATAGCATAACTTGTACCAACTTCCATATCAGCTTACAAACACTTAGACAAACTTATCAAACACATTCCACACATTGATCCAAAGCTGAAGCACGAGCCTTTCACCTCCAATCCCTCCCAAAACTCAGAATCACCTTGAAACTGCTCAAATAGAGCAACCTCTGCAGATTGAGTTCCAACTCTCAATCCTTTCAAGCATTCTTGCCCAAACCAGTTCATACACCTTCCCTACCATCTATGCAAGCTAACCAAAAACAAAAACACGACCTGTAATCCCTCTAACTGGTTCCACCATTTTCACATTTTTGACTTGCAGGTGAAGTGCTCTAGCTTGATTCAAAAGCTTTCAAGGCAAAGTAAATATTGGAACAACATCACCACACCTCAAGGAAGCTACACCAACCATTATCTTGCCCTGAAAGCTTCTCCTTTGCCAGATAGAACTTCAACTGAACAGGTAAGTTTTTGAATTCGTATCTCTCTTATTAGGCATAATTAGCTCTAAGTTTGTGAATAAATAATGTTCTACTCATGCCACTGAACATGTACATGTTTTTACTTTTCATTTCTTTTGCTTGAGCTGTGAGAATTTAAGGTTTGAAAATGGCAGAAAACTTAGGTCAGGATTTGGGATTGTTAAAATTCTCTCTCATTTCTGAGAGTTAGGATGAGTTTTTTATATATTTGGAATCGTGATTCAATGCTTGACATGTTTTGTGTTGGAAGTTTGTGCAAAAGCTCAAAGAATCAGGATGTTTGAATCCCTGTTACAAGCGCGCGTTTTTGGCTGGAGGTTGAAGGAGGTGTCTCATGGGCTGGGCCAGTTTTTGTTCTACTTTTCACACCATACAATTGCTTCTGCACCCCCTGAGCCCATTTGGTTTATTTTTAATGATTTCTGACTTTTTCTTTTTTTGATTGATTCATTTATTTTTTCTCATGTTATTAAAAATATAAAAATCTTTTTTCTCACCATTTTTTAATTTATTAGGTATTTATGTGATTTTCTTTTGATTAATACACAAATAAATGAATATATACATTTCATTAAAAATATTGAGAAATATGTAAAAATACTTTTATTTTCATTTTTATTTTATTTTACCTTCTGAAAATACTTTATATAGAAAAATACTTTTTTACAAATATTAAATATTATTATTATTATTTATATATATATAATACACATCTAAAACAATACATATATACATATATTTATTAATATATTTAGAGTAAATACAAAATATATACACTTTTGTTTTCTTTTGTTATTATTAATATTTAATATAAAAATACATTTTTGACAAATACCTCATTTTATTTTATTTTTGTATATATAAATAAATATTTGTACATAATAAATGAATAATGTATTTTATTTAATAGAATTAGGGTTTTACCCTAAATATGAAAATACTCCAAAAAATAATACCTTTTTATTTTACATAAATAATACTTTTTTTTCATACATATATAAATTCTTTTTGCATTCTTGCATATTTGTTTTTATTTTATTTAATTTATGCAAATTGATCACCTTGTAGATAATTCAATATTGATGTATTAGTTGTAGGTTGAAATTCCTTGTCAAAATCCTCATTCGAACATTTGTACCCCCCTTCCCATATATGGTTTTGTAATAGCTTAGTAAATTTATTTTCGCACTTTATTGCTTACTAATTATACCATGTTAGAATTAGGGTTTGTATGCGAAAAACGACAAAATAGTTATGACCTAATCTCAAGACAAACAAGCATGAAAATGAACACACAAATCACACTTGCACCCCCTAGGGTATTCCACTTGTTGCCTTTCAAAATTGGGCCATGTTGCATGTTAGGTCTCTTTGGGAAAAACAAACAAATCAAATGATCATAGTCCCTCGATAACACTTTCAAAATATTGCCAAAACAAATGATCAAGTCCCTTAAAGAAAATGCCCAAAGATACTTGGCACCATTGCAATTATGGACTAAACGATGACCCGCGCCCGTCCCTTTCACATCCTAAATGCAAGATTGTCCACCAAATAAAATGGTGGAACAAACTTGTTAAAAGGGTTAAAACATAGCAATAATCTTTGAGAAATTTAGGAGTAGATAACCTCTTAGTTACTTGAATCAAACTTGCAAAAACAAAACACTTGCCTATTTTCTAAAACCACACTTCACAACACTTTCAAAAACAACTTTCAAAAACAACTTTCAAAAACAAATGAAAACCTTTTCAAAAGACCTACACCTTTGTATACATCCCCACATGGATCATTACAAAGGTTGCCACCACAATGGCTTCTTTTCAAAACATTTTTCAAACCCACACACACACAAGCACCATTTCAAACAATTGAAAATAAAAGGCAAGTGATCTAAGCAAGTAACTAAGAGCCCATGGATAACCATGGATAGAAAGGGTGCTAATACCTTCCCTTTCTATAATCTACTCCCCGAACCCAAGAAAACATCTCAAAAGGTTTTTGCTGTGCTTTTTAAACCTTTCCTTAGGATAAAATAAAAAGTCGGTGGCGACTCTTGCTCAACCGAAACATTTGCGAAAACAAATGCAAAACCTCAAGTCAGTTCTCCCAACGTATCACAGGGGACTCTTCATGACTTGAGGCATAATTATTTGACCATCAATTACTAACAAATCAAAGATTTCGACACACTTAGTTATATCAAAAGTATAAGTTTTTGTGGCAAATTTGTCATTCTTTTCAGTTTCGACAAGATTTTTCCCTTTTGATGGTCTTAATATCTTACAAGATTAAGGAAGTTCTGGCTTAAGTTCATCCATATTAACCTCATTCTCTTTGATTACATCTTCATACTTAGAAGAGTATTCATCAGCTTCTACGTAAGCAACTTTTCCTTTTTTATGATACTTACTAGTTCTGGCTTTTTCAGCTTTCAATTGTTCAATTTGACGAACTCTATAAGCCAATTATGCCATATCTCTAAGATATTGAGTATCTAACTTCTTCCTAATAGAATAGTCTAAGCCTCTTGCAACCATTTTAACTAATTCGTGTTCAGGGACGAAGGTATAACATCTTTCTTTCAAAAGTCTAAATCTATTGAGATACTCGTTGATTGACTTAACAACTTTTCGTTTGACTCTGGCCAATTTCTTCAAACTTATTTTTGATTGTCCCATGTAAAATTGTTCGTGGAACAATCTTTCCATCGGGTCCATGTATGGACGGAGTGTGTAGGTAGCGTTGTAAACTAAGTGAACACATTTTTTGTGAGGTAACTTGGGAAATATTTCATTTTTAAATTAATATTGTTTTCTATGTCACTTGCTTCAGTCTGATTCCTAGTTACATGCTCGACAATGAATTCATTAGTGTCACAAGCGAACTTGGTAAACTTTGGTACTTTCCATCCCCTAGGTAGTTCAGTTTGTAAAACAAACTCTGATAATGGAGAGGAATAAGTAGGCCTTTGAAAAATTATGTTCATACCATTTTTAATCATAAGTCCGCCTCCAGAATTTGTTCTCCAACCAATGTATCTTGTCGGGCATGCCTAGCCACTTAGTCGATATTCTGGTTTCTATTAACCACCATGACAAAAGGGCGTTCAACCATTCTAGGTATTTGTTTGAAACCCTGGGGGGTCTCTTGTTATTGGTCGATCGTTTCTTCAACCAATTCTTCATTTTGAACGTGCACCTCTGGTTGGGGTTGTACAACTGGTCGAACTGGCGCTCTAGGGGAACCAAGGAAATCACCTATTTGAGTCATTTAAGTTGCCAATTATTAGTAATGAACTCTGGATTAATGGTCTATGTATGGTACCCATTTGTTGAGTAAGCATGTTGACCATTTCGTGATTATTTTCATCCAACTGCTGCCTCATAATGGCGACTGAACTTGTGGTGAAAATCGGGATCGCTTGGGACGAAAATTCTATCCATGTGGGATGACCAAATTTGTTTTCCTTAGGTCCTGATCCATGATAAGGTGAGAACGTTGATGCAAAATTTTCAACAAATGTCTAAACATTACTATGTAAGCCTGCCATTACTGATGTTGGCACCCCTTAGATTCGTTCTCCACCACAAGGCACTGTGAAACTTGGCATATATGGCCTTGAAGCACTCGCCGTTGTTGATTTTGAAGTTATAGGCTGACTCTGTGAGATTATCGACTCACTTTGTGTATTCGAAAACATAGACGCAATACTTGATATGTATATATTGATATCTGATGTATGCGAAGCAATTGTTCCCCTTTTGGGTGTTTTTAGGATCTACTATTTTCCTACCACTTCTCAATTTCATACACAGTGTTGAGAAATTGTATATGAAGAACATGCAAAAACTATGAAAATATGTAAACTTAACACAATGTGTCCCACCGGGTGTGCAAATTTTTTACATGAATTTCTATTAAACAATCGCTAGCCTCTTATTAAAGGTAACTTGCAGGATCGGATACAAAATCCTAGAATAAAGTGCTAAGTTTTATAGGATTTTGATGTTTGGATTGGGTATAAAATTGGATAAATTTTGAAAAATGCAAATAAAGTAAAGACAATTTGGAAAATAGAATGCAATATTGAAAAAATGAAAGGTAAATTGCTTTAAATTTAAATGGGACACATGCATACATTTCCAGAATTCACTCTTTTCTCTCTGACACAGATACTTTGAGTTTTCCCTTGCAACGTTACAAAATTCAACCTCTAAAACTTAATGTAAATTCTTCTTATATAGACAATAAAAAGTAACCGCTACTTAACACTTGACTATCCATAATTTGCCACATATAAATTCCATGCAAATTGTGATACGGTGGGAAGAGAACTGACTGTTTTTGGCATGCTGGTTTGTGTTTTGCGTTTGTTTTTGCAAAATGTCGCGGTAAGCAAGAGTCGCCACCGTCTTTTATTTTATCCAACAAGGAAAGGAAAAAAGCAAAGAAAAATTCCTTTTTCGAGTTGTTTCTCGGGTTCGGGGGGTAGATTATAGAAAGGGAAGGTGTTAGCACCCTTTTTATCCGTGGTTATCCACGGGCTCTTAGGTACTTGCTCAAAGTGTTTTCAAAATTTGCTTTTCTTTGTGTTTGTAGGTTTGAAAGAAGTTTTTATTTGAAAGGTGTAAGTGCGAAAAGTTTTATTTTGTTTTGAAAGGAGCAAGTATTTAAGAACCATCTACCTACTCGAAAAAGGAATTAATCTGTGCTAATGTCCTTTAGACAGGGCTATCCCACTATGAATGAGTAGGTATCCTCGTCGTTGGAATTTAAGGGACAATTCGATTAAGGGACGTGTGGTCACTAAAGCAATGTTAGGATGCCTTAGCGGTAACCCTAATGTCTTAGATCATTTTTCTGAGGCAACCGTTTCGAGGAAACTATGATCTTTGGACAAGAGGGCGACCTCTAAAACTTCCTATACTCAATGACCATGTTCGAAGGCAACCAAGTGAGGTGTACCCTAAGAGTGCACATGTGCGAGTGTGTTATTTTCAGTTAATTTATCTTTGTACATGTCAATCGTTATCTATGTTGATATTAGGTTTATCATTCGATCTTGTCATGCATTCCCTATTACCAAACATCTAACAGTTTATAAGTTGCGGAAATTAAATTGCGGAAATTGAAACTAACTATTACAAGGCGTCGGGTATTTACATCGCCAAAAACAACCCTTGAAATTAAAATGCGGAAAGTAAATAAAGCGATAAAATAATTAAAGTCCTAATTAAACTATTACATTTCGGGAAACAGATACAATATTGAAATCAAATGGATCGCGTGCAAGAAATTAAATCGGGCGAACTTTTAGGGTTTTGACCCTCTTATTTGAAAGAAAGTATTTTTTTTTGTTATTTTTGAATTAATGGAAGCAATTAAATTAGGTTAAACATTAAATAAATAAATTAATTAATTAATTAAAAAAGATATTTTTGGATTTTTGGATATTTAAAGAAATAAAATAAATTTGATCAAAGTTAGTAAAAACTAATTATCTAAATTAATTTTAATTATTGCAAAAAATATTAAAGTTATTTCCTAATTAAACTAAATTAATTAAATAAATATTTATTTACAAAAATAAAGTGCTGAATTTCATTTTAATAAATAAAATATATTTTTGGTTTTTTTTTATTTTATGAGAAAAAGTTTAATTGGTCAATGATTAATAAAGATAATAAATCAAACAAATAAATAAAATAAATAAATAAAAGAAAGAAGATAGAAAAAGAAAACTCAGGGGGGGGGTGTGGGCCTGAAGAAGGAGTGAGATTTGCAATTCAGAGGCCCATTTATGCAAGCCTCATTTGACTTTGCTGATTCTCCACGCATGCGCTGACTTGATCCCACCATAGGCCTTCATTCTGGGCCACCAGATCTGGCCTGGGTCCATCTGGCAGATGATTAGGTGATGGTGTATGATGTGATGCGCCTGGGATATTGCATGGAATAACCTAAAGAAAAATAATACAAATGCATTGGGGGACCTGGGATTCGAACCCATGTCCTGTTGTATCACGCACTAGCGCCTTCGCCACTGAGCCATTACACTTCATTTGTCATAATATTGGACAACAATTATTATATTAGAAAACAAATAAAATGCCAGAATTAAAAAAGTAAAAAGCGCGAAAGTTTGAATGAGCGAATTGGATGGGAACACGTCTTCGTCCCTGTCCTTGGATTTATACAGAGATTACCTGCAGATTTATATCCGCAGCTAAATCCCTAGGTCGAACCTAAAACCAATTCCAGGCCATGAAAATTCAATCTAAGACCATGGTCCTGTTCGTCTGGACATCCTGAACACATCTAGACCATCCTTGAACTTTGATTTCACCTGCAAACGAAATGCCCAAAAATAAGATCCAAGAACCCTAGAATCGGCTAGGGGGTTACAGGCTATATAAATGCAATAAAATAATGCCAAAAGCTTCTAAATCGAACGATAAGCATGAATATGCAAAGATTTTGGCAAAAAGTGAAAGAATATGAGGATACGATTTCAACTGAGAAGTGATTTTTTGAGACACTTACAGTGCGATTCAGAAGGTATGAGAGCTTGCTTTTGATTGCTTTTGACTCAGTGGATGTCCAACAAATGATTGGCGTTGAGCTTTGCCTTTGAATTCACCTCTAGGAGTGTGTTGTACCCCAAAATTTGCCCTCCCATATTCTTCAAGAAATTGCCAAGACAAGCTTCAAAATTCCCCAAGGGTTGCACAGTGTAAGGGCCTCCTAAACAGTCAAGATTAGGATTTTGATTCTGATCAAGAAAATGAAGTTTCCAAGGGCCCAATCAAGTCTCACATGCCTACAAATATAGTCAAGCATCCTCATACAAAGTTTCAAGGCTTTCAGCACAAAAATTGCACAGTCAAAACCCTAATTGCACTACAGTCAACTGCAGGGGTAAAATGGTCATTTGACAGTCAAAAGTTCAAATTTTTGGTCAACATATCATTTTGAAGCCACAAACATCATTTGATCAATGCTTGATCATGATTCTCAAAGCTTGGCTCAAAAATCATCAAGATGCAAAAGTTTCCTTATTTGGACAGCTGAAAAAGTCAACTGTAAATTGACCAGGGCATAACTTTCACATGGATTATCAGAAAAATTCCATCCAAAGCTCATTTTTAAGAGAAATACATTTCCTACAACTCATCTTCATACTTCAAGTCCAAGAAATGCTCTCACAAAAAGTTATCAATTTCAACATTATAGGTCATTTTCAAAAGAACAAAAAGGGACTTCAAGTCAAAGGCCATAACTTGAGATTGGTAAATCAAAATGATATGTAACCAAAGGAATTGGTTAGAGGACTCAAAGACCTTTCCAAAATGTCAAAGAACATGAGAAAAGCTTAAAAATTGAGCAAGTTATGCCTTGTAGAAGTTGGGAAATTTTTGGATATTTTGAAAAGTCAACATTGATTCAAATGACCTAAAATTGCTAATGGGCCCATTTTTCTTCCACAATTCATTATCCCAAGCATGTGCACGACCACTTGGACCAAAGGGAAGTTTTTATTCATTTTTTATTTATTTATTTGGATTTTTATTAATAATAATTCATTTAAATTAAAATAAATACATGAAAAATGCTTAACCTAGTTTTTCAATCTTTTTGTGCACATTATATCATCAAGATTTCGTGCCTAGCTAAATAAGGAAAGAACCAATGCAATTGGATGTGATTTGAGAGCAAAAGCACATGGAAAAAGATTGAAAAAGATCTTTGAAAATCAAATTTCAAAAACCATGAATGCAAGAGATTTTGATCAGAATTCTTGACCTAATTCACTCTTACATAAGCAAGGAATACAAACATAATCAAGGAGACCACGCAACTGCTCAAAAATCTGGAAAGCAAAACTTGAAATTTTGTTAAAAAACTCAAAACTGAAAATCAGGTTTTAGGTTGATTCAAAGCACAAGACCAATTGCAAAAGCTTCCTCGTGTCCCCCTGAAGCTAACTGGATCACTTTCCAACCTTCATACGCCCAGAATTGGTACAATGGATTCAAACTGTTTCAAATAAAATGCATAATCGTGTTTCCATATTTAGACCTTTTCATTGCGTTTTTTTGATGCATTTATACTAATTGACTTGTTCTGAAACTAACCATATGCTTTGATTGGATTATTACATGCTATATACGATTTCACCATTATCAAATTCTAGGGTTTTCAGGACTTGGAATTAGGGGTTTTAAATTAAGGAAAAATTGGCCTTCAAGACTTACACCATTGGAATCAGCGTGTCTGGACGATCTTAAACCCACCCTCGAGCTCAATTTATGAGCATCACAGGGCTATTCGCTATTTTTCCATAGATGGCCTAAAAGAATGCTTGCAAAACCGTTGCCTAACATGTTTGTGTTTCAGGAAAATAAAAACCAACGAAGAAGACGCTTAGGTGGCGAGGTCTGACTGGTTCATTTGAATTTTGCGCGCAAAGTCCACTAACGCTTTTGTTTTCTTTTATAATGTTTATTCGTTATTATATGTTAACAACGCATGAATTGGTTCAATGGTAAAGTTGGTGAGTATTAATCTTCATGACCTGGGTTCGAGCCCCAGGTCTTCATTATTCCCATGTTATTTTTCAATTAGAATTCACATGCAGGCTCAATGTTGTGGTCCATGATACACTCTCACAATCCAACCATCCACGCGTACCTGGGCATCAAATCAAAGGCCATGATCTGGAGAGTACAATGCACCCTAGTCAACGCGTGTACACGCGTCCTGAAAAGTCCAACGGGCCAAAGCATCTTGGGCCAGATTACTAACGAAAAACCTCCTGTTTGGGGTCTGAACCCTCTAGGTTTGCCAAGTTTTTTTTCACTTTCTTTATTTTTAGTTTTTTTATTATTTATACTTTCTTTTAGTTATTATTTTATTAATTAATTTAATAATTTCATAAAAATACAAAACAATAAAAAAAATCAGAAAAGAGAAAAAAATATAATAAACATTTTATCTTAGTTTTGTAAATAAATTCCTAAATTATTTAGTTTTAAATTAGGTTGTAATTTTAATTCTTTTAATAAAAATCTAAAAAAACATAGAACTAGGGTTTAATTAATTTTTATCCTTTTTTCTTTTTCTCCCATAATAATTAAATAATCAAATATTTATTTTTATAATTAAATTTGTATATAAAAATTAGGGTTAATTTAGGTTAAAATTCAATGTTTTCTTAATAAATTAAAAGCCACTAGAATTAGGGTTAGTATTTATTTTAATTAATTCTTTTTTTTTCATTTAAATCATAAAATACCAAAAAACAATTTCTTTCCTTTCTTTTTAATTAATTAATTCCATGTAATTTTAATTTTGCAAAAGGGTCCAACGCCCTCGTTTTAATCCTTATTCGCATATTTATTTTATTTCGTTTAAATATTTATGTATCTCTCCCGAGGCCATGTAATTAATCTTTCGCACTTTTAATTCTTTTTTTTTCTTTACTTTTTTTTTTTTCTGTCAAATTGGGTTCGAGAAACTTTGGCGATGTGGACCCGCGCCTTTTGTAATAGCTTAGAACTCTTTACTTTTCTCGCAATTTT
This sequence comes from Vicia faba, assembly GCA_948472305.1. Taxonomy (NCBI): domain Eukaryota; kingdom Viridiplantae; phylum Streptophyta; class Magnoliopsida; order Fabales; family Fabaceae; genus Vicia; species Vicia faba. The sequence goes on along the minus strand of OX451736.1, from coordinate 1,269,238,784 downwards.
TAACTGTTAATCAAGGCATGAAAGAATGTATGGACAAAATAAAAACAAGCGCTAGATCACCAATGACATGACAAAAGACAAAATAACTGAACACGACACACAAATCACACACCACCCCTAGGGTACGCCTCACTGTTGCCTTGCCTCGAAAGGTGATCGTCGAGTAGAGGATGTCTTAGTAAGTCCTCATGATCCGGGAACCTGGCATGAGGGTAGCTTCTAAGGTGTCTTCCCATTGCTCTGGTGATCACCATGTCCCGAACCTCGAATTGACCCGAACACCTCCAACGGTGGTGCTACCTACCTCTCAATGGTGGGATGACACTACTTTAAAGGACATTTACACAGACGAATTCCTTAGGGTAGGTAGACGACTCTAGATACTTGCTCTAAATTTCAAAACAAATTCAAAAATACTTTTCACACCGACACCTTTTCAAAAGCTTTCGAAAGCAATTTTTCAAACACTCTTGAGGACCGATACAAGAGTCGAACTGGAATTTTCAAAGAAACTTTTTAAAACCCACATTGAAAAGTAAACAAACCTTTTTGAAAACACAAATGAGCAAGTATCTAAGAGCCCATGGATAACCATGGATAGAAAGGGTGCTAACACCTTCCCTTTCTATAACCTCCCTCCCGAACCGAGAGTAATCTCTATAAGGAATTTTTCTGTGCTTTTGTCCTTTCCATTTGGAGAAAATAAAAGACGGTGGCGACTCTTGCTTCCGCGACATTTCGCGAACCAGCGTTAAACAGTCAGTTCCAGATCCACCGATCACAGAACTGGCGACTCTGCTGGGGACTCAAACTTAAAGTGAGGTGTACCTTAGGGCTAGTTCATAACTGTGTTTTCAATTGTTTTCCTTGCTTGCTTTAAATTGTGGGACTGTCTTGGGAGTTCTATAGATCCTAACCCGGATCTGGGGATACCTTCTTAGAAAGTAGCAACAAGGCTGTGAGGGAACTGTGCGGGGTATACCGACATGGTTGAAACAGTCTGCTACGTTGATGTGGCACTTTGGTGTGTACCGGTAACCCTTGAGTTCAGTCAAGGAGAGTACGGGGCCTCCGCGTGGTGTCATGAAGCATCAACAGACCTTAGGAACCTTAATTGAACTATCTTGGCCTCTTTAGGGTAGTGAGATAACTGACTTTGGTGCAGTCCGAGGTTGGTTGATACTCGATACTACACCCAATTGAGGGTTGCTTTCCTGGAATATTTCGGTCGCCAGTTCAGTGGCTAAATCGAAACGATGAACAATGAAAGCAATCCAGTGATATTGGGACCCTTAGAACCCGGTTACTTCTAATAGGACAGGTTGAGCCCACCAACTTCAAGAGGGTAGTACCCCAAACTTCATGCTGGCCTAAACTCTAAGGGTCTCTTTTGTGTGACTTGTGTGCCTTCGTACTTGACTATCTGCATGCTTGTTACGTGACACTTGTTTCTTGCAGGTTTTAGTTTGTAGTCCTTAATTAGGACTCATAACAGGGTTTGCTAAGTTTCTTGCAGGTTTCGTTTATAGTCCTTAATCAGGACTCATAACAGGGTTACTCACATTACCCCATGCATACCATAACATCATACCATTGCATACATCCTAACCCATTTCAAGGATCTCAAGGGCTTGTGATGCAGGTCATGATGAACCAACTGTCCAGCAAGGGGCAAAGGGGATTTATTTTCCTCTAGACAAGGTTGTCAGAGGCTATGACCCACTGGATATGGTGAGCCTTTGACCCTTTGAAGAAGGACTCTCCATAATATGCAGTTCCTTCAATCAAGTTACCAGTTTCCAACTCTAACAATTTATTTACCCCTCGAGGTCCTTGAAATCATTGCATGCATATCATACATATCATTGCATAACAGGTACCCTTTCTCTGCAGGTTGCTTACCTTCTTTGCTGTTTATTTCAGCAGTCTCGTCATGAATCCTGAATCCTCAACCGAGCACACTATCAAGGCCCTCCAGGCTCAGAACGCCCAGTTCCAAGGGCTGATCATGAATTTGACCCAAGGGCAACAAGATCTGAAGGCTCTGCTCTTGAAGAAGGAAAAGAAGAAGAAGAGGACTGTTTTGTTCAGCCCTAGACGCAGAGCTGGGAACACCCTGCAGGATGAAGCTGAGAGGACAACTCCATCTGTGGGGAAAGGCAGTCATCAAGAGGAAAGGGTTCCCAGCCCAGTGGTCTCCGACAATGAGACAGATTTCAACGACGAGCAGTACCCTCCGGCTGAGGATAGGTACAAACAGTTGGAAGACCGGCTAAGTGCTATGGAGATACAAAAAGTGCCTGGCATGGACTTCGAGGATCTAGGTCTGTCTTCTGGGGTAGTGATCCCACACAAATTCAAGGCACCTGCCTTTGCAAAGTACGACGGGGCATCCTGTCCAAAGCTGCATCTCAGGTCATACATGAGGAGGATCCAGCCCTACACGGCCGACAGGAACTTATGGATCCACTTTTTCCAGGAGAGTCTTTCAGGGACTCAACTTGACTGGTTCTATCAACTGAATGGAGCCAAAATCCGCACCTGGGAAGACTTAGCCACTGCATTCTACAAGCAGTACCAGTACAATGCTGACCTCGCTCCCACGCGCACTCAGCTTCAGGGGATGTCTATGGGTACAGGCGAGGGCTTTAAAGAGTATGCTCAAAAATGGAGGGACCTTGCTGGAAGGGTACAACCACCTCTGACTGACCGCGAGCTCGTCGACATGTTCTTGGGGACCCTGTCTGGTCCATTCTTCAACCACCTGATTGGGAATTCTGCTGCGGGGTTTACAGATCTGATCTTGACCGGGGAAAGAATAGAAGCTGGCATCAAGTCAGGGAAAATACAAAATGGTGACTCCTCGAACACTGAGAAAAAACCATCCAAGAGAGAATCTAGTGCGGTCAACACAGTAGCTATTGTAAAGCCGGCCGGTGCTCCTCAGCGTCACCGTCAACAAAGGGAAGAAAGACCTAAGAGGCAATTTACTCCCCTCGGCATGACCTTGTCACAGATATTGCCACAGCTGCTGGAAACCAAGTTGGTAACTCTCATGGATCCCCCAAAGAATCCTAACAGGACACCTTCAAGGTACAATCCCAATGCTCGCTGCGCCTATCATTCCGACAGCCCGGGGCATGATACAGATGACTGTTGGACTTTGAGAAATTGGGTTCAAGATCTAATTGACGCAAAGGAAGTCCAACTCGGCTCTCCAGAGGCTCCCAACGTGATCACTGCTCCCATGCCAAAACACGGCTAGGATAGAAAGCATTTTTTTGTTCATTTGAATTCAAGTTGTAATTTTTCTTTTGATTGTTCAAACATTTATTCATGTTAAACATTGTTATTTCATTAATGCATCGCACATGTCTGTTTTGAAGCAATATTCGTTTTCACTAAATGCAAATTATTTTCATATTTTTTCTGATGATCAACTCTCAATTAATAATTCTAAGCCTCTTGAGGGAGGATGACGAAAACGATACCACGATCTACAGTATGCTTTTGAACAGACCCCGCTGATGAGGTACAGGCATTGTTTCAATCCCTAAACACTGGAGTTATAAGGAAGATAATCCCTCGTCAACCCCTCTGAGCCAAAGAAGTAGGAGTTTTTCTTTTCGAAATTTAAAACCCTTAATCATAACCTGGGGCAGGGTAGTCTCTCAGTTGATCCAAGTGCATAACGAATGGCACCAAAGAGGTCCTTGCAAAACAAAGAAAGACAGTGATGGTTCCGAATAATCGATAAAGAAAGGCAGTCATTATCCTTCAAAATAAAAACCCAATAAGTCAAAACCTATAAAGGGGACTTACGAAACTGGGGCATCCCGCTGACTGTAATTCCAAAAAAGGAAACAGTTCAGGCAAAAAAGAAAGGGATAACAAAATCAAGGAAGAAAAAGAGGTCCTACAAACCCTCAGCAAAAAAGGAGATGACTGCCTATTCAAATAAACGTTCAACATCCGAATCATCACCGGAAAATAAGAGCAAAGACTCAAACAAGGTCTAACGCACGATCAACTGAGCTTAGGTTTGAAGAACATCACGAAGAGCGGGTGGGTACAAATAATTTGAGCCTTTATCCTTTGTTTCTTAAACCATGAACCAGGCCACGTTATAACCCTCAAAAGTCCTAGCTGAAGCATGGGTTAGTTCGAAAGCATACTGTTACGAAAGGTATCCTGACTCCTTAAGGCTCGTAATAAATAAGGAGTTGACATCACGTTTTACAAACATTCACTTGTTTTATAAAAAAAAATGCATTTTCAAAATCTTCAAGACAGACATAGGCTTTGCATCTTTAACATAACTTTGTTTGCATATGACCTTTTGTTTGAACAGCAGGGAAATTCGCACGAGAAATACCTAGTGAACAAAAGCATTTCCACTCAAAGGGCATGGCAGAATTATGGTCCATCATCTGGGGCAATCCAATCAAGATCCGGAGAATCTCTCAAAGGCCAAAACTCCTGGGGCAAATCTCCACCTGAGTCACTTGGGGCATTCCAACAATGAATCTTGCCTGATTAAACATCTTCTGATGGTATGCCAACACACTTCTAACAGGGGAAACTCCCTACCTTCTGAAAGCACGGACATAGTCGAAAAGATACTACGCACAATCAAAGACTCGCTAGGTCGACCGGCCTAGGCAAAAATAAGGGCTTCCCGGCGAACCAAAAGGGTTCGGGCAAAATAAGGGATGAAAATGAAAATTTGTACACCCGGCAAGTCGAAAACCTGAAGAGGCGGCTTGGGCAAAAATGGGTATCCCGGTGGACTGAAAACCCGAAAGGGAAGTGTTGTACCCCAAAATTTGCTCTCCCATATTCTCCAAGAAATTGCCAAGTCAAGCTTCAAAATTCCCCAAGGGCTACACAGTGCAAAGGCCTCCTAAGCAGTCAAAACTAGGGTTTGTGTTCTGATCAAGAAAATGAAGTTTTCAAAGGTCCAATCAAGTCTCACATGCCTATAAACATGGTCAAGCATCCTCATATCAAGTTTCAAAACATTCAGCTCAAAATTGCACAGTCAAAACCCTAAATTGCACTATAGTCAACTGTAGGGGCAAAATGGTCATTTGACAGTAAAAAGTTCAAATTTTTGGTCAACATATCATTTTGAAGCCACAAACATCATTTGATCAATGCTTGATCATGATTCTCAAAATTTGGCTCAGAAATCATCAAGATGCAAAAGTTTCCTTATTTGGACAGTTGAAAAAGTCAACTGAAATTGACCAGGGCATAACTTTCACATGGATTATCAGAAAAATTCCATCAAAAGCTCATTTTGAAGAGAAAGACATTTCCTACAACTCATCTTCATACTTCAAGTCCAAGAAATGCTCTCACAAAAAGTTATCAATTTCAACATTATAGGTCATTTTCAAAAGTCAACAAAAAGGGACTTTAAGTCAAAGGCCATAACTTGAGATTGGTAAATCAAAATGACATGGGACCAAAGACATTGGTTATAGGACTCAAAGACCTTTCCAAAATGTCCAAGAACATGAGAAAAGCTTAAAAATTGAGCAAGTTATGCCTTGTAGAAGTTGGGAAATTTTTGGATATTTTGAAAAGTCAACATTGATCCAAATGACCTAAAATTGCTAATGGGCCCATTTTTCTTCCACAAATCATCATCTATGGCATGTTCACGACCACTTGGCCCAAAGGGAAGTATTTTCTCATTTTTTATTTATTTATTTGAATTTTTATTTATATTAATTCATTTAAATTAATTAAATATGTGAAAAATACTTAACTTAACCTAACAAATCTTTTTGTACATGTTTTAGTCTCAATAATTCGTGCACATTCAAATATGGGAAGATTTGGTTTGATTGGATCCTAATTGACACAAAATTGCATAGAAAAAGATATGGAAATCATGGTGAAAAATCAAATCTTCAAAACCATGATTGTAAGAGATTTGGAGCAAGTTTTTTGACCTAATGCACTCAATACAAAAGCCTGAATACAACCCTAATCAAAATACACACACGCAGCTACTCAACAAAGCCATAACCAAACTTGAAACTTTTCTCAAAAAAGTCAAATCTGAAAACCACTTTTGAGGGCGATTCAAAGCGTAATTCTTGTTCCATTAGCTTGCCAAGGTTGCCCAGAAGCGATTACAATCAAAAACCTTCATCAAAGCTCAAGGAATCGGTATACAGGACTCCAAAAATTTCATGAAAAACTCATAATCGTGTTCTCAAATCTAGGCATTTTCATAACATTTTGTTCATTGATTCATGTTCATTATGAAATTTTGAAGCTAACCAATGCATTCAATTATGTTTTTATGCTGTATACACGATTTCACCATGTTTGAGTTTTAGGGTTTACAGGACCTCCAATTGGGGATTTTGAAACCAAGAAAAATTGGCCTTCAAGAGTACCATGGTTGTAATCAGCAAATCTGGACGAAGAAGACACCATGCTCGCGCCTAATTTATGGACCTCCTAGGCCTAATCGTTATTTTCCCATAAGCTGCCTAAGAAAACGCGTATAAAACCGTGGCCTATGTGTTTTGTGTTTCAGGAATAACGAGGAAGATGACTTCGTGGCTGCCAACAATTGGCTAGTTTAAATTTCGCGCGCTAACCACCACTAACTGTTACTTTCTTATTATATTGTTCTTGGATTATTTAATATACAAATAAGCAAATTGGCACGGTTGGCAAGCGTGTTGGCTGGTGAAGTGCATGACCTGGGTTCGAGCCCCAGGTCTTCAATAATTTCAATGTCAGTTTTCTATTAACCATCACATGCAGCTTCGCTCACTGGAGACCATGATACATCTCCTCATCAGGCCAGCCACGCGTATGTCTAAGGCAATCCAAGGGTGCAAAGTGGAGGAACAGCATAAGGTCTAGTCAATGCTGCAGCACACCATCTGGAAAGTCAAACGGATCAATGTCTTATTGGGCCAGAATTCTTGGATCTAACCTCCATATTGGGGTCTGAACCCCCAGGTTTGCATATTCTTTTTATTTTCTTTTCTTTACCTTTTTTGTATTATTATTTTTTATTCCTCTTAATTATTATTTGTTCAGCTAATTAATTATTTTTCATAAATATAAAAAATGCATAAAAATCAAAAAGATAAAAAATATAATAAATATTTTATTTTAATATTTCTTGTAAATAAATGCATGTAAATTAATTAGTTTAAATTAGGGTTTTAATTTTAATTTCTTTCATAACAAAAATCTAAAAAAATATAGAACTAGGTTTAATTAATGTTTTATTCCTTTTTAATTTTTCTTTTTCACAATAATATTATTTATTTTATTTATTTTCATAATTAAAATTGTATATAAAAATTAGGTTTAATTTAGGTTAAATTTTAATGTTTTCTTAATAAATTAAAATAAAGTAGAATTAGGGTTAGTAGTTAATTTTAATTATTTCTTTCTTTTTTTTTCTATTAAATCTTAAAATACATAAAAATGCCAAAAAAAAACAAAAACAATTTCTTTTCTTAAATTAATTAATTCATGTAATGTTAATATTTTGCAAAAAAGGGTCCAACGCCCTCCTTTCGACTTAATTGTTTAATTTCGCATATTTATTTTATTTTGCTTAAATAATTATGTACCTCTCCCGAAGCCTTGTAATTACTCCTCGCACTTTTAATTTCTTTATTTTTCTGTCAAATCGGGTCCTGGTTAATTTTGGCGATGTGGACCCGCGCCATTTGTAATAGCTTTAGATTTACTTTTCCTCGCAACTTTTTAACTGTTAATCAAAAGCATGAAAGAATGTATGGACGAAATAAAAACAAGCGTAGGACACCAATAATATGATAAGATAAATGTAAATGAAAACGACACACGAATCGCACACACCACCCCTAGGGTACGCCTCACTGTTGCCTTGCCTCGAAAGGTGATCGTCGAGTAGAGGACGTCTTAGTAAGTCCTCATGATCCGGGAACCTGGCATGAGGGTAGCTTCTAAGGTGTCTTCCCATTGCTCTGGTGATCACCATGTCCCGAACCTCGAATTGACCCGAACACCTCCAACAGTGGTGCTACCTACCTCTCAATGGTGGGATGGCACTACTTTAAAGGACATTTACACAGACGAATTCCTTAGGGTAGGTAGGTTCTCATAGATGCTTGCTCTATTCAAAAACAAAACAAAAACTTTTCACACCGACACTTTCAAAAAGCTTTCAAAATAATTTTTCAAACACTCTTGAGGACTGATACAAGAGTCGATCTGAAATCTTTAAACGAAACTTTTTCAAACCCACTCACACTTGAAAAGCAAACAAACACTTTTGAAAACACAATGAGCAAGTATCTAAGAGCCCATGGATAACCATGGATAGAAAGGGTGCTAACACCTTCCCTTTCTATAACCTACCTCCCGAACCGAGAGCAATCTCTTTAAGGAATTTTTCTATGCTTTTGTCCTTTCCATTTGGAGAAAATAAAAGACGGTGGCGACTCTTGCTTCCGCGAAATTTCGCGAACCAGCGTTAAACAGTTAGTTCCAGATCCACCGATCACAGAACTGGCGACTCTGCTGGGGATCAAACTTAAAGTGAGGTGTACCTTAGGGCTAGTTCATAACTGTGTTTTCAATTGTATTGATTTGCTTGCTTTACTATTGTGGGTTGCATCGGAGTTACATAGATCCTAACCCGGATCTGGGGATACCCTGTTTAGGTAGCATAAGCTGTGAGGGACCTGTCCGACGTAGACCGACACAGGTGAAGCAGTCTCTACGTTGGTGTGGCACCTTGGTCTGTACCGATATCCCTTGTGTCGCAACGAGGAGAATATGGGTCTTCTGAGGAGTCATTAAGCACCAATAACCTTAGAACCTTAATTGACACGACTTGGCCTTTAGAATTGTAGCAGTATGCTACGCCCATTGAGGCTAAACTCTCGTGATGGTTCTGGCCGCAAGAAAAGATTGCGATGCTGGAGTTATGACCGATTGAGGGTAGTCAATGATATTGGGATCCTCTAAGAACCCGGTTACTTTTGATTAGGACAGGTATGAACCAACAAACTGAAAGAGGGTAATACCTAGACCTCATGCTGGCCTAAACTCTAAGGGCTCTTCTGTGTGACTTGTGTGCCTTCGTACTTGACTATTTGCATGCCTGTTATCTGACACATGAACTACTCACAAGTTTCATTTATAGTCCTTAATTAGGACTCATGACAGGTTTTACTTGAGTTTCTTACAGGTTTTGGTTTGCAGTCCTTAGTAGGGACTCATAACAGGGTTACTTACATTACCCCATGCATCATGACATCATATCATTGCATACATCCTAACCCACTTCAAGGATCTCAAAGGCTTGTGATGCAGGTCATGATAAATCAAACATCTAGCAAGGGGCAAAGAGGATTTATTTTCCCCTAGCCAAGGTTGTCAGGGGCTATGACCCACTTGATATGGTGAGCCTTTGACCCTTGGAAGAAAGACTCTCAACAAATATGGAGTTACTTCCATCAAGCTACCGGACCCAAATTCTAACAAATTTTCTTGTTTATCCTGCGGGATCCTTGAAAACATTGCATGCATGTCATACACATCATTACATAACAGGTATCTTTGTTGCAGGTCACTTACCTTTCTCGCTGTTTATTTCAGCAATGGCCCTCCAACCAGATAACCAGGACCTTCTTGCTCAAGAGACTCGGTTCGGGGAAATCCTCCTGAATCTATCCAAGGGGCAGGAGGAGCTAAGGACACTTCTCATGGGGACTTTTGTCAAGAACAGCGCCGAGGATGAAAGGTTGAAACACCTATAAGCTGAGATGGATGCAATGAAAGCCCAAATGTTGGGGCAGAGAAATGCCATTCAAGGTTTAGCTCAAAGACAAGATGAACTCCGGTTTCTCGTCAACCAACTGATTCAGGGTAACCAACTGGGGCAAACATCTAAAGGTAAAAAGCCAGTCATCGTTCGACCATCTTTGAGACAAAGAGGCAAGGAGAAAGCTCCTCATATGGCTCCAGTATCACCAATTCAGTATCAACCTCACCAGCTTCAACCAGACAAGCCCCAAAGGCAATTCACCGAGCTCAACGTGTCGCTGCCTCAAGCCTTACAACAACTGCTGAGGTTGAACTTGGTAACTCGAAAGGATCCTCCTAATAATCCCAACAAGACACCTTCAAGGTATAACCCCAATGCTCACTGCGCTTATCATTCTGACAGCCCAGGGCATGCTACAGAGGATTGTTGGACTTTGAAGAATAAGATCCAGGACCTAATTGAGGAAGGAGCTGTGGAATTCACCCAAGATGGCCAGGCTGAGTGCTTCTACCATCCCTACAGGAGGCACCATTTGAAGTAACAAGCCCTGAGATGAGAAGACTTTTGTTCGTTAAGATTTTCAAGTTGTAATTTCTTTCTGTTCAAACATTTACTCATATTAAACATTGTTATTTAATTAATGCATCGCATATGTCTGTTTGGAAGCAATATATTCGTATTCACTATACGCAAATTATTTTCATATTTTTTCTGATGATCAACTCCTGGGTAATAATGCTAAGCCTCTTGAGGGAGGATGACGAAAACGATACCACGATCTTTACAGTATGCTTTTGAACAGACCCCGCTGATGAGGTACAGGCATTGTTTCAATCCCTAAACACTGGAGTTATAAGGAAGATAATCCCTCGTCAACCCCATCTGAGCCAAAGAAGTAGGAGTTTTTCTTTTCGAAATTTAAAACCCTTAATCATAACCTGGGGCAGGGTAGTCTCTCAGTTGATCCAAGTGCATAACGAATGGCACCGAAGAAGTCCTTACAAAATGAAGAAAGACAGTGATGGTTCCGAATAATCAATAAAGAAAGGCAGTCATTATCTCAAAAAAATAAAAAACCCATTAAGTCAAAACCCGTGAAGGAGACTTACAAAACTGGGGCATCCCGCTGACTGTAATTCCAAAAAAGGAAACAACTCAGGCAAAAAAAGAAAGGGATAACAAAAATCAGACAAGAAAGAGGTCTTATAAACCCTCAACAAAAAAGGAATGACCGTCCATTCAAAATAAATCATCAATATCCGAATCATCACCGGAAAATCAGAGCAAAGACTCAAACGAGGTATAACGTATGATCAACTGAGTTTAGGTTTGAAGAACATCACGAAGAGTGGGTGGGTACAAATAAAATTTGAGCCTTTATCCTTTGTTTCTTAAACCGTGAACCAGGCCACGTTATAACCCTTAAAAGTCCTAGCTGAAGCATGGGTTAGTTCGAAAGCATACTGTGACGAAAGGTATCCTGACTCCTTAAGGCTTACAGTAAATACGGAGTTGACATCACGTTTTACAAACATTCACTGGTTTTATGAAAAAGAATGCATTTTCAAAATCTTAAAGACAGACATAAGCTTTGCATTTTTAACATAACTTTGTTTGCATATGACTTTTTGTTTGAACAACATAGAAGTTCGCACGACGAATGCCTAATGAACAGAAATACCTCCAATCAAGGGGCAGACATGACCATGGTCCATTATCTGGGGCAGTCCAATCAAGATTCAAGGAATCTCTCAAGATGCCAAATAGCCTGGGGCAAATCTCTGCTTGAATCACTTGGGGCACTGCAGCAACGAATCTTGCCTGATCAAACATCTTCTGGTGGCATGACAACACACTTCTAACAGGGGCAACTCCCTACCTTCTGAAAGCACGGACATAGTCGAAAAAAATACTGTGCAAAATCAAAGACCCGCTAGGTTGACATACCTAGGCAAAAATAAGGGCTTCCCGGCGAACCAAAAGGGTTCGGGCAAAATGAAGGGACGAAATGAAAAAATCTGTACACCCGGCAAGTCGAAAACCTGAAAAGGCGGCTTGGGCAAAAATGGGTATCCCGGTGGACTGAAAACCCGAAGGGGCGGTCCAGGCAAAAGTTAGGGATCAAAGCGTACGACTATGTCCTGTCATCTTATCATCTGCCTGCCAGAAGAAGGTTTGTCCATCAACAACTATCAGCACCTCACAGGTCTTCCTCTCCAATATCAGAAACAGGGGCAATAAAGAGTGGTCTAAGCAATCTGATTGTTTCTGTCCTCCAAGATACCAAGGTAGGTTCAGTTAAAGAACATGACCAAGTACATATTAATTCCCCAGAGAGTGGTTCAGCAAAACAGTGCATTATTCTCCAAGCAAAATTATCAAATCTCAAGGAAGTTGGGTATCCTCCAGCAGATATCAACATTCCCCAGCAGTATACATATATTCTTAACAAGCATCCCCGGCAGTCTTGGTCTAAAGATTGTTCCCCGGCGGCAGACCAATATTCAAAGGAATCGCTTCCCCGACATAGTTCAAGACTTCCCCAAGAGAGTCCAATCCAGTCCCCCAGGAAAGTTGGAACTTATCTCCCCAAGCAGTATGCTTATCCCCAGTAGGTTCTGGAAGCTTATCCCCTCGCAGAGCACGAACGCGTCGTCCGGCTTTATTTAAAGAGTTATTTCCTTAACAGGATATAACTGGGTTATCCTCAGCCAAAAGCCACGGAAAGAGCGTCCTCGACGAAGTCTTCTTACCCCAGCGAAGTCTATCAACACTTCCAACAACAAGGGTATCCCCAGCAAATTATTATCTACACTCAGCAAGGCACCCCTCTTCCCACAGAGTATTGCTTCCCAGCATGGTCGCTAGAGTATCTTTTCTCCCCGCAGAATCTTCCATTCGCCAAGTTTATTCCGCAACGGAGTCATCTTCTCCTACCGGTATTCTTGCAGTTATCATCCCCAGCGGAAGCAAAAGCTTATTCTTCAACATCAGCCCAGGACACGACTTCCCGACACCCGTCAAGGATTCACTTTCCTAGACAAAAACATACATAAAACATCACATACATCATTATAGCATGCATAGACGCATTATATCATACAAATCTCATTTATGTTGAGAACATCATTGCTTGATCCATATCATGCATTGCATATGACTGACCTTTACCTTTCAGGAAAGATGCAGTTGAAATTCTCAATCATATTTCAAGACCTAGACCGGTTCAGTTAATCGACTCCAAAGATTTCTTATCCAGTCCCAGGCCTACTCTAGTCCAGCTAAATCGACTCCCAAAAGATTTTTCTGATAAAGACTCAGTAGAAGTTATCCCAGGTGTTTCCCTCTCCGACGGTGAGTGAGGTGATAATCTCCTATGGTTCCCTCTCCGACGGTGAGTGAGGTGGTAAGTCCTTTTCAGATGTTTCCCTCTCCGACGGTGAGTGAGGTGATAGTCTCCTGTGGTTCCCTCTCCGACGGTGAGTGAGGTGGTAAGTCCTTTTCAGATGTTTCCCTCTCCGACGGTGAGTGAGGTGATAGTCTCCTGTGGTTCCCTCTCCGACGGTGAGTGAGGTGGTAAGTCCTTTTCAGATGTTTCCCTCTCCGACGGTGAGTGAGGTGATAATCTCCTATGGTTCCCTCTCCGACGGTGAGTGAGGTGGTAAGTCCTTTTCAGATGTTTCCCTCTTCGACGGTGAGTGAGGTGATAATCTCCTACGGTTCCCTCTCCGACGGTGAGTGAGGTGGTAAGTCCTTTTCAGATGTTTCCCTCTCCGACGGTGAGTGAGGTGATAGTCTTCTATGGTTCCCTCTCCGACGGTGAGTGAGGTGGTAAGTCCTTTTCAGATGTGTCCCTCTCCGACGGTGAGTGAGGTGATAGTCTCCTATGGTTCCCTCTCCGACGGTGAGTGAGGTGGTAAGTCCTTTTCAGATGTTTCCCTCTCCGACGGTGAGTGAGGTGATAGTCTCCTACGGTTCCCTCTCCGACGGTGAGTGAGGTGGTAAGTCCTTTTCAGATGTTTCCCTCTCCGACGGTGAGTGAGGTGATAGTCTCCTATGGTTCCCTCTCCAACGGTGAGTGAGGTGGTAAGTCCTTTTCAGATGTTTCCCTCTCTGACGGTGAGTGAGGTGATAGTCTCCTATGGTTCCCTCTCCGACGGTGAGTGAGGCGATAATTCCTTTTCAGATGTTTCCCTCTCCGACGGTGAGTGAGGTGATAGTCTCCTACGGTTCCCTCTCCGACGGTGAGTGAGGTGGTAAGTCCTTTTCAGATGTTTCCCTCTCCGACGGTGAGTGAGGTGATAGTCTCCTATGGTTCCCTCTCCGACGGTGAGTGAGGTGGTAAGCCCTTTTCAGATGTTTCCCTCTCCGACGGTGAGTGAGATGATAGTCTCCTACGGTTCCCTCTCCGACGGTGAGTGAGGTGGTAAGTCCTTTTCAGATGGTTCCCTCTTAGACGGTGAGTGAGGTGATAATCTCCTATGGTTCCCTCTCCGACGGTGAGTGAGGTGATAATCTCCTATGGTTCCCTCTCCGACGGTGAGTGAGGCGATAATTCCTTTTCAGATGGTTCCCTCTCCGACGGTGAGTGAGGTGATAATCTCCTATGGTTCCCTCTCCGACGGTGAGTGAGGCGACAATTCCTTTCAGACTATAATTTCCTAGGGTTCCCTCTCCAACGGTGAGTGAGGTGATAATTCCTTTCAGATTATAAATACCTATGGTTCTCTTCCCGATACTGCGAAGAAGGTAATTCACACCAAGATTTTTCTCAACGAGCGTTGTTGAAGTTAAAGTCACCCAAGGTTCTCTTACCATTCATGCTAAGGTGGTAACCATCCCTGGTTCATTCATCACCTTTTGAAGATCCAAACTCAGCTCCTGTAACCAGTCAGGACATATCTATGCCAAGCATCTGAAAACCAGTTCTTGCAACGTGTCAGGTACTCTTTTTTCTTTTGCAGGTATGCAGGTTCTCGCTAAGGAATCTCCTACGCGATCAACATCCAGATGGCATCTATAAGCCCATCATCCTATTCATCAATCTCCAAATGGCATCTATAAGCCCATTCCCCCATCACCATCACTGCTATTATGTGAGCGCAAATTTCTGGGCACTCTAGTGTCCAATCATCTTCTACCTTCGGATTACGAAAGGCACGTCAGCCAATCTGCATCCTCAGGTCTAAGAAGATTGAACAGGGGCAACTGTTGTACCCTAAAATTTTCCCTCCCATATTCTCCAAAAAATTGCCAAGTCAAGCTTCAAAATTCCCCAAGGGCTACACAGTGCAAAGGCCTCCTAAGCAGTCAAAACTAGGGTTTGTGTTCTGATCAAGAAAATGAAGTTTTCAAAGGTCCAATCAAGTCTCACATGCCTATAAACATGGTCAAGCATCCTCATATCAAGTTTCAAAACATTCAGCTCAAAATTGCACAGTCAAAACCCTAAATTGCACTATAGTCAACTGTAGGGGCAAAATGGTCATTTGACAGTAAAAAGTTCAAATTTTTGGTCAACATATCATTTTGAAGCCACAAACATCATTTGATCAATGCTTGATCATGATTCTCAAAATTTGGCTCAGAAATCATCAAGATGCAAAAGTTTCCTTATTTGGACAGTTGAAAAAGTCAACTGAAATTGACCAGGGCATAACTTTCACATGGATTATCAGAAAAATTCCATCCAAAGCTCATTTTGAATAGAAAGACATTTCCTACAACTCATATTCATACTTCAAGTCCAAGAAATTCTCTCACAAAAAGTTATCAATTTCAACATTATAGGTCATTTTCAAAAGTCAACAAAAAGGGACTTTAAGTCAAAGGCCATAACTTGATATTGGTAAATCGAAATGACATGGGACCAAAGACATTGGTTAGAGGACTCAAAGACCTTTCCAAAATGTCCAAGAACATGAGAAAATCTTAAAAATTGAGCAAGTTATGCCTTGTAGAAGTTGGGAAATTTTTGGATATTTTGAAAAGTCAACATTGATCCAAATGACCTAAAATTGCTAATGGGCCCATTTTTCTTCCACAAATCATCATCTATGGCATGTTCACGACCACTTGGCCCAAAGGGAAGTATTTTCTCATTTTTTATTTATTTATTTGAATTTTTATTTATATTAATTCATTTAAATTAATTAAATATGTGAAAAATACTTAACTTAACCTAACAAATCTTTTTGTACATGTTTTAGTCTCAATAATTCGTGCACATTCAAATATGGGAAGATTTGGTTTGATTGGATCCTAATTGACACAAAATTGCATAGAAAAAGATATGGAAATCATGGTGAAAAATCAAATCTTCAAAACCATGATTATAAGAGATTTGGAGCAAGTTTTTTGACCTAATGCACTCAATACAAAAGCCTGAATACAACCCTAATCAAAATACACACATGCAGCTACTCAACAAAGCCATAACCAAACTTGAAACTTTTCTCAAAAAAGTCAAATCTGAAAACCACTTTTGAGGGCGATTCAAAGCGTAATTCTTGTTCCATTAGCTTGCCAAGGTTGCCCAGAAGCGATTACAATCAAAAACCTTCATCAAAGCTCAAGGAATCGGTATACAGGACTCCAAAAATTTCATGAAAAACTCATAATCATGTTCTCAAATCTAGGCATTTTCATAACATTTTGTTCATTGATTCATGTTCATTATGAAATTTTGAAGCTAACCAATGCATTCAATTATGTTTTTATGCTGTATACACGATTTCACCATGTTTGAGTTTTAGGGTTTACAGGACCTCCAATTGGGGATTTTGAAACCAAGAAAAATTGGCCTTCAAGAGTACCATGGTTGTAATCAGCAAATCTGGACGAAGAAGACACCATGCTCGCGCCTAATTTATGGACCTCCTAGGCCTAATCGTTATTTTCCCATAAGCTGCCTAAGAAAACGCGTATAAAACCGTGGCCTATGTGTTTTGTGTTTCAGGAATAACGAGGAAGATGACTTCTTGGCTGCCAACAATTGGCTAGTTTAAATTTCGCGCGCTAACCACCACTAACCGTTACTTTCTTATTATATTGTTCTTGGATTATTTAATATACAGATAAGCAAATTGGCACGGTTGGCAAGCGTGTTGGCTGGTGAAGTGCATGACCTGGGTTCGAGCCCCAGGTCTTCAATAATTTCAATGTCATTTTTCTATTAACCATCACATGCAGCTTCGCTCACTGGAGACCATGATACATCTCCTCATCAGGCCAGCCACGCGTATGTCTAAGGCAATCCAAGGGTGCAAAGTGGAGGAACAGCATAAGGTCTAGTCAACGCTGCAGCACACCATCTGGAAAGTCAAACGGATCAATGTCTTATTGGGCCAGAATTCTTGGATCTAACCTCCATATTGGGGTCTGAACCCCCAGGTTTGCATATTCTTTTTATTTTCTTTTCTTTACCTTTTTTGTATTATTATTTTTTATTCCTCTTAATTATTATTTGTTCAGCTAATTAATTATTTTTCATAAATATAAAAAATGCATAAAAATCAAAAAGATAAAAAATATAATAAATATTTTATTTTAATATTTCTTGTAAATAAATGCATGTAAATTAATTAGTTTAAATTAGGGTTTTAATTTTAATTTCTTTCATAACAAAAATCTAAAAAAATATAGAACTAGGTTTAATTAATGTTTTATTCCTTTTTAATTTTTCTTTTTCACAATAATATTATTTATTTTATTTATTTTCATAATTAAAATTGTATATAAAAATTAGGTTTAATTTAGGTTAAATTTTAATGTTTTCTTAATAAATTAAAATAAAGTAGAATTAGGGTTAGTAGTTAATTTTAATTAATTCTTTCTTTTTTTTTCTATTAAATCTTAAAATACATAAAAATGCCAAAAAAAAAAAAAAACAATTTCTTTTCTTAAATTAATTAATTCATGTAATGTTAATATTTTGCAAAAAAGGGTCCAACACCCTCCTTTCGACTTAATTGTTTAATTTCGCATATTTATTTTATTTTGCTTAAATAATTATGTACCTCTCCCGAAGCCTTGTAATTACTCCTCGCACTTTTAATTTCTTTATTTTTCTGTCAAATCGGGTCCTGGTTAATTTTGGCGATGTGGACCCGCGCCATTTGTAATAGCTTTAGATTTACTTTTCCTCGCAACTTTTTAACTGTTAATCAAAAGCATGAAAGAATGTATGGACGAAATAAAAACAAGCGTAGGACACCAATAATATGATAAGATAAATGTAAATGAAAACGACACACGAATCGCACACACCACCCCTAGGGTACGCCTCACTGTTGCCTTGCCTCGAAAGGTGATCGTCGAGTAGAGGACGTCTTAGTAAGTCCTCATGATCCGGGAACCTGGCATGAGGGTAGCTTCTAAGGTGTCTTCCCATTGCTCTGGTGATCACCATGTCCCGAACCTCGAATTGACCCGAACACCTCCAACAGTGGTGCTACCTACCTCTCAATGGTGGGATGGCACTACTTTAAAGGACATTTACACAGACAAATTCCTTAGGGTAGGTAGGTTCTCATAGATGCTTGCTCTATTCAAAAACAAAACAAAAACTTTTCACACCGACACTTTCAAAAAGCTTTCAAAACAATTTTTCAAACACTCTTGAGGACTGATACAAGAGTCGATCTGAAATCTTTAAACGAAACTTTTTCAAACCCACTCACACTTGAAAAGCAAACAAACACTTTTGAAAACACAATGAGCAAGTATCTAAGAGCCCATGGATAACCATGGATAGAAAGGGTGCTAACACCTTCCCTTTCTATAACCTACCTCCCGAACCGAGAGCAATCTCTTTAAGGAATTTTTCTGTGCTTTTGTCCTTTCCATTTGGAGAAAATAAAAGACGGTGGCGACTCTTGCTTCCGTGACATTTCGCGAACCAGCGTTAAACAGTCAGTTCCAGATCCACCGATCACAGGCAGTCCAGGCAAAAGTTAGGGATCAAAGCGTATGACTATGTCCCGGCATCTCGTCACTTGCCTACCAGAAGAAGATTCGTTAATCATCAAACACCTTCACAGGTCTTCCTCCCTAATATCAGAAACTGGGGCAATAATGAGTTGTCTAAATGATCCGGTTGCTCTGTCCACCGAAGGGCCAAGGTAAGTTCAGCTGAAGAATGCGACCAAGAGCGAACGCGTCGTCCGACTTTATTCAAAGAGTTATTTCCTTACCAGGATATAACTGGGTTATCCTCAGCTAAAAGCCATGGAAAGATCGTCGCCAACGCAGTCTTCTTATCCCCAGCAAAGTCCATCAACGCTTCCAACACAACAAAGATATCCCCAGCAAGTTATTATTAAGAACTCAGCAAAATATCTCTCTCCCCAGTGGAGACGAAGAACTTTACTCTTCAGACATCAGCTACTCTTCAGACATCAGCCTAGGATTTGACTTCCCGGCATCCGTCAAGGATCTACTTTCCCAAGACGAAGATACATTCATAAACATCACATTTTCATACATCATGATACATGCATATACGCATCATGTCATATAATCTCATTTATGTCGTTGCTTGATCCATATCATGCACTGCATATGACTGACCTTTACCTTTCAGGAAGGATACAGTTAAATGATCAGCTATGTCAGGGTAGACAAATATAGTCAAAAGAGACCAATTCAGTCAAGGTAGACAAATCCAGTCAAAGAATACAAATCCAGTTAAAGCAATGCCTAAAGATTTCTCTGATCCAACTCGTCGTCATAGACACTCGTTGTTATAGACACTCGTCGTTATAGACACTCGTCATCATAGACACTCGTCGTTATAGACACTCGTCGTCATAGACACTCGTCGTTATAGACACTCGTCGTTATAGACACCCGTCGTTATAGACACCCGTCGTTATAGACACCCGTCGTTATAGACACCCGTCGTTATAGACACTCGTCGTCATAGACACTCGTCGTTATAGACACTCGTCATTATAGACACTCGTCGTTATAGACACTCGTCGTCATAGACACTCGTCGTCATAGACACTCGTCGTTATAGACACTCGTCGTTATAGACACTCGTCGTTATAGACACTCGTCGTTATAGACACTCGTCGTTATAGACACTCGTCGCTATAGACACTCGTCGTTATAGACACTCGTCGTCATAGACACTCGTCGTTATAGACACTCGTCGTTCTAGACACTCGTCGTTATAGACACTCGTCGTTAAAGACCACTCGTCCATGAGGATAACCTGTCAGTAGAGACAACTCACCAACCTTACTAATTCCGGACTCGATTCATGTATCTTGCCAGGGTGTAGCTGTTGAATCATATTTCAAGACCTAGACCGGTTCAGTTAATCAACTCCAAAGATTTCTTATCCAGTCCAAGGCCTTCTCTATTCCAGCTAAATTGACTCCCAACAGATTTTTCTGATAAAGACTCAGTAGAAGTTATCTCAGGTTTTTCTCAAACGTCCACTTTTAAGATTATAATTTCCTATGGTTCTCTCCCCGACGGTGCGTGAGATGATAATTCCAGCCCAAGTTTTTCTCAGACGTCCGCTTTTGAGATTATAATTTCCTATGGTTCTCTCCCCGACGGTGCGTGAGATGATAATTCCATCCCAGGTTTTTCTCAAACGTCCGCTTTTGAGATTATAATTTCCGATGGTCCTCTCCCCGACGGTGCGTGAGATGATAATTCCAACTCAGGTTTTTCTCAGACGTCCGCTTTTGAGATTATAATTGCCTATTGGTTCTCTTCCCGATACTACGAAGATGGTAATTCCCACCAAGATTTTCTCAACAAGCGTTGTTGAAGTTAACGTCACCCAAGGTTCTCTCACCGTTCATGCTGAGGTAGTAACCATCCCTGGTTCATTCATCATCTTGTGAAGCTCCAGATCCAACTCCTGTAACCAGTCAGGACATATCTATACAAAGCATCTGAAAACCAGCTCCTGCAACATATCAGGTACTCATTTTTTCTTTTACAGGTACGCAAGTTCTCGCTAAGGAATCTCTTACGCGATCGACAGCCAGATGGCATCTATAAGCCCATCATCCTATTCATCAATCTCCAAATGGCATCTATAAGCCCATTCCCATCATCACACTACTATGTGAGTGCAAATTTCTGGGTACTCTAGTGTTCAATCATCTTCTACCCTCGGATTACGAAAGGCACGTCAGCCAATCTGCATCCTCAGGTCTAAGAAGATTGAACAGGGGCAACTGTTGTACCCCAAAATTTGCCCTCCCATATTCTTCAAGAAATTGCCAAGACAAGCTTCAAAATTCCCCAAGGGTTGCACAGTGTAAGGGCCTCCTAAACAGTCAAGATTAGGGTTTTGATTTTGATCAAGAAAATGAAGTTTCCAAGGGCCCAATCAAGTCTCACATGCCTACAAATATAGTCAAGCATCCTCATACAAAGTTTCAAGGCTTTCAGCACAAAAATTGCACAGTCAAAACCCTAATTGCACTACAGTCAACTACAGGGGTAAAATGGTCATTTGACAGTCAAAAGTTCAAATTTTTGGTCAACATATCATTTTGAAGCCACAAACATCATTTGATCAATGCTTGATCATGATTCTCAAAGCTTGGCTCAAAAATCATCAAGATGCAAAAGTTTCCTTATTTGGACAGCTGAAAAAGTCAACTATAAATTGACCAGGGCATAACTTTCACATGGATTATCAGAAAAATTCCATCCAAAGCTCATTTTGAAGAGAAATACATTTCCTACAACTCATCTTCATACTTCAAGTCCAAGAAATGCTCTCACAAAAAGTTATCAATTTCAACATTATAGGTCATTTTCAAAAGTCAACAAAAAGGGACTTCAAGTCAAAGGCCATAACTTGAGATTGGTAAATCAAAATGACATGGGACCAAAGGCATTGGTTAGAGGACTCAAAGACCTTTCCAAAATGTCCAAGAACATGAGAAAAGCTTAAAAATTGAGAAAGTTATGCCTTGTAGAAGTTGGGAAATTTTTGGATATTTTGAAAAGTCAACATTGATTCAAATGACCTAAAATTGCTAATGGGCCCATTTTTCTCCACAATTCATTATCCCAAGCATGTGCACGACCACTTGGCCCAAATGGAATTTTTTATTCATTTTTTATTTATTTATTTGGATTTTTATTAATAATAATTCATTTAAATTAAAATAAATACATGAAAAATGCTTAACCTAGTTTTTCAATCTTTTTGTGCACATTATATCATCAAGATTTCGTGCCTAGCTAAATAAGGAAAGAACCAATGCAATTGGATGTGATTTGAGAGCAAAAGCACATGGAAAAAGATTGAAAAAGATCTTTGAAAATCAAATTTCAAAAACCATGAATGCAAGAGATTTTGATCAGAATTCTTGACCTAATTCACTCTTACATAAGCAAGGAATACAAACATAATCAAGGAGACCACGCAGCTGCTCAAAAATCTGGAAAGCAAAACTTGAAATTTTGTTAAAAAACTCAAAACTGAAAATCAGGTTTTAGGTTGATTCAAAGCACAAGACCAATTGCAAAAGCTTCCTCGTGTCCCCCTGAAGCTAACTGGATCACTTTCCAACCTTCATACGCCCAGAATTGGTACAATGGATTCAAACTGTTTCAAATAAAATGCATAATTGTGTTTCCATATTTAGACCTTTTCATTGCGTTTTTTTGATGCATTCATACTAATTGACTTGTTCTGAAACTAACCATATGCTTTGATTGGATTATTACATGCTATATACGATTTCACCATTATCAAATTCTAGGGTTTTCAGGACTTGGAATTAGGGGTTTTAAATTAAGGAAAAATTGGCCTTCAAGACTTACACCTTGGAATCAGCGTGTCTGGACGATCTTAAACCCACCCTCGCGCTCAATTTATGAGCATCACAGGGCTATTCGCTATTTTTCCATAGATGGCCTAAAAGAACGCTTGCAAAACCGTTGCCTAACATGTTTGTGTTTCAGGAAAATAAAAACCAACGAAGAAGACGCTTAGGTGGCGAGGTCTGACTGGTTCATTTGAATTTTGCGCGCAAAGTCCACTAACGCTTTTGTTTTATTTTATAATGTTTATTCGTTATTATATGTTAACAACGCGTGAATTGGTTCAGTGGTAAAGTTGGTGAGTATTAATCTTCATGACCTGGGTTCGAGCCCCAGGTCTTCATTATTCCCATGTTATTTTTCAATTAGAATTCACATGCAGGCTCAATGTTGTGGTCCATGATACACTCTCACAATCCAACCATCCACGCGTACCTGGGCATCAAATCAAAGGCCATGATCTGGAGAGTACAATGCACCCTAGTCAACGCGTGTACACGCGTCCTGAAAAGTCCAACGGGCCAAAGCATCTTGGGCCAGATTACTAACGAAAAACCTCATGTTTGGGGTCTGAACCCCCTAGGTTTGCCAAGTTTTTTTTCACTTTCTTTATTTTTAGTTTTTTTATTATTTATACTTTCTTTTAGTTATTATTTTATTAATTAATTTAATAATTTCATAAAAATACAAAACAATAAAAAAAATCAGAAAAGAGAAAAAAATATAATAAACATTTTATCTTAGTTTTGTAAATAAATTCCTAAATTATTTAGTTTTAAATTAGGTTGTAATTTTAATTCTTTTAATAAAAATCTAAAAAAACATAGAACTAGGGTTTAATTAATTTTTATCCTTTTTTCTTTTTCTCCCATAATAATTAAATAATCAAATATTTATTTTTATAATTAAATTTGTATATAAAAATTAGGGTTAATTTAGGTTAAAATTCAATGTTTTCTTAATAAATTAAAAGCCACTAGAATTAGGGTTAGTATTTATTTTAATTAATTCTTTTTTTTTCATTTAAATCATAAAATACCAAAAAACAATTTCTTTCCTTTCTTTTTAATTAATTAATTCCATGTAATTTTAATTTTGCAAAAGGGTCCAACGCCCTCGTTTTAATCCTTATTCGCATATTTATTTTATTTCGTTTAAATATTTATGTATCTCTCCCGAGGCCATGTAATTAATCTTTCGCACTTTTAATTCTTTATTTTTCTTTACTTTCTTTTTTTTCTTCTGTCAAATCGGGTTCGAGAAACTTTGGCGATGTGGACCCGCGCCTTTTGTAATAGCTTAGAACTCTTTACTTTTCTCGCAATTTTTAACTGTTAATCAAGGCATGAAAGAATGTATGGATAAAATAAAAACAAGCGCTAGATCACCAATGACATGACAAAAGACAAAATAACTGAACACGACACACAAATCACACACCACCCCTAGGGTACGCCTCACTGTTGCCTTGCCTCGAAAGGTGATCGTCGAGTAGAGGATATCTTAGTAAGTCCTCATGATCCGGGAACCTGGCATGAGGGTAGCTTCTAAGGTGTCTTCCCATTGCTCTGGTGATCACCATGTCCCGAACCTCGAATTGACCCGAACACCTCCAACGGTGGTGCTACCTACCTCTCAATGGTGGGATGGCACTACTTTAAAGGACATTTACACAGACGAATTCCTTAGGGTAGGTAGACGACTCTAGATACTTGCTCTAAATTTCAAAACAAATTCAAAAATACTTTTCACACCGACACCTTTTCAAAAGCTTTCGAAAGCAATTTTTCAAACACTCTTGAGGACCGATACAAGAGTCGAACTGGAATTTTCAAAGAAACTTTTTAAAACCCACATTGAAAAGCAAACAAACCTTTTTGAAAACACAAATGAGCAAGTATCTAAGAGCCCATGGATAACCATGGATAGAAAGGGTGCTAACACCTTCCCTTTCTATAACCTACCTCCCGAACCGAGAGCAATCTCTATAAGGAATTTTTCTGTGCTTTTGTCCTTTCCATTTGGAGAAAATAAAAGACGGTGGCGACTCTTGCTTCTGCGACATTTCGCGAACCAGCGTTAAACAGTCAGTTCCAGATCCACCGATCATAGAGTGATTTCAATTTCAAGCTTTTTTTAAAATTTTCCAAGTTTGGTTCTTGTGATTTGGCAGCTTCCGACCCCCAATTCGTGCCTCTTTGCATTGTATATGTAACATGGAATGGATTAGGTTAACTTTCTTGGGCTGAATCCTTATGCATTGATGTTTGGAGATATGATTTGATTCTCCATTGAAAAGCTTCCAAATTGGTCCAAAATCCAATATTTTTGTACATGAAAAGCTTGATACGGATTTGATCATGTCCATGATGATAATTAAGACCTACAATAATCAAAAAGATCCTAAGAAATCAATATTTGGATTTGATTTGATTTAAATTGATTTAAAATGAATTAATTCAATTAAAAATCCAATAAAATAGAAAAATTGATAAATGGACATAATGCTGAAGCTAGGACACATGTGTAGTGTGAGAAGATCAAATCAAGTGGAAAAGAGTGGGCCCATTTGACAAAATTTGAAGTTTTGGGGATAGTTGACTTTTGGCAATTTTGCAAAAATGCCCAACTTCAACAATGCATAACTTCTTCAATTTTGAACTTTTGGAGGTGTTCTTGGACTTTTTAGAAACCTTGAGATGTCCTCTAACCAACCCTTTTGGTCTCATCTCAGTTTTATTTACCATGCTCAAGTTATAAGCTTTGGAAAAAAAGGTGTTTTTGTTGACTTTCACAAATGACCTATAATGTCCAAATTTGTAACTTTTTGTGAGTGCATTTCTTGATCTTGGGGGTATGAAAATGGATTGTAGGAAATTGCATCCTCTTAAAAATGAGCTTTGGATGGGTCATTTCTCATAAAGTATGAGAAAGTTATTCTTGGTCAAAATTGAGTTGACTTTTCCTGCAAAACCCTAATTTAATAACTTTTGAATCTTGATGAATTTTGAGCAATCCTTGATGAATCATGATCAACCCTTGATCAAATGATGAAATATCCTTAAAAATGAGAATGTTGACAAAAAATCTTGAAGTTTGACTGTTTCTAGGTCACAGTTGACTTTTGCCCTAGCACAGTCGATTTTTGGACCTCTTGAGCAATTGACTGGCCAAACTTCCTCTGCAAGGCTTGAAATTTCACATGGATGAACTTGAGAACATATTAGGACATTTGGGAGAAATTGAGGTCATTTGGATGCAAAGACCTTGATGCAACACAAAACCCTAATTTGAGGTTGACTGTCTTATGAGGTAGCTTGACTGTCCAACTCTTGAGCAATCTTGAGCAACTTGGAGATTATTCTTGCAATGTCTTGGGAAACATGAGAGGGAAAATTTTGGGGTACAACAGCTTCCCCTGTTCAATTTTCTTAAACCATAGGATATAGATTGGCTTTCGGGCCTTTCGTGATCCGAAGGTGGAAGATGATTGAACACTAGAGTGCCCAGAAATTTGCACTCGCATGAAGTGGTATCTGCATTGTGATGTCGGGAATGGGCTTACAGATTCCATTTGGAGACTGTTGATAGATGGTCTGAACTTCAACTGGAATACGAATCAGGGAGATCTTATCGGTGATCTGACTGAACCAAAGGAGGTCTTGGATTAATTTCGACTGGATCGGCATCAGAAAAATCTTTAGGAATCAATTTAACTGTACCAAACAAGGTCTTGGAATAACTTCAGCTGGATCGGCATCAGAAAAATCTTTAGGAATCGATTTAACTGGACCAGAGAAGGTCTTGGATTAACTTTGACTGGATCGGCATCAGAAAAATCTTTAGGAATCGATTTAACTGGACAAGACAAAGTCTTTGATTAACTTTGACTGGATCGGCATCAGAAAAATCTTTAGGAATCGATTTAACTGGACCAGACAAGGTCTTGGAACAACTTTGACTGGATCGGCATCAGAAAAATCTTTAGTAATCGATTTAACTGGACCAGACAAGGTCTTGGAATAACTTTGACTGGATCGGCATCAGAAAAAATCTTTAGGAATCGATTTAACTGGACCAGACAAGGTCTTGAAATAACTTCAACTGGATCGACATCAGAAAAATCTTTAGGAATCGATTTAACTGGACCAGACAAGGTCTTGGATTAACTTTGACTGGATCAGCATCAGAAAAATCTTTAGGAATCGATTTAATTGGACCAGACAAGGTCTTGGATTAACTTTGACTGGATCGACATCAGAAAAATCTTTAGGAATCGATTTAACTGGATCAGACAAGGTCTTGGATTAACTTTGACTGGATCGGCATCACAAAAATCTTTAGGAATCGATTTAACTGGACCAGACAAGGTCTTTGAATAACTTCAACTGGACCGGCATCAGAAAAATCATTAGGAATCGATTTAACTGGACCAGAGAAGGTCTTGGATTAACTTTGACTGGATCAGCATCAGAAATATCTTTAGGAATCAATTTAACTGGACCAGACAAGGTCTTCCATTAACTTTGACTGGATCGGCATTAGAAAAATCTTTAGGAATCGATTTAACTGGACCAGACAAAGTCTTGGATTAACTTTGACTGGATCGACATCAGAAAAATCTTTAAAAATCGATTTAACTGGACCAGACAAGGTCTTGGAATAACTTCAACTGGATTGGCATCACAAAAATCTTTAGGAATCGATTTAACTGGACCAGAGGAGGTCTTCCACATAGTTGAGAATTTAACTGCATCTTTCCTGAAAGGCAAAGGTCATTCATATGCAATGCATGATATGGATCAGGCAATGATGTTCTCAACATAAATGAGATTGTATTATATGATGCATATATGCATGTATCATGATGTATGAAAATGTGATGTTTTAGCTGGGGAAAATAAATCCCGGACAGCTACTGGAGAATAGAGTTGAATTCTTCGTTTCTGCTGGGGATGATGAACGAAGGCGATTATGAGAATAAACCTGCAGGAGAAGATAACTTCGTTGGGGAATAAAATGATGAGGAGATTACTCTGTGGGGAAGAGATGCTCTACTGAAGATTCCACTGATAAATTCCGCTGGGGATGGATTACCGTTGCTGGTGATACTGAATTTGTTGAGGATTGAATTCCTGTTTGTGAAAGGAAAGACTTCGCTGAGGATGATCTTTCAGTTGCAACTTCCTGGGGATAACCCTGTTAGGCTCTTGTGGGGATACTCCTCTGAATTCTGCTAGGAATGATCCTTTGAACTATGCTGGGGAGGTTTATTTTTGTACTCCGCTGGGGATAAACTTCCAGAGTCTACTGGGGATGATGCTCCAACTCCATGGGGAAGCTTTTTTAGACCGTGCTGGGGAAATATTGACTCCACTGAGGGTATCTTGTATTCTGCCGGGGAACATTCTCATACTCCGTTAGGGAATATTAAGACTGCCGGGGATATCAAGCCTTTCTAGTACTGATGGTTGATAAACTCTGCTTGGGGAGAGCATTGCTGATTTGTTCATAATTGCAAGTCTCAGCTGGGGGAGAGCTATCGTTACTGTCTTACTTTGCGGGGAGTGAAAGTACCTTAGCCATATTCTTCAGATGAATCTACCTTTGTACCTGATGGACAAAGCAACTATACAGCTCGGACAATTCTTATTGCCCCTGTTTCTGATGTTACCCGTAATCGTTTTTTGTTTCGCATGTAAATATTTATGAGTAGCAATTAATGTCAAATGCATATATCAAAAATGAACACTGGACGTTCTTTGCAAGACAAAACAGATAAAGGAAAAACAGTTTGAAATTTGTCTGAAAATGAATTTGTATTGATTTTGAAGTTTGGCCTGTAAATAGGCGTTTTTGTACAAGAGGATGACGTCCTAGTAATAGAACACCGCCGAATAATAGAATTTACATAATTTGTGAAAGACTAAACAAAACAGCAATGTGAATAATCCCACTGGGTTCCAACTCTACTATTGCCTTTATGTCCTCGAGCATCTCATCACTTTGCTACTTGGTTGAAGGTAGATCAGATTGATTAGTGTCGTCCGAGCCTGAATTCTGGATGTAAGGTGATCCAATGAGACATAATGTTACGCTTTGATCCCTAATTTTTGCCTGGACCTCCCTTTCGGGTTTTCAGTCCACCGGGATACCCTTTTTTTCCCAAGCCGCCCTTTCAGGTTTTTGACTTGCCGGGTGTACAAATTTTTCATTTTCATCCCTTATTTTTGCCCGAACCCTTTTGGTTCACCGGGAAGCCCTTATTTTTGCCTAGGCGTCAACCTAACGGGTCTTTGATTATGCGTAGTATCTTTTCACTATGTCTGCATTGACGGGGTGAGGAAGGTCGTCACCATCCATGGTGGTTAGAATCATAGCTCCTCCTGAGAAAATGTTCTTAACCACAAATGGCCCTTCGTAAGTAGGGGTCCATTTTCCCCTGGGATCACCTTGAGGTAGAATAATGCGCTTGATAACCAGATCCACAACTTGATACTCTTTTCGTCTGACTTTATTGTTAAATGCCTTGATCATCCGTTTTTGGTACGTCTGACCATGACAAATAACAGTAAGTCTCTTTTCGTCGATTAGGTTCAGCTGATCAAGTCGGGTCTGAATCCAGTCGTCTTCGCTTAAACCTGCATCCTTCATGATTCGAAGAGAGGGTATCTGAACTTCAATGGGCAGGACTGCCTCCATGCCATATACCAAGGAATAGGGTGTTGCCCCTATTGACGTCCGTGCTGAGGTACGGTACCCATGAAGAGAAAATGGTAACATCTCGTGCCAGTCTTTGTATGTCACTGTCATCTTCTACACAATCTTCTTAATGTACCCTGTTGTACCCCAAAATTTGCCCTCCCATATTCTTCAAGAAAATGCCAAGTCATGCTTCAAAATTCCCCAAGGGTTGCACAGTGCAAGAACCTCCTAAGCAGTCAAAATTAGGGTTTGTGTTCTGATCAAGAAATTGAAGTTTTCAAGAACCAAATCAAGTCTCACATGCCTATAAATATGGTCAAGTATCCTCATATCAAGTTTCAAGACATTCAGCACAAAATTGCACAGTCAAAAACCCTAATTGCACTACAGTCAACTGTAGGGGCAAAATGGTCATTTGACAGTCAAAAGTTCAAATTTTTGGTCAACATCTCATTTTGAAGCCACAAACATCATTTGATCAATGCTTGATCATGATTCTCAAAGCTTGGCTCAAAAATCATCAAGATGCAAAAGTTTCCTTATTTGGATAGCTGAAAAAGTCAACTGTAAATTGACCAGGGCATAACTTTCACATGGATTATCAGAAAAATTCCATCCAAAGCTCATTTTGAAGAGAAAGACATTTCCTACAACTCATATTCATACTTCAAGTCCAAGAAATGCTCTCACAAAAAGTTATCAATTTCAACATTATAGGTCATTTTCAAAAGTCAACAAAAAGGGACTTTAAGTCAAAGGCCATAACTTGAGATTGGTAAATCAAAATGACATGGGACCAAAGGCATTGGTTAGAGGACTCAAAGACCTTTCCAAAATGTCCAAGAACATGAGCAAAGCTTAAAAATTGAGCAAGTTATGCCTTATGGAAGTTGGGAAATTTTTGGATATTTTGAAAAGTCAACATTGATTCAAATGACCTAAAATTGCTAATGGGCCCATTTTTCTTCCACAATTCAACATCCATGGCATGTGCACGACCACTTGGCCCAAAGGGAAGTATTTCTTAATTTTTTATTTATTTATTTGAATTTTTATTAATAATAATTCATTTAAATCAAATTAAATACATGAAAAATATTTAACCTAAGTTTTACAATCCTTTTGTGCATGAAATCTACTCAATAATTCGTGTATAATTAAATAGGGAAAGATTTGGAGAGAATTGATCATGATTTGTACAAAAACACATGGAAAAAGATTGAAAAAGATCTTTGAAAATCAAATTTCAAAAACCATGAATGCCAAAGATTTGGAGTGTTTTATTTGACCTAATTGGTTCTATACTTAAGCCTGAATACAAACCTAATGAGATTGACCATTGAGCTGCGCTAGAAACCAATTCACAAACTTGAAATTTTTGCAAAGAAACTCAAAACTGAAAACCTCATTCTAGGGCGATTCAAGGCACGATTTTTGTTTCATTAGCTTGCTGAAGCTTCATAGAACGATTTCCAATCAAAAACATTCATCAAAACTCAAAGAATTGGTACAACGAACCGGACCTGTGCACAAAAAATTTCATAGTCGTGCATCTTAATCCATGCATTCTTTGTGAAATTTAAAGCTTGATTCATGTTTGTCATTTGATTCTGATGCTAACCCAATGATTCAATTGTATTTTTATGCATTATACGCGATTATGCCATTATTGTTTTCTAGGGTTTACAGGACTTGGAATTAGGGGTTTTGAAACAAGGAAAAATTGGAACGCAAGACCTAGACTATCCTAACCAGGACCTTCATACGAACTCATTGATAGGGTCGCGCTCAATTTATGAGCGTCCAGTGGCTAATCGCTATTTTCTTGTATGGTGTCTACAGCAACGCTTAAAAACCGTTGCTTAATATATTCTTGTTTCAGGAAAAATAAGCTAAGGAAGAGGACGACCAGGTGGCTGCCAACGATTGGCTGGTTTGAAAATTTGCGCGCAAAGTCCACTAATGCTTTTGTTTCTTTTATAATATTTATTCGTTATTATATGTTAACAACGCGTGAATTGGTTCAGTGGCAAGGCATATGTGCTGGCAACATCCATGACCTGGGTTCGAGCCCCAGGTCTTCATTATTCCCATGTTATTTTTCAATTAACAATCACATGCAGGTTCAACGTTGAAGACCATTATACACCTCCTAATCAAGCCAGCCACGCGTACGTTAAGAGCGATCCAAGGGCGCTGATTAAAAGAACAATATGGAGCTTGGTCAAACGTGCCACATGTTACTCAAAAAGTCCACCAGGCTTTGCAATAGATGGGCCTGAATTGCTAGAGAAAAACCTCCCATTTGGGGTCTGAACCCCCTAGGTTTGCATATTTTTTACCTTCTTTATTTTTTTTAATTATTTATACTTCTTTTTATTATTGTTTTATTAATTAATTTAATTATATTTTCATAAAATCACAAAATACCATAAAAATCAGAAAAGACCAAAAATTAAATATATTTAATTATTTAATATTTTGTAAATAAATTCCTAAAGTATTTAGTTTTTTTAATTAGGTTGTAATTTTAATTATTTTGATAAAAATCTAAAAAAACATAGAATTAGGGTTCATATTAATTTTTTATCCTTTTTTTCTTTTTTTCTTTCATAATAACATAATAATTAAATATTTATTTTTATAATTAAATTTGTATATAAAAATTAGGGTTAATTTAGGTTAAAATTCAATGTTTTGTTAATAAATAAAAAGCCATTAGAATTAGGGTTAATATTTATTTTAATTAATTCTTTTTTCTATTAAATCCTAAAATACTAAAAAATACCAAAAAACAAGTTCTTTCTTTCTTTTAATTTTAATTAATTCCTCATTAATTTAATTTTGCAAAAAAGGGTCCAATGCCCTCGTTTCGATTTAATTCTTATTCGCATATTTATTTTATTTCGTTTAAATATTTATGTATCTCTCCCGAAGCCATGTAATTAATTTCTCGCACTTTTCTTTATTTTCTTTATTTTTCTGTCAAAATCGGGTTCGAGAAATTTTGGCGATGTGGACCCGCGCCTTTTGTAATAGCTTAGAATTTTTACTTTCCCGCAATATTTTTAACTGTTAACAAATGGCATGAAAGAATGTATGGACAAAAATAAAAACAAGCGTAGAACACCAATAACATGACAAGATAAATGCAAATGAAAACGACACACAAATCACACACCACCCCTAGGGTACGCCTCACTGTTGCCTTGCCTCGAAAGGTGATCGTCGAGTAGAGGATGTCTTAGTAAGTCCTCATGATCCGGGAACCTGGCATGAGGGTAGCTTCTAAGGTGTCTTCCCATTGCTCTGGTGATCACCATGTCCCGAACCTCGAATTGACCCGAACACCTCCAACGGTGGTGCTACCTACCTCTCAATGGTGGGATGGCACTACTTTAAAGGACATTTACACAGACGAATTCCTTAGGGTAGGTAGGTTCTCGTAGATACTTGCTCTAATTTCAAAACAAAATTCAAAACACTTTTCACACCGACACCTTTTCAAAAAGCTTTCGAAAGCAATTTTTCAAACACTCTTGAGGACTGATACAAGAGTCGAACTGGAATTTTCAAAGAAACTTTTTAAAACCCACAGTTGAAAAGCAAACAAACCATTTTTGAAAACACAAGTGAGCAAGTATCTAAGAGC
The DNA here is from genome assembly GCA_948472305.1 of Vicia faba. Taxonomy (NCBI): domain Eukaryota; kingdom Viridiplantae; phylum Streptophyta; class Magnoliopsida; order Fabales; family Fabaceae; genus Vicia; species Vicia faba. The sequence continues at coordinate 1,269,205,812 of OX451736.1, read as the reverse complement.
CCATGGATAACCATGGATAGAAAGGGTGCTAACACCTTCCCTTTCTATAATCTACCTCCCGAACCGAGAGCAATCTCTTTAAGGAATTTTTCTGTGCTTTTGTCCTTTCCATTTGGAGAAAATAAAATACGGTGGCGACTCTTGCTTCCGCGACATTTCGCGAACCGGCGTTAAACAGTCAGTTCCAGATCCACCGATCACAGAACTGGCGACTCTGCTGGGGAAAATCTTAAAGTGAGGTGTACTTTAGGGCTAGTTCATAACTGTGTTTTCAATTGTTTTCCTTGTGTGCTTTAAATTGTGGGTTGCTTGGGAGTTCTATAGATCCTAACTCGGATATGGGGAATACCTTCTTAGAAAGTAGCAACAAGACTGTGAGGGAACTGTGCGGGGTATACCGACATGGTTGAAACAGTCTGCTACGTTGATGTGGCACTTTGGTGTGTACCGGTAACCCTTGAGTTCAGTCAAGGAGAGTACGGGGCCTCCGCGTGGTGTCATGAAGCATCAACAGACCTTAGGAACCTTAATTGAACTATCTTGGCCTCTTTAGGGTAGTGAGATAACTGACTTTGGTGCAGTCCGAGGTTGGTTGATACTCGATACTACACTCAATTGAGGGTTGCTTTCCTGGAATATTTCGGTCGCCAGTTCAGTGGCTAAATCGAAACGATGAACAATGAAAGCAATCCCGTGATATTGGGACCCTTAGAACCCGGTTACTTTGATAGGACAGGTTGAACCCACCAACTTCAAGAGGGTACTACCCAGACCCCATGCTGGCCTTAAACCCTAAGGGCTTGTCTTGTGTGCCTTGTGTGCCTTACATGTTTGTCTTTGTAAATATCTGTGGTGTGTTTAATCATAGCATCATGACATCATCCAGCATCATATGCATTGACTAACCATTTCAGGGGTTCGAATTTTCATCTTTGTTCTTGTTTTGTAGGACATGGAAATTGTTCGTAGAAAGACAATTCAAGTCGGTCTTGTAAGGATCCCTCCTCAGCTTAAGGAGCTTATATCCAGGATTCCCGAGAACTCTTCGTTCAGTGAAAGACATGGAAGTCTCATCAGCTTGGTCAACACCAACATTGAGGAAGATATGATAAAGGTCCTGTTCCAATTCTTTGACCCTCTGCATCACTGTTTCACCTTCTTGGACTATCAGTTGGTACCTATATTGGAGGAGTTCTCCCGGCTCCTGAAGATCCCTATCCTTGATCAGCTACCCTTCAACGGTACAGAAGAGGAACCCAAGCTTGAAGAGATTTCTAAAGCCTTGCACCTACAGTCATCTGACCTCAAGGGACACTGGGAAGTTAGAAGTGGTATCAAAGGGTTCTTAGCCAGATTTCTGTTTGAAAAGGCCCATGAATGTTGGAACTCCCTTGACTTGCAAGCTTTTGAAGAAGTTGTGGCCCTCCTTGTCTATCGTTTGGTGTTGTTCCCTAACCCAGATCAGCTTATTGATATCAGTGTTGTCCAGATCTTTATGTCCAGGAATCCTATACCTACGTTGCTGGGGGACATCCTTCACTCATGTTACACTCGAACCATGAGAAAAATAGGTGTCCTTATGTGTTGCACTCCTCTCCTGGGAAGGTGGTTTATTTCGCACCTTCCACAATCAGTCCTGAAGAATGAGCGGGGTTTGAGATGGTCACAACGGTTGATGACTCTTACACATGCAGATATACATTGGTGCCCTCGGTCCAGAGAAGATGTCACTATCATTGATCGTTGCGGGGAGTACCATAATGTTCCTTTACTTGGAATCAGAGGAGGTATTACTTACAGTCCATGCCTGGCTTGGAGACAGTTTGGTTATGCTCGGAGGGATGGTCCTCATGACATGTTAATTCCTGACATAGTTTTTGATTTTGACAACGATACTCAAGGACTTCGCCAGAGATTTATCAGAGCTTGGAGGATGCCCAGTAGGATAGACAGCAAGACACTGGGGCACAGGAACTCCATCCCGTTGGAACCTTATCTCAAGTGGGTACGAGCCCGCTCCCAGAAGTTAGTGATGCCTTATCCTCATATGCTCCCTGTGATCAAAGAGCCAGTCTTGGAAGGAGAAGTGTCCTATACTATTCAGCACCCTGATATGCCCACGTCTTGGGAAGAGGTGCAGAAGAGCTGGATCCAGCTTAAGGAAGAACAGAATTCTCTCGAGACCAGTCTACATGCCAGTGAAAAGAAGGTCTTAGAGCTCACCCGACTGTTGCATGAGGAGAGGAATCTCAACACTTACATAGCTCCAAAGAGGATGCGTAGCATATTTTGGGATTAATTTGATTTTTGTATTATTTTGCCCATGAGGCTTTGATGTACTAAACAGTTATTTCCTTAATGATAACGTGTGTTCCTTTTTGTCTACAACAAATTTGAACTTTCGAACCCTTGAATGCATTGCATGAACACATCTCATTCATCATGTGCATAGCAGGTTTTTCCCTTTTCAGGTTGCTTACAGTTCTTCGCTGTTTATTTCAGCATCATGAATCCTGACTCGTCATCAACTGAGACCTCCATCAAAGCTCTTCAGGCGCAGAATGCGCAGTTTCAGGAATTAATCAAGGGTTTGGCTCAAGGCCAAGAAGAGTTGAAGGCTCTGCTCCTGAAGAAGGAGAAGAAGAAGAAGAGAAGAACTGTTCTGTTCAACTCGGGCCGAAGGTTTGGCAATGCTCTGCAGCAGGAAGAGGCTGGTTCTTCTGTTGGCAAGAGTACTCCTCAGGCAGAAGCAAGGGTTCCTAGTCCGGTAGTCTCCGACAACGAGACTGATTTTGATGAAGAGTAGTATCCTCCGGCAGAAGACCGTTACAAGCAACTGGAAGATCGGTTAAATGCTATGGAGATCCAACAGGTACCTGGGCTGGATTTTGGAGATCTAGGTTTGTCTACTGGCATGATCATTCCCCATAAGTTCAAAGCGCCATCTTTCGCTAAATATGACGGGGCGTCTTGTCCCAAGCTACATCTCAGGTCCTATGTTCGGAAAATCCAACCGTACTCAGCAGATAAGAATTTGTGGATCCACTTCTTCCAGGAGAGTCTTTCAGGGACTCATCTCGAATGGTTCTATCAGCTGGATGGGACCAAGGTTCGTAACTGGGAGGAGTTGGCTACTGCTTTCTACAAGCAGTATCAATATAATTCCGACCTTGCCCCTACACGTACCCAACTCCAGGGTATGTCGTTAGGTTCAAGCGAAGGTTTTAAGGAGTACGCTCAGAAGTGGAGGGATCTGGCTGGCAGGGTGCAGCCTCCGTTGACTGATCGAGAGTTGGTAGACATGTTCTTAGGGACCCTATCTGGGCCATTTTTCAACCATCTCATCGGGAATTCGTCTGTCGGGTTCACTGATCTGATTCTGACTGGAGAGAGAATCGAGGCTGGGTTGAAGTCTGGAAAGATTCCGAAGGGTGCATCGTCTAGCTCTGAGAAGAAACCCTTCAAGAAGGAAGCCAGTGCGGTGTATGGGCCTAGAAGGCAGGATAAACCAGAGCACCGTCAATCTGTCAGTGCATTAATGATTGCCAAGCCTGCAGCCGCTCCTCGACAAGCTAACCAACCAAGGGCTGAGAGACCCAGAAGGGAATTCACCCGTCTGAGTATGACTTTGTCGCAGATCTTACCACAGTTGCTCTCAACCAACCTGGTAACCGTCAGAGAGGCTCCGAGGGTTGCAAATACTACATCTCCTAAGTACAACCCGAATGCTCGCTGTGCTTACCATTCTGATAGCCCGGGGCATGCCACTGACGACTGTTGGGCATTAATAAACAAGCTGCAGGATCTTATTGATGCCAAGGAGGTACAGTTTGAGGCATCTGAGAAGCCTAATGTAGTGACAGCTCCCCTGCCTGCTCATGGAGTGAATGCTGTTGGGGACGAAGACGAAGTGGATGAAGCTGAGTTTGATAGCTGGATCTACCCGGCAACCGACAATGGACCTAACAATTGGAGTGCAAAGGACAATCTATCTGTTTCTCTTGTTACTAAGTAATGAATTCCTATGTTTTTGGTATCTGTAATAAACAATAATAAACTCTTTGGCCCGGTGTCTTACCCGAGGCACCGTGGTTTCATTTGTGAGGGCATATAAATTGTCATTTCATATATCATGAATGAAAATCTTGGACGTTTTCTCGCATTTCAAATCTTATGCTCCTTTTCTGTCTTTCTTTCCTTTACATATATTTCAAAACAGTTGTATTTACACACACACTCACTCATACAGGTTCCAATCCACTCTGGATCTCACTGATAACAACTCTGCTACTGCCAATTATGACTTCGAAAATCCAATCAACTTAGCCGAAGACGAAGGTGAAGATGATGGCGAAGTGCTTGGCGAGCTTGCAAGACTGTTACTTCAGGAGGAGAGGGCAATTCAACCCCATGAAGAGCCAGTGGAAACCATAAACCTGGGTACTGAGGCAGACAGGAAAGAGGTAAAGATTGGTGCCAACCTAGAGCTCAGCGTGAAGCAACGGTTGACTCAAATGCTGCATGATTATATGGAGATCTTTGCCTGGTCCTACGAAGACATGCCCGGGTTGGATACCGATATTGTGGTCCATCACTTGCCTACTAAGGAAGACTGCCCTCCAGTTAAGCAAAAGGTCCGCCGGATGCGTCCAGAGATGTCTGAGAAGATTAAAGCCGAGGTGATGAAACGGTTTGATGCCGGGTTCCTCGCAGTGACTTCTTACCCTCAGTGGGTTGCTAATGTGGTGCCGGTACCTAAGAAGGATGGAAAGGTCAGAATGTGCGTCGACTACAGGGATCTGAACAGGGCCAGCCCCAAGGATGACTTCCCTTTACCTCACATTGATGTCCTTGTTGATAATACTGCTCAGCATAAGGTGTTCTCTTTCATGGATGGCTTTTCAGGTTATAACCAGATCAAGATGGCACCTGAAGACATGGAAAAGACTACATTTGTTACTCAGTGGGGCACCTTCTGCTACAAGGTCATGCCATTTGGATTAAAGAACGCTGGGGCAACCTACCAACATGCCATGGTTGCTTTATTTCATGACATGATCCATCATGAGATAGAAGTGTATGTTGACGACATGATCGCAAGGTCCCAGACTGAGGAAGAGCACTTAGATCATCTGCAGAAATTGTTTGACCGGTTGAAACTGTATAAGTTGAGATTGAATCCGAACAAGTGCACCTTCGGGGTAAGATCGGGGAAGTTACTAGGCTTCGTTGTAAGTGACAAAGGAATTCAAGTGGACCCTGCCAAGGTCAAAGCTATTCAAGAGATGCCAGTTCCCAAGACAGAGAAGGAAGTCAGAGGCTTTTTAGGACGCCTGAATTACATTGCTCGATTCATCTCACACCTGACTGCTACCTGTGAGCCAATCTTCAAGCTGCTGAAGAAAGATCAGGTAGTACGTTGGAACGATGAATGTCAGGCTGCTTTTGACAGAATCAAAGAGTATCTCCAAGAACCACCTATCCTTATGCCACCGGTTGAAGGGAGACCTCTGATACTATATCTGACAGTGCTCGACAACTCAATGGGGTGTGTGCTGGGGCAGCATGACGAGTCTGGCCGAAAAGAGCATGCCATTTATTACCTTAGTAAAAAGTTTACCGACTGTGAGACCCGATACTCACTGCTTGAGAAAACTTGCTGCGCTTTGGTATGGGCTGCTCGCCGGCTGAGACAGTATATGCTGACTCACACTACCTTGTTGATCTCAAAGATGGATCCTATAAAGTACATATTCGAAAAGCCTGCTCTATCTGGGAGAATTGCAAGATGGCAAATGATCTTGACGGAATACGACATTCAGTACACAACCCAGAAGGCCATCAAGGGAAGTGTATTGGCAGACCACTTGGCACATCAGGCCGTAGACGACTATCAGTCGATGAACTTCGAGTTTCCGGATGAAAGCATCATGATAGTGACTGATTGTGAAGTGCCTGGACCGGATGAAGGACCTGAACCAGGATCCCGATGGTCTATGCACTTTGACGGAGCCTCCAATGCTTTGGGTAACGGTATCGGCGCCATCATCATATCTCCACAAGGTACTCATACTCCACTTACTGCCCGGCTGTGTTTCAACTGTACCAACAACATGGCGGAGTATGAAGCGTGCATCATGGGTCTTCAAGCTGCGATCGATCTAAGGATCAAGTTTCTGAGTGTCTTCGGAGATTCCGCTCTTGTGATCAATCAGATCAAAGGAGAGTGGGATACGAAACATCCAAACCTAATTCCTTACAGAGAATGTGTGTTGACCCTGATCCCCCACTTCACAGAGATAACCTTTGAACACTTTCCAAGAGAAGAGAATCAGCTGGCGGACGCGTTAGCTACAATGTCTTCTATGTTCAAGGTCAAATGGGATAATGAGGCTCCCCGGATCATCATCTGGAAACTGGACGAACCGGCATACTGTTGCGATCTCGAGACTGAATTGGTGACTGAGAAGCCTTGGTACCATGAGGTGAAGAGATATCTGGAAACTCAGGAGTACCCTGAAGGTGCCTCTATCAATGATAAGAAGTTCTTGAGGAGGTTCGCAGCGAAGTTCTTCCTTAGCAATGGCATCTTGTACAAGCGAAACCATGATTCAACCCTACTGCGTTGTGTGGATAAGACTGAAGCAGAAAGGATCATGGAAGAGCTACACAAAGGGACCTTTGGTACACATTCCAGTGGGCACACTATGGCTAAGAAGATCCTCCGGGCAGGGTATTACTGGTCCACAATGGAAGCTGACTGCTACCAACATTCTAGGACATGCCATAAGTGCCAGATTTATGCAGACAAGGTGCATGTTCCTCCAGCTCCCCTGAATGTTCTGACTGCGCCTTGGCCATTTGCAATGTGGGGTATAGACATGATCGGTGAGATTAAACCTACGGCATCTAATGGGCATCGCTTCATCCTAGTGGCGATTGATTATTTTACAAAGTGGGTCGAAGCAGCATCCTATGCTACGGTAACCAAAACTGTTGTGGCACGGTTCATTCGGCATAACCTGATCTGTCGGTACGGCGTCCCAGAGAGAATTATTACAGACAACGGTACCAATCTGAATAATAAGATGATCGCTGAGCTCTGCGAACAGTTCAAGATACAGCACCACAATTCTTCTCCTTACAGACCGAAGATGAATGGGGCTGTAGAAGCAGCAAATAAGAACATCAAGAAAATCGTGCAGAAGATGACAGTGACTTATAAAGATTGGCACGAGATGTTACCGTTCGCTCTACATGGGTACCGTACCTCAGCTAGGACGTCAACCGGGGCAACTCCCTTCTCCCTGGTTTATGGTATGGAGGCAGTCTTGCCGATCGAAGTGCAAATACCTCTCTCCGGATAATGAAGGATGCAAATCTGAACGAAGATGATTGGATCCAGACACGACTTGATCAGCCCAACCTCATTGATGAAAAGAGACTTGCTGCTATCTGCCATGGTCAGACGTATCAGAAACGGATGATCAGGGCATTTAACAAAAAGGTCAGACCACAGGAATATCAAGTTGGGGATCTGGTAATCAAGCGAATCATCCTTCCTCAGAGTGATCCAAGGGGCAAATGGACCCCTACTTACGAAGGGCCATTTGTGGTTAAGCATGTGTTCTCAGGAGGAGCCATGATATTGACCAATATGGATGGTGACGACCTTCCTCACCCAGCTAATGCAGACATAGTAAAAAGATACTACGCATAAAAAAGACCCGCTAGGCTGACATGCCTAGGCAAAAATTAGGGCTTCCCGTCGAACCAAAAGGGTTCGGGCAAAATGAAGGGATGAAATATGAAAAAAATCTGTACACCCGGCAAGTCGAAAACCTGAAAAGGCGGCTTGGGCAAAAATGGGTATCCCGGTGGACTGAAAACCCGAAAGGGCGGTCCAGGCAAAAATTAGGGATAAAAGCGTAATACTATGTCTCATGGGATCACTTTGCATCCAGAATCCGGTATCTACATCAAGTTCAGACGGCATTGATCAGTCAGCGTCACCTTCAACCAAGGTCATCAAGTGATGAGACGCTCAGAGTTATAAAGGCAATAGCAGAGTTGAAACCCAGTGGGATCATATTTCACACAGCTGTTTTATTTTCTTTTGTACAAAATTTGTATAAACTCTTTTGTTCGGCGGCGTTCTCTTACTAGGACGTCAGCCTCTTGTACACAAAACGCCTATTTCCAAGCCATTCAAAATCAATACAAATATACTTTTCAGTTAAAAGTGCCAATTGTTTTTCCTTTTTCTGTTTTGTTTTGCGAAGAACGTCCAAGGTTCAATTTGTGATATATGCATTGACAATAATTTGCTAACTCATAAATATTTGCATACGAAACAAAGGATTAATTACAGGCAACATTAGAAACAAGGGCAATAAAGAGTTGTCTAAGCAATCAAATTGTTCTGTCCTCCAAGGTACCAAGGTAGGTTCAACTAAAGAACATGACTTGTACATCTTAATTCCCCAGAGAGTAAGTCAGCAAGCAGTGCATTTTTCTCCAAGCAGAGTTATCAAATCTCAAGGAAGCTGAGTATCCTCCAGTAGATCTCAATACTTCCCCCAGCAGCATATATATATTCATAACAAGCATCCCCGGCAGTCTTGCTCTAAAGATTGTTCCCCGGCGGCGTATCATCATTCAAAGGAATCACTTCCCCGCAGTCAAAATCTCCCCAGGAGAGTCCAATCCAATCCCCCAGGAAAGTTGGAATTTATCTCCTCAAGCAGTAAGCTTATCCCCAGTAGATTCTGGAAGCTTATCCCTCGCAGAGCACGAACGCGTCGCCCGGCTTTATTTAAAGAGTTATTTCCTTAACAGGATATAACTGGGTTATCCTCAGCCAAAAGCCACGGAAAGGTCGTCGTCGACGAAGTTCTCTTACCCCAGCGAAGTCTATCAGCACTTCCAAACACAGCAAGGGTATCCCCAGCAAGTTATTATCAACGACTCGACAAAATATCTCTCTCCCCACAGAGTATTGCTTCCCAGCAAGATCGTTAGAATACTTTCCTCCCCGCAGAATCTTCCATTCGCCAAGTTTATTCCTCAACGGAGTCCTCCTCTCCTACCGGTATTCTTGCAATTATCATCCCCGGCGGAAGCGAAACCTATTATTCAACATCATCCCAGGAGTGACTTCCCGGCACCCGTCAAGGATTTATTTTCCTAGACGAAAACATACATTCCAAAACATCACATTCTCATACATTATAGCATGCATATACGCATCATATCTTGCAAATCTCACTTATTCTGAGAACATCCCGCATGTCATACAACATGACATCACATACAACTAACACTTGTCTTTTCAGGACAAAGGTCAGTACAAAAATTGATTCCCATCAATGGTCGCAACTAAAGATCTGATTCCTGTATCTTGCCAGGGTGTATTTGTTGACGACTGATTCCAGATCCGATTCCTGTATCTTGCCAGGGTGTGTCTGAAGAGTTCGAGGATCCGATACCTGAATCTTGCCAGGGTGTATCCGTTGAAGACTAACATTACCAGATCCGATTCCTGTATCTTGCCAGGGTGTGTCTGAAGAGTTCGAGGATCCGATACTTGTATCTTGCCAGGGTGTATCCGTTGAAGACTAGCATTACCAGATCCGATTCCTGTATCTTGCCAGGGTGTATTTGTTGACGACTGATTCCAGATCCGATTCCTGTATCTTGCCAGGGTGTGTCTGAAGAGTTCGAGGATCCGATACCTGAATCTTGCCAGGGTGTATCCGTTGAAGACTAACATTACCAGATCCGATTCCTGTATCTTGCCAGGGTGTGTCTGAAGAGTTCGAGGATCTGATACCTGTATCTTGCCAGGGTGTATCCGTTGAAGACTAGCATTACCAGATCCGATTCCTGTATCTTGCCAGGGTGTGTCTGAAGAGTTTGAGGATCCGATGCCTGAATCTTGCCAGGGTGTATCCGTTGAAGACTAACATTACCAGATCCGATTCCTGTATCTTGCCAGGGTGTGTCTGAAGAGTTCGAGGGTCCGATGCCTGAATCTTGCCAGGGTGTATCCGTTGAAGACTAACATTACCAGATCTGATTCCTGTATCTTGCCAGGGTGTGTCCGAAGAGTTCGAGGATCCGATACATGTATCTTGCCAGGGTGTATCCGTTGAAGACTAGCATTACCAGATCCGATTCCTGTATCTTGCCAGGGTGTGTCTGAAGAGTTCGAGGATCCGATGCCTGAATCTTTCCAGGGTGTATCCGTTGAAGACTAGCATTACCAGATCCGATTCCTGTATCTTGCCAGGGTGTGTCTGAAGAGTTCGAGGATCCGATACCTGAATCATGCCAGGGTGTATCCGTTGAAGACTAACATTACCAGACTCGATTCCTGTATCTCGCCAGGGCACGTCTGAAGAGTTTAAAAGATTCAGCTCCTGTAACCAGCCGGGACACATCTATACAAAGCATCTGAAGACCAACTCCTGCAACATGTCAGGTACTCATTTTTCTTTTGCAGGTACGCAGGTTCTCGCTAAGAAATCTCTTACGCGATCAACATCCAGATGGCATCTATAAGCCCATCACCCTATTCATCAATCTCCAAATGGCATCTATAATCCCATTCCCGTCATCACACTGCTACTATGTGAGCGCAAATTTCTGGGCACTCTAGTGTTCAATCATCTTCTACCCTCGGATTACGAAAGGCACGTCAGCCAATCTGCATCCTCAGGTCTAAGAAGATTGAACAGGGGCAATTGTTGTACCCCAAAATTTGCCCTCCCATATTCTTCAAGAAAATGCCAAGTCATGCTTCAAAATTCCCCAAGGGTTGCACAGTGCAAGAACCTCCTAAGCAGTCAAAATTAGGGTTTGTGTTCTGATCAAGAAATTGAAGTTTTCAAGAACCCAATCAAGTCTCACATGCCTATAAATATGGTCAAGTATCCTCATATCAAGTTTCAAGACATTCAGCACAAAATTGCACAGTCAAAAACCCTAATTGCACTACAGTCAACTGTAGGGGCAAAATGGTCATTTAACAGTCAAAAGTTCAAATTTTTGGTCAACATCTCATTTTGAAGCCACAAACATCATTTGATCAATGCTTGATCATGATTCTCAAAGCTTGGCTCAAAAATCATCAAGATGCAAAAGTTTCCTTATTTGGACAGCTAAAAAAGTCAACTGTAAATTGACCAGGGCATAACTTTCACATGGATTATCAGAAAAATTCCATACAAAGCTCATTTTGAAGAGAAAGACATTTCCTACAACTCATCTTCATACTTCAAGTCCAAGAAATGCTCTCACAAAAAGTTATCAATTTCAACATTATAGGTCATTTTCAAAAGTCAACAAAAAGGGACTTTAAGTCAAAGGCCATAACTTGAGATTGGTAAATCAAAATGACATGGGACCAAAGGCATTGGTTAGAGGACTCAAAGACCTTTCCAAAATGTCCAAGAACATGATAAAAGCTTAAAAATTGAGCAAGTTATGCCTTGTGGAAGTTGGGAAATTTTTGGATATTTTGAAAAATCAACATTGATTCAAATGACCTAAAATTGCTAATGGGCCCATTTTTCTTCCACAATTCATCATCCATGGCATGTGCACGACCACTTACCCAAAAGGGAAGTATTTCTTCATTTTTTATTTATTTATTTGAATTTTTATTAATAATAATTCATTTAAATCAAATTAAATACATGAAAAATATTTAACCTAAGTTTTACAATCCTTTTGTGCATGAAATCTACTCAATAATTCGTGTATAATTAAATAGGGAAAGATTTGGAGAGAATTGATCATGATTTGTACAAAAACACATGGAAAAAGATTGAAAAAGATCTTTGAAAATCAAATTTCAAAAACCATGAATGCCAAAGATTTGGAGTGTTTTATTTGACCTAATTGGTTCTATACTTAAGCCTGAATACAAACCTAATGAGATTGACCATTGAGCTGCGCTAGAAACCAATTCACAAACTTGAAATTTTTGCAAAGAAACTCAAAACTGAAAACCTCATTATAGGGCGATTCAAGGCACGATTTTTGTTTCATTAGCTTGCTGAAGCTTCATAGAACGATTTCCAATCAAAAACATTCATCAAAACTCAAAGAATTGGTACAACGAACCGGACCTGTGCACAAAAAATTTCATAGTCGTGCATCTTAATCCATGCATTCTTTGTGAAATTTAAAGCTTGATTCATGTTTGTCATTTGATTCTGATGCTAACCCAATGATTCAATTGTATTTTTATGCATTATACGCGATTATGCCATTATTGTTTTCTAGGGTTTACAGGACTTGGAATTAGGGGTTTTGAAACAAGGAAAAATTGGAACGCAAGACCTAGACTATCCTAACCAGGACCTTCATACGAACTCATTGATAGGGTCGCGCTCAATTTATGAGCGTCCAGTGGCTAATCGCTATTTTCTTGTATGGTGTCTACAACAACGCTTAAAAACCGTTGCTTAATATATTCTTGTTTCAGGAAAAATAAGCTAAGGAAGAGGACGACCAGGTGGCTGCCAACGATTGGCTGGTTTGAAAATTTGCGCGCAAAGTCCACTAATGCTTTTGTTTCTTTTATAATATTTATTCGTTATTATATGTTAACAACGCGTGAATTGGTTCAGTGGCAAGGCATATGTGCTGGCAACATCCATGACCTGGGTTCGAGCCCCAGGTCTTCATTATTCCCATGTTATTTTTCAATTAACAATCACATGCAGGTTCAACGTTGAAGACCATTATACACCTCCTAATCAAGCCAGCCACGCGTACGTTGAGAGCGATCCAAGGGCGCTGATTGAAAGAACAATATGGAGCTTGGTCAAACGTGCCACATGTTACTCAAAAAGTCCACCAGGCTTTGCAATAGATGGGCCTGAATTGCTAGAGAAAAACCTCCCATTTGGGGTCTGAACCCCCTAGGTTTGCATATTTTTTACCTTCTTTATTTTTTTTAAATTATTTATACTTCTTTTTATTATTGTTTTATTAATTAATTTAATTATATTTTCATAAAATCACAAAATACCATAAAAATCAGAAAAGACCAAAAATTAAATATATTTAATTAGTTAATATTTTGTAAATAAATTCCTAAAGTATTTAGTTTTTTTAATTAGGTTGTAATTTTAATTCTTTTGATAAAAATCTAAAAAAACATAGAATTAGGGTTCATATTAATTTTTTATCCTTTTTTTCTTTTTTTCTTTCATAATAACATAATAATTAAATATTTATTTTTATAATTAAATTTGTATATAAAAATTAGGGTTAATTTAGGTTAAAATTCAATGTTTTCTTAATAAATAAAAAGCCATTAGAATTAGGGTTAATATTTATTTTAATTAATTCTTTTTTCTATTAAATCCTAAAATACTAAAAAATACCAAAAAACAAGTTCTTTCTTTCTTTTAATTTTAATTAATTCCTCATTAATTTAATTTTGCAAAAAAGGGTCCAATGCCCTCGTTTCGATTTAATTCTTATTCGCATATTTATTTTATTTCGTTTAAATATTTATGTATCTCTCCCGAAGCCATGTAATTAATTTCTCGCACTTTTCTTTATTTTCTTTATTTTTCTGTCAAAATCGGGTTCGAGAAATTTTGGCGATGTGGACCCGCGCCTTTTGTAATAGCTTAGAATTTTTACTTTCCCGCAATATTTTTAACTGTTAACAAATGGCATGAAAGAATGTATGGACAAAAATAAAAACAAGCGTAGAACACCAATAACATGACAAGATAAATGCAAATGAAAACGACACACAAATCACACACCACCCCTAGGGTACGCCTCACTGTTGCCTTGCCTCGAAAGGTGATCGTCGAGTAGAGGATGTCTTAGTAAGTCCTCATGATCCGGGAACCTGGCATGAGGGTAGCTTCTAAGGTGTCTTCCCATTGCTCTGGTGATCACCATGTCCCGAACCTCGAATTGACCCGAACACCTCCAACGGTGGTGCTACCTACCTCTCAATGGTGGGATGGCACTACTTTAAAGGACATTTACACAGACGAATTCCTTAGGGTAGGTAGGTTCTCGTAGATACTTGCTCTAATTTCAAAACAAAATTCAAAACACTTTTCACACCGACACCTTTTCAAAAAGCTTTCGAAAGCAATTTTTCAAACACTCTTGAGGACTGATACAAGAGTCGAACTGGAATTTTCAAAGAAACTTTTTAAAACCCACAGTTGAAAAGCAAACAAACCATTTTTGAAAACACAAGTGAGCAAGTATCTAAGAGCCCATGGATAACCATGGATAGAAAGGGTGCTAACACCTTCCCTTTCTATAATCTACCTCCCGAACCGAGAGCAATCTCTTTAAGGAATTTTTCTGTGCTTTTGTCCTTTCCATTTGGAGAAAATAAAACGACTCTTGCTTCCGCGACATTTCGCGAACCGGCATTAAACAGTCAGTTCCAGATCCACCGATCACATACCCCACTGAGTGACAAAGGTTGTCTTCTCCATGTCTTCGAGAGCCATTTTAATCTGATTATAACTGGAGAAACCATCCATAAAGGAGAATACCTTGTGCTGAGCGGTGTTGTCAACCAGAACGTCGATATGAGGTAGAGGGAAATCATCCTTGGGGCTTTCCCTGTTCAGATCCCTATAGTCAACACACATTCGAACCTTACCATCCTTCTTCGGCACAGGAACCACATTGGCCACCCACTGAGGGTAAGAAGTCACTGCTAGAAAACCGGCGTCAAACTGTTTCATAACTTCAGCCTTGATTTTCTCAGACATCTCCGGGCGCATTCGGCGGACCTTCTGTTTCACTGGAGGACAATCTTCCTTGGTAGGTAGGCGATGAACCACAATATCAGTATCCAACCCAGGCATATCTTTGTAAGACCAGGCAAAGATCTCAACATAGTCATGCAGCATCTGAATCAACCGTTGTTTCACACTAGCTTCCAGATTTGCACCGATCTTGACCTCTTTCTTATCTGTCTCGATACCCAGATTCACTGTTTCCACTGGCTCTTCATGTGGCTGAATGGCCCTCTCTTCCTGAAGTAACAGTCTTGCAAGTTCACCAGGCACTTCGCAATCATCTTCACCTTCGCCTTCGACTAAGTTGATTGGATTTTCGAAGTCATAACTGGCAGTAGCAGAGTCGTTACCAGTGAGATCCAGAGTGGATGTGGACCTGTATACGTGAGTGTGTGTAAAATAGTTGTTTTGCAATATATAATAAAGAAAAACAAGGAGCGCAAAATTTGAAATGCAAGAACTTCCAATGCTTTTATTAATGATATATGAAAATGACACACATAAAGCCCTCACAAATGAAGCCACGGTGCCCCGGGTAAGACACCGGGCCATAAAGTTTAAAATATTGTCTATTAAAAATTTAAAACAAAAGTTTCATTACCGAGTAACAAAAGAAATAGGGATGAAATCCTTTGCTGTCCAGTTGCATTGTCCACCGTCGGTCGTAGGATAGATCCAGCTGTCGAACTCAGACTCTTCCATGTCATCTTCAATGGCATTCACCCCCGAGTTGTCGATGAACACGGGAGGTCTTCCGATCCGTGCATTCCGAACAGCCCTTTGAGCTTCTGCAGTGAAACCCAAACTAAATTTGTTAGTCTTCTGTGTAAAATTAGGGAGTCGGCCCCAATTTGCACATACACCTTTCTCGACAACAGCCCGGGCATCCTTAAAGGAAGCCATCTTCATAGGAGAATCTTCAACAACAGTCTCAGCTGACGCCATTGTCTGGGGAACCTCTTCAAAATGCTGAAATGGGGTCTCAATGAACTCCCCATCCATCTCTACATATCAGAAAGAGTTAAGGTGGATCATCATGTACTCTTCCTCTCCTTGCACTATCACAATCTTCCCTTTGACCGGGTACTTTAGCTTCTGGTGGAGTGTTGAGGTCACGGCCCCAGCTTTGTGGATCCATGGACGACCCAGCAAATAAGAATAAGATGGCCGAATGTCCATCACATAGAATGTAGAATTGAAAACCTGAGAACCAACCTTAATCGGGATATCAACTTCTCCATGCACCATTCTCTTAGACCCGTCAAAGGCCCTAACGACAATGTTGTTTGGTTTCAACTCTAACCCTTCACAGTCCAATCGGTCTAGAGCTTTCTTAGGCAGGACGTTCAATGAGGAACCAGTATCCACTAATAGATGTGCAAGAGTAGTGCCCCTGCATTCAATGGAGACATGCAGGGCATCGTTGTGATTCTTCCCTTTAGCAGTCAAGTCGCCGTCAGAGAAACCAAACCCATTATCAGCAGTCAAATTGGCCACGCAACCTATAAACTGATCAGCTGATGTCTCTTGTGGTACGTGGGCAGTCTTCAAGAAAGTAATCAGAGCCTTGGCATGGGCTTCTGAGCACAGAAACAGTGACAACATAGAAATCTTGGACGGGGTTTGCCCCAGCTGCTCGACTACATTGTAGTCACTCTTTCTGATAATTTTCAGAATCTCTTCCATCTCTTGTTTAGAAGCTTCAACAATAATCGTCTTAAGTGCCTCCGTCTGGGCAGGCTCACTGGTGATCCCTTTGCCTCGAGTGTCAGATGACTCGGCGACAGGGGTAAGAATAGGAACTTGAACAGGAATAGTAGCAGGTACTCTGGCAGGTGTAATAACAACAGGTCTTCAGGCAGATGGTGGAGAGATATCAGGTGAGAATAGTCTTCCGCTGCGGGTGACTTTAGCAGGTCCAACAATATTGCTGATGTCAATATCAGCATCTAACTCTTGTTTAACTCCATGAAAATAAACATCAGCCCCGTAGTGCCAAGGGACAGCTTTATCAGAGGTATAGGGGGTGGGCCCCGGAACAGTGATGATCACAGGTGCGATTCTCAGAACAAATGTAATTCTAACAGGCTTCCTCGAGGGAGCCTTGGAAGAATTGTCGAAAATGGTAATGATGGCAACTTCTTCAGTATGAACTAGAGGAACAACAACCTTCTCAAACATAATTTCTTTACTATCCATCAGGCGTTGGACACCTGATTTCAAAAGATGGCAGCCGGTTGGTAGAACAGAACACATACAACAACCTTCGTCATAGCCCGGAAATAAACCGGCTAGCAAAAGGTTCTTCTTCACAGTCATCAAAGGGGTAACAATGTCGTTCACAGAAACCACAAACGAGTTTTCATCTATAGCATTCACTCCATGCTTGGGCATAGGAGCAGTCACAACATTAGGTCTTTCGGGCGCCTCAAACTCAATCTCCTTAGCATCAATTAAGTCCTGTATCTTATTCTTCAAAGTCCAACAATCATCTGTATTATGCCCCGGGCTATCAGAGTGATAAGCACAGCGGGCATTAGGGTTGTACTTCAGTGATGTTGTATTTGGATTCTTCGGGGCTTCCCTTGGAATAACCAGATTGGTCTTCAGCAACTGTGGCAGAATCTGAGATAAGGTCATGTTGAGGCGGGTGAATTTCCTTCAAGGTCTCTCGTCCTTTTGTTGATTGTTGTGGTAAGGAGCACCAGCAGGTTTTGAAATTACAACCGCATTAACAGCTTGGCGGTGTTCAGGTCTATTCTGTCTTCTCGCACTGTAGACAACACTGGACTCTTTCTTAAAGGGCTTCTTCTCGGTGCTCGATGAAGCACCCTTTTGTATCTTACCAGCCTTAATACCAACCTCAATCCTCTCACCGGTCAAAATAAGCTCTGTAAACCTAGACGGAGAGCTTCCAATCAGGTGGTTGAAAAATGGACCAGACAGGGTCCCCAAAAACATATCCACAAGCTCCCGATCAGCCAAGGGTGGTTACACTCTTCCAGCGAGGTCCCTCCACTTCTGAGCATAATCTTTGAATCCTTCACCCGTTCCCATTGACATACCCTGGAGTTGGGTACGCGTGGGAGCGAGGTCAGAGTTGTATTGGTACTGCCTGTAGAAGGCAATAGCCAAATCCTCCCAACTGCGGATACTGGCTCCGTCCAACTGGTAGAACCACTCAAGCTGAGTCCCTGAGAGACTATCTTGAAAGAAGTGGATCCATAGGTTCTTATCAGCAATGTACGGCTGAATCTTCCTTACATATGACCGGAGGTGCAGCTTCAGACAAGAAACTCCGTCATACTTAGCAAAAGCTGGTGCCTTGAATTTGTGGGGAATCACCACCCCAGATGATAGACCTAGATCACCAAAGTCCATACCAAGCACTTTCTGAACTTCCATAGCACTCAATCGGTCTTCCAGTTGTTTGTATCTATCCTCGACCGGAGGATACTGGTCTTCGTCGAAGTCCGTCTCATTGTCGGAGATCACAGGGCTAGGAGCCCTCCTTTCTTCCTGACTATCCTTCCCTCCAGATAAGGTGGTCAAATCAACTTTATTCTGTAGCCTGTTTCCAAACCTAGGACCAGTGTTGAACAAAATTGTCCTCTTCTTCTTTTTCTTCTTCTCTTTTAGAATCAGGGTCTTCAAATCTTGCTGACCCTTAGCTAGATTCATGAACAGCTCTTGAAATTGGGCATTCTGGGCCTGGAGGGCCTTGATGGCTTTCTCAGTTGAAGGTTCAGCAGACATGATGAGTGCTGAAATAAACAACGAAGAAGATAAGAGACCTGTAATGGGTACCTGTTATGGAGTGCCTGGGATGAAATGTGTATGACATGATTTCAAAGACAATCGAGAGATTCAAATTTGTAAACCAGAAAGGAAACACACTTTATTAGATAAACTTTGGAATTCAAATTGTTCAACTGATGCCCTTAAGGCGTTACAAGAAAGGAAATACTGAAAAGTAAACAAAAACTGGAAAGGAAATAATTAAGGGACAATCAGTGCTCCCATGGTCTCTTCTTGTCGGTGCGGACATAGTCATTGAGAATCCGCTCGTTCTCCAGCTGCCTAGTCAACTTCTGGATCTTCTGCTCTTGCTCGTTAAACTTTTCTCGGTAAGCATCTCGTTTCTCTCTCAGCTGCATCCAAGATCTCTTCAGTGCCCCAATGTCAGTGGGCATGTAAGGATGGAGGATGGTAGGAAGAACCCCCTCTTCATCAGCAACTTCAACAATGATAGGCAGGACGGCTTCATATGGCATACCCAGCTTTTAGGCACGGATACGAACCCATTTGAGATATGGCTCCATCGGAAGTGAAGTCTTTGGACCCAGCTCATGTGGATCAGATATGTGAACTCTATCCCAAGCCCTTATGAATCTGCGGCGTTGCTCGTCGCTATCCCCTTGAAAATCAAAGATGATACTAGGCATTAACAGCTCATGAGGTCCTTCTCTTCTGGCACGCCCAAACTGACGTAAGGCCAAGCACGGGTTGTAAGAAATTCCTCCATTGGTTCCTATCAGTGGAACATTGGGGTACTCCCCACAGCGATCAATGATAGCCACCTCATCCATACCCTTGAGAGTCCAAATAATGTCATTATGAGAGAGAGACATAACCCTATAGGCCCAGCCCATGCCTTCTTTGTTCTTCAGCACTGATTTGGGAAGGTGCGAAATAAACCACCTCACCAATAAGGGAGCACAACACATTAAGGTTCCCCGCTTTCGGGCGGTACGAGCATAAAGCTGATGAAGGATGTCACCCAAGATAGTGGGTACAGGATTGCGAGAGATAAAGATTTTTACCGCATTAACATCAACAAAGGAGTCAGAGTTCGGAAACAATACCAAGCCATATATCAAAAGAGCCAGAATATCCTCGAATGCCTTGAAGTCTAGACTATCCCAGAAATAGTTAGCCTTACCAACCAAGAACTTAGTCAGAAAGCCCTTTGCTCCACTTCTAGTCTCCCAATTAGCCATTACCTCATCTTTGGTCATATGAAGGGCTGCAACAATCTCTTCGGGCATAAGTATCTTCTCCCAACCAGTAAATGGGGTCTGCTCCAAAATAGAGATACCGAGCAGTTCAGAGAATTCTTCTAAGGTGGGAACCAACTGGTAGTCCTGGAAAGTAAAGTAATGGTACAACGGGTCATAGAATTGGACTAGAACACTCATCATCTGCTCGTCCAATTTGGAGGTGACCAAACTGAGAAGATAACCATGTATCCGGAGGAAGGAAGTAGTATCAGGCATCTTTGCAATCAACTCTTTAAGCATAGTGGGAACCTGGACAAAGTTGATCCGGATGGTATTCCTATGCATAGGCACCATGATGACCTACAAAACAGAACAAAGATGAATCCCTCCTGTATTTGAAATAGGTTAGTCCAATGCAAGATGTATGCAATGTTATGATGTCATGATAAAAGGTACACCATAAGTATCCACAAACAGCAAACATGGTAAAGGCACACAAGTCACACAAAGAGCTCTTAGATTTCAGGCTGGCAAGGAGCTTAGGTACTACCCTCTTTCAGTTCAGTTGGTATAAACATGTCCTAAAAATAGTAACCGGGTTCTAGAGGATCTCAATATCACTGACTACCATTAAGCGTTCATAATTCCAGTTTAGCAACCTTTTCTTGCAGCCGGAATCATCGCGAGAGTTTAGTCTCAATGAGTGTAGCATACTGCTACTGTTCTATGGCCAAGTTGGTCAATTTAAAGGTTCTAAGGTCAGTTGGTGCTTAATGACCCCTTAGAAGACCCATATTCTCCTCGTTCCAACACAAGGGATATCGGTACAGACTAAAGTGCCACACCAACATAGCTACTGCTTCAACCGTATCGGTCTACGCCGTACAGTTCCCTCACAGTTTATTGCTACTTACCTACAGGGTATCCCCCAGATCCGGGTTAGGATCTATAGAAACTCCAATACAAGCCCACAAATATAAATCATACAAAGCATACAATTGAAAACATAATGATCTAATCCTAAGGTACACCCCACTTATATGCTTTCCCCAGCAGAGTCGCCAGTTCTGTGATACGGTGGTAAGAGAACTGACTGTTTTTGGAATGCTGGTTTGTGTTTGCAAAATGTCGCGGTAAGCAAGAGTCGCCACCGTCTTTTATTTTATCCAACAAGGAAAGGAAAAAAGCACAAAAAAATTCCTTTTTCGAGATGTTTCTCGGGTTCGGGGGGTAGATTATAGAAATGGAAGGTGTTAGCACCCTTTCTATCCGTGGTTATCCACGGGCTCTTAGGTACTTGCTCAAAGTGTTTTCAAAATTTGCTTTTCTTTATGTTTGTAGGTTTGAAAGAAGTTTTTATTTGAAAGGTGTAAGTGCGAAAAGTTTTATTTTGTTTTGAAAGGAGCAAGTATTTAAGAACCATCTACCTACTCAAAAAAGGAATTAATCTGTGCTAATGTCCTTTAGACAGGTCTATCCCACTATGAATGAGTAGGTAGCCTCGTCGTTGGAGTTTAAGGGTCAATTCGATTAAGGGACGTGTGGTCACTAAAGTAATGTTAGGATGCCTTAGCGGTAACCCTAATGTCTTAGATCATTTTTCCGAGGCAACCGTTTTGAGGCAACTATGATCTTTGGACAAGAGGGCGACCTCTAAAACTTCCTATACTCAATGACCACATTCGAAGGCAACCAAGTGAGGTGTACCCTAAGAGTGCACATGTGCGAGTGTGTTATTTTCAGTTAATTTATCTTTGTACATGTCAATGATTATCTATGTTGATTTTAGGTTTAACATTCGATCTTGTCATGCATTCCCTACTACCAAACATCTAACAGTTTATAAGTTGCGGAAATTAAATTGCGGAAATTAAAACTAACTATTACAAGGCGTCGGGTATTTACATCGCCAAAAACAACCCTTGAAATTAAAATGCGGAAAGTAAATAAAGCGATAAAATAATTAAAGTCCTAATTAAACTATTACATTCCGGGAAACAGATACAATATTGAAATCAAATGGACCGCGTGCAAGAAATTAAATCGGGCGAACTTTTAGGGTTTTGACCCTCTTATTTGAAAGAAAGTATTTTTTTTGTTATTTTTGAATTAATAGAAGCAATTAAATTAGGTTAAACATTAAATAAATAAATTAATTAATTAAAAAAGATATTTTTGGATTTTTGGATATTTAAAGAAATAAAATAAATTTGATCAAAGTTAGTAAAAACTAATTATCTAAATTAATTTTAATTATTGCAAAAAATATTAAAGTTATTTCCTAATTAAACTAAATTAATTAAATAAATATTTATTTACAAAAATAAAGTGCTGAATTTCATTTTAATAAATAAAATATATTTTTGGTTTTTATTTTATTTTATGAGAAAACGTTTAATTGGTCAATGATTAATAAAGATAATAAATCAAACAAATAAATAACATAAATAAATAAAAGAAAGAAGATAGAAAAAGAAAACTCAGGGGGGTGTGGGCCTGAAGAAAGAGTGAGATTTGCAATTCAGAGGCCCATTTATGCAAGCCTCGTTTGACTTTGCTGATTCTCCACGCATGCGCTGACTTGATCCCACCATAGGCCTTCATTCTGGGCCACCAGATCTGGCCTGGGGCCATCTGGCATATGATTAGGTGATGGTGTATGATGTGCTGCGCCTGGGATATTGCATGGAATAACTTGAAGAAAAATAATACAAATGCATTGGGGGACCTGGGATTCGAACCCAGGTCCTGTTGTATCACGCACTAACGCCTTCGCCACTACGCTTCATTTGTCATAATATTGGACAACAATTATTATATTAGAAAACAAATAAAATGCCAGAATTAAAAAAATAAAAAGCGCGAAAGTTTGAATGAGCGAATTGGATGGGGACACGTCTTCGTCCATGTCCTTGGATTTATACAGAGATTACCTGCGAATTTATATCCGCAGCTAAATCCCTAGGTCGAACCTAAAACCAATTTCAGGCCATGAAAATTCAATCTAAGACCATGGTCCTGTTCGTCTGGACATCCTGAACACATCTAGACCATCCTTGAACTTTGATTTCACCTGCAAACGAAATGCCCAAAAATACGATCCAAGAACCCTAGAATCGACTAGGGGGTTACAGGCTATATAAATGCAATCAAATAATGCCAAAAGCTTCTAAATCGAACGATAAGCATGAATATGCAAAGATTTTGGCAAAAAGTGCAAGAATCTGAGGATACGATTTCAACTGAGAAGTGATTTTTTGAGACACTTACAACGCGATTAAGAAGGTATGAGAGCTTGCTTTTGATTGCTTTTGACTCAGTGGATGTCCAGCAAATGATAGGCGTTGAGCTTTGCCTTTGAATTCGCCTCTAGGAGTGATTTCAGTTTCAAGCTTTTTTGACAATTTTCCAAGTTTGGTTCTTGTGATTTGGCAGCTTCCAACCCCCAATTCGTGCCTCTTTGCATTGTATATGTAACATGGAATGAATTAAGTTATCTTTCTTGGGCTGAATCCTTATGCATTGATGTTTGGAGATATGATTTAATTCTCCATTGAAAAGCTTCCAAATTGGTCCATAATCCAATATTTTTGTACATGAAAAGCTTGATACGGATTTGATCATATCCATGATGATAATTAAGACCTACAATAATCAAAAAGATCCTAATAAATCAATATTTGGATTTTATTTGATTTAAATTGATTTAAAATGAATTAATTCAATAAAAAATCCAATAAAATAGAAAATTTGATAAATGGACATAAGGTTGAAGCTAGGACACGTGTGTAGTGTGAGAAGATCAAATCAAGTGGTAACGAGTGGGCCCATTTGATAAAATTTGAAGTTTTGGGGATAGTTGACTTTTGGCAATTTTGCAAAAATGCCCAACTTCAACAATGCATAACTTCTTCAATTTTGAACTTTTGGAGGTGTTCTTGGACTTTTTAGAAACCCTGATATGTCCTCTAACCAACCTTTTTGTTCTCATATCATTTTGATATTCCATTCTAAAGTTATAAGCTTTGGAAAAAAGGTGTTTTTGTTGACTTTCAAAAATGACCTATAATGTCCAAATTTGTAACTTTTTGTGAGTGAATTTCTTGATCTTGGGGTATGAAGGTGGGTTGTAGGAAATTGCATCCTATTCAAAATGAGCTTTGGATGGGTCATTTCTCATAAAGTATGAGAAAGTTATTCTTGGTCAAAGTTGAGTTGACTTTTCCTACAAAACCCTAATTTAGCAACTTTTGAATCTTGATGAATTTTGAGCAATCCTTGATGAATCATGATCAACCCTAGTTCAAATGATGAAATATCCTTCAAAAAGAGAATGATGACAATTTTTTTTGAAGTTTGACTGTTTATAGGTCACAGTTGACTTTTGCCCTAACATAGTCGATTTTTGGACCTCTTCAGCAATTGACTGACCAAACTTCCTCTGCAAGTCTTGAAATTTGACATGGATGAACTTGGGAACATATTAGGACATTGGGGAGAACTTGAGGTCATTTTTATGCAAGGACCTTGATGCAACACAAAACCCTAATTTGAGGTTGACTGCCTTAGGAGGTAGCTTGACTGTCCAACTCTTGAGCAATCTTGAGCAACTTGGAGATTATTCTTGCAATGTCTTGGGAAACATGAGAGACCAAATTTTGGGGTACAACAGCTTCCCCTGTTCAATTTTCTTAAACTTGAGGATATAGATTGGCTTTCGGGCCTTTCGTTATCCAAAGGTGGAAGATGATTGAACACTAGAGTGCCCAGAAATTTGCACTCGCATGAAGTGGTATCAGCATTGTGATATCGGGAATGGGCTTACAGATGCCATTTGGAGACTGTTGATAGATGGTCTGAACTTCAACTGGAATACGAATCAGGTTGATCTTATCGGTGATCTGACTGAACTAGAGGAGGTCTTGGATTAATTTCGACTGGATCTGCATCAGAAAAATATTTAGGAATCGATTTAACTGGACCAGACAAGGTCTTGGAATAACTTCAGCTGGATCGGCATCATAAAAATCTTTAGGAATCGATTTAACTGGACCAGAGAAGGTCTTGGATTAACTTTGACTGGATCGGAATCAGAAAAATCTTTAGGAATCGATTTAACTGGACCAGACAAGGTCTTGGATTAACTTTGACTGGATCGGCATCAGAAAAATCTTTAGGAATCGATTTAACTGGACCAGACAAGGTCTTGGAACAACTTTGACTGGATCGGCATCAGAAAAATCTTTAGGAATCGATTTAACTGGACCAGACAAGGTCTTGGAATAACTTTGACTGGATCGACATCAGAAAAAATCTTTAGGAATCGATTTAACTGGACCAAACAAGGTCTTGGAATAACTTCAACTGGATCAACATCAGAAAAATCTTTAGGAATCGATTTAACTGGACCAGACAAGGTCTTGGAATATCTTCAACTGGATAGACATCATAAAAATCTTTAGGAATCGATTTAACTGGACCAGACAAGGTATTGGATTAACTTTGACTGGATCGGCATCAGAAAAATCTTTAGGAATCGATTTAACTGGACCAGACAAGGTCTTGGATTAACTTTGACTAGATCGGCATCATAAAAATCTTTAGGAATCGATTTAACTAGACCAGACAAGGTCTTTGAATAACTTCAACTGGATCGGCATCAGAAAAATCTTTAGGAATCGATTTAACTGGATCAGAGAAGGTCTTGGATTAACTTTGACTGGATCGGCATCAGAAAAATCTTTAGGAATCGATTTAACTGGACCAGACAAGGTCTTCCATTAACTTTGACTGGATCGACATCAGAAAAATCTTTAGGAATCGATTTAACTGGACCAGACAAAGTCTTGGATTAACTTTGACTGGATCGACATCAGAAAAATCTTTAGGAATCGATTTAACTGGACCAGACAAGGTCTTGGAATAACTTCAACTGGATTGGCATCAGAAAAATCTTTAGGAATCAATTTAACTGGACCAGAGGAGGTCTTCCACATAGTTGAGAATTTAACTGCATCTTTCCTGAAAGGAAAAGGTCAGTCATATGCAATGCATGATATGGATCAGGCAATGATGTTCTCAACATAAATGAGATTGTATTATATGATGCATATATGCATGTATCATGATGTATGGAAATGTGATGTTTTAGCTGGGGAAAATAAATCCCAGACAGCTACTGGAGAATAGAGTTGAATTCTGTTTCCGCTGGGGATGATGAACGAAGGCGATTATGAGAATAAACCTGCAGGAGAAGATAACTTCATTGGGGAATAAACTGATGAGGAGATTACTCTATGGGGAAGAGATGCTCTGCTGAAGATTCCACTGATAAATTCCGTTGGGGATGGATTACCGTTGCTGGTGATACTGAATCTGTTGAGGATTGAATTCCTGTTTGTGAAAGGAAAGAACTTTGCTAAGGATGATCTTTCAGTTGCAACTTGCTGGGGATAACCCTGTTAGGCTCTTGTGGGGATACTCCTCTGAATTCTGCTAGGAATGATCCTTTGAACTTGGCTCGGGAGGTTTATTTTTGTACTCTGCTGGGGATAAACTTCCAGAGTCTACTGGGGATGATGCTCCAACTCCACAGGGAAGCTTTTTCAGACCGTGCTGGGGAAATATTGACTCCACTGGGGGTATCTTGTATTCTGCCGGGGAACATTCTTATAATACGTTAGGGAATATTAAGACTGCCGGGGATATCAAGCCTTTCTAGTACTGATGGTTGATAAACTCTGCTTGGGGAGAGCATTGCTGATTTATTCATAATTGCAAGTCTCAGCTGGGGGAGAGCTACCGTTACTGTCTTACTTTGCGGGGAGTGAAAGTACCTTAGCCATATTCTTCAGATGAATCTACCTTTGTACCTGATGGACAAAGCAACTATATAGCTCGGACAATTCTTATTGCCCCTGTTTCTGATGTTACCCATAATCGTTTTTTGTTTCGCATGTAAATATTTATGAGTAGCAATTAATGTCAAATGCATATATCAAAAATGAACACTGGACGTTCTTTGCAAGAAAAAACAAATAAAGGAAAAACAATTTGAAATTTGTCTGAAAATGAATTTGTATTGATTTTGAAGTTTGGCCTGTAAATAGGCTTTTTTGTACAAGAGGCTGACGTCCTAGTAAGAGAACACCGCCGAATAATATAATTTACACAATTTGTGAAATACTAAACAAAACAGCTATATGAATAATCCCACTGGGTTCCAACTCTGCTATTGCCTTTATGTCCTCGAGCATCTCATCACTTTGCTACTTGGTTGAAGGTGGATCAGATTGATTAGTGTCGTCCGAGCCTAAAGTCTAGATGCAAGGTGATCCAATGAGACATAATGTTACGCTTTGATCCCTAATTTTTGCCTGGACCGCCCTTTCGGGTTTTCAGTCCACCGGGATACCCTTTTTTGCCCAAGCCGCCCTTTCAGGTTTTCGACTTGCCGGGTGTACAGATTTTTCATTTTCATCCCTTATTTTTGCCCGGACCCTTTTGGTTCGCCGGGAAGCCCTTATTTTTGCCTAGGCCAGTCAACCTAGCGGGTCTTTGATTATGCGTAGTATCTTTTCACTATGTCTGCATTAATAGGGTGAGGAAGGTCGTCACCATCCATGGTGGTTAGAATCATAGCTCCGCCTGAGAAAATGTTCTTAACCACAAATGGCCCTTCGTAAGTAGGGGTCCATTTTCCACTGGGATCACCTTGAGGTAGAATAATACGCTTGAAAACCAGATCCTCAACTTGATACTCTTGTCGTCTGACTTTCTTGTTAAATGCCTTGATCATCCGTTTTTGGTACGTCTGACCATGACAAATAGCAGTAAGTCTCTTTTCATCGATTAGGTTCAGCTGATCAAGTCGGGTTTGAATCCAGTCGTCTTCGCTTAAACCTGCATCCTTCATGATTCAAAGAGAGGGTATCTGAACTTCAATGGGCAGGATTGCCTCCATGCCATATACCAAGGAATAAGGTGTTTCCCCTGTTGACGTCAGTGCTGAGGTACGGTACCCATGAAGAGAAAATGGTAACATCTCGTGCCAGTCTTTGTATGTCACTGTCATCTTCTGCACAATCTTCTTAATGTACCCCACTGAGTGACAAAGGTTGTCTTATCCATGTCTTCGGGAGCCATTTTAATCTGATTATAACCGGAGAAACCATCCATAAAGGAGAATACCTTGTAATGAGCGGTGTTGTCAACCAGAACGTCGATATGAGGTAGAGGGAAATCATCCTTGGGGCTTGCCCTGTTCAGATCCCTATAGTCAACACACATTCGAACCTTACCATCCTTCTTCGGAACAGGAACCACATTGGCCACCCACTGAGGGTAAGAAGTCACTGCTAGAAAACCGGCGTCAAACTGTTTCATAACTTCAGCCTTGATTTTCTCAGACATCTCCGGGCGCATTCGGCGGACCTTCTGTTTCACTAGAGGACAGTCTTCCTTGGTAGGTAGGCGATGAACCATAATATCAGTATCCAACCCAGGCATATCTTCGTAAGACCAGGCAAAGATCTCAACATAGTCATGCAGCATCTGAATCAACCGTTGTTTCACACTAGCTTCCAGATTTGCACCGATCTTGACCTCTTTCTTATCTGTCTCGGTACCCAGATTCACTGTTTCCACTGGCTCTTCATGTGGCTGAATGGCCCTCTCTTCCTGAAGTAACAATCTTGCAAGTTCACCAGGCACTTCGCAATCATCTTCACCTTCTCCTTCGGCTAAGTTGATCGTATTTTTTCGAAGTCATAACTGGCAGTAGCAGAGTCGTTACCAGTGAGATCTAGAGTGGATGTGGACCTGTATACGTGAGTGTGTGTAAAATAGTTGTTTTGCAATATATAATAAAGAAAAACAAGGAGCGCAAAATTTGAAATGCAAGAACGTCCAATGCTTTTATTAATGATATATGAAAATGACACACATAAAGCCCTCATAAATGAAGCCAAGGTGCCCCGGGTATGACACCGGGCCATAAAGTTTAAAACATTGTCTATTACAAATTCAAAACAAAAGTTTCATTACTGAGTAACAAAAGAAATAGGGATGGAATCCTTTGCTGTCCAATTGCATTGTCCACCGTCGGTCATAGGATAGATCCAGCTGTCGAACTCAGACTCTTCCATATCGTCTTCAATGGCATTCACCCCCGAGTTGCCGATGAACACGGGAGGTCTTCCGATCTATGCATTCTGAACAACCCTTTGAGCTTCTGCAGTGAAACCCAAATCAAATTTGTTAGTCTTCTGTGTAAAATTAGGGAGTCGGCCCCAATTTGCACACACACCTTTCTCGACAACAGCCCGGGCATCCTTAAAGGAAGCCATCTTCATAGAAGAATCTTCAACAACAGTCTCAGCTGACGCCAGTGTCTGGGGAACCTCTTCAAAATGCTGAAATGGGGTCTCAATGAACTCCCCGTCCATCTCTACATATCAGAAAGAGTTAAGGTGGATCACCATGTACTCTTCCTCTCATTGCATTGTCACAATCTTCCCTTTGACCGGGTACTTTAGCTTCTGGTGGAGTGTTGAGGTCACGGCCCCAGCTTTGTGGATCCATGGACGACCCAGCAAACAAGAATAAGATGGCCGAATGTCCATCACATAGAATGTAGAATTGAAAACCTGAGAACCAGCCTTAATCGAGATATCAACTTCTCCATGCACCATTCTCTTAGACCCGTCAAAGGCCCTGACGACAATGTTGCTTGGTTTCAACTCTAACCCTTCACAGTCCAATCGGTCTAGAGCTTTCTTAGGCAGGACGTTCAATGAGGAACCAGTTTAGCAACCTTTTCTTGCAGCCGGAATCATCGCGAGAGTTTAGTCTCAATGAGTGTAGCATACTTCTACTGTTCTATGGCCAAGTTGGTCAATTTAAAGGTTCTAAGGTCAGTTGGTGCTTAATGACCCCTTAGAAGACCCATATTCTCCTCGTTCCAACACAAGGGATATCGGTACAGAATAAAGTGCCACACTAACGTAGCTACTGCTTCAACCGTATCGGTCTATGCCGTACAGTTCCCTCACAGTTTATTGCTACTTACCTAAAGGGTATCCCCCAGATCCGGGTTAGGATCTATAAAAACTACGATACAAGCCCACAAATATAAATCATACAAAGCATACAATTGAAAACACAATGATCTAATCCTAAGGTACACCCCACTTATATGCTTTCCCCAGCAGAGTCGCCAGTTCTGTGATACGGTGGGAAGAGAACTGACTGTTTTTGGAATGCTGGTTTGCGTTTTGCGTTTGTTTTTACAAAATGTCGCGGTAAGCAAGAGTCGCCACCGTCTTTTATTTTATCCAACAAGGAAAGGAAAAAAGCACAGAAAATTCCTTTTTCGAGATGTTTCTCGGGTTCGGGGGGGTAGATTATAGAAAGGGAATGTGTTAGCACCCTTTCTATCTGTGGTTATCCACGGGCTCTTAGGTACTTGCTCAAAGTGTTTTCAAAATTTGCTTTTCTTTGTGTTTGTAGGTTTGAAAGAAGTTTTTATTTGAAAGGTGTAAGTGCGAAAAGTTTTATTTTGTTTTGAAAGGAGCAAGTATTTAAGAACCATCTACCTACTCGAAAAAGGAATTAATCTGTGCTAATGTCCTTTAGACAGGGCTATCCCACTATGAATGAGTAGGTAGCCTCGTCATTGGAGTTTAAGGGTCAATTCGATTAAGGGACGTGTGGTCACTAAAGCAATGTTAGGATGCCTTAGCGGTAACCCTAATGTCTTACATCATTTTTCCGAGGCAACCGTTTCGAGGCAACTATGATCTTTGGACAAGAGGGCGACCTCTAAAACTTCCTATACTCAATGACCACGTTCGAAGGCAACCAAGTGAGGTGTACCCTAAGAGTGCACATGTGCGAGTGTGTTATTTTCAGTTAATTTATCTTTGTACATGTCAATGGTTATCTATGTTGATTTTAGGTTTAACATTCGATCTTGTCATGTATTCCCTATTACCAAACATCTAACAGTTTATAAGTTGCGGAAATTAAATTGCGGAAATTAAAACTAACTATTACAAGGCGTCGGGTATTTACATCGCCAAAAACAACCCTTGAAATTAAAATGCGGAAAGTAAATAAAGCGATAAAATAATTAAAGTCCTAATTAAACTATTACATTCCGGGAAACAGATACAATATTGAAATCAAATGGATCGCGTGCAAGAAATTAAATCGGGCGAACTTTTAGGGTTTTGACCCTCTTATTTGAAAGAAAGTATTTTTTATTTATTTTTGAATTAATGGAAGCAATTAAATTAGGTTAAACATTAAATAAATAAATTAATTAATTAATTAAAAAATATATTTTTGGATTTTTGGATATTTAAAGAAATAAAATAAATTTGATCAAAGTTAGTAAAAACTAATTATTTAAATTAATTTTAATTATTGCAAAAAATATTAAAGTTATTTCCTAATTAAACTAAATTAATTAAATAAATATTTATTTACAAAAATAAAGTGCTGAATTTAATTTTAATAAATAAAAAAAAAAAAAATATATATATATATATATATATATATATATATATATATATATATATATATATATATATATATATATATATATATATATATATATATATATATATATATATATATATATATATATATATATATATATATATATATATATATATATATATATATATATATATATATATATATATATATATATATATATATATATATATATATATATATATATATATATATATATATATATATATATATATATTTTATGAGAAAAAGTTTAATTGGTCAATGATTAATAAAGATAATAAATCAAACAAATAAATAAAATAAATAAATAAAAGAAAGAAGATAGAAAAAGAAAACTCAGGGGGGTGTGGTCCTGAAGAAGGAGTGAGATTTGCAATTCAGAGGCCCATTTATGCAAGCCTCGTTTGACTTTGCTGATTCTCCATGCATGCGCTGACTTGATCCCACCATAGGCCTTCATTCTGGGCCACCAGATCTGGCCTGGGGCCATCTGGCAGGTGATTAGGTGATGGTGTATGATGTGCTGCACTTGGGATATTGCATGGAATAACTTGAAGAAAAATAATACAAATGCATTGGGGGACCTGGGATTCGAACCCAGGTCCTGTTGTATCACGCACTAACGCCTTCGCCACCTTCGCCACTACGCTTCATTTGTCATAATATTGGACAACAATTATTATATTAGAAAACAAATAAAATGCCAGAATTAAAAAAATAAAAAGCGCGAAAGTTTGAATGAGCGAATTGGATGGGGACACGTCTTCGTCCCTGTCCTTGGATTTATACAGAGATTACCTGCGGATTTATATCCGCAGCTAAATCCCTAGGTCGAACCTAAAACCAATTCCAGGCCATGAAAATTCAATCTAAGACCATGGTCCCGTTCGTCTGGACATCCTGAACAGATCTAGACCATCCTTGAACTTTGATTTCACCTGCAAACAAAATGCCCAAAAATACGATCCAAGAACCCTAGAATCGGCTAGGGGGTTACAGGCTATATAAATGCAATCAAATAATGCCAAAAGCTTCTAAATCGAACGATAAGCATGAATATGCAAAGATTTTGGCAAAAAGTGCAAGAATCTGAGGATACAATTTCAACTGAGAAGTGATTTTTTGAGACACTTACAACGCGATTCAGAAGGTATGAGAGCTTGCTTTTGATTGCTTTTGACTCAGTGGATGTCCAACAAATGATTGGCGTTGAGCTTTGCCTTTGAATCCGCCTCTAGGAGTGATTTGAGTTTCAAGGTTTTTTGACAATTTTCCAAGTTTGGTTCTTGTGATTTGGCAGCTTCCAACCCCCAATTTGTGCCTCTTTGCATTGTATATGTAACATGGAATGAATTAGGTTAACTTTCTTGGGCTGAATCCTTATGCATTGATGTTTGGAGATATGATTTGATTCTCCATTGAAAAGCTTCCAAATTGGTCCAAAATCCAATATTTTTGTACATGAAAAGCTTGATACGGATTTGATCATGTCCATGATGATAATTAAGACCTACAATAATAAAAAAGATCCTAAGAAATCAATATTTGGATTTTATTTGATTTAAATTGATTTAAAATGAATTAATTCAATAAAAAATCCAATAAAATAGAAAAATTGATAAATGGACATAAGGCTGAAGCTAGGACACGTGTGTAGTGTGAGAAGATCAAATCAAGTGGAAAAGAGTGGGCCCATTTGACAAAATTTGAAGTTTTTGGGATAGTTGACTTTTGGCAATTTTGCAAAAATGCCCAACTTCAACAATGCATAACTTCTTCAATTTTGAACTTTTGGAGGTTTTATTGGACTTTTTAGAAACCTTGATATGTTATATAACCAACCCGTTTGGTCTCATCTCATTTTTATATTCCATTCTCAGGTTATGAGCTTTATAAAAAAGGTGTTTTTGTTAACTTTCAAAAATGACCTATAATGTCCAAATTTGTAACTTTTTGTGAGTGCATTTCTTGATCTTGGGGTATGAATATGGATTGTAGGAAATTTCATCCTATTCAAAATGAGCTTTGGATGGGTCATTTCTCATAAAGTATGAGAAAGTTATGCTTGGTCAAAGTTGAGTTGACTTTTCCTACAAAACCCTAATTTAGCAACTTTTGAATCTTGATGAATTTTGAGCAATCCTTGATGAATCATGATCAACCCTTGATCAAATGATGAAATATACTTAAAAATGAGAATGTTGACAAAAAATCTTGAAGTTTGACTATTTATAGGTCACAGTTAACTTTTGCCCTAGCATGGTCGATTTTTGGACTTCTTGAGCAATTGACCGACC
Source organism: Vicia faba (assembly GCA_948472305.1). Taxonomy (NCBI): domain Eukaryota; kingdom Viridiplantae; phylum Streptophyta; class Magnoliopsida; order Fabales; family Fabaceae; genus Vicia; species Vicia faba. Next base: position 1,269,172,170 of record OX451736.1, on the reverse strand, counting down.
AAACTTCCTCTGCAAGGCTTGAAATTTGACATGGATGAACTTGAGAACATATTAGGAAATTTGGGAGAACTTGAGGTCATTTGGATGCAAGGACCTTGATGCAACACAAAACCTAAATTTGAGGTTGACTGCCTTAGGAGGTAGCTTGACTGTCCAACTCTTGAGCAATCTTGAGCAACTTGGAGATTATTCTTGCAATGTCTTGGGAAACATGAGAGGGCAAATTTTGGGGTACAACACAAATATCTCTTTGATAACTTCCTCCACGTCTTTGACAACTGCTTGCAGAAACTACCTTTTTCAACTACTTACCTCTCTGACTAGTTCAGACAATTTGATGTGAAATTTTTCTAAGTCTTCAAATAGTTCTTCTCAAGGGTTCTACTAGCCCGACTGTGATCTTTCTGGACTAATATTCTTATACATCTTCACTCCACTTTCAACCAACATTTTTTCAACTTTAATAACTTGCAGCATTACTCATGTTTTAGTCAAAATATCTTGGCTAACACCTGGATAAGGTTTAAAATAAGGGGTTGATTTTGTTGCAAAAACAGGTCTAGTCGTTTGCTGAATTTTTGAAAAATGGAAGAATTCCAATGGTCGAATTTTTCTGGTACGTTCTTAGACCCTTAAGGTTCACATCATTTTTTGTAGGGTCCTTGGGGACGAGTTTAAGATGCATGATTTCTCCCGAGAGGGAAAATCTACACGTGGTGATCAAATTCAGAAAAACAGAACTTGACCTTAATTCAATTGAGGATCTTATACCTACGTTGTTTCTCAAGAAAATTTAACCCCGAAGTATTAATGATAGATAATTTGTAAACAATGAGAAATCTCTTTGCTCGGGAGAAAGTACGACATAAGGCGATGTTGGGGATCCATCTACCGTTTAGTCCTCTTTCTCCCCTCTTGGTTGGGGTCTAACTTCTTCTTAGCCAGGAAAAGGACTAGATAGTTAAGTTCTGACTTATAATGATACGAGATTTCAGGATCCTGACACTTTTGAGAAGGAGAGTCCAAGTAAGAGGCTCAAGCCATATGTTTATTCCCCATCAGGGTTTGTTGTTATTAGTACTGATGATCCATTTCCCCTTTCAAGTTTCTTCATGCCTTATAATCTCCAATACCCCGTACCTTACAAGAGGCCCAACCTTGTGCACCTAAATCATATATCTCCTTCCAATTTCTGACATCGAAAAACTAGATCTGATTTTAGTGGCTGGATTCCACATGTTCCACAAGGCTTCCTTGATGTTTATGGTGATTGTGGGTTGAGGTTACATTTTTACTATGAGTAATACCTATAAGGAGAGAGACCTCTTAAAGAGTAAGTATGACGCAATCGTGCACAATCGATTGCGAATGTATGAGAAGCTTTATGAGCTCTAGAAAGAATTGGATGGGCTATCTAGTCTACAGAAAGAGGTGGCTTCCCATGATGAACCCCCTACCCTGGCTTCCCGGGTGTTTGAGCTGTAGACATATTTGGAGGCTATAGACAAGACAATCACATAAGCGAAGTCTATTTTGGAAGCTTTGGTTTCTCAACTGGTTGCATCTGGAAAGGCTTTGATGAAAGAAAATGATTCTAATGCTAAGGAGTAAGGGCATTTTTGTTGAGATGAGAAATATAATGCAAGAGAGGGTCAATGAGGTCATGTACGAGGGTTTTAAAGCCTTCTTTGGCGCTTTTGAGGATGTTGCCGATCAGGTGGAACTATTGAATTTGAGTATTGTGGTTCCTCAGTCGAAGTTTGTTTCGAAGAAGATGGTCAGGGATGGGGCCTTTTTTAAGGGATAATGAGGATTCCAAGTAGGTTCCCCGCTTGCAATCATTTTATATTTCTCTCGCTTGCATGTAGTTGCAATTCCTTCGGGTTTTATAACGATTTCACTTTTTGTAATATTTAAAATTCTTGCCTACTACAAGGTTGCTTTAAATGGGTTGGTTTCTTGGAATTATTTTCTTTCTTCACAATCTTGTTCGTCGTTAAGCTTAAAGTTGTGTAGGCTAAATTTGTTTTGTGTTTCCTCCTTGTTGGGGTAGAAGTAGTTATATTATGCTTGAACTTGTCCATCTCGTTTTATTAGAAGTCGATCTGAGCTCTAAGTATTTTGTCATTACTCGTACCGACTATGAAGAGTCACGTGATTCTCACTTGTCCTATTTGTTGGGAGTAGCGTAAGTCTTCAATGTCATTGGGGATCGTCCATGGCCAAGAATGAGTCCCTTTCTCTGCGCCCAAATTTTTATCCTGATTCGAGGTGGACGTATTTGGGCTTTATAGACACATTTAATATTTGTAGCACCACTAAATAATGAAGGAGGAAATGATAGAACCATGAGTTGAAGGGGGGTGTACACTTATGGACAGAGTCCACACAACATGTCGAGGAACATAAATCACAAACCAAATGCGGGAAGCCACATATCTCACAAATGGAGGGAAAATAGTACAATATCCATATAAATAGTTGAATGAGACAATATTTTCTATCAGTCTCGAATTAGTAGGATAGTTTAATATATTAATACCATATATATTAGTTTCAAACAAGATCCGATCAATTAATCGACTATTTATACATTTTACTATCTTTATATTTATGTATTTTTTAGGTTAATAGTTCAAACTCTCACATATCTATTTAATGCTCTTTGGAGTATTTAAGGAGCCTACATTTTAGAAACAAAGTTCCTCTCTCAGCGTAATTGCTTGAAGAAAAATGGAATAAGTGTCGATAACTATCATCTAACTTTCACAATTCAACATCAAATATGACACATCTGATTGGTCACTGCGATCAATATCAGTGCAACATTTTAATTACCATGTCATGCAAGCACCCTGCATATGAGTCGGTAGCTTGGAAGAACTCAACATAATGGAAAAACATCACCATCATCTATAAAGAGGTCAAGCCAACAATGACCAGATTGATCTTTACAATCAATGTGTATGCCAATGATCGTGTCTCTCCCCATACTTTCTAGAGCTACGATGATTATTCCACTTGAGGAACTGATTCTAATGACTACATATCTTATTAGACAACAATTATAACTAAGAATACATGAAATAATGAATAAGGTCTCTTAACAACATGCCAACATTGTGTAACCTAAGGTTCATAACGAGAAATTAGAGGTTAAAAGAGTCAATTCAGATGATTGTTCTGTCATGTCAACTACACAAGGAGATAATGAAAGCCATAATCAGACACATGTGTTTTTAATCAAATCTAATAAATCTATTCTACTACATTGCCATCCCAAATGCAATTGAGTCTTGTAGAATAAGTGTATTTCACCTCGTCCTTATTCCCAACCTATATAATACATATGTGTAATGATATATATAATTATAAAATTTATAATTTAGACAAGTACTTGTGTTAAGGGACATCCCTTGTCAATAGAGAAATGATATTGTTACACTGATTAGTGATACCTACACCGTATTTTATATGATTTTGTTTTTTTAATAATTTTTTTCTAACACAAATAACACACGTCTAGGCTATATTTTAGAAAGTGGAAAAATACGGTATTAGAATTTTAGTATATAATTTTATATCAAATTAAATATTAAAGTATATCCACTACACCATTTCAAAAGTAGACAATAAATAAAACGAAAGAACAAAATAAGCATTTTTAAGCTTCACCTTGACAATGAACATTCACTTAAAGTATATATTTTTAGTTTAAATAATATTCATATTTGCTTTAAAAACATTGCACCGTGATAATAAATAATAAATTAGAGATTCATATGTAGTGGGAAAGTGATAATTAGAATCTCATATACCAAAAAAATGAATTCAATTTTGAATATGAATAACAAAAGAGTAACTTGCCACTAAGAAAGAATCAATCTAGCAACGAAGTTTCATATAAACGATTTCAAAATTGTTAAAAATTTGGTTTTATAAAATATTAATTTTGGTATTATAGACTTTTTTTATTTCATTTTAATCTCGTATCGATTATATATTATTTTGAAAGAATACATAAAACAAATTTTATTAGGTGTTTGGTTATATCAATGGAAGATGTTAAGGTTTTGTTGGATAAAAATAAAAAAATAGATTGATTAATATTTGAGATATCTTATAAATATAATATGATATTAAAAATATTTTTCAATAATATTTAGAGAAAAAATCATTTATCATAACAAAGGTAAAATATATTCAAAATTGTATTTTTGCATGATTTAGCGAATAAATGAAAGAAGAAATATTAAAATCCAAAATTAAATATTATCACAATGATCTATTTTTATTTACAGCCTCCACAAATGCAACTTTAATTCATTTGACATATTTATTATCAATAAATGCATTCACACAATAAATCTCTCAACTGCATTATTCAACCCCTCTTCATTAGTATTCCTTACCAACCTAGCTTGAAATCGGGAAAATAAATAAATAAATGGAGGACCAAAAAATTAAAAATGAAGTAAATGTGAAGGATAAATATGGCAGTAAAATGTAAAGGATTAATTGAGAAATGTGAGGAGTCAAAAATACATTTACTAAAGGATGTGGTCAAAACATGCAGACTGCCACGGTCTAATTCCAAATGAATGGAGGAGTATATTCTAACTTGGAAACTTAGAAATGCCAAATTTTTGCTCAAGGATTGGAACAAGTCTTCTTTTTGTGATGTTCACCATCGACTTGCTTTCTGATTTTGATGAGGTAAACATAATTCAGGAGCAAATTAATGAGTCAGGCTGCACCGATCCTTTAATGGATCAAAGAAAGTCCTACTCAGTTACACCTTCAATGTGGTTTGGCTATGGAAGAGAATATTTAGAGAGAAAAGGCTAAATTCAAGTGACCGTGTGATTTCGCAAAATGGCTCTTATTTAGATATGTTACAAAGCAAATATTTGTTGTAAAAAGGATAACATTGCCACCCAAATTCTTTATAAAGAATTGATCTGGAGTATTGTCGGGCGTAGAGTATCTTGGACTTTGACAATGTCAGGAGGGGAGAAATCTTCTTACCGATCGTCTTTGGTTAGATAAAGAAATTCTTAAAGAACGTGTCAATTTTCTTACAATCAAACAAGATTGATACTTGAAAGAGCTTCAAAGAGCGCCTGACCCGATTTCAGGCGTAGGGGCCTTTGTAGAACTTAAGAGTACCCTAATATGCTGGCTGAGATAGTATAGTCACTTGTATAGACACTGAGGGGGGGAAACTGAAGCTCTAGCCTTTGCCTAGACATCACTGACTGACTAAGTTTGAGACTACTCTTATTGAGGCAAACAAGGCACCGAATTCTTCCTGTAAGACGATTGAGGAGATAGAGGAATCTTTAAGAGAGGCCCAGAAAGGCTTGAAGAATACCTAAGACAATCTTTGAGAAATGCGTATTGAAATTTTTTCTATAGATTAGAAGTATGTGAAGGCAATGGAGGATGGTTACTTTTCCGTGCATGTATACTTTGAAAATGTGTTGCATAAGGAGGATCACTTTTATTCCACCGTGCATGTCTCATGAGAGTTAGTTTGACCAAATCAGAAAAATGTGAATGGGGTGTGTGTTGTAAAACCCTAAACCCTAATATACAATTTATAAAATCATTAGAGTAATTTTCTCAAAAAGGGCGTTACAGTTTCTCTGTTTAAACATCTTTCTCAAATTATAATTAATAGCAGCAAAGTTTAAAACAATTAAGACACAACTTTGAATTGTATCATAAAAATGAAATTCTCTTTAACTCAAATGAAACATCAGTTTAGATAAACTCAACAACTCGCAGAAGAATATAAACAAATGTTCCCAACCTAAGTGTTACTACTGTGAATCTTGTTGTGAATTACGATAAAATTTAATATGAATTCAAAATAAATGGTCTACGACAATAATAATTTGTACACAGATAATATAACAGAATAAAGCGAGAAAAAGACGAAGATTTGTTTACCCAGTTCGATCAAATGATCTACTCTTGGGGATATTGTACTTCTCCAATTCACTATACTCAGAAAATCGTTACACAAGATTACATATGAGTTACAAGAAAATAACCTTTGCCTTCAAATATCCAAGAACAACCCTATTTTCTACCCAAGTGTTACCCAAACTCTTCAACCTTCAATATATGAATAACCCAAACCCAAGATGTAAATAAGTGTTTCCCGATTTCCCAATTTCCTTAGATAACTTCAAAGGTTTCCCAAAAATCCTTGTCTTTCTAAGGTTTCCCTTGAGAATAGCCAAAACCATATGCTATGCCTTAAACCCTTGCTCTTCCTTGTTGCTGTAAGCTCTAAGATTATCACACCTGCAAACATATAAGAGATACATATTTATAATAGCAAATAGCCATCAAACAAAACCCAAAATCACAATCCAATTATACATGGATCCATATACCGAATCGAAAAAGCCCGAAAACACGAAATCACTATTCACTATATGGACAATACTATTCACCATACGAATAACACTATTCACCATACAGACAACACCATTCATCTGTACGGACAATACTATTCATTTGTACGGATCATACTATTCATTGACCGGTTTTTTTTCTTTTGACTTTTCGTCCGTCTTTCTAAAACTTCTGATTTTAGTGATAAACACAATCTCCAAAATATATTTTCTTTCTGTAGTTGTTTAGGTATTGGCTTGCATTTTTGGTAAAACCCAAGTGTTTGTGTGAATGTCATGACTGATGTCATAACATTCTAGTTTAGTTTGTACTGATTCATTAGGTACCTTTGCAGAAAAATATTGTCATTCAGGTACTGATGTTTATAAGTGTGTATCTGAGCATTTTGCAAAATGATCACATTTTCCTAAATCAGTAGACAGGTTTTTCAGATGTCATAACAGATGTTAAGACATCCTGTTCTGAACTAACAGGTATGCAGGTTGGTTAATTCTGAGTTTTTTCAGGAAAATAACTCAGTCTTTCCAGAACAGAATCCTGCGTTTTCTTTGGGTTAACCTAGCTCAACCCTAACCTGGTTAATAAAGTCCTGTGACCTAGTCTTAAGGTCAAACGGAATTAACCCTAGGTTTTTTGTGGAAACCCTAACTGAAGTTGCAGCTGCTATATATTCAACAGAGCTGCTGTTTTGAAAGTAATCCCTTTTTGGTCAGAAGATCATTTGTAAACTGTATATGTTTAATTATTGTACTTCAAGCAATTATCATTGTGATAAGTGACTTGGAATAGGTTTTTAATTGTAAGGGTTGTGTAGCACTCAAAGCTTTGAAGCAAGAGTGTTTGAATGTTTCTTGACTGAAGCTGTGAAGCAGAGTCAAGTTAGGTGTGTGTATCACTCAAAGCTGTGAAGCAAGAGTGATTGTGTTGCTTGATTAAAAAGCTGTGAAGCTTAATCAAGTGTATGTTTTTGAAGAGTGTCTTCATCAATTCATTAGTCAAATTGTTTTATGTATCACTGCTGTGATTGAGGGGGAGTGAGTAGGAACTCAGGTTTAAGTTGTACTTAGATTGAAATTGCATTGGGTAGGTCTTAAGTGAAGGAGATAAACTGGTTGGTTTATTCCTGAATTAACATCTCTTATAGTGGATTTCCTCCCTGGCTTGGTAGCCCCCAGAGTAGGTGTTGTTGCACACTGAACTGGGTAAACAATTGACTGTGTTCTTTACTATTTTTGTATTTACTGTCTTATAGAAAGTCAGATACGGTGTCATAACATTAAACGTGACATTGAGTATCTGCAGCCAGAATTTCAATTGGTATCAGAGCAGACACCCTGCCTGTATTACTGGGTGAGATCTAGGGATATCACTTTCTGGCACTATGGACAAAGAAGGAGTTTTTGGAAATAGACCACCCATTCTGGATGGAACTAATTATGACTACTGGAAACCTCGTATGATTGCCTTCTTAAAATCTCTGGACAAAAAGGCTTGGAGAGCTGCTGACAAAGGATGGATCCATCCCACCATAACTGAGAAAGATGGGACAATCAGTCTGAAACCTGAGGAAGATTGGAGTAAAGAAGAAGATGAGTTAGCCCTGGGAAATTCCAAAGCTTTAAATGTCTTGTTCAATGGAATTGATAGAAACATTTTCAGACTAGTTCATCAATATGAACTGGCCAAGGAAGTTTGGGACACTCTCAAAACTACTCATGAGGGCACTTCCAAAGTAAAAATGTCAAGGCTTCAGATGTTGACTACCAAGTTTGAGAATCTAAAAATGATGGAAGATGAAACCATTCATGAGTTTCACATGAACATCTTGGAGATTGCCAACACCTCAGGAGCACTGGGAGAAAAGATGTCAGAAGAAAAACTGGTAAGGAAGATTCTCAGATCCTTGCCTAAAAGATTTGCAATGAAGGTAATTGCCATAGAGGAAGCCCAGGACATCAGCAAGTTGAAAGTGGATGAACTTATTGGGTCTCTTCAGACTTTTGAGATGGAGATCACTGATAATGGTGACAAGAAGAACAAGAGCATAACACTTGTGTCCAACACTGATGTTGAAGAAAATATTTCAGAAGCTATAGCCATGCTTGGAAGACAGTTCAACAAGCTCATCAAAAGAATAGATCCAAAGTCAAGGTCTAATGTTCATAACATTCCCTCTGACATTGACAGTTCCAGCAGAAGACCAAGGTCAGAAGAGAAGGGAAATCAAGGCAGAGGAATTAAATGCCATGGTTGTGAAGGATATGGGCATATTCGAGCTGAATGTCCTACCTTTCTTAAGAAACAAAAGAAAGGAATGACTGTTACTTGGTCTGACTGTGATTCAGAAAGTAATTCTGAAGAAGAATCTGCCAAACTAGTTACTGCTTTAACTGGTGTTTGTACCTCTGAAAGTGACATCAGTGATGAAGAGGTGACTTTTGAAGAACTGGCTGATACTTACAAGAAATTGTGTATCAGAAGTACTGAAGTCTGTATGCAGAATGAGAAACAATCAAAACTCATCATAAAGCTGGAGGCTGAAAAAAGGGCAAACCTTGAAACTATAAGTCATCTAGAAGGAGAAGTTCAATTGCTGAACTCACAACTAAATCAAATGACCAAATATGTCAAGATGCTGACAAATGGAACAGACAAATTGGAAGAGATCCTTCAGGTTGGACAAAATGTGGGAAATAAATCTGGACTAGGATTTATGGAAGCAAAGAAATCTGGTACTGATAAGCAAATGTCAAAACAGATGTCTCAACACAACTCTCATCATCAGGAACAAAGACATATGAAGAAAAGGTACCAAAGATGGAGATGTCATCATTGTGGGAGATATGGCCACATAAAACCCTTCTGCTTCAGATTGCATGGATACCCTAATCAGAACTCAGGTGTCAAACCTAATTCTAAAATGGTACCACATGCTCCTAAATGGAAGAAAAAGGCTACTGTCCTGATAGCCCACACTTCCCTGAGGGTCTCTGCAAAGGAAGACTGGTACTTTGACAGTGGATGTTCCAGACACATGACTGGAATCAAGAATCTCCTCAATAATGTTAAGCCTCACACCACCAGTTTTGTGACCTTTGGAGATGGTGCTAAAGGTGAAATCAAAGGAGTTGGTGATTTGGACTGCCCTGGAGTTCCAAGTCTGAATGAGGTACTACTGGTAAAAGGGCTGACTGCTAATCTCATTAGTATCAGTCAATTGTGTGATCTAGGATTCAAGGTCAATTTCTCAAAATCTGAATGTCTTGTAATCAATGATAAACAAGAAATAGTAATGAAAGGAGTCAGATCTAAAGACAAATGTTACTTGTGGGAGCCTGAGAACACTAATTTCTCATCTGTGTGTTCCATTGCAAAAGAAGAAAAAGAGGTGAAACTGTGGCACCAAAAACTTGGCCATCTTCATCTAAGAGGTATGAAGAGGATTATCTCCTTGGAGGCAGTCAGAGGGATTCCAAGGCTGCAAATTGATGAAGAAAGAGTTTGTGGTGAATGTTAGGTTGGTAAGCAGACTAGGATGCCACATCCAAAGTCAAGACATCTGACCACCTCTAAGGTTCTAGAACTTCTTCATATGGATCTGATGGGACCAATGCAAGTAGAGAGTCTTGGTGGAAAAAGATATGCCTATGTGGTTGTGGATGATTTTTCCAGATTCACCTGGATTAATTTCATTAGGGAAAAATCTGATGTATTTGAAGTTTTTAAAGAATTGTGCAAAAGAATTCAAAGAGAAAAGGAAGGGTGTATTGTCAGAATCAGAAGTGATCATGGCAAGGAATTTGAAAACAGCAAGTTTGATGATTTTTGTTCTTCAGAAGGAATTAGTCATGAATTTTCTTCTCCTATAACACCTCAGCAAAATGGAGTTGTGGAAAGAAAAAACAGGACCATACAGGAATCTGCCAGAGCAATGTTACATGCCAAAAGACTTCCTATGTATTTTTGGGCTGAAACTATGAATACAGCCTGCTATGTTCATAACAGGGTCACCTTGAGAAAGGGAACCTCATCCACCATATATGAACTCTGGAAAGGAAGAAAACCAACTGTGAAGTACTTCCATGTGTTTGGCAGCAAATGCTATATTCTGGCTGATCGTGAACAAAGAAGAAAACTGGACCCTAAAAGTGATGAAGGCATATTTCTAGGATACTCCTCAAACAGCAGAGCTTATAGAGTATTCAATTCCAGAACCAAAGCCATGATGGAATCAATAAATGTTATAATTGATGATTATCATGAAGAAATAGACGTTCCTTGTACTGTTGAGATATTCTTTGAGACTTCAACCCAACAGAATGATCTACCCAACTCCACCACAACAGAATCTGAATCAAAGGAAGCTAGCAAGATCCCTTCCATCAGAATTCAGAAGGATCATCCAAAAGAGATCATCATAGGAGATCCCAACAGTGGAGTCATTACAAGATCTAGAGAAATCATCTCAAACTCTTGTTTTGTGTCCAAAATGGAACCAAGAAATGTCAAGGAAGCTTTAACTGATGAATACTGGATTGGTGCAATGCAAGATGAACTGAACCAATTCAAGCAACATGAAGTTTGGGAACTAGTTCCTAGACCTGAAGGAACTAACATCATTGGGACAAAATGGATTTTCAAGAACAAGTCAGATGCTGAAGGAGTTGTCACCAGAAATAAGGCAAGACTTGTTGCTCAAGGATACACCCAGGTTGAAGGGGTTGATTTTGATGAAACCTTTGCACCTGTAGCCAGACTTGAATCAATCAGACTCCTATTGTCAATTGCTTGTCTTCTGAAGTTCAAGTTATTTCAGATGGATGTGAAAAGTGCCTTTCTAAATGGGTACTTAAACGAGGAAGCTTATGTGGAACAACCTAAAGGCTTTGTGGATCCAACCCACCCTGATCATGTCTACAAATTGAGAAAAGCTCTATATGGCCTGAAACAAGCTCCTAGAGCATGGTATGACAGGTTAACAAAGTTTCTCTCAGACAAAGGCTACAGAAAAGGAGGCTTGGACAAAACTCTCTTTGTCAAAAATGAAGGAGGAAAGTTGATGGTTGCCCAAATATATGTTGATGTCATAGTGTTTGGAGGAATGTCAGAACATATGGTTAAACACTTTGCTGACCAGATGCAGGCTAAATTCGAAATGAGTCTCATGGGAGAACTAACTTATTTTCTTGGACTGCAAGTCTCACAGATGGAGGACTCAATCTTCTTATCTCAAAGCAAGTATGCTAAGAACATTGTAAAGAAGTTTGGTATGGAGAATGCAAGTCACAAAAGGACTCCTGCTCCTACTCATCTAAAGCTTTCCAAAGATTCAAGTGGGGTTAAGGTGGATCAAAGTCTGTACAGAAGCATGATAGGAAGCTTGTTGTACTTAACTTCCAGCAGACCTGATATTGCCTTTGCAGTTGGAGTTTGTGCAAGATACCAAGCTGATCCCAAAGTCAGTCATATCAATCAAGTGAAGAGAATTTTGAAGTATGTGAGTGGAACTTACAACTATGGGTTGATGTATTCTCATGGCTGTGAACCAGCTCTGACTGGCAACTGTGATGCTGATGATAGGAAAAGCACCTCTGGAGGATGTTTCTTCTTGGGAAATAATCTGGTTTCCTGGTTCAGCAAGAAACAAAATTGTGTGTCTCTTTCTACTACTGAAGCTGAATACATTGCAGCTGGTAGTAGCTGCTCTCAAATGATCTGGATGAAACAGATGCTTACTGAGTATAATGTCACACAAGATGTTATGACATTGTACTGTGACAATCTGAGTACAATCAACATTTCCAAGAATCCCATTCAGCATAGTAGGACCAAACATATTGACATACGACATCACTTTATCAGAGACCTTGTAGAAGAGAAGACAATCAAATTGGAACATGTTGCCACTGAGCTACAACTGGCTGACATTTTTACCAAAGCTCTTGATGCAAATCAATTTGAAAACTTGAGGGGTAAGTTGGGTATTTGCCAATATGAGGAATTGTAGCAATTAATTTTGCTTAAAACAAGGATTAAAGGAGTTATGCTTGTTCTGATTGGGTTAAAATTTTATTTTCCCATTTCCTTCAATTCTTTTAAGAAGTTGAATAGACACTCCTTTTCTTCCTTCCCCTCTCGTCTCCTCATCAAAACCCAGTCTCTCAATCAGAATTTTCTCTTCAGTTGCTGTTGGTCCTCTAAGACTGTCAAAATGTCTCAAACACCATCATCATCCAATACGACTATTTCAACCTCTTCCTCTGATCAAGATTCTAGGACAATCTCTTCTTGTCTGGACTCTGAAGTCCTGGAGGTCTCTTCTCGTAGAAAAGTGGGAACTAACCCCACCAAGGTCAAAGAGATGAGAACAAGACATGCAGGAAAGTCCCAAGCTTCTGCCTCTGGTAATCCATCTCATCCTTCTTCTTCAGTTCCCCCTGAAATTGCAAATAAAGAAGAGTCAGCCTATGTTAGTCAAGCAATAGCTAAAATTGTTTCAAGAATTCTGAACGAGAACCACTCAGTTCCTGGCATTTCTGTTCCTTTGAATCAAGAAAGTTCAAATGCTGAAACAAATCCAGATGTCTCTAAGGATGTTGAGACATCAGACAAAGAGAAGAATGCTGACATTGCTCACAAGAAAAGGAAGAAGCCCGAATCCTCTGAGTCTGATGACAGTGCTTAATGGTTGGTGGAGTTGCTGCTTGGTGGTGTTGCTGGTTGGTGCTGGTACCTGGTGGAGTTTGGAAGTGTGTTCAGTCTTTTTTCTGCTGCTGCTCTTATTACTTTTTCTAGATAACTGTATAATTTTTATGAACATGTATCTTTGGCCCATTTGTGTCTAAAGAGGGGGAGAATATTTTGGTACTTACTTAATTAGTACCTGCTTAATTAGACATTCTATTTTTCTGCAGTCATTTCTTTCTGCTGCTATCTATCTCTGATTGCTTAGGGTCTTTAGCCAAAAATCTGCCAAAGGGGGAGTTTGTAGTTGTTTAGGTATTGGCTTGCATTTTTGGTAAAACCCAAGTGTTTGTGTGAATGTCATGACTGATGTCATAACATTCTAGTTTAGTTTGTACTGATTCATTAGGTACCTTTGCAGAAAAATATTGTCATTCAGGTACTGATGTTTATAAGTGTGTATCTGAGCATTTTGCAAAATGATCACATTTTCCTAAATCAGTAGACAGGTTTTTCAGATGTCATAACAGATGTTAAGACATCCTGTTCTGAACTAACAGGTATGCAGGTTGGTTAATTCTGAGTTTTTTCAGGAAAATAACTCAGTCTTTCCAGAACAGAATCCTGCGTTTTCTTTGGGTTAACCTAGCTCAACCCTAACCTGGTTAATAAAGTCCTGTGACCTAGTCTTAAGGTCAAACGGAATTAACCCTAGGTTTTTGTGGAAACCCTAACTGAAGTTGCAGCTGCTATATATTCAACAGAGCTGCTGTTTTGAAAGTAATCCCTTTTTGGTCAGAAGATCATTTGTAAACTGTATAGGTTTAATTATTGTACTTCAAGCAATTATCATTGTGATAAGTGACTTGGAATAGGTTTTTAATTGTAAGGGTTGTGTAGCACTCAAAGCTTTGAAGCAAGAGTGTTTGAATGTTTCTTGACTGAAGCTGTGAAGCAGAGTCAAGTTAGGTGTGTGTATCACTCAAAGCTGTGAAGCAAGAGTGATTGTGTTGCTTGATTAAAAAGCTGTGAAGCTTAATCAAGTGTATGTTTTTGAAGAGTGTCTTCATCAATTCATTAGTCAAATTGTTTTATGTATCACTGCTGTGATTAAGGGGGAGTGAGTAGGAACTCAGGTTTAAGTTGTACTTAGATTGAAATTGCATTGGGTAGGTCTTAAGTGAAGGAGATAAACTGGTTGGTTTATTCCTGAATTAACATCTCTTATAGTGGATTTCCTCCCTGGCTTGGTAGCCCCCAGAGTAGGTGTTGTTGCACACTGAACTGGGTAAACAATTGACTGTGTTCTTTACTGTTTTTGTATTTACTGTCTTATAGAAAGTCAGATACGGTGTCATAACATTAAACGTGACATTGAGTATCTGCAGCCAGAATTTCACTTTCTCATCATCAAAAAAGGTTTTAAGGCACATTTACAATAATCTCTACCTTGACTTTAAATCATGTTGGTACAAATTTAACAATCAACAATCAATAACCTTGATCAAATTCAAGAAACCCTTTAATCTTGATCTCGCAACTTGCATCCACTTGTTTTCAATTACCCTTTTCTACCTAAGTAATTTAATAAACCTACAAGTATGTTTTCAACCACCCTTGACTCCACCTATTTTCAAATGCCTCCCTGAAGGTTTTTCTTCTTTTATTTTGTAGTCCTTCAGCCACATTAAAAACATAATATCAAATTGTTGTACCCCAAAATTTGCCCTCCCATTTTCTCAACATTTTCTCATCACAAGACCCTTGGAGCTCAAGATCTAGTTAGGGTTTCCTCTGCTCAAGATTTCCCCTTGCACTGTTGACCCAAATTAGGGTTTGTGTTTGCACAAAGATATTTTGACCTAAAATGCCTAAGATGACTTTCATGCTTAATGTTGGACTCCCAAGTTTATCCATACCAAGTTTCAAGTCTTGATTCCAAATTTTGCCCAGTCAATTGGATAGTTGACCTAGAAATCAACTATATTGGGGAAAAAGTCAATTGTGGCCAATTGACAGTCAAATCTCATGAAAATTGACCCACATCAACATTATAAACTCACATGGACTATTTGGTCAAGTTTGGATCACAATTCCACAAGAAATTTGATCAGATCACCAAAAGGGCAAAATGGTCATTTTTAGGGTTTTGACTGCACAAAGGCAATTTTTGACTGTTTGACCTAGCCAATGGCAAATCAAGCTCACATATGGACTCATGGACCCCATGGATTTGTATTTACATACTCAACAAGTTCAAAAGATCCCAAATGCACAAGATTGACAATTGAATTTTCCAGTCAATTGATCAATTTTGACGGTATACTGAAAAGTCAAACTTTGACTTTTTGGTCAAAATCAAGTGTCAAGATTCATTTTTCATCAAAACATGCCAAATAATGAAACTTGTTCATCAAGAAACCAAGAATTGCAAATTAGGGTTTGAAATGAGGATTTTTCATAACTTAGAATTTTTCTAAGTTATGAAAAACCCTAATTTTTTCCTAACTTTGTCCCACTTTCTCACCAAGATTCATTTGGATTCAAGGAAAAGTCAAAACATGAAAGTTGTAGCCTATTGAAAAATCTACAACTTTGATTCACAAAGTTTTCCCAAAAGAAGCTTGTAGCTCAAGTTACAATTTTTGGAACAAGGGTACCAAACCATTCTTAACTTAGGGAAAATTTGACCTATTTTAGGCAGGATTTTTGCCTAACTTCAAGACCATTTTTCACATACTTCCACTTGGAATTTCAATTTTCATTTAAAAGATGGATTTTAGTACACATTCCAAGCTTTCCAAAATGTCCAAGAACTCATCAAACAAACTCATGGTTAGGGAGAATCGAATTTGGCAAGTTGGGAAAAACTCACTTTTGATTTGGCCAAGTTACATGTTCATACATTTGTGCCATTTTGAATTCAGCTTGCTTTCCTTGATTACAAGTCTTTTATCTCATCTACACTCCATAATTTAATGCCAACCCTTTGTGCCAAGGTGTTGTTCTATGAGTTTGGACATTATATGCAAGATTAAGCCATTTTTAGATAAAACATAATATCCATTTTAGAAAAGTTGCACTTTATGTCAATTAACAATCCAAGCAAGTACAGTGCAAATCTCTTTGGAACAAGTTTATGAGCTAATTACACTGATCAAGGCCAAGGTTTGCAGCACATTAGGGGGGCCTCTATCAGTCTAAAAACTCAAGTGGACTTTTGTTGCTTAAAGTTGAAGAAAGGTAGCATAACTTAACACAACTCTCATCTCAGTAAAAACCAGCTTAGGCAAACTTGTCAAACACATTCCAAACCTCCATCCTGACCTGAGACACAAGCTTATCACCTCCAATACCTCCCCATTCACAGAATCACCCTCAAACTGCTCTAACAGAGCACCTGCTGCAGATTGAATTCCATAGCTCAATCCTTTCACGCATTCTTGCTAAAAACACTTCAAACACATCCCACAACATCCCTTGAAGCTATTCCAAACCTCAAACACGACCTGTAACACTCCCATTCAACATTACCATTTTCATTTTTCTGATTTGCAGGTGGAGTTCTATAACTCGATTCAGCTAGTTTCAAAGCAAAGTAAAACTTGGAATAGCATCCCTGGACATCAAGGAAGCTGTACCAATCATCACCTTGCACTGAAAGTACCTCCATCACCAGATACGATTCAAGCTGAACAGGTAAGTTCATGAACTCGTATCTCTCTATCCAGGCATTGTTAGCTTTAGGTTTGTGAAGAAAATATGTCACATTCATAGCCCTGAACATGCCCATGTAATTAGTTTTCATTTATATTATGTGTGCTGTGAGAATTTAATGTCTGAACATGGAACAAAATTTAGGTCAGGAATTGGGGGAGAAGAAATTCTCTCTCATTTCTGAGAGTTAGATTGACTTCTTTATATGTCTAGAATCGTGGCTTCAAGCTCTACAGGTTTCATGTTGGAAGATTTGGCAAAAGATCAAATAATCAGGAGTTAGAGATTTGAGAAGAAAGGCGCGCATTTTTGAATATGTTTGTCTGAAGGTTGAAGACAACAACCTTTGGGCCGGGCCTGATTTGTCATTTCTGTTTACACCCCATTTTTACTTTTGAACCCCCTTGGCCCATTGAGCTTATTTTTATGATTTTTTGACTTTTTCTTTTTGTTCTGACTTATTTATTTTTTTCTCATAATATTAAAAATATAAAAATTATTTTTTAAACCATTTTGGTATTTATTAGGCATTTATTTGTTTAAATGGTTATTTGTACATAAATAAATACTTACATACTTTTATTTAAAAAATACTAAAATAGTGCAAACACATTTTATTTTCCATTTTTATTTCATTTTATCTTCTAAAAACATTTTATATAAAATATACTTTTTTTTCATAAATATTAAATATTATTATTTTGTACATATTCAATATATTTAGTAAATAATACAAATGCATACATATTTATTAGCATATTTAGGAAAAAATACAAAATATATACATTTTTATTTTTATTAATATTTAATATTAAAAATACATTTTTTACAAATATACTTCATTTTATTTTATTTTTTTATATAATAAATAAATATTGTACATATTAAATAATTAATACCTTTTATTTAATAAATTAGGGTTTTGCCCTAAATACATAAAAAATCCAAAAATTAATACTTTTTATTTTGTTCATTTGACACATAAAAATACCTTTTTTCATACACATAAAAAAAAACATTTTTGCATCTTGCATATTTATTCCATTTTATTTAATTGTTGTATATTAATTACCTTGTATAATTCCAAATTGATGTAATAGTCTAGGTTTAAATTCCTTGTCAAAATACCCCCATTTGAACATTTGTACCCTCCTTCCCATATATTGTGTTGTAATAACTTAGGAACTTTATTTTTCGCACTTTAATGCTTTCTAACTATACCATGCTAGAATTAGGGTTTGTATGCGAATCAAAAACAACAAAAATAGTTTGACCTAATTTCAAGATAATCAAGCATGAAAATGGACAACGCTAATCACACTTGCACCCCTAGGGTATTCCACTTGTTGCCTTCAATAATGGGCCATATTGCATGTTAGGTCTCTTTGGGCAGAAACAAAACAATCAAATGATCATAGTCCCTCGATGACGCTTTCGAAAGTTGCCTAAAAAATGATCAAGTCCCTTAAAGGAAAAATTGCCCAAAGATACTTGGCACCATTGCAATTATGGTCTAAACAATGACCCGCGCCTGTCCCTTTCACATCCTAACACAAGATTGTCCACCAAATACAATGGTGGAACAAAATTGTTAAAAGGGTTAAAAATATAGGAGAAATCTTTGAGAAATTTAGGAGTAGACAACCTCTTAGTTACTTGAATCAAACTTGCAAAACAAAACGCTTGCCTATTTTTCAAACCACACTTTCAAAAAAACTTTCAAAAACAAAATGAAAACCTTTTCAAAAGACATACACTTTTGTATACATCCCAACATGGATCATTACAAAGGTTGCCACCACATTGGCTTCTTTTCAAAATATTTTCAAACCCACACACACAAAGCACCATTTCAAACAATTGAGAATTAAGGCAAGTTGATCTAAGCAAGTAACTAAGAGCCCATGGATAACCATGGATAAAAAGGGTGCTAATACCTTCCCTTTCTATAATCTACTCCCCGAACCCAAGAAAACATCTCAAAGGTTTTTGCCGTGCTTTTTAACCTTTCCTTAGGATAAAATAAAAAGTCAGTGGCGACTCTTGCTCAACCGAAACATTTGCGAAAACAAACGCGAAACCATAGTCAGTTCTCCCACCGTATCACACAAAGGCTAGCATAACCATCCCTTTGAGATGCTACAATAACCTTCCTTACCTTATCATGAATAAAATAATAATCAGAGATCTGTGTAGCCGTTTCCTCACTACTGCTAGCATCCATAGTAGGAAACTCCACCTCAAATTGAGTTTTCTCCATTATAGTTTTTACCGTTTTCTCCCTAGGTTTTCACTATTCATCTTCTGAAAAAAATTTCTACCAACCAAGTAAGTTGTTTTAACCTCAGCTCTTCTCCAAAAAATCAATAACAACTCAGCGGTAACATGCATTTTTATCCCTTATTTTATGCAAAATTCATTATACTACTCTGGAACTTTCTCAAGGCACTCATAACGCCTTAAACTCAAATCCCATAGTTCTTCCTTGTCATGATATCCTCTACTAGTTATTGATGAATTAATCACAACATTTAAACCTTCTAAAATATATAAACCACATATTTTAGACCCTTTAACAATGATCAATTCATCAGGCAAAATCTTCAACGCTCCATTTTCAAATCTAGTGCAATAGCCTAGATCATCAAACATACTTATAGATAATAAATCTCACTCGAGTTATGGAACATACCTCAAATTGTGAATAAGAAGTTCACGATCATCAAACATTTTACGTCTGACCCTACCAATACCATGAACCTTGCAAGCCTTATTATCACCAAGGTGAACAACTCCACCTTAAACCATCTTCAAAGTTTCAAAGTATTATATTCTTGGACACATGTAATAAGAGAAACCTGAGTCAATGACCCAACTATCTTCAGTTTCTAAACTCGATACTACTAGTGCTTCGACATACTCATAACTTTCCTCACCCAAGTTAAAGTGACCATCTCAGGATAATCCCCTTTAAAGTGACCAATTTTCTAACAATTAAAACATTTTACCTTTGACTTATCAGACCTCTTTGATTTGAACATCCCTTTACGCTCACCTTATCCTCTTTACACATTTATGCATTCACCACTATCTTCAATCTTCAAATCTTTCGACTTTGAAAATTCTTTGGATTTCACCGCCGTCTGGACTTCATCCAAAGTAATATTACCTTCCTTACCATAAATAAGGGCATCCTTAAAGTTATCAAAGGATCTTGGTAATGAACTCAACAAGAGCAAAGCCTTGTCCTCATCATCAATCTTCACTTCAATATTCTCAAGATCATCAATAATCTTGTGAAATTCTATAAGCTGTTCAACAATGGATTTGTACTCCACCATTCAGAATGAATAGATTTGTTGTTTCAGACACAACATGTGAGCCAAAGACTTTGTCATATACAATGATTCAAGTTTTGCAAACATAGCAACCGCATTTTGCTCCCTGACGACTTCTCTTAGAACTTTATCCCCGAGGCACAAGATAATCGAACTCCTGGTCTTATCCACCATCTCGGTCTTCTGTACCTGTGTAAGTCCTACATACATCAATGCTTCACTCTTCAAAGCATCAATACACTTCTCTTGAATTAAAATTGCTTGCATCTTAATTTTCCATAACTCGAAGTCGTTGTTACCGGAAAAATTTTCGATCTCCCATCTAACCTTGGTAATCACTTGTTGTTGTACCCCAAAATTTTCCCTCCCATATTCTTCAAGATTTGCAAAGAGCATGCTTCAAAATCTCCTCAAGGGTTGCACAGTTCAAGAGCCTCCTAACAGTCAAAAATTAGGGTTTTGATTCTGACAAAGAAATTGAAGTTTCCAAGGATCCAATCAAGTCCCACATGCCTATAAACATGGTCAAGCATCCTCATACCAAGTTTCAAGACTTACAGCACAAAATTGCACAGTCAAAAACCCTAATAGCTCAACAGTCAACTGCAGGGGTAAAATGGTCATTTGACAGTCAAAAGTCCAAATTTTTGGTCAACATCTTATTTTGAAGCCACAAACATCATTTGATCAATTCTTGATCATGATTCTCAAAGCATGGCTCAAAAAGTCTCAAGATGCAAAAGTTTCCATATTTGGACAGTTGAAAAAGTCAACTGTAACTTGACCAAGGCATAACTTCCACATGGTTTATCAGAAAAATTCCATCCAAAGCTTATTTTGAAGAGAAAGACATTTCCCACAACTCCTCTTCACACTTCAAGTCCAAGAAATGCTCTCACAAAAAGTTATCAATTTCAACATTATAGGTCATTTTCAAAAGTCAACAAAAAGGGACTTTAAGTCAAAGGACATAACTTGAGACTGGTAAATCAAAATGACATGTGACCAAAGGCATTGGTTAGAGGACTTCAAGACCTTCCCAAAATGTCCAAGAACATGATCAAAGCTTAAAAATTGAGCAAGATATGCCTTGTGGAAGTTGGGAAATTTTTGGGAATTTTGAAAAGTCAACTTTACTTCAAATGCCTTAAAATTGCTAATGGGCCACATTTTCTTCCAAGATTCATCATCCAAAGGCTATGCACGACCATTTGGCCCAAAGGGGATTTATTTCATCATTTTTTATTATTTATTTGAATTTTTAATTACTATTAATTCATTTAATTAAATAAAATATGGAAAAAATACTAAACCAATGCATTTGAATCTTTTTGTGCAGAATAAACTCTCATCAAGGCCTAAGGACCTCGTGCATATCAAAAGAGGAAAGATTTGGTGCAAATTGGCATGATTCTTCATGGAAAAGATTGAAAAAAGATTCATAAAAATCAAATCTTGAAAACCATTAAAGACAAAGCTTTGGGCTTGGATTATTGATCAAAATAGTTCCTTATACAAGCATAAACCTAACCCTAAAGCTGAGAACCTGAAAAGCTGCGCCCAATACTGAACAAGATCTTTGCAATTTTTGTGACAAAAGTGAAAACTGAAAACACCATTCCAAAGCGTTTCAAGGCAAGAGAACAATCCCATTACATTCCTGAGGCTTCAAGGAACGTTTCTGGATCAAAACCATTGTCTCTAACGCAAGGAATTGGTAGAACGACCCTGTCCTGTTCATAATTTTTCTCATATTCATGTATCATGATTCATGCATTATTTTCAACTTTTAATGTTTGATTTGTATTAAGTTAATCATTCTGAAGCTAACCATGCCCTTTAATTGAGTTTTCGTGCATTATATGAGAATCCACCATTGGAGCATTCTAGGTTTTCAGAGGTCACGAATTAGGGCTTCCTTGTTCTGGAAAAATTGAGACATGAGACTTAGGCCATTAGAACCAGGAGCTTCAAACGAACTCAATGCATAGGTCGCGCCTAATTTCTGATCAATGACGGCCTATTCGCTATTTTTCCATATATCATATAGTGGGGGTTTAAAACCCCCGCAATCTTGTTTTATGTTTTTCAGGCAAATGCAGACCAACGAAGAAGAAGGCATGCTGTCTCAACGTGATAGGTCAATTCAGGTTTTAGCGCATTTTTTGAATTAACAGCATTAGCGTTTGTTTTGTTATATATTAATTGCATTCCAGTAATATTACAAAGAAAGCGCTTGGTACAGGTGGTAGCTGCGTTGTCACATAAGCACTGGGACCTGGGTTCGATTCCCAGGTCCCCTCACTTCCTTAATATATTTTGTTTCCATGTGATTCTATGCAACTTGCTTCCTGAAGCCTACTATGCAGCCTTGTATCCAAGTGTGCCACATGTCTCAGAGCATGAGTCCAAGGGCCTTGATCTAGAGACCACCATAGGCATAAGTCAGACGTGCCACACGTGACCACCAAAAGTCAAAGAGGCCTCCAATAAATGGGCCAAAAATGCTGGATAACACCTCCAAACTGGGGTCAACACCCCAAAGGGTTTGCTTTTCTTTTCTTTTTTTCTATTTTCTATTATTTGTTTTAATTTAATTATTTCCTTTTAATTCTCTAAATTAATATATTTTCATAAAACATAAAAATAATAAAAAAATCAGAAAGACAAATTAAAAATACATTTTATTTAATGTTATGCTGTAAATAAATTTTATTAATTAATTTAGTTAATTCTAGGTTGAAGTTTTAACATTTTCTTAATAAACAAAAAGGTAGAATTAGGGTTTATACTTTTATCCTTTTTTCTTTTTCATCATATTAAATTATTAATTATTATTTTGTAAATAAAATTTTCCATGTAAATATTTAATTAAAATTAGGTCAAACTAAAAAAACATTTTTTTTAATAAATTAAAAATAGTTAGAATTAGGTTTTAATTCCAATTTAATTTTCTTACTAAAAATCCATAAATACAAAAAAAACTCAAAAATAATTTCTTATCTCATTAAATTTAATTAATTTCATAATTGTAATTTAATTTCCTTAAAAGGGTCCAACGCCCTCGCATTCCCGACTTTACCTCTTCGCGCATTTTATTCTTATTTCTTTTTTTTGTGAATATTCATGTAATTCTCCCAAAGCCATGTAATAGCTTAATTAGACGTTTATCTTTTCCGCATTTTTATTTTATTTTAAATCGGGTCCTGGATTAATTTGGCGATGTGGACCCGCGCCTTTGTAATAGCGTAGGACCTTTTAATTCCACATCTTTTTAACTGTTAACCTGCATGAAAGAATGAATGCCTAAAATAAAAGCAACGCGTAGATCACCAATGTATGAACAAGACAAAAATATCTGAAAACGACACACAAATCACACACCACCCCTAGGGTACGCCTCACTGTTGCCTTGCCTCTCGAAAGGTGATCGTCGAGTAGAGGATGTTTTAGTAAGTCCTCATATCCATGAACATGGCATGAGGGTAGCTTCTAAGGTGTCTTCCTATTGCTCTGGTGATCACCATGTTCCGAACCTCGAATTGACCCGAATACCTCCAACGGTGGTGCTACCTACCTCTCAATGGTGGGATGGCACTACTTTAAGGACATTTACACAGACGAATTCCTTAGGGTAGGTAGACGACTCTAGATACTTGCTCTAATTTCAAAACAAATCAAAAATACTTTTCACACCGACACCTTTTCAAAAAGCTTTCGAAAGCAACTTTTCAAACACTCTTGAGGACTGATACAAGAGTCGATCTGAGATTTCCAAAGAAACTTTTTTAAACCCACAGTTGAAAAGCAAACAAACCATTTTGAAAACACAATGAGCAAGTATCTAAGAGCCCATGGATAACCATGGATAGAAAGGGTGCTAACACCTTCCCTTTCTATAATCTACCTCCCGAACCGAGAAACTATCTCATAAGGAATTTTGCTGTGCTTTTGTCCTGTCCATGTTGGAGAAAATAAAAGACGGTGGCGACTCTTGATTACCGCGACATACGCGATCCAGCGTTAAACAGTCAGTTCTAGATCCACCGATCACAGAACTGGCGACTCTGTTGGGGACAT
Organism: Vicia faba; assembly: GCA_948472305.1. NCBI lineage: Eukaryota > Viridiplantae > Streptophyta > Magnoliopsida > Fabales > Fabaceae > Vicia > Vicia faba. The sequence goes on along the minus strand of OX451736.1, from coordinate 1,269,147,922 downwards.
TTTTTACTCAAAGTGAGGTGTACCTTAGGATAGTTCATAACTGTGTTTTCAATTGTTGTGCTTTGTTTGCTTTATTATTGTGGGTTGCATCGGAGTTACATAGATCCTAACCCGGATCTGGGGATACCCTATTTAGGTAGCATAAGTTGTGAGGGACCTGTCCGGCGTAGACCGACACGGGTGAAGCAGTGGCTACGTTGGTGTGGCACCTTGGTCTGTACCGATATCCCTTGTGTTGCAACAAGGAGAATATGGGTCTTATGAGGAGTCGTTAAACACCAACAGACCTTAGAACCTTAAATGACACAACTTGGCCATTAGAACAGTAGCAGTATGCTACACCCATTGAGGCTAAACTCTCGTGATGGTTCTGGCTGCAAGAAAAGATTGCGATGCTAGAGTTATGACCGATGGAGGGTAGTCAATGATATTGGGATCCCCTAAGAACCCGGTTACTTTTGATAGGACAGGTATGAACCAACAAACCGAAAGAGGGTAATACCTAGACCTCATGCTGGCCTAAACTCTAAGGGTCTCTCTTGTGTGACTTGTGTGCCTTCCAACTTGACTACTTGCATGCTTGTTATCTGACACTTGAGTTTCTTGCAGGTTTTGTTCGTAGTCCTTAATTGGGACTCATAACAGGGTTACTCACATTACCCCATGCAAGCATAACATCATACCATTGCATACATCCTACATAAGGACTAACCCAATTCAAGGATCTCAAGGGCTTGTGATGCAGGTCATGGTGAATCAGCTATCCCAGCAAGGGGCAAAGAGGATTTATTTTCCTCTAGACAAAGTTGTCAGGGGCTATGACCCACTTGATATGGTGAGCTCTGACTCTTGGAGAAGGTTCCCCTAACCAAGGTTGTTTGGAAACCAAAACCAGACATGATGACTAAAGTCAGGGGCTATGACCCACTGGATATGGTGAGCCTTTGACCCTTGAAGAATGACTCTCTACAACATGGAGTTCCTTCAATCAAGCTACCGATTTCCAATTCTGACAATTTTCTTGTTTATCCCGCGAGGTCCTTGAAAACATTACATGCATATCATACACATCATTGCATAACAAGTACCCTTGTTGTAGGTCACTTACCTTTCTCGCTGTCTATTTCAGTAATGTCTTCCCAACAAGATAACCAGGACCTTCTTGCTCAAGAAACTCGGTTCGGGGAAATCCTCCTGAATCTATCCAAGGGGAAGGAGGAGCTGAGAACACTTCTCATGGAGACTTTGGTCAGGAACAGCGCTGAGGGAGAACGGCTGAAACATCTGCAAGCTAAAGTGGATGCATTGAAAGCCCAGATGCTGGGGCAGGTGACTGCCATTCAAGGTTTATCTCAAAGACAAGAAGAGCTCGGAGTTCTCGTCAACCAACTGCTTCGGGATAACCAACTGGGGCAAACATCTAAGGGTAAAGAGCCAGTCATTATTCAACCATCTTTGAGACAAGGAGATAAGGGGAGAGCTCCTCAAATGGCTCCAGTGTCACAAATTCAGCATCAACCTCACCAGCTTCAGCCAGACAAGCCCAGGAGGCAATTCACCCAGCTCAACATGTCACTGTTTCAAGCTTTACAACGCCTGTTGAGGTTAAATCTGATCACATTAAGGGCTCATCCCCAGAACCCCAACACAGCATCTCCTATCTATGATCCCAATAAAAGGTGTGCCTACCACTCTGCCAGTCCAGGACATGATACAAATGAGTGTTGGGCTCTGAAGAACAAGATCCAGGACCTGATTGATGAAGGAGCATTGGAGTTCACACAAGATGGTCAGGCTGAGTTTTTCTACCATCCCTCCAAGGCTCACCATTTGAAGTGACAAGCCCTGAGACTAGAAAACTTTTGTCCATTCGAATTTTTCAAGTTGTAATTTTCTTTTGATTGTTCAAACATTTATTCATGTTAAACGCTGTTATTTCATTAATGCATCGCATATGTCTGTTTTGAAGCAATATATTCGCATTCGCTATACTCAAACTGCTTTCATTCTTTTTGATGTCAACGCTCGATTAATAATTCTAGGCCTCTTGAGGGAGGATGACGAAAACGATACCACGATCCTTATAGTATGCTTTTGAATAGACCCCGCTGATGAGGTACAGGCATTATTTCAATTCCTAAACACTGGAGTTATAAGGAAGATAATCCCTCGTCAACCCCTTTGAGCCAAAGAAGTTGGAGTTTTTCTTTTCGAAAATTAAAACCCTTAATCACAACCTGGGGCAGGGTAGTTCTCTCAGTTGACCCAGGTGCATAATGGATGACATCAAAGGAGTCCTTCCAAAACAAAAGACAGTGATGGTTCAGAATAATCATAATGACAGGCAGTCATTATCAAAAATAATAATAATAATAAAAACCCATTAAGTCAAAACCTATGAAGGAGACTTACAAAACTGGGGCATCCCGCTAACTGTAATTCCCAAAAGGAAACAACTCAGGCAAAAAAAAATAGGGATAACGAAATCAAAAAGAAAGAGGTCCTACAAACCCTCAATAAAAAAGAAATGACTGCCTATTCAAAATAAACTGTCAATATCCGAACCATCATTGGAATATCAGGACAAAGACTCAAACAAGGTTTAACGCACGATCAACTGAGTTTAGGTTTGAAGAACATCACGAAGAGCGGGTGGGTACAAATAAAATTTGAGCCTTTATCCTTTGTTTCTTAAACCGTGAACCAGGCCACGCTACAACCTTTAAAAGTCCTAGCTGAAGCATGGGTTAGTTCGAAAGCATACTGTTACAAAAGGTATCCTGACTCCTTAAGGCCTACGGTAAATACGAAGTTGACATCACGTTTTATAAACATTCATTTGTTTTATGAAAAAGAATGCATTTTCAAAATTTTCAAGACAGACGTAAGCTTTGCATTTTTAACATAACTTTGTTTGCATATGACTTTTGTTTGAACAGCAGGGAAATTCGCACGATGAATACCTAGTGAACAAAAGCACTTCCAATCAAGGGGCACGACATGACCATGGTCTATTATCTAGGGCAGTCCAATCAAGATTCAGGGAATCTCTCAAAATGTCAAATAGCCAAGGGCAAATCTCCGCCTGAGTCGCTTGGGGCATTGGACATGAATTCCAGCAACGAATCTTGCCTGATCAAACGTCTTCTGGTGGCATGGCAAAACACTTCTAACAGGGGCAACTCCCTACATCCGGAGAGTGTGGACATAGTCGAAAAATACTACGCAAAAAACAAAGACCCGCTAGGTTGACATGCCTAGGCAAAAATTAGGGCTTCCCGGCGAACCAAAAGGGTTCGGGCAAAATGAAGGGATGAAATAAAAAAAAAAATCTGTACACCCGGCAAGTCGAAAACCTGAAAAGGCGGCTTGGGCAAAAATGGGTATCCCGGTGGACTGAAAACCCGAAAGGGCGGTCCAGGCAAAAATTAGGGATCAAAGCGTATGACTATGTCCCGGTATCTTGTCACCTGCCTACCAGAAGAAGGTTGGTCCATCAACAATTATCAGCACCCCACAGGTGCCTTCTCCCATAGAAACAGGGGCAATAATGAGTGGTCTAAGCGATCTAATTGTTCTGTCCACCAAGATATCAAGGTGAGTTCAGCTGAAGAACACAACCAGTATATCTTAATTCCCCAGAGAGTGAGTCAGCAAATCAATGTACTCCCCCAAGCAAAGTTACAGTCAGCCTTAAGGAAGTTGGGTGTCCTCCCGCAGATCTCAACATTCCCCAGCAATATACAGACATTCTTAGCAAGCATCCCCGACAGTCTTGGCCTAAAGATTGTTCCCCGGCGGTATATCAAACATTCAGTGGAGTTACTTCCCCAGGAGAGCCCAATCCAGTTTCCCCAGGAAAGTTGGAATCCATCTCCCCATGCAGTAAGCTTATCCCCAGTAGATTCTGGAAGCTTATCCCCGCAGAGCACGAACGCGTCTCCCGGCTTTATTCAAAGAGTTATTTCCTTACCAGGATATAACTGGGTTATCCTCAGCCAAAATCCATGAGAAGATCGTCCTCGGCAAAATCTTCTTATCCCCAGCGAAGTCTATTAGCACTTCCAACACAACAATGGTATCTCCAGCAATTTACCATCAACCTCAGCAAGGTACCTCTTTCCCCACAGAGCATTCCCCGCAGAGTAATCTATTCGCCAAGTTTATTCCCCAACAGAGTTATCTTCTCCTACCGGTATTCTTGCAATCATCATCCCCAGCGGAAACAAATATTCTTTTCCTCAAACATCAGCCCAGGAGTTAACCTCCCGACACCCGTCAAGGATTTATTTTCCTAGACAAAAACATACATTCATAAACATCGCACTTCCATACATTATAGCATGCATATATGCATCATATCTTACAAATCTCATTTATGTTGAGAACATCATCGCTTGATTCATATCATGCCTTGCATATGACTGACCTTTACCTTTCAGGAAAAGATTCAGTTAAGTTCTCAGCTATAGTTCAAGACCTTGACCGGTTCAGTTAAATCGACCCTAAGATTTTTCTGTTTCTTATCCAGTCAAAGGCCTTCTCTGGTTCAGTCAGATCGACCCTAAGATCTCCCTGTTTCTTATCCAGTTGAGGATTTCAAGACCTTGACCGGTTCAGTTAAATCGACCCTAAGATTTTTCTATTTCTTATCCAGTCAAAGGCCTTCTCTGGTTCAGTCAGATCGACCCTAAGATCTCCCTGTTTCTTATCCAGTTGAAGATTTCAAGACCTTGTCCGGTTCAGTTAAATCGACCCTAAGATTTTCCTGTTTCTTATCCAGTCAAAGGCCTTCTCTGGTTCAGTCAGATCGACCCTAAGATCTCCCTGTTTCTTATCCAGTTGAAGATTTCAAGACCTTGTTCGGTTCAGTTAAATCGACCCTAAGATTTTCCTGTTTCTTATCCAGTCAAAGGCCTTCTCTAGTCCAGTTAAATCGATCCCTAAAAGATTTTCCTGATAAAAGACTCAGTAGAAGACATTCAAGATTCTCTCAGCATTACTGTTGAGGTTGAAGTCGCCTATGATTCTCTCAGCGTTACTGTTGAGGTTGAAGTCGCCCAAGATTCTCTCAGCGTTCCTGTTGAGGTAGTAATCGTCCAAGGTTCTCTCAGCGTTCCTGCTGAGGTAGTAATCGTCCAAGGTTCTCTCAGCGTTCCTGTTGAGGTAGTAATCGTTCAAGGTTCTCTCACCGTCCCGTTGAGGTAGTAACCATCCCTGGTTCATTCATCACCTTTTGAAGCTCCAGATTCAATTCCTGTAACCAGTCAGGGCACATCTACACAAATAGTTTGAAGACCAGCTCTTGTAACAGGTTAGGTAATCATTTTCTATTGCAGGTGCGCAAGTTCTCGCTAAGGAATCTCTTACGCGATCAACACCCAGATGGCATCTATAAGCCCATCCACCTTCCATCATCTCTTAGCATGGCATCTATAAGCCCATCATCCTGTCCATTAATCTCCAAATGGCATCTGTAAGCCCATTCCCACCATCACACTACTATGTGAGCGCAAATTTCTGGGCACTCTAGTGTTCAATCATCTTCCACCTTCGGATTACGAAAGGCACGTCAGCCAATCTACACCCTCAGGTTTAAGAAGATTGAACAGGGGCAACTGTTGTACCCCAAAATTTGCCCTCCCATATTCTTCAAGATTTGCAAAGAGCATGCTTCAAAATCTCCTCAAGGGTTGCACAGTTCAACAGCCTCCTAACAGTAAAAAATTAGGGTTTTGATTCTGACAAAGAAATTGAAGTTTCCAAGGATCCAATCAAGTCCCACATGCCTATAAACATGGTCAAGCATCCTCATACCAAGTTTCAAGACTTACAGCACAAAATTGCACAGTAAAAAACCCTAATAGCTCAACAGTCAACTCTAGGGGTAAAATGGTCATTTGACAGTCAAAAGTCCAAATTTTTGGTCAACATCTTATTTTGAAGCCACAAACATCATTTGATCAATTCTTGATCATGATTCTCAAAGCATGGCTCAAAAAGTCTCAAGATGCAAAAGTTTCCATATTTGGACAGTTGAAAAAGTCAACTGTAACTTGACCAAGGCATAACTTCCACATGGTTTATCAGAAAAATTCTATCCAAAGCTTATTTTGAATAGAAAGACATTTCCCACAACTCCTCTTCACACTTCAAGTCCAAGAAATGCTCTCACAAAAAGTTATCAATTTCAACATTATAGGTCATTTTCAAAAGTCAACAAAAAGGGACTTTAAGTCAAAGGCCATAACTTGATATTGGTAAATCAAAATGACATGGGACCAAAGGAATTGGTTAGAGGACTTCAAGACCTTCCCAAAATGTCCAAGAACATGATCAAAGCTTAAAAATTGAGCAAGATATGCCTTGTGGAAGTTGGGAAATTTTTGGGAATTTTGAAAAGTCAACTTTACTTCAAATGCCTTAAAATTGCTAATGGGCCACATTTTCTTCCAAGATTCATCATCCAAAGGCTATGCACGACCATTTGGCCCAAAGGGGATTTATTTCATCATTTTTTATTATTTATTTGAATTTTTAATTACTATTAATTCATTTAATTAAATAAAATATGGAAAAAATACTAAACCAATGCATTTGAATCTTTTTGTGCAGAATAAACTCTCATCAAGGCCTAAGGACCTCGTGCATATCAAAAGAGGAAAGATTTGGTGCAAATTGGCATGATTCTTCATGGAAAAGATTGAAAAAAGATTCATAAAAATCAAATCTTGAAAACCATTAAAGACAAAGCTTTGGGCTTGGATTATTGATCAAAATCGTTCCTTATACAAGCATAAACCTAACCCTAAAGCTGAGAACCTGAAAAGCTGCGCCCAAAGCTGAACAAGAACTTTGCAATTTTTGTGACAAAAGTGAAAACTGAAAACACCATTCCAAAGCGTTTCAAGGCAAGAGAACAATCTCATTACATTCCCGAGGCTTCAAGGAACGTTTCTGGATCAAAACCATTGTCTCTAACGCAAGGAATTGGTAGAACGACCCTATCCTGTTCATAATTTTTCTCATATTCATGTATCATGATTCATGCGTTATTTTCAATTTTTAATGTTTGATTTGTATTAAGTTAATCATTCTGAAGCTAACCATGCCCTTTAATTGAGTTTTCGTGCATTATATGAGAATCCACCATTGGAGCATTCTAGGTTTTCAGAGGTCACGAATTAGGGCTTCCTTGTTCTGGAAAAATTGAGACATGAGACTTAGGCCATTAGAACCAGGAGCTTCAAATGAACTCAATGCATAGGTCGCGCCTAATTTCTGATCAACGACGGCCTATTCGCTATTTTTCCATATTCATATAGTGGGGGTTTAAAACCCCCGCAATCTTGTTTTATGTTTTTCAGGAAAATGCAGACCAACGAAGAAGAAGGCATGCTGTCTCAACGTGATAGGTCAATTCAGGTTTTAGCGCGTTTTTTGAATTAACAGCATTGGCGTTTGTTTTGTTATATATTAATTGCATTCCAGTAATATTACAAAGAAAGCGCTTGGTACAGGTGGTAGCTGCGTTGTCACATAAGCACTGGGACCTGGGTTCGATTCCCAGGTCCCCTCACTTCCTTAATATATTTTGTTTCCATGTGATTCTATGCAGCTTGCTTCCTGAAGCCTACTATGCAGCCTTGTATCCAAGTGTGCCACATGTCTCAGAGCATGAGTCCAAGGGCCTTGATCTAGAGACCACCATAGGCATAAGTCAGACGTGCCACACGTGGCCACCAAAAGTCAAAGAGGCCTCCAATAAATGGGCCAAAAATGCTGGATAACACCTCCAAACTGGGGTCAACACCCCCAAGGGTTTGCTTTTCTTTTCTTTTTTTCTATTTTCTTTTATTTGTTTTAATTTAATTATTTCCTTTTAATTCTCTAAATTAATATATTTTCATAAAACATAAAAATAATAAAAAAATCAGAAAGACAAAATAAAAATACATTTTATTTAATGTTATGCTGTAAATAAATTTTATTAATTAATTTAGTTAATTCTAGGTTGAAGTTTTAACATTTTCTTAATAAACAAAAAGGTAGAATTAGGGTTTATACTTTTATCCTTTTTTCTTTTTCATCATATTAAATTATTAATTATTATTTTGTAAATAAAATTTGCCATGTAAATATTTAATTAAAATTAGGTCAAACTAAAAAAACATTTTTTTTAATAAATTAAAAATAGTTAGAATTAGGTTTTAATTCCAATTTAATTTTCTTACTAAAAATCCATAAATACAAAAAAAACTCAAAAATAATTTCTTCTCTCATTAAATTTAATTAATTTCATAATTGTAATTTAATTTCCTTAAAAGGGTCCAACGCCCTCGCATTCCCGACTTTACCTCTTCGCGCATTTTATTCTTATTTATTTTTTTTGTGAATATTCATGTAATTCTCCCAAAGCCATGTAATAGCTTAATTAGACGTTTATCTTTTCTGCATTTTTATTTTATTTTAAATCGGGTCCTGGATTAATTTGGCGATGTGGACCCGCGCCTTTGTAATAGCGTAGGACCTTTTAATTCCGCATCTTTTTAACTGTTAACCTGCATGAAAGAATGAATGCCTAAAATAAAAGCAACGCGTAGATCACCAATGTATGAACAAGACAAAAATATCTGAAAACGACACACAAATCACACACCACCCCTAGGGTACGCCTCACTGTTGCCTTGCCCCTCGAAAGGTGATCGTCGAGTAGAGGATGTTTTAGTAAGTCCTCATATCCATGAACATGGCATGAGGGTAGCTTCTAAGGTGTCTTCCTATTGCTCTGGTGATCACCATGTCCCGAACCTCGAATTGACCCGAATACCTCCAACGGTGGTGCTACCTACCTCTCAGTGGTGGGATGGCACTACTTTAAGGACATTTACACAGACGAATTCCTTAGGGTAGGTAGACGACTCTAGATACTTTCTCTAATTTCAAAACAAATCAAAAATACTTTTCACACTGACACCTTTTCAAAAAGCTTTCGAAAGCAACTTTTCAAACACTCTTGAGGACTGATACAAGAGTCGATCTGAGATTTCCAAAGAAACTTTTTTAAACCCACAGTTGAAAAGCAAACAAACCATTTTGAAAACACAATGAGCAAGTATCTAAGAGCCCATGGATAACCATGGATAGAAAGGGTGCTAACACCTTCCCTTTCTATAATCTACCTCCCGAACCGAGAAACTATCTCATAAGGAATTTTGCTGTGCTTTTGTCCTGTCCATGTTGGAGAAAATAAAAGACGGTGGCGACTCTTGCTTACCGCGACATACACGATCCAACGTTAAACAGTCAGTTCCAGATCCACCGATCACACTTGTCAATAATACTTCTTTGCTCCATGCTCACTGCACCACTTGTTGTGAATCTTATTGTGAATTACGACAAAATTCAATATCAATTTGTGAGACAGAGAATTGTAGCAACCAAAATAAATGGTCTACAACAATAATAATCCGTACACAGATGATATAACAGAATAAGGCGAGAAAAAGACAAAGGTTTGTTTACCCAGTTCGATCAAATGATCTACTCTCAGGGAGAGAGCAGCTCTCCAATTGACTATACTTAGAAAGTCATTACAAGAGATTACATATGAGTTACAAGAAAATAGTCGTTGCCTTCAATTTCCCAAGCACAACCCTATTTTTTACCCAAGTGTTTCCCAACCTTTTCAACCTTAAATATATGAATAACCAAAACCCAAGGTGTTAACAATTATTTTCCAATTCCCTTAGATAACTCCAAATGTTTTCCAAAAACCCTTTCCTTTCTAAGGTTTCCTTGAGAATAGCCAAAACCATATGCTATGCCTTAAAAACTTGCTTTCCCTTGTTGCTATAAGCTCTAAGATTGTCACACCTGCAAACATATAAGAGATACATAATTATAATAGCAAATACCCAACAAACAAAGCCCAAAATCACAATCCAATTATACATGGATCCATGGACCGAACCAAAAAAGCCCGAAACTCGAAATCCCTATTCACCATACAGACAACATTATTCACCATACAGACTATGAGGGCAAGGTACCTCTACTCTTGTTTTTAATGATGTCAAAATGTGTATTGCTTGCTCCTGATCTGGGGTGGTTCTATGGACAAACTTTCCAGTGGAATGATTGGAATGAAGATCTCTAAGAAACATTCATTTTTGGGAGATTTCACTATTTTCATCGACTCAAGCTAGAGTTAGGTCGACTCATATCCTAAAGAAGATAAATCCATCAAGCTCGGGTCTTCCTGCATTGACCCTACTGGTCGACTCACACTAGGATAAAAATAATCACTGTTTGCATCGACTCAAGCTAAAGATAGGTCGACTCATAAACTTAAGAAGATCAATCCATCAAGCTCGAGTGTGCTCGCGTCGACCCTTCTGGTAGACTCACACTGGGAAGAAAATTATCTCTGTTTGAATTGACTCATGCCTTATTATGATCAAAGCATTTCTTTCTCAAAACTCTTTCTACAACTATTGGGTTTGCTCGCGTCGAGTGGGCATGGCTGTATGTGTCGATCGCTCGCTGATTGCAACCTAATTTCTGCTATATTTTTGTTCTTGACTATTTGGTAACATATAAATATCAATTGGCATTCATAATTGTTGGTTAAAAATAAAAAGTAAAAGATATACACACACTTTCTCATCATCTTCATCCTCTCCTTGCATTCATTAACAATTACACATAACAATTTTTGTTGATTAAAGTGTAGAGTTGTGGTGATAACGTTCAAATTGAAGATTGAAATTCAGATTTGGGTTGAGAGTTGAGTGGGTTTTTTCTTGAATAAAACCGTTAGGGTTTTTTCCTCCAAGATCCGTGTTGGTGTGGGGTTTTTTTCACAAGTCTTTTCTTCATTGAATTCAGCCGAGTGAAAGGGTTGAGAAACAATGGGTTTGCTCAATCAATTAGCGGTAACCGCAGGATTGTGAATGAGGATTTGGGGTCAATTTTCTTGCGATCAAAATCAGCCGAGCGAAAGATTTGTATAACTAAGAGTTCATGCAATCAAGTAGCGGTAACCGGAGGTTTGTTTGAAGAGATTGGCATACTTGGTTTCGCTTGAACCAAGGGAAGAGAAGGGAATAGTTTCATCATCAACAATTGGTTTGTATGTAGTGAAGACTATTGTTCTCTTGTAACAACTTTGCAACTTAATATCATATATATAAATTCTATATTTTTGAATTGGGGGTTGACGTACCCTACGCGAGGACGACAAGGGGAATTATCTTAACAAATCGTGTGTTATTTCTCTTTCCCTATCCTTTTATTTTCGTTTGTTATAATTTGTGTGATATTGATTGTTCAATTTACTTTAATGTGATTGTAGGGATTCAAACTTAGTTTACAATAATCATAGCAATCACTTTGATTTTTATCAAGGAAAATTCATCACTACAATTAAGTAAAATTGAACTTGTTGTGTTTTTGCACACCAAGTGTTTGATAAGTTGACTAACACATAAATTAATGATTTTGTCAAGTTTCATCTTAAACAATTCATTGGAAGTAGTATGTAATCATTGATATTGTTTAAGTGATTTATTAGTGTTGTACCCCAAAATTTTCCCTCCCATATTTCTCAAAACATTCCAAGAATGATACTCAAGTTGCTCAAGGTAGTCCAAGGGTTGGCCAGACAAGCTCTCTTCTAAGGCAGTCTACCTCAAATTAGGGTTTCATGTTGCATCAAGATACTTGCGTCCAAGGGACCCCAAATGCTCAACATTGTCCTAATATGTTCTGAAGATCATCCATGTCAAGTTTCAAGCCCTACAGAGGAAATTTGCTCAGTCAATTGCTCAAAGGCCTTAAAATCGACTATGCTAGGGCAAAAGTCAACTGTGGCCCACATACAGTCAAACTTCAAGATTTTTGGTCAACATCCTCATTTTGAAGTATATTTCATCATTTGATCAAGGGTTAATCATGATTCATCAAGGATTGCTCATAATTCATCAAGAACCAAAAGTTGCTAAATTAGGGTTTTATAGGAAAAGTCAACTCAACTTTGACCAAGCATAACTTTCTCATACTTTATGAGAAATGACCCATCCAAAGCTCATTTTGAAAAGGATGAAATTCCATACAATCCATATTCATCTCCCAAGTTCAAAATATGCACTCACAAGAAGTTATGAATTTGGACATTATAGATTATTTTGAAAAGTCAACAAAAACACCTTTTTTGTCAAAGATTCATACTTGGGAATGGAATATCAAATTGATATGAGACTAAAAAGGTTGATTAGAGGACATCTCAAGATTTATAAAAAGTCAAAGAACACCTCCAAAGAGTCAAAATTGAGGAAGTTATGCATTGGTGAAGTTGACCTTTTTTGTAAAATTGCCAAAAGTCAACTATGCCTAAAACTTCAAATTTTGTCAAATGGGCCCAATCTTTTTCATTTGTTTTGAGTTGGCAACATAGTCCACGAGCTCTAGCCCTTGCCACTTGTCCTTGTCATGTTTTTATGATTTATTTTGATTTTTATTTGAATTAATTTAATTTAAATCAAAACAAATCATATAAAATCTAAAATATTGAAAACACAAGATTTTGTGCTTGTTTCAGGTTTTAAATTACAGCTAGCAAGTATTCAAATTCGTATCAGGGAATGGTGTAAACAAAAAGATTGATTTAGGCCATTTTTGGAAAGATTTAAAGGTGAATCAAATCAAGATCAAACTCATTGATGGAGGAAGATTGGATGCATTCTTTAAAACCTAATTCATCCCTTGGTACAAATAGAACAAAGACAGACCAAAAACTAGGTTGAGAAACAGGCGCAACAAGGAGAACAAAATTCAAAAAAATCAAGAAAAAATACAAGATCGAATTCTTATTTCCAGGCATCCTCAAGGCCTTCCAGCTATCCTAATATATTCCTAGGATCCTTAGTAAGCTAAAGCAATTAAGAGCAAGCATTTTCAAGCCCCATATTGCACTATAAGTCAGTCACGATACCTCTCTTTTCTTGAAATCGAATCTCATGATTTAAGCATTGTTAGGATGAATTAATCACATATTCTTGATCTATGAGACATATACAAGCTTTCTGTATGGTTTAATTGCATTTATTTGCTTTGTACTAGAATGTACCATTGTTAGGGTTTCATAGCTCGCTTTGGGGTTTTTGAATCCAGGAAAAATTAGGCCATGAAAGGGCCACCAATAAACTCAGCAGGTCCAGACGAATCTAACCATGGCTTTGGTTTCTAATTATCATATTTGTATTTGGTTTTAAGAATGGCAGGGGTTATAGCTACGGACGAACGTCCGTAGGTAAAAGTGTTTTACTTTTACCAACGAATCCAAGGAAGGAGACGATTGCGTGGCACTCCTCCATTGGCTTGTTCAAAATTTCACGCGTGGAATTGATACAAGGAGTCTTTTTAATATTTGTTTATTATTTTGCATTATTATTACAACAGAAGCAATTGGCCTAGTGGTAGCCAGGCAAGCGTTTAAGGCATTAGGAGGCTTGAGGTCAGGGGTTCGACCCCTGCCTCCAACATTTGGATATTATCTTAATTTCTTTCAGGTTATCCAGCGTGTTCACAAGCCAAAGGAGTACCATACATCCTTCTAATCTAGCCAGCCAAGTGTTAGATGGCCAAATCTGATGGCCATCATCTGAAGGTGCACCAAAGCCAAGTCAAACGCGCAACACAGGATCTCACAAGGTCAAACAGACCTCACTCTTTTGGGCCCAGATTTCTGCTTCTCACACCTCCCCAAGTTGCTATTTTCAGGCCCATTTCCTATTCTTTTCTCTTTTTTATATTTATTTCATTTAATTTTTATTTATTTATTTACTAACCAATCAATTATTTTCTTTTTATCAAAAAATCACCAAAAATATTTATCTATCCAATTAAATTTAAGATATTTATTTTTATTAAAAAATTAATTTATTTAATTAGGTTACTAATTTTAGACAATTTTAATTCTTTTTGTACATAATTAAAAATAATTAGAATAAATAGGTTTTATTACTAACTTAATTATATTTTATTTTTTCCTAAAATAACCAAAAAACCAAAAATAGGCCATGTAATTATTTTTTTATTAATTAATTTAATTAACTAATTAATTGCTTATTCAATTTAGAAAACTTATTTCTGTTATTAAAAACAACAAAAAAACAATTCTTCTTTTAATTAGGTTAGAAGGGTCAAAACCCTAATTTCTCGTCGATCTAACTTTCCTCGCGCGCTTTATTATTATTTTTATCATATTGATGTAACTGCCTACAGTTTATAATAGTTAATTAGGACATTTATTTCTATTTACCGCTTTATTTTTCAAAGGGTTTGTTTTTGGCTATGTAAATACCCGAAGCCTTGTAATAGCGTAGTTTAATTTCCGCATTTTAAATTCCGCAAATTAATAACTGTTAGATGTATGATAATATGATGCATGACAAGAATGTATGATTAATTTTAAAATAGTTAGATCACTCTGAATGTGCAAAGATAAATAATCTGAAATTGAATCACTCGCACATGCGCACTCCTAGGGTACACTCCCACTTGGTTGCCTTCGATAAACGGTCATTGAGTATAGGATACTTTAGTGGTCGTCCTTTTGTCTAAATAAAGATCAAAGTCCCGATTCGGAAAAGTTGCCTTGGAATGGTTGCCTCGGAATTGTTGCCTCGAATAAATTGATCTAAGACATTAGGGTTATTACTAAGGCGTCCTAACATTGCTTTAGTGACCGTACATCCCTTTTCAAATTGACCCTCAAAACTCCAATGACGATGCTACCTACTCACTAATAGTGGGATAGAATTGTCTAAAGGAAACAAACATAGAACGATTCATTTTTCGAGTAGGTAGATTAGCTCTTAAGTACTTGCTCAATCAAAACAAAATTTTCACACTTACACTCCTTTATAAACAAATTTTTCAAAAACACTTCATTACACTCTTGAAGACAGAAGCAAGAGTTAAATCGAAGTCAAAACAAAAGCTTTTCAAATCACGCAAACACAAAGAAAACAATTTTGAAAATGATGAGCAAGTACCTAAGAGCCCGTAGATAACTATGGATAGAAAGGGTGCTATTACCTTCCCTTTCTATAAATCTACCCCCCGTACTCAGAAATATCTCGAAAAAGGAATTTTTCTGTGCTTTTTTCCTTTCCTTGTTGGATAAAATAAAAGACGGTGGCGACTCTTGCTTACCACGACATTTTGCGAAAACAAACACAAAACGCAAACCAAGGAATTCCTTAAAAAAAATAGGGAAACACGTCCCGGTTCTGGCCACCGTATCACAGAGCTGGTGACTCTTCTGGGGAGAATATAAGTGGGGTGTACCTTAGGATTAGTTCATTATATTGTTTTCAATTTCTTGATTTGATTGCTTTATTTTGTGGGCATTGTGTCAGAGTTAGTATATATCCTAACCCGGATCTGGGGGCACCTTTTAGGTATGTAGCAATAGATTGTGAGGGAACTGTACGGCGTAGACCGATACGGTTGAAGTAGTAGCTACGTTGGTGTGACACATTAGTTGGTACCGATATCCCTTGTGGAGGAACAAGGAGAGTATTGGGCTGCTAATGGGTCATTAAGCATCAACTTACCTTAGAACCTATAATTGACCAACTTGGCCATAGAAAAGTAGCAGTAAGCTACACTCATTGAGACCATACTCTCGTGATGATTCCGGCCACAAGAAAATATTGCTAAACTGGAATCATGACCGATCGAGGATGGTCAGTGATATTGAGAACCTCTAGAACCCGGTTACTATTACTAGGACAGGTTGAACCAACTAAACTGAAAGAGGGTAATACCTAAACTCCATGCCAGCCTGAAATTTAAGGGCTATTGTGTGACTTGTTTTCCCTTACCATGTTTGCTATCCGTGATACCTGTGGTGTGTTTTTATCATGACATCATGCATCATGACATTGCATGCATATTTCATTAGAATAACCATTTCAAATACCAAGGGGATTCATCTTTGTTCTGTTTTGCAGATCATGGCCTCTATGCGCAGAAATACCATTCGAATCAGCTTTGTACAAATCCATGCTCAACTCAGAGAGTTGGTTTCAAAGGTTCATGATACTTCTTCCTTTATCAGAAGACATGGTCACCTACTTAGCTTGGTCACTTCCAAGTTGGATGAACAAATGATGAGTGTCCTGTTCCAGTTCTTTGACCCGTTACATCACTGTTTCACCTTCCCGGACTATCAGTTAGTCCCTACTTTGGAGGAGTTTTCTGATTTACTTGGCATATCTATTCTAGAGTAGACACCCTTTACAGGTTTGGAGATAGCTCCTAGGCCAGAGGATATTGCTTTATCCCTCCATCTGACAAAGGCTGATGTAGTATCTAACTGGGACATTCGGAGTAGGGTTAAAGGCTTCCTGGCTAAGTTCTTGATTGATCAAGCTCAACAGTTCTGGGACAACTTAGACTTTAAAGCTTTTGAAGACATCCTGGCACTCCTCATCTATGGCTTGGTTCTGTTCCCTAATTCATATTCTTTTGTCAATGTGAACACAGTCAAGATCTTCATGTCTCGTAACCCAGTGCCTACTCTCTTAGGTGATATTTTGCATGCTCTTTATACCCTTACTGTTCGGAGAAGGGGAACCCTCTTGTGTTGTGCACCGCTGCTGGCGAGGTGGTTTATTTCTCACCTCCCTAAATCTGTATTGAAGAATGAGGAAGGATTGGGATAGGCTTACAGAATCATGTCCCTTGCTCATACAGACATCCTTTGGAGTACTAAGGACATGGAAAAGGTAGTTGTCATTGATCGGTGTGGGGAATACCCCAATGTTCCATTGCTTGGAATTAGAGGAGGGATAACCTATAATCCTTGTTTGGCCTTACGACAGTTTGGATAAGCTCGGAGGGACAATCCTCATGAGCTGCTGCTTGTAGGCATTGTCTTTGACTTCAAGGGGGATGTTGAGGGACATCGCCGCCGGTTCATACGAGCTTGGGATAGGGTGAACAGGTATGATCCATATGATCCAGGAATGAAGACTTCTCTCCGGATGCAACCGTATCTCCAGTGGGTTCGAGCCCGTGCTCAAAAGCTGGGGATGCCATATGAAGCCGTTTTGCCAGTAATTGTGGAGCGTGCTGATAAAGAAAGGGTTCCTTATACGGTCATCCATCCATATATGCCTACTGATATTGGGGCATTAAAGAGGTTTTGGATCCAGTTAAGGGAAGAAAGGGATACCTACAGAGAGAAGTATCATGAGCAGGAACGGAAGATCCTGAAGCTTACAAGGCAACTAGAGACTGAGAGGACAATCAACGATTATGTCAGCACGAAAGGAAAACGACCTTGGGATTTCTGATGTCTTTTACTATTTCTAGTTTTGATCTGCTTTTCAGTATTTCTTTTGTAACGCCTTAAAGGAATTTGTCAAACATTGTTTCAAGTTTTAATCTAATAAAGTGTGTTTTATTTTGGTTTACAAATTTGAATCTCCCTAAGTCTTTGAAATCATTTCATACGCATTCCATTCCCATGCACCTCATTACAGATACCCTTACAGGTTTCTCATCTTCTTCGCTGTTTATTTCAGCACAACATGTCTTCTGAAACACCCACTGATCAAGCCATCAAGGCTCTTCAAGCTCATAATGCTTAGTTCCAGGAAATGTTCATGAACTTAGCCAAGAGTCAACAAGATTTGAAGACTCTTATCTCGAAGGACAAGAAGAAGAAGAAGAAGAAGGTGGTCCTACTGAATATGGGTCATAGGTTTGGGAACAGGTTGAGATAAGAAGCTGATTTATCTCACTCATCTGGAGGGGGAGAGAATCAAGAAGAAAGGAAGGGTCCTAGCCCTGTGGTTTCTGACAATGACACTGACTTTGATGAAGACCAGTATCCTCCTGCCGAGGATATGTATAAGAAACTCGAAGACCAGTTAAGTGCATTGGAGATCCAGAAGATACCCGGGTTGGACTTCAAAGATTTGGGTTTGGCATCTGGGGTGGTGATCCCACACAAGTTTAAAGCGCCTGTCTTTGCTAAATACGATGGGGTCTCCTGTCCGAAGTTACACCTCCGCTCGTATGTCAGAAAGATTCAACCATATAGTGCTGATAGGAACCTTTGGGTTCATTTATTTCAAGATAGTCTGTCAGGGACTCAACTTGAATGGTTCTATCAACTAGAAGGAGCTAATGTCCGCAACTGGGAGGACCTCGCTGCTGCTTTTTACAAGCAATACCAGTATAATACCGACCTTTCTCCCACGCGTACTCAACTTCAGAGTATGTCTATGGGTATAGGAGAAGGCTTTAAGGACTACGCTCAGAAGTGGAGAGATCTTGCTAGAAGAGTACAACCCCCTCTGGCTGATAGGGAGTTGGTGGATATGTTTCTTGGGACTTTGTCTGGTCCATACTTCAATCATTTGATCGGTAGTTCATCGTCCGAGTTTACTGAATTGATTATGACTGGGGAGAGAGTTGAGGCCGGTATCAAGAGCGACAAGATACAGAAGGGTGCTTCGTCAAGTACAGAGAAAAAGCCTTTCAAGAAATAAGCTAGTGCAATTTACAGCTCGAGGAGCCAAAACCGACCTGAGTGCCGCCAAGCGGTTAATGCGGTAGTAATATCAAGACCAACTGTTGCCCCACAACACAACAATCAACAAAGAGTATAGAGACCGCAAAGACAGTATACTCGACTCAGTATGACTCTATCTTAAATTCTGCCGCAACTGTTGAAAACTAACTTGGTGATTCTGGAGGCTCCAAAGAATCCCAGTACTACATCACCGTTGTACAATCCGAACGCCCGCTATGCTTATCACTCCAATAGCCCGGGGCATGATACCAACAACTGCTGGGCTTTGAAGAATAAGGTGCAGGATCTGATTGGTGCTAAGGAGATCGAGTTTGAAGCACCGGAAAAGCCTAATGTCATGACTGCTCCTATGCCCAAGCATGGAGTAAATACTATGGACGATGATTCTTTTTTAACCTCTGTGGAAGAAATTTATACTCTATTGTTGACCGTTAAGAAGAACTTATTGTTGGCCGGTTTATTTCCGGGTTGTGGCGAAGGTTGCCACCTATGTTCCATCCTACCTGCTGGTTGTCATTTGTTGAAATCAGGTATTCAGCACCTGATAGACAACAAAGAGATCTTGTTCGAGAAAACTTTGGTTCCATTGATTCCTGTTGAAGATGTTTCCATAATCACCATTTCCGCCAATTCTTCTAAGGCTTCCTCGAGAAAGCCTGTTAGAATTACATTTGTTCCGAGAGTTGCTCCATTAATCATTACTATTCCTGGACCTATCCCTTACACGTCGGATAAGGCTGTCCTGTGGCACTATGGGGCCGATGTGTATTATCATGGGATCAAACAAGACTTGAAGGTTGAGGAGGATGATACTGATGTCAGCAATATCGTTGGGTCTAGCAAGGTCACCCGCAGTGGAAGACTTTTCTCTCCTGAGATCTCCCCACCAACTGTTCAAAAGCCTATTGCTATTACACCTTCCAGTACATCTGCTACTGTCCCTGTTCATGTTCCAATCATTACCCCTGTCGTCGAGTCATCTGACGCTCGGGGCAAAGGGATTACCAGTGAGCCTGCCCAGATGGAGGCACCAAAGAAGATTACCGTTGAGACCTCTAGGCAGGAGATAGAGGAGATTTTGAAGATCATCAAGAAAAGAGACTACAACGTAGTCGAACAGTTGGGGAAAACCCCGTCGAAGATCTCCATGTTATCTTTATTGTTGTGCTCAGAGGCCCATGCCAAGGCTCTGATTGCTTTCCTTAAAACTGCGCATCTGCCGCAGGAAACATCTGCTGATCAATTTAAAGACTGTATGGCTAGTTTGATCGCTGACAACGAGTTGGGTTTCTCCGACGCAGATTTGACTGCCAAAGGAAAGAATCACAATGACGCTCTGCATGTTTCAATCGAGTACAAGGGCACTACTCTAGCTCACATGCTGGTGGATACTGGGTCCTCGTTAAATGTTTTACCCAAGAAAGCGTTAGATCAGTTGGATTGTGAAGGGTTGGTTCTGAAGCCAAGTAATATTGTGGTTAGGGCCTTTGATGGGTCCAAAAGGATGGTACATGGAGAGGTGGATGTTCCAGTTAAGGTTGGTTCTCAGACTTTCGCGTCTACATTCTATGTTATGGACATTCGACCATCTTATTCTTGTTTGCTGGGTCGCCCGTGGATTCATAGGGCTGGGGCAGTGACTTCCATGCTCCATCAGATGCTAAAGTACCCAGTAAAAGGGAAAATCATTACAGTACAAGGAGAAGAGGAGTACATGGTGAGCCACCTTAACTCTTTTCGGTATGTGGAGATAGACGGGGAGTTCATTGAAACCCTGTGTCAGAACTTTGAAGAAGTCCCTCAAACGCTGACGTCGACTGAAACTGTTGCTGAAGATCCTCCAATGAAGATAGCTTCCCTTAAGGATGCCCGGGCTGTTATTGAAAAAGGTGGGCGTGAAAATTGGGGCCAACTCCCTGACTTTTCACACAAGACTGACAAGTTTGGTTTGGGTTTTACTGCAGAAGCTCAAAGGGTTGTTCGGCGTGTGTGGATTGGAAGACCTCCCCTGCGTATCAGTAATCCGGAAGTGAATACAATTGAAGATGATGATGAAGAGTCTGAGTTTGACAACTGGATTTACCCGACTACAGACGACAGATTAAGCAATTGGATGGCAAAGGACTTCATGCCCATTTCTTTTATTACACAGTAATAAGACTTTTGTTTTGAGTTTGTAACAGACAATTTGAAACTTTACGGCCCGGTGCCTTGCCCGAGATACCGTGGCTTTGTTTGAAGGCTCATTATGTGTCATTTCCATATATCATCAATAAAAGCATTGGATGTTTTCTTGCATTACGAATTTTGCACTCCTTGTTTTTCTTTTCTATCTTGCAAAACAACTATTTGTCTTACACACACTCACATATACAGGTCTACATCCACTCTGGATCCCACTGATAACGACTCTGCTACTGCCAGTTATGACTTTGAAAGTCCGATCAACCAAGCCGAGGACAAAGGTGAGGATGATTGTGAAGTGCCTGGGGAACTTGCTAGACTGTTACTTCAGGAAGAGAGGGCCATACAGCCCCATGAAGAGCCAGTAGAATCAGTGAATCTGGGTACGGAGGAAGACAAGAAAGAGGTCAAGATCGGTGCAAATCTGGAGCCTAGTGTTAAGCAACGGTTGATACATATGTTACGTGACTATGTTGAGATCTTCGCCTGGTCTTATGAAGATATGCCTGGGTTGGATACCGATATCGTGGTTCACCGCCTGCCTACTAAAGAGGACTGTCCTCCAGTGAAAAAGAAAGTTCGCCGAATGCGCCCAGAGATGTCTGAGAAAATCAAGGTTGAGGTGATGAAACAGTTTGATGCCGGTTTTCTAGCAGTTACTTCTTACCCACAGTGGGTTACCAATGTGGTTCTAGTGCCGAAGAAATATGGTAAGGTTTGGATGTGTGTTGACTATAGGGATATGAACAGGGCAAGCCCCAAGGATGATTTCCCTCTGCCTCATATCGACGTTCTGGTTGATAACACCGCACAACATAAAGTCTTCTCCTTTATGGATGGCTTCTCCGGTTACAATCAGATTAAGATGGCTCCCGAGGATATGGAAAAGACAACCTTTTTTACCAAATGGGGTACCTTTTGCTACAAGGTCATGCCTTTCGGATTGAAGAATGTTGGGGCAACGTATCAGCGCACCATGGTTGCTTTGTTCCACGGCATGATTCACCATGAGATTGAGGTATACGTTGACGACATGATTGCAAGATCCCAGACTGAAGAGGAACATCTTGACCATCTTCATTAGCTATTTGACAGGTTAAAGTTGTACAAACTGAGGCTAAATCCGAATAAGTGTACCTTCGGGGTGAGGTCTGGTAAGCTGCTGGGTTTTGTCGTTAGTGATAAAGGTATTCAGGTGGATCTTGCAAAGGTGAAGGCTATACAGGAAATGCCAGCTCCCCAAACTGAAAAGGAAGTCAGAGGCTTTTTGGGACGTCTGAACTACATTGCCCGATTCATCTCGCACCTAAATGCTACTCGTGAGCTAATCTTCAAGTTACTGAAGAAAGATAAAGTGGTAAGATGGAACAATGAATGTCAAGCCGCTTTCGAAAGGATCAAGGAATATCTCCAAGAGCCACCTATTCTGATGCCTCCAATTGAAGGAAGACCTTTGATCTTATACTTGATAGTACTCGATAATTCAATTGGGTGCATGCTGGGGCAGCATGACGAGTCTGGCCAAAAAGAGCATGCTATTTACTACCTTAGCAAAAAGTTTACCGACTGTGAGACCCGATACTCGTTGCTTGAGAAAACTTGCCGCGCTTTGGCATGGGTTTCTCGCTGGCTGAGACAGTATATGTTGACTCACACTACTCTATTGATATCGAAGATGGATCCAATCAAGTATATCTTCGAGAAGCCTGCCTTGTCCGGAAGAATATCAAGATGGCAAATGATCTTGACTGAGTATGACATCCAATACACGACCCAAAAAGCAATCAAGGGAAGTGTGTTGGAAGACCATTTGGCACATCAGGCAGTAGACGATTACCAGTCTATGAACTTTGAATTACCGGATGATAACATCATGTTGGTGACTGACTGTGAAACACCTGGACCGGATGAAGGACCTGAGGAGGGATCCCGATGGTCTATGTGTTTTGATGGAGCTTCAAACGTATTGGGTAATGGTATTGGCACCGTGATTATGTCTCCTAAAGGCTGTCATACTCCATTCACCGCCTGACCATGTTTTAACTGCACCAACAACACGGTGGAGTATGAAGCGTGCATCATGGGTCTTCGAGCATCTATCGACCTAAGGATTAAGTTCTTAAGTGTATTCGGAGATTCCGCTCTCGTGATCAGTCAGATCAAAGGCGAGTGGGATACGAAGCACCCAAATCTTATTCCTTACAAAAATTATGTATTAACGTTGCTTCCGCACTTCAAGGAGATAACCTTTGAACACTTCCCCAGAGAGGAGAATCAGTTAGCGGACGCGCTAGCTACGATGTCTTCTATGTTCAAGGTCAGATGGGATAATGAGGCTCCCCAGATTACCATTGAGAGGTTGGACGAACCTGCATATTGCTGTGACATTGAGACTGAAGAGGTAGAATATAAGCCTTGGTTTCACGAGGTAAAGAGGTATCTTGAGGCTCAAGAGTACCCCAAGGGTGCATCTGTTAATGATAAGAAGTTTCTGAGAAGGTTCGCGGTGAAGTTCTTCATCAGTAATGGTATCTTTTACAAGTGTAACCATGATTCGACCCTACTGCGATGTGTGGATAAGAACGAGGCAAAAAGGATTATGGTAGAGTTGCATGAAGGTACTTTCGGGACTCATTCCAGTGGACATACCATGGCAAAGAAAATCCTACGGGCATGATATTATTGGTCAACTATGGAAGCCGACTGTTATCAACATTCTCGGACCTGTCATAAATGCCAAGTCTATGCTGATAAGGTGCACATACCTTCAGTACCTCTGAACGTCTTGACAGCTCCTTGGCCTTTCGCAATGTGGGGCATCGATATGATTGGTGAGATAAGACCTACTGCATTCAACGGGCATCGTTTCATCCTGGTAGCTATTGATTACTTTACAAAGTGGGTTGAGGCAGCCTCATTTTCTACAGTGACCAAGAACGTCGTGGCACGATTTATTCGGCACAACCTGATCTGTCGATATGGTGTACCAGAGCGGATCATTATGGACAATGGTACAAATCTCAATAATACAATGATCAATGAGCTCTACAAGCAGTTCAAGATACAGCATCACAACTCTTCTCCTTACCGACCCAAGATGAATGGGGCTGTTGAAGCAGCTAATAAGCATATCAAGAAGATCGTGCAAAAGATGACTGTGACATATAAATATTGGCATGAGATGTTACCGTTTTCTCTTCATAGGTATCGTACCTCAGCGTGGACATCAACAGGGGCAACACCCTATTCCTTGGTATATGGCATGGAAGCAGTCTTACCCATTGAGGTCCAAATACCCTCTCTTCGGATTATGAAAGATGCAGGTTTGAGCGAGGACGATTGGATACAGACCTGGCTTGATCAGCTGAACTTAATCGACGGAAAGAGACTTACTGCTATTTTTCATGGTCATACGTATCAAAAACGGATGATCAAGACATTTAACAAGAAAGTTAAACGACAAGAGTATCAAGTTAGGGATCTGGTGATTAAGCGCATCATACTGCCCCAAGGTGATCCCAGGGGCAAATGGACTCCTACTTACGAAGGGCCGTTTGTGGTTAAGAACATTTTCTCAGGAGGAGCTATGATTCTAACCACCATGGATGGTGACGACCTTCCTCACCCCGTCAATGCAGACATAGTGAAAAAATACTACGCATAATCAAAGAACCGCTAGGTTGACTGGCCTAGGCAAAAATAAGGGCTTCCCGGCGAACCAAAAGGGTTCGGGCAAAAATAAGGGATGGAAATAAAAAATCTGTACACCCGGAAAGTCGAAAACCTGAAAAGGCGACTTGGGCAAAAAAGGGTATCCCGGTGGACTGAAAACCTGAAAGGTCAGCCCAGGCAAAAATTAGGGATCAAAGCGTAACACTATGTCTCATTGGATCACCTTGTAACCAGACTTCGGTATCGACTATCAAGCTCGGACTACACTAATCAATCTGATCTACCTTAAACCAAGTTGAAAAGTGATGAGATGCTCGAAGACATAAAGGCGATAGCAGAGTTGGAACCCAGTGGGATTGTTCACATAGCTGTTTTTATTTGTTTTTCACAAGTTGTATAAACTCTATTGTTTGGCGGCGTTCTCTTACTAGGACGTCAACCTCTTGTACAAAAACGCCTATTTACAGGCTAATTTCAAAATCAATACAATTCATTTTCACAAAGAAATTTCAAATTATTTTTCTTTTCTATTTTGTTTTGCAAGAGCATCCAATGGTTCATTTTTTATATATGCATTTGAAAATAATTGCTGCTCATAAATATTTACATGCGAAACAAAAGACGATTACTCGTAATATCAGAAACAGGGGCAAACAAGAAATGTCCAAGCCTTACAGTTTCTTTATTCACCAGGTGTAGGGATAGACCTAGTTGAAGAAAATGATTAAAAGTATATTTACTCCCCGCAGAGTAAGGAGAAAGGCAGTGGTGTTAATTCTCTCCAGTTGAGGCTCACAACCACGAATGAGTCGGCGATATTCTCCCCAAGCATAGTCTATCTACCATCAGTACTAAAAATTATCCCCAGTGGAGTTTGGAGGATTATCCCCAGTGGAGTCTAGAAGATTATCCCCAGTGGAGTCTGGAAGATTGTCCCCAATAGATTCTAGAAGATTATTCCCCGTGAAGTCACCACTGGAAAATCATCCCCAGCGGAGTTCATTCCCTTTTACAAACATCCCCAACAGAGTTTATCATCACCGGCAATGATGATTCATTCCTAACTGAGGTTATTTCTCCAAATCAACAGGTTCTCTAGCAGAAGTTGTCCCCCCACATAGTCATTTTCTCACCAGTTTATTCCCCAGCAGAGTTATCCTCTCCTGCAGGTTTATTCTCGCAATCATCTTCATTAATTATCCCCAGCGGAAATGAAGAATTCAACTCTTTTCTCCAGCAGCAATCCGAGATTTATTTTCCCCAGCTAAAAACATCACATTTCCATACATCATGACACATGCATATACGCATCGTACAAACACAATCTCATTTATTTTGAGAACATCATTGCTTGATACATATCATGGATTACATACGGCTAACCTTTACCTTTCAGGAAAGATACAATCAAATTCTCACAAAATTCAAGCTGTGAAGCCCGGGTACGACTAGATAATAGTTTAATCCTCAGTTGAATAACGGACGACCGAAGCTCCTAAAATTCAACTTTCCTCTTTAATAGAGATGTTTCCTCAGTCGAATACGGACGACCGAATTTCCTAAAATTCAACCGAGATGTTTCCTCAGTCGAATACGGACGACCGAAGTTCCTAAAATTCAACAGAGATGTTTCCTCAGTCGAATACGGACGACCGAAGTTCCTAAAATTCAACAGAGATGATTCGTCAGTAGAATATGGACGACCGAAGTTCCTAAAATTCAACAAAGATGATTCCTCAGTAAAATACGGATGACTGAAGTTCCTAAAATTCAACAGAGATGATCCTTCAGTAGAATACAGACGACCAAAGTTCCTAAAATTCAACAGAGATGATTCCTCAGTAGAATACGGACGACTGAAGTTCCTAAAATTCAAACTGAGACGACTCATCAGCATAATAACGGACGACCAAAGCTCCTAAAATTCTATTTCTCAAGATAGAGATCAGCATTCCCCAATGGAATCTTCCTCAACGACAGGTATACAAGCTCTCGCTAAGGAATCTCTTATGCGATCGACACTTCTTCAGATGGAATCTTTAAGCCCATCACCCGTCAGCAATGTCCAAATGGCATCTATAAGCCCATTCCCGACATCACAAAATGATCACCATTTCATGCAAGTGCAAATTTCTGGGCACTCTAGTGTTCAATCATCTTCCACCTTCGGATCACAAAAGGCACGAAAGCCAATATACATCCTCAAGTTTAAGAAGATTGAACAGGGGAAGATGTTGTACCCCAAAATTTGCCCTCCCATATTTCTCAAAACATTCCAAGAATGATACTCAAGTTGCTCAAGGTAGTCCAAGGGTTGGCCAGACAAGCTCTTTCCTAAGGCAGTCTACCTCAAATTAGGGTTTTATATTGCATCAAGATACTTGAGTCCAAGGGAACCCAAATGCTCAACATTGTCCTAATATGTTATCAAGATCATCCATGTCAAGTTTCAAGCCCTACAGAGGAAATTTGCCCAATCAATTGCTCAAAGGCCTGAAAATCGATTGTGCTAGGGTAAAAGTCAACTGTGGCCCACATATAGTCAAACTTCAATATTTTTGGTCAACATCCTCATTTTGAAGTATATTTCATCATTTTATCAAGGGTTGATCATGATTCATCAAGGATTTCTCATAATTCATCAAGAACCAAAAGTTGCTAAATTAGGGTTTTGTAGGAAAAGTCAACTCAACTTTGACCAAGCATAACTTTCTCATACTTTATGAGAAATGACCCATCCAAATCTCATTTTGAATAGGATGCAATTCCATACAATCCATCTTCATCTCCAAAGTTCAAAATATGCACTCACAAGATGTTATGAATTTGGACATTATAGGTCATTTTGAAAAGTCAACAAAAACACCTTTTTTTGTCAAAGCTTCATACTTGAGCATGGAATATCAAATTGAGATGAGACCAAAAGGGTTGATTATAGGATATCTCAAGATTTCTAAAAAGTCCAAGAACACCTCCAAAGAGTCAAAATTGAGGAAGTTATGCATTGGTGAAGTTGACCTTTTTTGCAAAATTGCCAAAAGTCAACTATGCCTAAAACTTCAAATTTTGTCAAATGGGCCCAATCGTTTTCATTTGTTTTGAGTTGGAAACATAGTCCACGAACTCTAGCTCTTGCCACTTGTCCTTATCATGTTTTTATGATTTATTTTTATTTTTATTTAAATTAATTCAATTTAAATCAAAACAAATCATATAAAATCTAAAATATTGAAAACACAAGATTTTGTGCTTGTTTCAGGTTTTAAATTATAGCTAGCAAGTATTCAAATTAGTATCAAGGCATGGTGTGAACAAAAAGATTGATTTAGGCCACTTTTGGAAAGATTTAAAGGTGAATCAAGTCAAGATCAAACTCATTGATGGAGGAATATTGGATGCATTCTTTCAAACCTAATTCATTCCTTGGTACAAATAGAACAAAGGCAGACCAAAAACTAGGTTGAGAAATAGGCGCGACAAGGAGAACAAAATTCAAAAAAATCAAGAAAAAGTACAAGATATAATTCTTATTTCCAGGAATCCTCAAGGCCTTCTAGCTAACCCAATCGATTCCTGGGATCCTCAGCAAGCTAAAGAAATCAAGAGCAAGCATTTTCAAGCCCCATATTGCACTGTAAGTCAGTCACGATACCTCTCTTTTCTTGAAATCAAATCTCATGATTTAGGCATTTTTTGGATGAATTAATCACATATTCTTGATCTATGAGACATATGCAAGCTTTCTGTATGGTTTAATTGCATTTATTTGGTCTGTACTAGAATGTGCCATTGTTAGGGTTTCATAGCTCGCTTTGGGGTTTTTGAATCCAGGAAAAATTGGGCCATGAAAGGGCCACCAATAAACTCAGCATGTTCAGACGAATCTAACCATGGCTTTGGTTTCTATTTATCATGTTTGTATTTGGTTTTTAGAATGGCATGGGTTATAGCTACGGACGAACTTCCGTAGGTAAAAGTGTTTTACTTTTACCAATGGATCCAAGGAAGGAGACGATTGCGTGGCACTCCTCCATTGACTTGTTTAAAATTTCGCGCGTGGAATTGATACAAGGAGCCTTTTTAATATTTGTTTATTATTTTGCATTATTATTACAACAGAAGCAATTGGCCCAGTGGTAGCCAGGCAAGCGTTTAAGGCATTAGGAGGCTTGAGGTCAGGGGTTCGACCCCTGCCTCCAACATTTGGTATTTTTCTTAATTTCTTTCAGGTTATCCACCGCGTTCACAAGACAAAGGAGTACCATACATCCTTCTAATCTAGCCAACCAAGTGTCAGATAGCCAAATCTGATGGCCATCATCAGAAGGTGCACCAAAGCCAAGTCAAACACGTAGCACAGGATCTCACAAGGTCAAACATACCTCACTCTTTTGGGCCCAGATTTCTGCTTCTCACACCTCCCCAAGTTGCTATTTTCAGGCCCATTTCCTATTCTTTTCTCTTTTTTATATTTATTTCATTTAATTATTATTTATTTATTTACTAACCAATCAATTATTTTCTTTTTATCAAAAAATCACCAAAAATATTTTTCTATCCAATTAAATTTAAGATATTTACTTTTATTAAAAAATTAATTTATTTAATTAGGTTATTAATTTTAGACAATTTTAATTCTTTTTGTACATAATTAAAAATAATTAGAATAAATAGGTTTTATTACTAACTTAATTATATTTTATTTTTTCCTAAAATAACCAAAAAACCAAAAATAGGCCATATAATTATTTTTTTATTAATTAATTTAATTAAATAATTAATTGCTTATTCAATTTAGAAAACTTATTTCTTTTATTAAAAAAAACAAAAAAAAAAATTCTTCTTTTAATTAGGTTAGAAGGGTCAAAACCCTAATTTCTCGTCGATCTAACTTTCCTCGCGCACTTTATTATTATTTTTATCATATTGATGTAACTGTCTACAGTTTGTAATAGTTAATTAGGACGTTTATTTCTATTTACTGCTTTATTTTTCAAAGGGTTTGTTTTTGGCTATGTAAATACCCGAAGCCTTGTAATAGTGTAGTTTAATTTCTGCATTTTAAATTCCGCAAATTAATAACTGTTAGATGTATGATAATAGGATGCATGATAAGAATGTATGATTAATTTTAAAACAGTTAGATCACCCTGAATGTGCAAAGATAAATAATCTGAAATTGAATCACTCGCACATGCGCACTCCTAGGGTACACTCCCACTTGGTTGCCTTCAGTAAACGGTCATTGAGTATAGGATACTTTAGTGGTCGTCCTTTTGTCTAAATAAAGATCAAAGTCCCGATTCAGAAAAGTTGCCTCAGAATGGTTGCCTCAGAATTGTAGCCTCGAATAAATTGATCTAAGACATTAGGTTTATTACTAAGGCGTCCTAACATTGCTTTAGTGACCGTACGTCCCTTTTCGAATTGAACCTCAAAACTCCAACGACGATGCTACCTACTCACTAATAGTGGGATAGCATTATCTAAAGGAAATGAACATAGGACGATTCTTTTTTCGAGTAGGTAGATTAGCTCTTAAGTACTTGCTCAATCAAAACAAACTTTTCAAACTTTCACTCCTTTATAAACAAAGTTTTCAAAAACACTTCATTACACTCTTGAAGACAAAAGCAAGAGTTAAATCGAAGTCAAAACAAAATCTTTTCAAATCACGCAAACACAAAGAAAACAATTTTGAAAATGATGAGCAAGTACCTAAGAGCCCGTAGATAACTACGGATAGAAATGCTGCTAATACCTTTCCTTTCTATAAATCTACCCCCCGTACTCAGAAATATCTCGAAAAAGGAATTTTTCTGTGCTTTTTTCCTTTCCTTGTTGGATAAAATAAAAGAAGGTGGCGACTCTTGCTTACCGCGACATTTTGCGAAAACAAACGCAAAACGCAAAGCAGCGAATTCCTTAAAAAAATAGGGAAACACGTCCCGGTTCTGGCCACCGTATCACAATTAGTAAGTAATAATATTGATTCATTTCTCATCATAAGATCTCCATACAGTTTTGCATATCCGATCTTTTCAATAATGGATCGTTTAGACGATTTTGATTCGGGAAGCTTTCGCATCATTTTAAAACAAATTTTAAAAGCGCATTTTTTAAATAAAGGTTATATTCAACCCCCTTCTAGATTCATCTCATCATCTAATAAGTAGTATCACGAGCGCTGGTTTATCTAGTGCTTCGCATATAACTTTTTAGAAAATGGAGAACGATCCAAAAGGGGCGTACAATAGAGCGCCTATTTTTACCGGTGAAAACTATAATTATTGGAAAGATTGTATGTGTGTGCATATGAATTATGTTGATAAAAAATATGCAAAGTCATCGAGAATGGTCCTATAGCAATAACCATGACCAATGAGGATGGTGCCACCATACCTAAACGTAAGCACTATAGGAATAGAATGATGAGAAAAATTATAGCTATGTGTGATACGATGGGAGAATTGACTTTTAGGTTTTGCATTTTATCATAAATGTTGCGGATAGAAAGAGTCACCATCGACTTTTCTTTTATCCAATAATGGGAAAGGTGAAAAGAACAGGAAAGACCTTTTGAGAATTTTCTGAGTAAGGGGGGTAGGTTATGAAAAGGGAAGATGTTAACACCCCTTTCATCTGTAGTTATCTACGGGCTCTTAATCGCTAGCTGACTTTTTGAAAATGCTTTGTGTTTGTATTTTGTTTGAAAATATTTTGAAAAATGCCTAAGTTCGACAAGCTTTGTAATGATTCTCGTATCGTTGAGAACGCATACATAGTGTTTGTTTTTGAAAATATTTCAGAAAAGTGTTTGTGTAAAAGAGATGTTTGTTTTGAAATTTTGTTGTGAACAATCGACTATGATCTATCTACCTACTCAAAAAGAGTCTTTGTTATTTTCCTCCTCCTTTAGATAGTGCTACCCTATCATTAGTTAGTAGGAATCCCTATTGTTGGATGTGAGGGACAGACGCGGGTCATCGTACAATCATAGAAGGCAACTTGTAGGATGCTTTAGCAATTTTAGTGAGGGACTAAGATCGTTTACCGAAGGCAACATCGAAGGGTCATCGAGGGACTACGATCTTTTAAACGAGAGTCTTTGTTAAAGCATCCTACGTTCAAGGGTCTTTGTTAAAGTGTTTTGATTTCAGTTAATTTATCTTGGATTTATGGTTATCTATCATTTTGTTTTAGATCTTACCATACAATCCTATTAAACTAACAGTAATAAGGAAAGCCGTAAATTATGGAAATTAAATGTCCTATGCTACTACATCACTTCGGGAATGGGAGGTACACATTTATGAATGTGGATGACGTAAAGTAAACCCTATTTTATCTATTACATTCCTCAACAGTTACATAAATATGGAAATAACGATACGAAAAATAAACAAACACGCGAAGATGGTGAAATAGAAAAGAAATTTAAAACCTAAGAAATTCTAGTATTTTTGGTGTTTGAAACAAGTGTATGCATCACAATCACATTTGAAAGTCATGGAGCATAACTTTTGATTTTTGTACATGTTTCATGATTTAATGTGAATTTGGTTTGAGAAAAGTTCTAAAAATAAAACTCAAGCTATCATGAAATTCTTACTCAAGTGTCAAGATACCTTATGAGAATCAAGGCCTATCATGGTAAAATCAAGCTTTGTGAGCAAGGTTGAAAATTTGATCAAAGGATATTCAAAAGTCTCCTTAAAAACCCTAAAAAAGGTGCACTTTGATTTAATTTAAAAGTAAATAAATAAAAATTATTTTTTTGATATTTTTTAATATTCATAAAGTTGAGGTGGTAAACTAATAGTGCGCAAAAAATCAACTTGAAATAGTTAAATTTGAATGCAAAAAGAATTGATTGAAAATGATGAAAATAAGTGAGAATAAATGAAATTAAAGGTGAAGAAAGTAGGCAAAATGGTACCACTGGGACTCGAACCCAGGTCCCTAAGGTTACACGCGCACTTATTTTACCACTGGGGTGGCTGTTTCACCCGGTTATGAAATTCCCCCTGTTGCACCCCAAAATTTTCCCTCCTAATTTCTTTTATTTTTGGCTTATACTTTTGTATTCATCTGCATCTATTTCATTAGGTCACTAACATGGCATACATTTCATTCAATATAGCTCTTTGGTTCAAGGTTCAGTGGTTATGCAATATTAAGGTTTCGCAATGGTTAAGGCATTCGTATCCAATAAAGACTGATTTCTTATTCAGGTAGTGAGCAGTGGAATTAGGGTTGTGACCTGGATAGTTGAGAATTTCTTTCTTCATCAAGACACGAGGCTATCATGGTTTATTTTCCTATATGCGATTAAAGCCAGATTTTCGGTAATTAGGGTCCAATTGGGTTTTTCGTCAAAGATCATGAGATTAGGGTTTGTTTATCAAGGGACTTTCTCAGAGAGCCTTATATTGTGCGACGGGAAGTATCATCTTCAAGGAAATTTCTTAAGGATTTTAGCCTTACATTTTCAAGTACACATGTTTGCGACTTGAATTACAGAAATTGAAGCACAATATAAGATATGACGCGAGAGAGTGCTAATTGAGTTAGACAAACATGAATAAAGGCTTTGATTTTGGACAATTGCAATATGGAGAGGTTGTTGTCTGGACTGAGTTCATGCATGAATATTGTTGATTCGATCGAATGTTATGACATGTCTTGAGTTCAGGACTAGTTCATTGAATATGCAAGTTGGTTGGAATTTGTTCACTGATTCATGAAGTGAAGTGCTTAGAGGATAATCAAATGGTACATACTTGTTTGATAAAAACTGATTTAATGGTGGATATTGTAGTTAGAAGTTCTCTTGTGAGTATGTATGCTAAATGCAATTCGTTTGAGTATGCTATACAATTGTTTGATGAAATGCCTGATAAGGATATGGCGTGCTGGAATACGGTGATTTATTGTTATCATCAAAGCGGGAAATTTGAAGAAGCTCTGAGATGCTTTGGCATGATGAGAAGATATGGATTTGAGCCGGATTCAGTTACAATCACAACTTCTATTTTGTCTTGTGTTAGGCTTTTTTTAAAAAGGGAGGGAAATTCATAAGGAGTTGATTAATAGTGGGTTTTGGCTGAATTCTTTTGTTAGCTCTGCCCTTGTTGACATGTATGGAAAATGCGGTCACTTAGAAATGGCTATAGAAGTTTTTGAGCAAATGCCTAAAAAGTATGTTGTTACTCGGAATTCCATGATTACATGATTGGTTTTAAAGGCGATTGCTTTTCATGCGTTCAAACTTTTTAAGAGAATGTACAATGAAGGATTCAAACCAACTTTGACTACTTTGAGCAGTATATTAATATTCATGAACTTGTTCTTGCCTGGGCTGTTACAAAGTTCTGTTTGTTATTCATCAGACTCCTCAATAAGATTGTACCAACTATTGAGATAAATAATATTATGATGCAACTCTGTTGAGGTAAAACCATATTCACGTTCAGTACAACTACTAGATGGAAAGTTTGTTCATGGATATATAATATGCAATAGAATACAACCTGATATTTTATTAACAACTCACTCATGGATCTATACTTCAAATGTGGAAAGGTTGAGTTAGCCGAAAACATCTTTAAATTGATACCGAAGACAACGCCACTTTCTTGGGATGTTATGATTTATGGATATATAACTGAAGGGAAAATTTTTGAAGCACTTAACCTCTTCATCAAAATGAAACAATCATCTGTCGAACCAGATGCTATTACTTTCACCAATGTTTTAGCAGCTTGTTCGCAACTAGCGGCACTAGAAAAGGGTTGCAGAAGATCTCCTTTGTCGCACATTCTTTGGGAGGCTTAGTGGCAAGATATGCTATTGCAAGAATTTTTGAATACTCTTCAACATTAGAAACTGATGTTACCGGAAGAATCTGCAAACTACAAAGCGGAGACATAATGCACAAAGAATTGCATTGAACAGAATTATGAAGCCCGAATTGCTGGTTTTGAACTTTATAACCTTTGCAACTCCTCATATTGGTTCAAGAGGACATAGACAGTCCAACTTGAGTTAAAATCTTTTGGCTTTTGAAGGCTGTTAGCTAAAATCTTTCTGCTGAATTCCATTAAAATATTTGAAGACATGCTGAAAGTTTAATCCAAAATCATAACAAACTCTCAAAACAGTCCTGCATAGAAAATAAGAAAACAGTTATGCAGTTATGCAGTTAGCAAGTTAATTGTTTACACCACAAGTTCTTGAATCCAACAACCATAGTTTCATCCAAATAGTCATTCAAGAATTAATTCAAGATTAAAGTCTCTTATGATTACCTTGCAAATATTTTGAATTCATACCATGATTATTTAAATTCATATGAAGGTATTTAAAGGAAATATTTGAGAAAAAGAACTTAGAACTTCAAAATCAGTTTCGAGGAGAAAGGTACATTGAAGAAATTATCATTGAATTCTCAAAATTACATTGCAAGTTTAACTAATTCCATGCTACATTGCAATACAAGATGACATTCAAAACATTTTCATTACAATTTTACCATCATGTTACAAAAGAAATTATAAAAGTCCTACACAACACCAAAGCCTAATCTTCATATGTCTTCCACGAAATCCCACAGTTTGACCTTACCTCTTCACCATAATCTTCACACTGCTTCAACACAAATCCTACTGACCACTTGGAACTCAACCTGTAAAATCGCATCAAAACAATCCACAATCAGAACCAAAACTTACAAGCCAATGACATAACCTTCAGCTTGCCAACTAACTATTCTTAACAAATTTTCTAACTTCTAACTTTCTCTCTAACAATTAAACTACCAACTGCCAAACAGAAATCCATAATTCCAAACAAACTTTTCTAACCGCTTCTAACAGATTCCAACAAACATCCAGCTAACCAACTGTTACATAACCTCACTAACAAAAACCATAACAGAATATAACAGAAAAATTCAACAGGATTCACACAGAAAAAAAGGGCAAGAGTTCTTACTCTCCTCGGCAACTTCAAATTCACTCCCTCTGCATCCTTCATCATCTCCACCTTTGATCTTCTAACCGACTTTTGAATCTAAGGGCTCAGAGGTACTAATCACAACAAACTTCTACAAATAT
Source organism: Vicia faba (assembly GCA_948472305.1). NCBI lineage: Eukaryota > Viridiplantae > Streptophyta > Magnoliopsida > Fabales > Fabaceae > Vicia > Vicia faba. The sequence continues at coordinate 1,269,112,333 of OX451736.1, read as the reverse complement.
ATAATAGATTTCATGTTTATTAGTGGGGGGGATTCACGATTTCACAGGAGACATTATTCAGAATATTCGCACAAAACAATGATTATTATTCAAAGCATACAACTATCCACAGAAAAATCTCAAAAAAAAGACTCACCTTTCAACCTTCACTCTTAATATCCATTCTCTCTCTGTAATTCTCCAGGCGCTCTCTGCCATTCTTCATCATGTGTTATTGATTTTCATTGAGCTATTTCATTTGTTCATCATTAATGCAAAAATATCCAATCTTCAATCCTTCTGCAATGCCTTCACGGTTCATCAACTACACTACACCCTCAAGATTCTTCATTACAGATCAATAACAAAAATGCATATGCAAATCCATCATCAAAATTGCAGCAACTCCATTGGTCTTCTTTGCAACAACTTCACAGCATTCAAGAATTTTCATCCTCCTCTGCTTCAACCGTTAACAGCACATCCAATCTTCAACTTTCTCTACAACAGAAGAACAACACTGAGTTATTGACTTGATCATCATCATCACAATTCATCAATAACACAGAGCTCACAAGAACAGAAAAGGAGAGAAAAAGATTCATGATTTATGATAACAAAAAAACCATACAGTGAAGACTCACCTTTCAACCTTCACTCTTAATATCCATTCTCTCTCTGAAATTCTCTGAAGCTTCTTGGCTTTCACTCTCAATTTTGAGTTGGTTCTTCAAATCCTCTCTCTTTATTTCCATTAACCTTCATCTTCAACAATTTGAATCTTCAACAATTTGAATCTTCATCTTTATCATCTTCAATCTATCAACATCATCATCTTCACGCGAATTCGTTGGTCTTCATATTTTCTGCATCACGCTACAACAAACATTCATCATTGCTTCATCATCGCATTTTCTACGTCAATCTCCAAGCAACAATCCACAATGTGAACAACAACGCATATTCATTCCTCTGCATCACCATAACCGCATTTGCTTCAAAATTTCATCATGAAGAACGAAAATCACAGCACAACGCATAGATTCAGAAAAACCAAAAATTGAAAGTGGAAGAATGAAAGGTAAGAGGAAGAAACAGTAGGAGCAAGAAAAGTGACAAGAAGATATACCCGTATGTTGAAACCTTCGTCGGAGCAATTTCTTCTCCATCATTGTCGTGAGAATCAGGAAGCTCGACGAGGAATCAAGAAAAAAGTCTGAGACAGTAAGGCCTTTGTATAGCGCGATGGTGATAACCAGTAGCCGGCATCGAGGCAATACAGATAGCGAGTTCACGGAAGCAAAGAGAGACAGCGGAGAGTTTGAGAACAAAGTAATGAAACATGAGATGGATCAAGAGGTGAGGATATGATGTTGCACAGATGAAGCGGAATACACGGTGGTGTACGGTCGGGTTTTCGGTGCTGCTTCACAGTAGGGAGGCTCGTTTTGCGTTTAGAAGGAGGCATATGGTCACATTAACCTTAATTCATCATCTTTCCCATTATTATTATTATTATTATTTATTTGTTAGAATAAACTAGATAATAATAATATCATAATATGCTGGAAATATTTGATAAAGGTATCATGGTTTTGTTTGATTATTTGGACCTATCATCGGACATACTCCCTAAGGCCCAACATCATCACTTTTTGGTTATTTTGTTTGTTGGTGAATAAAAATGGGTTGCTGGGTTGTTTACAATTGGGCCTTGTGCCACTTCTTGCACTACGCGTCTAATACAATTTATATACTCTCATGTTTAGAATTATGAAGTTTCTTTTTGATTGGCTTTCATTTAATTTCTCTTGGTCATGATTTTTGTTAATAGAAATACATGACAAAACAATAAAAAGTTGTTAATATAACTCTTTGGAATTTATTTTTAGAATTTTGATTAGAGTCTCATTATCATTTTTTGCGTTTGCTAATTGTTGTACCCCAAAATTTGCCCTCCCATATTCTTCAAAATCACTCAAGGGCTGCACAGTTCAAAGGGCCTCCTAACAGTCAAAAACTAGGGTTTTGGTTCTGAAAAAGAAATTGAAGTTTCCAAGGGCCCAAACTAATCCCACATGCCTATAAACATTGTCAAGAATCCTCATGTCAAGTTTCAAGACTCACAGCACAAAATTGCACAGTCAAAAACCCTAATTGCTCAACAGTCAACTGCAGGGGCAAAATGGTCATTTGACAGTCAAAAGTTCAAATTTTTGGTCAAAATCTTATTTTGAAGCCACAAACATCATTTGATAAATTCTTGATCATGATTTTCAAGGCATGGCTCAAAAAGTCTCAAGATGCAAAAGTTGCCATATTTGGACAGTTGAAAAAGTCAACTGTAACTTGACCAGAGCATAACTTCCACATGGTTTATCATAAAAATTCCATACAAAGCTCATTTTGAAGAGAATGACATTTCCTACAACTCCTCTTCACACTTCAAGTCCAAGAAATGCTCTCACAAAAAGATATCAATCTCAACATTATAGGTCATTTTAAAAAGTCAACAAAAAGGCACTTTAAGTCAAAGACCATAACATGAGATTGGTAAATCAAAATGACATGGGACCAAAGGCATTGGTTAGAGGACTTCAATACCTTTCCAAAATATCAAAGAACATGATCAAAGCTTAAAAATTGAGCAAGATATGCCTTGTGGAAGTTGGGAAATTTTTGGGAATTTTGAAAAGTCGACTTTGCTTCAAATGCCTCAAAATTGCTAATGGGCCTCAATTTGTTTTAAGAATCATCACCCAAAAGCTATGCACGACCCATTGACCCAAAGGGGAGTTATTTTCCTATTTTTAATTAATTAATTGAATATTTAATCTATTTAATTCATTTAATTAAAATTAATTATAAGAAAAATGCTAAACACATGTTTCCAAATCTTTTTATGCAGCATATGCCCTCTTTAATCACTCAAGATTTCGTGCATCACTAAAAAAGGCAATATTTCTCATGATTGGCAATGGTTTTACATGGAAAAGATTGGAAAAGATACCATTAGAAATCAAATATTTGATTCATAAATGCAAAGGTTTCTTGGCTTGAATTTTTACCCTAATTCATTCCTCATATAAACACAAACCTAAACCTAATGCAAAGGACCTGGAAGCTGCGCCTCAGATCAAATACACACTTTGCATTTTTTGTCAAAAAGTTCAAAACTGAAAACACAGTTCCAGCGCAATTCAAAGCCAAATAACCATTTCAATAGCTTGCCAAGGCATCCAGGAAGCTACTCCAATCAAAATCAACTCTCCAAGCGCAAAGAATTGGTAGATAGGAGTCTAACTTTTTTGCAAAAATTTGATAATCGTGTTTGCATTTTCATACGTTATTCATGACTTTTAATATATGATTTATACTAACATGATAATTCTAAAGCCATTGGTACCATTCAATTGAGTTTTGGACGCCTGTATGCAAAGTTACCATGAACACGCATTAGGGTTTCAGAAGCTTAAAAAGAGGGCTTCATTCATATGGAAAAATCAGACAACAAGACCTATGCCATTAGAATCAGAAGCTTCATACGAATTAAGTCCACATGTCGCGCTCAATTTATGACCAACGGTTTTCTATTCGCTATTTTTTGGTGTTTCAGATTGTGGGGGTTTAAAACCCCCGCTATCTAGTTTGTTTTTTCAGGCAAAATAAAGAACAAGGGGAGAAGACGATGCATGGAGGAAAGCGATTGGTGGATTCAAACATTGGCGCTTTTTTGTTGATTATCCAGCATAATGCTTTTTCGCTCTCTTATTATTCATTGCCCACTAAAGATACAACCAAACGCGCTAGTTCAGTTGGTGGGCGACGTGGACAATAGGTACTGGGACCTGGGTTCGATTCCCAGGTCCCCTCCCTTCCTCAATATTGTTTTGTTTAACGTATTTCCCTGCAGCGCTTCAGCTAAGATCCACCAAATGCCTTGCCTGCTAGCTTGCCACATGTTCCAGAAGATCAATCCAGTGGCTATCACCAGTCATCCACCATACGCATCAGTCAACACATCCATATCCATCCCAGAAAAGTCAACGAAGGGCCTGAATTCATTGGGCCAGATTACTCAATTTACCTCCAAAATTGGGGTCAACACCCCCCATTGGTTTGCATATTATTTTCTTTCCTTTCATTTTTTCTATTTATTTGTTTTATTTATTTTAGTTAATCCATCAAAATTAATTTTCATAAAATATAAAAAAATCAGAAAAGTCAAAATAAAAATATATTTTACTACTTAATTCATTAATATTTCATTTTGTAAATAAATTCTAAAAACTAATTAGTTTAATTTTAGGTTTAATTTTAATAATTTTTTTGAATAAACTAAAAAAGGTAGAAATTAGGGTTTTTATACTTTTATTCTTTTTTTTTCTTTTTTCGCCATATTTAATTATTAACTATTTTTTTGTAAATAAATTTATCATTAAATAATTAGGTTAAAACTAGGTCAAACTTAAACATTTTTTTAATAAATTAAAAATAGTTTAGAATTAGGATTTTAATTCCATTTAATTTTCTTACTAAATTCCATAAATACAAAAACTCCAAAAAATAAGTTCTTACCTTTATCTAATTTAATTAATTTAATAGTTTCAATTTAATTTCCTTTAAAGGGTCCAACGCCCTCGCACTCTCGATTTTATTTCTATTTCGCGCGTTTGCTTTTATTTCTTTGTATGAATATAATGTATTTATCCCAAAGCCTTGTAATAGATTAATTAGGGTATTTATTTTCCGCATTTTATTTATTTCAAATCGGGTCTTGGATTAATTTGGCGATGTAGACCCGCGCCTTTGTAATAACGTAGGACTTTTACCTTCCCGCACCTTTTAGCTGTTAATAACCACATGAAAGAATGAATGCCAAAAATAAAAACAAAGCGTAGATCACCAATGTATGACAAGACCAATATAACTGAAAATGACACACAATTCACACATCACCCCTAGGGTACGCCTCACTGTTGCCTTGCCCCTCGAAACGTGGTCGTCAAGCAGAGGACGTTTTAGTAAGTCCTCATGTCCATGAACATGGCATGGGGGTAGCTTCTAAGGTGTCTTCCTATTGCTCTGGTGACCACACTGTCCCTAATCCTCGAATTGGCCCGAACACCTCCAACGGTGGTGCTACCTACCTCTCAATGGTGGGATGGCACTACCTTAAGGACATTTACACAGACTAATTCCTTAGGGTAGGTAGATGACTCGTAGATACTTGCTCTAATTCAAAACAAATCAAAAACTTCTTTTCACACCGACACTTTGCAAAAAGCTTTCAAAAACAACTTTTCAAACACTCTTGAGGACTGATACAAGAGTCGAACTGAAATTTTCAAAGAAACTTTTTTTAAAACCCAGAGTTGAAAAGCAAACAAACCTTTTTGAAAACACAAATGAGCAAGTATCTAAGAGCCCATGGATAACCATGGATAGAAAGGGTGCTAACACCTTCCCTTTCTATAAATCTACCTCCCGAACCGAGAACTAATCTCAAAAGGAATTTTTCTGTGCCTTTGTCCTTTCCATTTGGAGAAAATAAAAGACGGTGGCGACTCTTGCTTCCGCGACATTTCGCGAAACCAGCGTTAAACAGTCAGTTCCAGATCCACCGATCACATTAATCATTTGGTTGCCATTGTTGTTTAGAGCTTATGACAATATTGAGGCAAATCTTTCGCAATGTGGAATGCTTGGAGATTAATTTTTGATCATTTGTGTGAGACCTCTTTGGTAGAGTTTTCTTATCACTTGCGTGGCTTCGAAGAGGCAACGGACCTTCTCCGTTCGGTATCGCCACAAATCTATTTTATTCTTCATTTTCGTACTTTACCGTAATCCATATGCATGCTAACATTAGGTAGAATTCCCCCAAAATTCTAACTTTAGGTCTACTAACGCATGATAAAATTAGGTTTAGAAATAGGCTAGTCTCACTGTGACTTTTCTTCCCCTTTTGCATTTGCACTAAAACTAAAACTTCTTTTAAAACTACTGATAAGAATCATATCTTCGTTAAGTATGTGAGATGATAAGCGGGTCTCTTCTCGACCTTATTGTTCTCTTATTTTAAGCTTTGGTGTGGTTCAAGTCTCAAAGACTCATTTCATGAATAAGTAGAGATATGGCTAATACCTCTCCCTTGAGATTAACTAGTTATTCTCTACAAGCAAAAACACCAACAAACATAAAATTCTTTTTGCCTTCGGGCCTTCCTTTCAAACTTTTTTCAGAAAGAGCGTATTAATTCACTTCTGTGCTGACGCGTAAGTCTCCAAAGGTCGAGTTGCGGCAGAAGGCGAAATTAATATCATTCGTTACAAAAACAAACAAGTTCAAACCTTTTTGTGCGCCCAGGCACATTTCCTCTGAACCTTTTCGAGAGAGCATGTTAATTCACTTCTGTGCTGACGCGTAAGTCTCCAAAGGTCGAGTTGCGGCAGAAGGCAAAATTAATACTGTTCATTAAAAAATACAAACCAACAAAAACATATAAGTCGAACTACAGCTGCTCTGATTCCTGAAAAAGGATACGTAGGCATTGGGGTAGGGCCCGAACGAGCACAACTTTTCATTTTCCCTACATTCTTTTCTCTTTTATTTTGCATGCGTTTCCTGTACAATAAGTATAGATTAAAAACACCCATAAGATAGACAACAAGAGTGGATACCGTAGAGTACTACGGGCGTGTGGGGTGCTAATACCTTCCCCTCGCGTAACAGACTCCCTTACCCTTATCTCTTGGTCGTTCGACCTTGATTTCACCCTTTTCAGGTTTCCTCGATGTTTACCTTTCCCTTCCTGTGGGATAAAAGATGTTCGATGGCGACTTCATTATTTTTATGATTTTCAGTCGGTTATTTCAGCTGGAGACTTCACTGGGGAAATAGGTCGACCAAATGCTGGTCCATCCCGGAGTCGATCCTAGCTCTTGTTTTCTTTTCTTTGGGTGTTTATTTTTATGCTTTCAGTTTACTCATTTGTACATGTTTGTCTGAGCATAAGTTTGCATTGCATTTTATTGCTTTCCCTATTTGTTATCTATTATGCTGGACTCTATTTTCCATGTTGGGTGGGGATGTCACTATTGAGGTAAAAGGCCTAGTACCCAGGCCAGAGTGCACTAGGACACTAGGAATAGAGTGGGGGCATGACGGCTATAGGACGTGGTCCGATTAGTGCATCCATGTCATATACCACGCTCGAATGAGGTTCAAATGAATTACTATCGGCACCCACGTCTGTGGGTAAGCCCATAGCACTTTCAGGAGGACCTGTGATTTTCGAGTTACCATTGTCTTACCCTAACCTAGTCTTCGCCTGTGAGTGGGGAGGGAATCTTATCACAGGTACAATTGGTGACTATGTTCAAATGGTTACTCGTGCTCAGGTGGTGACTATGTTCAAATGGTTACTCGTGCTCAGGTGGTGACTATGTTCAAATGGTTACTCATGCTCAGATAGAGACTGTGATCAGGCGGTGATTAGTGGTTCTAATGATTTTGTTCTGGATTTCTATCAGTGACTTATGCATATGGTATTCTGTTGGTGATTGTATGGTTCTCAGATTTATTTTCTGAGTTCCTGTTTTGTTTACCTGGAGATTTATTCAAGCCTTTGATCTTAGCATTCCCAGCGTATTCAGAAAATGCTCAATAGTATCTGATGTTCCAGAAGCCTTGACCCCGTACAATGGGTTATCTACATAGTACTTGGATCTTATATGTGCAGAAGTTGTGTCAGACCTCTAATCTAGTGATATTCATTTGGTTCAGAAGAAGTGCATCAATCATATTCAGAAATGATGGAACCTTGATCCTCTTTGATCTCATGCCTTTGCATACATAACATGGCTAACCACATACTTAACATACATGTCCTGTGATTTCCAAGGAATCGTATTTGTAAGCCTTGTGCCGAACTTTTCCATCTTTTACTTACGTAAAATCAAAATCAAAGCATGTAAATTCCTTGGAAATGACAGAACATGACACGACATCCATTCATGTACCCCATGTATATTCATCCATAACAGGTACTCAAAGATTGGGGATTCTTATTCAAACATGGTGCTCTCCTCGAAGGTTCAATTTAATTTCTTGCTCCACATGTTCAGGGAACAGTTAGGGAATAAATCCGTGTGGTATACATGCAAGCTTTGGTCCGTGGTCGGAAATCTCTTTAAGCAGGAAGGTTCTCTCTTCCCCTCATCTTTTGGGAATTGATTCCAACCATGGAGTACTATGCAATCCTGAATTCTTGGAACATCTTATCACCAGATGGTTCCTATTTACTGTGGGATCTTATATCAGTGCTTCACTCCTGTTAACCAACATCAGATGTGGTTGCCACACCGGGGCATCAGACTTTTTAATCATGGGCATCCTCCATAACTTTGTGTTCCCTAATTTGTTCAACATAGCCAATCTTTATTCCCCAAGTGAATTCATGGGGCAAAGCTTTTAAGCCAAGACATAAGAGTCCTGATGAGCATGTTGATGCGAGCCCAATGCATGACATCCTAGTATCCCCAATTCTTCCCAGCTCTGATCTTTGAGGTCTTCCTCCCACAAACATCTCTTCTGATTATGATATGTATGCTAGATACATCCCCTATCTGGGGTACCCCATTTTGATATTGAAGACTACAAAGGGGTTGAAATATAAATCCCAGCACCTGTTCGGCGTCTCTTCCAAAGGTCCAATTCCTTTTTGGACAATTGCCACACTCTCTTTCACCAGGTGGATGTCTCTTTTGTTTTGATAGAAGATAGACTGTATTAGCTTTTTGTGGCGTAGTATGCCTGATGATGCAGTTTTCACTTGAAAAAGCATTCAATTGTTCTCCTAAAAGAATCTTCTATTATTCCGGGGTAATTGATCATTCGGTTGAAGTTGGTACGTCATCCAGAGGCAAGGTCCAAAGACGAGATCAATCCGGAGACTGTGGTGTCCTAATCATATCAAAAGAGGAATTCTCTCACTCACCTCATGCATCTTCATGCATCTTCATGCACCTTCATGCATCCATAGCAGGTACTCAGAAGATTCAATTATGAAACAACTTTGTGAGAAATTGGATGAGATGAAAAGAATCAGATGGGGCTGTTTATTGGGGATACGCAAGCGATGTCCTGTGGTCAGAAATCCCAAGAGGAAAAATAGCCAATTAAAGACTTAGTTGAGTCGGGTATGGAAGCTTTGAAGACATCATCGACAAAGAAAAGTGATCTCGTATACGTTGTTGCAACAGGAGCTGTCATTCATCCCCAGCCTATGGGACTTTCCTTTTTTTCAAATCATGAGATACTTTGTGGGTCTGGTCTCACCCAGAGCTTCGTGTTCTAGGATTTTATTGCTAGCAACTAGTTTCTGGTCTCCAAGTGAACCCATGGGGTAAAACTTACCAGCAGAGGCAGAAAAAGCTTGAGAAGCAGGTTGATAAGATCTTTATACCTTGTATCCAGTTACTTCCTCGTGTATTGGGAGCTCAGCTGATTAAGCTTCATGCTTTGGGCCATCCTCCAACAAATTTCTCTCCTGATTTCGATACAAATGCTAGACGTGTCTCCCATTCTGGGGCACTTAGTTAGGATATTGAATACTATAAGGGGTTGAAATATGAGGTTTGGTACTTGTTTGGATTCTTTTTCCAAGGTTCAGTCCATGTTGGGAAAACCATTTCAGATTCTTCTTCCTCAGTTGGATGATTCTTATGTGTAAGTATAAGATGGGGTGATGCTTCTGTGATAAAGAAGTATAAGACGTCGAGTTCTTGATATCTGATGTTGTATAGAAGAAAATACCTCAAAAATTGAATGCTATATCCAGAGTTTAGTTTCTTCTGTGTAGTAGAAGATTCTTTGTTACAGTTTCTGAATTTTGCTTTTGTGTAGTAGAAGACGGAGACTCTTTTGTGAAATAGGAGCTTCTCCGTAATTCGGTTGCTAAAACTTCTCTCTTGTGAAGTAGGAGATGAAGTTTACTTTCTTCTGTGTAGTAGAAGATTCTTTGGTATGGTTGCTGGATGTCGCTTCTATGTAATAGAAGACGTCACTTCTTTTGTGTAGTGGGAGACGCTCCGAAATTCAGCGGCTGGATTTCTCTTCTGTGTGATAGAAGATGGTTGGCATTTCTTCTCTATGGTAGAAGATACTTTGTGATGCAATTTATACAAGTTCGTTTGATAAAGCCCTCATCACATATGGTGAAGGAATTCGATGTGGTTACCATGCCGGGGCATCTGGCCATTCAACTGAAGGTTGTAAACTATTCAGAGAAAATATGCAAGACCTGCTGGATGCAAAGGCTATTAATTTCAGGCCAGCCAGTCAGATTTGAAGTCTCCATTGACTCAGTAGATATCAAGATTGGCAGATCATCGTCTGAAGCAACAAGTTCATACGGAGACTAGTCTCCTCAACATGGCATTTTCAAATTACATTCACATTCTCATTCGTAATCTTGCTTGTTTTGGTTCAATACTTTCTTGAATGCAAAACTTGCCTATTTTTGAATATTAATCACAATGCATTGAATATGTTTGTCTTGAATTAATCAGTTTGTATTCACTCATTAATGTTTTTATTTGACTTTTTGATACTTAATTCTAGTTAAATAAAGCAAAGTACCTCTGGAGGGAGGATGATGAGTAATATGCCAAAAAGTTCAAACGGTGTGCTTTTGAATAGGACCATGCTGACGATGTACAAGCCTTGTTTCAATTCCTAAACACTGGAGATATAAGGGAGATAGACCCTCGTTAACCCCTTTGAGCCTTGAAGTAGGAGTTCCTTTTCTTTTCAGAAAAACCCTTACATTTAACCCGGGGCAGGGTAGATTTCAGTTAATTTGATTAGGAATTCAGAACTCATTAGGAGTGCACATCAAAGGATACAACAATGGTTATCCTTTATAAGGTTGAGAAATAACAAAATCACTATGGTTAAACTTTCATCTATCAACATCGTGCATCAAAGAGAACGATACCACAATGGATATCTCTCGCACATCAAAAGGTCAAAAAGGTGACAATACCATAAGGGTTATTCCTCGTCAATCAAACAACAAGGTAGTTACACCTTTTTCAGCAAATCAAAGAACGACTCGAAGTCACATGACTGGTTCAAACTAAAAGAAATGATAAAAGAAAGAGACAAAAAGCCCCGCTAATCCAAAACTTGAAAAGACAAGTCGCTTAGGCAAAAGTCAGGGCATCCCGCTGGACTTCAAAGTCAAAATCAAATGGAATTTGTCCAGGCAAAAGTTAGGGAATACAAAAAGAAAGCGAAAAGTGCAAAAAGAGTGAAAGGGGATCACCAAATAAAATCCTCGACAAAGAATGAAGTCGTGTGATCAAAAACCAAGAATGAAAAGGGTGAGTGACTACTATCCTCCTCAACCATGGTAAACTCCTTTTTAGGAATGAGTGCTCGTATTGGTTTAACTGAACTTAGGACTGGAGAACATCACGGAGAATGGGTGGGCACCAAATATTTTGAGCCTTAAATCCGTTTTTTCTAAAAACCGTGAACCAAACCACGTTACAACCCTGAAAAGTCCTAACTGAAGCAAGGGTTAATTCGAATGCACACTGTAACAAGAAATACGGTAATCTGACTCCTAGAGAGGCTTGCAAAAACTTTTGAGTTGGTATCACTCCATCTTTTTACTATCTTTTGTACAAATTTTTTGATATTTAAATGTATTTTTAATACAAGTTTTAAAACATCAAGACAAACATGAGCTTTGCATTACAATTATCATTCTTATAATAAAAATTCTTTGCATATGAGCAAGTGCTTAAACATCAAGTAAGCTTGCATAATGAGCATCAAATGAAAATTTGATCATCTCCAGGGACAAATTGCTTCAGGATACCGTTTAAAGGTAAATCATTTATGAGAATGGTCTTAACCCGGGGAAAATCTTCTGTTGACTCTGTCGAGTAAAAGAATACCAGTTTGAGAAATTATCTGAAGTAGATTGCAAAAGGTGGTTTCCCAGAGTTTCTGACAAGCAGTGGTGCATTACTTTCAGTTGGTCCCAAGGGACGTATTTCTTCAAGTATCTGATTAGAGATTGAAGCAGTTCAATTCGAGGAGTATGGTTGTAAGGTAACCTATATTCAAGAGCCAACCACTCTAAGGTTATGTTGCCTTCAAAAATCCTCAGGTTTCTCATCCCTCTGAGAGCATGAGGTAAAGGAAAAGGTTTGTCGAGACTCTGTTAAGCAGGGGAAAGCGCGTCGAATACTCTGTCGATTAAGTATGCAGCCAATCTGAGGCATTCAAGTCGGAATTTTATCCCTCAAAGTACAATCAAATTGGGGCAGTTATGTCGAGATTTGATAAATCTCTCTAAGAATTTGTGGATTAGGGGAGAATTTTTCAGAATTTATAGATACACGAGAATTCAATCAAGCATCGTTGAAACTATTTCCAACTTTGGTCAGCCAGGGGCAGTATTCTAAAGTTCATGACACTGGGGCAGTTTATCTTAGTGGTACATATCTCAAAAAGTCCTCTCGAGGCAATTTTTCTGCAAAAGCCTTACAGACTGGGGCAGGAATTTTTGTAAGGGATTTCTCTCTTTTTCAATGGTTGATCAGATCATGCCCATACGCAGGCTAAATAACCTATGAATTTGAAAATCATGCCGAGAAGTTAAGATTGTTATCTTCAACTTATCAAAGACTCAAGTCTGTTTTACTGATATCCTTTGTCCTAAGTCAAGGTTATTATCTCCAGTTGAAGTTTGAATTGTTCCCCAGTATGATATGAGCAGTAACGCAAAGATTATTCGGGTTTATTTATTCGTACAAGACGTGATGGGAATATTGCTTCCTAGGGGGATGCCTCCTCCCAGTAAAAAACCTGTTACTACTTGACAAAAATCTGTCTACCCAGGGGTTTCTCTTCTAAGATGTTTTCTCCCCAGTAAAGCATCCTTATTTTTCTGCAGAAGAAGAATGTTCTTTCTCCCTGGAAATGTAGAAGCTATCTAAAGTCTAGATTGATTCCTTTTTCTTTGGACTGCAATTTATTTTTGCAGCATCTTCTCTAAAGTCCACTTTTTAGCGGCATTTCTCCTCGTAGTCAACATGTTGAAGTTGCAATCTCGCATCGCGGTTTTTACCCAGTGATTGATAGTTCAAATTTTCTGTTCTTCAGTAAGGCTTTCCATTCCAAACAGGGGCACGTTACCCCAATTTCTGTTTTGCAAATACTGTTGGTCTTTCATGACAAGATGCATACCAACAAATGAATCAATAAGGGTATGTATGTGACTAACATGAGGATGTTCGTATAATGAGACCCAATTTCCCCAGTGGAACTATTCTTCGTGCCCTAATGGAGCAAGTGTCCTTTCTCTCTGGTGAGGTGTACAGGAGAATTCCAGTCATAAATCTTTCGTTACCAGAAGTAGAAGATGTTGTTGAAGATATCCCTAGTGGAGTTTCTATCTTGGGATGTGGTTTCTTCCCCAAGTGAGAACCTTTTACCCCCCAGCAATGTTATCCCCAGTGCGGTCTGAGTAGAATTCTTTTTATTTAAGAATTTCTATACTCCCCAACAGAAACTATCTTCGTCAAAGAATTTCTATGCCAGAAGTTTCCATTCCCAGCAAATTTTTTCCTCCTTCCAATAGAGGATAAGGAACTTGTTCCCCGTGAAGTTGGGAGTTTGATCAGAATTCAAGATTTTCCCTGAACCGCAATTTATGTTTGCAATATTCTTCCCAGGAAGTTATTTCCCCAGTGACATCGATCTTTAAGGGTCGACGGTTCCAAATCTCTATTCCCCATTGAAGTACAAATTGCTTTTTCTCTACAGAAGATCATATGTGCCAGAATAATCGTTCGAAAGTTCTTTGTCTTCTCAGAAGTCGATTGATGATCTGTCTTCTTAATGCATTGCATCATTACATTTGCATCATTACATTTGCATCATTACATTACATCTACTAAAACGCGTGGCATTTCCATCGTATGAAGCATTACGCTATGAGAAAAAAAATTCAAACATGCATGAGTATAAGCCTATTGTGTCCACCTGTGGTAACCAGATGGTTATACGCTCTGATTTGATTTATCTCTAAACAAGCCTATGGTAATTCTATGATGTTTCCCCATCAGAGTTTGTTTTGATTCACCACCAGTCAAGTCTTTGTTATTTCTCCATTCTCCCAATAAGTTTGTGGTTTGCACTTGCCTTTACAAGCCTTTGGTTATTTTACCCGTATTTGCTTTGTCGTTAGAGTATGAGTAAGAGTTGGCTTATAACCTTTCTTGCTTCTCAAGTGTTTGAGTATCCATACTTGGTGTGTGGTAATTCTGACAATTGCCACTCTTAAAGAATTGACACCCCGCCTCTGACCTGAGGTTTTTTTTACGTATTTGCAACCTATCAAAAGTCCAGTGTGTTTTGGCAATCTTTGTTAGAGTCTGCTTTGACCAATTTCTTTCTCTTGTAAAGTTCACCTTCGATCGGTGCTCTTTGAAGGTCCTGCTTAGTCGGTTCCTTGTTTTGGTTTATCCGCGTTAGTCGGGTCCTCCTTTCGTTAGCCTAGCTAACTTTTTATGATTAAGAGTCTTTCAATGCCTCTTCAAAGTCTAGTTGTCTGGCGCCCTTGTTTAGGAGAATGTGCCCTTTTATTGGGGCTTTCTTCGGTTAGTCTCGTTCCTGTGTTCGCTAGCAATTCTAAACATTTGTTTCTTGATGATCAACTTCGCTCTTGTGTATCTAACTCTGACCAGATATGCATACCTTTATCATTTGTTGAGAGTCCCCTTCGGCTGGTCTCTTTGCAGTTGTAAGTTCGCCTTCGACCGACGATCTTTTCTTAGGAATCTACCTTCGGCATAGTATTCCTGGATGAAGATTCCCCTTCGGCTGGTTTCTTTATCTTAAAATCCCGCTTGGGCTGGTATTTTTCAAAATCCCGCTTCGGCTGGTATCCTAAAATCCACCTTCGGCTGGTACCCTTTGTCAAAACCCCGCTTCGGCTGGTATTTTTCAAAATCCCGCTTCGGCTTGTATCCTAAAATCCACCTTCGGATGGTACCCTTTGTCAAAACCCCGCTTCGGCTGGTATTTTTCAAAATCCCGCTTCGGCTGGTATTTTTCAAAATCCCGCTTCGGCTGGTATCTTTTAAAATCCCGCTTCGGTTGGTATCTTTCAAAATCCCGCTTCGGCAGGTATACTTCGCTTAAATCCACCTCCGGCTGGTGTCATTTCTGTTAAAATCCATTGTCAACTCGTATCATTTGTCAGGAGTCCCATTTGTTTGATCCCTTCCCTCAGTAAGTTCACCTTCGATTGGTGTTATCTTTGTAAGAGCTTTCTTCGGTCTGTCTCTTTCTTACGTATCAGATACCGACCACAGATATGTATTTTCGATACCTGTTTCATATGTCTGCTACCAATCCCAGACATGTGTTCTTGATATCTTTGTAAGAGCTTTCTTCGGTCTGTCTCTTTCTTACGTATCCGATACCGACCACGGATATGTATCTTTGATGTCTCTTTCGTACGTATCTGATACCGACCACGAATATGTATCTTTGATGTCTCTTTCTTACGTATCCGATACCGACCACGGATATATATCTTTGATGTCTCTTTCGTACGTATCCGATACCGACCACAGATATGTATCTTTGATGTCTCTTTCGTACGTATCCAATACCGACCATGGATATGTATCTTTGATGTCTCTTTTGTGCGTATCCGATACCGACCACAGATATGTATCTTTGACGTCTCTTTCGTACGTATCTGATACCGACCATGGATATGTATCTTTTCTATCTCTTTCTTACGTATCCGATACCGACCACGGATATGTATCTTTTCTATCTCTTTCTTACGTGTCCGATATCGACCACGGATATGTATTTTTGATGTCTCTTTCTTGTATATCCGCTACCAACCCCAGATATGTGTCTCTGATACTTTTTTTCGTATGTCTGCTACAGACTTCAGGCATATACCTTTTTGATATCTTTCTTACAGGTGTTTGTTACTAAATCCCAACAGATGTTCCTTGATAACCAAGTTATTCTGCTGTGTATCAAACCCTGGTTAAACATACATCTAACCCCGATAACCCCTTTAACCTAGAAAGCAAAAAAATATATAGAAAAATACAGAAAACTAAAGATATAATAATACCTGTCTGGCTTCGGAGCGCAAATTTTCGGGTTCTTTTAGTATTTAATCTTCCTCCACCCTGAAAGTTCGAAAGGCTGACGCTAATCTCACCTTCAGGTTAAAGGCGATTAAATAGGGGCAGCTGTTGCACCCCAAAATTTTCCCTCCTAATTTCTTTTATTTTTGGCTTAGACTTTTGTATTCATCTTCATCTATTTCATTAAGTCACTAACATGGCATACATTTCATTCAATATATCTCTTTGGTTCAAGTTTCAGTGGTTATGCGATATTAGGGTTTCGCAATGGTTAAGGCGTTCGTATCCAATAAAGACTGATTTCCTATTCAGGTAGTGAGCATTGGAATTAGGGTTGTGACCTGGATAGTTGAGAATTTCTTTCTTCATCAAGACACGAGGCTATCATGGTTTATTTTCCTATATGCGATTAAAGCCAGATTTTCGGTAATTAGGGTCCAATCAGGTTTTTCGTCAAAGATCATGAGATTATGGTTTGTTTATCAAGGGACTTTCTCAGAGAGCCTTATATTGTGCAACGAGAAGTATCATCTTCAAGGAAATTTCTTAAGGATTTTAGCCTTACATTTTCAAGTACACATGTTTGCGACTTGAATTACAGAAATTGAAGCACAATATAAGATATGACGCGAGAGAGTGCTAATTGAGTTAGACAAACATGAATAAAGGCTTTGATTTTGGGCAATTGCAATATGGAGAGGTTGTTGTCTGGACTAAGTTCATGCATGAATATTGTTGATTCGATCGAACGTTATGACATGTCTTGAGTTCAGGACTAGTTCATTGAATATGCAAGTTGGTTGGAATTCGTTCACCGAGTCATGAAGTGAAGTTCTTAGAGGATAATCAAATGGTACATACTTGTTTGATAAAAACTGATTTAGTGGTGGATATTGTAGTTAGAAGTTCTCTTGTGAGTATGTATGCTAAATGCAATTCATTTGAGTATGCTATACAATTGTTTGATGAAATGCCTGATAAGGATATGGCGTGCTGGAATACGGTGATTTCTTGTTATCATCAAAGCGGAAAATTTGAAGAAGCTCTGAGATACTTTGGCATGATGAGAAGATATGGATTTGAGCCGGATTCAGTTACAATCACAACTGCTATTTCGTCTTGTGTTAGGCTTTTTTTAAAAAGGGAGGGAAATTCATAAGGAGTTGATTAATAGTGGGTTTTGGCTGAATTCTTTTGTTAGCTCTTCCCTTGTTGACATGTATGGAAATTGCGGTCACTTAGAAATGGCTATAGAAGTTTTTGAGCAAATGCCTAAAAAGTCCGTTGTTACTCGGAATTCCATAATTACAGGATATGGTTTTAAAGGCAATTGCTTTTCATGCGTTCAAGCTTTTTAAGAGAATGAACAATGAAGGAGTCAAACCAACTTTGACTACTTTGAGCAGTATATTAATATTCATGTACTTGTTCTTTCCTGGGCTGTTACAAAGTTTTGTTCGTTACTTATCAGACTGCTCAATAAGATTGTACCAACTATTGAGATAAATAATATTATGATGCAACTCTGTTGAGGTAAAACCATATTCACGTTCAGTACAACTATTAGAGGGAAAGTTTGTTCATGGATATATAATATGCAATAGAATACAGCCTGATATTTTATTAACAACTCACTCATGGATCTATACTTTAAATGTGGAAAGGTTGAGTCAGCCGAAAACATCTTTAAATTGATACCGAAGACAACGCCACTTTCTTGGGATGTTATGATTTATGGATATATAACTGAAGGGAAACTTTTTGAAGCACTTAACCTCTTCAGCAAAATGAAACAATCATCTGTCAAACCAGATGCTATTACTTTCACCAATGTTTTAGCAGCTTGTTTGCAACTAGCGGCACTAGAAAAGGGTTGCAGAAGATCTCCTTTGTCGCACATTCTTTGGGAGGCTTAGTGGAAAGATATGCTATTGCAAGACTTTTTGAATACTCTTCAACATTAGAAGCTGATGTTACCGGAAGAATCTGCAAACTACAAAGCGGAGACAGAATGCACAAAGAATTGCATTGAACAGAATTATGAAGCCCGAATTGCTGGTTTTGAACTTTATAACCCTTGCAACTCCTCATCTTGGTTCAAGAGGACATAGACAGTCCAACTTGAGTTAAAATCTTTTGGCTTTTGAAGGCTGTTAGCTAAAATCTTTCCGCTGAATTCCATTAAAATATTTGAAGACATGCTGAAAGTTTAATCCAAAATCATAACAAACTCTCAAAACAGTCCTGCATAGAAAATAAGAAAACAGTTATGCAGTTATGCAGTTAGCAAGTTAATTGTTTACACCACAAGTTCTTGAATCCAACAACCATAGTTTCATCCAAATAGTCATTCAAGAATTCATTCAAGATTAAAGTCTCTTATGATTACCTTGCAAATATTTTGAATTCATACCATGATTATTTAAATTCATATGAAGGTATTTAAAGGAAATATTTGAGAAAAAGAACTTAGAACTTCAAAATCAGTTTCGAGGAGAAAGGTACATTGAAGAAATTATCATTGAATTCTCAAAATTACATTGCAAGTTTAACTAATTCCATGCTACATTGCAATACAAGATGGCATTCAAAACATTTTCATTACAATTTTACCATCATGTTACAAAAGAAATTATAAAAGTCCTACACAACACCAAAGACTAATCTTCATATGTCTTCCACGAAATCCCACAGTTTGACCTTACCTATTCACCATAATCTTCACACTGCTTTAACACAAATCCTACTGGCCACTTGGAACTCAACCTGTAAAATCGCATCAAAATAATCCACAATCAGAACCAAAACTAACAAGCCAATGACATAACCTTCAGCTTGCCAACTAACTATTCTTAACAGATTTTCTAACTTCTAACTTTCTCTCTAACAATTAAACTACCAACTGGCAAATAAACTTTTCTAACCGCTTCTAACAGATTCCAACAAACTTCCAGCTAACCAACTGTCACATAACCTCACTAACAAAAACCATAACAGAATATAACAAAAAAATTCAACAGGATTCACACAGAAAAAAAGGGAAAGAGTTCTTACTCTCCCCGACAACTTCAAATTCACTCCCTCTGCATCCTTCATCATCTCCACCTTTGATCTTCTAACCGACTTTTGAATATAAGGGCTCAGAGGTACTAATCACAACAAACTTCTACAAATATATAACAGAGTTCATGTTTATTAGTGGGGGGATTCACGATTTCGCAGGAGACACTATTCAGAATATTCGCACAAAACAATGATTATCATTCAAAGCATACAACTATCCATAGAAAAATCTCAAAAAAAAGACTCACCTTTCAACCTTCACTCTTAATATCCATTCTCTCTCTGTAATTCTCCAGGCGCTCTCTGCCATTCTTCATCATGTGTTATTGATTTGCATTGAGCTATTTCATTTGTTCATCATTAATGCAAAAATATCCAATCTTCAATCCTTATGCAATGCCTTCATGGTTCATCAACTACACTACACCCTCAAGATTCTTCATTACAGATTGTGATCGGTGGGAATGAGAACTGACTATTTTGGAATGCTGGTTCGCGTTTGTGTTTGTTTTCGCAAAATGTCGTGGTAAGCAAGAGTCGCCACCGTCTTTTATTTTATTCAACAAGGAAAGGACAAAAGCACAGAAAAATTCCTTTTCGAGATGTTTCTCGGGTTCGGGAGGTAGATTATAGAAAGGGAATGTGTTAGCACCCTTTCTATCCGTGGTTATCCACGGGCTCTTAGGTACTTGCTCACTATGTTTTCAAAAGTTTGCTTTTCTTTGTGATTGTGGGTTTTGAAAAGAGTTTTGTTTTTGAAGAGAGTGTAAGTGCGAAAAGTTTTGTTTTGTTTTAAAAGGAGCAAGTACTTAAGAACCTCTACCTACTCAAAAAGGAATTAAACTGTGTAAATGTCCTTTAGACAATGCTATCCCACTATTGAGGAGTAGGTAGCATCGTCGTTGGAGTTTCCGGGTCAATTCGATTTAAGGGACGTGTGGTCACTAAAGCAATGTTAGGACGCCTTAGTGGTAACCCTAATGTCTTAGATCATTTTATCCGAGGCAACCGTTTCGAGGCAACTTATGATCTTTGGACAAAAGGGCAACCTCTAAAATATCCTATACTCAATGACCACGTTCGAGGCAACCAAGTGAGGCGTACCCTAAGAGTGACATGTGCGAGTGTGTCAATTTTCCGTTTATATTATCTTTACATGTCATGGTGAGCTACTGTTGATTTTAAGTCAATATAGATCTTGTCATGCAATCCTAGTTAGCATACATCTAAACAGTTAATATATGTACAGGAATTTAAAGTGCGGGAATTGTAAATCCTACGCTATTACAAGGTTTTGGGGAGGGGGATTATTTACATGTCCAAAATTGGGGGAATAAAGAAGTAAAGTGTAAAAGTCTTAGTTAAGCTATTACAAACCAGTAGGAAGTTACAATAAAATAAACGCGCACGAATATGAAAATAACCTCTAAAAATCCTAAGAATAAAATCTTTTTGTTGTTTTATTTTATTTTGGGAAAATGATCTAAATCTTCTTAATTTTAGTTTTGAGAAAATGTTAAGATAATTAAATGATTAATTAACAAAGTTAATTTAATAGAAAAAACTAGCCTAATGTTTTTGTGGTTTTTTTTAATTGATTTTATGTTGATTAAAAAAAGGAATAAAATAGTCAAAATAAAGATGAAATCGAAGGAACAGGCAGTAAATCAAGAAAGGTATAATTCTGGAGGCTTGGGTCGAAAGAGGTGTGGGATGTCTTTCGACCCAGTGAAGAGGCTTGATCGAAGGTGCATGAGGGGTTGCACTTTGGGGGTGTTCGGTCTGGATATGTCATCCTTCGATCTGGGAACCCTGGATCCAGTTCGAAGCTAAGCTGCTAAGCTTCGAATCTCTGAACAAGATTTTGAGAATATATTTCCTACAAAACGAGACAAATGTTAAAGACCCAGGGGGGACTTTACCCCCCTGATTCGAATCTCCTCCCAATTCGGATCCTCCCTCAACTTGAATCTGCTGAATCTGGGTCTGGGTTTGTTTTATCCTGAGATTCAAAGGAGAAACTCAGATCGTGCCCAAGCAATGGCACGATCTCATCTTTGCGCTGTAGCTTACATGCAACATAATCAGTAATAACAAGAATACATATGCAATGTGTATTTAAATGTCATGAAGGTGCAATTTTGGTTTTGCAAACCCTTACCAATTGAAGATGTATGATCTGCGGCTCTGGGTGTGGAGATGTTTACAGAATGGCTGCTTTGGCTTGGATTACTTCTGAAAATGTTGACAACCTTTGGTGGGTTTGTGGGCAGCGTATCTCCAAATCCTCCGTTTTTTCTCTGTCTTTTTTTGTTTTTTCCCCCGTGCTCTGTAATGTGTCACTGGCCTCGTATTTATAGGAGTGTGAGGGTGCATGAAAATGGCAAGGGAAATCCATTTAACCAGGCCTTTAAAGCCATGAGACAAGAATCAGACATATTAAAAGATTTCCTTTTTTTTGAAATATTCATGTCTCTTTGGAATCTTGAATGAACCTGGACACTTTTGATTTTCGAATGCATTCAGGCCCTGCTCTTAGATTGGTCCTGATTTAAAAAGAATCACTCTGGTCGAATCAGCTCTTGTAGAGTTTGGAACAGAAAAGGCAGGAATCTGGCCTTTAACTCAGGAATTGAATCCACAATCAATTGAATTCTTACCATATTTGCAAGGAAAACATGCCATTTTCTCATGTTCAGTGTACCTGGACATGTTTTTTGAGTGCCCTCTTGATGGCCTCTTTCGAATGGCCTGGAAGGAGTTCTTCAAATGGCCCTTGTCCAAACATCAATCAAAGGGTATTTATTGGAATATCAATCGAAGAGTCCTTTGCTACACCAATCGAAAGATCTTGTTCATATACCAATCAAAGGGTACTAATTAAAATTCCAATCGAAAGGCTTTGTTAACAGGCCAATCGAAAGGTGTTGTTCATGCTAATCAAAGGACATGGTTAACATGCCTGTCGAAGCTGCCTTGACACAATGCTAAATCGAAGGATCCCTTGGCATGCCAATTGAAAGGCTTGGCCCAGGGTGCCAAATGAAAAGGTCTTTCAGAATTCCAATCGAAGGCCTTGACACGATGCCAATCGAAGTGCTTGTCCATAATGCCAATCGAAGCATTTATGGAATGTCAA
The DNA here is from genome assembly GCA_948472305.1 of Vicia faba. NCBI lineage: Eukaryota > Viridiplantae > Streptophyta > Magnoliopsida > Fabales > Fabaceae > Vicia > Vicia faba. The sequence goes on along the minus strand of OX451736.1, from coordinate 1,269,089,947 downwards.
TCAAAGTGCTTGTCCATAATGCCAATCGAAGGGAATTATCCATGCCAATCGAAAGGCTCCTTCAGAATACCAATCGAAGGGTCTTTCAAAATGCCAATCGAAAGGTACTTAAAGCACCACTCAAAAATTTTCTTTTTCCTTAGGCAAGGGTTTGTGATCAACCATGCAGGGGGAAGACTTTGGAAAACATGAGAGGGCAAATTTTGGGGTACAACACAGATCAATAACAAAAATGCATATGCAAATCCATCATCAAAATTTCAGCAACTCCAATGGTCTTCTTTGCAACAACTTCACAGCATTCAAGAATTTTCATCCTCCTCTGCTTCAACCGTTAACAACACATCCAATCTTCAACTTTCTCTACAACAGAAGAACAACACTGAGTTATTGACTTGATCATCATCATCACAATTCATCAATAACACATAGCTCACAAGAACAGAAAAGGAGAGAAGAAGATTCATGATTTATGATAACAAAAAAACCATACAGTGAAGACTCACCTTTCAACCTTCACTCTTAATATCCATTCTCTCTCTGAAATTCACTGAAGCTTCTTGGCTTTCACTCTCAATTTTGAGTTGGTTCTTCAGATCCTCTCTCTTTATTTCCATTAACCTTCATCTTCAACAATTTGAATCTTCAATAATTTAAATCTTCATCTTTATCATCTTCAATCTATCAACATCATCATCTTCACGTGAATTCGTCGGTCTTCATCTTTTCTGCATCACGCTACAACAAACATTCATCATTGCTTCATCATCGCATTTTCCACGTTAATCTCCAAGCAACAATCCGCAATGTGAACAACAATGCATCTTCATTCCTCTGCATCACCATAACCACATTTGCTTCAATATTTCATCATGAAGAACGACAATCACAGCACAACGCATATATTCAGAAAAACCAGAAATTGAAAGTGGAAGAATGAAAGGTAAGAGGAAGAAACAGTAGGAGCAAGAAAAGTGACAAGAAGATATACCCGTACGTTGATACCTTCGTCGGAGCAATTTCTTCTCCATCGCTGTCGTGAGAATCAGGAAGCTCGACGAGGAATCAAGAAAAAAGTCTGAGACAGTGAGGCCTTTGTATAGCACGATGGTGATAACCAGTAGCCGACATCGAGGCAATACAGAGAGGGAGTTCACGGAAGCAAAGAGAGACGGCGGAGAGTTTGAGAACAAAGTAATGAAACATGAGATGGATCAAGAGGTGAGGACATGATGTTGCACAGATGAAGCAGAATACACGGTGGTGTACGGTCGGGTTTTCGGTGCCGCTTCACAGTAGGGAGGCTCGTTTTGCATTTAGAAGGAGGCATATGGTCACATTAACCTTAATTCATCATCTTCCCCATTATTATTATTATTATTATTTATTTGTTAGAATAAACTAGATAATAATAATATCATAATATGCTGGAAATATTTGATAAAGGTATCATGGTTTTGTTTGATTCTTTGGACCTATCATCGAACATACTCCCTAAGGCCCAGCATCATCACTTTTTGGTTATTTTGTTTGTTGGTGAATAAAAATGGGTTGCTGGGTTGTTTACAATTGGGCCTTGTGCCACTTCTTGCACTACGCGTCTAATACAATTTATATACTCTCATGTTTAGAATTATGAAGTTTCTTTTTGATTGGCTTTCATTTAATTTCTCTTGGTCATGATTTTTGTTAATAGAAATACATGACAAAACAATAAAAAGTTGTTAATATAACTCTTTGGAATTTATTTTTAGAATTTTGATTAGAGTCTCATTATCATTTTTTGCGTTTGCTAATCATTTGGTTGCCATTGTTGTTTAGAGCTTATGACAATATTGAGGCCAATCTTTCACAATGTGGAATGCTTGGAGATTAATTTTTGATCAATTGTGTGAGACCGCTTTGGTAGAGTTTTCTTATCACTTGCATGGCTTCGAAGAGGCAACAGACCTTCACCGTTTGGTATCGTCACAAATCTATTTTATTCTTCATTTTCGTACTTTACCGTAATCCATATGCATGCTAACATTAGGTAGAATTCCCCTAAAATTCTAACTTTAGGTCTACTAACGCATGATAAAATTAGGTTTAGAAATAGGCTAGTCTCCCTGTGACTTTTCTTCCCCTTTTGCATTTGCACTAAAACTAAAACTTCTTTTCTTTTCAAAAGTCAAAACACTTTAAAACTACTGATAAAAATAATATCTTTATTAAGTATGTGAGACGATAAGCGGGTCTCTTCTCGACCTTATTGTTCTCTTATTTTAAGCTTTGGTGTGGTTCAAGTCTCAAAGACTCATTTCATGAATAAGTAGAGATATGGCTAATACCTCTTCCTTGATATTAACTAGTTATTCTCTACAAGCAAAAACACCAACAAACATAAAATTCTTTTTGCCTTCGGGCCTTCCTTTCAAACGTTTTTCAGAAAGAGCGTATTAATTCACTTCTGTGCTGACGCGTAAGTCTCCAAAGGTCGAGTTGCGGCAGAAGGCGAAATTAATATCATTCATTACAAAAACAAACAAGTTCAAACCTTTTTGTGCACCCAGGCACATTTCCTCCGAACCTTTTCGAGAGAGCACGTTAATTCACTTCTGTGCTGACGCGTAAGTCTCCAAAGGTCGAGTTGCGGCAGAAGGCAAAATTAATAATGTTCATTAAAAAATACAAACCAACAAAAACATATAAGTCGAACTACGGCTGCTCTGATTCCTCAAAAAGGATACGTAGGCATTGAGGTAGGGCCCGAACGAGCACAACTTTTCATTTTCCCTACATTCTTTTCTCTTTTATTTTGCATGCGTTTCCTGTACAATAAGTATAGATTAAACACACCCATAAGATAGACAACAATAGTGGATACCGTAGAGTACTATGGGCGTGTGGGGTGCTAATACCTTCCCCTCGCGTAACAGACTCCCTTACCCTTATCTCTTGGTCGTTCGACCTTTATTTCACCCTTTTCAGGTTTCCTCGATGTTTACCTTTCCCTTCCCGTGGGATAAAATAAGTTCGATGGTGTCTTCATTGTTTTGATGATTTTCAGCCAGTTATTTCACCCCCCAGTAAATATATTATAAGCCAAGTTAAAATATCACAAAAATAGAAAAAAACATGAGAAATTGCAAAAGGGGGGTTCACTATGGTTCGAACCCTCACCCTTGTAGTGAAAAGTGACATGAGTACGCACGCTGCTTGCAATTGGGGTGGCCCCGGGAAGCATCTCTCATGTCACTTTGGCTGGCACGCGTTTGGTCTTTGTGTGTTTCTCAGATAGTTAAAGATGATACAAATTGATGTATGGTGCGGTATTGGGCTTGTGATCCCGTGTTACCTAATCAAGTCTTAGTTCATTTTGATATCTGATTTGGATGGTCTGAAGCCTCTGTTCTAGTTTCCCCAACGAGGTCTTCACTCATATGATGAAAGTCCCTTCTCCCTTGATATGTTGAGGTCGAATTATTTTCAAAATACCTCCCTTTACAATGATGGCATTATTATTGTTTGTTTCCTAGGCAACTAGGCAAGGACAATATCCTTTATAAAGAAGTGTTGAATACAGTTGTCAACTGCTTGGGTTTTCTCTTGCCAAGTGTTGGGTTTGATTTAAAATCCCCATAATTTTTATTTCTTGTTGTATTATTTGACTCCTTAAATCCCCAAGCAAAGTTGGGATGTTGTTTCTCTCTAAAAGTCGTTATCCCCATGAAGTTTCATGATTTCTCCCCCAAGAGGTTTGTGTAATCATCATTCTTGGTATTGAAAAATGTATTTTGGGCTCCTCTAGATCATGTGGTGTTGTATTCTCCAATGAAGTCAGCATGAGATCCCTAGTTGATATCTTGACGATATGTTTTTCATATGCCCTAATAAAGTTAACATTGTAATCTCCAGCAGAAATCTAGATGATAGAACATTTATTTTACCCATTGAAGTTTGTGTGATATTCCCTGATAAAGCTTGGAAGAGGATGTTAGATCCTTGTATTTGCATTTATTTTATTGTTTTTGTTTGATTACTTTCGGATTATGTTTTCCCCAGTAAAGTTGAGCCGTGAAGTAGGAATTTGTTTCCTCAGTTGGTGCTTATTTTCTTTTGGAATCGTCATCCTGGATGTGATTTAGCCGAGTGTTGACTTTACCCAAATTGGTTTTGTCTGGTTATTCTCAGTGTTGTATGATTATTTTGTTAGCATATACATTTTGTAAGTGTTTGTTGGCAGCAATTTTGGTAAAATAATGTGCTGTTAATGTTTTGCTATATGTCTTGACATTTGTAGCAAACTGTTTTGAATGATGTCAAAGACGATGTCTTGACATCTTCCTCCTGAACTGAACTCAACCAACATCAGTTTATGTTTTTCTGTTTCCTGATTTCCTGTGCTCCATAATTCAAGATTCGTGACTCACGGGCTGCGAAAAATATGGAGGAATATTTTTCAAAATGCATGGATTTTATCTTGACCTGTTTTTATGGGAATTTTTGTACCCCAAAATTTTCCCTCCCATATTTCTCAAGACTTGTCAAGAATCATCTCCAAGTTGTTCAAGATGGCTCAAGAGTTGGACAGTCAAATCACCTCCTAAGGCAGTCAATTCAAAATTAGGGTTTTATGTTGCATCAAGGTCCTTACATCCAAATGAACTAAAGTGCTCCCCAATGTCCTAATATGATCTCAAGTTCATCCATGTCAAATTTCAAGCCTTGCAGAGGAAGTTTGGTCAGTCAATTGCTCAAGAGGTCCTAAAATCGACTGTGCTAGGGCAAAAGTCAACTGTGACCCAAATACAGTCAAACCTCAAGATTTTGTCAACATTCTCATTTTGAATAATAATTCATCATTTGATCAAGGGTTGATAATGATTCATCAAGGATTGCTCAAGATTCATTAAGATTCAAAAGTTGCCAAATTAGGGCTTTGTAGGAAAAGTCAACTCAAGTTTGACCAGGCATAACTTTCTCATACTTTATGAGAAATGACCCATCCAAAGCTCATTTTGAATAGGATTCAATTTCCTAAAATCCATATTCACACCCCAAGATCAATAAATGCACTCACAAAAAGTTACAAATTTGGGCATTATAGGTTATTTTTGAAAGTCAACAAAAACACCTTTTTTTCCAAAGCTTATAACTTGAGAATGGAATATCAAAATTAGATGAGACCAAAAGGGTTGATTAGAGGACATCTCAAGTTTTCTAAAAAGTCTAAGAACACTTCCAAAAGTTCAAAATTGAAGAAGTTATGCATTGTTGAAGTTGGGCATTTTTCCAAAATTGCCAAAAGTCAACTATCCTCCAAACTTCAATTTTTGACAAAAGGGCCCACTTTTTTCCATTTGATTTGGTCTTATCACACCACACACGTGTCCCATCTTCAATTTCATGACCAATCATTTATTTTTCTATTTTATTTAATTTTTATTGATTTAATTCATTTTAAATCAATATTAATTCAAATAAAATCCAAAAATTAATGGAATGAGATTCTTTTGATCATTACAGGTCTTCATTGTCAAGATACACTCAATAAAATCCGAATTAAGCCTTATTATGCATAAAAAATCAGATTTGATACAAACATTATTGTCAGGGCCTTTGATGGGTCAAAGAGGATGGTGCATGGTGAGGTTGATATTCCAATTAAAGTTGGTTCTCAGGTCTTCAATTCTACGTTCTATGTGATGGACATTCAGACATCCTACTCTTGTTTGCTGGGTCGTCCATGGATCCATAAAGCTGGGGCCATAACCTCAACGCTCCACCAGAAGCTGAAGTACCCGGTCAAAGGGAAGATTGTGACAGTACAAGGGGAGGAAGAGTATATGGTCAGCCACCTCAACTCGTTCCAATATGTAGAGATGGATGGGAAGTTCATTGAGACCCCATTTCAGCACTTTAAAGAGGTGCCCCAGACACTGGCATCAGCCGAGACTGTGGTTGAAGATTCTCCTATGAAGATGGCTTCCTTAAAAGATGCCCGGGCTGTTATTGAGAAGGGTGAGTGTGCAAATTGGGGCTGACTCCCTAATTTTACACAGAAGACTAACAAGTTCGGTTTGGGTTTCACCGCAGAAGCTCAAAGGGCTGTTCGAAGTGCAAGGATCGGAAGACCACCCGTGTTCATCAGCAACTCGGGAGTAAATGCCATTGAAGATGATGTGGAAGAGTCTGAATTCGACAGCTGGATCTATCCTACGACCGACGGTGGACCAATCAACTGGACAGTAAAGGACTTCATCCCCATTACTTTTGTTACCCAATAATGAAACTTTTGTTTTGAATATGTAATAAACAATGTTTTAAACTTTATGGCCCGGTGTCTTACCCGGGGCACGGTGGCTTCATTTGTGAGGGCTTTTGTGTGTCATTTTCATATATCATTAATAAAAGCATTGGACGTTTTCTTGCATTTCAAATCTTGCGCTCCTTGTTTTTCTTTATTATATATTGCAAAACAGCTATTTTACACACACTCACGTATACAGGTCCACATCCACTCTGGATCTCACTGGTAACGACTCTGCTACTGCCGGTTATGACTTCGAAAATCCAATCAACTTAGCCGAAGACGAAGGTGAATATGATTTTGGAGTGCCTGGTGAACTTGCAAGACTACTACTCCAGGAAGAGAGGGTCATTCAGCCACATGAAGAGCCGGTAGAATCAGTGAATCTGGGTACTGAGACAGACAAGAAGGAAGTCAAGATCGGTGCAAATCTGGAGATTAGTGTGAAACAACGGTTGATTCAAATGCTGCGTGACTACGTTGAGATCTTTTCCTGGTCTTACAAAGAAATGCCGGGGTTGGATACTGATATTGTGGTTAATCTCCTTCCTACCAAGGAAGACTGTCCTCCAGTAAAACAGAAGGTTCTCCGTATGCGCCCAGAGATGTCTGAGAAAATCATGGCTGAAGTTATGAAACAGTTTGACGCCGGTTTTCTAGCAGTGACTTCTTACCCTCAGTGGGTTGCCAATGTGGTTCCAGTGCCAAAGAAAGATGGTAAGGTCCGAATGTGTGTTGACTACAGGGATCTGAACAGGGCAAGCCCTAAGGATGACTTCCCTCTACCTCACATTAACGTTCTGGTTGACAACACTGCCCAGCATAAGGTATTCTCCTTTATGGACGGGTTCTCCGGTTATAATCAGATAAAAATGGCTCCCGAGGACATGGAGAAGACAACCTTTGTTACTCAGTGGGGTACCTTTTTCTACAAGGTCATGCCTTTTGGGTTGAAAAATGATGGGGCAACATATCAGCGTGCCATGGTTGCTTTGTTTCATGACATGATCCATCATGAGATTGAAGTATACATCGACGATATGATTGCAAGGTCCCAGACTGAGGAAGAACACCTGGACCATCTACAGAAGCTGTTTGACAGGTTGAAGTTGTACAAGTTGAGGTTGAACCCGAACAAGTGCACCTTTGGGGTGAGATTTGGCAAACTACTGGATTTCATTGTAAGCGACAAAGGTATTAAAGTGGATCATGCAAAAGTGAAAGCTATACGGGAGATGCCAGCTCCCAGAACAGAGAAAGAGGTCAGAGGCTTTCTGGGACGTCTGAACTACATTGCTCGATTCATCTCACACCTAACTTCTACTTGTGAGCCAATCTTCAAGCTACTGAAGAAAGATCAAGTAGTATGTTGGAACGATGAATGCCAGGCCGCTTTCAAAAGAAGCAAAGAGTATCTCCAAGAGCCACCTATTCTAATACCACCAGTTGAAGGGAGACCTCTGATCTTGTACTTGACAGTGCTCGATAACTCAATGGGGTGTGTGCTGGGTCAACATGACGAGTTTGGCTGAAAAGAGCATGCTATTTATTACCTTAGCAAAAAGTTTACCGACTGTGAGACCCGATACTCACTGCTCGAGAAAACTTACTGCGCTTTGGCATGGGCTGCTCGCCGGCTAAGACAATATATGTTGACTCACACTACTCTGTTGATATCAAAGATGGATCCAATCAAGTATATCTTCGAGAAGCCTGCCTTGTCCGGAAGAATTGCAAGATGGCAGATGATCTTGACTGAGTATGACATCCAGTATACAACTAAAAAAGAAATCAAGAGAAGTGTGTTGGCAGACCATTTGGAACATCAGGCAGTGGATGATTACCAGTCTATGAACTTTGAATTCCTGGACGAGAATATCATGTTGATAACTGATTGTGAGACACCTGGACCGGATGAAGGACCTGAGGAAGGATCCCAATGGTCTATGTACTTTGATGGAGCTTCGAACGCTTTGGGTAATGGCATTGGCGCTGTGATCATATCTCCTAAAGGCTCTCATACTCCGTTTACCGCCCGACTATGTTTCAACTGCACCAACAATATGGCAGAGTATGAAGCGTGTATCATGGGTCTTCGAGCAGCAATTGACCTAAGGATTAAGTTCTTGAGTGTCTTCGGAGATTCCACTCTTGTGATTAGTCAGATCAAAGGCGAGTGGGATACAAAACACCCTAATCTTATTCCTTACAAGGAGTATGTGTTGACATTGCTTCCCCATTTCAAGGAGATAACCTTTGAACACTTCCCTAGAGAGAAGAATAAGTTGGCGGACGCGCTGGTTACGATGTCTTCTATGTTCAAAGTCAATTGGGACAACGAGGCTCCTCAGATCATTATTGAAAGATTGGACGAACCTGCACATTACTGTGATCTGGAGACTGAAGAAGTAACAGAAAAGCCCTGGTATCATGAGGTGAAGAGGTATCTTGAAGCTCAAGAATACCTCGAGGGTGCATCTATTAATGATAAGAAGTTTCTGAGGAGGTTCCCGGCAAAGTTCTTCATCAGCAATGGCATTCTTTACAAGCGTAACCATGATTCAACCTTGCTGCGTTGTATGGATAAGATTGAAGCAGAAAGGATCATGGCGGAGTTACATGAAGGTACTTTCGGAACCCATTCGAGTGGACATACCATGGCAAAGAAAATCCCTCGGGCAGGATATTACTGGTCCATAATGGAAGCCGACTGTTATCAGCATTCTCGGACATGTCACAAGTGCTAGGTCTATGCTGATAAGGTGCACATACCTCCAGTTCCTCTGAACATTTTGACAGCGCCTTGGCCTTTTGCAATGTGGGGCATTGATATGATCGGCGAGATCAGACCTATGGCATCCAACGGGTATCGTTTCATCCTGGTAGTGATTGATTACTTTACGAAGTGGGTTGAAGCAGCTTCCTTTGCTACTGTAACCAAGAACGTCGTGGCACGGTTCATTCGGCACAATCTAATCTGTCGATACGGTGTACCAGAGAGGATCATTATGGACAATGGTACCAATCTCAACAACAAGATGATCACTGAGCTCTGCGAGCAATTCAAGATACAACATCATAACTCTTCTCCCTACCGGTCGAAGATGAATGGGGCTGTAGAAGCTGCAAATAAGAATATTAAGAAGATTATGCAAAAGATGACAGTGACATACAAAGACTGGCACGATATGTTACCATTTGCTCTTCACGGATATCGTACCTCAGCACGATTATCAACAGGGGCAACACCCTATTCCTTGGTTTATGGCATGGAGGCAGTCTTGCCTATTGAAGTCCAGATACCCTCTCTTCGGATCATGAAGGATGCATGTTTAAGCGAAGACGACTGGATTCAGACCTGGCTTGATCAGTTAAACCTAATCGATGAAAATAGACTTACTGGTATTTATCATGGTCAGACGTACCAAAAACGGATGATCAAGGCATTTAACAAGAAAGTTAGACGATAAGAGTATCAAGTTGGGGACCTGGTAATCAAGCGCATTATCTTACCTCAAGGTGATCCCAGGGGCAAATGGACCCCTACTTATGAAGGGCCATTTGTGGTTAAGAACATTTTCTCAGGAGGAGCTATGATTCTAACCACCATGGATGGTGACGACCTTCCTCACCCCGTCAATGCAGACATAGTGAAAAGATACTACGCATAAATCAAAGACCCGCTAGGTTGACTGGCCTAGGCAAAAATAAGGGCTTCCCGGTGAACCAAAAGGGTTCGGGCAAAAATAAGGGATGAAATTGAAAAAAATCTGTACACCCGGCAAGTCGAAAACCTGAAAAGGTGGCTTGGGCAAAAATGGGTATCCCGGTGGACTGAAAACCCGAAAGGGCGGTCCAGGCAAAAGTTAGGGATCAAAGAGTAACACTATGTCTCATTGGATCACCTGGCATCCAGACTTCGGTATCAACTATCAAGCTCAGATGCCACTAATCAATCAGATTCATCTTCAACTAAGCAGCAAAGTGATGAGATGCTTGAAGATATAAAGGCAATAGCAGAGTTGGAACCCAGTGGGATTATTCACATAGCTGTTTTGTTTCCTTTTCACAAATTGTATAAGCTCTATTTGTTCGGAGGCGTTAACTTACTAGGACGTCAGCCTCTTGTATAAAAACGCCTATTTACAGGCCAAACTTCAAAATCAATACAAATTCATTCTCAGAAATTTCAAGCTGTTTTTCCTTTATCTGTTTTGTTTTGCAAAGAACGTCCAATGTTCATTTTTGATATATTCATTTGATATTAATTGCTGATCATAAATATTTACATGTGAAACGAAAGATGAATTACTGGTAATATCAGAAACAGAGGCATAAGAATTGCCCGAACTGTACAAGTTTCTCAGTCCACCAGTTACCAAGATAGATTCAGCTGAAGGATATGGCTAAGATACCTCCATTCCCCGCAGGGTAAGACAGTAATGATAACTCTCTCAGCTGAGACTTGCAACTACGGACGAATCAGCAATACTCTCCTCAAGCAGAGTTAATCCACCATCAAGCGCTAAAAAGGTTTGGTATCCCCAGAAGGTCTTAATATTCTTCAACAAAGTATAAAGACATCCCCCAGCAACTGAAAAATCATCCCCAGCGGAGTTTATCATTGAAATCCCCAACGGAGGTTATCATTAAAATCCCCAGCAGAGCTTATCAACAGAATCCCCAGTGGAGTTTATCGTTAAAATCTTCAGCAGAACATCTCTTCCCCACAGAGTAATTACCCTCAGAATAATCCCCTCATTAGTTTATTCCCCAACAGAGTTATCCTCTCCTGCAAGTTTATCACCTTCGTTCATCATCCCCAGTAGAAGCGAAGCATTCAACTTTATTCTCCAGCTGCTCCGGGATTTATTTTCCCCCAGCTAAGACATTACATGTCCATACATCATGATGCATGCATATACACATCATACCATACAATCTCATTTATGTTGAGAACATCATTGCCGGATACATATCATGCACTACATACAACTAACCTTTACCTTTCAGGAAAGATACAATCAAAATTCAAGTTATGAAGCCCGGGTACGACCGGATAGTATCTTGATTTCTACAGCATATTGTGAAGCCCGGATTACGACCGAATAACAATATCAGACTATCGCGAAGCCTGGATTACGACCAGATAGCAGCTCAGTAAGCACCGTGAAGCCTGGATTCGACCAGATAGTGGTATATCATAAACACAAGCCATGAAGCCTGGATCGCGACCGGATAACAACTCAGCAAGTTATTGTGAAGCCTGGATTACGACCAGAAAACAATACAAGACCATGAAGCTTGGATTACGACCAGATAATGGTAGAAGATGTTGTGAAGACTGTATTACGACCAGATAGCAACCAAGAGTACTATGAAGCCTGGATTTCGACCAGATAGCGGAATGATACATCGTGAAGCCTGGATTATGACCAGATAGCATTAAGGGACACTGTGAAGCTTGGATTGCGACCAAATAGCAGTTTACCTAGCCAGTTACTATGAAGCTCAGATTCGACCGGATATTAGTAAACAAAACCGTTAAAGGGGAGCCCGGATGCGACCGGATAACCACTTGATTTGTTCTGAAGCCTGGATTTTGACCAGATAAGAAGTGAGGTATTGTGAAGCTTGGATTCCGACCAAATAGCAGTTTACACGGACAGCTACTGAGAAGCCCGAAGTCGGCCGGATATTAGTATGCCCTAAATTCAAGTTGAAGCCCGGATGCGACCGGATAACCACTTGATTTGTTCTGAAGCCTGGATTTCAACCAGATAAGAAGTGAGATTGCAAAGCCTAGATTACGACCGGATAGTAAGTTTTATCTCATCTCCCCAGTAAGTCACTGTAAAACCTGGATTACGACCAGATAGCAGTCGGTCTTATCACTATGAAGCCTGGGTTTGCGACCAGATAGTAGTTCACTCTCACCTCTTCAACAGAGATGATTCCCCAGTAGAATAACGGACGACCGAAGCTCCTAAAGTTCTATTTCTCCTAAGACAAAGAACATCATTCCCCAGCGGAATCTCCCTCAACAACAGGTATACAAGCTCTCGCTAAGGAATCTCTTACGCGATCGACACTTCTTCGGATGGCATCTTTAAGCCCATATCACATCATCAATATCCAAATGGCATCTGTAAGCCAATTCACGACATCATAATGCTGATACTACTTCATGCGAGTGCAAATTTCTGGGCACTCTAGTGTTCAATCATCTTCCACCTTCGGATCACGAAAGGCCCGAACGTCAATCTATATCCTCAGGTTTAAGAAGATTAAACAGGGGAAACTATTGTACCCCAAAATTTTCCCTCCCATATTTCTCAAGACATGTCAAGAATCATCTCCAAGTTGTTCAAGATGGCTCAAGAGTTGGAAAGTCAAATCACCTCCTAAGGCAGTCAATTCAAAATTAGGGTTTTGTGTTGCATCAAGGTAATTACATCCAAATGACCTCAAGTGCTCCCCAATGTCCTAATATTCTCTCAAGTTCATCCATGTCAAATTTCAAGCCTTGCAGAGGAAGTTTGGTCAGTCAATTGCTCAAGAGGTCCAAAAATCGACTATGTTAGGGCAAAAGTCAACTGTGAACCAAATACAGTCAAACCTCAAGATTTTTTGTCAACATTCTCATTTTTAAGAATAATTCATCATTTGATCAAGAGTTGATCATGATTCATCAAGGATTGCTCAAGATTCATCAAGATTCAAAAGTTGCTAGATTAGGGTTTTGTAGGAAAAGTCAACTCAACTTTGACCAGGCATAACTTTCTCATACTTTATGAGAAATGACCCATCCAAATCTCATTTTGAATAGGATTCAATTTCCTACAATCCATATTCACACCCCAAGATCAAGAAATGCACTCACAAAAAGTTACAAATTTGGACATTATAGGTCATTTTTGAAAGTTAACAAAAACACCTTTTTTGCCAAAGCTTATAACTTGAGCATGGAATATCCAAATGAGATGAGACCAAAAGTATTGATTATAGGACATCTCAAGTTTTCTAAAAAGTCCAAGAACACTTCCAAAAGTTCAAAATTGAAGAAGTTATGCATTGTTGAAGTTGGGCATTTTTTCAAAATTGCCAAAAGTCAACTATCCTCCAAACATCAATTTTTGACAAAAGGGCCCACTTTTTTCCATTTGATTTGGTCTTATCACACCACACACGTGTCCCATCTTCAATTTCATGACCAATCATTTATTTTTCTATTTTATTTAATTTTTATTGATTTAATTCATTTTAAATCAATATTAATTCAAATAAAATCCAAAAATTAATGGAATGAGATTCTTTTGATCATTACAGGTCTTCATTGTTAAGATACACTCAATCAAATCCGAAATAAGCCTTATTATGCATAAAAAATCAGATTTGATACAAACATGGATGCTTTGTTAATGGTGGCAAAATCATATCTTGGAATCATCAATGCACAAGGATTGGAGGCCCAAAGTTTAACCTAATGCACTCCTTATTACTGGTACAAGCCATACACATCAAAAACACGAGCTGAAACTGCAGGAGAGGGCCAAACAAAAATTGAAAAAAGTGTGAAAAAGTGGGAGATCGAATTCTTATTTGGAGGACGTTTCAACCCAAGATCTCAATGCTACTCCCTTGCCTGACATCCAGTGGAGCTAAAGCAATCAAAAGCAGGCCTTGAGACCACTTGAAACGCGCTGTAATTCACCACGAACGTGGCCCTGTACATGGAATCTTGAATCGTTTTTCTTGCATCTTTTTGCCAATTTTCTTGTACCATCATGCTTAACGTTTAAATTCCAACATTTCTGCATTATTCAATTTGATTTTCATAGCCTGTACTGTAATGCCCGAACCTAGGGTTTTCTTGTGTTGTTTTTAGGCGTTTGAGTTACAGGAAAAATTGGGTCAAGTAATGGTTATAGGGATACTCAAGAGGCAGAGACGATCACATCCATGTTCTTGGATGGTATTTTTATGGCCTAGAACGAGTTTTGGGAGCGAGCTACGGATCTTCCTGCGGATAAAAATCTCCAGGTAAGAAAACCAGGTTTTTAGTGAAGAAGACGATTAGGTGTCTTCCTCTTATTGGCCCGTTCAAATTAATTGCAAGCCTTTTTTATTTTTCAGTATATTGCTTGCGTTTCTTTTATAATATTATTTGTCTATTATATTAACAAACAAGCACATTGGCTCAGATGGCAAGCGTATTGTTGCAAAGTCCCTTGGGACCTGGGTTCAAATCCCAGGTCCCCCAAAACCTTTGTTTAATTTTTCTTCAGATATTCTCATGCAACGCCCAAGGTTGGTCCAGATTGCAAGCTCACCATACTCCAAGTCAACAAGCGCATGCTGGAGTGGGAAAGTCAAACAAGACTGAATGTTTTGGGCCTAGCAAATTGCCAATCATACCTCCATTTGGGGCCCAAACCCCCCTGAGTTTGCTTCTTTTTTTATTTCTTTCATTATTTTCTTATTTTATTTATAATTATTTGTTTTGTTATTTTTAATTACTAACCCAATAATTTATTTTTCTCAATAAAATCAAAACCACAAAAAATATTATTTTTATTAAATTCATCACTTTTTTTATTTTTGTAAATAAATAATTTAATTGACTTAGTTTGTTCAATTAGGTATAATTTTAACATTTTTGTATTAAATTAAAATTAATTAGAATATTAGGTTTTTAACAATTCTGACCATTTTATTTTTATTTCCTTAAATACAAAAAAAAACCAAAAATATATTTTCTAATTAATTAATTAATTAACTTAGGTTTAATTTCATTTAATTCCAAAAAAATAACAAAAAGATCACTTTCTTTCCTAAAAAAGGGTCAAAACCCTAAAAATGCGCCGATTTAATTTTCTCGTACGCGTTTTATTTTTATCCAATATTGTAACTGCTTCCGGTATGTAATAGCTTTTAATTAGGACTTTATTTATTTATCGTTTTCTTTTATTTTTCCGCAATTTAAATTAAAGGGTTTGTTTTTGGCGATGTAAATACCCGACGCCTTGTAATGGCTTAGATTTAATTTCCCCGCAATTTAATTTCCGCACAATATTAACTGTTAGATGCTTGATCATAGGGAATGCATGACAAGATCCAATGTATGAACTTAAAATCAACATAGCTCACCATTAACATGTACAGATAAAATTAACCGAATTAACACACTTGCACATGCCACTCTTAGGGTACGCCTCACTTGGTTGCCTCAAACGTGGTCATTGAGTATAGGAAGTTTTAGAGGTCGCCCTCTTGTCCAAAGATCATAGTTTCCTCGAAACGGTTGCCTCGGAAAAATGATCTAGGATATTAGGGTTACCGCTAAGGCGTCCTAACATTGGTTTAGTGACCACACGTCCCTTAATCGAATTGACCCGAAAACTCCAACGACGATGCTACCTGCTCCTCAATAGTGGGATAACATTCTCTAAAGGACACTTGTACATATTAATTCCTTTTTGAGTTGGTAGATGGTTCTTAAGTACTTGCTCCTTTTAAAAACAAAACAAAACTTTTTGCACTTACACTCTCTTCAAAACAAAAACTCTTTTCAAACCCACAATCACAAAGAAAAGCAAATTTTGAAAACACAATGAGCAAGTACCTAAGAGCCCGTGGATAACCACGGATAGAAAGGGTGCTAATACCTTCCCTTTCTATAATCTACCTCCCGAACCCGAGAAACATCTCAAAAAGGAATTTTTCTGTGCTTTTGTCCTTTCCTTGTTGGATAAAATAAAAGACGGTGGTGACTCTTGCTTACCGTGACATTTTGCAAAAACAAACGCAAACGTGAACCAGCATTCCAAAACAGTCAGTTATCATTCCCACCGATCACAGAAATATTCAAAAAAATTGAACATTTGGTTTTAAGCCCAAGCCCACAGTTATGCATATATAAGGACTTGCTTCCTTATTCAAACAACTGCAACTTTTGAAGAAGAATACTTTCTTTCTGTTACAAGTCTAAGTCTTTTAATTGTCAAACACTCTAGTATTGATTTAGTACGTGTGTTGTTATTTGGGTAGTTAACTGTGTATCATTCATAAGCTTTTAAGAATTAAATGATTGATGTTTTTAAACTTATTAATTATGTTGTTTCTTAACTGTAAGTGATTGAAGGGATTTGAGGAGGGCCTCATACCTAGGTGAGTCTTAGGTGTAAGTATAGCACGGGTAGTGATTAAGTGATTAGATCATAAATTGGTTGTTTACTGAGGGTCTATGAATTAATACTATTTAGTGGACTTGTCCCTGGCTTGGTAGCCCCCAGAGTAGGTGTTGTTGTACACTAAACTGGGTGAACAATCTCTTGTGTTTTTACTGCTTTTATTATTACTACTCTTTACTTGTAAATATATATTTGTGTCCTGACATCTCATTCGATATCACATCTGATACCAAAATTTCAATTGGTATCAGAGCAGGTATCCTGCTCTTTATCTGGGTGAGATCCAGGGAAGATACTTTCTGGTACTATGGACAAGGAAGGAGGATTTGTGAACAGACCACCCATTTTGGATGAAAGTAATTATGACTACTTGAAACCACGTATGGTGGAATTTTTAAAGTCTTTGGACAGCAGCGCTTGGAAAGTTGTTTTAAAAGGATGGAAACACCCTGTCAAATTGGGACAAAATGGAGAACCTACTTCTGAGTTAAAATCAGAAGAAGATTGGTCTAAAGAAGAATATGAAATTGCTCTTGGAAATTCTAAAGCCTTGAATGCTATATTTAACGAAATTAACAAGAATATTTTCAGATTAGTGAACACATGTGAAGTAGCTAAGGATGCATGGGGGATTATTCAATCTACTCATGAAGGCACATGCAAAGTTAAGATGTCAAGACTTTAGTTGCTCACCACAAAATTTGGAAATTTGAGAATGAAGGATGATGAAAGTATAAATGACTTCCATATGAACATTCTTGAAATTGCTAATGCCTTAAGTGCTTTAGGAGAGAAAATACCTGAAGACAAATTGGTGAGAAAGATGCTCAGGTCTCTTCCCAAGAGATTTGATATGAAAGTGACTGCTATAGAAGAAGCTCAAGACATTGACAAAATGAAAATGGATGAACTTGTTGGATCCCTTCTAACATTTGAATTAAGCATCAATGAAAGATCTGAGAAGAAAAACAAAATCATAGCCTTTGTATCAAATACAAAAGGTGAAGAGGAGGACTGTGATCTGGATAGAGATGGAGGATTATCAAATGCCTTAGATATGCTTGGAAGACAGTTTAACAAAGTGATAAAAAGAATGGACAGAAACCAAATATCAAATGTCAAGAACATCTTATCTGACATCCATAAGTCAAATGAGGTTGAAAGAAAAAGGGCGGAAGAAAAATCTTCTCAAGGGAAGGGAATACAATGTCATGAATGTGAAGGCTTTGGTCATATTAGAGCTGAATGTCATACATATCTTAAGAAACAAAAGAAGAATCTATATGTTACCTGGTCTGAAGAGGACTTAGAGAGTGATATTGAAGAATATGCCAAGTATGTTAAAGCATTAACAAGAAACTATGTATCTGATGAAGAATCTAGTGATAGGGAACTAACCTTTGATGAGTTAGCTGCTTCATACAAAGAATTATGTATCATAAGTGTAGACGTGTGTCTTGAAGGGCATAAACAGAAAGCCCTCATAACTCAGCTGAAGGAGGAAAGGGAAGAGCATCTTAAAACTATTTCTGATCTGGAAAGTGAAGTGTCTTCTCTGAATTCATATCTTGATAGAATGGTCAAATCTCTCAAGATGCTGAGTAATGGGTCTGACGCATTAGATGAAATTCTCCAAACATGAAGAGTGACAGGAGACAAGAGTGGTCTAGGTTTCAATGAGAAAAAGGAACCTAACTCAAAAGAGCCTTAATCTGTTTCCACTCAT
Source organism: Vicia faba (assembly GCA_948472305.1). Classification (NCBI taxonomy): domain Eukaryota; kingdom Viridiplantae; phylum Streptophyta; class Magnoliopsida; order Fabales; family Fabaceae; genus Vicia; species Vicia faba. The sequence goes on along the minus strand of OX451736.1, from coordinate 1,269,071,736 downwards.
GCCAAGTCTAAACCAAATATGCCGAATGAAATGTCTCATCTTCTGGGAAAACATCATGGTAAGAAAGGACATCATGGTAAACATCATGGGAAGAAAAAGCCTAATCACACCAAAGATAATTCCCAGCCATGGAGATGTCATCATTGTGGAAGGCTTGGTTATATAAGGCCCTTCTGTTTCAAATTGTATGGGTATACTAAGACTCCTCCTCCTCCCAAGACTAATAAGATGCCACAAAATAGAAAAAAGAAGAAACAATGGATTCCTAAGTCTAACGTTTCTAGTTTCATAGCTCACACCTCCCTTAGAGTATCAACCAAAGATGAATGGTATTTTGACAGTGGTTGTTCTAGACACATGACATGTGTGAAGAATCTGTTAGTGGATGTCAAATCTCATTCCACCAGTTATGTGACTTTTGGTGATGGAGCAAAAGGTGAAATCAAAGGTGTTTGCAAGCTTGATTGTTCAGGAGTCCTTAAGCTTGATGATGTGTTACTTGTTAAAGGGTTAACAACTAACCTGATAAGTATAAGCCAATTGTGTAATCATGGATTCAAAGTTAACTTCACCAAGGAAAAATGTCTTGTGTACAATGAAAAGAATAAAGTTATTATGAAAGGAATCAGATCTAAAGACAATTGTTATCTATGGGTTCCTCAAGAGTTGAACCTCTCCTCAACATGTGTTTTAGCCAAAGATAATGAAGTTAAACTATGGCATCAAAAATTGGGATCTTGCATCTGAAAGGTATGAAAAGAATTATATTTGAAGAAGCAGTGAGAGGGATTCCTAAGCTAAAGATAGAAGAAGGTAGAATATGTGGTGACTGCCAGATTGGAAAGCAAACTAAGATGTCACATCAGAAGATCCAACATCTCACTACATCAAAAGTTGTGGAACTTCTTCACATGGACTTGATGGGACCTATGCAGGTTGAAAGTCTTGGTGGTAAGAAGTATGTCTATGTTGTTGTAGATGATTTTTCTAGATACACGTGGATATGCTTTATTAGAGAAAAATCTGAAACTTTTGAAGTGTTTAAAGATCTATGTCAAACAATTTAAAGGGAAAAGGAAAGTCATGTCATAAGAATCAAAAGTGATCATGGAAAGGAATTTGAGAATAATAAATTTATTGAATTTTTCTCCTTTGAAGGAATCAACCATGAATTATATTCTCCCATTACTCCTCAACAAAATGGGATTATGGAACCCAAGAATAGAACTCTCCAAGAATTTTCCAGAGCCATGATTCATGCTAAGAAGTTACCCTACCATTTTTGGGCTGAAGCTATGAATACGACATGCTATATCCATAATAGAGTCACTCTAAGGAAAGGAACTTCAGCCACCTTGTATGAAATATGGAAGGGAAGAAAACCAACTGTTAAATACTTTCATGTTTTTGGAAGTAAATGTTACATCTTAGTTGATCGTGAACAAAGGAGGAAGATGGATCCCAAGAGTGATTAAGGAATATTCCTGGGTTACTCTACAAATAGCAGAGCTTACATAGTTTTTAACTCCAGAACCAAAGTTATGATGGAGTCAATACCAGATCAAGAGATGGGATATCAAACTCTTTCTTTGTGTCAAACATTGAGCCTGAGAATGTCAAAGAGGCCCTAACTGATAAGTTCTGGATTAATGCTATGCAAGAAGAGCTAGAACAACTCAGTATAAATGAAGTTTGGGATCTTGTTCCAAGACCTGAAGGGACAAATGTGATTGGCACTAAATGGGTGTACAAGAATAAATCTGATGAAACAGGGGTAGTCACTAGAAACGAGGGAAGGTTAGTTGCGCAAGGGTATACTCAAATTGAAGGAGTTGACTTTGATAAAACTTTTTCCCCTATGGCCAGACTTGAATCAATCAGAATACTCTTGGGAGTTGCATGCATACTGAAATTTAAATTGTTTCAAATGGATGTAAAAAGTGCCTTCTTAAATGGATATCTGAATGAAGAAGTTTATGTGGAACAACCAAATGGATTTGTTGATCCAAGTTTTCCTAAACATGTCTACAAACTGAAGAAAGCTTTGTATGGATTAAAGTAAGCTCCAAGAGCTTGGTATGACAGACTGACAAAATTTCTTGTTAAGAATGGATACAAGAAAGGTGGCATAGACAAAACTCTTTTTCTCAAGGAAGAAGAAGGGAAGATCATGATTGCACAGATTTATGTTGTTTTTATTGTGTTTGGTGAGATGTTAAATGATATGGTTCAACATTTTGTCAAGCAAATGCAGTCATAATTTGAGATGAGTCTTGTTGGTGAATTAACCTATTTCCTTGGTCTGCAAGTTAAACAAATGGAAGATTCCATATTTTTATCTCAGAGCAAGTATGCCAAGAATATAGTGAAGAAATTTGGGATGGAAAATTCCAGTCACAAAAGAACCCTTGCTCCCACACATCTGAAGTTGACTAAAGATGAAAAAGGAGTAAGTGTAGATCAAAGTCTCTACAGAAGTATGATAGGTAGTCTTCTATATCTCACAGCTAGAAGACCAGACATTTCCTTTGTTGTGGGTGTGTGTGTGCAAGATATCAAGCTAATCCTAAAGTTATCCATGCCAACCATGTGAAGAGGATTCTTAAATATGTGAATGGGACAAGTGACTATGGTATGCTATACTCTCAGGGATCAAATTCTGCATTAACTGGTTTTTGTAATGCTGATTGGGAAAGAAGTGCTGATGATAGAAAAAGTACATCAGGAGGATGCTTCTTTCTAGGAAATAATCTCATATCTTGGTTCAATAAGAAACTAAATTGCGTGTCTTTGTCCACTGCTGAGGATGAGTATATTGCTGCAGGAAGCAATTGTTCTCAATTGGTTTGGATGAAACAAATGTTAACAGAATACAATGTCAAATAAGATGTCATGACATTATTATGTGACAATTTAAGTGCCATAAACATATCAAAGAATCCCATTCAACACAGCAGGACCAAGTATATTGACATTCGCCATCACTTCATAAGAGAGCTTGTTGAAGAAAAGATTGTTGCCTTAGAACATGTAGCCACTGAATTGCAACTGGCTGACATCTTCACAAAGGCTTTGGATGCTAATCAATTTGAGAATTTAAGAGGAAAATTATGGATATGTTTTTATGAGGGTTTGTAGTAACTAAAGGCGTGTGGGAATATCATTAAAGTGATATTGTATTTCCAATAAATAAAATTTTGAAAGCAATCATTACAAGATTGTCTCAAAGTGTTTCCCACACGCTACAAAAATTCATCTATCTACTTTTACAAACTCTTCATTCTCCTCTATAGAAAAAGAACCCTTGCCATTCTTCATCTCTTTGTTCCAAAATTCTCAAACATGTCTCAACATCATACATCATCTTCCTCAAAATCTGTCAACCTCCTTGAAAATCTTTCCCTTGGCAGAGTACTCGATGCTACTCCTCTAACAACCATCCCACCTCTTGATAAAAAGGTCAAAAAACCCAGATCATCACCTGCAAATAAATCCAAAGATGATAAAGGTAACTCTTCCACTGCTACCAGGACAGAAAAAGAGATTGTTAATGTTGATAGAAGCATTAGAAGGCTAGTAGACAGAGTATTGAATGAAGGCTTTGTTGTGCTTGGGATTTCTAATCCCCTTGCTCGCATGCCTCCTCTAGCTGACAAAGGAAGTAACCCCAAAAGTGTTGCTAATGAATCATCCACCTTCAAGAAAGATATTGCTGAAAGCAAACTTGAGAAGCTTGCTATCTCTGCTCTGAAGGAAGTGGAAGAAGAAAATGTTGAACAAGATGTTGAAGATAACTCTCCTACTAAGAAAGATGCTGCTGCCTCCAATGATGGAGAGGGTCACAATGCTGAGAATGTAGTTAATGTAGATTAGATATATGACAATGAGCTCGTTACTAATATGGTGCCTAGTATTTCAAGAAGGCTCAAGTCCAGGAAAGTGAAGAATGCAAGTGCCATACCCCCTGCCAAGACAATCAAGAAGAAAACCATGTATGGGCCCCTAAAAGAAGGATGTAAAGTGGTCCTTCCTTGTAGCAAAAGAAAAGCTAGACCTGTTAGCTCCACAAATGATGATGATGAGGATGCTGTAAAAATATCCAAGAGTAAGAAGAAAGTTGTTCTAGTTGAAGAGGCTGACTATGAGTATAATGTCGAGCAAGATGTCCAGAACATCTCTCCTGTCAAAAAGTGTGCAAGTAAGAAATTGTCTGTTGGGGTTCCTGATGCCCCACTTGACAACATCTCCTTCCATTTTATTGGGAATGCTGAATAGTGGAAGTATGTGTATCAAAGAAGGATTTCCCTGGAGAAAGAACTAGGAGTTAGTGCTTTGGAATGTAAAAAATCATGGAGCTGATATCTTATGTTGGACTGATGAAAACTGTTACCAGGTTTGCCAAATTCTATGAGACTCTTGTTAAGGAATTAATTATTAATGTTCCTATTGACTGTGCTGATCATAACAGTAAGGAGAATAGAAAGGTGTATGTTAGGGGTAGATGTATAGAATTTTCCCCTGCTATCATAAATAGAGTTCTGGATAGGACTGAAGATGACTGTTGTGAGCTGGAAGTAACAGATAATCATGTGTTCAGAGCCATCACTGCTAATCAAGAAAACATGTCCCAGACATTGTTTTGACATTTGCACCTGCTGAAAATACCTCCACCAAGGATGACATGATCAAAGAATTAAGTGAAGCCTGCACGGAATTGGATAATGTGATCAGAGTTAGCTCATCAAGTAAGCTAACCTTTGAAAATATGATCAAGGACCTTCAAAAGGACAAAAACCTTGATGATACAGTGAACTTTGAAGGTGAAGACTCTAGTGAGGTAGGAAGTTTTGGTTCAGCCAAGTCAATTGGTCTTGATGATAGTTAGACTAATTGACGTTTCTTTATTTGACCCTTTTTGTTTCATTTTAGCACTTGCACGTGCTTGACATTTAATTTCTATGGTATGTACCTAAATTACTGATACTCTCTTGAATGCATCCTTTTATTTGGCATATTATGACTAAAAAAGGGGAGAGAAAGTGACTGACTGACCACTGACCACTGACTGACATCTGATTGAGGGGGAGCTGAATACTTGAGGGGGAGCCTCATGTCTTAGAAGATGTTTTAACATCTTCCCTGCTAACAGCTAACTGCTAACTGGGTTGTTTTTTGCTTTGCTTATATTGCTGCTCTGATAGTGCTCTGATAATATATTGCTCTGATAATGTTTTAGCCAAAATTTGCAAAAGGGGGAGTTTATAAGTGTTTGTTGGCAACAATTCTGGTAAAACAACGTGTTGTTAATGTTTTGCTAAATGTCTTGACATTTGTAGAAAATTATTTTGAATGATGTCAAAGTAGATAGTTTCTCAGGAAAAGTCAACCAAACTTTGAACAAGCATAACTTCTTCATACTTTATCAGAAATTTTCCATCCAAGACTCATTTTTAAGAGGATGCAATTTCCTACAACGCATCTTCAGTCCACAAGTTCGAAATATTCACTCATCAAAAGGTATGAATTTCTACATTATAGGTCCTTTTGAAAAGTCAACAAAAACACCTTTTGAGTCAAAGCTTCTTACATGGACATGGAAGACCCAATTGAGATGAAACCACTAGGGTCGTTTATGGGAGATCCTAAGCTTTCTAAAAAGTCCAAGGAAACCTTTATAGGGTTAAAATTGGAGGAGATATGCATTGTCAAAGTTGGCCATTTTTGGAAAATGTCAAAAGTCAAATGTGCTCAAAAGTGCATTTTTTGTCAAATGGGCCTAGTTTTTCATGATTGTATCTTGTTTGTGACATGGTCCACGACCCAAATCAGCCTCCATATATTATTTTCTTATTTATTTATTTTATTTATTAAAAGTTAGATTAAATCAAATAAATTGCAAAAAATATAAAAGATTGATTTTTGATCTGATTATTTGTAGGAATCAAATCCAATTAGGCTGGCATATCATATAAAATCGTGCAAGGGATGATTGAAGCAAAATTAGAATGATTATGCTTGTTTTGGAAATATATAATACAAGAGCGAAATCAAATCCAATTTCCATGATTCACAAAGATTCAATTTGTTTTTGTTAACCTAATCAATTCTACTACATATATAGAACATACCCAAGCCAAAAGGAGGAGGGTGGCAGTCATGAGAACCCCAGAACAAAACTCAAAATTTGTAACAAAGTGGTGAATCGTTTTCTAACCTAGAGGACGATTCAAAGCAATTCAAATCCACAAATCCCTTCCTGGACATCTCCTGAAGCTAATACGACCACTTGCACGACCTGAGACGCCCTGAATCAGCCTCCATGCCTCTCACGGTTTGGCAATTCTTTTGAATTTGACTTTGCTTATTTACGCATGATTAATCACTTTTAAGCATAACATTAAATTGGTATCATCATTTGGAATGTTTTGGTTTAAGTAATTTTGCATTTTGATAACTGCTTCGCCAACTGCCATTGTTAGGGCTTACCTTGTCGTTTTAGGGTTTTTCTATACAGGTTAAATTTGCCCAAGGAAAGGGTACCATGATGCTCGTGAGATCAAGACGAATTGATCTATGTAATCATAATTGATTTATCATGATTGTTGTGAATTTTGGAAGCTTGCATGGCTATGGCTATGGAGTTCAGTCCATAGGTATAAGTCTCATACCTAAGACGACAAACAGGGAGGAAGATGATGAGCTGGCGCAACACCACTGACTTGTTTGAATCGCGCGCGCTTTTTTTGTTTTATTTAGTTTTATTTATATATATATATCAATTAATCCATGTAGCGCAGTTGGCAAGGGCATATTTTTAATAGTGAAAGGACATGGGTTCGATCCCAGGTCCCAACATTTTGTTATTTTCTCAATATTTAACTGCAGATTCTATGCTCCACGCATCAAGACGTCTACCATGCGCTGTCATCATCCTACCACTGGATTCAATGCTAGCCAGATCCAACGCCCATCAATGAAAGACTATGGTGCACCCCCAGGATGGCACAACGTTGGATCTCACATGGGACTGGGCTCAGCTCTTTGGGCCTAAACAAATTCAGCCATTGCACCCCCCCCCGGATTGCTTAAAACACAGGCCCAATTTCTTCTTTTTCTTTTATTTTCTTTTTTCTAATTGTTTTATTAATTATTTTCTTTTTACAAATAACACAAAAATCAGTTTTTTTATTAAATCAAAAATCACAAAAACATCAAAAAAATTTTTTTCATAAAATATTCTATTTCTTTAATTAATTTGTTTAATCAAAATTAGGGTAATTTAATTCTTTTCATAATTAAAAATAATTAGAATTAGGGTTTAATTTTGTACATAATCTAATTTTTCTCAAAAAATAACGTAAATCTTTTTCAATTAGATTTCTTAGGGTTCTCCAATTATTCTCGCATTTAATTTGCCGCGCACTTTTAATTATTTTTATTATTATTGTGACTGCTCCGAGTTTGTAATAGTAATTAGGGTTTTAAATTCCGCATCTTTATTTTCAGTCCAAGATAATTATGTATCTGCAAAAGCCTTGTAATAGCTAGGACTTTTAACTTTTCCGCATTTTATTTCCGCAAATTATAAACTGCTTAGATGAATGTTAATAGGATTGTATGGAAAGACTAATTGAAAATTAATACAGTAGAAAACCCTAAATGTGCAAAGATAAATTAACTAAAAATTACACTTGCACATGCTCACTCCTAGGGTTTACTCCGCTCCGGTTTCCTTCGGTAAACGGTCATGAAGTATAGGGTTTGTTAGTGGTTGTCCTCTAGCCCCGAAAGATCTAAAATGACCCATTCGGATGTTGCCTCGTAAAAAGATCTTTAAGGATTTAGGATGATTACTAACATTTCCTAACATTGCTTTTGTGATCGTATTTGTCCCTTCGAATATCCCTAAAAAACTCCAACAACGATGCTACCTATTTCTCAATAATGGGATAGCATTGTCTAAAAGGAAAACGAACAGACCTTTTTCGAGTAGGTATATTAGTTCCTAGGTACTTGCTCAAACAAACAAATTTTTTTCACACAAACACTTTTCAAACAAAGTTTTCAAAAACAACTTCGTAACACTCCTGAGGACAGAAACAAGGGTTAACACGAAGTAAAACAAAACTTTTCAAAAACAAGCACACACAAGCAGTTTTCAAAATGAGCAAGTACCTAAAAGCCCATGGAAAACCATGGATAGAATGGGTGCTAACACCTTCCCTTTCTATAAACTACCCCCCGTACGCAGAAATATCTCGAAAAATGTTTTTTATGTTCTTTTTCCTTTTCCTGATTGGATAAAATAAAAGTTGGCGACGACTCTTGCTTACCGCGACATTTGCGAACAAAAAACGAAAACCAGTATTAACAGTCGGTTCAGCCACCGTATCACATAACTGGTGACTCGACTGGGGATTAAAATATAAAGTGGGGTAAACCTTAGGATCTAGGTCATATTTAATTGCTTTCTCTTGATTGCTTTATATTTATGGGAACTGTTTGGGTTATTTGATCCTACACCCGGACCGGGAAACACCTTTTAGGTAAGTAGCAATAAACTGTGAGGGACATGTGTTGGGGTATACCGACACGATTGAAGCAGTAGATACTTTGATGTGGCACTTTGGTTGGTACCTGTAACCCTTGAGTCAATCAGGGAGATGTACGGGGCCGCCGCGTGGTGTCATAAAGCATCAACTGACCTTAGAACCTTTAATTACACAACTTGGCCAGTAGGACGTAGAGATATGGCCGGCTTTGGTGTATGCCCAAGGTCGACAGATACTCGATGCTACACTCATTGATGTTTGACTTCTGAGTTTTGTTTGATTATGAGTCAATCATCGATTGAGCAAGGCTTGGGGGAAAGATCAGTGATATTGAGATCCCTTTAGAACCTGATTACATATTTATAGGGCAGGTTGAACCAATCTAGCTTCAAGAGGGTATGACCTTAAAACTTAAGCAGGCCTTTTCATCTGTTCATTAATAGAAAAATAATAAATATATAATAAACTTGTTTTTAAATTTGAAAAGATGGAGCCACCATTTTCATCTTCTTCGCTGAATCACCATCATCAACATCCATGGTTGAAAACTCAACTCCCTCATTTATCGTCCACTTACAAAAATGTAAACATAGAAGTTCTTCAAAAATCTCATCAAGAATCCAATGGCATTATTGGTTTGAATCAAAACTCAAAAATAAACATGAATTTAAGCAATAGCCAGAAAAACCCTAAAAAAGGTTCAAAATCACGAATCTTCACATATAAGCACAATTAATAACAATTAAGCTAGGGCTAAGCTTCAGGACATGGATATCTACATTTTTGATCTTTTATTTGAACATAAAGGATGCGTGTATATGGAGTTTTGAAATTCAAGAAAACTTACCTCTTGAAGCAAATCTCAGAACTCGTCCCACCACTCCCAGAGACAATGTAATGGTGCAAAAAGCTTCCTTGAACCCCCAGGAAGCTAATGGTATGCTCAGATTTACTTAGAACCCTCTGAAACTCTCCAACAAAATCGAGTTTCAAATGGTGAAAGTGAGGTTTGGATGATGATGGTGGAGGTGTTATAATTGTGCCAAGAGTGTTTGGACAACTTCTATTTGATGTATAAAACGTGTCTGAAGTGAAAATTCAGAGAATGCACAAGTGGATTGTTGTTTATGGTTTGAACTTGCTTCAATGGTGGTTTTGAGAAAATTTCCGTGTGTTCAGCTTATAGGCTGGCTTCTATATTTATAGAGGTGGAAAATGACTTGTATAACTTGCAGAATTCAAGTTTAGTTCATATGGGAGTATGATTTGGTCATTTGATTTGAAAATGCACAAAAAAGCATGTTACTTCATGATGAAGAAAGGGAGTGATTCAAGGGATTTGTCATGCTTTTGCTGACTTCTAGAGGTTGATTCTGATATTGAGATTTTTTATTGTCTGATTAGGAGCAAGTTACAAGCTTAAGTGAGGAGTTGTTGACATAAAGTTTGCTTTATCAAAGGGGCAAAGTGACTTTATGCAAATTCATCCAAAAATGGCATCAAGACTTGGACAAAGCTTCAAATCCTTGTGTAATACACTTAGGGCCTGTGTAATTCTTAATTATGGAGAGATTTGGAGATAACATATCCTGAAAAGAGGGATCTTGTAGCTTTGGTTGGAGTTTTGGTCATGAGTTCATCACAAAAATGACCTATAATTCAAGAATGAAATTCCAACTTCATGTCTTCGAATCTCCTAGCTCAAGCATGATAAATTTGTGTTCTTGGACATTTTGGAAAGCTTGAAACATTGTCTACAACTTTCATGCTGACCACTTTGGCTAAATCAACAGGAAAGTTGGTGAAAATTGGCCAAGAAGTTGAGATGAAAAACTGATCAAAACTTGTTGAAATGTTTTCTAAGTGTTAGATAAAAACATTACAACTTCATGGGTTCATATCTATTAATTTAAGCACTTTTTTGAGATCATCCCACATTAACATAGTTGTAGAATTCATCAATCCCTACAAATTTCATGTTGAAATTTTTCCTTGAATCAGCCTGCATCTTAGTGAAAAATGGTCATGAAGTAGTGACTTTGTTAAGAACAAAACACTTAGAAATTTTTCTAAGTGTTGGAAAAATTTCCATCTTTTGACTTTTGTTGACTTTTTCTTGATTTTCTTGACTTTGTTGATTCTTGATGATAAAACTTGATAAATTTGAATGTTTTGATGATTCTTGACTTTTGAATTCCAATGTTGACCAAAAAGTCAAAGTTTGACTTTTGTGTGACTGTTGACTTTTGTCAATTAATTCAATTCTTCAACTATCAAGCACTTGTATCTTTGGCAATGTCTTGAGCCATGTAATTAGGTAAAAAAATTGTATTTGAGCCCTTGAGATCATGCTTTAAGCCATTATGTCATGCACTAGGTCAAAAGTCAATGATCAGTCATCTTCAATCAAAATCCTAAATTGACAATTTTTGACCTTTGATGATTTGAGGGCTTTCATTGAGGAATCATGATCAACCCTTGATCAAATTATTAATATCATCTCAAAATTTTGATGTTGACAAAAAATCTTGAAGTTGACTGTATGTTGACCATAGTTGACTTTTTAACCAATACAATTGACTTTCAATCTTCTGAGCCATTGATTGAGCAAACATGTGATGCAAGACTTGAAACTTGACATAAGAACTATTGAGGACCTATGATGAACCATGAAAGTAATTTGAGACCCTTGCAAGATCTTTTTCCCCCACTTATTTGAGTAATTTTAATTAGTTTAAAAATACTTTTCTGATTTGAAAAATTAACAAAAAATTTGTAAAAATATTTGAGGTCATTTCTGATTTTTCTATAGTCTCTTTTATATTTTCTTTGATATTTTGAATATAGTTTTCTATTTTACCTTTTATTTTCATTTTTAAAACATTTTTAAAATCATTTCTTACTTTTATTCATAAAATGCATTTTTATTTTTGTATATATTATGACAATTTGACTTTTGATCATGGACTTCATTAACAACATTGGATCTTGGGATTTGAGTTTAATTCCACCAAAATGGATGAATGATTTTAATGATAGTTTGATTAAATTTCTTTTTGTTTATTTCAAATATATCCCTTCCCTCTTCATCTTATCCCCTTCTTACTTATGCTACATGTTATGAGATGATGATATACATATCATTTCTCCAAACATATGGTACATAGATCGCTATTGACCGACCTCAAAATAGGTGCGACTTTTACATAAGTCCACTTATGATTTCTTAACATAGCGCTAAATTTTGTCCCGATTCTAGAAATGATCATTCGTGGCCCAAACCCTAGTTTGCAAGCCCAATGATGTTTAACTTGAAACCTTTGATCCAATAACCTTGAGATTCTTGTTATGAGGCTTTGGTCTTATCAAGCCTCTAATGAATCTTCATGAACTTTGGTATAAGAGAATAATTTAAACATTATTGATCATATGTTGTTACATTGAGAACTTGAAATGAATGATATACTTGACAAAAAACAAATGAAACTTGTTGTTAAAAGTCTTTGATTCTATTAATATTCTAATGAGTTTTTAAATGAAAGTTTCAATATGGTCATTCAACTAACCTATAATTACTAATTCACTAACAATTGACTTTTACTTTGTGCCTTTTACTTTGTGCCTTTTACTTTATGCATTTATTTTTATGCTTTTTACTTTTATGCATAATTTATTTTAGCATTTACATTTATTGATAATTTCATCTTTGCTCACTTGAGTATTTACTTTTTTGTCATTTTTATTTTGCTCACATGAGATTTTCATTTCTTTTTGAAGATACCTAATAATCAACTTGAACCATAAAAAACTTTAATGTTACTTGGACTATTTGGTTACTATCCTTGGCATTTTGGAGTTATAGGCTTCTTGGACTTAGGATTAGAGACCTTAACCTACCTTGAGACCTTGTGACTTCTATTTCCATATTGTCTGGAGTTCTTGGTGTCTACCCCAAGACATTGGGTTGTTTGTTTTCTTTGTGTGCAGGTTATTCTGATTATATTCTTTGTCTGTAATTAGGGAATTCATCTGTATATAGTCATTACTCTGCCCAATTTTTGTGAAGACTTAATTCATTTGAAGTTTGGTTTTCTCAAGAGGTTTAGTATCCTGGTTTGCTTTGTTTTCAAATCCAAAGGATGTGAATTCTACTTTGACTCATTATGTCAAGTGTTGGCTTCTTGTTGATTAGACAGTTCTTTTCTCTAGCTTTTACCTTATGCTTTATGATAGTCCCTTGATCTCCTCCCACTTTCTTTAATTTCAAAAATATTCTCCCTCCTTTGAAAACTCTTCTTATTTTTGAACTTGAACCACTTTTACAATAAACTTGGTCTTAGGTCCATGCATTTTCAAAAATCTTTTCTTAATTAAACTTTAAACAACTTAATAATACTTTGACCTTTTTGTGAGAAGATTAAAAGTCAATCAATCTCATTCAAACCATTTTTCCGCTTTGGCTTTTTTACCTTAAAATTTTCTCAAAATATAGACTCTTGTCAATCCTTGTAGTGATGCGAGCTACTATACTTCTATGATATATAGTGAAGTGAGATATTTTCCACTTGGATGTTGAGCGAGGCTTTGTTTATTTTAAAATCCAAGCCATATCCTCCACTTCTATGATATATAGTGAAGTGAGATGTTTTCCACTCGGATATGATGATGATGATGTCTTATCTCTTAAAATTAACCAACACACTTGTGTTTTAAATTTTTTAAAGGTGAACTACGAGTACCCTGATCCCCTATTGCATGGAAGCTAGTATGTAGGCACTAAAGGTTCACAACCGCGGCGGTTGCAAAAAATTGTAAAATACATTTCTTTTCTCATCTCCATAATCTATTTTTATACAACATTTATATCTAAAATACACAAATTTTCAAAGAGGTTCCTACGGAGTACCGGAGAAGTTTAGGGTGCTAATACCTTCCCTTTGCATAACCAACCCCCGAACTTAGATTCTCTCCCCCTTTTCTTGGGTTATTCGCTCTTTTCCCATTCCTCTAGAAACAATAAAGTGCGGTGGCGACTTTTATTTGATCTGTGCGAGTCAAGTCAATCCAATGGCTTAGTCTCAACATTTCTACCGCTATAGAAAAATTGGCGAATTCACTAGGGAAAGATTGACCTATTGCTGGTCCATCCCTAAGTGGGTTGAGCCTATCATTGTTATATTTGTATATGTGTTTTTACTTGTTGTATATTATGTGCTATAAATATGATTGTCTGGATTTTCCTGGTTTTCAGGGTAGTTGGTGATTTCTCATAAGTCCTCTACCCGGACTTGGGCAAACTTAAGATAGGAAGGGCGGTATAGTCATGTTAACTTTGAGGGAGTAATCCCAAAAAAGGAGACATGTGATACCCCACTCAGTGGAGGCCCCTTTGACTGTAGTGTCGTTTACCGAGTAATCGGGAAGATGTGATACTTTCGACCTGGGAGCCTACTGAAACTGAGGACCGTATAACCTTTAACCCATCTTGGCCTTTTAGGAGTAGTGCGGAAACTATATCAGAGTAATTCGGAAATGGTTGTCATGTGATACTACACTCAAACGAGTTATTCTTTAGAATATTACTAATTACCGAGTTAATTGGGACGTAGGTAATATCCGAAGGAAGGATGTAGACTATGGGAACCTCTTAGAACCTTGTTCGAAAGGTGATAAAATTTTAGACCATACCTTGTGGGTAATACCTTTGACTTCAAGCTCGTGACGTCAAACCTATGAACCCCTCATGTTTGTGATCTTGTGTGTGATTGTTGCATCATGCATCCATGAGCATCCTAAAAAATTTGGGTTCAAGGGACTTAAAGTTGGCTTTTTGCGAATATCTCAGGTAATTTTGACCATGGCTTTGGGAAAAAGAAAGACTCGGAAGTATAATTTCAAGAATCCCAAGATAGATAATTTGATGAGTTTGATTCCCGAGATCGAGAGTTCTACAAATTTTTGGAAGAAGTATGGATCCATTATGTCTCTCATGAAGTTCAGGATGAAGGAGAGTATTCTCTCGGCTTTGGTCCAGTTCTATGATTTGAGGTATCGATGTTTCACTTTCCCTGATTATCATTTGATTCCTAAATTAGAGGAGTATTCTTATCTAATGGGTTTACTTGTCACCAATTGTGTTCCTTTAACCGGTTTGGAGGGGGAGCCAAGGTCTCATGAGATTGCTGCTTTGATTCATTTGGGAAAGTCTGAGGTTGAAGCCCACATGACTACCAAAGGAGGAATTATAGGATTACCCGCTCAGTTTTTTTTTGGAGAAAGCTCGTTACTTTGCTAGGATGAAGAGTACAATTGCTTTTGAGGCCATCTTTGCTCTGCTGGCCTATGGGTTGTTCTTATTTCCGAACATCGACAACTTTGTGGATATCAATGCCATCAGGATCTTTTTGATAGGGAATCTAGTTCCTACATTATTAGGAGATGCTTATTACTCTATCCATCTTAGAGATTCTTATCATGAAGGTATGATCATATGTTGCACGCCTTTGTTGTATCAGTTGTTTATTTCTCACTTGCCTCGGTCTGATGCTTTTTGGGATGTTAGAAAGGAACCTCGTTGGACTCTGAAGATTATGGCCCTCACTCATTTCGATATTGTTTGGTATCATCAGTCTTACTATGATGTGGATATTGTTGATAGTTGTGGTAGTTTCCCCAATGTACCTCTTCTCGGTACAAAGGGAGGAATTAACTACAATCACGTTCTTGCACGATGACAACTTGGATATTCGATGAGAGATAAACCAAATAGTGTTCATCTGAGTAGTTTCTTTATCAAAGAGGGAGAGAATCATAAGGAAGCTAAGGAGAAAATTGCAAAGGCTTGGTGTCATATTCATAGGAAGAGTAGAAAAGACTTGGGACCTAGAAGAGCTGTTTCTTTAGAGCCTTATCTTTGGTGGGTACAAGCAAGGGCCATTCAGTTGAACATGTTGTATTCCTGTGAAAAACCTATGTCTAATATGTTTGTGAAGACTACTCCTCCCCTTTTAGATGATGTGGAAGAGCTTCAGCTTTCCCTAGTTAGGATGCAACAGGAGAAAGAGGCTTGGAAGAACAAATGTCAGACTTTAGAGGTGTCCTACTGAGCAGACCTGAAAGAGAAATATGACCTAATTGAGATTCTTGAAAGTTGTGTTGTAGAGATGATGGAGAAGCAATAGGATTTACTTTCTTCTAGATCTCAGTTAGGACCTAGTTACTCACTTCTCGACTCTAGTTATTGGAAAGTGGTTGCCGACAGGTATGTAAAATAGAACAAGCAACTGAAGGCTCAGATTGCTAGACTCACGGGAAAACGTCAGTGTATGGAGTGATATTCATCGGCTTTACTTTCTTAGGATTTCAGATTCTATCTTCTTCTATACTTGGGATTGTTGAAACTTGTACTAAAAAATTGTAATCTATTTTGAAGTTATTATGATGAGATTTTCAGTATTTCAAATGTGTTAGTACTTTAATATTTGCAAATTGTCTATAATTCTTTGAGTCGCTTGAAATATTAATAATAATCAAATAAATCATGTGCATTGTATATCATGAATCATCTTGTACATATTTATTGCATTTCTGTTCATGCCCAGGTGTCTTAATGAATTTCTCTATGTTCAGCAAGTTATCTCACCAATACAATACTCGAGCTAATTCCAAGAAGAAAATGGAGAATCTTGAATATGAGAATTGGGAGTTGCACAAAGAGGTTACTGCTTTGAAGGCCGGTATGGCCAACCTGACTGCTTTGATGGAATCATTGGTGGCTACTCAGAATCAACCACCACTTGTTCAGCCTCAACAAATAACAATTGCTTCTGAAGGTCCATTAGTTCCCATTTCTGTTACCCCAGTTACTGCTGCATAGAATCATATGCCTCAGGGTTACCCGTGGAGAATGCCGGAGAACTTCATGCCAGAAGGTTTTAATCTTGACACTCAAGCTTCTCCAGTTGCGCAAGCTACTGCTATTGTCACACCTCTTATGGTGTATATTACTCATGTTGCTATAAATGAGATTCACTATGCTACACCTCCTTCAGTGAATGCTATGCCATTTGTTAATGATGGGGTTTATCGTCTTATTCCTCCTCCAAGTGAAAGTTAGAGTTTCTATGACCGCTTGGATGATTTTTAAGACCAGTTCAATGAGATGCATAAGGAAGTGAAGGACCTTCGGGGAAAAGAATTGTTTGGACAGAACGTCAGTGCCTATTTCCCAATGTAAAGGTGCCAGGCAAATTTAAAGTGCCAGAATTTGAGAGGTACAAGGGAAATTCTTTCCCTCGTGACCACCTTGTGATGTATATCAGGAAGATGTCTATCCATACTGATGATCAACATTTGCTCATTCATTTCTTCCAAGATAGTTTAACTGGTGCTGCTCTGAAGTGGTACATGAGTCTAGACAGTAGTAGTATTCGTACCTTCAATGATCTGGGAGAAGCCTTCACCAAACAGTATAAGTACAATGTGCTCATGGCTCCTGACCATGACCAGTTGAGGGTAATGGCTTAGAGAGATAAGGAATCGTTCAAAGAATATGCGCAGAGATGGCGCGAGATAGCTGCCCAGGTGGTTCCACCTATGAGAGAATAAGAAATGACCAAGGTCTTCCTAAAAACCCTTGGATCATTCTATTATGAAATGATGGTCGCAAGTGCGCCGAGTGACTTTACCGAGATGGTAAGCATGTATGTCTGTTTGGAAGAGGCTGTGAGAGAGGGCGCTTAACAAAAGATGAAGGGACAAAGAAGTCGTCATACGGGTTCTCTCGAAAGAAATAAAGTGAAACAAATGCTGTTATTAGTGAGAGGAAGATTAGGCCACCTAGAAGGCATCAATAGTACCAGCAACAGGTTGCTTCTGTGACTCCAGTCGTTAATGTGGCTCCAACCACAGTTTCCTACCAGAGACCATCTCCTCGGGGGAATCAAGGGAAAAGTCATAAGAGAGAGGCTTTTGACTCTTTTTGCAATGAGCTATGCAGAGTTACTTCTGGCTTTGATTTAGAAGAAGTTGGTTCAGACCAGGCTACCCCCTACTATACCATCACCTTTACCTTCTTATTATAAGGCATACCGGAAGTGTGCTTTTCATCAAGGAGCACCAGGGAATAATATTGAGAACTATTATCCTTTGAAATATGAAGTACAAAAGATGGTGAGATCTGTCCTTTTATCCTTTAAAGATGTTGGCCCTAATGTAAAATATAATCCTTTTCCAAAGCATGGAGGAGAAAATGCTGTAAACATGGTTGCTAGTTGTCCAGGGGACTTCCGAATTTTTGATATCAACATGGTTAGAGAAGATCTGGTAAAGATGCATGCTGACCTCTGCGAATTCATCTACTATACGCATGACCATGCTGGTTGTAGTGTTTGCAACACATATATCCAAGGATGTGATAAGATAAAAGCTGATCACCAGGAAATGATGGACGAAGGCCTCATTCATATAATTCAGCTGTGATACGGTGGGAGAACTGACTTAGGATTTTGTGTTTGTGTTCGCAAATGTTTCGGTTTAGCAAGAGTCGCCACCGACTTTTTATTTTATCCTAAGGAAAGGTCAAAAAGCACAGGAAAGACCTTTGAGATGTTTTCTTGGGTTCGGGGAGTAGATTATAGAAAGGGAAGGTATTAGCACCCTTTCTATCCATGGTTATCCATGGGCTCTTAGTTACTTGTTTAGATCACTTGCTTTGCTTTTCAATTGTTTGAAATGGTGCTCTTCAATTGTTTGAAATGGTGCTTTGTGTGTGTTTTTGAAAGATGTTTTTTTGAAAAGAGGCCATCATTGTGGCAACCTTTGTAATGATTCTTGTTTGAATGTATACAAAGGTGTTTTTGTCTTTTGAAAAGTTTTCAATGTTTGAAAGTAGGGTTTTGAAATTGTGTTGTGAAGTGTGTTTGAAGATAGCAAGGATTTTTTTTGCAAGTTTTGATAAAGTAACTAAGAGTTATCTACCCTATTTTACTCAAAGACCTTTCTTATGTTTTTAACCCTTTTAACAGTGTTGTTTCGCCATTGTATTTGGTGAACAACCTTGGGTTAGGATGTTAAACGGGACAGGCGCGGGTCATCGTATAAACCATGATAGCAATTGTGTCAAGTATTTTTGGCAAATTTCTTGAGGGACTAGACCATTTTGTTTAGGCAACTCAAATAGCGTCATCGAGGGACTATGGTCTTTTGTTTTGTTTTTGTTTTGCCAAAGTACTTGACATGTATACCATGGCCCATTTTTGAAGGCAACAAGTGGATTGTAACCCTAGGGGTGCAAGTGTGCATTGTGTTTGTTTTTTCATGCATTTTTGTCTTTCATTAGGTCAAACTATTTGTTGGTTTTGATTTTTGCATACAAACCCTAATTCTCTAATCATGGCATAATTGAAAGCGTAAGAGTGCGAGAATTTAAACTCTAAGCTATAACAACATGATATAGGGAGGGGTACAAATTTGAATAGGGGATTATTTTGCAAGAGATTAAACCCTAAATTATTACAACCAAATTGAATTTGCAAGGCTTAATATTTAAATGTACAATATTTAAATAAAATACAATAAATAAATAAAAATGTATTATGCAAAAAAGGTTTTTTTTTATTCATGTATGCAAAAGTATTTTTTAATGTACAAGGTATAAAGAAATAAATAAAAGATTGATTTTATTTGTTTTTAGGGCAAAAACCCTAATTTCTTAAGAAAATAAATAAATAGTATTATTTATGTACAAAAAATGGTATCAATATGTACAAAAAATAAAAGTATATTAAAAAAAAGTATTTTTAGTATAAAATATCAATAAAAATAAAATGTATTATTTTTTGTGTTTTTTATTCTATGCTTTTAATAAAATAAAGTATATATATATATATATATATATATATATATATATATATATATATATATATATATATATATATATATATATATATATATATATATATATATATATATATATATATATATATATATATATATATATATATATATATATATTAAATATATTAAGTGTGTAAAAAAATAAAATAAATTATTTACAAAAGTGTATATATATCAAGAAAATATTTTCAAATGTGAATAAAAATAATAAATGAAAATAAAAGTATTTTTTACATTATTTTTAGGTTTAAACAAAATAATATAAAGTATTTAAACATTTTAATGTTAGATATAATTAAAATAAATACCAAATAAATATAAAAATTTATGAAAATATTTTTTAGGCATTTTTTATGTTTGGAAATAAAATAATAAAGTCAGAAATGAAATAAAAATGCAAAAATAATAAATATACAAAGAAATAGGCCAGGGGGTATGCTGAAAATGGGGGTGTCAAAAGTAGGAAGTAGCCAGGCCCAGCCCAACTAATTCATCTTTTTCCTCTGTTCAACAGAAATTTGAAAAAAAATGCGCGCTTGCTACACAAACCAATATCTCCTGTATTTGTGATATTTTGACAAAACTCAAAACATGAAACTTGTAGAGCATCAAATCACGAATCTAACCATTTAAAAAACTTAAGCTAACTCTCAAAGACCAGAGAGAATTTCTCTGGCCCTAATTTCTAACCTAGTTTTTTCAGAAAGTTCATGGATGAAATTCTCCTAGCACGATTAATATAAATGAAATCTAAGCACATGTATGGTTTCAGGGCAATGAATACAACATCTTTCATTCACAAACCTAAGTCTAAATATTCCTAAATAGAGAGATAGAAGTTCATGAAATACCTGTTTCAGTTGAGTTCGAGCTAGACAATGCAGCAACTTTCAATGGGGCCTGAGGTTCTTTTGAGCTTGCTTGATGTCCCCTGAACCTTTCCTAATGCTCAGTTTGTTTTGAAGTGGCCTGAATCGTGCTACATAACTCAACCTGTAAAGCTTCCAAACAAAAATGGTGATGTGTGTTAATGGAGTTACAACAACTTGTGAGTGGTCTGGACAACTTAGGTATATTGTTTGGAATGTGTTTGAAGTGATTTTGGATAAAACGCACGAGGGGATTTGATTATGGCTGGTGATTTGCAGAACTGGCCCTGTTTTGCAAGAAAAAGTGGTTTTGGAGTATGAGGAGGTTTGAGAGGTCAAAGGCTCGTGCTTATGGCTTGCAAGGGTGTGATAAACTTGTTTCAAAACTTTGCTTGAGTTCAATATATCAGATGTGTGAGTTTTGAGCTTTTGGCCATTTGACTTGTTTTTTAAGCAAAGATGTGAACTGACCAAGCTATGGCCTGTACAGGCTAGTTACAAGCATGCTCAACTTGGTGTACTATGCCTGAGATTAGGGAACTTGTTTGCTGCAAGGAAAAAAGTCCAAGGCTCAAGAAAATTCAATTTGACATAAAGTGGCCTTTATGAAAATGAAAGTGTGACCTTTATGCTTAAAATGGAAAAGTTCAATGTACAAAGCTCTCTTGATCAGAACAATGCCAATGTCCAATGTATTTGCATTTAATTTTTGAGTGTAAATTGATTTATAGGCCTTTAATCATGTACTAAGCTAGTTTGGTCAGATCTGCAACTTGGTATGAACATGTATTGGCCATGGTTTCAAAGTGAGTTTTTGCCAACTTCAAGCATTCGATTCTCCCTAACCACAAAGGTGTTTGAGGAGTTCTTTGACAATTTGGAAATCTTGCAACATGTACTATAATCCATATTTGAAATGGAACTTAAGACTACAAGTGGAACTATGTGAAAAATGGCCATGAAGATGGGTCAAAATCCTGCCTAAACTAGGGCAAAATTTCTCTAAGTTAAAAGTTTTAGGTACCCTTGTTCCAAAAATCATAACTTGAGATCCAAGCTTATTTTGAGAAAACTTTGTGAATCAAAGTTGTAGCCTTTGTGACGGACTACAACTTTCATGGTTTATGTTTTGTTTGAATCCATTTTCATCTTGGTGAAAAAATGGGACAAAGTTAGGAAAAAATAAGAAAATTTTATAACTTAGAAAATTTCTAAGTTATGAAATATTTCCATTTTAAACCCTAATTTGAAATTTTGGGTTTCTTGATGAACAAGTTTCATAATTTGACATTTCTTGATGAAAAATGACCTTTGGCACTTGATTTTGACCAAAAAGTCAAAGTTTGACTTTTCAATATACAGTTAAATTTTGATCAGTTGACTGAAAAATTCCTTTGTCAATCCTATGCATTTGAGATCTTTTGAACTTGTTGAATGGGTCAAGACAATGTCATTGAGTCCTTGGGTCCTTGGTTGAGCTTGATTTGCCATTGGCTAGGTCAAACAGTCAAAAATTGTCTTTGTACAGTCAAAACCCTAAAAATGACCATTTTGCCCTTTTGGTGATCTGATCAAATTTCTTATGGAATTGTGATCCAAACTTGATCAAATGGTTCATATGAGTTCATAATGTTGATGTGGGTCAAAATTCATGAGATTTGACTGTCAATTGGCCACAATTGACTTTTTCCCCAATACAGTTGATTTCTAGGTCAACTGTCCAATTGACTGGGCAAAAATTTGATTCAAGGCTTGAAACTTGGTATGGAAAAAATTGTGAATCCAATATGAAGTATTAAAGTCACCTTGGGCATTGTAGGTCAAAACATCCCTGTGCAAACTCAAACCCTAATTTAGGTCAACAGTGCAAGGAGGTGTCTTGAGCAGAGCAAACCCTAACTTGATCTTGAATTCCAAGAGTCTTGTGATGAGAAATGTTGATGAAATGAGAGGGAAAATTTTAGGGTACAACAGTTTCCCCTGTTCAATCTTCTTGAACCTAAAGAGTTAGATTGGCAAGTTTGCCTTTCGCGACTCGAAGGTAAAATAGGATTGGACACTAGAGTGCATGTAAATTTGCACTCGTCCAAATATAGCTGAGTAAATGGGCTTAAAGATGCCATTTGGAGATGGTAGAATCTTGCTGGAGATGGGCTTAAAGATTCCATCCAAGAATGTTTGTTGAATTGCAATGTTGTAGGTCAGAAGAATGAGCATCAAAATGGTATCCGTGTCTAGAATGCATTTGAACTATATCTGGAGACTGAGTCTGTATGAGTAAAAGAATGGCGTCTGTGTCTGGAGCGTATCCTAGCTGTAACTGAAGTTGAGATCTGTATGAATAGCAGAATGACTTCCGTGTCTGGAGTGTATATGTATTCTAAATAGGTAACAGAGAAACATCTGTATATGGGGCAACTGTGTGCTGAGGATAAGTTTTGAATGAGTGGCAGAATGCCAACCGTGTCTGGGGCGTATCTGGACTGTATCTGAAGTTGAGATCTGTATGAGTAGAAGAATGACTTTCGTGTATGGAGTGTATCTGAGACTGTAACTGGGATCTGAATAAGCGACAAAATGACTTCCGTGGCGACTGCACTGGGGAGAATCATGCTGCTGGTGTAGGGGCCAAAATGGCATCCGTGTCTGGAGCGTATCTAAACTCGAAGTTGATAGTTGAATCTAAATAAGAGATAGAATGGCCGCCGTGTCTGGAGCGTATCTAGTCTGTATCAGACTGCTGAAGTCTGAATGAGTAGTAGAATGACCGCAGTGCCTGGGGTGTATCTGTACTGTATTTTGACTTGAAATTATAGATGAGTAATAGAATGACCGCCGTGTATGGGGTGTATCCATACTGTATCAGAAAAATTGTTAACGATAGCCTTTTAATCTTATCCTGAAAAGGGTAAAATGTTAGCTGAAACACAAAGTTATGTTGTATGATATGTATGATGCAATGAACTGTGTTTCATCAATGTTTATGATATATGAATGTAATGGATGTGCATGTAAGCTGATTAGCCGTCTTTCTGAGGCAAATAAATCCTTGGCAACTAGAGATAATGAAATCTTTAACTGCTGCCGGGGAAATAAATCATTGACCGATGCTGAAGATTCAAGAAACTTTGATTGTTGAAGATGAGAAATCCTTGCTGACTGCTTGGGGATTAAAGATCTTTGATTGTTGAGAATGAGAAACCCTGGGACCACTGCTGAGGATTGAAAACCCTTAGCGATTTGTGGGGATTAACAAGGCCTTTGACAACTTCTACAGGGAATGAGAATCCTTCATGACTTTCTTGGGAAATAGGGAAAACTCTGAAAATCTCTATTGGGGAATTAAAACCTAGGAGGTTTTTGCTTGGAGAAATGAGACCAAGAACCTTCGATCCGCTGGGAAATAACTCAGTGGGGAGAATGTTTACTCGGCCGGTGAAATCAGGAGCTTGGGTTGTGCGTCAATCTACTAGGGAAGCATCCTAGTTGGGGATAAGCCAAGAAGTTAACTGTTATTCGCTTGATTTTCAGACTTTTAAGATAGCCTGCTGGGGAAATTGGGGGAAGTTGAACAGTTCCCACCGGGGGTCGGTAGTTGGAAATTTGACTTCGCTGGGGAAGAAGGTTTAGAATATTCTGGCTCCGCTAGGGATATGTATTTCAGGGTTTTCGGGCTCCACTGGGGATCGGGAGTTTGAACTATGATGGGAACTTTGAAACTTAACTCAACTGGGGAATCAAGTTTAGAATGCACTGGCTCCGCTGGGGATCTTGAAGCTTAACTCCGCCGGGGACATGTACTCCGAGGTTTTAACTTGTTGAGGATCTGAATGATGTATTGTAGGGGATTTCTTCTGAAATGGCACAAAGATATCTTCCTACACCTTCAACCTATCAGTAATTATCCTTTCTCAATTTCGTTTTATTTGTAAGCAGTGATTATATTCAAATGCATATGCCTATTTAACAAAACATTGGACGTTTTCAAATAAAACATAAGTGTAAAAAGAAAGAAAGGCAAGCAAATTTCTGCACTTTGAAGTATCTTTGTATTAACTTTCGCAAGTATCTTTATACAAAGGAGACAGATATCCTAGTAAGAGAATGTTGTCGTAAAAATTGAAAAATTTTATACAAAAGAAAGATGGCTATGTGTAATAATTCCGTGGGGTTCCCATTCTGCTATAGCCTTCACAACTCTGAATATCTTGTCCATTCGCTGCTTCGTCCGCCGATGATTGAATTGATCAGTAGCTTGGAGCTTTGTTGGTGAAGAGATTGTTCTTAAAGTGATCCGACGAGACATAGTCATACGCTTTAATTCCCTAACTTTTGCCTGGACCGCCCTTTCGGGTTTTCGATCCACCGGGAAACCCCTTTTTGCCCAAGTCTCCCTTTCGGGTTTTCAACTTGCCGGGTGTACAGATTTTTTTTTGTTTTATCCCTAATTTTGTCTGAACCGCCCTTTCGGGTTTTCGATTCACCGGGATGCCCATTTTTTCCCAAGTTACCCTTTCGAGTTTTCAACTGAAGGGGTGAAAAACACAAGAAGGGGGGGGTTGAATTATAAAACTGGAAACTTAAAGCAAATGACAAGGTATTTTTATCCTGGTTCGTTTGATCTCAAACTACTCCAGTCCACCCGTTCAAGGTGATTTCGCCTCTCTCCAACGAGGTCTTAATTCACTATATTCAACTGAATACAAATCTGCTTTAGCAACTGCTAAAACCTTCTTGATTCAAACCACAATCCGGTTTGTCAAGGCAACACTTTCTTACAAAGGAATGAACAAGTGTGTATGAATGTTTTCTACAAAAACTATATCACAACTGTGATGTTTACACAAATGAAGCTTAGAATACTAAGATGCTAAACGCTAATAGAGTATCAGAGTTTGGTGGTTTAGCAAAACTTGTAGAGTGAAGATTACTGTTCAGCTTTGTGCGTGTAGAGAGTTTGGAAGCATTAGCCGTGATAATCTTCAAAGCTTGGTTTATATAGCACTTGAGAAGATGAACGTTGAAGCAAATATTCTTGATTCAATGCTATTAACAAGATTTCCTTTTTGAGCAGATCTTGTCTAGAATGATGTCGTTGGTATTGATTAGCTTTCAATGCACAGTACCGTTGCTTCTTCAATGCACGATCTGGCTTGGCTCATTCTGATTCTGCTTCGCTGCTGATGAACTAATTTGTTTCTGTATCAGAGTGTTTTACGCGCAGTTCTGTTCATCAAGCTTCAGCATGTGCAAGCGTTGATCATCTGATCTTGACGTTCTGATTCAGCAACTTCTGATGCTGATGTGCAGACTCATATTCTGATGCTGAAAACGTGATCTTGCTTATTTTAATCAGCATATCTGCAAGTCAGAGCATAGTAATTTTAGGCAGCATATAATTCAATCATAAAATATTTAACTACTATATCTTTTCACTTTGTTATCATCAAAACTTAAATATAGGGTACTAGATTCAAACATTGTTCTAACAATCTCCCCCTTTTTGATGATGACAAAAACTAGATATTTTAAATGAAAAATAACGTGAAAAGTTATCAGATCTATGTATCAGAATAAGAAGTACGGAGAAGTCAGAGTTAAGAGATACTCCCCCTGAGTTTGTTACTTCCCTTTGATATGTGTGTTCTTCAGAGTCAGATCTTTTTCTATCTTTGAGCATCAGATTATAAGTCTTTGACTTATCAGAGAGCAGAGCTTCAGAGCTTTTCCTGTCAGAGCTTTGCTTCGGATCAGAGTGTTAGGTCGATCAGATCTTCATATATCAGAACTTCATATTTGATCAGAGCAACATGAGCTTTTATATTTTGATCAGAGCTTCTAGTTCTTAGTCTTCATAGTGTTCAGAGCTTCCTTGTGCCTGTAGACTTAACAACAAAACAGAAAAACATTTCAAGTAATAGAGTTAGAATGTTTGAGAATTTCTGTCTAGTTAGCCGTTATTGATTTTAAATATCATTCTTGTTCTCCCCCTTTTTGTCAGCAATCAAAAAGTGTTAGTGATGTGCTAAAACAATTTAGATCAGAAAAACAAATTATATTAAAAACATAGTCAAAACATAGTCAAAAGTACATCAGAAAATGACGAAAATATAGAGAATGTTATGCATGAAAAAAAAAAAAAAAATTCAAGGTTGTGGGGGCATGCGTGAGAACAGGCTTTCCAGCATTGCTTGAATCTTTTCAGAAGTTGCATTCTGCTTCTGAACCATGGTGACAACAGTATCAATCTTGCTGTCCTGGACATTCATTCTTGCTTCCATCTTCTGATCACTCTCTTCCATCCGCTGCTGTAGACGCAAGTCATTCAGCCTTAATTCTTCCAGAGCCTGCCTGTCCAAGGCAGCTTGAGAACTTTCAGCAGGAGGAAGCTTCTCAGAACTTTCAGCTACATCTTCTGCTGGATTCTCTTCCTGAAGAGTCTTGTATTCTTCTGAAGGTTGCACCTGTGCAGCTTGTTCTTTCTCAGACCACGATTCAGAGTCCAGAGGGAGCACAACTTCTTGAGGCAGCTGACTCTCAACTTCCTTCAGCAGCTTGCTAAAGTTCTGTTGAGCCTGCTCATAGTTGACGTCCTGCAGCTTGAGTGCTTCAGCACGAACCCATACTCTGAACTGTGACCAGAGCTGATCAGAAGCAGCTGGGTCGATCATCCCCGGACAAACTTGCTTCAACGAAGCAATCCACTGCAGCATACCTGTTTCAAAGTCCAAAATACCAGAGCCAACATCTAATTGCTTTGGTTTGGGAATGGCCAATTTGTGTCTTAAATCAGCAAGACGTTCAAGACTTGTTAAGTCAATGAATGTTCTGCTGGGGTTTTCAGATGATTGGTTTTCAGAGGTGTGCTGAGGTGCTGTTTGTTTTGGTGGATGGTTATCAGAGTCAGAGGATATATCTATTGGAGTGGTTGGAGTTTTTGGAGGTGTTGATTCCTCTGATGATGGTAACTGGGGTGTGACAATGGTGGTTCCACATGGCAACTGTATTGCCAGCGGTGAAGGTTGAGGTGAGTGGGGATCAGAATGATGAGGAGATGGGGTTTCATAGCGATGAAACTCTGTTTGAGGTGAGGGAGGATTATTTTCTGGTTGAGGAGGTGGAACTTCTGATTGTTCAGGGATCAGAGGTTCTTCTGTGATAGGTTGTTGTTGTTCTGGTTCTGGTTGTGGTTCTGGTTGAATTTCTGGTTCAGGTTGTGGAGGAGGAATATTTGGTGGTTCAGAGTGAGGTTGAACAGAAGTATGTTCACGCTCAATGTCAGCTAGCACGCTATCAAGTGCTGATGTTGTTGAAACAGTTGGTTGTTGTTTGGTAATTTTGATGGGAATTTTAATTCTGGTTCTTCTGAGTTGTAAGGCCTCAGAAGGGTCTTCTGGTATTGTTTCATCAATAGTGGGGATTGGAATGGAAATTTTGTGAGAGGTTTGAGGCGGAGCAACAGATGTTGGAATAGTAGAGGAAATTGAAATAGGAGCAGCAGATGAATTACCTCGTTTCTTTGGAGTCTGGTGAGATGATCCTTCTGCTTTCCTCTTCTTTGACTTCTTCTGAGTCACTTCAGGTTGAACTTGACTCAGATCTTTGATCTTCAGCCTTGAACCTGCAACTTCTTCCTTGGGAGAATCTGGATACTTGGCAAACATATCAGGATGGGATTCCATTTCAGAAAATCTTGGGAAATCACTCAGAGGCACTCTTCTTCTGGAGATGTCAGCAGTTGAAGAAGCTCTGGGTTCCTTCCTGATATTGTCTATCAGCTTCATCTTTTTCAAATTCTTAGCATTCAGCGGTTTTCCAACAGTTGGTTCAAAATTGCCCAGTACTTTAGCTTCGCTCAGATAATCTATCAGCTTATTCTCTGTCAGAATATCTGATATGAGCCTCCCAAAAGGTATCCAGTCTCTTTTGGTCCTTTCTTCTTCTCTAGTCTCTTTCACACTAGTCTTCAGATGATTGAACAGGAAGTGTGCCAAATTGATCTTCACCCTCTGATTAATAAAGTAGATCAGAAATTGCTGATCCACGTTTATATAGTCAGGAGAGCTTGTGGGCTTCCTGTGATTGAAACAGCCTAGAACAATCTTGGCCCACACTCTGCAGTGATCCTTCAGATCCTTGATTTTGCTGCTGGGAAAACCAAGAGTGAAAATGCAGTTTGCTACCACACCTATATCAGGGCACCTATCAGCCATGTCCACACAACGAACTCCACCACCACTTTGACCAATTAACCTGGCAATGAGGTCTTCAGAAATTATTATCTTCTTTCCCATGACAGAAGAGATGACTAGATGCTTATCAATCTTGGCATGAATCCAAAATTCTTTGACAAGCTCTGGGAAGGTTGGTCCAACCAATCTATCAAAGTACCTCTCCCACTTTTGAGCTTTGACTTCAGCAGTTAGGTCAAATCCATTATCCTTCAAACTTTCGAAATCGATGATTAATTCAGAGAGAACCTCAAGATTCTTTACTGGTGTGAGAAGAGTTCTTGTAGGCGCTTGATATTGCTCAGAGGTTTCTTTCTTCTGATTTCCTGCAGAAATGCTGGAGGATGCCATTGTTCTCACACAAAAAGCTTGAGAGTGATTTGAGAAAAGCTAGGGTTTTGAAGGAGATATGCAGAAAAATTCTTAAGAGATTATGAATAAGCGTAAAGAATAAACATGAAGAGTAATGTGCTTAAATAGAATTTTCAAAAATTATTTTGAAAAAATAAAACGTTTTTAAGAGAGAGAAAAAAAATAATGATTGCCATTAACAAGCGTGATTACTTTTGCATTTAATGCTTGCTGATTTTGGGGGATTTGAGAAAGATACTTAAAAACGGTTACCAGACATGTGTCTCAATGCACCCAATCAGCGCTTTCCTTTCTCAGAAGCGTGCACGCGTTCTGCTTCAGGGATTTTCTGATGATTGGATGACACTTGTTTGATGTAGTGATCAGCACGTCTGTATTTGAGATTAGACTCTCAGATCTTTAGACTTGCCTCTGATACAATCTGCATGTTCTTACTTTCTGAAAGAAGATTGATCAGAAGTTCACAGTAATATAAATACATTCTGAAAGATAAAAATATGGAATTAAAGCATTTTCATTCTGGGCATACTTTCATGCTGAGATGTTTCAGAATGAAATTAAACCTATCTTCTGAAAGGGGTTTAGTAAAGATATCAGCCCATTGATGGTCTGTATCTATAAATTTCAAGTTTAAAATTCCTTTCTGAATATAGTCCCTAATGAAATGATGTTTTATTTCTATATGCTTAGCTCTAGAATGTAAAATAGGATTCTTACTTAAGCAAATAGCAGAAGTATTATCACAAAGAATAGGAATGTTACTCTCAAAAATCTGGAAGTCTTCAAGCTGACTTTTCATCCAGAGCATCTGTGTGCTACATCCAGCTGCTGCTATGTACTCAGCTTCTGCTGTTGACAGAGCAATAGTTGATTGCCTTTTGCTGGACCATGAGATCAGATTTTCTCCCAGAAACTGGCAGCTTCCAGAAGTACTTTTTCGTTCCACTCTGTCTCCAGCAAAATCAGCGTCGCAGTAGCCTACTAAACTGTAATCACTAGATTTTCTATAAAACAAACCCAGATTAGTAGTACCTTTCAGATACTTGAAAATTCGCTTAACAGCTGTTAAGTGAGATTCTCTAGGATCTGATTGGAATCTAGCACAAATACATACGCTGAATAGAATATCAGGTCTTGAAGCAGTCAGATAAAGGAGAGAACCAATCATACCTCTGTAGACCTTCTGTTCTACGCTTTTGCTTACCTCTTCTCTTTCCAGAATGCACGTGGGATGCATTGGAATCTTTGATGGCTTACATTCTGAGAGGTCAAATTTCTTCAGAAGATCTCTGATGTATTTGCTCTGATGAATGTAAGTTCCCTCTGGAGTTTGATTGATCTGAATTCCTAGAAAGAACTTCAGTTCCCCCATGAGGCTCATCTCAAATTCTGCCTGCATACACTTAGCAAATTTTCTTCCAAGAGAAGGATTAGTAGATCCAAAGATTATATCATCAACATAAATTTGACAGACTAAAATGTCACTCTTAACTGTTTTACATAATAGAGTGGTGTCCACTTTCCCTCTGGTGAACTCATTTTCAAGCAGAAAGTTACTTAGCCTTTCATACCAAGCTCTGGGAGCTTGTTTCAGACCATACAGTGACTTTTTCAGTTTGAAAACATGTTCTGGATGTTTTGTATTTTCAAAACCTGGGGGTTGGTGAACATACACTTCTTCTTCTATATAACCATTTAAGAATGCACTTTTGACATCCATCTGATACAGAGTGATGCCTCTATTAACAGCAAATGAGATTAAGAGTCTGATAGATTCTAACCTGGCGACTGGGGCAAAGGTTTCTGTATAGTCTATCCCCTCTTGCTGACTATAACCTTGTGCAACCAGTCGTGCCTTGTTTCTGACGACTTCACCTTGTTCATTGAGCTTGTTTCTGAACACCCATCTTGTTCCAATGACGTTGAATCCTTTTGGTCTTGGAACGAGATCCCAAACGTCGTTTCAGGTGAATTGATTCAGCTCTTCTTGCATTGCCAGAATCCAGTCATTGTCCAGAAGTGCTTCATCAATAGAAGAAGGTTCAATCAGAGACACAAGTCCCATCAGAGTTTCTTCAGAGTTTCTGAAGCTTGCTCTTGTTCTGATTGGATCTTCCTTTCTTCCTAGGATAGTCTCTTCTGGGTGATCCAAACTGCTTCTGGGTAATCTCTTCTGAGGTTGATCAGCAGCAGTTGTAGGATTTCTAGCATTGCTTCTTTCAGACGTTGAAGGAGTGTCTGTGTTGAGAGCTTCTGATGACCTGTCTTCAGAACCTGCAAATTCAATTTCTATACCTGCAAGATTTTCATTCTGCTTTGACTTTTCAGAGTCAAGCTTGTCATCAAAACGAACACTGATTGATTCTTCCACAATCTGTGTTTCTGTATTGTATACTCTGTACCCTCTTGAGCGTTCAGAGTATCCTAACATAATACACTTCTGTGCCTTAGAATCAAACTTGTTCAAATAATTCTTAGTATTTAACATATAGCAAGTACATCCAAATGGATGAAAATACGAAATGTTGGGCTTTCTGTTCTTCCACAATTCATATGGAGTCTTTTCCAGAATAGGTCTTATTGAGATTCTATTCTGAATGTAGCACGCTGTGTTTATTGCCTCTGCCCAGAAAGTCTTAGCAACGTTTGTCTCGTTGATCATGGTTCTGGCCATTTCTTGCAATGTTCTGTTCTTTCGTTCTACAACTCCATTTTGTTGGGGAGTTCTAGGACAAGAGAAATCATGCAGAATGCCTTTGTCATTAAAGAATGACTCAAAATCTTTATTTTCAAATTCTCCACCATGATCACTTCTGACTTTAACGATTCTAAGATCTTTTTCATTCTGAACTTGGTTACAGAAGGTAACAAACACAGAGTGTGACTCGTCCTTGTGTCTTAAGAACTTTACCCATGTCCATCTGCTATAGTCATCTACGATTACTAACCCATACTTCTTGCCACTGACAGAAGCAGTTTTAACTGGTCCAAATAAGTCAATGTGCAGAAGTTCTAATGGCTTAGAGGTAGAAACAACATTTTTGGATTTAAAAGAGGGTTTTGCAAATTTGCCTTTCTGACATGCTTCACACAGAGCATCTGAATTGAACTTCAAATTTGGAAGTCCTCTGACCAGATTGAGTTTGTTAATCTGAGATATTCTTCTCATACTAACATGTCCCAATCTTCTGTGCCAGATCCATTGCTCGTTGTTAACAGACAGAAGACATTTTACGTTCTGACTCTTAAGTTCAGAAAGTTTGATTTTGTAGATGTTGTTTTTCCTCTTACCATTAAATAGGATAGTCCCATCTTTCTGACTAACAGCTTTACATGATTTTTGATTAAAGATTATATCATAACCGTTATCACTTAATTGACTTATGGATAACAGGTTATGCATCAATCCATCAACAAGCAGAACATTATTAATAGAGGGAAGATTTCCGTTACCTACAGTTCCAGAGCCAATTATCTTTCCCCTCTGATTGCCTCCAAAGCCAACGTGGCCTCCAGGCTTAAGTTCCAGGCTTTGGAACATATGCCTTCTTCCCGTCATGTGACGTGAGCAGCCAGAGTCCAGGTACCATGACTGGTGTTTCTGACTTGCTGCTAAAGATATCTGCAACATGTATTATTTTATCCTTAGGTACCCAGATCTTCTTGGGTCCTGATTTGTTAGTTTTACCAAAACTCTGGTTGAATTTTGGTTTCACAAAGTGATTACTACTAGTATATTTGATGTCATGTGTGTGACCATACACAAAGTGTGAATTTAGAGGAGTGTGTTTAATAACTAAATCCATGACATTTTTAGGTGTAGGAACCTTACCTAGGTATCCTATTCCTTTCCTGCCGTTTCCGCTAACTCCATAGATCATTGAAGCCATTCTGCTTCTATCTATGCTTTTAGCAAGGAACTTCTGGAAACTATGATCATACTCCTTGATGATCTCATCAGCGTTGCTGGGAGTTTCAGCAATTGGTTCCTTCTGAGATTTTTGTAAAGAGTTTTCTAATTTTAAAATTTTATCTCTCAGCTCAGAGTTTTCCAATTTGAGACTCTCAGACTTATTAGAGTCAGATTCAAGAGTTCTTTTCAGATCTCTGAATTTAGCTCTAATCTGCTGATAACGTTCCAGAATTTCATTGAGGCTTTCAGCAAGTTCAGCCTTTGTAAAATTAACAGCGAAGTTAGGGAATACCTCTTCTGTGTCTGATTCTGAGTCTGAGTCAGAAGCTTCACTGTCATCTGGAATGTTAGCCATAAGCGCTATGTTCGCCCTTTCATCATCTGATTCTGAGTCAGCTTCAGACGAGTCAGAGTCATCCCATGTGGCCATGAGGCTTTTCTTCTTCTCTCTTCCAAACCTCTTTTTGGGCTTTTCCCTCTGAAGCTTTGGACAGTCACTCTTGTAGTGTCCTTGCTCATTGCACTCGTAGCAGATGATGTCTTTTGTATTTGGCTTCTTGCTACCTGAGGAGCCTTCAGATCTTCTGTATCCAGAGGAAGAATCTGTTCTTCTGTATCTGGAAGAAGACTCGTTCTGATCAGATCTTCTGGGATTCCTGAATTTCTTTTGTCTTTGCTTCCACAGTTGATTTACTCTTCTGGAGAGAAGAGAAAACTCGTCTTCTTCTGATGAGGATCCATCAGATGTTTCTTCAACTGCCTGCAAAACTTTAGATTCAGATTTTCTGTTAGATTTTAAAGCTATAGGCTTACCTTGCTTCTGAGGCTCGTCAGCTTCCAGCTCTATCTCATGACTTCTGAGGGAGCTTATAAGTTCCTCCAGAGTGATTTTGTTGAGATCTTTCGCCAGCTTCAGAGCAGTAACCATAGGCCTCCACTGCTTGGGTAAACTTCTGATTATCTTCTTGACATGGTCAGTAGTAGAGTACCCCTTGTCCAGAACTTTGAGACCAGCTACCAGAATCTGGAATCTGGAGAACATAGTTTCAATGGATTCAGATTCTTCCATTTTAAACGCCTCATACTTCTGAATGAGCGCCAGAGCCTTTGTTTCCTTGACTTGGACGTTTCCCTCATGCGTCATTCTGAGAGAATCAAAGATGTTCTTAGCTGTGTCTCTGTTGGAGATCTTCTCATACTCAGTATAGGAGATAGCACTGAGGAGGATGGTTCTGGCCTTATCGTGATTCTTGAAATCACGCTTTTGTTGATCAGTCATTGATTTTCTATCAATCTTCTGACCAGTTGCATTAACAGGGTGCGTGTATCCATCTGTCACCATATCCCACAGATCAGCATCATGTGCTAGAAAGAAGCTTTCAATTCTGTCTTTCCAGTAGTCAAAGTTTTCTCCATCAAAGACTGGAGGTTTGCCGCTGAATCTGTCTCTATCCTCATTGTTGTCATTGCTGAAATGAGAGTTGTTTCCTGCCATAGTGTTTTTCTGACGCTGGATCTTTTACTGACACGGTTAAGTGTTTTAGCTCAGAACCAGGCGCTCTGATGCCAATTGAAGGGGTGAAAAACACAAGAAGGGGGGGGGGGGGGGTTGAATTGTAAAACTGGAAACTTAAAGCAAATGACAAGGTATTTTTATCCTGGTTCGTTTGATCTCAAACTACTCCAGTCCACCCGTTCAAGGTGATTTCGCCTCTCTCCAACGAGGTCTTAATTCACTATATTCAACTGAATACAAATCTGCTTTAGCAACTGCTAAAACCTTCTTGATTCAAACCACAATCCGGTTTGTCAAGGCAACACTTTCTTACAAAGGAATGAACAAGTGTGTATGAATGTTTTCTACAAAAACTATATCACAACTGTGATGTTTACACAAATGAAGCTTAGAATACTAAGATGCTAAACGCTAATAGAGTATCAGAGTTTGGTGGTTTAGCAAAACTTGTAGAGTGAAGATTACTGTTCAGCTTTGTGCGTGTAGAGAGTTTGGAAGCATTAGCCGTGATAATCTTCAAAGCTTGGTTTATATAGCACTTGAGAAGATGAACGTTGAAGCAAATATTCTTGATTCAATGCTATTAACAAGCTTTCCTTTTTGAGCAGATCTTGTCTAGAATGATGCCGTTGGTATTGATTAGCTTTCAATGCACAGTACCGTTGCTTCTTCAATGCACGATCTGGCTTGGCTCATTCTGATTCTGCTTCGCTGCTGATGAACTAATTTGTTTCTGTATCAGAGTGTTTTACGCGCAGTTCTGTTCATCAAGCTTCAGCATGTGCAAGCGTTGATCATCTGATCTTGACGTTCTGATTCAGCAACTTCTGATGCTGATGTGCAGACTCATATTCTGATGCTGAAAACGTGATCTTGCTTATTTTAATCAGCATATCTGCAAGTCAGAGCATAGTAATTTTAGGCAGCATATAATTCAATCATAAAATATTTAACTACTATATCTTTTCACTTTGTTATCATCAAAACTTAAATATAGGGTACTAGATTCAAACATTGTTCTAACATCAACTTGTTGGGTCATTTTATGCGTAGTATCTTTTGACTATGTCTGCATTCGCAGGGTGCGGCAAGTCGTCACCGTCCATGGTGGTCAGAATCATTGCCCCACCAGAAAAGATGCTCTTGATCACAAATGGTTCTTCGTAAGTAGGAGTCCACTTTCCCCTGGGATCACTTTGCGGCAAGATGATCCTCTTGATTACAAGATCTCCGACTTGATATACCTGACGCCTGACTTTCTTGTTGAAGGCCTTGATCATCCGTTTTTGATACGTCTGACCATGAAAAACAGTAGTAAGTCATTTCTCGTCGATCAAATTAAGTTGATCAAGCCAGGTCTGAATCCAATCGTCTTCACTCAAACCGGCATCCTTCATAATCCTCAAGGAAGGAATCTGAACTTCCATAGGTAGAACAACTTCCATGCCATACACCAAAGAAAAGGGAGTTGCCCCTGTTGAAGTACGTGTCGTGGTACTATATCCATGCAGAGCAAACGGTAACATCTCATGCCAGTCCTTGTAGGTGACTGTCATATTTTGAATGATCTTCTTGATATTTTTGTTCGTAGCTTCAACAACACCGTTCATCTTCGGCCGATAGGGAGATGAATTGTGATGATAAATCTTGAACTGCTCGCACAGAGCGGTGATCATAGTGTTGTTAAAATTTGTATCATTGTCTGTGATAATCCTGTCGGGGATACCATATCGGCATATGAGGTTCTGCTTGATGAAACGGGCAACCACGTTCTTTGTAATAGAGGCATAGGAAGCTGCTTCGACCCACTTGGTGAAGTAGTCAATAGCGACCAAGATGAAGCGATGTCCATTGGATGCCGTATGCTTGATCTCTCCAATCATGTCAATGCCCCACATTGCGAATGGCCAAGGAGCTGTCAGAACGTTGAGAGGAACAGGAGGAATATGTACCTTGTCGGCATAGACTTGGCATTTGTGGCAAGTACGAGAATGTTGGTGACAATCAGCTTCTATGGTAGACCAGTAGTAGCCTGCCCTTAGAATCTTCTTAGCCATCGTATTTCCGCTTAAGTGGGTGCCGAATGTGCCACTATGTATTTCGGTCATGATCAACTCTGCTTCAACCTTGTCCACACAACGAAGTAGAACACAATCATGGTTGCGCTTATAAAGGATTCCATTTCTTAGGAAGAACTTGGCAGCAAATCTCCTTAAGAACTTTTTATCATTGACTGAAGCTCCTTCAGGATATTCCCTAGTCTGGAGATACCTTTTGATTTCATGAAACGAAGGTTGTTCCACTACTTCTTCGGTATTAATCTTGTGATAGTGCGCAGGTTTGTCCATTCGCTCGATGGTGATTTGGGGAGCCTCGTTATCCCAGTTGAGTTTAAACATGGAAGACATTGTAGCCAGAGCATCGGCTAACTGATTTTCTTCTCGCAGGAAATGCTCGAAGGTAATCCGCTCAAAATGAGGCAACAATGTCAAGACATGTTCTTTGTATGGGATACGATTAGGATGTCTAATGTCCTACTCTCCTTTGACTTGACTGATAACCAAAGCCGAGTCCCCAAATACGATCAAAGATTTGATTCCTAAGTCTATAGCAGCCTTGAGACCAAAGATGCAAGCTTCGTATTCAGCCATGTTGTTGGTACAGCTGAAGCAAAGTCGGGCAGTGAAGGGTGTATGGAAACCTTCCGGAGAAATGAGTACCGCACCGATACCGTTGCCAAGTGCATTTTAATCACCATCAAAGTACAGGGTCCATCGGGATCCTTGTTCAGCTCCTTCATACGGTCTGTTACCTTCAATGTTGTCCAATTTCATGATGTCCTCGTCAGGGAAGTCGAATCTCATAGATTGGTAATCTTCGACGGCTTGATGAGCTAGATGGTCAGCTAGTACACTCCCCTTTATAGCTTTTTGGGTAGTATACTGGATATCATACTCAGTCAGGATCATTTTCCATCTAGCGATTCTTCCAGATAAAGCAGGCTTCTCGAAGATATACTTGATCAGATCCATTTTGGAAATCAGCAGAGTGGTATGAGTTAACATATACTGCCTTAGCCGACAAGCAACCCATACCAAAGTGCAACAAGTTTTCTCGAGCAGTGAGTAGTGAGTCTCACAGTCGGTAAACTTTTTGCTAAGGTAATAAATGGCATGCTCTTTTCGGCCAGACTCGTCATGTTGGCCCAGTACGCACCCCATTGAGTTATCCAAAACAGTCAGATACATGATTAATGGCCTTCCTTCGACGGGTGGCATCAAAATAGGAGGTTCCAGTAAATACTCCTTAATCTTATCAAAAGCAACTTGGCAATCATTGTTCCATTCAACTACCTGA
Source organism: Vicia faba (assembly GCA_948472305.1). Classification (NCBI taxonomy): domain Eukaryota; kingdom Viridiplantae; phylum Streptophyta; class Magnoliopsida; order Fabales; family Fabaceae; genus Vicia; species Vicia faba. Next base: position 1,269,034,030 of record OX451736.1, on the reverse strand, counting down.
TCTTTCTTTAACAGTTTGAAAATTGGCTCACAGGTAGATGTCAGGTGAGAGATGAACCTCGCGATATAGTTTAAGCGTCCCAAGAATCCTCTAACCTCCTTTTCAGTGTGGGGGGTATGCATTCCTTGTATAACCTTTACTTTAGCTGGATCAACCTTAATGCCTTTGTTGCTGACAATAAATCCCAAAAGTTTACCAGACCTAACTCCAAAAGTGCACTTGCTTGGGTTCAGTTTGAGCTTATACTCCTTCAACCTGACAAACAGCTTTTGCAAATGGTCAAGGTGTTCTTCTTCTGTCTGTGATCGAGCTATCATGTCGTCTACGTAAACTTCGATCTCATGATGTATCATATCATGAAACAAAGCTACCATGGCGCGTTGATAGGTTGCCCCTGCATTCTTCAGTCCGAATGGCATCACTTTGTAGCAGAAGGTACCCCATTGCGTGACAAAAGTAGTTTTCTCCATGTCCTCGGGGGCCATTTTGATCTGGTTATATCCAGAGAATCCATCCATGAAGGAAAATACCTTGTGTTGAGCTGTGTTGTCAACCAAGATATCCATATGTGGCAGTGGAAAATCATCCTTGGGGCTAGCCCTGTTTAAATCCCGATAGTCCACACACATTTTGACTTTGCCGTCCTTCTTAGGCACGAGCACAATGTTAGCAACCCATTGTGGATAGGAAGTAATAGCCAGAAAGCCAACATTGAATTGCTTCATTACCTCAGCTTTGATCTTCTCAAACATGTCGGGCCTCATTCAGAGGACCTTTTGCTTGACCGGTGGACAGTTTTCTCTTGTAGGGAGACGGTGAACCACGATATCTGTATCTAGTCTCGGCATGTCTTCATAAGACCAGGCGAAGATTTCAACATATTCGTTCAACAACTGCACTAAGCGCTCTTTGACACTTGGTTCGAGGTTGGCACCCACCTTAACCTCTTTCTTGTCTTCCTCTGTCCCCAAGTTGATGGTTTCTAGCAACTCTTCATGAGGCAAAATAACCCTCTCTTCTTGTTGCAAAAGTCTGGCTAACTCTCCCGGCACTTCACAGTCTTTGTCAACTTCGTACTCATCATGATTGACCAAATCTTCAGAGTTATCGAAGGATAAAGCAGAATAGTCACCCATGGAATCTGGAGTGGATGGGTACCTGCATTTGCGAGTGTGTGTGTGTAAGGGATAGCCATCCTTAAACAAAATAAAATGCAAAAGGAAAGAAAATGAACACAATAGTTTATAGATGAAAAACGTCCAATGATTCATTAAAACATGGCATATGATAATGAAGAAAATCAAGCCCTTACAAATGGACCTATATGCCTCGGGTAAGCATGAGGTGAAAATAGTGTACGAATTGTTTAGTTATTACAGACCAAAAATAGGAAATTGTTCAAAGATGAAATTACTGGTTGATAAAGGTGATGGGAATAAAATCCTTTGCTTCCCAGTTGCTTAAACCCCCTTCGACGGTTGGAAAGATCCAATCTTCAAAGTGGCCCTCTTCATCATCTTCTACAACATTGATTCCATGGCAGGTGATCTTGACGGGTGGTCCTCCAGCCTTGGAGCGACGCATAGCCTTTTGTCCTGCAGCAGTAAACCCTAATCCAAACTTGTCCGTCTTATGGGGAAAATCAGGCAGTTGCCCCCATATTATGCTCTTTCCTTTTTTAACTACAACCTCTGTGTCCTTGAGAGATACCATCCTAGATACATGCTTGGGAACGATAGGCACCTCAACCATTGTCTTCGCAACTGCGACCTCCGGAGAAACTTCCTCAAAATGTTGGAAAGGCGTTTCGATGAACTCGCCATCCAACTCCACATAGCGGAAGGAATTGAGATGACTTATCATGTACTCTTCCTCGCCGTGCACCGTTATAATCTTACCCTTAACAGGATATTTCAGCATTTGGTGCAAAGAGGAGGTAACTGCCCCAACATAATGGATCCACGGTCTTCCTAACAAACACGAATATGAAGGACGGATGTCCATCACATAAAAGGTGGAGTTGAAAACTTCCGTGCCTACTTTGATAGGAATATCAACCTCTCCGCGAACCATTCTTTTGGACCCATCAAAAGCCCTAACAACGATGTTACTAGGTTTGAGGGTCAATCCTTTGCAATCCAAACGGTCCACGCTTTCTTCGGCAGCACATTCTAGGAAGAATCAGTATCAACTAAAACATGGGCGAGGGTGGTTCCCCTGCATTCAACTAATACATGTAGCGCGTCGTTGTGTTTCCTTCCTTTGGGAGTCAGATCAGAATCAGAAAAGCCAAGGCCATTATCAGCAGTAAGAATGGCCACGCACTCCTGAAACTGGTCAGTCGAAGTTTCTTGGGGCACGTGTGCCGTCTTTAAAAATTTGATTAAGGCCTTAGCATGGGCCTCAGAGCAGAGTAGAAGAGCCAACATGGATATTTTAGAAGGGGTCTGCCCTAGCTGTTCCACGACGTCGAAATCACTCCTTTTGATTATTTTCAAGATTTCCTCCATTTCTTTCTAGGTAGTTTCGGGGATAACCACAGCATGAGCCTTCGTCTTGACAGGCTCTTCCTGTATCCCCTTACCCTTATTGGTAGTATCAATAGATGATCTTACTTCAGGAGTATCCAATTCTTCAATTATCGGGTCTCGCACAGATGGCCTAACAGGCACAGAAGCTTTCGAGGGTCCGAAAACTACTCGAGGGGGAGAAATCTCTGGAGAAAAAATCCGGCCGCTGCGGGTTATCTTGCTTGTTCCCGTAATGTTCCCTATATCAGGGGTCTCCTCTTCAGAATTCTCTTGGACTGATTCAATCTGTTTGATGCCATGATAGAAGATTTCTCCTCCGTAGTTCCATGGTATCGTCTTGTCAGATTGATACGGGACAGGCCCCGACATGGTGATTTTTAATGGTACAAATTTAGAGTCAGGTGTAATCTTGACAGGCCTTTTACAGACCTTTTACCAGCCCCTTCATCAGACGTTGAGGGGAACTCGAGAACTTTTCTAGCATTTCTTTCAAACCTTCTTCCAAAAGTGGCTACTCCGAGCCTTTTCTTCTTTTTCTCTTTATTCTTCTCCAACAGTGCTTTGAGGTCCTCTTGACCCTTTGCTAAGGTCATGAGGAGTTGCTGGAATTGAGAATTCTGTGCTTGCAGATCCTTAACCGTCAGCTCCAAATCCATCTTGCTGAAATAAACAACAAAAAGATAAGGAAACCTGGTGCGAAGACCTGTTTATGCATATGATGAATGGTATGTTATTCATGTAATGCATTCAAGGATTCAGAAATTCAAATTTGTTGCAAACAAAAAGGAATACACGACATATTAAGAAGAAATTGTTAGTACATAAGTGCCCCATTAGGAAAAATATTACAAAATTCTCAATGTAAAAAGACATTGCGCATCCTCTTTGGCGCGATGTAAGTGTTGAGAGTTTCCTCCTCATGAAGTCGGAGGGTAAGCTCCAAAACCTTCTTCTCACTGGCGTAGAAGCTGGCTTCAAAAGTATTTTGTTCTTCTTTGAGTTGGATCCAACTCTTTTGCATTTCTTCCCATGATGTTGGCATGTCAGGATGTAGGAGCGTGTATGGAACCTCTCCTTCCATAACAGGCTCTTTGATCAAGGGGAGAATGTGAGGGTATGGCATCATAAGATTCTGGGCGCGGGTTCGTACCCACTTGAGATAAGGATCAAGGGGGATGGGATTCTTGTGCCCCAGTGTCTTACTATCCACCTTGTTGGGCATCCTCCAAGCTCTGATGAACCTTTGTCGAAGTCCTTGCGCATTGTAGTCGAAGTCAAAAACTAGGTCAGGAATCAGCATGTTATGGGGGCCATCCCTCCGAGCATATCCAAACTGTCTTAGAGCTAAACAGGGGTTGTAGGTAATGCCTCCCCTAATGCCAAGTAGTGGGACATTAGGTAATTCCACACAACGATCAATGATGATGACATTTTCTCTGGACCGAGAACACCAATGAACATCAGAATGTGTGAGGGTCATCAATCATTGTGACCACCTTAAACCCTGCTCATTCTTCAAAACTGATTGTGGAAGGTGAGAAATAAACCACCTTTCTAGGAGAGGAGTACAACACATGAGAACACCTCTTTTCCTCATTGTTCGTGTGTAAAATGAGTGTAGGATGTCCCCAAGCAATGTAGGTACAGGATTCCAAGATATGAAAATCTTGACAGCATTCACATCTATAAGCTGATCAGGGTTTGGTAACAAGACCAAACCATAGATGAGGAGTGCCATAATCTCTTCAAAGGCTTGTAGATCTAGAGAATTCCAGCAGTCTTGTGCCTTATCAAACAGAAACTTTGCCAAGAATCCCTTGACACCACTTCTGGTTTCCCAATGTCCCTTGATGTCAGATGGTTGCAAGTGTAATGCTTGAGCAACATCTTCAGGATTTGGTTCTTATTCAGTACCGTTGTAGGGTAGTTGATGAAGAATAGGAATTCTCAGGAGTTGAGAAAATTCCTCCAAAGTGGGTACTAATTGGTAATCAGGGAATGTGAAATAGTGGTGTAGGGGGTCAAAGAACTAGAAGATAACTTTCACCAAGTCTTCTTCAATGTTGGAGTTGACCAAGTTGAGAAGTCTACCATGTCTTTCACTGAAGAGAGAATTCTATGGAATCCTAGAAGTAAGCTCCTTGAGTTGAGGAGGGATTCTCACAAGGTTGACTTGAATTATTTTCCTGCGAAGAGATTCTATGACCTACAAAACAAGAACAAAGATGAAGATCCAAACCCTTGAAATGTTTAGTGGATGCATACGATGCTTTATGACGTTCATGATGTATGTACAAACACATGTACAAGCAAGTCACACAAAACCCTAGTTTCAGGCTTGCATGAGGTTTCATAGGTAAATAACCTCTTGAGTTTAGTTGGCTCAAACCTGTCCTATAAATAGTAACCGGGTTCTAAGGAGCTCAATATCACTGGGTTGTTTTCTATGTTCATTGTTTTGGTTTAGCCACTTAACTAGCGACCAAAATATTCCAAGAAAACAACCCTCAATTAGTGTAGTATCGAGTATCTACCAACTTCGGACTGTACCAAAGCCGGTCATCTCACTACCCCTAATAAAAGGCCAAGATGGTCAAGTAAGGTTCTAAGAGTTCATTAGTGCTTCATGACATCACTCAGCAGCCCCGTATTCTCTTTGATTGACTCAAAGGCTACAGGTACTCACAAATATGTCGCACTAATATAGCTACTGCTTCAACCATGTCGGTATACCCCGCACAGTTTCCACAACGTATTGCTATTTACCTATGAATGTTTCCCAAATCCGGGTAGAGGATTTCAAACCTAAACAAGAGAACCAAATGTAAAGCAATCAAAGCAAACAATATAATCATGCAAAGGGTGATCTAAGCCCTAAGGTTACTCCACTTTTAAAGTTATCCCCAGCAGAGTCGCCAGTTCTATGATACGGTGGGAGAACTGACTTGGGATTTTGCATTTGTGTTTGCAAATGTTTCGGTTTAGCAAGAGTCGCCACCGACTTTTTATTTTATCCTAAGGAAAGGTCAAAAAGCACAGGAAAGACCTTTGAGATGTTTTCTTGGGTTCGGGGTGTAGATTATAGAAAGGGAAGGTATTAGTACCCTTTCTATCCATGGTTATCCATGGGCTCTTAGTTACTTGTTTTGATCACTTGCTTTGCTTTTCAATTAATTGAAATGGTGCTCTTCAATTGTTTGAAATGGTGCTTTGTGTGTGTTTTTGAAAGATGTTTTTTGAAAAGAGGCCATCGTTGTGGAAACCTTTGTAATAATTCTTGTTTGAATGTATACAAAGGTGTTTTTGTCTTTTGAAAAGTTTTCCATGTTTGAAAGTAAGGTTTTGAAATTGTGTTGTGAAGTGTGTTTGAAGATAGCAAGGATGTTTTTTGCAATTTTTGATCAAGTAACTAAGAGTTATATACCCTATTTTACTCAAAGATCTTTCTTACGTTTTTAACCATTTTAACAGTGTTGTTTCGCCATTGTATTTGGTGAACAACCTTGTGTTAGGAAGTTAAACGGGACAACCGCGGGTCATCGTATAGACCATGATAGCAATTGTGTCAAGTATTTTTGGCAAATTTCTTGAGGGACTAGATCATTTTGTTTAGGCAACTCAGATAACGTCATCGAGGGACTATGATCTTTTGTTTTGTTTTTGTTTTGCCAAAGTACTTGACATGCATACCATGGCCCATTTTTGAAGGCAACAAGTGGATTGTAACCCTAGGGGTGCAAGTGTGCATTGTGTTTGTTTTTTCATGCATTTTTGTCTTTGATTAGGTCAAACTATTTGTTGGTTTTGATTTTTGCATACAAACCCTAATTCTCTAATCATGGCATAATTGAAAGCGTAAGAGTGCGAGAATTTAAACTCTAAGCTATAACAACATGATATAGGGAGGGGTACAAATTTGAATAGGGGATTATTTTGCAAGAGATTAAACCCTAAATTATTACAACCAAATTGAATTTGCAAGGCTTAATATTTAAATGTACAATATTTAAATAAAATACAATAAATAAATAAAAATGTATTATGCAAAAAAGGTTTTTTTTTATTCATGTATGCAAAAGTATTTTTTAATGTACAAGGTATAAAGAAATAAATAAAAGATTGATTTTATTTGTTTTTAGGGCAAAAACCCTAATTTCTTAAGAAAATAAATAAATAGTATTATTTATGTACAAAAAATGGTATCAATATGTACAAAAAATAAAAGTATATTAAAAAAAAGTATTTTTAGTATAAAATATCAATAAAAATAAAATGTATTATTTTTTGTGTTTTTTATTCTATGCTTTTAATAAAATAAAGTAAATTATTAAGTGTGTAAAAAATAATAAATGAAATAAATTAAGTATTATTAAGTGTGTAAATTAAAAGTATATGAAATATATTAAGTGTGTAAATAAATAAAATAAATTATTTACAAAAGTGTATATATTTCAAGAAAATATTTTCAAATGTGAATAAAAATAATAAATGAAAATAAAAGTATTTTTTAAATTATTTTTAGGTTTAAACAAAATAATATAAAGTATTTAAACATTTTAATGTTAGAAATAATTAAAATAAATACCAAATAAATATAAAAATTTATGAAAATATTTTTTTGGCATTTTTTATGTTTGGAAATAAAATAATAAAGTCAGAAATGAAATAAAAATGCAAAAATAATAACTATACAAAGAAATGGGCCAGGGGGGTATGAAACTGAAAATGGGGGTGTCAAAAGCAGGAAGTAGCCAGACCCAGCCCAGCTACTTCATCTTCTTCCTCTGTCCAACAGAAATTTGAAAAAAAACGCGCGCTTGCTATACAAACCTGTATCTCCTGTATTTGTGATCTTTTGACAAAACTCAAAAGATGAAACTTGTAGAGCATCAAATCACGAATCTAACCATATAAAAAACTTAAGCTAACTCTCAAAGACCAGAGAGAATTTCTCTGGCCCTAATTTCTAACCTAGGTTTTTCAGAAAGTTCATGGATGAAATTCTCCTAGCACGATTAATATAAATGAAAACTAAGCACATGTATGGTTTCAGAGCAATGAATACAACATCTTTCATTCACAAACCTAAGTCTAAATATTCCTAAATAGAGAGATAGAAGTTCATGAAATACCTGTTTCATTTGATTTCGAGCTGGACAATGCAGCAACTTTCAATGGGGCCTGAGATTCTTTTGAGCTTACTTGATGTCCCCTGAACCTTTCCCAATGCTCAATTTGTTTTGAAGTGGCCTGAATCGTGCTACAGAACTCAACCTGCAAAGCTTCCAAACAAAAATGGTGATGTGTGTTAATGGTGTTACAGCAACTTGTGAATGGTCTGGACAACTTAGGTATATTGTTTGGAATGTGTTTGAAGTGATTTTGGACAAAACGCACGAGGGGATTTGATTATGGCTGGTGATTTGCAGAACTGGCCCTGTTTTGCAAGAAAAAGTGGTTTTGGAGTATGAGGAGGTTTGAGAGGTCAAAGGCTCGTGCTTCTGGCTTGCAAGGGTGTGAGAAACTTGTTTCAAAACTTTGCTTGAGTTCAATATATCATATGTGTGAGTTCTGAGCTTTTGGCCATTTGACTTGTTTTTTAAGCAAAGATGTGAACTGACCAAGCTATGGCCTGTATAGGCTAGTTACAAGCATGCTCAACTTGGTGTACTATGCCTGAGATTAGGGAACTTGTTTTCTGCAAGGAAAAAAGTCCAAGGCTCAAGAAAATGCAATTTGACATAAAGTGGCCTTTATGAAAATGGAAGTGTGACCTTTATGCTTAAAATGGAAAAGTTTAATGTACAAAGCTCTCTTGATCAGAACAATGCCAATGTCCAATGTATTTGCATTCAATTTTTCAGTGTAAATTTGTTTAGAGGCCTGTAATCATGTACTAAGCTAGTTTGGTCAGATTTGCAACTTGGTATGAACATGTATTGGCCATGGTTTCAAAGTGAGTTTTTGCCAACTTCAAGCATTCGATTCTCCCTAACCACAAAGGTGTTTGAGGAGTTATTTGACAATTTGGAAATCTTGAAACATGTACTATAATCCATATTTGAAATGTAACTTAAGACTCTAAGTGGAACTATGTGAAAAATGGCCAAGAAGATGGGTCAAAATCCTGCCTAAACTATGGCAAGATTTCTCAAAGTTAAAAGTTTTAGGTACCCTTGTTCCAAAAATCATAACTTGATATCCAAGCTTATTTTGAGAAAACTTTGTGAATCAAAGTTGTACAATTTGTGATGGACTACAACTTTCATGTTCTAAGTTTTGTTTGAATCCATTTGCATCTTGGTGAAAAAATGGGACAAAGTTAGGAAAAAATAAGAAAATTTTATAACTTAGAAAATTTCTAAGTTATGAAAATTTTCCATTTTAAACCCTAGTTTGCAATTTTGGGTTTCTTGATGAACAAGTTTCATAATTTGACATGTCTTGATGAAAAATGACCTTTGACACTTGATTTTGACCAAAAAGTCAAATTTTGACTTATCAGTATACAGTTAAATTTTGATCAGTTGACTGAAAAATTCCTCTGTCAATCCTATGCATTTGAGATCTTTTGAACTTGTTGAATGGGTCAAGACAATTTCATTGAGTCCTTGAGTCCATGGTTGAGCTTGATTTTCCATTGGCTAGGTCAAACAGTCAAAAATTGTCTTTGTACAATCAAAACCCTAAAAATGACCATTTTGCCCTTTTGGTGATCTGATCAAATTTCTTATGGAATTATGATCCAAACTTGATTAAATGGTTCATATGAGTTCATAATGTTGATGTGGGTCAAAATTCATGAGATTTGACTGTTAATTGGCCACAGTTAACTTTTTCCCCAATACAGTTGATTTCTAGGTCAACTGTCCAATTGACTGGGCAAAAATTTGATTCAAGGCTTGAAACTTGGTATGGACAAACTTGTGAATCCAATATGAAGTATGAAAGTCACCTTGGGCATTGTAGTTCAAAACATCCCTGTGCAAACTCAAACCCTAATTTAGGTCAACAGTGCAAGGTGTCTTGAGCAGAGCAAACCCTAGCTTGATCTTGAATTCCAAGAGTCTTGTGATGAGAAATGTTGATGAAATGAGAGGGAAAATTTTGGGGTACAACACCGGCCTAGGGCAGAGTACGAAGAAGATGTGAATATGGTCTTTGGATGTGCCGGTGAATTCCAGATTTTTCATGGGAATCATATGGATGATGATTTGGTGCAGTTGCACGCTAATTTATGTCACATGGATGGTCAAGAAGAACACCATTATGGGTCTTGTCGGGTCTGCTGTAGAGATTCTCGTGGTTGTTCTATTGGGAGAAGAGGTATTCAATTATTATTGGATAGTGGTACTATCAAAGTTTCAGGAAATAGATATGATTACAATGGGATTAATGTGATTGAAGATTTCTCGGTTGAGACTATGTAAGATGATGAGTATGCTTCTGCAGATGAATTCTTTTCCTCAGATGAAGACGTGTTTTCCAATAGTGATTTTGTGATGCCTAAGTATTCTGAAGAAGGAGTGAATGTTATTGTGCCTTGTTTTGGTATTCCCGCCCCTATAGAGATTGAGTATCATAGCAAGCCAGTTGTTGCTCCAGTGGTGATTTGCTTGCTGGGTCCTGTTCCTTATGAATCAGACAAGGTTGTGCCCTATAAATACAATGCTAAAATCTTAGAGGTTGGTATGGAAGTTCCCATCCAACCTTTTTCTGATGTCAAGAATATTACTGAAGCCAGCCGAGTGACCCGCAATGGCCGTGTTTTCGCACCTGCCATTCAAGGGAATGTTAATGCTGATAAAAAGGTTGTTGAAAGTGTTGAACCTAAGAAGGCAGTGCGGGAATCTAGTGGTACTATTCTGGAAAAAGATGTGGATGATATATTGAAGATTATCAAGATGAGCGACTACATGATCATAGATCAATTGTTGTAGACTCCATCAAAGATATATATTCTAGCCTTGCTAATGAACTCTTCTGCCCACAGGGAATCTTTGATGAGAGTATTGGATCAAGCTTTTGTAGAAAGTGATATGCCTTTGGACCAATTTAGCAGTGTGGTAGGGAATATCACATCCTGTAATAACCTGAGTTTCTATGATGATGAATTTCCCGAAGAAGGAAGGAATCATAACTTGGCTCTTCATATCTCCATGAACTATAAGATCGATTCATTGTCCAATGTGCTGATTGATAATGGGTCCGCTTTGAATGTTATAACGAAGAGCACACTTATGAAGCTAAAGTACCACAGAGCTCCCATGCGCCCAAGTGGCATAATTGTGAAAGCTTTCGATGGATCAAGGAAGTCTTTCATCGGAGAAGTAGATTTTCCTATTCATATAGGCCCACACTTATTTCAGATTACTTTCCAAGTTATAGACATTGTTCCCACTTACAGCTGTTTGCTAGGACGACCATGGATACACGAGGCAAAGGCCGTTACTTCAACTTTGCATCAGAAGCTGAAGTTTGTGTGTGAAGGAAAAATGATCATCATAAATGGAGAACATACTTTGTTAATATCTCATTTATCCTCTTTTAGTGTTATGGAAGCGAATGAAGCTGATGTTGGAACTCAGTTCCAAGCTTTATCCATTGATAACATAAGGGAAAATGAGAACTCTATAGCTTCATTTAAGGATACTCAGCAGGTAGTGCATAATGGCCTTAGTAAAGTATGGGGGCATATTGTGGACCCACATGTGAATACGAATAGAGCTGATTTGGGATTCTCTGTGAAGAATGATAAAGGTAAGAACATGAAGCCTAAGTATGCTTTGAGAAAATATCAGGATATCTTTCATAGTGGGGGTTATCTTCATCCGACTATTTCAGGGATCAATGCTATTGTGGAAGATGAAGCAGAGCAAGGGATACCGAATTACGGGACGCATGAAGTCAGATTCTAGAATTGGATCACCATTATTGTTCCCTCTTGCATTCATATTTCAAAGTAATTTATTTTTTGTTTGTCTTTTCAAAATCTTTCACTCTGCCCAAGGTGAAAGTTGACATTGTATGGGCATATCTGTTTGCTTTGATCTTTAAGATCAATAATAAAAGTTGTCTTTAATTCCCAAATTGTGTCTTTACTTTATGATTTTTCTTGGAAGATGGTAATCAGAAAAAAACCTTTCAAAGCAAATAATAATTGTAATCTGCATAATCACTTGCTATATGTGTCAGTTTCTAAAAGTAATCAAAAATCATATGTGCAGATTAATAATAAACCCGTTGAATACAATGACCCTACACCCTCTCTCAACTTTGAATATCTTGTGTATGGGGCCGAAGAAGAAGAAGAATATGATGAAATTCCAGAAGAGGTTTCACAGTTGCTTGAGCGCGAGGAAAGTGCCATTCAGCCATTTAAAGAGCCATTGGAAGTAATCAATTTGGGTTCAGAGGAAGATCCAAAAGAAGTCAAGATTGGAGCATTGCTGCATCCCGATGTGAAGAGCAAGTTGATTGAATTGTTGAAATAATATGTGGACATATTTTCTTGGTCATACCAAGACATGCCTGGTTTAGATACGAATATTGTGGAACATCATTTGCCGCTAAAGCCAGAATGCCCGCCAATCAAGCAGAAATTGCGAAGAACTCACCCTGATATGGCAGAATAGTAAAATTCAAAATAAAATTCCATAAAAATTTCAAAAAGTCACAAAAGAGAAAGATGACTTTATAAATTTTTTTCAGATATTAAAAACATCAATAAGTATCTTTAAATGATTAAAAACAAGTCAAAATAAAGGATAACTTATAAAAAAATATCAAATGTAAAAATAAAATTATGAAAAAATAAAAATCAGAAAGAGGATATTTGAAAATATTTTTTATGAATTTTTTCATAATTTTTGAGTCAGAAATGAATTTTCTATGATTTTTTGAAGTTTAAAACAATAAAAATATAAAAATCAGAAATAAAAAATAAAGTCAAAAAAGTATAGACCATTGGATGAGAGTCAAAACGCGTTAGTAAACATATCCAATGGATCTGGCGCACTGTGCATGTCATGGTCTTTATTGGAAATCACACCAAATCATTTTTTATAAAATAAAAATAACTTAAAATGAGGCACGTTGGATGGAGTCTGACTCACTAAAGTAATCAGATCCTAGGGCTCACAACATGCGCACATGGTAAAGGAAACACACTGCATTTGTTTCAAAAAAATAATTTGGCTAAACATCATCTGTTAAAGAGGGACATGTCATCGTCTTCAACCTCCAGCCAGTCTCGAAACCAGGTTCATGAAATGGAAAAATTAGAGCTCGAGACCGGTATCGTTCGCTTCATCTCTTCAATACGGTTCCAATGGTACCCTTGCGAAAAAATTATTTAAGGTGTAGCTCAGTCGATTTGCAAAAAACCAGAAGAAAACATTTGAATAGGGATTTGAAAATTCATGGTCAAACTCACTTCTAGTTGAAAACAAGTGTTGTGGCTAGTATCAGAATGTTGAGAGCTTCATTACAGCATGATTTAGGATGCCTTAGAGCTTGACTCTTCTTCTGTTTTCTTCGGTGAAGTTCAAGGATGAAGAATTGACAAAGAAAATGGATTGAGGAAGGTTGTAAAACTGAATTCGAATTTGCAGAAAAGTGGGTTGAGGAGATAGTTTGGCAGGGTGATTCTGGCTGTTCAAGCTTGAGAAAATAAGTGAGGTATAACCCTCTATTTATAGGGAAACAAATGGGATACTCAAGCGTGTGGAATGATGAATTTTTAAGGGAATTCGTGTGAAGTTGCAAGCATGAGTAATGTGTGACTTGCTTAGCATCAAAACTCAGCCAAATCTTGTGTTTTATGATGCTAAATGCTTTTGGAAAGTTGTTAAACATGATTAGAAGCAAAAATGCATGCTAACTTGGTGATTAGAAGCCATATTGTGAATTTCAAATTCTGACTTGGGAGGAAAACTTCAGTTTAAAGGTATCATCTTTGAGCCAGTGGTGTGCATGATTTAGGGAACCTTAGGACCTGATTCTTGATGCATTGGAAAGATGAGATCACAAACTTTACAATGTGCAAGGAATTGAATCAACTGGATGTTTGAGCTAAAAGTTATGATGAGTCAAAGTTGAGAAAAAGATGCTGACTTTTTGTACTTAGAAAATTTTTAAGTTTTTTCTTCAAAAATGGCCTATAATGTTTTGATTTCAAACAAGGTCTTCTTCCAAAATATTGATTTGATCAATGATGCTAGATTTAAGTAGACTTCCCAAATAGCAGTGTGAAACTTAAATCACTCAAAAACACCAAGTATTGAAAAAGTTATGGCTTTGCAAAATTGGTGAAAATTCATGAGATGACCTATAATCTTTTGCATCCTTAGGGCAACTTCCATTTATTTTCAAGATTTTTACATAAAATAAGAGTTGAAGTTCACATACTTAAGATCATTATGGAAAGATAATGGGCTCAAGGAGATAAAAATTGACCAAGTTATGATCTTTTGAAGTCACATAAGAGAATTTAATGGCCTATCTAGAGGACATGTAATCTTTCTTCATCATTAAGCATCTTCCGCACAAATTTTTCTTAAAAATTTTGAAGTTATTTGTTTATAACCCTTTAAAGATAAGCATGTATTTGAAATCACTCAAAAATACCAAAAGATGAGCAAGATATAGCCCTTAGAAGCTCAAGACCTAGCTCCTAAAGCACCAAAATGCCTTGAAAACCCCTTTCAATTTTGACAAACTTCCCTGCACAAATAATTTTGTCATGTGAATGGAAGTTGTTGAGGATGATAATGAGAAACAATAGCAACCATAACCAATTCTAAATATCAAGAATTGAGTGAATTATGCACGTGTGATCAAGAAATCAAGAACTTCTCTAATTAGGATAAACTTCTTCAATCAACCCTTGCACCTTTTGATTTTATTTGACCAATTGAGGTATGATGAATCATAGTAGACCTTGTCATGATATTACTTCAAAGCATCTTCAATGATGAAGCTTAAACCTCAATGAAGTTTTGTTGGAGAAGGCATGGAAATAAACTCATGAACCTATGAATCATCTTGATGAAATGTGTTGTGCTATCACCTATAATATTATCAATTAGAAAAAACATTCATTGTATTTATTAGTCAAAAGTTAAACATAGATGATCACAATACATAAATCAAGGTGCTTGGTTATTCCCCATGAGAAAACTTAAAGATAGGGATAAGAACCAAACCCTACTGTGATCTTGTTATAACTGAGTTGATATGAGATGATAGAGGGATCTTAGGGGCAAAAATTGGGGTACCACAACATGCACTCATATAGGCCGACACATACTGTAAATTTCAGTTTTTCAATATTATGTGTCAGCACATACGATTTTCAGGCTGGCACATCTACTGCAGTATTTAAACCAAAAGTTATCTCCCTACATAGCCGACACATCTGCCTTTTCAGGCTGGCACGTACAGTTAGTTTTTGACTTATGTGTCGGCACATACCTATTTCAGGCCGACAAATACTGTTTGATTGGGTCAATTTTTCAATTCTCTTAAATTCTAAAAATTACCTCTTTGCATCTATAAATACATCATGCATGCATCATTCCAACTTGATGAAACTATAAACAGTTACTAAAGGTAGAGAAAATACAAGAAAGGGGGGTTTGAATTTGATTTATAGAAAACATTCCCCTTTAGAAATTCTGAGCACTTAAATGATAATATAAGTAAAGACAATGAAGAATAAAGGACACACGGATTTATCCAGGTTTACTTTAAACAAGGTTAATCTTGTCCATCCCCTCAAGGATGATTTCGCCTTCAACAAGGACTTAATCCACTATAACCAAATTGATTACAAATGCACGGGCAATGACCGGTGACTAACACACAATGACACGTCCAAGGATGCCACATGATATAACGTTCATTGACCCAATAGAATCAGATCCCTCAAGATCATCTACCAGGATTTCTTTACAATGGTATCCATCAATGATCTCTTAAGAATTCTGACCTTCACTCGCCCCCCTGAGAGATATGACTACCATTGGCCCAACAGAATTTGGTCCCTCAAGATCTCCTATCAGGATTTCCTATAATGACCTCAACCATTATCTTCTTGAGATCAGACATTCACTCAGTCTCTCAAGGAATCAATCAACAACTGTTGATGTGGTTCTTGTGTTTACAATATTGCTTCTTCTAAGAAGATTACACAAGTGTTTTAAGCACTTATTGTTTAAACCATCTTTGAGCAACAACTCTAGTGTTAAAACAATTTACATGAAGAGATTTGAACTGAAAAACACTACGAGCAACAACTCTTGTGTTCATTACAATGTTCTATCAAGATGTATATGATCATAAGTTGAGTAGCATCTTGTAGTGTTCTTCTTCTTCATCTTCTTGTTGAGAAAGTTACGAGTAACAACTCCTTGCTTCTTCTGAGATCTAACAAGATGTATTTGATCAGAATTTGAATAGCATCTTGTAGTCTTATTCTTTATCTTTCTTTATTTTCTCTCATTTCTGTATAGTGGTCTTCAGAATGTTTAGCATTGCAGCTTTTACATCTTCAGCATCCACAATGTTTAAGCTTGATGACCAACAGCTATTAGCATTCAGCTTCGGCTTCAACATAGGCATCGAAAAAATTTCTTTAAATATTTGATCTTATTTTATAGCCTTCAGAGAGAGAGAGACGTTATAAGGATACAAAAGTTTTTTCCTGCACCAACGGTTAATTCCAACTGATAGAATAAGATGTAAAAGTTAGACGATATAAAATAATAGTTTCTTTATCCTGTCAATGTTTAATGATAGCTTTCCATCTTTTATCTATGAATAATATTTTTCTAATAGGATTGTAAATAGATATTCATTGAGTAAAGAAAGATAGATGGAAATCCAGCTGTTTGTTCCCAACAGTCACAATGAGAGTGGTTAACAATACACTACTAAAGGATTGTCCTTACGCCATCCTAGAGGGTAGAGGTCACAGACACTTTATGTATCTATTATACACCATCACACATTAACCATTTTGAACTCCTTCTTATCTTAAGAGGCTTAAGATAATTTGAATGTTGAAGTTTGTTATAGAAGAATTACTCGTAAGTCTTAGAACCTAAGTCTTGGAGTCTTCAGAACTTTTCCTATCAGAACCTTGTCTTCAGAGTCTTCAGCACTTGGTCGAAAGAACTTGCTTGTCTTCATATCATTATAACTTGTTCAGCAGAACCTCGTCTTCATAATCTTCAGAACTTGTAACACACTAAGTAAAGCTTTAGAAGGCTTTCGAAGCTTGACCATAAAGTGACAATTAGATTACAACTGTAACATGTAACCACGTGTTTTCTTCCATTAGTGTATGTTCAGAACTTGATGACATCACACACCTTAATACCAGAGTCAGAACATTATAGCAACAACTACACATTAGAACAAACCATTAGAGTATACAATTTTTCTTAAAGATAACATGTAAAGTTATCATCAAAATGTTAAGGCCAGGTGTAGAACACTTCTTGTTCTTACGATCTCCCCCTTTTTGATGATGACAAAACCATGTATTTTGATAGAATAATTTATACAAGGTAATCACTGTAACCAAAAAATTCAGAGTTAAGCTCATAGCTCCCCCTGAATATGTTAATCCCAAAATTTCATTTAAGCTTGTTCAGAGTCTCCCCCTGAGCCCAAGACTCACAAAATAAATTTTGAGTTATCAGAACATAGAAAAATAGAAGTAACACTTCCCTATAACAACTCATCATAGTCTGACTAGAACACCTGGTCTTCATCTTAGAACCTGGTTACTGTCAGCACTTGATGAAGAATCAAAACTTGATTTTGAGCTTGATTGAATAATGCCACACACCATGTATCAGCACTTCCATTTCATGATTCTGATATCAGAACCAAAACACTATACTTCTAGAGAAGTTCACTACTTCTTAAGTATCAGCGTTTGACTTGATATTTTTTAGTATATCAACCATTCAGATAGTTAACAACTTTTCAATAGAGTGTACGTTGCGGAAGCACATGTATCAGAGCACAACTTCTAAGTGGCATCTCTATATGAGATCATGCATCAGAATGTTGACTTGTCTTCCTTTCAAGAGAGCACAACTTCTGGAGCTTTAAGTCTGAATTCCATACATTCAGAAAGTTAACAACTTCTGAACACTATGATATCAATCAAGATTACCTTACTTTCAGTAAACTTATAACTTCTGAATTATGTTTGGTACATCTCTTTGAATATTCATATATTTATAAAGTCTACAACTTCTTAGATATGAAATCATAGTTGATTTCATCCATAAGGTTCTCAACCTTAGCATCAGGATCTTCATCTTCAACCTATCTTAGAATACTCAGTGAACTTGTTTAAAGTTCTTGGATTGAAACATTAAACAAACAATTAGTAGAAACATCATTTGATATGTTTAAGTTAAAGATTTTTAAAATAAATATTATCAAAATCATTCTACTTTCTCCCCCTTTGTCAGAAATCAATAAGGTGACAAAGATAGAGAAAATTAAATTAAGAAGATAACCAACATGGTAAATATAGTTCATTGCTTGAAAGAGAAGAAGTACAGACTCAATAAAGAAACTTAGAGAAAATATACACAAAGAAACTTAACTAATAAACACACATCAATTTACCATTAAAGACTTCACACTTTTTCTTCACCAGAACATTTGGAGGATCGGTTCTCCGCATGCACTCAACAACTCCTTCTTTGAAGAAGATCTTAGAGAGAACTCTTCCAAAATGTATGAAGGACTTGGATTCATTTCTGGAGAGAGTGATGGACTTTTGCATAAAGTTGAAAATAGTTTGTGTAAAATTTATCAGGATATCATTAATCAGCATAAATAGAAGAATTTGATCATCATGAGTCATGATGTTTTGGTGAGTTCTTCTAGGATGAGAATTGGTTAACAGAAATGTGAACCAACTTTTTGGAATGGGCAGAACAACTTCAGGATTTTTAGACTCGTAACTGGATGTTGAGTCGTGAAGGATAGTGAGCTCTTCATTAAGAAGATATTGGCTCTTAACATGTTCAACAATAAATCTAATGTTCTCACAACCAGTAGAAAGGAAGATTGAAAAGGGGGTGATGGTTATGGGAACTCAGGTGACACTGGAAGAAATGGAACATCCTTCTCTTACAATGTAAGCATGTTTCCAAAAGTTTTTGACAATTTTTGTGTAGACGGGTTTATCCCACATGGTGAAGTAGTTTGTCCACTCTAGAAAATAAATAACAGAGGTGATACTGCAAGCAATTTGACTATTTCCAAGAATATGAAGTTTGGCTTGTTCTTCAGTTATAACCTCAAGAAGACTCTCATTACCATGGAAGGTAACTAGAGACATGATGAGGGAAGCAAGAAAGAATTTAAGAAATTGAGGAGATGATTATATTCAAGGGAAAGAGATGAATGTATAGATAGAGGAGATGAATGATTGGACATATGACAAAGTTAGAGAGGCGTGTCACGCATAAGATATGAAGTGACAGATTAGGACAGAACAATTAATGATAATTTCAGGAGAAAGTGAAGCGGGTTTAGAGGATTATTTTGACATTTAGTGAAGCAAAAGGATTTCTACCTATTCTCTAGAAATATCATTTTGCTAAAGGTGTCATATCTTACTATAGGATGAATTGGAAAGTAAATATGTCTCCAGCTAGACTAGAGGTATTCTTTTAACCTAATGACTAATTTATTAAAGTAAGTTCTTTTTAATCAGCAAGAAGAAGAGAAGGAGAAACTTATTATTCCTGACTGGGAGGATTAGAAGATTAAGTGTTTTTATAAGAACATTCATTAGAATAGACACCCATTACTTGAAAAGTGTTCATATTAAGAAGAGAATACATGTATCGCAGTAGAACAAGACGAAACAAGATTAAATGAAAATGTCCTAATACAACATATTCTTAAAAATATAGAAATTCCAAAGGAGCTAAACTTCAATAATTTCACATATTTCTTCTTCAAGAACATTGTCAGAACCATTTAGACGAATAGTTTCAATAATCTCGGCTTGAGAGAAGAGAGCAGAAAGAACTATTCCAAAGGGAATAAAAGACCGGTGATAATTTCTAGACACATCAACTGAACCCCTAAGATAGTTGAAAATGGTTTGAGGTAGGTTGGTTCTAACATGATGCATAAGAAGGTAGATTAAAACTCTGTCTAAAAAGACCAGATAGTTTAAACTAACTCCTCTAGGTCGAAAGTTGGTTAGCAGAAGTTGAAACCAAACTTTGGCTATGGGAAGAATATTTTTAGGATTGTTTGGCTCATATCCTTCAGAAGTGTTATGAATGGTGTTGAGTATTTCGGTTAAGGAGAAAGGATGTTGAAAATCTTCCATTGTGGTTCCGGTTTAGGGCACTTGATTGCAGTAGCAATTGATGTTGGAGTAATGGTAACATTGTTACCGAAAAAGATTAAGTGGATAAGGTCACCATCAATAAAGGAGTATGTTGTACCCAAAAATTTACCCTCTCACTTATCAAGAATTTGCTCACAAGATCTCCTTTGGCTCAAGACTGCACTTGGGTTGATCAGCTCAAGACACCTCCTTAAGCACTGGTGACCAAAATTAGGGTTTGAGATTGCACAAGGATATTTGAAATTACAATACCCCATATGAATTTCATGTATCATTATGGACCCTCAATATTACTCATGTCAAGTTTCAAGCTTTGAATCACACTTTTGCTCAGTCAATTGAGCAGTTGACCTAAAAATCAATTGTACTGGGGAAAAAGTCAACTATGGCCAATTCACAGTCAAACTTCATAATTTTTATCCATATCCAGATTTTAAACTCATATGTATCATTTGACCAAATTTGGACCACAATTCCTCAAGAAATTTGATCAAATCTTTAAAAGGGCAAAATGGTCAAAATTAGGGTTTTGACTAGGAAAGGGAAATTTCTGATTTTTGACCTACCAAATGATCAATTTATTTAAGGAATGGTCTCAAGAGTACAATTTAATTATTTTTACCAAATTATATGGCTCAAAACATTGCTCAAGTCCAATGAATTGACAGATGAATTTTCAGTCAACTGATCAAAAGTCAATTGTATACTGAAAAGTCAAAACTTTGACTTTTTGCTCAAAATCAAATGTCAAAGATCAAATTCATCAAAACATTTCAAAATATGAAAATTATTCATCAAGAAATCAAAAAGTCAAGATTTCATTTTGAAAATTCAAAGTTTTCTAACTTAGAAAGTTTTCTAAGTGTTTAAACTTCATGTTTTTTCATAACTTTAAGCCAATTTTTCACCATGATGCAAGAGGATTCAGAAGAAACTTTCAACATGAAAGTTGTAGATCTCCATGATATCTACAACATTTCTTTACACAACTTCTCCTAAAAGTTCTGGGATCTCAAGTTATTAGTTCATTAAATCATGGTCTTGAAATTGGACACTTAGTGAAACTTTGCCCTAGTTTTGGTCAGGATTTTGACCTAACTTTATGACACTTTTTCATATAGTTCCAAGAGGAACTTTCAAAAGTGATTGAAAGAGGGATTTTAGAGAACATTACAAGATTTCCAAAATGTCCAAGAACACCTTGAGATCATTCTTGAGTAGGGAGAATCGAAGAGATGAAGTTAGGGTTTTCACACTTGAATTACAAGTCATTTTGTGATGAACAAGAATTAAATTTCAAACCTATGCTACACAATCTTGTTTTCCAGGCCTATAAAACTCAAGATATATCCATAATCATAAGATTACACTTGCTTTTGAGCTATTATCCACTTGGTTTAAGCTTTGTCCAAAGTGATTTTCCATTTATGGCACAAAGTTGCCATTTCCATTTTGATAAAGCATCACTTTTGCAGTTGTCAACTTCTTGAGCTTTGCACTTGTTCTTTCCGCACACACAACACATATAAACCAAAAGCAATGTGTCTAAAGCCTCTTGGAACTCAAAACATGATTGTACAACACTTTGAGATTTGTCTTCTCACTTTTCTTCAAAAGTAAGTTATAGAGCCAAAAGGCTAGAACTCAGAAGTCTAGAGTACATTTGATCTCAAACCTTTTCCATACATATGCACAAGTTTATTGAAAGCCAAGACATGATTAACAACTCCCTAAAAACTTTTCAAGCTCCATATTGCCTAGAATCTGCCCAAACCTGACAATTTGAAGCCAAAACTCACCATCTCCATTTTCACTCGTGCGTTTTGATTTCTAATCATCCAAACATCTTACATACATCATATACAAATGATCAAAGTCCCTATTTCAAGACTGTAATCACATTTTCATCATCCACCATTTTTGAAACTCAAGCTTGCAGCTTGACTTGAGTAGGGAGTTTCAGCCATCCTCAAGGCAAAGTAAGACTTGCAACACATTCAAGAAGGTTCAGGCAAGCTAACCAGATCAACTTCCCTCTTCAAAACTTGCTCAAAGTCCATATTCAAATCCAGCTGCAAGAGGTAAGTTTTCAAAATTCAATATCTTGATACAAGCATCCTTTGTGCATACATTCTGAAGTAAAAATGTAGATATTATTGCCCTCAAGCTGACCATGTCCCTATTTTGCATTTTACTTGCTTGTGTTAGGATGATTTTGCTTCTGACCAGTTAGTGCATGCATTTGGTATCAAACAAAATTAAGTTTAATCTCTTATTTTTAGCTTAATTAAATTATATGGTTAAATTAATGATGAAATTTCCAGCAAGTTTCATGTTTGTACTATTCAAAATGGTCAAGAAATGAGAAAGTTACAGGGTTAACAATGGTGGATGTTGTATTCTGCGCGCGCATGAAGGAGGAAGAAGATGATTTCAAATATCCAGGACTTATTTTATTTTATATTTAATGAAAGTTGTTTCATGACCGGATGTATAAGCCACCCCAGTGGCAAGCGCGCGCGTATTAAGTCTTTACTGACCATAAGGGCGAGGGTTCGAACCAATGTGAACCACCCCTTTTGCATTTTTCTGATTTTTGTGATTTCAGGAAGCAGTTTTCTCATATATGGTCATGCAAACACATGGTTGACAAGCAAGCGCGCCTGGATTAGTGGTAATCTTTTGAGCCAATGATCTTAATGTCCTGAGTTCAAACCTTGTCAAGACCAAAACCCCTTTTACCACTTGTTTGTTTCATTAATTTCATTCTTTTTGACAAACTTTAACATTTTATTTAACCAATCAAAACAACTCCTTTTGAGTTGATTTTTTGCACACTATTCATTTATAATACCTATCTTATGAATAAAAAAATATCATAAAAATATTTTTGTTTTCATTATTTTTTAATTAAAGCAAAAACCTTCTATAAAAAACCCTAAAAAATGCTTTCAAACTTAATTTCTCTTCTTATCTAGTTTAGATTTAATTTTATTTATCTTAATTAATTATTTTCTCTTAGATAATTAGGTTAAACCCCTTTCATAAAAAATCCAAACAAAAAAATCTTTTCTTTAGTCATTTGCATTTTTATTTAAGCAATTCTTGCACATTTATTTAATATGGTTGTAATAGATAATTAGGTTTAATTTTCTTGCAAAATCCCCATTTGTAAATTTTTACACCCCCCCCCCCCCCAATGATATAATAGCGTGGTAATTTTATTTTTTGCAATTTATGGCTTTATATAAATGCTAGTAATTAGGGTTTCTATGAGAAGATAAAATCAACAAGTAGCAAACCCTAATCAAAGACTAAGTAAAGCATGAAAACCAATAGACTTGCACACTAGCACCTCTAGGGTAAAATCCACTTTGTTGCCTTATAAAAATGGTCATATTATGCATGTGAGGTATTTTCGCAAAAAACAAACAAAATACAAGATCATAGTCCCTCGATGACGCTATCCATGTTGCCTTTCAAATGATCTTAGTCCCTAAAAGAGAATGCTAAGATACCTTGCAACATTGCTAATCATGGTTATACAATAATCCACGCCAGACCCGCTTACATCCAAAGATAGGGTTACTTACAAAATCAAGGGTAAGATAACAATGTCAAAGGAAAAAGGAAATGAACATGAAAGACTTTTGAGTAGGTAGAATGATCTTAATTACTTGCTCAATTTCAAAAAAAACAAAACATCCTTGCTATTTTCAAAAAAAAAAACAAACACCTACACTTTCAAAATATCTTTCAAACTTGAAAACATTTTCAAAAGATTAACATCTTTGTATACATTATTACGAACGAGAATCATTACAAAGTTCGCCTAAACAATGGCCTCTTTACAAAATACTTTCAAAAAATACACAAAAGCACAATTTCAAACAAAAGCAAATGATCTAGCAAGTAACTAAGAGCCCATGGAAAACCATGGATGAAAAGGGTGCTAATACCTTCCCTTTTCATAATCTACCCCCCGAACTCAAGAAATAATCTCATAGGTCTTTCCTGTGCTTTTTCACCTTTCCTTTTGGATAATAGAAAAGTCGATGGAGACTCTTGCTATCCGCAACATTTGCGATCAAACGCAAAACCTTCAAGTCAGTTCTCCCACCGTATCACAGAACTGGCAACTCAGTTGGGGAAAATACTAAAAGTGGGGTTACCTTAGGGTTATTTCAAATTTAATTGCTTTCATTGTTTGACTTGTTTTCTTTACATTATGGCTCTTTGTTTGGGTTTGAATCCTCTACCCGGGTTTGGGTTACCTTATTGGTAAGTAGCAATACGTTGTGGAAACTGTGTGGGGTATACCGACATGTTCTAAACAATAGCTACATTAGTGCGACATATTTGTGGGTATCGGTAGCCCTTGAGTTAATCAAGGAGAATACGGGGCCGCTGAGTGATGTCATGAAGCACTAATGAACTTTTAGAACCTTTACTTAACCAACTTGGCCTTTAGGACGTAGTGAGATGACCGGCTTTGGTGCAATCCGAAGTTGGTAGATACTCGATACTACACTCATTGAGGTTTGGTTTTTTGGGATATTTCGCTCGCCATTAAAGAGACTTGCGCTGAAATAATGCCCAAGGAAACAAATCAGTGATATTGAGCTCCTTAGAACCTGGTTACTATTGCTAGGATAGGTTTGAGCAAACTAAACTTCAAAAGGGTACTTACCTATAAGACTCCATGCAAGTCTAAACCTAAGGACTTGTTTGCCTTGTGTATATTTACTTGTACATAACATCATAAACATCATAACATCATACTCATTCACTAACCATTTCAAGGATCTTGGGATATATCTTTTTGCTATTTTGTAGGACATGGATTCTATTCGCAGGAAAACTATTCAAGTCAATCTTGTAAAGATCCCTCCTCAACTTAAAGAGCTAGCATCAAGGATTCCTAAAAATTCTCCATTTACCGAAAGACATGGTCGCCTACTAAAGTTGGTCACCTCCAACACTGATAAAGACATGATGAAAGTGCTCTTTCAGTTCTTTGATCCCTTACCCATTGCTTCACATTTCCAGATTATCAACTTGTGCCAACTTTGGAAGAATTCTCCCAACTCTTAAGGATTCCCATTCTCAATCAACTACCTTTCACCGGTACGGAAAGAGATCCAAAGCCGAAAGATATTGCTCAAGCTCTACACTCGCAATCATATGATGTCACAACTAATTGGGAAATAAGGAGTGGTGTCAAGGGTTTCCTAGCAAAGTTCTTGTTTGAGAAAGCCCAAAACTGTTGGAACTCTTTGGATTTTCAAGCTTTTGAGGAAATTGTGGCTCTCCTCGTCTATGGGATGGTTTTGTTTCCAAATCCTGACCAACTCATAGATGTGAACGCTATCAAGATCTTCATGTCTCGTAACCCGATGCCTACTTTGCTAGGGGACATCCTACATTCTTTTCACACTCACACTATGAGGAAAAGAGGTATCCTTATGTGTTGTACTGCTCTCTTGGCAAGATGGTTTATTTCGCATCTTCCCCAATCTGTATTAAAGAACGAGCAAGGTTCAAGGTGGTCACAAAAGTTGATGACGCTCAAACATTCAGACATCCATCGGTGTTCCCGATCCATAGAGAATGTTACTATTGTTGACCGTTGTGGAGAATTCTCTAATGTCTCTTTACTTGGAATTAGGGGAGGTATCACCTACAACACCTGCTTAGCCTTAAGACAATTTGGTTACGCCCGAAGGGATGGCCCACATGAGATGCTCATTCAAGGTTTGGTATTTGACTACGAGAATGACGATCAAGGTCATCTCCAGAGATTTATCCGAGCTTGGAGAATGTTAAACAAGGTAGATAGTAGGACATTGGGGCGCAAGAATTCCATCCCTCTTGAGCCTTACCTCAAATGGGTATGAACTCGTGCCCAAAGTCTTATGATGCCTTATCCTTCCATTCTCCTGGTAATCATTGAGTCTGTTATGGAAGGAGATGTTTCATACACTATCCTGCATCCTAACATGCCTACCTCTCTTGAAGAATTACAAAGAGATTGGATACAACTCAAGGGGGAGCGAGACACTTTCGAAGCCCAATTCTACACTAGCGAGAAGAAGGTTTTAGAGATCACTAAGCAACTTCACGAGGAGCGGACTCTGAATGCCTAACTCGCACCAAAGAGGATGCGTACTACCTTTTCATGTTAGAGTTTTTGTATTGTTTTACCCAAAGAGGCATTGATGTACTCAAGCTTTAATTTATTATAATAATGTGTGTTTCCTTTTTGTCTAAAACAAATTTGAATCTTTAAAATCCTTTAAATCATTGCATATGCATCTACCATTCATCATAACATAAGCAGGTTTCTTGCTACAAGTCTCCTCATCTTTCTACTGTTTATTTCAGTAAGATGGATCTCGAGAAAACGGTGAAGGACCTCCAAGCACAAAATGCTCAATTCAACAGATGTTCTTAACTCTAGCCAAAGGGCAAGAAGAGTTGAAGACTTTGCTGGTTGAAGAGAAAAAGAAGAAAGCAAAGAAAATAACTGGAGTTCTAAATATGGGAAGAAGATTCCAAGGGCAAGCAAGAAGGACCCTAGACTTTGCAACGTCATCTGGTGAGAAAGACAATCAAGATGGGAAAGGCAAGGAAGCAGTTGTCCATCCAGATTCAGAAGAGGAAGAGGAAGAAGAAGATTATTCTGAAGAACAATATCCTTTAGCCGATGATAAGTATAAGCATCTGGACGAACGATTAAGTGCGATGGAAATTCAAAAAGTGCCTGGATTGGACTTTGAGGAGTTGGGGTTAGTATCTGGGATTGTCATTCCTCCAAAATTCAAAGCACCAGTGTTTGCCAAATATGACAGAGTTTCATGTCCCAAAATGTATCTCCAGTCATATGTGAGGAAACTCCAGCCTCATACTGCTGACAAGGACTTATGGGTACACTTCTTCCAAGACAGACTGTATGGAACTCAACTTGATTGGTTTTATTAGTTAGAAAGAGCCAATATTCATAATTGGGAAGATCTGGCCGCTTCCTTTTACAAACAATAGCAATACAACGCTGATCTTGCTCCCACTTGTACTTAACTCTAGAGTATGGCCATGGTTTCAAATGAAGGCTTCAAATACTACGCGCAAAAATGGAGGGACTTATCAGGAAGAGTCCAGCCTCCCCTATCTGAAAGAGAGTTGGTAGACATGTTTTTGGGAACCTTGTCTGGTCCCTTCTTCAATCACTTAATTGGGAGTTCATCGGTAGGCTTTACTAAGTTGATACTGACCGGAGAAAGAGTAGAGGCCGGGATAAAGAATGGGAAGATTTAAAAAGATGCATCCTCTGCTGCTGTAAGGAAACCATTCATTGGGGAAAAAAAGTTGTTGCTGTATATCCTCAGAGAAATCAAGATAGGGCTGAATGCCGTCCAATGGTGGGGGTTGTCATGATTCCTAAACTTGCGCCTGCTCAGCAAAGAAGCAACCAGCCAAGAACGGAAAGACTAGTCAGACAGTTCATCCGAATTAACATGACATTATCTCAAGTATTTCCACATTTATTGAGATCCAATCTAGTGACTTTGAAGGAAGATCCAAAGAATCTTAACACAACCTCTCCTCATTATCATCCTAATGCCCGATGTGAATACCATTCTGAGAGTCCCGGCCATGACACTAACAACTGTTGGGCTCTGAAAAACAAAGTACAAGACCTTCTTGAAGCCAAAGAGATTGAATTCGATGCACCATAAATTCCCAATGTAATCACTGCCCCTATGCCCAAGCACGGCCGTAATGTCAACGCCATTGAGGAAGATATGTTTGTTACTTTGGTTGATGAATTTGTGACTCCACTCCTGACTATCAAAAAGAACTTGTTGAATGCTGGTGTATTCCTAAGTTGTGATGAAAGCTGTCATTTCTGTTTATCCTCACCAACCAGTTGTCATTTGTTAAAAGCAGGCGTTCAATGCCTAATAGATAACAAGGAGATTTTGTTCGAAAAAACTTCTATTCCAACTGTTTCTTATAATGATGTTTCCATCGTGACCATTTCCGCCAATTCTTCCAGGTTATCCACCAAAAGACCCGTTAGAACTACATCAGTTCCTAAAGTAGCTCCGTTGATAATTACAGTGCCTAGACCAATCTCGTATTCGTCAGACAAAACCGTCCCATGGAATTATGGAGGTGATGTCTACTATCACGGTATCAAGAAAGATTAGCCAGCTGCTGAAGATTCAAGTTCTGAGAAAGTTAACTCCGATATCAGTAACATTGTAGGGACTATCAAGATAACACGCAGTGGAAGGGTATTCTCTCCAGAAATTGCTCCTCCAAAGGCTATTTATGGACCCGTAATCATTCATGTTGTTGTTGCTCCTCCAAAAGCTATTCCCAGTCCTGCAACCATCTCTGCTAATACTCTTGTTGACAAAACTATTACAATCCATGTTATCACCCCTACTGACATTCCTGCTGCCGAGTCAACCGAGACTCGAGGTAAAGCTATTATGGTTGAGCCTGTCCGAACGAAGGCACAACCATTAGCTATCCCTGAGGCCTTCTGAAAAGAGATTGAGGAAATTCTAAAGATCATAAAAAGAAGCGACTACAACATAGTCGAACAACTGGGGAAAACTCCATCAAAAATTTCCATGCTGGATTTATTATTATATTCTGAGGCTCATGCAAAGGCCTTGGTAAAGTTCCTTAAAACTGCCCATGTACCCCAGGAAACATCCGCGGATCAGTTCCAAAACTGTGTAGCCAGCTTGACCACAGATAATGGTTTAGGTTTTTCAGATGTTGATTTAACGCCAAGAGGTAGGAAGCATAATGAGGCATTGCATGTCTCAGTCAAATGTAGGGGCACGACTTTGGCTCATGTCTTGGTTGACATCGGTTCTTCTCTGAATGTGTTTCCTAAAAAGGCTTTTGATAGGCTTGACTGTGAAGGATTGACCTTGAAACCTAGCAACATAGTAGTGAGGGGCTTTAACGGCTCAAAAAGGATGGTGCATGGGGAAGTGGACATACCCATAAAAGTTGGAACCCAAACATTTGATTCAACCTTTTATGTAATGGATATTAGCCCTTCATATTCCTGCTTATTAGGCCGACCATGGATTCATAATGATGGTGTCGTTACTTCTATGTTGCATCAAATGCGGAAATATCCAATTTAGGGGAAAATCATCAATGTTCATGGAGAAGAAGAGTATATGTTCAGTCATCTAAATTCCTTCAGATATGTGGAATTAGATGGTGAATTTATTGAAACTCCATTCCAAAACTTTGAAGAAGTCCCGCAAACTGTAGCGTTAACCAAGGCTGTTTCTCAAGTCCCCGAGATTACAAGGCCTCCGCTCAAGATATCGTCTTTGAAGGATGCCAAAGCAGTGATAGAAGAAGGTGGGTGCACTATTTGGGGCCAACTCCCAGATATCCCATACAAATCTGACAAATTTGGTTTGGGTTTCACTTCAGGAGCCCAAAAGGCTGTACGCCGTGCTCGTGCTGGAAGACCACCCTTGAAGATCAGCAACCACCAAGTCAGCACCGTGGAGGATGATGAAGACAACTATAACCTGGAGGATTAGATTTTCCCAACTATCAGTGGACGGCTCAACAACTGGGAGGCTAGAGATTTTGTCCCGATCACATTTATCCAACAATAATTTGTCTTAAAATTTTGTTAGATTTGTAATATTAAAACAATTCAGACTCTTAAAACCTTATGTGTTACCCGTGGCACAATGGTCCATTTGTGAGGGTTATTATCTCATTTCCATATGACATCAATGAATCATGGATGTTTTTTTTTTTGCATACAAACTTTGTGCTCATTGTTTTTCTTTTTTACATTTTCATTTCTTTCAAAGATAGCTATACTCTTACACACACTCACACTCACAATGCAGGTCTACATCCACTCAGGATCCCATGGGTAACAGTTCTGCTATGGCCTTTTGTGATTATGAAAATATAATCTACCAAGCCAAAGACGAAGGTGAGGAAGATTGTGAAGTGCCAGGGGAACTCGCCAGGTTACTACAACAGGAAGAGAGGACCATACAGCCCCACGAGGAACCTGTGGACACAATTAACCTAGGTACCGAAGAAGACAAAAGAGAGGTCAATGTGGGTACCAATCTGGAACACAGTGTCAAAGAGCGTCTGATTCAGCTGCTACATGATTATGTTGAGGTATTTTCCTGGTTGTAGGAAGACATGCCAGGACTTGATGCAGGCATCATAGTACATCGTCTACCTACAAAAGAGGACTACCCACCGATAAAGCAAAAGGTCTGTCGCATGCGACCAGACATTTCAGAGAAGATCAAGGCAGAAGTCATGAAACAATTCAACGTCAGATTCTTGGCCGTCACCTCCTATCCGCAATGGGTTGCCAATGTTATTCTCGTGCCTAAAAAGGACGGCAAGGTACAAATGTGCGTGGACTACAAAGATTTGAATCGGGTGAGCCCTAAGGATGATTTCCCACTTCCCCACATTGATATTCTAGTTAACAATACGGGACAACACAAAGTGTTTTCCTTCATGGGCTTTTTCTCAGGCTACAACCAAACCAAAATGGCGCATGAGGACATGGAGAAAACAACCTTTGTCACACAGTGGGGCACATTCTGCTACAAGGTTATGCCATTCGGGATGATGAATGTTGGGGCAACCTATCAACGTGCCATGGTAGCTCTATTTCACGACATGATACATCATGAAATAGAAGTCTATATGGACGACATGATAGCTAGATCTCAAACAGAAGAAAAGCATCTTGATCATTTACAGAAACTATTTGAGAGGCTAAAGAAGTACAAGCTGAGGTTGAGCCCAAATAAATGCACATTTGGGGTGAGGTCTGGTAAACTCCTAGGATTTGTTGTCAGCAATAAAGGTATTGAAGTGGATCCTGCCAAGGTGAAAGAAATACAAGAGATGCCTACTCCTCGTACTGAGAAGGAAGTCAGAGGATTCTTGGGACGGTTAAACTACATTTCCAGATTCATTTCTCACCTGACAGCTACTTGTGAACCAATCTTCAAATTACTGAAGAAAGATCAAGTAGTCAAATGGAATGATGAGTGCCAAACTGCTTTCGACAAAATCAAAGAGTACCTGCAAGAGCCTCCTGTTTTGATGCCACCAGTCGAGGGAAGACCTTTGATCATGTACCTAACTGTTTTAGAAAATTCAATGGGGTGTGTGTTGGGGCAGCATGACGAGTCTGGCCGAAAAGAGCATGTTATTTATTACCTGAGAAAAAAGTTTACCGATTGTGAAATAAGATATTCACCGCTCGAGAAAACTTGTTGCGCTCTGGCATGGGCTGCTCTCCGGCTAAGACAGTATATGCTGACCCATACTACTTTATTGATATCCAAAATGGATCCAATAAAATACATCTTCGAGAAACCTGCCCTCTTTGGGAGAATAGCGAGATGGCAGATGATCCTGACAGAATATGACATACAATATACTACCCAGAAAGCAATAAAGGGAAGTGTACTAGTTGATCACTTTGCTCATAGAGTTATGGATGACTACCAGTCCATGAAGTTCGAATTTCCAGATGAAGACATCATGATGGTAAACAAATGTGAAGAATTCAGACCATATGACGAACCTGAACAAGGATCCCGATGGACCCTTGTTTTTGATGGGGCGTCCAATGCACTCGGAAATGGCATAGGTGTTGTACTCATATCTTCTGAAGGATGTCATACTCCCTTTACAGCAAGAATCTGCTTCAATTGTATAAATAATATGGCAGAATACGAAGTGTGCATTTTTGGTCTCAAAGTTGCCATAGATTTGGGGATCAAATCCTTAAATTTATTCGGAGATTCAACTTTGGTCATCAACGAGATCAAAGGGGAATGGGACACCAAACACCCTAACCTTATCCCTTACAAAGAACATGTGTTGACGTTGATCCCACATTTTGAGAAGATTACCTTCGAGCATTTACCGCGAGAAGAAAATCAGCTAGCAGACGCACTAGCCATAATGTCATCCATGTTTAAACTTAAATGGGATAACGAATATTCGGAAGGAGCTTCAGTCAATGATAATAAGTTCTTAAGGAGATTCTCTGCTAAATTCTTCCTTAGTAATGGTATTATCTACAAACACAACCATGACTCTGTTTTTCTCCGTTGCATAGACAAGGTTGAGGCAGAAAAGATCATGGCTGATCTACATGAAGGCACTTTTGGCACCCATTCCAGTGGGTATACGATGGCAAAGAAAATCCTACGGGAGGGTTATTACTGGTCTACCATGGAAGCAGATTGCTATCAACACTCTCGAACCTTCCACAAGTGTTAGATTTATGCTGACAAGGTGCACGTACATCTGGTTCCTTTGAATGTCTTAACAGATCCTTGGCCATTTGCTATGTGGGGCATCGATATGATTAGGGAAATCAAACCAACAACCTATAATGGGCACCACTTCATCTTGGTGGCCATTGACTATTTCACAAAGTGGGCCGAGGCAGCTTCTTTCGCTTCTGTTACCAAGAATGTTGTCGCCTGGTTCATCAAGCAGAACCTCATATGTCGGTACGGTATCCCGTAGAGGATCATCACAGACAATGGTATAAATCTAAACAATACTATGATCTCCTCCTTGTGCGAGCAATTCAAGATCCAGCATTACAATTCTTCCCCTTACCGGCCAAAGATGAATGGTGATGTCGAAGCCGCAAATAAGAACATCAAAAATATCATACAGAAAATGACAGTCACGTACAAAGACTGGCACGAAATTCTACCATTCGCTCTCCACGGTTATCGTATGACAGCACGCACATCAACTGGGGCAACACCTTACTCACTGGTATATGGCATGGAATCTGTCTTGCCTATTGAGGTCTAGATCCCCTCTCTGAGAATCATGAAGGATGCATGGCTAAATGAATAAGATTGGATCCATACTCGACTTGATCAACTGAACTTGATTATGAGAAAAGGCTTACTACTGTCTGTCATGGTCAGATGTATCAAAAATGGATGATCAAGGCTTTCAACAAAAAGGTCAGACGCCAAGTATATCAAGTCAAGGATTTGGTGATCAAACGTATAATACTACCGCAAGGTGATCCAAGGGGAAAATGGACTCCTACATACGAAGGACCATTTGTGATCAAAAGTATATTCTCTGGTGGGGCAATGATCTTGACCACCATGGATGGCGACGACCTGCCGCACCCTATGAACACAGACACAGTCAAAAGATACTACGCATAAGAGACCCGCTAGGTTGACACACCTAGGCAAAACAAGGGCATCCTGGCGAACCAAAAAGATTCGGGCAAAAATTAGGGATAAAACAAAAATCTGTACACCCGGCAAGCTGAAAACCCGAAAGGGCGGCTTGGGCAAAAAAGGGTATCCTTACGGACAACCTATAAACTCGATGATTCTGATCAATTCAATCAGCTTCGAACAAGGAAACAAATAGATAAGATGCTCAGAGACACGAAGGCTATAGCAGAATGGGAACCCCATGGGATTATTTCACATAGCTATCTTTTCTTTGTATCAAATTTTCATTTTTTTTACGGCGGAATTCTCTTACTAGAAAGGTTGTCTCATTGTACAAAAATACTTACTCAAAGTCAATATAAAGATATCCCTTTGAAAGTGCAAAACTATCTGTTTTTCTTTACTCTGATGTTTGTTTACGAAAACATCCAATGATTTATTTTTGAACATATGCATTTGAATGTAACTACCATTTACAAATGAAAAAAATAGAAAGACAATCACTGATGGCTTTAAGAGATAGGGCAATATCTTTGAGCTATTCAGTAAAATACCCCGCAGTGTGCAGTTTAATCCCCAGCGGAATAGAGCTTCCAGATATCAATCCCCAGTAGAAGTCGTCCAATTTCTCAAGATTTCTTAACAGGATTTTACAAGCAATAAATGGCATTTCCCTTACAACAGAGTTTATTTCTCTAAGCGGGAATTCATCAACTTCAAAACATGAAGACTTATACACCATATCCTCAGCAGCAGTCGGGGATTTATTTTCCCCAATTCAAGCAAGCAGTGAATTAGATTAGCTCACATACTCATACATCACAGCCATATATCATAAACAATGATAACACGAATGCATGTATCACAATCTCATTACACCATGTGTTTCATACAACATGAAATTGCATATTAGCTAAAAATTTACCCTTTTCAGGATAAGGTTAATCAATAGCTACCATTAATAATGTTCGAAGGCCTTTCGATACAGTTCAAATACGCTCCAGACACGGGTGCCATCCTGATACTCATTCAGATTCAATCTTCAGATACAGTTCAGATACGCTCTAGATACGGATGCCATCCTAATACTCATTCAGATTTAACTTTCAGATACAGTTCATATACGCTCCAGATACGGATGCCATCCTGATACTCATTTAGATTCAGCTTTCAGATACAGTTCAGATACGCTCCAGATATGGGTTCCATCCTGATACTCATTCAAATTCAATCTTCAGATACAGTTCAGATACGCTCCAGATACGGATGCCATCCTGATACTCATTCAGATTCAATCTTCAGATACGCTCTAGACACGGATGCCATCCTGATACTCATTCAAATTCAATCTTTAGATACAGTTTAGAGATGCTCCAGATACGGATCCCATCCTGATACTCATTCAGATTCAACTTTCAGATACAGTTCAGATACGCTCTAGACACGAATGCCATTCTGATACTCATTCAGATTAAACTTACAAATATAGTTCAGCAATCATTTCTGGATGACATCTACAAGCCCATCTCCAACAACTTTCCATCATCCCTTCAAATGGCATCTTTAATCCCATTCCCTATACCATCAACCATCACATCACCGAGTGCAAATTTCTGGGCACTCTAATGTCCAATCATCTTCCACCTCTGAGTCACGAATGGAAAAAACTCGCCAATCTAACTCTTCAGGCTTAAGAAGATTGAACAGGGGCAGCTGTTGTACCCCAAAATTTTCTCTCTCACTTATCAAGAATTTTCTCACAAGATCTCCTTTGGCTCAAGATTGCACTAGGGTTGATCAACTCAAGACACCTCATTAAGCACTGATGACCAAAATTAGGGTTTGATATTGAACAAGGATATTTGAACTTCCAATACCCCATATGACTTTCATGGATCATTATGGACCCTCGAGATTACTCATGTCAAGTTTCAAGCTTTGAATCACACTTTTGCTCAGTCAATTGAGTAGTTGACCTAAAAATCAACTGTATTGGGGGAAAAGACAACTATGGCCAATTCACAGTAAAACTTCATAATTTTTTATCCATATCAACATTTTAAACTTATATGTATCATTTGATCAAATTTGGACCACAATTCCTCAAGAAATTTGATCAAATCTTTAAAAGGGCAAAATGGTCAAAATTAGGGTTTTGACCAGGAAAGGGAAATTTCTGATTTTTGACCTAGCAAATGATCAATTGGTTTAAGGCATGATATCAAGATTCCAATTGCATCATTTTTTCCAAATGATATGGCTCAAAACATTGCTCAAGTCCAATGGATTGACAGATGGATTTTCAGTCAACTGATCAAAAGTCAATTGTATACTAAAAAGTCAAAAATTGACTTTTTGGTCAAAATCAAATGTCAAAGATCACAATTCATAAAAACATGTAAAAATATGAAACTTATTCATCAAGAAATCAAAAACTCAAGATTTCATTTTGAAAAGTCAAAGTTTTCTAACTTAGAAATTTTTCTAAGTGTTTAAACTTCATGTTTTTTCATAACTTTAAGCCAATTTTTCACCATGATGCAAGAGGATGCAGAAGAAACTTTCAACATGAACGTTGTAGATCTCCATGATATCTACAACATTTATTTACACAACTTCTCCTAAAAGTGCTGGGATCTCAAGTTATTAGTTCATAAAGTCATGGTCTTGAAATTGGACACTTAGTGAATTTTTGCCCTAGTTTTGGTCCGGATTTTGACCTAACTTCATGACACTTTTCCATATAGTTCCAAAGGGAATTTTCAAAAGTGATTGAAAGAGGGGTTATAGAGCACATTACAAGCTTTACAAAATGTCAAAGAACTCCTTGATATCTTTCTTGAGTAGGGAGAATCGAAGAGATGAAGTTAGGGTTTTCACACTTGAATTACAAGTCATTTTGTGATGAACAAGAATTCAATTTCAAACCTATGCTGCACAATCTTGTTTTGCAGGCCTCTAAACCTTAATATCTATCCATAATTAGAAGATTACACTTGCTTTTGAGCTATTATCCACTTGGTTTAAGCTTTGTCCAAAGTGATTTTCCATTTATGGCACAAAGTTGTCATTTCCATTTTGATAAAGCATCACTTTTGCAATTGCAAACTTCTTGAGCTTTGAACTTGTTCTTTCTGCATACACAACCCCTATAAACCAAAACTAATGTGTCTAAAGCCTCTTGGAACTCCGAACATGCTTGTACAACACTTTTAGATTTGTCTTCTCACTTTTCTTCAAAAGTAAGTTATAGAGCCAAAAGGCTAGAACTCAGAAGTCTGGAGTACATTTGATCTCAAACCTTTTCCATACATATGCACAACTTTATTGCAAGCCAAGACACGATTAACAACTCCCTCAAAACTTCCCAAACTCCATATTTCCTGGAATCTTCCCAAACCTGACAGTTTGAAGCCAAAACTCACCATCTCTATTTTCACTCGTGCGTTTTGATTTCTAATCATCCAAACATCTTACATACATCATATACAAATGATCCAAGTCCCTGTTTTAAGACTGTAATCACATTTTCATCATCCACCATTTTTGAAACACAAGCTTGCAGCTTGACCTGAGTAGGGAGTTTCAGCCATCCTCAAGGCAAAGTAAGACTTGCAACATATTCAGGAAGGTCCAGGCAAGCTAACCAGATCACCTTCCCTCTTCAAAACTTGCTCAAAGTCCATATTCAAATCCAGCTGCAAGAGGTAAGTTTTCAAACTTCAATATCTTGATACAAGCATCCTTTGTGCATACATTCTGAAGTAAAAATGTAGATATTATTGCCCTCAAGCTGACCATGTCCCTAGTTTGAATTTTACTTGCTTGTGTTAGGATAATTTTTCTTCTGACCAGTTAGGAATGCATTTGGTATTAAAAAAAAATTAAGTTTAATCTCTGATTTTTAGTTTAATTAAATTATATGGTTATATTGATGATGAAATTTCCAGCAAGTTTCATGTTTGTACTTTTCAAAATGGTCAAGAAATGAGAAAGTTACAAGGTTAACAATGGTGGATGTTATGTTATGCGCGCGCGTGAAGGAGGAAGAGGATGGTTTCAAATATCCAAGACTTGTTTTATTTTATAATTAATGAAAGTTGTTTCATGATCGGATGTACAAGCCACCCCAGTGGCAAGCGTGTGCGTATTAAGTCTTTGCTGACCATAAGGGCGAGGGTTCGAACCAATGTGAACCCCCTTTTGCATTTTTGTGATTTTTGTGATTTCAGGAAGCAGTTTTCTCATATATGGTCATGCAAACACATGGTTGACAAGAAAACGCGCCTGGCTTAGTGGTAATCTTTTGAGCCAATGATCTTGATGTCCGGAGTTCAAACCTTGGCAGGACCAAAACCCCTTTTTTACCACTTCTTTGTTTCATTAATTTCATTCTTTTTTAACAAACTTTAACATTTTATATAACCAATCAAAACAACTCCTTTTGAGTTGATTTTTTGCACACTATTTATTTATAATGCCTATTTTATGAATATAAAAAATATCATAAAAATATTTTTGTTTTCATTATTTTTTAATTAAAGCAAAAACCTTCCATAAAAAACCCTAAAAAATGATTTCAAACTTAATTTATCTTCTTATCTAGTTTAGATTTAATTTTATTTATCTTAATTAATTATTTTCTCTTAGATAATTAGGTTAAACCCCTTTCATAAAAATCCAAACAAAAAAATCTTTTCTTTATTCATTTGCATTTTTATTTATTCAATTCTTGCACATTTATTCAATATGGTTGTAATAGATAATTAGGTTTAATTTTCTTGCAAAATCCCCATTTGTAAATTTGTACACCCCTCTCCCCCAATGATGTAATAGCGTAGTAATTTTATTTTTTGCAATTTACCGCTTTATATAAATGCTAGTAATTAGGGTTTGTATGAGAAGATAAAATCAAAAAGTAGCAAACCGTAATCAAAGACTAAACAAAGCATGAAAATCAATACACTTGCACACTAGCACCCTTAGGGTAAAATCCACTTTGTTGCCTTATAAAAATGGCCATATTATGCATGTGAGGTATCTTAGCAAAAACAAGCAAAATACAAGATCATAGTCCCTCTATGATGCTATCCATGTTGCCTTTCAAATGATCTTTGTTCCTAAAAGAGAATGCTAAGATACCTTGCAACATTGCTAATCATGGTTATACGATGACCCACGCCCGTCCCGTTTACATCCAGAGATAGGGTTACTTACCAAATCAAGGGTAGGATAACAATGTCAAAGGAAAAAGGAAATGAACATGAAAGACTTTTGAGTAGGTAGAATGCTCTTAATTACTTGCTCAATTTAAAAAAAACAAAATATCCTTGCTATTTTCAAAAAAACAAAACATCCTTGCTATTTTCAAAAAAACAAACACCTACACTTTCAAAACATCTTTCAAACTTGAAAATATTTTCAAAAGATTAACATATTTGTATACATTCTTACGAACAAGAATCATTACAAAGTTCGCCTAAACAATGGCCTCTTTAAAAAATACTTTCAAAAACCACACAAAAGAACAATTTCAAACAAAAGCAAGTGATCTAGCAAGTAATTAAGAGCCCATGGAAAACCGTGGATGAAAAGGGTGCTAATACCTTCCCTTTTCATAATCTACCCCCCGATCTCAAGAAATAATCTCAAAGGTCTTTCCTGTGCTTTTTCACCTTTCCTTTTGGATAAAATAAAAGTCGGTGGCGACTCTTGCTATCCGCAACATTTGCGATCAAACATAAAACCTTCAAGTCAGTTCTCCCACCGTATCACAGTGTACAAAAAAAATTCATTGACACGATAAGGGTAGACGGGTCCATGAAGCATGGAAAAGTAGTTAGACCAACCATGCCAAATGATGCTTCGGTTAAGACCAAGTTCATCATATCTTATCTTGGGAACATTGGGCGAAGTTCGCAAGTAACCTTAAGGAGATCCTCAAAACCACCAAATGTTTTTGAAGCCATTAGTAGAGAATAGGAGATTTAGTGATATGAGAAAAAATGATCAAAATACTTTGTGAGGAGGCTTTAAAAGGATGAAAGAGAGTGAAACAAACAGATTTAGAATTATGAACAGATAGCTGAAGATGTGGAGACTAACAACACAATGAATGAAAACTTGTGTGAAAGGATGTATCTACAAGTTTCAAGACACGTGATAGAAGTTATAAAGATATCTAGAGAGAGAATAGATATAAGCACTAGAGCTTTAGGAGGGAGGTTACAACAAGAGTTAGATTATTTAACAGGTTGCCTAATATTTGATAATGACTATTAGGAAGAAAAGGAGAAACTGAATGGTGATTAGAGCTAGGGATGAGCTAAGAGGAAATAATTTTAATTACCCTAAGAGAACCTATTGTTGGATAGATTTAAGTTTATTATTCTAAATATGATGGTTCAGATTGAGGTTAAGATTATGCTAACCAAGAAAGATTGAACAAGAACAAAAAATTACTAAAATTAAAGACACTATAAACGAAATTTTGTCATATGAGACAATAGACTTTTCCTGAACAGGACAACTTCTAACTAGTAGAAAGGCGTAGTAGTACTTTGTTAGAAAGCGTGTAGATACTAACTTGGGGTTTACTTGAAGAGTTTACCATTATTTGATTTTGATTCGCCAATCTATTGAAAACTTCTTGTAATTCACATTTCATTCCTTGTCCTGACATATCTTCAGAGGTAATAGTCTTTGCATGAGTTTCATAAGATTGTGAGTAGGTAATCTCCATGATGCAAGCTTTAATCCTATCATGCTTCCTTTGATCAGATATTTTTAAGCAGTTATGCCTTCTTCTGATTCTGAAGGTAGATTCCACAGTTGTAGTTTTCTTGACTAACTTTGATCTTCTTATGCAGACTTCAAAGCATTCTTTCTGAAGGGCTGGCTTGATACTCCTTGACTTACTAGATACCAATTGCTGATCTGAGACGCTTTCTTCAGGAGCTATAACTTCTGATATTCTCCCACTCCTATTTATACTTATGAGATAAGTATTAATCTTTTTAGAGCATATGACAGATCCTCTTGGGATGTCATTGATTTGATCCTTTGCATCTTGCAACCGTTTTTCATTTAGATGACAACTTCAGTTGATGAGTTGAAGTACTGATTTTTGACATTTTCTTCTGATGGAGAGCTTTTGTTGGTTGAGAAATGAATTTCCTTCCCATCAGGTGCTTGAGCCTTCACAATCCTGAGAACTTGTTTAAGAGATTATGTCTCCATATTTCCGATTCTTGCCCATAGTTTTAAATCCTCTACATAATAGGTTTTGAATTAGAAAAGCGTTTTATCCTCTGAGTAGCAAGCAGCTATAGAAATGTCTCTTACTGGATCTCTCTACATGGTTAAGTGTTTGATTCTTAATTAATTAACAGAGTCGGGCTCTGATACCAATTGAAGGTATAGAAAACACAAGAAATGGGGGGTTTGAATTGGGTTTATAGAAAACATTCCCCTTTAGAAATTATGAGCACTTAAATGATAATAGCAATAAAGACAATGAATAATAAAGGATACAAGGATTTATCCAGGTTCACCTTAAACAAGGTTAATCCTATCCACCCCCTTAAGGATGATTTCTCCTTCAACAAAGACTTAGTCCACTATAATCAAACTGATTACAAATGCACGGGAAATGGCCGGTGACTAACACACAATGACACGATCAGAGATCCTGCAGGATATAACGTTCATTGACCCAATAGAATTAAATCCATCAATTTAATCTACTAGGATTTCTTCACAATGATATCCATCAGTGATCTCTTAAGAATTATGACCTTCACTCGCCCCCCTAAGAGATATGACTACCATTGACCCAACAAAATCTGATCCCTCAAGATCTTCTATCTGGATTTCCTATAATGACCTCAACCATTATCTTATTGAGATCATACCTTCACCTAGTCACTCAAGGAATCAATCAACAATAGTTGATGGGGTTCTTGTGTTTACATGATTGCCTCTTCTAAGCAGATTACACGAGTGTTTTAAACACATATTGTTTAACACATCTTTGAACAACAACTCTAGTGTTAAAACAATTTACATGAAGAGATTCGAACTGAAACACAATACGAGAAACAATTCTTGTGTTCATTACAATGTTCTACCAAGATGTATATGATCAGAAGTTAAGTAGCATCTTGTAGTGTTCTTCTTCTTCATCTTCTTGTTGAGCAAGTTACGAGCAACAACTAGTTACTTCTTCTGAGATCTACCAAGATGTATTTGATCAAAATTTGAATAGCATCTTATAGTCTTCTTCTTTATATTTCTTTCTTTTCTCTCATTTCTGTATAGTGGTGTTCAGAATGTTTAGCATTGTAGCTTTTACATCTTCAACATCCACAACGTTTAAGCTTGACGACCAACGACTATTAGCATTCAGCTTCGGCTTTAACATAGGCATCGGCAAACTTTCTTTAAATATTTGATCTTCTTTTATAGCCTTCAGAGAGAGACGTTGTAAGGAAACAAAATTCTTTTCCCGCACCAACGGTTAGTTCCAATGGATAGAATAAGATGTAAAAGTTAGAAAGTATAAAATAATAGTTTTTGTATCATGTCACTGTTCAATGATAGCTTTCCACCTTTTATTGCTGAATAATATTTTTCTAATAGGATTGTAAATAGATATATGTTGATTAAAGAAATATATCTGGAAATCCAGCTATTTGTTCCCAACAGTCACAATGATAGTGGTTGACAATACACTATTAAAGGATTGTCCTTACGCCACCCTAGAGGGTAAAGGTCACAGACACTTTATGTACCTTTTTTACACCATCACACGTTAACAATTTTGAACTTCTTCTAATCTTCAGAGGCTTAAGATAATTTTAATGTTGAAGCTTGTTGTAGAAGAATCACTCTTAAGTCTTACAACCTAAGTCTTGGAGTCTTTGGAACTTGTCCTGTCAGAACCTTGTCTTCAGAGTCTTTAGCACTTGGTCGTAAGAACTTGCTTGTCTTCTGATCATTAGAGCTTGTTCAACAGAACCTCGTATTCATAATCTTTAGAACTTGTAACACACGAAGTAAAGCTTTAGAAGGCTTCCAAAGCTTAACTACAAAGTCACGATCAGAACCTCTTATACTAATGTTCCTAAGACACGTTACAGAAGACGTATTCAGAATCTTGACTTCAATTGTAACATGTAACCACATGTATTCTTCTAGTAGTGTATGTTCTGAACTTGATGACGTCACACGCCTTGATACCAGAGTCAACATTATAGCAGCAACTACACACTAGAACAAACCATTATAGTATACAATTGTTCTTAAAGATAACATGTAAAGTTATCATCAAAATATTAAGGCTGGATGTAGAACACTTCTTGTTCTTACACTCACTGCATTTTCTCTTCACCTTGAACCTCCAACCTATGCATACACACAGATAAATCACACATAATTATCTTTTGTCGGGGTGCCATCTAGGCGAAGTTTGACAACGTCCATTTAGGTTCTTGTGTAGCTGAGAATATTGGGTTGAGATTTGTAGGGGGTTTCATCCGGAAAAACCTAGAGTTTATCCTCCAAGACCTTTGGTAGATATGGGGGTTTTTGTTCAAGAATTTTAAAAGAGGATTGCGGCCAAGTGAAAAGCCTTCGAAGTTTGGTACCCAAGGAAGTAGCGAGAAAACAGCGAATCAAATTGAAAGGTATTGGGTTCAATATGTACAATTGATCGTGTGCAAAAGAGCTTTGAGGTTTTGTACCCAAAGGAGTAGCAAGATTCAATAAATTAATTAGTAGTTATTGTGTCTTGGTCTTGCTTAAGATCAAAAGAAGAGAAGGGGTTGAATCAACATCAAACTGTTGTGTTTATATGGTTACTCTTGGAACACTTCTCTTGTAATCACTTTTTGCATAGTAAGAAATTATCCTAATTCCAAAATTGATATTGAGGTGAGACATAGCCATAGCAAGGGTGATTGGCGAAATTCCTAAATAAAATCCTAGTGTCTCTCTTTCTTATCTTTTTACTTGCTTTATTTTTCATTAAGCAATTTGTCAAATAAAACTAATTAAACGATCGGCTCGTAAGAATTATTCTGTGGCTGTTTTTATTTTGAGTTGGTTATTGATTAGCTTATAATCACTTTTAATTATAAGTTCTTTTTCATATCAACACAACTTAAAGTAAAACTCTAAAAATTCGGTCACCAAGTGTTTGACAAATTGCATAGTTTGTTATTTTTGCTTGTTACCATTGGAAATAGTATTACTAGTAAATTGCTATAAACGAATAATAGTGTGTTACTTGATTCAAGTTTATAAATTCTATTACTGTGTTGTTCATTCCATAAGACACTTTATTTTTCATATGCGAGTTCCAACATCTAGGCTTGTATAGACGACATTTTCGATCTATATTAAAACCTTTCGCGTGCAGTCTTTTCAATTACTTTTAAAAAACAAAATATTATTTAGAATTTTGGCTTGGTGATCTATTCATCCCCTCTAGATAAGGCATCATCGTATAACCGATTTTTCCCTCAAATTGTCTAGGGGAGTGTAAGTGTTGAACCTGGATTGGGGTCTGTGATCGTCATCCTTTATATTTTGATAATCATTTCTTTTTGGTGCCCGACTGCACATGGAATTTCTTGCTCCTTGACCTTTATCTCAATCTTCATCTAGAAACTCATTTT
This sequence comes from Vicia faba, assembly GCA_948472305.1. Classification (NCBI taxonomy): domain Eukaryota; kingdom Viridiplantae; phylum Streptophyta; class Magnoliopsida; order Fabales; family Fabaceae; genus Vicia; species Vicia faba. The sequence goes on along the minus strand of OX451736.1, from coordinate 1,268,990,139 downwards.
CATAATTCACACAGGTTTAAGACCTAATAATAAAATCACTCAGATTAAATGCACCCTCAAGCCCTTATTTTTCCCAAAACATGCAGTCCGGTCCTAACCCATTCTTAAACACCCGACATTTCAATTTGTCATTTGTGCCCCCACTGCTATTGCCACTTTTTTGAAGCATTCAATGTACTTGTGCATGGTTTATTTATTTAGTTGAGTGACCATTTTATGTACTTCCATGGTCATGGTTTTCCGATTTCAAGCGGTAAACTTGGTTGTGAAGGCATCACAAAGGTCCTTCCATGGATCTATGCTCCCATCTAGAAGGGTTTTGAACCACATCGTCACCGCCGCTCTAGTCAGGGTTAGTGAGAAGATATTGCACTTCACCTATAATTGGGAATGGTAGTAATCAAACCCATTATCTATTTGCTTAACATGTCCGTCTAGATCCTCAATTTTGTCACGAATCTACCTCTTTGAAGGCTTCTAAAGAACCCAGGATCCTATAGTCGAGGATGTAGACGAACAATATGATCTTCTTTCAATTCAGAGTTGAAGCATCTGCATCATATGGTTCCCTTCTTTGAGGATGGCATGCTATTGAATGATGAGGACAAAGAACCTAGGGAGGAGTATGATTGTCGCTTTATCCTAAATATCGGTCGGGAACTAGTGATTTTTAAAATTCTCTCAGTGACGTGGTTGTGCCAATGGGAACTAACTCTAGCACGGAGGCCTGATTGCCCTAGGAGGTTGGATCTAGTACAATTTATCTATTAGTGGTGCATATTGAAGATTCTCTTTAATTATTAGAATCCTTTCAACTAAGAGTTGTGAATTCAATTAGTGACTAGATTGTAGTCATTGTTTAGCAAGTATGTAGTTCCTTGTACTCTGATATTCTCCTGCAACAATTGAAGGCTTGAGAGCATTTCATATCTATGTATAAAAGATAGAGGAGGAGATTTGTGTGATGGTCTGCCTTGGTGAATCTATTGTGTGGATCTAAAGGACAAAATGGCCTAGAATGTTCCTTGTTCGATTCTTGAAGGAACAAAGTCTTATTGTGTAGGTTCAGAAGGAGATGCTACAAGAACCAAATCATTTTTTCTAGAGGAGGAGAAATCGGCGAAGCTCTAGTAGCTTTAGTGGATACAACAATAACTTGTTGTTGAACTACGAATCGAGAGACTTTAGATATTACCATGCTTGATGAACATGATGATAGATCTGTTGGATGTTTAAACGAAGAAGATTCCTGAAACTTCAAGAAAAGGAGATCTAGATATTTTATGAAGACACGATGATTTTTTGGTGAAATTAGCGGGAACTTAAAGTTGATTCCCAAATACTACGCCATTATTGGATAGTAAATTATAAATGAAAGGTGAGGTAGCAAAGTTGTGGCTGGCTTCAGTGAATTTGTACTTTCGATGTAGTGGAAAGGGGATGACATGCAAGTTTAACCATTCATTGCCCAAGTTAGTGAGAGAAATCAAAAGTAAAATGTGAATGAGTAAAGTTGAATACCTGAACTAACGTGTTTTACCTTTATATACTAATTGAAATTCTTGCGTATGATGTGGTGGGCTATGAGGACATACGTCAAATTGAATCAGACGATAATTGATGTGCTTCCTAGAAAACACTTTTGGATGATCTCCCCGAAGTTAATTAGGAGAGACTACAACTGTACTGTATTTTTTAGGCTCTTACTTTTCTTATGATTTTGTGTGCTATCGATTGGTTGTTCCTTATCTTGGAAAACTCCCTTTTATACTTTAACCTTTAGGCCTTGCGTTCATTGAGTATTAATCCTTCAAATCCCTCAATCAAGAGGGGTTTCTAATTCACGTCGTCATAATCATGAGGCGTAATGTCCTCTTTAACAATCTTTGTAACTCCCATGCGGATTTTGGGTCACTGTAATCGACGTACCGATTTGTCACCTCGGCCATCCGACCAGGTGCTTTATGCATAGCTTTCAGCTTCACAAATTGGCTTGCCTCCTTCATATCGTCTGAGTACTAGCTCACTTTGTCGACTTCTTTTAGCATTCTTTCCCTATCCGAGTTACAACATGTTCCCAAGAATTATAGGGTGTACATAATCTCCCCGATCACGAGGCCCGACGGGTTGAAGTGTTAAGACAAAGAATCATGGAATTCATCCTCCAAAATGGACGACCTCCCTAGCATGTTCAGTGTTGATCTAACGGTCATCTGGTGTTTGAAGTTTGATCGTGGGTTTTCAAATGCAATGTTGGACGCACGTCCAATTGAACGTCTTCCCTTTTCCCTATAATGATGATTTTTATAGGGAATTTGTTGCAATCATGACCCATTCCTATAGTCTTTTCAGCTTCCTGCCATAGACTCTTAAGAGCCCCATTCCTCTTTCTCGCTCACCGATACTTCCTTTCTCCGTTTCTACAAGGTTTCAACACTCGTTTCGCCTTCTCTTCCTGTTTTTTCTTTTCTACAACACAGGTAAGCTTCCTTTCATATGTTTTGTTTCTTGATTAATTTTAGAAATGGTTCTTATACGAGAGTGTGACGATTCGGGGAAGGTACTTATTCCCTAAAACGCCCAAGATAGAATCAAACTCTAGGATGAATGCATGAAAGGCTGTGAGGGTCACTTGGGGAAGGTAGAATTTTATCAAATTATTAGGGAGGTTTATGGTGATATTTTTTCAACCCTTAGAGGCACGGACTCAGAGTCCATCTCATCAGGTTCTATAGAAGTTTTGATGGAGATGAATGGGTCTTTTGTTAATTTAGATGTTTTAAGCTACAATTGTAGTACGACCGATGCTAGTTATATTGTTAAACTTCGGTCTAACATGGACATTTCTTCCACCTACAATGAAGATGTGGTGTTAGAACCATGCGAGGACGGTGAGAGAGTTTGTATCTTCTGGCCAAGAGGCGTGGCTGACGACTATTTTTACTTTTATTTCGGCTTTCTTGAGGATTTCAATACCCACATTCCTTTTTCCTACTTTGAAGTCAACCTTCTCACAACCCTAAAAATTCCCCCCTTTCAATTATTCCAAAATGGTTGGGGTTTCATTAAAGCCTTTGAGCTTTTTTACGAAGCAATGAGCATAATCCCCACACTAGGGTTATTCTTTTCTTTCTTTGAGTTGAAAGGCACGGACATAGGTAGTTGGTTTTCCCTCAATGAGATTTTAGAAAGGAGTTTCCTCCAAACCTATACCACAAATTATAAGGGTCTCAAGTAAGTTTCTCCATGTAAAGAGTGGGAACAGGTGCCCCCTATTTTTGTATGTAATAGACAGAAGCCATCGCTTCTCGATTTACTAGAAAGACTGCTCGTCACCGATTTATAACTTTGAATATAAAAAACTAGATGCTTTAAAGGTCTAAGTGTTATCCATTTTAGATTCCTCCCGAGTGATGAAGGTTAAAATTTAATGAACATGGCCGATGTGTGAGTGCAACTTGCCTCTAGATAGGTTTTGTTTGATGTCAAAACTATATGAATATAACATTTATGTATATTGGGTGGTATCTCTTGTTTATTTGGAACCCTTGGAATTTAGAAGTCTTAGGAATTAGTTTAAACATAGTAAAAACTATCCATGCCTTGAAAAATCATTTATGCTTATTGAAAAATCATTTTTGCACTGCATTTACTTTTCAGGCTGGCTCATAAAGCTTTACAGGCCAGCACATGTGCTGCTCTAGATAAGCATTTTCACTTCTTCCTTGTTCAATCCGACTCAGGAATCCTTTCAGGCCGGCACATGTGTTGGTCTAAATAAGCAGTTTTGCTTCTGCCATGTTCAGGCTGGCGCATAGGCCATTTCAAGCTGGCTCATGCTATTAAAAATAGCACTATAAGCCGGCTCATCCAAGCTACAGGCCATCTCATATTATTTCATGAGTTAACTATTCTATTTTCTTTTAATTCCTAATTTCCATATTTTTCCCCAATATTTCCATAACTATAAATACATCTTTCATGCATCATTCCAACTTGGTGATACCAAAAAAAATCCTACAATTGCTCTTCATCTTCAACCTCCAACCTATGCATACACACTAACAAACCATTGTAATGATTCCTTGTTAGGGTTCCATCTAGATGAGGATTGATAACTTATGATTAGGTTCTTGTGTAGCCGAGAATATTGGTTTGAGATTTACAGGGTCTTCATCCGGAAATACCGCAGGTTTATGCTCCAAGATCATTGAGTGATTTTGGGGTTTTTTGTGCAAGACATTCAAAAGAGGATTACGGCCAAGTGAATCCCTTTAGAGATAAAGAACACAAAGGATCCTTTGAAGATAAATAACTCATAGGAAGTAGCGAGAGAATGGAGGATTAAATTGAAGTCTTGTGTTGCAATAGGTGAAATTGACAGTGTGAGAAAGCTTTAGAGATAAAGTACACAAAGGAGTAGCAAGATCAAGATAGTCAATTTTCAACTATTATGTCTTACTCTTTCTAAAAATCAAAGGAAGAAAAGGGGTTGAATCAACAACAAGTATTAGGGTTTATGGAGTTTCTCTTGAACACTTCTCTTGTATCAACTTTTTGCACAGTAAGAATCATCTTAATTCCATTGGAATTAGGTGCAAACGTGCCCACACACGAGGACGAATGTAGGGAACTATGAAGACAATTCCTTGTGTCTCTTTTCTTTTATTGATTTAATTGCTTTAACTTTAATATATCAATTTATCAAATAGCATTGAGTTATCCATCAACGCGTAGGAATTTTTTGAAACTGTTTTTGGTTTTAGATTGTGTGTTGATTGGCTTATAATCACTTTTAATTATAAGTGCTTTTTCATATCAACATAACTCAAAGGAAAATTCTGAAACTTTGATTACACACCAAGTGTTTGGAAAATTGTGTAGCTCATTTAAATCAAAGGAAAATTCTGAAAATTGTGTTGCACACCAAGTGTTTGACAAATTGTTCAGTTTATTCTTTTGCTTGTTATCATTAGAAATAGAATTACTAGTAACTTGCTATAAACGCTAAATAAGATGTAAATTGATTGAAGTAGATTAATTCCATTTGTCAATTTCATTCCATATTTAATTTGTTATATTTGCATATCTGACTTCCAATAACAGTTCATATAGATGACTTATTTTGAAAACCTTCCGCTCACACTCTTTAATAAATACATTTTTCAAAACCAGAATTTTTCTAGAAGTTTTTAATTGGGTATTTATTCACCTCCCCTCCCCCCTTTATATTATTTTTCTTCGTCTAACACGATGACCCGGAACAAAACATGTCTTCAAAACCTGGGTAGTATTTACACACCTTTCGTCATATTGTGATAACTTATTTATACTTGTTTTAAGACTTTCTTTTCTTCTTTTGTTCAGTGAAAATGGTGACCATCAATCTGAAAGAGTAAAGGAAATTGATGGATGAGGCAAGAGCAAGACTGGGTGAGAAATCCGTCTTGAAGTCCAACTTTTCCGACCCTTAAGCCGGGCCCTTAAGAAGAGAAAAGTGGACGGGGGAAAATCAGCTTCGAGCATTTCAAAACCTAAAGGATCTTCCTTAATTCCTCATGGGAATCCACAATCGAGTTCCCCAAAGGATATGAAGAGCCTGATGAGTGATCCCACAAGTTAGGCCAACTTGGCCATTGCTTCTCTGATGCAAGAGACCCATCAGTCCAAACCATTAACTGAGTTCAAATTTTTGTCTAACAACTTCAATGGCCTGAAGTTTCTTATGAACATTTGAATACGGATGAGGATGTCAACAATGTAAAAACTATAGGTGATCAGCAGTTGACTCATAACCTCGTGGCCTACCTGATGTGATGTGTCGTGATAACCTTAGGGTTATTTGAAGTTGGAGATGCTTATGAGAAAAATGAGCTTCGCTTGAGCAAGGAAGTGAACCAGCTGAATGACACTTTAATAGTCCAATCCGACAAAGTGGATAAGTTGTCCAAATAATTGTCTGAAATGGCGTAGTAGAAAAAGGAATCGGAGTCCAAACATTTGGACCTTGAGGCAATAGTAGCCGGTTTGATCCATGATGTGGAGCAGAATTTTGAGTCAAACAAGAATCTAATGAAAGCTTTTAAGCACACCCAGGTGGATATTTTATCAGATGATGATGAAGCCTTTGAGAGAGCTAAGGCCTAAGCACTATGCCTTCAGCCCGATATCAACGTAGCCAAGATGGACTATTTTAAGATCGTGGTGGGTGGCAGGCTAGTTGATATGGAGGAGGTTTTGCAAGAGGCCAAGATCACTAAGGATGATGGAGTCGATGATCAAGCCGGTGTCGTCCAAGAGGAGGAGCATCCTGGTGCCTAGATTTGTTGTATGTTTACTGTTTTTTTTTATTGTTAGTCATTCGGGGTGATGCATTTTTGTAACACTTGGATAATTTCTTATTTAAGAGTAATGTTTTAATCCATTTTGAGGCTAAGCCCAATTTTATGGGCCCTGTTGAGGCTTTCATAATATGCTTTTGTTGTTACATATGTTCTTACACTACTAATCTTTGACAATACGCAAGAATTTTGGATGAGCATTGTTGTACCCCAAAATTTCCCCTCTTTATTTTGAACCTAATTGGCTTATACTTCATTACCATATACATACATACATTTCATTTGGCTTATACTCATGGAATCGAGGTATTTCTTTGCAAGAAAGAGTTTCTAAATTTGAATGTTCCGTTAAGCAGCATTGTGAAGTAGAAATCAGGATTTTCAAGTATTTAATATACTCCACACAGTTTTAAAGCTATCCAATCAACAACCAAGAAATTCATCACCATATCAAGCTCTTATGTGTCTCAACACGCTCTGAATTGTGTAGAAATCCAAGCATTTCATTTGATTTAAGACAGTGCAGACTGAAATTCAGTACGATGCGTTTCAAGCTCAAAATTTCACAGCTCGAGGTCAGAAAATGGTTTGGGAATGATTCTTCAGTCATTAGAACCATCTTGATGTCTTCTTCATTTCATTTTTTCAAGTCGAAGGCTAATTTGGTAAGGAATATTTTCTAAAGCGCAAAATACTTGAATTGCGGTATACATTGGACTTACCATTTCTCTGGTCTTCGGATGCTTAAAAATTCATAACTTCTGACTAGAGTATCATCTTTGAGTTCCTCTTGGAGAATTTGAATCAAATTTTTATTTCCTCTAACTCTCATGTTCGGCTCGAAAGCCAATTCTTTGAGGAAGCTCTTCGAATGTGCGAGTACTTTGAAGCTAAATGGTGAAAAAATAGTGAAAATACTGTGCTGCACCGTTATTTTGCAGACGTTCAAAAATTCATAACTTCTTCCTGGATCATTATTTTTAAGTCGTTCTTTAGGCGAAAAATCCTTCTTGATTTTATCTTTGATTCGTATGTTCGGGTCGAGAGCTGATTCTTTGCAGAAGTTCCTCAGAATTATGGATTACTAGAGGAATTTATTGTGTTGAACCAAAATTTTAATTCACTGTTTTCCGATATTGTAAAAATTGTAACTTCTTCGATTTTTATCGTATAGAGACAATTCTTTCAGAATAATTTAACAAATAATTTCAGCTATAAATTTTCTTTAGACTCCGAGTTCGGATTTTGATCGGAGAATTTTTGTTCGTGGCGTTCTTTCAAAATTGAACGGTGAAATTAACTGAGAAAAATCTGCATTAGCTAACTCTGCTCTGTGTTAGTGCATCTTCAAAATTTAATAAATTTCTCTTTGTTTATCTAATTGAATATGTTCTTTCGACATTGCGTCAAAAATTTTGTGATCTTTGATTTTAATGTTAAGCTTGAGTCGAGATTTCGCATCAATCATGACGTGGCATTTGATACTCACATTATGCATTAAATTTGTTGACACTGACAAAACAAGGCCCAACCCAAACTCAAATCCAAGGCCCAATTGGAGAGAGTTTATATTCAAAAAATCAAAATTTCTCTCATAACTTCACTAACTCCCAAAAAAACCTCTCAATTTCTCTCTATTCTCTCAAGGATCAAATCACTTTTTCTCTCACCTTTTCTCAAGAACACACAACAACATTTCAAAAGTTCATATCCCTCCAACTCTCCCTCCACCGCATGTCACTCTCTTCTGTGAGCAGCTCCGGTCTTCTTCCACCAGTTCCGATCCTCCGCCACCCGCTTCGACAACTCCATCCTCCTCTTCGGCCGTCATATCACGCAGAACTCCATCTCACGACCTCGCGATTTCCGACCACGGCTCCTTCCTCTTCCATCAATTTTCGAACTGCTTCATCTTATTCTCTCCTCCGTTTCACTTTTTGGTAAGGTTCTTGAATTCTATTTGATATAATTACATGTAATGTAGTTGCTTTATGGAGAATTTAGTTGATTATGTCATGGTGAAAATTGAATTTTAGGAGAATTGGGTTGAATTGTTGAATGTATATAATTCCATGAGTTGATAGTATTGTGAATGTTTGGATTAATTGTTAAACACATGAGGTGAGAATTGATGTAGCGTAGGTGTTTGAAAAAATTCCTAAGAGGTGAACATGTGCTAGAATTGATTCTTAGGAGTTGTATAATGATGCCTAAATGCGGAATTGGCTAGGATTTAGTTGGAAATGATGAATAATTGTTGTTTCTTGAACTTAAAGAATTGAAGAGAAACTTGTTGTGGTGGAGTTTATGTGTTAATTTTATTTGGCAAAATGCATGCTGTTCATGATGAGAATTTAACACAAATTATGAATTAGTGCAATTTAGGACCAATTGTTGAGTGATTAGAATTTTTAACACACAAAACCTCACATTGGGAGAATAATTGTATTAATACATAATCTTTGTTTCTACACGGATTCAAGGCCTCCATCATGTTTCCGTTTGTAATTAACTTGTGTATTAGTTTTGGATGATGATACTTGAACATGTAAACACCTTGCCATGCCTTTTCCTCGTGTTTGAATCAAATTTCGGTTAAATTGCACAAAAATGCATGTTGCTGCCCCGTGCATGAAAGTAGCACTTCTATTTAGAATTAATTCGAGCCACATGTTTTTTTTCGAGTCTGTTGGCATGTTTGGGAGCAACCATGCGATTTTTGTTCAATTCTGTGACGGTGTTTTGTGCGCCTAACTTTCGGTGTATTTAGCGTTATATACACACGGCTTCCCGGATTCATAAGTGGTACTTACGGTGCGAATTAATTTCCAATTTTGATTCCTTTGATCTTGCTGGCACATCTATAGCTACCGGTGTGATTTGGATCCGATTCAATTGTGATGTTTTTTTGCGCGTTATTTTTGCATACAAGGCAATTTGGCTCCGTGTGATGTGTACTTTGACTTTTAAGACTTGTATGATGCATGTTATTATCTCATTGGTCGCTTGTGTGATATTGGGGATGTGTTGACTTGGTTTGGGTGCATTTTCCGGCTTGTTTTATAATATACGCATGTTGCTTCCCGGGAATCACTTTTACGCTTCTGTTGCTTGTCGCATTTCATTTTATGCATGATAACATGTCATTTTAACTAGTGATGTCGATTATTGAGCTGTATTTTATATTTCTTGTTATTTTCTAATATTTCTTGTGATATTGTGCAAGTTTTGGAAGGCGTGTCACCGCGATGCATTTGTATGGATCATGTTTTGCTTGTATATCATCATGTCATGCAGGGACTCTGATTCGACGCGGTGAATTCTTGGCTCGCGCTTTATTCCCGCATTTTATCTTTATTGGATTATTCTCTAACTATTTTGCTTTCCTTCTGAAGCTTGCTTTTGTCTACTAAGTGACAAACTTGTGTTCGATTGGTATTCTCACCTGCTTCCTTTTATCTCTTACACCTTTTACCGCATTTTACTACTTTTCTAGATGCCATTAGAAGTAGGAAATAAAGAGTGTGTGCTCAAAGTCACTGTTTAAAGACTTGTAGCAGGCATTTCGAACTTATTTGATACTTGTGTTTGTGCTTGCACTTGCTTCCTTTTTTGATGATCGATGATGTCACTCAATTGAGAAAATGACTTTGATCATTGCATGTCCCCCGTAGGATTTCTTGGCTTACTTCTCTTGAAGATCGATGATGTCACTCAATTAGAATTGAGATAACAACTTCGATCTTTACATGATTCCCTTAGGATTTTATCGTTTTACTTTGCTGACGATCAATGATGTCACTCAATTATAATTAAGATAACGACTTTGATGTCATTGCATGCTCCCTTAGGTTTTGAACCATTGTATGCTCCCTTAGGATTCACTTGTGTCGTTTCCGATGCAAGGTAGACATTAGGATTTTTATCCATGCATGCTAACATAGGTAGAGATTTCCCTTTCAAACTCAACCTTAGGACCATCATTGTATGATAACATTAGGGGTAGAGCTAGATAGTCTCCCATAGATGTTTTTCTTTCTTTTGCATCCTTAAAACTAAAATTTCTCTTTTTCTTGGCAAGTGCATAAAACATCTAATAACTTTCAAATCCTTTTTCAAGGTAAAAAACATCAACCAATGCAAATTCTTTTTCCTCCTTCGGGCCTTTTCTTTTATTTCAAACTTTTCAAAAAGAACATGTTAATTCACTTCTATGCTGACGCGTGAGTCTCCAAAGGTCGAGTTGTGGCAGAAAGTGAAATTAATATTGTTCATTAAAAAACACAAAACAAACCAAAGCATGTGAGTCGAACTACAACACTCTGATTCCTCAAAAAAGATACTTAAGCATCTGGTCACGGGGCTCAGCCGAGCGAAGCTTTGTAAATATTTCCTTCTTTTCCCCATGTTTTCTTTTACATGCACTCCCTCTTTACACTTTTCTTTTTATCTCGTAAGCTTTAGATTTGAAACACACCCTTTTATTAGAACAACAAGAGTGAATATTATAGAGTACTACGGGCGTGTGGGGTGCTAATACCTTCCCCTCGCGTAACAGACTCCCTTACTCGATCTCTCAGTCGTTTGGCCGTGATTTCACCCTTCTCAGATTTACTCGATGTTTACCTTTCCCTTCCCGTGGGATAAAAAACATTCGATGGCGAATTCATTAATTTCATCTCGATGATATGTTCAGCCGGTTGTTTCAAGCGTCGATGTGGCGCTGGTATGAGATATCACTTACCTAACCTACATTTAGAGCTCAACGGGAGTTGTCATTATTAAGGGACAAAGGTTTTATTAACATAGACGATGTTCGGATCTCCATTCGGAGTTGACGTTAGTAAGGTCCGGTGGCTTTATTAACATAGTTGACATTCAGAGCTCCATTCGGAGTTGACGTTAGTAAGGGCCAGAGGTATTATTAGCATAGCCGGTGTTCAGAGCTCCATTTAGAGTTGACACTAGTAAGAACCAGAGGTTTTATTAACATAGCCGATGGTCAGAGCTCTATGTGGAGTTGGCGTTAGTAAAGGCCATAGGTTTTATTAACATAAATAATGTTTATAGCTCCATTCGGAGTTGATCTTAGTAAGGGTCGGAGGTTTTATTAACATAGCCGGTGTTTAGAGCTCCATTTGGAGTTGACATTAAAGGAGGCCAGAGGTTTTATTAACACGACTCTGTTGGAAAAATGTCAGAGGTTTTATTAACATGACCATGTTGGCATAACTCAGTTATTTCAGCCTGGCTTGCCTTCCCTTCTCGAACTAACCCGACTTCCTCCTGTAAGACTTTAATGAAAATAACACGCATGAATATGAATTGTCGGTGCCGCATTAAAAATCCTTGCCCTTGCAAGGGAAAAGAGTGTTGCCCATAATTTTTACTTAATCAAATTATTACATATTTTAACTATAATATTATTTCAGGTTGTATACATTCCAAGCCCTAGGCATTTCAACTCCTTCTAAATTTTGGAGCTTGTAAGCCCCATTGTTAAACTTATCCTATAGGATCCTTCCTAGTTTAGGGAAAGCTTTCCCTTCTTCTTTGTGTCTGTAACCCTCTTCAATACCAAATTTCACTCCACAAAGCTCCTCGGACGAACTTTGGTGTTGAACTGATGTGCCATTCTCTGCTTTATCGTGAATTATTTGATGTGGGTCATCATTCTGATCTCCTCTATGAGGTCAGACGATTTATCTAATCCTTCTTGATTGAGACTAACATAAAAATGTGCTCGATGCCATGTCGATGAGTTAACCTCTACTGATATCACTACATCGACTCCATACACAGTTCAGAATGGGGTCTCTTTCGTGCTTGGGAGCAGGGTGGTGTTATAGGACCATAAAACCTCATGCAAGTACTCGACCTATAGTCCTTTTGTTTAATCTAGTTTTTCTTCACTCCTGACAAAATGATTTTGTTTGCTCCCTCCGCTTGGCCATTAGCCTGGGGGTGTTTATATGATATTAACATGTTTTGTATACCGAGATGCCTGCAAAATTCTAAAATAGACGAGCTGGAAAACTAAGTGTTATTTTCAGATAAAATGATATTGGGGAAACCAAATCAACATATAATATTTCTCCAATATAAACGTCTTACTCGCTTTTCCATGATCTGGGGTACGACCTCGGCTTAGACCTATTTGGTGAAGCAATCCACTGCTAATATCAAGAACTTTAATTGACATGTTGCCAAAGGAAAATGGCCAAGGATGTCAGATCCCCATCGATAGAAAGGCCAAGAGGAGATTACTGAATGCAGTAACTCGGTCGGAGAATGTATAAAAAAGCATAGATCTGACATTTTTCACATCGGTTCACAAATCATACGCGGTCTTGGAGCATACTCAGTCAATAGTATGCATCCCAAAGTATTATTCCAGATAGCTTTCTTCCCCTATATGACTTCCCCACACGCCTTCATGCACCTCTTTCATTATAAGTCTGACTTCCTCCTCAGCATCACATCTCAACATTGAGGTGGACATGCTCATATTGTATAATTAATCGGCCACCATGAGGTATCGAGAATATATCTTCTTAATGCGCTTAGCCCTATGTTGGTGTAAGCCCTAGAGGCCAATACTTTTGGTACTTGTATCAAATTATTTATTAATAATAAAAGGAATTTCTTTATTATGTTTGATTTTCCAAAATAATAAAGTCCCTAGAATAGTTCATCTGTTTAATGAAATGTTAAGTGTGACTTAATCATGAGATTCCATTAAACATAAGGACAATATTCTTAAAGTATTTGTAGTCAAGATTTATTGCAAAGTGGGATAAATTAAAGCATTAAGATTATTATGTAGATAGACTGATGATCACATATCATAGATCATGGATAAGGAGTTATCAAGTCTTGAAATAGGTATAAATAATAGGAGTAATATTTATACTGGATTGACCCTGTTGTACCCCAAAATTTTCCCTCTCATTTCATCAACACTTTCTCATCACAAGACTCTTGGAATTCAGGGTCAAGCCAGGGTTTGCTCTGCTCAAGACCCCTCCTTGCACTGTTAACCCAAATTAGGGTTTGAGTTTACACAAGGATATTTTGACCTACAATACCCAAATTGACTTTCATGCTTCATGTTGGTTTCACAAGTTTGCCCATACCAAGTTTCAAGCCTTGATTCAAATCTTTACCCAGTCAATTGGACAGTTGACCTAGAAATAACCTATATTGGAAAAAAAGTCAACTGTGGCCAATTGACAGTCAAACCTCATGAAATTTGACCCACATAAACATTATGAACTCATATGGACCATTTGATCAGGTTTGGATCACAATTCCATAAAAATTTGATCAGATCACCAAAAGGGCAAAATGGTCATTTTTAGGGTTTTGACTGTACAAAGGCAATTTCTGACTTTTTGACCTAGCTAATGGCAAACCAAGCTCACATATGGACTCAAGGACTCAATGAAATTGTCTTGACCCATTCAATAAGTTCAAAAGATCTCAAATGCATAGGATTGACAGATGAATTTTTCAGTCAACTGATCAAAATTTGACTATATACTGAAAAGTCAAACTTTGATTTTTTGGTCAAAATCAAGTGCCAAGGGTCATTTTTCATCAAGACATGTCAAATTATGAAACTTTTTCATCAAGAAACCCAAAAATGCAAATTAGGGTTTAAAATGGAAAATTTTCATAACTTAGAATTTTTCTAAGTTATAATATTTTCTTATTTTTTCCTAACTTTGTCCCATTTTTTCACTAAGATGAAAATGGATTCAAACAAAACTTGCAACATGAAATTTTTAGTCCATCACAAAGTCTACAACTTTGATGCACAAAGTTTTCTCAAAAGAAGCTTTTATCTCAAGTTATGATTTTTGGAACAAGGGTACCTAAAACTTTTAACTTAGAGAAAATTTGCCCTAATCTAGGCAGAATTTTGACCCATCTTCTTGACCATTTTTTACATAGTTCCACTTGGAGTTTCAAGTTGCATTACCAAGATGGATTGTAGTACATGTTCCAAGATTTCCAAATTGTCCAAGAACTCCTCAAACAACTTTGTGGTTAGAGAATCGAATTCTTGAAGTTGGCAAAAACTCACTTTTGTCCATGGCCAATGCATGTTCATAACAACTTGCAATTCTGATCTAGCTAGCTTGGTTCAACATTACAGGCCTCAAAACCAATTTGTACTCCTTAATTTAATGCATATCCATTGTATTAAGGTATTGTCTTGGTCATTAGGGCATTATACTTTAGTTTAAGCATTAAAAGGAAAAAGCAACAATGCCATTTTTGCCTAATTTCACTTTATGTCAAAACCAAATCCTTGAGGCATGCGGGCCAGATCTTTGAGGCAAGATCAAGTCCACTAATTCCAGTAACCAAGAACGAAAGTTGCAGCATGATAGGGGGGCTGGTATAGGGCTATAACATCATTTCCATTCTCTTGCTTCAAGTAGAAGAAAAGTGGCAAAACATAGGTGATCTCTCATATCTGTTAACATAAGCTTACAAGAACTTTGTGAACAAGTTCCATACCTCCCAACAAGCCTAAAGCACGACCCTTTCATCACTCATACCTCCTGACACTTAGAACCATTGTTTTTATGCAAAACAGGGCAGGTTCTGCATTTTGCAAGCCACAATAAAATTCCATCGTGCGTTTTGTCCCAAGATAGTTCCAACACCTTCCAATCAACTCACCTGAACTATCCCAGGCCCCCATTACAAGCTGTAACACCTCTAACTCACTTTTCCATTTTCATTTCAAAGCTCCGCAGGTTGAGTTCTACAACACGATTCAAGTTGTTTCAAAGCAAGCCAAGCATTGGAGAAGCTTCCTTGGACCTCAAGCAAGCTCAACAAAAGCTCAAACACCATTGAAGGTTGCTACATTATCCAGCTCGAAGTCAACTGAAATAGGTATTTCATGGACTTCTATCTCCCTATCTAGGAATGGTTAGGCTTAGGTTTGTGAATGAAATATGTTGTACTCATAGCCCTGAAGCCATACATATACTTAGTTTTCATTTACATTAATCGTGCTGAGAGAATTTCACTCATGAACTTTCTGGAAAAACTAGGTTAAAAATTAGGGCCAGAGAAATTCTCTCTGGTCTTTGAGAGTTAATCCAAGTTTTTGATATGGTTAGATTCGTTATTTGATGCTCTACAAGTTTTATGTTTTGAGTTTTGTCAAAAGATCAAAGAATCGGGAGATATAGGTTGGGGTAGCTAGCGCACGTTTTTTCAAATTCTGTTGGACAGAGGAAGAAGATGAAGTAGCTGGGCTAGGCCTGGCTACTTCCTACTTTTGGCACCCCCCATTTTCAGTTTCACACCCCCTGGCCCATTTTCTTATATTTTAATATTTTTGCATTTTTCTTTTCTTTTCGGACTTTCATATTTTATTTTCAAATATAAAAAATGATCCAAAAATATTTTTATAATTTTTCGCATTTGTTTGGGTATTTATTTTATTTATTTCCACCATAAAAATGTTTAAATACTTTATGTTATTTTGTTTAAATCTAAAAATAATGTAAAAAATATGTTTATTTTCATTTTTATTTTTATACACATTTGAAAATATTTTCTTGAAATATATACATTTTTGTAAATAATTTATTTATTTTTTTACACATTTAATATATTTAATGTATAAATATACTTATATATTTTATCTTATTAAATAATTAGGTCAAAAATACAAAAAAATGTTACGTTTTCATTTTTATTATTATTTTGGACCAAAAATGTCATTTTTTACAATATACTTTTATTTTTTTTATAAATTAGTATATTATTGCACATAATTAATAAATAAATTTACTTATTAAGAATTAGGGTTTCTTGCCCTAAATAGGAAAAATAATTAAAATTGATCTTCTTTATTTTACTTTTCACATTGAAAAATTACTTTTTACATACTAAAAACATTTTGGCATAATACATCGTATTACATTTATTTATTGTATTTATTTCAATTATTGTACATTTAAATATTGTATCTTGTACATTCGATATGGTTGTAATAACTTAGAATTTATTTTCTTGTCAAAATATCCCCAATTCAAATTTGTACCCCCCCTCCCTATATCATGTTGTAATAGTATAGCATTTAAATTCCCGTACATTTAAAAGCTTTCAATTATGCCATGCTTAGACCTAGGGTTTGTATGCAAATAAAATCAACAATTAGTTTTACCTAATCCAAGATAACATGCATGAAAAACAAACACAATACACACTTGCATCCCTAGGGTTTCATCCACTTGTTGCCTTCAAAAATGGGCCATGGTTGCATGTTGAGTACTTTGGCAAAACAAAAACAAACAAAAAGATCATAGTCCCTCGATGACGCTATCTGAGTTGCCTAAACAAAATGATCAAGTCCCTCAAGAAAATTTCCAAAGATACTTGACAGAATTGCTATCATGGTTTATACGATGACCTGTGCCTGTCTCGTTAACATCCTAACACAAGGTTGTTCACCAAATACAATGGTGAAGCAACACTGTTAAAAGGGTTAAGAACATAAGAAAGATCTTTGAGTAAAATAGGGTAGATATCTCTTAGTTACTTGATCAAGCTTGCAAAAACATCCTTGCTACTTTTCAAAACACACTCCATAACACAATTTCAAAACCCTACTTTCAAACATTGAAAACCTTTCAAAAGACGAAAACACCTTTGTATACATTCAAACAAGAATCATTACAAAGGTTGCCACAACGATGGCCTCTTTTCAAAACATTTTCCAAAATCACACACAAAGCACCATTTCAAACAATTGAAAAGCACCATTTCAAACAATAAAAATGCAAAGCAAGTGATCTAAGCAAGTAACTAAGAGCCCATGGATAACCATGGATAGAAAGGGTGCTAATACCTTCCCTTTCTATAATCTACTCCCCGAACCCAAGAAAACATCTCAAAGGTCTTTCTTGTTCTTTTTGACCTTTCCTTAGGATAAAATAAAAAGTCGGTGGCGACTCTTGCTAAACCGAAACATTTGCGAACACAAACGCAAAATCCCAAGTCAGTTCTCCCACCGTAGCACAGAACTGGCGACTCTGTTGGGGAAATGTTTTTAAGTGGAGTAACCTTAGGGATTAGATCACCCTTTGCATGATTATTGTTTGCTTTGATTGCTTTACATTTTGGTTCTTTTGTTTGGGCTTGAAATCCTCCACCCGGATTTGGGAAACATTCATAGATAGAAATACGTTGTGGAAATTGTGCGGGGTATACCGACACGGTTGAAGCAATAACTATATTAGTGCGACATATTTGTGAGTACCGGCAGCCTTTAAGTAAATCAAAGAGAATACGGGGCCGCTGAGTGATGTCATTAAGCACTAATGAACTAGAACCTTACTTGACCATCTTGGCCTTTTATTAGGGGTAGTGAGATGACCGGCTTTGGTGCAGTCCGAAGTTGGTAGATACTCGATACTACACTCATTGAGGGTTTTTTTCTTGGAATATTTTGGTCGCTAGTTAAGTGGCTAAACCAAAACAATGAACATAGAAAACCATCCAGTGATATTGAGCTCCTTAGAACCCAGTTACTATTTATAGGACAGGTTTTGAGCCAACTAAACTCAAGAGGGTACTTACCTATAAAACCTCATGCAAGCTTGAAACTAGGGTTTTATGTGACTTGCTTGTACATATGCTTGTGCATACATCATGAACATCATAAAGCATCATATGCATCCACTAACCATTTCAAGGGTTTGGATCTTCATCTTTGTTCTTGTTTTGTAGGTCATGGAATCTCTTCGCAGGAAAACAATTCAAGTAAACCTTGTGAGGATCCCTCCTCAACTCAAGGAGCTTACTTCCAGGATTCCATAGAATTCTCTCTTCAGTGAAAGACATGGTAGACTCCTCAACCTAGTCAACACCAGCATTGAAGAAGACATGGTTAAAGTACTTTTCCAATTCTTTGACCCCCTACACCACTGTTTCACATTCCCCGATTATCAGTTAGTGCCTACTTTGGAGGAATTTTCTCAACTCCTGAGAATTCCTATTCTTAATCAACTACCCTACAACGGTATGGAAAAAGAACCAAAGCCTGAAGATGCTGCTCAAGCATTACACTTGCAACCATCTGACATCAAGGGGCATTGGGAAACCAGAAGTGGTGTCAAGGGATTCTTGGCAAAGTTTTTGTTTGAGAAGGCACAAGAATGTTGGAATTCTCTTGATCTACAAGCCTTTGAAGAGATTTTGGTACTCCTTATCTATGGGTTGGTGTTGTTCCCAAATCCTGATCAACTTATAGATGTGAATGCTGTCAAGATTTTCATATCCAGGAATCCCATACCTACATTGCTTGGGGACATCCTACACTCATTTTACACACGAACAATGAGGAAAAGAGGTGTTCTCATGTGTTGTACTCCTCTCATAGCAAGGTGGTTTATTTCTCACCTCCCACAATCAGTTTTGAAGAATGAGCAGGGTTTAAGGTGGTCACAACGGTTGATGACCCTCACACACTCTAATGTACATTGGTGTTCTCGGTCCAGAGAAAATGTCATCATCATTGATCGTTGTGGTGAATTCCATAATGTCACATTACTTGGCATTAGGGGAGGCATTACCTACAACCCCTGTCTAGCTTTGAGACAATTTGGATATGCTCGGAGGGATGGCCCTCATGACATGCTGATTCCTGACCTAGTTTTTGACTTCGACAACGATGCGCAAGGACTTTGACAAAGGTTCATTAGAGCTTGGAGGATGCCTAACAAGGTGGATAGTAAGACACTGGGGCACAATAATTCCATCCCCCTTGAGCCTTACCTCAAGTGGGTACGAACCCGCTCCCAGAATCTTATGATGCCATATCCTCACATTCTCCCCTTGATCAAAGAGCCTGTTATGGAAGGAGAGGTTCCATACACCATTCTACATCCTGACATGCCAACATCATGGGAGGAAATGCAAAAGAGTTGGATCCAACTCAAAGAAGAACGGGATAATTTTGAAGCCAACTTCTATGCCAGTGAGAAGAAGTTTTTAGAGCTCACCCGCCGACTTCACGAGGAGAAAACTCTCAAAACCTACATCGCACCAAAGAGGATGCGCAATGTCCTTTTACATTAAGAATTTTGTAATATTTCTCCCATGGGGCATTTATGTACTAACAAATTTCTTCTTAATATGACGTGCGTTCTTTTTGTTTGCAACAAATTTGAATTTTTAAACCCTTGAATGCATTACATGAGTTTTAAACCCTTGAATGCATTACATGAATAACATACCATTCATCATATGCATAAACAAGTCTTCAAGCCAGGTTTCCTTATGTTTCTGCTGTTTATTTCAGCAAGATGGATTTGGACAAACAGTAAAAGATCTACAGGCACAAATTTCACAATTTCAGCAACTCCTCATGACCTTGGCAAAGGGTCAAGAGGATCTCAAAGTTCTACTAGAGAAGAATAAAGAGAAGAAAAATAAAAAGAGACCGGGGGTAGCCACTTTTGGAAGAAGGTTTGAGGGCGATGCTAGAAGGACTCTTGAGTTCCCTTCAACGTATGACGAAGGGATTGGCAAGGGGAAATGAGTTATTGTACCTTCTGAGTCTGAGGTAGAAGAGGAGGAAGAGGAAGAAGACAAAGACTATTCAGAACAACAGTATCCACCAGCGGATGACAAGTATAAGAACCTTGAAGATAGATTGGCAGCTATGGAGTTGCAGAGGGTGCACGGATTGGATTTTGAGGAACTGGGGTTGGTAGCTGGGATTGTTATCCCTCCCAAGTTCAAGGTGCCAACATTTGCCAAGTACGACGGTCTGTCTTTCCCTAAAATGCACTTGAGGTCGTATGTTAGAAAGATCCAACCTCATTCATCCGATAAAGACCTCTGGGTGCACTTTTTCCAAGACAGCTTGTCTGGCACTCAATTAGATTGGTTTTATCAGCTCGAGAGATCAGAGGTCCACAATTGGGAAGACTTGGTGGCTGCTTTCTATCGTCAGTATCATTATAATGCTGACTTGGCGCCCACTCGTACCCAGTTACAAAGTATGGGGATGACTTCAAATGAAGGGTTTAAGGAGTACGCCCAGAAGTGGCGTGACCTGGCTGGAAGGGTGCAGCCACCGCTATCAGATAGAGAATTAGTTGACATGTTTTTGGGGACCCTGTCTGGCCCCTTCTTCAACCATCTAATCGGGAGCTCTTCTGCGGGATTTACTGAACTGATTTTGACCGGCAAAAGAGTGGAGGCCGGTATTAAAAGTGGAAAGATTCAAATGGATGCCTCTGCATCCACAGCTATTAAAAAACCTTTCCCAGCCAAGAAAGAAGCATCTGCTGTGTATTCTCATAAGGGATTGGGAAGAACTGAGCGCCGGCCGACTATAGGAGCCGTGATGATTCAAAATTTGTCAAATGATCAACCTCGTAACAATCAGTTGAGACCTAATCAACAACGGGTAGAATGGCCACAACGACAGTTCACCCGCATCAACATGACGCTCGCTCAGGTTCTTCCTTATTTGTTGAAGCTGAATCTGACTAGCTTGAAGGAGGCGCCAAAAAACCCTAACACTTCCTCTCCGTACTATCACTCCAACGCCAAGTGTGCTTACCATTCCGACAGTGCTGGGCACGATACCAATAATTGCTGGGCACTTAAGAACAAAATTCAGGATTTAATTGACGCTAAAGAGGTTGAATTTGACGCTCCTGAAAAGCCCAATGTTATATTTGCTCCGATGCCCAAGCACGGCCACAATGTGCATGCCATTTTGGAAAACCTCCATGTTACTGATGTTTCCAATCTGTTGACTCCTTTGATTGTGATTAAAGAAAATTTGTTGAGAGCCGGGACCTTTCCTGGTTGTGGTAAAAACTGTTATTTTTGTTTGAATATTCAAGGTGACTGTCCAATGTTGAAGTCAGGTGTCCAACGCCTGATAGATACTCAAGAAATACTTTTCCAGAAAATCCCTGTTAACACTTTCAATCTGATTACTCCTGATACTTGTGATACTTCAACCAACGATATTACCATCATAACCATTTCCGACAATCCTCCCAAGGCTTGCAAAAGGCCTGTCAGGATTACACCCAACTCTGAATGTGTACCTTTAAAGATCACCATGTCGGGACCTGTCTCGTACCAATCAAGCAAAATGATACCGTGGAACTATGGGGGAGAAATATTCTACCACGACATCAAACAAATCGAAACAATCCAAGAGATTTCTGAAGAAGACCCTGATATATGGAACATCGCGGGTACAAGCAAGATAACCCGCAGTGGCCGAATCTTTTCTCCAGAGATTGCTCCCCCTCGAGCAGTTTTCGGACCCTTAAAAGCTTTTGCACCTGTTGGACCCTCTGTGCAAGGCCCAGTGATTGAAGAAGTGGTTACTCCTGAAGAAAGACCATTTGTTGATAATACCGACTAGGGTAAGGGGATACTGGAAATGCCTGTCAGGACGAAGGCTCATGCTATGGTTATCCCCGAAACCACTCAGAAGGAAATGGATGAAATCCTAAGAATAATCAGAAAAAGTGACTACGACATTGTAGAACAACTGGGGCAGACCCCTTATAAAATTTCAATGTTGGCTCTTCTGCTTTGTTCTGAAGCCCATGCCAAGGCCCTAATCAAATTCTTGAAGGCGGCACATGTTCCCCAAGAGACTTCGGCTGACCAATTTCAGGAATGTGTGGCCAGTCTTACTGCTGACAATGGCCTGGGCTTTTCCGATGCTGACTTAACTCCCAAAGGAAGGAAGCACAATGATGCATTACATGTTTCAGTTGAATTCCGAGGAACCACTCTCGCCCATGTCTTGGTTGATACTGGTTCTTCCCTAAATGTGCTACCAAAGAATGCCTTAGACCGTTTGGATTGCAAAGGTTTGACCCTCAAACCTAGTAACATCGTCGTCAGAGCTTTCGATGGTTCCAAAAGAATGGTTCAAGGAGAGGTTGATATTCCTATCAAGGTAGGCACCGAAGTGTTCAACTCCACCTTCTACGTAATGGACATCCGTCCGTCATACTCATGTTTGCTGGGAAGACCGTGGATCCATTATGCCGGGGCAGTTACCTCCTCTTTACATCAGATGCTGAAATATCCTGTTAAGGGTAAAATCATAACTGTGCATGGTGAGGAAGAGTACATGATCAGTCATCTCAATTCCTTTCGATATGTGGAGTTAGATGGCGAGTTCATCGAAATTCCTTTTCAACATTTTGAGGAAGTTTCTCCCGAGGTAGCAGTTACGAAGACAATGGTCGAGGCGCCTATCGTTCCAAAACATGCATCTAGGATGGCATCTCTCAAAGACGCAGAGGCTGTGATTAAGGAGGGGAAGAGCACAATATGGGGACAATTGCCTGACTTTCCCCATAAGACGGACAAGTTTGGTTTAGGGTTCACTGCTTTAGGACAAAAGGCTATGCGTCGCTCTAAGGCTGGAGGGCCACCCGTCAAGGTTTCTCACCATGGAATCAATGTTGTAGAAGATGAAGATGAGGAGAGCCACTTTGAAGATTGGATCTTTCCGACTGTCAAAGGGGGTTTGAGCAATTGGGAAGCAAAGGATTTTATTCCTATCACCTTTATCAACCAGTAATTTTATCTTTGAACAATTTCCCATTTTTATGGTCTGTAATAACTAAAACAATTCGCACACTATTTTGACCTCATGCCTTGCCCGGGGCATGTAGGTCCATTTGTAAGGGCTTGATTTTCTTCATAATCATATGCCATGTTTTAATGAATCATTGGATGTTTTTCATCTATAAATTGCTGTGTTAATTTTCTTTCCTTTTGCATTTTTGTTTGTTTAAGGATGGCTATCCCTTACACACACCCACACTCACAAATGCAGGTACCCATCCATTCCGGATTCCATGGGCAACTATTTTGTTTCAGCCTTCGATAACTCTGAAGATTTGGTCAATCATGCTGAGTACGAAGTTGACGAAGATTGTGAGGCGCCAGGAGAGTTAGCTAGACTTCTCCAACAAGAAGAGAGGGCCATTATGCCTCATGAAGAGTTGCTGGAAACCATCAACTTAGGGACAGAGGAGGACAGGAAGGAAGTAAAAGTGGGTGCCAACCTGGAACCGAGTGTCAAGGAGCGCTTAGTGCAGTTGTTAAATGAATACGTTGAAATCTTCGCTTGGTCTTATGAAGACATGCCAGGGCTAGACATAGATATCGTGGTTCACCGTCTCCCTACAGGAGAGGACTGTCCATCGGTCAAGCAAAAGGTCCGCCGAATGAGGCCTGACATGTATGAGAAGATTAAGGCTGAAGTAATGAAGCAATTCAACACTGGCTTTCTGGCTGTTACAACCTATCCACAATGGGTTGCTAACATTGTTCCCGTACCCAAAAAGGACGGAAAAGTCAGAATGTGTGTGGACTATCGGGATTTGAACAGGGCCAACCCTAAAGACGATTTTCCACTACCCCATATCGACATCTTGGTTGACAACACAGCTCAACACAAGGTTTTTTCCTTCATGGATGGATTCTCGGGCTACAACCAGATTAAAATGGCCCCCAAGGACATGGAGAAAACTACCTTTGTCACACAATGGGGTACCTTCTGCTACAAAGTGATGCCGTTCAGACTGAAGAACGCAGGGGCAACTTATCAACGCGTCGTGGTAGCTTTGTTTCATGATAAGATACATCATGAGATCGAAGTTTACGTAGACGACATGATAGCTCGATCCAAGACAGAACAAGAACACCTTGAACATTTTCAAAAGCTGTTTTCCAGGTTGAAAGAGTATAAACTCAGACTGAATCCAAGCAAGTGCACTTTTGGAGTTAGGTCTGGCAAACTCCTGGGATTTATTATCAGCAACAAGGGCATTGAGGTTGATCCAGCTAAAGTAAAATCTATACAAGAAATGCCTGCCCCCCGCACTGAAAAGGAGGTTAGAGGATTCTTGGGAAGCTTGAACTATATCGCCAGATTCATCTCTCACCTGACGTCTACCTGTGAGCCAATTTTCAAACTGTTGAAGAAAGATCAGGTAGTTGAATGGAACGATGATTCTCAAGTTGCTTTTGATAAGATCAAGGAGTACTTACTAGAACCTCTTATTCTAATGCCACCCGTCGAAGGAAGACCGTTGATCATGTATCTGACTGTTTTGGATAACTCAATGGGGTGCATACTGGGCCAACATGACGAGTCTGGCCGAAAAGAGCATGCCATTTATTACCTTAGCAAAAAGTTTACCGACTGTGAGACTCGCTACTCATTGCTCAAGAAAACTTGCTGCGCTTTGGTATGGGCTGCTCGCCGGCTAAGGCAGTATATGTTGACCCATACCACTTTGCTAATTTCCAAGATGGATCTGATCAAGTATATCTTCGAG
Source organism: Vicia faba (assembly GCA_948472305.1). Taxonomy (NCBI): domain Eukaryota; kingdom Viridiplantae; phylum Streptophyta; class Magnoliopsida; order Fabales; family Fabaceae; genus Vicia; species Vicia faba. The sequence goes on along the minus strand of OX451736.1, from coordinate 1,268,965,418 downwards.
AAGCATGCTTTATCTGGAAGAATTGCTAGATGGCAAATGATCCTGACAGAGTATGACATCCAGTATACTACCCAAAAAGCTATAAAGGGGAGTGTACTAGCTGACCATCTAACTCACTAAGCTGTCGAAGATTACCAATCTATGAGATTCGACTTCCCTGACGAGGACATCATGACATTGGACAACATTGAAGGTAGCGGACTGTATGCCGGACCTGAACAAGGATCCCGATGGACCCTATACTTTGATGGCGCTTCAAATGCACTTGGCAACGGTATTGGGGCGGTACTCATTTCTCCAGAGGGTTGCCATACACCCTTCACTGCGCGACTTTGTTTCAGCTGTACCAATAACATGGTCGAATACGAAGCTTGCATCTTTGGTCTCAAGGCTGCTATAGACCTGGGGATCAAATCTTTGGTCGTATTTGGGGACTCGTCTTTGGTTATCAGTCAAGTCAAAGGAGAGTGGGACACCAAACATCCTAATCTTATCCCATACAAAGAACATGTCCTGACATTGTTGCCTCATTTCGAGCAGATTACTTTCGAGCACTTCCCACGAGAAGAAAATCAGCTAGCAGATTCTCTGGCTACAATGTCTTCCATGTTTAAACTCAATTGGGATAACGAGGCTCCCCAAATTACCATCGAGTGAATGGACGAACCTGCGCACTGTCATGAAATTAATACCGAAGAAGTAGTGGAACAACCCTGGTTTCATGAAATCAAAAGGTATCTCCAGACTAGAGAATACCCTGAAGGAGCTTCCGTCAATGACAAAAAGTTCTTAAGGAGATTTGCTTCCAAGTTCTTCCTAAGCAATGGCATCCTTTATAAGCGCAGCCATGATTGTGTTCTACTTCGTTGTGTGGACAAAGTTGAAGCAGAGTTGATCATGACTGAGATACACAGTGGCACATTTGGCACCCATTTGAGCGGACATACGATGGCTAAGAAGATTCTAAGGGCAGGCTACTACTGGTCTACCATGGAAGCTGATTGTCACTAACATTCATGTACTTGCCACAAATTCCAAGTCTACGCCGACAAGGTACATATTCCTCCTGTTCCTCTCAACGTTCTGACAGCTCCTTGGCCATTCTCAATGTGGGGCATTGACATGATTGGAGAGATCAAGCCCACGGAATCCAATGGACATCGCTTCATCTTGGTCGCTATTGATTATTTTACCAAGTGGGTCGAAGCAGCTTCCTTTGCCTCTGTTACAAAGAATGTGGTTGCCCGCTTCATCAAGCAGAACCTCATATGCCGGTATGGTGTCCCCGACAGGATCATCACAGACAACGGTACAAATCTGAACAATACTATGATCACCACTCTATGCGAACAGTTCAAGATTTATCATCACAATTCATCTCCCTATCGGCCGAAGATGAACGGTGCTGTTGAAGCCGCAAACAAAGATATCAAGAAGATCATTCAAAAGATGACAGTCACCTACAAAGACTGGCATGAGATGTTATTGTTTGCTCTGCATGGATATCGTACCACGACGCGTACTTCAACAGGGGCAACCCCATTTTCTTTGGTGTATGGCATGGAGGCTGTTCTGCCCATGGAAGTTCAGATTCCTTCCTTAAGGATTATGAAGGACGCTGGTTTAAGTGAAGACGATTGGGTTCAGACCCGGCTTGATCAACTTAATTTGATCGACGAGAAGCGACTTACTACTGTTTGCCATGGTCAAACGTATCAAAAACGGATGATCAAGGCTTTCAACAAGAAAGTCAGGCGTCAGGTATATCAAATCGGAGATCTTGTAATCAAGCGGATCATCTTACCGCAAAGTGATCCCAGGGGAAAATGGACTCCTACTTACGAAGGACCATTTGTGATCAAGAGCATCTTTTCTGGTGGGGCAATGATTTTGACCACCATGGACAGCGACGATTTGCCACATCCTGCGAACGCAGACATAGTCAAAAGATACTACGCATGAAACAACCCGACAAGTTGAAAACCCGAAAGGGCGACTTGGGCAAAAATGGGTATCCCGGTGAACCGAAAACCCAAAAGGGCGGTTCAGGCAAAAATTAGGGATAAAATAAAAAAAATCTGTACACCCGGCAAGTTGAAAACCCGAAAGGGCGACTTGGGCAAAAAAGGGTTTCCCGGTGGATCGAAAACCCGAAAGGGCGATTCACGCAAAAGTTAGGGAATTAAAGTGTATGACTGTGTCTCGTCGGATCACTTTAAAGAACAGTCTCTTCATCAACAAGCTCTGAGCTTCTAATCAACCTAGTCATCGGCGGACGAAGCAGTTAATGGACAAGATATTCAGAGTCGTGAAGGCTATAGCAGAATGGGAATCCCAGGGAATTGTTACACATAGCCATCTTTCTTTTGTATAAAATTTTCCAATTTTTACGACAACATTCTCTTACTACGGTGTCTGTCTCCTTTGTACAAAGATACTCACAAAAGTTAATACAAATACACTTCAAAGTGCAGAAATTTGCTTGCCTTTCTTTTCTTTTTTACACTTATGATTATATTTGAAAACGTCCAATGTTTTGTTAAATAGGCATATGCATTTGAACATAATCACTGCTTACAAATAAAACAAAATTGAAAAAAGATAGTTACTGATAGGTTGAAGGTGTAGGAAGATATCTTTATGAAGAAATCCCCTACGATACATCATTCGGATCCTCAACAAAGCTAAATTCGGGATTTATTTCCCCAACAGGTTTAAGCTTCAAGATCTTTGACAGAGTCGTTGCTTTCTAAAGCTTGATTCCCCAGCTAAGCTGAATTTCAAAATTCCCATCAGAGTCAAGTTTCAAGATCCCCAGTGGAGTCCAAAAACCCTGAAAATCCTATCCCCGACGGAGCCAGAATAGTGAGCATTTCCCCACAGATTTATTTCCCAGCAGATTGAAGATTCTCAGTCTCATTTCTCCAGCAGAGGTCTCCCAGGTTTTAACTCCCCAGTAAATATTTTTTAGAGTTTCCCTTATTCCCCAAGCAGTCAGCAAGGGTTTTCTCATCTTCAAATCCTCAGCATCGGTCAAGGATTTATTTTCCTCGGCAGCGGTCAAAGATTTCGTTATCTCCAGCTATCCGGATTTTATCTTTCTCAACAAGACGACTACTCAGCTTACATGCATAACCATTACATTCATATATCATAAACATTAATGGAATACAGTTCATTGCATCATACATATCATGCAACATAACTTTGTGTTTTAGCTAACATTTTATCCTTTTCAGGATAAGATTAAAAGACTATCATTAACAATTATCCAGATACAGTATGGATACACCCCACATACGGCGGTCATTCTATTACTCATTCAGAGTTTCAAGTCAAATACAGTACAGATACACCCCAGACACAGCAGTTATTCTACTACTCATTTAGACTTCAGCAATCCGATACAGACTAGATACGCTCCAGACACGGCGACCATTCTATCTCTCATTCAGATTCAATTATCAACCTCAAGTTCAGATATGCTCCAGACACAGATGCCATTTTGAACCTTACACCAGCGGTTTGATTCCCTTAGTGCAGTCACCACGGAAGTCATTCTGTCATTCATCTAGATCCCAGTTACAGTACAGATACACTCTAGACACATAAGTCATTCTACTACTCATACAGATCTCAACTTCAGATACAGTCCAGATATGCTCCAGATGCAGTTTCCATTCTGTCACTCATTCAGAGTTTATCCCCAGCACACAGTTGCTCCATACACAGATATTTCTCTGTTACCCAGATACAATACAGATACACTCCAGACACGGCAGTTATTCTGATATTCATTCCAACATTCAAACACATTTACAGCTCAGATACGCCCCAAACACGGACGCCATTCTTTTGCTCATACAAACTCAGTCTCCAGATACAGTTCAAGTGCATTCCAGACACGGATACCATTTTGATACTCATTCTTTTGGCCTACAGCATTGCAATTCAACAAACATTCTTGAATGGCATATGTAAGCCCATCTCCAGCAAGATTCTACCATCTCCAAATGGCATCTTTAAGCCCATTTCCTCAGCTATATTTTGACGAGTGCAAATTTACGGGCACTCTAGTGTCCAATCCTCTTTTACCTTCGAGTCGCGAAAGGCAAACTAGCCAATCTAACTCTTCAGGTTCAAGAAGATTGAACAGGGGCAACTGTTGTACCCCAAAATTTGCCCTCTCATTTCATTAACACTTTCTCATCACAAGACTCTTGGAATTCAGGGTCAAGCCAGGGTTTTCTCTGCTCAAGACACCTCCTTGCACTGTTAACCCAAATTAGGGTTTGAGTTTACACAAGGATATTTTGACCTACAATACCCAAATTGACTTTCATGCTTCATGTTGGGTTCACAGGTTTTCCCATACCAAGTTTCAAGCCTTGATTCAAATCTTTACCCAGTCAATTGGACAGTTGACCTAGAAATCAGTTGTATTGGAAAAAAAGTCAACTGTGGCCAATTGACAGTCAAACCTCATGAAATTTGACCCACATCAACATTATGAACTCATATTGACCATTTGATCAGGTTTGGATCACAATTCCACAAGAAATTTGATCAGATCACCAAAAGGGCAAAATGGTCATTTTTAGGGTTTTGACTGTACAAAGGTAATTTCTGACTTTTTGACATGGCCAATGGAAAAATAAGCTCACATATGGACTCAAGGACTCAATGACATTGTCTTGACCCATTCAATAAGTTCAAAAGATCTCAAATGCATAGGATTGACAGATGAATTATTCAGTCAACTGATCAAAATTTGATTGTATACTGAAAAGTTAAACTTTGACTTTTTGGTCAAAATCAAGTGCCAAGGGTCATTTTTCATCAAGACATGTCAAATTATGAAACTTTTTCATCAAGAAACCCAAAAATGCAAATTAGGGTTTAAAATGGAAAATTTTCATAACTTAGAATTTTTCTAAGTTATAATATTTTCTTATTTTTTTCCTAACTTTGTCCCATTTTTTCACCAAGATGAAAATGGATTCAAACAAAACTTGCAACATGAAAGTTGTAGTACATCATAAATTCTACAACTTTGATTCACAAAGTTTTCTCAAAAGAAGCTTTTATCTCAAGCTATGATTTTTGGAACAAGGGTACCTAAAACTTTTAACTTACAGAAAATTTGCCCTAATCTAGGCAGGATTTTGACCCATCTTCTTGGCCATTTTCACATAGTTCAACTTGGAGTTTCAAGTTTCATTACAAAGATGGATTGTAGTACATGTTCCAAGCTTTCCAAATTGTCCAAGAACTCCTCAAACACCCTTGTGGTTAGAGAGAATCGAATTCTTGAAGTTGGCAAAAACTCACTTTTGTCCATGGCCAATGCATGTTCATAACAACTTGCAATTCTGATCTAGCTAGCTTGGTTCAACATTACAGGCCTCAAAACCAATTTGTACTCCTTAATTTAATGCATATCCATTGTATTAAGGTATTGTCTTGGTCATTAGGGCATTATACTTTAGTTTAAGCCTTTAAAGGAAAAAGCAACAATGTCATTTTTGCCTAATTTCACTTTATGTCAAAACCAAATCCTTGAGGCATGGGGGCCAGATCTTTGAGGCAAGATCAAGTCCACTAATTCCAGTAACCAAGAACAAAAGTTGCAGCATGATAGGAGGGCTGGTACAGGGCTATAACATCATTTCCATTCTCTTGCTTCAAGTAGAAGAAAAGTGGCAAAACATAGGTGATCTCTCATATCTGTTAACACAAGCTTACAAGAACTTTGTGAACAAGTTCCATACCTCCCAACAAGCCTAAATAACGACCCTTTCATCACTCATACCTCCTGATACTCAGAACCACTATTTTTTTGCAAAACAGGGCAGGTTCTGCATTTTGCAAGCCACAACAAAATTCCATCGTGCGTTTTGTCCCAAGATAGTTCCAACACCTTCCAATCAACTCACCTGAACTATCCCAGGCCCCCATTGCAAGCTGTAACACCTCTAACTCACTTTGACATTTTCATTTCAAAGCTCTGCAGGTTGAGTTCTACAACATGATTCAAGTTATTTCAAAGCAAGCCAAGCATTGGAGAAGCTTCCTTGGACCTCAGGCAAGCTCAACAGAAGCTCAAACACCATTGAAGGTTGCTACATTATCCAGCTCAAAGTCAACTGAAACAGGTATTTCATGGACTTCTATCTCCCTATCTAGGAATGGTTAGGCTTAGGTTTGTGAATGAAATATGTTGTACTCATAGCCCTGAAGCCATACATATGCTTAGTTTTCATTTACATTAATCGTGCTGAGCGAATTTCACTCATGAACTTTCTGGAAAAAACTAGGTTAAAAATTAGGGCCAGAGAAATTCTCTCTGGTCTTTGATAGTTAATCCAAGTTTTTTATATGGTCAGATTCGTTATTTGATGCTCTACAAGTTTTATGTTTTGAGTTTTGTCAAAAGATCAAAGAATCAGGAGATACAGGTTGGGGTAGCTAGCGCGCGTTTTTTCAAATTCTGTTGGACAGAGGAAGAAGATGAAGTAGCTGGGCTGGGCCTGGCTACTTCCTACTTTTGGCACCCCCCATTTTCAGTTTCACACCCCCTGGCCCGTTTTCTTATATTTTAATATTTTTGCATTTTTATTTTATTTTCTGACTTTGATATTTTATTTTCAAATATAAAAAATGATCCAAAAATATTTTTATAATTTTTTTCATTTATTTGGGTATTTATTTTATTTATTTCCACCATAAAAATGTTTAAATACTTTATGTTATTTTGTTTAAATCTAAAAATAATGTAAAAAATATGTTTATTTTCATTTTTATTTTTATACACATTTGAAAATATTTTCTTGAAATATATACATTTTTGTAAATAATTTTTTTTTTACACATTTAATATATTTAATGTATAAATATACTTATATATTTTATCTTATTAAATAATTAGGTCAAAAATACAAAAAAATGTTACATTTTCATTTTTATTATTATTTTGGACCAAAAATGTCATTTTTTACAATATACTTTTATTTTTTTTATAAATTAGTATATTATTTCACATAATTAATAAATAATTTTACTTATTAAGAATTAGGGTTTCTTGCCCTAAATAGGAAAAATAATTAAAATTGATCTTCTTTATTTTACTTTTCACATTGAAAAATTATTTTTTACATACTAAAAACATTTTGGCATAATACATTGTATTACATTTATTTATTGTATTTATTTCAATTATTGTACATTTAAATATTGTATCTTGTACATTTGATATGGTTGTAATAACTTAGAATTTATTTTCTTGTCAAAATATCCCCAATTCAAATTTGTACCCCCCTCCCTATATCATGTTGTAATAGTGTAGCATTTAAATTCCCCTACATTTAAAAGCTTTCAATTATGCCATGCTTAGACCTAGGGTTTGTATGCAAATAAAATCAATAATTAGTTTGACCTAATCCAAGATAACATGCATGAAAAACAAAACAATACACACTTGCATCCCTAGGGTTTCATCCACTTGTTGCCTTCAAAAATGGGCCATGGTTGCATGTTGAGTACTTTGGCAAAACAAAAACAAACAAAAAGATCATAGTCCCTCGATGACGCTATCTGAGTTGCCTAAACAAAATGATCAAGTCCCTCAAGAAAATTGCCAAAGATACTTGACACAATTATTATCATGGTCTATACGATGACCCGCGCCTGTCCTGTTAACATCCTAACACAAGGTTGCTCACCAAATACAATGGTGAAGCAACACTGTTAAAAGGGTTAAGAACATAAGAAAGATCTTTGAGTAAAATAGGGTAGATAGCTCTTAGTTACTTGATCAAGCTTGCAAAAACATCCTTGCTACTTTTTAAAACACACTCCACAACACAATTTCAAAACCCTACTTTCAAACATTGAAAACCTTTCAAAAGACGAAAACACCTTTGTATACATTCAAACAAGAATCATTACAAAGGTTGCCACAACGATGGCCTCTTTTCAAAACATTTTCCAAAATCACACACAAAGCACCATTTCAAACAATTTAAAAGCACCATTTCAAACAATAGAAATGCAAAGCAAGTGATCTAAGCAAGTAACTAAGAGCCCATGGATAACCATGGATAGAAAGGGTGTTAATACCTTCCCTTTCTATAATCTACTCCCCGAACCCAAGAAAACATCTCAAAGGTCTTTCCTGTGCTTTTTGACCTTTCCTTAGGATAAAATAAAAAGTCGGTGGCGACTCTTGCTAAACCGAAACATTTGCGAACACAAACGCAAAATCCCAAGTCAGTTCTCCCACCGTAGCACAGACCCATTATGAGAATACTACATAGAATATTATGCAAGGTGTCATAAGTTATTCTCATGGTAATTGTGATACGGTGGGAGAACTGACTTGAAGGTTTTTGTGTTTTATCGCAAATGTTATGGTTTAGCAAGAGTCGCCACCACTTTTATTTTATCCAAAAGGAAAGGTGAAAAAGCACAGGAAAGACCTTTGAGATGTTTTCTTGAGTTCGGGGGGTAGATTATGAAAATGGAAGGTATTAGAACCCTTTTCATCCATGGTTTTCCATGGGCTCTTAGTTACTTGCTTAGATCACTTGCTTTTGTTTGTTTGAAATTGTGTTTGGCGTGGTTTTGAAAGTATTTTGTAAAAGAGGCCATTTGTTTAGGCAATCTTTGTAATGATTCTCGTTCGTAAGAATGTATACAAAGATGTTTGTCTTTTGAAAATGTTTTCAATGTTTGTAAGATGTTTTTTGAAGTGTGTGTGTTTGTTTTGAAAATAGCAAGGATTATTTATTTGAAATGGAGCAAGTAACTAGAAGCTATCTACCTACTCAAATGTCTTTCCTATGCATTTTCTATTCCTTTGACATTGTTGATTTACCATTGATTTGGTAAAAAACCCTATCTTTGGATGTAACGGGACGGGCGTGGATCATCGTATAACCATGATAGCAATGTTGCAAAGTATCTTAGAATTTTTGAGGGACCAAGATCATTTTGTTTAGGCAACTTTTAAATAGCGTCATCGAGGGACTATGATCTTATATTTGTTTTGTTTTGCCAAGATACTTCGCATGCGTAACATGGCCCTTTATTTTAGGCAACCAAGTGGGAGAAACCCTAAGGGTGCTTGTGTGAAAAGTGTATAATTTTTCATGCTTTTGATTTTGTCTTGTATTTAGGGTTGCCTATTTTGTTGTTTTTATCTTGCCATACACACTTATTTACTAGCAATATATGAGAAGCAAGTAAAAGGCGAAAAGTAAAATCTAAGCTATTACATCCCTTTAGGGGGGTGGGGGTACAATTTAGCAATGGGGGTGAAGTAGGAACTAAAATATTACAACCATATCGAATGATAATAAAAAAAGAATGTGAAAACAGTGCAAAATAAAGGAAAAATGCACTTTTGAACTGCTATGTGTCGACCCATGCTGCTATGCATCGACACATAGCTTCTCCTTGCCCTTGTAAAGTGAAATCTATTCAGTATGAGTCGACACATAATGGGATGTATCGACTCATACACCTTTTTGCATCGACGTGAAATGCATATGTGTCGACTCATAGTCCTTTCCAGTTTATGTTTTGTGACCTGAACTCAGTATGGGTCGATGCATGAGGGTCATGTGTCGACTCATACCCTGTATTTTCACTAAGATGGGTCGAAACATGTGGATATGTGTCGATACATATTACCTTTTTCCTGTCTTAAACACCATTCTTTGCATACGTCAGTTAGTTTTTAACATATAAATGAATAACATGAACAACAAATAAATGATTAACTTCAAAAATAGTGATTGCTACATCCTATAAACAGAAAAGTTGATGTATGGAAAAGGCAAGGTAAAGATGACTTACCTTAAAACTGCACTTTAGGTTTTTGAATCCAAATACCCTTCAAGATGTTGTATGAACCTTAAGGAAGATCCAACAGGCTGCTAGACCTTCCTTTTTGCTGAAGATTATTAAACAACCTCTGTGTGGTATGAAATGTTTGGATGGTTTTTAGATGGAATATGAAAAGTGTGAGAGGTTTTAAGGTTTAGACTTCAAAACTCAAGAGTGGAAGTCTTAGGGTCTGTTATGACTTTTTTGAAGGTTTATCAATAAAACTACTGGCCGTTCACTCTATTTTTCTAACTCTTTTCCAACCTGTTTTTTTAAACCTGTTTTTTTCAACCTCCTTCTCTTGCAACTGGCCTCTCTATTTATAGAGAAGGTTTGAGATTTGAAAACTCAGATTTTTAATCACATGTTATGGCTAGGTTAGATTGTACATGAAGCAAGCTTGAAGATTGTAGTTCCAATGCTTTGTACTTTGTTTCATAGAGATGTTGGACACTTTAAGCATGCCCTTCTGATTTGTGTGTGATTAGAACAACAAGTTAGAGGCTAAAGAAATTGATTTTATGATTAAAGTGAACTTTGCAAGAATGGTAATGGTGCCTTTGTGCCAAAAATAGAAAGATCACTTGAATAATGCTTAAACCCAATGGACCATAGCTCAAAAGTTTATGTAAGCATTAAATTATGGTAAGAGTTACAAGTTATAAGGCCTGCAAATTGGAGATTATGCAGCATGGGTTAAGATTCTTATTCCTTGTTCATCATAAATCTGCCTTGTAAATCAAGAATGAATGTCCAACTTCAGATCCTTGTATCTCCTAACTCAAATAAGATAAATTAATGCTCTTGGATGTTTTGGAAAGCTTGAAACACCCTTTATAACTTTCATGTTGGCCACTTTTGTTAAATCAAACTGGAACTTGATGAAAAACGGGCAAGAAGTTGGGATAAAAACCTGACCAAAACTGCTGAAAATTTCTCTAAGTGTTTAAATGAAAATGTCATGACTTCATGAATTTATAACCTGAAATCCAAGCCTGTTTAGGAGAAGTTGTGTAAAGAAATGTTGTAGATATCATGGAGATCTACAACTTTCATGTTGAAAGTTTCCCTTGAACTGTCTTGCATCTTAGTGAAAGAATGGCATGAAGTGATGAAATTATCATGTATAAAGACACTTAGAAAATGTTTAAGTCTTGTAAATCTTGACTTTTCAAGTTGACTTTTGACTTTCTTTATTTCTTGATGATCAAGTTTCATATTTTTGAATGTCTTGATGAAATTTGATCCTTGGAATGTAATGTTGACCAAAAAGTCAAAGTTTGACTTTCTAGTATGCAATTGACCATTTTGCCCTTTTGCCAATTCCAAGCCTAAATTGATGTATCAGTGCTGCAAACATGACGTCTTAGAATATCTTGTGAGTAAATACTTGACAAATGAGAGGGAAAATTTTGGGGTACAACAGTAATAATGGTGTATATGACCCTTCGACCTGAAACCACTATGTACCCTAGATGGGGAGTTAAGTACTTTATTGTTGATCAAACATTATCCGTAACTGGAAGACCATAAAGACAGTTGATGGGTACTTCACAAAGCATGATGAGGGACATGAGTGACCTAGATGGAATTTTTCCATCCTGCATAACAGGATAAATGTCTAAGGGCCCAATATTGAACTGGACAAGGGTGGCACGGTTTATGCCTTGTGTCCAATATAGACATAAGGGAAAAAGGGTAATTGTACACACAAATATTATAATGGTAAGATTTTGTCAGATCACATGACATTTTCGTGACTTGGGTAGCAGTGATGTGTTGCTAGATACAGCTCACTGTTTATTATGTTAATGTATGATTTAATATAATTTCCAATATCGTGAAAACCTACAGGGTCACACACTAAGGACGGGTTGATGAGAGATAGAGTAAATGAGAAACACCGTAAGGTATGGTGCACTTAAGAGAATTATAGAACACTGTAAGATATGATATGCTTAAGTGGAATACATAATATGGTAAGGTACCACGCGCTTAAGTGATATACGGTACATCATAAGGTATGATGCCCGTAAGCTTAATTGGGTTTTTAGCTTGCAGCCCACACAAGTGGTTCTATAAATAGAACCCTTGTGCCGAAGCATTTTCACTTGATGAAAATTCGATCTTGAAATCCTAGCCGTATTTTCTCTCACTCAAAGTTTTCGTTCGTATGTAGCTAGCACTGTGACCAGAAGAGAATTGTTCATGTGGACTGAGTAGAGGCGTTGTTCTTCTTCAACGCTCATGATCACAACATCAAAGGCCTGAATCGCCACAAGAGGTATTAGTTTCTATTACTAACCATGCCCATTTATAAGGATCACTAAGGAAAATTTTAATTTTCATTGCGTTTTGGATCGCAATTTTCCTTCAAGGGTATCAGAGCCACTTACAAAATCATGGATCTGATAGCTGTCTATTTTCTGTCTTTTCTGTTTTAATTCGATTAAAACACATAATGAATTTAATAGTGAATGATTAATTAAATTTTGGCATCTGTTGTGTACGATTTGGATAATTGATGTTGACTATGCTTCAGAAACCGATGTTAGTATGGTGAATAAGCGATACATCGATCATCCCTAGGTTACACAAATAAGATCGATCACTTTATATATGATATAAGTAATTTTGATGCAAAGATGGTATATAGGAAATATTGTTTCTAATTCGTTCATTCAAACACTTAAGGATTCTTATTCCTTTGAGAGATCACTGTTCATTTGCTTTGGAATCAGACATTAGTATGGTGAAGTAATGGCATGTTGATCAATCATACTGAATCATCAATCGAGGTGTGTTTGATGGTATGAAATTGTTGCATTAAGGTTCATGACGATACAAGGGTTGTGATGTTGCATGGTTACACAATTAGGGTTGTGAATGCACAAGAGTTGTCTGGAAAAAAACGTCAATTTCAAATGAATTATTCATTAAAATTTTGCATCGGGGCAGCTAACTCTGCGTAGTGTGATCAATTACCGAAATTTAATTTGGTTTATTTAATTAACATAATTTAAACTAATAATAAAAGTGTGTTTATTACTGTTGTCTTATAGTGATCAGTTACGGCCTTAGTTTTCCTTTAATTTTTTTTGGGATTTTAAAATATGGCCTGCGTGTCGTGGCTCTCTCTTAATCTCTTGATGTAACTTATTTTCTCATCTCACTCCCTTGTATGTAAAACGAGTTTTCTTTTATGTAATGTAATGTTATGAAGAAAGAGAAGAATACAATATCAAAGGAGGACAACCTTGGAGATCTTTCTTGGAGAAGTTTAGATCGTTTTTAGGTTAGCTTAGTTCTCTCATTATATTGGGAGAACAATTGCACTAGGGGCCATAATTGTATCTTTTTATATGTATGTTGATGAGTTTTTTTGTATGTTGATGCATGTGAGAGACTATTTGCATGTTAAGCCGGTGAGATCAAACTAACAACAAATTCCCTCAAAAATAATATTAAGTTTATGATTTCAAGTTTTAGCACTCATCAAGACTAGTATCAAACAATGTAGGTTTCGCCTAACGCGATGTACATGTTTTATATTAATAAGGTGCAATGGGATAAATGGAATATCCAATTTCTAAAACACTGGGTCAAACATAACTAAACGAATTATAATAGGATTTTACATGTTTAGAAGCAAGAGTTGGGAATGATTCTTACGATGGATTAGAATAAGGAGTTATTCACCCAACTGAAAATATTTGAGAGTTATATGAGATATAATTAGAAGGAGTTCCTACTTAAGTAACCTATTTTTGTGTAATCAGCCTAACACTGACTTAAAACAAAGTGAAATATGGATCTCGACCCACTAGAAAATCTTCCAATGAGGTTTTTCGAATCAAATGGTGAGGTTCATTTGGTTTGAGAAAAATAGTGGGAGCATATTTGATTAAAGGACTAATTGAATAGTTGTTTTAATGATACTTATATTTTCATATTTTTCTTGTAGATTACCGTACAACAAACACCTCTAATAAATTTTTTACAATCAATCCTTGATAAGGAAAAACTGTCTGGGACAAATTTTCTGGATTGGCACTGAAATCTGAGGATTGTCCTCAAGCATGAGAAGAAGTTGTATGTCTTGGAGACACCTGTTCCTGAAGTGGAACCTCCTAGTTTTCCACCTAAGGCAAAAAGAGATGCTTATAAGAAGCATGTCGATGATGCCAATGAAACTTCTTGCCTTATGCTAGCTATCATGAACTCGGAGTTGCAAAAGCAACATAATAACATGTCAGCATTCGATATGATCGGACATCTGAAGATTCTCTATCAAGAGCAGGAAAGAAATGAGAGATTTCAGGTTTCAAAGGCCTTTTTTAATAGAACCTCTGTAGGTCCCCATGTGCTCAAGATGATTGGGTATGTGAAGAACCTTGAAAGGTTAGGGTTTCCCCTTGGAAAGGAACTTGTGACTGATTTGATCTTACAATCGTTTCCAGAGAGCTTCAGTCAATTTGTCCTGAATTTCAACATGAATGACATGGACAAAATTCTTCCAAAATTGCTAGCATGTTAAGAATTGATGAGCAGAATATGAAGTCAAAAAGGAAGTCCATTTTGATGGTCAGTACGGAAAGAAGCTAAACAAAATGCCCACCAAGCAGCTTTGTAAAGGAAAAGGCAAGGAAGCTTCCAAGCCTAAACCTATTGTTCCTTCTTTGAAGCCTAGTAGAGGCATAGAAAAGGAGGGCACTTGCTTCCATTGCAGTAAGACCAAACATTTGAAGAGAAACTTCCCAAAGTACCTGGAAGATAAGAATAATGGAGTAGAGACTTCAAATTCAGGTATTTTTGTTATTGAAATTAATTTATCTACTTCTGCATCATGGGTATTAAATATTGGATGCAGTTATCACATTTGTACCAATGTGTAGGGGATAAAAGGGAGTAGAGGTTTGGCAAAAGGTGAAGTTGACCTACGAGTTGGCAATGGAGAAACGGTTGTTGTTTTAGCCATAGGAACTTATGTTTCTACTTTACCTAGTGGTTTAATAATTCAGTTAGAGAATTGTTATTATGTACCTGCAATTAGCAGGAATATTATTTATGTTTCTTGTTTGGACAAGTTTGGTTTTTCATTCATAGTAAAGAACAATTGTTGCTCCATTTATTTGAATGACATATTCTATGCTTCTACACAAATGAACAATGGACTGTATGTCCTTGATCTTGAAATGTCAATTTATAACATTAATACTAAAAGGATTAAACTTAATTAGTTAAATCCAAGTTGCCTTTGGCATTGTCGCTGATGCCACATAAATGAGAAACACATTTCCAAACTCCATATAGATGGACTCTTGGACTCTTTTCATTATGATTCATATGAAACATTATGATTCATATGAAACATGCAGATCTCTTTTAATTAGAAAGATATCTCCTCATGTTTCTAAGATTTTCAATGGCTCAAAACTACTCAAGAGTTGACTGGTCAAAATTCTCCTCCTAAGCAATGAATCCACAACTAAGGTTTGATGTTTATCAAGTATATTTTGGTTTCAAGAGTCTCAAATGGTTCCCATGGTTCTTCATATGTCTTCAAGGATGTTCATGTCAAGTTTCAAGTTTTACATCTCAAGTTTACTCAGTCAATTGCTCATATGACTGAAAATCAACTATATTGGACAAAAAGTCAACTGTGTTCAACATACAGTCAAACATCAATATTTTTTGTCAACATCAACATTTTAAGGTGACTTTCATAATTTTATCAAGGGTTGATCATAATTCCTCAAGGAAAGCCCTCAAATCATCAAAGGTCAAAAATTGCCAAATTAGGGTTTTTATTGAAGATGACCGATCATTGACTTTTGACCTAATGCGTGACTTAATGGTTTAAAGCATGATTTCAAAATCTAAAATACAACATCTTGACCTAATTAAATGGCTCAATATATTTCCAAAGATACAAGTGGTTGATAGTTGAAGAATTTAATCAATTGATAACAAATTCAAAAATCACACAAAAGTCAAACTTTGACTTTTTGGTCAACATTGGAATTAAAAAATCAAGAATCATCAAGACATTCAAAATTATCAAGTTTGATCATCAATAATTAACAAAGTCAATAAAATCAAGGTAAAGTCAACAAAATGTCAAAGTTGGAAATTTTCCAACACTTAGAAAAAATTCTAAGTGTTTTGTTCTTAACAAAATCACTACTTCATGGCCATTTTTCACTAAGATGCAAGTTGATTCAAAGAAAACCTTCAACATGAAAGTTGTAGGGATTGATGAATTATACAACTATGTCCTTGAGGGTTGATGTCCAAAAAATGCTTGGATTAAGAGATATAGGCCCATGAATTCATGATGTTTTTATCTAACACTTAGAAAAAATTTCAACATGTTTTGGTCAGTATTTCATCTCAACTTCTTGACCAATTTTCACCAATTTACTTGTTGATTTAGCCAAAATGGTTAACATGAAATTTGTAGACAATATTTCAAGGTTTCCAAAATGTCCAAGATCATGAATTTATCATACTTGAGCTAGAAGTTTCGAAGAGATGAAGATGGCATGAAAAACTTGAATTATAGGTCACTCTTTTGAAAACCTTATGATCCAATATTCAAACATGCTGCATAATATCACTTTGTAGGCCTCTAAAACCCTAAATCTATCCATGATCAAAAGATTAAACACACTTTTGAGCCATGATCCAAGTGATTAAAGCTTTATCCAATCCATTTTGCCATTTAAAGAACAAAGGTAACACTTCCATTCTTGTAAAGCAAGCTTTAATCATAAAGCCAACTCTTTGAGCCTCTCACATGTTTCTTCTGATCATACTCTATCCTAAATGGAAGAAGCAATCTACCTGCATCCAACAATCTCAAAACATGCTTGTACTTGAAGCATTGAAACTATGGAAATTCATCAAACTTGGTTGTTTCATATCAACCAAACTAGAACATTGTAACTTGTAAACCAAGCCCTCTCATCTTCTGAAATGTCTTGCCTATAAATAGAGAGAGCATTTGCAAGCCAACAGATGAGTTCACAATCCCTCTAAACCTCTCATACTCTCTCAAAGTCATAATTGCCATAAAACTCCATTTTTTTAGTATTGAAGTCCATTTCTTTGAATCTCTCAAACCTTTCAATATATGCGCCAACCAACCATCCATACACCTTATATATATATATATATATATATATATATATATATATATATATATATATATATATATATATATATATATATATATATATATATATATATATATATATATATATAACACATCCAAACACTTGTTACACTTCTGTAACACCATCTTCATCATCTTCCGAACTCAAAAACAGAGTCTTGCAAGTTGACTTGGTTGGGAAGATTTAGGCACTTTCAGCATAATGTAAGGATTGGAATAACTTCAGTGTGGTTCCAGCAAGCTCATAGGATCATCACATTGCACCTGGAAGCATCCATACGTGTTCTGAATTTTCACTTCAAGAGGTAATTTTTCCAACTTTGAAATCTTGATACAAGCATCATTTGCATTTATTTATGAAAGGAAAAATGTAGATATCATGTCTATGAAGCTAACGAAATCTTTAGTTTTCATTTCAGTGGACTATGTGATGAGAACTTTGGAACTGAAGTTTCTGAAATATTAGGTTTTCAGTTTGGTACCAAACAAAATTCTTCCTAATCCTTAATCTATAATTTTTGAAATTTATATGGTTGGATTTGTGATCAAAAATCAAACAAGTTTGGTTTTGGAAGTTTTCAAAATGGTTGAAAAATGAGAGTTTTACAGATTTAAAAATGGTGTTTTTGTTGGTCAGCTAGCGCGCGAAGGAGGAAGAAGATGAAGTTCAAATTTTCATAATTGAGTTTATAATATATTTAGTTGAACATGTTTTATGACCGAATGAAACATCCATCCAAGTGGCAAGCGCGCACGTACAAAATTCACTGCTTACTATAAGGGTGAGGGTTCGAACCATAGTGAACCCCCCCCCCCCCCTCTTTCCATTTTGTGATTTTATTTTGATTTTTTTGATTTCAGAAGCATGTTTCACATATATTTTCACTAAGACACTCCCTAAACACTACATGCGCGTGGCCTGGTGGTAAGATTTTGGAAATGTAACCCAAAGGTCCTGAGTTCAAGCCTTGCAGCCAAAAAACTCCTTTTTACCACTATTTTTCTTTAGTTTTATTTTATCAAAATTCCAAAATTATTTTCACATATCAAAACAACTTATTTTAAGCTGATTTTTTGGACACTATTATTTTACCATCTCTACTTTATGAATATTAAAAAATATCACAAAAATACTTTTTATTTCTTTATTTTGAAATTAAATCAAAGTGCATTTTTTTAGGGATTTTTAAGGGATTTTTGAAGATCCTTTGATCAAATTTTTAACCTTGCTCACAAAGCTTGATTTTACCATGGTAGGCCTTGATTCTCATAAGGTATATACACAAAATTAAAACTATGCTCCATGACTTTCATCTTGATTGTGATGCATACACTTGTTTCAAACATATCAACTCAAACCTTTTTTTACAAAAAAAACATAATAACATTCAAATTTCTTTTTTCCTTATTTTTATTTACATGCTTAGACCAATTGCATAGGATGCAACTATTGATGTAATAACGTAGGTTTCTTTCCGCACTTTTTCATATTTATTGTAACTGCTAATGGTCTGTAATAGATAATTAGGATTTATTGCTTTTCTCACTGTTCCCAAATTTGTACTCCCCATTCTCGAAGCATTGTAATAGCGTAGGACATTTAATTTTCCACAATTTACTGCTTTCCTTATTACTGTTAGTTTAATAGGATTGTATTGTAATATAAAAGCAAACAATAGCAAACCCTAATACAAGATAAATTAATTGAAATTAAAACAATTTGCACACATACACCTCTAGGATAACCTCACTTGTTGCCTTCGGATAAAACATTCATGTCCCTAGAACATAGGATGCTTTAGCAAAGACCCTCGGTTAAAAATCATAGTCCCTCGATGACCCTTAAATGTTGCCTTCGGTAAATGATCTTAGTCCCTTACGAAAATTGTTAAAGCGTCCTACAATTTGCCTTCTATGACTGTACGATGACATGCGCTTGTCCCTCACATCCAATGATAGGGCTTCCTACTAACTAATGGTAGGATAGCACTATCTATAGGAGGAGGAAAAGAACCAAATACCATTGAGTAGGTAGATCACTCATAATGCTTGCTCACAAACTAAAACAATTTTCACACCTCACACTTTCAAATCAACTACTTTCAAAGCGCTTTATAAACATTCTTGAGGATTGATACAAGGGTTATTATAAAGCAAATTGCCTTACATTAGGCATCTTCAAAACATCTTTTCACAAAAACAACACTTTCCTTCAAAATGTTTTCAAAATAAACATTTTGTATACATTCTCAACGATACAAGAATCATTATAAAATTTCCGCACTTAGGCGTTTTCAAAATATTTTCAAACACAAACACAAAGAATTTCAAAAGTGAGCTAGCGATTAAGAGCCCATAGATAACTACAGATGAAAAGGGTGCTAACACCTTCCCTTTTCATAACCTACCCCCTTACTCAGAAAATTCTCAAAAGGTCTTTCATGTTCTTTTCACCCTTTCCTTTATTGGATAAAAGAAAAGTCGGTGGAGACTCTTGCTATCTGTAACATTTGTGATAAAACACAAAACCAAAAGTCAGTTCTCCCACCGTATCACAGAACTGGTGACTCTGCTGGGGAACATAACTAAAATTGGGGTTACCTTAGAGATAGTTCATATTTAAATGCTTTCATTGTTTGACTTGCCTGCTTTACTTTTAAAGGGTTGTTTGGGTTTATTTACTGTATAGATCATATACCTGGATCTGGGGTCATTTTAGGAAAGTAGCAATAGATCATGAAATCTGTACAACATAGACCGATATGGTTGAAATGATGGCTATGTTAGTGCGACACATTGGTTGGTGCTGGTGTCCCTTGAGTAAAGTCAAGGAGAATGTTGGGCTATTGTGTGGTGTTATAAGCACTAAATGGCCGTAGAACCTTAGTTAACATAAAATAGCCATTAGAAAGTAGTGAGATAGCCGGCTTTGGTGCCGACTGAAGTTGGTTGATACTCGATGTTACACTCATTGAGGTTGGACTCTCGGGATATTTCGATCGCAAATTAGATGCTAGTGATGAAACAATGCCTGAGAGAAAGATTAGTGATATTGAGATTCCTAGAACCCGGTTACTTCTTTTAGGACATGTTGAGCCAACTAAAAGCTTCAAGAGGGTACTTACCTATAAACCTCATGAAAGTTTGAACCTAAGGCCTTGTGTGCTTTGTTTGTGTTTGATTAAACTGTTCGAACATGACATCATGACATCATGACATCATACACATATCATTTTCACTAACCATTTCAAGGACCAAGGGGTTTATCTTTGTTCGTTGTTCTAGGTTATAGCATCCGCTCGTAAAAACACCATCTGGATCAACTTTGTAAGGATATCCTCTCAACTTAAAGAGTTAGTCTCAAGGGTCCCCGAAAGTTCTCAATTCACCAAGAGGCATGGTCATCTACTCAGTTTAGTTACCTCAGGTTTTGAAGAAGACATGATGAGTATTCTATTCCAATTCTTTGACCCCACACATCACTGTTTCACCTTTCCTGACTATCATTTGGTACCCACAATGGAAAAATTCTCTAAATTAATCGAAGTACCTATTCTTGATCAGATACCATTCACCGGTCTAGAGAAGGTTTCAAAGCCCGAGGATATTGCAGGAGCCTTACGTCTGAAGCGGCCCGATGTGGTATCTAATTGAGAAACTAGAAGTGGAGTCAAGGGTTTTCTTGCTAAATTTATATTAGAGAAGGATCAACTGTTTCTGGATGTTATAAGCTTTCAGGCTTTCGAGAAGATCTTGGCCCTGTTGATCTATGGATTGGTTTTATTTCCTAATTCGGACCAACTCATATATGTGAATGCTATCAAAATATTCCTTACTCGTGATCTGGTGCCTACTTTGCTCAGAGACATTCTACATTCTCTTCACACTCGTACAATAAGGAAGCGAGGGACTCTTATGTGTTGCATACCTTTGCTACCTAGGTGGTTTATTTCTCACCTTCATCGATCAGTAGTGAAGAATGAACAAGGTTTGAGGTGGTCTTAGAGGTTGATGTTGCTATCTCATTCGGATATCTATTGGTGTTCCCGATCTCTGAAAGATGTTACTATCATTAACCACTACGGGGAATTGCATAATGTTCCACTCCTTGGCGTTAGGGGAGGTATTACCTACAACCCTTCTCTTGCTTTACGCCAATTTGGTCATTCTCTAAGAGATGGTCCTCATGACATGCTTATCCAAGGGATTTTATTCGATTACAAGAATGATTTTCAAGGTTATTGTTAAAGGTTTATACGTGATTGGGCATGGTAAACAAGATTGATAGCAAGACTTTAGGGAAAAATAATTTCATCCCTTTTGAGCCTTATCTCAAATGGGTGTGATCTCGTGCTCAAAACCTTATGATGCTATATCCTGTTGTCTTACCAGTAGTTGTGGAGCCTGTTACCGAGAGGGATATTCCTTATACCATTCTTCATCCAGATATGCCTACTGATCTTGAATAATTGCAGAAGTCTTGAATTCAACTCAAGGAAGAATGAGACACCTTTGAGACTCAATTATATGCAAGCGAGAAGAAAGTGTTGGAGCTCACAAAGTAATTTCATGAAGAGTGAAGTCTTAATGCATACATCGACACGAAGAGGAGGCGTCTGTGGGAGACTTGAACCTTAGGAGTTTATATTGTTGTCTCCTTGAGACCCTTTTTTTGTTTTCATTGGAAGTCCGAGAAGCAATTGTAATTTTGAACTTACTAATGAAAATATTTTTTTGTTGTTTCCTCTCGTTTAGCAAATTTTAATCTCCTAAGGTCCTTGAAAACATTGCATGTACATATCATGCATCATTTCATAAAAAAGGTTTTTTCCAATACAGGTTTCCTCATCTAGTTACTGTTTATTTCAGTATAAGATGGACCTCGAACAAACTGTCAAGGATCTCCAGACTCAACATACACAATTTTAAGAGACTCTTCTGAATCTGTCCAAAGGGCAACAAGAGATGATGGTGCTCCTCACTAAAGAAAAGAAGACTAAGAAGTCGGGTGTTGTCCTCAATATGGGGAGAAGATTCAAAGGTCCTTCTCATCCAGTTAGAATAGATGATGCTTCCTCTGAGGAAGACGACAACCAAGAGGAGGATAGCAGAAGTTTCAGGTATGAAGGTAGAAACAATCAAGTTTCCGAAGATGAAGACTACTCTGACGAACAGTATCCTCCTGCAGGTAACAAGTACAAACAGTTGGAAGACCGACTCAAAGCTGTGGAAATCCAGAAAGTACCTGGATTGGATTTTGGAGAGCTAGGTCTGATCTTAGGGGTGCTCATCCCTCATAAGTTCAAGGTTCCCATCTTTGCTAAATATGATGGGGTCACTTGTCCGAAACTCAATTTGAGGTCGTATGTTTGAAAAATCTAACTTCATACTGCTGACCAGAAATTGTGGGTCCATTTCTTTCAAGAAAGTTTGACCGATACTCAACTTGAATGGTTCTATCATCTGGAGGGAACCAATATCCATACATGGGAAGACTTGGCTGTTGCTTTCTATAAGCAGTATCAATATAACCCTGACTTGGAGTTGACTCGTGTGCAATTACAAAATATGTCCATGGGCTCGAACGAGGGTTTCAAAGAGTACGCCCAGAAATGGAGGGATCTAGTTGGAAGGGTGCAACCTTCTTTGACTGATTGGGAATTGGTGGATATGTTCATGGGCATTCTGACGGCCCATTCTTTAATCTTCTGATTGGGAGTTCTTCATCAGGGTTTACTGATCTAATTCTGATTGGAGAGAGAGTTGAAAGTTGCATCAAGAGTGGGAATATTTTGATGGCTACATCTTTTAATGCTTGAAGAGGCCATTCAGTGGTAAGAAATAAGTCAGTGTTGTTTATAAGAGCCGTAGTAAAAATGACTGTCATCAGTATGTGGGAGCAGTATTGATCTCTAATCCAACGCCTACTCAATAATAACAACAGGGCAACCGTATGCTCCGTTAAGACAATTTACCAAGATCGGCATGCCTTTAGCTCAAGCATTGCAAAATTTGTTAAAGGCTGAACTCATTTCACTACGGGATTCTCCTCCTAATCCCAACACATCCTCTCCTAAGTACAATCAAAATATGAAGTGTGCCTATCATTTGAACAGTTATGGGCATGACACTAACAACTGCTGGGCCCTGAAAAACAAAATTCAAGACATGATTGATTACAAGGAAATTGAGTTTGACCCTCCAGAGATTCCGAACGTGATTACTGCTCCTATTCTGAAGCATGACAAAGGCATAAGTTCTATTGAAGACGTTCTATACGTTACCTCCATAAGTGATGTGGTTACTCCCCTCTCAACAATCAAAATAATTTGCTACAAGTCAGTTTATTTTCGGGTTGTGTTAAAGAATATTATTGTTGTTCAGCTTAACCCAATGGTTGTTGATTAATGAAGGAAGGCATTCAACGCCTGATGGATGAACATATAATTTTGATTGAGAAAGTTTTGTATGCTGAGAATTTGTGTCGAGATTTGTCTGTCATATCTGGTACTCCTTTTAGGATCATTTCCAAGGGTCTTGTAAGGATTACCACCAATCCAAAAGTTGCTCCCTTGATCATTACAACCCCTGGGCCCAAGATGTATTCTTCGGAGAAGGCTATTCAATGGTGTTGTACCCCAAAATTATCCCTCCCTTTTCTTCAAGACATTTCTCATAAAAGATCTTAAATGCTCAAGGATCCTCAAAGAGTTGATCAAACAAGCTCACCTCCTAAGCATTGAGACCACAAATTAGGGTTTTGGTTTTCACAAGGAAAATTGGACTTCTAATTCTTCAAATGACTTTTATGGTTCATCATATACCTCAAAGAATACTCATGCCAAGTTTCAAGTCTTGCATCTCAAAATTGCTCAGTCAATTGCTCAGATGACTGAAAATCAACTATATTGGGTAAAAAGTCAATTGTTGTCAACCTACAGTCAAACTTCAAGATTTTTGGCCAACATTAACATTTCAAAGTGATATTCATAAATTAATTAATATTTGATCATGATTCCTCAAGGAAAGCATTCAAATCATCAAAGGGGCAAAATTGACCAAATTAGGGTTTTAACTAAGAATGACTGATCATTGACTTTTCACCTAATACATGGCCTAATGACTTGAAGCGTGATCTTAAGGACTCAAACACAATATCTTGACCCAATTGCATGGTACAAAACATCTTCAAAGGTTAAGTGATTTATAGTTGAAATTTGGATCAACTAATGAAAAGTCAACTAACACACAAATGTCAAACTTTGACTTTTTGGTCAACATTGAATTTAAAAGATCAAGATTCATCAAGAAATTGAAAAATATCAAACTTGATAATCAAGAATCAAGAAAGTCAAGGAAAGTCAACAAAAGTCAATATTTCCAATACTTAGAAAAATTTTAAGTGTTTTTGACCTTGATAATTTCACTACTTCATGACTATTTTTCACTATGATGCAAGATGATTAAAGGAAAATTTTCAACATGAAAGTTTTAGATGATGATTAATTATACAACTTTGTCCTTGAGGGTTGATGTCCAAAAAATGCTTGGATTAAGAGATATAGACCCATGAAGTTATGACATTTTTAACAAAACACTTAATGAAATTTTCAACAAGTTTGGTCAGATTTTTTGTCCCAACTACTTGGCAATTTTTCACCAAGTTCCAAGTTGATTTAGCCAAAGTGGTCAACATGAAGGTTGTAACCAATATTTCAAGCTTTCCAAAATATCCAAGAAGTTGAAGAGATCATTTTTGAGCTAGGAGAATCGAAGATAAGAATTTGAGCATTCATTCTTGAATTATAGGTCATTTTCATGAAGAACACATGATCCAATCTCAAGCCATGCTGCATAAATATTGCTTTGTAGGCTTATAAATTGCCAATATCTCCATAATTATATGTTTACACAACTGATTTAACTATGATCCGAGTGCTTGAGCCATTGTCCAAGTGATCATTCCATTAATAGAACAAAGTTCACACTTACATTTTGGAAAAGTGACTTTAATCACAAAGTCCACTCTCCTTGAGCCTTGCAATTGTTTCTACTTAACATACACAATGTCAAAGCCAAGAAGCAACCATGTACAACCTGTAAACCACCCTACAAGCCCTTGTACTATGAATTGAAACAATGTGTTTCAAGTTTGCTTCAAAACCAAATCACATAACCATAACATGTGATCTTTGAAATCTGGTTACTTGAGCCTTCCAAACCTTTTAGCTATAAATAGAGAAGTTATTTGCAAGCTAAGATAGGAACTCATAGCCCTCAAAACACCCTCATACTCTCTCAAACCAGAATTTGCATCAAAACTCCATTTTGTGGCAACTTCTGACCTTGAACACCAAACTCATAATCTACTCGTGCGTTTTCCATTTCAATCATTCAAACATCAACTATACACCATATAAAAGTGATATAAACACTTGAACCACTTGTGTAATCCATCCATCACCACACACCTTTTTCAAAACTCAACTCTGCAACTTGACTTATCCAGAAGAATTCAGGCACTCTCAATCCAAAGTAACCATTGCAATAGCTTCCTAGGAGTTCAATGAAGTTATCCAGATCACCAAAACATCTCTAGGGGTGCTCCAACTTCAAACATGATTTCCAATTTTGAGTTAAGTTTTCTCAACTTTGAACTCCTTATACAAGCATCATTAATAGTAATTTTGTGAATGAAAAATGTAGACATCATTTCCCTGAAGCTAACCATGCCTTTAGTTTTCATTTATATTGCTTGAGTCGTGCGAATTTTGAAGATGAACTTTCTGAAAAATTAGGTTTTAATTTGGTACCAAGAAAAATTCATGTTCATCTTTGACTTATAGGTTTAGTTATTTACATGGTTGAACTCATGATAAAATTTGGTGCAACTTTCATGTTTACATTTTTGAAAATGTTTGAGAAACGAAGAAATTACAGATTTAACAATGGTGATGTTAATCTGTGCGCGCGCAAGGAAGAAGATAAAGCCATTTTCAAATTTAAAAATGAGTTTATTTTAAGTTTATTGCAACCTGTTTTATGAACGGATAAAACAACCACCTCAGTGGTAAAGAAGCACGCGCTAAGTCACTTGCCTTTAGAGACCTGGGTTCGAGTCCCAGTGGTACCCTTTTATTTCTTTCATATTTGTTTCTTTCATATTTAATGCAGGCATGCCTAAGGAGCATACGTTACACCCTATGATCATCATCATCAGATCTGTCAGCCTTCAAATCCAATTCACCACATACGCATCTAAATGCAAGCCTATGGTGCACTCCAAGAAATCATTCATACATGATCAATAGGCGCTGGACTTCAGTTCCTAGGCCTTGGCTGAACTTCTTTCATACAACCCCTTTTTACTAAAACAACATAGGCCCATTTTCATTTTTTATTTTATTTCAGATTTTAACAAAAACGTTGGGCCTAACAAAAATTATTTCTCACCCCGATTTTTCTTTTCAGCACCTAGACCCAACATTTTTTTATATATTCTTTATATTTTCATTATTTTTATTTATTCCTTTATTTATTTAACCAAAAATACAACTATATATATATATATATATATATATATATATATATATATATATATATATATATATATATATATATATATATATATATATATATATATTTGAATAATTAGATTTAAAATGTTTTAATTCAATTCTTTTTATTTTATTTTATTTTCACTTTGTTTATTTCTAAACAAATTAAACCTCAAAAAAATTATTTTCTAGACAATTAAATTAGACTTAGGGTTTATTTTAATTAACTTAGATTTTAGGTTTTGTTAAATAATTAACTAACTCCTCTTGAAATTAAATTAATTATAAAACCTTTTCCATCAAAATCCCACAAAAAATAATTTCTTATTTCTTCTTCACCTTTACATTTTGTGCATTTTATTATTATTCATATCCAATGGTTTGTAATAGATTATTAGGCTTTATTTCTTTCCTCCCCACTTCACAAACTTGTAGCGTAGGACATTTAAATTCTGCAATTTACCGTCTTCCTTATTATTGTTAGTAATTAGGGTTTGCATGACAAGATTTAAAAGCAAACATTAGAAAACCCTAATCGAAGATAAATAAATTGAATCAAACACACTTTGCACACATGAACCTCTAGGGTAACACATACTTGTTGCCTCGGATAAAAACAGTTATGTCCCTCGAACGTGAGATGCTTTAGAAAAGACCCTCGATTAAAAGATCATAGTCCCTTGATGACCCTTAGATGTTGCCTTCGATAAACGATCTTAGTCCCTTACGACAATTGCTAAAACATCCTACAAGTTTCCTTCTATGAGTGTATGCTGACCCATGTATGTCCCTCAACATCCAATGATAAGGCTTCCTATGAACTAATGGTAGGATATCACTATCTAAAGAAAAAGAAAATAACGCGAAAGACTTTTTGAATAGGTAGATAGCTCGTAATCGCTTTCTCACAAACAAAAAACATCTTTTTTCACACAGACACTATCTGAAATATGTTCAAAATAAACACTTGGTATGCGTTATCATCGATACAAGAATCATTACAAAGTTTTCCAAACTTAGGAATTTCCAAAATATTTTCAAACAAACACATTCACAAAGCATTTCAAAAGTGAGCTAGGAATTAAGAGCCCGTAGATAACTAAGGATGAATATGGTTCTAACACCTTCCCTTTTCATAACCTACCACGCGAACTCAAGAAAATTCTCAAAAGGTATTTCCTGTTCTTTTCACCCTTTCCTTTATTAGATAAAAGAAAAGTCGATGGCGACTCTTGCTATCCGCAAAATTTGTGATAAAATGCAAAAGAACCAAGTCAGTTCTCCCACCGTATCACAGAACTAGAGACTCTAGTGGGGAAAAGATCACTAAAAGTGGGGTTATCTTAAGAGCTAGATCATTGCTTTATTTGTTTTCCTTGTTTGCTTTACATTTTGGGTCTATGCTTGGGTTATTTCTTGAAAATATCCTATACCTGAATCTGTATCATATTAGGTAAGTAGCAATAGATCGTGGAGACTGTACGACATAGACCGATATGGTTGAAGCACTGGCTACGTTAGTGTGACACATTTGTTGGTACTGGTGTCCTTTGAGTTGAATCAAGGAGAATACGGGGCCGATGTGTGGTGTCATGATGCACTAACTGACTATAGAACCTTAGTTGAACAACTTGGCCATTAGGAAGTAGTGAGATAGCTAGCTTTGATGCATACTGAAGTTGGTTTATACTCGATACTACACTCATTGAGATCAGACTTTCAGGATATTTTGGTCGCAAAAACAGATGCTTGTGCTGAAAGAATGTCCGATGAAGAAAGATTAATGATATTGACATTCCTTCCATGACCTAATGAAGTAGTAGTCGGGCGTAGATTCCTTATGGTACCCACTGAAGTAATAGTCGGGCATTGATTCCTTCCAGTACCTAATGAAGTAGTAGTCGAGCATAGATTCCTTCTGGTACCTATTGAAGTAGTAGTCGGACGTAGATTCCTTCTAGTACCTATTAAAGTAGTAGTCGGGCGTAGATTCCTTCTGATACCCATTAAAGTAGAAGTCAAGTGTAGATTCCTTCTCGTACCTATCGAAGTAGTAGTCGGGCGTAGACTCCTTCCAGTACCTCTTCTAGTTGAAGTCAGGCGTAGAATTCTTCTAGTTCAGATAAAATCAAGCGTAGACTCCTTCTGAAATTATTTTGAAGTAGTATTCGGGCGTAGACTCCTTCCGGATACATCTTCTAAGACCAAGTCAAGCATAGACTTGTTCTTATGTTCGTATCAACAGTCACTCTGGATGGCATCTATAAGCCCATCTCCGAAGATTCTCTATCATCCTTTGGCTAGCATATGATAGCCCATCTCCGATGACTCTTCATCACCTCTCCAAATTGAATCTCTAAGCCTATTCCCGATATAATTAACAAAAAAATTTACTTCATGCACAGGCGAGTGCAAATTTCTAGACACTTAAGTATTCAATCATCTTCCACCTTCAAGTCGCGAATGGAGAACATGCTAACCTAACACTTAAGGTTTAAGAATATTAAAAAGGGGCAGCTGTTGTACCACAAAATTTTCCTTCCCTTTTATTCAAGACATTTCTCACAAAAGATCTCAAATGCTCAAGGATGCTCAAAGAGTTGATCAGACAAGCTCACCCCCTAAGCACTGAGACCACAAACTAGGGTTTTAGTTTTCATAAGGAAAATTCGACTTCTAATGCATCAAATTACTTTCATGGTTCATCATAGACCTCCAAGAATACTCATGCCAAGTTTCAAGTCTTGCATCTTAAAATTGCTCAATCAATTGCTCAGATGATTGAAAATCAGCTATATTGGGTAATAAGTCATTCGTGGTCAACCTACATTCAAAATTAAATATTTTTGGCCAACACAACATTTTAAAGTCATATTCATCAATTGATCAAGAGTTTATCATAATTCCTCAAGGAAAGCATTCAAATCATCAAAGGGGCAAAATTGACCAAATTAGGGTTTTGACTGAGAATGACTGATCATTGACTTTTGACCTAATACATGGCCTAATGACTTGAAGCATGATATTAAAGACTTAAACACAATATCTTGACCTAATTACATGGTTCAAAACATCCTCAAAGGTCAAGTGATTGATAGTTGAAATTTGGATCAACTGATGAAAAGTCAACTGACACACAAAAGTCAAACTTTGACTTTTTGGTCAACATTGAATTTTTAAGATCAAGATTCATAAAGAAATTCAAAAATATCAAACTTGATCATCAAGAATCAGGAAAAGTCAACAAAAGTCAAGATTTCCAATACTTAGAAAAATTCTAAGTGTTTTTAACCTTGATAATTTCACTACTTCATGACTATTTTTGACTACGATGCAAGATGATTCATGGAAAACTTTCAACATGAAAGTTGTAGATGATGATGAATTATACAACTTTATCCTTGAGGGTTGATGTCCAAAAAATGTTTGGATTAAGAGATATAGTCCCATGAATTTATGACATTTTTAACAAAACACTTAATGAAATTTTCACCAAATTTGGTCAGATTTTTTGTACCAACTTCTTGGAAATTTTTCACCAAGTTCCAAGTTGATTTAACCAAAGTGGTCAACATGAAGGTTGTATACAATGTTTCAAGATTTCAAAAATTTCCAAGAAATTGAAGAGATCATTTTTGAGCTAGGATAATCGAAGAGAAGAAGTTCAACATTCATTCTTGAATTATAGGTCATTTTCATGAAGAACACATGATCCAATCTTAAACCAGAACTTGCATTAAAACTCCATTTTATGGCAACTTCTAACCTTGAACACCAAACTCATAATCTACTTGTTCCTTTTCCATTGCAACCATTCAAACATCATCTATACACCATATAGAAGTGATCTAAATGCTTGACCCACTTCTGTAATCCCTCTATCACCATCCACCATTTTCAAAACTCAACTTTGAAACTTGTCTTCTCCAGAAGAATCCAGGAACTCTCAATCCAAAGTACGCATTACAATAGCTTCCTAGGAGTTCAGTGAAGCTATCCATATCAACAAAACATCTCCATAGGTGCTCCAACTTCAAACATGATTTCCAGTTTTGAGGTAAGTTTTCTCAACTTTTAACTCCTTATACATGCATCATTAATGGTTATTTTGTGAATGAAAAATGTAGATATCATGGCCCTGAAGCTAACCATGCCTTTAGTTTTCATTTATATGGCCTGAGTGATGCGAATTTTGAAGATGAACTTTCTGAAAAATTACGTTTTGATTTGGTACCAACAAAAATTCATGTTCATCTTTGATTTATAGGTTTAGTTATTTACATGGTTAAAATCGTGATGAAATTTGGAGCAACTTTAATATTTGCATTTTTGAAAATGGTTGAGAAACGAAGAAATTACAGATTTAACCATGGTGATGTTCATCTGTGCGCGCGAAAGGAAAAAGATGAAGCCATTTTCAAATTTAAAAATGAGTTTATTTTAAGTTTATTTCAAATTGTGTTATGAACGGATAAAATAACCACCCCAGTGGTAAAGAAGCGCGTGCTAAGTCACTTGCCTATAGGGACCTGGGTTCGAGTCCCAGTGGTACCCTTTTATTTCTTTCATATTTGTTTCTTTCAGATTCAATTCAGGCATGCCTAAGGAGCATATGCTACACCCTCTCATCATCATCATCAGATCTGTCAGCCATCAAATCCAATGCACCACATACGCATCTAAATGCAAGCCCATGGTGCACTCCAAGAAATCATTCATACATGATCAATAGGCGTTGGACTTCTGTTCCTAGGCCTTGGCTGAACTTCTTTCATACACCCCCTTTTTACTAAAACAACATGGGCCCATTTTTATTTTTTATTTTATTTCAGATTTTAACAAAAACGTTGGGCCTAACAAAAATGATTTCTCACCCCGATTTTTCTTTTCAGCACCTAGACCCAACATTTTCTTTATATATTCTTTATATTTTCATTATTTTTATTTATTCACTTAATTATTTAACCAAAAATACAATATATATATATATATATATATATATATATATATATATATATATATATATATATATATATATATATATATATATATATATATATATATATATATATATATATATATATATATATATATATATATATATTTGAATAATTAGATTTAAAATATTTTAATTCAATTCTTTTTATTTTATTTTATTTTAACTTCATTTATTTTTAAACAAATAAAACCTCAAAAAAATTATTTTCTAGACAATTAAATTAGACTCAGGGTTTATTTTAATTAACTTAGATTTTAGGTTTTTTAAAATAATTAACTAAATCCTCTTGTAATTAAATTAATTATAACACCTTTTCCATAAAAAACCCAGAATAAACAATTTGTTATTTCTTCTTCACCTTTACATTTTGTGCATTTTATTATTATTCATATCCAATGGTTTGTAATAGATAATTAGGCTTTATTGCTTTCCTCCCCACTTCACAAACTTGTACCCCCCATTCCCAAAGCATTGTAATAGCGTAGGACATTTAAATTCCGTAATTTATCGCCTTCCTTATTATTTTTAGTAATTAGGGTTTGCATGATAAGATTTAAAAGCAAACATTTGAAAACCCTAATCCAAGACAAATAAATTGAATCATTCACATTTTGCACACATGCACCTCTAAGGTAACTCACACTTGTTCCCTCAGATAAAAACTGTCATGTCCCTCGAATGTGAGATGCTTTAGCAAAGACCCTCGATTAAAAGATTGTAGTCCCTCGATGATCCTTCAGTGTTGCCTTCGGTAAACGATCTTAGTCCCTTATGGAAATTGCTAAAACATCCTACAAGTTGCCTTTTATGATTGTACGATGACTGATGCCTGTCCCTCAACATCCAATGATAAGGGTTCCTACAAACTAATGGTAGGATAGCACTATCTAAAGAAAAAGGAAATAATGGTAAAGACTTTTTGAGTAGGTAGATAGCTCGTAATCGCTTTCTAAAAAACAAAAATCATCTCTTTTCACACAAACACTTTCTAAAATATTTTCAAAACAAACACTTTGAATGCGTTCTCAACGATACGAGAGTCATTACAAAGTTTACCGAACTTAGGCATTTTCAAAATATTTTCAAACAAACACATTCACAAAGTATTTTAAACGTGAGCTGGCAATTAAGAGCTCGTAGATAACTACGGATGAAAAGGGTGTTAACACCTTCCCTTTTCATAACCTACCCCCCAAAATCAATAAAATTCTCAAAAGGTCTTTCATGTTCTTTTCACCCTTTCATTTATTAGATAAAAGAAAAGTCGGTGGCGACTCTTGCTATCCGCAACATTTGTGATAAAATGAAAAAGAACCAAGTCAGTTCTCCCATCGTATCACAGAACTAGCGACTCTACTGGGGAAAGATCACTAAAAGTGGGGTTATCTTAAGAGCTAGATCACCTTTATTGATTTATTTGTTTGCCTTGTTTGCTTTACATTTTGGGTCTATGCTTGGGTTTATTTCTTGAAAAGATCCTATACCCGGATCTCGGGCATATTAAGTAAGTAGAAATAGATCGTGGAGATTGTACGACATAGACCTATCTAGTTAAAGCGATGGCTACGTTAGTGTGACACATTTGTTGGTACTGGTGTCCTTTGAGTTGAATCAAGGAGAATACGGACCCATTGTGTGGTGTCATGAAGCACTAATTGACTATAGAACCTTAGTTGAACAACTTGGCCATTAGAAAGTAATGAGATAGCTTGCTTTGGTGCACACCGAAGTTGGTTTATACTCGATATTACACTCATTGAGATCAGACTTTCAGAATATTTTGAACGCAAAAATAGATTCTTCTGCTGAAACAATGCCCGATGAAGAAAGTTAATGATATTGAGATTCCTTCCATTACCTAATGAAGTAGTAGTCGGGCGTAGATTCCTTATGGTAACCATTGAAGTAATAGTCGGGAATTGATTCCTTCCAGTACCTAATGAAGTGGTAGTCGAGCATAGATTCCTTCTGGTACCTATTGAAGTAGTAGTCGGGCGTAGATTCCTTCTAGTACCTATTAAAGTAGTAGTCGGGCGTAGATTCCTTCTGATACCCATTGAAGTAGAATTTGAGCATAGATTCCTTCTGATACCTATTGAAGTAGTATTCAGGCGTAGACTCCTTCAAGTACATCTTCTAGTTAAAGTCGGGCGTAGACATCTTCTAGTTCAGATAAAATCCAGCGTAGATTCCTTCTGAAATTCTTTTGAAGTAGTAGTCAGGCTTAGACACCTTCCAGATACATCTTCTAAGACCAAGTCAAGCATAGACTTATTCTTATGTTCTTATCAACAAACACTCTGGATGGCATCTATAAGCCCATCTCTGAAGATTCTCTATCACCCTCTGGATGGCATCTAAAAGCCCATCTTCGATGACTCTTCGTCACCTCTCCAAATGGAACCTCTAATCCCATTCCCGATATAATCAACAAAAAGTTTTACTTCATGCACATACGAGTGCAAATTTCTAGAAACTTAAGTATTCAATCATCTTCCACCTTCAAGTCGCGAATGGAGAAAATTCCAATCTAACTCTTCAGGTTTAAGAATATTGAACAGGGGCAGCTGTTGCACCATAAAATTTTCCCTCCCTTTTCTTCAAGACATTTCTCACAAAATATCTCAAATGCTCAAGGATGCTCAAAGAGTTGATCAGACAAGCTCACCCCCTAAGCACTGAGACCACAAATAAGGGTTTTGGTTTTCATAAGGAAAATTTGACTTCTAATGCATCAAATTACTTTCATGGTTCATCATAGACCTCCAATAATACTCATGCCAAGCTTCAAGTCTTGCATCTTAAAATTGCTCAATCAATTGCTCAAATGACTGAAAATCAGTTGTATTGGATAAAAAGTCAATTATGGTCAACCTACATTCAAATTTAAATATTTTCGGCCAACATCAACATTTTAAAGTCATATTCATCAATTGATCAAGAGTTGATCATGATTCCTCAAGGAAAGCATTCAAATCATCAAAGGGGCAAAATTGACCAAATTAGGGTTTTGACTAAGAATGACTGATCATTGACTTTTGACCTAATACATGGCATAATGACTTGAAGCATGATATTAAAGACTCAAACATAATATCTTGACCTAATTGCATGGTTCAAAACATCCTCAAAGGTCAAGTGATTGATAGTTGAAATTTGGATCAACTGATGAAGACTCAAATGACACACAAAAGTCAAACTTTGACTTTTTGGTCAACATTGAATTTTTAAGATCAAGATTCATAAAGAAATTCAAAAATATAAAACTTGATCATCAAGAATCAAGAAAGTCAAGAAAATTCAACAAAAGTCAACAAAAGTCAGGATTTCCAATACTTAGAAAAATTCTAAGTGTTTTTGACCTTGATAATTTCTTACTATGATGCAAGATGATTCAAGGAAAACTTTAAACATGAAAGTTGTAGATGATGATGAATTCTACAACTTTTTCCTTGAGGGTTGATGTCCAAAAAATGTTTGGATTAAGAGATATAGGCCCATGAATTTATGACATTTTAACAAAACACTTAAGGAAATTTTCCACAAATTTGGTCAGATTTTTTGTCCCAACTTCTTGGAAATTATTCAACAAGTTCCAAGTTGATTTAGACAAAGTGGTCAACATGAAGGTTGTAGACGATGTTTCAAGCTTTCCAAAATGTCCAAGAACTTAAAGAGATCATTTTTTATATAGGAGAATCAAAGAGAAGAAGCTCAACATTCATTCTTGATTATAGATCATTTTCATGAAGAACACATGATCCAATCTCAAACCAGAACTTGCATTAAAACTCCATTTTATGGAAGCTTCTGACCTCGAAAACCAAACTCATAATCTACTTGTGCGATTTCCATTGCAAGCATCCAAACATCATCTATACACCATATAGAAGTGATCTAAATGCTTGACCCACTTCTGTAATCCCTCCATCACCATCCACCATTTTGAAAACTCAACTCTACAACTTGACTTCTCCAGAAGAATCCAGGCACTCTCAATCCAAAGGAAGCATTGCAATAGCTTCCCAGGAGTTCAGTGAAGCTATCCAGATCATCAAAGCATCTCCAGGGGTGCTCCAACTTCAAACACAATTTCCAATTTTGAGGTAAGTTTTCTCAACTTTGAACTCCTTATACAAGCATCATTAAGGATTATTTTGTGAATGAAAAATGTAGACATCATTGCCCTAAAGCTAACCATGCCTTCAGTTTTCATTTATATTGCCTGAGTGATGCAAATTTTGAAGATGAACTTTCTAAAAAATTAGGTTTTGATTTGGTACCAACAAAAATTCATGTTCATCTTTGATTTATAGCTTTATTTTTTTACATGGCTAAATTCGTGATGAAATTTAGAGCAACTTTCATGTTTACATTTTTGAAAATGGTTGAGAAATGAAGAACTTACAGATTTAACCATGGTGATGTTCATCTCTGCGCGCGCAAAGATAAATATGAAGCCATTTTAAAATTTTAGAAATGAGTTTATTTAAAGTTTATTGCAGCCTGTGTTATGAACAAATGAAACATCCACCCTAGTGGTAAAGAAGCACACACTAAGTCACTTGCCTATAGGGACCTGGGTTCGAGCCCCACTGGTACCATTTTATTTCTTTCATATTTGTTTCTTTCAGATTCAATGCAGACATGTCTAAGGAGCATACGCTACACCCTCTCATCATCACCATCAGATCCGCCATCCATCAAATCCAATGCACCATATACGCATCCAAAAGCAAGCTCATGGTGCACTCTAAGAAATCATTCATACATGATCAATAGGCGCTGGACTTTTGTTCCTGGGCATTGGCTGAATTTTTTTCATACACCCTGTTGTACCCCAAAATTTGCCCTCCCATTTCTCATTGATTTCTCACCATAAAACCCTTGAAGCTCAAGATCCAGTTAGGGTTTCATCTGCTCAAGACTTCTCCTTGCACTGCTGATCCAAATTAGGGTTTGTGTTTGCACAAAGATGTTTTGACCTAAAATGCCTAAGATGACTTTCATGCTTCATATTGGGCTCTCAAGTTTATCCATACCAAGTTTCAAGTCTTGATTCCAAGTTTTGCCCAGTCAATTGGACAATTGACCTAGAAATCAGCTGTATTGGGGAAAAAGTCAACTGTGGCCAATTGACAGTCAAATCTCATGAAAATTGACCCACATCAACATTATGAACTCATATGGACCATTTGATCAAGTTTGGATCACAACTCCACAAGAAATTTGATCAGATCATCAAAAGGGCAAAATGGTCATTTTCAGGGTTTTGACTACACAAAGGCAAATTTTGACTGTTTGACCTAGCCAATGGCAAACCAAGCTCACATATGGACTCAAGGACCCCATGGAATTATCTTTACATGCTCAACAAACTCAAAAGATCCCAAGTACACAAGATTGACAGTTGAATTTCCCAGTCAATTGATCAATTTTGACTGTATACTGAAAAGTCAAACTTTGACTTTTTGGTCAAAATCAAGAGTCAAGATTCATTTTTCATCAAAACATGCAAAATCATGAAACTTGTTCACCAAGAAATCACAAAATGCAAATTAGGGTTAGCAATGAGAATTTTTCATAACTTAGAATTTTTCTAAGTTATAAAAAACCCTAATTTTTTCCCAACTTTGCCCCACTTTCTCACCAAGATTCATTTGGATTCAAACAAAAGTCAAAACATGAAAGTTGTAGCTTGTTGCATAATCTACAACTTTGATTCACAAAGTTTTCCCAAATGAGGCTTGTATCTCAAGTTACAAATTTTTGAATAAGGGCACTAAACCATTCTTAACTTAGTGAATTTTTGACCTATTTTGACAAGGTTTTCTACCCAACTTCAAGGCCATTTTCCATACACTTACACTTGGAATTTCAATTTTCATTTCAAAGATGGATTGTAGTACACATTCCAAGATTTCCAAAATGTCCAAGAACTTCTCAAACACCCTCATAACTTGAGAGAATCGAATTTCACAATATGGCAAAAACTCACTTTTGGATTGATCATGAACATGTTCATAACTTAAGCCATTTTCAAGTCAGCATAGTTTGTGCTAAATTACAGGTCCTAAAACCCTTTGAAACTCAATAATTCAATGCAAAATCTTTGTTCCAAGACCATGTTTTGTGTGTTCAAGCATTGCCTAAAGGATTAATCCATTTATAGATAAAGCATTTCTTCCATTTTTGCAAAAGGTAACTTTATGTCCAATTGAAAATCCAAGCAGTACAAATGAGATCTAATTGGCACAAGATTATAAGCAAAACACTCTGATCAAGGAGAGATTATGCAGCTCATTAGGGGGCCTCTACTGACCTAGAACACAACTTGGGCATTTGTTGCTTAAAGTGTAAGTAACTTGGCATATTGTAACACAACTCTCATATCAGCTTGCAAACACTTAAGCAAACTTATAAAACAGATCCAGGACATCATAACCAAGCTAGTACACGACCCTAACATCTCTCATACACTCCCAATCTCAGAATCACCTTCAAACTGCAAAAACAGGGCCAGGCCTGCAGTTTGAGTGCCATCTTCCATTTCCCTCAAGCTCTCTTGCCCAAACCAGTTCACACACATTCCCTAGCATCTATGCAAGCTAACCATGACTTGAAATACGACCTGTAATCCCTCTAACCAGTTCCACCATTTTCAGTTTCTTGTTTTGCAGGTGAAGTGCTCTAGCACGATTCAAAAGCTTTCAAGACAAAGTAAACATTGGAATAGCATCCCTGGACCTCAAGGAAGCTTTACCAATCATCACCTTGCACTGAAAGCTTCCTCATTGCCAGATAGAACTTCAACTGAACAGGTATTTTGGTGAACTTCTATCTCTCTTATTAGGCATCATTAGCTCTAAGTTTGTGAATAAACAATGTTCTACTCATGCCACTGAACATGTACATGTTTTTACTTTTCATTTCTTTTGCTTGAGCTGTGAGAATTTAAGGTTTGAAAATGGCAGAAAATCTAGGTTAGGATTTGGGGGAGAAGAAATTCTCCCTCATCTTAGAGAGTTAGATCAAGTTCTGCATATGGTTGGATTCGTCTCTTGATGCTGAACATTTTTTATGTTATGAGTTTTCATTAATAAGCCAGGAATCAGGAGTTAGAAGTTTGAGAAGAAGGGCGCGCGTTTTGAACTGGTTTTGTCTGAAGGTTGAAGACAATGTCTTCTTGGGCTGGGCCTGAGTTATTTTCTTATTCACACCACCTTTTTGGTTTTACACCCCCTGAGCCCATTTCATTCATTTTTTAATGTTTTTTACTTCTTCTTTTTTTGATTGGCTCATTTATTTTTTCTCAGCATATTAAAAATATAAAAATATTTTTTCTCATCATTTTTGAATTTATTAGGAATTTTATTTGATTTTTTCTTTTAGTTTGTACATAAATAAATAAATATATACTTTTTTTTGTTTAAAATACTAAAATAGCACAAATATATTTTATACACTTTTATCTTATTTTTACTTCCTGAAAATATTTTATAGAAAAATACTTTTTTTATTTTTAAATATTAAATATTATTAATTAATATATATATAATACATATTTTGTAAATAATATAAATAAATAGGTATATATTAATACACTTAGGATATAAATACCAAAAAATGTACATATCATATTTTTTAATATTTAATGCTAAAAAATACATTTTTACAAATATACTTCACTTTTTTTTTATTCTTTGTATATAAATAGCAAATATTATATATATTAAATAATTATTACCTTTTGATTAAAATTAGGGTTTTGCACTAAACATGAAAATACTCCAAAAATACTACCTTTTTATTTCTCTTTTCATTTTACATAAATAATACTTTTTCATACATATAAAAATTCTTTTACATCTTGCATATTTATTTCATTTCCATTTAATTTATGCTTTTGATTATAATGTAAATATTCAAAGAAAATGATGTAATATATAGGTTTAATTTCTTGTCTAAATATACCCCATTTTGAACATTGTACCCCTATCCCCATATTATTGTGTTGTAATAATGTAGGAATTTAAATTTCGCACTTTAATGCTTTCTAAACATACTATGCTAGAATTAGGGTTTGTATGCGAATAAAACGAATAAAATAGCTTGACCTAATTTCAAGATAAATAAGCATGAAAATGGACAACACATTCCACACTTGCACCCCTAGGGTATTCCACTTTGTTGCCTTCAAATAAATTGGGCCATATTGCATGTTGAATTTCTTTGGGTAAAACAAACAATCAAATGATCATAGTCCCTCAAAATGTTGCCTAAATAAATGATCAAGTCCCTTTTTAAAGAAAAATTGCCCAAAGACATTTAACACTATTGCAATTATGGTCCAAATGATGACCCGCGCCCGTCCCTTTCACCTCCTAAGACAAGATTGTCCACCAAATGCAATGGTGGAACAAAATTGTCAAAAGGTTTAAAACATAACAAAAAATCTTTGAGAAAACTTTAGGGTAGATAACTTTTAAGTACTTGTCAATTTGCAAAGAAAACACTTGCCTAATTTCAAAACTACACTTCACAAACACTTTCAAAACAAACTTTCAAAAACCTTGAAACATCTTTTCAAAAGACAAACACCTCTTGTAAAACATTCGAGTAAAGAATTGTTACAAGGTTAGCCTATACAAGGCATCTTTTCAAAATATTTTCAAAACCACACACCAAGCACCATTTCAAACAATTGAGAACCAAGGCAAGTTGATCTAAGCAAGTACCTAAGAGCCCATGGATAACCATGGATAGAAAGGGTGCTAATACCTTCCCTTTCTATAATCTACTCCCCGAACCCAAGAAAAATCTCAAAGGTTTTTGCTGTGCTTTTTAAACCTTTCCTTAGGATAAAATAAAAAGTCGATGGCGACTCTTGCTCAACCAAAACATTTGCGAAAATAAACGCAAAACCCTAGTCAGTTCTCCCACCGTATCACAGAACTGGCGACTCTGCTGGGGAAGTTTTTAAAGTGGAGTAACCTTAGGGCTTAGATTACCCTCTTGCATGACTAATTGTTCGAATTGTTTGCTTTATACTTTGGCTCTATTGTTTGGGTTTGCAATCCTACACCCGGATTTTGGGAAACATTCATAGATAGAAATACGTTGTGGAAACTGTGCGGGGTATACCGACACGGTCGAAGCAATAGCTATATTAGTGCGACATATTTGTGAGTACCGCTAACCCTTGAGTTCAATCAAGGAGAGTACGGGGCCGCTGAGTGATGTCACTAAGCACTAATGACCTAGAACCTTACTTGACCATCTTGGCCTTTTATTAGGGGTAGTGAGATGACCGGCTTTGGTGCAGTCCGAAGTTGGTAGATACTCGATACTACACTCATTGAGGGTTGTTTTCTTGGAATATTTTGGTCGCTAGTTAAGTGGCTAAACCAAAACAATGGACAATGAAAACAATCCAGTGATATTGAGCTCCTTAGAACCCGGTTACTATTTATAGGACATGTTTTTAAGCCAACTACACTCAAGAGGGTACTTACCTATGAAACCCCATGCAAGCCTGAAACTAGGGTTTGGTGTGATTTGCTTGTACATATGTTTTGTGCATACATCATAAACATCATGAAGCATCATATGCATTCACTAACCATTTCAAGGGTTTGGATCTTCATCTTTGTTCTTGCTTTGTAGGTCATGGAAGTTCCTCGCAGAAACACCATTCAAGTCAACCTGGTGAGAATCTCTCCTCAACTCAAGGAGATCACTTCAAGAATTCCGGAAAATTCATCCTTCAGTGAAAGGCATGGTAGACTGCTCAGCCTGGTCAACACCAACATTGAAGAAGACATGATGAAAGTGCTATTCCAGTTCTTTGACCCTCTTCACCACTGCTTCACTTTCCCTGATTATCAGTTGGTGCCCACTTTGGAGGAGTTTTCTCAACTCCTAAGAATCCCTATCCTTAATCAACTACCCTTAAACGGTACGGAAAAGGAACCAAAGCCGGAAGATGTTGCTCGAGCATTACATCTACAACCATCCGACATCAAGGGGCATTGGGAAACCAGAAGCGGCGTCAAAGGATTCTTAGCAAAGTTCTTGTTTGAGAAGGCACAAGAATGTTGGAACTCATTGGACCTACAAGCCTTTGAAGAGATTGTGGCACTCCTTATCTATGGGTTGGTCTTGTTCCCAAATCCTGACCAATTGGTAGATGTCAACGCCGTCAAAATCTTCTTGTCTAGAAATCCAATACCAACTTTGCTTGGGGACATTCTTCACTCATTTTACACATGAACAATGAGAAAGAGGGGTGTTCTCATGTGCTGTACTCCTATCCTTGCAAGGTGGTTTATTTCGCACCTTCCACAATCTGTCCTAAAGAATGACCAAGGCTCAAGGTGGTCCCAACGGTTGATGACTCTTACTCACTCTGATGTACATTGGTGTTCTCGGTCCAGAGAAAATGTCATCATTGTCGATCGTTGCGGAGAATTTCCTAATGTTCCTTTACTTGGAATCAGAGGAGGTATCACCTACAACCCTTGCCTGGCTTTGAGGCAATTTGGATATGCATGGAGGGATGGCCCTCATGACATGTTAATTCCTGACCTAGTTTTTAACTTCGACAACGATGCGCAAGGACTTCGCCAAAGATTCATCAGAGCTTGGGGAAAACTCAACAAGGTTGATAGCAAGACTCTGGGACACAAGAACTCCATCCCTCTTGAGCCTTATCTCAAGTGGGTACGAGCCCGAGCCCAAAGTCTAATGATGCCTTATCCTCATGTACTCCCAGTGATTAAAGAGCCCGTCAATGAAGGAGAGGTTCCCTACACCATCCTACATCCAGACATGCCTACATCGTGGGAGGAAATGCAGAAAAGTTGGATTCAGCTCAAGGAAGAACAGAATACTTTTGAAGCTAGCTTCTACGCCAGTGAGAAGAAGGTTCCAGAGCTTACCCGTCGACTCCACGAGCAAGAGGCCCTCAACACCTACATCGCACCAAAGAGGATGCGCAATGTCTTTCTGCCTTAAGAAGTTTATTTTGTAATATTTGGCCTATGGGGCATTTATGTACTAACAAATTTCTTCTTATTAATATGACGTGCGTTCTTCTTTGTCTGAAACAATTTTGAATGTTCTAAATCCTTGAATGCATTGCATACATCAGCATACCATTCATCATGTGCATAAGCAGGTCTCACTCCAGGTTTCCTTATCTGTCTGCTGTTTATTTCAGTAGGATGGATCTCGAGCAAACAGTCAAAGACCTACAAGCTCAGAATGCACAGTTCCAGCAACTCCTGATGACCTTGGCTAAGGGTCAGGAGGATATCAAGACTCAATTGGGGAATAAGGACCCAGTGAAAAAGAAGAAAAAGAGGATTGGGGTGGCTACTTTGGGGAGAAGATTTGACGGAGAAGCTCGGAGAGTGCTTGAATTTCCTCCTACTTCTGATGAAGGGACCAGTAAAAGAGATGGAGCTGCAGTGCCTTCCGAGTCTGAGGTGGAAGAAGAAGAGGTTGAAGAGGATGAAGATTATTCTGACCAGCAATACCCTCCAGCTGATGATAAATACAAGGGTTTAGAAGACAGATTGGCCGCCATGGAATTACAAAGGGTACCGGGTTTGGACTTTGAAGACTTGGGTTTGGTTGCCGGGATTGTGATTCCCCCAAAATTCAAAGTGCCAGTGTTTGTGAGGTATGATGGGTTGTCCTGTCCCAAAATGCATCTCAGGTCCTACGTGAGAAAGATTCAACCCTATACGGCAGATAAAAATCTCTGGATTCATTTCTTTCAAGACAGCCTTTCGGGAGCTCAGTTGGAGTGGTTTTATCAGCTAGAAGGAACCAGTGTCAGAAATTGGGAAGATTTGGCCACCGCTTTCTACAAACAATACCAGTATAATTCTGACCTTGCTCATACTCGTACCCAACTTCAGGGTATGTCACTAGGAACAAGTGAAGGATTCAAAGAATATGCACAAAAATGGAGGGATTTGGCTGGCAGGGTGCAGCCTCCTTTAACCGACCGCGAACTTGTTGATATGTTTCTTGGGACCCTATCGGGGCCGTTTTTCAATCATCTAATTAGTAACTCTTCCGTGGGGTTTACCGATTTGATCTTAACAGGCAAAAGAATATAAGCTGGCACCAAGTCAGGAAAGATTCAGAAGGGTGTTGCTGCAAGTGTCGAGAAGAAGCCTTTTAAGAAGGAAACAACTGTG
Source organism: Vicia faba (assembly GCA_948472305.1). Lineage (NCBI taxonomy): Eukaryota > Viridiplantae > Streptophyta > Magnoliopsida > Fabales > Fabaceae > Vicia > Vicia faba. The sequence continues at coordinate 1,268,921,585 of OX451736.1, read as the reverse complement.
GTATATTCTCAGAGAAGAGCAGGGAAGACGGAGCGTCGGCCAACTGTGGGGGCCGTAATGATTCAGAACACTCCAAGTGAGCAGCCTCGCTATAACCAGTCCAGACCAAATCAACAACGAGTGGAACGGCCACAACGGCAGTTCACCCGTATTAATATGACTCCAACGCAAGTACTTCCCCATCTATTGAAGTTGAATCTCGCCACCATCAAGGAGGCTCCAAAGAATGTGAATACGTCCTCTCCGCATTATCATGCCAATGCTAAATGCGCCTACCATTCAGACAGTGTTGGACACGACAGCAATGATTGTTGGGCACTCAAGCATAAAATCCAAGACCTGATAGAGGCTAAGGAGGTAGAGTTTGACGCTCCAGAGAAGCCTAATGTGATATCTGCACCCATGCCGAAGCACAGCCGAAATGTCAATGCCATCGAAGAAGATTCGTATGTTGCTGATGTCAGTGATCTGACTACTCCATTGCTAACCATTAAGTTGAATCTGTTAAGGGCCGGGATCTTCCCGAGATGTAAAGAAGACTGCTATTGTTGTTACTCTCTGTCGTTTGATTGTCCGTTACTGAAGAAAGGCATCCAAGGCGTTATGGATAGTCGACAAATTTTGTTTGAAAAAGTTTCTGCTGTTCCAGTTCATACTGAAGATGTCTCAATCATAACCACTCACGCCAATCTTTCCAAGGCCGTCAAAAAGCCTGTTAAGATTACACCAGCTGCGAAATATGTTCCTTTGAAGATAACAATGCCAGGGCCTGTTCCCTATGTTTCTGAGAAGTCGATACCTTGGAACTATGGCGGTGACGTCTACTACCATGGTATCAAGCAAATCGAAGTAATTGAAGAAAGTTCGGATGATGAAGCCAGCATTAGTAACATTGCAGGCACTAGCAAAATCACCAGGAGCGGGAGAATATTTTCTCCAGAGATTGCCCCTCCAAGAGCAGTCTTGGGACCCTCATCAGCTGACAAGGTCGTCCCTGCACCAATAAAGCTTTCTTCTAGAACTCCTTTGATTGAAGATGTTGTTGTTCCTAGTACTGTCTCCCCTACCACTGCTGACAAAGGTAAGGGAATCCAAGATGAGCTCGTCAGGACGAGGGCTCAACCCTTGGTAATCCCGGAGACCTCCAAGAAGGATATGGACGAGATTTTGAGGATAATCAGAAGAAGTGACTACGATGTAGTAGAACAGCTGGGGCAAACCCCCTCCAAGATCTCCATGCTGGCACTACTACTTTGCTCAGAAGCACACGCTAAAGCTCTGATAAAGTTTCTGAAGGCAGCTCAATGGCCCCAAGAAACCTCTGCGGATCAATTTCAAAATTGCGTGGCTAGCCTGACTGCGGACAATGGATTAGGTTTCTCTGATGCCGACCTAACTCCTAAAGGTAGGAATCACAATGATGCTTTGCACATTTCGGTCGAGTGTCGAGGAACTACTCTTGCACATGTCTTGGTTGATACTGGTTCGTCGCTGAATGTTTTGCCTAAGAAGGCCTTGGACAGACTAGATTGTGAAGGATTGGAATTGAAGCCGAGTGATATTGTTGTCAGAGCTTTCGATGGTTCGAAGAGAATGGTCCATGGGGAGGTTGAAATTCCCATCAAGATAGGCACTGAGGTGTTTAAATCCACTTTCTATGTGATGGACATCCGTCCGTCATACTCTTGCTTGCTGGGTAGGCCTTGGATACACCATGCTGGGGCAGTCACCTCCTCCTTACATCAGATGTTGAAGTATCCTGTCAAGGGAAAGATCATCACTGTCCATGGCGAAGAAGAGTACATGATTAGCCACTTAAATTCTTTCCGGTATGTGGAGGTTGAAGGAGAGTTCATTGAGACACCGTTTCAACATTTCGAAGAAGTCCTTCCTGAAATAGCAGTAGCAAAGTTGGCAGCTGAGACACCGAGACAGATATCCAGGATGGCCTCTCTAGAGGACGCAAGGGCCGCAATAAAAGAAGGGAAGAATTCAGCCTGGGGGCAGTTACCCGACTTTTCGCATAAGACTGACAAGTTTGGGTTAGGGTTCACAGCCGCCGGCCAGAAAGCTATGCGCCGTGCGAAGATTGAAAGGGCGCCAGTCAAAATTTCTCCCTACGGAATCAACGCCCTGGAAGATGAAGACAAGGAGAGCAACATTGAAGAGTGGATTTATCCAACTGTCAAAGGAGGATTGAGCAATTGGGAGGCTAAGGACTTTGTCCCCATCACTTTTATTCATCAGTAATTTTTCTGTTAAACATTTCTTATTTGGTCTGTAATATTTACTTTCAAACAATCCGTACACTATCTTTTCACCTCCTGCCTTGCCCGGGGCATGAAGGTCCACTTGTAAGGGTTTTGATTATTTTTCATATCCATATGCCATGTTTAATAATTCATTGGACGTTTTTCATTTGATAAACTGCTCGTGTTCATTTTCTTTCCTTTTGCATTTTTTGATGGCTATCCCTTACACACACCCACACTCACCAATGCAGGTACCCATCCACTCCGGATTCCATGGGTGACTATTCTGCTATATCTTTCAAAAACTCTGAGGATCTGGTCAATCTAGCCGAGTATGAAGATGACGAAGGTTGTGAAGTACCCGGGGAACTAGCCAGACTTCTGCAACAAGAGGAAAGGGCCATCTTACCGCATGAAGAGCCATTGGAAACTGTCAACTTGGGAACCGAGGAAGACCGGAAGGAGGTGCAAGTGGGTGCCAATCTGAAACCGAGTGTCAAGGAACGTCTGATACAGTTGTTGAATGAGTATGTTGAAATCTTCGCTTGGTCTTATGAAGACATGCTGGGTTTAGACACAGACATCGTGGTTCACCGTCTCCCCACAAGAGAGGATTGTCCGCCGATCAAGCAAAAAGTTCGCCGAATGAGGCCTGACATGTCTGAAAAGATCAAAGCAGAAGTAATGAAACAATTCGATGCTGGCTTTCTGGCTGTTACGTCCTATCCTCAATGGGTCGCTAACATTGTGCCAGTACCTAAGAAAGATGGCAAAGTCAGGATGTGTGTGGACTACCGGGATTTGAATAGGGCCAGCCCTAAAGATGATTTCCCGCTACCTTATATTGACATCTTGATCGACAATACAGCTCAACATAAAGTGTTTTCCTTCATGGATGGATTCTCGGGCTACAATCAAATCAAAATGGCTCCCGAGGATATGGAGAAAACGACTTTTGTCACACAGTGGGGCACTTTCTGTTACAAGGTGATGCCGTTCGGGCTGAAGAATGCAGGGGCAACTTATCAACGCGCCATGGTAGCTTTATTTCATGATATGATACATCATGAGATTGAAGTTTACGTAGGCGATATGATAGCTCGGTCACAAACAGAGGAAGGGCACCTTGGACATGTAGAAAAGTTGTTTGCCAGATTGAAAGAATACAAGCTCAGGTTGAATCCAAGTAAATGTATTTTTGGAGTTAGGTCTGGTAAACTCCTGGGATTCATTGTAAGCAACAAAGGCATTGAAGTCGATCCCGCAAAAGTGAAAGCAATACAAGAAATGCCTGCTCCCCGTACTGAAAAGGAGGTTAGAGGGTTCTTGGGGCGCTTGAACTATATTGCCAGATTCATCTCACATCTGACTTCTACCTGCGAGCCAATTTTCAAACTCTTGAAAAAAGATCAGGTAGTCAAGTGGAACGACAATTGTCAAGCTGCTTTTGATAGAATCAAGGAGTATTTGCTAGAACCTCTTATTCTGATGCCACCCGTCGAAGGAAGACCATTGATCATGTATTTGACCGTCTTGGATAACTCAATGGGGTGTGTTTTGGGCCAGCATGACGAGTCTGGTCGAAAAGAGCATGCTATTTATTACCTTAGCAAAAAGTTTACCGACTGTGAGACTCGCTACTCACTGCTCGAGAAAACTTGCTGCGCTTTGGTATGGGCTGCTCGCCGACTAAGACAGTATATGTTGACTCATACTACCTTGTTGATTTCCAAAATGGATCCTATCAAGTATATCTTCGAAAAGCCCGTTTTATCTGGAAGGATAGCTAGATGGCAAATGATCTTAACCGAGTATGACATCCAGTACACCACCCAAAAAGCTATAAAAGGGAGTGTACTAGCTGACCATCTAGCTCATCAAGCTATCGAAGACTATCAACCCATGAGATTTGACTTCCCAAACGAAAACATCATGAATTTGGACAACATTGAAGGTGACGGACCGTATGACGGACCCGAAAAGGGATCCCGATGGACCCTGTACTTCGATGGTGCTTCAAATGCGCTTGGAAATGGTATCGGCGCACTACTCATTTCTCCGGAAGATTGTCACACTCCTTTCACGGCCCGATTTTGCTTCAGCTGCACAAACAACATGGCTGAGTATGAAGCTTGCATCTTTGGTCTCAAGGCTGCTATAGACTTGGGAATCAAATCTTTGATCGTATTCGGGGACTCGGCTTTGGTTATCAGTCAAATCAAAGGAGAGTGGGATACCAAGCATCCTAATCTTATCTCATACAAAGAACATGTCCTGACATTGTTGCCTTATTTCGAGCAAATTACCTTCGAGCATTTCCCGCGAGAAGAGAATCAGCTAGCAGATGCTCTAGCCATAATGTCCTCCATGTTTAAACTCAACTGGGATAACGAGGCTCCCCAAATCACCATCGAGCGAATGGATGAACCAGCGCATTGTCACGAGATTAGTATCGAAGAAGTAGTGGAACAACCCTGGTTCCATGAAATCAAAAGGTATCAAGAGACTAGAGATTATCCTGAAGGAGCTTCCGTAAATGACAAAAAGTTCTTAAGGAAATTCGCTGCTAAGTTCTTCCTGAGCAACGGCATCCTTTACAAACGAAGTCATGATTGTGTATTACTCCGATGCATAGACAAAGCTGAAGCAGAGTTGATCATGACTGATATACACAGCGGCACATTTGGCACTCACTTGAGCGGGCATACAATGGCTAAGAAGATCCTAAGGGCAGGCTATTACTGGTCTACCATGGAAGCCGACTGCCATCAACATTCCCGTACTTGCCACAAGTGTCAAGTCTATGCTGATAAAGTTCATATCCCTCTGGTTCCTCTCAACGTCCTGACTGCTCCGTGGCCCTTTGCAATGTGGGGCATTGATATGATTGGAGAGATCAAGCCCACGGCTTCCAACGGACATCGCTTCATCCTGGTTGCCATTGACTATTTCACCAAATGGGTCGAAGCAGCTTCCTTCGCCTCTGTTACTAAAAATGTGGTTGCCCGCTTTATCAAGCAAAATCTCATATGTCGGTATGGTGTTCCAGACAGGATCATCACAGACAACGGTACAAATCTGAATAACACAATGATCACTGCATTGTGCGAACAGTTCAAGATTTATCATCACAATTCATCTCCCTATCGGCCGAAGATGAACGGTGTTGTTGAAGCTGCGAACAAAAACATTAAGAAAATCATTCAGAAAATGACAGTCACTTACAAAGACTGGCATGAGATGTTATCGTTTGCTCTGCATGGATACCGTACGACGGTACGTACTTCAACCGGGGCAACCCCATTTTCTTTGGTTTATGGCATGGAAGCTGTTTTTCCTATGGAAGTCCAGATCCCTTCTCTAAGGATTATGAAGGATGCAGGTTTGAATGAAGATGATTGGATGCAGACCCGACTTGATCAACTCAACCTGATCGACGAAAAGCGACTTGTTGCTATATGCCATGGTCAGACGTATCAAAAGCGAATGATCAAGGCCTTCAATAAGAAAGTCAGACGTCAAGTGTATCAAGTCGGAGATCTCGTAATCAAGCGGATTATCCTGCCGCAAAGTGATCCCAGAGGCAAATGGACTCCTACCTATGAAGGACCATTTGTGATCAAGAGCATATTTTCTGGTGGTGCAATGATTCTGACCACCATGGACGGCGACGATTTGCCGCACCCTGCGAACGCAGACATAGTCAAAAGATACTACACATAAAATAACCCGACAAGTCGAAAACTCGAAAGGGCGGCTTGGGCAAAAATGGGTATCCCGGTGAACCAAAAACCCGAAAGGGCGGTTCAGGCAAAAATAAGGGATAAAAACAAAAAAAAAATCTGTACACACCGGCAAGTCGAAAACCCGAAAGGGCGACTTGGGCAAAAAGGGGTTTCCCGGTGGATCGAAAACCCGAAAGGGCGATTCAGGAAAAAGTTAGGGAATTAAAGCGTATGACTATGTCTCGTCGGATCAATTCAAAGACAATCTCTTTACCAACCGGTCCCAGGCTTCTGATCAATCCAGTCATCGTCAAGTGAAGCATTGAATGGACAGATATTCAGAGTTGTGAAAGCTATAGCGGAATGGAATCCCATGGAATTATTTCACATAGCCATCCTTATTTTGTATAAACCTTTCAAATATTTACGACAAAATCCTCTTACTAGGATGATTGTCCCCTTTGTACAAATATACTCATAGAAAATCAATACAAATACTTTTCCCAGAAATTTGTGTCATTTCCTTTTCTTTTCTCTTGCACTATTTGTTTATTTTGAGAAACGTCCAATGTTTTGATTAAATAGGCATATGCATTTGAAACATAATCATTTCCTTATGAACCAAGAAAGAGGATTACTGATAAGTCGAAGGTACAGTTGGATAACCTGATACCCGTTTAAAGGAAACCCCCGGGAGATTTAGAATCCATATCCCTAGCAAGTTTAGAAGCTTATCCCCAGTAGATTCTGGAAGCTTATCCCCCCCGCAGAGTACGGACGTCTCTCCTGAGTTTTATTCAAAGTTATTCCTCACAAGGCCTTATAATTGGGTTATCCTCAACTAACAACCACGGAAGATCGCACTCGCCAAAATTCTTCCTATCCCCAGCGGAGTTCATCAAAAGTTCCCCAGCAGTAACTTATCTTTGCAATCCCCCAGCCAGAGGGTCCTCGGGAATTCAATTCCCCCCAAAGTTTAAGTTTTAGTATCCCCAGCAAAGCCAGACTAATGGACCTTCTCCCCACAGAGTTTTAGAAGAGCAAATCTTGAGTTCCCCAGTAAGGTCGCCAGAGATGCTTCCCTCAAAAACTGAAGATTCTTAGTCTTAACTCCCCAGCATGAGCCTACTAGATTGGTACTCCCCGGTAAAAGTCATCAGGAATTCCCCAGAGGGTTGGTATACAACCCAAGCTCCTTGTTCCCCAGCAACAGCCAAGGGATTGTTCTTCCCGGCAGCAGTCAAGATGCTTTTATCTTCAGCCATCCAGGATTCATCTATCCCAAGCAAGACAGCTCACCAGCTTACATGCGCATTCATTACATTCATATCATAAACATTGATGTAACATATATTGCATCATACATTTCATGCAACATAATTTTATGTTTAGCTAATATTTTGTCCTTTTCAGGATAAGAATAAAAGGCTATCATTAACAGTTTCAAATACAGTTTTACACGGACTCATCATCAGGCAACCCTACACCGGTTCCTCCTCAAACTCTAAGATTTCTGAAAACAGTTTACGGGTTCTCTAAGTAACAGATGTTAACCTATCTCTTGTTCAGTTTCTTCTCCAGACTTCTGAAAACATTCTATGGATTCTTCCCAACAACGGATGTTAATCTATCGCTTGTTCAGACTCTTCTCAACCTTTGAAAACAGTTTACGAACGCTTCCCAACAACGGATGCTACTCTATTGCTTATTCAACCTCAAGACTTCTGAAAACAGTTTATGGATTCTTCCCAACAACGGATGATTGATCTATCAACTTGTTCAGATGCAATTTTTGAAAACAGTTTACGGACGCTTCCCAACAACGGATGTTGCTCTATTGCTTATTCAACCTCAAGACTTCTGAAAACGGTTTATGGATTCTTCCCAACAACGGATGTTGATCTATCAACTTGTTCATACACAATTTTTGAAAATAGTTTACGGATTCCTCCCAACAACGGATGTCAATCTATTGCTTATTCAGACCCCCAGTTCAGAGATGGTCCCAAGCATGGACACCTTCCTGATACTCATTCCAGATGGCATCTCTAAGCCCATCCCCGACAAGTTTCTGTCACTCTTCCAGATGGCATCATTAAGCCCATCTCCAAATGGCATCTCTAAGCCCATTCCCGCATCCTTTGCTTTGACGAGTGCAAATTTAAGGGCACTCTAGTGTCCAATCTCCTTTTACCCTCGAGTCACGAAAGGCAAACTTGCCAATCTAACTCTTCGGATTCAAGAAGATTGAACAGGGGCAACTGTTGTACCACAAAATTTGCCCTCCCATTTCTCATTGATTTCTCACCACAAAACCCTTGAAGCTCAAGATCCAGTTAGGGTTTCATCTGCTCAAGACTTCTCCTTGCACTGCTGATCCAAATTAGGGTTTGTGTTTGCACAAAGATGTTTTGACCTAAAATGCCTAAGATGACTTTCATGCTTCATATTGGGCTCTCAAGTTTATCCATACCAAGTTTCAAGTCTTGATTCCAAGTTTTGCCCAGTCAATTGGACAATTGACCTAGAAATCAGCTGTATTGGGGAAAAAGTCAACTGTGGCCAATTGACAGTCAAATCTCATGAAAATTGACCCACATCAACATTATGAACTCATATGGACCATTTTATCAAGTTTGGATCACAACTCCACAAGAAATTTGATCAGATCATCAAAAGGGCAAAATGGTCATTTTCAGGGTTTTGATTACACAAAGGAAAATTTTGACTTTTTGACCTAGCCAATGGAAAACCAAGCTCACATATGGACTCAAGGACCCCATGGAATTATCTTGACATGCTCAACAAACTCAAAAGATCCCAAGTACACAAGATTGACAGTTGAATTTCCCAGTCAATTGATCAATTTTGACTGTATACTGAAAAGTCAAACTTTGACTTTTTGGTCAAAATCAAGAGTCAAGATTCATTTTTCATCAAAACATGTCAAATCATGAAACTTGTTCACCAAGAAATCACAAAATGCAAATTAGGGTTAGAAATGAGAATTTTTCATAACTTAGAATTTTTCTAAGTTATGAAAAACCCTAATTTTTTCCCAACTTTGCCCCATTTTCTCACCAAGATTCATTTGGATTCAAACAAAAGTCAAAACATGAAAGTTGTAGCTTGTTGCATAATCTACAACTTTGATTCACAAAGTTTTCCAAAATGAGGCTTGTATCTCAAGTTACAAATTTTTGAATAAGGGCACTAAACCATTCTTAACTTAGTGAATTTTTGACCTATTTTGACAAGGTTTTCTACCCAACTTCAAGGCCATTTTCCATACACTTCCACTTGGAATTTCAATTTGCATTTCAAAGATGGATTGTATTACACATTCCAAGCTTTCCAAAATGTCCAAGAACTTCTCAAACAACCTCATAACTTGAGAGAATCGAATTTCACAATATGGCAAAAACTCACTTTTGGATTGATCATGAACATGTTCATAACTTAAGCCATTTTCAAGTCAGCATAGTTTGTGCTAAATTACAGGTCCTAAAACCCTTTTACACTCAATAACTCAATGCAAAACATTTGTGCCAAGACCATGTTTTGTGTGCTCAAGCATTGCCTAAAGGATTAATCCATTTATAGATAAAGCATTTCTTCCATTTTTGCAAAAGGTAACTTTATGTCCAATTGAAAATCCAAGCAGTACAAATGAGATCTAATTGGCACAAGATTATGAGCAAAACACTCTGATCAAGGAGAGATTATGCAGCTCATTAGGGGGCCTCTACTGACCTAGAACACAACTTGGGCATTTGTTGCTTAAAGTGTAAGTAACTTGGCATATTGTAACACAACTCTCATATCAGCTTGCAAACACTTAAGCAAACTTGTAAAACAGATCCAGGACATCATAACCAAGCTAGTACACGACCCTAACATCTCTCATACACTCCGAATCTCAGAATCACCTTCAAACTGCAAAAACAGGGCCAGGCCTGCAGTTTGAGTGCCATCTTCCATTTCCCTCAAGCTCTCTTGCCCAAACCAGTTCACACACATTCCCTAGCATCTATGCAAGCTAACCATGACTTGAAACACGACCTGTAATCCCTCTAACCAGTTCCACCATTTTCAGTTTCTTGTTTTGCAGGTGAAGTGCTCTAGCACGATTCAAAAGCTTTCAAGACAAAGTAAACATTGGAATAGCATCCCTGGACCTCAAGGAAGCTTTACCAATCATCACCTTGCACTGAAAGCTTCCTCATTGCCAGATAGAACTTCAACTGAACAGGTATTTTGGTGAACTTTTATCTCTCTTATTAGGCATCATTAGCTCTAAGTTTGTGAATAAACAATGTTCTACTCATGCCACTGAACATGTACATGTTTTTACTTTTCATTTCTTTTGCTTGAGCTGTGAGAATTTAAGGTTTGAAAATGGCAGAAAATCTAGGTTAGGATTTGGGGGAGAAGAAATTCTCCCTCATCTTAGAGAGTTAGATCAAGTTCTGCATATGGTTGGATTCGTCTCTTGATGCCGAACATTTTTTATGTTATGAGTTTTCATTAATAAGCCAGGAATCAGGAGTTAGAAGTTTGAGAAGAAGGGCGCGCGTTTTGAACTGGTTTTGTCTGAAGGTTGAAGACAATGTCTTCTTGGACTGGGCCTGAGTTATTTTCTTATTCACACCACCTTTTTGGTTTTACACCCCCTGAGCCCATTTCATTCATTTTTTAATGTTTTTGACTTCTTCTTTTTTTGATTGGCTCATTTATTTTTTCTCAGCATATTAAAAATATAAAAATATTTTTTCTCATCATTTTTGAATTTATTAGGAATTTTATTTGATTTTTTCTTTTAGTTTGTACATAAATAAATAAATATATACTTTTTTTTGTTTAAAATACTAAAATAGCACAAATATATTTTATACACTTTTATCTTATTTTTACTTCCTGAAAATATTTTATAGAAAAATACTTTTTTTATTTTAAATATTAAATATTATTAATTAATATATATATAATACATATTTTGTAAATAATATAAATAAATAGGTATATATTAATACACTTAGGATATAAATACCAAAAAATGTACATATCATATTTTTTAATATTTAATGCTAAAAAATACATTTTTACAAATATACTTCACTTTTTTTTTTATTCTTTGTATATAAATAGCAAATATTATATATATTAAATAATTATTACCTTTTGATTAAAATTAGGGTTTTGCACTAAACATGAAAATACTCCAAAAATACTACCTTTTTATTTCTCTTTTCATTTTACATAAATAATACTTTTTCATACATATAAAAATTCTTTTACATCTTGCATATTTATTTCATTTCCATTTAATTTATGCTTTTGATTATAATGTAAATATTCAAAGAAAATGATGTAATAGATAGGTTTAATTTCTTGTCTAAATATACCCCATTTTGAACATTGTACCCCCATCCCCATATTATTGTGTTGTAATAATGTAGGAATTTAAATTTCGCACTTTAATGCTTTCTAAACATACTATGCTAGAATTAGGGTTTGTATGCGAATAAAACGAATAAAATAGCTTGACCTAATTTCAAGATAAATAAGTATGAAAATGGACAACACATTCCACACTTGCACCCCTAGAGTATTCCACTTTGTTGCCTTCAAATAAATTGGGCCATATTGCATGTTGAATTTCTTTGGGTAAAACAAACAATCAAATGATCATAGTCCCTCAAAATGTTGCCTAAATAAATGATCAAGTCCCTTTTTAAAGAAAAATTTCCCAAAGACATTTAACACTATTGCAATTATGGTCCAAACGATGACCCGCGCCCGTCCCTTTCACCTCCTAAGACAAGATTGTCCACCAAATGCAATGGTGGAACAAAATTGTCAAAAGGTTTAAAACATAACAAAAAATCTTTGAGAAAACTTTAGGGTAGATAACTTTTAAGTACTTGTCAATTTGCAATGAAAACACTTGCCTAATTTCAAAACTACACTTCACAAACACTTTCAAAACAAACTTTCAAAAACCTTGAAACATCTTTTCAAAAGACAAACACCTCTTGTAAAACATTCGAGTAAAGAATTGTTACAAGGTTAGCCTATACAAGGCATCTTTTCAAAATATTTTCAAAACCACACACCAAGCACCATTTCAAACAATTGAGAACCAAGGAAAGTTGATCTAAGCAAGTACCTAAGAGCTCATGGATAACCATGGATATAAAGGGTGCTAATACCTTCCCTTTCTATAATCTACTCCCCGAACCGAAGAAAAATCTCAAAGGTTTTTGCTGTGCTTTTTAAACCTTTCCTTAGGATAAAATAAAAAGTCGGTGGCGACTCTTGCTCAACCGAAACATTTGCGAAAATAAACGTAAAACCCTAGTCAGTTCTCCCACCGTATCACACACCCCCTTTTTACTAAAACAACATAAGCCCATTTTCATTTTTTATTTTATTTCAGATATTAACAAAAACCATGTTGGGCCTAACAAAAATGATTTTTCACCCCCATTTTTCTTTTCAGCACCTAGACCGAACATTTTTTTTATATATTCTTTATGATTTCATTATTTTAATTTATTCACTTATTTATTTAACCAAAAATACAAAAAATATATTTTTTTGAGTAATTAGATTTAAAATATTTTAATTCAATTCTTTTTATTTTATTTTATTTTCACTTCATTTATTTTTAAACAAATAAAACCTCAAAAAAATTATTTTCTAGACAATTAAATTAGACTTAGGGTTTATTTTAATTAACTTAGACTTTAGGTTTTGTTAAATAATTAACTAACTCCTCTTGAAACTAAATTAATTATAAAACATTTACCATCAAAAACCCACAAAAAACAATTTCTTATTTCTTCTTCACCTTTACATTTTGTGCATTTTAATATTATTCACATCCAAAGGTTTGTAATAGATAATTAGGCTTTATTTCTTTCCTCCCTACTTCACAAACTTGTACCTCCCCCCCCCCCCCCCCCCCCCCCCTTCTCAAAGCGTTGTAATAGCGTAGGACATTTAAATTCCATAATTTATCGTCTTTATTATTATTGTTAGTAATTAGGGTTTGCATGACAAGATTTAAAGGCAAACATTATAAAACCCTAATCCAAGACAAATAAATTGAACTAAACACACTTTTCACACATGCACCTCTAGGGTAACCCACAGTTGTTGCCTCAGATAAAAATGGTCATGTCCCTCGAACGTGGGATGTTTTAGAAAAAACCCTCCATTAAAAGATCGTAGTCCCTCGATGACCCTTCGATATTGCCTTCGGTAAATGATCTTAGTCCCTTACGACGATATCTAAAATATCCTACAAGTTTCCTTCTATGATTGTATGATGATCCATGTATGTCCCTCAACATTCAATGATAAGGCTTCCTATGAACTAATGGTAGGATACCACTATCTAAAGAAAGAGGAAATAACGTGAAAGACTTTTTGAGTAGGTAGGTAGCTCGTAATCGCTTTCTCACAAACAAAAAACATCTTTTTTCACACAAACACTATCTGAAATATGTTCAAAACAAACACTTGGTATGCGTTCTCACTGATACGAGAATCATTACAAAGTTTTCCAAACTTAGGCATTTCCAAAATATTTTCAAACAAACACATTCACAAAGCATTTCAAAATTGAGCTAGCAATTAAGAGCCCGTAGATAACTAAGGATGAAAAGGGTGCTAACACCTTCCCTTTTCATAACCTACCCCCCGAACTCAAGAAAATTCTCAAAAGGTCTTTCCTGTTCTTTTCACCCTTTCCTTTATAGGATAAAATAAAAATCGGTGGAGACTCTTGCTATTCGCAACCTTTCCGGTAAAATGAAAAATAACCAAGTCAGTTCTCCCACCATATCACAGAATTGGCGACTCTGTTGGGGAAAAGATCACTAAAAGTGGAGTTACCTTAAGAGATAGATCACCTTTATTGATTTATTTGTTTGCCTTGTTGGCTTTACATATTGGGTCTATGCTTGGGTTTATTTCTTGAAAAGATCCTATACTCGGATCTGGGGCATATTAGATAAGTATAAATAGATCATGGAGACTATACGGCATAGACCGATATGGTTGAAGCGATGGTTGTGTTAGTGTGACACATTTATTGGTACCGGTGTCCTTTGAGTTAAATCAAGGAGAATACGGGGCCGCTGTGTAGTGTCATGAAGCACTAACTCACTATATAACCTTAGTTGAACAACTTGGACATTAGAAAGTAGTGAGATAGCTGGCTTTGGTGAAGACTGAAATTGGTTGATACTCAATACTACACACAATGAGATCGGACTTTCGGGATATTTCGATCGCAAAACTAGATGCTTGTGCTGAACCAATTTCTGTTGAAGAAAGATTAATGAAATTGAGATTCCTTCCAGTACCTAATGAATTAGTAGTCGGGCGTAGATTCCTTATGGTACCCATTGAAGTAGTATTCGAGCGTAGATTCCTTCCAGTACCTAATGAAGTAGTAGTCAAGCTTATATTCCTTCTGATACCTATTGAATTAGAAGTCAGGCGTAGATTCCTTCTGGTACCTATTGAAGTAGTAGCCGAGCGTAGATTCTTCTAGTACCCATTGAAGTAGTAGTTGAGCGTATATTCCTTATGGTACCTATTGAAGTAGTAGTCGGGCATAGACTCCTTCCAGTACTTCTTCTAGTTGAAGTCGGGTGTAGACATCTTCTATTTCAGATGAAATCAAGCGTAGATTCCTTTTGAAAATCTTTTGAAGTAGTAGTTGGGCGTAGACTCCTTCCGGATACATCTTTGACGATTCTCTGTCACCCTCTGGATGGCATCTGTAAGCCCATCTCCGACGACACTCTGTCATCTCTCGAAATGGAATCTCTAAGCCCATTCCCGATATAATCAACAAAAAAGTTTTACTTCATGCACAGGCGAGTGCAAATTTCTGGACACTTAAGTGTTCAATCATCTTCCACCTTCAAGTCGCAAATGGAGAACATGCCAATCTAACTCTTCAGGTTTAAGAATATTTAATAAGAGCAGCTTTTGCACCACAAAATTTTCCCTCCCTTTTCTTCAAGACATTTCTCACAAAAGATCTCAAATGCTCAAAGAGTTGATCAGACAAGCTCACCCCCTAAGCATTGAGACCACAAATTAGGGTTTTGGTTTTCACAAAGAAAATTGGACTTCTAATACATCAAATAACTTTCATGTTTCTCCATAGACCTCCAAGAATACTCATGCCAAGTTTCAACTCTTGCATCTCAAAATTGCTCAGTCAATTACTTAGATGACTGAAAATCAGTTGTATTGGGTAAAAAGTCAAATATGGTCAACCTACAATCAAACTTAAATATTTTTGGCCAACATCAACATTTTGAATTCATATTCATCAATTTATCAAGATTTGATCATAATTCTTAAAGGAAAGCATTCAAATCATCAAAGGAGCAAAATTGACCAAATTAGGATTTTGACTGAGAATGATTGATCATTGACTTTTGACCTAATACATGGCCTAATGACTTGAAGCATGATCTTAATGACTCAAACACAATATCTTGACCTAATTGCATGGTTTAAGACATCCTCAAAGGTCAAGTGATTGATAGTTGAAATTTGGATCAACTGATGAAAAGTCAACTGACACACAAAAGTGAAACTTTGACTTTTTGGTCAACATTGAATTTTAAAGATCAAGATTCATCAAGACATTCAAAAATCTCAAAATTTATCATTAAGAATCAAGAAACTCAAGAAAATTCAACAAAAGTCAAGATTTCCAATACTTAGAAAAATTCTAAGTGTTTTTTACCTTGATAATTTCACTACTTCATGACTATTTTTCACTATGATGCAAGATGATTCAAGGAAAACTTTCAACATGAATATTTTAGATGATGATGAATTCTAAAAATTTGTCCTTGAGGGTTGATGTCCTAAAAATTCTTGGATTAAGAGATATAGGCCCATGAAGTTATGGCATTTTTAACAAAACACTTAATGAAATTTTCAACAAGTTTGGTCAGATTTTTTGTCCCGACTTCTTGGCAATTTTTCACCAAGTTCCAAGTTGATTTTGCCAAAGTTGTTAACATGAAGTTTGTAGAAAATGTTTCAAGCTTTCCAAATTTTCCAACAGCGTAAAGAGATCATTTTTGAGTTAGGATAATTGAAGAGAAGAAGTTGAGCATTCATTCTTGAATTATAGGTCATTTTCATGAAGAACACATGATTCAATCTCAAGCCATGCTGCATAAATATTGCTTTGCATGATTATAACTTGTAAATATACCCATAATAAGATGTTTACACAACTGATTTAGCTATGATCCAAGTGCTTGAGCCATTTTCCAAGTGATCATTCCATTAAAGGAACAATGTTCACACTTCCATTTTGGAAAAGTGACTTTAATCATAAAGTCCACTCTCCTTGAGCCTTGCAATTGTTTCTTCTGAACATACACAATGTCAAAGCCAAAAAGCAACCATCTACAACCTGTCAACCACCCTACAATCCCTAGAACTATGCATCGAAACAATGTGTTTCAAGTTTGCTTCAAAACCAAGTCACAAAACCATAACATGTGATCTTTTTAAATCTGGTTACTTGAGCCTTCCAAACCTTTTCACTATAAATAGTGAATTTATTTGCAAGCTAAGACAGGAATTCATAGCCCTCAAAACACCCTCATACTCCCTCAAATCAGAATTTGCATCAAAACTCCATTTTGTGGCAACTTCTGACCTTGAACACAAAACTCATAATCTACTCGTGCGTTTTCCATTTCAGTCATTCAAACATCATCTATACACCATATAAAAGTGATCTAAAACCTTGAACCACTTCTGTAATCCCTCCATCACCATCCACCATTTTCAAAACTCAACTCTACAACTTGACTTCTCCAAAAGAATTCAGGCACTCTCAATCCAAAGTAAGCATTGCAATAACTTCCTAGGAGTTCAATGAAGTTATCCAGATCTTCAAAACATCTCTAGGGGTGCTCTAACTTCAAACACGATTTCCAGTTTTGAGGCAAGTTTTCTCAACTTTGAACTCCTTATACAAGCATCATTAATAGTTATTTTGTGAATGAAAAATGTAGACATCATTTCCCTGAAGCTAACCATGCATTTAGTTTTCACTTATATTGCTTGAGTGATGCGAATTTTGAAGATGAACTTTCTGAAAAATTAGGTTTTGATTTGGTACCAACAAAAATTCATGTTCATCTTTGATTTATAGGTTTAGTTATTTACGTGGTTAAACTAGTGATGAAATTTGGAGCAACTTTCATGTTTACATTTTTTAAAAATGGTTGAGAAACGAAGAAATTACAAATTTAACCATGGTGATGTTCATCTGTGCGCGCGCAAGGAAGAAGATAAAGCCATTTTCAAATTTAAAAATGAGTTTATTTTAAGTTTATTGCAACCTGTTTTATGAATGGATAAAACAACCACCTCAGTGGTAAAGAAGCGCGCGCTAAGTCACTTGCCTTTAGAGACCTGGGTTCGAGTCCCAGTGGTACCCTTTTATTTCTTTCATATTTGTTTCTTTCATATTCAATGCAGGCATGCCTAAGGAGCATACGCTACACCCTCTGATCATCATCATCAGATCTGTCAGCCATCAAATTCAATGCACCACATACACATCTAAATGCAAGCCCATGGTACACTCCAAGAAATCATTCATACATGATCAATAGGCGCTGGACTTCTGTTCCTAGGCCTTGGCTGAACTTCATACACCCCCTTTTTACTAAAATAACATAGGCCCATTTTCATTTTTTATTTTATTTCATATTTTAACAAAAATGTTGGGCCTAACAAAAATGATTTCTCACCTCGATTTTTGTTTTCAGCACCTAGACCCAACATTTTTTATATATTCTTTATGTTTTCATTATTTTAATTTATTCACTTATTTATTTAACCAAAAATACAATATATATATATATATATATATATATATATATATATATATATATATATATATATATATATATATATATATATATATATATATATATATATATATATATATATATATATATATATATATATATATTTAAATAATTAGATTTAAAATATTTTAATTCAATTCTTTTCATTTTATTTTATTTTCACTTCATTTATTTTTAAACAAATAAAACCTCAAAAAAATTATTTTCTAGACAATTAAATTAGACTTAGGGTTTATTTTAATTAAATTAGATTTTAGGTTTTTTTATATAATTAACTAAATCCTCTTGTAATTAAATTAATTATAACACCTTTTCCATCAAAAACCCAGAAAAAACAATTTCTTATTTCTTCTTCACCTTTACATTTTGTGCATTTTATTATTATTCATATCCAATGGTTTGTAATAGATAATTAGGTTGTATTGCTTTCCTCCCCACTTCACAAACTTGTACCCCCCATTCCCAAAGCATTGTAATAGCGTAGGACATTTAAATTCCGTAATTTATCGCCTTCCTTATTATTTTTAGTAATTAGGGTTTGCATGATAAGATTTAAAAGCAAACATTTGAAAACCCTAATCCAAGACAAATAAATTGAATCATTCACATTTTGCACACATGCACCTCTAAGGTAACTCACACTTGTTCCCTCAGATAAAAACTGTCATGTCCCTCGAATGTGAGATGCTTTAGCAAAGACCCTCGATTAAAAGATTGTAGTCCCTCGATGATCCTTCAGTGTTGCCTTCGGTAAACGATCTTAGTCCCTTATGGAAATTGCTAAAACATCCTACAAGTTGCCTTTTATGATTGTACGATGACTGATGCCTGTCCCTCAACATCCAATGATAAGGGTTCCTACAAACTAATGGTAGGATAGCACTATCTAAAGAAAAAGGAAATAATGGTAAAGACTTTTTGAGTAGGTAGATAGCTCGTAATCGCTTTCTAAAAAACAAAAATCATCTCTTTTCACACAAACACTTTCTAAAATATTTTCAAAACAAACACTTTGAATGCGTTCTCAACGATACGAGAGTCATTACAAAGTTTACCGAACTTAGGCATTTTCAAAATATTTTCAAACAAACACATTCACAAAGTATTTTAAACGTGAGCTGGCAATTAAGAGCTCGTAGATAACTACGGATGAAAAGGGTGTTAACACCTTCCCTTTTCATAACCTACCCCCCAAAATCAATAAAATTCTCAAAAGGTCTTTCATGTTCTTTTCACCCTTTCATTTATTAGATAAAAGAAAAGTCGGTGGCGACTCTTGCTATCCGCAACATTTGTGATAAAATGAAAAAGAACCAAGTCAGTTCTCCCATCGTATCACAGAACTAGCGACTCTACTGGGGAAAGATCACTAAAAGTGGGGTTATCTTAAGAGCTAGATCACCTTTATTGATTTATTTGTTTGCCTTGTTTGCTTTACATTTTGGGTCTATGCTTGGGTTTATTTCTTGAAAAGATCCTATACCCGGATCTCGGGCATATTAAGTAAGTAGAAATAGATCGTGGAGATTGTACGACATAGACCTATCTAGTTAAAGCGATGGCTACGTTAGTGTGACACATTTGTTGGTACTGGTGTCCTTTGAGTTGAATCAAGGAGAATACGGACCCATTGTGTGGTGTCATGAAGCACTAATTGACTATAGAACCTTAGTTGAACAACTTGGCCATTAGAAAGTAATGAGATAGCTTGCTTTGGTGCACACCGAAGTTGGTTTATACTCGATATTACACTCATTGAGATCAGACTTTCAGAATATTTTGAACGCAAAAATAGATTCTTCTGCTGAAACAATGCCCGATGAAGAAAGTTAATGATATTGAGATTCCTTCCATTACCTAATGAAGTAGTAGTCGGGCGTAGATTCCTTATGGTAACCATTGAAGTAATAGTCGGGAATTGATTCCTTCCAGTACCTAATGAAGTGGTAGTCGAGCATAGATTCCTTCTGGTACCTATTGAAGTAGTAGTCGGGCGTAGATTCCTTCTAGTACCTATTAAAGTAGTAGTCGGGCGTAGATTCCTTCTGATACCCATTGAAGTAGAAGTCAAGCGTAGATTCCTTATGAAAATCTTTTGAAGTAGTAGTCGGGCATAGACTCCTTCCAGATACATCTTCTAAGACCAAGTCAAGCATAGACTTGGTCTTATGTTCATATCAACAGTCACTCTGGATGACATCTATAAGCCCATCTCTTAAGATTCTCTATCACCCTCTGGATGGCATCTGAAAGCCCATATCCGATGACTCTTCATCACCTCTCCAAATGGAATCTCTAAGCCCATTCCCGATATAATCAACAAAAAGTTTTACTTCATGCATAGGCGAGTGCAAATTTCTAGACACTTAAGTATTCAGTCATCTTTCACCTTCAAGTCGCAAATGGAGAACATGTCAATCAAACTCTTCAGGTTTAAGAATATTGAATAGGGGCAGCTGTTGTACCACAAAATTTTCCCTCCCTTTTCTTCAATACATTTCTCGCAAAAGATCTCAAATGCTCAAGGATGCTCAAAGAGTTGATTAGACAAGCTCACTCCCTAAGCACTGAGACCACAAATTAGGGTTTTGGTTTTCATAAGTAAAATTCAACTTCTAATGCATCAAATTACTTTCATGGTTCATCATAGTCCTCCAAGAATACTCATGCCAAGTTTCAAGTCTTGCATCTTAAAATTGCTCAATCAATTGCTTAAATGACTGAAAATTAACTGTATTGGATACAAATTCAATTATGGTCAACCTACATTCAAATTTAAATATTTTTTGCCAACATCAACATTTTAAAGTCATATTCATTAATTTATTAAGATTTGATCATAATTCCTCAAGGAAAGCATTCAAATCATCAAAGGGGCAAAATTGACCAAATTAGGGTTTTGACTGAGAATGACTGATCATTGAGTTTTGACCTAATACATGGCTTAATGACTTGAAGCATGATGTTAAAGACTCAAACACAATATCTAGACCTAATTGTATGGTTCAAAACATTCTCAAAGGTCAAGTGATTGATATTTGAAATTTGGATCAACTGATGAAAACTCAACTGACACACAAAAGTCAAACTTTGACTTTTTGGTCAACATTGAATTTTTAAGATCAAGATTCATAAATACATTCAAAAATATCAAACTTGATCATTAATAATCAAGAAAGTCAACAAAAGTGAATAAAATTCAAGATTTCCAATACTTAGAAAAATTCTAAGTGTTTTTGACCTTGACAATTTCACTACTCATGACTATTTTTGACTATGATGCAAGATGATTCAAGGAAAACTTTCAAATGAAAGTTGTAGATGATGATGAATTTTATAAATTTGTCCTTGAGGATTTATGTCAAAAAAATTCTTGGATTAATATATATAGGCCCATGAATTTATGACATTTTTAACAAAACACTTAATGAAATATTCAACAAATTTGGTCAGATTTTTTGTCCCAACTTCTTGGAAATGTTTCACCAAGTTCCAAGTTGATTTAGCCAAAGTGGTCAACATTAAGGTTGTAGACAATGTTTCAAACTTTCCAAAATGTCCAAGGACTTGAAGATATCATTTTTGATCTAGGAGAATCAAAGAGAAGAAGCTCAGCATTCATTCTTGAATTATAGGTCATTTTCATGAAGAACACATGATCCAATCTCAAACTAGAACTTGCATTAAAACTCTATTTTGTGCCAACTTCTGACCTTGAACACCAAACTCATAATCTTTCATACACCCTGTTTTTACTAAAACAACATAGGCCCATTTTCATTTTTTATTTTATTTCAGATATTAACAAAAACCATGTTGGGCCTAACAAAAATGATTTCTCACTCCCATTTTTCTTTTCAGCACCTAGACCGAACATTTTTTTTATATATTCTTTATGTTTTCATTATTTTTATTTATTCACTTATTTATTTAACCAAAAATGCAAAAAATATATTTTTTTGAGTAAGTAGATTTATAATATTTTAATTCAACTCTTTTTATTTTATTTTATTTTCACTTCATTTATTTTTAAACAAATAAAACCTCAAAAAAATTATTTTCTAGACAATTAAATTAGACTTGGGGTTTATTTTAATTAACTTAGATTTTAGGTTTTGTTAAATAATTAGCTAACTCCTCTTGTAATTAAATTAATTATAAAACCTTTTCCATCAAAAACCCACAAAAAAGAATTTCTTATTTCTTCTTCACCTTTACATTTTGTGTATTTTACTATTATTCATATCCAATGGTTTGTAATAGATAATAAGGCTTTATTGTTTTCTCCCCACTTTACAAACTTGTACCCCCCCCCCCCCCCCCTCATTCTCAAAGCGTAGTAATAGCGTAGGACATTTAAGTTCCACAATTTATCGCCTTCCTTATTATTGTTAGTAATTAGGGTTTGCATGACAAAATTTATAAGCAAACATTAGAAAACCCTAATCCAAGACAAATAAATTGAATCAAACACACTTTGCACAGATGCACCTCTAGGGTAACCCACACTTGTTGCCTTGGATTAAAACAGTCATGTCCCTCGAACGTGAGATGTTTTAGCAAAGACTCTCGACTAGAAGATCGTAGTCCCTCGATGACCCTTTGATGTTGCCTTCGGTAAATGATCTTAGTCCCTTACGACAATTGCTAAAACATCCTACAAGTTGCCTTCTATGATTGTACAATGACCCACGCATGTCCCTTAACATCTAATGACAAGGCTTCCTACTAATTAATGGTAGGATAGCACTATCTAAAGGAAAAGGAAATAACGCGAAATACTTTTTGAGTAGGTAGATAGCTCGTAATCGCTTGCTAACAAAATAAAAGCATCTCTTTTAACACAAACAATTTCTGTAATATTTTCAAAACAAACACTTTGTATGCGTTCTCAACAATACGAGAATTATTACAAAGTTTGCCGAACTTAGGTATTTTAAAAATATTTTCAAACAAACACATTCACAAAGCATTTCAAAAGTGAGCTAGAAATTAAGAGCCTGTAGATAACTACAGATGAAAAGGGTGTTAACCCCTTCCCTTTTTATAACCTACCCCCCAAACTCAAGAAAATTCTCAAAAGGTCTTTCCTGTTCTTTTCACCCTTTCCTTTATTAGATAAAAGAAAAGTTAGTGGCGACTCTTTCTATCTGCAACATTTGTGAAAAAACGCAAAAGAACCAATTCAGCTGGCCCACCGTATTACACATGGAATTATGGGTCTGACGTCTCTTACCACATCATTAAACAAGAGTTGTCTGATAAAGATGAAGAAGAGGATGATCCCAACATTGACAATATTGCAGGGACTAGCAAAATTACTAGAAGCGGAAGGATTTTCTCCCCAAAAATCTCTCCACCTGTTCAAGTCACAGTTACCAAGATAACTGTCGAGGCTCGGGGTAAAGAGCCAATGATAGAGCCTGCCCAGACGGAGGCGCCAAAAGAAACTATAGTCAAGGATACCTCTGGAGAAGAGTTAGAAGAGGTTTGGAAAATAATTCGCAAGAGCGACTATAAAATTGTTGAACAGTTGGGGCAAACCCCGTCCAAAATCTCCATGTTATCTTTACTACTGTGTTCTGAACCCCATGCGCAGGCTTTAGTAAAATTCTTGCAGACTGCTCATGTGCCACAAGAAATTTCGGCTGGTCAATTTGGAAGTTGCGTAGCAAGTTTAACAACTGATAATGGATTAGGCTTCTCTGATGCTTACATAACTTCGTAGGGGAGAAATCATAATAGGGCCCTGTATGTCTCCATCGAATGTAGGGGCACTATGTTGGCTCATGTGTTAATTGATATTGGATCTTCTCTTAATGTTCTACAAAAGGGCGCTCTCGATAGACTGGATTGCAAAGGTGTTGTGCTAAAAACCAGTGAATTATAGTTCGAGCCTTTGGCGGGTCTAAAAGAATGGTGCTTAGAGAAGTGAACCTCCCAATCAAAGTGGGTTCACGGATATTTGAGTACACCTTCTATGTAATGGATATTCAGCCAGCTTATTCTTGCCTATTAGGACACCCCTGGATCCATAGGGCGGGCGCTGTTACCTCCACCTTACACTAGAAATTAAAGTATCTTGTGAAAGGGAAGATTGTTACTGTCTGCGGAGAAGAGGAGTACATGGTCAACCACCTAAATTCATTCTGATGCATGGAGATGGATAGAGAATTCATTGAGACTCCCTGCCAAGCTTTTGAAGTAATTTCCCCTGCTGCTATTAAAGATGTTTATGCCATTCCAAAGGCAACCAGGGTTCCGCACAAGATGGCTTCCTTGAAGGATGCCAAAGCTACGATAGAAGATGGTGGTTGCACTATTTGGCGTCATCTTCCTGACATCCCCTATAAATCGGACAAGTTTGGTTTGGGATTTACTACAGAAGGTCAAAGGGTTATTCGTCGTGCTCGTGCTGGAAGACCTTCATTCTGTGTCAGCGACAAATGAGTCAATGTTATAGAGGATACTGACAATGACAATGACTTTGATAGCTGGATCTTTCCTACCATTGGCAACAGACTCAACAATTGGAAGGCATAAGACATTATCACTTTCTCCCTTATTCACGAGTAATAGCTATTTCTGTTTTATCGCTTTAAGAAATTTGGTTATGTAACTTCTTTTAAAACAATGACTTTAAACCTTGTGTCTTGCCTGGGGCACGATGGTTTGTTTATTAAGGGTTGTCATTTCATATGTCATATTTTCATTTAATGAAAATATTGGAAGTTTTGAATTCAAATTTTATGCTCTATGTCTTTCTTTTACTTTATCGCACTTTCAAATAGCTATGTGTTCTTACACACACCCACACACTACATTGCAGATTCCCATCCACTCTGGATGTCGTTGATAACAATCCTGCTATTTCCGATTATGACTTTGAAAATCCGATTTACCAAGTCGAGAATGAAGGTGAGGAAGATTTTAAAATACCTGGAGAACTTGCTAGACTCTTAATATAAGAAGAAAAGGCTATCCAACCGCACGAAGAGTCGATCGAAGTGGTAAACTTGGGTTCTGAGACAGACAGAAAAGAGGTCAAGATAGGCGGCAACTTAAAGATCAGGGTCAATAACAGATTGATTCAAATGTTACACGGCTATGTTGAGGTTGTTGTACCCCAAAATTTTCCCTCCCATTTTTAATACAAGATATAATCCTAGGGTTTCTCGGATATTCAAGTTAGCTCAAAAATCGATCAGACAGATTCTCTTCCGAGGCAGTAAATCAGCAATTAGGGTTTTGCATTTCTCAAAAGAAAATGAGTTTTCAAAGTTTCAAACGGTCTTTATGGTCCTTCATGTATTATCAAAGATGTTTGTGTCAAGTTTCAAGCCTCGCATCGTGAGTTTGTTCAGTTAGTGGTTCAGACGACTGAAAATGACTCCATTAACCCAAAAGATGACCTTTTGTGACATCAAGTTCAAGTGACTGTAACTTCTTCGTTATTCGATATTTTTGGGCGTTTCTTTTACGTATGACTCTCCTTGACGTCATCTCCAATTTCTCTTCACAAGTCAAGATTTGATTATGTGCGAAAGATCATCAGAAAATTCGAATGCTTTAAAGGTCATTTTGCAAATTTGACCTAATCACAAGAAAATCTTGTCCAATTTTTGAGGCTCATAAATTCGTCAATTTTCAATATCATGAAGTGATTCTTTTTTCAAAGTATCACAAATAGCATTTTCTATGAGATTACTTCAACGATCAAAGTCAAAATGCGCTTGGAAGACCATGAAATTTATTGAAATTTTATAGGAATTTCTTGACTGTAGAATGTTATTTCTAGATGTTGATCATTATGTTGAGATAATTCATTGAAATGAGAGTTTGAGTTTGAAAGTCCATGGGTAGTTTGTTATTCGTACTTCAAATCGTTTGCATTTGGACGATAATGATTATTGGATCGAAATAGGATTTTGATCAAAATTCTTAAAGGCAAAATCCATAATTTTGGCTCGTATTTCAAGTTACTATGTATTGAAGATATGGATTTTAATGAAGAAGAGTCGAGGATCCATTCAAATAAATCTTTTGATTTCGGCCCAATTCAAGAATGTGAGGCATAATTCGTTCACATGAATTTGTTTCAGGATATTCAAAAGGGTCAGTATGCTTATGGCGCAATTTTGATATACTTGAAAAAATAATTCATTCATGTGAACTATTTTGAATTCAAAGAATTCATCAAACTTCATTCATCTTCATCTTCATTCAAGTTTTCAATTTTTCTTTCAAATCAATTACAAGTGCAGCACCAATTCGAATTCCAAATTCAAGACATCTATTTCAAGTTTGCGAGAATTCATGATTCAATCCTACAAGAAAATACAAAACATTATTCAAGGCATGTTTCAAAGATTCAAGTACCATTCTTTTCTCAAGAGGCATTTTAAAAGGAGAATCCAATTGTGCTCATGATTTAAAAAGAATATTCAAGTTTTGTAGAAACAAATTCAAGATGAATCAAGTACACAAGATTGCACCAAAGTTTCATTGTTTAATTACAAGTGAATTGGTATACACTTTACAAGTTTCTAAATCTTAAAACTCAAATCACAAATTCACAATGTTACAAATTCCTAACAATGCACTAAACTACAAAGGAATTTCTTCATCATCAAGCTTTCTTCAAGCGTTTCAAGTCACTCTTCGTCAATTCTCCCTATCGTCCAATGTGCTCGTACATGTAAACAAAAGGAGAGCATCAGTTAGCAAAATTCATGTCGGAATAAGAATAAGAAATTTTCAAAGAATTCTCTACATTTTCGTCATTAGGGATTGGTAAGAAGAATCAGAAATAAGGGGGCAATGTTTCGTCCGTGTTTGGTCCATTGCAAATCACAATCTATTAATTGGTTCACATAGGACAAAATGAGGAGAAATACAAGTCAAAGTTAATAGTTCATCATGGTCTCAAATGCTGCAAAAAAATAGTTTACATCACTGTAAAAAAGAACAATAACAAGAGGCCAAAATGCTGTCAAAAATGGACTACATTGCAACCCTCCATAGGCTGTCCATAAGAGGCTAAAATCTGTCAAAAATAGCTGCAAACATACATCCAAAATTGCACATATATAGGCCAAGTCAGAACTGCAACAAGAAAGGAGCAAAACAACATAACAAATATGTTCAAACCCAATTGCCTTTTCCCCTCAAAAAGTTTGTTTTTCAGATGAAGAGAATAGGCATATAACAGGAGGCATTTTGGGACAGAAAGGGGAGAACAAGATTTCATTATTTAAAAAATAAACAGCAAGAATACATACACAAAAACATAGACCACAAAAAAGAATACAACATCATCACAAAGCAGACATAAACCAACTTCCCTGTCAAGCAAAAGCCAGCAACAAGGTAAAGTCTCCATCACTTCTTTGCATTTACCATAAAATATGTCATCTGCATACATTCTGTTTTTGTTAAATAATCAGATGAAGAAGAAAACGAAAAAACCAACAAACCAGTAAAATATTCATGAATCAGTAATAGAACTGAGAAAACAACAACTAATGAACACGAAATCAGTAGAATAATAGCCATAAACCTCCATCCCAACTTTCATAAACACCCACAATCTCTGTACCTCATCCTAAATTTCTTACTTCAATATCCGCAAGCCTTATCCGAGCTTCACAACACCATCCTCATCAACATCCTTCAACGAACACAATCAAAAACCCAGTGCGCTAGCTGCTCACAACTCCCTCCAAACAACTTCCACAACTCATTCTGTCCATCATCACCGTAGCCGGTAAAATGCAGAAAAGAAAAGAGTGGAAAACCGCGGTAGGATAGATTCGTTTTCAGACAGCAACTCCTTTGTCAATCGGAGAGCGGTCGTTTGGTTCACGGCTGAGTTCAGAGAGGGGCGATGTGGCCAAATTCGGAGAGAGAGGAGAACGATGGATTAGAGTGAGGAGAGAGATGAAGAATCTTATTTCAGACCCTGTTGAGAGAGAGAAAAAGAAATCATTGAAAACTGCAGAGAGAGAGATGAAGAATTGTGTTTTTTTTTTATAGTGACTTAAGGAAGGTTTTCCTTTTTTTAACAAATATTAAGTTTGTTCCATGTTATCTATTTATTTTCCCAACAATGATTTCCTATTTAATTTTCGTGTCCTTTTCCAACAAGACAGCGGCGTTTGCTTTTGGTGGCTAGGGTTTCAAGCCCTTTCTCTTCTTTTCCCATCCGGGACAGGCCTTTTGGGCCTTTTGGCCCAATCATGCTACCATTTTCCTCTCATTTACCAATTAAACCATTTTATTACAAATAAGTAGCGCAGTTCAGTTGACAAAGTTCATCCTAGATAACCCAAGTGGCCTGAGTTCGATTCCTCCTGTGGGCATTTCTATTTTGCTTAATTCTATCAACTTTATCTTCTCTAATTTTTTTGATTTATATTTAGTTTTAATTCTAAAATTCAACTAAACTTAAAACATACATTCATTTTTTTTATAATTAATTTGATCTAGACTTTGTGATTAATTTTTATCAATTTCTTTTTCTTTCTTAAATAAACTTTGTTTTAGATAAAATTATTAATTAATTTACATATAATAAAACACCAAAAAAATAGTAGAATTTAGTTTTATCCTTCTTTAGATTTTACTTAAATAAATAAAAAATACAAAAATAATACATGTGATTTAATTTCTTTTAGTCAATTATTTTATTTTTAGAATAGGTTTTACTTTCTTCTTTTCAGAATTTTTTTTTTCACAAACAAAATACCAAGAATTTATTTCCATATTTTGTTAGTTAATTCTATTTCATAAGATTGTTGTAGTTTTAATTAATTTTCCAATTCAATTTGGTTGTATTGTTTGCTCTTTGGACCTTTTAATCGCATTTGACTCATCCCCATTGGTAAAAATTGTACCCCCATTCCCGAACACTTTGTAATAGCGTAGAATTTCAATTCCCGCAATTTACTGTTTTCCTTATACTGTATAGTAATTAGGCGTGCATGGCAAGACATTAAATCAATCGCTAGATAACCTAATCAAAGAACAAAGTAACTTGAAATAAACACACTTTTTCACACGCGCACCTCTAGGGTAACCTCGCCCGTTGCCTCGGAAATACAGTCATGTCCCTCGAATATGGGATGCCTTAGCAATGACCCTTCGATAAAAAAGATCATAGTCCCTTGATGACCCTCGACGTTGCCTTCGATAGAACGATCTCGTCCCTTACGAAAATTGCTAAAGTGTCTCATAAGTTGCCTTCGATGACTGTAAAATTGACCCGCGCATGTCCCTTCATATCCAACGATGGGGCTTCTTACCAAATTAATGGAAAGATAACAACATTAAAAGGAGGAAGAAAAGAACAATTGAAAACCTTTCGAGTAGATAGATTCGCTCCTAGTTACTCGCTTGCTCACGATAAAAACATTTTTACACCTACACTTTCATTTTAAAACATTTTCAAAAGACAAAACATTTTGTATACGTTCTTATAGAGACGAGAACTATTACAAAACATCTTTTTCAAAACCACTTTTGAAAACACGTTCCACAAACACATCTTTGAACTATCTTTCGAAACAAAACTTTGTACGCGTTCTTATAGAAATGAGAACCATTACAAAGAGATTTTTCAAAACACTTTCGAAGCCCACACACAAGCACCTTCAAATAAAAGCAAGTGATCTAAACGAGTAACTAAGAGCCCATGGAAAACCATGGATGAAAAGGGTGCTAATACCTTCCCTTTTCATAATCTACCCCCCGAACTTGAGAAATAATCTCGAAAGGTCTTTCCTGTGCTTTTTTACCTTTCCTTTTTGGATAAAAGAAAAGTCAGTGGCGACTCTTGCTATCCTCACAAATGCGATCGAAACGCAAAAACCTCAAGTCAGTTCTCCCACCATATCACAGAAATGGCGACTCTGTTGGGGATAAATAAAAAAAAGTGGGGTTACCTTAGGGTTAGATCACCTTTACTCGCTTTCATTATTTGATTTGTGTGCTTTATATTTAGTTCTTCGTATTGGGCTTTGCTTTGATCCTCCACCCGGATCTGGGACACCTTTTTAGGTAAATAGCAATAGATTGTGGAGATTGTACGTCGTAGACCGATATGGTTGAAACAATGGCTATGTTAGTGTGACGCATTTGTGGATACCGGTATCGCTCGTGGTGAATCGAGGAGAATACGGGGCCGCTGAGTGGCGTCATGAAGCACTAATTGACCTTAGAACCCTAATTGAACAAACTTGGCCATTAAGACATAGTGAGGTAACTGGTTTCGGTGCAAAGCTGAAAATTGGTTGATACTCGATACTACACTCCTTGAGGCTAGACTTTTGGGATATCTCGACCACAAGAAAAGATCGTTATGCTGAGACAATTCCTAAGAGAAAGGTCGATGATATTGAAATCCTTTAGAACCCGATCATTATTTCTAGGACAGGTTGAGCCAACTAGACTTCAAGAGGGTACTTACCTATAAAACTCATGCAATCCTGAAACATACGGTTTTGTTTGTTGTGTATATATTTGCTTGTACATAAACATTATAAACATCATCAACATCATATGCATGCTCACTAACCATTTCAAGGATTTAGAAATTTATCTTTGTTTTTGTTTTGTAGGACATGAATTCTCTCCGAAGAAATACCATCTGAATCAGCTTCGTAAAAGCACATCCTCAACTTCAAGAGCTAGCTTCAAGAGTGCCCGGGGATTCTCATTTTACCAAGAAATATGGTCGACTCCTCAGTTTGGCTACATCTAACTTCCAAGAAGAGATGATGTGTGTACTATTCCAATTCTTTGATCCCGTACATCATTGTTTCACTTTCCCAGACTATCAGTTGGTACCTACACTAGAAGAGTTCTCTCTACTCTTAGGGGTGCCCGTGCTTAATCAGATACCATTCACCAGTCTAGAAGGGATTCCAAAACCTGAAGTCATCGCCGAAGCTTTGCATATGAAGAGGGCCGATGTCATAGCCAATTAGGAGACAAGAAGTGGGGTTAAAAATTTTTTAGCTAAGTTTCTATCGGAAAAAGCTTATTTATTCTGGGATGACGTGGATTTCCAAGCTTTCGAAGACGTTCTAGCTCTCCTCATTTATGGTTTGGTTCTGTTTCCAAATTCGGACCAATTCATAGACGTTAATGCCATCAAAGTCTTTCTCTCTCGCAATCTTATACCTACCTTACTAGGAGATATCTTGCATTGCCTTCATACCCGCACCATGAAGAAAAGAGGTACCCTTTTGTGTTGTATCCCCCTACTCGCTAAGTGGTTCACTTCACACCTCCCTCAGTCAGCATTGAAGAACGAGCGAAGACTAACTTGGTCACAAAGATTGATGTCTCTCACCTACTCTGATATCCGTTGGTGCTCGAGATCCTTGGAAGATATTTCCATCATTGACCGTTGTGGGGAGTTCCCTAATGTACCTCTGCTTGGTATTAGGGGAGGTATCACCTACAACCCTTGCTTAGCTCTTTGGAAGTTTGGGTATTCCCTAAGGGACGGCCTTCATGAGATGCTCATCCAAGGTTTGGTGTTCGACTACGACAAAGAAGACCAAGGTTACCGCCATAGGTTTACACGTGCTTGGGGAATGGTGAACAAGGTGGACAGTAGGACTTTGGGACATAAAAACTCTATCCCTCTCGAGCCTTACCTTAAGTGGGTACGGGCTCGTTCCTAGAGTCTCTTGATGCCTTACCCTTCCATGCTTCCTGTCATCATTGAGCCTGTTATTGAAGGAGACGTCCCATACACCGTTCTTCATCCTGACATGCCTACCTCTCTTGAAGACCTGCAGAAAGCTTGGGTTCAGTTGAAGGAAGAACGAGACACCTTTGAAACCCAGTACTACGCCAGTGAGAAGAAGGTTCTAGAGCTCACCAAACTGCTTCATGAAGAGAAAAATCTGAATACCTACATTGCTCCAAAGAGGATGCGTTCGGTCTTTTTGTCTTAGGAGTTTTTGCTATATTTTGTTTCTTTCTTTGTAAATCCCAAGGAGGCATGATGTATTCAAACTTGGTTTTATTTAATATGACGTGTGTTCTTTTTCGGTTTGAACAAATTTAAAACTCTAAATTTCCTTGAAATCATTTACATATTGCATCTTCATTCATCATAACATCATACAGGTTTCTCATAACAGGTCGCCTTATCCTTCTACTGTTTATTTCAGTGAGATGGGTGTTGAATAGACTGTGAAAGATCTTCAGGCGCAGAATGCCCAGTTTCAACAAATGCTCATGGCTCTGAAAAAAGGACAAGAGGAGTTGAAGACTCTGTTGGCCAAACAGAAGAAGAAGAAAATGAAGAAAACAATCGGTGTTGTAATCATGGGAAGAAGGTTTAAAGGACAAAACAGGCAAATTTTAGACTTTGCAACATCATCGGGGGAAGGAGATAATCAAGGAGCCGAGACCCAGGAAGTGAACAGTGACCCATTATCTGAAGGAAAGGAAGAGCCTAATTACTCTGAGGAACAATATCCTCCTGCTGATGATAAATACAAACAGCTAGAGGATCGTTTGAATGCTATGGAGATTCAGAGGGTACCTGGTTTGAACTTTGAAGAATTAGGACTCATCTCGGGGGTTGTCATCCCACAAAAATTCAAGGTCCCAACTTTCACCAAGTACGATGGTGTCTCTTGCCCGAAGCTACATCTAAGGTCATATGACAGAAAGATTCAACCCCACGCGGCTGACAAGAATCTGTGGGAGAATTTCTTCCAGGAGAGTTTATCTGGGACGCAGTTGGATTGGTTCTACCAATTAGAAGGGACCAATGTTCGCAACTGGGAAGAGTTGGCCGCCGCTCTACAAACAATATCAGTATAATGCTGATTTGGCTCCGACTAAGACACGGTTACAAAGCATGTCTATGGGAACAGACGAAGGTTTCAAAACCTATGCTCAAAAATGGAGGGATCTTGCAGGCAGGGTCCATCCCCCTTTATATGACAGAGAATTAGTGGATATGTTCCTAGGCACCTTGTCAGGACCATTTTTCAATCACCTAATTGGGAGTTCCTCACCTGGGTTTACTGAATTAATTATGACTGGTGAGCGGGTTGAGGCCGGTATAAAAAGCGGCAAAATTCAAAGAGATGCATCCTCAAGTATGGTGAAGAAACCCTTTGTTGGAAAGAAGGAGGTCAGTGCTGCATATGATCATAGGAATCAAAACAAAATTGAACGTCGTCCGACGGTAGGGGCTGTTATGATTTCTAATCTCGTGCCAAATCAACAGCAAAATTATTAGCACAAACCAGAAGCGCCCATGAGATGATTTACCCGGATTAACATGACCATGTCTCAAGTTTTGCCACAGCTTCTCAAGACCAATGTGGCAACTTTAAAGGAAGCTCCCAAGAATCCCAATACTGCTTCTCCTCGCTATAACCCGAACACCCGATGTGCCTATCATTATGAAATCCCGGGGCACAATACAAATGACTGTTGGGCCTTAAAGAATAAGGTGCAATACGTTATCGATGCGAAAGAGATTGAATTTGAGCCCCCAGACACACCTAATGTAATAACGGCACCAATGCCCAGACATGGCCAAGGTATCAACGCCATTGATGATGATCTACTGCAAGTTGGCCTGTTCCCAGGCTGCGATGAAGATTGTCACCTATGCAAATCTCTACTGAATGGTTGTTTATTACTAAAGATAGGCGTCCAACCCCTGATGACTAGTACAGAAATCCTATTTGAAAAGCTACCTCTTATCAAAAGCTCTTATCAAGATGTTTAGATAATCACCATTTCTGACAATCCTCCCGGGGTCTCCACCAAAAGACCCGTCAGGATTACATCCGCTCCCAGATCTGCACCCTTAATTATCACTATGCCAAGACCAATACCATACTCCTCAGATAAATCTGTTCCCTGGAGTTATGAGGCTGACGTTTATTACTATGGCATCAAGCAAGATCAGTTGGCTGTCAAGAATGAAGTTGTAAGAGATATTGATCCTGTTGTACCCCAAAATTTTCCCTCCCATATTTCTCAAGACATGTCAAGAATAATCTCTAAGTGACTCAAGTTAGCTCAAGAATTGGACAGTCAAATCATCTCTTAAGGCAGTCAATTCAAGATTAGGGTTTTGTGTTGCATCAAGGTCCTTACATCCAAATGGCCTCAAATTCTCCCCAATGTCCTAATATATTCTCAAGTTCATCCATGTCAAATTTCAAGCCTTGCAGAGAAAGTTTGGTCAGTCAATTGCTCAAGAGGTCCAAGAATCGACTGTGCTAGGGCAAAAGTCAATTGTGACCTACAAACAATCAAACCTCAAGTTTTTTGTCAGCATTCTCATTTTGAAGGATAATTCATCATTTGATCAAGGTTTGATCATGATTCATCAAGGATTGCTCAAGATTCATCGAGATTCAAAAGTTGCTAAATTAGGGTTTTGTAGGAAAAGTCAACTCAACTTTGACCAAGCATAACTTTCTCATACTTTATGAGAAATGAACAATCTAAAGCTCATTTTGAATAGGGTGCAATTTCCTATAATCCATCTTCACACCCCAATATCAAGAAATGCACCCACAAAAAGTTACAAATTTGGACATTATAGGTCATTTTTGAAAGTCAACAAAAACACCTTTTTTTTCCAAAGTTTATAACTACATCATGGAATATAAAAATGAGATGATACCAAACGGGTTAGTTAGAGGACATCTCAAGGTTTCTAAAAAGTCCAAGAACACTTCCAAAAGTTCAAAATTGAAAAAGTTATGCATTGTTGAAGTTGGGCATTTTTCCAAAATTGCCAAAAGTCAACTATCCCCAAAACTTCAAATTTTGTCAAAAGGACCCACTTTTTTCCACTTGATTTGATCTTGTCACACTACACACGTGTCCTATCTTTAATTTCATGACCAATTATTAATTTTTCTATTTTATTTGATTTTATTGATTTAATTCATTTTTAATCAATTTAAATCAAAATAAAATCCAAATCTTAATAGTTTGATATCTTTTTGATCATTACAGCTTTCAATTAACATCATAGACACAATCAAATTCGTGCCAAGCCATATCATGCACAAAATCTTGAATTTGGAAAGAATTTGAAGGCCTTTAATGGAGGAATCATATCAAATCTCAAATCTTCAATGCACATGGATTCAAGCCCAAAGATTTAACCTAATACAACCCTTATTACTTGTACAAGCTAGACATACAAAGAACACGAGCAAAAAGCTGCAGAAATCACAAAACCAAACTTGGAAAAAAGCTTGAAAAACTTGAAACTGAAATCATACTTAGAGGTTAATTTAAGGCAAAATCTCAACGTAGCTTCCTTGCTTGACGTCCACTGAAGCCTAAGAAATCAAAATCAAGTCCTGAAACGCACTGTAAGTCGCTCGAAACTCCGCCCTGTACATGGAATCGTAACCTTGGATTCTTGCATCTTTTTGACAAAATGTTGGTATATTCATGACTCTTGTGTGATTTCTAAGCATTATGCATTACTTGATTTTGTTTTCATGGCCTTTAACGTAATACCCGAACCTAGGGTTTCCATTCCTTGTTTTTAGGCATTTTTTATACAGGCAAAATCAAGACAAGCGATGACCATGGTTGTGTTCAGGGAGGAGAGGCGAACATGTTGATGGTCATAGGTTATATTTATATGGCCTGGAAGTTGTTTTAGGAGGGAGCCATAGATTTAGCTGCGGACAAAATCCGCAGGTAAATCTCCAGGCTTTTCAACGAAGAAGACAACTAGGTGTCTTCTCCCCATTGGCCAATTCAAACAGCGCGCCATATTTTTTATTTTTCCAGCATATTAATTGTTTTTCACATATAATAATCAGCGTTTATTTTACTAACAACAAAACATCATAGCTCAGTTGGTGGAGGCGTTAGTGGAAAGACCTATGGGACCTGGGTTTGAATCCCAGGTCCCCCAAATTGCTTGTTATATTTTTTCAATAAGTATTCTTATACAGTGTCCAAAGCGTGGCTTACCATGGACCTCCAGATTCCAAGCGCCAGATGGCCAGCAGGTCAAATCCAATGGCCAAAAGTGGATGCTCACCATACTCCCCAGTCAATGCATACGCGTGGGATGATGAAAGTCAAAGTAGGCTGGAACACGTTTGGGCCAAGGAAATGCTGACCAAACCTCCTGATTTGGGGCCCAAACCCCCTTTGGTTTATTTCTTTTCTATATTTCTTTTATTTAAATTGTTTTATTATTTTTATTGTTAATTAACCAATTAATAATTTTTCTCATAAAATCAGAAAACACAAAAAAAAATATTATTTTTATTAATTTCATTATTTTATTTTTGTAAATAAATATTAATTAATTGACTTAGTTTTAAATAGGTTTAAACATTTAATATTTTTTGCAATAAATTAAAACTAATGTAGAATTAGGTTTTTAATAACTTTTAACCATTTTTATTTTATTTCCTTAAATATAAAAAAACCTAAAATATTTTCATTAATTAATTAATTTAATTATTAACTTAGATTTAATTTTCTAATTCAAGAATAAACAAAAAATATTTTCTTTTCAAAAAAGGGTCAAAACCCTAAAAAATGCGTCGTCTTAATTTCTTGCACGCGATCCATTTGATATCCAATATTGTAATTGCTTCCGGTATGTAATAGCTTTTAATTAGGACTTTAATTTTTTATCGTTTTATTTTACTTTCCGCAATTTAAATTAAAGGGTTTGTTTTTGGCGATTTAAATACCCGACGCCTTGTAATAGTTTAGATTTAATTCCTGCAATTTAAATTCCACAACTATTAACTGTTAGATGTTTGATAATAGGGAATGTATGACAAGATCAAATGCATGAACTTAAAATCAATATAGCTCACCCATGACATGTCCAAAGATAAATTAACCGAACTAACACACTTGCACATGCCACTCTTAGGGTACACCTCACTTGGTTGCCTCGAACATGGTCATTGAGTATAGGAAGTTTCAGAGGTCGCCCTCTTGTCCAAAGATCATAAGCTGCCTCGGAACGGTTGCCTCGGAAAAATAATCTAAGATATTAGGGTTACCGCTAAGGCGTCCTAACATTGCTTTAGTGACCACACGTCCCTTAATCGAATTGACCCTTAAACTCCAACGACGGTGCTACCTACTCCTCAATAACGGGATAGCATTGTCTAAAGGACATTAGCACAGATTAATTCCTTTTTCGAGTAGGTAGATGGTTCTTAAGTACTTGCTCATTCTAAAACAAAACAAAACTTTTCGCACTTACACTCCTTTCAAACAAAAACTTCTTTCAAACCCACAAACACAAAGGAAAGCAAATTCTGAAAACACTTTGAGCAAGTACCTAAGAGCCCGTGGATAACCACGGATAGAAAGGGAGCTAACACCTTCTCTTTCTATAATCTACCCCCCGGACCCGAGAAACATCTCGAAAAAAGGAATTTTTCTGTGCTTTTTTCCTTTCCTTGTTGGATAAAATAAAAGACAGTGGCGACTCTTGCTTACCGTGAAATTTTATGAAAACAAACGCAAAACGCGAACCAGCATTCGAAAACAGTCAGTTCTCTTCCCACCGTATCACAGAACTGGTGACTCTGCTGGGGAGCTTATAAGTGGGGTGTACCTTAGGATTAGATCATTATGTTTTCAATTGTATGCTTTGTATGCTTTAATTTTGTGGGCTTGTATCGGAGTTTCTATAGATCCTAACCTGGATCTGGGGATACCCTTTAGGTAAGTAGCAATAAACTGTGAGGGAACTGTCCGGCATAGACCGACACGGTTGAAGCAGTAGCTACGTTGGTGTGGCACTTTAGTCTGTACCGATATCCCTTATGTTGGAACGAGGAGAATGTGGGTCTTCTAAGGGGTCATTAAGCACCAACTGACCTTAGAACCTTAAATTGACCAACTTGGCCATAGAACAGTAGCAATATGCTACACTCATTAAGACTAAACTCTCGCGATGATTCCGGCTGCAAGAAAAGGTTGCTAAACCGGAATTATGACCGATTGAGGGTAGTCAGTGATATTGAGATCCTCTAGAACCCGGTTACTATTTTTAGGACAGGTTTAAACCAACTGAACTGAAAGAGGGTAGTACCTAAGCTCCTTGCCAGCCTGAAATCTAAGGGCTCTCTGTGTGACTTGTGTGCCTTACCATGTTTTCTTTTTATGGATACTTGTGGTGTGCTTACTATCATGACATCATGACATCATAACATTGCATACATCTTGCATTTAGACCAACCTATTCCAAAGACAGGAGGGATTCATCTTTGTTCTGTTTTGTAGGTCATCATGATGCCCATGCGTAAGAATACCATCCGGATCAACTTTGTCCAGGCTCCTATCTTGCTTAAAGAGTTGGTCGCCAAGATGCCTGACACTACTTCCTTCATCAGGAGGCATGGTTCTCTTCTCAGTTTGGTCACCTCTAATCTGGACCAGCAGATGATGAGTGTTCTGGTCCAGTTCTATGATCCGTTGTACCATTGTTTTACTTTTCAAGACTATCAGCTGGTTCCCACCCTAGAAGAGTTCTCTGAGCTGCTCGGTATCTCTGTTCTGGAGCAGACCCTATTTACTGGTTGGGAGAAGACCCTTAGGCCCGAAGAGATTGTTGCAGCCCTTCATTTAACCAAAGAGGAGGTAATGGCTAATTGGGAGACTAGGAGTGGAGCAAAAGGTTTTCTGACTAAGTTCCTGGTTGGCAAGGCTAACTACTTCTGGGATAGCCTAGACTTTAAGGCGTTCGAGGATATTCTGGCTCTCCTGATATATGGCTTGGTACTGTTTCCGAATCCTGACACTTTTGTTGATGTGAATGCGATAAAGATCTTCATCTCTCAGAACCCTGTACCCACTCTCTTAGGGGACATTCTTCATCAGCTCTATGCTCGTACTGCCCAAAAGCGGGGAACCTTGATGTGTTGTGCTCCTTTATTGTCGAGGTGGTTTATTTCGCACCTCCTTAAGTCAGTGTTGAAGAACAAGGAAGGAATAGGCTGGGCTTATAGGGTGATGTCTCTCTCTCATGATGACATTATCTGGACTCTCAAGGGTATGGATGAGGTTACTATCATTGATCGCTGTGGAGAGTATCCTAATGTTCCATTGATAGGAACCCATGGAGGAATTTCTTACAACCCATGCTTAGCTCTCCGTCAGTTTGGAAGAGCCAGAAGAGAAGGACCTCATGAGCTGCTAATGCCTCATATCATCTTTGATTTTCAAGGGGATAGCGACGAGCAACATCGTAGATTCATAAGGGCTTGGGACAGAGTTCACCAATCTGATCCACATGAGTTGGGCCCAAAGACTTCTCTGCCAATGGAGCCATATCTCAGATGGGTCCGTATCCGCGCCCAAAATCTAGGTATGCCATATGAAGCTGTCTGGCCTGTCACTCTTGAAGTTGCTAATGAAGAAGGGGTTCTTCTAACCATCCTCCATCGTTATATGCCCACTGACATTGGGGCACTTAAAAGGTCTTGGATGCAGCTGAGAGATGAACGGGATTCTTACCGAGAGAAGTTCAACGAGCAAGAGCAAAAGATCCAGAAGCTGACTAGGCAACTGGAGAACGAGCGGATTCTCAACGACTATGTCAGCACTGAGAAGAAGAGACCATGGGAGCATTGATGGGCCTTTGATGATTTCCTTTCCAGTTTTATTTTTACTTTTCAGTATTTCTTTTCATGTAACGCCTTAATGGCATCAATTGAACAATTTGAATTCTAAAGTTTATCTAATAAAGTGTGTTTCCTTTCTTGTTTACAAATTTGAATCTCAATTGTCTTTGAAATCATAATCATACGCATTTCATCCCATGCACTTCATAAACAGGTACCCTTTACAGGTCTCTTATCTTCTTCGCTGTTTATTTCAGCACTCACTCATCATGTCTGCTGAACCTTCAACTGAGCAAGCTATCAAGGCCCTCCAGGCCCAGAATGCCCAATTTCAAGAGTTGTTCATGAATCTAGCTAAGGGTCAGCAAGACCTGAAGACCCTGATTCTGAAAGAGAAGAAGAAGAAGAAGAAGAAGAAGAAGAATAAGAAGAAGAGGACCATCATGTTTAACACAGGGCACAGGTTTGGCAATAGGCTACAGAATGAAGTTGATCTGACCACCTCATCTGGAGGGAAAGATAGTCCACAAGAAAGGAGGGCTCCTAGCCCTGTGGTCTCCGACAATGAGACGGACTACGATGAAGAACAATATCCTCCTGCCGAGGATAGATACAAGCAACTGGAAGACCGGTTGAATGCTATGGAGGTTCAAAAGGTACCTGGTCTGGACTTCGGAGATCTAGGTATATCATCTGGGGTGGTGATTCCCCATAAATTCTAGGCACCAGCGTTTGCTAAGTATGACGGAGTTTCTTGTCCGAAGCTGCACCTCTGGTCATACGTGAGGAAGATTCAGCCTTACACCGCTGATAAGAACCTATGGATCCACTTCTTCCAAGACAGTCTCTCAGGGACTCAGCTTGAGTGGTTCTATCAGTTGGACGGAGCCAGTATCTGCAGTTGGGAAGATTTGGCTACTGCATTCTACAGGCAGTATCAGTACAACTCCGACCTTGCTCCTACGCGTACCCAACTTCAGGGTATGTCAATGGGAATGGGTGAAGGATTCAAAGATTATGCTCAAAAGTGGAGGGACCTCGCCGGTAGGGTACAACCACCCTTAGCTGATCGGGAACTTGTTGACATGTTTTTGGGGACCCTGTCTGGTCCATTTTTCAACCACTTGATTGGAAGCTCTTCATCTGGGTTTACAGATCTTATTTTGACTGGTGAGAGGATTGAGGCTGGTATTAAGGCTGGGAAGATACAGAAGGGTGCCTCATCAAGCACCGAGAAGAAGCCGTTTAAGAAAGAGTCCAGTGCTGTCTACAGTTCGAGAAGACAGAATAGACCTGAACACCGCCAAGTTGTCAATGCGGTTGTTATTTTAAAACCTGCTGGTGCTCCTCAGCACAATAATCAACAAAAGGACGAGAGGCCTCGAAGGCAATTCACCCGTCTTAGCATGACCCTATCTCAGATTCTGCCACAGTTGCTGAAGACTAATCTGGTGATTCTAAAGGAAGCCCCAAAGAATCCAAATACCACATCACCAAGGTATAACCCTAATGCCCGTTGTGCTTTTCACTCTGACAGCCCAGGGCATAATACAGATGATTGTTGGGTTTTGAAGAACAGGGTACAAGACTTAATTGATGCGAAGGAGATTGAGTTTGAGGCGCCTGAGAGGCCTAATGTTGTGACTGCTCCTATGCCCAAGCATGGAGTAAATGCTATAGAAGAAGATTTTTTCGTGGTTTATGTGGATGATATTGTTACCCCTTTGATGACTGTAAAGAAGAACCTTTTGCTAGCTGGTTTATTTCCGGGTTGTGACAAAGGTTGCCATATGTGTTCTATTTTACCTACCGGTTGCCCATTCTTGAAGTCAGGTATCCAAAACATGATGGATAGTAAGGAGATCCTGTTTGAAAAGACTGTTGTTCCTTCCCTTCCTACTGAAGAAGTTGCCATCATTACCATTTTCGACAATTCTTCCAAGGCTCCCTCGAGGAAGCCTGTTAGAATTACATCTGTTCCGAAGATTGCACCTGTGATCATCACTGTTCCGGGGCCCATCCCCTACACCTCTGATAAAGTTGTCCCTTGGCACTATGGGGATGATGTTTATTTTCATGGATTTAAGCAAGAGTTGGATGTTGATACTGACATCAGCAACATTACTGGACCTGCTAAAGTCACCCGCAGTGGAAGACTTTTCTCACCTGATATTGCTCCACCAACTGTCCGAAGACCTGTTGTTATTACACCTGCCAGTGTACCTACCAGTGTACCTGCCAGTGTACCTGCCACTATTCATGATCAAGTTCCTATTATTACCCCTGTCGCCGAGTCATCTGACGCTCGGGGAAAAGGGATCACCACTGATGTGCCTTCCCAGACGGAGGCACCAAAGACAATTACTGTTGAAGCTTCCAAACAGGAGATGGAAGAGATTCTGAAGATTATTAAGAAGAGTGATTATAATGTAGTTGAGCAGCTGGGGCAAACCCCATCCAAGATTTCTATGTTGTCACTATTGTTATGCTCAGAGGCCCATGCCAAGGCTCTGATTACATTTCTGAAGACTAACCATGTACCACAGGAGACATCAGCTGATCAATTTACAGATTGCATGGCCAATTTAACTGCTGATAATGGATTGGGTTTCTCTGACGCCGACTTGACTGCTAAAGGGAAGAATCACAACGATGCCCTGCATGTCTCTATTGAATGCAGTGGCACTACTCTTGCACATGTATTGGTGGATATTGGTTCCTCGTTGAATGTTTTGCCGAAGAAAGCTCTAGACAGGCTGGACTGTGAAGGGTTAGAGCTGAAACCAAGTGTGATCGGTGGATCTGGAACTGACTGTTTAACGCTGGTTCGCGAAATATCGCGGAAGCAAG
Source organism: Vicia faba (assembly GCA_948472305.1). NCBI lineage: Eukaryota > Viridiplantae > Streptophyta > Magnoliopsida > Fabales > Fabaceae > Vicia > Vicia faba. The sequence continues at coordinate 1,268,879,190 of OX451736.1, read as the reverse complement.
AGTCGCCACCGTCTTTTATTTTCTCCAACATGGACAGGACAAAAGCACAGAAAAATTCCTTAAAGAGATTGCTCTCGGTTCGGGAGGTAGATTATAGAAAGGGAAGGTGTTAGCACCCTTTCTATCCATGGTTATCCATGGGCTCTTAGATACTTGCTCATTTGTGTTTTCAAAAATGGTTTGTTTGCTTTTCAACTGTGGGTTTTAAAAAGTTTCTTTGAAAATTCCAGTTCGACTCTTGTATCGGTCCTCAAGAGTGTTTGAAAAATTGCTTTCGAAAGCTTTTGAAAAGGTGTCGGTGTGAAAAGTATTTTTGAATTTTGTTTTGAAATTAGAGTAAGTATCTAGAGTTGTCTACCTACCCTAAGGAATTCGTCTGTGTAAATGTCCTTTAAAGTAGTGCCATCCCACCATTGAGAGGTAGGTAGCACCACCGTTGGAGGTGTTCGGGTCAATTCGAAGGTTCGGGACATGGTGATCACCGGAGCAATAGGAAGACACCTTAGAAGCTACCCTCATGCCAGGTTCCCGGATCATGAGGACTTACTAAGACATCCTCTACTCGACGATCACCTTTCGAGGGCAAGGCAACAGTGAGGCGTACCCTAGGGGTGGTGTGTGATTTGTATGTCGGATTCATTTATTTTTGTCTTGTCATGTCATGGGTGATCTACGCTTTTGTTTTTATTTAATCATTCATTCTTGCATGCAATTTGTTAGCAGTTAAAAAGTTGCGAGAAATGTAAAGTTCCTAAACTATTACAAAGGCGCGGGTCCACATCGCCAAATTAAATCCAGAACCCGATTTGACATAAAATAAAGAAAAGTGCGAGAAACATAAATTTACACGGCTTTGGGAGAATTACATGAATATTTAAAAGAAGGAATAAGAATAAAATGCGCGAAGAGAATAAAAGTCGAAAGCGAGGGCGTTGGACCCTTTTTAATGAAATTAAATTATTATGAACAAATTAATTAAAATAAAATAGAAAGAAATTATTTTTGAGGTTTTTTGTATTTATGGTTTTTTATGAGAATTAAATGGAATTACAAAGTTAATTAACCCTAATTCTAGTTATTTTTAATTTATTAAGAAAAGCATTAAAATTTAACCTAAAACCTAATTAATTAATGGCAAGTTTTATTTACAAGAAAATAATATTTAATTATTAGTGATGAGAAAATAAAAGAAAAAGTAATTAAAGTAATTAAAACCTAATTCTACCAATTTTTAAGTTTATTACGAAAATGTTTAAAATTATGCCTAGAATTTAAAACTAATCAATTAATAAAGGTTTTATTTACAAAAATAAATTTAAATGAGATATATTTTATTTTTTGTCTTTTCTGATTTTTATTATTTTTATGTTTTATGAAAATAAATTAGTTGAAAGAATTAAAAAAAGAAATAATTGAAACAAGTAAAATAAAAAAAAGAAAAGAATTACTAAACCTTGGGGGGTTCTGTCCCCAATTGGGAGGTATCATTGTAGCAATTCTGGCCCATCTTTGGAGGCCTTTGTTGACTTTTCCTGGAAGCGTGCATGTGTGTTGACTGATGCCTATTATGTTCTTCAGATCATAGCTCTTTGATTGATCTTGATAAGCGCGTGGCATGCTGGGACTATGGGTTGTATGATGGTCTTCAGGGAAGAAACTGCACAGGATGATATTATGAAAAATATTATTGAAAGGGAGGGGGACCTGGGATTCGAACCCAGGTCCCAGAGGTTACCAATACACATGCCTGCCACTTGAACCAACGAAACGCTTTGTTTATTATATGACAACAAATTATTATAAGATAAAACAAGCGTTAGTGGCATTTTTCCGCGCGCAATTCAAATACTCCAATCATTGCCTTACACATCACCGTCTTCTCCATCTATGCGCTGTACCTGAAACAAAAATAGATTAAATAGCGGGGGTTTTAAACCCCCACTAAATGATGAACAGAAAAATAGCGAATAGGCCCTCCTGCTTCATAAATTAGGCGCGAGGTGTGGAATTGATTGGCATGAAGCTTCTGAATCTGATGGTATGGGTCTCAGGTCTTAATTTTTCCATAGGAGTCCAATTTCACAGTTTCGTAACCCTAATAATCGTCCATGGTGAAATCTTCTATAGTGCACGAAAACTCAATTGATGTATGTGGTTAGCTTTAGAATGATCCAATTAGCATAAATCAACATCAAAAACATATGAAAAATGCATAGAATTCATGATACGATTATGAATATTTTCGTGAAAAGTATGACTTTGATATACCAATTCTTTGAGTATGGGACAATGTTCTTGATTGGAATAGTCTCCTCGTGGCCTTGGCAAGCTAGTGGAATGGTTATATGGCCTTGAAACGCCTTGGAATGGTGATTTCAGTTTTTGAATTTTCTTGAAAAAATGCAAACTTGGTTATGGTGTTTCTGCGCAGCTTGGAGATTCTCAGCACTAGGGTTGGCATTAGGCTTATGTATGGAATGATTAGGGTTGAGTTTTTGGTCCAAAGAATCAAAGCATTGATGTAGAAAATATTTGATTTTCATGGCATAATTTTTCAATATTTTCCATGCATATTTGGTTCCAATCATGGCAAATCACATTGATTCTTCCCATATCAGATCATGCACGAATCTTGAGTGTATTTCATGCATAAAAAGATTTAAAAAACTTGCTTTGGTATTTTTCACCTATTTTAATTAATTAAATGAATTATTAGCAATTAAAAATTCAAATAAATAAATAAAAATGATGCATAAATTCCCTTTGGGCCAAATGGTCGTGCACATGCCTTGGATGATTAATTTTGGAAGAAAATGTGGCCCATTAGCAATTTTAAGACATTTGAAGCAAAGTTGACTTTTCAAAATATCCAAAACTTTCCCAACTTCCAGAAGGCATATCTTGCTCCTTTTTTAAGCTTTGATCATGTTCTTGGACATTTTGGAAAGGTCTTGAAGTCCTCTAACCAATGCCTTTGGTTCCATGTCATTTTGATTTACCAATCTCAAGTTATGGCCTTTGACTTAAAGTCCCTTTTTGTTGACTTTTGAAAATGACCTATAATGTTGAAATTGATAACTTTTTGTGAGAGCATTTCTTGGACTTGAAGTGTGAAGAGGAGTTGTAGGAAATGTCTTTCTCTTCAAAATGAGCTTTGGATGGAATTTTTCTGATAAACCATGTGGAAGTTATGCCTTGGTCAAGTTACAGTTGACTTTTTCAACTGTCCAAACATGGAAACTTTTGCATCTTGAGACTTTTTGAGCCATACTTTGAGAATCATGATCAAGCATTGATCAAATGATGTTTGTGGCTTCAAAATGAGATGTTGACCAAAAATTTGAACTTTTTGACTGTCAAATGACCATTTTGCCCCTACAGTTGACTGTAGAGCAATTAGGGTTTTTGACTGTGCAATTTTGTGCTGTAAGTCTTGAAACTTGGTATGAGGATGCTTGACCATGTTTGTAAGCATGTGGGACTTGATTGGACCCTTGGAAACTTCATTTTCTTTGTCAGAACCAAAACCCTAGTTTTTGACTGTTAGGGGGCCCTTGAACTGTGCAACCCTTGGGGAGATTTGAAGCTTTGACTTGGAAAATTTTGAAGAATATGGGAGGGCAAATTTTGGGGTACAACAGTTGCCCCTGTTCAATCTTCTTAGACCTGAGGATGCAGATTGGCTGACGTGCCTTTCGTAATCCGAAGGTGGAAGATGATTGAACACTAGAGTGCCCAGAAATTTGCGCTCACATAGTAGTGTGATGATGGGAATGGGCTTATAGATGCCATTTAGAGATTGATGGATAGGATGATGGGCTTATAGATGCCATGCTAAGAGATGATGGATGGTGGATGGGCTTATAGATGCCATCTGGATGTTGATCGCGTAAGAGATTCCTTAGCGAGCACTTGCGTACCTGCAAAAGAAAAGGATTACCTGACCTGTTACAGGAGCTGGTCTTCAAACTCTTTGTATAGATGTGTCCTGACTGGTTACAGGAGCTGAATCTAGAGCTTCAAAAGGTGATGAATGAACCAGGGATGGTTACTACCTCAACAGGAACGGTGAGAGAACCTTGGATGATTACTACCTCAACAGGAACGCTGAGAGAATCTTGGGCGACTTCAACCTCAACAGTAACGCTGAGAGAATCTTGGGCGACTTCTACCTCAACAGTATCATTGAGAGAATCTTGGGCGACTTCAACCTCAATAGTAACGCTAAGAGAATCTTGGGCGACTTCTACCTCAACAGTATCATTGAGAGAATCTTGGGCGACTTCAACCTCAACAGTAACGCTGCGAGAATCTTGGGGTGATTACTACCTCCGCAGTAACGGGGAGAGAACCATAGGCGACTACAACCTCAACAGTATCATTGAGAGAATCTTGGGCGAATTCAACCTCAACAGTAACGCTGAGAGAATCTTGGGCGACTTCTACCTCAACAGTATCATTGAGAGAATCTTGGGCGACTTCAACCTCAACAGTAACGCTGCGAGAATCTTGGGGCGATTACTACCTCCGCAGTAACGGGGAGAGAACCATAGGCGACTACAACCTCAACAGTATCATTGAGAGAATCTTGGGCGACTTCAACCTCAACAGTAACGCTTAGAGAATCTTGAGGCGATTACTACCTCCGCAGTAACGGGGAGAGAACCATAGGCGACTACAACCTCAACAGTATCATTGAGAGAATCTTGGGCGACTTCAACCTCAACAGTATCATTGAGAGAATCTTGGGGAGATTACTACCTCAATAGTAACACTGAGAGAATCTTGGGCGACTTCAACCTCAACAGTAACGATGAGAGAATCATAGGCGACTTCAACCTCAACAGTAACGCTGAGAGAATCTTGGGCGACTTCAACCTCAAATGTAACGATGAGAGAATCATAGGCGACTTCAACCTCAACAGTAACACTGAGAGAATCTTGGATGTCTTCTACTGATTCTTTATTAGGAAAATCTTTTAGGGATCGATTTAACTGGACTAGAGAAGGCCTTTGACTGGATAAGAAACAGGAAAATCTTAGGGTCGATTTAACTGAATCGGTCTAGGTCTTGAAATGTCTTCAACTGGATAAGAAACAGGGAGATCTTAGGGTCGATCTGACTGAACCAGAGAAGGCCTTTGACTGGATAAGAAACAGAAAAATCTTAGGGTCGATTTAACTGAACCGGTCTAGGTCTTGAAATCTTCAACTGGATAAGAAACAGGGAGATCTTAGGGTCGATCTGACTGAACCAGAGAAGGCCTTTGACTGGATAAGAAACAGAAAAATCTTAGTGTCGATTTAACTGAACCGGTCTAGGTCTTGAAATCTTCAACTAGATAAGAAACAGGGAGATCTTAGGGTCGATCTGACTGAACCAGAGAAGGCCTTTGACTGGATAAGAAACAGAAAAATCTTAGGGTCGATTTAACTGAACCGGTCAAGGTCTTGAAATGTAGCTGAGAACTTTAACTGAATCTTTTCCTGAAAGGTGAAGGTCAGTCATATACAATGCATGATATGGATCAAGCAATGATGTTCTCCACATAAATGAGATTTGTAAGATATGATGCGTATATGCATGCTATAATGTATGAAAATGTGATGTTTATGAATGTATCTTTTCGTCTTAGGAAAATAAAATCCTTGACGGGTGCCGGGAAGTCACTCCTGGGCTGATGTTGAAGAATAGACTTTTGCCTCCACTGGGGATGATAGTTGCAAGAATACCGGTAGGAGAAGATGACTCCGTTGGGGAATGAACTTGGCGAATGGATTACTCTGCGGGGAGAAAAGTACTCTAGCGATCTTGCTGGGAAGCAATACTCTGTGGGGAGAGAGGTACTTTGCTGAAATGTTGATGGTAACTTCGCTGGGGATACCATTGTTGTGTTGGAAGTGTTAATAGACCTCACCGGGGATAAGAAGACTTCTTCGAGGACGATCTTTCCGTGGCTTTTGGCTGAGGATAACCCAGTTATATCCTGGTAGGGAAATAACTCTTTGAATAAAGCCGGGGGACGCGTTCGTGCTCTGCGAGGATAGGTTTCCAGAATCTACTGGGGATAAGCTTACTGCTTGGGGAAATGGATTCCAACTTTTCCTGGGGGAACTAGATTGGACCCTCCTGGGGAAGTTTGAGCTGTATCGGGGAAGTGACTCCATTGAATGCTGGATATACCGCCGGGGAACAATCTTTAGATCAAGACTGCCGGGGATGCTTGTTAAGAATGCATGTATATTGCTGGGGAATGTTGAGATCTGCGGGAGGACACCCAACTTCCTTAAGGCTGATATCATAGCTTTGCTTGGTGAGAGTGTACTGACTTGCTGGCTCACTCTCTGGGAGATTTAAGGTATCTGGTTATGTTCTTTAGCTGAACCTACCTTGGTACCTTGGAGGACAGAACAATTAGATTGCTTAGACAACTCTTTATTGCCCCTGCTTCTAATGTTACCTGTAACTAATCCTTTGTTTCGTATGCAAATATTCATGAGTTAGCAAATTATTGTCAATGCATATATCACAAATTGAACCTTGGACGTTCTTTGCAAAACAAAACAGTAAAGGAAAAACAATTGGCAATTTTAACTGAAAAGTGATTTTTGTATTGATTTTGAATTTGCCTGTAAAATAGGCGTTTATGTACAAGAGGCTGACGTCCTAGTAAGAGAACGCCGCCGAACAAAAGAGTTTATACAAATTTTGTACAAGAGAAAATAAAACAGTTGTGTGAAATGAATGATCCCACTGGGTTTCAACTCTTCTATTGCCTTTATATCTCCGAGCGTCTCATCACTTGATGACCTTAGTTGACGATGGAGCTGACTGATCGATGCCGTCTGAGCTTGATGTAGATACCGGATTCTGGATGCAAAGTGATCCAATGAGACATAGTATTACGCTTTATCCCTAACTTTTGCCTGGACCTCCCTTTCGGGTTTTCAGTCCACCGGGATACCCATTTTTGCCCAAGCCGCCTTTTCAGGTTTTCGACTTGCCGGGTGTACATATTTTTTCATTTCATCCCTTCATTTTGCCCGAACCCTTTTGGTTCGCCGGGAAGCCCTAACTTTTGCCTAGGCATGTCATCCTAGCGGGTCTTTTTCATGCGTAGTATCTTTTTACTATGTCTGTATTGGCGGGGTGAGGAAGGTCGTCACCATCCATGTTGGTTAGAATCATGGCTCCTCCCGAGAACACATGTTTAACCACAAATGGCCCTTCGTACGTAGGGGTCCATTTGCCCCTTGGATCACTCTGAGGAAGGATGATTCGCTTGATCACCAGATCCCCAACTTGATATTCTTGTGGTCTGACCTTTTTGTTAAATGCCCTGATCATTCGTTTCTGATACGTCTGACCATGACAGATAGCAGCAAGCCTCTTTTCATCAATAAGGTTTAACTGATCAGGTCGTGTCTGGATCCAATCATCTTCGTTCAGATTTGCATCCTTCATTATCCGGAGAGAGGGTATTTGCACTTCGATCGGTAAGACTGCCTCCATACCATAGACCAAGGAGAAAGGAGTTGCCCCGGTTGACGTCCTGGCTGAGGTACGGTACCCATGTAGAGCGAACGGTAACATCTCGTGCCAATCTTTATAGGTCACTGTCATCTTCTGCACGATTTTCTTGATATTCTTATTTGCTGCTTCTACAGCCCCATTCATCTTCGGTCTGTAAGGAGAAGAGTTGTGGTGCTGTATCTTAAACTGCTCGCAGAGCTCAGTGATCATCTTGTTATTGAGATTGGTACCGTTGTATGTAATAATCCTTTCTGGGACGCCGTATCGACAGATCAGGTTGTGCCGAATGAACCGTGCCACAACAGTCTTGGTTACCGTAACGTAGGAAGTCGCCTCAACCCACTTCGTGAAGTAATCAATCGCTACCAGGATGAAGAGATGCCCGTTAGATGCCGTAGGTTTAATCTCACCGATCATGTCTATGCCCCACATTGCAAACGGCCAAGGTACTGTCAAGACATTTAGAGGAACTGGAGGAACATGCACCTTGTCTGCATATATCTGGCACTTGTGGCATATCCTGGAATGTTGGTAGCAGTCAGCTTCCATTGTGGACCAGTAATACCCTGCCCGAAGGATCTTCTTCGCCATAGTGTGTCCACTGGAATGTGTTCCGAAGTTCCCTTCATGTAGCTCCTCCATGATCCTTTCTGCTTCTGTCTTATCCACACAACGCAGTAAGGTCGAATCATGGTTTCGCTTGTACAGGATGCCGTTGCTAAGGAAGAACTTCACTGCGAACCTTCTCAGAAACTTTTTATCATTGACAGATGCACCTTCAGGGTATTCCTGAGCTTCCAAGTATCTCTTCACCTCATGGTACCAAGGCTTCTCAGTTACCAACTCAGTCTCGAGATCACAACAGTATGCTGGTTCGTCCAGTTTCCAGATGATGATCCGGGGAACCTCATTGTCCCATTTGACCTTGAACATAGAAGACATTGTAGCTAACGCATCCGCCAACTGATTCTCCTCTCTTGGGAAATGTTCAAAGGTTATCTCTGTGAAATGGGGGATCAATGTCAACACACATTCTCTGTAAGGAATAAGATTCGGATGTTTCGTATCCCACTCTCCTTTGATCTGATTGATCACGAGAGCGGAATCTCCGAAGACACTCAGAAACTTGATCCTTAAGTCGATCGCAGCTTGGAGACCCATGATGCATGCCTCATACTCTTCCATGTTGTTGGTACAGTTGAAACATAGTCGGTCAGTGAGTGGAGTATGGGTGCCTTGAGGGGATATGATTACAGCGCTGAACCGTTACCCAAAGCGTTGGAGGCTCCGTCAAAGTGCATAGACCATCGGGATCCTTCCTCAGGTCCTTCATCCGGTCCAGGTACTTCACAATCAGTCACTATCATGATGCTCTCGTCTGGAAACTCGAAGTTCATTGACTGATAGTCGTCCACTGCCTGATGTGCCAAGTGGTCTGCCAATACACTTCCCTTGATGGCTTTCTGAGTTGTGTACTGAATGTCGTATTCCGTCAAGATCATTTGCCATCTTGCTATTCTCCCAGACAGAGCAGGCTTTTCAAATATGTACTTTATCGGATCCATCTTTGAGATCAACAAGGTAGTGTGAGTCAGCATATACTGTCTCAACCGGCGAGCAGCCCATACCAAAGCGCAGCAAGTTTTCTCGAGCAGTGAGTATCGGGTCTCACAGTCGGTAAACTTTTTGCTAAGGTAATAAATGGCGTGCTCTTTTCGGCCAGACTCGTCATGCTGCCCCAGCACACACCCCATTGAGTTGTCGAGCACTGTCAGGTATAGTATCAAAGGTCTCCCTTCAACCGGTGGCATAAGGATGGGTGGTTCTTGGAGATACTCCTTGATTCTGTCAAAAGCAGCCTGACATTCATCATTCCAGCGTACTACCTGATCTTTCTTCAGCAGCTTGAAGATTGGCTCACAGGTAGCAGTTAGGTGTGAGATGAACCGGGCAATGTAATTCAGGCGTCCTAAAAAGCCTCTGACTTCCTTCTCTATCTTAGGAACTGACATCTCTTGAATAGCTTTAACCTTGGCAGGGTCCACTTGAATACCCTTATCACTTACAACGAAGCCTAGCAACTTTCCAGATCTTACCCCGAAGGTGCACTTGTTCGGGTTCAACCTCAGCTTGTACAACTTCAGATGGTCAAACAATTTCTGCAGATGATCTAGGTGCTCTTCCTCAGTCTGGGACCTTGCGATCATGTCGTCAACATACACTTCTATCTTATGATGGATCATGTCATGAAATAAAGCAACCATGGCACGTTGGTAGGTTGCCCCAGCGTTCTTTAGTCCAAAAGGCATGACCTTGTAGCAGAAGGTGCCCCACTGAGTAACAAAGGTAGTCTTTTCCATATCTTCAGGTGCCATCTTGATCTGATTGTAACCTGAAAAACCATCCATGAAAGAGAACACCTTATGCTGAGCTGTATTGTCAACAAGGACATCAATGTGAGGTAGGGGAAAGTCATCCTTGGGACTGGCCCTGTTCAGATCCCTGTAATCGACACACATTCTGACCTTACCGTCTTTCTTTGGTACCGGCACCATGTTAGCAACCCACTGAGGGTAAGAAGTCACTGCAAGGAACCCGACATCAAACTGCTTTATAACCTCGGCTTTGATCTTCTCAGACATCTCTGGACGCATACGGCGGACCTTTTGCTTAACCGGAGGGCAGTCTTCCTTGGTAGGCAAGTGATGGACCACAATGTCGGTATCCAACCCGGGCATGTCTTCGTAGGACCAGGCAAAGATCTCCACATAGTCATGTAGCATCTGAGTCAACCGTTGCTTCACGCTGAGCTCTAGGTTGGCACCAATCTTTACCTCCTTCCTGTCTGTCTCAGTACCCAGATTTATTGTTTCCACTGGCTCTTCGTGTGGTTGAATTGCCCTCTCTTCCTGGAGTAACAGTCTTGCAAGCTCGCCAGGCACTTCACAATCATCTTCACCTTCGTCTTCGGCTAAGTTGATCGGATTTTCGAAGTCATAACTGGCAGTAGCAGAGTCGTTACCAGTGAGATCCAGAGTGGATTGAAACCTGTATGAGTGAGTGTGTGTAAATACAGCTATTTTGCAATATATAAAGAAAGGAAAGAAAGAAAAGGAGCCTAAGATTTGAAATGCGAGAAAACGTCCAAGATCTTTATTCATGATATATGAAATGACAATTTATATGCCCTCACAAATGAAGCCACGGTGCCCCGGGTAAGACACCGGGCCATAGAGTTTTAATTGTTCATTACAAATAACAAAACAAAGAAGTTTATTACTGCGTAACAAAAGTAACAGGAGTATGGTCCTTGGCAATCCAATTGGTCAATCCGCCCTCAGTTGTCGGGTAGATCTAGCTATCGAACTCAGCTTCATCCACTTCATTATCTTCCCCAACAGCATTCACTCCTGGATTGGTAATGAGCACAGGAGGTCTTCTGGTCTTCGCCTTCCGCATAGCTTTATGTCCCTCTGCAGTAAAACCCAATCCGAACTTGTCAGTTTTCTGTGTAAAATCAGGGAGCCTGCCCCAGTTAGCACATTCACCTTTCTGAATCACAGCCCGGGCATCCTTTAGGGAAGCCATCTTCAAAGGAACATCCTCTTCGACCGCTGTTTCTGCTGCTGCTAACGTTGGAAGCACCTCTTCGAAATGCTGAAAGGGGGTTTCAATAAACTCCCCGTCCATCTCAATATACCTGAAGGAATTCAAATGGCTCACCATATACTCCTCCTCTCCCTGCACAGTGATAATATTCCCTCTGACAGGGTATTTTAGCTTTTGGTGCAAGGTAGAGGTCACTGCCCCAGCTTTGTGGATCCAAGGTCGACCCAGTAGACAAGAATAAGATGGACGGATATCCATCACATAGAAGGTAGAGTCGAATACTTGAGAACCCACACGGATAGGAACGTCCACCTCTCCATGGACCATCCTCTTGGAACCGTCGAAGGCTCTGACGATGATGTTGCTAGGTTTCAGTTCCAGGCCTTCACAATCCAAACGGTCTAAGACCTTCTTGGGTAGCACATTTAGGGAAGAACCGGTGTCCACCAACACGTGCGCCAGAGTAGTGCCCCTGCATTCAATAGAGACATGCAGGGCGTCATTATGGTCCCTTCCCTTGGCAGTAAGGTCAGCATCTGAGAAACCCAAGCCATTGTCTGCTGTCAGATTTGCTACGCAATCAGTGAACTGAACTGCAGATGTCTCCTGTGGCACATGGGCCATCTTGAGAAATGAAATCAAGGCCTTAGCATGGGCCTCTGAGCATAGTAATAAGGAGAGCATTGAGATCTTGGAGGGCGTATGCCCCAGCTGCTCCACAACATTAAAGTCACTCTTCTTGATTATTTTTAGAATCTCCTCCATCTCTTGTTGGGAGGCCTCGGCATTTACAGGTCTTGGTGCCTCCATCCAGGCAGGCTCATCTTCAATCCCTTTGCCCCGAGCATTAGAGGACTCGACAGCAGGGGAAACAACTTGATCAGAAACAGGAACAGGTACACTTGTAGGTGTTATAGTGAGGGGTCTTCGAATAGCGGGCGGTGCAATGTCAGGCGAGAAGAGCCTGCCACTGCGGGTAACCTTTGCTGGACCAGTGATATTACTGATGCTGGTGCCAGTGTTGAACTATTGTTTGATTCCATTCACGTACACGTCTGCCCCATAGTGCCAGGGGATAGCCTTATCAGATTCGTAGGGGAGAGGCCCCGGAACAGTAATAACAACAGGTGCGACAGTCATGATTTGAACAGGCTTCCTTGGGAGAGCCCTGATTGGATTATTAAAGATTGTAACCACAGAAACTTCTTCTACAAGAACCAACTGAACAACGGACTTCTTGAATAGAATCTCCTTGCTGTCCATTAGGCTTTGGATGCCCAACTTCAGCAAAGGACAACCAGATAGGGAAACAGCACAGAAAAGGCAACCTTCACTACAACCCGAAAATAAACCGGCCAGCAATAGGTTCCTCTTGACAGTCATTAAGGGAGTAGCCACATCATCCACAGAAACGGCGTATACATCTTCATCAATAGCATTTACTCCATGCTGGGGCATAGAAGCACTCACCACGTTCGGCCTCTCAGGCGCTTCAAACTGTATCTCTTTTGCATCGATAAGGTCTTGCACCTTATTCCTTAAGGCCCAACAGTCATCAGTGGAATGCCCCGGGCTATCGGAGTGATAAGCACAGCGAGCATTTGGATTGTATTTGGGAGAAGCAGTGTTTACAACCTTCGGGGCTTCTCTGACAGTCACTAAGTTGGTGGACAGCAACTGTGGCAAGATCTGCGATAGGGTCATACTCAAACGGGTGAACTCCCTTCTAGGTATTTCAGCCTTTTGAGGATTGGTTTGCCGAGGAGCGGCAGCAGGCTTGGCAATCATCACCGCGTTGACAGATTGGCGGCGCTCAGGTTTCTCTTGTCTTCTAGAGCCATATACAGCGTTGGCCTCCTTCTTAAAGGGCTTCTTCTCAGAACTTGCAGATGCACCCTTCTGAATTTTACCAGACTTCATCCCAGCCTCAATTCTCTCTCCAGTCAGAATAAGATCAGTAAACCCTGCAGATGAGTTACCGATAAGATGGTTGAAAAATGGCCCAGATAGGGTCCCCAAGAACATGTCTACCAACTCCCGGTCAGTCAACGGAGGCTGCACCCTGCCAGCCAGATCCCTCCACTTCTGTGCGTACTCTTTAAAACCTTCGCTTGACCCTAGCGACATACCCTGGAGTTGGGTACGGGTAGGGGCAAGGTCGGCATTATATTGATACTGCTTATAGAAAGCAGTAGCCAACTCCTCCCAGTTACGAACCTTGGTCCCATCCAGCTGATAGAACCATTCGAGATGAGTCCCTGAAAGACTCTCCTGGAAGAAGTGGATCCACAAGTTTTTGTCCACTGAGTACGGTTGAATCTTCCGCACGTAGGATCTGAGATGTAGCTTGGGACAAGACGCCCCGTCATACTTGGTAAAGGATGGTGCTTTGAACTTATGAGGAATAATCACACCAGTAGACAAACCCAAGTCTCCGAAATCCAGCCCAGGCACTTGTTGGATCTCCATAGCATTCAGTCTGTCCTCCAACTGCTTGTACCGGTCTTCAGCAGGAGGATACTGTTCCTCATCAAAATCAGTCTCGTTGTCAGAGACTACCGGACTAGGAGCTTTTCCCCCTTGGGGACTACCCTTGCCTATAGAAGAACCAGCCTCTTCATTCTGCAGAGTGTTGCCAAACCTTCGGCCCGAGTTAAAAAGAACAGTTCTCCTCTTCTTCTTCTTCTCCTTCTTCAGGAGCAGAGCCTTCAGCTCTTCTTGGCCCTGAGCCAAACCCATGATTAGTTCCTGAAATTGCGCATTCTGCGCCTGAAGAGCCTTGATGGACATCTCAGTTGATGATGAGTCAGGATTCATGATGCTGAAATAAACAGCGAAGAACGGTAAGCAACCTGAAAAGAAGAAAACCTGCTATGCACATGATGAATGATATGTGTTTATGCAATGCATTCAAGGGTTCGAAAGTTCAAATTTGTTGTAGACAAAAAGAACACACATTATTATTAAGGAAATAATTGTTCAGTACATCAATGCCTCATGGGCACAATTTACAAAGCAAAATCAATCCCAAAAGACACTACGCATCCTCTTTGGAGATATGTAGGTGTTGAGATTCCTCTCCTCATGCAATAGGCGGGTGAGCTCCAAGACCTTCTTTTCACTAGCATGTAGATTGGTCTCAAGAGAATTCCGTTCTTCCTTAAGCTGGATCCAGCTCTTCTACATCTCTTCCCAGGATGTGGGCATATCAGGGTGCTGAATGGTGTAGGACACTTCTCCTTCCAAGACTGGCTCTTTGATCACAGGGAGCATGTGAGGATATGGCATCACTAACTTCTGGGAGCGGGCGCGCACCCACTTGAGATAAGGTTCCAACGGGATGGAGTTCCTGTGCCCCAGTGTCTTGCTGTCTATCCTACTTGGCATCCTCCAAGCTCTGATAAATCTCTGGTGAAGTCCTTGCGCATCGTTGTCGAAGTCAAAAACTATGTCAGGAATTAACATGTCATGAGGACCATCCCTTCGAGCATAACCAAACTGTCTCCAAGCCAGGCATGGGTTGTAAGTAATACCTCCTCTGATTCCAAGTAAAGGAACATTAGGGTACTCCCCGCAACGATCAATGATAGTAACATCCTCTCTGGACCGAGGGCACCAATGTATATCTGCATGTGTAAGAGTCATCAACCGTTGTGACCGTCTCAAACCCCGCTCGTTCTTCGAAACTGATTGTGGAAGGTGCCAAATAAACCACCTTCCCAGGAGAGGAGTGCAGCACATAAGGACACCTCTTTTCCTCATGGTTCGAGTGTAACATGAGTGAAGGATGTCTCCCAGCAACGTAGGTATAGGATTCCTGGACATGAAGATCTGGACAACACTGATATCTATAAGTTGATCTAGGTTAGGGAACAACACCAAACCATAGACAAGGAGGGCCACAACTTCTTCAAAAGCTTGTAAGTCAAGGGAGTTCCAACATTCATGGGCCTTTTCAAACAGAAACCTGGCTAAGAACCCTTTGATACCACTTCTAACTTCCCAATGTCCCTTGAGGTCAGATGATTGTAGGTGTAAGGCTTTAGCAATCTCTTCAAGCTTGGGTTCCTTTTCTGTACCGTTGTAGGGTAGTTGATCAAGGATAGGGATCTTCAGGAGCCGGGAGAGCTCCTCCAATGTAGGTACCAGCTGATAATCCAAGAAGGTGAAACAGTGATGCAGAGGGTCAAAGAACTGGAACAGAACCTTTATCATATCTTCCTCAATGTTGGTATTGACCAAGCTGATGAGTCTTCCATGTCTTTCACTGAATGAAGAGCTCTCGGGAATCCTGGATATAAGCTCCTTAAGCTGAGGAGGGATCCTTACAAGGCTGATTTGAATTGTCTTTCTGCGAACAGTTTCCATGTCCTACAAAACAAAGAATAAAGATGAAGATTCGAACCCTTGAAATGGTTAGTCCATGCATATGATGCTGGATGATGTCATGATGCTATGATTAAACACACCACAGATATTTACAAAGACAAACATGTAAGGCACACAAGGCACACAAGACAAGCCCTTAGAGTTTAGGCCAGCATGGGGTCTGGGTATTACCCTCTTGAAGTTGGTGGGCTCAACCTGTCCTATTAGAAGTAACCGGGTTCTAAGGGTCTCAATATCAAGGGATTGCTTTCATTGTTCATCGTTTCGATTTAGCCACTGAACTGGCGACCGAAATATTCCAAGAAAGCAACCCTCAATTGAGTGTAGTATCAAGTATCAACCAACCTCGGACTGCACCAAAGTCAGTTATCTCACTACCCTAAAGAGGCCAAGATAGTTCAATTAAGGTTCCTAAGGTCTGTTGATGCTTCACGACACCACGCGGAGGCCCCGTACTCTCCTTGACTGAACTCAAGGGTTACCGGTACACACCAAAGTGCCACATCAACGTAGTAGACTATTTCAACCATGTCGGTGTACCCCGCACAGTTCCCTCACAGCCTTGTTGCTACTTTCTAAGAAGGTATCCCCCAGATCCGGGTTAGGATCTATAGAACTCCCCAGACAGGCCCACAATATTAAAGCACACAAATCAGGCAATTGAAAACATAAGTATGAGCTATCCTAAGGTACACCTCACTTTAAGGTGTCCCCAGCAGAGTCGCCAGTTCTGTGATCGGTGGATCTGGAACTGACTGTTTAACGCTGGTTCGCGAAATATCGCGGAAGCAAGAGTCGCCACCGTCTTTTATTTTCTCCAACATGGACAGGACAAAAGCACAGAAAAATTCCTTAAAGAGATTGCTCTCGGTTCGGGAGGTAGATTATAGAAAGGGAAGGTGTTAGCACCCTTTCTATCCATGGTTATCCATGGGCTCTTAGATACTTGCTCATTTGTGTTTTCAAAAATGGTTTGTTTGCTTTTCAACTGTGGGTTTTAAAAAGTTTCTTTGAAAATTCCAGTTCGACTCTTGTATCGGTCCTCAAGAGTGTTTGAAAAATTGCTTTCGAAAGCTTTTGAAAAGGTGTCGGTGTGAAAAGTATTTTTGAATTTTGTTTTGAAATTAGAGCAAGTATCTAGAGTTGTCTACCTACCCTAAGGAATTCGTCTGTGTAAATGTCCTTTAAAGTAGTGCCATCCCACCATTGAGAGGTAGGTAGCACCACCGTTGGAGGTGTTCGGGTCAATTCGAAGGTTCGGGACATGGTGATCACCGGAGCAATAGGAAGACACCTTAGAAGCTACCCTCATGCCAGGTTCCCGGATCATGAGGACTTACTAAGACATCCTCTACTCGACGATCACCTTTCGAGGGCAAGGCAACAGTGAGGCGTACCCTAGGGGTGGTGTGTGATTTGTATGTCGGATTCATTTATTTTTGTCTTGTCATGTCATGGGTGATCTACGCTTTTGTTTTTATTTAATCATTCATTCTTGCATGCAATTTGTTAGCAGTTAAAAAGTTGCGAGAAATGTAAAGTTCCTAAACTATTACAAAGGCGCGGGTCCACATCGCCAAATTAAATCCAGAACCCGATTTGACATAAAATAAAGGAAAGTGCGAGAAACATAAATTTACACGGCTTTGGGAGAATTACATGAATATTTAAAAGAAGGAATAAGAATAAAATGCGCGAAGAGAATAAAAGTCGAAAGCGAGGGCGTTGGACCCTTTTTAATGAAATTAAATTATTATGAACAAATTAATTAAAATAAAATAGAAAGAAATTATTTTTGAGGTTTTTTGTATTTATGGTTTTTTATGAGAATTAAATGGAATTAAAAAGTTAATTAACCCTAATTCTAGTTATTTTTAATTTATTAAGAAAAGCATTAAAATTTAACCTAAAACCTAATTAATTAATGGCAAGTTTTATTTACAAGAAAATAATATTTAATTATTAGTGATGAGAAAATAAAAGAAAAAGTAATTAAAGTAATTAAAACCCAATTCTACCAATTTTTAAGTTTATTGCGAAAATGTTTAAAATTATGCCTAGAATTTAAAACTAATCAATTAATAAAGGTTTTATTTACAAAAATAAATTTAAATGAGATATATTTTATTTTTTGTCTTTTCTGATTTTTATTATTTTTATGTTTTATGAAAATAAATTAGTTTAAAGAATTAAAAAAAGAAATAATTGAAACAAGTAAAATAAAAAAAGAAAAGAATTACTAAACCTTGGGGGGTTCTGTCCCCAATTGGGAGGTATCATTGTAGCAATTCTGGCCCATCTTTGGAGGCCTTTGTTGACTTTTCCTGGAAGCGTGCATGTGTGTTGACTGATGCCTATTATGTTCTTCAGATCATAGCTCTTTGATTGATCTTGATAAGCGCGTGGCATGCTGGGACTATGGGTTGTATGATGGTCTTCAGGGAAGAAACTGCACAGGATGATATTATGAAAAATATTATTGAAAGGGAGGGGGACCTGGGATTCGAACCCAGGTCCCAGAGGTTACCAATACACATGCCTGCCACTTGAACCAACGAAACGCTTTGTTTATTATATGACAACAAATTATTATAAGATAAAACAAGCGTTAGTGGCATTTTTCTGCGCGCAAGTCAAATACTCCAATCATTGCCTTACACATCACCGTCTTCTCCATCTATGCGCTGTACCTGAAACAAAAATAGATTAAATAGCGGGGGTTTTAAACCCCCACTAAATGATGAACAGAAAAATAGCGAATAGGCCCTCCTGCTTCATAAATTAGGCGCGAGGTGTGGAATTGATTGGCATGAAGCTTCTGAATCTGATGGTATGGGTCTCAGGTCTTAATTTTTCCATAGGAGTAAACCCCCAATTTCACAGTTTCGTAACCCTAATAATCGTCCATGGTGAAATCTTCTATAGTGCACGAAAACTCAATTGATGTATGTGGTTAGCTTTAGAATGATCCAATTAGCATAAATCAACATCAAAAACATATGAAAAATGCATAGAATTCATGATACGATTATGAATATTTTCGTGAAAAGTATGACTTTGATATACCAATTCTTTGAGTATGGGACAATGTTCTTGATTGGAATAGTCTCCTCGTGGCCTTGGCAAGCTAGTGGAATGGTTATATGGCCTTGAAACGCCTTGGAATGGTGATTTCAGTTTTTGAATTTTCTTGAAAAAATGCAAACTTGGTTATGGTGTTTCTGCGCAGCTTGGAGATTCTCAGCACTAGGGTTGGCATTAGGCTTATGTATGGAATGATTAGGGTTGAGTTTTTGGTCCAAAGAATCAAAGCATTGATGTAGAAAATATTTGATTTTCATGGAATAATTTTTCAATCTTTTCCATGCATATTTGGTTCCAATCATGGCAAATCACATTGATTCTTCCCATATCAGATCATGCACGAATCTTGAGTGTATTTCATGCATAAAAAGATTTAAAAAACTTGCTTTGGTATTTTTCACCTATTTTAATTAATTAAATGAATTATTAGCAATTAAAAATTCAAATAAATAAATAAAAATGATGCATAAATTCCCTTTGGGCCAAATGGACGTGCACATGCCTTGGATGATGAATTTTGGAAGAAAATGTGGCCCATTAGCAATTTTAAGACATTTGAAGCAAAGTTGACTTTTCAAAATATCCAAATATTTCCCAACTTCCAGAAGGCATATCTTGCTCAATTTTTAAGCTTTGATCATGTTCTTGGACATTTTGGAAAGGTCTTGAAGTCATATAACCAATGCCTTTGGTCCCATGTCATTTTGATTTACCAATCTCAAGTTATGGCCTTTGACTTAAAGTCCCTTTTTGTTGACTTTTGAAAATGACCTATAATGTTGAAATTGATAACTTTTTGTGAGAGCATTTATTGGACTTGAAGTGTGAAGAGGAGTTGTAGTAAATGTTTTTATCTTTAAAATGAGCTTTGGATGGAATTTTTCTGATAAACCATGTGGAAGTTATGCCTTGGTCAAGTTACAGTTGACTTTTTCAACTGTCCAAACATGGAAACTTTTGCATCTTGAGACTTTTTGAGCCATACTTTGAGAATCATGATCAAGCATTGATCAAATGATGTTTGTGGCTTCAAAATGAGATGTTGACCAAAAATTTGAACTTTTTGACTGTCAAATGACCATTTTGCCCCTACAGTTGACTGTAGAGCAATTAGGGTTTTTGACTGTGCAATTTTGTGCTGTAAGTCTTGAAACTTGGTATGAGGATGCTTGACCATGTTTGTAAGCATGTGGGACTTGATTGGACCCTTGGAAACTTCATTTTCTTTGTCAGAACCAAAACCCTAGTTTTTGACTGTTAGGGGGCCCTTGAACTGTGCAACCCTTGGGGAGATTTGAAGCTTTGACTTGGCAAATTTTGAAGAATATGGGAGGGCAAATTTTGGGGTACAACACCAAGTAACATTGTTGTTAGGGCCTTTGATGGGTCTAAAATGATGGTGCATGGAGAGGTTGATATCCCTATCAAGGCTGGTTCTCAGGTCTTCAACTCTACGTTCTATGTGATGGACATTCGACCATCTTATTCTTGTTTGTTGGGTCGTCCATGGATCCACAAAGTTGGGGCCATAACCTCAACGCTCCACCAGAAGTTGAAGTACCCCGTCAAAGGGAATATTGTGATAGTACAAGGGGAGGAAGAGTACATGGTCAGCCACCTCAACTCATTCCGATATGTAGAAATGGATGGGGAGTTCATTGAGACCCTGTTCCAGCATTTTGAAGAGGTTCCCCAGACACTGGCGTCAGCTGAGACTGTTGTTGAAGATTCTCCTATGAAAATGGCTTCCTTAAAGGATGCCCGGGCTGTTATTGAGAAGGGTGAGTGTGCAAATTGGGGCCGAATCCCTAATTTTACACAGAAGACTAACAAGTTTGGTTTAGGTTTCACTGCAGAAGCTCAAAGGGCTGTTCGGAATGCACGAATCGGAAGACCTCCCATGTTCATCAGCAACTCGGGAGTGAATGCCATTGAAGATGATGTGGAAGAGTCTGAATTCGACAGTTGGATCTATCCTATGACCGACGGTGGACCAAGCAACTGGATAGCAAAGGACTTCATCCCTATTACTTTTGTTACCCAGTAATGAAACTTTTGTTTTGAATTTGTAATAGACAATGTTTTAAACTTTATGGCCCAGTGTCTTACCCGGGGCACCGTGGCTTCATTTGTGAGGGCTTTTGTGTGTCATTTTCATATATCATTAATAAAAGCATTGGACGTTTCTTGCATTTCAAATTTTGCGCTCCTTGTTTTTATTTATTATATATTGCAAAACAGCTATTTACACACACTCACATATACAGGTCCACATCCACTCTGGATCTCACTGGTAACGACTCTGCTACTGCCAGTTATGACTTCGAAAATCCGATCAACTTGGCCGAAGACGAAGGTGAAGATGATTGCGAAGTGCCTGGTGAACTTGCAAGACTGCTACTCCAGGAAGAGAGGGCTACTCAGCCACATGAAGAGCCTGTAGAATCAGTGAATCTGGGTACTGAGACAGGTAAGAAGGAAGTCAAGGTTGGTGCAAATCTGGAGCTTAGTGTGAAACAACGGTTGATTCAGATGCTGCGTGACTACGTTGAGATCTTTGCCTGGTCTTATGAAGATATGCCAGGGTTGGATACTGATATTGTGGTTCATCGCCTTCCTACCAAGGAAGACTGTCCTCCAGTGAAACAGAAATTTTGTCGTATGCGCCCAGAGATGTCTGAGAAAATCAAGGCTGAAGTTATGAAACAGTTTGACGCCGGTTTTCTATCAGTTACTTCTTACCCTCAGTGGGTGGCCAATGTGGTTCCAGTGCCGAAGAAAGATGGTAAGGTCCGAATGTGTGTTGACTACAAGGATTTGAACAGGGCGATCCCTAAGGATGATTTCCCTCTACCTCATATTGACGTTCTGGTTGACAACACCGCTCAACACAAGGTATTCTCCTTCATGGATGGTTTCTCCGGTTATAATCAGATTAAAATGGCTCCCGAAGACATGGAGAAGACAACTTTTGTTACTCAGTGGGGTACCTTTTGCTACAAGGTCATGCCTTTTAGGTTAAAGAATGTTGGGGCAACATATCAGTGTGCCATGGTTACTTTGTTTCATGACATGATCCATCATGAGATTGAAGTGTACGTCGATGATATGATTGCAAGATCCCAGACTGAGGAAGAACACCTTGACCATCTGTAGAAACTGTTTGACAGGTTGAAGTTGTACAAGCTGAGGTTAAACCCGAACAAGTGCACCTTCGGGGTGAGATCTGGTAAATTACTGGGTTTCGTCGTAAGCGACAAAGGTATTCAAGTGGATCCTGCAAAAGTGAAAGCTATACAGGAGATGCCAGCTCCCAGAACAGAGAAAGAAGTCAGAGGTTTCCTGGGACGATTGAACTACATTGCCTGATTCATCTCACACCTGACTGCTACTTGTGAGCCAATCTTTAAGCTACTGATGAAAGATCAAGTAGTACGTTAGAATGATGAATGCCAGGCCACCTTCGAAAATATCAAAGGGTATCTCCAAGAGCCACCCATCCTGATGCCACCAGTTGAAGGGAGACCTTTGATCTTATACTTGACAGTGCTCGATAATTCAATGGGTGTGTGATGGGTCAGCATGATGAGTCTGGCTGAAAAGAGCATGCTATTTATTACCTTAGCAAAAAGTTTACTGATTGTGAGACACGATACTCACTGCTTGAGAAAACTTGATGCGCTTTGGCATGGGCTGCTCGCCGGCTGAGATAGTATATGCTGACTCATACTACTCTATTGATATCAAATATGGATCCCATCAAGTATATCTTCGAAAAGCCTGCCTTGTCCGGAAGAATAGCGAGATGGCAGATGATCTTGACTGAGTATGACATCCAATATACGACCCAAAAGGCAATCAAGGGAAGTGTGTTGGCGGACCATTTGGCACATCAGGCAGTGGATGATTACCAGTCTACGAACTTTGAATTCTCGGACGAGAATATCGTGTTGGTTACTGATTGTGAGACACCTGGACCGGATGAAGGACCTGAGGAAGGATCCTGATGGTCTATGTACTTTGATGGAGCTTCGAACGCTTTGGGTAATGGCATTGGTGCCATGATCATATCTCCTAAAGGCTCTCATACTCCGTTTACCGCCCGACTATGTTTCAACTGCACCAATAATATGGCAGAGTATGAAGCATGCATTATGGGTCTTCGAGCAACAATTAACCTAAGGATTAAGTTCTTAAGTGTCTTCGGAGATTCTACTCTCGTGATCAGTCAGATCAAAGGCGAGTGGGATACAAAACACCCAAATCTTATCCCTTACAAGGAGTATGTGTTGACATTGCTTCCCCATTTCGAGGAGATAACCTTTGAACACTTCCCTAAAGAGGAGAATCAGTTGGCGGACACGCTAGCTACGATGTCTTCTACGTTCAAAGTCAATTGGGACAACGAAGCTCCCCGGATCATCATTGAAAGATTGGATGAATCTGCACATTGTTGTGATCTTGAGACTGAAGAAGTAACAGAAAAGCCCTGGTATCATGAGGTGAAGAGGTATCTTGAAGCTCAAGAATACCCCGAGGGTGCATCTGTTAATGACAAGAAGTTTCTGAGGAGGTTCGCGGCGAAGTTCTTCATCAGAAATGACATCCTTTACAAGCGTAATCATGACTCGACCTTACTGCATTGTGTGGATAAGACTGAAGCAGAAAAGATCATGGCGGAGTTACATGAAGGTACTTTTGGAATTCACTCCAGTGGACACACCATGGCAAAGAAAATCCTTTGGGCAGGATAGTATTGGTCCATAATGGAAGCCGACTGTTACCAGCATTCTCGGACATGTCAAAAATTCCAAGTCTATGCTGATAAGGTGCACATACCTCCAGTACCTCTGAACGTCTTGACGGCACCGTGGCCTTTTGCAATGTGGGGCATTGATATGATCGGCGAGATCAGACCTACGGCATACAACGGGCATCGTTTCATCCTGGTAGCGATTGATTACTTTACCAAATGGGTTGAAGCAGCTTCCTTTGCTACTATAACCAAGAACATCGTAGCACGGTTCATTCGGCACAATCTGATCTGTCGATACGGTGTACCAGAGAGGATCATTACGGACGATGGTACCAATCTTAATAACAAGATGATCACTGAGCTCTGCGAGCAATTCAAAATACAGCATCACAACTCTTATCCCTACCGGCCGAAGATGAATGGGGATGTCGAAGTAGCTAATAAGAACATTAAGAAAATTGTGCAGAAGATGACAGTGACATACAAAGATTGGCACGAGATGTTGCCATTTGCTCTTCATGGGTACCGTACCTCAGCGCGGACGTCAACAGGGGCAACACCCTACTCCTTGGTATATGGCATGGAGGCAGTTTTGCCTATTGAAGTTCAGATACCCTCTCTTCGGATCATGAAGGATGCAGGTTTGAGTGAAGATTATTGGATCCAGACCCAACTTGATCAGCTGAACCTAATCGACAAAAAGAGACTTACTGCTATTTGTCACGGGCAGACGTACCAAAAACGGATGATCGAGGCATTTAACAAGAAAGTTAGACGACAAGAGTATCAAGTTGGGGACCTGGTAATCAAGCGCATCATTCCACCTCAAGGTGATCCCAGGGGAAAATGGACCCCTACTTACGAAGGGCCATTTGTGGTTAAGAACATTTTCTCAGGAGGAGCTATGATTCTAACCACCATGGATGGTGACGACCTTCCTCACCCTGTCAATGCAGACATAGTTAAAAGATACTACGCATATCAAAGACCCGCTAGGTTGACTGGCCTAGGCAAAAATAAGGGCTTCCCGGCGAACCAAAAGGGTTCGGGCAAAAATAAGGGATGAAAATGAAAAAAATCTGTACACCCGGCAAGTCGAAAACCTGAAAAGGCGGCTTGGGCAAAAAAGGGTATCCCGGTGGACTGAAAACCCGAAAGGGCGGTCCAGGCAAAAATTAGGGATTAAAGCGTAACACTGTGTCTCATTGGATCACCTTGCATCCAGACTTCGGTATCGACTATCAAGCTCGGACGACACTAATCAACCCGATTCATCTTCAACTAGTAGCAAAGTGATGAGATGCTTGAGGACATAAAGGCAATAGCAGAGTTGGAACCCAGTGGGATTGTTCACATAGCTGTTTTGTTTTCTTTTCACAAATTGTATAAATTATATTTGTTCGGCGGCGTTCTCTTACTAGGACGTCAGCCTCTTGTACAAAAAACGCCTATTTACAGGCCAAACTTCAAACTCAATACAAATTCATTTTCAGACAAATTTCAAAACTGTTTTTCCTTTATCTGTTTTGATTTGCAAAGAACGTCCAATGTTCATTTTTGATATATGCATTTGACATTAATTGTTGTTCATAAATATTTACATGCGAAACGAAAGATGAATTACTAGTAATGATAGAAACAGGGGCAAATAAGAATTGTCCGAACTGTACAAGTTGCTTTGTCCATCAGGTACCAAGGTATATTCAGCTGAAGAATATGGCTAAAATACTTTCACTCCCCGCAGAATAAGGCAGTAATGGTATCTCTCCCAGCTGGGACTTGCAGCTATGTACAAATCAGCAATATTCTCCCCAAGCAGAGTTAGTCTACCATCAGCCCTAAAAAGGCTTGGTATCCCTAGAAGGTCTTAATATTCCCCAGCGGAGTATAAAGATATTCCCCAGCGGAGTATAAAGATATTCCCCAGCAAGTATAAGAGCATCCCTGGCAGTCTTAGTATTCCTCAATGGAGTATAAGAATGTTCCCCGATGGAATACAAGATACCCCAGTGGAGCCATTTCCCCAGCACGGTCTGAAAAGAGCTTCCCCAAACAGAGTTGAATCATCTTCCCCAGTAGACTCTGAAAGCTTACCCCCAACGGAGTACAAAATAAATCTCCCCAGCCAAATTTAGAGGGTTATCCCCACAAGAGTCTAACAGGGTTATCCCTAGCAAGTTACAACCGAAAGATCATCCCCCAGTGAAGTTCTTTTTTTCCCCAAGCAGGAATTCAATCCTCAATACATTCAATGTCACCAGCAACGGTATTCCATCCCCAGCGGAGTTTATCGTTGAAATCCCTGACAGAATTTATCATTGAAATCCCTAGCGGAGTTTATCGTTGAAATCCCCAGCAAGGTTTATCAGCAGGATCCCCAGCGGAGTTTATTGTTAAAATCCCCAGCAGAACATCTCTCCCCCAAGAGTAATTCCCTTCGGAGTAATCTCTTCATCAGTTTATTCCCCAACAGATTTCTTATCTCCTGCAGGTTTATTCTCACAATCATCTTTGTCCATCATCCCCAACGGAAATGAAGAACTTAACTATATTCTCCAGCAGCTCCGGGATTTATTTTCCCCAGCTAAAACATCACATTTTCATACATCATGATACATGCATATACGCATCATACCATACAATCTCATTTATTTTGAGAACATCATTGCCTGATCCATATCATGCATTGCATATGACTGACCTTTACCTTTCAGGAAAGATACAGTTAAAGTTCTCAGCTTAGTCGAAGACCTGACCGGCTCTTAACTCTCAACTGAATTATCCTCGGCTGAATTTCAGATAAGGTTCGCAATCTCGACAGTTTCCCCACGTCAAAGTGTGGACGAGTGCTATAACCTCAACGGTATACTACATTGAGCACTAGTCAGTTCCTAGATCTTAACGTTTTCCTCCGTCATAGTGTGGACGAGTTCTCTAATTTCAACGGTATACTACGTTAAAGACCAGAAAGTTCCTAGATCTTGATGAATATGTTTCCCTACGTCATAGTGTGGACGAGTGCTATAACCTCAACGGTATACTATGTTGAGCACTAGTCAGTTCCTAGATCTTGATGTTTTCCTCCGTCATAGTGTGGACGAGTTCTCTAATTTCAACGGTATACTACGTTGAAGACCAGACAGTTCCTAGATCTTGATGAAGATGTTTCCCTATGTCATAGTGTGGACGAGTGCTATAACCTCAACAATATACTACGTTGAGCACTAGTCAGTTCCTAGATCTTGATGTTTTCCTACGTCATAGTGTGGACGAGTTCTCTAATCTCAACGATATACTACGTTGAAGACCAGACAATTCCTAGATCTTGATGAAGATGTTTCCCTATGTCATAGTGTGGATGAGTGGTATAACCTCAACGGTATACTACGTTGAGCACTAGTCAGTTCCTAGATCTTGATGCTTTCCTCCTTCATAGTGTGGACGAGTTCTCTAATTTCAACGGTATACTACGTTGAAGACCAGACAGTTCCTAGATCTTGATGAAGATGTTTCCCTATGTCATAGTATGGACGAGTGCTATAACCTCAATGGTATACTACGTTGAGCACTAGTCAGTTCCTAGATCTTGATGTTTTCCTCCGTCATAGTGTGGACGAGTTCTACAATCTCAACGGTATACTACGTTGAATACCAGACAGTTCCTAGATCTTGATGAAGATGTTTCCCTACATCATAGTGTGGACGAGTGCTATAACCTCAGCGGTATACTATGTTGAGCACTAGTCAGTTCCTAGATCTTGATGTTTTCCTCCGTCATAGTGTGGACGAGTTCTCTAATTTCAACGGTATACTACGTTGAAGACTAGACAGTTCCTAGATCTTGATGAAGATGTTTCCCCCCAATTTAATTATGGACAGGTTCTTAAGACTCAGCCGAGGCATTCTCTCAGTTGAAGTACAGGCAAGTTCCTAAATCTCAACAAAAGTTAGGCTTCCCCAGCGGAATCTTCTACAACAACAGGTATGCAAGTTCTCGCTAAGGAATCTCTTATGCAATCGACACTCCTGCAGATGGCATCTGTAAGCCCATCCTCCTACCAACAATCTCCAAATGGCATCTGTAAGCCCATTCCCGACACCACAATGCTGATACTACACCATGTGAGTGCAAATTTCTGGGCACTCTAGTGTTCAATCATCTTCCACCTTCGGATCACGAAAGGCCTGAAAGCCAATCTACATCCTTAGGTTTAAGAAGATTGAACAGGGGCAACTGTTGTACCCCAAAATTTTCCCTCCCATATTTCTCAAGATATGTCAAGAATAATCTCCAAGTGACTCAAGTTAGCTCAAGAATTGGACAGTTAAATCATCTCCTAAGGCAGTCAATTCAAGATTAGGGTTTTGTGTTGCATCAAGGTCCTTACATCCAAATGGCCTCAAATTCTCCCTAATGTCCTAATATATTCTCAAGTTCATCCATGTCAAATTTCAAGCCTTGCAGAGAAAGTTTGGTCAGTCAATTGCTCAAGAGGTCCAAGAATCGACCATGTTAAGGCAAAAGTCAACTGTGACCTACAAATAGTCAAACCTTAAGATTTTTTTTCAGCATTCTCATTTTGAAGTATAATTCATCATTTGATTAAGGGTTGATCATGATTCATCAAGGATTGCTCAAGATTCATCAAGATTCAAAAGTTGCTAAATTAGGGTTTTGTAGGAAAAGTCAACTCAACTTTGACCAAGCATAACTTTCTCATACTTTATGAGGAATGACCCATCCAAAGCTCATTTTGAATAGGGTGCAATTTCCTACAATCCATCTTCACACCCCAAGATAAAGAAATGCACCCACAAAAAGTTAAAAATTTGGACATTATAGGTCATTTTTGAAAGTCAACAAAAACACCTTTTTTTCCAAAGCTTATAACTTGAGCATGGAATATCAAAATGAGATGCGACCAAAAGGGTTGGTTAGAGGATATCTTAAGGTTTCTAAAAAGTCCAGGAACACTTCCAAAAGTTCAAAATTGAAAAAGTTATGCATCGTTGAATTTGGGCATTTTTCCAAAATTGTCAAAAGTCAACTATCCCCAAAACTTCAAATTTTGTCAAAAGGGCCCACTTTTTTCCACTTGATTTGATCCTGTTACACCACACACATGTCCTATCTTTAATTTCATGACCAATTATTAATTTTTCTATTTTATTTGATTTTATTGATTTAATTCATTTTTAATCAATTTAAATCAAAATAAAATCCAAATCTTAATAGTTTGATATCTTTTTGATCATAACAGCTTTCAATTAACATCATAGACACAATCAAATTCGTGCCAAGCCATATCATGCACAAAATCTTGAATTTGGAAAGAATTTGAAGGCCTTTAATGGAGGAATCATATAAAATCTCAAATCTTCAATGCACATGGATTCAAGCCCAAAGATTTAACCTAATACAACCCTTATTACTTGTACAAGCTAGACATATAAAGAACACGAGCAAAAAGCTGCAGAAATCACAAAACCAAACTTGGAAAAAAGCTTGAAAAACTTGAAACTAAAATCATACTTAGAGGTTAATTCAAGGCAAAATCTCAACGTAGCTTCCTTGCGTGACGTCCACTGAAGCCTAAGCAATCAAAATCAAGTCCTGAAACCACCTGAAACGCATTGTAAGTCGCTCGAAACTCCGCCCTGTACATGGAATCGTAACCTTGGATTCTTGCATCTTTTTGACAAAACGTTGGTATATTCATGACTCTTGTGTGATTTCTAAGCACTCTGCATTACTTGATTTCGTTTTCATGGCCTTTAACGTAATACCCGAACCTAAGGTTTCCATTCCTTGTTTTTAGGCATTTTTTATACAGGTAAAATCAAGACAAATGATGACCATGGTTGTGTTCAGGGAGGAGAGGCGAACATGTTGATGGTCATAGGTTGTATTTATATGGCCTGGAAGTTGTTTTAGGAGGGCGCCATGGATTTAGCTGCGGACAAAATCCGCAGGTAAATTTCCAGGCTTTTCAACGAAGAAGACGACTAGGTGTCTTCTCCCTATTGGCCAATTCAAACAGCACGCCATATTTTTTATTTTTCCGGCATATTAATTGTTTTTCACATATAATAATCAGCGTTTATTTTACTAACAACAAAACATCATAGCTCAGTTGGTGGAGGCGTTAGTGGAAAGACCTATGGGACCTGGGTTCGAATCCCAGGTCCCCCAAATTGCTTGTTATATTTTTTCAATAGGTATTCTCATACAGCGTCCAAAGCGTGGCTTACCATGGACCTCCAGATTCCAAGCGCCAGATGGCCAGCAGGCCAAATCCAATGGCCAAAAGTGGATGCTCACCATACTCCCCAGTCAATGCATACGCGTGGGATAATGAAAGTCAAAGCAGGCTGGAACACGTTTGGGCCAAGGAAATGCTGACCAAACCTCTTGATTTGGGGCCCAAACCCCCTATGGTTTATTTCTTTTCTTTTCTATATTTCTTTTATTTAAATTGTTTTATTATTTTTATTGTTAATTAACCAATTAATAATTTTTCTCATAAAATCAGAAAACACAAAAAAATATTATTTTTATTAATTTCATTATTTTATTTTTGTAAATAAATATTAATTAATTGACTTATTTTAAATAGGTTTAAACATTTAATATTTTTTGCAATAAATTAAAACTAATGTAGAATTAGGTTTTTAATAACTTTTAACCATTTTTATTTTATTTCCTTAAATATAAAAAAACCAAAAATATTTTCATTAATTAATTAATTTAATTATTAACTTAGATTTAATTTTCTAATTCAAGAATAAACAAAAAATATTTTCTTTTCAAAAAAGGGTCAAAACCCTAAAAAATGCGCCGTCTTAATTTCTTGCACGCGATCCATTTGATATCCAATATTGTAAATGCTTCCGGTATGTAATAGCTTTTAATTAGGACTTTAATTTTTTATCGCTTTATTTTACTTTCCGCAATTTAAGTTAAAGGGTTTGTTTTTGGCGATGTAAATACCCGACGCCTTGTAATAGTTTAGATTTAATTCCCGCAATTTAAATTCTGCAACTATTAACTGTTAGATGTTTGATAATAGGGAATGTATGACAAGATCAAATGCATGAACTTAAAATCAACATAGCTCACCCATGACATGTACAAAGATAAATTAACCGAACTAACACACTTGCACATGCCACTCTTAGGGTACACCTCACTTGGTTGCCTCGAACGTGGTCATTGAGTATAGGAAGTTTTAGAGGTCGCCCTCTTGTCCAAAGATCATAAGTTGCCTCGGAACGGTTGCCTCTGAAAAATGATCTAAGACATTAGGGTTACCGCTAAGGCGTCCTAACATTACTTTAGTAACCACACGTCCCTTAATCGAATTGACCCTTAAACTCCAATGACGGTGCTAGCTATTCCTCAATAGTGGGATAGCATTGCCTAAAGGACATTAGCACAGATTAAGTCCTTTTTCGAGTAGGTAGATGGTTCTTAAGTACTTGCTCATTCTAAAACAAAACAAAACTTTTCGCACTTACACTCCTTTCAAACAAAAACTTCTTTCAAACCCACAAACACAAAGAAAAGAAAATTTTGAAAACACTTTGAGCAAGTACCTAAGAGCCCGTGGATAACCACGGATAAAAAGGGTGCTAACACCTTCCCTTTCTATAATCTACCCCCCGGACCCAAGAAACATCTCGAAAAAAGGAATTTTTCTGTGCTTTTTTCCTTTCCTTGTTGGATAAAATAAAAGACGGTGGCGACTCTTGCTTACCGCGACATTTTGCGAAAACAAACGCAAAACGCGAACCAGCATTCCAAAACAGTCAGTTCTCATTCCCATCGATCACAGATCCCGATATAGGTAACATCACTGGAACCAACAAAATAACAAGAAGTGGAAGAGTCTTCTCACCTGAGATTTCTCCAAAGACCGTTGCTACTCCTGTGATCATTACTACTGTCACTCCTACCGAAACTCCCAGTGATACTCCTACTGTTATCCCTACTGCCAATACAAGGGGCAAAGAGGCTTTGGTTGAGTCTGCCCAAGCAAGAGAACATCCCAAAGTCATCCTTGAAGCTTCTAGAAAATAAATAGAAGAAATCCTGAAGATAATCAAGAAAAGTGACTACAACATTGTAGAACAATTGGGGCAGACCCCCTCGAAGATATCATTGTTGTCCTTACTTTTGTGTTCTGAAACTCACGGCAAAGCCTTGGTAAAGTTTCTTAAGATCGCTCATGTGCCCCAAGAAACCTCGATCGACCAATTTGAAGACTGTGTGGCCAGTCTGACTGCTGATAACAGATTGGGCTTTTCCGATGTTGGTTTAACCTCTAAGGGAAGGAAGCACAATAATGCCTTACATATTTCCATCGAATGTAGGGGCACCACACTTGCCCATGTTTTGGTGGATACCGGTTCATCATTAAATGTCTTGCCCAAAAATGCCCTCGACCGACTGGATTGCAAGGGGCTTGTCTTGAAACCAAGCAACATCATAGTGAGGGCCTTTGATGGTTCCAAGAGGACAGTGCACAGAGAAGTTATTATCCCCATAAAAATTGGGACTCAGACTTTTGACTCAATTTTTTATGTGATGGACATTCGTCCTTCGTACTCTTGTCTATTGGGTCGACCCTGGATCCATGGTGCTGGTGCCGTCACTTCCACCCTACACCAAATGCTAAAATACCCGATCAGGGGGAAGATTGTCATAGTTCACGGAGAGGAGGAGTACATGGTTAGCCACCTGAACTCTTTCAGGTATGTTGAAATGGATGGTGAATTCATAGAGACTCCCTGTCAGAACTTTGAGGAGGTTCCAGCAACGGTCGCGGAAACCAAGTCTACTCCAAAAGTCCTGAATATTACCAGACCTCCACTAAAGATGGCCTCGTTGAAAGATGCTCGAGCAGTAGTTGAAGAGGGAGGATGTACTATCTGGGGTCAGCTTCCGGATATTCCTTATAAGTCCGACAAATTTGGGTTGGGGTTCACTTCAGAGGCTCAAAAAGCTATTCGACATTCTCGCGCTAGGGGACCACCTCTGTGTATCAGCAATCAAGGAGTCAATGCAATAGAAGATAGTGATGGCAGTTATGACATGGACAAATGGATTTTTCCAACCAACGGCGGAGGGCTCAACAATTGGGAGGCCAAATATTTCATTCCTATTACTTTTATTCAAGAATAATTGTCTTTTAATATTTTTAGGCTTGTAATATTTAAACAATTCAGACTTTTTAAAACCTTGTGTCTTACCCGAGGCACAATGGTCCATTTGTGAGGGTTGTCACTTCATTCTCATATGTCATTAATGAATCATGAACGTTTTTGCATCAAATTTTATTTTCTTTGTCTTTTCTTTCTTACATTTTATTTCTTTCAAAGGTAGCTATGCTCTTACACACACTCACATATTAAAAATGCAGATCTAAATCCTCTCAGGATCCCATGGGTAACGGTTCTGCTATGGCCAATTGTGACTTTGAAAATCCGATCTACCAAGCTGATGACAAAGATGAGGAAGATTATGAAGTGCCAGGGGAGTCGGCCAGGTTGTTGCAACAGGAAGAAAGGACCATTCAGCCACACGAGGAGTCGGTCGAAACAGTTAACTTGGGAACTGAGGAAGATAAGAAAGAGGTCAAGGTGGGTGCCAACTTGGAACCTAATGTCAAGGAGCGTATAATTCAGTTATTGCACGATTATGTTGAGATCTTTTCCTGGTCGTATGAAGACATGTCGGGGCTTGATGCAGACATTGTGGTACATCGTATGCCTACAAAGGAAGATTGTCCCCCGATAAAGCAAAAGGTTCGCCGCATGAGGCCCAATATGTCGGAAAAGATCAAAGAAGAAGTTATGAAGCAATTCAATGTCGAATTTTTAGCTGTCACCTCTTATCCTCAATGGGTGGCCAATGTTGTTCCTGTACCCAAGAAAGACGGTAAAGTGCGGATGTATGTGGACTATAGAGATTTGAATAGGGCAATCCCCAAAGATGATTTCCCACTCCCCCACATCGACATCCTAGTTGACAATACGGTGCAACACAAAGTGTTTTCCTTCATGGATGGCTTCTCGGGCTACAACCAAATCAAAATGGCGCCTGAGGATATGGAGAAAATGATATTTGTTACAGTGGGACACTTTCTGCTATAAGGTCATGCCATTCGGACTAAAGAATGAAGGGGCAACCTATCAACGCACCATGGTAGCTTTATTTCATGACATGATACATCATGAGATAGAGGTCTACATAGACGATATGATAGCCAGATCGTAGACGGAAGAAAGACATGTTGATCACTTACAAAAACTGTTTGAGAGGCTAAAGAAGTACAAGTCGAGATTAAATCCAAACAAGTGCACGTTCGGAGTACGGTCTGGTAAACTCTTAGGCTTTGTCGTCAACAACAAGGGTATCGAAGTTGATCCTACCAAGGTTAAAGCGATACAAGAAATGCCATTTCCTCGTACTGAGAAAGAAGTCATAGGATTCTTGGGACGTCTAAATTACATAGCCAGGTTTATTTCTCACCTGACAGCTACTTGTGATCCAATCTTCAAACTCTTGAAGAAAGATCAAGTAGTCAGATGGAATGACGAATTCCAAGTTGCTTTTGACAAAATCAAAGAATACATGTAAGAGCCTCTTGTGTTGTTGCCACCTGTTGAGGGAAGGCCTTTGATCTTATATCTAACTGTTTTAGAAAACTCAATGGGGTGTGTGCTGGGGAAGCATGACGAGTCTGGCCGAAAAGAGCATGATATTTATTACCTGAGCAAAAAGTTTATTGACTGTGAAACAAGATATTCACTGCTCGAGAAAACTTGATATGCTCTGCCATGGGCTTCTCGTTGGCTGAGACAGTATATGCTGACCCATACTACTTTGTTGATATCTAAAATGGATCCGATAAAGTACATCTTCGAGAAGCCCGCTCTTTCTGGGAGAATAGCAAGATGGCACATGATCCTGACAGAATATGACATACAGTATACTACCCAGAAAGCTATAAAGGATAGTGTATTGGCTGATCACCTTGCTCACCAAGCTGTAGAAGACTATTAGTCCATGAAGTTTGAATTCCCGGACGAAGACATCATGACATTAGACAACTGTGAAGAAATCAGACCATATGACGGACTTGAACAAGGATTCCGATGGACCCTGTTCTTTGATGGGGAATCCAACGCACTTGGAAATAGTATTGGTTCCATACTCATATCTCTAGAAGGATGTCATACTCCCTTCACTTCCAGACTTTGCTTTAACTGTACAAACAACATGGCAGAATACGAAGCATGCATCTTCAGTCTCAAAGTTGCTATAGACTTGGGGATCAAATACTTGGATGTATTTGGAGATTCAACTTTGGTCATTAGTCAGGTCAAAGGAGAATGGGACACCAAACACCCCAACCTTATCCCTTATAAAAAACATGTGTTGACATTGCTACCGCATTTCGAGAAGATTACCTTCGAGCATTTCCCGCGAGAAGAAAATCAGCTAGCAGATGCATTAGGTACAATGTCATCTATGTTTAAACATAATTGGAATAATGAGGCTCCTCAAATCACCATTGAGCGGATGGATGAACCAGCTTACTGTCACGAGATTGGTACTGAAGAAGTACTGGATCGACCTTGGTTCCACGAAGTTAAAAGGTATCTCGAGTCTCAGGAATATCCAGAAGGAGCTTCGGTGAATGACAAGAAGTTCCTAAGAAGGTTCTCGGCTAAATTCTTCCTTAGTAACGGCATTTTGTACAAACCCAGTCATGACTTTGTATTGCTTCGGTGCGTAGACAAGGCTGAGGCTGAAAGGATCATGGTTGAATTACACGAAGGCACTTTTGGTACTCATTCCAGTGGGCATACCATGGCAAATAAAATCCTACGGGAAGGCTATTATTGGTCTACCATGGAGTCAGATTGCTACCAATACTCTCGGACTTGCCATAAGTGTCAGATTTATACGGATAAAGTGCACGTACCTCCAGTTCCTCTAAATGTCTTGACGGCTCCTTGGCCCTTCGCTATGTGGGGAATCGATATGATTGGGGAAATCAAGCCAACGGCCTCCAATGGACACCGCTTCATCTTAGTGGCCATCGACTATTTTACAAAGTGGGTTGAGGAAGCTTCCTTTGCTTCCGTTACTAAGAATGTGGTCGCTCGGTTCATCAAACAGAATCTCATCTGACGGTACGGTATCCCAGAGAGAATCCTCACTGATAATGGTACAAATTTGAATAACACTATGATCATCGCCTTGTGCTAGCAGTTCAAGATTCAGCATCACAATTCTTCCCCTTACCGGCCAAAGATTAATGGTGTTGTAGAAGCTGCTAACAAAAACATTAAGAGGATCATACAAAAAATGGCAGTCACATACAAGACTGGCATGAGATGCTACCGTTCGCTCTCCACGGGTATCGTACCACAACTCGCACATCAACTGGGGCAACACATTATTCTCTCGTATACGGCATGGAAGATGTCTTGCCTATTGAGGTCCAAATCCCCTCTCTAAGAATCATGAAGGATGCTGGTTTGAATGAAGAAGATTGGATTCAGACTCGGTTTGACCAACTAAACTTGATTGATGAGAAGAGGCTTACAGCTATCTGTCATGGTCAGATGTACCAAAAACGCATGCTCAAAGCTTTTAACAAAAAGGTCAAACGTCAGGTATATCGGGTTGGTGACTTGGTAATCAAGCGTATCATTTTTCCACAAGGTGATCCCAGGGGAAAATGGACCCCTACATACGAAGGGCCATTTGTAATCAAAATCATTTTCTCTGGTGGAGCAATGATCTTGACTACTATGGATGGCGACGACCTCCTGCACCCTGTAAATACGGACATAGTTAAAAGATACTACGCATGATCAAAGACCCGCTAGGTTGACTGGCCTAGGCAAAAATAAGGGCTTCCTGGAGAACCAAAAGAGTTCGGGCAAAAATAAGGGATGAAAATAAAAAAATATGTACACCCGACAAGTCGAAAACCTGAAAGGGCGGCTTGGGCAAAAAAGGGTATCTCGGTGGACTGAAAACCCGAGAGGGCAGTCCAGGAAAAAGTTAGGGATTGAAGCGTATGACTATGTCCCGTTGGATCATCTTGTAGACAATCTTCGGCATCGACCAATCAACTCAAATGTCTCTAAATCAATCCAATCGACTTCGCTGAGGCGACAAGTGGACAAGACATTCAGAGACATGAAGACTATAGCAGAATGGGAACCCCATGGGATTATTTCACATAGCTATCTTTTCTCTGTATCAATTTTCATTTTTACGACGACATTCTCTCACTAGAATGCTCGTCTCATTGTACAAAAAATACTTATTCAAGTTAATACAAAGATATCCCTTTTGAAAGTACAAAACCATTTGTTTTTCTGTGTTTCTGTTTACAAAAATGTCCAATGATTTATTTTTGAGCATATGCATTTGAACGTGATTACTGTTACAAATAAGTAAAATAAAAATGGAAAGACAATTACTAATGACTATAAGAAATAAAATAATATATGTAAGCCATTCCATAAAACCCCCGCAGGTACTTTCTCCAACCAGAGCAAAAAATTTCCAACCACCGGTCCAAAATGTCCCCAGTAAGTTGCCCAACTTCTCAGATCTCCCCAGCAGGATATAACAAAGACTACAAGCAATGTCTAGCTTTTCCCTTCTACAACAGAGTTTATACTTGGAAACTCACCCATCAGTGCTTCAAAAGGGATTTATTTTCCCCGCTTCCAAAAACGCTCGACACAAACAATCTTTAATTCCATACATTTGCATCCATACGTCATAATATTGACAACTCAAGTACATACAGTGCAATCTCATTTATTTCGAGAGGCAAACATCACACCATGCATCGCATACATCATAGCATTGCATACAATTAACTCTTCACCTTTTTGCAGGAAAGAGTCATTAGACAATTATTATCAACAAACTTTTGACAGACACAAATTTTCAACAAGTCAAATGCAGACCAGTTTCTGAGAAAAGGTTGGTTTTCACTGGTTCAGGTAAATCTCTCAATGGTTTATTCTGATTCGTCTCCAGATTATTTCACTGGTTCATATAAATCTCCCAACGGTTTATTCTGATTCGTTTCCAGATTTTCACTGGTTCAGATAAATCTCTCAATGGTTTATTCTGATTCGTCTCCAGATTTCCACTGGTTCAGATAAATCTCTCAACAGTTTATTCTGATTCATCTCCAGATTTTCACTGGTTCAGATAAATCTCTCAACGGTTTATTCTGATTCGTCTCTAGATTTTCACTGGTTCAGATAAATCTCTCAAC
Organism: Vicia faba; assembly: GCA_948472305.1. Classification (NCBI taxonomy): domain Eukaryota; kingdom Viridiplantae; phylum Streptophyta; class Magnoliopsida; order Fabales; family Fabaceae; genus Vicia; species Vicia faba. Next base: position 1,268,841,494 of record OX451736.1, on the reverse strand, counting down.
GATTTATTCTGATTCGTCTCTAGATTTTCACTGGTTGGAAATAAATCTCTCAACGGTTTATTCTGGTTCGTCTCAATATTTTCACTGGTTCGGAATAAATCTCTCAATGATTTATTCTGATTCGTCTCCAAATTTTCACTGGTTCAGATAAATCTCTCAACGGTTTATTCTGATTCGTCTCCAGATTTTCACTGGTTCAAAATAAATCTCTCAACAATTTATTCTGATTCGTCTCCAGATTTTCAGTAGTTCAGATAAATCTCTCAACGGTTTATTCTGATTCGTCTCCATATTTCCACTGGTTCAGATAAATCTCTCAACAGTTTATTCTTATTCATCTCCAGATTTTCACTGGTTCAGATAAATCTCTCAACGGTTTATTCTGATTCATCTCCATATTTTCACTGGTTCAGATAAATCTCTCAACGGTTTATTCTGATTCGTCTCCAGATTTTCACTGGTTCGAAATAAATCTCTCAACGGTTTATTCTGGTTCGTCTCAATATTTTCACTGGTTCGGAATAAATCTCTCAATGATTTATTCTGATTCGTCTCCAAATTTTCACTGGTTCAGATAAATCTCTCAACGGTTTATTCTGATTCGTCTCCAGATTTTCACCGGTTCAAAATAAATCTCTCAACAATTTATTCTGATTCGTCTCCAGATTTTCACTAGTTCAGATAAATCTCTCAATGGTTTATTCTGATTCGTCTCCATATTTTCACTGGTTCAGATAAATCTCTCAATGGTTTATTCTGATTCGTCTCCATATTTTCACTGGTTCAGATAAATCTCGCAACGATTTATTCTAATTCGTCTCCAGATTTTCATTGGTTTAAAATAAATCTCTCAACGATTTATTCTGATTCGTCTCCAGATTTTCACTGGTTCGGAATAAATCTCTCAACGATTTATTCTGATTCGTCTCCAGATTTTCACTGGTTCAGATAAATCTCTCAACAGTTTATTCTGATTCGTCTCCTGATTTTCACTGGTTCAGATAAATCTCTCAATGGTTTATTCTGATTCGTCTCAAGATTTTCATTGGTTCAGATAAATCTCTCAACGATTTATTCTGATTCGTCTCCAGATTTTCACTGGTTCGAAATAAATCTCTCAACGGTTTATTCTGATTCATCTCCATATTTTCACTGGTTCAGATAAATCTCTCAACGGTTTATTCTGATTTGTCTCCAGATTTTCACTGGTTCGAAATAAATCTCTCAAGGGTTTATTCTGATTCGTCTCCAGATTTTCACTAGTTCGGAGTAAATCTCTCAACGATTTATTCTGATTCGTCTCCAGATTTTCACTGGTTCAGATGAATCTCTTAATGGTTTATTCTGATTATTTTCACTGGTTCAGATAAATCTCTCAACAGTTTATTCTGATTCGTCTCCAGATTTCCACTGGTTCAGATAAATCTCTCTACGGTTTATTCTGATTCGTTCTTTATTAAGATTGAGTTCAAACTTTCCGTAAATAATCGTCTTTGGATGGAATCTATAAGCCCATCTCCTAAAATTCTCCTTTGTTTCTCCAAATGGCATCTTTAAGCCCATTTCCTTAAACAAACAACCAGCGCGTCATCAAGTGCAAATTTCTGGGCACTCTAGTGTTCAATCACCTTCTACTTTCAAGCCACGAACGACAAACATGCCGATCTCGCTTTTCAAGTTTAAGAAGATTGAACAGGGGCAGCTGTTGTACCCCAAAATTTTCCCTCCCATTTTTCATACAAGATACAATCCTAGGGTTTCTCGGATATTCAAGTTAGCTCAGAAATCGATCAGACAGATTCTCTTCCGAGGCAGTAAATCAGCAATTAGGGTTTTGCATTTCTCAAAAGAAAATGAGTTTTCAAAGTTTCAAACGGTCTTTATGGTCCTTCATGTATTATCAAAGATGTTTGTGTCAAGTTTCAAGCCTCGCATCATGGGTTTGCTCAGTCAGTGGTTCAGACGACTGAAAATGACTCCATTAACCCAAAAGATGACCTTTTGTGACATCAAGTTCAAGTGACTGTAACTTCTTCGTTACTCGATATTTTTGGGCGTTTCTTTTGCGTATGACTCTCCTTGACGTCATCTCCAATTTCTCTTCACAAGTCAAGATTTGATTATGTGCGAAAGATCATCAGAAAATTTGAATGCTTTAAAGGTCATTTTGCAAATTTGACCTAATCACAAGAAACTCTTGTCCAATTTTCGAGGCTCATAACTTCTTCAATTTTCAATATCATGAAGTGATTCTTTTTGCAAAGTATCACAAATAGCATTTTCTATGAGATTACTTCAATGATCAAAGTCAAAATGCGCTTGGAAAACCATGAAATTTAATGAAATTTTATAGGAATTTCTTGACTGTAGAATGTTATTTCTAGATGTTGATCATTATGTTGAGATAATTCATTGAAATGAGAGTTTGAGTTTGAAAGTCCATGGGTAGTTTGTTATTCGTACTTCAAATCGTTTGCGTTTGGACGATAATGATTATTGGATCGAAATAAGATTTTGATCAAAATTCTTAAAGGCAAAATCCATAATTTTGGCTCGTATTTCAAGTTACTATGAATTGAAGATATGGATTTTAATGAAGAAGAGTCGAGGATCCATTCAAATAAATCTTTTGATTTCGGCCCAATTCAAGCACGTGAGGCATAATTCGTTAACATGAATTTGTTTCAGGATATTCAAAAGGGTCAGTATGCTTATGGTGCAATTTTGATATACTTGAAAAAATAATTCATTCATGTGAACTATTTTGAATTCAAAGAATTCATCAAACTATATTCATCTTCATCTTCATTCAAGTTTTCAATTTTTCTTTCAAATCAATTACAAGTGCAGCACCAATTCCAATTCCAAATTCAAGACATCTATTTCAATTTTGCAAGAATTCATGATTCAATCCTACAAGAAAATACAAAACATTATTCAAGGCATGTTTCAAAGATTCAAGTATCGTTCTTTTCTCAAGAGGCATTTTAAAAGGAGAATCCAAATTGTGCTCATAATTTAAAAAGAATATTCAAGTTTTATAGAAACAAATTCAAGATGAATCAAGTACACAAGATTGCACGAAAGTTTCATTGTTTAATTACAAGTGAATTGGTATACACTTTACAAGTTTTTAAATCTTAAAACTCAAATCACAAATTCACAATGTTACAAATTCCTAACAATGCACTAAACTACAAAGGAATTTCTTCATCATCAAGCTTTCTTCAAGCGCTTCAAGTCATTCTTCGTCAATTCTCCCTATCGTCCAATGTGCTCGTACATGTAAACAAAAGGAGAGCATCAGTTAGAAAAATTCATGTCGGAATAAGAATAAGAAATTTTCAAAGAATTCTCTACATTTTCATCATTATAGATTGGTAAGAAGAATAAGAAATAAGGGGGCAACGTGTCATCCGTGTTTGGTCTATTGCAAATCACAATCTATTAATTGGTTCACAGAGGACAAAACGAGGAGAAATACAAGTCAAAATTAATAGTTCATCATGGTCTTAAATGCTGCAAAAAATAGTTTACATCACAGTAAAAAAAGAACAATCACAAGAGGCCAAAATGCTATAAAAAATGGACTACATTGTAGCCCTCCATAGGCTGTCCATAAGAGGCCAAAATCTGTCAAAAATAGATGCAAACATACAACCAAAATTGCACATATATAGGCCAAGTCAGAACTGCAACAAGAAAGGAGCAAAACAGGATAACAAATATGTTCAAACCCAATTTCCTTTTCCCCCCAAAAAGTTTGTTTTTCAGATGAAGAGAATAGGCATATAACAGGAGGCATTTCGAGACAGAAAGGGGAGAACAAGATTTCATTATTCAAAAAACAAACATCAAGAATACATACACAAAAACATAGACCACAAAAAAGAATACAACAACATCACAAAGCAGACATAAAACCCCATAGAGTTTTCATCATTTCCCTTGCAACCCCTTTAGAAATTAAAGAGAGAATACAGAAAAAAGGACAGAAACCAACTTCCCTGTCAAGCAAAAGCCAACAACAAGGTAAAGTCTCCATCATTTCTATGCATTTACCATAAAATATGTCATCTGCATACATTCTGTTTTGTTAAATAATCAGATGAAGAAGAAAACGAAAAAACCAACAAACTAGTAAAATAATCAGGACTCGGTAATAGAACTGAGAAAACAACAACTAATGAACACAAAATCAGTAGAATAATAGCCATAAACCTCCATCCTAACTTTCATAAACACCCACAATATCTGTACCTCATCCTAAATTTCTCACTTCAATATCCGCAAGCCTTATCCGAGCTTCACAGCACCATCCTCATCAACATCCTTCAACGAACACAATCAAAAACCCAGTGCGCTAGCCGCTTACAACTCCCTCCAAACAGCTTCCACAACTCCTTTTGTCCATCATCACCGTAGCCGGTAACATGTAGAAAAGAAAAGATTGGAAAACCGCGGTAGGATAGATCCGTTTTCAGACAGCAACTCCTCCGTCAATCGGAGAGCGGTCGTTTGGTTCGCGGCTGAGTTCAGAGAGGGGCGATGCGGCCAAATTTGGAGAGAGAGGAGAACGATGGATTAGAGTGAGGAGAGAGATGAAGAATCGTGTTTCAGACCCTGTTGAGAGAGAGAAAAAGAAATCATTGAAAACTTCAGAGAGAGAGATGAAGAATCGTGTTTGTTTTTTTATAGTGACTTAAGGAAGGTTTTCCTTTTTTTTAACAAATATTAAGTTTGTTCCACGTTATCTCTTTCTTTTCCCAACAACGATTTCCTATTTAATTTTCGTGTCCTTTTCCAACAAGCTAGCAGCATTTGCTTTTGGTGGCTAGGGTTTCAAGCCCTTTCTCTTCTTTTCCCATCCGGGTCGGGCCTTTTGGCCCAATCATGCTATTGTTTTCCTCTCATTTACCAATTAAATCGTTTTATTACAAACAAGTAGCGCAGTTCAGTTGGCAAAGTGCATCCTAGATAACCCAAGTGGCCTGAGTTCGATTCCTCCTGTGGGCATTTCTGTTTTGCTTAATTCTTTCAACTTTATCTTCTCTAATTTTTTTGATTTGTATTTAGTTTTAATTCTAAAATTCAACTAAACTTAAAACATACATTCATTTTTTTTATAATTAATTTGATCTAGACTTTGTGATTAATTTTTATCAATTTCTTTTTCTTTCTTAAATAAACTTTGTGTTAGATAAAATTATTGATTAATTTACATATAGTAAAACACCAAAAAATAGTAGAATTTAGTTTTATCCTTCTTTAGATTTTACTTAAATAAATAAAAAATACAAAAATAATACATATGATTTAATTTCTTTTAGTCAATTATTTTATTTTTAGAATAGGTTTTATTTTCTTCTTTTCAAATTTTTTTTCACAAACAAAATACCAAGAATTTATTTCCATATTTTGTTGGTTAATTCTATTTCATAAGAATGTTGTAGTTTTAATTAATTGTCCAATTCAATTTGGTTGTATTGTTTGCTATTTGGACCTTTTAATCGCATTTGACTCATCCCCATTTGTAAAAATTGTACCCCCATTCCCGAATACTTTGTAATAGCATAGAATTTCAATTCCCGCAATTTACTGTTTTCCTTATACTGTATAGTAATTAAGCGTGCATGGCAAGACATAAAATCAATCGCTAGATAACCTAATCAAAGAATAAAATAACTTGAAATAAACACACTTTTTCACACGCGCACCTCTAGGGTGACCTCGCTCGTTGCCTCGGAAATACAGTCATGTCCCTCGAATATGGGATGCCTTAGCAAAGACCCTTCGATAAAAAAGATCGTAGTCCCTTGATGACCCTCGATGTTGCCTTCGATAAAACGATCTCGTCCCTTACGAAAATTGCTAAAGCGTCTCATAAGTTGCCTTCGATGACTGTAAAATTGACCCGCGCCTGTCCCTTCACATCCAACGATGGGGCTTCTTACCAAATTAATGATAAGATAGCAACATTAGAAGGAGGAAGAAAATAACAATTGAAAACCTTTCGATTAGATATATTCTCTCCTAGTTACTCGCTTGCTCACGATAAAAACATTTTTACACCTACACTTTTATTTTAAAACATTTTCAAAAGACAAAACATTTTGTATACGTTCTTATAGAGACGAGAACTATTACAAAACATCTTTTTCAAAACCACTTTCGAAAACACATTCCACAAACACATCTTTGAACTATCTTTCGAAACAAAACTTTGTACGCGTTCTTATAGAAATGAGAACCATTACAAAGAGATTTTTCAAAACACTTTCGAAGCCCACACACAAGCACCTTCAAATAAAAGCAAGTGATCTAAACGAGTAACTAAGAGCCCATGGAAAACCATGGATGAAAAGGGTGCTAATACCTTCCTTTTTCATAATCTACCCCCTGAACCTGAGAAATAATCTCGAAAGGTCTTTCCAGTGCTTTTTTACCTTTCCTTTTTGGATAAAAGAAAAGTCGGTGGCGACTCTTGCTATCCGCACAAATGCGATCGAAACGCAAAAACCTCAAGTCAGTTCTCCCACCGTATCACAGAGGTATTTGCTTGGTCATATGAAGACATGTCAGGGCTTGATACTGATATTATGGTTCAACGTCTGCCAATTAAAGAGGGTTGTTCTCCAATTAAGCAAAAGGTTCGTCGCATGCATCCTGAAATGTCGGAAAAGATCAAAGCCGAAGTTATGAAACAATTCAATGCATGGTTCTTAACAGTGATGTCATATCCTCAATGGGTTGCTAATGTTATTCCGGCACCAAAAAAGATGGCAAGGTACGTATGTGCGTAGATTACAGGGATCTGAACAGGGTGAGCCCAAAATATAACTTCTCGCTGCCACACATTGATGTCTTGGTCGACAACACCGCTCATCACATGGTATTCTTCTTCAAGGATGGTTTCTTGGGTTATAATCAGATCAAGATGGCGCCTGAAGACATGGAGAAAAATACCTTCGGCACACAGTGGGGCACTTACTGTTACAAGGTCATGCCTTTTGGGTTGGAGAACGATGGGGAAACTTATCAGAGTGCCATGGTAGCTTTATTTCACAACATGATTCATCATGAGATAGAAGTCAACGTTAATGACATGATAGCTAGATCACAAACTGAAGAAGAACATCTTGATCATCTGCATAAGTTATTTGAAAGGTTGAAGAAGTACAAGCTGAGGTTGAATCCAAACAAATGTACCTTTGGGGTAACGTCTGGAAAGCTCTTAGGTTTCGTCGTCAGTGGTAAAGGTATCAAAGTCGATCCCACAAAAGTTAAAGTTATTCAAGAAATGCCAGTTCCCTGTACTGAGAAAGAGGTCAGAGGTTTCTTAGGACAACTGAATTACATTTCTCAGTTAATTTCTCATTTGACTTCTACCTGTGAGCCAATCTCCAAACTGCTGAAGAAAGATCAAGTAGTAAAGTGGAACGACGACTGTGAAATAGCCTTTGATAAAATCAAAGAGTACATACAAAAACCTCTGATTCTAATGCCACCAGTTGAAAGAATACCTTTAATCATGTACCTAACAGTGCTAGAGAACTCAATGGGGTGTGTAGTAGGACAACATGACGAGTCTGGTCGAAAAGAGCATGCAATATACTACCTTACCAAAAAGTTTACTGACTGTGAAACAGGATATTCACTGCTCGAGAAAACTTGATGCACTTTGGCATGGGATGCTCGCTGACTAAAATAGTATATGTTGACTCATACTACTCTATTGATCTCTAAAATGGATCCCATCAAGTACATATTCGAGAAGCCAGCTCTCTCCAGATGAATATCCCGATGGAAAATAGTCTTAATAGAATACGATATTCAGTACACCACCGAAAAAGAAATCAAAGGAAGTGTATTGGCAGATCATTTGGCACATCAATCTATAGACGACTATCAGTCTATGAACTTCGAATTCGCGGATGAGAACATCATGCTAATTATGGATTATGAAAAACCTGGACCATATGAAGGACCTGAACTAGGATCCCAATGGACTATGGTCTTCGATGGAGCTTCTAACGCACTTGGTAACGAGATTGGTGTTATAATCATCTCTCCTCAGGGTTGTCATACGCCCTTCACTTCCAGGATTTGCTTTGACTGCATAAATAATATGGCTGAATATGAAGTGATCATGGGTATTAAAGCTGCTATTGACCTGAGAATCAAATTCCTGAGCGTATATGAGGATTCAGCCCTGGTAATCAGTCAGGTCAAGGGAGAATGGGATACGAAGCATCTGAATCTTATCCCTTACCAAGAACATGTGCTAACCTTGATTTTGTACTTCGAAGAAATTACTTTTGAGCATATCCCAAGAGAAGAGAATCAGTTGACTGACGCATTAGCTACCATGCCATCCATGTTCAAGTTCAGATGAGAGAATGAGGCTCCCATGGTTACTATTGAAAGATTCGATGAATTGGCACATTACTACGAAATCGACACTGATAGAGTAGAAGAAAAACCTTGGTTTCATGAAGTGAAAAGATATCTTGAAGCTCAAGAATACCCTGAAGAGGCATCGATCAATGACAAGAAATTCCTATGGAGGTTCTCGGCTAAATTCTTCTTAAGCAATGGAATTTTATATAAGCGTAATCATGATTCAAATTTGCTTCACTGTGTAGAAAAGAAGGAACCAGAGAAAATTATGGAGGATATGCATGAAGGAATCTTTGGTACTCACTCCAGCGGGCATACTATGGCTAAAAATATTCTGAGAGCAGGTTACTATTGGTCGACTATGGAAATTGACTGTCACCACCGCTCGAGAACTTGCCATAAGGGTCAAATTTACGCTGATAAAGTTCATGTTCCCCCGATACCTTTTAATGTAATGACTTCTCCTTGGCCATTCGCAATGTAGGGCATTGACATGATCGGAGAAATCAAGCCTACCGCTTCTAATGGACATTGCTTTATTCTCGTCGCCATTGACTACTTCACAAAATGGGTTGAAGCAGCCCCGTTCACATCTGTTACCAAGAATGTGGTCGCCTGGTTCATTAAGCATAACCTCATCTATCGGTATGGCATCCATGGAAGGATCATTACAGACAATGGTACCGACCTCAACAACACTATGATCATTGAACTTTGCATGTAGTTCAAGATCAAGCACCAAAACTCTTCTCCGTATAGACCAAAGATGAATGGCACAGTGGAAGCCGCCAACAAGAATATTAAGAAGATCATACAGAAGATGGTTGCGACTTACAAAGACTGGTACGAGAAGTTACCATTTGCTCTTCATGGCTATCTCACTTCAGTGCGAACATCAAATGGGGCAACCCCATTCTCTCTAGTATATGGCATGGAAGTTGTCCTACCTGTCAAAGTTCATATTCCTTCTCTGAGGATTATGAAAGATGCATACTTAGATGATGGCGAGTGGATTCATACCAGGTTAGACCAGTTGAATCTGATTGACGAAAAGAGGCTAGCAGTTGTCTGTCACTGTCATATGTATCAGAAGCATATGATCAAGGTGTTTAACAAGAAAATTATGCATCGGTTATATCAGAAAGGTGACTTGGTAATAATGCGCATAATTTTACCGCAAGGTGATCCCAGGGGAAAATGGACTTCCACCTACGAAGGGCCATTTGTTTTCAAGAAAGTATTTTCGGACAGTGCTATGATACTGACCACCATGGACGGTGAAGATTTCCCACACCCTGTGAATACGGACATAGTCAAAAGATACTACGTATGAAAACGACCCGCTAGAATGACTGGCCTAGGCAAAAATAAGGGCATCCCGGAGAACCAAAAGTGTTCGAGCAAAAATTAGGGATATATATAAAAGATTATACACCCGGCAAGTCGAAAACCTGAAAAAGTGGCTTGGGCAAAAAAGGGTATCCTGGCGGACTGAAAACCCGAGGGGCGGTCCAGGAAAAAATTAAGGATTAAAGCGTACGACTATGTCCAGTTGGATCACTTACAACAAGCTTTATTATCAAAGTCAAAAAGTTCAAATGGAACAAATCAGTTCAATCAACTTCTTCCAACAGCAAGGAATGAGATGTTTGAAGACATAGGGGCAACAGCGGAGTTGGAACCTAACGAGATCATTTCTATATATCTATATGTTTTGTTTCCAATTTATACTCTTTCCATTTCATGACAATTTCCTCTTACTAGGATTTATGTCTCTTTGTGTAAAATCGCCTGTTTATAGGCAAACTATCAATACAAATACACCTTAAAATTCAAACTTTTTACTTTTTGTTTTTCTGTTTTGTTTGCAAAAACGTCCAATGACTAAAATTGAATGAACATATGCATATGAACCTGATTAACTGTTAACAAACATATGCATAAGAACATGAATAAGCATTTACTCAAGACTCTAGGAGTTGGGATAACGTCCAAGTTATCCATAAATCCCCACAAAGCCACTTCCATGAGATTATCCTCATAGAGTAATCTTCACAAAATACATCTTCAATGAAGATACATTCCCCATGATTTCCCCGAAAAATCGCTCTAGCAGATAAAAGAAAATGATCTTTTTCCCAACAACATCACCAACCTACGGAGTTCCAATCAATACAGTTCATGAAGATTATCTTCCTCGGCTGAGCTTATTCCTCCAAAACTGTAAAACCCCGGCAAATTTCTTCTCTCCATCAGAGCTCATTTCCTCAGCAAGGGAATTTCTTCAGCAGAGTATTTCTATGTCAACAGGGTTTATTTCCCCAACAGGTTTTATTTCCTCAATAGATTACAATCTCCCTAGCATGAGTCTATTCCTTAGATTGCTACGAATCACCGATAAAATTCCTCTCCCCAGTTTAGTTGCCACTATCCCCAGAGAATTGCTACGGAACCTAGAACTGGACCAAATATCAATTAACTTTATCCTTCCTAGATGTAATACGGTGGGAGAATTGACTTGGGTGTTTTTGCGTTTTATCGCAATTGTTGCGGATAACAACAGTCGCCACCAACTTTTCTTTTATCCAATAAAGGAAAGGCTAAAAAGAACAGGAAAGACCTTTGAGATTATTTTCTTGAGTTCGGTGAGTAGATAATGAAAAGGGAAGGTGTTATCACCCTTTTCATCCATAGTTATCTATGGGATCTTAGTTGCTTGCTAGATCATTGCTTTTTTTGAAAATGTGCTTGTGGTGTGGGTTTTGAAAGTATTTTGAAAAAGTGCCTTTGTTTTAGGCTAACTTTGTAATGATTCTTGTCTCTATAAGAATGTATACAAAGTTTCGTACTTTTGAAAATATTTCATGGAAAGTGTTGGTGCATTTAAAAATGTGTTTATGTTTGAAGATGAGCAAGCAACTAAGAACGTTTCTACCTACTCAAAAGTATTTGTTCTTTTCCTCCTCCTTTAGATGTTTCTATCTTACCATTGATTGGTAAGAAGCCTTATCTTTGGATGTAAAGGGACGGGCTTGGGTCATCGTATAGTCATGATAGAAATGTTGTGAGACATCTTAGCATTTTTCTTGAGGGAATAAGATCATTTGTAAGGCAACATTTGAAGCGTCATCCAAGGACTATGATCTTGTATTTTTTTATTATTTTTGCTAAGACGCCTCACATGCATAACATGACCATTTTTTTATAAGGCAACAAGTGGAGTTAACCCTAGAGATGCAAGTGTGCAAGTGTTTGTATTTCATGCTTGATTTGTCTTGAATTAGGGCTTTCTAAGTATTAATTTTATCTTTCCATACAAACGCTAATTACTAGCACTTATATGAAAGTGATAAATTGCGGAAAGTAAATATCCTACGCTATTACAAACACTTGGGGATGGGGTGTACAAATTTATAAATGGGGGTCGCAAGAAATTAAAGTCCTAATTATCTATTACAACCATATTGAAATAATGTACAAGAATTGGAATGTAAAATAGATTTTTTTTTGTTTTTATTAAGAGAAGAAATAAATTTACTTAAGGAAATGTTCTTAGTCTTTTTGTTTTAAAAGTAGTAAAGCAAAGTATATGAATATAAAGTATTTTTGGTTTTTTTGATTAATGAAAATAAAAGTGATGATAAAAATAATAAGATAATAAGAGTTAGAGTCAGCGTGCTGCAGAAAGAATATAAATAAGAGAGAGCAGAAGTTCTGACTCAAGCGTGCTGCAAATCAGAAAGAAAATGTTAGTAGAAATGGGGAAGGCTAGAAGTTCTGGATCCAGACGCGCTAAAGTTCTGGGGTTGCTGGAAACAAAGGAAAACCTAGAATTTCTGATTTTTGAGAGAGCCTAGAAGTTCTATTGTTACTGGAAGGCTAGAAGTTTTGTTAATGAGTAAGTGAGGTGACTATGTTGTTGGATGGGAATATCTAGAAGTTCTAGTCCAGGAGTACTGTTTTGACAAACAAATGGGAAGGGGTTTATCTAGAAGTTCTGGTCCAGGAATATTGCTTGACAAATAATGGGGTAAACACGTTAAGAAATAAACATAAAAAGATGCTTCTAGGGCTAGAACCTCGGACCCTTAACACTAATGCCTTATGCGCACGCTCTCTACCACTGGGTGGCTATACATCTGGTATTAGAAGCAAAAACATAAACATATATTATAAAGTAATTTCTGATGATGAACTTCATCTTCTTCTTCGTGCCATCCACAGTATCTGCAACTTAGTCATTTCTCAACAAAAATGGAAAATGCAAACATAGAAGTTATGGAAAATTTCATCACGGTTTCAGAAATACAAAGCATCAAAATTGTAAACCAGAAGCCAGCATAAATTTTTCTAATCCTAATTTTGAACCTTAATTTTCTCAAGAAGTTTTGATCTAAAATTCTCTCTACTTACACCATATAAATTAAATCTATAAATATGTACAGATTCAGAGCCATGATATCTACATTATGTCTTTGAAATTGCAAGCCTAACAATGCCTAAATAATGGGATGAAAATCAGAAGAAACTTACCTTGTAGCTGGAGATTATTCTGTGAGTTAGAGCTTGGTTCAGACTACTGTGATGTTCTGGTCAGCTTCCTCAAGTTCTCAGAAAGCTAAAGCAACCCTTAACTTGAGTTACGGATGGTTAAAATGTTCTGGAGCAGTCAAGATGCAAAGTTCTAATTTTTGAAATGGAGAGTGGTGAATATTGTATTACAGTTTGAAAACAGAAGTTGGGGAAGCCCTACGTGTATATCAGAAACCGTGTGGATGATTTGTCCAAGAAACACACAAGGAAAATTAGAGTTTGGATTCAAAATTCAGAAACTAGCAGGTTTTGTGTTTGTGTTGCAGTTTTAGGTTCTTGGGAATTTTCAACAAGGTTTCAGGGATTTTTTCAATCGTTCTTAAGTTTGAAAATGAATTTTAATTTATAGGCAAAGGATTTAGAAGCTTTGAGAAGTCAGGAGTACATCCATCATGTGTTATGGATCGTTGACTCATTTTTAAGCAAGTTTAGACAAGCATGGTTTCAGCACAAGGTAGGGTGGTTAGCAGCTTTAAACATGCATAATCTGAGTTTGTAGGCATGATTTGTGGGGAGTACACTCAGAAACAAAGTAAAGTATGGTCTAAAAATAAACTTTGTACAAAAGTTTGCTTTTCAAGGACAATAGTGGTACTTTTATGCCACACGTGGGAAGATCCTTTGGATAAAGGCTTAGACACTGGGATAAGGACTCAAAAGTTGGTGTAAGCATTAAATTATGATGAGATTTAACAAGTAAGAAGGCCTGCAACATGAGATTATGTAGCATAGCTTGAAACTAGATCAGAAGTTCAGCATAAACGTAACTTAGATTAAGAACAAATATGCAACTTCTGATCTTTGATTCTCCCTGCTTTAGCATGATCTAAAGGAGTTCTCAGACTTTTCAGAAAGATTGTAACATGCTTTGTAACCCCTCTTTGAATCATCTTTGCAAACTCTGATTGTACCTACATGAAAACTGACCCAGAAGTTCTAATCAAATTCTGACTTGGAAATGTTCAGAATTTACTAAGTGTTTTAGTTTCATGGACGTGTCTTCAAGGATTTATAACTTGAAATCCCAACATTTCTAGGAGGAGTTATGTTCTGTAATTTTTTATATCTCATTGAGATCTACAACTCTTGTGTCAGAAGTTCTTCCTGAATCATCTTGCATCATGATGAAAATCTGGCCAAAAGTTCTGAACTTATCATATTTTCTTAACACTTAGAAAATTTTCTAAGTGTTTAGAACTTTGACTTTTCCAAAGTAATTTTGACTTTTGATTTTCTTGATGAACCAACTTCATATTCTACCATGTCTTGATGAAATGTGATTCTTGAGACTTGATTTTGATTAAAAAGTCAAAGTTTGACTTTTTAGTATGCATTTTGACCATTTTACCCTTGTGCCAATTCCAAACCTAAATTGATGTATCAGTGATGCAAACTTGAGTCATTGAAGATCTTGTGAGAAAATTCTTGAGAAATGAGAGGGTAAATTTAGGGGTACAACAGCTTCTATGTTCAATCTTCTTAAACCTGAACAGTTAGATTGGCGAGCCTGCCATTCGTGACTTGAAGGTGGAAGATGATTGAACACTAAAGTGCCCAGAAATTTGCACTCAATGATGTGTTAGTTGACTGTGTAGGGAATGAGCTTAAAGATGCCATTTGGGGAGATGATGGATAGTTGTCGGAGATGGGCTTATAGAGGCCATCCAGAGTGACTAGGGAAGGTATCAGGATAAATCTTCTGGTTTATTTATACTAAAGCAGTAGATGTCTTTTGCCTGTTTTTAAATGGAAGAGATAAATCTAACCAAAAGAGGTCTTCATTTTCCGGTTGATTTTTTTCCTGCAAGGAAGAGGATTAGTTGCATGCAGATGTATGCATGGCGTAATGATGTTCTCCAAATAAAGGAGATTATGTTGTATGCATTTGTCATGTATGTGTTATGGTTTACGAATGTGATGCGTTTATTGCATCGTGTCTTTGTCTAGGAAAATAAATCCTTGACAACATATTGGGGAGCCTTGGGAGGCTGAATCCTGAACTGTTGTTGGAGAGTAGGTGTATCTTTAACTTTGTTTAGAATGTTTCTGCTGGGAATTCCTGTTTTATTGTTTGAGGAGAAATCCGCTGGGGAATATTGACTTTGGCTCTTTGCATGAGGAAACTCTATGGGGAGTGTTGGTTTCTGCTTGGAAGAATAAAGTTCAGAAATTTTGGTTGTCCATTGATCTACTGGGGAATTATTCCTGACTGGAGAGCATCAAAATTTAGCTGTTATCTGGTCGAAATCCAAGCTTGGCAGCAATTTGTTGGGGATAATGAAGTTGATTGTTATTTGGTCGTATTCCAAGCTTCGCAGCAACTTACCGGGGAAGGTTGGATTAACTATTATTTGGTTGGATTCCAGGATTCGCAGAAAATTACTTGGGAGAGTGAAGTTAAGTTGTTATCTGGTTGGATTCCAAGTTTCGCAGCAACTTACTAACATTAAAATGCTATCTGGTTGGATTCCAGGTTTTAAAGCAAATTTCTGAGGTGGATGAAGTAAATTGTCATCTGGTCAAACTCCAGGCTTCACAATAACTTATTTGAAAGGATGAAGTTGAACTGATATCTGGTCGGGTCCAGGCTTCGTAGTAACTTTCTTGAAAGGATGAAGTTGAACTGATATATGGTCGGGTCCAGGCTTCACAGTAACTTTCTTGAAAGGATGAAGTTGAACTGATATATGGTCGGGTCCAGGCTTCACAGTAACTTTCTTGAAAGGATGAAGTTGAACTGATATCTGGTCGGTTCTAGGCTTTGCAGTAACTTACTTGAAAGGATGAAGTTGAACTGATATCTGGTAGGGTCCAGGCTTTATAGTAACTTTCTTGAAAGAATGAAGTTGAATTGATATCTGGCCGGTTCCAGGCTTTACAGTAACTTGCTTGAAAGAATGAAGTTGAACAGATATCTGGTCGGGTCCAGGCTTCACAGTAACTTTCTTGAAAGGATGAAGTTGAACTGATATCTGGTCGGGTCCATGCTTCACAGTAACTTTCTTGAAAGGATGAGGTTGAACTGATATTTGGTCGGGTCCAGGCTTCAAAGTAACTTGATGGGGGTAGAGGAAAACTCTATTATGGAAAAGAAGTTAAACCATTATTTGTTCGGATCCAGGTTTTACAATATCTCGAGAGGTTATACTGTTATCTGGTCGGGTCCAGGCTTCATAGTAATTAGAAATTGTTGAATAGGAATGATCCCGTTGAGGAATGTATTGTTTTGTTGGGGAATAAACCCCATTGAAGAGAATATTGGATGACCTGCTGGCAAGGTGAATTCTTTAGGAAGAACTCCACAAGGCTTCTTCTTTTAAGACCAACTCAGCTGGGGAAAGGGTGGTCGAGAGATTGAAACTCTGATCGAGGGTTGCATAAATCCAACTTTGTGGGCAACTCTGTCGGGGCAAAGCTTTATTGTAGAAGGCTCTGTGGAGAAAATGCTAATGAGATAACTCGGTGGGGATATCTCAACTGTATTAAAGAGATGCTTGTTGCTGCTTGGCAGCACATATTTGCTAAATAGTTTAATCATGTTCATATGCATATGTTCATTCAATTTTAGTCATTGGACGTCTTTGCACTCAAAACAAAAACAAAAGTTTGCACTTCAAAGTATATATGTATTGATGTTTTGCCCATGAATAGGCATTTTTATACAAAGAGACGGAGATCCTAGTAAGAGGAAATCTTCGAAAGGACAACAAAATAGAAAATAAAAATAATAACCATGTGGAAATGATCTCATTGTGTTCCAAATTTACTATTGCCCCAATGTCTTCGAACGTCCCTTGACATTGACAGAAGTTGATTGGATTGATCTTGGACTGTTTGAACCCGGACCTTGGTAATAAAGTCGATTGTGGTGATTCTACGGGACATAGTCATACGCTTTCAATCCTTAACTTTTTCCTGGACCGCCCTTTCGAGTTTTCAGCCCACTAGGATACCCATTTTTGCCCAAGTCTCCCTTTCGGGTTTTTGACTTTCCGGGTGTACAATCTTTTGCATATATCCCTAATTTTGCCCAAACCTTTAGTTTGCCGGGATGCCCTTATCTTGCATAGGTGTGTCAACCTAGCGGGTCTCTTATGCATAGTATTTTTTTACTATGTTCACGTTCATAGGATATGAGAAATCTTCACCGTCCATAGTAGTCAGCATCATGGCACCACCAGAGAAAACTTTCTTGACAACAAATGACCCTTCGTAAGTGGGAGTCCATTTGCCCTTGGGGTCTCCTTATGGAAGAATGATGTGCTTTATTACCAAGTCACCAGCTTGGTATACTCGAGGCCTGATCTTTTTATTGAAAGCCTTGATCATACGTTTCTGGTACATCTGACCATGACAAATAGCAGCCAATCGCTTTTCATCGATCAAATTCAACTGATCTAATCTTGTCTGAATCCATTCGTCTTCGCCTAGGCCTGCTTCCTTCGTAATCCTTAGGGAGGGAATCTGAAATTCTATTGGCAGGACAACTTTCATGCCATAGACAAAAGAAAAAGGAGTTGCCCCAGTCGATGTCTGAGCTAAAGTACGGTAGCCATGAGGAGCAAACGGTAACATTTCATGTCAGTCTTTGTAGGTTACTACCATCTTTTTCACAATCTTCTTAATGTTTTTGTTGGCTGCTTCCACTGCGCCATTCATTTTAGGTCTATAAGGAGAAGAATTGTGATGCTTGATTTTGAACTGAGTGCAAAGTTCTGTAATCATAGCATTGTTGAGATTGGTTCCATTGTCAGTGATGATCCTTTCGGGGATACCATAGCGGAAGATGAGGTTATGCTTGATGAATCTGGCTACAGTGTTCTTTATGATTGAGGCAAATGAGGTAGCTTCGACCCATTTGGTGAAATAATCGATAGCGACAAGAATGAAGCGGTGTCCATTGGAAGCAGTAGGTTTAATCTCTCCAGTCATGTCAATGCCCCATATTGCAAACGGCCACGGAGCAGTCATGACATTTAAAGGAATAGGAGGCACATGGACCTTGTCAGCATAGATTTGGCACTTGTGGAAAGTCCTTGAGTGATGATGGCAATCAGTTTCCATTATTGACCAATAGTAACCAGCTCTCAGGATTTTCTTGGCCATAGTATGTCCACTAGAGTGAGTCCCAAAGAGACTATCATGCATGTCTTCTATAATTTTATTTGCCTCCTTCTTGTCCATAAATCGGAGTAGAGTAGAATCATGGTTGTGTCTGTATAGGGTTTCATTGCTTAGGAAGAATTTGGCTGAAAATCTTCGTAAGAATTTTTTATCATTGATGGAAGCTCCTTCGGGATACTCTTGCGCTTCAAGGTATCTCTTCACCTTATTGTACCATGTGTTCTCTGTGTCAGTGTCAAGCTCATAGTAGTGTGCAGGTTCGTAAAAACTCTCAATTGTAATCATAGGAGCTTCGTTGTCCCATTTGACCTTTAACATAGAATACATTATGGCCAAAGCATCGGCTAACTGATTTTCTTCTCTAGGGAAGTGTTCAAAGGTGATTTCTTCGAAGTATGGAATCAGAGATAGCACAAGCTCCTTGTAATGAATAAGATTAGGATGTTTAGTGTCCTAAACTCCCTTTACTTGGCTAATCACTAGAGCGGAATATCTTAATACATTCAAATGCTTGATCCTTAAATCAATGGCAGCCTTCAGACCTAAAATGCATGCCTCAAATCCAGCCATGTTATTTGTACAATCGAAGCACAGTCTAGCACTGAAAGGGGTGTGGCAACCCTCAAGAGAAACTATCACAGCACCAATTTTGTTACCCAAAACGTTAGAAGCCCCATCGAAAACCATAGTCCATAGGGATCCTTGTTCAGGTCCGTCATACGGTCCAGGTTTTGCACAGTCGGTCACTAACATGATATTCTCGTCTGGGAAGTCAAAGTTCATAGATTGATAATCATTAACATATTCATGGGCCAAATGATCTGCAAATACACTTCCTTTGATGGCCTTTTGTGTTGTATATTGAATATCGTATTCAGTCAAAATTATTTGCCATCTAGCTATCCGTCCGGAAAGAGTGGGTTTCTCGAAGATGTACTTGATAGGGTCCATCTTAGAAATCAATAGAGTGGTATGAGTCAACATATATTGTCTTAGCCGACGAGCAACCCATGCCAGAGCGCATCAAGTTTCCTCGAGCAGTGAATATCTGGTTTCACAATCGGTAAACTTTTTGCTCAGGTAGTATATTGCATGCTCTTTTTGGCCAGATTCGTCATGTTGGCCCAACACACACCCCATAGAATTCTCTAGCACAGTCAAGTACATGATCAAGGGTCTTCCTTCAACTGGAGGCATGAGGATAGGAGGTTCTTGTAGATATTCCTTTATTTTGTCGAAGGCAGCTTGGCATTCATCATTCCATCTGACTACTTGGTCTTTCTTCAAGAGTTTGAAGATTGGCTCACAAGTAGCAGTTAAGTGAGATATGAAGCGGGCGATGTAGTTAAGAGGACGTAAGAATCCTCTAACCTCCTTTTCAGAATGGGGAACTAGCATTTCTTGAATGGCTTTTACCTTTGCAGGATCAACTTCGATGCCTTTACCACTGACAACAAAACCTTTCCAGATCTTACTCTGAATCTGCACTTATTAGGGTTCAACCTCAACTTGTACTTTTTCAGCCTCTCGAATAGCTTGTATAGGTGACTGAGATGCTCTTCTTCAGTTTGTGACCTTGCAATCATATCATCCACGTATACCTCTATTTTATGATGGATCATATCATGAAACAAAGCTACCATAGCCCTTTGATATGTTTCCCCCATATTCTTCAACCCGAAGGGAATGACCTTGTAACAAAAGGTGCCCCATTGCATAACAAAAGTGGTCTTCTCCATGTCTTCGGGAGCCATTTTAATTTGATTATAATCGGAGAAACCATCCATGAAAGAGAAGATTTTATGTTGAGCGGTGTTATCAACCAAGACATTAATATAAGGTAGAGGGAAGTCATCCTCGGGACTTACCCTATTCAGATCCCTGTAATCTACACACATATGAACTTTTCCTTCTTTCTTCAGCACCGGCACCATGTTTGCAACCCATTGAGGATAAGATGGCACAATTAGGAATCCTACATCAAATTGTTTCATCACTTCAGCTTTTATTTTCTCATACATGTCAGGCCCCATGCGACGAACTTTTTGCTTGACAGGAGGACAATCTTCCTTTGTTGGTATACGGTGAACTACAATATCGGTATCCAACCCTGGCATATCTTCATACGACCAAGTAAACACTTCCACATAGTCATGTAACATCTGAACCAATCTGCTTTTGACAATGCTTCCTAGGTTGGCGCCGATCTTGACCTCTTTCTTGTCTGTCTCGGTACCCAGGTTGATGACTTCTGCTGACTCATCATGCGGCTGAATATCTTTTTCCTCTTGCATTAGAAGTCTGGCTAGATCTCCCGGTATTTCACAATCTTCCCTGCTTTCGTCTTCGGCTTGGTTAATTGGATGTTCAAAATCATAACTGGAAATAGTAGAGTCATTAGACATGAGATCTGGAATGGACGGGGACCTGCAAGAGTGCGTGTGTGTGTGTGTGTGCATGTAAGATACATGGCTATTTAAAAAGTTCCTTAAAGAAAAATAAAGACAATGAGCACAAAAATTTGAATGCAAAAAGTACAATGGTTTATATTGAATGATCATATGATAGAATGAACATAAATAAAACCCTTAACAAATGAACCATAGTGCCTCGGGCCAGGCATATGGCTTAAAAGTCATTTTTTAATATTACAGATAAAAGGCTCTTGAATTGATAGAAAGCAATAAACAAGTAATTACTCATCAATGAAGGAGATGGGAACGAAGTCCTCTGTGCACTAATTTTTGGGCTCTATCGTAGTAGGGTATATCCATTCTTCAAAGGCACATTCATCATCAGAATCCTCCACAACATTTACTTTATGATTTCTAATATGGAGAGGGAGATTTCTCGCACGAGTGCGCCTAACTTCTTTCTAAGCCTTGATAGTGAAACCCAACCCACATTTATCTGCTTTAAAATGGACCTCAGGGAGTTTCCCCCAGGTAGCATAGCTTCCATCTTCGACTGCGGCATGAGCATCCTTAAATGAAACTATCCTTGGCACGACCTTATCAGCTTTGGGCATGTCTGAGGAAATTTTGGCAGTAGCAACCATAGGGGGAACGACTTCAAAATCCTGGCATGGGGTTTCTATAAATTCACCATCCATCTCCACATATTTGAAAGAGTTGAGATGGCTTACCATGAATTCCTCATCATCACAAACAGTGATGATCCTCCCCTTGACTGGGTACTTTAACTTTTGGTGAAGGGTAGATGTTATTGCCCCTGCTCCATGGATCCAAGGGCGACCCAGCAAACAGGAGTAAGCGGGACGGATGTCCATGATGTAGAAAGTAAAGTTGAAAATCTGTGAGCCAACTTTAATTGGGAGATCCACCTCTCCATGAACCATCCTTTTGGACCCATCGAAAGCCCTCGCGATAATATCACTTGGCTTCAACACCAGTCCTTTACAATCTAAACGATCTAAAGTTCCCTTGGGTAGCACGTTTAAAGAAAAGCCAGTGTCCACCAAAACATGTGCTAGGGTAGTCCCTTTACATTCAACAGAAACATGCAAAGCTTTGTTATGGTTCCTTCCAAGTGGTGTTAGATCAGCATTAGAGAACCCAAATCCGTTGTCGACTGTCAAGCTCGCCACACAATTTTCGAATTGGTCAGTTGTGGTCTCATGAGAGACATGAGCTTTCTTTAAGAATTTGATCAATGCTCGGGCATGAGCATCGGAACAAAGTAGCAAAGATAACATGGAGATCTCGGAAGGGGTTTGCCCCATCTTCTCCACTATCTTGAAATCACTCCTCTTTATAATATTTAAGATTCATCCATTTCTTGAGTGGAAGGTTCCTCAACAGCAATGTATTTCGCAGGCGTCTCTGTCTCAGCAGGCTCAACTACTTTCTTTTTCCCCCTAGTGTCAGCACTAGGCTTATTAGTGATGATGCAGACAGGTGTCGTTGTAGCAGTTGGGGGTGAAATGTTGGGCGAAAAGATTCTCCCAGTTCTGGTCACCTTACTAGAGCCAGTAATATTCCCAACGTCATCAACCTTGCTTTCTTCAATCCAAGCATCTTGCTTTATTCCATGGTAAAACACTTCAGCATCGTAGTTGCATGACACTGCTTTGTTAGAAGAGTACAGAATTGGCCCAAGGGCAGTGATTATTAATGGAGCAACAGTCGCTTCATTCGAAATCCTGATAGGACCCTTTGAGGAGATCCTAAGAGGCTTGTTTGAAATTGTTATGATGGAGAGGTCTTCAATTTTCTCGGTCAAATTTTTTATGGACGGAGTTCTTATAAATAGGATCTCATGACTATTCATTAGGCGTTGAACACCTTCTTTCAATCGTTTGCATCCATTAACTTGTTTGGCGCAACAATCACAGTCTTACAAATAGCCAGGGAAAACCCCAACTCTCAGCAAATTCTTTTTAACAATAGTTAACAGAGTAGTTAAATCTTTGACGGAGGAAACAAAAATAGCGGCTTCAATTTCATTGACACCTTTGCCATGGTTTGGCATTGGCTTCGTTATCACATTGGGAGTTGTAGGTGGATCAAATTCGATTGTCTTATTATCTATCAGATCTTGAATTTTGTTCTTCAGTGCCCAGCATTGATCGGTCTCATGCCCAGGACTATTTGAATGATATGCACACTTGGTATTCGAATTGTATTTAGGTGAGGAGGTGTTCGGATTGGATGGAGGATCACGCAATGTCACTAAGTTGGCCTTTAACGGGTGTTGTAAGGCTTGGGATAGCGACATGCATATCCTTGTGAATTGTCTTCGTGGAGCCTCAAATCATTGATGATTGGAAGATTGTCTTTGAATAGGAGTAGGGTTGGAGATCAGAACAGCATTAACGGACGGACGGTTATCCTTCTTGGTACGGGCCCTTGCCCCATACGCAACATTCATTTCTTTCTTCCCAATGAAGGGTTTCTTTACAGGGTTGGAGTTGGAAGCATACGCCATGGGGATTTTCCCGCTCTTGATACCACTTTCGACCCTTTCACCGGTTAGGATCAGCTCGGTGAAACCGGACGAAGAAATCCCAACCAATAAGTTGAAAAATAGACCAGATAACGTACCCATAAATATATCAATATGTTACCTGTCAGTTAACGGTGGTTGGACCCTACTGGAAAGATCCCTTCACTTTTAGGCGTACTCTTTGAACCCCCCATTTTTACCCATCGTCATGTCTTGCAGTGTAACTCTAGTCGGCACCAGGTTGGAATTTTATTGGTATTGGTGATAGAAAGCAGTGGCCAAGTCTTCCCAGGTGTGGATACGGGAACCTTCTAATTGGTAAAACCACTCTAGTTGAGTCCCAGTCAAGCTTTCTTGAAAGAAATGGACCCTGAGTTTCTTGTCGGTGGTGTGCGGTTGTATTTTGCGCACGTAAGACTTCAGATGAAGCTTTGGGAAGGAAACCCTGTCATATTTAACGAAAATGGGTATCTTGAATTTATGGGGAATGACGACCCCATATATTAAACCCAAATCATCAAAATCCAAACTAGGAACGGCTTGAATCTCAACAGCCTTCAGTCTATCCTCTAGCTGCTTGTATTTATCATCGGCAGGAGGATATTGCTCGTCAAAATAGTCTTCGTCATCGGACACTCAATCATTGACACGCCCAGTCCGGGTGCTCCTTGCTTCTTCAGCTTGATTTTTGTCTTCCTCAGACGAATCTTCAACTATCGACATCTGGCGGATCGGCTCTCTGAATCTTTTACCCATGTTGACTAGGGCTTTCCTTTTTTGTTTCTTTTTGGATTCCATCAACGTCATCAACTCTTGTTTCCCCTTGGCCAGGGTCAGCATAGTCTCTTGAAACTGGGAATTTTGTGCTTGTAGGTCCTTCACTGTTTTCTCGATATCCATCTTAGTGAAATAAATAGCAGAAAGATAAGGAAACCTATTGTGGAAAACCTGTTTATGTTATGATGCATGAAAAATGTGTATGCAAATGATTTCAAGGATTTATAAGATTTAAATTTGCCTAGACAAAGAATGCACAAATGTCAAATTGCATTAATCAGTTCAAAATGGTTACAACGTGCCTCTTGGGCTTACAAAATAAATTCCTAAGACAAAAAGGTTGAACGCATCCTCTTTGGTGCAATGTAGGCGCTCAAGCTTTTTTCTACATGAAGTTGCCTTGTAAGCTCCAAAACCCTTTTCTCGCTTGCGTAGAACTGAGCTTCGAAGGTGTCTCGTTCTTCCTTTAGCTGAATCTAATCCATTTGAAAGTCTTCAAGAGAGGTAGGCATGTTGGGATAGAGGACAGTATACGGGACACCTCCTTCAGCAACAGGCTTCATGATAACGGGTAGGATAGAGGGGTAAGGCATTACGAGCTTCTGAGCACGAGCTCGTACCCACCTAAGGTAAGGCTCAAGGAGAATAGAATTCTTGTGTCCCAATGTATTACTATCCAATTTGTTTACCATCCTCCAAGATCGTATAAACCTTTGACGGTAGCCTTGATTGTCACTCTCGTAGTCGAACACCACACCTTGGATGAGCGCATCATGAGGACCATCTCTTCACGCATAGCCAAATTGTCGCAAAGCTAAGCAAGGGTTATAAGTGATACCTCCCTTAATTCCAAGCAAAGCGACATTAGGGATTCCCCACAAAGGTCGATGATAGTAATATCCTCCAAGGGTCGAGAACACCAGTGAATATTCGAATGTCTGAGTGATATCAACCTATTGGACCACCTCAAACCTTGCTCGTTCTTCACAACGGATCAGAGGAGGTGCGAAACAAACCACCTAGCCAATATAGAAGTGAAACACATGAGGGCTCCTCTTCTCTTCATGGTGAGAGAGTGGAGAGAATGTAGGATATCTCCCAACAAAGTAGGCACCAGATTGCGAAATATGAAGATTTTGACAGTATTCACATCTATAAGTTGGTCAGGATTTGGAAATAGTACCATCCCATAGATGAGAAGGGCCAAGATTTCTTCAAAAGCTTGTAAATCTAGAGTGTTCCAACAATCTTGATCTTTCTCCAAAGGAACTTGGCTAGGAACCCTTTGACACCACTTCTTGTTTCCCAATTAACCGTACGTCGGATTGTTGCAAGTGTAAAGCTCGGGCAATCTCTTCAGGGCTTGGGTCTCTTTCAATACCGTTGAAAGGTAGTTGATTGAGAATAGGAATTATCAAGAGTTGAGAGAATTCTTCCATAGTAGGTACAAGCTGGTAATCAGGGAAGGTAAAGTAATGGTGCAAAGGGTCGAAGAACTGGAAAAGCACCTTCATCATGTCTTCATCAATGCTTGAGGTAACCAAGTTGAGGAGTCGAACATGTCTTTTGGTGAATGGAGAACTCTCAGGAACCCTCGATGCTAACTCTTTGAGTTAAGGATGAATTCTTACGAGGTTCACTTGGATAGTATTCCTGCGGGTGGCAGCCATGTCCTACAAAACAGAACAAAGATAAATCCCAAAAAGTCCTTGATATGGTTAGTGCAAATGCAATGGTATGATGTTATGATGTTATAATGTTATGTACAAGTATGCATATACACACAAAGAAAACAAGTCCTTAGGTTTAGGCTTGTATGATGTTCACAGGTAAGTACCCTCTTGAAGTTTAGTTGGTTCAACATGTCCTAGAAAGTAATCGGGTTCTAGGGGATCTCAATATCACTGATCTTTCTTTATCAGAAATTGTTTCAGTGCAAGCCTTTTTATTGGCGACCGAAATATCCCGAAAGTCCGATCTCAATGAGCGTAGTATCGAGTATCAACCAACTCCGGATGGCACCAAAGTCGGCTACCTCACTACTTCCTAAAGGCCAAGTTGTTTAAGTAAAGGTTATAAAGTCAGTTAGTGCTTTATGACACCACACAGCGGCCCCATATTCTCCTTGACTACTCAAGGTCTACCGGTACCAACAAATGTGTCACACTAACATAGTTATTTCTTAGACCATGTCGGTATACCCCGCACAGTTTCCATAACTTATTGCTACTTACCTAATAGGTGCCCCAGATCCGGGTAGAGGATCAAAACAAGCCCAAACAAGGAACCATAATGTAAAGCAAACAAGTCAAACAAAGAAAATCAAGTAAATGTGATCTAGTCCTAAGGTAACCCCACTTTTAAGTGTTCCCCAACAGAGTCGCCAGTTCGGTAATACGGTGGGAGAACTGACTTGGGCGTTTTTGCGTTTTATCGCAATTGTTGCGGATAGCAAGAGTTTCCACCGACTTTTCTTTTATCCAGTAAAGGAAAGGGTGAAAAGAACAGGAAATACCTTTGATATTATTTTCTTGAGTTTGGGGTGGTAGATTATGAAAAGGAAAGGTGTTAGCACCCTTTTCATCCAAAGTTATCTATGGGCTCTTAGTTGCTTGTTAGATCATTAATTTTGTTTGAAAATGTGCTTGTGGTGTGGATTTTGAAAGTATTTTGAAAAAGTTCCTTTGTTTTAGGCTAACTTTGTAATGATTCTCGTCTCTATAAGAATGTATACAAAGTGTCAGACTTTTGAAAATATTTCATGGAAAGTGTTGGTGCATTTAAAAAGGTGTTTATGTTTGAAGATGAGCAAGCAACTAAGAACGTTTCTACCTACTCAAAAGTCTTTGTTCTTTTCCTCCTCCTTTAGATGTTGCTATCTTACCATTGATTGGTAAGAAGCCTTATCTTTAGATGTAAAGGGACGAGCGTGGGTCATCGTATAGTCATGATAGCAATGTTGTGAGACATATTGGAATTTTTCATGAGGGACTAAGATGATTTGTAAGGAAACATTCGAATCATTATCGAGGGACTATGATCTTGTATTTTTTTAATTATTTTTGCTAAGACGCCTCACATGCGTAACATGACGATTTTTCCATAAGGCAACAAGTGGAGTTAACCCTAGAGATGCAAGTGTGCAAGTGTTTGTATTTCATGCTTGATTTGTCTTGAATTAGGGCTTTCTAAGTATTATTTTTATCTTTCCATACAAACCCTAATTACTAGAACTTATATGAAAGCAATAAATTGCGGAAAGTAAATATCCCATGCTATTACAAAGACTTGGAGATGGGGTGTACAAATTTACAAATGGGGTTTAAAGAAATTAAAGTCCTAATTATCTATTACAACCATATTGAAATAATGTACAAGAATTGGAATGTAAAATAGATTTGTTTTGTTTTTATTAAGAGAAGAAATAAATTTACTTAAGGAAATTTTCTTAGTCTTTTTGTTTTAAAAGAAGTAAAGAAAAGTATATGAATATAAAGTGTTTTTGGTGTTTTTGATTAATTAAAATAAAAGTGATGATAAATATAATAAGAGAATAAGAGTTAGAGTCAGCGTGCTGCAGAAAGAATAGAAATAAGAGAGAGCATAAGTTCTGACTCATGCGTGCTGCAAATCAGAAAGAAAATGTTAGTAGAAATGGGGAAGGCCGAAAGTTCTGGATCTAGACGCACTAAAGTTCTGGGGTTGCTGTAAATAAAGGAAAACCTAGAAGTTATGGTTGCTGAGAGAGCCTAGAAGTTCTAGTGTTACTGGAAGGCTAGAAGTTATGTTAATGGGTAAGTGAGGTGACAATGATGTTGGATGGGAATATCTAGAAGTTCTGGTCCATGTGTACTATTTTGACAAACAAATGGGAGGGGGGTTTATCTAGAAGTTCTAGTCTAGGAATATTGTTGACAAATAATGGGGTAAAAATGTTAATAAATAAACCTAAAAAGATGCTTTTGGGGCTAGAACCCTGGACCCTTAACACTAATTCCTTATGCGTGCGCTGTCTACCACTGGGGTGGCTATACATCAGGTATTAGAAGCGAAAACATAAACATATATTATAAAGTAAGTTTTGATGATGAACTTCATCTTCTTCTTCGCGCCAACCAGAGTATCTACAACTTAGTCATTTCTCAACAAAAATGGAAAATGTAAACATAGAAGTTATGGCAAATTTCATCATGATTTCAAAAATACAAAGTATCAAAACTGTAAACCAGAAGCCAACATGAATTTTGCTAATCCTAATTCTGAACCCTAATTTTCTCAACAAGTTCTGATCTGAAATTCTCTCTACTTAGGCCATATAAATTAAATCTATAAATATGTATAGATTCAGAGCCATGATATCTACATTATGTCTTTGAAATTGCAAGCCTAACAATGCCTAAGTAATGGATTGAAAATCAGAAGAAACTTACCTTGCAGCTGGAGATTGTTCTGTGAGTTAGAGCCTGGTTTAGATTGCTGTGATGTTCTGGTCAGCTTCCTCAAGTTCTCAGAAAGCTAAAGCAACCCTTAACTTTAGTTACGGATGGTTGGAATATTCTGGTGCAGTCAATATGCAAAGTTCTGATTTTTAAAATAGAGATTGGTGAAGACTGTATTACAGTTTGAAAACAGAAGTTGGGAAAGCCTATAAGTGTATATCAGAAACCGTGTGGATGATTTGGCCAAGAAACATACAAAGAAAATTAGAGTTTGGATGCAAAAATCAGAAACTAACAGGTTTTGTGTTTGTGTTGCAATTTTAGGTTCTTGGGAATTTTCAGCAAGGTTTCAGGGATTTTTTCAATCTTTCTTCAGTTTGAAAATGAAGTTTAATTTATAGGCAAAGGATTTAGAAGCTTGAGAAGTCAGGAGTACAACCATCATGTGTTATGGATTGTTGACTTATTTTTTAAGCAAGTTTAGACAAGCATGGTTTCAGGGCAAGGTAGGGTGGTTAGAAGCTTTAAACATGCCTAATATGAGTTTGTAGGCATGATTTATGGGGAAGTACACTCAGAAACAAAGTAAAGTATTGGCTCAAAATAAACTTTGTAGAAAATTTTACTTTTCAAGGACAGTAGTGATACTTTTATGCCACACGTGGGAAGATCCTTTGGATAAAGGCTTAGACACTGGGATAAGGACTCAAAAGTTGGTGTAAGCATTAAATTATGATGAGATTTAACAAGCAAGAAGGCCTGCAACATGAGATTATGCAGCATAGCTTGAAACTGGATCAGAAGTTTAGCATAAACGTAACTTAGATTAAGAACAAATTTCCAACTTCTGATCTTTGATTCTCCCTACTTCAGCATGATCTAAAGGAGTTCTCAGACTTTTCAGAAATCTTGTAACATGCTTTGTAACCCCTCTTTGAATCATCTTTGCAAACTCTGATTCTACCTACGTGAAAACTAGCCCAGAAGTTCTAATCAAATTCTGACTTGGAAATGTTCAGAATTTACTAAGTGTTTTAGTTTCATGGATGTGTCTTCAAGGATTTATAACTTGAAATCCCAGCATTTTTAGGAGGAGTTATGTTCTAAAATGTTTTATATCTCATTGAGATCTAAAACTCTTGTGTCAAAAGTTCTTCCTGAATCATCTTGCATCATGATGAAAATCTGGCCAAAAGTTCTGAACTTATCATATTTTCTTAACACTTAGAAAAATTTCTAAGTGTTTAGAACTTTGACTTTTCCAAAGTAATTTTGACTTTTGATTTTCTTGATGAACCAACTTCATATTTTACCATATCTTAATGAAATGTTATTCTTGAAACTTGATTTTGATTAAAAAGTCAAAGTTTGACTTTTTAGTATGCATTTTGACCATTTTGCCCTTGTGCCAATTCCAAACCTAAATTGATATATCAGTGTTGCAAACTTGAGTCATGGAAGATCTTGTGAGAAAATTCTTGAGAAATGAGAGGGTAAATTTTGGGATACAACACCAGACAACTTGGAAGTTTATCCATCTCTTTTATCCCCAGTCAGGGTATATAAGAACTAAACTCCCCGGTAGAGCGATGAACGACCAATGTTCCTGGACTCTTCTCCCTAAATTGAAGTCAACATTCTCTAGCGGAGTTTCCTCAAACAGCAAGCAGAAATCCCCAGCAGAAGAATTCTAGAGAAGATCGAAGATACACATCCTCTTTATCCCCAACAATAGTCAAGGATTTATTTTCACAGACAAAGACACTGCACGGGTTTACAAATGCACTTCAACAACATTTCACATCAGTTACAAATGTCATAGCATATGCATACGAAATGCATATAGCACAGTCTCATTTATTTTGAGATCATCATTACGCAATGCATTTCATACATCATGATATTGCATACAACTGACTATGTATCTTTTCAGGTAAAGTTCACAAACAGACGAATATCATCAACAATTCTCAAATATGGTTAGATAAAGGTCAATTCCCGAAACAAGACGGGACGACTATCTTGATCACCAATGGTATGAACTCCCGAAATAGACAGGTTTACCAACAAACTGACTGTAGACCAATTCTCGAAATAGGACGAGGCAACTATCTACATGATGAACACTTCCTTCAAAGGAATCTGCTGGCTCAGATTGAATCGACCATAAGTTTATTCTGATACTTATTCCAGTAGACTTTTTCTGGCTCAAATTAAATCGACCAAAGATTTATTCTGATACTTCTCCCAGTTAAAGACGCACACATACATCTGTTGGCTCAGATTAAATTGACCATATATTTATTCTGATACTTCTTCCAGTAGACCTTTTTCTGGCTCATATTAAATCAACCATAGATTTATTCTGATACTTCTCCCAGTTAAAGACGGACACTGACATTTGTTGGCTCAGATTGAATCGAACATAGATTTACTCTGATACTTATTCCAGTAGACCTTTTTCTGGCTCAGATTAAATCGACCATAGATTTATTCTGATACTTCTCCCAGTAAAAGACGGACACAGACATCTGCTGGATCAGATTAAATCGACCATAGGATTTGATCTAATACTTCTTCCATTAGACTTTTTTGGCTCAGATTAAATCGACCAAAGATTTATTATGATACTTCTCCCAATTAAAGATGAACAAAAACATCTTCTAGCTCAAATTAAATCGACCATAGATTTACTCTGATACTTCTTCTAGTGGACTTTTTCTGGATCAGATTAAATCGACCATATATTTATTCTGATACTTCTCCCAGTTAAAGACGGACACAGACATCTTCTGACTCAGATTAAATCAAGCGTAGATTTATTCTGATACTTCTTCCGATTAAAGCCAAGCATAGACTTAGTCTAATTTATATCAACAGTTACTTTGGATGGCATCTATAAGCCCATCTCTGACAACTCTCCATCACTTCTCCAAATGGCATCTTTAATCCCATTTCCGATATAATCAACCAACAACATTACTTCATGCATCGACGAGTACAAATTTTTGGTCACTTAATTGTTCAATCATCTTCTACCTTTAAGTCACGAATGGAGGACATGCCAATCTAACTCTTCAGGTTAAAGAAGACTGAACAGGGGCAGTTGTTGTACCCTAAAATTTGCCCTCCCATTTTTATTCAAGATATCTCCTCATGCTTCTAAGATTTTCAATGGCTCAAAACTACTCAAGAGTTGATTGGTCAAAATTCTCCTCCTAAGCAATGAGTCCACAACTAGGGTTTCATGTTTCTCAATGATGTTTGGGTTTAAAGAGTCTCAAGTGGTTCCCATGGTTCTTCATATGTCTTCAAGGATGTTCATGTCAAGTTTCAAGTCTTACATCTCAAGTTTGCTCAGTCAATTGCTCAGATGACTAAAAATCAACTGTATTGGACAAAAAGTCAATTTTGGTCAACATACAGTCAAACATCAAGTTTTTTTGTCAACATCAACATTTTGAGGTGAAATTTGTAATTTGATCAAGGGTTGATCATGATTCCTCAAGAAAATCCCTCAAATCATCAAAGGTCAAAAATTGCCAAATTAGGGTTTTGATTGAAGATGATTGATCATTGACTTTTGGCCTAATGCATGACTTAATGGCTTAAAGAATGACCTAAAAATCTCAAATACAATATCTTGACATAATTACATGGCTCAAGACATTTCAAAGATACAAGTGGTTGATAGTTGAAGAATTGAATCAATTGATAAAAAGTCAACAGTCAAACTTTGACTTTTTGGTCAACATTGGAATTAAAAAACAAGAATCATCAAGACATTCAAAATTATCAAGTTTAATCATCAAAAATCAACAAAGTCAATAAAATCAAGGAAAACTCAACAAAATGTCAAAGTTGGAAAATTTCCAACACTTAGAAAAAATTCTAAGTGATTTGTTCTTTATAAAATCAATACTTCATGGCCATTTTTCACTAAGATGCAAGTTGATTCAAAGAAAACTTTCAACATGAAAGTTGTAGGGATTGATAAATTCTACAAATTTTTCCTTGAGGGTTGATGTCCAAAAAATGCTTGGATTAAGAGATATAGGCCCATGAAGTCATGATGTTTTTATCTAACACTTAGAAAAAATTTCAACAAGTTTTGGTCAGTTTTTCATATCAACTTCTTGACCAATTCACCAATTTCCTTGTTGATTTAGCCAAAGGGGTCAACATGAATGTTATAGACAATGTTTCAAGCTTTCCAAAATGTCCAAGAGCATAAATTTATCATACTTGAGCTAGAAATTTCGAAGAGATGAAGATGGCATGACAAACTTGAATTATAGGTCATTCTTTTGAAAGCCTTATGATCCAATCTTCAAGCATGCTGAATAATCTCACTTTGCAGGACTCTAAAACCCTAAATCTATCCATAATAAGAGGTTACACACACTTTTGATCCATGATCCAAGTGATTAAAGCTTTATCCAATCCATTTTTCCATTTAAAGAAGAAAGGTAACATTTCCATTCTTATAAAGCAAGCTTTAATCACAAAGTCAACTCTTTGAGCCTCTCACTTATTTCTTCTAACCAGGCTTCATCCTAAAGGGAAAAAGCAACCTCCCTGCACCCAACAACCTCAGAACATGCTTATACTTGAAGCATTGAAACTATGGAAATTCATCAAACTTGGTTGTTTCATATCAACCAAACCAGAACCCTGTAACTTGTAAACCAAGCCCTCTCATCCCCTAAAACCTCTTGCCTGTAAATGGAGGGAGAATTTGCAAGCCAACAGACAGTTCATAAGCCCTCTAAACCTCTCACACTCTCTCAAAGTCATAATTTCCATAAAACTCCATTTTTTTTAGCTTTGAAGTCCATTTCTTCGAATCTCTCAAACCTTGCAATATATGTGCCAACCAACCATCCATACACCTTATATACAAAACAAATAACACATCTAAACACTTGTTATACTTCTATAACACCATCTTCATCATCTTCCAAACCTCAAAAACAGAGTCTTGCAAGTTGACTTGGTTGGGAAGATTCAGGCACTTTCAGCACAAAGTAAGGATTAGAATAGCTTTAGTGTGGTCCCAACAAGCTTATAGGATCATCACATTGCACCTGGAAGCATCCATACGTGTTCTGAGTTTTCACTTCAAGAGGTAAGTATTCCAATTTTGAAATCTTGGTACAAGCATCATTTACATTTATTTACAAAAGGAAAATGTAGATATCATGTCTATGAAGCTAACCATATCTTTAGTTTTTGTTTCGATGGACTATGTGATGAGAATTTTGGAACTGAAGTTTCTGAAATATTAGGTTTTCAGTTTGGTACCGAACAAAATTCTTCCTAATCCTTAATATATAGCTTTTGAAATTTATATGGTTGGATTCGTGATCAAAAATCAAGCAACTTTGGTTTTGGAAGTTTTCAAAATGGTTGAAAATGAGAGTTTTACCGATTCAAAAATGGTGTTGATGTTGGACTGCTAGCGCGCGAAGGAGGAAGAAGATGAAGTTCAAATTTTCAAAATTGAGTTTATAATATATTTAGTTGAACATGTTTTATGACTAGATGAAATATCCACGCCAGAGGCAAGCGCGCGCATACAAAAGTCACTTCTTACTATAAGGGCGAGGGTTCGAACCATAGTGAACCCCCCTTTTGCCATTTTGTGATTTTATTTTGATTTTTGTGATTTCAGAAGCATGCTTCACATATATTTTCACTAAGACACTCTCTTAACACTACATGCGCGTGGCCTGGTGGTAAGCTTTTGAAACTGTAACCCTAAGGTCCTAAGTTCAAGCCTTGGCAGCCATAAAACTCCCTTTTACCACTATTTTTCTTTAGTTTCCTTTTATAAAACTTCAACAATTATTTTCACCTATCAAAACAACTTATTTTAAGATGATTTTTTTCATACTATTAGTTTACCATATCTACTTTATTAAAATTAAAAAATATCACAAAAATACTTTTCATTTCTTTATTTTTCAATTAAATCAAAGTGCACACTTTTTAGGGTTTTTTAAGGGATTTTTGAAGATCATTTGATCAAATTTTTAACCTTGCTCACAAAGCTTGATTTTACCATGATAGGCCTTAATTCTCATAAGGTACCTTGACACTTGAGTAAACGTTTCATGATAGCTTGAGTTTTCTTCTTAGAACTTTTCTCAACCAAATTCACATTAAAATATGAAATGTATACAAAAAATTAAAACTATGCTCCACGACTTTCATCTTTAATGTGATGCATAAACTTGTTTCAAACATATCAACTCAAACCATTTTTTACAAAAAAAAATATAACAACATTAAAGTTTCTTTTTTCCTTATTTTTATTTACATGCTTAGATCAATTGCATAGGCTGCAACTATTGATGTAATAACGTAGATTTCTTTCCTCACTTTTTCATATTTATTGTAACTGCTAATGGTGTGTAATAGATAATTAGGGTTTATTGCTTTTCTTCCCATTCACAAATTTGTACTCCCCATTCCCGAAGTGTTGTAATAGCGTAGGACCTTTAATTTCCGCAATTTACTGCTTTCCTTATTACTGTTAGTTTAATAGGATTGTATGGTGATATAAAAGAAAACGGTAGCAAACCCTAATACAAGACAAATTAATTGAAATAAAAACACTTTGCACACATACACCTCTAGGATAACCTCACTCGTTGCCTTCGAATAAAACAGTCATTTCCCTCGAACGTAGGATGCTTTAGCAAAGACCCTCGGTTACAAAATCGTAGTCCCTCAATGACCCTTCGATGTTACCTTTGGTAAACGATCTTAGTCCCTTACGACAATTGCTAAAGCGTCCTACAAGTTTCCTTCTATGATTGTACGATGACCCGCACTTGTCCCTCACATCCAATGATAGGGCTTCCTACTAACTAATGGTAGGATAGTACTATCTAAAGTAGGAGGAAAAGAACCAAAGACCATTGAGTAGGTAGATCGCTCGTAATCGCTTTCTCACAAACTAAAACAATTTTCACACCTCACACTTTCAAAACAACTACTTTTAAAGCACTTTATAAACATTCTTGAGGACTGATACAAGGATTACTATAATGCAAACTGCCTTACATTAGGCATCTTTAAAACATCTTTTCACAAAAACAACACTTTCCTTCAAGATGTTTTCAAAACAAACATTTTGTATACATTCTCAATGATACGAGAATCATTACAAAATTTCCGCACTTAGGCATTTTTAAAATATTTTCAAACAAAAACACAAAGCATTTCAAAAGTAAGATAGCGATTAAGAACCCGTAGATAACTACGGATGAAAAGGGTGCTAACACCATCCCTTTTCATAACCTACCCCCTTACTTAGAAAATTCTAAAAATGTCTCTCCTGTTCTTTTCACCCTTTCCTTTATTGGATAAAAGAAAAGTCAGTGGCGACTCTTGCTGTCTGCAACATTTACGATAAAATGCAAAACCAAAAGTGAGTTCTTCCACCGTATCATATTCCCCATTCACAAGAAAATGTGAAATGGCTAATGATCTTTTGGCCCTTATACATATTGATGTATGTGGAGCACTAACATACCATCCAGAAGAGGTTTTCAATACTTCATCATATTTACTGATGATTTCAGTAGATATGGTTATGTGTATTTATTGAAACACAAATCCAAAACCTTTGAAAAGTTCAAGGAATTCAAGAATGAAGTACAAAACCAACTAGGTAAGAATATTAAAGTTCTTCGATCAGATCGAGGTGGTGAATATTTAAGCCTAGAGTTTTATGACCATCTAAATGAATATGAGATTCTATCCCAACTTACTCCTCCAGGAACACCACAATGGAATGGTGTATCTGAGAGAAGAAATTGAACCTTGTTAGACATGGTCTGGTCCATGACGAGTCACGCTGATCTTCCAAACTACTTTTAGTGACATGCACTATTGAAAGCAGCTTACACACTTAACTGTGTTCCATCCAAAATGGTTGAGAAGACACCATATGGGGTATAGAGTGGTAAGAAACCACATATGTCTTACATGAAGACTTGGGGTTCCGAAGTTTATGTGAAACGACAAATTTAATTAAGCTTGAGCCCAAATCTGACAAATTCTTATTTATGGAGTATCCTAAAGAAACAATAGGGTATTACTTCTACAATCCTTCTGAGGGCAAAGTGTTTGTCGCTCGAACTGGAGTTTTTTTGGAAAAGGACATTATTTTTGAAGGACTCGGTGGGAGGAAAGTAGAGGTTGAAGAAATTAAATAATCACACAGCATTTATACACCAATGGAGGAATTAGAGCAAGAAACACAAGAAGTTATGGAAAAGCAACATGCTTAAGTAGAACAAGACCAGTGTAGGTCAAGCAGGATACATCACCAACCTGATAGATATTGATATCTCATAAGTGATCAAGGTGATGTACTACTCATGGATCAAGATGAGAATGTCACCTACCATGATGCCATAACTGGTCCTGAGTCTGAGAAGTGGCTAGAAGCCATGAAATCTGAAATGGATTCCATGTACACAAACCAGGTTTGGACCTTGGTAGAGCCTCGTGTAGGAGTTAACCCTATAGGACACAAGTGGGTCTTCAAAAAGAAGACTGACATGGATGGTAAGGTACATACCTATAAGGCAAGACTGGTTACAAAAGGATATAAAACAATTCATGGGGTTGACTATTTATGAAACCTTTTCACCAGTTTCAATGCTTAAATCTATTCGAATTTTACTTGCTATCACTGCATATCATGATTATGAAATGTGGCATATGGATGTTAAGACTACCTTCCTTAATGGGAATCTTCTTGAGGATGTGTACATGACACAACCTGAAGTATTTGACATACCAGAAGAAGCCCAAAAGATATGAAAGTTACAGCGATCAATCTATGGATTGAAGCAAGATTCTAGAAGCTGGAATCTTCGTTTTGATGAAATAGTAAAACAATATGGATTCATTAAGAATGAAGATGAGCCTTGTGTCTACAAGAAGGTTAGTGGGAGCATGATCATCTTCTTAATATTATATGTAGATGATATATTACTCATTGGAAACGATGTCCCTACCTTGCAACAAGTAAAAACTTGGTTGGGAAAATTCTTTTTTATAAAGAACCTAGGTGAAGCAGCCTATATATTAGGAATCGGGATCTATAGAGATAGATCACAAAAACTGCTTGGCCTAATTCATAGTACATACATAGACAAAGTGTTGAGACACTTTAATATGCATGATTCCAAGAAAGGATTCATACCTATGCAACATGGCTTGTGTCTATCAAAAACACAATCCCCTTCAACTAAGGAAGAAAGGGATCGCGTGAATAAGATTCCATATGCATTCGCAATAGGATCTATCATGTATGCCATGTTATGTACTCGACCAGACGTCTCGTATGCTTTAAGTACAACGAGTAGGTACCAATCTGATCCCGGTGATGCTCATTGGGTAGCTGTCAAGAATATCCTAAAGTACTTGAGAAGGACTAAGGACTCATTCTTGATATATGGAGCTCATGAAAAGCTTGTTATTATTGGATATATCGATGTTAGTTTCCATACAGATAAGGATCACTTTAGAACGCAATCTGGTTATGTGTTCTGCTTAAATGGTGGCACTGTGAGCTTGAAAAGTTCAAAGCAAGATACAGTTGTTGATTCTACAAATAAGGCCGAGTATATTGATGCCTCAAATGCAGCAAAGGAAGTTGTTTGGATCAAGAAGTTCATTAGTGAACTTGGCATAGTCCCTAGCATTGTGGATCCCATTGATCTCTATTGTGATAAGAATGGTGCTATCGCACAAGCTAAGGAGCCTAGACCTCACCAATGATCCAAACACATAGTGGGAGATTGTTGGTGTAAGCCCTAGAGGCCAATACTTTTGGTACTTGTATCTAATTATTTATTAATAATAAAAGGAATTTCTTTATTATGTTTGATTTTCCAAAATAATAAAGTCTCTAGAATAGTTCGTCTGTTTAATGAAATATTAAGTGTGACTTAATCATGAGATCCCATTAAACATAAGGACATTATTCTTAAAGTATCTGTAGTCGAGCTTTATTGCAAAGTGGGATAACATTAAAGCATTAAGATTATTATGTAGATAGAATGATGATAACATCTCATAGATCATGGATAAGGAGTTATCAAGTTTTGACATAGGTATGAATATTAGGAGTAATATTTATATTGGATTGACCCGTTATGAGAATACTACATAGAATGTTACGTAATGTGTCAAAAGTTATTCTCATGGTGATAATGTGTATACCACCCTTCGACCTGAAATCACTATGTACCCTATATGTAGAGTTAAGTACTTCATTGTTGATCAAACGTTATCCATAATTGGATAACCATAAAGACAGTTGATGGGTACTTCACAAAGCATATTGAGGGACATGAGTGACTTATATGGAATTTGCCCATCCTGCATAACAGGATAAATGTCTAAGGGCCCAATATTGAACTGGACAAGGGTGACACGGTCTATGCCTTGTATTCAATATAGACATAAGGGCAAAAGGGTAATTGTACATACAAATATTATCACAGAAAGATTTTTTCATATCACATGACATTTTCGTGACTTGGGTAGCAGTGATGTATTGCTAGATACCGCTCACTGTTTATTATATTAAATGTGTGATTTAATATAATTGCCAATGTCACAAAAACCTATAGGGTCACACACATAAGAACATGTTGATAAGAAATATAGTAAATGAGAAACACTGTAAGGTAAGGCGCACTTAAGAGAATTGTAGAACACTATAAGGTACAATATGTTTAAGTGGAATATAGAATGTGGTAAGGTACCACGCGCTTAAGTGGTATACGGTACATCATAAGGCATGATTCCCATAAGCTTAATTGGGCTTTTAGCTTGCATCCCACACAAGTGGTTCTATAAATAGAACCCTTGTTCTAAAGCATTTTTACTTGATGAAAATTCGATCTTGAAATCCTAGCTGTATTTTCTCTCACTCTCTCACTCAAAGCTTCCGTTCGTAAACAGCTAGCACTGTGACCGGAAGTGATCTATTCGGGTGGACTGAGTAGAGGCATTGTTCTTCATCAATGCTCGTGATCACAGCATCAAAAGCCTGAATCACTGTAAAAGGTAATAGTTTTTATCACTAACCATGCCCATTTGTAAGGATCACTAAGGAAAATTTTAATTTTCGCAGCATTTTGGATCGCAATTTTCCTTCACCCCAGTCTCCTCATCTAGAAGTTTGTCTTGAGTAAGGTATTGAATGATGTGCGACATCCAGCCCTGAACATTCTCTCAAGACCATGACCTCTTTGACTTCTATGCTCGGTGTATCCAAAGTTTCCTGAATTACCATTCTATTAAACCCACACCCTTTAATGTTTTCTAATTGAGAGAGAAAATCGGCCCTAACATTTTCTTCTTGGGGAATATGTGATACCTCAAACTTCATGAATCCTTTAGCAAACTGTAGAGTTCTTTGTAGGTAATTTAGAAACATCAGATCTTTTATTTGATAACTTCCGGTAATCTGGGTAGCAATCAACTATGAATTTGTGTGTACCAATAAATGGGTGACCCCGACCTCTCTTGCCAACCTCAAACCGACAATAATAACTTCATATTCTACTTGATTATTTCTAGCTTGGAAATTGAAATAGAGGGATTGCTCGATATCCAAATACCTTTGTCCTTCCAATACTATTCCTGCTCTATTGCCTTTGAGATTGGATGATCCATCTACCAACATGATCCATTTCTCTGATAATTCCTCTAAGGAAGGCGAGCTCAACTCCATCAAAAAATCTTCCAGCACTTGAGACTTGATGCTTCTCTTGGTTGTGAATGTGATGTCATAATCTGATAGTTCCATGGCCCAAGACACCATCCTACCTACTAGGTCCAATTTCTTCAAGATTTTATTTATGGGATAGTTCGTTATGACAATAATAGGGTGTCTTTGGAAATAATGCCTCAATTTCTTGGTAGTTATCACCACTGCTAGATCTAACCTTTCAATATTCTGATAACAGGTCGCATCCCCTTTAAGAGCTTTGGTGACAAAATAAATTGGTTTTCCCCATCTACTCTATCTTGAATCAACACGGAATTGATCGCTTTGTCAGAAACTTCCAGATATAAGATAAGGGGAGAATTTTCTCTTGGTCTAACCAAGATCGATGGCGTGGATAGAAATAGCTTCAACTCATTAAATGCCTTTTCGCATTCCTATGTCCATTAAAACTTAGCTGAAATTTTTATAGTTGCGAAGAAATGTATGGATTTATCTCCAGTTCAGGACAAAAATCGGGATAAGGCGGCTAGTATTCTCGCCAGTCGTTAAACTTCTTTCATTGATGTCAGGCTTCTCATGTCGATGATCACGTGGCATTTGTCTGGGTTAGCCTCTATTCCCCAATGTGTCAACATAAAACCCAGAAACTTGTCATCATGTACCCTAAAGGTGCATTTGTCTGGATTGATCCTGTTGTACCCCAAAATTTGCCCTCTCATTTCATCAACATTTCTCATTATAAGACTCTTGGAATTCAAGATCAAGCTAGGGTTTGCTCTGCTCAAGACACCTCCTTGCACTGTTGACCTAAATTAGGGTTTGAGTTTGCACCGGGATTTTTGAGCCTTCAATGCCCAAATTTACTTTCATACTTCATGTTGGACTCACAAGTTTGTCCCTACCAAGTTTCAAGCCTTGATTCAAATTTTTGCCCAGTCAACTAGACAGTTGACCTAGAAATCAGTTGTATTGGGGAAAAAGTCAACTGTGGTCAATTGACAGTCAAACCTTATGAATTTTGACCCACATCAACATTATGAACTCATATGAACCATTTGATCAAGTTTGGATCACAATTCCACCAGAAATTTGATCAGATCACCAAAAGGGCAAAATGGTCATTTTTAGGGTTTTGACTGTACAAAGGCAATTTTTGACTGTTTGACCTATCCAATGGCAAATAAAGCTCAACCATGGACTCAAGGACTCAATGAAATTGTCTTGACCCATTCAACAAGTTCAAAAGATCTCAAATGCATAGGATTGACAGATGAATTTTTCAGTCAACTGATCAAAATTTAACTGTATACTGAAAAGTCAAACTTTGACTTTTTGGTCAAAATCAAGTGCCAAGGGTCATTTTTCATCAAGACGTGTTAAATTATGAAACTTGTCCATCAAGAAACTCAAAAATGCAAATTAGGGTTTAAAATAGAAAATTTTCATAACTTAGAAATTTTCTAAGTTATAAAATTTTCTTATTTTTTCCTAACTTTGTCCCATTTTTTCACCAAGATTCAAATGGATTAAAACAAAACTTACAACATGAAAGTTGTAGTCAATCACAAAGTCTACAACTTTGATTCACAAAGTTTTCTCAAAAGAAGCTTGGATCTCAAGTTATGATTTTTGGAACAAGGGTACCTAAAACTTTTAACTTAGAGAAATTTTGCCCTAGTTTAGGCAGGATTTTGACCCATCTTCTTGGTCACTTTTCACATAGTTCCACTTGGAGTTTCAAGTTGCATTTCAAAGATGGATTATAGTACATGTTGCAAGCTTTCCAAATTATCCAAGAACTCCTCAAACACCTTTGTGGTTAGGGAGAATCGAATGCTTGAAGTTGGAAAAAACTCACTTTGTATCAATGGCAAATACATGTTCATACAAGTTGCATTTTCAAACAAGCATGCTTTGTACTTGTTTGCAGTCCTCTAAACCATTTTACACTCCTTAATTGAATGCAAATCCACTGAGCTAATGCATTATCTTGGTCATTTGTACATTGCACACAAAACTAATCCCTATTTGGAAAAAGGTACATTTCCATTCTTGAAAAGTTATGCTTTATGTCAAAACATGATCTTTGAGCATAGGGGCCATATCTCAGAAGCCAAATAAAATCCACAAATTCCAGTAACCAAGGGCAAAGTATGCATAATACAAGATAGAGGGTACAAGCATGTAAAGACAGGTTACACATTCTTGCTTCAAAAAGAAGAAATTTGTCCAAATCTTGCCAACTTGAAAACCAGTCCATGATAGCTTAAACAAACATTGCAAACACATTTCACAGAACCCTTTGAGCTATAAACACGAGCTCTTTACCACCCAAACCTCCTTGTACACAAAATCTCCATTTTTCTGCAAAACAGGGCAAGCCCTGCAGAATCACCTCCACTTTGCCTCGTGCGTTTTGCCTCAAACTTGTTCCAATACCTTCTATTCAACTCACATAAACTATTCCAGACCTCCATTGCCAACTGTAACTCCATTAACACACATTGCCATTTTTGTTTGGAAGCTTTGCAGGTTGAGTTCTGTAGCACGATTCAGGCTACTTCAAAACAAACTAAGCATTGGGAGAGCTTCAGCCGACATCAGGCAAGCTCAAAAGAACCTCAAGCACCATTGAAAGTTGCTACATTGTCCAGCTCGAACTCAACTGAAACAGGTATTTCATGAACTTCTATCTCTCTATTTAGGAATGGTTAGACTTAGGTTTGTGAATGAAAGATGTTATATTCATAGCCCTGAAACCATACATTTGCTTAGTTTTCATTTATATTAATCGTGCTAGGAGAATTTCATCCATGAACTTTCTGAAAAAACTAGGTTAAGAATTAGGGCCAGAGAAATTCTCTCTGGTCTTTGAGAGTTAGCTTAAGTTTTTTATATGGTTAGATTCGTTGTTTGATGCTCTACAAGTTTCATGTTATGTGTTTTGTCAAAAAAGCACAGAATCAGGAGATAGCATTTTGTACATAGAACGCGCGCGTTTCTGTCTAGAGGAAGAAGATGAAGTTGGTTTTGGGCTGGGCCTGGACAGGCTTGCTTTTGGGACCCCCCACTTTTCTTTTTACACCCCCTGGCCCATTTCTTGTATATTTGTCATTTTTTACATTTTTATTTTAATTCTGACTTTATTATTTTATGCCTAAATATAAAAAATGCCAAAAATTATTTTTATATATTTTTTCCATTTATTTGGTATTTATTTTTATTTTTACTAGTATAAAAATGTTTATATGCTTTTATATCATTTTGTTTAAATTAAAAAATAATACAAATAATACTTTTATTTTCATTTATTATTTTTATACACATTTGAAAATATTTTTTTGAAATATATACATTTTGTAAATAATTTATTTTATTTTATACACTTAATATATTTAATACATATATATACATATATACTATATTTTATTAAATAATTAGAACAAAAAACACAAAAATAATACATTTTTATTTTTATTAATATTTTATACTAAAAATATTTTTTTTCAATATACTTTTATTTTTTATACAAATTGATACATTGTTGTATATAAATAATAAATAATACTATTTATTTAAGAGATTAGGGTTTTTGCCCTAAAAAACAAAAATAATTGAAATTGACTTTTTATTTATTTACATTTCACATTAAAAATACTTTTTGCATACATAAAAACTTTTTTTGCATAATACATTTTATTTAATGTTTATTTATTGTATTTATTTAAATATTGTACATTTAATTGTTATGCCTTACACATTCAATTTGGTTGTAATAATTTAGAATTTAATTTCTTGTCTAAATAATCCCCTATTCAAAATTGTACCCCCCCTCCCTATATGATGTTGTAATAGTGTAGAATTTAAATTCTCGCACCTTTAAATGCTTTCAATTATGCCATGATTAGACTTAGGGTTTGTATGCAAAATCAAAATCAACAAATAGTTTGACCTAATCAAAGACAAAAATGCACGAAAAACAAACACAATGCACACTTACACCCCTAG
Source organism: Vicia faba (assembly GCA_948472305.1). Classification (NCBI taxonomy): domain Eukaryota; kingdom Viridiplantae; phylum Streptophyta; class Magnoliopsida; order Fabales; family Fabaceae; genus Vicia; species Vicia faba. The sequence continues at coordinate 1,268,797,421 of OX451736.1, read as the reverse complement.
GGTTACAATCCACTTGTTGCCTTCAAAAATGGGCCATGGTTGCATGTCAAGTACTTTTGCAAAACAAAAACAAAACAAAAAGATCATAGTCCCTCGATGACGCTATCTGAGTTTCCTAAACAAAATGATCAATTCCCTCAAGAAAATTGCCAAAAATACTTGACACTATTGATATCATGGTCTATACGATGACCCGCGCCTGTCCCGTTTAAACATCCTAACACAAGGTTGTTCACCAAATACAATGGTGAAACAACACTGTTAAAAGGGTTAAAAACATAAGAAAGATCTTTGAGTAAAATAGGGTAGACAACTCTTAGTTACTTGATCAAAGCTTGCAAAAACATCCTTGCTATCTTCAAAACACACTTCACAACACAACTTCAAAATCCTATTTTCAAACATTGAAAAACTTTTTCAAAAGACAAAAAAACCTTTGTATACATTCAAACAAGAATCATTACAAAGGTTGCCACAATGATGGCCTCTTTTCAAAACATCTTTCAAAATCACACACAAAGCACCATTTCAAACAATTGAAGAGCACCATTTCAAACAATTGAAAAGAAAAGCAAGTGATCTAAGCAAGTAACTAAGAGCCCATGTATAACCATGGATAGAAAGGGTGCTAATACCTTCCCTTTCTATAATCTACTCCCCGAACCCAAGAAAACATCTCAAAGGTCTTTCCTGTGCTTTTTGACCTTTCCTTAGGATAAAATAAAAAGTCGGTGGCGACTCTTTCTAAACCAAAACATTTGCAAACACAAACGCAAAATCCCAAGTCAGTTCTCCCACCGTATCATAGAATTGGCGACTGTGATCGGTGGATCTGGAACTGACTGTTTTAAAGCTGGTTCGCGAAATGTCGCGGAAGCAAGAGTCGCCACCGTCTTTTATTTTCTCCAATATGGAAAGGACAAAAGCACAGAAAAATTCCTTATTGAGATTAGTTCTCGGTTCGGGAGGTAGATTTATAGAAAGGGAAGGTGTTAGCACCCTTTCTATCCATGGTTATCCATGGGCTCTTAGATACTTGCTCATTTGTGTTTTCAAAATGTTTGTTTGCTTTTCAGAGTGGGTTTAAAAAAGTTTCGTTTAAAATTTCAGTTCGACTCTTGTATCAGTCCTCAAGAGTGTTTGAAAAGTTGTTTTTTGAAAGCTTTTTGAAAAGTGTCGGTATGAAAAGAAGTTTTGATTTGTTTTGAATTAGAGCAAGTATCTACGAGTCATCTACCTACCCTAAGGAATTAGTCTGTGTAAATGTCCTTAAGGTAGTGCCATCCCACCATTGAGAGGTAGGTAGCACCACCGTTGGAGGTGTTCGGGTCAATTCGTTTGTAGGGACAGTGTGGTCACCAAAGCAACAGTAGGACACCTTAGAAGCTACCCTTATGCCATTGATCCTTTTTTAATTCGAGGCAACTTTTCCGAGGCAACTGGATTATGGACATAAGGACTTACTAAAACGTCCTATACTCGACGACCACGTTTCGAAGGCAAGGCAACAGTGAGGCGTACCCTAAGAGTGGTGTGTGAATTTGTGTGTTATTTTCATGTTATGTTTGTCTTGATCATGCATTGAGTGTTCTACGCTTTGATTTTATTTTTTGGCATATATTCTTTCATGTGATTATTAGCAGTTAAGGGGTGCAGAATTTAAAGTGTGGAAAAATAAAGGTCCTACGCTATTACAAGGCGCGGGTCTACATCGCCAAATTAAACCAAGACCCGATTTGAAAAGAAAAGTGCGAAAAATAAATATCCTATTTATCTATTACAAAGCTTTGGGGCAAATACATTATATTTAAAAAGGAAATAAAAGTAAACGTGCGAAAAGAAATAAAAATCGAGAATGCGAGGGCGTTGGACCCTTTAAGGAAATTAAATTGGAATTAATGATTAAATTATTAAATAAGAAAAAGGACTTATTTTTTATGTTTTTTGGATTTATGAAATTTAATGAGAGAATTAATTGGAATTAAAAGTTAAATAAAACCTAGTTCTAAATTGTTTTTAATTTATAAAAAAAATATTCAAGTTTGACCTAATTTACATTAATTATTTAAATGGCATATTTATTTACAAAAATAATTAATAATTAATAATGGTGAAAAAGGAAAAAAGAATAAAAGTATTAAGACCCTAATTTCTACATTTTTTAGTTTATTAAAAAAAAGCATTAAAGTTAAACCTAAAATTAAAACTAAATTGATTATTATTAAGTTTATTTACAAAATAAAACATTAGTGAATTAAATAATAAAAATATATTTTATTTTTGACTTTCTGATTTTTTTTGTATTTTGTATCGTAAAAATTATTTTTTGATGAATTAAAAGAAAAAACAATTAAATCGAAACAAATAAAAAAGGAAAAAGAAAAGAGATAGAAATACAAACAAGAGGGAGGGTTCTGACCCCATTGTGGAGGTATGTGAGAAGCATTTTGGCACACTGATTCTTGACCTTTTTGACTTTTCAATGATGCGTGTGGAGCGTTTGACTGATGTCCATGGTGGGCTGCCTATCCTGGCCTTTGGATTAGAGTTGTTGGGCGTGTGGCAAGCCAGATTATGAGGTTGTATGGTACTCCCCTGGATGTGATGATCACCTGAACATGTAAATATGAAAAACATAGAGAAACATGGGGGACCTGGGATTCGAACCCAGGTCCCATTGCTTGCAACCACTCCTTTCCACCAACTGAGCCAGCGCGTTAGTTTTGATATATAATAAGATAGAAATAATATATATGAAACGTGTAATTATTTTGGAACCAAATAAAAAAACGCGCTAAATTTCAAATATACCAATCATGCCAAGCCACGCCAGCGTCTCCCCCATCGTTCTTCGTTTTACCTGAAAATACAAGCTAGATAGCGGGGGTTTTAAACCCCCACTAAATAGTACAGTGAATAATAGCGATTAAGCACTGAGTAATGATAAATTAGGCGCGAGGCGTGGTTTTGAATCGTCTTGTTGTCACGATTCCAATGGTGTTATTCTTATGGTCTAATTTTTCCCCAGGCAAGAATCCCCAATTTCATACCTCTGAAACCCTAGGCAGCTTCCATGGTGGATTCGTGCACAAGGCTTAAAAACTCAATCAAAGAATGTCAATAGCTTTAGAATAATCAGCTTAGTACAAATCAATCATCAGAATGCATTAACATGGCATGAAAATATGAATACGAATATGCAAAAAAGTATGAACAGGGTGACTTCGTGCTACCAGTTCTTTGAGTATGGAGACCTGAAAAGTATTGGAAAAGATTCCTGGCAGCCTTGGCAAGCTTATGGAATAGTTTTTAGGCTTTGAAACACACTGAAACTATGTTTTCAGTTTTGAACTTTTTAAGAAAAATGCAAGTTTTTGTTTTTGATTCTGAGCGCAGCTAGCTTGTTTCTCCCTATGATTAGGTTTAGGTTTGTGCTTATATGTGGAATGAATTAGGTTAGAAATCCAAGCCAAAAAACCTTTGCATTGATGCTTTTGAGATTTGATTTTCCATGAATCTTTTTCAATCTTTTTCATTCCTTTTTGATACCAATCATTGCCAATTCTTGCCTTTTTGAGTATGCACGAAATATTGAGTGAATGATGAGTGAAAATGCTGCATAAAAAGATTTGAAAACATTTGTTTAGTATTTTTCTCATATTTAATTTTAATTAAATGAATTAATGGATTTAAAAATTCAATTAATAAATTAAAAATAAGAAAATAACTCCCCTTTGGTTCAATGGGCCGTGCATAGCTTTTGGGTGATGATTCTTGGAAGAAATTGTGGCCCATTAGCAATTTTGAGGCATTTGAAGCAAAGTTGACTTTTCAAAATTCCCAAAAATTTCCCAACTTCCACAAGGCATATCTTGCTCAATGTTTAAGATTTGATCATGTTCTTGGACATTTTGGAAAGGTCTTGAAGTCCTCTAACCAATGCCTTTGGTACCATGTCATTTTTATTTACCAATCTCAAGTTATGGTCTTTGACTTAAAGTGCCTTTTTGTTGACTTTTGAAAATGACCTATAATGTTGAGATTGATAACTTTTTGTGAGAGCATTTCTTGGACTTGAAGTGTGAAGAGGAGTTGTAGGAAATTTCATTCTCTTCAAAATGAGCTTTGGATGGAATTTTTCTGATAAAACATGTGGAAGTTATGCCCTGGTCAATTTGCAGTTGACTTTTCTAACTGTCCAAAAATAGAAACTTTTGCATCTTGAGACCTTTTGAGCCATGCCTTGATAATCATGATCAATAATTGATCAAATGATGTTTGTGGCTTCAAAATAAGATGTTGACCAAAAATTTTGACTTTTGACTGTCAAATGACCATTTTGCCCCTGTAGTTGACTGTTGAGCAATTAGGGTCTTTGACTGTGCAATTTTGTGCTGTGAGTCTTGAAACTTGGCATGAGGATACTTGACCATATTTGTAGGCATGTGGGACTTGGTTGGACCCTTGAAAACTTCAATTTCTTTGCCAGAACCAAAACCCTAATTTTTGACTGTTAGGAGGCCATTGGACTGTGCAACCCTTGGGAGATTTTGAAGCATGCTCTTTGCAAATCTTGAAGAATATGGGAGGGCAAATTTTGGGGTACAACAGTTGCCCCTGTTCAATCTTCTTAGACCTGAGGATGTAGATTGGCTGACGGGCCTTTCGTAATCCGAAGGTGGAAGATGATTGAACACTAGAGTGCCCAGAAATTTGCGCTCACATGTTGGCTGTGTGATGGTGTGAATGGGCTTACAGATGCTATTTGGAGATTGATGGATAGGAAGATGGGCTTACAGATGCCCTGGGTGTCGATCGCGTAAGAGATTCCTTAGCGAGAACTTGCGTACCTAAAAAAAAGAAAATGATTACCTGGCCTATTACAGGAGCTGGTCTTCAAACTCTTTGTGTAAATGCGCCCTGACTGGTTACAGGAATTGAATCTTAAAACCTCTTCAGACGTGCCCTGGCGAGATACAGGAATCGAGTCTGGAGCTTCAAAAGGCTATGAATGAATCAGGGACGGTTATTACCTCAACGGGACGGTGAGAGAACCTCGGATGATTACTACCTCAACAGTAACGATGAGAGAATCTGGGGTGATTACTACCTCAACAGTAACGATGAGAGAACCTTGGGCGATTACTACCTCAACAGTAACGATGAGAGAATCTTGGATATCTTCTACTGAGTCTTCATCAGGAAAATCTTTAGGAATCGATTTAACCGGACTAGAGAAGGCCTTTGACTGGATAAGAATCAGGAAAATCTTTAGGAGTCGATTTAACTGAACCAAGCAAGGTCTTGGAATAACTTCAACTGGATAAGAATCAGGGAGATCTTAGGGTCGATCTGACTGAACCAGAGAAGGCCTTTGACTGGATAAGAATCAGAAAAATCTTAGGGTCGATTTAACTGAACCAAGCAAGGTCTTGTAATAAATTCAACTGGATAAGAATCAGGGAGATCTTAGGGTCGATCTGACTGAACCAGAGAAGGCCTTTGACTGGATAAGAATCAGAAAAATCTTAGGGTCGATTTAACTGAACCAAGCAAGGTCTTGGAATAACTTCAACTGGATAAGAATCAGGGAGATCTTAGGGTCGATCTGACTGAACCAGAGAAGGCCTTTGACTGGATAAGAATCAGAAAAATCTTAGGGTCGATTTAACTGAACCAAGCAAGGTCTTGGAATAACTTCAACTGGATAAGAATCAGGGAGATCTTAGGGTCGATCTGACTGAACCAGAGAAGGCCTTTGACTGGATAAGAATCAGAAAAATCTTAGGGTCGATTTAACTGAACCAAGCAAGGTCTTGGAATAACTTCAACTGGATAAGAATCAGGGAGATCTTAGGGTCGATCAGACTGAACCAGAGAAGGCCTTTGACTGGATAAGAATCAGAAAAATATTAGGGTCGATTTAACTGAACCTAGCAAGGTCTTGGAATAACTTCAACTGGATAAGAATCAGGGAGATCTTAGGGTCGATCTGACTGAACCAGAGAAGGCCTTTGACTGGATAAGAATCAGAAAAATCTTAGGGTCGATTTAACTGAACCAAGCAAGGTCTTGGAATAACTTCAACTGGATAAGAATCAGGGAGATCTTAGGGTCGATCTGACTGAACCAGACGAAAGTCTTGGAATAGTTGAGCACTTAACTGGATCTTTCCTGAAAGGTAAAGGTCAGTCATATACACTGCATGATATGGGTCAAGCGATGATGTTCTCAACATAAATGAGATTGTGAGATATGGTGCGTATATGCATGCCATAATGTATGGAAATGCGATATTTATGAATGTATGTTTTTGTCTAGGAAAGTAAATCCTTGACGGGTGCCGGGAAGTCACATCCTGGGCTGATGTATGGGGAACAGATCTTTGCTTCCGCTGGGGATGATAGTTGCAAGAATACCGGTGGGAGAAGATAACTCCGTTGGGGAATAAACTTGGCGAATGGATTACTCTGCGGGGAGAAGATCACTATAGCGATCTTGCTGGGGAACAGTACTCTGTGGGGAGAGAGGTACTTTGTGGGATGCTGATGATAACTCCGCTGGGGATACCGTTATTATGTTGGAAGTTTTAATAGACTCCGGTGGGGATGAGAAGACTTTGCCGAGGACGATCTTCTCGTGGCTTTTGGCTGAGGATAACCCAGTTATATCCTGGTAGGGAAACAACCTTTGAATAAAGCCGGGGGACGCGTTCGTGCTCTGTAGGGGGGCAGCTTCCAGAATCTACTGGGGATAAGCTTCGTGCTAGGGAGATGGATTCCACTTTCCTGGGGAAATCTGGATTGGACGCTCCTGGGGAAGTTAATTTGATATGCTGGGGAAGTGGCTCCGCTGAATGTCTGGTATACCGCCGGGGAACAATCTTAGCTCAAGACTGCCGGGGATGCTTGTTAAGAATGTCCGTATATTATGCTGGGGGATGTTGAGATCTGCGGGGGATACCCAACTTCCTTAAGGCTGATTGTATAGCTTTGCTTGGGGAAAGTGCATTGACTTGCTGACTCACTCTCTGGGGAATTAAGATATATTGGTTGCGTTCTTCAGCTGAACTTACCTTGGTATCCTGGTGGACAGAGCAATTAGATCGTTTGGACAACTCACTATTGCCCCTGTTTCTGTGGGAGAGGAAGGCCTGTGAGGTGCTGATAATTGTTGATGGACAAACCTTCTTCTGGTAGGCAAGTTACAATGATGCCGGGACATAGTCATACGCTCTTGATCCCTAACTTTTTCCTAGACTGCCCCTTTCGGGTTTTCAGTCCACCGGGATACCCATTTTTGCCCAAGCCGCCTTTTCAGGTTTTCGACTTGCCGGGTGTACAGATTTTTTTTCTATTTCATCCCTTATTTTTCCCGAACCCTTTTGGTTCGCCGGGAAGCCCTTATTTTTGCCTAGGTGTGTCAACCTAGCGGGTCTTTGATTATGCGCAGTATTTTTTCGACTATGTACGCGCTCTCAGGACGTAGGGAGTTGCCCCTGTTAGAAGTGTTTTGTCATGCCACCCGAAGGTGTTTGGTCAGGCAAGATTCGTTGTTGAAATGCCCCAAGTGACTCAGGCGGAGATTTTCCCCAGGCTATTTGGCTTTTGAGAGATTCTCCTAATTGTGATTGGATTGCCCCAGATGATGGACCATGATCATGTCGTGCCCCTTGATTGGAAGTGCTTTTGTTCACTAGGTATTCATCGTGCGAATTTCCCTGTTGTTCAAACAAAAAGTCATATGCAAACAAAGTTATGTTAAAAATGCAAAGCTTAGGTCTGTCTTGAAATTTTTGAAAATGAAATTTTTTAGTAAAACAAGCAAGTTTTGTAAATTGTGGTGTCAACTCGTTATTTTACCACAAGCCTTAAGGAGTCAGTATACCTTTCGTACAGCATGCTTTCAAACTAACCCAAGCTTCAGCTAGGACTTTTGAGGGTTATAACGTGGCCTGGTTCACGGTTTAAGAAACAAAGGATAAAGGCTCAAATTATTTGTACCCACCCGTTCTTCGTGATGTTCTTCAAACCTAAGCTCAGTTGATCGTGCGTTAGACCTTGTTTAAGTCTTGCTTTGATGTTCCAATGATGGTTCAGATATTGATGATTTATTCTGAATAGGCAGTCATTTTTGTTTTTGTTGAGGGTTTGTATGACCTCTTTCTTTTTGATTTCGCTATCCCTAAATTTTGCCTGAACTTGTTCTTTTTTTAGGAATTACAGCCAGCGGGATGCCCCAGTTTTCGTAAGTCCCCTTCGTAGGTTTTGACTTTTTGGGCTTTTATTTTGGGAAATGATGACTGCCTATCTTTATGATTATTCGGAACCATCATTGTCTTCTTTTTTTTTGTAAGGACCTCTTTGGTGCCAATCGTTATGCACTTGGGTCAACTAAGAGAACTACCCTGCCCCAGGTTATGATAAAGGGTTTTAATTTTCGAAAAGAAAAATTCCTACTTCTTTGGCTCAGAGGGGTTGACGAGGGATTATCTTCCTTATAACTCCAGTGTTTAGGAATTGAAACAATGCCTGGACCTCATCAGCGGGGTCTGTTCAAAAGCATATTGTAGAGATCGTGGTATCATTTTCGTCATCCTCCCTCAAGAGGCTTAGAATTATTAATTGAGAGTTGACATCAAAAAATGGAAGCAATTTTGAAAATAGCGAATGCGAATATATTGATTCAAAATAGACATAAGTGATGCATTAATGGAATAACAACGTTTAACATGAATAAATGTTTAAACAATCAAAGAACAACACAACTTGAACATTCGAATGAACAAAAGTTTTCTAGTCTCAGGGCTTGTCAGTTCAAATGGTGAGCGTTGGAGGGATGGTAGAAAAACTCAGCCTGACCATCTTGTGTGAACTCCAATGCTCCTTCATCAATCAGATCCTGGATCTTGTTCTTCAGAGCCCAACACTCATTTGTATCATGTCCTGGACTATCCGAATGGTATGCACATCTTTTGTTGGGATGATAGTTAGGAGCAGAGATGTTGGGATTCCGGGGAGGAGCTCTTAGTGTAATCAGATTCAACCTCAACAGGTGTTGTAGAGCTTAAAACAGCGACACGTTAAGCTTGGTGAATTTCCTCTTGGACCTGCTTAGCTTACTCTGATCAACCTGTTGCTCTGGGCGAGGTTGATGCTGGGCTCGTGAAGTGGTAGAAATTTGGAGAGGTCTATTCTTCTCCATACCAGATTCCTGTCCTCTTGGAAGCTGATCAAAGACCTGGTCCCTGACTTGGACTGGTTGCTTCATGTTGGATCTGTCTTGGTGGAGTTGACTGATCATTGTCCTTAACTCTTCTTGCTCCCGAGCTAAACCTTGGATGAGAGCCCTTTGCCCCAACATCTGGGTTTTCATTGTATCTACCTCAGCTTGTAGACGTTTTAGCCGTTCGTCCTTGTCATCTTCGGGACTTTTCTTGGCCAAATTCCCCATGAGGAGTGTCCTCAACTCTTCTTGCCCCTTGGATAGGCTTAAGAAGATCTCCCTGAACTGAATCTCTTGAGCATGAGGACCCTGGTTATCTTGTTGGGAAGCCATTGCTGAAATAAACAGCGAAAAAGGGTAAGTGACCTGCAACAAGGGTACCTGTTATGCAATGACGTATATGTATGCATGCAGTGTTTTCAAGGATCTCGCGGGGTAGACAAGAAAATCGTTAGAATTTGAATCCGGTAGCTTGATTGAAGGGACTTCATGTTGTTGAGAGTCCTTCTTCAAGAGTCAAGGCTCACCATATCGAGTGGGTCATAGCCCCCGACTCAAGTCATCATGCCTGGATTTCTGGACAACCTTGGTTGGAGGAAAATAAATCCCCTTTGCCCCTTGCTAGGCAGTTGGTTCATCATGACCTGCATCACAAGCCCTTGAGATCCTTGAAATGGGTTAGTCCTTATGCGGGGTGTATGCAATGGTATGATGTTATGATTTGCATGGAGTAATGTAGGTAAACCCTGTTATGAGTCCAGATTAAGGACTGTAAACAAACCCTGCAAGAAATTTATGTGTTAGATAACAAGCATGCAAGTAGTCAAGTTTGAAAGCACACAAGTCACACAAGACAACCCTTAGAGTTTAGGCAACCATGAAGTTTGGGGTACTACCCTCTTGAAGTTGGTGGGCTCAAAACCTGTCCTATCGAAAGTAACCGGGTTCTAAGGGTCCCAATATCATTGGATTGCTTTCATTGTTCATCGTTTCGATTTAGCCACTGAACTGGCGACCGAAATATTCCAAGAAAACAACCCTCAATTGAGTGTAGTATCGAGTATCAACCAACCTCGGACTGCACCAAAGTCAGTTATCTCACTACCCTAAAGAGGCCAAGATGGTTCAATTAAGGTTCCTAAGGTCAGTTGATGCTTCAAGACACCACGTGGCGGCCCCGTACTCTCCTTGACTGAACTCAAGGGTTACCGGTACACACCAAAGTGCCACATCAACGTAGCGGACTGCTTCAACCATGTCGGTATACCCCGCACAGTTCCCTCACAGCCTTGTTGCTACTTTCTAAGAAGGTATCCCCAGATCCGGGTTAGGATCTATAGAACTCCCAAGACAGTACCCACAATTTAAAGCAAACAATTCAAAGCAATTGAAAACATAAGTGATCGTAGTCCTAAGGTACACCTCACTTTTAAAGTAATCCCCAGCAGAGTCTCCAGTTCTGTGATCGGTGGATCTGGAACTGGTTGTTTTAAAGCTGGTTCGCGAAATGTCGCGGAAGCAAGAGTCGCCACCGTCTTTTATTTTCTCCAATATGGAAAGGACAAAAGCACAGAAAAATTCCTTATTGAGATTAGTTCTCGGTTCGGGAGGTAGATTTATAGAAAGGGAAGGTGTTAGCACCCTTTCTATCCATGGTTATCCATGGGCTCTTAGATACTTGCTCATTTGTGTTTTCAAAATGTTTGTTTGCTTTTCAGAGTGGGTTTAAAAAAGTTTCGTTTAAAATTTTAGTTCGACTCTTGTATCAGTCCTCAAGAGTGTTTGAAAAGTTGTTTTTTTGAAAGCTTTTTGAAAAGTGTCAGTGTGAAAAGAAGTTTTGATTTGTTTTGAATTAGAGCAAGTATCTACGAGTCATCTACCTACCCTAAGGAATTAGTCTGTGTAAATGTCCTTAAGGTAGTGCCATCCCACCATTGAGAGGTAGGTAGCACCACCGTTGGAGGTGTTCGGGTCAATTCGTTTGTAGGGACAGTGTGGTCACCGAAGCAACAATAGGACACCTTAGAAGCTACCCTTATGCCATTGATCCTTTTTTAATTCGAGGCAACTTTTCCGAGGCAACTGGATTATGGACATAAGGACTTACTAAAACGTCCTATACTCGACGACCACGTTTCGAAGGCAAGGCAACAGTGAGGCGTACCCTAAGAGTGGTGTGTGAATTTGTGTGTTATTTTCATGTTATGTTTGTCTTGATCATGCATTGAGTGTTCTACGCTTTGATTTTATTTTTTGGCATACATTCTTTCATGTGATTATTAGCAGTTAAGGGGTGCAGAATTTAAAGTGCGGAAAAATAAAGGTCCTACGCTATTACAAGGCGCGGGTCTACATCGCCAAATTAAACCAAGACCCGATTTGAAAAGAAAAGTGCGAAAAATAAATATCCTATTTATCTATTACAAAGCTTTGGGGCAAATACATTATATTTAAAAAGGAAATAAAAGTAAACGTGCGAAAAGAAATAAAAATCGAGAATGCGAGGGCGTTGGACCCTTTAAGGAAATTAAATTGGAATTAATGATTAAATTATTAAATGAGAAAAAGGACTTATTTTTTATGTTTTTTGGATTTATGAAATTTAATGAGAGAATTAATTGGAATTAAAAGTTAAATAAAACCTAGTTCTAAATTGTTTTTAATTTATAAAAAAAATGTTCAAGTTTGACCTAATTTACATTAATTATTTAAATGGCATATTTATTTACAAAAATAATTAATAATTAATAATGGTGAAAAAGGAAAAAAGAATAAAAGTATTAAGACCCTAATTTCTACATTTTTTAGTTTATTAAAAAAAAGCATTAAAGTTAAACCTAAAATTAAAACTAAATTGATTATTATTAAGTTTATTTACAAAATAAAACATTAGTGAATTAAATAATAAAAATATATTTTATTTTTGACTTTCTGATTTTTTTTGTATTTTGTATGGTAAAAATTATTTTTTGATGAATTAAAAGAAAAAACAATTAAATCGAAACAAATAAAAAAGGAAAAAGAAAAGAGATAGAAATACAAACAAGAGGGGGGGTTCTGACCCCATTGTGGAGGTATGTGAGAAGCATTTTGGCCCACTGATTCTTGGCCTTTTTGACTTTTCAATTATGCGTGTGGAGCGTTTGACTGATGTCCATGGTGGGCTGCCTATCCTGGCCTTTGGATTAGAGTTGTTGGGCGCGTGGCAAGCCAAATTATGAGGCTGTATGGTACTCCCCTGGATGTGATGATCACCTGAACATGTAAATATGAAAAACATAGAGAAATATGGGGGACCTGGGATTCGAACCCAGGTCCCATTGCTTGCAACCACTCCTTTCCACCAACTGAGCCAGCGCGTTAGTTTTGATATATAATAAGATAGAAATAATATATATGAAACGTGCAATTATTCTGGAACCAAATAAAAAAACGTGCTAAGTTTCAAATATACCAATCATGCCAAGCCACGCCAGCGTCTTCCCCATCATTCTTCGTTTTACCTGAAAATACAAGCTAGATAGCGGGGGTTTTAAACCCCACTAAATAGTACAGTGAATAATAGCAATTAAGCACTGAGTAATGATAAATTAGGCGCGAGGCGTAGTTTTGAATCGTCTTGTTGTCACGATTCCAATGGTGTTATTCTTATGGTCTAATTTTTCCCCAGGCAAGAATCCCCAATTTCATACCTCTGAAACCCTAGGCAGCTTCCATGGTGGATTCGTGCACAAGGCTTAAAAACTCAATCAAAGAATGCCAATAGCTTTAGAACAATCAGCTTAGTACAAATCAATCATCAGAATGCATTAACATGGCATGAAAATATGAATACGAATATGCAAAAAAGTATGAACAGGGTGACTTCGTGCTACCATTTCTTTGAGTATGGAGACCTGAAAAGTATTGGAAAAGATTCCTGGCAGCCTTGGCAAGCTTATGGAACAGTTTTTAGGCTTTGAAACACACTGAAACTATGTTTTCAGTTTTGAACTTTTTAAGAAAAATGCAAGTTTTTGTTTTTGATTCTGAGCGCAGCTAGCTTGTTTCTCCCTATGATTAGGTTTAGGTTTATGCTTATATGTGGAATGAATTAGGTTAGAAATCCAAGCCAAAAAACCTTTGCATTGATGCTTTTGAGATTTGATTTTCCATGAATCTTTTTCAATCTTTTTCATTCCTTTTTGATACCAATCATTGCAAATTCTTGCCTTTTTGAGTATGCACGAAATATTGAGTGAATGATGAGTGAAAATGCTGCATAAAAAGATTTGAAAATATTTGTTTAGTATTTTTCTCATATTTAATTTTAATTAAATGAATTAATGGATTTAAAAATTCAATTAATAAATTAAAAATAAGAAAATAACTCCCCTTTGGGTCAATGGGTCGTGCATAGCTTTTGGGTGATGATTCTTGGAAGAAATTGTGGCCCATTAGCAATTTTGAGGCATTTGAAGCAAAGTTGACTTTTCAAAATTCCCAAAAATTTCCCAACTTCCACAAGGCATATCTTGCTCAATTTTTAAGCTTTGATCATGTACTTGGACATTTTGGAAAGGTCTTGAAGTCCTCTAACCAATGCATTTGGTCCCATGTCATTTTGATTTACCAATATCAAGTTATGGTCTTTGACTTAAAGTGCCTTTTTGTTGACTTTTGAAAATGACCTATAATGTTGAGATTGATAACTTTTTGTGAGAGCATTTCTTGGACTTGAAGTGTGAAGAGGAGTTGTAGGAAATGTCATTCTCTTCCAAATGAGCTTTGGATGGAATTTTTCTGATAAAGCATGTGGAAGTTATGCCCTGGTCAATTTGCAGTTGACTTTTCTAACTGTCCAAAAATAGAAACTTTTGCATCTTGAGACCTTTTGAGCCATGCCTTGAGAATCATGATCAAGAATTGATCAAATGATGTTTGTGGCTTCAAAATAAGATGTTGACCAAAAATTTTGACTTTTGACTGTCAAATGACCATTTTGCCCCTACAGTTGATTGTTGAGCAATTAGGGTTTTTGACTGTGCAATTTTGTGCTGTGAGTCCTGAAACTTGGCATGAGGATACTTGACCATATTTGTAGGCATGTGGGACTTGTTTGGACCCTTGAAAACTTCAATTTCTTTGCCATAACCAAAACCCTAATTTTTGACTGTTAGGAGGCCATTGGACTGTGTAACCCTTGGGAGATTTTGAAGCATGCTCTTTGCAAATATTGAAGAATATGGGAGGGCAAATTTTGGGGTACAACAGTTGCCCCTGTTCAATCTTCTTAGACCTGTGGATGTAGATTGGCTGACGGGCCTTTCGTAATCCGAAGGTGGAAGATGATTGAACACTAGAGTGCCCAGAAATTTGCGCTCACATGTTGGCAGTGTGATGGTGTGAATGGGCTTACAGATGCCATTTGGAGATTGATGGATAGGAAGATGGGCTTACAGATGCCCTGGGTGTCGATCGCGTAAGAGATTCCTTAGCGAGAACTTGCGTACCTAAAAAAAAGAAAATGATTACCTGGCCTATTACAGGAGCTGGTCTTCAAACTCTTTGTGTAAATGCGCCCTGACTGGTTACAGGAATTGAATCTTAAAACCTCTTCAGACGTGCCCTGGCGAGATACAGGAATCGAGTCTGGAGCTTCAAAAGGTTATGAATGAATCAGGGACGGTTATTACCTCAACGGGACGGTGAGAGAACCTCGGATGATTATTACCTCAACAGTAACAATGAGAGAATCTGGGGTGATTACTACCTCAATAGTAACGATGAGAGAACCTTGGGCGATTACTACCTCAACAGTAACGATGAGAGAATCTTGGATATCTTCTACTGAGTCTTCATCAGGAAAATCTTTAGGAATCGATTTAACCGGACTAGAGAAGGCCTTTGACTGGATAAGAATCAGGAAAATCTTTAGGAGTCGATTTAACTGAACCAAGCAAGGTCTTGGAATAACTTCAACTGGATAAGAATCAGGGAGATCTTAGGGTCGATCTGACTGAACCAGAGAAGGCCTTTGACTGGATAAGAATCAAAAAATCTTAGGGTCGATTTAACTGAACCAAGCAAGGTCTTGGAATAACTTCAACTGGATAAGAATCAGGGAGATCTTAGGGTCGATCTGACTGAACCAGAGAAGGCCTTTGACTGGATAAGAATCAGAAAAATCTTAGGGTCGATTTAACTGAACCAAGCAAGGTCTTGGAATAACTTCAACTGGATAAGAATCAGGGAGATCTTAGGGTCGATCTGACTGAAAGCTTCCGTTCGTAAACAGCTAGCACTGTGACCGGAAGTGATCTATTCGGGTGGACTGAGTAGAGGCATTGTTCTTCATCAATGCTCGTGATCACAGCATCAAAAGCCTGAATCACTGTAAAAGGTAATAGTTTTTATCACTAACCAAGCCCATTTGTAAGGATCACTAAGGAAAATTTTAATTTTCGCTGCATTTTGGATCGCAATTTTCCTTCACCCCAGTCTCCTCGTCTAGAAGTTTGTCTTGAGTAAGGTATTGAATGATGTGCGACATCCAGCCCTGAACATTCTCTCAAGACCAAGACCTCTTTGACTTCTATGCTCGGTGTATCCAAAGTTTCCTGAATTACCATTCTATTAAACCCACACCCTTTAATGTTTTCTAATTGAGAGAGAAAATCGGCCCTAACATTTTCTTCTTGGGGAATATGTGATACCTCAAACTTCATGAATCCTTTAGCAAACTGTAGAGTTCTTTGTAGGTAATTTAGAAACATCGGATCTTTTATTTGATAACTTCCGGTAATCTGGGTAGCAATCAACTATGAATTTGTGTGTACCAATAAATGGGTGACCCCGACCTCTCTTGCCAACCTCAAACCGACAATAATAACTTCATATTCTACTTGATTATTTCTAGCTTGGAAATTGAAATAGAGGGATTGCTCGATATCCAAATACCTTTGTCCTTCCAATACTATTCCTGCTCTATTGCCTTTGAGATTGGATGATCCATCTACCAACATGATCCATTGCTCTGATAATTCCTCTAAGGAAGGCGAGCTCAACTCCATCAAAAAATCTTCCAGCACTTGAGACTTGATGCTTCTCTTGGTTGTGAATGTGATGTCATAATCTGATAGTTCCATGGCCCAAGACACCATCCTACCTACTAGGTCCAATTTCTTCAAGATTTTATTTATGGGATAGTTCGTTATGACAATAATAGGGTGTCTTTGGAAATAATGCCTCAATTTCTTGGTAGTTATCACCACTGCTAGATCTAACCTTTCAATATTCTGATAACAGGTCGCATCCCTTTTAAGAGCTTTGGTGACAAAATAAATTGGTTTTCCCCATCTACTCTATCTTGAACCAACACGGAATTGATCGCTTTGTCAGAAACTTCCAGATATAAGATAAGGGGAGAATTTTCTCTTGGTCTAACCAAGATCGATGGCGTGGATAGAAATAGCTTCAACTCATTAAATGCCTTTTCGCATTCCTATGTCCATTAAAACTTAGCTGAAATTTTTATAGTTGCGAAGAAATGTATGGATTTATCTCCAGTTCAGGACAAAAATCGGGATAAGGCGGCTAGTTTCTCGTCAGTCGTTGAACTTCTTTCATTGATGTCAGGCTTCTCATGTCGATGATCACGTGGCATTTGTCTGGGTTAGCCTCTATTCCCCAATGTGTCAACATAAAACCCAGAAACTTGTCATCATGTACCCTAAAGGTGCATTTGTCTGGATTGATCCTGTTGTACCCCAAAATTTTCCCTCTCATTTCATCAACATTTCTCATTACAAGACTCTTGGAATTCAAGATCAAGCTAGGGTTTGCTCTGCTCAAGACACCTCCTTGCACTGTTGACCTAAATTAGGGTTTGAGTTTGCACTGGGATTTTTGAGCCTTCAATGCCCAAATTTACTTTCATACCTCATGTTGGACTCACAAGTTTGTCCATACCAAGTTTCAAGCCTTGATTCAAATTTTTGCCCAGTCAACTGGACAGTTGACCTAGAAATCAGCTGTATTGGGGAAAAAGTCAACTGTGGTCAATTGACAGTCAAACCTCATGAATTTTGACCCACATCAACATTATGAACTCATATGAACCATTTGATCAAGTTTGGATCACAATTCCACCAGAAATTTGATCAGATCACCAAAAGGGCAAAATGGTCATTTTTAGGGTTTTGACTATACAAAGGCAATTTTTGACTGTTTGACCTAGCCAATGGAAAATAAAGCTCAACCATGGACTCAAGGACTCAATGACATTGTCTTGACCCATTCAACAAGTTCAAAAGATCTCAAATGCATAGGATTGACAGATGAATTTTTCAATCAACTGATCAAAATTTAATTGTATACTGAAAAGTCAAACTTTGACTTTTTGGTCAAAATCAAGTGCCAAGGGTCATTTTTCATCAAGACATGTCAAATTATGAAACTTGTCCATCAAGAAACTCAAAAATGCAAATTAGGGTTTAAAATGGAAAATTTTCATAACTTAGAAATTTTCTAAGTTATAAAATTTTCTTATTTTTTCCTAACTTTGTCCCATTTTTTCACCAAGATTCAAATGGATTAAAACAAAACTTACAACATTAAAGTTGTAGTCAATCACAAAGTCTACAACTTTGATTCACAAAGTTTTCTCAAAAGAAGCTTGGATCTCAAGTTATGATTTTTGGAACAAGGGTACCTAAAACTTTTAACTTAGAGAAATTTTGCCCTAGTTTAGGCAGGATTTTGACCCATCTTCTTGGTCACTTTTCACATAGTTCCACTTGGAGTTTCAAGTTGCATTTCAAAGATGGATTATAGTACATGTTGCAAGCTTTCCAAATTATCCAAGAACTCCTCAAACACCTTTGTGGTTAGGGAGAATCGAATGCTTGAAGTTGGCAAAAACTCACTTTGTATCAATGGCAAATACATGTTCATACAAGTTGCATTTTCAAACAAGCATGCTTTGTACTTGTTTGCAGTCCTCTAAACCATTTTACACTCCTTAATTGAATGCAAATCCACTGAGCTAATGCATTATCTTGGTCATTTGTACATTGCACACAAAACTAATCCCTATTTGGAAAAAGGTACATTTCCATTCTTGAAAAGTTATGCTTTATGTCAAAACATGATCTTTGAGCATAGGGGCCATATCTCAGAAGCCAAATAAAATCCACAAATTCCAGTAACCAAGGGCAAAGTATGCATAATACAAGATAGAGGGTACAAGCATGTAATGACAGGTTACACATTCTTGCTTCAAAAAGAAGAAATTTGTCCAAATCTTGCCAACTTGAAAACCAGTCCATGATAGCTTAAACAAACATTGCAAACACATTTCACAGAACCCTTTGAGCCATAAACACGAGCTCTTCACCACCCAAACCTCCTTGTACACAAAATCTCCATTTTTCTGCAAAATAGGGCAAGCCCTGCAGAATCACCTCCACTTTGCCTCGTGTGTTTTGCCTCAAACTTGTTCCAATACCTTCTATTCAACTCACATAAACTATTCCAGACCTCCATTGCCAACTGTAACTCCATTAACACACATTGCCATTTTTGTTTGGAAGCTTTGCAGGTTGAGTTCTGTAGCACGATTCAGGCTACTTCAAAACAAACTAAGCATTGGGAGAGCTTCAGCCGACATCAGGCAAGCTCAAAAGAACCTCAAGCACCATTGAAAGTTGCTACATTGTCCAGCTCGAACTCAACTGAAACAGGTATTTCATGAACTTCTATCTCTCTATTTAGGAATGGTTAGACTTAGGTTTGTGAATGAAAGATGTTATATTCATAGCCCTGAAACCATACATGTGCTTAGTTTTCATTTATATTAATCGTGCTAGGAGAATTTCATCCATGAACTTTCTGAAAAAACTAGGTTAAGAATTACGGCCAGAGAAATTCTCTCTGGTCTTTGAGAGTTAGCTTAAGTTTTTTATATGGTTAGATTCGTTGTTTGATGCTCTACAAGTTTCATGTTATGTGTTTTGCCAAAAAAGCACAGAATCAGGAGATAGCATTTTGTACATAGAACGCGCGCGTTTCTGTCTAGAGCAAGAAGATGAAGTTGGTTTTGGGCTGGGCCTGGACAGGCTTGCTTTTGGCACCCCCCCACTTTTCTTTTTACACCCCCCTGGCCCATTTCTTGTATATTTGTCATTTTTTACATTTTTATTTTAATTCTGACTTTATTATTTTATGCCTAAATATAAAAAATGCCAAAAATTATTTTTATATATTTTTTCCATTTATTTGGTATTTATTTTTATTTTTACTAGTATAAAAATGTTTATATGCTTTTATATCATTTTGTTTAAATTAAAAAATAATACAAATAATACTTTTATTTTTATTTATTATTTTTATACACATTTGAAAATATTTTTTTGAAATATATACATTTTGTAAATAATTTATTTTATTTTATACACTTAATATATTTAATACATATATATACATATATACTATATTTTATTAAATAATTAGAACAAAAAACACAAAAATAATACATTTTTATTTTTATTAATATTTTATACTAAAAATATTTTTTTTCAATATACTTTTATTTTTTATACAAATTGATACATTGTTGTATATAAATAATAAATAATACTATTTATTTAAGAGATTAGGGTTTTTGCCCTAAAAAACAAAAATAATTGAAATTGACTTTTTATTTATTTACATTTCACATTAAAAATACTTTTTGCATACATAAAAACTTTTTTTGCATAATACATTTTATTTAATGTTTATTTATTGTATTTATTTAAATATTGTACATTTAATTGTTATGCCTTACACATTCAATTTGGTTGTAATAATTTAGAATTTAATTTCTTGTCTAAATAATCCCCTATTCAAAATTGTACCCCCCTCCCTATATGATGTTGTAATAGTGTAGAATTTAAATTCTCGCACCTTTAAATGCTTTCAATTATGCCATGATTAGACTTAGGGTTTGTATGCAAAATCAAAATCAACAAATAGTTTGACCTAATCAAAGACAAAAATGCACGAAAAACAAACACAATGCACACTTACACCCCTAGGGTTACAATCCACTTGTTGCCTTCAAAAATGGGCCATGGTTGCATGTCAAGTACTTTGGCAAAACAAAAACAAAACAAAAAGATCATAGTCCCTCGATGACGCTATCTGAGTTGCCTAAACAAAATGATCAAGTCCCTCAAGAAAATTGCCAAAAACACTTGACACTATTGATATCATGGTCTATACGATGACCCGCGTCTGTCCCGTTTAAACATCCTAACACAAGGTTGTTCACCAAATACAATGGTGAAACAACACTGTTAAAAGGGTTAAAAACATAAGAAAGATCTTTGAGTAAAATAGGGTAGACAACTCTTAGTTACTTGATCAAAGCTTGCAAAAACATCCTTGCTATCTTCAAAACACACTTCACAACACAATTTCAAAATCCTATTTTCAAACATTGAAAAACTTTTTCAAAAGACAAAAACACCTTTGTATACATTCAAACAAGAATCATTACAAAGGTTGCCACAACGATGGCCTCTTTTCAAAACATCTTTCAAAATCACACACAAAGCACCATTTCAAACAATTGAAGAGCACCATTTCAAACAATTGAAAAGAAAAGCAAGTGATCTAAGCAAGTAACTAAGAGCCCATGTATAACCATGGATAGAAAGGGTGCTAATACCTTCCCTTTCTATAATCTACTCCCTGAACCCAAGAAAACATCTCAAAGGTCTTTCCTGTGCTTTTTGACCTTTCCTTAGGATAAAATAAAAAGTCGGTGGCGACTCTTGCTAAACCAAAACATTTGCAAACACAAACACAAAATCCCAAGTCAGTTCTCCCACCGTATCATAGAATTGGCGACTCTGCTGGGGAATTACTTTAAAAGTGGAGTAACCTTAGGGCCTAGATCACCCTTTGCATGATTATATTGTTTGCCTTGATTGCTTTATATTTGGTTCTCTTGTTTGGGCTTGAAATCCTCCACCCGGATTTGGGAAACATTCATAGGTAAATAGCAATACGTTTTGGAAACTGTGCGGGGTATACCGACATGGTTGAAGCAATAGCTATATTAGTGCGACATATTTGTGAGTACCGGTAGCCTTTGAGCCAATTAAAGAGAATATGGGGCCACTGAGTGATGTCATAAAGCACTAATGAACTATTAGAACCTTACTTGACCATCTTGGCCTTTTGTTAGGAGTAGTGAGATGATCGGCTTTGGTGCAGTCCGAAGTTTGTAGATACTAGATACTACACTCAATGAGGGTTGTTTTCTTGGAATATTTTGGTCGCTAGTTAAGTGGCTAAACCAAAACAATGAACATAGAAAACAATCCAGTGATATTGAGCTCCTTAGAACCCGGTTACTATTTATAGGACAGGTTTGAGCCAACTAAACTCAAGAGGGTATTTACCTATGAAACCTCATGCAAGCCTGAAACTAGGGTTTTGTGTGACTTGCTTGTGCATGTGCTTGTGCATACATCATGAACATCATAAAGCATCATATGCATCCACTAACCATTTCAAGGGTTTGGATCTTCATCTTTGTTCTTATTTTGTAGGTCATGGAATCTCTTCGCAGGAAAACAGTTCAAGTCAACCTTGTGAGAATCCCTCCTCAACTCAAGGAGCTTACTTCCAGGATTCCATAGAATTATCTCTTCAGTAAAAGACATGGTAGACTTCTCAACTTGGTAAACTCCAACATTGAAGAAGACATGGTGAAAGTTCTCTTCCAGTTCTTTGACCCCCTACACCACTGTTTCACATTCCCTGATTACCAACTAGTACCCACTTTGGAGGAATTTTCTCAACTCCATAGAATTCCTATTCTTAATCAACTACCCTACAAAGGTACGAAAAATAACCAAAGCCTGAAGATGTTGCTCAAGCATTACACTTGCAACCATCTGACATCAAGGGACATTGGGAAACCAGAAGTGGTGTCAAGGGTTTCTTGGCAAAGTTTCTGTTTGAGAGGGCACAAGACTGCTAGAATTCTCTTGATCTACAAGCCTTTGAAGAGATTGTGGCACTCCTCATCTATGGGTTGGTCCTGTTCCCAAACCCTGATCAGCTTATATATGTGAATGCCGTCAAGATTTTCATATCCAGGAATCATATACCTACATTGCTTGGGGACATCCTACACTCATTTTACACACGAAAAATGAGGAAAAGAGGTGTTCTCATGTGTTGTACTCCTCTTCTAGCAAGGTGGTTTATTTCTCACCTTCCATAATCAGTTTTGAAGAATGAGCAGGGTTTGAGGTGGTCACAACGATTGATGACCCTCACACATTCTGATGTACATTGGTGTTTTCGGTCTAGAGAAAATGTCATCCTCATTGATCGTTGTGGGGAATTCCCTAATGTCCCACTACTTGGCATTAGGGGAGGCATTACCTACAACCCCTGCTTAGCTCTAAGACAATTTGGATATGCTCGGAGGGATGGCCCTCATGACATGCTGATTCTTGACCTAGTTTTTGACTTCGACAACGATGCGCAAGGACTTCGACAAAGGTTCATCAGAGCTTGGAGGATGCCCAACAAGGTGGATAGTAAGACACTGGGGCATAAAAATTCCATCCCCCTTGAGCCTTACCTCAAGTGGGTACGAACCCGCGCCCAGAATCTTATGATGCCATACCCTCACATTCTCCCCTTGATCAAAGAGCCTGTTATGGAAGGAGAGGTTCCATACACCATCCTACATCCTGACATGCCAACATCATGGGAAGAAATTCAAAAGAGTTGGATCCAACTCAAAGAAGAACGGATTACTTTTGAAGCCAGCTTCTATGCCAGTGAGAAGAAGGTTTTGGAGCTTACCCACCGACTTCATGAGGAGGAAACTCTCAACACTTACATCGCACTAAAGAGGATGCGCAATATCTTTTTACATTAAGAATTTTTGTAATATTTTTCCCATGGGGCACTTATGTACTAACAATTTCTTCTTAATATGACGTGCGTTCCTTTTTGTTTGCAACAAATTTGAATTTCTGAATCCTTGAATGCATTACATGAATAACATACCATTCATCATATGCATAAACAGGTCTTCACACCAGGTTTCCTTATCTTTCTGCTGTTTATTTCAGCAAGATGGATTTGGAGCAGACGGTTAAGGATCTGCAGGCACAAAATTCTCAATTCCAGCAACTCCTTACGACCTTAGCAAAGGGTCAAGAGGATCTGAAAGCACTGTTGGAGAAGAATAAAGAGAAAAAGAAGAAGAGGCCCAGAGTAGCCACTTTTGGAAGAAGGTTTGAAAGCAATGCCATAAAAGTTCTCGAGTTCCCCTCAACGTCTGATGAAGGGGCTTGCAAAGGGAAAGGGGTTACGGTACCGTCTGAATCTGAAGTTGAAGAGGAGGAAGAGGAAGAAGACGAAGACTACTCCGAACAACAATATCCCCCTGCGGATGATAAATATAATAATCTTGAGGATAGATTGGCAGCCATGGAGTTGCAGAGGGTACCTGGCTTAGATTTTGAAGAGCTAGGTTTGGTCGCTGGGATCGTCATCCCCCCAAGTTCAAAGTACCAACATTTGCTAAGTATGACGGACTGTCTTGCCCAAAGATGCATCTGAGATCGTATGTCAGAAAGATCCAACCCCACTCATCTGATAAAGACCTCTGGGTACACTTTTTCCAAGACAGTTTGTCTGGCACACAGTTGGACTGGTTCTATCAACTCGAGATATCAGAGGTTCATAATTGGGAAGACTTAGCTGCTACTTTTTACCGTCAATATCAATACAATGCTGACTTGGCGCCCACTCGTACTCAACTACATAATATGGGGATGGCTTCCAATGAAGGATTTAAAGAGTACGCCCAGAAGTGGTGTGATCTGGATGGAAGGGTGCAGCCACCATTATCAGATAGGGAGCTGGTTGACATGTTTCTGGGGACCCTATCTGGCCCTTTCTTCAATCATTTAATTGGGAGTTCCTCCGCGGGATTTACTGAATTAATTTTGACCGGCGAAAGGATCGAGGCCGGTATTAAAAGTGGTAAGATTCAGAAACATACCTCCGCGTCCGCTGCTGTTAAGAAAGCCTTCCCAGCTAAGAAGGAAGCCTCTGTTGTGTACTCTCAGAAAGGTCAGGGAAGAACCGAGCGCCGGCCAACTGTAGGGGCTGTGATGATTCAAAACTCTTCAAATGATCAACCTCGTAACAATCAGTCAAGACCTAATCAACAATGGGTAGAAAGGCCACAACGGCAGTTCACCCGAATCAACATGACGCCAACTCAAGTACTCCCTCATTTGTTGAAGTTGAATCTTACCAATTTGAAGGAAGCGCCAAAGAACCCTAATACCTCCCCTCCATCCTACCACCCCAATGCCAAGTGTGCTTACCACTCTGACAGTGTTGGGCACGATACCAATAATTGTTGGGCGCTTAAGTACAAAATCTAGGACCTGATTGACGCCAAGGAAATAGAATTTGATGCTCCTGAGAAGCCCAATGTGATATCTGCTCTGATGCCCAAGCACGGTCATAATGTTCACGCCGTTATGGAAGACCTTCATGTTACTGATGTTGCTGATCTTTTGACTCTGTTACTAGTGATTAAAGAGAATTTGATGAGAGCCGGGATATTCCCGGGCTGTGGAAAGGAATGTTACTTTTGTTTGAACATACAAGCTGACTGCCCAATGTTGAAATCAGGTGTCCAACGCCTGATGGATACCCAAGAGATACTTTTCCAAAAAACCCTTGTTGATACCTTCACTCCTACTACTTTTGCTACTTCAACCAACGATATTGCAATCATAACCATTTCCGACAATCCTCCCAATGCTTGCAAAAGGCCTGTCAGGATTACGCCCGAACCTAAAGCTATACCATTAAAAATCACCATGCTGGGACCTGTCCCATATCAATCTAGCAAAATGATACCATGGAACTATGGAGGAGAAATCTTCTATCATGGTATCAAACAGATTGAAGCAGTCCAAGAGAATTCTGAAGAAGAAAACCCTGATATAGGGAACATCGCGGGAACAAGCAAGATAACCCGTAGCGGCCAGATCTTTTCTCCGGAGATTGCTCACCCCCGAGCAGTTTTCGGACCCTCGAAAGCTTCTTCACCTGTTAGGTCATCTGTGTAAGACCCGGTAATTGAAGAATTGGATACTCCTAAAGTTAGACCATTTGCTGATACTACCAATAAGGGTAAGGGAATACTAGAAGAGCCTGTCCGGACGAAGGCTCATGTTGTGGTTATCCTCGAAACCACCCAGAAAGAAATGGATGAAATCTTGAAAATAATCAGAAAGAGTGACTACGACGTCGTGGAATAGCTAGGGCAGAACCCTTCTAAAATTTCAATGTTGGCTCTTCTACTCTGTTCTGAGGCCCATGCTAAGGCCCTGATCAAATTTTTGAAGGCGGCACATGCACCCCAAGAGACTTCGGCTGACCAGTTTCAGGAGTGTGTGGCCAGTCTTACTGTTGATAATGGCATTGGCTTTTCCGATGCTGACTTGACTCCCAAAGGAAGGAAACACAATGATGTGCTACATGTTTCAGTTGAATGCAGGGGAACCACCCTCGCCCATGTCTTAGTTGATACTGGTTCTTCCTTGAATGTGCTGCCAAAGAAAGCTTTAGACCGTTTGGACTGCGAAGGGTTGACCCTCAAACCTAGTAACATCGTTGTTAGGGCCTTTGATGGGTCCAAAAGAATGGTTCATGGAGAGGTTGATATTCCTATCAAAGTAGGCACAGAAGTTTTCAACTCCACCTTTTACGTGATGGACATCCGTCCGTCATATTCATGTTTGTTAGGAAGACCGTGGATCCATTATGCCGGGGCAGTTACCTCCTCTTTGCACCAAATGCTGAAATATCCTGTTGAGGGTAAGATTATAACAGTGCACGGCGAGGAAGAGTACATGATAAGTCATCTCAATTCCTTCCGCTATGTGGAGTTGGATGGCGAGTTCATTGAAACGCCTTTCCAACATTTTGAGGAAGTTTCTCCTGAGGTAGCAGTTGCGAAGACAATGGTTGAGGTGCCTTTCGTTCCCAAGCATGTATCTAGGATGACATCTCTCAAGGACGCAGAGGCTGTAATTAAAGAAGGGAAGAGTACAGTATGGGGGCAATTGCCTGATTTTCCCCATAAGACGGACAAGTTTGGGTTAGGGTTTACTGCTGCAGGACAAAAGGCTATGCGTCTCTCCAAGGCTGGAGGACTACCCGTCAAGATCACCTGCCATGGAATCAATGTTGTAGAAGATGAAGATGAAGAGAGCCACTTTGAACATTGGATCTTTCCAACCGTCGAAGGGGGTTTAAGCAACTGGAAAGCAAAGGATTTTATTCCCATCACCTTTATCAACCAGTAATTTTATCTTTGAACAATTTCCCATTTTTTGGTCTGTAATAACTAAAACAATTCGTACACTATTTTCACCTCATGCCTCGCCCGGGGCATGTAGGTCCATTTGTAAGGGCTTGATTTTCTCCATTATCATATGCCATGTTTTAATGAATCATTGGACGTTTTCATAAAATGTTGTGTTCATTGTCTTTCTTTTGCATCTTGTTTTGTTTAAGGATGGTTATCCCTTACACACACCCACACTCACAAATGCAGATACCCATCCACTCCGGATTCCATGGGTGACTATTCTTCTTTAGCCTTCGATAACTCTGAAGATTTGGTCAATCATGCTGAGTACGAAGTTGACAAAGACTGTGAAGTGCCGGGAGAGTTAGCCAGACTTTTGCAACAAGAGGAGAGGGCTATTCTGCCTCATGAAGAGTTGCTAGAAACCATCAACTTGGGCACAGAGGAAGACAGGAAAGAAGTAAAAGTGGGTGCCAACCTGGAACCAAGTGTCAAAGAGCGCTTAGTGCAGTTGTTGAACGAGTATGTTGAAATCTTCGCCTGGTCTTATGAAGACATGCTAGGGTTAGACACATATATCGTGGTTCACTGTCTCCCTACATGAGAAGACTGTCTGCCGGTCAAGCAAAAGGTCCGCCGAATGAGGCCCGACATGTCTGAGAAGATCAAAGCTGAGGTAATGAAGCAATTCAACGTTGGCTTTCTGGCTGTTACTTCCTATCCATAATGGGTTGCTAACATTGTGCCCGTGCCTAAAAAGGACGGCAAAGTCAGAATGTGTGTGTACTATTGGGACTTAAACAGGGCTAGCCCTAAAGACGATTTTCCACTGCCGCATATCGACATCTTGGTTGAAAACACAGCTCAACACAAGGTTTTTTACTTCATGGACGGATTCTCGGGATATAACCAGATCAAAATGGCCCCCGAGGACATGGAGAAAACTACTTTTATCACGCAATGGGGTACCTTCTGCTACAAAGTGATGCCATTCGGACTGAAGAATGCAGGGGCAGCCTATAAACGCGCCATGGTAGTTTTGTTTCATGATATGATACATCATGAGATCGAAGTTTACGTAGACGACATGATAGCTCGATCATAGACAGAAGAAGAACACCTTGATCATTTGCAAAAGTTGTTTTCCAGGTTGAAGGAGTATAAGCTCAGGCTGAACCCAAGCAAGTGCACTTTTGGAGTTAGGTCTGGTAAACTTTTGGGATTTATTGTCAGCAACAAAGGCATTGAGGTTGATCCAGCTAAAGTAAAGGCTATACAAGAAATGCCTTCCCCCCGTACTGAAAAGGAGGTTAGGGGGTTCTTGGGACGCTTAAACTATATCGCCAGGTTCATCTCTCACCTGACATCTACCTGTGAGCCAATCTTCAAGCTGTTGAAGAAAGATCAGGTGGTTGAATGGAACAATGATTGTCAATTTGATTTTGATAAGATCAAGGAGTATTTACTGGAACCTCCTATTTTGATGCCACTCGTCGAAGGAAGGTCGTTAATCATGTATCTGACTGTTTTGGATAACTCAATGGGGTGCGTGTTGGGCCAACATGATGAGTCTGGCCGAAAAGAACATGCCATTTATTACCTTAGCAAAAAGTTTACCGACTATGAGACTCGCTACTCACTGCTCGAGAAAACTTATTGCGCTTTGGTATGGGCTGCCCGCCGGCTAAGGCAGTATATGTTGACTCATACCACTTTGCTGATTTCCAAAATGGATTCGATCAAGTATATCTTCGAGAAGCCTGCTTTATCTGGAAGAATCACTAGATGGCAAATGATCCTGAATGAGTATGATATCCAGTATACTACCCAAAAAGCTATAAAGGGGAGTGTACTAGCTGACCATCTAGCTCATCAAGCCGTCGAAGATTACCAATCTATGAGATTCGACTTCCCTGACGAGGACATCATGACATTGGACAACATTGAAGGTAACGGACCGTATGACGGACCTGAACAAGGATCCCGATGGACCCTGTACTTTTATGGTGCTTCAAATGCACTTGGAAACGGTATCAGTGCGGTACTCATTTCTCCGGAAGGTTGCCATACACCCTTCACTGCCCGACTTTGCTTCAGCTGTACCAACAACATGGCTGAATATGAAGCTTGCATCTTTGGTCTCAAGGCTGCTATAGACTTGGGAATCAAATCTTTGGTCGTATTTGGGGACTCGGATTTGGTTATCAGTCAAGTCAAAGGAGAGTGGGACACCAAGCATCCTAATCTTATCCCATACAAGGAACATATCTTGACGTTGTTGCCTCATTTCGAGCAGATTACCTTCGAGCACTTCCCGCGAGAAGAAAATCAGCTAGCAGATGCTCTAGCTACAATGTCTTCCATGTTTAAACTCAACTGGGATAATGAGGCTCCCCAAATTACCATCGAGCGAATGGACGAACCTGCGCACTGTCATGAGATTAATACCGAAGAAGTTCTGGAACAACCCTGGTTTCATGAAATCAAAAGGTATCTCCAGAATCGAGAATACCCTTAAGGAGATTTTGTCAATGATGAAAAGTTCTTAAGGAGATTTGCTGCCAAGTTCTTCCTAAGCAATGGCATTCTTTATAAGCGCAACCATGATTGTGTTCTACTTCGTTGTGTGGACAAAGTTGAAGCAGAGTTGATCATGACCGAAATACATAGTGGCACGTTTGGCACCCACTTGAGCGGACATACGATGGATAAGAAGATTCTAAGGGCAGGCTACTACTGGTCTACCATGGAAGTTGATTGCCATCAACATGTCTGTACCTGCCACAAATGTCAAGTCTACACCGACAAAGTGCACATTCATCATGTTCCTCTTAATGTTCTAACAGCTCCCTGGCCGTTCGCAATGTGGGGCATTGACATGATTGGAGAGATCAAGCCTACGGCATCCAATGGACATCGCTTCATCTTGGTCGCTATTGATTATTTCACCAAGTGGGTCGAAGCAGCTTCTTATGCCTCAGTTACAAAGAACGTGGTTGCCCGCTTCATTAAGCAGAACCTCATATGCCGGTATGGTGTCCCCGACAGGATTATCACGGACAACGGTACAAATTTAAACAACATTATGATCACCACCCTATGCGAGCAGTTCAAGATTTATCATCACAATTCATATCCCTATCGACCGAAGATGAACGGTGATGTTGAAGCTGCGAACAAAAATATCAAGAAGATCATTAAAAAGATGACAGTCACCTACAAGGACTGGCATGAGATGTTACCGTTTGCTCTGCATGGATATCGTACCATGGCACATACTTCAACGGGGGCAACCCCATTTTCTTTGGTGTATGGCATGGAAGCTGTTCTACCCATGGAAGTTCAGATTCCTTCCTTAAGGATTATGAAGGACGCTGGTTTGAGTGAAGACAATTGGATTCAGACCCGGCTTGATCAACTTAACTTGATCGACGAGAAGCGACTTACTGCTGTTTGTCATTGTCAGATGTATCAAAAACGGATGATCAAGGCTTTCAACAAGAAAGTCAGACGCCAAGTATATCAAGTCGGAGATCTTGTAATCAAGCGGATCATCTTACCGCAAAGTGATCCCAGGGGAAAGTGGAATCCTACTTACGAAGGACCATTTATGATCAAGAGCATCTTTTCTGGTGGGGCAATGATTCTGACCACCATGGACGGTGACGACCTGTCGTACCCTGCAAACGCAGACATAGTCAAAAGATACTACACATAAAAGCGACCCGACAAGTTGAAAACCCGAAAGGGTGACTTGGGCAAAAATGGGCATCTTGGTGAACCGAAAACCCGAAAGGGCGGTTCAGGCAAAAATTAGGGATAAAACAAAAAAATATGTACACCCGGCAAGTTGAAAACCCGAAAGGGAGACTTGGGCAAAAAAAAGGGTTTCCTGGTGGATTGAAAACCCGAAAGGGTGGTCCAGGCAAAAGTTAGGGAATTAAAGTGTATGACTATGTCTCGTCGGATCACTTTAAGAACAATCTCTTCACCAACAAGCTCCAAGCTTCTGATCAATCCAGTCATCAGCGAACGAAGCAGCGAATGGACAAGATACTCAAAGTTATGAAGGCTATAGCAGAATGGGAATCCCATAGAATTGTTACACATAGCCATCTTTCTTTTGTATAAAAATTTTCAATTTTTACGACAACATTCTCTTACTAGGATGTCTGTCTCCTTTGTACAAAGATACTCACAAAAGTTAATACAAAGATACTTCAAACTACAGAAATTTGCTTACCTTTCTTTTCTCTTTTTTACACTTATGTTTTATTTGAAAACGTCCAAAGTTTTGTTAAATAGGCATATGCATTTGAATATAATCACTGCTTACAAATAAAATGAAATTGAGAAAGGATAATTACTGATAGGTTGAAGGTGTAGGAAGATATCTTTGTGCCATTATAGAAGAAATCCCCTGCAATACATTGTTCAGATCCTCAACAAAGCTAAAAATTTGGAGTATGTGTCCCCAGCAGAGTTAAGCTTCAAGATCCCCAGCAGAGCCAGTGCATTCTAAAACTTGATTCCCCAGCTGAGTTAAGTTTCAAAACTCCCATCAGAGTTAAACTTCAAGATCCCCAGTGGAGCCCGAAAACCCTGAAAACCCTATCCCCAGCGGAGCCAAAATATTCTAAACTTTCTTCCCCGGCGAAGTCAAGTTTCCAATTATCAACCCCCGGTGGGAACTGTTCAACTTCCCCCGATTTCCCCAGCAGGTTATCTTAAAAAAAATCTGAAAAAAACCATTAACTTCTTGGCTTGTCCCCAACTAAGATGCTTCCCCAGTAGTTTGGCATACAATCCAAAACTCCTGATCCCACCGGCCGAGTATACATTCTCCCCACAGAGTTATCTCCCAACAGATTGAAGATTCTCGGTCTCATTTCTCCAAGCAGAAGCCTCCTAGGTTTTAACTCCCAGGTAGAGATTTTCAGAGTTTTCCCTATTTCCCAAGAAAGTCATGAAGGATTCTCATTCGTTGCAGAAGTTGTCAAAGGCCTTGTTAATCCCCACAAATCGCCGAGGATATTCAATCTCCAGCAGTGGTCCAAGGATTT
This sequence comes from Vicia faba, assembly GCA_948472305.1. Classification (NCBI taxonomy): domain Eukaryota; kingdom Viridiplantae; phylum Streptophyta; class Magnoliopsida; order Fabales; family Fabaceae; genus Vicia; species Vicia faba. Next base: position 1,268,765,735 of record OX451736.1, on the reverse strand, counting down.
CTCCTTCTCAAACAATCGGAGATCTTTAATCCCCAAGCAGTCGGCAAGGATTTCTCATCTTCAATAATCAAATATCTTTGGAATCCCCAGCATCGGTCAAGGATTTGCTTTCCCCGACAGTAGTCAAAGATTTAATTATCTCCAGTTATCAAGGATTTATTTTCCTCAGCAAGACAGCTACTCAGCTTACATGCACATCCATTACATTCATATATCATAAACATTGATGAAATACAGTTCATTGCATCATACATATCATGCAACATAACTTTGTGTTTTAGCTAACATTTTACCCTTTTCAGGATAAGGTTAAAAAACTATCATCAACAGTTTTCTTGATACAGTATGGATACACCCCAGACACGGCGGTCATTCTATTACTCATTCACAATTTCAAGTCAAAATACAGTACAGATACACCCCAGACACGGCGGTCATTCTACTACTCATTCAGACTTCAGCAATCCGATACAGACTAGATACGCTCCAGACACGGCGGCCATTCTATCTCTCATTCAGATTCAACTATCAACTTTAAGTTCAGATATGCTCCAAACACGGATGCCATTCTGGCCTTTACACCAGCAGTTTGATTCTCCCCAGTGCAGTCGCCACGGAAGTCATTTTGTCACTTATTCAGATCCCAGTTACAGTTCCAGATACACTCCAGACACGGAAGTCATTCTGCTACTCATATAGATTTCAACTTCAGATACAGTCCAGATACGCTCCAGACACGGTTTCCATTCTGCCACTCATTCAGAACTTATCCCCAGCACACAGTTGCCCCATATACAGATGTTTCTCTGTTACCCATTCAGAATACAGATACACTCCAGACACGGCAGTCATTCTGATATTCATTCAAAGTTCAAATACAGTTATAGCTCAGATACGCTCCAGACACGGACACCATTCTTTTGCTCATACAGACTCAATCTCCAGATACAGTTCAAATGCATTCCAGATACGGATACCATTTTGGTGCTCATTCTTTAGACCTACAACATTGTAATTCAACAAAAATTCTTGGATGGCATCTTTAAGCCCATCTCCAGCAAGATTCTACCATCCCCAAATGGCATCTTTAAGCCCATTTCCTCAGTTATACTTTGACGAGTGCAAATTTACGGGCACTCTAGTTTCCAATCCTCTTTTACCTTCGAGTCGCGAAAGGCAAACTTGTCAATCTAACTCTTCAGGTTCAAGAAGATTGAATAGGGGCAACTGTTGTACCCCAAAATTTTCTCTCTCATTTCATCAATATTTCTCATTATAAGACTCTTGGAATTCAAGATCAAGCTAGGGATTGCTCTGCTCAAGACACCTCCTTGCAATGTTGACCTAAATTAGGGTTTGAGTTTGCACCGGGATTTTTGAGCCTTCAATGCCCAAATTGACTTTCATACTTCATGTTGGACTCACAAGTTTGTCCATACCAAGTTTCAAGCCTTGATTCGAATTTTTGCCCACTCAATTGGACAGTTGACCTAGAAATCAGCTGTATTGAGGAAAAAGTCAATTGTGGCCAATGGACAGTCAAACCTCATGAATTTTGACCCACATCAATATTATGAACTCATATGAACCATTTGATCAAGTTTGGATCACAATTCCACCAGAAATTTGATCAGATCACCAAAAGGGCAAAATGGTCATTTTTAGGGTTTTGACTGTACAAAGGCAATTTTTGACTGTTTGAACTAGCCAATGACAAATCAAGCTCTACCATGGACTCAAGGACTCAATTAAATTTTTTTGACCCATTCAACAAGTTCAAAAGATCTCAAATGCATAGGACTGACAGATGAATTTTTCAGTCAACTGATCAAAATTTAACTGTATACTGAAAAGTCAAACTTTGACTTTTTGGTCAAAATCAAGTGCCAAGGGTCATTTTTCATCAAGACATGTCAAATTATGAAACTTGTTCATCAAGAAACCCAAAAATGCAAATTAGGGTTGAAAATGGAAAATTTTCATAACTTAGAAATTTTCTAAGTTATAAAATTTTCTTATTTTTTCCTAACTTTGTCCCATTTTTTCACCAAGATGCAAATGGATTCAAACAACACTTACAACATGAAAGTTGTAGTCCATCACAAAGTATACAACTTTGATTCACAAAGTTTTCTCAAAAGAAGCTTGGATCTCAAGTTATGATTTTTGGAACAAGGGTACCTAAAACTTTTAACTTAGAGAAATTTTGCCCTAGTTTAGGCAGGATTTTGACCCACTTTCTTGGTCACTTTTCACATAGTTCCACTTGGAGTTTCAAGTTTCATTTCAAATATGGATTATAGTACATTTTGCAAGCTTTCCAAATTTTCCAAGAACTCCTCAAACACCTTTGTGGTTAGGGAGAATCGAATGCTTGAAGTTGGCAAAAACTCATTTTGTATTCATGGCAAATACATGTTCATACAAGTTGCATTTTCAAACCAGCATGCTTTATACTTGTTTGCATGCCTCTAAAACATTTTACACTCCTTAATTGAATGCAAATCTACTGAGCTAATGCATTATCTTGGCCATTTGGACATTGCACACAAAACTAATCCCTATTTGGAAAAAGGTACATTTCCATTCTTGAAAAGTTATGCTTTATGTCAAAACATGAACTTGTAGCATAGGGGACATATCTCAGAAGCAAAATCAAATCCACAAATTCCAGTAACCAAGGGAAAAGTATGCAGCATACAAGATAGAGGGTACAGGCCTGTAATGACAGGTTACACATTCTTGCTTCAAAAGGAAGAAATTTGTCCAAATCTTGCCAACTTGAAAACCAGTCCATGATAGCTTAAACAAACATTGCAAACACATTTCACACAACCCTTTGAGCCATAAACACGAGCTCTTCACCATACAAACCTCCTTGTACACAAAATCTCCATTTTTCTGCAAAACAGGGCAAGCCCTGCCGAATCACCTTCATCTCCACTTTGCCTCGTGCGTTTTGCCTCAAACTTGTTCCAATACCTTCCATTCAACTCACCTAAACTATTCCAGACCTCCATTTCCAACTGTAACTCCATTAACACACATTGCCATTTTTGTTTGGAAGCTTTGCAGGTTGAGTCTTGTAGCACGATTCAGGCTACTTCAAAACAAACTAAGCATTGGGAGAGCTTCAGTGGACATCAGGCAAGCTCAAAAGAACCTCAAGCACCATTGAAAGTTGTTACATTGTCCAGCTCGAACTCAACTGAAACAGGTATTTCATGAACTTCTATCTCTCTATTTAGGAATGGTTAGACTTAGGTTTGTGAATGAAAGATGTTGTATTCATAGCCCTGAAACCATACATGTGCTTAGTTTTCATTTATATTAATCGTGCTAGGAGAATTTCATCCATGAACTTTCTGAAAAAACTAGGTTAAAAATTAGGGCCAGAGAAATTCTCTCTGGTCTTTGAGAGTTAGCTTAAGTTTTTTATATGGTTAGATTCGTTGTTTGATGCTCTACAAGTTTCATGTTATGAGTTTTGTCAAAAAAGCACAGAATCAGGAGATAGCATTTTGTACATAGAACGCGCGCGTTTTTGTCTAGAGGAAGAAGATGAAGTTGGCTTTGGGCTGGGCCTGGACAGGCTTGCTTTTGGCACCCCCCCCCCCCACTTTTCTTTTTACACCCCCCTGACCCATTTCTTGTATATTTGTCATTTTTTGCATTTTTATTTTAATTCTGACTTTATTATTTTATGCCTAAATATAAAAAATGCCAAAAATTATTTTTACATATTTTTTCCATTTATTTGGTATTTATTTTTATTTTTACTAGTATAAAAATGTTTATATGCTTTTATATCATTTTGTTTAAATTAAAAAATAATACAATTAATACTTTTATTTTCATTTATTATTTTTATACACATTTGAAAATATTTTCTTAAAATATATACATTTTGTAAATAATTTATTTTATTTTTATACACTTAATATATTTAATACATATATATACATATATACTATATTTTATTAAATAATTAGAACAAAAAATACAAAAATAATACATTTTTATTTTTATTAATATTTTATACTAAAAATATTTTTTTTCAATATACTTTTATTTTTTATACAAATTGATACATTGTTGTATATAAATAATAAATAATACTATTTATTTAAGAGATTAGGGTTTTTGCCCTAAAAAACAAAAATAATTGAAATTGACTTTTTATTTATTTACATTTCACATTAAAAATACTTTTTGCATACATAAAAACTTTTTTTGCATAATACATTTTATTTAATGTTTATTTATTGTATTTATTTAAATATTGTACATTCAATTTGGTTGTAATAATTTATAATTTAATTTCTTGTCTAAATAATCCCCTATTCAAAATTGTATCCCCCTCCCTATATCATGTTGTAATAGTGTAGAATTTAAATTCTCGCACCTTTAAATGCTTTCAATTATACCATGATTAGACTTAGGGTTTGTATGCAAAATCAAAATCAACAAATAGTTTGACCTAATCAAAGACAAAAATGCACGAAAAACAAACACAATGCACACTTACACCCCTAGGGTTTCAATCTACTTGTTGCCTTCAAAAATGGGCCATGGTTGCATGTCAAGTACTTTGGCAAAACAAAAACAAAACAAAAAGATCATAGTCCCTCGATGACGCTATCTGAGTTGCCTAAACAAAATGATCAAGTCCCTCAAGAAAACTGCCAAAAATACTTGACACTATTGCTATCATGGTCTATACGATGACCCGCGCCTGTCCCGTTTAAACATCCTAACACAAGGTTGTTCACCAAATACAATGGTGAAACAACACTGTTAAAAGGGTTAAAAACATAAGAAAGATCTTTGAGTAAAATAGGGTAGACAACTCTTAGTTACTTGATCAAAGCTTGCAAAAGCATCCTTGCTATCTTCAAAACACACTTCACAACACAATTTCAAAATCCTATTTTCAAACATTGAAAAACTTTTTCAAAAGACAAAAACACCTTTGTATACATTCAAACAAGAATCATTACAAAGGTTGCCACAATGATGGCCTCTTTTCAAAACATCTTTCAAAATCACACACAAAGCACCATTTCAAACAATTGAAGAGCACCATTTCAAACAATTGAAAAGCAAAGCAAGTGATCTAAGCAAGTAACTAAGAGCCCATGGATAACCATTGATAGAAAGGGTGCTAATACCTTCCCTTTCTATAATCTACTCCCCGAACCCAAGAAAACATCTCAAAGGTCTTTCCTGTGCTTTTTGACCTTTCCTTAGGATAAAATAAAAAGTCGGTGGTGACTCTTGCTAAACCGAAACATTTGCGAACACAAACGCAAAATCCTAAGTCAGTTCTCCCACCGTATCACAGATCCTCATATCAAACTTCCTCCCTGGTTTGAATGTTTCTTCTAGATACTCCACATGATCTCTTTCCTCGTGGTTTTTGATAAATATTTCATCCATATATACCTCTATATTCCTCCCTATCAGTGATACAAATACCATGTCAATTAATCATTGATACGTAGGTCGTATGTTTTTAAGGCCAAATGGAATCACTTCTTAGTAATAATTTGTTCAATTGGTCATGAACGCTGTCTTGGGAGTATCCAGTAGATTCATCCTAATTTAGTTATAGCCCGAGTAGGCATCCATAAAGCTAAGAAGTTAGAACCCAAACGGCCTATCGATGAGTCGGTCGATGTGTGGCAGGGGATAAGGATCCTTTGGCCATGCTTTGTTTAGGTCGGTAAAATCTACACACATACGCCATTTTTTTATTTTATTTTTCACCATGACGATGTTGTATATCCAGGTGGGGTACTTTATCGCCTGGATAAACCATACTTTCAAAAGTTTCTCGACCTCCTCTGAGATAAACTTCCTTTTTCCTCCCCGTCTTTACGCTTTCTCTGGGCCACGACTTTTAGCGGTGGATCAATAGAAAGTTGATGGCATACAACGTCTAGGTCGATCCCTGGAATATCAGAAGGCTTCCTTGCAAAGATATTAAAGTTGTATCTCAATAATTTGATGATATATGCCTCTTATTTTTTAGATAATCCATAACCTATCTGTGTGATTTGAAATTCCTTAGCCCTGATCTGTACCTACTTCAGTTCCCCAATGGGTGTTAGGCTATCGGTTATCGGATCTTCTCGTGGGTTGAGATCGACCAGATTCACCTTTAGAGGGTCTTCCACTAGTGGATGATCCTGTGGCGACTTCTTTTTCAGCTGAAGGCTATCTTTGTAGCATTTCCATGCTAGCCCCTGGTCACCTTTGATCACTCGTACCCGCCCATTGTCCAATGAGTACTTCATGGTAAGATAGAGAGTGGATATGGAATCTATGAGTGCATTGAAAGCTGAATGACAATGATGATGTTTTAGGGTGATTCTATATTTACTATCAAGTATCTCACTTTGATGCGTTTGGTATTATCTTCATTTCCAAAGCTAGTCGTGATGAGCAAGTGCCCCAACACCTGGATCTGTTCTCCGAAGAAATCGACTAGGGTGCCTTTGAAGGGTAACATCTCGAGCATTTCCATGTTCATGCCTTTGCAAGCATCCCAATATAAGATGTCAACTAAGTTTCCCGGGTCGATTAGCACCCGTTTAACGTTCCAATCATGTATTTGTACCTTTATGACCATCTGGTTGTTTTAATGAGCTAACATGCCTTCTGAGTCTCGTCTTGAGAAACTGATAAAGACATATTTCTCTTCCTCCTTTGGTAATCACTCATGTGACGCATGCATTATTGCTCTAGCATACCTCTTTCTTTCTAAGCTAATTTCACCTTCACCAGCAAATCCTCCTACAATAGTATGATGTGTTACCCTGGTTTCATGCACTAACTTGGCACCCTTTCCCTTATTGGCAGAGAGATTCTCCGGGTTTGACTCTTTCTGAGAATGACTTCTTTTTCTTGTTGTCCCTCTGACATCTTTCACATATTAAAATAGCTTGCCTCTTTGGATGAGTATCTCAATTTCTTTTTTCAATTGGTGACAATCAATCGTGTGATGGCCCTTCACACAGTGATACGCGCATAAAGACCATTTGTCCCTTCCCCTTATAGCCCCTACCATCCTAGCCCGAGGTGGTTCTATAAATAGCTTCAGGTGGTACACTTCGTGCAATATGCCTACTCTTCTTTCATTGAGTGGAGTGTAGACCTTGGGGCGTTGTCGTAAGGCTTTCGAGAAGATCTCATCGTCGGTCAATCTCTGGCCATGTGCTTTTGATGATCTTTTCTTAGTCTGGATCCCTCTATCCTAGTTTAAGACCTTTCTTTAACATCTTTGGATTACTTTTCCGTGTTTCTTTCCTCACCCTTGATGTAACACTCGACCTTATTCATCACTTCCTCCATATTGGCGGTCGATTTTTGTGCCAGATACTTGTTGAAGTGGTTGGCCTTCAAGCTGTTCTATAATGCCCCCATAAACATTTCTTGATTCACGTGCGAAACCTTTATGGTTTACTCATTGAGCCACACCTTGTATTCGTGGAGGGACATTGGCATACGTTAAACAGACTGATGGTGGACACCTTCATGTGCTTACTATCTGCGAAATGTTGCATAATTAAGTCTTGATAGCTGGTAACCAAGGACCTTGGCAGGCTCATGTACCAGCACAAGGCCACATCCTTGAACTTTCCCTCCATGATCTTGAACTTTAGGGAATCATAAGCGATGACTATCGCAATTTGATTGTTAATGGAGATGATATGCTCATGTGGATCACTCTTGTCATTGAAGGATGCCAAGGGTGACAGTTTTAAGTTTTCGGGAACCAAGTCATCCTATATTACTTCTACCAGAGGTTGGAGGTCCAATAACTCTTCTTCTGCCTCCCTGTCCGGTTGGGTATGAGCTTGGAACGTCTAGACACTATCTTGCAGAGACTCATTCTAGTGTCGCAGAGCCTCCACGATTTCCAGCAATTGGGCCATGTCTGGTGGATGAGGTGTTTCGCTCCTCCTCGGTTCCCTATATGGTGTTTTATAAAAACTTTTGTTCTTCTGTTCCCTAAAGACTCTCCTAATTTTCTTTGAAAGTTCCCCCAATTTCTCTCTTCAAATCTTTCAAACGACAATCGCTTTCAGGTATCTTTCTCTTCCCTTCACTTTATTTTTCCTGCGCATTTCCTTTTGTTTTAAGAAATGGTAGTTTTACGCGAATGTGATGAAGAGGGTGTCGTTCTAAAACCCCAAAATGCGGAAGAGAGATACACATTGTGGCGTGCATGTATGAGGGAATGTAAAAAAAGATTAGGTATAAAGGAGTTTGATTGTATTATGCTGGAGGTTTACGAGGATATATATACCTCTTTTAGCAATTTTGACTTTGAATCTTCCTCATCAGGTTTCATGAAAATCCTTATGGAAACTTCTGGCTCCTTTAGTGAGGAGGTGATGGGCTATGAACAAAGCTCCATGGATGAGGTGGAGATAGTTAAGTTTACTCTTTACGAAAGGTGTCCTCGACCAGAAATGAGGATGATGTTGTTCTGGAGGCTTGCATTCCTAGTGAACGGGTTTGTATTTCTTGGCAAAAGGGATTACAAGATGAATTATTTTATTTTTATGTCAGGGTGTTATAGGATATGCTTATCTGCATCCCCTTCACTGACTTTGAGGTAGACGTCTTGAAGACAGTGAATGTGTCCCCCTCTTAACTTCGTCCTAACAATTAGGGTTTTATCAAAGCTTTTGAGATGGTTTGTACATCGTTGGATGTGACTCCAACCATTGGTTTGTTTTCCTCTTTCTTTGAAGTTAAAAATGCAGAATCTAGAAGTTGGGTTACCATTAATGGTGTACCCCATAAGAGATTCCTTCAAGCCTATACCACCAATTACAAAAGCTTCAAAGACCGGCTCCTTCGAGTTAGGTGTGGACCGAGGTGCCCTGAAGTCATCTACGCCATTGATGGTCATCTAAAGTTTCCTTTATACTGGAATGGAAACCCCTTATCCATATCCAGGTTTAATTATGAGAAATTAAGTGACACCGAGACCCAATCCCTGCAAGTGCTAGACTTCTTCCGCTTATTCAAGGTCAAGGACCTGTTACCTTTGCCTAACAAGGAGGTTCCGGCCTTTCTGGGTAAGGCTCCTTTTATTTCATCGTTGCCTATGGATCTTTTATTCCTTCCTCACATGTTCTTTTTGATGTTTTTGCAGATAAAATGACTGACCTTTTTGTCAAAGAATAAAAGAAATTAATGGTTGTTGCTTGTGCTACTCGGAAACGAACTGGAGGGCCTTCAGAGTCCAAGTCTGACTTGACTGGTTTGAAACTTAGAATGGTGAAGAAGAGGAAAGGAACTGGCCCAACAGCGAGCACTCTCGTCGGTGATCCTCAGTTATCAGCCAAGAAAGTCCTGACTGTTGAGGAACCTTCTACAAAAATCTCTAAAAAAGTTGAAGACTATGATGACAGATGAGGTTTGTTGGGCAGATTGGGAGGTCTCAGCATTAATGTAGGAACCTGGCAACGGCTCAGTTCCTTCCTCTAGTGAGAACAAGTTCTGGTCCAACATATTTGATGGGATGAAGTTCCTCTATGACCAGCTAAATGCCACCGAAGATGTCAATAATGTAAAGAGCATTAGCTGCAGAAGCTTACTCAAAACCTAAGTTCTTATCTTATATGGTGTGCTGTGTTGGCCCATGGGTTGTTTGAATATGGGGATGACTTGGAAGAAAGGTGTACCAGTCTTAAGAAGGAGGCTAAACAGCTGATAGAGAGAGAGAGAAGTCTTATGTTGACAAATGTTCAGCTTTGGAAAAGAGTTTATCTGAAGAAACCCTGAAGAATAAGTCTTTGTCCAAGGAAAATGAAGATCATAAGAACTCTATGACCAAACTTACCGATAACCTGAATGCTGCGAAGAAGTCTTGTGCCGACTTGCAATAATCTTTGGAGAAGTCTCATATAGATGTCCTTAATGTCGGGGATATGGCATTCGACTGGGTAAAGGAACAGGTGTGATATGGTGGGAGAACTGACTTGATTGTTTTGCGTTTTATCGCAAATGTTTCAGTTAGCAAGAGTCGCCACCGACTTTTCTTTTATCCAAAAGGAAAGGTGAAAAAGCACAAGAAAGACCTTTGAGATTGTTTCTTGAGTTCGGGGGGTAGATTATGAAAAGGGAAGGTATTAGCACCCTTTTCATCCATGGTTTTCCATGGGCTCTTAGTTACTTGCTAGATCACTTGCTTTTGTTTATGCTTTGTGTGGTTTTGAAATTATTATGAAAAAGAGGCCATTGTTTAGGCAATTTTTGTAATGATTCTCGTTCGTAAGAATGTATACAAAGATGTTTGTCTTTTTGAAAATGTTTTCAAGTTTGCAAGATGTTTTGAAATATGTGTGTTTGTTTTGAAAATAACAAGGATATTTTTTTAAAATGGAGCAAGTAACTAAAAGTAATCTACCTACTCAAATGTCTTTCTTGTTCATTTTCTTTTCCTTTGACATTGTTGTCTTACCATTAATTTGGTAAGCAACCCTATCTTTGTATGTAAACGGGACGGGCGTGGATCATCGTATAGCCATGATTAGCAATGTTGCAAAGTATCTTAGCTTTTTTTAGGGACTAAGATCATTTTTGTAAGGTAACTTTGAATAGCGTCATCGAGGGTCTATGATCTTATATTTGTTTGTTTTTGCTAAGACACTTTACATGCGTAATATGGCCATTTTGTATAAGGCAGCCAAGTGGGATAACCCTAAGGGTGTCTTGTGTGCAAGTGTGTCATTTTCATGCTTGATTTTGTCTTGGATTAGGATTTTCTATTTGGTTGATTTTATCTTGTCATACAAACCCTAATTACTAACATGTTATGTAAAGCGATAAATTGCGAAATTTAAAGATTACTACGATATTACAATATTTTGTGTGTGGGGGGGGGGGGGGGGAGGTATACAATTGATGAATGGGGATTGCGATAATATAAACCTAATTAAGCTATTACAACCAAATTGAATTTATACAAGTATTGGAATAAATAATGTACAAAATAAATTAAATATATAAATATGTATGAATGCAAAGAAGATTTTGTTTGGTTTTTATGTGGAAAAAAAATTTTAATCATAAAACTAATAAATAAATCAAGATTATTTCAAATTAATTAAGGAAGGAAATTGTTTTTTTAGAAAAGATTTTGATTAAACCCTAATTCTAATTTATTAAAAGAAAATAAATTTCTTTAAGTATTTTTGTATTTTTGTATTGAAAATAATATATGGTATTTATGAAGTATTTTGGCCTTTTTATATGTTAAAATAAATATTTAATAGGTATGAAGAAAAAATAAGTATTTAATCTAATTCTATTTTAATTTACAAATTTATTTAACAAAAATATATAATATATAACTAAATAAAAATATTTTTATGAGAAAATAAAATAAAATAAAACAAAATATAATATTGATCATTTTATATTTTTTTATGATTTTTATTATTAAGGAAAATATATTTAATAAAATAAAAATGAAAATAAAAATGAATAATAAAAATATATGGGCCAGGGGTGCCATGAGTAAATTGGAGGCAGAAAGTTAGCAAAAATAAAGGGCCCAATGTCCAGAAGCCCATGCTGCAAACAAACAAAAAAAAGTGCAAAAAAGTATGAAAAATTGCAAAAGGCAGCGCCAAGGCTCGAACCCGTGACCTAGGGCATTTTTGCGCGCTGTCTTACCACTGGGGTGACTGTACATCCATTAGTCTAAATGAAAACAAAAATACATAACATGAAACGCTTCATTGCCTTGTACTTCATCTTCAACCTTTGGCCAGCCGGACCTCCTGTAACTTTTTTTTCTCAATAAAAATGGAAAGTGATAACATGAACATTATAGCGTTTTACCTCACGATTCTAACCATGTGCATAACTAAAACTATAAGTCCAAGATCAGAGAGAATTTTGTTGGCCCTAATTCTTAACCTAATTTTTTTAGAAACTTCAAACTTAAAATTCTCTAAACTCAGGCCAAATAAATGCAAGCTATGGATATGTACAGCTTCGTAGCAATAATGTCTACATTCTATATTCACAAACGGAAAGCTAACTATGCATGTATCAAGAGTTAGAAAAACAGAAAACTCACCTTGAAAATGGAAATCGTGTTTTGAAAATGAGCTTGCTTTAGGATGCTGTGATGATCAGGTTAGCTTCCTTGTTCCTCTAGGAAGCTAATGCAGTGCTTAGCTTGTCTTGAGGCTGGCTGGAATGGTCTGGAGAAGTCCACTTGTGTTACTCTATTTTTGAACTTCAACAATGGGGAAGATGGAGTTACAGTGATGTTTCAGGGTGTGGGATGGTTTACTTGTATGGTAAGGAAGCTTGGGAAAGCAAAAAGCCTGAAAACGCACGAGTGGAATGGAAGATTCAGTTCACAAGTCAGAAATGGAAAGTTTGGAGGATTGTCATGCAATTTTTTATTCTAAGGTGTTTCAAGGCTTGGGAATGTGTGGTTTTAGTTGCAAAATTATGGCTTTATATAGAGCAAGAGGTTAGAGGACTTGTGCTTGCTCAAAAGTACAAGATCACATGTCTTGCTACATTTCTTGTTTTTGAAGCAAGTGTGAGAAGTGACTTCTTAACGCATCAATCTGAGCTTATATGGTGGCTTGAAGCTCTAAACACGTTTTGCTAAGGTTTAGAGACTTGGTTTGTGCAGAAAGAACAAGTCCAAGGCTCAAGAAATGAAAAAATGCAAAAAGCATGCTTTTCTAAAATGGCAATGTTGCCCTTCTTCCAAAAATGGCTATTTCCTTGTACAATGCATTGAATGCTTGGCTTTAGGCCATGAAACCTTGTGCAATTCATTAATTGTGGAGTGATAGACGATTTTGAGGCCTGAAAAGTGAAGATTGTACAGCCAATTTGCAAATTTAAAAACTTGTTCTTCATGAAATGGTTTGAAATCAAAGTGAGAAATTGCCAACTTCATCCCTTCGATTCTCCCTACTCAAGAATGATCTCAAGAAGTTCTTGGACATTTTGGAAATCTTGTAATGTGATCTACAACCCATCTTTGATATGATTTTGAAGATTTTTCTTGGAACTAGGTTAAAATTTGCCATGAAATTAGGTCAAAAACCTGCCTAACTAGGGCAAAATTTCACTAAGTTATTTTAGTTCATGAGCATGTATTCACAAAATCATATCTTGAAATCCAAGAATCTTTAGGAAAAATTGTATGAAGCAAAGTTGTAGATTTAATTGAGATCTACAACTTTCATGTTGAGAACTTCCTTTGAATCATTTTGTCATGGTGAAAATTTGGCCTAAAGTTGAGGAAAAATAAGAAATTTTCTATACTTAGAAAATTTTCTAAGTTAGAATTTTTCAACTTTTCAAATCCAAATCTTAAATATTTGGTTTCTTGATGAACAAGTTTCACATTTTGACATGTTTTGATGAATTATGATCCTTGGCACTTGAATTTAACCAAAAAGTCAAAGTTTGACTTTTCAGTGCACAGTTGACTTTTGATCAGTTGACTGAAAAATTCATTTGTCAATCCAATAGATTTGCAATGTTTTGAACCATTTCATTAGGTCAAGATGATGCAATTGAACTCTTGAGATCATGCCTTAAACCAATTGACCATTTTCTAGGTGAAAAATCAAAATTTTCCCCTTCTCAGTCAAAACCCTAATTTTGACCATTTTGCCCTTTTGATGATTTGATCAAATTTCTTGGGGAGTTGTGGTCCAAACTTGATCAAATGATACATATGAGTCTAAGATTTTGATGTGGATCAAAAATTATGAAGTTTGACTGTAAATTGGCCATGGTTGACTTTTTCCCCAATACATTTGATTTTTAGGTCAACTGTCCAATTGACTGATCAAAAATGTGATTCTAGGCTTGAAACTTGGCATGAGTAATCTTGGGGGTCCATAATGATCCTTTAAAGCCATATGAAGCATTGATAGTCCAAAAATACTTGTGCAAACTCAAACCCTAATTTTGGTCATCAGTGCATAAGGAGGTGTCTTGAGCTGGTCAAACCCTAATCCAGTCTTGAGTCAAAGAGATCTTGTGAGGAAATCCTTGATAAGTGAGAGGGAAAATTTTAGGGTACAACAGCTGCCCCTGTTCAATCTTCTTAAACCTGAAGAGTTAGACTGGAGAGTCTTGCCATTCATGACTCGAAGGTGGAAGATGATTTGACACTAGAGTGCCCATAAATTTGCACTCGATGATGTAATGATAGAAGGAATGGGCTTACAGATGCCATTTGGAGAGGTTACAGAAAGTTGTAGGAGATGGGCTTAAAGATGCCATCAAAGGTTATTGTTGAATTGTAATTTGTAAGCTGGAAGAATGAGTATCAGAATGGCGTCCATGTTTGGAGCGTATATGTAATGTATCTGAAAGTCAAATCCGAATGAATATCAGAATGGCATCCGTGTCTGGAGCGTATTTGTACTGTATCCGAAAGTTGTATCCGAATGAGCATCAAAATGGCGTCCGTGTTTGGAGTGTATTTGAACTGTATCAAGAGTAGAGATCCGAATGAGTATCAGAATGGCGTCCATGTTTGGAGCATATCTGAACTGTATCAAGAGTTGAGATCCGAATGAGTTTCAGAATTGCGTCCGTGTTTGGAGCGTATCTGAACTGTATCAAAAGGTTTGAATCTGAATGAGTATCAGGATGGAGTTCGTGTATGGAGCGTATCTGAATTGTATCTGAAGGTTTGAATCTGAATGAGTATCAGGATTGCGCCCGTGTCTGGAGTGTGTCTGAACTGTATCTGAAAACTCTGAACAATGTTAATGATAGTTGTTAATCTTATCCTGAAAAGGGTAAAATGTTAGCTTAAAATGCCAAGTCATGATACACGAAATATGTGCATAATGGGATTATCTTGTATGCCTTCGTGTTTATCAATGTTTATGATATATGAATGCGATGTATGTATATGTGAGTTAATTTGCTGCATTGCTGTTTGATTTAGGGAAAATAAATCCTTGACTGCTGCTGAGGATATGGAGTGTAAATCTTCATGTTGATGATTTTCTGTTTTGAGAAATCAACTCTGTTGTAAATACCAGGTGCTGCTTATAAAACCTGTTGGGGAGCCCTGAGAAATTTGACAACTTCCACTGGGGATCAATAATTTGAAACCTCGTTCCGTTGGGGATTTGAATGATGCACTGCCGGGGATTACTTATGGAATAGCCTAGAGACATTTCTCTATCCTTTCAACCTATAAGTAATCTCCTCTTTTCATTTCGTTTATTTGTAAACAGTAATTATGTTCAAATGTATATGCTCAACAATGAATCACTGGAGGTTTTTGTAAACAAAACAAGCGTAAAGAAAAGACAAATAGTTTTTTTCACTTTCAAAGGAATATTTTGTATTGATTTTGAATAAGTATTTTTTGTACAAGGAGACAAACATTCTAGTAAGAGAATGTTGTCGTAAAAAAATGAAAATTTTGATACAAAGAAAAGATAGATATGTGTACAAAAAATCCCATGGGGTTTCCATTCTGCTATAGCCTTCATATATCCGAGCGTCTTGTCTATTTGTTGCCTTGTCCGAAGATGATTGAATTGATCAGATCCTCTGAGTTTGTCAGTGGAAGCCAAAGTTTGTCCATAAAGTGATCCAACGGGACATAGTCATACGCTTTAATTCCCTAACTTTTGCCTGGACCGCCCTTTCGGGTTTTTAGTCCACCGGGAAACCCTTTTTTGCCCAAGTCGCCCTTTCGGGTTTTCAACTTGTCGGGTGTACTGATTTTTTTGTTTTATCCCTAATTTTTGCCCGAACCTTTTTGGTTTGCCGGGATGCCCTTGTTTTGCCTAGGTGTGTCAACCTAGCTGGTCTCTTATGTATAGTATCTTTTGACTATGTTCTCGTTCACAGGGTGTGGCAGGTCGTCTCCATCCATGGTGGTCAAGATCATTGCTCCACCGGAGAATATGTTTTTGATTACAAATGGTCCTTCATAGCTAGGAGTCTATTTTCCCCTGGGATCACTTTGCGGCAAGATGATACGTTTGATCACTAGATCCCCAACTTGATACACTTGGCGTTTGACTTTCTTGTTGAAAGCCTTGATCATCCGTTTTTGATACATTTGACCATGGTAAACAGCAGTAACTCTCTTCTCATCAATCAAATTAAGTTGATCAAGTCGAGTCTGGATCCAATCGTCTTCGTTTAACTCTGCATCCTTCATAATCCTCGAAGAGGGGATCTGAACCTCAATAGTGTTGTACCCCAAAATTTGCCCTCCCATATTCTTCAAAGTTTTGACAAGCATCATCTCAATTTGCTTAAGTCTACTCAAGGGTTGCACAGTTCAAACACCCTCCTAAGCCAGTCAAATTAGGGTTTTGGTTCTTGCAAGGAAGTTGAGGTTTTCAAAGGCTCAATCAAGTCCCATATGCTCATATACATTGTCAAGCACCTACATGTCAAGTTTCAAGGCTCACAAGGTCAAGTTGCACAGTCAAAAACCCTAATTGCTTCACAATCAACTGTAGGGGCAAAATGGTCATTTGGCAGTCAAAAGTCAAACTTTTTGGCCAACATCTTATTTTGAAGCCACAATCATCATTTGATCAAGTCTTGATCATGACTCCACAAGAATGGCTCAAAAATCATCAAGATGCAAAAGTTTCCATTTTTGGACAGCTGAAAAGTCAACTATAACTTGACCATGGCATAACTTTTTCATGGTTCATCATAAAAATCCCATCCAATGCTCATTTTGAAGGGGATGACATTTCCTACAACTCATCTTCATATTCCAAGTCCGAGAAATTCTCTCACAAAAAGTTATCAATTTCAACATTATAGGTCATTTTCAAAAGTCAACAAAAAGGCACTTTAAGTCAAAGACCATAACTTGAGATTGGTAAATCCAAATGACATGGGAATAAAGGCATTGGTTAGAGGACTTCATTTTGTGGGGGTTAAAAACCCCCGCTAATTGTTTTGTTTTTTACAGGAATAAGGAAGAAGACAGTGACGTGCTTGCATCTGGTTGGTCTGTTCAAATAGGCGCGCGCTTTTTCTTTGGTCCAGCATATAATGTGTTCATTTTATATAATATTTAGTTCTCATTATGCTTACAAACGCGCATGAGTGGTCTAGTGGTACAGGTGTTGGCTGTGAATCACTGGGGCCTGGGTTCGATTCCCAGGTCCCCTCAAAATCCCATATTATTTTTTCTTACGTACTTGTGTGCAGGCTTCAAAGAAGGCTTATCATGCGCCTCACAAATCCAAAGCACCAGGTGGCTACAGGCATGCATCCAAAGGCCAGGAAGTGATCCTCACCATGCACTCAGTCAACCAACAAACACTTGATCCAAGGAGTCAACGTGGTTGGATGAGTATTGGGCCTCAGATTCCAATTTTCACCTCCATATTGGGCCCAGACCCCCTCCCTTGGTTTATTCTTTTTCTTTTCCTTTTTATATTTTCTAATTTAGTTATTAACTTTTTTAATTATTATTATTACCACCAAATTAATTATTTAACCCTTTCACAAAAAAAATCAAAAAAAAAGAACTAATTATTATTATTAATTTCATTTTATTTTTGTAAATAAAATACTAACAAATAAAATAGTTTAATTAGGTCAATTTTAATTTCTTTTTCTTTACAATAAATAAAAATAATTTAGAATTAGGTTAACTTTTAATTTTAATTCTTTTATTTTATTTTCATTGAAAAACATAAAAATACAAAAATATTTTCTTTTAATAAATTAATTAATTAGTAATTAGGCTTTATTTAATTAATTGCATTTAATTCAAAAAAGGGACAAAATTCAATTCTTATTCAAAAAAAGGTCAAAACCTTCATGACGTTCCAATTTAATTCTCGCGCGCACTTATTTATCTTGATTATTTATGTAACTGTCTTCAGATATGTAATAGTTAAATAGGAATTTTACCGCTTTATTTAATTTCTCGCATTTATTTACCAAAATGGGTTTTTGTTTTTGGCGATGTATAGACCCGCGCCTTGTAATAGTTAGATTTACATTTCCGCAATTTATTTTCCGCACTCCTAACTGTTAACAATGCTTGTAAATAAAATCAATATGTAGCTCACAAATAACATGTACAAGATAACCTTAACTGAAAAAACAACACACATGCACATACCACTCCTAGGGTACGCCTCACTGGTTGCCTCGAACGTGGTCATCAAGTATAGGGTGTCTTAGAGGTCGCTCTTCTGTCTAAAGATCCAGTTGCCTCGAAAAGGTTGCCTCGGATAAAAAGGATCTAGGACATTAGGGTTACTTCTAAGGTGTCCTACTATTGCTTCGGTGACCACACATGTCCCGATAATCGAATTGACCTGAATAACTCCAACGATGGTGCTACCTACCTCTCAATGGTGGGATAGCACTATCTAAAGGACTCTTACACAGTTTAATTCCTTAGAGTAGGTAGATTCTCATGGGTACTTGCTCTTTCAAACAAACAACTTTTCGCACCCCACACTTTCAAAAAGTTTTCAAACAAATTTTTCATACACTCTTGAGGACTGATACAAGAGTTACTTAGAAATCTTTCAAACGAAACTTTCTCAAAACCCACACACATTTGAAAAGCAAACAAATTTTTGAAAACATAAGAGCAAGTACCTAAGAGCCCATGGATAACCATGGATAGAAAGGGTGCTAACACCTTCCCTTTCTATAAATCTACCTCCCGAACCGAGAAACATTCTCAAAGAAGGAATTTTGTTGTGCTTTTGTCCTTTCCATGTTGGAGAACATAAAAGACGGTGGCGACTCTTGCTTACCGCGACATTTCGCGAAACCAGCTAAAAAACAGTCAGTTCTATTTCCACCGATCACAGAACTGGCGACTCTGCTGGGGACAATAATAAGTGGGGTGTACCTTAGGAAATAGTTCATAATCATGTTTTCAATTGCTTGACCTGCTTGCTTTAATATTGTGGGCCTGTTTTGGGAGTTTCGTAGATCCTAACCTGGATCTGGGGGATACCTCTTAGAAAGTAGCAACAAACCGTGAGGGAACTGTGTGGGGTATACTGACACGGTTGAAGCAGTTTGCTACGTTGATGTGGCACTTTGGTGAGTACCGGTAACCCTTGAGTCAAGTCAAGGAGAGTACGGGGCCACCGCGTGGTGTCGTGAAGCATCAACTGACCTTAGGAACCTTACTTGAACCATCCTGGCCTCTTTAGGGGTATTGAGATGACTGACTTTGGTACAGTCCGAAGTTGGTTGATACTCGATACTACACTCATTGAGGGTTGTTTTCTTGGAATATTTTGATCGCCAGTTCAGTGGCTAAATCAAAACAATGAACACTGAAAACAACCCAATGATATTGAGCTCCTTAGAACCCAGTTACTTTTGATAGGACAGGTTTTTGAGCCCACCAACTTCAAGAGGGTAGTACCCCAAACTTCATGCTGGCCTAAACTCTAAGGGCTTTCTGTGTGACTTGTGTGCCTTCAAAATTTGACTACTTGCATGTTTGTTATCTGACACATGAGTTTCTTGCAGGGTTTGTTTGCAGTCCTTAATCTGGACTCATAACAGGGTTCACTTACATCACTCCACGCATAGCATAACATCATACCATCATACCATTGCATACATCCTACATAAGGACTAATCCATTTCAAGGATCTCAAGGGTTTGTGATGCATGTCATGATGAATCAAATGTCTAGCAAGGGGCAAAGGGGATTTATTTTCCTCTAGCCAAGGTTAATGACTTGAGTCAGGGGCTATGACCCACTCGATATGGTGAGCCTTGACTCTTGAAGAAGGACTCTCAACAATATGCAGTGCCTTCCATCAAGCTACAAAATGCAAATGCTAATGATTTTCTTGTTTACCCCACGAGATCCTTGAAAACATTACATACATATATCATACATATCATTACATAACAGGTACCCTTGTTACAGGTCACTTACCTTCTTCGCTGTTTATTTCAGCAATGGCTTCCCAACAAGGCAACCAAGATTTTCATGCTCAAGAGACTCAGTTCAGGGAAATCCTCCTAATTCTATCCAAGGGGCAGGAAGAGCTGAGAACACTCCTCATGGGGACTTTGGTCAGGAACAGTCCTGAAGACGATAGGGACGAACGGATGAAATGTCTACAAGCTGAGGTGGATACAATGAGAACCCAGATGCTGGGGCAAATGGCTCTTGTCCAAGACTTATCTCAAAAACAAGGAGAGCTCAGGGTTCTCGTCAACCAACTGCTTCGGGATAACCAACTGGGGCAAACATCTAAGGTTGAAGAGAAAGCCATCATTCAACCACCTGTGGGGCAAGAAGACCGGGGAAAAGCTCCTCAGTTTGCTTCAGGGTCACAAACCCAGCATCAACCTCACCAGCGTCAACAGGATAATCGGCGTAAGCGAAATACGTCTGGAAGATATTTCTCGGAGACTGGTATACCATCATCACTGATACTGAGACGCTTGTTGGAGGTCAAGCTGATTGCTTTAAAGGATCCTCCTAAGACTCTCAACATAACCTCCCTAAAATACAATCCTGATGAAAGGTGTGCCTACCATTCTGACAGCCCTGGACGTGACACTGACGACTGTTGGAGCCTGAGGAACAAGATTCAAGACTTGATCGATGGAAGGGTGCTAGAGTTCATGCCGGGTGGTAAAATGAACATCTTCTACTGAGAATCTTCCATCTGAGATGACTAGTTCAAACTAAGAAACTTTTGTTCATTCGAATGTTCAAGTTGTATTTTTCTTTGATTGTTTAAACATTTTATTCATATCAAACGTTGTTATTTCATTAATGCATTACACATGTCTGTTTTGAAGTAATTATTTCGTATTCACTATATTGCAAATTGCTTTCATATTTTTGTGTGATGATCAACGCTCGGTTAATAATTCTAGGCCTCTTGAGGGAGGATGACGAAAACGATACCACAATCTACAGTATGCTTTTGAACAGACCCCGCTGATGAGGTACATGCATTGTTTCAATTTCTAAACACTAGAGTTATAAGGAAGATAATCCCTCGTCAACCCCTTCGAGCCAAAGAAGTAGGAGTTTTTCTTTTCAAAAATTAAAACCCTTAATCATAACCCGGGGCAGGGTAGTCTTCTCAGTTGATCCAGGTGCACAGTGAATGGCACCAAAGAAGTCCTTACAAAACAAAAGACGATGATGGTTCTGAATAATCATAAGGACAGGCTGTCATTATCTTTCAGAAACTAAAGCCCAATAAGTCAAAACCTATGAAGGAGACTTACAAAACTGGGGCATCCCGCTGACTGTAATCACAAAAGAAACAGTTCAGGCAAAAATAGGGATAACGAAATCAAAAAAGAAAGAGGTCCTACAAACCCTCAACACAAAAGGAAATGACTGCCTATTCAAAATAAATTGTCAATATCCGAACCATCACCGAAATGTCAGAGCAAAGACTCAAACAAGGTCTAACGTACGATCAGCTGAGTTTAGGTTTGAAGAACATCACGAAGAGCGGGTGGGTACAAATAAAATTTGAGCATTTAACCTTTGTTTCTTAAACCATTGAACCAGGCCACGTTATAACCCTTAAAAGTCCTAGCTGAGGCATGGGATAGTTCAAAAGCATACTGTTACCAAAGGTATCCTGACTCCTTAAGGCTTGCGGTAAAATAACGAGTTGACATCACAGTTCAAAAAAAATTTACTTGTTTTTTATGAAAAAGCTGCATTTTCAAAACAAAAAAAATATTTCAAGACAGACATAAGCTTTGCATTTTAAATAACATTGTTTGCATATGATTATTTGTTTGAACAGCAGAGAAATTCGCACGACGAATATTCGGTGAACAAAAAAATCTTCTCAACAAAAGATCAAATAGAGGAAACACTTCCAATCAAGGGGCAAGATATGATCATGGTCCATCATCTGGGGCAGTTAAGTCAAGATTCGGAGAATCTCTCAAAAGGCCAGCCAACTTGGGGCAAATCTCCATCTGGATCACTTGGGGCATTGAATGATCAAACGAAGATCTTCTGGTGGTGTGGCAACACAATACTACTGACAGTGACAACTCCCTACATTCTGAGAGCATGGACATAGTCGAAACAAATACCATGCATAATCAAAGACCCGCTAGGTTGACACACCTAGGCAAAAATAAGGGCTTCCCGGCGAACCAAAAGGGTTCGGGCAAAAATAAGGGATGAAATAGAAAAATCTGTACACCCGGCAAGTCGAAAACCTGAAATGGCGACTTGGGCAAAAATGGGTATCCCGATGGACTGAAAACCCGAGAGGGCGGTCCAGGAAAAAGTTAGGGATCAAAAGCGTACGACTATGTCCCGTCATCTCGTCGCTTGCCTACCAGAAGAAGATTTGTCAACCGGCAGTCATCAAGCGCCTCCACAGGTATCTTCTCCCACAGAAACAAGGGCAATATGAGTTGTCTAAGCGATCTAGTTGCTCTGTCCACCAAGGTACTAAGGTAAGTTCGGCTGAAGAACATAACCAAGAGGCCTCCACTCCCCGGGAGTAAGACAAGGTTCAACAATACTCTCCCCCGAGCAGAGTTGGTCTCCCGTCAGCCCTGACAAGGCACAGTATCTCCAGCAAGTCAACAACGCTCTCCCCAAGCAGAGTTAGTCTACTGTCAGCCTTAAGGAAGTTGGGTATCCCCAGAAAATCTCAATATTCCCCAGCGGAGTATACAGATGTTCCTAAGCAAGCATCCCCGACCGTCTTAGTATAAGATTGTTCCCCGGCGGAATACCAGACACCCCAGTGGAGCCATTTCCCAGTACAGTTCAAAAGTCTCCCCAAGAGAGTTGAATCAATCTCCCCAGTAGATTCTGGGAGCTCATCCCCAGTAGATTCTGGAAGCTTATCACCGGCAGAGTACGAACGCTTCTCCCCGGCTTTATTCAAAGATTATTCCTCACCAGAACTTATAATTGGGTTATCCTCAGCTAATTACCACGGAAAGATCGTCCTCGACGAAGTTGTTCCTATCCCCCAGCGGAGTTCATCAAATCCTCCAACAGAACTTAGCAATGGTATCCCCAGCGAAGTTATCATCAAAACCTCAGCGAAGTATCTCTTCCCACAGAGTAATTCCCCGCAGAGTATCTCTCCAAAAAATTTATTCCCCAACGGAGTCATCTTCTCCTACCGGTTTATTCTTGCAATCATCACCCCCAGCGGAAACGAAGAACTCTACTCTTCAACATCAGCCCAGGATTCAACAAACTCCCGGCATTCGTCAAGGATTTATTTCCCCAGACGAGAATACATTCATAAACATCACATATTCATACATTATAGCATGCATATGCGTCATACAACACAATCTCAATTATTCTTGAGAACATCTTAATATCATGTAGTTCATGCATCATGACATTGCATACGACTAATACTTTGTCTTTTCAGGAAAAAGTCAATCAAAAGATGATTACCATCTACCTTTACAGTTCCAGATCAACACCGGTAACAAGCCAGGAAAATTCTGTGGACGACTGATCGTGGGTTAATATCTGAAACCAAACAGGACAATTATCTACTTGATCATCCTCAGGCAACCCTACACCGGTTCCTTTTCTTTCAGAAGAAGTCTTACACGGGCTCATCAACAGGAAACCCTACATCGGTTCCTTCTCAACCTCAGATGTAGTTTTACACGAACTCATCATCAGGCAACCCTACATCAGTTCCTTCTCAATTTTCAGACGAAGTCTTACACGGACTTGTCATCAAAGTAACCCTACACTGGTTCCTTTTCTTTCAGAAGAAGTCTTACACGGACTCATCCTCAGGCAACCCTACATCGGTTCCTCCTCAGTTCCAAGATGAAGTTTTACATGAACTCATCGTCAAGATAACCTTACCCCGGTTCATCCCAAAGTTTTACACGAACTTATCTCAAAGTAACCTTACCCCGGTTCATCCAGAAGTCTTACACGGACTTATCTCAAGATGACCTTACCCCGGTTCATCCAGAAGTTTTACACGAACTTATCCTGCAGTAACCTTACCCCGGTTCCTCCAGAAGTCTTACACGGACTTATCTCAAGGTAACCTTACCCCAGTTCATCCAGAAGTCTTACACGGACTTATCTCAAGATGACCTTACCCCGGTTCATCCAGAAGTTTTACACGAACTTATCCTGCAGTAACCTTACCCTGGTTCCTCCAGAAGTCTTACACGGACTTATCTCAAAGTAACCTTACCCCGATTCATCCAGAAGTCTTACACGGACTTATCTCAAGATGACTTTACCCCGGTTCATCCAGAAGTTTTACACGAACTTATCCTGCAGTAACCTTACCCCGGTTCCTCCAGAAGTCTTACACGGACTTATCTCAAGATGACCTTACCCCGGTTCATCAAGAAGTTTTACACGAACTTGTCCCGCAGTAACCTTACCCCGGTTCCTCTAGAAGTCTTACACGGACTTATCTCAAGATGACCTTACCCCGGTTCATCCAGAAGTTTTACACGAACTTATCCTGCAGTAAGCTTACCCCGGTTCCTCCAGAAGTCTTACACGGACTTATCTCAAGATGACCTTACCCCGGTTCATCAAGAAGTTTTACACGAACTTATCCTGCAGTAACCTTACCTCGGTTCCTCCAGAAGTCTTACACGGACTTATCTCAAGATGACCTTACCCCAGTTCATCCAGAAGTTTTACACGAACTTATCCTGCAGTAACCTTACCCCGGTTCCTCCAGAAGTCTTACACGGACTTATCCTGAAGTAACCTTACCCCGGTTCCTCCAGAAGTTTTACACGAACTTATCCCGAAGAAACCTTACACAAGTTCTCTCTTCCCAAAAATGCAGTTTTACACGGACTCGTCATCAGAAACCCTACCCAGGTTTTACTTCTTCCAGGATGCAGTTTTACACGGGCTCATCATCAAAGTAACCCCACACAGGTTCCCTTCTCAAACTCCAGACGTAGTTTTACACGGACTCGTCATCAGTAAACCCTACACAGGTTTCCTTCTCAGCTCTAGATGCGGTTTTACACGGACTCGTCATCAAAATAACCCTACACAGGTTCCTTCTCCATTTCAGATATAGTATTATACGGACTCATTATCAGTAAACCCTACACAGGTTTCCTTTCTCCAAAGATGCAGTTTTACACGAGCTCATCATCAGTCAACCCTACACAGGTGTCCTTCTTTCCAAGATGCAGCTTTACACGAGCTCATCATCAGGCAACCCTACACAGGTTCCCTCTTTCAGCTTACAAAAATTACAGTTCAATAGACCACCTCCAGATGGCATCTATAAGCCCATCCACCTATCAACAGTCTCCAAATGGCATCTATAAGCCCATTCCCGACAAGGTCCTGTCACGTCTCCAGATGGCATCTATAAGCCCATCCACCTATCAACAGTCCCCATATGGCATCTATAAGACCATCCTCCTATTCACCATATCTCCAAATGGCATCTATAAGCCCATTCCCGACAAGGTTCTGTCACATCTCCAGATGGCATCTATAAGCCCATCCACCTATCCATTATCTCTCCAAATGGCATCTACAAGCCCATTCCCGACAAGGTTCTGTCACGTCTCCAGATGGCATCTATAAGCCCATCCTCCTATCCACCATCTCTCCAAATGGCATCTGTAAGCCCATTCCCGCCATCACACTTCTGATACTCCACTATGTGAGTGCAAATTTCTGGGCACTCTAGTGTTCAATCATCTTCCACCCACGGATCACGAAAGGCACACAAGCCAATCTACATCCTCAAGTCTAAGAAGATTGAACAGGGGCAACTGTTGAACACCAAAATTTTCCCTCCCATATTCTTCAAAGTTTTGACAAGCATCATCTCAATTTGCTTAAGTCTACTCAAGGGTTGCACAGTTCAAACACCCTCCTAAGCCAGTCAAATTAGGGTTTTGGTTCTTGCAAGGAAGTTGAGGTTTTCAAAGTCTCAATCAAGTCCCATATGCTCATATACATTGTCAAGCACCTACATGTCAAGTTTCAAGGCTCACAAGGTCAAGTTGCACAGTCAAAAACCCTAATTGCTTCACAATCAACTGTAGGGGCAAAATGGTCATTTGGCAGTCAAAAGTCAAACTTTTTGGCCAACATCTTATTTTGAAGCCACAATCATCATTTGATCAAGTCTTGATCATGACTCCACAAGAATGGCTCAAAAATCATCAAGATGCAAAAGTTTCCATTTTTGGACAGCTGAAAAGTCAACTATAACTTGACCATGGCATAACTTTTTCATGGTTCATCATAAAAATCCCATCCAATGCTCATTTTGAAGGGGATGACATTTCCTACAACTCATCTTCATATTCCAAGTCCGAGAAATTCTCTCACAAAAAGTTATCAATTTCAACATTATAGGTCATTTTCAAAAGTCAACAAAAAGGCACTTTAAGTCAAAGACCATAACTTGATATTGGTAAATCCAAATGACATGGGAATAAAGGCATTGGTTAGAGGACTTCAATACCTTTCCAAAATGTCCAAGAACATGTTCATATGGTCAAAATTGAGCAAGATATGCATTGGAGAAGTTGGGAAATTTTCATGAAATGGCAAAAGTCAACTATCCTTGAAACTTCAATTTTTGACAAAAGGGCCCACTTTTTCCACTTGATTCAGCCTTGTCATGCCACCCACGTGTCCCATGACCAATTACAAGACCAAACATTTATTTTTTCATTTTTATTTAATTTTTATGGATTTAATTCATTTTAATCCATAATAATTCAAATAAAATCAAAAAAATGAATTAAATGGTATCTTTGAGTTTTGAATGGCTTTCATGTGTCATGAACAACCTTCCAATTTCGTTCTAGGGCCATTTTAAGCATGAAAATTCAAATTTGAACAAAATTGGAAAATGCTTTAATGGTGGTTATGAAGAAATCCAAAAACATCATTGCATTGGATCATTGGCTTTTAATTTGATTTATTCTCATTCATACATACATATGCAAAGGTTCCAAGCCTCATTCACGACCTAGAGACCCCTAAGACGGCAGAACCAAATTCAAAAATCTAAGCAAAAAAGTCAAATCCTAATTCTACCTTCCAGGCCATTTTAAGGAGATTTGAAGGTTCTAACACATTGCCAGCATTGTCAGGAACACATTCCAATTAAAAGCAAGCCTCAAAGCTCAAGAAAACGCGCCATACAGTCATACGGTTTGCATATTTGTCTCACAATCATAGTTCATTATTCCTGCATCATTGATGAAATTTTTTGTGTGATTTATATTGCTAACGCTCTTCTGAAGCTAATGGTATAAGGCAATTGCATTTTGGAGCCCTGAATCACAAACCACCATGGATGATTTTTATGTTTTCAAAGCTTTCGAATTGGGGGTTTCTCATATAGGAAAAATTAGGCTTGGAAATACCCATGGTTGAAATCAGGAGATCAGTACGAACTCATTGCAACCCTCGCGCCCAATTTATGTTGAGCGTAGCTCTATTCATTATTTTTTGACACTTCATTTTGTGGGGGTTAAAAACCCCTGCTAATTGTTTTGTTTTTTACAGGAAGAAGGAAGAAGACGGTGACGTGCTTGCATCTGGTTGATCTGTTCAAATAGGCGCGCGCTTTTTCTTTGGTCCAGCATATAATGTGTTCATTTTATATAATATTTAGTTCTCATTATGCTTACAAACGCGCATGAGTGGTCTAGTGGTACAGGTGTTGGCTGTGAATCACTGGGGCCTGGGTTCGATTCCCAGGTCCCCTCAAAATCCCATATTATTTTTTCTTACGTACTTGTGTGCAGGCTTCAAAGAAGGCTTATCATGCGCCTCACAAATCCAAAGCGCCAGGTGGCTACAGGCATGCATCCAAAGGCCAGGAAGTGATCCTCACCATGCACTCAGTCAACCAACAAACACTTGATCCAAGGAGTCAACGTGGCTGGATGAGTATTGGGCCTCAGATTCCAATTTTCACCTCCATATTGGGCCCAGACCCCCTCCCTTGGTTTATTCTTTTTCTTTTCCTTTTTATATTTTCTAATTTAGTTATTAACTTTTTTAATTATTATTATTACCACCAAATTAATTATTTAACCCTTTCACAAAAAAAATCAAAAAAAAAAAAGAACTAATTATTATTATTAATTTCATTTTATTTTTGTAAATAAAATACTAACAAATAAAATAGTTTAATTAGGTCAATTTTAATTTCTTTTTCTTTACAATATATAAAAATAATTTAGAATTAGGTTAACTTTTAATTTTAATTCTTTTATTTTATTTTCATTGAAAAACATAAAAATACAAAAATATTTTCTTTTAATAAATTAATTAATTAGTAATTAGACTTTATTTAATTAATTGCATTTAATTCAAAAAAGGAACAAAATTCAATTCTTATTCAAAAAAGGGTCAAAACCTTCATGACGTTCCAATTTAATTCTCGCGTGCACTTATTTATCTTGATTATTTATGTAACTGTCTCCAGATATGTAATAGTTAAATAGGAATTTTACCGCTTTATTTAATTTCTCGCATTTATTTACCAAAATGGGTTTTTGTTTTTGGCGATGTATAGACCCGCGCCTTGTAATAGTTAGATTTACATTTCCGTAATTTATTTTTCGCACTCCTAACTGTTAACAATGCGTGTAAATAAAATCAATCCGTAGCTCACAAATAACATGTACAAGATAACCTTAACTGAAAAAACAACACACATGCACATACCACTCCTAGGGTACGCCTCATTGGTTGCCTCGAACGTGGTCATCAAGTATAGGGTGTCTTAGAGGTCGCCCTTCTGTCTAAAGATCCAGTTTCCTCGAAACGGTTGCCTCGGATAAAAAGGATCTAGGACATTAGGGTTACTTCTAAGGTGTCCTACTATTGCTTCGGTGACCACACATGTCCCGATAATCGAATTGACCCGAATAACTCCAACGATGGTGCTACCTACCTCTCAATGGTGGGATAGCACTATCTAAAGGACTCTTACACAGTTTAATTCCTTAGAGTAGGTAGATTCTCATGGGTACTTGCTCTTTCAAACAAACAACTTTTCGCACCCCACACTTTCAAAACATTTTCAAACAAATTTTTCATACACTCTTGAGAACTGATACAAGAGTTACTTAGAAATCTTTCAAACGAAACTTTCTCAAAACCCACACACATTTGAAAAGCAAACAAATTTTTGAAAACATAATAGCAAGTACCTAAGAGCCTATGGATAACCATGGATAGAAAGGGTGCTAACACCTTCCCTTTCTATAAATCTACCTCCCGAACCGAGAAACATTCTCAAAGAAGGATTTTGTTGTGCTTTTGTCCTTTCCATGTTGGAGAACATAAAAGACGGTGGCGACTCTTGCTTATCGCGACATTTCGCGAAACCAGCTAAAAAATAGTTAGTTCTATTTCCACCGATCACAAATAGGAAGGACAGCTTCCATGCCGTATACCAAAGAATAAGGTGTTGCCCCAGTTATTGTTCGAGTTGTGGTATGATACCCGTGGAGAGAGAATGGTAGCATCTCATGCCAGTCTTTGTATGTGACTGTCATTTTCTGTATGATCTTTTTAATGTTCTTATTTGCAGCTTCGACAACACCATTCATCTTCGACCGATAAGGAGAAGAATTGTGATGTTGAATCTTGAATTGTTCGCACAAGGCGGTATTCATAGTGTTGTTGGGATTTGTACTGTTTTTAGTGATGATCCTTTCGGGGATACCGTACCAGCAAATGTGATTTTTCTTGATGAAGCGGGAAACAACGTTCTTGGTAACGGAAGCGAAGGAAGTTGCCTCCACCCATTTTGTAAAATAATCAATGGCCACTAAGATGAAGCGGTGTACATTGGGGGTTGTCGGCTTGATTTCCCCAATCATATCAATTCCCCACATAGGAAAGGGCCAGGGAGCCGTCAAGACATTCAGAGGAACCGGAGGTAAGTGCACTTTGTCAGCATAAATTTGGCACTTATGGCAGGTTCAAGAGTGTTGATAGCAATTTGCTTCCATGGTAGACCAGTAATAGCCTGCCCGTAGGATTTTCTTTGCCATCGTATGCCCACTAGAATGGGTACCAAAAGTGCCTTCGTGTAATTTGGCCATGATTCTTTCAGCTTCAACCTTATCTACACACCGAAGTAACACAGAGTCATGATTGCATTTATACAGGATGTCATTACTAAGGAAGAACTTATCAGAGAATCTTCTTAAGAACTTTTTATCATTGATTGAAGCTCCTTCTGGGTATTCTTGAGCCTTGAGATACCTTTTGACTTCATGAAACCAAGGCTGGTCCACTACTTCTTCAGCATTAATCTTGTGATAGTGTGCTGGTTCATCCATTCGTTCGATGGTGATCTGGGGAGCCTCGTTATCCCAATTAAGTTTAAACATAGATGACATTGTGGCTAGAGCGTCCGCTAGCTGATTTTCTTCTCGCGGGAAGTGCTCGAAGGTAATCTCCTCAAAATGTGGTAGCAATGTCAAAACGTGTTCTTTATAAGGGATAAGGTTTGGGTGTTTGGTGTCCCATTCCCCTTTGATCTAACTGATGACCAAGGCTGAGTCTCCGAATACATCCAATTATTTGATCCCCAAGTCTATGGCAGCTCTGAGACCAAAGATGCATGCTTCGTATTCTGCCATGTTGTTCGTACAATTGAAGCAAAGTCTGGCAGTAAAGGGAGTATGACACCCTTCCAGAGATATGAGTACAGCACCGATACCATTACCAAGTGCATTGTATGCTCCATCAAAGAACAGGGTCCATCGGGATCCTTGTTCAGGTCTGTCACATAGCCTGAATTCTTCACAGTTGTCTAATGTCGTGATGTCTTCATCCGGAAAATTGAACTTCATGGACTGGTAGTCTTCTACGGCTTGGTGAGCAAGGTGATCAGCCAATACACTGCCCTTTATAGCTTTCTGGGTAGTATATTGTATGTTATACTTTGTCAGGATCATCTACCATCTCGCTATTCTCCCAGAAAGAGCAGGCTTCTCGAAGATGTACTTTATCGGATCCATCTTAGATATCAACAAGGTAGTATGAGTCAACATATATTGTCTTAGCCGGCGAGCAGCCCATGCCAGAGCGCAACAAGTTTTCTCGAGCAGTGAATATCTGGTTTCACAGTCGGTAAACTTTTTGCTCAGGTAATAAATAGCATGCTCTTTTCAGCCAGACTCGTCATGCTGCCCCAATACACACCCCATTGAATTCTCTAAAACAGTCAGATACATAATCAATAGTCTTCCCTCGACTGGTGGTATCAACACAGGAGGTTCTTGTAAGTACTCTTTGATTTTATCAAAAGGAAATTGGCATTCATCATTCCATTTGACTACTTGATCTTTCTTCAATAGTTTGAAGATTGGCTCACAAGTATTTGTCAGGTGAGAAATGAATCTGGCGATATAATTCAAATGTACCAAGAATCCTCTGACTTCCTTCTCCATACGAGGAGCAGGTATCTCTTATATTGCTTTAACTTTGGCAGGATCGACCTCAATACCTTTGTTGCTGACAATAAAACCTAGTAGCTTACCAGAGCGTACCCTGAATGTGCACTTGTTTGGATTCAACCTTAGCTTGTACTTCTTCTGTCTCTCGAACAGTTTTTGCAAGTGATCAAGGTGCTCCTCTTCTATTTGTGATCTGGCTATCATATCGTCCACGTAGAATTCTATTTCATGATGTATCATGTCGTGAAATAAAGCTACCATGGCGCGCTGATAGGTTGCCCCAGCATTCTTCAGTCCGAATGGCATCACCTTGTAGCAGAACGTGCCCCACTGTGTGACAAATGTTATTTTCTTCATGTCCTCAGGTGCCATTTTGATTTGGTTGTAACCTGAGAATCCGTCCATGAAGGAAAACACTTTGTGTTGTGCCGTATTGTCAACTAGGATATCAATGTGGGGGAGTGGAAAGTCATCCTTGGGGCTTGCCCTATTCAAATCTCGATAGTCCACATACATTCACACTTTGCCGTCCTTTTTGGGCATGGGAACAACATTGGCAACCCATTGGGGGTAAGAGGTGACGGCCAAGAATCCAGCGGTAAATTGCTTAATGACCTTTACTTTAATCTTTTCTGACATATCAGGCCTCATCCGACGTACCTTTTACTTTACTGGCGGACAATCCTCTCTTGTAGGCAGACGATGTACCACAATATCTTCATCAAGTCCTGGCATATCTTCATATGACCAGGAAAAGACTTTAACATAATCATGCAATAACTGAATCAAACGCTTCTTGATATTGGGTTCTAGATTGGCGCCCACTTTGACCTCTTTTTTGTCTTCTTCGGTACCCAGGTTGATTGTATATATGGGTTCCTCGTGAGGCTGAATGATTCTTTCTTCTTGTTGTAGAAATCTAGCCAGTTCCCCTGGTACTTCACAATCTTCCTCACCTTCGTCTTCGGCTTGGTAGATTAGATTCTCAGAGTTACGAAAGGCCATAGTAGTATCGTTACCCATGGGATCCAGAATGGATGGGTACCGGCATTGTGAGTGTGGGTGTGTGTAAGGGTATAACTATCTTTGAAAGAAAATAAAATGTAAAAGAAAAAAACAATGAGCACAAAAGTTTGAATGCAAAAACGTCCATGATTCATTGATGTCATATGAAGATGAAATAATAACCCTCACAAATGGACCATTGTGCCTCGGGTAAGACACAAGGCTTTAAGAGTGCGAATTATTTTGAATATTACAGATCCAACAAAATGTAAAGATAAATTACTGAGGGATGAAATCTTTAGCCTCCCAATTGCTGAGCCTTCCATTGACAGTCGGAAAGATTCACACCTCCAGGTTGCAGCCATCTTCACCATCTTCTACCGCGTTGACCTCATGGTTTCGGATCTTCAAGGGTGGCCCTCCAGTATGGGCATGACGTACAACCTTTTGAGCACTTGAAGTGAAACCTAGGCCAAACTTGTGAGACTTATATGGGATATCTGGAAGTTGTCCCCAGATAGTGCATCCTCCTTCTTCTACTACTGCTTTGGTGTCCTTTAGTGATGACATCCGGAGTGGAGGTCTTGTAATCTTAGGAATCTGGGACACAGTCTTGGTCACTGCCACCTCTTGGGGGACCTCTTCGAAGTGTTGAAATGGATTTTCAATGAATTCACCGTCCAATTCCACATATCTAAAGGAATTGAGATGGATGATCAAGTATTCTTCCTTTCCATGTACGGTGATAATCTTCCCTTGAACCAGATACTTCAGCATCTGGTGCAGTGTAGAGGTAACAGCGCCAGCATTATGGATCCATGGTCGGCCTAGCAAGCAGGAGTAAGAAGGGCGGATGTCCATCACATAAAAAGTTGAATTGAAAGTTTGAGTTCCAACCTTTATGGGGATATCCACTTCCCCGTGCACCATCCTCTTCGAACCGTCAAAAGCCCTTACCACTATGTTACTTGGCTTCAAAGTCAACCCTTCACAGTCAAGTCTGTCAAGAGCTTTTTTGGGTAATACATTCAGGGCTGAGCCAGTATCTACCAAAACATGGTCCAGAGTTATGCCTCTGCATTCCACTGAGACATGTAACGCCTCATTGTTCTTTCTTCCCCTCGGTGTTAGATCAGCATCCGAGAAGCCTAAGCCGTTATCCGCAGTTAGGCTGGCCACGCAGTCTTGGAATTGATCACTAGACGTCTCTTGAGGCACATGGGCTGTTTTTAGGAACGTTACCAAGGCTTTCGCATGTGCCTCGGAACACAGTAGTAATGCCAGCATGGAGATCTTGGAGGGATTTTTCCCCAACTGTTCAACTACAGCGTAGTCGCTCCTCTTTATAATTTTTAGGATCTCCTCCATTTCTTTCTTGATGTCTCAGGGATAGTCAGTGATTGACCCTTCGTCCAGACAAGCTCCACTTGAATACTCTTTCCTTGAGTTTCAGCAGCAGGAGTGTTGGTAGGAATGATAACATGGGTTGTAACTTCTTTGTCCATAGGAACACTTGTAGAGATGATTATGGGTACGAAAGTAACCTTTGGAGCAGCCACAAGGATGATTACGGGTCCAGAAACTACTTTTGGGGGAGCGATTTCTGGAGAAAAGATCCCACCGCTTCAGGTAATTTTACTAGTTCCAGCAATATTGTTGATGTCGGCATCTTTTTCTTCGGAATTTATCTCTTCGGCGGTTGGCCAGTCTTGTTCGATGCCATGGTAGTAAATATCCCCTCCATAATTCCACGACACGGTCTTGTCTGATTTATATGGGATTGTCCCAGGCATTGTGATTATTAGAGGAGCTGCTTTAGAAACTGATGTAATTCTAACGGGTCTTTTGGTTGAGACCCTGGAAAAATTGGCGGAAATGGTAATGATTGAAACATCTTCAACAGGAATAGGTAAAACATGAGTACTTCAAACAAAATATCTTTGTTATCTATCAGGCGCTGAATGCCTGCTTTCAACAAAGGGCAATCAGTTGGTGAGGATAAGCAGAGATGTCAAGCTTCATTACAGCCCAGGAACACACCGGCTTTCAAAAAGTTCATCTTAATGGTTGGTAGTGGAGTCATGAGTTCATCAACTGTGGCAACAAACAAATCTTCTTCAATAGCATTGGTATTGTGACCATGTCTGGGCATAGGAGCAGAAATGACATTTGGCTTCTCGGGCGCATCAAACTCAATTTATTTTGCTTCAATGAGGTCTTGTATTTTGTTTTTCAAGGCCCAACAGTTATTAGTATTGTGACCAGGACTTTCAGAGTGATATGCGCAACGGGCATTGGGGTGATAATGAGGGGATGTTGTATTGGGGGTTTTCGGAGCTTCTTTTAAGGTTGCCAAGTTGGATCTCAGAAGATGCGACAATACTTAAGACAGAGTCATGTTGATTCTGGTGAATTTCCTGACTCGCCTTTCCACCCTCAGTTGATTACTTCTTTGTTGATCAGTTGTAGGCTTGGGAATCATAACAGCCCCCACCATGGGTCGGCGTTCGGCCCTATCTTGGTTCCTTTGCGGATATACAGCAGCTACCTCTTTCTTCCCGATGAAAGGTTTCCTTACAACTGTAGAAGAAGATGAATCCTTCTGAATCTTTCCACTTTTTATGCCAGCTTCCACCCTCTCTCCGGTTAATATTAGTTCGGTAAAGCCTGCAGATGAACTTCCGATTAAATGATTGAAGAAGGGACCAGATAAAGTGCCTAAAAACATGTCTACCAATTCTCTCTCAGACAGAGGGGGTTGAACTCTTCCAGCCAAATCTCTCCATTTTTGTGCATAGTCCTTGAAACCTTCATTGGAGGCCATGGCCATACTCTAGAGTTGAGTACGGGTAGGTGCCAAATCAGCATCATATTGATATTTCGTGTATAAAGTTGTGGCAAGATCTTCCGAATTGTGAACATTGGCCCTTTCTAGTTAGTAGAACCAGTCAAGTTGAGTACCAGACAGACTGTCTTGGAAGAAATGTACCCATAAGTCTTTATCAGCAGTGTGGGGTTGAATTTTCCTCACATATGATCGGAGATGCATTTTAGGACATGACACTCCATCATACTTTGCAAACATAGGCACTTTGAATTTTAGAGGAATCACAATCCCCGACACTAGTCCCAATTCTTCAAAGTCTAAGCCCAACACCTTTTGTATTTCCATCGCGCTCAAACGCTCTTCAAGATGCATGTACTTGTCATCAGCTGGAGGATATTGTTCCTCAGAGTAGTCTTCCTCTTCTTCTTATGATTCTGACGGGACAGTTGTTTCCTTGCCTTTCCCTTCTCCTTCACTGGACGTTGTTGCAAAATTCAAAGTCCTTCTTGTTTGTCCCTGAAATCTTTTCCCCATGTTTAAGACTCTAGTTACCTTCTTTATTTTCTTTTTCCTCTCTTCAGCTAGCAGAGTCTTCAATTCTTCTTGCCCCTTGGCTAGGGTCATGAGCAACTGTTGAAACTACGTATTCTGGGCTTGGATATCTTTCACTGTTTTCTCGAGATCCATCTTACTGAAATAAATAGTAGAGAGATGAGGAGACTTGTTGCAAAAACCTGCTTATGTTATGATGAATGATATGTGCATATGCAATGTTTTCAAGGATTTCAAAGATTAAAATTTGTTTTAGACAAAAAGGAAACACACGTTATATTAATAAGATAAAGTTTGAGTACATCAATGCCCCTTGGACAAAATAATACAAAACTCTAAGATAAAAAGGTAGTGCGCATCCTCTTTGGTGCAATGTAGGCATTCAGAGTCTGCCCCTCATGAAGTAGCCTAGTAAGCTCCAAAACCTTCTTCTCGTTTGCGTAGAATTGGGCTTCAAAAGTATCTCGCTCTCCTTTGAGTTGTATCCAATCCCTTTGTAGGTCTTCAAGAGATGTGGGCATGTTAGGATGTAGGATAGTGTATGGAACATCTCCTTTCTTAACAGGCTCAATCATTACTGGGAGAATGGAGGGATAAGGCATCATAAGACTCTGAGTGCGATTCATACCCATTTGAGGTAAAGGCTCAAGAGGGATGGAATTCTTGTGCCCCAAAGTCTTTCTATCCACCTTGTTTAGCATCCTCCAAGCTCGGATAAATCTCTGGCGAAGACCTTGACCGTCGTTATCGTAGTCGAATACCAAACCTTGAATCAGCATCTCATGTGAGCCATCCCTTCGGGCATAACCAAACTGTCTTAAGGCCAAGCATGGGTTGTAGGTGATTCCTCCCCTAATTCCAAGTAAATGGACATTAGGAAATTCTCCATAACGATTAACAATGATAACATTCTCCTTGGAACGGGAGCACTGATGAATGTCTGGATGCTTGAGCGTCATCAACCTTTGTGACCACCTTGAACCTTGCTCATTCTTTAAGACTGATTGGGG
Source organism: Vicia faba (assembly GCA_948472305.1). Taxonomy (NCBI): domain Eukaryota; kingdom Viridiplantae; phylum Streptophyta; class Magnoliopsida; order Fabales; family Fabaceae; genus Vicia; species Vicia faba. The sequence continues at coordinate 1,268,728,880 of OX451736.1, read as the reverse complement.
AAGATGAGAAATAAACCATCTTGCCAAGAGATGAGTGCAACACATAAGGACACCTCTTTTCCTCATTGTGCGAGTGTGAAAAGAGTGTAGGATATCCCCTAGCAATGTAGGCACCGGGTTGCGTGATATGAAGATTTTGACGGTGTTGACAGCTATGAGTTGGTCAGGATTCGGAAACAAAATCATCCCATAGATGAGGAGAGCCACAATTTCCTCAAAGGCCTGCAAGTCTAGGGAATTCCAACAGCTTTGGGATTTCTCAAACAGGAACTTTGCTAGGAAACCTTTGACACCACTCCTTGTTTCCTAATCAGTTGTGACATCAGATGAGTGCAAGTTTAGAGCTGGAGCAATCTCTTATGGCTTTGGATCTCTTTCCGTACCGTTGAAAGGTAGTTGAATGACAATGGGAATCCTCAAGAGTTGGGAGAATTCTTCCAAAGTAGGCACAAGTTGATAGTCGAGAAATGTGAAGCAATGGTGCAGAGGATCAAAGAACTGGGAGAGCACCTTCATCATATCCTCATATGTGTTGGAGGTGACCAAGTTGAGTAGACGACCATGTCTCTCGGTGAATGGAGAGTTCTCAGGGATCCTTGAAGCTAGCTCCTTAAGTTGTGGAGGAATTCTTACAAGGTTGACTTGAATAGTTTTCCTGCGAAGTGAATCCATTTCCTACAAAACAAGAACAAAGATGAATCCCAAAATCCTTGAAATGGTTAGTTGATGTATATGATGTTCATGATGTCCATGATGTTATGTACAAGTATGCATATACAAGCAAAGCAAACAAGTCCTAGGTTTAGGCTTGCATGGAGTTTTATAGGTAAGTACCCTCTTGAAGTTTAGTTGGCTTAAACCTGTCCTAGTAATAGTAATCGGGTTCTAAGGAGCTCAATATCAGTGGATTGTTTCCTTGATCATTGTTGCAGCTCAAACTTATTTAATGGCGACCTAAATATCCCAAGAAACCAAACCTCAATAAGTGTAGTATCGAGTATCTACCAACTTCGTATTGCACCAAAGTCGGTCATCTCACTACATCCTAAAAGACCAAGTTGGTCAAAGGCTACCGTATTTGTATTCATGACATCACTCAGGGGCCCCGTATTCTCTTTGATTAACTCAAAGGCTACCAGTACCCACAAATATGTCACACTAACGTAGTTATTGCTTAGACCATGTCGGTATACCCCGCACAGTTTCCACAATGCATTGCTACTTACTTATAATGTATCCCAAATCCGGGTAGAGGATTCAAACCCAAACAAAGAACCATAATGTAAAGCATACAAGTCAAACAATGTAAGCAAATAAATGTGATCTATCCCTAAGGTAACCCCACTTTTAGAATTTTCCCCAGCAGAGTCGCCAGTTTATGATACGGTGGGAGAACTGACTTGATTGTTTTACGTTTTATCGCAAATGTTGCGGTTAGCAAGAGTCGCCACCGACTTTTCTTTTATCCAAAAGGAAACGTGAAAAAGCACAGGAAAGACCTTTGAGATTTTTTATTGAGTTCGGGGGGTAGATTATGAAAAGGGAAGGTATTAGCACCCTTTTCATCCATGGTTTTCCATGGGCTCTTAGATACTTGCTAGATCACTTGCTTTTGTTTGTGCTTTGTGTGGTTTTGAAAGTATTTTGAAAAAGAGGCCATTGTTTAGGCAATCTTTGTAATGATTCTCGTTCGTAAGAATGTATACAAAGATGTTTGTCTTTTTTAAAATGTTTTCAAGTTTGCAAGATGTTTTGAAATATGTGTGTTTGTACCCTCTTGAAGTTAGTTGGCTCATCCTGTCCTAAAATAGAAACCGGGTTCTAAGGAGCTCAATATCATTGGATTGTTTTCTGTGTTCATTGTTTCGGTTTAGCCACTTAACTAGCGACCAAAATATTCCAAGAAAACAACCCTCAAATGAGTGTAGTATCGAGTATCTACCAACTTCGGACTGCACCAAAAGTCGGTCATCTCACTACCCTAAAAAGGCTAAGATGGTCAATTAAGGTTCTAAGAGTTCGTTAGTGCTTCACGACATCACTCAGCGGCCCCGTACTCTCCTTGATTGAACTCAAGGGTTACCGGTACTCACAAATATGTCACACTAACATAGCTTACTGTTTCAACCATGTCGGTATACCCCGCACAGTTCCCTCACAGTTTTTTTGCTATTTACCTAAGAAGGTGCCCCAAATCCGGGTGGAGGATTTACAACAAACCCAAACAAGAACCCAAAAGATAAAGCAATCAAGTCAATCAGAGCAAGAAAGTAAAGGTGATCTAAACCCTAAGGTAACCCCACTTTTAAGTTTATTACCCAGCAGAGTCGCCAGTTCTGTGATACGGTGGGAGAACTGACTGTGAGTTTTGCGTTTGTATTCGCACTTATTCGGTTGAGCAAGAGTCGCCACCGACTTTTTATTTTATCCTAAAGGAAAGGTTAAAAAAGCACAGCAAAAACCTTTTGAGATATTTCGTGGGTCTGGGGGGTAGATTATGAAAAGGGAAGGTATTAGCACCCTTTTCATCCATGGTTATCCATGGGCTCTTAGTTACTTGGTTTTTAGATCACTTGCCTCGATTTTCGATTGCTTGAAAATGGTGTGTATGTGTGTGAGTGTTTTGAAAATGTTTTTGAAGAGATGCCTTGTCTTAGGCAACCAATGTATTCGACTCGTGTTTGAGTGTTTTACAAAAGTGTGGATCTTTTCGAAAAGATGTTTCAAATGTTTTTGAGAGTTTGTTTTGAAAGTGTTTGTGGAATGTGGTTCTTTGAAAAGAAGGCAAGTGTTTTTTGCAAGTTGATCTCAAGTAACTAAGAGTTTTGTCTACCCTATTGTACTCAAAGGTTTTCTCTATGTTTTCAACCCTTTTTAACAATTTTGTTCCACCATTGAATTTGGTGGACAATCTTGCATTTAGGAGGTTTGACGGGACGGGCGCGGGTCATCGTATGGACCATGAATGCAATGGTGCCAAGTGTCTTTGGCAATTTTCTTTGAAGGGACTATGATCATTCCATTTAGGCAACTTTCGAAAGCGTCATCGAGGGACTTATGATCATTTTGAAATCGTTTTGCCAAAGAAACTCGACGTGCAAGCATGGCCCATTTTGGAAGGCAACATGTGGGATTACCCTAGGGGGTGCAAGTGTGACTGTGTATTGATTTCATGTATTTGTCTTGTATTAGGTTATCTAGCGTTTGATTTTATGTACATGCAAACCCTAGGTCTAACCATGGTATAATTGAAAGCGGTAAATTGCAAGAATTTAAAGTCTACGCTATTACAAAATAAGTATCCGGGAGTGGGGGTACAAATTTACGAATGGGGGTGAGACTTAGGAATGTAATGTCCAATAAGATACAACCAAATCAAATTTGTGATCAAATGTAAATGTAACGAATATACAAAATAAGCAAAGGTATAATGTATCAAGTATAAGTACATTGTGTAAGTGTACGTGCATATATGTATGTAATTATTTACAGGTGCGACAATGTGAATTTAAATGCGTATTATTAAGTATTGTCTTAACTTAAAGAAAGAAATTAAAATATTTGTTTAATTAATCTTTGATTTGTAATCTCTTATATTCTTAATATGTAAAAAAGAAAATTTAAGAAAAGAAAATATTCTAAGTTTGAAAGTTATTATTTTACATTTGAAAAAAAAGTATCTTTATATTGCTAATAAGAATATTTGAATCAAAAGAAAAAGGTGTTTTCAATTTTAATTATATGGTGTAATAAAAAAATGTATCTTTATTTGTATGTACAAAGAAAATTTAAATTAAATGTTTTAAATTAAAAATATATTTTTATGTATTTTAGTATTAATGTATTAGTGAAAAATATATTAAGTTAGAGAAAAATATATTGTGTTTAAAAAATATTTTATATATAAAAGAAAAGGGTTTGGTGTTAATTTATTAACAAAATAAACTTGTTAAAAAAAAGGGTTAAGCTAGTTAATTAACAAAATAAACTTGTTTTATAAAAAAAAGAGTTAAGCTAATTAATTAACAAAAGAACTTGTTTTATAAAAAAAAAAGAGTTAAGCTTCTGAATGGGCCTTGGGTGGTTGGAATGGGCAAGGCCCAGAGTTTGAAACAAACATTTTTAGGGTTAACGCGTTTTATGTTCAGTCTGGAATGAGCTTAGGGTTTGTGCGCCGTTTGTTCATCGTTCTTGCTTCATCTTCTCCGATCGTTCTGAATGCCTAGCTTTTCGCCTCAGCCACCAGCGACCTCCACCTCTTCTCCTCTCTTCACGTCCACTCAGATGGTGACAAACAAAGGTACAATTCTCTTTCCTTTCAACGCTTTAGGGTTTTTATTCTTCTTATATGTAACTGTTTACTGCTTTTTTGATTAAGTGTTTGACTTTGTTTGTTTAACGAGGATGAAAAGGGATGAGAAGAGAGATGTTTTACCTTGACAGAGGGGAGGAAGAAGATGGAGGAGACGCGTAGGAGGCTTGGGCGGAGGGGGTTGCAGGCGCTTGATGCTGGACTTATGAGCTTCCTGGTATTTTTACCTTTTTGCCATTTTAGGGTTTTGTGAGGATATTGACTGAAAACCCTTTTTGAAAATTCACTTCTTTATCTCTTCTCCTTGTTGGCTTGCCTTTGTTGTTTCTGTTTGGTTACCTTTGAATTGCCTTTGAACGTATGCTTGTGATGTTGCTTCTGTATCTTCTTTGCCCAAGGATGAACCTAGGGTTCTGAGGGCCCTGGATGCATGCTTATGTTGCCTGTGTTGGATGCCTTTGAATGCCTTTGAATGCCTTTGAAAAGTTTGTCGCCTGTGATGAAAATTTTCCGAGGCTTAGGATTGGCTTTGAATGCTTTCATGTTGAATGGTTTCGGACATATGCGTTGATGCAGGCCTGGACTTGGTTTGAGCTTGTTTCAGGCTTGGGGTTTATCTGGTTTATGTTAGGCTTCAGGTAGGGTGAGGCTTGAGGCTTGAACTGGTTATTTTTGTTAGGCTTCAGGCAGGGTGAGGCTTGAGGCTTGAACTGGTTATTTTTGTTAGGCTTCAGGCAGGGTGAGGCTTGAACTGGTTATTTTTGTTAGGCTTCAGGTAGGGTGAGGCTTGAGGCTTGAACTGGTTATTTTTGTTAGGCTTCAGGAAGGGTGAGGCTTGAACTGGTTATGAGGCTGGTGATTTTGTTTAGAGCTTGGTGTTTATCAGGTTTGAAAGGTTTACAGTTTAATGCTGGTTTTGGCTTTGAGGCCCAGGCTTTGTCTGGCTTGCAGATTCTCTCCTTTAAGGCCTTTTTTTTGTTATGTTTATACAGCTTTGGCTTTATGTTGCAGTTTGATATGGCTTTTTCAGGTCTGGTCATTTTTGAGTTGTTGCTTCTGTTTGTGATATATCCTATGCTGGACATGTTGTTGCAATTTTATATTTGTTTTTGTCTTCCAGCCTTGTGGTCCCTTGGCGCCTAGGATCTTTTTGAATATCTCAAGCTTTGGCATCTTTTCTTGGGTCAAGCTGTTGGGCAGACTTGCAAGGTTTTGGCATTTCCTGTTTTGTGATTACTTCTGCTGTATATCTCTGTCTAATTTGGATAGCACTGATATATGCTTCTTTTAGCCTTCAGCCTCACTATTTTATTGCAGTTTTGCTTTCTATATTTTCTTTATGCCTAAAGCCAAACAGTAAGCCCACACTTCTCCTCTTTTCTTCTCTCTCTTTCCAATATTTAAGCATATTATATTGCTTATTATGCATAAATTCTGAAAAAGCAAATTGGCCTAGGGAAATGATGCCTTAATATCCTGCTTGCAATACATGTTGAATACTGCATATTTTGTCTTCTTCTTTCCATGCTGTATGCTTCTTGACAACATTGATGATATTTTTGTGTCTTTAGTTAGACCAATTTGTTTGCCTTTGAACTTTGTAGTTTGATTTGCACCACTGTTTGAGGCTATGCAGTTTGACAATTTTTTTGAATTGTGCAATTTTTATATTTGTGCATTCATCTTTAATTTGCAAATATTTTTCACCCCTCTTTGTGAACCGGGAGAAATCCCGTGATTTGCAGAGAGGGTCAACTGATCCCGGCCGTTTGCTTTTAATGATGAACTCTATTTTAAACCGTCTGTCCCTCTAATTCAATTTATCTGTTTCTATTTTTCTTCCTTTCTTTTGCAGATAAAAAGAATGAATGGAGAGGGGTATCACTTAAATGAAGAATGAAGAATTTGGAGATTTAGGAATACTTAGAAAAAATAGGATAGTTTTATTTTCAATTTAATCAATGTAACTATTATTATTATAAATACCTCGTAAATGAATACTTGTATCTAAATAATAATTGTAACAAAAAATTTAAAGATGAAAATAAAAATTCTTTTAATCCAGTTAATTCTTTTTATCTCTTTTCAATTATTTGTTTATTATTTATAGTTCTTTAAATTAAAATAACTGAAAATTAAATTCCGGCTATTTAATCCTTAGAATAATAAATAATTAACTAAAGATTGATTCAACGTTGATCAAATAATAAACTTGGCGCTTCCAACATCCAAAGCAAAGCACAGTCAAAAACAACAACTGATCAGACGCATTCCCCTTTTTACTGATTTTTTACCAACACTGCAAATTCAAACTGAATGTATCCTTTCACTGGTTCAATCACACAGCGCGAACTCAATCCAAATGTTTCAATCCATATCTCAGCATAACTTGAAAAGTGCTGTAGAATTTAAATCTTTCAGAGAACGCGCGCACAAAAACCCAAATTCCTGATTAAATGCCAAAGAAGCGTTCGCCTGATCGAAGTTGAGCCAAAATTAACCAAAACCCTAAGCCAACTGTTTGAAACATTCCAGAGCCATAAAAATCAGTAAAACCCTAATTGCGTCTGACTGACGAGAAAAAGTCCGTTTGACCGATTCTTAAGCCAATCTGAAAAATCAGGAAACGCCTGAAGCTGTGATTTCTTGTGGAAAAATGCGAGGGCAAATTTTGGGGTACAACAGTTGCCCCTGTTCAATCTTCTTGAACCTAAAGAGTTAGATTGGCAAGTTTGCCTTTCGTGACTTGAAGGTAAAAGAAGATTGGACACTAAAGTACCCAGAAAATTTGCACTCGTTGATGTGATGGTAGAGGTGAATGGGCTTAAAGATGCCATTTGGTGATGGGCTTAAAGATGCCATCTGATGCGATAGAATCTTGTCGGGGGATGGGCTTAGAGATGCCATCTGAGAATGGGCTTAAAGATGCCATTTGGCGGCTGCTGGTAGGAGGATGGGCTTATAGATGCCATCTGGAAATGTTGAACTGTATGTCAACGGTGAGTGGACGAGTATCAGAAAGGCCTCTATTTTTCGGAACATCTCTGAACTGGGGGTCTGAATAAGCAAGAGATTGACATCCGTGTCTGGAGAATCCGTGAACTGTTTTCAGGAGTTGAGATTGAATAAGCAATAGAGCAGCATCCGTTGTTGGAAAGCGTCCGTAAACTGTTTTCAAAAGTTGAGATCTGAACAAGTTGGTAGATTAACATCCGTTGTTGGGAAGAATCCGTAAACTGTTTTCAGAAGTCTTGAGAAGAATCTGAACAAGTGATAGGTTATCATCCGTTACTGGAGAACCCGTAAACTGTTTTCAGAAGTCTTGAAGTTGAAGAGGAATCGGTGTAGGGTTTCCTGATGATGCGTCTGAATAGATCTGGAATAAGTATCAGAATGTCGCCGTGTCCGGGTCACATCTGAACTATTTCTGGATGAAATATCGGGAGATGATCTTTGTCTGTCGACTGATCTTACCTTAAAAAGTAAAGGGTTAGTTGTATGCAATGTCATGATGTATGATGCAATGTATGTGACATCAATGTTTATGACATGAATGTGATGAATGCGCATGTAAGATGATGAGCTATCTTGCTGAGGATAAATGAATCCTGGATGGCTGAAGACAAAAGCATCTTGACTGCTGCCGGGAAGAATAATTCCTGGTTATTGCTGGGGAGGAGAATTCCTGATGACCTCTACTGGGGAGTTCCAATCTAATAGACTCATGCTGGGGATATAAGACTGAGAATCTTCAGTCTGGTGGGAAGTATTTCTGGCGACTTCACTGGGGAACTCAAGCTTTGCCCTCCCAAAACTCTGTGGGGAGAAGGTTCACTAGTCTGGCTTCGCTAGGGATTGATAATTTGAAGTTTTAGCTTCACTAGGGATAATGAAACTTGACTCTGAGTGGAGTTAGCTTCTGGAAGGTTCTCTGGCTGGGGATTGCGAGAGTCCTCTGATTGCTGCAGGTGAAGGCTTGGAATCTGAACAAGCGATAGATTGACATCCGTTACTGGAGAATCCGTAAACTGTTTTCAGAATGTTGAGAAGTGTCTGAACAAGCGATAGGTTAACATCCGTTACTGGAGAACCCGTGAACTGTTTTCAGAACGTTGAGAAGAGTCTGAACAAGCGATAGGTTAACATCCGTTACTGGAGAACCCGTGAACTGTTTTCAGAAGTCTTGAAGTTGAATAAGCAATAGAACAGCATCCGTTGTTGGGAAGCGTCCGTAAACTGTTTTCAAAGGTTGCATCTGAACAAGTTGGTAGATTAACATCCGTTGTTGGGAAGAATCCGTAAACTGTTTTCAGAAGTCTTGAAGTTGAATAAGCAATAGAGTAGCATCCGTTGTTGGGAAGCGTCCGTAAACTGTTTTCAAAGGTTGTATCTGAACAAGTTGGTAGATTAACATCCGTTGTTGGGAAGAATCCGTAAACTGTTTTCAGAAGTCTTGAAGTTGAATAAGCAATAGAGCAGCATCCGTTGTTGGGAAGCGTCCGTAAACTGTTTTCAAAGGTTGTATCTGAACAAGTTGGTAGATTAACATCCGTTGTTGGGAAGAATCCGTAAACTGTTTTCAGAAGTCTTGAAAAGAATCTGAACAAGCGATAGGTTAACATCCGTTACTTGGAGAACCCGTGAACTGTTTTCATAAATCTTGAAGTTGAGGAGGAACCGGTGTAGGGTTTCCTGATGATGAGCTCGTGTAAAACTGCATCTTGGAAGAATCTGAAATAAGTGTCAGAATGTCGCCGTATCCGGGTCACATCTGAACTATTTCTTGAAAGTCTGAATGAGTTATAGAATGTCGCCATCTCTGGGTCACATCTTGAACTACATCCTGTCTTTTGAGGTGATAAGGAAATCGTTGACCACTTTTGACATTCGAATGCCCCAAATGGTGATGAAGGAGTCTTGAATCAGATTACTCTACATATTGAGAGATTTCTTGAAATCTTGACTGGACTGCCCCAGGTTAACTGAACTTTGAAAGATCTATTGCAACTTGACTGGACTGCCCCAGGTTAATTGAACTTTGAAAGATCTATTGCAACTTGACTGGACTGCCCCAGGTTAATTGGATCTTGAAAGATCTGTTGGACCTCGACTGGACTGCCCCAGGTTGGTGACATGTCATGCCCCCTGCTGATAAGAGATTTGCAATGGAAGTGTTATCCTCTTGAAGTGATTTTTACTTACTGAGAGAGTTTTCGTTCCTTCGAACATTCGCTGTATGAATTTCTTCGCTGTCAAACAAAAAGCCAAATGCAGACAGTGATATTCAAGCAATGCAAAGTTTATGTTTGTCTCGAAGTTTTGAAAAATGCGTTTTTTAGCAGAAAACTTTTCATAAGACAAGTCAACACAAGATTTAGAGTAAAGCCCTACAGGAGTCAGGATACCTTTGGTAACAGTATGCTTTCGAACTAACCCATGCTTCAATTAGGACTTTTGAAGGGTTGTAACGTGGCTTGGTTCATGGTTTAAGAAACAAAGGATAAAGGCTCAAAGTATATTTGTACCCACCCGCTCTTCGTGATGTTCTCCAATCTAAGCTCAGTTAATTGTGCGTCATACTCTGTTTTGAGTTTGGAACGACTTTTGGGTGATTGTTCACCAGTTGAATTTGGGGAGACAGTTATCATCTCCTTTTCTTTTTCAATATTTTTCATGTTGTTGAGGATTTTGTAATGACCTCACTATTTTGATTTTGATTTGTTATCCCTAACTTTTGCCTGACGGTTACCGTTTTCCAGGATTACCGCCAGCGGGATGCCCCGGCTTTCTTAAGCCTCCTTTATAGGTTTTGGCTCGGTGGGCTTTTCTCTTTTGAGAGATTGACTGTCTATGTGATAGGGAACCACCCTTGTCTTTTGATTCCAAAGGAATGCTTTTCTTTTTTAACGTCGTTCGTTGTATTATGAACTGAGAGTTTGCGACTTCAATGTGCATTTTCTTTTGAATTAACTGAGATACTACCCTGCCCCAGGTTTATATCAAAGGTTTTGATTGTTTAGAACAGAAAACTCCTACTTCTTTGGCTCGAAGGGGTTGACTAGGGATTAACTTCCTTATAACTCCAGTGTTTGGGAATTGAAAGAAATGCCTGTACATCATCAGCAAGGTCTGTTCAAAAGCATATTGTATCAGATTATGGTATTGTTTCGTCATCCTCCCTCTAAAGGCTTGCAGCTTTTTATCAAGAGTCAAATATCATAAAGAAAAGCATAAGAGTAGTGAAACGAATGGATGAATTCAAGACAAACATATGCAATGCATTAATGAAAACAGAGTTTAACATCAACAGATAATTGTTTGACAGCAAAAGAAATTACAACTTTGAAAATTCAAAAAGAAGCAAAAGTCTTTCAGCTTGAGCTTCGTCACTTCAGGTGGAGAACCCTTTAACGGAAGATTTTCATCTCGCCGTTTGGCATGAATTCCAGCACTCCAATGTCGATCAGATCTTGAATCTTGTTCTTCAAGGCCCAACAGTCGTTGGTGTCGTGTCCCGGGTTGTAGGAGTGGTAAACACAGAATGCGTCGGGATGATAGTGAGGAGAGGAGATATTGGGCTTCTGAGGAGGGTCCTTTAAGGTAAGCAAGTTGACCTCCAACAGGCGCTTCAGTATGAAAAATGATGGTATTTCAGTCTCCGTGAACTGTCTTCCCGATGTTTCTTGCTTACGCCGATTACCCCGTTGACGCTGGCGAGGTTGTTGATGGGCTTGTGACCCTGAAGCAAGCGAAGGAGCTTTCCCCTTGTCTTCTTGAGTGGATGGAGGTTGAGCGGTGACTTGCTCTTCAACCTCAGATGTTTTCCCCAATTGGTTGTTTGGAAGCAGTTGGCGGACAAGAACTCTGAGTTCCTCTTGTCTTTGAGATAGGTCTTGGATGAGAGCCATCTGGCCCACCAACTGTCCCATCACTTGGGTCCTTAATGTCGTCAGATCAAACTGCAGCTCCGCAAGCTGATCACTCCTGGCATTGTTGGAATTCTCCAAGCCCTTTGTGAGGAGAGCTTTCATCTCTTATTGCCCCAAAGACAAGTTCAGGAACAACTCCTGCAGCTGAGCAGTCTGGTCTTGGATGTCTTTGACAGACCTTTCTAGAGCCATCTCTTACTGAAATAAATAGCAGGAGAGTAAGGAAACCTGAAAAAGGAAAGACTGTCAAAATGCAATGCATGATATGTGGATGCATGCCTTCAAGGATCTCTTGGGGTAAACACAAGAAAATGTTAGAGGTTGAACTCTGCTCTTGGATTGGAGAACTTTGCACCGGTGGATGTCTTTCCACGAGAATCAATCTCACCATGTCGAGTGGGTCATAGCCGCTGATTCAAGTTGTTGCACTTGATCTTTGTTTGGAGAACTTTGTATCGGTGGATGTCTTTCCACGAGAATCAAGCTCACCATGTCGAGTGGGTCATAGCCACTGATTCAAGTTGTTGCCCTTGAACTTTGGTTGGCATTGGTTAGAGGAGAAACCCCTTACCCCTTGGTAGACGTCTGGTTCAACGTAACCCTGCATCAAAAGAACCCTCGAGATCCTTGAAATGGTTATTGAAAATGATATGGTATGATGTCATGATGTTATGTACATGTATGCACAAGCAAGTAAGTGTATATAAAGACAAACATATTCACACAAAGCAAACAAGTCCTTAGGTTTAGGCTTGCATGGGGTTTAGGTAAGTACCCTCTTGAAGTTAGTTGGCTCATCCTGTCCTAAAATAGAAACCGGGTTCTAAGGAGCTCAATATCATTGGATTGTTTTCTGTGTTCATTGTTTCGGTTTAGCCACTTAACTGGCGACCAAAATATTCCAAGAAAACAACCCTCAAATGAGTGTAGTATCGAGTATCTACCAACTTCGGACTGCACCAAAAGTCGGTCATCTCACTACCCTAAAAAGGCTAAGATGGTCAATTAAGGTTCTAAGAGTTCGTTAGTGCTTCACGACATCACTCAGCGGCCCCGTACTCTCCTTGATTGAACTCAAGGGTTACCGGTACTCACAAATATGTCACACTAACATAGCTTACTGTTTCAACCATGTCGGTATACCCCGCACAGTTCCCTCACAGTTTTTTTGCTATTTACCTAAGAAGGTGCCCCAAATCCGGGTGGAGGATTTACAACAAACCCAAACAAGAACCCAAAAGATAAAGCAATCAAGTCAATCAGAGCAAGAAAGTAAAGGTGATCTAAACCCTAAGGTAACCCCACTTTTAAGTTTATTACCCAGCAGAGTCGCCAGTTCTATGATACGGTGGGAGAACTGACTGTGAGTTTTGCGTTTGTATTCGCACTTATTCGGTTGAGCAAGAGTCGCCACTGACTTTTTATTTTATCCTAAAGGAAAGGTTTAAAAAGCACAGCAAAAACCTTTTGAGATATTTCGTGGGTCCGGGGGGTAGATTATGAAAAGGGAAGGTATTAGCACCCTTTTCATCCATGGTTATCCATGGGCTCTTAGTTACTTGGTTTTTAGATCACTTGCCTCGATTTTCGATTGCTTGAAAATGGTGTGTATGTGTGTGAGTGTTTTGAAAATTTTTTTGAAGAGATGCCTTGTCTTAGGCAACCAATGTATTCGACTCGTGTTTTAGTGTTTTACAAAAGTGTGGATCTTTTCAAAAAGATGTTTCAAATGTTTTTGAGAGTTTGTTTTGAAAGTGTTTGTGGAATATGGTTCTTTGAAAAGAAGGCAAGTGTTTTTTGCAAGTTGATCTCAAGTAACTAAGAGTTTTGTCTACCCTATTGTACTCAAAGGTTTTCTCTATGTTTTCAACCCTTTTTAACAATTTTGTTCCACCATTGAATTTGGTGGACAATCTTGCGTTTAGGAGGTTTGACGGGACGGGCGCGGGTCATCGTATGGACCATGAATGCAATGGTGCCAAGTGTCTTTGGCAATTTGCTTTAAAGGGACTATGATCATTCCATTTAGGCAACTTTCGAAAGCGTCATCGAGGGACTTATGATCATTTTGAATTCGTTTTGCCAAAGAAACTCGACGTGCAAGCATGGCCCATTTTGGAAGGCAACATGTGGGATTACCCTAGGGGGTGCAAGTGTGATTGTGTATTGATTTCATGTATTTGTCTTGTATTAGGTTATCTAGCGTTTGATTTTATGTACATGCAAACCCTAGGTCTAACCATGGTATAATTGAAAGCGGTAAATTGCAAGAATTTAAAGTCTACGCTATTACAAAATAAGTATCCGGGAGTGGGGGTACAAATTTACGAATGGGGATGAGACTTAGGAATGTAATGTCCAATAAGTTACAACCAAATCGAATTTGCGATCAAATGTAAATGTAACGAATATACAAAATAAGCAAAGGTATAATGTATCAAGTATAAGTACATTGTGTAAGTGTACGTGCATATATGTATGTAATTATTTACAGGTGCGACAATGTGAATTTAAATGCGTATTATTAAGTATTGTCTTAACTTAAAGAAAGAAATTAAAATATTTGTTTAATTAATCTTTAATTTGTAATCTCGTATATTCTTAATATGTAAAAAAGAAAATTTAAGAAAAGAAAATATTCTAAGTTTGAAAGTTATTATTTTACATTTGAAAAAAAAGTATCTTTATATTGCTAATAAGAATATTTGAATCAAAAGAAAAAGGTGTTTTCAATTTTAATTATATGGTGTAATAAAAAAATGTATCTTTATTTGTATGTACAAAGAAAATGTAAATTAAATGTTTTAAATTAAAAATGTATTTTTATGTATTTTAGTATTAATGTATTAGTGAAAAATATATTAAGTTAGAGAAAAATATACTGTGTTTAAAAAATATTTTATATATAAAAGAAAAGGGTTTGGTGTTAATTTATTAACAAAATAAACTTGTTAAAAAAAAGGGTTAAGCTAGTTAATTAACAAAATAAACTTGTTTTATAAAAAAAAGAGTTAAGCTAATTAATTAACAAAAGAACTTGTTTTATAAAAAAAAAAAAGAGTTAAGCTTCTGAATGGGCCTTGGGTGGTTGGAATGGGCATGGCCCAGAGTTTGAAACAAATATTTTTAGGGTTAACGCGTTTTATGTTCAGTCTGGAATGAGCTTAGGGTTTGTGCGCTGTTTGTTCATCGTTCTTGCTTCATCTTCTCCGATCGTTCTGAATGCCTAGCTTTTCGCCTCAGCCACCAGCGACCTCCACCTCTTCTCCTCTCTTCACGTCCACTCAGATGGTGACAAACAGAGGTATAATTCTCTTTCCTTTCAACGCGTTAGGGTTTTTATTCTTCTTATATGTAATTGTTTACTGCTTTTTTAATTAAGTGTTTGACTTTGTTTGTTTAACGAGGATGAAAAGGGATGAGAAGAGAGATGTTTTACCTTGACAGAGGGGAGGAAGAAGATGGAGGAGACGCGTAGGAGGCTTGGGCGGAGGGGGTTGCAGGCGCTTGATGCTGGACTTATGAGCTTCCTGGTATTTTTACCTTTTTGCCATTTTAGGGTTTTGTGAGGATATTGACTGAAAACCCTTTTTGAAAATTCACTTCTTTATCTCTTCTCCTCGTTGGCTTGCCTTTGTTGTTTCTGTTTGGTTACCTTTGAATTGCCTTTGAACGTATGCTTGTGATGTTGCTTCTGTATCTTCTTTGCCCAAGGATGAACCTAGGGTTCTGAAGGCCCTGGATGCATGCTTATGTTGCCTGTGTTGGATGCCTTTGAATGCCTTTGAAAAGTTTGTCGCCTGTGATGAAAAATTTCCGAGGCTTAGGATTGGCTTTGAATGCTTTGATGTTGAATGGTTTCGGACATATGCGTTGATGCAGGCCTGGACTTGGTTTGAGCTTGTTTCAGGCTTGGGGTTTATCTGGTTTACGTTAGGCTTCAGGTAGGGTGAGGCTTGAGGCTTGAACTGGTTATTTTTGTTAGGCTTCAGGCAGGGTGAGGCTTGAGGCTTGAACTGGTTATTTTTGTTAGGCTTCAGGCAGGGTGAGGCTTGAGGCTTGAACTGGTTATTTTTGTTAGGCTTCAGGTAGGGTGAGGCTTGAGGCTTGAACTGGTTATTTTTGTTAGGCTTCAGGAAGGGTGAGGCTTGAACTGGTTATGAGGCTGGTGATTTTGTTTAGAGCTTGGTGTTTATCAGGTTTGAAAGGTTTACAGTTTAATGCTGGTTTTGGCTTTTGAGGCCCAGGCTTTGTCTGGCTTGCAGATTCTCTCCTTTAAGGCCTTTTTTTTGTTATGTTTATACAGCTTTGGCTTTATGTTGCAGTTTGATATGGCTTTTTCAGGTCTGGTCATTTTTGAGTTGTTGCTTCTGTTTGTGATATATCCTATGCTGGACATGTTGTTGCAATTTTATATTTGTTTTTGTCTTCCAGCCTTGTGGTCCCTTGGCGCCTAGGATCTTTTTGAATATCTCAAGCTTTGGCATCTTTTCTTGGGTCAAGCTGTTGGGCAGACTTGCAAGGTTTTGGCATTTCCTGTTTTGTGATTACTTCTGCTGTATATCTCTGTCTAATTTGGATAGCACTGATATATGCTTCTTTTAGCCTTCAGCCTCACTGTTTTATTGCAGTTTTGCTTTCTATATTTTCTTTATGCCTAAAGCCAAACAGTAAGCCCACACTTCTCCTCTTTTCTTCTCTCTCTTTCCAATATTTAAGCATATTATATTGCTTATTATGCATAAATTCTGAAAAAGCAAATTGGCCTAGGGAAATGATGCCTTGATATCCTGCTTGCAATACATGTTGAATACTGCATATTTTGTCTTCTTCTTTCCATGCTGTATGCTTCTTGACAGCATTGATGATATTTTTGTGTCTTTAGTTAGACCAATTTGTTTGCCTTTGAACTTTGTAGTTTGATTTGCACCACTGTTTGAGGCTATGCAATTTGACAATTTTTTTGAATTGTGCAATTTTTATATTTGTGCATTCATCTTTAATTTGCAAATATTTTTCACCCCTCTTTGTGAACCGGGAGAAATCCCGTGATTTGCAGAGAGGGTCAACTGATCCCGGCCGTTTGCTTTTAATGATGAACTCTATTTTAAACCGTCTGTCCCTCTAATTCAATTTATCTGTTTCTATTTTTCTTCCTTTCTTTTGCAGATAAAAAGAATGAATGGAGAGGGGTATCACTTAAATGAAGAATGAAGAATTTGGAGATTTAGGAATACTTAGAAAAAATAGGATAGTTTTATTTTCAATTTAATCAATGTAACTATTATTATTATAAATACCTCGTAAATGAATACTTGTATCTAAATAATAATTGTAACAAAAATTTTAAAGATGAAAATAAAAATTCTTTTAATCCAGTTAATTCTTTTTATCTCTTTTCAATTATTTGTTTATTATTTATAGTTCTTTAAATTAAAATAACTGAAAATTAAATTCCGGCTATTTAATCCTTAGAATAATAAATAATTAACTAAACATTGATTCAACGTTGATCAAATAATAAACTTGGCGCTTCCAACATCCAAAGCAAAGCACAGTCAAAAACAACAACTGATCAGACACATTCCCCTTTTTACTGATTTTTTACCAACACTACAAATTCAAACTGAATGTATCCTTTCACTGGTTCAATCACACAGCGCGAACTCAATCCAAATGTTTCAATCCATATCTCAGCATAACTTGAAAAGTGCTGTAGAATTTAAATCTTTCTGAGAACGCACGCACAAAAACCGTAATTCCTGATTAAATGCCAAAGAAGCATTCGCCTGATCGAAGTTGAGCCAAAATTAACCAAAACCCTAAGCCAACTGTTTGAAACATTCCAGAGCCATAAAAATCAGTAAAACCCTAATTGCGTCTGACTGACGAGAAAAAGTCCGTTTGACCGATTCTTGAGCCAATCTGAAAAATCAGGAAATGCCTGAAGCTGTGATTTCTTGTGGAAAAATGCGAGGGCAAATTTTGGGGTACAACACAAGGATATTTGTTTGAAATGGAGCAAGTAACTAAAAGTAATCTACCTACTCAAATGTCTTTCTTGTTTATTTTTTTTTCCTTTGACATTGTTGTCTTACCACTAATTTGGTAAGCAACCCTATCTTTGGATGTAAACGGGACGGGCGTGAGTCATTGTATAGCCATGATTAGCAATGTTGCAAAGTATCTTAGCTTTTTTTAGTGACTAAGATCATTTTTGTAAGGCAACTTTGAATAGCGTCATCGAGGGTCTATGATCTTATATTTGTTTGTTTTTGCTAAGACACTTTACATGCGTAATATGGCCATTTTGTATAAGGCAACCAAGTGGGATAACCCTAAGGGTGTCTTGTGTGTAAGTGTGTCATTTTGATGCTTGATTTTGTCTTGGATTAGGGTTTTCTATTTGGTTGATTTTATCTTGCCATACAAACCCTAATTACTAACATGTTATGTAAAGCGATAAATTACGAAATTTAAAGATTACTACGCTATTACAACATTTTGTGGGAGGGGGTATACAATTGATGAATGGGGATTGCGACAATATAAACCTAATTAATCTATTACAACCAAATTGAATTTATACAAGTATTGGAATCAATAATGTACAAAATAAATTAAGTATGTAAATATGTATGAATGCAAAGAAGATTTTGTTTGGTTTTTATGTGGAAAAAAAAGTTTTAATCCTAAAACTAATAAATAAATCAAGATTATTTCAAATTAATTAAGGAAGGAAATTGTTTTTTTAGAAAAGATTTTGATTAAACCCTAATTATAATTTATTAAAAGAAAATAATTTTCTTTAAGTATTTTTGTATTGAAAATAATATATGGTATTTATGAAGTATTTTGGCCTTTTTATATGTTAAATTAAATATTTAATAGGTATGAAGAAAAAATAAGTATTTAATCTAATTCCATTTTAATTTACAAATTTATTTAACAAAAATAGATAATATATAACTAAATAAAAATATTTTTTATGAGAAAATAAAATAAAATAAAACAAAATATAATATTGATCATTTTATATTTTTTTATGATTTTTATTATTAAGGAAAATATATTTAATAAAATAGAAATGAAAATAAAAATGAATAATAAAAATATATGGGTCAGGGGTGCCATGAGTAAACTGGAGGCAGGAAGTTAGCAAAAATATAGGACCCAATGTCCAGAAGCCCATGTTGCAAACAAACAAAAAAAAGTGAAAAAAAGTATGAAAATTTGCAAAAGGCAGCGCCAAGGCTCGAACCCGTGACCTAGAGCATTTTTGTGCACTGTCTTACCACTGGAGTGGTTGTACATCCGTTAGTCTAAATGAAAACAAAAATACATAACATGAAACGCTTCCTTGCCCTGTACTTCATCTTCAACCTTTCGCCAGCCGGACCTCCTGTAACTTTTTTATTTCTCAATAAAATGCAAAGTGATAACATGAACATTATAAAATTTTACCTCACGATTCTAACCATGTGCATAACTAAAATTATAAGTCCAAGGTCAGAGAGAATTTTGTTGGCCCTAATTCTTAACCTAATTTTTTCAGAAACTTCAAAATTAAAATTCTCTAAACTCAGGCCAAATAAATGCAAGCTATGGATATGTACATCTTCGTAGAAATGATGTCTACATTCTATATTCACAAATGGAAAGCTAACTATGCCTGTATCAAGAGTTAGAAAAACAGAAAACTCACCTTGAAAATGGAAATCGTGTTTTGAAAATGAGCTTGCTTTAGGATGCTGTGATGATCAGGTTAGCTTCCTTGAACCTCTAGGAAGCTAATGCAATGCTTAGCTTGTCTTGAGGGTGGCTGGAATGGTCTGGAGAAGTCCACCTGTGTTACTCTGTTTTTGAACTTCAACAATGGGGAAGATGGAGTTACAGTGATGTTTCAGGGTGTGGGATGGTTTACTTGTATGGTAAGGAAGCTTGGGAAAGCAAAAGGCCTGAAAACGCACGAGTGGAATGGAAGATTCAGTTCACAAGTCAGAAATGGCAAGTTTGGAGGCTTGTTATGAAATTTTTGATTCTAAGGTGTTTCAAGGCTTGGGCATGCGTGGTTTTAGTTACAAAATGATGGCTTTATATAGAGCAAGAGGTTAGAGGACTTGTGCTTGCTCATAAGTACAAGATCACATGTCTTGCTACATTTCTTGTTTTTGAAGCAAGTGTAAGAAGTGACTTCTTAAGGCATCAATCTGAGCTTATAGGGTGGCTTAAAGCTCTAAACACGTTTTGCTCGGGTTTAGAGACTTGGTTTGTGCAGAAAGAACAAGTCCAAGGCTCAAGAAATGAAAAAATTCAAAAAGCATGCTTTTCTAAAATGGCAATGTTGTCTTTCTTCCAAAAATGGTTATTTCCTTGTACAATGCATTGAATACTTGGCTTTAGGGCATGAAACCTTGTGCAATTCATTAACGGTGGAGTGATAAACGAGTTTGAGGCCTGAAAAGTGAAGATTGTACAGCCAATTTGCAAATTTGAAAACTTGTTCTTCATGAAATGATTTGAAATCAAAGTGAGAAATTGTCAACTTCGTCTCTTCGATTCTCCATACTCAAGAATGATATCAAGGAGTTCTTGGAAATTTTGGAAATCTTGTAATGTGATTTACAACCCATATTTGAAATGCTTTTGAAGATTCCTCTTGGAACTAGGTGAAAAGTTGCCATGAAGTTAGGTCAAAAACCTGCCTAACTAGGGCAAAATTTCACTAAGTTATTTTAGTTCATGAGCATGTATTCACAAAATCATATATTGAAATCCAAGCATCTTTAGGAAAAATTATGTGAAGAAAAGTTGTAGATTTAATGGAGATCTACAAGTTTCATTTTGGGAACTTCCTTTGAATCATTTTGTATCATGGTGAAAATTTGGCCTAAAGTTGAGAAAAAATAAGAACTTTTCTATACTTAGAAAATTTTCTAAGTTAGAATTTTTCAACTTTTCAAATCTAAATCTTAAATCTTTGGTTTCTTGATGAACAAGTTTAACATTTTGACATGTTTTGATGAATTATGATCCTTGGCACTTGAATTTGACCAAAAAGTCAAAGTTTGACTTTTTAGTGCATAGTTGACTTTTGATCAGTTGACTGAAAAATTCATCTGTCAATCCAATGGATTTGCAATGTTTTGAAGTATGTCATTAGGTCAAGATGATGCAATTTAACTCTTGAGATCATGCCTTAAACCAATTGACCATTTTCTAGGTCAAAAATCAAAATTTTCCCCTTCTCAATCAAAACCCTATTTTTTACCATTTTGCCCTTTTGATGATTTGATCAAAGTTCTTGGGGAGTTGTGGTCCAAACTTGATAAAATAATGCATATGAGTCTAATATGTTGATGTGGATCAAAAGTTATGAAGTTTGACTATAAATTGGCCATAGTTGACTTTTTCCCCAATTCAGCTGATTTTTAGGTCAACTGTCCAATTGACTGATCAAAAATGTGATTCAAGGCTTGAAACTTGACATGAGTAATCTTGGGGGTATATAATGATCCTTGAAAGTCAAATGAAGCATTGATAGTCCAAAAATACTTGTGCAAACTCAAACCCTAATTTTGGTCATCAGTGCATGAGGAGGTGTCTTGAGCTGGTCAAACCCTAATGCAGTCTTGAGTCAAAGAGATCTTGTGAGAAAATTCTTGATAGGTGAGAGGGAAAATTTTAGGGTACAACAACATGTGTTGTGCCTCTATCCAGAGTTGGATATCTCCTCAATGGACTTCTTCAAGAATATTGTGGATGGTAAGTTGGTGGACGTGGAAGCAGATGATGATGGATGCCCGGTCACAGGTGAGTCGGATGTCAATGACACCTCCCAGGTCGATGTGACCAAGTGATTTAGTATTTTCCTTGTTTTTTAAAATAATTTTTTGTTAGTCACCCTTTTTAGGTGGGTGCTTTTTGTAATGATTTTAAATATTTTTCATGTTTAGACAATTTCCCCATGGGCCTTATCGTTAATTGTACTTTTGCTTTTGTTTTTGCAATTTCTGTTTGATCTTACCGGTTGATCAGAACCTGTAGAGTGGCCGGATGATGATCTTCGTTCGGGCAGTGATGTTGAGGAGGAAAAAATAGGGTTGTATATACAAGGCACTCTGACGATTAAGCAAGAGTGGAAGCAAAGAGATACAAGTAATGTGTTGAGGTATGAGTAGTGAATAGTGAATATTCGATACCTGGCCCTCACATGCATGAGGGTATATATAATTCCCCTGGCGCGTGGCTATTGGTTCATGTTTTTGGGCCTGGATATGTGGGTCTGTAAAAGCAGGTAACTGCTAGGACTTGGTCATACCGGGCATATGTAACCGTAACTAGCCGTTGGTTCTGAGGAGAGGTAGATTACGGGAAACGGTCTAGTCGGTTCTTGGTTGTCTGCACGACTTGAGGTCGGGTAGACTAAGGGATGTTCATCGATTATCTCTTGTCAGTGTCAGCTCGGGAGGGCGAAGAGTCGATATTTCCCGACAGAGAGCGGGGGAATTCGAGCCATTGGCGTGCGAACCGTTCTGAAATATGGGGTTAGACTGGGCCCGCTCTGGCTGTCGGGCTAGTCCAGAACAATAGCCCCCCAAGTCATTGCTTCCAGGCATGGGAGTAATGACTTAAACGCCTGCTCGTGGAACGGGGCGCATCTTTGCAGGGAGAATGAATGTCGCCCGTTGTGCCTTTCTTAGAGGGAGATGAGGAGTTGATCATTGGGAACCCTGAATTTGAAGAGGTGGCGTGTTTTGGGCAACGTGTTGGGGAATTGGCGCAATGATGGCCTAGGGACTAGAGTATAATGATGACACCCCTAGGGTTTCCCAAGCGTGTGTCTTACACGTGTGGATGGCCTCAACTATAAATACGAGAGGAGTGGGGAGTTCATTGTTTTTCGTTCTCTCTCTCTCAACTATTCATTATCACTCGTTTGTCGACCACCATAGTTTCTTTGAGATTTCTTGTTTGTTGCAGCTACTTTCAACTTTCTATTTCCCTTAACTGGTAAGATTTTAATCTTTTGTTGTTATTTGATTTCTTCAGTTCAGATTATCATGATTATCTTTGTAGAAATGAATGCGGTTAGGGTTTAGCATCCTGTTTGTTTGGATGCTTCTGGGGAATGTTGGTGGCAGAAAGTGGTTCTGTAGTTTAGAATCGTCGGAGCCTTAGAGGATCCTTCCTGGATGTCAATGATATGTCATAGATGATCTCTTTAGGATTTAGGTTTCTTCCTCGAATTTCGGTGTGCCTTAGTGAGGGTTCTGGTCGAGGATGCAATCCTCGTTAATCAGCAACCTTTCACTTGACTTGGCGGTGGAAGGGTGGTTATGGAATTGATGTTGAACTCATCTTCATTCTCTTCTTTTTCAGGTACTATGGCTGATGGCGCCCTGGTCGATCTTTCAAGAAAATCTTCTGGGTCTTCGCAAAGTTCTAAAGATGAGACGAGTAGCTCGTCGAGCATCCTGGAAGTTTTTGGGGATAAAATGAATCATCCCGAGCAATAAATGGGGGAAGGTGATAAGGATATGGCCCCCTCTGACCAAGGTTGCTTATTTCCTCCATGGGATGACAAGGAGGATCCACGGGCTAGGGTTGTGAGTGATCCCTGGGACTGGCCTTCTTATTTTATCGAGCATCGAGACGATGTTTTCACCAAGGTATATAGCCACAAGGGAGGAGACCAGGGAGAGTGGTCGTTATATATTCCTGGGAAGGAGAGCAGGATTTGCTCGAGATACGACCAAAGATGAATTCCAATGTATGACATCGTGTTTCAGGAGATGGGCCTTCAGCTACCTTTCTCGGATTTCGAGGTGTCCATTTTTAGGCATTTGCGGTTGGCTCCTTCTTAGTTACATTCGAACAGCATCGCGTTCATGCGAGCGTTTGAAAATTTTTTTGATTACTTGAAGATAGGGGCTACTATTCCCTTATTCTTAAACTGCTTCCATATCCAGAGGAGCAAGGTCGACGATAAATGGGGATGGGTTTCTTTGAAGCAGGGCAATGGGAAGTTGTTCAAAGCTTACCTGGAGTCAGTTCGTCACTTCAAAGACAAGTCTATATTAGTGAAGCCTTTCTCGAACAGGGTGATGCTGAACATTTTCAGGACCATACCGGTGCACAACGAGGATGGCACTCCTCATTTTAATGAGTTGGATGACCCCGGGGTAAAACTAGTATATAAGTTCCCTTTCTAGTGGACGAGGAAACATTTTGACAACCATTTGGGTTCCTATGTTTTGAAGGAAGGGGAGCTTGGTGTCGAGGACCATGAGAGCTTCGCAGTTCTGACCGCCTTTGTGGCTCGGATCCCTCGGGTACAGCAAGTGGGCTGAGGAGGTAAGCTTGTGCTGGATAAGAACGGGAAGGCCGTGTATGAGCCTGGCCTCATAGTCGTCAAGGAGCTACTCGAGAGCGAGGACCCCGTCAAATACCTGGGTATTTTTATGTTTCGAGTTGTTATATGCAGTCGTTACTTTTATGAGTCCTCGTTTTCTAATTGTGCTTTTGTTTTTGTTTGTTTTGCAGATAGCATGAATCATGTTCAGAAGCGTATACACAGGACCCTCGCTGCCAGGGCGAAGAAGGCTCTAAGGGATCCTCGGGCTGGCTTGGGGGTTGTCCTTACTTCAGGATCGGACAGTTCATCCTCGGGATGAGCTACGGTCACTATTTCTCCAGGTCCTGTGTCTTCGAAGGCCAAGAGACCGCGTCCCGAGGGGAGCGTCGACCTGACTGGAGATAGGGAAAGGGACGTACGACCTGCCTCCTTACTGGTTGGAGAAGAATTTCTTTAAGGGTGCAGCTCTCCGTCTTCCCCAGGCTGAGTCTCTTCATCTTGAGGGATTGGGCCGCCCGGAGAAGAGGGTGATGTTGGCGCAGGACGCCGACAATTTGATGAGGATTCTGGAAATGGTTGTCGCGTACACCGAGGGGAGTTCTTTGTAGGAGGCAGAGTTGAAGAACCTCTAGGCCAAGCTCGCTGCGAGCGAGAAGAAGGTTCTTGAGGGGGAGAAGGCCCTGAGGCTCTCCGAGGAGGAATCGAGGAGAGTCTCTGAGGAGCAGAGGCTCCTTTTGCTCGAGAAAAAGGATCTTGAGGAGAAGGTGGAGGCCTTGACTGCCAAGGTCACTCCTGCTGAAGACGAGTCATAGGATACAAAAGATTTGAAGACTCAGGCCGAGCTTGTTGCCCATTTTTACCGAGCGTTGGATGATGCCCAAGCTACCTAAGAGGGGAGTTTCGAAAACGCGGTAAAGCAGATGCAGGTGTTGAATCCCGGGGTCGAACTCAACACTTCAGGCATGAGGGTCGAGTATTATGTTGCTGACAGTAAGATCCTAGTCCCCAATTATCTCAGAGATTTTGTTGACCAGCCCGTCGAGGGTCCAGCCCAGCTTCCGACTGTCGTCGAAGAAGAGGTCAAAGATTGATTTCCAGTTTTTGTTTGCTCCAGCCTGCATGCCGAAATGTTGTATTTATGCTTTTCTGGGAATTTTCCCGTTTTATGTAACTTTCGAACAAATGTGGTATTTGACCACAAATTTATTCTTTTGGATGGGACGTCAAGGGCCTCAGTATTTGTAATATTCGCACAATTGCGACCTTTATGGTCGTTTATTTAATCGTTTCAAATATTTAATTTGTGTTTGCACGTTTTTGATGTTGTGCTCGTCCGCCTGGGATATCTTTTATTTTGCTAAGAGTACGCAATGGGGATTTTCTCGTTTAGTTTGTATGTCTACTAGTGTGGGGAAATTGGGCAAATGGTCAGGGTGTATACCGAGCAAGGACCAGAACTCAGGTCTCATTTCGAGGGACCCGAACTCGGCGGTGTGAACTTCCAGTCGCGAGTCGGGCATTCTACCATCATGGTACGAGGATGACGGAGCTCGGTTGAGTTATCCATGTCGGACTGAGGGTACGCTCGTAATAAGAGCGGAGCCTCACCCCTTCAGAATATTTTGGGTGCCATGCTTGTACTTAGCCATGCACGCGTGGTCGGGTCTGGATGAGTTCGTCATGTCGACAGAACTCGCCGACTGCTCAGTGTTTTTAACTGTAATATTTTTTCAGCTTTTCAGCATTCCACGATCGAACGATTTGTTCACCTTGTAAGTTTTCTAAGTAATACGCTTCGGTCCCCGTTTTCACGTAGATGCTATAAGGGCCTTCCCAATTCGCTGCGAGCTTGCCTTCATGATAACTCTTTAAGACAAGGCTTTCGACCTCAAACTCTCGACATATCACCTTGGTGTCATAGCGCATGGATATCTTTTGTTTGAGCGAGGCCTATTGTAGGGCCGCTCCTGTTCTGATTTCTTTTACTAGATCCAGTTCCTCCTGAAGGTCGACGTCATTCATTTCCTCGTCTAGGGGAGCCTCGGTTCGTCTGGAGGGCTCTTCTATCTCTACGGGAATGACGGCCTTTGTATCATAATCCAGTCGGAACAAAGTCTCCCCGGTTGATGAATATGCAGGTTTTCAGTATCCCCATAGTACACTGTGTAACTCCTCGACCCATTTTTTCTTGGTTTCGTCCAATCTTCGCTTGAGGCCCCTGAGTATTACCCTGTTCGCAAATTCGGCCTGGCCGTTCGTCTGGGGATGCTCGACTGAGGCGAAGTGTTGGGTGGTGCCTAACTTGGCAACGAATTCCTGAAAGGTATGGTATGTGAACTAAGTCCCATTGTCGGTGACTATTGCTTGTGGGATTCCAAACCGAGCGAGGATGTTTCTTTTGTAGAAGCGAAGGACGTTTTGGGAGGTGATTTTGGCTAACGCTTCAACTTCTATCCATTTGGTGAAGTAGTCGACTGCTACGATCAAGTATTTGTTTTGATTCGTCCCGACCACGAATGGACTGAGGAGGTCTAATCCCCACCAAGTGAAGGGCCAAGGAGAAGAGAGGGATTTGAGCTCGTTGGGTGGAGAAAGATGTATATCCCCGTGTCGTTGGCATTTGTCACATTTCTTCACGTGCTCTTTTGCGTCGTACTGCATGGTGAGCCAATAATATCCCGCCCGCAGAGCTTTTCTCGCGAGGGATCTTCCGCCCAGGTGTTGGCCGCTAATACCCTCGTGGATTTCAAGCAAGATACAGTCTGCACCGCTCTGGTCGATGCATTTGAGAAGGGGAATGGAAAATCCTCTCCTATAAAGTCTTCCCTCGATCAATACGTACGAGCAAGCTCTTCGTCTAACGATGTTCGCTTCTTTTGAGACGTCAGGGAGTTTTACCTTGGTGAGGTAATCGTGTACAGGGGTCATCCAGCAGTCAATGTCCCCGATGGCGAACACCTCTAAGGTAGAGGGTGGTTTTCGGATGCTCGGTCGAGGAAGGATTTCCTGTATTACTGATTTATTCCCTCCCTTTCTCTTCGTGCTTGCCAGCTTAGATAGGATGTCTGCTCGGGTGTTATGTTCGCGGGGAACATGCTGCACGTCTACAGATTTAAATTTCTTTTTCATATCCTAGACCAGGGTTCAGTATTCAGTGATTTGGTCATTTTTAAACTGATATTCCCCTCGAACTTGAGACGCGACCAGTTGAGAATCGGTGAAGATCTTTACTTCCTCGGCCCCTAGATCTTCAGCCAATCGTTAGCCTGCCAAGAATGCCTCGTATTCAGCCTGATTGTTAGATGTCGGGGAAGATAGTGCGAGGGAGACCTTGATTAGGGTTTTATCCTCGTTTTCCAATATGATGTCAGTGCCGCTTCCTGTCAAACTGGATGCGCTATCGACGAAGATCATCCAGCATCGTGACCCATCAGGGTCTACGGGCGAGGTCATTTCAGCCACGAAGTCGGCCAAGGATTGAGCCTTGAGGGCTTTCCTTCTCTCATATTGGATATCAAATTCAAAGAGTTCTAAGGACCATTTCAATATTCTGCCGGCCATGTCTGGTCTTCCGAGCAGCTGCTTTATTGGTTAATATGTTCAGACGACTATGGTATGGGCCAGGAAGTAGTGTCTGAGTCTCCTCGCCGCGTTGACAAGGGCTATACTACTTTTTCAATTTGTTGATATCTCACTTTGGGACCTTGCAGGGCCTTGCTAGTGAAATAAATTGGTCTTTGTCCCTTTGGAGTTTCTCTGATCAGTGCCACGCTTATCACCTCAGAAGCAACAGCCAGATAGAGGTAGAGGACCTCATCTTTATCGGGTCAGGAAAGGACGGGCGGTTGTGATAGCTCTAGCTTCAAGTGAATGAGGGCCTGCTCGTATTCGGGATGGAGGAGCTTAAATAGGGGGAGTGTGTGTTGGGTGGATTTTTCCACGAATTGAGAGAGAGAGAGGTGAGCATGTCGTTCAAGATTTGGATGGACTTCTTCAAGGTGGGTTTTGGAAATTTTAAAAGTGCCCGACATTTGTCGGGGTTGGCTTCAATTCCTCATTCTGTTAGATAAAATTCGAGGAACTTGCCTTCCCGTACGCCAAAGGTACATTTTTTCAGGTTGAATCGCATCTAACGCTTTTGGGCCTGCTTGAACACTTTCTTTAAGTGGAGGGCATGGTCAAGCTTTTTTGTCGAGTTGACGATCATGTCTTCCATATAGACTTCGAGCATGTCGCTTATCTCGTTGCGAAAAACTTTGTTCATCAGACGCTGATATGTAGCGCCCAAATTTTTTAGGCCGAAGGGCATTACATTGTAGTAATAGTTTCCCTATTCGGTCATGAAAGTGGTGTACTTTTTATCCATTTTCTCCATTGGGATCTGGTTGTAACCAGAGTATGCATCCATAAATGATAGCAATTTGAAACCGGCCGAGTTTTCGACCAGTTTGTCAATATTAGGGAGGGGATAAGCATCTTTCGGGAAAGCTCGATTAAGATCGGTATAATCAATACACATGTGCCACTTTCCATTAGATTTTTTAACAAGGACTATATTAGAGATCCAGGGTGTGTACTGGGATTCAAAAATAAAATGTACCTCTAGGAGGTCTTTTACAGTTAGTTTTGCAGCCTCTGCTTTCTCGGAGGATTGTTTTCTTCTGCGCTGGGCGGCCGCCTTGAGGGCAGAATCTATGGTCAAGTGATGGCATGCGATTTATGGATCCAATCCTAGAATTTTTCCATACTCCATGCGAACAGTTCCGTGTTTTCCCTCAGACAAGCTTTGAATTGCCTTTTTTGTAGGTTGGGGAGGTCCGCTCCGATCTTCACTCTTCTGGTGGGATCTTCTCCGAGGGGAACTATCTCAAAGTCGCCGTCTGGGATTAGTCGTGCGTGACTTGAGAGTTTGTTGCGACTTGCAGGAAGGGTCGAATCTTCGTCTTCGGCTGTGGGCTCTTTTCCCTTCCTTCTCTGCTCGACACGATCTTCCTTGGAGAAGCGGTTGTCGAGTTCTATGATGTCGACCCTCGACAGTGGCTTGACTTCTTAAGAGCTGAAGAGCAGTGTGGCCCATGTGGTCGTTCAAGGTTGAACGTTGATGGAACTGAGGCCTTTGGTTGAAGCTTCAAAACACCTTCTCGCTGCTTGGATGTCCCTGGGGAGGGTGGTGACCAAACCTTCGGAGGTGTAGTACTTCATCTTGAGATGCACGGTGGAGGGGACCACGATGATTTCGGCGAGAGTGGGTATCCCAAAGATGCATTGGTAGAGAGACGGACAATCCACTACCAAAAATTGGGTCTTGATGGCTCTGGTTGTTACCCCTCTCCCGAAGGTGAAGATTAGCTCGACATATCCCCATGGTTTCGTGCTAGCTCCATTGAAGCCCTGGAGGTCTGATCCTACGTACGGGGTCAGATGGCTTTCATTGAGTTGCAAGGTGGTGAACAGTTGGGTGTACATGATGTCCACTAAGCTGCCATGGTCGACCAGTATGCGTCGTACGTCGAAATTCTCTATGTGAGCTCTCACGAGTAATGGGATGGTCGAATTTGGGGCTCTGCTAGGCAACTCCTCCCTGTAGAAAGCGAGGGGATGGGAACCTCCTCAGAATTTATCGATCATGGCGTTCATATCCGAGTTAGCTTCGATGGCTGGTTGAATCTCCTTTTTACAGATCTGACAGTGTGCCTGTTGAATCCTCTGTCAGAGATGACCATAGCGGTGGGGAATGATTTCCAAAGACTGTGAGAGGAGAAGTACAGTGGCATGTTCTCCATGTCTGGGAAGTAGAAATCTGCCGAGGGTTATGAGATGCTCATGGCGACCAGAATGGTGTCGATATCAGGGGACTCCTTCCCTTCTTCGACGTTTTTGGCTTCTGGTGCTTCTTCTCGGACGCCCTCCTTCTTTTTGTATTATTTGAGGTGCCCATCTCGAATCATTATTTCGATCGCATCTTTGAGATGGATGCAATCCTCGGTGTTATACCAGTGACTCTTGTGGAACCTACAATATTTTCTCTTGTCGATTCCTGGCTTAAAGGCGTCTGTCGAGGGAAGCGTACCCCGACCTTCTTGAATTCGGTATTTGCGCATTCAGATAGAATATGCTCCCTTGAAGTGGTCAAAGGGGTGTAGTCGTGGAAATGACCAGCTGGCCCTTTGTAGTCCTTGGAGTCCTGGGGCATGTCCTCCCGTTTCTTTTCTCCTCGACGGGACGTCGAGGGCTCTTCGTTCCTTGAGGACCTGACACTTTCTCTGTGCCTGGATTCTCGGGCGCGGTTGGCGGCTTCCTTCTCCTCGTACTGGATGTACGCTTGGGCCTTGAGGATGAGGGAGTCGAGCGTGGCTAGTGTTTTGATGCCAACGGCTTTGGCAAAGTCACTGTGGGGGCAGAGCCTGCGCTCGAGGAGATATTTTTTCATGTTATCGGTCGTAGATACATGTACCGCTTCTTTGTTGAAACGTTCGATATACGCCCAGAGAGATTCATCCTTGCCTTGGATGATCGCATAAAGTGAAGCTTCTGACTTGGGATGTCGACGGGAGGTGGTGAAGTGCCTCGAGAATATCCTCCCCAGCTCCTTTCAAGAGGTGATAGATTCTTCTGGGAGACTCTTGTATTAGGACATTGCTCTTATTCTGAGATTGGTTGGAGAACAACCTGCACTTGATGACCCCTCTGACTCCCCGATAGTCGAGGAGAGAATCGATGTTCTCTATGTCCTCGTAGGGGTCCGTTGTTCCATCATAGGTTCCCAATGGAGGTGGTTTCTCCATGCCGACAAGGAGTCGGGATTTTGTAATTTCCCTCGATAACGGGCGGCGGGGCTCATCGTCGTCCCTTTCTATGGGTGATGGAGGAGAGGAGTGATTATTTCTACTCCGTCGATCATCGTGGTCTCATTGGGGAAAGGGCCTTCTCCGCTTCTATCTTAGTTCAGGCAAACATAATCGAGCACGGTCGATTTGACGGTCGCCCTTCTTCTTCTTGGATGAAGGAGAGTCTTGGTCCTTTGCAGGAGGTGTGTGGTTGCGTTTCTTGAAGAAAGAAACGTCGCGCTTCTCCTTTCTTGGGGGGAGGCCACGTCTAGGTGGTGATATACTAGGAGAATATTATCGTCGGGCCCTGCGAGGAGGGGATCTTAATTTCTTGTTCTCCAAGGCCCTTATCCTTTGGTTCTGTTGTAGGATGAGAGCGTTGGTCTGGTTGATGGCGGCGAGCAGTGCTGTTATGGCCGGGTCGGCATTTTGAGGAATGGGAACTGATCTCAGGATTTCTGGCAGCTCCTCGGTGGGATTCTTGGGATGTTCATCGTCCAAGAATTGATTGTCGCTGCGTCGGGCGTCAGCTGAATCTGGAGAGGCAGTCTGGCCGTCTCAGAAACCTAGGTTTCCCTCGAGGTGAGGGTGCTCTTGGTTTCCGTCGACTTTATGCATCATGGAAAGAATAATCTTTCCGAGCAGATGGAGATCATCATGGTCGGCCATGATTGGTGAAAAGAATCTTGAAAATTTTTCTTTGATATTTGAGCTTCGAGGAAAGAAAAGATGGGGAGAGAAGTTTCTCAAAGACGGCGCTATTGATCTTACCGGTTGATCAGAATCTATAGATTGGACGGATGATAATCTTTGTTCAGGCAGTGTTGTTAAGGAGGAAAAAGGGGAGTTGTACCTGCAATGCACTCCGACGATCAAGTAAGAGTGGGAGCAAAGAGGTACAAGTAAAGTGTTAAGATATGAGTGGTGAATAGTGAATATTCGATACCTAGCTCTCACATGCATGAGGGTATATATAATGCCCCTGGAGCGTGGCTATTGATTCCTGTTTTTGGGCCTAGATATGCAGGTCCGTAAAAACAGGTAACTGCCACGACTTGGTCATACCTGGCAGATGTGCCCATAACTAGTCGTTGATTCCGAGAAGGAGGTAGATTACGGGTAATGGTCTGGTCAGTTCCTGGTTGTCTGTACAACTTGAGGTCAGGGAAACTGAGGGATGTTCGTCGATCATCTCTTGTCAGTTCCGACTCGGGAGGGCGAAGGGTCAATATTGCCTGATAGAGAAAGGGGTAATTCGAGCCATTGGCATGCGGACCATTCTGAAAGATGGGGTCAGACTGGGCCTACTCTGGCTGTTGGGCTAGTCCAGAACTCCGTTCATGCAAATTTTAATTTTATACCCATATGCATGTAAGAGGATTATGAATATATGGTAGCCTCCTGGTCAAGTGGTTTTGACAAAATCCATACTGATTAGTTTTGAAAAAAGGATTTAATCCTCTTTGATATGCCTGACGCTGCTTAATAATAGGTCGAACGCTTTGTGAAGATAATTTCATCTCGGCTCTACCCTTCTTAGGATTTTGAACTCCAGTTTGAGTAATCATTGTGAGACATAAGAATGCCTTTTAAGCATTTGTTTTGCTTTCATTTTTGAGGCATTTCCCAGAACATCTGATTTAAATAGTTGTATAGGCTCATAGAAGTCGGGAAACATTCTTTAGGCGTCGAATTTTCCATGCAGAAATATTGTCGTGTAGGCACTAGCCCCAAGTCCTTATCTAGGCTAAAACACACATGCTATAAAGTTGATCCTAGTCGGCTCAGGGGTATAACTTTTGAGTGCGCCTGGTTAAAGTACACAACCTAGAAGATTACACCTGAGGCGGCTCAAGTTTGAACTGAGGTGTAGTGTTCGGAAGGTTACACCTGAGGCGGATCAAGATATGAACCGAGGTGCCTGGACTGGAAAGGTTACACCTAAGGTGGATCAAGATATGAACTGAGATGCCTAGCCCATAAAGGTTACACCTGAGGAAGCTCAAGTTTGAATCGAGGTGCAGAGCCCAAAAAGGTTACACTTGAGGCGTCTCAAATTTGAACCGAGGTGCAGAGCCTGGAAAGTGTTTTGCTTGGGAGTTATCACGATGGGAGTTACCACTTGGCAAGGAGTTACCACAATGGAAGTCAACCTCTATTTTTGCTCGGGAGTGACCACGATGGGAGTTACCACTTGGCAAGGAGTTAAACTTGGAAGGTTTCCCTTAGGTGGCTTAAGAATTGAATCGAAATGCAGAGCCTTCGAGAATTCCCTTGAGCAGACTCTGGCGGGATCCGATTAAGGTACATCGCCTGTAAGGTTGCACCTTAGGAAACCTAATTTGGAACAGAGGTGTAGAGCCCGGAAAGGTTACACCTGAGGCGGCCCAAGTTGGAACTGAGGTGTAGAGCCCGGAAAGGTTACACCTAAGGCAGCCCAAGTTGGAACCAAGGTGCAGAGGCTGGAAAGGTTACACCTGACGCGGCCCAAGTTGAAACCGAGGTGCAGAGCCTTCGAAGGGTTACACCTGAGGCGGCCCAAGTTGGAACTGAGGTGAAGAGCCTTCGAAGGTGAATCCTGGATAAAAATTTCCTTTGTTTTTCATGATGCTTTTTATGGGTTGCCTCGTTAAAAACCCTGGCCCTTGTTAGGGAAAAGAGTGCACCTGTTTTATTCATTACATAAGCTTACATAATTTTAGCTGAAATAAATCCTAAGACTATATACTACCAAGTCCTAGGAATTTCTGTGCCATCTAATGTCTCTCGGATATGTGCAATGTTTATAATTTCATCAAGTAAATCAACTTCACTTTCCAGATGTTCATTATTGACATTTTCTTCAAAGCTTTTTCTCCTCCGGGACAGAGGATTGACTTCTATTGGGATCATGGCGTCAACCCCATATACCATTTTGAATTGTATTTCCTTGCTCGTGGAGCGAGCAATGCTGTGATAAGACCATAATATCTAATATAGGTACTCGACCCATAATCCTTTTTCTTCATCTAACTTCTTTTTCATCTCGGTTAAGATTACTTTATTAGCTGACTCTGCCTGCCCGTTCGCCTGAGGGTCTTCCACTAAAATGAAATTATTAGTGATTTCAAGCTCTCAACAGAACTCCATTACGGATGTGCTAGCAAACTGGGTTCCGTTATCTGAAACGATAACCCGGGGTAACCTAAATCTGCAAATGATGTTCCTCTAGTAAAACCATATCACCCTTTTAGCTGTGATTAGGGCTACGACCTCTGCCTCCACCCACTTGGTGAAGTAATAAAATGCCACGATTAAGAACTTAAGTTGTTCTGGTGCCACTGGGAAAGGTCCTAATATGTATGTTCCCCATTCATGAAAAGGCCTTAGAGATACTACAGAATGGAGCAACTTCGGGTATGCATATCTGAAATAACCCAATATCTTAAATTTATTTTGATTTTAGTTTGATTTATATATATATATATATATATATATATATATATATATATATATATATATATATATATATATAGGAAAATTGCGATCAAAAGCACAGCGGAATTTAAAATTTTCCTTTAGCGATCCTTACGAATGAGCATGGTCAGTGATAGAAATATTTACCTCTTGTGGCGATTCAAACCTTTGATGTTGTGATCACGAGCGTTGATGAAGAACAACGCCTCTACTCAGTCCACACGAACATATCGCTTCCGGTCATAGTGCTAGCTGATCACGAACGGAAACCTTGAGTGAGAGAGAGAATCAAAAACGAAATTGCATCAAGTGAAATTGCTTCATCACAAGGGATCTATTTATAGAATCACTCGTGTGGGCTACAAGCTAAAAGCCCAATTAAGGCTATAAGCTAAAAGCCCAATTAAGCTTATGGACATCATACCTTATGATGTACCATATATCACTTATCCACGTGGTACCTTACCACTTTCCGTATTACACTTAAGTGCACCGTACCTTACGGTGCTCCTTATTTATTCTATCTCTCATCAATCTGTCCTTATGTGTGTGACCCTGTAGGTTTTCGCGACATTGGCAATTATATTAAATCACACATTTAATATAATAAACAGTGAGTGGTATCTAGTAACACATCACTGTTACCTAAGTCACGAAAATGTCATGTGATCTGACCAAACCTTTTCCGTGATAATATTTGTGTTGTACAATTACCCTTTTGCCCTCATGTCTATATTGAACACAAGGCATACACTGTGTCACCCTTGTCCAGTTCAATATTGGGCCCTTAGACATTTATCCTATTATGCAGGATGAGCAAATTCCATCTAGGTCACTCATGTCCCTTAGCATGCTTTGTGAAGTACCCATCAACTGTCTTTATAGTCATCCAGTTACGGATGACGTTTGATCAGCAATAAAGTACTTGACTCTACATCTAGGGTCCATAGTGGTTTTAGGTCGAAGGGTGGTATACACCATTATCATCATGAGAATAACTTATGACACTTTGCATAACATTCTATGTAGTATTCTCATAGCGGGTCAATCCAGTATAAATATTACTCCTAATATTCATACCTATGTCAAGATTTGATAACTCCTTATCTATGATCCATGAGATGTGATCATCAATCTATCTTCATAATAATCTTAATGCTTTAATGTTATCCCACTTCACATTAAAGCTTGACTACGGATACTTTAAGAATAGTGTCTTATGTTTAATGGGATCTCATGATTAAGTCACACTTAACATTTCATTAAACAAATAAACCATTCTAGGGACTTTATTATTTTGGAAAGCAAACATAATAAAGAAATGCCTTTTATTATTAATAAATAATTCGATACAAGTACCAAAAGTATTGGCCTCTAGGGCTTACACCAACAATCTCCCACTAGCACTAGAGCCAATCAGGCATACCCCTAATACCCATAGATCTAGTATGTCCATCATGCTTCAGCTGCGCAAGAGGCTTTGTTAATGGGTCAGCAACATTGTCAAGTGTAGGTACTCTGCATATTTTCACATCTCCCCGATCGATTATCTCTCGAATGAGATGATAACACCTAAGTATGTGTTTGGATCGTTGGTGAGATCTAGGCTCCTTAACTTGTGCGATAGCACCATTGTTATCACAATAGAGATCAATGGGATCCACAATGCTATGGACTATGCCAAGTTCACTAATGAACTTCTTGATCCAAACAGCTTCCTTTGCTGCAGTTGAGGCAGCAATATACTCAGCCTCGGTTGTAGAATCAGCAACTGTATCTTGCTTTGAACTTTTCCAGCTCACAGCGCCACCATTTAAACAAAACACATAACCAGATTGCGATCTAAAGTCATCCTTATCTGTCTGGAAGCTAGCATCGGTGTATCCAATTACATCAAGCTCTTCCTGACCTCCATATATCAAGAATGAGTCCTTAGTTCTTCTCAAGTACTTAAGGATATTCTTGACAGCTACCCAATGAGCATCACCAGGATTAGACTGGTACCTACTCGTTGCACTTAAAGAATACGAGACATCTGGTCGAGTACATAGCATGGCATACATGATAGATCCTATTGCAGATGCATATGGAATCTTATCGATGCGATCCCTTTCTTCCTTACTTGAAGGGGATTGTGTTTTTGACAGACACATGCCATGTTGCATAGGTATGAATCCTTTCTTGGAATCATGCATATTAAAGCGTCTCAACACTTTTTATATGTATGTACTCTGACTTAGGCCAAGCAGTTTTTATGACCTATCTCTATAGATCCTGATTCCTAATATATAGGCTGCTTCACCTAGGTCCTTCATTGAAAAGCATTTCCCTAACCAAGTCTTCACTTGTTGCAAGGTAGGGACATCGTTTCCAATGAGTAATATTTCATCTACATATAATACCAGGAATACGATCATGCTCCCACTAACCTTCTTGTAGACACAAGGCTCATCTTCATTCTTGATGAATCCATATTGTTTTACTGTTTCATCAAAACGAAGATTCCATCTTCTGGAAGCTTGCTTCAATCCATAAATTGATCGCTGTAACTTACATATCTTTTGAGCTTCTTCTGGTATGTCAAATCCTTCAGGTTGTGTCATGTACACATCCTCAAGAAGATTCCCATTAAGGAAAGCAGTTTTGACATCCATCTGCCATATTTCATAATCATGATATGCAGCGATAGCAAGTAAAATCCGAACAGATTTAAGCATTGCAGCTGGTGAAAAGGTTTCATCATAGTCAACCCCATGAATTTGTTTATAGCCTTTTGCAACCAGTCTTGCCTTATAGATATGTACCTTACCATCCATGTCAGTCTTCTTTTTGAAGACCCACTTGCATCCTATAGGGTTAACTCCTATAGGAGGCTCTACCAAGGTCCAAACCTGGTTTGTGTACATGGAATCCATTTCAGATTTCATGGCTTCTAGCCACTTCTCGGACTCAGGACCAGTTATGGCCTCTTGGTAGGTCACAGGCTCATCTTGATCCATGAGCAATACATCACCCTGATCACTTATGAGATATCCATATCTCTAGGATTGTTGACATATCCTGCTTGACCTACGCTGGTCTTGTTCTACTTGAGCAGGTTGCTCTTCCACAACTACTTGTGTTTCCTGCTCTAATTCCTCCATAGGTGTATCAATGCTTTGTGGTTCTTGAATTTCTTCAAGCTCTATTTTCCTCCCACTGATTCTTTTGGAAATAAAATCCTTTTCCAGAAAAACTCCAGTTCGAGCGACAAACACTTTGCCCTCAGAAGGATTGTAGAAGTAATACCCTCTTGTTTCTTTAGGATACCCCACAAATAAGCATTTGTCAGATTTGGGCTCAAGCTTAGTTGAAATTTGTCGTTTCACATAAACTTCGCAACCCCAAACCTTCATGTAAGACATATGTGGTTTCTTACCACTCCATATCTCATATGGTGTCTTCTCAACCTTTTTGATGGAACCCGGTTAAGTGTGTAAGCTGCAGTCAATAGTGCATGTCCCCAAAAGGAGTTCGGAAGATCGACGTGACTCATCATGGATCGGACCATGTCTAACAAGGTTCGATTTCTTCTATCAGATACACCATTCCATTGTGGTGTTCCGAGAGGAGTAAGTTGGGATAAAATCTCACATTCCTTTAGATGGTCATCAAACTCTAGGCTTAAATATTCACCGCCTCGATCTGATCGAAGAACTTTAATATTCTTACCTAGTTGGTTTTGTACTTCATTCTTGAATTCCTTGAATTTTTCAAAGGTTTCAGATTTGTGTTTCATTAAATACACATAACCATATCTACTGAAATCATCAGTAAATGTGACGAAGTATTGAAAACCTCCTCTGGCTGGTATGTTCAGTGGTCCACATACATCAGTATGTATGAGGGCCAAAAGATCATTAGCCCTTTCACCTTTTCCTGTGAATGGGGACTTTGTCATCTTTCCAATTAAACAATATCTGCATGTCTCATATGATTCATAATCAAAAGAGTCCAAGAGTCCATCTTTATGGAGTTTGGAAATGCGTTTCTCATTTATGTGGCCTAAGCGACAGTGCCAAAGGTAGCTTGGATTTAACTCATTAGGTTTAATCCGTTTAGTATTAATGTTATAAATTGGCATTTCAAGATCAAGGACATATAGTCCATTGTTCATTTGTGCAAAAGCATAGAATATATCATTCAAATAAATAGAGCAACAATTGTTCTTTATTATAAATGAAAAACCAAACTTGTCCAAACAAGAAACGGAAATAATATTCCTACTAATTGCAGGTACATAATAACAGTTCTCTAACTGAATTATTAAACCACTAGGTAAAGTCAAAACATAAGTTCCTACGGCTAAAGCAGCAACCTTTGCTCCATTTCCAACTCGTAGGTCAACTTCACCTTTTGCCAAATTTCTACTCCTTTTTAGCCCCTGCACATTAGTACAAATGTGAGAACCGCATCCAGTATCTAATACCCATGATGCAGAAGTAGATAAATTAATTTCAATAACAAGAATACTTGAATTTGAAGTCCCTACTCCATTGTTCATATCTTCCAGGTACTTTGGGCAGTTTCTCTTCCAATGTCCGGTCTTACCGCAATGGAAGCAAGTGCCCTCCTTTGCTATGCCTCTACTAGGCTTCAAAGCAGGAACAATAGGTTTAGGCTTGGCAACTTCCTTACCTTTCCCTTTACCAACTTGCTTGGTA
The DNA here is from genome assembly GCA_948472305.1 of Vicia faba. Lineage (NCBI taxonomy): Eukaryota > Viridiplantae > Streptophyta > Magnoliopsida > Fabales > Fabaceae > Vicia > Vicia faba. The sequence continues at coordinate 1,268,690,295 of OX451736.1, read as the reverse complement.
GGCCTCTTGTTCAGCTTCTTTCCATTACTGACCATCAGAATGGACTTCCCTTTTGTCTTCATATTCTGCTCAACAGCTTTCAACATGCTTAGCAATTCTGGAAGACTCTTATCCATGTCATTCATGTTGAAATTCATGACAAACTGATTAAAGCTATCTGGCAACGATTGCAAGATAAAATCAGTTGCAAGTTCCTTTCCAAGCGGAAACCCTAGCCTTTCAAGGTTCTCCACATACCTAATCATTTTGAGTACATGGGGACCTACAAGGTTTCCCTCAGATAACTTGCTGTTAAAAAGGGCCTTTGAAACCTGAAACCTCTCATTTCTTGCCTGCTTTTGATAGAGCATTTTCAGATGTCCGATCATATTGAACGCTGACATGTTCTCGTGTTGTTTTTGCAACTCCAAGTTCATAGTAGCTAGCATGAGACAAGCGGCTTCGTTAGCATCATCAAAATGCTTCTTATAAGCATCTCTTTCTGCCTTAGGTGCCGAACTAGGCGGTTCCTCTTCAAGAACAGGTGTCTCCAAGACATACAGCTTCTTATCGTGCTTGAGGATAATCCTCAGATTTCGGTGCCAATCCAGGAAATTTGTCCCAGACAATTTTTCCTTATCTAGGATTGATCGCAAAATATGGTTGTTTGTTGTCATGGTAATCTACAAAAAATTGAAAATATAAGTATCATTAAAACAACATATTTAATTAGGCCTTTAATCAAATATGCTCCCACTATTTTACTCAAACCAAATGACCCTCATCATTTGATTCAGAAAATCCCGTTGGAAGACTTTCTAGTGGGTCGAGATCCACATTTCACTTCGTTCTAAGTCAGCGTTAGGCTGATTACACAAAACTAGGTTATTTAGGTAGGAACTCCTTCCAATTGTATCTCATACAACTCTCGAATATTTTCAGTTGGGTGAATAACTCCTTATTCTAATTCATCATATGAATCATTCCCAACTCTTGCTTCTAAACATGTATAATCTTATTATAATGTGTTTAGTTAAGTTTGACCCATTGTTTTAGCAGTTGGATATTACAATTATCCCATCGCACCTTACTAATATAGAATATGCACCTCGCGTAGGCGAAACCTACATTGTTCGATACTAGTCTTGATGAGTGCTAAAACTTGGAAAGCATGAACTTAATATTTAACTTGAGGGATTTTGTTATTAGTTTGATCTCACCGGCTTAACATGCAATTCGTCTCTCTCATGCATCAACATACAAACACATGCATCAATATACATAAAAGGATACAGTTATGGCCCCTAGCGCAATTGTTCTCCCAAGCCAATGAGAGAATCTAAGCTAACCTAATAACGATCTAAACTTCTCCAAGCAAGATCTCCAAGGTTATCCTCCTTTGATATTGTATTCTTCTCTTTCTTCATAACATTATATTACATAAAAGAAACTCGTTTTACATACGAGGGAGTGAGATGAGAAAAGAAGTTACATCAATAATTTTAGAGAGAGGCACGACACGCAGGCCGTATTTTACAATCCCAAAACAAAATAAAGGAAAAAACTAAGGCCATAACTGATCACCACAAGACAATAATAATAAACACACTTTTATTATTAGTTTAAATTTTGTTAATTAAAAAAAGGCAAATTAAATTTCGACGATTGATCACACTACGCAGAGTTAGCCGGGGGTTCCGCTGCCCGGTCAGCGGATGGGGGTCAAGGGGGCAGCGCCCCTTGCGGGGTTGTTAGGGGCAGCGCCCCGACGCAAAATTTTAATGAACAATTCATTTGAAATCGGCGTCATTTTCGTACAACTCTTGTGCATTCACAACCCTAATCGCATAACTCTGCAACAACACAACCCTTGTACCATCATGAACCCTAATGCAACAGTTTCATGTTGTCAAACACATTTCGATTGATAATTCAGTATGATTAATCACATGCCATTGCTTCACCATACTAATGTCGGATTCTGAAGCATATGAACAGTGATCGGTCAAAGGAATAACAATCATCAAGTGTTTGAATGAACGAAACAGAAACAGTATATCCCATATACCATCGTTGCATCAGATTTACTTATATCATATATAAAAGTGATCAATCTTATTTGTGTAACCTATGGACGATCGATGTATCGCTGCTTCACCATACTAATATCGGATTCCGAAGCATAGTCAACATCAATCATCCAAATCGTACACAACAGATGCCAAATTTAATTACTCGTTTATTATTCAATTCATTCTGGTTTTAATCGAATCAAAACAGAAAATATAGAACATAAACAACTATCAGATCCATGGTTTCGTAAGTGGCTTTGATACCACTGTAGGAAAATTGCGATCAAAAGCGCAGCGGAATTTAAAATTTTCCTTTAGCGATCCTTACGAATGAGCATGGTCAGTGATAGAAATATTTACCTCTTGTGGCGATTCAGACCTTTGATGTTGTGATCACGAGCGTTGATAAAGAACAACGCCTCTACTCAGTCCACACGAACAGATCGCTTCCGGTCATAGTGCTAGCTGATCATGAACGGAAACCTTGAGTGAGAGAGAGAATCAAAAATGAAATAGCATCAAGTGAAATTGCTTCATCACAAGGGATCTATTTATAGAATCGCTCGTGTGGGCTACAAGCTAAAAGCTCAATTAAGGCTATAAGCTAAAAGCCCAATTAAGCTTATGGACATCATACCTTATGATGTACCATATATCACTTATCCACGTGGTACCTTACCACTTTCCGTATTACACTTAAGTGCACCGTATCTTACGGTGTTCCTTATTTATTCTATCTCTCATCAATCTGTCCTTATGTGTGTGACCCTGTAGGTTTTCGCGACGTTGGCAATTATATTAAATCACACATTTAATATAATAAACAGTGAACGGTATCTAGCAACACATCACTGTTACCCAAGTCACGAAAATGTCATGTGATCTGACCAAACCTTTTCCGTGATAATATTTGTGTTGTACAATTACCCTTTTGCCCTCATGTCTATATTGAACACAAGGCATACACTGTGCCACCCTTGTCCAGTTCAATATTGGGCCCTTAGACATTTATCTTGTTATGCAGGATGAGCAAATTCCATCTAGGTCACTCATGTCCCTTAGCATGCTTTGTGAAGTACCCATCAACCGTCTTTATAGTCATCCAGTTACGGATGACGTTTGATCAGCAATAAAGTACTTGACTCTACATCTAGGGTCCATAGTGGTTTCAGGTTGAAGGGTGGTATACACCATTATCATCATGAGAATAACTTATGACACTTTGCATAACATTCTATGTAGTATTCTCATACGGGTCAATCCAGTATAAATATTACTCCTAATATTCATACATATGTCAAGACTTGATAACTCCTTATCTATGATCCATGAGATGTGATCATCAATCTATCTTCATAATAATCTTAATGCTTTAATGTTATCTCACTTTACATTAAAGCTTGACTACGGATACTTTAAGAATAGTGTCTTATGTTTAATGGGATCTCATGATTAAGTCACACTTAACATTTCATTAAACAAATAAACCATTCTAGGGACTTTATTATTTTGGAAAGCAAACATAATAAAGAAATGCCTTTTATTATTAATAAATAATTCGATACAAGTACCAAAAGTATTGGCCTCTAGGGCTTACACCAACAAAATATATATATATATATATATATATATATATATATATATATATATATATATATATATATATATATATATATATATATATATATATATATATATATATATATATATATATATATATATATATATATATATATATATATATATATATATATATATATATATATATATATATATATATATATATATATATATATATATATATATATATATATATATCAGATCTCTATAGTTTACAAAATTATTCATTATTATGCATTTAATATTAAATATTCCATTTTAATATTATTAATTATTAATAATATTTAACTTTTGATTATAATATAAATATCTTATTAATATAATAAAGTTTTTAATTATAACATAATAATTAATTATCAATTCTATAATAAAAATTAAAAAGTGTCATCTAAATTAAATTTAACTTTTAAAATTATAATTAAAATATATTTTTTATCAAAAATTATTCATAATTTTAAATAAATAATTAAAAGACAATTATATTTTACCATTATAATTAAAATTTTAATTATTGTATTTATTATTTAATTTCATATCATAAATTTACTTTAATATTTGATTTTTAATTATAAATTTAAATTATTTTTTATTAATAATAATTCAATTTAATTATATTATAAATTATATTATAAATAAATATTTTTTAAAATAAAATTAAAATAAATTTATAATATTATATGATTTCGAATATACATATCCAAAAAAATTTAATTTAATTTTTTTAAGAGATATTTTAAATATGCATGTTTGAAATCATCTAATATTTTAAATTTATAAGATATGTTCAGAAGTGAATATTCAAGAAGTTAAAATCACCACTTATATTTTATATAAATTCTAATTTTTAATCATGAGATATTCTTAGTTGCAAATGGCGTGGAACCAAGCATGGTGATGGAATTCAGCCACGACACTTTGGGTGTCATCTTTTAGATAGCGATAAGAAAACAGCGATGTCAATTGGGGGTGAATTGGGTCCATTCATTTCCTCGGATTGATGTGGAAATAAAATAAGCCGAACTAAACTTTGCAAAATCTAAATTTAGCATTTGCTTATATATGGTTAAAAAACCATCACTTTCATCATTTCTCACCAAAAGTTAGATACGACAACGGCCAAAATTTGTGCAAAGTACTAGTGTTTTAAAAATCAAATTGAATTGATTGGAATAATAGAATAAAAAATTAGAAGAGTTATTGACCTAATCTGATTATTAGATTAAATATATTATTAAATTGGTAAAAATTAGTTAAAATTGAAAAAAATTAATGAATTAGCAATTTGGAAAACCAACATGTCAAATGTATGTTTTTCTTTTTTGAAATAAAACGACGTTGTTTTCATAATTTTTTAAATAAAATATAAGTAAAATATAATTAAATTTTATTTAAAATTTATTTAAAATATTTTTTCCTTTTTGCAGTTAAATATATTAAAAATTTATTTATATTTATATTTTTTATTATTTTGATATGAGTGATGATTATATTTAGAATTTGATTTTAAAGAATAAACATGTGAAATTACAATAATTTAAAATTTTGAAATTTTGTAGGTCTCGTGATATTTTTTTAAAGATCAAATCATTCAATTCGATTGATTTAATAAATATATAATTTTGTAATAGTGACCGATTTATTCAACTGAATTATTTAATTTAATTCGATTTAATTATACAATTCGACTAATAACCAAATAGTTCGACCCATAAACTAAGAATTTAATATTCTCATCAGTTTGATGACGATCCAATTTTTAAAATATAAATGCTATATATTTTGGTGGTTTTCATTTTTTTATAAAATAATATTTACTATAAAAAATTTAATCTAGAAGTTCGGTAATTGTTGAGTGATAAATTTATTTTAGATCAACTAAAAATAATTATAGGTAAGATGATAAATATGTTAGATAACGTGGCTATTTTGGATGATTCACCGGTTATTCATGAAATTTATTTGTATTTTAGTTTTCTTTTACGAAAATTTGTAAACATCCATATGTAAAAAGAACCTTTTTTTTTTCTTTAAATGAATTTTATTGAAAATTATATATTATTCTATACTTCTGTTAGGGATTTGATTTCTATTCTATTCAACAGAGAAAACTAAAGCTATCTAGGGAATGAAAAATACACTTTCTTCTTATCTTCTCAAATCATTCTTACAGAGATATATATAGCCAGTGAGTAACGGCTTGATACAATTGTAAGGTGATCCGCAATTTAAGGAAAATGGGTGCTGAATAGCACATGCTAATAACAAACTATGGAATCTAATGCAGGTGAAAAATAGAAGCTTCTATTCCCTTCTTTATGCTGTCACAAAGTCATCAAGATAACTTGGCTTCTTGTGAATCCTCTTAGGTGGGCCTGGGTCAGTATTCTTGTTATCCAGTAGGTTAGGCCCATAATTACTAACATCTCCCGGTTCTTCAAAATGCACCTTGTCCTCAAGGTGATAGGTAGAAATGAGCTCATCCCAATTTTCCCAGCTAGTTTCCTCCAAAGGAAGTCCAAGCCATTGGACTAATGCTCTTTTTGTTGGAGGATTAGTTGTCTGATCCAATTGAGTTTTGAGGATGGCAAGAGGAGTGATGATTGGATGGTTGGTAATGGAAGACGGGGGAAGTGAGTTAATAGAAGGGAGAGGGCCTTGATGGAGCTTCAGTTTGGAGCAATGAAAAACAGGGTGAATTTGAGAAGACAACGGCAAATCTAAGCGATACGCAACTGGTCCAATCCTTTCCAGAACTTTGAAAGGTCCATAAAAACGCTTGGAAAGTTTGGAAAATGAAGCAGTGGCTACAGTTTTCTGGCGGTAAGGGCGGAGTTGAACATAAACATAATCATCAACATTGAAAACAATGGGACGACGTTTCCGATCAGCAAAGTATTTCATGCGTTCCTGGGCTTTGTGGAGGGTGGATTGAAGCTTGGTTAACAGTTGTTGACGTGAGGATAAAATGGAGTCAACAGCTTCGATTGTGGATGAGTGATTGATGTAATGAGGGATAGAAGGTGGTTCACGGCCATAAGTAATTTGAAATGGAGTTAAGCCAGTAGCTGAATGTAAGGAGGTGTTGTATGACCATTCTGCCAGCGGAAGTAATTGGGACCACATTTTCGGTTGATGGTGAATGAACGATCGAAGATAGTGTTCTAACACTCTGTTATAGGACTCAGTTTGGCCGTCAGTTTCGGGGTGGTAGGCGGTACTCATACGAAGTTTAGTTCCACTTAATGTAAACAGCTCGCGCCAGAATTTACTAACAAAAACACGGTCACGATCCGATACTAAGCTGCGAGGAAAACCGTGTAGTTTACAGACTTGTTCAAGAAAAATAGTAGCAACTTTGTGAGTAGTGAAGTTTGTGGGTAAAGGAGCTAAGTGCACTCCTTTGGAGAGACGATCCACAACAACAAGTATCACAGTGAAGCCATTAGAGGGTGGTAAGCCGGTAATGAAATCAAGGGATAAATCTTCCCAAACAGCAGAAGGGATTGGGAGTGGCTGCAGCAGACCTGAAGGCTTCTTGGTGTCGTATTTCACTTGCTGGCAAATCAAGCATTGGGAGACAAAGGTTTGGACATCCTGCTTCATGCGGTCCCACCAAAAATTGGCTTGAAGTCTAGCCAAAGTTTTATTTACTCCCATGTGACCGGCAATAGGTGAACTGTGGAATTCCTCTAAAAGTGTAGTACAGAAAGGAATGGTTCGATCCAGCCAAATACGCCCCTTGTAGAGTATGAGGCCATCATGAAGCTGATGGTGAGGAAAGGAAGAAGGGTTGGTAGTAATATCCGTCAGCAGTGTGTTGAATGCTGGGCTGGAAGCCAAAGCTTGCTTGAGCTGATCTAAAAAAACAAAGTTAGGCATAGTGAGAGAGAGAATAATACCTGAAGCTGAATCTGAACGACGAGAAAGTGCATCAGCGACAACATTAGTTTTCCCTGATTTGAATTGAATAGTATAATCATATCCCATTAATTTGGCAAGGTAAACATGTTGTTCGGGGGTTTGAATAGCTTGGGAAAGAAGTTCTTTTAAGGATTGGTGGTCGGTGAAAATGGTGAAATGATGGCCGAGAAGGTATTGGCGCCATTTCTTAACAGCAGTGGTAATGGCATGGAGTTCACGGATGTAAGTGGATGAGCGTTGTAATCGGGGGCAAAAGGGTTTGCTAAAGAAAGCAATAGGATGTGAATCTTGCATGAGCACTGCTCCCATAGCAATACCGGAAGCATCAGTTTCGAGGGTGAAGGGTTTGGTGAAATCTGGGAGTTGTAATGTAGGTGCTTCAATCATGGCTTGTTTGAGGGTTTCAAAAGCAGATTGTGCAGCAGTAGACCAGCAAAATGCATCCTTTCTTAATAAAGCGGTCAAGGGAGAGGCAATGGCTGCATAAGTCTTAATGAATTTGCGATAGAAGCCTGTTAAGCCAAGGAATCCACGAAGTGATTTTAGGTTTTGAGGTGTCGGCCAATCAACCATAGCCTGTATCTTTGTGGGATCAGGGTGAACACCACTAGGGGATACAATATGACCCAAATACTCTAATTGGCGTTGGGCAAAAATGCATTTGGACCTTTTAAGAAAGAACGATCCTGCAAGTAGGGTGGTGAAGACAGTTTCAAGGTGTATAAGGTGGTCTGGAAAGGTAGGGCTGTATATGAGGATGTCGTCGAAAAACACAGCGACGAATTTGCAAAGAAATGGCTGGAGAAGGTCATTCATGGCAGCTTGGAATGTGGAAGGGGCGTTGCAAAGGCCAAATGGCATAACCCGAAATTCATAATGGCCTTGATGTGTGCGGAAAGCGGTCTTGTGCGTATCATCAGGGTGCATACGGATTTGATGGAAGCCCTGAACAAGGTCAAGTTTAGTGAACCAAGTGGCACCACCGAGTTTATCAAGCAGTTCATCAATGGTGGGCATAGGAAAACGATCTCGTACGGTGATGGAATTGAGGCCACGATAATCAACACAGAAACGCCAACTGCCGTCTTTCTTTTTCACTAGGAGTACAGGAGAGGAAAACGGGCTATGGCTGGGTTGTATCATATTAGACTTGAGCATTGTTTGGATTTGTCTCTCAATTTCATTTTTTTGTGAGTAAGGGTAACGGTACGGGCGCACATTAACAGGAGATGAATTGGGAAGTAGGTGAATATGGTGGTCAATAGGCCGTTGAGGTGGAAGGGAAGGTGGCGGATTAAAGAGGGTGGAGAATTTTAGAAGTAATGGTTCTAGTTTGTGTTCATAGGATGCAGGGAGGGTGTTTGGGGTAGGGATTGTGGGGTTTGAAAAAGCTTGGATGTGAAAAAGTTCGGATGCAGAGTGGGTAGTGATGCATCGCTTGAGTTGTTGGGCTGAAATAGGGTTGGGCTTGGAGGGTGAATTAGCAGTGAAGGTAATGGGTTGGCCTTTTAGGGTAAATGAGATGGATAGTTTGGTATAATCCATAAGAACTGGGCCAATTGATTTGAGCCATGGAGCACCCAGAACAATGTCTGCACCACATAACGGTAAAAGGTGTAAATCGATAGTGAAGGGGGTGTTTTGAATAGTGAGGTTTACATCTTCACAAAGGTGTATGCATTCTAACAAACTACCGTTACCCACCATAACTTTGAGTGGTGGTGTTGGAATTGAAGGGAGTTCTAGGAATTTGGCTAAACGGACTTGGATAAAATTATGCGTGCTACCACCGTCGATAAGAACAGTGACAGGATGATGATGAATGTGACCAGTGAGGCGAATAGTCGCCGCGGCGGAGCAACCGGAGAGGGCGTGAAGGCTGATTAAAGCTTCTGATGAGTCAATGTTTGGGGTGGTGTCAAGTATCGGGTCGGGTTCTGGTTCGGTGGCTGATACATCATCAGAAATGAGTAAATGAAAACGGGCTTTGCAACGGTGTTGGGCGGAGAAGGTTTCGTCACAATTATAACAGAGATTCTTTTCTCGGCGAACAGCCATTTCTTCTTGGGAGAGTTTGCGAAAGGTGGGTCGTGGTGTTGGGGTGGGTGAGGGAAGCGCCAGAGTGGTGGGTGGTGTGGTGGTGTTGAGGGTAGTTTGGGAATTAAGGAGAATTGGAGAAGGTTTTACCTTAAAGTGACGGCGACGATCCTCAATTTTGTCCTCTTGAAGTTTTGCTAAAGCGGTGGCGTGAGAGAGAGATATCGGACGGAGAGCCTGAACCTCGCGGCGGATCTCCGGTATTAAACCGGAAATAAAACAGCTGAGGAAGAAAGGAGGTTGAAGACCAACGATTCGATTTGCTAATTTCTCAAACTCTGCTAAATACGAGTTCACAGAACCACGTTGTGTGAGTTTGAAGAGAGCGCTGGCTGGTTCATCATAGAACGTTGGAGCAAAACGGTTTTCCAGAGCTTGAAGAAGACCGTACCAGGTGGTGATTTGACCGCTGCGATACATCCATTGGTACCAACCGAGTGCTGGTCCGTCCATGTAGAAGGAGGCGACAGTGAGTCGGTCGGCTTCAGGGGTCTGATGGTAATCGAAAAACTGCGAGATCTTGAAGATCCAACCGGTTGGGTCGGTTCCGTTGAACTTGGGTACATCGAGCTTCATGCGTGGGGGGTTGAGGGCGGTGTTTAGGGGTTGTGGTTGTTGAGGAATTTCGGTTGGAGTGGGATGAACAGTGAGGGTGGCTAGTTGGTCAAGGATAGCATCAACTTTAACGGTGAGGTCGTCTAGACGTTCAGCGTTTGTGGGTCGAGCTGCCATGGAAGAGGGGAGTTTGTGCAATGAAAGCACCAAATTATTAGGGATTTGATTTCTATTCTATTCAACAGAGAAAACTAAAGCTATCTAGGGAATGAAAAATACACTTTCTTCTTATCTTCTCAAATCATTCTTACAGAGATATATATAGCCAGTGAGTAACGGCTTGATACAATTGTAAGGTGATCCGCAATTTAAGGAAAATGGGTGCTGAATAGCACATGCTAATAACAAACTATGGAATCTAATGCAGGTGAAAAATAGAAGCTTCTATTCCCTTCTTTATGCTGTCACAAAGTCATCAAGATAACTTGGCTTCTTGTGAATCCTCTTAGGTGGGCCTGGGTCAGTATTCTTGTTATCCAGTGGGTTAGGCCCATAATTACTAACAACTTCTCAATTATTTAAATAACTCATTAACATTTTTAAAATATTTATAGCATTCATCAAAAAATGTTAAAATGAGTTTCATTAAAATTACTTTTTTTTTTCATAAGGGAAAAGGCCTGAGTCTGAAAAGAATGAAAAATTACATGACTATAAGTCTAGGTATAACAAATCCTTTAACATCACCATTATAAAATTCCCTAATTAAAACATGACAATTAAAAAAAAAAAAAAAACTAAGATTCCAATTTAGTGTACATCACAAAGTTGTTAAAACATTTATATACGGATTAGCTTCTCGAAAGCAAGGAAGAGTGTCAATCTTCCACTCCAAATCCATCTTGCGCCTAATTTACTTCCCTAAAGAGGCACCTCTTGGCCTAGTAACTCTCCCTGTATTAATCGTAGACACCGCCATTTCAGAATCTAAGTTAATCTTAACATCTTTAAACTTTATATTCCAAGCTAATCTGATCCCTTCAAACACCCCCACAATTTTGCCTCAAAAGCACTACAACTCCCTAAACATCTAGCAAATCCTCCAAGACACTCTCCTTGACTTTCCCAGATAACCCCACCACACCCCGCAATTATATTACCTCTGCAAACACCATTCGTATTTAGCTTAACCATGTTCAAAATGGGAGTGATCCAACAAATCATTCTCAACACCCGATCATGATGCATCACCTTTTTATTTGCAAATACCGCTTTATCATAATTATCTTTGAGTCTCATGATAAAATTCACAGGATTTGACGGTCGAAAAAAATTCTCCACATGTAACTCCTTGTTCCTCCAATTCCACAGGCAATGACAAACAATGGCCCATATGTCATTCCATCTACTTCATCCTCTCTACCTTTCCTTATCATTAAGGTTAACCTGTAGCCAACTCCCTGCATCAGTCATAAAAAAACTCCCTCTTTTTGTTGTAGGAAGTAATTGGCACCAAGTGTTTGTGGCAAGAGGACAATCTCTAACACATGGATAATCGTTTCCTCTATATCTCCACAATACCTACACCTCCCATGTCCTAAACCCATCCGCTGCTTCTACATGTTCGTTAATATCCGGCCATGCAACACCAACCACGTAAAGCATCGTATTCGCTCCGGGACTTGAAGCTTCCACACTCCCGCTCCACAACTGTTGGTCACGACCACTCTCATAACCACTTATAATATTATACATGCAAGAAACGGTGCACTGTAATGAGTTACCATCCATTGCCACTCTCTCATCCGCACCATTATCAATATGCGTTGAAACCTTCACTGCAACTTTATGAATGATGTCCTTCGGTAGCCACCCATTTAACAAAGACCAATTCCACGTGTCAGCCTCTGTAGCGATGTCTTAGGCTGTGAATCCATTCAAAACTGCCGGAATGCGAACATGATTAGCCACAACCAGACCACGAGCAATCCAAGCATGGTGCCAAGCATCTACTCTGGATCCATTCCCAATAATCCAGTAACTGATATTTCCATCATTGGCTGCAGATCAACCAAGTTTTTCCATAATGCAGAATCCATCGACTTCTTGCTGAGACCATGAATAACACCGTTTCTGCCATACTTCTCTTGCAGGACCCGACAACAGTAGTCATTGATGTTACCCGCCACCTTCCATCCGAGCTGCATCAAGCAAACTTGGTTCATTTTATTCAAGTTTCATATTCTAAGTCCTCCCATTTTCTTGGAGAGTGTAACTACATCCCACCCCGCTGCATGCCATCGTCTCTTTTGTTCCGAATCTCCCCAATTAAAATTTTGCTGCATCTTCTGAATATCATCCAAGCAAGTTCTAGGAACCTTGGCTGACATCATACTATAAATTGGTACCGCTTCCAATACACTTTTAGCTAACGTAATTCTCCCTGCAAACGAAAGATGATTGCTTTTCTACATTGCAAATTTCGCTTGCACATGCTCAACAAGAAACTGATAATACATTCTCTTTGGAGCTCTAGCCAAAAGAGGAGCTCCTAAGTAATGTCCAAGGTTCTCTGTTTCCTTAAACCTTGAAAGAAGCATAAGCTTGGATCTCACACTTCTAGTCACATTCTTTGAAAAAAATATGTTAGTTTTATCATTACCCACCTCTTGACCTGACATATCACAAAAACTCCGAAGAAATATTCATCGTACATGTCATTTGTTTTTCTGTAGCTTCCCCACACGGTAGCAAATCATCTGCGAACATGAGATGAGAAATGTTAAAGCCTGACTTACCTATCTGAATTCCTTTCCAATTTTGAGTCTCAACAGCATGCATAATAAGATGAGATAATTTATCCATGCAGAGGACGAAGAGGTACGGAGAGATGGGGTCCCCTTGACGGATCCCTCGCTGCGGCTGAAAATAATCCTCTCTAGCACCATTCCACTTTACGTTCGTAGTGACACTTGTGATGGCATGCATTACTACTTTGATCAATTATCCGGAAGTTGTAACTCTCCCAACGTCCTTGAAATAAACTCCCAACTTAACTTATCATACGCTTTAGATAGATCCACTTTGATAGCAAACGCACCTCGTGTGCCTTTCATTATGCTCATGGAATATAACATCTCTTTCGCTACGACGATATTCTCATGAATATTTCTCCCCAGTACAAAACCAGTTTGAAACGGAGAAACAAGTTTTGGTATGTACTGCTTCAATCTTTCCACAATCACTTTCGTAATAGTTTTATATATATTATTACACAGAGATATTAGCCTGTACTGTCTGATATACTCAGGGTTCACAACTTTAGGGATCAAACAGATGTCTGTTTGATTCACCCCTTGAATCATTCCTAGATTTTCCCACACTTTTCGAACAAAATTACACACAGAGTTGCCAACTGTCCCCCACGCCTTTTGATAAAAGCCCGCAGGGAATCCGTCAGGACCTGGGGCTTTCCACGTTTGCATACTAAACATGGCGCTTTTTACTTCCCCATCAGAAATTGGTGCCATCAAAACCTCCTTGTCTGCTCTAGTCAACTCTGGACACCTGATATCCGTTTGCCACCAATGTCTCACAGGATGCTTCTCCGCAAATAAGTCCATGTAATACTCACTTACCAGTCCTTTAAGTTCTTCCACATCATCTATCCACCTTCCTTCATCATTTCGTAACATAAGGATATTATTCCTCCATCTTCTTGTAACAGTTTTTAAGTGATAGTACTTCGTGTTCCAATCTCAGTCGGCAAGCCATTTGGTTCGAGACCTCTGAAACCACATAATCTCCTCCTTCTCCATAATGTCATGCAGTTCTGATTGTAACCTACGCTCCAATTCCCTTAGTGCTGCATTGTTATTTCCATTCTGTTGTTTACATTGAATACCATCAATTTTCTGTATGATGGCTTTTTTCTCCCTTAACACTTGATTCACGGTCTGTAACTTCCAATTTTTCACACCCTCGGTTACATTCCGTAAATTACGAATAAAACATGCTCGTCTTTATGCCAATTCTGATTTAACATATCTTGATATGTGGGGTGTAAAAGCCACGCAGCCTCAAACCTGAACTACTGCCCCACAGGACTATACGGAACGTCCAACGGGGATAACAGTAGCTGGTGATGGTCTGAAAAGTTCAGCCGTGGCAACACTTTAGCATGGCCACTTGGGAAATCCAACCTCCATTTGTCATTGCATAAGGCCCTATCCAATCTCTCATAAATACGTTTCCCCCCATGATACATAAGGTCTTTCCATGTAAATTTAGGCCCACTCACTCTTATGTCAAGTAACTTGCATTTGTTTATTCGTTCAGTAAAAATAGCACATCCGGATTGAAACCGCAACACCACTGCTTTTTTCATCTGCGGATGCAATGTTATTAAAATCTCCTACTATTAGCCACGCTGCCCGCATACTGTTTGCCAAGCCAATCAAGTCATACCACAACTGTTTGTGGTTATCCTCTAGACCTCTACAGGACTGGCATACACCAGAGTCAGCAGCCAAGTTTCCCTAGCCGGATTATTCACATCCACATGCATATATTGAAAGTGTTTTATGCGTATCTGGACAGTAATGTCTTCCTTCTTCCATCCTATGGCTATCCCGCCTGCATAGCCATAAACATATGTGCCTTCAAAAGCATCATAGTCTAACAGATGGAAAGTACGAGCAAGTCTCCTAGTGTCACACCTTGTTTCCAAGATAACAATCATGCAAGGCCTGTGTGCCAAAACATATTGTTTACAATACCTGTACAGGGATTTGTGGGCTGCACCTCTGCAGTTCCACACGAAAATTTTGATATCTTTACCCATTAAAAAGTAGATACACACGTATGGCAGTTACCACACTGCATCTAATGAGGCAACAAAAATTATTGAGAGAGATTTGGAGTCTCCTCAACAACTTCCATGTCGGAATCCCAAGTGCCTTCAGTGTCGTGATTATTTGATGTCGACACAAGTACCTTTTCTTTTGTTCCTTCGTCTGCCTCCTTGTTTGATGTCAAAATCACATGTCTCTCATTTGATGGACGTTGCATGTTTGGGACAACTACATCTTCAAAGCCTTCCTTCCTTTCCATAATAACCACACCAGCTTCCTCCTTTCGCTGACCTTCATGAACACCCGCTCGATTCATTTGCTCCGTAAGACTCTCAATGAATTTTTCCGCCATCAGTTCCTTCAAATTCTCCACCCCTTTTTTAACTTGTGAATTCATTTTTCCTTTAAAACTGCTTCCACTTCTTGCTGCCAGCTTTATCTTCCTAAAAGTCTTCAATGATACAACTTCTCTATTAACCTGCACGTTCTTCACTTTTACTATTTTCTTCTTGGCACTGTGTGATCTTCCAACAGCCTGCCTAACACCTTGCTCCCTCCTTACTTAGGTCACTCCTCCCACGGACTCCCTCCACATGTGGATTTTCTCCTTTCCCCACCTTCTTCATTTGAATCACAGTATTTTGCTTCCCCCGTCACCCCCCGGAACTTCAACATCTTCATCAATTAGTGCTATAAACCTTGAACCACTAGGATGACTACTCTCTTTATCCTTTGCCTTAGCAGCTTTGCC
Organism: Vicia faba; assembly: GCA_948472305.1. Lineage (NCBI taxonomy): Eukaryota > Viridiplantae > Streptophyta > Magnoliopsida > Fabales > Fabaceae > Vicia > Vicia faba. The sequence continues at coordinate 1,268,674,447 of OX451736.1, read as the reverse complement.
CATGCTATGATCCACCAAAGAGTTTGTCGGATCCTCATTCACTCTAAACATTGACTTGCCACTTTTGTTTTCCCCACCCTGCATGATTTTCTGCATAGGCACTTTCTTATTCCTTCTCTCCTTTTGAACTACTCTCCACGACCCATCCCCATGACTCCCCAATAGCCCCCCTTTCGACACTTCACCTACCTCCTGTGCATGATTGCTATCTGTATCTGGCATAGCTTCCATACTCTTCTCAGTGCAACCCTCCTTGTAATGGACAAATCGACCACAATTTATACATAATAAATGCAGCCCTTCGTATTCAACATGATACTGTCTACCTTTTACAGTAAACATTGCAATCAGCGGTTTTGTCAAATCCACTCGAACACATATCCTTGCATATTTCCCATGTTCCTGGGCCAAGTATTCTTGTCTACTTTAACTGTATATCCAATTGTATCTCCAATAAATTTCATGGCATCTTTGTCATAATATTCAATTGGCAGCCCCGGTACTCTCATCCACACCGCCACTTCCTTGATCGTTTCACTCGCCAGTTGAAAATTCAGCCTCCATTCTTTAACCGTCAAATAGTGATCATAAATGAACCATGGTCCATCCATGAGAGCCGTGTACTAATCATCTTCATGCGAGAAGGCAACCAACTAGTAATCATTACTCAGGTCAATAATATTGATTATGCCTTTCCGCACCCAAATCTGTTTTAGCCTGGTTTCCAGTGCCTTGTATCCTATCCTCCGTCCCAACAACTTCACAATAACGCCCCTCCTCCATGGCCGATACAACCTTTTTTTCCTCCTTTTTTAAGAATACAAAGTTAGGGCATGTATCCTCCAACCGTAACCTTCACCACCTTCATCCTTTCCTCTTCCTCGTTCCCATCCGCCTCTTGATCAGCGTCTTCATCTACTTCCTCAGTATCAGTCAAACTGTGATCAGTATTCCCCAGCACCTTGTTCCTGTATGACTTTTTCACCTCCCCTTCATTCTGCTGCAGCAGTATAACATCTGAATAATCCAAAGGTTGTGATGATAAAGGCGAGAAAATATGCTCCCCTTCTTTAACCTTCTTTGTACTACGCTTCTGTAAATCTTCTTCATCTTTGAATTTCTCAGGGTTGATCACCGTGTGTTGCTTTTCTTTCCCTAGCAGAGCCATGCCGTATGTCTAACTTTAAAATCACTTTAAATCTCACAAATAAATTAATTTATATTTTTTTATACAACTAAAAAGAAAAAGAACGTTAGCAATTTTGTGACCGTGCTTTAAATGTCAATTATCCATGAAACCCTGACATTGAAGCTTAGGAAAGAGTGTAGGAACGGTGCAAAAGCACCTATAATTATGCTCTAACGTTTCTATCTTTTATCAACTTTTTTCCATCTATGTTATTCTCATGTAGGGATGATAAACCGGACTCCGTCCGTCGTACATTTTCGTTTTGCCCATACATTTTGAAAGAATTTATCTCACACTCTCTCAATCGAAGCTGACACTCCAATATATTTTTATAATATTAAAAGTATTCTTCTCATTTTTTATTAACTACATTTTGTAAAATTCTCTCTATTTCAAAAAATAATGTAAGTCATACAAAAAAATAAGGTAGGCGGAGCGGGCAAATGCACGCTGCATCTTTTAAATTTAAAATAGTAAAATATTATGTTAATATTCGTGTCCGTAAAAAAAGAGTGGAGGAAGACACATTAAAAGTTATAAGTTAAAATCTTGGTCTGTCCCGCAAATAAATGTGAGGAAAATGGGCAAGTCTTGATCCGTTTTGCCATCCCTAATAATGATTTAAAACTTGTATAAATATATTCCATATATTGTTAACAAAAATATCTCACAATATCTCAATTTTGGTTTCTCGCATTTGTGTACCTCAACGGCGTGAGTCCTCCTATTGATTTTAGGCTCACAAAAGACACTCATCTTAATGTTCTGAAATCTAAATTGGATAATCTCTTGTGCTACCTAGACAATAGAATAGTAGATCGAGTATCATCCATCATCGATTAATAACGAAAGAAATGTGAAGTTAAACAACTTTGAATTGAAAAACGATGAAGATTTAAGAGTTATGTTTAACACATATCACTGGTATAAAATAAAGGATTTGATCGAGGTGGATGTGATAATTACGAGATATGTCGATGATATTATTAAGATGTTGAAACGTCTAGAATCATCACAATATTGTTGTAGTGAACCATCAGTGATAGGACCACGACCGCTCCTGTCACAAATGGACAGGAAATGTTTGTATATCCAACACTGTAGAATAGAAACAAGTTACATATAAGAAATGTCTTCAATAAATAAGAACTAAATCAATAAAACAAATATTCACACTTGAAATAAGCTTATACAACCAGCACGTTGTCTCGTCTCAAAGACCGACGTCTTTCCAAGGGCAATATATAATATCGTAAAAACAACACAATCTCATGTCCATTCGAGATGTGTAAATTCAATAACTATGAATATGTATCTGGCTTCTTTGTATATATTAAACTTACGCGTTAAGATATTATTACATCCTACAAGATGCAACATATATACCTTAGTGACTGCCTCATACATATAATGTTACACTAGTGACTGATACATATCTCAAAGCCAAGAGAGAAGGAAGTGAGCATCCCTGTTAGTCTTGAAATCATACAAGATCAAACCCCATGTAACAACCAGGTATGTATCATAATCATACAAGCAATCTTCTGGTTTATCAGCGAAGCAATGTAGAAGTTACCGGCAAAAAGGATATAGAAGAGGCTAGAGACATCATCTAGGATAGTCTCCATCTCATTAAATGGAAGATGAAAGGATGATGTATCCTTATTCCTTCGCTTAACAAAATCAGATAGCAATGGAGCGTTGAGCATGGTTTGCAAATAGTCCACCAATGATAGTAGGACATCATCAGCGATAATCGTCCTGACCTCACCTGGAATATCCACTTCATATAATTTCTTCAACTTTGACTCATGGGTGGACACCTTTAAAGGAGTGTAGTCCTGTAAAAAATGAATAATAGATAATCAATTATATTCAATTAACTAGTAATAAATAACAACAACTTAAAATAAAATATTTATATCTCTCCCTATCATAATCTAAATGCCACATGATTAGTATTCTATTTTGGAACCAAAATTGGTGTGTATCAATGTTGAATGATCTTGAGTTGGAGGTGTTGATTTTCAATAGGACAATGATCAGTGGTTTTTACATCGTTATTTACCGTTGATTTGAGTTATCTTTTCTTTATATTGTCAAACATTCTATTTCGTTTCTCCATATTTTATGTATTGGCTGTGTGTTTTAGTGTTTGTAGGCTCAGAGGAATAAATCGGGATAAATCGGGCGAAAAAGTGTGATATTCAGAGTTTCATAGAAAGTCAAAATACCATGTTATAGGATGTAAAATCCCGATTTATATTTAGTATTATTTATTTATTTTATTAATTATTATATTTTATGGTAATTAATTTGATTGTGTGATTTGGTGAATATTTGAATTATTAGAATATATGTGTTATTTGAATAATTGAGTTTATGAGTAAGAATAGAAAATAACTAATTCGGTCTAATAATGAGAAATAAAGGTAATAAGAAAGTGTGAATTACTAAGCCCAATAAGAGAATTATATTTAGTAAGGGTTATGAGAGATAATGGATTAGAACTCTCATTTTGTGAAAAGAAGAGAAGAGCAAGAAGAGAAGAGGAGAAAGAGGAAGAGAGAAGAGGCAAAACCTAGAGGTGAATCTTCAAGAGGTAAGGGGGAGAATCCTTATTATTATGGGTGTGTATGGTATGTCTAACGCGGTAGGAGAACTGACTTAGTTGTTTTGCGTTTGATCGCAAATGTTATGGTTAGCAAGAGTCGCCACCGACTTTTCTTTTATCCAAAAGGAAAGGCTGAAAAGAATAGGAAAGACCTTTGAGATGTTTTCTCGAGTTCGGGGGGTAGATTATGAAAAGGGAAGGTGTTAGCACCATTTCCATCCATGGTTTTCCATAGGCTCTTAGTTACTTGCTAGATCACTTGCTTTTGTTTGAAAATGTGCTTTGTGTGGTTTTTGAAAGTATTTTGAAAAGGCGCCATCGTTTAGGCAAACTTTGTAATGATTCTCGTTCGTAAGAATGTATACAAAGTGTTGATCTTTTGAAAATGTTTTCAAGTTTGAAAGATGTTTTGAAAGTGTTAGTGTTTGTTTTGAAAATAGCAAGGATGTTTTTGGTTTTGAAAATGAGCAAGCAACTAGGAACAATCTACCTACTCAAAAGTCTTTCATGTTTATTTCCTCTTTCCTTTGACATTGTTACCTTACCATTGATTTGGTAAGAAACCCTATCTTTGGATGTGAAAGGGACGGGCAAGGGTCATCGTATAACCATGATTAGCAATGTTGTAAGATATCTTAGAATTTTCTTTAAGGGACTAAGATCACTTTTGAAAGACAACTTTGATAGCGTCATCGAGAGACTATGATCTTGTATTTTTTGATTGTTTTTGCTAAGATACCTCACATGCATAATATGACCATTTTTATAAGGCAACAAAGTGGGTTTATCCTAAGGGTGTAAGTGTGAAAGTGTATTGGTTTACATGCTTGATTTGTCTTGATTAGGGTTTGTTATTTGTTGGTTTTAATCTTTCCATACAAACTCTAATTACTAGCATTTGTATATAAAACATTAAATTGCGGAATTTAAATATCCCACGCTATTACAACGCTTTAGGGGATGTGGGTACAAGTTTATGAATGGGGAAATTGCAAGAAAATTATATCTAAATAATGATTACAAACATATTGTTGTAGCCCAAAATTTGCCCTCTTATTTTATCAACATTTCTCATCACAAGGCTCTTGGAACTCAAGATCAAGCTAGGGTTTACTCTGCTCAAGACATCTCCTTGCACTGATGACCTAAACTAGGGTTTGAGTTTGCACAAGGATTTTTGGACCTTCAATGCTCAAATTGACTTTCATACTTCATATTGGACTCATAAGTTTGTCCATACCAAATTTCAAGTCTTGAATCAAATTTTTGCCCAGTCAATTGGACAGTTGACCTAGAAATCAGCTGTATTGGGGAAAAAGTCAACTGTGGCCAATTTATAGTCAAACCTCATGAATTTTGACCCACATCAACATTATGAACTCATATGAACCATTGGATCAAGTTTGGACCACAACTCTACAAGAAATTTGATCAGATCACCAAAAGGGCAAAATGGTCATTTTTAGGGTTTTGACTGTACAAAGGCAATTTCTGAATTTTTGGCCTAGCCAATGGCAAATTAGGTTCAACCATAGACTCAAGGACTCAATGAAATCATCTTGACTTATTCAACAAGTTCAAAAGATCTCAAATGCATGGGATTGACAGATGAATTTTTCAGTCAACTGATCAAAATTTGACTGTACATTGAAAAGTCAAACTTTGACTTTTTGGTCAAAATCAAGTGCCAAGGGTCATTTTTCATCAAGATGTGTCAAATTATGAAACTTGTTCATCAAGAAACCAAAAATTGCAAATTAGGGTTTGAAATTGAAAATTTTCATAACTTAGAATTTTTCTAAGTTATGAAATTTTCTTAATTTTTCCTAAACTTTGCCCCACATTTTCACCATGATGCAAATGGATTCAAACAAAACCTCCAACATGAAATTTGTATTCCTCCATAAAGTCTACAACTTTTATTCACAAAGTTTTCTCAAAAGAAGCTTGGATCTCAAGTTATGATTTTTGGAACAAGGGTCCCTAAAACTTTTAACTTAGTGAAATTTTGCCCTAGTTTAGGCAGGATTTTGACCTATCTTCTTGGCCATTTTTCACATAGTTCCACTTGGAGTCTTAAGTTGCATTTCAAATATGGATTATAGATCATGTTGCAAGCTTTCCAAATTGTCCAAGAACTCCTCAAACACATTTGTGGTTAGGGATAATCGAAGGCTTGAAGTTGGCAAAAACTCACTTTTCATCCATGGCATATTCATGTTCATACAAGTTGCATTTTCAAATCAGCATGCCTTACACTAGTTTAAAAGCCTCTAAACCACTTCACACTCCATAATTAAATGCAAATCCATCAGTCTAAGCTTTTGTTTTGGTCATTTGGACATTATACACAAGATTAAGCCCTAAGTAGAAAAAGGCACATTTCCATTTTTGCCATAATGTGTTTTATGTCAAACCACTATCCCTTGAGCATTGGTCCATATCTCAGAGGGAAAATCAAATCCACAGGTTAGAGGGGCCAAGAGAAAAGTATGCAAGCATATTTGATAGCCTGTACAGGCCTGTAACAACAACTTCCACATTCTTACTTCAAAAACAAGAAACTTGTCAAAAACTTGAGAACTTGAAAACCAGCCAATACCAACTTATGCAAATAGTTTGAACATATTTCTCACACCCCTTTGAGCTAGAAACACGATTGCTTGAGCCTCTAAACACCCCATAGCCAGAAATCACATTCCTTTGGCAAAACAGGGCAAGTTTTGCAACTTGAGTTCTATAGCTCATTTGGCTCGTGCGTTTTGCCCCAAGTTGCTTCAAACACCTTCCATTCAACTCACCCAAGCTATCCCAAACCTCAAACACCAACTGTAACTCCATTTATAGTGTTCACCATTTTCATTTTGAGCTTGTGCAGGTTGAGTTCTATAGGCTGATTCAAGGACATTCAAGGCAAGCTAGCTATTGGAGAAGGTCAAGTGAAGTTCAAGCAAGCTACCAAACATCTCAAGCCTTGTTGAAAAGCACTACACTGCCCTACACGAATCCAACTGAAACATGTTTTTCTCCATTTTCTATCTCTCTATTTAGGAACATTTAGCCTTAGGTTTGTGAATAAAAAATGTAGTATTCATTGCCATGAAGCTGTACATATGCTCAGTTTTCATTTATATTAAGTGTGCTAGGAGAATTTCATCCATGAACATGCTGAAAAAACTAGGTCAGATTTTAGGGCCAGAGAAATTCTCTCTGGTCTTTGAGAGTTAAGACAAGTTATTTATATGGTTGGAATCGTCTTGAAATTCTCTACAAGTTTGATGTTGTGAGTTTTTGCAATAGAGCTCATATGCAGGATGTCCAAGTTTATACAAGCGCGCGCGTTTTTTCAAAATCTGGAGGTTGAAGATGAAGTGGTGGGCTGGGCTTGGCCTGGCTCACTCTTGTCACCCCCTATTTTCCTTTTTGCACCCCCTGACCCAATTTCTTGTATTTTTATATTTTTGCATTTTTGTTTTCATTTCTGATTTTGTTTATTTATTTCCAAATATAAAAAATGCTAAAAAAATATTTTCATAAATTTTTTACATTTATTTGGCATTTTATTTTAATTTTTCTAACATGAAAAAGTATTTAAATACTTTTATATTATTTATTAAGACTTGAAAAATATATATAATTTATACTTTTATTTTTGTTCTTTATTTTTATTCATACTAAAAATATTTTCCTAAATATATTTTATTTTTGTACATATTTCATTTTATATTGTACATATTTAATTTGATTAATATACATATATATAAATATATACTTTTTATTTCATTAAATACTCTAGAATAAAAAAATACAAAATATTACATTTTTATTTTTATTTTTATTTATACTAAAAAATACTTTTTTCTAAGTATATTTTATTTTTACATATATTAATATATTTTATTGTATATAAATAATATAATGTATTTATTTTCTTAAAGAAGTTAGGGTTTTACCCTTAAACAAATAAAATAAATCTTTTGTTTATTCCTTTATTTTTTACATTAAATATTTTACATACATCAATGAACAAAACCCCCTTTTTTGCATATTTCATATTATTTGATATATTTGTCTTTTTTTTGTTTATTTAAATATTATCCATTTATTATTCATGCAATTAAATTCAATTTGGATGTAATAGTAAACTAGGGTTTATATTTCTTGTCAAATACCCCCATTCAAAGATTGTACCCCCATCCCTATGATCATGATGTAATAGCTTAGAATTTTAATTCCCGCACTTTACGCTTTCAATTATGCCATGATTAGAGAATTAGGGTTTGTATGCAAAAATCCAAATCAACAAATAGTTTGACCTAATCAAATACAAAAATGCATGAAAATCAAACACAATGCACACTTGCACCCCTAGGGTTACAATCCACTTGTTGCCTTCAAAAATGGGCCATGTTATGCATGTTGAGTACTTTGGCAAAACAAAAACAAAACAAAAGATCACAGTCCCTCGATGATGTTATCTTGGTTTCCTAAACAAAAATGATCAAGTCCCTCAAAAAAATTGCCAAAGATACTTGACACAATTGCTATCATGGTCTATACGATGACCCGTGCTTGTCCCGTTTAACATCCTAACACAAGGTTGTTCACCAAATGCAATGGTGAAATAACACTGTCAAAAGGGTTAAAAACATTAGGAAAGATCTTTGAGTAAAATAAGGTAGATAGCTCTTAGTTACTTGATTAAAACTTGCAAAACATCCTTGCTATTTTCAAACACACTTCACAACACAATTTCAAAACATTTCCCAAAATAAACTTTCAAACATTGAAATCTTTTCAAAAGACAAAAACACCTTTGTATACATTCAAACAAGAATCATTACAAAGGTTGCCACAACGATGACCTCTTTTCAAAACATCTTTCAAAACCACACACAAAGCACCATTTCAAACAATTGGAAAAGGAAAGCAAGTGATCTAAACAAGTAACTAAGAGCCCATGGATAACCATGGATGAAAAGGGTGCTTGCACCTTCCCTTTTCATAATCTACTCCCCGAACCCAAGAAAACATCTCAAAGGTCTTTCCTGTGCTTTTTGACCTTTTCTTAGGATAAAATAAAAAGTCCATGGCGACTCTTGCTAAACCGAAACATTTGCGAACACAAACGCAAAACCTCAAGTCAGTTCTCCCACCGTATCACACATATTAAATATTGTACAAAAATGAAGATAAAAATGTAAGAATATAAAATGTAAAAAGAAATGTGATTTTTGTTTGGTTTTCATGAAAAGGGTTTTTTGACCTAGTTAACTAAAATAAAATAATTAACTAAAAATAAGAAAATTAAGATTAAGTTAGTGAAACAAATTAATTTAAAGAGAACAAAATTTTTAGGGTTTTTTGTGAATTTGATTAAATAAAATTAATTAAATAAAAGTCATAAATTCTAAATTGATTTTAATTTACAAGAAAATAATATATAATAATTAAGACTAATTATCTAAGTATTTAAAAAAGGAAATTAATTTATTAAAGGAAATATTTTTTATTCTTTGGTGTTATGAAGAAAAATAAACTAAATAAATATAAATAATAAAATATAAATATTTTTGGATTTTTTATTAGAGAAAATAATAATAATAGTAATAATAATATTAATAATAATAATAAAAGATGAAATAAAATAAAAATAAAAAAATAAAGTCCGGGAGGTTAAAGTTAAATCTGGGAGGTTTATTAGAAAAACAGTTTTGAAGTTGGCCCAAATGATATTTTTGTTTGGAAATCAGAAAATAAAAAAAGTTATGTGGGCTGCGTGATATGAGCAAACATGGGGGTATTAGTGAGTAAAAATGAATCAGGCCCAAGGGAGAGGGTCCAAACGCTACATGAAACAAAAAAGGAAAAATGACAAAATGTGAAAAATGCAAAAGGCAGCGCTGAGGTTCGAACCCACGATCTCTACCAATAACACGCGCTGCCTTACCACTGGGGTGGCTGTACATCCGTTAACTTAAATGAAAGAATAAATACATAATGTAAAATGTCTACATGACATGTACTTCGTCTTCAGCCTTCAGCCAACCAGACCACCTGTATCTCATTCATTTCTCAACAAAAATGGAAAATGCAAACATGAAAGTTGTGCTATTTTTTCTCACGAATCTAACCATGTAAACAACTAAAGTTATAGATCAAAGATGAATGAGAATTTCTCTGGCCCTAATTTGAACCCTACTTTTTTCAGAAACTTCAAACTTAAAATTCTCTAAGCTCAAGCCATGTAAATGAAAATGATGGATATGTACAGCTTCAGGACAATGATTTCTACATTTTATCTTCACATACGAATCAATAATGATGCTTGTAGAGAGAGTTCAAAGTTAAGGAAACTTACCTCAAAATTGAAAATCGTATTCTGAGTTTGAGCACTCCTCAAGGTGTTGTGATGATCAGAATAACTTCAGTGACCCTCCAGGATGCTAATGCAATGTTTAGTTTGTACTGGAGATGGCTGAATCGTGCTGGAGAAGTCCAAGTGCAAAGCTTTGTTTTTGAAAATGGAAGATGGTGAAAATGGTGTTACAATCGTGTAACATGGTGTGGGATGAATTCTAAATGGTGTATGGAAGCTTTGTGATTGAATTTGAGTTAGAACGCACGAGTGAAATGTGAGTTTGGAATTCAAAGTCAAAAATGAAACAAAAATGGAGTTTTTGTGCCAATTCTGAGCTCAGGGAGTTTTAGGGAGTTTCTAGGCTTGTGAAATCTTGTGTTATCTTGGATATAGTTCCTTTATGTATAAGCAAGATGTTTGGATACTTGAGGTGGTCAGAATCACCAGATCATAAGTTATGGGATTTTGACTTGTTTTTGAAGCAAGCTTGACAAGTGTGGTTTCAAGGCAAGGTACAAAGCTATCTAGAGTGGTTACCAACTTTAAAAATGCTTATATGACTTTGTAGAGGAATCTTGTGAAGAAGGAACAAGTACAAAGCTCAATGCAAGTTGACTTTGCATAAAGCTTGCTTTTATGTAAAAGGCAATAGTGCCTTTGTGCCATTAATGGAAAATTATCTTGGATAAAGCTTGAATCAAATGGATAATAGCTCAAAAGCAAGTGTAATCTTCTTATTAGGGAGAGATTTTGAGGTTTAGAGGCATGCAAAGCAAGTTTGTGCAGAATAGGCTTGAGATTTGAATTCTTGTTCACCACAAAAATGACCAATAATTTTAGTTTGAAACCCTAACTTCCTCTCTTAGATTCTCCTTGTTCAAGAATGATCTCAAGGAGTTCTTAGACATTTTGGAAATCTTGTAATATGCTCTATAATCGATATTTGACTCATTTTTGCAAAATCCAAGTGGAACTATGTGAAACTTGACCAAGAAGTTAGGTCAAAATCCTGACAAAAAATGCTCAAAATTTCACGTGTTTTAGTTTCATGACCATGGCTTCATGAATTAATAACTTGAGATCCAAGAATTTATAGGAGAATTTGCGTAAAGCAATGTTTTAGATATCATGGATATTGTGATCGGTGGGAATAAAACTGATTGTTTTGGAATGCTGGTTCGCGTTTGCGTTTCGCAAAATGTCGCGGTAAGCAAGAGTCGCCACCGTATTTTATTTTATCCAACAAGGAAAGGACAAAAGCACAGAAAAATTCCTTTTTGAGATGTTTCTCGGGTTCGGGAGGTAGATTATAGAAAGGGAAGGTGTTAGCACCCTTTCTATCCGTGGTTATCCACGGGCTCTTAGGTACTTGCTCACTATGTTTTCAAAAAGTTTTTCTTTTCTTGTGTTCGTGGGTTTTGAAAAGAGTTTTGTTTGAAAACTTCGATTTAACTCTTGTTTCTGTCCTCAAGAGTGTATGAATTGTTGTTGAAAACTTTGTTTGAAAGGTGTAAGTGCGAAAAATTTGTTTTGTTTTGAAAGAGCAAGTACCTAAGAACCTCTACCTACTCAAAAGGGAATTAAACTTTGCAAATGTCCTTTAGACAGTACTATCCCACTATTGAGGAGTAGGTAGCACCATCGTTGGAGTTTTCAGGTCGATTCGATTAAGGGACATGTGGTCACTAAAGCAATGTTAGGACGCCTTAGCGGTAACCCTAATGTCTTAGATCATTTTTTATCGAGGCAACCGTTTCGAGGCAACTTTGATCTTTAGACAGGAGGGCGACCTCTAAAACTTCCTATACTCAATGACCACGTTCGAGGCAACCAAGTGAGGCGTACCCTAAGAGTGGTATGTGCAAATGTGTCAATTTTCAGTTATGTTATCTTTGTACATGTTATGGTGAGCTACGATTGATTTTTAGTTAAGATAGATCTTGTCATGCATAGCCTATTAGCATACATCTAGCAGTTTAATGGTTGCGGAAAATAAAACTAAGCTATTACAAGGCGTCGGATATTTACATCGCCAAAAACAAACCCTTGAAAAAGTAAATGCGGAAAAGTAAATGAAAGCGGTAAAAAGTCCTAAGTCCAAAACTATTACATCCTCGGAACAATTACATTATATGAAATATGAATCAAAAAATAATACGCGCGAGAAAATTGAATCGGAGAGTTTTTAGGGTTTTGACCCTTTTTAGGAAAGAAAGAGATTTTTTTTTGTTATTTCTTGCGTTTAATTAAATTGAACCTAAACTAATTAATTAATTAAATAAAAAGAGAAATATTTTTGGGTTTTTGAATGTTTAAGGAAATAAAAAATAAAATGATTAAATATATTAAAACCCTAATTCTACACCAATTTTAATTTATTGCAAAAGTATTAATATTATGCCTAATTAAAACTAAGCAAATTATGTTAATATTTATTTACAAAATAAACTAATGAAATTAAATTTAATAAATACAAATATTATATTTTTTTGGTTTTCTGATTTTATTAAGAAAATGTTAATTATTTTTGTTAGTAATTAATTAAGAAAATAAATCAAGTAAAATAAAAAATATAATGAAAGAAAATAAAAAAAAGGCAAACTCAGGGGTTCTGGGCCCAAAGAGGGTGTTTGATCAGCAGTTTTTGAGGCCCACTTTCGTCCAGCCTGCTTGACTTTTGTGATTTGCTATGCGTGCGCTGACCTGAGACCATGGTGGTCCCTCGTTCATGACCATTGGATCGGCTTTGTAGCCACCTGGCATTTGAGATCTGGGCAGAGTATGATGGTCCACGCCTTGAATGATACATGGGATAATCTGAAACAAAATTATAACAAATATTGGGGGACCTGGGATTCGAACCCAGGTCCTATTGCTCATTGGACGTTCGCCCCTGCCACTACACCACTATGCTGCTTTTGTAATAATAATAAAAAACAAATAATATATATCAAATAAACACTTATGCCTGAAAAAAATAAAAAGCACGCTGATTTCAAACCGGCCAATGGGAGGGCGACGTGTGGTCGTCTTCTTCCCCAAACTCTGGTTTTGTTACCTGCGGATTTTTATCCGCAGGAAGATCTATGGGGCGATTCAAAAATGCGTTTTAGGCCATAATAATCCCATCCAAGCACATGGATGTGGTCGCCTCTTCCTCCTGAGTTCAACCATAACCAAGATTCATCCTAATTGTCCCTGCAAAACGAAACCCCAAATGGAAACCTCCAAAACCCTAGGTTCGGGTAGGGAGTTATGGGCTAGAAAAAAGCAATTGAACCATGCAGAATGAATGGAAATTTGAAGGCAAGCATGATTATACAAAAATATTGGCAAGAGGATGCAAGGAAGTGGTTTTACGATATCATGTTCAGAGCCATAATCGTGACAACTTACAGTGCATTTCAGGGGGTCTTAAGGTCCGGTTCTGGTTGCTATGGCTTCAGGAGATTGCAAGCAAGAACACCAAGTTGATATTTTTGATGGAAGCAAGCTCTAACCAAGAATTCGATCTCTCTCTTTTTCAAAGCTTTTTCAGTTTTTGGTTTGGCCGTTTTAGTAGTTCTCAGGTCGTGAATAAGGTTTGTGTGGCTTGTGTATGTATAAGGCAATGATTTTAGGTCAGAGTTGGGCCAATATCCATGTACATTCAAGGTTTAGGATTTGATTTTATCACCATTGTTAACCTTTCCAAAAATAGGCCAAATCTGAGATTTTGTGCACAAATAAGCCTTAGCACGAGTTGGTTGGTTATCACATGATGTTTGCAAGCTGTACAAATCACAAAGATCCCTTTTCAATAATTTTTGGATTTTATTTGATTTAATATTGATTAATAATGAATTAAATCAATAAAAATGAAATAAAATAGAAAAATAAATGTTTGGTCATGAAATTAAGCATGGGACACGTGTGTGGCATGACAAGACTAAATCAAGTGGAAAAAGTGGACCCTTTTGTCAAAAATTGGAGTTTTGAGGATAGTTGACTTTTGGCAATTTTGGAAAAATGCCCAACTTCAACAATGCATAACTTCTTCAATTTTGAACTTTTGGATGTGTTCTTGGACTTTTTAGAAACCTTGAGATGTCCTATAATCAACTCTTTTGGTCTCATCTCATTTTGATATTCCATTCTAAAGTTATAAGCTTTGGAAAAAAAGGTGTTTTTGTTGACTTTCAAAAATGACCTATAATGTCCAAATTTGTAACTTCTTGTGAGTGCATTTTATGATCTTGGGGTGTGAAGATGGATTGTAGGAAATTTCATACTCTTCAAAATGAGCTTTGGATAGGTCATTTCTCATAAAGTATGAGAAAGTTATGCTTGGTCAAAGTTGAGTTGACTTTTCCTACAAAACCCTAATTTAGCAACTTTTGAATCTTGATGAATTTTGAGCAATCCTTGATGAATCATGATCAACCCTTGATAAAATGATGAATTATCCTTCAAAATGAGAATGTTGACAAAAAATATTGAGGTTTGACTGTATTTAGGTCACAGTTGACTTTTGACCCAGCACAGTCGATTTTTGGGCCTCTTGAGCAATTAGCTGACCAAAGTTTCTCTGCAAGGCTTGAAATTTGTCATGGATGAACTTAAGAAAATATTAAGACATTGGGAAGCACTTGAGGCCATTTGTATATGAGGACCTTAATGCAACACAAAACCCTAATTTTGACTTGACTACCTTAGGAGGTGATTTGACTGTCCAACCCTTGAGCCAACTTGAAGATTATTCTTGACATGTCTTGAGGAATATGGGAGGGCAAATTTTGGGGTACAACAGATATCTACAACTTTCATGTTGAAAGTTTCTTTTGAATCATCTTGCATCATGGTGAAAAATTGACTTAAAGTTATGAAAAAATATGAAGTTTTCAACACTTAGAAAAATTTCTAAGTTTGGAAACTTTGACTTTTCAAAATGAAATCTTGAATTTTTGATTTCTTGATGAAAAAGTTTCATATTTTGACATGTTTTGATGAATTGTGATCTTTGACACTTGATTTTGACCAAAAAGTCAAAGTTTGATTTTTCAGTGTATAGTTGACTTTTGATTAGTTGACTAAAAATTAATTATCAATCAATTGATCTTGAAGGATGTTTTGGGTCATGTCATTAGGTTAAAATGATGCAATTAAAACCTTGAGATCATTTCTCAGTCAAAACCCTAATTTTGACCATTTTGCCCTTTTGATGATCTGATCAAATTTCTTGAGGAATCATGGTCCAAACTTGATCAAATGACATATAGGGGTTCACAATGTTGATATGGATAAAAAAAATTTGAAGTTTGACTGTAAATTGACCAAGTTGACTTTTTCCCCAATATAGTTGATTTTTAGGTCAATTGCTCAATTGACTGAGCAAAAATGTGATCCAAGACTTGAAATTTGATATGAGTAATCTTGAGGGTCCATAATGACCCATGAAAGTCATATGAGGCATTAAAAGTTCAATTATCCTTGTGCAATCTCAAACCCTAATTTCAGTCATCAGTGCTTAAGGAGGTGTCTTGAGCTGATCAACCCTTGTGCAGTCTTGAATAAAAGGAGATCTTGTGAGAAAATACTTGTTAAATGAGAGGGGAAATTTTGGGTTACAACAGCTTCCCCTGTTCAATCTTCTTAAACCTGAAGAGTTAGATTGGCGGATCCGCCATTTGTGACTTGAAGGTGGAAGATGATTGGACACTAGAGCGCCCAGAAATTTGCACTCGAAGATGAAGTGGGAATGGGCTGATAGATTCCATTTAGAGGAATGATGTAGATTTGCTAGAGATGGGCTTGTAGATTCCATACAAAGGTGACTGTTGACAAAAAATGGACTAAGGCTGAACTTGATTTAAACTGGAAAAGAATCAGAATAAATCTTGGAGTGACTTATCTGAACCAGAAGAAGTCTTGTATGTTGTTTGACTGGGAAGAATCAAAATAAATCTTGGAGCGATTTATCTGAACCAGAAGTGTTCCTTTGGAAAGTATTAGGATAAACCGTTGAGGGGTTTTAAACTAAACCAAAAGAGATCTTGAATATTCTTTAACTGGAAAGAATCAGAATAAATCTTTGAGTGATTTATCTGAACCAGAAAAAGCGTCTGCGGGAAAGAATCAGAATAAACTGTTGAGAGATTTAAACTGAACCGACATGGATCTGGAGAAGAATCAGAACAAATCATTGAGAGATTTATCTGAACCAGAAAAGACGTCTACGGGAAAGAATTAGAATAAACTGTTGAGAGGTTTAAACTGAACCAAAGGGATCTAGAGAAGAATTGGAACAAATCATTGAGAAATTTATCTGAACCAGAGAAGACATCCGCGAGAAAGAATCAGAATAAACTATTAAGAGATCTAAACTGAACCCAAAAGAGATCTCGAATATTCTTTAACTGGAAAGAATCAGGGTAAATCTTTGAGTGATTTATCTGAACCAAAGAAAGCGTCTGTGGGAAAGAATCAGAATAAACGGTTGAGAGATTTAAACTGAATTGGCAGGGATCTGGAAAAGAATCCGAACAAATAATTGATATTTATCTGAACCAGAGAATACGTCTGCGGGAATGAATCAGAATAAATTGTTGAGAGATGTAAACTGAACCGGCAGGGATTTGGAGAAGAATCAGAATAAATCGTTGGGAGATTTATCTGGACCAGAAAAGACATCTACGGAAAAGAATCAACATAAAATGTTGAGAGATTTAAACTGAACCGGCAGGGATCTGAAAGAAATATCTATTATGTAGATGGTTGACCAATCCTTTCTTGGGAATTGACCTGTAAGTGACTTGTTTAAAATTTAGCGATAATTTTTTGTTGATTGATCTTTCCTGAAAAAGATGAAAAGTTAGTTGCATGCAATGTCATGATGTATGAAATTCATGGTGCAATGATGTTCTCAAAATAAATGAGATTGCGTCGTATGTATCTGTGTAGTCAATGCTATGACATATGGATGTAATTTATAGACACAATAATTGTTATGCTGCAGTGTTGCTGGAGTCGGGGAAAATAAATCCCTGAGTACTGCTGGGTACAAGGAGCGTAAGTCTTCATATTTTGAAGTGTTGATGAGTTTCCATTTGTTAGATAAATAAAATCTGTTGTGTAAGGGAAACGCCGTATATTACTTGTGGACTTTGTGAAATCCTGAGAAACTGGGCGACTTTAATTGAGGAATCTTAGGAGCGGTAACTAGAAGTTTTATTATGTCTGGGGTGTGAGAGAGCTTGATATCATTAGGTTGCATACTGGAGATACGTTAGTGATCCTGTAGTGGGATGTCCCGTTTTCCGCTCTTGCTAGAAAAGTATCCGCGGAGGGCTTTATGGAATAGTCTAAAGATGTTATCCTATTTCTTAGAGCCATTAATTATTGTCTTTCTATTTTCTGTTCCTCTTTTTTTTTGTTCATTTGTAAATAGTAGTTACGTTCAAATGCATATGTTCAAAAATAAATCATTGGACGTTTTTGTAAACAAAACACATAAATAAAGAAAAATAGATAATTTTTCACTTTCAAAGGGATATCTTTGTATTAACTTGAATAAGTATTTTTGTACAATGAGACGAACATTCTAGTAAGAGAATGTCGCCGTAGAAAATGAAAATTTGATACAAAGAAAAGATATCTATGTGAAATAATCCCATTGGGTTCCCATTATGCTATAGCCTTCATGTCTCCGAGCGTCTCATCCACTTGATGCCTTGTCCGAAGTTGATTGGATTGATTAGACCCGTTTGAGCTTGTCAGTCGATGCTAAAGGTTGTCCGTAAGGTGATCTAACGATACATAGTCATACGCTTTAATTCCCCAACTTATTCCTGGACCACCCTTTCGGGTTTTCAGTCCACCGGGATACCCTTTTTTTCCTAAGCCGCCTTTCGGGTTTTCAGCTTGCCGGGTGTATAGATTTTTTTGTATTTTATCCCTAATTTTTGTCCGAACCTTTGTGGTTCGCCGGGATGCCCTTGATTTGCCTAGGTGTGTAAACCTAGCGGGTCTCTTATGCGTAGTATATTTTGACTATGTCCGTGTTCACAGGGTGCAGAAGGTCGTCGCCATCCATAGTGGTTAAGATCATCGCGCCACCAGAGAATATGCTTTTGATCACAAATGGTTGCTCGTATGTAGGACTCCATTTTCCCCTGGGATCACCTTGTGGTAATATGATACGCTTGATTACCAAATCACCAACCTGATATACCTGACGTCTGACCTTTTTGTTAAAAGCCTTGATCATACGTTTTTGGTACATCTGGCCGTGACAGATAGCTGTAAGCCTATTCTCACCAATTAGGTTCAACTGGCCAAGTCGAGTTTAGATCCAATCCTCTTCATTCAACCCTGCATCCTTTATGATTCTCAGAGAAGGTATTTGGACTTCAATTGGTAGAACAACTTCCATGTAGTATACTAAGGAGAAAGGAGTTGCCCCTGTTGATGTGTGCGCCGTGGTACGGTAACCGTGGAGAGCGAACGGTAGCATCTCATGCCAGTATTTGTAGGTTACTTTCATTTTTGTATGATCTTCTTGATGTTTTTATTTGCGGCTTCGACATCACCGTTCATCTTTGGCCGGTAAGGGGAAGAATTATGGTGCTGGATCTTGAATTGCGCGCATAATGCGGTGATCATATTATTGTTGAGATTCGTACCATTGGTTGTGATGATTCTCTCCAGGATACCGTACCGACAAATGAGATTATTTTTGATGAATTGGGCTACAACATTCTTGGTAACGTAAGCGAAAGAAGCTGCCTCAACCCATTTTGTGAAGTAGTCAATGGCCACCAAGATGAAGCAGTGCCCATTAGAAGCTGTAGGTTTGATTTCTCCAATCATATTGGTTCCCCACATTGCAAATGGCCAGGGAGCAGTTAGGACATTTAGAGGCACTGGAGGTACATGCACTTTGTCAGCATAGATCTGACACTTGCGACAGGTTCGTGAATGCTTATAGCAGTCAGCCTCCATGGTAGACCAGTAATACCCTGCCCGTAGGATCTTTTTAGCCATTGTGTGCCCACTGGAATGAGTGACAAAAGTTCCTTCATGTAGATCAGCCATAATATTTTCTGCCTCAACCTTGTCTATGCAACGAAGCAAAACAGAGTCATGGTTGCATTTCTAGAGAATGCCATTACTGAGGAAGAACTTAGCAGAGAATCTCCTTAAGAACTTCTTATCATTGACTGAAGCTCCCTCTGGATATTCTTGGGCCTCGAGATACCTCTTAACTTCATGGAACCAAGGCTGGTCCACTACTTCTTCAGTATCGATCTCATGACATTAAGTTGGTTCGTCCATCCTCTCAATGGTGATCTGGGGAGCCTCGTTACCCCAATTGAGTTTAAAGATGGATGACATAGTGGCTAGTGTGTCCACTAGTTGATTTTCCTCTCGTGGAAAATGCTCAAAGGTAATTTCCTCAAAATGTGGGATTATTGTCAACACATGTTCTTTGTAGGGGGTGAGATTAGGGTGCTTCGTGTCCCAATCTCCTTTGATTTGACTCATGACTAAGGCTGAATCTCCAAATACACTTAAGGACTTGATTCCCAAATATATGGCAGCTTTGTGACCAAAAATACAAGCTTTGTATTCTGCCATATTATTGGTACAGTTGAAACAAAGTCTTGTAGTGAAGGGAGTATGACATCCTTTAGGGGGTATGATTACAGCACCTATGCCATTGCCGAGTGCGTTGGAGGCTCCGTCAAAAACCAAGGTCCATCGGGATCCTTGTTCAGGCTCGTCATATGGTCTGAGTTCTTCACAGTTGTTTACCATCATGATGTCTTCATCTGGGAATTAGAATTTCATGGACTGATAGTCATTCACAGCTTGATGAGCAAGGTGATCGGCTAGTACACTGCCCTTTATTTCTTTTTGGGTAGTGTACTGAATATCGTATTCAGTCAAGATCATCTTCCATCTTGCTATTCTCCCAGAGAGGGCAGGCTTCTCGAATATGTATTTAATTGGATCCATCTTGGATATCAATAAGGTAGTATGGGTCAACATATACTGTCTTAGCTGGCGAGCAGCCCATGCCAAAGCGCAACAAGTTTTCTCGAGCAGTGAATATCTTGTTTCACAGTCGGTAAACTTTTTGCACAGGTAGTAAATAGCATGCTATTTTCGGCCAGACTCGTCATGCCGCCCTAACACACACCCCATTGAATTTTCCAAGACAGTTAGTGTGATACGGTTGGAGAAAACTGACTGTTTTTCGGAATGCTGGTTCGCGTTTTGCGTTTGTGTTTGCAAAATGTCGCAGTAAGCAAGAGTCGCCACCGTCTTTTATTTTATCCAACAAGGAAAGGAAAAAAGCACAGAAAAATTCCTTTTTCGAGACGTTTCTCGGGCCCGGGGGGTAGATTATAGAAAGGGAAGGTATTAGCACCCTTTCTATCCGTGGTTATTCATGGGCTCTTAGGTACTTGCTCAAAGTGTTTTCAAAATTTGCTTTTCTTTGTGTTTGTGGGTTTGAAAGAAGTTTTTGTTTGAAAGGTGTAAGTGCAAAAAGTTTTGTTTTGTTTTGAAAGGAGCAAGTACTTAAGAACCATCTACCTACTCGAAAAAGGAATCAATCTGTGCTAATATCCTTTAGACAATGCTATCCCACTATTGATGAGTAGGTAGCATCGTCGTTGGAGTTTAAGGGTCAATTCGATTAAGGGACGTGCGGTCACTAAAGCAATGTTAGGACGCCTTAGCGGTAACCCTAATGTCTTAGATCATTTTTCCGAGGCAACCGTTTTGAGGCAACTATGATCTTTGGACAAGCGGGCGACCTCTAAAACTTCCTATACTCAATGACCACGTACGAAGGCAACCAAGTGAGGTGTACCCTAAGAGTGCGCAAGTACGAGTGTGTTGTTTTCAGTTAATTTGTTTTTGTACATGTCAATGGTTATCTATGTTGATTTTAAGTTAAACATTCGATCTTGTCATGCATTCCCTATTATCAAACATCTAACAGCTTATAAGTTACGGAAATTAAATTGCGGAAATTAAATTAACTATTACAAGGCGTCGGGTATTTACATCTCCAAAAGCAACCCTTGAAATTAAAATGCGGAAAATAAATAAAGCGGTAAGAATAGTAAAAGGTCCTATTAAACTATTACATTTCGGGAAACAGATACAATATTGAAATAAATATGGATCACATGCGGGAAATTAAATCGGGCGAGTTCTAGGGTTTTGACCCTTTTAATTATTAAAGAAAGGATTTTTTTGTTATTTTGAAATGAAAAGAAATTAAATTAGGTTAAGCATTAAATTAATAAATAAATAAATTAATTAATAAAAATGATATTTTTGGATTTTTGATATTTAAAGAAATAAAAATATTTTGATCAATGTTAATAAAACCTAATTATCTAAGTTATTTTTAATTATTACAAAAAGATATTAAAGTTATTTCCTAATTAAACTAAATTAATTAATTGATTTATGAATAAAAATAAAATATTGAAATTAATTTAATAAACAAAATATTTTTGGTTTTTAATTTTATTAAGAAAAAGTTTAATTGGTTAGTTAATATAAAAATAATAAAACAAAAACAATTAAATAAAATAAGAAAAGAATGAAATAGAAAACAAAACTCAGAGGGGTTCTGGGCCCAAATTGGAGGTGAGAATGGCAATTCAAAGGCCCAACAGGCGCTGGCCTTGGCTGACTTTTCCTGATTCCATGCATGCACTTTGACTAGGGAGTAGGATGCACGTCCCCTCTGGACCACCAGATCTGCCCTGGGGCCATCTGGCAAGCATTTGAGTGAGAGACCATGGTATGCTACGCGCTTGGAGTTGTAATGGAATTCCTGAAGAAAAAATATAACAAATGCATGGGGGGACCTGAGATTCGAACCCAGGTCCTGTTGGACTTTTAACAAACGCCACTACCACTCAACCAACACGCTTTAGTTGTCAATATACTGGATAACAATGATAATATTGGAAATCAAATAATATGCCAGAATAAAAAATAAAAACGCGCGAAGTTTGAACCACCTAACCAGGGGGAGACGTGTCATCGTCTTCCTCATTCAACCCTGTAAATTTACCTGCGGATTTATATCCGCAGCTAAATTCGTTTGAGCGTCCTAAAATCCATTCTAGGCCATGGAAATTGATTCCAAGACCATGGTCATGCTCGTCTCTCTCCCCTGATTACATCCATGTCCATCAATGGCTCCAATTTTGCCTGTAAAAGAAATACCCAAAACACAAGCTACGAAACCCTAGGTTCGGTCATAAGGCTACAATCCAGATAAATGCAATCAAATAATGCAGAAAGCTTGTAAATTGAACAACGATCATGAATATGCCCATAATTTGTGCCAAATATGCAAGAAATAAGAGTTACGAATTTGAATACAAGGCGATAAAACGCAAAGCTTACAGTGCGTTTGAGAGGGCGTGAGAGCTTGCTTCTGATTGCAGGAGGTTTAGTGATTGCCCAGCAATGGATTGGTGTGGAGATTTGCCTCTGAATTTGCCTCTATGCACAATTTAAGTTTCACACTTTTTGCCGAATTTTCAAGTTTTGCTTTTGGTGTTCTTGCAGCCTTCAACCCTTGAATTCGTGTGCTTTGCATTGTATATGTATGCTGCAATGTATTAGGTCAACTTTTGGGTCTTGAATCTTTGTAAATCAATGCTTGGAGATTTGATTTGATCCACCATTGATAACTTTGCAATTTTGCCAAAAATCCAATCTTTTTGCACATGGAATGTATGGTACGAATTTGATTCACTTGATGATGATGATTAGGTCCTGAAATAGCCAAAAAGAGATCAAATAATCAATGTTTGGATTTTATTTGATTTAAATTGATTTAAAATGAAATAATTCATTAAAAAATAAAATTAAATAATAAAATTGATAAATGGTCACAAGGCTGAGGCTAGGACACGTGTGGAATGTGACAAGACCAAATCAATTGGAAAAGAATGGGCCCATTTGAAAAAATTTGAAGTTTTGGGGATAGTTGACTTTTGGCAATTTTGCAAAAATGCCCAACTTCAACAATGCATAACTTCTTCAATTTTGAACTTTTGGAAGTGTTCTTGGAATTTTTAGAAATCTTGATATTTCCTATAACCAAACCTATTTGTCGCATCTCATTTTGATATTCCATGCTCAAGTTATAAGCTTTGGCAAAAAAGGTGTTTTTGTTGACTTTCAAAAATGACCTATAATGTCCAAATTTGTAACTTCTTGTGAGTGAATTTCTTGATCTTGGGGTATGAAGATGGATTGTAGGAAATTGCATAATCTTCAAAATGAGCTTTGGATGGGTCATTTCTCATAAAGTATGAGAAAGTTATGCTTGGTCAAAGTTGAGTTGACTTTTCCTACAAAACCCTAATTTAGCAACTTTTGAGTCTTGATGAACTTTGAGCAATCCTTGATGAATCATGATCAACCCTTTATGAAATGATGAAATATACTTCAAAATGAGAATGTTGACAAAAAATCTTGAAGTTTGACTGTATTTGGGTCACAGTTGACTTTTGCCCTAGCATAGTCGATTTTTTTGGACCCTTTGAGCAATTGACTGAGAAAACTTCCTCTGCAAGGTTTGAAATTTGGCATGGATGACCTTGAGAACATATTAGGACATTGAGGAGCACTTGAGATAATTTGGATGCAAGGACCTTGATGCAACACAAAACCCTAATTTGAGGTTGACTGCCTTAGGAGATAGCTTGACTGTCCAACTCTTGAGCAACTTGGAGATTTTCCTTGCCATGTCTTTGGAAATATGAGAGGGCAAATTTTGGGGTACAACAGCTTCCACTGTTCAATTTTTTTAAACCTGAGGATATAGATTGGCTTTCGGGCCTTTCGTGATCCGAAGGTGGAAGATGATTGAATACTAGAGTGCCCAGAAATTTGCACTCGCATGAAGTGGTATCAGCATTATGATGTCGAGAATGGGCTTACAGATTCCATTTAGAGACTGTTGACAGGTGGTCTGAACTTCAACTGGAATACGAATCAGGGAGATCTTATCGTCGATATGACTGAACTAGAGGAGGTCTTGGATTAACTTTGACTGGATCGCCATCAGAAAAATCTTCAAATCGATTTAACTGGACCAGACAAGAGTCTTGGAATAACTTCAACTGGAATACGAATCAGGGAGATCTTCGCGGCGATCTGACTGAACCAGAGGAGGTCTTGGATTAACTTTGACTGGGTCGGCATCATAAAAATCTTCGAATCGATTTAACTGGACCAGACAAAAGTCTTGGAATAACTTCAACTGGAATACGAATCAGGGAGATCTTCGCAGAGATCTGATTGAACCAGAGGAGGTCTTGGATTAAATTTGACTGGATCGGCATCAGAAAAATCTTCGAATCGATTTAACTGGACCAGACGAAAGTCTTGGAATAACTTCAACTGAAATACGAATCAGGGAGATCTTCGCGTCGATCTACTGAACCAGAGGAGGTCTTGGATTAACTTTGACTGGATCAACATTAGAAAAATCTTCGAATCAATTTAACTGGACCAGACGAAAGTCTTGGAATAACTTCAACTGGAATACGAATCAGGGAGATCTTATCGGCGATCTGACTGAACCAGAGGAGGTCTTGGATTAACTTTGACTGGACAGGCATCAGAAAAATATTCGAATCTATTTAACTGGACCAGACAAGAGTCTTGGAATAACTTCAATTGGAATACGAATCAGGGAGATCTTCGCGGCGATATGACTGAACCAGAGGAGGTCTTGGATTAACTTTGACTGGATCGACATCAGAAAAATCTTCGAATCGATTTAACTGGACCAGACGAAAGTCTTGGAATAACTTCAACTGGAATACGAATCAGGTAGATCTTCGCGGCGATCTGATTGAACCAGAGGAGGTCTTGGATTAACTTTGACTGGATCGGCATCAGAAAAATCTTCGAATCGATTTAACTGGACCAGATGAAAGTCTTCGAATAACTTCAACTGGAATACGAATCAGGGAGATCTTCGGGTCGATCTACTGAACCAGAGGAGGTCTTGGATTAACTTTGACTGGATCGGCATCAGAAAAATCTTTGAATCGATTTAACTGGACCAGACGAAAGTCTTGGAATAACTTCAACTGGAATACGAATCAGGGAGATCTTATCGGTGATCTGACTGAACCAGAGGAGGTCTTGGATTAACTTTGACTGGATCAGCATCAGAAAAATCTTGGAATCGATTTAACTGGACCAGACAAGAGTCTTGGAATAACTTCAACTGGAATACGAATCAGGGAGATCTTCGTGGCGATCTGACTGAACCAGAGGAGGTCTTGGATTAACTTTGACTGGATCGGCATCAGAATAATCTTCAAATCGATTTAACTGGACCAGACAAGAGTCTTGGAATAACTTCAACTGGAATACGAATCAGGGAGATCTTCGCAGTGATCTGACTGAACTAGAGGAGGTCTTGGATTAACTTTGACTAGATCGGCATCATAAAAATCTTCGAATCGATTTAACTGGACCAGACAAGAGTCTTGGAATAACTTCAACTGGAATATGAATCAGGGAGATCTTATCGGTAATATGACTGAACCAGAGGAGGTCGTGGATTAACTTTGACTGGACCGGCATCAGAAAAAATCTTCAGAGAGATTTAACTGGACATGACAAAAAGTCTTGGAATAACTTCAACTAGAATACGAATCAGGGAGATCTTCATAGCGATCTGACTGAACCAGAGGAGGTCTTTTGATGTAGCTGAGAATTTAACTACATCTTTCCTGAAAGGTAAAGGTCAGTTATATGCAATGCATGATATGGATCAAACAATGATGTTCTCAAAATAAATGAGATTGCATTATATGATGCGTATATGCATGTATCATGATGTATGGAAATGTAATGTTTTAGCTGGGGAAAATAAATCCCGGATAGCTGCTGGAGACAGAGTTGAATTCTTTGTTTCCGCTGGGGATGACGAACGGAGATGATTGTGAGAATAGACTTGCAGGAGAAGATAACTCCGTTGGGGAATACACTGATGAGGAGCTTACTCTGTGGGGAAGAGATGTTCTGCTGAGGATTCCAGTGATAAATTCCATCGGGATGAATTATTGTTGCAGATGATATTGAATCCATTGAGGATTGAATTCCTGCTTGTGAAAGGAAAGAACTCCGCTGGGGATGATCTTTCAGTTGCGACTTGCTGGGGATAATCCTGTTAGACTTTTGTGGGGATAATCCTCTGAATTTTGCTGGGAATGATCCTTTGAACTTGGCTGGGGAGATTTATTTTATACTCCACTGGGGATAAACTTCTAGAGTCTACTGGGGATGATGCTTCAACTCCGTTGGGGAAGCTTCTTCAGACTGTGCTGGGAAAATTTTAACTCCACTGGGGGTATCTAGTATTTTGCCGGGGAACATTCTTATACTCTGCCATGGAATATTAAGACTGCCGGGGATATCAAGCCTTTTTGATGGTAGATAAATTTTGCTTGGGGAGAGTATTGATGATTCACTCATAGTTGCAAGTATCAGCTGGGGGAGAGTTACCATTATAGCCTTACTCTGCGGGGAGTGAAGGTATCTTAGCCATATTCTTCAGCTGAATCTACCTTTGTACCTGGTGGACAGAGCAACTATACAGTTCGGACAATTATTATTGCCCCTGTTTCTGATATTACCCGTAATCGTCTTTTGTTTCGCATGTAAATATTTATGAGCAACAATTAATGTCAAATGCATATATCAAAAATGAACATTGGACGTTCTTTGCAAAACAAAACAGATAAAGGAAAAATAGTTTGAAATTTCTTTGAAAAATGAATTGTATTGATTTTGAAGTTTGGCCTGTAAATAGGCGCTTTTGTACAAGAGGATGACGTCCTAGTAAGAGAACGCCATCGAATAATAGAATTTACACAATTTGTGAAAAACTAAACAAAACAGCTATGTAAACAATCCCACTGGGTTTCAACTCTGCTATTGCCTTTATATCCTCGAGCATTCCATCACTTTGCTATTGGTTGAAGGTGAATCAGATTGATTAGTGTCGTCCGAGCTTGATAGTCGATACCGAAGTCTGGATGCAAGGTGATCCAATGGGACATAGTGTTACGCTTTGATCCCTAATTTTTTCCTGGACTGCTCTTTCGGGTTTTCAGTCCACCGGGATACCCTTTTTTGCCCAAGCCGCCTTTTCAGGTTTTCGACTTGCCGGGTGTACAAATTTTTTCATTTTCATCCCTTATTTTTGCCCGAACCCTTTTGGTTCGCCGGGAAGCCCTTATTTTTGCCTAGGCCAGTCAACCTAGTGGGTCTTTGATCACGCGTAGTATCTTTTCACTATGTCTGCATTGACGGGGTGAGAAAGGTCGTCACCATCCATGGTGGTTAGAATCATGGCTCCTCCTGAGAAAATGTTCTTAACCATAAATGGCCCTTCGTAAGTAGGGGTCCATTTTCCCCTGGGATCACCTTGAGGTAGAATAATGCGCTTGATTAACAGATCCCCAACTTGATACTCTTGTCGTCTAACTTTCTTGTTAAATGCCTTGATCATCCGTTTTTGGTACGTCTGACCATGACAAATAGCAGTAAGTCTCTTTTCGTCGATTATGTTCAGCTGATCAAGCCGGGTTTGAATCCAGTCATCTTCACTCAAACCTGAATCCTTTATGATCTGAAGAGAGGGTATCTGAACTTCAATGGGCAAGACTGCCTCCATACCATATACCAAGGAATAGGGTGTTGCCCCTGTTGACATTCGTGCTGAGGTACGGTACCCATGAAGAGCAAATGGTAACATCTTGTGCCAGTCTTTGTATGTCACTGTCATCTTCTGCACAATCTACTTAATATTCTTATTAGCCGCTTCGACAGCCCCATTCATTTTCGGCCGGTAGGGAGAAGAGTTGTGATGCTGTATCTTGAATTGCTCGCAGAGCTCGGTGATCATCTTGTTGTTAAGATTGGTACCATTGTCCGTAATGATCCTCTCTGGTACACCATATCGACAGATCAGATTGTGCCGAATGAACCTTGCTACGACGTTCTTGGTTACAGTAGCAAAGGAAGCTTCTTCGACCCATTTTGTAAAATAATCAATAGCCACCAGGATGAAACGATGTCCGTTGGACGCTGTAGGTCTGATCTCGTCGATCATATCAATGCCCCACATTGCAAAAGTCCAAAGTGCCGTCAAGATGTTTAGAAGGACTGGAGGTATGTGCACCTTATCAGCATAGACTTGGCATTTGTGACATGTCCGAGAATGCTGATAACAGTCGGCTTCCATAGTGGACCAGTAATATACTTCCCGTAGGATCTTCTTTGCCATGGTATATCCACTAGAATGAGTTCCGAAAGTACCTTCGTGTAACTCTACCATGATCCTTTCTGCTTCGTTCTTATCCACACAATGCAGTAAGGTCGAATCATGGTTACGCTTGTAAAGAATGCCATTGCTGATGAAGAACTTTGCTGCGAACCTCCTCAGAAACTTCTTGTCATTAACAGATGCACCTTCGGGGTATTCCTGAGTCTCAAGATACCTTTTTACTTCATGAAACCAGGGCTTTTCTGTTACCTCTTCAATCTCAATGTCACAACAATGTTCAGGTTCGTCCAATCTTTCAATGATAATCCGGGGAGCTTCGTTGTCCCAATTGACTTTGAACATAGAAGACATCGTAGCTAGCGCATCCGCCAACTGATTCTCCTCTCTAGGGAAGTGTTCAAAGGTTATCTCCTTAAAATGGGGAAGCAATGTCAACACATACTCCTTGTAAGGAATAAGATTAGGGTGTTTCGTATCCCACTCGCCTTTGATCTGACTGATCACGAGAGCAGAATCTCCGAAGACACTTAGAAACTTAATCCTTAGGTCAATGGCTGCTCGAAGACCCATGATGCACGCTTCATACTCCGCCATATTGTTGGTGCAGTTGAAACATAGTCAGGCGGTAAATGGAGTATGAGAGTCTTTAGGAGATATGATCACGGCACCAATGCCATTACCCAAAGCGTTCGAAGCTCCATCAAAGTACATAGACCATCGGGATCCTTCCTCAGGTCCTTCATCCGGTCCAGGTGTCTCACAATCAGTTACCAACATGATATTCTCGTCCGGGAATTCAAAGTTCATAGACTGGTAGTCATCCACTGCCTGATGTGCCAAATGGTTTGCCAACACACTTCCCTTGATTGCCTTTTGGGTCGTGTACTGGATGTCATATTCAGTCAAGATCATCTTCCATCTTGCTATTCTTCCGGAAAAAGCAGGCTTTTCGAAGATATACTTGATTGGATCCATCTTTGACATCAATAGAGTAGTGTGAGTCAACATATACTGTCTCAGTCGGCGAGCAGCCCATGCCAAAGCGCAACAAGTTTTCTCGAGCAGTGAGTATCGGGTCTCACAGTCGGTAAACTTTTTACTAAGGTAATAAATAGCATGCTCTTTTCGGCCAGACTCGTCATGCTGACCCATCACACACCCCATTGAGTCGTCGAGTACTGTCAAGTATAAGATAAAAGGTCTTCCTTCAACTGGTGGCATCAGAATAGGTGGCTCTTGGAGATACTCTTTGATCCTTTCGAAAGTGGCATGGCATTCATCGTTCCAACGTACCACTTGATCTTTCTTCAGTAGCTTGAAGATTGGTTCACAAGTGGCAGTCAGGTGCGAGATAAATCGGGCAATGTAGTTCAGACGTCCCAGAAAGCCTCTGACTTCTTTCTCTGTTCTGGGAGCTGGCATCTCTTGTATAGCTTTAACCTTTGCCGGATCCACTTGAATACCTTTGTCGCTTACGACGAAACCCAGTAGCTTACCAAATCTCACCCCGAAGGTGCACTTGTTCGGGTTTAACCTCAGCTTGTACAACTTCAACCTGTCAAACAACTTCTGAAGGTGGTCAAGATGTTGCTCCTCTGTTTGGGACCTTGCAATCATATCGTCGACGTATACTTCAATCTCATGATGGATCATGTCATGAAACAAAACAACCATGGCACGCTGATACGTTTCCCCAACGTTCTTCAGTCCAAAGGGCATGACCTTGTAGCAAAAGGTACCCCACTGAGTAAGAAAATTTGTCTTCTCCATGTCTTCGGGAGCCATTTTAATCTGATTATAACCGGAGAAACCATCCATAAAGGAGAATACCTTGGGCTGAGCGGTGTTGTCAACCAAAACGTCGATATGAGGTAGAGGGAAGTCATCTTTGGGACTCGCTCTGTTCAGATCCCTATAATCAACACACATTCGAACCTTACCATCCTTCTTCGGCACAGGAACCACATTGTCCACCCACTGAGGGTAAGAAGTAACCGCTAGAAAACCGGCGTCAAATTGCTTCATAAATTCAGCCTTGATTTTCTCAGACATCTCTGGGCGCATTCGGCGGACCTTCTGTTTCACGGGAGGACAATCTTCCTTGGTAGGCAGGCGGTGAACCACAATATCAGTATCCAACCCAGGCATATCTTCGTAAGACCAGGCAAAGATCTCAACATAGTCATGCAGCATTTGAATCAACCATTGCTTCACACTAGCTTCTAGATTTGCACCGATCTTGACCTCTTTCTTGTCTGTCTCTGTACCCAGATTTACTGATTCCACTGGCTCTTCATGCGGCTGTATAGCCCTCTCTTCCTGGAGTAACAGTCTTGCAAGTTCATCAGTCACTTTGCAATCATCTTCACCTTCGTCTTCGGCTAAGTTGATCGGATTTTCGAAGTCATAACTGGCAGTAGCAGAGTCGTTACCAGTGAGATCTAGAGTGGATGTAGACCTGTATATGTGAGTGTGTGTAAAATAGCTGTTTTACAATATATAATAAAGAAAAACAAGGAGCGCAAAATTTGAAATGCAAGAACGTCCAATGCTTTTATTAATGATATATGAAAATGACACACATAAAGCCCTCACAAATGAAGCCACGGTACCCCGGGTAAGACATCGGGTCGTAAAGTTTTAAAACATAGTCTGTTACAAATTCAAAACAAAAAGTTTTCATTACTGAGTAACAAAAGAAATAGGGATGAAGTCCTTTGCTGTCTAGTTGCTTGGTCCACCGTTGGTCATATGATAGATCTAGCTGTCGAACTCAGACTCTTCCACATCGTCTTCAATGACATTCACTCCCGAGTTGCTGATGAACACGGGAGGTCTTCCGATCCGTGCATTCCGAACAACCTTCTGAGCTTCTGTAGTGAAACCCAAACCAAACTTGTTAGTCTTCTGCGTAAAATCAGGGAGTTGGCCCCAATTCGCACACCCACCTTTCTTGATAATAGCCCGGGCATCCTTAAAGGAAGCCATCTTCATAGGAGAATCTTCAACAACAGTCTCAGTTGATGCCAGCGTCTGGGGAACCTCTTCAAAATTTTGAAATGGGGTCTCAATGAACTCCCCATCCATCTCTACATATCAGAAAGAGTTGAGGTGGCTCACCATGTACTCTTCCTCTTCTTGCACTGTCACAATCTTCCCTTTCACTGGGTACTTCAGCTTCTGATGGAGCGTTGAGGTTACGGCCCCAGCTTTGTGGATCCATGGACGACCCAACAAACAAGAATAAGATGGCCGGATGTCTATCACATATAATGTAGATGCAAAAACCTGAGAACCAACCATAATCGGGATATCAACTTCCCCGTGCACCATCCTCTTAGACCCGTCAAAGGCCCTAACAACAATGTTGCTTGGCTTCAGCTCCAACCCTTCACAATCCAACCGGTCTAGAGCTTTCTTAGGTAAAACGTTCAATGAGGAACCAGTATCCACCAATACATGAGCAAGAGTAGTGCCCCTGCATTCAATGGAGACATGCAGGGAATCATTGTGATTCTTCCCTTTAACAGTCAAGTCGGCGTCAGAGAAACCCAACCCATTATCAGCAGACAGATTGGTCATGCAATCTTTAAACTGATCAGCTGATGTCTCTTGTGGTACGTGTGCAGTCTTCAGAAATGTAATCAGAGTCTTGGCATGGGCCTCTGAGCATAGCAACAATGACAACAAAGAAATCTTGGACGGGGTTTGCCCCAGCTGTTCAACTACATTGTAGTCACTTTTTTTGATAATTTTCAGAATCTCTTCCATCTCTTGTTTAGAAGCTTCAACAATAATCGTCTTCGGTGCCTCCGTCTAGGCAGGCTCACTGGTGATCCCTTTTCCCCGAGTGTCAGATGACTCGGCGACAGGGGTAAGAATAGGAACTTGAACAGGAATAGTAGCAGGTACACTGGCAGGTGTAATAACAACAGGTTTTTGGGCAGTTGGTGGAGAGATATCAGGTGAGAAAAGTCTTCCGCTGCGGGTGACTTTAGCAGGTCCAACAATATTGCTGACGTCAGTATCAGCATCCAACTCTTGTTTAACTCCATGAAAATAAACATCGGCCCCGTAATGCCAAGGGACGGCTTTATCAGATATGTAGGGGATAGGCCCAGGAACAGTGATGATCAATGGTGCGATTCTTGGAACAGATGTAATTCTAACAGGCTTTCTCGAGGAAGCCTTGGAAGAATTGTCGAAAATGGTGATAATAGCAACTTCTTCAGTATGAACCAAAGGAACAACAATCTTCTCAAACATAATTTCTTTACTATCCATCAGGAATTGGACACCTGACTTCAAAATATGGAAAACGGTAGGTAGAACATAACACATACGGCAACCTTCGTCACAACCCGGAAATAAACCGGCTAGAAAAAGGTTCTTCTTCACAGTCATCAAAGAGGTAACAATGTCGTTCACAGAAGCCACAAACGAGTCTTCATCTATAGCATTTACTCCATGCTTGGGCATAGGAGCAGTCACAACATTAGGCCTTTCGGGCGCCTCGAACTCAATCTCCTTAGCATCAACTAAGTCCTGTATCTTATTCTTTAAAGACCAACAATCATCAGTATTATGCCCCGGGCTATCGGAGTGAAAAGCACAGCGGGCATTAGGGTTGTACTTTGGTTATGTAGTATTTGGATTCTTCGGGGCTTCCCTTGGAATCACGAGATTGGTTTTCAGCAACTGTGGTAGAATCTGAGACAAAGTCATGCTGAGACGGGTGAATTGCCTTCGCGGTTTCTCGTCCTTTTGTTGATTGTTGTGCTGAGGAGCACCAGCAGGTCTTGAAATAATAACCGCATTAACAGCTTGGCGGCGTTCAGGTCTATTATGGCTTTTCGAACTGTAGACAGCACTGGACTCCTTCTTAAAAGGCTTTTTCTCGGTGCTTGATGAAGCACCCTTTTGGATCTTACCAGCCTTAATACCAGCCTCAATCCTCTCACCGGTCATAATTAGCTCTGTAAACCCAGACGAAGAGCTTCCAATCAAGTGGTTGAAAAATGGACCAGACAGGGTCCCCAGAAACATATCCACAAGCTCCCGATCAGCCAAGGGTGGTTGCACTCTTCCGGCGAGATCCCTCCACTTCTGAGCATAATATTTGAATCCTTCAACCGTTCCCATTGACATACCCTGGAGTTGGGTACGCGTGGGAGCGAGGTCGGAGTTGTACTGGTACTTCCTGTAGAAAGCAGTAGCTAAATCTTCCCAACTGCGGATACTGGCTCCGTCCAACTGGTAAAACCATTCAAGCTGAGCCCCTGAGAGACTGTCTTGAAAGAAGTGGATCCATAGGTTCTTATCAGTGGTGTACGACTGAATCTTCCTTACATATGACCGGAGGTGCAGCTTCGGACAAGAAACTCCGTCATACTTAGCAAAGGCTAGTGCCTTGAACTTGTGGGGAATCACCACCCCAGATGATAAACCTAGATCGCCAAAGTCCAGACCATGCACTTTCTGAACTTCCATAGCATTCAACCGGTCTTCCAGTTGCTTGTATCTATCCTCAGCAGGAGGATACTGGTCTTCGTCGAAGTCCGTCTCGTTGTTTGAGACCACAGGGCTAGGAGCCCTTCTTTCCTCTTGACTATCTTTCCCTCCAGATGAGGTGGTCAAATCAAATTTATCCTGTAGTCTGTTTCCAAACCTGTGACCTGTATTAAACAGGACTGTCCTCTTCTTCTTCTTCTTCTTCTTCTCTTTCAAAATCAGGGTCTTCAGGTCTTGCTGACCCTTAGCTAGATTCATGAACAACTCTTGGAATTGGGCATTCTGGGCCTGTAGGGCCTTGATTTCTTGCTCAGTTGATGGTTCAGCAGACATGATGAGTGTTGAAATAAATAGCGAAGAAGGTAAGAGACCTGTAATGGGTACCTGTTATGAAGTGCATGAGATGAAATGCGTATGACATGATTTCAAATACAATCGAGAGATTCAAATTCATAAACAAGAAATGAAACACACTTTTATTAGATAAGCTTTGAAATTCAAATTGTTCAACAACTGCCCTTAAGGCGTTACAAGATAGGAAATACTGAAAAGTAAATAAAAACTGGAAAGGAAATAATCAAAGGACAATCAGTGCTCCCATGGTCGCTTCTTGTCGGTGCGGACATAGTCATTGAGAATCCGCTCGTTCTCCAGCTGCCTAGTCAACTTCTGGATCTTCTGCTCTTGCTCGTTGAACTTTTCTCGGTAAGCATCCCGTTATTCTCTCAGCTGCATCCAAGACCTTTTCAGTGCCCCAATGTTAGTGTGCATGTAAGGGTGAAGGATGGTAGGAAGAACCCCCTCTTCATTAGTAACTTCAACAATGATAGGCCGGACGGCTTCATATGGCATACCCAGCTTTTGGGCACGGATACGGACCCATATGAGATATGGCTCCATCAGAAGTGAAGTCCTTGGACCCAGCTCATGTGGATCAGATCTGTGAACTCTATCCCAAGCCCTTATGAATCTGCGGCGTTGCTCATCGCTACCCCCCTTGAAAATCAAAGATGATACTAGGCATTAGCAGCTCATAAGGTCATTCTCTTCTGGCTCGCCCAAACTGACGTAAGGCTAAGCATGGATTATAAGAAATTCCTCCATGGGTTCCTATCAGTGGAACATTGGGGTACTCCCCACAACGATCAATAATAGCCACCTCGTCCATACCCTTGATAGTCCAGATGATGTCATTATGAGAGAGAGACATAACCCTATAAGCCCAGCCCATGCCTTCTTTGTTCTTCAGCACTGATTTGGGGAGGTGCGAAATAAACCACCTCGCCAATAATGGAGCACAACACATCAAGGTTCCCCACTTTCAGGAAGTACGGGCATAAAGCTGATGAAGAATGTCACCCAAGAGAGTGGGTACAAGATTACGAGAGATGAAGATTTTCACCATATTCACATTAACAAAAGAGTCAGGATTCGGAAACAATACCAAGCCATATATCAGAAGAGCCAGAATATCTTCGAATGCCTTGAAGTCTAGACTATCCCAGAAATAATTAGCCTTACCAACCAAGAACTTAGTCAGAAAGCCCTTTGCTCCACTTCTAGTCTCCCAATTAGCCATTACCTCGTCCTTTGTCATATAAAGGGCTGAAGCAATCTCTTCTGGCCTAAGGATTTTCTCCCAACCAGTAAACAAGGTCTGCTCTAGAATAGAGATACCGAGCAGATCAAAGAACTCTTCTAAGGTGGGGACCAACTGGTAGTCCTGAAAAGTAAAGCAATAGTACAGTGGATCATAGAATTGGACCAAAACACTCATCATCTGCTCATCCAATTTGGAGGTGACCAAACTGAGAAGATACCCATGTCTTCTGATGAAGGAGGTAGTATCAAGCATCTTTGCAACCAACTCTTTAAGCATGGTGGGAACCTGGACAAAGTTGATCAGGATGGTATTCTTACGCGTAGGCATCATGACCTACAAAACAGAACAAAGATGAATCCCTCCTGTCTTTGAAATAGGTTAGTCCAATGCAAGATGTATGCAATGTTATGATGTCATGATGTCATGATAGAAAGCACACCACAAGTATCCACAAATAGCAAACATGGTAAAGGCACACAAGTCACACAGAGAGCCCTTAGATTTCAGGCTGGCAAGGAGCTTAGGTACTACCCTCTTTCAGTTCAGTTGGTTTAAACCTGTCCTAAAAATAGTAACCGGGTTCTAGAGGATCTCAATATCACTGACTACCCTCGATCGGTCATAATTCTAGTTTAGCAACCTTTTCTTGCAGCCAGAATCATCGCGAGAGTTTAGTCTCAATGAGTGTAGCATACTGCTAC
Organism: Vicia faba; assembly: GCA_948472305.1. NCBI lineage: Eukaryota > Viridiplantae > Streptophyta > Magnoliopsida > Fabales > Fabaceae > Vicia > Vicia faba. Next base: position 1,268,638,128 of record OX451736.1, on the reverse strand, counting down.
TATTCTATGGCCAAGTTGGTCAATTTAAAGGTTCTAAGGTCAGTTGGTTCTTAATGACCCCTTAGATGACCCATATTCTCCTCGTTCCAACACAAGGGATATCGGTACAATCTAAAGTGCCACACCAACGTAGCTACTGCTTCAACCGTATCGGTCTACGCCGTACAGTTCCCTCACAGTTTATTGCTACTTACCTAAAGGGTATCCCCAGATCCGGGTTAGGATCTATAGTAACTCTGATACAAGCCTACAAATATAAAACATACAAAGCAAACAATTGAAGACACAATGATCTAATCCTAAGATACACCCCACTTATTAAGCGTCCCCAGCAGAGTCGCCAGTTCTGTGATATGGTGGGAACGAACTGACTGTTTTTGGAATGCTGGTTTGCATTTTGCATTTGTTTTCGCAAAATGTCGCGGTAAGCAAGAGTCGCCACCGACTTTTATTTTATCCAACAAGGAAAGGAAAAAAGCACAGAAAAATTCCTTTTTCGAGATATTTCTCGGGTTCGGGGGGTAGATTATAGAAAGGGAAGGTATTAGCACCCTTTCTATCCGTGGTTATCCACGGGCTCTTAGGTACTTGCTCAAAGTATTTTCAAAATTTGCTTTTCTTTGTGTTTGTGGGTTTGAAAGAAGTTTTTGTTTGAAAGGTGTAAGTGCGAAAAGTTTTGTTTTGTTTTGAAAGGAGCAAGTACTTAAGAACCATCTACCTACTCGAAAAAGGAATCAATCTGTGCTAATGTCCTTTAGACAATGCTATCCCACTATTGATGAGTAGGTAGCATCATTGTTGAAGTTTAAGGGTCAATTCGATTAAGGGACGTGCGGTCACTAAAGCAATGTTAGGACGCCTTAGCGGTAACCCTAATGTCTTAGATCATTTTTCCGAGGCAACCGTTTCGAGGCAACTATGATCTTTGGATAAGAGGGCGACCTCTAAAACTTCCTATACTCAATGACCACGTACGAAGGCAACCAAGTGAGGTGTACCCTAAGAGTGCGCATGTACGAGTGTGTTGTTTTCAGTTAATTTGTCTTTGTACATGTCAATGGTTATCTATGTTGATTTTAAGTTAAACATTCGATCTTGTCATGCATTCCCTATTATCAAACATCTAACAGTTTATAAGTTGCGGAAATTAAATTGCGGAAATTAAACTAACTATTACAAGGCGTCAGGTATTTACATCGCCAAAAGCAACCCTTAAAACTAAAATGCGGAAAATAAATAAAGCGATAAGAATAGTAAAAGGTCCTATTAAACTATTACATTTCGGGAAACAAATACAATATTGAAATAAATATGGATCACATGCGGGAAATTAAATCGGGCGAGTTCTAGGGTTTTGACCCTTTTAATTATTAAAGAAAGGATTTTTTTGTTATTTTGAATTGAAAAGAAATAAAATTAGGTTAAGCATTAAATTAATAAATTAATAAATTAATTAATAAAAATGATATTTTTGGATTTTTGATATTTAAAGAAATAAAAATAATTTGATCAATGTTAATAAAACCTAATTATCTAAGTTATTTTTAATTATTACAAAAATATATTAAAGTTATTTCCTAATTAAACTAAATTAATTAATTGATTTATGAATAAAAATAAAATATTGAAATTAATTTAATAAACAAAATATTTTTGGTTTTTAATTTTATTAAGAAAAAGTTTAATTGGTTAGTTAATATAAAAATAATAAAACAAAAACAATTAAATAAAATAAGAAAAGAATGAAATAGAAAACAAAACTCAGGGGGGTTCTGGGCCCAAATTGGAGGTGAGAATGGCAATTCAAAGGCCCAACAGGCGCTGGCCTTGGCTGACTTTTCCTGATTCCATGCATGCACTTTGACTAGGGAGTATGATGCACGTCCCCTCTGGACCACCAAATCTGGCCTGGGGCCATCTGGCAAGCATTTGAGTGAGAGACCATGGTATGCTACGCGCTTGGAGTTGTACTGGAATTCCTGAAGAAAAATATAACAAATGCATGGGGGGACCTGGGATTCGAACCCAGGTCCTGTTGGACTTTTAACAAATGCCTCTACCACTCAACCAACGCGCTTTAGTTGTCAATATACTAGATAACAATAATAATATTGGAAATCAAATAATATGCCAGAATAAAAAATAAAAACACGCGAAGTTTGAACCACCCAACTAGGGGGAGACGCGTCATCTTCTTTCTCGTTCAACCCTATAAATTTACCTGCGGATTTATATCCGCAGCTAAATTCGTATGAGCGTCCTAAAATCCATTCTAGGCCATGGAAATTGATTCCAAGACCATGGTCATGCTCGTTTCTCTCCCCTGATTACATTCGTGTCCATCAATGGCTCCAATTTTGCCTGTAAAAGAAATGCCCAAAACACAAGCTACGAAACCCTAGGTTCGGTCATAAGGCTACAGTCCAGATAAATGCAATCAAATAATGCAGAAAGCTTGTAAATTGAACAAGGATCATGAATATGCCCATAATTTGTGCCAAATATGCAAGAAATAAGAGTTACAAATTTGAATACAGGGCAGTAAAACGTGAAGCTTACAGTGCGTTTGAGAGAGCGTGAGAGCTTGCTTCTGATTGCAGGAGGTTCAGTGATTTCCCAGCAATGGATTGGTGTGGAGATTTGCCTCTGAATTTGCCTCTATGCACGATTTCAGTTTCACACTTTTTGCCAATTTTTCAAGTTTTGCTTTTGGTGTTCTTGCAGCCTCCAACCCTTGAATTCGTGTGCTTTGCATTGTATATGCATGCTGCAATGTATTAGGTCAACTTTTGGGTCTTGAATCTTTGTAAATCAATGCTTGGAGATTTGATTTGATCCACCATTGACAACTTTCCAATTTTGCCAAAAATCCAATCTTTTTGCACATGGAATGTATGGTACGAATTTTACTCACTTGATGATGATGATTAGGTCCTGAAATAGCCAAAAAGAGATCAAATAATCAATGTTTGGATTTTATTTGATTTAAATTGATTTAAAATGAAATAATTCATTAAAAAATCAAATTAAATAATAAAATTGATAAATGGTCACAAGGCTGAGGCTAGGACACATGTGGAATGTGAAAAGACCAAATCAAGTGGAAAAGAATGGGCCCATTTGACAAAATTTGAAGTTTTGGGGATAGTTGACTTTTGGTAATTTTGCAAAAATGCCCAACTTCAACAATGCATAACTTCTTCAATTTTGAACTTTTGGAAGTGTTCTTGGACTTTTTAGAAAGATTGAGATATACTCTAACCAACCCTTTTGGTATCATCTCATTTTGATATTCCATGATCAAGTTATAAGCTTTGGAAAAAAAGGTGTTTTTGTTGACTTTCAAAAAGACCTATAATGTCCAAATTTGTAACTTCTTGTGAGTGCATTTCTTGATCTTGGGGTATGAAGATGTATTGTAGGAAATTTCATCCTCTTCAAAATGAGATTTGGATGGGTCATTTATCATAAAGTATGAGAAAGTTATGCTTGGTCAAAGTTGAGTTGACTTTTCCTACAAAACCCTAATTTAGCAACTTTTGAGTCTTGATGAATTTTGAGCAATCCTTGATGAATCATGATCAAACCTTGATAAAATGATGAAATATCCTTCAAAATGAGAATGTTGACAAAATATCTTGAAGTTTGACTGTATTTGGGTCACAATTGACTTTTGCCCTAGCACAATCGATTTTTTGGACCCTTTGAGCAATTGACTGAGCAAACTTCCTCTGCAAGGCTTGAAATTTGGCATGGATGACCTTGAGAACATATTAGGACATTGGGGAGCACTTGAGATAATTTGGATTCAAGGACCTTGATGCAACACAAAACCCTAATTTGAGGTTGACTGCCTTAGGAGATAACTTGACTGTCCAACTCTTGAGCAATCTTGAGCAACTTGGAGGTATTTCTTGCCATGTCTTGGGAAATATGAGAGGGAAAATTTTGGGGTACAACAGTTAGATACATGATTAAAGGTCTTTCCTCAACTGGCGGCATCAAAACATGAGGCTATTGAAGGTAATCTTTGATCTTGTCGAAGGCAGCTTGGCATTCATCATTCCATTTGACTACTTGATCTTTCTTCAGTAATTTGAAGATTAGTTCACATGTAGCAGTTAGGTGAGAAATGAATCTGGAGATGTAGTTAAGCCAGCCTAAGAATCCTCTGACTTCCTTCTCAGTGCGAGGAGCAAGAATTTCTTGTATTTCTTTCACCTTGGCAGGGTCCACTTTGATACCTTTTTCACTGACGACAAAGCCTAGGAGTTTACCGGACCTCACCCCAAATGTGCATTTATTTGGGTTCAACCTTAGCTTGTATTTCTTTATCCTTTCAAACAGTTTCTGCAAATGGTCAAGATGTTCCTCTTCAGTTTGAGATCTGGCTATCATATCGTCCATATAGACCTCTATTTCTTGATGGATCATGTCGTGAAATAGAGCTACCATGGCATGCTGATAGGTTGCCCCAGCGTTCTTCAACCCGAATGGCATAACCTTGTAACAGAAAGTTCCCCACTGTGTACCGAAGGTCGTTTTCTCCATGTCCTCAGGTTCCATTTTGATTTGATTGTAGCCTGAGAAACCATCCATAAATGAGAACACCTTATGTTGTACGGTGTTGTCAACTAGAATATCGATATGGGGAAATGGGAAATCATCCTTAGGGCTTGCCGTATTCAAATCTCGGTAATCCACACACATGCGTACTTTGCCGTCCTTTTTAGGCACTGGAACAACATTGGAGACCCATTGTGGATAGGAGGTGACGGCTAAGAATCCGGTGTTGAATTGTTTCATGACTTCAGTCTTGATCTTCTCTGACATGTCTGGCCGCATGCGACAGACTTTCTGTTTTATCGGAGGGCAGTCTTCTTTTGTCGGTAGACGATGGACCACGATATCAGCATCAAGTCCTGGAATGTTTTCGTATGAACAAGAAAAGACCTCAACATAGTCATGTAGCAACTTAATTAAGCGCTTTTTGACACTAGATTCCAGATTGGCTCCTCCCTTGACTTCTCTCTTGTCCTCTTCGGCACCTAAGTTAACTGTGTCCACTGGTTCTTCGTAGGGCTGTATGGTCCTTTCTTCCTGTTGTAGTAACCTGGCTAGTTCCCATGGCACATCACAATCTTCCTCACCTTCGTCTTCGGCTTGGTATATTATATTTTCAAAGTCACAACAGGCCATAGCAGAATCGTTACCCATGGGATCCTGAGTGGACGTAGATATGCATTTTGAATGTGAGTGTGTGTAAGAGTATAACTATCTTTGAAAGAAAATAAAAATGTAGAAAAATAAAGACAAAGAGCACAAAGTTTGCATGCAAAAATGTTAATGATTCATTGATGACATATGAAAATGAAGTAACAACCCTTACAAATAGACCGTTGTGCCTCGGGTAAGACACAAAGTTTTAAAAGTCTGAATTGTTTAATTATTACAAGTCCGACAAAAATTTAAAGATAATTACTGTTGGATATAAGTAATTGGGACAAAATATTTAGCTTCCCAGTTGCTAAGCCCTCCATCGATAGTTGGGAAAATCCATTCCTCCAAGTCGCAGCCGTCATCACTATCCTCCACTGTGTTGACTCCATGGTTGCTGATCTTCAAAGGTGGTCCCCCGGCACGAGCACGACGAACAGCTTTCTGGGCTCCTGAAGTGAAACCCAAACCAAATTTTTCAGATTTGTAAGGGATATCCGGGAGTTGGCCCCAAATAGTACACCCACCTTCTTCGACCACTGCCTTGGCATCTTTCAGAGAAGACATCTTTAGCGGAGGTCTGGTAATCTTCGGGACTTGGGAAATAGTCTTGGTTGCTGCCACTGTTTGTGGGACTTCCTCGAAATGCTGAAATGGAGTTTCAATGAATTCACCATCAAATTCTATGTATCTGAAGGAGTTCAAGTGACTGACCATATATTCCTCTTCTCCATGGACATTAATGATTTTTCCCTTGGTTGGGTATTTCAACATCTGATGTAATGTAGAGGTGACGACACCTGCATCATGAATCCATGGTCGGCCCAATAAACAGGAATAGGAAGGGAGAATATCCATCACGTAGAAAGTTGAATCAAAGGTTTGAGTTCCAACTTTTATGGGGATGTCCACCTCCCCATGCACCATTATTTTTGAACCGTCGAAGGCCCTTACCACTATGTTGCTGGGTTTTAAGGTCAAACCTTCATAGTCGAGTCTATCCAAAGCTTTCTTAGGCAGAACATTCAAAGATGAACCAGTATCAACCAGGACGTTTGCCAAAGTTGTGCCCCTGCATTCGATAGAGACATGCAATGTCTCGTTGTGTTTCCTCCCTCTAGGTGTCAGGTCAGCATCAGAAAAGCCTAAACCCTTATCAGCGGTTAAACTGGCCACACAGTCTTGGAATTGATCAGCAGAGGTTTCCTGTGGTACATGGGCAGTTTTAAGAAATTTCACCAAGGCCTTCGCATGAGCCTCGGAGCACAACAGTAAAGCCAACATATAAATCTTTGACGGGGTTTACCCTAGCTGTTCGACTATGTTGTACTCACTTCTCTTTATAATTTTTAGAATTTCTTCCATATCCTTTTTGGAGGCCTCTAGGATAGATACTGATTGCACCTTCATCCGAACAGGCTCAACCAGAATGCCTTTGCCCCGAGTCTCGGTCGACTCAGTGGTAGGGGTGTCAGCAGGGGTAACCATAGGGACTGTAGTAGTAGGAACAAAAGCAGGGATGATCAAAGGACCGGTAACAGTTTTCGGAGGAGCAATCTCTAGGGAGAATACTCTTCCACTTTGGGTTATTTTGCTGGTTCCCGCAATGTTGACAATGTCGGGGTCAGCCTTCTCAAAAATTGAGTCTTCATCAGCCAGCCAATCCTGCTTGACGCCGTGATAGTAAATGTCACCCCTATAGTTCCATGAGACAGTTTTATCTGAGGAGTACAGGATCGGCCATGGCATAGTAATTATCAGTGGAGTCACCTTAGGAACAGATATAATCCTAACGGGTCTTTTGGTGGAGACCCTGGAAGGATTGGCGGAAATGGTTACTATGGAAACATCTTTGTAAGAAATGGTGGGAACAGGAGTATTTTCAAACAAAATCTCTTTGTCATCCATTAGGCACTGGACACCTGCTTTCAATAAATGACAACCAGTTGGTAGGGATAAACAGAGATGACAGCCTTCGCCACAGCCCGGAAATAAACCGGTCTTCAACAGGTTCCTCTTGACAATCAGGAGAGGAGTAACAAGTTCATCAACAACAATAACAAACATATCATCTTCAACAGCTTTAACATCACGACCATGCTTAGGCATAGGAGCAGTGATAACATTTGGGATCTCAGGAGCATCAAATTCAATTTATTTCGCCTCAAGAAGGTCTTGCACCTTGTTTTTCAAAGCCCAACAGTTGTTGGTATCATGGCCTGGACTTTCTGAATGGTAAGCACATCGAGCATTAGGGTGGTAATGAGGAGAGGCGGTGTTGGGATTCTTTGGGGCTTCCTTCAAAGTTACCGTATTAGATCTCAACAAATATGGTAGGACTTGAGACAGCGTCATATTTATCCGGGTAAATTGTCTTACCAGTCTTTCTGTTCTAGGCTGGTTAGTCCTTTGTTGAGTAGGTGCAGGCTTAGGGATCATGACGGCCCCTACCATTGGACGACGTTCAGTTCTATCCTGATTCCTTTGAGGGTATACAACACCAACTTCTTTCTTCCCAATAAATCGTTTTCTCACGGTACTGGAGGATGCATCCTTTTGGATCTTTCCACTCTTAATCCCAGCTTCCACTCTTTCCTCCGTCAAGATTAATTCAGTGAAGCCTGCTGAGGAGCTCCCAATTAGATGATTAAAGAAAGGACCGGACAGGGTACCCAGAAACATGTCCACTAGCTCTCTATCAGAAAGGGGAGGCTGGACTCTTCCTTCTAAGTCCCTTCATTTCTGAGCGTAGTCTTTGAAACCTTCGCTAAAAACCATAGCCATACTTTGGAGTTGAGTATGGGTGGGAGCAAGGTCTGCGTTGTATTGATAATGTTTATAAAAATTAGCAGCGAGGTCTTCCCAATTATGGATATTGGCCCTTTCCAGTTGATAGAACCAATCTAGCTGAGTTCCGAATAGACTATCCTGAAAGAAGTGGACCCACAAATCTCTATCGGCAGTGTGAGGCTGTATCTTCCTCACATAAGATTGGAGGTGCATCTTGGGACACGAAACCCCGTCGTACTTATCAAACATTGGTTCCTTGAACTTTGGTGGAATAACAATCCCAGACACCAAACCCCTCTCTTCAAAGTCCAGCCCGAGCACTTTCTGAATCTCCATTGCACTTAGACGTTCTTCCAGATGTTTGTATTTGTCATCGGCCGGAGGATACTGTTCTTCAGAGTAATCATATTTTTCTTCCTCTTCAGATTCTGGATGGGTAATCACTTCCTTGTTTTTCCCTTCTTGATTATCCTTTTCACCAGATGATGTTGCGAAGTCTAGGATCCGTCTGGCTGGCCCTAGGAACCTTCTTCCTAGATTCAGAACACCAGTTGATTTCTTTGCTTTCTTCTTCTTTTCTTTGATCAACAAAGTTTTAAAATCCGCTTGTCCTTTGGATAGAGTTAAGAACATTTGTTAAAACTGAGCATTCTGCGACTGGAGATCTTTTACCGTCCGTTCCATGTCCATCTTACTGAAATAAACAGTAGAAAGATGAGGAGACATGTTGTAAGAAACCTGCTTATGTTATGATGAATGAAGATGCATATGCAATGATTTCAAGGAAATTAGAGACTTAAATTTTCTTTAGACCAAAAAGGAACACACGTTATATTAATAAATCAAAGTTTGAGTACATCATGCCTCTTTGGGCTTACAAAGAAATACAAAAGCTCTAAGATAAAAAGTTGAACGCGTCCTCTTTGGTGCGATGTAGGCGTTCAGGCTCCGCTCCTCATGAAGCTGCTTGGTGAGTTCCAGAACCTTCTTCTCACTAGCGTAGAATTGGGCCTCGAAAGTGTCTCGCTCCCCTTTAAGCTGTATCCAATCCCTTTGCAAGTCTTCGAGAGAGGTGGGCATGTCAGGATGAAGGATAGTATATGGGACATCTCTTTCCACAACAGGCTCTTTGATGACCGGGAGAATAGAGGGGTAAGGCATCATAAGACTTTGAGCACGAGCTCGTACCCATTTAAGATAAGGCTTAAGAGGGATGGAATTCTTATGCCCCGATGTCTTGTTATCTACCTTGTTCAACATCCTCCAAGCTCGGATAAACCTCTGGTGATGACCTTGATCGTCAATCTTGTAGTCAAATACCAACCCTTGAATAAGCATCTCATATGGGCCATCCCTTCGGGCGTAACCAAACTGTCTTAAGGATAAGCAGGGGTTGTAGGTGATACTTCCTCTAATGCCAAGCAAGGGGACATTAGGGAATTCTCCATAACAGTCGATGATAGTAACATTATCTATAGATCGGGAACACCAATGAATGTCTGAATGTTTAAGCATCATCAACCTATGTGACCACCTTGAACCTCGCTCGTTCTTAAATACAGATTGAGGAAGATGCGAAATAAACCATCTTTCCAAGAGAGGAGTACAACACATAAGTATACCTCTTTTCCTCATTTTGCGAGTGTGAAAAGAATGTAGGATGTATCCTAACATAGTAGGCACCAGGTTGCAAGACATGAAGATTTTGACGGTGCTTACATCTATGAGTTGGTCAGGATTTAGAAATAAAACTATCCCATAGATGAGGAGAGCCACAATTTCCTTAAAAGCTTGCAAGTCCAAGGAGTTCCAAAAGTTTTAGGCTTTCTCAAACAAGAACTTGGCTAAGAAACCTTTGACACCACTCCTTGTTTCTCAATTAGTTGTGACATCAGATGGTTGCAAGTGCAAGGCTTGAGAAATCTCTTCTGGTTTTGGATCTCTTTCTGTACCGTTGAAAGGTAGTTGATTGAGAATGGGAATCCTCAAGAGTTGGGAGAATTCTTCCAAAGTTGGCACAAGTTGATAATCAGGAAATGTGAAGCAATGGTGTAGAGGATCAAAGAACTGGAAGAGCGCCTTCACCATGTCCTCATCAGTGTTAGAGGTAACCAAGTTTAGGAGGAGACCATGTCTTTCGATAAATGGAGAATTTTTGGGAACCCTTGATGCTAACTCTTTAAGTTGAGGAGGGATCCTTACAAGATTGACTTGAATAGTTTTCCTGCGAATAGAATCCATGTCCTACAAAACAGAACAAAGATAAATCCCAAAAATCCTTGAAATAGTTAGTGAGTATGTTATGATGTTTATAATGTTATGTATAATTAAATATATACAAACAAAACAAACAAGTGCTTAGGTTTAGGCTTGCATGAAGTCTCATAGGTAAGTACCCTCTTGAAGTTTAGTTGGCTCAAACCTGTCTTAGCAATAGTAACCGGGTTCTAAGGGAGCTCAATATCACTGGTTTGTTTTCTCGGGCATTGTTTCAGCGCAAGCCTCTTTAATAGCGACCAAAATATCCCAAAAAGCCAAACCTCAATGAGTGTAGTATCGAGTATCTACCAACTTCGGACTGCACCAAAGTCGGTCATCTCAATACGTCCTAACGGCCAAGTTGGTCAAGTAAAGGTTCTAGAAGTTAGTTAGTGCTTCATGACATCACTCAGCGGCCCTGTATTCTCCTTGACTACTCAAAGGCTACCGGTACCCACAAATATGTCAGACTAACGTAGCTATTGCTTAGACCATGTCGGTATACCCCGCACAGTTTCCACAATGTATTGCTACTTACCTATAAGGTATCCCAAATCCGGGTAGAGGATTCAAGCCCAAACAAAGAACCAAAATGTAAAGCATACAAGTCAAACAATGAAAGCAAGTAAATATGATCTAGCCCTAAGGTAACCCCATTTTTAAAATATTCCCCAGCAGAGTCTCCAGTTCTATAACGCGGTGGGAGAACTGACTTGGTTGTTTTGTGTTTGATCGCAAATTTTGCGGTTAGCAAGAGTCGCCACCGACTTTTCTTTTATCCAAAAGGAAAGGCTGAAAAGATTAGGAAAGACCTTTGAGATGTTTTCTTGAGTTCTGGGGGTAGATTAAGAAAAGGGAAGGTGTTAGAACCCTTTCCATCCATGGTTTTCCATAGGCTCTTAGTTACTTGCTAGATCACTTGCTTTTGTTTGAAAATGTGTTTTGTGTGGTTTTTGAAAGTATTTTGAAAAGGCGACATCATTTAGGCAAACTTTGTAATGATTCTCGTTCGTAAGAATGTATATAAAGTGTTGATCTTTTGAAAATGTTTTCAAGTTTGAAAGATGTTTTGAAAGTGTTGGTGTTTGTCTTGAAAATAGCAAGGATGTTTTTGGTTTTGAAAATGAGCAAGCAACTAGGAACAATCTACCTACTCAAAAGTCTTTCATGTTTATTTCCTCTTTCCTTTGACATTGTTATCTTACCATTAATTTGGTAAGAAACTCTATCTTTGGATGTAAAAGGGACGGGCAAGGGTCATCGTATAGCCATGATTAGCAATGTTGTAAGATATCATAGCATTTTCTTTAAGGGACTAAGATCACTTTTGAAAGGCAACTTTGATAGCGTCGTCGAGGGACTATGATCTTGTATTTTTTGATTAGTTTTACTAAGATACCTCACAGGCATAATATGGCCGTTTTGTAAGGCAACACAGTGGGTTTACCCTAAGGATATAAGTGTGCAAGTGTATTGGTTTACATGCTTGATTTGTCTTGATTAGGGTTTGCTATTTGTTGGTTTTAATCTTTCCATACAAACCCTAATTACTTGCATTTGTATGTAAAGCATTAAATTGCGGAACTTAAATGTCTCACGCTATTACAACGCTTTGGGGATGGGGATACAAGTTTATGAATGGGGAAATTGCAAGAAAATTAAATCTAAATAATTATTATAACCATATTGAATATTGTACAAAAATGAAGATAAAAATGCAAGAATATAAAATGTAAAAAGAAATGTGATTTCTGTTTGGTTTTCATGAAAATGGTTTTTTGACCTAGTTAACTAAAATAAAATAATTAACTAAAAATAAGAAAATTAAGATTAAGTTAGTGAAATAAATTAATTTAAAGAGAACAAAATTTTTAGGGTTTTTTGTGAATTTGATTAAATAAAATTAATTAAATAAAAGTCTTAAATTCTAAATTGATTTTAATTTACAAGAAAATAATATATAATAATTAAGACTAATTGTCTAAGTATTTAAAAAAGGAAATTAATTTATTAAAGGAAATATTTTTTATTCTTTGGTGTTATGAAGAAAAATAAACTAAATTAATATAAATAATAAAATATAAATATTTTTGGATTTTTTATTAGTAAAAATAATAATAATAGTAATAATAATATTAATATTAATAATAAAATATGAAATAAAATAAAATAAAAAAATAAAGTCAGGGAGGTTAAAGTTGAATCTGGGAGGTTTATTAGAAAAACGGTTTTGAAGTTGGCCCAAATGGTATTTTTTTTTGGAAATCAGAAAATAAAAAAAGTTATGTGGGCTGCGTGATATGAGCAAACAAGGGGGGTGTATTGGTGAGTAAAAATGAATCAGGCCCAAGGGAGAGGGCCCAAACGCTACCTGAAACAAAAAAGGAAAAATGACAAAAATGTGAAAAATACAAAAGGCAACGCTGAGGTTCGAACCCACGACCTCTACCAATAACGCGCGCTGCCTTACCACTAGCGTGGCTGTACATCCGTTAACTTAAATGAAAGAATAAATACATAATATAAAATGTCTCTATGACCTGTACTTCGTCTTCAACCTTCAACCAACCAGACCACCTGTATCTCATTCATTTCTCAACAAAAATGGAGAATGCAAACATGAAAGTTGTGCTATTTTTCCTCGTGAATCTAACCATGTAAACAACTAAATCTATAGATCAAAGATGAATGAGAATTTCTCTTGCCTAATTTGAACTCTACTTTTTTCAGAAACTTCAAAATTAAAATTCTCTAAGCTCAAGCCATGTAAATGAAAACTATAGATATGTACAACTTCAGGACAATGGTGTCTACATTTTATCTTCACAAATGAATCAATAATGATGCTTGTAGAGAGAGTTCAAAGTTAAGGAAACTTACCTAAAAACTGGAAATCGCATTTTGAGTTTGAGCACTCCTTAAGGTGTTGTGATGATCAGAATAACTTCAGTGACCCTCCAGGATGCTAATGCAATGTTTAGTTTGTACTGGAGATGGCTGAATCGTGCTGGAGAAGTCCAAGTGAAAAGCTCTGTTTTTGAATATGGAAGATGGTGAAAATGGTGTTACAGTCGTGTAACAGGGTGTGGGATGAATTCTAAATGGTGTATGGAAGCTTTGTGATTCAATTTGAGTGAGAACGCACGAGTGACCTGTGAGTTTGGAATTCAAAGTCAGAAATGACACAAAATGGAGTTTTTGTGCCAATTCTGATCTCAGGGAATTTTAAAGAGTTTCTAGGCTTGTGAAATCGTGTGTTAGCTTTCATGTAGTGCCTTTATGTATAAGCAAGAGGTTTGGATACTTGAGGTGGTTAGAATCACCAGATCATAAGTTATGGGATTTTTACTTGTTTTTGAAGCAAGCTTGACAAGTATGGTTTCAAGGCAAGGTACAATGCTATCTAGAGTGGTTACCAACTTTAAACATGCTTATCTAATTTTGTAGAGGAAGCTTGTGCAGAAGGAACAAGTGCAAAGCTCAATGCAAGTTGACTTTGCATAAAGCTTGTTTTATGTAAATGGCAATGGTGCCTTTATGCCATTAATGGAAAATTATCTTGGATAAAGCTTGAATCAAATGGATAATAGCTCAAAAGCAAGTGTAATCTTATTATTAGGGAGATATTTTGAGGTTTAGAGGCATGCAAAGCAAGTTTGTGCAGCATAGGCTTGAGATTTGAATTCTTGTTCATCACAAAAATGACCTATAATTTCAGTTTGAAACCCTAACTTCCTCTCTTTGATTCTCCTTGATCAAGAATGATCTCAAGGAGTTCTTATACATTTTGGAAATTTTGTAATGTTCTCTATAATCCATCTTTGAATCATTTTTTCAAAATCCAAGTGGAACTATGTGAAACTTGGCCAAGGAGTTAGGTCAAAATCCTGAACAAAAATACTCAAAATTTCACTAAGTGTTTTAGTTTCATAACCATGACTTCATGGATTAATAACATGAGATCCAAGCATTTCTAGGAGAAGATATGTAAAACAATGTTTTAGATCTCATGGAGATCTACAACTTTCATGTTGAAAGTTTCTTTTGAATCATCTTGCATCATGGTGAAAAATTGGCTTAAAGTTGTGAAAAAATATGAAGTTTTCAACAGTTAGAAAAATTTCTAAGTTTGGAAACTTTGACTTTTCAAAATGAAATCTTGAATTTTTGATTTATTGATGAAAAAGTTTCATATTTTGACATGTTTTGATTAACTGTGATCTTTGACACTTGATTTTGACCAAAAAGTCAAAGTTTGACTTTTCAGTGTACAGTTGACTTTTGATCAGTTGACTGAAAATCAACTATCAATCAATTGATCTTGAAGGATGTTTCGAGTCATGCCATTAGGTTAAAATGATGCAATTGAAATCTTGAGATCATGTCTCCAACCAATTAACCATTTGCTAGGTCAAAAATCTGAAATTGCCCTTTCTAAGTCAAAACCCTAATTTTGACCATTTTGCCCTTTTGATGATCTGATCAAATTTCTTGAGGAATTATGGTCCAAACTTGATCAAATTACATATAGGAGTTAACAATGTTGATATGGATAAAAAATTATGAAGTTTGACTGTAAATTGACCACAATTGACTTTTTCCCTAATACATCTGATTTTTAGGTCAATTGCTCAATTGACTGAGCAAAAATGTGACCCAAGACTTGAAACTTGACATGAGTAATCTTGAGGGTCCATAATGATCCATGGAATTCATATGAGGCATTAAAAGTTCAATTATCCTTGTGCAATCTCAAACCCTAATTTCAGTCATCAGTGCTTAAGGAGGTGTCTTGAGCTGATCAACCCTTGTGCAGTCTTGAACAAAAGGAGATCTTGTGAGAAAATACTTGATAAATGAGAGGTCAAATTTTTGGGTACAACAATATGTAATGGGTAGTAACATTCTATGTGTGATTTGATTTTCAATTTCTAGATCTAAACTCTCACATGTTAGGGTTTGTGTAGAAATCTATAAATTTGATAGAAATTGATGTGTTAAATGGAATAGAATGAGTACCTTCATGTTAGGATGATGGATCATTGATAAAATTGGAAAACATGATGTTTTGTAGTGATGGGTAGTATTTTTTATAAGAAAAGTCGTGTGGAAATTAAGTTAAAATGTAGAAAAAAACCATGTTTTAGAAGTTGAGTCGACTCAAACTGAAGGGAGGGTCGGTGCGAGACAACCCACTAGGAAAGGAAGTGTTGTCACGCAGTTTCTGTGTTGACTCAGTTCTTTTGCATCGATTCATTCTTTGCGTCGACTCATATAGGGTTTTGCGTCGACTCATACAACACGTTTTTGGAAGATTTTGTAACGACTATAAATTTTGAACCGTAACTCTGTTTTAGGCGTCGTTCAAATCGTTAGAAAGCTAACACAATAAAATATAAGATAGAACTAGGTTTTTTGGCATTGGATGATTGGAATAATAGTTTGGATATTATTTGTTATGTTTCATGTATGGATGATGAATGGAAATAACATGTTTTGGCATTATTTGTTATTCGTGATATGTGTGATTGATGAATGTTATATGATTGCATTGTGTTGATGATATATGTGTGTTTGTGCAAAGATGGATAATTCAAATTTGACGGATTATTGTGATATGCGGTATGATTAAGGTTTTGTGATAATCTTAATTTGCATATAATTGGTTATGTTTGCACATGTATACATGGGGAGATTGAACTCCAGTTGGTTGCTTTGATCCTTATGTGGTAATAGAAGTGGTGAATGATATGTTCTTATTGGTTGCTTTGATCCTTGTGTGGAAATAGAAGCGGTGAACTATATGTTCATATTCGTGGTCTTTGGTCTTGTCCAAATCGGAAGCGTGGCTCTGGTTCTAAATATTGAATCGGGAGCGATGTAAACTTGATATTCACGATGGTACCACATGCATGAGTCGTATTGATTCGCATTGGAGTCACATTTGTTGTTATGTGAATATTTTCTTTGAATGCATAATGTGTGTGATAATTGGTTTAACCCTGACTTTGATGATGATTGCAATGTATGTGATGATCGTGTGAATTATTCTACTTGGATATAATTGTCTTGGTACTTGTATTGGTGAAACAATGTTGTATAGATAATTATATGAAGTTTGATGAATTCTTGGAATGTATGTGTGTTATATACATTGTTTATATTATATATATCCATAATGATGTGAATTCTTACCCTTCTGTTGTAATGATGTTCTATGCGACATTGCGCAGGTACCGAGGATAGCAGTGATACTTGCCAGGATTAGTCATAGAAGTTAGATCCTTATCTATCTGATTATCCCTAGGTAATGAGTCATTGCTCTGGTATATGTAACACGGGGAGGGGGGGGGGGGTTGAACTCATGTTTATTTGAAGAGATATTGTTATTTCTCTTATTTGAATTGTATGTTGAGAGTTTATGTTGAGAGGCCTTAGTGCCTAATGATTTTAGATCCATGACTTGTTATGAGAATTTATGATTATAGTATGGGATATAATAATAATAATAATTATTATTATTATTATTATCATTTGAGTAAAGAAATATTCCGCTGTGATGTGCATGATTTTGAAAACATGAAGTTTGAATACGTGTTATGATCATGACCAATATGCATGTTTGGATTTCTTGGATATTTTATGAATTCAAAATGTGACGCCCTCTTTGAGATGCGTGTTCTTTTACTCTAATTATGCTATTTATGCTATGTGGGATTAGAGGATATTACAATAGTGGTATCAGAGCAATGGTCGGTTAGATTGGCCAGGTTACTAATGAGTTTAATTCATGTTGTATTCAACTTGTGTATATGACACAATCAATACTGTTTGTATGACGTGTGTTGTTGTTTGTTTGTTTGTTTGGAATCTTAGGACAATGGCTGTCGGAAGGAATAATGATGCTCTTGTTGAGGCCTTGATAATGTTGGCTGGATCTATTGGGCAGATTCCTTAGGCGAATGCTGGTAACAGAGACGAGGATGATGAGTTTCGTGCTTTGGGGAAATTTCAGAGGAACAATCCTCCAACCTTTGAAGGAGAGCATGAACCTGACAAGGCGCAATCATGGTTGAAGGCAATTGAAAAGATCTTTCGAGTCATGAATTGTACTGATGCGCAGAAGGTGCGGTTTGGTACTTCTAAGATGGAAAAGGAAGCCGAGGACTGGTGGAACAATATTGTTCAGAGGTTTGATGAAGATGGTATTGTGGTTACTTGGGCTCTTTTCCGTGATGATTTTCTGGAGAATTATTTTCTAGAAGATGTGCGGGGAAAGAAAGAGGTGGAATTCCTTGAGCTGAAGCAGCGTAATGAGACGGTAGTTGAGTATGCAACTAGATTTTAAGAGCTGATTAAGTATTGTCCTTACTACAATACCACTAATGCTGAGAGGTCTAAGTGTCTGAAGTTTGTGAATGGTTTGAGACCTGATATTAAGAAGGTTATTGGTTACCAACAGATTGCTCGTTTTTCTGAGTTGGTAAACAAGAGTAGGATTTATGATGAAGATAGTAGGTAAAGTGCTTCTTACTATAAAGGTTTGAATGATGAGAAAGGAAAAGGTTAATTCCGTGGGAAGTCGTATGATGATAAGAGGAAACAACAAGCTGGTTATGGCAAGAAGCCAAGTGAGGGAGGGGCTTCTACTCTGATTAAGTGTTTCAAGCGTGGTGTAGAAGGACATCATGATTTTGAATATGGGAAGGGTGTTGGGAAGTGCTTTAAGTGTGTCAAGCCAAGTCACAAATCTAATGATTGCAGGGTTGGTTCGTGTGTGACTTTCTACAACTGTGGTAAGCAAGGTCAGATTAGCACTAAGTGCGATAAGCCAGAGAAGGAGCAAGCTAGAGGGAAAGTGTTTGCATTGTCTGGTTCTGAGACCACTGTTGAGGATAGACTAATCCGAGGTACGTGCTTTATTAATGGTACACCTTTGATTTCTATCATTGATACTGGTGCAACACATTCTTTCATTTCTTTGGATTGTGTTAAGAGGTTGAATCTTAAATTGTATGATATGCATGGAAATATGATTATTGATACTCCTGCTATGGGTTTTGTGTCTACTTTTTTTTTTGTGTTTGAATTATCCACTGAGTATCTTTGGTAGAGAATTTGGGATTGATTTAGTTTGTCTTCCGTTAGATCAACTTGGTGTCATTCTTGGTATGAATTGATTGGAGTACAATCATGTTTATATAAACTTTTTTAATAAGACAATTATCTTTCGTGATTCTGGTGTCGAGAGGAAATTGTTTTTGTCTGCTAAGCAAGTAGATGAGTCTGTGCAAGACGGTGCCATGTTGTTTGCTTTGTAGGCAACATTGGATCTCAGCGAGAATGAAACTATGGGTGAGTTGCCTATTGTCCGTGATTTTCCTAAGGTGTTTCCTGAAGATGCAAGTGATTTTATGCCAGAACGTGAGGTGGAGTTTTCGATCGACTTAGTTCTTGGAACTAGTCCTGTTTCGATGGCTCCATATCGGATGTCGGCTTCTTAGTTGAAAGAGTTGAAGAGTCAACTTGAGGATTTACTTGAGAAGAAGTTTATTCGTTCGAGTGTACCTGTTTTGTTGGTTAAGAAGAAAGAAGGTTCTATGAGGTTGTGTGTTGATTATAGACAACTGAACAAGGTGACTATTAAGAATAAGTATCCACTTCTTAGGATTGATGATTTGATGGATCAATTGGTTGGGGAAAATGTGTTCAGTAAGATTGGCTTGAGGTATGGGTATCATCAGATTCGTGTGGAGACTGAAGATATTCAGAAGACTGCTTTTAGGATGAGGTATGGTCATCATGAGTATTCTGTAATGCCGTTTGGTGTGACCAATGCACCTGGTGTATTTCTGGAATATATGAACAGGATTTTTCATGAGTATCTGTATCAAATTGTCGTTGTGTTCATTGATTACATTTTGATCTATTCTAAGAGTGAAGAGGATCATGCTGAACATTTGAGGATTATGTTTTCTATGTTGAAGGAGAAGCAGTTGTATGCTAAACTTTCTAAGTGTGAGTTTTGGTTGAAGGAAGTGAGTTTCCTTGGGCATGTGATTTCAAGTAGGGGTATTTTTGTTGATCCTGCAAAGATTGATGACGTGTCTCAATGGGAAGCTCTGAAATCTATTTCTGAGATTAGAAGTTTTCTTGGTTTGGCTGGTTATTATCGAAAGTTCATTGAAGGTTTTTCTAAGTTGGTGTTACCTTTGATGCAAATGACTAGGAAGGGTCAAGATTTTATTTGGACTTCGCGGTGTGAAGCTAATTTTCAAGAGCTTAAGAGAAGGTTGACAACCAATCCTATTTTGATTTTTCCGAATTCAGCAGAACCTTTTATGGTTTATTGTGATGCTTCTTTGATGGGTTTAGGCGGTGTGTTGATGCAGAATCGACAAGTGGTAGCTTATGCTTCCAGGAAACTTAAAGTTCATGAGAGGAATTATCTGACACATGATTTAGAGTTAATTGATATGGTGTTTGTATTGAAACTTTGGAGTCATTATTTGTTTGGATCGAGGTTCGATGTGTTTAGTGGTCACAAAAGTTTAAAGTATATGTTTGATCAGAAAGAGTTGAATATGAGACACAGAAGATGGTTGGAATTCTTGAAGGATTATGATTTTGGTTTGAATTACCATCCGGGTAAAGCGAATGTTGTAGTTGATGCTTTGTGTAGGAAGTATTTTCATATGTCAATGTTGATGGTGCAAGAGTTGGATTTACTTGAACAATTTCGAGATTTGAGTTTGGTTTGGTTTGTGAAGAGACTTCTTCTGCTGTTAAGCTTGGTATGTTGAAGCTTACTAGTGGTATTCTTGACGAGATTTGAGAAGGACAAAAATCTGATTTGAGTTTAGTTGATCGAATGGCTTTGATCAATCAAGGCCGAGGTGGTTATTTTCGGATTGATGAGAATGGTATCTTGAGATGTCGTGATAGAGTTTGTATTCTGGATGTGGGAGAGTTGAAGAAAAGAATTCTTGATGAAGGGCAAAGTAGTGGTTTGAGTATTCATCCTGGAGCTACTAAAATGTATCAAGATTTGAGGAAATTATTTTGGTGGTCAGGTATGAAGAAAGATATCACAGAGTTTGTGTATTCTTGTTTGATTTGTCAGAAGTCAAAGGTTTAACATCAGAAACTGTTTGGGTTGTTGCAACCGTTATCTATTCCTGAGTGGAAATGGGATAGCATTTCTATGGATTTTGTTTCAGGTTTCCCGAGGACTCCGAGTAATTGTGATGTTGTTTGGGTCATTGTAGATAGATTAACGAAATCTGCTCATTCTGTTCCGATTAGGATGGATTATCCAATGGAGATATTTTATAAGTTGTATATTGAAAAGTTTATGAGTTTTCATGGTGTTTCATTGAGTATTATTTCTGATAGAGATCTGAGGTTTACTTCGAATTTTTGGGAAGGTCTACAAAGTGCTTTGGGTACGAAGTTGTGTTTAAGTTCGGCGTATCATTCGCAAACAGATGATTAGACTGAGAGGACGATTCAATCACTTGAGGATCTTTTGAGAGCTTGTGTTTTAGAGAAAGGAGGTGCTTGGGATAGTTACTTGCCTTTGACTGAGTTTACTTATAATAACAGTTTCCATTCGAGTATTGGAATGGCACCGTTTGAGGCTTTGTATGGACGAAGGTGTATGACGCCTTTTTGTTGGTATGAATATGGTGAGAGTGTCGTGGTTGGACCTGAGATAGTTCAACAGACTACGGATAAGATCAAGATGATTCGAGAAAAGATGGGGATTTCTCAGAGTCGTCAAAAGAGTTATCATGATAAGAGGAGGAAAGCGCTTGAGTTTGAAAAGGATGATCATGTATTTCTGAGGGTTACTCTGGTAACTAGTGTTGGTAGAGCTTTAAAGTTGCGTAAGTTGACACCACATTTTATTGGTCCTTATCAGATTTCCAAGAAAGCAGGTGAAGTGGCATATTGAATTGCTTTGCCACCATCACTTGATAATCTTCATGATGTGTTTCATGTATCTCAGTTGAGGAAATACCCTGCAGATCCGTCCCATATTGTCCAATTAGATGATGTGCAAGTAAGGGATAATTTGACCGTTGAGACATCACCTATGCGGATGGAGGATAGGGAAGTGAAGAAACTTCGAGGTAAAGAAATTGCTTTGGTAAAAGTGGTTTGGGGAGGACCGGAAGATGGTAATGTGACTTGGGAGCTTGAGAGTCAGATGAAGGATTCGTATTCTGAGTTGATCGTTTGAGGTAATTTTCGAGGACGGAAATCTTTTTAGTGAGGGAGAGTTGTAATATCCCGATTTATATTTAGTATTATTTAATTATTTTATTAATTATTATATTTTATGGTAATTAATTTAATTGTTTGATTTGGTGAATATTTGAATTATTAGAATATATGTGTTATTTGAATAATTGAGTTTATGAGTAAGAATAGAAAATATCTAATTGAGCCTAATAATGAGAAATAGATGTAATAAGGAGGTGTGAATTACTAAGCCCAATAAGAGAACTATAGTTAGTAAGGGTTATGAGAGATAATAGATTATAACTCTCATTTTGTGAAAATAAGAGACGAACAAGAGGAGAATAGGAGAAAGAGAAAGAGATAAGAGGCAAAACCTAGAGGTGAATTTTCAAGAGGTAAGGGGGGGAATCTTTATTATTATGGGTGTGTATGGTATGCAATGGATAGTAACATGCTAGGTACGATTTGATTTTCAATTTCGAGATCTAAACTGTCACATGTTAGGGTTTGTGTAGAAATCTATGGATTTGATATAAATTGATGTGTTGAATGGAATAGAATTAGTACCTTCATGTTAGGATGATGGATTATTGATAAAATTGGGAAACATGATGTTTTGTAGTGATGGGTAGTGTTTTTATTAAGAAAAATCGTGTGGAAATTAAGTTAAAATGCAGAAAAAACCATGTTTTAGAAGTTTGAGTTGACTCAAACTGAAGAGGAGGTCGGCACGAGATAACCCTCCAGGAAAGGAAGTGTTGTCACGTAGTTTTTGCATTGACTCATAGTTATTTTGCGTCGACTCATTCTTTGCGTCGACTCATACAGGGTTTTGCGTCGACTTATACAACAAGTTTTTTGGCAGATTTCGTAACGACCATAACTTTTGAACCGTAACTCCGTTTTAGGCGTCGTTCGAATCGTTAGAAAGATAATGCAATAAACTATAACATAGAACTAGGTTTTTTGGCATTGGATGATTGGAATAATAGTTTGGATATTATTTGTTATGTGTCATGTATGGATGATGAATGGAAATAACATGTTTTGGCATTGTTTACTATTCATGATATGTGTGATTGATGAATGTTATATGATTGCATTGTGTTGATGATATATGTGTGTATTTGCCACGGTGGATAATTCATTTTGATGGATTATTGTGATATGTGGTATGATTAAGTTTTAGTGATAATCTTAATTTGCATATAATTGGTTATGTTTGCACATGCATACACGGGGAGATTGAACTCCGGTTGGTTGCTTTGATCCTTATGTGGAAATAGAAGAGGTGAATTATATGTTCTTATTGGTTGCTTTGATCCTTGTATGGAAATAGAAGCGGTGAAATATATGTTCATATTGGTGGGCTTTGGTCTTGTCCGGATCGGAAGCGTGGCTCTTGTTCTAAATATTGAATCGGGAGCGAGGTGAACTTGATGTTCACAATGGTACCACATGCATGAGTCGTATTGAGTTGCATTTGTTGTTATGTGATGTTTTACTTTGAATGTCCAATGTGTGTGATAATTGGTTTAATCGTGACTTTGATGATGATTGCAATGTATGTGATGATTATGTGAATTATTCTACTTGGATATAATCGTCTTGGTACTTGTATTGGTGAATCCATGTTTGTTGTACCCCAAAATTTGCCCTCCCATATTCTTCAAAGTTTTGACAAGCATCACCTCTTCAAATGCTTCAAGATCTCTCAAGGGTTGCACAGTCAAACCATCCTCCTAAGCCAGTCAGATTAGGGTTTTGGTTCTTGCAAGGAAGTTGAGGTTTTCAAGGGTTCAATCAAGTCACATATGCCTATACACATTGTCAAGCATCTACATGCCAAGTTTCAAGGCTCACAAGGTCAAGTTGGATAGTCAAAAGCCCTAATTGCCTCACAATCAACTATAGGGGTAAAATGGTCATTTGGCAGTCAAAAGTCAAAATTTTTGGTCAACATATTATTTTGAAGACACAATCATCATTTGATCAAGTCTTGATCATGATTCCACAAGAATGGCTCAAAAGTCATCAAGATGTCAAAAGTTTCTATTTTGGGACTTCTGAAAAGTCAACTGTAACTTGACCAAGGCATAACTTTTTCATGGTTCATCAGAAAAATCCCATCCAATGCTCATCTTGAAGGGGAGGACATTTCCTACAACTCATATCACATTCCAAATCCAAGAAATGCTCTCACAAAAAGTTATCAATTTCAACATTATAGGTCATTTTCAAAAGTCAACAAAAAGGCACTTTAAGTCAAAGACCATAACTTGAGATTGGTAAATCAAAATGACATGGGACCAAAGGCATTGGTTAGAGGACTTCAAGACCTTTCCAAAATGTCCAAGAACATGTTTATAGCTTCAAAATTGAGCAAGATATGCATTGGAGAAGTTGAGAAATTTTTGTGAAATGGCCAAAGTCAACTATCCTTGAAACTTCATTTTTGACAAAAAGGGCCCACTTTTTCCACTTGGTTCAGCTTTGCCATGCATCCCACGTGTCCCACAATTTATTTCAAGATTGAAAATTAATTTTTCCATTTTTATTTAATTTTATTTGATTTAATTCATTTTAAATCTTTAAAATTCAAATGAAAATCAAAAAAATTAAATAAAGGATATTTTGTGGCTTGAATAGCTTTGATACACCATGAAGTACTTACCAAGCTCGTGCAAGACCAATTCCAAGCATAGAAATTCAAAATTGAAGCAAATATGGCAAGTGGTTTAATGGTGTTCATGGCAAAATCAAAACTTCAATGCAAAGGCTTAATGACCATTATTCTGATTGATACTCATTACAAAACACATGTGCAAGCCTTGGCAACAGAAAGCACGACCTAGAACATTCAAAAACGGCCAAACCAATCTCAAAATTTCAAGAGAAAAGTGACAATCTGAAAACCACCTTGCAGCCAAATTCAAGCTTCCTCTTTGATCCAAACACACTCGTGACCCTTCCAGGAACCTTTTGCAATCAGAATTAAGCCAAATCACTCAAGGAATCACGCCACACAAGTCACACGGTTTACACTCTTTCTCAAAATTACAGTCATACATTTATGCATTTTTAACTCTTTTCATTGATTGCATTGTACTCACAGGGTCCAAATGAAGCTTTCCATATAATTCAATTTGAGTATAATGCCCTGGATTGAAAATTACCATTAGCGATTTCTAGGTTTTCAGAGCTTTAGAATTGGGGCTTTCGTTATACTGTAAAATCAGGACTCCAAACATATATGGTCAAACTCAGCATGATGAGACGAATTGAATGGGATCCTCGCACCTTTTTTATGTTATCCCAATTTCTAATCGCTATTTTTTTACTGTTGAAATTAGTGGGGGTTTAAAACCCATGTTATTTGCCTGTAATTTTTGTTTCAAAACGAAGATGATGATGGCGTGGTAACCAGGGAGTGGGCCATTCAAATTGGCGCGCGCGTTTCAGCATATAGGGCACTTATTTCATATATTCTTTTGTTTCTATTATGTTTACAAACAAGCGTGTTTGGTTCAGTGGCTGGCTATGTGTTTGGTAATCTCTGGGACCTGGGTTCGATTCCCAGGTCCCCCCATATTCCAATATTATTTTTTCCAACACTTTCCTGTGCAACATTCAAAAGGAAGCATATCATACACCTCATCCAAGGGTCAGCCAAGTGTCCATCAGTGCAGATCCAGTGGCCAAAGCATGAGGACCATGGTGCTCTGGAGTCAACGTGGGCATAGGCAATCCAAGAAGTCAAACGAGCTGAAGGTTCAAATGGGCCAGGATTCAACAATGCACCCTCAAATTCCATCCCACACCCCCCTTGGGTTTACTCTTCTTTTTTTATTTTGTTTTGTCATTTTCTTCTTTTTTTATTTATTTGCCTTACTTTATTTTTTATTATTAACAATTAACTTAACTAATATTTTTTTATAAAAAAATCAAAAAAAGAATTAACATTATTATTATTATTTTATTTTTGTAAATAAAATATTAACAAATAAATAGTTTAATTAGGCAATTTTAACTTCTTTTCTTAATAATTAAAATAGACTTAGAATTAGGTAAAATTAACTTTTTATTTTATTTCTTTTTATTTTATTCCATAAAAAACATAAAAAACAAAAAATATATTTTCTTTTAATAAATTAATTAATTAGTTTAACAAGTAGTTTTTAATTTCATTTAATCACCAAAAAGACAAAAAAAAAATCAATTTCTTTTCTAAAAAGGGTCAACACCATTAAGACATTCTCGATTCTTTCTTTCGCGCGCATTTTAGTTTTAATTCCTTATTTTTGATTATTATGTAACTGCCTCCGGATGTAATAGTAATTAGGATTTTTACTGTTTTATTTACTTTCCGTACTTATTTACCAAAAACGGGTCTTTGTATTTTTGGCGATGTATAGACTCGCGCCTTGTAATAGCGTAGAATTTATGTTTCCGCAATTTACTTTCCGCACCCCCTAATTGTTAAATGCATGAAAGAGTGTATGGTAAATAAAAACAACTCGTAGCCCACTAATTACCAAGACAAACATTAACTGAATACAACACACAAAGCACATGCCACTCTTAGGGTACGCTTCACTCGTTGCCTCGAAACGTGGTCATCAAGTATAGGGTGTCTTAGAGGTCGCCCTTTGTCCAAAAGAACCAGTTGCCTCGAAACGGTTGCCTCGGATAAAAAGGATCTAGGACATTAGGGTTACCACTAAGATGTCCTACCATTGCTTTGGTGACCACACTGTCCTGATAATCGAATTGACCCGAACACCTCCAACGATGGTGCTACCTACCTCTCAATGGTGGGATAACACTATCTAAAGGACTCTTACACAGCCTAATTCCTTAGAGTAGGTAGATTTCTCTTAAGTACTTGCTCTTTTCAAAACAAACAAAAACAACTTTTCGCACCTACACTTTCAAAAGTTTTCAAACAAATTTTTCATACACTCTTGAGGACTGATACAAGAGTTACTTAGAAATTTTTCAAACGAAACTTTTTCAAAACCCACACACACTTGAAAAGCAAACAATTTTTGAAAACATAAGAGCAAGTACCTAAGAGCCCGTGGATAACCACGGATAGAAAGGGTGCTAACACCTTCCCTTTCTATAAATCTACCTCCCGAACCGAGAGACATCTCGAATAAGGAATTTTGCTGTGCTTTTGTCCTTTCCATGTTGGAGAACATAAAAGACGGTGGCGACTCTTGCTTACCGCGACATTTTGCGAACCAGCTAAAAAACAGTCAGTTCTCATTCCCACCGATCACAGAACTGGCGACTCTGCTGGGGAATCTTTAAAGTGAGGTGTACCTTAGGATATATTATACTTATGTTTTCAATTGCCTGATTTGTGTGCTTTAATATTATTGGGCCTGTTTTGGGAGTTCTATAGATCCTAACCCGGATCTGGGGGATACCTCTTAGAAAGTAGCAACAAGACTGTGAGGGAACTGTGCGGGGTATACCGACACGGTTGAAGCAGTCTGCTACGTTGATGTGGCACTTTGGTGAGTACCGGTAACCCTTGAGTCAAATCAAGGAGAGTACGGGGCCGTCGCGTGGTGTCGTGAAGCATCAACTGACCTTAGGAACCTTAATTGAACCATCCTGGCCTCTTTAGGGGTAGTGAGATAATTGACTTTGGTGCAGTCCGAAGTTGGTTGATACTCGATACTACACTCATTGAGGGTTGTTTTCTTGGAATATTTTGATCGCCAGTTCAGTGGCTAAATCAAAACAATGAACACAGAAAACAACCCAATGATATTGAGCTCCTTAGAACCCGGTTACTTTTGATAGGACAGGTTTTTGAGCCCACCAACTTCAAGAGGGTAGTACCCCAAACTTCATGCTGGCCTAAACTCTAAGGGTTGTGGTGTGACTTGTATGCTTTACCATGTTTGCTTTTATAAATACTTGTGGTGTGCCCTTATCATAACATCATAACATCATACAACATCATATGCATTGACTAACCACTTCAGGGGTTCGAATCTTCATCTTTGTTCTTGTTTTGTAGGACATGGAAACTATCTGCAGAAAGACAATTCAGATCAACCTTGTAAGGACCCCTCCTCAGCTTAAGGAGCTTACATCCAGGATTCCCGAGAACTCTTCATTCAGTGAAAGGCATGGTAGACTCATCAGCTTGGTCAATACCAACATTGAAGAGGATATGGTGAAAGTGTTGTTCCAGTTCTTTGACCCTCTGCACCACTGTTTTACTTTCCCGGATTATCAGTTGGTGCCTACTTTGGAAGAGTTTTCTCAGCTTCTGAAGATTCCTATCCTTAGTCAACTACCCTGCAACGGTACAGAAAAGGAGCCAAAACTTGAAGAGGTTGCTAAAGCATTATGCCTACAATCATCTGACATTAAGGGACATTGGGAAGTTAGAAGTGGTATCAAAGGGTTCTTGGCCAAGTTTCTGTTTGAGAAAGCACAAGAATGTTGGAACTCCCTTGACCTACAAGCCTTTGAAGAAGTTGTAGCCCTCCTTGTCTATGGGTTGGTGTTGTTCCCTAATCCAGATCAGCTTATAGATATCAATGTTGTCAAGTTCTTCATGTCCAGGAATCCTATACCTACATTGCTTGGGGACATCCTTCACTCATGTTACACTCGAACCATGAGAAAAAGAGGTGTTCTTATGTGCTGCACTCCTCTCCTGGGAAGGTGGTTTATTTCACACCTTCCACAATCAGGTTTGAAGAACGAGCGGGGTTTGAGATGGTCACAACGATTGATGGCTCTTACACATGTTGATATACATTGGTGTTCTCGGTCCAGAGAGAATGTCACTATCATTGATCGTTGCAGGGAGTTTCCTAATGTTCCTTACTTGGAATCAGAGGAGGTATTACTTACAACCCCTGTCTGTCCTTGAGACAGTTTGGATATGCTCGGAGGGATGGCCCTCATGATATGTTGATTCCTGACATAGTTTTTGACTTCAACAACGACGCACAAGGACTTCGCCAGAGATTTATTAGAGCTTGGAGGATGCCCAACAGGGTAGATAGTAATAAACTGGGGCACAAGAACTCCATCCCCCTGGAACCTTATCTCAAGTGGGTACAGGCCCGCTCCCAGAAGCTGGTGATGCCATATCCTCATGTTCTCCTTGTGATCAAAGAGCCAGTCTTGGAAGGAGAGGTGCCCTACACCATTCAACATCCTGACATGCCTACATCCTGGGAAGAAATGCAGAAAAGCTGGATCCAACTCAAGGAAGAACGAAATTCTCTTGAAACCAGTCTACATGCCAGTGAGAAGAAGGTCTTGGAGCTCACGCGTCTACTGCACGAGGAAAAGACTCTCAACACTTACATTGCTCCAAAGAGGATGCGCAGTGTCTTTTGGGATTAATTATTTTGTAATGTTTTGCCCATGAGGCCTTGATGTACTGAACAATTTATTTCCTAATAAAAAGTGTGTTCTTTTTTGGCTACAACGAATTTGAACTTTCGAACCCTTGAATGCATTGCATAAATAGCATATCATGCATCATGTGCATAACAGGTACCCCTTTTTCTACAGGTTGCTTAATCTTCTTCGCTGTTTATTTCAGCACTCAAGCATCATGAATCCTGAACTCACTACCGAGCAAGCTATCAAGGCCCTCCAGGCCCAGAATGCCCAATTTCAGGAGATGGTCATGAACTTGGCCCAGGGACAACAAGAGCTGAAGGCTTTGCTCCTGAAGAAGAAGAAGAAGAAGAAGAGGACTGTGTTATTCAACATTGGGCGTAGACTCGGGAATACATTGCAGAATGAAGCTGAGAGGACTACTCCATCTGTGGGGGAAGGCAGTCACCAAGGGAGAGAGGTCCCTAGTCCTGTGGTCTCTGACACTGAGACAGACTTCAATGACGAACAGTACCCTCCTGCTGAGGACCGGTACAAACAACTGGAGGACAGGTTAAATGCTATGGAGATTCAACGTGTGCCTGGGTTGGATTTCGGAGACTTGGGGTTATCTTCTGGGGTGGTGATCCCACACAAGTTCAAGGCGCCTGCCTTTGTGAAGTATGACGGGGCTTCCTGCCCTAAGATGCACCTTCGTTCTTATGTAAGGAAGATCCAGCCTTACACAGCAAACAAGAACTTATGGATCCACTTCTTCCAGGAGAGTCTTTCAGGGACTCATCTCGAATGGTTCTATCAGTTGGATGGAACCAACATTCGTAACTGGGAGGATTTGGCCACTGCTTTTTACAAGCAGTATCAATATAATTCCGACCTCGCTCCCACGCGTACCCAACTCCAGGGTATGTCACTGGGAACGGGTGAAGGTTTTAAGGAGTACGCATAGAAATGAAGAGATCTGGCTGGCAGGGTGCAGCCACCGTTGACGGATCGTGAGCTAGTGGACATGTTCTTGGGGACCCTATCTGGTCCATTCTTCAACCATCTCATTGGTAATTCCTCTGCTGGGTTTACTGACCTGATCCTGACTGGTGAGAGGATCGAAGCTGGTATAAAATCAGGGAAGATACAGAAGGGTGCCTCCTCAAGTACTGAAAAGAAGCCCTTCAAGAAGGAGGCTAGTGATGTGTATGGTCCCAGAAGGCAAAACAAACCAGAACGCCGCCAAGCTGTCAACGCGGTGGTTATTTCTAAGCCTGCTGCTGCTCCTCAGCAATACAACCAGCCCAGAGCTGAGAGACCCAAAAGGCAGTATACTCGGCTCAGCATGACTCTCTCTCAGATATTACCGCAACTGCTGTCAACTAGCCTGGTAACTGTCAAGGAAGCTCCGAAGGTGGTAAACACAGCATCTCCGAAGTACAACCCCAACGCCCGTTGCGCTTATCACTCTGATAGCCCGGGACATTCTACAGATGATTGTTGGGCTCTGAGGAATAAGGTTCAGGACCTTATTGATGCCAAGGAAATACAGTTCGAGGCGCCAGAAAGGCCAAATGTTGTGACCGCTCCCATGCCCCAGCATGGAGTGAACGCTGTTGAGGAGGATCTGTATGTAGCTTCTGTGGATGATGTTGCTACTCCGCTGTTAACCGTCAAGAGGAACCTGTTACTAGCCGGTTTATTTCCGGGATGTAGTAAAGGTTGCCATTTATGTGCTGTTTCACCTGTTGGTTGCCCTTTGCTGAAGTCAGGCGTCCAAAAACTGATGGATAGCAAGGAGATTTTGTTCAAAAAGACTGCTGTTCCTGCTGCCCCTGTTGAAGAAGTTTCAATTGTGACCATTTTCAACAACCCCTCCAAGGCTCCTTCAAAGAAGCCTGTCCAAATTTTGCCTGTTCACAAGATTGCTCCTATAACCATTACTGTTCCGGGGCCCATCCCCTACAAATCTGATAAAGCTGTCCCATGGCACTATGGGGCAGATGTTTATGTTCTGGGAGTGAAACAAGAGTTCAACACTGGTACCGGTGTCACCAATATCACCGGGCCTGCTAAGGTCACTCGTAGTGGAAGACTTTTCTCACCAGACATTGCTCCTCCAGCAATTCAAAGACCTCTTGTCATCACACCTGCCAGTGTGCCTGTTTTCCCCCCTGATCAAGCTTCTACCCCTGCTGCCGAGTCATCTGACGCTCGGGGCAAGGGGATTGCTACTGATGTGCCTGCCTGGACGGAGGCACCGAAGACCATTGTTGAGGCTTCCAAGCAGGAGATGGAAGAGATCCTCAAGATTATTAAGAAAAGTGATTTCAACGTTGTTGAGCAGCTGGGGCACACCCCCTCTAAAATCTCTATGCTATCACTACTGCTGCGTTCAGAGGCCCATGCCAAGGCCCTGATTGCTTTCCTGAAGACGGCCCACGTGCCACAAGAAACATCTGCTGATCAATTCACCGACTGTGTGGCCAACCTAACTGCTGATAATGGTCTGGGTTTCTCTGACGCTGATCTGACGGCCAAGGGGAAGAACCATAATGATGCCCTGCATGTCTCCATTGAATGCAGGGGCACTACTCTTGCTCATGTGCTGGTTGACACTGGTTCTTCATTAAACGTGCTACCCAAGAAAGCTCTAGACAGGCTGGACTGTGAGGGTTTAGAGCTCAAACCAAGTAACATTGTTGTCCAGGCCTTTGACGGGTCCAAAAGGATGGTGCATGGTGAGGTTGACATCCCAATCAGGGTTGGGTCACAAGTCTTTGATTCAAAATTCTATGTGATGGACATCCGTCCATCCTATTCTTATTTGCTGGGTCGCCCATGGATCCACAAGGCTGGAGCTGTGACTTCAACTTTACATCAGAAGCTCAAGTACCCGGTCAGGGGGGAAGATTGTAACAGTGCAAGGGGAAGAGGAATACATGGTCAGCCACCTCAACTCGTTCCGATACGTGGAAATGGATGGGGAGTTCATTGAGACCCCCTTTCAACATTTTGAAGAGGTGCCACAAACATTGGCAGCAGCAGAAACAGTGATTGAAGAGGGTTCTCCTTTGAAGATGGCCTCCTTAAAGGACGCCCGGGCTGTGATCGAGAAGGGTGAGTGCGCAAACTGGGGCAGGCTTCCTGATTTTACTCCAAAGACTGACAAGTTTGGGCTGGGTTTCACTGCAGAAGCTCAGAAGGCTGTGCACAAGGCAAGGATTGGAAGACCTCCTGTGTTCATCACCAACCCAGGAGTGAATGCTATTGAGGACGAAGCAGACGAATCTGAATTCGACAGCTGGATCTACCCGACAACCAACGGTGGACCTAGCAACTGGACTGCAAAAGACTTTACACCTATTACTTTTGTCACCCAGTAATGAACTTCTTTGTTTTGGATTTGTAATAAACAATAATTTGAAACTTTATGGCCCGGTGTCTTACCCGGGGCACCGTGGTTTTATTTGTGAGGGCTTTTGTGTGTCACTTCCATATATCATAAATAAAAGCATTGGACGTTTTTCACATTTCAAATCTTGTGCTCCCTTTCTTTCTTTATATATTGCAAAATAGCTATATTTACATACACTCACTTATACAGGTTCCAATCCACTCTGGATCCCACTGGTAACGACTCTGCTACTACCAGTTATGACTTCGAAAATCCGATCAACTTAGCCGAAGACGAAGGTGAAGATGACTGCGAAGTGCCTGGCGAGCTTGCAAGACTGTTACTCCAGGAAGAGAGGGCCATTCAGCCACATGAAGAGCCAGTGGAAACGGTAAATCTGGGTACTGAGACAGACAGAAAGGAAGTCAAGATTGGTGCCAATCTAGAGCTCAGTGTGAAACAACGGTTGATTCAGATGTTGCGTGACTATGTGGAAATCTTTGCCTGGTCTTACGAAGACATGCCTGGGTTGGATACCGACATTTTGGTTCATTACCTGCCTACCAAGGAAGACTGCCCTCCAGTAAAACAAAAGGTCTGCCGTATGCGTCCAGAGATATCCGAGAAAATCAAAGCTGAGGTTATGAAACAATTTGATGCCGGGTTTCTAGTAGTGACTTCTTACCCTCAGTGGGTTGCCAATGTGGTTCCAGTGCCGAAGAAGGACGATAAGGTCAGAATGTGTGTTGATTACAGGGATTTGAACAGGGCGAGCCCCAAGGATGACTTCCCCCTGCCTCACATCGATGTTCTGGTTGACAATACTGCTCAGCACAAGGTGTTCTCCTTCATGGATGGTTTTTCAGGTTATAATCAGATCAAAATGGCTCCTGAAGATATGGAAAAGACTACCTTTGTTACTCAGTGGGGCACCTTCTGCTACAAGGTCATGCCGTTCGGGTTGGAAAATGCTGGGGCAACCTACCAATGTGCCATGGTTGCTTTATTTCATGACATGATCCACCATGAGATTGAAGTATACGTCGACGATATGATTGCAAGGTCTCAAACTGAGGAGGAACACCTTGACCACCTACAGAAGTTGTTTGACCGTCTGAAGGTTTACAAGCTAAGATTGAATCCAAACAAATGCACCTTCGGGGTAAGATCTGGAAAATTGCTAGGCTTCGTCGTGAGCGACAAAGGTATTCAAGTGGACCCTGCCAAAGTTAAAGCCATACAAGAGATGCCAGCTCCCAAGACAGAGAAAGAGGTCAGAGGCTTTCTAGGACGACTGAATTAC
This sequence comes from Vicia faba, assembly GCA_948472305.1. Lineage (NCBI taxonomy): Eukaryota > Viridiplantae > Streptophyta > Magnoliopsida > Fabales > Fabaceae > Vicia > Vicia faba. The sequence continues at coordinate 1,268,604,547 of OX451736.1, read as the reverse complement.
ATTGCCTGATTCATCTCGCATCTAACTGCTACCTGTGAACCAATCTTTAAGCTGCTGAAGAAAGATCAAGTAGTACGTTGGAACGATGAATGTCATGCCGCTTTCGACAGAATCAAAGAGTATCTCCAAGAACCACCCATTCTTATGCCACTGGTTGAAGGTAGACCTCTAATACTATACTTGACAGTACTTGACAGCTCAATGGGGTGTGTGCTGAGGCAGCATGACGAGTCTGGCCGAAAAGAGCACGCCATTTATTACCTTAGCAAAAAGTTTACCGACTGTGAGACCCGATACTCACTGCTCGAGAAAACTTGTTGCACTTTGGTATGGGCTGCTCGCCGGCTGAGACAGTATATGCTGACTCACACTACTCTGTTAATTTCAAAAATGGATCCGATCAAGTACATATTCGAAAAGCCTGCTCTGTCTGGAAGAATAGCAAGATGGAAGATGATCTTGACAGAATACGACATCTAGTACACGACTCAGAAAGCAATCAAAGGAAGTGTATTGGCAGACCATTTGGCACACCAGGCAGTGGATGATTACCAGTCAATGAACTTTGAATTTCCTGACGAGAACATCATGGTAGTGACTGATTGTGAAGTACCTGGACCGGATGAAGGACCTGAGGAAGGATCCCGATGGTCTATGCACTTTGACGGAGCCTCCAACGCTTTGGGTAACGGTATTGGCGCTGTGATCATATCCCCAAAAGGCACTCATACTCCACTTACCGCCTGACTATGCTTCAACTGCACCAACAACATGGCGGAGTATGAGGCGTGTATCATGGGTCTTCAAGCTGCAATTGACTTAAGGATCAAGTTTCTGAGTGTCTTCGGAGATTCCACTCTCGTGATCAATCAGATCAAAGGAGAGTGGGATACGAAACACCCAAACCTTATTCCTTACAAGGAGTTAGTGTTGACATTGATCCCCTATTTCACGGAGATAACTTTTGAACACTTCCCAAGAGAGGAGAATCAGTTGGCGGACGCGTTGGCTACGATGTCTTCTATGTTCAAAGTCAAATGGGACAACAAGGCTCCCCGGATCATTATCTGGAAACTGGACGAACCTGCATATTGTTGTGATCTTGAGGCTGAGATAATAACTGAAAAACCCTGGTATCATGAGGTGAAGAGGTATCTGGAAGCTCAAGAATACCCCGAGGGTGCATCTGTCAACGACAAAAAGTTTCTGAGAAGGTTCGCAGCGAAGTTCTTCCCCAGCAATGGCATTCTATACAAGCGAAACCATGATTCAACCTTACTGCATTGTGTGGATAAGACTGAAGCAGAAAGAATCATGGCAGAGCTACATGAAGGTACCTTCGGAACACATTCCAGTGGACATACCATGGCAAAGAAAATCCTTCGGGCAGGATACTTCTGGTCCACAATGGAAGCCGACTGTTACCAACACTCTCGGACATGTCACAAATGCCAGATCTATGCTGATAAGGTGCACGTCCCTCCAGTCCCTCTGAATGTCTTGACTGCACCTTGGCCTTTTGCAATGTGGGGAATTGATATGATCGGCGAGATCAGACCTACGGCATCTAACGGGCATCGCTTCATCCTGGTAGTGATTGATTACTTTACGAAGTGGGTTGAAGCAGCTTCCTATGCTACGGTAACCAAGAATGTCGTAGCATGGTTCATTCGTCATAACCTGATCTGTCGATACGGCGTACCTGAGAGGATCATTACGGATAATGGTACCAATCTTAACAACAAGATGATCACTGAGCTCTGCGAGCAATTCAAGATACAGCACCATAACTCTTCTCCTTATCGGCCGAAGATGAATGGGGCTGTAGAAGCAGCTAATAAGAATATCAAGAAGATTGTGCAGAAGATGACAGTGACGTATAAAGATTGGCACGAGATGTTACCGTTTGCTCTTCATGGGTACCGTACCTCAGCAAGGACGTCAACCGGGGAAACACCCTTTTCCTTGGTCTATGGCATGGAGGCAGTCTTGCCTATTGAAGTCCAGATACCCTCTCTCCGGATAATGAAGGATGCAGATCTGAGCGAAGATGACTGGATCCAGACTCGACTTGATCAATTAAACCTAATCGACAAAAAGAGACTCACCGCTATTTGTCATGGTCAGACGTACCAAAAACGGATGATCAAGGCATTTAACAAGAAAGTTAGACGCCAAGAGTATCAAGTTGGAGACCTGGTAATCAAGCGCATCATTCTTCCTCAAAGTGATCCCAGGGGCAAATGGACCCCTACGTACGAAGGGCCATTTGTGGTTAAACATGTCTTCTCAGGAGGAGCCATGATTCTAACTACCATGGATGGTGACGACCTTCCTCACCCTGCCAATGCAGACATAGTAAAAAGATACTACGCATGACAAAAGACCCGCTAGGTTGACATACCTAGGCAAAAATTAGGGCTTCCCGGCGAACCAGAAGGGTTCGGGCAAAAATAAGGGATGAAATGAAAAAATTTGTACACCCGACAAGTCGAAAACCTGAAAAGGCCGCTTGGGCAAAAATGGGTATCCCGGTGGACTGAAAACCCGAAAGGGCGGTCCAGGAAAAAGTTAGGGATTAAAGCGTAATACTATGTCTCATTGAATCACCTTGCATCCAGAATCCGGTATCAACCATCAAGTTCAGACGGCATCGATCAATCAGCTTCATCTTCAACTAAGCAGCCAAGTGATAAGACACTCGAAGATATAAAGGCGATAGCAGAGTTGGAACCCAGTGGGATTATTGTTTTCACATAGCTGTTTTGCTTTCCATTGTACAAATTGTAAACTCTTGTTCGGCGGCGTTCTCTTACTAGGACGTCAGCCTCTTGTACATAAACGCCTATTTACAGGCAAATTCAAAAATCAATACAAATTCACTTTTCCAGACAAATTGCCAATTGTTTTTCCTTTATCTATTTTGTCTTGCGAAGAACGTCCTATGTTCAATTGTGATATATGCATTTGACACTAATTGCTAACTCATAAATATTTGCATACGAAACAAAGGAATAATTACAGGTGACATTAGAAACAGGGGCAATAATGAGTTGTCTAAGAAATCTAGTTGCTTTGTCCACCAAGGTAAGTTCGGCTGAAGAATATAACCAAGATACCTCCACTCCTCGCAGAGTAGGACAAGATTCAACAATTCTCCCCGAGCAGAGGTGATCTCCCATCAGCCCTGAAAAGGCGCAATATCTCCAGCAAGTCAGCGACACTCTCCCCAAGCAGATTTAGCCTACAGTCAGCCTTATTAGAAGTTGGGTATCCCTAGAAAATCTCAATATTCCCCAGCGGAGTATACAAATGTTCCTCTACAAGCATCCCCGGCAGTCTTAATATAAGATTGTTCCCCGGCGGAATACCAGACACCCCAGTGGAGCCACTTCCCCAGTACAGTCCAAAGTTTCCCCAGGAGAGTTGAATTATCCTCCCTAGTAGATTCTGGAAGCTTATCCCCAGTAGATTCTGGAAGCTTATCCCCAGTAGATTCTGGAAGCTTATCCCCTACGGAGCACGGACGCGTCTCCCCGACTTTATTCAAAGGTTATTCTTCACCAGAGCTTATAACTGGGTTATCCTCAGCTAATTGCCACGGAAAGATCGTCCTCGGCGAAGCTCTTCCTATCCCCCAGCGGAGTTCATCAAATCTTCCAACATAACACATCAACGGTATCCCCAGCGGAGTTATCATCAGTTTCAAAACCTCAGCGAAGTATCTCTTCCCACAGAGTATTCCCCGCAGAGTAATCTCTCCACAAGTTTATTACCCCAACGGAGTCATCTTCTCCTACCGGAGTTATTCTTGCAACCATCATCCCCAGCGGGAACGAAGAACGCTACTCCCCAACATCAGCCCAAGATTCAACTTCCCGACATTCGTCAAGGATTTATTTTCCTAGACGAAAATACATTCATAAACATATCACATTTCATACATCCTGCTTACATACACAATGCATGCACATACGCATCATATCACACAATCTCGTCTATTTTGAGAACATCATGACATCATGCAATTCATACATCATGACATTGCATACAACTGATGTTTTACCTTTTCAGGAAAAAGGTCAATCCAAAGATAATTACTATCAACTGTCGCAATTCCAGATTCAATACCTGTATCTAGCCAGGGCATGTCTGTGAGCGATCATTTCCAGATTCGATTCCTGTATCCAGCCAGGGCACGTCTGAAGAGTTTGAAGATTCGATTCATGTATCCAGCCAGGGCATATCTATTGACGACTATTTCTAGATTCGACTCCTGTATCCAGCCAGGGCACGTCTGAAGAGTTTGAAGATTCGATTCCTGTATCCAGCCAGGGCATATCTGTTGACGACTATTTCCAGATTCGATTCCTGTATCCAGCCAGGGCACGTCTGAAGAGTTTGAAGATTCGATTCCTGTATCCAGCCAAGGCATATCTATTGACGACTATTTCCAGATTCGACTCCTGTATCCAGCCAGGGCACGTCTGAAGAGTTTGAAGATTCTATTCCTGTAGCCAGCCAGGGCATATCTGTTGACGACTATTTCCAAATTCGATTCCTGTATCCAGCCAGGGCACGTCTGAAGAGTTTGAAGATTCGATTCCTGCATCCAGCCAGGGCATATCTGTTGACGACTATTTCCAGATTCGACTCCTGTATCCAGCCAGGGCATGTTTGAAGAGTTTGAAGATTCGATTCTTATAGCCAGCCAGGGCATATCTGTTGACGACTATTTCCATATTCGATTCCTGTATCCATCCAGGGCACATCTGAAGAGTTTGAAGATTCGATTCCTGTATCCAGCCAGGGCATATCTGTTGACGACTATTTCCAGATTCGACTCCTGTATCCAGCCAGGGCACGTCTGAAAAGTTTGAAGATTCGATTCCTGTATTCAGCCAGGGCATATCTGTTGACGACTATTTCCAGATTCGATTCCTGTATCCATCCAGGGCACGTCTGAAGAGTTTGAAGATTCGATTCCTGCATCCAGCCAGGGCACATCTGTTGATGACTATTTCCAGATTCGACTCTTGTATCCAGCCAGGGCACGTCTAAAGAGTTTGTAGATTCGATTCTTGTACCCAGCCAGGGCATATCTGCATGAAGAGTTTGAAAATTAACCCCTGTAACAGGGCAGGTAATTATCTTTCTTTCTCAGGTACGCAAGTTCTCGCTAAGGAATCTCTTACGCGATTGACACCTAGATGGCATCTATAAGCTCATCCTCCCATTACAGTTCCAAATGGCATCTATGAGCCCATTCCCGACAAGGTTCTGTCACACTTCCAGATGGAATCTATAATCCCATCCTCCTATCCACCATCCCTCCAAATGGCATCTGTAAGCCCATTTCCGCTATCACACTGCTGATACTCAACTATGTGAGTGCAAATTTCTGGGCACTCTAGTGTTCAATCATCTTCCACCTTCGGATCACGAAAGGCACACAAGCCAATCTACATCCTCAGGTCTAAGAAGATTGAACAGGGGCAACTGTTGTACCCCAAAATTTTCCCTCCCATATTCTTCAAAGTTTTGACAAGCATCACCTCTTCAAATGCTTCAAGATCTCTCAAGGGTTGCACAGTCAAACCATCCTCCTAAGCCAGTCAGACTAGGGTTTTGGTTCTTGCAAGGAAGTTGAGGTTTTCAATGGCTCAATCAAGTCACATATGCCTATACACATTGTCAAGCATCTACATGCCAAGTTTCAAGGCTCACAAGGTCAAGTTGCACAGTCAAAAGCCCTAATTGCCTCACAATCAACTATAGGGGTAAAATGGTCATTTGGCAGTCAAAAGTCAAAATTTTTTGTCAACATCTTATTTTGAAGCCACAATCATCATTTGATCAAGTCTTGATCATGATTCCACAAGAATGGCTCAAAAAATCATCAAGATGTCAAAAGTTTCTATTTTGGGGCAGCTGAAAAGTCAACTGTAACTTGACCAAGGCATAACTTTTTCATGGTTCATCAGAAAAATCTCATCCAATGCTCATCTTGAAGGGGAGGACATTTCCTACAACTCATCTTCACATTCCAAATCCAAGAAATGCTCTCACAAAAAGTTATCAATTTCAACATTATAGGTCATTTTTAAAAGTCAACAAAAAGGCACTTTAAGTCAAAGACCATAACTTGAGATTGGTAAATTAAAATGACATGGGACCAAAGGCATTGGTTAGAGGACTTCAAGACCTTTCCAAAATGTCCAAGAACATGTTCATAGCTTCAAAATTGAGCAAGATATGCATTGGAGAAGTTGGGAAATTTTTGTGAAATGGCCAAAGTCAACTATCCTTGAAACTTCATTTTTGACAAAAAGGGCCCACTTTTTCCACTTGGTTCAGCTTTTCCATGCATCCCACGTGTCCCAAAATTTATTTCAAGATTGAAAATTAATTTTTCCATTTTTATTTAATTTTATTTGATTTAATTCATTTTAAATCTTTAAAATTCAAATGAAAATCAAAAAAATTAAATAAAGGATATTTTGTGGCTTGAATAGCTTTGATACACCATGAAGTACTTACCAAACTCGTGCAAGACCTATTCCAAGCATAGAAATTCAAAATTGAAGCAAATATGGCAAGTGGTTTAATGGTGTTCATGGCAAAATCAAAACTTCAATGCAAAGGCTTAATGACCATTATTCTGATTGATACTCATTACAAAACACATGTGCAAGCCTTGGCAACAGAAAGCATGACCTAGAACATTCAAAAATGGCCAAACCAATCTCAAAATATCAAGAGAAAAGTGATAATCTGAAAACCACCTTGCAGCCAAATTCAAGCTTCCTCTTTGATCCAAACACACTCCTGACCCTTCCAGGAACCTTTTGCAATCAGAATTAAGCCAAATCACTCAAGGAATCACGCCACACAAGTCACACGGTTTACACTCTTTCTCAAAATTACAGTCATACATTTATGCATTTTTAACTCTTTTCATTGATTGCATTGTACTCACAGGGTCCAAATGAAGCTTTCCATATAATTCAATTTGAGTATAATGCCCTGGATTGAAAATTACCATTAGCGATTTCTAGGTTTTCAGAGCTTTAGAATTGGGGCTTTCGCTATACTGTAAAATCAGGACTCCAAACATATATGGTCAAACTCAGCATGATGAGACGAATTGAATGGGATCCTCGCGCCTTTTTTATGTTGTCCCAATTTCTAATCGCTATTTTTTACTGTTGAAATTAGTGGGGGTTTAAAACCCCCGTTATTTGCCTGTAATTTTTGTTTCAGAACGAAGATGATGATGGCGTGGCAACCAGGGAGTGGGCCATTCAAATTGGCGCGCGCGTTTCAGCATATAGGGCACTTATTTCATATTCTTTTGTTTCTATTATGTTTACAAACAAGCGCGTTTGGTTCAGTGGCTGGCCATGTGTTTGGTAATCTCTGGGACCTGGGTTCGATTCCCAGGTCCCCCCATATTCTAATATTATTTTTTCCAACACTTTCCTGTGCAGCATTCAAAAGGAAGCATATCATACACCTCATCCAAGGGTCAGCCAAGTGTCCATCAGTGCAGATCCAGTGGCCAAAGCATGAGGACCATGGTGCTCTGGAGTCAACGTGGGCATAGGCAATCCAAGAATTCAAACGAGCTGAAGGTTCAAATGGGCCAGGATTCAACAATGCACCCTCAAATTCCATCCCACACCCCCCTTGGGTTTACTCTTCTTTTTTTATTTTGTTTTGTCATTTTCTTCTTTTTTATTTATTTGCCTTACTTTATTTTTTATTATTAACAATTAACTTAACTAATATTTTTTATAAAAAAATAAAAAAAAGAATTAACATTATTATTATTATTATTTTATTTTTGTAAATAAAATATTAACAAATAAATAGTTTAATTAAGCATTTTTAACTTCTTTTCTTAATAATTAAAATAGACTTAGAATTAGGTAAAATTAACTTTTAATTTTATTTCTTTTTATTTTATTCCATAAAAAACATAAAAAACAAAAAAAAATATTTTCTTTTAATAAATTAATTAATTAGTTTAACAAGTAGTTTTTAATTTCATTTAATCACCAAAAAGACCAAAAAAATCAATTTCTTTTCTAAAAAGGGTCAACACCCTTAAGACATTCCCGATTCTTTCTTTCGCGCGCATTTTAGTTTTAATTCCTTATTTTTGATTATTATGTAACTGCCTCCGGATGTAATAGTAATTAGGATTTTTACTGTTTTATTTACTTTCCGTACTTATTTACTAAAAACGGGTCTTTGTATTTTTGGCGATGTATAGACTCGCGCCTTGTAATAGCGTAGGATTTATGTTTCTGCAATTTACTTTCCGCACCCCCTAATTGTTAAATGCATGAAAGAGTGTATGGTAAATAAAAACAACTCGTAGCCCACTAATTACCAAGACAAACATTAACTGAATACAACACACAAAGCACATGCCACTCTTAGGGTACGCTTCACTCGTTGCCTCAAAACGTGGTCATCGAGTATAAGGTGTCTTAGAGGTCGCCCTTTGTCCAAAAGATCCAGTTGCCTCGAAACGGTTGCCTCGGATAAAAAGGATCTAGGACATTATGGTTACCACTAAGATGTCCTACCATTGCTTTGGTGACCACACTGTCCCGATAATCGAATTGACCCGAACACCTCCAACGATGGTGCTACCTACCTCTCAATGGTGGGATAGCACTATCTAAAGGACTCTTACACAACCTAATTCCTTAGAGTAGGTAGATTTCTCTTAAGTACTTGCTCTTTTCAAAACAAACAAAAACAACTTTTCGCACCTACACTTTCAAAAGTTTTCAAACAAATTTTTCATACACTCTTGAGGACTGATACAAGAGTTACTTAGAAATTTTTCAAACGAAACTTTTTCAAAACCCACACACACTTGAAAAGCAAACAATTTTTGAAAACATAAGAGCAAGTACCTAAGAGCCCGTGGATAACCACGGATAGAAAGGGTTCTAACACCTTCCCTTTCTATAAATCTACCTCCCGAACCGAGAGACATCTCGAATAAGGAATTTTGCTGTGATTTTGTCCTTTCCATGTTGGAGAACATAAAAGACGGTGGCGACTCTTGTTTACCGCGACATTTCGCGAACCAGCTAAAAAACAGTCAGTTCTCATTCCCACCGATCACAATGTTGAATAGATAATTATACGACGTGTGATGAATTCTTCGAATGTATGCGTGTTATATACATTGTTTATATTATATATATCCATAATTATATGAATTTTTATTCTTCTGTTGTAATAATGTTCTATGCGACATCGCGCAGGTACCGAGGATAGTGGTGATACTTGCCAGGATTAGTCAGAGCAGTTAGATCCTTATCTATCTGATTATCCCTAGGCAGTGAGTCATTGCTCTAGTCTATGTAACACCGGGGGGGGGGGGGGGGGGTTGAACTCATGTTTATTTGAAGAGATATTGTTATTTCTCTTATTTGAATTGTATGTTGAGAGTTTATGTTGAGTGACCTTAGTTCCTAATGATTTTAGATCCATGACTTGTTATGAGAATTTATGATTATAGTATGGGATATAATAATAATTATTATTTGAGTAAAGAATTATTTCGCTCTGATGTGCATGATTTTGAAAACATGAAGTTTGAATACATGTTATGATCATGACCAGTATGCATGTTTGAATTTCTTGGATATTTTGTGAATTCAAAATGTGACGCCCTCTTTGAGATGAATGTTATTTTACTCTGATTATGCTATTTATGCTATGTGGGATTAAAGGGTGTTACACAGGAGGCCTGACACGGCCACCCGTGTAACCTGACATGGGCTATGTCAGGATGAAGGCAGGACGAGAAAAAAGAAAATAGGAAGTCAGTGGCCTGACACGGCCGCCCGTGTCAGCTAACATGGCCCGTGTTAGGAGGTTTGTACCAGAAAAGCAAAATACAACTTTCCAGAAGGGCAACACGGGTGCCCGTGTCACCTGACATGGCCCGTGTTGGGCTGCGACGTTGATTTCAGTATTTTATGTGATTTTGCTCAGTAGTTGGCTTGTGAGGGTGTTTTAGGTATTTCCAAACGACCTAAGTGAATGTTTGATATTTAGATGAGTTTTCACGAGGAATCAGGGGACTTTTTTTTGGAAAGAGAAGAATTACATAAGAAAAGATTGGAGAAGACAAGGTTTTCGGTGGAAAGAGATTTTCATGAACGGAAGCGATTGAAGATCAAATTTTCCCCAATACTTGTAATGTTTACAATTATATTTTGTTTTCTTTGAATACTTTGAGTAGCTGAACCCCCCAATGCTAGGGGGTGTCTCTGATTTGATTTTGTAACGACTCTGAATTCCTAATTTCCGTAATACAATTGTTTTTCATATTCAATTTAATTGTATAAGATTTTTATGTTTTCTTTGTAGGACCAACAAAGAATGATTTACGGTTAACAATCAACTGGACTGCGATTGTTAAGGTTTTTGTACGATTAGACTATAGTAGATATCACCTAGGACTAGGGATACCTTATATGTTACCGGTTAATTCTTGATAAAACCAAGACTTGATTTCATCCTAATTCTTTAAGGACTTAGGATTTAGATGGATGTTCAAAGGTTTTCCCACGAAGGACTTAGGGGAAAATAAACTAAAGATCTGGTAGTTGAGTATTTTGAATTTGTTGAAGAAATCAGGATTCAAGGTTGTTACAGGGAAAATCATACACTTTACCCTAGCATATTACTCATATCTGTCAAAATAGTCCTTCGCATCTATTTATTTTATTCGCAATCATTTTATTTTACCAAATCAAACACAAACTCTAGTTTTTGTTTAATTGAACAACAATTTGAACTCCATATTTATACGCAGTCCTTGAGATCGACATTCGGGGAGATTTCCTCATTATTATTGCAGAGATAAGTTAGTACACTTGTTATTTTACCGATCAGGCACCACAAGATGGACCTACAACGTTAGCACTCAAATGCTCAAGTTATTTTAAGATTCAAGATGCGTGTATTAAAAGTGGAAATCAGAAGAATGTACCTTGAGTGACATGTGTCCATGCTATTGTTGGAATTAAATTAATAATTAATATATATAATGCATGTTTAATACAAATATTAAAAAAAAACTATAATCATATTTTAAGGCGGAAGCGAAACAAACATATGAGCATGCATACACACAACCTTATGATCTACAACATGTTATTCTATGAGATATAAATATGGATTATACGAATACCTAAATGGATCCAAGGATAAAGTTTTCTATGTAGTGATAACGAATCCTACAATACAGAAGTGTATAAACAAGCGTCTAACACTTGTTGGCTTATGAATTTTTCTCAACTGGTACTCCTAATGTCTTAAACACTCTTCAAATGGGGAGAAGAGATAATCTTCTTTTTGTACGGTATATTGGAGACCATATCATATACATAGAGTGATGGTCAATTAAGATTCTCATTATTCTGGAATGAGTCATCCTGACATCTATTCATATTTGAGCTCATATCCAACTTATTAATTAATTAATTACTAAATAGAAATCTAATTAGTCTTAAAAACTTTATTTGACCACTTAATTAATTAAGTCTCTTAATTTGATAAATAATTAATATAATTAAAATGCATATGTCCACATAATAATTATTGGAATATAATAATTTAATAATATTTATTTATGAAATATTCCAACAATCTGTCACTTGGACAATATATTTTTAATAATTATATCACAATTTTTTAGACGCGCATCCAAATGCTTTAAATTTCAATTTTATAATTTGTTTCACCTCATACATCAATAATGGGACCACCACGACTGTCATAACTAACATATAACTTGAAGGAACCCTGACGATATGAATGAGTGGCATGGAAATTTCATGTAATGTGATCTCTGAGTCATGTATATTTTCAACTAGTCCAAATGAAGTCTTTATTGAGATCAAACTAAAGATTTGTAAATTCAATATTTGCACAAAAGATACAGAAACACTTACAACAATAATAACCTCATAAACTTTATTTCTGCAGATAATCTTAACATAATATATTTATCAATATCAAAATAATATTATAAAACATAAAGAAGGAGTGACTCCCACTAATCTAAGACATCCTTAGTGACAACAATCATATGAAAGACTTTATATGTTCAGTTTTTGATTAGTGAGTCTTTAGCTTAAATTTCATTTGTATATATTCTAGTTTCAACAATAATAACTTATAAGTCAATGTACTTTTTAAAATCTATTGTTGAAACATTATAGATTGTCTAACAATACAATATAACTTGAGTGGTCTTTTAAAACCTTATATTGAATTATAACTAAATGAAATAAATACTTATATTTATTTATTCTGTATTAGGATGTATATTCAACGTCTAAAATATCAGAGTCGAACGTACTAATGATCTTCCAATTGTCTGATCTCTGATCGGTAAACACAAACTCTTTTATTCTCTATAATAATCTTCATGATTGTGTTTTTTTAACAATTAAATATTGATTTGCTCAAATGTACACAATTTTCATATGCATATAAGAAAAATCATATATAAAATCCTTACAACCAAAACGTAGGAAAGTACTCAAATTTCCAAATTTACTGTAAGGTAGTTATAATTGAGACCTAATAGTCTCACTTAATAATTGAAATATCAAAAATATTATTGTATTTCATGTTGAATTTACTTTTAACCTTATTGATAAAACACTTTTGTGATATCTTAAGGATACTTTGAGAATAATTTCTAATTACCAAAATAACTTAATACAAAAGAGGTGTTCCCAAGATCTTTCACCGCTAAATTTTCATTAGAGATTTCTTGGTTTCACATAATAAACTATATTGTTTTTTACTTAATATAATAAAATTGACATGTTATATAAGAAACATAAACTTACTCACACTAATATTATAATAGCCATTATTTTACCTCTTATTCATCTAAAAATCGAATGAGACGACTAACTTTAGAATACTCATCTTAAAACCAAATTAAATAATTATCATCATAATATTTATCTCAAAATCAAATGAGACAATTAATTTACGGGAGTATATGGTATCACTAAAGAAATAACTTTATTAAATCAAATGATTATGTTAATTTACAAACCATATACCTTTTGTCTATTTACACAAAGTTTCTCACGGCTGCACCATATTATTTTATTAATATTTCTATTAAGAAATAAAATCTTAACATTTATCTTATGTAGATAAAAAAACATATAATGAGCAAAGAGCGACATGACTAACCAAATAGGGAGTTTTAAGAAAAACAAATTGATTTTTCTTTATAATCAATCTTTTCTGACACTTTGTGTCCTAGTTCTTGAAGGTGTTAAGTTTGATCTTCATAAATCCATTTATCAATTTTCTTGAAAGAAAGAAACATAATGTTATTGTGAGGATCAAAATTTACTATATTAATAGTAACTATATGAATTGGTTTAGAATCAATTCTTCCTCATTTAATTTTGTTTTTTAATCATATATCTCTCCCAAACTCAATATCCTCAAAGAACTTTAAAATTTTTCCTTGAAATACTCTTTAACTTGTGGAATCAAATAATTATATTTCTTAAATACCTCAACAATTATATATTTTCACAAGTCATAACTGAAAGGCTATAATAATATTTTAATTTAAAAGATAAATTGAATTATTATTTTAGAATAATATAAAAATTGTATTGTTTAAAAATAAACTTAAAAAAACAAAAAATTGATCCTAATAATGATTCACCAAATTATATTTCAAATAAAAATATAAGCAAGTGACAAAAAATATCAAATACTTGAAAGATATTAATATTTATTGAATTTGTTGACTCCGTATTCATGTGTATTTCAACATCATTGAACATTTATCAGTTCATATAATAATTCTATAATTTCTCCTAATTTTCTAGAGTGTTATTTAAATTTCACTTGCTTTGACAATATTGCACACTTTATTAAATATTTATATTAAATAATTATTTCCAACTTTAACTTAATTGTGCAAAAGAAATAATAATACTTAAATTTTCGAGAAAATTACCCGATAGTAAGACTTAACACCTTGGCAAGAATACAATATTACAAAAAATATTAAAGATAATCTTTTTGTTTGTTTAATATTTATGACGTTCTATTTCTCCAATAATAGTTTGTTTATATTGTTATTGCTTTAAGAACACCTTGGATTAAACAAAGAAAATATGATAAATTTAGTGTCATCTTAAATGATACTTAAAAAAGAAATGTCATGCTTTATGATCATAAATTAGATTTATCTTAAAAGAGAACAATAAAATGTAGTATAATTTACTAACCAAAATAGCAAATTCACCATTGATATTAAGTCTTTAGGAAATAAAATCAATTGCTAGTAGTATTTATTTTGAATGATCAAACACTGACAATGAATATTTATAAACAGTAAATTCATACAATAACAACAAATTTATCTTATATATGCGAGTGCAATTTGTGGAACCTTGTTTTACAGGTAATATATTGTTGTACTCCAAAATTTTCCCTCTCATTTTATCAAGATTTTCCTCACAGGACTCTTTGGACTCAAGACCAGATTAGGGTTTGCTCTGCTCAAGACATCTCCTTGCACTAATGACCTGAAATTAGGGTTTGAGTTTGCACAAGGACTTTTGGACTTTAAATGCTCAATGTAACTTTCATACTTCATGTTGGACCTATGAGATTGCTCATACCAAGTTTCAAGCCTTGAATCAAATTTTTGCCCAGTCAATTGGACAGTTGACCTAAAAATCAGCTGTATTGGGGAAAAAGTCAATTGTGGCCAATTTACAGTCAAACCTCATAATTTTTGATCCACATCAATATTATAGGCTCATATGAACCATTTGGTCAAGTTTGGACCACAACTCCTCAAGAAATTTGATCAGATAATCAAAAGGGCAAAATGGTCATTTTTAGGGTTTTGACTGCAGAAGGGAAATTTCTTATTTTTAACCTAGCCAATGGAAAATTGGGTTCAAGCAAGGTTTGAAGGACTCAATGGCATCATCTTTACCTAATCACAAGGTTCAAAAGATCTCAATTGCATTGAATTGATAGATGAATTTTTCAGTCAATTGATCAAAAATCAACTGTACACTGAAAAGTCAAACTTTGACTTTTTGGTCAAAATCAAGTGTCAAGGGCCATTTTTCATCAAGATGTGTCAAAATATGAAACTTGTTCACCAAGAAACCTAATTTTGAAAATTAGGGTTTAAAATGGAAAATTTTCATAACTTAGAAATTTTCTAAGTTATGAAAATTTCTTATTTTTTCCCAACTTTGCCCAACTTTTTCACCATGATGCAATTGGATTCAAAGAAAACTTCCAACATGAAAGTTGTATTCCTCCACAAAATCTACAACTTCTATTCACAAAGTTTTCCCAAAAGATGCTTGGATCTCAAGTTATGATTTTGTGAATAAGGGTTCATGAAACTTTTAACTTAGTGAAATTTTGCCCTAGTTTAGGCAGGATTTTGACCTATCTTTATGGTAACTTTTCACATAGTTCAAATTTGAATCTCAAAATGCATTTCAAATATGGATTGTATAGAATGTTACAAGCTTTCCAAAATATCAAAGAACTCTCCAAGATCATTTGTGGTTAGGGAGAATCGAAAGTTTGAAAATAGAAAATTATCACTTTTGGCCAAGGCATTTTGCACATTGATACAAGTTGCAAATCAGTTTGGATCATGCTTGTACTTGTTTTACAGGTTCTAATCCTTTCTACACTCATAAATTAAATGCAAACACATTGGATTAAGGCTTTGTTCTAAGTTTTAGAGTATTGTACAAAGAATTATTCCAAAAATGGCAAAAAGTTAACATTGCCACTTTGATAAAGCATGCTTTTGGCAATTTTGTTTGTCTTGAGCCATGGACCTGATTTCTTAATGAAAACAACATCCACAGACATCAGGAAAAGTTCACCAACTCTCATAAGGCCTCAAGCTAGCAAGTACAACCCTTAAGCTTTGTCATTTCAACTTTTGCTTCAAAAGCAAGTAACTTGCAAAAGTCAGCATATCTCTTGTATCTGTTAAAACTAAGTCTTGTGCACATTTCAAACAACTTCAGCATATCACACCAAGCAAAAAGCATGATTGCCAAGCCTCTCAAACACCCAAAACACTAAAGCACCAAGTTCTTGTCAAAACAGGGCAAGCCCTGCAGAACCACTTCCAAATCCAATTCCACTCGTGCGTTTTATCCCAAACCACTTCAAGCACATTCTAAACAATACACCTAAGCTATCCAAGCACCTGTCCAGCCAGTGTAACTCCATTTTCACACTTCACCATTTTTACTTTGAAGCTTTACAGGTTGAGTTCTACAAGCACATTCAGGCAAGTTCAAGGCAAGCCAAGCATTGGGATAGGTTGAGTGAATTTCAGGCAAGCTAACACGACCTTCAGGCCTCATCCAAAACTCCTACATTGCCATATCCAAACTTGGCTGAAACAGGTAATTTTCAAACTTCTATCTCCTTATTTAGGAATCATTAGGCTTAGGTTTGTAAAGCAAAAATGTAGCCCTTAATGTCCTTGAACTGTACATATGCATAAAATTCATTTATGTTAACTGAGCTAGGAGAATTTGGATGTTGAAGTTGTTGAATTTTTTACGTCAGAAATTGGGGGTGATAAAATTCTCCCTGGTTTCTTAGAGTTAGATCAAGTTTTTTATATGGTTAGAATCGTGGTTTAAAGCTCTATAATTTTCATGTTATGAGTTTTTGATTTCATGCAAGAACAAGAGAGAACAGGTTGAAGATGTAGAACGCTCATTTTTTGTCACAAGGTCAGGGACGAAGTGCAGCATGGGCTGGGCCTGGCTTGATTCTGCTTTTGACACCCCCATTCTTCTTTTTGCACCCCCTTGGCCCATTTCTTTATTTTTGCATATTTTTCATTTCTTTTTTTATTTTCTATTTATTATTTTTTTCTAAATATTAAAAATCACCAAAAATATTTTCTTAAATTTTCACATTTTTATTTTATTTTTTTGGCATAAGAATAGTTTATTAAATAATATATACTTTTATTTTCTTAAACAAATTTATAAATAATACAAATATTATGTTTTTTTTTTCATTTCTATTATTTATACACTTAAAAATAATATTGTCATACATATTTTATTTTTTAACATTTTTTGCGTATATTTTTATTTATTTTTTGTACATAAATGAAATAAAATAATAATAGAAATATATTTTCTTTTAAAACAAAAATTAGGGTTTCCACCCTTTCCAAAAAATAATCATTTTTATTTTCCCTTATACATTAAATAAACTTATTTTTACATACATAAAAATAATACAAAAAACATTTTTGCATATTTATATTTAATTGCATATTTAAATATTATTCATTTATTTATTTGTACAAATAAATTCAATATGGTTGTAATAGTCATAGGGCTTTATTTTGTGCAATATCCCCTTATTCAAACTTGTATCCCCCTCCCCATAATAATATTGTAATAGTCTTAGATTTACTTTTACGCATTTATTGCTTTTATATACATGTTTAGTAAATTAGGGTTTGCATGATAAGACAAAAATCAAACAAATAGCATGACCTAATCCAAGACAAATAAAAAGCATATAAAATGACAACACATTACACACAAACATCCTTAAGGTATCCCCACTTGGTTGCCTAATAAAATGGCCATGGTATGCATGCAAAGTATCTTGGCAAAACAAAACAAAACAAAAGATCATAGTCCCTCGATGACGCTATCTTGGTTTCCTATACAAAAATGATCTAGTCCCTCAAAAAAACTTGCTAAGATACTTGGAAATATTGTTATCATGGTCATACGATGACCCGCGCCTGTCCCGTTTAACATCCAAGCACAAGGTTGTTTACCAAATACAATGGTAAAACAACAATGTAAAAGGGTTAAAATGTGTAGGAAATATCTTTGAGTAGGGTAGATAACTCCTAGCTACTTGATCAATTTGCAAAAATCCTTGCTATTTTTAAAAACACACACATAATTTCAAAACAATTTCCCAACAAACTTTCAAACATTGAAACATTTTTCAAAAGACAATACATCTTTGTATACATTCTTCAAACAAGACTGATTACAAAGATTGCCACAATGATGGCCTCTTTTCAAAATACTTTCAAAACCACACACAAAAGCCCCATTTCAAACAATTGAAAAAGCAAAGCAAGTGATCTAAACAAGTAACTAAGAGCCCATGGAAAACCATGGATGAAAAGGGTGCTAGCACCTTCCCTTTTCATGATCTACCCCCCGAACCCGAGAAAAAATCTCAAAGGTCTTTCCTGTGCTTTTTGACCTTTCCTTTGGATAAAATAAAAAGTCGATGGTGACTCTTGCTAAACCGAAACATTTGCGAACACAAACAAAAAACCTCAAGTCAGTTCTCCCACCGTATCACAGAACTGGCGACTCTGCTGGGGAAAATTCTAAAAGTGGGGTTACCTTAGGGTTTAGATCACCTTTACATGCTTACCTTGTTTGCTTTGATTGCTTTACATTTGGTTCTTTTGTTTGGGTTTGAAATCTTCTACCCGAATTTGGGAAACATTCATAGGTAAATAGCAATACGTTGTGGAAACTGTGCGGGGTATACCGACATGGTCGAAGCAATAGCTATATTAGTGCGACATATTTATGGGTATCGGTAGCCTTTGAGTCAATCAAAGAGAATACGGGGCCGCTGAGTGATGTCATGAAGCACTAATGGAATTTTAGAACCTTTACTTGACCATCTTGGCCTTTTAAGATGTAGTGAGATGACCGGCTTTGGTGCAGTCCGAAGTTGGTAGATACTCGATACTACACTCATTGAGGGTTATTTTCTTGGAATATTTCGGTCGCCAGTAAAGGCAGTTCTCTTGGTAGACACTAGTTCTTCGCTGAATGTCTTACCGAAGAAAGCCTTGGACAGATTGGACTGTGAAGGCCTAATCTTGAAGCCCAATAATATCATTGTCAGAGCCTTTAATGGTTCTAAAAGGATGATCCACGGGGAGGTGGACATCCCGATTAAAGTGGGAACTGAAACCTTCAACTCCACATTCTATGTGATTGACATTCTTCCTTCATATTCTTGCTTGTTGGGAAGACCCTGGATTCATCATGCTGGAGCCGTCACTTCTTCTCTGCATCAAATGCTCAAGTACCCTGTCCAGGGGAAAATCATAACAGTTCATGGCGAAGAGGAGTACATGATAAGCCATCTAAATTCTTTCCGCTATGTGGAATTAGATGGCGAATTCATAGAAACCCCTTTCCAACACTTTGAAGAAGTTTCTCCTGAAATAGCATCAACCAAGACAGTGTCCCATGTACTTGCAATTACCAAACCTGTGCCTCGGATGTCATCCCTCAAAGATGCAAAGGCTGTGATTGAAGAAGGAGGAAGCACAATATGGGGTCAGCTACCAGACTTTCCTTTTAAATCAGATAAATTCGGCTTGGGTTTCACTTCTCTGCTCAAAAGGTTGTACACCGCACCCGGGCTAGGGGACCACCAGTGAAGATCACCCATCATAGAGTCAATGCTTTGGAGGATAGTGAAGAGGAGAGCAACCTGGAAGACTGGATTTTCCCTACTGTTGAAGGAGGACTGTGCAACTGGGAGGCAAAAGACTTTGTTCCCATTACTTTCATAAATCAGTAACTTATCTTTCAAACGTTTCTGTTGGTTTGTAATAATTCTCAAACAATTCGTACACTTTTAGCCTTGTGCCTTACCCGAGGTACATAGGTCCATTTGTAAGGGTTTGATTTTTCATCTTCATATGCCATTTTAATGAATCATGGACGTTTTCACATATAAACTTTTGTGTTCATTGTCTTTCTTTTTACATTTTATTTGTTTAAAGGTGGCTATCCCTTACACACACCCACACTCACAAATGCAGGTACCCTTCCATTCCGGATTCCATGGGTAACAATTCTACTATGACCTTCAGTGACTCTGAAGATCTGGTCTACCATGCCGAATACGAAGGTGATGAAGACTGTGAAGTGCCGGGAGAATTGGCTAGACTGCTACAACAGGAAGAAAGGGATATTCTGCCTCATGAGGAGCTGTTAGAGACAATCAACTTGGGTACTGATGAAGACAGAAAAGAAGTTAGAGTGGGTGCCAACCTAGAGCCAAGTGTCAAAGAGCGCTTAATTCAGCTGTTGAATGAATATGTTGAGATCTTCTCCTGGTCCTATGAAGACATGCCGGGACTCGGCACAGATATTGTGGTCCACCGTCTCCCTACCAGAGAAGACTGTCCACCAATTACATAGAAAGTCCGCCGAAAGAGGCCCGACATGTCAGAAAAGATCAAAGCAGAAGTTATGAAGCAGTTCAATGTTGGATTTCTTGCTGTTACTTCCTATCCACAATGGGTTACTAACATTGTGTCTGTGCCTAAGAAGGATGGAAAAGTGAGAATGTGCATGGATTATAGAGACTTAAACAGGGCTACCCCTAAAGATGATTTTCCACTTCCGCACATTGACATCTTGGTTGACAATACAGCTCAACACAAGGTATTTTCTTTCATGGATGGATTTTCAGGTTACAACCAGATTAAAATGGCACCTGAAGACATGGAGAAAACTACTTTTGTTACACATTGGGGTACGTTTTCCTATAAAGTTATGCCATTTGGACTGAAGAATGTCGGGGCAACCTATCAACGAGCCATGGTAGCTTTGTTTCATGACATGATACATCATGAGATTGAAGTCTACGTAGATGACATGATAGCCCGTTCACAGACAGAAGAAGAACACCTCGACCATTTGCAAAAGCTGTTTGTCAGGTTGAAGGAGTACAAGCTCAGACTGAATCCTAACAAGTGCACTTTCGAAGTCAGGTCCGGTAAACTCTTGGGTTTCATCGTCAGCAACAAGGGCATCGAGGTTGATCCTGCCAAAGTCAAAGCTATACAAGAAATGCCTGCCCCTCGCACTGAGAAGGAGGTTAGACGTTTCTTGGGATGCCTAAACTACATTGCAAGGTTCATTTCTCACCTAACATCTACCTGTGAGCCAATCTTCAAACTGTTGAAGAAAGATCAGGTGGTTAAATGGAATGATGATTGTCAAATTGCTTTCAATAAAATCAAGGAGTATTTGCTAGAACCTCCTATCTTGATGCCTCCCGTCGAAGGAAGACTGCTAATCATGTATCTGACCATCCTAGATAATTCAATGGGGTGCATACTGGGCCAACATGACGAGTCTGGCCAAAAAGAGCATGCCATTTATTACCTTAGCAAAAAGTTTACCAACTGTGAGACCCGATACTCACTGTTCGAGAAAACTTGCTGCGTTTTGGTATGGGCTGCTCCTCGGCTAAGGCAGTATATGTTGACTCATACCACTCTACTGATATCTAAGATGGATCCGATCAAGTACATCTTTGAGAAGCCTGCTTTATTTGGAAGAATATCTAGATGGCAGATGATCCCGATTGAATACGATATCTAGTACACGACCCAGAAAGCTATAAAGGGAAGTGTACTAGCTGACCATCTGGCTCATCAGGTTGTCGAAGATTACCAATCCATGAAGTTTGACTTCCCCGACGAGGACATTATGACATTGGACAACATTGAAGACTTCAGACCATATGACGGACCTGAACAAGGATCTCGATGAACCATGTACTTTGATGGTGCCTCTAATGCACTTGGTAACGATATCGGTGTTGTGCTCATCTCACCAGAAGGTTGCCATACACATTTCACCTCCAGACTTTGCTTTAACTGCACCAATAACATGGTAGAGTATGAAGCTTGTATCTTTGGTATCAAGGCTGCTATAGACTTGGGAATTAAATCTTTGATTGTGTTTGGGGATTCCGCTTTGGTCATCAGTCAGATCAAAGGAGAGTGGGACACTAAGCATCCAAATCTCATCCCTTTCAAAGAACATGTCTTGACATTGTTACCACATTTCAAGCATATTACCTTCGAGCACTTCCCGCGAGAAGAAATTCAGCCAGCAGATGCTCTAGCTACAATGTCATCCATGTTTAAACTTAACTGGGATAATGAGGCTCCCCAAATCACCATTGAATGGATGGACGAACCTGTATATTGTCACGAGATTAATACCAAAGAAGTAGTGGACCGACCTTGGTTTCACGAAGTTAAAAGGTATCTCGAGGCGCAAGAATACCCTGAAGGAGCTTCAGTCAATGACAAAAAGTTCTTGAGGAGATTCTCTGCCAAGTTCTTCCTGAGCAATTGTATCCTATACAAGCATAATCATGATTGCATTCTGCTCCATTGTGTGGACAAGGTTGAAGCTGAACAAATCATGGCTGAACTGCATAATCGTACCTTTGGCACTCACTCTAGCGGGCATACTATGGCTAAGAAGATTCTTCGGGCAGGCTATTACTGGTCTACCATGGAAGCTGACTGCCATCAACATTCCCGTACTTATCACAAATGTCAAATCTATGCGGACAAGGTACACATACCTCCAGTTCCTCTCAATGTCGTAACAGCTCCTTGGCCATTCACAATGTGGGGAATCGACATGATTGGAGAGATCAAGCCTACAGCATCCAATGGACACCGTTTCATTCTGGTGGCCCTTGATTACTTTACCAAGTGGGTCGAAGCATCTTCCTTCGCATCCGTCACAAAGAATGTTGTCGCCCGCTTCATCAAGCAGAATCTCATTTGTCGGTACGGTATCCCCGAAAGGATCATCACTGACAATGGTACAAACCTGAACAACACTATGATCACCGCCTTGTGTGAGCAGTTCCAGATTCAACATCACAATTCATCTCCCTATCAGCCAAATATGAATGGTGATGTCGAAGCTGCGAACAAAAATATCAAGAAGATCATACAAAAGATGACAGTCATCTACAAGGACTGGCATGAGATGTTACCGTTTTCTCTCCACGGGCACCATACCACGACGCGTACATCAACTGGGGAAACACCATATTCTTTGGTATACGGCATGGAAGATGTTTTACCTATCGAGGTTCAGATTCCCTCCTTGAGAATCATGAAGGATGCTGGTTTAAGTGAATACGATTGGATTCAGACCCGGCTTGATCAACTTAACTTGATTGATGAAAAATGACTCACTACTGTTTTCCATGGTCAGACATATCAAAAACGGATGATCAAGGCTTTCAACAAGAAAGTCAGGCGCCAGGTATATCAAGTCGGGGATCGTGTAATCAAGCGGATCATCTTTCTGCAAAGTGATCCCAGGGGAAAATGGACTCCTACCTATGAAGGACCATTTGTGATCAAAAACATCTTTTCTGGTGGGGAAATGATATTAATCACCATGGACGGCGACGACCTGCCGCACCCTGCGAATGCAGACATAGTCAAAAGATACTACGCATAAATGACCCGACAAGTTGAAAACCCGAAAGGGCGACTTGGGAAAAAAAGGGCATCCCAGTGGATCGAAAACCCGAAAGGGCGGTTCAGGAAAAAATTAGGGATAAAACAAAAAAAATCTGTACACCCGGCAAGTTGAAAACCCGAAAGGGCGACTTGGGCAAAAAAGGGTTTCCCGGTGGATCGAAAACCCGAAAGGGCGGTCCAGGAAAAATTTAGGAAATTAAAGCGTATGACTATATCTCGTCGGATCACTTTAAGGACAATCTCTTCACAGACAAGCTCCTGGCTTCTGATCAACTCAATCATCTTCGGACGAAGTAACGAATGGACGAGATATTCAGAGTTATGAAGGCTATAGCAGAATGGGAACCCCATGAAATTTTTACACATAGCCATCTTTCTTTGTATAAATTTTTCTCATTTTTTATGACAGCATTCTCTTACTAGGACGTCTGTCTCCTTTGTACAAAATACTTACACAAAGTTAATACAAAGATACTTCAAAGTGCATAAAACTATTTGCCTTTTCTTCTTTTTACACTTGTGTTTTATTTGAAAACGTCCAATGATTTATTATTGAGCATATGCATTTGAATATAATCACTGCTTACAAATAAACGAAATGTGGAAGAATAATTACTGACAGGTTGAAAGTATAGGAAGACGTCTTTAGGCTATTCCAAGAGAAATCCCCTGCAATATATCATCTAGATCCCCCAGCGGAGCTAAAACCTTGAAATACATATCCCCAGCGGAGCTAAATTTCAAATCCCTTAATCCCCATCAAAGTTAAAACTTCAAACTCCCAATCCTCAGCGGAGCAAAACTTTGAACTACAGACCCTCAACGGAGATGAAACCTTCTTCCCCAATGGAGTCAAATTTCCAACTACCAATCCATAGCAAGAACCATTCAGTTTTCCCCAGATTCCCCAGCAAGTTGCCTTAAAGTCTGAGAGTCAACCAGATAACAGTTAACTTTTTCCTTATCCCCAAACTAGGATAATTTCCCAGTAGAATGGCATACAACCCAAACTCCTGAACTTCTTCCAAACAGGAATAAGATTTTCCCCCAGAGTCCTGAACTTACTCTCCAGCAGGATAGCTACTCCCCAGCAGTATAGCTATTCCCCACAGGGTTTTTACTCCCCAACAGAAAGAAGATTCTCATTCTTGATTCCCCAGTGAAGTTGCCAAAGTCTTCATTAACTCCCCAACATGATTTGTCAGAATTTTTAATCCCCTGCAGATTGAAGATTCTCATTCTTGACTCCTCAGCATGAAGTCCCCAAGGATTCAAATTCCCCTAGCAGATTGAAGATTCTCATTCTTAATTCCTTGCAAAAGCCATTAGAGTCTTCCTTATTCTCCAGCAGATCAAGGTTTTCCTTTGTTTGATCCCCGATAGAGATCGCCAGAGTTTTCCCTATTCTCCAGCCGGGTAAGGATTCCCATTGTGTAATCCCCAGTGGAAGTTTTCAAATTTCTCCGGATTCCCCAAGCAGATTTCTCCAAAGACTTGAAGGATCCATATATCCCCAAGAAAATCATGAAGGATTCTCATATCCCCACAGAGGTTGTCAAAGTTTTGATAATCCCCATGAGTTGCCAAGGATTTTCTGTCCCCAACAGTGGTCCATGGATTTCTCATCCTCAACAATCAAAGACTTTGAGTCTCCAACAACGGTCAAGGATTTATTTTCCCCGACAGCAGTCAAGGATTTTATTATCTCCAGCCATCAAGGATTTATTTTCCTTAGCAAGACAGCTAATCAGCTTACATGCGCATACATTACATTCATATATCATAAACATTAATAAAACATATTTTATTCATCATACATTTCATGCAACATAACTTTGTGTTCAACTAACATTTTACCCTTTTCAGGATAAGATTAAAAGCTATTTTTAACAAATATTCAAAGATTTCAGATACAGTACGGATACGCTCCAGACACGGATGCCATTCTGTCACTCATTCAGACTTCAACAATCAGAT
Source organism: Vicia faba (assembly GCA_948472305.1). Taxonomy (NCBI): domain Eukaryota; kingdom Viridiplantae; phylum Streptophyta; class Magnoliopsida; order Fabales; family Fabaceae; genus Vicia; species Vicia faba. Next base: position 1,268,579,130 of record OX451736.1, on the reverse strand, counting down.
ACAGATTAGATACGCTCCAGACACGAAAGCCATTCTATTTCTCATTCAGATTCAACTATCAATTTCAAGTTCAGATACACTCCAAACACGGCAGTCATTCTGTTTTTCACTTATTCAGATCCCAGTTACAGTTCAGATACACTCCAGACACGGAAGTCATTCTGCTACTCATACAGATCTCAACTTCAGATACAGTCCAGATACGCTCCAGATACGGTTGCCATTCTGTCACTCATTCTAATTTTCCCCAGCCCAGAGATGCTCCAGAAACGGATGCTATTCTGTCGCTTATTCAAATACAAGATTCATATACGGTCCAGATACGCTCCAGACATGGTAGCCATGCTGTCACTTATTCTGACTTTTTCCCCAGCCCAGAGATGCTCCAAGCACATATGCTTTTTTGTCGCTTATTCAGACTCAGATACAATACATATACACTCCAGACACAGTAGTCATTCTGTTATTTATTTAAAATCAAATACAGTTACAGCTCGGATACGCTCCAGACACGGACGCCATTCCCTTGCTCATACAGATCCAATCTCCAGATACAACTCAGATACGTTCCAAATACGGATACCATTCTGATGTTCATTCTCCTGATTTTCAACAAACATTCTTGGATGGCATATTTAAGCCCATCTCCGACAAGATTTTTTCACCTCTCCAAATGGCATCTTTAAGCCCATTCCCTCAACTATACTTTGACGAGTGCAAATTTACGGGCACTCTAGTGTCCAATCATCTTTTACCTTCGAGTCACGAACAACAAACTCGCTAATCTAATTCTTCAGGTTCAAGAAGATTGAACAGGGGCAGCTGTTGTACCCCAAAATTTTCCCTCTCATTTTATCAAGATTTTCCCTCACAAGACTCTTTGGACTTCAAACAGGATTAGGGTTTGCTCAGCTCAAGACATTTCCTTGCACTGTTGACCTGAAATTAGGGTTTGAGTTTGCACAAGGATTCTTGGACTTCCAATGCCTCATGTGACTTTCATACTTCATGTTGGACTCCTAAGATTTCCCATCACTACAAGAAAATTGGCAGATTGCGACGGGTATTTTTGTAGATTACGACGGTTAAAACCGTCGCAATTTGCTTTCCACGACGGTTGCTTTACCGTCGCAGAAGTGTGTGTCCCCAACCTATTTCGCGACGGTTACAAAAACTGTCGTTCAAGTTTACGACGGGTTTGGAGCTGACATAATCAAGTATTGGTGACTGTTTGATACCGTCGTGACTATCTTTTGAGTTTCTTTTAATTATTGATGGTGACGGTTCGATACTGTCGTGAATATCTTTTGAAATTGATTAAATTGTTTATGGCGACGGTTCGATACCGTCATGACTTTTGTTGATTATTTTTAATTGTTGATTACGACGGTTCGGTACTGTCGCCATGACTTTTGTTTATGTCTTGATTTTTTTTTCTATTATATATATTTTTTATTTAAATTATTATATATGTAAAAAATTCTAAATATAGTTTTTTTTTGTGTTATTTTTTTCTTTAAATTATTTCTTCTTTAATATATTTATTTATAATATTATTTTTTGTTTTATTTTCTATCACTTTGTAATATAGTAAAAATAATTTCAATAAAAAATATTTAACATCAAATAAGCATTATAATATCCAAAAAAAATGTGTGTTCCATAATCATGTAAAATGCGAGTTCCATAATCATGTCAAGTAGTACAAAAAACCCAAAATATATCAATTCCTAATCTTATAATAATAAGTATCATTATGCCAAAAATACATGAGAAAGTTCACAATCTAATTATCTCGATCATAGCAAAGTCTAATTTGTCCTCCCTGAAGTTCCATTATCTCCAATACGGTAGCTAGACTCAGATGAACGTCTACCATCAGCGGGTGATTCCAATCCCTAAAAAAAGGTATTAAAATAATAATCTTTAAAATAATACTCATAAAATTTAACTTTAAATGCGTCAAAATAATATACCTGTCTTCCACTAAAATTCTGCATTTGCATTAAGAGTTCAATTTCCTTTGTCCTCGCCTTGTCCCTTTGCGTTAAGAATATGATTGCCTGTGTTAATTCATCAATTTTTGAATTCTTTTCTTTAAGTGCATTAATTTCTTCTTGCATTTCCTTTATTTGTTCACTTTCTGCAGAAGAAGATGTCGATCTCGTAGATCTATTAATTTGAGATGGTGTAACTCCAAGTCCCATACTACGAACATATCCATGCTTTTCTTTTCCAAATACTTTCTGAAATGCCTCATTTTCAGACACAAAATCCTTAATTGCAGCTTGTAATTTTTTCTGCACATGAAAAAGAAAAAATTGAGCTATTGTTTATATAACAAGAATAAAATTGAGCTATTTTTTCTCCCACGCGATTGCTTTCATGTTTTCTCCCATAATCATCCTATGGTTACTATCTATTTTCACGATTGGCATTTACAATGTCATCAAGTGGAATCCAAGCATATATCGGGCTCTTTCTCCATATTATATATATAAATTCCAGTGGTGAGTTTTATTTGGGATGGTTCTATTACTATTACCGTTTTTTTCCAGTATTTCAAAAGAATTAACTTGTACTTACATTATTGTTGTATGCATCTTCATTGATAAATGACCCGTTAGGCTTTTTATGAGAAACTGCATACATTTCTCCTCTGCTGTATGTTCGTCCATCTCTCATTTCCTGTAAATAAAAACTAATATAAATTGTTTGTACTATCAAGCAAACGTTAACAACATATAGATTTAGACATACGAACTCATGTTTCTTCCTTGCAAGCGACTTAGATCCGAGTGTATGCGGAGCCTTCAATTTTGCTCTATTTTGGGAATTTTTTTGGGATATTTTCTACATTTGTAACAAATAAAAACATGCATTATAGATAGGGATAACATACAAACCAGAGAAATCTAACAAATAAAAACACTAATGTTACCTGTGTTTTTTCTTTCCGCCTATATTGAACATAAACAGCCCAGTCATTTTCAGGAATGCCTCTGCATTTTGGATAATTTTGAAGATTTTCCTCCAAAGGGAGATCCCATCTATAAAATTCGTGAAACAATGTATGTCGGGCATCCTTCCATTTCCTTGCAGTAGAAGCAAGTACAAAATCTTTGTCACGCCCATCATCCACAAGAAAATGGCGCTAAACATAAAAATATATTAGTTGACAAAGGAAATAATAATCACCATGAAGTTAATTTAAAAAATATGTAATTGTTTATTAATAATACCTTTATCTTTGATTCATAAAACTTTGTTTTTGTATCTGCTGGAACATTCTTCCAACTCTCAAACATTATGGGAATATCTCTAAACATTCTAATAATTATACCCAAATATCCCCCTAGCAAACCAGAAGCCGGTCCTACTGCACAATCATTCTTATTGAATTCAAGTATTATCCATGTTCCATCAGGCTCTGATTTCGCAACCAAGTCTTTCACACATAAACGTGTGTTTGAAACATAACCTTCCTCGTCTATCACATTAAAAAAGTAAACAAATTAATTTCATAACTCAACTATGTAAAAAATTTGAATTATTTATAGATACTTTAACCTTAAATTACTTACTAATGACATTTACATCCCAATACTCAGATTTAGCCACTTTAACAACATCTCCAGTCCCATCTCCTACCACAACATCTCCAGTCCCATCTCCTACCACAACATCTCCAGCCTCATCTCCTAATACAACATCTTCAGCCTCATCTCCTACCACATCATCTTCAGCCTCATCTCCTACCACAACATCTTCAGCCTCATCTCCTAATACAACATCTCCAGTCCCATCTCCTACCACAACATCATCAGCCTCATCTCCTACCATGTCATCTTCATCCTCATCTTCTACCACAACATCTTTTGCAATTTGGATTGACGGAGGGGTTATTGTAGTTTCCATTGGTGGAGGGGTTATTGTAGTTTCCATTGGTGGAGGGGTTATTGATGATTTGTGAGTTGTAATTGAACGTAGGCGCTTCTTATTTACTTCAAGCTATCGGTGGATGAGCATCCCAATACTAATAATGCTATCGGTGGATGAACAATCTAGTTGTTAATGGCCATTATAGTTTTTTTTTACAAAATACCCAACATTCTCAACAAAATATCCAATCTATTCATATTTGTCTTCATCTTTCACCTTTCATATATGCATTGGAGATTCGCTTAGGTTGGGCTGGGAAAGGAACAACTACTATCCCATTTGGATCAGTATATGGTCCTCTTATATCAGTTTTATGCCTAAAACAACAAATTAGAAAACCTAAAAAATAATAAAAAGAAATAAAACCCTAAAACAACAAATTAGAAAACCTAACATCAATTTAATATATTCAAACTCAAAATCAATCATCACAAAGAGCTCAACCATAAGATTCAAGTGAATCTCCAATGCTGAAATCAATGGCAGAGAATGAGAGAGATGAGAACAATGCAAAAAGTGATACATAAAACTTACTGTGTTTGAAGAGATGAACGCAGAGGATGTTAAACTGCTTGCTGTGCGTTTTTTGGTGTGAAGATGAGCGGTTTGAAGAGATTCCTTTCGGTGTCAAGGGGTTTCTTTCGGTGTGAAGAAGAACGGCATGAACGGCACCGTGAGTAGAAAAAGTGAACGCATGAGTAGAAAGTGAATGGATGTTTTATGAGCTTTTTAACTTTTTTACGGCGACGGGTGTTTTACCGTCGTGCCCATGAGAATTTTTAAAGGTTTTGGGTGCGAAGGTTGTTTTACCGTCGTGAAATGAATTTTAGGACGGATAATTTTACCGTCGTGAAAGGTTTAAGGGTGTGACGGGTACTTTACCGTCGTGATATGCCTTTTAGGACGGTTAATTTTACCGTCGTGACTAGTTGTTGGTGAAAAATCAATGTTAAAAGTGTTAAATGGGGGCCGATGGTTGTTTTACCGTCGTAATAATAATATTATGATGGTTAAATATACCGTCGCAAAATAAATATTAGGGACGGTTGGTGTCAACTGTCGTAAACATTGTCTCTATAAGTCAATTACGACAGTTATCACATAACTATCGCAATTTTTGTGTCGTTAAACACTAATTTTCTTGTAGTGCATACCAAGTTTCAAGCTTTAAATCAAATTTTTGCCCAGTCAATTGGACAGTTGACCTAAAAATCAGCTGTATTGGGGAAAAAGTCAACTGTGGACATTTACAGTCAAACCTCATAATTTTTAATCCACATTAACATTATAGGCTCATATGAACCATTTGATCAATTTTGGACCACAACTCCTCAAGAAATTTGATTAGATCATCAAAAGGGCAAAATGGTCATTTTTAGGGTTTTGACTGCAGAAGGGCAATTTCTGATTTTTAACCTAGCCATTGGCAAATTGGGTTCAAGCATGGTTTCAAGGACTCAATGGAATCATCTTGACCTAATCACAAGGTTCAAAAGATCTCAAAAGTATTGGATTGACAGATGAATTTTCCAGTCAACTGATTAAAAATCAACTGTACACTGAAAAGTCAAACTTTGACTTTTTGGTCAAAATCAAATGCCAAGGGTCATTTTTCATCAAGATGTGTCAAAAAATGAAACTTGTTCACCAAGAAACCTAATTTTAAAAATTAGGATTTAAAATGGAAAATTTGCATAACTTAGAAATTTTCTAAGTTATGAAAATTTCTTATTTTTTCCCAACTTTCCCCAACTTTTTCACCATGATGCAATTGGATTCAAAGGAAACTTCCAATATGAAAGTTGTAATACTCCACAAAATATACAACTTTTATTCATAAAGTTTTCCAAAAAGATGCTTGGATCTCAAGTTATGATTTTGTGAATAAGGGTTCATGAAACTTTTAACTTAGTGAAATTTTGCCCTAGTTTAGGCAGGATTTTGACCTTTCTTCATGGCAATTTTTAACCTAGTTCCAAGTGGAATCTTAAATTTAATTTCAAATAGGGATTGTAGAGCATGTTACAAGCTTTCCAAAATGACCAAGAACTCTCCAAGATCATTCATGGTTAGGGAGAATCGAAAGTTTGAAAATGGAAAATTATCACTTTTGGCCAAGGCATTTTGCACATTGCTACAACTTGCAAATCTGTCCAAAGCATGCTTGTACTTGTTTTGCAAGTCTTAATCCTTTCCACACTCCTTAATTTAATGCAAATACATTGGACAAAGGTTTGATTCTGAGCTTTAGAGCATTATACAAGGGTTTATTCCATTTTTGGCATAAAGATAACAATGCCATTTCCATAAAGTTCACTTTATGCAATTTTGTTTTCCTTGAGCCTTGAACCCAATCTCTTGTAGCAAACAAAGTCCACAAACTTGGGACAAAGTTCACCAATTATGTGCAGCTAGAATACAAGCCTGTACAGGCCTTGGCATTGTCAACTTCAACTTTTGCTTCAAAAACAAGAAACCTTCCAAAAACTCCACAACTTTGGTATATGATAAAACCAAGCTTTGTAAACATTTCAAACAACTTCAACATATCACACCAAGAAAAAAGCACGATTGCCAAGCCTCTCAAACACCCAAAACACTAAAACACCAAGTTCTTGTCAAAACAGGGCAAGCCCTGCAGAACCACTTCCAAATCCAATTCCACTTGTGCGTTTTGTCCCAAACCATTTCAAACACATTCTAAACAATACACCTAAGCTATCCAAGCATCTGTCCAGCCACTGTAACTCCATTTTCACACTTCACCATTTTTACTTTGAAGCTTTGCAGGTTAAGTTCTACAAGCACATTCAGGCAAGTTCAAGGCAAGCCAAGCATTCAGAAAGGTTGAGTGAACTTCAGGTAAGCTAACACGACCTTCAGGCCTCATCCAAAACTCCTACATTGCCATATCCAAACTTGGCTGAAACAGGTAATTTTCAAACTTCTATCTCCTTATTTAGGAATCATTAGGCTTAGGTTTGTGAATAAAAAATGTAGCCCTTAATGTTCTTGAATTGTACATATGCATAAAATTCATTTATGTTAACTGAGCTAGGAGAATTTGGATGTTGAAGTTGTTGAATTTTTTAGGTCATAAATTGGGGGTGATAAAATTCTCCCTGGTTTCTTAGAGTTAGATCAAGTTTTTTATATGGTTAGAATCGTGGTTTAAAGCTCTATAATTTTCATGTTATGATTTTTTGATTTCATGCAAGAACAAGAGAGAACAGGTTGAAGATTCAGAACACGCGTTTTTTGTCACAAGGTCAGGGACGAAGTGCAGCTTAGGCTGGGCCTGGCTTGATTCTGCTTTTGACACCCCCATTATGCTTTTTGCACCCCCTTGGCCCATTTCTTTATTTTTGCATATTTTTCATTTCTTTTTTTATTTTCTGACTTTATTATTTTTTTCTAAATATTAAAAATCACCAAAAACATTTTCTTAAATTTTCATATTTTTATTTTATTTTTTTTATTATTTTTTTTTGGCATAAGAATAGTTTATTAAATAATATATACTTTTATTTTCTTAAATAAATTTATAAATAATACAAATATTATGTTTTTTTTTATTTCTATTATTTATACACTTAAAAATAATATTGTCATACATATTTTATTTTTTAACATTTTTTGCATATATTTTTATTTATTTTTTGTACATAAATGAAATAAAATAATAATAGAAATATATTTTCTTTTAAAACAAAAATTAGGGTTTCCACCCTTTCCAAAAAATAATCATTTTTATTTTCCCTTATTTTTAGGACATTAAATAAACTTATTTTTACATACATAAAAATAATACAAAAAATATTTTTGCATATTTATATTTAATTGCATATTTAAATATTATTCATTTATTTATTTGTACAAATAAATTCAATATGGTTGTAATAGTCTTAGGGCTTTATTTTATGCAATATCCCCTTATTCAAACTTGTATCCCCCTCCCCATAATAATGTTGTAATAGTCTTAGATTTACTTTTACGCATTTATTGTTTTTATATACATGTTTAGTAAATTAGGGTTTGTATGATAATACAAAAATCAAACAAATAGCATGACCTAATCCAAGACAAATAAAAAGCATTTAAAATGACAACACATTGCACACAAACATCCTTAAGGTATCCCCACTTGGTTGCCTAATAAAATGGCCATGGTATGCATGCAAAGTATCTTGGCAAAACAAAACAAAACAAAAGATCATAGTCCCTCGATGACGCTATCAAAAGGTTGTATATACAAAATGATCTAGTCCCTCAAAAACTTGTTAAGATACTTGGCAACATTGTTATCATGGTCATACGATGACCCACGCCCGTCCCGTTTAACATCCAAATATAAGTTTGTTTACCAAATGCAATGGTAAAACAACAATGTCAAAAGGTTCAAAATGTGTAGGAAAGATCTTTGAGTAGGGTAGACAACTCCTAGTTACTTGATCAAACTTGCAAACCATCCTTGCTATTTTCAAAAACACACACACAATTTCAAAACAATTTCCCAACAAACTTTCAAACATTGAAACATTTTTCAAAAGACAATACATCTTTGTATACATTCTTCAAACAAGAATCATTACAAAGATTGCCACAACGATGGCCTCTTTTCAAAATACTTTCAAAACCACACAAAGCACCATTTCAAACAATTGAAAAAGCAAAGCAATTGATCTAAACAAGTAACTAAGAGCCCATGGAAAACCATGGATGAAAAGGGTGTTAGCACCTTCCCTTTTCATAATCTACCCCTCGAACCCAAAAACAATCTCAAAGGTTTTTCCTGTGATTTTTTACCTTTCCTTTGGATAAAATAAAAAGTCGGTTGCAACTCTTGCTAAACCGAAAAATTTGCGAACACAAATGCAAAACCTCAAGCCAGTTCTCCCACCGTATCATAGGCGCCAACTTGGAAGATAATGTCAAGAGCAGATTGGTTCAGATGTTGCATGGCTACGTTGAGGTATTTGCTTGTTCATACGAAGACATGTCGGGACTCTATACTGATATCGTAGTTCAACATCTACCAATGAAAGAGGGTTTTTTTCCGATCAAACAAAAGGTTCGTCGCATGCGTCCTGACATGTCTGAAAAGATCAAGGCTGAGGTAATGAAACAGTTTAATGCAGGTTTCTTGGCAGTGACGTTGTATCCCTAATGGTTTGAAAATGTTGTTCCACTACCTAAGAAAGATGGTAATGTTTATATGTCATAGACTACAAGGATTTAAATAGGACAAGCCCCAAAGACGACTTCCCACTACCACATATTGATGTCTTAGTTGATAACACTACTCAACACAAGGTGTTTTCCTTTATGGATGGCTTCTCTAGGTACAATCAAATCAGAATGGAGCCTGAGGACATGGAGAAAACCACTTTTGTTGTACAGTGGGGCACCTTCTGTTATAAGATCATGCCTTTTGGGCTAAAGAAAGCAGGCGCAACTTATCAACGGGCTATGGTGGATTTATTTCATGATATGATCCATCATGAGATAGAAGTCTACATGGATGACATGATAGCAAGATCCCAAATCAAAGAAGAGAACCTTGATCATTTGCACAAGCTGTTTGAGAGGTTGAAGAAGCTGAGGTTGAATCCCAACAAATGCATCTTCGGGGTAAGGTCTGGAAAGCTCCTAGGTTTTTTCGTCAGTGGCAAAGGTATTGTAGTCGATCTTGCAAAAGTCAAAGCAATCCAGGAAATTCTAGTTCCTCGTACTGAGAAGGAGGTCAGAGGTTTTCTAGGACGACTAAATTACATTGCCCGATTCATCTCTCACTTGACTGCTACTTATGAACCACTCTTCAAGCTACTGAAGAAAGATAAAATGGTAAGATGGAATGATGACGGTCAAATAGCTTTTGACAAAATCAATGAGTACTTGCAAGAACCTCCAATCCTTATGCCACCGGTTGAAAGAAGACCTTTGATCATATTGTTGGCTCCCAAATTCGACACTTACTATATTTGGTCTTTTAGACCAAAAAACTGGAATAAACCAAGCCAAGAATGTTTCGACGTATGGAATAACTTAGAAAAAGATCTAAGTTATATTTGAGCCTTCGACTAGGGCTCACTTTCAAGGTTTCGACTGAAGAGGACTTATGACCTTCGACTAAGAGAAAATACCCTCGCTTTGACACATAATACGAGGGACATTTGAATTTGAATTATTGGAGGGAAAGACAGTTTCGCTAGCGGCTAAGAAGAAGCAACGTGGCTGGAAGCTAGAGGTCGAGGGACATGCATAAGACACTTGTCTTCATCTTATCACAAAGTCGTTCCTCGACGGTTACTTAGTTTTTAGTATAAATTAGGAAATCTGTGTAGTTTTTAGGTGTGTTCAACCTATTGTGCTAGTTACTCAAATATTATCCAAGTAACCGCTGTGTGAGAAAGGACAAAACTGAGAAATGTACGTTGGAAACACCTCTTTTTATTAATGAAAGTCTTTTACATTGCTTTAATCTTATTTTGCAAAGTTATCTTTCTTGCATCTTTACCTGCATTTCTACATTTCTGTCTACTTTTCCAAAATCTCAAGTATCTTTTCTCTGGTCGAACGTGCGTTCTTCCTGATTGCTTGTCTTATATAAAAAATTAGCATATGTTCTAGGATCAATCTGATTGATCCCGTGAGTAACCAAAAGGACTTTCCTTTTTGGAGGATCAGCAGTTGTTTACCAAAAACCACGGTAAACACATATACTTAATTGTTTTAGAGAATTCAATGGGGTGTGTGTTAGGGCAGCATGATGAGTCTGGTCGAAAAGAGCATGTAATTTTATACCTTAGCAAAAATTTTACCGAATGTGAAACAAGATATTCACTGCTCAAGAAAACTTGTTGCGTTTTGGCATGGGCTGCTCGCTGACTAAGAAAGTATATGTTGACTCATACCACTCTATTAATCTCTAAGATGGATCCCATCAAGTACATCTTCAAGAAGCCAACTCTCTCCGGAAGGATAGCCCGATGGCAAATGATCTTAACTGAGTACGACATCCAGTACACTACACAAAAATCAATAAAAGAAATGTGTTGGAAGATCATTTGGCACATCAAGTTGTGGATGATTACCAATCTATGAACTTTGAATTCTCGGACGAGAATATCATGTTGATTACGAATTATGAAAAGCCTAGACCGTATGAAGGACCTGAACAAGGATCCCGGTGGACTATGGTTTTTGATGGAGCTTCCAATTCTCTTGGTAACGAAATTGGTGTTGTGATCATTTCTCCTGAAGGTTTCCATACTCCTTTCACTGCTAGACTTTTCTTTGATTGTACCAATAACATGGCTGAGTACGAGGCGTGTATCTTGGGCCTTAAAGCTGCTATTGACCTAAGCATCAAATTCTTAAGTGTATATGGGGACTCAGTATTGGGGGTCAGTAAAGTTAAAGGAGAGTGGGATACAAAACATCCAAATCTTATCCCATACAAAGAACTCGTGCTAGCCTTGATTCCATACTTTGAAGAGATTACCTTCGAACATATCCCGAGGGAAGAAAACCAGTTGGTAGATGTCTTAGCTACCATGTCATCTATGTTTAAGGTCAAATGGGACAACAAAGCTCCTCGAATCACTGACAAAATATTTGACGAACCTGCACATTGCTATGAGATTGATAATGATGGAGTAGAGGAGAAGCCCTGGTTTCGTGAAGTGAAAAGATATCTTGAGGCTCAGGAATACCCTGAAGGGGCATCAATCAACAAAAAGAAATTCCTGCGAAGGTTCTTAACCAAGATCCTCCTAAGAAATGGGATATTATATAAGTGTAACCATGATTCAACTCTGCTCCGTTGCATAGACAAGAAGGAAGAAAATAAAATTATGGAGGACATGCATGAGGGTATCTTTGGAACTCATTACAGTGGACACACTATGGCCAATAAGATTCGGAGAGCTGGTTACTATTGGTCGACCATGGAAACTGATTTTCATCACCACTCGAGGAATTGCCACAAATGCCAAATTTATGCTGACAAGGTTCACGTGCCTCTGATTCCTTTGAATGTCATGACTGCTCTTTGGCCATTTGCAACGTGGGGTATTGACATGATCAGAGAGATCAAGCCTACTGCTTCTAATGGACTTCACTTCATTCTCATCGCCATTGACTACTTCACAAATGGGTTGAAGCAGCCTCATTTGCCTCAGTTACCAAGAATATAGTGGCCCGATTTATCAAGCATAATCTTATCTGCCGATATGGTGTCCCCGAGAGAATCATCACTGATAATGGTACCAACCTCAACAATGCCATAATCACTAAACTCTGCATGTTGTTCAAGATCAAGCATCACAACTCTTCTTCGTACATACCTAATATGAATGGCACAGTGGAAGCTACCAACAAGAATATAAAGAAGATTGTGCAAAAGATGATTGTGACCTATAAAGACTGGCACGAGATGTTACCTTTTTCTCTTTATGGCTACCGTACTTCGGCGCAAACATTAACTGGGGAAACAATATTCTCTTTAGTCTATGGCATGGAAGTTGTCCTGCCCATCGAAGTTTAGATTCCTTCTCTAAGGATTATGAAAGAAGCAGACTTAGGCGAAGACGAGTGGATTCAGAATAGGTTGGATCAGTTGGATTTGATTGACGAAAAGAGGCTTGATGCTATCTGTCACGGTCAAATGTACCAGAAACGTATGATTAAAGCTTTCAACAAGAAGATAAAGCATCGGGTATACCAGGCTGTTGACTTGGTAATAAAGCACATCATTCTACCACAAGGCGATCTCAGGGGCAAATGGACTCCCATATACGAAGGGCCATTTATTGTCAAGAAAGTATTCTCGGGTGGTGCTATGATGCTAACGACTATGGACGACAAATATTTTCTGCACCCTGTGAATGCGAACATAGTCAAAAAATACTACGCATAAGAACGACCCACTAGGTTGACATACCTAGGAAAAATAAGGGCATCCCGACGAACCAAAAGAGTTCGGTAAAAAATTAGGGATATAAATATAAAGATTGTACACTCGGCAAGTAAAAAACCTGAAAGGGAGACTTGGACAAAAAAGGGTATCCCGGTGGACTTAAAACCCGAAAGGGTGGTCCAAGAAAAATTTAGGGATTAAAGTGTATGACTATGTCCCACTGGATCACTTGCAGCCAGCTTTATTACCAAGGTCAAAAACTCGAATGATGCAAGATCAGTTTAATCAACTCCTTCCGACAACAAGGGATGAGATGTTCAAATGCATAGGGGTAATAGCAGAGTTGGAACCCAATGAGATCTCTTCCACATGGCTATATACACTTATTTTCACTTTATAATCTTTCATTTTACAACGATTTCCTCTTACTAGGATTTTCGTCTCTTTGTATAAAATCTCATGTTTATAGGAAAATTATCAATACAAATATACTTTGAAGTTCAAACCTTTTGTTTTTTCTGTTTTGCTTGCAAGAACATCCAATGATTAAAATTGAATGAGCATATGCATATGAACATGATTAACTGTTAACAAATATATGCAAAAGACTAGGAATAAACATTTACTTAAAACTCTAGGAATTGGGATAACACTCAAGTTGTTCATAAATCCCCATGAAATATCTTTCGTAAGGTGATCCCCAGTGAAGTCTCCAGAACCATTTCTATGAGATTATTCCTCACAGAGTAATCTTCACAAATAAGAGTACATTCCCCGCAGTTTCCCCGGTAGATAACTCCAACAGATAGAAAGATTATAATCTCTTTCCCGACAATATTACCAACCTGCGGAGTTCCAATTACTATACTTCATGGAAAGTCTCTTCCCCAACTGAGTTTGGTCCTCCAAAACTAAAAAGAAAACCTACAAAGTTTCTTCTCTCTATCAAATTCAATTTCCCTAAGAGAGTTGGTTTCCTCAGCAGAGCACTTCTCCATCAACAAAGGTTTATTTCCCCAACAACCTACAAATTCCCCAGCTAATTATTGACAAAATTCTCTCCCAGAGAAGTCACCGCTATCCCCAGAAAGTTACTATAGAGCCTGAAAATCGACCAGATACCGGTTAACTTTATCTTCCCCAAACAAGTCATAAGTTTAACCATCTCTTTTATCCCCAGTCAGGGTATATAGGAAATAAATTCCCCAGTAGAGAAACAGACAACCAATGTTCCTAAACTCTACTCCTCCGACAGAAATCAATGCATCCCCCTGTTGTACCCCAAAATTTTCCCTCTCATATTATCAAGATTTTCCTCACAAGACTTCTTGGACTCAAGACCAATTTAGGGTTTGCTCAGCTCAAGACATCTCCTTGCACTGATAACCTGAAATTAGGGTTTGAGTTTGCACAAGGATTTTTAGACCATCAATGCTTCATGTGACCTTCATACACCATCTTGGATTCCTAATATTTCCCATGTCAAGTTTCAAGCCTTGAATCACATTTTTGCCCAGTCAATTGGACAATTGACCTAAAAATCAACTGTATTGGGGGAAAAGTCAACCATGGCCAATTTACAGTCAAGCTTCATGATTTTTGATCCACAACAACATTTTGGACTCATATGTACCATTTGATCAAGTTTGGATCACAACTCCTCAAGAAACTTGATCAGATCATCAAAAGGGCAAAATGGTCAAAATTAGGGTTTTGACTGAGAAAGGGCAATTTATGATTTTTAACCTAGCCAGTGACCAATTGGGTCCAAGCATGATTTCAAGGACTCAATAGAATCATCTTGACCTAATCACATAGTTCAAAAGATCTCAAATGCATAGGATTGACAAATGAATTTTGCAGTCAACTGATCAAAAGTCAATTGTACACTAAAAAGTCAAACTTTGACTTTTTGGTCAAAATAAAGTGCCAAGGGTCATAATTGATCAAGATATGTCAAAATATGAAACTTGTTGATCAAGAAAATCAATTTTGCAAATTAGTGTTTCAATTTGAAAAAATTTCATAACTTAGAAATTTTCTAAGTATGGAAAATTTCTTATTTTTCCCCAACTTTCCAAAACTTTTTCACCATGATGCAATTGGATTCAAAGAAAACTTCCAACATGAAAGTTGTAGTCCTCCATGAAATATACAACTTTGATTCACAAAGTTTTCCCAAAATATGCTTGGATATCAAGTTATGATTTTGTGAATAGGGGTCCATAAACTTTTTAACTTAGTGAAATTTTGCCCTAGTTTAGGAAGATTTTTTTACCTAACTTCATGGCAACTTTTCACCTAGTTCCAAGAGGTATCTTAAGTTGAATTTCAAATATGGATTCTAGAGTATGTTGCAAGCTTTCCAAAATGTACAAGAACTCTCCAAGATCATTTGTGGTTAGGGAGAATCGAAGAAGAGAAAATGGCAATTTGTCACTTTTGTTCAAGCCATTTTCACAATGGTTCAAGTTGCAAATCAGATGGATAATGGCTTTGTTTTGACTTTTGAAGCATTGCACAATAAATTAATCCATAAATGACATAAAGTTCACAATACTACTTTGATAAAGCATGCTTTTTGCAACTTTGCAATTCTTGAGCCATGGACCTGATCTTTTGTTGAAAGCAAGATCCACAAACATCATGCAAAGTATACCAACCCTCTGCAGTCCACAAGCTAGCCTGTACAGGCCTTTGGCATAAGTCATGTCAACTTTCTTCAAAAGCAAGCAAATTGGAAAAAGTCAAGATAACTTGTGCATCTGATAAAGAGGAGTCTTGGTATCATTCTAAACAACTTCATAAACTTGTCTCAAGCAAATACACGATTGCCTAACATCCCAAACACTCTCAAACACCAAAATCACATTTTCATGTCCAAACAGGGCATTTTCTGCAGAACCCTTGCCAAATTAATATTGGCTCGTGCGTTTATCACTTTAGGACTCCAAACACTTTACATACATCCTACCTAAACTATCCAAGCCATTGCACTCCAACCGTGTGCCCTGTTTCCACCATCACCATTTTCATTTTTGAAGGTTGCAAGTTGACTTCTACAAGGAGTTTCAAGCACCCTCAAGGAAAGCTGAGCATTGGAAAAGTTTGAGGGAACTTCAAGGAAGCTCACACGATCTTCAGGCCTCACTCAAAGTCCCCACATTGCCATATCCAAACTCAGCTGAACAAGGTATTTTTCAAAGTTCTATCTCCTTATTTAGGCATCCTTAGGTCACGATTTGTGAAGCAAAAATGTAGTCCTTAACTTGCTGAAGCTGTACATATGCATACTTTCCATTTATATTAACTGAGTAGTGAGAATTTGAAGCTTGAAGTTCATGAAAAAACTAGGTCAGAAATTAGGGGTGATTAAATTCTCCATGATCCTTGAGAGTTAGATTATGTTTTTTATATCACTAGAATCGTGAGATCATGAGCTACATGTTTTGTGTTATGGGTTTTTGCTTTTGTGCACGTATGTGAGAGTTGCAGGTTTGTACATGGGATGCGCGCGCGAAGCCAAGGACGGAGATGAAGTTGGTGTTCTGGGCCTGGCGCCTTGGGCCTGTTACTTTTCAGACCCTCATGTTTCCTATTTGCACCCCGTGACCTATTTCCTTATATTTTTCATATTTTCTTTTCATTTTTATATTTATTGCTTTTATTTATTTTTCTGAACATGAAAAAATCTTGAAAAATATTTTCTTTATTTTTTGCATTTTATTTTTTAATTATTTTTTGGCATCAAAAATAGTTTATTAGCAATAATATACTTTATTTTCTTAAATAAATTGTGAATATATTTAAATAAATACTATACATTTTTATTTTTATTGTTCATACACATAAAATGTTATTTCCATACATATTTTAATTTTTAATACTTGTCAATAATTTTATTTATTATTCCTTGTAAAAAATGGGCAAATAAATAATAGAAAATATAATTTTCTTTTAAACCAAAAAATTAGGGTTTCCGCTTTCAAAAAATAACAATATAATATTTTCTTATTTTTTTTAGGACTTAAATAATTTATTTTTATCATACATAAAATAAATACAAAAACATTTTGCATCCATACATTTTATTTGCATATTTAAATAATTGTATGTTTATTTATTTATTGTGCAATAATTCAATTTGGTTGTAATAATATTTTAGGGTTTATTTTTTGTGCAATATTCCCCATTCAAAACGTGTATCCCCCCTCCCATAATATTGTTGTAATAGCTTAGAGTTACTTTACGCAATTTATCGCATTATATACATGTTAGTAAATTAGGTTTTGTATGATAAAGACAAAAATCAAACAAATAGCATGACCTAATCCAAGACAAAAATGCATGTAAAATGAAAATACATTGCACACAAGCACCCCTAGGGTTTCACCCACTTGGTTGCCTAAACAAAATGGCCATGGTATGCATGCTAGGTATCTTGGCAAAACAAAACAAAAGATCATAGTCCCTCGATGACACTAGACAAGGTTGCCTAAAAACAAATGATCTTAGTCCCTCAAAATGCTAAAGATACTTGGCAACATTGCTATCATGGTCATACGATGACCCACGCCCGTCCCGTTTAACATCCAAAGATAGGGTTGTCTACCAAAAAAATGGTAGGTCAACAATGTCAAAGGATTAAAAATGTATAAGAAAGACTTTTGAGTAGGTAGATAGCTTCTAGTTACTTGATCAATTTGCAAAAAATCCTTGCTATTTTCAAACAAACACACACATTTTTAAAACATTTCCAAATAATTTTCAAAACATTGAAACATTTTTCAAAAGACAAACATCTTTGTATACATTCTTACGAACGAGAATCATTACAAAGATTGCCTAAACGATGGCTTTTTTCAAAATACTTTTAAAACCATACAAAGCACCATTTCAAACAATTTCAAAGCAAAAGCAAGTGATCTAAACAAGTAACTAAGAGCCCATGGAAAACCATGGATGAAAAGGGTGCTAGCACCTTCCCTTTTCATAATCTACCCCCCAAACTCAATAAAACATCTCAAAGGTCTTTCCTGTGCTTTTTTACCTTTCCTTTTGGATAAAATAAAAGTCGGTGGCGACTCTTGCTAAACCGAAACATTTGCGAACACAAACGCAAAACCTCAAGTCAGCTCTCCCACCGTATCACAGATCTGGCGACTCTGCTGGGGATTATTATAAAAGTGGGGGTACCTTAGGGTTTAGATCACCTTTACATGCTTATCTTGCTTGACTTGTTTGCTTTACACTTTGGTTCTATTGTTTGGGTTTGAATCCTCTACCCGGATTTGGGAAACATTCATAGGTAAATAGCAATACATTGTGGAAACTGTGCAGGGTATACCGACATGATCTAAGCAATAGCTATGTTAGTGTGACATATTTGTGGGTACCGGAAGCCTTTGAGTCAATCAAAGAGAATATGTGGGCGTTGAGTGATGTCATGAAGCACTAACGAACTTCTAGAACCTTTACTTGACCAACTTGGCCTTTTAGGATGTAGTGAGATGACCGGCTTTGGTGCAGTCCGAAGTTGGTAGATACTCGATACTACACTCATTGAGGGTTGGTTCCTTGGAATATTTCGGTCGCCAGTACAGAGGTTGAATTGAAACAATGAACAAGGAAACAATCCGGTGATATTGAGCTCCTTAGAACCCGGTTACTATTTTCTAGGACAGGTTGAGCCAACTAAACTTCAAGAGGGTACTTACCTATGAAACCCCATGCAAGCCTAAACTAGGAACTTGTGTGATTTGCTTGTACATATATACTTGTGCATAACATTATGGACATCATGAAGCATCATATGCATCCACTAACCATTTCAAGGATTTTGGAAATTCATCTTTGTTTCTGTTTTGTAGGTCATGGATTCACTTCGCAGGAAAACCATCCAAGTCAACTTTGTAAGAATTCCTCCACAACTCAAGGAGCTAGCTTCAAGGATTCCTGAGAACTCTCCATTCACCGAGAGGCATGGTCGTCTTCTCAACTTAGTCACTTCCAACACAGAGGAATACATAATGAAAGTTCTTTTCCAGTTCTTTGACCCTTTGCATCACTGCTTCACATTTCCTGACTACCAGCTTGTGCCCATTTTGGAGGAATTTTCTCAACTCTTGAGGATTCCTATTCTCAATCAACTACCCTTCAACGATATGGAAAGAGATCCAAAGCCAGAATAGATTGCTGAAGCCCTGCACTTGCACTCATCTGATGTCACAACCCATTGGGAAACTAGAAGTGGTGTCAAAGGCTTCTTGGCAAAGTTCTTGTTTGAGAAGGCCCAAAGCTGCTGGAATTCTTTGGACTTACAAGCTTTTGAGGAGATTGTAGCTCTTCTCATCTATGGGATGGTTTTGTTCCCTAACCCTGATCAACTCATAGATGTGAGTGCTGTCAAAATCTTCATGACTCGCAACCCGATGCCTACATTTCTTGGAGATATCTTGCACTCTTTTCACACTCGAACAATGAGGAAAAGAGATGTTCTCATGTGTTGCACTCCTCTTCTGGCAAGATGGTTTATTTCTCATCTTCCCCAATCAGTCTTGAAGAATGAGCAAGGCTTGAGGTGGTCATAACGATTGATGACTCTTACACATTCAGATGTTCATTGGTGTTCTCGATCTAGAGAAAATGTTATCATCATTGACCGTTGTGGGGAATTTTCTAATGTCCCTCTACTTGGCATTAGGGGAGGCATCACCTACAACCCCTGCTTGGCTCTGAGACAGTTTGGTTATGCCCGAAGGGATGGTCCACATGATATGCTGATTCCAGACTTGGTTTTCGACTTTGACAACAACGATCAAGGACTTCGATAAAGGTTCATCCGTGCTTGGAGGATGCCCAACAAGGTAGACAGTAAGACCTTAGGACACAAGAATTCCATCCCCCTTGAGCCTTATCTCAAGTGGGAACGAACCCGCGCCCAAAGTCTTATGATGCCTTACCCCTCTATTCTCCTAGTGATTATAGAGCCTGTTATGGAAGGAGAGGTTCCATACACCCTCCTACATCTTGACATGCCAACATCACTCGAAGATCTGCAAAGGAGTTGGATATAGCTCAAGGGAGAACGCGATACTTTTGAAGCCCAATTCTACGCAAGCGAGAAGAAGGTTTTAGAACTCACTCGGTTACTTCACGAAAGCAGACTCTCAACACATACATTGCACCGAAGAGGATGCGCAACGTCTTTTTATCTTAGAATTTTGTACTATTTTTCCTTAGGGGCATTGATGTAAACAAATTCTATTTTATTAATATAACGTTTGTTCCTTTTTGTTTAACACAAATTTGAATTTTTTGAATCCTTGAAAGCATTACATGAATATATATTATTCATCATATGCATAAACAGGTCTTCACACCAAGTTTCCTCATCTCTCTGCTGTTTATTTCAGCAAGATGGATATTAAACAAACGGTCAAAGACTTGCAAGCTCAGAATTCACAATTTCAACAGCTACTATTGACCTTGGCTAAGGGGCAGGAGGAGCTCAAGACTCTACTAGAGAAGGAAAAAGAGAAAAAGAAAAAGAAGCGAGCCGGTGTGGTTCTTATGGGCAGAAGGTTTGAAGGACAAGCCAGACGGACCTTGGAATTTCCATCAACCTCTGAAGAAGGAGAGAGAAAAGGTAAAGAGACAGCAGTGCCATCTGAATCTGAAGTTGAAGAAGAGGAAGATGAGGATTACTCTGAACAACAGTACCCTCCAGCCGATGACAAATACAAAAACTTGGAAGAGCGTCTAGCTGCTATGGAGATACAGAGAGTTCTTGGGCTGGACTTTGAAGAGTTAGGGTTGGTATCTGGAATTGTAATCCCTCCTAAGTTTAAAGTGCCTCTATTTGCCAAGTACGATGGGTTGTATGCACCTACGATCTTATGTCAAGAAAATTCAGCCACATTCTACTGACAAAGATTTATGGGTCCACTTTTTCCAGGATAGTTTGTCGGGAACACAACTTGATTGGTTCTACCAGTTGGAGAGGTTTGAGGTCCATAATTGGGAAGACTTAGAAGCCGCCTTATATAAACATTATCAATATAATTCCGACTTGGCACCAACTCGTACTCAGCTACAGAGTATGGCCATGGTGTCCAATGAGGGCTTCAAAGACTACGCCCAAAAATGGAGGGATTTAGCCGGAAGGGTGCAACCACCTTTATATGAAAGAGAGCTAGTGGACATGTTCTTGGGGACTCTGTCAGATCCTTTATTTAATCACCTGATTGGAAGCTCCTCTGCAGGTTTCACTGAGTTGATTCTAACTTGCGAAAGGGTGGAAGCCAGTATTAGAAGCGGGAAAATTCAGAAAGATGCGTCTACCTCTGCTGTTGCAAAAAAGCCCTTCACAGGAAAGAAGGAGGTGTCTGATGTCTATGCACAGAGGAATCAAGGAAGAACCGAAAGACGACCAACAGTGGGGGCCGTTATGATTCAGAAGTCTGCATCAGACCAGCCGAGAAACAATCAGCCGAGAAATGATCAACCAAGAAATAGCCAGCAAAGGGTGGAAAGGCCTGTAATGCAATTCACCAAGATAAACATGACTCATGCTCAAGTCCTACCACATCTCTTGAAGTTGAATCTTGCCATGCTAAAAGAGGCCCCTAAAAACCCTTATACTACATGTGATCGGTGGAAATAGAACTGACTGTTTAAAGATGGTTTCGCGAAATGTCGCGGTAAGCAAGAGTCGCCACCGTCTTTTATTTTCTCCAACATGGACAGGACAAAAGCATAGCAAAATTCCTTATGAGATAGTTTCTCAGTTCGGGAAGTAGATTTATAGAAAGGGAAGGTGTTAGCACCCTTTCTATCCATGGTTATCCATGGGCTCTTAGGTACTTGCTCATTTGTGTTTTCAAAAGTGTTTGTTTGCCTTTCAAAGTGTGAGTGGGTTTGAAAAAAGTTTCGTTTAAAGATTTCAGATCGACTCTTGTATCAGTCCTCAAGAGTGTTTGAAAAATTGTTTTTGAGAGCTTTTTGAAAAGTGTCAGTGTGAAAAGAGTTTTGATTTGTTTTTGAATAGAGCAAGTATCTACGAGTCATCTACCTACCCTAAGAAATTAGGCTGTGTAAATGTCCTTAAGGTAGTGCCATCCCACCATTGAGAGGTAGGTAGCACCACCGTTGGAGGTGTTCGGGTCAATTCGTTTGTAGGGACAGTGTGGTCACCAGAGCAACAGTAGGACACCTTAGAAGCTACCCCTATGCCATAGAACATGGACATAAGGACTTACTAAAACATCCTATACTCGACGACCACGTTTCGAGGGCAAGGCAACAGTGAGGCGTACCCTAAGAGTGGTGTGTGAATTTGTGTGTTATTTTCAGTTATGTTTTATCTTGTACATGTATCATAGTGATCCGCGCGTTGTTTTTATTTTGGCCATACATTCTTTCATGCAAAGTTTAATAGTTTTAAGAGTGCGGAAATTTAAATGCGGAAAGTAAGTCCTACGCTATTACAAGGCGCGGGTCTATACATCGCCAAATTAACAAAGACCCGTTTTAATAAAAAATGCGGAAAGTAAATAAATTCCTAATGACTATTACAAGGCTTGAGCAATTACATAATATTCACAAAGTAAAATAAGAATAAATGCGCGAAAAGAATAGAAAATAGGACGTTCGAGGGCGTTGGACCCTTTTGAAATTAAATAGAATTAAAAGTTAATTAATTATTAAATTAGAAAGAAAAGAAATGTTTTTAGGTTTTTGTTTTTTGTTTTGTATTTATGAGGTAAAGAAAATTAATTAGAAGTTAAATGAAACCCTAGTTCTAAGTATTTTTAATTATAAAAGAAAAGGTTAAAGTTTAAAACCTAATTTACACTAATTATTTTACATATTTATTTACAAAGATATTTAATAATTAATAGTAATAATAATGAGAAAATTATTTATTTAAAGAAAAAAAGAAAGATAAAAAAGTTAGAAACCCTAATTTCTACATATTTTATTTATTTAAGAAAAAGTTTTAAAATTGAAAAAAAACTAATTTATTAAACTAAATTTATTATTTAAATTTTATTTACAAAAATATTTACTAAATAAATTAATTGACATATTTTAATTTATGGTATTTTTATTATGAAAATTAATTTTATGGAATTAAAGAAACAAAAATAATTAAAAGAAAAGAAAAGGAAATAAAAAAAAAAGAATACAAACAATGGGGGTGTCTGACCCAATTTGGAGGTGAATTAGAAGCAATTTGGCCCACTGAACAAGAAGCCTGTTTGACTTTTCCAGCTTGGGTGCGTGTGATTGACTGAGTGTGT
This sequence comes from Vicia faba, assembly GCA_948472305.1. Lineage (NCBI taxonomy): Eukaryota > Viridiplantae > Streptophyta > Magnoliopsida > Fabales > Fabaceae > Vicia > Vicia faba. The sequence continues at coordinate 1,268,555,964 of OX451736.1, read as the reverse complement.
ACCCTGGAATTCATGTTATGGCCTTCAGATTGATCCTCATGGCCATGTGGCAAGCAAGCATGTGAGGATGCATGATGGTCTTTGGAGGAAATGCTACGCTGGAATACCTTGCAACAAAAATTATTAAGCGTTTGGGGGGACCTGGGAATCAAACCCAGGTCCCAGTAACTGCAAGCCACCTCAGCTACCAACTGAGCCATTGAGCGCATTTGTAATGTTAATGGAATACAAATAATATATATGAAAAACCAATCATTATGCTGAAACAAAAAAAAACGCGCCAACATTCAAATTACCCAACCATGTTCAGACACGCATGCATCTTCTTCCTTTTGTCCCTGTAACATAATCAAATAGCGGGGGTTTTAAAACCCCACTAAACAAGACCAGGAAAAATAGCGATTAGACAATGGGCAAATATAAATTGGGCGCGAGGTGATTATTCAGTTCGTCTTGTTGCCGTGAATCCATTGGCATAGGTTTTAAGGCCTAATTTTTCCATATGAAGAAGACCCCAATTCGAAGCTTCTGAAACCCTAGAAAGCGTTAATGGCAGATATTGATACAGGCATGGTTAGTTCAATTAAAGGGTACCATTAGCTTCAGAACATCCATATTAGTGTAAATCAACATTTAAAACGTATGAAAAATGCATGTAAATTAAAAAACGATAATGGACAATTTCAAGAAAAGTGTGATGTCGTTCTACCAATCCTTGAGGTCTGGAGACTTGGTTTCGATTGCAAAAGCTTCCTAGCAATGTCAGGAAGACAATGGAAGGCTTGTTGTGCTTTGAAACGAGCTCTAGGTATGAAATCAGTTTTTAACTTTTTGCCAAAAATTTGCAATTTTGTTCTTGGTTTTCTGCGCAGCTTTTTTGTGTGTATGCCTTAGGTTAACTTGTGTATAAGTATTTGAATGCAATTAGGTCAAAACCAAGCCCAAAGATCCATTGATTTAATGATTCAATATTTGATTTTATTCACATCTTTTTTCAACCTTTTTGCCATGGAAACTTGCCAAATTTAGATGATTTTGTCCCTTTTGATTGATGCACGAAATCTCTTACATGTGTGGAAGAGATTTGCTGCATAAAAATATTTAAAAATCATGATTTAGTATTTTCCTTATATTTAAATTTAATTAAATGAATTAATGATAATAAAAATTCAAATAATTAATCAAAAATAAGAAAATAACTCCCTTTAAGCTTAATGGGTCGTGCATAGCCTTTGGGTAATGATTCATGAAAGAAATTGAGGCCCATTAGCATTTTTGAAGCCTTTTGTGCAAAGTTGACTTTTCAAAATTCCCAAAAATTTCCCAACTTCTACAAGGCATATCTTGCTCAATTTTGAAGCTTTGATCATGTTCTTGGACATTTTGGAAAGGTCTTGAAGTCCTCTAACCAATGTCTTTGGTCCCATGTCCTTTTTATTTACCAATCTCAAGTTATGGTCTTTGACTTAAAGTGCCTTTTTGTTGACTTTTGAAAATGACCTATAATGTTGAAATTGATAACTTTTTGTGAGAGCATTTCTTGGACTTGAAGTGTGAAGATGAGTTGTAGGAAATGTCATTCTCTTCAAGATGAGAATTGGATGGGATTTTTATGATAAACCATGAAGAAGTTATGCCCTGGTCAATTTGCTGTTGACTTTTTCAACTGTCCTAAAATAGAAACTTTTGCATCTTGAGACTTTTTGAGCCATGCTTTGAGAATCATGATCAAGAATTGATAAAATGATGTTTGTGGCTTCAAAATAAGATGTTGACCAAAAATTTGGATTTTTGACTGTCAAATGACCATTTTGCCCCTGCTGTTGACTGTAGGGTAATTAGGGTTTTTGACTGTGCAATTTGATGCTGTGAGTCTTGAAACTTGACATATGGATGCTTGACAATGTATGTAGGCACGTGGGACTTGTTTGGACCCTTGAAAACTTCAATTTCTTTGCAAGAACCAAAACCCTAATTTTGACTGTGTTAGGAGGCAATTGGACTGTGCAACCTTTGAGGGATTCTGAACCTTGATCTTGGCAAATCTTGAAGATTATGGGAGGGAAAATTTTGGGGTACAACAGTTTCCCCTGTTCAATATTCTTAAACCTGAGGATGTAGATTGGCTGGCGTGCCTTTCGTGATCCGAAGGTGGAAGATGATTGAACACTAGAGTGCCCAGAAATTTGCACTCACATAGTAGAGTGTCAGCAGTATGATGTAGGGAATGGGCTTATAGATGCCATATTGAGAGATGATGGATAGGAGGATGGGCTTATAGATGCCATCTGGAAGTGTGACAGTACCTTGTCGGGAATGGGCTTATTGATGCCATTTGGAGACTGTCGGTAAGTGGAGAGATGGGTTTATAGATGCCATCGGGAGGTTGTCGATCGCGTAAGAGATTCCTTAGCGAGAACTTGCGTACCTGAGAAAGAAAAATAATTACCTGGCCTGTTACAAGAGTTGATCTTCAAACCCTTTACGTAGATATGCCCTGGCTGGATACAGGCATCGAATCTTTAAACTCTTCAGACGTGCCCTGGCAGGATACAGGAATCGAGTCCGTAGAATATAGTCGTCAACAGATACACCCTGGAGAGATACAGGAATCGGATCTTCGAACTCTTCAGACGTGCCCTAGAAAGATACAGGAATCGAGTCTGGTAATGTTAGTCGTCAACAGATACACCCTGGCAAGATACAGGAATCGGATCCTCAAACTCTTCAGACGTGCCCTGGCAGGATACAGGAATTGAGTCTGGTAATGTTAGTCGTCAACAGATACACCCTGGCAAGATACAGGAATCGGATTCTCAAACTCTTCAGACGTGCCCTGGCAGGATACAGGAATCGAGTCTGGTAATGTTAGTCGTCAACAGATACACCCTGGCAAGATACAGGAATCAGATCCTCAAACTCTTCAGACGTGCCCTGGCAGGATACAGGAATCGAGTTTGGTAATGTTAGTCATCAACATATACACCCTAGCAAGATACAGGAATCGGATCCTCGAACTCTTCAGAGGTGCCCTGGAAAGATACAGGAATCGAGTCTGGTAATGTTAGTCGTCAACAGATACACCCTGGCAAGATACAGGAATCGGATCCTCGAACTCTTCAGACGTGCCCTGGCAAGATACAGGAATCGAGTCTGGTAGTGTTAGTCGTCAACAGATACACCCTGGCAAGATACAGGAATCGGATCCTCAAACTCTTCAGACGTGCCCTGGCCGGATACAGGAATCGAGTCTGGAATTGGTCGTCTACAGATACACCCTAGCAAGATACAGGAATCGGATCTTTAGTTGCGACCATTGATAGCAATTATCTTTGTATTGGCTTTTGTCCTGAAAAGACAAAACGTTAGTTGTATGCGATGTCAGGATGTATGACATGCGTGATGTTCTCAGAATGAATGAGACTGTATGTTCATGATGCGTATATGCATGCTATAATGTATGAAGATGTGATGTTTATGAAATGTTTTTTTTTTGTCTAGGAAAGTAAATCCTTGACGAGTGCCGGGAAATTGAATCCTGGGCTGATGTTGAGGAATGGAGCTTCGTTGTTTCCGTTGGGGATGATGATTGCAAGAATAAACTGGTGGGAGAAGATGACTCCGTTGGGGAATAAACTTGGAGATTACTCTGCGGGGGAAAATTACTCTAGCGATCTTGCTGGGGAACAATACTCTGTGGGAAGAGATGTACTTTGCTGAGATGTTTATGATAACTCCGTTGGGGATACCATTGTTGTGTTATGTTGAAAGAATTAATAGACTCTGCTGGGGGATAGGAAGACTTCGTCGGGGACGATCTTTCCGTGGCAATTGGCTGAGGATAACCCAGTTATATCTTGGTGGGGAAATAACCTTTGAATAAAGCCGGGGGAGCGTTCGTACTTTGCAGGGGATAAGCTTTCCAGAATCTACTGGGGATAAGCTTCCTGCCGGGGAGATGATTCCACTTTCCCGGGGAAACTTCAGACTGGACTCTCCTGGGGAAATTTTTGAGATGTACTGGGGAAGTGGCTCCATTGAATGTCTGGATACCGCCGGGGAACAATCTTAGATCAAGACTATCGGGGATACTTGTTAAGAATGTTTGAATACTCTGCTGAGGAATGTTGAGATCTGCTGGGGATACCCAACCTCCTTAAGACTGACAGTAGGCTAACTGTGCTTGGGGAGAGTGTATTGACTTGTTGGCTCACTCTCTGGGGAATTAATAGATCTTGGTTATGTTCTTCAGCCGAACCTACCTTGGTACCTTGGTGGATAGAGCAATTAGATCGCTTAGACAACTCATTATTGCCCCTGTTTCTAATGTTACCTGTAATTAATCCTTTTGTTTCGTATGTAAATATTTATGAGTTAGCAGTTATTGTCAAATGCATATATCATAAATTGAACCTTGGACGTTCTTCGCAAAACAAAACAGAAAAAGGAAAAACAATTGGCAATTTGTCTGAAAAGTGAAGTTGTATTGATTTTTGAATTTGCCTGTAAATAGGCATTTTATGTACAAGAGGCTGACGTCCTAGTAAGAGAACGCCGCCGAACAACAGAGTTTATACAATTTTTGTAAAAAAGGGAAAACAAAACAGCTATGTGAAAAAGAATAATCCCACTGGGTTCCAACTCTGCTATCGCCTTTATATCTTCGAGCGTCTCATCACTTTGCTGCTCAGTTGACGATGAAGCTGCTTGATCGATGTCGTTTGAACTTGAGGTTAATATCGGATTCTGGATGCAAAGTGATCCAATGAGACATAGTATTACGCTTTATCCCTAACTTTTACCTGGACCGCCCTTTTGGGTTTTCAGTCCACCGGGATACCCATTTTTGCCCAAGCCACCTTTTCAGGTTTTCGACTTGCCGGGTGTACAGATTTTTTTCATTTCAGCCCTCATTTTGCCCGAACCCTTTTGGTTCGCCGGGAGGCCCTAATTTTTGCCTAGGTATGTCAACCTAGCGGGTCTTTTGTCATGCGTAGTATCTTTTAACCATGTCTGCATTGGCGGGGTGAGGAAGGTCGTCACCGTCCATGGTGGTTAGGATCATGGCTCCTCCTGAGAACACATGTTTAACCACAAATGGCCCTTCGTACGTAGGGGTCCATTTTCCCCTGGGATCACTCTGAGGAAGGATGATGCGCTTGATTAACAGGTCCCCAACTTGATACTCTTGTGGTCTGACCTTCTTGTTAAATGCCCTGATCATCCGTTTTTGGTACGTTTGACCATGACAAATAGCAGTGAGTCTCTTTTCGTCAATTAGGTTTAACTGATCAAGTCGGGTCTGGATCCAGTCATCTTCGCTCAGATCTGCATCCTTCGTTATCCGGAGAGAGGGTATCTGCACTTCAATTGGCAAGACTGCCTCCATGCCAAAGACCAAGGAAAAAAGGAGTTGCCCAGGTTGAAGTTCTTGCTGAGGTACGATACCCATGAAGAGAGAACGGTAACATCTCGTGCCAATCTTTGTAGGTCACTGTCATCTTCTGCACGATCTTTTTGATATTCTTGTTAGCTGCTTCTACATCCCCATCCATCTTCGGCCGGTAAGGAGAAGAGTTATGGTGTTATATCTTGAATTGCTCGCAGAGCTCAGTGATCATCTTGTTATTGAGATTGGTACCATTGTCCGTAATGATCCTTTCCGGGACGCCGTATCGACAGATTAGGTTGTGTCAAATGAACCGTTCCACAACGTTCTTGGTTACTGTAGCATAAGAAGCTGCCTCAACCTACTTTATAAAGTAATCAATCGCCACCAGGATGAAGCGATGCCCGTTGGATGCCGTAGGTTTAATCTCGCCGATCATATCAATGCCCCACATTGCAAAAGGCCAAGGTGCAGTCAAGACATTCAGAGGAACTGGAGGGACATGCACCTTATCAGCATATATCTGGCACTTATGACATGTCCGAGAATGTTGGTAACAGTCGGCTTCCATTTTGGACCAGAAATATCCTGCCCGAAGGATTTTCTTTGCCATGGTATGTCCACTGGAATGCGTTCTGAAGGTACCTTCATGTAGCTCTGCCATGATCCTTTCTGCTTCAGCCTTATCCACACAACGCAGTAAGGTCGAATCATGGTTTCGCTTGTACAGAATGCCGTTGCTAAGCAAGAACTTCGCTGCGAACCTTCTCAGAAACTTCTTGTCGTTGACAGATGCACCTTCAGGATACTCTTGAGCTTCCAAGTACCTCTTTACCTCATAATACCAGGGTTTTTCAGTTACTATCTCAGCCTCAAGATCACAACAATATGCCGGTTCGTCAAGTTTCCAGATAATGATCCGGGGAGCCTCATTGTCCCACTTGACTTTGAACATAGAAGACATCATAGCTAATGCGTCCGCCAACTGATTCTCTTCTCTCGGGAAGTGTTCAAAAGTTATCTCTGTGAAATGGGGGATCAACGTCAACACACATTCTCTGTAAGGAATAAGATTTGGGTGTTTCGTATCCCACTCTCCTTTGATCTGATTGATCACGAGAGCGGAATCTCCGAAGACACTCAGAAACTTGATCCTTAAGTCGATCGCAGCTTGAAGACCCATGATGCATGCCTCATACTCCGCCATGTTGTTGGTGCAGTTGAAACATAGTCGGGCAGTGAGTGGAGTATGAGTGCCTTGAGGGGATATGATCACAGCGCCGATACCGTTACCCAAAGCGTTGGAGGCTTCGTCAAAGTGCATAGACCATCGGGATCCTTCCTCAGGTCCTTCATCCGGTCCAGGTACTTCACAATCAGTCACAATCATGATGCTCTCGTTTGGAAATTCAAAGTTCATTGACTGGTAGTCGTCTACTGCCTGGTGCGCCAAGTGGTCTGCCAATACACTTCCTTTGATAGCTTTCTGAGTTGTATACTGGATGTCGTATTTTGTCAAGATCATCTTCCATCTTTCTATTCTTCCAGACAAAGCAGGCTTTTCGAATATGTACTTTATTGGATCCATCTTTGAAATCAACAGAGTAGTGTGAGTCAGCATATACTGTCTCAGCCGGCGAGCAGCCCATACCAAAGCGCAGCAAGTTTTCTCGAGCAGTGAGTATCGGGTCTCACAGTCGGTAAACTTTTTGCTAAGGTAATAAATGGCGTGCTCTTTTCGGCCAGACTCGTCATGCTGCTCCAGCACACACCCCATTGAGCTGTCAAGTACTGTCAGGTATAGTATTAGAGTTCTCCCTTCAACCGGTGGCATAAGGATGGGTGGTTCTTAGAGATACTCTTTGATTCTGTCAAAAGCGGCCTGACATTCATCGTTCCAACATACTACCTGATCTTTCTTCAGCAGCTTGAAGATTGGTTCACAAGTAGCAGTTAGGTGCGAGATGAACCGGGCAATGTAATTCAGACGTCCTAGAAAGCCTCTGACCTCTTTCTCTGTCTTGGGAACTGGCATCTCTTGAATGGCTTTAACCTTGGCAGGGTCCACTTGAATACCCTTGTCGCTCACGACGAAGCCTAGCAACTTTCCAGATCTTACCCCGAAGGTGCATTTGTTTGGGTTCAACCTCAGCTTGTACAACTTCAGACGGTCAAACAGCTTTTGCAGATGGTCAAGGTGCTCCTCCTCAGTTTGGGACCTTGCAATCATATCATCGACGTACACTTCAATCTCATGGTGGATCATGTCATGAAATAAAGCAACCATGGCACGTTGGTAGGTTGCCCCAGCATTTTTCAACCCGAATGGCATGACCTTATAGCAGAAGATGCCCCACTGAGTAACAAAGGTAGTCTTTTCCATGTCTTCAGCAGCCATCTTGATCTGATTATAACCTGAAAAGCCGTCCATGAAGGAGAACACCTTGTGCTGAGCGGTATTGTCAACCAGAACATCAATGTGAGGTAGGGGAAGTCATCCTTGGGGCTGGCCCTGTTCAGATCCCGGTAGTCGACACACATTCTGACCTTACCATCTTTCTTCGGTACCGGAACCACGTTGGTAACCCACTGAGGGTAAGAAGTTACTGCTAGAAACCCGGCATCAAATTGCTTCATAACCTCAGCTTTGATCTTCTCGGACATCTCTGGACGCATACGGCGGACCTTTTGCTTAACCGGAGGGCAATCTTCCTTGGTAGGCAGGTGATGGACCATAATGTCAGTATCCAACCCAGGCATGTCTTCGTAGGACCAGGCGAAGATTTCCACATAATCATGCAACATCTGAATCAACTATTGTTTTACGCTTAGCTCCAGGTTGGCACCAATCTTAACTTCCCTTCTGTCCATCTCAGTACCCAGATTTATCGTTTCCACTGGCTCTTCATGTGGCTGAATGGCCCTCTCTTCCTGGAGTAACAGTCTCGCAAGCTCACCAGGCACTTCGCAATCATCTTCACCTTCGTCATCGGCTAAGTTGATCGGATTTTCGAAGTCATAACTGGCAGTAGCAGAGTTGTTACCAGTGAGATCCAGAGTGGATTGAAACCTGTATGAGTGAGTGTGTATAAATATAGCTGTTTTGCAATATATAAGGAAGGAAGAAAGAAAGGGAGCACAAGATTTGAAATGCGAAAAACGTCCAATGTCTTTATTCATGATATATGGAGATGACAGTTAATAAGCCCTCACAAATGAAGCCACGGTGCCCCGGGTAAGGCACCGGGCCATAAAGTCTCAATTTATTGTTTATTACAAATTAAAGAAACAAAGGAATTCATTAATGCGTAACAAAAGTAACAGGTATGTGATCTTTTGTGGTCCAATTGGTCAGTCCACCATCAGTCGTCGGGTAGATCCAGCTATCAAACTCTGATTCCTCCGCATCGCTTTCTATAGCATTCACTCCATGGTCAGGTAGGGGAGCTGTCACCACATTAGGCTTCTCAGGCGCCTCGAACTGAACCTCTTTGGCATCGATAAGGTCTTGAACCTTATTTCTCAGGGCCCAGCAATCATCAGTAGAATGCCCCGGGCTATCGGAGTGATAAGCACAGCGGGCATTTGGATTATACTTAGGAGAGATAGTGTTCACAACCTTCGGAGCCTCTCTGACGGTCACCAAGTTGGTCGATAGCAGTTGCGGCAAGATTTGTGACAAGGTCATACTCAACCGAGTGTATTCTCTTCTGGGTCTCTCTCCCCTTGGTTGGTTGGGTTGCCGAGGAGCGGCAGCAGGCTTTGCAATCACCACCGCGTTGACAGTTTGGCAGCGTTCTGGTTTGTCTTGCCTCCTAGGCCCATACACAGCACTGGCCTCCTTTTTAAAAGGTTTCTTCTCAGAACTTGAGAACGCACCTTTCTGAACTTTTCCTGATTTCATACCATCCTCTATCCTTTCCCCAGTCAGAATGAGATCTGTAAACCCTGCAGATGAATTGCCAATGAGATGATTGAAGAATGGCCCGGATAGGGTCCCCAAGAACATGTCTACTAATTCACGGTCTGTTAATGGTGGCTGCACCCTGCCAGCCAGGTCCCTCCACTTCTGCGCATACTCTTTAAAACCTTCTCCCGATCCTAAAGACATACCCTGGAGTTGGGTACGTGTAGGAGCGAGGTCGGCATTATATTGATACTGCTTGTAAAAAGCAGTAGCCAAGTCCTCCCAGTTACGAACCTTGGTTCCATCCAGCTGATAGAACCATTCGAGATGATTCCCTGAAAGACTCTCCTGGAAGAAGTGGATCCACAAGTTCTTGTCCACAGTATACGGCTGAATCTTCCGCACATAAGATCTGAGATGTAACTTAGGACAGGACGCCCCGTCATACTTTGCAAAAGATGGTGCTTTGAATTTGTGTGGGATGACCACACCAGAAGATAGACCCAAGTCTCCGAAATCCAAACCAGGCACTTGTTGAATTTCCATGGCATTTAGACGATCTTCCAACTGCTTGTACCTGTCTTCAGCTGGAGGATACTGCTCCTCATTAAAATTAGTCTCGTTGTCAGAGACCACCAGACTAGGAACTCTTCCCCCCTGGGGACTGCCTTTGCCTACAAAAGAACCAGTTTGATCAACCTCGTTCTGCAGTGTGTTACCAAACCTCCGGCCAGTGTTGAACAGAACAATTCTCTTTTTCTTCTTCTTGACCAGTAGGGCCTTCAACTCCTCTTGACCTTGGGCCAAACTCATGATCAGTTCTTGGAATTGGGCGTTCTGAGCCTGAAGGGCCTTGATGGACTGCTCGGTAGATGATTCAGGATTCATGATGCTGAAATAAACTGCGAAGAACATTAAGCAACCTGAAAAGAAGAGTACCTGCTATGCACATGATGAATGGGAATGCATATGATTTATGTTTTCAAAGACAATCGGGAATCAACTTTGTAAACAAAAAGGAACACACTTCATTAGATTCAACTTTGAAATTCAAATTGTTCAACAGGTTGCTCTTAGGCGTTACACAAAAATGGAAATACTGAAAAGGGAAACAAAACTGTAAAAGAACATCCAAAGCTCATCATTGATCCCAGGGTCTCCTCTTCTCAATACGGATGTAGTCATTCAAGGCTCGCTCGTTCTCCAACTGCTTTGTCAGCCTCTGGATCTTCAATTCCTGCTCGTTGAACTTTTCCCGATAAGAATCCCGTTCTTCTCGCAGTTGCGCCCAAGACCTCTTTAGTGTATCAATATCAGTAGGTATCTGAGGAGGGAGAACAGTTGGAGGAGCCCCATCTCTATCAGGATATTCAAGAATGACGGGTCTGACAGCTTCATATGGCATACCTAACTTTTGAGCACGAATGCGAACCCATTTGTAGTAGGCTTCCATAGGTAGAGAAGTCTTTGGTCCCAACTCTTGTGGGTCAGCTTTGTGAATTCTGTCCCAAGCTTTGATGAACCTACGACGCAGCTCGTCACTGCCTACCTGAAACTCAAAACTGATGTGAGGTGCCAACATCTCATGAGGCCCTGCTCTTCTGGCTCTTCCGAATTGACGGAGAGCTAGACATGGATTATAAGAGATTCCCCCTTGGGTACCAATCAAAGGAACATTAGGATATTCTCCGCAACAATCAATAACAGCTACCTCATCCAAACCTCTGAGAGTCCAAATGATGTCCTTATCAGTGAGAGACATTAACCTATGAGCCCAACCTCTTCCTTCTTTGTTCTTCAGCACGAACTTAGGGAGGTGCGAAATAAACCACCTCACTAACAAAGGAATACAACACCACAGAGTTCCTCGTCTTCGGGCAGTACGAGCATAAAGTTATTGCAGGATGTCACCCAAGAGAGTGGGCACATGGTTCCGAGACATGAAGATCCTTATGGCAGTGACGTTAATGAAGTTGTCAGGATTAGGAAACAAGACTAGACCATAGATTAAGAGAGCCAGAATGTCTTCGTACGCCCTAAAGTCTAGGTCATTCCAGAAACTGTTAGCCTTAACAATCAGAAATTTGGCCAAGAAACCCTTAACTTTGCTTCTAGTCACCCAGTTGTCCATTACCTCCTTGTGGGTCAAAGGAAGAGCTGCAGCAATCTCCTCAAGCCTAAGAGTCTTTTCCCAACCAGTGTAGGGAGTCTGATCCGAGATAGGGATACCAAGCAAATCAGAGAATTCTTCCAGGGTAGGGACCAACTGGAAGTCTTGAAAGGTGAAGCACTGGTACAGAGGGTCATAAAACTGGGTCAGGACACTCATCAGTTGTTGGTCCCACTTTGCCATGACTAAACTGAGAAGAGAACCATGCCTCTGGATGAAGGAAGTAGTATTTGGAATTCTTCTAACCAACTCTTCAAGCAGCTCAGGTGGGTGAACAAAATTGAACCGGATAGTACACCTTCGCATAGGCATCATGGTGTCCTACAAAACAGAGCAAAGGTGAAACCCTCTTGTCTTTGAAATGGTCAGTCCTTATGCAGGATGCATGCAATGTTTATGATGGCATGATGTTATGATAAAGCACACCACAAATATTCACAAAGGCAAACATGATAAGGCGCACAAGTCACACAAGTCAAGCCCTTAGAGTTTAGGCCAGCATGGGGTCTAGGTATTACCCTCTTTCAGTTTGTTGGTTAAAACCTGTCCTATCAGAAGTAATCGGGTTCTAGAGGATCCCAATATCACTGACTACCCTCAATCGGTCATAACTCCAGCATCACAATCTTTTCTTGCAGCCAGAACCATCACGAGAGTTTAGCCTCAATGGGCGTAGCATACTGCTACTGTTCTATTGGCCAAGTTGGGTCATTTAAGGTTCTAAGGTCGGTTGGTGCTTAATGACTCCTCAGAAGACCCATATTCTCCTCGTTGTGACACAAGGGATATCGGTACAGACCAAGGTGCCACACCAACGTAGCCACTGCTTCACCCATGTCGGTCTATGCCGGACAGGTCCCTCACAACTTATGCTACCTAACAGGGTATCCCCAGATCCGGGTTAGGATCTATGTAACTCCGATGCAGCCCACAAATATAAAGTAAACAAGCACAACAATGGAAAACACAAGTGATCTTAGTCCTAAGGTACACCTCACTTAGAGTATCTCCCCAGCAGAGTCTCCAGTTCTGTGATCGGTGGAAATAGAACTGACTGTTTAAAGCTGGTTTCGCGAAATGTCGCGGTAAGCAAGAGTCGCCACCGTCTTTTATTTTCTCCAACATGGACAGGACAAAAGCACAGCAAAATTCCTTATGAGATAGTTTCTCGGTTCGGGAGGTAGATTTATAGAAAGGGAAGGTGTTAGCACCCTTTCTATCCATGGTTATCCATGGGCTCTTAGGTACTTGCTCATTTGTGTTTTCAAAAGTGTTTGTTTGCCTTTCAAAGTGTGAGTGGGTTTGAAAAAAGTTTCGTTTAAAGATTTCAGATCGACTCTTGTATCAGTCCTCAAGAGTGTTTGAAAAATTATTTTTGAAAGCTTTTTGAAAAGTGTCGGTGTGAAAAGAGTTTTGATTTGTTTTTGAATAGAGCAAGTATCTACGAGTCATCTACCTACCCTAAGGAATTAGGCTGTGTAAATGTCCTTAAGGTAGTGCCATCCCACCATTGAGAGGTAGATAGCACCACCGTTGGAGGTGTTCGGGTCAATTCGTTTGTAGGGACAGTGTGGTCACCAGAGCAACAGTAGGACACCTTAGAAGCTACCCATATGACATAGAACATGGACATAAGGACTTACTAAAACGTCCTATACTCGACAACCACGTTTCGAGGGCAAGGCAACAGTGAGGCGTACCCTAAGAGTGGTGTATGAATTTGTGTGTTATTTTCAGTTATGTTTTATCTTGTACATGTATCATAGTGATCTGCGCATTGTTTTTATTTTGGCCATACATTCTTTCATGCAAAGTTTAATAGTTTTAAGAGTGCGGAAATTTAAATGCGGAAAGTAAGTCCTACGCTATTACAAGGCGCGGGTCTATACATCGCCAAATTAACAAAGACCCGTTTTAATAAAAAATGCGGAAAGTAAATAAATTCCTAATGACTATTACAAGGCTTGAGCAATTACATAATATTCACAAAGTAAAATAAGAATAAATGCGCGAAAAGAATAGAAAATAGGACGTTCGAGGGCGTTGGACCCTTTTAAAATTAAATAGAATTAAAAGTTAATTAATTATTAAATTAGAAAGAAAAGAAATGTTTTTAGGTTTTTGTTTTTTGTTTTGTATTTATGAGGTAAAGAAAATTAATTAGAAGTTAAATGAAACCCTAGTTCTAAGTATTTTTAATTATAAAAGAAAAGGTTAAAGTTTAAAACCTAATTTACACTAATTATTTTACATATTTATTTACAAAGATATTTAATAATTAATAGTAATAATAATGAGAAAATTATTTATTTAAAGAAAAAAAGAAAAATAAAAAAGTTAGAAACCCTAATTTCTACATATTTTATTTATTTAAGAAAAAGTGTTAAAATTGAAAAAAAACCTAATTTATTAAACTAAATTTATTATTTAAAGTTTATTTACAAAAATATTTACTAAATAAATTAATTGACATATTTTAATTTATGGTATTTTTATTATGAAAATTAATTTTATGGAATTAAAGAAACAAAAATAATTAAAAGAAAAGAAAAGGAAATAAAAAAAAAGAATACAAACAATGGGGGTGTCTGACCCAATTTGGAGGTGAATTGGAAGCAATTTGGCCCACTGAACAAGAAGCCTGTTTGACTTTTCCAGCTTGGGTGCGTGTGATTGACTGAGTGTGTACCCTGGAATTCATGTTATGGCCTTCAGATTGATCCTCATGGCCATGTGGCAAGCAAGCATGTGAGAATGCATGATGGTCTTTGGAGGAAATGCTACGCTGGAATACCTTGCACTAAAAAAATTATTAAGCGTTTGGGGGGACCTGGGAATCAAACCTAGGTCCCAGTACCTGCAAGCCACCTCAGCTACCAACTGACCCATTGAGCGCATTTGTAATGTTAATGGAATACAAACAATATATATGAAAAACCAATCATTATGCTGAAACAAAAAAAAACGCGCCAACGTTCAAATTACCCAACCATGTTCAGACACGCATGCATCTTCTTCCTTTTGTCCCTGTAACATAATCAAATAGCGGGGGTTTTAAACCCCCACTAAACAAGACCAGGAAAAATAGCGATTAGACAATGGGCAAATATAAATTGGGCGCGAGGTGATTATTCAGTTCGTCTTGTTGCCATGAATCCATTGGCATAGGTTTTAAGGCCTAATTTTTCCATATGAAGAAGACCCCAATTCGAAGCTTCTGAAACCCTAGAAAGCGTTAATGGCAGATATTGATACAGGCATGGTTAGTTCAATTAAAGGGTACCATTAGCTTCAGAACATCCATATTAGTGTAAATCAACATTTAAAACGTATGAAAAATGCATGTAAATTAAAAAACGATAATGGACAATTTCAAGAAAAGTGTGATGTCGTTCTACCAATCCTTGAGGTCTGGAGACTTGGTTTCGATTGCAAAAGCTTCCTAGCAATGTCAGGAAGACAATGGAAGGCTTGTTGTGCTTTGAAACGAGCTCTAGGTATGAAATCAGTTTTTAACTTTTTGCCAAAAATTTGCAATTTTGTTCTTGGTTTTCTGCGCAGCTTTTTTGTGTGTATGCCTTAGGTTAACTTGTGTATAAGTATTTGAATGCAATTAGGTCAAAACCAAGCCCAAAGATCCATTGATTTAATGATTCAATATTTGATTTTATTCACATCTTTTTTCAACCTTTTTGCCATGGAAACTTGCCAAATTTAGATGATTTTGTCCCTTTTGATTGATGCACGAAATCTCTTACATGTGTGGAAGAGATTTGCTGCATAAAAAGATTTAAAAATCATGATTTAGTATTTTCCTTATATTTAAATTTAATTAAATAAATTAATGATAATAAAAATTCAAATAATTAATCAAAAATAAGAAAATAACTCCCTTTAAGCTTAATGGGTCGTGCATAGCCTTTGGGTAATGATTCATGAAAGAAATTGAGGCCCATTAGCATTTTTGAAGCCTTTTGTGCAAAGTTGACTTTTCAAAATTCCCAAAAATTTCCCAACTTCTACAAGGCATATCTTGCTCAATTTTGAAGCTTTGATCATGTTCTTGGACATTTTGGAAAGGTCTTGAAGTCCTCTAACCAATGTCTTTGGTCCCATGTCCTTTTGATTTACCAATCTCAAGTTATGGTCTTTGACTTAAAGTGCCTTTTTATTGACTTTTGAAAATGACCTATAATGTTGAAATTGATAACTTTTTGTGAGAGCATTTCTTGGACTTGAAGTGTGAAGATGAGTTGTAGGAAATGTCATTCTATTCAAGATGAGCATTGGATGGGATTTTTCTGATAAACCATGAAGAAGTTATGCCCTGGTCAATTTGCAGTTGACTTTTTCAACTGTCCTAAAATAGAAACTTTTGCATCTTGAGACTTTTTGAGCCATGCTTTGAGAATCATGATCAAGAATTGATCAAATGATGTTTGTGGCTTCAAAATAAGATGTTGACCAAAAATTTGGATTTTTGACTGTCAAATGACCATTTTGCCCCTGCTGTTGACTGTAGGGTAATTAGGGTTTTTGATTGTGCAATTTGATGCTGTGAGTCTTGAAACTTGACATATGGATGTTTGACAATGTATGTAGGCACGTGGGACTTGTTTGGACCCTTGAAAACTTCAATTTCTTTGCAAGAACCAAAACCCTAATTTTGACTGTGTTAGGAGGCAATTGGATTGTGCAACCTTTGAGGGATTCTGAACCTTGATCTTGGCAAATCTTGAAGATTATGGGAGGGCAAATTTTGGGGTACAACACTACATCTCCAAACTACCATCCGAATTCCAGGTGTGCTTACCATTCAGAAAGTCCAGGGCACAACACCAACAACTGTTGGGCTCTGAAGAACAAGATTCAAGATCTGATTGACGCAAAGGAAGTTGAATTTGAAGCTCATGAAAAGCCGAATGTTATCTCCGCTCCAATGCCTAGGCATGGGCATAATGTCAGTGCTATGGAAGAAGATCTGTTTGTTTCTACTGTGGATGAACTGATAACTCCTCTCCTAACCATCAAGTTAAATTTTTTGAAAGTCGGGGAGTTCCCAGGTTGTGACCAAGATTGCCATGCTTGCCTATCCTCCCCATTTGACTGTCCTCTGTTGAAGAAATGAATACAACAATTGATTGATAACAAGGAAATTTTGTTTGAGAAAGCTCCCATTTCACCCATTCTAGTTCCAGAAGTTTCAATAATAACCATATACGCCAATCCTTCCAGGGTTCCTAAAAAACCCGTTAGGATTACATCCGCTCCAATGACTACTCCGTTGAAGATAACAATGCCCGGGCCAGCCCCATACAAATCCGATAAAATGGTACCATGGAACTATGGTGGAGAAATCTACTACCATGGTGTCAAACAGATTGAACAGATTGCAGAAGAAGAAAGCTTCAAAGAGGATACTCTCGACATCAGTAACATTGTCGGAACAAGCAAGGTTACTCGTAGCGGAAGAATCTTTTCTCCAGAGATTTCTCCTCCAACAACAGTCTTTGTACCTGTGGCCACTCCGAAGATTACCCCTGTGATTGTACCTGCAAGTGTACCCGCTGACAATAACAATACAATTCCCGTCCCTGTTTCCGCTGCTGAGAAAAGAGGAAAGAATGTTCAAGAGGAGCCTGTCTTGACGAAGGCTCAATCACTAGTCATTCCTGAAACATCCCAGAAAGAGATGGAAGAGATTCTGAGGATCATTAAGAAAAGTGATTATGATGTTGTTGAGAAACTGGGGTAGACCCCCTCCAAAATCTCTATGTTAGCCTTGCTGTTGTGCTCCGAGGCACATGCTAAAGCTTTGGTCAAATTTTTTAAGACGGCCCATGTGCCGCAAGAAACCTCTGTTGATCAGTTCCAGGAATGTGTGGCTAGTTTAATAGCTGACAATGGTCTAGGATTCTCCGATGCAGATTTAACTTCGAAAGGGAGAAAACATAATGATGCTTTGCATGTCTCGGTGGAATGCAGAGGGAAAACCCTAGCACACGTACTGGTAGACACTAGTTCGTCTTTAAATGTCTTGCCAAAGAAAGCCTTGGATAGATTGGATTGTGAAGGCCTAACCCTGAAACCCAGCAATATCATTGTGAGAGAATTTGACGGCTCTAAAAGGATGGTCCATGGAGAGGTGGACATCCCGATCAAGGTAGGTACCCAGACATTCAATTTAACACTCTACGTGATGGACATCCGTCCTTCTTACTCTTGCCTGTTGGGACGCCCCTGGATTCACAATGTCGGTGCGGTCACCTCGACTTTGCACCAGATGCTCAAGTACCTTGTCCAAGGGAAAATCATAATTGTTCATGGTGAAGAGGAATATATGATTAGTCATCTGAATTCCTTCTGTTATGTGGAGTTAGATGGTGAATTCATAGAGACCCCATTCCAACATTTTGAAGAAGTCCCTCCTGAAGTAGCAGCGACTAAGGCGGTGTTCTCAACTCCTGTGATCACAAGACATGTACCTCGGATGTATTCTCTAAAAGATGCAAGGGAAGTAGTGGAAGAAGGCGGATCCACTATCTGGGGTCAGCTACCAGACTTTCCTTTCAAATCAGACAAATTCGACTTGGGATTCACTTCGACTGCTCAGAAAGTTGTTCGTCGTGCCCGTGCCGGAGGGCCTCTTGTGAAGATCAGCCATCAAGGGGTTAATGCACTAGAGGACAGTGAAGAAGAGGGCAGCCTGGAAGACTGGATTTTTCCTACTATTAGCGGAGGATTGTGCAACTGGGAAGCAAAAGACTTTGTTCCAATTACTTTCATACCGCAGTAATTTATCTTTTCCATTTTTGTTGGACTGTAATAATTCACAAACAATTCGTACTTTTTTCAACCTTGTGTCTTACCCGAGGCACAGAGGTCCATTTGTAAGGGTTCTTATTTCATTTTCATATGTCATTTTAATGAATCATGGACGCTTTTCATATATAAAACTTTTGTGCTCATTGTATTTCTTTTACATTTTGTTGTTTTAAGATGGCTATTCCCTTACACACACACACTCACAAATGCAGGTACCCTTCCACTCCGGAACCCATGGGTAACGATACTGCTATAGCCTTCAGTGACTCTGAAGATCTGGTCTACCAAGCCGAATACGAAGGTGAGGAAGATTGTGAGTTTCCAGGGGAATTGGCTAGATTACTTCAACAAGAAGAAAGAGAAATTTTGCCTCATGAGGAGTTGTTGGACACGATCAACTTGGGTACTGACGAAGACAGAAAGGAAATTAGAGTGGGTGCCAACTTAGAGCCGAGTGTCAAGGAGCGCCTAATCCAGTTGTTGCATGAATATGTTGAGATATTTGCCTGGTCATACGAAGACATGTCGGGACTTGATACAGACATTGTGGTACACCGTCTACCCACAAGAGAAGACTGTCCACCAGTTAAACAAAAGGTATGCCGCATGAGACCTGACATGTCTGAAAAGATCAAAGAAGAAGTTATGAAGCAGTTCAATGCTGGGTTTCTTGCTGTTACTTCCTATCCACAATGGGTTGCTAACATTGTGCCCGTGCCTAAAAAGGACGGTAAAGTGAGAATGTGCGTGGATTATAGAGACTTAAACAGGGCCAGCCCTAAAGATGACTTTCCACTTCCACACATCGACATCCTGGTTGACAACATAGCTCAGCACAAAGTATTTTCTTTCATGGACGGATTCTCAGGCTATAACCAGATCAAAATGGCACCTGAAGACATGGAGAAAACTACATTTGTTACACAGTGGGGTACGTTCTGCTACAAAGTGATGCCACTCGGACTGAAGAGTGTCGGGGCAACCTATCAACGCGCGATGGTAGCTTTATTTCATGATATGATACATCATGAGATAGAGGTCTACATAGACGACATGATAGCCCGATCATAAACTGAAGAAGAACACCTTGATCATTTGCAAAAGTTGTTTGTCTGGTTGGAGGAGTTCAAGCTCAGGTTGAACCCTAACAAGTGCACATTCGGAGTCCGATCCGGTAAACTCTTAGGTTTCATTGTCAGCAACAAAGGCATCGAGGTTGATCCTGCCAAGGTTAAATCTATACAAGAAATGCCTGCTCCTCGCACTGAGAAGGAGGTCAGAGGTTTCTTGGGACGCCTAAACTACATCACTAGGTTCATTTCTCACCTAACATCTACTTGTGAACCAATCTTCAAGTTGTTGAAGAAAGATCAGGTAGTTAGATGGAATGATGACTGTCAAATTGCTTTCGATAAAATTAAGGAGTATTTACAAGAGCCTCCTGTCTTGATGTCGCCTATCGAAGGAAGACCGCTAATCATGTATCTAACCGTTTTGGATAACTCAATGGGGTGCGTACTGGGGCAGCATGACGAGTCTGGCCGGAAAGAGCATGCCATTTATTACCTTAGCAAAAAGTTTACTGATTGTGAAACCAGATATTCACTGCTCGAGAAAACTTGTTGCGCTTTGGTATGGGCTACTCGCCGGCTAAGGCAGTATATGTTGACTCATACCACTTTGCTGATATCTAAGATGGATCCGATAAAATACATCATCGAGAAGCCTGCTTTGTCTGGAAGGATAGCTAGATGGCAGATGATCCTAACAAAGTACGACATACAGTACACGGCCCAAAAGGCTATAAAGGGGAGTGTGCTAGCTGACCATCTGGCTCATCAAGCTGTCGAAGATTATCAATCCATGAAGTTCGACTTCCCTGACAAAGACATCATGACATTGGACAACATTAAAGTTTTCAGGCCATATGACGTACCTGAACAAGGATCCTGGTGGACCCTGTACTTTGATGGGGCCTCCAATGCACTTGGCAACGGTATCGGCGCAGTACTCATCTCCCCAGAAGGTTGCCATACTCCTTTCACCACCAGACTTTTCTTCAACTCTACGAACAACATGGCAGAGTATGAAGCTTGTATCTTTGGACTCAAGGATGCCATAGACTTGGGAATCAAATCTTTAATTGTGTTTGGGGACTCCTCTTTGGTCATCAGTCAGATCAAAGGAGAGTGGGATACTAAGCATCCAAACCTCATCCCTTACAAAGAACGTGTCTTGACATTGTTACCACAGTTCGAACAGATTACCTTCGAGCACTTCCCGCGAGAAGAGAATCAGCTAGCAGATGCTCTAGCTATAATGTCATCCATGTTTAAACTTAACTGGGATAATGAGCCTCCCCAGATCACCATTGAACGGATGGACAAACCTGCACACTGTCACGAGATTAATACCGAAAAAGTAGTGGACCAGCCTTGGTTCCATGAAGTCAAAAGGTATCTCGAGGCGCAAGAATACCCTGAAGGAGCTTCAGTCAATGACAAAAAGTTCTTAAGGAGATTATCAGCTAATTTCTTCCTAAGTAATGGTATCCTGTACAAACGCAATCACGATTCTATTCTGCTCCATTGTGTGGACAAGCTTGAAGCTGAAAGGATTATGGTTGAATTGCATGAAGGTACATTTGGCACTCACTATAGCGGGAATACGATGGCTAAGAAGATTCTACGGGCAGGCTATTACTGGTCTACCATGGAAGCTGACTGCTATCAACACTCCCGCACCTGCCATAAATGTCAAATCTATGCAGACAAGGTGCACGTGCCTCCTATTCCTCTAAATGTCCTAACAACTCCTTGGCCATTCGCTATATGGGGAATCGACATCATTGGAGAGATTAAGCCTACAGCCTCCAATGGACACCGCTTCATTCTAGTGGCCATTGATTATTTTAAAAAGTGGGTCGAAGCAGCTTCCTTCGCATCCGTTACTAAAAAAGTTGTTGCCCGCTTCATCAAACAAAATCTTATTTGTCGATATGGTATCCCCGAAAGGATCATTACTGACAATGGTATAAACCTTAACAATACTATGATCACCGACCTGTGTGAGCAGTTCAAGATTCAACATCACAATTCATCTCCCTATCGGCCAAAGATGAATGGTGATGTCGAAGCTGCGAACAAAAACATCAAAAAGATCATACAGAAGATTACAGTCACCTACAAGGACTGGTATGAGATGTTACCATTTGCTCTTCACGGGTACCGTACCACGGCTCGTACATCAACTAGGGAAACACCTTATTCTTTAGTTTATGGCATGGAAGCTGTTTTACCTATTGAGGTTCAGATCCCCTCTTTGAGAATCATGAAGGATGCCGATTTGAGTGAAGACGATTGGATCCAAACCCGACTTGATCAGTTAAACTTAATTGACAAAAAGAGACTTACTGCTGTTTGCCATGGTCAAACGTATCAAAAATGGATGATCAAGGCTTTCAATAAAAAAGTCAGATGACAAGTGTATCAAGTTGGAGATCTTGTGATCAAGCGCATCATCTTGCCACAAAGTGATCCCAGGGGCAAATGGACTCATACCTATGAAGGACCATTTGTAATCAAGAACATCTTTTCTAGTGGGACAATGATCCTAACCACCATGGACGGTGACGACCTGCCGCACCCTGCGAATGCAGACATAGTCAAAAGATACTACGCATAAAGGACCCGCTAGGTTGACACACCTAGGCAAAACAAGGGCATCCCGGTGAATCAAAAACTCGAAAGGGAGGTTCAGGAAAAAATTAGGGATAAAACAAAAAAAAATTGTACACCCGGCAGGTTGAAAACCCGGAAGGGCGACTTGGGCAAAAAAGGGTTTCCCGGTGGATCGAAAACCCGAAAGGGCGGTCCAGGAAAAAGTTAGGGAATTAAAGCGTATGACTATGTCTCGTCGGATCACTTTAAGGACAATCTCTTCACGGACAAACTATGAGCTTCTGATCAATTCAATCATCTTAGGACGAAGTAATGAATGGACAAGATATTCAGAGTTACGAAGGCTATAGCAGAATGGGAACCCCATGGGATTTTTTACACGTAGCTATCTTTCTTTGTATAAATTTTTCTCATTTTTATGACACCATCCTCTTACTAGGATGTCTGTCTCCTTTGTACAAAATACTTATTCAAAGTTAATACAAAGATATCTATTTAAAGTGCAGAAAACTATTTGCCTTTTTTCTTTTTTACACTTGTGTTTTATTTGCAAAAACGTCCAATGATTCATTAGTGAACATATGCATTTGAACATAATTATTGTTTACAAATAAACAAAGTGGAAAAGAACAATTACTGACAGGTTGAGAGAATAGGAAAACTTCCTTCGGCTATTCCATGAACAATCCCTATTGTACATCGTCTAGATCCCCAATGGAGTTAAAATTCAAACCCTTAATCCCCATCATAGTTAAAGCTTCAAACTCCCAACCCCCATCGGAGCCAAAACTTTGAACTAAAGATCCTCGGCGGAGATGAAACCTTCTTCCCCAATCGAGTCAAAATTTCCAACTATCAATCCCCAGCAGGAACCATTCATTTTTCCCCAAATTCCCCAGCAAGTTGTCTTGGAGTCTGAAAATCAACCAGATAACAGTTAACTTTTTGTCTCGCCCTAACCTAGGATAATTCCCCAGTAGAGTGGCGTACAACCCAAACTCCTGAACTTACTCCCCAGTAGTAAAGCCTTCTTCCCCTCAGAGCTTTATTATTCCCCAGTGAGGTCGCCAGAATGAAGATTCTCATTCTTAATACCCCACAAAAGTCATCAGAGTTTTTCTATTCCCCAGCGGAGCAAGGTTTCCCATTGTGTAATCCCCAGTAGACGTCAACAAAGTTCTCTGGATTTCCCCAAGCAGATTATTCAAGCGGTTTGGAATTACTCTCACAACATAATTTTTGTCAAATACTCCAACTTCAAGACATAAAGGATCCTCATATCCCCACAGAATTTGTCAAGGATTTTAATCCCCAACAGTCGCCAAGAATTTCTCATCCTCAGCAATCAAAGATTTTGAATCTCCAGCAGCGGTCAAGGATTTATTTTCCCAGCGGCAGTCAAAGTTTTTCTTATCCCCAGCTGTCAAGGATTCATTTTCTTCAGCAATACAGCAAATCAACTTACATGCGCATACATTACATTCATATATCATAAACATTGATAAAGCACATTTATTGCATCATACATTTCATGCAACATAACTCTGTGTTTCAGCTAACATTTTACCCTTTTCAGGATAAGATTAACAACTATCATTAACAATTTTTAAAGATTTCAGATATAATAAAGATACACTCTAGACACGGAAGTCATTCTATTACTCATTTAGATTTCAAAGTCCAGATACAGTACAGATACACTCCAGACACGGAAGTCATTTTGTTACTCATTCAGACACCAACTTCGAGGAACAGTACATATACACTCCAAACACGGAAGTCATTTTGTTACTTATTCAGATTCCAGTCCAGATACGCTCCAGACGAGGTTGCCATTCTATCACTTATTTTGATTTTCCCCAGCTTAGATACGCTTCAGATCCGGATGCCATTCTGTCGCTTATTCAGATTTCAGATTTAGATACAATACATATACACTCTAGACACGGAAGTCATTCTTTTATTCATTCAGATTCAAGTACAGTTACAGCTCGGATACGCTCCATACATGGTTGTTATTCCCTTGCTCATACAGATTCAGTCTCCAGATACAGTTCAGATACGTTCCAGACACAGATATCATTCTGATACTCATTCTTTTGACTTACAACTTACAACTCAACAAACATTCTTGGATGGAATATAAAATCCCATCTCCAACGAGATTCTATCACCTCTCCAAATGGCATCTTTAAGCCCATTCCCTCAGCTACAATTTGACGAGTGCAAATTTACGGGCACTCTAGTGTTCAATCATCTATTACCCTCGAGTCACGAACGACAAAACTCGCCAATCTAACTCTTCAAGTTCAAGAAGATTTAACAGGGGCAGCTGTTGTACCCCAAAATTTTCCCTCTCATATTATCAAGATTTTCCTCACAAGACTTCTTGGACTCAAGAGCAATTTAGGGTTTGCTCAGCTCAAGACATCTCCTTGCACTGATAACCTGAAATTAGGGTTTGAGTTTGCACAAGGATTTTTAGACCATCAATGCTTCATGTGACCTTTATACACCATCTTGGATCCCTAAGATTGCCCATGTCAAGTTTCAAGCCTTGAATCACATTTTTGCCCAATCAATTGTACAGTTGACCTAAAAATTAGCTGTATTGGGGAAAAAGTCAACCATGGCCAATTTATAGTCAAAATTTATGATTTTTGATCCACAACAACATTTTGGACTCATATGTACCATTTTATCAAGTTTGGATCACAACTTCTCAAGAAACTTGATCAGATCATCAAAAGGGCAAAATGGTCAAAATTAGGGTTTTGACTGAGAAAGGGAAATTTCTGATTTTTAACCTAGCCAGTGACCAATTGGGTCTAAACATGATTTCAAGGACTCAATAGCATCATCTTGACCTAATCACATAGTTCAAAAGATCTCAAATGCATAGGATTGACAGATGAATTTTGCAGTCAACTGATCAAAAGTCAACTGTACACTGAAAAGTCAAACTTTGACTTTTTGGTCAAAATCAAGTGCCAAGGGTCATAATTCATCAATATATGTCAAAATATGAAACTTTTTGATCAAGAAAATCAAATTTTCAAATTAGGGTTTCAATTTGAAATTTTTTCATAACAGAAAATTTCTAAGTATGGAAAATTTCTTATTTTTTCCCCAACTTTCTACAACTTTTTAACCATGATGCAGTTGGATTCAAAGAAAACTTCCAACATGAAAGTTGTAGTCCCCCATTAAATCTACAACATTGTTTCACAAAGTTTTCCCAAAATATGCTTGGATCTCAAGTTATGATTTTGTGAATAGGGGTCCATAAACTTTTTAACTTAGTGAAATTTTGCCCTAGTTTAGGCAGATTTTTGACCTAACTTCATGGAAACTTTTCACCTAGTTACAAGAGGTATCTCAAGTTTAATTTCAAATATGCATTGTAGATAATGTTGCAAGCTTTCCAAAATGTCCAAGAACTCTCCAAGATCATTTGTGGTTATAGAGAATCGAAGAAGAGAAAATGGCAATTTGTCACTTTTGTTCAAGCCATTTTCACAATGGTTCAAGTTGAAAATCAGATCCTAGCATGCTTGTACCTTGTATTACAGGTCCTAATCCCTTCTACACTCCATAATTAAATGCAAACTCAATGGATAATGGCTTTGTTTTGACTTTTGAAGCATTGCACAATGAATTAATCCATAAATGGCATAAAGTTCACAATACTACTTTGATAAAGCATGATTTTTGCAACTTTGCAATTCTTGAGCCATGGACCTGATCTTTTGTTGCAAGCAAGATCCACAAACACCAGGAAAAGTATACCAACCCTCTGAAGTCCACAAGCTAGCCTGTAAAGGCCTTTGGCATAAGTCATGTCAACTTTCTTCAAAAGCAAACAAATTGGCAAAAGTCAAGATAACTTGTGCATCTAATAAAGAGGAGTCTTGGTATCATTCTAAACAACTTCAGAAACTTGTCTCAAGCAAATACACGATTGCCTAACATCCCAAACACTCTCAAACACCAAAATCACATTTTTCTGTCCAAACAAGGCATCTTCTGCAGAACCCTTGCCAAATTAACATTGGCTCGTGCGTTTCTCACTTTAGGACTCCAAACACTTTACATACATCCTACCTAAACTATCCAAGCCATTGCACTGCAACTGTGTGCCATGCTTCCACCATCACCATTTTCATTTTTGAAGGTTACAGGTTGACTTCTACAAGGAGTTTCAAGCATCCTCAAGGCAAGCTGGGCATTGGAAAAGTTTAAGGGAACTTCAAGGAAGCTCACACGATCTTCAGGAATCACTCAAAGTCCCCCCATTGCCATATCCAAACTCAGATGAACAAGGTATTTTTCAAAGTTCTATCTCCTTATTTAGGCATCCTTAGGTCACAATTTGTGAAGCAAAAATGTAGTCCTTAACTTGCTGAAGCTGTACATATGCATACTTTCCATTTATATTAACTGAGTAATGAGAATTTAAAGCTTGAAGTTCATGAAAAAACTAGGTCAGAAATTAGGGGTGATTAAATTCTCCATGATCCTTGAGAGTTAGATTATGTTTTTTATATCACTGAAATCGTGAGATCATGAGCTACATGTTTTGTGTTATGGGTTTTTACTTTTGTGCATGTATGTGAGAGTTGCAGGTTTGTACATGGGATGCACGCGCGAAGCCAAGGACAGGGATGAAGTTGGTGTTCTGGGCCTGGCGCCTGTTACTTTTCACACCCCTCTGTTTCCTATTTGCACCCCTGACCTATTTTCTTATATTTTTCATATTTTCTTTTCATTTTTATATTTATTGCTTTTATTTATTTTTCTGAACATGAAAAAATCTCGAAAAACATTTTCTTTATTTTTTTCATTTTATTTTATTTTTTTAATTATTTTTTGGCATCAAAAATAGTTTATTAGCAATAATATACTTTATTTTCTTAAATAAACTGTGAATATATTTAAATAAATACTATACATTTTTATTTTTATTGTTCATACACATAAAATGTTATTTCCATATATATTTTAATTTTTAATACTTGTAAATAATTTTATTTATTATTCCTTGTAAAAAATGGGCAAATAAATAATAGAAAATATAATTTTCTTTTAAACCAAAAAATTAGGGTTTCCCCTTTCAAAAAATAACAATATAATATTTTCTTATTTTTTTTAGAACTTAAATAATTTATTTTTATCATACATAAAATAAATACAAAAACATTTTGCATCCATACATTTTATTTGCATATTTAAATAATTGTATGTTTATTTATTTATTGTGCAATAATTCAATTTGGTTGTAATAATATTTTAGGGTTTATTTTTTGTGCAATATTCCCCATTCAAAACTTGTATCCCCCCTCCCATAATATTGTTGTAATAGCTTAGATTTACTTTACGCAATTTATCGCATTATATACATGTTAGTAAATTAGGGTTTTGTATGATAAAGACAAAAATCAAACAAATAGCATGACCTAATCCAAGACAAAAATGCATGTAAAATGACAATACATTGCACACAAGCACCCCTAGGGTTTCACCCACTTGGTTGCCTAAACAAAATGGCCATGGTATGCATGCTTGGTATCTTGGCAAAACAAAACAAAACAAAACAAAAGATCATAGTCCCTCGATGACGCTAGACAAGGTTGCCTAAAAACAAATGATCTTAGTCCCTCAAAATGCTAAAGATACTTGGCAACATTGCTATCATGGTCATACAATGACCCACGCCCGTCCCGTTTAACATCCAAAGATAGGGTTGTCTACCAAAACAATGGTAGGTCAACAATGTCAAAGGATTAAAAATGTATAGGAAAGACTTTTGAGTATGTAGATAGCTTCTAGTCACTTGATCAATTTGCAAACAATTCTTGCTATTTTCAAACAAACACGCACATTTTCAAAACATTTCCAAACAATTTTCAAAACATTGAAACATTTTTCAAAAGACAGACATCTTTGTATACATTCTTACGAACGAGAATCATTACAAAGATTGCCTAAATGATGGCCTATTTTCAAAATACTTTCAAAACCACACAAAGCACCATTTCAAACAATTTCAAAGCAAAAGCAAGTGATCTAAACAAGTAACTAAGAGCCCATGGAAAACCATGGATGAAAAGGGTGCTAGCACCTTCCCTTTTCATAATCTACCCCCCGAACTCAAGAAAATATCTCAAAGGTCTTTCCTGTGCCTTTTTACCTTTCCTTTTGGATAAAATAAAAGTCGGTGGCGACTCTTGCTAAACCGAAACATTTGCAAACACAAACACAAAACCTCAAGTCAGTTATCCCACCGTATCACACCCCCTGTAGAGTTTCCTCAAGCAAGCAAACAGGAATCCCCAGCGGAATCATTCTAAACAAGATTGAAGATACACATACTCTTTATCCCCAATAAATAGTCAGGTATTTGTTTCCCAATACAAATGTAGTTCAATAACATTGCACATCCATTCACTATAACATATGCATACAAAACGCGTGTAGCACAATCTCATTTATTTTGATAACATCATTACACAATGTATTTCATACATCATGACATTACATACAACTAACTCTTTACCTTTTCAGGAAAGATCAATCAACAGACGAATACCATCAACGATTTTCAAACAATTCCAAATTAACTCCCGAAACCGGACGGGCGACTATCTACATGACGAACACTTTCTCAGACATCTGCTGGTTCAGTTTAAACTGACCAAAGATTTATTTTGATTCTTTTCCAGTAGACACTTTTTCTGGTTCAGTTTGAATCAACCAAAGATTTATTCTGATTCTTATCCAGTTAAAGACAAATACAAACATCTATTGGTTCAGCTTAAATCAACCAAAGATTTATTTTGATTCTTTTCCAGTAGATATATTTTCTGGTTCAGTATAAATCAATCAAAGATTTATTCTGATTCTTATCCAGTTAAAGACAATTTAAGACATCTGCTGGTTGAGCTTAAATCAACCAAAGATTTTTTCTGATTCTTTTCCAGTAAACAGTTTTTCTGGTTCAGTTTAACTCAACCAAAGATTCATTCCGATTCTTATACAGTTAAAGAAAATTCAAGACATCTGCTGGTTTAGCTTAAATCAACCAAAGATTTATTCTGATTCTTTTCCAATAGACACTTTTTCTGGTTCAGTTTAAATCAACCAAAGATTTATTCTAATTCGTATCAAGTTAAAGGTAAATACAGACATCTGTTGGTTTAGCTTAAATCAACCAAACATTTATTCTGATTCTTTTCCAATAGACACTTTTTCTGGTTCAGTTTAAATCAACCAAAGATTTATTCTGATTCTTATCCAATTAAAGACAAATACAGACATCTGTTGGTTCAGTTTAAATCGAACAAAGATTTATTCTGATACTTCTCTCAGTAGACCTTTTCTAGCTCAGATTAAATCGACCAGAGATTTATTCTGATACTTCTCTCAGTAGACCTTTTTTTAGCTCAGATTAAATTGATCAAAGATTTATTCTGATACTTCTTCAGATACAGTCGATTGTAGACTCATTCTGATATTTCTTTCAATAGTTACCTTTGATGGAATCTTTAAGCCCATATCCAAAGACTCACTATCACTTATCTGAATGGAATCTTTAAGCCCATTCTCGACATAATCAACAAACAGTTTTACTTCGTGCACAAGCGAGCGCAAATTTCTGGGCACTTAAGTGTTCAATCATCTTCCACCTTCAAGTCACGAATGGCAGACAAGTCAATATAACTCTTCAATTTTAAGAAGATTGAACAGGGGCAACTGTTGTACCCTAAAATTTTCCCTCTCTTTTCTCAAGACATTTCTCACAAATGATCTCAAATGCTCAAGGGTCCTCAAGAGTTGATCAAACAAACTCATCTCCTAAGCACTGAGACCACAAAATTAAGGTTTTGATTTTCATAAGGAAAATTGGACTTATAATACCTCAAATTAATTTCATGGTTCATCATATACCTCCAAGAATACTCATGCCAAGTTTCTAGTCTTGCATCTCAAAATTGCTCAGTCAATTGCTCAGATAACTGAAAATCAATTGTATTGGTTTAAAAGTCAATTGTGGTCAACCTACAGTTAAACTTCAATATTTTTGGCCAAAATCAACATTTTGAAGTTATATTCATCAATTGATCAAGGGTTGATCACAATTCCTCAAGAAAAGTATTCAAATCATCAAAGGGGAAAATTGTCAAAATTAGGGTTTTGATTGAGAATGTCTGATCATTGACTTTTGACCTAGTACATGGACTAATGGATTGAAGCATGATCTTAAGGATTCAAACAAAATATCCTGACCTAGTTTCATGGCTCAAATCATTTGTCAAGATCAAGGGCTTGATAGTTGAAATTTGATCAACTGATGAAAAGTCAACTGATACACAAAAAGTCAAACTTTGACTTTTTGGTCAACATTGAATTTCAAAGATAAATATTCATCAAGAAATTCAAAAATATCAAACTTGATCATCAATAATCAAGAAGGTCAACAAAAAGTCAAGATTTACAATACTTAGAAAATTTCCAAGTGTTTTTAACCTTGATAATTTCACTATTTCATGACAATTTTTCACCAAGATGCAAGATGATTCAAGGAAAACTTTCAACATGAAAGTTGTAGATCTTGATGAATTATACAAATTTGTATTAAAGGGTTGATCTCCAAAAAGTGCTTGGATTTGGAGATATAGGCCCATGAAGTCATGGCATTTTTTTACTAAAACACTTAGTGAAATTTTCAACAAGTTTGGTCATATTTTTATCCCAACTTCTTGGAAATTTTTCACCAAGTTTCAAGTTTAGTTATCCAAACTAGTCAACATGAAAGTTGTAGATAACGTTTCAAGCTTTACAAAATATCCAAGAACTTGAAGAAGTCATTTTTGAGCTAGGAGATTCGAAGACTTGAAGTTGGCATGATAAACTTGAATTATAGGCCATTTTGATGATGAACACATAATCCAATCTTCATGATATGTTGCATAATCTTGATTTATAGGTCTTCTAGCTTGCAAATATCACAATAATTAAATTTTTACACAAACTTTTGAGCTATGATCCAAGTGGTTAAAGCATTATCCAATCCATTTTTGGAAGAAAGGCACCATTACCATTCACATAAAGCAAGCTTTATACACAATGTCAACTTCATGAGCCTCTCACTTGCTCCCTCTGCACACACTTAACATGTATGCTCAAAAGCAACATCTCTAAGCCCACCAACCATCCTATTGATGCATTGAAACCATGAGCTTCATGTAACTTTCTCACTTGCATTTCAACTAAGCCATAACTCCATAATTTGCTATCTTACAAAGCTGGTTGTTTCAACCTCCCAAACCTTTTCTCTATAAATAGAGAGGTTATTAGCAAGCTATAAGACGAATTTACAAACCCTTAAACCCTCTCAGACACTCTCAAACCCAAATTGGCCATAAAACCCATTTCTTGAATTTTCAAAATCCATTTCTTTGAAACTCATCACTCTTGCAACTTTTGTCCAAACAAATCACCCAAACACTTTATATACATCATATGAAGTGATCCAAACTCCTATTTCACTTATGTAATCAATATATTATCACACACCATTTTCAAAATCCACCATTGCAACTTGACTTGAGTAGACCAATCCAGACACTCTCAAGGCAAAGTAAGAGTTGCAACATACTCACCAAGGTCCAAGGAAGCTAAAGCAAGCATCACATTACTTTTGGAAGTCGTGTAGAGGACATTGAATTTTTACATCAAGAGGCAAGTTTTTCCAACTTTAAAATCTTGATACAAGAATCATTTGCACTTACTTTTAAAAGATAAAATGTAGATATCATGTCTATGAAGCTAACCGTATCCGAAAATTTCATTTTAATTGACTGAGGGATGAGAATTTTGAAACAGGATTTTTTTTTTGACATTTAGGTTTTCGTTTGGTACCAATAGAAATTTGTGAAAATATTTGAGTTATAGCTTCAGAAAATTATACCATTAGATTCCTTGCGAAATTCTAAGCAAGTTTCATTTTTACATTTTTGAATTTGGTTGAGAAATGAAGAAGTTATAGTTTTTGGAAATTGGAAATCATATATCATCATTACTGTAATAACGTGTAGCACGAAGAAGAAGATGAAAATGGAATTTCCAAAATTTGACAACTAAGTTCATATTATATTTATTGGTTGTTGTTTTTTGTACTGATGAAACAGCCACCCCAGTGGTAAACAATGCGTGCGTAAAGTCACTTGTCTACAGGGACATGAGTTCGAGCCCCAGTGGTACCTTTTTATTTTTTTATATTATTTGCTTGCAATTCAATGCATACAAGCTCCAAAACACGCACGGTGCACCTCCTTTCATCACCACTAGATCACTGTCAAATCAAGCTAATCACCAGCCAACGCTAAGAACTATTCCCCATGATACACCCTCAGAAAGCCATTCACACTAAATCATGCAGCGCCCGAGCTTGAGATGTTTGGGCCTAGCAACTTCTGTTTCTAAACACCCCCCAAATTTTCTTATTACGACCAAGCCCATTTCCTTTTTATTTTTATTTTCTGATTTTAAACAATAAAAATCTTTTTTGGGCCTGAACCAAAAATACTTTCCCACACCCCCCCCCCCTTTTAATTTTTAACACTCAGACCCAACATTTATTTATTTTTATTTTCTTTTCTTTCCTTTTATTTACTTATTTTTTTTTAATAAAAAATTTCAAAAATATATTTTCTTAAATAATTAGACTAAAATTTTCTAATTTTTATTTTATTTTTAATTTATTTATTTTTATAAATAAAACACCAAAAATATTTTCTTAATTAATTAATCTTTTCTTTTTAGAATTAAAATTAAATTAGACTTAGGTTTATTTAATTTACTTTTAAAATTAACTTAGACTTTAGGTTTTATTAAATAATTAATTAAAACTTCTCTTGTAAATTAATTAGATTAATTAGGTTGAACATAAAACCATTTCCATAAAAAACCACAAAAACAAATTCTTCTTTCTTTCCTCTACTTTACATTATTTGTGCATTTTATTATTTTACATTATTATTCATATTCAATGGTTTGTAATAGTAATTAGGGCTTTATTTCTTTCCTCCCCTCATTCACAAATTTGTACCCCCATTCCCAAAGCGTTGTAATAGCGTAGGACATTTAAACTCCATAATTTATCGCTTTCCTTATTATTGTTAGTAATTACAGTTTGTATGGCAAGATTTAAAAGCAAACATTAGACAACCCTAATTAAAGATAAAATATATTTGAAAATAATACACGTTGCACACTTACACCTCTAGGGTAACCCTCACTTGTTGCCTCGTATATAAACAGTCATGTCCCTCGAACATGGGATGTTTTAGCTAAGACCCTCAATTAAAAGATCATAGTCCCTCAATGACCATGCAATGCTGCCTTCGGTAAATGATCTTAGTCCCTTACGACAAATTGCTAAAAACATCCTACAAGTTGCATTCTATGACTATGTGATGACTCACGCCTATCCCTCACATCTAATGATATAGATTTCTATTAATTAATGGTAGGTAAGCATTATCTAAAGCAGGAGGAAAAGAACAAATATTTTTTTGAGTTGGTAGATTGCTCGTAATTTCTTGCTCACAAACAAAACAATTTTCACATTTCACACTTTCAAAACACTTTTTCAAAGAAACATTTTGTATACATTCTCAACGATACGAGAATCATTACAAAATGGTCGTACATTGGCATTTTTAAACACCTTTCCAAACATTCTCTTTCAACAAATATTTTCAAAATCAACACTTTGTATACATTCTCAACAATACGAGAATCATTGCAAAGTTTGCCAAACTTAGGCGTTTTCAAAATATTTTCAAACTTACACAAACACAAAGCATTTCAAAGTAATCAAGCAATTAAGAGCCCGTAGATAACTACGGGTGAAAGGGGTGTTAACACATTCCATTTTCATAACCTACCCCCCGAACTCAAGAAAATTCTCAAAAGGTCCTTCATGTTCTTTTCACCCTTTCCTCTATTGGATAAAAGAAAAGTCAGTGGCGACTCTTGCTATCCACAACATTTGCGATAAAACGCAAAACACCCAAGTTAGTTCTCCCATCGTATCACACATTACATTTGTCTTTTATCCTTAGTTAAGTTATGGAGGTTAAGCTCTAATTCTTCTTTCTCCTTTTGGGCTTGTTTCAAAGGCTTCTTCAAATTGTCTATTTCTTCTAAGGACATAGGCGGAGAATCTGGGACATCTAAGTTGTACTCAAGATCAATGTCAAACGGTAACTTAACAACTTGCACCCTATCCAAAACCCATCGAGTGTAAGGCTCTTTTGCCACAATATTCTTCCTTTTGGTCTTTCTTTTATTAACCCTACTCCAAGCTCAGATGTTCTTGTTAAGCAATTCTTGGTTGTTCTTTCCCATATCATGAATGATTAATTGTCGAAGTTGAGAATATGAGAGTTTATCCTCTAAAGGGTACCTTAGTTGTCGTAGAGCCAAGGTAAGTTTGTAGTTTATTCAACCACGCAATACAATCAACGGAACATTCGAAAAGTCTCCGCAACTATAGATGATATCTCCAATGTCCAGCCTCCTCGCATACCACAACATAAAATTAGCAGTAAGAGACCTTAATTTTTTAGGACACTCGTATCTTGTCAGATTTAGAATCATGTAATCTTCCTTATAGAGGTGAGTCACAAACCAAGAATATAAGAGTGGGATGAAACAGTTTAGAGTACCCCTCCCCTTTTCATACCGATTGTGAAGTGCATAATAAACACCAACAAGTAAAGCGGGAGTTGGGTCCGCATTCAAAACTTTTGCGCCCCAAAATACACTAATAGTTGCAGGGTAAATACAATCTAAAGTACGCAGAAATAACATTACACCAAACACAAGCAGCCCTAAACAATCAACACAAGACTCCATTGTTTATTATCAGCAAAATAAATAGTTTTAGTTTCCAAATACAATCTCTTAATCCCTT
The DNA here is from genome assembly GCA_948472305.1 of Vicia faba. Taxonomy (NCBI): domain Eukaryota; kingdom Viridiplantae; phylum Streptophyta; class Magnoliopsida; order Fabales; family Fabaceae; genus Vicia; species Vicia faba. The sequence continues at coordinate 1,268,521,011 of OX451736.1, read as the reverse complement.
GTACACCACCTTCTTTTTTGTAATTAAGTGAAAATTCGGGATAAGGGATCCCTAAACCATCTACTAAGTTTTTAATGTCAATAGTATTCCTGATTCCCACATAAGCTTTCCCCTTAGAAAAATTCAAAAGTCTATCAAATTCTTCCAGAGTCGGTGTTAGCTGAAAGTCTTGGAAGGTAAAACACCTCAATGGAGGGTCGTAGAACTGGATTAAGGCAGACGCAGCATCTAATTGTACCTCCACTTTTGTTAATTCAAGGGTATCCCCATAACAGCGAGAAAACATCTTCAAATCTCTTTCAGACAGTTTCCCTTTGATGGTCCTGATCTTCGTCATATCTGGCTTGACGACATTAATACGGACAAGTTGTTTCCCTCTAGCATTCATTTTTTTTAGGACACTTCACCAAAAACCTTTGATTATTTCTTTTTGATCCTGTGAATAAGACACACAAAAAGAAATGGAGGGTAATGAATATATGAAATGCAATATGTATGAATGCATGGTTGTGTGGCATAATAATGGGATTTCATGAAAGGTATCTGTGATACGGTGGGAGAATTGACTTGGGTGTTTGTGTTTTATCGCAAATGTTGTGGATAGCAAGAGTCGCCACCAACTTTTCTTTTATCCAATAAAGGAAAGGGTGAAAAGAACATGAAAGACCTTTTGAGAATTTTCTTGAGTTCGGGGGGTAGGTTATGAAAAGGGAAGGTGTTAGTACCCTTTTCATCCGTAGTTATCTATGGGCTCTTAATTGCTTTATCACTTTGAAATGCGTTGTGTATGTGTATGTTTGAAAATATTTTGAAAACGCCTAAGTTTGGCAAACTTTGCAATGATTCTCCCATCGTTGAGAATGTATACAGGGTGTTGGTTTTTAAAATATTTGTTGAAAAGGAGTGTTTGAAAGATGTTTTCTAAGGAAATTTTATAATAATTCTCGTATCATTGAGAATGTATACAAAATGTTTGTTTTGAAAAGTGTTTTGAAAATGTGAGGTGCAAAGATGTTTTTAGTTTGTGAGCAAGCAATTATAAGAAATATACCTACTCAAAAAGTCTTTGTTCTTTTCCTCTTCCTTTAGATAGTGCTAATTTACCATTGGTTGGTAGAAATCCATATATTGGATGTGAGGGACAGGCGTGGGTCATCGTATTGTCATTGAAGGCAACTTGTAAGATGTTTTAGCAATTATCGTAAGGGACTAAGATCATTTACCAAAGGCAACATTGAAGGGTCATCGAGGGACTATAATCTTTTAATCGAGGGTCTTTGCTAAAACATCTCACATTCGAGGGACATGATTGTTTATATCCGAGGCAACAAGTGTGGGTTACCCTTGAGGTGCAAGTGTGCAAGGTATTTTTTTCCAAGTATATTATCTTTGAATTAGGGTTTTGCTATGGTTGATTTTAGTCTTGTCATGCAAAGCCTAATTACTACCAATAATAAGGAAAGTGATAAATTGCAAAATTTAAATGCCCTACTGTGATCGGTGGAAATAGAACTGACTGTTTAACGCTGGTTCGTGAAATGTCGCAGAAGCAAGAGTCGCCACCGTCTTTTATTTTCTCCAACATGGAAAGGACAAAAGCACAGCAAAATTCCTTATGAGAATATTTCTCGGTTCGGGAGGTAGATTTATAGAAAGGGAAGGTGTTAGCACCCTTTCTATCCGTGGTTATCCACGGGCTCTTAGGTACTTGCTCTTATGTTTTCAAAATGTTTGCTTTTCAAAATGTGAATGGGTTTGAAAAAGTTTCATTGAAAGATTTCTGAGTGACTCTTGTATCTGTCCTTAAGAGTGTTTGAAAAATTTATTTTGAAAGCTTTTGAAAGTGTAGTGTGAAAAGATTTTTGTTTGTTTTTGAAGAGAGCAAGTACCCATGAGTCATCTACCTACCCTAAGGAATTAGGCTGTGTAAAAGTCCTTAAGGTAGTGCCATCCCACCATTGAAAGGTAGGTAGCACCACCGTTGGAGGTGTTCGGGTCAATTCGATTGTAGGGACATTGTGGTCACCGAAGCAATAGTAGGACACCTTAGAAGTAACCCTAATGTCCTAGATCCTTTTTATATCCGAGGCAACCGTTTCGAGGCGACTGGATCTTAGACATAAGAGCGACCGCTAAAACGTCCTATACTTGACGACCACGTTTCGAAGGCAACGAGTGAGGCGTACCCTAGAAGTGGCGTGTGCATCGTGTGTTGTTTTCATTTTATGTTTTATCTTTGATCATGGCATTGTGAGCTACGCGTTGTTTTTAGTTATCATACATTCTTTCATGCGAGTTTAGCAGTTAGGAATGCGGAAAATTAAATGCAGAAAGATAAAAGCTACGCTATTACAAGGCGCGGGTCTATACATCGCCAAAATACAAAGACCCATTTTTGATAAAGATGCGAAAAGTAAAAAAAAGCGATAAACCTAATTACTATTACATCCTTGAACAGTTACATAATAATCGATAAGAAAATAATGCGCAAAAAGATTAAACTGGACGTCCGAGGGTGTTGGACCCTTTAAATTAAATTAATACCTAATAATTATTTAATTAAAGAAAAGAAAGTGTTTTTTATGTTTTTTGTATTTAATGAAATAAAGAAAATAAAATCAAGAGAAAACCCTAATTCTAAGTTTATGTTAATTATTAAGAAAATATTAAAGTTGACCTAATTTTATACGATTTTTATTTATTAGGAAAAAAGATTAAAAACTAAAAACCTAAATTAAACTAAGTTAATTGTTAGTTCTTTATTTACAAAAATATGTTAATGGCAAATTTAATAAATAATTAAAAAGACATTTTTGAGTTTCTGATTTTTATTAGGAAAAATTATTTGTGGTGAATTAATTATAATTAAAACAATTAAAAGTTTTAACAAGAAAAGAAAATAAAATAAAAACAAAAAGCAAATCAAAGGGGTGTCTGGCCCAAAGTAGAGGTGCATTGCTGGAATTCAGGCCCAAGAAGCATAGAGCCCAGTTGACTTTCCTGATCGTGTGCATGTTCATTGACCAAGGCATAGAGTGTTCATCACCTCCTGGCCTTCAAATTATGGATCAAGGCCACTTGGCAGGTTAACGCGTGAGGCTCATGGTAGAACGTTGGATGAGGTGCTGCATTAGAATACGTTAGAAAAAAAAATATCAATTATGTGGGGGGACATGGGAATCGAACCCAGGTCCCAGTACCTCTTGCCATTATGCCTTTGCCAACTGAGCTATCCAACGCGTTTGTTATATGAACGGACAACAATTATTATATAAGAAAAACAAACATTATGACAACCAAACGAAATAACGCGCGCTGGATTTGAATTCTCCAACCAGGCCTTGACACCTATTGTCTTCCTCCTTTGCCCTGTAAACAGAAAACAAGATAGCGGGGGTTTTAAACCCCCACAAAGCAAAAGTCCAAAAAATAGCGATTACGCACACAAATTATATAAATTGAGCGCGATAGTCTGGTTGAATTCGTCTGGCCTTGACGAATTCAACCATGGTCATGACGTGGTCCAATTTTTCCTCCTGTGAAAAACCCCCAAAATCCAAGCTTTAAAAAACCTAAATTTCGTCCATGGTATATTTTGATTCAGGCAGCGTTAGTTCAATTAGGTTATACCAATCGCTTCAGAAGGTCCCTATTAGCATAAATCAAACAAGAAAATAGATTAAAAGCACATGAAACATGATATGCAGGTTTGAAAAATAAGGCAAACCGTATGGCTTATTGTCTTTGATTCTTTGCGTGTTTGGACTGGTTCTTGATGCCAATAGACTCCTGGAGACTCAGGCAAGGTGATTGAATCCTTTTTAGGCGTGGAAAGGCACTGCAAGTAGGAAATCAGTTTCACACTTTTTCTCAATTTTTTGCAAATTGGTTATGTGGTTTCAGCAGCTTTCACGTGTGTTCAGCCTTAGGGTTTCACTCAGCATATGTATGTGAATGAATTTAGGTTAGAATTAAGCCCATAAATCCATTGCAATAATGTTTTCAATCCTTGATTTTTCAATCATGTAATTTTCAATCTTTTTCAATGAAAACCTTGCCAATTATGGATGATTTTCCTTGTATGATTGAGAAACGACTTTGTCAGCTTGCCCTGATCAGATTTGCTCCACCAAAAGATCCAAAACATATCTTTTTTTAATTTTCCTATAATTAAAACCAATTAAATGAATTAATATAAATATAAATTCAATTAATTAATTAAAAATAAGAAAATAAATCATTTTGAGCTCAATGGGTCGTGCATAGGCTTTGGGTAATGATTCAAGAAAGAATTTGAGGCCCATTAGCAAAATTGAAGTGTTTTAGGCAAAGTTGACTTTTGAAAGTTCCCAAAAATTTCCCAACTTCTCCAATGCATATCTTGCTCAATTTTGAAGCTATGAACATGTTCTTGGACATTTTGGAAAGGTCTTGAAGTCCTCTAACCAATTCCTTTGGTCCCATGTGATTTTGATTTACCAATCTCAAGTTATGGTCTTTGACTTAAAGTGCCTTTTTGTTGACTTTTGAAAATGACCTATAATATTGAAATTGATAACTTTTTGTGAGAGCATTTCTTGGACTTGGAGTGTGAAGATGAGTTGTAGGAAATGTCATCTCCTTCAAAATGAGCTTTGGATGGGATTTTTCTGATAAACCATGAAGAAGTTATGCCTTGGTCAATTTGCAGTTGACTTTTCAACTGTCCAAAAATAGAAACTTTTGCATCTTGAGACTTTTTGAGCCATGCTTGTGGACTCATGATCAAGAATTGATCAAATGATGATTGTGGCTTCAAAATAAGATGTTGACCAAAAATTTTGACTTTTGACTGTCAAATGACCATTTTGCCCCTGTAGTTGACTGTGAAGCAATTAGGGTTTTTGACTGTGCAACTTGATGCTGTGAGTCTTGAAACTTGACATGTGGATGCTTGACAATGTATATAGGCATATGGGACTTGATTGGACCCTTGAAAACCTCAATTTCTTTGCAAGAACCAAAACCCTAATTTTGACTGTGTTAGGAGGCAATTGGACTGTGCAACCCTTAGGAGATTTTGAACCATTATCTTGCCAAATCTTGAAGAATATGGGAGGGCAAATTTTGGGGTACAACAGTTGCCCCTGTTCAATCTTCTTAGACCTGAGGATGTAGATTGGCTGGCGTGCCTTTCGTGATCCGAAGGTGGAAGATGATTGAACACTAGAGTGCCTAGAAATTTGCGCTCACATAGTAGAATGTTAGTAGTGATGGCGAGAATGGGCTTACAGATGCCATTTGGAGATGATTGATAGGAGGATGGGCTTATAGATGCCATCTGGAGATGTGACAGAACCTTGTCGAGAATGGGCTTATAGATGCCATTTGGAGAGATGGTGTGTGGATGGGCTTATAGATGCCATCTAGGTGTCGATCGCGTAAGAGATTCCTTAGCGAGAACTTGCGTACCTGAGAAAGAGAGATAATTACCTGGCTTGTTACAGGGGTTGATCTTCAAGCTCTTTATATAGATATGCCCTGGCTGGATACAGGTATCGAATCTCTAAACTTTTCATGCAGATGTGCCCTGGCTGGATACAGGAATCGAGTCTACAATCAGTTTCTCATAGATGTGCCCTGGCTAGATACAGGAATCGAATCTGGAATTAGTCGTCCACAGATATGCCCTGGCTGGATACAGGAATCGAATCTTCAAACTCTTCAGACGTGCCCTGGCTGGATACAGTAATCGAGTCCGGAATAGTCGTCAACAGATATGCCCTGGCTGGATACAGGAATCGAATCTTCAAACTCTTCAGACGTGCCCTGGCTGGTTACAGGAATCGAGTCCGGAATAGTCGTCAACAAATATTCCCTGGCTGGTTACAGGAATCGAATCTTCAAACTCTTCAGACGTGCCCTGGCTGGATACAGGAATGGAGTCCGGAAATAGTCGTCAACAGATATGCCCTGGCTGGATACATGAATCGAATCTTTAAACTCTTCAGACGTGCCCTGGCTGGATACAGGAATCGAATCTGGAATTAGTCATCAACAGATATGCCCTGGCTGGTTACAGGAATCGAATCTTCAAACTCTTCAGACGTGCCCTGGCTGGATACAGGAATCGAGTCCGGAATAGTCGTCAACAGATATGCCCTGGCTAGATACAGGAATCGAATCTTCAAACTCTTCAGACGTGCCCTGGCTGGATACAGGAATCAAGTCCGAAATAGTCGTCAACAGATATGCCCTGGCTGGATACAGGTATCGAATCTAGAATTGCGACAGTTGATAGTAATCATCTTTGTATTGACCTTTGTCCTGAAAAGACAAAATGTTAGTTGTATGCAATGTCATGATGTATGAGATGCGTGATGTTCTCAAAATAAATGAGATTGTATGTTCGTGATGCGTATATGCATGCTATAACGTATGATGACGTGGTGTTTATGAATGTATTTTTGTCTAGGAAAATAAATCCTTGACGAATGTCGGGAAGTTGAATCCTGGGCTGATGTTGAAGTGTAGAGTTCTTCGTTTCCGCTGGGGATGATGATTGCAAGAATAAACCGGTAGGAGAAGATGACTCCATTGAGGAATAAACTTTGCTGGAGAAATTACTTTGCGGGGAATTACTCTGTGGGAAGAGAGGTACTTTGCCGAGATGTTGATGATAACTCTGCTGGGGATACCATTGTTGAGCTCTGTTAGAAGATTTGATGAACTCCGCTGGGGATAGGAAGACTTCGTCGGGGACGATCTTTCCGTGGAAATTGGCTGAGGATAACCCAGTTATATCCTGGTGGGGAAATAACCTTCTGAATAAAACCGGGGAGGCGCATTCGTACTCTGCAGATGATAAGCTTCCAGAATCTACTGGGGAGATTGATTGAACTCTCCTGGGGGAACTGGGGAATGGCTCCACTGGATGTCTAGTATACCACCGGGGAACGGTCTTAGATCAAGATTGCCGGGGATGCTTGTTAAGAATGTTTGTGTACTCCGTTGGGGAATGTTGAGATCTTCGGGGGATAATCCAACTTCCTTGAGGATGACAGTAGACTAACTATGCTTGGGGAGAGCATTGCTGACTTGCTGGAGATACGGTGCCTTGTTAGGGCTGACGGGAGGCCAACTCTGCTTGAGGAGAGTATTGCTGAAATTTGTCTTACTCTTGCGGGGAGTGGAGGTATCTGGGTCACATTCTTCAGTCGAACTTACCTTGGTACCTTGGTGGACAGAGCAATCAGATCGCTTAGACAACTCATTATTGCCCCTGTTTCTGATGTTACCTGTAATTAATCCTTTGTTTTGCATGCAAATATTTATGAGTTAGCAATTAGTGTCAAATGCATATATCACAATTGAACATTGGACGTTCTTCGCAAGACAAAACAAAAAAAGGAAAAATAATTGGCAATTTATCTGAAAAGTGAATTTGTATTGATTTTTGAATTTGCCTGTAAATAGGCGTTTATGTACAAGAGGCTAACGTCCTAGTAAGAGAACACTGCCGAACAACAGAGTTTATATAATTTGTACAAAGAAAACAAAACAGTTGTGTGAAAAGAGTAATCCCACTGGGTTCCAACTCTGCTATCTCCTTTATATCTTCGAGCGTCTCATCACTTTGCTGCTCAGTTGAAGATGAAGTTGACTGATCGATGCCGTCTGAACCTGATGGTTGATACCGGATTCTGGATGCAAGGTGATTCAATGAGACATAGTATTACGCTTTAATCCCTAACTTTTGCCTGGACCGCCCTTTCGGGTTTTCAGTCCACCGGGATACCCATTTTTGCCCAAGCCGCCTTTTCAAGTTTTCGACTTGCCGGGTGTACAGATTTTTTTTTTCATTTCATCCCTTATTTTTGCCCGAACCCTTTTGGTTCACCGGGAAGCCCTAATTTTTGCCTAGGTATGTCAACCTAGCGGGTCTTTTATCATGCGTAGTATTTTTTTACTATGTCTGCATTAGCGGGGTGAGGAAGGTCGTCACCATCCATGGTGGTTAGAATCATGGCTCCTCCTGAGAACACATGTTTAACCACAAATGGTCCTTCGTACGTAGGGGTCCATTTGCCCCTGGGATCACTTTGAGGAAGGATGATGCGTTTGATTACCAGGTCCCCAACTTGATACTCTTATGGTCTGACTTTCTTGTTAAATGCCCTGATCATCCGTTTTTGGTACGTTTGACCATGACAAATAGTAGTGAGTCTCTTTTCGTTGATTAGGTTTAACTGATCCAGTCGAGTCTGGATCCAGTCATCTTCGCTCAAGCCTGCATCCTTCATTATCCGGAGAGAGGGTATCTGGACTTCAATCGGAAAGACTGCCTCCATGTCGTAGACCAAGGAAAAGGGGGTTGCCCCTGTTGACGTTCTTGCTGAGGTACGATACCCATGAAGAGCAAACGGTAACATCTCGTGCCAATCTTTATAGGTCACTGTCATCTTCTGCACAATCTTTTTGATATTCTTATTTGCTGCTTCTACAGCCCCATTCATCTTCGGTCGGTAAGGAGAAGAGTTATGGTGCTGTATCTTGAATTGCTCGCAGAGCTCAGTGATAATCTTGTTGTTAAGATTGGTACCGTTGTCTATAATGATCCTCTCAGGGACGCCGTATCGACAGATCAGGTTGTGTCGGATGAACCGTGCCACGACGTTCTTGGTTATTGTGGCATAGGAGGCCGCTTCAACCCACTTTGTAAAGTAATTGATCGCCACCAGGATGAAGCGATGCCCGTTGGATGTCGTAGGTTTGATCTCGCCGATCATATCAATGCCCCACATTGCAAAAGGCCAAGGTGCTGTCAAGACGTTCAGAGGAACTGGAGGAACGTGCACCTTATCTGCATAGATCTGGCACTTATGGCATGTCCGAGAATGTTGGTAGCAGTCGGCTTCCATTGTGGACCAGAAATATCCTGCCCGAAGGATTTTCTTTGCCATGGTATGCCCACTGGAATGCGTTCTGAAGGTACCTTCATGCAGCTCTGCCATGATCTTTTCTGCTTCAGCTTTATCCACACAACGTAGTAAGGTCGAATCATGGTTTCGCTTGTATAGAATGCCATTGCTGAGGAAGAACTTTGCTGCGAACCTTCTCAGAAACTTCTTGTCATTGACAGATGCACCATCGGGGTATTCTTGAGCTTCCAGATACCTCTTCACCTCATGATACCAGGGTTTTTCAGTTACCACCTCAGCCTCAAGATCACAGCAATATGCAGGTTCATCCAGTTTCCAGATAATGATCTGGGGAGCCTCGTTATCCCATTTGACTTTGAACATAGAAGACATCGTAGCCAATGCGTCCGCCAACTGATTCTCCTCTCTTGGGAAGTGTTCAAAAGTTATCTCTGTGAAATGGGGTATCAATGTCAACACACATTCTTTATAAGGAATAAGGTTTGGGTGTTTCGTATCCCACTCGCCTTTGATCTGATTGATCACAAGAGCAGAATCTCTGAAGACACTCAGAAACTTGATCCTTAAGTCAATTGCAGCTTGAAGACCCATGATACACGCCTCATACTCCGCCATGTTGTTAGTGCAGTTGAAACATAGCCGGGCAGTAAGTGGAGTATGAGTGCCTTTGAGGGATATGATCACAGCGCCGATACCGTTACCCAAAGCGTTGAAGGCTCCGTCAAAGTGCATAGACCATCGGGATCCTTCCTCAGGTCCTTCAACCGGTCCAGGTACTTCACAATCAGACACTACCATGATGTTCTCGTCTGGAAACTCAAAGTTCATTGACTGGTAGTCGTCCACTGCCCGGTGTGCCAAATGGTCTGCCAATACACTTCCTTTGATTGCTTTCTAAGTTGTGTACTGGATGTCGTATTCGGTTAAGATCATCTGCCATCTTGCTATTCTTCCGGACAGAGCAGGCTTTTCGAATATGTACTTTATTGGATCCATTTTAGAGATCAACAGAGTGGTGTGAGTCAACATATACTGTCTCAGCCGGCGAGCAGCCCATACCAAAGCGCATCAAGTTTTCTCGAGCAGTGAGTATCGGGTCTCACAGTCGGTAAACTTTTTGCTAAGGTAATAAATGGCATGCTCTTTTCGGCCAGACTCGTCATGCTGCCCCAGCACACACCCCATTGAGCTGTCAAGTACTGTCAAGTACAGTATTAGAGGTCTCCCTTCAACCAGTGGCATAAGAATGGGTGGTTCTTGGAGATACTCTTTGATTCTTTCGAAAGCGGCCTGACATTCATCATTCCAACGTACTACCTGATCTTTCTTCAGCAGCTTGAAGATTGGTTCACAGGTAGCAGTTAGATGCGAGATGAATCGGGCAATGTAGTTTAGCCGTCCTAGAAAGCCTCTGACTTCTTTCTCTGTTTTGGGAACTGGCATCTCTTGTATGGCTTTCACTTTGGCAGGGTCCACTTGAATACCTTTGTCGCTCACGAAGAAGCCCAGCAACTTTCCAGATCTTACCCCAAATGTGCATTTGTTTGGGTAGCTTGTACAACTTCAGACGGTCAAACAGTTTCTGTAGATGGTCAAGGTGTTCCTCCTCAGTTTGAGACCTTGCAATCATATCATCGACATATACTTCTATCTCATGATGGATCATGTCATGAAATAAAGCGACCATGGCACGTTGGTAGGTTGCCCCAGCATTTTGTCAACCCGAATGGCATGACCTTGTAGCAGAAGGTGCCCCACTGAGTAACAAAGGTAGTCTTTTCCATATCTTCAGGAGCCATCTTGATCTGATTATAACCTGAAAAACCATCCATGAAGGAGAACACCTTGTGTTGAGCAGTATTGTCAACCAGAACGTCAATGTGAGGTAGAGGGAAGTCATCCTTGGGGCTCGCCCTGTTCAAATCCCTATAATCAACACACATTCGGACCTTACCGTCTTTCTTCGGCACTGGAACCACGTTGGCAACCCACTGAGGGTAAGAAGTCACTGCAAGAAAACCAGCGTCAAATTGTTTCATAACCTCAGCTTTGATCTTCTCGGACATTTTTGGACGCATACGGCGGACCTTCTGTTTAACCGGAGGGCATTCTTCCTTGGTAGGCAGGTGATGAACCACAATATCGGTATCCAACCCAGGCATGTCTTCGTAAGACCAGGTGAAGATCTCTACATAATCATGCAACATCTGAATCAACCGTTGTTTTACGCTGAGCTCTAGATTGGCACCAATCTTAACTTCCTTTTTATCTGTCTCAGTACCCAGATTTACCATTTCCACTGGCTCTTCATGTGGCTGAATGGCCCTCTCTTCCTAGAGTAGCAGTCTTGCAAGCTCACCAGGAACTCCGCAATCATCTTCACCTTCTTCTTCGGCTAAGTTGATCGGATTTTCGAAGTTATAACTGGTAGTAGAAGAGTCGTTACCAGTGAGATCCAGAGTGGATTGAAACCTGTATGAGTGAGTGTGTGTAAATATAGCTGTTTTGCAATATATAAAGAAAGAAAGAAAAGGAGCACAAGATTTGAAATGCGAAAAACGTCCAATGTTTTTATTCATGATATATGGAAATGACAAGTAATAAGCCCTCACAAATGAAGCCACGGTGCCCCGGGTAAGACACCGGGCCATAAAGTTTCAAATTATTGTTCATTACAAATTTAAAAACAAAAGAGTTCATTACTGAGTAACAAAAGTAACAGGTCTGTAGTCTTTTGCAGTCCAACTGTTCAGTCCACCGTCGGTCGTCGGGTAGATCCAGCTATCAAACTCAGATTCCTCCGCATCGCCTCCATCCCTGATAGCATTCACCCCATGATCGGGCAAGGGAGCTGTCACCACATTAGGCTTCTCGGGCGCCTCGAACTGTACCTCTTTAGCGTCGATAAGGTCCTGAACCTTATTCCTCAGGGACCAGCAATCATCGGTAGAATGCCCCGGGCTATCAGAGTGATAAGCACAGCGGGCGTTGGGATTATACTTCGGCGAGGTTGTGTTTACCACCTTCGGAGCTTCTCTGACAGTTACCAAGTTGGTCAATAGCAGTTGTGGCAAGATCTGCGACAAGGTCATACTAAGCCGAGTGTATTCTCTTCTGGGTCTCTCACCCCTTGGTTGGTTAGGTTGCCGAGGAGCGGCAGCAGGCTTTGAAATTACCACCGCGTTGAAAGCTTGGCGGCGTTCTGGTTTATTTTTCCTCCTGGGCCCATACACAGCACTGGCTTCCTTCTTGAAAGGCTTTTTCTCAGAACTTGAGGACGCACCTTTCTGTATCTTCCCTGATTTCATCCCAGCTTCTATCCTTTCACCAGTCAGAATGAGGTCTGTAAAACCTGCAGAAGAATTACCGATCAGGTGGTTGAAGAACGGCCCGGATAGGGTCCCCAAGAACATGTCCACGAGTTCACGGTCGGTTAACGGTGGCTGCACCCTGCCAGCCAGGTCCCTCCACTTCTGCGCGTACTCTTTAAAACCTTCTCTTGATCCTAGCGACATACCCTGGAGTTGGATACGTGTAGGAGCGAGGTCGGCATTATACTGATACTGCTTATAAAAAGCAGTATCCAAGTCCTCCCAGTTACGAACCTTGGTTCCATCCAGCTGATAGAACCATTCGAGATGAGTCCCTGAAAGACTCTCCTGGAAGAAATGGATCCATAAGTTCTTGTCCACAGTATATGGTTGGATCTTCCGCACATAAGATCTGAGATGTAGCTTAGGGCAGGACGCCCCGTCATACTTTGCGAAAGATGGTGCTTTGAACTTGTGTGGGATCACCACACTAGAAGATAAACCCAGATCTCCAAAATCCAACCCAGGCACTTGTTGAATTTCCATGGCATTCAGACGATCCTCTAACTGCTTGTACCTGTCCTCAGCGGGAGGGTACTGCTCTTCATTGAAATCTGTCTCGTTGTCAGAGACCACAGGACTAGGAACCCTTCCCCCTTGGGGACTGCCTTTCCCTACAGAAGAACCAGCTTGATCAACCTCATTTTGCAGTGTGTTACCAAACCTCCGTCCAGTGTTGAATAGTACAGTTCTCTTCTTCTTCTTCTTTACCAGCAGAGCCTTTAATTCCTCTTGACCTTGGGCTAAACTCATGTTCAACTCTTGGAACTGGGCGTTCTGAGCCTGGAGGGCCTTGATGGATTGCTCAGTAGATGATTCAGGATTCATGATGAGATTGCTGAAATAAACAGCGAAGAAGATTAAACCACCTGTAAAAAAGAGTACCTGCTATGCACATGATGCATGATATGTTGTTTATGCAATGCATTCAAGGGTTCGAAAGTTCAAATTTGTTGCAGACAAAAAGGAACACACGTTATCATTAAGAAATAGTTGTTCAGTACATCAAGGCCTCATGGGCAATCATTACAAAGTAAACTAATCCCAAAAGACACTGCGCATCCTCTTTGGAGCTATATAGGTGTTGAGAGTCTTTTCCTCGTGCAGTAGGCGGGTGAGCTCCAAGACCTTTTTCTCACTAGCATGTAGACTGGCTTCAAGAGAATTTTGTTCTTCCTTAAGCTGGATCCAGCTCTTCTGCATTTCCTCCCAGTATGTGGGCATGTCAGGATGTTGAATGGTGTACAGGACTTCTCCTTCCAAAACTGGCTCTTTGACCACAGGGAGAACATGAGGATATGGCCTCACAAGCTTCTGGGAGCGGGCTCGTACCCACTTGAGATAAGGCTCCAAAGGGATGGAGTTCCTGTGCCCCAGTGTCTTACTGTCTACCTTGTTGGGCATCTTCCAAGCTCTGATAAATCTCCGGCGAAGTCCTTGTACATCGTTGTCGAAGTCAAAAACTATGTCAGGAATTATCATGTCGTGAGGGCCATCCCTCCGAGCATAACCAAACTGTCTCAAAGCCAGACACGGGTTATAAGTAATACCTCCTTTGATTCCAAGTAAAGGAACATTAGGAAACTCCCCGCAACGATCAATGATAGTGACGTCTTCTCTGGACCGAGAACACCAATGTATATCAGCATGCGTAAGAGTCATCAATCATTGTGACCATCTCAAACCCCGCTCGTTCTTCAAAACTGATTGTGGAAGGTGCGAAATAAACCACCTTCCCAGGAGAGGAGTGCAGCACATAAGAACACCTATTTTTCTCATGGTTCGAGTGTAACATGAGTGAAGGATGTCCCCAAGCAACGTAGGTATAGGATTCCTGGACATGAAGATATTGACGGCATTGATATCTATAAGCTGATCGGGATTCGGGAACAACACCAACCCATAGACAAGGAGAGCCACAACTTCTTCAAAGGCTTGTAGGTCAAGGGAGTTCCAACATTCTTGGGCCTTCTCAAATAGAAACTTTGCCAAGAAACCTTTGATACCACTTCTAACTTCCCAATGTCCCTTGATGTCAGATGGTTGCAGGTGTAATGCTTTAGCAACCTCTTCAAGTTTTGGTTCCCTTTCTGTACCGTTGTAGGGTAGTTGACCAAGGATAGGGATCTTCAGAAGCTGGGAGAACTCTTCCAAGGTAGGCACCAGTTGATAATCCGAGAAAGTAAAGCAGTGGTGCAACGGGTCAAAGAACTGGAAAAGGACCTCTATCATATCTTCCTCAATGTTGGTGTTGACCAAGCTGATGAGTCTGCCACGTTTCTCACTGAAAGAAGAGCTCTCGGAAATCCTGGATGTAAGCTCCTTAAGCTGAGGAGGGATCCTTACAAGGTTGATCTGAATTGTCTTTCTGCGGATAGTTTCCATGTCCTACAAAACAAGAACAAAGATGAAGATTCGAACCCCTGAAATGGTTAGCGGATGCATATGATGTTGTATGATGTTATGATGTTATGATGAAAACACACCACAAGTATCCACAAAAGCAAACATGATAAGGCACACAAGTCACACCATAGCCCTTAGAGTTTAGGCCAGCATGGGGTCTAGGTATTACCCTCTTGAAGTTGGTGGGCTCAAATCCTGTCCTATCGAAAGTAACCGGGTTCTAAGGATCTCAATATCATTGGGTTGTTTTCTGTTTTCATTGTTTCGATTTAGCCACTAAACTGGCGATCAAAATATTCCAAGAAAACAACCCTCAATGAGTGTAGTATCGAGTATCAACCAACTTCGAACTGCACCAAAGTCAGTTATCTCACTACCCTAAAGAGTCCAGGATGGTTCAATTAAGGTTCCTAAGGTCAGTTGATGCTTCACGACACCACGCGGCGGCCCCGTACTCTCCTTGACTTGACTCAAGGGTTACCGGTACTCACCAAAGTGCCACATCAACGTAGCAGACTGCTTCAACCGTGTCGGTATACCCCACACAGTTCCCTCACAGTCTTGTTGCTACTTTCTAAGAAGGTATCCCCCCAGATCCGTGTTAGAATCTATAGAACTCCCAAAACAATGCCCACAATAATAAAGCAAACAAAACAAAGCAATTTAAAACACAAGTATGATCTATCTTAAGGTACACCTCACTTTAAGTTTCCCCAGCAGAGTCGCCAGTTCTGTGATCGGTGGAAATAGAACTGACTGTTTAACGCGGGTTCGCGAAATGTCGCAGAAGCAAGAGTCGCCACCGTCTTTTATTTTCTCCAACATGGAAAGGACAAAAGCACAGCAAAATTCCTTATGAGAATATTTCTCGGTTCGGGAGGTAGATTTATAGAAAGGGAAGGTGTTAGCACTCTTTCTATCCGTGGTTATCCACGGGCTCTTAGGTACTTGCTCTTATGTTTTCAAAATGTTTGCTTTTCAAAATGTGAATGGGTTTGAAAAAGTTTCATTGAAAGATTTCTGAGTGACTCTTGTATTTGTCCTCAAGAGTGTTTGAAAATTTTGTTTTGAAAGCTTTTGAAAGTGTAGTGTGAAAAGATTTTTGTTTGTTTTTGAAGAGAGCAAGTACCCATGAGTCATCTACCTACCCTAAGGAATTAGGCTGTGTAAAAGTCCTTAAGGTAGTGCCATCCCACCATTGAAAGGTAGGTAGCACCACCGTTGGAGGTGTTCGGGTCAATTCGATTGTAGGGACAGTGTGGTCAACGAAGCAATAGTAGGACACCTTAGAAGTAACCCTAATGTCCTAGATCCTTTTTATATCCGAGGCAACCGTTTCGAGGCGACTGGATCTTAGACATAAGAGCGATCGCTAAAACGTCCTATACTTGACGACCACGTTTCGAAGGCAACGAGTGAGGCGTACCTTAGAAGTGGCGTGTGCATCGTGTGTTGTTTTCATTTTATGTTTTATCTTTGATCATGGCATTGTGAGCTACAAGTTGTTTTTAGTTATCATACATTCTTTCATGCGAGTTTAGCGGTTAGGAATGTGGAAAATTAAATACAGAAAGATAAAAGCTACGCTATTACAAGGCGCGGGTCTATACATCGCCAAAATACAAAGACCCGTTTTTGATAAAGATGCGGAAAGTAAAAAAAGCGATAAACTTAATTACTATTACATCCTTGAACAGTTACATAATAATCGATAAGAAAATAATGCGCAAAAAGATTAAACTGGACGTCCGAGGGTGTTGGACCCTTTAAATTAAATTAATACCTAATAATTATTTAATTAAAGAAAAGAAAGTGTTTTTTATGTTTTTTGTATTTAATGAAATAAAGAAAATAAAATCAAGAGAAAACCCTAATTCTAAGTTTATGTTAATTATTAAGAAAATATTAAAGTTGACCTAATTTTATACGATTTTTATTTATTAGGAAAAAAGATTAAAAATTAAAAACCTAAATTAAACTAAGTTAATTGTTAGTTCTTTATTTACAAAAATATGTTAATGGCAAATTTAATAAATAATTAAAAATACATTTTTGAGTTTCTGATTTTTATTAGGAAAAATTATTTGTGGTGAATTAATTATAATTAAAACAATTAAAAGTTTTAACAAGAAAAGAAAATAAAATAAAAACACAAAGCAAACCAAAGGGGTGTCTGGCCCAAAGTAGAGGTGCATTGCTGAAATTCAGGCCCAAGAAGCATAGAGCCCAGTTGACTTTCCTGATCGTGTCCATGTTCATTGACCAAGGCATAGAGTGTTCATCACCTCCTGGCCTTCAGATTATGGATCAAGGCCACTTGGCAGGTTAACGCGTGAGGCTCATGGTAGAACGTTGGATGAGGCGCTGCATTAGAATACGTTAGAACAAAAAATATCAATTATGTGGGGGGACCTGGGAATCGAACCCAGGTCCCAGTACCTCTTGCCATTATGCCTTTGCCAACTGAGCTATCCAACGCGTTTGTTATATGAACGGACAACAATTATTATATAAGAAAAACAAACATTATGACAACCAAACGAAATAACGCGCGCTGGATTTGAATTCTCCAACCAGGCCTTGACACCTATTATCTTCTTCCTTTTCCCTGTAAACAGAAAACAAGATAGCGGGGGTTTTAAACCCCCACAAAGCAAAAGTCCAAAAAATAGTGATTACGCACACAAATTATATAAATTGAGCGCGATAGTCTGGTTGAATTCGTCTGGCCTTGACGAATTCAACCATGGTCATGACGTGGTCCAATTTTTCCTCCTGTGAAAAACCCCAAAATCCAAGCTTTAAAAAACCTAAATTTCGTCCATGGTATATTTTGATTCAGGCAACGTTAGTTCAATTAGGTTATACCAATCGCTTCAGAAGGTCCCTATTAGCATAAATCAAACAAGAAAATAGATTAAAAGCACATGAAACATGATATGCAGGTTTGAAAAATAAGGCAAACCGTATGGCTTATTGTCTTTGATTCTTTGCGTGTTTGGACTGGTTCTTGATGCCAATAGACTCCTGGAGACTCAGGCAAGGTGATTGAATCCTTTTTAGGCATGGAAAGGCACTGCAAGTAGGAAATCAGTTTCACACTTTTTCTCAATTTTTTGCAAATTGGTTATGTGGTTTCAGCAGCTTTCACGTGTGTTCATCCTTAGGGTTTCACTCAGCATATGTATGTGAATGAATTTAGGTTAGAATTAAGCCCATAAATCCATTGCAATAATGTTTTCAATCCTTGATTTTTCAATCATGTAATTTTCAATCTTTTTCAATGAAAACCTTGCCAATTATGGATGATTTTCCTTGTTTGATTGAGAAACGACTTTGTCAGCTTGCCCTGATCAGATTTGCTCCACCAAAAGATCCAAAACATATCTTTTTTTAATTTTCCTATAATTAAAACCAATTAAATGAATTAATATAAATATAAATTCAATTAATTAATTAAAAATAAGAAAATAAATCATTTTGAGCTCAATGGGTCGTGCATAGGCTTTGGGTAATGATTCAAGAAAGAATTTGAGGCCCATTAGCAAAATTGAAGTGTTTTAGGCAAAGTTGACTTTTGAAAGTTCCCAAAAATTTCCCAACGTCTCCAATGCATATCTTGCTCAATTTTGAAGCTATGAACATGTTCTTGGACATTTTGGAAAGGTATTGAAGTCCTCTAACCAATGCCTTTGGTCCCATGTGATTTTGATTTACCAATCTCAAGTTATGGTCTTTGACTTAAAGTGCCTTTTTGTTGACTTTTGAAAATGACCTATAATGTTGAAATTGATAACTTTTTGTGAGAGCATTTCTTGGACTTGGAGTGTGAAGATGAGTTGTAGGAAATGTCATCCCCTTCAAAATGAGCTTTGGATGGGATTTTTCTGATAAACCATGAAGAAGTTATGCCTTGGTCAATTTGCAGTTGACTTTTCAACTGTCCAAAAATAGAAACTTTTGCATCTTGAGACTTTTTGAGCCATGCTTGTGGACTCATGATCAAGAATTGATCAAATGATGATTGTGGCTTCAAAATAAGATGTTGACCAATTTTTTTTACTTTTGACTGTCAAATGACCATTTTGCCCCTGTAGTTGACTGTGAAGCAATTAGGGTTTTTGACTGTGCAACTTGATGCTGTGAGTCTTGAAACTTGACATGTGGATGCTTGACAATGTATATAGGCATATGGGACTTGATTGGACCCTTGAAAACCTCAATTTCTTTTCAAGAACCAAAACCCTAATTTTGACTGTGTTAGGAGGCAATTGGACTGTGCAACCCTTAGGAGATTTTGAACCATTATCTTGCAAAATCTTGAAGAATATGGGAGGGCAAATTTTGGGGTACAACACCTACGCTATTACAACGCTTTGGGAATAGGGGGTCCAAGTTTGTGAATAGGGGGAGGAAAGCAATAAAACCCTATTTACTATTACAAACCATTGAATATGAATTACAACAATAATTATGCACAAAATATAGAGATGAAGAAGAAATTGCTTTTAGGGTTTTTGATGAAAAGGTTTAGAGATTAACCCAATTGAACTAATAAACTTAATTTACAAAAGAGATTAATTATTTAATCAAAAAAGCCTAAAATCCAAGTTCATTGAAATTAAGAAGAAAATAAACCTATGTCTAAGTAAAATTTTTTAGAAAAATAACCTTGAATGTTAGTATTAATTTGGAAAAATATCTTAGAGTATAAACAAACTCTAGTTCTAAATATTAACAAAATAAAATAAGTGTTTAAATTATTTTTAATTTAATTAAAAAATATATTTTTTTATTCTTGATTAAATATAAAATAAATAAATAAAATGAAAATAAAGAAAATATGAAAAATATAAAAGATATTGGGTTGAGGTGTTAAAAAAGTAAAGTGGGGGTTAAAAATAGCAAAAGGGGCGCTAGGCCCAAAATGTGATTTTTGTATGAGCCAGAAAATAATAAAAAAATGATGAATGTTCTTGTGTCAAAGAAGTAGGTAGGGGGTGGAAAAAAAATAGTTCAGGCCCAAACAGAGGTCCAACGCATGTTTTGATTAGGTGTAGCTAGCCCTTTGGAGGTGTATCATGTATTTGCTTTGTGGAGTGTTTGATTTAATTTCCCGACAAGTGGATGGTATGGATGAGGGGTGCATGGTGTGTGTCTTAGGCTTGCGTGCATACAATCTCATAGAAACAAATATGAAATAAATAAAAGGGTACCAATAGGGCTCGAACCCAGGTCCCTACACAATAATGCCTTACGCGCGCTTCCTCTGCCACTGTGGTGGCTGTTTCATCCGGTCATAATACATGTTGTGCTAAATTTAAAATAAACTCAGTCCTAGTTACAAACTTCATCTTCTTCCTCGCACTAGCCTCCCTTGTTGCATTTTTAAATTTCTGATCTTGTTCATTTGTCAACTATTTGCAAAAGTATAAACATGAAACTTGCTCCAATTTTCAATATGAATTCAACCATGTAAACAACTTAAACTATAAATTAAAGATGAACATTAATTTTACTGGTACCAAATAAAAACCTAATTATTTTCAGAAAGTTCATCTTCAAAATTCACATCACTCAGGCAACATAAATAAAAACTAAGGGCATGGTTAGCTTCAGGGCTATGCTGTCTATATTTTTTATTCACAAAGTGACCATTAATGATGCTTTTAGAGAGAGTTCAAAGTTGAGAAAACTTACCTCAAAATTGTAAATCGTGTACGGAGTTTTAGCAACCCTGGAAGTGTGGTGATGATCTGGATAGCTTCACTGGACTCCTAGGAAGCTAATGCAACTCTTACTTTATGGTGAAAGTGGATGAATCGTGTTGGAGAAGTCAATGTGCAAAGTTATGTTTTTGAGTTTAGAATACGAGGAAGATGATGTTATAGTTGTGAAACATGGATGAGGATGATTTATATTTGATGTAATAAAGCTTTGAGAATGATTTAGAGGGAAAACGCACGGGTGGATTGTGAGTTTGGATTTTTTGGCCAGAAATTGCAACAATGGATCTTTTGGTGCAAGTTCTGAGTTTCAGGGAGTTTGAGGGTGCTTCAAGGCTTGTAAATTCGTGTGCTAGGTTGAAAATGACCTCTCTATTTATAGGCAAGAGGTTTGGAAGCTTGAAGGGATCAGAAACAAGAGATCACATGTTTTGGTCTTGAAACTTGTTTTTGTAGCACGCTTGACAAACATAGTTCTAATGCATGGTACAAGGACTTGTAGGATGGTTGACAGTCTCTAGATAAGTTACTTCTAGCTTTGAGATTGTGTATATGCATAAGGAATAAGTGCAAATCTCAAGGAGAGTGGACTTTGTGATTAAAGTCACTTTTCCAAAATGGCAATGTTACCTTTGTGCCAAAAATGGATTAATCAATTGAACAATGGCTCAAATACTTGGACAATGGCTCAATAAGTTGTGTAAGAATTTAATTATTGAGTTATTTGCAAGTTTAAAGCCTTAAAAGTAAGATTTATACAGCATGTCTTGAGATTTTTTTTCAAGTTTTCTTAATGAAAATGACCTATAACTTAAGAATGGATGCCCAACTTCTCCACTTCGAAACTCCTAGTTAAAAAATGATCTCCTCAAGTTCCTGGACATTTTGGAAAGCTTGAAACATTGTATCCAACCTTCATTTTGACCACTTTGACAAAATCATCTTGGAACTAGGTGAAAATTGGTCAAGAAGTTAGGTCAAAAATTTGCCTAAACTTGCTAAAATTTCACTAAGTGTTTTGTGAAAAATGTCATGACTTTATGAGCTTATATCTTCGAATCTAAGCATTTTTTTGGACATCAACCCTTAAAGACAAATTTGTAGAATTCATCAAGTTCTACAACTTTCATGTTGAAATTTTTCCTTGAATCATCTTGCATCTTGGTGAAAAATTGTCATGAAGTATTGAAATTATCAAGGTTAAAAATACTTAGAAATTATCTAAGTATTGAAAACTTTGACTTTTTTGTGGAATTTATTGACTTTCTTGATTCTTGATGATCAATTTTGATATTTTTGAATGTCTTGATGAATTTTGATCTTTGAAATTTAATGTTGACCAAAAAAAGTCAAAGTTTGACTTTTTGTGTATCAGTTGACTTTTCATCAATTGATTAAACTTCAACTATCAATCCATTAATCTTGAGAAATGATTTTAGCCATGAAATTAGTTAAACATGTTGTGTATGAGTCCTTTAGATTATGCTTCAAACCATTAGGTCATGTACTAGGTCAAAAATCATTGATCAGTCATTCTCAATCAAAACCCTAATTTTGACAATTTTGCCCTTTGAGGATTTGAGTGCTTTTCTTGAAGAATTGTGATCAACCCTTAGTAAATTGATAAATATAACTTCAAAATGTTTATGTTGGCCAAAAATCATAAAGGTTGACTGTATATTGATCATAGTTGACTTTTTAACCAATACAGCTAATTTTCAGTCATCTGAGCAATTGACTGAGCAAATTTGTGATGCAAGGCTTAAAACTTGGTATGAGCAATCTTGAAGACCTATAATGAACCACAAAAGTCACTTTAGGCATCAAAAGTCTAATTTTCCTTGAGAAAACCAAAACCCTAATTTGGAGGCTCAATGCTTAGGAGGTGAGCTTGTCTGATCAAACCCTTGAGAACCCTTGAGCCTTTGAGATCTTTGGTGAGAAATGTTTTCAGAAAAGAGAGGGCAAATTTTGGGGTACAACAGTATCCTTAAATGGTAGGCTCCTATTTTTGTTCTATGTGTATTCTACCCTCCCCATAAGGTGGCTTCCTTAAGGGTATCATGGATAAAACTAGAGGAAAAGGCATAAAGGCCTCCCTTAAGTGGAGCATCTCTATAGACTAAAACTTTCGCCTCTATTCCATGAAAGGTATCACCATGATATTTTAGTTTAAGGGTTATACAAAGAGTCATATGTTTCATTCCAAAGTCATACCCCAAAGAGGATGTCTCTTGAGATGTATTTCTTTTTCAGAATTCCACCAACTCTAGGCGAAGTCGTCACATAAACTCATAGGGATGATGTATCCCCCTAGCTAATAGACGAACCTTTTTTCTAAGGGTTTTTTAAAAAAAAATATTTTTTAAATCCCATCATCAAATGAATATAATATGATAAAAATAAATAAATCAAAATAATAAATGAAAGCAAATAAATAAATAACAGCAAATATTGAAAATATTAAAGATCCAGACAAAAACCCTAAACCTAAGGGGAAGGCTTCTAAACCCTAGGACTGAATCCCCAACAGAGTCGCCAACTGTTGTAACCGGTTTTAAAATGAGAGTCGTCACCCTTAATTTTTATCTTTAGGAAGGAGATATAAAGGATAACCCTAATTTGATTAGAGATTATAAGTTGTTTGACTCATTCCTAGATGAAGGGAAGGTGTTAGGAACCTCTCATATACCTTGTTCACAAGGATACTAGGGTTTATAATTGCAATTTTTAGGAAATAGAGTTTTAATTTTTATTAGGGGAACTCGCCACGATTTTTAGTCGTATGCCTACGTATCCTCTTATGAGGAATCAGAGTCTCAATTTGTAGTTCGTAGTGTTGGTTGGTGTTTTTTATGGATTACGAAGATGTTTTGAATTTCCCTTGAACCAAGTCTGGGTGTGTGAATAGCGAAATTGTTAGACGAAGTTCACAGTCGATTTAAAGTATCTCCATAATCCTTTTTGAAAACTTTCTTGGATTTAATTATGTTAGTAAGAAAAATTGATTTGATGTTGGTTAGGTAATTTTTTAAATATATTAATATATAAAAAATCTTTTTAATGCATGGAAAAAAATAATTTTAATGCAATTTTTAGAAGTATTTAAAGAATGAGTTAGTAGAAGAAACAAATATTTGAATCTTATAATAATAGAATAATTTCATAATTTATAAAATATGTTAAATATAAAATTATGATAATAATATAAGTAATAAAATAAAATAATTTTAATAAAAAAAATGCAGGAGGTGTATTTTATTTGGGTTAAATAAAATGGGAGTGTGGAAAGTAGGGCCCTGAATTCAGATATTGATTTCAGGCCCAAATCACAAGGAGGTGTGGTTTTGAACTGGGTAGAAAAAATGGGGGTTTGGTTCAGCAAGGGCCCGAGTTCAGATATTAAAATGCGCCCATTTTTGTAAATGAGGGTATAGTTTAGCACTGGAAAGCAAAAGAAACTGGACGGAGGTGTGTTTAATAGTTAGGCTTGGCCCAAATGTTGTTTCTGGTCCGTTGGCAATCTATGAGGAGACTCAGAGGCTTATGAGGTGCTGAGTGTCTATGGGTCATTTGATTCATATCACGTGGTCATGCAGGCGTGAATCTCGGGCCTTTGATCAAAGGCAGTGCAATGTATGGTTGAGAATCAGGGTTGACTATGGAGTATGTTACGCGTGGAACAGAGAGAGTTTGGGAGGTCTATATATTCATTTCCCCTCAATCTTTATCATTTTTTCCACCTCTCTCTCTCTACTCCCAAACAACAAAACCCTTTTATATTTCTAGAGAGAGAGAGAGAGGCTCTGACCTCTCTCTAGAAATACACCGCGCTGGAAATCTCCAAGCCCAGAGTGCCACCGGCCGGAAATCGCTTCCGCCGACGACTGCATCTGGGCACCATTGTCTGCCTTCAAAAATTTATCCCTAGCCATCGTGAATCTTCATATGGGTTCTTATGAACCCTAAGAACCCTAAGGGTTCAAGATGAACCCTAACCTCAAAAACCCAGAAACCTTTAACAGTGATGAACCCTAACCCTAAGTCTATAACCCTAACTCTAACCTAACCTTAATTTGACCCCAGAAACCATAAATTAAACCCCAATCATACAGTTAAACATCAATCATCATGCAATCAAAACCCTAAAAGCTAAGTGGTTCCAGGCTTACCTCTTCTTACCGTGATTCTTAATTTCTGGTTTTCCGATTCTCCCATCTAATTTCTTTCTTCCTTGTTTACAAGGCGACATCGGCAGATGGTAGTGTAGCAGCGACACGGTGAAGAACCTTAGGGTTTCAGATGTTGAAGCCCTAAACTTCTCTTCTTCTTTCTGATTCTCGAATTTTCTCTCTGTAAAATTGTTCGTCAAATTTCCTCCCCCCTTAGGTCTTAGATTATAGGGTTTATATAGTGTAGATTAGAGAATAAATTAGGAAGTTTTTATTGGATTGTTGTTACAAATTGTTGATTGAAGGTTGATTAGGGAATTTTTAGATATATAATTGATTTGAATCGTGTAATGAAAAAAATTTGATACGATTATATAATATTGGATTTTGATTTAATTGTAATTTTATTTGATTCTGTTTTTTTAGAAAGATTTTATTTTGATTTCAAATGTACGTTTTTCTTTCTAGATCTGTACAGTGTTTGTTCTTTTTGTTGGGCTTCGTTAGTTTGTTGAGGGAGAACAGGGCGCCGTTGAATAACATTAGGGTTTCAAAAAAAATCCCTAATAGGATTTGGTTGACCTTAGTTAATGTGTTTCAAAAATAAACAAAAACAATTATAATAAATAAATAATAATAATAATGTTTTAATAATGCCCATAATCTGACAATTAATTGTAACCAAATAACAACAATAATTAATAAAATCTATAATGACAATATAAATAGATAAATAATAGTATTGATAATATTACTGAATAATTAATTAAAAAAACAATACAGGTTCTCCCAAAAAAAGTCTGAATTGGGCCAATATTATCCAGTTATCGGGCCTTTCAAAACGCACCCCTTTTCTTTTGTTTTGAAAAAAATGGGCCTTTAATAATGATGATTAAAAAGGAAATGTGCCCATAACTCTTTTTGGGAAGCCTAATTGAAAAATTAGAACAACCCACCCCTTCTTTGTTAAAATGCATCAACTCCTTTATGGGTCATCAAATTTTGATGGCCCAAAACAATCACCCCTTTTTATAAACTTAAACCCCGCAATAATTTGACAACAATCTAAACCTTTATAAAAATGATAACATTAATAGGGAATAAATTGTTAGAAACCTATAGGGAAAATTTTGGATATGACACCTACTCTTATCCCCAAGATTTTCCTCTTGAGAATTTCACTAAAAACACATTTGAGCTTTTAACAGGATTTTTCCGCGAACATTTAACAAAAAACAAATAGAGCTTTTACAGTGGCTAAGCTCAACAAAAAATAGATATATATTTTACACGGGCTTAGCTCAAGAACCTTCAAATATAGCTTTTACACAGGTCAAGCTAAAGAACCTACAAACAAAGTTTTTACACAGGCAAAGCTTAAAAACCTATTACCAAGTTTTTTCACAAATTTAGCTTGCAACCTTCAAGGTTTTTATAAAATGATTACACAAGAAAATCACACTCTTGAATAAAATAAATTAACTGTAATATTGATTACAACACAACTCTCACATGGCTTTTCAAATTTTTAGCATTATTACAATTCTTGTGAAAGAGAAATTTTAGAACAACAAGAGTAGAAGAACAAAAAGAAATATTTATATTTCGAAATTCAGTGTAAAATGAAACGAGGATAAGCTTCCTTTATATAGGGAAAATGTTGGCAAAAAAAAGTTAATTATCCATGGAACATTTTAATGGTTTAATCGATTAACCAAACTGGTAATCGATTAAAAGCTTTCAAAATATAGCAACCCTAATTCGAAAAAGGAAACTATAAAATGACTATATAACTTAATCTATTACATGATTTTCTAATTGATTAAGAGAGGTATTTCACCTTTCTATAACTGATTAGACCAAATCCTTAATCAATTAGGCAATATGTTAACTTCCTTAATTGATTAGAAATACTTCTTAATAAATTCCATACGAGATTTGATAGGTTTTCAAGAATATTTATGAAATTAAAGAGGGTTTAAAAAATTTGTATGTGTGTGTGTGTGTGTGTGTGTGTGTGTGTGTGTGTGTGTGTGTGTGTGTGTGTGTGTGTGTGTGTGTTGATTGCCTTAATACTTCAAGATTTACTCTTGACATTTTACAATTTACCTGGTCATTATAGGACGCTAAGTGCAGGATCAAGTGAGTTTTCACACTTTATCTCTTTCAAACTTCAAGATCTTCTATTTGATCCAACAACTTTATTATCACTTTAGTTTCA
The DNA here is from genome assembly GCA_948472305.1 of Vicia faba. Taxonomy (NCBI): domain Eukaryota; kingdom Viridiplantae; phylum Streptophyta; class Magnoliopsida; order Fabales; family Fabaceae; genus Vicia; species Vicia faba. The sequence goes on along the minus strand of OX451736.1, from coordinate 1,268,494,194 downwards.
TTATTGAATTATCAAACTTACGAGACTTGAAATATCTTCTTGATTAGGTGCCGATATCAAAAGTTTTACTTGACAACTGAAATCAACTCCCCTATCACAAATAAATCTCAACGTCTAAAAGTCATTTGATTTATGTCCTTGTTATCTTTAAAGTTTCTTCATCAAAACCAATTCACGGTTATACCTCTCATCAAGGAATGTGCTTCCCATATTGGAATTTTGTGGGTATTTTTGTCAAGTCTCTTGTGCAAGGCTCCACCTTTGTTCCCCTTATTCGTTTATCCCTACAAAATATCTGTTTATCCCTACAAATTGTTAATATTGATAGATTCATGAGCCCACATGATAATAATAATAATAATAAGCTTATTTTCTTATCTCTCCAAGTGGATGATATGTGTTTGGCTAAAGGGTTGGTTTGAAGAATTGGAACATGCTTGGGCCTCAGAGCTAGTGTTATTTAGCAAAAATCTATGTGTAAAGGGGGGGGGGTGATAATAGCCATTTGGTTAAGTTATTGGATAAGGTGGTTATTACTACAACCTCTTTTGATTCTTTCTTGCACCCTCACAGATATGCTACACATACCACACACTGGAAAAATTATTTTCTAATGACCTTCTAGTGTGATTTTCTCTCTAGTGTGTGTTTCTTGAAGATCAAATATTTATTCTACACCATATTATAATAGGGATGTTGAACTAAAGTTTTTGGTTGATACTATCCTACATTTTTCATTTGGATAGAAGTTTACTTCCTTTACCTCAAAGATTGGAAGATGCCACTACTCTTACTCTATAAGAGTCTTCAAAGTAAGACTTGGTGATTGGTCTTTTTTTAGATCAGTTGACTCATGCCCACATCACACATAATTTGTATTCAGAGTACTTGATTTGTTAGAGGATATAACACTTTATCGCTTCTTTTATAGTTGTCTCCTAGAGTTCAGACCATGCCTTTAAGTTTGTTCAGTCTAATTCTGATTTTATATGGGTTATTTGGTGACTTAGAGAGTTGGAAAGTAGTTAAACTCCTAAGTCTTAATAGACAATAATATGGCTCTCATAAGTTAAGGGATGGGTTGGAGGTGCAAAAATTAATGGTTTTAGATAGGAGAGATAAAGGGCACAAGTATGTTCTGACGTATCAGAAGAGTTTTCTATGTTGATATGTTCTTTTAATATTAGGGGTTTGGGAAGCAGGATTAAGAAGAATAAGTTGAAGGAGTTTATTTCATCTAAGTCCTTGAATTTTGTTTGATCTAAGAGACTAAAATAATTAGATTTATATCTCTCTTGTTCATTTTTTTCTAGGGTAATTTCTTTAGTGATTTTTAAGCCCTTTTGTTGGTAATAATGGTGGTCTTCGCTCGATATGGTGTAGTTTAAAAGGGAGATCCTTGTTCTTTTTCTCGTGTTTTGGTTTTCGTGGTGTTTTATGGAGTAAGGGGTTTCTAGGCCTGTTTGATTTATGGTTTACATTTACTCTAAGAGTATCTTACTAGATAAAAGGGTCAAATGGACATATCTCTCTTTACATAAAGACAGCCTTAGAGGAGACGTCTCATGGATTTTTGGGGATTCAATTATATTTTCTCTACTTATGAGATGATATAGGTTGGTGGTACTCTATCTCTTCTAAGAGTGTTGATCGCTTGACTTTTACTAGTTTTACTTGATTATAATCGAATGGGGAGCTTCTAGTAGGCTTGATTGAATCCTTGTGTATGATGGATGGTTGAATGGGTGGATTTTAAGTGGATCATGTCCAGAGATGTCTTGGATTATTATCCGATAATTATCAAGTATTCTAAATGTAATATCCGAAATTTGTCCTATCCCTTTTTAGGACCGTCTGGCTTATGCATCTTACATTTTTCATATACATATTCTCCAGTAGGACATTTAACATTGTGTTTACTTGCCTATGACCATGGGATCAAGGATATTATGGAATTACGGTTATCTATGCTTTAAGGCTTTCACTTCTCTCAGGCTTGAATCTACTGGTTTTTCATTTACTTTGGCCTGAGGAGTTGGGGTTTGGATTCACAATCATTGTGAATTTATCTTTATCAAATTACAAGGTGTGCTTCTGCCAAGATACTTTAAGACCACATGTATAATGGTTTGTTCTTTCACCATCCTAAGGCACTTCTCATTCAATATCTTCAAGGGTTTCGTAACGAGGGAATCTAGGTGATCATGTTGTCGTTATATTTCAAATATTTCTTCAAAAGGCATTGATTTTTGTCTTAAGATCATGATATCACTAAGTGGATTGCAAAATGTAATTCTTGACATAAAAGATGATTATGGATTCATTTGTGCTTACGAGTTGTCATGCAAGTTACTTGCGAATTTGAAGTTTAAAAGTGCAAGCATGGCATAAAAGTTTGAGTCAATGTTTCTTGAGGAAGCATGAAATTAATGTGAAGATTGATTATGGGTGCGAGTTGCTCCTTTTGGGCATTCGTTCCACGTCTTTGGTTTCAAAATGGATTTGCTCATATTAGAAAATACATTGAATTAGTAAAGGAAGGTAAATTTCATTTGTAAGTCATGATTGATTTCGAATTCATTGATGAAGAGGAATTCATTTGAAATATTTGGAGTTCTATCATTTGAAAACAAAGGTCGACTAGATTGAATAGATCAATACGTGCAAGTAAGCATCGCCCAAGTTCATGAAAGTCCATTTAAATTCAACAATTACATTCGAACTTCAAGCCCATTACATTACAAGAAGAGGTTACATAATTCATTCAAAGTCAATTCATTCATTCAAGAACCATTACAAAAATTTCACAAAATATATCCTAAACCTAAACCTTCATCAATCTCCATGACCGTATATGTGTTGCTTCAATTACGATCTTCATGTCAAAACCGAAACCGACCTGCAATAGTGACAATTGATGAAATCAGTCCAAAATCAAAATCAACATACAAAACAGAGTTCCTAATTTTTTTTACTAGTTCTTAAGCAATTAACCATTCAGCATATTATACACCAAAGCTGCTTCACATAACCATAGTTCAGACTTGCTAATATGATGCCAACATCATTGTTCAGAAATAAGAGGAAGTATATCATTTCAAAAAACAATCCACTTCCCTTGACAAAACAGTTCAAACAAAATTTTATCCAACTAACGATTTCTAACAGACCTAACAGTTTTCTATCCACCAACGGTTTTCACAAACATATACCTAACTACTATTACTAACAGCTCTAACAGTTATAACATAAAATCAAAGCAGGCTAACTCTCCTAACCGAATTCCAACTCAGCTCTAACCAACTTACCAACTCCCTATTTTCAAACTAATTATAACAAAATATAACTCTCTCTCTCTCTGCATAATCTTCAACCAATCTTCATTCCTAATCAACCTCCAACCACCTCCATCTTCTATCTTGACCCTCCTATCTGCAACTCAGAAAACCTCCACTCTACTTCAACTTCTGAATCCACAACTTTCATCGCAAAAACCACGGATCTGCAATCATCTTGTTGTAATGCATATTCAACAATATGGAATCCACGACATCAACACGCATCGCCAAACGCGCAAAAAGTAGAAGAAAAGAAGAGAATGAAGAGGTCATACCAGCAAGCATATCTGAGCCATTTCTGAAAGAATCTCAGGATTTATGGTTTTCTATCTTCATCTCCGCGAACGCCATCGGAGCAACTCCGATCGGTAGGCCTCAAATCTTCCCTTATCATCATCTATGAATTTAATATTCTAATTTGATTATGATCGAATCTTGTGAGTTGAAATGAATAAGAAACTGCGGTCTTATGTTTTGATCGGAGAAGAAGAGAGTCGCACCGTCTGAAACGAAGCAGAGATCTAGGAAGAAGAAGAAGAGACGAAGAGGACGGTGTAGGAATTTCGGTGAACAGTGAAGCACCGCTGCCTCCGGCGCAACAGAGCGATTTCTAGAGAAGATATGAAAGAGAGAGGAAGGATGTGTTTCGAGAAGATGAAGAGTCACAAATTATCTCTTAACCCTATAAACACCAAACTGCATCGTTTTGCTTAATTGTTTTTTTAATTGAAGTAATAATATGAATAATTGGAAATTGGAAAAGAAAATTGAATAATGTTGAGGTTGGTAATGGACCGGGCCGCATTCCTTTACCTTAGGCCCTCAAATTCTTTGTTTGGCCTGAAGTAAATTGTTACAAAAACCATTTTTGGATTGGGCTTGAAATAGCTTCTAGATCATTTTTTGTTTGGCCTTTGAATTTGCTGATGCATAGCCCCTGATTGCAACTCAACACACCCAGAGCTTACTATTTCTTTGTTAGATCTAAGACTCTTTCTTTGTTAATTTTTCCTGTGACAAAATTGTAAAATAAATAAAATTTGTTAGATCTTTTTAGTTGATTTTAGGAATTAATTATTTAGTTTTTTGATAGACTTTTCCTCACATAAAAAACTAATAAAAAAAATACTTTTTCTTTTAGTTTTTTTGTTCATATTTTACACTGTTATTTTTGTGGGTATTTCCATGTTCCGAAGCTTGATTGAATTTGATTTCTTGACAACTCATTGTTAGTTTTGAGTTATGATTTGATACTTGAGTCGAGTTTGCATTTCCTTGTAATTTTCTAACTCGTTTTGTGGATTTGTGCAAGCTTCTAATGGAGATTTCTCATACCATAAGATTTTGCAGGCTGTTTGTGTTTGTATAGTGTTGTACCTTGTGCATGGCTATTACATGACAACTGACAAATTGGATGCATGTGATTTATTTTCACCTGGATGCTTAGGTACTTCTCTTTTTATGTTGGATTTCTGACATTCTTTTCTTTGTTGGTTGAACAGCTCGTGAAGTTCTCTAGGTTTCTTATTTCTTTGTTGCGCTTTGCTTCGAATTGAATCTGTTTGGTACTTTCTGATTCTGGTTTAATTTCCGCTATGTATTTTCCTCTTTTTGATGCCATGAGAAGTGATCTGACCTGATCAGAAGGTTTGGACCGTCACGGCTGGCTCCGAGCAGAAAGCTTTTTGAACGAGGAGGGGGGGTACCTGCAAGGCACTCCGATGCTAAAGTCAGTGGGAGTACGAGCAGATAATAGAGTTGAGGTTAGAATGATGAATACCTGACCCTCTGGAAACAGAGGGTATTTATAGCCCCCAGCGCTGGGCCAAGGTTCCTTCATTGGGCCGGGCGGATTTGGCCCAATGGAGGAACTGCCAGGTTCTACGTGGGTAGTGGGGACCCGCACGTGGTCTCTTTCCTGGATGTGTTGCATGAAGTGCTGGCGGACGGAGACGCGGTCTTTCCGGAGTATCGTTGGGGGAACGGTGGACTGAGTCTGCCCTAGCCGGGTAGCTCGAGACCATGTCGAGCTGGGCAGCACGGTGCCGAGCTCGACGCCAGGACCTCGAGCTGGACAGTGGGTGTCGAGCTGGACGCCAGGATATGAAGCTGGATGGCAGGGTGTCGAGCACGACTTCACCGCGTGGGGTTGGACATCGGGATGTCGAGGTGGACATCAGAGTGTCGGGCATGGATGTGACCCCCCTTACCCAGTGTGGTCCTTAGTGAGTCCCTTTGGACTGGGCCTTAGTAATGCTTTTGGGCCTGTCGGGCCCAGTCCAGAACAGGAGCCCCCCAAGTCGTGGTTCCTTTGCGAGGAGCCATGACTTGAAACCAAGTTGTTCCGTCGTTGAGGTCTCGTGCCCGGGATGGAGGTGTGGGCCCTCGAGGGGCCTCCTCGTGTCGTGCTCGGAGACGTCCTCGGTGGTGGATGCGTGGAGGATCCGTACCGGGTGCGTCGGTCGAGCACATGAGGCATCTTTCGGGAGCTGTGCCGCCACCCTAGGGGGTAGGGCCCTCATTGCGTTGGGAGCAGCGCGTCGAGGAGATGGAGTCTGTGGTTGCCCGAGGTGACGTTTGGTATTCCACGTCATCACTATAAATAGGAACCTTGGGCCCCATAATACGTTTTCCGTTCTCCGTGCTCTCTCCGTTGCCGCTCTCAACACTTTCTCCAGTTGCGACTTCCCGTCTCAGATTCTTCCATTTCTTAGCCAAATCCCACACTTCGATTCAAGTAAGTGATCTACTTTCTTCATTTTTCCGTTTAGAATGCATGATTCCTGGAATTTGTAGATGTTTTAGGACCGTGCGCGTGGGATTAGCCCGGTAAACTCGTGTTTTGCCCGACCTATTCATGTCTAGGACCGGCAAACGCATGTTTGTGGCCGACATATTCATAGTTTTAGGTGAAAAACTTCAGAGCTGCCCGGGGTCTTCATGATCCGGGGCGCCTGATTCATGACCGTGCCCGGTATGTTCATGGTCGTGGCCGTGGGCTTCATAGTGCGGCTCGCCATGTTCATACCTCGGGTCGACATGCTTGAAGAGTGGCCGCGCAGTTGGTTTGAGGAAGAACACCGGGTTCAGGAGAGTCGGGGAGGCATCCACTTGTGAAAACGGACTTGTGTAGTCGTGTATGGGACGACATGATTTTGTCGAGCGTAAGACTTCGTGCTCAACTGATTGGTTTCCCGTGCTCTGCAGGTAACCATGGCGGACGAGTCGAGCTCCTCCGGACGTCGTGATCGCGAAGAACAGAGTGCCGACGAGTCGGCCACCCTGATAGATACCGTGACCGACCCATTGCTGGAATGGGTGGGTGTCGAGCCGCGGGGGACAGCGTCGGTATATAGTCGGGATGAGCGACATCCATTCACTGTCATTGAAGAGGGTCAGGACGAACCTGGCTTCCAACAAAACTTCGTAGTCATGATTCCGTCGACCGGCGCAAGGATTTGCTCGGTCTATCCGAATTACAGCCTCGCGATGTATGAGATCGCGTTTAAAGACTTAGGGCTGCGGCTGCCGTTCACAGATTTTCAGGCCGGGGTTTTTATGCACTTGGAGCTGGCCCCGTCCCAGCTACACCCAAACTCTCTCGCCTTCATCCGGGCGTTTGAGTTGACGTGTCGCTACTTGAGGATAGGGGCGACCATCCCTCTTTTCTTTCGGGTATTTCATCTGCAGCGTCAGTCCCGAGGAGGGAAGCATAGCTGGGTCTCCCTGAAGCAGTCGAGGAGACTTTTTAAGATGTATATGGACTCCGTGAGGGGGTTTAAGGACAAATGGTACGTGGTACGCCCAATTACTGATGCTGCTTTAGACTCCCTTTTCGAGGAGGAGGGGCCAGTGAGCGACGATGATGGGGAAACGATGGTGGCCGACGACGGGAGCCCCGTGTTGGGTCGCAGGGCTAAGTTCCCGGTGTACTGGATGTCCCGACACTACGAGCATGGGACAGGTTATTACCATACCGCTGTCGGGGATATGTGCTCGGAAGATCAGCGGGCGTACGACGCTCTTTGCCGGTTTGTCGACAGTTTTCATCCCGCCCGATGGGTTACGCGGGAAGGGGATGATATCCTCGACAAAGACGGTTACCCGACGTTCGAGTCTCGCCCGATCGACACCAAGGCGCTGGTGAAGTGTCCGACGTACAGGCAGGCTGCCCGCCTGTTAGGTTGTTTGCTTGAAATTCTTTTATCCGTCGTTTACTCATGCAGTTTGCTCGATACTAACTTTTCCTTTATTTCGTACAGGTACGATGGCTAGCCGACACGAAAGGCTCCTGAAATTATCAACCGACCAGAGGCGAGGCAGGAGGGTCGTGAAGCCCCCGCAGACGACGAGAATGGGACCACCACAAAGTCCGAACGCTCCTCAGCCGGTGAGGGTGGACTCGACGTCGAGCTCGGGGCCCGCGTCAGATCCAGAAGTCGAGGAGATTGATCCTAGTGCTGTTTTGACGCAGAGGAAGAGGACCCGCGTGGAAGGCGGTTCGACTGTCGGGGAGGATGCCGGTGCTGTTCAATCTTTTGCCTTCCCCCCTTGCTTCGAAGAGGCGGGCTTTTTCGAGCGATTCCCTACGACGGTGGTCGCCCATGAAGCTGCGGCCATAAAGAAGATGAGCAAAGAGGAAAGGAAGGCGTATCTGGCCGCCAGCGTGGATGGGCTGGTAAAAATGGCCGAGATGGCTTTGGTGCTATCTGAGGATGGAGGGGATGCTGCCCGTGTTGAAGAACTCGAGCAGGAGAAGGCGGCCCTGACTGCGAGCTCGCAGAAGTTGAAGGTCGCTCTGGAACGCTCCGAGGAGATGTTCCGAGAGCAGACCGCGATACTTGATGCCGAGAGGGAGATGCTGACCCTAGAAAAGGAGAAGTCGGGGAGGTTGACTGAGGAAGGGGAGTTTCTTCGGACCGACAGGGATCGCTTGGCGGCCGAAGTCGAACGCCTGGGTAAACAGGTCGAGGAAATGAATGTTGTCCTGCAACCTGCCGAAGATGAGCCCGAGGACATAGTGACTTTGAAGAGTCGGGCGGAGCTGGTCGCCCACATCCGGCTCCTCGAGGCGGACTGCGTCGGTGCTCTGGAGGACGGGTTCAATTCTGCAGTCGATCAGCTCTCATTGCTAAACCCTGGTCTGGTCACTGAGGGTATCGGTCACACACACCGGGTTGTAGGTGGCATGATCGTTCCTCCGCCCGACTCTCCTGGCGTCGACAATGATAATTCTGTGGAAGTCTGAGTAGGATAGCGGGCATGCGTGCTCTTGATATTTGTACTCTTTGGGCCTGCGTGCCCGTTTATTGTATGTTATAAACATCGCCGGCCTTCTTGGTCGGTTTAATATTGCTTTGTTGCCTTCGGGCGTTTATACCTTGTTATTCATTTTGGATTTTTTGTCCTTGTTTGAAATCACATGCTTGTATGAATTTAGCCTAAGTCACGGGCCCGAGGAGTGCCCGTGGGTGGCTTTGATTTGGCGAGCGAATCTGCTCGTCTCCACTTGTATGCAATCTCGGCCCTATTTTGATTGGCCGGGGTTGCCTAAGTGTTGCGCTCGAGGGGAGAGATTTTCTTTTGACCCTTGTAGATGTCCCTTTATTCTTGATGGAATGTCGGGCATTTCGGAGCGAGGTTGCTCAGTCGGGCATGGAGCCCGTTAGGGACGATTCGCCCTTGGCGTGAACTGCCCATCGCGAGCTGGGTGTTCTGCCTTATGGGTACGACGACGGTGGGGCTCGGTACAGCTGTCCACGTCGGGCACTATCGATCGTCATCGTTTACCGCGCGATGCCGTGCCATTTTGGTCGTGTGTCGGGCCTGTACCTTAGCCTTAAACGAAATTGGACGTTTTTCCTCGTTGCCCGAGCGTGGTTGCTGCTGGTCGAGGGTCCTAGGTGTTGACAGTTTCTAACTGTAGTACTGCTTCAACTTAGCAGCATTCCAGGGTCTTGGTAATGGCTCTCCGTCTAACTGCTCGAGGTAGTACGCCCCGGTACCCGTGGTGCCGTGGACGCGGTAAGGTCCTTCCCAGTTCGCGGCCAACTTCCCCTCGCGGGAGTCTTTCTGGTTCCTGCGTAGTACCAGGCTGCCTATTTCGAACTCGCGCTTGATGACCTTGTCGTTGTGGCGTAGGGCCACTCGTTGTTTCAGGGTTGCTTCGCGCAGGGCAGCCCCCGATCGGATTTCCTCGACTAGGTCGAGTTCATCCCTTAGTGCTTCGTCATTCATTTCTTCGTCGAGGGGTTCCTCTGTTCGTCGGGATGGTTCCATGATTTCGACCGGGATGACAGCTTCGGTGCCGTACGTTAGTCGGAATGGTGTTTCACCCGTCGTTGAGTGGGGTGTGGTGCGGTATGCCCACAGGACGCTGTGGAGCTCCTCGACCCATCCTCTTTTGGCTTCGCCGAGTCGACGTTTGAGCCCTCGGAGGATGACTCTGTTCGCGGCTTCGGCTTGCCCGTTGGTCTGAGGGTGTTCGACCGACGTGAAGTGTTGTTTGGTCCCTAGTTTGGTGACGAAGTCTCGGAATCCGTGGTCGGTGAATTGGGTACCGTTGTCGGTCACCAGTGCCTGCGGAATTCCGAACCTGGCGAGCACGTTTCTTTTGTAGAAACGGAGGATGTTGTGTGAGGTGATTTTTGCGAGTGCCTCGGCCTCGATCCATTTCGTGAAGTAATCCACGGCGATGATTAGAAATTTGTTCTGGTAGGTCCCTTGCACGAAGGGCCCGAGGATGTCCATGCCCCACCAGGCGAACGGCCATGGGGACGACAATGTGTTCAGCTCGTGCGGGGGGGCGAGGTGCATATCCCCGTGCTTCTGGCATTTGTCACATTTTTTCACGTGTTCCTTGGCGTCCTGTTGCATCGTCGGCCAGTAGTATCCTGCTCGAAGGGCTTTCCTTGCCAAGGATTTGCCGCCCATGTGCTGGGTGTTGATCCCTTCGTGTATCTCCCGCAGTACGTCGGGGATGGCGGACTCGTCGATGCATTTCAGGAGGGGAATGGAGAATCCTCTTCGGTACAGTTTCTGCTCGAGAACAACATAGGAACATGCTCGTCGCTTGATTATGGCAGCGTCGGCCTGGTTCGACGGGAGTTCTCCCTTTGTTAGGAAATTATAAACCGGGGTCATCCAAGACGTGGCATCCCCGATGGCATGGACCTCGACCGTAGTCGAGGGTGGCTCGATGCTCGGACGTGCCAGAGATTCCTGGATGACGGATTTATTCCCGCCCTTCTTTCGTGTGCTCGCGAGTTTGGACAATATGTCCGCCCTCGTATTTTGCTCGCGGGGAACATGAGAGATTTCCGCACGTACGAACTTTGCCATGTGTTTTTTGACTAAGTTCAAGTACTCAATGAGGTTGTCATTTTTGGCCTGGTAGCTTCCCTGTACTTGGGAAGCGACGAGCTGGGAGTCGGTGTAAATTTGAACTTCGTGGGCTCCTAGGTCCTCGGCTAATCTCAGTCATGCGAGCAGGGCTTCATATTCTGCCTGGTTATTTGATGTTGGGAAGGAGAGGACCAAGGAGTGCTCGATTACCACCCCTTCTTCGTTTTCCAGGAGGATCCCCGCGCCGCTTCCGGACGAGCTGGAGGCTCCGTCGACGAAGATGGTCCACTTGTGTTCCTTTCTCGGGGGAACGTCGTTAGTGGTCATCTCTGCGACGAAGTCGGCCAAGGCTTGTGCTTTCAGAGCCTTCCTGCTCTCGTACTGAATGTCGAATTCAGAGAGTTCCAGGGACCACTTCAGCATTCTGCCCGCCATATCTGGCCGACCCAAGAGTTGCCTCACCGGTTGATCGGTTCGCACGATGATGGTGTGCGCTAGAAAGTAGTGTCTGAGCCTCCTCGCAGCGTTGACGAGGGCCAGAGCGACCTTTTCTATCTGTTGATACCTGCTCTCGGGGCCTTGTAAGGCTTTGCTCGTGAAGTAGACAGGTTTCTGCCCGTCAGGGGTCTCGCGGACGAGAGCTGCGCTGATGGCTTCGTTTGAAACTGCCAAGTATAGGTATAGTGGTTCGCCGTCATCTGGTCGAGACAACACGGGCGGTTGAGATAGGCTCTGCTTCAGATGGCGAAGTGCGTGTTCGCATTCCTCGGTCCATTCGAAGGCTGCTTCCTTTCGAAGGAGTTTGAAAAAGGGAAGGGCGTGCTGAGCGGACTTCGCGACAAAGCGTGATAGTGACGTCAACATGTCGTTCATGATCTGTATCGACTTCTTCGACGTTGGTGTCGGGAGGTCGGAGAATGCTCGACACTTGTCGGGGTTGGCTTCAATCCCTCGCTCTGTTAGATAGAATCCGAGGAATTTTCCTGCCTTAACCCCAAACGTGCACTTCTCGGGGTTGAACCTCATTTTGCACTGTCTTGCTTGGGCGAAGACTGTCTTGAGATGAGCTGCGTGATCGGTGTCTGCTCGAGATTTGACGATCATGTCGTCCATATATACCTCGAGCATGTCGCCGATCTGTTTGTTGAATACTTTGTTCATCATGCGTTGGTAAGTCGCGCCGGCGTTCTTCAGTCCGAAGGGCATTACATTGTAGTAATAGTTGCCCGAGCTGGTCATGAATGTCGTGCAGCGTTTGTCGCCCAGGGCCATTGGGATTTGATTGTATCCCGAGTAAGCGTCCATGAACGACAAAGTCTTGTAGCCGGCCGAATTGTCGACCAGCATGTCAATGTTAGGTAGAGGAAAAGCATCCTTCGGGCAAGCCCGGTTGAGGTCGGTATAGTCAACACACATTCTCCATTTTCCATTATTCTTTTTAACAAGTACAACATTTGACAGCCAGGTGGAGTACCGGGCTTCAGAAATAAAATTTGCCTCTAAGAGGTCTTTTACAGCTTTTTCAGCAGCCTCTGTTTTTTCTGGAGACTGCCTACGCCTACGTTGTACTACGGCCTTGGCGGCTGGATCAATGGCGAGGTGATGACAGGAGACCTCAGGGTCGAGTCCGGGCATCTCTGCAGCGCTCCAGGCGAAGAGATCAGCATTCTCGCGCAGACAGGCCTTGATTTGCTTCCTGGCCAAGTCGGGGAGGTCCTTGCCAATCTTCACTCCCTTGGTCGGGTCTGCTCCGAGGGGAACGAGTTCAAAATCGCCGTCCGGAATAGGTCGGAGGGGGATTTGCTCGCTGCTGGATGGCTCGTCTTGGTCGAAGCGGGCGTCGAGGGCTATGGAGTCGACCTTTGGTGGAGCCTTCTGAACTTCTACCTCGGGAGATGCTCTGTCGGGCTCTTGCTTTGTCTTCTTGATGGGTCTGGTGCTAGTACCCACGTCGACGGTATCCCGTCCTCTTGAAGCGGCGTTGAAGCACCTGCGGGCAGCGGCGAGGTCACCCTGGATGGTGGCTACCCTCGCCCTTTTGGTATAGAACTTCATTTTTAGATGGACAGTTGAGGGGACCGCTGTCAGCTCCGCCAATGTCGGCCTCCCCAAGATGCAATTGTATAGGGACGGGCAGTCAATGACGAGGAAGCGGACCTTCACCTGTCTTGTAGCAGTTCCTTCCCCGAACGTCACGAGGAGCTCGACATATCCCCAAGGTTTGGAAGTCGAGCCGTTGAAGCCTTGAAGGTCCGAACCTATATACGGAGACAGATGTGAGTCATCCAGTTGCAAGGTCCGGAACAGCTGGGTGTACATCACGTCGACGGAACTCCCTTCGTCGACCAGGATGCGATGCACGTCAAAATTGGCCATCTTTGCCCTTATCAGCAAGGGGATGACTGCGTTCGGGGCTCCGCCGGGGAGCTCTTCTAAGTAGAAGGTGATGGGCTCTGATCTGCCCTTCACTATTTCGAAAGTCACAGTTTGTGGAGGAGTTGCGTCGACCAGTTCGTCCAACTTCCTCTTGGCTGAGTTGATGGTGAGGTCGTTGAACCCGCCCCCGTTGATGACCATGGCGGAGGGGAAGTATTCCCACCTGCTGTGTGTCGTCAGGGGCTCCTGCAGGAGCTCGGGAAGTTCGAAATCCTCGGGCCTGGTTACCGAGAAGGCGGTCTGGATTGGCACCGACTCGTCAGATGGTCGGGCATCTTCTTCGGGCTCCTTTGCTTCGTGGGCGTCACGACGGGGAGCGTCGTTTCGCCTGTACTGTGCAAGCCTCCCTCCTTTGATGAGGGTTTCAATGGCGTCCTTCAGGTGGACGCAGTCCTCTGTCAAGTGACCATGACTCCTATGGTACTGACAGTATTTATTTTTGTCTACTCCTGGCTTGGCAGGAGCTGGTCGGGGACGCTTGACGCCACCGTCTTTAAAATCTGTGCTAGCACACTCCGCCAAAATACGCTCGCGGGAAGCCGTGAGCGGAGTGTACTCGGTGAAACGGCCCGAGGGGCCCCTTTGTTCCCGGACCTCCCGGGGTCGATCTTCCTTCCTCTTTTCTCCGGTCCGTCGGGGAGGAGGGTCTTGTCTCGAGCTGCTGCCATGATTGCGAGCCCTGGAGTCTCGTGCCCTGTTGGCAGCTTCTCTCTCCTCGTAGTCCATGTATGCTCGGGCTTTGTCGAGGAGAGCATCAAAAGTTGCAGGTGGCTCAATACCCACAGCTTTTCTGAATTCTGTGCCGGGGAGGAGGCCCCTCTCCAGCAAGTACCTTTTCATATGGTCCGCGCAGGGGACCTGTATTGCTTCCCGGTTGAAGCGGTTGATGAATTCCCTCAAGGTCTCATCCTGTCTTTGGATGATGGCCTCGAGGGCCGCCTCGGTCTTCGGGTGGCGCCGAGAAGCTGTGAAGGAACTGATGAACTGGTTCTTCAGGTTCCGCCACGAGGTGATGGAGCCCGGGGCGAGTCCTTTATACCAGTCCATGGCCGCCTTCCTGAGAGTTGTGGGGAAGAGACGGCACTTGATGGGCCCCCCGACATTGTGATAGTGGAGCATGGCTTCGAACCCGTCAATATGGTCGACTGGGTCCGCTACTCCATCATACTCCTTCAGATGTGGGGGCTTCTCCATGCCCGGGGGAATAGGTGCGTCCATGATGGCCTGCGACAGGGGACCGCGGGGGTCGTCCTCGTCGCTCCTCTCCGGAGAAAGAGAAGGGGTCCTGTAGTTATGTCTGGCACGCTGATCGTGCTGAGATTCCCTCGAGCGTGATGCTCGGTGGTTGAAGGTCACACGCCCGTCTCTGTTGTGCCTCCTGTCGTGCCTTGATGGGTCGCGACTGGGTTCTTCGGTAGGGATGACGGGCTGTCTCTCATATTGGGGCCGCCTCTGCTTTGGTCGGGGAGAGGGGCTCCTAGAGTTCTCCCTGTAGTGTCTCCGCGGGGGAGTAGGGTGTCGAACTTCTTCGACCCGAGGAGGTGGAGATGGTGGCCTCTGATGCCTCCTCGGGGGTCGTCGATCATTTTCAAGTGCCCTTAGTCTTTCTCCTTGGGCGAATAGGAGATAATTTTTCTGGTTGATGGCCGCGAACAGTGCCTGAGTCGTGGCATCTGCCCCGACAGGGACTTGGACTTCATAGAACCGGGCAGCTCGGCGATAGGCGAGAGCCTCCGGGTCGTCTTCGAGTGCTGGAGGAGTCGTCGAAGATGACGCAGTGTTCCCGTCCCTGAGGGTGGAAGGTCCAGGGGCGGTTGTCACAGGGATGGCATTGTGGCCGGCATCACTGGGATTGTCCAGGTGTCCATTCTTGTCCGAGGGACTGTTGTTAGTGTCGGTGACACGGACGTGCTGTTCTTCACGAGCTGGATCAGCCATGACAGGTAATTGAATTGAGCTTTGGTCTTTGGAATTGTTCGTTAGACGGGGAAGCTGTTTCCCACAGACGACGCCACTGATCTGACCTGATCAGAAGGTTTGGACCGTCACGGCTGGCTCCGAGCAGAAAGCTTTTTGAACGAGGAGGGGGGGTACCTGCAAGGCACTCCGATGCTAAAGTCAGTGGGAGTACGAGCAGATAATAGAGTTGAGGTTAGAATGATGAATACCTGACCCTCTGGAAACAGAGGGTATTTATAGCCCCCAGCGCTGGGCCAAGGTTCCTTCATTGGGCCGGGCGGATTTGGCCCAATGGAGGAACTGCCAGGTTCTACGTGGGTAGTGGGGACCCGCACGTGGTCCCCTTCCTGGATGTGCTGCGTGAAGTGCGGGCGGACGGAGACACGGTCTTTTCGGAGTATCGTTGGGGGAACGGTGGACTGAGTCTGCCCTAGCCGGGTAGCTCGAGACCATGTCGAGCTGGGCAGCACGGTGCCGAGCTCGACGCCAGGACCTCGAGCTGGACAGTGGGTGTCGAGCTGGACGCCAGGACATGGAGCTGGACGACAGGGTGTCGAGCACGACTTCACCGCGTGGGGTTGGACATCGGGATGTCGAGGTGGACATCAGAGTGTCGGGCATGGATGTGACCCCCCTTACCCAGTGTGGTCCTTAGTGAGTCCCTTTGGACTGGGCCTTAGTAATGCTTTTGGGCCTGTCGGGCCCAGTCCAGAACAAGAAGTATAAATAAAGATGCATGCTTTATCGCTTTTCTAGATATCATGAGAAGTAGGAAATGAAGATGCGTGCTTTAACGAATTTGATCTTTGCATGTTCCCTATAGGATATTTATCCTCGTCTTTAGGCTTTTGCATGCTAACGTAGGTAGACATATCCCTTTTAGCATTTTCTTCCTTTTTTGCATTTGTATTTAAAACTAAAACTTTCTTTTTCTTGGCAAATCATAAAACATACTAATCACACTTAAATCCATTTTCAATGTAACAAAACACAAACCAATCAAATGTGGCATCTTGCCTTGAGGACGTAACTCAAAACTCTTTTCACAAGGGTTCATCACCCATAAAAAACACAAAACAAACAGAAACATGTGAGTCGAACTACGACGCTCTGATTCCTTAAAAGGGATATGTAGGCAACAGGCCGCGGGGCCTAACCGAGCAAAATTCATAAATACTTCCTTCTTTTCCCAGCGTTTCTTTTGCATGCATTCTTCCTCACTAGTAAGCAGTAGACATAAATTAGACACACCCATAAGATAGATAACAAGAGTGGATATTCTAGAGTACTACAGACGTGTGGGGTGCTAATACATTCCCCTCGCGTAACATACTCCATTATCTGATCTCTCGATCGCAAGACCGTGACTTCTCCTTTCTCAAGTTTTCTTGATGTTCACCTTTCTCTTAATGTGGGATAAAAGACGTTCGATGGCGGCTTCATTGTTTGATGAAGTTCAGTCGATTGTTTCACCAACCACGCCGATTATTTTTTAAAAATTCCAAAAGGCTTATTAATTTTAGAGGAGATTATGCAGTGAAGAAGATGAAGAGATTTAAAATGGTATGAGATAAGACATATGATATATTAAAAATCAACTTTTAATTTGAGCCATCTATTTTAATCTAATGGTCAATAAATATTCTTTTTATTTTCATATAATAATTACATTCTTATTATATATATATATATATATATATATATATATATATATATATATATATATATATATATATATATATATATATATATATATATATATATATATATATATATATTCCATTAAAAACTATTCAATATTTAAAATCAACCGTTCTATTGTTTTTTCTTGTAAATCAGTCGGATTGGGTCGACTATCGGATTGATCTCATCGTTTAATTTGGATAGTAAAAAATTGGTTCTATAGGGTTCAGATTATTTTTTTAAGTCTGTCAAAAATCAAAACCAATCAAACTCAACTAATACTTATTTTATTATTTTTATTACTACAGACCTGACCTATTATAAAAATGGAGTTCATTATTGTTATGTTATCATCATTTTTATAATTTAATGATACTATTATATACTCACAAGAATATAAGGGTATGCAATATAAAATTTTGAGTGTCATGTAATTTATGATTTAAAATATATTAATGACTAAATTAATGTCAAGTGATATTAAAAATGTAATCACGAAATAATAATTATTTCAATAGTAAAAAAAATGGTTCTTCTTTTGGGGCCATTATAAAATTTTGATAGTTTTTCGTTTTGAAATAAAAAAAAAAAAGAATGTTTGTGAATTTATGAAAAAATAGTTATTTTTATGGGTTTGACCAAATAAATATTAAATCAATTAAATTTACTCGATTTCTCTGACAAATCAATTTAACCGAATTCATTGTAAATCGAAATTTCAACCGTCAAAATTGAACATTTAAAATAAAATCGTGGTTTGAGTTGAATCTAAATTTTAGCCTGATTTTTACTAAAATAGATGGATTGGGTCATGACTATATACCTCCAAATTTAATAGAAAAGAAGAAAATCTAGATAATAATATTTTTCGCCTTATTTCATTTCATTATCATCGTCCTAGAGTACAACAACATAACTACAAGTTATGTGAAATTAAAAGAAAAAATGGTTGAATGTCAACATAATAGCTAAATAATAAACTAATAGAATATCTTATTATGGCATTTATATACTCTCTTAGATTTGTGCTCATATAATCTATAACATCAATTTAACACATACACAATGTCCATAAATACACCTTGGCATAAAACTAGGCGGACACATATCTATTGGACATTCACAATCTTGAAAACATCTTATACCAGCTGTAATGGAAAAAGTTAAAGAAATACATGGTTACAAAAATGAGATCAAATATTGTGTAAAAAGAAGAAAAAAAATTGGAAAACATAAAAAAATTGTTTACCTTCAACGTTTGTTGCAAATAAAAATATAAAAACAAAGATAATCATAACATAAACAAATTTGACAATATCAAGCGTATTTTTTCCCATTTGCATGTATCAAATATAATATTATTTTATCTCTGTATAATTTATAAAGCTAAAACTCTTCGAAAATTAATTAAATAGCTTTTAGCAATTATCAGTTAAAGAATTGTTTTCCTAAAATTAGAATCATCATACAAATGCCTTCTAAGTGCATCGATGTTGTGTTTGTCCCTTCAAGATACTTAATATGAACGTCATTTGAAATATTTATCAATAATAAGATTTTTTTTTATATTAAATTTATATTATTTTATAACATTTTATAATAGAAAAGTTAAAACTAAAAAACAAAGAATGAAAAGTTCATCGAGAATTCTCTAAGAGAACATGAAAATTTTATGATTGGTAATGATGTATGTTAGGATTGATGAAAAGGCATGCAATAGCAATCAAAATTTCTAAATCTGATGGGAGAAGTTACTTTGTAGTCAATTCATTAGATAATTTTTCTAAATTATAAAAGAATTGTTTATTTAGTCATCATTGTTGTTTTCTTATTTATAACTGTGGGATTTTGGATCGAACTCTAGTTGGTCGAAGTACATGCTGTAGTCGAAGAAGGGTCTAGCATGTATTTGTCGAAGGATTCTTGTCGAATTAGGTTTTAGTATTTAAACCCTAATTTGTTAAGTTAGCTTGTTTGTTAAGTTAGCTTGTATAATGGGCCTTGTGGAAAAAGCCCATTAGTTAGTATGTTAGGTTTTATTATAAATAGCATACTAGTCTCTCATCATTGCAACACAGCAAATCCTAATTTAGGGTGAGAGGGTTATTTGTTATTCTTGTAAACTTGTAATCTTGTTTCCTAAGAGAAAGTAAAGAATAGCAGTTATAACCAATTCTTGTGTTCTTCTTCTTCCTTGTTTGATATTCCTCCCTTGTTCTATACTTTGTTATTGGCATTGAATTCACAACAAATTGGTGCGGTGAGCGTGGAGAAGATGCCTTCAACAAAGTATGAGATCGAAAAGTTCACCGGAGTGAATGATTTCGGTCTATGGCGCTTGAAGATGAAAGCTCTACTGGTTCAGCAGGGTTGTTTGGAAGCGTTGAAGGGAGCGACGGCGATGGACGCTGCGCTAACAGAAAGAGAGAAGACGGCCATGATCGAGAAAGCACACAGCGCAATTTTGTTGAGCCTTGGTGATAAGGTTCTTCGACAGGTATCAAAGGAGACGACGGCATCAGGGTTATGGGTGAAACTTGAAAGTTTGTATATGACCAAATCTCTGGTAAATCGACTCTACCTGAAGCAAGCTTTGTATTCATTCAAGATGATCGAAGACAAAGTGTTGGCTGAGCAGTTGGATATGTTCAACAAGCTGATTCTTGATCTTGAAAATATTGATGTAAAGATTGATGATGAAGATCAAGCGTTGTTATTGTTGTGCGCTTTGCCCAGATCACATGCTCACTTCAAAGAAACCCTCTTGTATGGAAGAGAGTCCCTGACCTTTGAAGAAGTTCAATCAGCCTTGTACTCTAAGGACTTGAACGAACGTAAGGAGCATAAACCTTCGACGGTTGGTGAAGGTTTGGCTGTTAAAGGAAAATTCGACAAGAAGAAAAGTAAAAATCAGTCGAAGTCTTATAGTGGTGACACATCTGGTATTAGATGCTATCACTGTAAGAAAGTAGGTCACACAAGAAAGGTGTGCCCTGAACGCCTGAAAGATCATGGAGGTAAGGATAATGGCAATGCAGCTATTGTCCAAGATGATTTCGAATCATCTGATGTTCTTGTGGTTTCAAGCAACAACTCGTCGAAGGAGTGGATTATGGATTCTGGATGCACTTGGCACATGACTCCAAACAAAGACTTGTTCGAGGAATTATGTGATCAAGATGGTGGATCGGTTTTGCTGGGAAACAACAAAGCTTGCAAGATTGCAGGCGTTGGATCTGTGAGATTCAAGCTCCATGATGAGTCAATAAGACTGTTGACTGAAGTCAGGTATGTACCTGATTTGAAGAGAAATTTGATTTCTCTTGGTGAATTCGACAAGAAAGGATATGTTTTTCAAGGAGAGAAAAGTATCCTGAGAGTCATGAAAGGGTCGAAGGAAGTCTTGAGAGGCGTGAAGAAACAAGGCTTGTATACCCTTGAGGCTGAAGTTGTAAGTGGTTCGACAAATGTTGCATCCACGAAACCTTTGTCGAAGACAGAAATTTGGCACATGAGATTGGGCCATGTCAGTGAAAGGGGCCTGGTCGAATTAGGGAAACAAAATCTGCTTGGTGGAGATAAAGTCGAAAAGCTGAAGTTTTGTGAACCCTGTGTACTTGGAAAGTCCTGTAGAATGAAGTTCAACAAAGGCAAACAAAGAACACATGGATCCCTTGATTACATCCATGCTGATCTTTGGGGGCCTGCAAGGTGTCCATCACATTCAGGAGCAAAGTATTTTCTATCCATAGTAGATGACTATTCCAGAAAGTTATGGGTATTCATCCAGAAGACTAAGGATGAAACTTTTGAGAATTTCAAAAGTTGGAAGACCCTTGTCGAAAATCAAACTGGCAGAAAGGTAAAGAGGTTGAGAACCGACAATGGCCTTGAGTTTTGCAATGAGGCGTTCGACAGTTTTTGTGTTGCCTCTGGTATTGCAAGGCACAGAACTACCGCAGGTACTCCTCAACAAAATGGTTTGGCTGAAAGGTTTAATCGAACTATTTTGGAGAGAGTTAGATGCATGTTGACTAGTGCGGGATTAAAGAAGGTGTTTTGGGCTGAGGCTGTTTCGACAGCAGCATATCTGATAAACAGATGTCCTTCGACAGCGTTAGATATGAAGACACCTGAAGAAGTTTGGTCGGGACATCCACCAGATCTCGACAAACTAAGAGTATTTGGCTGTGTAGCCTATGCTCACATTAGGCAAGACAAGGTCGAACCTAGAGCTCTGAAATGCATGTTTATGGGATACCCTGAAGGAGTAAAAGCTTATAGGCTATGGTGCCTAGAGCCAGGTCACAGGAGGTGTATCACCAGTCGAGATGTAGTTTTCAATGAAACGGAAATGGCTTTCAAGAAAACTGATGATGTTGACGAAGAGCTGGAACAGGTAGAGATTCCTGTTGAGGTGGAGCATGTTGATGCTGAAATGCGTATCCCAGATGAAGTCGAAGAAGAAACAGAAGATTCTGATGATGTTGAGGAAACTGTTGATGACTACCTATTGTCGAGAGATAGGCAACGAAGAGTCATAAAACCACCTCAGAGACTTGGATATGCAGATCTTGTAGCTTATGCCTTAATCTCTGCAAGTGAAGTTCTAGACGAAGAACCTAGAGATTATAAGGAAGTTATGAGGAGTCGAATGAAGACTGAATGGCTAAAGGCCATGCATGATGAGATGAAATCTCTTCATGATAATCACACTTGGGAACTAATCAAGAAACCTGTTGGGGCAAGGTTAGTCAGCTGTAAGTGGATTTTCAAAGTTAAGGAAGGAATTGAAGGAGTAATGTCGAAGAGGTACAAGGCAAGATTAGTCGCAAGGGGTTTCACTCAGAAAGAAGGTGTCGACTTCAATGATGTATTTTCCCCTGTTGTGAAGCACAGATCCATTCGAATGTTGCTTGCCATGGTGGCTCAGTTCGACCTTGAACTGGAACAAATGGATGTGAAGACTGCGTTCTTGTATGGTGACTTAGATGAAACGATCCTGATGAGGCAACCTGAAGGGTATGTCGAAAAGGGGAAAGAAGATTATGTGTGCAAACTGAAGAAATCTTTATATGGACTTAAACAATCTCCTCGACAGTGGAATAAGAGATTCGACAAGTTCATGGAACACATAGGTTTCATTAGAAGTCAGTTCGACCACTGTGTTTACTCCAGATTTCGACCTGAAAATTCATTTGTTATTTTGTTGCTTTATGTTGATGATATTCTGATAGCAAGCAACAATGTCGAAGATGTAATGAGGGTGAAGGCTGAACTCAATAAGGAGTTCGACATGAAGGATCTGGGAGCTGCATCTAGGATTCTTGGAATTGACATTCGAAGAGATAGAAAGCAGTCGAAATTATGCTTATCTCAAGAGGCATACCTACGAAAGATTCTTGACAAGTTTGGTATGTCGAATTCGAAGCCTGTTGTGACTCCAACAAACCCTCAATTCAAGCTGAGTATTGATCAATGTCCCAGTACTGATGTCGAAAGAGCCTATATGAATAGCATCCCATATGCTAATATAGTTGGTTCTTTGATGTATGCTATGGTCTGTACTAGACCCGATATAGCATATGCAGTAAGTCTTGTAAGCAGGTACATGGCGAATCCTGGAAAGGCTCACTGGCAAGCGTTAAAGTGGATTTTAAGGTACATAAATGGGTCTCTGAACAGAGTCTTAATTTATGGTGGAGCCTTGGGTGAAGATAGTAAAGCAGCAGTCGAAGGCTATGTTGACTCCGATTATGCAGGTTGTATGGATTCCAGAAAATCTATTTCTGGATATGTTTTCACTATGTTTGGTACAGCAATTAGTTGGAAAGCAACTCTTCAGAAGGTTGTTGCCTTATCAACTACTGAAGCAGAATATATTGCCCTAACTGAAGCTGTGAAAGAAGCATTGTGGCTTGAAGGTTTTGCAAAGGAGCTGAAACTTCAAGGTCAAGGTATCACTGTTAAATGTGATAGTCAAAGTGCAATACACCTGTCGAAGAACTCAGCCTATCATGAGCGAACCAAGCACATAGATGTGAGGCTGCATTTCGTCAGAGGGGTAATCGAGCGTGGAGAAGTCCAAGTGCTGAAGGTCTCGACAGATCACAATGCTGCTGATATGATCACCAAAACATTGCCAAGTCGCAAGTTTTTCCACTGTATGCAGTTGATAAAGCTGCATGAAGAAAGCTAGTTAGTGTCTCTTGATGCTGTAGAGTTAGGTCCAAGGTGGAGATTTGTGGGATTTTGGATCGAACTCTAGTTGGTCGAAGTACATGTTGTAGTCGAAGAAGGGTCTAGCATGTATTTGTCGAAGGATTCTTGTCGAATTAGGTTTTAGTATTTAACCCTAATTTGTTAAGTTAGCTTGTTTGTTAAGTTAGCTTGTATAATGGGCCTTGTGGAAAAATCCCATTAGTTAGTATGTTAGGTTTTATTATAAATAGCATACTAGTCTCTCATCATTGCAACACAGCAAATCCTAATTTAGGGTGAGAGGGTTATTTGTTATTCTTGTAAACTTGTAATCTTGTTTCCTAAGAGAAAGTAAAGAATAGCAGTTATAACCAATTCTTGTGTTCTTCTTCTTCCTTGTTTGATATTCCTCCCTTGTTCTATACTTTGTTATTGGCATTGAATTCACAACAATAACTAAATTAAATGTGCAATACAGGTCGAGCTCCAGGAATTTTTTTTTGAATATCAACGTGTGGCAAGATGTTTGAAAATAATTTAAGAATATTTTAGAGGTTTTCCTCAATTAAGATGAGTTAACATTTTACTTTAAATTGAAATATTGAAATATGTATTCATATTTGTTATCGAATATGTTAATTAATATGAAAAATTAGAGAAAATTTTAATTTGAAACGACTCTTTTGAATATTATCCATTTACAGCTTTTAGTTAAAAATGGAAGAATAATGTTCTTTTAACTTTATTTTTTATTTTAGTTTTGAAATTTCTTTTTAAGATAGATTGAGCATGTCCTACTATGATTTTTTCTAACTTTTATGTCTCTCTCGTTCTTTTTATTTATTTCTTTTTTATTCAATAATTTACAGTTAATAAAAAATTGTTTATTTTCATATTATTTTATTGAATAACATATTTATTTTTAAGTGGTGCATATTAGTTAAAGAATTATAATTGTAAAAACAAAATTAAAAAAAATAAGGAAAATTTTAGAGGTTCTCTTTTAAGAAGTTTTCTTTTAAGAAGTTATTAAGATTTTTCACATGAAATGAGACATGTAACTGTTGTTTAAGTCTCTGAATAGAAACACGATCAGAACAGTTATAACTATATCATTAACATATAAAAGAAGTAAGATAATTCTCGTATATGTGCTATAAATAAATAGAGAAGAATCATATCGACTTTGAGTAAAAGATAACCCAAGTATAGCGGATTGAAATTTCTCATACCATGTTTTGGGTGCTTGTTTCAAATCATATAAGGAGTGTTTAAGCTTGCAAACATCCTTGGGTGAAGAGAACAAACCTTGAGGAGGTGTGTGATACGGTGGGAGAACTGACTTGAGATTTTGTGTTTTGATCGCATTTGTGCGGATAGCAAGAGTCGCCACCGACTTTTCTTTTATCCAATAGGAAAGGTAAAAAAGCACAGGAAAGACCTTTCGAAATTATTTCTCGAGTTCGGGGGTAGATTATGAAAAGGGAAGGTATTAACACCCTTTTCATCCGTAGTTATCTACGGGCTCTTAGTTACTCGCTAGATCACATACTTTTGCTTTGACAATGTGCTTGTGGTGTGGGTTTTGAAAATATTTTGAAAATGTCTTTGTAATGGTTCTCGTTTCTATAAGAACGCGTACAAAGTTTTATTTCGGAAAATAGTTCAAATATGTGTTTGTGGAATGTGTTTGTTGAAAGTGATTTTGAAAAGATGTTTTTGCAATGGTTCTCATCTCTATAAGAACGTATACAAAATATTTTGTCTTTTGAAAATATTTTTGAGATGAAAGCATTGGTGTGAAAATGTTTTTGTTGTGAGCAAACGAGTAACTAGGAGCGAATTTACATACTCGAAAAGGTCTTAAATGTTCTTTTCTTCTTCCTTTAGATGTTGCTATCTTACCATTGATTCGGTAAGAAGCCCCATCGTTAGATGTGAAGGGACAGGCACGGGTCAATCGTATAGTCATCGAAAGCAACTTGTGAGACGCTTTAGCAATTTTTGTGAGGGACTAGATCATTTTATCGAAGGCAACATCGAAGAACTACGATCCTTTTCATCGATGGGTCTTTGCTAAAGCGTCTCACATTCGAGGGACATGACTGTATTTTCTGAGGCAACGAGCAAGGTTACCCTAGAGGTGCGCGTGTGAGAAAGTGTATTCATTTCAAGTTTAATTTTATCGAAATTAGGTTATCTAGCGATTGATTTTGAATCTTGTCATACACACCTAATTACTATATAGTATTAAGAAAACAGTAAGTTGTGGAAATTGAAATTCTACGCTATTACAGAGTTTTCGGGAATGGGGGTACAAATTGATGAATGGGGATGAGTCGAACGCGATCACCAAGTTCAAATAGCAAACAATACAATCAGATCGAACTTTAACAATTTAACTAGAATTATAACAGTCTATAAAAAATTAATTGACAAAGTATAAAAAATTTGGATATTTTTGTTTATGAGAAAATAAATTGATTTTTAAACCAAAAATTAAATTTAAATTAAAAAAGTTATTTAAAGTAATCTAAAAAAAAACTAATTTAAAATTCTAAATAGAATTATCCTAAAACAAACTAATTAAATAAAATTAATTCTAAAATTTATTGACTAGATCTAAATTAAGTTAAATACAACTAATAAAAATGATCCTAAAACAAGTTAATTAAAAAAAGTTAAACCTAAAATGTATTAAGCCTAAATTAATATTAAGTATAAACTAAAGAAAATAATTAACCTAAAACAAATCTAATTAAGGTAAACTAAATCTAAGATGTATTAAACATAAACTAATGTTTAGTAACTAAATAAAATGACACTAAAATAAATTAATTAAAAAAAACAAAAGACTAAACCTAAGTTTTATTAGTTAAATCTAGGTTAGGTTAAGTTAATGTGTAAACTAAAAAAAACAAAACCCCTCAGTCTTCTCTCTTCTTCCTCTCGCCCCCAGAAACAACGCCTTCTTCCTCGCCACCCTGTTTCACAGTCGCCGGATTCTAACCATGAAACCAAACATCCTAACTTCTATCGATTCAAATCTCTATCAACTTCTCTATGAACCCTTCAATCAGTAGTCAAAACTAGAAAACCCTAACTTGTTTCAAGTTCAAATTAAACTATCCATTTTCGTCAATCTTAATAGTGAACACATGGGTTTTGTTCCTGGAACTATGAGCTATCGCATGGTATAAAGGAAACGATGAAGAGAAATGAGGTTTTCGGATTTACCTTTGAGGCTAGGGTTTGCTGTGATTTGCGAAAATGGAGGAAAGGAGATCGAAGCCGAGGCTTTGATCTTCTAGGTATGGTGTCCGAATCTCCTTCTTTATACTTCTTTTTTTACTTTCGTATATGTTGATTCTGTTTGGCTTGAGTCTAAAGACCTGTAGATTTTGCTGGCCCAATGTTGTTGTTCGAGATTGCTGGTTTTCTTGTGTTGGATGAGAGGTTGCAGTTTTGTACAATTGACTGTTATGTTGTGATATTTTTGTGGTTTCTTTTTGATTGGTTTCCTCTCACTATGCTTATTTTTCTGTGTTGTTTCGTATCTTGCTGTGAAAGAGATGTGGCTTTTTGTGATGGTATTTGGTGATGGTGTTTTTGGTGATTTTTTGATGTTGTATACTTGCTACTATTTTGTGTCTTGCTGTGACAGAGATATGGCTTTTTTGGTGATTGTATTTTCAGTGATTTTTGTGTTGTAAAAGAATGGAATGGGTTTGATGGAAGTAACTCTCTCTTAGTGATTTTATCCTCCTTTTCCTTTTGATCTCTCTCCCTCTATATTTACAGTAAAAAATTGAAAAGAGAACGGGAGAGAAAAATGACAGTCCTTTGAAACTTATGGCATACTGTGCTGATTTTTGTTGTTGCAGTTTCTGGTTTTTTTACCATTTTTGTACAAGTTTTGGGTAGGATTTGGACAGTTTTGCAGAGCTGTAGCAGAAGCAGCAGGGCTATTTGTTTTGTGATAGCAGCTAGCTTGGCAATTTTAGGATTGCTAGTGGCCTAGGTGATATCTTTCCAAAACTTGTCTCTTTCTCTTTCCCTCTTCATATTTCTATGACACAAAACAAATTTGCTTTTACTCAAAAATTCTGAAGGGTTTGCTAGTTTAGGAAAATGATGAAGCCATATTTTGATAGTTTGCTATGTTTTGAATTGCTGTTTCAAGTTGCTGCATTGTTGTGTTGGGGCTGCTATTTATTGTTGCAGATTTTTGCTTTTGCTTTAGCATCCTACTGCTAATCTCGCAGCTGCTGTTTGATTATTGCAGTAATGTTGGGCTTGTTTGGCAAATCTGTGTGGCAGTTTGGTTGTTTCTGTTGTAGCTTTAGGCAGATCTACGTTGCAGTTTGGTTGTTTCTGTTGTAGCTTTAGGCAGATCTGTGTTGCAGTTTGGTTGTTTTTGCTGTAGCTTTAGGAAGCTTGGTTGTTGTTGGCCTACTGTTAGCTGCTTTGGGCAGTTTGCTGTTTGCAGTTTTCCCTTGTTGACTTACTTGTGATTTTTTCTCTTTTTGTGAACCAAGAAGGGAAACTTTATTTGTGATTTGCAACTGGGGAGAGAGATTATTATAGACCAAAAATTATGATTCCTAATTGCAAACCCTAGTGATGAATTAGGAGAAAATTTGCCTGAAAATTCCTTGTTTAAACTTCATTATCATGTGCTAATTATATCTTCTTTTTCTTTTATTTGTTTCATGAACGGCAAGCAAGACTTGGATGCCAATGAAGATTGAATTGATCACTTGAATATGAAGACCCGAAGAAGCAAACAAGAAATTCTCTTTGTAAACTTGAGATTCTTTGTAAACAAGACAAACAAATTGTAAATTCATTTGTAATGTAAAAATATCAAACACTTGAATAAAATTTGGTGTAGTAGAATTTATTGTACATAACTTGCAATCTTTGATTGAATACTTTGGATAAAAATCTTGCTTGATAACTTGCATTTTAAGCAAACACAATATGATCAAATAAATCGTGTATTTTGCATTCTTAAACAAAATAAATGTTTAAGAGCTCAAACCCAATTGATTAATTGAATCCACAATCGTGGTTGTCTAAAGTGATAGTCTTAATCTTCATATCTTATCCAAACAAAACATGCTCCTAAGAACAACATCAATCCTCAGTAAATTGTGGTTAAGAAAAATTTAAAATCAAACAAATGCCTTGCAACGATTCAATAGCTTTAAAATCTTCCAAGCCCAATTTTCCTTGAAATTTTTGAAGATAAACCCATGAACGGCATCACATATGACCATGACCAGAAATAAACGCCTCAAGGTCTTGTAATTTGGAAAAATCACAATTCTTAGAGATCAGTTGACTGTTGTTTAAAATTAGGTCAAAATTCATGATGCGACTTCTAACGCATTCGGATTTTGGTGATCTTCTGCGCGTAATCAGCTCTTGACATGTGAAGAGAAATTTGAGATGGCATCAAGAAGAATCAGACGCAAGGAAAACTGCTCAAAATATTGAATAATAAAGAAGTTACGATCGTTTGAATTTGTTCTCGCAAAAGGGCGATTTTCAAGTCAATGTAGTCGTTTTCAGTTATCTGGGCCGTTGATTAGGCAAACTTGCAATGCAAGGTTTGAAAACTGACTTAAACAACCTTGAGGAGACATGATGATTTATTTGAAACCCTGACGACTCAATTTCCTTTGAGAAGTGCAAAACCCTAATTGCTGACTTGTTGCCTAGGAAGAGAATCTGTTTGATCAATCTTCTGAGCCAAATTAGGTATTTGAAAAACCCTAGGATAGCATCCTGAATGAGAAATAGGAGGGAAAATTTTGGGGTACAACCGCTGCCCCTGTCCAATATTCTTAAACTTGAATAGTAAGATCGACAGGTTCGTCGTTCGTAGCTTGAAAGTGGAAGATGATTGAACACTAGAGTGCGCATAAATTTTCACTTGACGATATGCTGGTTGATTGCGTAGGGAATGGGCTTAAAGATTCCATTTGGAGAGATGATTGGAGAGTTTTCGGAGATGGGCTTGAAATTCTGGCTGCAGATACTCAATGTCACGTTCAATGTTATGACACCGTATCTGACTTTCTATAAGATAGTAAATACAAAAACAGTAAAGAACACAGTCAACTGTTTACCCAGTTCAGTGTGCAACAACACCTACTCTGGGGCTACCAAGCCAGGGAGGAAATCCACTATAAGAGATATTAATTCAGGAATAAACCAACCAGTTTATCTCCTTCACTTAAGACCTACCCAATGCAACTTCAATCTAAGTACAACTTAACCCTGAGTTCCTACTCACTCCCCCTCAATCACAGCAGTGATACTTAAAACAATTTGACTAATGAATTGATGAAGACACTCTTCAAAACATACACTTGATTATGCTTCACAGCTTTTTAATCAAGCAATACAAACACTCTTGCTTCACAGCTTTGAGTGATACGTAAACCTAACTTGACTTTGCTTCAAAGCTTTAGTCAAGAGACATACAAACACTCTTGCTTCAAAGCTTTGAGTGATACACAACCCTTACAATTAAAACCTATTCCAAGTCACTTATCATAATGATAATTGCTTGGATTACAATAGTTAAAACTATACAGCTTCTAAATGATCTTCTGTCAAAAAGGGATGCATTCCAAGACAGCAGCTTTGTTGAATATATAGCAGCTGCATCTTTAGTTAGGGTTTCCACAAAAAGCTAGGGTTAATTCCGTTTGACCTTAAGACTAGGTCACAGGACTTTATCAACCAGGTTAGGGTTGAGCTAGGTTAACCCCAAGTCCACGACATTTTCTGTTATGGAAAGACTGAGTCATAATCCTGAAAAAACTCAGAATAACCCAAACTGACAACTGTTAGATCAGAACTGGATGTCTTAACATTTGTTATGACATCTGATACCCTGTCTACTGATTTAGGTAAATGTGATCTTTTTGCAAAATGCTCAGATACACACTTATAAACAACAGCACATGTAAGACAATATTTTTCTGCAAAGGTACCTAATAAATCAGTACAAACTAAACTAGAATGTTATGACATCAGTCATGACATTCACACACACACTTGGTTTTACCAAAAATGCAAGCCAATAACTAAACAACTACAAACTCCCCCTTTGGCAGATTTTTGGCTAAAGACCCTAAGCAATCAGAGATAGATAGCAGCAGAAAGGAATGACTGCAGAAAAATAGAATGTCTAATTAAGTACCAAAATATATCTCCCCCTCTTTAGCCACAAATCGGCCAAAGATACATGTTCATAAAAATTATACAGTCATCCAGAAACAGTAATAAGAGCAGCAACTAAAAACTGAACACACTTCCAAACTCTACCAGGGACCAGCATCAACTCCACCAAACAGCAACTCCACCAACCTTTAAGCACTGTCATCAGACTCAGAGGATTCGGGCTTCTTCCTTTTCTTGTGAGCAATGTCAGCATTCTTCTCTTTGTCTGATGTCTCAACATCCTTAGAGACATCTGGATTTGTTTCAGCATTTGAACTTTCTTGATTTAAAGGAACAGAAATGCCAGGAACTAAGTGGTTCTCGTTCAGAATTCTTGAAACAATTTTAGCTATTGCTTGACGAACATAGGCTGACCCTTCCCTATTTGCAATTTCAGGGGGAACTGAAGAAGAAGGATGAGATGAATTACCAGAGGCAGAAGCTTGGGACCTTCCTGCATGTCTTGTTCTCAGCTCTTTGACCTTGGTGGAGTTAGTTTCCACTTTTCTAAAAGAAGAGATCTCCAGGACTTCAGAGTCCAGACAAGAAGAGATTGTCCTAGAATCTTGATCAGAGGAAGGGGTTGAAATAGTCGTATTGGATGATGATGGTGTTTGAGACATTTTGACAGTCTTAGAGGACCAACAGCAACTGAAGAGAAAATTCTGATTGAGAGACTGGGTTTTGATGAGGAGACGAGAGGGGAAGGAAGAAAAGGAGTGTCTATTCAACTTCTTAAAAGAATTGAAGGAAATAGGAAAATATAATTTTAACCCAATCAGAACAAGCATAACTCCTTTAACCCTTGTTTTAAGCAAAATTAATTGCTACAATTCCTCATGTTGGCAAATAGCCAACTTACCCCTCAAGTTTTCAAATTGATTTGCATCAAGAGCCTTGGTAAAAATGTCAGCCAGCTGTAGCTCAGTGGCAACATGTTCCAATTTGATTGTCTTCTCTTCTACAAGGTCTCTGATAAAGTGATGTCTTATGTCAATATGTTTGGTCCTACTATGCTGAATGGGATTCTTGGAAATGTTGATTGTACTCAGATTGTCACAGTACAATGTCATAAAATCTTGTGTGATATTATACTCAGTAAGCATCTGTTTCATCCAGATCATTTGAGAGCAGCTACTACCAACTGCAATGTATTCAGCTTCAGCAGTAGAGAGAGACACACAATTCTGTTTCTTGCTGAACCAGGAAACCAGATTATTTCCCAAGAAGAAACATCCTCCAGAGGTGCTTTTTCTATCATTAGCACTACCAGCCCAATCAGCATCACAGTAACCAGTCAGAGTTGGTTCACAACCATGAGAATATAGCAACCCATAGTTGTAAGTTCCACTCACATACTTCAAAATTCTCTTCACTTGATTGATATAACTGACTTTGGGATCAGCTTGGTATCTTGCACAAACTCCAACTGCAAAAGCAATATCAGGTCTGCTGGCTGTTAAGTACAACAAGCTTCCTATCATGCTTCTGTACAGACTTTGATCCACCTTAACCCCACTTGAATCTTTGGAAAGCTTTAAATGAGTAGGAGCAGGAGTCCTTTTGTGACTGGCATTCTCCATACCAAACTTCTTTACAATGTTCTTAGCATACTTGCTTTGAGATAAGAAGATTGAGTCCTCCATCTGTGAGACTTGCAGTCCAAGAAAATAAGTTAGTTCTCCCATGAGACTCATTTCGAATTCAGCCTGCATCTGGTCAGCAAAATGTTTAACCATAGGTTCTGACATTCCTCCAAACACTATGTCATCAACATATATTTGGGCAACCATCAACTTCCCTCCTTCAGTTTTGACAAAGAGTGTTTTGTCCAAGCCTCCTTTTCTGTATCCTTTGTCTGAGAGAAACTTTGTTAACCTGTCATACCATGCTCTAGGAGCTTGTTTCAGGCCATATAGAGCTTTTCTCAATTTGTAGACATGATCAGGGTGATTTGGATCCACAAAGCCTTTAGGTTGTTCCACATAAGCTTCCTCATTCAAGTACCCATTTAGAAAGGCACTTTTCACATCCATCTGAAATAACTTGAACTTCAGAAGACAAGCAATTGACAATAGGAGTCTAATTGATTCCAGCCTGGCTACAGGTGCAAAGGTTTCATCAAAATCAACCCCTTCAACCTGAGTGTATCCTTGAGCAACAAGTCTTGCCTTATTCCTGGTGACAACTCCTTCAGCATCTGATTTGTTCTTGAAAATCCATTTTGTGCCAATGATGTTAGTTCCTTCAGGTCTAGGAACCAGTTCCCAAACTTCATGTTGCTTGAATTGGTTCAGTTCATCTTGCATTGCTCCAATCCAGTATTCATCAGTTAAAGCTTCTTTGACATTTCTTGGTTCCATTTTGGACACAAAACAAGAGTTTGAGATGATTTCTCTAGATCTTGTAATGACTCCACTGTTGAGATCTCCTATGATGAGCTCTTTTGGATGATCCTTCTGAATTTTGATGGAAGGGATTTTGCTAGCTTCCTTTGATTCAGATTCTGTTGTGGAGGTGTTGGGTAGATCATTCTGTTGGGTTGAAGTCTCAAAGAATGTCTCAACATTACAAGGGACATCTATATCTTCATGATAATCATCAATTATAACATTTATTGATTCCATCATGGCTTTGGTCCTGGAATTGAATACTCTATAAGCTCTGCTGTTTGAGGAGTATCCTAGAAATATGCCTTCATCACTTTTAGGGTCCAGTTTTCTTCTTTGTTCACGATCTGCCAGAATATAGCATTTGCTGCCAAACACGTGGAAGTACTTCACAGTTGGTTTTCTTCCTTTCCAGAGTTCATATATGGTGGATGAGGTTCCCTTTCTCAAGGTGACCCTGTTATGGACATAGCAGGCTGTATTCATAGCTTCAGCCCAAAAATACATAGGAAGTCTTTTGACATGTATCATTGCTCTGGCAGATTCCTGTATGGTCCTGTTTTTTCTTTCCACAACTCCATTTTGCTGAGGAGTTATAGGAGAAGAAAATTCATGACTAATTCCTTCTGAGGAACAGAAATCATCAAACTTGCTATTTTCAAATTCCTTGCCATGATCACTTCTGATTCTGACAATACACCCTTCCTTTTCTCTTTGAATTCTTTTGCACAATTCTTTAAAAACTTCAAATACATCAGATTTTTCCCTAATGAAGTTAATCCAGGTGAATCTGGAGAAATCATCCACAACCACATAGGCATATATTTTTCCACCAAGACTCTCCACTTGCATTGGTCCCATCAGATCCATATGAATAAGTTCTAGAACCTTAGAGGTGGTCAGATGTCTTGACTTTGGATGTGACATCCTAGTCTGCTTACCAACCTGACATTCACCACAAACTCTTCCTTCATCAATTTGCAGTCTTGGAATCCCTCTGACTGCCTCCATGGAGATAATCCTTTTCATACCTCTTAGATGAAGATGGCCAAGTTTTTGGTGCCACAGTTTCACCTCTTTTTCTTCTTTTGCAATGGAACACACAGAGGAGAGATTAGTGTTCTCAGGCTCCCACAAGTAACAGTTGTCTTTAGATCTGACTCCTTTCATGACAATTTCTTGTTTTTCATTAATTACAAGACATTCAGATTTTGAGAAATTGACCTTGAATCCTAGATCACACTATTGACTGATACTAATGAGATTAGCAGTCAGCCCTTTTACCAGCAGTACTTCATTTAGACTTGGAACTCCAGGGCAGTCCAAATTACCAACTCCTTTGATTTCACCTTTAGCACCATCTCCAAAGGTCACAAAACTGGTGGTGTGAGGTTTAACATTATTGAGGAGGTTCTTGATTCCAGTCATGTGTCTGGAACACCCACTGTCAAAGTACCAGTCTTCCTTTGCAGAGACCCTCAGGGAAGTGTGGGCTATCAGGGCAGTAGCCTTTTTCTTCCATTTAGGAGCATGTGGTACCTTTTTAGACTTAGGTTTGACACCTGAGTTCTGATTAGGGTATCCATGCAATCTGAAGCAGAAAGGCTTTATGTGGCCATATCTCCCACAATGATGACATCTCCATCTTTGGTACCTTTTCTTCATATGTCTCTGTTCCTGATGTTGAGAGTTGTGTTGAGACATCTATTTTGACATTTGCTTATCAGGCCCGATCTTCTTATCTGTACCAGATTTCTTTGCTTCCATAAATCCTAGTCCAGATTTATTTCCCACATTTTGTCCAACCTGAAGGATCTCTTCCAATTTGTCTGTTCCATTAGTCAGCATCTTGACATATTTGGTCATTTGATTCAGTTGTGAGTTCAACAACTGAACTTCCCCTTCTAGATGACTTATAGTTTCAAGGTTTACCCTTTTTTCAGCCTCCAGCTTTATGATGAGTTTTGATTGTTTCTCATTCTGCACACAGACTTCAGTACTTCTGATACACAATTTCTTGTAAGTATCAGCCAGTTCTTCAAATGTCACTTCTTCATCACTAGTGTCACTTTCAGAGGTACAGACACCAGTTAGAGCAGTAATTAGTTTGGCAGATTCTTCTTCAGAATTACTTTCTGAATCACAGTCAGACCAAGTAACAGTTATTCCTTTCTTTTGTTTCTTAAGAAAGGTAGGACATTCAGCTCGAATATGCCCATATCCTTCACAGCCATGGCATTGAATTCCTCTGCCTTGATTTCCCTTCTCTTCTGACCTTGGTCTTCTGCTGGAACTGTCAATGTCAGAGGGAATGTTATGAACATTAGACCTTGACTTTGGATCTATTCTTTTGATGAGTTTGTTGAACTGTCTTCTAAGCATGGCTATAGCTTCTGAAATATTTTCTTCTTCATCCTCCTTGTTTTCAACTTCAGTGTTGGATACAAGTGCTATGCTCTTGTTCTTCTTGTCACCATTTTCAGTGATCCCCATCTCAAAAGTCTGAAGAGACCCAATTAGTTCATCCACTTTCAACTTGCTGATGTCCTGGGCTTCCTCTATGGCAGTTACCTTCATAGCAAATCTTTTAGGCAAGGATCTGAGAATCTTTCTCACCAATTTTTCTTCTGACATCTTTTCTCCCAGTGCTCCTGAGGTGTTGGCAATCTCCAAGATGTTCATGTGAAACTCATGAATGGTTTCATCTTCCATCATTTTTAGATTCTCAAACTTGGTAGTCAACATCTGAAGCCTTGACATTTTCACTTTGGAAGTGCCCTCATGTTTAGTTTTGAGAGTGTCCCAAACTTCCTTGGCCAATTCATATTGATGTACTAGTCTGAAAATGTTTCTATCAATTGCATTGAACAAGGCATTTAAAGCTTTGGAATTTCCCAGGGCTAACTCATCTTCTTCTTTACTCCAATCTTCCTCAGGCTTCAAACTGATTGTCCCATCTTTCTCAGTTATGGTGGGATAGATCCATCCTTTGTCAGCAGCTCTCCAAGCCTTTTTGTCCAGAGATTTTAAGAAGGCAATCATACGAGGTTTCCAGTAGTCATAATTTGTTCCATCCAGAATGGGTGGTCTATTTCCAAAAACTCCTTCTTTGTCCATGGTGCCAGAAAGTGATATCCCTAGATCTCACCCAGTAATACAGGCAGGGTGCCTGCTCTGATGCCAATTGAAATTCTGGCTGCAGATACTCAATGTCACGTTCAATGTTATGACACCGTATCTGACTTTCTATAAGACAGTAAATACAAAAACAGTAAAGAACACAGTCAATTGTTTACCCAGTTCAGTGTGCAACAACACCTACTCTGGGGGCTACCAAGCCAGGGAGGAAATCCACTATAAGAGATATTAATTCAGGAATAAACCAACCAGTTTATCTCCTTCACTTAAGACCTACCCAATGCAACTTCAATCTAAGTACAACTTAAACCTGAGTTCCTACTCACTCCCCCTCAATCACAACAGTGATACTTAAAACAATTTGACTAATGAATTGATGAAGACACTCTTCAAAACATACACTTGATTATGCTTCACAACTTTTTAATCAAGCAACACAAACACTCTTGCTTCACAGCTTTGAGTGATACATAAACCTAACTTGACTTTGCTTCAAAGCTTTAGTCAAGAGACATACAAACACTCTTGCTTCAAAGCTTTGAGTGATACACAACCCTTACAATTAAAACCTATTCCAAGTCACTTATCACAATGATAATTGCTTGGATTACAATAGTTAAAACTATACAGCTTCTAAATGATCTTCTGTCAAAAAGGGATGCATTCCAAGACAGCAGCTCTGTTGAATATATAGCAGCTACATCTTCAGTTAGGGTTTCCACAAAAAGCCAGGGTTAATTCCGTTTGACCTTAAGACTAGGTCACAGGACTTTATCAACCAGGTTAGGGTTGAGCTAGGTTAACCCCAAGTCCACGACATTTTCTGTTCTGGAAAGACTGAGTCATAATCCTGAAAAAACTCAGAATAACCCAAACTGCCAACTGTTAGATCAGAACTGGATGTCTTAACATTTGTTATGACATCTGAAACCCTGTCTACTGATTTAGGTAAATGTGATCTTTTTGCAAAATGCTCAGATACACACTTATAAACAGCAGCACCTGTAAGACAATATTTTTCTGCAAAGGTACCTAATGAATCAGTACAAACTAAACTAGAATGTTATGACATCAGTCATGACATTCACACACACACACACTTGGTTTTACCAAAAATGCAAGCCAATAACTAAACAACTACAGGGCTTATAGATGCCATCCAAAGGTGATTGTTGACAGAAGTGAACGAAGTTTGAACTTGACTTCAACAGAAAAGAAACCACAATAAACCTTGGGGCAATTTAAACTAAACCAATATAGGTCTTGGATTAACTTTGACGGGGAAGCATTAGAATAAATCTTGGTGCAATTTATCTGAACCAGAGAAAATTGTCAGTGGGGAAGAATCAGAATAAATCGTTGAGAGGTTTAAACTGAAACAACAGAAGTCCGGAGAAAAATTAGAACAAATCGTTGAGAGATTTATCTGAACCAGCAAAAATCTGGATAAGAATCAGAATAAATCGTTGAGAGATTTATCTGAACCAGTAAAAATCTGGAGAAGAATCAGAATAAATCATTGAGAGATTTATCTGAACCATCAAAAATCTGGATAAGAATCAGAATAAATCGTTGAGAGATTTATCTGAACCAATAAAAATCTGGAGAAGAATCAGAATAAATCATTGAGAGATTTATCTGAACCAATAAAAATCTGGAGAAGAATCAGAATAAATCGTTGATAGATTTAACTGAACCAGTAAGAATCTGGAAACGAATCAGAACAAATCGTTGAGAGATTTATCTGAACCAGTAAGCATCTAGAGAAGAATCAGAATAAATCATTGAGAGATTTATCTGAACCAATAAGAATCTGGAAACGAATCAGAATAAATCGTTAAAAGATTTATCTGAACCAGTAAAAATCTGGATAAGAATCAAAATAAATCATTGAGAGATTTATCTGAACCAATAAAAATCTAGAGAAGAATCAAAATAAATTGTTGAGAGATTTAATTGAACCAATAAGAATCTGGAAACGAATCAGGACAAATTGTTGAGAGATTTATCTGAACCAGTAAGCATCTGGAGAAGAATCAAAATAAATTGTTGAGAGATTTATCTGAACCAGTAAGAATCTGGATAAGAATCAAAATAAATCATTGAGAGATTTATCTGAACCAGTAAAAATCTAGAGAAGAATCAGAACAAATCATTGAGAGATTTAACTAAACCAGTAAGAACATGGAAACGAATCAGAATAAATCGTTGAGAGATTTATCTGAACCAGTAAGCATCTGGAGAAGAATCAGAATAAATCGTTGAGAGATTTAACTGAACCAGTAAGAATCTAGAAACGAATCAAGACAAATCGTTGAGAGATTTATCTGAACCAGTAAAAATCAACCCTTTCTCGGGAACTGATCTGTATTTGACTTGTTGAAAATATTGGTCTATCGGAAATTTGTTGATGATAATTTCCTGTCGATTAATTCTTTCCTGAAAAGGTGAAGAGTTAATTGTATGTAATGCTTCGATGTATGTAATGCATGATATGATGTTGTTTTCTCAAAATATATGAGATTGCACGATATGTACTTGTATTATCAATGCTATGATGTATGAATATAATGTATGGACATATTAATTGTTCGTGTCATAGTGTTGCTGGAGTCGGGGAAAATGAATCCCTGAGTTTTGCTAGGAATGTGGAGTGGTAACTGGAAGTTTTAACTCCGTCGGGGATGCGAGAGCACCGGATACCATTAGGCTGCATGCTGGGAGTACGTTAGTGGTCTTGTAGTAGGACGTCTTTGTTTTCGTTCTTGCTGGGGGAAAATACCTGCGGGGATTTTTATGGAATAGCCTAAATATATTATCCTGTTCCTTAAAGCCATTAGTGATTGCCTTTCTATTTTCTGCTTATTTGTAAATAGTAATCACATTCAAATGCATATGTTCAAAATAAATCATTTGACGTTTTTGTAAACAAAACAACAGAAATAAAGAAAAACAAATAGTTTTTCACTTTCAAAAGGGATATCTTTGTATTAATTTGAATGGTTTTTTTTGTACAACGGGACGAGCATTCTAGCAAGAGAATGTCGTCGTTAAAAAAAATAAAAGACAACTATGTGAAGTAATCCCATGAGGTATCCATTCTGCTATAGCCTTTGCGTCTCTGAGTGTCTTGTCTACTAGTCGCTTCGACGAAGCTGATTGGATTGATTAGAACCGTTTGAACTGATTGGTCGATGTTGAAGATTATCTGTAAGATGATCCAAAGGGACATAGTCATACGCCTTAAATCCCTAACTTTTGCCTGGACCGCCCTTTCGGGTTTTTGATCCACCGGGATACCCTTTTTTGTGCAAGCCGCCCTTTCGGGTTTTCAGCTTTCCAGGTGTATAGATTTTTTATATTTTATCCCTAATTTTTGCCCGAACCTTTTGGTTCGCCAGGATGCCCTAATTTTTGCCTAGGTCGGTCGACCTAGCGGGTTCTTGCTTATGCATAGTATCTTTTAACTATGTCTGTATTTACAGGGTGTGGGAGGTCGTCGCCATCCATAGTGGTCAAGATCATTGTTGCGCCAAAGAAAGTTCTTTTGATTACAAATGGTCATTCATATGTAGGAGTCTATTCGCCCCTGGGATCACCTTGTGGCAAAATGATACACTTGATTACCAAGTCACCGACCCGATATACTTGCCATTTGACCTTTTTGTTAAAAGCTTTGATCATGCGTTTTTGGTACATCTGACCATGACAGATAGCTGCAAGTATTTTCTCATCAATTAAGTTCAACTGGTCAAGTCGAGTCTGGACCAAATCTTCTTCGTTCAACCCAGCATCCTTCATGATTCTCAGAGATGGAATCTGGACCTCAATAGGTAAGACAGCCTCCATGCCGTATACCAGAGAATAAGGTGTTGCCCCAGTTGATGTGCGGGCTGTGGTACGATACCCGTGGAGAGCGAATGGTAGCATCTGATGCCAATCTTTGTATGTGACTCTCATTTTCTGTATGATCTTCTTAATGTTTTTGTTAGCAGATTCTACATCGCCATTCATCTTTGGCCGGTAAGGGGCAGATTCTACATCGCCAATCTTTGCTCGTACAAGGCGGTGATCATAGTGTTGTTTAGATTCGTACCATTATCGGTGAGGATTCTCTCTGGGATACCGTACCGACATATGAGATTCTATTTGATGAACTGGGTGACAACATTCTTAATAACCGAAGCGAAGGAAGCTGCCTCAACCCACTTTGTAAAATAGTCGATGGCCACTAAGATGAAACGGTGTCCATTGGAGGCCGTCGGCTTGATTTCCCTAATCATATCGATTCCCCATATAACGAAGGGCCAAGGATCCGTTAAGACATTCAGAGGAACCAGAAGTACATGCACTTTGTCAGCATAAATCAGACACTTATGGAAAGTCTGAGAGTGTTGATAGCAATCTGCCTCTATGGTAGACCAACAATAGCCTGCCCGCAGGATTTTCTTTTCCATTGTATGCCCACTGGAATGGGTGCCAAAAGTGCCTTCATGTAATTCAGCCATGATCCTTTCAGCTTCAATCTTATCTACGCACTGAAATAATACAGAGTCGTGATTGCGTTTGTACAAAATATCGTTACTAAGGAAGAACTTAGCCGGGAATCTTCTTAAGAATTTCTTGTCATTGACTGAAG
This sequence comes from Vicia faba, assembly GCA_948472305.1. Taxonomy (NCBI): domain Eukaryota; kingdom Viridiplantae; phylum Streptophyta; class Magnoliopsida; order Fabales; family Fabaceae; genus Vicia; species Vicia faba. The sequence continues at coordinate 1,268,453,827 of OX451736.1, read as the reverse complement.
CTCCTTCTGGATATTCTTGAGACTCAAGATACCTCTTAACTTCATGGTACCAAGGTTGGTCCACTACTTCTTCAGTACTGATCTCGTGACAGTAGCCTGGTTCATCCATCCGCTCAATGGTGATCTGAGGAGCCTCGTTATTCCAATTAAGTTTAAACATAGACGACATTGTAGCTAGTGCGTTTGCTAGCTGATTTTCTTCTCGCGGAAAATGTTCGAAGGTAATCTCTTCAAAATATGGCAGCAATGTCAAAACATGTTCTTTGTAAGGAATAAGGTTAGGGTGTTTGGTTTCCCATTCCCATTTGATCTAACTGATGACCAAAGCGGAATCTCCGAACACCACCAAAGATTTGATCCCCAAACTTATGGCAGCTCTGAGACCAAAGATGCATGCTTCATATTCTGCCATGTTGTTTGTACAGTCGAAGTAGAGTCTTGCGGTAAAGGGAGTATGACAACCTTCAGGAGATACGAGTACAACACCAATGCCATTGCCAAGTGCGTTGGATGCTCCGTCGAAAAACAAGATCCATCGGGATCGTTGTTCAGGTCTGTCATATGGTCTGATCTCTTCACAATTGTCTACTATCACAATGTCCTCATTCGAGAATTCAAACTTCATGGATTGGTAGTCTTCTACAGCTTGATGGGCAAGGTGATCTGCCAGTGCACTACCTTTTATTGATTTTTGGGTAGTATATTGTATGTCATATTCCGTAAGGATCATCTGCCATCTTTCTATTCTCCCAGAGAGAGCAAGCTTCTCAAAGATGTATTTTATTGGATCCATTTTAGATATCAACAAGGTAGTATGGGTCAGCATATACTGTCTCAGCCGGCGAGCAACCCATGCCAGAGTGCAACAAGTTTTCTCGAGCAGTGAATATCTTGTTTCACAGTCGGTAAACTTTTTGCTCAGGTAATAAATAGCATGCTCTTTTCGGCCAGACTCGTCATGCTTCCCCAACACACACCCCATTGAGTTTTCTAAAACTGTCAAATACAGGATCAAATGCCTTCCCTCGATGGGTGGCAACAACACAGGAGGATCTTGTAATTATTCTCTAATTTTTTCAAAAGCAACTTGGCATTCGTCATTCCATTTGACTACCTGATCTTTCATCAATAATTTGAAGATCGGTTCACAAGTAGCTGTCAGGTGAGAAATGAATCTGGCAATGTAATTCAAATGTCCCAAAAATCCTCTGACTTCTTTCTTAGTACGAGGAGAAGGCATCTCTTGTATTGCTCTAACCTTAGCATGATCAACCTCGATACCTTTGTTGCTGACGTTAAATCCTAGGAGCTTACCAGAACGTACCCCAAACATGCATTTATTTGGGTTCAACCTCAGCTTGTATTTCTTCAGCCTCTCAAACAGCTTCTGTAAATGATCGAGATGCTCTTCTTCCGTTTGAGATCTAGCTATCATATCGTCCATGTAGACCTTTATTTCGTGATGTATCGTCCATGTGCCCCACTGTGTAACAAAGGTTATTTTTTCCATATCCTCAGGTGCCATTTTGATTTGGTTGTAGCCTGAGAAACCGTCCATGAAGGAAAACACTTTGTGTTGTGCCGTATTATCAACTAGAATGTCGATGTGGGGGAGTGGGAAGTCATCCTTGGGGCTTGCCATATTCAAATCTCTGTAGTCCACACACATTCGCACTTTACTGTCTTTCTTGGGCACGGGAACAACATTGGCAACCCATTGGGGATAAGAGGTGACATCCAAGAATCCAGCATTGAATTGCTTCATAACTTCTGCTTTAATCTTTTCTGACATATCAGGCCTCATGCGGAGAACCTTTTGCTTTACTGGAGGACAATCTTCTCTTGTAGGCATATGATGTACCACAATGTCTGTATCAAGTCCCGACATGTCTTCATACGACCAGGCAAAGACTTTAACATAATCGTGTAACAACTGAATCAGACGCTCCTTGACACTGGGTTCTAAATTGGCACCCACCTTGACCTCCTTTTTGTCCTCCTCAGTACCTAAGTTAACTGTTTCAACTGCCTCTTCGTGAGGCTGAATGGTCCTTTCTTCCTGTTGCAACAACCTGGACAATTCCCCTGGAACCTCACAATCTTCCTCACTTTCTTCACCGGCTTGGTAGATCGGATTTTCAAATTCACAATAGACCATAGCAGAACCGTTACCCATGGGATCCTGAGTGGATGTAGATCTGCATTTTAATATGTGAGTGTGTGTAAGAGCATAACTACTTTTGAAAGAAATAAAATGTAAGAAAGAAAAACAGAGAGCATAAAATTTGTATGCAAAAACGTCCATGATTCATTGATGACATATGATAATGAAGTGACAACCCTCACAAATGGACCGTTGTACCTCGGGTAAGACACAAGGTTTTAAAAAGTCTGAATTGTTTAAATATTACAAGCCTGAAAACATTAAAAGATAATTACTCTTGAATAAAAGTAATAGGAATGAAATCTTTGGCCTCCCAATGGTTGAGCCCTCCGTCGATGGTTGGAAAAATCCATTCGTCCATATCACAGCTGCCATCACTGTCTTCTACTGCATTGACTCCCTGATTGCTGATACGCAAAGGTGGTCCCCCGGTGCGAGAACGTCGAACAACTCTTTGGGCCTTTGTAGTGAATCCCAAACCAAATTTGTCAGACTTGTAGGGAATATCCAGAAGCTGACCCCAGATGGTACACCCGCCTTCTTCAACTACTGCTCTAGCATCTTTCAAAGAGGCCATCTTCAGTGGAGGTCTGGTAATCATCGGAACTTTAGGAGTAGACTTGGTTGCCACAACTGTTTCTGGAACCTCCTCAAAGTTATGACATGGAGTCTCAATAAATTCACCATCCACTTCAACATACCTGAAAGAGTTCAGGTGGCTAACCATGTACTCCTCCTCCCCATGAACTGTGACAATTTCCCCTTTGATCGGGTATTTTAGCATCTGATACAGGGTAGAAGTGACGGCACCAACACCATGGATCCAGGGTCGACCTAATAAACAGGAGTAAGACAGGCGGATGTCCATTACGTAGAAAGTTGAATCAAATGTCTGAGTTCCAAATTTTACGGGGATATTAACTTCTCTGTGCACTGTCCTCTTAGAACCATCAAAGGCCCTCACTATGATGTTGCTAGGCTTTAAGGTGAGTCCCTCGCAGTCCAGTCGGTCGAGAGCATTTTTGGGAAAGACATTCAATGACGAGCCTGTATCCACCAGAACATGGGCAAGTGTGGTGCCCCTGTATTCAATGGAAACATGCAAGGCATCGTTGTGCTTCCTTCCTTTAGAAGTTAAATCAGTGTCGGAAAAGCCCAATCCGTTATCAACAGTTAAAGTGGCCACACAATTTTCAAATTGGTTGATGGAGGTCTCTTGGGGCATGTAGGCGGTCTTGAGAAACTTTACCAAGGCTTTGGCGTGGGCCTCAGAACACAAAAGTAAGGACAACAATGATATCTTCGAGGGGGTCTGCCCCAACTGTTCTACAATGTTGTAGTCACTTTTCTTGATTATCTTCAATATTTCTTCTATCTCCTTTCTAGAAGCTTCAAGGATGATCTCGGGACGCTCTTTTGCTTGGACAGGCTCATTCAAGACCTCTTTGCCCCTTGTCTCAGTGGCAGGGATCACAGTAGGAGTATCACTGGGAGTGTCGGTAGGAGTGGCAGTGGGAATGATCACAGGATTATCAACAGTCTTTGGAGAAATCTCAGGTGAGAAGACTCTTCCACTTCTTGTTATCTTACTGGTCCCAGTGATATTACCGATGTCAGGATCAATATCTCTCACAACTTCGTCCTCGACAGCCAACTGATCTTGCTTGACGCCATAGTAATAAACGTCAGCCCCATAGCTCTAGGGAATAGCTTTATCTAAAGAGTATGATATTGGTCTTGGCATAGTGATGATTAGAGGTACAGACCTTGGAGCAGATGTAATCCTGACGGGTCTTTTGGTGGAGACCCCAGGAGGATTATTGGAAATGGTGATTATCGAGACATCTTGATAAGATGTTCTGGTAAGAGGAATCTTTTCAAATAATATTTCTTTGCTATTCATCAGGCGTTGAACGCCTATTTTTAGTAACAAACAACCGTTTGGTAGAGACTTGCATAAGTGACAATCTTTATCGCAGCCCGGGAACAGACCGACTTGCAGCAGATTTTGTTTAATGATCAACAAAGGAGTAATTAAGTCATTCAATGAGGATACAAAATGATCCTCGTCAATGGCGTTGATACCTTGGCCATGTCTGGGCATTGGCGCCGTTATTACATTAGGCGTTTCTGGGGGATCAAACTCAATCTCTTTCGCATCAATAAGGTCTTGCACCTTATTCTTCAAGGCCCAACAGTCATTTGTATCGTGCCCCGGGATTTCAGAATGATAGGCACATCAAGCATTTGGGTTGTAGCGAGGAGAAGAAGTATTGGGGTTCTTGGGAGCTTCTTTTAAAGTTTCCAGATTGGTCTTCAGAAGGTGTGGAAAAACTTGAGACATGGTCATGTTGATCCGGGTAAATCGTCTCATGGGCGCTTCGGGCTTGCGCTGATAATTTCGCTGTTGATTTGGCACAGGATTAGAAATCATAACAGCCCCTACCACCGGGCGACGTTCAATTTTGTTTTGATTCCTATGGTCATATGCAGCACTGACCTCCTTCTTTCCAACAAAGGGTTTCTTCATTGTTGTACCCCAAATTTTGACCTAAGATACCATCTCTCATCTGCATAATTACATTGCAAGCGTTTTGATCTATTGATTTTTAAAAATTCATAACTTTTTCAGGTCGAGAGCTGTTTATTTTTGAATGCTGAATTTATTAATCGATCAATGATCAAACAATGTTTATTAATTATTTATTATCTTAAATTTAAATAATTGGAATCTAGTTTCGGTTATTATATAATTTAAAGATTTATGAATAATGAAATAAACATTTGGAAAGAGGTTTATTAATTGGTCAACAATGATTATTTAATTATTTATCATTCTAAGTTAAATAATTGAAATTCTATTTTTAATTATTATAATTTAGAGAATTATGAATAATGAATTAAATAATTGGAGTTATTAATTGATCAATGATGTTTATTTATTTGTTTATTATTCTGAATTTAAGTAATTGAAATTGATTTTTAATTATTATAATTTAAAGAATTATAAACGATAAATAAATAATTGGAAAGAAAAAGAATTAATTGGGAAATAATAGAATTTTATTCACTTTATTCTATTTATTACAATTGTTATTTAAATATTGTATTATTTACAAAATATTTATAATGACAATTACATAAAAAGTTTAAAGTAAAATAAAAACTATTTTTCTAATATTCTAAATCTTCATCTTCTATCCAATTGCTCATTTGATTTTTTTACCTGCAAAGAATTAAAGAAAAGAAGTCAGAAATAAACAATTAAAAGCAGAAAATTAATCTTAAGCGTTCATCATTAAAAGCAAACGACTGGAATCAGTTTACCCTTTTTTGCAAATCACGGGATTTCTCCCGGTTCACAAAAAGGGAGGAATTTTTATTTTCAAAAATGAATGCACAAATTTAAATATGCACAAATTCATGTTTTTGGTCAAAATTGCATTTTTCAAAGTAAAACTGCATAATTCAAAACAAATTACACAATTCATATTTTGTCAAACAGCATATGCAAGACAAGCAATCCCAACGTAAACTAGTATAGGAAGAGGCCAAAACACGAGGCTCTTCTACTGTTACATTGAAAGACAAAGAGGATAGGCAATTTTAAAACCAATTTGCAAGCAAAGCATCTTTCCTTTTTTCATCATTTTCCAGCATTTTCACTTTTTCAGAACTTAAAAATACATAACATATCACTTTTATGTCAATTTGTATTGAGGAGAGAGAAGAGAGATAGAAGTATGGTTTTGCAGGTTTTGGTTTAGGCAGGAAGAGGATATATACAAACTGCAACAGCATCTCATAAGAAAAGAAAGCATAAAATAGAATACAAACAAAACTGTAACAGTAAGAGTGCAGAATTTACCAAGGATATAGTAAATTAATTCAAAACATGTAGGATAAACGAAAAGAGGCCAAACTGTTATAACATAACATAAACCACTTCAAAGAAAAAAGAGTTGACAACCTTTTTGAGGCCTCCACCACCAAAAACTTTCAAACACAAAACCAGTAAAACCTGCGTGAAGCCTCCTAAACAAAACAAAAACCATTCTAAAACCTGCTATCAACATAAACACAACCGGCATAGACCATTTCAAAGCCTGAAGCCTTGAAACCTCAATCACCCCAAACCTGTTCCATAACCTGTTAAACACAACCTTATGGCCAAACCTCAAAACCTACTGTATCAAGACCAAAACCATTTCACAACCTTGGCCTAAACAAAACAAAAACCATAGAAACCTGCTATCTGCTAAACCATTAACCTACATAAAACCAAAATCATATGGCCTAAAACCATAAACCTGTGCCATCTTAACCTGTTTCCTAGCCTAACCAATAAACCAGTAGCCATGGTCTAAAAAAAACTGAAAACCAGCATGAACACCATCAACCATAACCACAATGCAAACCTACATGAAACTGTCCAAACTCTAAGGCCTCAGAAGTGATCATCATTGGCCATTTAAAGGCATACAGAAGAGAAACTAATCAAAATAGATAGGTTTCAACAGTAGTGTCGTTCAAATATTTCAAAGGCCACAATTCTCAGAACCTAAAAGGTTCATCCTTGAATACATCATCAACGAAAATATAGAACAGGCAACAGAAGCAAAGCCTCACAAGCATTCCATCATAGGCAATAAAAAAGGCGACAGAATCACAACAAAAGAAGAAGATAGGAAAAGTTTTCGAAGGCATCAGAAGCATCCAACACAAGCATACAACGAAGACCTCAGAAATAATCATCCTAGGTTAATACAAAAGGGCAACATAAGAAGAGAAGAAAGATAAATACAGAGTACCAGGCAGCTTAAGCGAGCATCACGCCAAGCCTTCCACGCCCCGGCCTCCTAGCTCGCCTCCAATCTTCCTCCTCCATCTCCAGGTAGCATTTCACTTTCTTTTTCTCTCAAAATTCCTCAAATAAATCACATAAATACGAAGTCAGAAGCGAAAATGAACTCAAATCGTAACATGCAGTAATCAACAAACCCTAAAACGAATAAGACAATGATTTATACCGTAAATTCTGTCGCCATAACGCTGTCGCTGGAGGGAAGAGGAAGTGGAGGAAGCTCGTGGCCTTTGGGAAAGAGAACTCAGGCGAGAACGCGAACGAAGAAGAAGAACACATGAGCAAGCGAACGGCGCCGTCGCTGTTAAACCAAAACCTAATCCCTTTCTCAATGAACCAAAACGCATTCAACCCTAACAAAATTATGAATGTAATGGACTCAACCGGTTCCCTGCATAAGCCCAAACGGATCTCCTTAGGCACCCCCCCAGTTTTACTTGCTTCTGTTTGGGCCCTTTAGAACTTTGGCCCACCTTTTTTGCTTTCCTTTCATTTTGTTTTAACACTCATAAACCAATTTTAATTTACCTTTTTTCTAATGTTTAAATAATAAACCATTTCTTTTCATATTTAGTTTAATTAAGTATTTTACTCTTATTTATATTGATTGACTAATGAACAATACCTTATTATATATTAATTAAGACCTTATATAAAAATTAGTTAAATATTTAAATTAGTATAAAACATCAAGTCATTTTTTTTTAATTTGTATATTAATACTAAAAAACACATAAAAAGAATAAAATAATAGAAAACAAAAAAAAGAACATTTAAGAATTAAAGCATTTTATTTCTTTAAATTAATTCTCATGCTTTGTCCCTATAAAAAAATGCGTAAAAAATGAAAACTATTAAAACATTTTATTTTCGTTAATATTAAACAAAAATACAAAAATGCATATTTACACCATTTAGTCATTGATTTAACTGTTGCTATTTAATCATCATCCGCATAATTTTTCTGTTTAATTATTTCATATTTACTTGTTTATTCTGTTTACTTCTAAATCCAAGGGAAAAACGATTAAATTTGTTGACTTCATGTCCTCAAGTCTAATCGCGCGAACATTCGCATTTCATTAAAACTTAGGATAATTTTTTTCCTCAAATATTCAATCTTTTTAAAACTTATACCTTTCAAGCCAAAACTTCAACATTAGGTCGTCGTATCTTCAAAAACCCATCCATACCCCTTTTCGGCCAAAACAATTTATTTCTTAATCAAACGGTCAACTTTAATAAACAGATATTTCAAAAGGTTCCTATAGAGTACTATAGATACATTGGGTGCTAATACCTTCCCACTGTATAACCAACCCCCGAACCATAGATCTCTTTTTCAAAAACGTCTTGTATTTTTATTACTTTTAAAAGTATTATTTTACATTGCATATTTAGGGTTTTATTTCGCTCTTTCCCCTTTTCCCTTGGAAATAATAAAGCGTGGTGGCGACTCTTGCTTTTGTGAGACGAATTAATCAATAATTCGATCTCCGATTTACCCCGCTACATTTTTTATCGCTACAGAATTGGCGACTCTGCTGGGGAATAATTGACCTCTTGCTGGTCCATCCCTAAGTGGGTTAAGCCTAATTTGTTTTATCTGTTTTATTATTATTTGATTTGCTTGATTATGTGTTTAAATTGGGGTGTTTGGGTTTTTTGCAAAGGACGAATCCTATACCCGGATTAAGTTACACTTAAGGAATAGGACGGGCGGTACAGTCATGTTAACTTTGAGGGAGTAATCCCGAAGAAGGAGGCATGAGATCCCCCACTCAATGGAAGGCCCTCTTGAACTTAATATTTGTTTACCGAGTAATCGGGAAGACATTATTATTTTCGACCTAGGAGCCCGAGAAGTTGAGGACCGTAGAACCCTAACCCATCTTGGCCTTTTTAGGTGTAGCGCGGAGACTATAACGGAGTAATTCGGATGTAGTTGTTACGCGATGCTACGCTCGGACGAGTTTCTCTTGAGAATATTGCTAATTATTGAGTAATCAAGACGTTGGTAATATCCGAAGGAGGAATGTAGACTCTGGGAACTCTTAGAACATTGTCTTACAGGTGCGATTGAACCGTTAGTACATACCTTTGGGTGGGCTTTACCCTCGAATCCATGCTGAACGTTGAACCTTTGAACCCCATGTTTGCAAACTTGTGTGTAACTGTTGCATTATCATTCATCCATGCATTCATCAACATTTTTGTAAAAAACTTGTTTTTCAAGGAACTTCGGAATAATTTTTCCATACATCTCAGGTTATTATGGAATTTGGAAGGAGAAACACCCGAAGTTTTAGTGTTAAGGAGCCCGAGATTGAAGAACTGAAGAGTTTGATTCCGAAGATCGAGAACCCGACGGATTTTCAGAGAAAATATGGGTCCATTTTACCTCTCATGAAGCGCAAGATGAAGGAAGGCATCCTTAGTACGTTGGTCCAATTCTACGATCCTTTGTACCGATGTTTCACCTTTCCGGATTACCAGTTGATGCCCACCTTAGAGGAGTATTCCTACATACTTGGTTTGCCGATCACCGACTGTGTTCCTTTTTCCGGATTAGAAGAGGAACCCAAATCTCACGAAATAGCGACCATCACCCACTTGAAGAAGTCATAGATAGAGGAGAACATGACTACAAAAGGGGGAATCCGAGGTCTGTCTGTGCAATTTTTGTTGAGGAAAGCTCGTCATTTCGCTTAGATAAAAGATATTGTTGCCTTCAAAGACGTCTTTGCTTTACTCGCTTATGGTCTATTCTTGTTCCCTAACGTTGATAAGTTTGTGGATATCAACGCCATCAGAATTTTCTTGATTGGAAATCCGGTCCCTACGCTGCTAGGAGATACTTACTACTCCATCCATCTTCGAAACTCTTATCAAGGAGGGATAATTATTTGTTGTGCACCATTGCTGTATCAGTGGTATGTTTCGCATCTACCTGGGTCTGATGTTTTCTAGGATCTCGAGAAGGAGCCGCGATGGGCGCCAAAGATTATGGCTCTCACTCATTTCGACATTGATTGGTATAATCGAGTTTACTACGACGTGAAGATCATCGATAGCTGTGGTGCTTTTCCTAACGTGCCTCTTCTTGGTACGAGAGGTGGAATCAATTATAACCCTGTTCTCGCGCGTCGTCAGTTTGGGTACCCGATGTGGGACAAGCCAAACAACATCCATGTGAGTGGTTTCTTTCTACAGGAAGGACAAGATCATCAGGCAGCTAAGAGGGAGATCGAAGGAGCTTGGCGCCACATCCATAGGAAAGGGAGAGATATGTTAGGACATAGAGGTGCCGTTTCTTTGGAACCTTACCTACAATGGGTCCGTGCTAGGGCTTGTGCTCTCAAGATGCCCTATAAACTTGAGAAACCTTTATTCCCTACCGTTGCATCATCATCTGTTGTCATCCCTATCGCGAATATAGGAGAATACCAAGGAAATCTGGCTAGGATGAAGTCCGAGAGAGATGCTTGGAAAGAAAAGTATAATATGTCTGAATATGAGAATCGAGTCCTGACTCGACAACTAAAGGAAAAGGAGGATTTACTCTTTATTCAAGATGGCTGGTTCATTGATCATGATGAGAAGCTTCGTCAAAAGGATGCTTTACTGAAGAAGTATGCTAGTGAAAGGAAGAGAAAGAAGGAAGGTTCGGTAAGCGTGGCTCTTGTTCCTAATCCGCAGAAGGAAATCGTTGATCGACTGGTAGCTGAGAAGAAAGAGATGGAAGACTTTTATGAAGAGAAGATCAAGAAGCTCCGGTTACAGTTGGTATTTGGTCCTTCATCCGATGATTCTGAGTGATCTTTAGCTTTTAGTTTTATTTTATTGATGTCATTTTGTAAAACTATGTAAAAGGGCTTCATGCTCCGAAGTTGTAATTTATTGCTTTATTATGGACTTCATGTTTCAAAGTTGTAATTTAGTGCTTTATTATGGGCTTTATGTTCCAAAGTTGTAATTTACTGCTTTATTATTGGGTTGTTATCCCACAGTGTAATTTATTATTTTGTTGTTTCAAAGTTGTGAGTTGTAATTTACTGTTTTTGATTAATGGATTGAGTTTTTGTTGTTCCAAATTCCTTTACCATTGATGTATGCAAAATTATCGAAGTTCCTTGGAAAAAACTATTAAAATGAATCATCATTTGCATCGCACATCATGCATCATTCAACATTTCACTTCACACTTTTTTAGAGTCTTATCCTTGTTTCTTTTTCCACTCCAAAGGTTGTCAAGATGTCTCACCGATACGACACTCGAGCCAATCGTCAGAGGAAAATGGAAGATCTGGAACAGGAAAATCATGAGCTTCGTGGGGAAGTTGCTACACTTCGTATCGAGATGGAAAAGTTAACTGCGTTAGTGGAAAGTTTGGTGGCTGTTCAGAATCAGCCACCGACTACAGTTGCTGAGATTCAGACTTCAACTCCAGTGGTTTCCGAGATTGTCACCGTTCCAACCTCTGTGACTCAAATTAACTCTCCGCTTCAACATCAGATGCCGAAAGGTTTTCCGTGGGGAATGCCTTACAACTTTGTGCCAGAGGGGTATCAGTCTGCCGTACAACCTTTGTTTCAACCTGCTTTGTCTCTTCCTCAGCCAGAGACAACTGCCATGCCGCCAGTAATCCCGTCTGTAACACCTTTTCTGCAACCGGTAATGACAACTGTCGCTCCTGTGGTCCACTCCGTGCCATACTTGAATGAACCTACTTATCCTGCCGAGCCTGCTGAAAGTTTGGGTCTTTTTGATAGAATGGAAGAATTTCAGGATCAGTTCCAAGAAATGCAGAAGGAGCTTAGAGCGTTAAAGGGGAAGGATTTGTTTGGGAAGAACACGCATGACCTTTGTTTAGTTCCGAATGTCAAGATTCCAGCAAAATTCAAAGTGCCATACTTTGAAAGATATAAGGGTGATTCGTGTCCTAGAAGTCATTTGACTATGTACGTGAGAAAGATGTCTACGTATTCCGACGATCATGACTTGTTGATTCATTATTTTCAAGATAGTTTGGCGGGTGCTGCTCTAAAGTGGTATATGGGTTTAGACAGTATTCGGATCCGCAACTTCAACGATCTTAGCGAAGCTTTTGTCCACCAGTATAAGTACAACGTTGACATGGCACCGGGCAGGGATCAACTCCGGGCGATGTCGCAAAGAGACAGAGAATCTTTTAAGGAATACGCCCAGAGGTGGCGTGAAATTGCTTCTCAAATCTATCCACCTCTTGAGGAGAAAGAGATGACTAAGATATTCTTGAAGACTTTAGGTTCCTTTTACTATGAAAGAATGATCGCCAGTGCACCCAGTGACTTCACCGAAATGGTAAGCATGGGCATGCGGTTAGAGGAAGGGATCCGTGAAGGGCGTTTGGTTAAAGAAGGAAGTCCGTCTAGCAGTACTAAGAAGTTCAGAAGTGTTTTCCCGAAAAGAAAAGAGCAGGATGTCAGCGCATTGTTCCCAGGGAGACCAAGGAGAGCTTACTCTCACGTTGCGGCAGTCACTCCAGATATCCGCCCAGCTTTGATGACCCCAGCTCATCAAACCCCACCAACTCAACAACGGCCATTTCAGCAGCAGCCTCGACAATAGGCTTATCCATTCAACAATCAGAACCGTTCACCCAGAAAACCGCAGTTCGATGCCATTTTTATGACTTATACTGAATTGTTCCCTGCTCTTATCAGAAAGAACCTCATAACGACAAAGCCTCCCCCTGTCGCACCCAATAGTACTTCTCCGTGGTACAAGGCGGATCAGTTTTGTGAGTATCATCAAGGGTCGCCGGGGCACAACCTTGAGAATTGCTTTGCTCTGAAGGCGGACGTGCATAGGTTGATTAAGAATGGTATCTTGTCTTTCAAGGATGTTAATCCAAATGTTAGAGATAATCCTTTGCCTCGACATGGGGCAGCTTCGATGAATATGGTGGAAGGTTGTCCGGGAAAGTTTCGAGTTTTTCAAGTTGAACACATAAGAGAGTCGTTGATCAGGTTACATCAGAGTTTGAGAAGACTTGCCTTTGTTAGACATCAGCATGATTATGATGTTTGTGAATTTTGTTCAAGAGAGGTTGATTGTCCTATTGTGAAGGAGGATATTCAGAAGTTGTTAGACCAGAGAGTTATCACTATTACGTATGACAGAGATCCGGAGGATGAAGTGAATGTTATCATACCACAATTCAATTTGCCTGAATCAGTAGAGATCGTTTACGACATTCAGACTGCACCTGTTGCTCCTTTGACCATTTACCCACCTGGTCCTGTGCCTTACAGCTCAGACTAAGCTGTACCGTATAAGTATAATGCCACAATGATTGAGAATGGGGTAGAAGTCCCTATACCAACAAGACCGTTTTTTGTTAACATTGCTGATGTGAGTAGAGTTACGAGAAGTGGACGTGTCTTTGCAGCAGTACCTTTGAAGAGACCAGAAGTTCAAGTCAGGAGGCCCATACCGGCGGAAATTCCAGTGAGAAATGTTGAACCAAGGTTTGAGATAGGCCGATCCAGTGAACCTATCCCTCGCCCTGAGGATGATGAGATTCTGAAGCTTATCAAGAGAAGTGAATATAAGATTGTGGACCAACTTTTGCAAACTCCTTCCAAGATTTCTTTGCTTCCTTTACTGAGAGATTCTGGTGCTCATAGAGAAGCTTTAATGAAGGTCTTGGACCAGGCGTTCATGGATCATGATGTGACGGTCGACCAATTTGATGGAATCGTGGGAAATATTACTTCGTGTAACAATCTTGGTTTCAGTGATGAAGAACTCCCGGAGGAGGGGAGAAACCATAATATGGCTTTGCATATCTCAGTAAGTTGTGGAAATGATACCTTATCAAGTGTGTTAGTGGATATAGGTTCGTCGTTGAATGTAATGCCCAAAACTACATTGTCTCGACTCTCATATCCAGGTGCTCCCATGAGACCTAGTGGAGTAATTGTCAAAGCGTTTGATGGTTCTAGGAAGACAGTCATTGGTGAAGTGGATCTTCCTATAGTAATTGGTCCCCATACTTTTCAAATCACTTTCCAAGTAATGGATATTCGTGCTGCCTACAGTTGCTTATTGGGTCGTCCATGGATCCATGATGCAGGGGCAGTCACCTCCACGCTCCATCAGAGATTGAAGTTTGTGAGGCATGGGAAGCTAGTGATGATTGGGGGAGAGCAGGCTATGGTGGTAAGCCATTTATCATCCTTCTCTTTTATTGATGCTGATGAGGATGTTGGAACCCAGTTCCAAGGTCTATTTGTTGCCAAGAATGAAGTGAAGAAGCAAGGGGCATCCATTTCTTCTTTTGAGGATGCGCGACGAGTGGTGGAAAGTGGTTCGGCCGAAGGATGGGGCCAGGTGTTGACTTTTCCCGAGAACAAATCTGGAGAAGGTCTTGGTTTTCATCCAGTGTCTGCAAGAGTCAAGAAAGAGGTGGTTGTTCGTCCGATTCAAGAGGTTTTCCGAAGTGCAGGTTTTATACATCATGAGGTGGATGCTATCATAGAAGATGATTCCGAGGAAGATTTTCCCGATTTTGTGACGCCTGGATTGGCTTTCCAAAACTGGATAGCTGTTGATGTTCCTATTGTTATGCACATTTCTGAGTAATGTTTTGTTTTGTTTTTCTTTGAAAAAATTCGCTCTGCCCAAGGCGAAAAGTATTTTGTGTCGGGCTATGAAAAATAAATCCTTTTGCTCTGCCCAAGGCAAAAGAGAAATGTCTGGGCCCTTTGTTTCAAGTATTTCCCTTCAATGAATAAAAATGTTATTTTGTCCACTACTGTTTTATTTTTCACTTTTTCTGGGAAAATAGCAATGAAAATTAATTGGTAGTAATAGGAAAATATAATAACCTTTTGTTTTATTTGCACAAATCGATTTCTAAATTAAAGCATAATCATATGTGCAGATTAATCCATGACTTAACCATCGAAAACAATGATCCTATGCCCTCTCCCAACTTTGAATTCCCTGTGTTCAAAGCCGAAGAAGAGGATAGTGAAGAAATTCCTGTTGAAATTTCCCGTTTACTTGAGCATGATGAGAAGATCATTCAACCGTTTGAAGAACCTTTAGAGTTAGTCAGTTTGGGTGATGAAGAAGATAGAAAGGAGGTTAAAGTCAGAGCATTGCTTGTCCCGTAAGTTAAAGAGAAAATGTTGGAGCTTCTCAAAGAGTATGTTGATGTGTTTGCTTGGTCCTACCAAGATATGCCGGGTTTGGACAACAATATTGTGGAGCATCGTTTACCGTTGAGACCTGAATGTCCGCCGATCAAGCAGAAGCTGAGAAGGACTCGTCTCGATATGGCTGACAAGATCAAAGAGGAAGTTCAGAAGAAGATTAATGCAGGTTTCCTTGTTACATCGGTCTATCCTAAGTGGTTAGCCAACATAGTGCCTGTTGCTAAGAAGGATGGCAAAGTTCGGATGTGTGTAGACTATAGAGATCTGAATAGAGCTAGCCTAAAGGATGACTTCCCATTACCGCATATTGACGTATTGGTCGACAGTACCGCCAAGTTCAAAGTCTTTTCTTTCATGGATGGCTTCTCTGGTTACAATCAAATCAAGATGGCACCATAAGATATGGAGAAGACAACTTTCATTACACCGTGGGGAACTTTTTGCTATCGGGTTATGCCGTTTGGTTTGAGGAATGCTGGCGCAACATACCAAAGGGCCATGACTGCTTTGTTCCATGACATGATGCATAAGGAGATAGAAGTGTATGTGGATGACATGATTGCCAAATCACAGACTGAGGAGGATCATTTGGAACATTTGTTGAAGTTATTCCAGCGTTTGAGAAAGTATAAACTCCGTCTGAATCCCAACAAGTGCACTTTTGGTGTTCGTTCTGGAAGACTTCTGGGTTTCATTGTCAGTCAGAAAGGTATTGAAGTAGACCCTGATAAGGTCAAAGCTATTCGAGAAATGCCCGCACCCAAGACGGAAAAACAAGTAAGAGGTTTCCTTGGGAGACTGAATTATATTTCTAGATTTATATCTCATATGACTGCTACCTGTGGGCCAATTTTTAAGCTTCTCCGAAAGAACCAAGGATGTGTATGGACAGAAGATTGTCAGAGAGCTTTTGATAGCATCAAAGAATATTTGCTTGAACCTCCAATTTTGATTCCTCCGGTGGAAGGAAGACCTTTGATTATGTACCTGACTATATTGGAAGACTCTATGGGATGTGTGCTTGGTCAACAAGATGAGACTGGAAGAAAGGAACATGTTGTATATTATCTGAGTAAGAAATTCACAGACTGTGAGTCTCGGTACTCATTGCTTGAGAAAACCTGTTGTGCTTTAGCTTGGGCTGCTCGCCGTCTGCGCCAGTATATGATTAACCACACCACTTGGTTGATCTCCAAAATGGATCCGATCAAGTATATCTTTGAGAAGCCCGCCTTATCTGGAAGAATAGCCCGTTGGCAGATGTTGTTATCTGAATATGACATTGAGTATCACACTCAGAAAGCAATCAAAGGGAGTATTTTAGCCGATCATTTGGCTCACCAACCAATTGACGATTATCAATCCATCAAGTTTGATTTCCCAGATGAAGATGTTATGTACTTGAAAGCTAAGGATTGTGAAGAGCCGTTACCTGAAGAAGGACCCGATCCTGAATCGCATTGGGGTTTGATATTTGACGGAGCTGTGAATTCTTATGGAAATGGAATTGGGGCAATCATCGTCACTCCCCGAGGTACTCATATCCCGTTCACGACGAGATTGAAGTTTGACTGCACGAACAACATGGCTGAATATGAGGCATGTATTATGGGTCTCGAAGAAGCAGTGGATCTAAGGATTAAGATTCTTGATATTTACGGAGATTCGGCATTGGTAATTAATCAAATCAAAGGAGAATGGGAGACTCGTCATCCTGGGTTGATCCCTTACAGAGACTATGCTAGAAGATTGCTAACCTTCTTCAACAAAGTGGAATTACATCATATCCCTAGAGATGAGAACCAGATGGCTGATGCTTTAGCTACTTTGTCTTCAATGTTTCAAGTAAATGGTTGGAACGATGTGCCTACAATCCGAGTTATGCGCCTTGATAGACCTGCTCATGTGTTCTCAGTAGAAGAGGTCACTGACGACAAACCATGGTTCTATGACATTAAACGTGTTCTTCAAACTCAAGAGTATCCGCCTGGGGCATCCAATAAAGATAGGAAGACGTTGAGAAGATTAGCAAGCAGTTTCTTTCTCAACGAAGAAGTTTTATATAAGAGGAATTATGACATGGTCTTGCTCAGATGTGTAGACAGACGTGAAGCAGACATGCTGATGCAAGAAGTACATGAAGGGTCCTTTGGCACTCATGCCAATGGACATGCAATGGCTAGAAAGATGTTGAGAGCTGGTTACTATTGGATGACAATGGAATCTGATTGCTGCAAATATGTGAAGAAGTGTCATAAATGCCAGATTTATGCGGACAAGATGCATGTGCCACCGACCCTCCTCAACGTTATCTCTTCACCTTGGCCTTTCTCTATATGGGGCATTGATATGATTGGAATGATTGAACCCAAAGCTTCAAATGGTCATCGTTTCATCTTGGTAGCGATCGATTATTTTACTAAATGGGTGGAAGCGACATCTTATGCTAATGTAACCAGACAGGTGGTAGTCAGATTTATCAAGAATCAAATCATTTGTCGATACGGTATCCCGAGCAAGATTATCACTGATAATGGTTCGAATTTGAATAACAAGATGATGAAAGAGCTTTGTGAAGAGTTCAAGATCAAACATCATAATTCTTCTCCTTACAGACTGAATATGAATGGGGCTGTTGAAGCTGCTAACAAGAACATCAAAAAGATTGTCCAGAAGATGGTGGTAACTTATAAAGATTGGCATGAAATGCTTCCGTTTGCTCTACACGGGTACCGTACTTCAGTTCGAACTTCAATAGGCGCAACCCCATTTTCCCTAGTTTATGGTATGGAAGCAGTACTCCTCGTGGAGGTTGAGATTCCGTCTCTGAGAGTGTTGATGGAAGCTAAACTTTCTGAGGCCGAATGGTGTCAAAGTAGATATGATCAGTTGAATTTAATTGAAGAGAAGAGATTGACAGCTTTGTGTCACGGTCAATTGTATCAGCAGAGAATGAAGAAGGCTTTTGATAATAAGGTTCGACCGCGCGAGTTCAGAGAAGGTGACCTTGTGCTCAAGAAGATATTATCTTTCCAACCTGATTCTAGGGGCAAGTGGGCTCCGAATTATGAAGGACCGTATGTCTTTAAGAAAGTTTTCTCTGGAGGTGCTTTGATTCTCACCAATATGGACGGTGAAGAGCTCCCGCGTCCCATGAACGCTGATGCAGTCAGGAAGTATTTCGCTTAGGTTTGAGTTGACGATTTGTTAAGTTGAAAACCCGAAGGGGCGGCTTAGGCAAGCTTTTGGTCAGACCAGTCTTGGCATTTGAACACATTTTGGAATTCGAAGTTGTTAGGGAGAATAACGATCATTATTTTTTGTGTAACCTTTTTATTTCATGTACTATTTCCCAAACTTTTGTAAACCGTTGGAGTCGTATTGTTAGCGAACTACCATATTATTAATGAAATTTGAGCATTTACCTTTTGTGGGCAAAATTTTAATTTTTATGGAAATACTTGAAACAAATTTACTTAAAGTATTCTTATCTTAAAAATGTGTCATGAATAACGAAAGGAATATTAACAGTTGTTCCGAGGATGGTCAAGCCATGAAATGCAACAGTACAGTAGTTTATCCTTGCATGATGAGCATGTCTTATTTCGAAATTGTCATGAGGTGTTGGTTGTGTAAACTTGCGCCTCTCGTGGTATTAAGTGTGGTGACTCCCCAACTGTTCCAGTTAAGATTTGTTTCAGTTATCTTTATTTGAGCAGATTTCTGAAGTATGGTACGCTTTGTCTCTTGCCAGTGGTCTATTGGTATTGCAAGATTGGATTTGAATGCTTTTCTCCTCAGAAGACTTGAGCCTTGTAGCGTTACGCTCCGACGTTGCTTTGTGTTTCCAGTTCCAGTTATCTTCCGTCTTTTTAAGATTGGCCGAGTATCTATCTTGTTGTGACATCTTATCTTCTTCAGGATATTCCATCTATTTGTTTTGTCAGCATAACATTCATTTATTCATTTACACTTATATCACGCATGCATATTCACATTTGCCATCGATTTTGGGTTGTACTTTGTTTATTCAAATAACGTACATGCTTCTTTCCAAGTAGAAGGTTAGCTTAGGCAGAAAATGTGCTTCCTTTCTAAATTCGCCAACTGAGCTAATCCTCATGGACGATTTTTGATTTAGCTCATCTTGTCCATTTCTGGATGGGATGAATTCCCCAATCGAGTTGCTTTCTCATTGGGTAGAGTCTTGTTTAACTGTTTTCTCTCTAGTTATTCCTGGATGAAGTTGTTGTCTCTTGCGTAGGCTATCTCATGATTTTCCCCAGTGAAGTCGCGACCTAGACGTATGGTGCATTTATTTTGCACATTTAAGTATGTGATCTCCTCGGGAAGGACTGATTCATGATTCTCTTTGACGAAGATTTTTTATTCTCTGCCAGTGTCATTACAATTCCCTTCTGAATTATTTTTGGAAAACGACAAGCGGCAGCTCTTCACGAGCAACTTGTACGTTATAGACATCGGAAAACGACAAGCGGCAGCTCTTCACGAGCAACTTGTGCGTTATTATTTTTTGGAAAACGACAAGCGGCAGCTCTTCACGAGCAACTTGTGCGTTATTATTTTTCGGAAAACGACAAGCGGCAGCTCTTCACGAGTAACTTGTGCGTTATTATTTTTTGGAAAACGACAAGCGGCAGCTCTTCATGAGCAACTTGTGCGTTATTATTATTTTCGGAAAACGACAAGCGGCAGCTCTTCACGAGCAACTTGTACGTCATTATTTTTTTGGAATACAGCAAGCGACAGCTTCTTTATTTGAGCAGCTTGTATGTTATTGGTATTTTCTTTGGACGACAGCAAGTGGCAGCCTCTTTATTTGAGCAACTTGTATGTTATTGGTATTTTCTTTGGACGACAGCAAGTGGCAGCCTCTTTATTTGAGTAGCTTGTATGTCATATTATTTTGGGAAGACGGCAAGTGACAGCTTCTTTATTTGAGCAGCTTGCGTATCTACAATCTTACTATTATCTCGGCATTAATGAGTATATCTCCGGAAATCTCACAGAGAAGTTTGTCATGAATCTTTACCTTCAGAAGTTGGTAATCCATCATCAGCAAAATTTGATACTCTCTGTCTATCTTTGACTTTGAGTTTTGAACTCACTATTTTCGGGTCGATAATCTGTTTTATGGCCTATGCAAGATGCCTTCTTTGTTAGGGTCGGAGGTCATATTCCCTCAATTTTATTCGCCGTCAAGAGTCTGTCATTTGAAGTCGATGGCTCGTTTCCCCAGTAATGTATAATCCATGCCTCTGTGTTTTGTTGGTGTTCGATTCCTCCAGCATTGTCTTGTTTCATACAATATCTTTCTCTGTGAATTCAATCACTGCATTCATATCAAACATGATGGCGGCATCTTAGGACAAAATTTGCGTATTATGTATTTAAGTACCTTCAATCTCGTCGAAACGAAGATTTTAATCTTCATATCTCCGGATAGAAGAAACTTAAATAGGGGCAGCTGTTGTACCCCAAATTTTGACCTAAGATACCATCTCCCATCTGCATCGTTACATTGCAAGCGTTTTGATCTATTGATTTTTAAAAATTCATAACTTTTTCAGGTCGAGAGCTGTTTAATTTTGAACGCTGAATTTATTAATCGATCAATGATCAAACAATGTTTATTAATTATTTATTATCTTAAATTTAAATAATTGGAATCTATTTTCGGTTATTATATAATTTAAATATTTATGAATAATGAAATAAACATTTGGAAAGAGGTTTATTAATTGGTCAACAATGATTATTTAATTATTTATCATTCTAAGTTAAATAATTGAAATTCTATTTTTAATTATTATAATTTAGAGAATTATGAATAATGAATTAAATAATTGGAGTTATTAATTGATCAATGATGTTTATTTATTTGTTTATTATTCTGAATTTAAGTAATTGAAATTGATTTTTAATTATTATAATTTAAAGAATTATAAACGATAAATAAATAATTGGAAAGAAAAAGAATTAATTGGGAAATAATAGAATTTTATTCACTTTATTCTATTTATTACAATTGTTATTTAAATATTGTATTATTTACAAAATATTTATAATGACAATTACATAAAAAGTTTAAAGTAAAATAAAAACTATTTTTCTAATATTCTAAATCTTCATCTTCTATCCAATTGCTCATTTGATTTTTTTACCTGCAAAGAATTAAAGAAAAGAAGTCAGAAATAAACAATTAAAAGCAGAAAATTAATCTTAAGCGTTCATCATTAAAAGCAAACGGCTGGAATCAGTTTATCCTTTTTTGCAAATCACGGGATTTCTCCCGGTTCACAAAAAGGGAGAAATTTTTATTTTCAAAAATGAATGCACAAATTTAAATATGCACAAATTCATGTTTTTGGTCAAAATTGCATTTTTCAAAGTAAAACTGCATAATTCAAAACAAATTACACAATTCATATTTTGTCAAACAGCATATGCAAGACAAGCAATCCCAACGTAAACTAGTATAGGAAGAGGCCAAAACATGAGGCTCTTCTACTGTTACATTGAAAGACAAAGAGGATAGGCAATTTTAAAACCAATTTGCAAGCAAAGCATCTTTTCTTTTTTCATCATTTTCCAGCATTTTCACTTTTTCAAAACTTAAAAATACATAACATATCACTTTTATGTCAATTTGTATTGAGGAGAGAGAAGAGAGATAGAAGTATGGTTTTGCAGGTTTTGGTTTAGGCAGGAAGAGGATATATACAAACTGCAGCAGCATCTCATAAGAAAAGAAAGCATAAAATAGAATACAAACAAAACTGTAACAGTAAGAGTGCAGAATTTACCAAGGATATAGTAAATTAATTCAAAACCTGTAGGATAAACGAAAAGAGGCCAAACTGTTATAACATAACAAAAACCACTTCAAAGAAAAAAGAGTTAACAACCTGTTTGAGGCCTCCACCACCAAAAACTTTCAAACACAAAACCAGTAAAACCTGCGTGAAGCCTCCTAAATAAAACAAAAACCATTCTAAAACCTGCTATCAACATAAACACAACCGGCATAGACCATTTCAAAGCCTGAAGCCTTGAAACCTCAATCACCCCAAACCTGTTCCATAACCTGTTAATAACAACCTTATGGCCAAACCTCAAAACCTACTGTATCAAGACCAAAACCATTTCACAACCTTGGCCTAAACAAAACAAAAACCATAGAAACCTGCTATCTGCTAAACCATTAACCTACATAAAACCAAAATCATATGGCCTAAAACCATAAACTTGTGCCATCTTAACCTGTTGCCCAGCCTAACCAATAAACCAGTAGCCATGGTCTAAAAAAAAAACTGAAAACCAGCATGAACACCATCAACCATAACCACAATGAAAACCTACATGAAACTGTCCAAACTCTAAGGCCTCAGAAGTGATCATCATTGGCCATTTAAAGACATACAGAAGAGAAGCTAATCAAAACAGATAGGTTTCAACAGTAGCGTCGTTCAAATATTTCAAAGGCCACAATTCTCAGAACCTAAAAGGTTCATCCTTGAATACATCATCAACGAAAATATAGAACAGGCAACAAAAGCAAAGCCTCACAAGCATTCCATCATAGGCAATAACAAAGGCGACAGAATCACAGCAAAAGAAGAAGATAGGAAAAGTTTTCGAAGGCATCAGAAGCATCCAACACAAGCATACAACGAAGACCTCAGAAATAATCATCCTAGGTTAATACAAAAGGGCAACAAAAGAAGAGAAGAAAGATAAATACAGAGTACCAGGCAGCTTAAGCGAGCATCACGCCAAGCCTTCCACGCCCCGGCCTCCTAGCTCGCCTCCAATCTTCCTCATCCATCTCCAGGTAGCATTTCACTTTCTTTTTCTCTCAAAATTCCTCAAATAAATCACATAAATACGAAGTCAGAAGCGAAAATGAACTCAAATCGTAACATGCAGTAATCAACAAACCCTAAAACGAATAAGACAATGATTTATACCGTAAATTCTGTCGCCATAACGCTGTCGCTGGAGGGAAGAGGAAGTGGAGGAAGCTGGTGGCCTTTGGGCAAGAGAACTCAGGCGAGAACGCGAACGAAGACGAAGAACGCATGAGCAAGCGAACGACGCCGTCGCTGTTAAACCAAAACCTAATCCCTTTCTCAGTGAACCAAAACGCGTTCAACCCTAACAAAATTATGAATGTAATGGACCCAACCGGTTCCCTGCATAAGCCCAAACGGATCTCCTTAGGCACCCCCCCAGTTTTACTTGCTTCTGTTTGGGCCCTTTAGAACTTTGGCCCACCTTTTTTGCTTTCCTTTCATTTTGTTTTAACACTCATAAACCAATTTTAATTTACCTTTTTTATAATGTTTAAATAATAAACCATTTCTTTTCATATTTAGTTTATTAAGTATTTTACTCTTATTTATATTGATTGACTAATGAACAATACCTTATTATATATTAATTAAGACCTTATATAAAAATTAGTTAAATATTTAAATTAGTATAAAACATCAAGTCATTTTTTTTTAATTTGTATATTAATACTAAAAAACACATAAAAAGAATAAAATAATAGAAAACAAAAAAAAGAACATTTAAGAATTAAAGCATTTTATTTCTTTAAATTAATTCTCATGCTTTGTCCCTATAAAAAAAATGCGTAAAAAATGAAAACTATTAAAACATTTTATTTTTGTTAATATTAAACAAAAATACAAAAATGCATATTTACACCATTTAGTTATTGATTTAACTGTTGCTATTTAATCATCATCCGCATAATTTTTCTGTTTAATTATTTCATATTTACTTGTTTATTCTGTTTACTTCTAAATCCAAGGGAAAAACGATTAAATTTGTTGACTTCATGTCCTCAAGTCTAATCGCGCGAACATTCGCATTTCATTAAAACTTAGGATAATTTTTTCCCTCAAATATTCAATCTTTTTAAAACTTATACCTTTCAAGCCAAAACTTCAACATTAGGTCGTCGTATCTTCAAAAACCCGTCCATACCCCTTTTCGGCCAAAACAATTTATTTCTTAATAAAACGGTCAACTTTAATAAACAGATATTTCAAAAGGTTCCTATAGAGTACTATAGATACATTGGGTGCTAATACCTTCCCACTGTATAACCAACCCCCGAACCATAGATCTCTTTTTCAAAAACGTCTTGTATTTTTATTACTTTTAAAAGTATTATTTTACATTGCATATTTAGGGTTTTATTTCGCTCTTTCCCCTTTTCCCTTGGAAATAATAAAGCGCGGTGGAGACTCTTGCTTTTGTGAGACGAATTAATCAATAATTCGATCTCCGATTTACCCCGCTACATTTTTTATCGCTACATTCATCATGCTTGAGGATGCATCTCTTTGAATTTTTCCGCTTTTTATACCGGCTTCGACCCGCTCACTAGTGATGATTAATTCAGTAAATCCAGTTGAGGAACTTCTGATCAGGTGGTTGAAGAATGGTCCTGACAAGGTGCCTAGGAACATATCCATTAATTCTCTGTCAGATAGAGGGGGCTGGACTCTGCCTGCGAGATCCCTCCATTTTGAGCATAGGTTTTGAAACCTTCACCTGCACCCATAGACATGCCTTGCAATTGCGTCCGAGTTGGAGCTAAGTCAGCATTATACTGGTATTATTTGTAAAAGGCGGCAGGCAAATCTTCCCAATTACGAATATTGGTCCCTTCTAACTGATAGAACCAATCCAATTGCGTCCCTGACAAGCTCTCCTAGAAAAAATGCACCCACAGATCCTTATCATCCGTATGGGGTTGAATCTTTCTGACGTATGACCTTAAATGCAACTTTGGGCAAGAGACACCGTCATATTTAGCGAAAGTGGGGACCTTGAATTTCTGCGGGATGACAACCCCTGAGACAAGTCCTAACTCTTCAAAATCCAATCCGGGTACCCTCTGGACCTCTATAGCATTCAAACGATCCTCTAGCTCTTTGTATTTATTATCAGCAGGAGGATACCGTTCCTCTGAGTAGTCAGGTTCTTCCTCTTCTTCGGATGCTGGGTTGTTGTTCACTTCCTTGGTCCTGTCTTCTTGATTATCTCCTTCACCCGATGATGTAGCAAAGTCTAAAGTCCATCTGGCTTGTCCTTTGAACCTTCTTCCCATGATCACAATACCTGGTGTTTTCTTCGCTTTCTTCTTCTTTTCTTTGGCCAGTAGAGTCTTCAACTCCTCTTGTCCTTTTGTCAGAGTCAAGAGCATTTGTTGAAACTGGATGTTCTGCGCCCGAAGATCTTTCATTGTCTGTTCAATATCCATCTCACTGAAATAAACAGTAGAAGGATAAGGAGACCTGTTGTAAGAAACCTGTCATGATGTTATGATGAATGAAGATGCAAAATGGAAATGATTTCAAGGAAATTAGAGATTTAAATTTGTTTAAACCAAAAAGAACACACATTATATTAATAAATCCATGTTTGAGTACATCCTGCCTCTTTGGGCTTACAATGAAAGAAACAAAATACAGCAAAAACTCCTAAGACAAAAGGTTGAATGCCTCCTCTTTGGAGCGATGTAGGCATTCAGATTCTGCTCTTCATGAAGCAGCTTGGTGAGTTCCAGAACCTTCTTCTCACTGGCGTAAATTGGGCTTCAAAGGAGTCTCGCTCTTCCTTCAACTGAACCCAAGCTTTCTGCAAGTCTTCGAGAGAGGTAGGCATGTCAGGATGAAGGACAGTGTATGGGACGTCTCCTTCAACAACAGGTTCTATGATAACAGGGAGGATGGAAGGATAAGGCATCCGAGTCTCTGAGCACGAGCCTGTACCCACTTAAGGTAAGGCTCGAGAGGGATAGATTTTTTGTGTCCCAAGGTCCTACTGTCCACCTTGTTCACCATTCTCCAAGCTCTTGTAAACCTCTAGCGGTAACCTTGGTCTTCTTTGTCATAGTCGAACACCAGACCTTGAATGAGCATCTCATGAGGGTCGTCTCTTCGGGCATACCCAAACTGTCAAAAAGCTAAGCAGGGATTGTAGGCGATACCTCCCCTAATACCAAGTAGAGGGACGTTAGGAAATTCCCCACAACGGTCAATGATAGAGACATCTTCCAAGGATCTCGAACACCAACGGATGTCAGAATGGGTGAGGGACATCATCCTTTGGGACCATGTCAGTCTTTGATCGTTCTTTAATGCTGATTGAGGTAGGTGTGAAGTGAACCACTTAGTGAGTAGGGGGATACAACACAAGAGAGTACCTCTTTTCTTCATGGTACAGGTATGAAGGCAATGCAAGATGTCTCCCAGTAAGGTAGGTACGGGATTGTGAGAGAGAAAGACTTTGATGGCATTAATATCTATGAATTGGTCCGAGTTGGGGAACAGAACCAAACCATAGATGAGAAGAGCCAGGATGTCTTCAAAATCTTGGAAATCCATGTCGTCCCAAAATGAACGAGCCTTCTCCAATAGAAACTTGGATAGGAAGCCTTTAACCCCGCTTCTTGTCTCCCAATTGGCTATGATGTTGGCCCTCTTCATATGCAAAGCTTCGGTGATGACTTCAGGTTTTGGAATCCCTTCTAGACTGATGAACGGTATCTGATCAAGCACGGGCACCCCTAAGAGTAGAGAGAACTCTTCCAGTGTAGGAACCAACTGATAGTTCGGGAAAGTGAAACAATGATGTACGAGATCAAAGAATTGGAACATCACACACATCATCTCTTCTTGGAAACTGGATGTAGCCAAACTGAGGAGTCGACCATATTTCTTGGTAAAAGGAGAATCCCCGGGCACTCTTGAGGCTAACTCTTGAAGTTGAGGGTGTGCTTTGAAAAGCTGATTCAGATGGTGTTTCTTCGGACGGAATTCGTTACCTACAAAATAAAAACAAAGATAAATTTATAAATCCTTGAAATGGTTAGTGAGCATGCTTATGAGGCTTATGATGTTTACGATGTTATGTACAAGTAAATATATACACACACAACAAACAAGTCCATATGTTTTAGGCTTGCATGGGTTTTATAGGTAAGTACCCTCTTGAAGTTTAGTTGGCTCAACTTGTCCTAGTAATAGTGATCGGGTTCTAAAGGATCTCAATATCACCAACCTTTCTCTTAGGCATTGTCTCAACACAATCAATCTTTTCTTGCGGCCGAGATATCCCAAAAGTCTAGCCTCAATGAGTGTAGTATCGAGTATCAACCAATTTTCAGCTCTACACTGAAACCGATTATCTCACTACATTCTAATGGCCAAGTTTGTTCAATTAGGGTTATAAAGTCAGTTAGTGCTTCATGACGCCACTCAGCGGCCCCGTATTCTCCTCGATTCACCACGAGGGATACCGGTACCCACAAATGTGCCACACTAAGATAGCCATTGTTTCAACCATATCGGTCTATGCCGTACAAATTCCATAATCTATTGCTATTTACCTAACAAGGTGTCCCAGCTCCGAGTGAAGGATCAAAGCAAGCCCAATACAAAGAACAAAATATAAAGCATGCAAAGAAACAAGTAAAAAGTGATCTAACCCTAAGGTAACCCCGCTTTTAGAATTGTCCCCAACAGAGTCGCCAGTTCTGTGATACCGTGGGAGAACTGACTTGAGATTTTGCGTTTTGATCGCATTTGTGCGGATAGCAAGAGTTGCCACCGACTTTTCTTTTATCCAATAGGAAAGGTAAAAAAGCACAGGAAAGACCTTTTGAGATTATTTCTCGGGTTCGGGGGGTAGATTATGCAAAGGGAAGGTATTAGCACCTTTTTCATCCGTAGTTATCTACGGGCTCTTAGTTACTCGCTAGATCACATGCTTTTTCTTTGACAATATGCTTGTGATGTGGGTTTTGAAAATATTTTGAAAATGTCTTTGTAATGGTTCTCGTTTCTATAAGAACGCGTACAAAGTTTTATTTCGGAAAATAGTTCAAATATGTGTTTGTGGAATGTGTTTTTTGAAAGTGATTTTGAAAAGATGTTTTTGCAATGGCTCTCGTCTCTATAAGAACGTATACAAAATGTTTTGTCTTTTGGAAATGTTTTTGAGATGAAAGCATTGGTGTGAAAATGTTTTTGTTGTGAGCAAGCGAGTAACTAAGAGGGAATCTACCTACTCGAAAAGGTCTTAAATGTTATTTTCTTCTTCCTTTAGATGTTGTTATCTTACCATTGATTTAGTAAGAAGCCCCATCATTGGATGTGAAGGGACAAGAGCGGGTCAATCGCGCAGTCATCGAAAGCAACTTGTGAGATGCTTTAGAAATTTTCGTGAGGGACTATATCGTTTTATCAAAGGCAACATCGAGGGACATCGAAGGACTACGATCCTTTTCATCGACAGGTCTTTGCTAAAGCATCCCACATTCGAGGGACATGACTGTATTTTTCGAGGCAACGAGCGAGGTTACCCTAGAGGTGCGCTTGTGAGAACGTGTATTCATTTCAAGTTTAATTTTATCGAAATTAGGTTATCTAGCGATTGATTTTGAATCTTTCCATACACACCTAATTACTATATAATATAAAGAAAACAGTAAGTTGCGGAAATTGAAATTCTACGCTATTACAGAGTTTTCGGGAATGGGGATACAAATTGATGAATGGGGATGAGTCAAACGCGATCACCAAGTTCAAATAGCAAACAATACAACCAGATCGAACTTTAACAATTTAACTAGAATTATAACAGTCTATAAAAAATTAATTGACAAAGTATAAAAAATTTGAGTATTTTTGTTTATGAGAAAATAAATTAATTTTTAAACCAAAAATTAAATTTAAATTAAAAAAGTCATTTATAGTAATCTAAAAAAAACTAATTTAAAATTCTAAATAGAATTATCCTAAAACAAACTAATTAAATAAAACTAATTCTAAAATTTATTGACTAGATCTAAATTAAGTTAAATACAACTAAATAAAAATTATCCTAAAACAAGCTAATTAAAAAAAGTTAAACCTAAAATGTATTAATCCTAAATTAATATTAAGTATAAACTAAAGAAAATAATTAACCTAAAATAAAGCTCATTAAGGTAAACTAAACCTAAGATGTATTAAACCTAAACTAATGTTTATTAACTAAATAAAATGACACTAAAATAAGTTAATTAAAAAAAACAAAAGACTAAACCTAAGTTTTATTAGTTAAATCTAGGTTAGGTTAAGTGAATGTGTAAACTAAAAAAAACAAAATCCCCCAGTCTTCTCTTTTCTTCCTCTCGCCCCCAGATACAACGCCTTCTTCCTTGCCACCCTGTTTCACAGTCGCCGAATTCTAACCATGAAACCAAACGTCCTAACTTCTATTGATTCAAACCTCTATCAACTTCTCTATGAACCCTTCAATCAGTAGTCAAAACTAGAAAACCCTAACTTGTTTCAAGTTCAAATTAAACTCTCCATTTTCGTCAATCTTAACAGTGAATACATGGGTTTTGTTCCTGGAACTATGAGCTATCGCATGGTATAAAGGAAACGATGAAGAGAAATGAGGTTTTCGGATTTATCTGTGGGGCTAGGGTTTGCTGCGATTTGCGAAAATGGAGGAAAGGAGATCGAAGTTGAGGCTTTGATCTTCTAGGTATGGTGTCCGAATCTCCTTCTTTATACTTCTTTTTTTACTTTCGTATATGTTGATTCTGTTTGGCTTGAGTCTAAAGACCTGTAGATTTTGCTGGCCTAATGTTGTTGTTCGAGATTGCTGGTTTTCTTGTGTTTGATTAGAGGTTGCAGTTTTGTACAATTGACTGTTATGTTGTGATATTTTTGTGGTTTCTTTTTGATTGGTTTCCTCTCACTATGCTTATTTTTTTGTGTTGTTTCGTATCTTACTGTGAAAGAGATGTGGCTTTTTGTGATGGTATTTGGTGATGGTATTTTTGGTGATTTTTTGATGTTGTATACTTGCTGCTATTTTGTGTCTTGCTGTGAAAGAGATATGGATTTTTTGGTGATTGTATTTTCAGTTATTTTTATGTAGTAAAAGAATGGAATGGGTTTGATGGAAGTAACTCTCTCTTAGTGATTTTCTCCTCCTTTTCCTTTTGATATCTCTCCCTCTATATTGACATTAAAAAATTGAAAAGAGAATGGGAGGGAAAAATGACAGTCCTTTGAAACTTGTGGCATACTGTGCTGATTTTTGTTGTTGCAGTTTCTGGTTTTTTTACCATTTTTGTACAAGTTTTGGGCAGGATTTGGACAGTTTTGCAGAGCTGTAGCAGAAGTAGCAGGGCTATTTGTTTTGTGATAGTAGCTAGCTTGGCAATTTTAGGATTGCTAGTGGCCTAGGTGATATCTTTCCAAAACTTGTCTCTTTCTCTTTCCCTCTTCATATTTATATGACACAAAGCAAATTTGCTTTTACTCAAAAATTCTGAAGGGTTTGCTAGTTTAGGAAAATGATGAGGCCATGTTTTGATAGTTTGTTATGTTTTGAATTGTTGTTTCAAGTTGCTGCATTGTTGTGTTGGGGCTGCTATTTATTGTTGCAGGTTTTTGCTTTTGCTTTAGCATCCTGCTGCTAATCTCACAACTGTTGTTTGATTGTTGCAGTAATGTTGGGCTTGTTTGGCAAATCTGTGTGGCAGTTTGGTTGTTTCTGCTGTAGCTTTAGGCAGATCTATGTTGCAGTTTGGTTGTTTCTGCTGTAGGTTTAGGCAGATATGTGTTGCAGTTTGGTTGTTTCTGCTGTAGCTTTAGGCAGATATGTGTTGCAGTTTGGTTGTTTCTGCTGTAGCTTTAGGCAGCTTGGCTTCTGCTGGCTTGCTGTTAGCTGCTTTGGGCAGTTTGCCCTTGTTGACTTGCTTGTGTTTTTTTCTCTTTTTGTGAACCAAGAAGGGCAACTTTCTTTGTGATTTGAATTTTGGGGAGAGAGATTCTGATAGACCAAAAATTATGTTTCCTAATTGCAAATCCTAGTGATGAATCAGGAGAAAATTTGCCTGAAAATTCCTTGTTTAAACTTCATTATCATGTGCTAATTATATCTTCTTTTTCTTTGATTTGTTTCATGAACGGCAAGCAAGACTTGGATGCCAATGAAGATTGGATTGATCACTTGAAGATGAAGATGAAGACCCGAAGAAGCAAACAAGAAATTCTCTTTGTAAACCTGAGATTCTTTGTAAACAAGACAAATAATTTGTAAATTCATTTGTAATGTAAAAATATCAAACACTTGAATAAAATTTGGTGTAGTAGAATTTATTGTACATAACTTGCAATATTTGATTGAATACTTTGGATAAAAATCTTGCTTGATAACTTGCATTTTAAGAGCTCAAACCTAATTTGATTCAATATGATCAGATAAATCATGTATTTTTCCTTCTTAAACAAAATAAATGTTTAAGAGCTCAAACCTAATTGATTAATTGAATCCACAATCGTGGTTGTCTAAAATGATAGTCTTAATCTTCATGTCTTATCCAAAAAAACATGCTCCTAAGTGTAGCGGTGAAAATCGGAGATCAAGCTATTAATTAACTTGACTCACAAAAGCAAGAGTCGCCACCGCGCTTTATTATTTCCAAGGGAAAAGGGAAAAGAGCGAAATAAAACCCTAAAGTATGCAATGTAAATTAATATTTAAAAGTAATGAAAATACAATGCGTTTTTAAAAGAGATCGAGAGTTCGGGGGTTGGTTATACAATGGGAAGGTATTAGCACCCAATGTATCTGCGGTACTCCACAGGAACCTTTTGAAATATCTGTTTTTTTTTTGTTAAAATTGTTTGTTTGATTAAAATGGTTCGTTTGGCTAAAAATCGGTGTTGGAGAGATTTTGAAGATGTGATAACCTAATGTCGAAGTTTTGGCTTAAAAAGGGGTGTGAGTTTAAAAATTGATTTGTAGGAGATTCGTCTTAAGATTAATAAAACTAAAAACGTATGAAGGGATTTCACATAATCGTATTAAATATTCGATGACATGAAGTCAACAAATTAATTCTTTCCCTTGGATTAAGCAAAATAAAATGAACATCAAAATATAAACATTCAGAAGTTCACAAGAAAATAAATCTGACAAAAACAAATTAATGATCAAGAGGCACCGAGAAATTAAAATGACAGAAATATACAAATAAAAGGAATATAACTAATTATCTAAAGAAGTTATTCGAACTAAATTAAAAATTACTTACTAAAATAATTCTAAACTAATTACAAATTCTAAGATTATAAAAAATTCTAGTATTATTGAATTTGATCTAAACTAAACTAAAGTTTTAAAATTTAGTAAGTTAAATCTAGATTAAATTAAAATCCTAAAGTTACTAAATTAAATCTAAAACAAATGAAAACTCCAAAGTTACTAAACTAAATCTAAATCAAATAAAATTCTAAAACTACTAAACTAAATTTAAATCAAATAAAAACTCTAAAGTTATTAAACTAAATCTAAATCGAATAAAATTCTAAAACTACTAAACTAAATTTAAATCAAATAAAAACTCTAAAGTTATTAAACTAAATCTAAATCGAATAAAATTCTAAAACTACTAAACTAAATTCAAATCAGAATAAAAACTCTAAAGTTATTAAACTAAATAAAAATTATAAACCTATTAAACTAATTCTAAATCAAATAAAAATTATAAATTTATTAAACTAATTCTAAATCAAATAAAAATTCTAAAGTCACTAAACTAAAACTAAACAAATAAAATTCTAAAGTTAACTAAATAAAATCCAATAAAATTCTAAAGTCACTAAACTAAAACTAAACAATTAAAATTCTAAAGTTAACTTAAATAAAATAAAATAAAATTCTAAAGTTATAAAATAAAACTAAAACAAAATAAAATTTTAAAGTTATTAATTATGATTCTAAATATTTTAAAATTATAAAATAAATCTAAACTAATTAAAAAAAATTCTAAATTAATACATTCCAAAAAAGAGAATTAACCAAAAAGATAGAAATAATACATAGCAGTTAGAATACACAGTTAGAATACATCCACAGTTATGATTCTAATTATGAATTTGGTTTGTTCTAAATTAATACATCCACAGTTAGAATACATAGAAATAAGAGAATTAACCACAGAAGTCCTAACCAAAAAACCCGGTTTTTAAAACAAGAGAATGAACCTGCCTTCCATAATCCAAAGCATCCAAAGAACAAAAACTCAAGATAGTTGCAAACGTGTAATTATCAGGCCTAACATTCATCCTAAACATACCTTTAAACAAGTTAAAAGCAACATCTTGACGTCCACTATCACTGCACCCAGTAATAATAGCATTCCAAACAGCAACATAACACTTTGGCATTTGATCAAACACATGAAGTGCATAATCAACATGGCTCAATCTAGTGAGAGCAGACAAAAGGGTGGTCCATGAATACACATCTGGGTGTAAAACATCTTGAAAAACGAGGTGCACTGAAGTAAGGTCGTGGGCTTCGGAGTAAAGAGAGAGGAGTGAATTGGCGACGTGGGAATGGTGTTGGTGAGGTGGAGAGGAAATGGAAGCAAATTACGTGTTGAGCAGAAGTGCAGATGGCTTGCTGATGTTGTGTCGCAAAACCTGGACGGAGGAAGTACCGAGATGGGCGGGTGGAAATTGATGATTCTATTGGAGATGAGCTGCTGTAAATCGCAGTTTGGGCAGCATGGAAGTTGGATTGGCGGAATGATGAGGAAGGGGAATCAGACAGAGACGGTGCTTGCAGAATCGGAAGGCGGAAGGAGATGTTCAGTAGGTGAGGTTGTCAAGGCTGGATTGACGACGAGTTTTTGACGGAATGAGGTGATGGAGATTTGATGAGCGAAAGGGAAATGCTAGCAGGAACGATTGCTGGGTTGATGAAAGGGGTGTTGCGAAGCGATGCAGTTTGCGAAAATTGGGATGGAAGGGTGTTAACAATGGAGGAAGGATGGAAATTGGTGGATACGGTGAAGAAGAACAAGGGAAGCTTGCAGAATGGTTTGTGAGGAAGTATTGTTGGGTGGAAGGAGAGTTGTTAGATAACAGGTTGGTAGTGAAATTGAAGGAGGTGTATGGAAGGTTGAGAGAGTGTATTACTGTGAATTTGCTTTTGTTGTATTTGGTGTGTGTTTACAAAGAGTGAAATAGGCTTTAAATAGGAAAATGAAAAGGAGAAAAAATGATATCAAATTAATCATGTCCGTTCAAAATAAATTCAGTATGCATCAATCCGCAACTTTTGTCAACAACCAATAGAAATCAAGTATAGTGTAATTAATATTTTTTTATGACAAAAACGCCCTTAAATGATAAAAATGAAATAAAAACTGAAATTATTAAAATTAACTCAATTTAAAATAATTTTTTGGAATTTTTCTGAATAAAAAATAAAGACCCAAAATGACCGAAAACGATAAAAAAACGGACGAAAATTTATCCGAAAAAATAAAATGAACACATTAAAATAATCTACATGTCACAAAGATTAAAGAAAAAATATTCAAGAAGTCAAAAATAAAATGATAAAATATCAGGCTAATACGGACATTTACGGTTAAAAACGAGACTTCAAACTATACCGAAAAAATAAAGCGAGCATACCGTCATAATCTACGCGTCATGCAGATTCATAAAATGATCGGTAAGAGGTGAAAACTTGAAATATTTTTCTCGCTATCTTTTCGCACAATATTGAATCGCTTTTAACGGTCTGTCTATAAAACCAAAATATTTTTATTATTGACATATAAACAACTTGGAGCACTGCAAGAAAATAGTAAACAGATAAAAATGAATGAAGTGAAACGCCAGGTATTTTACAACTGAAAGACGATGCAAACTTTGATTTAAACTGACTTTTTTGATCAACTTAAATACGACTAATGATGCAAAATGTGATGAATGAAGATATTTACTAATGATCGTGACCAAATAACAAAATATGATATGAAAGTGCGACTAAAACATATTAGGGGCGAAATTTAGGGTGCAACGGTTGTGCCTTGATGAATCAGTCTTCGAGAATCCATAATCAACCGTACTTCTGGCTTGAGAGATTCTGAACCCTAATCGAGGCATGACGCCTGATGCTCTTGATTCAGATCTGTTTCCTGCAAATGAAATCAAAGAAACAAAAAACACACACTTCGTGCTTGATTAGAAGTTAGTGATACATAGGCTAAGAATGTTCAAAATATTTGACAATTTCTGCATAGTCAAAGCTCGAAGGTGAGACGTTAAAACCGACCGTATTTCGTGACCTTGACTTATCTTGAAAAAATGCAAAAATAAAAATGGGATCTTAGGTCAAAAATTGGGGTACAACAGCTGCCCCTATTTAAGTTTCTTCTATCTGGAGATATGAAGATTGGGATCTTCATTTCGACGAGATTGAAGGGACTTAAATATAGAATACACAATTTTTGGCCTTAAGATACCGCGATTATGTTTACGATATGATATGAATGTGATGTTTTGAATTTTATGGGGAGTGACGCCATATGAGACAGACTATGCTGGAGAAACGAAGGACATTATACAGTAATCCCACAGAGGAAGAGGTTGTAACTCCACTGGGGAAACAAAGTCATAGACTTCAAATGAGAGACTCTTGAATGATTTACATCAGTGTTGAGACTGGAAAAGAGATGATTTACATCAGTACGAAGACTGGAAAAAGAAATGATTTACTTCAGCACTGTGATTGGAAAAAGAAATGATTTACATCAGTACGAAGACTGGAACAAGAAATGATTTTCATCAGCACTGTGGCTGGAAAACAAAATGATTGACATCAGCACTGTGGCTGGAAAACAAAATGATTGACATCGGCACTGTGGCTGGAGAATAAAATGATTGACATCAGCACTGTGGCTGGAGATAAACATCTTTGATTTCTGAATTTTACCAAGAACGGTAACACATTTCTTCTTTAACCAAGATATCGCTTGAAAAGGATAAAATAAAAACTTCCCCACGGGACTTTTCCGAAGGGGTGCCATTTGCTGAGTAGACATTATTGTTGGGGATACACAAGCTGCTCAAATAAAGAGGCCGCCACTTGCTTCCTTTCAAAGGTGTCAATAACATACAAGCTGCTCATGAAGAGACCACCACTTGCTGTCTTCAAAGAATATTAAAGCACACAAGCTGCTCATGAAGAGTCTGCCACTTGTTGTCTTCAAAGAATATCAAAACACACAAGCTGCTCATGAAGAGTCCGCCACTTGTTGCCAAAAACCCACAAGTTGCTCATGAAGAGCTGCCACTTGCCATTTTCCGTACAAGCTGCTCATGAAGAGCTGCCACTTGCTGTTTTTTTAAAAAGTGTTGATAACATACAAGTTGTCCATGGAGAGACTGCCGCTTGCTGTTTTTTAAAAAGTGTTGATAACATACAAGTTGTCCATGAAGAGACTGCCGCTTGCTGTTTTTTAAAAAGTGTTGATAACATACAAGTTGTCCATGAAGAGACTGCCGCTTGCTGTTTTTCAAAGATAACAATAACATACAAGTTGCTCATGAAGAGGCTGCCGCTTGCTGTTTTCTCTAAGGTATCAATAACATACAAGTTGCTCATGAAGAGACCGCCGCTTGATGTTTTTTCCAAGGTATCAATAACATACAAGTTGCTCATGAAGAGACCGCCGCTTGATGTTTTCAAAGGTGACAATAACATACAAGTTGCTCATGAAGAGACCGCCGCTTGCTGTTTGTCAAGAGTATCCATAACACACAAGTTGCCTCATGAAGAGACTGCCGCTTGCTGTTTCCCAAAAAGATACCCATAAAATATCGTGAAGATATTGCTGGAGGTGAGAACCAATAATTTCATCGGGGATGGACAAATTGCTCATGAAGAGACCGCCATTTATCGTAGAGAAATCAGAAATAATCAAACTGCGCAAATAAAGAGTCAGTCGCTTGTTGTCATGTCGATATTCCAGAAGGAGGTTGTGATAACACTACTGGGGAATAAAGTTCATCTTCAATGGGGAACCATGAATAAATCCTTCTTGAGGAGACCAAGTATTTACATACGCAAGATCAATGCACTCTCCATCTAGGTTTCATAGCCTAGAGAGATCCACAGGGTATCATTCACAAGAGACAAAGCTCAATCCAGGAATAAATTGGAGAGAAAACAGTCAAACAAGACTCCACCCAATGAGGAAACAACTCAAATAGGGATTTATCTTATCCAGAGATGGAAAAGGAAAGCTAAAGCAAGATTCTTCCACGAGAGTTAACTCAGTGGGGAATTAGGAAGGAGGCGCACTTTCTGCTTAAGTTGACACTCTATTTGGAAAGATCAAATACACTATTTGAATAGACATAACCAAGGTATACAAACTTTAAGACATCAACAAATACAGTTGTGCATGCATGATGCAAGTGTGAATGAATGTCATGTATATGCTGACAAAACAGACAGGGGAGATGGACAGAAAATGATAAGACATCACAGTACAACTCGACACTCGGCTAATCTCAACAGGATGGTAACATTACTGGAGATAGAAAACAAAAGCCATCATTGGAGCAAAGTCCTTTTACAAGGCTTAAATATCTTTGGAAAGGAAGATATTTTCAGGTAGAAAACCCAAAGTCCAGTCTTCTATTGTCGACAATCCATTGAAAGGATAACAACACGAACAATGCTTCAGCTGGAAAAAGTCATGCTTAGCTAGAGATACTGGGAACACCACCCTCTGATAATGTGTGCAATACATATCACATATCTTAACAAATTTGGATTTCCCCTGGGACTAATTTTGGATGCCCCAAGTTTACTGCTGATAAGCTGTATGTTGCACGATAATTCTTACGAATAACTTCACTTCTAAAATGCCCCAAGCTATATGGTTGATAAGGAGAAATCGTCTCAAGAGGATTTTATAAAAGAGCTGGCATTCACTATGCTCTGGTGTCTTCAAACTCTAAGAGAGATCCATCAAATCTCTACGTGATTACCCCGGATTGACTGTAGTCGGCACAACAAAGTCTTCGAATTTTTTGCCCCAAACGAGCAAACAAGTTGGGAAAAGCATTAACTGGGAGAAGCAACATGTTCGTGCTTACGGTCTTCAGGTGACACGCCCCTGAATATGATTTTGTTCTTGAAATAATTCGCCAATTACTCAACAGAGTTTCAGGCCTTAAGAATTGACTCATCATTGGTGCTTATGTGAGCTTCCTTGATATCAAACAAATGTTTTGCAGTTAGAAAAAGTTTACAATGAGAATGAAAATTCTAATGCAACAGTTATGTAAGTCTTGAAGATTTTGAAAGATATCGCACAAATTTTGCGAGTTAAAGCACCATTTATTTTTGTATAGGAAAAACATATGATACCAACATAACTATTTAGAACATTCATGGGAGTCAGGAACACTATCTCATTGAAGTATGCTTTCAAAATAATCTTGCTTCAATTAGGACTTTTGAAGGTTGTAACGTGGTCTGGTTCATGGTTTTTAGAAAAAAGATTTTAAGGCTCAAAAATATTTGGTGCCCACCAACTTCATGATGTTCTCCAATCCTATGTTCAGTTAATTCAACATGAGCGTTCATCTCTCAAAAGGATTTTGTGGCGGTGTAGCGATAAAAAATGTAGCGGGGTAAATCGGAGATCGAATTATTGATTAATTCGTCTCACAAAAGCAAGAGTCGCCACCGCGCTTTATTGTTTCCAAAGGAAAAGGGAAAAGAGCGAAATAAAACCCTAAATATGCAATGTAAATAATAATAAAATACAAAGCGTTTTTGAAAAGAGATCTTATGGTTCGGGGGTTGGTTATACAATGGGAAGGTACTAGCACCCAATGCATCTATAGTACTCTATAGGAACCTTTTGAAATATCTGTTTATTTTAAAATTGTTCGCTTGATTGAAAATGAATCGTTTTGGCCGAAAGGGATACGGACGGGTTTTTGAAGATACGACGACCTAATGTCGAAGTTTTTGCTTAAAAGGTATAAGTCTTGAAAAGGTTGAAATTTTGATGGAAGGTGAATATTTGAGGAAAAATTATCCTAAGTTTTAATGAAATGCGAAAATTCGCGCAGTTAGACTTGGAGACATGAAGTCAACAAATTTACTGTTTTTCCTTTGGATTTAAACATAAACCGAGTAAACAAATAAATATACGAACAAAAATATGCGAATAACGATTAAATAGAAATAATCTAAATGATGGAATAAAAGATGCGAACAATGCGTTTTTAGGATTTTTGGTTTAATGTTAACGGGAAGAAAGTATTTTAAATTTTTTTACGCATTTTTTAATAAGAATTATTTAACGAGGACGTGACGTTTTTTAGTTTTAAGTTTTTTTTTTATTTATATTTTTGATATTAATATTAAGACAAGAAAAATGAGTTAATAAAAATATTTTTTAGTTTTTTTATTTTTATGCCTTTTATTATAAAAGTATTACTTTAAGAACTCTTTAAATTAAATTAAAACTCAACGCTACTAACTTAAAAAATTTAAGATTATTAAATCTTGAAAGTTTAAATTAATAAAACGATCCAATATTAAAAAGCTTTAGATTACATCTTTTATTTTTTTGGTTAACTAAATTACAATTAAAACTAATAGGATTCTAAGGGATAATCAAAATAGAAAGAAATGAGTTAATATGGGCTAAGAGATTGGGATAAGGCCCAAGGCAAAAATTGAAGACAGGGGGGTGCACAAGGGAATCGTGGGCTTAAGCTGGGAATAAGGGGATGAGGCCCAACAGCTAATACAACATTAGGGTTAATCTTGTTTTATCAAATTGGGATTTA
This sequence comes from Vicia faba, assembly GCA_948472305.1. Taxonomy (NCBI): domain Eukaryota; kingdom Viridiplantae; phylum Streptophyta; class Magnoliopsida; order Fabales; family Fabaceae; genus Vicia; species Vicia faba. The sequence continues at coordinate 1,268,413,854 of OX451736.1, read as the reverse complement.
GGGTTTTGTTATGGGCAGAAACGGCGCCTCTCTCTTCTTCACGATCTTCATCTTCTTCGCCTCTCCTTCTTCATCCTCGCCACCGGACTTGATGTTTCTCCTTGCTATGGCCATCCACTCCTGGCCCTTCTTCCCTCCATTGAACGAGAAACGAGACGACTAGGCGGAGACGGTAAGAACGCGTTTGATTCGTTAACACTCAATTCGGTTTTTTTGCATGTTGATTCGATGATTTATATTATGTTGCTCTTGATTATTAATTCTTATACTGGATTGTTAATGCTTGATGTGAGGATATTCGAAGAAATGAAAGAAAAGAGACCGTTACCTAGGTGGAGACGGAGGAAGAGGCTAGGGGTGACGGAGGCCAAGCGGCGTGGAGAGGGCAAGCGAGCAGAACGGTGACCGGTATTTACGATTTTTCTCTTCTTGGTTGTTGGTACTGTACTTCTGTTTCGTCCTTGAGCCTTGGTACTGTGCTTCGGTTTTCTTCTTCTTCTTTGAATGAGTTACTGCATGATGATTTGTTTTTCTCTCTTTGAATGGATTACTGCACTTGGTTTTCCTCCTCCTTGCTTGAACATGATACTGTACTTGGTCTTTGTTGGTCTGAATAATGATTTTTTGAAATGAAGTGGGCTTGAGGAATATGCTTTGAAAAGGCCAATGATGTTGATACTGAGGCTAAGTCGGTTGCCTTAGGAATTTTCAGGTTTTGGATGGATAAAGCTCAAGTTTGAGTAACAGTTGGACATGGTGATGGATGTGGGGATCTTTGTGTGGTTTGGGGCAGATTGATGGAACTTGGGGCAGAAGTTTGCTAGGCCATATTGATGGTGATTTTAACTGGTTTCTTATGAGATGATTTTTGATATTTTTTGATGACAGGATGATGATGTTGGCTTTAATGGCTCAATCCAAATGCAAAGTTTTGGTGTATGGTTTGGAAATGGTTTTTTTGACAGTATAGGATTATGCAGGTTTTTGAGTCTTTTATGTTTTTCTTTGATGACTATTTTTCTCAGTGTTTCTTGAAGGCTTCTCTATGTGTCATATGCTATTGGTTTTCTTATGCTATAACAACTTCCCTCTTCTTTTCGCTACAGGCCAGAAATTTTGAAAATGATGCTTTGGGATCTCTTGAGCATTCTGCACTATACTGTCCCTCCAATTTGTTTCTATTCTTCTTTTGTGTTATTATTTCTACTGGCTATATTTTGGTTTGTCTTGTATACACTCTTTCTGCCTATGCCAAGCCTGCAAATCCCACACTTCTCCCTCTCTTTTTCTCTCAGTATGGCTTTGATAAAAAGTGATAAGCTGTACATTTTCTGAAACTGCAATGGCCAGAAAATGATGAAAAAGGAACTTTTATATTGCTTGCAAATGTGGTCAAACTGCATGTTTTCCCTTTAATACAAAACTTGTTTTGTTTTCTGCTGTGTGGGCAATGGTTACGTGGGCATGCTTGCATATGTAGTCACTGCATGGGTTTTGTATGCTTATGCTGTATGCTTTTTTTTTGAAATTGCATTTGAAAAATGTAATTAATTTAAACATGCAGTTTTTTTGGAAAACATAAACTTGTGCATTTATTTTAAAATTCCTTTCTTTTTTGTGAACCGGGAGCAATCCCGTGATTTGCAAAAAAGAGTAACTGATTCCGGCCATTGCATTTAATGATGAAAATTAAATTTATTTTCTGCATTTTAATTATTTATTCAATTCTGACTTTTCTTTTAATCGTTTTTGCAGGTAAAATTTAAATGAGCAGACAAGAGCATTGGATAGAAGATTTAGAATTAGAATTTAGAAAAATAGCTTTTCATTTTACTTTAAGCATTTGTGTAATTGTCTTTATAAATATTTTGTAATAACACAACATTTAAATGACAATTGTAATAAATAGAATAAAGTGAATAAAATTCTATTATTTCTCAATTAATTCTTTTTCTTTCCAATTATTTAAATGACAATCTACACTTAATGCAGAGCTGAGGCAATGTCTTATGGTCTAGGAACTTCTTCCATACCTGTGAAGGGTACCTATTCAAGGATGGATATGCCCAATAGGTGGGAGAACTCTTCCAAGGTGGGAACCAACTGGTAATCTGGAAAGATGAAGCAATGATGCACAGGATCGAAGAACTGGAAAAGTACACTCATCATCTGCTCATCAAGATTTGAAGTGACCAGGGTGAGAAGCTGACCATGTCTCTTAATGAACACAGAAGTCTCGGAAACTCTTGAGACTAGCTCTTTAAGTTGGGCAGGTATCTGCACAAAGTTGACTCAGATGGTATTTCTGCGCCTGAAAGCCATAATATGCAAAACAGAACAGAGATAAATTCCCTTGATCTTTGAAATGGTTAGTATAATGAAGTATGAATGCCATGTTATGATGCATAATGTCATGGCAAACCACATGTATAGCAAACATAGATATTGCAAACACAGTCAAACCACACAAAGCCTTTAGGTTTAAGACTTGCATGAGGTCAAAGGTAGTACCCTCTTGAAGTTAAGTTGGTTTCAACCTGTCCTAGAAAAAGTAACCGGGTTCTAGAGGATCTCAATATCACTGACCATCCTCCATCGGTCATGGTTTCAGCTCACGCAATCTTTTCTTGCGGCCGGGACTATCTCGAGAGTATGGTCTCAATGAGTGTAGCTTCGAGTATCAACCAGTTCTCAGCTTTACACCGAGGTCGGCTATCTCACTACTTTCTAATGGCCAAGTTGGTCGATTAAAGGTTCTAAGGTCAGTTGATGCTTAACGACACCACGCAGCGTCCCCGTATTCTCCTTGTTTCTCCACAAGGGATACCGGTACCAACCAATGTGCCACATCAATGTAGATAATGCTTCAACCATATCGGTCTATGCTGTATAGTTCCCTCACAGTTTATTGCTACTTATCTAAAAGGTGTCCCCAGATCCGGGTTAGGATCTATAGTAACTCCTAAAAAAAACCTTAAAAGTAAAGCAATCAAGAGAAGAAATTATGATGAACTAGATCCCAAGGTATACTCCACTTATTAAATCCCTAACAGAGTCGCCAGTTCTGTGATACGGTGGCAGAACCGACTGTTTTGAAATGCTGGTTTGCGTTTTGCGTTGTGTTCGCAAAATGTTGCCGTAAGCAAGAGTCGCCACCGACTTTTATTTCATCCAACCGGAAAGGAAAAAAGTACAGAAAAATCCTTTTTCGAGATATTTTGAGTACGGGGGGTAGATTATAGAAAGGGAAGGTGTTAACACCCTTTCTATCCATGGTTTTCCCTGGGCTCTTAGGTACTTGCTCATCTTTTTTTGAAAATTTTCTTGTGTATGTGCTTTATTTTTGAAAAGTTTGACTTCGTGATAACCCTTGTATCAGTCCTCAAAGGTGTGATGAAGTTATTTTTTTTTTTGAAAATTTGTTTTGAAATGCGTAAGTGTGAAAAGTCTTGATTTGAGCAAGTACCTACTAGCATCTACCTACTCGAAAAAAGATTGTTTCTATTCTTGTTTCCTTTTAGACAGCGCTATCCTACTATTGAGAAATATGTAGCACCGTTGTTGGAGTTGTAAGGGTCAATTCGAAAGGGACATACAATCACTAAAGAAATGTTAGGATGACTTAGTAATAACCCTAGAGTCTTAAGATCATATTCGAGGAAACTTTTCCGAGGCAACCTCTCCGAGGCAACATTTCGAGGCAACATCCGAACGGGACATTTGATCTTTTTGACAGAAGGGTAACCACTAAGACACCATATATTTAATGATCATTTACCGAAGGAAATCGAAGTGTGAGTATACCATAGGAGTGATATGTGCGAGTGCTTTGCTTCAGTTATTTATCTTTACACATTAGGGTTTTCTAACTGTATTAAATTATCATGCAATCTTATCATACAATCCTATTAACATACATCTAGACAGTTAAATATTTGTAGAAATTAAGATGCGAGAAAGTAAATTTACGTTATTACAAGGCTTCGGGGAGGGGAATTAATTACATAGCCAAAAACCCCGGGAAAAAGCGATAAATAAAAACCCTAAATTAAACTATTACAAACCATGCACAGTTACAACAATATTGACAAAATAAAATATTATGCGCGAGATGAATCGAATATGAGATAATTAGGGTTTTGACCCTTGCCTAAACCTAATTGCGATTAATTAAGAAAATGCTTTTGTTTTGTTTTGTTATTTTAAGAAAATAAAGAAATTGTTAAATTAAAAGAAAGAAAAGCCTACTTCTAATTAATTTTAATTTTAAGAAAAAAATGAATTAATTAGTCTACAGCCTATTTTTGTATTTTTATTTATTTGAGACAAAGAGTAAAATAAAATAAAATCAAAAGTTTAACCTAATTTCTATTTGATTTTATTTTTCAAACAAATTATAATTTTTCTAATTTAAACTAGATTAAATTAATTTTGATAAATAATATTAAAAAAAACTAATCCTAATTTTGTGAGATATTGATTTTATATTTTTTATGAAAAAAAAAGACTAATTAGTGAATTAAGTAAAATAAAGAGAGTATTAAAAGGATTAAAAAAATAAATAAACAAAAAAAGATAAGATGAGCCTGCATTTGCAATTGGGGGGGTGTTGTTTGAGATTTGAGCCCAAACAGAATCCCGGCCTTTTTGACTTTGCCCAAATCCAGTGTGCATGCTTGACTCAGGCGCATGGTGGTCTATTCACTACGTGACGTTGGATCCACATGGCTGATGGATCTGATGGTGGAGCACAAGGGCATTTGGTAGACGTGCACTACTGCAACGCATGAGATCTGATTGGAATAATCAAGAAAATAACAAAATGCACACGCTTGGGATCGAACCCAAGACGTGTGCATCAAAGGCCTTCGCCCCAGCCATGTAAACCATGATGTTAACTTGTAAGTTAAATAAACATAGAATATAATATGCAAAAACAAACTAGTGGGGCCAACCAATGCGCGGAATTCAAACATGCAAGTCAGGGAGCGCCACGTATTGTCGTCTTCCTCCCAACCGTCGTTTTAGGTAACAACACCTTTACCTACAGTTGACCTGCTGTAACTACAAACTTGCATTTTTAAAAAACTCTCCACAAGCAATATAAATGAACATGGCTGGTACCAATCAGCTCATCTCATCCTCACGAGTCTCATGGTACCAGAATCAACATCCAATTTCACTTATCCTGTAAAGCCCTAAAACTCAACACGAAACCCTAGCCATGGCAGTTTGTCATACGATCACCTAAAACACAATTGAATATGATGATTAGCTTGAAAACATGTTAATGAATAAGAATATGCAGGCAAAATGTGCAAATGGCGTATAAATTGATAAAAACGAAAACGAGTTTGGAAGCTACTTGTGATACCTGTAACTTACAACTCTGAGCGTGAAAAGGCTTGAATTTGATTGGAATATGCTCCTGGAACGTCCAGCAACCTTTTGGCAATGTAAGAAGGGCACGATCCAGTCTCTAATATGGAAATTAGATTACCACTTTTCTTGAAATTTTTTGAGTTTTGTTTTCTCTTTGCACGACTTCTTCCAACCACTATATGCCTTGGCTTGCTTATGTATATGTAGCACAACTTATTAGGTCAACAATAACGACCTCAATCTTGCTCATCATGGAGATTTGATTTACTCTTTCAATGTATATGATTCCTTTCCAATTTTGCTCAAATCCAATCTTTTTCAAACCAAATTGACTTTGCACGAGTTAATCTCCACTTGACAGCATATGAGATCTTTTATTCAATGCACAAATCATCCCTAAAATACAATATATGATTTATTAGGATTTATTTGATTTTGTTTGAATTTTAAATGAATAAAAATCAAAATAAAATAAATAAATGAATAAATAAAGCATGGAGGGTCCCATATGTCGTGGACTACGTTAGGAAAGAGATGCAAGCATAAAAAGTTGGGCCCATTTAGCAAAAGATGCAAATTTGAGCATGTTTGACTTTTGGCAATTTTGCAAAAAAAAGGTCAACTTGGCCAATGAATAACTCTCTCAATTTTTACCCTAGAGAGGTGTTCTTGGACTTTTTAGAAAGATTAGGATGTCCTCTAAGCAACCATTTTAGTCTCATCTCAATTGAGTCTTCCATGTTCATGTATGAAGCTTTGACCCAAAAGGTGTTTTTGTTGACTTTTCAAAATGACCTATAATGTCCAAATTCATATCTTTTTGTGAATGCATATTTTGAACTTGGGAGCTGAGGATGAATTGTAGGGAATTGCATCCTCTTCAAAATGAGCTTTGGATGGATCATTTTTGATAAAGTATGAGAAAGTTATGCTCGGTCAAAGTTGAGTTGACTTTTCCTGTAAAATCCTAATTTAGCAACTTTTAGGTTTTTTATGAATTGTGAGCAATCCTTGATGAATCATGATTAACCCTTGATCAAATGATGAATGATGCTTAAACATGAGAATGTTGACCAAAAATCTTGAAGTTTGACTGTATGTGGGCCCCAATTGACTCTTGACCTAGCACAGTTGATTTTCAGGCCTTTGAGCAATTGACTGAGCAAACTTCCTCTACAAGGCATGAAACTTGACATGTATGATCTTGATAACATATTAAGGAAATAGAGATCATTTGGGATCCTTTGAGTTCAAACATCTTGATGCATAATGAAACCCTAATTTGAGGTAGACTGCCTCAGGAGAGAGTTTGTCTGGTCAACCCTTAGATTTCCTATAGCCATTTGAGGAATATGGGAGGGCAAATTTTGGGGTGCAACACCCCAGCTAATCATTGACAAAATTCTCTCCCCAGAGAAGTCACTGCTACCCCAGAAAGTTACTATAGAGCCTGAAAACCGACCAAATACCAGTTAACTTTATCTTCCCCAAACGAGTCGGAAGTTTAACCATCTATTTTATCCCCAGTCAGGGTATATAGGAAATAAGTTCCCCAGTAGAGAAACAGACAACCAATGTTCCTAAACTCTATTCCTCGGACAGAAATCAATGCATCCGCTGCAGAGTTTCCTCAAGCAAGCAAACAGGAATCCCCAGCGGAAGTATTCTAGACAAGATTGAAGATACACATACTTTTCTTCCCCAATAAATAGTCAGGGATTTCTTTCCCAATACAAATGCACTTCAATAACATTGCACATCCATTCATTATAACATATGCATACGAAACGCGTGTAACACAATCTCATTTATTTTGAGAACATCATTACACAATGTATTTCATACGTCATGACATTACATACAACTAACTCTTTACCTTTTCAGGAAAGATCAATCAACAGACGAATACCATTAACGATTTTCAAACAATTCCAAATTAATTCCTGAAACCGGACGGGCGACTATCTACATGACGAACACTTCCTTAGACATCTGCTGGTTCAGTTTAAACCGACCAAAGATTTATTCTGATTCTTTTCCAGTAGACACTTTTCTGGTTCAGTTTAAATCAACCAAAGATTTATTCTGATTCTTATCCAATTAAAGACAAATACAGACATCTGCTGGTTCAGCTTAAATCAACCAAAGATTTATTCTGATTCTTTTCCAGTAGATACTTTTTCTGGTTCAGTATAAATCAACCAAAGATTTATTCTGATTCTTATCCAATTAAAGACAATTCAAGACATATGTTGGTTCAGCTTAAATCAACCAAAAATTTATTCTGATTCTTTTTCAGTAAACACTTTTCTGGTTCAGTTTAAATCAACCAAATATTTATTCTGATTCTTATCTAGTTAAAGACAATTCAAGACATCTGCTGGTTCAACTTAAATCAACCAAATATTTATTCTGATTCTTTTCCAATAGACACTTTTTCTGGTTCAGTTTAAATCAACCAAAGATTTATTCTGATTCTTATCCAGTTAAAGATAAATACAGACATTTGTTGGTTTAGCTTAAATCAACCAAAGATTTATTCTGATTCTTTTCCAATAGACCCTTTTTCTGGTTCAGTTTAAATGAACCAAAGATTTATTATGATTCTTATCCAATTAAAGACAAATAGAGACATCTGCTGGTTCAGTTTAAATAGACCAAAGATTTATTCTGACACTTATCTCAGTAGACCTTTTCTAGCTCATATTAAATCGACCAAAGATTTATTCTGATACTTCTCTCAGTAGACCTTTTTTTAGCTCAGATTAAATCGATCAAAGATTTATTCTAATACTTCTTCAGATACAGTAGATTGTAGACTCATTATGATACTTCTATCAACAGTTACCTTGGATGGCATCTTTAAGCCCGTCTCCAACGACTCTCTATCACTTATTTGGATGGATTCTTTAATCCCATTCCCTACATAATCAACAAATAGTTTTACTTCGTGCACAAGCGAGCGCAAATTTCTGGGCACTTAAGTGTTCAATCATCATCCACCTTCAAGTCACGAATGGCAGACAAGTCAATATAAATCTTCAGTTTTAAGAAGATTGAACAGGGGCAACTGTTGTACCCTAAAATTTTCCCTCTCTTTTCTCAAGATATTTCTCACAAAAGATCTCAAATGCTCAAGGGTTCTCAAGAGTTAATCAGACAAACTCACCTCCTAAGCACTGAGACCACAAAATTAGGGTTTTTATTTTCATAAGGAAAATTGGACTTCTAATTCCTAAAATGAATTTCATGGTTCATCATAGACCTCCAAGAATACTCATGCCAAGTTTCTAGTCTTGCATCTCAAAATTGCTCAGTCAATTGCTCAAATAACTGAAAATCAACTATATTGGTTTAAAAGTCAATTGTGGTCAACCTACAGTCAAACTTCAAGATTTTTGGCCAACATCAACATTTTGAATTTATATTCATAAATTGATCAAGGGTTGATCACAATTCTTCAAGAAAAGCATTCAAATCATCAAAGGGGCAAAATTGTTAAAGTTAAGGTTTTGATTGAGAATGTCTGATCATTGACTTTTGACCTAGTACATGGACTAATGACTTGAAGCATGATCTTAAGGATTCAAACAAAATATGTTGACCTAATTTCATGGCTCAAATAATTTTTCAAGATCAAGGGCTTGATAGTTGAAATTTGATCAACAGATGAAAAGTCAACTGATACACAAAAAATCAAACTTTGACTTTTTGGTCAACATTGAATTTCAAAGATAAATATTCATCAAGAAATTCAAAAATATCAAACTTAATCATCAATAATTAAGAAATTCCACAAAAAGTTAAGATTTTCAATACTTAGAAAATTTCCAAGTGTTTTTAACCTTGATAATTTCACTACTTCATGACAATTTTTCACCAAGATGCAAGATGATTCAAGGAAAACTTTCAACATGAAAGTTGTAGATCTTGATGAATTCTTCAACTTTGCATTAAAGGGTTGATCTCCAAAAAAATGATTGGATTTGGAGATATAGGCCCATGAAGTCATGACATTTTTACTAAAACACTTAGTGAAATTTTCAACAAGTTTGGTCAGATTTTTATCCCAACTTCTTGGCAATTTTTCACCAAGTTTCAAGTTTATTTATCCAAACTGGTCAACATGAAAGTTGTAGATAACATTTCAAGCTTTCCTAAATGTCCAAGAACTTGAAGAGATCATTTTTTATCTAGTAGATTCGAAGACTTGAAGTTGGCATGATAAACTTGAATTATAGGCCATTTTGATCTAGGAGATTCGAAGACTTGAAGTTGGCATGATAAACTTGAATTATAGGCCATTTTGATGATGAACACATAATCCAATATTTATGCTATGTTGCATAATCTTTCTTTGTAGGTCTTCTAGCTTGGAAATATCACCATAATTAAATGTTTACACAAACTTTTGAGCTATGATCCAAGTGGTTAAAGCATTATCCAATCCATTTTGCCATTTTTGGAAGAAAGGCACCATTACCATTCACATAAAGCAAGTTTTATACACAATGTCAACTTCATGAGCCTCTCACTTGCTCCATCTGCACACACTCAACATGTATGCTTAGAAGCAACATCTCTAAGCCCACCAACCACCCTATTGATGCATTGAAACCATGAGCTTCATGTAACTTTCTCACTTGCATTTCAACTAAGTCATAACTCCATAATTTGCTATCTTACAAAGCTGGTTGTTTCAATCTCCCAAACCTTTTCTCTATAAATAAAGAGGTTATTAGAAAGCTATAGGACAAATTTACAAGCCCTTAAACCCTCTCATACACTCTCAAACCCGAATTGGCCATAAAACTCATTTCTTGAATTTTCAAAATCCATTTCTTTGAAACTCATCACTCTTGCAACTTTTGTCCAAACAAATCATCCGAACACTTTATATACATCATATTAAAGTGATCCAAACTCTTATTTCACTTCTGTAATCACTCTATTATCACACACCATTTTCAAAATCCACCATTGCAACTTGACTTGAGTAGACCAATCCAGACACTCTCAAGGCAAAGTAAGAGTTGCAACATACTCGCCAAGGTCCAAGGAAGCTAAAAAAAGCATCACATTACTTCTGGAAGTCGTGTAGAGGACATTGAATTTTTGCATCAAGAGGCAAGTTTTTCCAACTTTAAAATCTTGATACAAGCATCATTTGCACTTACTTTTAAAAGATAAAATGTAGATATCATGTCTATGAAGCTAACCATATCCGAAAATTTCATTTTAATTCAATGAGGGATGAGAATTTTGAAACTGGATTTTTTTTACATTTAGGTTTTCGTTTGGTACCAATAGAAATTTGTGAAAATATTTGAGTTATAGCTTCAAAAATTATACCATTAGATTCCTTGTGAAATTATAAGCAAGTTTCATTTTTACATTTTTGAATTTGGTTGAGAAATGAAGAAGTTAGAGTTTTTGGAAATTGGAAATCATATATCATCATTACTGTAATAACGTGCAGCAGGAAGAAGAAGATGAAAATGGAATTTCCAAAATTTTACAACTAAGTTCATTTTATATTTATTGGTTGTTGTTTTTTGAACTGATGAAACAGCCACCCCAGTGGTAAACAATGTGCACGCTAAGTCACTTGTCTATAGGGACATGGGTTCGAGCCCCAATGATACCTTTTTTATTTTTTTTTCATATATTTGCTTGCAATTCAATGCATACAAGCTCCAAAACACGCACGGTGCACCTCCTTTCATCACCACCAGATCACTATCAAATCAAGCTAATCACCATCCAACGCTAAGAACTATTCTCCATGATACACCCTCAGAAAGCCATTCGCGCTAAATCATGCAGCGCCCGAGCTTGAGATGTTTGGGCCTAGCAACTTTTGTTTCTAAACAAACTCCAATTTTCTTATTACAACCAAGCCCATTTCTTTTTTATTTTTATTTTCTGATTTTAAACAATAAAAATCTTTTTTGGGCCTGAACCAAAAATAGTCCCCCTCCCCCTTTTACTTTTTAACACTCAGACCCAATATTTATTTATTTTTATTTTCTTTTCTTTCCTTTTATTTATTTATTTTTATTTAATAATTTTTTTAAATAATTAGCCTAAAATTTTCTAATTTTTATTTTTAATTTATTTATTTTTATAAATAAAACACCAAAAATATTTTCTTAATTAATTAATCTTTTCTTTTTAGTATTAAAATTAAATTAGACTTAGGTTTATTTAATTTACTTTTTAAATTAACTTAGACTTTAGGTTTTATTAAATAATTAATTAAAATTTCTCTTGTAAATTAATTAGATTAATTAGGTTGAACATAAAACCATTTCCATAAAAAAAACCACAAAAACAAATTCTTCTTTCTTTCCTCTACTTTACATTATTTGCGCATTTTATTATTTTACATTATTATTCATATTCAATGGTTTGTAATAGTAATTAGGGCTTTATTGCTTTCCTCCCCTCATTCACAAATTTGTACCCCCCCATTCCCAAAGCGTTGTAATAGCATAGGACATTTAAATTCCGCAATTTATCGCTTCCCTTATTATTGTTAGTAATTACAGTTTGTATGGCAAGATTTAAAAACAAACATTAGACAACCCTAATTCAAGATAAAATATATTTCAAATTAATACACCTTGCACACTTACACCTCTAGGGTAACCCTCACTTATTTCCTCGTATATAAACAGTCATGTCCCTCGAACATGGGATGTTTTAGCCAAGACCCTCGATTAAAAGTTCATAGTCCCTCGATGACCCTTCAATGCTGCCTTCGGTAAATGATCTTAGTCCCTTACAACAAATTGCTAAAACATTCTACAAGTTGCCTTCTATGACTATACAATGACCCACGCCTATCTCTCACATCCAATTATATGGATTTCTATTAACTAATGGTAGGCAAGCATTATCTAAAGGAGGAGGAAAAGAACAAATATTTTTTTGAGTTGGTAGATTGCTCGTAATTGCTTGCTCACAAACAAAACAATTTTCACACTTCACACTTTCAAAACACTTTTTCAAACAAACATTTTGTATACATTCTCAATGATACGAGAATCATTACAAAATTTCCTTACATTGGCATTTTTAAAAACCTTTCCAAACATTCCCTTTCAACAAATATTTTCAAAATCAACACTTTGTATACAATCTCAACAATACGAGAATCATTGCAAAGTTTGCCAAAATTAGGCGTTTTCAAAATATTTTCAAACTTACACAAACACAAAGCATTTCAAAGTAATCAAGCAATTAAGAGCTTGTAGATAACTACAGTTGAAAAGGGTGTTAACACCTTCCCTTTTCATAACCTACCCCCTGAACTCAAGAAAATTCTCAAAAGGTCTTTCTTGTTCTTTTCACCCTTTCCTCTATTGGATAAAAGAAAAGTCAGTGGCGACTCTTGCTATCCGTAACATTTGCGATAAAACACAAAATACCCAAGTTAGTTCTCCTATCGTATCACACGTTGCATTTGTCTTTTTTCCTTAGTTAAGTTATGGAGGTTAAGCTCCAATTCTTATTTCTCATTTTGGGCTTGCTTCAAAGCCTTCTTCAAATTGTCTATTTCTTCTAAGGACATAGGCGGAGAATCTGGGACATCTAAGTTATACTCAAGATCAATGTCAAACGGTAACTTAACAACTTGCACCCTATCCAAAACCCATAGAGTGTAAGGCTCTTTTGCCACAACATTCTTCCTTTTGGTCTTTCTTTTATTAACCCTGCTCCAAGCTCAAATGTTCTTGTTGAGAAATTCTTGGTTGTTCTTTCCCATGTCATGAATGATCAATTGTCGAAGTTGAGAATCTGAGGGTTTATCCTCTAAAGGGTACCTTAGTTATCGTAGAGCCAAGGCAAGGTTATAGTTTATTCAACCACGTGATCCAATCAACGGAACGTTCGGAAAGTCTCCACAACTATAGATGATATCTCCAATGTCCAGCCTTCTCGCATACCACATCACAAAATTAGCAGTAAGAGACCTTAATTTTTTAGGCCACTCGTATCTTGTCAGATTTGGAATCATGTAATCTTCCTTATAGAGGTGAGTCATAAACTAAGAATATAAGAGTGGGATGAAACAGTTTACAGTACCCCTCCCATTTTCATACCGAGTGTGAAGTGCATAATAAACATCAGCAAGTAAAGTGGGAGTTGCGTCCACATTCAAAACTTTTGTGCCCCAAAATACACTAATAGCTGCAGGGTCAATATAGTCTAAAGTACGTAGAAATAACATTACACTAAACACAAGCAGCCCTAAACAATCAACACAAGACTCCCATTGTTTATTATCAGTAAAATAAATAGTTTTAGTTTCCAAATACCATCTCTTAATCCCTTGTACACCACATTCTTTTTTGTAATTAAGTGACAATTCGGGATAAGGGGTCCCTAAACCATCTGCTAAGTTTCTAATGTCAACAGTCTGCCTGATTCCCACATAAGCTTTCCCCTTAGAAAAATTCAAAAGTCTATCAAATTCTTCCAGAGTCGGTGCTAGTTGAAAGTCTTGGAAGGTAAAACACCTGAATGTAGGGTCGTAGAACTGGATTAAGGCAGAAACAACATCTAATTGTACCTCCACTTTTGTTAATTCAAAGGTATCCCCATAACAGTGAGAAAACATCTTCAAAGCTCTTTCAGACAGTTTCCCTTTGATGGTCCTGATCTTCGTCATATCTGGCTTGACGACATTAACACGGACAAGTTGTTTCCCTCTAGCATTCATTTTTTTACGACACTTCACCAAAAACCTTTGATTATTTCTTTTTTATCCTGTGAATAAGACAAACAAAAATAAATGTAGGGTAATGAATATATGAAATGCAAGATGTATGAATGCATGGTTATATGGTATGATAACGGGATTTCATGAATGGTATCTGTGATACGGTGGGAGAATTGACTTGGGTGTTTTGCGTTTTATTGCAAATGTTGTGGATAGCAAGAGTCGCCATCGACTTTTCTTTTATCCAATAAAGGAAAGGGTGAAAAGAACAGGAAAGACCTTTTGAGAATTTTCTTGATTTCAGGGGATAGGTTATGAAAATGGAAGGTGTTAGTACCCTTTTCATCCGTAGTTATCTACGGGCTCTTAATTGCTTGATCACTTTGAAATGCTTTGTGTTTGTGTATGTTTGAAAATATTTTGAAAACGCCTAAGTTTGGAAAACTTTGCAATGATTCTCGCATCGTTGAGAATTTATACAAAGTGTTGGTTTTGAAAATATTTGTTGAAAAGGAGTGTTTGAAAGATGTTTTCTAAGGCAATTTTGTAATAATTCTCGTATCATTGAGAATGTATACAAAATGTTTGTTTTGAAAAGTGTTTTGAAAATGTGAGGTGCAAAGATGTATTTAGTTTGTGAGCAAGCAATTACGAGAAATCTACGTACTAAAAAATTCTTTGTTATTTTCCCTTCCTTTAGATAGTGCGAATTTAGCATTGGTTGGTAGAAATCCATATCATTGGATGTGAGGGACAGGCGTGGGTCATCGTATTGTCATTGAAGGTAACTTGTAAGATGTTTTAGCAATTGTCGTAAGGGACTAAGATCATTTACCAAATGCAACATTGAAGGGTCATCGAGGGACTATGATCTTTTAATCGAGGGTCTTTGCTTAAACATCTCACATTCGAGGGACATGATTATTTATATTCGAGGCAACAAGTGTGGGTTACCCTAGAGGTGCAAGTGTGCAAGGTGTTTTGTTTTCAAGTATATTATCTTTGAATTAGGATTTTGCTATGGTTGATTTTAGTCTTGTCATGCAAACCCTAATTACTAGCAATAATAAGGAAAGCGATAAATTGCGAAATTTAAATATCCTACGCTATTACAATGCTTTGGGAATGGGGGGGGGGGGTACAAGTTTGTGAATAGGGGGAGGAAAGCAATAAAACCCTAATTACTATTACAAACCATTGAATATGAATTACAACAATAATTATGCACAAAATGTAGAGATGAAGAAGAAATTTCTTTTAGGGTTTTTGATGAAAAGGTTTAGAGATTAACCCAATTGAACTAATTAACTTAATTTACAAAGGAGATTAATTATTTAATCAAAAAAGCCTAAAATTCAAGTTCATTGAAATTAAGAAGAAAATAAACCTAAGTCTAAGTAAATTTGTTTAGAAAAATAACCTTGAATGTTAGTATTAATTTGGAAAAATATTTTAGAGTATAAACAAACTCTAGTTCTAAATATTAACAAAATAAAATAAGTGTTTAAATTATTTTTAATTTAATTAAAAAATATATTTTTTATTATTGATTAAATAGAAAATAAATAAATAAAATGAAAATAAAGAAAATATGAAAAATATAAAAAAATATAGGGTTGAGGTGTTAAAAAAGTAAAATGAGGGTTAAAAATAGCAAAAGGGGTGCTAGGCCCAAAATGTGTTTTTTGTATGAGTCACAAAATAATAAAAAAATGATAAATGTGCTTGTGGCAAAGAAGTAGGTAGGGGGGTGGGGAAAAAATAGTTCAGGCCCAAACAGATGTCCAACGCTTGTTTTGATTAGGTGTAGCTAGCCCTTTGGATGTGCATCATGTATTTGCTTTGTGGAGCGTTTGATTTAATTGCCTGGCAGGTGGATGGTATGGATGAGGGGTGTATGGTATGTGTCTTAGGCTTGCCTGCATACAATCTCATAGAAACAAATATGAAATAAATAAAAGGGTACTATTGGGGCTCGAACCCAGGTCCCTACACAATAATGCCTTACGCGCGCTTCCTCTGCCACTGGGTGGCTGTTTCATCCGGTCATAATACATGTTGTGCTAAATTTAAAATAAACTCAGTCTTAGTTACAAACTTCATCTTCTTCCTCGCACCAGCCTCCGTTGTTGCATTTTTAAATTTCTGATCTTGTTCATTTGTCAACCATTTGCAAAAGTATAAACATGAAACTTGCTCCAATTTTCAATATGAATTCAACCATGTAAGTAACTTAAACTATAAATCAAAGATGAACATTAATTTTAATGGTACCAAATCAAAACCTAATTATTTTCAAAAAACTCATCTTCAAAATTCACATCACTCGGGAAACATAAATGAAAACTAAGGGCATGGTTAGCTTCAGGGTTATGATGTCTATATTTTTTATTCACAAAGTAACCATTAATGATGCTTTTAGAGAGAGTTCAAAGTTGAGAAAACTTACCTCAAAACTGGAAATCGTGTATGGAGTTTGAGCAACCTTGGAAGTGTGGTAATGATCTGGATAGCTTCACTAGACTCCTAGGAAGCTAATGCAACTCTTACTTTATGGTGAAAGTCGTTGAATCGAGCTGGAGAAGTCAATGTGCAGAGTTATGTTTTTGAGTTTAGAATATGAGGAAGATGATGTTACAGTTGTGAAACAGGGATGAGGATGATTTATATTTGATGTAAGGAAGATTTGAGAATGATTTAGATGGAAAACGCACGAGTGGATTGTGAGTTTGGAGTTTTTGGCCAGAAATTGCAACAATGGATCTTTTGGTGCAAGTTCTGAGTTTCAGGGAGTTTGAGGGTGCTTCAAGGCTTGTAAATTTATGTGCTAGGTTGAAAATGACATATCTATTTATAGGCAAGAGTTTTGGAAGCTTGAAGGGATCAGAAACAAGAGATTACATGTTTTGGTCTTGAGACTTGTTTTTGCAGCATGCTTGACAAACATAGTTCCAATGCATGGTACAAGGACTTGTAGGATGGTTGACAGTCTCTAGACAAGTTTCTTCTGGCTTTGAGATTGTGTATGTGCGGAAGGAATAAGTGCAAAGCTCAAGGAGAGTGGACTTAGTGATTAAAGGCACTTTTCCAAAATGACAATGTTACCTTTGTGCCAAAAATGGATTAATCACTTGAACAATGGCTCAAATGCTTGGACAATGGCTCAATAAGTTGTGTAAGAATTTAATTATTGAGTTACTTGCAAGTTTAAAGCCTGAAAAGTAAGATTTATACATCATGGATTGAGATTTTTTCAAGTTTTCTTAATGAAAATGACCTATAATTCAAGAATGGATGCCCAACTTCTCCTCTTCAAAACTCCTAGTTCAAAAATGATCTCCTCAAGTTCTTGGACATTTTGGAAAGCTTGAAACATTGTCTACAACCTTAATTTTGACCACTTTGACAAAATTATCTTGGAACTAGGTGAAAATTGGTCAAGAAGTTAGGTCAAAAATCTGCCTAAACTTGCTAAAATTTTCACTAAGTGTTTTATGAAAAATGTCATGAGCAAATTTGTGATGCAAGGCTTGAAACTTGGTATGAGCAATCTTGAAGACCTATAATGAACCATGAAAGTAACTTGAGACATCAAAAGTCTAATTGTCCTTGAGAAAACCAAAACCCTAATTTGGAGGCTCAATGCTTAGGAGGTGACCTTGTCTAATCAAACCCTTGAGAACCCTTGAGAACCCTTGAGCCTTTGAGATCTTTGGTGAGAAATGTTTTCATAAAAGAGAGGGCAAATTTTGGGATATAACAATATCCTTAAATGGTAGGCTCTTAGTTTTGTTCTATGTGTATTATACCCTCTCCATAAGGTGGTTTCCTTAAGGGTATCATGGATAACACTAGAGGAAAAGGCATAAAGGCCTCCCTTAAGTGGAGCCTCTCTATAGACTAAAACTTTTGTCTCTAGTCCATAAAAGGTCTCACCATGAGATTTTAGTTTAAGGGTTATACAAAGAGTCATATGTTTCATTCCAAAGTCCTACCCCCCAAGAGGATGTCTCTTGAGATGTATTTATTTTTCGGAATTCCACTGACTCTAAGCGAAGTCGTCACATAAACTCATAGGGATGATGTATCCCCCTAGCTAATAGACGAAACTTCTTTCTAAGGGTTTTTGAATTTTTTTTTTTAAATCCCATCATCAAATGAATATAATATGATGAAAATAAATAAATTAAAATAATAAATGAAAGCAAATAAATAAATAACAGAAAATATTGAAAATATTAAAGATCCAGACAAAAACTCTAAACCTAAGGGGAAGGCTTCTAAACCCTAGGACTGAATCCCCAACAGAGTTGTCAGCTGTTGTAACCGGTTTTAAAATGAGAGTCGTCACCCTTAATTTTTATCTTTAGGAAGGGGATATAAAGGATAACCCTAATTTGATTAGAGATTCTAACTTGTTTGACTCATTCCTAGATGAAGGGATGATGTTAGGCACCCCTCAACTACCTTGTTCAGAAGGATACTAGGGTTTATAATTGCAATTTTTAGGAAATAGAGTTTTAATTTTTATTAGGGGAACTCACCAAGATTTTTAGCCGTATGCCTACGTGTCCTCTTATGAGGAATCAGAGTCTCAATTCGTAGTTCGTAGTGTTGGTTGGTGTTTTTTTTATGGATTACGAAGATTTTTTGAATTTCCCTTGAACCAAGTTTGAGTGTGTGAATACCGAAATTGTTAGACGAAGTTCGCAGTCGATTTAAAGTATCTCCATAATCCTTTTTGAAAACTTTCTTGGATTTAATTACGTTAGTAAGAAAACTTGATTTGATGTTGGTTAGGTAATTTTTTAAATATATTAATATATAAAAAATCTTTTTAATGCATGGAAAAAAATAATTTTAATGCAATTTTTAGAAGTATTTAAAGAATGAGTTAGTAGAAGAAACAAATATTTGAATCTTATAATAATAGAATAATTTTAGAATTTATAAAATATGTTAAATATAAAATTATGATAATAATATAAATAATAAAATAAAATAACTTTAATAAAAAAATGCATGAGGTGTATTTTATTTGGGTTAAATAAAATGGGGGTATGGAAAGTAGAGCCCTGAATTCAGATATTGAATTCAGGCCCAGATCACAAGGAGGTGTAATTTTGAACTGGGTAGCAAAAATGGGGGTTTGGTTCAGCAAGGGCCCGAGTTCAGATATTGAATTGGGCCCGTTTTTGTAAATGACAGTATAGTTTAGCACTGAAAGCAAAAGAAACTGGACGGAGGTGTGTTTAATAGTTAGGCTTGGCCCAAATGTTGTTTCTGGTCCGTTGGTAATTTGCGGGGAGGCTCAGAGGCTTATGATGTGCTAAGTGTCTATGGGTCATTTGATTCAGATCACGTGGCCATGCAGGCGTGTATCCTGGGCCTTTGATCAAAGGCAGTGTAATATGTGGTTGAGAATCAGGGTTGACTAGGGAGTATGTTACGCGTGGAACACAAAGGGTTTGGGAGGTCTATATATTCATTTCCCCTCAATCTTTATCATTTTTACCACCTCTCTCTACTCCCAAACAACAAAACCCTTTTATATTTATAGAGAGAGGCTCTGACCTCTCTCTATAAATACACCGCGCCGGAAATCTCCCAGCCTAGAGCACCACCGGCTGGAAATGGCTTCCACAGGCGGCTGTATCTGGGCACCACTGTCTGCCTTCAAACATTTATCCCCAGTCGTCGTGAATATTCATATGGTTTCTTATGAACCCTAAGAACCCTAAGGGTTCAAGATGAACCCTAACCTCAAAAACCCAAAAACCTTTAACAGCGATGAACCCTAACCCTAAGTCTAGAACCCTAACTCTAACCTAACCCTAATTTGACCCCAGAAACCACAAATTAAACCCCAAACATATAGTTAAACATCAATCATCATGCAATCAAAACCCTAAAAGCTAAGTGGTTCCAGACTTACCTCTTCTTACCGTGATTCTTAATTTTTGGTTTTCTGATTCTCCCATCTAATTTCTTTCTTCCTTGTTTAGCAGGTGATGGCGGAAGATGGTAGTGTAGCAGCGACGCGGTGAAGAACCTTAGGGTTTCAGATGTTGAAGCCCTAAACTTCTCTTCTACTTTCTGACTCTCAAATTTTCTCTCTGTAAAATTGGTCGTCCAAATTTCCTCCCCACTTAGGTCTTAGATTATAGGGTTTATATAGTGTAGATTAGAGAATAAATTAGGAAGTTTTTATTGGATTGTTGTTATAAATTGTTGATTGAAGGTTGATTAGGGAATTTTTAGATATGTAATTGATTTGAATCGTGTAATGAAAAAAATTTGATACGATTATATAATATTGGATTTTGATTTAATTATAATTTTATTCGATTCTGTTTTTTTAGAAAGATTTTATTTTGATTTCAAATGTACGTTTTTGTTTCCGGATCTGTACAGTGTTTGTTCTTTTTGTTGGGCTTCGTTAGTTTGTTGAGGGAGAACAGGGCGCCTTTGAATAACATTAGGGTTTAAAAAAATCCCTAATAGGATTTGGTTGACCTTAGTTAATGTGTTTCAGAAATAAACAAAAACAGCTATAATTAATAAATAATAATAATGTTTTAATAATGCCCATAAACATACAATTAATTGTAACCAAGTAACAACAATAATTAATAAAATCTATAATAACAACATAAATAGATAAATAATAGCATTGATAATATTACTAAATACTTAATTAAAAAAACAATACAGGTTCTCCAAAAAAAAGTCTGAATTGAGCCAATATTTTCTAGTTATTGGGCCTTTCAAATCGCACCCCCTTTCTTTTGTTTTGAAAAAAATGGGCCTTTAATAATGAAGATTAAAAAGGAAATGCGCCCATAACTCTTTTTGGGAAGCCTAATTGAAAAATTAGAACAACCCACCCCTTCTTTGTTAAAATGCATCAACTCCTTTATGGGCCATCCGATTTTGATGGGCCAAAACAATCACCCTTTTTTATAAACTTAAACCCCACAATAATTTGACAACAATCTAAACCTTTATAAAAATGATAATATTAATAGGGAATAAATTGTTAGAAACCTATAGGGCAAATTTTGGATATGAAACTTACTCTTATCCCCAAGATTTTCCTCTTGAGAATTTCACTAAAAACACATTTGAGCTTTTAACAGGATTTTCCCGCGAACCTTTAACAACAAACAAATAGAGCTTTTACAGTGGCTAAGCTCAAAAAAAAAATAGATATATATTTTACACAGGCTTAGCTCAAGAACCTTTAAATATAGCTTTTACACAGGTCAAGCTAAAGAACCTACAAACAGAGTTTTTACACAAGAAAAGCTTAAAAATCTACTACCAAGTTTTTTCACAAATTTAGCTTGCAACCTTCAGGTTTTTTACAAAATAATTACACAAGAAAATCACACTCTTGAATAAAATAAATTAACTGTAACATTGATTACAACACAACTCTCACATGGCTTTTCAAATTTTTAGCATTATTACAATTCTTGTGAAAGAGAAATTTTAGAACAACAAGAGTAGAAGAACAAAAAGAGAGATTTATATTTCGAAATTCCGTGTAAAATGAAACGAGGACAATCTTCCTTTATATAGGTAAAATGTTGGCAAAAAAAAAGTTAATGATCCATGGAACATTTTAATGGTTTAATCGATTAACCAAACTGGTAATCGATTAAAAGCTTTCAAAATATAGCAACCCTAATTCGAAAAAGGAAACTATAAAATGACTATATAACTTAATCTATTACATGATTTTCTAATTGATTAAGAGAGGTCTTTCACCTTTCTATAACTGATTAGACCAAGTCCTTAATCAATTAGGCAATGTGTTAACTTCCTTAATTGATTAGAAATACTTCTTAATATATTCCATACCAGATTTGATAGGTTTTCAAGAATATTTATGAAATTAAAGAGGGTTTAAAATATTTGTATGTGTGTGTGTGATTGCCTTAATACTTTAATATTTACTCTTGACATTTTACAATTTACCTGGTCACTCTAGGACGCTAAGTACAAGATCAAGTGAGTTTTCACACTTTATCTCTTTCAAACTTCAAGATCTTATATTTGATTCAACAACTTTATTATCACTTTAGTTTCATTATTGAATTATCAAACTTATGAGACTTGAAATATTATCTTGATTAGGTGCAAATATCAAAAGTTTTACTTGACAACTG
Source organism: Vicia faba (assembly GCA_948472305.1). Lineage (NCBI taxonomy): Eukaryota > Viridiplantae > Streptophyta > Magnoliopsida > Fabales > Fabaceae > Vicia > Vicia faba. The sequence continues at coordinate 1,268,391,570 of OX451736.1, read as the reverse complement.
AAATCAACTCCCCTATCACAAAGAAATCTCAACGTCTAAAAGTAATTTGATTTATGTCCTTGTTATCTTTAAAGTTTCTTCATTAAAACCAATTCACAGTTATACCTCTCATCAAGGAATGTGCTTCCCATATTGGAATTTTATTGGGTATTTTTGTCAAGTCTCTTGTGCAAGAATCCACCTTTGTTCCCCTTATTCGTTTATCCCTACAAAATATATGTTTATCCCCACAAATTGTTAATACTAATATATTCATTAGCCCACATGATAATAATAAGCTTATTTTCTTAGCTCTCCAAGTGGATGATATGTGTTTGGCTAAAGGGTTGGTTTGAAGAATTAGAACATGCTTGGGCCTCAGAGCTAGTGTTATTTATCAAAAATCTATGTGTAAAAGGGGGAGGGGGTTGATAATATCCTTTTGGTTAAGTTATTGGATAAGGTGGTTATTACTACAACCTCTTTTGATTCTTTCCTGCACCCTCACAGATACGCTACACATACCATATACTGGAAAAATTATTTTCTAATGACCTTCTAGTGTGATTTTCTCTCTAGTGTGATTTTCTCTCTAGTGTGTGTTTCTTGAAGATCAAATATTTATTCTACACCATATTCTAATAGGGGTGTTGAACTAAAGTTTTTGGTTGGTACTATCCTACATTTTTTCATTTGGATAGGAGTTTACTTCCTTTACCTCAAAGATTGGAAGATGCCACTACTCTTACTCTACGAGAGTCTTTGGAGTAAGACTTGGTGATTGGTATTTTTTTAGATCAGTTGACTCATGCCAACATAACACATAATTTTTATTCAGAGTACTTGGTTTGTTAGAGGATAGAGCACTTTGTCGCTTCTTCTACAGCTGTCTCCTAGAGTTCAGACCATGCCTTTAAGTTTGTTCAATCTAATTCTGATTTTATATGGGTTATCTGGTGACTTAGAGAGTTGGAAAGTAGTTAAACTCCTGAGGCTTAATAGACAATAATATGGCTCTCATAAGTTAAGGGATGGGTTGGAGGTGTAGAAATTAATGGTTTTAGATAGGAGAGATAAGGGGCACAAGTATGTTCCGACGTATCAGAAGAGTTTTCTATGTTGATATGTTCTTTTAATATTAGGGGTTTGGGAAGCAGGATTAAGAATAAGTTGAAGGAGCTTATTTCGTCTAAGTCCCTGAATTTTGTTTGATCTAAGAGACTAAAATAATTAGATCTATATCTCTCTTGTTCATTTTTTCTAGGGTAATTTCTTTAGTGATTTTTAAGCCCTTTTGTTGGTAATGATGGTGGTCTTCGCTCGATATGGTGTAGTTCAAAGGGGATATCCTTGTTCTCTTTCTCGTGTTTTAGTTTTATTGGTGTTTTATGGAGTAAGGGGTTTCTAGGCCTGTTTGATTTATGGTTTACATTTACTCTAAGAGTATCTTACTAGATAAAAGGGTCAAATGGACATATCTCTCTTTACATAAAGACAGTCTTAGAGGAGATGTCTCATGGATTTTCGGGGATTCAATTATACTTTCTCTACTTATGAGATGATATAGGTTGGTGGTACTATATCTCTTCTAAGAGTGTTGATCGCTCGACTTTTACTAGTTTTACTTGATTATAATCGAATGGGGAGCTTCTAGTAGGCTTGATTGAATACTTGTGTCTGATGGATGGTTGGATGTGTGGCTTTTAAGTGGATCATGTCCAGAGATGTCTTGGATTATTGTCCGATAATTATCAAGTATTCTAACTGTAATACCCCAAATTTTTCCTATCCCTTTTTAGGATCGTCTGGCTTATGCATCTTGCATTTTTCATATGCATATTCTTCAGTAGGACATTTAACATTGCGTTTACTTGCCTATGACCATGGGATCAAGGATATTATGGAATTAGGGTTATTTATGCTTTAATGCTTTCACTTCACTCAGGCTTGAATCTACTGGTTTTTCATTTACTTTGGCCTGAGGAGTTGGGGTTTGGATTCACGATCATTGTGAATTTCTCTTTATCAAATTACAAGGTGTGCTTCTTCCAAGATGCTTTAAGACCACGTGTATAATGGTTTGTTCTTTCACCATCCTAAGGAACTTCTCATTCAAGAGCTTCAAGGGTTTTGTAGTGAGGGAATCTGGGTGATCATGTTGTCGCTATACTTTAAATATTTCTTCAAAAGGCATTGATTTCTGTCTTAAGATCATGATATCGCTAAGTGGATTGCAAAATGTAATTCTTGGCATAATAGATGATTATGGATTCATTTGTGCTTACGAGTTGTCATGCAAGTTACTTACGAATTTGAAGTTTAAAAGTGCAAGCATGGCATAAAAGTTTGAGGCAATGTTTCTTGAGGAAGCATGAAAGTAATGTGAAGATTGATTACGGGTGCGAGTTACTCCTTTTGGGCATTCATTCCACGTCTTTGGTTTCAAAATGGATTTTCTCATATTAGAAAATACATTGAATTAGTAAAGGAAGGTAAATTTCATTTGTATATCATGATTGATTTCGAATTCATTAATGAAGAGGAATTCATTTGAAATACTTGGAGTTCTATCATTTGAAAACAAAGGTCGACTAGATTGAATAGATCAATACGTGCAAGTAAGCATCGTCCAAGTTCATGAAAGTCCATTTAAATTCAACAATTACATTCAAACTTCAAGCCCATTACATTACAAGAAGAGGTTATAGGATTCATTCAAAGGCAATTCATTCATTCAAGAACCATTACAAAAATTTCATAAAATACCCTAAACCTAAATCTTCATCAATCTCCATGACCGTATATGTGTTGCTTCAATGACCTTCATGTAAAAACCGAAACCAACCTGTAATAGTTAGGGGTGTGCAAAAAACCCGGTTATCCATAATAACCAAACTGATATCTAAATTGTTTTAATTTTTAAAACCCAACCCAAATACTAAAATCTGGATTTGGTGACCCATTTATAATAAAAATGGTAAATCGGAACCCATAAATTTGGTTATTGGGTATCCAAATATCATTCTCATTAAATTTTATGCTTTCTAAAAAAATAAGCTTCTTATATTTTGAAACACTGTTTAATTCATTTCAAATAAATGACCATAAAATAAGTTTTTCAATCGTGTTATTATATTGTTTTTACTGCGTTCCTATTATCTCAGTTTTGTTGTGGGTTCTTGGTGGTTTGCAGTGTTCTTTTACATGCATTATATTTGTACTGGTTTAGTTTCTTTTCGGTCTTCATAATTATTGATTAGTTTGTTTGAGTTTCATCATTTAAAATATGGATCATTTTATTAAAATATTTATGTGCAGAGACTTCATTCTGCTTTTATTGGTGGAACTTGTGCATGTTCTATACCGTGCATGAAAAGTGCAAGTGAAATAATAATATATATGATATACTAAAACCAGTTTAAAATTTGTTTTTTTTAAAACTGGTTTTTGTGAGAAACTGGTTCAAAACCGAACCGATCCACTTGTAAACTGGTTTTAAAAATATAAATCGTTTTTAATGAAGTAGTTTTAAGATCCAAACCAAACCATATATATGGTTCAATTTGGTTTGGTTATTGATCCATGCACACCCCTAGTAATAGTGACAATTGATGAAATCAGTCCAAAATCAAAATCAACATACAAAACAGAGTTCCTAATTTTTTCTACTAGTTCTTAACCAATTAACCATTCAGCATATTATACACCAAAACTGCTTCACATAACCAAAGTTCAGACTTGCTAATATGATGGCAACATCATTGTTTAGAAATAATAGGAAGTATATCATTTCAAAAAACAATCCACTTCCCTTGACAAAACAGTTCAAACAAATTTTTATCCAACTAACAATTTCTAACAGACCTAACAATTTTCTATCCACCAACTGTTTTCACACACCTATACCTAACTTCAATTTCCTAACTATTACTAACAGCTCTAACAGTTATAACAGAAAATTGAAGCAGGCTAACTCTCCTAACCGAATTCCAACTTAGCTTTAACCAACTTACCAACAAAATTTCAGCCTCCAATAACTTCTAACTTCCCTATTTTCAAACTAATTATAACAAAATATAAAACCAAAAACTCACCTTGCAATTGATTCATTCTTCACGTTCAGGAGAAGCACGCCACAAAAATATCTGAAATTCTCTACTCTCTCTCTCTCTCTATGCATAATCTTCAACCAATATTCATTCCTAATCTCCCTCATCCCTTTCTTCAACCTTTAACCACCTTCATATTCAATCTTGACCCTCCTATCTGCAACTCATAAAACCTCCACTATACTTCAACTTCTGAATCCACAACGTTCATGGCAAAAACCACGGATCTGCAATCATCTTGTTGTAACGCATATTCAACAATATGGAATCCGCAACATTAACACACATCGCCAAACGGGCAAAAAGTAGAAGAAAAGAAGAGAATGAAGAAGTCGTACCAGCAAGCATATCTGAGCCATTTCTGAAAGAATCTCAAGATTTATGGTTTTCTATCTTCATTGCCGCGAACGCCATCGGAGCATCTCCGATCGGTAGGCCTCAAATCTTCCCTTATCATCATCTATGAATTTAATATTCTAATTTTATCACGATCAAATCTTGTGAGTTGAAATGAATAAGAAACCGCGGCCTTATGTTTCGATCAGAGAAGAAGAAAGTCACACCATCTGAAACGAAGCAGAGATCTAGGAAGAGGAAGAAGAGACTGTTGAAACTGAACACTGATATAAAATTTGGAGAGTAATCGCTTATTAAATTGAAAGCAAACTGTTGGCTATATAGCCTTACAAATTGAAAACTGAAACACAGTTGCAACAGTCCATGTTTTACTGCCTAGAACGTGGAATGAGTCACTGAGAGAAAGATTCTAATTCTTATTCAAGTGCTGCCACTTCCCTAAAGAATAGGATATTACTTAATAGACTGTCAAACATAAAACAAATAAATATTAAAGAATAAATATTGTAAATCTAACATTCCCTCCCTTAAACTATATGCAACAAGCATTTAGTTTACCGCTGAAGCTTCAACCATTCCCAGCATATTTCGAAGTTTCAGAAATTGTGCTAATTTGAGAGGTTTTGTCATGATATCTACAACTTGTTCTTAAGATTTATAGTAGCTCAACTCCACAACATTATCCCTTGTCAAATCTCTAAGGAAATGAAACCTTATGTCAATGTGTTTGCTTCTACCATGAAAAACTGGATTCTTTGACAGCTTTATAGTAGAGTTATTGTCACACTGAATTAGAGTACTCTTCTCCTCTTTGTGACCAAGTTTCTCTAACACCCTTCTCATCCAAACACACTGACAAGCACAAGATGCAGCGGCTATGTACTCAGCCTCTGTAGTCGACAGTGTCACAACAAGCTGTTTTTTAGAAGACCACGAAACTGCTCTTGAACCAAGTAAAAAACAGAGCCCAAAGTACTTCTTCTATCATCTAAATAACCAGCAAAATCACTATCAGCATAAGTCAACAAATTTGTGCAACCTTCCTTCTTGTAGAAAATTCCAAGCTCAGTGGTACCTTTTAAATACCTTAGTATTCTTTTTGCTGCAAGCCAATGAGATTCAGTTAGACAAGACATGAATCTACTAATAAGACTCACCCCATACGTCAAATCAGGTCGTGTAGCAGTCAAGTACATTAGACTGCCAACAACTTGTTTGAAAAAAGTTTCATCAAATTTGGTTCCAGCTTCATCTTTTGACAACTTTGTGCCTGGAACTATAGGATTCTTTACTGAATTACTCTCTTCCATTCCAAACCTTGATAAAATTTCACGAGCATACTTTCTTTGACAAATAAAAATTCCACGAGAACTCTGCAGCACTTCAATACCAAGAAAGTATCTCATCTTCCCCAAATCCGACATGTCAAATTCCAACATCATCGAATTCTTAAATTCTTCACACATACTTTTATCATTTCCGGTATATATTAAATCATCAACATAAAGGCTTACTATTAAAATTTTACCTCTGTCTTTTGACTTTGTGAACAAAGTGTGTTCACAAACACACCTTTCAAAGCCTTCTCGAACAAAGAAAGCCTCTATCTTGCTATACCATGCTCTTGGTGCTTGCTTCAAGCCATACAACGCCTTTCTTAACTTGTAGACTTTGCCTTCTTCACCTTTCTTCTCATATCCCAGCGGTTGTTGCACAAACACTTCTTCATTTAGTTCACCGTGAAGGAACGCACTCTTTACGTCAAGCTGAAGAACATTCCAACTATTTTGAGCTGCTAAAGCAAGTATCAACCGAATAGTGTCAAGTCTGGCCACCGGAGCAAAAACTTCAGTATAATCAACTCTGTATTGCTGTGCATATCCCTTTGCCACTAGCCTTGCTTTGTATTTATCTATTTCACTGTTCTCGTTAAGTTTAGTCTTGAAAACCCATTTAACTCCAATGGGATTTACTCCTTGGGGCAGAACTGTTAGTTCCCATGTCTTATTCTTTTCTATTGACTCAATCTCTGCCGTCATTGCGTCCCTCCACTTCTTGCTCTTGACAGCCTCTTCAAATGAAAGTGGGTCATTTTCAGTGAGCATTATCATTGCATTCAAACCATCTTCATCTGACAAACCTTCACCAGTTTCATAATCTTCCATCCAAAACGGTGGGTTTCTTACCCTCCCTTCATTAGTAATTAGTGGTTCCTCCTCATGTGATTCACTAGATGTTGAACTAGATTCACTTGAGTTTCTTGTATTAGTAACAACGCCACCGTCTTCGTCTTCATTGCTCTCTACTCGTTCAATGTCATTCTCAAAATCATCTTTGCACTCTAAGGCATCCATCTTGCATTCATCTTTGCTTTTGTCCCAATTCCAGCATCCATTTTCCTCAAAAACCACATCCTTGCTAATGATTATCTTCTTTGAAGTTGGATCATATAATTTGTAGGCCTGTTTACGGTGGTTATTGGTAAACAACCGCTGATCCTCCAAATGGTTACTTATTTGGTTACTCGCAGGATCGATCAGATTGATCCTAAGACATGGTTGATTTTGAGGTTTTGATTAAGTTGGATAATGGTTAAATGACAAGAAAATAAAGAGGCTTTAAGTAAATTGCATGAAGAAATGGGCTTGATAAAATAAATGAAGGCTTGAAATAAAGGGCTTCGACAGGAAAAGTAAAGAAGAAAGCAAGTAAAGTTTCTGGAAAGTAAATGACTTTGATTAATAAAAGTGGTGTTTCACACATACATTCTCAACAATTCTTTCTCACACGCTGGGTACTCGAATCTATATGAGTGACTTTGTATATAATTGTGAACACACGCGAAAAACTGCGTGACCTACTACTATTTATACTAAAACATCCCAAGTAACCGTCGGGCAGTTACGCTGCTTCGAGATGACTCCACTTGGCACGTTCTCAGCGTTCGACGCTCCTGATCTTTGCACTTTGCACTTGGTAACCGCTGGAAACCGTTTTCCCTCCAAACGTTTGAATTTTAAACCGTTCCACTCTGAACCATCGAACACCTTCGTCGAGACGCATCTTCGACGAGAAACACCTTCGACGTCGAAGGCAACCAACTTCTCCTTTGGAAGAAATCCTCTAAGTACATTGCCATCTTTCGATGGGCATTTCGACAGACCCAGCTGGTCGAAAACATCCTTCAGCTTTACTGGCTGATATTAATAAAACAAGAGTGTCGAATTTAGGAGCCAACAAATTGCCCCCCAAGAATGCCTTATTTCGACTCTGAAAGAAAAAGGCATTCTTTGAAATGCCATTCGACACCTGTCTTTTCATTCTTAGTCACAAATTAAATTGTGTACTTTTTGTCTTCTACCAACCACTGACAATCCCAAGGAAAAGCCATCATTTCATCCGTACCTAAGACGTCACTTCAGTACGGCGTGCAGCGTGCCAAACGTCTTTTCACAAATTGTCATCATGACAATTCCCAAAAACGAGGGCACACGCTGCACCCTTTCATTTCTGCAGAACGGCTACAACAACAGGGAGACGCCACGTGTCCCACTACCTTCTGCAACATTAAATGGCATTAAATGTCCTCGAATTTGGGGATTTCCCCAACTACTATAAATAGCGCCAAGTACCCATTGTGGGACTTTTTCACGCTACCTTGCCCTCAGATATTCCTCATTGCATACAAGCTTTTACCACCTTTGTAAACCACCTGTTCTTCACTTCATCTTCAACCTTAGTACCAACAATGGCATCTGGTTCTTCCAACGCTCCTAGCGCCAACACTCCCTCTGGAAATGTCAAACCCAGGATTTTCTCCACTGCTCCCGTAGTGACTCCCACGGGCCAACGAAGGGTCCCTGAGCCTTTGGACATTGTTGTACGTGATGCTTATTCACGCCACCTCATGATTCCGGTTGGATATTCCAACCAAATCTTTGCCATGTCTGGCCCATTATACCCAAGCATTGCTGAAGCCATGAAGATCAAAAGCTACTTTCCGGTACTTGAAAAACTCAAACCGGTTGGATGCTCCAAGAAAGATGCAGAGGATAATGAAGATCTTGCCAAGGAGAAAATCGACCTCTGTTTCTTCAATAGAGGTGTTAGGGCTTTCAGGTCTAGCCCTAGCCTTACTCCTGACTATAGTGCTTGGCTGGAAAAAATGGAGAAACGCCAGGCTTCGATCTGGAAAGACATGGGGATATTCGACCTGGTTATGTTGTCGAAGACAGGTCTTAACTATTCCCCAGAAATGTTGATAGCTTCCTTACTCTTCTGGGATTACACCCATTTCACCTTCCATCTTCCCTGTGGCATGCTGACTCCCACGCTCTTTGACGTGGCCGCCATCACTGGCCTTCGACCCACTGGGGACTACTTCGACCCAGAGGAAATGTCAGAGGATCAGATTGGATTCTCTGCCATAAAACCAACCTACACCACCTTCATCAATCACTACCACGATAAGTCGATGGACGCTGTGTCGGACGTAGAGCATATCGCGTTTCTAGCCTTATGGCTGTCACGCTTTGTGTTTTGCACCAAGTCTTTACAGGTGACCAAAAAGATGGTTACTCTCGCCACTCAACTCCACCATGGCCAAAATATCTGTTTGGCAGAATTGATTTTGGCGAATATGTACGAGTCGATTAGCAACGGAGCGACTCTTCTGAAGATCATCGAGAACAGAGCCAGTCTGCTGCTTGCTGGACCTTTTTGGCTGCTTCAGCTGTGGCTCAATGCCACCTTCGAGTCTTTCTTACCTCAGAAGACTCAAATAAATGAGCAGGCTCCGGAAATAGCAAATAGGTGCATCGAAGGCACCAGATTGGCTCTGTTGACTCCAACGGAAGATGGGCTGGAGCTTCAACAAACTTTTACAAACTTCGTCTTGATGTTTGCTAAAAGGAAAGAGTTTGCTTCGACCATGGCTCTGTTTGCTCGATGAAAGGTTGGCCCAGAGTGGTTCACGAGGCCACATCCTAAGGCGTCAAGTGGTCCTCAGGTCGAAGAGCATACAACAATGTGGGAGGCATTTCTCACGCCAAGAATAATTCCCCTACGATTCAAGAGCTCCAAGACTCACTTGAGTCTAATCGTGTATCAACCAAACTTGGTGTCTCGCCAGTTTGGTATTATTCAAACACTACCTTCTACAATTTTTCCCAGGGAGAAGTCTATGTTATACTTCTGCAACGACTACACTGAAGACGCTGCCACTAAGCATATCGGCAGATATGCTGGTCGAACAGTTCTTTCGTTGTTTGACTATCAGCTTAACTTTCTCTGCTCACCATCCTTCGAGGAGTGGTGGAAAAGTTACTATACTGAGGAGTTTTTCGACGAGAAGGACTTCGTGGACGAACTTCAGAAGTCTTTTGTCCTTGTCTTGGACAAAATAAAGAAATGTAAGTTCATCCTTCCGAATTACTTTGTCTTTCCCTTTCGACTGGTAGCCTGTTAATTATTTTGTCTACTTTCAGTTGTTCGAAAGCCTGCAGCCAAGAAGGCTGCAGAAGGCCAACAGGGAGGAGGCCCCTTAACAAAACCTCCACCACCGGCGAAGACTATAGCGCCAGCGAAGACCACAACAAACCAACAGGGGGAAGGCCCTTCGAAAAAGCCTTCTGCATCGGTAACCAGACTTTTATTATTTTCTTCTGGCTTTAACTTTCCGACTTTCGATGCAACTTCTAAATCGAACTCCAATTGGTTTTTTAGGCACCTTCACCCAAGAAACGGCCAGCACTGACGGTCGAATCTGGGAGTGACGAAGAAGATGATTCTCCCCCTGCTCCTCTTAAAATGCGAAAGCTGAAGAAGGACGTTCCTCTTCCTGAGGCTCGAACAATTAGAATAAAGGTTGCTGGGAGAAAACCCAGGCCACCTCCAGTAATTATTGAAGAGCCAACGGAGGAGGAATTAAATGTTCTTCTCAATAAACCTGTCGAAAGCGACAATTCCAGCCCTGGGGCTGAAGCTCCTTTGCAGGTAATCTCTTTGATCCCTTTGTAACTCAGGTGTCGATACCCACGTTCGATTATGTCTCTTTCGAATTTAGAAGATTCTTCTTCTTCTCTTTTCAGGACACCACTGAAAGCTCAGCGCCAAGGACTTCTGAAACATTGGATTCTGCTGAACTCAGCAGGCCACAAGAAAAAGACTTGACGAACGATGAAGCCAATATTGAAACAAATGAAGCCAATGCTGAGACAGTAGAACAACCAACAGAAGATCCACAAACAGAAGAGCAACAACCAAAAGAGATTCAGGTGGTTGATCTGTCGGAAGAAAATCGTAACGAAGGGGACCGCGGTGACGCTGGCGAAGAGGATCAAGGTGACGCTGGCGAAGGGGACCATGATGACGCTGGTACTGCCGCAGTCCAAGTCGAAGAGAGTCAAGTCGAGGCAAATGCTACTCAACAGCCTCAACCCCAAGACAACGTTGTTGCAAAGGTTGTCACCTCAACAAAGCATAGGTCGAAAGAAGACTTAGAATTCTTGAAGCAAACTGATCCTGTTGGCTATCTGAATGCCATCATCGAGAGCAAGGGAAGTTCGTCTGATGTTAGTCAGGAGGCTCCTACTCTGTCTTGGAAGTCCACTGAAACTTCTCCTCTCGATGAGGCTTTGACGAAGGTTAAGGCTCAGTTCTTCAAGAAGGATTTGATGAAAGCTTTGGAGGGGGACCCTACTGCTCCATCATATTTGGGGGCTATTTTGAATGCCGTAGACTTGCTAGCTGTGCCTCCGGAAGTTTCAGGCTTTATCATGGAGTTACACTCCATTATTGATCAAGTCTCAGCAGATTATCGGTGACAAAGGGGCTTTAATAGCCAGCTTGAAGTGTTATATGGCAAAAGCTCTTATGCATGGACTGCTGTAGCAGAGACAACTTCTCGAATTGCGGAGTTGTCGAAGCAAAAAGCATCTAAACAAGAAGAAGTTGATGCCATCGATCGAGAGAATGCTTCCATCAAGGCGCAAATCGAAGAACTAGAGGCTAAGATGAATGCCAATACTAAGCGCAAGGAGGAACTTCTCTCGACTGTTCCAGACACCGAAAGTCAAGCTGAAATCACACAAGGCCTAGAATTTGCTGAGAAAGCTCAAGCCTTCGACGATCAAATTGCCAAGCTTGCGCAGGCGAATGCCTTGTGCAACAAAAGATTGGAGTTGCAGCAAGCTAAATACCTTCGACTCAAGGACTCCATCCCCTTCTGATTGATTCAGCCCTTTAACCATATATTGTAATATGTATTCGACAATATTGCCATTTTGGCTAATTTATAAAAAATTTCCATTTTGGCTTATTTATGGTTAATTTAGTCGTTACTTGTTATTTTATTTTTATCTCTTGGAGTATAGGTTTATACTTTTTCAAATATTTACCATTTACTCTCAAGAGCCTTTTATCTTCACCTAGCTCTTCGACTTCATAAGCTCCACCAGAAAAAGTCTGGATAACTCTGAATGGTCCTTCCCATTTGGGTGACCATTTTCCCATGCTTCGATCCCTTCGATCCATGGGAAGAATCACCTTCCAAACTAGTTCTCCAGGAGAAAATGCCTTAGGTTTCACCTTTTTATTATAAGAGTCTTCTACTCTTTTCTTGTGAAGCCTGAGTAGGTCAAGAGCGCGCAATCTTTCTTCGTCTAAATCCACTAGTTCGTCTAACATCATATCCCAATAAATTTCAGAGGGAATATCATAATGTCTCTGAACCCTTGCAGATTGAAGACAAATTTCTGCAGGCAACACCGCGTCATGGCCAAAAGTTAGCCTATATGGTGTTGTACCTATGGCTTCTTTTGGGGACGTTCGACAGGCCCACAAAATCTGGTCTAACGTCTTATGCCAATTTTTTGGCTTCTTCCCAACATGCTTTTTTATCAAGCCAATCACTACTTTGTTCTCTGCTTCGACTTGACCATTTGCCTGTGCATAATAAGGCGTTGATGTTAGGAGTTTAAAGCCCGTTTCCTGAGCGAATTCCTGCATCTTTCGACCGGTGAAAACTGATCCTTGATCAGTAGTTATAGTCTCAGGGATTCCATATCTAAAGATAATGTTCTTTTGAATAAATTCAATGACATTTTCTTGGTCCACATTGACTAAAGGGATAGCTTCGATCCACTTAGTAAAATAATCAATGCCTACCAATATATACTTCTGACTCTTTGATGATGCTGGTCGAATCTCTCCAATGAGGTCCAACGCCCATCCTCTAAAGGGCCAAGGTTTCACTATCGAGTGAAGTTCGCTTGCTGGTACATGTTGGATGCCTGTATGGACTTGACATTCTTGGCAACCTTTAGCGAACTCGACACAATCTTTCAACATGGTGGGCCAGTATAGTCCTTGTCGAAACAACAACCATTTCATCTTATGGCCTACTTGGTGAGCCCCACATGCTCCAGCGTGCATAGTCGAAAGGGCTATGTATGCCTCAGTTTCACTTAAACATTTTAGCAATACCCCTTCAGGCGTCTTTTTAAATAACTCATTACCCATGAGTACATAACTCAACGCCTTGTACTTTGTTTTTCGTTCTGTCGAAGCTACTGGATTTTGAAGATAATCCACAATGGGCTTCCTCCAATCTTGCTTTGACAAATTATCTATGAACGAAATTTCGAAGTTACTTTGATCAGCATATCCTAGTCTTGTCGATTCCAAGTCTGTTGGTGATAGACAAGTTGCTTTTATCTTTTCTCGAACTTCGATTGCTCTTTGTAATCTCGTTTTTGAAATCTTGTATCCAGATGCAATTTGTGCCAAGTCGTTGGCTATTTGATTTTCCAATCTGGGTATGTGTCGAATATTGACCACTTCAAATTTTTCAATAAACGATTTGCTATCACGAAATACATAATGAGATTTTCTCTTATGCATTTATATTCTTTTGTGACTTGCTTAATGACTAACTCTGAGTCTCCCATTATTTCGACTCGAGTTGCCCCCAATTCCAACAATATCTCAAGGCCAGTAATTAGAGCTTCATACTCAGCCTCATTGTTCGAACAAGAACCTGATATCTTGTACTTGAATGTTGTTGGAATTTTTTCTGGAGAGATAATCAAGACTCCTACTCCTGTTCCATCTTTATGGCTGGAACCATCGAAGTAGAATTTCCAAGGTTCTATCTCCACATAATTAATATCCTCAACTTGAATTGAGTGGTCGACTATAAAGTCTGCAACCACTTGTCCTTTCACTGCCTTAAGAGGCATAAAGGTCAAGGAGTATTCAGTTAATGCTAGAGCCCACTTGCCAATTCGACTGTGCAAGATGGGTTTCGACAACATGTACTTGAAAACATCAAAATGAGACGAAACATACACATCAACTGGTTTTATATATTGCTTGAGTTTTGTACAAGAGAAATACAGGCATAAACACAATTTTTCAACTTCGCTATATCTAGTTTCTGCATCGTTCAAAACTCTACTAAGATAGTAAATGGGTCTTTCAACTCCATTCTCATCTTCTTGGGCTAACATGCTTCCCAAAGTTTTGTCGGATGCAGCTATGTACAATCTCATACTCCTATTGCTACAAGGAGGCACCAAAATAGGTGGCTTGGTGAGGTACCCTTTGATTTTGTCGAAGGCTTCTTGTTGCTCTTGCCCCCATTCGAATCCCTCTTTATTCAGTCGAAGTAAGGGTGAAAAGGCTTGAGCTTTCCCACTTAGGTTAGATATAAATCTCCTTAAGAAATTTATCTTGCCTAACAGAGATTGCAGTTCCTTCTTATTCGATGGCGCTTTCGCTTCCAGAATAGCCTTCGTCTTGTTCTGGTTGATTTTGATTCCTTTCTTGTGGACAACGAAGCCCAAGAAATCCCCAGCTTTCACACAGAATGCACACTTCAAAGGGTTCATCTTCAGACCATGTTCTCTCATTCTTTCGAATGATTGTCGAAGGTGGTCAATATGATTCTTCCTGGAAACAGATTTTATAACAATGTCATCAATATATACTTGCATAAAAGTGTTAATAAAATCATGGAAGATAGAATTCATTGCTCGCTGGTATGTTGCCCCAGCGTTCTTTAGGCCAAAAGGCATCACTACCCATTCGTAAGTGCCTAGAGCCCCAGGGCATCGAAAAGCTGTTTTCGACACATCCTCTTCAGCAATGAATATTTGATTATATCCTGAATAACCATCGAGCATACTCAGGTATTCATAGCCAGCGGCAGAATCGACTAGCATTTCCGCCACAGGCATAGGATATTCATCTTTGGGCGTAGCAGCATTCAAATCTCTGAAATCTATGCACACCCTTAATGTACCATTTTTCTTAATTATTGGCACAATGTTTGCAATCCATTCGACATACCTCGTAACGCGTATGAATTTTCACTTCAGCAGTCTTTCGACTTCCGTTTTGATCTTCGACAGTATTTCTGGAGCGAAGCGTCTTGGACTTTGCTTGATTGGCTTCTTCCCAGGTTTGATTGGCAACTGAAGTTCTACCAATCCTCTGTCGAGACCAGGCATTTCGTCGTAATCCCATGCAAAACAGTCCTTGAACTCTTTCAACAATTGGATTACTTCCAACCTAAGTTCTGGGTCAATTTTGGCGCTGATGTAAGTTGGCTTTTTCTCTGACCCTTCGCCTAAGTTGATTTCTTCTAAAGGATCTTGCGCTAACATTTTAATGTTGTTGGCCAAGGGGTCCTTTTCGAAGCCCAAAGGCTCATCGTCATAGATGGCGTCGAGCCTCTGTTCCTGCATTCCTTCTGGCATGATATCAGGAGGTTCTGGATCGAAATCTTTTCGCGGACCTGCAGCAGATAACTGTTGATCATTGGCCTGTGTGGCCATGTACTTTACTTCGGCTTCGAGAGCCGTTATCATCTTTGTTTCGGCTACATAAGCCGAAATTCGCTTCAATGATTGTGACTCAGTCATTATCACTGAATTCACTTCCCCAACCAGTTGGTTGGATATCAGTTAACCCACTGAAGTCTATGTGGGACAAGTCTTCTCTGTCCCATTGAAAACCATGCTCAGGGTGCAGGTATAGAGAACAAAAAGTATTTGGCGCTGGCGCCAAGTCGAAGTCAGGTGTTGGACATGGCCCTATGTGAGCCAAGTTCTTGTCGAAATCTGCCAACCCTAGGTGATTCACTTCGCCCAGGTAATAGCTTTGATCTGCTTCTATGTTTTCGACCATCCCATCTGGACGCCATAGCAGCAACCTCTGGTGCATTGATGATGGTACAGCTCCAACACCATGAATCCATTCACGGCCCAACAAAAGATTATAGTTAGGTTTGGCCGATATGACCATAAACATTGTTGGTCGAAGGATAGATCCTACCTTGATATCCAGTTGGATCACTCCCATAGTGGTCCCTATGCCGCCCTCATAGTTCGACAGGACCATGTTGTGAGGCTTGATGTCCTCATCCCTTTTGCCTATTTTCCTTAGCATAGAGTGAGGAATAATGTTGATGGTTGCCCCACAATCCACCAAGATTTTATTCACTGTAGTTTCTTCGAGTTTAGCCCTTATAAATAAAGGCTTGAGGTGATTTTTCATCGCCTCTGTAGGTGGTTCGAAGAACCCATTTTGTTCCTCAGTAGTGCCATTGTCCATGACGAAATAGCACACTGGCCTATGTTTGGCCATTTCTTGCTCCACTTCCCAATCACTTGTTTCGACCTCCACCTGTCGGTTGAACTCTCTGGGCAGCACTGAGACTATATTCACCATGATGTCCAAAGTATCATCAGATTCAGAACCATCTTCGTCCTCAATTTCACCTTGGTTAGGCCAAACTAGCCTGTTGGTTACTGGCTCTCTTTCCAGAGGTTTCCTTTCCTTCCTTAGAGGAACATTTGAACTGGTTTCTGCCTTTGGTTCATTGGCAGCCTCCCTCTCAGCTTTTCGTCGCCTCTGGTATCTCCTCCACTGAGATCGAGACATAAGATTTTTCCCTTTGTAGTTGCTTGACACCTGCGTAACTTTAGCGGCAGCAACTTGAGGCTCTTTCTTTTGTGTTAAAGATGAACCCCTTGGCACGTCGAAAGAGTGCCATCTTTCTTCGCTTGGCCTCTTTCAACCAGATGTTTTGTACCATGTATCTACTGGCACATTAGTCGGAGGCCTGAAAGTCAATGGCCTCTTTTCTTGGTTTGAACCTCTTTGGGAGGCTTTTCTGGGATCATGTCGAAGATCAACATTTTCCCTTCTCCTATTTGCTGCTCTTACGCCTTGAATAAGTTCAGCAGCTTTTTTGTCAAAGATCGAACTGCATCTTGGACACAACATCACTTCTGACTTCTTTTTCTGGCATCTTTGCAGGAAATCTGCCAGATTTTCATTTTCCCGAGGGAAAGCAGTCTTGTTAGCTTGTTCTTGCCTCATGGCCTCCTCTGATGCTTTTGGGTCAGAGACTTCGACCATGTTGACATTCATGGTATCTTTGTTGGCAAGAGTCAACTGCTTCATTTGAATCTCCAAGTCCTCTGTCTGGCCTTGAACTGTGGCCAAGTGAGAACTGGGTTTTGGTCCAGATTCTTGGGCTCCAACCGTCTCCAGCTTTGGGCTTTCGACCGCTTTCTGAACCGCTTCAATTGTCTTTCTGGATAAATTCCCATAAAAACTGCCAAAGATTGGCATGTTGACATGGTCCTTTGAGACTTCGACCATTGTGATTCCTGGCCTCTTCGACTGGCTTCTGGATGCCTCGATCACGTTCACCTCTGAAGGTTCAGCATAGTGGGCTTCAGCCTGCAACGGATTAGAGTCCACAGCCATGGGGGTTTTGTCAGCAAACTTCAACCTCCCTTCTTCGATAGCGTCTTGCACAAGATTCCTGAAAAGAAAACATTGAGACGTTTTATGGCCCAGAAAATTATGATATTTACAAAAGCCTCTCTTCTTTCTTTGATCAAGAGGAGGCACTTTTACCCCTGGGGGTACTATCATTTGGCCATCTTTTACAAGCAAGTCAAAGATCTCATCACATTTTGTAATATCAAAACTATAAGTCTTTTTGGGGAACCTATCGTTGGTCCTTTCTGGACCAGTGGGATTTTTCCCACTTGAGGGGACTAATAGTTTGCAAGAGTATGGTGGCCCTTGTTTTAGTTCCGCTAAATCGACTTCTCCTTCTTCGACAGTTATAGTATCGTCGAAGGATTCTGGATCTTCGTCATCCATCTCAACATACGCTATCCTCTCCCTCTTATGAGTTTTCGTTGCCTTTGCTTTTTCAGCTTTGAGGCGTTCTACCTGTCGAACTCTATCGGCCAGTTGGGCCATGTCTCTCAGGTATTGAGTGTCTAACTTCTTCCTAATGGAATAATCTAAACCGCCTGCGGCTATTTCGACTAACTCATGTTCTGACACTTGTGTAAAACATCTTGCTTTGAGCAACCTAAACCTATTTAGATATTCGTCTATAGGTTCAGTGAAACGTCTCTTTACACTGGCCAATTCTTTCAGGCTTATCTTGGTTTGCCCCATGTAGAATTGCTCGTGGAACAATCTTTCCAACTGGGTCCAATGATGGATCGAATTGGGGGGGAGAGTTGTAAACCAAGTAAAAGCGTTCTTTGTTAAAGAACTTGGGAAGTACTTAATCCTCAGGTTTTCGTTGTTCGAAATATCTCCTGCTTCGATCAAGTATCTCGCCACATGTTCGACAGTAGATTCTGTCGTGTCCCCAGAGAACTTAGTGAATTTAGGGACTTTACATCTAGGAGGTAAGTCTGTTTGTAACACGTATTCTGACAGCGGGGATGTAAAGTTGGGCCTTCGAAAGCCCATGTTCATCCCATTTTGAGTCATGATCCTTTCGATCATGGTTGCCAGATTATTTTCCAAACCCATGTTTTGGTATTGGATATGCTGAACTACTTCGTCAGCATTTTGGTTTCTGTTAACTAACCTTACCTCTGGGGTTATTACTCTAGGTTCCTCGACAGGTTGCTCCAATCGTGCCCTAAGGTTTTCTTCGACAGGCTGTTGGACTTGGTTGATAGTGGTTTCTTCCTCTAAGAATACACCCTGGTTTCCCCTTATTTGCACCCTTTGGGGCTGTCGAATAGGTTGGGGTACTCCAAAGAAATCAGCCAAACGCGTCATTTGCGCTGTCATCTGCTGATTCGATTGAGTAGTGTTTTGTATTAGAGGGTTCAACACTGTACTTAAAGTTTGTGCCAACATTTGAACCATATCATGGTTGCTTTCGTCCATTTGTTGCCTCAAGACTGCTGTCGAGGCATTTGTAAGGCCATGTGCTACTTGGGACGTTCCTCCTAAGAGTTGGGTCCTATTTCTATTCGCCATACCTACTCCAGAACCTTGGAGTGGCGAAGAGGCACTCACTAAGGGGTCTGAAAAAGTGGACGCAGCGTTCGTCAGGCTAGCCAAGTCAGAAGTTGGCATGCCATAGAGTGGTTCTCGATTATGACCGCCTATCATAAATCCTGGGGGAACATAAGGCCTTGTGCCTAAATTTCCCCTTGGTGGGGGAGTTCCCAAAGGCACTCTGGGGCCTGTGAACGGAGGTAATGGCCCCGTTGTTGTGACCGTTACTGTTGATGTTGAACCAGCGGTTATCGCTTCACTTACGGTCGGGATAACCGTTGCTCCCACATTCGTTTGTGGGATTTCGTTATTGTTTGGCGGATTCGCCATCTCTTCTCTTCTTCTGGCAGTATTGGTATCGTTAGTGTATATTCTACCACTTCTCAATAACATACAACACTCCTCGAAAAAGATGAGGTTATGTTTAAAAGGTTAAACTTCAAAAATCAACACACAGTCCCACCAGGTGTGCCAATTTGTTTACCGTGGTTATTGGTAAACAACCGCTGATCCTCCAAATGGTTACTTATTTGGTTACTCGCAGGATCGATCAGATTGATCCTAAGACATGGTTGATTTTGAGGTTTTGATTAAGTTGGATAATGGTTAAATGACAAGAAAATAAAGAGGCTTTAAGTAAATTGCATGAAGAAATGGGCTTGATAAAATAAATGAAGGCTTGAAATAAAGGGCTTCGACAGGAAAAGTAAAGAAGAAAGCAAGTAAAGTTTCTAGAAAGTAAATGACTTTGATTAATAAAAGTGGTGTTTCACACATACATTCTCAACAATTCTTTCTCACACGCTGGGTACTCGAATCTATATGAGTGACTTTGTATATAATTGTGAACACACGCGAAAAACTGCGTGACCTACTACTATTTATACTAAAACATCCCAAGTAACCGTCGGGCAGTTACGCTGCTTCGAGATGACTCCACTTGGCACGTTCTCAGCGTTCGACGCTCCAGATCTTTGCACGTTGCACTTGGTAACCGCTGGAAACCGTTTTCCCTCCAAACGTTTGAATTTCAAACCGTTCCACTCTGAACCATCGAACACCTTCGTCGAGATGCATCTTCGACAAGAAACACCTTCGACGTCGAAGGCAACCAACTTCTCCTTTGGAAGAAATCCTCTAAGTACATTGCCATCTTTCGATGGGCATTTCGACAGACCCAGCTGGTCGAAAACATCCTTCAGCTTTACTGGCTGATATTAATAAAACAAGAGTGTCGAATTTAGGAGCCAACAAGGCCTTTGATTCATCACTTACTCCCAACAAAACACATTTCTTACTCTTGTCATCCAGTTTACTTCTTTTTTGGTCTGGAACGTGTGCATGAGCTACACACCCAAACACTCGAAAGTAGCCAATTGTTGGCTTCACACCACTCCATGCCTCTTCTGGAGTTTTGTTTTGCACTGCCACAGTAGGACATCTATTGAGGATATGCACACTCCATTTTACAGCTTCCGGCCAAAACATTTTAGGAACCTGTTTCTCGGCTAACATAGAGCGTACCATGTTCATGATTGTCCTATTTTTTCTCTCAGCAACTCCGTTTTGTTGTGGAGTATAGGCTGCTGTCAGTTGTCGGGATATGCCTTGAACTTTGCAAAATTCTTCAAACTCATTTGAGGTAAATTCACCGCCTCTATCTGTCCTTAGAGAGGTGATATATTCACCAGACTCCTTTTCAACACAAGCTTTAAAATTCCTAAACATTGCAAAAGCCTCAGATTTTTCATGTAAGAAGTAAATCCAAGTTTTACGAGTGAAATCATCGATAAAACTTAGAATGTACCTCTTGTTGCTATTTGAATTTGGTTTAATGGGTCCACATATGTCTGCATGCACGAGTTGCAGCTTGTTTGATGCTCTCCATAAACTCTTTTTGGGCATAGAGTCTCTATGTTGCTTGCCGGTTAAACACTCTGTGCACAACCTTTTTGGAATCTTGAGTGAAGGCAACCCATTAACCATCTTATGAAAAAGTTTCCTAAGTCCCTTGTAGCTCAAGTGAACATACCGACAATGCCAAAGGTAAGATTCATTTTCTGACTCAGTTTTGAAACACATAGACTCCTTTGGTATCATACCAGCTAGCAAGAAGAACATTCTATTTCCACTCATATTTGTCTGCATAATTAACCCTTTTGTAGGATGATATACCCTACACTTCCCATTTTGAATCAGAATAGCTAAGCCTTTTTCTTGAAGCTGCCCTATGCTCAATAAGTTATTTTTCAACTTAGGAATGTAGTAAACATCAGAAATTACCTGAGTAATTCCATTAACTTGCATGTGAACACTTCCTTTTCCCATAACCGCCATTCTAGTGTCATTGCCGAGTCTTACAGATTGTCTTAAGCTTTCATCCAAGTTTGTGAACCACTCCTTGATTCCACTCATATGATTGCTACATCCGGAGTCGAGAAACCACACCTCTTCCTTTTTGGTATGTTTGAGTTCAACATAGGACATTAATAAAAGCTCCTCTTCTTCTTCCCCTTCCAATTCAGCATAGTTGGCCCTTCTCTCCCAGTCTGGACACTCGTATTGATAGTGTCCTAACCCGTGACATCTAAAACACTCAATGACAACTTTGTTGATGGGTTGTCTTCCCCTTCCTCTACCTAGACCACCTCTAAATACACCTCAACCTCCTCCTCTTCTTGCTCTATCTTCATGTGATATTTTTAGAACTTGCTCTTCTTCTCCATGGCTTCTCATCCTTTGCTCGTGAACGAGAAGACTGCTCTGCAACTCGTCAATTGTCATCGTGTCTAGGTTGTTGGATTCTTCAATTGAGCATACCACATAATCAAATTTTGAGACCATTGATCTCAAAATTTTCCCAGTAATGATTGTTTCAGTCATACTTTCACCAAGAGCTTTCATTTTGTTAGCAATGGTTAGAGTACAAGAGAAATAAGCATTCACTGTTTCCCCTTCTTTCATGTGAAGAATCTCAAAATCCCTTTGTAAAGCTTGTAATTGGGCCCTTTTAACCCGAGTTGAGCCCTGGAATTTTTGCTTCATTGAATCCCATATACCCTTAGACGTGTCTTTGTTAAGGATTATTTCAAGCACATCACGTGGGATTGCTTGAAAGAGGTAATTTTTTCCCTTCAAATCCTTCAGTTTCTGCTCTTCAATCAATTTACTTTGTGTCTCTGTCGGTTGTACTCCACCTGCCACGACCAATATTCCATTCTCAATGAGACCCCAATAATCTTTAGATCGGAGAAAATTTTCCATCAACATCGCCCAATGATCATAGTGACCATCAAACATGGGAATCGCCGGCTGCATGAAGCTACTGCTACCATTTTCTGTCATTCTTCTACTTGAAATAAAATGGGAGCTTCTCTTCTCACACTCACTGTGTTTCTCTCACACTCACTGTGTTTCTATCACACTCACACACTAAGGATCAGGCCCCAATAATGGAGCTCTGATACCAATTGTTGAAACTGAACACTGATATAAAATTTGGAGAGTAATCACTTATTGAATTGAAAGCAAACTATTGGCTATATAGCCTTACAAATTGAAAACTGAAACACAGTTGCAACAGTCCATGTTTTACTGCCTAGAACGTGGAATGAGTCACTGAGAGAAAGATTCTAATTCCTATTCAAGTGCTGCCACTTCCCTAAAGAATAGGACATTACTTAACAGACTGTCAAACATAAAACAAATAAATATTAAAGAATAAATATTGTAAATCTAACAGAGACGAAGAGGACGATGTAGTAATTTCGGTGAACAGTGAAGCTTCGCCGCCTCCGGTGCAACAAAGCGATTTCTAGCGAAGAGATGAAAGAGAGAGGAAGGATGTGTTTCGAGAAGATGAAGAGTCACAAATTATCTCTTAACCCTATAAACACCAAAATATATCGTTTTGCTTAATTGTTTTTTTAATTGAAGTAATAATATGAATAATTGGAAATTGAAAAAGAAAACTGAATAATCTTGAGGTTGGTAATGGACCGAGCCACATTCCTATACCTTAGGCCCTCAAACTTTGTTTGGCCTGAAGTAAATTGTTACAAAAAACATTTCTGGACTGGGATTGAAACAGCTTCTGGATCATTTTTTGTTTGGGCTTTGAATCTGCTGAAGCATAGCCTCTGATTGCAACACAACACCCCCTGAGCTTACTATTTCTTTGTTAGATTTAAGACTTTTTCTTTGTTAATTTTTCCTGTGACAAAATTGTAAAATCAATAAAATTTATTAGATCTTCTTAGTTGATTTTAGGAATTAATTCTTTAGTTTTTTGATAGAATTTTCCTCACATAAAAAACTAATAAAAAATACTTTTTCTTTTAGTTTTTTTTCTTTCATATTTTACACTGTCATTTTTGTGGGTATTTCCATGTTCCGAAGCTTGATTGCATTTGATTTCTTGACAACTCATTGTTAGTTTGAGTTATGAATTGATACCTGGGTCGAGTTTGCATTTCCTTGTTATTTGCTAACTCGTTTTGTGAATTTGTGCGAGCTTCTAATGGAGATTTCTCATACCATAAGATTTTGCAGACTATTTGTGCTTGTATAGTTTTGTATCTTGTGCAGGGCTATTACATGACAACTGACAAATCGGATGCATGTGATTTATTTTCATGTGGATGTTTAGATGCTTATCTTTTTATGTTGGATTTCTGACATTCTTTTCTTTGTTGGTGGAACAGCTCACAAAGATCTTTGGGTTTCTTATTTATTTGTTGCACTTTGCTTCGAATTGAATCCGTTTGGTACTTTCTGATTCTGGTTTAATTTCTGCTATGTATTTTCCTCTTTATGATGCCATGATAAGTATAAATAAAGATGCATGCTTTATCGATTTTCTAGATATCATGAGAAGTAGGAAATAAAGATGTGTGCTTTAACGACTTTGATCTTTGCATGTTCCATATATGATAGTTATCCCCGCCCTTAGGCTTTTGCATGCTAACGTAGGTAGACATTTCCCTTTTAGCATTTTCTTCCTTTTTTGCATTTGTATTTAAAACTAAAACTTTCTTTTTCTTGGCAAATCATAAAACATACTAATCACACTTAAATCCCTTTTTCAATGTAACAAAACACAAACCAATCAAATGTGACATCTTTCCTTGAGGGCGTAACTCAAAACCATTTTCACAAGGGTTCGTCACCCATAAAAAACACAAAACAAACAGAAACATGTGAGCCAAACTACGACGCTCTGATTCCTTAAAAGGGATACATAGGCAACAGGTCGCGGGGCCTAACCGAGCAAAATTCGTAAATACTTCCTTCTTTTCCCAGCGTTTCTTTTGCATGCATTCTTCTTCAGTAGTAAGCAGTAGACATAGATTAGACACACCCATAAGATAGATAACAAGAGTGGATATCGTAGAGTGCTACAGGCATGTGGGATGCTAATACATTCCCCTCGCATAACAGACTCCCTTATCTGATTTCTCGGTCGCAAGACCGTGACTTCTCCCTTCTCAGGTTTTTTCGATGTTCACCTTTCTCTTTATGTGGGATAAAAGGCGTTCGATGGCGACTTCATTGTTTGATGAAGTTAAGCCGATTATTTCACCAACCACGCCGATTATTTTTTAAAAATTCCAAAAGGCTTATTGATTTTGGAGGAGATTATGAAGTGAAGAAGATAAAGGGATTTAAGATGGTATGAAATAAGACATATGATATATTAAAAATCAACTTTTAATTTGAGCCATCTATTTTAACCTAATGGTCAATAAATATTCTTTTTATTCTCATATAATAATAACATTCTCATTAGATATGCTCCATATATATATATATATATATATATATATTCCATTAAAAACTATTCAATGTTTAAAACCAACCGTTCTATTATTTTTTCTTGTAAATCAGTCGAATTTGGTCGACTGTCTGGTTGATCTCATCATTTAATTTGGATAGTAAAAAATTAGTTCTATAGGGTTCAGATTAATTTTTTAAGTCCGTCAAAAATCAAAACCAATCAAACTCAACTAATACTTATTTTATTACTTTTATTACTATAGACCTGACTTATTATAAAAATGGAGTTCATTATTGTTACGTTGTCATCATTTTTATAATTTAATGATAGTATTATATACTCACAAGAATATAAGGGCATGCAATATAAAATTTTGAGTGTTGTATAACTTATGATTTAAAATATATTAATGACCAAATTAATGTCAAATGATATTAAAAATGTAATCACAAAATAATAACTGTTTCAATAGTAAAAAAATGGTTCTTCTTTTGGGCCATTATAAATTTTTGATAGTTTTTCGTTTTGAAAAAAAAAAGAAAAAGAATGTGTGAATTTTATGAAAAAATAATCATTTTTATGGGTTTGGCCAAATAAATATTGAACCGGTTAAATCCACTCGATTTTCCCGACAAACCAATTTAATCGAATTCATTGAAAATTGAAATTTCATGGTTAAAATTGAAGATTTAAAATAAAATCGTGATTTGAGTTGAATCTAAATTTTAGCCCGATTTTTACTAAAATCGATCGATTGTACAACCCTAGTCATAACTATATACCTCCAAATTTAATAGAAAAGAAGAAAATCTAGATAATAATATTTTTCGCCTTATTTCATTTCATTATGATCGTCCTAGAGTACAACAACATAACTACAAGTTATGTGAAATTAAAAGAAAAAAATGGTTGAATGTCAACATAATAGCTAAATAATAAACTAATATAATATCTTATTATGGCATTTATGTACTCTCTTAGATTTGTGCTCATATAATCTATAACATCAATTTAACACATACACAATGTCCATAAATACACCTTGGCATAAAACTAGGCGGACACATATCTATTGGACATTCACAATCTTGAAAACATCTTATACCAGCTGTAATGGAAAAAGTTAAAGAAATACATGGTTACAAAAATAAGATCAAATATTGTGTAAAAAGAAGAAAAAAATTGGAAAACATAAAAAAATTGTTTACCTTCAACGTTTGTTGCAAATAAAAATATAAAAACAAAGATAATCATAACATAAACAAATTTGACAATATCAAGCGTATTTTTTCCCATTTGCATGTATCAAATATAATATTATTTTATCTCTGTATAATTTATAAAGCTAAAACTCTTCGAAAATTAATTAAATAGCTTTTAGCAATTATCAGTTAAAGAATTGTTTTCCTAAAATTAGAATCATCATACAAATGCCTTCTAAGTGCATCGATGTTGTGTTTGTCCCTTCAAGATACTTAATATGAAGGTCATTTGAAATATTTATCAATAATAAGATTTTTTTTTATATTAAATTTATATTATTTTATAACATTTTATAATAGAAAAGTTAAAACTAAAAAACAAAGAATGAAAAGTTCATCGAGAATTCTCTAAGAGAACATGAAAATTTTATGATTGGTAATGATGTATGTTAGGATTGATGAAAAGGCATGCAATAGCAATCAAAATTTCTAAATCTGATGGGAGAAGTTACTTTGTAGTCAATTCATTAGATAATTTTTCTAAATTATAAAAGAATTGTTTATTTAGTCATCATTGTTGTTTTCTTATTTATAACTGTGGGATTTTGGATCGAACTCTAGTTGGTCGAAGTACATGCTGTAGTCGAAGAAGGGTCTAGCATGTATTTGTCGAAGGATTCTTGTCGAATTAGGTTTTAGTATTTAAACCCTAATTTGTTAAGTTAGCTTGTTTGTTAAGTTAGCTTGTATAATGGGCCTTGTGGAAAAAGCCCATTAGTTAGTATGTTAGGTTTTATTATAAATAGCATACTAGTCTCTCATCATTGCAACACAGCAAATCCTAATTTAGGGTGAGAGGGTTATTTGTTATTCTTGTAAACTTGTAATCTTGTTTCCTAAGAGAAAGTAAAGAATAGCAGTTATAACCAATTCTTGTGTTCTTCTTCTTCCTTGTTTGATATTCCTCCCTTGTTCTATACTTTGTTATTGGCATTGAATTCACAACAAATTGGTGCGGTGAGCGTGGAGAAGATGCCTTCAACAAAGTATGAGATCGAAAAGTTCACCGGAGTGAATGATTTCGGTCTATGGCGCTTGAAGATGAAAGCTCTACTGGTTCAGCAGGGTTGTTTGGAAGCGTTGAAGGGAGCGACGGCGATGGACGCTGCGCTAACAGAAAGAGAGAAGACGGCCATGATCGAGAAAGCACACAGCGCAATTTTGTTGAGCCTTGGTGATAAGGTTCTTCGACAGGTATCAAAGGAGACGGCGGCATCAGGGTTATGGGTGAAACTTGAAAGTTTGTATATGACCAAATCTCTGGTAAATCGACTCTACCTGAAGCAAGCTTTGTATTCATTCAAGATGATCGAAGACAAAGTGTTGGCTGAGCAGTTGGATATGTTCAACAAGCTGATTCTTGATCTTGAAAATATTGATGTAAAGATTGATGATGAAGATCAAGCGTTGTTATTGTTGTGCGCTTTGCCCAGATCACATGCTCACTTCAAAGAAACCCTCTTGTATGGAAGAGAGTCCCTGACCTTTGAAGAAGTTCAATCAGCCTTGTACTCTAAGGACTTGAACGAACGTAAGGAGCATAAACCTTCGACGGTTGGTGAAGGTTTGGCTGTTAAAGGAAAATTCGACAAGAAGAAAAGTAAAAATCAGTCGAAGTCTTATAGTGGTGACACATCTGGTATTAGATGCTATCACTGTAAGAAAGTAGGTCACACAAGAAAGGTGTGCCCTGAACGCCTGAAAGATCATGGAGGTAAGGATAATGGCAATGCAGCTATTGTCCAAGATGATTTCGAATCATCTGATGTTCTTGTGGTTTCAAGCAACAACTCGTCGAAGGAGTGGATTATGGATTCTGGATGCACTTGGCACATGACTCCAAACAAAGACTTGTTCGAGGAATTATGTGATCAAGATGGTGGATCGGTTTTGCTGGGAAACAACAAAGCTTGCAAGATTGCAGGCGTTGGATCTGTGAGATTCAAGCTCCATGATGAGTCAATAAGACTGTTGACTGAAGTCAGGTATGTACCTGATTTGAAGAGAGATTTGATTTCTCTTGGTGAATTCGACAAGAAAGGATATGTTTTTCAAGGAGAGAAAAGTATCCTGAGAGTCATGAAAGGGTCGAAGGAAGTCTTGAGAGGCGTGAAGAAACAAGGCTTGTATACCCTTGAGGCTGAAGTTGTAAGTGGTTCGACAAATGTTGCATCCACGAAACCTTTGTCGAAGACAGAAATTTGGCACATGAGATTGGGCCATGTCAGTGAAAGGGGTCTGGTCGAATTAGGGAAACAAAATCTGCTTGGTGGAGATAAAGTCGAAAAGCTGAAGTTTTGTGAACCCTGTGTACTTGGAAAGTCCTGTAGAATGAAGTTCAACAAAGGCAAACAAAGAACACATGGATCCATTGATTACATCCATGCTGATCTTTGGGGGCCTGCAAGGTGTCCATCACATTCAGGAGCAAAGTATTTTCTATCCATAGTAGATGACTATTCCAGAAAGTTATGGGTATTCATCCAGAAGACTAAGGATGAAACTTTTGAGAATTTCAAAAGTTGGAAGACCCTTGTCGAAAATCAAACTGGCAGAAAGGTAAAGAGGTTGAGAACCGACAATGGCCTTGAGTTTTGCAATGAGGCGTTCGACAGTTTTTGTGTTGCCTCTGGTATTGCAAGGCACAGAACTACCGCAGGTACTCCTCAACAAAATGGTTTGGCTGAAAGGTTTAATCGAACTATTTTGGAGAGAGTTAGATGCATGTTGACTAGTGCGGGATTAAAGAAGGTGTTTTGGGCTGAGGCTGTTTCGACAGCAGCATATCTGATAAACAGATGTCCTTCGACAGCGTTAGATATGAAGACACCTGAAGAAGTTTGGTCGGGACATCCACCAGATCTCGACAAACTAAGAGTATTTGGCTGTGTAGCCTATGCTCACATTAGGCAAGACAAGGTCGAACCTAGAGCTCTGAAATGCATGTTTATGGGATACCCTGAAGGAGTAAAAGCTTATAGGCTATGGTGCCTAGAGCCAGGTCACAGGAGGTGTATCACCAGTCGAGATGTAGTTTTCAATGAAACGGAAATGGATTTCAAGAAAACTGATGATGTTGACGAAGAGCTGGAACAGGTAGAGATTCCTGTTGAGGTGGAGCATGTTGATGCTGAAATGCGTATCCCAGATGAAGTCGAAGAAGAAACAGAAGATTCTGATGATGTTGAGGAAACTGTTGATGACTACCTATTGTCGAGAGATAGGCAACGAAGAGTCATAAAACCACCTCAGAGACTTGGATATGCAGATCTTGTAGCTTATGCCTTAATCTCTGCAAGTGAAGTTCTAGACGAAGAACCTAGAGATTATAAGGAAGTTATGAGGAGTCGAATGAAGACTGAATGGCTAAAGGCCATGCATGATGAGATGAAATCTCTTCATGATAATCACACTTGGGAACTAATCAAGAAACCTGTTGGGGCAAGGTTAGTCAGCTGTAAGTGGATTTTCAAAGTTAAGGAAGGAATTGAAGGAGTAATGTCGAAGAGGTACAAGGCAAGATTAGTCGCAAGGGGTTTCACTCAGAAAGAAGGTGTCGACTTCAATGATGTATTTTCCCCTGTTGTGAAGCACAGATCCATTCGAATGTTGCTTGCCATGGTGGCTCAGTTCGACCTTGAACTGGAACAAATGGATGTGAAGACTGCGTTCTTGTATGGTGACTTAGATGAAACGATCCTGATGAGGCAACCTGAAGGGTATGTCGAAAAGGGGAAAGAAGATTATGTGTGCAAACTGAAGAAATCTTTATATGGACTTAAACAATCTCCTCGACAGTGGAATAAGAGATTCGACAAGTTCATGGAACACATAGGTTTCATTAGAAGTCAGTTCGACCACTGTGTTTACTCCAGATTTCGACCTGAAAATTCATTTGTTATTTTGTTGCTTTATGTTGATGATATTCTGATAGCAAGCAACAATGTCGAAGATGTAATGAGGGTGAAGGCTGAACTCAATAAGGAGTTCGACATGAAGGATCTGGGAGCTGCATCTAGGATTCTTGGAATTGACATTCGAAGAGATAGAAAGCAGTCGAAATTATGCTTATCTCAAGAGGCATACCTACGAAAGATTCTTGACAAGTTTGGTATGTCGAATTCGAAGCCTGTTGTGACTCCAACAAACCCTCAATTCAAGCTGAGTATTGATCAATGTCCCAGTACTGATGTCGAAAGAGCCTATATGAATAGCATCCCATATGCTAATATAGTTGGTTCTTTGATGTATGCTATGGTCTGTACTAGACCCGATATAGCATATGCAGTAAGTCTTGTAAGCAGGTACATGGCGAATCCTGGAAAGGCTCACTGGCAAGCGTTAAAGTGGATTTTAAGGTACATAAATGGGTCTCTGAACAGAGTCTTAATTTATGGTGGAGCCTTGGGTGAAGATAGTAAAGCAGCAGTCGAAGGCTATGTTGACTCCGATTATGCAGGTTGTATGGATTCCAGAAAATCTATTTCTGGATATGTTTTCACTATGTTTGGTACAGCAATTAGTTGGAAAGCAACTCTTCAGAAGGTTGTTGCCTTATCAACTACTGAAGCAGAATATATTGCCCTAACTGAAGCTGTGAAAGAAGCATTGTGGCTTGAAGGTTTTGCAAAGGAGCTGAAACTTCAAGGTCAAGGTATCACTGTTAAATGTGATAGTCAAAGTGCAATACACCTGTCGAAGAACTCAGCCTATCATGAGCGAACCAAGCACATAGATGTGAGGCTGCATTTCGTCAGAGGGGTAATCGAGCGTGGAGAAGTCCAAGTGCTGAAGGTCTCGACAGATCACAATGCTGCTGATATGATCACCAAAACATTGCCAAGTCGCAAGTTTTTCCACTGTATGCAGTTGATAAAGCTGCATGAAGAAAGCTAGTTAGTGTCTCTTGATGCTGTAGAGTTAGGTCCAAGGTGGAGATTTGTGGGATTTTGGATCGAACTCTAGTTGGTCGAAGTACATGCTGTAGTCGAAGAAGGGTCTAGCATGTATTTGTCGAAGGATTCTTGTCGAATTAGGTTTTAGTATTTAAACCCTAATTTGTTAAGTTAGCTTGTTTGTTAAGTTAGCTTGTATAATGGGCCTTGTGGAAAAATCCCATTAGTTAGTATGTTAGGTTTTATTATAAATAGCATACTAGTCTCTCATCATTGCAACACAACAAATCCTAATTTAGGGTGAGAGGGTTATTTGTTATTCTTGTAAACTTGTAATCTTGTTTCCTAAGAGAAAGTAAAGAATAGCAGTTATAACCAATTCTTGTGTTCTTCTTCTTCCTTGTTTGATATTCCTCCCTTGTTCTATACTTTGTTATTGGCATTGAATTCACAACAATAACTAAATTAAATGTGCAATACAGGTCGAGCTCCAGGAATTTTTTTTTGAATATCAACGTGTGGCAAGATGTTTGAAAATAATTTAAGAATATTTTAGAGGTTTTCCTCAATTAAGATGAGTTAACATTTTACTTTAAATTGAAATATTGAAATATGTATTCATATTTGTTATCGAATATGTTAATTAATATGAAAAATTAGAGAAAATTTTAATTTGAAACGACTCTTTTGAATATTATCCATTTACAGCTTTTAGTTAAAAATGGAAGAATAATGTTCTTTTAACTTTATTTTTTATTTTAGTTTTGAAATTTCTTTTTAAGATAGATTGAGCATGTCCTACTATGATTTTTTCTAACTTTTATGTCTCTCTCGTTCTTTTTATTTATTTCTTTTTTATTCAATAATTTACAGTTAATAAAAAATTGTTTATTTTCATATTATTTTATTGAATAACATATTTATTTTTAAGTGGTGCATATTAGTTAAAGAATTATAATTGTAAAAACAAAATTAAAAAAAATAAGGAAAATTTTAGAGGTTCTCTTTTAAGAAGTTTTCTTTTAAGAAGTTATTAAGATTTTTCACATGAAATGAGACATGTAACTGTTGTTTAAGTCTCTGAATAGAAACACGATCAGAACAGTTATAACTATATCATTAACATATAAAAGAAGTAAGATAATTCTCGTATATGTGCTATAAATAAATAGAGAAGAATCATATCGACTTTGAGTAAAAGATAACCCAAGTATAGCGGATTGAAATTTCTCATACCATGTTTTGGGTGCTTGTTTCAAATCATATAAGGAGTGTTTAAGCTTGCAAACATCCTTGGGTGAAGAGAACAAACCTTGAGGAGGTGTGTGATACGGTGGGAGAACTGACTTGAGATTTTGTGTTTTGATCGCATTTGTGCGGATAGCAAGAGTCGCCACCGACTTTTCTTTTATCCAATAGGAAAGGTAAAAAAGCACAGGAAAGACCTTTCGAAATTATTTCTCGAGTTCGGGGGTAGATTATGAAAAGGGAAGGTATTAACACCCTTTTCATCCGTAGTTATCTACGGGCTCTTAGTTACTCGCTAGATCACATACTTTTGCTTTGACAATGTGCTTGTGGTGTGGGTTTTGAAAATATTTTGAAAATGTCTTTGTAATGGTTCTCGTTTCTATAAGAACGCGTACAAAGTTTTATTTCGGAAAATAGTTCAAATATGTGTTTGTGGAATGTGTTTGTTGAAAGTGATTTTGAAAAGATGTTTTTGCAATGGTTCTCATCTCTATAAGAACGTATACAAAATATTTTGTCTTTTGAAAATATTTTTGAGATGAAAGCATTGGTGTGAAAATGTTTTTGTTGTGAGCAAACGAGTAACTAGGAGCGAATTTACATACTCGAAAAGGTCTTAAATGTTCTTTTCTTCTTCCTTTAGATGTTGCTATCTTACCATTGATTCGGTAAGAAGCCCCATCGTTGGATGTGAAGGGACAGGCACGGGTCAATCGTATAGTCATCGAAAGCAACTTGTGAGACGCTTTAGCAATTTTTGTGAGGGACTAGATCATTTTATCGAAGGCAACATCGAAGAACTACGATCCTTTTCATCGATGGGTCTTTGCTAAAGCGTCTCACATTCGAGGGACATGACTGTATTTTCTGAGGCAACGAGCAAGGTTACCCTAGAGGTGCGCGTGTGAGAAAGTGTATTCATTTCAAGTTTAATTTTATCGAAATTAGGTTATCTAGCGATTGATTTTGAATCTTGTCATACACACCTAATTACTATATAGTATTAAGAAAACAGTAAGTTGTGGAAATTGAAATTCTACGCTATTACAGAGTTTTCGGGAATGGGGGTACAAATTGATGAATGGGGATGAGTCGAACGCGATCACCAAGTTCAAATAGCAAACAATACAATCAGATCGAACTTTAACAATTTAACTAGAATTATAACAGTCTATAAAAAATTAATTGACAAAGTATAAAAAATTTGGATATTTTTGTTTATGAGAAAATAAATTGATTTTTAAACCAAAAATTAAATTTAAATTAAAAAAGTTATTTAAAGTAATCTAAAAAAAAACTAATTTAAAATTCTAAATAGAATTATCCTAAAACAAACTAATTAAATAAAATTAATTCTAAAATTTATTGACTAGATCTAAATTAAGTTAAATACAACTAATAAAAATGATCCTAAAACAAGTTAATTAAAAAAAGTTAAACCTAAAATGTATTAAGCCTAAATTAATATTAAGTATAAACTAAAGAAAATAATTAACCTAAAACAAATCTAATTAAGGTAAACTAAATCTAAGATGTATTAAACATAAACTAATGTTTAGTAACTAAATAAAATGACACTAAAATAAATTAATTAAAAAAAACAAAAGACTAAACCTAAGTTTTATTAGTTAAATCTAGGTTAGGTTAAGTTAATGTGTAAACTAAAAAAAACAAAACCCCTCAGTCTTCTCTCTTCTTCCTCTCGCCCCCAGAAACAACGCCTTCTTCCTCGCCACCCTGTTTCACAGTCGCCGGATTCTAACCATGAAACCAAACATCCTAACTTCTATCGATTCAAATCTCTATCAACTTCTCTATGAACCCTTCAATCAGTAGTCAAAACTAGAAAACCCTAACTTGTTTCAAGTTCAAATTAAACTATCCATTTTCGTCAATCTTAATAGTGAACACATGGGTTTTGTTCCTGGAACTATGAGCTATCGCATGGTATAAAGGAAACGATGAAGAGAAATGAGGTTTTCGGATTTACCTTTGAGGCTAGGGTTTGCTGTGATTTGCGAAAATGGAGGAAAGGAGATCGAAGCCGAGGCTTTGATCTTCTAGGTATGGTGTCCGAATCTCCTTCTTTATACTTCTTTTTTTACTTTCGTATATGTTGATTCTGTTTGGCTTGAGTCTAAAGACCTGTAGATTTTGCTGGCCCAATGTTGTTGTTCGAGATTGCTGGTTTTCTTGTGTTGGATGAGAGGTTGCAGTTTTGTACAATTGACTGTTATGTTGTGATATTTTTGTGGTTTCTTTTTGATTGGTTTCCTCTCACTATGCTTATTTTTCTGTGTTGTTTCGTATCTTGCTGTGAAAGAGATGTGGCTTTTTGTGATGGTATTTGGTGATGGTGTTTTTGGTGATTTTTTGATGTTGTATACTTGCTACTATTTTGTGTCTTGCTGTGACAGAGATATGGCTTTTTTGGTGATTGTATTTTCAGTGATTTTTGTGTTGTAAAAGAATGGAATGGGTTTGATGGAAGTAACTCTCTCTTAGTGATTTTATCCTCCTTTTCCTTTTGATCTCTCTCCCTCTATATTTACAGTAAAAAATTGAAAAGAGAACGGGAGAGAAAAATGACAGTCCTTTGAAACTTATGGCATACTGTGCTGATTTTTGTTGTTGCAGTTTCTGGTTTTTTTACCATTTTTGTACAAGTTTTGGGTAGGATTTGGACAGTTTTGCAGAGCTGTAGCAGAAGCAGCAGGGCTATTTGTTTTGTGATAGCAGCTAGCTTGGCAATTTTAGGATTGCTAGTGGCCTAGGTGATATCTTTCCAAAACTTGTCTCTTTCTCTTTCCCTCTTCATATTTCTATGACACAAAACAAATTTGCTTTTACTCAAAAATTCTGAAGGGTTTGCTAGTTTAGGAAAATGATGAAGCCATATTTTGATAGTTTGCTATGTTTTGAATTGCTGTTTCAAGTTGCTGCATTGTTGTGTTGGGGCTGCTATTTATTGTTGCAGATTTTTGCTTTTGCTTTAGCATCCTACTGCTAATCTCGCAGCTGCTGTTTGATTATTGCAGTAATGTTGGGCTTGTTTGGCAAATCTGTGTGGCAGTTTGGTTGTTTCTGTTGTAGCTTTAGGCAGATCTACGTTGCAGTTTGGTTGTTTCTGTTGTAGCTTTAGGCAGATCTGTGTTGCAGTTTGGTTGTTTTTGCTGTAGCTTTAGGAAGCTTGGTTGTTGTTGGCCTACTGTTAGCTGCTTTGGGCAGTTTGCTGTTTGCAGTTTTCCCTTGTTGACTTACTTGTGATTTTTTCTCTTTTTGTGAACCAAGAAGGGAAACTTTATTTGTGATTTGCAACTGGGGAGAGAGATTATTATAGACCAAAAATTATGATTCCTAATTGCAAACCCTAGTGATGAATTAGGAGAAAATTTGCCTGAAAATTCCTTGTTTAAACTTCATTATCATGTGCTAATTATATCTTCTTTTTCTTTTATTTGTTTCATGAACGGCAAGCAAGACTTGGATGCCAATGAAGATTGAATTGATCACTTGAATATGAAGACCCGAAGAAGCAAACAAGAAATTCTCTTTGTAAACTTGAGATTCTTTGTAAACAAGACAAACAAATTGTAAATTCATTTGTAATGTAAAAATATCAAACACTTGAATAAAATTTGGTGTAGTAGAATTTATTGTACATAACTTGCAATCTTTGATTGAATACTTTGGATAAAAATCTTGCTTGATAACTTGCATTTTAAGCAAACACAATATGATCAAATAAATCGTGTATTTTGCATTCTTAAACAAAATAAATGTTTAAGAGCTCAAACCCAATTGATTAATTGAATCCACAATCGTGGTTGTCTAAAGTGATAGTCTTAATCTTCATATCTTATCCAAACAAAACATGCTCCTAAGAACAACATCAATCCTCAGTAAATTGTGGTTAAGAAAAATTTAAAATCAAACAAATGCCTTGCAACGATTCAATAGCTTTAAAATCTTCCAAGCCCAATTTTCCTTGAAATTTTTGAAGATAAACCCATGAACGGCATCACATATGACCATGACCAGAAATAAACGCCTCAAGGTCTTGTAATTTGGAAAAATCACAATTCTTAGAGATCAGTTGACTGTTGTTTAAAATTAGGTCAAAATTCATGATGCGACTTCTAACGCATTCGGATTTTGGTGATCTTCTGCGCGTAATCAGCTCTTGACATGTGAAGAGAAATTTGAGATGGCATCAAGAAGAATCAGACGCAAGGAAAACTGCTCAAAATATTGAATAATAAAGAAGTTACGATCGTTTGAATTTGTTCTCGCAAAAGGGCGATTTTCAAGTCAATGTAGTCGTTTTCAGTTATCTGGGCCGTTGATTAGGCAAACTTGCAATGCAAGGTTTGAAAACTGACTTAAACAACCTTGAGGAGACATGATGATTTATTTGAAACCCTGACGACTCAATTTCCTTTGAGAAGTGCAAAACCCTAATTGCTGACTTGTTGCCTAGGAAGAGAATCTGTTTGATCAATCTTCTGAGCCAAATTAGGTATTTGAAAAACCCTAGGATAGCATCCTGAATGAGAAATAGGAGGGAAAATTTTGGGGTACAACCGCTGCCCCTGTCCAATATTCTTAAACTTGAATAGTAAGATCGACAGGTTCGTCGTTCGTAGCTTGAAAGTGGAAGATGATTGAACACTAGAGTGCGCATAAATTTTCACTTGACGATATGCTGGTTGATTGCGTAGGGAATGGGCTTAAAGATTCCATTTGGAGAGATGATTGGAGAGTTTTCGGAGATGGGCTTGAAATTCTGGCTGCAGATACTCAATGTCACGTTCAATGTTATGACACCGTATCTGACTTTCTATAAGATAGTAAATACAAAAACAGTAAAGAACACAGTCAACTGTTTACCCAGTTCAGTGTGCAACAACACCTACTCTGGGGCTACCAAGCCAGGGAGGAAATCCACTATAAGAGATATTAATTCAGGAATAAACCAACCAGTTTATCTCCTTCACTTAAGACCTACCCAATGCAACTTCAATCTAAGTACAACTTAACCCTGAGTTCCTACTCACTCCCCCTCAATCACAGCAGTGATACTTAAAACAATTTGACTAATGAATTGATGAAGACACTCTTCAAAACATACACTTGATTATGCTTCACAGCTTTTTAATCAAGCAATACAAACACTCTTGCTTCACAGCTTTGAGTGATACGTAAACCTAACTTGACTTTGCTTCAAAGCTTTAGTCAAGAGACATACAAACACTCTTGCTTCAAAGCTTTGAGTGATACACAACCCTTACAATTAAAACCTATTCCAAGTCACTTATCATAATGATAATTGCTTGGATTACAATAGTTAAAACTATACAGCTTCTAAATGATCTTCTGTCAAAAAGGGATGCATTCCAAGACAGCAGCTTTGTTGAATATATAGCAGCTGCATCTTTAGTTAGGGTTTCCACAAAAAGCTAGGGTTAATTCTGTTTGACCTTAAGACTAGGTCACAGGACTTTATCAACCAGGTTAGGGTTGAGCTAGGTTAACCCCAAGTCCACGACATTTTCTGTTATGGAAAGACTGAGTCATAATCCTGAAAAAACTCAGAATAACCCAAACTGACAACTGTTAGATCAGAACTGGATGTCTTAACATTTGTTATGACATCTGATACCCTGTCAACTGATTTAGGTAAATGTGATCTTTTTGCAAAATGCTCAGATACACACTTATAAACAACAGCACATGTAAGACAATATTTTTCTGCAAAGGTACCTAATAAATCAGTACAAACTAAACTAGAATGTTATGACATCAGTCATGACATTCACACACACACTTGGTTTTACCAAAAATGCAAGCCAATAACTAAACAACTACAAACTCCCCCTTTGGCAGATTTTTGGCTAAAGACCCTAAGCAATCAGAGATAGATAGCAGCAGAAAGGAATGACTGCAGAAAAATAGAATGTCTAATTAAGTACCAAAATATATCTCCCCCTCTTTAGCCACAAATCGGCCAAAGATACATGTTCATAAAAATTATACAGTCATCCAGAAACAGTAATAAGAGCAGCAACTAAAAACTGAACACACTTCCAAACTCTACCAGGGACCAGCATCAACTCCACCAAACAGCAACTCCACCAACCTTTAAGCACTGTCATCAGACTCAGAGGATTCGGGCTTCTTCCTTTTCTTGTGAGCAATGTCAGCATTCTTCTCTTTGTCTGATGTCTCAACATCCTTAGAGACATCTGGATTTGTTTCAGCATTTGAACTTTCTTGATTTAAAGGAACAGAAATGCCAGGAACTAAGTGGTTCTCGTTCAGAATTCTTGAAACAATTTTAGCTATTGCTTGACGAACATAGGCTGACCCTTCCCTATTTGCAATTTCAGGGGGAACTGAAGAAGAAGGATGAGATGAATTACCAGAGGCAGAAGCTTGGGACCTTCCTGCATGTCTTGTTCTCAGCTCTTTGACCTTGGTGGAGTTAGTTTCCACTTTTCTAAAAGAAGAGATCTCCAGGACTTCAGAGTCCAGACAAGAAGAGATTGTCCTAGAATCTTGATCAGAGGAAGGGGTTGAAATAGTCGTATTGGATGATGATGGTGTTTGAGACATTTTGACAGTCTTAGAGGACCAACAGCAACTGAAGAGAAAATTCTGATTGAGAGACTGGGTTTTGATGAGGAGACGAGAGGGGAAGGAAGAAAAGGAGTGTCTATTCAACTTCTTAAAAGAATTGAAGGAAATAGGAAAATATAATTTTAACCCAATCAGAACAAGCATAACTCCTTTAACCCTTGTTTTAAGCAAAATTAATTGCTACAATTCCTCATGTTGGCAAATACCCAACTTACCCCTCAAGTTTTCAAATTGATTTGCATCAAGAGCCTTGGTAAAAATGTCAGCCAGCTGTAGCTCAGTGGCAACATGTTCCAATTTGATTGTCTTCTCTTCTACAAGGTCTCTGATAAAGTGATGTCTTATGTCAATATGTTTGGTCCTACTATGCTGAATGGGATTCTTGGAAATGTTGATTGTACTCAGATTGTCACAGTACAATGTCATAACATCTTGTGTGATATTATACTCAGTAAGCATCTGTTTCATCCAGATCATTTGAGAGCAGCTACTACCAACTGCAATGTATTCAGCTTCAGCAGTAGAGAGAGACACACAATTCTGTTTCTTGCTGAACCAGGAAACCAGATTATTTCCCAAGAAGAAACATCCTCCAGAGGTGCTTTTTCTATCATTAGCACTACCAGCCCAATCAGCATCACAGTAACCAGTCAGAGTTGGTTCACAACCATGAGAATATAGCAACCCATAGTTGTAAGTTCCACTCACATACTTCAAAATTCTCTTCACTTGATTGATATAACTGACTTTGGGATCAGCTTGGTATCTTGCACAAACTCCAACTGCAAAAGCAATATCAGGTCTGCTGGCTGTTAAGTACAACAAGCTTCCTATCATGCTTCTGTACAGACTTTGATCCACCTTAACCCCACTTGAATCTTTGGAAAGCTTTAAATGAGTAGGAGCAGGAGTCCTTTTGTGACTGGCATTCTCCATACCAAACTTCTTTACAATGTTCTTAGCATACTTGCTTTGAGATAAGAAGATTGAGTCCTCCATCTGTGAGACTTGCAGTCCAAGAAAATAAGTTAGTTCTCCCATGAGACTCATTTCGAATTCAGCCTGCATCTGGTCAGCAAAATGTTTAACCATAGGTTCTGACATTCCTCCAAACACTATGTCATCAACATATATTTGGGCAACCATCAACTTCCCTCCTTCAGTTTTGACAAAGAGTGTTTTGTCCAAGCCTCCTTTTCTGTATCCTTTGTCTGAGAGAAACTTTGTTAACCTGTCATACCATGCTCTAGGAGCTTGTTTCAGGCCATATAGAGCTTTTCTCAATTTGTAGACATGATCAGGGTGATTTGGATCCACAAAGCCTTTAGGTTGTTCCACATAAGCTTCCTCATTCAAGTACCCATTTAGAAAGGCACTTTTCACATCCATCTGAAATAACTTGAACTTCAGAAGACAAGCAATTGACAATAGGAGTCTAATTGATTCCAGCCTGGCTACAGGTGCAAAGGTTTCATCAAAATCAACCCCTTCAACCTGAGTGTATCCTTGAGCAACAAGTCTTGCCTTATTCCTGGTGACAACTCCTTCAGCATCTGATTTGTTCTTGAAAATCCATTTTGTGCCAATGATGTTAGTTCCTTCAGGTCTAGGAACCAGTTCCCAAACTTCATGTTGCTTGAATTGGTTCAGTTCATCTTGCATTGCTCCAATCCAGTATTCATCAGTTAAAGCTTCTTTGACATTTCTTGGTTCCATTTTGGACACAAAACAAGAGTTTGAGATGATTTCTCTAGATCTTGTAATGACTCCACTGTTGAGATCTCCTATGATGAGCTCTTTTGGATGA
The DNA here is from genome assembly GCA_948472305.1 of Vicia faba. NCBI lineage: Eukaryota > Viridiplantae > Streptophyta > Magnoliopsida > Fabales > Fabaceae > Vicia > Vicia faba. The sequence goes on along the minus strand of OX451736.1, from coordinate 1,268,351,158 downwards.
TCCTTCTGAATTTTGATGGAAGGGATTTTGCTAGCTTCCTTTGATTCAGATTCTGTTGTGGAGGTGTTGGGTAGATCATTCTGTTGGGTTGAAGTCTCAAAGAATGTCTCAACATTACAAGGGACATCTATTTCTTCATGATAATCATCAATTATAACATTTATTGATTCCATCATGGCTTTGGTCCTGGAATTGAATACTCTATAAGCTCTGCTGTTTGAGGAGTATCCTAGAAATATGCCTTCATCACTTTTAGGGTCCAGTTTTCTTCTTTGTTCACGATCTGCCAGAATATAGCATTTGCTGCCAAACACGTGGAAGTACTTCACAGTTGGTTTTCTTCCTTTCCAGAGTTCATATATGGTGGATGAGGTTCCCTTTCTCAAGGTGACCCTGTTATGGACATAGCAGGCTGTATTCATAGCTTCAGCCCAAAAATACATAGGAAGTCTTTTGACATGTATCATTGCTCTGGCAGATTCCTGTATGGTCCTGTTTTTTCTTTCCACAACTCCATTTTGCTGAGGAGTTATAGGAGAAGAAAATTCATGACTAATTCCTTCTGAGGAACAGAAATCATCAAACTTGCTATTTTCAAATTCCTTGCCATGATCACTTCTGATTCTGACAATACACCCTTCCTTTTCTCTTTGAATTCTTTTGCACAATTCTTTAAAAACTTCAAATACATCAGATTTTTCCCTAATGAAGTTAATCCAGGTGAATCTGGAGAAATCATCCACAACCACATAGGCATATATTTTTCCACCAAGACTCTCCACTTGCATTGGTCCCATCAGATCCATATGAATAAGTTCTAGAACCTTAGAGGTGGTCAGATGTCTTGACTTTGGATGTGACATCCTAGTCTGCTTACCAACCTGACATTCACCACAAACTCTTCCTTCATCAATTTGCAGTCTTGGAATCCCTCTGACTGCCTCCATGGAGATAATCCTTTTCATACCTCTTAGATGAAGATGGCCAAGTTTTTGGTGCCACAGTTTCACCTCTTTTTCTTCTTTTGCAATGGAACACACAGAGGAGAGATTAGTGTTCTCAGGCTCCCACAAGTAACAGTTGTCTTTAGATCTGACTCCTTTCATGACAATTTCTTGTTTTTCATTAATTACAAGACATTCAGATTTTGAGAAATTGACCTTGAATCCTAGATCACACTATTGACTGATACTAATGAGATTAGCAGTCAGCCCTTTTACCAGCAGTACTTCATTTAGACTTGGAACTCCAGGGCAGTCCAAATTACCAACTCCTTTGATTTCACCTTTAGCACCATCTCCAAAGGTCACAAAACTGGTGGTGTGAGGTTTAACATTATTGAGGAGGTTCTTGATTCCAGTCATGTGTCTGGAACACCCACTGTCAAAGTACCAGTCTTCCTTTGCAGAGACCCTCAGGGAAGTGTGGGCTATCAGGGCAGTAGCCTTTTTCTTCCATTTAGGAGCATGTGGTACCTTTTTAGACTTAGGTTTGACACCTGAGTTCTGATTAGGGTATCCATGCAATCTGAAGCAGAAAGGCTTTATGTGGCCATATCTCCCACAATGATGACATCTCCATCTTTGGTACCTTTTCTTCATATGTCTCTGTTCCTGATGTTGAGAGTTGTGTTGAGACATCTATTTTGACATTTGCTTATCAGGCCCGATCTTCTTATCTGTACCAGATTTCTTTGCTTCCATAAATCCTAGTCCAGATTTATTTCCCACATTTTGTCCAACCTGAAGGATCTCTTCCAATTTGTCTGTTCCATTAGTCAGCATCTTGACATATTTGGTCATTTGATTCAGTTGTGAGTTCAACAACTGAACTTCCCCTTCTAGATGACTTATAGTTTCAAGGTTTACCCTTTTTTCAGCCTCCAGCTTTATGATGAGTTTTGATTGTTTCTCATTCTGCACACAGACTTCAGTACTTCTGATACACAATTTCTTGTAAGTATCAGCCAGTTCTTCAAATGTCACTTCTTCATCACTAGTGTCACTTTCAGAGGTACAGACACCAGTTAGAGCAGTAATTAGTTTGGCAGATTCTTCTTCAGAATTACTTTCTGAATCACAGTCAGACCAAGTAACAGTTATTCCTTTCTTTTGTTTCTTAAGAAAGGTAGGACATTCAGCTCGAATATGCCCATATCCTTCACAGCCATGGCATTGAATTCCTCTGCCTTGATTTCCCTTCTCTTCTGACCTTGGTCTTCTGCTGGAACTGTCAATGTCAGAGGGAATGTTATGAACATTAGACCTTGACTTTGGATCTATTCTTTTGATGAGTTTGTTGAACTGTCTTCTAAGCATGGCTATAGCTTCTGAAATATTTTCTTCTTCATCCTCCTTGTTTTCAACTTCAGTGTTGGATACAAGTGCTATGCTCTTGTTCTTCTTGTCACCATTTTCAGTGATCCCCATCTCAAAAGTCTGAAGAGACCCAATTAGTTCATCCACTTTCAACTTGCTGATGTCCTGGGCTTCCTCTATGGCAGTTACCTTCATAGCAAATCTTTTAGGCAAGGATCTGAGAATCTTTCTCACCAATTTTTCTTCTGACATCTTTTCTCCCAGTGCTCCTGAGGTGTTGGCAATCTCCAAGATGTTCATGTGAAACTCATGAATGGTTTCATCTTCCATCATTTTTAGATTCTCAAACTTGGTAGTCAACATCTGAAGCCTTGACATTTTCACTTTGGAAGTGCCCTCATGTTTAGTTTTGAGAGTGTCCCAAACTTCCTTGGCCAATTCATATTGATGTACTAGTCTGAAAATGTTTCTATCAATTGCATTGAACAAGGCATTTAAAGCTTTGGAATTTCCCAGGGCTAACTCATCTTCTTCTTTACTCCAATCTTCCTCAGGCTTCAAACTGATTGTCCCATCTTTCTCAGTTATGGTGGGATAGATCCATCCTTTGTCAGCAGCTCTCCAAGCCTTTTTGTCCAGAGATTTTAAGAAGGCAATCATACGAGGTTTCCAGTAGTCATAATTTGTTCCATCCAGAATGGGTGGTCTATTTCCAAAAACTCCTTCTTTGTCCATGGTGCCAGAAAGTGATATCCCTAGATCTCACCCAGTAATACAGGCAGGGTGCCTGCTCTGATGCCAATTGAAATTCTGGCTGCAGATACTCAATGTCACGTTCAATGTTATGACACCGTATCTGACTTTCTATAAGACAGTAAATACAAAAACAGTAAAGAACACAGTCAATTGTTTACCCAGTTCAGTGTGCAACAACACCTACTCTGGGGGCTACCAAGCCAGGGAGGAAATCCACTATAAGAGATATTAATTCAGGAATAAACCAACCAGTTTATCTCCTTCACTTAAGACCTACCCAATGCAACTTCAATCTAAGTACAACTTAAACCTGAGTTCCTACTCACTCCCCCTCAATCACAACAGTGATACTTAAAACAATTTGACTAATGAATTGATGAAGACACTCTTCAAAACATACACTTGATTATGCTTCACAACTTTTTAATCAAGCAACACAAACACTCTTGCTTCACAGCTTTGAGTGATACATAAACCTAACTTGACTTTGCTTCAAAGCTTTAGTCAAGAGACATACAAACACTCTTGCTTCAAAGCTTTGAGTGATACACAACCCTTACAATTAAAACCTATTCCAAGTCACTTATCACAATGATAATTGCTTGGATTACAATAGTTAAAACTATACAGCTTCTAAATGATCTTCTGTCAAAAAGGGATGCATTCCAAGACAGCAGCTCTGTTGAATATATAGCAGCTACATCTTCAGTTAGGGTTTCCACAAAAAGCCAGGGTTAATTCCGTTTGACCTTAAGACTAGGTCACAGGACTTTATCAACCAGGTTAGGGTTGAGCTAGGTTAACCCCAAGTCCACGACATTTTCTGTTCTGGAAAGACTGAGTCATAATCCTGAAAAAACTCAGAATAACCCAAACTGCCAACTGTTAGATCAGAACTGGATGTCTTAACATTTGTTATGACATCTGAAACCCTGTCTACTGATTTAGGTAAATGTGATCTTTTTGCAAAATGCTCAGATACACACTTATAAACAGCAGCACCTGTAAGACAATATTTTTCTGCAAAGGTACCTAATGAATCAGTACAAACTAAACTAGAATGTTATGACATCAGTCATGACATTCACACACACACACACTTGGTTTTACCAAAAATGCAAGCCAATAACTAAACAACTACAGGGCTTATAGATGCCATCCAAAGGTGATTGTTGACAGAAGTGAACGAAGTTTGAACTTGACTTCAACAGAAAAGAAACCACAATAAACCTTGGGGCAATTTAAACTAAACCAATATAGGTCTTGGATTAACTTTGACGGGGAAGCATTAGAATAAATCTTGGTGCAATTTATCTGAACCAGAGAAAATTGTCAGTGGGGAAGAATCAGAATAAATCGTTGAGAGGTTTAAACTGAAACAACAGAAGTCCGGAGAAAAATTAGAACAAATCGTTGAGAGATTTATCTGAACCAGCAAAAATCTGGATAAGAATCAGAATAAATCGTTGAGAGATTTATCTGAACCAGTAAAAATCTGGAGAAGAATCAGAATAAATCATTGAGAGATTTATCTGAACCATCAAAAATCTGGATAAGAATCAGAATAAATCGTTGAGAGATTTATCTGAACCAATAAAAATCTGGAGAAGAATCAGAATAAATCATTGAGAGATTTATCTGAACCAATAAAAATCTGGAGAAGAATCAGAATAAATCGTTGATAGATTTAACTGAACCAGTAAGAATCTGGAAACGAATCAGAACAAATCGTTGAGAGATTTATCTGAACCAGTAAGCATCTAGAGAAGAATCAGAATAAATCATTGAGAGATTTATCTGAACCAATAAGAATCTGGAAACGAATCAGAATAAATCGTTAAAAGATTTATCTGAACCAGTAAAAATCTGGATAAGAATCAAAATAAATCATTGAGAGATTTATCTGAACCAATAAAAATCTAGAGAAGAATCAAAATAAATTGTTGAGAGATTTAATTGAACCAATAAGAATCTGGAAACGAATCAGGACAAATTGTTGAGAGATTTATCTGAACCAGTAAGCATCTGGAGAAGAATCAAAATAAATTGTTGAGAGATTTATCTGAACCAGTAAGAATCTGGATAAGAATCAGAATAAATCATTGAGAGATTTATCTGAACCAGTAAAAATCTAGAGAAGAATCAGAACAAATCATTGAGAGATTTAACTAAACCAGTAAGAACATGGAAACGAATCAGAATAAATCGTTGAGAGATTTATCTGAACCAGTAAGCATCTGGAGAAGAATCAGAATAAATCGTTGAGAGATTTAACTGAACCAGTAAGAATCTAGAAACGAATCAAGACAAATCGTTGAGAGATTTATCTGAACCAGTAAAAATCAACCCTTTCTCGGGAACTGATCTGTATTTGACTTGTTGAAAATATTGGTCTATCGGAAATTTGTTGATGATAATTTCCTGTCGATTAATTCTTTCCTGAAAAGGTGAAGAGTTAATTGTATGTAATGCTTCGATGTATGTAATGCATGATATGATGTTGTTTTCTCAAAATATATGAGATTGCACGATATGTACTTGTATTATCAATGCTATGATGTATGAATATAATGTATGGACATATTAATTGTTCGTGTCATAGTGTTGCTGGAGTCGGGGAAAATGAATCCCTGAGTTTTGCTAGGAATGTGGAGTGGTAACTGGAAGTTTTAACTCCGTCGGGGATGCGAGAGCACCGGATACCATTAGGCTGCATGCTGGGAGTACGTTAGTGGTCTTGTAGTAGGACGTCTTTGTTTTCGTTCTTGCTGGGGGAAAATACCTGCGGGGATTTTTATGGAATAGCCTAAATATATTATCCTGTTCCTTAAAGCCATTAGTGATTGCCTTTCTATTTTCTGCTTATTTGTAAATAGTAATCACATTCAAATGCATATGTTCAAAATAAATCATTTGACGTTTTTGTAAACAAAACAACAGAAATAAAGAAAAACAAATAGTTTTTCACTTTCAAAAGGGATATCTTTGTATTAATTTGAATGGTTTTTTTTGTACAACGGGACGAGCATTCTAGCAAGAGAATGTCGTCGTTAAAAAAAATAAAAGACAACTATGTGAAGTAATCCCATGAGGTATCCATTCTGCTATAGCCTTTGCGTCTCTGAGTGTCTTGTCTACTAGTCGCTTCGACGAAGCTGATTGGATTGATTAGAACCGTTTGAACTGATTGGTCGATGTTGAAGATTATCTGTAAGATGATCCAAAGGGACATAGTCATACGCATTAAATCCCTAACTTTTGCCTGGACCGCCCTTTCGGGTTTTTGATCCACCGGGATACCCTTTTTTGTGCAAGCCGCCCTTTCGGGTTTTCAGCTTTCCAGGTGTATAGATTTTTTATATTTTATCCCTAATTTTTGCCCGAACCTTTTGGTTCGCCAGGATGCCCTAATTTTTGCCTAGGTCGGTCGACCTAGCGGGTTCTTGCTTATGCATAGTATCTTTTAACTATGTCTGTATTTACAGGGTGTGGGAGGTCGTCGCCATCCATAGTGGTCAAGATCATTGTTGCGCCAAAGAAAGTTCTTTTGATTACAAATGGTCATTCATATGTAGGAGTCTATTCGCCCCTGGGATCACCTTGTGGCAAAATGATACACTTGATTACCAAGTCACCGACCCGATATACTTGCCATTTGACCTTTTTGTTAAAAGCTTTGATCATGCGTTTTTGGTACATCTGACCATGACAGATAGCTGCAAGTATTTTCTCATCAATTAAGTTCAACTGGTCAAGTCGAGTCTGGACCAAATCTTCTTCGTTCAACCCAGCATCCTTCATGATTCTCAGAGATGGAATCTGGACCTCAATAGGTAAGACAGCCTCCATGCCGTATACCAGAGAATAAGGTGTTGCCCCAGTTGATGTGCGGGCTGTGGTACAATACCCGTGGAGAGCGAATGGTAGCATCTGATGCCAATCTTTGTATGTGACTCTCATTTTCTGTATGATCTTCTTAATGTTTTTGTTAGCAGATTCTACATCGCCATTCATCTTTGGCCGGTAAGGGGCAGATTCTACATCGCCAATCTTTGCTCGTACAAGGCGGTGATCATAGTGTTGTTTAGATTCGTACCATTATCGGTGAGGATTCTCTCTGGGATACCGTACCGACATATGAGATTCTATTTGATGAACTGGGTGACAACATTCTTAATAACCGAAGCGAAGGAAGCTGCCTCAACCCACTTTGTAAAATAGTCGATGGCCACTAAGATGAAACGGTGTCCATTGGAGGCCGTCGGCTTGATTTCCCTAATCATATCGATTCCCCATATAACGAAGGGCCAAGGATCCGTTAAGACATTCAGAGGAACCAGAAGTACATGCACTTTGTCAGCATAAATCAGACACTTATGGAAAGTCTGAGAGTGTTGATAGCAATCTGCCTCTATGGTAGACCAACAATAGCCTGCCCGCAGGATTTTCTTTTCCATTGTATGCCCACTGGAATGGGTGCCAAAAGTGCCTTCATGTAATTCAGCCATGATCCTTTCAGCTTCAATCTTATCTACGCACTGAAATAATACAGAGTCGTGATTGCGTTTGTACAAAATATCGTTACTAAGGAAGAACTTAGCCGGGAATCTTCTTAAGAATTTCTTGTCATTGACTGAAGCTCCTTCTGGATATTCTTGAGACTCAAGATACCTCTTAACTTCATGGTACCAAGGTTGGTCCACTACTTCTTCAGTACTGATCTCGTGACAGTAGCCTGGTTCATCCATCCGCTCAATGGTGATCTGAGGAGCCTCGTTATTCCAATTAAGTTTAAACATAGACGACATTGTAGCTAGTGCGTTTGCTAGCTGATTTTCTTCTCGCGGAAAATGTTCGAAGGTAATCTCTTCAAAATATGGCAGCAATGTCAAAACATGTTCTTTGTAAGGAATAAGGTTAGGGTGTTTGGTTTCCCATTCCCATTTGATCTAACTGATGACCAAAGCGGAATCTCCGAACACCACCAAAGATTTGATCCCCAAACTTATGGCAGCTCTGATACCAAAGATGCATGCTTCATATTCTGCCATGTTGTTTGTACAGTCGAAGTAGAGTCTTGCGGTAAAGGGAGTATGACAACCTTCAGGAGATACGAGTACAACACCAATGCCATTGCCAAGTGCGTTGGATGCTCCTTCGAAAAACAAGATCCATCGGGATCGTTGTTCAGGTCTGTCATATGGTCTGATCTCTTCACAATTGTCTACTATCACAATGTCCTCATTCGGGAATTCAAACTTCATGGATTGGTAGTCTTCTACAGCTTGATGGGCAAGGTGATCTGCCAGTGCACTACCTTTTATTGATTTCTGGGTAGTATATTGTATGTCATATTCCGTAAGGATCATCTGCCATCTTTCTATTCTCCCAGAGAGAGCAAGCTTCTCAAAGATGTATTTTATTGGATCCATTTTAGATATCAACAAGGTAGTATGGGTCAGCATATACTGTCTCAGCCGGCGAGCAACCCATGCCAGAGTGCAACAAGTTTTCTCGAGCAGTGAATATCTTGTTTCACAGTCGGTAAACTTTTTGCTCAGGTAATAAATAGCATGCTCTTTTCGGCCAGACTCGTCATGCTTCCCCAACACACACCCCATTGAGTTTTCTAAAACTGTCAAATACAGGATCAAATGCCTTCCCTCGATGGGTGGCAACAACACAGGAGGATCTTGTAATTATTCTCTAATTTTTTCAAAAGCAACTTGGCATTCGTCATTCCATTTGACTACCTGATCTTTCATCAATAATTTGAAGATCGGTTCACAAGTAGCTGTCAGGTGAGAAATGAATCTGGCAATGTAATTCAAATGTCCCAAAAATCCTCTGACTTCTTTCTTAGTACGAGGAGAAGGCATCTCTTGTATTGCTCTAACCTTAGCATGATCAACCTCGATACCTTTGTTGCTGACGTTAAATCCTAGGAGCTTACCAGAACGTACCCCAAACATGCATTTATTTGGGTTCAACCTCAGCTTGTATTTCTTCAGCCTCTCAAACAGCTTCTGTAAATGATCGAGATGCTCTTCTTCCGTTTGAGATCTAGCTATCATATCGTCCATGTAGACCTTTATTTCGTGATGTATCGTCCATGTGCCCCACTGTGTAACAAAGGTTATTTTTTCCATATCCTCAGGTGCCATTTTGATTTGGTTGTAGCCTGAGAAACCGTCCATGAAGGAAAACACTTTGTGTTGTGCCGTATTATCAACTAGAATGTCGATGTGGGGGAGTGGGAAGTCATCCTTGGGGCTTGCCATATTCAAATCTCTGTAGTCCACACACATTCGCACTTTACTGTCTTTCTTGGGCACGGGAACAACATTGGCAACCCATTGGGGATAAGAGGTGACATCCAAGAATCCAGCATTGAATTGCTTCATAACTTCTGCTTTAATCTTTTCTGACATATCAGGCCTCATGCGGAGAACCTTTTGCTTTACTGGAGGACAATCTTCTCTTGTAGGCATATGATGTACCACAATGTCTGTATCAAGTCCCGACATGTCTTCATACGACCAGGCAAAGACTTTAACATAATCGTGTAACAACTGAATCAGACGCTCCTTGACACTGGGTTCTAAATTGGCACCCACCTTGACCTCCTTTTTGTCCTCCTCAGTACCTAAGTTAACTGTTTCAACTGCCTCTTCGTGAGGCTGAATGGTCCTTTCTTCCTGTTGCAACAACCTGGACAATTCCCCTGGAACCTCACAATCTTCCTCACTTTCTTCACCGGCTTGGTAGATCGGATTTTCAAATTCACAATAGACCATAGCAGAACCGTTACCCATGGGATCCTGAGTGGATGTAGATCTGCATTTTAATATGTGAGTGTGTGTAAGAGCATAACTACTTTTGAAAGAAATAAAATGTAAGAAAGAAAAACAGAGAGCATAAAATTTGTATGCAAAAACGTCCATGATTCATTGATGACATATGATAATGAAGTGACAACCCTCACAAATGGACCGTTGTACCTCGGGTAAGACACAAGGTTTTAAAAAGTCTGAATTGTTTAAATATTACAAGCCTGAAAACATTAAAAGATAATTACTCTTGAATAAAAGTAATAGGAATGAAATCTTTGGCCTCCCAATGGTTGAGCCCTCCGTCGATGGTTGGAAAAATCCATTCGTCCATATCACAGCTGCCATCACTGTCTTCTACTGCATTGACTCCCTGATTGCTGATACGCAAAGGTGGTCCCCCGGTGCGAGAACGTCGAACAACTCTTTGGGCCTTTGTAGTGAATCCCAAACCAAATTTGTCAGACTTGTAGGGAATATCCAGAAGCTGACCCCAGATGGTACACCCGCCTTCTTCAACTACTGCTCTAGCATCTTTCAAAGAGGCCATCTTCAGTGGAGGTCTGGTAATCATCGGAACTTTAGGAGTAGACTTGGTTGCCACAACTGTTTCTGGAACCTCCTCAAAGTTATGACATGGAGTCTCAATAAATTCACCATCCACTTCAACATACCTGAAAGAGTTCAGGTGGCTAACCATGTACTCCTCCTCCCCATGAACTGTGACAATTTCCCCTTTGATCGGGTATTTTAGCATCTGATACAGGGTAGAAGTGACGGCACCAACACCATGGATCCAGGGTCGACCTAATAAACAGGAGTAAGACAGGCGGATGTCCATTACGTAGAAAGTTGAATCAAATGTCTGAGTTCCAAATTTTACGGGGATATTAACTTCTCTGTGCACTGTCCTCTTAGAACCATCAAAGGCCCTCACTATGATGTTGCTAGGCTTTAAGGTGAGTCCCTCGCAGTCCAGTCGGTCGAGAGCATTTTTGGGAAAGACATTCAATGACGAGCCTGTATCCACCAGAACATGGGCAAGTGTGGTGCCCCTGTATTCAATGGAAACATGCAAGGCATCGTTGTGCTTCCTTCCTTTAGAAGTTAAATCAGTGTCGGAAAAGCCCAATCCGTTATCAACAGTTAAAGTGGCCACACAATTTTCAAATTGGTTGATGGAGGTCTCTTGGGGCATGTAGGCGGTCTTGAGAAACTTTACCAAGGCTTTGGCGTGGGCCTCAGAACACAAAAGTAAGGACAACAATGATATCTTCGAGGGGGTCTGCCCCAACTGTTCTACAATGTTGTAGTCACTTTTCTTGATTATCTTCAATATTTCTTCTATCTCCTTTCTAGAAGCTTCAAGGATGATCTCGGGACGCTCTTTTGCTTGGACAGGCTCATTCAAGACCTCTTTGCCCCTTGTCTCAGTGGCAGGGATCACAGTAGGAGTATCACTGGGAGTGTCGGTAGGAGTGGCAGTGGGAATGATCACAGGATTATCAACAGTCTTTGGAGAAATCTCAGGTGAGAAGACTCTTCCACTTCTTGTTATCTTACTGGTCCCAGTGATATTACCGATGTCAGGATCAATATCTCTCACAACTTCGTCCTCGACAGCCAACTGATCTTGCTTGACGCCATAGTAATAAACGTCAGCCCCATAGCTCTAGGGAATAGCTTTATCTAAAGAGTATGATATTGGTCTTGGCATAGTGATGATTAGAGGTACAGACCTTGGAGCAGATGTAATCCTGACGGGTCTTTTGGTGGAGACCCCAGGAGGATTATTGGAAATGGTGATTATCGAGACATCTTGATAAGATGTTCTGGTAAGAGGAATCTTTTCAAATAATATTTCTTTGCTATTCATCAGGCGTTGAACGCCTATTTTTAGTAACAAACAACCGTTTGGTAGAGACTTGCATAAGTGACAATCTTTATCGCAGCCCGGGAACAGACCGACTTGCAGCAGATTTTGTTTAATGATCAACAAAGGAGTAATTAAGTCATTCAATGAGGATACAAAATGATCCTCGTCAATGGCGTTGATACCTTGGCCATGTCTGGGCATTGGCGCCGTTATTACATTAGGCGTTTCTGGGGGATCAAACTCAATCTCTTTCGCATCAATAAGGTCTTGCACCTTATTCTTCAAGGCCCAACAGTCATTTGTATCGTGCCCCGGGATTTCAGAATGATAGGCACATCAAGCATTTGGGTTGTAGCGAGGAGAAGAAGTATTGGGGTTCTTGGGAGCTTCTTTTAAAGTTTCCAGATTGGTCTTCAGAAGGTGTGGAAAAACTTGAGACATGGTCATGTTGATCCGGGTAAATCGTCTCATGGGCGCTTCGGGCTTGCGCTGATAATTTCGCTGTTGATTTGGCACAGGATTAGAAATCATAACAGCCCCTACCACCGGGCGACGTTCAATTTTGTTTTGATTCCTATGGTCATATGCAGCACTGACCTCCTTCTTTCCAACAAAGGGTTTCTTCATTGTTGTACCCCAAATTTTGACCTAAGATACCATCTCTCATCTGCATAATTACATTGCAAGCGTTTTGATCTATTGATTTTTAAAAATTCATAACTTTTTCAGGTCGAGAGCTGTTTATTTTTGAATGCTGAATTTATTAATCGATCAATGATCAAACAATGTTTATTAATTATTTATTATCTTAAATTTAAATAATTGGAATCTAGTTTCGGTTATTATATAATTTAAAGATTTATGAATAATGAAATAAACATTTGGAAAGAGGTTTATTAATTGGTCAACAATGATTATTTAATTATTTATCATTCTAAGTTAAATAATTGAAATTCTATTTTTAATTATTATAATTTAGAGAATTATGAATAATGAATTAAATAATTGGAGTTATTAATTGATCAATGATGTTTATTTATTTGTTTATTATTCTGAATTTAAGTAATTGAAATTGATTTTTAATTATTATAATTTAAAGAATTATAAACGATAAATAAATAATTGGAAAGAAAAAGAATTAATTGGGAAATAATAGAATTTTATTCACTTTATTCTATTTATTACAATTGTTATTTAAATATTGTATTATTTACAAAATATTTATAATGACAATTACATAAAAAGTTTAAAGTAAAATAAAAACTATTTTTCTAATATTCTAAATCTTCATCTTCTATCCAATTGCTCATTTGATTTTTTTACCTGCAAAGAATTAAAGAAAAGAAGTCAGAAATAAACAATTAAAAGCAGAAAATTAATCTTAAGCGTTCATCATTAAAAGCAAACGACTGGAATCAGTTTACCCTTTTTTGCAAATCACGGGATTTCTCCCGGTTCACAAAAAGGGAGGAATTTTCATTTTCAAAAATGAATGCACAAATTTAAATATGCACAAATTCATGTTTTTGGTCAAAATTGCATTTTTCAAAGTAAAACTGCATAATTCAAAACAAATTACACAATTCATATTTTGTCAAACAGCATATGCAAGACAAGCAATCCCAACGTAAACTAGTATAGGAAGAGGCCAAAACACGAGGCTCTTCTACTGTTACATTGAAAGACAAAGAGGATAGGCAATTTTAAAACCAATTTGCAAGCAAAGCATCTTTCCTTTTTTCATCATTTTCCAGCATTTTCACTTTTTCAGAACTTAAAAATACATAACATATCACTTTTATGTCAATTTGTATTGAGGAGAGAGAAGAGAGATAGAAGTATGGTTTTGCAGGTTTTGGTTTAGGCAGGAAGAGGATATATACAAACTGCAACAGCATCTCATAAGAAAAGAAAGCATAAAATAGAATACAAACAAAACTGTAACAGTAAGAGTGCAGAATTTACCAAGGATATAGTAAATTAATTCAAAACATGTAGGATAAACGAAAAGAGGCCAAACTGTTATAACATAACATAAACCACTTCAAAGAAAAAAGAGTTGACAACCTTTTTGAGGCCTCCACCACCAAAAACTTTCAAACACAAAACCAGTAAAACCTGCGTGAAGCCTCCTAAACAAAACAAAAACCATTCTAAAACCTGCTATCAACATAAACACAACCGGCATAGGCCATTTCAAAGCCTGAAGCCTTGAAACCTCAATCACCCCAAACCTGTTCCATAACCTGTTAAACACAACCTTATGGCCAAACCTCAAAACCTACTGTATCAAGACCAAAACCATTTCACAACCTTGGCCTAAACAAAACAAAAACCATAGAAACCTGCTATCTGCTAAACCATTAACCTACATAAAACCAAAATCATATGGCCTAAAACCATAAACCTGTGCCATCTTAACCTGTTTCCTAGCCTAACCAATAAACCAGTAGCCATGGTCTAAAAAAAACTGAAAACCAGCATGAACACCATCAACCATAACCACAATGCAAACCTACATGAAACTGTCCAAACTCTAAGGCCTCAGAAGTGATCATCATTGGCCATTTAAAGGCATACAGAAGAGAAACTAATCAAAATAGATAGGTTTCAACAGTAGTGTCGTTCAAATATTTCAAAGGCCACAATTCTCATAACCTAAAAGGTTCATCCTTGAATACATCATCAACGAAAATATAGAACAGGCAACAGAAGCAAAGCCTCACAAGCATTCCATCATAGGCAATAAAAAAGGCGACAGAATCACAACAAAAGAAGAAGATAGGAAAAGTTTTCGAAGGCATCAGAAGCATCCAACACAAGCATACAACGAAGACCTCAGAAATAATCATCCTAGGTTAATACAAAAGGGCAACATAAGAAGAGAAGAAAGATAAATACAGAGTACCAGGCAGCTTAAGCGAGCATCACGCCAAGCCTTCCACGCCCCGGCCTCCTAGCTCGCCTCCAATCTTCCTCCTCCATCTCCAGGTAGCATTTCACTTTCTTTTTCTCTCAAAATTCCTCAAATAAATCACATAAATACGAAGTCAGAAGCGAAAATGAACTCAAATCGTAACATGCAGTAATCAACAAACCCTAAAACGAATAAGACAACGATTTATACCGTAAATTCTGTCGCCATAACGCTGTCGCTGGAGGGAAGAGGAAGTGGAGGAAGCTCGTGGCCTTTGGGAAAGAGAACTCAGGCGAGAACGCGAACGAAGAAGAAGAACACATGAGCAAGCGAACGGCGCCGTCGCTGTTAAACCAAAACCTAATCCCTTTCTCAGTGAACCAAAACGCATTCAACCCTAACAAAATTATGAATGTAATGGACTCAACCGGTTCCCTGCATAAGCCCAAACGGATCTCCTTAGGCACCCCCCCAGTTTTACTTGCTTCTGTTTGGGCCCTTTAGAACTTTGGCCCACCTTTTTTGCTTTCCTTTCATTTTGTTTTAACACTCATAAACCAATTTTAATTTACCTTTTTTCTAATGTTTAAATAATAAACCATTTCTTTTCATATTTAGTTTAATTAAGTATTTTACTCTTATTTATATTGATTGACTAATGAACAATACCTTATTATATATTAATTAAGACCTTATATAAAAATTAGTTAAATATTTAAATTAGTATAAAACATCAAGTCATTTTTTTTTAATTTGTATATTAATACTAAAAAACACATAAAAAGAATAAAATAATAGAAAACAAAAAAAAGAACATTTAAGAATTAAAGCATTTTATTTCTTTAAATTAATTCTCATGCTTTGTCCCTATAAAAAAATGCGTAAAAAATGAAAACTATTAAAACATTTTATTTTCGTTAATATTAAACAAAAATACAAAAATGCATATTTACACCATTTAGTCATTGATTTAACTGTTGCTATTTAATCATCATCCGCATAATTTTTCTGTTTAATTATTTCATATTTACTTGTTTATTCTGTTTACTTCTAAATCCAAGGGAAAAACGATTAAATTTGTTGACTTCATGTCCTCAAGTCTAATCGCGCGAACATTCGCATTTCATTAAAACTTAGGATAATTTTTTTCCTCAAATATTCAATCTTTTTAAAACTTATACCTTTCAAGCCAAAACTTCAACATTAGGTCGTCGTATCTTCAAAAACCCATCCATACCCCTTTTCGGCCAAAACAATTTATTTCTTAATCAAACGGTCAACTTTAATAAACAGATATTTCAAAAGGTTCCTATAGAGTACTATAGATACATTGGGTGCTAATACCTTCCCACTGTATAACCAACCCCCGAACCATAGATCTCTTTTTCAAAAACGTCTTGTATTTTTATTACTTTTAAAAGTATTATTTTACATTGCATATTTAGGGTTTTATTTCGCTCTTTCCCCTTTTCCCTTGGAAATAATAAAGCGTGGTGGCGACTCTTGCTTTTGTGAGACGAATTAATCAATAATTCGATCTCCGATTTACCCCGCTACATTTTTTATCGCTACAGAATTGGCGACTCTGCTGGGGAATAATTGACCTCTTGCTGGTCCATCCCTAAGTGGGTTAAGCCTAATTTGTTTTATCTGTTTTATTATTATTTGATTTGCTTGATTATGTGTTTAAATTGGGGTGTTTGGGTTTTTTGCAAAGGACGAATCCTATACCCGGATTAAGTTACACTTAAGGAATAGGACGGGCGGTACAGTCATGTTAACTTTGAGGGAGTAATCCCGAAGAAGGAGGCATGAGATCCCCCACTCAATGGAAGGCCCTCTTGAACTTAATATTTGTTTACCGAGTAATCGGGAAGACATTATTATTTTCGACCTAGGAGCCCGAGAAGTTGAGGACCGTAGAACCCTAACCCATCTTGGCCTTTTTAGGTGTAGCGCGGAGACTATAACGGAGTAATTCGGATGTAGTTGTTACGCGATGCTACGCTCGGACGAGTTTCTCTTGAGAATATTGCTAATTATTGAGTAATCAAGACGTTGGTAATATCCGAAGGAGGAATGTAGACTCTGGGAACTCTTAGAACATTGTCTTACAGGTGCGATTGAACCGTTAGTACATACCTTTGGGTGGGCTTTACCCTCGAATCCATGCTGAACGTTGAACCTTTGAACCCCATGTTTGCAAACTTGTGTGTAACTGTTGCATTATCATTCATCCATGCATTCATCAACATTTTTGTAAAAAACTTGTTTTTCAAGGAAC
The DNA here is from genome assembly GCA_948472305.1 of Vicia faba. NCBI lineage: Eukaryota > Viridiplantae > Streptophyta > Magnoliopsida > Fabales > Fabaceae > Vicia > Vicia faba. Next base: position 1,268,334,177 of record OX451736.1, on the reverse strand, counting down.
TTCGGAATAATTTTTCCATACATCTCAGGTTATTATGGAATTTGGAAGGAGAAACACCCGAAGTTTTAGTGTTAAGGAGCCCGAGATTGAAGAACTGAAGAGTTTGATTCCGAAGATCGAGAACCCGACGGATTTTCAGAGAAAATATGGGTCCATTTTACCTCTCATGAAGCGCAAGATGAAGGAAGGCATCCTTAGTACGTTGGTCCAATTCTACGATCCTTTGTACTGATGTTTCACCTTTCCGGATTACCAGTTGATGCCCACCTTAGAGGAGTATTCCTACATACTTGGTTTGCCGATCACCGACTGTGTTCCTTTTTCCGGATTAGAAGAGGAACCCAAATCTCACGAAATAGCGACCATCACCCACTTGAAGAAGTCATAGATAGAGGAGAACATGACTACAAAAGGGGGAATCCGAGGTCTGTCTGTGCAATTTTTGTTGAGGAAAGCTCGTCATTTCGCTTAGATAAAAGATATTGTTGCCTTCAAAGACGTCTTTGCTTTACTCGCTTATGGTCTATTCTTGTTCCCTAACGTTGATAAGTTTGTGGATATCAACGCCATCAGAATTTTCTTGATTGGAAATCCGGTCCCTACGCTGCTAGGAGATACTTACTACTCCATCCATCTTCGAAACTCTTATCAAGGAGGGATAATTATTTGTTGTGCACCATTGCTGTATCAGTGGTATGTTTCGCATCTACCTGGGTCTGATGTTTTCTAGGATCTCGAGAAGGAGCCGCGATGGGCGCCAAAGATTATGGCTCTCACTCATTTCGACATTGATTGGTATAATCGAGTTTACTACGACGTGAAGATCATCGATAGCTGTGGTGCTTTTCCTAACGTGCCTCTTCTTGGTACGAGAGGTGGAATCAATTATAACCCTGTTCTCGCGCGTCGTCAGTTTGGGTACCCGATGTGGGACAAGCCAAACAACATCCATGTGAGTGGTTTCTTTCTACAGGAAGGACAAGATCATCAGGCAGCTAAGAGGGAGATCGAAGGAGCTTGGCGCCACATCCATAGGAAAGGGAGAGATATGTTAGGACATAGAGGTGCCGTTTCTTTGGAACCTTACCTACAATGGGTCCGTGCTAGGGCTTGTGCTCTCAAGATGCCCTATAAACTTGAGAAACCTTTATTCCCTACCGTTGCATCATCATCTGTTGTCATCCCTATCGCGAATATAGGAGAATACCAAGGAAATCTGGCTAGGATGAAGTCCGAGAGAGATGCTTGGAAAGAAAAGTATAATATGTCTGAATATGAGAATCGAGTCCTGACTCGACAACTAAAGGAAAAGGAGGATTTACTCTTTATTCAAGATGGCTGGTTCATTGATCATGATGAGAAGCTTCGTCAAAAGGATGCTTTACTGAAGAAGTATGCTAGTGAAAGGAAGAGAAAGAAGGAAGGTTCGGTAAGCGTGGCTCTTGTTCCTAATCCGCAGAAGGAAATCGTTGATCGACTGGTAGCTGAGAAGAAAGAGATGGAAGACTTTTATGAAGAGAAGATCAAGAAGCTCCGGTTACAGTTGGTATTTGGTCCTTCATCCGATGATTCTGAGTGATCTTTAGCTTTTAGTTTTATTTTATTGATGTCATTTTGTAAAACTATGTAAAAGGGCTTCATGCTCCGAAGTTGTAATTTATTGCTTTATTATGGACTTCATGTTTCAAAGTTGTAATTTAGTGCTTTATTATGGGCTTTATGTTCCAAAGTTGTAATTTACTGCTTTATTATTGGGTTGTTATCCCACAGTGTAATTTATTATTTTGTTGTTTCAAAGTTGTGAGTTGTAATTTACTGTTTTTGATTAATGGATTGAGTTTTTGTTGTTCCAAATTCCTTTACCATTGATGTATGCAAAATTATCGAAGTTCCTTGGAAAAAACTATTAAAATGAATCATCATTTGCATCGCACATCATGCATCATTCAACATTTCACTTCACACTTTTTTAGAGTCTTATCCTTGTTTCTTTTTCCACTCCAAAGGTTGTCAAGATGTCTCACCGATACGACACTCGAGCCAATCGTCAGAGGAAAATGGAAGATCTGGAACAGGAAAATCATGAGCTTCGTGGGGAAGTTGCTACACTTCGTATCGAGATGGAAAAGTTAACTGCGTTAGTGGAAAGTTTGGTGGCTGTTCAGAATCAGCCACCGACTACAGTTGCTGAGATTCAGACTTCAACTCCAGTGGTTTCCGAGATTGTCACCGTTCCAACCTCTGTGACTCAAATTAACTCTCCGCTTCAACATCAGATGCCGAAAGGTTTTCCGTGGGGAATGCCTTACAACTTTGTGCCAGAGGGGTATCAGTCTGCCGTACAACCTTTGTTTCAACCTGCTTTGTCTCTTCCTCAGCCAGAGACAACTGCCATGCCGCCAGTAATCCCGTCTGTAACACCTTTTCTGCAACCGGTAATGACAATTGTCGCTCCTGTGGTCCACTCCGTGCCATACTTGAATGAACCTACTTATCCTGCCGAGCCTGCTGAAAGTTTGGGTCTTTTTGATAGAATGGAAGAATTTCAGGATCAGTTCCAAGAAATGCAGAAGGAGCTTAGAGCGTTAAAGGGGAAGGATTTGTTTGGGAAGAACACGCATGACCTTTGTTTAGTTCCGAATGTCAAGATTCCAGCAAAATTCAAAGTGCCATACTTTGAAAGATATAAGGGTGATTCGTGTCCTAGAAGTCATTTGACTATGTACGTGAGAAAGATGTCTACGTATTCCGACGATCATGACTTGTTGATTCATTATTTTCAAGATAGTTTGGCGGGTGCTGCTCTAAAGTGGTATATGGGTTTAGACAGTATTCGGATCCGCAACTTCAACGATCTTAGCGAAGCTTTTGTCCACCAGTATAAGTACAACGTTGACATGGCACCGGGCAGGGATCAACTCCGGGCGATGTCGCAAAGAGACAGAGAATCTTTTAAGGAATACGCCCAGAGGTGGCGTGAAATTGCTTCTCAAATCTATCCACCTCTTGAGGAGAAAGAGATGACTAAGATATTCTTGAAGACTTTAGGTTCCTTTTACTATGAAAGAATGATCGCCAGTGCACCCAGTGACTTCACCGAAATGGTAAGCATGGGCATGCGGTTAGAGGAAGGGATCCGTGAAGGGCGTTTGGTTAAAGAAGGAAGTCCGTCTAGCAGTACTAAGAAGTTCAGAAGTGTTTTCCCGAAAAGAAAAGAGCAGGATGTCAGCGCATTGTTCCCAGGGAGACCAAGGAGAGCTTACTCTCACGTTGCGGCAGTCACTCCAGATATCCGCCCAGCTTTGATGACCCCAGCTCATCAAACCCCACCAACTCAACAACGGCCATTTCAGCAGCAGCCTCGACAATAGGCTTATCCATTCAACAATCAGAACCGTTCACCCAGAAAACCGCAGTTCGATGCCATTTTTATGACTTATACTGAATTGTTCCCTGCTCTTATCAGAAAGAACCTCATAACGACAAAGCCTCCCCCTGTCGCACCCAATAGTACTTCTCCGTGGTACAAGGCGGATCAGTTTTGTGAGTATCATCAAGGGTCGCCGGGGCACAACCTTGAGAATTGCTTTGCTCTGAAGGCGGACGTGCATAGGTTGATTAAGAATGGTATCTTGTCTTTCAAGGATGTTAATCCAAATGTTAGAGATAATCCTTTGCCTCGACATGGGGCAGCTTCGGTGAATATGGTGGAAGGTTGTCCGGGAAAGTTTCGAGTTTTTCAAGTTGAACACATAAGAGAGTCGTTGATCAGGTTACATCAGAGTTTGAGAAGACTTGCCTTTGTTAGACATCAGCATGATTATGATGTTTGTGAATTTTGTTCAAGAGAGGTTGATTGTCCTATTGTGAAGGAGGATATTCAGAAGTTGTTAGACCAGAGAGTTATCACTATTACGTATGACAGAGATCCGGAGGATGAAGTGAATGTTATCATACCACAATTCAATTTGCCTGAATCAGTAGAGATCGTTTACGACATTCAGACTGCACCTGTTGCTCCTTTGACCATTTACCCACCTGGTCCTGTGCCTTACAGCTCAGACCAAGCTGTACCGTATAAGTATAATGCCACAATGATTGAGAATGGGGTAGAAGTCCCTATACCAACAAGACCGTTTTTTGTTAACATTGCTGATGTGAGTAGAGTTACGAGAAGTGGACGTGTCTTTGCAGCAGTACCTTTGAAGAGACCAGAAGTTCAAGTTAGGAGGCCCATACCGGCGGAAATTCCAGTGAGAAATGTTGAACCAAGGTTTGAGATAGGCCGATCCAGTGAACCTATCCCTCGCCCTGAGGATGATGAGATTCTGAAGCTTATCAAGAGAAGTGAATATAAGATTGTGGACCAACTTTTGCAAACTCCTTCCAAGATTTCTTTGCTTCCTTTACTGAGAGATTCTGGTGCTCATAGAGAAGCTTTAATGAAGGTCTTGGACCAGGCGTTCATGGATCATGATGTGACGGTCGACCAATTTGATGGAATCGTGGGAAATATTACTTCGTGTAACAATCTTGGTTTCAGTGATGAAGAACTCCCGGAGGAGGGGAGAAACCATAATATGGCTTTGCATATCTCAGTAAGTTGTGGAAATGATACCTTATCAAGTGTGTTAGTGGATATAGGTTCGTCGTTGAATGTAATGCCCAAAACTACATTGTCTCGACTCTCATATCCAGGTGCTCCCATGAGACCTAGTGGAGTAATTGTCAAAGCGTTTGATGGTTCTAGGAAGACAGTCATTGGTGAAGTGGATCTTCCTATAGTAATTGGTCCCCATACTTTTCAAATCACTTTCCAAGTAATGGATATTCGTGCTGCCTACAGTTGCTTATTGGGTCGTCCATGGATCCATGATGCAGGGGCAGTCACCTCCACGCTCCATCAGAGATTGAAGTTTGTGAGGCATGGGAAGCTAGTGATGATTGGGGGAGAGCAGGCTATGGTGGTAAGCCATTTATCATCCTTCTCTTTTATTGATGCTGATGAGGATGTTGGAACCCAGTTCCAAGGTCTATTTGTTGCCAAGAATGAAGTGAAGAAGCAAGGGGCATCCATTTCTTCTTTTGAGGATGCGCGACGAGTGGTGGAAAGTGGTTCGGCCGAAGGATGGGGCCAGGTGTTGACTTTGCCCGAGAACAAATCTGGAGAAGGTCTTGGTTTTCATCCAGTGTCTGCAAGAGTCAAGAAAGAGGTGGTTGTTCGTCCGATTCAAGAGGTTTTCCGAAGTGCAGGTTTTATACATCATGAGGTGGATGCTATCATAGAAGATGATTCCGAGGAAGATTTTCCCGATTTTGTGACGCCTGGATTGGCTTTCCAAAACTGGATAGCTGTTGATGTTCCTATTGTTATGCACATTTCTGAGTAATGTTTTGTTTTGTTTTTCTTTGAAAAAATTCGCTCTGCCCAAGGCGAAAAGTATTTTGTGTCGGGCTATGAAAAATAAATCCTTTTGCTCTGCCCAAGGCAAAAGAGAAATGTCTGGGCCCTTTGTTTCAAGTATTTCCCTTCAATGAATAAAAATGTTATTTTGTCCACTACTGTTTTATTTTTCACTTTTTCTGGGAAAATAGCAATGAAAATTAATTGGTAGTAATAGGAAAATATAATAACCTTTTGTTTTATTTGCACAAATCGATTTCTAAATTAAAGCATAATCATATGTGCAGATTAATCCATGACTTAACCATCGAAAACAATGATCCTATGCCCTCTCCCAACTTTGAATTCCCTGTGTTCAAAGCCGAAGAAGAGGATAGTGAAGAAATTCCTGTTGAAATTTCCCGTTTACTTGAGCATGATGAGAAGATCATTCAACCGTTTGAAGAACCTTTAGAGTTAGTCAGTTTGGGTGATGAAGAAGATAGAAAGGAGGTTAAAGTCATAGCATTGCTTGTCCCGTAAGTTAAAGAGAAAATGTTGGAGCTTCTCAAAGAGTATGTTGATGTGTTTGCTTGGTCCTACCAAGATATGCCGGGTTTGGACAACAATATTGTGGAGCATCGTTTACCGTTGAGACCTGAATGTCCGCCGATCAAGCAGAAGCTGAGAAGGACTCGTCTCGATATGGCTGACAAGATCAAAGAGGAAGTTCAGAAGAAGATTAATGCAGGTTTCCTTGTTACATCGGTCTATCCTAAGTGGTTAGCCAACATAGTGCCTGTTGCTAAGAAGGATGGCAAAGTTCGGATGTGTGTAGACTATAGAGATCTGAATAGAGCTAGCCCAAAGGATGACTTCCCATTACCGCATATTGACGTATTGGTCGACAGTACCGCCAAGTTCAAAGTCTTTTCTTTCATGGATGGCTTCTCTGGTTACAATCAAATCAAGATGGCACCATAAGATATGGAGAAGACAACTTTCATTACACCGTGGGGAACTTTTTGCTATCGGGTTATGCCGTTTGGTTTGAGGAATGCTGGCGCAACATACCAAAGGGCCATGACTGCTTTGTTCCATGACATGATGCATAAGGAGATAGAAGTGTATGTGGATGACATGATTGCCAAATCACAGATTGAGGAGGATCATTTGGAACATTTGTTGAAGTTATTCCAGCGTTTGAGAAAGTATAAACTCCGTCTGAATCCCAACAAGTGCACTTTTGGTGTTCGTTCTGGAAGACTTCTGGGTTTCATTGTCAGTCAGAAAGGTATTGAAGTAGACCCTGATAAGGTCAAAGCTATTCGAGAAATGCCCGCACCCAAGACGGAAAAACAAGTAAGAGGTTTCCTTGGGAGACTGAATTATATTTCTAGATTTATATCTCATATGACTGCTACCTGTGGGCCAATTTTTAAGCTTCTCCGAAAGAACCAAGGATGTGTATGGACAGAAGATTGTCAGAGAGCTTTTGATAGCATCAAAGAATATTTGCTTGAACCTCCCATTTTGATTCCTCCGGTGGAAGGAAGACCTTTGATTATGTACCTGACTATATTGGAAGACTCTATGGGATGTGTGCTTGGTCAACAAGATGAGACTGGAAGAAAGGAACATGTTGTATATTATCTGAGTAAGAAATTCACAGACTGTGAGTCTCGGTACTCATTGCTTGAGAAAACCTGTTGTGCTTTAGCTTGGGCTGCTCGCCGTCTGCGCCAGTATATGATTAACCACACCACTTGGTTGATCTCCAAAATGGATCCGATCAAGTATATCTTTGAGAAGCCCGCCTTATCTGGAAGAATAGCCCGTTGGCAGATGTTGTTATCTGAATATGACATTGAGTATCACACTCAGAAAGCAATCAAAGGGAGTATTTTAGCCGATCATTTGGCTCACCAACCAATTGACGATTATCAATCCATCAAGTTTGATTTCCCAGATGAAGATGTTATGTACTTGAAAGCTAAGGATTGTGAAGAGCCGTTACCTGAAGAAGGACCCGATCCTGAATCGCATTGGGGTTTGATATTTGACGGAGCTGTGAATTCTTATGGAAATGGAATTGGGGCAATCATCGTCACTCCCCGAGGTACTCATATCCCGTTCACGACGAGATTGAAGTTTGACTGCACGAACAACATGGCTGAATATGAGGCATGTATTATGGGTCTCGAAGAAGCAGTGGATCTAAGGATTAAGATTCTTGATATTTACGGAGATTCGGCATTGGTAATTAATCAAATCAAAGGAGAATGGGAGACTCGTCATCCTGGGTTGATCCCTTACAGAGACTATGCTAGAAGATTGCTAACCTTCTTCAACAAAGTGGAATTACATCATATCCCTAGAGATGAGAACCAGATGGCTGATGCTTTAGCTACTTTGTCTTCAATGTTTCAAGTAAATGGTTGGAACGATGTGCCTACAATCCGAGTTATGCGCCTTGATAGACCTGCTCATGTGTTCTCAGTAGAAGAGGTCACTGACGACAAACCATGGTTCTATGACATTAAACGTGTTCTTCAAACTCAAGAGTATCCGCCTGGGGCATCCAATAAAGATAGGAAGACGTTGAGAAGATTAGCAAGCAGTTTCTTTCTCAACGAAGAAGTTTTATATAAGAGGAATTATGACATGGTCTTGCTCAGATGTGTAGACAGACGTGAAGCAGACATGCTGATGCAAGAAGTACATGAAGGGTCCTTTGGCACTCATGCCAATGGACATGCAATGGCTAGAAAGATGTTGAGAGCTGGTTACTATTGGATGACAATGGAATCTGATTGCTGCAAATATGTGAAGAAGTGTCATAAATGCCAGATTTATGCGGACAAGATGCATGTGCCACCGACCCTCCTCAACGTTATCTCTTCACCTTGGCCTTTCTCTATATGGGGCATTGATATGATTGGAATGATTGAACCCAAAGCTTCAAATGGTCATCGTTTCATCTTGGTAGCGATCGATTATTTTACTAAATGGGTGGAAGCGACATCTTATGCTAATGTAACCAGACAGGTGGTAGTCAGATTTATCAAGAATCAAATCATTTGTCGATACGGTATCCCGAGCAAGATTATCACTGATAATGGTTCGAATTTGAATAACAAGATGATGAAAGAGCTTTGTGAAGAGTTCAAGATCAAACATCATAATTCTTCTCCTTACAGACTGAATATGAATGGGGCTGTTGAAGCTGCTAACAAGAACATCAAAAAGATTGTCCAGAAGATGGTGGTAACTTATAAAGATTGGCATGAAATGCTTCCGTTTGCTCTACACGGGTACCGTACTTCAGTTCGAACTTCAATAGGCGCAACCCCATTTTCCCTAGTTTATGGTATGGAAGCAGTACTCCTCGTGGAGGTTGAGATTCCGTCTCTGAGAGTGTTGATGGAAGCTAAACTTTCTGAGGCCGAATGGTGTCAAAGTAGATATGATCAGTTGAATTTAATTGAAGAGAAGAGATTGACAGCTTTGTGTCACGGTCAATTGTATCAGCAGAGAATGAAGAAGGCTTTTGATAATAAGGTTCGACCGCGCGAGTTCAGAGAAGGTGACCTTGTGCTCAAGAAGATATTATCTTTCCAACCTGATTCTAGGGGCAAGTGGGCTCCGAATTATGAAGGACCGTATGTCTTTAAGAAAGTTTTCTCTGGAGGTGCTTTGATTCTCACCAATATGGACGGTGAAGAGCTCCCGCGTCCCATGAACGCTGATGCAGTCAGGAAGTATTTCGCTTAGGTTTGAGTTGACGATTTGTTAAGTTGAAAACCCGAAGGGGCGGCTTAGGCAAGCTTTTGGTCAGACCAGTCTTGGCATTTGAACACATTTTGGAATTCGAAGTTGTTAGGGAGAATAACGATCATTATTTTTTGTGTAACCTTTTTATTTCATGTACTATTTCCCAAACTTTTGTAAACCGTTGGAGTCGTATTGTTAGCGAACTACCATATTATTAATGAAATTTGAGCATTTACCTTTTGTGGGCAAAATTTTAATTTTTATGGAAATACTTGAAACAAATTTACTTAAAGTATTCTTATCTTAAAAATGTGTCATGAATAACGAAAGGAATATTAACAGTTGTTCCGAGGATGGTCAAGCCATGAAATGCAACAGTACAGTAGTTTATCCTTGCATGATGAGCATGTCTTATTTCGAAATCGTCATGAGGTGTTGGTTGTGTAAACTTGCGCCTCTCGTGGTATTAAGTGTGGTGACTCCCCAACTGTTCCAGTTAAGATTTGTTTCAGTTATCTTTATTTGAGCAGATTTCTGAAGTATGGTACGCTTTGTCTCTTGCCAGTGGTCTATTGGTATTGCAAGATTGGATTTGAATGCTTTTCTCCTCAGAAGACTTGAGCCTTGTAGCGTTACGCTCCGACGTTGCTTTGTGTTTCCAGTTCCAGTTATCTTCCGTCTTTTTAAGATTGGCCGAGTATCTATCTTGTTGTGACATCTTATCTTCTTCAGGATATTCCATCTATTTGTTTTGTCAGCATAACATTCATTTATTCATTTACACTTATATCACGCATGCATATTCACATTTGCCATCGATTTTGGGTTGTACTTTGTTTATTCAAATAACGTACATGCTTCTTTCCAAGTAGAAGGTTAGCTTAGGCAGAAAATGTGCTTCCTTTCTAAATTCGCCAACTGAGCTAATCCTCATGGACGATTTTTGATTTAGCTCATCTTGTCCATTTCTGGATGGGATGAATTCCCCAATCGAGTTGCTTTCTCATTGGGTAGAGTCTTGTTTAACTGTTTTCTCTCTAGTTATTCCTGGATGAAGTTGTTGTCTCTTGCGTAGGCTATCTCATGATTTTCCCCAGTGAAGTCGCGACCTAGACGTATGGTGCATTTATTTTGCACATTTAAGTATGTGATCTCCTCGGGAAGGACTGATTCATGATTCTCTTTGACGAAGATTTTTTATTCTCTGCCAGTGTCATTACAATTCCCTTCTGAATTATTTTTGGAAAACGACAAGCGGCAGCTCTTCACGAGCAACTTGTACGTTATAGACATCGGAAAACGACAAGCGGCAGCTCTTCACGAGCAACTTGTGCGTTATTATTTTTCGGAAAACGACAAGCGGCAGCTCTTCACGAGTAACTTGTGCGTTATTATTTTTTGGAAAACGACAAGCGGCAGCTCTTCATGAGCAACTTGTGCGTTATTATTATTTTCGGAAAACGACAAGCGGCAGCTCTTCACGAGCAACTTGTACGTCATTATTTTTTTGGAATACAGCAAGCGACAGCTTCTTTATTTGAGCAGCTTGTATGTTATTGGTATTTTCTTTGGACGACAGCAAGTGGCAGCCTCTTTATTTGAGCAACTTGTATGTTATTGGTATTTTCTTTGGACGACAGCAAGTGGCAGCCTCTTTATTTGAGTAGCTTGTATGTCATATTATTTTGGGAAGACGGCAAGTGACAGCTTCTTTATTTGAGCAGCTTGCGTATCTACAATCTTACTATTATCTCGGCATTAATGAGTATATCTCCGGAAATCTCACAGAGAAGTTTGTCATGAATCTTTACCTTCAGAAGTTGGTAATCCATCATCAGCAAAATTTGATACTCTCTGTCTATCTTTGACTTTGAGTTTTGAACTCACTATTTTCGGGTCGATAATCTGTTTTATGGCCTATGCAAGATGCCTTCTTTGTTAGGGTCGGAGGTCATATTCCCTCAATTTTATTCGCCGTCAAGAGTCTGTCATTTGAAGTCGATGGCTCGTTTCCCCAGTAATGTATAATCCATGCCTCTGTGTTTTGTTGGTGTTCGATTCCTCCAGCATTGTCTTGTTTCATACAATATCTTTCTCTGTGAATTCAATCACTGCATTCATATCAAACATGATGGCGGCATCTTAGGACAAAATTTGCGTATTATGTATTTAAGTACCTTCAATCTCGTCGAAACGAAGATTTTAATCTTCATATCTCCGGATAGAAGAAACTTAAATAGGGGCAGCTGTTGTACCCCAAATTTTGACCTAAGATACCATCTCCCATCTGCATCGTTACATTGCAAGCGTTTTGATCTATTGATTTTTAAAAATTCATAACTTTTTCAGGTCGAGAGCTGTTTAATTTTGAACGCTGAATTTATTAATCGATCAATGATCAAACAATGTTTATTAATTATTTATTATCTTAAATTTAAATAATTGGAATCTATTTTCGGTTATTATATAATTTAAATATTTATGAATAATGAAATAAACATTTGGAAAGAGGTTTATTAATTGGTCAACAATGATTATTTAATTATTTATCATTCTAAGTTAAATAATTGAAATTCTATTTTTAATTATTATAATTTAGAGAATTATGAATAATGAATTAAATAATTGGAGTTATTAATTGATCAATGATGTTTATTTATTTGTTTATTATTCTGAATTTAAGTAATTGAAATTGATTTTTAATTATTATAATTTAAAGAATTATAAACGATAAATAAATAATTGGAAAGAAAAAGAATTAATTGGGAAATAATAGAATTTTATTCACTTTATTCTATTTATTACAATTGTTATTTAAATATTGTATTATTTACAAAATATTTATAATGACAATTACATAAAAAGTTTAAAGTAAAATAAAAACTATTTTTCTAATATTCTAAATCTTCATCTTCTATCCAATTGCTCATTTGATTTTTTTACCTGCAAAGAATTAAAGAAAAGAAGTCAGAAATAAACAATTAAAAGCAGAAAATTAATCTTAAGCGTTCATCATTAAAAGCAAACGGCTGGAATCAGTTTATCCTTTTTTGCAAATCACGGGATTTCTCCCGGTTCACAAAAAGGGAGAAATTTTTATTTTCAAAAATGAATGCACAAATTTAAATATGCACAAATTCATGTTTTTGGTCAAAATTGCATTTTTCAAAGTAAAACTGCATAATTCAAAACAAATTACACAATTCATATTTTGTCAAACAGCATATGCAAGACAAGCAATCCCAACGTAAACTAGTATAGGAAGAGGCCAAAACATGAGGCTCTTCTACTGTTACATTGAAAGACAAAGAGGATAGGCAATTTTAAAACCAATTTGCAAGCAAAGCATCTTTTCTTTTTTCATCATTTTCCAGCATTTTCACTTTTTCAAAACTTAAAAATACATAACATATCACTTTTATGTCAATTTGTATTGAGGAGAGAGAAGAGAGATAGAAGTATGGTTTTGCAGGTTTTGGTTTAGGCAGGAAGAGGATATATACAAACTGCAGCAGCATCTCATAAGAAAAGAAAGCATAAAATAGAATACAAACAAAACTGTAACAGTAAGAGTGCAGAATTTACCAAGGATATAGTAAATTAATTCAAAACCTGTAGGATAAACGAAAAGAGGCCAAACTGTTATAACATAACAAAAACCACTTCAAAGAAAAAAGAGTTAACAACCTGTTTGAGGCCTCCACCACCAAAAACTTTCAAACACAAAACCAGTAAAACCTGCGTGAAGCCTCCTAAATAAAACAAAAACCATTCTAAAACCTGCTATCAACATAAACACAACCGGCATAGACCATTTCAAAGCCTGAAGCCTTGAAACCTCAATCACCCCAAACCTGTTCCATAACCTGTTAATAACAACCTTATGGCCAAACCTCAAAACCTACTGTATCAAGACCAAAACCATTTCACAACCTTGGCCTAAACAAAACAAAAACCATAGAAACCTGCTATCTGCTAAACCATTAACCTACATAAAACCAAAATCATATGGCCTAAAACCATAAACTTGTGCCATCTTAACCTGTTGCCCAGCCTAACCAATAAACCAGTAGCCATGGTCTAAAAAAAAACTGAAAACCAGCATGAACACCATCAACCATAACCACAATGAAAACCTACATGAAACTGTCCAAACTCTAAGGCCTCAGAAGTGATCATCATTGGCCATTTAAAGACATACAGAAGAGAAGCTAATCAAAACAGATAGGTTTCAACAGTAGCGTCGTTCAAATATTTCAAAGGCCACAATTCTCAGAACCTAAAAGGTTCATCCTTGAATACATCATCAACGAAAATATAGAACAGGCAACAAAAGCAAAGCCTCACAAGCATTCCATCATAGGCAATAACAAAGGCGACAGAATCACAGCAAAAGAAGAAGATAGGAAAAGTTTTCGAAGGCATCAGAAGCATCCAACACAAGCATACAACGAAGACCTCAGAAATAATCATCCTAGGTTAATACAAAAGGGCAACAAAAGAAGAGAAGAAAGATAAATACAGAGTACCAGGCAGCTTAAGCGAGCATCACGCCAAGCCTTCCACGCCCCGGCCTCCTAGCTCGCCTCCAATCTTCCTCATCCATCTCCAGGTAGCATTTCACTTTCTTTTTCTCTCAAAATTCCTCAAATAAATCACATAAATACGAAGTCAGAAGCGAAAATGAACTCAAATCGTAACATGCAGTAATCAACAAACCCTAAAACGAATAAGACAATGATTTATACCGTAAATTCTGTCGCCATAACGCTGTCGCTGGAGGGAAGAGGAAGTGGAGGAAGCTGGTGGCCTTTGGGCAAGAGAACTCAGGCGAGAACGCGAACGAAGACGAAGAACGCATGAGCAAGCGAACGACGCCGTCGCTGTTAAACCAAAACCTAATCCCTTTCTCAGTGAACCAAAACGCGTTCAACCCTAACAAAATTATGAATGTAATGGACCCAACCGGTTCCCTGCATAAGCCCAAACGGATCTCCTTAGGCACCCCCCCAGTTTTACTTGCTTCTGTTTGGGCCCTTTAGAACTTTGGCCCACCTTTTTTGCTTTCCTTTCATTTTGTTTTAACACTCATAAACCAATTTTAATTTACCTTTTTTATAATGTTTAAATAATAAACCATTTCTTTTCATATTTAGTTTATTAAGTATTTTACTCTTATTTATATTGATTGACTAATGAACAATACCTTATTATATATTAATTAAGACCTTATATAAAAATTAGTTAAATATTTAAATTAGTATAAAACATCAAGTCATTTTTTTTTAATTTGTATATTAATACTAAAAAACACATAAAAAGAATAAAATAATAGAAAACAAAAAAAAGAACATTTAAGAATTAAAGCATTTTATTTCTTTAAATTAATTCTCATGCTTTGTCCCTATAAAAAAAATGCGTAAAAAATGAAAACTATTAAAACATTTTATTTTTGTTAATATTAAACAAAAATACAAAAATGCATATTTACACCATTTAGTTATTGATTTAACTGTTGCTATTTAATCATCATCCGCATAATTTTTCTGTTTAATTATTTCATATTTACTTGTTTATTCTGTTTACTTCTAAATCCAAGGGAAAAACGATTAAATTTGTTGACTTCATGTCCTCAAGTCTAATCGCGCGAACATTCGCATTTCATTAAAACTTAGGATAATTTTTTCCCTCAAATATTCAATCTTTTTAAAACTTATACCTTTCAAGCCAAAACTTCAACATTAGGTCGTCGTATCTTCAAAAACCCGTCCATACCCCTTTTCGGCCAAAACAATTTATTTCTTAATCAAACGGTCAACTTTAATAAACAGATATTTCAAAAGGTTCCTATAGAGTACTATAGATACATTGGGTGCTAATACCTTCCCACTGTATAACCAACCCCCGAACCATAGATCTCTTTTTCAAAAACGTCTTGTATTTTTATTACTTTTAAAAGTATTATTTTACATTGCATATTTAGGGTTTTATTTCGCTCTTTCCCCTTTTCCCTTGGAAATAATAAAGCGCGGTGGAGACTCTTGCTTTTGTGAGACGAATTAATCAATAATTCGATCTCCGATTTACCCCGCTACATTTTTTATCGCTACATTCATCATGCTTGAGGATGCATCTCTTTGAATTTTTCCGCTTTTTATACCGGCTTCGACCCGCTCACTAGTGATGATTAATTCAGTAAATCCAGTTGAGGAACTTCTGATCAGGTGGTTGAAGAATGGTCCTGACAAGGTGCCTAGGAACATATCCATTAATTCTCTGTCAGATAGAGGGGGCTGGACTCTGCCTGCGAGATCCCTCCATTTTGAGCATAGGTTTTGAAACCTTCACCTGCACCCATAGACATGCCTTGCAATTGCGTCCGAGTTGGAGCTAAGTCAGCATTATACTGGTATTATTTGTAAAAGGCGGCAGGCAAATCTTCCCAATTACGAATATTGGTCCCTTCTAACTGATAGAACCAATCCAATTGCGTCCCTGACAAGCTCTCCTAGAAAAAATGCACCCACAGATCCTTATCATCCGTATGGGGTTGAATCTTTCTGACGTATGACCTTAAATGCAACTTTGGGCAAGAGACACCGTCATATTTAGCGAAAGTGGGGACCTTGAATTTCTGCGGGATGACAACCCCTGAGACAAGTCCTAACTCTTCAAAATCCAATCCGGGTACCCTCTGGACCTCTATAGCATTCAAACGATCCTCTAGCTCTTTGTATTTATTATCAGCAGGAGGATACCGTTCCTCTGAGTAGTCAGGTTCTTCCTCTTCTTCGGATGCTGGGTTGTTGTTCACTTCCTTGGTCCTGTCTTCTTGATTATCTCCTTCACCCGATGATGTAGCAAAGTCTAAACTCCATCTGGCTTGTCCTTTGAACCTTCTTCCCATGATCACAATACCTGGTGTTTTCTTCGCTTTCTTCTTCTTTTCTTTGGCCAGTAGAGTCTTCAACTCCTCTTGTCCTTTTGTCAGAGTCAAGAGCATTTGTTGAAACTGGATGTTCTGCGCCCGAAGATCTTTCATTGTCTGTTCAATATCCATCTCACTGAAATAAACAGTAGAAGGATAAGGAGACCTGTTGTAAGAAACCTGTCATGATGTTATGATGAATGAAGATGCAAAATGGAAATGATTTCAAGGAAATTAGAGATTTAAATTTGTTTAAACCAAAAAGAACACACATTATATTAATAAATCCATGTTTGAGTACATCCTGCCTCTTTGGGCTTACAATGAAAGAAACAAAATACAGCAAAAACTCCTAAGACAAAAGGTTGAATGCCTCCTCTTTGGAGCGATGTAGGCATTCAGATTCTGCTCTTCATGAAGCAGCTTGGTGAGTTCCAGAACCTTCTTCTCACTGGCGTAAATTGGGCTTCAAAGGAGTCTCGCTCTTCCTTCAACTGAACCCAAGCTTTCTGCAAGTCTTCGAGAGAGGTAGGCATGTCAGGATGAAGGACAGTGTATGGGACGTCTCCTTCAACAACAGGTTCTATGATAACAGGGAGGATGGAAGGATAAGGCATCCGAGTCTCTGAGCACGAGCCTGTACCCACTTAAGGTAAGGCTCGAGAGGGATAGATTTTTTGTGTCCCAAGGTCCTACTGTCCACCTTGTTCACCATTCTCCAAGCTCTTGTAAACCTCTAGCGGTAACCTTGGTCTTCTTTGTCATAGTCGAACACCAGACCTTGAATGAGCATCTCATGAGGGTCGTCTCTTCGGGCATACCCAAACTGTCAAAAAGCTAAGCAGGGATTGTAGGCGATACCTCCCCTAATACCAAGTAGAGGGACGTTAGGAAATTCCCCACAACGGTCAATGATAGAGACATCTTCCAAGGATCTCGAACACCAACGGATGTCAGAATGGGTGAGGGACATCATCCTTTGGGACCATGTCAGTCTTTGATCGTTCTTTAATGCTGATTGAGGTAGGTGTGAAGTGAACCACTTAGTGAGTAGGGGGATACAACACAAGAGAGTACCTCTTTTCTTCATGGTACAGGTATGAAGGCAATGCAAGATGTCTCCCAGTAAGGTAGGTACGGGATTGTGAGAGAGAAAGACTTTGATGGCATTAATATCTATGAATTGGTCCGAGTTGGGGAACAGAACCAAACCATAGATGAGAAGAGCCAGGATGTCTTCAAAATCTTGGAAATCCATGTCGTCCCAAAATGAACGAGCCTTCTCCAATAGAAACTTGGATAGGAAGCCTTTAACCCCGCTTCTTGTCTCCCAATTGGCTATGATGTTGGCCCTCTTCATATGCAAAGCTTCGGTGATGACTTCAGGTTTTGGAATCCCTTCTAGACTGATGAACGGTATCTGATCAAGCACGGGCACCCCTAAGAGTAGAGAGAACTCTTCCAGTGTAGGAACCAACTGATAGTTCGGGAAAGTGAAACAATGATGTACGAGATCAAAGAATTGGAACATCACACACATCATCTCTTCTTGGAAACTGGATGTAGCCAAACTGAGGAGTCGACCATATTTCTTGGTAAAAGGAGAATCCCCGGGCACTCTTGAGGCTAACTCTTGAAGTTGAGGGTGTGCTTTGAAAAGCTGATTCAGATGGTGTTTCTTCGGACGGAATTCGTTACCTACAAAATAAAAACAAAGATAAATTTATAAATCCTTGAAATGGTTAGTGAGCATGCTTATGAGGCTTATGATGTTTACGATGTTATGTACAAGTAAATATATACACACACAACAAACAAGTCCATATGTTTTAGGCTTGCATGGGTTTTATAGGTAAGTACCCTCTTGAAGTTTAGTTGGCTCAACTTGTCCTAGTAATAGTGATCAGGTTCTAAAGGATCTCAATATCACCAACCTTTCTCTTAGGCATTGTCTCAACACAATCAATCTTTTCTTGCGGCCGAGATATCCCAAAAGTCTAGCCTCAATGAGTGTAGTATCGAGTATCAACCAATTTTCAGCTCTACACTGAAACCGATTATCTCACTACATTCTAATGGCCAAGTTTGTTCAATTAGGGTTATAAAGTCAGTTAGTGCTTCATGACGCCACTCAGCGGCCCCGTATTCTCCTCGATTCACCACGAGGGATACCGGTACCCACAAATGTGCCACACTAAGATAGCCATTGTTTCAACCATATCGGTCTATGCCGTACAAATTCCATAATCTATTGCTATTTACCTAACAAGGTGTCCCAGCTCCGAGTGAAGGATCAAAGCAAGCCCAATACAAAGAACAAAATATAAAGCATGCAAAGAAACAAGTAAAAAGTGATCTAACCCTAAGGTAACCCCACTTTTAGAATTGTCCCCAACAGAGTCGCCAGTTCTGTGATACCGTGGGAGAACTGACTTGAGATTTTGCGTTTTGATCGCATTTGTGCGGATAGCAAGAGTTGCCACCGACTTTTCTTTTATCCAATAGGAAAGGTAAAAAAGCACAGGAAAGACCTTTTGAGATTATTTCTCGGGTTCGGGGGGTAGATTATGCAAAGGGAAGGTATTAGCACCTTTTTCATCCGTAGTTATCTACGGGCTCTTAGTTACTCGCTAGATCACATGCTTTTTCTTTGACAATATGCTTGTGATGTGGGTTTTGAAAATATTTTGAAAATGTCTTTGTAATGGTTCTCGTTTCTATAAGAACGCGTACAAAGTTTTATTTCGGAAAATAGTTCAAATATGTGTTTGTGGAATGTGTTTTTTGAAAGTGATTTTGAAAAGATGTTTTTGCAATGGCTCTCGTCTCTATAAGAACGTATACAAAATGTTTTGTCTTTTGGAAATGTTTTTGAGATGAAAGCATTGGTGTGAAAATGTTTTTGTTGTGAGCAAGCGAGTAACTAAGAGGGAATCTACCTACTCGAAAAGGTCTTAAATGTTATTTTCTTCTTCCTTTAGATGTTGTTATCTTACCATTGATTTAGTAAGAAGCCCCATCATTGGATGTGAAGGGACAAGAGCGGGTCAATCGCGCAGTCATCGAAAGCAACTTGTGAGATGCTTTAGAAATTTTCGTGAGGGACTATATCGTTTTATCAAAGGCAACATCGAGGGACATCGAAGGACTACGATCCTTTTCATCGACAGGTCTTTGCTAAAGCATCCCACATTCGAGGGACATGACTGTATTTTTCGAGGCAACGAGCGAGGTTACCCTAGAGGTGCGCTTGTGAGAACGTGTATTCATTTCAAGTTTAATTTTATCGAAATTAGGTTATCTAGCGATTGATTTTGAATCTTTCCATACACACCTAATTACTATATAATATAAAGAAAACAGTAAGTTGCGGAAATTGAAATTCTACGCTATTACAGAGTTTTCGGGAATGGGGATACAAATTGATGAATGGGGATGAGTCAAACGCGATCACCAAGTTCAAATAGCAAACAATACAACCAGATCGAACTTTAACAATTTAACTAGAATTATAACAGTCTATAAAAAATTAATTGACAAAGTATAAAAAATTTGAGTATTTTTGTTTATGAGAAAATAAATTAATTTTTAAACCAAAAATTAAATTTAAATTAAAAAAGTCATTTAAAGTAATCTAAAAAAAACTAATTTAAAATTCTAAATAGAATTATCCTAAAACAAACTAATTAAATAAAACTAATTCTAAAATTTATTGACTAGATCTAAATTAAGTTAAATACAACTAAATAAAAATTATCCTAAAACAAGCTAATTAAAAAAAGTTAAACCTAAAATGTATTAATCCTAAATTAATATTAAGTATAAACTAAAGAAAATAATTAACCTAAAATAAAGCTCATTAAGGTAAACTAAACCTAAGATGTATTAAACCTAAACTAATGTTTATTAACTAAATAAAATGACACTAAAATAAGTTAATTAAAAAAAACAAAAGACTAAACCTAAGTTTTATTAGTTAAATCTAGGTTAGGTTAAGTGAATGTGTAAACTAAAAAAAACAAAATCCCCCAGTCTTCTCTTTTCTTCCTCTCGCCCCCAGATACAACGCCTTCTTCCTTGCCACCCTGTTTCACAGTCGCCGAATTCTAACCATGAAACCAAACGTCCTAACTTCTATTGATTCAAACCTCTATCAACTTCTCTATGAACCCTTCAATCAGTAGTCAAAACTAGAAAACCCTAACTTGTTTCAAGTTCAAATTAAACTCTCCATTTTCGTCAATCTTAACAGTGAATACATGGGTTTTGTTCCTGGAACTATGAGCTATCGCATGGTATAAAGGAAACGATGAAGAGAAATGAGGTTTTCGGATTTATCTGTGGGGCTAGGGTTTGCTGCGATTTGCGAAAATGGAGGAAAGGAGATCGAAGTTGAGGCTTTGATCTTCTAGGTATGGTGTCCGAATCTCCTTCTTTATACTTCTTTTTTTACTTTCGTATATGTTGATTCTGTTTGGCTTGAGTCTAAAGACCTGTAGATTTTGCTGGCCTAATGTTGTTGTTCGAGATTGCTGGTTTTCTTGTGTTTGATTAGAGGTTGCAGTTTTGTACAATTGACTGTTATGTTGTGATATTTTTGTGGTTTCTTTTTGATTGGTTTCCTCTCACTATGCTTATTTTTTTGTGTTGTTTCGTATCTTACTGTGAAAGAGATGTGGCTTTTTGTGATGGTATTTGGTGATGGTATTTTTGGTGATTTTTTGATGTTGTATACTTGCTGCTATTTTGTGTCTTGCTGTGAAAGAGATATGGATTTTTTGGTGATTGTATTTTCAGTTATTTTTATGTAGTAAAAGAATGGAATGGGTTTGATGGAAGTAACTCTCTCTTAGTGATTTTCTCCTCCTTTTCCTTTTGATATCTCTCCCTCTATATTGACATTAAAAAATTGAAAAGAGAATGGGAGGGAAAAATGACAGTCCTTTGAAACTTGTGGCATACTGTGCTGATTTTTGTTGTTGCAGTTTCTGGTTTTTTTACCATTTTTGTACAAGTTTTGGGCAGGATTTGGACAGTTTTGCAGAGCTGTAGCAGAAGTAGCAGGGCTATTTGTTTTGTGATAGTAGCTAGCTTGGCAATTTTAGGATTGCTAGTGGCCTAGGTGATATCTTTCCAAAACTTGTCTCTTTCTCTTTCCCTCTTCATATTTATATGACACAAAGCAAATTTGCTTTTACTCAAAAATTCTGAAGGGTTTGCTAGTTTAGGAAAATGATGAGGCCATGTTTTGATAGTTTGCTATGTTTTGAATTGTTGTTTCAAGTTGCTGCATTGTTGTGTTGGGGCTGCTATTTATTGTTGCAGGTTTTTGCTTTTGCTTTAGCATCCTGCTGCTAATCTCACAACTGTTGTTTGATTGTTGCAGTAATGTTGGGCTTGTTTGGCAAATCTGTGTGGCAGTTTGGTTGTTTCTGCTGTAGCTTTAGGCAGATCTATGTTGCAGTTTGGTTGTTTCTGCTGTAGGTTTAGGCAGATATGTGTTGCAGTTTGGTTGTTTCTGCTGTAGCTTTAGGCAGATATGTGTTGCAGTTTGGTTGTTTCTGCTGTAGCTTTAGGCAGCTTGGCTTCTGCTGGCTTGCTGTTAGCTGCTTTGGGCAGTTTGCCCTTGTTGACTTGCTTGTGTTTTTTTCTCTTTTTGTGAACCAAGAAGGGCAACTTTCTTTGTGATTTGAATTTTGGGGAGAGAGATTCTGATAGACCAAAAATTATGTTTCCTAATTGCAAATCCTAGTGATGAATCAGGAGAAAATTTGCCTGAAAATTCCTTGTTTAAACTTCATTATCATGTGCTAATTATATCTTCTTTTTCTTTGATTTGTTTCATGAACGGCAAGCAAGACTTGGATGCCAATGAAGATTGGATTGATCACTTGAAGATGAAGATGAAGACCCGAAGAAGCAAACAAGAAATTCTCTTTGTAAACTTGAGATTCTTTGTAAACAAGACAAATAATTTGTAAATTCATTTGTAATGTAAAAATATCAAACACTTGAATAAAATTTGGTGTAGTAGAATTTATTGTACATAACTTGCAATATTTGATTGAATACTTTGGATAAAAATCTTGCTTGATAACTTGCATTTTAAGAGCTCAAACCTAATTTGATTCAATATGATCAGATAAATCATGTATTTTTCCTTCTTAAACAAAATAAATGTTTAAGAGCTCAAACCTAATTGATTAATTGAATCCACAATCGTGGTTGTCTAAAATGATAGTCTTAATCTTCATGTCTTATCCAAAAAAACATGCTCCTAAGTGTAGCGGTGAAAATCGGAGATCAAGCTATTAATTAACTTGACTCACAAAAGCAAGAGTCGCCACCGCGCTTTATTATTTCCAAGGGAAAAGGGAAAAGAGCGAAATAAAACCCTAAAGTATGCAATGTAAATTAATATTTAAAAGTAATGAAAATACAATGCGTTTTTAAAAGAGATCGAGAGTTCGGGGGTTGGTTATACAATGGGAAGGTATTAGCACCCAATGTATCTGCGGTACTCCACAGGAACCTTTTGAAATATCTGTTTTTTTTTTGTTAAAATTGTTTGTTTGATTAAAATGGTTCGTTTGGCTAAAAATCGGTGTTGGAGAGATTTTGAAGATGTGATAACCTAATGTCGAAGTTTTGGCTTAAAAAGGGGTGTGAGTTTAAAAATTGATTTGTAGGAGATTCGTCTTAAGATTAATAAAACTAAAAACGTATGAAGGGATTTCACATAATCGTATTAAATATTCGATGACATGAAGTCAACAAATTAATTCTTTCCCTTGGATTAAGCAAAATAAAATGAACATCAAAATATAAACATTCAGAAGTTCACAAGAAAATAAATCTGACAAAAACAAATTAATGATCAAGAGGCACCGAGAAATTAAAATGACAGAAATATACAAATAAAAGGAATATAACTAATTATCTAAAGAAGTTATTCGAACTAAATTAAAAATTACTTACTAAAATAATTCTAAACTAATTACAAATTCTAAGATTATAAAAAATTCTAGTATTATTGAATTTGATCTAAACTAAACTAAAGTTTTAAAATTTAGTAAGTTAAATCTAGATTAAATTAAAATCCTAAAGTTACTAAATTAAATCTAAAACAAATGAAAACTCCAAAGTTACTAAACTAAATCTAAATCAAATAAAATTCTAAAACTACTAAACTAAATTTAAATCAAATAAAAACTCTAAAGTTATTAAACTAAATCTAAATCGAATAAAATTCTAAAACTACTAAACTAAATTTAAATCAAATAAAAACTCTAAAGTTATTAAACTAAATCTAAATCGAATAAAATTCTAAAACTACTAAACTAAATTCAAATCAGAATAAAAACTCTAAAGTTATTAAACTAAATAAAAATTATAAACCTATTAAACTAATTCTAAATCAAATAAAAATTATAAATTTATTAAACTAATTCTAAATCAAATAAAAATTCTAAAGTCACTAAACTAAAACTAAACAAATAAAATTCTAAAGTTAACTAAATAAAATCCAATAAAATTCTAAAGTCACTAAACTAAAACTAAACAATTAAAATTCTAAAGTTAACTTAAATAAAATAAAATAAAATTCTAAAGTTATAAAATAAAACTAAAACAAAATAAAATTTTAAAGTTATTAATTATGATTCTAAATATTTTAAAATTATAAAATAAATCTAAACTAATTAAAAAAAATTCTAAATTAATACATTCCAAAAAAGAGAATTAACCAAAAAGATAGAAATAATACATAGCAGTTAGAATACACAGTTAGAATACATCCACAGTTATGATTCTAATTATGAATTTGGTTTGTTCTAAATTAATACATCCACAGTTAGAATACATAGAAATAAGAGAATTAACCACAGAAGTCCTAACCAAAAAACCCGGTTTTTAAAACAAGAGAATGAACCTGCCTTCCATAATCCAAAGCATCCAAAGAACAAAAACTCAAGATAGTTGCAAACGTGTAATTATCAGGCCTAACATTCATCCTAAACATACCTTTAAACAAGTTAAAAGCAACATCTTGACGTCCACTATCACTGCACCCAGTAATAATAGCATTCCAAACAGCAACATAACACTTTGGCATTTGATCAAACACATGAAGTGCATAATCAACATGGCTCAATCTAGTGAGAGCAGACAAAAGGGTGGTCCATGAATACACATCTGGGTGTAAAACATCTTGAAAAACGAGGTGCACTGAAGTAAGGTCGTGGGCTTCGGAGTAAAGAGAGAGGAGTGAATTGGCGACGTGGGAATGGTGTTGGTGAGGTGGAGAGGAAATGGAAGCAAATTACGTGTTGAGCAGAAGTGCAGATGGCTTGCTGATGTTGTGTCGCAAAACCTGGACGGAGGAAGTACCGAGATGGGCGGGTGGAAATTGATGATTCTATTGGAGATGAGCTGCTGTAAATCGCAGTTTGGGCAGCATGGAAGTTGGATTGGCGGAATGATGAGGAAGGGGAATCAGACAGAGACGGTGCTTGCAGAATCGGAAGGCGGAAGGAGATGTTCAGTAGGTGAGGTTGTCAAGGCTGGATTGACGACGAGTTTTTGACGGAATGAGGTGATGGAGATTTGATGAGCGAAAGGGAAATGCTAGCAGGAACGATTGCTGGGTTGATGAAAGGGGTGTTGCGAAGCGATGCAGTTTGCGAAAATTGGGATGGAAGGGTGTTAACAATGGAGGAAGGATGGAAATTGGTGGATACGGTGAAGAAGAACAAGGGAAGCTTGCAGAATGGTTTGTGAGGAAGTATTGTTGGGTGGAAGGAGAGTTGTTAGATAACAGGTTGGTAGTGAAATTGAAGGAGGTGTATGGAAGGTTGAGAGAGTGTATTACTGTGAATTTGCTTTTGTTGTATTTGGTGTGTGTTTACAAAGAGTGAAATAGGCTTTAAATAGGAAAATGAAAAGGAGAAAAAATGATATCAAATTAATCATGTCCGTTCAAAATAAATTCAGTATGCATCAATCCGCAACTTTTGTCAACAACCAATAGAAATCAAGTATAGTGTAATTAATATTTTTTTATGACAAAAACGCCCTTAAATGATAAAAATGAAATAAAAACTGAAATTATTAAAATTAACTCAATTTAAAATAATTTTTTGGAATTTTTCTGAATAAAAAATAAAGACCCAAAATGACCGAAAACGATAAAAAAACGGACGAAAATTTATCCGAAAAAATAAAATGAACACATTAAAATAATCTACATGTCACAAAGATTAAAGAAAAAATATTCAAGAAGTCAGAAATAAAATGATAAAATATCAGGCTAATACGGACATTTACGGTTAAAAACGAGACTTCAAACTATACCGAAAAAATAAAGCGAGCATACCGTCATAATCTACGCGTCATGCAGATTCATAAAATGATCGGTAAGAGGTGAAAACTTGAAATATTTTTCTCGCTATCTTTTCGCACAATATTGAATCGCTTTTAACGGTCTGTCTATAAAACCAAAATATTTTTATTATTGACATATAAACAACTTGGAGCACTGCAAGAAAATAGTAAACAGATAAAAATGAATGAAGTGAAACGCCAGGTATTTTACAACTGAAAGACGATGCAAACTTTGATTTAAACTGACTTTTTTGATCAACTTAAATACGACTAATGATGCAAAATGTGATGAATGAAGATATTTACTAATGATCGTGACCAAATAACAAAATATGATATGAAAGTGCGACTAAAACATATTAGGGGCGAAATTTAGGGTGCAACGGTTGTGCCTTGATGAATCAGTCTTCGAGAATCCATAATCAACCGTACTTCTGGCTTGAGAGATTCTGAACCCTAATCGAGGCATGACGCCTGATGCTCTTGATTCAGATCTGTTTCCTGCAAATGAAATCAAAGAAACAAAAAACACACACTTCGTGCTTGATTAGAAGTTAGTGATACATAGGCTAAGAATGTTCAAAATATTTGACAATTTCTGCATAGTCAAAGCTCGAAGGTGAGACGTTAAAACCGACCGTATTTCGTGACCTTGACTTATCTTGAAAAAATGCAAAAATAAAAATGGGATCTTAGGTCAAAAATTGGGGTACAACAGCTGCCCCTATTTAAGTTTCTTCTATCTGGAGATATGAAGATTGGGATCTTCATTTCGACGAGATTGAAGGGACTTAAATATAGAATACACAATTTTTGGCCTTAAGATACCGCGATTATGTTTACGATATGATATGAATGTGATGTTTTGAATTTTATGGGGAGTGACGCCATATGAGACAGACTATGCTGGAGAAACGAAGGACATTATACAGTAATCCCACAGAGGAAGAGGTTGTAACTCCACTGGGGAAACAAAGTCATAGACTTCAAATGAGAGACTCTTGAATGATTTACATCAGTGTTGAGACTGGAAAAGAGATGATTTACATCAGTACGAAGACTGGAAAAAGAAATGATTTACTTCAGCACTGTGATTGGAAAAAGAAATGATTTACATCAGTACGAAGACTGGAACAAGAAATGATTTTCATCAGCACTGTGGCTGGAAAACAAAATGATTGACATCAGCACTGTGGCTGGAAAACAAAATGATTGACATCGGCACTGTGGCTGGAGAATAAAATGATTGACATCAGCACTGTGGCTGGAGATAAACATCTTTGATTTCTGAATTTTACCAAGAACGGTAACACATTTCTTCTTTAACCAAGATATCGCTTGAAAAGGATAAAATAAAAACTTCCCCACGGGACTTTTCCGAAGGGGTGCCATTTGCTGAGTAGACATTATTGTTGGGGATACACAAGCTGCTCAAATAAAGAGGCCGCCACTTGCTTCCTTTCAAAGGTGTCAATAACATACAAGCTGCTCATGAAGAGACCGCCACTTGCTGTCTTCAAAGAATATTAAAGCACACAAGCTGCTCATGAAGAGTCTGCCACTTGTTGTCTTCAAAGAATATCAAAACACACAAGCTGCTCATGAAGAGTCCGCCACTTGTTGCCAAAAACCCACAAGTTGCTCATGAAGAGCTGCCACTTGCCATTTTCCGTACAAGCTGCTCATGAAGAGCTGCCACTTGCTGTTTTTTTAAAAAGTGTTGATAACATACAAGTTGTCCATGGAGAGACTGCCGCTTGCTGTTTTTTAAAAAGTGTTGATAACATACAAGTTGTCCATGAAGAGACTGCCGCTTGCTGTTTTTTAAAAAGTGTTGATAACATACAAGTTGTCCATGAAGAGACTGCCGCTTGCTGTTTTTCAAAGATAACAATAACATACAAGTTGCTCATGAAGAGGCTGCCGCTTGCTGTTTTCTCTAAGGTATCAATAACATACAAGTTGCTCATGAAGAGACCGCCGCTTGATGTTTTTTCCAAGGTATCAATAACATACAAGTTGCTCATGAAGAGACCGCCGCTTGATGTTTTCAAAGGTGACAATAACATACAAGTTGCTCATGAAGAGACCGCCGCTTGCTGTTTGTCAAGAGTATCCATAACACACAAGTTGCCTCATGAAGAGACTGCCGCTTGCTGTTTCCCAAAAAGATACCCATAAAATATCGTGAAGATATTGCTGGAGGTGAGAACCAATAATTTCATCGGGGATGGACAAATTGCTCATGAAGAGACCGCCATTTATCGTAGAGAAATCAGAAATAATCAAACTGCGCAAATAAAGAGTCAGTCGCTTGTTGTCATGTCGATATTCCAGAAGGAGGTTGTGATAACACTACTGGGGAATAAAGTTCATCTTCAATGGGGAACCATGAATAAATCCTTCTTGAGGAGACCAAGTATTTACATACGCAAGATCAATGCACTCTCCATCTAGGTTTCATAGCCTAGAGAGATCCACAGGGTATCATTCACAAGAGACAAAGCTCAATCCAGGAATAAATTGGAGAGAAAACAGTCAAACAAGACTCCACCCAATGAGGAAACAACTCAAATAGGGATTTATCTTATCCAGAGATGGAAAAGGAAAGCTAAAGCAAGATTCTTCCACGAGAGTTAACTCAGTGGGGAATTAGGAAGGAGGCGCACTTTCTGCTTAAGTTGACACTCTATTTGGAAAGATCAAATACACTATTTGAATAGACATAACCAAGGTATACAAACTTTAAGACATCAACAAATACAGTTGTGCATGCATGATGCAAGTGTGAATGAATAAATGAATGTCATGTATATGCTGACAAAACAGACAGGGGAGATGGACAGAAAATGATAAGACATCACAGTACAACTCGACACTCGGCTAATCTCAACAGGATGGTAACATTACTGGAGATAGAAAACAAAAGCCATCATTGGAGCAAAGTCCTTTTACAAGGCTTAAATATCTTTGGAAAGGAAGATATTTTCAGGTAGAAAACCCAAAGTCCAGTCTTCTATTGTCGACAATCCA
This sequence comes from Vicia faba, assembly GCA_948472305.1. Lineage (NCBI taxonomy): Eukaryota > Viridiplantae > Streptophyta > Magnoliopsida > Fabales > Fabaceae > Vicia > Vicia faba. Next base: position 1,268,305,678 of record OX451736.1, on the reverse strand, counting down.
TTGAAAGGATAACAACACGAACAATGCTTCAGCTGGAAAAAGTCATGCTTAGCTAGAGATACTGGGAACACCACCCTCTGATAATGTGTGCAATACATATCACATATCTTAACAAATTTGGATTTCCCCTGGGACTAATTTTGGATGCCCCAAGTTTACTGCTGATAAGCTGTATGTTGCACGATAATTCTTACGAATAACTTCACTTCTAAAATGCCCCAAGCTATATGGTTGATAAGGAGAAATCGTCTCAAGAGGATTTTATAAAAGAGCTGGCATTCACTATGCTCTGGTGTCTTCAAACTCTAAGAGAGATCCATCAAATCTCTACGTGATTACCCCGGATTGACTGTAGTCGGCACAACAAAGTCTTCGAATTTTTTGCCCCAAACGAGCAAACAAGTTGGGAAAAGCATTAACTGGGAGAAGCAACATGTTCGTGCTTACGGTCTTCAGGTGACACGCCCCTGAATATGATTTTGTTCTTGAAATAATTCGCCAATTACTCAACAGAGTTTCAGGCCTTAAGAATTGACTCATCATTGGTGCTTATGTGAGCTTCCTTGATATCAAACAAATGTTTTGCAGTTAGAAAAAGTTTACAATGAGAATGAAAATTCTAATGCAACAGTTATGTAAGTCTTGAAGATTTTGAAAGATATCGCACAAATTTTGCGAGTTAAAGCACCATTTATTTTTGTATAGGAAAAACATATGATACCAACATAACTATTTAGAACATTCATGGGAGTCAGGAACACTATCTCATTGAAGTATTCTTTCAAAATAATCTTGCTTCAATTAGGACTTTTGAAGGTTGTAACGTGGTCTGGTTCATGGTTTTTAGAAAAAAGATTTTAAGGCTCAAAAATATTTGGTGCCCACCAACTTCATGATGTTCTCCAATCCTATGTTCAGTTAATTCAACATGAGCGTTCATCTCTCAAAAGGATTTTGTGGCGGTGTAGCGATAAAAAATGTAGCGGGGTAAATCGGAGATCGAATTATTGATTAATTCGTCTCACAAAAGCAAGAGTCGCCACCGCGCTTTATTGTTTCCAAAGGAAAAGGGAAAAGAGCGAAATAAAACCCTAAATATGCAATGTAAATAATAATAAAATACAAAGCGTTTTTGAAAAGAGATCTTATGGTTCGGGGGTTGGTTATACAATGGGAAGGTACTAGCACCCAATGCATCTATAGTACTCTATAGGAACCTTTTGAAATATCTGTTTATTTTAAAATTGTTCGCTTGATTGAAAATGAATCGTTTTGGCCGAAAGGGATACGGACGGGTTTTTGAAGATACGACGACCTAATGTCGAAGTTTTTGCTTAAAAGGTATAAGTCTTGAAAAGGTTGAAATTTTGATGGAAGGTGAATATTTGAGGAAAAATTATCCTAAGTTTTAATGAAATGCGAAAATTCGCGCAGTTAGACTTGGAGACATGAAGTCAACAAATTTACTGTTTTTCCTTTGGATTTAAACATAAACCGAGTAAACAAATAAATATACGAACAAAAATATGCGAATAACGATTAAATAGAAATAATCTAAATGATGGAATAAAAGATGCGAACAATGCGTTTTTAGGATTTTTGGTTTAATGTTAACGGGAAGAAAGTATTTTAAATTTTTTTACGCATTTTTTAATAAGAATTATTTAACGAGGACGTGACGTTTTTTAGTTTTAAGTTTTTTTTTTATTTATATTTTTGATATTAATATTAAGACAAGAAAAATGAGTTAATAAAAATATTTTTTAGTTTTTTTATTTTTATGCCTTTTATTATAAAAGTATTACTTTAAGAACTCTTTAAATTAAATTAAAACTCAACGCTACTAACTTAAAAAATTTAAGATTATTAAATCTTGAAAGTTTAAATTAATAAAACGATCCAATATTAAAAAGCTTTAGATTACATCTTTTATTTTTTTGGTTAACTAAATTACAATTAAAACTAATAGGATTCTAAGGGATAATCAAAATAGAAAGAAATGAGTTAATATGGGCTAAGAGATTGGGATAAGGCCCAAGGCAAAAATTGAAGACAGGGGGGTGCACAAGGGAATCGTGGGCTTAAGCTGGGAATAAGGGGATGAGGCCCAACAGCTAATACAACATTAGGGTTAATCTTGTTTTATCAAATTGGGATTTAGGGTTTTGTTATGGGCAGAAACGGCGCCTCTCTCTTCTTCACGATCTTCATCTTCTTCGCCTCTCCTTCTTCATCCTCGCCACCGGACTTGATGTTTCTCCTTGCTATGGCCATCCACTCCTGGCCCTTCTTCCCTCCATTGAACGAGAAACGAGACGACTAGGCGGAGACGGTAAGAACGCGTTTGATTCGTTAACACTCAATTCGGTTTTTTTGCATGTTGATTCGATGATTTATATTATGTTGCTCTTGATTATTAATTCTTATACTGGATTGTTAATGCTTGATGTGAGGATATTCGAAGAAATGAAAGAAAAGAGACCGTTACCTAGGTGGAGACGGAGGAAGAGGCTAGGGGTGACGGAGGCCAAGCGGCGAGGAGAGGGCAAGCGAGCAGAACGGTGACCGGTATTTACGATTTTTCTCTTCTTGGTTGTTGGTACTGTACTTCTGTTTCGTCCTTGAGCCTTGGTACTGTGCTTCGGTTTTCTTCTTCTTCTTTGAATGAGTTACTGCATGATGATTTGTTTTTCTCTCTTTGAATGGATTACTGCACTTGGTTTTCCTCCTCCTTGCTTGAACATGATACTGTACTTGGTCTTTGTTGGTCTGAATAATGATTTTTGAAATGAAGTGGGCTTGAGGAATATGCTTTGAAAAGGCCAATGATGTTGATACTGAGGCTAAGTCGGTTGCCTTAGGAATTTTCAGGTTTTGGATGGATAAAGCTCAAGTTTGAGTAACAGTTGGACATGGTGATGGATGTGGGGATCTTTGTGTGGTTTGGGGCAGATTGATGGAACTTGGGGCAGAAGTTTGCTAGGCCATATTGATGGTGATTTTAACTGGTTTCTTATGAGATGATTTTTGATATTTTTTGATGACAGGATGATGATGTTGGCTTTAATGGCTCAATCCAAATGCAAAGTTTTGGTGTATGGTTTGGAAATGGTTTTTTTGACAGTATAGGATTATGCAAGTTTTTGAGTCTTTTATGTTTTTCTTTGATGACTATTTTTCTCAGTGTTTCTTGAAGGCTTCTCTATGTGTCATATGCTATTGGTTTTCTTATGCTATAACAACTTCCCTCTTCTTTTCGCTACAGGCCAGAAATTTTGAAAATGATGCTTTGGGATCTCTTGAGCATTCTGCACTATACTGTCCCTCCAATTTGTTTCTATTCTTCTTTTGTGTTATTATTTCTACTGGCTATATTTTGGTTTGTCTTGTATACACTCTTTCTGCCTATGCCAAGCCTGCAAATCCCACACTTCTCCCTCTCTTTTTCTCTCAGTATGGCTTTGATAAAAAGTGATAAGCTGTACATTTTCTGAAACTGCAATGGCCAGAAAATGATGAAAAAGGAACTTTTATATTGCTTGCAAATGTGGTCAAACTGCATGTTTTCCCTTTAATACAAAACTTGTTTTGTTTTCTGCTGTGTGGGCAATGGTTACGTGGGCATGCTTGCATATGTAGTCACTGCATGGGTTTTGTATGCTTATGCTGTATGCTTTTTTTTTGAAATTGCATTTGAAAAATGTAATTAATTTAAACATGCAGTTTTTTTGGAAAACATAAACTTGTGCATTTATTTTAAAATTCCTTTCTTTTTTGTGAACCGGGAGCAATCCCGTGATTTGCAAAAAAGAGTAACTGATTCCGGCCATTGCATTTAATGATGAAAATTAAATTTATTTTCTGCATTTTAATTATTTATTCAATTCTGACTTTTCTTTTAATCGTTTTTGCAGGTAAAATTTAAATGAGCAGACAAGAGCATTGGATAGAAGATTTAGAATTAGAATTTAGAAAAATAGCTTTTCATTTTACTTTAAGCATTTGTGTAATTGTCTTTATAAATATTTTGTAATAACACAACATTTAAATGACAATTGTAATAAATAGAATAAAGTGAATAAAATTCTATTATTTCTCAATTAATTCTTTTTCTTTCCAATTATTTATTTATTGTTTATAATTCTTTAAATCATATAATGACTGAAAATCAAATCCAATCATTTAAATTCAGAATGATAAACAAATAAATAAATATCATTGATCAATTAATAACTTCAATTATTTACTTTATTATTATTCTTAATTCTTCTAAATTATAATAACTGAAAAATAGGATTTCAGCTATTTAAACTTAGAACAATAAATAATTAAATAAACATTGCTTGATCAATTAATATACTCCTTTTCAAATGTTTATTTCATTATTCATAAACCTTCAAATTATATAATAACGGAAAACAGGTTCCCATTATTTAAATTTAGGATAATGAATAATTAATAAACATTATTTGACCAATTAATAAACCTCCTTTCAAATATTTATTTCATTATTTATAAATCTTTAAATTACGTAATAATCGAAAATAAAATTCCAATTATTTGAATTTAAGATAATAAATAATTAATGAACATTGTTTAAGTCTTGATCAGTTAATAAATTTAGCGTTCAACAAATAAACAGCTCCCGACTCGAAAAAGTTGTGAATTTTTACACTGCATTGAAAATTTGATAAAATATGTCAAAACTCTTGCAATGCGAATGATGCAGATGGAAGACGGTATCTTAGGTCAAAATTTGGGGTACAACAGCTGCCCCTATTTAAGTTCCTTCTATCTGGAGATATGAAGATTAAAATCTTCGTTTCGACGAGATTGAAGGTACTTAAATACATAATTACGCAAATTTTGTCCTAAGATGCCGTCATCATGCAGTGATATGAATGTAGTGCTTGAATTCACAGAGAAAGATATTGTATGAAACAAGACAAATGTTGGAGGAATCGAACACCAACAAAACACAGAGACATGAATTATACGCTACTGGGGAAAACGAGCTATCGACTTCAAACGACAGACTCCTGACAGCGAATAAAATCGAGGGAAAACAACCTCTAACCCTAACAAAGAGAGCATCTTGCATAGGCCATAACAGATTATTGACCCAAAACAGTGAGTTCGCAACCCAAGGTCGAAGATAGACAAAAAGTATCAAATTTGCTGATGACGGGTTACCAACTTCTGAAGGTAAAAATTCATAACAAACTTTCTCCGCGAGATTTCCGGAGAGATACCAATTAATGCTGAAGTAATAAGATTGTAGATACGCAGGTTGCTCAAATAAAGAAGCTGTCACTTGTTGTTGTCCAGAGAAAATACCGATAACATATAAGTTGCTCAAATAAAGAGGCTGCCGCTTGCTGTCGTCCGAAGAAAATACCGATAACATACAAACTGCTCAAATAACGAAGCTACCACTTGCTGTTTTCCGAAGAAAATACCGATAACATACAAGCTGCTCAAATAAAGAAGCTACCACTTGCTGTTTTCTGAAGAAAATACCGATAACATACAAGTTGCTCAAATAAAGAGGCTGCCGCTTGCTGTCGTCCGAAGAAAATACCGATAACATACAAGCTGCTCAAATAACGAAGCTACCACTTGCTGTTTTCCAAAGAAAATACCGATAACATACAAGCTGCTCAAATAAAGAAGCTACCACTTGCTGTTTTCCGAAGAAAATACCGATAACATACAAGCTGCTCAAATAAAGAAGCTACCACTTGCTGTTTTCCGAAGAAAATACCGATAACATACAAGCTGCTCAAATAAAGAAGTTGCCGCTTGCTGTATTCCAGAAAAGTAATAACGTACCGGTGACTCATGAAGAGTTTGTTGCTTGTCGCTTTCGAAAAGACAAAATGACGCGCTAGTAGCTCATGAAGAACTGCTGCTCGGCGCTTTCAAAAAAGTAAATAACGCACTAGTAGCTCATGAAGAACTGCTGCTCGGCGCTTTCCAAAAAAGTAAATAACGCACTATTAGCTCGTGAAGAACTGCTGCTTGGCGTTTTCGAAAAGAATAAAATGACGCATTAGTAGCTCATGAAGAACTGCTGCTTGGCGCTTTTTCCAAAAATACCAAATGACGCACTAGTAGCTCATGAAGAACTGCTGCTCGGCGCTTTCAAAAAGTAAAATGACGCACTAGTAGCTCATGAAGAACTGCTGCTCGGCGCTTTCAAAAAAGTAAATAACGCACTAGTAGCTCGTGAAGAACTGCTGCTTGGCGTTTTCGAAAAGAAGTAATGTACAAGTTGCTCGTGAAGAGCTTCCACTTGTCGTCTTCCAATAATAATTCAGAAGGAAACTGCGATGATATTGGCAGAGAATAAAATCTTCGTCAAAGAGAACCCTGAATCAATCCTTCCCGAGGAGATCATATATTTTAACGTGCAAAATAAATGCACCAACCGTCTAGGTCGCAATTTCACTGGGGAAAATCAATGAGATAGCCTATGCAAGAGGCAACAACTTCATCTAGGAATAAACCAGAGAGAAAACAGTCAAACAAGACTCCACCCAATGAGAAAGTAACTCGATTGGGGAATTTATCCTATCCAGAAATGGACAAGGTAAGCTAAATCAAAAATCATCCACGAGGATTAGCTCAGTTGGAGAATTAGAAAGGAGGCGCACTTTATGCTTAAGTTAACACCCTATTTGGAAAGATCAGACACGTTATTTGAAAAGACACAACCAAGGTGTACGAACTCAACGACATCAACAAACACAACTGTGCGTGCATGATGCAAGTGTGAATGAATGTTATGTGTATGCTGACAAAAACGACAGGGGAGATGGACAGAAGATGATAAGACATCACAATACAACCCGGCGCTCGGCTAATCTCAAAAGGAGGGGAACATCACTGGAGATAGAAGATAAAAGCCATCAAAGGAGCAAAGTCATCCTACAAATCTCAAATCTCTTGGAGAGGAAGATATTTTTGGTAGAAAACCCAAAGTCCAGTCTTCTACTGCTGACAACCCATTGAAAGGATAACAACACGAACAAATGCTTCAGCTGGAAAGAGTCATGCTTAGCTGGAGATACTGGGAACACCACCCTCTGATAAAGTGTGCGATACATAACACACATTCTGACAAGTCTAGATTGCCCCTGGGACCAATTGATGCCCCAAGTTTACTACTGATGCACGACGATTCTTGCGAATAACTTCACTTCTAAAAAAAAATGCCCCCAAGCTATCTGGTTGATGAGGAGAAAATGTCTCAAGAGGGTTTACAAAAGACCTGGCATTCACCATGCTCTGGTGTCTTCAAACTTTTAGAGGAAATCATCCAATCTTGACGTGACTGCCCCGGATTGACTGTAGTCGGCACAACAAAGTCTTCGAATTTTTGCCCCAAACGAGCAAACAAATTGGGAAAAGCATTAACTAGGAGAAGCAACCTGTCCATGCTTAAGGTCTTCAACTGACATGCCCCTGGATATGATTTTCTTGAATTGATTCTCCAATTACTCAACATAGTTTCAAGCCTTAAAAGGGTAAACTCATCACTGGTGTTTATGTGAGCTTCCTTGATATCAAACAAATGTTTTGCAGTTAGAAAAAAGTTTACAATGAGAATGAGAATTCTAATGCAACAGTTATATAAGTCTTGAAGATTTTTGAAAGATATCGCACAAATTTGCGAGTTAAAGCGCCATTTATTTTTGTATAGGAAAAACATATGATACCAACATAACTATTTAGAACATTCATGGGAGTCAGGAACACTATCTCATTGAAGTATGCTTTCAGAATAACCTTGCTTCAATTAGGACTTTTGAAGGTTGTAATGTGGTCCGGTTTATGGTTTTTTTAGAAAAAGATTTTAAGGCTCAAAATATTTGGTGCCCACCCATTCTTCATGATGTTCTCCAACCTTATGCTCGGTTAATTCAACATGAGTGTTCATCTCTCAAAAGGATTTTGTGACGGTAACATCTTTCTTACGAATTTTGAACACTCAATCAGATCAACTGAAAACTACCCTGCCCCAGGTTAAAATTCAAGGTTTTTCGTATAGAAAAGAAACTTCTGCTTCAAAGGCTCAAAAGGGGTTAGCAAGGGATTATCTTCCTTATATCTCCGGTGTTTAGGGATTTGAAACAATGCTTGTACATCATCAACAAGATCTTATTCAAAAGCATGCAACCAAAGATTTTGTGTTCTATAGATCATCATCCCCCCTTCAATCTCTGCCTAGGCAAGAGAATGGTCAGCAAGTTGGCATCATAATGCAAAAAGAAATTTAAAATTTGAAAACAAATATGAGTGAAACGAATGAATTTCTTCAAGACAGACATACTCATTGTATTAAAATGATCATTCAGATGCAAACAAGTTCTTACATGCAAACAATGTTTCGATGAATAAGAAAAGCTACAAAAGCAGAAACAAGTTAATAATCTGGGAAGGATTTCCACTTGAACTACCGAAAACATCTTCAAAAACTCAAAGTCACCCTCAATCGTGTTTACTCTTCGACGCCTGTTTGATTTGAACTTCAAAACCAACGTCCTTGAATGCCAAGATACCACTTCGGACCAACTTCTGAACCTCAATCTTCAAAGCAAAGCAACCTTCCAAGTCATGCCCAGGAGCACCTTGATGAAAAGTACAAGCCAAATCAGCTTTGTAGTTCCAATGTATCTTCTTAGGGACCTTCGGTGGAGGTCGGGTCTGAACCAAATTCCTCTGCATCAGGATAGGGAACAACTCTGTATAGGTGATTGGAATCGAATCAAACTGGGTTTTCCTCTGATTAGGATCTTGCTGATTCTGTTGATGAACGTGATGATTCTGATGATGATTATTCCTTCCTTTGGTTCTCTTCTTGGAAAAGTCATTATCAAACTTCTTCACACCATTAACTGAGCTACCCACTTCATATAAACATCCCATTCCGACATCTTCTTCTAGACGCTGTCCCACATTCACCTTGTCAGGAAAGTCGTCAGGTGCATTAACCGTCACCTTTTTATGAGAAAAAAATTTTAGAGTCTCCGTGAAGACTTTTATCCTTCCTCCCTCCCTCCTAGAAGGATTGACTTGGGCAGAGATCAGAATTTCAACCAAACCAGTTAAGTGATCCAAACCAGCTTTCAAAATAGTCACCTCTCTGCGGAGTTCAGAAACCTCCTGCTTGATATTCTCCATTATCCTCTTAGCGCGAGTGTTGTACTAGTGAGACCAAGGGAAAAAAATAAGACTCGGAAAAAGGCCTTTGAAAGTGAGACAAAGAAAATGTAGAATGATGTATGATATGCAAAAGAGAGTTTTATTTGACTTTCAAGGAACTCAAGATATCAAGTTATAAACATCCAAGTATGAAGATAACAGATGAATTTTAAATTGGCTCCAAACATTGATCAAGTTATCGTCAAGATCAATCATCCATTTTGGTGGATTAGGGTTTTCGCCCTATCGACACCCAAGATCCATTGAGTTTGACGAAACTAGTGATGTTTACAAATAAAGACCTCCAAACTCCTTCAAAGTCAAGTGAAAAGAGTTTTATGGATGCATGAATGCATGGCGATGCAACAACCACAAGCAAGGTCAAAAACATGGGGTTAAAAGGTTCAACGTTCCGCATGGAGTCGAGGGTAAAGCCCACCCAAAGGTATGTACTAACGTTTCAATTACACCTGTAAGACAAGGTTCTAAGAGTTCCCAGAGTCTACATTCCTCCTTCGGATATTACCAACGTCTTGATTACTCAATAATTAGCAATATTCTCAAGAGAAACTCGTCCGAGCGTAGCATCGCGTAACAACTACTTCCGAATTACTCCGTTGTAGTCTCCGCGCTACACCTAAAAAGGCCAAGATGGGTTGGGGTTCTACGGTCCTCAACTTCTCGGGCTCCTAGGTCGAAAATAATAACGTCTTCCCGATTACTCGGTAAACAAATATTAAGTTCAAGAGGGCCTTCCATTGATTGGGGGATCTCATGCCTCCTTCTTCGGGATTACTCCCTCAAAGTTAACATGACTATACCGCCCGTCCTATTCCTTAAGTGTTACTTAATCCGGGTATAGGATTCGTCCTTTGCAAAAACCCAAACACCCCAATTTAAACACATAATCAAACAAATCAAATAATAGTAAACAGATAAGACAAATTAGGCTTAACCCACTTAGGGATGGACCAGCAAGAGGTCAATCTTTCCCCAGCAGAGTCGCCAATTCTGTAGCGATAAAAAATGTAGCGGGGTAAATCGGAGATCGAATTATTGATTAATTCGTCTCACAAAAGCAAGAGTCGCCACCGCGCTTTATTGTTTCCAAAGGAAAAGGGAAAAGAGCGAAATAAAACCCTAAATATGCAATGTAAATAATAATAAAATACAAAGCGTTTTTGAAAAGAGATCTTATGGTTCGGGGGTTGGTTATACAATGGGAAGGTACTAGCACCCAATGCATCTATAGTACTCTATAGGAACCTTTTGAAATATCTGTTTATTTTAAAATTGTTCGCTTGATTGAAAATGAATCGTTTTGGCCGAAAGGGATACGAACGGGTTTTTGAAGATACGACGACCTAATGTCGAAGTTTTTGCTTAAAAGGTATAAGTCTTGAAAAGGTTGAAATTTTGATGGAAGGTGAATATTTGAGGAAAAATTATCCTAAGTTTTAATGAAATGCGAAAATTCACGCAGTTAGACTTGGAGACATGAAGTCAACAAATTTACTGTTTTTCCTTTGGATTTAAACATAAACCGAGTAAACAAATAAATATACGAACAAAAATATGCGAATAACGATTAAATAGCAATAATCTAAATGATGGAATAAAAGATGCGAACAATGCGTTTTTAGGATTTTTGGTTTAATGTTAACGGGAAGAAAGTATTTTAAATTTTTTTACGCATTTTTTAATAAGAATTATTTAACGAGGACGTAACGTTTTTTAGTTTTAAGTTTTTTTTATTTATATTTCTGATATTAATATTAAGACAAGAAAAATGAGTTAATAAAAATATTTTTTAGTTTTTTTTATTTTTATGCCTTTTATTATAAAAGTATTACTTTAAGAACTCTTTAAATTAAATTAAAACTCAACGCTACTAACTTAAAAAATTTAAGATTATTAAATCTTGAAAGTTTAAATTAATAAAACGATCCAATATTAAAAAGCTTTAGATTACATCTTTTATTTTTTTGGTTAACTAAATTACAATTAAAACTAATAAGATTCTAAGGGATAATAAAAATAGAAAGAAATGAGTTAATATGGGCTAAGAGATTGGGATAAGGCCCAAGGCAAAAATTGAAGACAGGGGGGTGCACAAGGGAATCGTGGGCTTAAGCTGGGAATAAGGGGATGAGGCCCAACAGCTAATACAACATTAGGGTTAATCTTGTTTTATCAAATTGGGATTTAGGGTTTTGTTATGGGCAGAAACGGCGCCTCTCTCTTCTTCACGATCTTCATCTTCTTCGCCTCTCCTTCTTCATCCTCGCCACCGGACTTGATGTTTCTCCTTGCTATGGCCATCCACTCCTGGCCCTTCTTCCCTCCACTGAACGAGAAACGAGACGGCTAGGCGGAGACGGTAAGAACGCGTTTGATTCGTTAACACTCGATTCGGTTTTTTTGCATGTTGATTCGATGATTTATATTATGTTGCTTTTGATTATTAATTCTTATACTGGATTGTTAATGCTTGATGTGAGGATATTCGAAGAAATGAAAGAAAAGAGACCGTTACCTAGGTGGAGACGGAGGAAGAGGCTAGGGGTGACGGAGGCCAAGCGGCGAGGAGAGGGCAAGCGAGCAGAACGGTGACAGGTATTTACGATTTTTCTCTTCTTGGTTGTTGGTACTGTACTTCTGTTTCGTCCTTGAGCCTTGGTACTGTGCTTCGGTTTTCTTCTTCTTCTTTGAATGAGTTACTGCATGATGATTTGTTTTTCTCTCTTTGAATGGATTACTGCACTTGGTTTTCCTCCTCCTTGCTTGAACGTGATACTGTACTTGGTCTTTGTTGGTCTGAATAATGATTTTTGAAATGAAGTGGGCTTGAGGAATATGCTTTGAAAAGGCCAATGATGTTGATACTGAGGCCAAGTCGGTTGCCTTAGGAATTTTCAGGTTTTGGATGGATAAAGCTCAAGTTTGAGTAACAGTTGGACATGGTGATGGATGTGGGGATCTTTGTGTGGTTTGGGCAGATTGATGGAACTTGGGGCAGAAGTTTGCTAGGCCATATTGATGGTGATTTTAACTGGTTTCTTGTGAGATGATTTTTGATATTTTTTGATGACAGGATGATGATGTTGGCTTTAATGGCTCAATCCAAATGCAAAGTTTTGGTGTATGGTTTGGAAATGGTTTTTTTGACAGTATAGGATTATGCAGGTTTTTGAGTCTTTTATGTTTTTCTTTGATGACTATTTTTCTCAGTGTTTCTTGAAGGCTTCTCTATGTGTCATATGCTATTGGTTTTCTTATGCTATAACAACTTCCCTCTTCTTTTCGCTACAGGCCAGAAATTTTGAAAATGATGCTTTGGGATCTCTTGAGCATTCTGCACTATACTGTCCCTCCAATTTGTTTCTATTCTTCTTTTGTGTTATTATTTCTACTGGCTATATTTTGGTTTGTCTTGTATACACTCTTTCTGCCTATGCCAAGCCTGCAAATCCCACACTTCTCCCTCTCTTTTTCTCTCAGTATGGCTTTGATAAAAAGTGATAAGCTGTACATTTTCTGAAACTGCAATGGCCAGAAAATGATGAAAAAGGAACTTTTATATTGCTTGCAAATGTGGTCAAACTGCATGTTTTCCCTTTAATACAAAACTTGTTTTGTTTTCTGCTGTGTGGGCAATGGTTACGTGGGCATGCTTGCATATGTAGTCACTGCATGGGTTTTGTATGCTTATGCTGTATGCTTTTTTTTTGAAATTGCATTTGAAAAATGTAATTAATTTAAACATGCAGTTTTTTTGGAAAACATAAACTTGTGCATTTATTTTAAAATTCCTTTCTTTTTTGTGAACCGGGAGCAATCCCGTGATTTGCAAAAAAGAGTAACTGATTCCGGCCATTGCATTTAATGATGAACATTAAATTTATTTTCTGCATTTTAATTATTTATTCAATTCTGACTTTTCTTTTAATCGTTTTTGCAGGTAAAATTTAAATGAGCAGACAAGAGCATTGGATAGAAGATTTAGAATTAGAATTTAGAAAAATAGCTTTTCATTTTACTTTAAGCATTTGTGTAATTGTCTTTATAAATATTTTGTAATAACACAACATTTAAATGACAATTGTAATAAATAGAATAAAGTGAATAAAATTCTATTAATTCTTTTTCTTTCCAATTATTTATTTATTGTTTATAATTCTTTAAATCATATAATGACTGAAAATCAAATCCAATCATTTAAATTCAGAATGATAAACAAATAAATAAATATCATTGATCAATTAATAACTTCAATTATTTACTTTATTATTATTCTTAATTCTTCTAAATTATAATAACTGAAAAATAGGATTTCAGCTATTTAAACTTAGAACAATAAATAATTAAATAAACATTGCTTGATCAATTAATATACTCCTTTTCAAATGTTTATTTCATTATTCATAAACCTTCAAATTATATAATAACGGAAAACAGGTTCCCATTATTTAAATTTAGGATAATGAATAATTAATAAACATTATTTGACCAATTAATAAACCTCCTTTCAAATATTTATTTCATTATTTATAAATCTTTAAATTACGTAATAATCGAAAATAAAATTCCAATTATTTGAATTTAAGATAATAAATAATTAATGAACATTATTTAAGTCTTGATCAGTTAATAAATTTAGCGTTCAACAAATAAACAGCTCCCGACTCGAAAAAGTTGTGAATTTTTACACTGCTTTGAAAATTTGATAAAATATGTCAAAACTCTTGCAATGCGAATGATGCAGATGGAAGACGGTATCTTAGGTCAAAATTTGGGGTACAACAGGCGGTTAAGGAAACGACGAGGTTTTCGGAGTAGAAACCACCCTCATGTCTTCGTGTTTGTAGTCACCAATTTGTTCTTTGCTGAGGACTTTTCTTTGCAGTCCTTTTCTTTGCGATTTTATTTTCCCTAACTTTTGCCTGAACTAATTCTATTGAATTGATAGTCCAGCGGGATGCCTTAATTTTGCCTAAGTCACACGTTTTCATGTTTTTTGACTTAGCAGGCTTTTTTCTCGATTTTTGACTTTTTGAACAAAATGTGTGACATTAGCTTGTATTTGCTTGTTGAGAGGATTGTGACTGCCTCGTTTCTTGATGAATGAGGGATAACATTGTGGTTCCACATCTTCTGGCTTCATTATACATGAAGGATAGCCTTCGTAGTTTCTCTTCAAAAAACATCTTCCTTATGAATTTTGAACACTCAGTCAGATTAACTAAAAACTACCCTGCCCCAGGTTAAAATTCAAGGTTTTTTCGTATAGAAAAGAAACTTCTGCTTCAAAGGCTTAAAAGGGGTTAGCAAGGGATTATCTTCCTTATATCTCCAGTGTTTAGGGATTTGAAACAATGTTTGTACATCATCAGCAAGATTTTATCCAAAAGCATGCAACCAGAGATTTTGTGTTCTTTAGATCATCATCCTCCCTTCAATCTCTGCCTAGGCAAGAGAATGGGCAACAAGTTGGTATCATAATGCAAAAAGAAATTTAAAATTTGAAAACAAATATGAGTGAAACGAATGAATTTCTTCAAGACAAACATACTCATTGTATTAAGATAATCATACAGATGCAAACAAGTTCTTACATGCAAACAATGTTTTGATAAACAAGAAAAATTACAAAAAGCAGAAATAAGTTAATGATCGGGGAAGGCTTTCCATCTGGACTTGAATCACCGAAAACATCCTTCAAAACTCGAAGTGACCATCAACCGTGTTTACTCTTCGGCACCTGCTTGATTTGAACTTCAAAACCAACATCCTTGAATGACAAGATACCACTTTTGACCAACTTCTGAACTTCAATCTTCAAAGCAAAGCAACCCTCCAAGTCATGCCCAGGAGCACCTCGATAAAAGGTACAAGCCAAATCAGCTTTGTAGTACCAATGTATTTTCTCAGGAACCTTCGGTGGAGGTCGGGTCTGAACCAAATTCCTCTGCATCAGGATAGGGAACAACTCTGTATAGGTAATTGGAATTGGATCAAACTGGGCTTTCCTCTGATTAGGAACCTGCTGATTCTGTTGATGAATAGGAGAAACATGATGATTCTGACAATGATTATTTCTTCCTCTGGTTCTCTTCTTGGAAAAGTTATTATCAAACTTCTTCACACCATTAGCTGAGCTACCATCTTCATATAAACATCCCTTTCAGACATCTTCTTCTAGACGCACTCCCACATTCACCTTGTCAGGAAAGTCAATAGGCGCATTAATTATCATCTTCTCATGAGAGAATGATTTCAGAGTTTCAGTGAAGACTTTTTCCATCACTTCTTCTTCCTTAGAAGGATTGACTTGGGCGGCAACCAAAATTTCGACCAAACCAGTTAAGTGCTCCACACTAGCTTTCAAATTAGTCATCTCTCTGCGGAGTTCAGAAATCTCTTGCTTGATATTCTCCATTGTTCTCTTAGCGTCAGTGTTGTACTGGTGAGACCAAAGGAAAAATAAGACTTGGAAAAAGACCTTTGACAGTGAAACAAAAAAATGTAGAATGATGTATGATATGCAAAAGAGAGTTTTTATTTGATTTTCAAGGAACTAAAGATATTAAGTTGTAAACATCAAAGTATGAAGATAGAAGATGAATTTTAAATTGGCTCCAAACATTGATCAAGTTATCATCAAGATCAATCATCCATTTTGGTGGATTAGGGTTTTCGCCCTATCAACACCCAAGATCCATTGAGCTTGACGAAAGAAATATTCAAGAAGTCAAAAATAAAATGATAAAATATCAGGCTAATACGGACATTTACGGTTAAAAACGAGACTTCAAACTATACCGAAAAAATAAAGCGAGCATACCGTCATAATCTACGCGTCATGCAGATTCATAAAATGATCGGTAAGAGGTGAAAACTTGAAATATTTTTCTCGCTATCTTTTCGCACAATATTGAATCGCTTTTAACGGTCTGTCTATAAAACTAAAATATTTTTATTATTGACATATAAACAACTTGGAGCACTGCAAAAAAATAGTAAACAGATAAAAATGAATGAAGTGAAACGCCGGGTATTTTACAACTGAAAGACGATGCAAACTTTGATTTAAACTGACTTTTTTGATCAACTTAAATACGACTAATGATACAAAATGTGATGAATGAAGATATTTACTAATGATCGTGACCAAATAACAAAATATGATATGAAAGTGCGACTAAAACATATTAGGGGCGAAATTTAGGGGGCAACGGTTGTGCCTTGATGAATCAGTCTTCAAGAATCCATAATCAACCGTACTTCTGGCTTAAGAGATTCTGAACCCTAATCGAGGCATGACGCCTGATGCTCTTGATTCAGATCTGTTTCCTGCAAATGAAATCAAAGAAACAAAAAACACACACTTCGTGCTTGATTAGAAGTTAGTGATACATAGGCTAAGAATGTTCAAAATATTTGACAATTTCTGCATAGTCAAAGCTCGAAGGTGAGACGTTAAAACCGACCGTATTTTGTGACCTTGACTTATCTTGAAAAAATGCAAAAATAAAAATGGGATCTTAGGTCAAAAATTGGGGTACAACACTAATAATAACATCAATCCTCAGTAAACTGTGGTTAAGAAAAATTTAAAATCAAATAAATTCCTTGTAACAATTCAATAACTTTAAATTCTTCCAAACCCAATTTTCCTTCAACTTTTTGAAGATAAACCCATGAACGGCATCACATATGACCATGACCAGAAATAAATGCCTCAAGGTCTTGTAATTTGGAAAAATCACAATTCTTAGAGATCCGACGAATGTTGTTTGAAATTAGGTCAAAATTCATGATGCAACTTCTAACGCATTCGAATTTTGGTGATCTTCTGCGCGTAATCAGCTCTTGACATGTGAAGAGAAATTTGAGATGGCATCAAGAAGAATCAGACGCAAGGAAAACCGCTCAAAAATATTGAATAATAAAAAAGTTACGATCGTTTGAATTTGTTCTCGCAAAAGGGCGATTTTCAAGTCAATGTAGTCGTTTTCAGTTATCTGGGCCATTGATTGGGCAAACTTGCAATGCGAGGTTTGAAAAATGACTTAAAAAACCTTGAGGAGACATGATGATTTATTTGAAACCCTGACAACTCAATTTCCTTTGAGAAGTGCAAAACCCTAATTGCTGACTTTTTGCCTAGGAAAAGAATTTGTTTGATCAATCTTCTGAGCCAAATTAGGTATTTGAAAAACCCTAGGATAACATCCTGAATGAGAAATAGGAGGGAAAATTTTGGGGTAGAACAAGGTGTCATATATATATCTTCAGTTAAGTCACCATGAAGAAAAATATTTTTCACATCCATTTGATGAAGAGACCATCCATCAGAAGCAACTATATATATTACAGTGCGAAGAACTGTCATTTTTGCTACCAGTGCAAATGTCTCATCACAATCAATTTCATATTCCTGCTTTTTTCCCTAAGGCAACCAATCAAGCCTTGAAATGATTGAAGGATCCACCAGAATTCAATTTCACATAATAAAACATTTGGCTCCAATGGGTTTGACATTAGGAGGACAAGAGACAATATCCCATATGAAATTCTCTTGAAGATCCTGAAGTTCCTCTATCATTGCTTTTATCCAATGCACATCTTTAACGGCCTGTGAATAGCAAGTAGGAATAAATATGCTAGAGAGTGGCGTCATAGAAGTATGTGAGGAATCATACGCCGTGGTTCAATTGGCAAAAGATTAGGTGGCAGTTCAGTGTTGGGAAGGGATGCAGGATCCTGTTGTATGTGCTTTTTGAGATATACATGACCTGGTTTATAATGTTCTATAGATTTCGGCATAATAGAAAACTTAGGAAGAGTCACAATATCATTAATGGCAGGAGAAACACAGGAAAAAATAAATTGATTCTAAAAAAATGTCACACTCCTAGAAATGCGAAAATGATGGTTAGTGACATGATAACACGCAAAGCCCTTATGCGAGTGATTATACCCCATAAATGTACATTGAACAGATTGCGCTCCAAGATTATTCCTTTCAAATAGGTAAGTAAATAAAACACACACACACACACACACACCTAAAAGCATGTGAAGTACTATAATCAGGATGAATTTTAAAAGGACGAAAGAAAGAAGAATCAAGACCAATACCTGTATAAGGAAGACGGTTGATCAAGAAGACATTCGTGGAAAGAGCCTTCACCTAAAATCGGGATGATACAGAAGCTTGGAGAAGTAAAGTGCGTGTTACATCAAGCAAATGATGATTCTTACGTTCTACCATGCCATTTTATTAAGGGGTATTGGGACAAGATCATTGAGATAATATGCCTTTTTGTTCAAGGTATTCTTGAAACTCATGAGACGTGTACTTACCACTAGAGTCAGAGCGAATTTTTGTAACACTTGCTTGAAATTAAGTTCAACATATGTCAAATAATTCTTAAACGAAGAAAACACTTCAGATTTAGAACGAAGAAAATATGTCCAAGTAAAACGACTATAATCATTAATAAATGCGACAAAATATTTATAGTGAGCATGAGAAAATGCAGGAGATATTCCCCATACATCACTATGAATCACATCAAAACAAGTGGAAGCACGGTTAGCACCAGAAGGAAAAGGGAGTGTTTTACTTTTAGCCAATTTGCAAACAAAACATGAAACATGGTGTGATGCGGTGGGAGAACTGACTTGAGGGTTTGCGTTTGTGTTCGCAAATGTCGCGGTTAGCAAGAGTCGCCACCGACTTTTCTTTTATCCAAAAGGAAAGGTAAAAAAGCATAGGAAAGACCTTTGAGATATTTTCTTGAGTTCGGAGGGTAGATTATGAAAAGGGAAGGTGCTAGCACCCTTTTCATCCATGGTTTTCCATGAGCTCTTAGTTACTTGTTTAGATCACTTACTTTGTTTTGTTTGAAATGGTGTTTGGTGTGGTTTTGAAAGTATTTTGTAAAAGAGGCCATTCGTTTAGGCAATCTTTGTAATGATTCTCGTTCGTAAGAATGTATACAAAGATGTTTGTCTTTTGAAAATGTTTTCAATGTTTTGTAAGATGTTTTTGAAATGTGTGTGTGTTTGTTTTTGAAAATAGCAAGGATTGTTTTGAAATGGAACAAGTAACTAGAAGCTATCTACCTACTCAAATGTCTTTCTTGTGCATTTTTATTCCTTTGACATTGTTGACTTACCATTGATTTGGTAAACAAACTTATATTTGGATGTAAACGGGACGGGCGTGGGTCATCGTATAGCCATGATAGCAATATTGCCAAGTATCTTAGCATTTTGAGGGACCAAGATCATTTTGTTTAGGCAACTTTGAATAGCATCATCGAGGGACTATGATCTTATATTTGTTTTGTTTTGCCAAGATACTTCGCATGCGTAACATGGCCATTTTATTTTAGGCAACCAAGTGGGAGAAACCCTAAGGGTGCTTGTGTGCAAAGTGTATCATTTTCATGCTTTTGTCTTGCATTTAGGGTTTTCTATTTTGCTTTGTTTTTGTTCTTGTCATGCAAACCCTAATTTACTAATCATGGTATAAAAGCGATAAATTGCTAATGTAAACTAAGCTATTACAACATTTTTTATGGGAGGGGGGAATACAAGTTTGAATGGGGATTTGCACAAATATAAAACTAAATATATTATTACAACCAAATCGAATGTGCGCGAATTTAAATAAATAAAGCACAAATATTTAAAATGCAATGCAATGTATTAATGTTAGAAAAATGTTTTATGTCTTATTTTTGTGTAAGAAATATATTTATCTTAAACCTAAAAAACAAGAAAAAATAAATAATTCTTTTTGAAAGGGATGAAACCCTAATTTTCAATTAAAATAAAATAAATATTCTATATTATTTAACTTGTACATTTTTTGTATAAGAAAATAATAAATAATATTATATGTAAATATTAAAAATTAAGTATGTGTAAAAATAAGTATTTATGAGTATAAAATATATAATAAAAATATTAAGTATTTTTAATTATATTTATAAGTTATTTAAGAAAATAAATTCTATTTATCAAAATAAACTAATTTTCATGTGAGAAAATAATAAAAAAAATAAAATAAAAGTGTAAAAATAAATAAATCAATTTTTGGTATTTTTTATCATTAAAATAAATAAATAAAAGTATTAAATATAAAAATATGAAGAAAAATATAAAAATATAAAAAATCAGCCAGGGGGGTGCAATAGTAAGTCAGGGGGTGCAAATAGCAAAAACCAAAAGGCCCAATGCACAAAAAGCCCAGAAGCCATCGTCCCTGTCCTTCGTTCATCTCTTCTTCAAGCTTCCATGTTCAAACCTGTAACTTGTGTATGCTTGCATAAAAATAAAAACTCATAACATGAAACATGTGGCATTTGAGCTCACGATTCCAACCATATAAATTATGTAACCTAACTCTTAAAGATGAAAGAGAATTTTTGAACCCCTAATTTGTGACCTAACTTTTTCAGAGTTTTCAATCTTCAAATTCTCTTAGCACAAGTAATATAAATGAAAAGTAATGATATGTACATCTTCGTTATGATGAGAGCTACATTTTTTCTTCACAAATCGTGGCTTGAAGTTGCCTATATATAGAGATAGAGGTTAAGAAAAATACCTCCTTCAGCTGGAATCGTGCAGGTCAATGTAGGGACTTTAATGGAGGCCTAGTGATTGTTTAAGCTTCCTTGAACTTCCCTGGACCTATTCCAATGCTTATCTTGCTCCGAGGATGGCTGGAACTCTCTGACCAAGTCCAACTGTAAGCTTCCAAATTGAAAATGGCAAATGCTGAAACAAGGGTTACAGAATCAGGGTGATGGCTTGGATTGGCTAGGTAGCAAGTGTATGAGATGCTTGAAGTGTTTAAACACAAAACACACGAGCCAAATGAGAGTTGGCTGTGCTTTTGCAGAAGCTCTGTGTTTTGGCAGAATTTTGGTATTTCTGAGTTTGAGAGAGTTTCAAGTCCAAGAAAAACGTGTTATGCCTTGTACCAAGTTTGCAAATATGTATAGAAGTGATCCAAAGTCAGCCCTTACTAGCTGTGCAAGCTTTGGACCTTTTTGCAACTTTTCTTGCATTTGAAGTAAAGTGACAAGATCCATGCTTCACATGCTTGTACCAGCTTGGTTAGGGTTGGTAAGAGTTTGTACAACTTGCTTGAGACCTGTAGAGTTTGTATGTATCAAAGGGACAGGTTCAATGCTCAATATTGACAAAGTTGCAAAATTTCCCCTTTATGAAAATGGCATTGTAACCTTTTGGCCAAAAATGGAAATACATTTTGTGTAAAGCTTCAAAAGCAAAGATAAAGGCTTTAGCTTCTAAGTATGCATTTAATTATGGAGTGTATAACAAGCTTAGGACCTTTAAATCAAGATATAACCAACATAGATTTGATTTGCAACTTGATGCTATGTGAAAATGGCTTGAACAAAAGTGAGAGAATGCCAACTTCCCTTCTTCGATTCTCCCTACTCAAAAATGATCTTGGAGAGTTCTTTGACATTTTGGAAATCTTGCAATATGCTCTATAATCCATATTTGAAATGCATTTTGAGATACCTCTTGGAACTAGGTGAAAAATGTCCATGAAGTTGGGTCCAAAACCTGCCTAAATTAGGGCAAATTTTCACTAAGTTATTTAGATCATGGACCTATATTCACAAATTCATAACTTGAGATCCAAGCATATTTAGGGAAAATTTTGTGAAGAAAAGTTGTAGATTTCATGGAGGACTACAACTTTCATGTTGGAAGTTTTCTTTGAATCAAAATGCATCATGGTGAAAAAGTGGTGCAAAGTTGAGAAAAAAATAAGAAAAGTTTTATACTTAGAAAAGTTCTAAGTTATGACCCTTGGCACTTGATTTTGACCAAAAAGTCAAAGTTTGACTTTTCAGTGCACAATTGACTTTTGATCAGTTGACTGCAAATTTCATCTGTCAAACCAATGAACTTGAGATCTTTTGAACCATATAATTAGGTCAAGATGATGCCATTGAATCCTTGAAATCATGTTTGAACTCAAATGGTCATTGGCCAGGTTAAAAATCAGAAATTGCCCTTTCCTAGTCAAAACCCTAATTTTGACCATTTTGCCCTTTTGATGATTTGATCAAATTTCTTGAGGAGTTGTGATCTAAACTTGATCAAATGGTACATATGAGTCTAAAATATTGATGTGGATAAAAAATTATGAAGTTTGACTGTAAATTGGCTATGGTTGACTTTTTCCCCAATACAACTGATTTTTAGGTCAACTGTCCAATTGACTGATCAAAAATGTGGTTCAAGGCTTGAAACTTAACATGAGCAATATTAGGGGCCCAAGATGATGTATGAAAGTCACATGAAGCATTGGTGGTCCAAAAATCCTTGTGCAAACTCAAACCCTAATTTTGGGTTATCAGTGCAAGATGAGATGCCTTGAGCTGACCAAACCCTGATCTTGTCTTGAGTCCAAGAAGTCTTCTGAGAAAAGTCTTGATAAATGAGAGGGAAAATTTTAGGGTACAACAGCTGCCCCTGTTCAATCTTCTTGAACCTGAAGAGTTAGATTGGCGAGCTTTGTCGTTCGTGACTCGAAGGTAAAAGATGATTGGACACAAGAGTGCCCATAAATTTGCATTCGACAAAGTGTAGTTAAGGGAATAGGCTTAAAGATGCCATTTAGAGAGGTGATAGAATCTTGTTGGAGATGGGCTTGTAGATGCCATCCAAGAATGTTTGCTGAATTGTAAGTTGTAAGTCAGAAGAATAAGTATCAGAATGGTGTCCGTGTCTAGAACGTATCTGAGCTGTATCTTGAACTTGCAATCTGAATGAGAAATAGAATAACATCCGTGTCTAGAGCGTATATGAACTGTATCAGAATTTGAAAACTGAATAAGGGCCAAAATGGCATCTGTGTCTGGAGCGTATATGAACTTGAAATCTGAATGAGTAACAGAATGACTTCCGCGTCTGGAGTTTATCTGAACTGTATCTTGAAAGCTGAATCTGAATGAGTAACAAAATGACTTCCGTGTCTGGAGTGTATCTGAACTGTATCATGATTGCATATTGTTAAACGGTAGCTATTAATCTTATCCTGAAAAGGGTAAAATGTTAGCTGAAACACAAAGTTATGTTGCATGAAATGTATGATGCAATATATGTGTTTTGTCAATGTTTATGATATGTGGATGTAATGTATGCGCATGTAAGCTGATTTGTTGTATTGTTGAGGAAAATAAATCCTTGATTGCTGAGGATATGTGGATTCTTCATGTCTTGAAGTTGGAGTATTGACAAAAATTCTGTTGCAAGCAATGCCATATACTGCTTGAGGAATCTGCTTGGGGAATCTAGAGAATTTTGATGACTTCTACTGGGGATTAAACAAAAACTCTGTCGGGAAGAAACCTCATTCCTGTTTGAAAAAAGTTCAGGAGTTTCGATCGTCTGCCACTATACTTGGGAGTTATCCTAGGTTAAGGAGAAATAGAAGTTAGCCGTTATCTGGTTGCTTTTCAGGCTTCAAGACAAACTTGCTGGGGAACTCGGAGAAACCGAATGGTTTCCGCTGGGGATTGAAAGTTTAAGCTCCATTGGGGATTAATAGTTTGAAATTTCAGCTCCGCTGGGGATTAATAGTTTGAAATTTCAGCTCCGCTGGGGATCTTAATGACGTACTGTAAGGATTGCTCATGGAATAGCCTAAAGACGTTTTCCTATCCTTTCAACCTGTTAGTAATTGTTCTTTTCCATTCTATTTATTTGTAAACAATAATTATGTTCAAATGCATATGTTCATTAATGAATCATTGGACGTTTTTGCAAATAAAAACACAAGTGAAAAGAAAAAGGCAAATAGTTTTCTGTATTTTGAAAGAGATATCTTTGTATTTACTTTGAATAAGTATTTTGTACAAAGGAGACAAACATCCTATTAAGAGGATGGTGTCATAAAAGAAAAAATTATACAAAGAAAGATAGCTATGTGTAATAATCCCATGGGGTTCCCATTCTGCTATAGACTTCGTATCTCTGAATATCTTGTCCATTTATTGCTTCGTCCGAAGATGATTGGATTGACCAGAAGCTCCGGGTTTGTCAGTGAAGCGATTGTCCTCAAAGTGATCTGACGAGACATAGTCATACGCTTTAATTCCCTAACTTTTGCCTGGACCGCCCTTTTGGGTTTTCAGTCCACCGGGAAACCCTTTTTTGCCAAGTCGCCCTTTCGGGTTTTCAACTTGCCGGGTGTACAAATTTTTTATTATTTTATCCCTAATTTTTGCCCGAACCTTTTTGGTTCACCGGGATGCCCTTGTTTTGCCTAGGTGTGTCAACCTAGCGGGTCTCTTATGCGTAGTATCTTTTGACTATGTCTGCGTTCGCAGGATGTGGCAAGTCGTCGCCGTCCATGGTGGTTAAGATCATTGCCCCACCGGAAAAGATGTTCTTGATTACAAATGGTCCTTCATAGGTAGGAGTCCATTTGCCTCTGGGATCACTTTGTGGCAAGATGATGCGCTTGATCACTAGATCTCCAACTTCATATACTTGGCGTCTGACTTTCTTGTTGAAAGCCTTGATCATCCGTTTTTGATACATTTGACCATGGCAAACATCAGTAAGTCTCTTTTCATCAATTAAGTTTAGTTGATCAAGTCGGGTCTGGATCCAATTGTCTTCACTCAAACCTGCATCTTTCATGATTCTCAAAGAGGGAATCTGAACCTCGATAGGCAAGACATCCTCCATGCCATAAACCAAAGAATAAGGTGTTTCCCCAGTTGATGTGCGAGCCATGGTACGATACCCGTGGAGAAAAAATGGTAGCATCTCATGCCAGTTCTTGTAGGTGACTTTCATTTTTTGTATGATCTTTTTAATGTTTTTATTAGCAGCTTCGACTGCACCATTCATCTTTGGCCGATAGGGGGATTAATTGTGATGTTGAATCTTGAACTGCTCGCACAAGGAGGTGATCATGGTATTGTTAAGGTTTGTACCGTTATCAGTGATGATCCTTTCTGGGATACCGTACCGGCAAATGAGATTCTGCTTGATGAAGCGGGCAACAACATTCTTAGT
Organism: Vicia faba; assembly: GCA_948472305.1. Lineage (NCBI taxonomy): Eukaryota > Viridiplantae > Streptophyta > Magnoliopsida > Fabales > Fabaceae > Vicia > Vicia faba. The sequence goes on along the minus strand of OX451736.1, from coordinate 1,268,280,376 downwards.
AACAGATGTGAAGGAGGCTGCTTCGACCCACTTGGTGAAATAGTCAATGGCCACTAGAATGAAGAGGTGTCCATTAGAGGCTGTAGGGTTGATCTCCCCAATCATGTCGATTCCCCACATTGCGAAGGGCCAAGGAGCTATTAAGACATTTAGAGGAACCAGAGGCACGTGCACCTTGTCTGCATAGATTTGACACTTATGACAGGTCCGGGAGTGTTGATAGCAGTCTGCCTCCATGGTAGACCAGTAATAGCCTGCCCGTAGGATTTTCTTCGCCATTGTATGCCCACTAGAGTGAGTGCCAAAGGTACCTTCATGCAATTCAGCCATGATTTTTTCAGCTTCAATCTTGTCCACACAACGGAGTAGAATAGAATCATGATTACGTTTGTATAGGATGCCATTACTTAGGAAGAACTTAGCTGAGAATCTCCTTAGGAACTTTTTGTCATTGATTGAAGCTCCTTCTGGATATTCTTGAGCCTCGAGATACCTTTTGACTTCATGAAACCAAGGCTGGTCCTCTATTTCTTCGGTATTAATCTCGTGACAGTGTGCTGGTTCGTCCATTCGTTCAATGGTGATCTGGGGAGCCTCGTTATCCCAATTAAGTTTAAACATAGATGACATTGTAGCTAGAGCATCTGCTAGCTGATTTTCTTCTCGCGGGAAGTGCTTGAAGGTAATCTGCTCGAAATGTGGTAGCAATGTCAAAACATGTTCTTTCTAAGGGATAAGGTTTGGATGCTTAGTGTCCCATTCTCCTTTGATATGACTGATGACCAAAGCTGAATCCCCAAACACATCTAAAGATTTGATTCCCAAGTCTATGGCAGCCTTGAGACCAAAGATGCATGCTTCATATTCTGCCATGTTGTTCATACAGTTGAAGCAAAGTCTGGCAGTGAAAGGAGTATGGCATCCTTCCGGAGATATGAGCATAACGCCGATACTGTTACCAAGTGCATTAGATGCCCATCAAAGAACAGGGTCCATCGGGATCCTTGTTTAGGTCCGTCATATGGCCTGATTTCCTCACTGTCGTCTAATGTCATGATGTCTTCGTCAGGGAATTCAAACTTCATGGACTGATAATATTCTACAACTTGGTGAGCAAGATGATTAGCTAGCACACTACCCTTTATAGCTTTTTGGGTAGTGTACTGTATGTCATATTCTGTTAAGATCATCTGCCATCTAGCTATTCTTCCAGACAGAGCAGGCTTCTCAAAGATGTACTTTATCAGATCCATCTTAGATATCAGCAAAGTGGTATGAGTCAACATATACTGTCTTAGCCGGCGAGCAACCCAAACCAGAGCGCAACAAGTTTTCTTGAGCAGTGAATATATGGTTTCACACTCGGTAAACTTTTTGCTCAGGTAGTAAATAGTGTGCTCTTTTCGGCCAGACTCGTCATGCTGCCCCAGTACGCACCCCATTGAATTTTCTAAGACGGTCAGATACATGATTAGTGGTCTTCCCTCGACTGGTGGCATCAAGACAGGAGGCTCTAGTAAATACTCCTTGATTTTATCGAAAGCAATTTGACATTCATCATTCCATCTGACTACTTGATCTTTCTTCAATAGTTTGAAGATTGGTTCACAAGTAGACGTTAGGTGAGAAATGAATCTGGCAATATAGTTTAGGCGTCCCAAAAAACCTCTGACTTCCTTCTCAGTGCGAGGAGCAGGCATTTCTTGTATTGCTTTAACCTTGGAAGGATCAACCTCGATGCCTTTGTTGCTGATAATGAAACCTAAGATTTTACCGGACCGGACTCCGAATGTGCACTTGTTCGAGTTCAACCTTAACTTATACTCCTTCAATCTGACAAACAACTTTTGCAAGTGATCAAGGTGTTCTTCTTTAGTTTGTGATCGGGCTATCATGTCATCTACGTAGACCTCTATCTCATGATGTATCATATCATGAAATAAAGCTACCATGGCGCGTTTATAGGTTGCCCCGACATTCTTCAATCCGAATGGCATCACTTTGTAGAAGAACGTACCCCATTGTGTGACAAATGTAGTTTTCTCCATGTCCTCAAGCGCCATTTTGATCTGGTTATAGCCTGAGAATCCGTCCATGAAAGAAAATACTTTGTGCTAGGCTGTATTGTCAACCAGGATGTCAATGTGTGGAAGTGGTAAATCATCTTTAGGGCTGGTCCTGTTTAAATCTCTATAATCCATGCACATTCTCACTTTGCCTTCCTTTTTAGGCACGGGAACAATGTTGGCCACCCATTGAGGATAAGAAGTAACAGCCAGAAATCCAACATTGAATTGTTTCATAACTTCTGCTTTGATCTTCTCTGACATGTTAGGTCTCATGCAGCGGACTTTTTGTTTCACTGGTGGACAGTCTTCTCTTGTGGGTAGACGATGTACCATGATGTCTGTATCGAGTCCTGGTATGTCTTCGTATGACCAAGCAAAGATCTCAACATAATCATGCAACAGCTGAATTAGGCGCTCCTTGACACTCGACTCTAGATTGGCACCCACTTTAATTTCCTTTTTATCTTCCTCGGTAACCAAGTTGATTGTATCCAATAGCTCGTCATGAGGCTGAATAACTCTTTCCTCTTGTTATAATAGTCTTGCCTTCCCCTGGCACCTCACAATCTTCCTCACCTTCGTATTCGGCTTGGTAGATCAGATCTTCAGAGTCACTGAAGGCTATAGCAGTATCGTTACCCATGGGATCCGGAATGGAATGGTACCTGCATTTGTGAGTGTGTGTGTGTGTAAGGGTATAGCCATCTTAAAACAATAAAATGTAAAAGAAAGACAATGAGCATACAAGGTTTATATGTGAAAAAGCGTCCATGGTTCATTGAATGTCATATGAAGATGAAATAAAAACCCTTACAAATGGACCATTGTGCCTCGGGTAAGACACAAGGTTTTTAAAGTGCGAATTGTTCATGAATATTACAAGTCCAACAGAAATGTAAAAGATAAATTACTGAGAGATGAAAGTTATTGGGATGAAGTCTCTGGCTTCCCCGTTGCGAAGTCCTCCGCTGATAGTAGGAAATATCCAATCTTCTAGGCTGCCATCCTCTTCATTGTCTTCTACTGCATTGATGCTTTGGTTTCTAATCTTCACAGGTGGCCCCCCAAGCACGGGCACGACGCAAAGCCTTCTGACCAGTTGAAGTAAACCCCAAGCCAAACTTGTCTGATTTGTACGGAATGTTTGGAAGCTTCCTCCAGATGGTGCATCCCCCCTCTTCCACTACTGCCTTTGCATCCTTTAGAGATGACATCCGAAGTGGAGGTCTTGTGATCTTAGGAATCGAGGATACCGCCTTGGTCGCCGCTACTTCTGGAGAGACTTCTTCAAAATGTTGGAAAGGGGTTTCAATGAACTCGCCATCTAACTCCACATATCGGAAGGAATTCAAATGACTAATCATATACTCCTCCTCCCCATGGACAATTATGATCTTTCCTTGGACCGGGTATTTTAGCATTTGATGCAAGGTGGAGGTGACAGCACCAACATTGTGGATCCAGGGGCGTCCTAACAGACAGGAATAAGAAGGACGGATGTCCATCACATAGAAGGGTGAGTTGAAAACCTGAGTTCCCACCTTTATTGGGATGTCTACCTCCCCGTGGACCATCCTCTTCGAACCATCAAAAGCTCTCACCACTATATTACTGGGTTTTAAAGTCAGCCCCTTGCAATCCAATCTATCAAGGGCTTTTTTCGGCAAGACTTTTAAAGACGACCCAATATCAACCAAGACATGGGCTAGGGTTGTTCCTCTACACTCCACTAAGACATGTAATGCCTCGTTGTGTTTTCTCCCTCTGGGTGTCAAGTCAGCATCAGAGAAACCCAAGCCATTATCAGCTGTCAAACTGGACACGCAATCCTGGAATTGGTCAGCGGACGTCTCTTGCGGCACGTGAGCTGTCTTCAGAAATTTTACCAGAGCCTTGGCATGTGCTTCAGAGCACAGAAGCATAGCTAGCATAGATATCTTGGAAGGGGTTTGCCCCAAATGTTCAACCACATCATAATCACTCTTTTTTATTATCCTCAGGATTTCTTCCATCTCCTTCTTGGATGTTTCTGGAATAGCTAGTGATTGAGCCTTCGCCTGGATAGGCTCCTCTTGAACATTCTTTCCTTTATTCTCAGTAGTGGAAGTAGGGATAGGGATTGTATTGTCTTTGTCGGTAGGTACGCTTGCAGGTATAATCACTGGTGCGGAGGTAATCTTCGGAATGGCCATGGGTCCAAAGACTGCCGTTGGAGGGGAAATCTCTGGAGAGAAGATTCTACCACTGCGGGTAATCTTTCTAGTTCCGGCAATATTGCTAATGTCGGAATTGTTCTCTTCAGATATTTCTTCTTCGGCAGTCAGTTCATCCTGTTTAATACCATAGTAGTAGATTTCTCCACCGTAATTCTATGGTACTGTTTTATCTGATTTGTAAGGGGCCGGCCCGGGAATTGTAATCTTAAGTGGATTAGTCTTTGGAGCAGGTGTAATCCTAACGGGTCTTTTAGGGTCCCTGGAAGGATTGGCGTAGATGGTTATAATTGAAACTTCTTTAACTGGAACGGGTAAAATAGGAGCATTCTTAAAGAGAATTTCTTGGTTATCCATCAGTCGTTGGATACCTTTTTTCAACAGAGGGCAGTCAAATAAGGAGGATAGGAAAACCTGGCAGTCTTTGTCACAACCTGGTGTTGTACCCCAAAATTTTCCCTCCCATATTCCTCAAGATTTGTCAAGAATCATCTTCAAATGGTTCAAGATTTCTCAAGGGTTGCACAGTCAAACCACCTCCTAAGCCAGCTGAAACTAGGGTTTCTGTTATCTCAAGGAATTTGGGTTTTTTATTGGTTCAATCAAGTCCCATAGGCCTATATACATCCTCAAGCACCTACATGCCAAGTCTCAAGACTCACAGTGCCAATTTGCACAGTCAAAAGCCTCATTTGATCCATAGTCAACTGCAAGGGTAAAATGGTCATTTTGCAATTAAAAGTCAGAAATTTTGGTCAACATCTTATTTTGAGTACACAATCATCATTTGATCAAGTCTTGATCATGATTCCACAAGAATGGCTCAAAAATCATCAAGATGCAAAAGTTACTATTTTTGGACAGCAAAAAAGTCAACTGTATCTTGACCAAGGCATAACTTTTTCATGGTTCATCATAAAAATCCCATCCAATGCTCATTTTGAAGGGGATGACATTTCCTACAATCCATCTTCACATTCCAAGTCCAAGAAATGCTCTCATAAAAAGTTATCAATTTCTACATTATAGGTCAAATTCAAAAGTCAACAAAAATGCACTTTAAGTCAAAGACCATAACTTGATATTGGTAAATCCAAATGACATGGGACCAAATGCATTGGTTAGAGGACTTCAATACCTTTCCAAAATGTCCAAGAACATGTTCATATGATCAAAATTGAGCAAGATATGCATTGGAGAAGTTGGGAAATTTTTGTGAATTTGCATTAGTCAACTTTGCTCAAAACACCTCATTTTTGCTAATGGGCCTCAAATTTCTTCTTGAAACTTTATCCATGGCCTATGCACGACCCATCAAGCTTAATTGAATTATTTTCTTATTTTTTATTAATTAATTGGATTTTTAATCAAATATTAATTCATTTAATTAATTTAAATTGTAGGAAATACAAAGATTTGATTTTTCAATCTTTTTGTGAAGCAAGAATGACCTAATCATGCTGGCAATTTCGTGTATCAATCAAGGATATCAAAAACTCCAAAGATGGCAACTTTCTTCAATCAAAAAGATTCAAAAATATTTGATTTTCAATCAAATATTCAAATCATTATTCAATGGATCTTTGCTCAAGGATTTGACCTAAATTCAGTCCTCTATAAATACACAACCTAACCCTAATCATGCATACGTGAATTTGCTGCAGAAAAAGCCATAACCAATTCAAGAAAATTCAAAGAAAACTCAAAACTGTTTTCTGCATTCTAGCACGATTCAAAGCAATTTGTGGATTCAAACACGTTGCTGGGAGTGTGAGGAACGTTTTGCAATCAAAACCACACGCTAAGACTCAAGAAATCATCATTTACAGTCTCACGGTCTGACCTTTTTTCTCATAATCGAAACTCATGATTCATAAGCTTTTAACATGATTTATGGTTCGTTTTGCATTGCTTGAATCCTTATGAAACTAATGGTATAAGTTAATTGACTTATAGTGTACAGAATCACAAGATGCCATTGATGAATTCTAGGGTTCATAAGCCTTCAAATTGGGGCTTTGCAGTATAAGAAAAATTGGAACCCTTAAGACCCATGGTTGGAACCGTTGAATCCAGACGAACACAAAGCCATCCTCGCGAAATATTTATATAGAGCACAACTCTATTCGCTATTTTCGGTCATCATGTTTTGTGGGGGTTAAAAACCCCTGCTATCTATTTGTTTTTTTTACAGGCACAACGAGGACGATGATGAGATGTAAGCGTATGGTTGGGTAGTTTAAAATAGCGCGCGTTTTCATTTATTTTCCAGCATAATTGTTGTTTTTATATATTATACTCATTGTCCATTATATTAACAAAAGCAGGCAAATGGCTTAGTGGATGGTGCGTTGGCCAATGATCATTGGGACCTGGGTTCGAATCCTAGGTCCACCCCAAACGCTTATATTATTTTGTTTAACATGTTCACATGCAGGCATTCCAAGAGCGTTCCACCATACGCTCTCACATCCCTGGCGCCAAGTGTCTTCAAGCAGCAATCTAATGGCCAGGAGATGAAGATCACCATGCTCCCAGTCAACACGCACCATGGAGAATCCAGAAAGTCAAAAAGGCTTGTGTGTTAATGGGCCAGAAATTCCAGAACAAACCTCCTTAATGGGCCAGCACCCCCTGGTTCATTCATTCTTTTTATTCTTTCTTTTAATTCTTTTTATAATTTTTTCCTTTAACTATTTTATTTTTAATAACTATTATTATTATTATTTAATTAACTCATAAATTAATTAGTTTCATAATAAATTCAGAAAATAAAAATATTATTATTATATTTATTAATTTCACTTTATTTTTTGTAAATAAATTATAATGTAATTAATTTAGTTAATTAGGTTAACTTTGACTTTTTTCACAATAAATAAAATCAACATGGAATTAGGGTTTTGACAACTTTTAATTTCTTTTATTTTATTTTCATTAAAAACATAAAAAACTTAAAAAATATTTCTTTTATTTAATTAATTAGAATTAGGTTTAATTAAATGCAAAAAGGACCAAAATTCATTCTTTTCTCAAAAAGGGTCAAAACCCTAATGACTTCTCTGATTCAACTTTTATTCGTGCATAATATTTTTGATCATTATTTATGTAATTGCTCCGAGTATGTAATAGTGTAATTAGGACCCTTTTTATCGCTTTCTTTTAAATTCCCGCAATTTACTTTTTCAAAGGGTTTGTTTTTGGCGATGTAAATACCCGACGCCTTGTAATAACATAGATTTATTTTCCGCAATTTATTTTCCGCACAACTATTAATTATGTTAACTATGCATGACAAGACTTGTATGAAATTAAAATCAACTCGTAGCTCACAATAACATGTGCAAAGATAATTTAAACATGAAACCTGACACACGTGCACATGCCACTCTTAGGGTATGCCTCACTTGGTTGCCTCGAACGTGGTCATTGAGTATAGGGTGTTTTAGAGGTCGCCTTCATGTCTAAAGATCCAAGTTGCCTCGAAACGGTTGCCTCGGATAAAAAGGATCTAAGACATTAGGGTTACCGCTAAGGCGTCCTACTATTGCTTTGGTGACCACACATGCCCCTATAATCGAATTGACCCGAATAACTCCAACGACGGTGCTACCTACTTCTCAATAGTGGAATAGTACTGTCTAAAGGACATTTACACAGATTAATTTCTTTTGAGTAGGTAGAGGTTCTAAGGTACTTGCTCTTTCAAAACAAAAACAACTTTTCGCACTTACACTTTTTCTGACAAAAGTTTTCAAACAAACACTTCAAACACTCTTGAGGACTGATACAAGAGTCAAAACGAAGTTTTCAAATGAACTTTTTCAAAACCCACAAAACACAAGAAAAGCAAACATTTTTGAAAACATAGTGAGGAAGTACCTAAGAGCTCGTGGATAACCACGGATAGAAAGGGTGCTAACACCTTCCCTTTCTATAATCTACCTCCCGAACCGAGAAACATCTCGAAAAGGAATTTTGCTGTGCTTTTATCCTTTCCTTGTTGGAGAAAATAAAAGACGGCGGCGACTCTTGCTTACCGCGACATTTCGCGAACCAACATTCCAAAAACAGTCAGTTCTATTTCCATCGATCACACCTGGGAATATGCCAGCTTTTAACAAATTCAACTTAATAGTCGGGAGCGGAGTCATCAGTTCATCCACGGTAGCAACAAACCGATCTTCTTCAATAGAGTTGGCATTGTGACCATGCCTAGGCATTGAAGCGGAAATAACAAAACTAGGCGCTTCAAACTCAACTTCCTCCGCGTCTATCAGGTCTTGAATTTTATTCTTCAGAGCCCAACAGTTGTTGGTGTCGTGCCCTGGACTTTCAGAATGGTACGCGCATCTGGCATTCGGATGGTAATGTGGAGACGCAGTATTGGGTTTTTTTGGGGCCTCTTTTAAAGTGGCCAGATTCAACTTCAGGAGATGTGGTAGAACTTGAGCTGGAGTCATGTTAATCTTGGTAAATTTCCGAACTGGCCTTTCTACCCTTTGCTGATTATTTCTTGGCTGGTCTGATGCAGGCTTTGGAATCATAACGGCCCCCACCGTTGGTCGGCGTTCTGTTCTTCCCTGATTCCTCTGTGAATACACAACAGATACTTCCTTCCTTCCAGTGAAGGGTTTCTTCACAGTTGTAGAAGCAGACGTGTCTTTCTGAATTTTCCCATTTCTTATACCAGTCTCCACTCTTTCGCCGGTTAAAATTAACTTAGTAAACCCTGCAAAGGAACTCCCAATTAGATGATTGAAGAAAGGGCCTGAAAGAGTCCCTAGGAACATGTCCACCAACTCCCTTTCAGATAGAGGGGGTTGCACCCTTCTGGCTAGATCTCTCCACTTTTGAGCGTAATCTTTGAAGCCCTCGTTAGAAACCATAGCCATACTCTGAAGCTGAGTACGGGTAGGCGCCAAGTCGGCGTTGTACTGATATTGTTTGTAGAAAGATACTGCTAGGTCTTCCCAATTATGGACATCAACCCTTTCTAATTGGTAGAACCAATCAAGTTGCGTTCCTGATAAACTGTCTTGGAAAAAGTGGACCCACAAGTCTTTGTCAGCAGAGTGTGGCTGAATCTTCCTGACATACGATCTGAGGTGTATTTTAGGGCAAGACACCCCATCATACTTGGCAAATAATGGTACTTTAAACTTTTGCGGGATCACAATTCCTGACACCAGCCCCAACTCTTCAAAATCTAGCCCAGGTACTCTCTAGATTTCCATAGCGCTTAGTCGCTCTTCAAGGTGCTTGTACTTGTCATCAGCCGGAGGGTATTGTTGTTCAGAGTAGTCCTCCTCTTCCTCTTCTTCTTCTTCAGAATCTGATGGTACTGCCGTTCCTTTTCCTTTTCTTTCCCCTTCATCAGATGTTGTTCGAAAATCTAAGGTCCTTCTGGCTTATCCCTGAAACCTTCTGCCCATGATTAGCACACCAGTTGGCTTCTTCTTCTTTTTCTCTTTTTCTTTTTCTAGCGGAGTCTTCAGCTCCTCTTTCCCCTTGGCTAAGGTCATGAGTAACTGTTGAAATTGCGTATTCTGAGCTTGTAGATCTGTGACTATTTGTTCGAGATCCATCTTACTGAAATAAACAGTAGAGAGATTAGGAAACTTGTTGCAAAGACCTGTTTATGTTTATGATGAATGATATGTATTCATGCAATGTTTTCAAGGATTTAGAAATTCAAATTTGTTTTAAACAAAAAAAAAGAAACACACGTCATATTAATAAGATAGAATTTGAGTACATCAATGCCCCTTGGGCAAAGTAATACAAAATTCTAAGGTAAAAAGACATTGCGCATCCTCTTTGGTGCAATGTAGGTAATGAGAGTCTGCTCTTTATGAAGTAGCCGAGTGAGTTCCAAAACCTTCTTCTCGCTTGCGTAGAATTGGGCTTCGAAAGTATCACACTCTCCTTTAAGCTGTATCCAATCCCTTTGTAGTTCTTCAAGTGATGTCGGCATGTCAGGATGTAGGATAGTGTATGGAACTTCTCCTTCCTTAACAGGCTCTATAATCACTGGGAGAATGGAGGGATAAGGCATCATAAGACTTTGAGCGTGGGTTCGTACCCACTTGAGGTAAGGCTCAAGAGGGATGGAATTCTTGTGTCCCAAAGTCTTTCTATCCACCTTGTTTGGCATCCTCCAAGCTCGGATGAATCTCTGGTGAAGTCCTTGGTCGTCATTGTCGTAGTCAAAAACCAATCCTTGAATCAGCATATCATGTGGGCCATCCCTTCGGGCATAACCAAACTGTCTTAGAGCTAATCATGGGTTGTAGGTGATACCTCCCCTAATGCCAAGTAGAGGGACATTATGGAATTCCCCACAACGGTCAACAATGATAACATTCTCTTTGGATCGAGAACACCAATGAATATCAGAATGTTTAAGTGTCATCAACCTTTGTGACCACCTCAAACCTTGCTCATTCTTCAAGACTGATTGGGGAAGATGAGAAATAAACCATCTTTCCAGGAGAGGAGTACAACACATAAGAACACCTCTTTTCCTCATTGTACGAGTGTGAAAAGAGTGTAGGATATCCCCAAGAAATGTAGGCACCGGGTTGCGAGCCATGAAGATTTTGACAACGCTTACATCTATGAGTTGGTCAGGATTAGGGAACAAGACCATCCCATAGATGAGAATAGCTACAATCTCCTCAAAAGCTTGCAAGTCTAGGGAATTCCAACAGCTTTGGGCCTTCTCAAACATAAACTTTGCCAAGAAACCTTTGACACCACTTCTAGTTTCCCAATGAGTTGTGACATCAGATGAGTGCAAGTGCAAGGCTTGAGAAATCTCTTCTGGCTTTGGATCTCTTTCCGTACCATTGAAGGGTAGTTGATTGAGAATAGGAATCCTCAAGAGTTGAGAGAATTCTTCCAAAGTGGGCACAAGTTGATAGTCAGGAAATGTGAAACAATGATGCAAAGGGTCAAAGAACTGGAAGAGAACCTTCATCATATCCTCCTTTGTGTTGGAAGTGACCAAGTTGAGTAGACGACCATGCCTCTCGGTGAATGGAGAGTTCTTAGGGATCCTTGAATCTAGCTCCTTGAGTTGTGGAGGAATTTTTACAAGGTTGATTTGGATAGTTTTCTTGCGAAGTGAATCCATAACCTACAAAACAAGAACAAAGATGAATCTCAAAAATCCTTGAAATGGTTAGTAAATGCATATGATGTTCATGATGCTCATGATGTTTATGTACAAGCATGCATATACAAACAAATCAAACAAGTTCTTAGTTTAGGCTTTCATGGGGTTTCATAGGTAAGTACCCTCTTGAAGTTTAGTTGGCTCAACCTGTCCTAATAATAGTAATCGGGTTCTAAGGAGCTCAATATCACTGGATTGTTTCCTTGGTCATTGTTTTAGCTCAAGCCTCTTTAATGGCGACCGGAATATCCCAAGAAACCAACCCTCAATGAGTGTAGTATCGAGTATCTACCAACTTCGGACTGCACCAAAGCCGGTCATCTCACTACATCCTAAAAGGCCAAGTTGGTCAAGTAAAGGTTATAGAAGTTCATTAGTGCTTCATGACATCACTCAGCGGCCCTGTATTCTCTTTGATTGACTCAAAGGCTACCGGTACCCACAAATATGTCACACTAATATAGCTATTTCTTAGACCATGTCGGTATATCCCGTACAGTTTCCACAATGTATTGCTATTTACCTATAATGTTTCCCAAATCCGGGTGGAGGATTCAAACCCAAACAAAGAACCATAATTGTAAAGCAAACAAATTAAACAATGTAAGCAAATAAAGGTGATCAAAACCCTAAGGTAACCCCACTTTTAAAATTCCCCAGCAGAGTCGCCAGTTCTGTGATGCGGTGGGAGAACTGACTTGAGGGTTTGCGTTTGTGTTTGCAAATGTCGCGGTTAGCAAGAGTCGCCACCGACTTTTCTTTTATCCAAAAGGAAAGGTAAAAAAGCACAGGAAAGACCTTTGAGATGTTTTCTTGAGTTCGAGGGGTATATTATGAAAAGGGAAGGTGCTAGCACCCTTTTCATCCATGGTTTTCCACGGGCTCTTAGTTACTTGTTTAGATCACTTGCTTTGTTTTGTTTGAAATGGTGTTTGGTGTGGTTTTGAAGGTATTTTGTAAAAGAGGCCATTCGTTTAGGCAATCTTTGTAATGATTCTCGTTCGTAAGAATGTATACAAAGATGTTTGTCTTTTGAAAATGTTTTCAATGTTTTGTAAGATGTTTTTGAAATGTGTGTGTGTTTGTTTTTGAAAATAGCAAGGATTGTTTTGAAATGGAATAAGTAACTAGAAGCTATCTACCTACTCAAATGTCTTTCTTATGCAGTTTTATTCCTTTGACATTGATCGGGACTTTATAAGTCTGTCGGGATACTAACTGCAAGTATACAGTTCAGTCGTTCTAGTTTTAAAACATTATCGAACCCACAGAGACTGAGGATCAATCGCATACGATCTAATGCTACAGTTTGTTTAACTAAGCGATGAATATTCGATTTTTGGGGGAAACAGTTTAATTAAAAATAATAGTAATAGTCATACCGGTATGTGATAATCGGACTTCGGGAATTCGGTGAATCGCTTGGCCTATAAAGTATTTCGGTAAAAACTAATTGTTTAAAAACCTGAGACATACACTCTCGTGTCATGAAATAAGTTATGCTACTAAACCTAGTGGATGCACTTTAAATTTAATAACACTTTTTGAAAACGATTTGAGTTTAATTAATTTATTAAAACACTCTCGTATATTTAAAAATCAATGCTTCATTACCACTATCTGGGTTGAACCCCAGCTCTCGCATGCAGGTTCTTGCCTTAATTAATTTCCCACTCTCGTGGCAAAATTGTGTTAATTAACTTCTCACTCTCGTGACAAGGATAATTAAATTAATCTTGGAAATTGGAAACCAGAAATTGTTTTATAAATATTTTTGGCCAAGGTATCACTGAATTCTTTCAGTTCTTACGGTCACATACCGGTATTAATAATTTAGCCATACATAATTAACTTAACATCAATATAGTTCAAAATATAATTCATAGCATCAACTGGCCTTAATATAAAAACTGAATGAATAATAATTGCAATATAAAACCTGGAATCAAAGTTGCTATGGTAATCTTGAAGTATTACAATAATCCAATCTTCGAGCTTGATTTGCAGTAAATAATTCGTGTTAATTCTTGAAAGAAGAATTAACACTTAAAACTAAAAACTAAGACTTTGAATGAAAATTACAGGAATGTAGAAAAAACTCTAAAACAAGGAAATAGAAATAATGCATAAAAATAGAAATTTGGTCTGTAGAAAATTCTTCGACCCCTGCAGCTTTGCACTACCACACATATATATAGCAGAGGAAATGGCAGTTGAAAGTGTCTTGAGAAGAAGCTTGAGTGGCATAAAAATAGGATGCATGGTCACTGAGTGGAGGAAATATTGGAGAAGGATTCTTCCTCACGTTGCCCACGTCTCCACCAAAGCATAACGTTCCTCTTTACGCGCGTGACGGTTGTCACAGGTGGGTGACGGTCGTAATGCGCTTAAATAGCGCATTACGCTCGTCAACAATGTGTTACGAGCGTTATTTCTAGTTGGGGAGGCGTGACGGTCGTCACAGGGTGTGACGGTCGTCACAGGTGCAAAAATCCAAACTTTGTATTTTTAGTTCTTTTTCTCTTTGTCTATTGTCTAACCTTCTTCATGTTGTCCTTTTCCATTGGTTTGAGTTGACAAATGTTATACTTGTAAAAAGACAAATAAACTTGGAATAATCGGGGGTTAGACGACTTAATGTAATATAAAATCGGTAAAAAGCGTAGTAATTATACGATACATTTTCTCGTTATCAAATTCCCCCATACTTAAACCTTTGCTTGTCCTTAAGCAAATAGTCATTCAAAAGGTCGGACAAGTTTTGTCAAGCGCATATGCATGACATACCTTGAATTTTTAAAGCAATTTCGAGAAATCCTCATTGGTTCGGCCAATACTTGACTGAAACACTAAAGATACGCTAATGACACAAGCAATAAGCTTAGTCGTAGGCTTCCATTTAAAACGAGCTATCCAACAGTTCCGTTATAATTCCACCCAGAGTTCCTCGTATCTATTTCACCCGGTTTCGTTCTGGCGCAATCACATTAAGCCCTTTGTCTTAGCACGCACGTAGTGGAGTAACTGGTTAGTGACTTTGATCCTTTTAGCACAGGGTCTGGTACGTGAATGTGGCAAACCTACATATGTTATCCAAGTTGGAGGTTGTGGGGGATCGGGCCGTAGCACGCCCTACCGAGTTCAGAACCAGATACCTTTGAACCAACCAACATTGGATTCCTTCATTACTTGCTCAGCTCTTATATGTGACCGTATATTTTGGTGCACAAAATTTCTTTTCTTTTAGCAGCGAGATAGGAAGGATATTTTTAGAATCAGGTGTCAAACACTTATATTCATCGATTCTCCACGTGGTTTGTGTCAAGACGGTGCTGACTGCTAGTATAAACTACTAGGGGTTACTCTAGAACTTAAAACTCCAGATATCGGTATAATGGTTATTGAAACGGATCGCGTAAATAGGAAGTCTACAATGTCATAACCGTATCAATCTTGTTATGTCGTTTTCGGCTTCCTCAACTGGGATTTTGTTAAAATAGGTATGTCGGGCTAATGCCAAGATAAAAAATTTCGATATGGCTAAATAAAGCGAAGAATTTGAATCGAGACATATCGTAAAAATTTACTAGTTTATAAAAGATGGAAAGGTACCTCTCTCACACTAAATCTGACATTGTCCTCAATGTTGCGGTATATAGACGGGGAAGTACAATTACAAAAACAAACCGAAAGGAAATGAAATAGAAAAAAGTAAACTACATAGAAAATAAAGAAAAACTACTGGTGACCACGTCCTCTACTCCTGGTGCGAGAGCGTTTGGTAGGAGTGGCTTCTGTGTCAGTATCTTGGAAACCAAGGGTGCTGACGTCCATCCTTAAGGAATTAAGCTCTGATAGGGCCTCATCCAACCTCTCATTCATGTTCCGCTGCCCAGTCAAGATTTGAGTGTTTTGAGCGCATAGATACTCATATTTCTCCTGTTGTCTTCTTTCAAGCGTTGCGCTCATTTAAAAACTGTAAAAAGTAGACTTGTTTAAAATGAAATCATAAACTGCCTAGAAACATAAAACACAAGGTAAAAATAAGTGCTGATTCTGCTGCTTCATCCCAGTCGCGTCTTTAAGTCTTCGAAAGCTGCATGTATGTGAAAAAACTATTCCACAGTTATATCAGTTAAGCTTATCACGTCCATACGCATACCCTTCAACTCGTTCTTGATTCCATTGATGTCCGTCTGATAAACATCCAGCGTAGAAAAGATTTTATTCAAATTTTCAGCATATTCCTCTTTTGTTATTGCAGGGGCATCAACTTCCTCTACGATGTTGTTACCATCATGGTAACCAGGAGGGGTCTCGGGGTCACTCTCATCAGACATTGTGGTATCATAAACTTGGTAGGATTGGGGTGTCTCAGGTGTCGAAGGGTGGTCGGGAGGGTTAAGCTCCTACAACCAATTGTCGCGATTTTGGGCACTTGTTTTGGCATGGTTAAGAAGTGTAAATACCGTGACTACTTTGTCCCTTATCAAGTAATCGAAGGGTGCAGGACCTAGGTTACCTATTATTCGTAGGTGGAAACAAAAATCAATGTTTATAGGGCGGATTGAAACAAATTATGTGCACCTATGTAGCTGGTATCTAAGTCCGAGGGCGTTAGAAATCATGGTAACAAGGCCTCCTATGATGATTGGCTCGCTAGGGTTCTCAGCAATGCGGGTAAATGTCTGCATCAGGAATGGCACTGCATTTACAGGTCGGCCTTGGGTCATGCACTACAGCAAAAATATCTCATCTTTAGATACGGCAGTGCGGTTATGTTCTTTTCCGAAAATGGTATGTGCTAGAATCTTATGGAAATAGAGGATAGCGGGGTTGTGTATTTCATTATTATCCATGCTATCTGGCTCAGGGTGGTAATTTCCAGTTAAAGTCCCCCAAAAATAGTCTAGCTCAAAATCCATTAACTCTGTCTGGGTGGTAGAAAAAGCAAAAGGCCCGCTAGGGAATCCTAGAAGGTCGGCTGGTTCTTTATGGGTGTAAGCAAATTCAATACCAAATACCCTGAAGGCTATAAATCCCTTTCTAGTTCCGAAACCGCGCTCGGGTATATGAACTAAGGAGCTCGGAAACTCAAGGGTGAGCTCGCGGTATGTAACAAACCTAGATTTAATGTGGGCTTTTTCCCATCCCAGCTGGCTAAACAGATAATGGACATTATCCTTAATGCCTAAAGTGTCCATTGTGGGTTCATCATAATATAAGGTCATACCAATATTTCCGTGTGATAATTCCTCAAACCTCCTCATTTGGTTCCTGCCTCTAAAAGTGGTTTCCATAGTAAATAGCAAAGAGGGAAAGCAAATCAGGGGAGAAGGTAGGATAGAAAAAGACTTTTTCAGAAAACCTGTAAAGTTGATTGAAAATCAGCAGCAGTTGCATAAATTTTTTTTATAGAAAAGATGAAAGAGAAAATAATGAAAATAATGCTTTAAAAGAAAACAGATTAAGAAACAGAATAGAAAGTCAAAGACAAAAAAAACAAACAGAAACAAACAGGTGGGTCGCCTCCCACGCAACACTTTGTTTAACGTCATAAGCCTGATGAACAGGAGTGCAAGCGCTCATGGTGGTTCTCTCGAGGATGACTCCTCGGTTGAACATTTAATAGTTGTCATTTTCCATGGCCACTTATCAAGCCATCTCACATATCCCTCACCTTTTCTTTTCTTTCTTCTGTGGGGTGGTTCATTCTTCTGAACTTATGGTGGTGGTTCTGGATCTATCCTAAGTATCAACTTTTCAAGTTTGGGCTTAGTGATTTCATCCACCACCTCAAAGGTTAACCTTACCTTCTTAACATTAATTATATCCCTAGTTTCACGGTCCTCCAGTTTTCTATTTTTATGCAAGACTTCCAACAAGGGTGCATTAGTGTGGATATTTTCCAATACCTCCACATACGTTTTAGATTTGGAGTCTATCTGAGCTTCCATAAAACTTTTCGAGAAAGGAAACGGTGGGGTATAAGGGTGAGGCATAACAATAGGTGCTCCCTTTTCTACCTCTTCTACAACCTCCCTTTTAGATGGTGTTGGAGGATTTTTCTTAATCTTTACTCTTTCCTCGTCTGAACTCTCCTCATCCACATCATCACTCTCCTCAACCTCATTATCACTCTCCTCAACCTCATTATCGCTCTCCTTAGGATTTTCAACTTGTTTTTCACTACTGGTTGTTACAACATCCAATTTCTCCTAAGGGAAGGGTCCTAGAGGGTTTTGTTCAAGCTGGGAGATTTGGGTCTCTAAGGCTATGTTGTGGGTCGCGAGCGACTCAACCACAGTGGTCAGTTGCCTAAGGTTTTCACTGTTTTGAAGACTTTGTTTTCTAAACTCTTCGTTCTGGACAGTTTGTGTCTCTACAAAGTGCTCCATCAGAGATTCTAACCTAGAGTGAATTAGCGTCGCGTCGGAATCCTCCATTGATGTTTCGAAGTTGAAATCATGCGATTCTTCCAATTCTTCAAATTGAGTTAGAGTCGCATTTTGTGTTTCCGTAAAGCGCTTTGTCATCATTGATATTTCATTAAAATTTCCCATTAATATTTCGAGGTCGGATTTATAGGATACTTGCGTCTCCTCGAAATATTGGGTGTAGTGATTGTAGGGGAAATTTGGTTGAGGATAAGTTTGGTTGGATCTATAATATTCTTGCGATTCCTCAAAACGTTGGGATTGGTGGTTGGAAAGGTAATTCGGATGAGAATGAGTTCGTGATGCATTGAGATTCTCCAATACTATTTCGAGGTCGGATTTATGGGATTCTTGTGATTCCTCGGAATACTCAGAGTGGGGGTTGTAGAAAAAATTCTGGTGATACATAGTGTTGTACCCCAAAATTTGCCCTCCCATATTCTCCAAGAAATTGCCAAGTCAAGCTGCAAAATCTCCCTAAGGGTTGCACAGTCAAAGATCTCCTATACAGTCAAAACTAGGGTTTGTGTTCTGATCAAGAAAATGAAGTTTTCAAAGGTCCAATCAAGTCTCATATGCCTACAAATATGGTCAAGTATCCTCATGTCAAGTTTCAAGGCATTAAGCTCAAGATTGCACAGTCAAAACCCTAATTGCACTACAGTCAACTGTAGGGGCAAAATGGTCATTTGGCAGTCAAAAGTTCAAATTTTTGGTCAACATATCATTTTGAAGCCACAAACATCATTTGATCAATGCTTGATCATGATTCTCAAAATTTGGCTCAGAAAATCATCAAGATGCAAAAGTTTCCTTATTTGGACAGCTGAAAAAGTCAACTGAAATTGACCAGGGCATAACTTTCACATGGATTATCAGAAAAATTCCATCCAAAGCTCATTTTGAAGAGAAAGACATTTCCTACAACTCATCTTCATACTTCAAGTCCAAGAAATGCTCTCACAAAAAGTTATCAATTTCAACATTATAGGTCATTTTCAAAAGTCAACAAAAAGGGACTTTAAGTCAAAGGCCATAACTTGAGATTGGTAAATCAAAATGACTTGGGACCAAAGGCATTGGTTAGAGGACTCAAAGACCTTTCCAAAATGTCCAAGAACATGAGAAAAGCTTAAAGATTGAGCAAGTTATGCCTTGTGGAAGTTGGGAAATTTTTGGATATTTTGAAAAGTCAACCTTGATTCAAATGACCTAAAAATGCTAATGGGCCCATTTTTCTTCCATGGTTCATCATTCCAAGCATGTGCACGACCACTTGGCCCAAAGGGAAGTATTTTCTCATTTTTTATTTATTTATTTGAAATATTATTCATATTAATTCATTTAAATCAAATTAAATATAGGAAAAATACTAACCTAAGTTTTCAAATCTTTTTGTACACATTTCAGCCTCAAGATTTCGTGCCTAAGTCAATAAGGAAAGATTTGGAGCTAATTGATCATAATTGACACAAATGCACATGGAAAAAGATATGAAAAGATCCTTAAAATCAAATTTCCAAAAACCATCAATGCCATGGATTTGATTGAGTTTTGTTGACCTAATGCATTCACTACAAAGGCTTGATCATAACCCTAATCACAGTAGACTCTTAGCTGCACAAGAAAGGCCATTGCAACTTGGAAAAATTCCTTAAAAACTCAAAACTGAAAACAGCTTTCCAGGTCGATTAAAAGCACAAGACCTATTCCATTAGCTTCCTCAAGTCTCCCTGATCACATTCCAATCAGAAACATCCACTCAAACGCCAAGAATCGGTACCTAGGACTCAAACTGTTTCAGAAAAATTGCAGAATCGTGCATCATAATTTAAGCATCTTTTGTAATTTTTATTCATGGATTCATGTTCATTATGATGTTTTGAAGCTAACCAATGCATTCAATTGTATTTTTGTGCGCTATATACGATTATACCATGATTGAATTTTAGGGTTTTCAGAGCTTCAAATTAGGGATTCTGAAACTAGGAAAAATTGAGACTCCAAACCACCACCATTCAAACCAGCAAGCTTGGACGAAGAAGATGCAACAATCGCGCTGAATTTATGTGCCAAGGAGAGCTAATCGCTATTTTCTTGAAAACGGCCTAAAAGAACAGTTATAAAACCGTTGCTTTTGTTTTTGTTTTACAGGGATGGTGAGGAAGATGATGTGTTGTCAACAAGTGATACGCTAGTTTGAAAACTCGCGCGCGTTCCCAAGCGTTGACCCACTTTCTTTTTATATTGTTTGTTTGATATTATATATTAAATGTAATTGAAGTGGCTCAGTGGCAGGTACATATGCTTGCAACGTCCAAGACCTGGGTTCGGACCCCAGGTCTGCGTTATTCTTCACATTATTTTTCCACAGGAATTCATGTGCGTTTTCAATGTCAAGGCACAGCATACACCTTCATCATCCTTCCACCCACGTGTACACTGAGATCAAGCCAAGGGCGGAGATTGGGAGAGCACCATAAACGCTGGTCAACATTGCTGTACGCTACTCAAAAAAGTCAATGGACCCATGTCTTATTGGGCCAGAATTTCACAATCAAAACCTCCATATTGGGACTTCCACCCCCTCTGGTTTGCAATTTTCTTTTTTTATTTTGTTTTCAATTGTTATTTTATTTACTTTATTGTTTTGATTTAACTAATTATTTTTTAACAAAATACAAAAACATCATAAAAAATCAGAAAAGACAAAAATATAATAAGTATTTTATTTTAATATTTTCTTACAAATAAATGCATTGTAATAAATTTAGTTTAAATTAGGGTTTGCAATATTAATTCTTTTGATAAAAAATCTAAAAAATATAGAAATAGGTTTAATAAATTTTATTCCTTTTAATTATTTTTCTCTTTTTTCATAATAATATTTATTTATTTATTTATTTTTATAATTAAACTTGTAAATCAATTAGGGTTTCATTTAGGTTAAAAAACTCCAATATTTTTCTTAACAACTTAAAAACCATTAGAATTAGGGTTAGTTAATTTTAATTAATTATTTTTTCTATTAAATCTTAAAAAACATAAAAATACCAAAAAACATTTTCTTTTAAATTTTAATTTTAATTCCTTATTAATTTTAATTTTTGCAAAAGGGTCCAACGCCCATATTTTTAATTGTTTAATTTCGCATACCTATTTCTTTTTCCGCTTAAATAATTATGTATCTCTCCCGAAGCTTTGTAACATTTACTTCTCGCACTTTTCAATTCTTTACTTTTCTGTCAAATCGGGTCCGGTTTAATTTTGGCGATGTGGACCCGCGCCATTTGTAATAGCTTTAGATTTACTTTTCTCGCAAACTTTTAAACTGTTAAACAAAGCATGCAAGAATGAATGTCCAAATAAAAACAAGCGTAGAACACCAATAACATGACAAGACAAATATCAATGAAAACGACACACGAATCACACACCACCCCTAGGGTACGCCTCACTGTTGCCTTGCCTCGAAAGGTGATCGTCGAGTAGAGGATGTCTTAGTAAGTCCTCATGATCCGGGAACCTGGCATGAGGGTAGCTTCTAAGGTGTCTTCCCATTGCTCTGGTGATCACCATGTCCCGAACCTCGAATTGACCCGAACACCTCCAATGGTGGTGCTACCTACCTCTCAATGGTGGGATGGCACTACTTTAAAGGACATTTACACAGACGAATTCCTTAGGGTAGGTAGACGACTCTAGATACTTGCTCTAATTTCAAAAACAAATCAAAAATACTTTTCACACCGACACTCTTTCAAAAAGCTTTCGAAAGCAATTTTTCAAACACTCTTGAGGACCGATACAAGAGTCGAACTGGAATTTTCAAAGAAACTTTTTAAAAACCCACAGTTGAAAAGAAAACAAACCATTTTTGAAAACACAAGTGAGCAAGTATCTAAGAGCCCATGGATAACCATGGATAGAAAGGGTGCTAATACCTTCCCTTTCTATAATCTACCTCCCGAACCGAG
This sequence comes from Vicia faba, assembly GCA_948472305.1. NCBI lineage: Eukaryota > Viridiplantae > Streptophyta > Magnoliopsida > Fabales > Fabaceae > Vicia > Vicia faba. The sequence goes on along the minus strand of OX451736.1, from coordinate 1,268,258,500 downwards.
AGCAATCTCTTTAAGGAATTTTTCTGTGCTTTTGTCCTTTCCATTTGGAGAAAATAAAAGACGGTGGTGACTCTTGCTTCCGCGACATTTCGCGAACCAGTGTTAAACAGTCAGTTCCAGATCCACCGATCACAGAACTGGCGACTCTGCTGGGGACTAACTTAAAGTGAGGTGTACCTTAGGGCTAGCTCATAACTATGTTTTCAATTGTTTTTCTTGTGTGCTTTAAATTGTGGGTTGCTTGGGAGTTCTATAGATCCTAACCCGGATCTGGGGGATACCTTTCTTAGAAAGTAGCAACAAGGCTGTGAGGGAACTGTGCGGGGTATACCGACATGGTTGAAACAGTCTGCTACGTTGATGTGGCACTTTGGTGTGTACCGGTAACCCTTGAGTTCAGTCAAGGAGAGTACGGGGCCTCCGCGTGGTGTCGTGAAGCATCAACAGACCTTAGGAACCTTAATTAAACTATCTTGGCCTCTTTAGGGTAGTGAGATAACTGACTTTGGTGCAGTCCGAGGTTGGTTGATACTCGATACTACACTCAATTGAGGGTTGCTTTCCTGGAATATTTTGGTCGCCAATTCAGTGGCTAAATCGAAACGATGAACAATGAAAGCAATCCCGTGATATTGGGAACCTTAGAACCCGGTTACTTTGATTAGGACAGGTTGAACCCACCAACTTCAAGAGGGTAGTACCCCAAACTTCATGCTGGCCTAAAATCTAAGGGCTCTTTTGTGTGACTTGTGTGCCTTCGTACTTGACTACTTGCATGCTTGTTATCTAACACATGAACTACTTGCAGGTTTTGTTTATAGTCCTTAAATGGGACTCATAACAGGGCTTACTAAGTTTCTTGCAGGTTTTGTTTATAGTCCTTAATTAGGACTCATAATGGAGCGTATTGAGTTTCTTGCAGGTTTTGTTTATAGTCCTTAATTAGGGCTTATAACAGAATGTACTGAGTTTCTTGCAGACTAGCTTTTTGCAGGGTTTGTTTATGTCCTTAATTAGGACTCATAACAGGGCTACTCACATTACCCCATGCATACCATAACATCATACCATTGCATACATCCTAACTCATTTCAAGGATCTCAAGGGCTTGTGATGCAGGTCATGATGAACCAACTGTCCAGCAAGGGGCAAAGGGGATTTATTTTCCTCCAGACAAGGTTGTCAGGGGCTATGACCCACTGGATATGGTGAGCCTTTGACCCTTGAAGAAGGACTCTCAACAACATGAAGTACCTTCAATCAAGTTACCAGTTTCCAACTCTAACAATTTGTTTACCCCGCGAGGTCCTTGAAAACATTACATGCATGTCATACATCTCATTGCATTGCAGGTATCCCTTTGACAGGTTGCTTACCCTTCTTCGCTGTTTATTTCAGCCGATCGTCATGAATCCTGAATCATCAGCTGAGCAGTCCATCAAGGCCCTCCAGGCTCAGAACGCCCAGTTCCAAGGGCTGATCATGAATTTGACCCAGGGGCAACAAGATCTGAAGGCTCTGCTCTTGAAGAAGGACAAAAAGAAGAAGAGGACTGTTTTGTTCAGCCCTAGACGCAGATCTGGGAACACACCGCAGACTGAAACTGAGAGGACTACTCCGTCTGTGAGGGAAAGCAGTCACCATGAGAGAGAGGTGCCTAGTCCAGTGGTCTCCGACAACGAGACAAATTTCAACGACGAACAATACCCTCCGGCTGAGGACAAGTACAAACAGTTGGAGGATAGGCTGAATGCTATGGAGATCCAACAGGTACCTGGGCTGGATTTTGGAGATCTGGGTTTGTCAACTGGTGTGATTATTCCTCGGAAGTTCAAAGCACCATCCTTTACCAAGTATGACGGGGCGTCTTGTCCCAAGTTACATCTCAGGTCCTATGTTCGGAAGATTCAACCATATACGGTGGACAAGAATTTGTGGATCCACTTCTTCCAGGAGAGTCTTTCAGGGACTCATCTCGAATGGTTCTATCAACTAGATGGGACCAAGGTTCGTAACTGGGAGGAGTTGGCTACTGCTTTCTACAAGCAGTATCAATATAATGCCGACCTTGCTCCTACGCGTACCCAACTCCAGGGTATGTCGTTAGGATCAAGCGAAGTTTTTAAAGAATATGCGCAGAAATGGAGGGATCTTGCTGGAAGGGTACAACCACCTCTGACTGATCGTGAACTTGTCGATATGTTCTTGGGGACCCTGTCTGGTCCGTTCTACAACCACCTAATTGGGAATTCGTCTGCTGGATTTACAGATCTTATCTTGACTGGAGAGCGAATAGAAGCTGGCATCCGGTCTGGGAAAATTCAAGAGGCTGCACCTTCTGATAAAAAGCCTCATCATGGAAAGAAAGAATCCAATGCCGTGCACGGTAAAAAGAGCCGTCATGAGGTAGGGGCAATCCAGATCTCCAATCCTGGACCTGCTCAACAAGGACAGGGGCAGCAGCGCAAGGAGAAACGACAGTACACCAAAATCAACATGTCGCTGGATCAAGCACTGCAACAAATGTTGAAGGCAGGGCTGATCACCTTAAGGGCTCCTCTTCGGAATCCGAACACTTCTGCTCCCAACTATCATCCCAACGATAGGTGCGCATATCATTCTGATAGCCCGGGGCATACTACGGAGAACTGCTGGCCTCTCAAGAACAAGATTCAAGACATGATCGACGCCGGGGAGATTCAGTTTGAAGTGCCTGAGACTCCGAACATAATCACTGCTCCGTTGCCCAATCATTGAAGCCTTTTGTTTATTTGAATTTTTGAGTTGTATTTTTATTTGCTTATACAAACAATTAATGTCATAGCAAACTCTTTTATTCTATCAATGCATCGCATACGTCTGTTTTGGGAATTAATACAATTGTTTTCATCATGTTCAAATTTCTTTTCATATTTTTTCTGATGTCAACTCTGGATCTAAAATTCTAAGCCTCTTGAGGGAGGATGACGAAAACGATACCATAATCTACAGTATGCTTTTGAACAGACCCCGCTGATGAGGTACAGGCATTGTTTCAATCCCTAAACACTGGAGTTATAAGGATGATAATCCCTCGTCAACCCCTCTGAGCCAAAGAAGTAGGAGTTTTTCTTTTCGAAATTTAAAACCCTTTATCATAACCTGGGGCAGGGTAGTCTCTCAGTTGATCCAAGTGCATAACGAATGGCACCAAAGAGGTCTTTACAAAACAAAAGACAGTGATGGTTCAGAACAATCAAAAGGACAGGCAGTCATTATCGAAACAAAAAAAAACTAAAGCCCAATAAGTCAAAACCTATGAAGGAGACTTACAAAACTGGGGCATCCCGCTGACTGTAATTCCAAAAAAGGAAACAAAAATCAAAAAAGGAGATGACAAAAAAAAAGGGGTAACAAAAATCAAAAAAAGAAAAGAGGTCCTACAAACCCTCAACAAAAAAGGAGATGACTGCCTATTCAAATAAATGTTCAATATCCGAATCATCACTAGTATATCAAAGCAAAGACTCAAACAAGGTCTAACGTATGATCAACTGAGTTTAGGTTTGGAGAACATCACGAAGAGTGGGTGGGTACAAATAATTTGAGCCTTTATCCTTTATTTCTTAAACCGTGAACCAGGCCACGTTATAACCCTTAAAAGTCCTAGCTGAAGCATGGGTTAGTTCGAAAGCATACTGTTACGAAAGGTGTCCTGACTCTTTAAGGCTTACGGTAAATACGGAGTTGACATCACGTTTTACAAACATTCACTGTTTTATGAAAAAGAATGCATTTTCAAAATCTTCAAGACAGACATAGGTTTTGCATTTTTAACATAACTTTGTTTGCATATGACTTTTTGTTTGAATAGCATAGAAATTCGCATGACGAAAGTCTAATGAACAAAAGCACTTCCAATCAAGGGGCATGACATGACTATTGCCCATCATCTGGGGCAGTCCAATCAAGTATCAGAGAATCTCTCAAAGGCCAAATAGCCTGGGGCAAATCTCCGCCTGAGTCACTTGGGGCATTCCAACAACGAATCTTGCACGATCAGACACCTTCTGGTAATACGGCAACACTTCTAACAGGGGCAACTCCCTACATTCTGAGAGCACGGACATAGTCAAAAAAAAATACTACGCAAAATCAAAGACCCGCTAGGTTGACACACCTAGGCAAAAATAAGGGCTTCCCGGCGAACCAAAAGGGTTTGGGCAAAATGAAGGGATGAAATGAAAAAATTTGTACACCCGGCAAGTCGAAAACCTGGAAAGGCGGCTTGAGCAAAAATGGGTATCCCGGTGGACTGAAAACCCGAAAGGGCGGTCCAGGCAAAAGTTAGGGATTAAAGCGTACGACTATGTCCTGCCATCTGTCTACCAAAAGAAGGTTTGTCCATCAACAACTATCAGCACCCCACAAGTGCCTCCCCCATAGAAACAGGGGCAATAAAGAGTGGTCTAAGCAATCTGATTGTTCTATCCTCCAAGGTATCAGGATAGGTTCCGTCGAAGAACATAACCAATACAGTTCAATACTTCCCCAGGAGAGTCTAATCCAGTATCACCAGGAAAGTTGGAATCCATCTCCCCAAGCAGTAAGCTTATCCCCAGTAGATTCTGGAAGCTTATCCTCGCAGAGCACGAATGCGTCTCCCGGCTTTATTCAAAGAGTTATTTCCCTAACAGGATATAACTGGGTTATCCTCAGCCAAAAGCCACAGAAAGATCGTCGTCGACACAGTCTTCTTACCCCGGCGAAGTCCATCAACACTTCCAACAACAAGGATATCCTCAGCAAGTTACTATCAACAATCAGCAGAGTGTCTCTCTCCCCACAGAGTATTGCTCCCCAGCGAGATCGTGAGAGTACTTTTCTCCCCGCAGAGTAATTCATTCGCCAAGTTTATTCCTCAACGGAGTCATCTTCTCCTACTGGTATTCTTGCAATTATCATCCCCAGCGGAAGCAAAAGCCTATTCTTCAACATCATCCCAGGAGTGACTTCCCGGCACCCGTCAAGGATTTATTTTCTTAGACAAAAATACATTCATGAACATCACATCTTCATACATTATAGCATGCATATGCATCATACTATGCGAATCTCATTAATTTTGAAGACATACAGTTCATGCATCATGATTTTGCATACAAATATGTTTTGCCTTTTCAGGAAAAAGATCAATACAAAAATGATTACTATCAACTATCGCAATCCCAGATTCGATTCCTGTATCTAGCCAGGGCATGTCTGTGAGCGATTGATTGTGGATTAGATACCTGCATCCGGCCAGGGCATGTCTGCGTTAAAAAGATTAAAGAGATAGCTTGGAAATGCTCCAGATATGGATGTGGTTCTTTTGCTTATTCAAAATTCCTTTCTAGATATGGTTCAGATGTGACCCAGGCATGGCGATGTTCTGATACTTATTCCAGATTTCTTCTCAGATATAACTTAGAGATGCTCCGGGCATGGAGGCTGTTCTATTGTTTATTCAGAGATCACCTTTCTAGATATGGTTCACATGTGACCCAGGCATGGCGACGTTCTGATACTTATTCCAGATTTCTTCTCAGATATAACTTAGAGATGCTCCGGGCACGGAGGCTATTCTGTTGTTTATTCAGAGATTTCTTTCTAGATATAGTTTCAGATATGACCCAGATATGGTGACGTTCTGATACTGCTTCCAGATTTCCTTCTAGATATAGTTTCAGATGTAACCCAGAGATGGTGACGTTCTGATGCTGCTTCCAGATTTCCTTCTAGATATAGTTTCAGATATGACCCAGAGATGGCGACGTTCTGAGGCTGCTTCCAGAGTTCCTTCTAGATATAGTTTCATATGTAAACCCGATATGGTGACGTTCTGATGCTGCTTCCAGATTTCCTTCTAGATATAGTTTCAGATATGACCCAGATATGGTGACGTTCTGATGCTGCTTCCAGATTTCCTTCTAGATATAGTTTCAGATATGACCCAGATATGGTGACGTTCTGATGCTGCTTCCAGATTTCCTTCTAGATATAGTTTCAGATATGACCCAGAGATGGCGACGTTCTGAGGCTGCTTCCAGAGTTCCTTCTAGATATAGTTTCAGATGTAAACCCGATATGGTGACGTTCTGATGCTGCTTCCAGATTTCCTTCCAGATATAGTTTCAGATGTAAACCAGATATGGTGACGTTCTGATACTGCTTCCAGATTTCCTTCCAGATATAGTTTCAAGATGTAAACCAGATATGGTGACGTTCTGATGCTGCTTCTAGATTTCCTTCCAGATATAGTCCAGATATGAACCAGATATGGCGACATTCTGACACTTATTCCAGTTAAAAACATTTCAAGACCTTCTCTGGTTCAGTCAGATCGACCCTAAGATCTCCCTGATGCTTATCCAGTTGAAGATATTCCAAGACCTTGTCCGGTTCAGTTAAATCGACCTTAAGATTTTCCTGATGCTTATCCAGTCAAAGGCCTTCTCTGGTTCAGTCAGATCGACCCTAAGATCTCCCTGATGCTTATCCACTTGAAGATATTTCAAGACCTAGACCGGTTCAGTTAAATCGACCCCAAGATTTTCCTGATGCTTATCCAGTCAAAGGCCTTCTCTGGTTCAGTCAGATCGACCCTAAGATCTCCCTGATGCCTATCCAGTTGAAGATATTTCAAGACCTTGTCCGGTTCAGTTAAATCGACCCTAAGATTTTCCTGATGCTTATCCAGTCAAAGGCCTTCTCTGGTTCAGTCAGATCGCCCCTAAGATCTCCTTGATTCTTATCCCAGTAAAAAACACCCAAGATTTTTCTCAACGAGCGTTGTTGAAGTTAAAGTCGCCCAAGGTTCTCTTACCATTCATGCAAGTTAGTAACCATCCCTGGTTCATTCATCGCCGTTTGAAGCTCCAGACTCAGCTCCTGCAACCAGTCAGGATATATCTATACCAAGCATCTGAAAATCAGCTCCTGCAACGTGTCAGGTACTCATTTGTTCTTTTGCAGGTATGCAGGTTCTCGCTAAGGAATCTCCTACGCGATCAACATTCAGATGGCATCTATAAGCCCATCATCCTATCCAGCAATCTCCAAATGGCATCTATAAGCCCATTCCCCCCATCACACTGCTACCATGTGAGCGCAAATTTCTGGGCACTCTAGTGTTCAATCATCTTCCACCTTCGGATTACGAAAGGCACGTCAGCCAATCTGCATCCTCAGGTCTAAGAAGATTGAACAGGGGCAACTGTTGTACCCCAAAATTTGCCCTCCCATATTCTCCAAGAAATTGCCAAGTCAAGCTGCAAAATCTCCCTAAGGGTTGCACAGTCAAAGATCTCCTATACAGTCAAAACTAGGGTTTGTGTTCTGATCAAGAAAATGAAGTTTTCAAAGGTCCAATCAAGTCTCATATGCCTACAAATATGGTCAAGTATCCTCATGTCAAGTTTCAAGGCATTAAGCTCAAGATTGCACAGTCAAAACCCTAATTGCGCTACAGTCAACTGTAGGGGCAAAATGGTCATTTGGCAGTCAAAAGTTCAAATTTTTGGTCAACATATCATTTTGAAGCCACAAACATAATTTGATCAATGCTTGATTATGATTCTCAAAATTTGGCTCAGAAAATCATCAAGATGCAAAAGTTTCCTTATTTGGACAGTTGAAAAAGTCAACTGAAATTGACCAGGGCATAACTTTCACATGGATTATCAAAAAAATTCCATCAAAAGCTCATTTTGAAGAGAAAGACATTTCCTACAACTCATCTTCATACTTCAAGTCCAAGAAATGCTCTCACAAAAAGTTATCAATTTCAACATTATAGGTCATTTTCAAAAGTCAACAAAAAGGGACTTTAAGTAAAAGGCCATAACTTGAGATTGGTAAATCAAAATGACATGGGACCAAAGGCATTGGTTAGAGGACTCAAAGACCTTTCCAAAATGTCCAAGAACATGAGAAAATCTTAAAAATTTAGCAAGTTATGCCTTGTGGAAGTTGGGAAATGTTTGGATATTTTGAAAAGTCAACCTTGATTCAAATGACCTAAAAATCCTAATGGGCCCATTTTTCTTCCATGGTTCATCATTCCAAGCATGTGCACGACCACTTGGCCCAAAGGGAAGTATTTTCTCATTTTTTATTTATTTATTTGAAATATTATTCATATTAATTCATTTAAATCAAATTAAATATAGGAAAAATACTAACCTAAGTTTTCAAATCTTTTTGTACACATTTCAGCCTCAAGATTTCGTGCCTAAGTCAATAAGGAAAGATTTGGAGCTAATTGATCATAATTGACACAAATGCACATGGAAAAAGATATGAAAAGATCCTTAAAATCAAATTTCCAAAAACCATCAATGCCATGGATTTGATTGAGTTTTGTTGACCTAATGCATTCACTACAAAGGCTTGATCATAACCCTAATCACAGTAGACTCTTAGCTGCGCAAGAAAGGCCATTGCAACTTGGAAAAATTCCTTAAAAACTCAAAACTGAAAACAGCTTTCCAGGTCGATTAAAAGCACAAGACCTATTCCATTAGCTTCCTCAAGTCTCCCTGATCACATTCCAATCAGAAACATCCACTCAAACGCCAAGAATCGGTACCTAGGACTCAAACTGTTTCAGAAAAATTGCAGAATCGTGCATCATAATTTAAGCATCTTTTGTAATTTTTATTCATGGATTCATGTTCATTATGATGTTTTGAAGCTAACCAATGCATTCAATTGTATTTTTGTGCGCTATATACGATTATACCATGATTGAATTTTAGGGTTTTCAGAGCTTCAAATTAGGGATTCTGAAACTAGGAAAAATTGAGACTCCAAACCACCACCATTCAAACCAGCAAGCTTGGACGAAGAAGATGCAACAATCGCGCTGAATTTATGTGCCAAGGAGAGCTAATCGCTATTTTCTTGAAAACGGCCTAAAAGAACAGTTATAAAACCGTTGCTTTTGTTTTTGTTTTACAGGGATGGTGAGGAAGATGATGTGTTGTCAACAAGTGATACGCTAGTTTGAAAACTCGCGCGCGTTCCCAAGCGTTGACCCACTTTCTTTTTATATTGTTTGTTTGATATTATATATTAAATGTAATTGAAGTGGCTCAGTGGCAGGTACATATGCTTGCAACGTCCAAGACCTGGGTTCGGACCCCAGGTCTGCGTTATTCTTCACATTATTTTTCCACAGGAATTCATGTGCGTTTTCAATGTCAAGGCACAGCATACACCTTCATCATCCTTCCACCCACGTGTACACTGAGATCAAGCCAAGGGCGGAGATTGGGAGAGCACCATAAATGCTGGTCAACATTGATGTACGCTACTCAAAAAAGTCAATGGACCCATGTCTTATTGGGCCAGAATTTCACAATCAAAACCTCCATATTGGGACTTCCACCCCCCCTGGTTTGCAATTTTCTTTTTTTATTTTGTTTTCAATTGTTATTTTATTTACTTTATTGTTTTGATTTAACTAATTATTTTTTAACAAAATACAAAAACATCATAAAAAATCAGAAAAGACAAAAATATAATAAGTATTTTATTTTAATATTTTCTTACAAATAAATGCATTGTAATAAATTTAGTTTAAATTAGGGTTTGCAATATTAATTCTTTTGATAAAAAATCTAAAAAATATAGAAATAGGTTTAATAAATTTTATTCCTTTTAATTATTTTTCTCTTTTTTCATAATAATATTTATTTATTTATTTATTTTTATAATTAAACTTGTAAATCAATTAGGGTTTCATTTAGGTTAAAAAACTCCAATATTTTTCTTAACAACTTAAAAACCATTAGAATTAGGGTTAGTTAATTTTAATTAATTCTTTTTTCTATTAAATCTTAAAAAACATAAAAATACCAAAAAACATTTTCTTTTAAATTTTAATTTTAATTCCTTATTAATTTTAATTTTTGCAAAAGGGTCCAACGCCCATATTTTTAATTGTTTAATTTCGCATACCTATTTCTTTTTCCGCTTAAATAATTATGTATCTCTCCCGAAGCTTTGTAACATTTACTTCTCGCACTTTTCAATTCTTTACTTTTCTGTCAAATCGGGTCCGGTTTAATTTTGGCGATGTGGACCCGCTCCATTTGTAATAGCTTTAGATTTACTTTTCTCGCAAACTTTTAAACTGTTAAACAAAGCACGCAAGAATGAATGTCCAAATAAAAACAAGCGTAGAACACCAATAACATGACAAGACAAATATCAATGAAAACGACACACGAATCACACACCACCCCTAGGGTACGCCTCACTGTTGCCTTGCCTCGAAAGGTGATCGTCGAGTAGAGGATGTCTTAGTAAGTCCTCATGATCCGGGAACCTGGCATGAGGGTAGCTTCTAAGGTGTCTTCCCATTGCTCTGGTGATCACCATGTCCCGAACCTCGAATTGACCCGAACACCTCCAATGGTGGTGCTACCTACCTCTCAATGGTGGGATGGCACTACTTTAAAGGACATTTACACAGACGAATTCCTTAGGGTAGGTAGACGACTCTAGATACTTGCTCTAATTTCAAAAACAAATCAAAAATACTTTTCACACCGACACTCTTTCAAAAAGCTTTCGAAAGCAATTTTTCAAACACTCTTGAGGACCGATACAAGAGTCGAACTGGAATTTTCAAAGAAACTTTTTAAAAACCCACAGTTGAAAAGCAAACAAACCATTTTTGAAAACACAAGTGAGCAAGTATCTAAGAGCCCATGGATAACCATGGATAGAAAGGGTGCTAATACCTTCCCTTTCTATAATCTACCTCCCGAACCGAGAGCAATCTCTTTAAGGAATTTTTCTGTGCTTTTGTCCTTTCCATTTGGAGAAAATAAAAGATGGTGGCGACTCTTGCTTCCGCGACATTTCGCGAACCAGCGTTAAACAGTCAGTTCCAGATCCACCGATCACACATAGTAACTGGGACAAGATTTGTAGATGCAAAGGCTCGCTTAGGGAGTGAGTATTTGGCATACAAATCGAAAGAGGGTTTCTGTTGCCTAGTTTAAACGCGCAACAGAAGAATCGTACTTAATTGATTAATCAGTCCCCGGCAACGGCGCCAAAAACTTGATCGGGACTTTATAAGTCTGTCGGGATACTAACTGCAAGTATACAGTTCAGTCGTTCTAGTTTTAAAACATTATCGAACCCACAGAGACTGAGGATCAATCGCATACGATCTAATGCTACAGTTTGTTTAACTAAGCGATGAATATTCGATTTTTGGGGGAAACAGTTTAATTAAAAATAATAGTAATAGTCATACCGGTATGTGATAATCGGACTTCGGGAATTCGGTGAATCGCTTGGCCTATAAAGTATTTCGGTAAAAACTAATTGTTTAAAAACCTGAGACATACACTCTTGTGTCATGAAATAAGTTATGCTACTAAACCTAGTGGATGCACTTTAAATTTAATAACACTTTTTGAAAACGATTTGAGTTTAATTAATTTATTAAAACACTCTCGTGTATTTAAAAATCAATGCTTCATTACCACTATCTGGGTTGAACCCCAGCTCTCGCATGCAGGTTCTTGCCTTAATTAATTTCCCACTCTCGTGGCAAAATCGTGTTAATTAACCTCTCACTCTCGTGACAAGGATAGTTAAATTAATCTTGGAAATTGAAAACCAGAAATTGTTTTATAAATATTTTTGGCCAAGGTATCACTGAATTCTTTCAGTTCTTACGGTCACATACCGGTATTAATAATTTAGCCATACATAATTAACTTAACAGCAATATAGTTCAAAATATAATTCATAGCATCAATTGGCATAATATAAAAACTGAATGAATAATAATTGCAATATAAAACCTGGAATCAAAGTTGCTATGGTAATCTTGAAGTATTACAATAATCCAATCTTCGAGCTTGATTTGCAGTAAATAATTCGTGTTAATTCTTGAAAGAAGAATTAACACTTAAAACTAAAAACTAAGACTTTGAATGAAAATTACAGGAATGTAGAAAAAACTCTAAAACAAGGAAATAGAAATAATGCATAAAAATAGAAATTTGGTCTGTAGAAAATTCTTCGACCCCTGCAGCTTTGCACTACCACACATATATATATATATATATAGCAGAGGAAATGGAAGTTGAAAGTGTCTTGAGAAGAGGCTTGAGTGGCGTAAAAATAGGATGCATGGTCACTGAGTGGAGGAAATATTGGAGAAGGATTCTTCCTCACGTTGCCCACATCTCCACCAAAGCATAACGTTCCTCTTTATGCGCGTGACGGTCGTCACAGGTGGGTGACGGTCGTAATGCGCTTAAATAGCGCATTACACTCGTCAATAATGTGTTACGAGCGTTATTTCTAGTTGGGGAGGCGTGACGGTCGTCACAGGGTGTGACGGTCGTCACAGGTGCAAAAATCCAAACTTTGTATTTTTAGTTCTTTTTCTCTTTGTCTATTGTCTAACCTTCTTCATGTTGTCCTTTTCCATTGGTTTGAGTTGACAAATGTTATACCTATAAAAAGACAAATAAACTCGGAATAATCGAGGGTTAGACGACTTAATGTAATATAAAATCGGTAAAAAGCATAGTAATTATACGGTACATTTTCTCGTTATCAGACATTGTTGACTTACCATTGATTTGGTAAACAAACCTATCTTTGGATGTAAACGGGACGGGCGTGGGTCATCGTATAGCCATGATAGCAATATTCCCAAGTATCTTAGCATTTTGAGGGACCAAGATCATTTTGTTTAGGCAACTTTGAATAGCGTCATCGAGGGACTATGATCTTATATTTGTTTTGTTTTGCCAAGATACTTCGCATGCGTAATATGGACATTTTATTTTAGGCAACCAAGTGGGAGAAACCCTAGGGTACTTGTGTGCAAAGTGTATCATTTTCATGCTTTTGGCTTGCATTTAGGGTTTTCTATTTTGCTTTGTTTTTGTTCTTGTCATGCAAACCCTAATTTACTAATCATGGTATAAAAGCGATAAATTTTGTAATGTAAACTAAGCTATTACAACAATTTTTATGGGAGGGGGGAATACAAGTTTGAATGGGAATTTGCACAAATATAAAAGCTAAATATATTATTACAACCAAATCGAATATGCGCGAATTTAAATAAATAAAGCACAAATATTTAAAATGCAATGTAATGTATTCATGTTAGAAAAATGTTTTATGTCTTATTTTTGTGTAAGAAATATATTTACCTTAAACCTAAAAAATAAGGAAAAATAAATAATTCTTTTTTGAAAGGGATGAAACCCTAATTTTCAATTAAAAGAAAATAAATGTTCTATATTATTTAACTTGTACATTTTTTGTATAAGAAAATAATAAATAATATTATATGTAAATATTAAAAATTAAGTATGTGTAAAAATAAGTATTTATGAGTATAAAATATATAATAAAAATATTAAGTATTTTTAATTATATTTACAAGTTATTTAAGAAAATAAATTCTATTTATCAAAATAAACTATTTTTCATGTGAGAAAATAATAAAAAAAATAAAATAAAAGTGTAAAAATAAATAAATCAATTTTTGGTATTTTTTATCATTAAGAAAAATAAATGAAAGTATTAAATATAAAAATATGAAGAAAAATATAAAAATATAAAAAATCAGCCAAGGGGTGCAATAGTAAGTCAGGGGGTGCAAAAAGCAAAAACAAAAAGATCAAAAGCACAAAAAGCCCAGAAGCCATCGTCCATGTCCTTCGTTCATCTCTTCTTCAAGCTTCCATGTTCAAACCTGTAACTTGTGTATGCTTGCATAAAAACAAAAACTCATAACATGAAACATGTGGCATTTGAGCTCACGATTCCAACCATATAAATTATATAACCTAACTCTTAAAGATCAAAGAGAATTTTTGAACCCCTAATTCGTGACCTAACTTTTTCAGAGTTTTCAATCTTCAAAATCTCTTAGCACAAGTAATATAAATGAAAAGTAATGATATGTACAACTTCGTTATGATGAGAGCTACATTTTTTCTTCACAAATCGTGGCTTGAAGTTGCCTATATACAGAGATAGAGTTTAAGAAAAATACCTCCTTCAGCTGGAATCGTGAAGGTCAATGTAGGGACTTTAACGGAGGCCTGGTGATTGTTTAAGCTTCCTTGAACTTCCCTGAACCTATTCCAATGCTTATCTTGCTCTGAGGATGGCTTGAACTCTCTGACCAAGTCCAACTGCAAGCTTCCAAATTGAAAATGGAAAATGCTGAAACAGGGGTTACAGAACCAGGGTGATGGCTTGGATTGGCTAGGTAGCAAGTGTATGAGATGTTTGAAGTGTTTAAACACAAAACGCACGAGCCAAATGAGAGTTGGTTGTGCTTTTGCAGAAGCTCTGTGTTTTGGCAGAATTTTGGTGTTTCTGAGTTTGAGAGAGTTTCAAGTCCAAGCAAAACGTGTTATGCCTTGTACCAAGTTTGCAAATATGTATAGAAGTGATCCAAAGTCAGCCCTTACTAGATGTGCAAGCTTTGGACCTTTTTGCAACTTTTCTTGCATTTGAAGTAAAGTGACAAGACCCATGCTTCACATGCTTGTACCAGCTTGGTTAGGGTTGGTAAGAGTTTGTACAACTTGCTTGAGACCTGTAGAGTTTATATACATCAAAGGGACAGGTTCAATGCTCAAGATTGACAAAGTTGCAAAAGTTCCCCTTTATGAAAATGGCATTATAACCTTTTGGCCAAAAATGGAAATACATTTTGTGTAAAGCTTCAAAAGCAAAGATAAAGGCTTTAGCTTCTGAGTATGCATTTAATTATGGAGTGTATAACAAGCTTAGGACCTATAAATCAAGATATAACCAACATAGATTTGATTTGCAACTTGATGCCATGTGAAAATGGCTTGAACAAAAGTGAGAAAATGTCAACTTCCCTTCTTCGATTCTCCCTACTCAAAAATGATCTTGGAGAGTTCTTTAACATTTTGGTAAGCTTGCAATGTGCTCTATAATCCATATTTGAAATTAATTTTGAGATACCTCTTGGAACTAGGTGAAAAATATCCATGAAGTTGGGTCCAAAACCTGCCTAAATTAGGGCAAATTTTCACTAAGTTATTTAGTTCATGGACCTATATTCACAAATTCATAACTTGAGATCCAAGCATCTTTAGGGAAAAGTTTGTTAAGAAAAGTTGTAGATTTCATGGAGGACTACAACTTTCATGTTGGAAGTTTTCTTTGAATCAAAATGCATCATGGTGAAAAAGTGGTGCAAAGTTGAGAAAAAATAAGAAAAGTTTTATACTTAGAAAAGTTCTAAGTTATGAAAATTTTCAAATTAAAACCCTAATTTGCAAATTTGGTTTTCTTGGTCAACAAGTTTCATATTTTGACATATCTTGATGAATTATGACCCTTGGCACTTGATTTTGACCAAAAGTCAAAGTTTGACTTTTAGTGCACAATTGACTTTTGATCAGTTGACTGCAAATTTCATTTGTAAAACCAATGAACTTGAGATATTTTGAACCATATAATTAGGTCAATATGATGCCATTGAATCCTTGAAATCATGTTTGAACTCAAATGGTCATTGTCCAGGTTAAAAATCAGAAATTGCCCTTTCCCAGTCAAAACCCTAATTTTGACCATTTTGCCCATTTGATGATTTGATCAAATTTCTTGAGGAGTTGTGATCCAAACTTGATCAAATGGTACATATGAGTCTAAAATGTTGATGTGGATAAAAAATTATGAAGTTTGACTGTAAATTGGCTATGGTTGACTTTTTCCCCAATACAACTGATTTTTAGGTCAACTGTCCAATTAACTGATCAAAAATGTGGTTTAAGACTTGAAACTTAACATGCGCAATCTTAGGGGTCCAAGATGATGTATGAAAGTAACATGAAGCATTGGTGGTCCAAAAATCCTTGTGCAAACTCAAACCCTAATTTTGGGTTATTAGTGCAAGATGAGATGCCTTGAGCTGACCAAACCCTGATCTTGTCTTGAGTCCAAGAAGTCTTGTGAGAAAAGTATTGATAAATGAGAGGGAAAATTTTAGGGTACAACAGTTGCCCCTGTTCAATCTTCTTGAACCTGAAGAGTTAGATTGGTGAGCTTTGTCGTTCGTGACTCGAAGGTAAAAGATGATTGGAAACTAGAGTGCCCATAAATTTGCACTCGACAAAGTGTAGTTGAGGGAATGGGCTTAAAGATGCCATTTGGAGAGGTGATAGAATCTTGTTGGAGATGGGCTTTTAGATGCCATCCAAGAATGTTTGCTGAATTGTAAGTTGTAAGTCAGAAGAATAAGTATCAGAATGGTGTCCGTGTTTGGAACGTATCTGAGTTGTATCTTGAACTTGCAATCTAAATGAGAAATAAAATAGCATTCGTGTCTGGAGCGTATCTGAACTGTATCCGAATTTGAAAACTGAATAAGGACTAGAATTGCATCCGTGTGTGGAGGGTATCTGAACTTGAAATATGATAGTTGAAATCTGAATGAGTAACAGAATGACTTCCGCGTCTGGAGTGTATCTGAACTGTATCTTGAAAGCTGAATCTGAATGAGTAACAAAATGACTTCCGTGTCTGGAGTGTATCTGAACTGTATCATGATTGCATATTGTTAAATGGTAGTTGTTAATCTTATCCTGAAAAGGGTAAAATGTTACCTGAAATACAAAGTTATGTTGCATGAAATGTATGATGCAATATATGTGTTTTGTCAATGTTTATGATATGTGGATGTAATGTATGCGCATGTAAGCTGATTTGCTGTATTGCTGAGGAAAATAAATCCTTGATTGCTGAGGATATATGGATCCTTCATGTCTTGAAGTTGGAGTATTGACAAAAATTCTATTGCGAGCAATGCCATATACTGCTTGAGGAATCTGCTTGGGGAGTCCAGAGAATTTTGATGACTTCTACTGGGGATTAAACAAAAACTCTGTGGGGAAGAAAACTCATTCTTGTTTGGAAAAATTTCAGGAGTTTCAGTCGTCTGCCACTCTACTGGGGAGTTGTCCTAGGTTAAGGATAAACATAAGTTAGCCGTTATCTGGTTGCTTTTCAGGCTTCAAGACAGACTTGCTGGGGAACTCGGAGAAACCGAATGGTTTCCGCTGAGGATTGAAAGTTTCAGCTCCACTGGGGATTAATATTTGAAATTTCAGCTCCACTGGGGATCTTAATGACGTACTGTAAGGATTGCTCATGAAATAGCCTAAATAAGTTTTCCTATCCTTTCAACCTGTCAGTATTTGTTCTTTTCCATTCTGTTTATTTGTAAACAGTAATTATGTTCAAATGCATATGTTCATTAATGAATCATTGGACGTTTTTGCAAATAAAAACACAAGTGTAAAGAAAAAGGCAAATAGTTTTCTGTATTTTGAAAGAGATATCTTTGTATTTACTTTGAATAAGTATTTTGTACAAAGGAGACAAACATCCTAGTAAGAGGATGGTGTCATAAAAGAAAAATTTATACAAAGAAAGATAGCTATGTGTAATAATCCCATGGGGTTCCCATTCTGATATAGCCTTCGTATCTCTGAATATCTTGTCCATTTGTTGCTTCGTCCGAAGATGATTGGATTGACCAGAAGCTCCGGGTTTGTCAGTGAAGCGATTGTCCTCAAAGTGATCCGACGAGACATAGTCATACGCTTTAATTCCCTAACTTTTGCCTGGACCGCCCTTTCGGGTTTTCAGTCCACCGGGAAACCCTTTTTTGCCCAAGTCATCCTTTCGGGTTTTCAACTTGCCGGGTGTACATATTTTTTTTTATCCCTAATTTTTGCCCGAACCTTTTTGGTTCGCAGGGATGCCCTTTTTTTGCCTATGTGTGTCAACCTAGCGGGTCTCTTATGCGTAGTATCTTTTGACTATGTCTGCTTTCGCAGGGTGTGGCAGGTTGTCGCTGTCCATGGTGGTTAAGATCATTTCCCCACCGGAAAATATGTTCTTGATTACAAATGGCCCTTCAGAGGTAGGAGTCCATTTGCCCCTGGGATCACTTTGTGGCAAGATGATGCACTTGATCACTAGATCTCCAACTTGATATACTTGGCGTCTGACTTTCTTGTTGAAAGCCTTGATCATCCGTTTTTGATACATCTGACCATGGCAAACAACAATAAGTCTCTTTTCATCAATTAAGTTCAGTTGATCAAGTCAGGTCTGGATCCAATCGTCTTCACTCAAACCTGCATCTTTCACGATTCTCAAAGAGGGAATATGAACCTCGATAGGCAAGACAGCCTCCATGCCATAAACCAAAGAATAGGGTGTTTCCCCAGTTGATGTGCGAGCCGTGGTACGATACCCGTGGATAGCAAACGGTAGCATCTCATGCCAGTCCTTGTAGGTGACTGTCATTTTTTGTATAATCTTTTTAATGTTTTTATTAGCAGCTTCGACTGCACCATTCATCTTTGGCCGATAGGGGGATGAGTTATGATGTTGAATCTTGGACTGCTTGCACAAGGCAGTGATCATTGTATTGTTAAGGTTCATACCGTTATCAATGATGATCCTTTCTGGGATACCGTGCCGACAAATGAGATTCTGCTTGATGAAGCGGGCAACAACATTCTTAGTAACGGATGCGAAGGAGGCTGCTTCGACCCACTTGGTGAAATAGTCAATGGCCACTAGAATGAAGCGGTTTCCATTGGAGGCTGTAGGCTTGATCTCCCCAATCATGTCGATTCCCCATATAGTGAAGGGCCAAGGAGTTGTTAAGACATTTAGAGGAACCGGAGGCACGTGCACCTTGTCTGCATAGATTTGACACTTATGACAGGTCCAGGAGTGTTGATAGTAGTCTTCTTCCATGGTAGACCAGTAATAGCCAGCCCGTAGGATTTTATTCGCCATCGTATGCCCACTAGAGTGAGTGCCAAAGGTACCTTCATGCAATTTAGCCATGATTTTTTCAGCTTCAATCTTGTCCACACAACGGAGTAGAATAGAATCATGATTACGTTTGTACAGGATGCCATTACTTAGGAAGAACTTAGCTGAGAATCTCCTTAGGAACTTTTTGTCATTGATTGAAGCTCCTTCTGGATATTCTTGAGCCTCAAGATACCTTTTGACTTCATGAAACCAAGGCTGGTCCACTATTTCTTCGGTATTAATATCGTGACAGTGTGCTGGTTCGTCCATTCGTTCAATGGTGATCTGGGGAGCCTCGTTATCCCAATTAAGTTTAAACATAGATGACATTGTAGCTAGAGCATCTGCTAGCTGATTTTCTTCTCGCGGGAAGTGCTCGAAGGTAATCTGCTCGAAATGTGGTAGCAATGTCAAAACATGTTCTTTGTAAGGGATAAGGTTTGGATGCTTAGTGTCCCATTATCCTTTGATATGACTGATGACCAAAGCTGAATCCCCAAACACATCTAAAGATTTGATTCCCAAGTCTATGGCAGCCTTGAGACCAAAGATGCATGCTTCATATTCTGCCATGTTGTTCGTACAGTTGAAGCAAAGTCTGGCAGTGAAAGGAGTATGGAATCCTTCCGGAGATATGAGCACACCGCCGATACCGTTACGAAGTGCATTGGATGCCCCATCAAAGAACAGGGTCTATCAGAATCCTTGTTTAGGTCTGTCATATGGCCTGATTTCCTCACCGTCGTCTAATGTCATGATGTCTTCGTCAGGGAATTCAAACTTCATGGACTGATAATCTTCTACAGCTTGGTGAGCAAAATGATCAGCTAGCACATTGCCCTTTATAGATTTTTATGTAGTGTATTCTATGTCATATTCTGTTAAGTTCATCTGCCATCTAGCTATTCTTCCAAATAGAGCAGGTTTCTCAAAGATGTACTTTATCGGATCCATCTTAGATATCAACAAAGTGGTATGAGTCAATATATACTGTCTTAGCCGGCGAGCAGCCCATATCAGAGTGCAGCAATTTTTCTCGAGCAGTGAATATCTAGTTTCACAGTCGGTAAACTTTTTGCTCAGGTAGTAAATAGCGTGCTCTTTTCGGCCAGACTCGTCATGCTGCCCCAGTACGCACCCCATTGAATTTTCTAAGACGGTCAGATACATGATTATTGGTCTTCCCTCGACTGGTGACATCAAGACAGGAGGCTCTAGTAAATACTCCTTGATTTTATTGAAAGCAATCTGACATTCATCATTCCATCTGACTACTTGATCTTTCTTCAACAGTTTGAAGATTGGTTCACAAGTAGACGTTAGGTGAGAAATGAATCTGGCAATATAGTTTAAGCGTCCCAAAAAACATCTGACTTCCTTCCCAGTGCGAGGAGCAGGCATTTCTTGTATTGCTTTAACCTTGTAAGGATCAACCTCGATGCCTTTGTTGCTGACAACGAAACCTAAGAGTTTACCGGACCGGACTCCAAATGTGCACTTGTTCGGGTTCAACCTTAACTTGTACTCCTTCAATTTAACAAACAGCTTTTGCAAGTGATCAAGGTGTTCTTCTTCAGTTTGTGATCGAGCTATCATGTCATCTACGTAGACCTCTATCTCATGATGTATCACATCATGAAATAAAGCTACCATGGCGCGTTGATAGGTTGCCCCGGCATTCTTTAGTCCGAATGGCATCACTTTGTAGCAGAACGTACCCCACTGCGTGACAAATGTAGTTTTCTCCATGTCCTCAGGCGCCATTTTAATCTGGTTATAGCCTGAGAATCCTTCCATGAAAGAAAATACTTTGTGCTGAGCTGTATTGTCAACCATAATGTCAATGTGTGGAAGTGGAAAATCATCTTTAGGGTTGGCCCTGTTTAAATCTCTATAATCCACACACATTCTCACTTTCCGTCCTTTTTAGGCACGAGAACAATGTTGACCACCCATTGAGGATAAGAAGTAACAGCCAGAAATCTAGCATTGATCTGTTTCATAACTTCTGCTTTGATCCTCTCTGACATGTCAGGTCTCATGCTGCGGACTTTTTGTTTCACTGGTGGACAATCTTCTCTTGTGGGTAGACGATGTACCATGATGTCTGTATCGATTCCCGACATGTCTTCGTATGACCAGGCAAAGATCTCAACATAATCATGCAACAGCTGAATTAGGCGCTCCTTGACACTCGGCTCTAGATTGGCACCCACTTTGATTTCCTTTTTATCTTCCTCGGTACCCAAGTTGATTGTATCCAACAGCTCCTCATGAGGCTGAATAGCTCTTTCCCTTGTTGTAATAGTCTGGCCAATTCCCCTGGCACCTCACAATCTTCCTCACCTTCGTATTCGGCTTGGTAGATCAGATCTTCAGAGTCACTGAAGGCTATATCAGTATCGTTACCCATGGGATCCAGAATGGAAGGGTACCTGCATTTATGAGTGTGGGTGTGTGTAAGGGTATAACCATCTTAAAACAATAAAATGTAAAAGAAAGACAATGAGCATAAAAGGTTTATATGTGAAAAAGCATCCATGATTCATTAAATGTCATATGAAGATGAAATAAAAACCCTTACAAATGGACCATTGTGCCTCGGGTAAGACACAAGGTTTTTAAAGTGCAAATTGTTCGTGAATATTACAAGTCCAACAGAAATGTAAAAGATAAATTACTGAGAGATGAAAGTTATTGGGATGTATGATACGGTGGGAGAACTGACTTGAGATTTTGCGTTTGTGTTCGCAAATGTTTTAGTTTAGCAAGAGTCGCCACCGACTTTTTATTTTATCCAAAGGAAAGGTCAAAAAGCACAGGAAAGACCTTTGAGATGTTTTCTTGGGTTCGGGGAGTAGATTATGAAAAGGGAAGGTGCAAGCACCATTTTCATCCATGATTATCCATGGGCTCTTAGTTACTTGTTTAGATCACTTGCTTTTGCTTTTCAATTGTTTGAAATGGTAATTTGTGTGTGGTTTTGAAAATGTTTTGAAAAGAGGCCATCGTAGTGGCAACCTTTGTAATGATTCTTGTTTGAATGTATACAAAGATGTATTGTCTTTTGAAAAGGTTTTTCAATGTTTGAAAGTTTGTTTTGGGAAAATGTTTTGAAATTGTGTTGTGAGGTGTGTTTGAAAATAGCAAGGATGGTTTGCAAGTTTTGATCAAGTAACTAAGAGTTGTCTACCCTATTTTACTCAAAGGTCTTTCCTACACATTTTTAACCCTTTTGACAGTGTTGTTTTACCATTGCATTTGGTAAACAACCTTGTATTAGGATGTTAAACGGGACAGGCGCGGGTCATCGTATGGACCGTGATAGCAATTGTGCTAAGTATCTTTAGCAAATTTTGAGGGACTAGATCATTTTGTATAGGCAACCAAGATAGCGTCATCGAGGGACTATGATCTTTTGTTTTGTTTTGTTTTGCCAAAGTACTCAACATGCATAACATGGCCCTTTTAAAGGCAACAAGTGGATGAAACCCTAGGGGTGCATGTGTGCATTGTGTTGTCATTTTCATGCTTTTTGTCTTTGTATTAGTCAAGCTATTTGTTTGATTTTGGATTTTTGCATACAAACCCTACTCTCTAATCATGGCATATTTGTAAGCATAAAGTGCGCGAAATAAATCTACAATATTACAACATTTGATATGGGAAGGGGGATACAATTTTTGAATGGGGGATTTTATGCAAGAAAATAAAACCCTAATATTTACTATTACATCCAAATTGAATAATGGTACAAATCAATAAATAGACAAATATTTAAATGATCAATTAAATAAATATGCAAAATATCATGAATATGCAACAAATATTTTGTTTATTTTTATGTATGTAAAAATATAATATTTAATGTAAAAAAAAGAAATAAAAAGATTATTTTTTTATTAAGGGCAAAAACCCAAATTTTCTTTTAAGAAAGTAAATATATATCATATATTTTTTATGTACAATAAAATAAAATAATGTATATTCAAAAAATAAAATATGTTTAGAAAAAATATTATTTAAGTATAAAAAAAAATAAAAATAAAGGTATAATATTATTATGTATTATTTTCAAGTTTTCATTAAATAAAATAAAAGTATATACTAATTAAATTATTTTTATGTTAGAAAAAATAAAAATAAAATACAAAATAAATGTGAAAATTTATAAAAATATTTTTTGATATTTTTTATGTTTGAAAAATAAGAAAATAAAATCAGGAATGAAAAATAAATATAAAAATATAAAAATATGAAGAAATGGGCCAGGGGGGGTGCAGTCAGCAATGAGGGGGTGTCAAAAACAAGGCCAGAACCAAGCCCAACCCACTGACTTCATCTTCATCTTCAACCTCTTGTTCAAAAACGCGTGCGCCCTGTACACAATGCCAGATCCTGCGTACGTGCTCTAATGCAAAAACCCATAACATCAAAGTTGTAGCATTTTTCAAGACGAATTCAACCATATAAGAAACTTAATCTAACTCTCAAAGACCAGAGAGAATTTCTCTGGCCCTAAATCCTAACCTAATTTTTTCAGAAAGTTCATGGATCAAATTCTCTTAACACGTTTAATTTAAATGAAAACAGAGCATATGTACAACTTCATGGCTATGAATACTACATTTTTTATTCACAAACCTAAGCCTAATGATTCCTAAATAGAGAGATAGGAAGTTGATAAAAACCTGTTTCAGTTGAGATCGTGTATGGCAATGTGGAGCTTTTCAGTGAGGCCTGAGGTGTTTGGTAGCTTGCTTGAACTTCCTCTAACCTTTCCCAATGCCTAGTTTGCCTTGAATGTGCTTGAACAAGCCTGTAGAACTCAACCTGCACAAGCTGAAATAAAAAATGGTAAACCTGGTAAATGGAGTTACAGTCAGTGTTTTAGGGTAGGGATAGCTTGGATAGGTTATATGGAAGGTGTTTGAACAAGTTTGAGGCAAAACGCATGAGGGGTTTTTGCTATGGAAGTCAAACTGCAGGGAGTGCCCTATTTTGGAAACGGAAGGTGATTTTGTGCTATGGAAGGTTTGAGGGATCAAAGGCTCGTGTTTTTGGCTCAAAGGGATGTGTGAAACTTGTCTCAAATGCTTGCACAAGTTGGTTCTATCAGATGTTCCAGTTGTGTGTATTTTGACAAGTTTCTTGGTTATGAAGCAAAATGAGAAGTGACAAAGAGCAGGCCTGTACAGGCTAGCTCTAAACCCCCAAATAAATTGTGTAAGCTTGGCCCCAAGTTTATGGATTTGATTTGCTGCATAAGATCTTGTTCAAGGCTCAAGGATTCTATTTGACATAAAGCAAGATTTTGACAAAAATGGCAAAGTTACCTTTTACTATTTTTGGATTAATCGATTGTATTATCCTCTAATGACCAAAACAAAGCCTTAGACCAATGGATCTGCATTTAATTATTGAGTAGGGAAGGGTTTTGAGACCTGTAATCAAGTACAAACAAGGCTGATTAGAGTTTGCAACTTGTATCAATATGAACATGTCATGGATCAAAAGTGAGTTTTTGCCAACTTCAAGCCTTCGATTCTCCCTAACCACAAATGATTTTAGAGAGTTCTTGGACTTTTTATAAATCTTGTAACATGCTCTACATTCCATCTTTGAAATGCATTTTGAGATTCCAAGTGGAACTATGTGAAAAATGGTCATGAAGATAGGTCAAAATCCTGCCTAAAGTATGGCAAAATTTCACTAGGTTAAAAGTTTCATGGACCCTTGTTCCAAATATCATAACTTGAGATCCAAGCTTCTTTTTGGAAAACTTTGTGAATAAAAGTTGTTTACTTTGTGGAGGACTACAACTTTAATTTTGGAAGTTTTATTTGAATCCAATTGCATCATGGTGAAAATGTTGGGCAAAGTTGGGGAAAAAATAAGAAAATCTCATAACTTGGAAAAATTCTAAGTTATGAAAATTTTTCAATCTTAAACCCTAATTTGCAAAATTGGGTTTATTGATGAACAAGTTTCATGATTTGACACATCTTAATGAAAAATGACCCTTGACACTTGATTTTGACCAAAAAGCCAAAGTTTGACTTTTCAGTGTACAGTCAAATTTTAATCAGTTGACTGAAAAATTCATCTGTCAATCCAATGCAATTGAGATCTTTTGAATCTTGTGAATAGGTCAAGATGATGCCATTGAGTCCTTGAGTCCATTCTTGAACCCAATTTGCCATTGGCTAGGTGAAAAATCAGAAATTGCCCTTATATAGTCAAAACCCTAAAAATGACCATTTTGCCCTTTTGGTGATCTGATCAAATTTCTTGAGGAGTTGTGGTCCAAACTTGATCAAATGGTTAATATAGCTTATAATGTTGATGTGGATCAAAAT
Organism: Vicia faba; assembly: GCA_948472305.1. NCBI lineage: Eukaryota > Viridiplantae > Streptophyta > Magnoliopsida > Fabales > Fabaceae > Vicia > Vicia faba. The sequence continues at coordinate 1,268,233,241 of OX451736.1, read as the reverse complement.
TTATGAGGTTTGACTATAAATTAGCCACAATTGACTTTTTCCCCAATACAGCTGATTTTTAGGTCAACTGTCCAATTGACTGGTCAAAGATTTGATTCAAGGCTTGAAACTTGGTAGAGGAAATCTTGTAGATCCAATATGAAATATGAAAGTCACTTTGAGCATTGGAAGTCCAAAAATCCCTGTGCAAACTCAAACCCTAATTTCAGGTCACTAGTGTAAGGAGATGTCTTGATCAAAGCAAACCCTAATCCTTTCTGGAGTTCAAAGAGTCTTGTGGGGGGAATCTTGATAAAATGAGAGGGAAAATTTTGGGGTACAACAGCTTCCCCTGTTCAATCTTATTGAACTTGAAGAGTTAGATTGGCGAGTTTGCCTTTCGTGACTCGAAGGTAAAAGATGATTGGACACTAGAGTGCCCGTAAATTTGCACTCGTCAAAATGTAGCTGAGGGAATGGGCTTAAAGATGCCATTTGGAGATGGTAGAATCTTTCTTAAGATGGGCTTAAATATTCCATCCAAGACTTGTTTGTTGAGAATCAGGAGAATGAATGTCAGAATGGTATCCATATCTGGAACATATCTGAGTTGTATCTGGAGACTGAATTCGTATGAGCAAAGGAATGGCGTCCGTGTATGGAGCGTATCCGAGCTATAACTGTATTTGATTCTTGAATGAATATCAGAATGACTGCCGTGTCTGGAGTGTATCTGTATTGTATCTGAATTCTGAATGGGCGACAGAAAAAAACATCCGTGTATGGAGCATCTATGGGCTGGGGATAAATTCCGAATGAGTGACAGAATGGAAACCGTGTCTGGAGCGTATCTGGACTGTATCTGAAGTTGAGATCTTGTATGAGTAGCAGAATGACTTCCGTGTCTGGAGTGTATCCATACTGTAACTAGGATCCAGACATGTGACAGAATGACTTCCGTGTCTGGAGTGCATCTGAACCTGCAGTTGATAGTTGAATCTCAATGAGAAATAGAATGCCTTCCGTGTCTAGAGTGTATCTAGTCTGTATCTGATTGCTGAAGTCTGAATGAGTAGTAGAATGACCACCGTGTCTGGGGTGTATCCATACTATATCTGAAATAAGAGATCTGAATGAATAGCAGAATGACTTCCATATCTTGGAGTGTATCTGTACTGTAATCTGAAATCTTTGAACATTTGTTAAAGGTAGCTTTTAATCTTATCTTGAAAAGGGTAAAATGTTAGCTCAAACACAAAGTTATGTTGCATGATATGTATGATGCAATAAAATGTGTTCTATCAATATTTATGATATATGAATGTAATGGATGTGCATGTAAGCTGAGTAGTCGTCTTGCTGAGTGTGATATATCCTTGATAGCTGGAGATAATGAAATCTTTGACTGCTGCCGGGGAAAATAAATACTTGACCGCTATTGGAGATTCAAAATCTTTGATTGTTGAGAATGAGAAATCCTTGTACCACTGTTGGGGATTGAAAATCCTTGGTGACTTGTGGGGATGTGAGAATCCTTCATGACTTTCCTTGAGGAATAAGGAAAACTCTGACAATCTCTACTGGGGAACTGAAACCTTGGAGGCTTCCACTGGAGAAATAAGAACAAGAATCTTCGTTTTGTCGGGAAATAACCCTGTGGGGAAAAGCTTATTCCTGTTTGGAAGAAGTTCAGGATTTTAGGTTATATGCCACTTTGAGAATGAGAATCTTTATTCTGTCGGGAATATCAGGAACTTGGGTTATATGCCAATCTACTGGGGAAGCAAGAATGAGAATCTTCATTTATGTGTTTGGGTCAGGAGGTTGGGAGTATACCAATCTTCTGGGGTTTCAAGAATGAGAATCTCCATTCTGTTAAGGGTATCAGGAGCTTGGGTGTATGCCAATCTTCTGAGGTTTCAAGGATGAGAATATTCAGTCTGTTAAGGGTATCAGGAGCTTGGGTGTATGCCAATCTTCTGAGGTTTCAAGGATGAGAATCTTCATTCCGTTAAGGGTATCAGGAGCTTGGGTGTATGCCAATCTTCTGAGGTTTCAAGGATGAGAATCTTCATTCTGTTAAGGGTATCAGGAGCTTGGGTGTATGCCAATCTTCTGAGGTATTATCCTTGGTTGGGGATAAAACAAAAGTTAACTGTTATCTGGTTGATTTCCAGGCTTTAAGATAACTTGCTGGGGGATTTGGAGAAACCAGATGATTTCCACTGTGGTTTAAAGGTTGAAGTTTTGGGCTCCGTTGGGGAAGAAAGTTTCATCTTCACTGCGGGTTTGTAGTTCAAAGTTTTCTGGCTCCGCTGGGGATTGGGAGTTTGGAAACTCAAATTTGATGGGGATTTTGAAACTTAACTCCACTGGGGATATTTATTTCAAGGCTTTAGCTCTGTTGAGGATCTGAATGATATACTGTAGGGGATTTCTTCTGGAGTAGCCTCAAGATGTTTTCCTATACTTTCAACCTATCAGTAATTATCCTTTCTCATTTAGTTTTATTTGTAAGCAGTGATTATATTCGAATGCATATGCTCTTTTAATAAATCATTGGACATTTTCAAATAAAACACAAGTGTGAAAAGAAAGAAAAGGCAAATAAATTTCTGCGCTTTGAAGTATCTTTGTATTAACTTTGTGTAAGTATTTTGTACAAAGGAGACAGACATCCTAGTAAGAGAATGTTGTCATAAAAATGAGAAAAGTTGTATACAAAGAAAGATGGCTATGTGTAACAATTCCATGGGGTTCCCATTCTGCTATAGCCTTCGTAACTCTGAGTATCTTGTCCATTTGTTGCTTCATTCGATGTTGATTAGGTTGATCAGAAGCCCAGAGCTTGTCTGTGAAGATTGTCCTTAAAGTGATCCGACGAGACATAGTCATACGCTTTAATTCCCTAACTTTTGTCTGGACCGCCCTTTCAGGTTTTCGATCCACCGAGAAACCATTTTTTACCCAAGTCGCCCTTTCGGGTTTTTAACTTGCCGGGTGTAGATTTTTTTATTTATCCCTAATTTTTGCCTGAACCGCCCTTTCGGGTTTTCGATTCACCGGGATGCCCATTTTTGCCCAAGTCGCCCTTTCGGGTTTTCAACTTGTCGGGTCGTTTATGCATAGTATCTTTTGACTATGTCTGCGTTCGCAGGGTGCGGCAGGTCATCGCCGTCCATGGTGGTCAAGATCATTGCCCCACCAGAAAAGATGTTTTTAATCACAAATAGTCCTTCGTAAGTAGGAGTCCATTTGCCTTTGGGATCACTTTGCGGCAAGATGATCCGCTTGATTACAAGGTCTCCGACTTGATATACTTGGCGCCTGACTTTCTTGTTGAAAGCCTTGATCATGCGTTTCTGATACGCCTGACCATGGCAAACAGTAGTAAGTCGCTTCTCGTCAATCAAGTTAAGTTGATCAAGTCGGGTATGAATCCAATCGTCTTCACTCAAACCAGCATCTTTCATGATTCTCAAGGAGAGAATTTGAACCTCGATAGGTAAAACAACTTCCATGCCGTATACCAAAGAAAAAGGTGTTGCCCCGGTTGAAGTGCATGCCGTGGTACGGTACCCGTGCAGAGCAAACGGTAACATCTTGTGTCAGTCCTTGTAGGTGACTGTCATCTTTTGAATGATCTTTTTGATATTTTTGTTCGTAGCTTCGACAACACCGTTCATCTTAGGCCGATAGGGAATGAATTGTGATGTTGAATCTTGAATTGTTCGCATAGAGTGGTGATCATAGTATTGTTCAAATTTGTACCATTGTCAGTGATAATCCTGTCAGGGATACCATACCGGCATATGAGGTTCTGCTTGATGAAGCGGGCAACCACATTCTTTGTAACGGAGGCGAAGGAAGCTGCTTCGACCCACTTGGTAAAGTAATCAATGGCCACCAGGATGAAACAATGTCCATTGGATGCAGTAGGCTTGATCTCTCCAATCATGTCGATTCCCCACATTCTGAATGGCCAAGGAGCTATTAAGACATTGAGAGGAACTGGGGGAATATGTACCTTGTCAGCATAGATTTGGCATTTGTGACAAGTACGGGAATGTTGATGGCAATCATCTTCCATGGTAGACCAATAGTAGCCTGCCCGCAAAATCTTCTTAGCCATCGTATGACCACTTGAGTGGGTGCCAAAGGTGCCATTATGTAGTTCAGCCTTGATCTGCTCAGCTTCAACCTTGTCTACACAACGGAGTAGGACACAATCAAGATTCCGCTTGTATAGGATACCATTGCTCAGAAAGAACTTGGCCACGAACCTCCTTAAGCACTTTTTGTCGTTGACTGAAGCTCCTTCAGGGTACTCTTGTGCTTCGAGATACCTTTTAACATCATGAAACCATGGTCGGTCCATTACTTCTTCGGTATTAATCTCGTGACAATGTGCAGGTTCGTCCATTCGCTCGATGGTGATTTGAGGTGCCTCATTATCCCAGTTAAGTTTAAACATGGATGACATTGTAGCTAGCGCATCTGCCAACTGATTCTCTTCTCGCGGGAAGTGCTCGAAGGTAATCTGCTCGAAATGTGGTAACAATGTCAAGACATGTTCTTTGTAAGGGATGAGGTTAGAGTGCTTAGTATCCCACTCTCCTTTGATTTGACTGATAACCAAAGCTGAGTCCCCAAATACAATCAAAGATTTGATTCCTAAGTCAATAGGAGCCTTAAGACTAAAGATACAAGCTTCATACTCGGCCATGTTATTGGTGCAGCTGAAGCAGAGTCTAGCAGTGAAAGGTGTATGGAAACCTTCTGGAGAGATAAGTATCGCGCCGATACCATTTCCAAGTGCATTGGAGGCACCATCAAAATATAGGGTCCATCGGGATCCTTGTTCAGGTCCGTCATACGGTCTGTTTTCTTCAATGCTGCTCAAAGTCATGATATCCTCGTCGAGAAAGTCGAACCTCATGGATTGATAATCTTCGACAGCTTGATGAGCCAGATGATCGGCTAGCACACTCCCCTTTATGGCTTTTTGGGTTGTGTATTGTATATCATGTTCAGTGAGGATCATCTTCCATCTAGCGATTCTTCTGGATAAAGCAGGATTTTCGAAGATGTACTTAATCGGATCCATCTTAGATATTAATAGAGTGGTATGTGTCAACATATACTGCCTTAGTCGGTGAGCAGCCCATACCAAAGTGCAGCAAGTTTTCTCGAGCAGTGAGTAGCGAGTCTCACAGTCGGTAAACTTTTTGCTAAGGTAATAAATGGCATGCTCTTTTCAGCCAGACTCGTCATGTTGGCCCAATACGCACCCTATTGAATTATCCAAAACAGTCAAATACATGATTAAAGGCCTTCCTTCGACGGGTGGCATCAAGATAGGAGGTTCCAGCAAATACTCCTTGATCTTATCGAAAGCAACTTGACAGTCATCATTCCATTTAACTACCTGATCTTTCTTCAACAACTTGAAGATCGGTTCACATGTAGATGTTAGGTGAGAGATGAACCTTGCAATGTAGTTTAGACGTCCCAAGAAACCTCTAACCTCCTTCTCAGTGCGAGGGGCGGGCATTTCTTGTATAGATTTGACTTTGGCAGGATCAACTTCGATGCCTTTGTTACTGACGATGAATCCCAAAAGTTTACCGGACCTGACTACGAAAGTGCACTTGCTAGGGTTCAGTCTGAGCTTATATTCCTTTAACCTGACAAATAGCTTTTGCATATGGTAGAGGTGTTCTTCTTCTGTCTGTGAACGGGCTATCATGTCGTCTACGTAGACTTCAATCTCATGATGTATCATGTCATGAAACAAAGCTACCATGGCTCGCTGATAGGTTGCCCCGACATTCTTCAGTCCGAATGGCATCACTTTATAGCAGAAGGTACCCCACTGCGTAACAAAAGTAGTCTTTTCCATGTCTTCGGGGGCCATTTTGATCTAGTTGTACCCTGAAAATCCATCCATGAAAGAGAATACCTTATGCTGAGCTGTATTATCGACCAAGATGTCAATGTGCGGTAGTGGAAATTCATCTTTAGGGCTAGCCCTGTTTAAGTCTCTGTAGTCCACGCACATTCTGACTTTGCCGTCCTTCTTAGGCACGGGCACAATGTTAGCAACCCATTATGGATAGGAAGTAACAGCAAGAAAGCCAGCATTGAACTGCTTCATCACTTCAGCTTTGATCTTTTCGGACATGTCGGGCCTCATTCGGCGGACTTTCTGTTTAATTGGTGGACAATCTTCTCTGGTAGGGAGACGGTGAACTACAATATCCGTATCCAGTCCTGGCATATCTTCATAGGACCAGGCGAAGATCTCAACATATTCATTCGACAGCTGAACTAAGCGCTCTTTGACACTTGGCTCCAGGTTGGCACCTACTTTAACCTCTTTTCTGTCTTCCTCTGTTCCCAAATTGATAGTCTCTAACAACTCTTCATGGGGCAGAATAGCCCTTTCTTCCTATTGCAAAAGTCTAGCTAACTCTCCAGGCACTTCACAACCTTCATCACCTTCGTATCCGGCATGATTGACCAGATCTTCAGAGTCACTGAAGGCCATAGCAGAATTGTTACCCATGGAATCCGGAGTGGATGGGTACCTGCATTTTATGAGTGTGGGTGTGTGTAAGGGATAGCCACCTTTAAACAAAATAAAATGTAAAAAGAAAGAAAATGAACACAAAAGTTTATATATGAAAACTTCCATGATTCATTAAAAATGGCATATGAAAATGAAGAATCAAAACCCTTACAAATGGACCTATATGCCCTGGGTAAGGCATAATGCAAAAAGAGTGTACGAATTGTTTAATAATTATTACAGACCAAACAAGAAATGTTCAAAAGATAAATTACTGATTGATGAAAGTAATGGGAACGAAGTCTTTCGCCTCCCAGTTGTTCAGTCCTCCTTCAATAGTTGGAAAGATCCAGTCTTCAAAATTGCTTTCTTCTTCATCATCCTCTAAAGCATGAACTCCATGATGAGTGATTTTCAATGGTTGTCCTCCAGCCCAGGAGCAACGCACAGCTTTCTGACTAGCAGTAGTGAAACCCAATCTGAACTTATCTGTCTTGTAAGGAAAATCTGGCAGTTGACCCCATACTGTGCTTCCTCCTTCCTTGATCAAAGCCTCCGCATCTTTAAGGGATGACATCCGGGACACAGGTTTGGCAATGATGGGCAGAACAGTCATTGTCTTGGCTACCGCAACTTCAGGAGAAACCTCTTCAAAGTGTTGGAAAGGTGTTTCTATGAATTCACCATCTAACTCCACGTAGCAGGAAGAGTTAAGGTGGCTTATCATATACTCCTCCTCACCATGAATTGTTATGATTTTACCCTAGACTGGGTACTTGAGCATCTGGTGTAAAGAAGAAGTGACTGCCCCAGCGTTATGGATCCATGGCCTTCCCAACAAGCATGAATATGAAGGACGGATGTCCATCACATAAAAAGTAGAGTTGAAAATTTCCGTTCCTACCTTAATTGAGATGTCCACTTCTCCGTGAACCATCCGCTTAGAACCGTCGAAGGCTCTAACAATGATATTACTGGGCTTTAGGGTCAAACCCTCACAGTCCAATCTATCCAACGCTTTCTTCAGTAGGACATTTAAAGACGACCCAGTATCAACCAGAACATGAGCAAGAGTGGTCCCTCTATACTCTACCGAGACATGCAGCGCATCATTATGCTTTCTTCCCTTAGATGTTAGATCGGAATCAGAGAAACCAATACCATTGTCGGCTGTAAGGCTAGCCACACACTCTTGAAACTGATCCCCAGAAGTTTCTTGAGGCACGTGCGCCGTCTTCAGGAATTTGATCAAGGCTTTGGCATGAGCCTCAGAGCAGAGCAATAAAGCCAGCATATAGATTTTTGAAGGGGTTTGCCCCAGCTTCTCTACGACATCATAGTCGATTTTCTTAATCATCTTTAAAATCTCCTCCATTTCCTTTTGGGTGGTCTCAGGGATAACCAAAGTCTGAGCCCTCGTCCTGACGGGCGCTTCTTGGATCCCCTTACCTTTACCAGCAGTAACAGCAGAGGGTACAACTTCGGGAGTAACAATTTCTTCAATAACTGGACTTCGCACATATATCTTGACTGGCACATGAGCACTTGAGGGTCCAAAGATTGCCCTTGGAGGAGAAATCTCCGGAGAGAAGATTCTTTCGCTACGAGTGATATTACTTGTCCCTGCAATATTTCCTATGTTAGGAGTTTCTTCATCGGAACTTTCTTCAACTGATTCGATCTGCTTAACACCGTGGTAGAAGATCTCTCCTCCATAATTCCACGGTATTGTCTTGTTGGACTTATATGGGATAGGCCCCAACATAGTAATCTTCAACGGTACACACTTTGGACCGGGTGTAATCTTAACAGGTCTTTTGGAGACCTTGGAAAGATTGTCGGAAATGGTGATTATAACAACATCATTGATTGGAGTAATAGGAGAACACAGGAGTAACATGAGTTTTCTTGAAGAGGATTTCTTGAGTATCCATCAGGCGTTGGATGCCTGACTTCAATAGCGGATAGTCGGATTGCAAGGTCGAACAAAGGTAATAATATTTTTCACAGCCTGGGAAAATCCCGGCTTTCAACAGATTCATCTTGATCATTGGCAACGGAGTCATTAAGTCATTGACAGCGGTAACATGAAGATCTTCTACAATAGCATGGACATTATGACCATGTTTTGACATAGGAGCGGATATCACATTAGGTTTTTCGGGGGCATCAAACTCCACCTCCTTGGCATCTATTAAATCCTGGATCTTGTTTTTAAGGGCCCAACAGTTGTTGGTGTCGTGCCCCACACTGTCCGAATGATATGCACATTTTGCATTGGAATGATAGTAGGGAGAAGAGGTATTTGGGTTTTTCGGCGCTTCTTTCAAGTTGGTAAGGTTTAACTTTAACAGATGAGGGAGAATCTGAGCAGGTGTCATATTGATTCGAGTGAATTGCCGTTGTGGCCTTTCCACCCTAGTTTGGTTAGCTCTGGGTTGACTGCTTCGAGGTTGATCAGCTGAGGAGTTCTGGATCATCACAACCCCCACCGATGGTCGCTGCTCCATTCTTCCTTGATTTCTCTGGGTGTAAACAGCAGAAACTTCCTTCTTGGCTGGAAAGGTCTTCTTGATAGCAGCGGTAGCAGATGCATCCTTCTGAATTTTACCGCTCTTAATGCCAGCTTCGACCCTTTCGCCCGTCAGAATTAGCTCGGTGAACCCTGCAGATGAGCTTCCGATCAAGTGATTAAAGAATGGACCTGACAGGGTCCCCAAAAACATATCAACAAGCTCTATTTCCGACAATGGTGGCTGCACCCTTCCAGCCAAATCCCGCCACTTTTGGGCATACTCCTTAAAGCCTTCATTAGAGACCATACCCATACTCTTTAATTGAGTACGAGTAGGCACTAAATCTGCATTATATTGATATTGCCGATAGAAAGCAGCAGCCAAGTCTTCCCAGTTATGTACATCAGATCTTTCAAGTTGATAGAACCAATCCAATTGCGTACCCGACAAACTATCTTGAAAAAAGTGGACCCACAAATCCTTATCAGAAGAGTGAGGTTGGATCTTTCTGACGTAAGACCGCAGATGCATCTTCGGACAAGACAAACCATCGTACTTAGAAAATGTAGGCACTTTGAATTTAGGGGGAATGAAGATCCTAACAACCAACCCTAGTTCTTCGAAATCCAACCCAGGTACCCTTTGTACCTCCATGGCTGCCAATCGATCTTCCCGATTCTTATACTTATCGTCCGCAGGGGGATACTGCTGCTCAGAGTAATCTTTATCCTCTTCTTCTTCTTCCTCTTCAGCCTTAGACTCAGAAGGTATTGCAGCTCCTTTTCCTTTGCCAGCCCCTTCATCAGATGTCGAGGGGAAATCCAGGACCCTTCTAGCTTGGTTCTCAAACCTTCTTCCCATAGTGGCCACACCAATTCTTTTCTTTTTCTTCTTTTCTTTTTCCTTTTCCTTCTCTAACAGTGCTTTAAGGTCCTCTTGACCCTTTGCCAAGGTCATGAGGAGTTGTTGGAACTGTGAATTCTGTGCTTGCAGATCTTTGACCGTCTGCTCTATATCCATCTTGCTAAAATAAACAACAGAGAGATAAGGAAACCTGGTGTGAAGAACTGTTTATGCATATGATGAATGATGTGTATTCATGTAATGCAATCAAGGATTCATAAATTCAAATTTGTTGTGAACAAAAAAGAACGCACGTCATATTAATAAGAAGAAATTTGTTAGTACATAAATGCCCCATGGGCAAAATATTACAAAATTCTTAATGTAAAAAGACGTTGCGCGTCCTCTTTGGTGCGATGTAAGTGTTGAGAGCCTGCTCTTCATGGAGTCGACGAGTAAGTTCCAAAATATTCTTCTCACTGGCGTAGAAGCTGGCTTCAAAAGTATTTCGTTCTTCCTTGAGCTGTATCCAACTCTTTTGCAACTCTTACAATGATGTTGGCATGTCAGGATGTAGGAGGGTGTATAGAACCTCTCCTTCCATAACAGTCTCTTTGATCATAGGCGGAATGTAGGGGTAAGGCACCATAAGACTCTGGGAGCGGGTTCGTACCCACTTGAGGTAAGGCTCAAAGGGGATGGAATTCTTGTGTCCCAGTGTCTCACTGTCCACCTTGTTGGGCGTCCTCCAAGCTCGGATAAACCTTTGTCGAAGTCCTTGAGCGTTTTTGTTGAAGTCAAAAACCAAATCTGGAATCAGCATGTCATGAGGGCCATCCCTTCGGGCATACCCAAATTGTCTCAGAGCTAAACAAGGGTTATAGGTAATGCCTCCCCTAATTCCTAGTAGTGGGACATTAGGGAATTCCCCATAACGAACAATGATGATGACATTTTCTCTGGACCGAGAACACCAATGAACATCCGAATGTGTAAGAGTCATCAATCGTTGAGACCACCTCAAGCCTTGTTCATTCTTCAAGACTGACTGGGGAAGGTGAGAAATAAACCACCTTGCTAGAAGAGGAGTACAGCACATGAGAACACCTATTTTCCTCATTGTTCGTGTGTGAAATGAGTGTAAGATGTCCCCGAGCAATGTAGGCACAGGATTCCGAGATATGAAAATCTTGACAGCATTCACATCTATAAGCTGATCAGGGTTTGGGAACAAGACCAACCCATAGATGCAGAGTGCTACAATCTCCTCAAAAGCTTACAAATCTAGAGAATTCCAGCATTTTGTGCCTTCTCAAACAGAAACTTTGCCAAGAAACCCTTGACACCACTTCTGGTTTCCCAATGACCTTTGATATCAGATGGTTGCAAGTGTAAGGCTTGAGCAACATCTTCAGGCTTTGGTTCTCTTTCCGTACCGTTGTAGGGTAGTTGATGGAGAACAGGAATCCTCAGAAGTTGAGAAAATTCCTCCAAAGTAGGCACTAGTTGGTAATCAGGAAATGTGAAACTGTGGTGTAGGGGTCCAAGAACTGGAAGAGAACTTTCACCATGTCTTCTTCAATGTTGGAGTTGACCAAGTTGAGAAGTCTACGATGTCTTTCACTGAAGAGAGAATTCTATGTAATCTTGGAAGTAAGCTCCTTAAGTTGAGGAGGGATCCTCACAAGGTTGGCCTAGATTGTTTTCCAGCGAAGTGATTCCATGACCTACAAAAACAGGAACAAAGATGAAGATCCAAACCCTTGAAATGGTTAGTGAATGGAGTATGGCATCCTTCCGGATATATGAGCACAACGCCGATACTGTTACCAAGTGCATTGGATTCCCCATCAAAGAACAGGGTCCATCGGGATCCTTATTTAGGTCTGTCATATGGCCTGATTTCCTCACCGTCGACTAATGTCATGATGTCTTCGTCAGGGAATTCAAACATCATGGACTGATAATCTTCTACAGCTTGGTGAGCGAGATGATCAGCTAGCACACTGCCCTTTATAGCTTTTTGGGTAGTGTACTGTATGTCATATTCTGTTAAGATCATCTGCCATCTAGCTATTCTTCCAGACAGAGCAGGCTTCTCAAAGATGTACTTTATCGGATCCATCTTAGATATCAGCAAAGTGGTATGAGTCAACATATACTATCTTAGCCAGCGAGCAGCCCATACCAGAGTGCAACAAGTTTTCTTGAGCAGTGAATATCTGGTTTCACAGTCGGTAAACTTTTTGCTCAGGTAGTAAATAGCGTGCTCTTTTCGGCCAGACTCGTTATGCTGCCCCAGTACGCACCCCATTGAATTTTCTAAGACGGTCAGATACATGATTATTGGTCTTCCCTCGACTGGTGGCATCAAGACAGGAGGCTCTAGTAAATACTCCTTGATTTTATCGAAAGCAAATTGACATTCATCATTTCATCTGACTACTTGATCTTTCTTCAACAGTTTGAAGATTGGTTCACAAGTAGACGTTAGGTGAGAAATGAATCTGGCAATATAGTTTAGGCGTCCCAAAAAACCTCTGACTTCCTTCTCAGTGCGAGGAGCAGGCATTTCTTGTATTGCTTTAACCTTGGCAGGATCAACCTTGATGCCTTTGTTGCTGACAATGAAACCTAAGAGTTTACCGGACCGGACTCTGAATGTGCACTTGTTCGGGTTCAACCTTAACTTGTACTCCTTCAATCTGACAAACAGCTTTTGCAAGTGATCAAGGTGTTCTTCTTCAGTTTGTGATCGGGCTATCATGTCATCTACGTAGACCTCTATCTCATGATGTATCATATCATGAAATAAAGCTACCATGGCGCGTTGATAGGTTGCCCCGGCATTCTTTAGTCCGAATGGCATCACTTTGTAGCAGAACGTACCCCACTGTGTGACAAATGTAGTTTTCTCCATGTCCTCAGGCACCATTTTGATCTGGTTATAGCCTGAGAATTCGTCCATGAAAGAAAATACATTGTGCTTGGTTGTATTGTCAACCAGGATGTCGATGTGTGGAAGTGGAAAATCATCTTTAAGATAAGAAGTAACAACCAGAAATCAAACATTGAACTGTTTCATAACTTCTGCTTTGATCCTCTCTGACATGTCAGGTCTCATACTGCGGACTTTTTGTTTCACTGGTGGACAGGCTTCTCTTGTGGGTAGACGATGTACCACGACGTCTGTATCGATTCCCGGCATGTCTTCGTATGACCAGGCAAAGATCTCAACATAATAATGCAACAACTGAATTAGGCGCTCCTTGACACTCGACTTTAGATTGGCACCCACTTTGATTTCCTTTTTATCTTCCTCGGTACCCAAGTTGATTGTATCCAACAACTCCTCATGAGGCTGAATAGCTCTTTCCTCTTGTTGTAATAGTCTGGCCAATTCCCCTGGCACCTCACAATCTTCCTCACCTTCGTATTCGGCTTAGTAGATCTAATATTCAGAGTCACTGAAGGCTATAGCAGTATCGTTACCCATGGGATCCGGAATGGAAGGGTACCTGCATTTGTGAGTGTGGGTGTGTGTAAGGGTATAGTCATCTTAAAACAATAAAATGTAAAAGAAAGACAATGAGCATAAAAGGTTTATATGTGAAAAAGCATCCATGATTCATTAAATGTCATATGAAGATGAAATAAAAACCCTTACAAATGGACCATTGTGCCTCGGGTAAGACACAAGGTTTTTAAAGTGCGAATTGTTCGTGAATATTACAATTCCAACATAAATGTAAAAGATAAATTACTGAGAGATGAAAGTTATTGGGATGTGTAATATGGTGGGAGAACTGACTTGAGGTTTTGCGTTTGTGTTCGCAAATGTTTCGGTTTCGCAAGAGTCGCCACCGAATTTTTATTTTATCCAAAGGAAAGGTCAAAAAGCACAGGAAAGACCTTTGAGATGTTTTCTTGGGTTCGGGGAGTAGATTATGAAAAGGGAAGGTGCAAGCACCCTTTTCATCCATGGTTATCCATGGGCTCTTAGTTACTTATTTAGATCAATTGCTTTTGCTTTTCAATTGTTTGAAATGGTGCTTTGTGTGTGGTTTTGAAAATGTTTTGAAAAGAGGCCATCGTTGTGGCAACCTTTGTAATGATTCTTGTTTGAATGTATACAAAGATGTATTGTCTTTTGAAAAGGTTTTTCAATGTTTGAAAGTTTGAAAGTTTGTTTTGGGAAAATATTTTGAAATTGTGTTGTGAGGTGTGTTTGAAAATAGCAAGGATGGTTTGCAAGTTTTGATCAAGTAACTAAGAGTTGTCTACCCTATTTTACTCAAAGGTCTTTCCTACACATTTTTAACCCTTTTGACAGTGTTGTTTTACCATTTCATTTGGTAAACAACCTTGTATTAGGATGTTAAACGGGACAGACGCGGGTCATCGTATGGACCATGATAGCAATTGTGCTAAGTATCTTTAGCAAATTTTGAGGGACTAGATCATTTTGTATAGGCAACCGAGATAGCGTCATCGAGGGACTATGATCTTTTGTTTTGTTTTGTTTTGTTTTGCCAAAGTACTCAACATGCATAACATGGCCCTTTTAAAGGCAACAAGTGGATGAAACCCTAGGGGTGAATGTGTGCATTGTGTTGTCATTTTCATGCTTTTTGTCTTTGTATTAGTCAAGCTATTTGTTTGATTTTGGATTTTTGCATACAAACCCTAGTCTCTAATCATGGCATATTTGTAAGCATAAAGTGCGCGAAATAAATCTACACTATTACAACATTTGATATGGGAAGGGGGATACAATTTTTGAATGGGGGATTTTATGCAAGAAAATAAAACCCTAATATTTACTATTACATCCAAATTGAATAATGGTACAAATCCATAAATAGACAAATATTTAAATGATCAATTAAATAAATATGCAAAATATCATGAATATGCAACAAATGTTTTGTTTATTTTTATGTATGTAAAAATATAATATTTAATGTAAAAAAAAGATTTAAAAAGATTATTTTTTTATTAAGGGCAAAAACCCTAATTTTCTTTTAAGAAAGTAAATATATATCATATATTTTTTATGTATAATAAAATAAAATAATGTATATTCAAAAAATAAAATATGTTTAGAAAAAATATTATTTAAGTATAAAAAAATAAAAAAATAAAGGTATAATATTATTATGTATTATTTTCAAGTTTTCATTAAATAAAATAAATGTATATACTAATTAAATTATTTTTATGTTAGAAAAAATAAAAATAAAATACAAAATAAATGTGAAAATTTATAAAAATATTTTTTTATATTTTTTATGTTTGAAAAATAAGAAAATAAAATCAGGAATGAAAAATAAATACAAAAATATAAAAATATGAAGAAATGGGCCAGGGGGTGCAGTCAACAATGAGGGGGGGTGTCAAAAACAAGGCCAAAACCAAGCCCAGCCCACTGACTTCATCTTCAACCTCTTGTTCAAAAACGTGTGCGCCCTGTACACAATGCCAGATCCTGCATACGTGCTCTAATGCAAAAACCCATAACATCAAAGTTGTAGCATTTTTCAAGACGAATTCAACCATATAAGAAACTTAATCTAACTCTCAAAGACCAGAGAGAATTTCTCTGGCCCTAAATCCTAACCTAATTTTTTCAGGAAGTTCATGGATCAAATTCTCTTAACACGTTTAATTTAAATGAAAACTGAGCATATGTGCAACCTCATGGCTATGAATACTACATTTTTTATTCACAAACCTAAGCCTAATGATTCCTAAATAGAGAGATAGGAAGTTGATAAAAACTTGTTTCAGTTGAGATCGTGTATGGCAATGTGGAGCTTTTCAGTGAGGCCTGAGGTGTTTGGGAGCTTGCTTGAACTTCCTCTGACCTTTCCCAATGCCTAGTTTGCCTTGAATGTGCTTGAACAAGCCTGTAGAACTCAACCTGCACAAGCTGAAATCAAAAATGATAAACCTGGTAAATGGAGTTACAGTCAATATTTTAGGGTAGGGATAGCTTGGATAGGTTATATGGAAGGTGTTTGACCAAGTTTGAGGCAAAACGCACGAGGGTTTTTTGCTATGGAAGTCAAATTGCAGGGAGTGCCCTGTTTTGCCAATGGAAGGTGATTTTGTGCTATGGAAGGTTTGAGGGCTCAAAGGCTCGTGTTTTGGCTCAAATGGATGTGTGAAACTTGTCTCAAATGCTTGCACAAGTTGGTTCTATCAGATGTTCCAGTTGTGTGTATTTTGACAAGTTTCTTGGTTATGAAGCAAAATGAGAAGTGACAAAGAGCAGGCCTGTACAAACTAGCTCTAACCCTGCATACATTGTGTAAGCTTGGCCCCAAGTTTGTGGATTTCATTTGCTGCATAAGATCTTGTTCAAGGCTTAAGGATTCTATTTGACATAAAGCAAGATTTTGACAAAAATGGCAAAGTTACCTTTTACTATTTTTGGATTAATCTATTGTATAATCCTTTAATGAACAAAACAAAGCCTTAGACTAATGGATTTGAATTTAATTATTGAGTAGGGAAGGGTTTTGAGACATGTAATCAAGTACAAACAAGGCTGATTAGAGTTTGCAACTTGTATCAATATGAACATGCCATGGATCAAATTTGAGTTTTTGCCAACTTCAAGCCTTCGATTCTCCCTAACCACAAATAATTTTGGAGAGTTCTTTGACTTTTTAGAAATCTTGTGACATTCTCTACATTCCATCTTTGAAATTCATTTTTAGATTCCAAGTGGAACTATGTGAAAAATGGTCATGAAGATAGGTCAAAATCCTGCCTAAACTAGGGCAAAATTTCACTAGGTTAAAAGTTTCATGGACCCTTGTTCCAAAAATCATAACTTGACATCCAAGCTTCTTTTGGTAAAAGTTTGTGATCAAAGTTGTAGACTTTGTGGAGGAATACAACTTTCATGTTTGAAGTTTTGTTTGAATCCAATTGCATCATGGTAAAAATGTTGGGCAAATTTGGGGGAAAAAAAAAGAAAATCTCATAACTTAGAAAATTCTGAGTTATGAAAATTTTCAATCTTAAACCCTAATTTGCAAAATTGGGTTTTTTGATGAACAATTTTCATGTTTTGACACATCTCGATGAAAAATGACCCTTGGCACTTGATTTTGACCAAAAAGCCAAAGTTTGACTTTTCAATGTACAGTCAAATTTTGATCAGTTGACTAAAAAATTCATCTGTCAATCCAATGCAATTGAGATCTTTTAAATCTTGTGAATAGGTAAAGATGATGCCATTGAATCCTTGAGTCCATGCTTGAACCCAATTTGCCATTGGCTAGGTGAAAAATCAGAAATTGCCCTTATACAGTCAAAACCCTAAAAATGACCATTTTTCCCTTTTGGTGATCTGATCAAATTTCTTGAGGAGTTTTGGTCCAAACTTGATCAAATGGTTCATATGAGATTATAATGTTGATGTGGATCAAAATTTATGAGGTTTGACTGTAAATTGGCCACAATTGACTTTTTCCTCAATACAGATGATTTCTAGGTCAACTGTCCAATTGACTGGTCAAAAATTTGATTCAAGGCTTGAAACTTGTTAGAGGCAATATTGTAGATCCAATATGAAATATGAAAGTCACTTTGAGAATTGGAAGTCCAAAAATCCCTGTGCAAACTCAAACCCTAATTTCAGGTCACCAATGCAAGGAGATGTCTTGATCAGAGCAAACCCTAATCCTTTCTGGAGTTCAAAGAGTCTTGTGGGGGGGATCTTGATAAAATGATAGGGCAAATTTTGGGGTACAACAGCTGCCCATGTTCAATCTTCTTGAACTTGAAGAGTTAGATTGACGAGTTTGCCTTTCGTGACTAGAAGGTAAAAGATGATTGGACACTAGAGTGCCCGTAAATTTGCACTCGTCAAAATGTAACTGAGGGAATGGGATTAAATATGCCATTTGGAGATGGTAGAATCTTGCTGGAGATGGGCTTAAAGATGCCATCCAAGACTTGTTTGTTGAGAATCAGGAGAATGAATGTCAGAATGGTATCCGTATCTGGAACGTATCTGAGTTGTATCTGGAGACTGGATTCGTATGAGCAAAGGAATGGCGTCCGTGTCTGGAGCGTATCCGATCTATAACTGCATTTGATTCTTGAATGAATATCAGAATGACTGCTGTGTCTGGAGTGTATCTATATTGTATCTGAAATCTGAATGGGCGACAGAAAAAAACATTCGTGTATGGAGCATCTCTGGGCTGGGGATAAATTCCGAATGAGTGACAGAATGGAAACCGTGTCTGGAGCGTATCTGGACTGTATCTGAAGTTGAGATCTTGTATGAGTAGCATAATTACTTCCGTGTCTGGAGTGTATCCGTACTATAACTGGGATCCTGACACGTGACAAAATGACTTCCGTGTCTAGAGTGCATCTGAACTTGCAGTTGATAGTTGAATCTGAATGAGAAATAGAATGGCTTCCGTGTCTGGAGCGTATCTAGTCTGTATCTGATTGCTGAAGTCTGAATGAGTAGTAGAATGACCGACGTGTCTGGGGTGTATCCATACTATATCTGAAATAAGAGATCTGAATGAATAGCATAATGACTTCCATATCTTGGAGTGTATCCGTACTGTATCTGAAATCTTTGAACATTTGTTAAAGGTAGCTTTTAATCTTATCTTGAAAAGGGTAAAATGTTAGCTAAAACACAAAGTTATGTTGCATGATATGTATGATGCAATAAAATGTGTTATATCAATATTTATGATATATGAATGTAATGGATGCGCATGTAAGCTGAGTAGCCGTCTTGTTGAGTGTGATATATCCTTGATAGCTGGAGATAATGAAATCTTTGACTGCTGCCGGGGAAAATAAATACTTGACCGTTATTGGAGATTCAAAATCTTTGATTGTTGAGAATGAGAAATCCTTGTACCACTGTTGGGGATTGAAAATCCTTGGTGACTTGTGTGGAGGTGAGAATCCTTCATGACTTTCCTTGAGGAATAAGGAAAACTATGACGATCTCTACTAGGGAACTAAAACCTTGGAGGCTTCCACTGTAGAAATGAGAACAAGAATCTTCGTTCTGCCGGGAAATAACCATGTGGGGAAAAGCTTATTCCTGTTTGGAAGAAGTTCAAGAGTTTAGGTTATATTCCACTTTGAGAATGAGAATCTTCATTCTGTCGAGAATATCAGGAACTCGGGTTATATGCCAATCTACTGGGGAAGCAATAATGAGAATCTTCATCCAGGTGTTTGGGTCAGGAGGTTGGGAGTATACCAATCTTCTGGGGTTTCAAGAATGAGAATCTTCATTCTGTTAAGGGTATCAGGAGCTTGGGTGTATGCCAATCTTATGAGGTTTCAAGGATGAGTGTTGTACCCCAAAATTTGCCCTCCCATATTCTTCAAGAAATTGCCAAGTCAAAGCCTCAAGATTCCCCAAGGGTTGCACAGTGTAAGAGCCTCCTTAACAGTCAAAATTAGGGTTTTGGTTCTGATCAAGAAGATGAAGTTTCCAAGGGTCCAATCAAGTCCCACATGCCTACAAATATGGTCAAGCATCCTCATACCAAGTTTCAAGATTTTCAGCACAAAATTGCACAGTCAAAACTCTAATTGCACTACAGTCAACTGTAGGGGCAAAATGGTCATTTAACAGTCAAAAGTTCAAATTTTTGGTCAACATCTCATTTTGAAGCCACAAACATCATTTGATCAATGCTTGATCATGATTCTCAAAGCTTGGCTCAAAAATCATCAAGATGCAAAAGTTTCCTTATTTGGATAGTTGAAAAAGTCAACTGTAAATTGACCAGGGCATAACTTTCACATGTATTATCACAAAAATTCCATCCAAAGCTCATTTTGAAGATAAAGACATTTCCAACAACTCCTATTCACACTTCAAGTCCAAGAAATGCTCTCACAAAAAGTTATCAGTTTCAACATTATAGGTCATTTTCAAAAGTCAACAAAAAGGGACTTTAAGTCAAAGGCCATAACTTGAGATTGGTAAATAAAAATGACATGGGACCAAAGGAATTGGTTAGAGGACTCAAATAACTTTCTAAAACGTCCAATAACATGAGCAAATCTTAAAAATTGAGCAAGTTATGCCTTGTGGAAGTTGGGAAATTTTTGGATATTTTGAAAAGTCAACATTGATTCAAATGACCTAAAATTGCTAATGGGCCTCTTTTTCTTCCACAATTCATTATCCAAGGCATGTGCACGACCATTAGGCCCAAAGGGAAGTTTTCTCCATTTTTATTTATTTATTTGGATTTTTTATCATTAATAATTCATTTAATTAAATAAAATACATGAAAAATACAAAACTAATGAAATAAAATCTTTTTGTGCAGAAAATATTCTCATTGGACACTCAAATTCGTGCATGACCAATTAGGGAAGGATTGGATATGATTTGGTATCAATTTGCATGAAAAGATTTGAAAATATCATGGCTTAAAAATCAAATATTACATTCATCAATTCATGGATTTTGGACCAATATTATTTGACCTAATCATTCCATACATAAGCCTGATCAGAACCCTAATGCCATGGACCAAAAAGCTGCGCCAGAAACCCTTGCACAAACTTGGAATTTTATCAAGAAAACTCAATTTTGAAAACCTAATTCTAGGACGATTCAGGGCCAAATAGCTACTCCATTAGCTTCCTTAAGGATCATAGGACGTGTTCCAATCATTCCCTAAGCCCCATAATCAAGAAAACGTGAAATCACCATTGAAGTTGGTAAGGAAAATTTCAGAATCGTTTTCTATCATTCATGCATTGTTAACATGTTTCATTGTTGTTTTTGTGTTTAGAATAATGTTTGCAAGCTAACCATATGCTTTGATTGGATTGTTATGCACTGTATGCAAAGATGCCATGATCGTGTTTTAGGGTTTGCAGAACTCTGAATTGGGGGTTTTAAAATATGGAAAAATTGGAGCATAAGACTTAGGCCACTCGATTCAGCATGCTCAGACGATCACAAGGCCACCCTCGCGCCTAATTTATGGAGCCCCAGGGGCTATTCGCTATTTTCTGATAGGTTGCCTAAAAGAACGGTGTAAAAACCATTGCCTGTTTCTTTTGTATTTTCAGGAAAACAAAAATCATGAGGAAGACGATGAAGTGGCATAAGCTGAATGGCTGGTTCAAATTTCGCGCGTAAAGCGCCCCACTAACCATTATTTATTTTATATTTATCGTTTATTGTTTAAGGTACAACACGCGCATCTGGAACGGTTGGAAAGCATAGTGACTGGTAAACCATAGGACCTGGGTTCGAGCCCCAGGTCCTCACCCCCTTTCATATTATTTTCCCTTTAATGTTCATATGCAATTTCTGTCTGAAGGAGCACCATGTGCCTTCAAAATCAAGCTGGCCACGCGTCCCAGGGTACTCAATCAAAGGCCCAGATCTGATGAGCTCAGTGCATCCTAGTCAACGCGTATACACGCGTCCTGAAAAGTCAAAGAGGCCAGGAATTTAAATGGGCCAGATTGCTAAAAGGAAACCTCACACTTTGGGGCAGACCCCCTAGGTTTTGCCATCTTTTTTTACATTCTTTCTTTTTTTTATTATTTCTATTTTCTTTTTAATTATTGTTTTGTTTAATTAATTTATTATTTTCATAAAAAAAACATAAAACACCAAAAAATCAGAAAAGAGAAAAAAAATAATAAATATTTTATTTTAGTATTTTTATAAATAAATTACATTAATTAAATTTAGTTATTAAATTAGGTTTAATAGTAATGTTTTCTTAATTAATTTAAAATTTGTAGAACTAGGGTTTTTGATAATTTTTTATTCTTGTTTTTTTCATAATAATCAAATATTTAATATTATTTATTTTTATAAATTAAATTGCATGAAAATAATTAGGGTTAATTTTAGGTCAAATTTTAATCTTTTCTTAACAAATAAAAATCGTAGAATTAGGTTTAAATGCAATTAATTCTTTTTTCATTAAAACCAAAAATACCAAAAAACAATTTCTTCTTTTTTTAATTAATTAATTTCATCATTTAATTTAATTTTGCAAAAAGGGTCCAACGCCCTCGTTTTAATTCTTATTTAATTCGCGTGCTTATTTCTTTTGCGCTTAATATTTATGTATCTCTCCCAAAGCCTTGTAATTAATTTTCTTGCATTTTACTTTTCTTTAATTCTTTATTTTTCTGTCAAATCGGGTTCAAGAAATTTTGGCGATGTGGACCCGCGCCTTTTGTAATAGCTTTAGACTTTTACTTTTCTCGCATTTTTAATTGTTAATCAAGGCATGAAAGAATGTATGGACAAAAATAAAAACAAACGCTAGATCACCAATAACATGACAAAGGAAAAAAATATCTGAAAACGACACACAAATCACACACCACCCCTAGGGTACGCCTCACTGTTGCCTTGCCTCGAAAGGTGATCGTCGAGTAGAGGATGTCTTAGTAAGTCCTCATGATCCGGGAACCTGGCATGAGGGTAGCTTCTAAGGTATCTTCCCATTGCTCTGGTGGTCACCATGTCCCGAACCTTCGAATTGACCCGAACACCTCCAACGGTGGTGCTACCTACCTCTCAATGGTGGGACGACACTACTTTAAAGGACATTTACACAGACGAATTCCTTAGGGTAGGTAGGTTCTCGTAGATACTTGCTCTAATTCAAAACAAAAACAAAAAACTTCTTTTCACACCGACACTTTGCAAAAAGCTTTCAAAACAACTTTTCAAACACTCTTGAGGACCGATACAAGAGTCGAACTGGAATTTTCAAAGAAACTTTTTTAAAACCCACATTGAAAAGCAAACAAACCATTTTTGAAAACACAAGTGAGCAAGTATCTAAGAGCCCATGGATAACCATGGATAGAAAGGGTGCTAACACCTTCCCTTTCTATAATCTACCTCCCGAACCGAGAGCAATCTCTTTAAGGAATTTTTCTGTGCTTTTGTCCTTTCCATTTGGAGAAAATAAAAGACGGTGGCGACTCTTGCTTCCGCGACATTTCGCGAACCAGCGTTAAAACAGTCAAATCCAGATCAATCGATCACAATGAGAATCTTCATTCTGTTAAGGGTATCAGGAGCTTGGGTGTATTCCAATCTTCTAAGGTTTCAAGGATGAGAATATTTATTCTGTTAAGAGTATCAGGAGCTTGGGTGTATGCCAATCTTCTGAGGTTTCAAGGATGAGAATCTTCATTCTGTTAAGGGTATCAGGAGCTTGGGTGTATGCCAATCTTCTGAGGTATTATCCTTGGGTGTATGCCAATCTTCTGAGGTATAATCCATGCACATTCTCACTTTGCCGTCCTTTTTAGGCACGGGAACAATGTTGGCCACCCATTGAGGATAAGAAGTAACAGCCAGAAATCCAGCATTGAACTGTTTCATAACTTCTGCTTTGATCTTCTCTGACATGTCAGGTCTCATGCGGCGGACTTTTTGTTTCACTGGTGAACAGTCTTCTCTTATGGGTAGACGATATACCACGATGTCTGTATCGAGTCCCGACATGTCTTTGTATGACCAGGCAAAGATCTCAACATAATCATGCAACAACTGAATTAGGCGCTCCTTGACACTCGACTCTAGATTGGCACCCACTTTGATTTCCTTTTTATCTTCCTCGCTACCCAAGTTGATTGTATCCAACAGCTCCTCATGAGGCTGAATAACTCTTTCCTCTTGTTGTAATAGTCTGGCCAATTCCCTTGGCACCTCACAATCTTCCTCACCTTCGTATTCGGCTTGGTAGATCAGATCTTCAGAGTCACTGAAGGCTATAGCAGTATCGTTACCCATGGGATCCGGAATGGAATGGTACCTGCATTTGTGAGTGTGGGTGTATGTAAGGGTATAGCCATCTTAAAACAATAAAATGTAAAAGAAAGACAATGAGCATAAAAGGTTTATATGTGAAAAAGCGTCCATGATTCATTGAATGTCATATGAAGATGAAATAAAAACCCTTACAAATGGACCATTGTGCCTCGGGTAAGACACAAGGTTTTTAAAATGCGAATTGTTCGTGAATATTACAAGTCCAACAGAAATGTAAAGGATAAATTACTGAGAGATGAAAGTTATTGGGATGAAGTCTCTGGCTTCCCAGTTATGAAGTCCTCCACTGACAGTAGGAAATATCCAATCTTCCAGGCTGCCATCCTCTTCATTGTCTTCTACTGCATTGACGCTTTGGTTGCTAATCTTCACAGGTGCCCCCCCAGCACGGGCACGGTGCACAACCTTCTGACCAGTTGAAGTAAACCCCAAGCCAAACTTGTCTGATTTGTACGGAATGTTTGGAAGCTGCCCCCAGATGGTGCATCCCCCCTCTTCCACTACTGCCTTTGCATACTTTAGATATGACATCCGAAGTGGAGGTCTTGTGATCTTAGGAATCGAGGATACCGCCTTGGTCGCTGCTACTTCTAGAGAGATTTCTTCAAAATATTGGAAAGGGGGTTCAATGAACTCACCATCTAACTCCACATATCAGAAGGAATTCAGATGACTAATCATATACTCCTTCTCCCCATGGACAGTTATGATCTTTCCTTGGACCGGGTATTTTAGAATTTGATGCAAGGTGGAGGTGATAGCACCGATATTGTGGATCCAGGGGCGTCCTAAAAGACAGGAGTAAGAAGGACGGATGTCCATCACATAGAAGGGTGAGTTGAAAACCTGAGTTCCCACCTTTATTGGGATGTCCACCTCCCCGTGGACCATCCTCTTCGAACCATCAAAAGCTCTCACCACTATATTACTGGGTTTTAAAGTCAGCCCCTCGCAATCCAATCTATCAAGCAAGAGATAAAGGATTATAAATAAACTGAAGTGGAAATATTATTCCCACTTTAGGTTCCTTCGTGATCACCTTCCCCGACACCTGCTCCTGCACAAATAACCAGCACAAGAAAAATTAACATTATAATTTTTATCCACCAAATGGACAACATACAATAAATTGGAAGCAAGACCAAGTGATACAAGTACATCCCAGAAGTCATAATTTATGTCATCAACATTAGTGGTAGGTAGGTTATTACAATTAGCAATTTGAATTTGTTGATTACCATGTTAAGGGAGTAAATTATGCAAATTTTCAGATGAACTTGTCATGTGATTGGATGCACCAGAATCAAGAAACCATGGGTGTAAAATATTAGAAGACTTACCCTGAATTCCCAAAGGTGAAAGAGTTGAAAGTACCATTTGTTGAATCATTTCAGGCTATAGAGTACCACCATTAGATTCACTAGTAACAAAAGGACCACTTGCAGAATTTGTAGTTGCATGAAATGTGTGCGCCAAACATTGTGTTGGTTATGGAGGACGTGTTGGACAATCAGAAATAATATGACCTTGTTCCTTGCAATAATTATAGAAATTTTTACTACAACTTTAATAAATATGTCCAAATTGTTTGCAAAAGAAAGATTAAACCTGTCTCATATCTCGACCTTTACCGTGGCCGCCACTGGCTCAGAAATAATAGCTTCATATGGCATGGCTTCTTGAGTAATGAGACATTGTTCCTCCCTTAGAATTTCTCCAACACATGTATCCAAAGAAGGAACAATATTTCTATTAAGCAAAGCACCTCTGGCAACTTCAAGTTATGGGTGAAGTTTCTGCGAGGGCAAAGTTCCTCTATAAGTATTTTAATGATGTCAAAATGACTATTAATCTCTCTCTCTCTCTCTCTCTATCTATCTATCTATCTCTCACTCTCTCTCTCTCTCTCTCTCTCTCTCTCTCTCTCTCTCTCTCTCTCTCTCTCTCTCTTCTCTCTCTCTCTCTCTCTCTCTCTCTCTCTATTTGGGTTAGTCCTATGAACAATCTTGCAATGAAATGATTGGAATGAAGATCTCCAGAAATAAGTGTTTTTGAGAAAATCTAATATGTGCATCGACTTAAAGATATATGTGGTCGACTCATCATCTTCAATCAAGTTTGGATGTATCAGGTAGAACCTTTTGGTCGAATCAAACTGAAAATCAAAGCATTCAAAGTTTGCATTGATGCAAGCCTTAAAGCGGTTGACGCACCTCTCTTCAAAATGGAATTCTCTCTGACTGTTGGATCTAACGCGTTGACCCTTCCGGTCGACTTAACTTGGGAATCAGATTATTCAGTGTTTGCGTTGATGCAAGTCCTGAAGCGGTCGACACATTTCACTTCAAAGTTGTTTTCTCTCCAGGTGCGGGTTGTGTCGCGCTAACCCCAGCTTCTGGTTAAGTCAACCGCTCGCTTGCCTCATCTGATTTTCTGCTATATTTATGGGTCTTGTCAATTAGGTAACATATATATATATATATATATATATATATATATATATATATATATATATATATATATATATATATATATATATATATATATATATATATATATATATATATATATATATATATATATATATATATATATATATATATATATATATATATATATATATATATTCATTATGCATGATTATGGAAAGTTAACAAGAACTAGTGAAAGATACACATAGTGCTCATTATCTTTATCCTCTCTTCTTAAAAATCAAAATCTACACATAATCATGGTTGTTGATTCAAGAAAATTGTTGTGGTGATAACGTTCAAATCAAGAATTCAATTCAGATTTGGGTTGAGCAATTATGGATTGTTCTTGAATAAAATCATTGGGATTTTCTCCTCCAGATTCCTATTGGTGCGGGAGTTTTTGCACAAGTCTTTTCTTCATTATATTCAGCTGAGTGAAAGGATTAAGAAATGTGGGTTTGCTTAATCAAGTAGCGGTAACCAGAGGATTGTGAAGATTGATTTGGGGTCAAATTTCTTGCGATCGAAACCAGCCAAGTGAAAGTGTGATACGGTGGGAGAACTGACTTGAAGGTTTTGCGTTTGATCGCAAATGTTGCGGTTAGCAAGAGTCACCACCGACTTTTCTTTTATCCAAAAGGAAAGGTGAAAAAGCACAGGAAAGACCTTTGAGATTATTTCTTGAGTTCGGGGGGTAGATTATGAAAAGGGAAGGTATTAGTACCCTTTTCATCCATGGTTTTCCATGGGCTCTTAGTTACTTGCTAGATCACTTGCTTTTATTTGAAATTGTGCTTTATGGTTTTTGAAAGTATTTTGTAAAGAGGCCATCGTTTAGACAAACTTTGTAATGATTCTCATTCGTAAGAATGTATACAAAGTGTTTGATCTTTTGAAAATGTTTTCAAGTTTTGTATGTTTTGAAAGTGTAGGTGTTTGTTTTGAAAATAGCAAGGATGTTTTATTTTGAAATGAAGCAAGTAATTAGGAGCATTCTACCTACTCAAAAGTCTTTCTTGTTCATTTTCTTTTCCTTTGACATTGTTATCTTACCATTGATTTGGTAACTAACCCTATCTTTGGATGTAAACAGGACGGGCGTGGGTCATCGTATAACCATGATTAGCAATGTTGCAAGGTATCTTAGCATTCTCTTTTAGGGACTAAGATCATTTGGAAGGCAACTTAGATAGCGTCATTGAGGAACTATGATCTTGTATTTTACTTGTTTTTGCTAAGATACCTCACATGCGTAATATGGCCATTTAGTAAGGCAACCAAGTGGATTTACCCTAGGGGTGCTTGTGTCTAAGTGTATTATTTTTCATGCTTGGCTTTATCTTTGATTAGGGTTTTCTAATTGATTGGTTTTAGTCTTTCCATACAAACCCTAATTACTATCATTTGTATATAAAGCGATAAATTGCGGAGTTTAAAATTACTACGCTATTACAATACTTGTGGGAGGGGGGTGTACAAATTATAAATGGGGATTGCAAGAAAATAAAGCCTAATTATCTATTACAACCATATTGAATTGGTACAAGAATTGAATAAATAAACGTACAAAAATGAATAATTATTCAAGAATGTAAATGTAAAGTAAATGGATATTTGTTTGGATTTTTTTAGAGAAAAGGGGTTTTGATTTTAACCTGATTAAGTAAAGGGAAAATAATTAATTAAAATTAAAACCTAAATTTACTAGGAAAAGAAATTTAATAAAACCATAATCTATTAATTGATTAAAAAGAAAATTAAATTTGTAAGAAGAATATTTTTTGGTATTTTTTATCTTAAAAATAATTCATAGTACTTATAAAATATTTTTGGTCTTTTTTGGTTTTGAAAGAGTATTTTTGAATTGTGAAGGAAATAAATTAAAACCCTAGTTTTCTAATTAAAATTACAAATTAATTGGTAAAATAAATAAATTATGATTAAGTAAAATAATTTATTTTGTGTAAAAAAATAAATAAATTTTATCAAAATATTAATCTAATGTTTTTATATTTTTTCTGATTTTTTAATATTAGGTGAAATATTTAAGAAGATCAATAAATAAAATAAGAAAAAAGAAATAAAAATGGGCCAGGGTGTGTAAGTGAAACAGGGGGTCAGAAAGTAAAAAAAAAAACAATAAGGCCCAAGGACGAAGCCCAACACTTGTCCAAAAAAGTCAGAATAGGAAAAATATGAAGAAAAAAAATCAAAAGGGTACCACTGTGGCTCGAACCCAGGACCCTCAAGTCACAGGCGCGCGCTTCTACCGCTGGGGGGGTGTGATACGGTGGGAGAACTGACTTGAAGTTTTGCGTTTCACTCGCACTTGTGCGGTTAGCAAGAGTCGCCACCGACTTTTCTTTTATCCAAAAGGAAAGGTAAAAAAGCACAGGAAAGACCTTTCGAGATTATTCTTGGGTTCGGGGGGTAGATTATGAAAAGGGAAGGTATTAGCACCCTTTTCATCCATGGTTTTTAATGGGCTCTTAGTTACTCGTTTAGATCACTTGCTTTCATTTGATTGTGTGCTTGTGGTGTGGGCTTTGAAAGTATTTTAAAAAATATCTTTGTAATGGTTCTCGTCTCTATAAGAACGTATAAAAAGCTTTGTTTTCGAAAAAGGGTTCAAAGATGTGTTTGTGAATCGTGTTTCGAAAAGTGTTTTGAAAAAATGTTTTGCAATGGTTCTCGTCTTTATAAGAACGTATACAAAACGTTTTGTCTTTTTTGAAAATGTTTTGAAATGAGAGTGTAGGTGTAAAAGTTTTTATCGTGAGCAAGCGAGTAACTAAGAGCGAATCTATCTACTCGAAAGGTCTTAAATTGTGTTTTTCTTCCTCCTTTTAATGGTGCTATCTTACCATTGATTTGGTAAGAAGCCCCATCGTTGGATGTGAAGGGACAGGCGCGGGTCAATTTTACAATCATCGAAAGCAACTTAGGAGACGCTTTAGCAATTTTCGTAAGGGACGAGATCGTTTTAATCGAAGGCAACATCGAGGGTCATCGAGGTACTACGATCTTTTTTATCGAAGGGTCATTGCTAGAGCGTCCCATATTTGAGGGACATGATTGTATTTCCGAGGCAACGAGCGAGGTTACCCTAGAGGTGCGCGTGTGAGAAAGTGTGTTGGTTTCAAGTTATTTTATTCTTTGATTAGGTCATCTAGCGATTGATTTTTTTTGAATCTTGCCATACACGCCTAATTACTATACAATATATAGAAAGCAGTAAATTGCGGTAATTGAAATTCTACGCTATTACAAAGTATTCGGGAATGGGGGTACAATTTTTACAAATGGGGATGAATCAAATGAGATAGAAATGTCTGAATATCAAATAATACAACCAAATCGAATTTTGTACGATTTATATAAAGCTATGACGATCCATGAAAATAAAATTAGCAAAATATAAAATGCTAAATATTTACTTGAAAAAAAAAGGTAAAACATATTCTAAAAAATAAAAATAATTGATTAAATTAAAATCTTTATTTTTTTATTTTTTTATTAATCATATAAATAAATTTAAAGAAAGAAAACAAACTAAGTTAATTTTTTGATGTTTTATTAAATGTAAATTAATCAAAACAAGTTTATATATAAAAAAAGAAAATGATAAAAGTTAATCACACAAAAAAAATTAAGTCAAATTAATAAAAATGTATTTTATGTTTTATCTAGTAAATTGCATAACAAATAAAATATTAGAAGGAAGCAAATTTAAAAAAAAACAAGAAGCATGGGCTTAAGTGAATGAGGTGTGAGGCCCAAAGAGAACAAAGAAAAGCTTATGTGCTGTAACAGCAAACAAGCCAGGAGGGGGGTGTACCAGTAAAACGCGTAAATTGGCCTTAGGGCAATTGTAAACAACAAGCCCAAACTCTCTAACTCTGTTTAATTGTTTGATTAAGGGAAGCAAACAAAAAAATCAGGGTTCTTGAACCCCTTTGTTCACAGTGGCGCCGTTCTCATCTTCTTCATCCATCTCTATTCATCACTTAACCTTTGTTCATCTCTAAATTATCTCACTACTCGTCCCTTCCTCATTTCGCGAACAAATCGCTCTTGGCCTCTCTAACTCACCCTGATTTGTATTTTTTGGAAACCCTAAGTTTTGAAATTGAATTTATGTCTAAGGGTTTCAAAAATGGTTCAACTGATCTTCCTCCCCCCCCCCCAACTCTCTGTTGCTGGAACGGTTGTCCTCGCCTCCCTAATCAAATGCTAATGATGTTTTTTGAAAAAAAAAAGGTAAGGTTCTGTTCTTATTAAAGCCTAAACGATTTCGTTGGTTTTTTGTCTTGTTATGTTTCTGCTAATTAACTTGCTCTTTTAAATGCATGACAATACATGACTATGGAAGATTTGGAAAGAGAGGGAAACCCTACCTGTTAAAGTTCTTTCTGTGAAAGGGAAAGGGGATGGCGAGGCGGTGACCGTGTTCCGTGGTGGCGGGATTTGCGCGAGGGGGAAGAGATGATGATGGAGGCGTGATTTTTTGACTCTTTGGTAACTTCTCCTATCTCTGTGTTTGAATGATGATGATGCTGTTTTTCTGGATTTTTTTATTTTTGTGATTTAAATGCTGGTTTACAGTTTTGGACTTGTGGTTTTGGAGGTTGTGGATGTGTTACTGATTTTGAGTTAACATGTTTTTGGTTTGATTCTTGGCTACTGGTTTTTTTGGTTGTTGGAGTTTGTTATACGTTTTTGGTTATGTTTTTAGTTTATGTATTTTTGACAGTTTTTGATGATGGTTGTTGGTTTGGGATCTTGAGGCTTGACTCTGGTTTTTTGTGAGTTTGGAGATTTTTGACTTTTGACAGTTTTGAAACTTGTGTTTCAGTTTGAGGCTTGGTGATGTTTCTCTGGTTTTTTGGTTATGTTTTTGATATTGGGCTACTGTCTTTTGGTTTTTGTTCTGTTTGAAACTTGTCTCAGGTTTGAGACTTGTTGCAGGATTTGATATTTTGAGATGGTTTTACAGTTTGTTACAGGTTATGCTGTTTGAGGATGGCTTGGGATATTTGGCTTAGTATGTTTGTTAACAGGTTTTTCATGATGTTACTGGTTTGAATGGTTAATAGTTTTCGTTACAGGTTTGGTTCTTTTGAGAGTTTTGATGGTAGTGATGGTTTGGCCTTGTTACAGTTTTGGTTTGAGGATGTTGTTTTGAGATGGTTTTACAGTTTGAGACTTTGAGGTTTTGGATTTATGGATTGACAGTTTGAAGGTTGGAGACTTTGACAGTTTTTGGTTTTGTGATTTTTTGTATTTGATGATGGTTTAGATTTTGAGACCTCTCTTACTGTTTTATTGCTTTCTTTTTATTCTATTCACCCTACTTCTGTTATCTTTATTCAAAATGGTGGGAAAACAAAGAATTTGAATATTTTACTATATTGTTCTTTTGGCTTTTTGGTGGCAGTTTTGTTTTCTAGCAACTTCTATGCAATTTGTGCCAGGCAGGGCAGCAGGGCTGTGTATCCCAATAACCTATGTGACTTCTTTCCTCTCTTCTCTCTCAATGACAATAGGAAAGCAAATTGCTTTTTGTCCCTTTTTCCAATTCTGAAAAGTTTGCAAAAGGAAAATGATGATTTTATGCTTCTTGAACAAGTTTCTTTGTTTGACTTAGCATCTCATGTTGCCATACTTCTGCCTTTTGTTGATGTTGTTTGTTGTTTGCTGTATTGCTGTCCAGTTTGCGCTGCTGTTTGGATAAGTCTGTACCATTCTGTTTGGACAATTTTGCTTGCCTCTTGTTTGGACAGTTTTGCTGTTTGTTGTTTACCATATTGCTGTTTGTTTGGTTCTGTTTGCAATATTTGTTTGGGCAATTTTGCAGCATCTCTGTTTGGACAGCTTGTAGCATTTCTTTTCCTTTTTCTTTTTGTGAACCAAGAAGAATAATCTTCTTGTGATTTGCAAATAGAGGAAATAAATTGTGATGAATTAAAATGGCCTTCTGATTCCACTTTGCAAACTTTAATGATGAATAGCATTTAAAATCTATGTTTATGCCCAAATGATTTTATACTAATCACATTTTCTTTCTTTTATTTTCATGTGAGCACAATGGATATGACAAAGCAAGGAAGGCAAGAACTTTATGGCAAGCATGGAAGTCTTCAGAGATAAACAAAAGAACTTCAGTCTAACTTAGGCATAGATTAGTTCTCCTAGGCCAATCAAGCATTTAGATTTTCTTTGTAATTTAGAAAAAAACATTCTTGTATTGTATCCAATAATTGTATCAATTTATTTTCAAATACGATAAGTTGTAAGACCTAAAGTATTTAAAAGAATAAATTGTTTTGTAACAATGTATGAAATTGGAGAAAATCTTATGAAATGTTCTTGTGTCACTTGAAATCCTTTACTGATAATAACTTGTAATTTTCTCCTCGCATCCTAATTGGCTTTTGAAATTCCCAATCAAGATATTTGAAACAAAATGCTCCAGTCTGGTAACTTAAATCCCAATAATTTTGTAATCTTGCAACTGCATTTCAAACAAACATGCACTGTACATTCCATTTCCTGACCAAGCAAATGTTTTAAAAGATGCAAATCGTATGGTTAACCTGGATCAAACAATCATGACTTGAGAACAAAAATTGTCTTTTCAGTAAACTTGAGAAAGCATGAAGACCTGTGAAAACCAATTGAATCTTTTTGAGAATTCATTTCTTTTGAGAATTGCAAGAAAACCCTAATTGTTGGTTTACCACCACAGAAGAGAATATGTCTGATTGATTTCTGAGCCAGCTTGAACATCTGAGAAACCCTAGGGTTGTGTTTTCTATGAAAAATGGGAGGGAAAACTTTGGGGTACAATAGCTGCCCCTGTTCAATCTTCTTAAACCTGAAGAGTTAGATTGGCGAGTTTTGCCGTTCGTGACTCGAAGGTAAAAGATGATTGGACACTAGAGTGCCCATAAATTTGCACTCGACAAAGGTGTAATTGAGGGAATGGGCTTAAAGATGCCATTTGGAGAGGTGTTAGAATCTTGTTGGAGATGGGCTTGTAGATGCCATCCAAGAATGTTTGTTGTAAATCAAAAGAATAAGCATCAGAATGGCGTCCGTATTTGGAACGTATCTGAATTATATCTGTAGGATGAAACTGAATAAGCAACAAAATGATTTCCATGTCTAGAGTGTATCTGGACCGTATCTGTAGGATGAAATCTGAATGAGTGACATAATGACTTCTGTGTCTGGAGTGTATATGTACTGTATCTGACTGAGAAATAGAATGGCTTCCGTGTCTGGAGCGTATCTAAACTGTATCTGAAATCTGAATCTGAATGAGTATCAGGATGGCTACCGTGTCTGGAGCGTATCTGGACTGTATCTTGAAATTGAGGTCTGAATGAGTAACATAATAACTTCTGTGTCTGGAGTGTATCTGTACTGTATCGGTACTTGGAATGTGAATGAGTAACAGAATGACTTCCGTGTCTGGAGTGTATCTGAACTGTATCTTGAAATTGAGATCTGAATGAGCAACAGAATAACTTCCGTGTCTGGAGTGTATATGTACTATATCTAGAATCTTTAAACATTTGTTAATGGTAGCTGTTAATCTTATCCTGAAAAGGGTAAAATGTTAGCTGAAGCACAAAGTTATGATGCATGAAATGTATGATGCAATATATGTACTTCATCAATGTTTATGATATATGGATGTAATGTATGCGCATGTAAGCTGATTTGCTGTATCGCCGAGGAAAATAAATCCTTGATTGCTGCTGAGGAAAATAAACCCTGATGAGGATTCCGTTGTGAGAGTAATTCTGTATACTTCTTGAGGAATCTGTTTGGGGAATCCAGAGAATTTTAATGACTTCTACTGGGGATTTATGACGGGAGTCTTTTATTCTGTCGAGGAGAAATAAAAACTCTGTATGGAAAAGCTTATTCCTATTTGGAAAAAGTTCAAGAGTTTCGGTCGTCTGCCACTCTACTGGGGAGTTACTCTAGGTTGGGGAGAAACAAAAGCTAACTGTTATCTGGTTGATTTTCAGGCTTCAAGACAACTTGTTGGGGGAAACTGGATGATTTCCGCTGTGGGTTGATAGTTTAAAGTTTCGGCTCTGCTGGGGATTGGTAGTTGGTAGTCTCAGCTCTGCTAGGGATCTGTAGTTCAAAGTTTTGGCTCGCTGGGGATCTTAATGACGTGTTGTAGGGATTGCTCATGGAATAGCCTAAAGACGTTTTCCTAATCTTTCAACCTGTCAGTAATTACTCTTTTCCATCCTGTTTATTTGTAAACAGTAATTATGTTCAAATGCATATGTTCATTAATGAATCATTGGACGTTTTTGCAAATAAAACACAAGTGTAAAGAAAAAGGCAAATAGTTTTCTGTACTTTGAAAGAGATATCTTTGTATTTACTTTGAATAAGTATTTTTGTACAAAGGAGACAGACATCCTAGTAAGAGGATGGTGTCATAAAAATTTACAAAGAAAGATAGCTATGTGTAATAATCCCATGGGGTTCCCATTCTGCTATAGCCTTCATATCTCTGAATATCTTGTCCGTTTGTTGCTTCGTCCAAAGATGATTGAATTGATCAGAAGCTCCGAGTTAGTCCGTGAAGAGATTGTCCTTAAAGTGATCTGACGAGACATAGTCATACGCTTTAATTCCCTAACTTTTTCCTGGACCGCCCTTTCGGGTTTTCAGTCCACCGGGAAACCCTTTTTTGCCCAAGTCGCCCTTTCAGGTTTTCAACTTGTCGGGTGTACAGATTCTTTTTGTTTTATCCCTATTTTTTTCCCGAACCTTTTGGTTCACCGGGATGCCCTTGTTTTGCCTAGGTGTGTCAACCTAGCAGGTCTTTTATGCGTAGTATCTTTTGACTATGACTGCATTCGCAGGGTGCAGCAGATCGTCGCCGTCCATAGTGGTTAAGATCATTGCCCCACCAGAAAAGATGTTCTTAATTACAAATGGTCCTTCATAGGTAGGAGTCCATTTTCCCCTGGGATCACTTTATGGATAGATGATGCGCTTGATCACAAGATCTCCAACTTGATACACCTGGCGTCTGACTTTCTTATTGAAAGTCTTGATCATCCGCTTTTGATACGTCTGACCATGGCAAACAACAATAAGTCTCTTTTCGTCAATTAAGTTCAACTGATCAAGTCGGGTTTGGATCCAATCGTCTTCACTCAAACCTGCATCCTTCATGATTCTTAAAGAGAGGATCTGGACCTCAATAGGTAAAACAACCTCCATGCCATAAACTAAAGAATAGGGTGTTTCCCCAGTTGAAGTGTGAGTCGTGGTACGGTACCCGTGGAGAGCAAACAGTAGCATCTCATGCCATTCCTTGTAGGTGACTGTCATTTTTTGTATGATCTTCTTAATGTTTTTGTTCGCAGCTTCAACTGCACCATTCATCTTTGGCCGATAGGGAGACGAATTGTGATGTTGAATCTTGAACTGCTCGCATAAGGCGATGATCATAGTATTGTTAAGGTTTGTACCGTTATCAGTGATGATCCTTTCGAGGATACCGTACCGACATATAAGGTTCTGCTTCATGAAGCGGGAAACAACATTCTTAGTAACGGATGCGAAG
The DNA here is from genome assembly GCA_948472305.1 of Vicia faba. Lineage (NCBI taxonomy): Eukaryota > Viridiplantae > Streptophyta > Magnoliopsida > Fabales > Fabaceae > Vicia > Vicia faba. The sequence goes on along the minus strand of OX451736.1, from coordinate 1,268,197,402 downwards.
GAAGATGCTTCGACCCACTTGGTGAAGTAGTCAATGACCACCAGAATGAAGCGGTCTCCATTGGATGTTGTAGGCTTGATCTCTCCAATCATGTCGATTCCCCACATAGCGAAGGGCCAAGGAGCCGTTAAGACATTTAGAGGAACCGGAGGCACGTGCACCTTGTCTGCATAGATTTGACATTTATGACAAGTCTGGGAGTGTTGATAGCAGTCTGCTTCCATGGTAGACCAGTAATAGCCTGCCCGTAGAATCTTCTTTGCCATCGTATTCCCACTAGAGTGAGTTCCAAAGGTACCTTCATGCAATTCAGCCATAATCTTTTCAGCTTCAATCTTATCCACACAACGAAGCAGAATAGAATCATGATTGCGCTTGTACAGGATGCCATTACTTAGGAAGAACTTAGCTGAGAATCTCCTTAAGAACTTTTTGTCATTGAATGAAGCTCCTTCTGGGTATTCTTGAGCCTCGAGATACCTTTTGACTTCATGAAACCAAGGCTGGTCCACTACTTCTTCGGTATTAATCTCGTGACAGTGTGCGGGTTCGTCCATCCGTTCAATGGTGATCTGGGGAGCCTCGTTGTCCCAATTAAGTTTAAACATGGATGACATTGTAGCTAGAGCATCTGCTAGCTGATTTTCTTCTCGCGGGAAGTGCTCGAAGGTAATCTGCTCGAAATGTGGTAACAATGTCAAGACATGTTCTTTGTAAGGGATGAGGTTTTGATGCTTAGTGTCCCATTATCCTTTGATATGACTGATGACCAAAGCTGAATCCCCAAACACAACTAAAGATTTGATTACCAAGTCTATGGCAGCCTTGAGTCCAAATATGCATGCTTCATACTCTTCCATGTTGTTCGTACAGTTGAAGCAAAGTCTGGCGGTGAAAGGAGTATGGCATCCTTCCGGAGATATAAGCACATCACTGATACCGTTACCAAGCGCATTGGAGGCACCATCAAAGTACATGGTCCATCGAGATCCTTGTTCAGGTTCGTCATATAGTCTGAAATCTCCAACATTGTCCAATGTCATGATGTCTTCGTCAGGGAAGTCGAACTTCATGGATTGATAATCTTCTACATCTTGATGGGCCAGATGATCAGCTAGCACACTCCCCTTTATAGCTTTTTGGGCCGTGTACTATATATCGTATTCCGTTAGGATCATCTGACATCTAGCTATTCTTCCAGATAGAGCAGGCTTCTCAAAGATGTACTTGATCGGATCCATCTTAGATATCAGCAAAGTGGTATGAGTCAACATGTACTGCCTTAGCCGGCGAGCAGCCCATACCAAAGCGCAACAAGTTTTCTCGAGCAGTGAATATCTTGTTGCACAGTCGGTAAACTTTATGCTAAGGTAATAAATGGCATGCTCTTTTCGGCCAGACTCGTCATGTTGTCCCAGTACGCACTCCATTGAATTCTCTAGGACGGTCAAATACATGATTAGCGGTCTTCCTTCGACTGGTGGCATCAAGACGGAAGGTTCTAGCAAATACTCCTTGATTTTGTCAAAAGCAATCTGGCATTCGTCATTCCATCTGACTACCTGATCTTTCTTCAACAACTTGAAGATTGGTTCACAGGTAGATGTTAAGTGAGAAATGAACCTAGCAATGTAGTTTAGGCGTCCCAAGAAACCTCTAACCTCCTTCTCAGTGCGAGGAGCATGCATTTCTTGTATAGCCTTGACTTTGGCAGGATCAACCTCGATGCCTTGGTTGCTTACAATGAAACCTAAGAGCTTATCGGACCGGACTCTGAATGTGCACTTGTTTGGATTCAATCTTAGCTTGTACTCCTTCAACCTGGAAAACAGCTTTTGCAAGTGATCAAGGTGTTCTTCTTCAGTTTGTGATCGGGCTATCATGTCATCTACGTAGACCTCTATCTCATGATGTATCATATCATGAAACAAAGCTACCATGGCACGTTGATAGGTTGCCCCGACATTCTTCAGTCCGAATGGCATCACTTTGTAGCAGAATGTACCCCATTGTGTGACAAAAGTAGTCTTCTCCATGTCCTCAGGTGCCATTTTGATCTGGTTATAGCCTGAGAATCCGTCCATGAAAGAAAATACTTTGTGCTGGGTTGTATTGTCAACCAGGATGTCGATGTGTGGAAGTGGAAAGTCGTCTTTAGGGCTGGCCCTGTTTAAGTCTCTATAATCCATGCACATTCTCACTTTGCCATCCTTTTTAGGCATGGGAACTATGTTAGCAACCCATTGTGGATATGAAGTAACAACCAGAAATCCAGCATTGAACTGCTTCATAACTTCTGCTTTGATCTTCTCTAACATGTCAAGTCTCATACGACGGACTTTCTGCTTCACCGGTGGACAGTCTTCTCTAGTAGGTAGACAGTGTACCACAATGTTTGTATCGAGTCCCGGCATGTCTTCGTACGACCAGGCAAAGATCTCAACATAATCATTCAATAGCTGAATTAGGCGCTCCTTGACACTCGGGTCTAGATTGGCACCCACTCTGATTTCCTTTCTGTCTTCCTCAGTACCCAAGTTGATTATATCCAACAACTCCTCATGAGGCAGAATAGCCCTTTCCTCTTGTTGCAGAAGTCTAGTCAATTCCCCTGGAACCTCACAATCTTCCTTACCTTCGTATTCGACATAGTAGACCAGATCTTCAGAGTCACTGAAGGCTATAGCAGTATCGTTACCCATGGGTTCCAGAATGGAAGGGTACCTGCATTTGTGAGTGTGGGTATGTGTAAGGGATAGCCATCTTAAAATAAATAAAATATAAAAATAAAGACAATGAACACAAAAGTTTGTATGAAAAATGTCCATGATTCATTGAAATGACATATGAAAATGAAATAAGAACCCTTACAAATGGACCATTGTGCCTCGGGTAAGACACAAGGTTGAAAAAGTACAAACTGTTTGTGAATTATTACAGATCCAACAGAAATGAAAAAGATAAATTAATGCGGTATGAAAGTAATCGAAACAAAGTCTTTTGCTTCCCAGTTGCACAGTCCTCCGCAGACAGTAGGAAATATCCAATCTTCCAGGCTGCCTTTTTCTTCACTCTCCTCTAGTGCATTAACCCCTTGATGGTTGATCCTCACAGGTGGCCCTCCGGCACGGGCGCGGCGCACGGCCTTTTGAGTGGATGAAGTAAATCCCAATCCGAACTTGTCTGATTTGTAGGGAATGTCTGGAAGCTGCCCCCAGATTGTGCTTCCTCCCTCTTCAACCAATGCTTTTGCATCCTGGAGAGATGACATCCGAGGCGGAGGTCTAGTAATCGTGGGTACAGAGGACACTGTCTTGGTCGCCGCTATCTCCTGAGCTACCTCTTCAAAATGCTGGAAAGGAGTTTCGATGAATTCTCCATCCAATTCTACATAACAGAAAGAATTCAGATGACTGATCATGTATTCCTCTTCGCCATGAACAGTTATGATTTTCCCCTGGACAGGGTACTTGAGCATTTGATGCAGAGTAGAAGTGACAGCTCCAGCATGGTGGATCCAAGGTCTTCCCAACAGGCAAGAATAAGAAGGACGGATGTCCATCACATAGAATGTGGAGTTGAAGGTTTCAGTTCCCACCTTAATCGGGATGTCCACCTCCCTGTGGACCATCCTTTTAGAACCATCAAAGGCTCTGACGATTATATTGTTGGGTTTCAGGGTTAAGCCTTCACAATCCAGTCTATCCAAGGCTTTCTTCGGCAAGACGTTCAAAGACGAACCAGTGTCTACCAGTACATGTGTTAGGGTTGTCCTTCTGCATTCTACTGAGACATGCAAAGCATCATTATGTTTTCTCCCTTTCGAAGTTAAATCTACGTCGGAGAATCCTAGACCATTGTCAGCTGTTAAACTAGCCACGCATTCCTGGAATTGATCAACGGAGGTTTCTTGTGGCACGTGGGCCGTCTTCAAAAATCTTATCAGAGCCTTAGCATGAGCTTCTGAACAAAGCAACAGGGCCAACATGGAGATCTTTGAGGGGGTTTTCCCGAGCTGTTCCACCACATCATAGTCGCTTTTCTTGATTATTTTCAAAATTTCCTCCATTTCTTTTTGAGAGGTTTCAGGGATGATCAACGGCTGAGCTCTCGTCCTGACGGGCTCTTCTTGGATCCCTTTCCCTCGAACATCAGTAGCAGCAGAGGGGATAACCAAGGGGGTTGTGACTTCTTATATGATTGGTGTACTTGCAGATATGTTTACCGGTGTAGAGATAACCTTAGGAGCAGCTGAGGGTCCAAAAATTTCCTTTGGAGGGGCAATCTCTGGAGAAAAGATTCTTCCACTACGGGTAACTTTGCTTGTTCCGACAATGTTACTAATGTCAGGATTGTCTTCTTCAGAACTCTCTTCATCGGCAGTCTATTCAATCTGTTTGACACCATGGTTGTAGATTTCTCCACCATAGTTCCATGGTACTGATTTGTCGGACTTGTACGGGACTGGTCCGGGCATGGTTATCTTCAAAGGTGCAGCCTTTGGAGCGGATGTAATCCTAACGGGTCTTTTAGGGACCTTGGAAGGATTGGCGGATATGGTTATTATTGAAACATCATTAACAGGAGTTGATAAAACAGGAGTCTTCTCAAATAGGATTTCTTGGTTATCAATTAGGCGTTGGATGCCTATCTTCAACAATGGACAGTGGGTTAATGAGGATGAACAAAGGTGACAATCTTCTTCACAACCTAGGAAAACCCCAGCCTTCAACAAATTTAACTTGATTATAGGGAGCAGAGTTATCAAATCATCTACAGTAGCAACAAACAGATCCTCCTCAACAACATGGGCGTTGTGGCCGTGCCTTGGCATTGGAGCAGAGATGACATTGGGTTTTTCAGGTGCGTCGAATTCAACTTCTTTAGCATCTATCAGATCCTGAATTTTATTCTTCAGGGCCCAACAATTGTCAGTGTCGTGCCCTGGGCTCTCCGAATGGTAAGCGCACCTAGCGTTCGGATGGTAGTGCAGAGAAGCAGTATTCGGATTCTTCGGGGCCTCTTTCAGACTTGCTAGATTTAACTTCAAGAGATGGGGTAGAACTTGGGAAGGAGTCATGTTTATTCCGGTGAATTGCCTAACTGGCCTTTCCACCCTAGTTTGATTGGTTCTCGGTTGACTGGTTCTGGACTGATCAGATGCAGACTTCTGAATCATAACGGCCTCCACCGCTGGCCGGCGCTCAACTCTTCCTTGACCCCTCTGAGAGTAGACAATTGATACTTCCTTCTTTCCCGTGAAAGGTTTTCTGATGGCAGCAGAAGTAGATGCATCTTTTTGGATTTTCCCGCTTTTTATACCGGCCTCCACTCTTTCTCAGGTTAGAATCAATTCAGTGAACCCAACAGACAAACTTCCAATCAGGTGATTGAAGAAAGGACCTGATAGGGTACCCAGGAACATGTCTACTAGCTCCCTCTCAGATAGGGGTGGTTGTACCCTTCCGGCTAAATCCCTCCACGTTTGGGCGTAGTCTTTGAATCCCTCATTGGACACCATGGCCATACTCTGGAGTTGAGTACGGGTTGGTGCCAAGTTGGCATTGTATTGATACTATTTATAGAAGGCGGCTGCCAAATCTTCCCAATTATGCACATCAGACCTCTCTAACTGGTAGAACCAATCAAGTTGTGTTCCTGACAAACTGTCCTGGAAAAAGTGAACCCACAAGTCTTTGTCAGCAGAATGCGGCTGAATTTTCCTGACATACGATCGTAGGTGCATCTTGGGACAAGACACCCCATCATACTTGGCAAATAGAGGTACTTTAAACTTAGGCGGGATTACAATTCCAGATACCAGCCCCAACTCCTCAAAGTCCAGCCCCAGTACTCTCTGTACTTCCATAGCAACTAGACGCTCTTCCAAGTTTTTGTATTTGTCATCGGCCGAAGGGTACTATTGTTCGGAGTAGTCCTCTTCCTCTTCTTCTTCTGCTTCAGAATCAGATGGTACTATCATCTCTTTACCTTTTCTTTCCCCCTCTTCAGATGTTGATGGGAATTCCAAGGTCCGTCTGGCTTGTCCTTCAAACCTTCTGCCCATGACAACCACACCGGCTCGCTTCTTCTTCTTTTTCTCTTTCTCTTTCTCTAGAAGAGTCTTGAGCTCCTCCTGCCCCTTGGATAAGGTCAAGAGTAGTTGTTGAAATTGTGAATTCTGAGCTTGTAAGTCTTTGACCGTTTATTCTAGATCCATCTTGTTGAAATAAACAGCAGAGAGATGAGGAAACTTGGTGTGAAGACCTGCTTATGCATATGATGAATGATATGTATTCATGCAATGCTTTCAAGGATTCAGAAATTCAAATTTGTTTTAAACAAAAAAGAAACACATGTCATATTAATAAGATATAATTTGTTAGTACATCAATGCCCCTTGGGCAAAATAATACAAAATTCTAAGGTAAAAAGACGTTGCGCATCCTCTTTGGTGCAATGTAGGTGTTGAGAGTCTGCTCTTCGTGAAGTAGTCGAGTGAGTTCCAAAACCTTCTTCTCGCTTGCGTAGAATTGGGCTTCGAAAGTATCACGCTCTCCCTTGAGTTGTATCCAACTCCTTTGTAGATCTTCGAGTGATGTTGGCATGTCAGGATGTAGGAGGTGTATGGAACATCTCCTTCCTTAACAGGCTCTATAATCACTGGGAGAATGGAGGGGTAAGGCATTATAAGACTTTGGGCGCGGGTTCGTACCCACTTGAGGTAAGGCTCAAGGTGGATGGAATTCTTGTGTCCCAAGGTCTTACTATCTACCTTGTTAGGCATCCTCCAAGCTCGGATGAACCTTTGACGAAGTCCTTGATTGTCGTTGTCAAAGTCAAAGACCAATCCTTGAATCAACATATCATGTGGGCCATCCCTTCGGGCATAACCAAATTATCTTAGAGCCAAGCAGGGGTTGTAGGTGATGCCTCCCCTAATGCCAAGTAGAGGGAAATTAGGGAATTCCCCACAACGGTCGACGATGATAACATTCTCTTTGGTTCGAGAACACCAATGAATATCTGAATGTGTAAGAGTCATCAATCGTTGTGACCACCTCAAACCTTGCTCATTCTTCAAGACTGATTGGGGAAGATGAGAAATAAACCATCTTTCCAGGAGAGGAGTGCAACACATGAGAACACCTCTTTTCCTCATTGTACGAGTGTGAAAAGAGTGGAGGATATCCCCAAGCAATGTAGGCACCGAGTTACGAGTCATGAAGATTTTGACAGCACTCACATCTATGAGTTGGTCAGGGTTAGGGAACAAGACCATCCCATAGATGAGAAGAGCTACAATCTCCTCAAAAGCTTGTAAGTCCAAGGAATTCCAGCAGCTTTGGGCCTTCTCAAACAAGAACTTTGCCAAGAAGCCTTTGACACCACTTCTACTTTCCCAATGTGTTGTGACATCAGATGAGTGCAAGTGTAGGGCTTGAGCAATCTCTTCTGGATTTGGATCTCTTTCCGTACCATTGAAGGGTAGTTGTTTGAGAATAGGAATCCTTAAGAGTTGAGAAAATTCCTCCAAAGTGGGCACAAGTTGGCAGTCAGGAAATGTGAAGCAGTGATGCAAAGGGTCAAAGAACTGGAAAAGAACTTTCATCATGTCTTCCTCTGTGTTATAAGTGACTAAGTTGATTAGACGACCATGTCTCTCGGTGAATGGAGAATTCTCAGGAATCCTTGAAGCTAGCTCCTTGAGTTATGGAGGAATTCTTACAAGGTTGATTTGGATGGTTTTCCTGCGAAGTGAATCCATAACCTACAAAACAAGAACAAAGATGAATTTCCAAAATCCTTGAAATGGTTAGTGGATGCGTATGATGCTTCATGATGTCCATGATGTTATGCTCAAGTATATATGTACAAGAAAATCACACAAGTTCCTATTTTAGGCTTGCATGGGGTTTCATAGGTAAATACCCTCTTGAAGTTTAGTTGGCTCGACCTGTCCTAGAAATAGTAACCGGGTTCTAAGGAGCTCAATATCACTGGATTGTTTCCTTGTTCATTGTTTCAATTCAGCCTCTTTACTGGCGACTGAAATATTCCAAGGAACCAACCCTCAATGAATGTAGTATCAAGTATCTACCAACTTCAGACTGCACCAAAGCCGGTCATCTCACTACATCCTAAAAGGCCAAGTTGGTCAAGTAAAGGTTCTAAAAGTCCATTAGTGCTTCATGACATCACTCAGCGGAACCATATTCTCTTTGATTGACTCAAAGGATACCGGTACCCACAAATATGTCGCACTAATATAGCTATTGCTTAGACCATGTCGGTATACCCCGTACAGTTTCCACAATGTATTGCTATTTACCTATGAATGTTTCCCAAATTCGGGTAGAGGATTCAAACCCAAACAATAGGACAAAAGTGTAAAGCAAACAAGTCAAGCAAGATAAGCATGTAAAGGTGATCTAAAACCCTAAGGTAACCCCACTTTTATAATATTCCCCAGCAGAGTCGCCAGTTCTGTGATACGGTGGGAGAACTGACTTGAAGTTTTGTGTTTCGATCGCACTTGTGCGGTTAGCAAGAGTCGCCACCGACTTTTCTTTTATCCAAAAGAAAAGGTAAAAAAGCACAGGAAATACCTTTCGAGATTATTCTCTAATTTGGGGGGTAGATTATGAAAAGGGAAGGTATTAGCACCCTTTTCATCCATGGTTTTCCATGGGCTCTTAGTTACTCGTTTAGATCACTTTCTTTCATTTGATTGTGTGCTTGTGGTGTGGGATTTGAAAGTATTTTGAAAAATCTCTTTGTAATGGTTCTCGTCTCTATAAGAACGTATACAAAGCTTTGTTTTCGAAAAAGGGTTCAAAGATGTGTTTGTGAATCGTGTTTTGAAAAGATGTTTTGCAATGGTTCTCGTCTCTATAAGAATGTATACAAAACATTTTGTCTTTTTTGAAAATGTTTTGAAATGAAAGTGTAGGTGTAAAAGTTTTTATTGTGAGCAAGCGAGTAACTAAGAGAGAATCTATCTACTCGAAAGGTCTTAAATTGTGTTTTTCTTCCTCCTTTTAATGGTGCTATCTTACCATTGATTTGGTAAGAAGCCCCATCGTTGGATGTGAAGGGACAGACGCAGGTCAATTTTACAATCATCGAAAACAACTTAGGAGACGCTTTAGCAATTTTCGTAAGGGATGAGATCGTTTTAATCGAAGGCAACATCGAGGGTCATCGAGGGACTACGATCTTTTTCATCAAAGGGTCATTGCTAGAGCGTCCCATATTCGAGGGACATGATTGTATTTCCGAGGCAACGAGTGAGGTTACCCTAGAGGTGCGCGTGTGAGAAAGTGTGTTGGTTTCAAGTTATTTTATTCTTTGATTAGGTCATCTAGCGATTGATTTTTTTTTTAATCTTGCCATACATGCCTAATTACTATACAGTATATAGAAAGCAGTAAATTGCGGGAATTGAAATTCTACGCTATTACAAAGTATTCGGGAATGGGGGTACAATTTTTACAAATGGGGATGAATCAAATGAGATAGAAATGTTCGAATATAAAACAATACAACCAAATCGAATTTTGGACGATTTATATAAAGCTATGACGATCCATGAAAATAAAATTAGCAAAATATGAAATGCTAAATATTTACTTGAAAAAAAAAGGTAAAACCTATTTTAAAAAATAAAAATAATTGATTAAATTAAAATCTTTATTTTTGTATTTTTTTTATTAATTATATAAATAAATTTAAAGAAAGAAAACAAACTAAGTTAATTTTTTGATGTTTTATTAAATGTAAATTAATCAAAACAAGTTTATATATAAAAAAAGAAAATGATAAAAGTTAATCACACAAAAAAAACTTAAATCAAATTAATAAAAATGTATTTTATGTTTTATCTAGTAAATTGCATAACAAATAAAATATTAGAAGGAAGCAAATTAAAAAAAAAACAAGAAGCATGGGCTTAAGTGAATGAGGTGTGAGGCCCAAAGAGAACAAAGAAAAGCTTATGTGCTGTAACAGCAAACAAGCCAGGAGGGGGTGTACCAGCAAAACGCGTAAATGGGCCTTAGGGCAATTGTAAACAACAAGCCCAAACTCTCTAACTCTGTTTAATTGTTTGATTAAGGGAAGAAAACAAAAAAATTAGGGTTCTTGAACCCCTTTGTTCACAGCGGTGCCGTTCTCATCTTCTTCATCCATCTCTATTCATCTCTTCACCTCTGTTCATCTCTAAATTATCTCACTACTCGTCCCTTCCTCATTTCGCGAACAAATCGCTCTTGGCCTCTCTAACTCACCCTGATTTGCATTTTTTGAAAACCCTAAGTTTTGAAATCGGATTTATGTCTAAGGGTTTCGAAAATGGTTCAACTGATCTTCCCCCCCAACTCTCTGTTGCCGAAACGGTTGTCCTCACCTCCCTAATCAAATTCTAATGACGTTCTTTGAAAAAAAAGGGTAAGGTTCTGTTCTTATTAAACCCTAAACGATTTCGTTGGTTTTTTTTGTCTTGTTATGTTTCTGCTAATTAACTTGCTCTTTTAAATGCATGACTATGGAAGATTTGGAAAGAGAGGGAAACCCTACCTGTTAAAGTTCTTTCTGTGAAAGGGAAAGGGGACGACGAGGCGGTGACCGTGTTCCGTGGTGGAGGGATTTGTGCGAGGGGGAAGAGATGATGATGGAGGCGTGATTTTTTGACTCTTTGGTAACTTCTCCTATCTTTGTGTTTGAATGATGATGATGTTGTTTTTCTGGATTTTGTGATTTTTGTGATTTGAATGCTGGTTTACAGTTTTGGACTTGTGGTTTTGGAGGTTGTGGATGTGTTACTGATTTTGAGTTAACATGTTTTTGGTTTGATTCTTGTCTACTGGTTTTTTTGGTTGTTGGAGTTTGTTGCAAGTTTTGGGTTATGTTTTTGGTTTATGTATTTTTGACAGGTTTTTGATGATGGTTGTTGGTTTGGGATCTTGAGGCTTGACTTTGGTTTTTTGTGAGTTTGGAGATTTTTTACTTTTGACAGTTTTGAAACTTGTGTTTCAGTTTGAGGCTTGGTGATGTTTCTCTGGTTTTTTGGTTATGTTTTTGATGCTGGGCTACTGTCTTTTGGTTTTTATTCTGTTTGAAACTTGTCTCAAGTTTGAGACTTGTTGCAGGATTTGAGATTTTGAGATGGTTTTACAGTTTGTTACAGGTTTTGCTGTTTGAGGATGGCTTGGGATATTTGGCTCAGTATGTTTGTTAACAGGTTTTTGATGATGTTACTGGTTTGAATGGTTAACAGTTTTCGTTACAGGTTTGGTTCTTTTGAGAGTTTTGATGGTAGTGATGGTTTGGCCTTGTTACAGTTTTGGTTTGAGGATGTTGTTTTGAGATGGTTTGACAGTTTGAGACTTTCAGGTTTTGGATTTATGGATTGACAGTTTGAAGGTTGGAGACTTTGACAGTTTTTGGTTTTGTGATTTTTTGTATTTGATGATGGTTTATATTTTGAGACCTCTCTTACTGTTCTATTGCTTTCTTTTTATTCTATTCACCCTACTTCTGTTATCTCTATTCAAAATCGTGGGAAAACAAAGAATTTGAATATTTTACTATATTGTTCTTTTGGCTTTTTGGTGGCAGTTTTGTTTTCTAGCAACTTCTATGCAATTTGTGCCAGGTAGGGCAGCAGGGTTGTGCATCCCAATAACCTAGGTGAATTCTTTCCTCTCTTCTCTCTCAATGACAATAGGAAATCAAATTGCTTTTTGTCCCTTTTTCCAATTCTGAAAAGTTTGCAAAAGGAAAATGATGATTTTATGCTTCTTGAACAAGTTTCTTTGTTTGACTTAGCATCTCATGTTGCCATACTTCTGCCTTTTGTTGATGCTGTTTGTTGTTTGCTATATTGCTGTCCAGTTTGCACTGCTGCTTGGATAAGTTTGTACCATTCTGTTTGGACAGTTTTGCTTGCCTCTTGTTTGGACAGTTTTGTTGTTTGTTGTTTACCATATTGCTGTTTGTTTGGTTCTTTTTGCAATATTTGTTTGGGAAATTTTGCAGCATCTCTGTTTGGATAGCTTGTAGCATTTCTTTTCCTTTTTCTTTTTGTGAACCAAGAAGAATAATCTTCTTGTGATTTGCAAATAGAGGAAATAAATTGTGATGAATTAAAATGGCCTTCTGATTCCACTTTGCAAACTTTAATGATGAATAGCATTTAAAATCTCTATTTATGCCCAAATGATTTTATACTAATCACATTTTCTTTCTTTTATTTTCATGTGAGCACAATGGATATGACAAAGCAAGGAAGGCAAGAACTTTATGGAAAGCATGGAAGTCTTCGGAGATAAACAAAATAACTTCAATCTAACTTAGGCATAAATTAGTTCTCCTAGGCCAATCAAGCATTTAGATTTTCTTTGTAATTTAGAAAAAACATTCTTGTATTGTATCCAATAATTGTATCAATTTATTTTTAAATACGATAAGTTGTAAGACCTAAAGTATTTAAAAGAATAAATTATTTTGTAACAATGTATGAAATTGGAGAAAATGTTATGAAATATTCTTGTGTCACTTGAAATCCTTTACTGACAATAACTTGTAATTTTCTCCTCGCATCCTAATTGGCTTTTGAAATTCCCAATCAAGATATTTGAAACAAAATGCTCCAGTCTGGTAACTTAAATCCCAATAACTTTGTAATCTTGCAACTGCATTTCAAACAAACACGCAATGTACATTCCATTTGCTGACCAAGCAAAAGTTTTAAAAGACGCAAATCGTCTGGTTAACCTGGATCAAACAATCATGACTTGAGAACAAACATTGTCTTTTCAGTAAACTTGAGAAAGCATGAAGACCTGTGAAAACCAATTGAATCTTTTTGAGAATTCATTTCTTTTGAGAATTGCAAGAAAACCCTAATTGCTGGTTTACCACCACAAAAGAGAATCTGTCTGATCGATTTCTGAGCCAGCTTGAACATCTGAGAAACCCTAGGGTTTTGTTTTCTATAAAAAATGGGAGGGAAAATTTTGGGGTACAACAGGTGGATATACATCTGTTTATATAAATCAAAGCATAAATATACATGTCAAACACGTTTCTGATGCCAACTTCATCTACAACCTCACGCCCAACCATAGCCTCTGTAACTTGTTCAAATCACAACAAAAATGAAAACTGTAAACAGGAACCTTGTAGCAAATTTCCTCACGATTTTAGAAATGCAAAGCAATAAAATTAAAGATCAAAGATAAGCATGAATTTTAATGGCCCTAATCTGAACCCTAAAAATCTCAGAAACTTCAATCTTAAAATTCTCTAGGCTCAAGCAAAATTAATGAAAACTATGGACATGGTTAGCTTTAGGGCAATGATATCTACATTTTTCATTCACAAATAAACCATTAATGATGCCTGTATGAAAAGCTCCAAAGTCAGAAAACTTACCTTGCAAGAGGGTATCAGATTTGGAGTTTGAGTAACTTTCAGTGAGTTCCAATGATTGGGTTAGCTTCCTCAAGTTCCCAGGACGCTAATGGAATGCTTAGCTTGAGCTGGAAGTGCCTAGGGAGTCCTGGAGAAGTCCAAGTGCAAAGCTCTGTTTTTGAAAATGGAGGATGGTGTTAATGGTGTTACAGTCTTGTAACAGGGTGTGGGATGAGTTCTAATGATGTTTAGAAACTTTAGGAACCAAAAGGCTTGAAAACACACGAGGGAGATGTGAGTTTCAAACTTTTGATCAGGTTAGGAAACAATGGAGGTATGCGATACAATTCTGAGCTCTTGGTGTTTTTTAGGGGTCAAGAATGCATGTGTTTTGTGGCAAATGGCTTGTGTATCTATAAGAAAAGAGTCTTGAGTGGTTTGGCAAGTCAGAAGTACAAGTTTCAAGCTTTTTGCTATGTTACTTGATTTTCAAGAAAAGTGGGAAAACAAGTTTCAAGGGGAAGTACAAGCATGGCTGGGTGGTTGTAAGTGTCTAAAACATTTCTCTTGTGTTATGAGACATGTATGATCAGAAGAGAACAAGTTCAAGGCTCAAGAACAAGTTTTGTGCAAAAAGTTACTTTATCAAAATGACAATGTGCACTTTCTTCCCAAAATGGATATAAAGCATGGCCTTACATTGAATGCTTGAAATGAGACCTCTAACAGCTGTGCAAGCAATTAATTATGGAGTGCCTAAAAATTTTGAGGCCTGCAAAGTAGAGGTTATGCAGCATAAATTTGAATTTTGAATTTGTTCATCACAAAATGACTTGTAATTCAAGTGATAAAACCCTAACTTCATCTCTTTGATTCTCCCTACTCAAAAATGATCTCAAGGAGTTCTTTGACTTTTTGGAAAGCTTGCAATGTGCTATACAACCCATATTTAAATTACTTTTGAATATTCCCCTTGGAACTATATGAAAAAGTGCCATGAAGTTGGGTCAAAATCCTGACCAAATTAGGGCAAAATTTCACTAAGTGTTTTGTTTCATGACCATGTATTCTTAAAATTATAACTTGAGATCCAACCACTTTTGGAAGGAGTTGTGTAAAGAAATGTTATATATTTCCTGGAGATCTACAACTTTCATGTTGGAAGTTTCTTCTGAATCAACTTGCATCATGGTGAAAAGTTTGATCAAAGTTATGAAAAAAATAAGAAATTTCCAACACTTAGAAAAATTTCTAAGTTTAGAAATTTTAACTTTTCACAACGAAATCTTGAATTTTGGATTTCTTGATGAATAAGTTTCATATTTTGACATGTTTTGATGAATTATGATCTTTGGCATTTGAATTTGACCAAAAAGTCAAAGTTTGACTTTTCAGTATACAATTGACTTTTGATCAGTTGACTAAAAATTCATATGTCAATCCATTGGACTTGAGCAATGTTTTGAGCCATGTCATTAGGTCAAAATGATGCAATTGGACTCTTGAGAACATGACTTAAACCAATTGATCATTTTCTAGGTCAAAAATCAGAAATTTCCCTTTCCCAATCAAAACCCTAATTTTGACCATTTTGCCCTTTTGAAGATTTGATCAAATTTTTTGAGGAATTATGGTCCAAACTTGATCAAATGATACATATGAGTTTAAAATGTTGATGTGGATCAAAAAATTATGAAGTTTGACTGTAAATTGGCCATAGTTGACTTTTTCCCCAATACAGCTGATTTTTAGGTCAACTGTTCAATTGACTGATCAAAAGTGTGATCCAAAGCTTGAAACTTGACATGAGTAATCTTGATGGTCCATAATGATCCATGAAAGTCATATGGGGCATTGGAAGTTCAAATATCCTTGTGCAATCTCAAACCCTAATTTTGGTCATCAGTGCTTAAGGAGGTGTCTTAAGCTGATCAACCCTAGTGAAGTCTTGAGCCAAAGGAGATCTTGTGAGAAAAATTATTGATAAGTGAGAGGGAAAATTTTGGGGTACAACAACTTCCCCTGTTCAATCTTCTTAAGCCTGAAAAGTTAGATTGGCGAGTTTTGTCATTACTGACTCAAAGGTGGAAGATGATTGGACACTAGAGTGCCCAAAAATTTGCACTCGATGATGTGATGATTGAAGGTATAAGGAATGGGCTTAAAGGTGCCATTTGGAGGGATGATGGAAAGTTGTCAGAGATGGGCTTGCAGATGCCATCCAGAAATGATTGCTGAATCGTATCTGTAAGCTGACACTGAATGAGTATCAGAATGGTGCCCGTGTCTAGAGTGTATCTGAACTGTATCTGAAAGTTGGATCTAAATGAGTATTAGGATGGCATCTATGTCTGGAGCGTATCTGAACTGTATCTGAGAGCTGAATCTGAATGAGTATCAGAATGGCATCCGTATCTTGAGCGTATCTGAATTGTATCTGAGAGCTGAATCTGAATGAGTATCAGAATGGCATTCGTGTCTGGAGCGTATCTGAGTTGTATCTAAAACCTTGAATCTGAATGAGTATCAGGATGACATCCGTGTCTGGAGAATATCTGAACTATATCTGAAAAGCTGAATCTGAATGAGTATCAGGATGGCATCTGTATCTGGTGTGTATCTGAACTGTATCTGAAAGTTGAATCTGAATGAGTATCAGGATGGCATCCGTATCTGGTGTGTATCTGAACTGTATCTGAAAGCTTGAATCTGAATGAGTATCAGAATGGAATCCATATCTGGAGTGTATCTGAACTGTATCTGAAAGCTTTTGAACATTGTTAATGGTAGCTATTGATTAACCTTATCCTGAAAAGGGTAAAATGTTAGTTAAAATGCAAAGTCATGTTGTATGAAATGCATGATATAATTAGATTGTGATATATGCATTCATGTTATCAATGTTTATGATATATGGATGCGATGTATGCGTATGTGAGCTAATCTGTTGCACTGCTATTAGATTGGGGAAAATAAATCCCTGACTGTTGCTGAGGATATGGAGTGTAAGTCTTCATGTTGTGAAGTTGAAGTGTTGATGGATTTCCTCTTAGAGAAATAAACTCTGTTGTAAGGGAAATGTCGTGTACTACTTGTGAAATCCTGTTGGGGAATCTTGAGAATTTTGGTGACTTCTATCGGGGATTGATAACTGGAAGTTTTATTCCGCTGGGGATTAAATTGCAAACTGTGGGGGATTTTATGGAAATAGCTTGGAGAGATTTCACTATCTCTTAAAGCCATCAGTGATTGTCTTTTCTATTTTGTTCATTTGTAAACAGTAATTATATTCAAATGCATATGTTTAAAAATAAATCATTGGACATTTTTGTAAACAAAACACAAGAGTAAAGAAAACAGATAGTTATGCACTCTCAAAGGGATATCTTTGTATTGACTTTGAGTAAGTATTTTTATACAATGAGACAAACTTTCTAGTAAGATAATTCCGTCGTAAAAAATGAAAATTTGATACAAAGAAAAGATAGTTATGTGAAATAATCCCACGGGGTTCCCGTTCTACTATAGCCTTCGTGTCTCTGAGCATCTTATCTATTTGTTGCCTTGTCCGAAGCTGATTGAATTGATCAGAACTGTCGAGTCTACAAGTTGTCCGTAAGGTGATCCAACAGGACATAGTCATGCGCTTTAATTCCCTAACTTTTTCCTGGACCGCCCTTTCGGGTTTTCAGTCCACCGGGATACCCTTTTTTGTCCAAGTCTCCCTTTCGGGTTTTCAACTTGCCGGGTGTACATATTTTTTTGTTTTATACCTAATTTTTTCCTAAACCTTTTTGGTTCGTTGGGATGCCCTTGTTTTGCCTAGGTGTGTCAACCTAGCGGGTCTCTTATGTGTAGTATCTTTTAACTATGTCTGCGTTCACAGGGTGCGGTAGGTCATCGCCATCCATGGTGGCCAATATCATTGCTCCACCAGAGAAAATACTTTTGATTACAAATGGTCCTTCGTATGTAGGAGTCCATTTTACCCTGGGATCACCTTGCGGCAGTATGATGCGCTTGATCACCAGATCCTCGACTTGATATACTTTGTGCCTGACCTTTTTGTTAAAATCCTTGATCATACGTTTTTGATACATCTGACCATCACAGACAACAGTAAGCCTTTTCTCATCAATCAAGCTTAGTTGATCAAGTCGAGTCTGGATCCAATCGTCTTCATTCAGCCCTGCATCCTTCATAATTCTCAGAGAGGGGATCTGGACCTCAATAGGCAAGACAGCCTCCATGCCGTATACCAAAGAGTAGCGTGTTGCCCCAATTGATGTGTGCGTTGTGGTATGATACTCGTGGAGAGCGAATGGTAGCATATCATGCCAGTCTTTGTATGTGACTGTCATTTTCTATATGATCTTTTTGATGTTCTTATTTGCGGCTTCGACAACACCATTCATCTTGGGCCGATAAGGGGAAGAATTGTGATTTTGGATCTTGAATTTCTCGCACAAGGTGGTGATTATAGTATTGTTTAGATTCGTACCATTGTCTATGATGATCCTCTCCGAGATACCATACCGACATATGAGATTCTGCTTAATGAATCGGGCTACAACATTTGGTAACGGAAGCGAAAGAGGCTGCCTCAACCCACTTTGTAAAATAGTCAATGGCCACTAAGATGAAGTGGTGTCCATTAGAGGCTGTTGGTTTGATTTCCCCAATCATATTGATGCCCCACATAACAAAGGGCCAAGGAGCCGTCAAGATATTAAGAGGAACCGGAGGTACATGCACCTTGTCAGCATAGATCTGACACTTGTGACAGGTTCGAGAGTGTTGATAGCAACCCGCTTCCATGGTAGACCAGTAATATCTTTCCTGTAGGATCTTCTTTGCCATCGTATGCCCACTGGAATGATTGCCAAAAGTGCCCTCATGTAGATCAACCATGATCTTTTCCGCTTCAACTTTGTCTATGCAACAGAGCAAAATAGAGTCATGGTTGCATTTGTAGAGAATTCCATTACTAAGGAAGAACTTAGCAGAGAATCTCCTTAAGAACTTCTTATCATTGACTGAAGCTGCTTCCAGATATTCTTGAGCCTCGAGATACTTGACTTCGTGAAACCAAGGTTGGTCCACTATTTCTTCAGTATTAATCTCGTGACAGTGAGTTGGTTCATCCATTCGTTCAATGGTGATATGGGGAGTCTCGTTATCTCATTTAAGTTTAAACATGGATGATATTGTGGCTAGTGCGTCTGCTAGCTGATTTTCTTCTCGCGGGAAATGCTCGAAGGTAATCTTCTCAAAATGTGGGATCAATGTCAACACATGTTCGTTTTAGGGGATAAGGTTAGGGTTTTGGTATCCCATTCCCATTTGATCTGGATGATGACCAAAGCTGAATCTCTGAATATATTTAAGGATTTGATCCCCAAATCTATGGCAGCTTTGAGACCAAAAATGCACGCTTCGTATTCTACCATGTTATTTGTACAATTGAAGCAGAGTCTTGCGGTAAAGGGGGTATGACATCCTTCATGAGATATGAGTACAACACCTATGCCATTTCTGAGTGCGTTGGACGCCCCATCAAAAACCAGGGTACATCGGGATCCTTGTTCAGCTCCGTCTTATGGTCTGAATTCTTCACATTTATTCACCATCATGATGTCTTCATTTGGGAATTCGAACTTCATGGACTGGTAGCATCCACAGCTTGATGAGCAAGGTGATCAGCTAGTACACTTCCCTTTATTTCTTTCTGGGTAGTATATTGTATGTCATATTCTGTCAGGATCATCTGCCATCTCGCTATTCTCCCAGAGAGAGAAGGTTTCTCGAAGATGTATTTTATTGGATCCATTTTAGATATCAACAAGGTAGTATGAGTCATCATATATTGTCTTAGCCGGTGAGCAGCCCATGCCAGAGTGCAGTAAGTTTTCTCGAGCAGTGAATATCTTGTTTCACAGTCGGTAAACTTTTTGCTCAGGTAATAAATAACGTGCTCTTTTCGGCCAGACTCGTCATGCTGCCCTAGCACACACCCCATTGAATTTTCCAAAACAGTCAGATACATGATTAATGGTCTTCCCTCGACTGGTGGCATCAAAACAGGAGGCTATTGTAAGTACTCTTTGATCTTGTCGAAGGAAGTTTGGCACTCATCATTCCATTTGACTACTTGATCTTTCTTCAGTAAGTTGAAGATTGGTTCACAAGTAGATGTCAGGTGAGAAATGAATCTGGCAATGTAGTTTAAACGTCCCAAGAATCCTCTGACTTCCTTCTCAGTACGAGGAGAAGGAATCTCTTGTATCGCTTTCACCTTGGCAGGATCTACTTCAATACCTTTACCGCTGACAACAAAGCTTAGGAGTTTACCAGACCTCACTCCAAACGTGCATTTATTTGGGTTCAACCTCAGCTTGTATTTCTTTAACCTCTCAAACAGTTTCTGTAAATGGTCAAGATGCTCTTCTTCTGTTTGAGATCTAGCTATCATGTCATCCACATAGACCTCTATTTCGTGATGTATCATGTCGTGAAATAGAGCTACCATGGCACACTGATAGGTTGCCCCAGCATTCTTCAGCCCGAATGGCATAACCTTGTAGCAGAATGTGCCTCATTGTGTGACAAAGGTTGTTTTCTCCATGTCCTCAGGCACCATTTTGATTTGGTTGTAGCCTGAGAAACCATCCATGAAGGAAAACAGTTTGTGTTGTGTCGTATTGTCAACTAGAATATCAATGTGGGGAAGTGGGAAATCATCCTTAGGGCTCGCCCGATTCAAATCTCTGTAGTCCACGCACATTCGTACCTTGCCGTCCTTTTTGGGAACGGGAACAACATTGGAAACCCATTGTGAATAGGAAGTGACGGCCAATAATCCAACGTTGAATTATTTTATGACTTATGCCTTAATCTTCTCTGACATCTCTGGTCGCATGCGGCAGACCTTTTGCTTTACCGGTGGGCAGTCCTCTTTTGTAGGTAGACGATATACTATGATATATGTATCAAGTCCCGGTATGTCTTTGTACGACCAGGCAAAGACCTCCACATAATCACGTAGCAACTGAATTAGACGCTCTTTGACACCGGGTTTCAACTTGGCACCCATCTTGACTTCTCTTTTGTCTTCTTCAGTACCTAGGTTAATTGTGTCCACTGGTTCTTCGTGGGGCTGAATGGTCCTCTCTTCTTATTGTAGTAACCTAGCGAGTTCCCCTGGCACCTCACAATCTTCCTCACCTTCGTCTTCGGCTTGGTAGATTAGATTTTCAGAATCACAGAAGGCCATAGCATAATCGTTACCCATGGGATCCTGAGTGGATGTAAACCAGCATTTTGAATGTGAGTGTGTGTAAGAGTATAGCTATCTTTGAAAGAAATGAAAAAATAAAAACAATGAGCGCAAAGTTTGTATGCAAAAAACGTCCATGATTCATTGATGTCATATGGAAATGAGATAATAACCCTTACAAATGGACCATTGTGCCTCGGGTAAGACACAAGGTTTTAAGAGTCTGAATTGTTTTAATATTACAGATCCGACAAAAATTAAAGACAAATTACTGTGGGATAAATGTGATCGGGATAAAATCTCTAGCCTCCCAGTTACTGAGCCCTCCACTGACAGTTGGGAAAATCCAATCCTCCATGTTATAGTTGTCTTCATCATCCTCCACTACACTGACTTCGCGGTTGCTGATCTTCAAGGGTGGTCCTCCGGCATGAGCACGATGTACAGCTTTCTGGGCTCCTGAAGTGAAACCCAAACCAAATTCGTCAGATTTGTATGGGATATCTAGGAGTTGGCCCCAAATAGTGAACCCACCTTCTTCTATCACTGTCTTGGTATCTTTCAAAGACGACATCTTGAGCGGGGGCCTTGTAATTTTTGGGACTTGAGACACAACCTTGGTTACCGCCACAGTTTGCGAGACTTCTTCAAAGTGCTGGAATGGAGTTTCAATAAATTCACCATCTAATTCCACATATCTGAAGGAATTCAGATGACTGACCATATATTCTTCTTCTCCATGAACAGTGATGATCTTCCCTTGAATTGGATATTTCAGCATTTGATACAACGTAGAGGTAACATCACCAGCATTGTGAATCCACGGTCGGCCAAATAAGCAGGAATATGAAGGGCGAATATCCATTACATAAAAAGTTAAATCAAATGTTTGGGTTCTAACTTTTATTGGGATGTCCACTTCCTCATGCACCATCCTTTTTTAGCCGTCAAAGGCTCTCACTACTATGTTGCTTGGTTCAATGTCAATCCCTCACAGTCAAGCCTATCAAGAGCCTTTTTAGGAAACACATTCGGAGACGAACTGGTGTCAACCAAGACATGGGCCAAAGGAGGCACCAGGTTACGGGATATGAAGATTTTGACGGCGTTCACATCTATGAGTTGGTCAGGATTTGGAAACAAAATCATCCCATAGATGAGGAGAACCATAATTTCTTCAAAAGCTTGCAAATCCAAAGAGTTCCAACAGTTTCGGGCTTTATCAAACAAGAACTTTGCTAGGAAACCTTTGACACCACTCCTTGTTTCCCAATTAGTTGTGACATCTGATAACTGCAAGTGTAGAGCTTGAGCAATCTCTTCTGGCTTTGGGTCTCTTTCCATACCGTTAAAAGGTATTTGATCGAGAATGGGAATCCTCAAGAGTTGGGATAATTCTTCCAAAGTTGGCACAGATTGATAATCGGGAAATGTGAAGCAATGGCGTAAGGGATCAAAGAACTGAAAGAGAACCTTCATCATGTCTTCATTAGTGTTGGAGGTGACCAAGTTTAATAGGAGACCATGTCTTTCGGTTAATGGAGAGTTTTTAGGAATCCTTGATGCTAGCTCTTTAAGTTGAGGAGGGATCCTTACAAGATTGACTTGAATGGTTTTCCTACGAATAGAATCCATGTCCTATAAAACAGAACAAAGATAATTCCCAAGATCCTTGAAATGGTTAGTGAATGAATATGATGTTATGATGTTCATGATGTTATGTACAAGTAAATATACACAAACAAAGCAAACAAGTCCTTAGGTTTAGGCTTGCATGGAGTCTCATATGTAAGTACCAACTTGAAGTTTAGTTGGCTTAAACTTGTCCTAGCAATAGTAACCGGGTTCTAAGGAGCTCAATATCATTGGTTTGTTTCCTTGAGCATGGTTTCAGCACAAGCCTCTTTAATGGCAACCAAAATATCCCAAAAAACCAAACCTCAATAAGTATAGTATCGAATATCTACCAACTTTGGACTGCACTAAAGCCGGTTATCTCACTACGTTCTAAAGGCCAAGTTGGTCAAGTAAAGGTTCTAAAAGTTCATTGGTGCTTCATGACATCACTCAGCGGCCCCGTATTCTCCTTGATTAACTCAAGGGCTACCGGTACCCATAAATATGTCGCACTAATGTGGCTATTGCTTAGACCATGTCAGTATACCCCGCACAGTTTCCATAATGTATTACTACTTACCTATAAGGTAACCCAAATCCTGGTAGAGGATTCAAACCCAAACAAAGAACCATAATGTAAATCAAACAAGTAAAACAAAGAAAGCAAGTAAATGTGATCTAACCCGAAGGTAACCTCACTTTTGGAATTCTCCCCAGCAGAGTCGCCAGTTCTGTGATACGGTGGGAGAACTGACTTGAAGGTTTTGCGTTTTATCACAAATGTTGCAGTTAGCAAGAGTCGCCACCGACTTTTCTTTTATCCAAAAGGAAAGGTGAAAAAGCACAAGAAAGACCTTTTGCGATTATTTCTTGAGTTCGGGGGGTAGATTATGAAAAGGGAAGGTATTAGCACCCTTTTCATCCATGGTTTTCCATGGGCTCTTAGTTACTTGCTAGATCACTTGCTTTTGTTTAAAATTGTGTTTTGTGTGGTTTTTGAAAGTATTTTGTAAAGAGGCCATCGTTTAGGCAATCTTTGTAATGAATCTCGTTCGTAAGAATATATACAAAAATGTTTGATCTTTTGAAAATGTTTTCAAGTTCATAAGATATTTTGAAAGTGTAAGTGTTTGTTTTTGAAAATAGCAAGGATGTTTTGAAATTGAGCAAGTAATTAGGAGCATTCTACCTACTCAAAAGTCTTTCATGTTCATTTTCTTTTTCCTTTGACATTTTTTTCTTACCATTAATGTGGAAAGTAACCCTATCTTTGGATGTAAACGGGACGGGCGCGGGTCATCGTATAACCATGATTAGCAATGTTGCAAGGTACCTTAGCATTCTCTTTTGGGGACCAAGATCATTTGAAAGGCAACATAGATAGCGTCATCGATGGACTATGATATTATATTTTGCTTGTTTTTGCTAAGATACCTCACATGCGTAATATGACAATTTTGTAAGGCAACCAAGTGGATTTACCCTAGGGGGTGCTTGTGTGCAAGTGTATTGTTTTCATGCTTGATTTTGTCTTGAATTAAGGTTTTCTAAGTATTGGTTTTAGACTTTCCATACAAACCCTAATTACTAGCATGTTATATATAAAGCGATAAATTGCGGAATTTAAAGTTACTACGCAATTACAATACTTGTGGGTGTACAAATTGTAAATGGGGATTGCGAGGAAATAAACCTAATTAATCTATTACAACCATATTGAATTAGTACAAGAATTGAATAAATAAATATACAAAAATAGATAAATATGCAAGAATGTAAATGCAAAGAAAATAGATATTTGTTTGATTTTTCATGAGAAAAGGGGTTTTGATTTCAACCTAATCAGCTAGAAGAAAATAATTAATTAAAAAAACAAAACCTAAATTTACTAAGAAAAGATTTTAAGTAAAACCCTAAATCTATTAATTGATTAAAAAGAAATTAAGTTTATAAGAAAAGTAATTTTTTTGGTATTTTTGTCTTAAAAATAAATTATAGTATTATAAAATATTTTTGGTCTTTTTTATTTTAAAATAATATATTTTAATGGTGTAAAAGAAAATAACTAAAAAAAATCTAGTTTTAATTAAATTTACAAAGTATTTAGTGAAATAAATAAAGTATGATAAAATAAAATAATTTTTTGGGAGAAAAAATAAATAAACTATGTCAAAATATAAATCTACTATTTTTATATTTTTTATGATTTTTTTAATATTAGAAAAATATTTAAGTAAATAAATAAATAAATAATAAGAAAAAGAAAATAAAACTGGGTCAGGGTGTGAATAGCCTGCATGGGGGTGAGAAATAACAAAAAAAACATAAGGCCCAAAGATGAAGCCCAACGCCTGCCAAAAAGAGTTAGAATGCAAAAATATGAAAAAAAATCAAAAAGGTACCACTGGGGCTCGAACCCAGGTCCCAAAGGTTACAAGCGTGCGCTTCTAACACTGGGGTGGCTATACATCCGTTAACATAAGAAAAACAATAAATATATGATACAAAACCCGCCCTGATTTACGGTTTATCTTCAACCTCCAGCCAGACCAACTGTAACTTGTTCATTTCTCAACCATTTGCAACAAAGTAAACATGAAACTTGTGTAAAATTTTACCACGATTTCAGAAATGTAAAGCATTAAAACTATGGATTAAAGAAAAACATGGATTTCATTGGCCCTAATCTGAACCCTAAAAATCTCAGAAATTTCAATCTTAAAATTCTCCAAGCTCAAACAAAATTAATGAAAACTATGAACATGTTAGCTTTAGGGCAATGATATCTACATGTTTCATTCACAAATAAATCATTGATGATGCTTGTATGAAAAGTTCCAAAGTTAGAAAACTTACCTTGCAAGAGGGTATCAGGTTTGAAGTTTGAGCAGCTTTCGGTGAGTTCCATTGGTTGGGTTAGCTTCCTCAAGTTCCCAGGAAGCTAAGGGGATGCTTAGCTTGAGCTAGAAGTGGCTGAGGAGTTCTGGAAAAGTCCACTTGCAGACCCCTGTTTTTGAAAATGGAGGATGATGCAAATGGTGTTACAGTTGTGTAGTAAGGGTTTGGATAGCCTCTATATGAGTTATGGAAGCTTTGTGATTGATTAAAAGTGAAAACGCACGAGTGGATTGTGTATTTGAAGTTCAAGGTCAGAAATGACAAGTGAAGGAGGTTTTTGATGCAATTTTTGATTTCAAAGTGTTTGAGGGCTTAAGAATTCCTCTATTTGTGGCAAATGGTTTGTGTATGTATAAGCAAAAGAGCTTGAGAGCTTTGGACAATCAGAAGTACAAGTCTCAAGCTAATTGCTAGGTTACTTGATTTTGTAGAAAAGTGGGAAAACAAGTTTCAATGTGTAGTACAAGAATGGGCTGAGTGATTGTAAGTGTCTAACAAGTTTCTTATGGGTTATGAGACTTGTAGATCAGAAGAGAACAAGTGCAAGGCTCAAGAACAAGATTTGTACAAAAAGTCACTTTATCAAAATGGCAATGTACACTTTCTTCCCAAAATGGATATAAAGCATGGTCATGCATTGAATGCTTGAAATGAGATCTCTAACAGCTGTGCAAGCAATTAATTATGGATTTCTTAACAAGTTTGAGGCCTGAAAAGTAGAGTTTATGCATCATAACTTTGAATTTGAATTTTGTTCATCACTAAATGCCCTGTAATTCAAGTGATAAAACCCTAACTTCATCTCTACGATTCTCCCTACTCAAAAATGATATCAAAGAGTTCTTGGACATTTTGGAAAGCTTGCAATGTGATCTGCAACCCATATTTGAATTTCTTTTGAATATTATCTTTGGAAATATATGGAAAAGTGCCATGAAGTTAGGTTAGAATCCTGACCAAATTAGGGTAAAATTTTACTAAGTGTTTTGTTTCATGACCATGTATTCTTAAAATTATAACTTTAGATCCAAGCACTTTTTGAAGGAGTTGTGTAAAGAAGATTTGTAGATTTCATGGATATATACAACTTTCATGTTGGAAGTTTCATTTGAATCATCTTGCATCATGGTGAAAATTTTGCTCAAAGTTATGAAAAAATAAGAAATTTCCAACACTTGGAAAATTTTCTAAGTTTAGAAATTTTAACTTTTCAAAATGAAATCTTGAATTTTGGATTTCTTGATGAATAAGTTTCATATTCTGACATGTTTTGTTGAATTGTGATCTTTGGCATTTGAATTTGACCAAAAAGTCAAAGTTTGAATTTTCAGTATATAGTTGACTTTTGATCAGTTGACTGAAAAATTCATCGGTCAATCTATTGGACTTGCAATGTTTTAAGCCATGTAATTAGGTCAAAATGATGCAATTGGACTCTTCAGATAATGCCTTAAACCAATTAATCATTTTCTAGGTCAAAAATCAGAAATTGCCCTTTCCCAGTCAAAACCCTAATTTTGACCATTTTGCCCTTTTGGAGATTTGATCAAATTTCTTGAGGAGTTGTGGTCCAAACTTGATCAAATGATACATATGAGTTTAAATTGTTGATGTGGGTAAAAACTTATGAAGTTTGATTGTAAATTGGCCATAATTGACTTTTCTCCCCAATACAGCTGATTTTTAGGTCAACTGCTCAATTGACTGAGCAAAAGTGTGATCCAAGGCTTGAAACTTGACATGAGTAATATTGGGGGTCCATAATGATCCATGAAATTCATATGAAGCATTGAAAGTTCAAATATCCTTGTGCAATCTCAAACCCTAATTTTGGTCATCAATGCTTAAGGAGGTGTCTTGAGCTGATCAACCCTAGTGCAGTCTTGAGCCCAAGGAGATCTTGTGAGCAAATTCTTGATAAGTGAGAGGGCAAATTTTGGGTTACAACAGATGGTTTATCTATCTATAATTAGATTAGGATGGCTCCCGAAGACATGGAGAAGACCACTTTCGTTACGCAATGGGGCACCTTTTGCTACAAGGTCATGTCGTTCGGATTAAAGAATGCAGGGGCAACATATCAAAGTGATATGGTAGCTTTGTTTCATGATATGATTCATCATGAAATAGAGGTATATATGAATGATATGATTGCAAGATCACAAATTGAGGAGGAACATCTCAATCACTTGTACAAGCTATTCGAAAGGTTGAAAATGTACAAGTTGAGGTTGAACCCTAAGAAGTTCACATTTGGAGTACGATCAGGAAAGCTTCTAGGTTTCATTGTCAGTAGTAAAGGCATCGAAGTCGATGCCACCAAGGTAAAGTCCATCCAATAAATGCCAGTCCCTCACTCTGAAAATGAAGTTAAAGGATTCTTGGGTCATCTTAACTACATCGCCCGCTTCATATCTCACCTAACTGCTACTGGTGAGCCAATCTTCAAACTCTTGAAGAAAGATCAAGTAGTCAGATGGAATGATGAATGCCAAGTTGCCTTCGACAAAATCAAAGAATATCTACAAGAACCTCCTATTCTCATGTCTCCAGTTGAAGGAAGACCCTTGATCATGTACTTGACAGTGCTAGAGAATTCTATGGGGTGTGTTTTGGGCCAACATGACGAGTCTGGCCTAAAAGAGCATGTTATTTACTACCTGAGTAAAAAGTTTAGCGACTGTGAAACCAGATATTCACTGCTCAAGAAAACTTGTTGCGCTCTGGCATGGGCTGCTCGCCGGCTAAGACAGTATATGTTGACTCATACCACTCTGTTGATTTCTAAGATGGACCCAATCAAGTATATCTTTGAGAAACCGGCTCTTTCCGGACAGATAGCTAGATGGAAAATGATCTTGAATGAGTACGATATTCAATACACAATGCAAAAGGCCATCAAAGAAAGTGTACTAGTGGATCATTTGGCCCATCAAGCTGTTGATAATTATCAGTCTATGAACTTTGACTTCCCGGATGAGAACATCATGCTAGTGACAGACTGCGCGAAACCTAGACTGTATGACGGACCTGAACAAGGATCCTGGTGGACTATGGTCTTCGATGGGGCTTCCAACGCCTTGGGTAACGGAATAGGTTCCGTGATCATTTCCCCTGAAGGTTTCCACACTACTTTCACTGCCAGACTATGTTTCGATTGTATGAACAACATGGCTGAGCACGAAGCATGCATTTTGGGTATGAAGGCTGCCATTGATTTGAGGATCAAGCATTTGAATGTGTTCGGAGATTCTGCTCTAGTGATTAGCCAAGTAAAATGAGATTGGGATACTAAACACCCTAATCTCATCCCGTACAAGGAACTTGTGCTATCTCTAATTCCTTACTTTGAAGAGATCACCTTTGAATACTTCCCTAGGGAAGAAAATCAGCTAACCGATGCTTTGGCCACCATGTCTTCAATGTTCAAGGTCAAAAGGGACAACGAAGCCCCTATGATTACAACTGAGAGATTCGACGAACCTGCACACTGCTGTGAGCTTGAAACTGACACAAAATCCTTGGTACCATGAGGTGAAAAGATACCTTGAAGCACAAGAGTATCCCGAAGGAGCTTCCATCAATGACAGAAAGTTCTTACGAATATTTTCAGCCAAATTCTTCCTAAGTAACGGAATCTTGTACAAACACAACCATGACTCTACTCTACTCCGATGTGTAGACAAGAAGGAGGCAGAGAAAATTATGGAAGACATGCACGATGGTCTCTTTGGCAATCACTCAAAAGGACATACTATGGCCAAAAAGATCTTGAGAGCTAGCTATTATTGGTCAACGATGGAGACTGATTGCCATCAACATTCAAGGACTTGCCATAAATGCCAAATCTATGCTGACAAGGTCTGTGTGCCTCATATCCCTCTGAACTTCATGACCGCTCCATGGCCATTTGCAATGTGGGGCATTGACATGATTGGAGAGATCAAGCCCACTGCTTCCAATGGACATCGCTTCATTCTAGTGGCTATTGATTATTTCACCAAATGGGTCGAAGCCGCCTCATTTTCCTCAGTCACCAAGAACATGGTGGCCAGATTCATCAAACATAACCTCATCTGCCGCTATGGTATCCCCGAGAGGATCATCACCGACAATGGGACTAGCCTAAATAATGCTATGATTATGGAACTTTGCACTCAGTTCAAGATCAAGCATCACAATTCTTCTCCTTATAGACCTAAAATGAATGGCGCAGTCGAAGCGACCAACAAAAACATTAAGAAGATTGTGCAGAAGATGGTAGTAACCTACAAGGATTGGCATGAGATGTTACCGTTTGATCTTCATGGCTATCGTACTTCAGCTCGGACATCAACTGGGGCAACTCCCTTTTCTATAGTCTATGGCATGGAAGTTGTTTTTCCAGTGGAAGTTTAGATTCCCTCACTAAGGATTATGAATGAGGCAGACCTAGGCGAAGATGAGTGGATTCAGACAAGATTGGATCAGTTGAACTTGATCGATGAAAAACGACTGGTTGTTGTTTGTCATGGTCAGACGTACCAAAAATGCATGATCAAGGCTTTCAACAAAAAGATCAAGCCTCGAGTATATCAAGCTGGTGACTTGGTGATAAAGCGCATCATTCTGCCACAAGGTGACCCCAGGGGAAAATGGACTCCCACCTACGAAGGACCATTTGTTGTCAAGAGAGTGTTCTCTGGTGGTGCCATGATGCTGACTACCATGGATGGTGAAGACTTCCCACATCCCGTGAACGCAGACATAGTTAAAAAATACTACGCATAAGAGATCTGCTAGGTTGACACAACTAGGCAAAAATAAGGGCATCCCGGCAAACCAAAAGGTTTGGTAAAAAATTAGGGATATATGCAAAAGATTGTACACCCAGCAAGTTGAAAACCTGAAAGGGAGACTTGGGAAAAAATGGGTATCCTGGTGGGCTGAATACCCGAAAGGGCGGTCCAGGAAAAAGTTAAGGATTAAAAGCGTATGACTATGTCCCGTAGAATCACCACAGTCGACTTTATTACCAAGGTCCGAGTTCAAACGGTCCAAGATCAATCCAATCAACTTCTGTCAATGACAAGGGGCATTCGAAGACATTGGGGAAATAATAGTGTTGGAATACAATGAGATCATTTCCACATGGCTATTTGTTTTTTTTTCAAATTTTTGTTTTCCTTTCGACGATTTCCTCTTACTAGGATCTCCGTCTCTTTGTACAAAAACTCATATTCATGGGCAAAATATCAATACAAATATACTTTGAAGTGCAAACTTTCTATTTTTGTTTTGAATGCAAAATTGTCCAATGACTAAAATTGAACGAACATATGCATATGAATATGATTAAAACTATTTGGCACATGTGTCCTGCTAAGCAGCAGCAAGCATCTATTTAATGTATATGGAATATCCCCACAGAGTTATTTCATTAGTATTATCTCCCAGATCGGCTACAATAAACCTTTCCCTTAACAGAGTTACCTACAAAGTCTCTTTGCATAGGTTGACTCCCAGCCAAAGTCTTAATCTCTTGACATCTCTCTCTCCATCTAAGTTGGTCCTAAAAGAAGAAGCCTTATGGATCTCTTCCTCAAAGAAATCACCTCGTCAGCAGTTCATCGAGTATTCATTAACAGGGTTTATTTTCCCAACAGGGTTTATTTCCCCAACAAACAACGAGTAGTATAACTCCTCAACTGAGTTTGTCTTCCCCGACATAGTTTATCCTTTCCAGATTGAGTGGGCCTCTCAGACTATTACAAATCAGAGGGCCATAACCCCTAATCCCCAGTGAAGTCACCAACAAAGTCTTTGCTACCTCCAAAAGTTATTGTGAAGCCTGGGTCCCGACCAGAAAATAGTACAACTTTCAAATACTATGAAGCCTGGACCTGACCAGATAATAGTGTAACTTTTCAGATACTACGAAGCCTGGACCCGACCAGATAATAGTACTACTTTCAGTCACTATGAAACCTGGACCCGACCAGATAATAGTTAACTTCTCAAGAAACTATGAAGCCTGGACCCGACCATATAATAGTTTAACTCTTCGAGATATTGAAGAACTTGGACTCAACCAGACCATGGTTTAACTTCTTTTCCCTAGTAGAGTTTGTCTCTACCCCAACAAGTTACTGTGAATCCTGGATCCGACCAGATATCAGTTTTCAACTTCATCTTTTCAAGTAAGTTATTGTGAAGCCTGGGTCTGACCAGATATCAATTCCCCTCAGAAGTTCCTTGTTAAACTTGGAATCCGACCAGATAACAACTAAGTTCCAAGCAAATCTATGAAGCCTGGACCCGACCAGATGTGAGTTCAACTCTACCTCTTCAGACAAGTTTATTATGAAGCATGGACTCGACCAGATAGAAATTAACTTCATCCACCTCAGAAATCTGCCAAGCCTGGAATCCAACCAGATAGCGGTTTAATATCTTTAAGTTACTGTGAAGCCGGGACCCGACCATATATCAGTTCAACTTCGTTTATTTAAGTAAATTATTGTGAAGCCTGGACCCGACTAGATAACAACTGGCTACAATCCCCAGCGAGACACTATGAAACCTGGACCCGACCCGATAATAGTATAACTTTTCAAAGAAAAAACTATGAAGCCTGGACCCGACCAGATAGTAGTTACCACTTCAAGAAATCTTTGAAGCCTGGATCCGACCAGATAACAGTTCAATTTCAAGAAATTTTCTACGAAGCCCGGAATCCGACCAGATAACAGTTAATTTATTCTCCCCCAGTAAGTTACTATGAAGCCTAGAATTTGACAAGATAGCAGTTGACTTCTTCATCATTAGCAAATTGTTGTGAAGCCTCGATCTGACCAGATAACAGCTAGCATTCAAGAGATAGTCCCCGACGGAAGCATTCTTTCAACAAAGTTTGAAGATATGTATATTCTTCATCCCTAACAGCAATCCGGGATTCAGCTTCCCAAGAACTTTTCAGCAGTAGTCAGGGATTTATTTTCCCAGACAAACATGAATCCCACATTCATATATCATAGCATGTACATACGGAAAGCATTTAGCACAATCTCATTCATCTTGAGAATGCCATGCATACATCTGCTTTTAACTAACCCTTTTTTCCCACAGGTAAAACATCAAGTTTTAGTATAAATCGACCAAAGATTTATGTTGATACTTATTCCAGTATTTACCATCATTCCTCCAAATGGCATCTATAAGCCCATTCCCAATATATCTTCGAGTGCAAATTTCTGGGTACTCTAGTGTTCAATCATATTTCACCTTCAAGTCACGAATGGCAGATCCGCCAATGTAACTCTTCAGGTTTAAGATGATTGAACAAGGGTAGTTGTTGTACCCCAAAATTTTCCCTCTCATTTGTCAAGAAATATTTCATAAGATCTCCATTGATTCAAGACTGCACAAGGTTTGATCAGCTTAAGGCACCTCCTCAAGCAATGATTACTCAAATTAGGGTTTGAGTTTGAACAAGGACAAATGGAATTTTAATGCCCCATATGACTTTCATGGATAATTTTGGACCCTAAATATTTCTCATGTCAAGTTTCAAGTCTTGGATCACATTTTTGCTCAGTCAATTGATCAGTTGACCTAAAATCAGTTGTATTGGGGGAAAAGTCAACTATGGTCAATTTACAGTCAAACTTCATAATTTTTTATCCATATCAACATCATGGACTCATATATGTAATTTGATCAAGTTTGGATCACAATTCCTCAAGAAATTTGATCAGATCATCAAAAGGGCAAAATGGTTAAAATTAGGGTTGTGACTGAGGAGGCTCAGTTTTTGATTTTTGACCTAACAACTGACTTGTTGGTTTAAGACATGATCTCAAGGATACAAATACATCATTTTGACCTAATGGCATGGCTCAAAACATTTCTCAAGTTCAATTGACTGATAGTTGAATTTCAGTCAACTGATGAAAAGTCAACTGCATACTGAAAAGTCAAACTTTGAATTTTTGATCAAAATCAAGTTTCAAAGATTATAATTCATCAAGACGTGTTAAAATATGAAACTTATTCATCAAGAAATCAAAAAGTCAAAAATCATCTTTGAAAATTCAAAATTCTAAAACTTAGAATTTTTTCTAAGTGTTGGAAAATTCACCTTTTTTCACAACTTTGAGCCAAATTTCCACCATGATGCAAGATGATTCAAAGGAAACTTCCAACATGAAAGTTGTAGATCTCAATGGGATCTAAAATATTTAAGGTCATAACTTTTTCTAGAAATTCTTGGATTTCAAGTTATGATTTTGTGAAGACATGCTCATGAAACTTGAAGACTTAGTGAAATTTTGCCCTAGTTTAGGTAGGATTTTAACCTAACTTCATGGCAATTTTTCACCTAGTTCCAAATTGAATTTTCAAACTTTTACAACATTAAGGTTGTAGGGGATGTTACAAACTTTCCAAAATATCCAAGAACTCATTGAGATCATAATTGAGCTAAGAGAATCGAATCCATGAAGTTAGGGTTTTATTCTTGTATTACAAGTCAATTTTGTGATGAACACTTGATCCAATCTTCAAGCATGATGTACAAATCCCATTTTGCAGGCTTCTAACTTTCCTTTAACTCAATAATTAAATTTATACACAGATGTTAGAATCATTAATCCAAGAATTCAATGCATTGCCCATGCTTAATACTATTTTAGGAAGAAAGGCAACCTTGCCATTTTGGAAAAGTGGCTTTATGCACAAAGTCCACTCTTCTTGAGCCTCTAACTTGTTGTTCTGAACACACACAACATGTATGCTCAGAAGAAACATGTTTAAAGCTTCTAAGCCACCCTATAAACCAGGTACTTGTGCATTGGAACCATATTTTCAAGCTTTCTTCAAAATCAAGCAAAAATCCACAAACATGTGATTCTTGATTTCTGACTTCTCCAAGCATCGAAACTCTTTGCTTATAAATAGAGGCACTATTTGTGAGATAAGACATGATCTTAGGCACCCTGAAACTCTCCCAAACTCCCTCAAATCTAAACTTGCATCAAAACTCCATTTATGTGCACATTCTGACTTTGAAACCTAAACTCACATTTCCCTCGTGCGTTTTCATTCCAAATCAATCACAAAGCTTCTATACATCAAATATAGTCCATCTTCATCCCTGTTTCATAACTTTAAATCCATATTCATCATCTTCTAAACTAAAAAATAGAGCTCTGCAACTGTACTTCTCTAGGCCATTCCAGCCATCCATTGCAGCACCTTGAATCAAGCGCATTTGCATTTCACGATTTCCAGTTTTGAGGTATCTTTTGTGAACTTCTATCTTTTCATTTAGGCATTGTTAAGCTTGCATTTGTGAAGATAAAATGTAGATATCATTGCCCTGAAACTGTACATGTCCATAGATTTCATTTATATTGATTGAGCTTAGAGAATTTTAGGTTTGAATCTCTAAAAAAAAGTTAGGTCAGAATTTGGTACGTTTAGAAATTCTCATTCATCTTTGATTTATAGCTTATGATATTTATATGGTTGGATTCGTATGGGAAAATGGAGCAACTTCCATATTTACATCTTTCATTTTTGTTGAGAAATGAGCAAGTTACAGGAACCATGGCTGGAAGTTGAAGATGAAGTCATTTTCAGGACTGGATTTATGTTATGTATTTATTGTTTTTCTTATGTTAATGGATGTACAGCCACCCAGGTGGCAAAGGTAGCGCGCGTGTATGGTAAGGGTCATGGGTTCAAGTCTCAGTGCTACCTTTTGTTTTGACTTTCAACATTTTCCTTCTTTTTTTTTGCCAGCAACAAGCACGCATAGGCCTCCTCACAGTGGGCCTTCCATTTTTACTTTTCTTGACCCCCTTGTCTGCTTTCTCATACATGGCCCAAACATTTTTTATTATATCATTTTAATTTATTTTCTCTTTCTTATTTTATTTTATTTTATTTTTCTTTATTACTTTTTTATTACTATTATTATTATTATTATTATTATTAATAAAAAATCCAAAAATATTTTATTTATTTATTTACATATTTAAAATACTTTTTTATTTTATTTCTTTTAAATATAAAAAGACCAAAAAACATTTGTCTAATAAATTTAATTCCTTTCTTAAATTTAAATAATAATTAGACTCAAGTTTATTTTATTTTATTTTAAATTAAAATTAACTTAGAATTTAGGTTTTTTTTAATTAATTAATTACCATATTATTTTCATTAAGATTAAACCCTTTCATAAAAAAAACCTAAAAATGCTTTCTAACTTAATTTATTTTCCTAATTAGCTTTGGTTTAATTTTATTAAATTTTAATTAATCATTTTTCTTAATTAGGTCAAAACTAAATTCTTTCATTAAAACCAAACAAAATTCATTTCCTTTCCATTTATTTTCTTGCACATTTATTCAATCCTTGTACATTATTCAACATGGTTGTAATAGATAATTAGGTTTAATTTTCTTGCAATCCCCATTTGTAAATTTGTATACCCCCTCCCCTAATAATGTAATAGCGTAGTAATTTTACTTTCCGTAATTTATCGCTTTCATATAAATGTTAGTAATTAGGGTTTGTATGGCAAGACTAAAATCAAAAATTAGTAAACCCTAATTCAAGATAAACAATGCATGTAAATCAAACACACTTGCACACTTAAACCCCTAGGGTTAACTCCACTTTGTTTCCTTACAAAAACGGTCATGTTATGCATGTGGGATGTCTTAGCAAAAACAATCAAAAATACAAGATCATAGTCCCTCGATGACGCTACGAATGTTGCCTTTCAAATGATATTAGTCCCTCAAAGAGAAATGCTAAGATATCTCATAACATTGCTATCATGACTATACGATGACCCATGCCCGTCCCTTTACATCCAAAGATAAGGCTTCTTACTAAATCAATGGTAAGATAGAAATATCAAAAGAAGGAAGAAATGAACAAAGACTTTTGAGTAGGTAGATTGTTCCTAACTGCTTGCTCACTTTCAAAACAAATATCCTTGCTCACTTTCAAAATAAACACCAAACACTTTCAAAAACAAACTTTCAAAACTTAAAATATTTTCAAAAGTCCAACACTTTGTATACGTTCTTATGAACGAGAACCATTACAAAGTTTGCCTAAACGAAGGCGCATTTTCAAAATACTTTCAAAAAACACTACAAAGCACATTTTCAAACAAAAGCAAGTGATCTAGCAAGCAACTAAGAGCCCATAGATAACTATGGATGAGAAGGGTGCTAACACCTTCCCTTTTCATAATCTACCCCCCAAACTCAATAAATAATCTCAAAGGTTTTTCCTGTTATTTTCCACCTTTTCTTTTAGATAAAATAAAAGTCCGTGGCGACTCTTGCTAACCGCAACAATTGCGATCAAACACAAAACATCCCAAGTCAGTTCTCCCACCATATTACACTATCACTGACCCAACCGAATCTGATCCCTCAAGATCTTCTATTAGGATTTCCTATAATGACCGTAACTATTATCTTCTTGAGATCAAACATTCACTCAGTCTCTCATGGAACCTTTCAATGATATGTTCAGTGATCTAATTTAACAAATATAACAATCATTGACCCAATAGAATCAGATCCCTCAAGGTCATCTACTATGATTTCCCACAATGATCGCAGTCACTGTCTTCTTGAGATCAGACCTTCACTCAGTCTCTCAAGGAATCAATAAACAATAGTTTATGGGGTTCTTATGTTTACATGATTGCTTCTTCTAAGAAGATTATGCAAGTGTTTTAAGCACATATTGTTTAACAGATTTTCGAGCAACAACTCTAGTGTTAAAATAATTTACATGAAGGTATTCGAACTAAAACACAATACGAGCAACAACTATTATATTCATTACAATGTTCTACAAAGATGTATATGATCAGAAGTTGAATAGCATCTTGTAGTGTTCTTCTTCATCTTCTTATTAAGAAAGTTCTGAGAAATAACTCCTTGCTTCTTTTGAGATCTACTAAGATGTATGTTATGATAGTTTATTAGCATTTTGTAGTCTTCTTCTTCTTTGAGCAAGCTACGAGCAACAACTCCTTGCTTCTCCTGTTTCATCCAAGATATATATGATGATAGTTGAATAACATTTTGTTGAAATCTTCTTTCTTTCTTTTTCTCTCTTCTATGGTGGTCTTCAGAATATGTAGCATTCCAGCTTTAACATCTTCATCATCCACGGCATTTTAGCTTGATGGCCAATGGCTTACGGTAGCTAATAACAACATTCTTCTTTGAATCTTTGATCTTCTTGTATAACCTTGATAGATAGAGACGTTGTGGGGATAGAAAAGACTTTTCATGCACCAACGGTTAGTTCCCAACTGATAGAATAAGGTGTAAGAGTTTAGACAGTATAAAATAATATTTTATGTATCCTATTATTGTTCAATGATAGCTTTCCACCTTTTCTCTGAATAATGTTTTTCTATTAAGCTTGTAAACAGAGATCTGTTAAGTAAAGAAAGATAGCTGGAAATCCAGTCGTTTGTTCCCAACGGTCACAATGAGAGTGGTTGACAATACAATATAAAGGACTATCCTTACACTGCCCTAGAGGGTAGATGTCATAGACACTTTATGTACCTTTTGTACAATATCACACGTTAACCATTTTTAACTTCTTCTTATCATTAGAGGCTTCAGATATTTGAATCAGGGGAATATACTGTCGAGATTCGTTTGTGAACTACCTTCTACCGAGGTCTTCTAGAAAATCAACTGCCATGATCAAACATGGGAATCTATTGTCGAGATTCATTGTAGAATTACCGTCTGCCAAGGGTCTTCTGGATAATCAACTGCCGTGATCAACCAGTGGAATCTACTGCCGAGATTCAACGTTGAATTACCTTCTGTCAAGGTCTTCTGGAAAATCATCTGCCAAGATTAACTAGGGGAATCTACAGCCGAGATTCGATGTAGAATTGATAACTTGATCGACAATGATTATTGTCTTCACATGCAACATGGTTTAGGCTATGCATGTATATTTCATTGATGCATGACATGTAATGATTGATTGATGCATGCAATAAATGACTTGGATATGTGTAAATGGATGTTGGATTTTGAAATACGAAGGTGTAATTGGGCCCCTATGATGGGTTGTGGATAGTTAAAGCGTAGAGGTTTGCCTATGTAACAAGGTTGGTTTTCACATGATGGTTGAATGTTATTCTATCATGATTTCCCGATACTCGATTTGAAATTAAAGATTACTGATGTTGGAGAAAGATCCACTGGATATTATGAAAGTACGCTGAGAGCTTGCTTCTATATGGACTGGCTTTCCCTAATTTGTTGGTAGAGTCTTGGAGGAGATTCTCTTTAATATGATATTGGAAACAGTTTGATCATAATGTGAATGACCCCACTATTTTGTATTATGCCCCTGATCAAAAGACTTTTGAAAATGTTTGGCTTTGATGAACCATTTTGAATCAACTCTTTTTGATCGAGCCTTGGAGTGGTGTACCCCACCATTCGAATTTTGAAAGATGTGCCCCTCAATCTCCTGGATCTGGAGGAAGTATCCTCATAAATAACTTAGGCCTCTCCATGAACTTAACATAGATTTCCCTAAGTATTCGAAGCTCAAAAAGTTTATACTTGAAGTTGCTTGAAGGGGAATTTGGATCCTACGTGCAGTAGGATGAACTTGGTACGTACTGCCCCATCATTTGAATCTTGGAAGGTTGCCCTTGATTATCTAGGCCTTGAGAGGTTTGTTAAAAGGAGGAAATTGAGTCATACTCTGTTGTGATATGACTTGATTATGGGATGCTCTTTTGAAAGGTACGCCCCTGATTGAACAGTGCTTTGAAATTTGATCCAAGTTGATTGAATCTCAGAATGCTCACCCCTTGTCAATAGTATCTTCATGTGATATACCCATATGATCATTAGTATTTTCCCCTGTTTATAGGGGTCCTCTCAGATGCTTTTCCCCTAGTTAGAAGTTGCTTGGAAATGTTACCTTTGATTAAACCCTCTTTTTTTTGAAATCTCCTTGATGCTAAGTATTGATTTGTATATAAAATTGTACATTTTTAAAAAGTAATCCTAATGTGATGCACATGCAAGTTTTGAAATCGAAGTTTGAATAAAAATGGATTATAGAGATAGAGATTTGAAGAAGCGAAGTGATTAATAATTTTAACAAACATAGGAGTCAGTTTAACAAAAAAAATCCGAGTATGCTTTCATAGTTAACATTGCTTCAATTAGGACTTTTGAAGGTTGTAATATGGCCATGGTTTGTGGTTTAAAGAAGCAAAGGATAAAAGGCTCAAAATTTATTTTAACTCACCATATTCTCCTTGATGTTCTCCAATCTTAATTTCAATTAATGCAACAAATATGTTTAATCCCCAAGAGAAATTTCGTAATCGCGCAGATGATGAGGAGCATAGATAAAGATCCAAGCACCGATGAAAGGCATTGATGAGATCCAAGCATTTGATGAGATCCAAGCGTTGATGAGAATCCTTGATGATTCTTGAGGTGGCGGACAAAAGATTGTTCTCCAATTTATTTGTTTTTAATCTCTTATTTTGCATGGACCAATTTTTTGAATTTTTTTGATCCATCGGGATGCCCTAACTTTTGCCTAAGTCAAGTTTTGATTTTCTCTGACTTAGTGGGCTTTCTATTTTTTTCTTTTTGAATTTTTTTCTTTTGATTTTGAAAATTTGTGACTGCCTATGCTTATATTGTAAGCTTCATCTTTATCGTTTCCTCGTTCTTGATTGATGTACTGAGGAGAAAGACAATGTGGACTTTGTCTTTGTTGATTCCTCAATCTTGGATGATGAACATGAGGAAAAGGATATGCTTGAACCTTTGTTTAGATTTTTCTCTCAATGATGTATCGAGGAAAGAAATATGCTTGAACCTTTCCTTAGATCGTTTTGATTCTCTTGGGATTTAAATTCATCATTAAATTAATTGAAATCTACCATGTCCCTAGTTAAGATTAAGGGTTTTTTTAGAAAATAGAAAGAACTTCGACTTCTGGCTCGATGGGGGTTAACTGCGGATTAACTCCTTATTTCTCCATTGTTTAAGAATTGAAACAATGTGTTACTTCGTCAGCTAAGGCTTACTATTAAAAAGCGTACGCCAGCAAAATTTGATTATTTTCTATTTTCATCATTCTCCCTCGAAGTTTGTTAGAATTGTGAAATGGAAGATAGAAAAGAAGAATAAAAAGTCGTTGATTATTTGTGGAATGGATCGATTTCAAAAACATGCATGATTATTTATTCGAATTACTGGTCAGAGTATAAAGTTTATAACAAAAACACTTAGCAAGAAAGAAATTACACATGATAAATCCTAATTATACTAGGGATGAGCTTCTTTAGTGATCCACCAATCAGGGCGAGGGATTTTCCACCATATGCGAGCCATCTTCTTCAAAAGTTAATTACTTATTGCCAATCAAATCTTGTACTAATTCTTTGAATGAATTTCATTCTTCAATTGAATGCCACGCTACTCCGCCATGAAACTCACATTGAACATTCGAGTTGTACCAAGGAGAAAATAAAGACTTCATGAATCTAGTTTATCTAGGGGTCATTAATGAATTTTGGACCAGATAGGACCATAGTTGACTGTATGTCATAGGGATCGGGTCGAACTGGAAATTTTCCCCTTCTTGGCTGTTCGCCTATGCTGATTCGGGCATTGATGGTGATTGTTTCGATTCTAAACCTGTCGATTATGATGTTGATGTCGAGGTGAAATCTTAGCATGTTGGTTCTGTGGTATAGGCCATGACCACTGGTGTTGAAGGTCAGAGGATGATTGTTGGTATTGAGCATCTACTGCATATGAATATTGATGATAAGGCACAGGAGATGGATTTTTTGGAGCTTGGTAAGTTTCCCATATTGTATTTGTTTCATTTTCTTCTTCCCCTTGGAAATCTCTAAGGGATTCACTAGTCGAGTTACTCGAGATGCTTTGGATTTTTCTGGTTTTGATGTCGTTCTCGATGCATTCTCCAACTATTACTAGCTTAGAAAAGCATGATGATATAATGCCCAACAGTTTTTCATATTATTGACCTCGTAGGGTGCTCATGAACATGTCTACCAACTCCTTATCCAATAAGGGCGATTGAATTCGAGCAGCCAACTCCTTCCATCTTTGTGCGTATTCTTTGAAGGATTTGTTACTCTTCTGAGATAAATCTTTCAGTTGCATGCAACTTGGAGCCATGTCAGTGTTATATTGATAATGCTTCTGAAATGCCAAAGCCAAGTCATTCCAGGCCGGGACGTGGTTTCTTTCTAATTATGTATACCATTCCAATGATGCTCCACTAAGAGTGTCTTGAAAACAATGAATAAGCAATTTGCCGTCGCGTGGATATGCTGTCATTTTCCTAACATACACCTTTAAATGGGTCTTGGGACAACTAACTCCTTTGTACATTTCGAAATCTGACATCTTAAACTTTAGAGGAAATACCACATCTTCAACCAAACAAAAAGTGGAAGTATCAAAGCTATGAGTGCCATGTCCTTCTATGGAGCTAAGCCTCTTTTCCAGCATGCAGTATCTTTTGGTGTCCTCAGCATCTTGTGGCTCTTTAGTATTCATGGTCGGGTTTTCACCTTGGGGTTTTGGCACATGGAATTCAAATTGATGATACTCAATAGATTCATGGGATGGAGTATACCCATCTTGGAAAATGGCATGTTCTTGCACATCAAGGTTCTTAATTGAAGCTTGTATAGGTCAGGGTTGAGCCTGAGTGTTTTCTTAAGGTGTAATGATGTCATCAGTTGTGGCTTGTTGACCTTCTTTCATTGTCATAGATAACGTTACACTTTCTTCATGAGATATCTCGAGTTCGTTCTGAGTATCTGGGAATCACCTTGTTGGACTATGGTTGGAAGTTTTCTGTGAGTGGAAGAGATATAATCTTTATGCAGATGGATGAAAATGAAAATGTATGAAAATGCTTGGGTAAGCAAAAATACTTTTTGTCTTTTAGGTACGCGAAATTTTTTTTCATGGATATGCAATGCGACGTAGACGTAGTATGAGGGTAGACGTAGGGGTACCCTACACAGGTTTAATGATGGACATGATGATATCCTAAATTGACTCGGAGATTGAGACATGCAGGAACTTCTTATAGATAAAGATAACAATAGACATGGATTTGATGATATCCTACACTGTCTTAGAGATTGAGACAAGAAGGAATTCCTTAAGTATTGTGGCTAATGAAAGATGGCGAGGAATCCCTACAGGCTAGGGATTATGACATAGACGGAACCCCTACGGGCTAGAGATAGTGGTGGATGAAAGGATAACCCTTGCGGGTTTAAAGATTGTAGTGGGATTTGTGAAAGGTATCCTTAGAATGTAGGTTCCTAGCATTAGCCTACGGATATTCTACCATCCCCATAATGTGGTTTCCTTAAGGGTATCATGAATAACACTAGAGGGAAAGGCATGAGGGCCTCCCTTAAGCGGAGTCTCTTTACATACCGAAACTTTCATCTCTAGGTCATGAAAGGTTTCATCATGAGTTTTGGTTTAAAGGTCGTACAAAGAGTCATGGGTGTCATTCCAAAGTCTTACTTCCCAAGAGGATGTCTCTCAAGAGGTATTCTTTTTGCAGAATTCTACCGACTCTAGGCGAAGTCGTCACTTAAACTCATAGGGCTGATGTATCCCCTTAGCGAATAGACGAACCTTCTTTCTAAGGGTTTTTGAAAATATTTTTTTGCAAAATTTTAAATCACACCACAGATATAATAATATAATGAATAATAAAAAATAATAAGAAAATAGATAATTAAATGAGCAAGCAATAAAAACCCAATAAACAAGAAAAAACCCTAAAACCAAAAGAGGAGGCTCTAAACCTAGGGTTGAGTTCCCAGCATAGTCGCCAGCTATTGCAACTGGTTTTAAATACAGATTCGCCACCCTTAATTTTTATCCTAAGAAAGGGAATATAAAGGAATAACCCTAAAATATTAGAGATTCTAGATTGTTGTCCCGGTTCTAGACGAAGGGAAAGTGTTAGGCACCCTTCATCTACCTTGTTCACAAGGATACTAGGTTTAGAAGCGCATTTTTAGGAAATAGGGTTTTTAAGGTTTATTAGGGGAAAAGGGGTTTTAATTTTAATTAGGGGGGATTTTTTTTTAATTTTAATTATGGGGACTCACCACGATTTTAATCATGTGCCTACGTATCCTCTTAGGAGGAATCAGAGTCTCATTTCGTAGTTCGCGGTTGGTTTGTGTTTTATATAGATTATGAAATATATTCGAATTTCCCGCATACGCAATCTATGAGTGTGAATAGCAGAGTTTGTTAGACGAAGTGCGCAATTGATTTAAATATATTCACAATCCTTTTTGAAAATTAGTTATTGAGTTAATTTAATTTACGAAAATAACTTGTGGTTGGTTAAGTATTTTTTTAAAGTATTAACTATATAAAAAACTTATTAATGC
The DNA here is from genome assembly GCA_948472305.1 of Vicia faba. Classification (NCBI taxonomy): domain Eukaryota; kingdom Viridiplantae; phylum Streptophyta; class Magnoliopsida; order Fabales; family Fabaceae; genus Vicia; species Vicia faba. The sequence continues at coordinate 1,268,153,693 of OX451736.1, read as the reverse complement.
ATGATTTAAAAAAATGATTTTTAATGCAAATAAATAAAATATTGAATGGTTTAGAAAATAATATATGATTTATGAATATAAGATTAAATAACATTAAATATAAATATATAAAAAAAGAAAATATATAAAAAATAAATATAGTAGAATAATAGAGAAAATAAATTTTAAAAAAAACAAGGGGGAGCAAATCATGTTAAGTTGGTAAAAAGGGAGGTGCTAACTGCATGGGCCTGAATTCAGATATTGAATTCAGGCCCAAAATGCAGGGGAGTGTGTTTTGGAACTAGGCAGCAAAATTGGGTGGTGTAGGGAGTATGGGTCCAAGTCCAGATTTTGGACTTGGCCCATAAGACATGGAGGGTGCGATAAATAGCTTGACAAGAAAAACAAAAGAAAGGTGGGGCATGGATAGTTGTTGGGCCTTGCCCAAAAGGGTTGTTTTAGGGGAGTTAGTTTCGGACAACATGTGTGCGGTTGTAGGGTGTTATCATGGATACACGTGTTTGCGCCGTATGACGGTGATCAGATGATTGATGACTTAAGGTGTGTGGTAGCGACCATGGGGTGACGAGCACTTGATTATAGAACCTATTATATTTTTGTTTTATAAACATTTTCCTTATTTCTCTATGTTCCTCTCTCTCTCTCTCTCTCTCTCTCTCTCTCTCTCTCTCTCTCTCTCTCTCTCTCTCTCTCTCTCTCTCTCCCCTTGTTCTTATTCTGTCACTTTCCTTGCTAAACAATAACCCTAATCGTTGTACCCTAATTCGCTGATGGTGATTCTTCTCCGTCTCCGATACAACAATAACAACCCAATAAACCCCAAACCCTAAATCTACAAAAAAACACAACAAGAAAATCTCCCTAAAGCTAAGGGTTCACCTCAGTCGTGCTTGTTCTTATTTTCTTCCAATGTTTCCGATCCAAGTTTTTTCTAATCTCTCTTCTTTGCCTTTATCTTTGCAGGTGATGGCGGTGATAGGAGCGGCGGCAGCGATGGATGGTGGAGCGTCTCAGATCCAGGATTTCACATATTGAAACTCGGATCCCTTCTTGTTAAGCTTTCTTCTTTCTATAGTGATTCCCCTGTAAATTCTCTTTTTTCTCTGTAATGATCTTTGTTCTCTGTCAATTTTTTCCCTCCCCCTTCTCTGTTCTTAGTTTAGTTTTATATAGAAAATTAGGTTTAGATGGATTAAGGAATAAAATTATGTCCATTATTTTGTTTGATTGTAATTTGATATTATTGTAAGTGTATTGATTTTGTATTAATGAAGATTCTGGTTTTGCTTCTATGTTAATTTGATATCAATTTGTGTCTGTTTTTGTTTGAGATTGTTCTAGAAAAAGTTTAAATGCAAGATCTGATTTTATCACTTGTTTGGCCTATGATTTGAACAGTAGATGTTTAACAAAATGAAATGTCTTCTTTCCTTTTAAATTCTCACAGTAGCTATTTTTGGGCCATTCATTTCCTGAATTTTGGACTTGGAGCATTTTTTTGTTCTAGGTTGGATTGGGCCTGCTTTGGGCTTTTGAAATGGACCATGAAAGAAATAAAAAAACTCTTCATCAACACATAAATCATTTTTAATTAATTTTTTAATATAATATAGATTCCGGTTTTTCTTCTATATTAATTTGATATCAATTTGTGTCTGTTTTCGTTTGAGATTGTTCTAGAAAAAGTTTAAATGCAAGATCTGATTTTATCACTTGTTTGGCCTACGATTTGAACAGTAGATGTTTAACAAAACGAAATGTCTTCTTTCCTTTTAAATTCTCACAGTAGCTATTTTTGGGCCATTCATTTCCTGGATTTTGGACTTGGAGCATTTTTTTGTTCTAGGTTGGATTGGGCCTGCTTTGGGCTTTTGAAACGGACCATGAAAGAAATAAAAAAACTCTTCATCAACACATAAATCATTTTTAATTAAGTTTTTAATATAATATTATAATTATCATCAACATTAGTATAAAAAATAATCAGTAATAATAATTAATAATTATAAGATGATAATAATGTTATAACAAAAACAATCTAAACTAAAAAACCAAATGGGCCGCGCCGTTTTAATTCACTGGGCCTTAAAAAACATATTGCTTTACACATTCTTCCAACCCTATTCAAAAAAACATAAATGGGCCTTATTAAAAAAAGATTTATTCACACCTCCTTTAAAACAATACACCTTCCTTAACTTAAAATGGGTCTCTAAAAACCTAATGGGCCATCAGATATTGATGGTCCATTTTGGATCAACACACCCCTCTTCCATGTTTTACTCCCCCATTGAAATAAAAACTATATAATATGATTTATTTAAATAGAACCTTAAATATAATATAAGGGTAGGGAAAATTTGGGGTATGACAGAAGTCATCCAATTTAAAGTCACCATTGACATTCAATTCTCATGTAGGCATTAAATCTACCAACTTCAAATCAAGTTTATGATTCTCCCTAACTTCGTTGAGGAAATCATTATTAATTTTCAGCATACCCAACATCACACTATTAAGAGTTACTTCACACACCATACTTAGGTCTCAAAATTGTTTGATTAAATCCAACTCCCTACTCATCAAAGTTGACATATGAATCATCTTCCGACTCAAAGCATCAACCACAACATTAGCTTTACCAAGATGGTAACTTAAGTTGAAGTCGTATTCTTTTAAGAATTCAAACCATCTCCTCTATCGCATATTCAGCTCTTTCTTGTCGAACAAATATTTCAGACTCTTATGGTCACTGAACACCTCAAACCTCGACCTGTATAGATAGTGCCTCCAAATCTTGAGCATAAAAACCACCGCTGCTAACTCGAGATCACGAGTAAGATAATTCCTTTCACGCACCTTTAATTGTCGTGAGGCATAGGCCACTACTTTACCATCTTACATCAAAACTCCTCCTAATCCCATCTTGGAAGCATCATAATATACTACAAATGGTTCATGCAGATTTAGTAGAACTAACACCAGTATTTAGTAAGTCTTTTATTTAATTCTTTGAAACTCTCTTCACACAAGATATCCCACACAAAGGCTTGTCCCTTTCTAGTCAACTCAGTCAAGGGAAGACCCAAGTTAGAAAACCCTTCAATGAATTTACGATAATAGCCTGCTAAACCCAAGAAACTTCTAATTTCCTTCACTATTTTTGGAGGTTCCCACTAAAGTACAACACTTACTTATATGGATCCACTACAATGCCATCACTAGATATTACATGCCCGAGAAAACTCACTTTCCATAACCATAATTCACACTTTGCAAGCTTCGTGAATAACTTGTTATCCTTCAACACTTGCAACGTAATTTTTTGATGTCCCACATGCTCATCTTATGACTTGGAGTAAATCAGAATATCATCAATAAAGACTACCAAAAATTGATCTAAGTAATCATGAAAAATATGATTCATTTACTCCATGAACACGCCTGGCGCATTAGATAATCCAAAAGGCATCACTGCATATTCATATTGTCCATATCGCGTCCTGAATTCCGTTTTTGGAATATCATTATCCTTCACTCGAATCTGGTGATAACCCGACCTCAAATCAATCTTATTGAATACCCGAACTCCTATAAGTTGATCCATCAATTCGCCAGTCCTCAAAAGCTGATACTTATTTTTTATAGTCACTTTATTCAACTGACGGTAATCAATACATAGACGCATGCTACTGTCCTTCTTCTTCACCAACAGCACTGGGGCTCCCAACAGTGACACACTAGGCCTAACAAATTTGTTATCCATTAGCTATCCTAGCTAAGATTTCAATTCCGCCAACTCTGATGCTGACATCCTGTATAGAGCCATGGTCATAGGTCTGGTACCCAGAATAAGATCAATTGTAAATTCAAACTCCCTCTCTGAAGGAAACTCAAATGTCTTCTGGAAATACTTCTAGAAACTCGCACACCACTGGTAAATCACTAATGGACTTTTCCCTCAACAGATAATGAGGAAAATAGTGCAAACACTTTGGCTTCATCTTCCAGCAATGCCTTCAACTCTTTGGTATTTCCACTTCTAGCCCACTCTTCCTCTTCTGGAGTAAAGAACAACAACGTATTATCGAAACAATTGATATATACCCTGTTGAACTCTAACCAGTTCATCCCCATAATAATATCTAACTCACCGAGTCGTAGACATATCAAATCCACTTCAAAATCTCTACCAAGAATTGATAAAGGACAGTTCGAACATACAAGGGAAGTGGTTACTGAACCCATGGACAAAGTATCAATCACAATTTCCCTACCCAAAGTAGACGGCACAATCCCCAATTTCCTCACACAATCAATGAAGATAAACGAGTGAGTTGTACCCATATCAATTATAGCAATCAAAGGAGTATCATGGGCATAGAAAGTACATTTGATCAAACGATCTGCACTAGTAGGTTGAGACTCTGCAATTGCAAATACCTTCCCATCTGCATGCGACTTCTTAGGCTTCTGACAGTTGGTGCTAATGTGAACCTATTCTCCACAATTGTGACAAGTAGGTATATTGACCCTACAGTATGCCACAACATGACCTGGTCTCCCACACTTGAAACATTTATTCACATCAGATTGACATTCACTAGCACGATGGCCAATGCAACCGCACTGGTAACACTTGAGCGGATTGGAAGGAACACCTTATCCCCTACTTTGCCTCCTGTCATCATAATCCATGTGTTTTCCCTTATCAGTCGGAGCACTGTAATGTTTCCTACATTTCATATTTAGTTTCGCCCTCCTCTCATTCATACTTTTGTAGTGAGCTAAATGAGCCCTATTTCCCTCTTCATAAATTCGACAATTGTTCACCAATTCTGGAAAATTGAAAATTTGTTGGTACCCTATAGCCCGCTTGATCTCTGGTCGCAACCTATTCTCATACTTGATACATTTAGCGAACTCAGCAGTTGCAGCACTGTAATGCGGGTAGAATTTCATAGGCTCTACAAACTTAGCAACATACTCCATAACGGTCGAGTTCCCCTGCTTCAATTCGAGAAACTCAATCTATTTCTTACCGTGAACATCTTCCAGAAAGTACTTTCTCAAGAATTCCCTATTGAAGACAGCCCAAGTTATAACTTCACCCGCAACTTCCAATATCTGACGAGTGCTCAGCCACCAATCGTCATCCTCAACAGCTAACATGTGAGTTCCATATCTCACCTTCTGCGCCTCATAGAAATCCATCACTTGGAAAATCATTTCAATATCCTTGAGCCAAGCTTGTGCCATACCAGGACCATACTTACCCCGAAATATAGGCAGATTCTCCCTCTAAAACGTTCCCAAAGTATGAGACTCATCGTTCCGACCAGCATTAGGTTGATTCTGCATAGCCTGAGCAACAACTTACAATGCAGCAGCTATCACAACATCATTCCTTCCAGCCATTTCTCTCTTTTACGACATCACAGAAAACAACGGTTAGAAGAAATATACTAATAATATTCAATTGTCGCACTACTCTAATGACTCGACAACTTGGCCGGGCGGGCCGACCTGCTCTGATACTAATTATAACACCCCATTTTCCCTTTTTCAATTAAATCGATAAATGACTAGATTTTTTTAATAAGATAGTTTTATAGACAAATCAGAGTACTCATTAGTGGGATGTCACATCCTCAAATAAATAAAATCATAGAAGTATCATTTCACTTCATAGCATAGTATCTCAATCGATTGGATTAAAATAGCAGAAAATATTATCAAATAATTCACATCACATCCTCAAGGCTCTAAATCAAATAAAACTCCCACTCCTTGGTGGTCTAATATAATTTGGAAAATAAAGATATGTAACAACAATTCAAAAGGAACAACATATAACTAAATTCCCATTTCGGTGTTACATATCAGAGCGACTCCTACAACTCGATCCAAAAGGAACACAAGCATCCAGGAACTACTCAGGTGCCTGATTATCTGTACTCCCCAAGGAGCACAGATGCAACAACATAAAAGGGGTGAGAATTACATTCAATAATTTAAACAGTGAGAAATCGCATGCTAAGGAGTAGTAAACGAATACACATACAATCACATGGTTACAACGCACAACTAATTATCACAGATGCAAACCAACATTATAATTACACAAAGCTCATCACAGTATGAAATATGACTCCATGGACTTTACACCATGAATGTGGTACCAACACAACCAATATGATTCATTCATATGAACCCGATTCCCGTCAGAATCTGGATAAGCCAGACATGTTCCTCTTGAACTTAACTTATCTCCACTCGAATCTCTTCAAGAGTCCGGATGAGACTGGGCACCCAACAAGGATTCCCACCTAGGCTCATCTCATCACAACACGACACAATGAATGCATTACATATATAAAATATGAAAAAATACCCACAAATATTATTTCATAACATATGATCCTCATGATTACCCATGATTCACATACTCACCATGATTCTTTTCGAATCACCTCCATTCCTCATGAATGTCCATACAATCACAAGCCATTACAAAGGCGTCAAAAGAATTCACAACAAAGAATAGTTCACCCTTATCATCAAAACATCATTGGAAGTACACATCATTATCACAATGACACCATATCATCATAAATAAAACACCCATCAAGTTATATCAAGACATGGTTACATCAATTCGTAGCAAAGAGCATAATTCCTATGTTAACACTACATTCTTCATCACTTAATCCTAATGCAAGAACTATAAAACTACATCCTATGCATCATTTCATTCTTTCAAGGTATAGTTCATTTCATTAGCTTTCTAACGTTTTGAATGGTGCATCAAACAGAGTCCAGAACTCAAGTTATGGCCTTTAGAAAAATTTGTCAAAAATTGGATGTCACCCGGGACTACTTAGGTCGACCCCCCTGTGCTCAGGTCAATGCATCGGTAAAATTTAATGAATTTTGTTTGCCTAGGGTGTGCTCAGGTCGACCCCCCCCCCCCCCCCTGTGCTCAAGTAAACTCATGTTATTTTGTACTGAATTTTTCTGCTATATTGTATTTCTCATGGATGTAAATTTCTACACTAACACCGACTCTATTCCACTCGAATCCAATACAGTATAGCCTCAAAATTCTAATTTTAAGCATTCTAACATAGGACTTTACTATTATTACTAATAATACATTCTATTACCAATTTCATTATCAATTCTAAGGATTACAACCTAATACATAAGGGAAACCTATGTTCTCTAATCTATTCTTTTTAAGGTTTTTTCCCCATAGCAATCCACAATGATCAAGAATCCCATATCACAATTATCACAATTATACCAACAAAATTCAATGCAAATAAAATCACAACATTCATCTTCACAATCAAACGAAACACGCAAGTAATATAAAATTAAGAAAATCTAAGAGGGAAAGGAACCCTCACTACCCTCTCATGCTATAATCACCAAATTAGAGAATCCATTATCCCCCTTACCTTGATTTTTCAAAGCTTGCCTCTAACAATGGTAGAAACTCTCTTTGACATAGCCTTTCCTTTCTTCTTCCCTTCCTCTATTTCTCCAAAATCTCACGATTGATAGAATGATCCCAATTCTCTTCCCTTCTTTGTTTTTAGCACTGGACCACGTCAGGACTTTCCCCTTATGCCCCTACTTAGCCCACTTACACTTACTATAACACCCTTATTCTAATTCTTATTAATAATTTTATTTAACAAAAATATAATTATTATCCTAACAATAATAATAATAATAATAATAATAATAATAATAATAATAATAATAAAATAATATTCTTCATACACCCATGTTTCTACACTTTTACTCACACACCCCCTTCAATACTACATATCCCCTAGTTTAAGGCAATTATCCTTCCCAAGGCCTCCAAACACGTAACTCACTAACAAGGCATTACAAGCATAATTCAACACAAAACAATTATTAAAAATAAATCAAATAATTTATTTTGGGGTGTTACACTTCCTCTTAGACTTTTCTTTTGCATCCTTTCCTCTTAAAATTAAAAACTTCTTTTTCTCAATCAAAGATCTAAAAACACTTAACCATTGTTCATATCATTTTTCAAAATTAAAGTAGGAAAAACTTAAGTATCCCTTACTTAAGGGAACCTCTTAAGATATTTCTCCTAACAAAAACACTTCACAAATCCTGTCATTTTTCCACTTGGATTTTATCTTTAAAACCTTTTCAACAAGGACATGTTAATTCCTTTCTACCACAAACAGACAAGCTCTAACGGCTAGAATGCAAACTTAGCACCATCCATAAAAAAACACACAATAAACCAACATTTTCAAGAAAAACTTGATGTTCTGATTCCTTCACGGGATATGTAGGCATTGAGTTGCAAGACTCGAACGAACGTAATAATAAAAATCTTTTATTTTTCCTAATAAATCATTCATGCATTTCTCTTAGCAAGTAGAGCATTTAGATAATACCCTTTGATTAGAACAAACAAGAGTGATCTTGTTGAGTACAAAGGACGTGAGAGGTACTAATACCTTCCCCTTGCATAATCGACTTTCGTACCTTTCTCTTGGTTGCGAAACCATGTACTTTCCCATCTTAGAGATTTTCTTGATATTTTCCTTTCCCTCTTCGAGATGAATGAAGTTTAGTGGCGACTTTATTCTCTTAGTTTTTTTAGAGGCGCTTCAGATGGGTACTGTAATGGTGTACTATTTATTCTAGTGAAAATTTCTTGATCTTATATTTTAATAAAATACTTATGATCTGAAGTAATAATGAGTCCATAAGAGATCATGTTATATGAGTGTTCCAAGATTTAATACGGTGGGAGAACTGACTTGTTTTGCGTTTTATTGCAAATATTGCAGATAGCAAGAGTCGCCACCGACTTTTCTTTTATCCAATAAGGAAAGGGTGAAAAGAACAAGAAAGACCTTGCTAGATTTTGAGTTCGGGGGGTAAGTTATGAAAAGGGAAGGTGTTAGCACCCTTTTCATCCGCAGTCATCTACGGGCTCTTAATCGCTTAGCTCACTTTGAAATTTACTTTTTTTGTGCGTGTGTTTTGAAAACATTTTGAAAGTTGCCAATGTAAGGTGAAACTTTGTAATAACTCTTGTATCGGTCCTCGAGAGTGTATGCAAAGAATTTTTGAAAATATTTTATTGTTTGAAAAGTGTAGAGTGAAACATTTTATTTTTGTGAGCATGCTATTAATAGTTTCTACCCACTCAAGGTTGTTCTTATACTTTTCTTCTCCTTTAGATAATGATATATGTACCATTAGTTAGTAGGAAGCCCTTATCTGTTGGATGTGAAGGGACAAATGAAGGGTCATCACACGGTCATAGAAAGAAACTTGTAAGGATGCTTTAGGAATTTCGTAAGGGACCATATTATTTTTTGTAAGGCAACGTAGAAGGGTCATAGAGGGACTATGATCTTTTATTCAAGAGTCTTTGCTAAAGCATCCCTATTTTCGAGGGCCATGACAGTTATTCCGAAAAGGAAATGAAGAGAGATTACCCTAAAGGTGCAAGTGTGCAAGTATATTGTTTTCAATTATTTATCTTGAAATTGGCTTTTCTAGTGTTTGGTTTTATCTTGTCATACAAACCCTAATTACTAAGCAGTAATATAGTATATATAGTAGCAGAAAATAAAGGCGGAAATATAAACCTAAAATTATTACAAGGCCTTGGGGCAGTTACATAATAATAAAGGAAAGTAAGAAATAAAGATCTAGGCTATTACATTTGCAAAACCTATACAATTGATCTAAGAATGAAAATGGGAAAGAATGAAAAAAGATTTTTTTGGTGATTTTTTATGAAGAAAATAATTTTTTATAATAATTAAATAAAACCTATTAAATTTAATTAATTATAATTAAAAAAAGTTAATTAATTAAATCATTAAAAAGTTAATTAAAACCTAAAGTCTAATTAATTTTAATAAAACCTAAAACTATTTTTTCATATTTTAATTAAATAACAAAAAATAGGTAAAAGTAGAAAAAAGAAAATATAAAAAAAAATAGATTGGGCCTGGATTAAGCAAAAAAGGGGGTGCTAAAAAGCAAAGAAGTCCAGGCCCAAAACGCAAGCCCAAACGCTGGTCCATGAGATCTGGTGCGTTACATCAGCGAAGGTATATCGCGGGGAGTCGTAACTGAAGTGCCGGATTATGTTGATGATGATCTGATGGCTGAGACTGTACAGGTGCACGGTTGATGTTATGAGGACATGCACTGGAAAACCTGTAGAAAATAGAAAATGTGAAAAAAATTACAAAAGACAGGGATCGAACCCACGCCCTCTTGTATCAATGCCCTATCATGTGCACGCTTGTCACTAGGGTGGTTGTTTCATCCGGTTATTCAATGAAAATAATTAATTATATAATAAACTTAATCATTGGGTCAGAGAAGCGTTGGAGCCCTAGCTCGGTCGTCTTCTCCAGCGAGCTCGTTTTTCATTCCTGCAAAATAAACACAGTCAGTGATTCAATGGTACCCTACCCCCCTAATTTGGGTCTTGCAAATTCAATGGTGCCCTTGGTTTTGGCACATTCCCCTTGTACAAAGAGATACGATGCAAATAACCTAAAACGGTTCAAACATGGCAATGCACGATTCAACCATTATGGGGGACATGTGATGGCTCTATCATGCATATTGACATCTCAGAAGAATGTGTAGCGGTATAAATGTTGAGACTAAGCCATTGGATTGACTTGACTCGCACAAATCAAATAAAAATCGCCTCTGTGCTTTATTGTTTCCAAAGGAATGGGAAAAGAGCGAATAACCCAAAAAGAGGAGAGAGAATCTAAGTTCGGGGGTTGGTTATGCAAAGGGAAGGTATTAGCATCCTACACATCTACGATCCTCCGCGGGAACCTCTTTGAAAATCTGTGTATTTTAGCTATAAAAGTTGTATAAAAATAGATTTATAGGGATGAGAAAAAAAAGTATATTTTTTTATGTTTTTTGCACCTGCCGCAGTTGCGAACCTTTAGTGCCTACTTACCATCTTCCGTACAATAGGGGATCAGGGTAGACGTTCACCTTTAGAAAATTTTAAAATACAAGTGTGTTGGTTAATTTTAAGAGACGAGACATCATCGCCTTATCCGAGTGGAAGAACATACTTACTACCCACGATTATGAGAAAGGAGAATTTGCGTCATCTCAAAATAGAGGATATAGATTGGATTTTAAAATCAACAAAGCCTCACTCAACATCCAAGTGGAAAATATCTCACTTCACTACATATCGTAGAAGTATAGTAGCTCGCATCACTACAAAGATTGACAAGAGTCTAATCTTTTGAGAAAATTTTAAGGTAAAAAGTCAAAGTGGCAAAGATAGTTTCAATGAGATTGATTGAATTTTAATCTTCTCACAAAAATGTCAAAGTATTGTTAAATTGTTTAAAGCTTGATTAAGAAAATATTTTTGAAAATGCATGAAACTAAGTCCAAGTTTATTACGAAAGCAGTTCAAGTTTATAAATAAGAAGAGTTTTTTAAAGGAGAGAGAAGATTTTTTAAATTAAAGAAGATGGGAGGAGATGAAGGGACTATCCTAAAGCGTAAGGTAAAAGCTAAGGAGAAGAAGCGTCTAACAAACAAGAAGCTAACACTTGACATAATGAGTCAATATAGAATTCTCATTCTTTGGATTTGAGACCAAACAAACACAAATGATAAACCTCTTAAGAAAACTAAGCTTCAATTGCATTAGTTCTTCATAAAAATTGGGTAGAGTAACAGATGTATACAGATGAATTTTCGATCACAGACAAAGCATATAATCAAAACAACCTGCACACAAAGCAAACAAATAACCCAATGTCTTGGGGTAAATCCCAAGAACTCCGGACAAAATAAAAATTGAGGTCACAAGATCTCAAGGTAGGTTAAGGCTTCTACTCCTAAACCCAAGAAGTCCACAACTTCATAATGCAAAGGATAATAACCAAGTAGTTCAAGTAACATTAAAGTTTTTATGGTTCAAGTCGATTATTAAGTATCTTCAAAAAGAAATGAAAAGCTCAAGTGAGCAAAATAAAATGATATAAAAGATAAATGCTCAAGTGAGTAAAGATGAAAATGACATGAAATATAAATGATAAAATAAATGTGCTTAAAATAAAGAGAATGAAGTAAAGGTACAAAATAAAGTCACTTGTTAGAAATTAGAGGTTAGTTGAATGACCATCTTGAAACTTGTATTTGAAACTCATTAGAGGATTAATAATACCAAAGCCTCTCAACAATAAGTTTCATTTGCTTTTTGTCAAGTATATCATTCATTTAAAATTCTCAAGGCAACAATAAATGATCAATAATGTTTAAATGATTCACTTATTCCAAAATTTATGATGATTCATTAGAGGATTGGTAAGACCAAAACCTCCTAACAATGAATCTCAAAGTTATTGGATCAAAAGTTTCAAATTAAACATGTTTGGGCTTGCAAACATAAATTTGGACCACAAATGATCATTTCTCGAGTCGAGACAAAATTTAGCGCTATGTTAAGTAATCGTAAGTGGACTTATATATAAGTCACACCTATTTTGAGGCCGATCAATAAAGTATATACATCCATACGTGTTCAAGAGCTAAATTGAAATTAACTTTGAAATCGCAATGCAATGATGAAAATAACAACAAAACTTGAATTTCTTTACAAAATTTTATTTTATCTTTAAAATAATAATAAATAAATAAAATGAAAAGGCTACTGAATATACATTAATGTTACTAACTTTGAAATTAAATCTAACTAATGAAAACACGAATAGGGATTAATAGAGTCATAAACCCAAATTTCAAAAACAGAACACATTTCCTTTCTGTAAAAAAAATGATTATAATAAAAGTGGCAAAAGAAACTATTAGTTGATATTTGACTTATTCCACCATATTCAAATAGAAGCTTAAGTATCCATTTCAAAACTCAGTAATACAAACCATACTAACAAGACCGAGAATAGAGAGAGGGATACCAATGGTGCTGTTCGACAGAAGATGGAACAGAACAATCGCGGGTTTACGGAAGTTAACGGAGAGGGACGAGATTTGTTCTGCGGAATTTGAAGAATGAATTAAAATGGATGAAGGAAGATTATGTGAAGGAGAATCTTAGAGTGAGTATTTGAAGAAAAATTAGAACAAAGGAAAATTGTGAGAGGAAGATTGGAGAGGAAGGGAGTAGGTATGGTATGTGACCGGTTGGTGAGGAGGGAGACGAAGTAGGTGGATGAAGTGGGAAGGAAGTTGTATTGAAGAGGTCACGGAAATGGAATGCAATTGAAGAAAGAAAATGGGTTTGTGAACAAATTCTAAACTCTCCTCCTCTCATCTTTCTGCTTTTTTTTTTCTTCTTTCTGATCAACCTCTCTCACCTTTCAATCTCACTATTATATACAAATCAAAATTAGTTTTATCATTTTTTTAGATACCCAAAAAATCCTTCAATGATAAAAATGACATAAAAATTTCAAATTATAAAAATTAATATAATTTAAAATAGTTTTTTTAAAATTTTTCTTAATAAAAAATAGAGACCAAAAATGAGAAAAAACGATTAAAAAAATAGACATTAATCTATCTGAAAAAATGAAATGAACACATTAAAATAAATTACATGTCACAAAGATTAATAAAAAATTAATTAAATGGTCAAAATCAAAATAAAATAAGAATAAAAATATCAGGCTGAACAAACGCTTACGGTTAAAAACGAAAATTTAAATTGTACCAAATAAATGAAGCGAGTGTACCGTTATGATCTACGCGAAACGCAAATTCATAAAATGGTCAGTAACAGGTGAAAACTTGAAATATTTTCTCAGTAATTTTCCACACAGTATCGAATCGCTTTTAACGGTCTGTCTGTAAAACCAAAATATTAATTATCGACATATAAACAACTTGGAGCAATGCAAGAAACGAGTAAAGAGATAAAAATGCATGAAGTGGAATATTAGGTGTTTTTCAACTACAAAATGATGCAAACTTCGATTTAAACTGACTTTTGATCAACTTAAATACGACTAATGGTGTAAAATATAATGAATGAAGATATTTATTAATGATTGTGACCAAATGACAAAGTATGATATAATAATGCGACTAAAAAAATTAGGGGCGAAATTTAGGGTGCAACAGCTGAAGTCATTTTGAGAAACCTTTTGAAGCAAAGTTGTTCCTCACATCATTAGCTCTTGACTTGTAAAGAGAAGTTGGAGATAACGTCAAGGATATTCATATGCTCGAAGAATCGCTCAAAAATATTGAACAATAAGGACGTTATGATCATTCGGACTCAAACCGGCAAACGTTGACTTTTGGTCCGACAATCTTCAAATCAACTCGCGAACTTGATCTTTTTCACAGCCCGAGATACTATTAATCACATATGAACTTGAGATGTCGAAGAAGGCATGAAAATAAACACATGAATTTATCTCGAAGAATCTTGAGAATTAAGCAACCAGACTCGTCTTAACTATGCTGAATGAAACTTGAGGATAACGTGACCTAAGATTATAGATCACCACTCTAAGTCATAGGCTTTTGGGAACTATTTTTGGCTTAAACAAACCATAACCCTAACCGGAGAGTCATCAACTGAATTTCTTGGTCGCAAACCATGTCTTTCAAGACACAAAACATATTTTGGAATTTTGGTTAGAAGTCAGTAAAATATAAAATACATATATACGAGGCACACGATTCAAGGTGCTTGGTGATCCCTCATGGACAAACCTAAAGATAGGATGGAGTAGGAGAAGTACTCAAAACCCTAATGTGTGATCTGGTTGCATTGTGATGATATGAGATGATAGAGGAATCTTAGGTGTAAGTACAAAGTGCGCCTAAAAGGGTGGGGGTGAATTAGGTACTTTAAAATTTTTCTGGTTTTAGTGATGATGAATATTATTTTTTTCTAGTTTATGGTGAGTTTATGAAAGAGTGAAGTGCAAAAAAATAAAGAGACACAAGAGATATATCCTGGTTCCCCTTACAGTCCGAGAGTACTCCAGTCCCCTTTCAACATGAAAGAGATTTCCTTATTGTGGCAAACTTAAACAAGAACTACCCAAAACCAAGAACAATCCTCTTGGACCAAGAACAATCCTCTTGGATTTTCACTATGTCAACAATGAGAACAATCCTCTCAAAGTGACTTTACTTTTATCCAACAATCCTGGAAAAATAAGATTTATAAAACCACTTGAACTTATTTCCAACAATCCTGAAAAATAAACAAGTATATAGCAATATTTGATTTGAGTGAGCTTGAGTAGCAATGATCACTTTTAGTGATTTAATCAATGAATTGATCTTCTCTTCCAATGATAATAGTATACAATGACTCAAGATATATAATGCTCAAAGATTTCTGGTTAACAATATGTGAAAGTGTGCAGAAAACTTGTGTATGAAAATGTATAACAGCTTGAGTTTGATTTTTGAAAATTCAGAAAATATGATTGGAAGATGTGATTAAAATGATTTTGAAAATGAGTATTTATATGTTCATAGCACCCTTTTGAAACAGCATAAAATTCTATAAATGAATCATGAACAATTTCCAAGATTGAGTGAAAGGTTTTCATGAATTAGTGTTATGAACAGGCATGAGTAAAGCTGTTGTTTTTCAAAATTATTCAGCATGCAATCGATTGCACCCTTTGTGTAAATCGATTGCACAGGGTTTCAACAGCTAGAAATTCAAATATTTTGAGTGTGCAATCGATTGCACAAGTGTGTAAATCGATTGCACTTAAAGTCAGTAGCAAAAATTAATTGAGAGCAATCGATTACACAAACATGCAAATAGATTGCACTTAGAAACAATAGCAAATGTTTTGAAAAATTGAAGCATGCAATCGATTGCACCAATATGCAAATCAATTGCACTTAAGTGAAAATTGAATTTTTGCTTAGAAAAACTTGAGTAAAGATTTGGACAATATAAAATATTTCTTTTGACCATTGAGCATTTATGTCTTAAGTTCAAAGTAAGTATTATTATTATACCTTGAAATTTTTCTAAGTGCTTGAACCAAAGACTTTATCTACAGATTCTTTTAGCTTGATCAATAATATTTGCCTTCTTGTCAACATGGTTTGTCTTCATCAAAACAAAAGTGAATTTGAGAAACTTGATTTTACATTCTCCCCCTTTTTGATGATGACAAATGATCTTGCTTGATGCGTTGTAATTTCGGAAAGAAGCTTCTTCCCCTAAGATGTATAACTCCCCCTTTGTATTATAAGGTTGGAATCCTTTGAATTTGTTCATATTGGTTGAAGAGTACCTTATAATTTTAAGACAGGAAATATACAAGCATAAAGTGTCACATCCTTCTCCCCCTTTGACATTATCAAAAAGAAGGGAAAGATGCAAAAAAAAAAAGGATAATAATAAAACAACATTAAAAGAAACTTAATCATGCATAAAACATAGTCATAGTACAATAACAATTACAAAGACATTTGAACAACAACAAATAAAACGCAGCATAACAACATAAAAAGGATAGAAAGCACCTTATATGTCGTGTTCATCAAGAATGTCAAGTTCTCGCCGAATCTTGTAAAATGGTTCTCTTGCCAAAGGTTTAGTGAAGATATCGGCAAGTTGATTATGAGTATATACAAATGTTACCTCGACATTGAAACAACGCGGTCGGAACTTGTCATCTGGATGTTAATGAAACATCAATGAAGTCGCCACCGAACGTCTTTTATCCCACCGAAAGGGAAAGGGAAACATCGAGAAAACCTGAAAAGGGAGAAATCACGGTCTTTCGACTGAGAGATCGGGTAAGGGAGTCTGTTACGCGAGGGGAAGGTATTAGCACCCCACACGCTTGTAGTATTCTACGGTATCCACTTTTGTTGTCTAATTTAAATGGGTGCGGTCAAATCCTATGTCTATGGTTTACAAATGAAAAGGGAGTGCATGAAAAAGGAAAAAAGAAAACAAAGTAGGGAAAACAAAAAGTTATGCTCGGTTGGGCCCTACCCCAATGCCTACGTATCCCTTTTAAGGAATCAGAGCAGCCGTAGTTCGGCTTATGTATTTTGGTTGGTTTGTGTTTTTTAATTAAGACAAACAAAGATAGTCAAGATGGCAAAACATTGAATGAAACAACAAACAAATAAAGTGATCAAACATCGACTAAATAATAACAAAGTAACATGTCAAAGATGGCGAAACATCAAATGATAAAACGGATGACAAAACATTCCACCTAGCAATGATATTGAGAATCAAAGCAGGATAACAAACTGATGCGATGACGAAACATCGGCTTCAAACAAATGTGCGATGGCGAAACATCGACTAAGAGATAACATGGCAAAGATGGCGAAACATCAATAAAACGGATGACAAAACATCACACCTAACAATGATATTGAGAATCAAAGTAGGATAACAAATATGTGCGATGGTGAAACATCGGCTTCAATCAAATGTGCGATGGCGAAACATCGGCTAAGAGATAATAAGGCATCATGGTAAAGATGGTTAAACATCAATAAAACAGATGACGAAACATCACACCTAGCAATGATATTGAGAATCAAAGCAGGATAACAAACATGTGTGATGGCGAAACATCGGCTTCAGATAAAAGATATCATGGCAAAGATGGTGAAACATCAATAGAACAGGTTTAAAAGCAAATCCAAGAGACACACAAACTAACAGGATTGGTTTGTATCTTTTACTTTAAAGAAGGGTTTGAGTTTATTAGAGGTGTTCTTATGATTTGCCAAGAAACAGTTTTTATTTTAAGATGCAAAATGCAAAGGAAGGAAAAAGCCACTAAGGGAAACTAGCCTAGCACTACCCCTAGTGTTATCATATGATGGTTGACCCTAAGGTTGAGGTTAAAGGAAAGTCCTATCCTATGTTATCATACATGGATTCCTATCTTAGCCAACATGTTAAGGGAAGCTTAACAAAACTACTCTATAGGGAGCATGCAATGAGAGCGAAGTCGTGATCTCAATTTCTAAATTGAGTGACTCATTGATCAATAATTAAAGAATAAAAGCAATAAACATCCTATAGGGAACGTGCAATGAGAGCGAAGTCGTGATCTCAATTTCTAAATTTAGTGACTCATCAATCAACAATTAAAGAAGAAAAGCAATAAACATCTTATAGGGAACATGCAATGAGAGCGAAGTCGTGATCTCAATTTCTAAATTGAGTGACTCATCGATCAAAAGCAAACACAACACATGTATCAGGAAAAAAAACCAGAGGGCCTCCTGACATATATCAGCAACAGAGGTCTCATCATGCAATCAAAGAATTATGCAAAGTGAAAATGGGAGAAAGGAAATAGTACAGTACCAAACAGATAACTATCTGTAGCAATCAAGCAAGAATAAAAGAAACCCAGAGAAACTCCAAGCAAGCTGGCATCAGTAGACAAATCGAGTCAGAAATTACACCATCAGGATGTAAGTAATTTATCAGATATGAACTAATCCCATGGGCAATGTATGGCATTCACAATCACATGTATGTATATCCTGCATAAACCATCAAACATGCCAAACACAAGAATAATGCCAATATAATAAATTGTGTTCCACAAATAAAGTGGAACACAAAAGCCTCAAGCCAAAAGTGGCAACTTTCTCAGAGTACATCGCATATTCAACAACCAAGTTAGTATTCCATAAGGTAAAAAAGTGAGAATAACATGGTGACAATTATCAAACATTAGACATGATAGGCAAGAGGAAACAAGCATATGCACAGATTAGGTCAAAAGAATCAGAGGAATGTTGCTCCTTTCTATCACCATCTTGAATTGATAATTGAATATCAATCAAGGGTCATAGGAGCTTGGGAATAATATGAACAAAGACCATGAAGGTCAGTAGCAAATACATTTCAAACATTCTCAAATAAATCATCACAACTCATAAGCACAATAGAAGAGGAATTCCACACAATGCATTAAAAGGTTCAAACATTCAAGCATGGGACATTGAGTCAAAATGGTTTGATGCTATCATGAATAATCAGAATCAAAATGATCATTAGGTTCCCAATTATAGGCCTCACTCAAGTTCGTTGGCCATCAAGCAAATTGTAACAAGACATGCAACATCAATTGGGTACTTTCACTTCAAAATTACATCAAAAATGGAAATAATGGTCCATAATTCAAACCAAAAAAATATTAGCATCTTTGAAAGGTATAGAAGTCAGAATGCAAGCCCTAAGTTCATGAATGATTGAGGAGGAGACCAAGTGAAGTCCAAAGTTCAAGACTAGTTGGCAAAACTACCAAGCTAGACAAGTTTTCAAAATAATTTGTGGAAAAATGTCAAATCAAGTTAAAAAATCAAGATAAATGGTTTTAAGACCCTCAATACATTCATGAACCCTAATTAAGACTTGAATCCTATTGAAAATCCATGGCATGGGGGTTTTTAAAAATGAAACTTGCACCATAAGCAACAAAACCCTAATTTTTGACTTTTAATCTCAAATATTGATTAAGTAAGATCAAAATTCAAACAAATTAAACCAAGATCATACAAATCATAAAGAAACCCTAAATGTCAGAAAATATATTTCCCACACTTTTTTTGAATTAAGGAAGAGCCAAAAATGAAATTAAACTCAAACAATTAGTCCATTAACAATTATTCACATCTCAAAATAACATTTAAATCAAAAAGTCAGAAAAATGGCCAACCAAAACTATATTCAAATATTAGGACTAAAAACACACATCCCTGATTTTTTGTGGAATTTTTGAATCAATGGAAGTATTAAAATAAAAATTCATCCAAACAAATAGCAATTAAACTATTTTTCCAAGGGTAAAAATGTAAACCCTAGCCAAAAATCACAAAAAGGTCAAGATAAAAATATGTTCAGATTCTATGATTAAAAACAAGCTTGCATGATTTTTTTGAGAATTTTTGAATCAAATTAAATATTAAAATAAAAATTACAAAGCAAAAATTCAAAATAAACCTCTCAAATTAAAATCCTAATAAAAAATAGAAAATATGCTAAACCAATTTCAGAATCAAACTTTACATTATTTTGTGAGTCTAGGACATTTTTTTATGGATTTTTAGATCAAAGGAACTATTAAAATAAAAATAAACTTTGATCAATCAATTAATTAAACCTATGAATTTTTTTAACCAATCAAAACATTTTTAAAAAATCCAAAAAACGTATGGCAAATTCTAGAATATAATATTGACTTATGGTAATTTTTCATAATTTTTGAAAGTGTTTTGATCAGAAAATAAAATCAGACAAAATGCCAAATAAAACAAATAATTCAAATAAGCCAAAAATTCAAATGGATCAATCAAACAGCGCCACCACATCATTTTCAACCTTTGGAAAACTCAAAAACGCGCACAACACTCAGGCTTAGGGCTTATGTTCAAATCAATCATGCATGCTCATTTCTACATCATTTTTCATGAAATCAAGCACAAATTGAAGCCAGCATTTCATACTTCACATTGCAATTAAAATCAAATCGAAACATCAACCACACTCTTCACAGTTTAGTCAGGAATATGAGCAAAATCATTCTGAATCGCAAGTTTCAGGGTACTCAAGCATGCATATTTCACCAAATCAAATACTATAAAGCTTCAGAAACATTCCACCAACATCATTTAATGCAAATCCAAGCTCAAACACCTCAATAAACAAGCGCATCTTAGAAATTGAAGTTTAGAAGTATTACCTCAAGGAGAAAAGTGGTCTACTGTCTCCTTCACTCCAGATGCAAACAAATGATGCTAGCTTGATCTACTCCCTCTGTTGAAGCTGAATCCATGAAAATTTTAAAGAAAATACCAAGGAATTGAGAGAATCGAATCAAGTTGCAGAAGAAGAATGCAAATCTCATATCTGAAATTCTTGCAAATGGCGCATTCTCCCTATCTCTCTTTGCTTGCTTCCTCTTATATAGAGTTTGTAGAGGAGCATAGAAGTGGAAATCTGACCTTAAAGCCGTTGGAGGGCAGGATTGGGGATTTTGGCCAAAAATGAAGTGTGTACAAAATCAGGTGATTTGCTCGTGCATTCTTTTGCCTCTTATGCATTTTGTGAGCCAAATAACTTCATAAGATCATGCTTAGAATCTTGGCCCTTAATTCCATCTGATCAGAAAGTGTTGGAGTTTTTGCAATTTTGGGCAAGTTTGTGGTTTTCCAAATCCAACAAGTGCAAAATCAAGTATGGCACGAAATGGTGGGTGTGATGGGCCTCAGCATGTTGAAAATTGCTCATGGTCTGGATTAGAAACAAAGAGAAAAGCTGAAATTTGAGTTTTTATGAATTGGCCATTTTGCTTATTTGTCAAGTTTCAATAAAATGCCCCAAAATTCCAAAACTCATAACTTGCTCATACTTTTGAATTTTGGCACAAATAAACACAATTTGGAAAGGTATTGAAAATATATACAATCCCTTAGTTTTGAGTTTTTGCAATTGAATCCATTAAGGTCCTCAAAATTGAGCTTGAAATTCACTAGTTTTGAAAAATGACCTATAATTTTGTGACTTCAAAGGACCATAACTCTTGATTCCTTACCAGTTTTGACATGAGACCAAAAGGATATGAAAGATAATTCTCTTATCTTTCCAAGCATATTTCATTTGCATTTTCTTGATCAAGGGTGAATAAAATATGGATTTTTGAAATTAAGTCCTTATTTTCCAAAATTAGTAACTTTTTAGGGTTTCTTCAAGAACAAGTTTCAACCCAAACCTCAATCTCTTTGATCCAATGACCAAAATGGACTTGAAATATGAAAAGAAAATCCTTGAATTGATGGTTGGCCAAAAATTCACTTGGTCAACCTTGACTTTGATTGATTTTGACCAAAATGACCATTTTGCCCCTCTGAATCAATTGATCCACTTTCCTTCAAAATTGATGATCAAAAATTTAGACATATGATATTCCAAATGTATAGAGGCCATGTGCAAAGTTTCACTTCAAAATTCTCAAGAAATCCTGATAAAAACTCAAACCCTAATTTTGGTTAACTCCTTAGGAAACTGATGAATCATCTTCAAAACTTCAAACCCTTTGGGCATCATGACCAATTTTCCTTGTGCAAAGATTTTTCAAATACCAATGAGATATTGTAGCTCCCCAAATCAAGACTTGTACATTGGCCAGTAGCCTTGCTCAAACAAAACCCTAATTTGACTGGTGAACCCAAAGAGTGATTCCCCTTGTAATCAAACACAAACTTCAATCCTTTGATGATCCAAAGAGATGTATAAAATGTCTTGAGCTATGCCATAATCTTTGAGCTTGAAAGATCCATAGGTTTAGATAATAAGATTCTACTTGAGCAACTTATCCATGCAATCAACATTCAAAGCTTGAGGAAAACATGATAACCAAAGTACTTTGATCCTATCACAATGTATGAATGCAATGCACTATGATGTTCATGATGAAACATAAGCCTAAATCAAGAGGGTAAATTTTGGGGTGCAACAGCTGCCCCTATTCAAATATCTTCAACATGGTAAGTGAGAAAAGTGACAACTTCAAGCGTACAAGGTTGAAGATGTTTGAATACGAAAGAACCCGAAAATTTACACTCTTGAAGAAGGAAGAAACAAAAGAAGAAAACCCCCAAGTCATGTGTCAGAATGAAGCGGTAACGTAGGTTGAAACAGAACAGAAACAAAGATGAGTAGACCCGACTAGACTTCCGGACAAACGTGCCAGGGCAAAACTGGGCTTCAAAAGGAAGGGGTGAGACAAAACTCAACCGACAGAGTATAGGCGAAACTAAGCTCTGTAACAGAAAATGTATGCGGGTGAGGAGACGACACTCTGAGCTCGACCCAAGGCGAAAGTGGCTAGAGTGCGTGATTCTAGGAACACTTGCTAATCTAAACCAAGATAGACAGTGTGATACGGTGGGAGAACTGACTTGATGTTTCGCGTTTGATCGCAAATGTTGCGGTTTAGCAAGAGTCACCACCGACTTTTCTTTATCCAAAAGGAAAGGTGAAAAAGCACAGGAAAGACCTTTAGAGATGTTTTTGAGTTCGGGTGGTAGATTATGAAAAGGGAAGGTATTAGCACCATTTTCATCCATGGTTTTCCATGGGCTCTTAGTTACTTGCTAGATCACTTGCTTTTGTTTTGAATGTGTGCTTGTGGTGGTGATTTTTGAAAGTATTTTGAAAATGGAACTTCATAATGGTTCTCGTTTCTATAAGAACGCCTACAAAGTGTTTGTTTCGAAAATAGTTCAAAAGTGTGTTTGTGAGATGTGTTTTTGAAAGTATTTTGAAAATGGAACTTCGTAATGGTTCTCGTTTCTATAAGAACGCCTACAAAATGTTTGTTTCGAAAATAGTTCAAAGATGAGAGTGTGGGTGAAAATGTTTTTGTTGTGAGCAAGCGAGTAACTAAGAGCGAATCTACCTACTCGAAAGGTCTTAAATGTGCTTTTCCTCCTCCTTTAGATGTGGCTGTCTTACCATTGATTTGGTAAGAAGCCTCGTCATTGGATGTGAAGGGACGGGCGTAGGGACGTTTGTATAGTCATAGAAGGCAACATATGGGACGTTTTAGCAATGTCGTTTTAGGGACTAGATCATTTACCGAAGGCAACATCGAGGGTCATCGAGGGACTACGATCTTTTATCGAATGGTCTTTGCTAAAACGCCCATGCTCGAGGGACATGACTATTTTTCAAAAGGCGACAAAGTGAGGTTGCCCTAGAGATGTTAGTGTGCGAGTGTGTTAGTTTGCATGCATTTGGTCTTTGATTTTTAAGTTGTCTATTTGCTGATTTTATCTTGCCATACATCCTAATTACTAGCAATATATGAAGGCAAGTAAACATGCGAAAAATAAATCCTAAGCTATTACATCACTTTAGGGGGATGGGGGTACAAATTTACAATGGGAATGAAGTGGAGACTGAAATATTACAACCATATCGAATGATAATGAAAACAATGTAAAAAATAGTGTAAAATAAAAAGAAAACTGCATTTTGAATTGCTATGTGTCGACCCATGTTGCTATGCATCGACACATAGCTTCTTCCTACCCCTGTAAAACAAAATCAGTTCAGTATGGGTCGACACATAATGGGATGTGTCGACTCATGCACCTTCTTGTATAGACGCGAAATGCATATGTATCGACTCATAGGCTTTTCCCTGCTCCTGTAAGACAAAATCTGCTCAGTATGAGTCGACACATAATGGAATGTGTCGACTCATGCACCTTCTTGCATCGATGCAAAACGCGTATATGTCGACCCATAGTCTTTTCCCACTTCTGCTTTGTAACCTGAAATCAGTATGAGTCGATGCACGGGGGTTATGTGTCGACTCATACCCTGTTTTTCACTAGGATGAGTCGACACATGAGGATATGTGTCGATACATGCTTCATTTTCCTGCCTTAAATATTATTTTACTGAATGTACAGGTTAGCTTATGGCATATGATGGATAAACATGAACAACAAATGATTGAATGAGCCTAAACAAAGTGCAGATGACTAGTTCAACAGGATAATAAAGTATTGCATCTTGTCTTCAAAGAACAACAGCTTGTTAATGATGTAATGACAAGATATCAAGTCAAGAGGACTTACCTTTGGGTTACACTGGTTGTTTTAGATCTGAATGCTTTTCCAAATGATGTGATAACCTTGTGAGTCTTAAGGAAGCTGCTCTGGACTGCTAGAACTGAGTTGGACTGTACTGTAATATTTTTGGTATTTTTGATGATGAAGGTGAGTAGCACTAGAAGGACTGTTTTTATGTTTGGATAAACTTTGTATGAAGTGTTTGGCTTAGGGAGAGTTTGTATGGTAGAGTAAGAGGTTGGGGTTCTGTTTTGAACAAGAACAGATTTGATCTTGAAAAATCAGTCAAGGTTAACAAGAATATTGTTTTTCTGCTCAATGAGACTCTCTATTCTCTCTCTCTATGCCTCTTATGAAAATCCAACCCTTTGTCTCATGAGACATTTCTCTTTTGTAGACCCCTTGACTGTGGTTTAGGGGGGAAAACAAATAAGCCAATTTGAATTGTTTTTGCTTACTTCTTTGACACTTTTTTGTACACAAATTTCCTTTGTCATTTTGATGCAATCTTGGGGATGTTGTGATGCAGGCTTGGGAAGACTGCATAGAGCAGTTTTGGACTGTAATGGCAGCATGTATCCTTGGGGTGCAGCATAGTTGTAGCATGTGATATATCATATTTTCTTCAATTTTGGACAGTATAGTTGTAGCATGTCACAAATTTAGTCTTGTGCACATTATGTCAAAGGCAAAAATATTGTGACAATGTTTTAATCAAGACATAGTTTTTAGAATATGTAATTTTGCAAAAATGTCACTTTGTAATAACTGGAATTACTTGCATCATCTTGAATTATTTATAGTTGTAGTAAAATTCCATGAAGCAAATGAATTTAACCAAGTATAGAGAATACTTAGAAAAATCTCAAAGTCTTGCAAAGTTGGATTTTTGATTCTCTTGACTTCTTAATGATCAAGCTTGATATTTTTGAATGTCTTGATGAAATTTGATATTTGGGTTGTAATGTTGACCAAAAAGTCAAAGTTTGACTTTCCAGTATGCAATTGACCATTTTGTCCTTGTGCCAATTTCAAGCCTAAATTGATGTATTAGTGCTGCAAACTTGTCGTCTTAGAATATCTTGTGAGCAAATACTTGAAAAATGAGAGGGAAAATTTTGGGGTACAACAGACAGCATGAAGGAACTGAAAGAATCTCAGAGATGAGAAACAAAAGCGAGACGAAACTCGACTCAAACTAGATGAGTATCAGGATGAAACTGGATTTCACGCACGGGTAATAAGGCGAAACTCGACCCAAAGCAAAGTGATAAGAGTGCTTGTTTCTCAGAGCACCTGCTGGTCTCAGATCAATGGATAAACAGTGATGAAAACTGATAGAGGAATCCAAGGAACAAAAGAGACTGATTTCAAACCAGGGACACAGTATGAACACTGCACTTGGTAAACGAACACCATTAAAGGGTCCAAGGTATGAAAACAAAGACGAGACGAAACTCGATTTAATAACTAGTTAGGCGAAACTAAGCTAGATGAGTACCAGGATGAAACTGGATTTCATGCACAGGCGACGGGGCGAAACTCGACCCAAAGCAAGGAGATTAGGGAGTACACCTAAAACCTGCTGAAAGCGAATATCAGGACAAAACTGGTATTCAAAAAGGTGCATCAATAGACATTGGAATGAACCGGAGAGGGTAGCGAAGACTAAACCCAAGAAGACCGCGTCAGGGCAAAACTGAGCTACAGTCAAAAGTGGACACTCAAACAAACAAAAGATTGACGTCAGAAGGATATTGGTATGGGGAGTAAACTGATATACAGAGGTCGAAGACCTCGCTGGAGATTTGATCCAAAGTATTAGCAAAAATCACTGGGGATGACGAAAATAATAATGGCTTATGTTCCGATGCATGTTTGAATTCTTTTTATATAGCGCAATGCTCCATGTGATGGAAATGCTACGCGTTTTGGTAGATGCAATGTAATGATGCATGTTTAAAAGTTTCACTGTGGAACGACCAATTGAGAAGCCAATAACCAAGAAGTCAGAACCTGACCAGACTTGCAAAAATAAATTGCACAAAATCCAAAGGAGAGGATACAGGGAACCACTAGAGAGGGAACCTCGAAGAGATGGAGCTTTGCGGGGAATAACATCCGAGCAACCAGTAGGAACGGGCCATAAACATTGAGAGGAACTGCAAAAATAAATCACAAACTCCTAGGGAAAAATCATATCGACACTGCAGCTTCCGGAGAGAGATGCCTATCTGAAGATTAGACATTGAGGGAGAAAATCAAGACAAGACTGAAATCTCTAAAAAGAACAGCACACGACCGTGTTGAGGATGATATCAAGACAAACAAACCCGATGTGAGGGGTGGAAAACCTTTTTCAGGGGAATAAAGCTCTGTTGAGGAAGCGGGACTTTGTCGGGGATACAAAACCTTGTTGAAGATTTTTGTTGGAGAGAGCTTTTCTTGGAATACAACCTTTGGATGAATAATGTAAATAGTCACACAGTACCGTCCTCCCTGGGAATAAGGAAAGATCCAACATAAGGATGCCCCAGTCAGCAAAACAGCTGGGAAGTGAGAAGTCAAGGCAAGGGATCTCTGTTGGCACTTCTTGTTGGGGAGTTGAAGCTTCTTCAGAACGTGGGTTCCTACTTAAACAACTCCATTTGGAGATGGGCGACATATCCAAACTTGAAGTCTTAGAATGAAACCTTTTAAAAGAAAATCCCTGGGGCAACAAAAGTTTGCTGCGGAAACGAAACTTCACTGGGCATAAGAAACTTCACAGGGGATAAGAAGAGTCCTAATCGTACATGGGCTCTGTCAAAATAGAAGAAAGCCAAGCATTCCCTTCCTGACAATCATTAGGCTCTTTATAGGTGTTCAATGTGTAAACTCTTTTTGATGTCAAGCAAATGTTTTGCATACAGAAAGATGTTTATTTTGGAAATGACAGACCTGATGTGATGATTATTTAAGCCTTGAAGTTGAAAATCTTAACAAAATGTTGCATCTTTGTTGTGAACGAATCACTGGCTAGAGTGCAAAAATTTCAAAACTTTTCTTCCCCTTTTTGAAAAACGAGTCAAGATGCGGGTGATAAGATACCAACACGTCTATGCAACACATATTTGGGGAGTTTAGGAAATGTTATCCTGTTGTAGTATGCTTTCGAGTTAAACCCTTGTTTCAATTAGGACTTTTAGAGGTTGTAACGTGGCCTGGTTCAAGGTTCTTTTGAAAAAAGTTTTTCAAGGCTCAAGTTATTTGGTGCCCAACCCCTTCGCGATGTTCTCCTGTCCTAAGTTCAGCTGACTTATCACAAGCATTCACCTTTCAAAAGGATTTATAATGGTTAAGCGATCACGACAAACTCTCCAACATGATTGTCACTTAACTTTCTGCTTTGGTTTTTGATATTATTGTTCCTCTTCTTTTGATGAAAATTTTATTTGAACAAATCTCTTTTTTTGGGCCTTTTAGGCTCTCTTTTCCCTAACTTCTGCCTGGACAAAAAAAATTTAATTTTGGGAGTCCAGCGGGATGCCCTAACTTTTTCCTAAGCGACTCGTTTTCAAGTTTCGACTTAGCGGGTTTTTTGTTTCTTTCTTATTCATACTTTCCATTTTGAACAAGTCAACATGATTTTAGGTCTTTGAACTTTTTCTTTCTTTCTCTTTATTTTTTTTTTGAAGAAAACAAATGCCGCAGTCCTTGGTCGGTGAGGGATATCCATTATTGTATCGATTCGATCTCGACCTCAAGGCTTTGTGAGGAAATGAACATCGTGGTTTAGACACGCATGTCTCCCCTTTTTTTTATGATGTGAAAGATAAAATGTAGTGATCCTCAGATGGGACATTCCTTCTGAAATTTGAATGCTTGGGTAAATCAACTGAACGTCTACCCTGCCCCTGGTTAAAAAAAGGTTTTTTTTAACGGAAAAGAAACTCCTACTTCGAAGGCTCAGAGGGGTTAACGAGGGTCTAACTCCCTTATGTCTCCGGTGTTTGGGGATTGAAACAATGCATGTACATCGTCAATAGGGTTCTACTCAAAAGTATACCACTACAGTCATTGTTTTTTTTAAGCTAAACTCCTTCCTCCAAACTCTTGGCCATGCAAAAGAATTGGCACAGTTGGTATCAAAATGCCCGAAAAACAATTAAAGAATGATATTGTATGTATTAAGCAAAATGAAACAATTTTTCAAGGAAAAATATTCAATGCATCAAGGCTGACATTCAGCTATAAACAAAATCCTATATGCAGACAATGCTAAAACAATCAATCAAGATAACACATGAAAGTGCGGCAAAGAAACGTAATAAAAGCCATTTTGGGGAAGAAGTATTTCCAACCAGGTTCACCGGTCTCGCCGACCTGCCATAACCTTGACATTACCCTGACCCATGATCTTTACCAACAACATGGAGCTTGTGAAACAAAAGGCGAGGCAAACGTCAACAAAGTGAAAGATAGATTCATCAAACATGGAACCAAACATGCCCCTTGCGCAGTAGTAGCCGTGTTTGTTATCCCCATTTCAAGCGATCAACTAACCATGACTTAGATTACCATATTCGTGTAAGGTCCACGAAGTTTATATGCTCATGCTTATCAGAAATATTGGACGTTTTTGCAAAAAAAATAGTAAAAAGGGCGAAAAGAAAAGTATACGCATACTTGAAAGAAGATATTTTATTGATTTTGAGAAGTCAGCCTGTGAAACAGGCATCTACATTTGGAAGCAAGTAATTACAAAATCAAAAGCAAACAGGTGTTTACAAATGGCAATGTGAATGTGGTTGTCCATCAAATCCCGACTCTGCTATGACTCTTATGACTCTCATACTGCCTATTTTCGGATAGATCAAACTTAAATTGGCTTTGAGCTTATGCTAGGTGACGGAACAAAGGAAAGAAGCAAAGGGACCCATGTTTAACGTAGTTGTTTGCCTCAAGTCCCTAACTTTTGTCTGAATCTCCCTTTCGGGTTTTCGATTCACCAGGACACCCTCTTTTTGCCTAAACCGCCCTTTTGGGTTTTCAGTTTAGCGGGTTATTTATTATTTTTTATGCAAAGTATTTTTTAACTACGTCAGCATTCACAGGGAGAGGGAAATACTCTCCATCCATAGTCGTGAGCATCATCGCCCCTCCAGAGAAAAATTTTTTGACCACGAAAGGACCTTCATAAGTTGGAACCCACTTGCCCCTGGGATCTCCCTGGGGAAGAATTATCCTCTTTAGCACAAGGTCACCTGGCTTGTAACACTGAGGCCATACCCTCTTATCAAAAGCTTTCCTCATCCTTTGCTGATATACCTGACCATGACATACAGCCGTCAGCCTCTTCTCGTCAATAAGTTCCAACTGATCCAGCCGATTCTGTACCCATTCACTTTCATCTAGCTCAGCATCCCTCATGATCCTAAGAGAAGGGATCTCGACTTCTACCAGCAATACTGCTTCCATGCTGTAAACCAACAAAAATGGGGTTGCCCCAGTCGAAGTACGCACAGTGGTGCGATAACCATGCAAAGTAAAAGGCAGCATCCCATGCCAATCTTTATAGGTTACCACCATCTTCTGCATAATTTTCTTGATATTTTTATTGGCCGCCTCGACAGTGCCGTTCATCTTTGGTCGGTATAGGGAAGATTTATGATGCTTGATTTTGAAGGACTCACAAAGCTCCTTCATCATCTTGTTGTTCAAATTAGACTCATTATCAGTAATGATCTTCTCAGGCACTCCGTAGCGACAGATAATATTGTGCTTAATGAACCAAGTTACCACTTGCTTGGTGACATTGGTGTAGGATACAACTTCGACCCATTTTGTAAAATAATCGATGGCAACCAGAATGAAACGGTGCCTGTTGGATGCAGTCGGTTCAATCTTGCCGATCATATCAATTCCCCACATCGCAAACGGCCAAGGGGAAGTCAAGACATTCAAAGGTACTGGCGGAACATGTACCTTGTCAGCATAGACTTGACATTTGTGACAAACCCGTGCATGATTGTAACAGTCAGTCTCCATGGTGGACCAATAATAACCTGCTCGCAAGATCTTTTTAGCCATGGCATGCCCGTTGGAATGGGTCCCGAATTCACCTTCATGTATTTCTTCAATGACTCTAGCTGCTTCTTTCTTGTCAACACATCTGAGCAGTAAACCGTCATGATGCCTTCTATACAACACACCACCACTGAGAAAGAACTTGGCCAAAAATCTTCTACAGGAACTTCTTATCTGGGACGGATGCCTCTTCAGGGTACTCTTGTGTTTCAAGATATCGCTTAACATCATAAAACCAAGGATTACCATCTGGTTCCAAACTAGCCTTAAAACAGAAGGTTGGCTCACTCAAACTTCTGATGGTAATGGAAGGTGCCTCATTAGCCCACTTAACCTTGAACATGGAGGACAAAATTGCCAGTGCATCAGCTAGATTGTTTTCTTTTCTGGGAATGTGCTCAAACGTGATCTCTTCGAAGTACGGTATCAGCTTCATAACATGCTCACGATATGGAATTAGGTTCTGATGGCGAGTCTCCCAATCTCCATTAATCTGGCTGATAACAAGATTGGAATCCCCATAAACTTTCAAAAATTTGATGCGCAGGTCGATCGCCGCTTCAATGCCATAAATGCAAGCCTCATACTCGGCCATATTGTTAGTGCAATCGAAACAAATACGAGCCACGAAAGGAATGTGGTATCCCTTAGGGGAAGTGATAATAGCTCCGACACCGTTACCCATGACATTGGAGGCACCATCAAAAACAAGCGTCCAACATGATCCCGGCTCGGGTCCTTCGTCTGGGTCTGGCATATTACAATCCCGAATATACACAATTTCCTCATCTGGAAAATCAAACTTCATCGATTCATAATCATTCATGGCCTGATGAGCAAGATGGTCGGCTAGTACACTACCCTTAATTGCTTTTTGAGTAATGTATTGGATATCATATTCAATGAGTATCATCTGCCAACGGGCTACCCTGCCTGTAAGAGTTGGCTTCTCAAAAATGTACTTGATTGGATCTATTTTGGATATCAAGTAGGTGGTGTGAGTTAACATGTATTGCCTCAAACGTTTGGCGGCCCAGGCAAGCGCACAACAAGTCTTTTCCAGCAATGAGTACCTCGACTCGCATTCCGTAAACTTCTTACTCAAGTAGTAAATAGCTTGTTCCTTCTTCCCTGTCTCGTCGTGCTGACCGAGGACATAACCCATTGAGATCTCCAACACAGATAGATACATGATCAGTGGCCTTCCTTCCACTGGCGGCATGAGTATCGGAGGTTCTTGCAAATATTCTTTTATTTTGTCAAAGGCCTTCTGACAATCCTCATTCCATTTTGCTGTCTACCTTTTCTTCAATAATTTGAACAAAGGTTCACAGGTGGCTGTGAGATGAGAAATAAATCTAGAAATGTAGATTAACCTTCCCAAGAAACCACATACTTCCTTCTCTGTCTTTGGCTCAGTCATTTCCTGTATTGCTTTTACCTTGGCCGGGTCCACCTCGATACTTTTT
Organism: Vicia faba; assembly: GCA_948472305.1. Taxonomy (NCBI): domain Eukaryota; kingdom Viridiplantae; phylum Streptophyta; class Magnoliopsida; order Fabales; family Fabaceae; genus Vicia; species Vicia faba. The sequence goes on along the minus strand of OX451736.1, from coordinate 1,268,121,486 downwards.
TCACTTACAATAAAACCCAACAGCTTGCCGGATCTTACCTCGAAGGTGCACTTATTCGGGTTCAACCTTAGCAAGAACTGCCTCAGTCTCTTGAACAACTTTTCCAGATGAACGAGATGTTCTTCTTCCATGTCAGACTTAACAATCATATCGTCCACATATACCTCAATCTCTTTGTGAATCAAATCATGAAAGAGAGTGACCATGGCGCGCTGATATGTTACCCCGACATTTTTCAAACCAAACGGCATCACTTTATAACAGAAAGTTCCCCAAGGTGTGATGAATGTTGTCTTCTCCATATCCTCTGGGGCCATCTTAATTTGATTGTAACCCGAAAAACCATCCATGAACGAAAATACTTTGGAATGAGCAGTATTATCGACCAACACATCAATATGCGGAAGAGGGAAATCATCTTTAGGGTTGGCCCTGTTCAAATCCCTATAATCCACACACATTATGACCTTGCCATCCTTCTTGGGCACATGCACAATATTTGCAATCCATGGCGAATAATTGACGACCTTCAGGAAATTCGCGTCCAATTGCTTCTGGACCTCCTCTTTGATCTTCTTGGACATCTCAGGATGAGTTCTTCAGAGCTTTTGCTTGACAGTGGAACAACCTTCTTTGAGCGATAGTCGATGCACCACTATGTTTGTATCCAACCCAGGCATATCCTCATAAGACCAAGCGAAGATATCAGAATACTCACGGAGTAGTTCCATCAATCTGACCTTTATTCCTTCTTCGAGATCTGCCCCTATCTTGACTTCTCTTCTTATCTCTTATGTGCCAATATTCGCCACCTCAATCGAATCCTGGTTCGGATGGATAACTTTCTCCTCTTGTTTTAACAATCTTGCTAATTCCTCAGGAAGATCACAATCCTCATATGCTTCTTCTTTCGCTTGATAAATAGGAGTATGAAAGTCATAATGAGCCATAATAGAGTCGTTATCAATAAAATCGGTGGTGGAAGTGCATTTGCATGAATGACATTTTGGCGTTTTTAGTGACAATGTGTGAAAAGCGAAACATTGCCATTTAAAATAAAAAGAAAAAGAAAAAAGAAGCAAAATTTTGAATGCAAAAACGTCCTTTATTTCATGATAAACTTGAAAAATAAACACGGTGGCCCTACACAAATGGTCCACTACGCCTTGGGCAGAGCGTAGGAATTATGATATGATAACAAAAGAAACAAGAAAATTACTCCTCAGCGCTTGAAACTTGGATAACATCCACAGAAGTCCAATTGTTGAGTGTCTGGCCTGGAATACTCTGACGAATCCAATCTTCGATATTGTAGCCATCAACTCTATCGCCACCCACTGCATTGACGTGTCCTTCTTGAGTAGCACAAGGACGGGAAATCTTCACAGGAGTAGATAAACTAGATGCTCTAGGAGTTGAACTCTGCTGACCTGGGCTAAAACCAAGACCAAACCTATCAAACTTTGGAGTAACGTCCAGCACCTGACCCTAACCTTCAGGGTTACCACCTTCCACCACAGCTCTTGCATCCTTGAGAGAAGATATAACAGTTTCCGATTTCCTTTTCTACTCTGGAGGAGGAAAATTGACAGCATGAACTGTCTCAAACGCCTGAAATGGAGTCTCATGTATCTCGCCTTCAACTTCGACATAGCGGAATAACGTCAAATGACTTACGATGTACTCTTCCTCACCACACACAGTTATCACCTTTCCCTCTGCATGATACTTGAGTTTCTGATGAAGAGTGGAAGTGACTGCCCTTGCTCTATGAATCCACGACCTCCCCAATAAACAACAATATGCTGGCTATATATCCATCACGAAAAAGGTAGCCCTGAAGATGCAAGGACCAACCTTGATTGGTAACTCCTCCTCCCCAAATACTGACCTTCGAGACCCATCAAATGCCTTCACCATCAAATCACTAGGGCGCAACTTCAGTCCAGAATAATCAATCTTCATTAATGCTGACTTGGGCAATACATTTAAAGACGACCATGTGTCCACCAAAACTCGGGATAAAGTAGTTCCCCTGCACTCCATTGAAATATGTAACTCTTTGTTATAGTCTGGTCCCTCTGGAGGAAGATCAAAATCTGTGAAGCCCAAATCGTTCCCGGCAGATATGTTAGCACAAACATTTTCAAACTGATTGACTGTTATCTCATGTGGCACGAACACATTCTTTAACAACTTCATCAAAGCATTTATGTGAGATTCTGAATAAATCAACAGAGACAAGATATACATCTTAGAAGGAGTATGGCTCAGATGATCAATTATGCTATAATCACTCTTTCTGATAATTCGCATCAACTCTTCAACCTCATCAGGAACTGAAGAAGCCTCTGGTATCGGAATTAGTTGAGTCACATTGGCTGGCGTAACCCTTGGATTACCAATTATCGCCTGCTATTTTCCTTTTTTTCTTGCAGAAGCATCTGCCGCATCTTGCACATTGGAAGGACCAAATACTCTCCCGCTTCTAGTCATTCGACCCATACCAGAAAAATTATGAACTTCCTCTTCATTATCTTCAGCACGTTCTTCCTCAGACAAACGATTACATACTTCCTGCTTCACCCCATGGTAATAAACATCAGCGCCGTAATACCATGGGATGGCCTTCTCACTGGTATACGGTATGGGGCCAGGTACTGTAATCATCAAAGGAGGCGCCCTAGATGGAGTAGGAATGCGCACAGGGGTGTAAGGAATATATACCACAACAACATCCTCTTCAGTAACTTTACGGTAGCTCGGTTTTCTATCAAATTGTAGGGAACCTTCCTTTATCAACAACTGGATGCTGGCTTTTAAATCATCACAGCCCTTCGGTTGCTTTCTACACTTGGCACACTCTGAAGTGTAACCCGGGAAAATGGCATTGCCAAGCAAATACCTCTTAACATAGCACAACAGAGTAGTTACTTGTTCCACATTCATGATTAAATTCAACACTTCACCGTTATCATCAATCATATTAACGACACCCCCCATGCCTAGGCATTGGGTTCTGAGTAACATTCGGACCAGTCACTGGGGTAAACTCAATTGCCTTAGCATCCAACAAGTCTTGTACTTTGCATTTCAACACAAAGCAATTATCAGTAGAATGACCAACTCCACCTGAATGAAATTCGTATCTTGTATTAGCATCATAATTAGGAGGAAGTCTTGCGGGTGGCGGTGGCATATTTCTCAAACTGATCAGCTTCAAATCAAGCAGCTGGTGGAGTAATTCAGTAAGAGTTACTGGCAAGGAATCAAATTTCCTTGGCTGTCTCTGTTGTTGATTATTATACTGACGAGGGGCATCTTGCTGCCTTTGTTGCTGAGGCACTGTATTTGGTCTTTGCTGTGAAGGGGCATTAACAGGAATAGAAACATCATTGATTTGTTGGTGCTGACGGTCCTCTCTTCTTCCTCTATGAGAGTAAACCGTGCTTGTGTCGCCTTCCCATTTCTTAGGGTAAGTGTTGAATGGTTTCTTACTGCCCCCTGATGAACCACTAGAACCTCTAACCTGGATCTTCCCCAATTTCAAACCTACCTCAATTCTTTCACCAGCCATAACCAAGTCTGCAAATCCTGCTGAAGTACTTCCTATCATGTGCTCATAGAATTGCCCTTGCAGGGTACTCATAAACATATCAATGAGTTCTCTCTCCATGAGTGGAGGTTGAACCCTCGCAGCCAACTCACGCCACTTCTGAGCATATTCCTTGAAAGATTCTTTTGGTCCTTGTGACATGTTCTGTAACTGAGTGCGATTAGGCGCCATATCCATATTATACTGATAATGTTTGACAAAAGCCCGAGCAAGATCATTACAGAAATGAATATGAGTTTTCTCCAACTTCATGTACCACTCCAGGGATGCCCCAAACAGGCTATCCTGGAAAAAGTGAATCAAAAGTCCCTGATCCTCAGTATGCACCAACATTTTTCGGAAATAAGCAGTTGCGTGAGTAACAGGACATGACGTTCCATTGTACTTTTCAAATACAGAAGTCTTGAACTTTTGAGGGACTTTCACCCCAGACACCAACCCGAGATCATTAGCATCCATACCAAGGACTCCTTGCCCTTCCACAGCCTTCAAACGCTCTTCCAACAACCGATACTTCCTATCCTCAACCCGGCCTTCTGACTCTGAATGCCAAACAGAAAACTGATCTTCATCCTGGTCAAAGTCATAATCATGCTCCTGATAATTCCCTATACCGCCCTGATTAACTCTTCTGTTCCCCACGAGACGAGGTCCAGGAGACGGAGGAAACTGCCCTACGTTACGCACAAAAGGGTTTCCCGGCATCCCGTGAAAATTTCCAGCAGGCTGATCTTGCACATCCCCCAATCCTATAGAAATGTCCTGATAGAGTCCTTGATTTCCACCATCCCCTAGATAGCGGCGCTGATTATTGACAATGGCAGCTAGTTCCTCCTGTCGGCGATTCACATTGGTGATGACCTCCATGAACTGAGTCATCTGAGTAGCCACATGGGCCCTCATTTCAGCGAGTTCAGCTTGAACCTGTTCCATCTATCTTGGCAAATTGTTTCTGGTGGAATACTGATGAGTAGTCGTCTTGAATTCTGAATAAGAAAAGCAGCAGAATAAGAAAACCGTCTTGAGATAACCTGTAATGTTATGAAATGCATGATGTGCATGATATGTTTGTCATTTCCAGGTATCCAAGAGTCCTTTTATTCATCAGTCACGACGTGCGACCATACAATCAAAAGAGAAAGGATAATAAGATGAACACTTCAATTATTTATAAACAAAAGAAACAATGTCCAAGTGACTTCGGACAATTAAGAGTAAAATGATAAACAACTAATACATGTCTTAATAATAAAGCAAAAAGAATTGAATAATAACATCAATCAATTGGTCCCTTCCAACAATTCTGGGGGTGACCAAATACACCGAAAGTAAATAACAGAACTAAATCTCCGGAACTAAACATGCTTCAAGATGTTGACAGTACTCTTCAAGTCTGGCTTTCTCCTTCAAAAGTTAAGATGTGACTATTTTACTTTCTTGGAACCTATCTTCCGCGACACGCTTCTGGGCTACTTCCTTCTTAAGCTGAGCATCTTTGTCTTTGAGTTGTTTCTCCAAGCTTTGAATCTTATTCCTGTAGCTATTCTCCGATGCCTGAAGCTTCTGACACTCTTGCCGAGTCTTACTCAATTCTTCTTCCATTTCAGCATGAGATCTCTTCCTAAAACTGGTTGCATCAGAAGTTTCCCCTTGAGCTTCCTTGAGTTTGCAAGCTAAGTCAACTCTTTCTTGATCTGCCCAATAAAGTTTCATCCCCGCCTCACAGTCTTTTGCACGAAGCTGAATGTTCTCAAGATGAACCTGGGTGAACATCTCGGTTGATACCGTGTTACTTAGAACGGCAGGAGGTTGCTCATATAGAGGAGCCGACCTTGGAAATGGTAACCGTAAGATCTTAACCCTGGCTTTAACCCATTCCAAGTAAGGAACCCTAACAATAGGAAATTTCTTGCCCAAAGTAATTCTATCCTTTTTGTGAATTCCTTTCCAAGCACTTGTCACTCTTTTTATCATCACAGGATCACTTCCTCTAGCAAAATACACTGATTCAGACACCTCCTCAACCTTTGGTGGTTATGATCGGTGGAAATAGAACCGACGGTTTGAAGCTGGTTTCGCGAAATGTCGCGGTAAGCAAGAGTCGCCACCGTCTTTTATGTTCTCCAATATGGAAAGGACAAAAGCATAGCAAAATTCTTTATTCGAGATGTCTCTCGGTTCGGGAGGTAGATTATAGAAAGGGAAGGTGTTAGCACCCTTTCTATCCGTGGTTATCCACGGGCTCTTAGGTACTTGCTCTTATGTTTTCAAAAATTGTTTGCTTTTCAAGTGTGTGTGGGTTTTGAAAAAAAGTTCGTTTGGAAAACTTCTAAGTAACTCTTGTATCAGTCCTCAAGAGTGTATGAAGTGTTTTGTTTGAAAACTTTTTGAAAGTGTAAGGTGTGAAAAGTTGTTTTGTTTGTTTTTGAGAAGAGCAAGTACTTAAGAGAAATCTACCTATTCTAAGGAATTAAGCTGTGTAAGAGTCCTTTAGATAGTGATATCCCACCATTGAGAGGTAGGTAGCACCATCATTGGAGGTGTTCGGGTCAATTCGATTAAGGGACAATGTGGTCACCTAAGCAATGGTAGGACACCTTAGAAGTAACCCTAATGTCCTAGATCCTTTTTTATCCGAGGCAACCGTTTCGAGGCAACTGGATCTTTTAGACAGAAGGGCGACCTCTAAGACACCCTATACTTGATGACCACGTCGAGGCAACCAGTGAGGCGTACCCTAAGGAGTGGCATGTGCATGTGTGTTGTTTTCATGTTATGTTTATCTTGTACATGTTATTTGTGAGCTACGGATTGGTTTTATTTACATACATTCTTGCAGGCATTTAACAGTTAGGAGTGCGGAAAATAAATTGCGGAAATATAAATTCTACGCTATTATAAGGCGCGGGTCTATACATCGCCAAAAAAACAAAAACCCGTTTTGGTAAATAAGTACGAGAAATTAAATAAAGCGGTAAAATTCCTATTTAACTATTACATATCTGGAGACAGTTACATAAATAATCAAAATAAATAGATGCGCGCGAGAAGAAATTTAATCGGGAACGTCCTAAGGGTTTTGACCCTTTTAAGAAAAGAAATGAATTTTTTGTCCTTTTTTGTGATTAAATGAAATTAAAATTAATAACTAATTAATTAATTTATTAAAAGAAAAATGTTTTTGTATTTTTATGTTTTTAATGAAATAAAATAAAAGGAAATAAAATTAAAAGTTAATAAAAACCTAATTCTAAATTTATTTTAGTTATTAAGAAAAAAAGGTTAAAGTTGCCTAATTAAAACTAATTCAATTTATTAGTATTTATTTACAAAAATAAAATGAAATTAATAATAATAATAATATTAGTTCTTTTTTTGATTTTTTATTGTGAAAGGGTTAAATAATTAATTTTGGAGGTAATAATAATAATTAAAAAGAAAGTTAATAGCTAAATTAGAAAATATAAAAAGGAAAAGAAAAAAGAATAAACCAAGGGAGGGGGTTTGGGCCCAATATGGAGGTGAAAATTGGAATCTGAGGCCCATTACTCATCCAGCCACGTTGACTCCTTGGATCAAGTGTTTGTTGGTTGACTGAGTGCATGGTGAGGATCACTTCCTGGCCTTTGGATGCATGCCTGTAGCCACCTGGCGCTTTGGATTTGTGAGGCGCATGATAAGCCTTATTTGAAGCCTGCACACAAGTACGTAAGAAAAAATAATATGGGATTTTGAGGGGACCTGGGAATCGAACCCAGGTCCCAATGGTTGCAAGCCACGCCATCTTCCACTAGGCCACTTGAGTGCTTTTGTTAGAATAATAAGAAAAAAATATGATATGAAATAAACACACTATATGCTGAATAAAGGAAAATTAGCGCGTCACTTTTTTGAATGGTCCAATCCCATCCTTCCACGTCTCATCTTCTTCGTTGAAATCTGCAGAAATATAAAACACATAGCGGGGGTTTTAAACCCCCACAAAATACAAACGCCAAAAATAGCGATTAGGCGCTCAGTGTATATAAAAAAAGGCGCGAGGTGTCCAATGTTTTCGTCTCACTCAGGCGGTTTCAACTATGGGTCTTGGAGGTTCTGATTTTACAGCATGTGAAAAGCCCTAATTGAAAAGCTCTAAAACCCTAGCACTCTCCAATGGCAACTTTCATTTTAAGGCACCATAATCAAATTAAATTATATCAAAAGCTTCATAACAATGTTAGAAATGCAAAGCAGTATTCAAAATGTGTTAATGATGCGTAAAAAATGAATTTCGATTATGGAAAAAGATGATGAACCGTGTGACTGTTTGAGGTGATTCTTGGAGTGTTAAGGCTCGTTCTTGGCTGCAAATCGTTCCTGGGAGTGTTGGGAATGTGTTTGGATCAAGAGAAGTGTTTGAATTGCACTGGAAGTTTGAAAACAGTTTTTGGTTTTTCTTCCAAATTTTTGAATTTGGTTATGCCGTTTCAGAGGTTTCTAGGTCGTGCCTAAGGTCTGAGAGGCTTGCATATATGTGTATGAATGAGAATCAATCACATTTAGGAGCCTTTAACCATTGCAATTAAGTTTTGGATTTCCTCTTTACCACCATTAAAGGTCTTGCCATGTTTGTTCAAATTTGAATTTCATGCTTGAAATGGACTTTACACGAATTTGGTATGTGAAATATGCTTCATGAAGGCTAATCAAACCACAAGATACCATTTAATCAATTTTTTTTATTTTATTTGAATTAATATGGATTAAAATGAATTAAATCCATAAAAATTAAATAAAAATAGAAAAATAATTATTTGGTCTTGAAATTGATCATGGAACACGTGGGTGGCATGACAAGGATGAATCAAGTGGAAAAAAGTGGGGCCTTTTGTCAAAAATTGAAGTTTCAAGGATAGTTGACTTTTGCCATTTCACAAAAATTTCCCAACTTCTCCAATGCATATCTTGCTCAATTTTGATCATATGAACATGTTCTTGGACATTTTGGAAAGGTCTTGAAGTCCTATAACCAATGCCTTTGGTCCCATGTCATTTTGATTTACCAATCTCAAGTTATGGTCTTTGACTTAAAGTGCCTTTTTGTTGACTTTTGAAAATGACCTATAATGTTGAAATTGATAACTTTTTGTGAGAGCATTTCTTGGACTTGGAATGTGAAGATGAGTTGTAGGAAATGTCATCCCCTTAAAAATGAGCATTGTATGGGATTTTTCTGATGAACCATGAAAAAGTTATGCTTTGGTCAAGTTACAGTTGACTTTTCAGCTGTCCAAAAATAGAAACTTTTGACACCTTGATGATTTTTGAGCAATTCTTGTGGAATCATGATCAAGACTTGATCAAATGATGATTGTGGCTTCAAAATAATATGTTGACCAAAAATGTTTGACTTTCGACTGCCAAATGACCATTTTACCCCTACAGTTGATTGTGAAGCAATTAGGGTTTTTGACTGTGCAACTTGACCTTGTGAGCCTTGAAACTTGGCATATGGATGCTTGACAATGTATATGAGCATATGGGACTTGATTGAGCCCTTGAAAACCTCAGCTTCTTTGAAGGAACCAAAACCCTAATTTGACTGGCTTAGGAGGGTGGTTGACTGTGTAGCCCTTGAGTAGACTTTGAGCAAATTGAGATGATGCTTATCAAAACTTTGAAGAATATGGGAGGGAAAATTTTGGGGTACAACAGTTGCCCCTGTTCAATCTTCTTAGACCTGAGGATGTAGATTGGCTTGTGTGCCTTTCGCGATCCGAGGGTGGAAGATGATTGAACACTAGAGTGCCCAGAAATTTGCACTCACATAGTAGAGTATCAGCAGTGTGATGGCGGGAATGGGCTTACAGATGCCATTTGGAGAGATGATGGATAGGAGGATGGGCTTATAGATGCCATCTGGAGATGTGACGGAACCTTGTCGGGAATGGGCTTATAGATTCCATTTGGAACTGTAGTGGATAGTTGTGGAGATAGGCTTACAGATGCCATCGGGAGGTTGTCGATCGCGTAAGAGATTTCTTAGCAAGAATTTGCGTACTTGAGAAAGAAAGATGGTTTCCTGGCCTGTTACAGGTGTTGATCTTCAAACTCTTCATGCAGATATGCCCTGGCTGGATACAGGTATCGAATCTACAATTGGTTGCTCACAGATGTGCCCTGGCTAGATACAGGAATCGAATATGGAATTAGTCGTCTACAGATATGCCCTGGCTGGACACAGGAATCGAATCTTCAAACTCTTCAGACGTGCCCTGGCTAGATACAGGAATCGAATCTGGAATTAGTCATCTACAGATATGCCCTGGCTGGATACAGGTATCGAATCTTCAAACTCTTCAGACGTGCCCTGGCTAGATACAAGAATCGAATCTGGAATTAGTCGTCAACAGATATGCCCTGGCTGGATACAAGTATTGAATCTTCAAACTCTTCAGACGTGCCCTGGCTGGATACAGGAATCGAATCTGGAATTGATCGCTCACAGATATGCCCTGGCTAGATACAAGTATCGAATCTGGAATTGCGACAGTTGATAGTAATTATCTTTGGATTGACCTTTTTCCTGAAAAGGCAAAATGTCAGTTGTATGCAATGTCATGATGTATGAAATGCATGATGTCATGATGTTCTCAAAAATAAATGAGATTGTGTGTTTATGATGCGTATATGCATACGTCATGGTGTATGATAATGTAATGTTTATTGAATGTATTTTTGTCTAGGAAAATAAATCCTTGACGAATGCCGAGAAATTGAATCCTGGGCTGATGTTGGAAGAGTAGCGTTCTTTGTTTCCGCTGGGGATGATGGTTGCAAGAATAAACCGGTAGGAGAAGATGACTCCGTTGGGGAATAAACTTGTTGGAGAGATACTCTACGGGGAACGCTCTGTGGGAAGAGACACCTCGCTGAGGTTTTGTTGATAACCCCGTTGGGGATTCCGTTGATATGTTATGTTGGGGAATTTTGATGAACTCCGCTGGGGATAGGAAGAGCCTCGCCGAGAACGATCTTTCCGTGGCAATTAGCTGAGGATAACCCAGTTATAAGCTCTGGTGGAGAATAACCTTTGAATAAAGCCCGGGAGACGCGTTCGTACTCTGCAGGGGATAAGCTTCCAGAATCTACTGGGGATAAGCTTCAAGAATCTACTGGGGAGATTGATTCAACTTTCCTGGGGAAACCTTTGAGACTGTACTGGGGAAATGGCTCCACTGGGGTGTCTGGTATTCCACCGGGGAACAATCTTATATTAAGACTGTCTGGGATGCTTGTTTAAGGAATATCTGCATAATCCGCTGGGGAATGTTGAGATTTGCTGGGGATATCCAACTTCCTTAAGGCTGACAGTGGGCTAACTCTGCTTGGGGAGAGTGTCGCTGACTTGCTGGAGATATTGTGCCTTTTAGGGCTGGTTGGAGACCAATTCTGCTTGAGGAGAGTATTGCTGAAATCTGGTCCTACTCTGTGGGGAGTGGAGGTAACTTGGTTACGTTCTTCAGCCGAACTTACCTTGGTACCTTGGTGGACGGAGCAACTAGACCGCTTAGACAACTCATTATTGCCCCTGTTTCTGATGTCACCTGTAATTAGTCCTTTGTTTCGCATGCAAATATTTATGAGTTAGCAATTAGTGTCAAATGCATATATCAAAAATGAACATTGGACGTTCTTCGCAAGACAAAACAGAAAAAGGAAAAACAATTGGCAACTTGTCTGAAAAAATGAATTTGTATTAATTTTTGAATTTGCCTGTAAATAGGCGTTTATGTACAAGAGGCTGACGTCCTAGTAAGAGAACGCCGCTGAACAATAGAGTTTATACAATTTTTGTGAAAAGGAAAAGAAAACAGCTATGTGAAAAAGTCCCACTGGGTTTCAACTCTGCTATCGCCTTTATGTCTTCAAGCGTCTCATCACTTTGATGCTTAGTTGATGATGAAGCTGATTCTGAACCTGATTGTTGATACCGAATTCTGGATGCAAGGTGATCTAATGAGACATAGTATTACGCTTTATCCCTAACTTTTGCCTGGACCGCCCTTTCGGGTTTTCAGTCCATCGGGATACCCATTTCTGCCCAAGCCGCCTTTTCAGGTTTTTGACTTGCCGGGTGTACAAATTTTTCATTTCATCCCTTATTTTTGCCCGAACCCTTTTGGTTCGCCGGGAAGCCCTTATCTTTGCCTAGGTGTGTCAACCTAGCGGGTCTTTTATCATGCGTAATATCTTTTTACTATGTTTGCATTGGCGGGGTGAGGAAGGTCGTCACCATCCATGGTGGTTAGAATCATAGCTCCTCCTGAGAAGATATTCTTAACCACAAATGGCCCTTCGTACGTAGGGGTCCATTTGCCCCTGGGATCACTTTGAGGAAGAATGATGCGCTTGATTACCAGGTCTCCGACTTGATACTCTTGTCGTCTGACTTTCTTGTTAAATGCCCTGATCATCCGTTTTTGGTACGTTTGACCATGACAAATAGCGGTGAGTCTCTTTTCGTCAATTAGGTTTAATTGATCAAGTCGAGTCTGGATCCAATCATCTTCTCTCAAACTTGCATCCTTCATTATCCGGAGAGAGGGTATCTGGACTTCAATAGGCAAGACTTCCTCCATGCCATAGACCAATGAAAAGGGTGTTGCCCCTGTTGACGTCCGTGCTGAGGTACGGTACCCATGAAGAGCAAACGGTAACATCTCGTGCCAATCTTTGTAGGTCACTGTCATCTTCTGCACAATCTTCTTGATATTCTTATTCGCTGCTTCTACAGCCCCATTCATCTTCGGCCGGTAGGGAGAAGAGTTGTGGTGCTGTATCTTGAATTGCTCGCAGAGCTCAGTGATCATATTGTTGTTAAGATTGGTACCATTGTCTGTAATGATCCTTTCCGGGACGCTGTATCGACAGACCAGGTTATGCCGAATGAACCGTGCCACGACGTTCTTGGTTACCGTAGTGTAGGAAGCTGCCTCAACCCACTTCGTGAAGTAATCAATCGCTACCAGGATGAAGCGATGCTCGTTGGATGCCGTAGGTCTGATCTCGCCGATCATATCAATGCCACATATTGCAAAAGGCCAAGGTGTTGTCAAAATGTTCAGAGGAACCGGGGGAACGTGCACCTTATCTGCATAAATCTGGCACTTGTGACAAGTCCGAGAATGTTGGTAACAGTCAGCTTCCATTGTGGACCAGAAATATCCTGCCTGAAGGATTTTCTTTGCCATAGTATGTCCACTGGAGTGTGTTCCGAAGGTACCTTCATGCAGCTCTGCCATGATCTTTTCTGCTTCAGTCTTATCCACACAACACAGTAAGGTTGAATCATGGTTTCGCTTGTAAAGAATGTCGTTGCTGAGAAAGAACTTTGCAGCGAACCTTCTCAGGAACTTTTTGTCATTGATGGATGCACCCTCGGGGTATTCTTGAGCTTCCAAGTACCTCTTTAATTCATGATACCAAGGTTTCTCAGTTACCTCTTCAGCCTCGAGATCACAGCAATGTGCAGGTTCATCTAATTTCCATATAATGATCCGGGGAGCCTCGTTGTCCCATTTGACTCTGAACATGGAAGACATCGTAGCTAACGCGTCCGCCAACTGATTCTCCTCTCTTGGGAAGTGTTCAAAAGTTATCTCCTCGAAATGGGGGATCAACGTCAACACACACTCTTTGTAAGGAATAAGGTTTGGGTGTTTCATATCCCACTCGCCTTTGATCTGATTGATCACGAGAGCGGAATCTCCGAAGACACTCAGAAACTTGATCCTTAAGTCGATTGCAGCTTGAAGACCCATAATGCATGCCTCATACTCTGCCATGTTGTTGGTGCAGTTGAAACATAGTCGGGCAGTAAGTGGAGTATGAGTGCCTGTAGGGGATATGATCACAGTGCCAATATCGTTACCCAAAGCGTTTGAGGCTCCGTCAAAGTGCATAGACCATCGGGATCCTTCCTCAGGTCCTTCATCCGGTCCAGGTACTTCACAATCAGTCACTACCATGATATTCTCGTCTGGAAATTCAAAGTTCATCGACTGGTAATCGTCCACTGCCTGGTGTGCCAAATGGTCTGCCAATACACTTCCCTTGATTGCTTTCTGAGTCGTGTACTGGATGTCATATTCCGTCAAGATCATATGCCATCTTGCTATTCTTCCAGACAGAGCAGGCTTTTCGAATATGTACTTGATCGGATCCATTTTTGAAATCAACAGAGTAGTGTGAGTCAACATATATTGTCTCAGCCGACGAGCAGCCCATACCAAAGCGCAGCAAGTTTTCTCGAGCAGTGAGTATCGGGTCTCACAGTCGGTAAACTTTTTGCTAAGGTAATAAATGGCGTGCTCTTTTCGGCCAGACTCGTCATGCTGCCCCAGCACACACCCCATTGAGTTGTCCAGTACTGTCAAGTATAAGATTAAAGGTCTCCCTTCAACCGGTGGCATAAGAATGGGTGGTTCTTGGAGATACTCTTTGATTCTTTCGAAAGCGGCCTGACATTCATCGTTCCAATGTACTACTTGATCTTTCTTCAGTAGCTTGAAGATTGGTTCACAGGTAGCTGTTAGATGTGAGATGAATCGGGCAATGTAGTTTAGTCGTCCTAGAAAGCCTCTGACTTATTTCTTTGTCTTGGGAGCTGGCATCTGTTGTATGGGTTTCACCTTGGCAGCGTCCACTTGAATACCTTTGTCGCTTACGACGAAGCCTAGCAATTTTCCAGATCTTACCCCAAAGGTGCACTTGTTCGGGTTCAACCTCAACTTGTACAACTTCAGACGGTCAAACAGCTTTTGTAGATGGTAAAGGTATTCCTCCTCAGTTTGGGATCTTGAAATCATATCGTCAACGTATACTTCTATCTCATGATGGATCATGTCATGAAATAAAGCAACCATGGCACGTTGGTAGGTTGCCCCAGCATTTTTCAACCCAAAAGGCATGACCTTGTAGCAAAAGGTGCCCCACTGAGTAACGAAAGTGGTCTTCTCCATGTCTTCAGGAGCCATCTTGATCTGATTATAACCGGAGAACCCGTCCATGAAGGAGAATACCTTATGCTGAGCAGTGTTGTCAACCAGAACGTCGATATGTGGTAAAGGGAAATCATCCTTGGGGCTTGCCCTATTCAAATCCCTGTAGTCAACACACATTCGGACCTTACCATCTTTCTTCGGCACTGGAACCACGTTGGCAACCCACTGAGGGTAAGAAGTCACTGCTAGAAAACCGGCGTCAAATTGTTTCATAACCTCAACTTTGATTTTCTCGGACATCTCTGGACGCATATGGCGGACCTTCTGTTTTACTGGCGGGCAGTATTCCTTAGTAGGCAGGTGATGAACCACAATGTCGGTATCCAACCCAGGCATGTCTTCGTAAGACCAGGCAAAGATTTCCACATAGTCACGCAACATCTGAATCAATCGTTGTTTCACACTGAGCTCCAGATTGGCACCAATCTTGACTTCCTTTTTGTCTGTCTCAGTACCCAGATTTACCGTTTCCACTGGCTCTTCATGTGGCTGAATGACCCTCTCTTCCTGGAGTAGCAGTCTTGCAAGCTCACCAGGCACTTCACAATCATCTTCACCTTCGTCTTCGGCTAAGTTGATCGGATTTTCGAAGTCATAACTGGCAGTAGTATAGTCGTTACCAGTGAGATCCAGAGTGGATTGGAACCTGTATAAGTGAGTGTGTGTAAATATAGCTGTTTTGCAATATGCAAAGAAAGAAAGGGAGCACAAGATTTGAAGTGTAAAAAACGTCCAATGCTTTTATTCATGATATATGAAAGTGACAAATAACAAGCCCTCACAAATGACGCCATGGTGCCCCGGGTAAGACACTGGACCATAGAGTTTCAAATTATTGTTTGTTACAAATTTAAAACAAAGGAGTTCATTACTGGGTGACAAAAGTAATAGGTGTAAAGTCTTTTGCAGTCCAGTTGCTTGGTCCACCGTTGGTCGTTGGGTAGATCCAGCTGTCAAATTCAGATTCGTCTGCTTCGTCCTCAATAGCATTCACTCCCGGGTTGGTGATGAATACGAGAAGTCTTCCAATCCTTGCCTTACGCACAGCCTTCTAAGCTTCTGCAGTGAAACCCAAGCCAAATTTATCAGTCTTTGGTGTGAAATCAGGAAGTCTGCCCCAGTTTGCACACTCACCCTTCTCAATCACAGCCCGGGCATCCTTCAAGGAAGCCATTTTCAAAGGAGAGTCTTCTGCAGTCACTGTCTCTGCTGCTGCCAATGTCTGGGGCACCTCTTCAAAGTGTTGAAAGGGGGTCTCAATGAACTCCCCATCCATTTCTACGTATCGGAACGAGTTGAGGTGGCTGACCATGTATTCCTCTTCCCCTTGCACTGTTACGATCTTCCCCCTGACCGGGTACTTAAGCTTCTGATGTAATGTTGAGGTCACAGCTCCAGCCTTGTGGATCCATGGACGACCCAGCAAACAAGAGTAGGACGGTCGGATATCCATCACATAGAATTTTGAATCAAAGACTTGTGAACCAACCCTGATTGGGATGTCAACCTCGCCATGTACCATCCTTTTGGACCCGTCAAAGGTCTGGACAACAATGTTACTTGGTTTGAGCTCTAAACCCTCACAGTCCAGCCTGTCTAGAGCTTTCTTGTGTAGTACGTTTAATTAAGAACCAGTGTCAACCAGCACATGGGCAAGAGTAGTGCCTCTGCATTCAATGGAGACATGCAGGGCATCATTATGGTTCTTCCCCTTGGTCGTCAGATCAGCATCAGAGAAACCCAGACCATTATCAGCAGTTAAGTTGGCCACACAGTCGGTGAATTGATCAGTAGACGTTTCTTGTGGCACGTGGGCCGTCTTCAGGAAAGCAATCAGGGCCTTGGCATGGGCCTCTGAACACAGCAATAGTGATAGCATGGAGATTTTAGAGGGGGTGTGCCCCAGCTGTTCAACGAAGTTGAAATCACTCTTCTTGATAATTTTGAGGATCTATTCCATCTCTTGCTTGGAAGCCTCAACAGTGGTCTTCGGTGCCTCCATCCGGGCAGGCACATCAATAGCAATCCCCTTGCCCCGAGCGTCAGATGACTCGGCAGCAGGGGTAGAAACTTGATCAGGAGGGGAAACAGGCACACTGGCAGGTGTGATGACAAGAGGTCTCTGAATTGCTAGAGGTGCAATGTCTGGTGAGAACAGTCTTCCACTACGAGTGACTTTAGCAGGCCCGGTGATGTTGGTGACACCGGTACTAGTATTGAACTCTTGTTTCACTCCCAAAACATAAACATCTGCCCTATAGTGCCACGGGACAGCTTTGTCAGACTTATAGGGGATGGGCCCCGGAACAGTGATGGTTATAGGAGCAATCTTGTGAACAGGCATAATTTTGACAGGCTTCTTTGAGGGAGCCTTAGGGGGGTTATTGAAAATGGTGACAATTGACACTTCTTCAGCAGGAACAGCAGGAATAGCAATCTTCTTGAACAAGATCTCTTTGCTATCCATCAGGTTTTGGACGCCTGACTTCAGCAAAGGACAACCAACAGGTGAAGCAGCACATAGATGGCAACCTTTACTACATCCCGAAAATAAACCGGCTAGCAACAGGTTCCTCTTGACGGTCAGCAGCGGAGTAGCAACATCATCCACAAAAGCTACATACAGATCCTCTTCCACAGCATTCACTCCATGCTGGGGCATGGGAGCAGTCATAACATTGGGCCTTTCGGGCGCCTCGAACTGTATTTCCTTAGCATCAATAAGGTCCTGAACCTTATTCCTCAGTGCCCAACAATCATCAGTAGAGTGCCCCGGGCTATTAGAGTGATAAGCGCAACGGGCGTTAGGGTTGTACTTCGGAGATGCTGTGTTTACCACCTTCGGAGCTTCCTTGACAACAGTTGCGGCAGAATCTGAGAGAGAGTCATGCTGAGCCGAGTATACTGTCTTTTGGGCCTTTCAACTCTTGGCTGGTTATATTGTTGAGGAGCAGCAGCAGGCTTAGAAATTACCACCGCATTGACAGCTTGACGGCGTTCCGGTTTGTTCTGTCTCCTGGGACCATACACAGCACTAGCTTCCTTCTTGAAGGGCTTCTTTTCAGTACTCGAGGAGGCGCCTTTCTGTATCTTCCCCGATTTGATACCAGCTTCGATCCTCTCGCCAGTCAGGATCAGGTCTGTAAACCCAACAGAGGAATTACCAATGAGATGGTTGAAGAATGGACCAGATAGGGTCCCCAAGAACATGTCCACTAGTTCATGATCCGTCAACGGTGGCTGCACCCTGCCAGCCAGGTCTCTCCATTTCTGTGCGTACTCCTTAAAACCTTCACCCGTTCCTAGTGACATACCCTGGAGTTGGGTACGCGTAGGAGCGAGGTCGGAATTGTATTGATATTGTCTGT
The DNA here is from genome assembly GCA_948472305.1 of Vicia faba. Lineage (NCBI taxonomy): Eukaryota > Viridiplantae > Streptophyta > Magnoliopsida > Fabales > Fabaceae > Vicia > Vicia faba. The sequence goes on along the minus strand of OX451736.1, from coordinate 1,268,103,454 downwards.
AGAATGCGGTTGCCAAATCTTCCCAGTGTCGGATACTAGTTCCATCTAGTTGGTAGAACCACTCAAGCTGTGACCCCGAAAGGCTATCTTGGAAGAAGTGAATCCAAAGGTTCTTATCTGCCGTGTAAGGTTGGATCTTCCTTACGTACGACCTTAGATGCAACTTTGGAAAGGAAGCCCCGTCGTATTTGGCAAAGGCAGGCGCCTTAAAATTGTGTGGGATTACTACCCCAGAAGATAACCCCAAATCTCCGAAATCCAGCCCCGGCACATTCTGAATCTCCATGGCGCTCAAGCGGTCCTCTAATTGCTTGTATCTGTCAGCAGTAGGTGGGTATTGTTCGTCATTGTAATCCGTCTCGTTGTCAGAGACTGCAGGACTAGGAGCTCCTCCCCCTTGGGGACTATCTTTATATGCAGAGGAAGTAGTTGGATCAGCCTCGTTATGGAGTGTGTTCCCAAACCTGCGTCCGGTGTTGAATAACGCAGTCCTCTTTTTCTTCTTCTTCTTCAGGAGTAGAGCCTTCAACTCTTGCTGACCTTGGGCCAGGCTCAGGACCATTTCTTGAAACTGGGCACTTTGGGCCTAAAGGGCCTTGATTGCTTGCTCACTGGATGAATCTGGATTCATGATGACTGTTCAAATAAACAGCGAAGAAGATTAAGCAACCTGTGGAAAAAGGGTACTTGTCATGCATATGATGCAATGAGATGCATATGTTTTATGTTTTCAAAGACGAACAAGATTCAACTTTGTAGACAAAGGGGAAACACACTTCATTAGATTCAAATTTTAAATTGTTCAACAACTTGCCCTTAGGCATTACAGGAATGAAAAATACTGAAAAGGAAATAAAAGCTGTAAAAAGGAAACATCCAAAGCCCCTCAGTGCTCCCATGGCCTCCTCTTCTCAGTGTGGATGTAGTCATTCAGGACCCGCTCCTCCTCCAATTGCTTAGTCAGCCTCTGGATCTTCCGTTCCTGTTCGTTGAACTTTTCCCGATAAAAATCCCATTCTTCCTTTAGATGCGCCCAAGATCTTTTCATTGTGTCAAAATCAGTGGGTATCTGAGGAGGACAGTTGGAGGAACCCCATCTTTATCAGGAGATTCAAGAATGATAAGTCTGACAGCTTCGTACGGCATACCTAACTTCTGAGCACGGATGCGGACCCATCTGCAATAGGGTTCCATTGGTAGAGAAGTCTTTGGTCCCAACTCATGTGGGTCAGCTTTGTGAATTCTGTCCCAAGCCTTAATGAATCCATGGCGTAGTTTGTCACTGTCTGCCTGAAATTCAAAATGGAAGTGAGGAACCAACATTTCATGAGGCCCTACTCTTCTAGCTCTTCCAAACTGGCGGAGAGCTAAACATGGATTATAAGAGATTCCTCCTTGGATACCAATCAATGGAACATTAGTGTATTCTCCGCAACGATCAATAACAGCTACCTCATCCAAACCTCTGAGAGTCCAAGTGATGTCATTATCAGTGAGAGACATTAACCTATGAGCCCAACCCTTTCCTTCTTCATTCTTCAGCACGAACTTAGGAAGGTGCGAAATAAACCAACTCACTAGCAAAGGAGCACAACACCACGGAGTTCCCCGTTTTCGGGCAGTACGAGCATAGAGTTGTTGCAGGATATCACCCAAAAGAGTGGGTATAGGATTCCGAGACATGAAGATCCTTATGGCATAGATACTGATAAAGGTGTCAGGATTTGGGAACAATACAAGGCCATAGATTAAGAGATCCAGAATGTCTTCGTATGCCTTGAAGTCCAAGTCATTCCAGAAATCATTAGCTTTGCCAACCAGAAGTTTGACCAAAAAAGCCCTTAACTCCACTTCTAGTTTCCCAGTTAGCCAATACCTCCTCTTTGGTCAAGGGGAGAACTGCAGCAACCTCTTCAGGCCTAGGATTCTTTTCCCAACCAGTGAATGGAGTTTGCTCCAAAACAGGGATACCAAGCAAATAAGAGAATTCTTCCAGGGTAGGGACCAGCTGGAAGTCTTGAAAGGTGAAACAATGATACAGGGGGTCATAAAACTGGGTCAGGACACTTATCAGTTGTTGGTCCCACTTTGCAGTGATCAAGCCAAGGAGAGAACCATGCCTGTTGATGAAGGAAGTAGTGTTTGGAATCCTACCAACCAAATCCTTGAGCAAAGTTGGTGGTTGAACAAAGTTGAGCCGGATAGTATTCCTACGCACGGGCATCATGATGTCCTACAAAACAGAGCAAAGATGAAATCTTTTTTTGTCTTTGAAATGGGTTAGTCCTTATACAAGATGCATGCAATGGTATGATGGCATGATGCTATGATGGAGCACACCACAAGTATTCACACAGGCAAGCATGATAAGGCACACAAGTCACACAAGACAACCCTTAGGTTTCAGGCCAGCATGAAGTTTAGGTATTACCCTCTTTTGGTTTCGTTGGTTAAAACCTGTCCTATCAAAAGTAACCGGGTTCTAGAGGATCTCAAATCATTGACTACCCTCAATCGGTCATAACTCCAGCATCACAATCTTTTCTTGCGGCCAGAACCATCGCGAGAGTTTAGCCTCAATGAGTGTAGCATACTGCTACTGTTCTATGGCCAAGTTTGGTCAATTTAGGGTTCTAAGGTTGGTTGGTGTTTAATGACTCCTTAGAAGACCCATATTCTCCTCGTTGCAACACAAGGGATATAGGTACAGACCAAGGTGCCACACCAACGTAGCCACTGCTTCACCCATGTCGGTCTACGCCAGACAGGTCCCTCACAGATTATGCTACCTAAAAAGGTATTCCCCAGATCCGGGTTAGGATCTATGAAACTCCGATGCAAATCCCACAAATATAAAAGCAAACAAGGCAAACAATTGAAAACAAAGGTGATCTAAGCCCTAAGGTTACTCCACTTTTAATTTGAGTCCCCAGCAGAGTCGCCAGTTCTGTGATACGGTGGGGGAACTGACTATGGTTTTGCATTTGTATTCGCAAATGTTTCGGTTGAGCAAGAGTCACCACCGACTTTTTATTTTATCCTAAGGAAAGGTTTAAAAAGCACAGCAAAAACCTTTGAGATGTTTTCTTGGGTTCGGGGAGTAGATTATAGAAAGGGAAGGTATTAGTACCCTTTCTATCCATGGTTATCCATGGGCTCTTAGTTACTTGCTTAGATCAACTTGCCTTAATTTTCAATTGTTTGAAATGGTGCTTTGTGTGTGTGGGTTTGAAAATGTTTTGAAAAGAAGCCAATGTGGTGGCAACCTTTGTAATGATCCATGTTGGGATGTATACAAAGGTGTATGTCTTTTGAAAAGGTTTTCATTTGTTTTTGAAAGTGTAGTGATGTGTAGTTTAGAAAATAGGAAAGTGTTTTGTTTTGCAAGTTTGATTCAAGTAACTAAGAGGTTATCTACTCCTAAATTTCTCAAAGATTATTGCTATGTCTTAACCCTTTTAACAATTTTGTTCCACCATTGCATTTGGTGGACAATCTTGTGTTAGGATGTGAAAGGGACGGGCGCGGGTCATCGTTTAGACCATAATTGCAATGGTGCTAAGTATCTTTGGGCAATTTTCTTTAAGGGACTTGATCATTTTTTAGGAAACTTTCGAAAGCGTCATCGAGGGACTATGATAATTTGATTGTGTTTGTTTTGCCCAAAGAGACCTAACATGCAATATGGCCCATTTATTGAAGGCAACAAGTGGAATACCCTAGGGGTGCAAGTGTGATTAGTGTTGTCCATTTTCATGCTTGTTTATCTTGAAATTAGGTCAAACTATTTTTGTTGTTTTTGATTCGCATACAAACCCTAATTCTAACATGGTATATTTAGAAAGCAATAAAGTGCGAAAAATAGAGTTACTAGGCTATTACAACACAATATATGGGAAAGGGGGTACAAATGTTCAAATGGGGGTTTTTTTGACAAGGAATTTAAATCTAAACTATTACATCAATATTGAATTATTTACAAGATAATTGATTGCACAAATTAAATGGAAATAAAACAAATATGCAAGATGCAAAAAGGTTTTTTTATATGTATGAAAAAAAAGTATTTTTGTATGTCAAATAAACAAAATAAAAAGTATTATTTTTTTGGATTTTTTTATGTTTAGGGCAAAACCCTAATTTTATTAAGTAAAATGTATTAATTAATTATTTAATATGTACAATATTTATTTATTATATTCAAAAATAAAATAAAAATGAAGTATATTTGTCAAAAGGTATTTTTTTTTAATGTTAAATATTAATAAAAATAAAAATGTGTATATTTTGTATTATTTACTAAATGTGCTAATAAATATGTATGTATTTGTATTTATTTATTAACATTATATTATATATACAAAAATAATAATATTTAATATTTATAAAAAAAAAGTATATTTTATATAAAATATTTTCAGAAGATAAAATGAAATAAAAATGGAAAATAAAATGTGTTTGCATTATTTTAGTATTTTTCAAATAAAAGTATGTTTATATATTTATTTATGTACAAAAACTAATCTAAACAAATAAATACCTAATAAATATGAAAATGGTGTAAAAAATATTTTTTGTATTTTTAATATTATAAGAAAAAATAAATAAGTCAGAATAAAAAAAGAAAAGTCAAAAAATCATGAAAATAAGCAAAATGGGCCTAGGGGGTGTCAAAGTGAAAATGGTGTGTAAACAGAAATGACAAACAAAGCCCATCCCAAAAGGTTGTTGTCTTCAACCTTCAGACAAACAAATTCAAAAACACGCGCCTTTCTTCTCAAATCCCTAACTCCTGATTCTTTGATCTTTTGCCAAATCTTCCAACATGAAACCTGTAGAGCTTGAAGCCACGATTCTAGACATATAAAGAAGTCAATCTAACTCTAAGAAATGAGAGAGAATTTCTTCTCCCCCAAATCCTGACCTAGTTTTTATTCAATGTTCAGACTTAAAATTCTCTAAGCATACATAATATAAATGAAATCTAATTACATGGGCATGTTCAGGGCTATGAATGTGACATGTTTTCTTCACAAACCTAAAGCTAACAATGCCTGGATAGAGAGATACATGTTCATGAACTTACCTGTTCAGTTGAAGTTGTATCTGATGATGGAGGTGTCTTCAATGCAAGGTGATGATTGGTACAACTTCCTTGATGTCCAGGGATGCTATTCCAAGCTTTACTTTGTCTTGAAACCTTTTGAATCGTGCCATGGAACTTCAGCTGCAAAACAAGAAAATGAAAATGGTGATGTTGCTTGGGAGTGTTACATGTCGTGTTTGAGGTTTGGATTAGCTTCAAGGGATATTGTGGGATGTGTTTGATGTGTTTTTAGTAAGAATGCATGGAAGGTTTGAGCTATGGAACTCAAACTGCAGCAGATGCTCTGTTTGGGCAGTTTGAGGGTGATTCTGGGAATGGGGAGGTATTGGAGATGTTAGGGTCGTGTTCTAGCTCAGAATGGATGTTTAGAATATGTTTGACAAGTTTTCCTAAGGCTTCGTTAGCTGAGATGAAAGTTGTTGGATGATATGCTATGTTTCTTACACTTTTAGCAAGAGAAGGCCAAGTTGAGTTTCTAGCTTGTACAGGCCCCTCTAATGTGCTGTATAACTCAGTCTTGATCAGTGCAATTAGTCCATAAACTTGTGCCAAAGAGATCTTAACTGTACTTGCTTGGATTTGCTTTAGACATAAAGTGTAACTTTTCAAGAATGGCTATTTTACTTTTTCTATTTATGGCTTAGTTCAACATGTAATGCTTAAACTCATAAAACAAGGCCTTGGCACAATGAATTAGCATTAAATTATTGAGTGTTGGATGGTTTAGAGGCTTGTAATCAAGGAAAGCATGCTGAATTCAAAATGACACAAATGTATGAACATGTAACTTGGCCAAATCAAAAGTGAGTTTTTCCCATATTGCAAAATTCGATTCTCCCTAACCATGAGGTTGTTTGATGAGTTCTTAGACATTTTGGAAAGCTTGGAATGTGTACTACAATCCATCTTTGAAATGCAAATTGAAATTCCAAGTGGAAGCATGTGAAAAATGGTCTTGAAGTTAGGTAAAAACCTTGCCTAAAATAGGTCAAATTTTCTCTAAGTTAAGAATGGTTTGGTACCCTTGTTCCAAAAATTGTAACTTGAGCTACAAGTTTCTTTTGGGAAAACTTTGTGAATCAAAGTTGTAGATTATGCAATAGGCTACAACTTTCATGTTTTGACTTTTGCTTGAATCCAAATGAATCTTGGTGAGAAAGTGGGACAAAGTTAGGAAAAAATTAGGGTTTTTCATAACTTAGAAAAATTCTAAGTTATGAAAAATCTTCATTTCAAACCCTAATTTGCATTTCTTGATTTCTTGATGAACAAGTTTCATGATTTCGCATGTTTTTATGAAAAATGAATCTTGACACTTGATTTTGACCAAAAAGTCAAAGTTTGACTTTTCAGTATACAGTCAAAATTGATCAATTGACTGGGAAATTCAACTGTCAATCTTGTGTATTTGGGATCTTTTGAACTTGTTGAGCATGTCAAGACAATTCCATGGGGTCCTTGAATCCATATGTGGGCTTGGTTTGCCATTGGCTAGGTCAAACAGTCAAAAATTGCTTTTGTGCAGTCAAAACCCTAAAAATGACCATTTTGCCCTTTTGATGATCTGATCAAATTTCTTGTGGAATTGTGATCCAAACTTGATCAAATGGTCCATATGAGTTCATAATGTTTATGTGGGTCAATTTTCATGAGATTTGACTGTCAATTGGCCACAGTTGACTTTTTCCCCAATACAGTTGATTTCTAGGTCAACTGTCCAATTGACTGGGCAAAATTTGGAATCAGGACTTGAAACTTGGTATGGATAAACTTGGGAGTCCAACATGAAGCATGAAAGTAATCTTAGGCATTTTAGGTCAAAATATCTTTGTTCAAACACAAACCCTAATTTGGGTCAACAGTGCAAGGAGAAGTCTTGAGCAGAGGAAACCCTAATTGGATCTTGAGCTCCAAGGGTTTTGTGATGAGAAAATGTTGAGGAAATGGGAGGGCAAATTTTGGGGTACAACAGGTTAAATAATTAATTTTGGAGGTAATAATAATAATTAAAAAGAAAGTTAATAGCTAAATTAGAAAATATAAAAAGGAAAAGAAAAAAGAATAAACCAAGGGAGGGGGTCTGGGCCCAATATGGAGGTGAAAATTGGAATCTGAGGCCCATTACTCATCCAGCCACGTTGACTCCTTGGATCAAGTGTTTGTTGGTTGACTGAGTGCATGGTGAGGATCACTTCCTGGCCTTTGGATGCATGCCTGTAGCCACCTGGCGCTTTGGATTTGTGAGGCGCATGATAAGCCTTCTTTGAAGCCTGCACACAAGTACGTAAGAAAAAATAATATGGGATTTTGAGGGGACCTGGGAATCGAACCCAGGTCCCAATGGTTGCAAGCCACGCCATCTTCCACTGGGCCACTTGAGTGCTTTTGTTAGAATAATAAGAAAAAAATATGATATGAAATAAACACACTATATGCTGAATAAAGGAAAATTAGCGCGCCACTTTTTTGAATGGTCCAATCCCATCCTTCCACGTCTCATCTTCTTCGTTGAAATCTGCAGAAATATAAAACACATAGCGGGGGTTTTAAACCCCCACAAAATACAAACGCCAAAAATAGCGATTAGGCGCTCAGTGTATATAAAAAAGGCGCGAGGTGTCCAATGTTTTCGTCTCACTCAGGCGGTTTCAACCATGGGTCTTGGAGGTTCTGATTTTACAGCATGTGAAAAGCCCTAATTGAAAAGCTTTGAAACCTTAGCACTCTCCAATGGCAACTTTCATTTTAAGGCACCATAATCAAATTAAATTATATCAAAAGCTTCATAACAATGTTAGAAATGCAAAGCAGTATTCAAAATGTGTTAATGATGCGTAAAAAATGAATTTCGATTATGGAAAAAGATGATGAACCGTGTGACTGTTTGAGGTGATTCTTGGAGTGTTAAGGCTCGTTCTTGGCTGCAAATCGTTCCTGGGAGTGTTGGGAATGTGTTTGGATCAAGAGAAGTGTTTGAATTGCACTGGAAGTTTGAAAACAGTTTTTGGTTTTTCTTCCAAATTTTTGAATTTGGTTATGCCGTTTCAGAGGTTTCTAGGTCGTGCCTAAGGTCTGAGAGGCTTGCATATATGTGTATGAATGAGAATCAATCACATTTAAGAGCCTTTAACCATTGCAATTAAGTTTTGGATTTCCTCTTTACCACCATTAAAGGTCTTGCCATGTTTGTTCAAATTTGAATTTCATGCTTGAAATGGACTTTACACGAATTTGGTATGTGAAATATGCTTCATGAAGGCTAATCAAACCACAAGATACCATTTAATCAATTTTTTTGATTTTATTTGAATTAATATGGATTAAAATGAATTAAATCCATAAAAATTAAATAAAAATAGAAAAATAATTATTTGGTCTTGAAATTTATCATGGGACACGTGGGTGGCATGACAAGGATGAATCAAGTGGAAAAAAGTGGGCCCTTTTGTCAAAAATTGAAGTTTCAAGGATAGTTGACTTTTGCCATTTCACAAAAATTTCCAAACTTCTCCAATGCATATCTTGCTCAGTTTTGATCATATGAATATGTTCTTGGACATTTTGGAAAGGTCTTGAAGTCCTCTAACCAATGCCTTTGGTCCCATGTCATTTTGATTTACCAATCTCAAGTTATGGTCTTTGACTTAAAGTGCCTTTTTGTTGACTTTTGAAAATGACCTATAATGTTGAAATTGATAACTTTTTGTGAGAGCATTTCTTGGACTTGGAATGTGAAGATGAGTTGTAGGAAATGTCATCCCCTTCAAAATGAGCATTGGATGGGATTTTTCTGATGAACCATGAAAAAGTTATGCTTTGGTCAAGTTACAGTTGACTTTTCAACTGTCCAAAAATAGAAACTTTAGACACCTTGATGATTTTTGAGCCATTCTTGTGGAATCATGATCAAGACTTGATCAAATGATGATTGTGGCTTCAAAATAAGATGTTGACCAAAAATTTTAACTTTTGACTGCCAAATGACCATTTTACCCCTACATTTGATTGTGAAGCAATTAGGGTTTTTGACTGTGCAACTTGACCTTGTGAGCCTTGAAACTTGGCATATGGATGCTTGACAATGTATATGAGCATATGGGACTTGATTGAGCCCTTGAAAACCTCAGCTTCTTTGAAGGAACCAAAACCCTAATTTGACTGGCTTAGGAGGGTGGTTGACTGTGTAGCCCTTGAGTAGACTTTGAGCAAATTGAGATGATGCTTGTCAAAACTTTGAAGAATATGGGAGGGCAAATTTTGGGGTACAACAGCGGTCCATCCATTGCATATCCCAATTGACGATAAGCAAGCACAGGATTATAGTTGATACATCCCTTAGTTCCTATGAGGGGAACATTAGGGAAATCTCTGCAGCTAGTGATAATACTCCGTACTTCTCCCATGTTATAATTCCACTGGATATCAAATGAAGTAAGGTTGACAAGCCTTGATGACCATCAGAGAGAATGCCTGGTATCCACGAAAAGGCCACTTACTGGTATATTCAACTTAAGCCATTGATACAACATTGAATGACATAACCTTACATTACCACCTTTTCCATGCCTGGAATGAATGGTGTAAAGAGTATCTGCCAAGAGTGTCGGTATCGGGTTCTTGTTTCTAAAAACACAGATAGTCGTCAAATCCACAAAATTTCTTTTGCGAGGGAAAAGGATAATCTCGTATATCATGAGAGCAAACAGAATGCTGAAGTCACTCCAACTGCCTTTCTTTGCCTAGTCTTCAACTTTCTTCACTAAGAAATCCAAATAAAACCATGTAGTACCCTCACTGGACTTCCAATTGTCTTTCACCTCTTTCCAACTCAAATGAAGAATTTCAGCAACAACATCGAACTTCGGCTTTTCCGGCACTTGGACAAATGGAACTTCATCAGACAATCTGATATTAAGTAGGTACGCGTATTCTTCTAGTGTGGGAACCAGTTGATAATCTTGAAAAGTAAAACACCGTAATTCCTTGTCATAGAACTAGAAGAGAGTGATCAAAGCCATCGGGTCAACTGGAGTGTTAAGGACTAGTAACAAATTGCCATAATTTTTGTTGAAATTATTCAGAACATCACTCTTCAGATAAGAACTCAACCTCTTCAACTCGGACACATCAACAGTAGGAATCTGATAAGCGAATGTATGCCTAGTGGGCTCTTTAACACGGACTGAATCAAACTCGTATGACGGGAGGCCAGCCATTTCTGATAGAAAGAAGACTCTTGAATGTCCCTGGAAAATGACATGCGCATGCTAGTTATATTTTTTTACATCATTTTTTCCTTAGTAATAAATATGCTATGATGCAACATGGCAGGATCAAAGTTTCACACTGGATCATGGTTGGACCATTATAGAACAACACCACTCAAGATCAAAAGAAAATCCTGAAGCTTTAAGACTAACACGGGAACCTGAGTCACCTTTGCAACACAAGGACACCAACAGTACCTGTACCTGTAAGAAAAGTTTTCCCGCCCCTCTCACAGGTGTAGTCTAGGTCAAGGTAAGGTTAAAAGCCAAATCAGAGTACGAGAGCTCGAATGTCGGCATCATCATACGATAACACCTATCCGAACTACCTCTGAAGTCATGGGTCTCATGGTCAGGTCTACAAAGCATCCGCCTCATAGCTGTCATGGCCACTCTATTCCTAGTTCCTATGGAATTTACTCATAGCCTGGGTATGAGGCCTTTTACCTTATGGAACAACCCACCCACCAAGAAAACCATAATCCAAACAGTCTAGCCAAATTTAGTATGTAGAAAGTAAAGCGCACATAGGATGCAATGCAAACAGATAAATATGCAAAGCGGTATAATAAACACCCAAAAAGAAAACAAACAAGAGCTAGGATCGACTCCGGGATGGACCAACAAGAGGTCAACCTTTCCCCAGTGAAGTCGCCAGCTGAAACAACGCAGCCGGAACCTGTCATCTGGATGTTAATGAAACATCATTGAAGTCACCACTGAACGCCTTTTATCCCACCGAAAGGGAAAAGTAAACATCAATAAAACCTAAAAAGCGAGAAATAACGGTCTTTCGACCGAGAGATCGGGTAAGGGAGTCCGTTACGCGAGGGGAAGTTATTAGCACCCCACACACACGTAGTATTCTAAGGTATCCACTCTTGTTGTCTAATCTAAATGGGTGCAGTCAAATCCTATGTCTATGGTTTACAACTGAAAAGGAAATGCATGCAAAAGGAAAAAAGAAAACAAAGTAGGGAAAACAAAAAGTTATGCTCGGTTGGGCCCTACACCAATGCCTACGTATCCCTTTTAAGGAATCAGAGCAGCCGTAGTTCGGCTTATGTGTTTTGGTTGGTTTGTGTTTTTTAATTAAGACAAACAAAGATAGTCAAGATGGCAAAACATCGAATGAAACAACAAAAAAATGAGGTGATCAAACATCGACTAAATAATAACAAAGTAACATGTCAAAGATGGCGAAACATCAAATGATAAAACGGATGACAAAATATCCCACCTAGCAATGATATTGAGAATCAAAGCAGGATAACAAACTGATGCAATGGCAAAACATCGACTAAGATATAACATGGCAAAGATAGCGAAACATCAATAAAACGGATGACAAAACATCACACCTAACAATGATATTGAGAATCAAAGTAGGATAACAAACATGTGCGATGGTGAAACATCGGCTTCAATCAAATGTGCGATGGCGAAACATCGGCTAAGAGATAATAAGGCATCATGGTAAAGATGGTGAAACATCAATAAAACAGATGATGAAACATCACACCTAGCAATGATATTGAGAATCAAAGCAGGATAACAAACATGTGCGATGGCGAAACATCAGCTTCAGACAAAAGATATCATGGCAAAGAAGGTGAAACATCAATAAAATAGGTTTAAAAGCAAAGCCAAGAGACACATAAACTAATAGGATTGGTTTGTATCTTTTACTTTGAAGAAGGGTTTGATTTTATTAGAGGTGTTCTTATGATTTGCCAAGAAAACAGTTTTTGTTTTAAGATGCAAAATGCAAAGGAAGGAAAAAGCTACTAAGGGAAACTAGCCTAGCACTACCCCTAGTGTTATCATATGATGGTTGACCCTAAGGTTGAGGTTAAAGGAAAGTCCTATCCTATGTTAGCATACATGGATTCCTATCTTAGTCAACATGTTAAGGGAAGCTTAACAAAACTACTCTATAGGGAACATGCAATGAGAGCGAAGTCGTGATCTCGATTTCTAAATTGAGTGACTTATCTATCAATAATTAAAGAATAAAAGCAATGAACATCCTATAGGGAACATGCAATGAGAGCGAAGTCGTGATCTCAATTTCTAAATTGAGTGACTCATCGATCAACAATTAAAGAAGAAAAGCAATAAACATCCTATAGGGAACATGCAATGAGAGCGAAGTCGTGATCTCAATTTCTAAATTGAGTGACTCATCGATCAAAAGCAAACACAACACATGTATCAGAAGAAAAAAAACCAGAGGGCCTCCTGACATATATCAGCAACAGAGGTCCCATCATGCAATCAAAGAATTATGCAAAGTGAAAATGGGAGAAAAGAAGTAGTACAGTACCAAACAGATAACTATCTGTAGCAATCAAGCAAGAATAAAAGAAACCCAGAGAAACTTCAAGCAAGCTGGCATCAGTAGACAAATCGAGTCAGAAATTACACCATCAGGATGTAAGTAATTTATCAGATATGAACTAATCCCATGGGCAATGTATGGAATTCACAATCACATGTATGTATATCCTGCATAAACCATCAAACATGACAAACACAAGAATAATGCCAATATAATAAATTGTGTTCCACAAATAAAGTGGAACACAAAAGCCTCAAGCCAAAAGTGGCAACTTTCTCAGAGTACCTCGCATATTCAACAACCAAGTTAGTATTCCATAAGGTAAAAAAGTGAGAACAACATGGTGACAATTATCAAACATTAGACATGATAGGCAAGAGGAAACAAGCATATGCACAGATTAGGTCAAAAGAATCAGAGGAATGATGCTCCTTTCTATCACCATGTTGAATTGACAATTGAATATCAATCAAGGGTCATAGGAGCTTGGGAATAATATGAACAAAGACCATGAAGGTCAGTAGCAAATACATTTCAAACATTCTCAAATAAATCATCACAACTCATAAGCACAATAGAAGAAGAATTCCACCCAATGCATTAAAAGGTTCAAACATTCAAGAATGGGACATTGAGTTAAAATGGTTTGATGCTATCATGAATAATCAGAATCAAAATGATCATTAGGTGCCCAAGTATAGGCCTCACTCAAGTTCATTGGCCATCAAGCAAATTGTAACAAGACATGCAACATCAATTGGGTACTTTCACTTCAAAATTACATCAAAAATGGAAATAATGGTCCATAATTCAAACCAAAAAAATATTAGCATCTTTGAAAGGTATAGAAGTCAGAATGCAAGCCCTAAGTTCATGAATGATTGAGGAGGAGACCAAGTGAAGTCCAAAGTTCAAGACTAGTTGGCAAAACTACCAAGTTAGACAAGTTTTCAAAATAATTTGTGGAGAAATGTCAAATCAAGTTAAAAAATCAAGATAAATGGTTTTAAGACCCTCAATACATTCATGAAACCTAATTAAGACTTGAATCCTATTGAAAATCCATGGCATGGGGGTTTTTAAAAATGAAACTTGCACCATAAGCAACAAAACCCTAATTTTTGACTTTTAATCTCAAATATTGATTAAGTAAGATCAAAATTCAAACAAATTAAACCAAGATCATACAAATCATAAAGAAACCCTAAATGTCAGAAAATATATTTTCAACACTTTTTTTGAATTAAGGAAGAGCCAAAAATGAAATTAAACTCAAACAATTAGTCCATTAACAATTATTCACATCTCAAAATAACATTTAAATCAAAAAGTCAGAAAAATGTCCAACCAAAATTATATTCAAATATTAGGACTAAAAACATACATCCCTGATTTTTTGTGGAATTTTTGAATCAATGGAAGTATTAAAATAAAAATTAATCCAAACAAATAGCAATTAAACTATTTTTCCAAGGGTAAAAATGTAAACCCTAGCCAAAAATCACAAAAAGGTTAAGATAAAAATATGTTCAAATTCTATGATTGAAAACAAGCTTGCATGATTTTTTTGAGAATTTTTTAATCAAAGGAAATATTAAAATAAAAATTACAAAGCAAAAATTCAAAATAAACCTCTCAAATTAAAATCCTAATAAAAAATAGAAAATATGCTAAACCAATTTTAGAATCAAACTTTACATTATTTTGTGAGTCTAGGACATTTTTTTTATGGAATTTTAGATCAAAGGAACTATTAAAATAAAAGTAAACTTTGATCATTAAATTAATTAAACCTATGAATTATTTTAACCAATCAAAACATTTTTAAAAAATCCAAAAAAAAGTATGGCAAATTCTAGAAAATAATATTGACTTATGGTAATTTTTTCATGATTTTTGAAAGTGTTTTGATCAGAAAATAAAATCAGACAAAATGCCAAATAAAACAAATAATTCAAATAAGCCAAAAATTCAAATGGACCAATCAAACAGCGCCACCACATCATCTTCAACCTTTGGACAACTCAAAAACACGCGCAACACTCAGGCTTAGGGCTTATGTTCAGATCAATCATGCATGCTCATTTCTACATCATTTTTCATGAAATCAAGCACAAATTGAAGCCAGCATTTCATACTTCATATTGCAATTAAAATCAAATCGAAACATCAACCACATTGTTCACAATTTAGTCAGGAATATGAGCAAAATCATTCTGAATCGTAAGTTTCAGGGTACTCAAACATGCATATTTCACCAAATCAAATACTATAAAGCTTCAAAAACACTCCACCAACATCATTGAGTGCAAATCCAAGCTCAAACACCTCAATAAACAAGCACATCTTAGAAATTGAAGTTTAGAAGTATTACCTCAAGGAAAAAAGTGTTCTACTGTCTCCTTCACTCCAGATGCAAACAAATGGTGCTAGCTTGATCTACTCCCTCTACTGAAGCTGAACCCACAAGAATTTTGAAGAAAACACCAAGGAATTGAGAGAATCGAATCAAGTTGCAGAAGAAGAATGCAAATCTCAGATATGAAATTCTTGAAAATGGCGCGTTCTCCCTCTCTCTTTGCCTGCTTCCTCTTATATAGAGTTTGTAGAGGAGCATAGAAGTGGAAATCTGACCTTAAAGCCGTTGGAGGGCAGGATTGGGAATTTTGGCCAAAAATGAAGTGTGTACAGAATCAGGTGATTTGCTCGTGCATTCTTTTTCCTCTTATGCATTTTGTGAGCCAAATAACTTCAGAAGATCATGTTTAGAATCTTGGCCCTTAATTTCATCTGATCAGAAAGTGTTGGAGTTTTTGCAATTTTGGGCAAGTTTGTGGTTTTCCAAATCCAACAAGTGCAAAATCAAGTATGGCACGAAATGGTGGGTGTGATGGGCCTCAGCATGTTGCAAATTGCTCATGGGTTGGATTAGAAACAAAGAGAAAAGCTGAAATTTGAGTTTTCATGAATTGGCCATTTTGCTTATTTGTCAAGTTTCAATAAAATGCCCCAAAATTCCAAAACTCATAACTTGCTCATACTTTTGAATTTTGGCACAAATGAACACAACTTGGAAAGGTATCTACAATCCCTTAGTTTTGAGTTTTTGCAATTGAATCAATTAAGGTCCTCAAAATTGAGCTTGAAATTCACTAATTTTGAAAAATGACCTATAATTTTGCGACTTCAAAGGACCATAACTCTTGATTCCTTACCAATTTTGACATGAGACCAAAAGGAGATGAAATATCATTATCTTAGATTTCCAAGCATATTTAATTTGCATTTTCTTGATCAAGGGTGAATAAAATATGGAATTTTGAAATTAAGTCCTTATTTTCCAAAATTAGTAACTTTTTAGGGTTTCTTCAAGAACAAGTTTCAACCCAAACCTCAATCTCTTTGATCCAATGACCAAAATGGACTTGAAATATGAAAATCACATCCTTGAATTGATGGTTGGCAAAAAATTCACTTGGTCAACCTTGACTTTGATTGATTTTGACCAAAATGACCATTTTCCCCCTCTGAATCAATTGATCCACTTTCCTTCAAAATTGATGATCAAAATTTTAGACATATGATCTTACAAATGTGTAGAGACCATGTGCAAAGTTTCACTTCAAAATTCTCAAGAAATCCTGATAAAAACTCAAACCCTAATTTTGGTTAACACCTTAGGAAACTGATGAATCATCTTCAAAACTTCAAATCCTTTGGGCATCATGACCAATTCCTTGTGCAAAGATTTTTCAAATACCAATTAGATATTGTAGCTCCCCAAATCAAGACTTGTACATTGGACAATAGCCTTGCTCAAACAAAACCCTAATTTGACTGGTGAACCCAAAGAGTGATTCCCCTTGTAATCAAACACAAACTTCAATCCTCTGATGATCCAAAGAGATGTATAAAATGTCTTGAGCTATGCCATAATATTTGAGCTTGAAAGATACAGAGGTTTAGATAATAAGATTCTACTTGAGCAACTTGTCCATGCAATCAACCTTTAAAGCTTGAGGAAAACTTGATAACCAAAGTACTTTGATCTTATCATAATGTATGAATGCAATGCACTATGATGTTCATGATGAAACATAAGCCTAAATCAAGAGGGTAACTATTGGGGTGCAACAGAAATCTCCTTGAAGTACATGATCACGAAGGAAATGATGTTGTATATCTATGTGTTTGGTTCTTGGATGCATGACCGGATTCTTTGTAATGTTTATTGCACTTATATTGTCGCATCGTAGAGGAATGCATCCTAGATCGAGTCTATAGTCACGAAGTTGTTTGCTTGAGCCACAATATTTGAGCGCAACTACTACCCGCTGCAATATATTCTGCTTCGTCCGTGCTAAGAGTAACACATGCTTGTTTCTTGCAGGCCCATGATACTAATGCATTTCCAAGGATATGACAAGTACCACTTGTGCTTTTTCTATCAGTTTTACAACCTACATAATCCGCGTTAGAATAACCAACTAAATTACAAACACTACCTTTAGGATACCATAATCCAACATTTGTTGTTCCTTTGAGATACTTCGTGATCTGTTTCACTGCCATGAGATGAGATTCCTTTGGATTTGCTTGAAAGCAAGCACATAGACAAACACTAAACATTATGTCAGGACGGCTTGCCGTCAGATATAATAAGGAGCCAATTATACCTCGATATTTTATAATGTCAATGGAAACACCTGATTCATCTTGATCAACATATGTACCGGAACCCATCAGTGTAGACGTTGCCTTACAGTTATCCATGTCAAATCTTTTCAAAATTTCCTTGTAATACTTGGATTGGTTGATGAAGATGCCATCCTTTAATTTCTTGATTTGAAGTCCAACAAAATAATTCATTTTACCCATCATGGACATCTCAAATTCTCCTTGCATCATTACTGATAATTCTTCACACATTTCTTTGTTTAAAGATCCGAAAATGATATCGTCAACATAGACTTGAACTAGCAAAGTGCCACCTTTGATTTTCTTGATAAATAATGTCTTGTCAACTTTACCCTTTTCAAAACCTTTTTCGCAAAGGAAGTTACTTAGTAGATCCTACCATGCCCTTGGTGCTTGTTTCAAACCATAGAGAGCTTTTCTCAATTTAAATACATGAGATGGATTCTTTAAATCTTTGAACCCCGGGGGTTGCTTAACATAGACTTCTTCATTGATATATCCATTCAAGAATGCGCTTTTGACATCCATTTGAAAAAGCTAAAAATTTAATGAACAAGCATAGGCAAGTAAAAGACGAATAACTTCTAACCTTGCAACCGGAGCGAAAGTTTCTTCAAAATCTATTCCTTCTTCTTGATTGTAGCCTTGTGCTACCAACCTTGCTTTTTTCTGAACAATTATTCCATTTTCGTCAAGTTTATTTTTAAACACCCATCTTGTTCCAATAATATGTTTGTTGCTTAGCCTAGGGACAAGTTCCCAAACTTGATTCCTTTCAAATTGATTTAACTCTTCTTGCATAGAAATAATCCATTGGTCATCACCTAAGGCTTCATCAACTTTGGAAGGTTCAATTTGAGAGACAAACGTCATGTTTAGACAAGCATCTTTGAGATTTAGTCTTGTTGTCACACCTTGACTTATATCACCAATTACTTTATTTATAGGATGATCTCTATGAGTTCTCCACTCTTTTGGTAGATCATTACAATTTGATTCTTGTTGGGATGATTCTTCTTGTTGAATTGATTGATCTTTGGAAGTATTTTCTTGAGGACCTTCAAGTATTTCATCATCGTCATCATTACAAACAATATTATCCTCCTTGGAGAGGTTAGATTCATCAGAAGATACATGCATTGATTCTTCAATTGTTAAAGTTATTTTGTTATAAATTCTATATGCCTTACTAGAAAGAGAGTAGCCAAGAAAAATACCTTCATCGGATTTGTCATCAAACTCACCAAGGTTATCTTTGTTGTTGTTTAAGACAAAGCATTTGCAACCGAAAATGTGAAAGAAAGCAATGTTTGGTTTCCTCCCTTTGAAAAGTTCATATGGAATTTTCTTCAAGATCGATCTTATGTTAACTCTATTGCTAACAAAACATGCCATGCTCACCGCATCCGCCCAAAAATATTTTGGAAGGTTTGAATCGCTAAGCATCATTATTGAAAGCTCTACAAGAGACCTATTCTTTCTTTCCACCACTCCATTTTGTTGAGGAGTCCTTGGTGCCGAGAAGTTGTGAGATATTCCATGTTCTCCATAAAATTCTTCAAATAGAGAATTTTGAAATTCTCCGCCATGATCACTTCTTATGGAGGCAATTGTTAGAGACTTCTCATTTTGAATTTGTTTAGCATACTTCTTGAACGCCTTGAATGCATCACTTTTCTGCACTAAAGAGAATGTCCAAGTATATCTCAAGAAATCATCAATAATAACCAAAGCATATACATTACCTCTAAAACTTCTTGTTCTTGATGGACCAAATAAGTCCATATGCAACAATTGTAGTGGCCTTGTAGTAGACACCACATTCTTAGATTTGAAAGTTGATTTTGTTTGTTTCCTTTTTTGACAAGCATCACAAAGTCTATCTTTGACTAAAATTTCTCTTAGGAAACCCAATGACAAGATCATGCTTGATTAGTTTATTCAAGTGTTCCATGTGAATATGAGCAATTCTTTTGTGCCACAACCATGAATCATCATTGTTCGCCATGAGACATTTCACCTTCAAAGATGGATCACGTTTTCTGAATTTGACATCTTTGGATATTTTTTGCAATTTTGGAGTGTTCTCTCTAGGTTGTGTATCCGTATGCAATGATTGCTAGTGTGAACATTATAGAGAGGATGGAGGGGACAAGGTAGGAGGGAAAGAAGTATGCTCAATAATGTTATTTAAAATCCATAAACAAATATTTGAAACTTTGCCAAAGGTGTGGAATTCTTGTCTCTTTTTTTTTTAATTTGAATGAATATGGACACAAATTACTTTCGAATGATCTCCTTCGAATGACTCTGATTGCCTCCTTCAAATGGATCTGATTTCCTCCTTCAGATGGCTATGATTTCCTCCTTCGAATGGCCCTGATTCAGCTTCTTCGATGGAGTCCATCCACATCAATTCGAATTGCTCAGATCTTTGATAACTCTGAATTCAGAGTTCTCCCTTATCAAAGTTTCTTTAATTAAGTCAATATCTGCATCAATTCGAATTGCCCAGAATTCTCTTTGTCAGAGCATTTGTCTCTTTTTGATAACTCTGAATTCGAATCTGTTCAGAGTTTCCTTCATCAGCGCTTCTTCGATTGAGTCTACTTTCCCTAGTTGCTTGATTCAAACAACTCAAACGAAAACTTCAATCTGGCCAATCGAAAACCTCTTTTGTCATCACCTTCGAATGCTAATGCACAAAAGGCTTGGGCCTGGCCACATGTAGGACCAAGACCCATCATAAAATACGCTTGTATTCAGTAACTATATGTCTCTTTCGAATGGCTCAAGGTGTGTCTTTCGAATGGACCTTTGGAGTGTTTTTTCGAAGGGGTCATATTGTGTGTCATAGCACAGAAACTGTGTTGATGGGTCTTGGCTGTATGCATTAAAAGCAAGCACAAAGGACGTATTTGCCTTGTGCATTGAAGGCAATTATAGAAGAAACCTTTACCCTTATGAATTCAAGATAAGTTTGAGTAAAACCTCTGCCTTGTGGATCGAAGGCCAATTGGGGGAAGCTTTTGACTTAGCGAATCCAAGGCAATCATGAAGAGGCCTTTGCCTAGTGACTTAAAGGTTGCACGTAAAGGCCACTGTTGGTGAATCAAAAGGGACTTGTAGGGGGTTCTTACCTTGTGAATCGAAGGTAAGCCTGAAGTAGCTAATGCACAGTCGAAGCCTTATAAACCAAGCTTGGTCGAAGGTGGCCCAGCGCTCCATCAAAGACATTATGAAATTAACTTGAATAAAGGGGGTCCAGCGCTCAATCGAAGTTGGTGAGTCAAGTTTATATCGAAGGGTTTAGATGCCCAATCAAAGACTAGTGAGTCAAGCTTGTATTAAAGGATGCCAAACACCTAATCGAAGCTTACTAATCAAGGCATGATCGAGGAGTGCCAAATTCCTATTCGAAGTACCTTGTCCCAATGCCAATCA
The DNA here is from genome assembly GCA_948472305.1 of Vicia faba. NCBI lineage: Eukaryota > Viridiplantae > Streptophyta > Magnoliopsida > Fabales > Fabaceae > Vicia > Vicia faba. The sequence continues at coordinate 1,268,082,597 of OX451736.1, read as the reverse complement.
AAGACATCTTGTTTATCCTCCAAAAATTTGCATTTTCTTTAAGCAATTGTTTGTAACCAACCATGTAGGAGACAATCTTGGAAAACATGAGAGGGAAAATTTTGGAGTACAACAGCTGCCCCTGTTCAATCTTCTTAAACCTAAGGATTTAGATTGGCTTGTCTGTCTTTCGTGGTCTGAAAGTGGAAGATGATTGAACATTAAAGTGCCCAGTAGTTTGCACTCGCATGAAGTAACACTGTTAGTTTATGATGTCAGAAATGGGCTTACAGATGCTATTTAAAGAAGATGACAGTGAGTCGTCGGAGATGGGCTTAAAGATGCCATCCAAAGTAGATGTTGATTTCACACATGGTTCCTTTGGGGGTTCCCGTTCCTTATTTCTGAGGAGGAGTCTGCTGAGGAATGTGGGTTTTTGTTGCTCTCCTGCTTAAGGAAAACTCTGGGGAATAAAGTCTAGGAGCTTCAGTTGTCCAAGGCTTTGCTGAATAGTTATCTTTGGAGAGATGAAAGTTTGATGTTTTCTGATTGAAATTCAGGCATCACAATAACTTGTTGGAGATAACAGAATTAACCGTTATCTGAGAATATATTAGAAAGAGCCTATGTAGGGCTGTTCCAGGATGAGTCCTTGTTACCCTGAATCCGGAGATATATCAGAAGGAGCCTGTGTAAGATTGCTTCGTATAGTCTTGTAGATAGTTTTCTTGTCTGGTTTCAGGTGCTGATCTACAATCATCTATTCGTAGATAGTTGTTCTGTCTGGTTTCAGGTATTAATCTGGAACTTGAAAATTGTCGGTCGTTGAGATAGTTGTCCTGGATGGTTTCAAGTATTAATCTCTGACCTGAGAAAGATAGTTTTCCTGGCTTGTTACAGGTTTTAATGTTCAATCTCCTCATGTAGATAGCTTTCTTGGCTTGTTACATCTATTAACCTACAATCGGTCGTCCACGGATAGTTCTCCTGGCTTGTTACAGGTATTAATCTGGAACTTATTCTTGTCGGTCTTTGAGATAATTTTCCTGGCTTGTTACATGTATTAATCTCTAACTTGAGAAAGAAAGATAGTTTTCCTGGCTTGTTACATGTATTAATCTTCAATCTCCTTATTTAGATAGTTCTCATAGCTTGCTTCAGGTGTTAATCTACAATCAGTTGTCCACAAATAGTTTTCCTGGCTTATTACAAATATTAATCTGGGACTTGCTTTTTTGATCACATAGATAATTTCCCCGTCTGGTTTCAAGCATTAATCCTTGGCCTACTGTATTTGTTGGTAAACCCGTTTTGCTTCGGGAGTTCATACCAATTGGTCGGGTAGATAGTTTCCTGTCTGGTTTCAGGCATTAATCTTTGACCTGTTGTATAAGTTGATAGTGTTTGTCTTTCTGCAAACTCAACCTGGAAAGGTAAAGTTAGTTTCATGTGATGTCATGATGTATGATTTTCATGATGCTCTCAAAATAAATGAGATTGTGATATATGCATTTGTGCTACATATGCTATGATGTTTGTAGAAATGATGTATGAATGCAATGTATGAATGTGTCAATTGTTCCATTGATGTATTGTTGAATTAGGGAAAATAAATCCCTGACTGTTGCCAGGGGAGAGTGTAGGACTTCAAATTTGTTGAAGTCGAAATGCTGGGAGATGAACTTCCGTTGTTAGAGAAATAATCTCTTTTGGGAAAGGGAAACTCCGTGCACTGCTTGGGGATTTTGTGAAATCCTGTTGGGGAATCCTGAGAAGCTTGGCGACTTCACTGGGGGATGTTGGAGCAGTAATTTTGGGGTTCTTTCTCCGTTGGGGATATGAGAACACCCGACACCATTAGGCTGCATATTGAGAATATGACAGAGACCTTGCAGTAGGATGTCTTTGTCTCTGTACCTGCTGGAGAAGGTATCTGCCAGGGAAAACATATGCGGGGATTTTGTGGATGGCCCTTAGATATTGTCCCGTTTCTTAAAGTCATTAGCAACTGTCTTTCTGTTTTTAGGTGTATATTTGTAAGCAGTAATAAGATTCAAATGCATATGTTCAAGAATAATCACTGGACGTTTTCGCACACAAAACAGAAAAATAAAAACATAAGTTTTGCACTTTCAAAGGAATAGTTTTGTATTAACTTGAAATAAGCGTTTTTGTACAAGGAGATAGACATCCTAGTAAGAGAATGCTGTCGTAAGAACGGAAATTATACAAAAATAGTATACAAAGAAAAACAGATATGTGAAATAATCCCATTGGGTTCCCATTCTGCTATTGCCTTTATGTCTTTGAGCATCTCATCCCTTTCGCTGCTTGTTCGAAGCTGATTTAATTTATTTGTACCGCTTGAGCTTGATAGTTGATACTGAAGATTGGTTGTAAGATGATCCAACAGGACATAGTTATACGCTTTAAATCCCTAACTTTTGCATGGACCGCCCTTTCGGGTTTTCAGTCCACCGGGATACCCTTTTTTGCCCAAGCCACCTTTTCAGGTTTTCGAATTTCCGGGTGTACATATTTTTTTATGTATATCCCTAATTTTTACCCGAACCCTTTTGGTTCGCCGGGATGCCCTAATTTTTTCCTAGGCCAGTCGACCTAGCGGGTCTTTGATTATGTGTAGTATCTTTTAACTATGTCTGCATTTACAGGGTGCGGAAGGTCGTCACCGTCCATAGTAGTTAAGGTCATGGCTCCACCAGAAAATATATTCTTGATCACAAATGGCCCTTCTTATGTGGGAGTCCATTTGCCCCTGAGATCACCTTGTAGCAGTATGATGCGTTTGATTACCAGGTCACCAGCTTGATATACCTGACATCTGACCTTCTTGTTAAAAGCTTAGATCATACGTTTTTGGTACATTTGACCATGGCAGACAGCTGCGAGCCTCTTTTCGTCAATCAGGTTTAATTGGTCAAGTCGAGTCTGAACCTATTCATCTTCGCTCAACCCTGCATCTTTCATGATCCTCAAGGAAGGGATCTGGACCTCAATGGGCAGGGCAACCTCCATACCATATACCAAAGAAAAGGAGTTGCCCCTGTTGATGTGCGCATTATGGTGCGATAACCATGAAGAGCAAATGGTAACATCTCGTGCCAGTCTTTGTATGTCACCATCATCTTCTGTATGATTTTCTTGATTTTTTTATTAGCAGCTTCAACAACGCCATTCATCTTCAGCCGATAAGGAGAAGAGTTATGATACTGGATTTCGAATTGCATGTAGAGCTTGGTGATTATAGTGTTGTTGATATTGGTACCATTATCTGTAATGATTCTTTCTGGAATACCGTACCGACAGATAAGGTTATGTCTGATAAATAGATCCATAACGTTCTTGGTAACAAAAGCAAATGAAGTTGCCTCGACCCACTTCGTGAAGTAATCAATGGCAATCAGGATGAAGCAGTGCCCATTGGAAGATGTAGGTCTGATTTACCCAATCATATTGATTCCCCACATTGTGAACGACCAAGGAGCAGTTGTTGTACCCCAAAATTTTCCCTCCCATATTCTTCAAGATTTATCAAGAAACATCCTCAAATGGTTCAAGACTACTCAAGGGATTGCACAGTCAAACATCCTCCTAAGCCAGTCAAAATTAGGGTTTTGGTTCTTGCAAAGAATTTGAGGTTTTCAGGGGCTCAATCAAGTCATATAGGCATATATACATTGTCAAGCATCCACATGACAAGTTTCAAGATTCACAATGCCAAATTGCACAGTCAAAAGCCCTAGTTGCTCCACAACCAACTGCAAGGGCAAAATGGTCGTTTTACAGTCAAAAGTCAAAAAATTTGGTCAACATCTTATTTTGAAGCCACAATCATCATTTGATCAAGTCTTGATCATGATTCCACAAGAATGGCTCAAAAATCATCAAGGATGCAAAAGTTTCTATTTTTGGACAGCTGAAAAGTCAACTGTAACTTGACCAGGGCATAACTTTTTCATGGTTCATTAGAAAAATCCAATCCAATGCTCATTTTGAAGGGGATGACATTTCCTACAACTCATCTTCACATTCCAAGTCCAAGAAATGCTCTCACAAAAAGTTATCAATTTCAACATTATAGGTCATTTTCAAAAGTCAACAAAAAGAAATTTTAAGTCAAGGACCATAACTTGAGATTGGTATATCCAAATGACATGGGACCAAAGGCATTGGTTAGAGGACTTCAGGACCTTTCCAAAATGTCCAAGAACATGTTCATATGATCAAAATTGATCAAGATATGCATTGGAGAAGTTGGGAAATTTTTGTGAAATGGCAAAAGTCAACTATCCTTAAAACTTCAATTTTTGACAAAAGGGACCACTTTATTCCACTTGATTCAGCCTTGTCATGCCATACACGTGTCCTATGATTAATTTCAAGAAAAAAGCCAAGACTAAATTCCACCTTCCAGGCCCTTTCAAGGAGATTTAAAGATTCAAACATATTGCTGGAACTCTCAGGAGTCTTTTGGAATCAAAATCAAGGGCTGAAGCTTGAGAAATCACACCAAACAGAATCACGGTCTGTCAATATTTTTCAAAATCGAAACTCCCAATTCATGAACATTTGATGTGATTTAAAGCTTGTTTTATATTGCTTGCATCAATACAAAGCTATTGATATCAATTAATTGGATTATCATGTACAGGATTGTGATTTGCCATTAACGACTTTTAGGGTTTTTGAGTTTTTGAATTAGGGCTTTGCTGCCCAGGCAAAATTGGACTATCTCACGCACATGGTTGAACTCAGGAAATCAAGACGAACCAATCCCAACCCTCGCGAACAATTTATATACAACATAGGCATGTTCGCTATTTTTTGTCCATGCAGGTTGTGGGGGTTTAAAACCCCCGCTAACTAATTTGTTTTTGCAGGCATAAGGAAGGAGACGAAGGACGTGGAGGCATATGGTTGGAACGTTCAAACAAATGCGCGCCCTTTTTTAATTCCCAGCATGATTATCATTCTTAATATATTATATTTGTTGTCCATTATATCAACAAAGGTAAGCGCTTGGCTCAGTGGATGATGACATGTCTGGCAACCATTGGGACCTGGGTTCGATTCCCAGGTCCCCCAAAATTTCCATATTGTTTTTCTTTACCTGATCATGTGCAGGCTCTCAAGTGATATCCATCATGCGCCTCACGCTGCAGCTTGCCAAGTGTCCACAATCCTCAATCCAAGGGTCAAAGGATGAAGATCCTGGTGTTCATGAGTCAACGCAGGCGTGGACAACCAGGAAGGTCAAACAGGCTTGCTTCTTAATGGGCCTAGATTTCTAGAACAACACCTCCATTGGGTCCATCAACCCCCCTGAGTTCTTTTATTTTCTTTCCTTATATTTTCTCTTTTATTTTTCTTTTACTAATTACTATTTATTTTCATTATTATTATTATTTATAAAACTAACATAATTAATTTTTCATAATAAAAATTCAAAAACTAAAAAATGTAAATATTTTATTATTATTAATTTCACTTTAGTTTAATTATTTTGTAAATAAATATGGTTAATTAATTTAGTCTTTTTAAAATTAGGTCAACTTTAATTTTTTCATAATAAATAAAATAAATCTAGAATTAGGGTTTTCTTGAATTTTAATTTCTTTTCTTGTTATTTTCATTAAAATATTTAAAAAACACAAAAACACTTTTTTTTCTTTAATTAATTAATTAATTAGGTTTAGGTTTAATATTTGATTAATTGTAAAAAAAGGACAACTACTTTCGTTATTTCTCAAAAGGGTCAACACCCTAAGGACGTCCCGATTTAATTTCTTTTCGCGCTTTATTTCCTTTTTACCATATTTATGTATCTGCTCCAGAAATGTAATAGTTAATTAGGATTTTATTGCTTTCTCTTACTTTCCGCATTTATTTCCAAACGGGTTTTTGTTTTTGGCGATGTATAGACCCGCGCCTTGTAATAGCGTAGATTCATATTTCCGCACTTTATTTTCCGCACTCTTAACTGTTAAAAATGCATGAAAGACTTGTATGAATAATAAAACCAATTCGTAGCTCACAAATGCATGATCAAAGATAAACATTAACTGAAAAACAACACACATGCACATGCCACTCCTAGGGTATGCCTCACTGGTTGCCTCGAACGTGGTCGTCAAGTATAGGGTGTCTTAGAGGTCGCCCTCCTGTCTAAAGATCCTGTTGCCTCGAAACGGTTGCCTCGGATAAAAAAGGATCTAGGACATTAGGGTTACTTCTAAGGTGTCCTACTATTGCTTCGGTGACCACACATGTCCCTTAATCGAATTGACCCGAATACCTCCAACGACGGCGCTACCTACTTCTCAATAGTGGGATAATACTGTCTAAAGGACTCTTACACAGCCTAATTCCTTAGAGTAGGTAGATTCTCGTGGGTACTTGCTCTTTTCAAAACAAACAAAAATACTTTTTGCACCCACACTTTCAAAAAGTTTTCAAACAAATATTTCATACACTCTTGAGGACACATACAAGAGTTACTTAGAAATTTTTCAAACGAAACTTTTTCAAAACCCACACACACTTGAAAAGCAAACAAATTTTGAAAACATAAGAGCAAGTACCTAAGAGCCCATGGATAACCATGGATAGAAAGGGTGCTAACACCTTCCCTTTCTATAAATCTACCTCCCGAACCGAGAGACATTCTCAAAGAAGGAATTTTGCTGTGCTTTTGTCCTTTCCATGTTGGAGAACATAAAAGACGGTGGCGACTCTTGCTTACCGCGACATTTCGCAAACCAGCTTTAAAAACAGTCAGTTCTATTTCCACCGATCACAGAACTGGCGACTCTGCTGGGGAATTTATAAGTGAGGTGTACCTTAGGATTAGACCACTCTTGTTTTCAATTGCCTGATTTGATTGCTTTAATATTGTGGGCCTGTTTTGGGAGTTTCATAGATCCTAACCCGGATCTGGGGGATACCTTTTAGGTAGCAATAAACTGTGAGGGAACTGTGCGGGGTATACTGACACGGTTGAAGCAGTTGCTACGTTGATGTGGCACTTTGGTGAGTACCGGTAACCCTTGAGTCAAGTCAAGGAGAGTACGGGGCCGCCTCGTGGTGTCGTGAAGCATCAACTGACCTTAGGAACCTTACTTGACCATCCTGGCCTCTTAAGGGGTAGTGAGATGACCGACTTTGGTGCAGTCCGAAGTTGGTAGATACTCGATACTACACTCATTGAGGGTTGTTTTCTTGGAATATTTTGATCGCCAGTTCAGTGGCTAAATCAAAACAATGAACACAGAAAACAACCCTATGATATTGAGCTCCTTAGAACCCGGTTACTTTTGATAGGACATGTTTTGAGCCCACCAACTTCAAGAGGGTAGTACCCCAAACTTCATGCTGGCCTAAACTCTAAGGGCTGTCTTGTGTGACTTGTGTGCCTTCAAACTTGACTACTTGCATGCTTGTTATCTGACACTTGAGTTTCTTGCAGGTTTTGTTTACAGTCCTTAATCTGGACTCATAACAGGGTTTACTTACGTCACTCCACGCATAGCATAACATCATGCCATCATACCATTGCATACATCCTGCATAAGGACTAATCCATTTCAAGGATATCAAGGGTCTGTGATGCAGGTCATAGTGAACCAATTGTCTAGCAAGGGGCAAAAGGGGATTTATTTTCCTCTAGCCAGGTTGATGACTTGAGTCAGGGGCTATGACCCACTCGATATGGTGAGCCCTGACTCTTGAAGAAGGACTCTCAACAACATGAAGTTCCTTCAATCAAGCTACCGTATTCAACTTCTAACAAGTTTCCCTGTTTACTCCGCGAGGTCCTTGAAAACACTGCATGCATACATACACATCATTGCATAACAGGTACCCTTGTGACAGGTCTCTTACCTTCTTCGCTGTTTATTTCAGCAATGACTTCCCAACAAGACAACCAGGATCCTCATGCTCAAGAGACACGGTTCGGGGAGATCCTCCTAAATCTATCCAAGGGGCAGGAGGAGTTGAGAACACTCCTCATGGGGACTTTGGTCAGGAAGAGTCCTGAAGACGACAAGGACGAACGACTGAAACATCTGCAAGCTGAGGTGGATGCAATGAGAACCCAGATGCTGGGGCAAATAGCTCTTATCCAAGGCTTGGCTCGGGAGCAAGAAGAGTTGAGAACCATGGTCAACCAGCTTCACCAAGAGAGATACAACATGAAGCAAATAGTCCAAGTCAGGGACCAGGTCATTGATCAGCTTCCAAGAGGACAAGAGTCTGGTATGGTGAAGAATAGACCTCTCTAAATTGCTACCACTTCACAGGTCCAACCACAACCTCACCCAGAGCAACGGGTTGATCAGAGTAAGCCCCGAAGGAAATTTACCAAGCTCAACACGTCGCTGTCTCAAGCTTTACAACACCTGTTGAGGTTGAATTTGGTAACTCTAAGGGCTCCTCCCCGGAATCCCAACATCTATGCTCCTACTTATCATCCCAATAGAAGATGTGCATACCACTCTGATGGTCCGGGACATGACACAAACGACTGCTGGTCTCTGAAGAACAAGATCCAGGACCTGATTGATGAAGGAGTAGTGGAATTCACTCAAGATGGCCAGGCTGAGTTCTTCTACTATCCCTGCAAGAATCACCATTTAAAGTGACAAGTCCTAGGATTAAAAAAACTTTTGTTCATTCGAATGTTCAAGTTGTACTTTTCTCTGATTGTTCAAACAATTATTGTCATAGCAAACTTTATTACTTTATCAATGCATCGCATATGTCGGTTTTGAATCAATATATTCGCATTCGTTATATTCAAACTGCTTTCATTTTTTGATATCAACTCTCGATTAATAATTCTAAGCCTCTTGAGGGAGGATGACGAAAACGACACCACGATCTTTACAGTATGCTTTTGAACAGACCCCGCTGATGAGGTACAGGCATTGTTTCAAATCCTAAACACTGGAGTTATAAGGAAGATAATCCCTCGTCAACCCCTTTGAGCCAAAGAAGTAGGAGTTTTTCTTTTCGAAAATTAAAACCCTTAATCATAACCTGGGGCAGGGTAGTTCTCTCAGTTGATCCAAGTGCATAATGAACAGCATCAAAGGAGTCCTTCCAAAACAAAAGATAGTGATGGTTTCGAATAATCATAAAGACAGGCAGTCATTATCTCTCAAAATAAAAATCCAATAAGTCAAAACCTATGAAGGAGACTTATAAAACTGGGGCATCCCGCTGACTGTAATCACAAAAGAAACAGTTCAGGCAAAAACAGGGATAACGAAATCAAAAGAGGTCCTACAAACCCTCAGCAAAAAAAAAGAAATGACTGCCTGGTCAAAATAAATTGTCAACATTCGAACCATCACCATAATATCAGGACAAAGACTCAAACAAGGTCTAATGCATGATTAGCTGAGTTTAGGTTTGAAGAACATCACGAAGAGTGGGTGGGTACAAATATAATTTGAGCCTTTATCCTTTGTTTCTTAAACCGTGAACCAGGCCACGTTACAACCCTTAAAAGTCCTAGCTGAAGCATGGGTTAGTTCGAAAGCATACTATTACGAAAGGTATCCTGACTCCTTAAGGCTTGCGGTAAAATAACGAGTTGACATCACAGTTTACAAAAAAAATTCACTTGTTTTTATGAAAAAAATGCATTTTTAAAAAACTTCAAGACAGACATAAGCTTTGCATTTTTAATATAGCATTGTTTGCATATGACTATTTGTTTGAACAACACAGAAGTTCGCACGAAGAATATCTAGTGAACAAAAGCACCTCAAATCAAGGGGCATGACATGATCATGGTCTATCATCTGGGGCAGTCCAGTCAAGATCCGGAGAATCTCTCAAAATGCCAAATAGCCTGGGGCAAATCTCCGCCTGAGTCACTTGGGGCATTCCAACAACGAATCTTGCCTGATCAAACATCTTCTGGTGGCATGGCAAAACCCTTCTGACAGGGGCAACTCCCTACATTCTGAGAGCGTGGACATAATCGAAAAAATACTACGCACAATCAAAGACCCGCTAGGTTGACACACCTAGGCAAAAATAAGGGCTTCCCGGCGAACCAAAAGGGTTCGGGCAAAAATAAGGGATGAAAATGAAAAATCTGTACACCCGGCAAGTCGAAAACCTGAAAAGGCGGCTTGGGCAAAAATGGGTATCTCGTTGGACTGAAAACCCGAAAGGGCGGTCCAGGCAAAAATTAGGGATCAAAGCGTACGACTATGTCCTGTCATCTCGTCACTTGCCTAATAGAAGAGGATTTGTCAATCGGCAGTCATCAAGCACCTCCGTAGGTACCTTCTCCCACAGAAGCCGGGGAAATAAGAATTGTCTGAATTATACAAGTTGCTCTGTCCACCAGGTACGAGTTAGATTCAGCTGAAGAACATGACCAAGATACCTTCACTCCCCGCAGAGTAAGACAATATCAGCAATACTCTCTCCGAGCAGAGTTGGTCTCCCATCAGCCCCGAAAAGGCACAGTATCTCCAGCAAGTCAGCGATACTCTCCCCAAGCAGAGTTAGTCTACTGTCAGCCTTAAGGAAGATGGGTATCCCCAGAAGATCTCAATATTCCCCAGCGGAGTATACAGATGTTCCTAAGCAAACATCCCCGGCAGTCTTAATATTCCTCGACGGAAATATAAGATCGTTCCCCGGTGAAATACAGACACCCCAGTGGAGCCACTTCCCCAGTATAGTCCAAAAGTTTCCCCAGGAAAGTTGAATCAATCTCCCCAGTAGATTCTGGAAGCTTATCCACATTAAATTTTGTAAGCTTATCACCTGCAGAGTACATACGTCTCTCCCCGTCCATATTCAAAGGTTATTCCCCACCAGAGCTTATAACTGGGTTATCCTCAGCTAATTACCACAGAAAGATTGTCCTCGGCGAAGTTCTTCCTATCCCCCAGCGGAGTTCATCAGATTCACCAATATAACTTATCAACGGAATCCCCAGCAGAGTTCTCATCAAAATCTCAGCGAAGCATCTCTTCCCACAGAGTAATTCCCCGCAAAGTAATCTCTCCCACAAGTTTATTCCCCAACGGAGTCATCTTCTCCTAACCGGTTTATTCTTGCAACCATCATCCCCAGCGGAAACGAAGAACTCTACTCTTCAAAACGTCAGCCCAGGAGTTAACTTCCCGGCACTCGTCAAGGATTTATTTTCCTAGACGAAAATACATTCATAAACATATCACATTTCATACATCCTGCTTACATACATGATAAAGTGCATACGACACTATCTCATTGAGAACATCATGACATCATGCATTTCATACATCATGACATTGCATACAACTAATGTTTTGCCTTTTCAGAAAAGGTCAATCCAAAGATGATTACTATCAACTGTCGCAATTCCAGATTCGATTCCTGTATCTAGCCAGGGCATATCTGTGAGTAACTGATTGTAGATTTGACACCTGTATCCAGCCAGGGCATGTCTGCATGAAGAGTTTAGAGATTCGATTCCTGTATCCAGCCAGGGTATATCTGTAGACGACTAATTCCAGATTCGATTCCTGTATCTAGCCAGGGCATATCTGTGAGTAACTGATTGTAGATTCGACACCTGTATCCAGCCAGGGCATGTCTGCATGAAGAGTTTAGAGATTCGATTCCTGTATCCAGCCAGGGGATATCTGTAGACGACTAATTCCAGATTCGATTCCTGTATCTAGCCAGGGCATATCTGTGAGTAACTGATTATAGATTCAATACCTGTATCCAGCCAGGGCATGTCTGCATGAAGAGTTTAGAGATTCGATACCTGTATCCAGCCAGGGCATATCTGTAGATGACCAATTCCAGATTCGATTTCTGTATCCAGCCAGGGCATATCTGTGAGTAACTGATTGTAGATTCGACACCTGTATCCAGCCAGGGCATGTCTGCATGAAGAGTTTAGAGATTCAATTCCTGTATCCAGCCAGGGCATATCTGTAGACGACCAATTCCAGATTCGATTCCTGTATCTAGCCAGGACATATCTGTGAGTAACTGATTGTAGATTCGATGCCTGTATCCAGCCAGGGCATGTTTGCATGAAGAGTTTAGAGATTCGATTCCTGTATCCAGCCAGGGCATATCTGTAGACGACCAATTCCAGATTCGATACCTGTATCCAGCCAGGGTATATCTGTGAGTAACTGATTGTAGATTCGACACCTGTATCTAGCCAGGGCATGTCTGCATGAAGAGTTTAGATATTCGATACCTGTATCCAGCCAGGGCATATCTGTAGACGACCAATTCCAGATTCGATACATGTATCCAGCCAGGGCATATCTGTGAGTAACTGATTGTAGATTCGACACCTGTATCTAGCCAGGGCATGTCTGCATGAAGAGTTTAGAGATTTGATACCTGTATCTAGCCAGGGCATATCTGTAGACGACTAATTCCAAATTCAATATCTGTATCCAGCCAGGGCATATCTATGAGTAACTGATTGTAGATTCGACACCTGTATCTAGCCAGGGCATGTCTGCATGAAGAGTTTAGAGATTCGATACCTGTATCCAGCCAGGGCATATCTGTAGATGACTAATTCCAGATTCGATTCCTGTATCTAGCCAGGGCATATCTGTGAGTGATTTTGATTGTGGATTCGATACCTATATCCAGCCAGGGCATATCTGCATGAAGAGTTTAGAGATTCGACACCTGTATCCGGCCAGGGCATATTTGTAGACGACCAGTTCCGGATTCGATACCTATATCTAGCCAGGGCACATCTGTGAGCAATTGATTATGGATTCGATACCTGTATCTAGCCAGGGCATATCTACATGAAGAGATTGAAGATCAACACCTGTAACAGGCCAGGAAATTATCTTTCTTTCTCAGGTACGCAAGTTCTCGCTAAGGAATCTCTTACGCGATCGACACCTTCAGATGGCATCTATAAGCCCATCTCCACAACTATCCATTACACTTCCAAATGGCATCTATAATCCCATTCCCGACAAGGTTCTGTCACGCCTCCAGATGGCATCTATAAGCCCATCCCCCTATCCATCACATTTCTAAATGGCATCTATAAGCCCATTCCCAACAAGGTTCTGTCACGTCTCCAGACGGCATCTATAAACCCATCCTCCTATCCACCACCTCTCCAAATGGCATCTGTAAGCCCATTCCCGACATACTATGCGAGTGCAAATTTCTGGGCACTCTAGTGTTCAATCATCTTCCACCTTCGGATCACAAAAGGCACGCAAGCCAATCTACATCCTCAGGTTTAAGAAGATTGAACAGGGGAAACTGGTGTACCCCAAAATTTGCCCTCGCATATTCTTCAAGATTTATCAAGAAACATCCTCAAATGGTTCAAGACTACTCAAGGGATTGCACAGTCAAACATCCTCCTAAGCCAGTCAAAATTAGGGTTTTGGTTCTTGCAAAGAATTTGAGGTTTTCAGGGGCTCAATCAAGTCATATAGGCCTATATACATTGTCAAGCATCCACATGACAAGTTTCAAGATTCACAATGCCAAATTGCACAGTCAAAAGCCCTAGTTGCTCCACAACCAACTGCAGGGGCAAAATGGTCGTTTTACAGTCAAAAGTCAAAAATTTTGGTCAACATCTTATTTTGAAGCCACAATCATCATTTGATCAAGTCTTGATCATGATTCCACAAGAATGTCTCAAAAATCATCAAGGATGCAAAAGTTTCTATTTTTGGACAACTGAAAAGTCAAATGTAACTTGACCAGGGCATAACTTTTTCATGGTTCATCAGAAAAATCCCATCCAATGCTCATTTTGAAGGGGATGACATTTCCTACAACTCATCTTCACATTACAAGTCCAAGAAATGCTCTCACAAAAAGTTATCAATTTCAACATTATAGGTCATTTTCAAAAGTCAACAAAAAGACATTTTAAGTCAAGGACCATAACTTGAGATTGGTAAATCCAAATGACATGGGACCAAAGGCATTGGTTAGAGGACTTCAAGACCTTTCCAAAATGTCCAAGAACATGTTCATATGATCAAAATTGAGCAAGATATGCATTGGAGAAGTTGGGAATTTTTTGTGAAATGGCAAAAGTCAACTATCCTTAAAACTTCCATTTTTGACAAAAGGGTCCACTTTCTTCCACTTGATTCAGCCTTGTCATGCCATACACGGGTCCCATGATTAATTTCAAGATCAAACATTTATTTTTCCATTTTATTTAATTTTTATTGATTTAATTCATTTTAAATCCATAATAATTCAAATAAAATCTAAAAATTAATGGAATGGCATCTTTTTGATTTGAATAACTTTTATTTGTCATGTGCCAGCTCACAAATTCGTGCTAGGGGTTTTTGTGCACAAAATCTTGGATTTGCTCCAAATTTGGAATGTTCTTCAATGGTGGTCAACAAGAATCTCCAAAACTTAATTCCATGGATTAAAGCCCAGCTGCTGACCTAATTCTCTTCCAATACATATGCATAACCAAACCCTAATGCCATTCATGTGGAAAAGCTGCTGTAAGAGCCATAATCAATATTGAAAAATCAAGAAAAAAGCCAAGACTGAATTCCACCTTCCAGGCCCTTTCAAGGAGATTTAAAGATTCAAACATATTGCTGGAACTCTCAGGAGTCTTTTGGAATCAAAATCAAGGGCTGAAGCTTGAGAAATCACACCAAACAGAATCACGGTCTGTCAATATTTTTCAAAATCGAAACTCCCAATTCATGAACATTTGATGTGATTTAAAGCTTGTTTTATATTGCTTGCATCTATACAAAGCTACTGATATCAATTAATTGGATTATCATGTACAGGATTGTGATTTGCCATTAATGACTTTTAGGGTTTTTGAGTTTTTGAATTAGGGCTTTGCTGCCCAGGCAAAATTGGACTATCTCACGCACATGGTTGAACTCAGGAAATCAAGACGAACCAATCCCAACCCTCGCAAACAATTTATATACAGCATAGGCCTGTTCGCTATTTTTTGTCCATGCAGGTTGTGGGGGTTTAAAACCCCCGCTAACTAATTTGTTTTTGCAGGCATAAGGAAGGAGACGAAGGACGTGGAGGCATATGGTTGGAACGTTCAAACAAATGCGCGCCCTTTTTTAATTCCCAGCATGATTATCATTCTTAATATATTATATTTGTTGTCCATTATATCAACAAAGACAAGCGCTTGGCTCAGTGGATGATGACATGTCTGGCAACCATTGGGACCTGGGTTCGATTCCCAGGTCCCCCAAAATTTCCATATTGTTTTTCTTTACCTGATCATGTGCAGGCTCTCAAGTGATATCCATCATGCGCCTCACGCTGCAACTTGCCAAGTGTCCACAATCCTCAATCCAAGGGTCAAAGGATGAAGATCCTGGTGTTCATGAGTCAACGCAGGCGTGGACAACCAGGAAGGTCAAACAGGCTTGCTTCTTAATGGGCCTAGATTTCCAGAACAACACCTCCATTGGGTCCATCAACCCCCCTGAGTTCTTTTATTTTCTTTCCTTATATTTTCTCTTTTATTTTTCTTTTACTAATTACTATTTATTTTCATTATTATTATTATTTATAAAACTAACATAATTAATTTTTCATAATAAAAATTCAAAAACTAAAAAATGTAAATATTTTATTATTATTAATTTCACTTTAGTTTAATTATTTTGTAAATAAATATGGTTAATTAATTTAGTCTTTTTAAAATTAGGTCAACTTTAATTTTTTCATAATAAATAAAATAAATCTAGAATTAGGGTTTTCTTGACTTTTAATTTCTTTTCTTGTTATTTTCATTAAAATATTTAAAAAACACAAAAACACTTTTTTTTCTTTAATTAATTAATTAATTAGGTTTAGGTTTAATATTTGATTAATTGCAAAAAAAGGACAACTACTTTCGTTATTTCTCAAAAGGGTCAACACCCTAAGGACGTCCCGATTTAATTTCTTTTCGCGCTTTATTTCCTTTTTACCATATTTATGTATCTGCTCCGGAAATGTAATAGTTAATTGGGATTTTATTGCTTTCTCTTACTTTCCGCATTTATTTCCAAACGGGTTTTTGTTTTTGGCGATGTATAGACCCGCGCCTTGTAATAGCGTAGATTCATATTTCCGCACTCTTAACTGTTAAAAATGCATGAAAGACTTGTATGAATAATAAAACCAATCCGTAGCTCACAAATGCATGATCAAAGATAAACATTAACTAAAAAACAACACACATGCACATGTCACTCCTAGGGTACGCCTCACTGGTTGCCTCGAACGTGGTCGTCAAGTATAGGGTGTCTTAGAGGTCGCCCTCTTGTATAAAGATCCTGTTGCCTCGAAACGGTTGCCTCGGATAAAAAAAGGATCTAGGACATTATGGTTACTTCTAAGGTGTCCTACTATTGCTTCGATGACCACACATGTACCTTAATCGAATTGACCTGAATACCTCCAACGACGGTGCTACCTACTTCTCAATAGTGGGATAGTACTGTCTAAAGGACTCTTACACAGCCTAATTCCTTAGAGTAGATAGATTCTCGTGGGTACTTGCTCTTTTCAAAACAAACAAAAATACTTTTCGCACCCACACTTTCAAAAAGTTTTCAAACAAATATTTCATACACTCTTGAGGACAGATACAAGAGTTACTTAGAAATTTTTCAAACGAAACTTTTTCAAAACCCACACACACTTGAAAAGCAAACAAATTTTGAAAACATAAGAGCAAGTACCTAAGAGCCCATGGATAACCATGGATAGAAAGGGTGCTAACACCTTCCCTTTCTATAAATCTACCTCCCGAACCGAGAGACATTCTCAAAGAAGGAATTTTGCTGTGCTTTTGTCCTTTCCATGTTGGAGAACATAAAAGACGGTGGCGACTCTTGCTTACCGCGACATTTCGTGAACCAGCTTTAAAAACAGTCAGTTTTATTTCTACCAATCACAGCAGTCAAGACATTTAAAGGAACCGGGGGCGCATGCACCTTATCAGCATAGATCTGACATTTGTGACAAGTCTGCAAATGTTGATAACAGTTTGCCTCCATGGTGGACCACTAGTATCCTGCCTGTAGGATCTTTTTATCCATTGAACTCCCACTAGAATGAATGCCGAAGGTACCTTCATGTAAATATCTGCCTCACTCTTGCCTACACACTGAAGCAAGGTAGAATCATGATTGCGCTTGTAAAGGATCCCGTTACAGAGAACCTTCTTAGGAACTTCTTGTCATTGACTGAAGCTCCCTCAGGATACTCTTGGGCTTCGAGATATCTTTTGACTTCGTGGAACCAAGGTTTTTCCACTACTTCTTCAGTATCAATCTCGTGACAGTATGTTGGTTCATCCATCCTTTCAATAGTGATTTGAGGAGCTTCATTATCCCACCTAACCTTGAACATGGATGACATCATATCTAGCACGTCCACTAGTTGGTTTTCCTCTCGTGGAAAATACTCAAAGGTAATTTCTTCAAAGTATGGGATTAGTGTCAACACATGCTCTTTGTACGGGATTAGATTAGGATGTTTCATATCCCATTCTCCTTTGATTTGGTTGATTACCAAAGCCGAGTCTCTAAACACACTTAAGAACTTGATCCTTAAATCGATTGCAGCTTTGAGACCCATGATACATGCTTCATACTCAACCATATTATTGGTACAGTTGAAACATAGCCTAGCAGTGAAAGGAGTATGACAATCTTCAGGAGATATGATCACAACGCTGATGCCATTTCCAAGAGCGTTGGAAGCTCCACCAAAAACCATAGTCCATAGTGATCCTTTTTCAGGTCCTTCATCTGGTCCAGGTTCTTCACAATCAGTTACTAACATGATGTTCTCGTCTGGGAACTCAAAATTCATGGATTGGTAGTCATCCACAGCCTGATGATACAAATGATTAGCTATTACACTTCCCTTAATTTCTTTCTGGGTTGTGTATTGAATGTCGTATTCGGTCAGGACCATCTGCCATCTTGTTATTCTTTCGGAGAGAGCGGGCTTCTCAAAGATGTACGTGATATGATACATTATATATATATATATATATAAGGTAGTATGAGTCAACATATATTGTCTTAGTCATCGAGTAACCCATGCCAAAGCACAACAATTCTTCTCGAGCAGTGAGTATCTTATTTCATAGTCGATAAACTTTTTGCTAAGGTAGTATATTGCATGCTCCTTTCGAGCAGACTCGTCATGCTGTCCCAGCACACTCCCCATTGAGTTCTCTAATACTGTTAAGTACATGATCAGAGGTATTCCTTCAACTGGCAGCATCAAGATTAGAGGCTCTTGAATATATTCCTTGATTTTGTCAAAGGCATACTGACAATTGTCATTCCACTTCACTGCTTGATCTTTCTTCAGTAATTTGAAGATTGGCTCACAAGTAGTGGTCAGATGTGAAATGAATCTGTCTATGTAGTTCAGACGTCCCAAGAATCCCCTAACTTCCTTCTCAGTGCGAGGAGTCTGCATTTCTTATATATCTTTGACCTTTGCAGGGTCTACCTCAATACCTTTGTCGTTGACAACGAAGCCTAAGAGCTTACCGGATCTTACTCCGAAAGTGCACTTATTCGGGTTTAGCCTCAATTTGTATTTCTTCAGCTTGTCAAATAGCTTCTATAGGTGATCAAGCTGCTCCTCTTCAGTCTGAGATCTGGCTATCATATCATCAACGTAGACCTCTATATTGTGATGAATCATATCATGAAACAAAGCTACCATGGCATGTTGATAGGTTACCCCGACGTTCTTTGGTCCAAATGGCATAACTTTATAATCTCAGCAGAAATACGAATGGGCATTGTAGTAGCGGTTGTCGGAGGAGAGATCTCTATAGAGAAGATCCTTCCCGTCCTAGTGACTTTACTTTATCTGGCAATATTTGTAATCTCAGCATTCTCATCTTCAGTAACCCATGGCTCTTGTTTGATGTCGTGATAATACACTTCTGCCCCATAGTTCTAGGGCACTGCTTTGTCGGAAGAGTAGGGGACTGGCCCCAGTGTGGTGATAATTAGGGGAGCTATTATTGGTTTAGCAGGAATCCTAATAGGACCTTTAGAGGTGATCCTAATATGAGTGTTTGAAATGGTAATTATGGACACGTCTTCAAACTCTTGAGACACACTTTTGGTCAATCTTTTCACAGATGGAGTTTTCTCAAATAGAATTTCATGGATGTTAATCAGGTGTTGGACACCTTCCTTCAGCCATATACAACCATTAATTTGTGCAGCACAGTGATATTAGTTTTTAAGGCAGCCTAGAAATACTTCGACTTTCAACAAATTCTTTTTAACAGTCTTTAAAGGAGTGGTTAAATCATTGATGGAGGAAACAAAAGAGGCATCTTCAATGGTGTTGACACCTTTACCATGACTGGGAATGGATGTGGTGATCACATTGGGAATCTATAGAGGGTCGAATTCAATTGTTTTATTGTCAATCAAGTTTTGGATTTTATTTTTTAAAGACTAACAATTATTGGTATCACGTCCGAGACTGTTTGAATGGTAAGTACATTTTGCATTGAGATTGTATTTAGGAGAGAAGGTATCAGTGTTTTGGGGAGGATCCCTTAGTGTAATCAGTTTCGCTTTTAGCAAGTGCTGTAATGCTTCTTGAGCATTGGAGATCCATTTCTGTAGTATCCAGGCTCCTTGCACTCGTATCACATTACTTCATTGCTTGCTCTTCCTCTTGCAGATGTTTCTGGATCTTCATAAGTTGTTCTGTCTTTTCTTCCAGAGTTGCTTGATTCTTCTGGACAGAAGGGACAATTCATCTTCGTCATCAGAAACTTCATCATCATAATCTTCTACTTCTTCAGCTTGAAAGACTTTGTTCTTTCCTGACTTGGTTCTTTCTGATCTGGATCTTAGAGCGACATATTTTCCTCTTTTCTGTGGCTCATCTTCCTCCAATTCTATTTCATGACTTCTAAGGGAACTAACCAACTCTTCAAGAGTTATGTTGTTCAAATCCTTAGATAGCTTTAATACAGTAACCATAGGTCTCCATATTTTGGGAAGACTTCTAATGATCTTTTTGACTTTATCAGTTGTGGAGTAACCTTTATCCAGAACCTTAAGTCCTGCTACCAAGGTTTGAAACCTTAAGAACATAGTCTCAACAGTTTCTTCTTCTTCCATCTTGAAAGCCTCATATTTCTGGATTAAGGCCAGAGCCTTAGTTTCGTTGACTTGTGCATTTCCTTCATGTGTCATTCTCAAGGATTCAAGAATATCATGTATTATTTCTCTATTAGTGATCTTTTTATATTTATTGTAAGAAATAACATTGAGGAGAATAGTTCTGGTTTTGTGGTGATTCTTGAAATTACGTTTTTGTTCATCATTCATTCTATTTATGGGAATGGGAATACCAATCGCAGTAACAGGTGCTTCATAACCATTTGTGACAATATCCTAAAGATCTATATCATAGCCTATAAAGAAACTTTCTATTATATTTTTCCAGTAATCAAATTTCTCTCCATCAAAAATAGGAGGCTTAACATTGTAACTATCTCTTTAGTTTGTGTTAGTAGCAACCATATAATATTTTTCTCACACTGGATCTCTCTACACGGTTAAGTGTTTGATTGAAAAATTAATAACAGAGCTGGAGCTCTGATACGAATTGAAGGTTGAGAAAAACATAAGAAAGGAGATGGGTTGAATTGAGTTTTCAAAAACTTTTTGCTTAGAAATGCTTCACACAAACAAATAAGATGAACAAGCTAAGAAAGAAAAGTGACACAATCAATTTATACAAGTTCACTTTAAACAAGGCTACTCTTGTCCACCCGCCAATGTGATTTCACCTTCAAAAAGGACTTAATCCACTAATCTTGAAAGATTACAAACAAACGTCTAAGTGTTAGAAAACCCCTTAGCCATCTCAAATATACAGACTATCACTTAGTCACTTGAGGAAAAACAAATTTCAAAATATTACAATAAAAAATGTTTATAATAGTGCTTCTTGAATAAGTAAATTTACACCAAAGTTAAGAACAAACTGTTTACACAAATATGAACAACAACTCTTTGTGTTTTTGATTTTCTCTTGGATGAATATTTCTCACTTGAATGTTTTTACATTGTAGTTGTATATTTCAATCTTTGTTCCAAAAGTTGTTCCGAAACTGCTTTTGCAATGAAATAAAGATCCTTTATATAGGCCCAAAAAGTAGAACGTTGGGATCGTGGGAGACAAATTCCTTTGGTCGTACAATATATTTTAACCATAGTGAGATGTGTACTGTATTGTTGTACTATTTCTTCTAGTGCAAATTTCTTGATCTTATCTTCTAATGAAATACTTTTGATCTGAAGTAATGATGAGTCCATAAGAGATCACATTAGATGAGTGTTCCAAGAGTATCAGAGTTTTCAGAGTCAGAACCTTGTCTTCAGAGCTGGAAGCAAAAGCTTATCTGAGAAACAAATCTTGACTTTTGAGCTAGAAGCAAATGCTTATTTAAGAAGCACACAAAAATCATTTTCTAGAAACATTTGTGACTTCAAAACTTGAAGCAAAAGCTTATCTGAGAAGTACACGAAAATCCTTTTCTGAAGACATTCAACATTCATCAGAACTGTTAATGTTTCTTTAGAAGTGGATGCAATAGTTCTTCTGAGACATGTCAGAAATGATTCTAATGATCTTTCCATATAACAATCCATTATCAAATAAAATATTATGTCCACACACTAAAAAAACTATTAAAGTACAAAATTATTACATATAAAATATATGTATAATTATCATTAAAACTATAAATTATATATAAAATCAAATCTTTTTCTAACAAAATCCATCATTCCATCATGTTCGTTTCGGAAAAACCCATTTACCACAAACTCACAAATTTATCCTCCTTTTCACCTTCAGAAAAATCACTTTTCAAATGCTTGTTCTTATGTCCGAACTTAAATTGTTACTTGTTTAACTATTTTACAAATAATAATAATTTTAAAATAAAAAAATTTATGTTAGATAAAATTATACTAATTAAATTATTACATATGCACAACGTGATGTTATATATAGAGATAAAAGAAATGCAATAAACCTTTAAAAATATATCCATCGATTTGTGTTTGGCATTAAAAAAGTATAGAAATTTGAGGCTACATGGTCTTTCTCTTCCAACAAAACCATTTTTCATAATCGTGTAAAAATCCAACTCATATCTTGTTGTCAAAAATCGGAAGGAGACCCGGTTCCCCCATACATACCATTCCCACCGCTCTGAATATTGAAGCAAGCGACTCTTGCTCTCAAGTTCAATCTCTCCGATCCAAAATCAGGTTCCCTTTCATTCCCCAGATCTTGATCAATTTCACACATTCCTGGATCTGTTATTGGTTTATGTTGCTGCTGCTGAGACATGAGTAGGTCTCCTTCCTTTAAAGTGAAACCCGAACTGAGTCCCAGTGTTGACTCAGAATCACTTAAACGATGGGTTCTTGCTTTTTGCGCCATTCGATTTGATCTCGAACAAGGCCAGCTTGTAGAAGAGTGTTATCCACACGGTGTTCTTTCCCATGACGAGGAGCTTGAAATTGCTTACAGTTCCTTCCCGGATTCCGTTTCACAGCATCAAAACCGCTCCAGCATTCATGATTGCATTTTCTTTTTCCGAATTTGCAGGAATTTTAAACCTCCAACGGGTAATGCCACTGCCGGCGGCTCGCTGGAGGCTAGAAATATATCTTCTCAGTATTTGTATGGTTATGTGTTTAACAGGCAGAGACATGATGAGAGGCTTAAACGCGGCGGGGAACAGAAATCGGTTGTGATTTTATCTCATAGACCTTATTCTAATGTGTTTAGACCTTTGTTACAAATTGTAGGTCCTTTGTTTTTTGATATTGGTAAGAAAGCACTTGAGCATATTGCTGCTTATGTTTCAAAATGGCCGCCTCCTGTTCCTGGTCAGGTGATGGATCTTCCTATCGGAAATGCCTCGCTTAAAGTTAACTTGCCGCCTGCTCTTTGTTTGCCTGTTGAAAGTGGACTGTCTTTGGAAGACTCTGCTTCCTCCAATCAGTCTGCTCTGCAGGGTCTTTTTCATGATTCCGATCTTTTTGGTTCGTTTCGTGGACTTTTATTACAGCTTTGGTTGTTATGGGAGTTGTTTCTTATTGGTGAACCAATGCTCATTATTGCCCCCACACCTCCACAATGTTGTGAGGCTGTTGCTAGTCTTGTCAGTTTGGTTGCACCATTGCTTTGCAGTGTTGACTTTAGGCCTTATTTTACCATCCATGATCCTGTGTTTGCACAATTAAACTCAATTCAAGAAGGGGAGGCTTTCCCACCCGTGATATTAGGCGTGACAAACCTTTTCTTCCTCAAAGCCCTTCGTAATATTCCACATATAGTCTCGGTTGGAAGCCCTCCTCCCAATTCAAACCGGGTTTCCCTATCGAGTAGATCCTCCTCTACTGGCAGAATTTCTGGTAGACCTGAGGGTCTTGGATTTCAACAACTCTCTCTAAAGAAGTTCTCTCCTTCAAGTTTATTGAATGCAGTTAAGATGCGAAGAGATGGTCCTCTTTGTCTAATGACCGAACATAAGGAAGCCATTTGGAGTACCTATTCTGCTACGACTAAGCCAGATACTTCTATCTTAAACAGGCTTATAGATGCTGGATTGTCACCAAGAGTTGAGGAGTCTATGTCTGTTGTGAACAATGAGATATTACGGAGACATTTCTTGGAGCTCACAACTAATTTTTTGGCACCCTTTTCCCCATATTTTAGAACTACAATACCATCTGAAGGATCTTCTCCTTACACAGACCCTCCTTCTCTACCTCAATTTGATGCCAATGAGTTTCTTGCTAGTTTATCAGCAAGAGGTCCGGGGAAGTTTATTTTAAAGCGAATGAAATCTAACTGGCTTGACTTATACAGGTTATTATCTTGTTCCCTGAATTTTGTTTTGTACTTTCATTTGCACTCACTTTGAAGTTATTTACTGATTAAATTTCTAAGCTACACTTGATTTGGTTGAATGCCCTCATCAGGCGATTCCTGAATGGACCCAACTTTATGCCATGGTTTCGAAGAAGGCGTGCTGTTGCTGAACAAGAGCAAGATAGATTGTGGAGGCAGGCAAGGATAAAAACTGACATACAACAGCTTATTTCTAAGTTTTCCGAGGTTGAAATTGTGGACTCTTTCAATGTTATAGAGAGACTTCTCCTCAAAGAAATACAGGTAATCTGCTCTACTGAGATCCTCAAATGATTTTATGAAGTTGGTTGACCGAGCCATTCGCTTATCATAGAACGTCCTGCGTAACAGAGAACATTTTATTGGGATTTTATTGTTTGCTCACAGTTTATGATCCTGTCAGACCAATGGTCAAATCTAAAGGCAGCTAATATACTATGAATGATGCTCGAGTCAAAACAGAAATATACGTTAACTGTGTGATCATACCTTCCCCCTCTCCTTTTATGTTTCACAAAACATTTAAACATTGATTTGCCACTAGTAGCAAAAAAGTTATTTTCTTCCTTATGTGCTTGCTTGAATGTATAGGGTTCAGTGAATGCCAAGGATCTGTGAGGGATAACCTCTATGAAAATCATTCTGTTCAAAATCATGGAAAATTATAATAACTTGATTTGAGTTTTTGTAGAACAATCAGACATATTGTCAAAAAGTTTTGTTGAAAATTCTGTAATAATAGAATTACATATACATTTAGTCTTTTAGTGTGGCCTGACCGAAAAATTTAGGTCTTATTTACTTTGTGGAAATATTTTCTATAATTGTTTTCTAAAATTCGTTAATTTTATTTATTAACTTATTAACAAGGATAAAAGAGACTTGTAAAGTGAGCCATTATGATGGAGAGAAATTAAAGTGCTAGCTAAGAGTGATGCGTTTTAGGAAATAATGAAAATAACTATTTTGACATTTTCACTGTTTCCTGAAATGCAAGACATGTTCACTTCAAGAATCTCATTTTTCTTTACAAACAAGTAAAAGTAAAACTAGCACAAACTTTAGGGAAACAAAATAGAAAATGTTTTCAAAGTAAATGAGGCCTTTGTGTGAGTGGAGTGGATCCGGTTGAAACTGATAACATATTAGACTATTAAAGCTTATTTGTTTTCCTTTTACTTTCTTTCAGTTTCTTTTCCTTCTATTTTGTATTATAGTAAACAGAGATTCCGACTTCATGTAATTCACCCCCTAACCAACCTGTTAGAACACATGTTCTGTATGTGTTTTATATGCTTTATATTTGATTAGTGACTAGACTTTCTGTTATTTTTCTTTTTGAAAAGTAGACTTTATTCTGTTAGTTAGTTTCTGTTGGAGTTATTTATAGCTGTAACTGGTTCATATTACTTCCTATTTGTACTTTGCCCGGGCCCTGTTACTTAAAAGTATTAATTCAGAATTCAGTTTTAAAACATTTCAGAGATTTATCTCTCTCTGTTTTTTGCATTTTCTCTCAATAGAACCGAGGCTCGAAATCTTGTGAATGTCAGAGGGAAAAGGGGCGAGAGGGAGAGGGAAGATGATGAAACTTTCCCATATATTGTTCTACACAAAATTCAACTCCATTGTTATTTGTAACGGAAAGGCTACAATCTATTGTGCCACAAAGACAAGATGGAAGAACAAAGGTAGAGTCAACATTATTTACAAATGGAGTGTGTATAGAACTGACAATGATAGTGGGTGGGCAGATGTAGTAGTAGCTGTATTTAGAAAAGAATTGAAAGAAGTTGAATCCCTACAAGGAGGACTTGAAAGAAGAATGGGGAATTCCAAGCCTAGGAAATCCTGAAGTAGGACCTGGCGGTTTAACATATTATTTCGTAGTAAGACATGCTCTTGACTCTTTAGAGGAACTTCTTTTATCATATGCTGCTGGTTAGGTGTAATACGGGGAGCAGTATCTATCGTTGTGCCAGTTTTGAGACTGTTTAGAAGGACTAGAACTAGCCATGCTAGTCTGAGGAGGTTCAAAAGAGTCAAACTGAGATTGTGGCTGAGTTTAACTAGCCATGCAAGTCAGCATCTACTATTGCTAGGTGTTTAGAGACTATTAGGTTTTAATATCAGTCTAAGTCTAACTCTTCCATTAAAAACTGGCTTGTAAGGTCAGGAGTGCCCAGGAGTGCCTCCTCTTTATAAATTATTTCTAGGTATTATCTCTTTTCAAATATGGGGTTTGAATTTCTTCCATTACACCCGCTCCCAACACTATTGAGATTAGTGCCCGGTTAGTTTGGTGTCCGCCTACAAATCAATAGGCTCTGATACCATATTATGATATTGAGGTATTATTTTACCAGAATATAGACGAAGAAATTGAAGTATTAGTATAAATAGTCACCCACTTTAGAGGTAAAATGAAAAAAAAGAAGAAGAAAGACCGTCGTACTGAGAAGGGGGAGCCACTCCCACTCTTAGTTTCCCCCCAATAATAACCATTTGCCAATTCTCTGATACCTTTCGATTACTCCCCTCTGCACTTATAATTCTCCTTTCTCCTTCCTTCATTCCAAAATATTCTCTCATTTTTCTTAATGGACCTGCCAATTTTGATGGGCATATCTAAACCCCACCAATTTCACAAGAATGTCCTTTTCGAAGGGGTCACATTCTAACTGAGGTGAGATGTCGTAAAGCTGTTTCTTTTGTTACATTACGCACCACAACCATTACCATAGGAATGCTTAGCACTTCATTTACTCTTGTTGGATCTGTTTGGTTATGTGATGAATTATATGATGTCAGAGTCTCTGTTTTGTGCTCCCAAAACACATAAATTTCTGACTTCCTTAAATTTTGGAACTTGAAACATACTGCATTACCCAATGTGTGTTCAGAGGCCAACCACTCCATCCCATGAACATGAAGCGTGTTGAATCAATCAACAAAAGACTTCATTCTCCTGCATGTCTTTTACTTTAAAATAAGATGTTAATAAAAGATTTAAATTCAACAAACCTCCCTTGTAGCTTTCCCACACCCACTCTTGCACTGAGGCCACATTGTTCCTTCACCTCCTCTTCTTATTTTTATATTACCCATCCGTATTATTTATACGCAGTACTGTTTTTCAAGTGAAGGAACTTGGACAGTCACTTCTCCATTCCGAGTTCACCAGAAAAACACTTTTTTTCTTTCTGTTCTCCGTGTTCACTGGGCCAAAGCACACCATTGCACTATTGTTGTGCAATTTTTGTCTTTTTGTGGCAGCTTATGTCTACTACGTCACAAGATCTAAATATCCTCCTTCTTTAGGCTCCAACAATATCTCTCTTCTCCCAAAAATTTTAGTTAGTTTCGAAAAATAGATGTGTGTCTGAGTCCTCTGTTTTTTCAAAAACCAGTCGAGTCATATCGGTACATACAGAGTTAAGTGTACAACTGATTCTGGTCTAAGCCAAGTTTAATAATTCTGAACTCTCTCACAATTTTTTCGTGTCCTGCAATTTGGTTAATTGACCTATTCGCAACCCACTTAGCTATTGTGGTCACACATTGTTCTGGTCTTAGTTCCATTATTGTTTTTCTTTGGTGACTTTTGAAATAGACTTCCAGAACCAAATCTATTATCCTTCTCCTTTATCTTCGGCAATCATGTGCTGGTGGATAAACTCCCCTTTCTGCTCTTTTTCCTTTTCAGTATCAAATTCTTCATCCTCGAAAGTCCCTATTTTCTCTCCTTCAATTTCGTTCCATTATTGTCTTCTCTTTGGTGACTTTTGAAATAGACTTCCAAAACCAAATCTATTATCCTTCTCCTTTATCTCCGGCAATCATGTGCTGGGGATAAACTCCTCTTTCTGCTCTTTTTCCTTTTCAGTATCAAATTCTTCATCCTGTGGTGACTTTTGAAATAGACTTCCAAAACCAAATCTATTATCCTTCTCCTTTATCTCTCTGGCAATCATGTGCTGGGGATAAACTCCTCTTTCTGCTCTTTTTCCTTTTCAGTATCAAATTCTTCATCCTCTCTCTCCTTCAATTTCCTCCTCAATTTTCCCCCGGCTTTGACTTCCCTGATCAGTCACTGGCTGTAGCAGATTGAACGGACCCTTAGTAGGCTATCAATGGCTCTGATTCTAGTTTCATCCCCTTCTTCATTTGATTTTGGTGTTGATTACTGGCCCCACCATTGGAGTGCATGACATCCCTTCTGTTAAGAAATGTGATTGAGCCTAACTCATCCCTACAAAACCGACATGTAGGGTGACGATTGCCCCCACTTATAAGCACATGTTCAAGTCATATATTGTCCGACATGGGACTCTTAACAATTGCATCCATCAACTTTTCCTCCTCTAGAGTTCTACTTGTATTGAAGTGTTCCTAAATACAAAGGTTTGTTCATCTGAATCCCTGAATATGCTGAGTTTTCTATAAAACTACTTGTTATAAGTTTCGTTATCTCTGCTCTAGGTTCTATCAGAAACTAGTATTGGATTTTGTCTTTGCTTCTTCCACAGAAAATCAAACGACTATTGGGTAAGTGCATACGCAATTAGGCAGGATTAGATGTAAGATCAAACTTGAATCAGCTCTGGAAAATTGTGAACTGTATTTTTGTATTCGATATATATATATATATATATATATATATATATATATATATATATATATATATATATATATATATAGATGCACGTGTGAATTACACTTGTATACAGTACTTGGTATTCTAAGAGGAATTAACTAAGGTTTGAAGAGATTACAAGTTATGAAAGTGATACAGTAGAAACAAAATATGCTGTACTAGAATCCATTGCTAAAATATATGTTAATTAATATCTTAAAGGAGGTCTTCCGATTTCTATGATATGAATTAATGATGATATATGAGTAGAAAGATCAGTAGCATTGAGAGTTGAAGATCTTGAAAGTTGCAAAGAATTATTAGACTTTTAGAAAACATTCCACAACTTTAGAGATTGCATGCTCTGTGGCAATAAAGAAGATATGATGAAATGTGACAGACTGACTTACTTATATTGTAATGGTAGTATATGAAAATGCTTCATAGTTTTCTGATGCTTTGCTGCATACTTTATTGCATAATGTGCTTCAGGATAGATATTATACCCCTATTTTGGGATTATTTATTCTGTAAAACTCATGTACTTAAAAGGTTTTAAACCAAAATGTCTATTTGTATTTATTAACTACTTCTGCTCCCTACAGTCAATAAAAATAAGGAGAAAATATAACATAACAACTAACATACTAATCGCATATAAAAAAAAATTGCACATGTTAGTTCTTAGTAAATAAATTTGCACTTTCTAAGAAAATATATTGATTAAAAATGGATAAAACTCAAATAGAAACTAATATTGCAAAACATCATCTTTTAATCTTGTTAAATGCTATTTATCAGATGCAGCAATCTGGAAAGGGAAGGGATGATTTCATGGTTACAAGTCAGAAATTAAGGGGAGACCTTCAGGCAGTTTTTAATGTACTATCAAAGGACATGCAACAACTTATGCTCTCAAATCCCCAAAGGGCGTCCCTTCTACATGGAAGTCCAGAAGTGACAAGCATTCCTGGACATCCATTACAAGTTGCAGTTGTGTCTTCTACATCACCGGGGTAATGGGGAAAATCACGAAATGGAAGTGTTCTTGCTCTATAGTATCTTCTCACGTGGAAGGACAACTTAATTCATACACTCCCTCCATCTTATCGAGAGAAGTTCTTTGATTCTTGAAGGTCTCTTGAGGTAAGTGTTTTGCATGTATTTTAATTGTTTTTAAGTAACTTTTATAACAATTTCTTTGCTGATTTACGTCTCATTCTTCTTCAAATAAACAGCTGTGTACACTTGAAGCAGTCGGCGTGGTATACCTCCTCCCTGGGCAAACATGCATGGAAATTCCTGTTGAGTTTATGTTTTGTTGATTGCCTTTGTTGGCAGAGATTGTGACTTCGTGTTGTTTATATTCTGAATGATCAATCAACTGTAAATTATTAAGTAGCATTCTTTTAACGAGTTTTTTTTAGAAGTTCACCGGCAATTGTTGACTTGCATTTCTACCTATGAGAGTAGAAAATATAGAATAAATGAAGATCAGATTTATTAGAAGAATTTATGGACGAAACATAAATGATAGATATTTTATGGACTAAAAAATATTTTATCCGAAGTACAATTTGTAGTTCGACATGTTTAGGTTGAATTTTGTCAACAGAAAAAATATATAACAATGTACTTAAAATGTCTATCTTAAGTTTGTTAATTGATAGTTCAATCTGCACTATAAAGTGAATTACTCGTACCATCCATATCCTTTGCTTAGACGGTGGATATAGGAAACATTTTTGACAAAAAAAAAAAGAAAGCAAGAGCACATGTAAAGGTTAACTAGTGATTTCTATAGGAATTGTTTTTCTTAATCATGTCTATGTGAATCAATTCAAGAGAGTTTGGTGAATGGATTCACAACTACTATGCACATGATTTCTATTTCTTTCAAAGATTTAAATTGGTGTTTCTTTTTTATTTTTTATAATCTCTTATCTCTAACAACTCAGTATTTGAGAGTTAGTTTTAAAGTTTTTTTTCAGAAAGAAAGTGTTAAAGAGCTACTTTCATATTTTAATATATACATTTGATTTAAAAGAAAACATACTTGTGTGAACCCTACTTGAGTTCGGGAGTGCAAAAGGGCTTTAGGATTCTGAATTAGTCAAAAGTGAATGATCCCTCTAACCATGTAGTTAGAATACTTATAGACTTGACCTTTCGGTCAATTAGTTGCCACGAAAACGGTTCAACTGCCTATTCTTTAAAGGGTGGCAACGTGAGTTATTCTGCCTGATACGTGGTCTAACATGTCCGCACTTGATATTAGAATTTGGAATGTGAAATTAGGCCAGATGGTCGATACTCTAAGAGGAATTAACATTTCACTCTCTATTTATACATAACACCTCCACAATTTATTTTATTCTAAAAATATTTTTAAATAAATTTGGAGTGTCCAAAAACGAAATTTTTGGTAGTTTTTTGAAAATTTTCGATTTTTTTTTCTTTCTGAAAATTTTAAAAATATTGAAATTTCTAGTACGGTATCAAAAATTTTCGGTATTATACTAGAAATTTTCAGTAGTATTTTTTCGAAAATTCTGAATTTTTTTTCCGAAAATTACAAAAAAATTAGAATTTTCATTTCCGATATCGCCTGAGACAAAATATCAAAAATCATGTGTATTTCATAAATTTTCGGAAACGATTCACCATAAATTTCTAAATTGGCGGTATAAATTTCAATATTTTGAATAATATACCAGATTTTTTCTAAAATTCCGGTACATTATTAAAATTTTGGAAGTTTCAAATTTCCAGTTTATCGGAAACTTTGTCAATACAGTAATTTCCGATATGGCAGAAAATGAGCCTCTATACTTGTACGGTCTTCAACCGGCACAACCGACAACTTCCTCTACGGATTTTTGTACAGATTGTATGGAGTTCTTCATCACTAATGATGTATGTATTCTATTTAACAAACCTTATTCCAATATATTTGTCCATTTGTAAGAAACTGTTAATTTAACCTTTATATTTTAAAATTGACAGATATTCAAGACTCGATCAGATGTTTTAGCATGGACACAAGCTATTGAAAAATAACATGGTATTATTATTGTCACTGTTCGTTCTAATTCGACTAATGGAATCCCAGGGAGGAAGGATAAATTGATTATGAGTTACGAGAGAGAAGGAAATTATAAAAGAAAGAATGCATGTCAAAGCATAAACTCATTTGACGACGTTTATAACATGAAAGTGAAATGTCCTTTTAGGTTGAGAGTTGTTCCAAGTGGTGTTGGTTGGAAGGTGATGGTTAGGCGTGGGATGCACAACCAAAGATTATCTGAGAATTTAGAAGGCCATGATATATTGGATCGTTTAAAAGATCATGAACGGCAATTTGTGAATGATATGCCGAAGTACAATATGGCTCCAAGGTTTATAGTTGCTGCTTAAAACACAATAACAAACAGGTACACTAAACATGTTTGTGTTCATGTTAGTACATTGTTAAACATGATTTAACATATATTCTTGTTTATTATTTTTAGGGTTGAATATGCTCATTGGAGACTTAAAAACATGTTGGCTACAAGCCGAGGAGATTTATGCCAAAGTTGGGAAGCTGCGAACACCATGTTGAAGTTGCAACTAGGTTCAATAAGGATGTCTTTTCAAAAAAGTATTGTCAACATTGAACATCAGTATAACACTCCATTCTATTCATGGTTGCATAGTTTTGTCTCAAGACAAAGTATACAACTCATTAGAAAGAAACTGAAAAGGGTAAAATTTGTGGGCACATGCAAAGAAAGATGTGGTTGCTTTATTAAAACTACACATGGTTGTGTGCCAGCTTGTCGGTTTCCAGCTACAAGGCAACCTGGTTCCTTTGGACACAATTCATGTATTTTGGACGAAGTTGCACATTTTAGATCACGAGGTTAGTCAGGATAAGACTGGTACAAAATGAGATTTAGAGGCAGAGTGTGAAGAGTTGAAGACATATTTCAGTATTTTGGATATTGTAGGCCAGAAGGTGTTGAAGAAAAAGGTTTGGAAACTAATACATCCATTGATAACTTCTATGTGTCCACCGCCGATAAAGTACAAGCCAAAGAGGGGAGCAAAGAAGAGTAAAAAAGATACTGAGAGTGATGTGCATCGTGATCCTAGCCAGTGAGAATATGCAGAGCTCTCGTAAGGGAGTCAGAGTATAACTACAAGGAGATCATGCACCAAACCAGATGGATGTCAATCGTTCCCCGCATCTTCAAGAAATAAATACTTGTCCCAATTTCCCGCTTTCTTACACCCATACATTGATGACATTGTTGATGTTGAAAATGAGGGGAATTGTGGATTCCGTTGCATTGCAGCTCAACTTGGATGGGGCGAAGACATGTGGGCTTTGGTTCAAATGCAATTAGACACTCAAATTCATCAACACCCTCAATTGTTTTCCAAGTTGTTATATGACTCAATTTCTATAATTAGGAATTTGTTACGAGTACAACACATGTGTGTGCAGGATATGGATAAATAGATGAGCATTCTTGATATGAGTTACCCTATTGCTTCTAGATACAATATTGTATTTTTCTCCCTTTCCATGAGATTTAATATCACCTTTTTTCCTCTATCCTTAGCTCCACCTATGTATATGAACAGTCATAAAATCATTTTTATAAGCTTTGTCAACAAAAATCATTGGGTTCAGGTAAAGTTGAAACCTGATTGGGCACTGCCTCCTGTTACTGTCTGTTGGAGAGAGAATTATAGTGATGATGCAAAAGCATGAGAATTAGCATTTACGGGTCACTTTAGGCACTAAGAAGAAAAAGTTAGGAAGTTCTCTTAATTTGTTTTATACCCTTTTATGTATGAAAATTATTAAATGTCTATGTTTAATCAGATACCATGTTTATTGATTCAATTATGTGCGGAGAAAATCAATTGAAAAAGAAAAAAACACATGCTGACAGTATACCGTAAATTTCAAATTTCTGGAATTTTTTGGTGACTACCGAAAATTATGAAATTTGCAGTAATTATTGTAACGTCACCGGAAATTGGTAGATTACAAATTTTTACGAAAAATATGTGTGTTTTTAACAAAATTTCTGGCAAACATTCCAAATTTTCAATATACATTAAAAAATTTCATGTTTCCCGAAAATTTTGAGGGTATAAATGTAAAATGCTAAAAAAATGGGGGGTGCCATGTATAACTTTGGGGGTGGCATGTTAAATCTTCTAGATCTTTGTGCTCCATGATTGTTCTGGACTAGGCCTATTCTTGGCCCAACTCCATATGAGGCCCAACCCAACTACGATGTTTAAGGCCTGCTGGCAAAATCTGCCCTCGACTATATCGGGCAGTAACCCCACTCTTCAAGAGGATGCAACCTCGCCACACGGGGACAAACCCAGGAAGACACGAGGAGGATCATCGCCAGTCAAGAAGACCTCGAGAGCACCCTTAAGTCTTCTCCACGACCAAGATCGATCCCCTCAGACGACCTCGTAGCTGGCGGGGAGTCATCACGACGGGCAGAAATACTCCATGAGCATCCTCCCTGTAGGGCTAACTCTTAGCACCTCCGAACATCACGAAGTCCACTTGGTCCCAAAAATACCGCATCCATATCCTCTTAATCGTGCGAAGGAATCCATCCAGGAGGGGGACCACATGCTGGCCCCCACTACTCACGTAGAACCTGGCAGTCTCCACTTTGGGCATGCTTGCCCAGTCCAATGAGGGAACCTTGGCCCATCGCTAGGGGCTATAAATACCCTCTCTCTTGAGAGGGTCATGTATTGAAACATTCTCACTCACTCTCACTTGCTTGCATTATTCTGAATCTCACTTTGGCATCAGAGTATCTTGCAGGTACCTCCCATCTCACTTCCAACCTCTACTCAACGTAAGGCTGGTCAGGTACGATCAATAGCATCGTTTGTGGGAAACAAGATTCTTCGTCTTTCATTCACCTAATACAAAAGCAAATCTGAATCCTCTTGATTTTCATGGCTGAGCTAGCAGCAGAAAACAACCAAAGTACCCATCTCACCAACATTAACAACAGCGTCGGTGACAACAACACCGGCACCAACAATGTTGGAAATGCTGGCCACAATGCTGGTAATAATAACAATGCTGGCAACAACAACACCAGCCACGCCGATCCAAACAGGCCCGTCCCCTCAGAATACAGGGACGGATTGACCGCCTTGTCGTCATCCTTATCCCGACGACACAACGACAATCACCGTCCTCCACAGAACTATCAACTGAACGCGTTCCAGGAGGTCCCCGTCCCTACAGGCGCTAACGCCACGACTAAGGCTATGTTCGCGGCCATTAACCAAACAAATTAATTGATCTTCTTGCAAGGTGAGCGATCAAGGGTGCTCGAGGAGTCTCGTAGAGCCCCCAGAAGACACAAGAGACCTGACTCTCCTCCTCCCTGTCAGATAGAGGAACATTCCCAATCTCCCCCACGGAGACGCAGACGGGATGCCTCACGAAGCCCCTCTCCCTGAAGAATTGGGAAACGCCCTATGTTGGAGAGGAATCAATTCGTTGATACAGGGAGACGCGACCACGTCCCCCCATGCCAAGAACGGAGACCCCCTGGAAACATAAACATGGGTAATGAAGAACCAAGAACCCGGCCGCGGGATCCTCCCAGCGACCAGGGTCTCCACCACGACCACCATTACAACAGGTCACCTTCCCGCTCTCTAGATTTGCGACAAAGACGAATCCCGCGGTCCTTTATCCCAAGAAATTATGGAGGAACCCATCCCTCTAGGAATGGAGAAACCTCCTCAACTGAAGGAATATGACGATATTGTGGATCTGGTTGACCCATATCGCAGGTTCGAGGTAATGCTACATTATCATAACTTTGGGGGACAAATCAAATTTCGGTTGTTCCCTACGACCTTGAGAAAGACTACAATGGATTGGTACAAGAACCTCGCCCCGGGGTCAATCACCTCCTGGAGAAATTTAAAAAACCAGTTCATCAGCTCCTTCACAGCCTCTCGTTGACATCTGAAGACTGAGGCCGCTCTCGAGGATATCGTCCAAAGAAGCAACGAGACCCTCAGGGAGTTCATAGATCGGTTCAACTGCGAGGCCATTTAGGTCCCCTGTACCGATCACATGAAACGATATTTGCTCGAAAGAGGACTCCTCCCGGGCACAGAATTCAGGAAGGTCGTCGACATCGAACCACCCCGGACATTTGATGCTCTCCTCAAAAAAGCTAGAGCATATATGGACTATGAGGAGAGGGAAGCGGCCAATAAATCCCGCACCCCAAGAAATAACGGACCGACCAACAATCTGCGACATCAGGACACAAACCCTCTTCGGCGAACTGGCTAAAAGAGAAGGGACGACAAACCCTGTGATCCCCGTGAGCATAAGGGGCCCACAGAGAGATTCATCGAATACACTCTGCTGACCACTTCCCACAAGCGCATCCTGGCATAGTTCTCCAATATCGACTTCAAGGATAGCGGAGTCAAACGCCCTCGACCTGCTCCCGCGAAGCCATGAGCTGATAAGAGCAAATACTGCCAGTACCATTGAAGCCATAGGCATCTGACTGAAGATTGCGTCCACCTCAAGGACGCCATCGAAACCCTCATCAAGGGTGGCAGACTTGGGTAGTACCAACACAATGACGCCCCTCGTCGAGATTCTCGCGAAGTGAGGGAAACTGAGAAAGAAACCCGACCGTCAGATGAGTCGGTCCTTATCCAGATAGCCTTCTCCATTATAAGACCGAAGGACTTCTACGTCCTCGACATATAAGAAGAAGAACAACTATCCACACACACTAGGTAGGAGAAATTCCCCTCCGCCATGGTCATATCCGATGGGGGATTCAATGACATTTCAATCAACTCCACGAAAAGGAAGCTTGACGAATTGGTCGATGCTGCCTCAACTCAATCGGTGACACTCAAGAGGGTTAAGGGCAAGTCAGATCCAATCACCTTCAACTTCGAGGAGTTTCCAGGAGGGGCCCCTAACTCAAGCATCCATATGCTGATAAGAGCAAGAATGGATAATTTCGACGTACACCATATCCTGGTCGACAATCGAAGTCATATCGATGTTATGTACAACCATTTGTTCCGAACCTTACAGCTCGACGTCACCCACCTTTCACCATACATGGGGTCCGACCTGTAAGACTTCAATGACTCGACTTCCAAATCATGGGGATATGTTGAGGTTTTCTTCACCTTCAGGGAAGAGACCGCCTCCCGACAGATCAAGGTGTGATTCCTGGTTATCGACTGCCCGTCTCTCTACACTGGCTGAACTGACCTTCATGCCCTCCACGGTCCATTTGAAGATGAAATTCTACACGAGGAGGGGGCGCGTCACAACCATCCACGGGGACATCTCGGATTCCAGAAGATGCTTCCACGCAGCCTCCAAAGGGAAGAGTATGGTCGACACTAGGGCGTGACCTACCAAAAGAGCTACCACAACTTGACCAGAATCACAGCCTGCTCATACAGAAGAACAAAGGGCTCCACCAAAGGTCGACTCAATCTCGCTCGACACCTACTTTGACAAAGACGAAGCCCCCAACGGCAAACAAGGACTCCTCCGACTCATCCCAGACGGGGACTTCGAGTTCGTCCCTCTCGGTGAAGACCCTTACAAAGGCGTGAAGATCGGAACCAGGCTCCCTGACTTGGTGATGAGGCTGATCAAAGCTTGATTACAGGTGAATGCAGACCTGTTCACATGGAGCATTGCGGATATTCTCATACTCGACCCCGAGGTCGCCTGTCACCAACTGGCCATTGATCCAACCTCTAGGGAAATAGTACAACATAGACGTAGGCAGTCTCCCGAAAAAGCGAAGGCTGCTGAAAATGTTGTAAAAGACCTCCTAGAGGCTAATTTTATTTCCAAGGCTCGGTATTTAACCTGGCTCTCAAATGTTGTACTAGTTAAAAAGAATAAAGGAAAATGGCGAATGTGTGTTGACTATACCGATCTTAACCGGGCATGTCCCAAAAATGCTTTTCCTCTACCTAATATTGACATGCTGGTCGATAACTCGACCGACTATAAAATTTTATCGTTTATGGACGCTTACTCGGGCTATAACCAAATCTCAATGGCAATGAGTGACAAAATAGGCTTTATCAAACTCTCTGCCTGATGATAGACTTAGAGTTTTCTCAGATGGGATCTAACGTAAAGTCTAGCCTAAGGGAAACGAATGAAGTCTATCCCAAGAGACTTAATGTGTCGAGCAATGTTGAAGGACCAAGAAGACATGCCTAAAGTAATTGTTATCGAACACAATACCACTTTGATGAATTTGGTTGCAAAGGTATTTCCTACTTCTTATATATTACTTTGTAGGTATCACATGAAAAATAATGTGAGAAGCCGGGTTAAACTCGCTGTAGGAATAAAACAGATAGAGGGAGAAGATGGAAAAATGGTCAAAGTGTGGGTCATAGTAGAAAACATAATGGATGCATGGAATGTTATAGTAAATTCTTCTACAAAATAATTATATGTTGATGTTGTTATAAATTTAAGGAAGGTGTGTGAGAAATATCCATATTTATTGAAATATGTTAAAAGTACAATTTTGGACCAGGTGAAGGAGAATATTGTTTATGCTTGGACCGATCAGGTTAAACACCTTAGAAATACAAAAATAAACCGAGTTGAGTCTGCCCATGCTACTTTAAAGAATTGGTTGGGAAATAGCTAGGGTGATTTGTGTAAAGATTTGGACTCTGTGAACCAAATGATCAAAAACCAGCATAATGAGATGTAAATATCATTTGGTCGTAGAATCACAATTTTGGAACACATTCAAACACAACAATCTTTATTCTCAGTTGGTCTGCAACATATCTCGAGCATGACTGGATTACATTTTTCACGAAGCCAAAAGAGATGATAATGTAGGTTCCGATAGCTCAAATTGTGGTTGCACACTTGTGAAAACCTATGGTCTCTCTTGTGCTTGTATTATCTCTAAGAAGATGAAACTTGATATCCCAATATGAATGGATGGAGTTTTCACTCACTGGAAAAGGATCAGGTTTGATAATGATGGTTTCAT
This sequence comes from Vicia faba, assembly GCA_948472305.1. Taxonomy (NCBI): domain Eukaryota; kingdom Viridiplantae; phylum Streptophyta; class Magnoliopsida; order Fabales; family Fabaceae; genus Vicia; species Vicia faba. Next base: position 1,268,043,885 of record OX451736.1, on the reverse strand, counting down.
TAAAAGCGGTAAACCAAATATCTCTATCTTGACCGAATGGGAAGTGATACAAGATATATTTTTGAAAGGCGATTGTGATCGGTGGATCTGGAACTGACTGTTTTAAAGCTGGTTCGCGAAAATGTCGCGGAAGCAAGAGTCGCCACCGTCTTTTATTTTCTCCAATTGGAAAGGACAAAAGCACAGAAAAATTCCTTTAAGAGATCGCTCTCGGTTCGGGAGGTAGATTATAGAAAGGGAAGGTGTTAGCACCCTTTCTATCCATGGTTATCCATGGGCTCTTAGATACTTGCTCAATGTGTTTTCAAAAATGTTTGCTTGCTTTTCAATTGTGGGTTAACAAAGTTTCTTTGAAAAATTTCAGTTCGACTCGTACGTCAGAGTGTTTGAAAAATTTGCTTTTGAAAGCTTTTGAAAATGTGTTGGTGAAAAGATGTTTTGCTTTGTTTGAAATTAGAGCAAGTATCCTTGAGAACCTACCTACCCTAAGGAATTCGTCTGTGTAAAAGTCCTTTAAAGTAGTGCCATCCCACCATTGAGAGGTAGGTAGCACCACCGTTGGAGGTGTTCGGGTCAATTCGAGTTTTAGGGACATGGTGATCACCGGAGCAATGGGAAGACACCTTAGAAGCTACCCTCATGCCAGGTTCCCGGATCATGAGGACTTACTAAGACGTCCTCTACTCGACGATCACCTTTCGAGGGGCAAGGCAACAGTGAAGCGTACCCTAGGGGTGGTGTGTGAATTGTGTGTCATTTTCAGTTTATTGTTTGTCTTGTCATGCATTGGTGATCTAACGATTCGATTTTATTTTTGGGCATTCATTCTTTCATGTTATTGTTTAACAGTTAAAAGTACGGGAATTTAAAGTGCGGAAAAGATAAAAGTCCTACGCTATTACAAAGGGCGCGGGTCTACAACGCCAAATTAATCCAGACCCGATTTAAAATAAATTGCAGAAAAGAAATGTCTAATAGCTATTACATGGCTTTGGTACAAGTACATTATCTTCACAAAAGAAATAAATGAAACGCGCGGAAAAGAAAATAATCAAATGCGAGGGCGTTGAACCCTTTAAAGGAATTAAAATAATTAAGTTATCTAAAATTAAAATTAAATGAAAAATGGTATTTTTGTGTTTTTTAGATTTAAAAGAAAAAAGAAAAATTAATTAAAATTAAAATGCTAAACCCTAGTTCTAATGTTTTTTAAGTTTATTATGAAAATATTGACTTTTAACCTAATTTAACTCTAAATTAATTTATGTACAATTTTTAATTTATGAAAATAAATAAATAATATTATTATTCTGAAAAAAAAGAAAATTAAAAAAGAAATAAAAAGTTATTAAACCTAAATTCTATGTTTGGATTTTTATTATGAAAAATATTTAATAAACCTAAATTAAAGCTAAATAATTACAAGCATATTTTTTATGAAAATAATTATAATATAAATCTCTATTATTTTTGGTCTTTTCTGATTTTTGAATGTTTTTTATATTTTATAAAAATAATTAACTAAATAAATAGCAAAATAAAAGAAATAAAAAAGAAAAATTAAAGAAAGAATAAAAATAAAAATAATAAGGCAAACCGGGGGGGGGGTAGTCCCCAAATCAGGAGGTAAGGCCCAAGGACATTGGCCCATTAACGCCTGAGTCCATTGACTTTTGGAATTCTGTATCAGCGCATTGACTTTTGATCATGGTACCCCTTGATTCTGAGCCCTTGGATGATTGTCTGGGACACGTATGCGTTTGGATCAGGATGGCATATGGTGCACCTGGATATTAGCAAAGCATAGAATTCTATTTTGAAAAATAATATGGAATTGTGTAGACCTGGGACTCGAACCCAGGTCATGAAGGTCAACAGCGTATGTCCCTGCCAGCTGAGCTACCACGCGTTAGTTAATATATTATGGCACATAAATAATAAAAAGAAAAAAACAGATACATTAGTGGAGGGCGCGCGAAATTCAAATGAACGAATCACGCTTCGCCACGACGTTCTTCTTCCTCGTGTCCCCTGTAATACAAACTCAAAGGCAACAGTTTGGCAAACGTTGCCTAATACCACCTAGCAGAAAATAGCGAAGAGGCCCTCGTCGCTCATAAATTGAGCGCGAGGGTTGGAATCTTTTCGTTTGGATGTACTGAGTGCAATGGCAATGGTCTTGAGCTCTGATTTTTCTTATTTGCAAAAGCCCTAAATTGAGTTCTACAAAACCCTAGAATATGAAAATGGTAGAATCACGTATGATCACCAAAAATGCAATTAAACCCAATGGAGAGCTTAGAAACCTGGTAAGGAACAAGGATATATGATTGAAATGCAATGAAGATGCTTAGAATTGAGAATACGATTTCAAATATTTTGAGATACAGTCTGAGTTAGGGGTACCAATTCAGGGTGTTTTGATTGATGTGAACGATTGGGATGTGTTCAGAAATGCTTCAGGAAGCTATTGGAAAAAAAATTAAGGCTTAAAACTCACTCTAACTTTGATTTCAGTTTTGACTTATATGGCTCATTTTTCAAATTGTCAATAGGCTTTTCAGCGCAGCATATGGTATCCTATGGTTAGGGTTTGACTCAGTGCATATGCTGGAATGGAATTGGTTTGCTATTTGACCTAAAATCATGCTCATGAAAGAACAAGCCCTAGGGTTCTTTCCATTAACCATTTTTCCTTCTTTTTAGCCAAGACCTAGACCTAGTGTGCAACTTAACCCTAGCCTGAGTTTTTGAGTTGGCCCATGATACAAGGAAGTTGTCCAAATTCACATGACACTATTCCATTGGTTTTTGAATTTTATTTGAATTTTCAAAGATTTAAAATGAATTAAATTATCAAAAATTAAATAAAATAGAAAAATCAATATTTGGTCTTGAAATTAACCATGGGACACGTGTGTGGCATGACAAGGATGAATCAAGTGGAAAAAGTGGGCCCTTTTGTCAAAAATTGGAGTTTCAAGGATAGTTGACTTTTGCCATTTCACAAAAATTTCCCAACTTCTACAAGGCATAACTTGCTCAATTTTTAAGCTTTTCACATGTTCTTGGACATTTTGGAAAGTTCTTTGAGTCCTTTAACCAATGCCTTTGGTCCCATGTCATTTTGATTTACCAATCTCAAGTTATGGTCTTTGACTTAAAGTCCCTTTTTGTTGACTTTTGAAAATGACCTGTAATGTTGAAATTGATAACTTTTTGTGAGAGCATTTCTTGGACTTGAAGTATGAAAATGAGTTGTAGGAAATGTCTTTCTCTTCAAAATGAGCTTTGGATGGAATTTTTCTGATAATCCATGTGAAAGTTATGCCTTGGTCAATTTCAGTTGACTTTTTCAGCTGTCCAAATATAGCAACTTTTGCATCTTTGATGATTTCTGAGCCAAATTTTGAGAATCATGATCAAGCATTGATCAAATGATGTTTGTGGCTTCAAAATGATATGTTGACCAAAAATTTGAACTTTTGACTGCCAAATGACCATTTTGCCCCTACAGTTGACTGTAGTGCAATCTAGGGTTTTGACTGTGCAATTTTGAGCTGAATGCCTTGAAACTTGATATGAGAATGCTTGACCATGTTTGTAAGCATATGAGACTTGATTGAGCCTTTGAAAACTTCATTTTCTTGATCAGAACCCAAACCCTAGTTTTGACTGTATAGGAGACAGTTGACCTGCACAACCCTTGGGGAATTTTGTGACTTGGCTTGGCAATTTCTTGAGGAATATGGGAGGGCAAATTTTGGGGTATAACAGTTGCCCCTGTTCAATCTTCTTAGACCTGAGGATGCAGATTGGCTGACGTGCCTTTCGTAATCCGAGGGTAAAAGATGATTGGACACTAGAGTGCCCGGAAATTTGCGCTCACATGTTAGCAATGATGGTGGAATGGGCTTATAGATGCCATCTGGATGTTTAATTGCGTAGGAGATTCCTTGGAGAGAACCTGTATACCTGCAAAACAGAAAATGAGTACCTGACACGTTACAGGAGCCGATTTTTTAGATGCCTGGTATAGATGTGTCCTGACTGGTTACAGGAGCTGAGTCTGGAGCTTCAAACGGCGATGAAAGAACCAGGGATGATTACTTCCTTAGCCTGAATGGTAAGAGAGCCTTGGGCGACTTTAACTTCAACAACGCTTGTTGAGAAAAATCTGGGGTGTCTTCTACTGGGATAAGAATCAGGGAGATCTTAGGGTTGATCTGACTGAACCAGAGAGGCCTTTGACTGGGTAAGAATCAGGAAAATCTTAGGGTCGATTTAACTGAACCGGTCTAGGTCTTGAAATGTCTTCAACTGGATAAGCATCAGGGAGATCTTAGGGTCGATCTGACTGAACCAGAGAAGGCCTTTGACTGGATAAGCATCAGGAAAATCTTGGGACGATTTAACTGAACCGGTCTAGGTCTTGAAATGTCTTCAACTGGATAAGCATCAGGAAAATCTTGGGACGATTTAACTGAACCAGAGAAGGCCTTTGACTGGATAAGCATCAGGAAAATCTTGGGACGATTTAACTGAACCGGTCTAGGTCTTGAAATGTCTTCGACTGGATAAGCATCAGGAAAATCTTGGGACGATTTAACTGAACCAGAGAAGGCCTTTGACTGGATAAGCATCAGGAAAATCTTGGGACGATTTAACTGAACCGGTCTAGGTCTTGAAATGTAGCTTGAGAACTTAACTGGATCTTTCCTGAAAGATAAAAGTCAGTCATATGCAATGCATGATATGGATCAAGCAATGACGTTCTCAACATAAACGAGATTTGTATGATGCAGTGCGTTATGCATGCTATAATGATGTATGTGATGTTTTATGTATGTTTTCGTCTAGGAAAGTAAATCCTTGATGGGTGCCGGGAAGTCGTATCCCGGGCTGGTGTCGAAGAATAGATTTTGCTTCCGCTGGGGATGATAACTGCAAGGATACCGGTAGGAGAAGATGACTCCGTTGCGGAATAAACTTGGCGAATGGAAGATTCTGCGGGGAGAAAAGATACTCTAGTGATCGTGCTGGAAAGCAATACTCTGTGGGAAGAGAGATGCCTTGCTGAGTGTTGATAACCTGCTGAGGATACCGTTGTTATGTTGGAAGTATTGATGGACTTCGCTGGGGATAGGAAAGAACTACGTTGACGACGACCTTTGCTTGGCTTTTGGCTGAGGATAACCCAGTTATATCCTGTTGAGGAAATAACTCTTTAAATCAAGCCAGACGACGCGTTCGTGCTCTGCGAGGGGATAAGCTTCCAGAATCTACTGGGGATAAGCTTACTGCTTGGGGAGATGAATTCCATCTTTCCTGGGGAACTTGGATGGGACTCTCTTGGGGAAGTTTTGATATGCTGGGGAAGTGATTCCTTTGAATGTTGATGTATGCCGCCGGGGAACAATCTTTAGACCAAGACTGTCGGGGATGCTTGTTAGGAATATATGCTGCTGGGGAATATTGGGATCTACTGGAGGGCACCCAATTTCCTTGAGACTTGTTAACTTTGTTTGGGGAAGAATGCACTGACTGCTGTCCTCTGGGGAATTTAAGACGTCTGGTTAGGTTCTTTAGCTGAACCTACCTTGGTACCTTGGAGGATAGAACAATTAGACTGCTCAGCCAACTCTTTATTGCCCCTGTTTCTAGTGTCACCTGCAATTAATTCTTTGTTTCGTATGCAAATATTTATGAGCTAGCAAATTATTGTCAATGCATATATCACAAATTGAACCTTGGACGTTCTTCGCAAAACAAAACAGAAAAAAGGAAAACAGTTGGCACGTTTAACTGAAAAGTATATTTGTATTGATTTTGAATAGCCTGTGAATAGGCGTTTTGTGTACAAGAGGCTGACATCCTAGTAAGAGAAACGTCGCCGAGCAAAAGAGTTTATACAAGTTTTGTACAAAAGAAAATAAAACAGCTGTGTGAAAGATGAATGATCCACTGGGTTTCAACCCTGCTATTGCCTTTATACTCCGTGCATCTCATCACTTGATGACCTTGGTTGAAGGTGAAGCTGACTGACCAATGCCGTCTGAGCTTGATGTAGATACCGGATTCTGGATGCAAAGTGATCCAATGAGACATAGTATTACGCTTTTATCCCTAATTTTTGCCTGGACCGCCCTTTCGGGTTTTCAGTCCACCGGGATACCCATTTTTGCCCAAGCCGCCTTTTCAGGTTTTCGACTTGCCGGGTGTACAGATTTTTCATTTTCATCCCTTCATTTTGCCCGAACCCTTTTGGTTCGACGGGAAGCCCTAACTTTTGCCTAGACATGTCAGCCTAGCGGGTCATTTTTCACGCGTAGTATTTTTTAACTATGTCTGCATTGGCGGGATGAGGAAGATCGTCACCATCCATGTTGGTTAATATCATTGCTCCTCCTGAGAACACATGCTTAACCACAAATGGCCCTTCGTACGTAGGGGTCCATTTTCCCCTTGGATCACTCTGAGGAAGGATGATTCGCTTGATCACCAAATCCCCGACTTGATATTCCTGTGGTCTGACCTTTTTGTTAAATGCCCTGATCATTCGTTTCTGATACGTCTGACCATGGCAGATAGCAGCAAGTCTCTTTTCGTCAATAAGGTTGAGCTGATCAAGTCGAGTCTGGATCCAATCATCTTCATTCAGATTTGCATCCTTCATTATCCGGAGAGAAGGAATTTGTACTTCGATCGGCAAGACTGCCTCCATGCCATAAACCAGAGAGAAAGGAGTTGCCCCGGTTGACGTCCTAGCTGAAGTACGATACCCATGCAGAGCGAACGGTAACATCTCGTGACAATCTTTATACGTTACTGTCATCTTCTGCACGATCTTCTTGATGTTTTTATTAGCTGCTTCTACAGCCCCATTCATCTTCGGTCTGTAAGGAGAAGAATTATGGTGCTGTATCTTGAACTGTTCGCAGAGCTCAGCGATCATCTTATTGTTCAGATTGGTACCGTTATCTGTAATAATCCGCTCAGGGACACCGTACCGACAGATCAGGTTTTGCCGAATGAATCGTGCCACAACAGTCTTGGTTACCGTAGCATAGGATGCTGCCTCAACCCACTTCGTAAAATAATCAATTGCCACTAGGATGAAGCGATGTCCATTAGATGCCGTAGGTTTAATCTCACCGATCATGTCTATACCCCACATTGCAAATGGCCAAGGCGCAGTCAGAACATTCAGGGGAACCGGAGGAACATGCACCTTGTCTGCGTAGATCTGGCATTTATGGCATGTCCTAGAATGTTGGTAACAATCAGCTTCCATGGTGGACCAGTAATATCCTGCCCGTAGGATTTTCTTAGCCATAGTATGTCCACTGGAGTGTGTACCAAAGGTCCCTTCGTGCAGCTCTTCCATGATTCTTTCTGCCTCAGTCTTATCTACACAACGCAGTAGGGTTGAATCCTGGTTTCGCTTGTACAAGATGCCGTTGCTAAGAAAGAACTTGGCTGCAAACCTCCTCAGGAATTTCTTATCATTGACAGATGCTCCTTCAGGGTATTCCTGTGCTTCCAGATATCTCTTCACTTCGTGGTACCAAGGCTTCTCAGTCACCAATTCAGTTTCGAGATCACAACAGTATGCCGGTTCGTCCAGTTTCCAGATGATGATCCGGGGAGCTTCATTATCCCATTTAACCTTGAACATTGAAGACATTGTAGCTAACGCATCCGCCATCTGATTCTCTTCTCTTGGAAAGTGCTCAAATGTTATCTCTGTGAAGTGGGGGATCAGGGCCAACACACATTCTCTATAAGGAATCAAGTTTGGGTGTTTCGTATCCCACTCTCCTTTGATCTGATTGATCACGAGAGCGGAATCTCCGAAGACACTCAGAAATTTGATCCTCAGGTCGATCGCAGCTTGAAGACCCATAATACACGCTTCATACTCCGCCATGTTGTTGGTACAGTTGAAACACAGCCGGGCGGTGAGTGGAGTATGAGTACCTTGTGGAGATACGATTATGGCGCCGATACCATTTCCCAAAGCATTGGATGCTCCGTCAAAATGCATAGACCATCGGGATCCTGGTTCAGGTCCTTCATCCGGTCCAGGTATTTCACAGTCAGTTACTATCATAATGCTTTCATCTGGAAACTCGAAGTTCATTGATTGGTAGTCATCCACAGCTTGATGTGCTAAGTGGTCTGCCAATACACTTCCCTTGATGGCTTTTTGGGTCGTATACTGAATGTCGTATTCCGTCAAGATCATCTGCCATCTTGCAATTCTCCCGGACAGAGCAGGCTTTTCGAATATGTACTTTATAGGATCCATTTTTGAGATCAACAAGGTAGTGTGAGTCAGCATATACTGTCTCAGCCGGCGAGCAGCCCATACCAAAGCGCAGCAAGTTTTCTCAAGCAGTGAGTATCGGGTCTCACAGTCGGTAAACTTTTTGCTAAGGTAATAAATGGCATGCTCTTTTCGGCCAGACTCGTCATGCTGCCCCAACACACACCCCATTGCATTATCAAGCACTGTCAGGTAAAGTATCAAAGGTCTCCCTTCAACTGGTGGCATAAGGATGGGTGGTTCTTGGAGATATTCTTTGATTCTGTCAAAAGCAGCCTGACATTCATCATTCCAACGTACTACCTGATCTTTCTTCAGCAGCTTGAAGATTGGTTCACAGGTAGCAGTCAAGTGTGAGATGAACCGAGCAATGTAATTCAGACGTCCTAGAAAGCCTCTGACTTCCTTCTCTGTCTTAGGAACTGGCATCTCTTGAATAGCTTTGACCTTAGCTGGGTCCACTTGAATGCCTTTATCACTGACCACGAAGCCTAGCAACTTCCCAGATCTTACCCCGAAGGTGCACTTGTTAGGGTTCAACCTCAGCTTGTACAGTTTCAAACGGTCAAACAGTTTCTGCAGATGATCAAGGTGTTCTTCCTCAGTCTGGGACCTAGCGATCATGTCGTCAACATACACTTCTATCTCATGATGGATCATGTCATGAAATAAAGCAACCATGTCACGTTGGTAGGTTGCCCCAGCATTCTTTAGTCCAAAAGGCATGACTTTGTAGCAGAAGGTGCCCCACTGAGTAACAAATGTAGTCTTTTCCATGTCTTCCGGAGCCATCTTGATCTGATTGTAGCCTGAAAAACCATCCATGAAAGAGAACACTTTATGCTGAGCTGTATTATCAACAAGGACATCAATGTGAGGTAGAGGGAAGTCATCCTTGGGGCTGGCCCTGTTCAGATCCCTGTAATCGACACACATCCTGACCTTGCCGTCCTTCTTAGGTACCGGCACCACATTAGCAACCCACTGAGGGTAGGAAGTCACTGCAAGAAACCCGGCATCGAACTGTTTCATAACCTCGGCTTTAATCTTCTCAGACATCTCTGGACGCATACGGCGGACCTTTTGTTTAACCGGAGGGCAATCTTCTTTAGTTGGTAAGTGATGGACCACAATGTCGGTATCTAATCCGGGCATATCTTCGTAGGACCAGGCAAAGATTTCTTTATAGTCATGCAGCATCTGAGTCAACCGTTGCTTCACGCTGAGTTCTAGGTTGGCACCAATCTTCACCTCTTTCTTGTCTTCTTCAGTACCCAGGTTTATTATTTCCACTGGCTCTTCATGGGGTTGAATTGCCCTCTCCTCCTGTTGTAACAGTCTTGCAAGTTCACCAGGCACTTCGCAATCATCTTCACCTTCGTCTTCGGCTAAGTTGATCGGATTTTCGAAGTCATAACTGGCAGTAGCAGAGTCGTTACCAGTGAGATCCAGAGTGGATGGAAACCTGTATGAGTGAGTGTGTGTGTAAATACAGCTGTTTTGCAATATGTAAAGAAAGGAAAGAAAAGGAGCGCAAAATTTGAAATGTGAAAAACGTCCAATGCTTTTATTCATGATATATGATAGTGACAAACAAAAGCCCTCATAAATAAAACCACGGTGCCCCGGGTAAGACACCGGGCCATATAGTCTCAAATTATTGTTTATTACAAATCAAAAACAAAGAAATTCATTACTGGGGAACAATAGAAACAGAGAGATTGTCTTTTGCACTCCAATTGTTAGGCCCACTGTCGGTTGCCGGGTAGATCCAGCTATCAAACTCAGCATCATCCCCTTCGTCTTCGTCTCCAATAGCATTCACTCCATGAGCAGGTAGGGGAGCCGCCACCATATTAGGCTTGTCAGATGCCTCAAACTGTACCTCCTTGGCGTCAATAAGGTCCTGCAGCTTGTTCTTTAGTGCCCAACAGTCATCAGTAGAGTGCCCCGGGCTATCTGAATGGTAAGCACAGCGAGCATTTGGATTAAACTTGGGGGACGCAGTATTGGGAAACTTCGGAGCCTCCCTGACAGTCACTAAATTGGTGGATAGCAACTGTGGCAGGATCTGTGATAAGGTCATGCTTAACCGGGTATACTCTCTCCGGGGTCTTTCGAACTTTTGAGGATTAGTTGGCCGAGGAGCGTCAGCAGGTTTGGCAATCATTACCGCACTGACAGATTGGCGGTGTTCAGGTCGCTCTGTTCTCCGGGAGCTATATACAGCACTAGACTCCTTTTTGAAGGGTTTCTTCTCAGTACTGGAGGAGGCAACTTTCTGTATCTTCCCCGATTTTATACCAGCCTCGATCCTTTCACCAGTCAGGATCAGATCGGTAAACCCAGCAGAGGAATTACCAATGAGATGATTGAAAAATGGACCAGATAGGGTCCCCAAAAACATATCTACCAGCTCCCGATCCGTCAATGGTGGCTGCACCCTGCCAGCCAGGTCTCTCCATTTCTGAGCGTACTCCTTAAAACCTTCACCCGACCCTAGCGACATACCCTGGAGCTGGGTACGCGTAGGAGCGAGGTCGGCATTATACTGATACTGCTTGTAAAAAGCAGTGGCCAGATCCTCCCAGTTACGAATGCTGATTCCATCCAGCTGATAGAACCAATCGAGGTGAGTCCCTGAAAGACTCTCCTGGAAGAAGTGGATCCAAAGGTTCTTGTCTGCTGTGTAAGGCTGGATCTTCCTTACATAAGAACGGAGGTGCATCTTGGGACAGGAAGCCCCATCATACTTCACGAAGGCAGGTGTTTTGAACTTGTGTGGGATCACCACTCCAGTAGATAACCCCAAGTCTCCGAAATCCAATCCAGGTACCCGTTGAACTTCCATAGCCTTTAATCTGTCTTCCAGCTGTTTGTACCGGTCTTCAGCAGGAGGGTACTGTTCGTCGTTGAAGTCTGTTTCAGTATCAGAGCCCACAGGAGTAGTGACCTCCCTTTCTTGGTGACTACCTTCCGTCACAGATGGAGGAGTCCTTTCAGCTTCAACCAAAGTGTTTCCGAGTCTGCGCCCAGTGTTAAATAGCACAGTCCTCCTCTTCTTCTTAGTCTTCTTCAGAAGCATGGTCTTCAACTCTTGTTGACCCTGAGCCAAGCCCTTGATCAGCTCCTGAAATTGGGCGTTTTGCGCCTGAAACTGGACGTTCTGCGCCTGAAGAGCCTTGATAGATGCCTCGGTTGATGATTCAGGGTTCATGATGCTGAAATAAACAGCGAAGAACGGTAAACAACCTGAAAAGAAGAGTACCTATGATGCACATGATGAATGATATGTGTTTATGCGATGCATTCAAGAGTTCGAAAATTCAAATTTGTTGTAGACCAAAAGGAACACACGTTATTATTAAGAAAATCATTGTTTAATACATCAAAGCCTCATGGGCAAAAGTACAAAAAGATCAAATCAATCCCAAAATATGTTGCGCATCTTCTTTGGAGCTATGTAAGTGTTGAGGTTCCTTTCCTCGTGCAACAGGCGGGTGAGCTCCAAGACCTTCCTTTCGCTGGCATGCAAACTAGTCTCAAGAGAATTCCGCTCTTCCTTAAGCTGGATCCAGCTCTTCTGCATCTCTTCCCAGGATGTGGGCATATCAGGGTGCTGAATAACGTGAGACACCTCTCCTTCCAAGGCAGGCTCTTTGATTACTGGAAGCACGTGAGGATAAGGCATTACTAACTTCTGAGAGCGGGCTCGTACCCACTTGAGGTAAGGCTCCAAAGGGATGGAGTTCCTGTGCCCCAGTGTCTTGCTGTCTATCCTACTAGGCATCCTCCAAGCTCTGATAAATCTCTGGCGAAGTCCTTGAGTATCGTTATCGAAGTCAAAAACTATGTCAGGAATCAACATGTCATGAGGACCATCCCTCCGAGCATAACCAAATTGTCTCCAAGCCAGGCATGGACTATAAGTAATACCCCCTCTGATTCCAAGTAAAGGAACATTGGGATACTCCCCGCAACGATCAATGATAGTGACATCTTCTCTGGACCTAGGGCACCAATGTATATCTGCATGTGTAAGAGTCATCAACCGTTGTGACCATCTCAAACCCCGCTCGTTCTTCAGGACTGATTGTGGAAGGTGCGAAATAAACCACTTTCCCAGGAGAGGAGTGCAACACATAAGGACACCTCTTTTTCTCATGGTTCGAGTGTAACATGAGTGAAGGAGGTCCCCCAGCAACGTAGGTATAGGATTCCTGGACATAAAGATCTGGACAGCACTGATATCAATGAGCTGATCTGGGTTAGGGAACAACACCAAACCATAAACAAGGAGGGCCACAACCTCTTCAAAAGCTTGCAAGTCAAGGGAATTCCAACATTCATAGGCCTTTTCAAACAGAAACCTGGCTAAGAACCCTTTAATACCACTTCTAACTTCCCAATGTCCTTTGAGGTCAGATGACTGTAGGTGCAAGGCTTTAGCAATCTTTTCAAGCTTAGGTTCCTTTTCTGTACCGTTGAAGGGTAGCTGATCAAGGATAGGGATCTTCAGGAGTCGGGAGAACTCCTCCAATGTAGGTACCAACTGATAGTCCAAGAAGGTGAAACAGTGATGCAGAGGGTCAAAGAATTGGAACAGGACCTTCATCATATCTTCCTCAATGTTGGTATTGACCAAGCTGATGAGACTTCCATGCCTTTCACTGAATGAAGAGTTCTCGGGAATCCTGGATATAAGCTCCTTAAGCTGAGGAGGGATCCTTACAAGACTGATTGGAATTGTCTTTCTACGAACAGTTTCCATGTCCTACAAAACAAGAACAAAGATGAAAATTCGAACCCCTGAAATGGTTAGTCAATGCATATGATGCTGGATGATGTCATGATGCTATGATTAAACACACCACAGATATTTACAAAGACAAACATGTAAGGCACACAAGGCACACAAGACAAGCCCTTAAGGTTTAAGGCCAGCATGGGGTCTGGGTAGTACCCTCTTGAAGTTGGTGGGTTCAACCTGTCCTAATCAAAGTAACCGGGTTCTAAGGTTCCCAATATCACGGGATTGCTTTCATTGTTCATCGTTTCGATTTAGCCACTGAACTGGCGACCGAAATATTCCAGGAAAGCAACCCTCAATTGAGTGTAGTATCGAGTATCAACCAACCTCGGACTGCACCAAAGTCAGTTATCTCACTACCCTAAAGAGGCCAAGATGGTTCAATTAAGGTTCCTAAGGTCTGTTGATGCTTCATGACACCACATGGAGGCCCCGTACTCTCCTTGACTGAACTCAAGGGTTACCGGTACACACCAAAGTGCCACATCAACGTAGCAGACTGTTTCAACCATGTCGGTATACCCCGCACAGTTCCCTCACAGCCTTGTTGCTACTTTCTAAGAAAGGTATCCCCAGATCCGGGTTAGGATCTATAGAACTCCCAAGCAACCCACAATTTTAAAGCAAACAAGGAAAGCAATTGAAAACACAATGATCTTAGTCCTAAGGTACACCTCACTTTAAGTTTTATCCCCAGCAGAGTCTCCAGTTCTGTGATCGGTGGATCTGGAACTGACTGTTTTAAAGCTGGTTCGCGAAAATGTCGCGGAAGCAAGAGTCGCCACCGTCTTTTATTTTCTCCAATTGGAAAGGACAAAAACACAGAAAAATTCCTTTAAGAGATCGCTCTCGGTTCGGGAGGTAGATTATAGAAAGGGAAGGTGTTAGCACCCTTTCTATCCATGGTTATCCATGGGCTCTTAGATACTTGCTCAATGTGTTTTCAAAAATGTTTGCTTGCTTTTCAATTGTGGGTTAACAAAGTTTCTTTGAAAAATTTCAGTTCGACTCGTACGTCAGAGTGTTTGAAAAATTTGCTTTTGAAAGCTTTTGAAAATGTGTTGGTGAAAAGATGTTTTGCTTTGTTTGAAATTAGAGCAAGTATCCTTGAGAACCTACCTACCCTAAGGAATTCGTCTGTGTAAAAGTCCTTTAAAGTAGTGCCATCCCACCATTGAGAGGTAGGTAGCACCACCGTTGGAGGTGTTCGGGTCAATTCGAGTTTTAGGGACATGGTGATCACCGGAGCAATGGGAAGACACCTTAGAAGCTACCCTCATGCCAGGTTCCCGGATCATGAGGACTTACTAAGACGTCCTCTACTCGACGATCACCTTTCGAGGGGCAAGGCAACAGTGAAGCGTACCCTAGGGGTGGTGTGTGAATTGTGTGTCATTTTCAGTTTATTGTTTGTCTTGTCATGCATTGGTGATCTAACGATTCGATTTTATTTTTGGGCATTCATTCTTTCATGTTATTGTTTAACAGTTAAAAGTACGGGAATTTAAAGTGCGGAAAAGATAAAAGTCCTACGCTATTACAAAGGGCGCGGGTCTACAACGCCAAATTAATCCAGACCCGATTTAAAATAAATTGCAGAAAAGAAATGTCTAATAGCTATTACATGGCTTTGGTACAAGTACATTATCTTCACAAAAGAAATAAATGAAACGCGCGGAAAAGAAAATAATCAAATGCGAGGGCGTTGAACCCTTTAAAGGAATTAAAATAATTAAGTTATCTAAAATTAAAATTAAATGAAAAATGGTATTTTTGTGTTTTTTAGATTTAAAAGAAAAAAGAAAAATTAATTAAAATTAAAATGCTAAACCCTAGTTCTAATGTTTTTTAAGTTTATTATGAAAATATTGACTTTTAACCTAATTTAACTCTAAATTAATTTATGTACAATTTTTAATTTATGAAAATAAATAAATAATATTATTATTCTGAAAAAAAAGAAAATTAAAAAAGAAATAAAAAGTTATTAAACCTAAATTCTATGTTTGGATTTTTATTATGAAAAATATTTAATAAACCTAAATTAAAGCTAAATAATTACAAGCATATTTTTTATGAAAATAATTATAATATAAATCTCTATTATTTTTGGTCTTTTCTGATTTTTGAATGTTTTTTATATTTTATAAAAATAATTAACTAAATAAATAGCAAAATAAAAGAAATAAAAAAGAAAAATTAAAGAAAGAATAAAAATAAAAATAATAAGGCAAACCAGGGGGGGGGGGGGGTAGTCCCCAAATCAGGAGGTAAGGCCCAAGGACATTGGCCCATTAACGCCTGAGTCCATTGACTTTTGGAATTCTGTATCAGCGCATTGACTTTTGATCATGGTACCCCTTGATTCTGAGCCCTTGGATGATTGTCTGGGACACGTATGCGTTTGGATCAGGATGGCATATGGTGCACCTGGATATTAGCAAAGCATAGAATTCTATTTTGAAAAATAATATGGAATTGTGTAGACCTGGGACTCGAACCCAGGTCATGAAGGTCAACAGCGTATGTCCCTGCCAGCTGAGCTACCACGCGTTAGTTAATATATTATGGCACATAAATAATAAAAAGAAAAAAACAGATACATTAGTGGAGGGCGCGCGAAATTCAAATGAACGAATCACGCTTCGCCACGACGTTCTTCTTCCTCGTGTCCCCTGTAATACAAACTCAAAGGCAACAGTTTGGCAAACGTTGCCTAATACCACCTAGCAGAAAATAGCGAAGAGGCCCTCGTCGCTCATAAATTGAGCGCGAGGGTTGGAATCTTTTCGTTTGGATGTACTGAGTGCAATGGCAATGGTCTTGAGCTCTGATTTTTCTTATTTGCAAAAGCCCTAAATTGAGTTCTACAAAACCCTAGAATATGAAAATGGTAGAATCACGTATGATCACCAAAAATGCAATTAAACCCAATGGAGAGCTTAGAAACCTGGTAAGGAACAAGGATATATGATTGAAATGCAATGAAGATGCTTAGAATTGAGAATACGATTTCAAATATTTTGAGATACAGTCTGAGTTAGGGGTACCAATTCAGGGTGTTTTGATTGATGTGAACGATTGGGATGTGTTCAGAAATGCTTCAGGAAGCTATTGGAAAAAAAATTAAGGCTTAAAACTCACTCTAACTTTGATTTCAGTTTTGACTTATATGGCTCATTTTTCAAATTGTCAATAGGCTTTTCAGCGCAGCATATGGTATCCTATGGTTAGGGTTTGACTCAGTGCATATGCTGGAATGGAATTGGTTTGCTATTTGACCTAAAATCATGCTCATGAAAGAACAAGCCCTAGGGTTCTTTCCATTAACCATTTTTCCTTCTTTTTAGCCAAGACCTAGACCTAGTGTGCAACTTAACCCTAGCCTGAGTTTTTGAGTTGGCCCATGATACAAGGAAGTTGTCCAAATTCACATGACACTATTCCATTGGTTTTTGAATTTTATTTGAATTTTCAAAGATTTAAAATGAATTAAATTATCAAAAATTAAATAAAATAGAAAAATCAATATTTGGTCTTGAAATTAACCATGGGACACGTGTGTGGCATGACAAGGATGAATCAAGTGGAAAAAGTGGGCCCTTTTGTCAAAAATTGGAGTTTCAAGGATAGTTGACTTTTGCCATTTCACAAAAATTTCCCAACTTCTACAAGGCATAACTTGCTCAATTTTTAAGCTTTTCACATGTTCTTGGACATTTTGGAAAGGTCTTTGAGTCCTTTAACCAATGCCTTTGGTCCCATGTCATTTTGATTTACCAATCTCAAGTTATGGTCTTTGACTTAAAGTCCCTTTTTGTTGACTTTTGAAAATGACCTGTAATGTTGAAATTGATAACTTTTTGTGAGAGCATTTCTTGGACTTGAAGTATGAAAATGAGTTGTAGGAAATGTCTTTCTCTTCAAAATGAGCTTTGGATGGAATTTTTCTGATAATCCATGTGAAAGTTATGCCTTGGTCAATTTCAGTTGACTTTTTCAGCTGTCCAAATATAGCAACTTTTGCATCTTTGATGATTTCTGAGCCAAATTTTGAGAATCATGATCAAGCATTGATCAAATGATGTTTGTGGCTTCAAAATGATATGTTGACCAAAAATTTGAACTTTTGACTGCCAAATGACCATTTTGCCCCTACAGTTGACTGTAGTGCAATCTAGGGTTTTGACTGTGCAATTTTGAGCTGAATGCCTTGAAACTTGATATGAGAATGCTTGACCATGTTTGTAAGCATATGAGACTTGATTGAGCCTTTGAAAACTTCATTTTCTTGATCAGAACCCAAACCCTAGTTTTGACTGCATAGGAGACAGTTGACCTGCACAACCCTTGGGGAATTTTGTGACTTGGCTTGGCAATTTCTTGAGGAATATGGGAGGGCAAATTTTGGGGTATAACAGTTGCCCCTGTTCAATCTTCTTAGACCTGAGGATGCAGATTGGCTGACGTGCCTTTCGTAATCCGAGGGTAAAAGATGATTGGACACTAGAGTGCCCGGAAATTTGCGCTCACATGTTAGCAATGATGGTGGAATGGGCTTATAGATGCCATCTGGATGTTTAATTGCGTAGGAGATTCCTTGGCGAGAACCTGTATACCTGCAAAACAGAAAATGAGTACCTGACACGTTGCAGGAGCCGATTTTTTAGATGCCTGGTATAGATGTGTCCTGACTGGTTACAGGAGCTGAGTCTGGAGCTTCAAACGGCGATGAAAGAACCAGGGATGATTACTTCCTTAGCCTGAATGGTAAGAGAGCCTTGGGCGACTTTAACTTCAACAACGCTTGTTGAGAAAAATCTGGGGTGTCTTCTACTGGGATAAGAATCAGGGAGATCTTAGGGTTGATCTGACTGAACCAGAGAGGCCTTTGACTGGGTAAGAATCAGGAAAATCTTAGGGTCGATTTAACTGAACCGGTCTAGGTCTTGAAATGTCTTCAACTGGATAAGCATCAGGGAGATCTTAGGGTCGATCTGACTGAACCAGAGAAGGCCTTTGACTGGATAAGCATCAGGAAAATCTTGGGACGATTTAACTGAACTGGTCTAGGTCTTGAAATGTCTTCAACTGGATAAGCATCAGGAAAATCTTGGGACGATTTAACTGAACCAGAGAAGGCCTTTGACTGGATAAGCATCAGGAAAATCTTGGGACGATTTAACTGAACCGGTCTAGGTCTTGAAATGTCTTCGACTGGATAAGCATCAGGAAAATCTTGGGACGATTTAACTGAACCAGAGAAGGCCTTTGACTGGATAAGCATCAGGAAAATCTTGGGACGATTTAACTGAACCGGTCTAGGTCTTGAAATGTAGCTTGAGAACTTAACTGGATCTTTCCTGAAAGATAAAAGTCAGTCATATGCAATGCATGATATGGATCAAGCAATGACGTTCTCAACATAAACGAGATTTGTATGATGCAGTGCGTTATGCATGCTATAATGATGTATGTGATGTTTTATGTATGTTTTCGTCTAGGAAAGTAAATCCTTGATGGGTGCCGGGAAGTCGTATCCCGGGCTGGTGTCGAAGAATAGATTTTGCTTCCGCTGGGGATGATAACTGCAAGGATACCGGTAGGAGAAGATGACTCCGTTGCGGAATAAACTTGGCGAATGGAAGATTCTGCGGGGAGAAAAGATACTCTAGTGATCGTGCTGGAAAGCAATACTCTGTGGGAAGAGAGATGCCTTGCTGAGTGTTGATAACCTGCTGAGGATACCGTTGTTATGTTGGAAGTATTGATGGACTTCGCTGGGGATAGGAAAGAACTACGTTGACGACGACCTTTGCTTGGCTTTTGGCTGAGGATAACCCAGTTATATCCTGTTGAGGAAATAACTCTTTAAATCAAGCCAGACGACGCGTTCGTGCTCTGCGAGGGGATAAGCTTCCAGAATCTACTGGGGATAAGCTTACTGCTTGGGGAGATGAATTCCATCTTTCCTGGGGAACTTGGATGGGACTCTCTTGGGGAAGTTTTGATATGCTGGGGAAGTGATTCCTTTGAATGTTGATGTATGCCGCCGGGGAACAATCTTTAGACCAAGACTGTCGGGGATGCTTGTTAGGAATATATGCTGCTGGGGAATATTGGGATCTACTGGAGGGCACCCAATTTCCTTGAGACTTGTTAACTTTGTTTGGGGAAGAATGCACTGACTGCTGTCCTCTGGGGAATTTAAGACGTCTGGTTAGGTTCTTTAGCTGAACCTACCTTGGTACCTTGGAGGATAGAACAATTAGACTGCTCAGCCAACTCTTTATTGCCCCTGTTTCTAGTGTCACCTGCAATTAATTCTTTGTTTCGTATGCAAATATTTATGAGCTAGCAAATTATTGTCAATGCATATATCACAAATTGAACCTTGGACGTTCTTCGCAAAACAAAACAGAAAAAAGGAAAACAGTTGGCACGTTTAACTGAAAAGTATATTTGTATTGATTTTGAATAGCCTGTGAATAGGCGTTTTGTGTACAAGAGGCTGACATCCTAGTAAGAGAAACGTCGCCGAGCAAAAGAGTTTATACAAGTTTTGTACAAAAGAAAATAAAACAGCTGTGTGAAAGATGAATGATCCACTGGGTTTCAACCCTGCTATTGCCTTTATACTCCGTGCATCTCATCACTTGATGACCTTGGTTGAAGGTGAAGCTGACTGACCAATGCCGTCTGAGCTTGATGTAGATACCGGATTCTGGATGCAAAGTGATCCAATGAGACATAGTATTACGCTTTTATCCCTAATTTTTGCCTGGACCGCCCTTTCGGGTTTTCAGTCCACCGGGATACCCATTTTTGCCCAAGCCGCCTTTTCAGGTTTTCGACTTGCCGGGTGTACAGATTTTTCATTTTCATCCCTTCATTTTGCCCGAACCCTTTTGGTTCGACGGGAAGCCCTAACTTTTGCCTAGACATGTCAGCCTAGCGGGTCATTTTTCACGCGTAGTATTTTTTAACTATGTCTGCATTGGCGGGATGAGGAAGATCGTCACCATCCATGTTGGTTAATATCATTGCTCCTCCTGAGAACACATGCTTAACCACAAATGGCCCTTCGTACGTAGGGGTCCATTTGCCCCTTGGATCACTCTGAGGAAGGATGATTCGCTTGATCACCAAATCCCCGACTTGATATTCCTGTGGTCTGACCTTTTTGTTAAATGCCCTGATCATTCGTTTCTGATACGTCTGACCATGGCAGATAGCAGCAAGTCTCTTTTCGTCAATAAGGTTGAGCTGATCAAGTCGAGTCTGGATCCAATCATCTTCATTCAGATTTGCATCCTTCATTATCCGGAGAGAAGGAATTTGTACTTCGATCGGCAAGACTGCCTCCATGCCATAAACCAGAGAGAAAGGAGTTGCCCCGGTTGACGTCCTAGCTGAAGTACGATACCCATGCAGAGCGAACGGTAACATCTCGTGACAATCTTTATACGTTACTGTCATCTTCTGCACGATCTTCTTGATGTTTTTATTAGCTGCTTCTACAGCCCCATTCATCTTCGGTCTGTAAGGAGAAGAATTATGGTGCTGTATCTTGAACTGTTCGCAGAGCTCAGCGATCATCTTATTGTTCAGATTGGTACCGTTATCTGTAATAATCCGCTCAGGGACACCGTACCGACAGATCAGGTTTTGCCGAATGAATCGTGCCACAACAGTCTTGGTTACCGTAGCATAGGATGCTGCCTCAACCCACTTCGTAAAATAATCAATTGCCACTAGGATGAAGCGATGTCCATTAGATGCCGTAGGTTTAATCTCACCGATCATGTCTATACCCCACATTGCAAATGGCCAAGGCGCAGTCAGAACATTCAGGGGAACCGGAGGAACATGCACCTTGTCTGCGTAGATCTGGCATTTATGGCATGTCCTAGAATGTTGGTAACAATCAGCTTCCATGGTGGACCAGTAATATCCTGCCCGTAGGATTTTCTTAGCCATAGTATGTCCACTGGAGTGTGTACCAAAGGTCCCTTCGTGCAGCTCTTCCATGATTCTTTCTGCCTCAGTCTTATCTACACAACGCAGTAGGGTTGAATCCTGGTTTCGCTTGTACAAGATGCCGTTGCTAAGAAAGAACTTGGCTGCAAACCTCCTCAGGAATTTCTTATCATTGACAGATGCTCCTTCAGGGTATTCCTGTGCTTCCAGATATCTCTTCACTTCGTGGTACCAAGGCTTCTCAGTCACCAATTCAGTTTCGAGATCACAACAGTATGCCGGTTCGTCCAGTTTCCAGATGATGATCCGGGGAGCTTCATTATCCCATTTAACCTTGAACATTGAAGACATTGTAGCTAACGCATCCGCCAGCTGATTCTCTTCTCTTGGAAAGTGCTCAAATGTTATCTCTGTGAAGTGGGGGATCAGGGCCAACACACATTCTCTATAAGGAATCAAGTTTGGGTGTTTCGTATCCCACTCTCCTTTGATCTGATTGATCACGAGAGCGGAATCTCCGAAGACACTCAGAAATTTGATCCTCAGGTCGATCGCAGCTTGAAGACCCATAATACACGCTTCATACTCCGCCATGTTGTTGGTACAGTTGAAACACAGCCGGGCGGTGAGTGGAGTATGAGTACCTTGTGGAGATACGATTATGGCGCCGATACCATTTCCCAAAGCATTGGATGCTCCGTCAAAATGCATAGACCATCGGGATCCTGGTTCAGGTCCTTCATCCGGTCCAGGTATTTCACAGTCAGTTACTATCATAATGCTTTCATCTGGAAACTCGAAGTTCATTGATTGGTAGTCATCCACAGCTTGATGTGCTAAGTGGTCTGCCAATACACTTCCCTTGATGGCTTTTTGGGTCGTATACTGAATGTCGTATTCCGTCAAGATCATCTGCCATCTTGCAATTCTCCCGGACAGAGCAGGCTTTTCGAATATGTACTTTATAGGATCCATTTTTGAGATCAACAAGGTAGTGTGAGTCAGCATATACTGTCTCAGCCGGCGAGCAGCCCATACCAAAGCGCAGCAAGTTTTCTCAAGCAGTGAGTATCGGGTCTCACAGTCGGTAAACTTTTTGCTAAGGTAATAAATGGCATGCTCTTTTCGGCCAGACTCGTCATGCTGCCCCAGCACACACCCCATTGCATTATCAAGCACTGTCAGGTAAAGTATCAAAGGTCTCCCTTCAACTGGTGGCATAAGGATGGGTGGTTCTTGGAGATATTCTTTGATTCTGTCAAAAGCAGCCTGACATTCATCATTCCAACGTACTACCTGATCTTTCTTCAGCAGCTTGAAGATTGGTTCACAGGTAGCAGTCAAGTGTGAGATGAACCGAGCAATGTAATTCAGACGTCCTAGAAAGCCTCTGACTTCCTTCTCTGTCTTAGGAACTGGCATCTCTTGAATAGCTTTGACCTTAGCTGGGTCCACTTGAATGCCTTTATCACTGACCACGAAGCCTAGCAACTTCCCAGATCTTACCCCGAAGGTGCACTTGTTAGGGTTCAACCTCAGCTTGTACAGTTTCAAACGGTCAAACAGTTTCTGCAGATGATCAAGGTGTTCTTCCTCAGTCTGGGACCTAGCGATCATGTCGTCAACATACACTTCTATCTCATGATGGATCATGTCATGAAATAAAGCAACCATGGCACGTTGGTAGGTTGCCCCAGCATTCTTTAGTCCAAAAGGCATGACTTTGTAGCAGAAGGTGCCCCACTGAGTAACAAATGTAGTCTTTTCCATGTCTTCCGGAGCCATCTTGATCTGATTGTAGCCTGAAAAACCATCCATGAAAGAGAACACTTTATGCTGAGCTGTATTATCAACAAGGACATCAATGTGAGGTAGAGGGAAGTCATCCTTGGGGCTGGCCCTGTTCAGATCCCTGTAATCGACACACATCCTGACCTTGCCGTCCTTCTTAGGTACCGGCACCACATTAGCAACCCACTGAGGGTAGGAAGTCACTGCAAGAAACCCGGCATCGAACTGTTTCATAACCTCGGCTTTAATCTTCTCAGACATCTCTGGACGCATACGGCAGACCTTTTGTTTAACCGGAGGGCAATCTTCTTTAGTTGGTAAGTGATGGACCACAATGTCGGTATCTAATCCGGGCATATCTTCGTAGGACCAGGCAAAGATTTCTTTATAGTCATGCAGCATCTGATTCAACCGTTGCTTCACGCTGAGTTCTAGGTTGGCACCAATCTTCACCTCTTTCTTGTCTTCTTCAGTACCCAGGTTTATTATTTCCACTGGCTCTTCATGGGGTTGAATTGCCCTCTCCTCCTGTTGTAACAGTCTTGCAAGTTCACCAGGCACTTCGCAATCATCTTCACCTTCGTCTTCGGCTAAGTTGATCGGATTTTCGAAGTCATAACTGGCAGTAGCAGAGTCGTTACCAGTGAGATCCAGAGTGGATGGAAACCTGTATGAGTGAGTGTGTGTGTAAATACAGCTGTTTTGCAATATGTAAAGAAAGGAAAGAAAAGGAGCGCAAAATTTGAAATGTGAAAAACGTCCAATGCTTTTATTCATGATATATGATAGTGACAAACAAAAGCCCTCATAAATAAAACCACGGTGCCCCGGGTAAGACACCGGGCCATATAGTCTCAAATTATTGTTTATTACAAATCAAAAACAAAGAAATTCATTACTGGGGAACAATAGAAACAGAGAGATTGTCTTTTGCACTCCAATTGTTAGGCCCACTGTCGGTTGCCGGGTAGATCCAGCTATCAAACTCAGCATCATCCCCTTCGTCTTCGTCTCCAATAGCATTCACTCCATGAGCAGGTAGGGGAGCCGCCACCATATTAGGCTTGTCAGATGCCTCAAACTGTACCTCCTTGGCGTCAATAAGGTCCTGCAGCTTGTTCTTTAGTGCCCAACAGTCATCAGTAGAGTGCCCCGGGCTATCTGAATGGTAAGCACAGCGAGCATTTGGATTAAACTTGGGGGACGCAGTATTGGGAAACTTCGGAGCCTCCCTGACAGTCACTAAATTGGTGGATAGCAACTGTGGCAGGATCTGTGATAAGGTCATGCTTAACCGGGTATACTCTCTCCGGGGTCTTTCGAACTTTTGAGGATTAGTTGGCCGAGGAGCGTCAGCAGGTTTGGCAATCATTACCGCACTGACAGATTGGCGGTGTTCAGGTCGCTCTGTTCTCCGGGAGCTATATACAGCACTAGACTCCTTTTTGAAGGGTTTCTTCTCAGTACTGGAGGAGGCAACTTTCTGTATCTTCCCCGATTTTATACCAGCCTCGATCCTTTCACCAGTCAGGATCAGATCGGTAAACCCAGCAGAGGAATTACCAATGAGATGATTGAAAAATGGACCAGATAGGGTCCCCAAAAACATATCTACCAGCTCCCGATCCGTCAATGGTGGCTGCACCCTGCCAGCCAGGTCTCTCCATTTCTGAGCGTACTCCTTAAAACCTTCACCCGACCCTAGCGACATACCCTGGAGCTGGGTACGCGTAGGAGCGAGGTCGGCATTATACTGATACTGCTTGTAAAAAGCAGTGGCCAGATCCTCCCAGTTACGAATGCTGATTCCATCCAGCTGATAGAACCAATCGAGGTGAGTCCCTGAAAGACTCTCCTGGAAGAAGTGGATCCAAAGGTTCCTGTCTGCTGTGTAAGGCTGGATCTTCCTTACATAAGAACGGAGGTGCATCTTGGGACAGGAAGCCCCATCATACTTCACGAAGGCAGGTGTTTTGAACTTGTGTGGGATCACCACTCCAGTAGATAACCCCAAGTCTCCGAAATCCAATCCAGGTACCCGTTGAACTTCCATAGCCTTTAATCTGTCTTCCAGCTGTTTGTACCGGTCTTCAGCAGGAGGGTACTGTTCGTCGTTGAAGTCTGTTTCAGTATCAGAGCCCACAGGAGTAGTGACCTCCCTTTCTTGGTGACTACCTTCCGTCACAGATGGAGGAGTCCTTTCAGCTTCAACCAAAGTGTTTCCGAGTCTGCGCCCAGTGTTAAATAGCACAGTCCTCCTCTTCTTCTTAGTCTTCTTCAGAAGCATGGTCTTCAACTCTTGTTGACCCTGAGCCAAGCCCTTGATCAGCTCCTGAAATTGGGCGTTTTGCGCCTGAAACTGGACGTTCTGCGCCTGAAGAGCCTTGATAGATGCCTCGGTTGATGATTCAGGGTTCATGATGCTGAAATAAACAGCGAAGAACGGTAAACAACCTGAAAAGAAGAGTACCTATGATGCACATGATGAATGATATGTGTTTATGCGATGCATTCAAGAGTTCGAAAATTCAAATTTGTTGTAGACCAAAAGGAACACACGTTATTATTAAGAAAATCATTGTTTAATACATCAAAGCCTCATGGGCAAAAGTACAAAAAGATCAAATCAATCCCAAAATATGTTGCGCATCTTCTTTGGAGCTATGTAAGTGTTGAGGTTCCTTTCCTCGTGCAACAGGCGGGTGAGCTCCAAGACCTTCCTTTCGCTGGCATGCAAACTAGTCTCAAGAGAATTCCGCTCTTCCTTAAGCTGGATCCAGCTCTTCTGCATCTCTTCCCAGGATGTGGGCATATCAGGGTGCTGAATAACGTGAGACACCTCTCCTTCCAAGGCAGGCTCTTTGATTACTGGAAGCACGTGAGGATAAGGCATTACTAACTTCTGAGAGCGGGCTCGTACCCACTTGAGGTAAGGCTCCAAAGGGATGGAGTTCCTGTGCCCCAGTGTCTTGCTGTCTATCCTACTAGGCATCCTCCAAGCTCTGATAAATCTCTGGCGAAGTCCTTGAGTATCGTTATCGAAGTCAAAAACTATGTCAGGAATCAACATGTCATGAGGACCATCCCTCCGAGCATAACCAAATTGTCTCCAAGCCAGGCATGGACTATAAGTAATACCCCCTCTGATTCCAAGTAAAGGAACATTGGGATACTCCCCGCAACGATCAATGATAGTGACATCTTCTCTGGACCTAGGGCACCAATGTATATCTGCATGTGTAAGAGTCATCAACCGTTGTGACCATCTCAAACCCCGCTCGTTCTTCAGGACTGATTGTGGAAGGTGCGAAATAAACCACTTTCCCAGGAGAGGAGTGCAACACATAAGGACACCTCTTTTTCTCATGGTTCGAGTGTAACATGAGTGAAGGAGGTCCCCCAGCAACGTAGGTATAGGATTCCTGGACATAAAGATCTGGACAGCACTGATATCAATGAGCTGATCTGGGTTAGGGAACAACACCAAACCATAAACAAGGAGGGCCACAACCTCTTCAAAAGCTTGCAAGTCAAGGGAATTCCAACATTCATAGGCCTTTTCAAACAGAAACCTGGCTAAGAACCCTTTAATACCACTTCTAACTTCCCAATGTCCTTTGAGGTCAGATGACTGTAGGTGCAAGGCTTTAGCAATCTTTTCAAGCTTAGGTTCCTTTTCTGTACCGTTGAAGGGTAGCTGATCAAGGATAGGGATCTTCAGGAGTCGGGAGAACTCCTCCAATGTAGGTACCAACTGATAGTCCAAGAAGGTGAAACAGTGATGCAGAGGGTCAAAGAATTGGAACAAGACCTTCATCATATCTTCCTCAATGTTGGTATTGACCAAGCTGATGAGACTTCCATGCCTTTCACTGAATGAAGAGTTCTCGGGAATCCTGGATATAAGCTCCTTAAGCTGAGGAGGGATCCTTACAAGACTGATTGGAATTGTCTTTCTACGAACAGTTTCCATGTCCTACAAAACAAGAACAAAGATGAAAATTCGAACCCCTGAAATGGTTAGTCAATGCATATGATGCTGGATGATGTCATGATGCTATGATTAAACACACCACAGATATTTACAAAGACAAACATGTAAGGCACACAAGGCACACAAGACAAGCCCTTAAGGTTTAAGGCCAGCATGGGGTCTGGGTAGTACCCTCTTGAAGTTGGTGGGTTCAACCTGTCCTAATCAAAGTAACCGGGTTCTAAGGTTCCCAATATCACGGGATTGCTTTCATTGTTCATCGTTTCAATTTAGCCACTGAACTGGCGACCGAAATATTCCAGGAAAGCAACCCTCAATTGAGTGTAGTATCGAGTATCAACCAACCTCGGACTGCACCAAAGTCAGTTATCTCACTACCCTAAAGAGGCCAAGATGGTTCAATTAAGGTTCCTAAGGTCTGTTGATGCTTCATGACACCACATGGAGGCCCCGTACTCTCCTTGACTGAACTCAAGGGTTACCGGTACACACCAAAGTGCCACATCAACGTAGCAGACTGTTTCAACCATGTCGGTATACCCCGCACAGTTCCCTCACAGCCTTGTTGCTACTTTCTAAGAAAGGTATCCCCAGATCCGGGTTAGGATCTATAGAACTCCCAAGCAACCCACAATTTTAAAGCAAACAAGGAAAGCAATTGAAAACACAATGATCTTAGTCCTAAGGTACACCTCACTTTAAGTTTTATCCCCAGCAGAGTCGCCAGTTCTGTGATCGGTGGATCTGGAACTGACTGTTTTAAAGCTGGTTCGCGAAAATGTCGCGGAAGCAAGAGTCGCCACCGTCTTTTATTTTCTCCAATTGGAAAGGACAAAAGCACAGAAAAATTCCTTTAAGAGATCGCTCTCGGTTCGGGAGGTAGATTATAGAAAGGGAAGGTGTTAGCACCCTTTCTATCCATGGTTATCCATGGGCTCTTAGATACTTGCTCAATGTGTTTTCAAAAATGTTTGCTTGCTTTTCAATTGTGGGTTAACAAAGTTTCTTTGAAAAATTTCAGTTCGACTCGTACGTCAGAGTGTTTGAAAAATTTGCTTTTGAAAGCTTTTGAAAATGTGTTGGTGAAAAGATGTTTTGCTTTGTTTGAAATTAGAGCAAGTATCCTTGAGAACCTACCTACCCTAAGGAATTCGTCTGTGTAAAAGTCCTTTAAAGTAGTGCCATCCCACCATTGAGAGGTAGGTAGCACCACCGTTGGAGGTGTTTGGGTCAATTCGAGTTTTAGGGACATGGTGATCACCGGAGCAATGGGAAGACACCTTAGAAGCTACCCTCATGCCAGGTTCCCGGATCATGAGGACTTACTAAGACGTCCTCTACTCGACGATCACCTTTCGAGGGGCAAGGCAACAGTGAAGCGTACCCTAGGGGTGGTGTGTGAATTGTGTGTCATTTTCAGTTTATTGTTTGTCTTGTCATGCATTGGTGATCTAACGATTCGATTTTATTTTTGGGCATTCATTCTTTCATGTTATTGTTTAACAGTTAAAAGTACGGGAATTTAAAGTGCGGAAAAGATAAAAGTCCTACGCTATTACAAAGGGCGCGGGTCTACAACGCCAAATTAATCCAGACCCGATTTAAAATAAATTGCAGAAAAGAAATGTCTAATAGCTATTACATGGCTTTGGTACAAGTACATTATCTTCACAAAAGAAATAAATGAAACGCGCGGAAAAGAAAATAATCAAATGCGAGGGCGTTGAACCCTTTAAAGGAATTAAAATAATTAAGTTATCTAAAATTAAAATTAAATGAAAAATGGTATTTTTGTGTTTTTTAGATTTAAAAGAAAAAAGAAAAATTAATTAAAATTAAAATGCTAAACCCTAGTTCTAATGTTTTTTAAGTTTATTATGAAAATATTGACTTTTAACCTAATTTAACTCTAAATTAATTTATGTACAATTTTTAATTTATGAAAATAAATAAATAATATTATTATTCTGAAAAAAAAGAAAATTAAAAAAGAAATAAAAAGTTATTAAACCTAAATTCTATGTTTGGATTTTTATTATGAAAAATATTTAATAAACCTAAATTAAAGCTAAATAATTACAAGCATATTTTTTATGAAAATAATTATAATATAAATCTCTATTATTTTTGGTCTTTTCTGATTTTTGAATGTTTTTTATATTTTATAAAAATAATTAACTAAATAAATAGCAAAATAAAAGAAATAAAAAAGAAAAATTAAAGAAAGAATAAAAATAAAAATAATAAGGCAAACCAGGGGGGGGGGTAGTCCCCAAATCAGGAGGTAAGGCCCAAGGACATTGGCCCATTAACGCCTGAGTCCATTGACTTTTGGAATTCTGTATCAGCGCATTGACTTTTGATCATGGTACCCCTTGATTCTGAGCCCTTGGATGATTGTCTGGGACACGTATGCGTTTGGATCAGGATGGCATATGGTGCACCTGGATATTAGCAAAGCATAGAATTCTATTTTGAAAAATAATATGGAATTGTGTAGACCTGGGACTCGAACCCAGGTCATGAAGGTCAACAGCGTATGTCCCTGCCAGCTGAGCTACCACGCGTTAGTTAATATATTATGGCACATAAATAATAAAAAGAAAAAAACAGATACATTAGTGGAGGGCGCGCGAAATTCAAATGAACGAATCACGCTTCGCCACGACGTTCTTCTTCCTCGTGTCCCCTGTAATACAAACTCAAAGGCAACAGTTTGGCAAACGTTGCCTAATACCACCTAGCAGAAAATAGCGAAGAGGCCCTCGTCGCTCATAAATTGAGCGCGAGGGTTGGAATCTTTTCGTTTGGATGTACTGAGTGCAATGGCAATGGTCTTGAGCTCTGATTTTTCTTATTTGCAAAAGCCCTAAATTGAGTTCTACAAAACCCTAGAATATGAAAATGGTAGAATCACGTATGATCACCAAAAATGCAATTAAACCCAATGGAGAGCTTAGAAACCTGGTAAGGAACAAGGATATATGATTGAAATGCAATGAAGATGCTTAGAATTGAGAATACGATTTCAAATATTTTGAGATACAGTCTGAGTTAGGGGTACCAATTCAGGGTGTTTTGATTGATGTGAACGATTGGGATGTGTTCAGAAATGCTTCAGGAAGCTATTGGAAAAAAAATTAAGGCTTAAAACTCACTCTAACTTTGATTTCAGTTTTGACTTATATGGCTCATTTTTCAAATTGTCAATAGGCTTTTCAGCGCAGCATATGGTATCCTATGGTTAGGGTTTGACTCAGTGCATATGCTGGAATGGAATTGGTTTGCTATTTGACCTAAAATCATGCTCATGAAAGAACAAGCCCTAGGGTTCTTTCCATTAACCATTTTTCCTTCTTTTTAGCCAAGACCTAGACCTAGTGTGCAACTTAACCCTAGCCTGAGTTTTTGAGTTGGCCCATGATACAAGGAAGTTGTCCAAATTCACATGACACTATTCCATTGGTTTTTGAATTTTATTTGAATTTTCAAAGATTTAAAATGAATTAAATTATCAAAAATTAAATAAAATAGAAAAATCAATATTTGGTCTTGAAATTAACCATGGGACACGTGTGTGGCATGACAAGGATGAATCAAGTGGAAAAAGTGGGCCCTTTTGTCAAAAATTGGAGTTTCAAGGATAGTTGACTTTTGCCATTTCACAAAAATTTCCCACCTTCTACAAGGCATAACTTGCTCAATTTTTAAGCTTTTCACATGTTCTTGGACATTTTGGAAAGGTCTTTGAGTCCTTTAACCAATGCCTTTGGTCCCATGTCATTTTGATTTACCAATCTCAAGTTATGGTCTTTGACTTAAAGTCCCTTTTTGTTGACTTTTGAAAATGACCTGTAATGTTGAAATTGATAACTTTTTGTGAGAGCATTTCTTGGACTTGAAGTATGAAAATGAGTTGTAGGAAATGTCTTTCTCTTCAAAATGAGCTTTGGATGGAATTTTTCTGATAATCCATGTGAAAGTTATGCCTTGGTCAATTTCAGTTGACTTTTTCAGCTGTCCAAATATAGCAACTTTTGCATCTTTGATGATTTCTGAGCCAAATTTTGAGAATCATGATCAAGCATTGATCAAATGATGTTTGTGGCTTCAAAATGATATGTTGACCAAAAATTTGAACTTTTGACTGCCAAATGACCATTTTGCCCCTACAGTTGACTGTAGTGCAATCTAGGGTTTTGACTGTGCAATTTTGAGCTGAATGCCTTGAAACTTGATATGAGAATGCTTGACCATGTTTGTAAGCATATGAGACTTGATTGAGCCTTTGAAAACTTCATTTTCTTGATCAGAACCCAAACCCTAGTTTTGACTGTATAGGAGACAGTTGACCTGCACAACCCTTGGGGAATTTTGTGACTTAGCTTGGCAATTTCTTGAGGAATATGGGAGGGCAAATTTTGGGGTATAACAGCGATGATAATACGAAACTGCACATCAAAGAGAAACTGAAGAAGATTGCATATATGAAAACCACAAACTTGAAACCACCTTCTCAATCGGTAAAAATAAAAGGTGCTTCTAAGAAGGTCAAGCCTACACCGAGTGACAATTAAAGGATGTTGTCTCCTTCATATTTTGAATATGTTGACAAACTTTTTCTGGATTCACCAACTCCAAAATCTCAAAAAAGTGTTTTCAAAGGAGCTCGCATTAACAAACCACATTCTTTCATTTGCTCCACCAAAAATCCAACTCATTGACGAGATGTCAGTTTTTATGCTCAAATACATTGAACGGATCATCAATGTAGAGGGTGACAGTAACTACAATTTTGGAGCCGTTATGCTTTGTTCTATAAAGGAGAACTTATCCAATAGTTAAGGGGCATTAAATAATCGTACACATGACTATACAGGAAAAATGAAACTTTTGAAGCAATTTATCACTCTCTTGTTCCTTTTGTAAGTGGACATGCACTAAAGGATAAATATATGCGCTTCCATGAAGTGGGTCTTCTCATAACAAATGAATATGATATAGTGTGTATTGATCTTACAAGATACCTGTGATACAGTGGGAGAACTGACTTGGGTGTTTTGCATTTGATCGCAAATGTTGCGGTTAGCAAGAGTCGTCACTGACTTTTCTTTTATCCAAAAGGAAAGGTGAAAAAGCACAGGAAATACCTTTGAAATTGTTTCTTGAGTTCGGGGGGTAGATTATGAAAAGGGAAGGTATTAGCACCCTTTTCATCCATGTTTTTCCATGGGCTCTTAGTTACTTTCTAGATCACTTGCTTTTGTTTGAAATTGTGCTTTGTGTGGTTTTTGAAAGTATTTTGTAAAGAGGCCATTGTTTAGGCAAACTTTGTAATGATTCTCGTTCTTAAGAATGTATACAAAGATGTTGATCTTTTGAAAATATTTTCAAGTTTGTAAGATATTTTGAAAGTGTGGGTGTTTGTTTTTGAAAATAGCATGGATGTTTTGTTTTGAAATTGAGCAAGTAACTAAGAACATTCTACCTACTCAAAAGTCTTTCATGTTCATTTCCTTTTTCCTTTGACATTGTTATCTTACCATTGATTTGGTAAGTAACCCTACCTTTGGATGTAAATGGGACGGGCGTGGGTCATCATATAACCATGATTAGCAACGTTGCAAGGTATCTTAGCATTCTCTTTTTAGGGATTAAGATCATTTGAAAGGCAACATAGATAGCGTCATCGAGGGACTATGATCTTATATTTTGTTTGTTTTTGCTAAGATACCTCACATGCATAATATGACAATTTTGTAAGGCAACCAAGTGGATTTTACCCTAAGGGTGCTTGTGTACAAGTGTATTGTTTTTCATGCTTGGTTTTGTCTTTGATTAGGATTTTCTAATTGATTGGTTTTAGTCTTTCCATACAAACCCTAATTACTAGCATTTGTATATAAAGTGATAAATTGCGGAATTTAAAATTACCACGCTATTACAATACTTGTGGGAGAGGGGTGTACAAATTACAAATGGGGAATGCAAGAAAATAAAGTCTAATTATCTATTACAACCATATTGAATTTGGATAAATAATGTACAAAAATGAATAAATATACAAGAATGTAAAATGGAAAGAAAGAGGACTTTTATTTGGGTTTTATAGGGAAAAAGGGGTTTTGTTTTAACCTAATTAAAAAGAAAAATAATTAATTAAATTAGTAAAAAGTAAAACCTAAATTTACTAGGAAAAGAATTTAAATAAAACCATAACCTATTAATTGATTAAAAAAGAAATTAAGTTTATAAGAAGAATATTTTTGGTATTTTTGTCTTAAAAATAATTTATAGTATTATAAAATATTTTTGGTCTTTTTATATTTTAAAATAATATATTTAAATTGTGTAAAAGAAAATAATAAATAAAAAACTAGTTTCTAATTAAATTTACAAATCAATTAGTAAAAGAAATAAAGTATGATTAAATAAAAATATTTTTTTTGTGTAAAAAATAAATAAACTATATCAAAATATAAATCTAATGTTTTTATATTTTTTCTGATTTTTTTTAGTATTAGATAAAATATTTAAGAAAACAAATAAATAAAAATGAAAAAAATAAAATAAAATGGGTCAGGGTGTGAATATCCAACAAGGGGGGTCAGAAGTGAAAAAACATAAGGCCCAAGGGGATGAGGCCCAACGCTGCCAAAAAAGTCAAAATATGTGGAAAAAAATGAAAATAAAATCCAAAAGGGTACCACTGGGGCTCGAACTCAGGTTCCTATAGTCACTTGCGCGTGTTTCTACCACTGGGGTGGCTATACATCCATTTATTAATATCAAACCATAAATATATATGGTAAACACGTTCCTGAGGCCAACTTCATCTTCAACCTCACGCCCAGCCTGAACCTCTGTATCTTATTCAATTCTCAACAAAAATGAAAAATGTAAACAGGAAACTTGTAGCAAATTTCCTCACAATTTCAGAAATACAAAGCAATAAAATTCTAGATCAAAGACAAGCATGAATTTTAATGGCCCTAATCTGAACCCTAAAAATTTCAGAAACTTCAATCTTAAAATTCTCTAAGCTCAAGCAATATAAATGAAAACTATGGACATGGTTAGCTTTAGGGCAATGATATCTACATTTTTCATTCACAAATAAACCATTAATGATGCCTGTATGAAGAGTTCAAAAGTCAGAAAACTCACCTTGCAAGAGGGTATCGTGTTTTGAGTTTGAGTAGCTTTTAGTGAGTTCCAATGATTGGATTAGCTTCCTCAAGTTCCCAGGAAGCTAATGTGATGCTTAGCTTGAGCTGAAAGTGCCTGAGGAGTTCTGGAGAAGCCAAGGTGCAATGTGCTATTTTTGAAAATGGTGGATGATGATGGAGGTGTTACAGTGGTGTTGCAGGTATTGTAATTGTTTGTGTATGTTATTTAGAAGCTTTTGAAAGTAAAAGGCCAAGAAACGCACGAGCAAATTTGGAGATTGGATTCAAAACTCAGAAATGGAAAGTTTTGAGGTGTTTTTGGTGATTTCGTGTTCTTGGTGTTTTCAGGGATTAAGAATGCATGGGATTTGTGGAAAATGACTTGTGTATGTATTTGCAAAAGGTCTTGTGCTTTGGAGAGTTAGAAGTACAAGTTACAAACTAATTGTTAGGTTACTTGATTTTGAAGAAAAGTGGGAAAACAAGTTTCAATGTGTAGTACAAGCATGGGTTGGGTGATTGTAAGTGTTGAGATCAACTTCTCTTGAGTTATAAGACATGTATGATCAGAAAAGAACAAGTGCGAGGCTCAAGAACAAGTTTTATGCAAAAAGCCACTTTATCAAAATGACATTGTGCACTTTCTTCCCAAAATGGATATAAAGCATGGCCTTGTATTGAATGCTTGAATTGAGACCTATAACAGCTGTTCAAGCAATTAATAATGGAGTTTCTAACAAGTTTGAGGCCTGCAAAGTAGAGGTTATGCAACATAAGTTTGAATTTTGAATCTTGTTCATCACAAAATGACTTGTAATTCAAGTGTGAAAACCCTAACTTCATCTCTTCGATTCTCCCTACTCAAAAATGATCTCAAAGAGTTCTTGGACATTTTGAAAATCTTGTAATGTGATCTAAAACCCCTCTTTGAATCACTTTTGAAAATTCCCCTTGGAACTATATGAAAAAGTTCCATGAAGTTAGGTCAAAATCCTGACCAAATTAGGGCAAAATTTCACAAGTGTTTTGTTTCATGACCATGTGTTATTAAAATTATAACTTGAGGTCCAAGAACTTTTGGAAGGAGTTGTGTAAAGAAACGTTGTAGATTTCACGGAGATATACAACTTTCATGTTGAAAGTTTCTTTTGAATCATCTTGCATCATGGTGAAAAGTTTGCTCAAAGTTGTGAAAAAATAAGAAATATCCAACACTTAGAAAAATTTCTAAGTTTAGAAATTTTAACTTTTCAAAATGAAATCTTGAATTTTTGATTTCTTGATGAATAAGTTTCATATTTTGACATGATTTGATGAATTGTGATCTTTGACATTTGATTTTGACCAAAAAGTCAAAGTTTGACTTTTCAATATACAATTGACTTTTGATCAGTTGACTAAAAATTCATCTATCAATCCATTGGACTTGAGCAATATTTTGAGCCATGTCATTAGGTCAAAATGATGCAATTGGACTCTTGAGATCATGCATTAAACCAATTGATCATTTTCTAGGTCAAAAATTAGAAATTTCCCTTTCCCAGTCAAAACCCTAATTTTGACCATTTTGCCCTTTTGAAGATTTGATTAAATTTCTTGAGGAATTATGGTCCAAATTTTATCAAATGATACATATGAGTTTAAAATGTTGATGTGGATCAAAAACTATGAAGTTTGACTGTAAATTGGCCACATATGACTTTTTCCCCAATACAGTTGATTTTTAGGTCAACTGCTCAATTGACTGAGCAAAAGTGTGATCCAAAGCTTGAATCTAGACATGAGTAATCTTGAGGGTACATAATTATCCATTAAAGTCATATAGGGCATTAGAAGTTCAAATATCCATGTGCAATCTCAAACCCTAATTTTGGTCATTAGTGCTTAAGGAGGTGTCTTGAGCTGATTAACCCTAGTGCAGTCTTGAGCCAAAGGAGATCTTGTGAGCAAATTATTGATAAATGAGAGGTAAAATTTTGGTGTACAACAATACCATTTCTCATAAACATTTTCCACTGCGCACTACACCACCTCCAAATTCAAATGATCGTATTATGTGTGTTGGGTGGGTTTCAAATCCGCAGCTTTTTATTCAAGTTTATTTGAAATCGAGATGTCCTATACCACTTACATAACCATAATGGATGGATCATTCAACAAATAAAATGGATACCTGGCCATACCATTTTGTTAAAAGGATGCAAGAGTTCACCAAATTAAGCGAAATTGAAAGAGAATCAAATAAACAAAAATCAAAAGAGGTACCCCCAACAGTTATAGATTTAGCCAGTGACAAGTCTTTCAGTTCATTTTAGTTTTTATTATTAATTTATTGTGTGTAACCTTGTATTATTGTTAATGACGTCTAATATATACATTTTGAAGTTTGCCCAAAAACTCTGCATTTATTACAGGTTTTGTTCCTGTCTGAAACAAAATTTTATTTTATTCTTAGTGGTTTCAAAAATACATCTCCAGATTAAGATAACAAGGTGATACCGGAGATGCATTTCCAGAATATTCCCAGGTACAAGATTGAATTTTTTAGGTCCATAATTATCTACAACTAGTGTAAATATTGTCAATGAGGATATCTGTCATTTATGATTGTTTCCTATTTTATGTTTTGAGGAATCAGAAAATAGAATCAAGAATATTCCTATTTGAATGTATAGAATTAGACTTCCTAATTTAGGTTGTACAACTTAGGAAATAGAGTTAATTAGTCATTATTACTTGTAAATGTAATTTTATTATATATAGAAGAGAATAGAAACAAAGAAGGCATCAAACCAATTACATTTGACATGGTATCACGAGTCTGATTCTGGTTTTGTAGATTGGTAATCTTGGTTTTTTGGTTCATGTTGTGTTGTTGTAGCGCATTCGGGTCCTGTTTCTTGCTGTAGTACATTTTTTTCTTGCTGTTCTGTGTCTGCAACGTTGTTGTTTTCTTATTGTTCTATATCTGTAATGTTGCTGTTTTTTCGGTGCTATCTTGTTTTTTGGTCAGATTACTTTGCTCCTCAAGGCTTCAGAAAAATACTTTCGACAACTTCTGTGTCCGCTTTACGGTAAAATATTATGGAGCTTGGGAGTTTCCAAATGTTTGTGAAAGGGAAAGGCCTTTGGGACGTCCATGTAGATAAGTCCACTGCTCCGACAGACAAAACATCATTGGTGGTGTGGCAAACAAAGGACGCCCAAGTTATAACTTGGATTATGGCTTCTATTGAACCTCACATGATCAATAACCTACGTGCTTTCTCTACTGCTAAAGATATGTGGGACTATCTGAAGCGTATTTACAATCAGGACCACGTTGCCAAACAGTTCCAATTGGAGCTCGACATTGCTAACTATCATTATGGAAATCTCTCTATCCAGAACTATTACTCTGGGTTCCTTACTCTTTGGGCGGATCATTTAGCTATCTTACACGCAGATGTTTCTAAAGATTCACTCACTACTGTCCAAAAAGTTTATCAGATTAGCCAACGGGACCAATTTCTCATGAAGCTTCGACCTGAATTTGAAGCTGTGTATGCAACTTTGCTGAATAGAAATCCAACCCCTTCCTTGGATGTTTGTCTTGCGGACTTACTTCAGGAAGAGCAACGTCTTCTGACCTTATCCCGTGATGACTTTGGTGTTGATCCTGTCTCTGTTGCCTACAGTGCCCAAAGTAAAGGCACAGGTCATGATATGCGACAAGTTCAATGCTTTTCTTGCAAGCAATTTGGTCATCTCGCTCGGAATTGTAGTAAGAAATTTTGCAACTATTGTAAGCAATATGGTCACATCATCGCAGATTGCCCAACTAGACCACCACGAAAGCCATTGCATGCCTTACATGCAACTACAACTTCTATGGACCATACTTCTGCTCCTACAACTTCTAGTGCTTCTCCCTTGACTCCAGAGGCTGTACAACAAATGGTACTGGAAGCGCTTTCTGCCTTGGGTCTTCATGGTAAGTTTAAAACTGCATCTCAATATTGGCTTGTTGATTCTGGGGCCTCTAACCACATGACTGGTTCCCCTGAAAAATTACACAATGTTCATACTTATCATGGCATCCAAAATATCCAAATTACTAATGGTAATACTCTTTCTATTTATGCTATTGGAGACATTAATTCCTCCTTTAGAGATGTGTTTGTTTACCCTGGGATTGTTTCAAATTTGATTTCACTTGGACAATTGGTCGATAACAATTGTAATGTTAATTTCTCTCGTTATGGTTATTCTGTGCATGATCAGGCATCAGGGAAAGTGATCGCGAGGGGGCCTAAAGTGGGAAGACTATTTCCTCTTCAGTTTTCTTTGTCTAATATTTTGTCTTTTGCTTGTAATGGTGTCCCGAATAAGTATGAGGACTGGCATAAACAATTGGGTCACCCAAACTCAGTTAATTTGGCTCATTTATTGAAAAGTGGATTGTTGAGTAATAAAATTGTTATTCCTAATTCTGTATTTGATTATTCTGTGTGCAAACTTGCTAAAAGCAAGACTCTTCCCTTTCCATCTATAGCTCATCGTGGCAATAAATATTTTGATCTTATTCATAGTGATGTTTGGGGTATGTCACTAGTCTTGTCTCATGCAAAGTATAAATACTTTGTAACTTTTATTGATGACTATAGCCGACTTACATGGATCTATTTTCTTCGCTTTAAATCTGATGTCTTTTGTATGTTTAAAAAGTTTTTGGCATATATAGAGACACAGTTTGACACATGTATCAAGGTTTTACATACTGATTCTGGTGGGGAATATATTTCTCACAACTTTCAAGAGTACTTGCAGCAAAAGGGGATTCTTTCACGACGTTCTTGTCCATATACGCCTCAGCAAAATGGCATTGCAGAATGCAAAAATTGGCACTTGCTTGATGTTACCCGAACATTACTCCTTCAAGCCTCTGTTCCTTCTCAATTCTGGGCCGAAGCCTTGTTTGCGGCTGTATACTTGATTAACCTCCTCCCATCTCAGGTTTTGGCTTTTTGATTGTCCTTTCTTTCGTCTCTATAACACTCAACCAAGTTATGATGATCTTTACACTTTTGTGTGTGTGTGCTTTGTGCACTTGCCACCTCTAGAGTGTCATAAACTCGATGCTCAATCTGTGCAGTGTGCCTTTATGGGTTATTCTCCTACTCAAAAGGGGTTTTTGTGTTATGATGCCATTGCTCAACACACACGCATTTCTAGAAATGTGATTTTTTTATTATCAATATTATTTTCCAAATTTTCCTTCTGACTCTAACAATTTTATTCCTCTTCATACCTTTGTTGATGTTCCTCGCCCTATAGCATGTTTTAAACCTGGACAGGTATATACTAGACGACCTCCTACTTTGCCCTCTCTTGATGCCGATCCACCGCCTGAACCAGCACCAGTTACACTGCATCGATCCACTCGCATGCATCGAACACCTGATATGTATGGATGGGAGTCTACTTCTCTTACTGCTACTTTATCTAGAATCCCTATTCCCACGTGTTATTTGCAGGCTGTTAAGGACATGCGTTGGGTAAAGGCCATACAAGATGAGCTACAAGAACTTCAGGAGAATTTCACTTGGGACATAGTCCCTTGACCTCTTGGTGTTAAACCCATTGGTTGCAAATGGGTGTACTCTGTGAAGTTAAATTCAGATGGTTCTCTAAATCGTCATAAGGCCCGATTGGTTTCTTTGGGTAACAAACAAGAATATGAGGTAGACTATGATGAGACTTTTGCACATGTGGCAAAGATGGCCACTGTCCGTATAATCCTTTCTATTGCTGCCTCTAAAGGCTGGTCCCTATATCAAATGGATGTGAATAATGCATTTCTTCACGGTGATTTAGCAGAGGATATTTTTATGAAACCTCCTTCAGGCTTGTTTTCTTCCTCTGAAGGCGTGTGCAAACTCAAGCGTTCTTTATACGGCTTGCGGCAGGCTCCTCAAACATGGTTTGAGAAATTTAGATCTACCCTTCTTGGATTTTCTTTTACACAGAGCCAATATGATTCATCCTTATTAATTCATCATATGTCCGCTGATATTGTTCTTATTCTCATTTATGTTGACGACATGATCATTACTGGCTCTGATCAAGCGTCCATACAACTACTTAAACAGTAGCTTCAAGCTTCCTTTCACATGAAGGATCTTTGATATCTTCACTATTTCTTGGGGCTTGAGGTTCATTCTGACTCCAAAGGTATTTTTCTCAATCAGCACAAGTATACTAAGGGCTTAGTTTCTTTGGCTGGTCTTTAATCTGTTGTCCCTGTACATACTCCTCTTGAAGTTAATGTCAAATATCATCATGATGAGGGTGATCTTTTGCCTGATCCTTTATTGTATTGTCAATTGGTGGGAAGTCTTAAGTATTTAACTATTACACGTCCGAATATTTCCTTTGCAGTACAACAAGTTAGTCAATTCATGCACACTCCTCGTCATCTTCACTTGGCTGCTGTTCGCCGCATCATTCGCTATTTAAAAGGAACTTCTCATTGAGGATTATTTTTTCCGGCCAATACATCTCTTACTTTTCTTGCCTATAGTGATGCCGATTGGGCAGGTTGTGTTGATACACGAAGGTCGGTGTCCGGTTGGTGCATGTTCTTTGGTTCTGCCTTAATATCTTGGAAGAGCAAAAAGCAAGCCCGGGTTTCCAAGTCATCCACTGAATCTGAATATCGAGCTATGTCCACTGCTTGCTCTGAAATAACTTGGCTTCATGGTTTAATGGCTAAACTCGAATTCCCTCAAACCAATGCTACGCCTCTCTATACTGACAACACGAGCGCTATTCAGATTGCTACTAATCCAGTTTTTCATGAGCGCACTAAACATATTGAAGTGGATTGTCACTCCATTTGTGAGACTCTTGATGATCATGTTATCTCTCTTCCTCATGTCTCCTCGCAGCTTCAGCTTGAAGATATCTTCACTAAAGCGGTTCCTCGTCCCCGTCACCAGTTTCTCCTTAGGAAATTGATGCTTCTTGACAAACCGCATCAATTTGAGGGGGGGGGGGGGTGTCAATGAGGATATCTGTCATTTATGGTTGTTTCTTATTTTATATTTTGAGAAATCAGAAAATAGAATCAAGAATATTCCTATTTGAATGTATAGAATTAGACTTCCTAATTTGGATTGTACAACTTAGGAAATAGAGTTAATTAGTCATTATTACCTGTAAATGTAATTGTATTATATATAGAAGAGAATATAAACAGGGAAGGCATCAAGCCAATTACATTTGACAAATATGGGGCATTTGTGTCATTGTTTCATTACAAAATGGACATCAGAATGAACATCATTTGACATGTCGCAAATGTCTACTTTAACGGTGCAAAACCCTCAATTGAATTTAAGATCAATGAGTACACCCCTCTTAAAGATTTGAAATATATAATGCAGAATATTCTACCATACAACGATGATAAAAAATTGTGAAGATCGAGTACCGTTCGCTGTTTGTTGACAACGAAGGAATATTAAGTTTAACAACTTTGAGCCGAAGACGGGAGCAAGCTTAAGGGTTGTGTGAAATACTTTTTTCAGTTTAGAATCAAAAGTTCTGATCAAGTTGGATGCGAAGATTTCACGATTGGTCAAAGATATTATGAAGATGTTGCAATGTCCACCTGAAATCTGAAAGGTAATGTTTGATCTATGGCAGCATCACCTATGCACTGTCTTTTTAATGTTATTAATGAAATTTTTATTTTGTCATCCTATATCTTTTTCATTTTTGTCTTTCTATTTGTGTTTTAGTATAATACGGAAATACACCTCTATGTAGTGTCAGAAGGAGCATCTCCAGATGCTAAATAAACACACCTGAGGTGTGTTTCAAAATCAGCTTTGGTTGTATTGTGGCGTTATTGTATTCTCAAGTGGTGTGTCAATAATGCATAGGGTGCATTAAGAAATTTCCAAATTTTTTTCAATTTCAAACATGCAAATTTGTAGGTCTTATTTGGGTTGAAAAAATCATTGCATGCAATTTGTTTCTTGAAAAAGGTAAAACGTTAGATTTGAGATGTTAAATTGTTCCTTAATGAAAGAAAAAATGAAAACAGGACACTGACTTTGAAAGGAAGAGATGTTGAACAAAATGCTTATAAAGAAAAAAAAAATCTTAAACAAAATGAAGAAGAAGAGAGTTTTGTCTGACCCATTAAAGCTCAATTTGCTCTTTGACAAACTAAATCCCAATCCACAACAAACTTGTTAAAAAGATAATTTTGAAACACACTATTACAATAAGTTATAAACAAGTATTCAGTTCTTAATCACAAGTTGAACTTCGCAATGGTAGACACATAATTAAAGGGTCCCGGCTAAATGCGACCCAATCAATCATGTTTGTTGAATTTGTAGTTCACTATGATGGAGAAATAAGTCAACTTCACCGTGCTATCTCCTTCACCTGTAATCGATTAGGATAACAAACAAAGACACAAAGCTAATTTTCGATCACTACAATTGATAAGATGATGGTTATGAGTATAGTATATTTGATCATAGAAGCTAACTGTTACATTAAATGCATCAGTTGGTAAACTGATGCTTCAATCCTTACCCAGATGAATTGACATATACAGAAAAATGTAACAGGAAAATATCCAAAACAATATAGTTGTTACTGCATGATTCCTAACAGAAAAAGTGAATCTGTCGCAACAAACTTCTCAGTATTCTATAGCTTCCTAAATCTGTTAGCTATAGGAAAATCAGAGCAAAAAGACATATCTCCATTGCTCTCATCAGCATCAGGGAAAGCCCTGCGCGCGAACCACTAGCGACCATCAAAGGGAATTGGCAGCCATTCTCTGAAGGATCCTCGCGTGTAACCATAGCCAAACCAGTGAAATCACAGTTCCAATCCATCTGATTATTAACTTGATAATACATATTGAAAGCATAAGAAGCATTCCCTTGAAGAGTTAGACCATTACAGCTAGAGCCATAGCCAAGTGCTGTACAATCAGATTGGCTACAAGCATAGTCAATACTTTTAGCCAAATCATCCAAATCAGTAGCTTCTGGATCCAAAACACACCACCTCCTTTGAAGGTATTTAACACCTTCAACAGCAACAAGACCCTTTTCCTTATTTTTACCTCTTATGTCTAATTCATACTTTGGTTTTCCATCAAACTCAAACATCCCCCAATGTCTCTCAAAGTTACCAGGAGCAATACTTTTAGCATTCTCATCAATGAGACTGAATAGATAAAAGTCGATCATACCTTTTCTTTTGGGTGTACCATTCCCACTAAGAGCATGTTTAATGAAACCTTGGTTGAACCTTTTCGCATTTGTGGCATTGGCGTTCTTATCACCATCCGTTGGCCACCCAACTTCACCAACTGTAATATGCAAGTCAGGATAACCTGATTTTTCTAGAGCCCACATAAGGGTATCAAGATTTGCATCAAATACATTGTTATAAACAGCTTTGCCATCTCTAAGAGATTTGTTTTCTCCATCAAAAAATGCAAAATCAAATGGGAAATTATCACTGCCATAAAGGCTAAGAAAAGGGTAAATATTAACTGTGAAAGTTGAGTTATTTGAATAGAGGAATTGGATTATTTCAATTGTGATGTCTCTTATTTCAGGCCTGAAATCACCTGCAGATGGCACTGGATTTGTGTCTGGTGAATAGTAAATGTCAGCATTGAATGGAACAGTGACTTTTATCTTTGTACCCAATCCTGCATTGTTGAGTGAAGTCTGTATATTCTTCAGAGCTGGAAGAGTTTTATTTAGATATGCACCTTTGTATGCTTTAAGAAATGGCTCATTACCTACAGCAACATACCTGCAATAGTAAGCATGGAGAGTGAGCAACACTCCAGTCAACAAATTAAGGCTACAATTACACCACCCTAAACTCTAAAACCACATTAGAATATCCAGACAACAGATTAAGTAATTAACTGTATGTTTGGTTTAGCTTTCTGGAAGGGGCAAAAGCAATTCCAGAGGTGTAGAATTGATTCTGCAATGATTCGGAAGTGTTTGGTTCTTTCTAAAGTAAAATTAATTCTACCTCCAGAATTGATTCTACTTGAAGCTACAATTTGTAGCTTTTGAATTTAAACGTGATTTTTACACTAAAATTTGTTATTCAACTCACTTCCAAACATAAATCACTTTACATCCAATTCACTTTTAACCAGAACGAATTCTACAAAATTAATTCACTCGGAACCAAACATAGAGCAATTGGTTTCACGTTTGGAGCACTCAAAATTGATTATGAATGTGTATTACTCTGGAGTAGAATTAATTAATCTTTTTAAAATTGATTATACTAAAAGCTAAGATTTGTAGCTTAAACCGATTGATAAAAAAAGCAAAAGAAATGAAACTAGAAATTGCAAAGTTGAA
Organism: Vicia faba; assembly: GCA_948472305.1. Classification (NCBI taxonomy): domain Eukaryota; kingdom Viridiplantae; phylum Streptophyta; class Magnoliopsida; order Fabales; family Fabaceae; genus Vicia; species Vicia faba. The sequence continues at coordinate 1,267,999,400 of OX451736.1, read as the reverse complement.
AGAGTACCGAACTTGATATTGACACCACCAGGGAACAAGTAAGTGGTAACGTTTTGATAAACCCAAGCATCAGCAGCTTTAGGATTGTTACTAATCCTGTCCAACATGACATTAGGAATCGCAACCATAACTTCGATATTAGAACCCATAAGAGCTATCATAATGGTATCATCAGCATCAAATAGCTTCAATTTTTTGAACCCGTTTTGCATAAGCATCTTCACAACTCTCGTTGGTGGAAGCTGGTGTGTTGTCATGGTTCCCCAGTTTACACCAACCCAGCCAGAGGAACTCGAGATTAGAATGAACAAGGTAATGAGGAACGTTGCTAGCTGCTTAGAATTTGAACCATTTTCGTGCGCCATTTTTTTGGGTTTTGGTTGTTATGATGATTTCAAGTTTGAGAAGATTCTAGAATGTTGAAATAACAGAATGTCATGTAGAATAACAAGTTCGTTTCTTTCAGTGACTTAACACGGAAGGTAAATAAAAAGTTTTTTTTTTTTTTAAATTCTTTTCGGCAGAGAAAGTTGAAAAGAAAAGTTATATTTCTCTTTTTTTTTTTTTTTGTGAAAATGATTCAAAAATGGAGTTAAGATTCGTTCCTTAATTTGGTGTATGGTGGTGCCATATAAGTTATTGTTAAAATAGTGTTTGTAACGAATTATTTTTGTAGAAAGGTAACACATCATTTCTATTTTGGTTTATCACCATACGATGAAATGAGTTCAAACATCAAGTGATTTTATTTCTTTTTCGAATTGTGGAGATATCAAATCCAAAATTAATCACCACGAGAGAAACTAACCATTGATATCAATAACATAATTTTACTATATGATTTTGGCACTAAATTAATGTGCACCACTGAAACCGTTTTTGACCAAAAATTATAAATAAAAATAAATCTTATAATATATAAAACATTTTAATTAAAATGACTATAAAATTGATTATAAAAAAAATTAATAACACGACTTAAAAATATCTTAAAGTAATGCTTTATGTATTAATGACTTAAAATCATCAATAATTGACTTAGAATTAACGTATGTATTACACTAATTTGCATTTTAATATAAATTGTTATACTATCTTCTAAAAATCTAGCATTAATATTATTTTTCAACTTAGTTTTATTAACGTTTAATGCTGAAAAAAACCTCTCAGTTTTAGCAGTAAAAATTGGAAGAGTCATAATAAAGTAGAATAGTCTATCAATCAAGATAAATTTCAGTCTGTTCAATTGCAACCAACACATAATAGCCGATAAACAAATAAAAAATGTCAGAGTTGAAAATTGTAAATTATTCTTCTCTTAAACACTAAAATTCATATGATAATATTTTTCAACTAGAAAACAAATAATATCAATGTTAAAATCTTTATGTTCATCCTTAGGATACAAAAAATAAGAAAGAGTTAACAAATCAATTGCATGTTCACTAAATTTGCTATTCAACTCTTGTAAAATGTTTGTCAATGGTAGTGAAAATGATTTTAATTCTAAAGTAATGTTAATTTGTGACTTGATTCTCTTCAAGACGAGAGCGTTCAAATCTTATTGCTGAATGAAAATCATTAAGATTAAGAATTTCAATACCATGCTTTTCACAAAAAGATTTCACTCTATGAAACAACATATATCCCAACCATTTTCTCTCAAGTCTTGAATAAGACCTTTTGTTGAACGAACCACGTGCATAATATTAACTACATCTTGAATTGTTTTTGTAAGACTTGACAAAGTATATTTATTATCCTCATAACTTCTTTCATCAAATGAAAAATAAATATAAAATCAAATGTCTTGAAGTAATTGTAAGAACTTTCAGCATTCCCATGTGTAGCATAATTTCCTCATTCTTTTACAATTTTTTTAAATTGAACAAGTTGCTTCATACATGTTTATCAAGCTATAAATATAATTGTAATGTGATCCTCAACGAGTATCTCAAACTCGTTTCAAAGTACCAACAAATATCTCCAACTCATCTCAAAGTACCAACTTGATTTGCACCTTTAGTAGTTACAATCTCATGAATCTATAACAAATATGCAATTTCTACTAATTGGGCAACTTGTTACTGCTCATGGCGCTTAGTAGAACAATAAACAACATTGACAACAAAAATCAGCTTCTCCAGATATCTTCATTATAGTATATTAAATCTAATGCATCAAATAATATAACAACACATCATCAATTATAACTCTAACATATCATCAAGTATAACTCTAAGTTTGACACATCATCTTATAGTCTTATGTAGCACATCACAAAACTCATTTTTATCCTATACTTCTATAAATCCGAGGTCACGGGTTCGAACTTTCGCAAAACAGAATAAAATATCATTTTATATTTCCTTAAATTAAAAATATCCTCTCATATTTCAAATATAAAAGAGATGAGGAAATTCAAATACAATAAAATATTTTTTGTTTTCCTGAAGTTATAGCAATAACAATAACACTTGAAATAAATATTTTTTAATCTTAGAGTAGTTCTTACAATATTTTCAAGTATAAGTCACTTTTAACTTATTTAAAATATAATATAGTATGCAATAGTTTTTTTTACAGTGCTTATATACTTTACTACTATATTTTTTTTATATAAATCAAATAATAAACTAATGACAAATAAGAAAATACTACGCAAAAGAGATAAGAGAATGCAAACACAATAAAATATTTTTATCTTATTTTGGACAAAATGGTACAACAAGCCAGTTGTAACACCCAAACTTTCATTTATTAATTATTTTATTAGTTATTTATTTTATTAATTATTATTTGATATGATAATTAATTAAATTGTATGATTTTTTGAATATATGAGTTATTTGAATTAATTGTTTAATTGTGTTTTGGGTTAGTAAGTGTGAGAATAGCAATATTAAGTAATTGGGTCTTGGTATGATGGGTTAGTTTGAATTGGAATAGATAAGCCCATTAAAGAAATAAGAGTTAGTAAGGGGTTTTATAAAAACAAAGAGAGAATTGTAAAAAAATAAGAGAAGAGAAGAAAGAGGAAAAGAGGAGAAAAGAGAGAAAAGAGAAGAGAAGAAGATAGAACCCTAGATTATCTACATCCAAGGTAAGGATGAGTAATTTGCTTATTATGGGATTATATATGAGTATGTAATGGGTAGAATGTATGATTTAGGGATTTTATCCTTCAATTTCTAGATTTTGACATGTTAGAGTTTGGATGTGAAATCATGAAATTGGTATTTGAATCATGTTTTTATGTTGATAATTGATACTACATGTTGGATATATGTTATAATATATTTAATTACATGAAAATGATTGTTGTAATGAATTTTGGAACCCAAATTCGTAGAGGACAAAATGGTGTTCGAAGCAGATTTTTTCTGTATTTCATAGAGGACGCTTAGCGCCGTGGGTCGCGCTTAGCACGGTATGGAATGAAATTTTTTATATTTTGTTTGATTGATTGGGGGTCATGTATGCTTATGATTTATGAAGAATTTTCATGAATTATAATGATTTATTCGATGTGTTTTGGATGACTTTTGATGGGAAATATAATACTTGAATTTGTGTATATGTATGTTGGGAATTGATGTTGATTGTAGATGACATGGATTAAACTTGTTGCTACATGTTATAATGATGTTTTGAGATGATTAATGCTATGAGTATGTATTGTATGTGAATGTTGATATGATGTATGTATGTTGTGCAATTTGGTGAAGATAATTCAGATATATTGAATTATGTGAAATATGCTTGTATGATTAAGATATGGAGATGGTCTTAATTGCATATATATGTTAAGATTGCACGCACATCATGAGTTGTCAAGAGACAATGTTTGATAATTATGTGGGAATTATTGACTTGTTCCAAACCTAGAGGACTGGTTTGAAGCTTAGATGACAAACTTTTTTGGTGGTTATCTGTCTGAGAAATGGATCCGACAAGACCGATAAGGATAACAATTAGTGTCACATGCATATTGCATTGAGTCGCATTGGAGTCACATGTGTTGATGTGAAATATTCAATTGGTGTGCAATATGTGATATTGGTGTGAATGTTATATATGTGGTATTTGTGATTGATTATTTTGAATCTTGAATTGTTGAGCAATGTGGTATATGTAATCATGTGAGTTGGACTAGATAATGTTGAATACATGATTATGTGAAATATGATGAATTTAATTGATGTATGTATGATTTGCATTGCTATTATTATATATTTCTATAATAATGTGAATTCTCACCCTTCTGTTGAAATGATGTTTTATACGATATCGCTCAGGTACCGAGAATAGTGGTGGTGCTTCTAGCAAGGATTAGTCAGAGGAGCTAGATTCTTCTTTATCCGTTTTATTAGATAGTGAGTCATGCTCCGATCTATGTAACATGGAGAACATTTGGATTCATGTTGTATTCATGTTTGTTTTGAGAGATGTTTGTTATACTCTCTGATTATTTATGTTTTTTGCGAGATTATTTGATGGTGGTCTTTAGTACCTAATGTTTTATTATATGATTGTCAGTATGAGATTTCAATCATTAGTATTATTTTGAAATGAGAATTATTCAGCTGTGAGATGCATGTGTGTTATTGTATGGAACATGATTCTAAAGTCGTGTTATGAGCATGGCCAGTGTATTGTGTTGTTGTTGTGAAGTAAACGTGACACCCTCATTTTATGCGGGGTTTTAGAGTGGTGTTACACCAATCATTACTTCAAATATGTATATTCCCTCATTTTAAGAATATTTCTCTCAAATTTCAAAAATAAAAGAGATGTCAAAATTCAAACACAATAAAATATTTTTTGTTTTCCTGAAATTATATCAATAAAAATAACACTTGAAATAAATATTTTTAATCTTAAAGTAGTTTTACACAATTTTTAAATATAAGTCATTTTAAGTTGATCTTAAAAAATAATATAGTATGTAACAATCTTATAAAGTTCGACAAAATAGACATAAATTTTATAAAATTATTGAAAGTTTTATTTGATAATAAAATTATAAATTATAAATTTTATTTAACACTAATATATATATATATATATATATATATATATATATATATATATATATATATATATATATATATATATATATATATATATATATATATATATATATATATATATATATATATATATATATATATATATATATATATATATATATATATATATATATATATATATATATATATATATATATATATATAGTGTTAAATAAAATTTAAAAAAATAATATAGTATGTAACAATCTTATAAAGTTCGACAAAATAGACATAAATTTTATAAAATTATTGAAAGTTTTATTTGATAATAAAATTATAAATTATAAATTTTATTTAACACTAATATATATATATATATATATATATATATATATATATATATATATATATATATATATATATATATATATATATATATATATATATATATATATATATATATATATATATATATATATATATATATATATATATATATATATAAAATCTAAAAATAAAAGATAAGTGAAAAAAACATGAGATTCAAAACAAAACAAATAAACCACTTTATAGATATGTAAGTTTGTAAACCTAAATTGCGGATATCACTTTTAATTTACACGTATGTATTTTCTTTTCAATTGAAATATATATATATATATGTCTATGTGATTAATTTAAATTATTGTCACTATTATAATTCACAAAAAAAAGTTTGTAATATAAATTTAGTAATCAAATTTTGTGAAAACCAACTCTTAATATATTTTAAATCAAATGAAAAAATGAGCAAGCTAATTTATAGCCGCGTATCGCGCGGTTCTTAATTTACTTTATAAATTAATTTGGGTTCTCTTGGTATTGTAACCAATGCAATACAATGAACATAGTATGCATAAGGAGAATCCATCATAAAGAGTGTTTGTAAATCATTGCATATTCCTCTCATGTTGCTAACACCATCATATCCTTGAACTCGAATGTTAGAAACTTCAAAGTTATGTCGAGAAATTATATCACATATTTCTTCGTGAAGAGTTAAAGATGTGGTGTATTTAACATGCACCACATGAAAATATCTTTCTTGTATTAAACTAACTTTATCAACAAAATTTATTACAAGAGCCATTTTTCCTTTTTTGACTCACCGCAAGCTTCATCCATAATGGTAAAAAAATTGGAACCACCAATTTCCTCAAGAATATGCTTTTTTACCCTACTAGAAAGAATTTGCAGGAGCTCTGTCTGAATTTGGTGTGGAGTATACTTGCAATTTTATGAGGTATTTTCCAACACAACTTTTGCAATTTCATCATTGTAAGATGCTAAAAGTTTTAACAACTCAAAAAAATTTCCTTGATTTCATGAATTGTTAGTTTCATTGTGACCCCTAAAAGTACAAGCTTGAAGTGTTAACAAAAAAATGTCAATTAAAGTCTTGAGACAAAGCTTATTATTTATTCTTTGACTCAAACTTTGCACTTGTATAATATTTATAATATGACCATCTTGATTAAAAAAGTCTTGACAAACTTGCATTGCATTGTTGTATGGTGAACATATATTCTTCCCTATTACTTTAAGAAAGGAACAACGTTTTCCATTCCTAACTTTCTTCGTTTTGAGACCCATAAAAATGAAGATATGTGATTCAGGATGTCCACTTGATTTTTTCTTTCTAAAAAGGTAACATGGTAAGCAATATGCAACATCTTCGGATTGTGAATATTCTAACCATGAGAGAAATATGCTAAACCAAGTTTGTTGAAACCTTTTTGGATGATCCTCGTTACCACGCAAAAGATAGTCTTCTAAATGAAATTGATATGAACTCTATTTTAGATAAAGTCTTTGTATCACACCCACTTGATTTGGTGGTGTGGAATTAAAAGAATATTTAGCAAAGCTAAATATGGAAATATTACATGTGGTTAATGCAATACAATACACTCCAGTAAAAATAGGGAGTAATAATAGATAGGCAACGACTTATACTTGTTTGTAATGTAATTCACTCATTTTATAGCATATGGATTACTATAAAATGAAGTATGTTTGTCACAACAAATATAATCAATACATATTATAACAAGTTATTAGTTTTTCAATAAGTTCATCCTCTTCCTCGTCTTCACTAGCGATAGGATTCTCCACCTGACCACGACTAGAATCTGGTTGGTCTTCAGATTCTATCTCAATAACTTGCTTATTTGATATCGTCACATCACCATCATTAGGATTTATAGCTTTTGACAAAACTACCATAGATTTTTCGTCAAATGTAACATCCCTGCTAATCACAAACTTAGAATCTGATAGCCTTTGACCCCTGTTGCATATCCTAGAAAAATAGCTTTCTTGGCTCTATTATCAAGTTTACTATTCTTGACATGATAATAGGCCGTGCATCCAAAGATTTTCAGTTTTTCATAATCAGCATGTTCACCTGACCACACCTTATATGGCGTGTCTCCACCTAAACATGAATGTGAGGATCTTTTTACAACATAGCAAGCTGTAGCAACCGACTCTGCCCACCATTCTTGACCTAACCCAGAATTAGAACGCATACACCTTGCTTTCTCAAGAAGTGTACGGTTCAGCCTTTCCGCGACTCTGTTCTGTTATGGTGTGCCTCTGACCGTCCAGTGTCTAACAATACCTTCCTGATCACAAAACCTCTTGAAAGCTCCATCTGTATACTCTGTACCATTATCTGATAGTAGAGTTTTCAGCTTTCTACCCGTTCTATTCTCAACTATTGCTTTCCAACACTTGAAAATATCAAATACCTCATTCTTATGCTTAATAAAGTAAATCCAAGCATACCTCGAATGATCATCAACATATGTAACAAAGTACCTTGAACCACCCTTAGAAGTAACTGGAGCCGGACCCTAAACGTTGGTGTGCACGTAGTCTAATATTTCCCTACTTTTATGCTTGCTTGTAGAAAACTGCAACCTATGTGCTTTGCCATACACACAATGTTCACAAAATTCCATGCATGGCTTTTCCATGTTCTTCAGCAAAATTTTCTCACCAAGTAGTGATAGACCCTTTTTAGACATATGCCCAAGGCGCATATGCCACATCCTCGTACATTCGGTTTGGTCTTTACTTCTATTGATTCCAACTGCCAAATCACCAGTGACAGTTTCCCCCATAAGAGAATACAAATTTCTGTGACGAACCTCCTTCATCACAACCAACGAACCACGAACAACCTTTAAGCCTCCATTTTACAAGATTATTTTTCAACCGTTTTCCTCTAATACACCAAGAGAAATAAGGTTTTTTCACAAATTAGGGACATGTCTCACGTTCATCAAAGTCCTTACCACTCCATCATGCATCTTGATTCGTATTGTACCATACCCCATAATTTTACAGGCATGGTTATTCCCCATTAAAACTGTACCACCATTTGTGCTTTGGTAGGTAGTAAACCACTTCCTATTTGGGCACATATGGTGTGAAGCTTCTGAATCAAGCATCCATCTCCCAGAGATATCATGGTTTTGCTCTGAGACAGAGAAATAATCATTCTCACCATTTGAGATATAACTCGCCTCTTGCAAATCTTGTAGTTTACCTTTGGATTTGTTGCCGTTGTTGGTATAATTTTTAAATAATACCCTCTTATTTGGACAATTTGCTTTAAAGTGCCCAAGCTCACCACATTTAAAGCACGTTCTTTCCGCATGAGCTCTAGATTTTGATCTAGACTTGCCGCCCCTGCCTTGTCCTCTTTCATTTGTCCTCCCTCTAGTAACAAGCAATCCTTGAGCCTGTTTGTTATTTTCTCCACCATTACTAGACATCTCACTAGTAGCAACCTTTCGAAGATCATCCACTAATAATGATGTTCTAGTCTCATCCGTGGTTAGAGTATCACCCACAAGCATCAACGTTTGAACTAGATTTTCATACTTCTTGGTCAATGAAAGAAGCAACATAAGTGCTTGGTCTTCATCATCAATCTTCACTCCTATATCCTTCAAGTCCGATATAATCCTATCAAACTTGTTAACATAATCACGGATTGGGGTGCCTTCCTCCATCTTGCATGTATACAATTTGGATTTCAAGTAGATTCGATTTGTTAGAGTTTTCGTCATGAAATTTTTCTCTAACTTTGACCACACGCCAACAGTCGTTGCTTCTTCATTAACCAAGAACGCAACATCCCTCTCGAGGCATAAGATTATGGTTGCCCGTGCTTCAAGAACTAACTCTTCCCAATCCTCATCCTTCATACTCTCAGGTTTCTGTTCTGCTAACGCCTTGTGTAACTTTTGTGAAATAAGCAAATTTTTCATTTGCATCCTCCAATAAGAAAAATCATTCTTCCCATTAAACTTCTCTATTTCATATTTCCCAACCTTGACGGTTCCACTAGTAGAAGCCATTATCTTCGATAACCAAAAAATAATAATAAATTTTTACCACTCTACAATTTTACAATTGACTATGATACCAATGGTTAGAGTCGCGGTGGAAATTTGACTTCTAATAACAATATGAAATACAACCCTCACTAAAGTTGAACACGAAATAATGTAGTTAGAACAATAAACTTATATGAAGAAATGAAATGTCTAAGAAGAAAGATGAACTTATTGAAAAACTAATAACTTGTTACAATATGTATTGATTATATCTGTTGTGACAAACATGCTTCATTTTATAGTAATCCATATGCTATAAAAGGAGTGAATTACATTACAAACAAGTATAAGTCGTTGCCTACCTATTATTACTCCCTATTTTTACTGGAGTGTATTGTATTGCATTAATCACATGTAATCTTTCCATATTTAGCTTTGCTAAATATTCCTTTAATTCCACATGTACACATTACTAAATCAAAGGACGCTTTCCAAAATCACGTTTCAATGATTTTCAAAACCGTGATGCTCCTTAATTCTTGGATTCTCAAGAACTATTTAAGATTTGAATGCCAGAATTATAATTTCTTCATCTCTCTTCTCTTTCAGTTTCACATACTCTCCTCTTGAAAACAAAATCAATTTTTTATTTATTTATCTTTACTTTTCTAATGAAAAAAAAAAGAACTTAATAGAATGTCAACAAAGATTCATCCAAATCTTACTTTTCTATACAAATCACCAAGTTCCAATACAAAATATGTATTTAAATGACTCTGAGTTTGACCTAATCATCATTATAACTTTTTTGAAGTTCTAAATTATATATATATATATATATATATATATATATATATATATATATATATATATATATATATATATATATATATATATATATATATATATATATATATATATATATATATATATATATATATATATATATATATATATATATATATATATATATATATATATATATATATATATATATATATATATATCATATCAAATCATATAAAAATATAGATGTTACAATTTAAGTAATTTTTCAATGAAAAAAAACACAAAAAATGTTAGCAGTTACGTAATTGAAAATAAGTTGCCTATAAACTCATTTAATTTGCAGTCCAATGAAACATAAGCTAAGTTCAACAAACAAGCTACTTCACAATTTCATTTTTTTCTAACATATATCAGAAGTTTTTGGTGAGAATTCATTTATAATAAATTAGTATTGATTATTAAGCAATTAGTTATAAGTATAAATTATAACATTATCTATTATGTATATTTCTTTTTGCATATAAATATATATCAAGTGTGATCATATTTGACACACAGAAATACAATTACAATATGGTATTTAGAGTTGGTTGATCAACTATTTTCCACAAATATTATTTTCTGTTTTTCGACAAACCTTTTTCGGCCGTCCATGACATTGTTCTGAGCACCACCGCTCCCAAAGACTTTCCGGCGAGATAATCACACTGCCGGACTCGTCTCCCTCCGATCGTGCAGGATCCGAAAACCTCGTCGTCTTTCGCCGCCTGACGCACCCTCCGACCTCTCGCGCGTGGATCTCACGCGCCTCCGTTCTAATAGCGCGTGACAACGCATCCCACTGCGTCTTTCGCCGTCGTTCACACCGCTGACATCGCCTTCTTGAGCTCTTCCCTGATCTGCTCTCGTTTTCCCATTCCAAGTCATCAAAAATCATGGGAGATACCAAATCCGGCACATTCACTAAGGTTCCACTTATCCCATATAAAAAATTAACCAGAACAACCAACTACGACATATGGACTGATGTTGTCAAAATGTGGTTTCACGGTCAAGACTATGAGGATCACTTGACTGTAAAATCTGATGATATTCCCGCTGTCAAACACGATAAGTGGAAACAAACACCGACGCTTTTTATGCACTATGTTATGATTTTCCATAGCTACTAGTCTCCAAGCACAATACCAAGTCTTTACCACTTGTTATGAAGTTTGAGAAAAAGACTAAGAAAGTCTTCTCTAATGATGTCCATAATCTTTATAGTGTCATCACCAAATTCTACTCTTTGAAATTAGAGAATATGGATGTGCAAGTCTATCTGAGTAAGTTTGACGCGTTAAAGGCAAGAATAATAGAAATATCACTTTATAATTTTTATGACAATATGTAAGTAGTTATTAGTTTAATATATTTTTTTGTATTTTGTAAGATTCGAACTCGTGACCTTAAATACAATCTCTATGTGATTTTAATTTTTGAAAAATAAAAATACATTTTAGAAGATACTACATTGAAATATGATTCACATGACAAAAATGATTTTACGTGACAAATATGTTAGAAATCGATTTTAATAATAGATAAGTATTATTTATTCTTTTCATTATGACATTAACAAGCTTATCTTTTTAAAGAGAGAGAGAGAGTAAATTTATGTTCTCAAAATAATATTTATTGTTGATTGAAGAATAAAATATTTAAAATAATTACAAATATATTGGTAAAAAGATACACTTGAAAATTTAAATGAAATAAGGACACCAAAATTTCTATAAAAAAAAAATTAGAAAAAGGAGCTAGTAGTATAAAGATGTATTTTTAGAAACAATGATTATATTTAAAATTTTCTGAAAAATTCATGTTACATGAAATGGTATAAATATTTAACACTTATCTAAGGAGTTGGGAAATGTTGATAGTTAATCTTGGAAGATAAGTTAATTGAATTCATGTAGTAATCACTATATCATAAAATAAAGGATCACAATATTTATCCATCACCATTCACCAGAATCAAACCTACAAAGCTTGGTTACACTCTCTCAATCCTCTTTGCATCTTCTATATATCTTTTCCTTCTCCATCTTTGCATGATTAATCAAATCATGTCTCTACAAAATGCAACCATCACAAATGAACACCCTCACCACATTCATCTCTCATGGCTCCTCCATGGATTCAAGAACTCCATCTCAATTCCTTGACTATACCAGTCACGATCATCAACAAATTCTCCGTTACTCCTTCCAAGCCTATTCCTGTTAAACCAGGCGATAGTTTATACCTTTCAAACCTCGATGACATGATCGGGGCGCGCGTCTTCACACCAACCGTGTATTTTTATCAATCAGACACCTCCGGCGGGACTTTCCAAAAACCAGTCACAGAAATACTTCGACGTTCGCTAGCCGATGTTTTGGTTCCTTACTACCCTCTCTCTGGAAGGTTGAGAGAAACAAAAAATGGTAAACTGGAAGTGTTTTTCGGACAAGAACTAGAAGGAGCTTTAATGGTTGAAGCAAGAACTAACATAGCTTTATCTGAACTAGGTGATTTTGCAGCACCAAACCCTTGTTGGGAACCATTGATATTCAAATTTCCGAATGAAGAACAATACAAAGTGTTAGAAATGCCACTTGTTATAGCTCAGGTAACACTCTTCACATGCGGTGGATTTAGCCTCGGTTTACGCCTTTGTCATTGTATATGTGATGGAATGGGAGCTATGCAATTTCTAGGAGCATGGGCTGCAACAGCAAAAGCAGGAACATTGGTGACAGAACCTGAACCATGTTGGAATAGAGAAGTTTTCAAGCCACGTGATCCACCAGAAGTGAAGTTTCCACACATGGAGTTCATGAGAATTGATGAAAGATCAAATTTAACAATGAAACTATGGAAAACAAAGCCAGTTCAAAAATGTTATAGAATCAACCGCGAGTTTCAAAACCAATTGAAATCACTTGCTCAACCATTTGATGATGCTGGTTGCACTACATTTGATGCAATGGCTGCACATATTTGGAGATCATGGGTTAAAGCTCTTGATGTGAAGCCTTTAGATTACCAATTGAGGCTAACGTTTTCTGTGAATGCTAGACAGAAGCTTAAAAATCCAGCATTGAAAGAAGGTTTTTATGGTAATGTGGTTTGTATTGCTTGCACAACAAGTAATGTTTCTGAGCTTGTGAATGGGAAATTACCAGAGACTACCCTTTGGGTTCGCGAAGCTAGACAGAATGTAACAGAAGAATATTTGAGATCAACAGTTGATTATGTTGAAGTTGATAGGCCAAAGCAACTCGAGTTTGGTGGTAAGCTTACAATAACTCAATGGACAAGATTTTCGATATATACATGTGCTGATTTTGGATGGGGTAAGCCAATTTATGCTGGTCCTATAGATTTAACACCTACACCTCAAGTTTGTGTGTTTTTACCTGAAGGGGAAGGTGATTGTAGTAATGGTTCTATGATTGTTTGCATTTGCTTGCCTGAATCTGCTGCTAACAAGTTTACACAAGCCTTGTTGATCGATTCTCTTTCGACATAGATCTTCTGATGATGAGACCTTATGCTACTACTTGATTTAGTTCATAATGTTGTCAATAAATTATCAAGATTCATGTGTTTTGACTATTCAATGTTCACACTTGAAAGTTAATGTTCTTTTAACTCTATTAGGAGTACAATGTTCAACTTATAATTCTTTTCCATTGAAAGCATAAGGTTGAGAAAGATTTGTATTAATCGAAGTGACTTGGTTATTGATGCTATTAAAAAAGATATTTCACATATTTGCTTCATGTGAGGAAACCTAGATATTTGTATCCCTCCACAAGTAAGCAACTACAACAGTAAAGAAAACAAAAGCACTTTTTCTTTTGATGACAACTTGAGTTGAGGGAATTTTTTCATCGAACCTTGCGTGATCCCTACAAAACTAAATAGGGTCAATGATATTAAAAATGCAAGTAAGAACCACATATTTGCATTGTTTGAACCATCTTGTTTCACAATAATTGAGAGATTGGCTAATGGAGCTAGGAGTCAATTTAAGCTTCATTAAGAAATCAAGACAAATGCTAAATACCTTGAGCAAAAATGAGAGAAAAAAATGAATATTGCAATACGTATTTTGGTGGTATAAATCAAATTTGGTGATCATATGCTCTAGTCCTATAATCTCAGTTGTAGGAAGACTATTGATGGAAAAATTCCAAAGCAAAAGACATTTGGAGGGAAGAAATTTGAAAAAAAAAAGGTTAGAAGAACAATAAGAGTTTTAAGATAAAAATAAAATTGAGAATTCGGTATTCTAATATTTTTGTTTCCTTGTGTAAAATAATTTTTGATCATATGCACCCATGTAAAGAAATAATCATCTACACATAATAGATAGAGAAATGATTGTATGTCCTTAAATACAAGATATGATTGTCAAATTTCATACGGAGGAGGATCACATCATTCATTTACTGAAGTTATTCGAGTGCATGCGAAAGTTCAAATTGAGGTTGAATCCGAACAAGTGTACATTTGGTGTCAGGAAAGTTATTGAGTTTTATTGTAAGTCAGCGTGGTATTGAGGTAGATCCCGACAAGGTGAAGGCCATACAAGAAATTCCAGCTCCAAGAATGGAAAAGGAGGTTTGTCGTTTCTTAGGACGATTGGATTACATTTCAAGGTTCATATCGCACCTAACTGCTACGTGCGAGCCTATATTCAAATTACTTCGAAAAGATCAAGTAGTGGTGTGGAATGATGATTGTCAAACAACCTTCGAGACAATAAAGCAATATTTATAAGAGCCACCAATCTTGATGTCACCAGTACTTGGAATACCACTCATCATGTACTTAAGAGTACTGGAAGGATCAATGGGGTGTGTAATATGACAACATAATGAAACAGGTAGAAAAAAACGTGCAATTTACTATCTCAGTAAGAAATTCACTGACTGCAAAACCAGGTACTCACTCCTCGAGAAAACTTATTGTGCATTGACTTGGGCTACTAAATGATTGAGGCAATATATGTAAACTCACACCACGTGGTTAATAGCAAGAATAGATCCTTTGAAGTATATGTTCGAAAAACCAGCTCTTACAAGAAGGATTGCCCGATGGCAGATGTTATTATCCGAGTACGACATCCAATATATTACTCAAAAAACCACCAAGGAAAGTGTGCTAGTTGACCATCTAGCTCATCATCCGTTGCTAGAATATCAACCAGTGAAGTTCGACTTTCCAGACGAAGATGTCATGGTTATACGTGACTATGAAATACCGGGACCCGACGAGCGACCTGAGCCAGGGGCACGCTGGACACTCATATTTGACGGAGCTTCAAATGCACTATGACATGGCATTGGGGAAGTATTAACTTCTCCGAAGAATTTTCACAAACATTATACTGCAAGGTTATGTTTCGACTGCACCAACAACATCGTTGAATATGAAGCTTGTATCTTAGATCTAGAAGCTGCTATTAATCTACGAATTAAACACCTCGAAGTATATGGAGATTCAACATTAGTCATATACCAAGTCAACGGAGAGTGGGACATCAAATATCCCAAACTGATTCCATATCGGGATCATGTTTTGAAGGTAGATACAGAATTTACTAAGATTACCTTCAGTCATATTCCACGAGAAGAAAATCAAATGGCAGACGCCTTGGAAACTTTATTAGCCATGTTCAAGGTAACTTGTCTGAATCACAAACTACGTATTATGATCAGACATTTCAAAGAACCTTCACATTGCCTTGCCATTGAAGAAGGACCAGATAACAAGCCTTGGTTCTATGACATCAAGAGGTATCTTGAGAAGCAAGAATATCCAGAAAATGCCTCTATAATTGACAAACGAACTCTACGGAAGCTAGCTTCAAAAAAATTTCTAAATGGTGATGTGTTGTACAAAAGAAACTACAATATGGTATTACTCAGGTGCGTGGAGAAACATAAAGCAGATACACTTATGAGAGAAATCAATGAAGGCACTTTTGGAACTCATACAAATGGATATGCCATGGCTAAAAAAACCTTGCGAGCAGGTTATTATTGGTTGATGATGGAAGTTGATTGCTACCATTATATGAAGACATGCCATAAATGCCAAATCTACGCTGACAAAATGCATGTGCCACCAACTCCTTTGAATGTCCCGAGTTCTCCGTAGCCATTTTCGATATGGGAAATTGATATGATAGGAATGATTGAACCGAAGGCCTCTAACGAACACCGATTCATACTGGTCACCGTTGATTACTTCACCAAATGAATGGAAGTTGTATCCTACGCAAATGTGACAAGACAAGTGGTTACTCGGTTCATCAAGCAGAATCTCATATGCAGATATGGGGTTCCAAGCAGAATCATAACAGAAAATGGGTCCAACTTGAACAACAAAATGATGAATGAGTTATACGATGACTTCAAGATCGAGCATCATGATTTCTCACCATATAGACCCAAGATAAACGAAGCCGTTGAAGCTGCCAATAAGAATATCAAGAAAATCATTCAGAAAATGGTGAAGACATACAAAGATTGTCATGAAATGCTTACCTTTACTTTACATGGCTATCGTACTTCCGTACGTATGTCAACAAGTGCGACCCCTTTCTCTAGGGTATATGGCATAGAAGCATTACTCCCTGTTGAAGTAGAGATTCCATCATTACGAGTTCTAATGGAAACCAAACTTGAAGAAGCAGAGTGGGTTTAAACGTGACTTGATCAGCTTAACCTCATTGAATAAAAACGCTTGACAGCTTTGTTCCATGGTTAATTATACCAAAGAAGGATATTCTTCTTTGAAGAAAAACACTTAACCTCATTTCCATTGCCATTTTTTAGTTTTTATTAAGACTTCATATAATTACCTATTTCTAGGGATTACATCTTGTACTCTCACATATTCAAATGCATACTTGTCAAATAAAACATTTACTTTTCAAATCTTTTCAAATTGTGTTTTTCCTTTTTTGACTTATTTGTGAAATACTACGATTATTTCTTGTGAATACTGCGTTGAAATCACTTTGGGTATTTGACGAACAAATAAAAGCATTCGACAAAACACCAAAGAGCATTTTGGTTGGAAAAATGTCGAAAGAAAATCCATGTCCATGTCCACGCCTACGTCCACGTCTACGTCCACGCCTACGCCTATGCCTGCAATACAAATATCAAAATCTTGCTGACACTAATTCATCTTATTCAAATCAACTCAAATACACCACGACAACACAACATACAACATTGGGGAGTCGGTGACACAAAACCAATGGTTTAAAAGGAGAGAATACTAAAACATTTACAACAAATTTTTGGTGCATATATAAACATTTGGGGCATATACAAACATTTGGTGCATATATGAACATTAGGGACATACACAAAATACTCAGTGCATATACATTTTGGGTTCCATATCCACTTAAGACATTATACATGGCATTTTTCAAGTACATTTTGGTTAAACTATGAACTTTCTTGGGACCCATTATGGGATTATCTAAACAAATAAACACCTTGGTTGAGAACAGACACAACCGAGGAACTCCGGTCTTATTTTTAGTCTAGTTATCTAAGATTCGATTACCGAAGACATTATTCAATTATCTATCCTCTAGGTTGCGGTAGATATGCACATTTTCAGGATTACATTATTTATCCTCTAGGCCGTGATAAATACGTAAGACTATCCTCGTGTCGTTTATCCTCTAGGTCGTGATAAACGCACAAACTTTTCAATCATTTATCATCTAGGTTGTGGTAGGTGTACAAATTATCGGATTTATGTTATTCATTGTCTAGGTCACAATGAATATGTAAGTCTATCTTCGTGTTGTTTATCCTCTAGGTCGTGATAAATATGCAAGCTTTTCAAATATCTATCCTTTAGATTGTGGTAGGTATGCGAATTTTCAGGATTATATTATTCATCCTCTAGGTCGTGATGAATACATAAGCTTATCCCTGTATCATTTATCCTATAGGTCATGATAAATGCACAGGGTCATCCTTGTTTTGTTTACTCTCTAGGTTGTAGTAAACATGTGAAATCTATGATATAATTTATTGTGTTAGTCTCCATGCAACAAGGTATTATCAAACTCTGTTTTTATTCGTCTCCTAGGCTGTGATGAATAGGAAAAATCTATGTTTTAAAACTTACCATCTTAGTCTCGAAGCATTAGTAAGTCAATTTTCAAACTGGTGTTATTTACCTCCTAGGTTATAGTAAATACGCAAATAAATCTATGTTCACTTTTTATATCGACAAGTTATCCGCGTCGTCGCACCCATGTCAGATCAAAACTTTTTTTCAAAATTTGGTAAGATGATACATCATCATCTATACCTATTTTTCATACTCTTGGGAACGCTGTACATTGTACCCTTATAATTGTTCGGAAAAATTTTGGGTCTTCCATTATTTAATAAGATCCCGATTTGAACGTGTAAAACCTGTGTATTCTCGCTCTATTCAATGGAAAGGAAATTAAATAGGGGTAGCTGTCATATCCCAAACTTTCCCTATTGATTTCTAACGAATTTATTCTTTTTTGTTATCATTTTCTTTATAATATAAAGTTTAGATTATTGTTGACAAATTCGTATATATATATATATATATATATATATATATATATATATATATATATATATATATATATATATATATATATATATATATATATATATATATATATATATATATATATATATATATATATATATATATATATATATATATATATATATATATATATATATATATATATATATATATATATATATATATATATATTATGAGGTTTAAGTATATAAAGGGAGTGTATTATTTCAAAATGAACCATCAGAATTTGATGGCCCGTTACAGTTTTTAGGCCCATTTCCGTTTTGATGGCACATTTAGGGTATAATTTGGGGAATGGGGTGCGTTTGGAATTGGCATGTTTATTGCTCAATTTTATTAGAATGGTCCATCAATATTTTTTTCCAGGGGCCCATGTTTAGTTTCAAGACAAAGGGGAGTTATTTTAATAATTGGACTGGCCTGTGGGAAAGTTGAAAGCCCATTTGCTGTTTGGGTACGTTTTTTTGGAGAATTATTAAAGTTGTTGGCCCATTTTTCTTCTTGAGCCCATTTTGTTTTTATATATCATCATTATAATTATTTGTCTGATTATTAATGCTATTACTTACATAATTATCATTATTATGTCAATTAATTAATTTTTGTTATAAAAAGTCAGATATTATTTTATTTTTTGTACGTGTTGACTAAAAAGTCAAAATTAAAACAAAAAGGGTTTTGAAACCCTAATTAGTCCCAGTGGCTCCCTGTTGTTCTTCTTCATCAACTACACTATGCAAGCCCAACCCAATAAACATTCACTGTGCAAATCAAACGGAAGACTAATCATATTAAATCAATTGAACAAAATCAATCATGTTACAAACAAAATCGTCCAAATTACATATAAAATCCGAATCAATTACAATCCATATCAATTACAACAAAATCAAATCTCCTAATATCTAATCAATCCTAATTTCTAACAACAATCACTAAGAATAACGAAAATAATATAAAATATACCTAATCTCTTCTCTAAAAAACACT
The DNA here is from genome assembly GCA_948472305.1 of Vicia faba. NCBI lineage: Eukaryota > Viridiplantae > Streptophyta > Magnoliopsida > Fabales > Fabaceae > Vicia > Vicia faba. Next base: position 1,267,979,554 of record OX451736.1, on the reverse strand, counting down.
ATAAAAGGAACCCTAATTCTAAGGAGAAGTGGGGAAGAAATTTGAGAAACTGAAGAAAGAAGAAGAGACAGAGAGTTCTTTGCCTTTGGAGTCTTCTCTTTGCATAGATCTAGGGTTTCAATTTCTGAATCCCTAAGATCTATCCTCTAACGCCGCCGCATCGCCATCATCTTCGTCTTCAATCTATCAGCACCACCATTACCTGCAACAAAAAGAGAGAAGAAGGATCAGAACACTGAGAACCAAAATGAGGTAAATCACTACAAAAGAGGTAATTTGTGAATCTTAGTTTGGGGTTGTTATGGATTGGTTGTTATAATTTTGATTGGGGTTTTTTATTTGGGGGTAAAGAGGAAGATCGTCGCTGTCGGGGGGTCACAATTAGGGTAGGTGTTATGTTATTTTTTGTTGAGGAGAGCGAGAAAGAGAGGATGAACAAAGATGAAGAGAGAGGAACATATGAGGAAATGAACGTAAAATGAGAAGAAAACTGAAAATATAATTTGATTAGATCCCGTATGTCGCCCTTAACGTGTACTCTCAACCACAACCACATAATCTCCATCAAGCGTCCTAAAATGCACACCCACTGTAACGCTATGCGCTCCCCCGTACGAGGTCCAAACAGACCTCCCAAACGCTTATCATTTTGGGCATGGCCCATCTATAATCACGCCCCTATTTTTTTAATAATTTTACTACTACATTAAAAATTGTGCCCCCACGCGCTAATGGACCAAGTCTAATATATGGACTTGGGCCCTTACTCTGTATACCCCTCACTTTTGCTATCTAGTACAAGTTCACACACCCCTGCGCCTTGGGCCTAAATCCAATATCTGGATTTAGGGCCCTGTTATTTACACCCCTATGAATTACTTAACCCAAATAAAATGCACCCCTTGCATTTTTAATTAAATTTTACTTTTATTTAATATTTCATTTATTTATTTATTATTTTTTTGTGTAAATTAATATTTTTAATATTTTAATATATTTATTTTTTATAAATTCTAAAATTGTTTAGTTTATTCAAATTCTTTTTTAAATACTAACTCATTTTTAATTACTTTAAATTGCATTAAAATTCTTTTTATCATGCATTAAAAATATCTTTTCTTATATTACATAATATATTTGAAAATGTCTAACCAATCAAATACTAACCATTTTTTTACTAAATAAACTCAAGATTTATTTTTAAAAAGGATTATGGAAGTATCTTTTATCGACTGTGAGCTTCGTCTACAAATTCCGCTATTCACACACCCAGAGTTGGTTTAAGGAGAATTCGAGATATTTCTATAATCCATAAAAAAAACTAACCAAACAACTACGAACTACGAATTGGGACTCTGATTCCTCATAAGAGGATAGGTAGGCATATGACTTAAAATCGTGGCGAGTTCCCTAATTAAAATTAAAACCTTATTTCTTAAAAAATTGTAAATCTAAACCCTACTATCCTCGTGAACAAGGTAGATGAGGAGTGACTAACACCTTTACTTCGTCTAAAACGAGTCAAATAACTTAGAATCTCTGATCAAATTAGGGTTATCCTTTATATTTCCTCTCTAGGATAAAAATTAAAGGCGGCGACTCTAAATTTTCAAACCGGTTATTACACGTGTAAGGCGTTCGAGAGGTAATTGCGGCCAAGTGAAGTCCTTTGGAGATGAAGAACACAAAGGAAGTAGCGCGAGAACGACAGATTACAATTGAAGTCCTGTGTTGCAATAGTTTGACATTGACGGTGTGCGAAAGCTTTGGAGATAAAGAACGCAAAGGAGTAGCAAAATCTGGATAGTCAATTTGCATCTATTGTGTCTTGGTCTTTCTCAAGATCAAAATAGGAGAAAAGGTTCAATCAACAAGAAGCTTAGGGTTTATGGAGTTGCTCTTAAACACTTCTCTTGTATCAATAATTTTGCATAGTAAGAATTATCCTAATTCCATTGGAATTAGGCGCAGACGTACGCACACATGAGGACGATATGGGGGAACTGTAAAGTCAAATTCCTTGTATCTCTTTTATTTTTTATTTTACTTGCTTTGATTTTCATTGATCAATTTATCGAATAACATTGTGTTATCAATTGAATTGTAAGAATTTTTCTAATCAATTTTTTATTATTTTAAATCTAGTGTTGATATAACTGTTGGCTGAAGATTTTGATGATATTGTTCGAAGCAAAGCAAGTTGGATGTTTCGATTGGAATAAAGAAAGATGTCATGTTTCGAAATGGTAGAAGCAGTACTTCGAATGGGCATATCAAAGCTTGGAGCTTCGAGTGACAGTTATGAGGATATCTTCAAAAGAAGTCTCGAAGTGGTAACAAGGCTGTGTCCAAGAAATGCGTTCAAAGCGAAGAAGTGCCAAAACATTTAAAATTCAAATGCAAGCGGGATGTTCGAAATTTAAAATATATGCGCTGGAGCATTCGAAGACGCGTGGAAGCTAGAGAGAGGCATTGCTTTGCATGTTCTGAACGTGGCAGAATCTTATAGCAAGACCGTTATGGTCGAAGTAGTATAAATAGAAGTCTTAGCATTAGGATTTCGTGTGTCATATCTATTGTACAAAAAACTCAGTAAACATTCAAAATACCACATGGCTAGGGAAACGAATGCACGAGCAATGTATGTATGATAACACCAAGTGTTTATGATTCAATAAAAATCTTTATCATTTCCAGTCTTTTCCTCTATCTTCATCTCAATGTCATTCAAAAGCCTTTGCATTAAAATATTTTCATTCGAAGTCTTTTTACTGATGCCTTACATTTAAATGTTTTCTTTCCATTTCAAATCCTTTACTTTCAGAAACTTTTGTATATTTCATGCCTTTATCTTCATGCTTTTATCATTCGAATACCTTTTTCATTTAAAGTCATTTTACTGATTTCTTGCATTTAAACGCTTTCTTCATATTTCGAATCTTTTACATTCCAGAAACGCTTTTACATTACATGTTTTTATGCTTCGAAGTCATTTACTTGTCTTTTCTGCAGTTTTACATGTCTTTACAATTGAACTTTATTCATGCAATTTAGTTTCACACGTATTTACTTGATCATGTCATTAGATCTTTAATAGATTAATCGAAGTAAGTTAGACACCTACACAACATTCTAAATACCAACCATGAGTATCAGTTCTATAATGAGAGTTATCCAAATGACCAATACATCCTAGGATCAATCTAGTCGATCCTGCGAGTTACCAGAGAGATTAAATAACAATCATTAAGATTATTTGATAGTTTGGAGGACTAGCGGTTGTTTACCATAAATCACTATAAACAAATTGGCACACCCGGTGGGACGAGTCATTGGTTATTACGAAATTTAGAACAAAGTAAAAAATTGTTGAGACATAACCATTGTAAAAGTACTCTCTGAGTGATAAGTTTGTTGTTTTATGAACCTTAGAAGTGGTAGAATAACCAATAGCAACCAACCCTTATCCAGAAGAAAACGTTTGAACAAAATGTCTAATTCTGACAATCAACAAGGGGAACAAAATGCCCCACATACAACAGGCACTAATATCTCCGCCTCGATGGGAGCATCTAATGTGATCCCTTCGAACGCACAGTCTGTTGCATCCTCTACCAGTAATGTAGCCACTAATGGAACAAGTGGCATATCAACTAACAGTTCGATCCTAGGAAATACTGCAACCATTGGTTACCCTGGGGGATTCGTCCCACCACCAGGAACACAAACCCATTTCGTCACCCCACTAACTAGACCACCCAGTTTCGATGGTAATAGAACCAGAAATTCCTCTTATGGAATGCCAACATCTTTTATGGCAGGCTTACACAATTCCACATCGAATTCATCACCACAATTAGGGTCTGGGTCTGGGGCAAATCAGTTTATAACAAATAACCAAGGGTCAGTGGGTCATAGTGCAATGCCTATCTTAACCACAGAAAATCAGTTGGCCTTTAGGAAATTAATGGATGATAGTAACCATAATATGATAGGAGTATTAGCACAAACTATGCAGGAGATCTTTGCCCCAATAGTACAAAATGTGACTGTGACAAACAGAGAAAACGCAGATAACATGAGTCGAATAGCAGATTTCTTCGCTCCCCCAGAAAGGCGTAGGCAGAATCAGGCGGGAGTTCGAGCAAATGTACCTATTATAGAACAAGTTGCTAACGGCCCACCCTATAGACCATCCAGAGAGGAGGTTAATTTGGGGGCAAGGGCACAAAGGTTAGAAGCCCCAATGATTCAATACCCACAAAGGGAAATTATGGAACCAGGGGCAAGGGTCGAAAGGCTAGAAGTCCCAGAGTTTTGAGAAGAACAACCTAGAGGAGTTGTCATGGTGGGTCGAAATCAAGATGCTGATGCAGTCGTTCACAGAATTCGAAACGATAACATCTTGGCAGAAAATAATTTAACCACCATGATAGAGAGAATTATGGCCCAGAATGGCCTCAACACAGGAATTAGAAGGCCAAATTATGCCTCCCCTATATTAGATTACATAATGCACACTTATTTACCAAGGGGATATAAAGTCCCTAAGTTTACAAAGTTTTCTAGGGATACCAATGAGTCAACAGTCGAACATATAGCCAGGTATCTAACCGAAGTAGGAGATATAGCCAATAATGAAGACCTTAGGATCAAATATTTCCCAAGTTCCCTGACTAAGAACGCTTTCACATGGTTCACCACTTTGCCTCCTGGGTCCATTGATACTTGGGCTCTTTTGGAGAGATTATTCCATGAACAGTTCTACATGGGACAATCAAAAATAAGTCTGAAGGAACTAGCCAGTGTCAAGAGGAAGTTTACTGAACCCATAGATGATTATCTGAATAGATTCAGGCTCTTGAAATCTAGATGTTTTACAGTACTTCCTGAACATGAGTTAGTCGAAATGGCTGCTGGCGGCCTGGATTACTCTATTCGAAAGAAATTAGACACTCAATACTTGAGGGATATGGCTCAATTAGCCGATAGAGTTCGACAGGTCGAAAGGCTAAAGGCCGAAAAGGCCAGAGTCTTTAAAAATAACAAGAAGGAAAGGATCTCTTATGTTGGAACTGAGGAAGCAGAAGATTATCCTGAATTCGAATTCGAAGAGGTCGAAATCGACCTCGCTGAATTAAAACGGGCACCACCTTACTCCTGCAAATTATTAGTTCCCACAAAAGGGAAGGAAATTGTTGAAAAATGAGAAAAGTGACAAATTCCCAAAGAAGGTTTATACCTTCGATGTCACTAAGTGTGACGAGATTTTTGATTTACTTGTCAAAGATGGCCAACTCATTGTGCCATCAAATGTCAAAATACCTCCTTTAGATCAAAGAAAGAAAAGAGGATTTTGCAAGTATCATAGTTTCCTAGGCCACAAAACCTCACAGTGTTTTCTTTTCAGGGACCTAATTCAGAATGCAATTAAAGATAGCAGACTGAAGTTCGCTGATAAAGCAAAAATGAAAGTAGATGAAGATCCTTTGGACGTCGCAGACACCAATTACTCCGAGCCTGCATGCATTGGGGAAACTAACATGGTGGAAGCTGACCAAAGTGACGCTCCAGTAGGAGGGAAAGGTACTGAAAATGAAAGCTGGGTGATAGTCGAAGTCAATAAGGAGGTCACTGAAGACGTCCACAAGCAACCAGAGACTTCGATCGAAGCAGCACCTTTAGCTGTTGCAAAAGAAATCCAGGCTACTGAAGGCCAGGAAAACCAAAACCAAGAGTTGACACAGGTTACTGAAGGCCTGAGGCTAGAATTGGAGAAAGTCCAAATCACGAAGCCAACCTCCCCTCATAAAAAAATATGGGATACGTTAGGGGAACCCAGTGGAAAGTTTGACTACCTGGTCAAATATTCTGCCCCAGAGAGTTCAAAGGTCCAAATTGAAGATATAAAACCTACAGGATGGGGAGATGATGACACTAAGGGGGAGGATGTTGAGGTAAACATGGTGGATATGGAGAGACCTCGCTCTGAAATGGAGGAGGTGGAGAGATATTTAGAAAAAGAAAAGTATAAAATGGAGGATAATCATGCTGGAGAAGCTAGTCTTAAGGATTACCTCATGATGTGCCACAAAGGAGATACATGAATGATACTATGCCCTAGGTGCAGCATCCTCTGCAATCAAGGAATCGCTGCAAACTTCGAGAGGGTACAAAGGGCGCGAACTGGCAACAACTGGCGCCAGGATAACCAGTTATTCAGGTGTTATCCTAAAGCTGGAGAAAGTTTGTTGGAATTTGTGCTTCGCTGCTACAAAGGGGCAACCAAATGCTTGATATGCCCAAGGTGTTCTGCTGTGTATGATCAAAGCATGCCCAGAGCCTTCGAAACAATCCCTTTCACCCCCTGCTGGAACCACCAAGAGACTGTTTAGATGGGCCCACATTTCGATAGCAAATACAAACAACGAAGGCCTGATAGTCCTCATCCCAAGGGTGCTCGAAGAGTGACATTCAAAATTCCTGCTGAAGTGCCAACAGACAAATGGCTGCAAGTCAGAAATGACAAAGGCAAAGACAAATGGAGAAACAATGAACGAAACGCACGCCATGCTATGACATATATAAGGCAGTTCAACATAGCGAAGAGGGAAGAGGTGAGATTAGAGAACTACAAAGGAAGAAACCCCATGTCAAGATCTCAATGGCGAAGGCAACAGAGAATTCGAAAGGCTGAAAGGGAAGCTGTGGCAAATAAAGGGGCAACTTCAATAAAGAACCAAGGTGAATCTAGCACCAACAAACCCACACCAAAAAATCAAACTGAAGACAAACCCCCAGTTAATAGGAGGCTCTTCTCTGAAGTACAACCAACTGAACCAAAGGAATACACTCCAGGTCCAGAAGAAGACGAAGATATGCTAACGGACAACTTCGAATCAGAGGGGGTGTCTTCGTTCAATATCAATTGCAACGTGGTATCTGTGCTTCCTTGTGAGTTTGGACAGGAAACTGAAATCGAAGAGTATGAGGAAGAAGATACCATAGATCTGATGAAGCATAGGCCTGTGTGCTACTACGTGATGGATAACGGAGCTGTCGAGGAGCAGAATGCGTTCTTCGAGCGTCTAGAACCAGCTATGAAGAATCATCTGAAGCCATTATTTATTCGGGCAAAGGTTGGTGCCCATGGCGTAAATAAGGTTCTAGTGGATGGGGGCGCTGCAGTCAACTTAATATCCCATTTCATGCTGAAAAGGTTAGAAATACGCGAAGGAGACATCAAACCACACAACATGGTTCTATCCAATTATGAAGGGAAAGTAGGAAAAACACTGGGGGTGGTTCAATTGAACTTGACAATAGGCTCAAGCTGTAGGCCCACTGTGATCGGTGGATCTGGAACTGACTGTTTAACGCTGGTTCGCGAAATGTCGCGGAAGCAAGAGTCGCCACCGTCTTTTATTTTCTCCAAATGGAAAGGACAAAAGCACAGAAAAATTCCTTACAAAGAGATTGCTCTCGGTTCGGGAGGTAGGTTATAGAAAGGGAAGGTGTTAGCACCCTTTCTATCCATGGTTATCCATGGGCTCTTAGATACTTGCTCAATGTGTTTTCAAAAATGTTTGCTTGCTTTTCAATGTGGGTTTAAAAAGTTTCTTTAGAAAAATTTCAGATCGACTCGTACGTCAGAGTGTTTGAAAAATTTGCTTTGAAAGCTTTTGAAAATGTGTTGGTGTGAAAAGTCCTTTTGAGTTTGTTTTAAGATTAGAGCAAGTATCCTTGAGAACCTACCTACCCTAAGGAATTCGTCTGTGTAAATGTCCTTTAAAGTAGTGCCATCCCACCATTGAGAGGTAGGTAGCACCACCGTTGGAGGTGTTCGGGTCAATTCGATTTTTAGGGACATGGTGATCACCAGAGCAATGGGAAGACACCTTAGAAGCTACCCTCATGCCAGGTTCCCGGATCATGAGGACTTACTAAGACATCCTCTACTCGACGACCACCTTTCGAGGCAAGGCAACAGTGAGGCGTACCCTAGGGGTGGTGTGTGCGATTCGTGTGTCATGTTTCAGTTATTTGTCTTGTCATGTTTGTTGTGATCTACGCTTGATTTTAATTTGTCCATTCATTCTTGCATGCATATTTAACAGTTATAAAGTTTGCGAAAAATAAATCTAAGACTATTACAAAGGCGCGGGTCCACATCGCCAAAATTAAACCGGACCCGATTTAGCGGAAAATAAATAAAGCGAAAAATAAAGTGCGAAAAGTAAAGTTACATGGCTTTGGGAGAGATACAAAATTATAATGAACGATAAAAATAAATCATGCGAAATTAAATGATTAAACAATGGGCGTTGGACCCGTTTACAAAAAATTAAAAGTTAACGAGAATTAAAGAATTAAATGATTAAATGCTTTTTTTGGTATTTTGTGTTTTTTAGATTTAAAAGAAAAAAGGAAAAATTAATTAAAATTAAAATGCTAAACCCTAGTTCTAATGTTTTTTTAAGTTTATTATGAAAGAATTAAATTAAAACCTAAATTAAACTCTAAATTAATTTATGTACAATTTTTAATTTATGAAAATAAAATAATAAATAAATAATATTGTTATTCTAAAAAAAAGGAAAATAAAAAAAGAAAATAAAAGGTTATTAAACCTAAATTCTATGTTTGGATTTTTATTACGAAAAATATTTGATAAACCTAAATTAAAGCTAAACAATTACAAGCATTTATTTAGAAAATAATTAAAATAAAAATTATATTTTTGATGTTTTTCTGATTTTTAATGAAATTAAATAAACAATAATTAGAATAACATAATAATTAAAATAATGATTAAAAGATATAAGAAAAAATAAATAAATGAAATGGGCAAACCAGGGTGGGGTGTAGCCCCAGATTAGGAGGTGCAGGCCCTAGAACATTGGCCCAATAAGCTGGAACTTGGTTGACTTTCTTGGATCATGTGTGGCATATGGACTTACATCCATGGTATGCTTTCAAACTGCACCTTTGATCAGATCTCCAGGACGCGTGGCTAGCTGATTTTTGAGTGTGCATGGTATACTGGGACATTAGCGCTGCATAGGATCAATTATAGAAAAATAATATTGAGCGTTTGCCAGACCTGGGACTTGAACCCAGGTCTTTGAAGTTACCAGCACAACACTTAACCACTGAACCAAGCGCCTTCAATTTAATATATAATAACGCGTAAACATAATAAAGAAAACATGGCGTTAGTGGATGAAAAACGCGCGAGATTCAAAGTGGCCAATGGCTGATGGACACGATGCCTTCGTCTTCGTCCCTGTAAAAACAAAACTCAGAGGCCACGGTTTTTTATGGCGTTGCATTAGGGGGTCTACAAGAAAATAGCGAATAGGGATATATGAAACATAAATTCATCGCGAGGTACGTTTCTTGTTCATGGGAACACGCTGATTGCAATGGTCTTAACCTCAACTCCTAATTTTGCTTCAGTGTAAAAACCCTAATTTGGAAAACCTGCAACCCTAAAAAACGCGCATGGTGGATTCACGTATGGCTAGTGAAAATGCAATCAAACTCAATGGTTAGCTCAGGAACATCATTATGAATATGAATACATAAACAAAAATGCAAAATCATGCTTGAATCATGCTATACAATTTCAAGAATTTTGAGGTACGGTTTGACTTAGGGGTACCAATTCAGGGTGTTTTTGCTGATGTTAATGATTGAGAAATGTTCAAGAATGTCTCAGGATGCTATTGGAATGAAACTTGAGGCTTGAATCCACCTAAAACCTTGATTTCAGATTTCAGTTTTAAGGCAATTTTCTCAAGTTTTTATATTGGTTTTTTGCGCAGCTTGCAGTCTAATCCTTTTAGGTCTTTGATTCTGAGTATGTATAGAGCATGCTAGGTCAACAAAACTACACAAAATCTCAAGCATTCATTGTTTTACATATTTGATTTTATGAAATCTTTTCCAATCTTTTCCATGTGCATTTTGGTTCAAATCTGATCAATTCTCATCAAAACTTGCCTAATTAAGAAGTGCACGAAATATTGACCTTGGAATGTGCATAAAAAGATTTTTTTAGGTTAGGTTTATATTTTTCATGTATTAAAATGATTTAAATGAATATAAATTAATATAAATTCAAATAAATAATTAAAAAATATGAAAATACTTCCCTTTGGGCCTAGTGGTCGTGCATAGGCTTGGCATGAAGAAACTTGGAAGAAAAATGGGCCCATTTGCATTTTTGGATCATTTGAAGTAAAGTTGACTTTCAAAAATTTCCAAAAATTTCCCAACTTCCACAAGGCATAACTTGGTCAATTTTTAAGCTTTTCACATGTTCTTGGACATTTTGGAAAGGTCTTTGAGTCCTTTAACCAATGCCCTTGGTCCCATGTCATTTTGATTTACCAATCTCAAGTTATGGCCTTTGACTTAAAGTCACTTTTTGTTGACTTTTGAAAATGACCTATAATGTTGAAATTGATAACTTTTTGTGAGAGCATTTCTTGGACTTGGAATATGAAGATGAGTTGTAGGAAATGTCTTTCTCTTCAAAATGAGCTTTGGATGGAATTTTTCTGATAATCCATGTGAAAGTTATGCCCTGGTCAATTTCAGTTGACTTTTTCAGCTGTCCAAATATAGCAACTTTTGCATCTTTGATGATTTCTGAGCCAAATTTTGAGAATCATGATCAAGCATTGATCAAATGATGTTTGTGGCTTCAAAATGATATATTGACCAAAAATTTGAACTTTTGACTGTCAAATGACCATTTTGCCCCTACAGTTGACTGTAGTGCAATTTAGGGTTTTGACTGTGCAATTTTGAGCTGAATGCCTTGAAACTTGACATGAGGATGTTTGACCATCTTTGTAGGCATATGAGACTTGATTGGGCCTTTGAAATCTTCATTTTCTTGATCAGAACCCAAACCCTAGTTTTGACTGTATAGGAGACAGTTGAGCTGCACAACCCTTGGGGAATTTTGTGACCTTGACTTGACAATTCTTGATGAATATGGGAGGGCAAATTTTGGGGTGCAACAGTTGCCCCTGTTCAATCTTCTTAGACCTGAGGATGCAGATTGGCTGACGTGCCTTTCGTAATCCGAGGGTAGAAGATGATTGAACACTAAAGTGCCCAGAAATTTGCGCTCACATAGTAGCAGTGATGGGGGGATGGGCTTATAGATGCCATTTGGAGATTGCTGGATAGGATGATGGGCTTATAGATGCCATCTGGATGTTGATCGCGTAGGAGATTCCTTAGCGAGAACCTGCATACCTGCAAAAGAGAGAATGAGTACCTGACACGTTGCAGGAACTGATTTTAGATGCTTGGTATAGATATGTCCTGACTGGTTACAGGAGCTGAGTCTGGAGCTTCGAACGCTGATGAATGAACCAGGGATGGTTACTACCTTAGCATGAATGGTAAGAGAACCTTGGGCGACTTTAGCTTCAACAACGCTCGTTGAGAAAAATCTTGGGTGTCTTCTACTGGAATAAGAATCAGGGAGATCTTAGGGTCGATCTGACTGAACCAGAGAGGCCTTTGACTGGATAAGCATCAGGAAAATCTTAGGGTCGATTTATCTGAACCGGACAAGGTCTTGAAATATCTTCAACTGGATAAGTATCAGGGAGATCTTAGGGTCGATCTGACTGAACCAGAGAAGGCCTTGGACTGGGTAAGAATCAGGAAAATCTTAGGGTCGATTTAACTGAACCGGTCTAGGTCTTGAAACATCTTCAACTGGATAAGTATCAGGGAGATCTTAGGGTCGATCTGACTGAACCAGAGAAGGCCTTGGACTGGGTAAGAATCAGAAAAATCTTAGGGTCGATTTAACTGAACCGGTCTAGGTCTTGAAATGTCGTCAACGGGAATAAGTGTCAGAACGTCGCCATATCTGGTTTACATCTGAACCATATCTGGAAGGAAATCTGGAAGCAGTATCAGAACGTCACCATCGCTGGGTTTACATCTGAAACTATATCTGGAAGGAAATCTGGAAGCAGTATCAGAACGTCACCATCGCTGGGTTTACATCTGAAACTATATCTAGAAGGAAATCTGGAAGCAGTATCAGAACGTCACCATCGCTGGGTTTACATCTGAAACTATATCTAGAAGGAAATCTGGAAGTAGTATCAGAACGTCACCATCGCTGGGTTTACATCTGAAACTATATCAAGAATGAGTTGCGATAGTTGATAGTAGTCATTTTTGTATTGATCTTTTTCCTGAAAAGGCGAGACATAATTGGATGCAAAATCATGATGCATGAACTGTATGTCTTCAAAATCAATGAGATTCGTGTAGTATGATGCATATGCATGCTATAATGATGTATGTGACGTTTTATGAATGTATGTTTGTCTAAGAAAATAAATCCTTGACGGGTGCCGGGAAGTCGTATCCTGGGTTGATGTTGAAGAATAGTTGCAAGAATTCCAATAGACGAAGATAACTCCGTTGGGGAATAAACTTGGCGAATGGAGGATTCTGCGGGGAGAAAAAAGATATTCTAGCGACCATGCTGGGAAGAAATACTCTGTGGGGGATGCTTTTGCTGAATTGTTGAGGATGACTCGCTGAGGATACCTTGCTGTATTGGAAGTATGAATGGACTTCGCTGGGGATAAGAAGACTCTGGCGACGATGTTCTTTCCGTGGCTTTTGGCTGAGGATAACCCAGTTATATCCTGTTAAGGAAATAACTCTTTAAATCAAGCCGGACGACGCGTTCGTGCCCTGCTAGGGGATAAGCTTCCAGAATCTACTGGGGGTACGCTTATTGCTTGGGAGGATGGATTCCAACTTTCCTGGGGAAGCTGGGTTGGACTCTCCTGGGGAGGTATCGAACTGTATTGGTTATGTTCTTCAATAGGACCTACCATGATACCTTGGAGGATAGAACAATCAGACTGCTTGGACCAACCTTTGTTGCCCCTGTTTCTAAGGTGGGATAGGGAGACCCGTGCGGTGCTAATAATTGTTGATGGACAGACCTTCTTCTGGTGGGCAGGTGATAAGATGACAGGACATAGTCGTACGCTTTGATTCCTAACTTTTGCCTGGGCCGCCCTTTCGGGTTTTCGGTCCACCGGGATACCCATTTTTGCCCAAGCCGCCTTTTCAGGTTTTCGACTTGCCGGGTGTACAATTTTTCATTTTCATCCCTTCATTTTGCCCGAACCCTTTTGGTTCGCCGGGAAGCCCTTATTTTTGCCTAGGTATGTCAACCTAGCGGGTCTTTGATTATGCGTAGTATTTTTCGACTATGTCCATGTTTTTAGAATGCAGGGAGGTGCCCCTGGCTGTTTATGTTGCCATGCTACCAGAAGATGTCTGATCGTGCAGGATTAGTTGTTGAAATGCCCCAAGTGACTCAGGCGGAGATTTGCCCCAGGCTGGTTGGCCTTTTGAGAGATTCTCCGAATCTTGATTGGACTGCCCCAGATGATAGACCATGATCATATCATTGCCCCTTGATAGAAAGCGCTTTTGTTCACTAGGTATTCATCGTGCGAAGTTCCCTGCTGTTCAAACAAAAAGTCATATGCAAACAAAGTTATGTTAAAAATGCAAAGCTTATGCCTGTCTCGAAGATTTTGAAAATGCATTCTTTTTCATAAAACAAGTAAATGTTTGTAAAAACATGATGTCAACTCCGTATTTACCGTAGGCCTTAAGGAGTCAGGATACCTTTCGTAACAGTATGCTTTCGAACTAACCCATGCTTCAGCTAGGACTTTTAAGGGTTATATCGTGGCCTGGTTCACGGTTTAAGAAACAAAGGATAAAGGCTCAAATTATTTGTACCCACCCGCTCTTCGTGATATTCTCCAAACCTAAACTCAGTTGATCGTGCGTTAGACCTTGTTTTGAGTCTTTGCTCTGATGTTCCAATGATGGTTCAGATGTTGATGATTTATTTTGAATAGGCAGTTATCTCCTTTTTTGCTGAGGGTTTGTAGGACCTCTTTTTTGATTTTGTTATCCCTTTCTTTTTTGCCTGAACTGTTTCCTTTTTGGAATTACAGTCAGCGGGATGCCCCAGTTTGGTAAGTCTTCTTTATAGGTTTTGACTTTTTGGGCTTTTCATTTATGAGATAATGACTGCCTTTCTTTATTGATTATTCGGAACCATCACTGTCTTTCTTCGTTTTGTAAGGATCTCTTTGGTGCCATTCGTTATGCACTTGGATCAACTGAGAGACTACCCTGCCCCGGGTTATGATTAAGGGTTTTAAATTTCGAGAAGAAAAACTCCTACTTCTTTGGCTCAAAAGGGTTGACGAGGGATTATCTTCCTTATTACTCTAGTGTTTAGGAATTGAAACAATGCCTGTACCTCATCAGCGGGGTCTGTTCAAAAGCATACTGTAGATCGTGGTATCGTTTTCGTCATCCTCCCTCAAGAGGCTTAGAATTTTAGATCAAGAGTTGACATCAGAAAAAATATGAAAATAATTTGCGTATAGTGAATACGAATATATTGCTTCAAAACAGACATATGCGATGCATTAATGGAATAACAATGTTTAACAATGAGTAAATGTTTGAACAAAAGAAAATTGCAACTTGAACATTCGAATGAACAAAAGTCTTTTCAGTCCTAGCCATGTTTTGGCAAGGGAGCAATGATCATATTGGGAGTCTCGGCGGGCTCGAACTCGATCTCTTTAGCATCGATCATATTTTGAATCTTGTACTTTAGTGCCCAACAGTCCTCAGTATCATGCCCCGGGCTACCAGAATGATATGCGCACCTATCGTTGGGATGATAGTTGGGTGCAGAAGTGTTCGGATTTCGGAGAGGAGCCCTTAAGGTGATCAACCCTGCCTTTAACATTTGTTGCAGTGCTTGATCCAATGACATGTTGAGTTTGGTGTACTGCCGTTTCTCCTTTCGCTGTTGCCCTTGTCCTTGTTGAGCAGGTCCGGGATTGGAGATCTGGATTGCCCCGGTCTCATGACGGCTCTTTTTACCGTGCACAGCATTGGATTCTTTCTTTCCATGATGAGGCTTTTTGTCAGAAGGTGCAGCCTCTTGAATTTTCCCAGACCGGATGCCAGCTTCAATTCTCTCCCCAGTTAAGATAAGATCTGTGAATCCAGCAGACGAATTCCCAATCAGGTGGTTATAAAATGGACCAGACAAAGTCCCCAAGAACATGTCCACAAGTTCCCGATCAGTCAGAGGTGGTTGTACTCTTCCAGCAAGATCCCTCCATTTCTGCGCATATTCTTTAAAACCTTCGCTTGCGCCTAACGACATACCCTGGAGCTGAGTACGCGTGGGGGCAAGGTCGGCATTATATTGGTACTGCTTATAGAAAGCAGTTGCCAACTCCTCCCAGTTACGAACTTTGGTTCCATCCAGTTGATAGAACCATTCGAGGTGAGTCCCTGAAAGACTCTCCTGGAAGAAGTGGATCCATAAATTCTTGTCCACCGTATATGGCTGAATCTTCCGAACATAGGACCTTAGATGCAGCTTGGGGCAAGACGCCCCGTCATACTTAGAGAAGGGTGGTACTTTGAACTTCCGAGGAATAACCACACCAGTTGACAAACCCAGATCTCCGAAATCCAGCCCAGGTACCTGTTTAACCTCCATAGCTTTCATTCTGTCCTCCAGTTGCTTATATCTGTCATCAGCAGGAGGGTACTGCTCTTCATCAAAATCTGTCTCGTTGTCGGAGACCACTGGACTGGGAACCTCTCTCTCATGATGACTGCTTTTTCCCACAGATGGGGTTGTCCTCTCAGTTTCAGTTTGCGGCGTATTCCCAGATCTGCGTCTAGGGCTGAACAGAACAGTCCTCTTCTTTTTCTTGTCCTTCTTCAAGAGCAGAGCCTTCAGATCTTGCTGCCCCTGGGTCAGATTCATGATCAGCTCTTGGAACTGGGCGTTCTGAGCCTGGAGGTCTTTGATAGTCTGTTCGGCTGATGATTCAGGATTCATGGCGATCGGCTGAAATAAACAGCGGAGAAGGGTAAGCAACCTGTCAAAGGGATACCTGCAATGCAATGAGATGTATGATATGCATGCAATGATTTCAAGGACCTCGCGGGGTAAACAGAGAAACTTGTTAGAGTTGAGAGCCGGTAGCTTGATTGTAAGAACTTCATTTTGTTGAGAGCCCTTCATCAAGGGTCAAAGGCTCACCATATCCAGTGGGTCATAGCCCCTGACACCCTTGGCTAGAGGAAAATAAATCCTCTTTGCCCCTTGCTGGGATAGTTGTTTATCATGACCTGCATCACAAGCCCTTGAGATCCTTGAAATGGGTTAGGATGTATGCAATGGTATGATGTCATGCTATGTATGGGATGATGTAGGTAAACCCTGCTATGAGTCCCAATTAAGGACTATAAACAGACCCTGCAAGAAACTCAGTACACTTTGTTATGAGTCCCTAATTAAGGGCTATAAACAAAACCTGCAAGAGATCTAGTAAACCCTGTTATGAGTCCCAGTTAAGGACTATAAACAACACCTGCAATAAACTTGGTAGATCCTGTCATGAGTCCTAGTCAAAGACTATAAACAAGACCTGCAAGAAATTTGGTACCCTGTTATGAGTCCCAATTAAGGACTATAAACAAAACCTGCAAGTGGTTAATACACCCTGTTATAAGTCCCAATTAAGGACTATGAACAAAACCTGCAAGACATCAAGGGTCAGATAACAAGCATGCAAGTAGTCAAGTACGAAGGCACGCCAGTCACACAAGAGAAGCCCTTAGGGTTTAGGCCAGCATGGGGTCTGGGTATTACCCTCTTGAAGTTGGTGGGTTCAACCTGTCCTAATCAAAGTAACCGGGTTCTAAGGTTCCCAATATCATTGACTACCCTCAATCGGTCATAACTCCAGCATCGCAATCTTTTCTTGCGGCCAGAACCATCACGAGAGTTTAGCCTCAATGGGCGTAGCATACTGCTACTGTTCTATTGGCCAAGTTGGGTCATTTAAGGTTCTAAGGTCTGTTGGTGCTTAATGACTCCTTAGAAGACCCATATTCTCCCCGTTTCAACACGAGGGATATCGGTACAGACCAAGGCGCCACACCAACGTAGCCACTGCTTCACCCATGTCGGTATACACCGGACAGGTCCCTCACAGATTATGCTACCTAAACAGGGTATCCCCAGATCCGGGTTAGGATCTATGTAACTCCGATACAACCCACAATAGTAAAGCAAGCAAAGAAGACAATTGAAAACACAGTTATGACCTAGCCCTAAGGTACACCTCACTTTAAGTTTGTCCCCAGCAGAGTCGCCAGTTCTGTGATCGGTGGATCTGGAACTGACTGTTTAACGCTGGTTCGCGAAATGTCGCGGAAGCAAGAGTCGCCACCGTCTTTTATTTTCTCCAAATGGAAAGGACAAAAGCACAGAAAAATTCCTTACAAAGAGATTGCTCTCGGTTCGGGAGGTAGGTTATAGAAAGGGAAGGTGTTAGCACCCTTTCTATCCATGGTTATCCATGGGCTCTTAGATACTTGCTCAATGTGTTTTCAAAAATGTTTGCTTGCTTTTCAATGTGGGTTTAAAAAGTTTCTTTAGAAAAATTTCAGATCGACTCGTACGTCAGAGTGTTTGAAAAATTTGCTTTGAAAGCTTTTGAAAATGTGTTGGTGTGAAAAGTCCTTTTGAGTTTGTTTTGAGATTAGAGCAAGTATCCTTGAGAACCTACCTACCCTAAGGAATTCGTCTGTGTAAATGTCCTTTAAAGTAGTGCCATCCCACCATTGAGAGGTAGGTAGCACCACCGTTGGAGGTGTTCGGGTCAATTCGATTTTTAGGGACATGGTGATCACCAGAGCAATGGGAAGACACCTTAGAAGCTACCCTCATGCCAGGTTCCCGGATCATGAGGACTTACTAAGACATCCTCTACTCGACGACCACCTTTCGAGGCAAGGCAACAGTGAGGCGTACCCTAGGGGTGGTGTGTGCGATTCGTGTGTCATGTTTCAGTTATTTGTCTTGTCATGTTTGTTGTGATCTACGCTTGATTTTAATTTGTCCATTCATTCTTGCATGCATATTTAACAGTTATAAAGTTTGCGAAAAATAAATCTAAGACTATTACAAAGGCGCGGGTCCACATCGCCAAAATTAAACCGGACCCGATTTAGCGGAAAATAAATAAAGCGAAAAATAAAGTGCGAAAAGTAAAGTTACATGGCTTTGGGAGAGATACAAAATTATAATGAACGATAAAAATAAATCATGCGAAATTAAATGATTAAACAATGGGCGTTGGACCCGTTTACAAAAAATTAAAAGTTAACGAGAATTAAAGAATTAAATGATTAAATGCTTTTTTTGGTATTTTGTGTTTTTTAGATTTAAAAGAAAAAAGGAAAAATTAATTAAAATTAAAATGCTAAACCCTAGTTCTAATGTTTTTTTAAGTTTATTATGAAAGAATTAAATTAAAACCTAAATTAAACTCTAAATTAATTTATGTACAATTTTTAATTTATGAAAATAAAATAATAAATAAATAATATTGTTATTCTAAAAAAAAGGAAAATAAAAAAAGAAAATAAAAGGTTATTAAACCTAAATTCTATGTTTGGATTTTTATTACGAAAAATATTTGATAAACCTAAATTAAAGCTAAACAATTACAAGCATTTATTTAGAAAATAATTAAAATAAAAATTATATTTTTGATGTTTTTCTGATTTTTAATGAAATTAAATAAACAATAATTAGAATAACATAATAATTAAAATAATGATTAAAAGATATAAGAAAAAATAAATAAATGAAATGGGCAAACCAGGGTGGGGTGTAGCCCCAGATTAGGAGGTGCAGGCCCTAGAACATTGGCCCAATAAGCTGGAACTTGGTTGACTTTCTTGGATCATGTGTGGCATATGGACTTACATCCATGGTATGCTTTCAAACTGCACCTTTGATCAGATCTCCAGGACGCGTGGCTAGCTGATTTTTGAGTGTGCATGGTATACTGGGACATTAGCGCTGCATAGGATCAATTATAGAAAAATAATATTGAGCGTTTGCCAGACCTGGGACTTGAACCCAGGTCTTTGAAGTTACCAGCACAACACTTAACCACTGAACCAAGCGCCTTCAATTTAATATATAATAACGCGTAAACATAATAAAGAAAACATGGCGTTAGTGGATGAAAAACGCGCGAGATTCAAAGTGGCCAATGGCTGATGGACACGATGCCTTCGTCTTCGTCCCTGTAAAAACAAAACTCAGAGGCCACGGTTTTTTATGGCGTTGCATTAGGGGGTCTACAAGAAAATAGCGAATAGGGATATATGAAACATAAATTCATCGCGAGGTACGTTTCTTGTTCATGGGAACACGCTGATTGCAATGGTCTTAACCTCAACTCCTAATTTTGCTTCAGTGTAAAAACCCTAATTTGGAAAACCTGCAACCCTAAAAAACGCGCATGGTGGATTCACGTATGGCTAGTGAAAATGCAATCAAACTCAATGGTTAGCTCAGGAACATCATTATGAATATGAATACATAAACAAAAATGCAAAATCATGCTTGAATCATGCTATACAATTTCAAGAATTTTGAGGTACGGTTTGACTTAGGGGTACCAATTCAGGGTGTTTTTGCTGATGTTAATGATTGAGAAATGTTCAAGAATGTCTCAGGATGCTATTGGAATGAAACTTGAGGCTTGAATCCACCTAAAACCTTGATTTCAGATTTCAGTTTTAAGGCAATTTTCTCAAGTTTGTATATTGGTTTTTTGCGCAGCTTGCAGTCTAATCCTTTTAGGTCTTTGATTCTGAGTATGTATAGAGCATGCTAGGTCAACAAAACTACACAAAATCTCAAGCATTCATTGTTTTACATATTTGATTTTATGAAATCTTTTCCAATCTTTTCCATGTGCATTTTGGTTCAAATCTGATCAATTCTCATCAAAACTTGCCTAATTAAGAAGTGCACGAAATATTGACCTTGGAATGTGCATAAAAAGATTTTTTTAGGTTAGGTTTATATTTTTCATGTATTAAAATGATTTAAATGAATATAAATTAATATAAATTCAAATAAATAATTAAAAAATATGAAAATACTTCCCTTTGGGCCTAGTGGTCGTGCATAG
Source organism: Vicia faba (assembly GCA_948472305.1). Classification (NCBI taxonomy): domain Eukaryota; kingdom Viridiplantae; phylum Streptophyta; class Magnoliopsida; order Fabales; family Fabaceae; genus Vicia; species Vicia faba. The sequence continues at coordinate 1,267,959,422 of OX451736.1, read as the reverse complement.
GCTTGGCATGAAGAAACTTGGAAGAAAAATGGGCCCATTTTCATTTTTGGATCATTTGAAGTAAAGTTGACTTTCAAAAATTTCCAAAAATTTCCCAACTTCCACAAGGCATAACTTGGTCAATTTTTAAGATTTTCACATGTTCTTGGACATTTTGGAAAGGTCTTTGAGTCCTTTAACCAATGCCCTTGGTCCCATGTCATTTTGATTTACCAATCTCAAGTTATGGCCTTTGACTTAAAGTCACTTTTTGTTGACTTTTGAAAATGACCTATAATGTTGAAATTGATAACTTTTTGTGAGAGCATTTCTTGGACTTGGAATATGAAGATGAGTTGTAGGAAATGTCTTTCTCTTCAAAATGAGCTTTGAATGGAATTTTTCTGATAATCCATGTGAAAGTTATGCCCTGGTCAATTTCAGTTGACTTTTTCAGCTGTCCAAATATAGCAACTTTTGCATCTTTGATGATTTCTGAGCCAAATTTTGAGAATCATGATCAAGCATTGATCAAATGATGTTTGTGGCTTCAAAATGATATATTGACCAAAAATTTGAACTTTTGACTGTCAAATGACCATTTTGCCCCTACAGTTGACTGTAGTGCAATTTAGGGTTTTGACTGTGCAATTTTGAGCTGAATGCCTTGAAACTTGACATGAGGATGTTTGACCATCTTTGTAGGCATATGAGACTTGATTGGGCCTTTGAAATCTTCATTTTCTTGATCAGAAACCAAACCCTAGTTTTGACTGTATAGGAGACAGTTGAGCTGCACAACCCTTGGGGAATTTTGTGACCTTGACTTGACAATTCTTGATGAATATGGGAGGGCAAATTTTGGGGTGCAACACCCACCATGTTCATGGTGATCGAAGCCAAGGCCAACTACAACTTGTTGCTGGGAAGGGAGTGGATCCATGGCGTAGGGGCAGTTCCTTCGTCAATGCACCAGCGATTAGTTTTATGGAGAGAAGATGGGATCGTGGAAAACATTGAAGCGGACCAGAGTTACTTCATGTCAGTAGTCAACTTAGTTGACAAGAGGAATTATGACAAACATCTGGCAAAGATTGCTCCTTGTGTCCCAAATGATGAAATCAACGAAACCAGGAACACACACTACTATATGACCCTTCGCCATGATGGCATATATTGGGATAGAAGAATAATCAATGAAGATGAAGGAGTCGAAGGTACTATACAAAGACGGCCAGCAGGCTGGGAATTCGACAACCTTGCTCATGACTGAGTCCTCCTTTTTCGAAAGGATTTCGGCCTATATGGATGAGAACGAATCAAAGGCGGCCTTAGAGGCTGAAATAAATAAACTGGCTGTAAAGATGAACGAAATAAATGGGGGTAGCTCGAAAGGCTCACCCTTTGAAGAACTCGAAATAGATCAAAGGCTGGAGGCCATCTAGGATAAAGAACCCTTAGGCTTCGAAAGGGACCCCATAGACTCAGGTGCCAAAATGTTGGCGCAGGATCCACTCGAAGAAGTGAACTTAGGGGATGAGAACACGAAAAGAATAACCTACATAAGTGCAAAACTTAGCCCAGGCCTCAAGCAGGAAGTGATCGAAGTCCTCAAGAAAAACAAAGATTGCTTCGCGTGGGATTATGACGAAATGCCTGGTTTAAAGAGGGAGCTAGTATAACATAGACTTCCAATCAAGGATGGCAAGAAGCCCATCAAGCAAACTCCTAGAATATTCGCACCAGCGGTTCTCACAAAGATAAAAACTGAGATCGAACGGTTGCTGCGCTGCAGATTCATCAGAACCACAAGGTATGTCGAATGGTTAGCAAATATAGTGCCTGTTATTAAGAAAAATGGTTCTCTGAGAATCTGCATAGATTTTAGGGATTTAAATACTGCAACCCCTAAAGATGAGTACTCCATGCCTGTGGCAGAAATGTTAGTAGACTCTGCTGCAGGATTCGAATATTTAAGCATGTTAGATGGATACTCTGGGTATAATCAGATTTTTATTGCTGAAGAAGATGTTGCCAAGACAACATTTTGTTGCCCAGGAGCCTTAGGCACCTACGAATGGGTGGTGATGCCTTTTGGTTTAAAAAACGCTGGGGCAACTTATCAAAGGGCAATGAATTTGATTTTCCATGATTTCATTGAAACCTTTATGCAGGTGTATATTGATGATATAGTCATCAAATCTATATCTGCAGAAACCCATTTGCATCATTTGACCCAATCATTCAAACGAATGAGAAGACATGGCTTAAAGATGAACCCCCTTAAATGTGCATTTTTTGTGCAGGCTGGAGATTTCCTTGGCTTTGTGGTTCATAAAAAAGGAATTGAGATCAACCAAAATAAAACCAAAGCCATAATGGAGACGAAAGCACCTACGTCAAAAAGGGAGCTGCAATCTTTGCTAGGGAAGATTAACTTTCTCAGAAGGTTCATTTCGAATCTGAGTGGAAGAACCCAAGCTTTCTCTCCGTTGCTTCGTTTAAAGCAAGGCCAAGCCTTCGAGTGGAACGAAGCCCATCAGGAGGCATTTGACAAGATAAAAATATATCTCTCTCAGCCTCCCATCTTGTCTCCACCTTCATGGGGAAAGCCCATGAGATTGTACATATCTGCCTCTGAAGTTAGTATAGGTAGTATGTTAGCACAAGAAGATAGCAATGGCATCGAAAGAGCCATATACTATTTAAGTAGAGTATTGAATAATGCAGAGACTAGATATAGCAATATAGAAAAGTTATGCCTCTGTTTGTACTTTTCTTGTATGAAACTCAAGTATTATATAAAGCATGTTGATGTTTATGTTTCATCTCATTTTGATGTTATCAAACACATGCTTTCGAAACTAATAATGCATAGCAGAGTTGGTAAATGGGCTTTTGCCTTAAAAGAATATTCTTTGACTTTCATGCCTTTAAAAGTTGTGAAAGGCCAAGTGATTTCTGATTTCATTGTGGACCATTCATCGGTTGAACAAACTGTCATTAGTTACGTTGAAATGCAACCATGGAAATTATACTTTGATGGTTCGACCCACAGGAATGGTAGTGGTGTTGGAGTCCTTATAATTTCTCCTAAAGGAGTTCCAACAAAATTCAAGTATAAATTAGATGGTCCCCGTTGCTCGAACAACGAAGCTGAGTACGAAGCGCTTATTGTTGGACTTGAAGCTTTGTTGGAATTGGGGGCAACTAGAGTCGAAATTAAAGGAGACTCAGAGTTAGTGGTCAAGCAAATAACAAAGGAGTACAAATGCATAAAGGAAAATCTGATGATATACTTCGTCATAGTTAACAGGCTACTTAGAAAATTTGAATACATGGATATTCAACATATACCAAGAATAGAAAACCAAGAAGCAAATGACTTAGCACAGTTGGCTTCAGGTTATAGAGTTTCTGCCAAAAACTTTGAGGATTTAGTCGAATTAAGAGGTAGAGTTATGGCTACTAGATTCATACCATCAGATCTAGAGAGTATGAAATTGGGTTATGCTGAGAAACAGGGATTCGAAATACTAGCCATAGACACCTTATCAGATGCAGATTGGCGAAGTCCACTTGTGAGTTATTTAACAAACCCAACTCTGAATGTTGATAGGAAGATAAAATATAGAGCTTTGTCATATGTCCTCATGGGAAACGAATTGTTCAAAAAGACCCAAGAAGGCGTATTACTGAAATGCCTAGGAGAAAGTGAAGCATACTTAGAATTGTCAGAAGTCCACAATGGGGCATGTGGGGCACATCAAGCAGGTCATAAAATGAAATGGCTGTTATTTCGATATGGCATGTATTGGCCCATCATGCTCAAAGATTGTATAGACTTTGCTAAAGGTTGTGAAGAATGTCAGAAACATGCGGGGATTCAACATGCCCCTGCAAGTGAGTTGCATTCAATCATTAAACCATGGCCATTTAGAGGATGTGCATTGGATTTAATAGGAGAAATAAATCCTGCTTCGTCTAAAGGACAGAAATATATCTTGGTAGGAATAAATTATTTTACCAAGTGGATCGAAGCAATACCATTAATAGTTGCTGATCAAGAGGCTATTATTGAGTTCATACAGAAACAAATTATCTATAGGTTCGGATTGCCAGAGAGCATAACCACAGACCAAGGTTCTGTGTTTACTAGTAGAAAGATGCAAGAATTTGCTCAAGAGATGGGGTTTAAATTACTGACATCAACGCCATATTATGCTCAAGCAAATGGTCAGGTCGAAGCAGCTAATAAAGTGATAATAGGGTTAATCAAGAAACATATTGGAAAAAAGCCAAGGAACTGGCACAAAACTCTGGACCAAATACTATGGGCCTGTAGAACATCTCCTAAAGAAGCTACTAACACCACACCTTTCCAACTCACATTTGGTCATGATGCAGTTCTGCCAGTAGAAATTCATCTACAATCAGTTCGAATTCAAAGACAAAACGAAATTCCAGCTGCATTATATTGGGAAATGATGATGAATGAGTTAGTTGAATTGGACGAAGTTAGATTGCATGCATTGGAAATCCTGATGAGACAAAAGGAAAGAGTGGCCAGGACATATAACAAAAGGGTGAAGGGAAAAGCATTCACTATTAATGACTTAGTCTGGAAAGTCATATTGCTCATTGTGATCGGTGGATCTGGAACTGACTGTTTAACGCTGGTTCGCGAAATGTCGCGGAAGCAAGAGTCGCCACCGTCTTTTATTTTCTCCAAATGGAAAGGACAAAAGCACAGAAAAATTCCTTATAGAGATTGCTCTCGGTTCGGGAGGTAGATTATAGAAAGGGAAGGTGTTAGCACCCTTTCTATCCATGGTTATCCATGGGCTCTTAGATACTTGCTCAATGTGTTTTCAAAATGTTTGCTTTTCAATGTGGGTTTTAAAAAGTTTCTTTGAAAATTTCAGTTCGACTCTTGTATCAGTCCTCAAGAGTGTTTGAAAAATTGCTTTCGAAAGCTTTTTGAAAATGTGTTGGTGTGAAAAGTATTTTGTTTTGTTTTGAAATTTAGAGCAAGTATCTAGAGTCGTCTACCTACCCTAAGGAATTCGTCTGTGTAAATGTCCTTTAAAGTAGTACCATCCCACCATTGAGAGGTAGGTAGCACCACCATTGGAGGTATTCGGGTCAATTCGAGTTTATAGGGACGTGGTGATCACCAGAGCAATGGGAAGACACCTTAGAAGCTACCCTCATGCCAGGTTCCCGGATCATGAGGACTTACTAAGACATCCTCTACTCGACGATCACCTTTCGAAAGGCAACAGTGAGGCGTACCCTAGGGGTGGTGGGTGCGAATTGTGTGTCATTTTTCAATTATTTGTCTTGTCATGTTTGTTATGATCTACGCTTGATTTTAATTAAGACATTCATTCTTGCATGCTTTTTAACAGTTATAAAGTTTGCGAGGAAAAATAAAGATCTAAGCTATTACAAAGGCGTGGGTCCACATCGCCAAAATTAAACCGGACCCGATTTAGCGGAAAGTAAATAAAGCAATAAAAGTGCGAGAAATAAAATAGTTACAAGGCTTTGGGACATGTACATAATTATAATAAGCGACAAAGTAAAATGCGCGAAACAAAATAATTAAAGCGACGGGCGTTGGACCCTTTTGCAAAATATTAAATTAATAAGGAATTAAAATAAAAAAATGAAAAATTAAATGTTTTTGGTATTTTTGTGTTTTTTAAGATTTAAAAGAAAAAGAATTTATTGAAATTAAAAATAAAATGCTAAACCCTAGTTCTAATGTTTTTTAAGTTATTAAGAAAAAGATTGAATTTTTAACCTAATTTAAATCTAAGTTAATTTACATGCAAAATTTAATTTATGAAAATAAATAAGATAAGCAATATTATTGTAAAAAAAGGGAAATTAAGAAGAATAAAAATTAAACCTAATTCTATTTTTGGATTTTAGTTATTAAAAGGATTAAAATTATAACCTAATTAAACTAAATATTTACATGTAATTTATTTATGGAAATAATTAAAATAAAATAAATACTATATTTTTTTGCCTTTTTCTGATTTTTCAATGAAGTTTTTTGTATTTTAAAAAAAAATAAATTAATTAAATTGAGATGATAAATTAAATAAAATTGCAATAAAAAAATAAGATATAAAAAATGAAAAGAAAATGCAAACCAGGGGGGGTAGCCCCAAAATTGGAGGTGTGATTATGAGGAATCTGGCCCAAAATATCCTAAGTCCATTTGACTTTTTGAATGGCATGCTGAAGCGTTGACTGAGGTACATGGTACTCTTCAAATCTAAGCCTTTGGTTTGATCTCCAGGGGGACGTGTCAAGGCTTGGTCTGGGGTATATGATGCGTCTTCATACCAGTATTACATGGGAACGTCTTTGGAAAAATATTGTTGAGAATGATACAGACCTGGGGTTCGAACCCAGGTCTTGGACTTTGCAAAGTGACACCTGCACCACTGAACCAAACGCTTTTAATTTAACATATAATAACATATAAATATAATAAATAAAACATAATGTTAATGGGTTAAAAACGCGCGAATTTCAAAAGCACCAATGACCATTGGACACGAGGTCATCTTCTTCAATTTTCCTGAAACCACAAAACAAAGGCCACGGTTTTTTATGCGTGGGTTTAGGCAGCCTTAGAAGAAATAGCGAATAGCGCTATAGTGCATATAAATTGTTCGCGAAGGTTGGTTTATGTCCGTCTCAATGCACTGAATTCAATAGCCATGGTCTGAAGCTTTGATTTTTCTTGATTGCAAAAACCCCAATTTTAAAACCTGCAAACCCTAATATCCAAACATGGTAGATTCGCATATATGGCACAAAACAAAATTGAATACGTTGGTTAGCTTAGAAACATCATTATGAGCATGAATCAATAAAGAAAAATGCAAAAAGATGCTTGAATTATGCTATACGATTTCAAAAGTTTTGCTTCACAGTTTGAGTTATAGATACCACTTCTTTGCGTTTTGGTTGATGTTATTGATTGGAATCTATTCAGGAATGCCTAAGGAAGCTATTGAAATAGGTTTGGTGTCTTCAATCGCCTTAGAACACTGATTTCAGAATTGAGTTTTTATGGAAAAATTTCAATGTTCCAATGGCTCTTGAGGCGCAGCTTAGAGTGTCAAGGCATTAGGTTTTGATTCCTGATCATATAGTGAAGCCTTTAGGTCAAGAAAATTGCATAAAATCTATTGCCATAATGATTTTGGATAATTGATTTTCTAAGGATTTTTTGAATCTTTTTCATGTGTAATTTTATTCAATCATGCCAAATCAAACCAAATCTTGCCTAATTAGGATGTGCACGAAATCTTGAGTCTAGAATGTGCATAAAAAGATTTTTTAGGTCAAGCTTTATATTTTTCATGTATTAAAATAATTTAAATGAATTAATATTAATATAAATTCAAATAAATAATTAAAAAATGAGAAAATACTTCCCTTTGGGCCTAATGGTCGTGCATAGGCTTGGCATGAAGAAACTTGGAAGAAAAATGGGCCCATTTGCATTTTTGGATCATTTGCATCAATGTTGACTTTTCAAAATTCCCAAAAATTTCCCAACTTCCACAAGGCATAACTTGCTCAATTTTTAAGCTTTTCACATGTTCTTGGACATTTTGGAAAGGTCTTTGAGTCCTCTAACCAATGCCTTTGGTCCCATGTCATTTTGATTTACCAATCTCAAGTTATGGCCTTTGACTTAAAGTCCCTTTTTGTTGACTTTTGAAAATGACCTATAATGTTGAAATTGATAACTTTTTGTGAGAGCATTTCTTGGACTTGAAATATGAAGATGAGTTGTAGGAAATGTCTTTCTCTTCAAAATGAGCTTTGGATGGAATTTTTCTGATAATCCATGTGAAAGTTATGCCCTGGTCAATTTCAGTTGACTTTTTCAGCTGTCCAAATATAGTAACTTTTGCATCTTTGATGATTTCTGAGCCAAATTTTGAGAATCATGATCAAGCATTGATCAAATGATGTTTGTGGCTTCAAAATGATGTATTGACCAAAAATTTGAACTTTTGACTGTCAAATGACCATTTTGCCCCTACAGTTGACTGTAGTGCAATCTAGGGTTTTGACTGTGCAATTTTGAGCTGAATGCCTTGAAACTTGATATGAGGATACTTGACCATCTTTATAAGCATATGAGACTTGATTGGGCCTTTGAAAACTTCCTTTTCTTGATCAGAACCCAAACCCTAGTTTTGACTGTATAGGAGACAGTTGAACTGCATAACCCTTGGGGAATTTTGTGACTTGGCTTGGTAATTTCTTGATGAATATGGGAGGGCGAATTTTGGGGTGCAACAGTTGCCCCTGTTCAATCTTCTTAGACCTGAGGATGCAGATTGGCTGACGTGCCTTTCGTAATCCGAGGGTAGAAGATGATTGGACACTAGAGTGCCCAGAAATTTGCGCTCACATAGTGGCAGTGTGATGGGGGAATGGGCTTATAGATGCCATTTGGAGATTGCTGGATAGGGTGATGGGCTTATAGATGCCATCTGAATGTTGATTGCGTAGGAGATTCCTTAGCGAGAACCTGCATACCTGCAAAAGAAAAACGAGTACCTGACACGCTGCAGGAGCTGATTTTCAGATGCTTGGTATAGATATGTCCTGACTGGTTACAGGAGCTGAGTCTGGAGTTTCAAACGCTGATGAATGAACCAGAGATGGTTACTGCCTTAGCATGAATGGTAAGAGAACCTTGGGTGATTTTAACTTCAACAACGCTCGTTGAGAAAATCTTGGTGGGAAATACCATCTTTGCAATGTCGGAACGAGAACCATGGAAAATTATAATCTGAAAGGAATCACCTCACTCGCCGTCGGGGAGGGGAATCAAAGGAAAAGGAATTGTCATCTCACACACCGTCGGAGAGAGAAACATAAGAGACTATTACCTCACACTCATCGTCGGAGAGAGAATCATCTGGAAAGGACTTACTACCTCACACACCGTCGGAGAGGGAACCATAAGAGAATATCGCCTCACACTCATCGTCGGAGAGGGAAACATCTAAAAAAGGGATTACTACCTCACACACCGTCGGAGAGGGAACCATAAGAGAATATTGCCTCACACTCATCGTCGGAGAGGGAAACATCTAAAAAAGGGATTACTACCTCACACACCGTTGGAGAGGGAACCATAGGGAGAATATCACCTCACACTCATCGTCGGAGAGGGAAACATCGAAAAAAGGGATTACTACCTCACACACCGTTGGAGAGGGAATCATAGGAGAATATCACCTTACACTCATCGTCGGAGAGGGAAACATCTGAAAAGGGCTTCTGGAAGCAGTATCAGAGCGTCACCATATTTGGTTTACATCTGAAACTATATCTGGAAGGAAATCTGGAAGCAGCATCAGAACGTCACCATATCTGGATCATATCTGAAACTATATCTAGAGGGAAATCTGGAAGCAGCATCAGAACGTCACCATATCTGGTTTACATCTGAAACTATATCTAGAAGGAAATCTGGAAGCAGCGTCAGAACGTCACCATCTCTGGATCATATCTGAAACTATATCTAGAAGGAAATCTGGAAGCAGCATCAGAACGTCACCATGTCTGGATCATATCTGAAACTATATCTGGAAGGAAATCTGGAAGCAGCATCAGAACGTCACCATATCTGGATCATATCTGAAACTATATCTAGAAGGAAATCTGGAAGCAGCATCAGAACGTCACCATATCTGGATCATATCTGAAACTATATCTAGAAGGAAATCTGGAAGCAGCATCAGAACGTCACCATGTCTGGATCATATCTGAAACTATATCTGGAAGGAAATCTGGAAGCAGCATCAGAACGTCACCATGTCTGGATCATATCTGAAACTATATCGAGAAAGAATTGCGATAGTTGATAGTAGTCATTTTTGTATTGATCTTTTTCCTGAAAAGGCGAGACATAATTGGATGCAAAATCATGATGCATGAACTGTATGTCTTCAAAATCAATGAGAATCGTGTAGTATGATGCATATGCATGCTATAATGATGTATGTGACGTTTTATGAATGTATGTTTGTCTAAGAAAATAAATCCTTGACGGGTGCCGGGAAGTCATATCCTGGGCTGATGTTGAAGAATAGTTGCAAGAATTCCAATAGACGAAGATAACTCCGTTGGGGAATAAACTTGGCGAATGGATTACTCTGCGGGGAATACTCTGTGGGGAGAGGAATACTTTGCTGAGGTTGATGATAGTTTGCTGGGGATACCCTTGTTATGCCGGAAGCATGAATGGACTTCGCTGGGGATAAGAAGATTCTGTCGACGACGATCTTTCCGTGGCTTTTGGCTGAGGATAACCCAGTTATATCCTGTTAAGGAAATAACTCTTTAAATCAAGTCGGACGACGCGTTCGTGCCCTGCTAGGGGATAAGCTTCCAGAATCTACTGGAGGTATGCTTATTGCTTGGGGAGATGTATTCCAACTTTCCTGGGGAACTGGATTGGACTCTCCTGGGGAAGTATTGAACCGTATTGGTTATGTTCTTCAACGGAACCTACCCTGATATTTTGGAGGATAGAACAATCAGATTGCTTAGACCACTCTTTATTGCCCCTGTTTCTTGTGGGGTGCTGATAGTTGTTGATGGACAAACCTTCTTCTGGTAGACAGATGACAAGAAGACGGGACATAATCGTACGTTTTAATCCCTAACTTTTGCCTGGACCGCCCTTTCGGGTTTTCAGTCCACCGGGATACCCATTTTTGCCCAAGCCGCCTTTTCAGGTTTTCGACTTGCCGGGTGTACAGATTTTTTCATTTCATCCCTTCATTTTGCCCGAACCCTTTTGGTTCGCCGGGAAGCCCTTATTTTTGCCTAGGTATGTCAACCTAGCGGGTCTTTGATTTTGCGTAGTATTTTTCCGACTATGTCCATGCTCTCAGAATGTAGGGAGTTGCCCCTGTTAGAAATGTTTTGTCACGCCACCAGAAGATTTTTGACCGGGCAAGATTCATTGTTGAAACGCCCCAAGTGACTCAGGCGGAGATTTGCCCCAGGCTATTTGGCCTTTTGAGAGATTCTCCGAATCTTGATTGGACTGCCCCAGATAACGGACCATGATCATGCCATGCCCCTTGATTGGAAGTACTCCTGTTCATTAGACTTTCGTCGTGCGAATTTCTATGCTGTTCAAACAAAAGGTCATATGCGAACAAGGTTATGTTAAAAATGCAAAGCCTATGTCTGTCTTGAAGATTTTGAAAATGCATTCCTTTTTTTTTCATAAAACAAGTGAATGTTTGTAAAACGTGATGTCAACTCCGTATTTACCGTAGCCTTAAGGAGTCAGGATACTTTCGTAACAGTATGCTTTCGAACTAACCCATGCTTCAGCTAGGACTTTTGAGGGTTATAACGTGGCCTGGTTCATGGTTTAAGAAACAAAGGATAAAGGCTCAAATTTTATTTGTACCCACCCGCTCTTCGTGATGTTCTCCAAACCTAAACTCAGTTGATCATACGTTAGACCTTGTTTGAGTCTTTGCTCTGATTTTCCGGTGATGATTCGGATGTTGTTAACTTATTTTGAATAGGCAGTCATTCCTTTTTTGTTGAGGGTTTGTAAGACCTCTTTCTTTTTGATTTTGCTATCCCTAAATTTTGCCTGAACTGTTTCCTTTTTGGAATTACGGTCAGCGGGATGCCCCAGTTTCATAAGTCTCTTTTCATAGGTTTAGACTTTTTGGGCTTTTCATTTATGAATTTTGATGATGACTGCCTGTCCTTTTGATTGTTCTGAACCATCACTGTCTTTGTTCGTTTCGTAAAGATGCGCTTGGATCAACTGAGAGAACTACCCTGCCCCAGGTTATGATTAGGGGTTTTAATTTTCGAAAATAAAAACTCCTACTTCTTTGGCTCTGATGGGTTGACGAGGGATTATCATCCTTATAACTCTAGTGTTTAGGGGTTGAAACAATGCCTGTACCTCATCAGCGGGGTCTGTTCAAAAGCATACTGTAGATTGTGGTATCATTTTCGTCATCCTCCCTCAAGAGGCTTAGAACTTTAGATCCAGAGTTGACATCAGAAAAAATATGAAAAGATATTTGAACATAATGAAAACAATTGTATTAATTTCCAAAACAGACGTATGCGATGCATTGATAGAATAAAAGAGTTTGCTATGACATTAATTGTTTGTAGAAGCAAAGAAAAATACAACTCAAAAATTCAAATAAACAAAAGGCTTCAATGATTGGGCAACGGAGCAGTGATTATGTTCGGAGTCTCAGGCACTTCAAACTGAATCTCCCCGGCGTCGATCATGTCTTGAATTTTGTTCTTGAGAGGCCAGCAGTTGTCCGTAGTATGCCCCGGGCTATCAGAATGATACGCGCACCTATCGTTGGGATGATAATTGGGAGCAGAAGTGTTCGGATTCCGAAGAGGAGCCCTTAAGGTGATCAGCCCTGTCTTCAACAGTTGTTGCAGTGCTTGATCCAACGACATGTTGAGTTTGGTATACTGTCGCTTCTCCTTGCAGTGCTGCCCCTGTCCTTGTTGAGCAGGTCCGGGATTGGAGATCTGGATTGCCCCTGCCTCATGACGGCTCTTTTTACCGTGCACAGCGTTGGATTCTTTCTTTCCATGATGAGGCTTTCTATCAGAAGGTGTAGTCTCTTGAATTTTCCCAGACCGGATACCAGCTTCAATTTGCTCTCCAGTCAAGATAAGATCTGTAAATCCAGCAGACGAATTCCCAATCAGGTGGTTATAAAATGGACCAGACAAGGTCCCCAAGAACATATCCACAAGTTCCCGATCAGTCAGAGGTGGTTGTACTCTTCCAGCAAGATCCCTCCATTTCTGAGCATATTCTTTAAAACCTTCACTTGACCCTAACGACATACCCTGGAGTTGGGTACGCGTAGGAGCAAGGTCGGCATTATATTGATACTGCTTATAGAAAGCAGTAGCCAACTCCTCCCAGTTACGAACTTTGGTCCCATCCAGATGATAGAACCATTCGAGATGAGTCCCTGAAAGACTCTCCTGGAAGAAGTGGATCCATAAATTCTTGTCCACCGTATATGGCTGAATCTTCCGAACATAGGACCTTAGATGCAGTTTTGGGCAAGACGCCCCGTCATACTTAGTAAAGGGTGGTGCTTTGAACTTCCGGGGAATAACCACACCAGTTGACAAACCCAGATCTCCGAAATCCAGCCCAGGTACCTGTTGGGTCTCCATAGCATTTAGCCTATCCTCCAACTGTTTGTACTTGTCTTCAGCCGGAGGGTACTGTTCATCGTCGAAATCTGTTTCATTGTCAGAGACCTCCGGACTGGGCACCCTTTCCTCTTGATGACTGCTTTTTCCCACATATGGGGTTGTCCTCTCAGTTTCAATTTGCGGTGCATTCCCAGGTCTGCGTCTAGGGCTGAACAAAACAGTCCTCTTCTTCTTCTTTTCTTTCTTCAAGAGCAGAGCCTTCAGATCTTGCTGCCCCTGGGTCAAATTCAGGATCAGCTCTTGGAACTGGGCATTCTGAGCCTGGAGATCCTTGATAGTCTGCTCGGCTGATGATTCAGGATTCATGACGAGCGGCTGAAATAAACAGCGGAGAAGGGTAAGCAACCTGTCAAAGGGATACCTGCAATGCAATGAGATGTATGACATGCATGCAATGTTTTCAAGGATCTCGCAGGGTAAACAGAGAAACTTGTTAGAGTTGGAAACTGGCAACTTGATTGAAGGAACTTCCTGTTGTAGAGAGCCCTTCTTCAAGGGTCAAAGGCTCACCATATCCAGTGGGTCATAGCCCCTGACAACCTTAGCGAGAGGAAAATAAATCCTCTTTGCCCCTTGTTGGGCAGTTGGTTCATCATGACCTGCATCGCAAGCCCTTGAGATCCTTGAAATGGGTTAGGATGTATGCAATGGTATGATGTCATGCTATGCATGGGGTGATGTAGGTAAACCCTGTTATGAGTCCCAATTAAGGACTATAAACAAGCCCTGCAAGAAATTCAGTATACTTTGTTATGAGTCCCAATTAAGGACTATAAACAAAACCTGCAAGAGATCTAGTAAACCCTGTTATGAGTCCCAGTTAAGGACTATAAACAACACCTGCAAGAGATTTGGTAAACCCTGTCATGAGTCCTAGTTAAGGACTATAAACAAGACCTGCAAGAAACTTAGTACCCTGTTATGAGTCCCAATTAAGGACTATAAACAAGACCTGCAAGAAACAAGTGTCAGGTAACAAGCACGCAGATAGTCAAGTACGAAGGCACACAAGTCACACAAGAGAGCCCTTAGAGTTTAGGCCAGCATGAGGTCTAGGTATTACCCTCTTTCAGTTGGTTGGGTTCATACCTGTCCTATCAAAGTAACCGGGTTCTTAGAGGATCCCAATATCATTGACTACCCTCAATCGGTCATAACTCCAGCATCGCAATCTTTTCTTGCGGCCAGAACCATCACGAGAGTTTAGCCTCAATGGGCGTAGCATACTGCTACTGTTCTAATGGCCAAGTTGGGTCATTTAAGGTTCTAAGGTCTGTTGGTGCTTAATGACTCCTTGGAAGACCCATATTCTCCCCGTTTCAACACGAGGGATATCGGTACAGACCAAGGCGCCACACCAACGTAGCCACTGCTTCACCCATGTCGGTATACGCCGGACAGGTCCCTCACAGCTTATGCTACCTAAACAGGGTATCCCCAGATCCGGGTTAGGATCTATAGAACTCCCAAGCAACCCACAATAATAAAGCACACAGTGAAGACAATTGAAAACATAATTATGACCTAGCCCTAAGGTATACCTCACTTTAAGTTTAAGTCCCCAGCAGATTCGCCAGTTCTGTGATCGGTGGATCTGGAACTGACTGTTTAACGCTGGTTCGCGAAATGTCGCGGAAGCAAGAGTCGCCACCGTCTTTTATTTTCTCCAAATGGAAAGGACAAAAGCACAGAAAAATTCCTTATAGAGATTGCTCTCGGTTCGGGAGGTAGATTATAGAAAGGGAAGGTGTTAGCACCCTTTCTATCCATGGTTATCCATGGGCTCTTAGATACTTGCTCAATGTGTTTTCAAAATGTTTGCTTTTCAATGTGGGTTTTAAAAAGTTTCTTTGAAAATTTCAGTTCGACTCTTGTATCAGTCCTCAAGAGTGTTTGAAAAATTGCTTTCGAAAGCTTTTTGAAAATGTGTTGGTGTGAAAAGTATTTTGTTTTGTTTTGAAATTTAGAGCAAGTATCTAGAGTCGTCTACCTACCCTAAGGAATTCGTCTGTGTAAATGTCCTTTAAAGTAGTACCATCCCACCATTGAGAGGTAGGTAGCACCACCATTGGAGGTATTCGGGTCAATTCGAGTTTATAGGGACGTGGTGATCACCAGAGCAATGGGAAGACACCTTAGAAGCTACCCTCATGCCAGGTTCCCGGATCATGAGGACTTACTAAGACATCCTCTACTCGACGATCACCTTTCGAAAGGCAACAGTGAGGCGTACCCTAGGGGTGGTGGGTGCGAATTGTGTGTCATTTTTCAATTATTTGTCTTGTCATGTTTGTTATGATCTACGCTTGATTTTAATTAAGACATTCATTCTTGCATGCTTTTTAACAGTTATAAAGTTTGCGAGGAAAAATAAAGATCTAAGCTATTACAAAGGCGTGGGTCCACATCGCCAAAATTAAACCGGACCCGATTTAGCGGAAAGTAAATAAAGCAATAAAAGTGCGAGAAATAAAATAGTTACAAGGCTTTGGGACATGTACATAATTATAATAAGCGACAAAGTAAAATGCGCGAAACAAAATAATTAAAGCGACGGGCGTTGGACCCTTTTGCAAAATATTAAATTAATAAGGAATTAAAATAAAAAAATGAAAAATTAAATGTTTTTGGTATTTTTGTGTTTTTTAAGATTTAAAAGAAAAAGAATTTATTGAAATTAAAAATAAAATGCTAAACCCTAGTTCTAATGTTTTTTAAGTTATTAAGAAAAAGATTGAATTTTTAACCTAATTTAAATCTAAGTTAATTTACATGCAAAATTTAATTTATGAAAATAAATAAGATAAGCAATATTATTGTAAAAAAAGGGAAATTAAGAAGAATAAAAATTAAACCTAATTCTATTTTTGGATTTTAGTTATTAAAAGGATTAAAATTATAACCTAATTAAACTAAATATTTACATGTAATTTATTTATGGAAATAATTAAAATAAAATAAATACTATATTTTTTTGCCTTTTTCTGATTTTTCAATGAAGTTTTTTGTATTTTAAAAAAAAATAAATTAATTAAATTGAGATGATAAATTAAATAAAATTGCAATAAAAAAATAAGATATAAAAAATGAAAAGAAAATGCAAACCAGGGGGGGGGGGTAGCCCCAAAATTGGAGGTGTGATTATGAGGAATCTGGCCCAAAATATCCTAAGTCCATTTGACTTTTTGAATGGCATGCTGAAGCGTTGACTGAGGTACATGGTACTCTTCAAATCTAAGCCTTTGGTTTGATCTCCAGGGGGACGTGTCAAGGCTTGGTCTGGGGTATATGATGCGTCTTCATACCAGTATTACATGGGAACGTCTTTGGAAAAATATTGTTGAGAATGATACAGACCTGGGGTTCGAACCCAGGTCTTGGACTTTGCAAAGTGACACCTGCACCACTGAACCAAACGCTTTTAATTTAACATATAATAACATATAAATATAATAAATAAAACATAATGTTAATGGGTTAAAAACGCGCGAATTTCAAAAGCACCAATGACCATTGGACACGAGGTCATCTTCTTCAATTTTCCTGAAACCACAAAACAAAGGCCACGGTTTTTTATGCGTGGGTTTAGGCAGCCTTAGAAGAAATAGCGAATAGCGCTATAGTGCATATAAATTGTTCGCGAAGGTTGGTTTATGTCCGTCTCAATGCACTGAATTCAATAGCCATGGTCTGAAGCTTTGATTTTTCTTGATTGCAAAAACCCCAATTTTAAAACCTGCAAACCCTAATATCCAAACATGGTAGATTCGCATATATGGCACAAAAACAAAATTGAATACGTTGGTTAGCTTAGAAACATCATTATGAGCATGAATCAATAAAGAAAAATGCAAAAAGATGCTTGAATTATGCTATACGATTTCAAAAGTTTTGCTTCACAGTTTGAGTTATAGATACCACTTCTTTGCGTTTTGGTTGATGTTATTGATTGGAATCTATTCAGGAATGCCTAAGGAAGCTATTGAAATAGGTTTGGTGTCTTCAATCGCCTTAGAACACTGATTTCAGAATTGAGTTTTTATGGAAAAATTTCAATGTTCCAATGGCTCTTGAGGCGCAGCTTAGAGTGTCAAGGCATTAGGTTTTGATTCCTGATCATATAGTGAAGCCTTTAGGTCAAGAAAATTGCATAAAATCTATTGCCATAATGATTTTGGATAATTGATTTTCTAAGGATTTTTTGAATCTTTTTCATGTGTAATTTTATTCAATCATGCCAAATCAAACCAAATCTTGCCTAATTAGGATGTGCACGAAATCTTGAGTCTAGAATGTGCATAAAAAGATTTTTTAGGTCAAGCTTTATATTTTTCATGTATTAAAATAATTTAAATGAATTAATATTAATATAAATTCAAATAAATAATTAAAAAATGAGAAAATACTTCCCTTTGGGCCTAATGGTCGTGCATAGGCTTGGCATGAAGAAACTTGGAAGAAAAATGGGCCCATTTGCATTTTTGGATCATTTGCATCAATGTTGACTTTTCAAAATTCCCAAAAATTTCCCAACTTCCACAAGGCATAACTTGCTCAATTTTTAAGCTTTTCACATGTTCTTGGACATTTTGGAAAGGTCTTTGAGTCCTCTAACCAATGCCTTTGGTCCCATGTCATTTGGATTTACCAATATCAAGTTATGGCCTTTGACTTAAAGTCCCTTTTTGTTGACTTTTGAAAATGACCTATAATGTTGAAATTGATAACTTTTTGTGAGAGCATTTCTTGGACTTGAAATATGAAGATGAGTTGTAGGAAATGTCTTTCTCTTCAAAATGAGCTTTGGATGGAATTTTTCTGATAATCCATGTGAAAGTTATGCCCTGGTCAATTTCAGTTGACTTTTTCAACTGTCCAAATATAGTAACTTTTGCATCTTTGATGATTTCTGAGCCAAATTTTCAGAATCATGATCAAGCATTGATCAAATGATGTTTGTGGCTTCAAAATGATGTATTGACCAAAAATTTGAACTTTTGACTGTCAAATGACCATTTTGCCCCTACAGTTGACTGTAGTGCAATCTAGGGTTTTGACTGTGCAATTTTGAGCTGAATGCCTTGAAACTTGATATGAGGATACTTGACCATCTTTATAAGCATATGAGACTTGATTGGGCCTTTGAAAACTTCCTTTTCTTGATCAGAACCCAAACCCTAGTTTTGACTGTATAGGAGACAGTTGAACTGCATAACCCTTGGGGAATTTTGTGACTTGGCTTGGTAATTTCTTGATGAATATGGGAGGGCGAATTTTGGGGTGCAACACTCATGGACAAGAAAAATAAAATGTTAGGTAAATGGTCACCTCATTGGGAAGGACCTTTTCGAATAATAAAGGTATTTTCAAACAATGCATATGAAATCGAAGAGTTGATGGATGATAAACGTATCCTAAAGGTTAATCGGAAATATTTAAAGAAATATAAGCCACGCCTGCAGGAGATTCGAATAATAACAACGTAATCAAAATATCATAAAAATGCCAAAATGGTAATATGGGATTGCCAAAAGGGCGTTGTTCAGATATTACATACATAAACCAAATTTCAACCAAATCAACACTAAGATTTAAAAATACACATTATTCTTCAATTTGTTAAAGGTACTTCGAAAGACTCAAGCCTTTGTTGAGTAAAACGTCTTGCTCCCTCTAAGGTAGCCACTTCTCCCTTGAGTTGTTCTGCGGTTTCCATTTCTGCAAGCCCTTTGTTGAGGAGCTCTTCGAATTGGTTGCCAGCAATATTGGTTTCGTAGGCTAATTGTTGTTCTTGAGCCTCCTTAACCTTCTGTTGAAGTTCCTGAATTTGCCTTTCCCAGAGAAGGATGGACTCAGCTCGAGCTTCATAGTCAATTTTTGCTTGCTTTAGATGCATGGCTTGATCCTCAGCTTCTTGAGAGAGTTTCGAAGCATGCTCATAAGCAGCATCCATTGCAGTTCGTTTTTCTTGAACCTTTCTGGAAGCAAATTCATCTTGGAGAAGGCACCCAGTCACGTTGTCTAGCAGAGATTGAAGATCGAACAAGATAGTGCTAACTGGCAAAGAGCAGGTAGCAAGGTTGACTTTTGTAAGTAGCTCCTTCATAGTGTAGCAAGCTGTGCTATCTTGTTTGAGCACTTCGAACAAATCCACATCAAGAATTGTTCTCCTAATCCTGTTATGAAGTACAATTCTATCATCTGTGGGCAACAGATGGCTAGTCGAACTTGTTCCAACCCTAGCAGGTGGAATATCCCTTTGAGCTAGCTTCGCCTTCATGTACCCAATAGGGTCATTTCGTCTCAGGAGAGCAAGCTCCTCTTCAGTCATTCGGGATAGAGACGGTTGAGGGAGTTCCACGCGCAAGGGAGTCACATCCATTTCGACTTCCATGGGTTTATTGGTCGCGTCACCGTCACCTTCATTCGTTTCATGCTCATTGTCTTCGTCATTATCATCCAAATCCACCACTTCGATATCTTCGTTCTCGCTGCTATTTGCATCAGACTCTGTCCCAGCAGTCGAACCATCATTGGCATCTTCTTCCTCAGACCCTTCCTCAGCAGATTCTTCGTTTCCTTGATCAGAATCAGCTTTCTCTCCTTCAGCGTGAATGTCCTTTGGATCCTCTTGAAGGGTTTCAAGAGGAGACTTTTGAAGAGAAGTTCTTTGTAAAGTCTCTGCAGATTCATGAAGCGTTGCTTCATTTGTTTCTTTCAGAGGGGGAGAAGTACTCTGGTCATCTTGCTGCTCTGAAGCCCCAGCCAGAACCTCCATATTGGAGGACCCTTTGTTCTGCACCAGGTTGCTGGAGTCCCCTTGAGGAGAAGAATTGATAGGAGCAGCAGTTTTCGATGGTGAAGTCGAAGTGGTAAGAGCTGGATTCAAAATGTCCTACATAGGCAAAAGAATATTAAAATCATGCACCAAGGTAATGAATAATTATTTTGTCAAAGATTTAAAGTTCAATTTACCTGTGGACTCTCAGAAGAGAGGTTGCTAGCTATGCGTTCCAACATTACGTTGGAGGTCGAAGGTGGATTTTTGGATTTAGTTGAGGGAGCAGCATCTCTGGAATCGAGTCTAGAGACACTAGTTGGTACAACACTTTTGGAAATTTCCTTCTTCTGCTTCTTCTTCGAAGAAGCTGGTGAATTCCCTCCAGCGTTGGGATCCTTCTCAGTAGTGTTTTTTTTTTCTTTGGAGTGGTTGGCGGGAGTTTGTTAGTCTGAAAAGATTTAAACAATAAGTTAGATACAAATCATGAAACATTAGTGTATTCGAAATATCAAGGCTAAGTGATTACCTGTGGAGTTGGAGCAGTAGTTATTACTGGTGTTGTTGTTGTTGTTATTGCAGCAGTTGTTGTTGGTTTGGATAGAGTCACATTATCAATGGTTTCGACAGATGCCTGAGAGGCGCTTCCCTCTTTCGACTTTGAAGCAGCAGTCTTTATCCTGACGGCTGAAAATCGAAACAATTAAGGCAAAAGTTAAAAATGTAGAGAGTGAGAAACATTTGGGATTTTCCCAAGCATTCGCACATGTGCCTTGATCAGATTTAATCGACATGGCAGAAAGGTCATAGCAAAGATGTCCTGGGAAATCGTGGAGCCAATGTCGAGCCCATGTCACAGTCTCAGATGGCTTTGGTTTCTTTTGAAGATATTTGAACATTTCTTTGCAAGTGAACCACCAAGGGTATGGAGGAAACCAAGCCAGAGCCAGTTCTGAGGTAGGAAATCTAGGAAATTTAGGTGGATGCATTTCGAATGCCAACCTATACCTATCCTCAGGTGACAACCCTGAAGGAAGTTTTAACTTTGAAACTTTTTCTTTAAATTTTTCCTTCAAGGTCTCAGCCGCTTGATGCACAGTGGATTCCAAGTGTGTGGGATCATAAGTAGTTTCGAAATAATTTTGAAAAGCCCTAATCTCTTTGGCATGAGTGAACATACCTTTCTTGGATTGTACCTGCACATCGAATGCATCAGTTAGTTTCTGTTGAATAGTGAGGGTATCGAACATATAAGACTGATAGAACTTTGTCCACCATTCCAGAAAACCCTTTGCTGTGAGGTGTGTAGGTTCGAAAGATATTAGTTCAAAGTGGGCGAAGCCTTGGTATTGTTCATGTTATAGTTTGGCTTCTCTTGCCTTGAAGGTTCGCCCAGAGGTGATGGCACTTTCTGTTTGGAATAGGGGTTCAGGGATTAGTTGGCACAAGCCAAATTGTCTCGAAACGAAGTTGGGTTGATAAGCAAAAAGGAAGATTTGATTCTTAGCAGGAGTAATTCGTGAGGAGATTAGTCTGGGAAGCAAAAAGGCTTTCCATACATCTTGGATTTCTTTGCTTTTGATTGCTTCTGAGAGAGCCATGGTGAACCATGAGGGTCCGTGAGTCCTTGAAGCAAAAGGCGCCATGGTCTCTTCGAATTTATGCCTCTTGGAGAAAATCATGATATATTTTGAGAAGAGAACTTTGAAGTCATCTTTGTCATCGTTTTGGGTAAGTCTTCGCAACCTAGTACATTCGATGATTCTATTCGCTATTTCCGGATCTTGTTCAGCAATAGTGTTGGCAGTTGATAGTGAAGGTTCAAACATGGCATTGAGCCATAACTGGAGTAACCAGAAAGGGCCAGCTAGCAGGATGTTTTTGGAGGTGTGGGACTTCAAACTCGAAACAACTGATCTTAGACTTTCGTAGAGATCAACTAGTAGCAGTTCGCTTAAACACACCCTCCGATTTCGTGTAAATCTCTAGCTAGAGGAATAAACCTACTGGCTACCTGTAGGGATCTGCTGCAAAAGACATACCTTGACAACCATAAGGTAAGGAAAGCAATGTGTTCCACATCCGACACACTGTCTCCTTCAGTGTGATAGTGGCTAATGAACTTCGAAAAGCTGGCTAACTTGACTTCGAAGTCAATAATGCTCGAATGCTCTTCATTGTCAGGAATGTAGGTTTCTCCTATTGGTGATAACCCAGTAATGGCTGCTATGTCAAAAAAGGTGGGTGTAATCATTCCACCAGGGAGATGGAAAGTATTGTAAGTACTGTCCCAGAAATATAAGGACGCGAATAATAATGGGTGGCTATAGGTAAAGCCTGGTTTCGATAGTTTAATCAAGTTGTAAATGCCTAATTCTTCCCATTGCTGGGATTTCTTAGCTTCTACTTTAGTAAACCAGTTGTGATAAGCTGTGTCAGAGGTGGGGCAAGATCGAAATGGTTTGAAGTTACTCTTTACATAATCTAACACAAAAGGGTCCTTAGGGGGAATGATTGGATTTTCCACGGTGGTCGAATCAGAAGACTCCCCCGTCTTAGGGGTATCCATTTTATTAAACAAAGGTTTAAAATTATAACAAACAGGGAAAAATTTTCTGGTGTCTTTTAAGATTTCAAAGACTGTAAGAGGGCCCATTAAAGCTAACCTCTTGCCAGCGGCGTTAGTAGGAATTAGTACCTGAGATGCATAAAGCATTTCCTTCTCTTTTGAGATCATCTGGGGAATAAGCACAGACTGACCTTGGTAGGTGCCAACCTTGCTTTCCATTATAGTTCCTGTGTTCTTTCCTTTCTTTTTGGAAGCTTTTTTTAGTTGAGATGAAGTTGAAGAAGACATTGTTGGAAGAATGTTGGAAGTTTAGGGTTTCGGTGAGAAGAGAGGAAGAAAAGATTCAGAATGTGGGAAGAAAAGAAAAAGACTAAGTTGATGGGTTTTTATAGTGTGGAAGTTTAAACATCCACTGAGTAAGATTGTGATACGTGGTAGTCGTAGGTTGGTTTGAGAAGGAGGTGGCTTAAAGGTAATATTGGTAATAGGCGTGATTAAATAATAATCATTATTTTGTAACTGCACCATGCTGTGAAATGGTTCAAGGCGGTTAAGGAATCTGAAAAGCATCATGATTGACGTGACTGGAGTCATATGCAATAAATGTTACGATGATTCGAAGGTCGCATCAAAATCTTATGTATATGTTTAAAATAAGTATTTCTCAAAGGAATCGAAATACATATTTTAAAGGGGCATTTTGTTGGCTGAAGATTTTGATGATATTGTTCGAAGCAAAGCAAGTTGGATGTTCCGATTAGAATAAAGCAAGATGTCATGTTTCGAAATGGTAGAAGCAGTACTTCGAATGGGAATATCAAAGCTTGGAGCTTCGAGTGACAGTTATGAGGATATCTTCAAAAGAAGTCTCGAAGTGGTAACAAGGCTGTGTCCAAGAAATGCGTTCGAAGCGAAGAAGTGCCAAAACATTTGAAATTCAAATGCAAGCGGGATGTTCGAAATTTAAAATATATGCGCTGGAGCATTCGAAGACGCGTGGAAGCTAGAGAGAGGCATTGCTTTGCATGTTCTGAACGTGGCAGAATCTTATAGCAAGACCGTTATGGTCGAAGTAGTATAAATAGAAGTCTTAGCATTAGGATTTTGTGTGTCATATCTATTGTACAAAAAACTCAGTAAACATTCAAAATACCACATGGCTAGGGAAACGAATGCACGAGCAATGTACGTATGATAACACCAAGTGTTTATGATTCAATAAAACTCTTTATCATTTCCAGTCTTTTCCTCTATCTTCATGTCAATATCATTCAAAAGCCTTTGCATTAAAATATTTTCATTCGAAGTCTTTTTACTTATGCCTTACATTTAAATGTTTTCTTTCCATTTCAAATCCTTTACTTTCAGAAACTTTTGTATATTTCATGCCTTTATCTTCATGCTTTTATCATTCGAATACCTTTTTCATTTAAAGTCATTTTACTGATTTCTTGCATTTAAACGCTTTCTTCATATTTCGAATCTTTTACATTCCAGAAACGCTTTTACATTACATGTTTTTATGCTTCGAAGTCATTTACTTGTCTTTTCTGCAGTTTTACATGTCTTTACAATTGAACTTTATTCATGCAATTTAGTTTCGCACGTATTTACTTGATCATGTCATTAGATCTTTAATAGATTAATCGAAGTAAGTTAGACACCTACACAACATTCTAAATACCAACCATGAATATCAGTTCTATAATGAGAGTTATCCAAATGACCAATACATCCTAGGATCAATCTAGTCGATCCTGCGAGTTACCAGAGAGATTAAATAACAGTCATTAAGATTATTTGATAGTTTGGAGGACTAGCGGTTGTTTACCAGAAATCACTGTAAACAATAACTTAAAATCACTTTTGATTATAAGTGGTTTTGTGTATCAACACAAATAAAAGAAAAATTCTGAAAATTCACTTGCACACCAAGTGTTTGATAAATTGATTCTACTAGCTCTTTTAATATTGCCATTGGAAATAGCCTTGCTAGTAATTTTGAGTAAACAATAAATAAGTTGTTGATTGATTCAATTTCATTAATTCGATTATTGTTCTCATTTCATATTGAATTTATTAATTAAGATTTACATATCTGAGCCTCTAATAACGTTCGTATAGACGACATTTTGAAAAAGGTTCTGCGTCGCTCTTTGATAAAATATCTTTTTCAAAACCAAATTTTATTTGAAATTTTTAAAGGGGTATCTATTCAACCCCCCTCTAAATATGTTTCCGTCATCTAACATAATTCATATCCAAAAATATATTGTTATTCAGAAGCAATAGAGCTTTTAAGGTTGTTACTTCGAAGGAGTAGTTTGATATTTTCTAGAAGTTATTCTTATCTGTTAGCTTAACTATTAAGCATACTTTTGTTCGTGCCTACGTGATATTTTATTTTGCGTATTTAAACAATTTTGCAACTAGGGTTTTATAATGAAATTGTTAATAGAGTTTATTTCTCACCAAGTTTATTGTAGCCGTCTTTTCTCTATCCCTCTTCTATCTCTCTCTCTCTCTCTCTCTCTCTCTCTTCTTTTATCCTATTTTTTATCTTCAATCTTTTGCACCAACAATTGGTATCTAAAGTTCTGATTTGATTCACAGGGAAGCACGAGTGTACATGAGGCGTTTATGATTGATTTCGTTGTTTGAATTCACTATCGGAATCGTAATAGAATTGCATTTCTTGATTTTGCGGGATCAGGAAACACGATGTTTGGTGAGATCTGAGTTTGAGTTTTAGTGCACAAAACGAAGATGAGAGGCAGAAACAATTTGAATACTAAGCTTCTGGTGTATGTTGGAAAGAATTGGAATCAATGGATATTCAAATGCGCGTGTTGTTCAGTGCTCAAGATGTTCTTGATCTTGTTACTGAAGGTTAAGTTATGATTGCAGTGGATGCGACGGAGGAACAGAGAAACATGCAAAGAGATACGAGGAAGAAAGATCATAAACCGTTGTTCTACATCTATCAGTGTGTGGGTGAAAACATGTTTGAGAAAATTACTGATTCGACAACGGCGAAGGTTGCATGGGATATACTAACACAGTGCTACGATGGTGGTGCATAAATGAAGAAGGTGAAACTTCAATCTCTATGTAAGAAGTATGAGAATATCAATATGAAGAACAATGAGAAGGTACCAGATTACATCTCTAGAGTGATTCTTATCACAAATGAGATGAAATCATATGGATAAACTCTTTATGAGCAAGTAATCATTGAGAAGATATTGAGATCTCTTACTCCTCAATTTGATTACATTGTTGTAGCAACTTAACATTTTAAAGATCTAAACACCATTAAAATTGAAAAACTTCAAATTAGTCTAGAGGCACAAGAGTTGCGTCTGACTGAGAGAGCCTCTAAGAGAGAGGTAAAGCAGGCTTTAAAGGTATCTTCTGGTAAGAAGTATAAGAAGTAGTCTTGGTCAGAGGCCAAGAAGAGACATGGTGGTTCCCAAAATTTAGAAGCCTCAAATTCCGATAAGAAGAAACATTTAAAGGGAAGGGAGAAGTTTGACAAGAAGAAGGTTCAATGCTATTGCTGTAAGAAGTTTGGCCATCTTGCTAAAGATTGTTGGTCAAACAAGGAAAGGAAATCATAAGAAGAAAACATAGCCATAGGAGACTCTAATGATGAGCATGTGCTATTGATGGCTTCTGAATCTAATGGTAGGTATTTGGTAGACTGGTGGTATATGGACCTTGGTTACTCAAATCACTTAACTGGAAACAAACAATGGCTGGTTGATTTTGACTCCAGAAAGAGGACAAAGATTATATGTGTTGATGATAATAAGTACATTAATGAAGAAGGAATGGAAAATGTCAAAGTTAGAGTGAAGAATAGAAGAACCATTCTGATCAAAGATGTTTGGTATGTTCATGGCATGAAGAGAAATCCGATGAGTGTAGGCCAACTCTTTGAGAAAGGTTTCACAATTATTATGAAGAACAATATCTTGAAGTTGTATGACTGTAATGAGAAGTTGATTGTGAAATCTGAGCAAGGAAGCAATAAAACATTCAACGTGAATGTGGAGACAGCTAAAACTAAATGTCGTAGTGCAGAAGGCACTGAAGGTGACAATGAGTTATGGCACAAGATATCGGGGCATCTGAACTTCATAAGTTTAGGGAATTTGAGTTCTAAGAAGTTGTTATATGGAATTCCGGATATTGTGAGGTCTGGTAAGTCATGTAAGGTATGCATGAAAGGCAAGCAACCTATATTTACATTTGCACCAGAAGTTGATCCAAGAGTAAAACATGCTTTGGTAGTAGTGCATTATGATGTATGTGGACCATTTCTAGTACCTTCGCTTAGAGCAAACAAGTACTTTATGTCTTTTATGGATTAGTTCACAAGAATGACATGGGTAACACTCATCAAGTTTAAGTATAAGGTGTCTATTAAGTTCCATAAGTTCAAGGTGAAGGTTGTGAAACATAGTGGTCAAAAGTTGAAAGTTCTCAGAACTGAAGGTGGAGGTGAGTATAACTCTACAGGATTCTAGAAGTTATGTAAGGAGAACAGAATTGAGCATGAGGTTACTGCTCCATACACTCCTCAACACAATGGTCTTGGTGAAAGAAGAAATAGAACTTTGCTTGATATGACAAAGATCATGCTAAAAGAGAAGAAGCTTTCTCACACCTTGTGGGGAGAAGTTGTTGTCACTTCAGTGTATATGCTCAATAGGTGTTCAACAAAGGAGATAGAGGAAACTATTCCTTTAGAGAAGTGGACTGAAGATAAGCAAAGTGTGAGTAATTTCAAGGTATTTGGTTCAGTTTGTTACAAATGTGTTTCAGATGCTAAGAGAAAGAAGCTGGATGATAGAAGCAAGATAATGTTGTTGATTGGGTACCACAGTACAGGTGCACACAAGCTTTATTGTCCAATCACTAGTAAAATTGAAGTCACCATAGATGTCATTGTGAAGGAGTCTAAAGCATACGAGTGGAGAAAGTCTCTATCTAACTCTGGTGTAGGGTTAACACCTAAGGTAATTTCTGAAGATAGTTCAAAATTTGAAGATTTTGAAGTTGAGTCCGAGTCAGAAGGAGACTCTGAAGACGAGTCACATTTAGAAGATGATTCTAATTCTAAAGGTGAATCTGATTCTGAACCTGATTCTAATGATGATCCAGAATCTAGTGGTCAAGACTCTGGTGATCATGCTTCTGAAGGTGGACCTTTTGAAGGTGTAGCTTCTAAAGGAAGTCTAAAAGGTGATATGATTCTAGAATCAGAAGTAGATTCTGAACAAGTCCATAGGCCACAAAAAATCAGACAAATACCAAAGAGATTCACAAAGTTTGACATGCTGTAAGATACTGAAGTACACTCTGAGAGAGAAGTCGTTCATTGTGCCATGTTAGTAGACTCTGAACCAGTTAGTGTTAAAGAAGCTCTCGAAAACAAAGTGTGGCTGAAGGATATGAAAGAAGAACTTGAGGCTATAGAAAGAAACAAGACTTGGGAGTTAACTAAGCTTCCAAAGGAGAAGAAAGCCATCAATGTTGGATGGGTTTTCAAGATAAAGTTGAAACCATACAGATCAATTGGCAAACACAAAGCAAGGTTAATAGCTAGAGGATTTCTAAAGAAATATGGACTAGATTACTTTGAAGTGTTTGTGCCTGTAGCTAGATATGAAATAATCAGATTGGTGATTGTTATAACTGCAAATATAAATTGGCCTTAGATGCCCCTAGATGTGAAATCTGCATTTCTGAACTGTCTTTTACAAGAAGAGGTATATGTATCACAACCTCCTAGATTTGTGAAAAAGAATCAGGAAGAGATGGTGTACAGGTTACACAAAACATTGTATGGACTGAAACAAGCTCCTAGAGCTTGGAATATGAAAATTGATTCATTTTTCAAGCTGCAAGGATTCATAAAGTGTGAGATGGAGTATGGCATTTATGTTCAACATACTTCTGAAGGCGATATGATTCTAGTGTGTCTTTATGTTGATGATATATTGCTAACAGGAAGCTCTCCGAGAGAGATAGTCAAGTTCAAAAAGGTGTTGATGAATGAGTTTGAGATGACTGATCTGGGAAATTTGGTATATTTTCTAGGGATGGATATTCTGTACTCTGAGAAGTGTATAATTTTGCATCAGCAGAAGTATGAACTTAAGCTTCTGAAGAGATTTGAACTAACAAATTGCAAGACTGCAGTCACACCTGCTGAGACGAATCACAAGTTGGATTATGTTGTTGATAGTGATGGCCCAGATGCTACAACTTTTAAACAATTGGTTGGCTTATTGAGGTATTTGTGTAACACCGGACTTGACATTTGTTATGCGATTGGAATGGTGATTAGGTTTATGAACAAGCCAGATTGATCATATTACCAAGCTGTTATCAGGATTTTGAGGTACATTAAAGGGACTCTAAGGTATGAAGTCTTGTTCCCTTTTGGTGTTAAAACTGACGCAGAGCTGATATGCTATTCAGACTCTGATTGGTGTGGAGACAGAGTTGACAAAAGAAGTACTTATGGATATTTTTTTTCAAGTATCTGGGAAGTCGCATTTCTTGGTGCTCCAAGAAGAAAAATGTGCTTGCGTTGTAAACTTGTGAAGCTGAATACATTGCAGGTTCTTTGACTACATGTCAAGTTGTTTGGATGATGAATTTGTTGTAGGATCTGAAAATCAAGGTGAGCAAACCTGTAAAGTTAATGATTGACAATCAATCAGCTATAAGCCTTGCCAAGAATCTAGTGATGCATGGGAGAAGCAAACACATTGGAACGAAGTTCTATTTTCTGAGAAGTCAAGTCTAGAATGGAGTGCTAGAAGTTACACACTGTAGCTCTTAGAAACAACTTGCATATGTTCTGACTAAAGTTGTCAAGGCTTAACACTTTATCCATTTGATGGATAAAACTGGTATCGTATATTTCTGAATATGAATTAAGGGATGATGTTAGAAGTAATTCATATTCAGAAGCATGTTGTTTGTCATAAACAATAGAGCTTTTGAGGTTGTTACTCAGAAGAAGTAGTTTGATATTTTCTAGAAGCTATTCTTAATTGTTAGCTTAGCTATTAGCTTAACTTAATTATTCTTAGGGTTTACATGACAGTTTATTTTGTGTATTTAAACAAGTTTGTACTGGAATTTTATAATACAATTGTTAATAGAGTTTCTTTCTCTCACTCTCAAAATATGAATTTGAGAGTACACCAGAATTTATTCTTGGAAATTAATTGAAACACTTTATTTCCCCTAAAATACTATATAATCAATAATTAAAATTAAAACAGTTCAATGAGTTTCCTTGCTTTAAAATACTCAATAGCGTTGCATTGTTTGTTCAATCTCACCGTTATAGATAAATTCAAAATTCGATGGACTCGATCATTTTATCAGAGGTGACTTTGAAATTTTCACATATATTATAAAATATATTTTATTTTATAAGAGAAAAATATGTAAATTATTTTTTAAAATTATTATTTATTAATAGTATTAAAAAAAATTAAACTAAAAAAAAGAAGTTTTATATATATATATATATATATATATATATATATATATATATATATATATATATATATATATATATATATATATATATATATATATATATATATATATATATATATATATATATATATATATATATATATATATATATATATATATATATATATATATATATATATATATATATATATATATATATATATATATATATATATATATATATATATATATATATATATTCTTAAATAATGAATGGTGATGACTTAGTCACGGTTATTAATAAAATTATAGTAATAATTAATTTTCTAATAGTTGATGTTGCTTTACAAATTTATCTTTTAATTTGTGTATATATGCACATCATAACATTTACAGTTAATTTTAGAAATAAGGAGATAAAATAATTAGGTTTGCTAGTAAGAAAAATGGAAACAGATCCCTGTCATTTACATGCTGCCCATCTCTTTTGTGTGATTCAAGACTATTGGATTAAAATACAACGGTTTGATCTTTACTATTATTTAGTACAAATTTTTCTTTTTTGTTAATAGATAAATCTGAAGGCTGAAATTAAGCCAGAAGAGGCAGAGGAAAAAAACAGGAGAGGATCCTAATCCAAGAAAAATGGATTAAATACAATCTCTGTCTTTTATTTTTTTTTTAATATTTATTTTAATTTGTTATCTTTATTAACTATTGAATGTTAGTCCTTTTGTATATCAAAAGTATTAATATGACTTAAGCATCACAAATAACTTGATCATCACAACAAATGAGTTCAATCTTCAAGCACCACCGCTTAATCTTTCAAACATCACAATTTGACCATCACTTGAACACTTCAAGTGATAATTTCAATTGTCATCATCCAAATTAACAAGTCTTGAACAACACTTCTAATGAATACGTCTCGTAAGAGCGTTGTCAACATCAAAATCAAACGAGTTGATGCATATTTCATACCTACAAACACATAGATTCACAAATATCGCCTTGATCAAGGAATAAGTGAAGTTAGTGAACTTGATTATTTTGACAACGCTTTGCAGTAAGTGGAACACTTCTATCGCATGGTGCATATTTCACAAGAACTAGTTTGTCCTAACCAAATGATAGAGGATGGAAAACATGTCTCCCTTGAGGGTTAGTCGGATGAAGCTTTTTCTTCTATTTTTTACCTAGGGTTCTTGTACCCAGTGTGATTGTATCTTCAATGAATAATTAAATTTCATGGCTCATGCTTTGAGTTTGTATTAAATTTTTGGTCACTTACCATTATATTTACCTGTTTATATGATATTGCTTTAGGTCTCAAGTTTGTTTCTCTAAGAGATAGCTTATTTTACGAGACCGTGCTCGAAGTTGTATTTAATTTCTCTAGGGTCGTGCGTGAACAAGGGTCGATACCCTTTCCTTATCCTAGGTGAAAAACTGTTTTGAGGTTGATGTGATAGGGACTCACCTCGGCCTCTAGAGTGACTATCTACCCAGAATGATAAAGAATCACCTCAGCCTATGAAGTGTCTAACAATCAAGAAGGGGTGAGCCCGATATTTTTAATTTGTGGTCTTTGTCTTTAACTTTGCACTTGCACTACACGGTTTTAAATTCTCTCCTTGTAAACTTTAAGCGTATGTGATAACACCGTGACATCATTTGTTGGGGGTTTTGACTGCTTTGGTCGTTTACCCTAGAAATTTTACTATCTTGAGTGATCACAAGGAAAAAGAAAATCTTTTAATAAAAATATATTTATTCTTACTTGAAGAGATATCATTACATCATAGAAACAACTTCCGTTTTACATATAGAATAAAGGAAAGTTTGACCAGGGGTTGATCAATGCTTATTGTCCTCCCATTTACTGATGTGGATTAGTGTCTTCGACCTTTATCTTTATCTAGGATCGCTTCATGCAACTTCAAACTAGCATTGAAATTCTGGTATGATAGAACTCAGATGTCCTATGACATGTTGAGACATCTGATATGACATAACTAAACATGTAAGATATCAACAATAAAAGCAGTACTGAAAAGCATAAACAACACACCAAAATTGTTAACCCAGTTCAGAGAAACTCTCCTACTCTGGGGGCATACCCAGCCATGGACAAATCCATTATGATAGTATCTGTGATACGGTGGCAGAACCGAATGTTTAATACTGGTTTTATGTTTGTGTTTGCAAATATTGCGGTAAGCAAGGGTTGCCACCAAATTTTCTTTTATCCAAATTAAGGAAAGGGTGAAAAGAACAGAAAAAGACCTTTTCGAGATTTTCTGAGTAAGGGGGGTAGATTATGGAAAGGGAAGGTGTTAGCACCCTTTCCATCTGTATTTATCTACGGGCTCTTAGTTTCTTGCTAGTTCACTTGCTTTTGTTTGAAAGTGTGCTTGTGATGTGGGTTTGAAAATATTTTGAAAACATATTTGTAATGATTCTCGTCTCTATAAGAATGCGTACAAAGTGTTGGTTTTGAAAATAGTTCAAAGAAGTGTCTGTGGAAGATGTTTTTGAAAGTGATTTTGAAAAGTGCCTTTGTAATGATTCTCGTCTCTATAAGAATGCGTACAAAGAACTTTGACTTTTGAAAATGTTTCAATTGAAAGTGTATGTGTGAAAATGATTTTTTTATTGTGAGCAAGCGAGAAACTATGAGCATCCTACCTACTCAAAAGGTCTAATGTTCCTTTTCTCTTCCTTTAGATGTTGCTATCTTACCATTGATTGATAAGAAGCCCCATCGTTGGATGTGAATGAACATTCGAAGGGACGTTACAGTCACGAAGGCAACTTGGCAAGAAATTTTAGTAACTATCCTAAATTTCTAAGATCACTTTTAACCGAAGCAACATCGAGAGGGTTATCGAGGGACTTGTGATCTTTTCAAACTAGAGGACAACCACTAAAACTTTTCGAGAATTATGACCGTTTTCCAAAGGCAACCAAAGTGGGCGTACCTTAAGGGTGCATATGTGCATGTATGTTATGTTTCAGTTATTTTTTGTCTTTTTTGTTAGGTTTTCTAGCGTTTTGTTATTAGTCTTGTCATGCAATCCTAGTTACTAGCAGTTAATATATATATATATATATATATATATATATATATATATATATATATATATATATATATATATATATATATATATATATATATATATATATATATATATATATATATATATATATATATATATATATATATATATATATATATATATATATATATATATATGAATTTAAAGTGCAGAAATGTAAAGTGCGGGAATGTAAATCCTACGCTATTACATGGCTTTGTGAGAGCTACATTATAGAAATGCGAAAAGTAAAGTCCTAGTTACTATTACAAACTGAGAAGCAGTTACAATAAGATGAAAAATGCGAGAATACATAAATGCGCAAATAAATTAATAGGGACATCTAAATTCTAAGGAAAAAAAATCTTTTTGTTTGTTTTGTTTTATTTTAAGAAAATACAACCTAAGTCTATTTAATTTTAATTTCAAGAAAAGGTTAAAATAATTAATTAATTTGTTTACAAATTAATTTGATTAATAAACACTAATCTAATGTTTTTTTTGTGATGTTTTTGATTTAAAGTTAAAATAAAAAAGAAGTCAATAAAGAAATGAAAACAAAAGTAAAAATACAAAGGGGGGCATCCTTCGATCCAGGGAGAGATGGGGGCTTCGATTCAGAGGAAGAAAGTCGCCTTCGATCCAGAGGAAGAAAGGTAGCCTTCGATCCAATGAAGGATGATTTTCTTTCGATCCAGGGGTGGATGGTGTCTTCCGATTTGAATCTACAAGATAAATATTAGCCAAATAAAGATACAGGACCTGGGTATCAAACCCATGTCCTTCGATCCTGCGCGCATTGGTCTGTTCTGGTTGGATCTGCAACAAGTGTTAGAAATAAAACAAATGTAGACCTGGGGTCGAACCCAGGTTTTTAATCTTGAATAACAAATCGAATGAACTACAAGTGTTGATGTGTCATGCAAATGTAAAGTTTGATCTTTTTACCAATTCTTACCAATGGTGATGGATGAATTTGTGGCTTCAGGCGTGGGTACCTTTGTTTAAGGGTTTCTTCGATTTGGCACTTCTGGACGTGTGCTTGCTTAAGGGCTGGTGATGATTGGAAAAGCTTCAGGAGACCTCCAAAAATGTGTTTGCAATTTTGTGTGACTCTTTCAGGCTGTGTCTAGGCGTGTAAAACATGTGTGTATGGTTCCCTTGGGCTTATCTCTCTCCTTCTGTGCGTATATATATGGTCTCCTTATATAGAGGGGATGGAGGGGACAAGAGGGAAAAAGAGTAAACAACCATTAAGTTGGTGTTTTAAGGCCATGAATACCATTTTGAAACGTTGCAAAAGATGTGGAATTCTTGTCTCTTTTTGAATTTGAATGAATGTGGACACCTTTGGCTTTCGAATACCTCCAGTCCTTGCCCTTCGATTGGCCTCAAGTTGCCTCCTTCGAATGGCTTTGGTTTCACCCTTATAGTTCCTTCAATTGAGTTTGTCCACCTCAATTCGAATTGCTCAAGTCTTGATTCGAATTGTATAAGGCCTCAAAATCCTGGCTTCTTCGATCAGCCCCTAAGCCCGCTTTCTTAGATTTCCCTGACCTTACTCAACTAGCCCAATCGAAAGACTTTACTCTGGCTAGTCGAAGCTACCTTTGGCAGGAATGTACCTGTACAGGGGCTTGGGCTTGGAAATATGCAAGATTTTGGCCAGCAAGCATCTTGGACCAAAACTCACCACAAAGCCAACTTGTCTTCAATAATCACGTGTCCTTTGAATGAACCAGTGAATGCTTCTTTGAAGGGACCACATGAATATGCCTTCGAAGGGACTATCATACGTGTCAAAGTGTGAAAAATTGTTTCAAAGGGGGCCCTTTCCAAGTCGAAGATGGCACAAAGGTAGCCAATGCCTTGTGGGCGCTAGCATGAGGCAGGTCAAAGCAAGCGTAAAAGAGGAAATTGCCTAGTGACTCAGAATATACATGCAGGAGGCCACTGTTTGTGGATTGAAGGGAATTTGTAGGGGATTCTCGCCTAAATGAAACTTGGACCAATGCTTGCTCGAAAAGGGAACCAACACGCAATCGAAGCTGATAGGCCAATGCTCGATCGAATTGTTTTAGGAGCCCATTCGAAGCTTGCCATTATGCCAATTGAAGGACATTGTTCTGATGTGCCAATGGGAGGACACTTCTCTAACGTGCCAATCAAAGGACACTGCTCTGATGTGTCAATCGAAGGACACTGCTCTGATGTTCCAATCAAAGGACATTATTTAGGTGCCAATCGAAAGGCATTGTTGGCATGCCAATCGAAAGATCCTTTGCTATCATTCAAAAATTTCATTTTTCTTTAGGTAAGCGTTTGTAACCAAACATGTAAAAGAAACCTTGGAAAACATGAGAGGGCAAATTTTGGAGTACAACAGCTTCCCCTGTTCAATCTTCTTAAACCTGAAGATGTAGATTGGCTTGTTTGCCTTTCGTGATCTGAAGGTGGAAGATGATTGAACACTAGATTGCCCAAAAATTTGCACTCGCATGAAATAACACTGATGGTTGATGATGTTGGGAATGGGCTTACAGATTCCATTTAGAGAAGATGACAGAGAGTTGTCAGAGATGGGTTTAAAGATGCCATCCAAAATAGATGCCGATTTCACACATGGTCCCTTTGGGGGTTCCTGTTCCTGCTGTCTGAGGAGGAGTCCACTGGAAAATGTGGGTTTCTGTTATTCTCCTGCTTGAGGAAAACTCTATGAGGAATAGAGTATAAGAACTTCAGTCGTCCAAGGATCTGCTAAAGAGTTATCTCTGTACTGGAGAGATGAAAGTTTACTATTTTCTGGTTGAAGTCCAGGCTTCACAGTAACTTGCTGGGGGTAACAGAGTTAACCATTACCTGAAGATAGTTTCCCTGTCTGGTCATGTAGATAGTTTTCATGTCTGGTTTCAGGTGTTAATCTACAAATCAACTGTTCACAGATAGTTCTCCTGGCTTATTACAGGTATTAATCTGGAACTTGAAAATTGTCGGTCGCTGAGATAGTTGTCCTGGCATGTTACATGTATTAATCTCTGACCTGAGAAAGAAAAATAGTTTTCCTGGCTTGCTACATGTATTAATCTTCAATCTCTTTATGTAGATAGTTCTCCTGGTTGGTTACAGGTGTTAATCCACAGTTGGTCGTCCACATGTAGTTCTCTTGGCTGGTTATATAGATAGTTTTCCTGGCTTGTTACAGGTATTAATCTGGAACTCAGCAACATTGGTCACATAGATAGTTCCCCCTCTGGTCTCGGGCATTAATCCATGGCCTGCTGTATTTGTTGGTAAACACGTCTTGTTTTAGGAGTTCATACTACTTGGTCGTATAGATAGTTTCCCCGTCTGGTTTCGGGCATTAATCTCTGACCTACTGTATAGGTTGGCAGTGTTTGTCTGTCTGCTAATTTAACCTGAAAAGGTAAAATCAATTTCATGCGATGTCATGATGTATGAATTGCATGATACTCTCAAAATAAATGAGATTGTGATATATGCATTTGTGGTGCATATGCTATGATGTTTGTAGAAATGATGTATGAATGCTGTAACACCCCAATTCTACCCCGAAAAATTATATAAATAAATCAGAGTTATAAAAATCATTCATGCAAACGAATCGAGATGCCACAAATTCTTCTATCAAAATTCATTGCATTCATCGTGGATATATAACACTTTTAAAACATCAAATGAACCATCATCATAGCATCTTTAATTAAGTAATTCAACAACTACATAACGGAATTCTTAATAACATCTTTATCATCATTACAGCAACTTCAGACCAACAAACACTTAATAATAATCAACTTAAAGTTCAACAACTGAAAAATCAACAATCAAAAACAGCAAGCGTTCATCCCCCCGAGTGTTACATATCAGAGCAATGACATCGAGTCGAACTACCGAAGGTATACAGCCTTCACTCTCGATTACCTGCACGTTAACGACATAAGGGCAACATTCAAACATAAGGGGTGATATATCTAACAATATAATAAAGCACATGATAATTAATATATTAAATTAGATCACATAACATCACAACTTCTCATCTCATAATCAACAATAATCACAACAATAATACACATTCAGAACATCATTACACACTTCTTTATGCAATCAAATAATGCGACTCAATACTATGCAAATGCATGTGGTACCATTGGAGCAGAACTCCCATCTCAAAAATTTTCCAATTAATAGAGGCATCAATAAGGCATAAGCCTTCATCTCAAAATTCGCCAATACATGCCATCTCAACGAGCATAAGCTCCATCTCAAATGCAATGTATGCGACACAATCATGAATGTAATAACAACACCAAAATTAACAACATCTCAATACAACACCATCGTTGGCCAAAGGCCTACATCTCAAAAGCATCTCAACATCTCTTCATCAACATCTCATATCATCATAATAATTCATCAACCATCATTTATTCATTATAAATTATCAACACAACATCATTAATAACTTCTCATCAACAACTCAGTTGTACATTAATACTACAGTAATTCATACTGCTATTCTGTAATCTTGCATCAGCACTATCACTAATCCTACTGTTATAATTCAAACAGCAGCCTCTAGGCATCTCACCTTCATCATTCTGCATAAAAAACCAACATAACGACCAACACGGGAACTATCTCTAAATCCTAAATTGGCTACTAGGATTACACTTCCTATTCTTCATTTTAATCCTCAAGAATAAAGCTCATCACGTTAGCTATTCAACGCTTTGAACAACATCTCAAACGACATCCTAAAACTCAAGTTACAGCATTTTAAACTGAATCTGCCAAAAATCAGACAATATGGGTCGACGTAAAACGTCTTGGATCGACGCGTACTGCACTAAACTCGCAACATGAGTCGATGCATCCTCTCTTGGATCGACTCATCTTGAGTCTTACACACAACATATATCGACACATGCATCCTACGTATCAACTCATCCTGAGTCTGGAAATCCTCATGAATCGACGCAAGTCTCTTCGTGTCGACTCATACTGAATCTTTCAACCTTCATGTATCGACACATCACATTTGAGGTCGACACATCCTGTTCCATCCTGCATAAATTCTGTGATTCCCTCTGCATTTTCACTACGGGATTCATACTTAAAGCCCTAAAAACCTAATCTAATCATGGATAACCATCACTTACAATTATCCTATAATTCTACGTCGATTAAACAACATCGAGACATCATCATTCATCTAAAATTTATCAATTCTTCATCATACAACATCATATACATTCAATTCAAGAACAGGACAACAATCACCTCTAACTTCACATACCAATCATCATGGACCCAATTATAGAGGCATAACCCTACCCTTACCTTGGATTGAAGGTCGCTATACAATCTTCTGGTCGAATCCTCGTTCTGCCGTCTTTCCTCTTTTTCCAGCAGCTTCACGCTCTTCTTCTCAATCCTTATTCTTCTATTGCCTCTTCTTTCTATTCCTTCTAACAACAATAGAATAACCTATTATTCTTTATTCCTTATTGGGCTCAAAACTAATACACACCCCTTATTACTTCTTTTCCTTCAAAATAAGCCTACATCAAATAATATTATACTTCTAATATTATTTCTCCATTTAATAAATAAATCCAATTAATCATAACACATCTTCACAAAATATTCCAAAAATAATTTAATTAAATTACAGGCGTTACAACTCTCCCCCACTTAGAATATTTCTGTCCTCGAAAATTTACCTTAAACAAACAACTCAGGATAGGAGTCTCGCATCTTGCTCTCCAACTCCCAAGTCATTCTCTCTCTGGCAGCTCCTAGCCAAACCACTTTAACCAAGGCAAATCTTTTCCCCTCAGAGTCTTCATTTCACGATCCGCGATCCGTATAGGCATCGTCTCCACCGTAAGATTATCCCGTACTTGCATATCATCCATATGAATCACATGAGATGGATCTGAAATATACTTCCGGAGTTGTGACACGTGAAACACATCATGCAAATTTGAAAGATTAGGCGGTAAATCCACTCTATAAGCAACATTCCCAACTCTCTCCGAAATCTGATACGGTCCTATAAAACGAGAAGTGAGCTTCTTAGACTTCAATGCTCGCCCAACACCAGTCACATGTGTAACTCTAAAAAACACATGGTCACCCGCTTGAAATTCTAAATCCTTCCTTCGCTTGTCAGGATAACTCTTTTGTCTACTTTGGGAAGCTTTCATCTTTTATCGAATCAACTTCACCTTTTCGGTAGTCTCACGAACAAGTTCAGGTCCAAGTACTACACTTTCTCCAGATTCATGCCAACATAACGGAGTTCTACATCTTCGACCATACAATGCCTCAAAAGGTGCCATCCCAATACTAGAATGGTAACTGTTATTATAAGTGAACTCTATCAACGGAAGATAAGTATCCCACGAACCTCCCTGCTCAAGAACACATGCCCTCAGCAAGTCTTCCAACGATTGAATCGTCCGTTCAGTCTGGCCATCTGTCTGAGGATGATACACTGAACTCAACCTCAACTTAGAACCCAACACTTCTTGCAAAGCCTTCCAAAAATCAGAATTAAATCTTGGATCTCTATCTGACACAATGCACAAAGGAACACCATGCAACTTCACAATCACACTAGTGTAAATCTCAGTCAACTTCAACACTGGAAAAATGATGTTAATAGGAATAAAATGAGCTGACTTTGTAAGCCTATCAACAATCACCCAAATCGAATCATGTCCTTTTAAAGTATTAGGTAACCCCGTCACAAAGTCCATTGAA
Source organism: Vicia faba (assembly GCA_948472305.1). NCBI lineage: Eukaryota > Viridiplantae > Streptophyta > Magnoliopsida > Fabales > Fabaceae > Vicia > Vicia faba. Next base: position 1,267,919,383 of record OX451736.1, on the reverse strand, counting down.
ATGCTATCCCATTTCCATTCTGGAACTTCTAACAGTTGCATCAACCCTGCAGGCTTCTGATGTTTAACTTTCGACTTCTGACAAGTCAAACATGCATACACGAACCGAGCCACATCACTCTTCATTCCAGGCCACCAAAACAAACCTTTCAAATCTTGATACATCTTCGTAGCTCCTGAATGAATACTTAACTTACTTCTATGAATCTCTTTAAGTATCAACTTCTTCATCTCAACATTATCAAGAATACAAATCCGGTTACGAAACCTCAACACACCTTGCACATCTAGCTTAAAATCATTGTTCTCGGACTGATTAATCCCAACCATCAAATCTACCAATTTCACATCCAACTTCTGAGCTTCTCTGATACTGTCTAGAAATTCATTATTCACCTTCAACATACCCAACCTAACACTCTGCGGAGTAACCTCGCAAACTAAGCTCATATCTCTGAACTGCTCAATTAATTCCAACTCTTTAACCATCATTGCTGACATATGTAAAGTCTTTCGACTCAACGCATCAGCTACCACATTCGCCTTTCCTGGATGATAATTCAAACCAAAATCACAATCCTTTAACAATTCCAACCATCTTCGTTGCCTCATATTCAACTCCTTATGATAAAATAAATACTTTAAGCTCTTATGGTCACTAAACACTTCAAATCTAGAACCATAAAGATAATGCCTCCAAATCTTCAACACAAAAACAACTGCAGCAAGCTTTAAATCATGTGTAGGATAGTTCTTCTCATGAGTCCTTAATTGCCTTGACGCATAAGCAACTACCTTACCATTCTGCATAAGCACACCTCCTAAACCCATCTTAGAAGCATCACAATACACCACAAAAGGCTCTCATGGATTAGGCAACATCAAAATCAGAGCCGATGTTAATCTCTTCTTCAATTCCGTAAAACTTTCTTCGCACTGAACATCCCCTACAAATGCTCTACCTTTACAAGTCAACTTAGTCAACGGAGGTGCCAACTTAGAAAAACCTTCGATAAACCTTCCATAATAACCAGCTAATCCCAAAAAGCTTCTAATCTCAGTAGCTGACTTTGGAGTTTCCCATTGCAACACAACACCAACCTTCAATGGATCTACAACAATGCCACTACCTGAGATCACATGACTAAGAAAACTGACCTCCTTCAACCAAAACTCACACTTGAACAACTTTGCATACAACTTCTTCTCTTTCAAAACTTGCAATACTACTCTTAAATGTTCTGCATGCTCTTCTTCTGACTTAGAGTAAATCAAAATATCATCAATGAACACCACCACAAACCGATCCAAATAAGTATGAAAGATACGATTCATGTATTCCATGAATACTCCCGGCGTATTAGTAACACCAAAAGGCATCACCGAATTCTCATAATGTCCATAACGCATTCTGAAAGCCGTCTTCTGGATATCTTCATCCTCCACCTTAATCTGATGGTAACCCGACCTCAAATCAATCTTACTAAACACACGAGCACCCACCAATTGATCCATCAAGTCATCTATTCTTGGAAGCGGATACTTATTCTTAATTGTCACTTTATTCAACCGTCTATAATCAACACAGAGCCTCATACTTCCATCTTTCTTCTTTACTAACAACACTGGAGCTCCCCACGGTGATACACTTGGTCTTACAAACTTCTTCTCAAGTAACTCTTCTAATTGCTTCTTCAACTCTGACAATTTAGATTCAGACATCCTGTATGGTGCCATAGACACAGGTCTGGTACCAGGTACAAGATCAATTGCAAATTCAACTTCCCTCTCCGGCGGTACATCAGGAATTTCATCAGGGAAAACTTCAGGAAATTCACACACCACCTGCAATTCCTCAATTATAGCTTGAGTCTCTACAGATAACGACGCCATCAACGAGAACATCTGTACTTCTTCTTGCATCAACTTTATCAACTGTCTAGCAGACAACGGACCATCTTCCTCTTCTTCAGGAGTAGAAAACCTCACAGACTTGTCATAACAGTTAAAATGAACACAGTTATGCTCTAACCAGTTCATACCCAAAATCATATCCAAACCTCTTAGCGGTAAACAAACCAAATCAACAGCAAAGTCCCTGTTGAAGATCGACAAGGGACACTTCAAACACACAAAAGAAGTAGTCACCGACCCCTTGGCTGGAGTATCGACGACCATTTCTCCATTCAAAGAAGACAACATAAGACCCAATCTTTCAACACAATCAGCGGCAATAAAGCAATGCGTAGCACCGGTATCAATAATAGTAATTAAAGGAGTACTATTAATCAAACATGTACCTCTGATAAGTCTGTCTTCAACAGCTGTTTGATCCTCAACCAAAGCGAACACTTTACCACTTGACTGAGCCCTCTTCGGTTTCAGACACTGACTACCAATGTGCTCTTATTCTCTACAATTGAAACAAATCACATACTTACGTTCACACTCAGATACAACATGTTCGTTCTTACCATAACAGAAACACCTCTTCACTTAAGTAGTGCACACATTACTCTTGTGTCCAGGTTTTCCACACTTAAAGCAAACCACACCAGCAGGAGCATCTCCCCCACTAGTCCTCTGACTCCGAGCAACTTTCTGTTTACCTTTACCAGCTGGGGTATCATAAGGCTTACCACGAATTTGTTGGTGCTTATCCTTCTTCTCACTGATAATCTTGTAATGAGCATTATTATCCTCTTCATAAATCCTGCAACTATCAACCAAGTCAGCAAAGACACGGATCTTATGGTATCCAATTGCCTTCTTGATCTCTGGGTGCAACCCGTTCTCAAACTTGATACACTTCGAAAACTCAGCATCTGCCTCAACGTAGTGCAGATAAAACTTAGCCAACTCAGAAAACTTGGTAGCATACTCAACAAATGACATATTCCCTTGCTTCAGCTCAAGGAATTCAATCTCCTTCTTACCACAGGCATCTTTAGGAAATTACTTCTTCAAAAACTCCCTACGGAACACAGCCCGTGTGACATTCTCACCTGCAGCTTCCAATCTCTGACAACTCTCTAGCCACCAGTCATCAGCCTCGACTTCTAGCATATGAGTCCCATACTGAACCTTCTGTGCTGGAGTGCAGTCTATCACACGAAAGATCCTCTCAATCTCTTTCAACCACTCCAATGCTCCGCCAGGATCATACTTTCCCTTGAACGTAGGTGGATTCTCTCACTGGAAAGTCGCCAAGCTACGAGATCCTGCATTCCCGTCAGCATTCGGCTGATTTTCCATCGCATGAGCCATTGCTTCTAAAGCAGCAGCAAGTGCAGCATCATTCCTTCCAGCCATCTCAACTTCTCACTACAACATAAACAACAATTAGAACTCAAATTAACAATTCGCGATTGTTAGACAACTACAACTCGACGACAAGTTTGGACCAACCTTTTACTCTGATACCAACTTTGTAACACCCCAATTCTACCCCGACAAATTATATAAATAAATCAGAGTTATAAAAATCATTCATGCAAACGAATCGGGATGCCACAAATTCTTCTATCAAAATTCATTGCATACATCATGGATATATAACCCTTTTAAAACATCGGATGAACCATCATCATAACATCTTTAATTAAATAATTCAACAACTACGCAACATAATTCTTAATAACATCTTTATCATCATTACAACAACTTCATACCAACAAACACTTAATAATAATCAACTTAAAGTTCAACAACTGAAAAATCAACAATAAAAAACAGCAAGCGTTCATCCCCCCGAGTGTTACATATCAGAGCAATGACACCGACTTGAACTACCGAAGGTATACAACCTTCACTATCGATTACCTGCACGTTACCGACATAAGGGTAACATTCAAACAGAAGGGGTGAGATATCTAACAATATAATAAAGCGCATGATAATTAATATATTAAATTAGATCACATAACATCACCACTTCTCATCTCATAATCAACAATAATCACAACAATAATACACATTCACAATATCATTACACACTTCTTTATGCAATCAAATAACACGACTCAATACTATGCAAATGCATGTGGTACCATTGGAGCAGAACTCCCATCTCAAAAATTTGCCAATTAATAGAGGCATCAACAAGGCATAAGCCTTCATCTCAAAATTCTCCAATACAAGCCATCTCAATGAGCATAAGCTCCATCTTAAATGCAATGTATGCGACACAATCATGAATGTAATAACAACACAAAAATTAACAACATCTCAATTTAACACCATCGTTGGCCAAAGGCCTACATCTCAAAAGAATCTCAACATCTCTTCGTCAACCATCATTTATTCATTATAAATTATCAACACAACATCATTAATAACTTCTCATCAACAACTCAGTTGTACATTAATACTACAGTAATTCATACTGTTATTCTGTAATCTTACATCAGTACTATCACTAATCCTACTGCAATAATTCAAACAGCAGCCTCTAGGCATATCACCTTCATCATTCTGCACGAAAAACCAACATAACGACCAACACGGGAACTATCTCTAAATCCTAAATTGGCTACTAGGATTACACTTCCTATTCTTCATTTTAATCCTTAAGAATAAAGCTCATCACGTTAGCTATTCAACGCTTCGAACGACATCTCAAACGGCATCCTAAAACTCATGTTCCAACCTTTTAAACTGAATCTGCCAAAAATCAGACAATATGGGTCGACGTAAAACGTCTTGGATCGACGCATACTGCACTAAACTCGCAACATGAGTCGATGCATCCTCTCTTGGATCGACTCATCCTGAGTCTTACACACAACATGTATCGACACATGCATCCTACGCATCGACTCATCCTGAGTCTGGAAATCCTCATGGATCGACGCAAGCCACTTCGTGTCAACTCATACCGAGTCTTTCAACCTTCATGTATCAACACATCATGTTTTAGTTCGACACATTCTGTTCCATCCTGCATAAATTCTGCGATTCCCTCTGCATTTTCACTACAGGATTCATACTTAAAGCCTTAAAAACCTAATCTAATCATGGATAACCATCACTTACAATTATCCTATAATTCTACGTCAATTAAATAACATCGAGACATCATCATTCATCTAAAATTCATCAATTCTTCATCATACAACATCATATACATTCAATTCAAGAACAAGACAACAATCACCTCTAACTCCACATACCAATCATCATGAACCCAGTTATAGAGTCAGAACCCCACCCTTACCTTGGATTGAAGATCGTTCTACAATCTTCCAGTCGAATCCTCATTCGGCTGTCTTTCCTCTTTTTCCAGCAGCTTCACGTTCTTCTTCTCAATCCTTATTCTTCTACTGCCTCTTCTTTCTATTCCTTCTAACAACAATAGAATAACCTATTATTCTTTATTCCTTATTGGGCTCAAAACTAATACACCCCCTTATTACTTCCATTCCTTCAAAATAAGCCCACATCAAATAATATTATACTTCTAATATTATTTCTCCACTTAATAAATAAATCCAATTAATCATAACACATCTTCACAAAATATTCCAAAAATAATTTAATTAAATGGTTAATTAAATTACGGGCGTTACAAATGCAATGTATGAACGTGTCAGTTGTACATAGCTGTATTGTTGAATTAGGGAAAATAAATCCCTAATTGTTGCTGGGAGTGAAGAATGTAGGTCTTCAGATTTTGTTTGAAGTTGAAATTCTGGGAGATGAACTTCCGTTGTTAGAGAAATAAACTCTGTTGGGGAAGGTAAACTCCGTGAACTGAATTGTTGCTAGAAGATAATCTAGAATAAGTATCAGGATGACATCCATCTTTGGATCGTACCTGAACCGTTTCTAGATGAGATAATCTGAATAAGTATCAGGATGGCATTCATCTTTAGATCGTACCTGAACTGTTTCTAGATGAGAATCTAGAGTAAGTGTCATGATGACACCCATCTTTGGATCATACCTGAACCGTTTCTAGATGAGAATCTGGAGTAAGTGTCAGGATGACATCCATCTCTTGATCGTACCTGAACCGTTTCTAGATGAGAAAGTCTAGATTAGGTGTCAGAATGACATTCGTCTTTGGATCGTACCTGAACCATTTCTAGATGAGAATCTGGAGTAAGTTTCAGGATGACATCCGTCTCTGGATCGTACCTGAACCGTTTCTAGATGAGAAAGTCTGGAGTAGGTGTCAGGATGACATCCGTATCTGGATCGTACCTGAACCGTTTCTAGATGAGAATCTGCTTTATTTAGAATGTTTCCGCTGGGAATTCCTATTTTGCTTGAGAAGAAATCCGTAGGGGAACATGAAAATCTTGTGAATCAGGCTAGAGAATTCTTTAAGATGCCAGAGCAGTGATTGGAGATTCTTGCTCTGCCGAGGATACAAGGACGCTCGACATCACTTGGCTGTCAGTTGAGGATATGAAAGTGACTTTTTAGTAGGATGCCCCTTCCCCTGTACCTGCTGGAGAAGGTATCTGTTGGGATTTTATGGATGGTTTGAGTGTCATCCCAACTCCTGGGGTTTTGAGTAGATGTTGATCAGGGTGTATTATACTGATAAACAAATGACAAGATGATGTGACATAGTCGTACGCTTTAATCCCTAACTTTTTCTTGGACCTCCCTTTCGGGTTTTCAATCCATCGGGATACCCTTTTTTGCCCAAAGCCGCCTTTTCAGGTTTTCGACTTACCGGGTGTACATATTTTCCCCTATGTATATCCCTAATTTTCCCCCGAACCCTTTTGGTTTGCCGGGATGCCCTTATTTTTGCCTAGGCCAGTCGACCTAGTTGGTCTTTGTTCATGCGTAGTGTTTTCCGACTATGTCTGTGTTCACCAGGTGCGGAGAATTGTCACTTTCCATAGTAGTAAGTGTTGCCATACTGCTAGAAGATGTTTGCTTGTCGCAAATGATTCATTGCTGGAATTCATGTCTAATGCCACAAGTGATTCATGCAGAGGTCTGCCTCTGGCTATTTGGCATTTTTGAGAGATTCCTCGAATCTTGACTTGACTTCCCCACATCAGCTGGATACCATGCCATGCCCCTTGATTTTGAAGGTCTTGTTATTGGAAATATCTTTTCCGTCTAAGGTGATTCTGTCTATTGAGAGGATCGTCGTTCACTGAATATTCGTTGTGCAAATTTCTTTGCTGTTTAAACAATTAGCCATATGCAAACAATGTCATTTAAATAATACAAAACTTATATCTGTCTTGAAGTTTAAAAATTCATTTTTTAGTAAAACGAACAAATTTTGTAAGAGTGTGATTTCAACTCAGGATTTATTGCAAACCTTATAGGAGTCAGGATACCTTTTGTAACAGTATGCTTTTGAACTAACCCATACTTCAGCTTGGACTTTTAAGGGTTGTAGCGTGGCCTGGTTCATGGTTTAAGAAACAAAGGATAAAGACTCAAAATTTATTTGTACCCAACCCGTTCTTCGTGATGTTCTTTAGTCCTATGCTTAGTTAATTGTGTGTTTAACTCCCTCTTGAGTCTTTGCTCTGATAGTCTGGTGATGGTTCAGAAATTGAATGTTTGTTTGAGAAGGCAGTCATTTTTGTAACATTTTCTTTTTTGTTGAGGATTTGTAGGACCTCTTTTTTTATTTATTTTGTTATCCCTACTTTTTCCTGAACTGGTTCTTTTGTGATTATAGTCAGCGGGATGCCCCAGTTTTTCTTAAGTCTCCTTCATAGGTTTTGACTTATCGGGCTTTTCTTTTGAAGAATAATGACTGTCTGCTTTGATGATTATGCAGAGCCATCACCATCTTTTTTTTGAAGTGCATCTTCCATATTGTTTGTCGTGTATGATGGTAGAGCTCGCGACTGAATGCACCTCTGGATTAACTGAGAAAGCTACCATGCCCCAGGTTATGATTAAGGGTTTTAATTTGTGTGAAAATAAAAACTCCTACTTCTTAGGCTCAAATGGGTTGACTAGGGATTATCTTCCTTATAAATCCACTGTTTAGGATTTGAAACAATGCATGTACATCGTCAGTGGGTTCTGTTTAACAGCATGCTGTAGAGACTGTGGTATCATTTTCTCCATCCTCCCTCTAAAGGCTTAAAGCTTTTAATTGAGAGTTGAATATCACAAAAGGAAGTAAAAACACATTTTGAATATAGTGAATACAAATGAAATAATTCAAGACAAACATATGCAATGCATTGATAAAATAAAAAAGTTTGATGTGAATAAATGTTCGAACAATCAAAAGAAAATTACAAATTGAGAATTAAGATGAACAAAAAACCTCTTTGTCTTGGTTTGTCACTTCAGATGATGTGCCTTTGAGGTATGGCATAAGAATTCCAGTTGAACATCTTGTGCGAACTCCAGCACTCCTTCGTTGATCAAGTCCTAAATCTTATTTTTTAATGCCCAACAATCATTCATATCATGTCCAGGACTATTGGAATGGTAGGAACATATTGCATCAGGATTGTAGTTAGGGGAAGAAGTTTTCAGGTTTGTATGTGGTCTTATCAACGTAACTAAATTCATCCTTAACATATGTTACAATTCCTGAAACAATTGTGTGTTGATTTTGGTAAACTGTCTCCAGGGCTTGTCTTGCCTTTGCTGATTACCCCGTTGTGATTAGCGAGGTCATCGTTCGAACCTTGGCATAGCAGCCGTCTTGAAAGGTGTTTTTTCAATCAAATCCTCTTGTTTCAACTGAGGCTAATTAAAGACTCGATCCCCAATTCTCGTTGTTTGCTCCATATGATTGCATCCATCTTGATGAAACTTGTTGACTAGGGATCTCAACTCTTCTTGTCCCCGAGCTACATTTTAGATAAGAGCCATTTGAATGATCATCTGGATTCTCATCCCTTCCATTTCAGCTTGCAGTTGTTTCAACTAGTCATCCTTATTGTTGTCAGCATGTTTCTTGGTCAACTTCCCGTTGAGGAGTGCTTTCAGCTCTTCTTTTCCCTTGGATAAGTTGAGGAACATTTCCATGAATTGAGACTCTTGAGTTTGGAGATCTCTGCTATTTTGTTTGAAATCCATTTTCCTTTCTGAAATAAACAGTGAGAACATGAGAGACCTGTACTGGAAGACCTGTTATGATATGACATGTATGCAATGTTTTCAAGGATCTCGCGGGGTAAATAAGAAAATGTCAGAAGTTGAATTTTGCAGCTTTGATTGAAGAACTTCGTATCGTTGAAGGTCCTTCTACAAGAGTCAAGCACACCATATTGAGTGGGTCATAGCCCCTGACTCAAGTTGTTGTGTTTTGATCTTTTGACAGTATTGGCTAGAGGAAAATAAATCCCCTTGCCCCTTGCTAGACATCTGGTTCATCATAACCTGCACCAGAGGCCCTTGAGGTCCTTGAAATGGTTAAGGAAATGCTATGGTATGATGTTATGATGTGTATGCTATGCATCAATAAAAATTTAGGGTGATGAAGACAAGTATGTCTTGCCAGAAAACCAGTTTATTGGATAATGGATACAAACAAGATCCTGTAAGGAACACAAACAATATCCTTCAATGAGTTTAAGTTGTTAGACAATGAAAGCAGACAAGTCACACAAGCAGCCTTAGGTTCAGGCTTGCATGGGGTTTGTAGGTAAGTACCCTCTTGAAGTTTAGTTGGCTCAACTTGTCCTATTAATAGTAATCGGTTTCTAAGGGGTCTCATATCAATGATCTTTCTTTTAGGCATTATTCTAGCTCAAGCACCGAAGTATTGCGGCCAGAATATCCCAAAAGTCTAGTCTCAATGAGTGTAGTATCGAGTATCAACCAATCTTCGGTCAGAACCAAAGTCGGCCATCTCACTACTTTCTAATGGCTTAGGATGAGTCAATTAAAGGTTCTAAAGGTCAGTTAGCGCTTAATGACACTAAGGAAGCCTAATGTTATCCTTGACTGACTCAAGGAACATTAGTACAAACCAAAGTATCACGCTAACGTAGCTATCACTTTGTCCATATCGGTCTACGTCGTACAACTTCCATGATTTATTGCTACTTACCTAATAAGGTGCCCCATATTCGGGTGTAGGATCTATAGTAACCCAAACAAGGCCCTCAAAAGTAAAGCAAACAAAGCATATAAAAGAAGTTAAATAATGAACTAACTCTAAGGTAACCCCACTTGTTACACATAAGTCCCCAACAGAGTTGCCAGTTCTGTGATATGGTGGTAGAACCGACTATTTAATACTGATTTTGTGTTTGTGTTCATAAATGTTGCGGTAAGCAAGAGTCACCACCGACTTTTCTTTTATCCAAATTAAGGAAAGGGTGAAAAGAACAGAAAAAGACCTTTTCGAGATTTTCTGAGTAAGGGGGGTAAATTATGGAAAGGGAAGGTGTTAGCACCCTTTCCATCCGTAGTCATCTACGGGCTCTTAGTTGCTTGCTAGTTCACTTGCTTTTGTTTGAAAATGTGCTTGTGATGTGGGTTTGAAAATATTTTGAAAACATATTTGTAATGATTCTCGTGTCTATAAGAACACGTACAAAGTGTTGGTTTTGAAAATAGTTCAAAGAAGTGTTTGTGGAAGATGTTTTTGAAAGTGATTTTGAAAATGCCTTTGTAATGATTCTCGTCTCTATAAGAATGCGTACAAAGGACTTTGACTTTTGAAAATGTTTCAATTAAAAGTGTATGTGTGAAAATGATTTTTTTGTTGTTGTGAGAAAGAGAGCAACTATGAGCATCCTACCTAATCAAAAGGTCTAATGTTCCTTTCCTCTTCCTTTAGATGTTGCTATCTTACTATTGATTGATAAGAAGCCCCGTCGTTGGATGTGAAGGGACATTCGAAGGGACGTTACGGTCACGAAGGCAACTTGGCAAGAAATTTTAGTAATTGTCCTAAAATTCTTAGATCACTTTTAACCGAAGCAACATCGAGAGGGTCATCGAGGGACTTGTGATCTTTTCAAACTAGAGGACAACCACTAAAACTTCTCACATTTCGAGAATTATGACTATTTTCTGAAGGCAACCAAAGTGGGTGTACCTTAGGGGTGCATATGTGCACGTGTGTTATGTTTCAGTTATTTTTTGTCTTTTTTGTTAGGTTTGCTAGCATTTTGTTATTAGTCTTGTCATGTAATCCTAGTTACTAGCAATTAATATATATACATGAATTTAAAGTGCAGAAATATAAAGCGCGACAATGTACATCCTACTCTATTATATGGCTTTGTGAGTGGTACATTATAGAAATGCGAAAATTAAAGTCCTAGTTATTATTACAAACTGGGAAGCAGTTACAATAAGATGAAAATTGCGAGAATACATAAATTTGCAAACAAATTAATAGGGATATCTAAATCCTAAGGAAAATAAATCTTTTTGTTTGTTTTGTTTTATTTTAAGAAAATACAACCTAAGTCTATTTAATTTTAATTTCAAGAAAAGGTTAAAATAATTAATTAATTTGTTTACAAAATAATTTGATTAATAAACACTAATCTAATATTTTTTTATTTAAAGTTAAAATAAAAAAGACGTCAATAAAGAAATGAAAACAAAAGTAAAAATACAAAGGGGGGAATCCTTCAATCCAAGGAGAGATGAGGGATTCGATTCAGAGGAAGAAAGTGGCCTTCGATCTAGAGGAAGGTGGCTTATGATCTAGAGGAAGAAAAGGTAGCCTTCGATCCAATGAAGGATGATTGTCTTTCGACCCAAGGGTGGATGCTGCCTTTCAATTTGAATCTGCAAGATAAATATTAGCCAAATAAAGATGCAGGACTTGGGTACCAAACCCAGGTCCTTCGATCTTACGCGCGTTGGTCTGTTCAGGATGGATCTGTAACAAGTGTTAGAAACAAAACAAATGAAGACCTGGGGTCGAACCAAGGTCTTTAATCTTGAATAACAAATCAAATGAACTATAAGTGTTTATGTGTCATGCAAATGTAAAGTTTGATCTTTTTACCAATTCTTACCAATGGTGATGGATGAATTTGTGGCTTCAGGCGTGGGTACCTTTGTTTAAGGGTTGCTTCAATTTGGAACTTCTAGACGTGTGCTTGCTTAGGGGCTGGTGATGATTGGAAATGCTTCAGGAGACCTCCAAGAATGTGTTTGCAATTTCGTGTGACTCTTTCAGGCTGTTTTTAGGCGTGTAAAACCATATGTGTGCATGGTTCCCCTGGGCTTATCTCTCTCCTTCTATGCATATGTATGTGGTCTCCTTATATAGATGGGATGGAGGGGACAAGAAGGCAATAGGGTAAATAACCATTAAGTTGGTGTTTTAAGGCCATGAATACCATTTTGAAACGTTGCAAAAGATATGGAATTCTTGTCTCTTTTTGAATTTGAATGAATGTGGACACCTTTGGCTTTCGAATACCTTCAGTCCCTTCCCTTTGATTGGCCTCAAGTTACCTCCTTCAACTGGCTTTGGTTTCACCCTTAATGTTCCTTCAATTGAGTCTGTCCACCTTAATTCGAATTGCTCAGGTCTTGATTCGAATTGTATAAGGCCTCAACATCCTGGCTTCTTTGATCAGCCCCTAAGCTCGCTTTCTTAAATTGCCCCGACCTTACTCAACTAGCCCAATCGAAAGACTTTACTCTGGCTAGTCAAAGCTACCTTTGGTAGGAATGTACCTGTACATGGGCTTGGGCTTGGCAATATTCAGGATTTTGTCCAGCAAGCATCTTGGACCAAAACTCACCACAAAGCCAACTTGTCTTCAATACTCATGTGTCCTTCGAATGAACCAGTGAATGCTTCTTCGAAGGGACCACATGAATATGCCTTCAAAGGGAATATCATGCTTGTTAAAGTGTGAAAAACTGTTTCAAAGGGGACCCTTGCCCAGTCGAAGCTGGAACAAAGGCGACCAATGCCTTGTGGGCGCTAGCATGAGGCAGGTCAAAGCAAGCGTAAAAGAGGCCATTGCCTAGTGACTCAGAATATACATGCAGGAGACCACTGTTTATGGATCGAAGGGCATTTGTAGGGGATTCTCGCCTAAATGAAACTTGGACCAATGCTTGCTTAAAAGGGGAACCAACACGCAATCGAAGCTGATAGGCCAATGCTTGGTCGAAGGGTTTTAGGAGCCCAGTTGAAGCTTGCCATTATGCCAATTGAAGGACACTGCTCTGATGTGCCAATTGAAGGACACTGCTCTGATGTGCCAATCAAAGGACACTGCTCTGATGTGCCAACCGAAGGACATTGCTCTGATGTGCCAATCGAAGGACATTATTTAGATGCCAATCGAAAGACCCTTTACTATCATTCAAAATTTTCATTTTTCTTTAGGTAAGCGTTTGTAACCAACCATGTAAAAGAATTCTTGGGAAACATGAGAGGGAAAATTTTGGGGTACAACAATATCAATTCGAAGCTAAACTCCCCCGTTTATAACTTCTCACTTAATCACTAGCCTTCCTAGATTTCTATCTAAGACTCAATCCCTCTTCAATCATAAACAGCGATTGGATCAACACAATTCTGAACAAACAGGAAGACACACTTCCATGATAATCTCTAGCTAAGACTCTTGACTAAGACCACAATTTGTAGTTACTTTAAATCTTCCTCCAAGAACAATACTCAACTCATTACCTACAGGTTTCTCAGTGAGAACACAATGACCATCTCACAGCCCGAGGGGTTCACTTAAACCAACTCTCCTAGAGAGTGGCAAAAAGACAAAGCCCTAGACTTCTAGATCTTGAACCCGTGTCTTTCCTAGGTTACAAACACTCCTATTTATAACCTATACTAACTGGATTTAGGCCTTCAAAATACGGCATATCAGCTGTAACAACCAGCAATAACTTCTGCTATAAACAAGGTCTTCAATCATTTGTTTCCTAAAATATCTCCATATTTAGAAACTGCACAATCTTCAATATTCTGATTTGATTCTTCTTGAACTTTAAATCAGCGTCATATAATATTGCATAATATCCCTAAAAAATTCTACAACAGTAAAAGCATAACAGAATTTAACTGTCCACTTCAGCTCAGGCGCGCTGTGTTATGCTTCTTCATAGGATATCTTATCCGACATGTTGTTCCAAATGTTGAAACACTTCAACTCAACATGTCTTAACATAAGATATGACTTCTTACTCAACCTGTTTTTGTTAGCAAGTTAATACATCCTATCTAACATATTGATACTATATTTGTTTTACAAAAATTAATGCCAATCCTTAAAACCAAGGAACTTACAAGCATCATTCGTAACGTACCTGTTGGGAACTCTTCTCCTTTTCATTATCTTTCCCATTCTGATCGTGTAGCAGTGCCTTGTTTATCCTCCAATATCCCGATGGTTTGGTACTCACTATCATTGGTTGGTCGTGCACATTATGGTACTTTAGCTTAAGTTGTACTGAGAAAGTTACCTAAGATGCAATTGTAAACACTTTTGTAAGGAACCACCAGGAATTGTAGATTCATAGTTCTTATATCCCTCCCATCACCCAAGTGATGACTCACTTTATATGAGTTATTCAAGACCTTAACACTTGACTTTATTTTGTTATTAATCAAGTTTATTAGGTTAATTTAAGTTCATTTTGTTGTTTTTAAGTAATTTTATGAAAAACATAATATGTTCTCTCTTTTGTGAGTTTTATGTGTTTGTCACATGTGTAGGAATGCTTTTTGGTAAATTGTGGCACAACAGAACTGGAGCATCACTTTAACCTCAATTTTCAGCTAAGTCTTAAATTAAAAGGAGGTTATAAGGATTGAATGTTCATGGCATTAGGTAACATGTGACAACAATGAGAGGACTGGATTACAAATGAACTAGAAATGATAATGGATAAGATTAAGCACTACAAGACAAAGTTATGCAAAAGTTGTCTTGCACATGATTGTGCGTATTATTATTTGTCTCCATAGCAAACCGAACACATGATATGTTGTCCCCTGTGTGCTGAAATTTGTACTACCTGGAGCTAATTCGAATGAAAGGAGAAGGAATTGTAGTGATTAGTGGGCCAAACCAAAGAATATCAACAAGGCCTATGATCCAATGACAATACAAAACCCTAAAAGGTAGAGGGTATAAAAATAACCTCTTGGACAAAATGGAAAGAGGTTCAAAAGTTGGAAACTTTAGAAATTACTCTAATATCATCTTACTAAAGAAGAAGAAAAATAATACTTAACCAATAATTAAGAGTTTCTCCCTTTCTCCCTTCGTTGAAGAAATGTTGAGCATCCTAACGTGATAGAACTTGCCTCCTGCTGATTGAAAGATTGTAAGGAGTAGAGTTCCATACTTAGGTTTACATTTTATTTTCATTTGTGTTTAGAAATGTTGAACGTACGAACTTGAGTTGTTGGTTTTTTTTGCTCATCATGAGTGAAACCTCTTTATGTTGAACACTGTGAAGTTTAATGAAATTTAGCATTTTATGTTAACATGGTATGGTTTAAAGTGATGTATTTTACTATGTGAAATAATTGTATACATGTGTTTCATTGCTTGATCACCTTAGAAATATGTAAAAGTTGGTTAATGATTGAGAAATTCCTTAACTAATGGACTTCATAAGTAAATATAGTTGTAAATAGTAGAGTAAACATATTAACTAGAATAGTCACTTTAGATATAAAGTACTACAACCATAGAGAAAATTAGAATATGCAAAAATACATCCTTTAATGTTATTGTGAGATTTCGAGAGTTGTTCCCTTGACTTATTGCATATGCCTTGATGTTGTACACATACACCACTAGATTACCTTATGCATCATTTGTCATGATAGATCTCATCAGACACATACAAAATATGAACTTCATTAGATGTATCATTGCCAAATATTCCTCTTACTATTGACTTAACTGCTTCATCATGACTTATCGTTTATTATATTCCAACCTGAATCTTGACAACCCATTATTGTTGTTAGGTACTTTCTCATGACTATTCACTAGGTTTTAATGAAAGAATCAAGTTAAGTTATCACAATCTCCGTGGGATCGATACTGTTACTTTTACATCACCTTTTACTATTTGATTATATATACTTGCACATATAAATAATTCACACAATGATTTTTTTGCATCATTGCCAAGGATTGTATCGATAACACTTTCATTCCTTAAAATTTTGTGAAAAGTGAACAATAGCTTTTGATGTTTTCTGTCTTCTAGTGACAGGATATGTGTATGTCTGTTGCATGTGCAGGTTGCTGACTTTAATGTACATAGGAGATCCTGAGCCCGAGAGAACACTCATATTAATAAGGATATTTCAAGATACTATTCACTTAATAGGAAGTCCTCCACCTACTCTTGTTTTTTCTAACTTTGAAGGATACATTACAAATCCATTTGAAGAAAACTTTGAAGAAGTACCACTAGAAGAGGAAGGAGTCATGGCAAAAAATGATATTATTGGTATTGCCAATGATAGAGCAAGGAATATAATGGATTATGTTATTTTTGATCCTAATCCCATGAATACAGGAATTATAAGACCACAAATCAAAGTGGCATAATTTTTATTCAAGATTATGATGTTCCAAATGCTATAAGTAATATGCCAATATTTAGGAGCTGTCAATGAAGATCCATATTTACACTTAATACAATTATTGGAAGTAGCTAGAAACTTTAAAATACCTAGAATAACTGATGGTGCTTTCAGACTCAGGTTGTTTCCATACTCACTAAAGGAATCCAAAAACTCGCTAAACGTCTTAGAGCCCAACTTCATAGCCACCTGGAATGCCTTAACTGAAAAAGATCTTAGCTAAGTACTTTCCTCTGCTCAAGTACAACAAATACAACAACCTCTACATCAACACTTATAATCCAAGATGGCGTAATCATCCTAATTTCTCATGGAGTAACACCCAAAATCAACTAAAGCCTCAAACACCACAAATCCCCTCTGGTTTTTCTGTACTAAACCATGTTGTGGCTACTCAAGGAAACAACCACCTGTAGAATATTTTGAAGTCCTTTATACAAGAAATAAATAATCAGTTTCAAGCTCAAATTTCAAATTATTCTAAGTTCATGAAGGATGCATTGACAAAAAGGAAAAGGGTTGGAGAGTTTTCCACTGTAGCTTTAACCCAAGAATGTAGCAAATTTGTTCACGGAAAGCTACCACTTAAGTTAAAAGACCCTATAAGTTTCACCATACCATGCAACATAGGAGATTATTTTTATGGAAGAGCATTGTGTGATATTTGAGCAAGTATTAAACTTATGCCCTTGTCCATTTTCAATAAGTTGGGCATCAAAGCTGCAAGGTCAATAACCATTACACTATAGTTGGATGATAGAAGCATTTTCTACCCACAAGGGAAGATTGAAGGTGTGTTAAGTGAGGGTTGGAAATTTTTTCTTCCCTGCTAACTTCATAATTATGGACTTTAGTGTTAATGAAGTCACTCTCATCCTTTTTGGACAACCATTTCTTTCTACTAGAAGAACTTTAACAAATGTTGAAAAGGGATAACTCACTAAGAGAGTAAATGGGAAACAAGTGGTACTTAATGTCCTTAATGCATTGAAGCACCCAAAAGAAGACATGGTTGATTAATCATTAATCTCTAGTTGGGATTCCCTTGTTCACAAGAATATCATTAAAAGCAATAATGATTTGGAACACGAGTTAGGTAAGGAAGACAGGAATGCATTGATAAAAGAAGATATCTTGTATGGACCTCACTTCCCAAATGAAGAAAAAGTAGAGCATTTTGAGACTCTAGAGATTACAGTTGAGTTAGTAGAACAAAATGCCCCATCCATAGAGAAACCCCCTAAATTGGAATTGAAATAACTTCCTGCACACTTGTAATATGCTACCTGGGGGCATGACACAAGTTTCTTATTATCATTGCTACTGATCTGTCTGATGAGCAAAAATGTTAACTTCTGACATTTCTGAAAAGCATAAGAAAGCATTTTCTTGGAAAATATCTAACATCAAAGGTATAAGTCCTATAGTTTGTATGCATAAAATACTTATGGAATAGAATGCTAAGAATATTATAGAGTGCCAAATAACATTGAATCCCATCATGAAGGATGTTATGAAAAAGGAGATCATCAAGTGGCTATATGCAGGTATTTTCTACCCCATTTTTTATAGTGTGTGGGTAAGTCTCATTCAATGTGTTCCAAAGAGAAGTGGTATCACTGTAATTGAGAATGAAAAGAAATATCTTATTCCTTCAAGAGAAGTTACTGGCTGAAGAATCTACGTGGATTATAGGAAGTTAAACAAGGCTACAAGGAATACCATTTCCCTCTCCCATTTATTAACCAAATGCTTGATTGGTTGGCTGGAAAAAGGTTTTATTATTTTCTTGATGAATATTCATGCTATAACCATATTCTAATAACCCATGAAGACCAAGAGAATACAAAATTCACACGTCCTTATGGAAGTTTTTCATTTAGAAGGATGTCATTTGGCTTGTGTAATGCTCCTGCAACATTTCAAAGATGCATGATGGCCATCTTTTCTGATCTCATACAAAGCTCCATGGGAGTGTTTATGGATGACTTCTTAGTCTTTGGAGAGTCATTTCAAATATGCTTGGACAACTTAGAGTTGGTACTAAAGAGGTGTGAAGAGATAAATTTGGTGTTAAAATAGGAGAAACGTCACTTTATGGTTAGAAAATGTATTATCATAGACCACATAATATCTAAGGCGTGGTTGTAGGTTGATCAAGACAAGATTGAAGTCAATGAGAAGCTACATACAACCTATAATATTAAAGTCATGAGAAGATTTCTTAGTCATGTTGGATTTTATAGGAGGTTCATCAAAGATTTTTTAAAGATTACAAAACCTCTATGTCAATTGCTGCAACATGATGTGCCATAAGTCCTTAGAACTGAATATGAAAAAGATTCAATGATTTGAAGAAAGTATTGATATATGCCTAACTTGTTAATTCACCTGACTGGTCTAGGCCATTTGAGCTCATGTGTGATGCAAGTGACTATGCCATTGGAGATATTCTTGGGAAAAGGAATGATAAGGTTTTCCACACCATTTAATATGCTAGCAAGACACTAAGAGAGGTAGAGATTAACTACACAAACACTAAAAAAAAGTTGTTGGCCGTTGTATTTATATTTGATAAGTTCTGATTATACTTGGCAGGCACTAAAGGTTTGGCCTGTACTTACCATGCAAAAATAAAATATCACATTGCCAAAAAGGAAGCAAAGTCAAGATTGATAAGGTGGGTGTTGTTGTTACAAGAATTTGATCTGGAAATCAGAGACAAGAAGGGAGTAAAAACTTGGTGGATGGTCATTTCTTAAGACTTCCAGAGGATGACTGGAGGCATGACGGAAGAGATATCATGGAGGATTTTACTGATGAACTATTGTTGATAATTACTTCTGTTTTGACACTCGAGTTTGAAGATATTGTGAATTATTTGGTAAGTGGGTATGTTCCTCAAGAATTAAACTCTTAGCAAAGGAAAAGGTTCTTCTATGATTCGAAGTATTACTATTGGGATGAAGCTTTGATGTGCAAGTAATGTGATGACCAACTCTTAAGGATATGTGTGGAAAACCCAAATGCCCGCCATATCTTATTAACGTGCCACAATGCATCCTATGGTGGACACTTTAGAGGAACCAAAATTGCTACTAAGGTTTTGCAATCAGGTTATTTCTGGCCCTCTTTATTCAAGGATTCTAATGAATTTTTTAATGTGATAGATTCTAAAGGATATAACATATTTCCATGAGGCAAGAAATGTCACTCACTAACATCATAGAAATTGAATTGTTTTATCTGTGGGGCATTGACTTTATGGGACTTTTCCCCATCCTTTGGAAATTTATACATCCTTGTACTTGTTGATTATATTTAAAAATGGATACTGGTAGCAACTCCCACTAATGTAGCTAAGGTTCAAACCAAATTTTTGATCAAAAATATTTTCTCTATACATGGCACACCTAGAGACACCATTAGTCATGAAGGAAACCATTTTTTCAAATATTTTTTTTTAATATTTGATGAAAAAATATAGGGTTAAACACAAAGTTTCTATTGTAAACCATCCCCAAAATAGCGGGAAAACTGAATTGTACAATAGGGAGATAAAAAGAATCATGGAAAAGGTAGTTAACCCTTCTAGAAAGGATTGGTCTAAACATATGGATGATACTTTGTGGGCCTACAATTTTTTTTTAAAACACCTTTAGGAGTGTCTCCTTATGGACTTGTTAATGGAAAAGCTTGTCATCTACCCATTGAATTACAAAACAAAGCCTTTTGGGATGTTAAGAAATTGAATTTCAACTTGCAAGCAGCTGGATAAACAAGGATGTTGCAATTCAATAAGTTGGAAGAGCATAGATTATTCTCAAATTAGAATGCTAAGTTGTACAAGGAAAAGATCAAGAAATGGCATGACATAAAATGCCAGAAAATAGATTTGGTAGAATGCCAAAATGTACTCTTGGTCAACTCAAGGTTGAAACTCTTCCCTAGTAAATTAGAAACCAGATGGTCATACCCCTTTAAGCTGGTAAAAATTTATTCTCATGGGGCTTTGGACCTCTAAATTGAACAAATAGGGGAGAAGTTCAAAGAGTAAAAATATATCATGGTGGGCCTTTAAGTAACACAAGGGCTTCCATAGGTTTGCATGATTAAATTTTTTGTTTCAAGTTAGGCTAAAAGACTTAAAAATAACGCTAATGGGAGGTATGATAGAATAATTTAGTGTTCACATTTTTTGTTTTTGATGATATGTTGGATTTACTTTGCTAAAGTTATGAAGATTTTTGAAGTTTCCTGTCACGATTGTGAGATGCCGAGAAAGTATGAGGAAGTTAATTTTTCATGATGAGGGGAGACAAGTGGAATTATCCAAAAATAGGTCGAGAAAAAAATAAATTGAAAAAGGAAGATGGAAGGAGGAGAAATAACGTGCACTATGAGACAAAATCCTAGGGAGTTATGTGCATGGTTCTGATGCATCGTAAGACACTTAAGTAATGCTGACTATATCCCCATCATAAATCCTGAACTTTATATCTATTCTCTCAAGTTACCCCTCAGTAATTACCTAACAGTTACTTCTCTCTCCCCAAATTCAAAATTCAAAATTTTACTCTCCCTCTCTTTCATCATTACTTAATTGTGTCTCACTTTCAAAAAATCACCATTCTCTCCTTTGTAAGAAAACCACCCTTATCATTATCTTCTCTCATTTATCAAAAATCAAATTCCCTCATTAACCTAATTATTCCTAAACTTCTAATAAGAACCCTTCATTCTTTCATCAATGGAACCAATCTCCACTGGAAAAAGAATTAAAACATGTGAAAGAAATAATGCCAATCTTCATGTGATATACTCTGATTCTAATTCCTTAGACAATGAAACTTTTATGAATAGTGACACTTAAAGTAGATACACTAAGGTCTTTTATGCAAGAAACATGCTTTCTGAAAGGGATTCTTCTTTGACATGGAAGATGAGGACCTTAGTCTTAGTTATGAGATCAGGTCTGTCATAACATAGAAAAATTGGAAAAAAAATATGCAAGTACCCATAACCTTACCACACTTAAATCTTGAAAGAATTCTAACCCAATATGAGAAACACATCTCAAAATAAATTGGAAGTCTTGGTGAGAGGAAGATTGGTCAAATACTCAGAGTAGACAAACAATACAATGCTTGGATGCTGAAGATTCTTAACAATCATTTTTTGTGAAAATGGATGAGATGGATTTAGATATTATCATAGAACTAGTTACGTAAACTTATTCAAACTTGATGGTCGAAGTTTGAGCACTCAAATTCATAATCTGGTCATAACTCTCACCATATTAATTCTTTCGAAAACTTGGCATACAAGAAAGGATATCAAAATTTCAAAAATGGAAAATTTGACATTGATATAGGCATTCTTAATGTTAAACAATTGTTCTATATGACATCTACTTTTTTCAAGGGGAAACATGTACTCTTTAATTCACCACTTCATAATTATCAAAATGTTTTGACATCAAAAGTCAACCTCCCCCCGCACCTAAAATCATACATATTAATTGGTGTTTTCCTAGTCATAATTGGATTAAGTGCAACATAAATGGAGATTCAAGAGAAATTATGGAATATCAACTTATGATGGTATATTTAAGGATAGTTAAGGAGCATTCATGGGAGCTTTATCAGCTAGGGTTGGAGTTTGCGCCTCATTTCAAGTCGAATTGTGTGGAATAATTCTTTCTATCGAATATGCTAACAAGAGGAATTAGAGAATTTTTTTTGCTTGAAATAGACTCAATGCTAGTCATTATTGCATTTTTTAATGTAAATATTGTCTCATGACACTATTAGTTAAATGAAAGAATAGTTTACACATTATATGTTTCTTTAGTTTCAAGATATCTCATATTTTCATATAAGGAAATACATGTGCAGATAGATTGGCTAATGCATAATTTTTTGTTGATTATGACACTTGGTGAGATTCACTTCCTATTTGTATTTTTGAAAGTTTTTTCACTACTACAAATATTACATTTCATGTCAACGCTTTCACCCCGGCAAATGGAAAACCAAGGTCAAATGACCTGGAACGCGCCATTTATTTTTTTAGATTATTACTTATCCCTCGGGTTTTCAAAAAGACCAATATCAAATGTAGATTAGGGTCTTAGCTTTGATTCCTAACTCTTGCAATTTTATGTTTTATTTAGAACAAAAAAGGCGCCATTCTTTTTATAATTAATCTTTTCTCTATGTTTTAAGGAACATCGACATAAAAAGTATACTCCTATAAAAACAAAATTATCTCGGCCCAATACATAACAACCCTAACATATATAACTAAAACAAAACCCTAATATCCTCCTTGTATTTTCATGGAAAAATACAAAGAGGACGATGCTTAAGTGAGGATGCTAACTCATCATTAACACAAGCTTCATCATTCTTGTATTAGTCTTACTACAATTTCTTCCTCCTTGTATTATTTCCATTACACGTGTTAGGGATATCATTATGAAATTCTTATACATCAAACTTCAGATGTCCTATGACATGTCGATACATCTGATCTAGGAAAAACACACATGCAAGATATAAACATACATAAACAGTACTGAAAAGCATAAATAACACACCAAAATTGTTAACCCAGTTCGGAGAAACTCTCCTACTATGGGGGCATACCAAGCCAGGGATAAAGTCCACTATAAAAGTATCAATTCATAGACCCTACATCAAACATACCAGCTTATGATCTACTCACTTAATCACTACTCGTGCTAACTTTCTATCTAAGACTCACCTAGATATGAGGTCCTCCTCTATCCCTCATCAATCACAAAAAACGATTGGACAAAACAGGAAGACCCACTTTCATGATGCAAAACTAGAAGATACACTTCTATGACAATACCTAGCCAAGACTCTTGACTAAGAACACAACTTGGAGTTGCTTACAAGCTTCCTCCTAGAATAATACTCACTCTTACTTCACAGCTTAGAGGAGAACAATAATAGAGATATTACAACTTTATAACATAGTCTAACTCACAACCCGAGTGGAACACACAATCAACTCTCCTAGAGAGTGGTACAGACTCAACCCTAATGACTACATATTTACATTCACGAATGGTACTTCTTTTAGGTTATAATGCTTCTACTTATAAACTTTCCCAACTGGATTTAGGCTTCAAATCACAGCATATCAGCTGTTACAAATCAACAAAAACTTTTGCTACAAAATATGTCTTCAAGTAAATATTTCCTAATTTATCTCCATAATTAGAAAATCAATATTCTTCAATATTCTTCTTGATTCTGACTTAAATCTTCCAGACCTATAAAATAGCGCCACATAGGATAACATAATATTCCCATAATATTCTGCATCTGTTAAATCTTGAACTGATCCAATTGTCAAGCCCAACACATGCGCGATGTTGAATGACCCTGTATAGGACATCTTATCTGACATGTTGTTCCAGAGGATGAGAACTTCTCATCTCAACATGTCTCAACATAAAATAGGACTTCTTGCACAACCTTTTCTTCTTAGCAACTTAACACATCCTATTTAACATATTGGTGATATATTTATTTTACTAAAATTAATGCCAATCCTAAAAATAGAGAACTAACAATCTCCCCTTTTGGCAAATTTTGGCTAAAACAAATAAACATAATACAACCCAGAATTACAATAATAAAAAGACCAACAAAATAAAATCAGAGTCTTCAGAAGCTACTTCAGCATATCAACATGTCTTGTATTTAGTCAAGATCTCAGGACATGTTGTTCGACATCTTTCTCTTAGCAGCTCTAAACATTTCCATTCCAAACTCAAAAGCCCAGCCACCTCAGAACATCAACCTAAGCTCATCCATCTCAGAACAACAACCTCAGGACATTTGATATACACGAGGAAGAAGATCGCTGAAACTCCCCCTCAACCCAGAAACATTCCTCAACAAACACCCAAAATACCTTCAATTCGGGTAAATCAGAACACAAGTCACAATTGTGTTCATAACTCATATCACAAGTCACAAAAATCAAGGCTAAGAGACTCAGAGCAGAACGTTAGACTCAGAACTGAACATTCTCTTAGACATCATTGTGAAATTGGTTTAAATACAATGCTTAGACTCAATAGCTGAACAACACTTCTCCCCCTTTTTGGCCAAAAATTGACAAACAAATCCCTCACATCTGGACACAGGCCATAAGAATAAATAAGGAGTAACCCCCACAAGATGAAAGAGGTGAATAAATGACCTCTTTAAATATCTAAGCATTTCTCTTAGGAAATAACGGTCTTGGATAATGAGAATGTTATTTGAGGGAGATCACCAAATAAAAATGCACCATCCAAGACAGATTTTGGCTGTCCTCATAATTCCAATAAATTCACATACAGAAACACAATCATGTTTTACACATCCTCCTGACAACACCATCCATATTACTTCCTTTTTTGGCTCAAGGAGAAAACATTAAAGATAGAGAAAACACAAGAAAGGGGGGTTTGAATTGTGTTCATAGAAAACATTCTCCTTAAGAAAACCTAAGCACTCAAATGATAATATCTATAAAGACAATGAAGAGTAAATGACACGAGTATTTTATCCAGGTTTGCCGTTAACTAGGCTACTCACGTCCACCCTGAAACAACCGGTAGAACAAATCGTCGAGATGAAATCAATGAAGTCTCCATCGAACGTTTTTTATCCCACAGGAAGGGAAAGGTAAACATAAACTAAACTTGAGAAGAGTGAAATCACGATCAAACGACCGAGAGATCGAGTAAGGGAGTCAATTATGCGAGGGGAAGGTGTTAGTACCCCACACACATGTAGTACTCTACAGTATCCACTCTTATTGTTCTAATCAAAAGGTGTGTTCAAGTCTAAAGCTTAAGAGCTAAGGAGAGAAATGCAAAGAGGGAATGCATGCAAAAATAAAACATGGGGAAAAGAAGGAAATATTTACAAAGTTTCGCTCGGCTGAGCCCCGTGACCAGATGCCTACATATCCTTTTTAAGGAATCAGAGCATCGTAGTTTGACTCACATGTTTCGCTTTGTTTTGTGTTTTTTAATGAATAATATTAAGTTCGCCTTCTGCCGCAACTCGACCTTTGGAGACTCACGCGTCAACACATAAGTGAATTAACATGTCCCTTTTGAAATTTTTTAAAGAAAAGGGCCCGAAGACGAAAAGAGTTTTCATTGGTTGATATTTTTTACCTTGAAAAATAATTTGAAAGTTGTTAGATGTTTTATGCTTTTACCAAAAAAATGAAAGTTTTAGTTTTAATGCAATGATGCAAAAAATAAACATCTAAGGGAGACTATCCTAAATCTATCCCTAATGTTATAATACAATGATTGATCCTAAGGTTGAGTTTTGAAAGGGAAATCTCTACTCTATGCTAGCATTCATGGATAACAATCCTAATGTCTATCTCGAATCACCACCAAAGGATGAATCAAGAACTCCTAAGGAAACATAGTAAAGGTTCGCAACCTAAACCTATGTCTATCTCGAATCAACACTAAAGGGTGAATCAAGATCTCCTAAGGGAACATGCCAGAGGTTCACAACCTAAGAAAACATGCACACAAGGATGGAAAGCATGTAATCCACACGCTCAAGAGAGCACACACGTGTTATGAGTAGCACACGCTAACTCAAGCCAAAATGCCTAACCAAGATATCATGAATTGAGGCAGGAGATAAGGGGGAGCTTTAGCCAAGGGGTCATATTAACCGAGGCAAAGAAGCTATCTTTGGGAATATAAGAGTCTATACCATGATATCGTACTACCAGGCAAGAAGAGTAAGGGGGAAAAGTGATAAACACAAAGCATCAATGTCGACCAACTTGAGCTCAAGACAAAGTGTGGGGGATTAATTACAAATCCCTTTTCCATCTGATCGACTCGATAATAGGAGTAGCACACTCCAAAGCATCATGGTGTGTCACCCGCTAAGGATGACACCGACTAGAATGTGCGTGGGTTGATTGCAAACCCTTTTTCGCCCGCCTTCTTTGAGAACTTATCAAGGGGAATGAGAATGGGTGATTCTTTTTGAGGTCTTTAGGCACAAATGTAAACACACAACAAAAATGCCTACTTCGAGGTAGGTCTTTAAACAAACCACAAACACAATTAGCAAACAAGTGCGGAATTGCCTTAAACAAGTCTTTAAATAAACCAGAGGAGTTCCTGAAATGATCAGCAACGAAAGTCACCGTCATACATCTCTATCCTACTTCTCATAGCATCAGGAAACTGTAAAATATGGTAAAAAGTGCGAGAGATAAAGGAAATAAATCAGACTACCAATCAAACAAAAGCGCGTAACTAAACTGACAACAACAAGAAATCTAGAGAACCCCGAACGAGCTAGCATCAACAACAAACAAAGTCAGAATATGCGTCGAAGCACCAAAGCAACATAAGAGGGGTGTGTCAGACAGAACTGAACAAGTATCCTGCAAGAAAACCAACAATCTAAACAATACACAACATACAAGTATACACCTCATAACTGAAGGACAAAAGATAGCAACATGCGAAGAGTGGTACCCCACACATAAAACATAGTACCGAGATGTCGACACATGAGAAATGCAGTATCCCACAAATAAAGTGGAATACCGAGCAAGTAAGTGTCATCGAAATCCCTTATGGTCATCCTTGTACAAACTCAACAAACAAGTTAGTGATAACAAGAAAGCAAGTGGCAATTACGTCATTGGCTCATAATGTAAAAATCAAGTGATGGCACAAAATGGTAAAAGCGGTTATGTCAAATCACAAAGTGTAAATTGAATGAATCTGAAGCAAGCAAACATAAGTGAAATTGTATACAAATAACCAAGGAAACATGAATACAAGTTAATTAAAAGTCAAAGCACAAGGTACATGTCAACCCATATCAAAAACCGCAAATCGGGAAATATGTGTCAAAATTTATCGACCCAGAATTAAACGAAAATCACATGGTTGATTGCAAATGAGTCAACAGACTCAAAAACGAACTCAGTTTGAATTAATTCCGCTTGGAAGTGGGACTTTTAGGTCAATTTCGTCGGCTGGCAATAGCGAAAGGCGAAAAAAAGTATCAGAAACTGAAAATAAAGTACACCAATAGCTCTAGAATCATGGAGAAAGTCAAGTTCCACTAATGATAAGTGTAAAAACTCATAATGGTTAGGAAATTAGCTCAAAAATGAGATTATGTCACGTGTTAGAAAAAAATTCAAGAATTGTAACATTTTTCACTTATCTCAAGTTTTTGTGTATCAAAAGAGGTTGGTAATGTGTCTTGAATCAAATGGAAGATGTTACACCTCATGGATAAGCAAATGTTAGTATGAGTGTATGCACGCTCACACAATTACAATATTACATGTTATGGAAATGTTAAAGTAAGTGAGCAAAACTAGAATTTAACACTACGTATTAGTAAGCAAGACTTGAATATTAGTACTAGGAATTAGTAAACAAGTATATGCACATTGAGGTGAATATCATAGAACAAACACAATGCAAATTAGTAATCACAATTCTTGAAAATTAGCATTTAGACACAACACAAATAAGCTCAAGACTCAACCAATTCCAGATCTATCCATATTTATTCACAATATCAAGAATCCAACATCAACACAAACAATTACAATTAACTCTATGTCAAAACAATTAGCACAATATCAAGAATTAGTTCTTATGTCAATAATTAGCAATACAATTCTATGAGGAATTTCTACATACACCTAATTTGAAAAGGCTATGTCTACAAATCTATGTCAAAATCTACATCACAAATTCACATAGACGTTATCACAAACACATGATATGTACTAGAATATTACAAATTCTATGCAAGAATTCTAGATCTAAACTAATCTACTTCATCAATTCATGCACAATTCACATAAAAAAAATCAAATTACTCAAGTATTCAACAAAACTATGAGAATCAAGTAATGTTACCTGTGATACGGTGGGAGAACTGACTTGTGTGTTTTGCGTTTGATTGCAAATGTTGCGGTTAACAAGAGTTGCCACCGACTTTTCTTTTATCCAAAAGGAAAGGTGAAAAAGCACAGGAAAGACCTTTGAGATTGTTTCTTGAGTTTGGGGGGTAGATTATGAAAAGGGAAGGTATTGGCATCCTTTTCATCCATGGTTTTCCATGGGCTCTTAGTTACTTGCTAGATCACTTGCTTTTGTTTGAAATTATGCTTTGTGTGGTTTTGAAAGTATTTTTGAAAAGAGGCCATTGTTTAGGCAAACTTTATAATGATTCTCGTTCGTAAGAATATATACAAAGTGTTTGATCTTTTGAAAATGTTTTCAAGTTTTGAAAGTGTTGGTGTTTGTTTTGAAAATAGCAAATATGTTTTTAAAATGGAGCAAGTAACTAGGAACATTCTACCTACTCAAAAGTCTTTCATGTTCATTTCCTTTTTCCTTTGACATTATTATCTTACTATTGATTTGTTAAGTAACCCTATCTTTGGATATAAATGGGACGGGCGTGGGTCATCGTATAACCATGATTAGCAATGTTGCAAGGTATCTTAGCATTTTTCTTTAGGGACTAAGATCATTTTGAAAGACAACTTTTAATAGCGTCATCGAGGGACTATGATCTTGTATTTTGCTTGTCTTTGCTAAGATACCTCACATGCGTAATATGGTCATTTTTGTAAGGCAACCAAGTGGATTTACCCTACGGGTGCTTGTGTGCAAGTGTATTGATTTTCATGCTTTGTTTTTGTCTTGATTAAGGTGTGCTATTTTGTTGGTTTTAGTCTTTCCATACAAAACCCTAATTACTAGCATTTGTATATAAAGCGATACATTGCGGAATTTAAAATTACTACGCTAATACATTATTTAGGGGAGGGGGTATACACATTTACAAATGGGGAATATTGCAAGAATTTAAATATAAATAAATATTACTACCATATTGAAATTGAATAAATGTAAATAAAGATAAAAATGCAAGAATATAAATGTAAAGAAATATGATTTTTTGTTGTTTTTTTATGAAAAGGTTTTTTTTTTAACCTAGTTAACTAAAATAACATAATTAACTAAAACTAATAAAATTAAGATTAAGTTAGTAGAATAAATTAAATTAAGGAAAACAAGTTTTTTAGGTTTTTTTATTTATGAAAAGGTTTTAAAAATAATATGGATATTAATTAATTAAAAAAAAACTAAGTTCTAAATTAATTTTAATTGCAAGAAAATAATATAATAGTTAAACCTAAACCTAAGTATTAATTATTAAGAAAAAAAATTAATTTATTAAAGAAAATGTTTTTGTTCTTTTGTTTTTTATAAGAAAATAAAATAAATAAGTATAAATAATAAATAAAATATTTTTTTTGGATTTTTCATGATTAATGAAAATAATAATAATAATAATAATAATAATAATAATATTAATAATAATAATAATAATAATTATAATAATAAATAAAAGACGAAAAGTAAAAAATAAAATAAAAATAAGTCAGGGAGGTGGATTAATGAATCAGGGGGTCAGAAGTTAGTAAAAACAAAAAAGAAAAGCCCAAAGAAGGAGAGGCCCAGCGCTGCAAAAACACAAAAATGTCAAAAAAAAGTGTGAAAATGGAAAAAAGGTCTCGCTGGGGCTTGAACCCAGGACCTCATTGTGACAGACGCGCGCTTTAACCACTGGG
This sequence comes from Vicia faba, assembly GCA_948472305.1. Classification (NCBI taxonomy): domain Eukaryota; kingdom Viridiplantae; phylum Streptophyta; class Magnoliopsida; order Fabales; family Fabaceae; genus Vicia; species Vicia faba. The sequence goes on along the minus strand of OX451736.1, from coordinate 1,267,889,167 downwards.
GTGGTGATAAATCCATTAACTTGTATGAAATGATAAATATATAACCTAAAACGTGCCCTGACTGTACTCCATCTTCAACCTCCAGCCAAAGGATCTGTAACTTGCTCATTTCTCAACCATTTGCAAAAATGTAAACATGAAAATTGCTCCATTTTTGACATGAATCCAACCATATAAATATCACAAGCTATAAATCAAAGATGAATGAGAATTTCTAAAAGTACCAAATTTTGACCTAAATATTTCAGAAAGTTCAAACTCAAAATTCTCCTAGCTCAATCAAAATAAATGAAATCTATGGACATGTATATTTTCAGGGCAATGATGTCTATATTTTATCTTCACAAATGCAAGCCTAACAATGCCTAAATATGAAGATATAAGTTCAAGAAAAATACCTCAAAACTAGAAATCGTGAAATGGATTTGAGCTTTTTTTAAGTGATGGTGATGATCAGGTTAGCTTCCTTGGAACTCTAGGAAGCTAATGCAATGGCTAGCTTGAATTGAAGGTGGTTGGAATGGTCTGGAGAAGTCCAACTGTGATGCTCTATTTTTGAACTTGGAAATGGATGAAGATGGTGTTACAATCGTGTAACAGGGATAGGGGTGACTTATATATGATGTTTGGAAGCTTTTGGAAGTAAAAGGCCAAGAAACGCACGAGTGAAATGGAAGTTTGAAGTTCTTGGTAAGAATATGCAACAATGGTGGTTTGTGATGAAGTTATGAGTTTGGGGAAGTTTTGGGGCTTGTGTATTCGTGTGTTCTCTTGCAAATAGTATCTCTATTTATAGAGGAAAGTGTGATACGGTGGGAGAACTGACTTGAGAGTTTTGCGTTTTATCGCAAATGTTGCGGTTAGCAAGAGTCGCCACCGACTTTTCTTTTATCCAAAAGGAAAGGTGAAAAAGCACAGGAAATACCTTTGAGATTGTTTCTTGAGGTCGGGGGGTAGATTATGAAAAGGGAAGGTATTAGCACCCTTTTCATCCATGGTTTTCCATGGGCTCTTAGTTACTTGCTAGGTCACTTGCTTTTGTTTTGAAATTGTGCTTTGTGCGGTTTTTTGAAAGTATTTTGTAAAAGAGGCCATTGTTTAGGCAATCTTTGTAATGATTCTCGTTTGTAAGAATGTATACAAAGATGTTTGTATTTTTGAAAATGTTTTCAATGTTTGTAAGATGTTTGGAAATGTGTGTGTTTGTTTTGAAACTAGCAAGGATATTTGTTTGAAATGGAGCAAGTAACTAGAAGTAATCTACCTACTCAAATGTCTTTCTTGTTCATTTTCTATTCCTTTGACATTTTTGTCTTACCCTTGATTTGGTAAGCAACCCTATCTTTAGATGTAAACGGGACGAGCGTGGGTCATCGTATAACCATGATTAGTAATATTGCAAAGTATCTTTAGCATTTTTGAGGGACTAAGATCGTCTTTGTAAGGCAACTTTAGATAGCGTCATCGAGGGACTATGATCTTATATTTGTTGTTTTGCCAAGATACTTCGCATGCGTAATATGGCCATTTTTGTATAAGGCAACCAAGTGGAAAAACCCTAAGGGTAATTGTGTGCAAGTGTGTTATTTTCATGCTTGATTTTTGTTTTGGATTAGGGTTTTCTATTTGATTGTTTTTATCTTGCCATACAAACCCTAATTACTAACATGTAACGTAAAAGCGATAAATTGCATAATTTAAAGATTACTACGCTATCACAATATTTTATGGGAAATTATGAATGGGGATTTACAATAATATAAACCTAATTTAATCTATTACAACCAAATCGAATTTATACGAATATTTGAACAAATAATGTACAATATAAATTAAATATGCAAAGGTATATATATGCAAAAAAAAGATTTTTGTTTTGTTTTTTATGTGAAAAAAGAGGTTTAAACTAAACCTAACAATTTAAAAAAAAAGAAATTATTTCTTAGAAATTGATTAACCCTAATTCTAATTTTGTTAAAAGAAAATAAAGTTCTTTAAGTATTATTTTTTTGTATTTTTTGTCTTGAAAATAATAAATAGTATTTATGAAATATTTAGTCTTTTTATATGTCAAAATGAATATTTATAAGTGTGAGAGAAAAGAAATAAATATTAACCTAATTCTATTTTATTTTACAATTTTATTTAAGAAAAATAGTTAATATATAATTTAATAAAAATATTTTTTATGAGAAAATAACATAAAATAAACAAAATATAATATTTATCATGTTTTATATTTTTTTATGATTTTTCATGTTAAGGAAAATATATTGAATAAAATGGCAATGAAAATAAAATAAATAGTAAAATGTATGGGCCAGGGGTGCTGTAAGAAAAAGGAGGTGGATGTTAGAAAAAAAAGGGGCCCATATGTTGAAGCCCACGCTGCCAAACAAACAAAAACAAAGCTGGAAAAATATGAAAAATGCAAAAGGCAGCGCCAAGGTTCGAACCCATGACCTATGGTATTTACGCGCGCTGCCTTGCCACTGGGGTGGCTGTACATCCATTAGTTCAAATGAAACTAAAAATACATAACACAAAGTGCTTCCTTGCCCTGTACTTCATCTTCTTCCTCTAGCTAGCCGGACCCCCTGTATCTCTCTCATTTCTCCATGAAAATGGAAACTTCAAACATGAAAATGATAGTACTCTTTCCCACGATTTCAACCATGTAACTCATGTAAACTATCAGTCAAAGATCAAAGCTAATTTCACTGGCCCTAATTTCAAACCTAATTTTTACAGAAATTTGAAATCTAAAATTCTCTATACACAATGAATATAAATGAAATCTATGAACATGGTTGGCTTTAGCACAAAGATATCTACATTTTATTTTCACAAATCGAGACCCAAGGATGCCTGTATGAAGAGATAGAAGTTAGAGTTCTTACCTCTTTCAGCTGAGATCGTGAATGGGGTTTAAGTGAGTTTTGAGAAGGCCTGAGGATCTCTTTAGCTTGCCTGGACCTCCCTGAGTGTGTTCCAATCCTTACCTTGCCTTGAAAGTGCCTGAATCTCCCTACCCAAGTCAACCTGCAAGCTTGAAATGAAAAAATGGCAGATGGAGAAGGAGGAGTTACAGTGAAGGGATGATGGTCTGGAACACTTAGATATGATATAGGTTAAGTGTTTAGGTGATTATAACTTGAAATGCACGAGTAGATTTTGAGATTGCTATGCTTGATGCAAAACTGCAAGTTATGGCAGGTTTTTGGTGATAGAGAGTTTGGGAGAGTTTGAGTTTTTGCAATCGTGTTCTAGGCTACAATATGTTTGCGTATAAGTATAGAAAAGGTTATACCTCAAGCTTCCTCCATATTTTTGAGTTATAGACTTTTTGTTCTATTGCTTGCTTTTGAAGAAAAGTGAGGAGACAACTCTCTACATGCTTGTACAAGCCTGATCTGAGTTGGTACAAGTCTTAGGCACATTTATTTTGGTTTATAGGGCTTGTGTGTGCAGAAGGAACAAGTACAAAGCTCAAGGAGTTGACAAATGCAAAAGGTGTGCTTTACTAAAATGGAAATGACAACTTTGTGCCATTTATGGAATTAAAGCTTGGACAAAGTATCTCATGCTTGGATTAAAGCTTTATCAACTGTGTAAGCATTTAATTATGGAGTGAGGAACAAGTTTGATACCTGCAAAGCAAGAATTATGCAGCCTAGGTTTGGATTTGAATTTTGGTCTTCATGAAATGGCTTGAAATCAAAGTGAGAAATTGCCAACTTCATCTCTTCAATTCTCCCTACTCAAGAATGATCTCAAGGAGTTCTTGGACATTTTGGAAAGCTTGCAATGTGATATATAACTCATCTTTGAATTGCTTTCCAATATTACACTTGGAACTAGGTGAAAAGTTGCCATGAAGTTAGGTCAAAAACCTGCCTAAATTAGGGCAAAATTTCACTAAGTTATTTTAGTTCATGAGCATGTATTCACAAAATTATATCTTGAGATCCAAGCATCTTTAGGAAAAAATGCGTGAAGAAAAGTTGTATATTTCATGGAGATATACAATTTTCATGTTGGGAACTTCCTTTGAATCATCTTGTATCATGGTGAGAATTTGGCTTAAAGTTGAGAAAAAATAAGAAATTTTCTATACTTAGAAAAATTTCTAAGTTAAGAAAATTTCAAATTTCAAAACAAAATCTTCAATCTTTGATTTCTTGATGAAAAAGTTTCACATTTTGACATATTTTGATGAATTGTGGTCCTTGGCACTTGAATTTGACCAAAAAGTCAAAGTTTGACTTTTCAATATACAATTGACCTTTAATTAGTTGACTGAAAAATTCATCTGTCAATCTAATGGATTTGCAATGTTTTGAACCATGGCTTTAGGTCAAGATGATGAAATTGAACTCTTGAAATCATGCTTTAATTCAATTGATCATTTTCTAGGTCAAAAATCAGAAATTTCCCTTTCTCAGTTAAAACCCTAATTTTGACCATTTTGCCCTTTTGATGATTTGATCAAATTTCTTGAGGAATTATGGTCCAAACTTGATCAAATGATTCATATGAGTCTAAAATGTTGATGTGGATAAAAAGTTATTAAGTTTGACTGTAAATTGGCCATGGTTGACTTTTTCCTTAATACAGCTGAATTTTAGGTCAACTGTCTAATTGACTGATCAAAAATGTGATTCAAGGCTTGAAACTTGACATGAGTAATCTTAGGGGTCTATAATGATACTTGAAAGTCATATGAAGCATTGATAGTCCAAAAATCTTTGTGCAATCCCAAACCCTAATTTTGGGTTATCATGATGAGATGTCTTAGGCTGATCAAACCCTAATCCAGTCTTTAGTCAAAGAGATCTTGTGAGAAAAGTCTTGATAAATGAGAGGAAAATTTTTGGGGTATAATAGCTGCCCCTGTTCAATCTTCTTAAACCTGAAGAGTTAGATTGGCGAGTTTTGCCATTCGTGACTCAAAGGTGAAAGATGATTGGACACTAGAGTGCCCAGAAATTTGCACTCGACGATGTGTAGTTGAAGGAATGGGCTTAAAGATGCCATTTGGATAGGTGATAGAGTCTTGTTGGGAGATGGGCTTGTAGATTCCATCCAAAAATGCTTGTTGAATTGTAATTTGTGAGCCGAAAGAATGAGTATCAGAATGACGTCCATGTTTGGAGCGTACCTGAACTGTATCTGGGAGCTGATTTTGACAAAGTATCAGAATGGCATCCGTGTCTGGAGCATATCTGAACTGTATCTGAAAACTGAATCCGAATGAGTATCAGAATGTCATCCGTGTCTGGGGCGTATCCGAACTGTATTTGTAAGTTATATCTGAATGAGTATCAGAATGACATCCGTCTCTGGAGCGTATCTGAACTGTATCAAGATTGAATCTGAATGAGTATCAGAATGGCATCCGTGTCTGGAGCGTATCTGAACTGTATCTGTAAGTTGTATCTGAATGAGTATCAGAATGGCATCCGTGTCTGGAGCGTATCTGAACTGTATCAAGGTTGCATATTGTTAATGGTAGCTGTTAATCTTATCCTGAAAAGGGTAAAATGTTAGCTAAAATACAAAGTTATGTCTACATGAAATGTATGATGCAATGTACTTGCTTTATTAATGTTTATTATATATGGATGCAATGTATGCGCATGTGAACTAATTTGCTGCATTGCTGTTTGATTGAGGAAAATAAATCCCTGAATGCCGCTGAGGATATGTGAATTTTCATGTCTTGAAGTGGAAGTACTGATGAACTTTTGTTGAGAGAAGTAAAATCTGTTGCGAGGGCCATGCTATGTATTGCTTGCACAATCTGCTTGGGGAATCTGGAGAAATTGGGTGATTTCTACCGGGGATTGGTAAACTGGGAGCTTCGTTCCGCTGGGGATTTAAATGATGTACTGTAAGGGATCACTTATGGAATAGCCTAGAGACATTTTCCTATTCTTTCAACCTATCAGTAATTGTCTTCCTCATTTTGTTTATTTTTAAACACTAATCATGTTCAAATGCATATGTTCAACAATGAATCATTGGACGTTTTTGTAAACAAAACACAAGCGTAAAGAAAAAGAAAAATAGTTTTTGCACTTTCAAAGGGATATCTTTGTATTGACTTTGAATAAATTTTTTGCACAAAGGGGACAAACATTATAGTAAGAGAATGATGTCGTAGAAAATTCTGATACAAAGAAAAGATAGCTACGTGTATAAATAATTCCATGGGGTTTCCATTCTTCTATAGACTTCGCATCTCCGAGTATCTTGTCTATTTGTGCCTTGTCCGAAGATGATTGAATTGATCAGAAACTCTGAGTTTGTCAGTGGAAGTTGTTGTACCTCAAAATTTGCCCTCCCATTTCTCAAGGGATTCATCCTGGACTCTCAGTTTTGCCTCTATCAAGTTCCAAGTATTGGATCATCATTTTTCAAGGAAATCATCCATAAGGGCAAAATGGTCAAAAGTATATTGAAAAATTCAAACTTTGACTTTTAAATCAAAATCAAGTTCAAAGAATCACATTTCATTAAGGCATAAAATTGGTTCATCAAAAATCAGAAGTCAGAAGTTACTTTGAAAAAATCAAATTTTCTAAACATTTAGAATTTTTTTCTAAGTGTCTAGAGAATGTGATACTTCAGAACTTCTGAGCCAGCCTCTATGCAAGTGCCGTTAGAAGATTGCAAACACGGTCAGAACATAACGCCTCAATCAAAACATACAGAAGCATTGCTCTTTGGTCAAAACATAATTCTTCAGTCAGAACAGGATTCTTCAGCATATAGAGGTTATGTTCAACGCTCTGGTCAGAAGATGCCCCTTCAGCGTTTGGAGGTTACGTTTCTAATTTTCTGCAAAAAGAACATCACCAAACCCCAAACCATAACCCGCTATCCTGCTATGGCACATACCTGTAACCAGCTGTCACAACACTCCAAGGTGCTTCTGATCCAGTCCACGCCTGCGTTTTTCTTGCACCAAATTAGCCTACAAAAATTGTGATCTAAAAACAAAGGGACAGTATGCCAAAAATGTTTAAAAAATCATTTGTTTTCCCCCCCAAAACCACAGAAAATACATCTATAAATAGTTTGTTCCATCACACGTTGAAAGGGTTGGTTTTTGGAGAGAGAGAATCACCAAAAAAAAGAAAAAGGCCTTGAATCTTTGCAAAATTCCAAGAATCCAAAAAGCTGTAAACACCAAAATACCAAAACCTTAGCATTTGATTCTAGCATCAAAACTCCATTGTTCCTTGACTAAATCCATCCCCACAGTTGCTGATTCATATACTAGAAGCTATTTAAAATTCCGCATTCATATTGCCATACACTCTCCATTCACCTCCACCTCAAAGAAGTCAGAGTATCACCCATTGTCTGTTCCAGAAGTTGAAAACCTCCATCCTGTTGAGTACGTCAAGAAGTTTCTCAGAACATCACCAAAATCAAAGACCAACCTCCAGTTTACAGACTCTTTTTCAACTGCAAGGTAAGCTTCTGCTGACTCTTATCACATTGTTTAATCATTATCAGATTTGCATGTTCAAAAAAATACAATGTAGATATCATGCTTCTGACGTTATACATATTCTAAGGCTTCACGTATTTGCTTACCTAAGTATGGAATAAATCAGTTTCAGAACTTCTAAAAGAAATTAGAACTCAGAATTAGGATTAGCAGATTCACACTTGCCTCTGATTTATGGTTCTGATATTTCTTGTTTCTGAAATGCTATGAAACCTACCATAACCGTAATATGCACATCTTCTGTTTATTGGAGAAATGACCAAAATGAAGATGTTCTGACTACTATGAAGAGAGAGACCAAGTTCTGCCAGTGATATCAGAACCTCTGAGATCCATTTTGTTGCTGGTGGTATCCGAACTTCTGAAACCTCCTCTGTTGCCGCTGGTATCAGAACTTCTGAAGGCTGATGTGCTCCCAGTGGACTCAGAACTTCTGACTCTACTTATGTTTTTTTTACTAACAGGAATTCTGTTTTGCAGTGCGCCAGAGTCAGAACTTATGACCTCCCTTAATCAGCAACATGCTGATTCTATTTTTACTTTTTCTCACTATATTTGCTATCACTTTCTATTTCATTAATCAACACTACCAAAAACTTTTTTTTCCATGTTTTGCTTTATCTCTTAAAACAAAAGACCAAAAATATTTTCTCAAGCAAACTTATTTCTTTTCTTAAATAAATAAGTAATTTCGTTTCTTGCACCTTCTGATCCATTCGATATGGTTGTAACAATAACTTAGGATTTAACCTTACTTGCAACCCCTATTCATAAATATGTACCCCCACCCCCTGAAGCGATGTAATAGCTTAGATTTTATTTTTTTCGCATTTCATATATTGCTAGTAAATAGGATGTATGGCAAGACATGAAAACAAAAAAATAGACAACCCTAATCAAGGTTAAAATGCATGAAATCAAACACACTATTCACACATTCACCCTTAGGGTAATCCCATTTCGTTGCCTATCATAAAAATAGTCATGTCCCTCGAACATGGGCGTTTTAGCAAAGACCCTCAATAAAAGATCGTAGTCCCTCGATGTTGCCTTCGGTAAACGATCTAGTCCCTAAAACGACATTGCTAAAACGTTCCATGAGTTGCCTTCTATGAATATACAAACATCCCTACACCCGTCCCTTCACATCCAACAATGGGGCTTCTTACCAAATCAATGGTAAGATAGAAACATCTAAAGGAGGAGGAAAAGAACATTTAAGACCTTTTTAAGTAGGTAGGTTTGATCTTAGTTAGTCGCTTGCTCACGACAAAAACATTTTATACACTAACACTCTCATTTTGAAACATCTTTGAAAACAACACTTTTTACGCGTTTTTCTAGAGACGAGAACCATTACAAAGACACCTTTTCAAAATCACTTTCAAAAACACATTTCACAAACACATCTTCGAACTATTTTCCAAACAAACACTTTGTACGCGTTCTTATAGAGACGGGAACCATTACAAAGACGTTTTCAAAATACTTTCAAAACCCACACCACAAGCACATTCAAACAAAAGCAAGTGATTTAACAAGTAACTAAGAGCCCATGGAAAACCATGGATGAAAAGGATGCTAACACCTTCCCTTTTCATAATCTACCCCCCGAACTCAAGAAAACATCTCTAAAGGTCTTTCCTGTGCTTGTTCACCTTTCCTATTTGGATAAAAGAAAAGTAGGCGGCGACTCTTGCTAAACTGCAACATTTGCAAAGACAAACGCAAAACACCTCAAGTCAGTTCTCCCACCGCATCACAGAACTGGCGACTCTGCTGGGGAATTATCTTAAAAGTGGGGTTACCTTAGGGTTAGATCACATTTACTTGCTTTCATTGTTTGATTTATATGCTTTACATTTGGTTCTCTATTTGGGCTTGCTTTGATCCTCCACCCGGATCTGGGACACCTTTTTAGGTAAATAGAAATAGATTGTGGAAACTGTACGGCGTAGACCGATATGGTTGAAACAATGGCTATGTTAGTGTGACGCATTTGTGGGTACCGCATCCCTTGTGGTGAATCGAGGAGAATACGGGGCCGCTGAGTGGCGTCATGAAGCACTAACGAACTTTAGAACCCTAATTGAACAAACTTGGCCATTAGGACGTAGTGAGATAGCCGGTTTCAGTGTAGAGCTGAAAATTGGTTGATACTCGATACTACACTCATTGAGGCTAGACTTTTGGGATATCTCGACCGCAAGAAAGATTGATTATGCTGAGACAACGCCCAAGAGAAAGGTCGATGATATTGAGATCCTTTAGAACCTAATCACTATTACTAGGACAGGTTTGAGCCAACTAAACTTCAAGAGGGTACTTACCTATAAAGTCTCATGCAAGCCTAAAACATAGGGATTTGTTTGATTTGCATATATATACTTGTACATAACATCATAAACATCATAAGCATCATGAGCATGCTCACTAACCATTTCAAGGATTTAGAAGTTTATCTTTGTTTTTGTTTTGTAGGTCATGAATTCTGTCCGAAGAAACACCATCCGAATCAGCTTCGTAAAAGCACACCCTCAACTTCAAGAGTTAGCCTCAAGAGTTCCCGGGGATTCTCCTTTCACCAAGAAATACGGTCGACTCCTCAGTTTGGCCATATCCGGTTTCCAAGAAGAGATGATGTGTGTACTGTTCCAATTCTTTGATCCCGTGCATCATTATTTCACTTTCCCAGACTATCAGTTGGTACCTACACTGGAAGAGTTCTCTCTACTCTTAGGGGTGCCCGTGCTTGATCATATACCATTCACCGGTCTAGAAGAGATTCCAGAACCTGAGGCCATCACTAAAGCTTTGCGTCTAAAGAGAGCAGACGTCATAGCCAATTGGGAGACAAGAAGCGGGGTTAAAGGCTTTCTAGCTAAGTTTCTATTGGAAAAGGCTCGTTCATTCTGGGACGACATGGATTTCCAAGCTTTTGAAGACATCCTGGCTCTTATCATTTATGGTCTGGTTTTGTTCCCCAATTCAGACCAATTCATAGACGTTAATGCCATCAAAGTCTTTCTCTCTCGCAATCCTATACCTACCCTACTAGGAGACATCTTGCATTGCCTTCATACTCGCACCATGAAGAAAAGAGGTACTCTTTTATGTTGTATTCCCCTACTCGCTAAATGTTTCACTTCACAGCTGCCTCAATCAGCCTTAAAGAACGAGCAAAGATTGACATGGTCTCAAAGGATGATGTCCCTCACCCATTCTGACATCCGTTGGTGTTCGAGATCCTTGGAAGATGTCTCTATCATTGACCGCTGTGGAGAATTCCCTAACGTACCTCTGCTTGGTATTAGGGGAGGTATCACCTACAATCCCTGCTTAGATCTTCGACAATTTGGGTATGCCCGAAGAGACGTCCCTCACGAGATGCTCATCCAAGGTCTGGTGTTCGACTACGACAAAGAAGACAAAGGTTACCGCCATAGGTTTATACGTGCTTAGAGAATGGTGAACAAGGTGGGCAGTAGGACTTTCGGACACAAAAACTCTATCCCTCTCGAGCCTTACCTTAGGTAGGTGCAAGCTCGTGCTCAGAGTTTCGTGATGCCTTACCCTTCCATCCTTCCTGTCCTCATAGAGCCTGTTGTTGAAGGAGATGTCCCGTACACTGTCCTTCATCCTGACATGCCTACCTCTCTTGAGGATTTGCAGAAAGCTTGGGTTCAGTTAAAGGAAAAGCGAGACACCTTTGAAGCCTAGTTTTACGCCAGTGAGAAGAAGGTTCTGGAGCTTACCAAACTGCTTCATGAAGAGAAAAACCTGAATGCCTACATTGCTCCAAAGAGGATGCGATCAACCTTCTTGTCTTAAGAGTTTTTGTTGTATTTTGTTTCTTTCATTGTAAGCCCAAAGAGGCATGTTGTATTCAAACTTGGATTTAATATAACGTGTGTTCTTTTTAGTTTGAACGAATTTAAATCTCTAAATTTCCTTGAAATCATTTTCATATTGCATCTTCATCCATCATAACATCATACAGGTTTCTCATAATAGGTCTCCTTATCCTTCTACTGTTTATTTCAGTGAGATGGATGTTGAACAGACTATGAAAGATCTTTAGGCGCAGAATGCCCAGTTTCAACAACTGCTCTTGGCTCTGACAAAAGGACAAGAGGAGTTGAAGACTCTACTGGCCAAAGAGAAGAAGAAGAAAGCGAAGAAGTCAACCGGTGTTGTGATCATAGGGAGAAGGTTCAAAGGTCAAGCCAGACGGACTTTGGACTTTGCAACATCATCGAGTGAACGAGATAATCAAGGAGACGGGACCCAGGAAGTGAACAACGATCCAGCATCCGAGGAAGAGGAAGAGCCTGATTACTCTGAGGAACAGTATCCTCCTGCTGATGATAAATACAAACAGCTAGAGGATCATTTGAATGCTATGGAGATTCAGAGAGTACCCGGTTTGGATTTCAAAGAATTAGGACTTATCTCAGGGGTTGTCATCCCGTAGAAATTCAAGGTCCCCACTTTCGCCAAATATGACGGCGTTTCTTGCCTAAAGCTACATCTAAGGTCATACGTCAGAAAGATTCAACCCCATACGACTGATAAGAATCTGTGGGTGTATTTCTTCCAAGAGAGCTTGTCAGGGACACAGTTGGATTGGTTTTATCAATTGGAAGGGACAAGTGTTCGCAATTGGGAAGATTTGGCTGCTGCCTTCTACAAACAATATCAGTATAATGCTGATTTAGCTCCGACTCGAACACAATTGCAAGGCATGTCTATGGGAACAGGTGAAGGTTTCAAAACCTATGCTCAGAAATGGAGGGATCTCGCAGGCAGAGTCCAACCCCCTCTATCGGACAAAGAATTTGTGGATATGTTCCTAGGCACCTTATCAGGTCCATTCTTCAACCACCTAATTGGAAGTTCCTCAGTTGGATTTATTGAACTAATCATGACTAGTGAGCAGGTCGAAGCCGGTATAAAAAGTGGCAAATTTAAAAAAGATGCATCTACGAGCATAACAAAGAAGCCTTTCACTGGTAAGAAGGAGGCCAATGCCATTTATGACCCGAGAGACCGGAGCAGAGCAGGATACCGTCCAACGGTAAGTGCTGTAATAATACCTAGGCCTGCGGTTGTCCCACAACGTAACAATCAGCAAAGGGTAGAAATACCACAAAGGCAGTTCACTCGGATCAACATGACATTGGCATAGGTTCTACCCCATCTATTGAGATCTAACTTGGCAACTTTAAAGGAGGCTCCCAAGAATCCTAATACCTCTTCTCCTCGTTACAATCCGAACGCTAGGTGCACCTATCATTCTGGGAGTCCTGGTAACGACACCAATGATTGTTGGACTCTAAAAAATAAGGTACAAGACCTGATTGAAGCTAAAGAGATTGAGTTTGACGCTCCGAAAAAGCCCAATGTCATAACTGCTCCCATGCCTAAGCACAACCATGGAGTTAACGCCATTGATACTAATCCATTTGTAACCTCAGTGGATGAAGTTTCCACTCCTCTTATGACTATTAAGAAAAATTTGTTGTCGGCCGGTTTATTTCCGGGTTGTGGTGAAGGTTGCCACATATGTTCATTCCTACCTTTAGGTTGCCATTTGCTAAGGTCAGGTGTTCAACGCCTGATGGACAGTAAAGAAATTTTGTTTTAGAAAACTCTGGTTCCCCCTATTCCATCTGAAGACATTGCTATCATAACCATTTCCACCAGTCCTTCCAAGGCCTCCTCGAGAAGACCTGTTATGATTACACCCGCTACGAGATTTGCTCTGGTAATAATCACATGTCCTGGTCCTATCCCGTACGCCTCGGACAAAGCCGTTCCTTGGCATTATGGCACCGATATTTACTATCATGGCGTTAAACAAAACTTGAAGGCCGAAGAAGTTGATCTTGATATCGGTAACATTGTCGGGACCAGCAAAATTACTAGAAGTGGAAGGGTTTTCTCTCCTGAGATTTCCCCTAAGACTGCCAACAAGCCTGTTATCACTTCATCTGCTGTTCCTGCTAGCACATCAATTACTTTTCCTGTTCTCATTCCAGCTGTCGCCCCTGCCGATAAGTCATCTGCAACTCGCGGCAAAGAAGTTATAGGTGAGCCTGCCCGGACGGAGGCACCTAGAAAGATTGTTGTGGAAGCCTTTAAGCAAGAGATAGAGGAAATTTTGAAAATAATCAAAAAGAGTGACTACAACATGGTCGAACAGTTGGGGCAGACCCCCTCAAAGATATCCATGTTATCCTTGTTGTTATGCTCCGAGGCCCATGCGAAGGCTTTAATTGCATTCCTCAAAATTGCGCATGTGCCGTAAGAGACTTCAGTTGATCAATTCAAAGATTTTGTGGCTAGCCTGACTGCCGACAATGGGCTGGGTTTCTCAGATGCCGACTTGACACCAAAGGGAAGAAAGCATAATGATGCTCTGCATGTCACGATTGAATGCAGAGGCACCATTATGGCTCATGTGCTGGTAGACACCGGGTCTTTATTGAATGTCCTACCTAAGAAGGCTCTCGACCGACTAGATTGTGAAGGATTGACTCTAAAGCCTAGTAACATTACGGTAAGGGCTTTTGAAGGGTCGAAAATAATGGTGCATGGTGAAGTGAACATCCCTGTCAAAATAGGCTCTCATACTTTTGAGTCCACCTTCTACGTGATGGATATCAGGCTTTCATACTCCTGTTTGTTGGGTCGTCCTTGGATCCACGAAGCTGGGGCCGTTACTTCCACACTTCACCAAATGCTGAAGTATCCGGTAAAAGGAAAGATTGTCACCGTACGGGGTGAGGAAGAATACATGGTGAGCCACCTCAATTCCTTCTGCTACATGGAGATGGACGGAGAATTTATAGAGACTCCTTGTCAAAACTTTGAAGAGGTCCCCCAGATTTTGGCGTCAACCGAGACCACTACCAGTACTAGATCTCCTCTGAAGATGGCTTCTCTCAGGGATGCAAGAGAAATAGTTGAAGAAGGTAGGAATACCAATTAGGGACAACTTCCTGAGTTTATTCACAAGATTGATAAGTTTGGTTTGGGCTTTACTTCAGAAGCTCAGAGGGTTGTTCGACGCGCTCGAGTTAGAGGACTTCCCCTACGCATCATCAATCGAGAGGTCAATGCTATTGAAGATAGTGAAGAAGACTCTGATTTTGACAGTTGGATTTACCCGACTACCAACGATGGATCGAGTAATTGGACGAACAGAGATTTCATACCAATTTCTTTTGTTCCACAGTAATTTGTCTTATTTGTTTTTTAAATTTGTAATGAACAATTTAAACTTTATAGCCTTGTGTCTTACCCGAGGCACGATGGCTCTATCTGTGAGGGTTATTATGTGTCATCTCATATATCATCAATGAAACATTGGACTTTCTTTGCATACAAACTTTGCACTCTCTGTTTTTCTTTTTGTCTTTGTTTTATCAATACAGCCATGCTCTTACATACACTCACGTATCAAATTGCAGATCCATATCCACTCTGGATCCCATTGACAACAATCCTGCTATTGCCAGTTATGACTTCGAAAATCCAATCAACCAAGCCGAGGACGAAGATGAGGATGATTGTGAGGTACCTGGAGAGCTTGCTAGACTGCTACAGCAGGAAGAGAGGGCCATACAGCCTCATGAAGAGCCAGTAGAGACAATAAACTTGGGTACAAAGATAGACAGAAAAGAGGTCAAAATAGGTGCAAATCTGGAGCTTAGCGTCAAATAGAGGTTGATACAAATGTTGCACGATTACATTGAGATATTCGCCTGGTCCTATGAAGACATGCCTGGTTTGGACACTGATATTGTGGTACATCTCCTGCCAACTAAGGAAGACTTCCCGCCAGTTAAACAGAAGGTCCGCCGTATGCGCCCTGAAATGTCGGAGAAAATTAAGGCAGAGGTCATGAAGCAGTTCGACGCGGGATTCTTAGCTATCACATCCTATCCGCAGTGGGTTGCTAACGTCGTTCCGGTGCCTAAAAAGGACGGTAAGGTACAGATGTGTGTGGATTACAGAGATCTGAACAGGGCAAGCCCCAAGGATGACTTCTCGCTTCCTCATATTGACGTTCTGGTCGACAATACCGCGCAGCATAAAATCTTTTCCTTCATGGATGGTTTCTCTGGCTACAACCAGATCAAGATGGCTCCCGAAGACATGGAAAAGATAACTTTCGTTATGCAGTGGGGCACTTTCTGCTACAAGGTGATGCCTTTTGGGTTGAAGAATGTCGGGGAAACTTATCAGTGCGCTATGGTCGCTTTGTTCCACGACATTATTCACCACGAGATTGAGGTTTATGTCGATGATATGATAGCCAGGTCTCAGACTGAGGAAGAGCACCTTGATCATATCCAAAAGTTGTTCAACAGATTGAAGGTATATAAATTGAGATTGAACCCGAACGAGTTCATTTTCGGGGTAAGGTCCGGTAAGCTTCTAGGTTTCATCGTCAGTGACAAAGGTATTCAAATAGATCCTGCAAAGGTAAAAGCTATACAAGAAAGGCCAGCTCCCCGTACAGAGAAGGAAGTTAGAGGTTTCTTGGGACGCCTGGATTACATCGCCAGGTTCATTTCACATATGGCTGCTACTTGTGAGCCAATCCTCAAACTTCTGAAGAAAGATCAAGTAGTAGAGTGGAACGATGAATGCCAGACCGCTTTCGAAAGAATCAAGGAATACCTACAAGAACCTCCAATTCTGATGCCTCCAGTTGAAGGGAGACCTTTGATATTGTACCTAACAGTATTGGACAATTCAATGGGGTGTGTGCTGGGGCAGCATGACGAGCCTGGTCGAAAAGAGCCTGCAATATACTACCTTAGCAAAAAGTTTACCGACTGTGAGATACGGTACTCACTACTCGAGAAAACTTGCTGCACTTTGGCATGGGCTGCTCGCTGACTAAGATAGTATATGCTGACTCACACTACTTTATTGATATCTAAAATGGATCCGATAAAATACATCTTCGAGAAGCCTGCTCTTTCTGGGAGAATAGCAAGATGGCAGATGATCCTGACAGAATATAACATACAATATACTACCCAGAAAGCTATAAAGGGTAGTGTATTGGCTGATCACCTTGCTCACCAAGCTGTGGAAGACTATCAGTCCATGAAGTTTGAATTCCCGGATGAAGACGTCATGACATTAAACAATTGTGAAGAAATCAGGCCATATGACGGACCTGAACAAGGATCCCGATGGACCCTATTCTTTGATGGAGCATCCAACGCACTTGGCAATGGTATCAGTGCCGTACTCATATCTCTGGAGGGATGTCATACTCCCTTTACTTCCAGACTTTGCTTCAACTGTACAAATAACATGGCAAAATACGAAGCATGCATCTTCGGTCTCAAAGCTGCTATAGACTTGGGGATCAAATCCTTGGATGTATTTGGAGATTCAACTTTGGTCATCAGTGAGATCAAAGGGAAATGGGATACCAAACGCCCCAACCTTATCCCTTACAAATAACATGTGTTGACATTGTTTCCGCATTTTGAGAAGATTACCTTCGAGCACTTCCTGCGAGAAGAAAATCAGCTAGCAGACACACTAGCTATAATGTCATCTATGTTTAAACTTAATTGGGATAACGAGGCTTCTCAAATCACCATTGAGCGGATGGATGAACCATCCTACTGTCACGAGATCGGTACTGAAGAAATAGTGGATCGACCTTGGTTGCATGAAGTTAAAAGGTATCTCGAGTCTCAGGAATATCAAGAAGGAGCTTCAGTAAATGACAAAAAGTTCCTAAGAAGACTCTCGGCTAAGTTCTTCCTTAGTAATGGCATTCTGTACAAACGCAGTCATGACTCTGTATTACTTCGATGCGTAGACAAGGTTGACGCTGAAAGGATCATGGTTGAATTACACGAAGGCACTTTTGGTACCTATTCCAGTGGGCATACAATGGCAAAGAAAATCCTACGGGCAGGCTATTATTGGTCTACCATGGAGGAAGATTGTTATCAACACTCTCGAACTTGTCATAAATGCCAAATCTATGCTGATAAGGTGCATATACCTCTGGTTCCTCTGAACGTCTTGACAACCCCGTGGTCCTTTGCAATGCGGGGCATCGATATGATTGGAGAAATCAGGCCCACAACCTCTAATGGGCATTGCTTCATCCTAGTAGCCATTGATTACTTCACGAAATGGGTTGAAGAAGCCTCTTTTGCCACGGTAACTAAGAACCTAGTGGCGCGGTTTATCCGACATAATTTGATCTGTCGATATGGTGTGCCAGAGAGGATCATTATTGACAATGGTACAAATCTCAACAATACAGTGATCGCCGAGCTCTGTAAACAATTCAAGATACAACATCACAACTCTTCTCCCTACCGGCCGAAGATGAATGGCGCTGTCGAAGCAGCTAAAAAAAACATTAAGAAGATTGTACAGAAGATGACGGTGACATACAAAGACTGGCATGAGATGTTACCATTCGCTCTTCATAGGTACCGTACCTCAACACGGACATCAACCGGGGAAACACCCTACTCTCTAGTATATGGCATGGAGGAAGTCCTACCCATTGAGGTTCAGATTACCTCCCTAAGGATTATGAGAGATGCAGGCCTAAACAAAGATGATTGGGTCTAAACCCGACTTGATCAGTTAAATCTAATTGATGAAAAAAGACTTACTGCTATCTGCCATGGTCAGACGTATCAAAAGCGAATGATCAAGGCTTTTAACAAGAAAGTCAGGCGTCAAGAATATCGGGTCGGTGACTTGGTAATCAAGCGTATCATTTTGCCACAAGGTGATCCCAGGGGAAAATGGACTCCTACATATGAAGGGCTGTTTGTAATCAAAAGCATATTCTCTGGTGGAGCGATGATCTTGACCACTATGGATGGCGACGACCTTCCTCATCCTATCAATGCAGACATAGTGAAAAAATACTACCCATAATCAAAGACCCGCTAGGTTGACTGGCCTAGGAAAAAATAAGTGCTTCCCGGCGAACCAAAAGGGTTCGGGCAAAAATAAGGGATGAAAATTGTAGTTGTTTAGGTATTGGCTTGCATTTTTGGTAAAACCCAAGTGTATGTGTGAATGTCATGACTGATGTCATAACATTCTAGTTTAGTTTGTACTGATTCATTAGGTACCTTTGCAGAAAAATATTGTCATTCAGGTACTGATGTTTATAAGTGTGTATCTGAGCATTTTTGCAAAATGATCACATTTTCCTAAAACAGTAGACAGGTTCCTCAGATGTCATAACAGATGTTAAGACATCCTGTTCTGAACTAACAGGTTTGCAGGTTGGTTAATTCTGAGTTTTTTCAGGAAAATAACTCAGTCTTTCCAGAACAGAATCCTGCGTTTTCTGAGGAGTAACCTAGCTCAACCCTAACCTGGTTAATAAAGTCCTGTGACCTAGTCTTAAGGTCAAACGGAATTAACCCTAGGTTTTTGTGGAAACCCTAACTGAAGTTGCAGCTGCTATATATTCAACAGAGCTGCTGTTTTGCAAGTAATCCCTTTTTTGGTCAGAAGATCATTTGTAAACTGTATAGGTTTAATTATTGTACTCCAAGCAATTATCAATGTGATAAGTGACTTGGAATAGGTTTTTAATTGTAAGGGTTGTGTAGCACTCAAAGCTTTGAAGCAAGAGTGTTTGAATGTTTCTTGACTAAAGATCTGAAGCAGAGTCAAGTTAAGTTGTGTATCACTCAAAGCTGTGAAGTAAGAGTGGTTGTGTTACTTGATTAAAAAGCTGTGAAGCTTAATCAAGTGTATGTTTTTGAAGAGTGTCTTCATCAAATCATTAGTCAAATTGTTTTATGTATCACTGCTGTGATTGAGGGGGAGTGAGTAGGAACTCAGGTTTAAGTTGTACTTAGATTGAAATTGCATTGGGTAGGTCTTAAGTGAAGGAGATAAACTGGTTGGTTTATTCCTGAATTAACATCTCTTATAGTGGATTTCCTCCCTGGCTTGGTAGCCCCCAGAGTAGGTGTTGTTGCACACTGAACTGGGTAAACAATTGACTGTGTTCTTTATTGTTTTTGTATTTACTGTCATATAGTAAGTCAGATACGGTGTCATAACATTGAACGTGACATTGAGTATCTGCAGCCAGAATTTCAATTGGCATCA
The DNA here is from genome assembly GCA_948472305.1 of Vicia faba. Lineage (NCBI taxonomy): Eukaryota > Viridiplantae > Streptophyta > Magnoliopsida > Fabales > Fabaceae > Vicia > Vicia faba. Next base: position 1,267,869,501 of record OX451736.1, on the reverse strand, counting down.
GAGCAGGCACCCTGCCTGTATTACTGGGTGAGATCTAGGGATATCACTTTCTGGCACTATGGACAAAGAAGGAGTTTTTGGAAATAGACCACCCATTCTGGATGAAACTAATTATGACTACTGGAAACCTCGTATGATTGCCTTCCTAAAATCTCTGGACAAAAAGGCTTGGAGAGCTGCTGACAAAGGATGGATCCATCCCACCATAACTGAGAAAGATGGGACAATCAGACTGAAGCCTGAGGAAGATTGGAGTAAAGAAGAAGATGAGTTAGCTCTGGGAAATTCCAAAGCTTTAAATGCCTTGTTCAATGGAATTGATAGAAACATTTTCAGACTAGTACATCAATATGAACTGGCCAAGGAAGTTTGGGACACTCTCAAAACTACTCATGAGGGCACTTCCAAAGTAAAAATGTCAAGGCTTCAGATGTTGACTACCAAGTTTGAGAATCTAAAAATGATGGAAGATGAAACCATTCATGAGTTTCACATGAACATCTTGGAGATTGCCAACACCTCAGGAGCACTGGGAGAAAAGATGTCAGAAGAAAAACTGGTGAGGAAGATTCTCAGATCCTTGCCTAAAAGATTTGCAATGAAGGTAACTGCCATAGAGGAAGCCCAGGACATCAGCAAGTTGAAAGTGGATGAACTTATTGGGTCTCTTCAGACTTTTGAGATGGGGATCACTGATAATGGTGACAAGAAGAACAAGAGCATAGCACTTGTGTCCAACACTGATGTTGAAGAAAATATTTCAGAAGCTATAGCCATGCTTGGAAGACCGTTCAACAAACTCATCAAAAGAATAGATCCAAAGTCAAGGTCTAATGTTCATAACATTCCCTCTGACATTGACAGTTCCAGCAGAAGACCAAGGTCAGAAGAGAAGGGAAATCAAGGCAGAGGAATTCAATGCCATGGCTGTGAAGGATATGGGCATATTCGAGCTGAATGTCCTACCTTTCTTGAGAAACAAAAGAAAGGAATGACAGTTACTTGGTCTGACTGTGATTCAGAAAGTAACTCTGAAGAAGAATCTGCCAAACTAGTTACTGCTTTAACTGGTATTTGTACCTCTGAAAGTGACATCAGTGATGAAGAGGTGACTTTTGAAGAACTGGCTGATACTTACAAGAAATTGTGTATCAGAAGTACTGAAGTCTGTGTGCAGAATGAGAAACAATCAAAACTCATCATAAAGCTGGAGGCTGAAAAAAGGGCAAACCTTGAAACTATAAGTCATCTAGAAGGAGAAGTTCAATTGTTGAACTCACAACTGAATCAAATGACTAAATCTGTCAAGATGCTGACAAATGGAACAGACAAATTGGAAGAGATCCTCCAGGTTGGACAAAATGTGAGAAATAAATCTGGACTAGGATTTATGGAAGCAAAGAAATCTGGTACTGATAAGCAAATGTCAAAACAGATGTCTCAACACAACTCTCAACATCAGGAACAGAGACATATGAAGAAAAGGTACCAAAGATGGAGATGTCATCATTGTGGGAGATATGGCCACATAAAGCCTTTCTGCTTCAGATTGTATGGATACCCTAATCAGAACTCAGGTGTCAAACCTAAGTCTAAAAAGGTACCACATGCTCCTAAATGGAAGAAAAAGGCTACTGCCCTGATAGCCCACACTTCCCTGAGGGTCTCTGCAAAGGAAGACTGGTACTTTGACAGTGGATGTTCCAGACACATGACTGGAATCAAGAACCTCCTCAATAATGTTAAGCCTCACACCACCAGCTTTGTGACCTTTGGAGATGGTGCTAAAGGTGAAATCAAAGGAGTTGGTGATTTGGACTGCCCTGGAGTTCCAAGTCTGAATGAAGTACTGCTGGTAAAAGGGCTGACTGCTAATCTCATTAGTATCAGTCAATTGTGTGATCTAGGATTCAAGGTCAATTTCTCAAAATCTGAATGTCTTGTAATCAATGACAAACAAGAGATAGTAATGAAAGGAGTCAGATCCAAAGACAACTGTTACTTGTGGGAGCCTGAGAACACTAATTTCTCATCTGTGTGTTCCATTGCAAAAGAAGAAAAAGAGGTGAAACTATGGCACCAAAAACTTGGCCATCTTCATCTAAGAGGTATGAAGAGGATTATCTCCTTGGAGGCAGTCAGAGGGATTCCAAGACTGCAAATTGATGAAGAAAGAGTTTGTGGTGAATGTCAGGTTGGTAAGCAGACTAGGATGTCACATCCAAAGTCAAGACATCTGACCACCTCTAAGGTTCTAGAACTTCTTCATATGGATCTGATGGGACCAATGCAAGTAGAGAGTCTTGGTGGAAAAAGATATGCCTATGTGGTTGTGGATGATTTTTCCAGATTCACCTGGATTAATTTCATTAGGGAAAAATCTGATGTATTTGAAGTTTTTAAAGAATTGTGCAAAAGAATTCAAAGAGAAAAGGAAGGGTGTATTGTCAGAATCAGAAATGATCATGGAAAGGAATTTGAAAACAGCAAATTTGATGATTTCTGTTCTTCAAAGGGAATTAGTCATGAGTTTTCTTCTCCTATAACACCTCAGCAAAATGGAGTTGTGGAAAGAAAAAACAGGACCATACAGGAATCTGCCAGAGCAATGTTACATGCCAAAAGACTTCCTATGTATTTTTGGGCTGAAGCTATGAATACAGCCTGCTATGTTCATAACAGGGTCACCTTGAGGAAGGGAACCTCATCCACCATATATGAACTCTGGAAAGGAAGAAAACCAACTGTGAAGTACTCCCATGTGTTTGGCAGCAAATGCTATATTCTGGCTGATCGTGAACAAAGAAGAAAACTGGACCCTAAAAGTGATGAAGGCATATTTCTAGGATACTCCTCAAACAACAGAGCTTATAGAGTATTCAACTCCAGAACCAAAACCATGATGGAATCAATAAATGTTATAATTGATGACTATCATGAAGAAATAGATGTTCCTTGTACTGTTGAGACATTCTTTGAGACTTCAACCCAACAGAATGACCTACCCAACTCCACCACAACAGAATCTGAATCAAAGGAAGCTAGCAAGATCCCTTCCATCAGAATTCAGAAGGATCATCCAAAAGAGCTCATCATAGGAGATCCCAACAGTGGAGTCATCACAAGATCTAGAGAAATCATCTCAAACTCTTGTTTTGTGTCCAAAATGGAACCAAGAAATGTCAAGGAAGCTTTAACTGATGAATACTGGATTGGTGCAATGCAAGATGAACTGAACCAATTCAAGCAACATGAAGTTTGGGAACTGGTTCCTAGACCTGAAGGAACTAACATCATTGGGACAAAATGGATATTCAAGAACAAGTCAGATGCTGAAGGAGTTGTCACCAGAAATAAGGCAAGACTTGTTGCTCAAGGATACACCCAGGTTGAAGGGGTTGATTTTGATGAAACCTTTGCACCTGTAGCCAGGCTGGAATCAATCAGACTCCTATTGTCAATTGCTTGTCTTCTGAAGTTCAAATTATTTCAGATGGATGTGAAAAGTGCCTTTCTAAATGGGTACTTAAATGAGGAAGCTTATGTGGAACAACCTAAAGGCTTTGTGGATCCAACCCACCCTGATCATGTCTACAAATTGAGAAAAGCTCTATATGGCCTGAAACAAGCTCCTAGAGCATGGTATGACAGGTTAACTAAGTTTCTCTCAGACAAAGGCTACAGAAAAGGAGGCTTGGACAAAACTCTCTTTGTCAAAACTGAAGGAGGGAAGTTGATGGTTGCCCAAATATATGTTGATGACATAGTGTTTGGAGGAATGTCAGAACATATGGTTAAACACTTTGCTGACCAGATGCAGGCTGAATTCGAAATGAGTCTCATGGGAGAACTAACTTATTTTCTTGGACTGCAAGTCTCACAGATGGAGGACTCAATCTTCTTATCTCAAAGCAAGTATGCTAAGAACATTGTAAATAAGTTTGGTATGGAGAATGCAAGTCACAAAAGGACTCCTGCTCCTACTCATCTAAAGCTTTCCAAAGATTCAAGTGGGGTTAAGGTGGATCAAAGTCTGTACAGAAGCATGATAGGAAGCTTGTTGTACTTAACTGCCAGCAGACCTGATATTGCCTTTGCAGTTGGAGTTTGTGCAAGATACCAAGCTGATCCCAAAGTCAGTCATATCAACCAAGTGAAGAGAATTTTGAAGTATGTGAGTGGAACTTACAACTATGGGTTGATGTATTCTCATGGATGTAAACCAGCTCTGACTGGCTACTGTGATGCTGATTGGGCTGGTAGTGCTGATGATAGAAAAAGCACCTCTGGAGGATGTTTCTTCTTGGGAAATAATCTGGTTTCCTGGTTCAGCAAGAAACAGAACTGTGTGTCTCTTTCTACTGCTGAAGCTGAATACATTGCAGCTGGTAGTAGCTGCTCTCAAATGATCTGGATGAAACAGATGCTCACTGAGTATAATGTCACACAAGATGTTATGACATTGTACTGTGACAATCTGAGTACAATCAACATTTCCAAGAATCCCATTCAGCATAGTAGGACCAAACATATTGACATACGACATCACTTTATCAGAGACCTTGTAGAAGAGAAGACAATCAAATTGGAACATGTTGCCACTGAGATACAGCTGGCTGACATTTTTACCAAGGCACTGGATGCAAATCAATTTGAAAACTTGAGGGGTAAGTTGGGTATTTGCCAACATGAGGAATTGTAGCAATTAATTTTGCTTAAAACAAGGATTAAAGGAGTTATGCTTGTTCTGATTGGGTTAAAATTATTTTTTCCCATTTCCTTCAATTCTTTTAAGAAGTTGAATAGACACTCCTTTTCTTCCTTCCCCTCTCGTCTCCTCATCAAAACCCAGTCTCTCAATCAGAATTTTCTCTTCAGTTGCTTTTGGTCCTCTAAAACTGTCAAAATGTCTCAAACACCATCATCATCCAATACGACTATTTCAACCTCTTCCTCTGATCAAGATTCTAGGACAATCTCTTCCTGTCTGGACTCTGAAGTCCTGGAGATCTCTTCTCGTAGAAAAGTGGGAACTAACCCCACCAAGGTCAAAGGGTTGAGAACAAGACATGCAGGAAAGTCCCAAGCTTCTGCCTCTGGTAATCCATCTCATCCTTCTTCTTCAGTTCCCCCTGAAATTGCAAATAGGGAAGGGTCAGCCTATGTTAATCAAGCAATAGCAAAAATTGTTTCAAGAATTCTAAACGAGAACCACTCAGTTCCTGGCATTTCTGTTCCTCTGAACCAAGAAAGTTCAAATGCTGAAACAAATCCAGATGTCTCTAAGGATGTTGAGACATCAAACAAAGAGAAGAATGCTGACATTGCTCACAAGAAAAGGAAGAAGCCCGAATCCTCTGAGTCTGATGACAGTGCTTAAAGGTTGGTTGCTGTTTGGTGGTGTTGCTGGTTGGTGCTGATATCTGGTGGAGTTTGGAAGTGTGTTCAGTTTTTTTTTCTGCTGCTGCTCTTATTATTTGTTTTGGATAACTGTATAATCTTTATGAACATGTATCTTTGGCCCATTTGTGGCTAAAGAGGGGGAGAATATTTTGGTACTTACTTAATTAGTACTTGCTCAATTAGACATTCTATTTTTCTGCAGTCATTTCTTTCTGCTGCTATCTATCTTTGATTGCTTAGGGTCTTTAGCCAAAAATCTGCCAAAGGGGGAGTTTGTAGTTGTTTAGGTATTGGCTTGCATTTTTGGTAAAACCCAAGTGTATGTGTGAATGTCATGACTGATGTCATAACATTCTAGTTTAGTTTGTACTGATTCATTAGGTACCTTTGCAGAAAAATATTGTCATTCAGGTACTGATGTTTATAAGTGTGTATCTGAGCATTTTTGCAAAATGATCACATTTTCCTAAAACAGTAGACAGGTTCCTCAGATGTCATAACAGATGTTAAGACATCTTGTTCTGAACTAACAGGTTTGCAGGTTGGTTAATTCTGAGTTTTTTCATGAAAATAACTCAGTCTTTCCAGAACAGAATCCTGCGTTTTCTGAGGAGTAACCTAGCTCAACCCTAACCTGGTTAATAAAGTCTTGTGACCTAGTCTTAAGGTCAAACGGAATTAACCCTAGGTTTTTGTGGAAACCCTAACTGAAGTTGCAGCTGCTATATATTCAACAGAGCTGTTGTTTTGCAAGTAATCCCTTTTTTGGTCAGAAGATCATTTGTAAACTGTATAGGTTTAATTATTGTACTCCAAGCAATTATCATTGTGATAAGTGACTTGGAATAGGTTTTTAATTTTAAGGGTTGTGTATCACTCAAAGCTTTGAAGCAAGAGTGTTTGAATGTTTCTTGACTAAAGCTGTGAAGCAGAGTCAAGTTAAGTTGTGTATCACTCAAAGCTGTGAAGCAAGAGTGGTTGTGTTACTTGATTAAAAAGCTGTGAAGCTTAATCAAGTGTATGTTTTTGAAGAGTGTCTTCATCAAATCATTAGTCAAATTGTTTTATGTATCACTGCTGTGATTGAGGGGGAGTGAGTAGGAACTCAGGTTTAAGTTGTACTTAGATTGAAATTGCATTGGGTAGGTCTTAAGTGAAGGAGATAAACTGGTTGGTTTATTCCTGAATTAACATCTCTTATAGTGGATTTCCTCCCTGGCTTGGTAGCCCCCAGAGTAGGTGTTGTTGCACACTGAACTGGGTAAACAATTGACTGTGTTCTTTATTGTTTTTGTATTTACTGTCATATAGTAAGTCAGATACGGTGTCATAACATTGAACGTGACATTGAGTATCTGCAGCCAGAATTTCAATAATAAATAAAACCTGTACACCCGGCAAGTTGAAAACCTGAAAAGGCGACTTGGGCAAAAAAGGGTATCCCGGTGGGCCGAAAACCCAAAAGGGCGGTCCAGGCAAAAGTTAGGGATGAAAAGCGTATCCCTATGTCCCATTGGATCACCCTGCGATCCGACCTCAGTATCAACTGTCAAGCTCAAATGGCATCCCTCAATCTAATCAACTTCATACAAGCAGCAAAGTGAGGAGACGCTCGAAGACATAGTGGCAATAGAGGATTTGAAACCCAATGGGATTATTGCACATAGCTGTTTTCTTTCTGTTGTACGCAAAATTGTATGCCCTTCATTTTTTATGGCGACACTCTCTTACTAGAACGTCAGCTTCCTTGTACAAAAGCGCCTATTATAGGCCAATTTTAAAATTAATACAAGTCATTTTTGCAAAACTATTTGTTTTCCTTTTTCTATTTTATTTTTGCAAGAACGTCCAATGATTTATTATTGACATATGCATTTGAATGTTATTGATGTCATAAATATTTGCATGAAGAAACCAAAGACAATTTCTCATAACTTAAGAAACGGGAACAAAAGATCAGAAATATCAAAATCGACAGTTACCATGTCCAGCAGGTACCAGGGCAGAGACAGCTTTGGAGCACATTCATCAAAACATGTGACCTTGTAACATCTATACTCCCCACAAGGTAGAAGTAATCAAAGCATCAATAACATTCCTCTCGAAAAAAGGAAGTAATCTCCCTATCCGAGGGTAATCCAGAAACCTGACACCTATGTTCCCCAGTCGGATTTCATAATCACGAATTGATCATCACAAATTTATGATTCCCCAAAGCAGAGTTTATTTCTCTGGATACAGAATCTCAACCCCCGACAGAGCCCATTACTTCAGCTATCGGAAATTCACCTTTCAAGGGGTTCCCTGCAGAGTTATTCTCAAGCAGAGTCTCTCCCCGACAGAACATCCGTAAATAAGGAGCAAACCCCCAGCACAATCACTTCCATTCATCATCCCCAACAGAAATACAAGAGCCACGATTCTCTACAACAGTCAGGAATTCTATTTCTCTCCAGCAGCAGTCAGGGATTTATTTTCCTAAACTCGGATATGTCACAACTACCATGTTCATACATCATGACATGCGCATACATATCACATACGACATAATCTCGCTTATTTTGAGAACATCATCTCACAATGCATTTCATGCATCGCATATAACTAACCCTGTTATCTTTTCAGGAAATACAATTATCACCAACGATACTAGCAGTTATACATGTCATATCTACAGGAAGCCAAGGAAAAATCAGTTCCCAAAACCAAACGGGTTAACTAATCTACACGATCAAACAAAGTAACCCTACTATCCAGGTTCCTTCTCATAACCCTACTACTCAGGCTTTTATTTCGAAGTAACCCTACTATCCAAGACCAACCTCCAGTTTACAGACTCTTTTTCAGCTGCAAGGTAAGCTTCTGTTGACTCTTATCACGTTGCTTAATCATTATCAGATTTCCATGTTAAAAAAAATACAATGTAGATATCATGCTTATGACGTTATACATATTCTAAGGCTTCACGTATTTGCTTACCTAAGTATGGAATAAATAGGTTTCAGAACTTCTGAAAGAAATTAGAACTCAGAATTAGGATTAGCAGATTCACACTTGCCTCTGATTTATGGTTCTGATATTTCTTGTTTCTGAAATGCTATGAAACCTGCCATAACCGTCATATGCACATCTTTTGTTTTGTGGAGAAATGACCAAAATGCAGATGTTCTGACTACTATGAAGAGAGAGACCAAGTTCTGCCAGTGATATCAGAACCTATGAGATCCACTTTGTTGCTGGTGGTATCAGAAATTCTGAAACCTCCTCTGTTTCCAGTGGTATCAGAACTTCTGAAGGCTGATGTACTCCTACTGGACTCAGAACTTCTGACTCTACTTATGTTTTTTTTACTAACAGGAATTCTGTTTTGTAGTGTGCCAGAGTCAGAACTTCTGACCTCCCTTAATCAGCAACATGCTGATTCTATTTTTACTTTTTCTCACTATCTTTGCTATCACTTTCTATTTCATTAATCAACACTACTGTTGTACCCAAAAATTTGCCCTCTCATATTTCTCAAAACATTTCAAGAAAGATCTCCAAATTGCTCAAGGTAGCCCAAGAATTGGCCAGACAAGCTCTCTCCTAAGGCAATCCATATCAAATTAGGGTTTCATATTGCATCAAGATCCTTGAGTCCAAGTTGTCCCAAATGATCAACATTGTCCTAATATGTTCTCAAGATCATCCAAGTCAAGTTTCAAGCCTTGCAGAGGAAATTTGCTCAGTCAATTGCTCAAAAGGTCCAAAAATCGACTGTGCTAGGGCAAAAGTCAACTGTGACCCACATACAGTCAAACTTCAAGATTTTTGGTCAACATCCTTATTTTGAAGTTTATTTCATCATTTGATCAAGGGTTGATCATGATTCATCAAGGATTGCTCAAAATTCATCAAGATTCAAAAGTTGCTAAATTAGGGTTTTGAAGGAAAAGTCAACCCAACTTTGACCAAGCATAACATTCTCATACTTTATGATAAATGACCCATCCAAAGCTCATTATGAAGAGGATGTAATTCCCTGCAATCCATCATCATATCCCAAGATCAAAATATGCACTCACAAGAAGTTATAAATTTGGACATTATAGGTCATTTTGAAAAGTCAACAAAAACACCTTTTTTGTCAAAGCTTCATACATAAGCATGGAATATCAAATTGAGACGAGAACAAAAGTTTTGGTTAGAGGACATCTCAAGATTTCTAAAAAGTCCAAGAACACCTCCAAAAGTCCAAAATTGAAGAAGTTATGCATTGTTGAAGTTGGACTTTTTTGCAAAATTGCCAAAAGTCAACTATCCCCAAAACTTCAAATTTTGCCAAATGGGCCCATTCTTTTTCACTTGTTTTAGGTCACGTGCTCTAGCCTTGGCCATGTGTCCATATCATATTTTTATTATTTAATTTGGTTTTTATTTGAATTAATTCATTTTAAATCAAATTAAATCAAAAACATTGAAAACTAAAGATCTTGTGATCATTTCAGGTCTTGTTATACAGCTAGCACCCTTCCAACCTCGTATCAAGGCAATTGTGTACAAAAGATTCAAATCAAGCCAATTTTGGAAAGCTTTAAAAGAAGAATCAAATCAAATATCCAAGCATTGAAAGAGAGAGATTTGGACAGAGTTTGTTACCCTAATGTATTGTACAATACAAAAGGGTCGTGTGCAGACCAAAATAAGGGTTAGAGATCAGTTGGAGAGCAAGAACAAAGTTTGCAAAAACACTAAAAAAGTGTGAGATCGAAATCAAGTCTAGAGGAAGTTTCAAGACTTGAGACTTGTCTCAATCGTTTCCTGGCAGCTTCCACAACCTAAACCAATCAAAATCACGCATTTCCAAACCCTCCCAAGCGCTGTAAGTCATTCACGAAGCCGCCCTGTTCTTGAATTCGATTTATACGATTCTTGCATCGATAATGAAAAACAATTGCATATTATGAATTACCATGTCATTTGCTAGCTTTTTGCAATAACCAATTTCATTCATATGCCTTATATCATGAATCACCATGGTTAGGGTTTCTTGGAGTTTTTTGGGGATTTTGCTTTCAGGTACAATTAGCCTTCGTAATGGCTATGGTTGTGATCAGAAGAAGATGATGAGCCCAACCATGCTCTTAGAATGCATTTCCATGGCCTGTAGGAGATTTGGGAGGAACCCCTGTCTGTAGCGACGGACATTTGTCCGTAGGTATAGGTGATGCTGTTTTTAGCCACGGTTCAAGGAAGGGAACAATGAGTTGTCATCCTCCCATTTGTCCTTTCAAACGAGCGCGTGCTTTTTTCTTTTTCTGACCATTGAATTTTGTTTTTTTTATATTATTATAACTTTGTGTTTCATTAACAATAAGAACCACTTGGCCTAGTGGTTGCCACGCATGAGTTCAGGGCATTAGAGGCTGGAGGTCAGGGGTTCGATCCCTGCCTCCAGCATTTGTTATTTTTCTTAACAATTTCAGGTAATCAAGTGCGTACTCAAGCTTAAGATACACCATGGACTCTCACCATCCAGCACGCCAGATGGCCAGATGGCCATATCTGGTGGTCAATATCAAAGGAGCACCATAGGCCAGTCAAATGCACATGCATTGGATTACAGAAAGTCAACATGGACAACACAATTGGGCCATAAAAATTGCTTTCTACACCTCCAAAAACAGGCCCAATCTCACTCTTTTTTTTTAATTTTGTTTATTTAATTTAATTACTTTATTTTGTTTAATTAATTTACTAACCAATAACATAATTTCTTTTTTATCAAAAAATCATAAAAAATGTTTTTACCCAATTAAAATTTAGACTTTTATTTTTTATTAATAAATACTAATTAATTAATTAGGATATTAATTAGGTAACCTTAATTTATTTTGTAAATAAATAAAATCAATTAGAATTAATTAGGTTTTAACTTTAGTTTAATTATTTTATTTTCTTTCCTAAAATAATAAAACTCCAAAAATATGTCATTAAATATTTTTCATTAATTAATTTATTTAATAATTAATTTAGCATTTAATTTTAGGACTTAATTTCTTTTCTTAAATAAAAAACAACAAAAAAACCATTTTCTTTAATCAAAAGGGGTCAAAACCCTAATTTCACATTCAATCCAATTCACTCGCGCGATTTATTTTTCCTTATTCAATTATCGATGTATCTGCTCCCGGTTTGTAATAATTAATTAGGATATTTATTTTACCGCTTTATTTTATTTTCAAAGGGTTGCTTTTGGCGATGTAAATACCCGACACCTTGTAATAATTTAGTTTAATTTCCACACCTTTAATTTCTACAAATTATACAACTGTTAGATGTTTGATAATAGGGTTTGCATGACAAGAATGAATGCTTAATCTAAAATCAAATTAGATCACCCTAAACATGTGCAAAGATAAAAATAACTGAAATCAACGCACTCACACATGCGCACTCCTAGGGTACACACCACTTGGTTGCCTTCGTAAACGATCATTAAGTATAGGTTGTTTTAGAGGTCGTCCTCTTGTCTAAAATATCATAAGTTGCCTCAAAATGGTTGCCTCGGATATCGTTGCCTCGGATAAATGATCTAAGACATTAGGGTTACCGCTAAGACATCCTAATGTTGCTTTAGTGACCGTATGTCCCTCTTTCGAATTGACCCTCAAACTCCAACGACGGTGCTACCTACTCACTAATAGTGGGATAGCATTGTCTAAAGGAAATTAGCATAGAACGATTCTTTTTTCGAGTAGGTAGATTAGTTCTTAGATACTTGCTCAATCAAAAAAAACTTTTCACACTTACACTCCTTTACAAACAAGTTTTCAAAACCACTTCATTACACTCTTGAAGACAGAAGCAAGAGTTAAATCGAAGTTAAAACAAAAACCTTTCAAAGCCCACAAACACAAAGAAAACAATTTTGAAAATGATGAGCAAGTACCTAAGAGCCCGTAGATAACTACAGATAGAAAGGGTGCTAATACCGTCCCTTTCTATAATCTACCCCCCCCCCCCCCCCCCCGTACTCAGAAATATCTCGAAAAAGGAATTTTTCTGTGCTTTTTTCCTTTCCTTGTTGGATAAAATAAAAGTCGATGGTGACTCTTTCTTACCGCAACATTTTGCAAAAACAAACGCAAAACGCAAACCAGCAAAATTTCCTTAACGAAATAGGGAAACCACGTCCCGGTTCTGGCCACCGTATCACAAAACTGGCGACTCTGCTGGGGATAATAATAAGTGGGGTGTACCTTAGGAATACTTCATCATAATGTTTTCAATTGCCTGATTTGATTGCTTTATCTTTGTGGGTTTTGTATCAGAGTTACTATAGATCCTAACCCGGATCTGGGGATACCTTTTAGGTAAGTAGCAATAGACTGTGAGGGAACTGTACAGCGTAGACCGATACGGTTGAAGCAGTAGCTATGTTGGTGTGGCACTTTAGTTTGTACCGATATCCCTTGTGGTGGAACAAGGAGAATATGGGTCAGCTAAGGGGTCATTAAGCACCAACTGACCTTAGAACCTATAATTGACTAACTTGGCCATAGAAAAGTAGCAGTATGCTACACTCATTGAGACCAAACTCTCGCGATGATTCTGGCCGTAAGAAAAGGTTGCCAAACTGGAATTATGACCGATCGAGGGTGGTCAGTGATATTGAGATCCTCTAGAACCAGGTTACTATTTCTAGGACAGGTTGAACCAACTAAACTGAAAGAGGGTAATACCTAAACTCCATGCCAGCCTGAAATCTAAGGGCTACTGCGTGACTTGTTTGCCCTTACCATGTTTGCTATCTGTGAATACTTGTGGTGTGTTTCTATCATAACATCATGCATCATGACATTGCATGCATCTTGCATCAGACTAACCTTTTTCAAAGACAGAGGGGATTCATCTTTGTTCTGTATTATAGGTCATGGCCTCTATGCGTAGAAACACTATTCGGATCAGCTTTGTACAGATTCCTACTCAGCTTAGAGATTTGGTTTCCAAAGTTCTAGATACTTTCTCCTTTATCAGAAGACATGGTCACCTCCTTGGTTTGGTCACTTCTAGGATGGATGGACAGATGATGAGTGTCTTGTGCCAGTTCTTTGATCCATTGTACCACTGATTCACCTTCCCGGACTATCAGTTGGTCCCTACTTTGGAGGAATTCTCAGATCTTCTTGGTATTTCTATTATAGAGCAGATGCCATTTACAGGTTGGGAGAAATCTCTTAGGCCAGAGGATGTTGCTACAGCCCTACATCTGACAAATGCTGAGGTAATGTCTAACTAGGAAACTCGGAGTGGGACAAAAGGCTTCTTGGCTAAGTTCTTGGTTGATCGGGCTAATCAGTTTTGGGACAGTTTGGATTTTCAAGCATTCGAAGATATCCTGACACTTCTCATTTATGGTTTGGCGTTGTTTCCTAATTCAGATTCTTTCGTCGACGTGAACGCAGTGAGGATCTTCATGTCCCGTAATCCGGTGCCCACTCTCTTAGGGGATATTCTGCATGCTCTTTATGCCTGTACTGCTCGGAAACGGGGAACCCTTATGTGTTGTGCACCATTGCTGGCGAGGTGTTTTATTTCTCACCTCCCCAAATCTGTTTTGAAAAACAAGGAAGGTATGGGATGGGCCTACAAAATTATGTCCCTTGCTCACACGAACATCATCTGGACTACTAAAGACATGGAAGAAGTAGTTGTTATTGACCGCTGTGGGGAATACTTCAATGTTCCACTACTTAGAATTAGAGGAGGAATCACCTATAATCCTTGTTTGGCCTTACGTCAGTTTGGGCAAGCTAGGAAGGATGGACCTCATGAGTTGCTGATTCCGAGCATTGTCTTTGACTTCCAAGGGGATAGTGAGGGACATTGCCGCAGGTTCATACGAGCTTGGAATAGGGTTAACAGGTCTGATCCACATGAGCTAGGTGCGAAGACTTCTCTTCTAATGGAACCGTATCTCCGGTGGGTTCGAACCCGTGCCCAAAAGCTGGGAATGCCGTACGAAGCTGTCTTACCGGTAATTGTTGAGAATGCTAATGAAGAAGGGGTTCCTCCTCCTGTCCTACATCCGTACATGCCAACTGACATTGGGGCATTAAAGACGTCATGGATCCAGTTGAGAGAAGAGAGAGATACTTACAGAGAAAAGTATCATGAGCAGGAGCGGAAGATTCTAAAGCTTACAAGGCAGTTGGAGAATGAGAAGGTCCTCAATGACTATGTCAGCACCAACGGAAAACGACCATGGGAGCGCTGATGTCTTTTGTTATTTCTAGTTTTGATTTACTTTTCAGTTTTTCCCTTTGTAACGCCTTAAAGGCATTTGTCAAACATTGTTTCAAGTTTATCTAATAAAAGTGTGTTTCATTTTGGTTTACGAATTTGAATCTCTCAACGTCTTTGAAATCATATCATACGCATTTCATTCCATGAACCTCATTATAGGTACCCTTACAGGTCTCTTATCTTCTGCGCTGTTTATTTCAGCATCATGTCTGCTGAAACATCCACTGATCAAGCTATCAAGGCTCTGCAAGCTCAGAACGCCCAGTTCCAGGAAATGTTCATGAGCTTGGCCAAGGGTCAGCAAGATCTGAAGACTCTTATCTTGAAGGATAAGAAGAAGAAGAAGAAGAAGAAGAAGGTCCTCCTGAACATGAGTCATAGGTTTGGAAACAAGTTGCGAGATGAAGTTGACCTATCCCACTCATCTGGAGGGGGGAAAACCAAGAAGAAAGGAGGGCTCCTAGCCCTGTTGTTTCTGAAAATGAGACTGACTTTGACGAAGACCAGTATCCTCCGGCTGAGGATAGGTATAAACAACTTGAAGACCGGTTAAGTGCGATGGAGATCCAGAAGATACCTGGATTGGACTTTGGTAACTTGGGTCTGGCATCTGGGTGGTGATCCCCCACAAGTTTAAAGCACCAGTCTTTGCTAAATACGACGGGGACTCCTGCCCAAAGCTACACCTTCATTCGTATGTTAGAAAGATTCAGCCATACACCGCTGACAGGAACCTCTGGATCCACTTCTTTCAAGATAGTCTTTCAGGGACTCAACTTGAGTGGTTCTATCAGCTAGAAGGAGCTAATTTCCATAGTTGGGAGGACCTTGCTGCTGCTTTTTACAAGTAGTACCAATATAATACCGACCTCGCTCCCACGCGTACCCAACTTCAGGGTATGTCTATGGGTATGAGCGAAGGTTTTAAAGATTACGCTCAGAAGTGGAGAGATCTTGCAGGTAGAGTCCAACCCCTGCTGGCTGACAAGGAGTTGATGGATATGTTTTTGGGGACCCTGTCTGGTCCATTTTTCAACCATTTGATCGAAAGTTCATCGTCAGGTTTTACTGAGTTAATCATGACTGGGGAGAGAATTGAAGCCGATATCAAGAGCGGCAAGTTACAGAAAGGTGCTTCGTCAAGTACCAAGAAGAAGCCTTTTAAGAAGGAGTCCAGTGCAGTTTATAGTTCAAAAAGCCAGAATTGACCCGAGCACCAACAAGCAGTTAATGCGGTGGTTATTTCAAGACCAATTGTTGCTACACAATGCAACACTCAGCCAAGGGCAGAGAGGCCTCAAAGACAGTTTACTCGGCTCAGCATGTCTTTATCTCAAATTCTGCCACAGCTGTTAAAGACTAACTTGTTGATTCCTAGAGAAGCTCCGAAGAATCCCAACACCACCTCACCGCTGTAAAATCCAAACGCCCGCTGTGCTTATCACTCTGATAGCCCGGAGCATGATACCAATAATTGCTAGGCTTTGAAGAATAAAGTGCAAGATCTGATTGACACTAAGGAGATTGAGTTCGAAGCGCCGAAAAAGCCTAATGTCATAACGACACCTATGCCCAAACATGACGCGGAAGTGAATGCTATTGGGGATGACGAAGAAGAGTTTGACATTGATAGCTGGATTTACCCGACTACCAACGGTAGATTGAGCAATTGGACAACGAAGGACTCTATGCCTGTTTCTTTTATTACCCAGTAATGAGACTTTTGTTTTAAGTTTGTAGCAGACAATTTTTAAACTTTACGGCCCGATGCCTTACCCGAGACACCGTGGCTTTGTTTGTGAGGGCTTTATATTTGTCATCTCCATATATCATTAATAAAAGCGTTGGACGTTTTCTTGCATTTCAAATTTTGCGCTCCTTGTTTTTCTTTTTATCTTGCAAAACAACTATTTTACACACACACTCACATATACAGGTCTACATCCACTCTGGATCCCACTGATAACGACTCTGCTACTGCCAGTAATGACTTCGAAAGTCCGATCAACCAAGCCGAGGATGAAGGTGAGGATGATTGCAAAGTGCCTGGTGAACTTGCTAGACCGTTACTTCAGGAAGAGCGGGTTATTCAGCCGCATGAAGAGCCAGTGGAAACAGTAAATCTGGGTACAGAGGTAGACAAGAAAGAGTTCAAGATTGGTGCAAATCTGGAATCTAGTGTTAAGCAACAGTTGATTCAGATGCTGCGTGACTATGTGGAGATCTTTTCTTGGTATTATGAAGATATGCCTGGGTTGGATACCGATATTATGGTTCACCGCCTGCCTACCAAGGAAGATTGTCCTCCAGTGAAACATAAAGTCCGCCGAATGCGCCCGGAGATGTCTGAGAAAATCAAGGATGAAGTTATGAAACAGTTTGATGCCAGTTTTATAGCAGTTACTTCTTACCCATAGTGGGTGGCCAACGTGGTTCCAGTGTCGAAGAAGGATGGTAAGGTTCAAATGTGTGTTGACTATAGGGATTTGAACAGGGCAAGCCCCAAGGATGATTTCCCTCTGCCTCATATCGACGTTCTGGTTGAAAACACTGCACAACATAAGGTCTTCTCCTTTATGGATCGTTTCTCCAGTTATAATTAGATTAAAATGGCTCCTGAAGACATGGAGAAGACAACCTTTGTTACTTAATGAGGTACCTTTTGCTACAAAGTCATGCCTTTTGGATTGAAGAATGCTGGGGGCAACGTATCAGCGCACCATGGTCGCTTTGTTCCATGACATGATCCACCATGAGATTGAGGTATACGTTGATGACATGATTGCAAGGTCCCAGACTGAGGAAGAACATCTTGACCACCTTCAGAAGCTATTTGACAGGTTGAAGTTGTACAGGCTGAGGTTAAACCCGAACAAGTGCACCTTCGGGGTGAGATCTGGTAAGCTACTGGGTTTCGTTGTAAGTGAAAAAGGTATTCAAGTGGATCCTGCAAAGGTGAAGGCTATACAGGAAATGCCAGCTCCCCGAAATGAAAAAGAAGTTAGAGGCTTTCTGGGGCGTCTGAACTATATTTCCCGATTCATCTCGCACCTGATTGTTACTTGTGAACCGATCTTCAAGTTACTGAAGAAAGATCAAGTGGTAAAATGGAACGATAAATGTCAACCCGCTTTCGAAAAGATCAAAGAATATCTCCAAGAGCCTCCTATTCTGATGCCTCCAGTTGAAGGGAGACCTTTGATCTTATACTTGACAGTACTCGATAATTCAATGGGGTGCGTGCTGGGGAAGCATGACGAGTCTGGCCGAAAAGAGCATGCTATTTATTACCTTAGCAAAAAGTTTACCGACTGCGAGACCCGTTACTCGTTGCTTGAGAAAACTTGCTGCGCTTTGGCATGGGTTGCTCGCCGGCTGAGACAGTATATGCTGACTCACACTACTCTATTGATATCAAAGATGGATCTAATCAAGTATATCTTCGAAAAGCCTTCCTTATCCGGAAGAATAACAAGATGGAAGATGATCTTGACTGAGTATGACATCCAATACACGACTCAAAAGGCAATTAACAAAAGTGTGTTGGCAGATCATCTGGCACATCAGGCAGTGGACGATTACCAGTCTATCAACTTTGAATTCCCGGATGAGAACATCATGTTGGTAACCGACTGTGAGACACCTGGACCGGATGAAGGACCTGAGGAAGGATTCCGATGGTCCATGTACTTTGATGGAGCTTCAAACGCTTTAGGTAATGGCATTGGCGCCGTAATCATATCTCCTGAAGGCTCTCATAATCCGCTCACCAACCGACTATGTTTCAACTGCACCAACAACATGGCGGAGTATGAAGCATGCATTATGGGTCTTCGAGCAGCTATTGACCTAAGAATTAAGTTCTTAAGTGTATTCGGAGATTCCGCTCTCGTGATCAGTCAGATCAAAGGTGAGTGGGATACGAAACACCCTAATCTTATTCCTTACAAGGAGTATGTGTTGACATTGCTTCCGCACTTCGAGGAGATAACCTTTGAACACTTCCCTAGAGAGGAGAATCAGTTAGCGGACGCATTAGCTACAATGTCTTCTATGTTCAAGGTCAGATGGGACAATGAGGCTCCTCATATTACCATTGAGAGGTTGGACGAACCTGCACATTGCTGTGACATTGAGACTGAAGAGGTAGCAGATAAACCCTGGTTTCATGAGGTAAAGAGGTATCTTGAGGCTCAGGAATAACCCGAGGGTGCGTCTGTTAATGACAAGAAGTTTCTGAGGAGGTTCGCGGCAAAGTTCTTTATCAGTAATGGCATCCTTTACAAGCGTAATCATGATTCAACCTTACTGCGATGTGTGGATAAGAACAAAGCAGAAAGGATCATGGTAGAGTTACATGAAGGTACTTTCGGGACTCATTCCAGTGGACACACCATGGCGAAGAAAATTCTACGGGAAGGATACTATTGGTCCATAATGGAAGCTGACTGTTATCAGCATTCTCGGACCTGTCACAAGTGCCAAGTCTATGCTGATAAGGTGCATATGCCTCCAGTACATCTGAACATCTTGACATCTCCATGGCCTCTTGCAATGTGGGGCATCGACATGATCGGCGAGATCAGACCTACGACATCTAACGGGCATCGTTTCATCCTGGTGGAAATTGATTACTTTATGAAGTGGGTTGAAGCAACTTCCTTTGCTACTGTAACCAAGAACGTCGTGGCACAGTTCATTCGGCACAATCTGATCTGTCGATATGGTGTACCAGAGAGGATCATTACGGACAATGGTAGAAATCTCAATAATAAGATAATCACAGAGCTCTGCAAGCAGTTCAAGATACAGCATCACAACTCTTCTCCCTACCGGCCGAAGATGAATGGGACTGTAGAAGCGGCTAATAAGAACATTAAGAAGATTGTGCAGAAGATGACGGTGACATACAAAGATTGGAACGAGATGTTACCATTTTCTCTTCATGGGTACCATACCTCAGCGCAGACGTCAACAGGGGCAACACCTTATTCCTTGGTATATGGCATGGAGGCCGTCTTACCCATTGAAGTTCAGATACCCTCTCTTCAGATTATGAAGGATGTAGGTTTGAGAGAAGATGACTGGATTTAGACCCGGCTTGATCAACTAAATTTAATCGACGAGAAGAGACTTACTGCTATTTGTCATGGTCAAATGTACCAAAAGCGAATGATCAAGGCATTTAACAAGAAAGTCAGACGACAAGAGTATCAAGTTGGGAATATGGTGATCAAGCGCATCATTCTACCTCAAGGTGATCCCAGGGGAAAATGGACCCCTACTTACGAAGGGCCATTTGTGGTTAAGAACATTTTCTCAGGAGGAGCTATGATTCTAACCACCATGGATGGTGACCACCTCCCTCACCCCGTCAATGCAGACATAGTGAAAAAATACTACGCATAATCAAAGACCCGCTAGGTCGACTGGCCTAGGAAAAAATAAGGGCTTCCCGGCGAACCAAAAGGGTTCGGGAAAAAATAAGGGATGAAAATGAAAAAATCTGTACACCTGGCAAGTCGAAAACCTGAAAAGGCGGCTTGGGTAAAAAAGGGTATCCCAATGGACTGAAAACCCGAAAGGGCGGTCCAGGCAAAAGTTAGGGATTAAAGCATAACACTATGTCTCATTGGATCACCTTGCAACCAGACTTTGGTATCGACTATCAAGCTTGGACGACACTGATCAATCTGATCTACCTTCAACCAAGTAGCAAAGTGATGAGATGCTCGAGGACATAAAGGCAATAGCAGAGTGGGAACCCAATGAGATTATTCACATAGTTGTTTTTCTTTGTTTTTCACAAATTGTATAAACTCTATTGTTCGGCGGCATTCTCTTACTAGGACGTCATCCTCTTGTACAAAAACGCCTATTTACAGGCCAAACTTCAAAGATCAATACAAGTTATTTTCACAAATAAATTTCAAACTATTTTCCTTTTTTCTGTTTTGTTTTGCAAAGAACGTCCAATGTTTAGTTTTTGATATATGCATTTGACATTGATTGCTGCTCATAAAAATGTACATGCGAAACAAAAGACAATTACTCGTAATATCAGAAACATAGGCAAAACGAGAAATGTCCAAATTGTACAATTGCTCTGTCCACCAGGTATAGGGATAGACCTAACTGGAGGAAGCGGTTGAAAGTACATTCATTCCCCGCAGAGTAAGAGAAAGTTAGTGGTGTTAGCTCTCCCCAGCTGAGACTCGCAACTGTGAATGAATCAGTAACATTCTCCCCAAGCAGAATTTATCCATCATCAACACTAGACGATTATCCCTAGAGGAGTCTGAAAACCTTCCCCAGCGGAGTATAAAAATATACATCCCCAGTAGAGTTGAAAGATTATCCCCAATAGACTCCGAAAGATCATCCCCAGTAAAGTCGCATTTGGAAAATCATCCCCAGCGGAGTTCCTTCCTTTCACAAAACATGAATTCAATCCCCAACAGGATTCGTTATCACCAGCAACGGTAATTCATCCCCAGCTGAATTTATCAACGGAATCCTCAACAGAACATCTCTTCCCCACAGAGTCATTCTCTCATCAGTTTATTCCCCAACGGAGTTATTCTCTCCTGCAGGTTTATTCTCACAAACATCTTCATCCACTATCTCCAATGGAAACAAAGAATTCAATTCTTTTCTCCAGCAGCAATCCGGGATTTATATTCCCCAGCTAAGAACATCACATTTTCATACATCATGACACATGCATATACGCATCATACAAACACAATCTCATTTATTTTGAGAACATCATTGCTTGATAGATATCATGCATTACATATAACTAACCTTTATCTTTAAGGAAGGATACAGTTAGATTTTCACAAAATTCAAGCTATGAAGCTTTTACATCAGTTGAATTACGGACATATTCCTAAATCTCAGCGAAGTTGTTGAATTATGGACTAGCTCCTAAATCTCAGCAAAGCAGTTGAATTACAGACAGGTTCCTAAATCTTAGCGAAGTTGTTGAATTACGGATAAGCTCCTAAATCTCAGCAAAGCAGATGAATTACGGATAAGCTCCAAAATCTCAGCATAAATACTCCCTCAGTCGAATTACAGACAAGTTCCTAAATCTCGACAAATGTTATCTCAATTTGAACTACAGACGAGTTCCTAAATCTCAGCAGAGATGGTTTCTTAGTTGAATTACAGACAGGCTCCTAAATCTCAGCAAAGTTGTTGAATTACGGATGAGTTCCTAAATCTCAGTGAGGTTATTTCCCCAGTTGAAGTACAGACAAGTTCCTAAATATCAGCATAATTGTTTCATCAGTTGAATTACGGACGAGTTCCTAAATCTCAGCGAAGATGTTTCTTCAGTCAAATTACAAACGAGTTCCTAAATCTCGACAGATATGTTCCTCAGTTGAATTACGGACGAGTTCCTAAATCTCAACAGATGGTTGCTTAGTTGAATTACGGACAAGCTCCTAAATCTCGACAAATTCAGTTGAATTACGGACGAGCTCCTAAATCTCGACAAAATCAGTTGAATTACGGACAAGCTCCTAAATCTCTACAAAATCAGTGGAATTACAGACAAGCTCTTAAATCTCGACAAAATCAGTTGAATTACGGATAAACTCCTAAATCTCGACAAAGCCAGTTGAATTACGGACAAGCTCCTAAATATCAGCAAAGATGTTTTCTTAGTTGAATTACGGACGAGCTCCTAAATCTCAGCAAAAGATGTTCTCTTAGTTGAGTACGGACGATCGAAGTTCCTAAATATCAACAGAGACGACTCACCAGCAGAATGACGGACGACGAATCTCCTAAATTTCTATCTCTCTCAACAAAGATCAGACTTCCCCAACGAAATCTTCCTCAACAACAGGTATATAATCTCTCGCTAAGGAATCTCTTATGCGATCGACACTCCTCCAAATGGTATCCGTAAGCCCATTCCCGGGATCACAAGACAATTACCACTTCATGCGAGTGCAAATTTCTGGGCACTCTAGTGTTCAATCCACTTCCACCTTCAGATTACGAAAGGCACAAAAGCCAATCTACATCCTCAGGTTTAAGAAGATTGAACAGGGGCATCTGTTGTACCCCAAAATTTGCCCTCTCATATTTCTCAAAACATTTCAAGAAAGATCTCCAAATTGCTCAAGGTAGCCCAAGAATTGGCCAGATAAGCTCTCTCCTAAGGCAATCCATCTCAAATTAGGGTTTCATGTTGCATCAAGATCCTTGAGTCCAAGTGGTCCCAAATTCTCAACATTGTCCTAATATGTTCTCAAGATCATCCATGTCAAGTTTCAAGCCTTGTAGAGGAAATTTGCTCAGTCAATTGCTCAAAATGTCCAAAAATCGACTGTGCTAGGGCAAAAGTAAACTGTGACCCACATACAATCAAACTTCAAGATTTTTGGTAAACATCCTCATTTTGAAGTGTATTTAATCATTTGATCAAGGGTTGATCATGATTCATCAAGGATTGCTCAAAATTCATCAAGATTCAAAAGTTGCTAAATTAGGGTTTTGCAGGAAAAGTCAACCCAACTTTGACCAAGCATAACTTTCTCATACTTTATTAGAAATGACCCATCCAAAGCTTATTGTGAAGAGGATGCAATTACCTACAATCAATAATCATATCCCAAGATCCAAATATGCACTCACAAGAAGTTATGAATTTAGACATTATAGGTTATTTTGAAAAGTCAACAAAAACACCTTTTTTGTCAAAGCTTCATACATAAGCCTGGAATATCAAATTTAGATGAGACCAAAAGGGTTGGTTAGAGGACATCTCAAGCTTTCTAAAAAGTCCAAGAACACCTCCAGAGGTCCAAAATTGAAGAAGTTATGCATTGTTGAAGTTGGACTTTTTTGAAAAATTGCCAAAAGTTAACTATCCCCAAAACATCAAATTTGGCCAAATGGGCCCATTCTTTTTCACTTGTTTTGGGTTGGCATTATTGCCCAAGTGCTCTAGCCTTGGCCATGTGTCCATATCATATTTTTATTATTTAATTTGGTTTTTATTTGAATTAATTCATTTTAAATCAAATTAAATTAAATAAAATAAAAAACATTGAAAACTAAAGATCTTGTGAT
Source organism: Vicia faba (assembly GCA_948472305.1). Lineage (NCBI taxonomy): Eukaryota > Viridiplantae > Streptophyta > Magnoliopsida > Fabales > Fabaceae > Vicia > Vicia faba. The sequence continues at coordinate 1,267,845,717 of OX451736.1, read as the reverse complement.
CATTTCAGGTCTTGTTATACAGCTAGCACCCTTCCAAACTCGTATCAAGGCAATTGTGTACAAAAAGATTCAAATCAAGCCAATTTTGGAAAGCTTTAAAAGAAGAATCAAATCAAATATCCAAGCATTGAAAGAGAGATATTTGGACAGAGTTTGTTACCCTAATGTATTGATAATACATAAGGGTCGTGTGCAGACCAAAATAAGGGTTAGAGATTAGTTGGAGAGCAGGACCAAAGTTTGCAAAAACACCAAAAAAGTGTGAGATCGAAATCAAGTCTAGAGGCAGTTTCAAGACTTGAGACTTGTCTCAATCGTTTCCTGGCAGCTTCCACAACCTAAACCAATCAAAATCACATGTTTCCAGACCCTCCCAAGCGCTGTAAGTCTTCACGAAGCCGCCCTGTTCTTGAATTAGATTTATACGATTCTTGCATCTATAATGAAAAATAATTGCATATTCTAAATCACCATGTCATTTGCTAGCTTTTTGCAATAACCAATTTCATTCATATGCCTTATATCATGAATCACCATGGTTAGGGTTTCTTGGAGTTTTTTGGGGATTTTGTTTTCAGGTACAATTAGCCTTCGTAATGGCTATGGTTGTGATCAGAAGAAGATGATGAGCCCAACCATGCTCTTAGAATGCATTTCCATGGCCTGTAGGAGATTTGGGAGGAACCCCTGTCTGTAGCGAAGAACATTTTTCCGTAGGTATAGGTGATGCTGTTTTTAGCCACGGTTCAAGGAAGGGAACAATGAGTTGTCATCCCCCCATTTGTCCTTTCAAACGAGAGCGCGCTTTTTTCTTTTTCTGACCATTGAATTTGGTTTTTTTATATTATTATTACTTTGTGTTTTATTAACAATAAGAACCACTTGGCCTAGTGGTTGCCACACATGAGTTCAGGGCATTAGAGGCTGGAGGTCAGGGGTTCGATCCCTGCCTCCATCATTTGTTATTTTTCTTAACAATTTTAGGTAATCATGTGCGTACTCAAGCCTAAGATACACCATGGACTCTCACCATCCAGCACGCCAGATGGCCAGATGGCCAGATCTGGTGGTCAATATCAAAGGAGCACCATAGGCCAGTCAAACGCACATGCATTGGATTACAGAAAGTCAACATGGACAGCACAATTGGGCCAGAAAAATTGCTTTCTACACCTCCAAAAACTGGCCCATTCTCACTCTTTTTTTTATTTTTTTTATTTAATTTAATTACTTTATTTTGTTTAATTAATTTACTAACCAATAACATAATTTCTTTTTTATCAAAAAATCACAAAAAATGTTTTTACCCAATTAAAATTCAGACTTTTATTTTTTATTAATAAATACTAATTAATTAATTAGGATATTAATTAGGTAACCTTAATTTATTTTGTAAATAAATAAAATCAATTAGAATTAATTAGGTTTTAACTTTAGTTTAATTATTTTATTTTCTTTCCTAAAATAATAAAAACTCCAAAAATATGTCATTAATTATTTTTCATTAATTAATTAATTAAATAATTAATTTAGCATTTAATTTTAGGACTTAATTTCTTTTCTTAAATAAAAAACAACAAAAAAACCATTTTCTTTAATCAAAAGGGGTCAAAACCCTAATTTCACATTCAATCCAATTCACTCGCGCGATTTATTTTTCCTTATTCAATTATCGATGTATCTGCTCTCGGTTTGTAATAATTAATTAGGATATTTATTTTACCGCTTTATTTTATTTTCAAAGGGTTGCTTTTGGCGATGTAAATACCTGACGCCTTGTAATAATTTAGTTTAATTTCCGCACCTTTAATTTCTACAAATTATACAACTGTTAGATGTTTGATAATAAGGTTTGCATGACAAGAATGAATGCTTAATCTAAAATCAAATTAGATCACCCTAAACATGTGCAAAGATAAAAATAACTGAAATCAACACACTCGCACATGCACACTCCTAGGGTACACCCCACTTGGTTTCCTTTGTAAACAGTCATTGAGTATAGGTTGTTTTAGAGGTCGTCCTCTTGTCTAAAAGATCATAAGTTGCCTCAAAATGGTTGCCTCGGATATCGTTGCTTCAGATAAATGATCTAAGACATTAGGGTTACCGCTAAGACATCCTAACGTTGCTTTAGTGACCGTATGTCCCTCTTTCGAATTGACCCTCAAACTCCAATGACGGTGCTACCTACTCACTAATAGTGGGATAACATTGTCTAAAGGAAATTAGCATAGAACGATTCTTTTTTCGAGTAGGTAGATTAGTTCTTAGATACTTGCTCAATCAAAACAAACTTTTTCACACTTACACTCCTTTACAAACAAGTTTTCAAAAACACTTCATTACACTCTTGAAGACAGAAGCAAGAGTTAAATTGAAGTTAAAACAAAAACTTTTAAAAGCCCACAAACACAAAGAAAACAATTTTGAAAATGATGAGCAAGTACCTAAGAGCCCGTAGATAACTACTGATACAAAGGGTGTTAATACCTTCCCTTTCTATAATCTACCCCCCGTACTCAGAAATATCTCGAAAAAGGAATTTTTCTGTGCTTTTTTCCTTTCCTTGTTGGATAAAATAAAAGTCAGTGCGACTCTTGCTTACCGCGACATTTTGCGAAAACAAACGCAAAACGCAAAATAGCAAAATTTCCTTAACGAAATAGGGAAACCACGTCCCGGTTCTGGCCACCGTATCACAACTACCAAAAACTTTTTTTCCATGTTTTGCTTTATCTCTTAAAACAAAAGACCAAAAATATTTTCTTAAGCAAACTTATTTCTTTTCTTAAATAAATAAGTAATTTCGTTTCTTGCACCTTATGATCCATTCGATATGGTTGTAATAATAACTTAGGATTTAACCTTACTTGAAACCCATTCATAAATATGTACCCCCATCCCCCAAAAGCGATTTAATAGCTTAGATTTTATTTTTTCGCATTTTATTCACTTTTCATATATTGCTAGTAAATAGGATGTATGGCAAGACATGAAAACAACAAAATAGACAACCCTAATCAAGGTTAAAATGCATGCAATCAAACACACTATTCACACATGCACCCTTAGGGTAATCCCATTTCGTTGCCTATCAAAAAAATAGTCATGTCCCTCGAACATGGGCGTTTTAACAAAGACCCTCGATAAAAGATCGTAGTCCCTCAATGTTGCCTTCGGTAAACGATCTAGTCCCTAAAATGACATTTCTAAAATGTTCCATGAGTTGCCTTCTATGATTATACAAACATCCCTACACACGTCCCTTCAAATCCAACAATGGGGCTTCTTACCAAATCAATGGTAAGATAGCAACATCTAAAGGAGGAGGAAAAGAACATTTAAGACCGTTTTGAGTAGGTAGGTTTGCTCTTAGTTACTCGCTTGCTCACGAAAAAAACATTTTATACACTAACACTCTCATTTTGAAACATCTTTGAAAACAACACTTTGTACTCGTTCTTATAGAGACGAGAACCATTACAAAGACACCTTTTCAAAATCACTTTCAAAAACACATTTCACAAACACATCTTCGAACTATTTTCCAAACAAACACTTTGTACGCGTTCTTATAGAGACGAGAAACATTACAAAGACATTTTCAAAATACTTTCAAAACCCACACCACAAGCACATTCAAACAAAAGCAAGTGATTTAACAAGTAACTAAGAGCCCATGGAAAACCATGGATGAAAAGGGTGCTAACACCTTCCCTTTTCATAATCTACCCCCCGAACTCAAGAAAACATCTCTAAAGGTCTTTGCTGTGCTTTTTCACCTTTCCTATTTGGATAAAAGAAAAGTCAGTGGCGACTCTTGCAAAACCGCAACATTTGCAAACACAAACGCAAAACACCTCAAGTCAGTTCTCCCACCGTATCACAGAAGTCAAAGGTTGTCCGTCAAGTGATCCGACGGGACATATTCATACGCTTTAATTTCCTAACTTTTCCTGGACTGCCCTTTCGGGTTTTCAGTCCACCGGGAAACCCTTTTTTGTCCAAGTCTCCCTTTCGGCTTTTCAACTTGCCGGGTGTACAGATTTTTTCATTTTATCCCTAATTTTTGCCCGAACCTTTTGGTTCACCGAGATGCCCTTGTTTTGCCTAGATATGTCAACCTAGAGGGTCTCTTATGCGTAGTATCTTTTGACTATGTCTACTTTCGTAGGGTGTGGCAGGTCGTCTCCATCCATGGTGGTCAAGATCATTGCCCCACTGGATAATATGTTTTTGATTACAAATGGTCCTTCATAGGTAGAAGTCTATTTGCCCCTGGGATCACTTTGTGGCAAGATGATACGTTTGATCACTAGATCCCCAACTTGATATACTTGGCGCTTGACTTTCTTGTTGAAAGCCTTAATCATCTGTTTTTGATACATTTGACCATGGCAAACAATAGTAAGTCTCTTTTCATCAATCAAATTCAGTTGATCAAGTCGAGTCTGGATCCAATCGTCTTCATTCAACCCTGCATCCTTCATAATCCTCAGGGAGGGGATCTGAACCTCAATGGGCAAGACAGCCTCCATGCTGTAAACCAAAGAAAAGGGTGTTGCCCCGGTTGATGTGCGAGCCGTGGTACGATAACCCTGGAGAGCGGATGGTAACATCTCATGCCAGTCTTTATATGTGACTATCATTTTCTGTATGATCTTCTTAATGTTTTTATTTGCAGCTTCGACAACACCATTCATCTTTGGCCGATAGATAAGAATTGTGATGATGGATCTTGAATTGCTCTCATAAAGCAATGATCATAATGTTATTGAGATTTGTACCATTGTCAGTGATGATCCTTTTCGAGATACCATATCGGCAAATAAGGTTTTGCTTGATGAAGCGGGCAACAACATTTTTGGTAACAGAAGCGAAGGAAGCTGCTTCAACCCACTTTGTAAAATAGTCAATGGCCACTAGGATGAAGCGGTGTCCATTGGAGGCTGTTGGCTTGATTTCTCCAATCATATCAATTCCCCACATAGCAAAGGGCCAAGGAGCCGTCAAGATATTCAGAGGAACCAGAGGTACGTTCACCTTGTCAGCATAAATTTGACACTTATGACAGGTTCGAGAATGTTGATAGCAATCTGCTTCCATGGTAGACCAATAATAGCCTGCCCGTGGGATTTTCTTCGCCATCGTATGCCCATTGGAGTGGGTACCAAAAGTACCTTCATGTAATTCAGCCATGATCTTTTCATCTTCAACCTTATCCACACACTGAAGCAAAATGGAGTCATGATTGCGTTTGTACAGGATACTATTACTAAGGAAGAATTTAGCAGAGAATCTCCTTAAGAACTTATTATCATTAATTGAAGCTCCTTCTGGATAATCTTGAGCCTCGAGATACCTCTTGACTTCATGAAACCAAGGCTGGTCCACTACCTCTTCAGTATTAATCTCGTGACAGTGCGCTGGTTCATCCATTCGTTCGATGGTGATTTAGGGAGCCTCATTATCCCAATTAAGTTTAAACATAGATGACATTGTGGCTAAAGCGTCTGCTAGCTGATTTTCTTCTCGCAGGAAGTGCTCGAAGGTAATCTTCTCAAAATGTGGGAGCAATGTCAAAACATGTTCTTTGTAAGGGATAAGGTTTGGGTGCTTAGTGTCCCATTCCCCTTTGATTTGACTGATGACCAAAGCTGAATCTCCAAACACATCTAAGGATTTGATTCCCAAGTCTATGGCAGCTCTGAGACCAAAGATGCATGCTTCATATTCTGCCATGTTGTTTGTATAGTTGAAGCTAAGTCTGGCAGTAAAGGGAGTATGACACCCCTCTGGAGATATGAGTATAGCACCGATACCATTGCCGAGTGCATTGGAGGCTCCATCAAAGAACAGAGTCCATTGGGATCCTTGTTCAGGTCTTCCGTATGGCCTGAATTCTTCATAGTTGTCTAATGTCATGATGTCTTCATCCGGGAATTCAAACTTCATGGACTGATAATCTTCTACAGCTTGATGAGCAAGATGATCAGCTAGCACACTGCCCTTTATAGCTTTTTGGGTAGTATATTGTATGTCGTACTCTGTCAGGATCATCTGCCATCTAGCTATTCTCCCAGAAAGAGCAGGCTTTTCAAAGATGTACTTTATCGGATCCATCTTAAATATCAACAAGGTAGTATGAGTCATCATATACTGTCTTAACCGGCGAGCAGCCCATGCCAGAATGCAACAAGTTTTCTCGAGCAGTGAATACCTGGTTTCACAGTCGGTAAACTTTTTTCTCAAGTAATAAATAGCGTGCTCTTTTCGGCCAGACTCGTCATGCTGCCCCAATACACACCCCATCGAGTTTTCTAAAATAGTCAGATACATGATCAATGGTCTTCCCTCGACTTGTGGCATAAATACAGGAGGTTCTTGTAAGTATTCTTTGATTTTGTCAAAAGCAACTTGGCACTCATCATTCCATATGACTACTTGATCTTTCTTCAATAGTTTGAAGATTGGCTCACAAGTAGCTGTCAGGTGAGAAATGAATCTGGAAATATAGTTCAAACGTCCCAAGAACCCTCTGACTTCCTTCTCAATACGAGGAGCATGCATCTCTTGTATTGCTTTAACTTTGGCAAGATCGACCTCAATACCTTTGTTACTGACGACAAAGCCTAGGAGTTTACCAGATCGTACTCAAAATATGCACTTGTTTGGATTCAACCTCAGCTTGTACTTCTTCAGTCTCTCAAACAACTTTTGTAAGTGATTAAGATGTTCTTCTTCTGTTTGTGATCTGGCTATCATATCGTCTATGTAGACCTCTATTTCATGATGTATCATGTCTTGAAATAAAGCTACCATGGCGCGCTGATAGGTTGCCCCTGCATTCTTCAGTCCGAATGGCATCACCTTGTAGTAGAATGTGCCCCGCTGTGTGACAAATGTTTTTTTCTCCATGTCCTCAATAGCCATTTTGATTTGGTTATAACTTGAGAATCCGTCCATGAAGGAAAACACTTTGTGTTGTGCCGTATTATTAACCGGGATATCAATGTGGGGGGAGTGGAAAATCATCTTTAGGGCTCGCCCTATTCAAATCTCTGTAATCCACACACATTCGTACTTTGCCATCTTTTTTAGGTACGGGAACAATGTTGGCAACCCATTGAGGGTACGAAGTAACAGCCAAGAATCCAGCATTGAATTGCTTCATGACCTCCATTTTAATCTTTTTCTGACATATCAGGTCTCATGCAGCGAACCTTTTGCTTTACTGGCGGATAATCTTCTCTTGTAGGTAGACGATGTACCACGATGTCTGTATCAAGTCCTGGCATGTCTTTATATGACCAGGCAAATACTTCGACATAATCATGCAACAGCTGAATCAGACGCTCCTTGACACTGGGTTCCAGATTGACACCCACCTTGACCTCTTTTTTATCCTCCTCGGTACCTAGGTTGATTGTATCCACAGGTTCCTCGTGAGGCTGAATGGTTCTTTCCTCTTGTTGTAGCAGTCTGGAAAGTTCCCCTGGTACTTTACAATCTTCCTCACCTTTGTCTTCGGCTTGGTAGATTAGATCCTCAGAGTCACAAAAGGCCATAGCAGTATCGTTACCCATGGGATCCAGAATGGATGGGTACCTGCATTTGTGAGTGTGGGTGTGTGTAAGGGTATAGCCATCTTTAAAAAATAAAATGTAAAAGAAAAAAACAATGAGCACAAAAGTTTGTATGCGAAAAACGTCCATGATTCATTGAATGTCATATGAAGATGAAATAATAACCCTTACAAATGGACCATTGTGCCTCGGGCAAGACACAGGTTTTAAGAGTGCGAATTGTTTTTTTTTTAATATTACAGATCCAACAAAATGTAAAGATAAATTACTGAGGGATGAAAGTTATTGGGACGAAGTCTCTAGCCTCCCAATTGTGGAGCCCTCCATTGACAGTTGGAAAGATCCAGTCCTCTAAGTTGCAATCATCTTCACCATCTTCTACCGCGTTGACCTCTCGGTTGCTAATCTTCAAGGGTGGCCCTCCAGCACGGGCACGTCGTACAGCCTTTTGAGCACTTGAAGTGAAACCTAAGCCAAACTTGTCAGACTTATACGGGATATCCGGAAGTTTCCCCCAAATGGTGTATCCACCTTCCTCTACTACTGCTTTGGCATCCTTCAGAGATGACATCCGGAGTGGAGGCCTTGTAATCTTGGGAATCTGGGACATAGTTTTGGTTACTGCTACCTCTTGGGGAACCTCTTCGAAGGGTTGAAAAGGAGTTTCAATGAACTCGCCGTCCAATTCCACATACCTGAAGGAATTGAGATGGCTGATCATGTATTCTTCCTCTCTGTGGATAGTGATAATCTTTCCTTGAACCAGATACTTCAGCATATGGTGCAATGTAGAGGTGACAACGCCAGCATTATGGATCCATGGCCGTCCTAGTAGGCAAGAGTATGAAGGGAGGATGTCCATTACATAAAAGGTTGAATTTAAAGTTTGAGTCCCAACCTTTATGGGGATATCCACCTCCCCGTGTACCATCCTCTTCGAGCCATCAAATGCCCTTACTACTATGTTACTTGGCTTTAACATTAGTTCTTCACAGTCAAGTCTGTCAAGAGCTTTTTTCGGTAAGACATTCAAAGATGAACCAGTGTCCACCAAAACATGGGCTATAGTTGTGCCCCTACATTCCACAGAGACATGTAATGCCTTGTTGTGCTTTCTTCCCCTTGGTGTCAGATCAGCATCTGAGAAGCCTAGGACGTTATCCGCTGTCAAGCTGGCCACGCAATCTTAAAATTGATCAACAGACGTCTCTTAAGGCACATGGGCTGTTTTTAGGAACTTCGCCAAGGCTTTTGCATGTGCCTCGGAACACAGTAGTAATGCCAGCATGGAGATTTTGGAGGGAGTTTGCCCCAACTGTTCAACTACGTCGTAGTCGCTCCTCTTTATAATTTTTAGGATCTCCTCCATTTCTTTCTTGGAGGTCTCGGGGATAGTCAGTGATTGAGCCTTCGTCCGGACATGCTCTACTTGAATACTTTTTCCTCGAGTTTCAGCTGTAGGGGTCTTGGTAGGAATGACAACAGGAGTTGTAACGACTTCGTCAATAGGAGCACTTACAGAGATGATTATGGGTACGGAAGTAACCTTTGGAATAACCACGGGTCCAAAAACTGCCTTTGGGGGGCAATTTTTGGAGAAAAGATCCTACCGCTTCGGGTAATTTTACTAGTTCTGGTAATATTGCTGATGTCAGAATCTTCTTCTTCGGAGTTTGTCTCTTCGGCAGCCAGACCATCATGTTTGATGCCATGGTAGTAAATGTCTCCTCCGTAATTCTATGACACAGTTTGGTCTGATTCATATGGGACTGGCCCAGGCATTGTGATTATTAGAGGAGTTACTTTTGGAACCGATGTAATTCTAACGGGTCTTTTGGTGGAGACCCTGGAAGAATTGGCGGAGATGGTAATGATTGAAACATCTTTAACAAGAACAGGTGAAACAGGAGTACTTTCAAACAGAATTTCTTTGTTGTCTATCAAGCATTGAATGCATGTTTTCAACAAAGGGCAATCAGTTGGTGAGGATAAGCAGAGATGGCAATCTTCATTACATCCCGGGAACACACCGACTTTCAACAAGTTTATCTTAATGGTTGGAAGTGGGGTCACGAGTTCGTCCACTGTGGTAACAAACAAATCTTCTTCGATAGCATTGGTATTGTGACCATGTCTGGGCATAGGAGCAGAAATAACATTTGGCTTCTCGGGCGCATCAAACTCAATTTATTTTGCTTCAATGAGGTCTTGTATTTTGTTTTTCAAGGCCCAATAGTTATTAGTATCGTGACCAGGACTTTCAGAGTGATATGCGCAACGGGCATTGGGGTGATAATGAGGGGATGTTGTGTTGGGGTTTTTCGAAGCTTCTTTCAAAGTTGCCAAATTGGATTTCAGAAGATGCGGTAATACTTGAGACAGAGTCATGTTGATTCTCGTGAATTGCCTGACTGGACTTTCCACCCTTGGTTGCTTACTTCTTTGTTGATCAGACGTAGCCTTTGGAATCATAACAGCCCCTACCATTGGTCAGCGTTCGGATCTCTCTTGGTTTCTTTGCGGATATACTGCAGCTACCTCTTTCTTCCCAATAAAAGGCTTCCTCACGGCTGTAGAAGAAGATGAATCCTTCTGAATCTTTCCATTTTTTATGCCAGCTTCCACCCTCTCTCCGGTTAGTATTAATTTAGTAAAGCCTGCAGAAGAACTTCCGATTAAATGGTTGAAGAAAGGGCTCAATAAATTGCCTAAGAACATGTCCACCAATTCCCTTTCAGACAGAGGGGGTTGAACTCTTCCAGCCAGATCTCTCCATTTCTGTGCGTAATCCTTGAAACCCTCATTGGAAGCCATAGCCATACTCTGAAGTTTAGTACGGGTAGGCGCCAAATCAGCATTGTATTGATATTGCTTATAGAAAGTTGCGGCAAGATCTTCCCAATTATAGACGTTGGCTCTTTCTAGTTGGTAAAACCAGTCGAGTTATGTTCCAGATAGACTATCTTGGAAAAAATGCACCCACAAGTCTTTATCAGCGGAGTGTGGTTGGATCTTTCTCACATATGATCGGAGATGCATCTTAGGACATGACACCCCATCATATTTTGCAAACAAAGGCACTTTGAATTTCGGAGGAATCACAATCCCCGACACTAGTCCCAATTCCTCAAAGTCTAAGCCTGGCACCTTTTGTATTTCCATCGCGCTCAAACGCTCTTCGAGATGTCTGTACTTATCATCAGCTGGAGGATACTATTCCTCAGAGTAGTCTTACTCTTCTTCCTCCTCTTCAGATTCTGAAGGGACCGTTGTTTCCTTTCCTTCCCCCTCTCCTTCACCGGATGTTGTTGCAAAATTCAAAGTCCTCCTCGTCTGCTCATGAAATCTTCTCCCCATGTTCAAGACTCCATTTACCTTCTTTGTTTTCTTTTTCTTCTCTTCAGCTAGCAGAGTCTTCAATTCTTCTTGCCCCTTGGCTAGGGTCATGAGCAACTGTTGAAACTGTGTGTTCTGAGCTTGGATATCTTTGATTGTTTGTTCGAGATCCATCTTACTGAAATAAACAGTAGAGAGATGAGGAACCTTGTTGCAAAAGACCTGTTTATGTTATGATGAATGATATGTGCATATGCAATGTTTTCAAGGATTTCAAAGATTCAAGTTCGTTTTAGACAAAAAGAAAACACACGTTATATTAATAAGATAAATTTTGAGTACATCAATGCCCCTTGGACAAAATAATACAAAACTCTAAGATAAAAAAGTAGTGTGTATCCTCTTTGGTGCAATGTAGGCATTTAGAGTCTGCTCCTCATGAAGTAGCCTAGTGAGTTCCAAAACCTTCTTCTCGCTTGTGTAGAATTGGGCTTCAAAAGTATCTCACTCTCCTTTGAGTTGTATCTAATACCTCTGTAGGTCTTCAAGAGAAGTGGGCATGTCAGGATGTAGGATAGTGTATGGAACATCTCCCTCCTTAATAGGCTCAATGATTATCGGGAGGATGGAAGGATAAGGCATCATAAGACTTTGAGCACGAGTTCGTACCCATTTGAGATAAGGCTCAAGAGGGATGGAATTCTTGTGCCCCAAAGTCTTGCTATCCACCTTATTTAGCATCCTCCAAGCTCGGATGAATCTCTGGAGAAGACCTTGATCGTCGTTGTCGTAGTCGAATACCAAACCTTGGATCAGCATCTCGTGCGGGCCATCCCTTCGGGCGTAACCAAACTGTCTTAGAGCTAAGAATGGGTTATAGGTGATGCCTCCCCTAATTCCAAGTAGAGGGACATTAGGGAATTCTCCACAACGGTCAACAATGATAACATTCTCTTTGAATCGGGAGCACTGTGATACGGTGGGAGAACTGACTTGAGGTTTTGCGTTTGTGTTCGCAAATGTTGCGGTTTAGCAAGATTCGCCACCGAATTTTATTTTATCCAAAAGGAAAGGTAAAAAAGCACAGGAAAGACCTTTGAGATTGTTTTTGGGTTCGGGGGGTAGATTATGAAAAGGGAAGGTGCTAGTGATCGTGGGATTTGTACTTATGTATCCAATGATTCGGACTGCAAGTGCATAGTCTTGTCGAGTAGTTTTAAAAGATATCGAACCACAGAGACTGATGAATCGATCTACCGTCTTCTATTATTACTTTGTAAATATAAAGCTAATGAATATTTGATTTGGGTTGTAGGGGAAACTAATTACTAAATTAAGTTGTATCAATGAGCTTAATTACCAGCATGCAACAGTCGTACCTCGGGAACTAGCGACATGTCAGGCGTCTTTATATTTTCAAAACAGTTTTCAGTAAAACCTATCTAGTTTAAAAACCCTCGTCTCACACTGTCGTTTTGTTGATCTAGGCTATGCAGTTAAGTCCTAACGTACGCTTCTGCCATCCCGTAGGAGTTAAAAACACTTTTTGGAAACTAAACAAAATCTTAATTAACTTTAAAGTGCTTCCGCTGTATTTTAAGCCAATGCCTAATTACTACAGTCCAGTTAAAAGATCTCAAACTTCCGCTTTGTTGACCCTAACCTCTATCTGTTTTTTACCTCCGTAACAAAACAATTTAATGATTTGAAAAATAGTAACTTAGGCTAGAAAAGAAAGTTTCGTAGTAAAAATAGTCCTGACTAAGCTACTCGTTCCCTCGGTTGATTGACTTTACATACCGGTATAAGATTTTTAGCCTGACATAATATTAAACCAAATCGCAGAATAATTTAAAGGACAAACACAAATAAGCATAATTATATTAATTAATAAACAATAAGAATTTGTAAACATAAACCTGGAAATAACTCTGAAGACAGAAGCACTCCTGCACAAATTGTAGGCTTTGCTTCGATCGGAGGATATATTTAACCGTACAGAAGAAAATAAAACTGAAAAGAATAATGCTCGAAAGAAATAACTGGGAAAAGAAATAATGCTGAAAAGAATGCTGCTGAAAATAATATTCTGCTGAAAATAATATTCGCCCAATAAAATCTCTAAACTTTCTTGCCTAAAAGAAGAACCCTTTCTACTGTGGTCTCAGGCTCTATTTATAGTGCTTGCTTGATCCGTTGCTCTCGAAAATACAGGAACAGTTTACTTCCTTCTTTGAGAAATAATAGGCCATTCAATTGTCACGTTCGTTGCTCCTTTGACTGAGTGGGTGAGAAAATGTAGGACACTGTTGGATTAACCCTTGAACGCGCTTCTGCCCGTTGGATGAGGAGAAAGTGGAGTAATGGGCTGTGACGTTCGTCACACTCAAGTGACTATCGTCACTTGGTCTTCATGGCACGTGATGTTCGTCACGTCCCCTTGGCGATCGTCAGGGCTTTCTTACTTGTGGGCCACGTGCTCACATGTGTGATGGGCTTTTGGGCTGGTTTCTTCTCCTTAGGCCTTTTTACTACTTTTTGCACCCTTTTTTCTTCATTTCTTCAAAAGTGTTCGGCTCGGTGCATATCTGCAAAAATAGAAAAATACCTGCATAATACTTATAAAATAATTTAATTTAAACTAAAGTATGAGAAATATTTGGTGTATATCAAGCCAGAAATATCACATATTTGTGTGTCATCAAACTCCCCCATACTTAAACTTTGCTTGTCCTCAAGCAAATGCTAAGTACGATGTTTTTCTAAACAAGGTTATGACTCGGATCAACTAATATATAGTTGCGTTGTGTTTTTGTCAGAAAATCGGTGGTTTGATTCGTGCTCCATTACTACGTCTACGACGCTAGACAGTCCCATTTTACGTAAACTAGTTACAGGTCCTATCATAGCCTACCTCGAGTATTTGTCTTGTTTTGCCCCTTTCATTCTAGCGCAATCACATTAAGCCCTTTATCTTCACACGCACATAGCAGAACAGTCGGTTAGTGGTTATGATCCTTTTAGACTTTTAGAGGTTTCTGGCACAGTAATGTGGCAACCTTTAATTCAAATGTTGGATGCGGGGGATCAGACCGTAATCTGCCCTACCGAGTTCAGTACCAGGTGCTCCTGAACCATCCATCAAATGAATTTTCATGTTACTTTGTAAGGTTTACATCCTTTGGATTAGGCGATCGGGTGAGGACCGTCCAATTTAATCGGCGTGTTTCCTTGCAATATTTTGCTGAAATATTCTATCATCCACTTATATTCATCGACTTCCTGCGTAGTTTGTGTTTAAGACGATGCTGACTGCTAATATAAACTACTCAAGGTTACTTATAAAGACTAAACTCAGGGTGTTGGAAACAACAGGTACTTGAACTGATCTATCATACTCTGGGGTTGTAGAGTGTCTAGACGGTAGAAATTTCGCTTAATCTTGCCCCAATTCCTGATGATTAAAGATTTTGCAGTCTATTTACTTTGTCGAGTGAGAAATTTTTTTTTATGGGCTCAAAAAGAAGGGGGAGTCTAAAAGAACAACACAAATTGCTGCAATAGATAACTTGATAAATTTTTTTTATTTAATTAAAGATAACAAAAGGGAAATTACAAAGAAATTTTTTATTGAATTAAAGATAACAGAAGGGAAATTACAAAGAAAATAAAAATTACTAGGAAAAAGGGAAATACTTCCTCCCCCATACTTGAATCATACATTGTCCTCAATGTATTGATAGAAGCGGGAAAGGGGAAATAGAAACTGGATAATCATTCTTCCTCCTCTTGTCTTTGGTATCGGCCACGTGTCCTTGCTCTTCGACGTGCTTGCCCCCATGTCTGGAAGATTCGCCGCCATCTCTATGGGATATGATATTATGCAAGTCGTCAACACGGAGTGTTAAGGCTCGCATATCTGCCGTTATTCCGATGGTGAATTCCAGCATACTTTGATCGTGCCTACGAGCGTAGTCATTTTGGTCTCTCTGCATTTGTTGCATGAGAGTCATCATCTCGATTTGGCGCGTCTCGATACTCTGGTGGCGTTGAGTGGACAACTAGTTTTGTTGCATTATTGCGGCATATATTGCGTCGATGGTGGCAGGATTGTTGGCTTGCTGGGGTTGGGGCTCTTACTGCTCTAATTCTTCTTCGATTTCGTCAGCGACAGCGTTGTTGGCCTCACCTTGATTTCCTTGCATATTTTCTCCGGGTTCTGGAGCGTTCAGGTTGTAAAGCCAGTTATCCGGATTACCCAAGTAAGTACGATTGTGATTTGACATGATCACGCTACGAACTTTTACATTCTTAACCATTAGATAGTACCCTCCAGCTTCTCTCACTTTGATCAGGCGGCCAACTCTACAGTTATCAATATCCGTATAAACTGCTGGCAGCGGAGGTAGGAGTTGAATCCTTTCCCCCCAGTTCAGGTGAACTGCGATTGTGGTGACAATGCCTCCAATACAAAAAGGCGTAGTCCCGTTTCTTGTAACGAGGTTTTGAATGTGGGCCATCATTAAAGTAACGGGATTAAGACAGAGGTTTTGTGAAAAGGTACAGTGAAGAGCATACAACTCTTTAGTGTTGACTTTGTTGTTATTTGCCCTTCCCAATACTGTGTTTGCCATAACACGGTGTAAGAAGCGAATGTTCGGGTTGTGGATGTGAGAGGCGTAACGTGCTTCGAGATTAACATTTGGTTCACCGGTTATTCTCTCCCATAGTGCGTATGCACTTCCATTCCAATCCAATTCCAGGGGAATACGATATTGCATATTATTCCCACGGGGAAAATGAAATATGTCGCTCAAAATTTCATGGTTGAGTGTGTACTCTCGGTTGAACATCCGAAATTGAGCGGCTCCCGTTAGGTGTGCGTCTGCATCATCTCGAGTGTGATAGGCGTAGGAACTCAAGAATTCCAACGTGAGAGCTTCGTAAGTTGGTGTGTTCATCGTGCTAATAAAGCTTAGGCCAGTTTTATTCAGCAAGCCTTGCATATGAGGTTGCAAGCCTAATTCTTGCAAGTAATTGTTGTCGACGAACCGCGTGGATGTTAGCCCTCGACGATGGAATTTTTTGTACCTCTCTTTTTGAAGTTCACCTGCTTCTCCTTGTCGGAGCACGAGATGTCGCATGTCGGGTTCGGGTTGGTTGGCCATGATTTTTGAACTTGATAGAAAAAATGTATTTGTGGTAAAGGGATGGAAAGTGGGTGGTAGTGATGGAACTAAGGATGGAAGAGAGGTTTATATAGATGGTTTTGTTGAGTAAGAAATTTAATGGGGTTTATGGGAGAATTTTGAATATGAGAGGTTATGGAAGTTATGGGTGAATGGAGTAAATGGGGTAGTGGGGGGTTTTAAAGAAAGTTCAAGTTTCAATGATTCAACGGTCACGGGAAGAGAATCGTGGGAGACAGGCTTCTGACGCTCGTCACATGCTTCCTGACGTCCGTCAGGGTCGGCAGGGTGTTGGGCAGCGAATGTCTGAGCAAAAGTTTATTAATGAACTAATTCATATAGTTTGAGTAGTGTTACAAGGGGTATATATCTATGTGAATAGTTAGTGGCACATAGTAGAATCGGAGGAATGATAATTGAAATAGAAAATAAGAAATAAATAAGAAATAATTTAGTTAAAGATAAAAATTAAATGAAAAACTTGTGGGTTGCCTCCCATACAGCACTTGTTTAATGTCGTTAGCTTGACGTCTCAGGAGTGCAAGCACTCATGGTGGTTCTCTCTAGGATGACTCCTCGGTTGAACTTTTAGTAGTTGTCATTTTCCATGGCCACTTATCAAGCCATCTCACATATCCCTCACCTTTTCTTTTCTTTCTTCTGTAGGGTGGTTCATTCTTCTGAACTTGTGGTGGTGGTTTTGGATCTATCCTAAGTATCAACTTTTCAAGTTTGGGCTTAGTGATTTCATCCACCACCTAAAAGGTTCACCTTACCCTCTTAACGCTAATAATATCCCTAGTTTCATGGTCCTCTAATTTTCTCTTTTTATGTAAGACTTCAAACAAGGGTGCATTGGTGTGGATATTTTCCAATACCTCCATACACGTTTTAGATTGGGAGTCTATATGAGCTTCCATAAAACTTTTTGAGAAAGGAATCAGTGGGGTATAGGGATGAGGAACTACAATAGGTGCTTCCTTCTCTACCTTTTCTACAACCTCCCTTTTAGATGGTGTTGGAGGATTTTTCTCAATCATTACTCTTTTCTCGTCTGAACTCTCCTCAACCACATCATCACTCTCCTCAACCTCATTATCATTCTCCTCAGGATTTTCAATTTGTTTTTCACTATTGGTTGTTACAACATCCAATTTCTCCTCAGGGAATGGTCCTAAAGGGTTTTGTTCAAGCTGGGAGATTTGAGTCTCTAAGGCTATGTTGTGAGTCACGAGCGACTCAACCACAGTGGTCAGTTGCCTAAGGTTTTCACTATTTTGAAGACTTTGTTTTCTAAACTCTTCATTCTGGACAATTTGTGTCTCTACGAAGTGCTCCATCATAGATTCTAACCTAGAGTGAATTAGTGTCGCATCAGAATCCTCCATTGATGTTTCGAAGTTGAAATCATGCGATTCTTCTGATTCTTCAAAGTGAGTTAGAGTCACATTTTGTGTTTCCACAGAGCGCTCTGTCATCATAGATATTTCATTTTCCATTAATATTTCGAGGTCGGATTTATAGGATTCTTGCGTCCCCTCGAAATATTGGGTGTAGTGATTGTAAGGGAAATTTGGTTGAGGATAAGTTTGGTTGGAATTATAATATTCTTGCGATTCCTCAAAATTTTGGGATTGGTAGTTGGAAAGGTAATTCGGGTGAGAATGAGTTTGTGACGTATTGAAATTCTCCAACAGTATTTCGAGGTCGGATTTATGGGATTCTTGTGATTCCTCGAAATACTCGGAGTGGGAGTTGTAGAAAAAGGTTGGGTGATACATAGTAATTGAGACAAAATTTTGAGATGATACTCTTGAATGAGGCGTCTAAGTCTGAGATACCGCTCGATATCGTTGATTTGTATGTATAACGGATCACCTTGCGAACGAGTGTTTGGCATACAAATAAGAAAAGAAAAGAAATAGAGAAGAAAGAGAGAAGTTTTTGCTCTAGTCTCTACTGCGTAACAAAAGAGTAGCGATATCGACTTAAATCAGTCCCCGGCAACGGCGCCAAAAACTTGATCGTGGGATTTGTACTTATGTATCCAATGATTCGGACTGCAAGTGCACAGTCTTGTCGAGTAGTTTTAAAAGATATCGAACCACAGAGACTGATGAATCGATCTACCGTCTTCTATTGTTACTTTGTAAATCTAAAGCTAATGAATATTTGATTTGGGTTGTAGGGGAAACTAATTACTAAATTAAGTTGTATCAATGAGCTTAATTACTAGCATGCAACAGTCGTACCTCGGGAACTAGCGACCTGTCGGGCGTCTTTATATTTTCAAAACAGTTTTCAGTAAAACCTATCTAGTTTAAAAACCCTCGTCTCACACTGTCGTTTTGTTGATCTAGGCTATGCAGTTAAGCCCTAACGTACGCTTCCGCCATCCCGCAGGAGTTAAAAACACTTTTTGGAAACTAAACAAAATCTTAATTAACTTTAAAGTGCTTCCGCTGTATTTTAAGCCAATGCCTAATTACTACTGTCCAGTTAAAAGATCTCAAACTTCCGCTTTGTTGACCCTAACCTCTATCTGTTTTTTACTTCTGTAACAAAACAATTTAATGATTTGAAAAATAGTAACTTAGGCCAGAAAAGAAAGTTTCATAGTAAAAATAGCCCCGACTAAGCTACTCGTTCCCTCGGTTGATTGACTTTACCTACCGGTATAAGATTTCTAGCCTGACATAATATTAAACCAAATCGCAGAATAATTTAAAGGACAAACACAAATAAGCATAATTATATTAATTAATAAACAATAAGAATTTGTAAACATAAACCTGGCAATAACTCTGAAGACAGAAGCACTCCAGCACAAATTGTAGGCTTTGCATCGATCGGAGGATATATTTAACCGTACAGAAGAAAATAAAACTGAAAAGAATAATGTTGGAAAGTGTAATACCCCAAATTTGTCCTACCCTTTTACTTCCTATCTGGCTTACGCATTTTTGCATTTTTCTCACATATATAATTTCCATTAGGTCATCTAACACATCATGCATCATTAATCGATAAATTGGCATAAAATCATGGATTTCGAGGAATAAGGGTTGGTGTATGGCTTTAAGGCTCTCATCTTCGCACAAGCTTGTTTCGGTTGATTTCTCCATTAATAATTTGTTTGAAGCTAGGTTTTCATTTCATGGACCTTATCATCATCAAGCTACGAGGCTATTCTTTTCTTCTCAATGTCAAGTTGCAAGGTTTTATGAGACGAAGCTAAAAATCAGGGTTTATACATTTTCATACTTGAGCTTGTCAGCATTCTACCTGAGGTTCATTCCATATCAAGGTATTCGCAGGTCTCATCTTTCATATTCATCTGCAAAGAATCCCTCAGGGCATAGTCATTATCATCTATTGAGAAGGGGTCCAAGACGTCGTTATTCTAGTGCTCATATAGGCGGGACATGGTACAAGATGTTGATTGTGATCAAGGTGTCATTATTTCAAATGCTTATTGCTTGACACACAAATTTGGTTTAGATCGGAAAATTGAATTGAATTAGGGATTCACTGAAGCTGTAGTTTGATTAGAATTCATTCATTAATATTTGAAGTGGATTTGGAGAAAATCAAAGTTCTTAAATATTTGCGTGGCTTTTCTTGGAATTCAAACCACAAGTATGAAAAAGCATGCATCAAATTCATCCAACCATCAAAATATCGTCCAAATAGCCTCTCTTGGATTCATTCAAGATTCATGTCTCTTTTGATTACCTTGCAAATATTTTGGATTCATACCATTTATTTGAATTCATACAAAAGCCATTTCATTATGTGGAAATAAAGTATGGATCTTTTTGTCATGGCAAGCTTCAAACTTGAAGTTCCGTTCAAAATGTTATTCAAGTATCGATAAAATATTATCCAAATTCATTCAGAGTGCAATTAGAGTATGGAAGCATCATTCATTTATCATCCATCAAAATTAGGGATCTATTCCCATTTCTTCCATCAATGTTTGTTTCAGGGACTTAAGCTAAGTGATCAAAATAGCGTGGATACTATGTGGAAATCATTTGAAAAGAAATAAAATGGGTAGAAAGGTTAATGCTTTGGTGTTTGGAAATTCGCTTCTTTCATTCTACTCTACCTTTGGTGAAACGGAAACTGCAAGGTTTCTTTTTGATAAAATGCCTGTGAGGGACTTAACTTCTTGGAACACTGATATCTGGGTATGTTAAGAATAATCAATCAGGGAATACTTTGGTGGTTTTTGATAGAATGAGAAGATGTATGGTGTTATTGGAGATGGGATTACTTTGCTTGCTCTTTTGTCTGTTTGAATAACTCAAACTCGAGAGTGGACTGGGTGAAGTCTCGGTTTTTGCAGATCCTGTCATTCAATTATAGGATTCAACAACTGAGTTAGTTATAAGATGAATTGTTTGGGCCATCATAAGTATAAGATTAAGAATTTAATTTAACTTCATATGACCCAATATAACATTTAAGTGATATGGTTTCAGAAGTATACACTCTTATTTGAGTATATTTTTTCACTTTTATGGATATAGTGATATTGATGTGTTTATAAGCAGATAGCTCAGCGTTTCGGTAAAACACAGTTTATTAATCTCACATATAGGAAAGCACACAAAAAAAAATACACACAAGAAGAAATGTTTAGATGTCTAAACATTGCTTCATTATTCAAATATTATTTGCGTAGCAGATGTAGGAGAATTATGAAAATCCCAAGCAGTAGATATTATTTCCGGCTGGTGCCATGACCATTCTTCCTGTCAAATTGGGAAGTTAGCCATCAACTTTCAAATCTATTTCTGAACCCCAAGGGAACGGCTGGATTGGCTTAGTTGCCTCAAGAAGAACATCAACAGGAATATTTGGTTCTGATCGCTTTAATGGTGGTATGCCATGATTGTAGTCTTGAGGATCTTCACGGTAATCCTACAATTTGAAGGGTAAGGTTTCAGAGGCAGCAAAGTGATTATTAAACTTAAGACAAAGTTCTAAACATGACAATATGAATTTGGTCCTAAAACATAAGAATTCTAAGTTTCTATACTTATGAACTTCATGCTTTTGGTTGCAAAAACCAAACTTCAAGCTTCCATAACATCTCAAAGTAATCTCCATGCTTGATGCCCTTATGTCTTGAATTTCTTCACCATGTTTTATTCGCATCATCCATGACCAAACTTGCTGTTAAAACCATCTTCAATATACCTTTTCATTCACCATGCCAAGCTGCACCACTAAACCTGCACCACACACATTCATTATCATGATCATAAAATCTAAAAATATAGGATAAAACTAACATGTTCATGCACACATCAAGTCACCCTGTTGTTTCAAGAATACCATGACATCACATCTGCTTGCTAACCTCACTCCACCTTCAATTTATTTTCATAACCGAAAATAACTGATACTAAGAGAAATCCATCTCGGTAATTCACTTCATTAACTTTCCTAACATATTTTTTCTAACTTCTCCAACTAACTCAACTATAACCAACTTTCCATTTCCCACCTCCTAACCACCTAACAGATTTACAAATAACCACTCTCTAACTGCCAAACAGAATTCCATAATCCAAAAAATAGAGACAGCCCTGTAACCTTTAACCAACCTCTAACAGTTTTCAAACCCATAACTAACTGTAGCAAACTTCTAACTGTCAAAACCAATCCTCACAAAAAACTAACCCCAACTGCCTCTAACAGAATCCAGCAGAAAAGGCATAACAGAATCTCAAAAATAGATTGCAACAAATTCCAACAGAAAGATATAATATAAAATTACCAGATTCACAATTCATTCAACATTTTTTTTCACATAGAAAATCACCATAAACTCAGGACCTTCTCATTTTCATCTTTTTCACCCCTCTGAACATAACATGATTCCTTCACCCAAAGTCACAAGGAGAACTCATTCATAAAGATTCAAAATTTATTGATTCACAAAAAACCAGATAGAAAACTAACCAAGAAAACCAGCAATCTCTTCCTTCTTCAACTGGCCGCATCATTCTCCAAGAACCTTGATCGATCGCCAAAATCGCTTTCAATCCTCAACTTCGAAAATCTCCCATTGGCATCAATTCTCCGACGGAACCCTTAACCGGCATATCAAGCTTCATCATCTACATTCATTCACTCTGTGTTTTTTAACTACTTCGCAACATCACCATCACGGTTCCTGCATCAAGAATAACAACAACAATCAGAATCAGCATCCAGCAAGAAGAAGAAGACAGAAAAAGTCATAGAAAATTAAGATACCCACCTTAAAACTCTCTGAAGGATCTCCATAAATCTTCATCTCTCTCGGCATTTCCTCTCGGAATCTTCATCATCTTCGTCTCAAAGATTCTATGCAACTCCTATCATCAATATCATTTCTCCTTTTTTCATCTTCAACAATCATCGTTTCTACAATGCTGCAAACGCATATGCTTCACTCTTATCGTCTCTGTTCAACGTCTCACGCATAGTCTTCATCAACAATAGTAATTCACAGAACCTCGTTCGGGAGGAGTTAGGCGAGTTGGTTGAACGAATCAAAACGAAGATTCACGAGCAACAGGATGCGCACATTTTAATGATGATAAGCGGAGCTGAGACGAGCGAAGTTTGAACACTACGATGTGAATCACACCGTGAGAGCGAGAGGAGGTCGTGACGGACGGCGGCGAGGAAGTGACGACATCGGAGGGGAGAAATCGCGATAGAATCGGAAACTGTAGGAGATGGAATCGGAAACCGGCGCGGTGGAGATGGAATCGGAAACCGGCACGACGGAGATGGAATCGTCGAAGTTAAGTTGAGGTTGTCGTTCGTGATTGAAGAGAATGGGCCGATTCTGTGGAGAAGAAGCTCAAATGCCACAAAGAGAAACCCTAGTGAAACAACTTTGTCTCCTACCCTACATATTTTCCTCTCATTCTTTTTTATTATTGTTATTTTCTTTTTTAATTTAAATCAATAATTGATCATTAAGGTAGAAGTATTTAGTGGATGGGCTTATGGAGCTTGGAACGTTGGAGTTGGCACGTTACACATACTTTTTGGAAGCCAAAAGCCCTTTCAACAAAAAAGGCAATTCCTAGAATCTTCTAATGGGCCTAACGCCAAGCCACACTCCCTGATTTCAACTCTATACCCCCTGACTTCACATCTCATTTAAATATTTGGTTTAATTTTTTTCTTTTATTAATTATTGATTAATTGGTGATAGAATGATACGAAATAATAAAATATTTTAGAACTCTTTAGAATTTATTTTTAGAATTTCAATTTGAGTTTTTCACTATTTTATTTTTCATATTTGGTAATCATTTTTATTGCCATTTTTAGTCAAGATTTTTGTGATAGTATCAATGTAACTCTTGCAATGTGGAATGCTCGGGGTGAATTCTTCAAACACTTGCCCAAGGGAACTTTGATAGAATTTTTCTACCGCTTGCACAATTTTGAAGAGGCAACAGACCTTCTCCGTTCGGTATCGTCACAAATCTATTTTATTCTTCATTTTCGTTCTTTATCGTAAATCATAGCATGCTAACATTAGGTAGAATTCCCTCAAAATTCTAACTTTAGGTCTAACCACGCACGATAACATAGGTTTAGAAATAGGCTAATCCCCCTTTAACTTTTCTTTCCTTTCCGCATACGCATCTAAAACAAAAACTTCTTTTTCTTTCAAAATTCAAAACACTTTAAAACTACTGATGAGAATCATGCTTTTGCTTAGTACGGGAAATGATAAGCGGGTCTCTTCTCGATCTTATGGTTATTCATCTCAAGCATGGGTGTGGTTCAATTCTCAAAGACTCCTTTCATGACTAAGTAGAAAAATGGCTAATATCTCTCTCTTGAGATCAATCAGTCATCATCTACAATAAAAATACAAAACAAACTCAAATCTTTTGTGCGCTCGAGCACCTTCTCTCTAAAACCCTTTTCAGGTAAGGACATGATTAGTTTACTTCTGTGTCAACGCATAAGTCTCCAAAGGTCGAGCTGCGGCAGAAGGCGAAATTAACATTGTCCATAAAAAACACAAACAAACAAAAACATATGAGCCGAACTACAGTAGCTCTGATTCCTCAAAAAGGATACGTAGGCATTGGGGTAGGGCCCAGGCGAGCACAATTTTATTTTCCCTACATTCTTTTCCCCTTTCTTTTGCATGCATTCTCCCTTAGCAGTAATAAGCAGTAAGCATAGATTAAACACACCCATAAGATAGATAACAAGAGTGGATACCGTAGAGTACTACGGGCGCGTGGGGTGCTAATACCTTCCCCTCGCGTAACAGACTCCCTTACCCGATCTCTCGGTCACAAGACCGTGACTTCTCCCTCCTCAGGTTTTCTCGATGTTTACCTTTCCCTACATGTGGGATAAAAGACGTTCGATGGCGACTTCATTGTTTGATGATTTTCAGCCGGTTGTTTCAGAAAGAAATAACTGGGAAAAGAAATAATGCTAAAAAGAATGCTGCTGAAAATAATATTCTGCTGAAAATAATATTCGCCCAATAAAATCTCTAAACTTTCTTTCCTAAAAGAAGAACCCTTTCTACTGTGGTATCAGGCTCTATTTATAGTGCTTGCTTGATCCGTTGCTCTCGAAAATATAGGAATAGTTTACTTCCTTCTTTGAGAAATAATAGGCCATTCAATTGTCACGTTCGTTGCTCCTTTGACTGAGTGGGTGAGAAAATGTAGGACATCGTTGGATTAACCCTTGAACGCGCTTCTGCCCGTTGGATGAGGAGAAAGTGGAGTAATGGGCTGTGACGTTCGTCACACTCAAGTGACTATCGTCACTTGGTATTCATGGCGCGTGACGTTCGTCACGTCCCCTTGACGGTCGTCAGAGCTTTCTTACTTGTGGGCCACGTGCTCACATGTGTGATGGGCTTTTGGGCTGGTTTCTTCTCCTTAGGCCTTTTTACTACTTTTTGCACCCTTTTTTCTTCATTTCTTCAAAAGTGTTCGGCTCGGTGCATATCTGCAAAAATAGAAAAATACATGCATAATACTTATAAAATAATTTAATTTAAACTAAAGTATGAGGAATATTTGGTGTATATCAAGCCAGAAATATCACATATTTGTGTGTCATCAGCTAGCACCCTTTTCATCCATGGTTTTCCATGGGCTCTTAGTTACTTGATTTAGATCACTTGCTTTGCTTTTTCAATTGTTTGAAATGGTGCTTTGTGTGGTTTTGAAAGTATTTTGAAAAGAGGCCATCGTTTAGGCAAATTTTGT
The DNA here is from genome assembly GCA_948472305.1 of Vicia faba. Classification (NCBI taxonomy): domain Eukaryota; kingdom Viridiplantae; phylum Streptophyta; class Magnoliopsida; order Fabales; family Fabaceae; genus Vicia; species Vicia faba. The sequence goes on along the minus strand of OX451736.1, from coordinate 1,267,820,331 downwards.
AATGATTCTCGTTCGTAAGAATGTATACAAAGATGTTTTTCTTTTGAGAAATGTTTCAATGTTTTGAAAGTTTGTTTGGAAAATATTTTTGAAATGTGTGTGTTTGTTTGAAAATAGCAAGGATGGTTTGTAAATTGATCAAGTAACTAGAAGCATCTACCTACTCAAAAGTCTTTCCTACACATTTTTATTCCTTTGATATTGTTGATTTACCATTGCTTTGGTAAACAACCCTATCTTTGGATGTTAAATGGGACGGGCGTGGGTCATCGTATGACCATGATAACAATATTTCCAAGTATCTTTAGCAAGTTTTGTGGGACTAAGATCATCTTTTTTTAGGCAACCAAGATAGTGTCATCGAGGGACTATGATCTTTTGTTTTGTTTTGTTTTGCCAATATACCTAGCATGCATACCATGGCCATGTTTTAAGGCAACCAAGTGGGTGAAACCCTAGAGGTTCTTGTGTGCACGGTGTTGTCATTTTTCATGCATTTTGTCTTGTATTTAGGTCATGCTATTTGTTTGATTTTGTCTTATCATACAAACCCTAGTTTTTACTAAACATGCATATAATGCGATAAATTACATAAAGTAAATCTAAACTATTACAACAATATTATGGGGAGGGGATACAAGTTTTGAATGGGGGGTATTTGCACAAAATAAAACCCTAATTTACTATTACAACCCAATTGAATTTATTGTATAATAAATAAATAAACAATTATTTAAATATGCAATAAAAATGTAAATATTCAAAAATGCTTTGTAATTGTTTTATGCATGAGAAAATAAAATTAATTAAGTCCTAAAAAATAAGAAAAATAATGTTATTATTTTTGAAAGGGGAAACCCTAATTTTTGTCTTAAAAGAAAAATATATGTTTTCTAATATTCTTGTCCATTTTGGTTTAAGAAAAATAATAATAATATTATGTATAAATATTAAAAATTAAAATATGTGAGAAAATAATATTTTTATGTGTATAAAAAGTAAAATAAAATATTAAGTATTTTATTATTATTTACAAGTTTATTTAAGAAAATAAATTCTATTTAACCTAATAAACTATTTTTATGCCATAAAAATAATAAAATAAAATGCAAAAAATTAAGAAAATATTTTTGGGATTTTTTAATATTCAGAAAAAAAAAATAAAGTCAAAAATATAAAAATAACAAGAAAATATGAAAAATAACAAAATATGAATCAGGGGGGTGCAAAAGCAAAATGGGGGGTGTGAATAGAAAAGGCCCAAGGCGCCAGGCCCAGAACACCACTTCATCCCTGTCCTTGCTCCTTCGCGCGCGCCCTGTGCTTCAACCTGTAACTCTTGCATACATGCATAAAAACAAAATCTTGCAACAGGAAACTTATAGCATGTTAACTCACGATTCCAATGATATAAAAATCATGACCTAACTCTCAGAGATCAAGGAGAATTTTATCACCCCTAATTTCTGACCTAAAATTTTCATGAACTTCAAGCTTCAAATTCTCACTACTCAGTTAATATAAATAAAAACTATGCATATGTACAGCTCAAGCATGTTAAGGACCACATCTTTGCTTCACAAACCTAAGCTTAAGGATGCCTAAATAGAGAGATAAAAGCTTGACAAATACCTTGTTCAATTGAGTTTGGATATGGAAATGTGGGAACTTTGAGAGAGGCCTGAAGTTCTTGTGAGCTTTCTTGAAGTTCTCTCAAGCTTCTCCAATGCTCAGCTTGCCTTGTAGATGCTTGAATCTTGCTGCACGATTCAACCTGCAAACCTTCAAAATGAAAATGGTGAAGCTTGAAACAGGGGTTACAGTTGCAAGACAAGGGCCTGGACAGTTTAGGTGTGATGTATAGAATGTGTTTGAAGTGTTTCAAAGCAAAACGCACGAGCCAATATTATTTTGGAAATGGTTCTGCAGAAGATGCCCTGTTTGGGCAGGAACTTGTTTTTTTTTTGTGTTTTAGAGTGTTTTGGAGGTTGTGAATTCGTGTTTCTTGCTTGTTACAATGTTCTGAGGTTGTTTGAAATGTTACAAAGTCTTCCCTTTATCAGATACCCAAGCTTACTTGACTTTTGCAAGTTTCTTGCTTTTGAAGAAAAGTTGAAAGTGACAATGCCAAAGCCTGTACATGCTTGCTTTCTAGCTGCACATAGTTGGTACAAGTTGCCAGATATTTGTGGATATTGTTTGCAGCAAAAGATTAGGTCCATGGCTCAAGATTTGCAAAGTTGGAAAAAGCAAGCTTTATTAAAGTAGCAATGTGAACTTTATGCCATTTTTGGATTAATTCATTGTGTAATGCTTCAAAAGTCAGAACAAGACCATTATCCAATGTGTTTGAATTTAATTATGGAGTTTAGAATGGATTAGGACCTGTAAAACCAAGTACAAGCATGTTTGAAACTGATTTGCAACTTGTAACAATGTGAAAATGCCTTGCACAAAAGTGATAAATTGCCATTTTCATTTCTTCGATTCTCCCTAACCATAAATGATCTTGGAGAGTTCTTGGACATTTTGGAAAGCTTGTAACATTCTCTACAATCCATATTTGAAATGAAACTTGATATTACTCTTAGAACTAGGTGAAAAGTTGCCATGAAGTTAGGTCAAAAATCTGCCTAAACTAGGGCAAAATTTCACTAAGTTAAAAAGTTTATGGACCCTTATTCACAAAATCATAACTTGAGATCCAAGCATCATTTGGGAAAACTTCGTGAATAAAAGTTGTATATTTAATGGAGGAATACAACTTTAATGTTGGAAGTTTTGTTTAAATCCCATTGCATCATGGTGAAAAAGTTGTAGAAAGTTGGGAAAAAATAAGAAATTTTCCATAACTTAGAAAAATTCTAAGTTATGAAAAATTTCAAACTAAAACCCTAATTTGCAAAATTAGGTTTCTTGATCAACAAGTTTCATATTTTGACATATCTTGATGAATTATGACCCTTGGCACTTGATTTTGACCAAAAAGTCAAAGTTTGACTTTTCAGTATATAGTTGATTTTTGATCAGTTGACTAGAAAAATTCATCTGTCAATCCTATGCATTTGAGATCTTTTGAACCATGTGATTAGGTCAAGGTGATGCCATTGATTCCTTGAAATCATGCTTGAACCCAATTGGCCATTGGCTAGGTCAAAAATCAGAAATTGCCCTTTCTTAGTCAAAACCCTAATTTTGACCATTTTGCCCTTTTGATGATCTGATCAAATTTATTGAGGAGTTGTGATACAAACTTTATAAAATGGTACATAGGAGCCTATAATATTGTTGTGGATCAAAAATTATGAATTTTGACTGTAAATTGGCCATGGTTGACTTTTTCCCCAATACAGTTGATTTTTAGGTCGACTGTCCAATTGACTGGGCAAAAATGTGATTCAAGGCTTGAAACTTAGTATGAGCAATCTTAGGGGTCCAAGATGGTGTATGAAAGTAACATTAAGCATTGATGGTCCAATAATCCTTGTGCAAACTCAAACCCTAATTTCAGGTCATCAGTGCAAGGAGATGTCTTGAGCTGAGCAAACCCTAATCCTGTCTGGAGTCCAAGAGGTCTTGTGAGGAAAAATCTTGATAATATGAGAGGGAAAATTTTGGGGTACAACAAGCACCAATGAATGTCTGAATGTTTGAGCGTCATTAACCTTTGTGACCACCTTGAACCTTGCTCATTCTTTAAGACTGATTGGGGAAGATGAGAAATAAACCATCTTTCCAGGAGAGGGGTGAAACACATAAGGACACCTATTTTCTTCATTGTGCGAGTGTGAAAAGAGTGTAGGATATCCCCTAACAATGTAGGCACCGGGTTACGTGACATGAAGATTTTGACGGTGCTCACATCTATGAGTTGGTCAGGATTGGGAAACAAGACCATCCCATAGATAAGAAGAGCCACAATTTCCTTAAAGGCTTGCAAGTCTAAGGAATTCTAACAGCTTTGGGCTTTCTCAAACAGGAACTTTGCTAAGAAGCCTTTGACACCACTCCTAGTTTCCCAATGAGTTGTGACATCAGATTAGTGCAAGTGTAGAGCTTGAGAAATCTCTTCTGGCTTTGGGTCTCTTTTCGTACCGTTGAAAGGTAGTTGATTGAGAATGGGAATCCTCAAGAGTTGGGAGAATTCTTCCAAAGTAGGCACAAGCTGATAGTCGGGAAATGTGAAGCAATGGTGCAAAGGGTCAAAGAATTGAAAGAGCACCTTCATCATATCCTCATCAGTGTTGGAGGTGACCAAGTTGAGTAGACGACCATGTCTCTCGGTGAATGAAGAGTTCTCAGGGGTCCTTGAAGCTAACTCCTTAAGTTGTGGAGGAATTCTTACAAGGTTGACTTGGATAGTTTTCCTGCAAAGTGAATCCATATCCTACAAAACAAGAACAACGATGAATCTAAAAAAAAATCCTTGAAATGATTAGTGGATGCACATGATGTCCATGATGTAATGTACAAGTATGTATATACAAGCAGAGTAATCAAGTTCTTAGTTTAGGCTTGCATGGGGTTTTATAGGTAAGTACCCTCTTGAAGTTTAGTTGGCTTAAACCTGTCCTAGTAATAGTAACCGGGTTCTAAGGAGCTCAATATCACCGGATTGTTTCCTTGGTCATTGTTTCAGCTCAAGCCTCTTTAATGGCGACCGAAATATCCTAAGAAACCAAACCTCAATGAGTGTAGTATCGAGTATCTACCAACTTCAGACTGCACCAAAGCCTGTCATCTCACTACATCCTAAAGGCCAAGTTGGTCAAGTAAAGGGTTCTAGAAGTTCATTAGTGCTTTATGACATCACTCAGCGGACCTGTATTCTCTTTGATTAACTCAAAGGCTATCGGTACCCACAAATATGTCACACTAACATAGCTATTGCTTAGACCATGTCGATATATCCTGCATATTTTCCACAATGTATTGCTATTTACCTATAATGTATCCCAAATTCGGGTAGAGGATTCAAACCCAAATAAAGAACCACAAAGTAAAGCATACAAGTCAAACAATGTAAGCAAATAAATGTTATCTAGCCCTAAGGTAACCCCACTTATATAAAATTCCCCAGCAGAGTCGCCAATTCTGTGATACGGTGGGAGAACTGACTTGAGGGTTTTGCGTTTTATTACAAATGTTGCGGTTAGCAAGAGTCGCCACCGACTTTTCTTTTATTCAAAAGGAAAGGTGAAAAAGCACAAGAAAGACCTTTGAGATTGTTTCTTGAGTTCGGGGGGTAGATTATGAAAAGGGAAGGTATTAGCACCCTTTTCATCCATGGTTTTCCATGGGCTCTTAGTTACTTGCTAGATCACTTGCTTTTGTTTTTAAATTGTGCTTTGTGTGGTTTTTTGAAAGTATTTTGTAAAAGAGGCCATTGTTTAGGCAATCTTTGTAATGATTCTCGTTTGTAATAATGTATACAAACATGTTTGTCTTTTTGAAAATGTTTTTAATGTTTGTAAGATGTTTGGAAATGTGTGTGTTTATTTTTAAAATAGCAAGAATATTTGTTTGAAATGGAGAAAGTAACTAGAAGTAATCTACCTACTCAAATGTCTTTCTTGTTCATTTTCTATTCCTTTGACATTGTTGTCTTACCATTGATTTGGTAAGCAACCCTATCTTTAGATGTAAACGGGAAGGGCGTGGGTCATCGTATGACCATGATTAGCAATGTTGCAAAGTATCTTTAGCATTTTTGAGGGACTAAGATCTTCTTTGTAAGGCAACTTTAGATAGCGTCATCGAGGGACTATGATCTTATATTTGTAGTTTTGCCAAGATACTTCGCATGCGTAATATGGACATTTTTGTATAAGGCAACCAAGTGGAGAAACCCTAAGGGTGATTGTGTGCAAGTGTGTTATTTTTATGCTTGATTTTTGTCTTGGATTAGGGTTTTCTATTTGATTGTTTTTATCTTGCCATACAAACCCTAATTACTAACATGTAACGTAAAAGCGATAAATTGCGTAATTTAAAGGTTACTACGCTATTACAATATTTTATGGGATGGGGGTATACAAATTATGAATGGGGATTTGCAATAATGTAAACCTAATTTAATCTATTACAACCAAATTGAATTTATATGAATATTTGAACAAATAATATACAATGTAAATTAAATATGCAAAGGTATATATATGCAAAAAAAAAGATTTTTGTTTTGTTTTTTATGTGAAAAAATAGTTTTAAACTAAACCTAACAATTTATAAAAAAATAAATTATTTCTTAGAAATTGATTAACCCTAATTCTAATTTTGTTAAAAGAAAATAAAGTTCTTTAAGTATTATTTTTTTGTAATTTTTGTCTTGAAAATAATAAATAGTATTTATGAAATATTTTGTCTTTTTATATGTCAAAATGAATATTTATAAGTGTGAGAGAAAAGAAATAAATATTAACCTAATTCTATTTTATTTTACAAGTTTATTTAAGAAAAATAGTTAATATATAATTTAATAAAAATATTTTTTATGAGAAAATAACATAAAATAAACAAAATGTAATATTTATCATGTTTTATATTGTTTATGATTTTTTATGTTAAGGAAAATATATTTAATAAAATGGCAATGAAAATAAAATAAATAATAAAATGTATGGGCCAGGGGTGCTGTAAGAAAAAGGAGGTGGATGTTAGAAAAAATGAGGCCCATATGTTGAAGCCCACGCTACCAAACAAATAAAAACTAAGATGGAAAAATATGAAAAATGCAAAAGGCAGCGCCAAGGTTCGAACCCATGACCTATGGTATTTACGCGCGCTGCCTTGCCACTGGGGTGGCTGTACATCCGTTAGTTCAAATGAAACTAAAAATACATAACACAAAGTGCTTCCTTGCCCTGTACTTCGTCTTCTTCCTCTAGCTAGCCGGACCCCCTGTATCTCTCTCATTTCTCCATGAAAATGGAAACTTCAAACATGAAAATGATAATACTCTTTCCCACGATTTCAACCATGTAACTCATCTCATGTAAACTATCAGTTAAAGATCAAAGCTAATTTCACTGGCCCTAATTTCAAACATAATTTTTACAAAAATTTGAAATCTAAAATTCTCTATACACAATGAATATAAATGAAATCTATGAACATGGTTGACTTTAGCACAAGGATATCTACATTTTATTTTCACAAATCGAGACCCAAGGATGCCTGTATGAAGAGATAGAAGTCAGAGTTCTTACCTCTTTCAGCTGAGATTGTGAATGGAGTTTGAGTGAGTTTTGAGAAGGCCTAAGGATCTCTTTAGCTTGCCTGGACCTCCCTGAGTGTGTTCCAATCCTTACCTTGCCTTGAAAGTGCATGAATCTCCCTACCTAAGTCAACCTGCAAGCTTGAAATGCAAAAATGGAAGATGAAGAAGGAGGAGTTACAGTTAAGGGATGATGGTATGGAACACTTAGATATGATTTAGGTTAAGTGTTTAGGTGATTAGAACTTGAAACTCACGAGTAGATTTTGAGATTGCTATGCTTGATGCAAAACTGCAAGTTATGGCAGGTTTTTGGTGATAGAGAGTTTGGGAGAGTTTATGAGTTTTTGCAATCGTGTTCTAGGCTACAATATGTTTGTGTATAAGTATAGAAAAGGTTAGAACTCAATCTTCCTCCATATTCCTGAGTTATAGACTTTTTGCTCTATTGCTTGCTTTTGAAGAAAAGTGAGGAGACAACTCTCTACATGCTTGTACAAGCCAGATCTGAGTTGGTACAAGTCTTAGGCACATTGATTTTGGTTTATAGGGTTTGTGTGTGCAGAAGGAACATGTACAAAGCTCAAGGAGTTGACAAATGCAAAAGTTGTGCTTTACTAAAATGGAAATGACAACTTTGTGCCATTTATGGAATTAAAGCTTGGACAAAGGCTCTCATGCTTGGATTAAAGCTTTATCAACTGTGTAATCATTTAATTATGGAGTGAGGAACAAGTTTGAGACCTGAAAAGCAAGAATTATGCAGCCTAGGTTTGGATTTGAATTTTGGTCTTCATGAAATGGCTTGAAATCAAAGTGAGAAATTGCCAACTTCATCTCTTCGATTCTCCCTACTCAAGAATGATCTCAAGGAGTTCTTGGACATTTTGGAAAGCTTGCAATGTGCTCTATAACTCATATTTGAATTGATTTCCAATATTCCACTTTTAACTAGGTGAAAAGTTGCCATGAAGTTAGGTCAAAAACCTTCCTAAATTAGGGCAAATTTTCACTAAGTTATTTTAGTTCATGAGCATGTATTCACAAAATTATATCTTGAGATCCAAGCATCTTTAGGAAAAAATTTGTGAAGCAAAGTTGTAGATTTCATGGAGATATACAACTTTCATGTTGGGAACTTCCTTTGAATCGTCTTGTATCATGGTCAGAATTTGGCTTAAAGTTGAGAAAAAATAAGAAATTTTCTATACTTAGAAAAATTTCTAAGTTAAGAAAATTTCAAATTTCAAAACAAAATCTTCAATCTTTGATTTATTGATGAACAATTTTCACATTTTGACATATTTTGATGAATTGTGGTCCTTGGCACTTGAATTTGACCAAAAAGTCAAAGTTTGACTTTTCAGTATACAGTTGACTTTTGATCAGTTGACTGAAAAATTCATCTATCAATCCAATGGATTTGCAATGTTTTGAACCATGGATTTAGGTAAAGATGATGCAATTGAACTCTTGAAATCATGCTTTAATTAAATTGATCATTTGCTAGGTCAAAAATCAGAAATTGCCCTTTCTCAGTCAAAACCCTAATTTTGACCATTTTGCCCTTTTGATGATTTGATCAAATTTCTTGAGGAATTGTGGTCCAAACTTGATCAAATGATTCATATGAGTCTAAAATGTTTATGTGGATCAAAAATTATGAAGTTTGACTGTAAATTAGCCATGGTTGACTTTTTCCTCAAAATAGCTAATTTTTAGGTCAACTGTCCAATTGACTGATCAAAAATGTGATTCAAGGCTTGAAACTTGACATGAGTAATCTTAGGGGTATATAATGATACTTGAAATTCATATGAAGCATTGATAGTCCAAAAATCTTTGTGCAATCCAAACCCTAATTTTGGGTTATCAGTGCATGATGAGATGTCTTGAGCTGATCAAACCCTAATCCAGTCTTGAGTCAAAGAGATCTTGTGAGAAAAGTCTTGATAAATGAGAGAGAAAATTTTGGAGTACAATTGAAAGGTTTTGAGGTTTGAAATGATCAGAAACAAATAATCACATGTTATGAGTTCTTGACTTGTTTTTGAAGTTATTTTGACAAACATGGTTTCAATGCAAGGTACATGTCTTATAAAGTGGCTAACAACTTTAAACATGTTTGTTCTAAGTTTATAGAGTATGCTTTTGCAGAAAGAACAAGTGCAAAGTTCCATACAAGTTGACTTTGTGATTAAAGTCACTTTTCAAGAATAGCAATGGTGCCTTTCTTCCAAAAATGGAAATGCAACTTGGATAATGATTCAAATGCTTGGAAATGGCTCCACATGTTGTGTAAACATTTAATTAAGGAGTTAATTGCAAGTTTGAGTCCTGTAAAGTGAATATTATTCAGCATGGCTATGGATTTGGTTCATTGTGCATCACAAATTTTGCCTTGCAAAACAACTTGAAACTCCAACTTCTGACCTTCGATTATCCTTTCTCACAAATGATCTCAAGGAGTTCTTGGACATTTTGGAAAGCTTGTAATGTGCTCTATAACTCCTATTTGAATCACTTATGAAAATTCCCCCTGGAACTAGGTGAACTTGGGTCAGAAGTTAGGTCAAAATCCTGACCAAAACTAGGGCAAAATTTCACTAAGGGTTTAATTTCAAGACCATGACTTTATGAATTAATAACTTGAGATCTAAGCACTTTTAGAAGAAGTTGTGTAAATAAATTTTGTAGATATCATGGAGATCTACAACTTTCATGTTGAAAGTTTCTTCTGAATCCTCTTGCATCATGGTGAAAAATTTGCTCAAAGTTGTGAAAAAACATGAAGTTTTAAACACTTAGAAAAATTTCTAAGTTAGAAAACATTGAATCTTCAAAATGAAATCTTGACTTTTTGATTTCTTGATGAATAAGTTTCATATTTTGACATGTTTTGATGAATTGTGATCTTTTTTACCAAAAAGTCAAAGTTTGACTTTTCAGTGTACAGTTGACTTTTGATCAGTTGACTAAAAATTCACTATCAATCCAATTGATCTTGAGCAATGTTTTGGGTCATGCCATTAGGTCAAAATGATGCAATTGAATTCTTGATATCATGCCTCAAACCACTTAACCATTTGCTAGGTCAAAAATCAGAAATTGCCTTTCCTCAGTCAAAACCCTAATTTTGACCATTTTGCCCTTTTGATGATTTGATCAGATTTCTTGAGGAATTGTGATCCAAACTTGATGTGGTTCTTGTGTTTACATGATTGCTTCTTATAATAAGATTACACAAGTGTTTTAAGCACATATTGTTTAAAACTTTCCCGAGCAACAATTCAAGTGTTAAAATAATTTACATGAAGAGATTCAAACAGAAACACAATACGAGCAATAACTCTAGTGTTCATTATAATGTTCTACAAAGATGTATATGATCGGAAGTTGAGTAACATCTTGTAGTGTTCTTCTTCATTTTATTGTTGAGCAAGTTCCGAACAACACTCCTTTCTTATTTCGAGATCTACCAAGATCTATATGATGATAGTTGATTAGCATCTTCTAGAATCTTCTTCTTCTTGAGCAAGCTACGAGCAACAACTTCTTGCTTGTTCTGTTTCATCCAAGATGTATATGATGATAGTTGTATGAAATCTTGTTTAAATATTCTTTCTTTCTTTTCTCTCTTATTTTGTGGTCTTCAGAATGTGTAGCATTGCAGCTTTAACATCTTCAGCATCCACAACTTTCCTTTCACAGGATTAAGCTTTTTCTGTTTGGCAAAGGGCTGCAGATAGCAGCAACATTCTTCTTTGAATCTTTGATATTCTTTTATAGCCTTGACAGAGAGAGACGTTGTAAGGATAGATAAGTTTTTTCCTGCAACAACAGTTAGTTCCCAACGGATAGAATAAGGTTTAAGAATTTAGATTTTATAAAGTAATATTTATGTATCCTGTCACTGTTCAATGATAACTTTCCACCTTTTCTCTAAATAATGTTTTTTTATTAAGCTTTTAAACAGATATCTGTTAAGTAAAGAAAGATAGCTGTAAATCCAGCAATTTGTTCCTAACGTTCACAATGAGAGTGGTTGACAATACAATATAAAGGACTATCCTTACGCCACCGTAGAGGGTAGAGGTCACAAACACTTTATGTACCTTTTGTGCAATATCACACGTTAACCATTTGAACTTCTTCTTATCATTAGAGGCTTCAGATATTTGAATGTTCAATGTTGAAGCTTGTTATAGAAGAATCTTTCTTAAGTCTTAGAACCTAAGTCTTGGAGTCTTCAGAACTTGTCCTATCAGAACCTTGTCTTCAGAGTCTTCAAAACTTGGTTGTAAGAACTTGAATTTCTTCACATCATCAGAACATGTTCAGCAGAACCTCATTTTCATAATCTTCAGAACTTGTATCACATAGAAGTAAAGCTTTAGTAGGTCTCCAAAGTTTAACCACAAAGTCATGATCAGAACCTCATGTAGTAACATTACTTAGAGACATTGCAGAAGATAGATTCCAGAATCTTGACTTTCACTGTAACATATAACCACATATTTTCTTCCGGTGAATTCCAGAACCTCACAGCCATACTAGCTTCTGATGGAATACTTCTGATGTTGAATGAAAGTATGTATTCCATGAAATCTTCAAATCTTCAAAATCTTGACTTTGTCTTCAGAACTATAAGTAGCAACTCTTCTGATGAGCAAAGCTTGACTTTTGATCTTGTAGTAGAATATTTCTCTTCATATTTTCATAGTATTGACTTCGTCTTTAGAATCCAAGCAACAACTCTTCTAATGGTCGAATCTTTGACTACTAATATTTTGCATTGTATGCTTTTCTCTTGTATACTCTTGATTTTTGATCTTGTAGCAACAACTTGTCAGAAACTCTTCTTGGAGACTCATTGAGATTCATTTCTTATCGAACATTCAACATTCCATAGAACTACTGACGTTTCATTAGAAATAAAACTCAATGGTTTTTCTTCTGAGTGGTAATGTGATTCTGATGAAATCTTAATTAAGATTATCCAGAATTCTAATCATGTATCTGCACAGTCAATGAAACTATTAGAACTGAAATTGTTCTTCATAAAATATATGTTTGTTGTCATCAAAACAAAAAGATTAAACAGAGATCCAAATTTTGTTCTTATAATCTCCCCCCTTTTTGATGATGACAAAACCATGTATTTTAATGAAACAATTTTATAGGTTTAAATCATAAATAAAGTGAAGTAAGAGTTTACAAAACTCCCCCTTAGTTGGAAACTTCTCTTGGGATTAACAATCCCCCCCTAAATCATAAACTCGTGATTTTTTCAAAGCTTAGAAATTTTTCGAAGTGTTGAAAACTTCATATTTTTTCACAACTTTAAGCAAATTTTTCACCATGATGAAAGATGATTCAAAGGAAACTTTAAACATGAAATTTGTAGATATCAATGAGATCTAAAACATTTCTGAACACAACTCCTGAAATGTATGGATTTCAAGTTATTAATCCATGAAATCATGGTCATGAAACTAAAACAGTGAAATTTTGAGCATTTTGGTCAGGATTTTGACCTAACTTCTAGGCCAAGTTTCATATAGTTCCAATTGGATTTTGCAAAATTGATTCCAAGAGGGGTTGTATAGCACATTAAAAGCTTTCTAAAATGTCCAAGAACTCCTTGAGATTATTTTTGAGCAAGGAGAATCGAAGGCCAAAAGTTAGCGTTTCAAACTTGTTTTGCAAGACATATTTTGTGATGAACATGAACCAAATCCATAGACATGCTGCATAATCCCACTTTTCAGGCCCTCTAACTTGTGTATCTATCCTTAACTAGAAGATTACACAAACTTTATGGCTATTATCCATTAAATCCAAGCTTTGTCTAAGTTAACTTGCCATTTTTGGAAGAAAGGCAAGACTCCCATTTTGGAAAAGTATGCTTTTGCAAATGTCAACCCTTGTTGAGCCTCTCAATGGATCCTTCTGCACACACAACATCTACAAGTTAGAAGCAAGCTTGTTTAAAGTTCAACCACTCTACAATAGCATGGTACAAGATTTGGGAAGATGTTTGTCATGTTTGCTTCAAAAACAAGTAAAGGTTTTACAACATGTAAATTCAAATTCTGACTTGTTGTAGAACACAAAACCTCTTGCCTATAAATACATACACTATTTGCAAGATAACACACGCATGCTTAAGCCCTCAAACTCCCTAGAACTCAGAATCACACACAAAAACTCCATTGTTGCATAATCTGACCAAAAACTTGAAACTCACATCTCCCTCGTGCGTTTCCAAGCCTTTTGGTTCCTAAAGCTTCTGAAAATCAAATACAAACCATCCAAAGTCCTTTTGCCCAACTGTAACACTTTCATCATCAAGTTCCATTTTCAAAAACAGGGGTCTGCAACTTGACTTCTTCAGAACTCCTCAGCCACTTTCAGCTCAAGCCAAGCATCATATTAGCTTCCTGGGAACTTGAGAAAGCTAACCCAATCACTAGAACTCATTGAAAGGTGCTCCAACTCAAAACACAATATCCTCTTGCAAGGTGAGTTTTCTGATTTTTGAACTCCTCATATAGGTATTGTTAAGCATTCATTTTCAAAGATAAAATGTAGACCTCATTGCCACGAAGCTGTACATATCCATAATTTGCATTTATATGGCCTGAGCTTAGAGAACTTTGGAGTTGAAGTTTCTGAAATTTTTAGGTTTTAAATTAGGGCCAGAAAAATTCTCACTCATATTGGGTTTATAGCTTTAGTTATTTATATGGTTGGATTCGTGGGAAGAAATGCCACAACTTTCATGTTTGTACTTTCCATTTTTGTTAAGAGATGAACAAGTTACAGGTGCTCTGGCTGGCTGAAGGTTGAAGACGAAGTACAGGCCTTGGAAGTATTATGTGTTATGTATTTATCATTTCATTTTAAAAAACGGATGTATAGCCACCCCAGTGGTAAGGCAGCGCGTTGGTAACCAAGAGGGCGTGGGTTCAACACCCAACGCACTACCTTTTATTTCTTTTTTTCCCATTTTTCTTCTCTTTTCCCTTTGCAGCGTTGGGCCTCCCCTTTGGGATTCCTCTATTTTTGCTGAACATCACCCCCTGTTTGCTTATATACATGCAACCCAACCTTTTTTTTTTATTTCTGATTTCAAAAATGCTAATGGGCCAGGCTTAGTCATAAAACTATTTTTTACTTGAAAACACCACAAATTAATTTTTTCACCCCCTGACTTACCCTTTTATATTTATATTTTTATTTATCTTTTCTTTATTATTATTATTATTATTAATAATAAAAAATCCAAAAATATTTATTTTATTATTTTTACACTCATTTATATTTTATTTCTCTTTATAAAAACTAAAAAGAACAAAAACAATTTTCTTAATAAATTAATTTCTTTTTCTTGATTAATATTTAGATAATTAGGTTTAATTATTATATTATATTATTTTCTTGTAAATTAAAATTAATTTAGAACTTAGGTTTATTTTAGTTAATTTTTTATATACTATATTTTTTTAATTTAAAACCTTTAATAAAAAAATCCTAAAAATACTTTTTGATTTAATTTCTTTCTTAATTAGTTTTATTTAATTTTCACTAATCATTTTGTTAATTAGGTTGAGCCCCTTTCATAAAAATCCAAACAAAGATCCATTTCCTTTCCATTTACATACTTGTATATTTATTCATTTTTATACATTATTTATTCAATTATTTTGTACAATATTCAATATGGTTTTAATAGCTAATTAGATTTAATTTTCTTGCAAAATCCCCTATTAGTAAATTTGTACACCCCTTCCCCTAATGATGTGATAGTTTAGTATTTTTATTTTCTGCAATTTAATGCTTTATATATAAATGCTAGTAAATTAGGGTTTGTATGGCAAGACTAAAACCAATTATTAGCAAACCCTAATAAAGACAAAACAATGCATGTAAATCAACAAACTTGCATACTTACACCCTTAGGGTAAATCCACTTTGTTACCTTAAAATAGCCATGTTATGCATGTGGGATATCTTAGCAAAAACAAATAAAAAATACAAGATCATAGTCCCTCAATGATGCTATCAATGTTGCCTTTTCAAAACGATCTTAGTCCCTCAAAGAGAATTGCTAAGATATCTCACAACATTGCTATCATGGCTATACGATGACCCACGCCCGTCCCTTTACATCCAAAGATAAGGTTACTTACCAATCCATGGTAAAATAACAATGTCAAAGGAAAGAGGAAATAAATAAGAGAGACTTTTGAGTAGGTATAATGTTCCTAGTTGCTTGATCAGTTTTAAACCAAAACATCCTTGCTATTTTCAAAACAAAACACCAACACTTTTAAAACATCTTTCAAACTTGAAACATTTTTAAAAGATCAACACTTTGTATTCATTCTTACGAACGAGAATTATTACAAAGTTTGCCTAAACGATGGCGCTTTTTCAAAATACTTTCAAAAACCACACAAAGCACATTTTCAAACAAAAGCAAGTGATCTATCAAGAAAATAAGAGCTCGTAGATAACTACAAATGAAAAGGGTTCTAATACCTTCCCTTTTCATAATCTACCCCCCGAACTCAAGAAAACATCTCTAAAGGTCTTTCCTGTTCTTTTCAGCTTTTCCTTTTGGATAAAAGAAAATTCGGTGGCAACTCTTGCTATCTGCACAATTGCGATCAAACGCAAAACAACCTAGTCAGTTCTCCCACCGTGTTACAGAACTGGCGACTCTGCTGGGGAATAAACTTAAAAGTGGGGTTACCTTAGGGCTAGATCACATTTACTTTCTTTCCTTGTTTGACTTGCATGCTTTACATTATGGTTCCTTGTTTGGGCTTGCTTTGATCCTCCACCCGGATCTGAGACACCTTGTAAGGTAAGTAGCAATAGATTGTGGAAATTGTACGTCGTAGACCTATATGGTTGAAACAATGGCTACGTTAGTGTGACGCATTTGTGGGTACCGGTATCCATTGTGTTAAATCAAGGAGAATACGGGGTCGCTAAGTAGAATCATGAAGCACTAACTGAATTTAGAACCTCAATTGAACAAACTTGGTCAATTAGGACGTAGTGAGGTAACCGGTTTCGGTGGAAAGCTGAAAATTGATTGATACTCGATACTACACTCATTGAGACTAGACTTTTGGGATATCCTAGCCACAAGAAAAGATTAATTATGCTGAGACAATACCTAAAAGAAAGGTCAGTGATATTGAGATCCCTTAGAACTCGGTTACTATTAACTAGGACAGGTTTGAGCCAACTAAACTTCAAGAGGGTACTTACCTACAAACTCCATGCAAGCCTAAGCCTAAGGACTTGTTTTTGCCTTGTGTATATATGCTTACTTGTACATAACATCATAAACATCATAACATCATACGCATTCTCACTAACCATTTCAAGGATTTAGGAATTTATCTTTGTTTTTGTTTTGTAGGCCATGAACTTCGTCCGAAGAAACACCATCCAAATCAGCTTCGTGAAAGCACACCCTCAACTCCAAGAGTTAGCATCAAGGGTGCCCGAAGATTCTCCTTTTACCAAGAAATATGGATAACTCCTCAGTTTGGCTACCTTCAATTTCCAAGAGGAGATGATGTGTGTGCTCTTCTAATTCTTTGATCTCATACATCATTGCTTCAATTTTCCTGACTATCAGTTGGTACCTACACTAGAAGAGTTCTCTCTACTATTAGGAGTGCTTGTGCTTGATCAGATACCGTTCACCGTTCTAGAAGGGATCCCGAAACCTGAGGACATGGCCGAAGCTCTGTATCTGAAGAGAGCCGACATCATAGCAAATTGAGAGACTAGAAGCGGAGTCAAAGGGTTCCTAGTCAAATTTCTATTAGAGAAGGCTCGTTCATTCTGGGAAGATATGGATTTTCAAACCTTTGAAGACGTCCTGGCCCTTCTTATCTATGGTCTGGTTCTTTTCCCCAACTCGGACCAATTCATATATGTAAGTGCCATTAAAGTCTTTCTCTCCCGTAATCCTATACCTACCTTGTTGGGAGACATCTTACATTGCATCCATACCCGCACCATGAAGAAAAGAGGTACTATTTTGTATTGTATTCCCCTACTTTCCAAGTGGTTCATTTCACACCTACCTCGATCAACATTGAAGAACGAGCAAAAATTGACATGGTCTCAAAGGATGATGTCCCTCACCCACTCTGATATTCATTGGTGTTCAAGATCCTTGGATGATACTTCTATTATTGACCGTTGTGGGGAATTCCCTAACATCCCTCTGATTGGCGTTAGGGGAGGTATCACTTACAACCCTTTCTTAGATTTATGACAATTTGGGTATGCCCGAAAAGATGGTCCTTATGAGATGCTCATCCAAGGTATGGTGTTCGACTACGAAAGCGGCGATCAAGGCTACCGTCAGAGGTTTATGCAAGCTTGAAGGATGGTAAACAAGGTGGGTAGCAAGACACTGGGGCACAAGAATTCCATCCCTCTTGAGCCTTATCTCAAATGGGTACGAGCCCGTGCTCAAAGTCTTATGATGCCTTACCCCTCCATTCTCCCAGTTATCATAGAGCCTGTTGTGGAAGGAGATGTCCCATACACTACCCTTCATCCTAACATGCCCACCTCTCTCAAAGACTTGCAAAGGGATTGGATACAACTTAAGGAAGAGCGAGACACTTTCGAAGCCCAATTCTACGCCGACGAGAAGAAAGTTCTGGAACTCACGAAGCAGCTTCATGAAGAGCGGAGTCTGAACGCCTACATCGCACCGAAGAGGATGCGTTCGAATTTTTTGTCTTAGAGTTTTGTATTTTATTGTAAGCCCAAAGAGGCATGATGTACTGAAACTTTGATTTATTAATATAACATGTGTTCCTTTTTGTCTAAAACAAATTTAAATCTCTAATTTCCTTGAAATCATTTGCATATGCATCTTCATTCATCATAACACAAACATGTTTCTTACAACAGGTCTCCTTATCTTTCTACTATTTATTTCAGTGAGATGGATATTAAACAGACAGTAAAGGATCTCCAGGCGCAGAACGCCCAGTTTCAACAAATGTTCTTGACTCTGGAAAAAGGACAAGATGAGTTGAAAACCCTACTGATCAAAGAAAAGAAGAAGAAAGCGAAGAAATCAATCGGTGTTTTGAATCTGGGAAGAAGGTTCAGAGGACTAGCCAGATGGACTCTAGACTTCGAAACATCGTCAGGTGAAAGGGATAATCAAGAAGGGAAAGACAAGGAAGTGACTGACCATCCAGAATCTGAAGAGGAAGAAGAGGTTGATTACTCTGAAGAGCAGTATCCTCCAACTGACGAAAAATACAAACAGTTGGAAGATTGCTTAAATGTTATGGAGATCCAGAAAGTACCCGG
This sequence comes from Vicia faba, assembly GCA_948472305.1. Lineage (NCBI taxonomy): Eukaryota > Viridiplantae > Streptophyta > Magnoliopsida > Fabales > Fabaceae > Vicia > Vicia faba. The sequence goes on along the minus strand of OX451736.1, from coordinate 1,267,801,742 downwards.
GTTGGATTTTGAGGAGCTAGGACTTGTCTCAGGGGTTGTCATACCACAGAAATTCAAGGTCCCAACTTTCGCTAAATATGACGGTGTCTCTTGTCCAAAGCTGCATTTGAGATCATACGTCAGGAAAATTCAACCCCATACTGCGGATAGGAATCTATGGGTGCATTTCTTCTAAGAAATCTTGTCAGGAACGCAGTTGGATTGGTTCTATCAGTTGGAAGGGACCAACATCCACAATTGGGAAGATTTGGTAGCCGTTTTTTACAAGCAATACCAGTATAATGCTCACTTAGCTACAACACAGACACAGTTGCAAGGCATGTCTATGGTTACAGGTGAAGGTTTCAAGACCTATGCTCAAAAATGGCGGGATCTCACGGGAAGGGTCCAACCCCCTCTATCTGACAGAGAATTGGTGGATATGTTCTTAGGCACGCTATCTGGTATATTCTTCAAACACTTGATAGGGAGCTCCTCGGCTGGATTTACCGAATTAATCATGACCGGTGAACGGGTAGAAGAGGGTATAAAAAGTGACAAAACTCAAATAGATGCATCCTCAAGTGCGATAAAGAAGCCCTTTATCAGAAAGAAGGAGGTCAGTGTTGCGTATGACCATAGGAGTCAGGACAGAACTGAACGCCGTCCAGCGGTAGGTGCTGTCATGATCTCTAAGCCTGCACCTACTCAACAAAGAAACAACCAGCCTAGAACGGAAAGGCCGGTAAGACAATTTACCTGGATAAATATGACGCTGTCTCAAGTCTTGCCGCATTTGTTGAAATCTAATCTGGTGACCTTGCGGGAAGCTCCAAAGAATCCCAACACTGTCTCTCCCCGTTATAACCCAAATACTCATTCTGCTTACCATTCAGAAAGTCCAGGTCATGATACAAACGACTACTGAGCTTTGAAAAACAAGGTGCAAGACCTTCTCGAGGCAGAGGAAATTGAATTTGATGCTCCTGAGATCCCAAATGTTATCACCGCTCCTATGCCCAAGCATGGCCGTGGTATTAACGCTCTTGAAGATGATGTGTTTGTTGCTATTGTTGATGAACTTATTACTCCTCTCCCAACTATCAAAAGGAACCTGTTGAAGGCCGGTTTATTTCCGGGATGTGGCGAAGGCTGCCACAACTGTTTATCTCTACCAACTGGTTGTCATTTATTGAAGGCAGGTGTCCAGTGCCTGATGGATGACAAAGAGATTTTGTTTGAAAAGACTCCCGTTCCAACCACTGCTTACAAGGATGTTTCAATAGTAACCATTTCCGCCAATCCTCCCAGGGTCTCCACCAAAAGACCCGTTAGGATTACATATGTTCCGAAGGTTAATCCACTGATAATTACTATGCCAGGGCCAATCCCGTACTCCTCAGACAAAACTATCCCCTGGAACTATGGGGGTGACGTCTACTACCACGACGTCAAGCAAGAATGTCTGGCTATTGAAGACCCAGTTTTTGAGAGGGCTGACCCCGACATCGGCAACATTGTGGGAACCAGCAGAATAACCAGAAGTGGGAGAGTGTTCTCCCCTGAGATTGCTCCTCCGAAAACTGTTACCGGTCATGTGATCATTCCTGCTTTTGTTCCTGCTGATACTACTACTACTACAGTTCTTGTGGTTACCCCTGCTGACACCCATATCACCAAGTCGACCGAGACCCAGGGCAAAGGCATTTTGGTTGAACCTGCCCAGATGAAGGCGTAATCAATATCTATCCCAGAGACTTCCAAGAAGGAGATGGAAGAAATTTTGAAAATTATAAAGAGAATCAACTACCATGTAGTCGAACAGCTAGGGCAGACCCCTTCAAAGATTTTTATGCTAGCTTTACTATTGTGCTCCAAAGCTCATGCGAAGGCCTTGGTGAAATTTCTTAAAACTGCCCATGTGCCACAGGAAACCTCTGCCGACCAATTCGAAGATTGTGTGGCCAGTTTGACAACTGATAATGGTTTAGGATTTTCTTATGCTGACCTGACACCTAGAGGGTGGAAACACAATGAGGTGTTGCATGTCTCTGTCGAATGCAGGGGCACTAATTTGGCCCATGTCCTGGTAGATAATGGTTCATCATTGAATGTGCTGCCTAAGAAGGCTCTGGATAGACTATACTGCGAAGGTTTGACCTTAAAACCCAGCAACATAGTCGTAAGGGCCTTCGACAGTTCGAAGAGAATGGTGCATAGGGAGGTGGACATCCCCATTAAAGATGGAACTCAGACCTTTGATTCAACTTTCTATGTGATGGATATTCGCCCTTCCTATTCTTGTTTATTGGGCCGACCTTAGATTCATGACGATGGTGTCGTCACCTCTACATTACATCAGATGTTGAAGTACCCAATCAAGGGAAAAATCATCACTGTCCATAGAGAGGAGGAATATATGGTCAGTCACTTGAACTCCTTCAAATATATGGAAATGGATGGTGAATTCATCGAAACTCCGTGTCAGCATTTAGATGAAGTCCCACAAACAATTGCGACAACCAAGACTATTTCCAAAGTTCTAAAGATTACCATACCTCTGTTGAAGATGGCTTCTCTGAAAGATGCCAAGGTAGTAGTCAAATAAGGTGGGTGTACCATTTGGGGCCAACTCCCAGATATTCCCTACAAATCTGACAAATTTGGTTTGGGTTTTACTTCAGGAGCCCAGAAAGTTGTTCGTCGTGCTCGTTCCGGGGAACCACCTTTGCGGATCAGCAACCATGGAGTCAACACAGTGGAGGATATCGATGACAGTTGTGACCTGGAAGATTGAATTTTTCCAACTATCAGCGGAGGACTCAACAACTGGGAAGCCAAAGAATTTGTCCCTATTATTTTTATCCAACAGTAATTATCTTTAAATTTTTGTCAGACTTGTAATAATTAAACAATTTAGACTTTTAAAACCTTGTGTCTTACCCGAGGCACAACGGTCCATTTGTAAGGGTCGTTACTTCATTTTTATATGTCATCAATGAATCATGGACATTTTTGCATGAAAATTTTACGCTCTTTGTTCTTCTTTTCCTACATTGTTATTTTTTCAAAGATAGCTATGCTCTTACACACACTCACATATCAAAATGTAGATTCACATCCACTCAGGATCCCATGGGTAACGATTCTGCTATGGCCTATTATGACTTTGAAAATCCGATCTACCAAGCCGAAGATGAATGTGAGGTAGATTGTGAATTTCCAGGGGAACTAGCCAGGTTACTACAACAGGAAGAATGGACCATACAGCCCCACGAGGAACCGGTCGACACAATTAACTTAGGTACCAAAGAGGACAAGAAAGAAGTCAAGGTAGGTGCCAATCTGGAACCTAGTGTCAAGAAGAGCTTAACTCAGTTACTACATGACTATGTTGAGGTCTTTGCCTGGTCATACGAAGACATGCCAAGACTTGACGCTGATATCGTGGTCCATCGTCTACCGACAAAAGAAGACTGCCCTCCGGTAAAACAGAAAGTCCGTCGCATGCGGCCAAAAATGTCAGAGAAGATCAAGACTGAAGTCATGAAATAATTCAACGCCAGATTCTTAGCCGTCACCTCCTATCCACAATGGGTCGCCAATGTTGTTCCAATGCCTAAAAAAGGACGGTAAAGTTCACATGTGTGTGGATTACAGAGATTTGAATAGGGCAAGCCCTAAGGATGATTTCCCGCTTCCCTATATCGATATTCTGGTTGACAATACTGCACAACATAAAGTATTCTCCTTCATGGATGGTTTATCCGGGTACAATCAAATCAAAATGGCACCTGAGGACATGGAGAAAATGACCTTCGTCACACAGTGGGGCATGTTCTGTTACAAAGTTATGCCATTCGGATTGAAAAACATTGGGGTAACTTATCAGCGTGCCATGGTAGCTCTATTTCATGATATGATTCATCACGATATAGAAGTCTACGTGGATGACATGATAGCCAAATCTAAAACTGAAGAGGAAAATCTTGACCATTTGCAGAAACTGTTTGAAAGGCTAAAGAAATACAAGTTAAGGTTGAACCCGAGTAAATGCACATTTGGGGTGAGGTCCGGTAAACTCCTAGGCTTCATCGTCAGTGGTAAAGGTATCGAAGTGGACCTTTCAAAGGTAAAAGCAATATAATAAATGCCTGCTCCTCGCACAGAGAAGGAAGTCAGAGGATTCTTAGGACGGATAAACTACATCGCCAGATTCATTTCTCACCTAACCGCTACTTGTGAACCAATCTTCAAATTACTGAAGAAAGATCAAGTGTTGGATTGGAACGACGACTTCCAGGCTGCCTTAGACAAGATCAAAGAGTACCTTCAAGAGCCTCCTATTTTTATGCCATCGGTCGAGGGAAGACCTTTAATCATGTATCTAATTGTCTTAGAAAATTCAATGGGGGTGTGTGCTGGGGCAGCATGACGAGTCTGGTCGAAAAGAGCATGCAATATACTACTTGAGCAAAAAGTTTACCGACTGTGAAACCAGATATTCACTGCTCGAGAAAACTTGCTGCGCTCTGGCATGGGCTGCTCGTCGGCTAAGACAATATATGTTGACCCATACTACCTTATTGATATCCAAGATGGATCCAATTAAAAACATATTCGAGAAGCCCGCCCTCTCTGGAAGAATAGCAAGATGGAAGATGATCCTGAATGAATACGACATTCAATACACTACCCAAAAATCAATAAAGGGCAGTGTGATAGCCGATCACCTTGCTATCAGGCTGTGGATGACTACCAATCCATGAAATTCGAGTTCCCAGATGAAGACATCATGATGGTTGTGATACGGTGGCCAGAACCGGGACGTGTTTCCCTATTTGTTTAAGGAATTTGCTGGTTTGCGTTTTGCGTTTGTGTTTGCAAAATGTCGCGGTAAGCAAGAGTCGCCACCGTCTTTTATTTTATCCAACAAGGAAAGGAAAAAAGCACAGAAAAATTCCTTTTTTGAGATATTTCTGAGTACGGGGGGTAGATTTATAGAAAGGGAAGGTATTAGCACCCTTTCGATTCGTAGTTATCTACGGGCTCTTAGGTACTTGCTCATCATTTTCAAAATTGTTTTCTTTGTGTTTGTGCGCTTTGAAAAGTTTTTGTTTTGACTTCGATTTAACTCTTGCTTCTGTCTTCAAGAGTGTAATGAAGTGTTTTTGAAAACTTTGTTTATAAAGGAGTGTAAGTGTGAAAAATTTGTTTGGAATGAGCAAGTACTTAAGAACTAATCTACCTACTCGAAAAAAGAATAGTTCTGTATTCGTTTCCTTTAGACAATGTTATCCCACTATTAGTGAGTAGGTAGCACCGTCGTTGGAGTTTGAGGGTCAATTCGAAAGGGACACACGGCCACTAAAGCAATGTTAGGACGTCTTAGTAATAACCCTAATGTCTTAGATCAATTATTCGAGGCAACAATTCCGAGGCAACCATTCCGAGGCAACTTTTCTGAATCGGGACTTTGATCTTTGTTTAGACAAAAGGACGACCACTAAAGCATCCTATACTCAATGACCATTTACCGAAGGCAACCAAGTGGAAGTGTACCCTAGGAGTGCGCATGTGCGAGTGATTCAGTTTCAGTTTATTTATCTTTGCACATTTAGGGTGATCTAACTGTTTTAAAATTAATCATACATTCTTGTCATGCATCCCTATATCATACATCTAACAGTTAATAATTTGTGGAATTTAAAGTGCGGAATTTAAACTACGCTATTACAAGGCTTCGGGTATTTACATAGCCAAAAACAAACCCTTTGAAAATAAAGTGATAAATGTAAATAAACGTCATAATTAAACTATTACAAACTGTAGGCAGTTACATCAATATGGTAAATAATAAAGATAAAGCGCGCGAGAGGAATTAAGATCGACGAGAATTTAAGGTTTTGATAAAAGAAAAATTGTTTTTTTGTTGTTTTTAATAAAAGAAATAAGTTTTCTAAATTAAATATGCAATTAATTAGTTAATTAAATCAATTAATAAAAATAATTACATGACCTATTTTGGTTTGTTTGGTTATTTTAGGAAAAAATAAAATATAATTAAGTTAGTAATAAAACCTATTTATTCTAATTATTTTTAAGTTATTTACAAAAAGAAATTAAAGTTTTACCTAAAATTAAAATTTAATTAAGAAAAAATCCTAAATCTATTTTTATGTGATTTTTATATTTGTTTATTGATAAAAAAATAAAAGGGATTAAAAGAAATAAATAAAACGAATAAAACATGAAAATAAAGATGGGCCTAGTAGCAAAAGTAAACAGGGGGTGCAATCATCAGAAATCCCTAGGCCCGAATCTTCGAAAGCTACATGCTCTAACTATGGTGTTTTTTGATTCTTGCGTGGAACCTATAATTCAACCATCCATAACTGTTCTATATAAACTCAAACAAACGTTAGCATACCATAAAATGTGATTAAAATTAGAGATTCAAAGTTTAAAATTTTACCAAACCGGTGTTGTCAAATGGGGGGCGTGCTAGGCGTGTGATGGATTGCTCTTGGGCTTTGTAAGACTCTTGAGGACTTCAAGAGGATGGTTTGAGGCTTGATGTCAATTGAGAGAGACCGGAACCTCGAGATATGACTTGCACCAATTCTTTAATTTCTGGAGAGCTTTTTGAAGAGCTTTTAGAGAGCTTTTTGAAGAGCTTTTTGAGAGATTTTTAGAGAGGATTTTCGTCTGTCTCAAGCTTGTATGGCTCTATATTTATAGAGGAGAATGAGGGGACAAGAAATCATGGAAAGAATCTCCCTCATAATGTTGTATTTTAAGACCATGATCAAAACTTGAAAAAATGTCATATTTGATGATTTTATGCCATTTTCACATGTGGATGAACCTGGACATATTTGAAAGGTTATTGCACGAAATCAATTGACATAAACCAGCATAAAACTTTCCCAAAATGGATTCACATCAAAATTTACATTATTTCTATTATTTATTTATTTAATTCTAAATTTTAATGAATAAAATATCAAAATAAATATCATAAATAGTAGAAAAATGTATGGGTGGGCTTAGAGGTCGTGGACCATGTTACAAACTCAATTCAAGCACAAAAAGTTGGGGCCATTTGGCAAAAATTGCAATTTTGGACATATTTGACTTTTGGCAATTTTGCAAAAAAGGGTCAACTTCACCAATGCATAACTTTCTCAATTTTGACTTTTTGGAGGTGTTATTTGACTTTTTAGAAATATTAAGATGTCCTATATTCAACCCTTATGGTCTCATATCAATTTTATATTCCATGCTCATGTATGAATCTTTGACAAAAAGGTGTTTTTGTTGACTTTTCAAAATGACCTATAATGTCCAAATTCATAACTTCTTGTGAATGCATATTTTGAACTTGGGAGATGAAGATGGATTCTAGGGAATTGCATCCTCTTAAAAATTAGCTTTGGATGGGTCATTTATCATAAAGTATGAGACAGTTATGCTTAGTCAAAGTTGAGTGGACTTTTCCTACAAAACCCTAATTTAGCAACTTTTGAGTCTTGATGAATTATGAGCAATCCTTGATGAACCATGATAAACCCTTGATCAAATGATTAAATATACTTCGAAATGAGGATTTTGACCAAAAATCTTGAAGTTTGACTGTATGTGGGCCACAGTTGACTTTTGCCCTAGAACAATCGATTTTCAGGCCTTTGAGCAATTGACTGAGCAAACTTCCTCTGCAAGGCTTGAAACTTGACATGGATGATCTTGAGAACATATTAGGACAATTTTGAGCATTTTGGGTCCCTTGGAATCAAGTATCTTGATGCAACATGAAACCCTAATTTAAGGTAGACTGCCTTAGGAGAGAGCTTTATCTGGCCAACCCTTGGACTACCTTGAGCAACTTGGGGATCTTTCTTGAAATAATTTGAGAAATATCGGAGGGAAAATTTTGGGGTACAACAAGGTAAACAATTGTGAAGAATTCAGACCATATGATGGACCTGAACAAGGATCCTGATGGACCTTGGTTTTTGACGGAGCTTCCAATGCACTCAGCAATGGCATATGTGCTGTGATCATATCCCCTAAAGGATGTCATACTCCCTTCACTACAAAACTTTGTTTCAACTGTACCAATAATATGGAGGAATATGAAGCGTGTATTATGGGTCTCAAAGCCGTCATAGATTTTGGAATCAAGTCCTTAAGGGTATTTGGAGATTAAGCCTTAGTCATCAGTCAGATCAAAGGAGAATGGGACACGAAGCACCCTAATCTCATCCCCTAAAAAGAGCACGTGTTGACATTAATCCCGCATTTTGAGGAAATTACCTTTTAGAATTTTCCACGAGAGGAAAATCAACTAGCGGACGCGCTAGCCACTATGTTATCCATGTTTAAAATCAAGTGGGATAACGAGGCTCCCCAGATCACCATTGAGCGAATGGATGAACCAGCTTACTGTCACGAGATCATTACTGAAGAAGTAGTGGACAAGCCTTGGTTCCATGAAGTTAAGAGGTATCTCGAGGCCCAAGAGTATCCGGAGGGAGCTTCAGTCAATGATAAGAAGTTCTTGAGAAGATTCTCTGCTAAGTTCTTCCTCAGTAATGGCATTCTCTACAAGCGCAACCATGACTCTACTTTTCTTCATTGCATAGACAAGAGTGAGGTAGACAAGGTCATGATTGATCTACATGAAGGCACTTTTGGCACCCATTCTAGTGGGCACACAATGGCTAAAAAGATCCTACGAGCAGGGTACTACTGGTCTACCATGAAAGCAGATTGCCATCAGCATTCACGAACCTGTTACAAGTGTCAGATCTATGCTGACAAAGTACATGTGCCTCCAGTTCCTCTAAACGTCCTGACTGCTCCCTAGCCGTTCGCGAAGTGGGTCATCAACATGATTGGAGAAGTCAAACCTACAACTTCTAATGGACACCGCTTCATCTTGGTTGCCATTGACTACTTCACGAAGTGGGTTGAGGAAACTTCTTTCTCTTCTGTTACCAAGAACATTGTGGCCCGATTCATTAAACAGAATCTCATCTATCGGTACAGTATCCCGGAGAGAATCATTACGGATAATGGTACCAATCTCAACAATACTATGATTACCGCACTATGCGCGCAATTCAAGATCCAACACCATAATTCTTCTCCTTACCGGCCAAAGATGAATGGAGTTGTCGAAGCCGCAAATAAAAACATCAAGAAGATCATAAAAAAAAATGGCAGTGACCTACAAAGATTGGCATGAGATGTTACCATTTTCTCTCCATGGTTACCGTACCACGGCGTGCATGTCAACAGGGGTAAATCCTTTCTCTTTGGTATACGGTATGGAAGTTGTCCTACCAATTGAAGTCCAAATACCTTCTCTGAGAATCATAAAAGATGCAGGGCTGAATGAAGATGAATGGATTCAAACTCGACTTGACCAATTGAACTTGATTGATGAGAAGAGGCTTACGGTTGCCTGTCATGGTCAGATGTACCAAAAACATATGATCAAAGCTTTTAACAAGAAGGTTAGACGTCATGTATATCGGGTTGGTCATTTGGTAATCAAGCATATCATATTACCACTAGGTGATCCCAGGGGAAAATGGACTCCTACATACGAAGGACCATTTGCGATCAAAAGCATATTCTCTAGTGGAGCAATGATCTTAACCACTATGGATGGCGGCGACCTTCCGCATCCTGTAAACGCAGATATAGTCAAAAGATACTATGCATGAATAAAGATCCCCTAGGTCGACTGGCCTAGGAAAAAATTAGGGATAAAATACAAAAATAATCTGCACACCCAACAAAAAAGGGTATCCCGGTGGACTGAAAACCTGAAAGGGCGGTCCAGGCAAAAGTTAGGGAAATAAAGCGTATGACTATGTCCCGTTGAATCACCTTACAGACAACCTTCAGTATCGACTGACAAACTCAAAAGGTTCTAATCAATCCAATCAGCTTCAGACAAAGCAGTAAGTGGACAAGACGCTCAGAGACATGAAGGCTATAGAAGAATAGGAAACCCATGGGATTATTTCACATAGCTATCTTTTCTTTGTATCAATTTTCATTTTCTACGACGACACTCCCTTACTAGGACGTTCGTCTCGTTCTACAAAAAATACTTATTCAAGTTAATACAAAGACATTCCTTTGAAAGTGCAAAACTATTTGTTTTTATTTTATTTCTGTGTTTTGTTTGCAAAAATTCCAATGATTATTTTTGAACATATGCATTTGAACATGACTACTATTTACAAATGAGCAAAAAAAAGAGGAACATAAAATAGAAATACAATCACTAATGGCTTTAAGAAATAGGATAATATCTTTAGACCATTCCATAAAATCCCCCGCAGGTACTTTTTTCAACAAGAGCGGAAACCGGGGCATCCCACTACAGGATCGCTAACGTATCTCCAGTATGCAGCCGAATGGTATCAAGTGCTCTCACATCCCCGACAGAATAAAAATTCTAGTTACCGCTCCAAAGATTCCCCAGTGAAAGTCGCCTAGTTTCTCAGGGTTCCCCAGCAGTATTTCACGAGGTCCACAAGCAATGCACGACGTTTCCCTTCCACAACAGAGTTTATTTCTCTAATAAATGGAAACTCATCCATTAACACTTCAACTTCAAAATATGAAGACTTACACTCCTCATTCCCAGCAGTACTTTGGGATTTATTTTCCCTGACTCCAGCAACACTGCGGCATAACAATTAATGTGTCCATACATTACATCCAGACGTCATAGCATTGACAACAGAAATGCATACAACATGATCTCATTTATTTTGAGAAACAACATTATACCATTCATTTTGTGATACGGTGGGAGAAATGACTTGGGTGTTTTACGGTTGATTGCAAATGTTGCGGTTAGCAAGAGTCGCCACCGACTTTTCTTTTATCCAAAAGGAAAGGTGAAAAGCACAGGAAAGACCTTTGAGATTATTTCTTGCGTTCGGGGGGTAGGTTATGAAAAGGGAAGGTATTAGCACCCTTTTCAACCATGGTTTTCCATGGGATCTTAGTTACTTGATAGATCACTTGCTTTTGTTTTAAATTTTGTTTTGTGTGGTTTTTGAAAGTATTTTGTAAAGAGGCCATTATTTAGGAAAACTTTGTAATGATTCTCGTTCGTAAGAATGTATACAAAGATGTTGATCTTTTGAAAATGTTTTCAAGTTTGTAAGATGTTTTGAAATGTGTAGGTGTTGGTTTTGAAAATAGCAAGGATGTTTTTTTGAAATTTGAGCAAGTAATTAGGAGCATTCTACTTTCTCAAAAAAAGTATTTCTTGTTTATTTTCTCTTCCTTTGACATTGTTATCTTACCATGGATTTGGTAAGCAACCCTATCTTTGGATTAAACGGGACGGGCGTGGATCGTCGTATAACCATGATTAGCAATGTTGCAAGGTATCCTAGCATTCTCCTTAAGGACTAAGATCATTTGAAAGGCAACTTGGATAGCATCATCGAGGGACTATGATCTTGTATTTGCTTGTTTTTCCTAAGACACCTCACATGCATAATATGGATATTTTGTATAAGGCAACCAAGTGGAATAACCCTAGGGGTGTTTGTGTGCAAGTGTATCATTTCCATGCTTGTTTTTGTCTTGAATTATGGTTTTGCTAAGTATTGATTTTTAGTCTTGTCATACAAACCCTAATTACTAGCCTATTATATAAAAGCGAAAAATTGCGAAATTTTAAGTTACTACGCTATTACGAAATTTGTGGGGAGGGGGGTATACAATTTGTAAATGGGGATTGCAAGAATTTAAACCTAATTAGTCTATTACAACCATATTGAATTGGTATGAAATATACAAGGAATTTAAATAAATACAAAATATAAAAATGAATAAATGTATAAGGATGCAAAATGTAAACAAAATGAATTTTGTTTGGTTTTTATAAAAAAAAAAGATTTTGTCTTAACCTAATTTTAAATAAAGAAAATGGTTAATTAAGTTTGAATTTATTAAGAAAAAGATTTTAAAAGAAAACCTAATTCTATTAATTAATCAAAAGAAAACAATTTAAGGAAAGTATTTTTTGTCATTTTTTATCTTGAAAATATTTATAGCATTATAAAATATTTTTAGTATTTTTTTATTAAAATAATATATTTTAAATGGTGTGAATAAAAATAAATAAATAATACAATATTAATTAAGTTTATAAGATTTACTTAAATAAATAAATAAAGTATCAAGAATAAAAAATATATTTATTTATGGAAAAATAAAATAAAATAAGTCAAAATATAATATATTATTTTTTGCATTTTTATCTTTTTTTAATATTTAGAAAATATTTGAGAAAATAAATAAAATAAAAATGAAGAAATAAAATAAAATAGGGCCAGGGTGCAAATATGAAACACGGGGGAGGAAGGTTAGAAAAAAAAAGTCAGGCCCAGGAGGAGGAAGGCCCATGCACTGGAAGGAACAAAAAATATAAAAAATGAGAGAAAAAGCAAAAGGCAGTGCGCTGAGGCTCGAACCCATGACCTCCTGATTACCAGCGCGCTGCCTTACCACTGGGGTAGCTATACATCCGTTAATATAAATGAAACAATAAATATGTAAGGCAAAAGGTGTTCTGAAGACTTCATCTTCAACCTCCAGCCAAAGGACTTATATCTTCTTCATCTCTCAACAAAAATGAAAAGTTCAAACATGAAAGTTGTTGCATTTTTCCCCACGAATCCAAACATATAAACAACTTAAGCTAATAATCAAAGATGAATGAGAAATTTTCTAGCCCTAATTCAAAACCTAAAAATTTCAGGAAACTTCAACCCTAAAATTCTCTAAGCTCAGGCCATATAAATGTAAACTATGGATATGTACAGCTTCGTGGCAATGGTATCTACATTTTATCTTCACAAACCAAACTCAAATGATGCCTGTATGAAGAGATATAAGTTTGAAAACTTACCTCTTGCGGCTGGAGTCATGTATGGAGTTTAAGCAGCCTTTGTGAGGGCCTGGTGATTTCTGTAGCTTGCCTGGACCTCCTTGAGTGTATTCCAACTCTTACTTTGCTTTGAGGATGGCTGGAACTCCCTACTCAAGTCAAGTTGCAAGCTTCAGTTTTGAAAATGGTGGATGATGATGGAAGAGTTACAATTAGGAAATGAGGGCCTGGATCACTTTGATATGATATATGGTAGGTGTTTGGATGATTAGTTTTCAAAACGCACGAGTGAAAATGAAGATGGTGAGTTTTTGCTCAAAATTGTCAAGTTTGGGCAGTTCTGTGAAGCAAGGTGCTTGGGAGTGTTTTAGGGCTTGTCAAAACGTGTGTTGTGTTGCAATTGACTTGTTAATATGTATGGAAAAGATCTAAGTACAAAATCACTCCAGGCTTCTGAGTTACAGGGTTATGGCTCTATAACTTGCTTTTTGAAGAAAAGTGAAATGACATATCTCAAGTATTGTACAAGCATGTCCTGAGATTCTTGAGACCTTAGACACCTAGATTTTGGTTTATAGGGGTTGAGTGTGCAGAAAGAACAAGTTGGAATCTCAAGACACGTTGACTTTGTGATTAAAGTAACTTTTTAAGAATGGAATGGTAACTTTCTTCCTAAAATGGCAAATTGGCTTGGAGAATGCTTGGAACACTTGGATAATAGCTCAAAAGCAAGTGTAATCTTCTGATTATGGAGAAATATTGAGGTTTAGAGGCTTGCAAAACAAGATTGTGCAGCATAGGTTTGAAATTGAATTCTTGTTCATCACAAAATGCCTTGTAATTCAAGTGACAAAACACCAACTTCATCTCTTCGATTCTCCCTACTCAAGAATGATATCAAGGAGTTATTGGACATTTTGAAAAGCTTGCAATGTGATATACAACCCATATTTGAATTTATTTTGAATATTCCCCTTGGAACTATATGAAAAAGTGTCATGAAGTTAGGTCAAAATCCTGTCCAAATTAGGGCAAAATTTCACTAAGTGTTTTGTTTCATGACCCTATGTTCATAAAATTGTAACTTGAGATCCAAGCATTTTTGGAAGAAGTTGTGTGAATCAAAGTTGTAGATTTCATGGATATATACAACTTTCATGTTGGAAGTTTCTCTTGAATCATCTTGCATCATGGTGAAAATTTGGCTCAAAGATATGAAAAAATAAGAAATTTTCCATACTTAGAAAAATTTCTAAGTTAAGAAATTTTAACATTTCAAGATGAAATCTTGAATTCTTGATTTCTTGATGAAAAAGTTTCATATTTTTACATGTTTTGATGAATTGTGATCTTTGGTACTTGAATTTGACCAAAAAGTTAAAGTTTAACTTTTCAGTATACAGTTGACTGCAAAATTTATCTGTCAACCCAATGGGTTTGCAATGTTTTGAACCATGTCATTAAGTAAAAATGATTAAATTGGTCTCTTGAGATCATGACTTAAACCAATTGTCCATTTTCTAGGTTAAAAATCAGAAATTTCCCTTTCCCAATCAAAACCCTAATTTTGACCATTTTGCCCTTTTGGAGATTTGATCAAATTTCTTGAGGAGTTGTGGTCCAAACTTGATAAAATGATACATATGAGTTCAAAATATTGATGTGGATAAAAAATTATAAGGTTTGACTATAAATTTCCCATGGTTGACTTTTTACCTAATACAGTTGATTTTTAGGTCAACTATTCAATTGACTGATCAAAAGTGTGATCCAAGGCTTGAAACTTGATATGAGTAATCTTGGGGGTCCATAATGATCCATGAAAGTAATATGGGGCATTGGAAATCCAAAAATCCTTTTGCAAACCGAAACCCTAATTTTGGTCATCAGTGCTTAAGGAGGTGTCTTGAGCTGACCAAACCCTAATGCAGTCTTGAGTCAAGGAGATCTTGTAAGAAAATTCTTGACAAGTGAGAGGGAAAAATTTTGGGTACAACAGCTTCCCCTGTTCAATCTTCTTAAGCCTGAAGAGTTAGATTGGCAAGTTTTCCATTCGTGACTCGAAGGTGGAAGGTGATTGGACACTAGAGTGCCCAAAAATTTGCACTCGGTGATGTGATGGTTGAGGAAATGGGCTTAAAGATGCCATTTAGAGAGGTGATAGAAAGTTGCAGGAGATGGGCTTGTAGATGCCATCCAAGAGTAATTGTTGAATTGTAACTTGTAAGCTGAAAAAATGAGTATCAGAATGGCGTCCGTGTCTGGAGAATATCTGAACTGTATTTGGGAGCTGATTTTGAATAAGTATCAGAGTGGCATCTGTGTCTGGAGCGTATCTGAACCGTATCCAAAAGTTGAATCTGAATGAGAATCAGAATGGCATCCGTGTCTGGAGCATACCTGAACTGTATCTAAAAGCTGGTTTTGAATGGGTATCAGAATGGCATCCGTGTTTGGAGCGTATCTGAACTGTATCTGAGAGTTGAATCTGAATGAGTATCAGAATGGCATCCGTGTCTGGAGCGTATCTGAACTGTATCTGAGAGTTGAATCTGAATGAGTGATAATGAGAAATCATATCGTATAATTGCTACATTTTTAATCCATTTTCATACTACATTAATCCATTTAACTCCCGATTGTTCTGAGTTTTTTATGTCTTTTCACAGGTATAACATGTTTCAAGTCAATTTAGTGAAAAAGATCGTATGAAGAAAGTTAACAGGAAAAACAGAAGAAAAGGGACAAATCTGCAAAGTTCTGCAGATTTTGAAACTATGACGGTCGTCACACATCTATTACGAGCGTAACGCGCTCACATCATGAAGAATGCTCGTCACACATCATTGACGAATGTAACACGCTATTTAAGCGTCTTACGATCGTCACCTTAGCCTTACGACCGTCACGCGCCTAAACTAACGTTATGAAGAACATGGAGACGTGGGAAACGTAAAGAAAGGAGTATTCACTCCTACAATCTCTCAACCTCACCAACGCCCAGTCCTAGTTTTTATCCACTAAAGAAGTACAAGTCCACATTCCTATTATTTCTTAACTGCCAATTTCTCTTCTATAAATAGGAGAGATTTCAATGAAGAAAGGGACAGAGTTTTATTTACAGAATTTCTTCGGAAGCCCTGCCAAATTTACGAACCATCAGTTTTCATTTTTTTACTGTTCTTGTTTTATTTCCCTTTTTTTTTACCATTCAATAGCCATTTCCAACATTAGGAAATTCCTATTTTAGTTAGAACTTGTTTTTAGCCTCATAATTCGTTTCAAGTTCCGATTCCGAAGGTTCCAATCTTGCCGACTTGTGGAAGAGGGAGCTTGAGGAATAATATTATTATTCAGGTTTTTAATCGCATTTAATTTAATTCTAATACAATTTGTTTACGTTAAATTACTGTTATTTATTTATCATGAATGTTTTACTGTTTCCTGATTATATTTCCTGTCTGTCTGTTTCAAGTACCATGACTAGCTAAATCTCTAGAGTCGGGATGTGATAATAGTAACTAAATGGATTAAATTGTTCCTAAGCTAAAATCCAAATTAACTTAATTTCTGGCTGTAACTTTTTATAATTAAAATCAATCTTTTTGTTACGAGAGTAAGAAAAGTAGAATAGGTTAGGATCAAGACCACGAGAGTGTGAGGTTTTAACCGGATAGCTAAAGTTAGGCATTTGATTTAAATACAGCGAGAGCGCTTTAAAACGAGTTAGATTTTATTAAGTTTTCAAAGAGTATTTTCTAACACTTATGGGCTAGGGAGAGCAGGCATAGGGCTTTAGGGGTATAATCCGAGATAAGACCACGAAAGTGTGAGTTGAGGGTTTTTAAACTGATAATTTCTACAAAACCATCTAAGTTAAACATCTTTATATGCTTAGGTTCGACTAGATCCGCTTAGGTTCACTTTATTACATACCGACTGTTTTATTATTATTATTATTATTCCCTTAATTCGATTTATTTTTCCTCTACTTTAACCTCTAAAAAACCAAACGTGACAACATCTGCCTTAGCTAAACTAGCAGACCTTTATAGCACTAGAGTGACTACAAAGTCCCTGTGGGTTCGACATCATATTATTACTACCGTGATAGGTTGTGCACTTGTAGTTAAGATACCGTTAGACACATTAGGTCGATCGCGACATCAAGTTTTTGGCGCCGTTTCCAGGGACTTTGATTTAGTCACTAGTGCACTCATAAAGTAGCACTGTATAAACTAAGGCAACTATTTATTTTTCCCTCTGTTGTATGCCAAATACTCACTCCCGAAGCGAGCCTTTGAATCTACAAATCAACGATATCGAGCGCTATCTCAGAGTAAGACGTCGAGTTCAAGAATACCGTGATCTTAACAATCTTCCTCCGACTAAGCTTCCTGATATCTCAATCCCTGAGTTAATTGAAGATTCAAAGATGGCTGACATACCAAATCCACCTCGTCATGCTGCCCCAGCACACACCCCATTGAATTGTCTAGCACTGTCAAGTATAATATCAAAGGTCTTCCTTCAACTGGAGGCATCAAAATTAGTGGTTCTTGAAGGTATTCCTTGATTATTTCGAAAGTGGTCTGGCATTCATCATTCCACTTTACCACTTGATCTTTCTTCAGCAGCTTGAAGATTGGCTCACAAGTAGCAGTCAGATGTGAAATGAATCTAGAAATGTAATTCAGACGTCTGACGAAGCCTCTAACTTCCTTCTCTGTGCGGGGAGCCAGCATCTCTTGTATGGTTTTAACTTTTGCAGGGTCTACCTGAATTCCTTTGTCACTGACAACAAAACCCAAAAGCTTACCAGACCTTACCCCGAAGGTACACTTGTTCGGATTCAACCTTAGCTTGTACGTCTTCAACTTGTCAAACAGTTTCTGGAGATGATCAAGGTGCTCTTCCTCAGTCTGGGACCTAACTATCTTGTCATTAACATAAACCTCGATCTCGTGGTGAATCATATCGTGGAACTAAGTGACCATGGTGCGTTGATAGGTTGCCCCAGCATTCTTCAACCCAAAAGGCATTACCTTGTAACAGAAGGTGCCCCACTGTGTAACGAAGGTTGTCTTCTCCATGTCCTCAGGAGCCATCTTGATCTGGTTGTAGCCAGAAAAACCATCCATAAAGGAGAAGATCTTGTGTTGCACGGTGTTGTCGACTAGAACATCAATGTGAGGAAGTGGGAAGTCATCTTTGGGGCTGGCCCTGTTCAGATCTCTGTAGTCCAGATTCACACCTATTTTAACTTCTTTCTCGTCTTCCTCTGTACCCAAATTCAGTGACTCAACTGGCTCTTCATGAGGTTGTATGGCCCTTTCTTCCTGCAGTAATAGTCTAGCAAGTTCTCCAGGAACCTCACAATCGTCCTCACCTTCGTCTTCGGCTTGGTTGATCGGATTTTTGAAGTCATAACTGGCAGTAGCAGAGTTGTTATCAATGGGATCCAGAGTGGATATGGCTCCGCAGTATGATACGTGAGTGTGTGTAAGAGAATAACTGTTTTGATAAAGTGAGAGACAGAAAAGAAAAACAAAGAGCGCAAAATTTGTATGCAAGAAACGTCCAATGCTTTATTAATGACATATGAAATGACAAATAATAATCCCTCACAAGCAAATCCAGAGTGCCCCGGGAAAAGCACCGGGCCATAAAGTTTCAAACTGTTTATTACAAATCTTAAAACAAAAGTCAATTACTTCGGAATAAAATAAACATGTATGAAGTCCTTCGCCGTCCAGTTATTCAGTCCACCGTTGGTTGTTGGGTAGATCCAGCTGTCGATGTCTGAATCTTCTTCACTATCCTTAATTGCATTAACTCCCCGATTGTTGATGTGCAGAGGGGGTCTTCCAATCCGTGCGTGCCTAACAGCCCCTTGAGCCCCTGTAGTAAAGCCCAAACCTAATTTGTCATTTTTGTGAGTGAAATCAGGGAGCCGACCCCAATTGGTACACCCACCTTCTTCAACTACATCCCTGGCGTCTTTGAGAGAAGCCATCTTCAACGGAGGTTTCTCGGTAATAACTTCAGTTGATGCCAAGACCTGAGGGACCTCTTCAAAGTTCTGACAAGGAGTTTATATGAATTCCCCGTTCATCTCTATGTAGCGGAAGGAATTGAGGTTACTCACCATATATTCTTCTTCACCTCGCACTGTGACAATCTTCCCCTTCACTGGGTACTTCACCATTTGATGGAGCGTGGAAGTAACTTCCCTAGCCTTATGGATCCAAGGACGACCCAGCAAGCAAGAATACGATGGCTTGATATCCATTACGTAGAAGGTGGACCCAAAAGTCTGATAACCCACTTTGACAGGGATGTCCACCTCCCCGTGCACCATTCTCTTCGATCCATCAAAATCCCTCACCACAATGTTACTCGGCTTTAAAGTCAAACCTTCACAATCCAACCGGTCCAACGCTTTCTTCGGCAGAACATTCAGCAAAGACCCGGTATCTACTAACACATGTGCCATAGTGGTGCCCCTGCACTCAATCGATACATGCAGAGCATCATTATGATTTCTTCCTTTCGGTGTCAGATCTGCGTCTGAGAAACCCAGCCCATTGTCAGCAGTCAGGCTGGCCACACAATCTTTAAACTGATCTGAGGAAGTTTCCTGTGGCACATGCGCAGTCTTGAGAAATGCAATCAAAGCCTTCTCATGGGCTTCAGAACACAACATCAAGGACAACATGGAGATCTTTTACAGGTTCTGCCACAGCTGCTCGACCATATTGTAGTTGCTCTTCTTGATAATTTTCAGTATTTCCTTTACTTCTTGTTTAGAGGCTTCCACAACTATTTCTTAGGTGCCTCCGTCCGGGCAGGCTCACCTATAATTTCCTTGCCCCGAGTCCCAGATGGCTCAGTAGCAGGGATGATAACTGGAGTAAGAATAGGAATAGTAGCAGCTGTAATAACTGGATTAGGAACAGGAGAAATGTCAGGAGTGCTGGTTGGAGCAGCAGTTGGAATAACAGTAGGCTTGATGATAGTCTTCAGGGAAATCTCGTGAGAGAAGACCCTTCCACTTCGGGTAACTTTACTAGTCCCGACAATATTACTGACATCAGTATCAGCTTCTTCATTCCTCAGCTCTTGCTTAATACCATGATAGTACACATCAGCACCGTAATACCATGGGACAGCCTTGTCTGAGGTGTACGGGATGGGACCGGGAACAGTGATTATTAGCGGAGCAATTCTTGGAACAGGTGTAATCCTAACAGGTCTTCTCGAGGAAACCTTGGAAGAATTGGCGAAAATGGTTATAATGGAAACATCTTCATTTGGAACAACAAGAATCATAGTCTTCTCGAACAAAATTTCTTTATTATCCATCAGGCGCTGAACACCTGACTTCAACAAACAGCAACCAGAATGCAGAACCGAACACACGTGGTAACCTTCACCACAACCCGAAAATAAACCAGCCAACAGAAAATTCTTCTTAACAGTCATAAGAGGAGTAGAAATTTCTTCAACAGAGGTTACAAACAAATCAGTGTCAACAGCATTGACTCCACGACCATGTTTGGGCATGGGATAAGTTATAACATTCGGCTTTTCTGGAGCATCGAACTCTATCTCCTTGGCTTCAAGGAAATCTTGTACTTTGTTCCTCAGAGCCCAACAATCATTTGTATCGTGGTCGGGACTCTCAGAATGGTAGGCGCATCGCGCGTTGGGATTGTATCTGGGAGAAGTAGTGTTTGGATTCTTGGGAGCCTCTCTCAAGGTCGCCAAGTTAGATTTTAACAGATGAGGCAGAACTTTGGCCAACGTCATGTTGATGCGGGTAAACTATCGTTGTGGTCTTTCAACCCTTTGTTGATTGTTGTGTTGTGGAGCAACTGCGGGTATTGGTATCACTACAGAATTTACCGTTTGACGGTGTTCAGATTTGCTTTGTCCCCTCGGGGTGTTTAGATCCTTCTTACCAGTGAAAGGCTTCTTTACCGAACTCGAAGAGGCATCCTTCTGTATCTTACCACTTCGAATTCCAGCTTCTACTCTTTCTCCAGTTAAAATCAGCTCGATGAAACCAGATGAAGAGCTGCCAATCAAGTGATTGAAAAATGGACCAGACAACGTCCCTAGAAACATGTCAACCAACTCCCTATCAGACAACGGGGGTTGAACTCTTCCAGCTAAGTCTCTCCATTTCTGAGCATAGTCCTTAAAACCTTCACCTGCACCCATGGACATACCCTGGAGCTGAGTACGAGTGGAAGCAAGGTCGGCGTTATACTGATACTGCTTGTAGAAAACAGCAACAAGATCTTCCCAGTTTCGGACACTGGCTCCCTCCAACTGGTAGAACCATTCAAGTTGAGTCTCTGACAGACTATCTTGAAATAAGTGCACCCACAAATTTCTATCAGCAGTGTGGGGTTGGATTTTTCTGATGTACAAGCAGAGATGGAGTTTTGGGAAAGACACTCCATCATACTTAGCAAAAACCGGAGCTTTGAACTTATGAGGGATGACCACCCCCGATACCAGTCCCAATTCCCCGAAATCCAAACCAGGTATCTTCTGAACTTCCATATCACTCAGACGGTCTTCTAACTTCTTGTACCTATCCTCAGCAGGAGGATATTTCTCAGTGTCGTAATCAGTATCATTGTCAGAAACTGCAGGACTAGGGTCCTTTTCCCTTTCTTGGTTCTCCGCGTCTTTGGACGAGGCGGTCAGATCAGCTTGTTGCCTCAACCTTTCTCCGAATCTTCTACCCATATTCAGAATACCAATCTTCTTCTTCTTCTTCTCTTTCAGAATAAGGGTCTTCAGATCCTCTTTCCCTTTAGCCAGACTTATGAACATCTGTTGGAACTGGGCGTTCTGCTCCTAAAGATCTTTGATGGCTTCATCGGAAGACATTTCTTCTGAAATAAACAGCGAAGAAGATGAGAAACCTGTAGGGGTACCTGTAATGATGTGTATGATAATGGGATGCGCATGTAATGATTTCAAAGACTTTGGGAAATTTAAATTTGCAAACCAAAATAAATAGAACTTTATTAGCTTAAACTTTGAAAGGTTCAAAAATGCCTTTAAGGCGTTACAAAGAAGTAAATAAAACAAATCTAAAACTAGAAAAAGAAAAATCAAAAGTCCCATGGACGCTTCCTCTTTGTGCTGATATAGTCATTGATCACTCTTTCTTCTTCGAGCTTCCTGGTGAGCTTTAAAACCTTCCTTTCTTTCTCATGGAACTGCTCTCGGTAAGTATCTCGCTCATTCTTCAGCTGAATCCAAGACCTATGTAACTCCCCAGGATCAGTGGGCATGTAAGGATAGAGAACCATGTAAGGAATGCCTTCTTCATTAGTGGGCTCCACAATCACTGGTAATACGGCCTCATAAGGCATCATAACCTTCTGGGAACGAGCTCGGACCCATTGGAGATAAGGCTGCATAAGGAGGGAAGTCTTCGGTCCCAACTCTTTGGGGTCAGATCTGTTTACCATGCCCCAAGCCTGTATGAACCTCCAGTGATGCTCCTTAACATCATCCTTATAGTCAAGTACAATATCCTCTAGAAGTAGCTCATGGAGACCATCTCTTCGAGCACGAC
The DNA here is from genome assembly GCA_948472305.1 of Vicia faba. Classification (NCBI taxonomy): domain Eukaryota; kingdom Viridiplantae; phylum Streptophyta; class Magnoliopsida; order Fabales; family Fabaceae; genus Vicia; species Vicia faba. The sequence continues at coordinate 1,267,779,225 of OX451736.1, read as the reverse complement.
CAAATTGTCGCAAGGCTAGACAAGAGCTGTAAGTTATACCCCCTCTGATACCAAGTAATGGGACATTAGGGTATCCCCCACAGTGGTCAATAACAGCAGTGTCTTCCATAGCCCGGGAACACCAAAGAATATTCGTATGAGCAAGTGACATTATTCTTTACGACCAACCCAAACCTTCTTCGTTCTTCAGCATAGACTTAGGGAGGTGAGAAATAAACCACCTTGACAACAATGGCATGCAGCATATAAGAGTCCCTCTTCCCCTCATGGTATGAGTATAGAGAGCATGTAAGATATCTCCTAGCAAGGTAGGCACATGATTGCGAGTAAGGAAAATCTTGACAGCATTCACATCTACAAAGGAGTCTGGATTAGGGAAGAGAACCAAACCATACATAAGAAGAGCCAAGAAATCTTCAAAAGCATGAAAATCCAAATCATCCCAAAATAGATGAGTCTGGTCTATCAGAAATTTGGCCAGAAAACCCCCGACTCCGCTTCGAGTTTCCTAGTTGGATACCACATCGGCCCGTTTCAAATGCAGAGCCGAGGCAATAATTTCTGACTTAGGAACCTCTTCCATACATGTGAAGGGTACCTGTTCAAGAATTGATATGCTCAATAGATGAGAGAATTCTTCCAAAGTGGGTACCGGTTGGTAATCTGGAAAGGTGAAACAGTGATGCTTGGGATCAAAGAACTGAAATAGTACGCTCATCATCTGTTCATCAAGGTTTGAAGTAACCAGGCTGAGAAGTTGACCGTGTCTCTTAATGAAAGTGGAAGTTTCAGAAACTCTTGATGCTAGCTCTTTAAGTTGGGCAGGTATCTGCAAAAAGTTGATTCAGATGGTATTTCTGTGCACGGAAGCCATGATCTGCAAAACAGAACAAAGATAAATTCCCTTGGTCTTTGAAATGGTTAGTGTAATGAAACATGAATTCCATGTTATGATGCATGATGTCATGATAAACCACAGGTATAGCAAACACAAGTATTGCAAACATAGTCAAATCACACAAAGCCCTTATGTTTAAGGCTTGCATGAGGTCAAAGGTAGTACCCTCTTGAAGTTAAGTTGGTTTCAACCTGTCTTAGAAAAAAGTAACAGGGTTCTAGAGGATCTTAATATCATTTACCATCCTCCATCGGTCATGGTTTCAGCTCACAGAATCTTTTCTTGCGGCTGAAATTATTCCGAGAGTATGGTCTCAATGAATGTAGCATCGAGTATCAACCAGTTCTCAGCTCTACACTGAGCCCGGCTATCTCATTACTTTCTAATGGCCAAGTTGGACGATTAAAGGTTCTAAGGTCAGTTAATGCTTAACACCACCACGCAGCGGCCCCGTATTCTCCTCGTTTCTCCACATGGGATACCAGTACCAACCAATGTGCCACACCAACGTAGCTACTGCTTCAATCGTATCAGTCTACGTCGTACAGTTCCCTCACAGTCTATTGCTACTTACCTAAAAGGTATTCCCCAGATCCAGGTGTAGGATCTATAGTAACCCCAAACAAAACCCTTAAAAGTAAATCAAACAAAGCAATTAAGAGAAGCAATTATGATGACCTAGATCCTAAGGTATACCCCACTTATTAGTCCCCAGCAGAGTCGTCAGTTCTGTGATACGGTGGCAGAACCGACTGTTAATACTGGTTTGCGTTTTGTGTTTTTTGTTTGCAAAATGTCGTGGTAAGCAAGAGTCGCCACCGACTTTTATTTCATCCAATCGGAAAGGAAAAAAGTACATAAAAAAATCCTTTTTCGAGATATTCTGAGTACGGGGGGTAGATTATAGAAAGGGAAGGTGTTAGCACCCTTTCTATCCATGGTTTTGCATGGGCTCTTAGGTACTTGCTCATCTTTTTCAAATTGCTTGTGTATGTGCTTTGTTTTTTGAAAATGTTTTGCTTCGTGATAACCCTTGTATCAGTCCTCAAAGGTGTGACGATTTTGAAAATTTGCTTGAAAAGTGTAAGTGTGACAAGTTTTGATTTGAGCAAGTACCTACTAGCATCTACCTACTCAAAAAAAGATTGTCTCTATTCTCGTTTCCTTTAGATATCGATATCCTACTATTGAGAAATAGGTAGTGTGATACGGTGGGAAGAACTGACTGTTTTTGGAATGCTGGTTTGTGTTTTACGTTTGTTTTCGCAAAAAGTCGCGGTAAGCAAGAGTCGCCACCGAATTTTATTTTATCCAACAAGGAAAGGAAAAAATCACAGGAAAATTCCTTTTTCGAGATTTTCTGAGTACGGGGGGTAGATTATAGAAAGGGAAGGTATTAGCACTCTTTCTATCCATAGTTATCTACGGGCTCTTAGGTACTTGCTCATCATTTTCAAAATTGTTTTCTTTGTGTTTGTGCGCTTTGAAAAGTTTTTGTTTTGACTTCGATTTAACTCTTGCTTCTATCTTCAAGAGTGTAATGAAGTGTTTTTGAAAACCTTGTTTATAAAGGAGTGTAAGTGTGAAAAATTTGTTTGTTTTGGATGAGCAAGTATCTAAGAACTAATCTACCTACTCGAAAAAGGAATCGTTCTATGCTAATTTTCTTTATACAATGCTATCCCACTATTAGTGGGTAGGTAGCACCGTCGTTGGAGTTTTGAAGGTCAATTCGAAAGAGGGACATACGGTCACTAAAGCAATGTTAGGATGTCTTAGTGGTAACCCTAATGTCTTAGATCATTTATTCGAGGCAACAATATCCAAGACAACCATTTCGAGGCAACTATGATCTTTTAGACAAGAGGGCGACCTCTAAAACAACCTATACTCAATGACCGTTTACAAAGGCAACCAAGTGGGAGTGTACCCTAGGAGTGCGCATGTGCGAGTGTGTTGATTTCAGTTATTTTTATCTTTGCACATGTTTAGGGTGATCTAACTGTTTTAAGATTAAATATTCATTCTTGTCATGCAAACCCTATTATCAAACATCTAACAGTTGAATATTTGCAGAAATTAAAGGTGCGGAAACTAAACTAAATTATTACAAGGCGTCGGGTATTTACATCGCCAAAAACAACCCTTTGAAAATAAAAGCGGTAAAAGTAAATGTCCTAATTAAATTATTACAAACCGGGAGCAGATACAATAATTGGATAAAATAATAATAAAGTGCGCGATGCCAAATTAAATCGAATGCGAAATTAGGGTTTTGACCCTCTAAATTAAAAGAAAATGTTTTTTGTTGTTTTTTTATTTTTTAAGAAAAGAAATTAAATCCTAAAATTAAATGCTAAATTAATTATCAAATTAATTAATGAAAAACAATTAAATGACATATTTTTGGAGTTTTGGTTATTTTAGGAAAGAAAATAATTAATTAAATTAATGTTAAAACCTATTGATTCTAATTAATTTTAAATATTTGCAAAATCAATTAAAGTTATCTAAGATTAATATCCTAATTAAATTAATTAATATTTATTAATGAAAAATAAAATTCTAAAATTTAATTGGGTAAAAAATATTTTTTGGTGATTTTTTGGAAAAAAAGAAAATTATTTTTGGGTTAGTAAATAAATAAATAAATAATTAAATGAAATAAACAAAATAAAAAAAGAAAGAGATGCGCCTGAATAGAGGGGTGTGAATAGCAAGAATTCTGGCCCATTTGTGAGGTCCGTTTGACTTTTCTGATCCCATGTGTTGCGTTTGACTAGCTTGTGGTGCACCCTCAATGATGACCACCAGATCTGGCCATATGGCATGTTGATGCTGAAGGAGTATGATGGACGTCCTGGCTTGCATGCATACTGGATTTCCTGAAATAACAATGCAAAATAACAAATGTTGGAGGCAGGGATCCAACCCCTGGCCTCCATCCTCTAATGCCTTAAGACCTGCGTGGCAACCACTGGGCTATGTTGTTCTTATTGTTAACATAATATAAAATAATAATAATATAACAAAACAAATGCTAGTGGACAAAAATCAGAAAAACGCGCCAATGTTTGAACAGGCCAGTAGGGGGTGACACTTCATCGTCTCCTTCCTCTGCACCGTGGCTAAAAACCCAATGACCTATACCCACAGACATTGTCCGTTGCTATAAATCATGCTCATTCCAAAATCTCCTACAGGCCACATAAATGGAATCTAGTAGCATGGTTGAGTTCGTCTCACTCTCCTGATCACAACCATACCCATCATGAAGGCTAATTGTTCCTGAAATAAAAAACCCTAAACCAAAGCTTGAAAACCTAACAATGGTGAGTTTCGATTCAGTCCATATAAATGAAATTGAATAATGCCAAAAGCTTGCAAATTCTCTGTAGATTAAGAATATGACATTGTTTTAAGCTATGGATGCAAGAATAAAGCTTTTCGAATTCAAGAAAAGGGTGATACCGTGAGCGACTTACAGTGCGTGAGAGGGCTTGAAAACACCTGCTTTTGATTGCTTTCGCTTGTGGAGACTGCCAGGAGACGATTGGGATTGATACCAAGCCTTGAGGATGCTTCTAAGTGGGACTTTGATCTCACACTTTTCTTTGATTTTTTCAAATCTCGTTCTTGCTCTGAGTCTGATTTCTAACCCCCTTTCTAGGTCTGGCCGCACTCCTTATGTAACAAAGAATAAATCCAAGTCCGTAATTGATCCAAATCTCCCTCCTTTAATCCTTTTTTATTTGATTTGATTTGCTTCTTTAAAGCTTTCCAAAATTGGTCCAAATACAATCTCTTTGTACACATATGGCTTGATGCGAATTTGAAGGCCTTGCTAGCTGTAATTAGAGCCTGAAACAATCACAAGATTCTTTTTTATCAATATTTTTGGATTTTATTTGATTTAAATTCAATTAATTAAAATAAAAATCAAAATAAATAATAAAAATAAGATATCGACAGGTGGAAAAAGCTAGAGCACATGGGCTATGATTCCAACTCAAAACAAGTGAAAAAGATTGGGCCCATTTGGCAAAATTTGAAGTTTTGAGAATAGTTGACTTTTGGCAATTTTGCAAAAAAGTCCAACTTCAACAATGCATAACTTCCTCGATTTTGAGTCTTTGGAGGTGTTCTTGGACTTTTTAGAAAGCTTGAGATGTCCTCTAATCAACCCTTTTGGTATAATCTCATTTTGATATTCCATTCTCATGCATGAAGCTTTGACATAAAAGGTGTTTTTGTTGACTTTTTAGAATGACCTATAATGTCCAAATTCATAACTTCTTGTGAGTGAATATTTTGATGTTTGGAGATGAATATGGATTGTAGGTAATTTCATAATCTTCAAAATGAGATTTGGATGGGTCATTTCTCATAAAGTATGAGAAAGTTATGCTTGGTCAAAGTTGAGTTGACTTTTCCTACAAAACCCTAATTTAGCAACTTTTGAATCTTGATGAATTATGAACAATCCTTGATGAATCATGATAAACCCTTGATAAAATGATGAAATATAATTCAAAATGAGAATGTTGACAAAAAATCTTGAAGTTTGACTGTATTTGGGTCACAGTTGACTTTTCCCCTAGCATAGTCGATTTTTGGACCTTTGAGCAATTGACTGAGCAAACTTTCTCTGCAAGGCTTGAAACTTGACATGGATGATCTTGAGAACATATTAGGACATTTTTGATCATTTGGGACCACTTGGACTCAAGCATCTTGATGCAACATGAAACCCTAATTTGGGGTAGTCTGTCTTAGGAGAGAGCTTGTCTGGCCAACCCTTGGGCTACTTTGAGCAACTTGGGGATCTTTCTTGACATATTTTGAGAAATATGGGAGGGAAAATTTTGGGGTACAACAACTGCCCCTGTTCAATCTTCTTAAACCTGAAGATGTAGATTGGCTTTCGTGCCTTTCGTAATCTGAAGGTGGAAGATGATCGAACACTAGAGTGCCCAGAAATTTGCACTCGCATGAAGTGGTAATTGTCTTGTGACACCGGGAATGGGATTATAGATGCCATTTGGAAGAGCGTCAATCGTATAAGAGATTCCTTAGCGAGAACTTGTATATCTGTTGTTGAGGAAGATTCTGCTGGGGAAGTCTGATCTTTGTTGAGAGAAGTAGAATTTTAGGAACTTTGGTCGTCCGTTATTCTGCTGGTGAGTCATCTCCGTTGATATTTAGGAACTTTGGTCATCCGTACTCAACTGGGGAATCATCTCTATTCAGATTTAGGAACTCGTCCGTAATTGAATTGAGGAAACATCTCTGCTGAGATTTAGGAGCTCGTCTGTAATTCAACCGAGGAAATACTTTTGTCGAGATTTAGGAACTTGTCCGTAATTTGACTGAAGAAACATCTTCGCTGAGATTTAGGAGCTCATCCGTAGTTTAACTAAGAAACCATCTCTGTTGAGATTTAGGAACTCTTCCGTAATTCAACTGAGGAAACATCTCTGCTAAGATTTAGGAACTTGTCCGTAATTCAACTGAGGAAATAAAATTGTTGATATTTAGGAACGCGTCCGTAATTCAACTAAGAAACCATCTCTGCTGAGATTTAGGAACTTGTCCGTAATTCAACTTGAGAAACAACTTTGCTGAGATTTAGGAGCTCGTCCGTAATTCAACTGAAGAAACATCTCTGCTGAGATTTAGGAACTCGTCCGTAATTCAACTGAGGAAACATCTCTGCTGAGATTTAGGAACTCGTCCGTAATTCAACTGAGGAAACAGCTCTGCTGAGATTTAGGAACTTGTCCGTAATTCAACTGAGGTAATATCTTCGCTGAGATTTAGGAACTTGTCCGTAATTCAACTGAGGAAGTATTTATGCTATGATTTAGGAACTCGTCCGTAATTCAACTACTTTCCTGAGATTTAGGAGCTCGTCCGTAATTCAACTACTTTGTTGAGATTTAGGAACTTGTCCGTAATTCAACTGGAGAAACATCTCTGTTGAGATTTAGGAACTTGTCCGTAATTCAACTGAGGAACATATATGTCGAGATTTAGGAACTCGTCCGTAATTTGACTGAGGAAACACCTCTGCTGAGATTTAGGAACTTGTCCGTAATTCAATTGAGGAACATATCTGTCGAGATTTAGGAACTTGTTCGTAATTCGACTGAAGAAGCATCTTCGCTGAGATTTAGGAGCTTGTCCGTAATTCAACTAAGAAACCATCTCTGCTGAGATTTAGGAACTCGTCCGTAATTCAACTTGAGAAACATCTCTGTTGAGATTTAGGAACTCGTCCGTAATTCAACTGAGGAAACGTCTTTGTCGAGATTTGGGAACTTGTCCGTAATTCGACTGAGGTGAAAGCTTCATAGCTTGAATTTGTGAGAATATTTCCTGAAAGGTAAAGGTTAGCTGTATGTAATGCATGATATGTATCAAGCAATGATGTTCTCAAAATAAATGAGATTGTGTTGTATGATGCGTATGCATGTCATGATGTATGAAAATATGATGTTTATTTCTGGGGAAAATAAATCCCGGATAGCTGCTGGAGAAAAGAATTGAATTCTTCGTTTCCGCTGGAAATAGTGAATGTCGATGATTGTGAGAATAAACCTGCATGAGAGGATAACTCCGTTGGGGAATAACCTGATGAGATAATGACTCTGTGGGGAGGACATGCTCCGCTGAGGATTCCGTTGATAAATTCAGCTGGGGATGAATTACTGTTGATGGTGATAATGAAACCTGTTGAGGATTTAATTCCTATTTGTGAAGGAAATAACTCTGCTGGGGATGATTTTCCAGTTGCGACTTCATGGGGAATAATCTTTTTAGACTCTACTGGGGATAATATTCCAGAGTCTACTGGGGATAATTATTCAAACTCCACTGGGGATGATTTTTTATACTCCACTGGGGATGATAAGACTTTTTAGTGCTGATGGTAGATAAACTCTGCTTGGGTAGAATATTACCGATTCATTCACAGGTGCGAGTCTCAGCTGGGGAGAGCTACCACCACTAACTTTCTCCTTACTTTGCGGGGAATGAATGTACTTTCAATCGTTTCCTCCAGCTAGGTCTATCCCTATACCTGGTGGACAGAGCAACTGTATGGTTTAGAAATTTCTCGTTTGCCCCTGTTTCTGATATTACAAGTAATCGTCTTTTGTTTCGTATGTAAATTTTCATGAGCAGCAATCAATGTCAAATGCATATATCAAAAAAATGAACATTGGACGTTCTCGCAAAACAAAACAGAAAAAGGAAAACAGTTTGAAATTTCTTTGTAAAAATGACTTGTATTGACTTTGAAGTTAGCCTGTAAATAGGCGTTTTTGTACAAGAGGCTGGCGTCCTAGTAAGAGAACGCCGCTGAACAAATAGAATTTATACAATTTGTGAAAAACAAAGAAAAACAACTATGTGAACAATCCCACTGGGTTCCAACTCTACTATTGCCTTTATGTCCTCGATCATCTCATCCCTTTTCTACTTGGTTGAAGGTAGATCAGATTGATTAGTGCCACCCGAGCTTGATAGTCGATACTGAAGTCTGGTTGCAAGGTGATCCAATGAGACATAATGTTACGCTTTAATCCCTAATTTTTTCCTGGACCGCCCTTTCGGGTTTTCAGTCCACCGGGATACCCTTTTTTGCCCAAGCCGCCTTTTCAGGTTTTCGACTTGCCGAGTGTACAATTTTTTTTTATTTTCATCCCTTATTTTTTCCCGAACCCTTTTGGTTCGTCGAGAAGCCCTTATTTTTGCCTAGGCCAGTCAACCTAGCGGGTCTTTGATTATGCGTAGTATCTTTTCACTATGTTTGCATTGACGGGGTGAGGAAGGTCGTTACCATCCATGGTGGTTAGAATCATAGCCCCTCCTGAGAAAATGTTCTTAACCACAAATGGACCTTCGTAAGTAGGGGTCCATTTGCCCCTAGGATCACCTTGAGGTAGAATGATGCGCTTGATCACCAGATCCCCAACTTGATACTCTTGTCGTCTGACTTTCTTGTTAAATGCCTTGATCATTCGCTTTTGATACATCTGACCATGACAAATAGCAGTAAGCCTTTTCTCATTGATTAAGTTCAGCTGATCAAGCCGGGTCTGAATCCAATTGTCTTCGCTCAAACTCGCATCCTTCATAATCTGAAGAGAGTGTATCTGAACTTCGATGGGCAAGACGGCCTCCATGCCATAAACCAAGGAATAAGGTGTTGCCCCTGTTGACGTCCGCACTGAGGTGCGGTACCCATGAAGAGCAAATGGTAACATCTTGTGCCAATATTTGTATGTCACCGTCATCTTATGCACAATCTTCTTAATGTTCTTATTAGCCGCTTCTACAGCCCCATTCATCTTCGGCCGATAAGGAGAAGAGTTGTGATGATGTATCTTGAACTGTTTGCAGAGCTCGATGATCATTTTATTATTGATATTTGTACCATTGTCCATAATGATCCTCTCTAGTACACCGGATTGACAGATCAAATTGTTCCGAATGAGCCGTGCCACGATGTTCTTGGTTACAGTAGCAAAGGAAGCTTCTTCAACCCACTTCATAAAGTAATCAATTGCTACCAAGATGAAACGATGCCTGTTAGATACAGTAGGTCTGATCTCTCCGATCATGTCGATGCCCCACATTGTAAAAGGCCAAGGAGCTGTCAAGACGTTCAGAGGAACTGGAGGTATGTGAACCTTATCAGCATAGACTTTGCATTTATGACAGGTACGGGAATGCTGATAGCAGTCGGCTTCCATGGTGGACCAATAATATCCTGCCCGTAGGATTTTCTTTGCCATGGTATGTCCACTGGAATGAGTCCCGAAAGTACCTTCATGCAACTCTACCATAATCCTTTCTGCTTCGTTCTTATCCATACAACGCAACAAGGTTGAGACATGGTGACGCTTGTAAAGAATGCCATTGCTGATGAAGAACTTCGCCGCGAATCTTCTCAGAAACTTTTTATCATTAACAGATGCACCTTCAGGGTACTCCTGAGCTTCAAGATACCTCTTCACCTCATGAAACCAAGGTTTATCTGCTACCTCTTCAGTCTCGATGTCACAGCAATGTGCATGTTCGTCCAATCTCTCAATGGTAATCTGGGGAGCCTCATTGTCCCATTTGACCTTGAACATGGAAGACATCGTAGCTAGCGCGTCCGCCAACTGATTCTCCTCTCTAGGGAAGTGTTCAAAGGTTATCTCCTCGAAGTGCGGAAGCAACGTCAATACATACTCTTTGTAAGGAATAAGATTAGGGTGTTTCGTATCCCACTCGCCTTTGATCTGACTGATCACGAGAGAGGAATCTCCGAATACACTTAGAAACTTAATCCTTAGGTCAATAGCTGCTCGAAGACCCATAATGCACGCTTCATACTCCGCCATGTTATTGGTGCAGTTGAAACATGGTCGGGCGGTGAATGGAGTATGAGAGCCTTCAGGAGATATGATCACGACGCCAATGCCATTACCCAAAGCGTTTGAAGCTCCATCAAAGTAAATAGACCATCGGGATCTTTCCTCAGGTCCTTCATCCGGTCCAGGAGTTTCATAGTCGGTTACCAACATGATGTTCTCATCCGGTAATTCAAAGTTCATAGACTGGTAATCGTCCACTGCCTGATGTGCCAAATGATCCGCCAACACACTTCCCTTAATTGCCTTTTGGGTCGTATATTGGATGTCATACTCAGTCAAGATCATCTGCCATCTTGCTATTCTTCCGGATAAAGCAGGATTTTCAAAGATATACTTGATTGGATCCATCTTTGATATCAATAGAGTAGTGTGAGTCAACATATACTGTCTCATCCGGCGAGCAACCCATGCCAAAGCGTAACAATTTTTCTCAAGCAACGAGTATCGGGTCTCGCAGTCGGTAAACATTTTGCTAAGGTAGTAAATAGCATGCTCTTTTCAGCCAAACTCGTCATGCTGCCCCAGCACGCACCGCATTAAATTGTCGAGTACTGTCAAGTATAGGATCAAGGGTCTTCCTTCAACTGGAGGCATCAGAATAGGTGGCTCTTGGAGATATTCTTTGATCCTTTCGAAAGCGGCTTGACATTCATCGTTCCATATTACCACTTGATCTTTCTTTAGTAACTTGAAGATCGGTTCACAAGTAGCAGTCAGGTGCGAGATGAATCGGGCAATATAGTTCAGACGTCCCAGAAAGCCTCTGACTTCTTTTTCTGTTCGGGGAGCTGGCATTTCCTGTATAGCCTTCACCTTTGCAGGATCCACTTGAATACCTTTATCACTTACGATAAAACCCAACAGCTTACCAGATCTCACTCCGAAGGTGCACTTGTTCGGATTTAATCTCATCTTGTACAACTTCAACCTGTCAAATAGCTTCTGAAGATGGTCCAGGTGTTCTTCCTCAGTCTGGGACCTTGCAATCATGTCGTCAACGTATACCTCAATCTCATGATGGATCATGTTGTGGAACAAAGCGACCATGGCGCGCTGATACGTTGCCCCAACATTCTTCAATCCAAAAGGCATGACTTTGTAGCAAAAGGTACCCCATTGAGTAACGAACGTTGTCTTCTCTATATCATCGGGAGCCATTTTAATCTGATTGTAACCGGAGAAACCATCCATAAAGAAGAAGACCTTATGCTGTGCGGTGTTGTCAACCAGAACATCGATATGAGGCAGAGGGAAGTCATCCTTGGGGCTTTCCCTATTCAGATCCCTATAATCAACACACATTCGAACCTTACCATCCTTCTTCGGCACTGGAACCACGTTGTCCACCCACTGCGGGTAAGAAGTAACTGCTAGAAAACCGGCATCAAACTGTTTCATAACTTCGGCCTTGATTTTCTCAGACATCTCCGGGCGCATTCGACGAACTTTCTGTTTCACTGGAGGACAGTCTTCCTTGGTGGGCAAGCGGTGAACAACGATATCAGTATCCAACCCAGGCATATCTTCATAAGACCAGGCAAAGATCTCAACATAGTCGCACAACATCTGAATCAACCGTTGTTTAACACTAGACTCCAGATTTGCGCCGATCTTGACCTCTTTCTTGTCTACTTCTGTACCCAGATTTACTGTTTCCACTGGCTCTTCATGCGGCTGTATGGACCTCTCTTCCTGGAGTAACAATCTAGCAAGTTCACCAGGCACTTCTCAATCATCCTTACCTTCATCCTCGGCTTGGTTGATTGGAATTTCGAAGTCATAACTGGCAGTAGCAGAGTCGTTATCAGTGGGATCTAGAGTGGATGTAGACCTGTATATGTGAGTGTGTGTAAAATAGATGTTTTGCAAGATAAAAAAGAAAAAACAAGGAGCGCAAAATTTGTAATGCAAGAAAACGTTCAATGCTTTTATTAATGATATATGGAGATGACACATATAAATCCCTCAAACAAAGCCACGGTGTCTCGGGTAAGGCACCAGGCCATAAAGTTTAAAAATTGTCTGTTACAAATCCAAAACAAAAGTCTATTACTATGTAATAAAAGAAATTGGCATGAAGTCCTTTGCCATCCAATTTCTTAGTCCACCGTCGGTAGTCGGGTAAATCCAGCTATCAAACTCAGACTCTTCATCATCGTCTTCAATCATATTCACTTCAGGATTAGTGATACGCAGGGGAGGTCTTCCAATCCGCACACGCCGAACAACCCTCTGAGATTCTGCAGTGAAACCCAAACCAAACTATTCAGTCTTATGTGCAAAGTCAAGGAGTTGGCCCCAATTCGCACACCCACCTTTCTCAATAACAGCCCGGGCATCCTTGAGGGAAGCCATCTTCATTGGAGGATCTTCAATAACAGTTTCAGTTGATGCTAGTGTCTGGGGGACTTCTTCAAAATGTTGACACGGGGTCTCAATGAACTCCCCGTCCATTTCCACATATCGGAATGAGTTGAGGTGGCTCACCATGTACTCCTCTTCTCCTCATACCGTAACAATTTTCCCCTTCACTGGGTATTTCAGCATCTGGTGGAGCGTAGAAGTTACTGCCCCAGCTTTATGGATCCACGGGCGACCCAGCAAACAAGAATAAGATGGCCGAATGTCCATCACATAGAATGTAGACGCGAAAATATGAGAACCAACCTTAACTGGAATATCCACCTCTCCATGTACCATCCTCTTGGACCCGTCAAAGGCCCTAACCAAAATGTTGCTTGGCTTCAGCACCAACCCTTCACAGTCTAACCGGTCTAACGCTTTCTTGGGTAAAACATTCAACGATGACCCAGTATCCACCAATACGTAAGCTAGAGTAGTGCCCCTGCACTCAATGGAGACATGCAGGGCGTCATTGTGATTCTTCCCTTTGGCGGTCAAATCTGCGTTGGAGAAACCCAACCCATTATCTGCTGTCAGACTAGCCACGCAATCATTGAACTGGTTAGCAGATGTCTCCTGCGGCACGTGCACAGTCTTCAGGAAAGAAATTAGAGCCTTAGCATGGGCCTCTGAGCACAGCAATAAAGACAACATCGAGATCTTTGACGGGGTTTTCCCTAGTTGTTCGACTACATTGTAGTCGCTCTTCTTGATGATCTTTAAGATTTCCTCTATTTCTTGCCTAGAGGCTTCAACAATAATCTTCCTTGGTGCCTCCGTCTGGGCAGGCTCACCGGTAACCCCTTTGCCCCGAGTGTCAGACGACTCGGCGACAGGGGTAAGGATTGGAACATGAACAGGGATAGTAGCAGATGTACTGGCAGGTGTAATAACAACAGGCTTCTGAACAATTGGTGGAGAGATCTCAGGAGAGAAAAGTCTTCCGCTTCGGGTGACTTTACTAGATCCAAAAATATTGCTGACATCAGTATCAACCTCTTCATCCTTCAAGTCTTGTTTAACCCCGTGATAATACACATCGGCCCCATAGTGCCACGAGACAACCTTATCTGACATGTAAGGGATAAGTCTAGGAACAGTAATGATCAATGGAGCGATTCTCGGAATAAATGTAATTCTAACAGGCTTTCTCGAGGAAGCCTTGGAAGAATTGGCGAAAATGGTGATTATGGAAACTTCTTCAACAGGAACCAACAGAACAAAAGTTTTCTCGAACAAGATTTCTTTATTATCCATCAGGCGTTGGACACATGACTTCAATAGATGGCAACCGGTAGGTTGGACGGAACACAGATGGAAACCTTCGCCACAGCCTAGAAATAAACTGGCTAACAGAAGGTTCTTCTTCACAGTCCTCAATGGAGTAGCAATGTCTTTCACAGAAGTCACAAACGAGTCATCATCTACAACATTCACTCCATGATTGGGCATAGGAGAAGTCATAACATTAGGCTTTTCTGGCGCTTCGAACTCAATCTCCTTAGCGTCAATCAGATCCTGCACTTTATTCTTCAAAGCCCAGCAATTATTGGTATCATGCCCTGGGCTATCAGAGTGATAAGCACAACGGGTGTTCGGATTATATAGAGGCGATGTGGTGTTGGGATTCTTTGGAGCTTCCCTCGGAATCACCAAGTTAGTCTTCAGCAATTGCGGCAGAATTTGAGATAAAGTCATACTAAGCAGAGTAAATTGTCTTTGAGGCCTCTCTGCTCTTGGCTGATTATTGCGTTGTGGGGCAACAGTTGGTCTTGAAATAACTACCGCATTAACCTCTTGGTGGCGCTCAGGTCGATTTTGGCTCCTCGAGTTGTAAACTGCATTGGACTCCTTCTTGAAAGGCTTCTTCTCTGTGCTTGACGAAGCACCCTTCTGTATTTTGCCGCTCTTGATACCGGCTTCAACCCTTTCCCCAATCATTATTAACTCAGTGAGACCAGACGATGAGCTACCGATCAAATGGTTGAAATATGGACCAGACAAGGTCTCCAGAAACATATCCACCAACTCCCTGTCAACTAGAGGGGGTTGGACTCTACCAGCAAGATCTCTCCACTTCTGAGCGTAATCTTTAAAACCTTCGCTCACACCCATAGACATACCCTGAAAATGGGTACGCGTGGGAGCAAGTTCGGCATTATATTGGTACTGCTTGTAAAAAGCAGCAGCAAAGTCCTCCCAATTATGGATGTTAGCTCCTTCTAACTGATATAACCATTCAAGTTGAGTCCTTGAAAGACTATCTTGAAAGAAGTGAACCTAGAGGTTCCTGTCAGCGGTATATGGCTGAATCTTTCTAACATACGAACGGAGGTGTAACTTTGGGCAGGAGACCCCGTCGTACTTAGCAAAGACAGGCGCCTTGAACTTGTGGGGAATCACCACCCCAGATGCCAGACCTAAATCACCAAAGTCCAACCCAGGTATCTTCTGGATCTCCATCGCACTTAACCGGTCTTCAAGTTTCTTATACCTGTCCTCGTCCGGAGGATAATGGTCTTCGTAAAAGTCAGTCTCATTGTCAGAAACCACAGGGCTAGGAGCCCTCCTTTCTTCTTGATTCTCTCCCCCTCCAGATGAGTGAGATAAATCAACTTCCTCTCGCAATATGTTTCCAAACCTGTGACCCATGTTCATGAGGACCGTCTTCTTCTTCTTCTTCTTATTCTTATTCTTCTTATCCTTTAAGATAAGAGTCTTCAGATCTTTCTGCCCCTTGTCCAGGTTCATGAACATTTCCTGGAACTGAACGTTTTGAGCTTGAAGAGCCTTAATAGCTTGATCAGTGGATGTTTCAGAAGACATGATGCTGAAATAAACAGCGAAGAAGATAAGAGACCTGTAAGGGTACCTGTAATGAGGTGCATGGAAATGGAATGCATATTATATGATTTCATAGACTTTAGGGATTCAAATTCGTAAACCAAAAGGAAACACACTTTTATTAGATTAAAAACATGAAACAATGTTTGACAAATGCCTTTAAGGCGTTACAAGGAAAAACTGAAAAGTAAATCAAAACTAGAAATAACAAAAGACATCAGCACTCCCATGGTCGTTTTCCATTGGTGCTGACATAATCGTTGAAGACCTTCTCATTCTCCAGCTGCCTTGTAAGCTTTAGGATCTTCCGCTCTTGCTCATGATACTTTTCTCTGTAAGTATCCCGTTCTTATCTCAACAGGATCTACGACCTCTTTAATGCCCCAATGTCAGTAGGCATGTATGGATGGAGGACAATATGTGGAACCCCTTCTTCATCAGTACTCTCAATAATTATCGGTAAGACAACTTCGTATGGCATCCCTAGTTTTTGGGCTCGGGCTCGAACCCACCGAAGATACGGTTCCATCGGAAGAGAAGTCTTCAATCCTAGATCTTGTGGATCAGACCTGTTAACCCTATTGCAAGCTCGTATAAATCTGCGACGATGTCCCTCAACATCCCCTTAGAAGTCAAAGACAATGCTCGAAATCAGCAACTCACTAGGATCATCCTTTCGAGCTCGCCCAAACTGTCGTAAGGCCAGACAAGGATTATAGGTTATTCCTCCCCTAATTCCAAGCAAAGGAACATTGGGGTATTCTCTGCACCGGTAAATAACAGCTACTTCTTCCATGTCTTTAGTACTCCAAATGATGTCTGTATGAGCAAGGGACATAATTATGTAGGCCCAACCCATACCTTCCCTGTTCTTCAAAACAGATTTGGGGAGGTGAGAAATAAACCACCTCGCCAGCAATGGTGCACAACACATAAGGGTTCCCCTTTTCCGAGCAGTACGGGCATAAAGAGCATGTAGAATGTCACCTAAGAGAGTGGGCACCGGATTACGGGACATGAAGATCTTCACTACATTCACGTCGACGAAAGAATCTGAATTAGGGAAAAGAATCAGGCCATATATGAGAAGTGCCAGGATATCTTTGAATGCTTGAAAGTCCAAACTGTCCCAAAACTGTTGAGCCTGATCAATCAAGAACTTAGCCAGGAAGCCTTTAACCCCACTCTGAGTCTCCCAATTAGACATTACATCAGCCTTTGTTAGATGTAGGGCTGTAGCAACATCCTCTGGCCTAAGAGCTATCTCCCAACCTGTAAATGGCGTATGCTCTAGAATAGAAATACCAAGTAAATTAGAGAACTCCTCCAAAGTAGGGACCAACTGATAGTCCGGGAAGGTGAAACAGTGGTGCAACGGGTCGAAGAATTGGAAAAATCCACTCATCATCTGCTCATCCATCTTAGAAGCAACCAAATCGAGGAGGTGACCATGTATTCTGACAAAGGAAGAATTATCTGGAACTTTAGCAACCAACTCTTTAAGTTGAGCAGGGATTTGTACAAAGCTGATGCGAATAGTATTTCTGTGCATAGATGCCATGATCTGCAAAACAGAACAAAGATGAATCCCCTCGGTCTTTGAAATGGGTTAGTCTGATGAAATATGCATGCAATGTCTTGATGCATGATGTCATGATAGAAACACACCACAAGTATTTACATATAGCAAACATGGTAAGGGCAAACAAGTCACACAGTAGCCCTTAAATTTTAGGCTGGCATGGAGTTTAGGTATTACCCTCTTTCAGTTTAGTTGGTTCAACCTGTCCTAGTAATAGTAACCGGGTTCTAGAGGATCTCAATATCACTGACCAGCCTCGATCGGTCATAATTCTAGTTTAGCAACCTTTTCTTGCAGCTGGAATCATCGCGAGAGTTTGGTCTCAATGAGTGTAGCATACTGCTACTTTTCTATGGCCAAGTTGGTCAATTATAGGTTCTAAGGTCAGTTGGTGCTTAATGGCCCCTTAGCAGCCCCATATTCTCCTTGTTCCTCCATAAGGGATATCAGTACAAACTAAAGTGCCACACCAACGTAGCTACTGATTCAACCGTATCGGTCTACGCTGTACAGTTCCCTCACAGTCTATTGCTACTTACCTAAAAGGCATCCCCAGATCTGGGTTAGGATCTATAGTAACTCCGATTCAAACCCACAAAGATAAAGCATACAAATCAAGAAATTGAAAACATTATGATGAACTATTCCTAAGGTACACCCCACTTATTAAGTCCCCAACAGAGTCGCCAGTTCTGTGATACGGTGGGAAGAACTGACTGTTTTTGGAATGCTGGTTTGCGTTTTGCGTTTGTTTTTGCAAAATTTTGCGGTAAGCAAGAGTCGCCACCGACTTTTATTTTATCTAACAAGGAAAGGAAAAAAGCACAGAAAAATTCCTTTTTCGAGATTTTGAGTACGGGGGGGGGGGGGGGGGGGGGGGTAGATTATAGAAAGGGAAGGTATTAGCACCCTTTATATCCGTAGTTATCTACGGGCTCTTAGGTACTTGCTCATCATTTTCAAAATTGTTTTCTTTGTGTTTGTGCGCTTTGAAAAGTTTTTGTTTTGACTTCGATTTAACTTTTGCTTCTGTCTTCAAGAGTGTAATGAAGTGTTTTTGAAAACCTTGTTTATAAAGGAGTGTAAGTGTGAAAAATTTGTTTGTTTTGGATGAGCAAGTATCTAAGAACTAATCTACCTACTCGAAAAAGGAATCGTTCTATGCTAATTTCCTTTAGACAATGCTATCCCACTATTAGTGAGTAGGTAGCACCGTCGTTGGAGTTTTGAAGGTCAATTCGAAAGAGGGACATACGGTCACTAAAGCAATGTTAGGATGTCTTAGTGGTAACCCTAATGTCTTAGATCATTTATTCGAGGCAACAATATCCGAGACAACCATTTCGAGGCAACTATGATCTTTTAGACAAGAGGGCGACCTCTAAAACAACCTATACTCAATGACCGTTTACAAAGGCAACCAAGTGGGAGTGTACCCTAGGAGTGCGCATGTGCGAGTGTGTTGATTTCAGTTATTTTTATCTTTGCACATGTTTAGGGTGATCTAACTGTTTTAAGATTAAACATTCATTCTTGTCATGCAAACCCTATTATCAAACATCTAACAGTTGAATATTTGCAGAAATTAAAGGTGCGGAAACTAAACTAAATTATTACAAGGCGTCGGGTATTTACATCGCCAAAAACAACCCTTTGAAAATAAAAGCGGTAAAAGTAAATGTCCTAATTAAATTATTACAAACCGGGAGCAGATACAATAATTGGATAAAATAATAATAAAGCGCGCGATGCGAAATTAAATCGAATGCGAAATTAGGGTTTTGACCCTCTAAATTAAAAGAAAATGTTTTTTGTTGTTTTTTTATTTTTTAAGAAAAGAAATTAAATCCTAAAATTAAATGCTAAATTAATTATCAAATTAATTAATGAAAAACAATTAAATGACATATTTTTGGAGTTTTGGTTATTTTAGGAAAGAAAATAATTAATTAAATTAATGTTAAAACCTATTGATTCTAATTAATTTTAAATATTTTCAAAATCAATTAAAGTTATCTAACATTAATATCCTAATTAAATTAATTAATATTTATTAATGAAAAATAAAATTCTAAAATTTAATTGGGTAAAAAAATATTTTTTGGTGATTTTTTGGAAAAAATGAAAATTAATTTTGGGTTAGTAAATAAATAAATAAATAATTAAATGAAATAAACAAAATAAAAAAAGAAAGAGATGGGCCTGAATAGAGGGGTGTGAATAGCAAGAATTATGGCCCATTTGTGAGGTCCATTTGACTTTTCTGATCCCATGTGTTGCGTTTGATTGGCTTGTGGTGCACCCTCAATGATGGCTACCAGATCTAGCCATCTGGGCATCTGGCATGTTGATGCTGAAGGAGTATGATGGACGTCCTAACTTGCATTCATACTGGATTTCTTGAAATAACAATGCAAAATAAAAAATGCTGGAGGCAGGGATCGAACCCCTGACCTCCAGCCTCTAATGCCTTAAGACCTGCGTGGCAACCACTTGGCTATGTTGTTCTTATTGTTAACATAATATAAAATAATAATAATATAACAAAACAAAAGCTAGTGGACAAAAATCAGAAAAACGCGCCAATGTTTGAACAGGCCAGTAGGGGGGTGACACTTCATCATCTCCTTCCTCTACACCGTGGCTAAAAACCCAATGACTTATATCCACGGACAGTGTCCGTTGCTATAAATCATGCTCATTCCAAAATCTCCTACAGGCCACATAAATGGAATCTAGTACCATGGTTGAGTTCGTCTCACTCTCCTGATCACAACCATACCCATCACGAAGGCTAATTGTTCCTGAAATAAAAAACTCTAAACCAAAGCTTGAAAACCTAACAATGGTGAGTTTCAATTCAGTCCATATAAATGAGATTGAATAATTCCAAAAGCTTGCAAATGCTCTGTAGATTAAGAATATGCCATTGTTTTACACTATGGATGCAAGAATAAAGCTTTTCGAATTCAAGAAAAGGGTGATACTGTGAGCGACTTAAAGTGCGTGAGAGGGCTTGAAAATGCCTGCTTTTGATTGCTTTCGCTTGTGGAGACTTCCAGGAGACGATTGGGACCGATACCAAGACTTGAGGATGCTTCTAAGTGGGTGTTGTACCCCAAAATTTGCCCTCCCATATTTCTCAAAACATTTCAAGAAAGATCCCCAAGTTGCTCAAGGTAGTCCAAGGGTTGGTCAGACAAGCTCTCTCCTAAGGCAGTCTACCTCAAATTAGGGTTTCATGTTGCATCAATATAATGGAGTCCAAGGGACCCCAAATGATCAACATTGTCCTAATATGTTCTGAATATCATCCATGTCACGTTTCAAGCCTTGCAGAGGAAGTTTTCTCAGTCAATTGCTCAAAGGCCTGAAAATCGACTATGCTAGGGCAAAAGTTAAATGTGGCCCACATACAGTCAAACTTCAAGATTTTTGGTCAACATCCTCATTTTGAAGTATATTTCATCATTTTATCAAGGGTTGATCATGATTCATCAAAGATTGCTCATAATTCATCAAGACTCAAAAGTTGCAAAATTAGGGTTTTGTAGGAAAAGTCAACTCAACTTTGACCAAGCATAACTTTCTCATACTTTATGAGAAATTACCCATCCGAAGCTCATTTTGAAGAGGATGCAATTCCCTAAAATCCATCTTCAGCTCCAAAGTTCAAAATATGCATTCACAAGAAGTTATGAATTTGGACATTATAGGTCATTTTGGAAAGTCAACAAAAACACCTTTTGGGTCAAATCTTCTTACATGAACATGGAAGATCCAATTGAGATGAAACAAAAGAGGTCTCTTAGGGGACATCCTAAGCTTTCTAAAAAGTCCAAGAACACCCTCATAAGGTTAAAATTGAAAGAGATATGCATTGTCAAAGTTGGACAATTTTTGAAAAAATGCATGAAGCAAATATTGACCAAACTTGGATTTTTTCCAAATGGGCATATATTTTCAAGTTTGAAACTCATTCCTAACATGGTCCATGATCTCTAAGCCCACCCATACATTTTTATACTATTTATGTTATTTAATTTGATATTTTATTCATTAAAATTCAGAATTAAATAAATAAATAATAGAAATAATATAAATTTTGATGTGAATCCTTTTTGGGAAAGTTTTATGCTGGTTTATGTCAATTTATTTCGTGCAATAACTCTTCAAATATGTCAAGGTTCATCCACATGTGAAAATGGCATAAAATCATCAAATATGGCATTTTTTTTCAAATTTTGATCATGGTCTTAAAATACAACATTATGAGGGAGATTCATTCCATGATTTCTTGTCTCCTCATTCTCCTATATAAATATAGAGCCATACAAGCTTGAAAGGGACGGAAATACTCTCTAAAAAGCTCTCAAAAAGCTCTTCAAAAAGCTCTCAAAAATATCTTCAAAAAGCTCTCCAGAAATTAAAGAATTGGTGCAAGTCATATCTCGAGGTTCCGGTCTCTCTCAATTGACATCAAGCCTCAAACCATCCTCTTGAAGTCCTCAAGAGTCTTACAAGGCCCAAGAGCAATCCATCACACGCCTAGCACGCCCCCCATTTGACAACACCGGTTTGGTAAAATTTTAAACTTTGAATCTCTAATTTTAATCACATTTTATGGTATGCTAACGTTTGTTTGAGTTTATATAGAACAGTTATGGATGGTTGAATCATAAGTTCCACGCAAGAATCAAAAAACACCATATTTAGAGCATGAAGCTTTCGAAGCTTCGAGCCTATTGATTTCTGATGATTGCACCCCCTGTTTACTTTTGCTACTAGGCCCGTCTTTATTTTCATGTTTTATTCGTTTTGTTTATTTCTTTTAATCCCTTTTATTTTTTTAACAATAAACAAATATAAAAATCACATAAAAATAGATTTAGGATTTTTTTCTTAATTAAATTTTAATTTTAGGTAAAACTTTAATTTCTTTTTGTAAATAACTTAAAAATAATTAGAATAAATAGGTTTTATTACTAACTTAATTATATTTTATTTTTTCCTAAAATAACCAAAGAAACCAAAATAGGTCATGTAATTATTTTTATTAATTAATTTAATTAACTAATTAATTGCATATTTAATTTAGAAAACTTATTTCTTTTATTAAAAACAACAAAAAAACAATTTTTCTTTTAATTAGGTTAGAAGGGTCAAAACCTTAAATTCTCGTCGATCTTAACTCTTCTCGCGCGCTTTATTTTTATTATTTACCATATTGATGTAACTGCCTACAGTTTGTAATAGTTTAATTAGGACGTTTATTTATATTTATCGCTTTATTTTCAAAGGGTTTGTTTTTGGCTATGTAAATACCCGAAGCCTTGTAATAGCGTAGTTTAAATTCCGCACTTTAAATTCCGCAAATTATTAACTGTTAGATGTATGATATAGGGATGCATGACAAGAATGTATGATTAATTTTAAAACAGTTAGATCACCCTAAATGTGCAAAGATAAATAAACTGAAATTGAATCATTCGCACATGCACACTCCTAGGGTACACTCCCACTTGGTTGCCTTCGGTAAATGGCCATTGAGTATAGGATGCTTTAGTGGTCGTTCTTTTGTCTAAACAAAGATCAAAGTCCCGATTCGGAAAAGTTGCCTCGGAATGGTTTCCTTGGAATTGTTGCCTCGAATAATTGATCTAAGACATTAGGGTTATTACTAAGACGTCCTAACATTGCTTTAGTGACCGTGCGTCCCTTTCGAATTGACCCTCAAACTCCAACGACGGTGCTACCTACTCACTAATAGTGGGATAGCGTTGTCTAAAGGAAACAAATACAGAACGATTCTTTTTTCGAGTAGGTAGATTAGATCTTAAGTACTTGCTCATTCCAAATAAATTTTTCACACTTACACTCCTTTATAAACAAAGTTTTCAAAAACACTTCATTACACTCTTGAAGACAGAAGCAAGAGTTAAATCGAAGTCAAAATAAAAACTTTTCAAAGCGCACAAACACAAAGAAAACAATTTTGAAAATGATGAGCAAGTACCTAAGAGCCCGTAGATAACTACGGATAGAAAGGGTGCTAATACCTTCCCTTTCTATAAATCTACCCCCCATACTCAGAAATATCTCGAAAAAGGAATTTTCCTGTGCTTTTTTCCTTTCCTTGTTGGATAAAATAAAAGACGGTGGCGACTCTTGCTTACCGCGACATTTTGCAAACACAAACGCAAAACGCAAACCAGCAAAATTTCCTTAACGAAATAGGGAAACCACGTCCCAGTTCTGGCCACTGTATCACAGAACTGGCGACTCTGCTGGGGAGCTAATAAGTGGGGTGTACCTTAGGAATAGTTCATCATATTGTTTTCTATTGTTTAATTTGATTGCTTTATCTTTGTGGGCTTTGTATCGGAGTTACTATAGATCCTAACCCGGATCAGAGGATACCTTTTAGGTAAGTAACAATAGACTGTGAGGGAACTGTACGGTGTAGACCGATACGGTTGAAGCAATAGCTACGTTGGTGTGACACTTTAGTTGGTACCGATATCCCTTGTGGAGGAACAATGAGAGTATGGGGCTGCTAAGGGGTCATTAAGCATCAACTGACCTTAGAACCTATAATTGACCAACTTGGTCATAGAAAAGTAGCAGTATGCTACACTCATTAAGACCATACTCTCGTGATGATTCCGTCCACAAGAAAAGGTTACTAAACTGGAATTATGACCGATCGAGGATGGTCAGTGCTATTGAGAACCTCTAGAACCCTGTTACTATTACTAGGACAGGTTGAACTAACTAAACTGAAAGAGGGTAATACCTAAACTCCATGCCAACCTGAAATTTAAGGGCTATTGTGTGAGTTGTGTGCTTTCAGCTTGAACTACTTGCACATGTTTGTTACCTAACAACTATAGTTCCTTGCAGGTTTTGTTTACAGTCCTTATCCAATACCTTGGATTTCTTTCAGGATTTACTTGTTTACATTACCTCGTACTTTTGCTTAAACGCATAACATACACATCATAACATCATGCCTTAACATTTCCTTAACCATTTCAAGGATCTCAAAGGTTTGTGATGCAGGTTATGGTAAATCCAACGTCTAGCTAGGGGCAAGAGGGATTTATTTTCCTCTAGCCAATGTCATCTAGAGATCAAAACACGATAATTTGAGTCGGTGGCTATGACCCACTCGATATGGTGAGCTTGACTCTTGAAGAAGGACTCTCAACAAACGCGAAGTTTCTTCAATCAAATTCTAACAGTTTCTTGTTTACCCCGCGAGATCCTTGAAAACATTGCATACATATATCATACATATCATTGCATTACAGGTACCATTACAAGTTTCTCATCTTCTTCGCTGTTTATTTCAGCAATCATGTCTTCTGAAACACCTACTGATCAAGCCATCAAGGCTCTTCAAGCTCAGAATGCTCAGTTTCAGGAAATGTTCTTGGACTTGGCCAAGAGTCAACAAGATTTGAAGACTCTTATCTTGAAGGACAAGAAGAAGAAGAAAAAGGTGGTCCTCTTGAATATGGGTCGCAGATTCAGGAATAATTTGCGACATGAGACTGATTTGTCCCATTCATCTGGAGGGGGAAAGACTTCAAAGGCAGTTCACGCAAATCAACATGCCATTGTCACAAGCATTGAAGCACATGTTGAAGATGAATCTGATTACGGTGATAAACCCTCATCCGAACCCTAAGACTTCTTCTCCTAACTACAACCCAGATGCAAGGTGTGCTTATCATTTCGGTAGCCCGGGGCACGATACTAACGATTGTTGGGTGTTGAAATACAAGATTCAGAATATGATTGACGCTAAGGAGATCGAATTCGACCCTCTTGAGACTCCCAATGTGATCACTTCTCCCTTGCCAAAATATGGCTAGGATTGAAAGCACTTTTGTTCATTCGAATTCTGAAGTTGTATTTTTCTTTGCTTATTCAAACAATTATTGTCATGTCAAACTTTTTTATTTCATTAATGCATTACACGTGTCTGTTTTGAATTAATTGTTTTCACTATGCTTAAATTGCTTCATATTTCCTTTTTGTGATGTTCAACTCTCGATTAAAAAACTCTAAGCCTTTAGAGGAAGGATGAAGAAAATGATATCAAAATCTCTACAGTATGCTTTTAAACAGACCCCGCTGACGATGTACAGGCGTTGTTTCAAATCCTAAACAGTGGAGTTATAAGGAAGATAATCCCTAGTCAACCCCTTTGAGCCAAAGAAGTTGGAGTTTTTCTTTTCACCAAAATTAAAACCCTTAATCACAACCTGGGGCAGGGTAGTTTTCTCAGTTAATCCAGGTGCACAATGAATGGCATCAAAGACGTTCTCCCAAACTAAAAGACGGTGATGGTTCCCTATAATCGTTAGGACATGCAGTTGTTATCCCTCTAAATAAAAATTAAGTCAAAACCTATGAAAGGGACTTAAGAAAAAAAACCGGGGCATCCCGCTGACTGTAATCACAAGAAAGAAACAGTTCAGGCAAAAAGACAGGGATAACGAAATAAAAAAGAAAGAGGTCCTACAAACTCTCAACAAAATGATAGCTTGTTCAAAATAATATGTCAGTATCTGAGCCATCACTGGAATATCAGAGCAAAGACTCAAAAAGGGGTCTAAATGCACAATTAGTTGAGTTTAGGATCGAAGAACATCACGAAGAACGGGTGGGTACAAATAAAATCTGAGCCTTTATCCTTTGTTTCTTGAACCGTGAACCAGACCACGTTATAACCCTTAAAAGTCCTAGCTGAGGCATGGGTTAGTTTGAAAGCATACTGGTACAAAAGGTATCCTGACTCCTGTAGGGCTTGCTGTAAATCCTGAGTTAACATCACATTTTACAAAAAAATTCGCTTGTTTTATTGAAAACTGCATTTTCAAAGAACTTCAAAACAGACGTAAGCTTTGCATTCTTAAAATAACATTGTTTGCATATGACTATTTGTTCAACAATAGAGAAATTCGCACGACGAATATCTAGTGAACAAAAATATTCTCAATAAAAAGGATCACCTAAAGTGGAAAAAACACTTCCAACCAAGGGGCACGACATGAGCATTGTCTATCATATGGGGTAGTCAAGTCAAGATTCAAGGAGTCTCTCAAAGATGCAAAATAGCCAAGGGAGGATCTCCATCTGAATCACTTGGGGCATTGGACATGAATTCTGACAACGAATCCTGTACGATAAAACAAACATCTTCTTGTAGTATGGAAACACAACGCTACCAATAGTGACAACTCCCTACACCCTGAGAGCGTGGACATAGTCAGAAAATACTACGCATGAACAAAGACCCGCTAGGTCGACTGGCCTAGGAAAAAATATGGGCATCCCGGCGAACCAAAAGGGTTCGGGCAAAAATTAGGGATAAAAAACAAAAAAGGATATGTACACCCGGCAAGTCGAAAACCCGAAAGGGCGGCTTGGGTAAAAAAGGGTATCCCGGCAGACTGAAAATCTGAAAAGACAGTCCAGACAAAAGTTAGGGATTAAAGTGTACGACTATGTCCCGTCATCTTGTCATTTTCCTACCAGAAGAAGACTGATCATTTCGATCGAAAGTTACTAAACACCTCATAGGTTGGAATAATACTCGATCCACAAGGCCTCCGCAGGCACCTTCTCCCGCAGATACAGGGGCAGAAAAGTCTCGATGCAAAGTCATTGTCATATCCTCAGCCCGCGTCCCAGTAACATCTACACTCCCTGTAGAGTAAGAAAAGGACAATGGTGTTAATTCTCCCCAGCTGAGGCTCGCAACCACGAATGGGTCGGTAAGACTCTCCCCAAGCAGAGTTTATCTATCACCAACACTGGAAGATTATCCCCAGTGGAGTCTGGAAGATTATCCCCAGTAGAGTCTAAAAGATTATCCCCAGTGAAGTCACCATTGGAAAATCATCTCCAGCGGAGTTCATTCCTTTCACAGACAGAAATTCAATCCCAACAGGGTTCACTGTCACCAGCAACAGTAATTCATCCCCAACTGAGTTTTATTTCTCCAAATCAGCAGATCTTCTAGCAGAGTATATACTCCCCACAGAGTCATTTCCTCGTCAGTCCAT
This sequence comes from Vicia faba, assembly GCA_948472305.1. NCBI lineage: Eukaryota > Viridiplantae > Streptophyta > Magnoliopsida > Fabales > Fabaceae > Vicia > Vicia faba. Next base: position 1,267,751,991 of record OX451736.1, on the reverse strand, counting down.
TCCCCAACGGAGTTATTCTCTCATACAGGATTATTCTCCCAATCATCTTCGGTCGTTATCTCCAGCGAGCAAAACTCTTTATTCTCCAACAACAGTCAAGGATTTATTTTCCCAAACTCGGACGTACCACAATAGCATTTCATGTTCATATATCATGACGTGCGCATACATATTGCATACAACATAATTTCATTTATTTTGAGAACATCATCATACAATGCATGTCATGCATCATATACGATTAATCATGTACCTTTTCAGGAAAGATGGTTATCATCAACAATTTCCAGCAAGTTCAAGATTAACTCCGGAAACTAAACAGAGTAATTATCTACACGATCAAATGCAGCTTTACACGGGTTTGTCACGAAGAAATATTACACGGGTTTCTCCTAAATGCAGCTTCACACGGGTTTATCCTGAAAAATCTTACACGGGTCCTTTCTCATATATTTCTAAATGAATTTTTACACGAACTTATCACAAAGTAACCTTACCCAGGTTCCTCCAGAAGTTTCACATGAACTTATCACAAAGTAACCATACCCAGGTTCCTCCTGAAGTTTTACACAGACTTAGCCCGAAGTAACCTTACCCAGGTTCCTCCAGAAGTTTCACACGAACTTAGCCCGAAGTAACCTTAACCAGGTTCCTCCAGAAGTTTCACACGAACTTAGCCCAAAATAACCTTACCCAGGTTCCTCCAGAAGTTTCACACGAACTTAGCCCGAAGTAACCTTACCCAGGTTCCTCCAGAAGTTTCACACGAACTCATCCCAAAGTAAACTTACCCAGGTTCCTCCTGAAGTTTTACACAAACTCATCCTGAAGCAACCTTACCCAGGTTCCTCCTTACAATTTCCCGATGAAGTTTTACACAAACTCATCCTGAAGCAACCTTACCCAGGTTCCTCCTTACAATTTCCCGATGTAGTTTTACCCATACTCATCCTGAAGCAACCTTACCCAGGTTCCTCCTTACAATTTCCCGATGTAGTTTTACCCAGACTCATCCTGAAGCAACCTTACCCAGGTTCCTCCTTACAATTTCCCGATGTAGTTTTACCCAAACTCCTCGCAAAGCAACCTTACCTAGGTTTCTTCTCGGTTCAGATGCAGTTTTACCTAAACTCCTCATGAAGCAGCCTTACCTAGGTTTCTTCCCGGTTCAGATGCAGTTTTACCTAAACCCATCATGGAGCAACCTTACCTAGGTTCCTTCTCAGTTCAGATGTAGTTTTACCTAAACCCATCATGGAGCAACCTTACCTAGGTTCCTTCTCAGTTCAGATGTAGTTTCACCTAAACCCATCATAGAGCAACCTTACCTAGGTTCCTTATCTTTCCTGATGTAGTTTCACCTAGACTCACACTGGAGCAACCTTACCTAGGTTCCTTCTCTTTCTTGATGTAGTTTCACCTAGACTCATCCTGAAGCAACCTTACCTAGGTTCCACCTCAGTCCCGATGCAGTTCTACCCAAACTCTTCACAAAGCAACCTTACCTAGGTTCCTTCTCGGTTCAGACGCAGTTTTACCCAAACTCCTCACAAAGGTTCCTTCTCGGTTCAGACGCAGTTTTACCCAAACTCCTGACAAAGCAACCTTACCCAGGTTTCTTCTCGGTTCAGACGCAGTGTTATCCAAACTCCTCACGAAGCAACCTTACCCAGGTTCCTTCTCATAACCCTACTATCCCGGTTTCTTTTCTCTTATCTCCAGACAGCAGTCCACAATACTGTAAGACCCATACCTATCAAACACGATCGGTTTCACCTTTCCCTAGTAGGTCGCGGTACAGCCTGTATACAACTAGATACGCAGTTCACTTCTACTTCCTCAAGTCGGAGTTAATTCCTCAGTTGAATAACGGATGACTGAAGTTCATAAAATGTCAGCAGAGATGATTCCTCAGTTGAATAACGGATGACTGAAGTTCCTAAATGTCAGCAGAGATGATTCCTCAGTTGAACAACGGATGACTGAAGTTCCTAAATGTCAGCAGAGATGATTCCTCAGTTGAACAACGGATGACTGAAGTTCCTAAATGTCAGCAGAGATGATTCCTCAGTAGAATACGGACGAACGAAGTTCCTAAAATTCAACAAAGATGTTTCCTCATTGGAATACGGACGACCGAAGCTCCTAAAATTCTACTTCTCTCAACAAAGATCAGCCCTCCCCAGCGGAATCTTCTTCAACGACAGGTATACAAGCTCTCGCTAAGGAATCTCTTATGCGATCGACACTCCTTCAGATGGAATCTTTAAGCCCATCCCCTCGTCAACAATTTCCAAATGGCATCTGTAAGCCCATTCCCGACATCACAAGACAATTACCACTTCATGCGAGTGCAAATTTCTAGGCACTCTAGTGTTCAATCCTCTTCCACCTTCGGATCATAAAAGGCACGAAAGCTAATCTAAATCTTCAGGTTTAAGAAGATTGAACAGGGGAAGCTGTTGTACCCCAAAATTTTCCCTTCCATATTTCTCAAAACATTTCAAGAAAGATCCCCAAGTTGCTCAAGGTAGTCCAAGGGTTGGCCAGACAAGCTCTCTCCTAAGGCAGTCTACCTCAAATTAGGGTTTCATGTTGCATCAAGATACTTAAGTCCAAGGGACCCAAAATTCTCAACATTATCCTAATATGTTCTGAAGATCATCCATGTCAAGTTTCAAGCCTTGTAGAGGAAGTTTTCCCAGTCAATTGCTCAAAGGCCTGAAAATTGACTATGTTAGGGCAAAAGTCAACTGTGGCCCACATACAGTCAAACTTCAAGATTTTTGGTCAAAATCCTCATTTTGAAGTATATTTCATCATTTTATCAAGGGTTGATCATGATTCATCAAGGATTGCTCATAATTCATCAAGACTCAAAAGTTGCTAAATTAAGGTTTTACAGGAAATGTCAACTCAACTTTGACCAAGCATAACTTTCTAATAATTTATGAGAAATGAACCATCCAAAACTAATTTTGAAGAGGATGCAATTTCCTACAATCCATCTTCAGCTCCCAAGTTAAAAATATGCACTCACAAGAAGTTATGAATTTGGACATTATAGGTCATTTTGGAAAGTCAACAAAAACACCTCTTGGGTCAAATCTTCTTACATGAACATGGAAGATCCAATTGAGATGAAACCAAAGAGGTCTCTTAGGGGACATCCTAAGCTTTCTAAAAAGTCCAAGAACACACTCATAAGGTTAAAATTGAGAGAGATATGCATTGTCAAAGTTGGATAATTTTTGAAAAAATGCATGAAGCAAATAATGACCAAACTTGGATTTTTTTCCAAATGGGCCTATCTTTTCAAGTTTGAAACTCATTCCTAACATGGTCCACGACCTCTAAGCCCACCCATACATTTTTCTACTATTTATGCTATTGATTTCGATATTTTATTCATTAAAATTCAGAATTAAATAAATAAATAATAGAAATAATATAAATTTTGATGTGAATCTATTTTGAGAAAGTTTTATGCTGGTTTATGTCAATTGATTTCGTGCAATAACTCTTCAGCTATGCCCAGGCTCATCCACATGTGAAAATGACATAAAATAATCAAATATGGCATTTTTTTCAAATTTTGATCATGGTCTTAAAACACAACATTATGAGGGAGATTCTTTCCATGCTTTCTTGTCTCCTCATTCTCCTCTATAAATATAGAGCCATACAAGCTTGAAAGGGACGAAAATCCTCTCTAAAAAGCTCTCAAAAAGCTCTTCAAAAAGCTCTCTAAAAGCTCTTCAAAAAGCTCTCCAGAAATCAAAGAATTGGTGCAAGTCATATCTCGAGGTTCTGGTCTCTCTCAATTGACATCAAGCCTCAAACCATCCTCTTGAAGTCCTCAAGAGTCTTACAAGTCCCAAGAGCAATCCATCACACGCCTAGCACGCCCCCCATTTGACAACACCGGTTTGGTAAAATTTTAAACTTTGAATCTCTAATTTTAATCACATTTTATGGTATGCTAACGTTTGTTTGAGTTTATATAGAACAGTTATGGATGGTCGAATCATAGGTTCCACGCAAGAATAAAAAAACACCATAGTTAGAGCATGAAGCTTTCAAAGATTCGGGCCTAGGGATTTCTAATGATTGCACCCCCTGTTTACTTTTGCTACTAGGCCCATCTTTATTTTCATGTTTTATTCGTTTTGTTTATTTCTTTTAATCCCTTTTATTTTTTTTAATCAATAAACAAATATAAAAATCACATAAAAATAGATTTAGGATTTTTTCTTAATTAAATTTTAATTTTAGGTAAAACTTTAATTTATTTTTGTAAATAACTTAAAAATAATTAGAATAAATAGGTTTTATTACTAACTTAATTATATTTTATTTTTTCCTAAAATAACCAAAGAAAAAAAAATAGGTCATGTAATTATTTTTATTAATTAATTTAATTAACTAATTAATTGCATATTTAATTTAGAAAACTTATTTCTTTTATTAAAAACAACAAAAAACAATTTTTCTTTTAATTAGGTTAGAAGGGTCAAAACCTTAAATTCTCGTCGATCTTAATTCTTCTCGCGCGCTTTATTTTTATTATTTACCATATTGATGTAACTGCCTACAGTTTGTAATAGTTTAATTAGGACGTTTATTTACATTTATCGCTTTATTTTCAAAGGGTTTGTTTTTGGCTATGTAAATACCCGAAGCCTTGTAATAGCGTAGTTTAAATTACGCACTTTAAATTCCGCAAATTATTAACTGTTAGATGTATGATATAGGGATGCATGACAAGAATGTATGATTAATTTTAAAACAGTTAGATCACCCTAAATGTGCAAAGATAAATAAACTGAAATTGAATCATTCGCACATGCGCACTCCTAGGGTACACTCCCACTTGGTTGCCTTCGGTAAATGGTCATTGAGTATATGATGCTTTAATGGTCGTCCTTTTGTCTAAACAAAGATCAAAGTCCCGATTCGGAAAAGTTGCCTCGGAATGGTTGCCTTGGAATTATTGCCTCGAATAATTGATCTAAGACATTAGGGTTATTACTAAGACGTCCTAACATTGCTTTAGTGACCGTGTGTCCCTTTCGAATTGACCCTCAAACTCCAACGACGGTGCTACCTATTCACTAATAGTGGGATAGCGTTGTCTAAAGGAAAGGAATGCAGAACAATTCTTTTTTCAAGTAGGTAGATTAGTTCTTAAGTACTTGCTCATTCCAAATAAATTTTTCACACTTACACTCATTTATAAACAAAGTTTTCAAAAACACTTCATTACACTCTTGAAGACAGAAGCAAGAGTTAAATCGAAGTCAAAACAAAAACTTTTCAAAGCGCACAAACACAAAGAAAACAATTTTGAAAATGATGAGCAAGTACCTAAGAGCCCATAGATAACTACGGATAGAAAGGGTGCTAATAACTTCCCTTTCTATAAATCTACCCCCCGTACTCAGAAATATCTCGAAAAAGGAATTTTTTTGTGCTTTTTTCCTTTCCTTGTTGGATAAAATAAAAGACTATGGCGACTCTTGCTTACCGCGACATTTTGCAAACACAAACGCAAAATGCAAACCAACAAAATTTCCTTAACGAAATAGGGAAACCACGTCCCGGTTCTGGCCAATGTATCACAGTGGGACTTTGATCTCACACTTTTCTTTGATTTTTTCAAATCTCGTTCTTGCTCTTAGTCTGATTTCTAACCCCTTTCTAGGTCTGGCCGCACTCCTTATGTAACAAAGAATGAATCCAAGTCCATAATTGATCCAAATCTCCCTCCTTTAATCCTTTTTGATTTGATTTGATTTGCTTCTTTAAATCTTTCCAAAATTGGTCCAAATCTAATCTCTTTGTACACATATGGCTTGATGCGAATTTGAAGGCCTTGCTAGCTGTAATTAGAGCCTGAAACAATCATAAGATTCTTTGTTATCAATATTTTTGGATTTGATTTGATTTTATTTGATTTAAATTCAATTTATTCAAATAATAATCAAAATAAATAATAAAAATAAGATATTGACAGGTGGCAAAATCTAGAGCACGTGGGCTATGATGCCAACTCAAAACAAGTGAAAAAGATTGGTCCCATTTGGCAAAATTTGAAGTTTTGGGCATAGTTGATTTTTGGCAATTTTGCAAAAAAGTCTAACTTCAACAATGCATAACTTCTTCAATTTTGACTCTTTGGAAGTGTTCTAGGACTTTTTAGAAAGCTTAAGATGTCCCTTAATCAACCTTTTTGGTCTCATCTCATTTTGATATTCAATGATCATGTATGAAGCTTTGACATAAAAGGTGTTTTTGTTGACTTTTCAAAATGACCTATAATGTCCAAATTCATAACTTCTTGTGAGTGCATATTTTGATCTTGGGAGCTGAAGATGTATTGTAGTTAATTGCATCCTCTTCAAAATGAGCTTATGATGGGTCATTTCTCATAAAGTATGAGAAAGTTATGCTTGGTCAAATTTGAGTTGACTTTTCCTACAAAACCCTAATTTAGCAACTTTTGAATCTTGATGAATTATGAACAATACTTGATGAATCATGATCAACCCTTGATGAAATGATGAAATATACTTCAAAATGAGAATGTTGACAAAAAAATCTTGAAGTTTGACTGTATTTGGGTCACAGTTGACTTTTGCTCTAGCACAGTCGATTTTTGGACCTTTGAGCAATTGACTGAGCAAACTTTCTCTGCATGGCTTGAAACTTGACATGGATGATCTTGAGAACATATTAGGACATTTTTTAGCATTTGGGACCACTTGGACTCAAGCATCTTGATGCAACATGAAACCCTAATTTGGGGTAGACTGTCTAAGGAGAGAGCTTGTCTGGCCAACCCTTGGGCTACTTTGAGCAACTTGGGGATCTTTCTTGACATATTTTGAGAAATATGGGAGGGAAAATTTTGGGGTAAAACAGGTAGCACCGTCGTTGGAGTTTTAAGGGTCAATTCGAAAGGGACGTACGATCACTAAAGCAATGTTAAGATACCTTAGTAATAACCCTAGAGTCTTAAGATCATATTCGAGGTGACATTTCCGAGGCAACATTTCCAAGGCAACATTCGAATGGGACATTTTGATCTTTTTTAGACAGGAGGGAAACCACTACGACACCTTATGCTTAATGGTCGTTTACCGAAGGCAACCGAAGTGAGAGTATACCCTAAGAGTGATATGTGCGAGTGATTTGTTTCAGTTATTTATCTTTGCACATTAGGGTTTTCTAACTGTATTAATTTGTCATGCATTCTTGTCTTACAATCCTATTAGCATACATCTAGACATTTAAATATTCGCGGGAATTAAAAATGCGAGAAAATAAATCTACGCTATTACAAGGCTTCAGGGAGGGGGATTAATTACATAGCCAAAAACCCGGGGGTTTAAACAGTAAATAAAACCCTAAATTAAACTATTACAAACCATGAACAGTTACAAAAATATCGGTCAAAATAATTAACACGCGCACGATGAATCAAATATGAAACGACTAGGGTTTTGACCCTTGACTAAACCTATTGACGATTGATTAAAAAAATGATGTTTTGTCATGTTTTGTTATTTAAGAAAATAGTGAATGATTGAATTAAAAAGAAAAAAAAAACCTAAGTTCTAATTAATTTTAAACTAAGAAAAAATAAATTAATTCAATCTAAAAACCTATTTTTGTATTTTTATTTATTTGAGAAAAAGAGAAAATAAAATTAAATCAAGAGTTTAAACCTAATTTTCTAATTAGTTTTAATTATAGAAAACAAGTTAAAGTTGCCCTAAGTTAAACTAAATTAAATTAAATTAACAAAATTAATTTTGATAAAAAAAGTCGAATTCTAATTTTCTTTGATTTTTCTTGATTTTATGATTTTATGGAAAATAGTTAATTTGTTAATTAAAATCATTAAAAGAAAAATTAAAAGAATTAAAGAAAAGAAACAAAAAAAGTTAGAGATGGGCCTGATATCATTTAGCAATGCTAGGGGTATGCTGTTGAAATTCTGGGCCCAAACCAATCTCAGCCCGTTTGACTTTGCCTGATTCGGTATGGCTGTTGACTTGAGGAGCATGGTAAGCCTCTTACTACCTAAGCGTTGGATCCAGCTTGCTGATGGATCTGATGGTGGAATTTGGATGGCCTATGGTAGACGCTTGAGGCTGCAGTGTACCTAATCACATAAAACAAAATAATGTAAAGAAAGGTTGGGACCTGGGGATCGAACCCAGGCCCTTATATCCAAATCCAACGTCTGCTTGCCAACTGAGCTGTGACGCTTAGTTGTAATTATAGTGAGAACAAAGAATAATATAGGATAACATGCATTAATGGTCCAAACAAAAAGAAAATGCGTGTCAGTTTGATTGAGCCAATGATGCTGTGCCATGCAAGCTTCTTCTTCCTCTCTCCGTCGTTTTAGCCTAGGACACTTTTACCTACAGACACCTTGTTTAGGTACATACCTGTGCATCTCAAAAATTGTATACAAGCAATATAAATGACAAGTGAGGGTACCAATAAACTCGTCTCATCCTCACAAGTATCATGGTACCAGAATCCAAGCCTGGTTTTGCCTATATTGAAAACCCTAAAACGAGCCAAGAAACCCTAACAATGGCACATCATGATTCCTGTACTGAAAACACAATTAAATGATACCAATATCTTACAAACTCAATGATGAACAAAAAAATATAATCAAAACGTGCATATGATGAGTAAATCAATGAAATCGAAATCAAGTTTTTAGGCAAACCGTGTGACTGCTACATGTTGATTCTGGACCTGAGGCGGCTTGCAATTGATTGGGATACGTTCCTGGGATGTCCAATAATCTGTTGGCAATGTTAGAATGGCTTGGATTGGCCTCTAGGATGGAAATTGAATCACCACTTTTCTTTGAAATTTTCAGTTTTTCTTCTTGGCTATGCACGACTTCTAACCCTTGTTCTTGCCTTGGATACGTTCAATATATATCATAGAGTGCATTAGGGTTATAAAAACTGATCACATCTTTGGAAGTTTTCAAGATTTGATTTGATTTTCATGGCATATTGTGATACGGTGGGAGAACTGACTTGGGATTTTGCGTTTGTGTTTGCAAATGTTTCGGTTTAGCAAGAGTCGCCACCGACTTTTTATTTTATCCTAAGGAAAGGTCAAAAAGCACAGGAAAGATCTTTGAGATGTTTTCTTGGGTTCGGGGAGTAGATTATAAAAAGGGAAGGTATTAGCACCCTTTCTATCCATGGTTATCCATGGGCTCTTAGTTACTTGCTTAGATCACTTGCTTTGCTTTCCAATTGTTTGAAATGGTGCTCTTCAATTGTTTGAAATGTTGCTTTGTGTGTGATTTTGAAAGATGTTTTGAAAAGAGGCCATCGTTGTGTCAACCTTTGTAATGATTCTTGTTTGAATGTATACAAAGGTGTTTTTGTCTTTTGAAAAGTTTTCAATGTTTGAAAGTAGGGTTTTGAAATTGTGTTGTGAAGTGTGTTTTGAGAATAACAAGGATGTTTTGCAAGCTTTTGATCAAGTAACTAAGAGTTATCTACCCTAATTTACTCAAAGATCTTTCTTATGTTTTTAACCCTTTTAACAGTGTCGTCTCACCATTGTATTTGGTGAACAACCTTGTGTTAGGATGTTAAACGGGACAGGCGCGGGTCACCGTATAGACCATGATAGCAATTGTGTCAAGTATTTTTGGCAATTTTCTTGAGGGACTTGATCATTTTGTTTAGGCAACTCAGATAGCGTCATCGAGGGACTATGATCTTTTGTTTTGTTTTTGTTTTGCCAAAGTACTTGACATGCATATCATGGCCCATTTTTGAAGGCAACAAGTGGATTGTAACCCTAGGGGTGCAAGTGTGCATTGTGTTTGTTTTTTAATGCATCTTTGTCTTTGATTAGGTCAAACTATTTGTTGGTTTTGATTTTGCATACAAACCCTAAGTCTAATCATGGCATAATTGAAAGCATTTAAAGGTGCGAGAATTTAAATTCTACACTATTACAACATGATATAGGGAGGGGGGGTACAAATTTGAATTGGGGATTATTTGACAAGAAATTAAACCCTAAATTATTACAACCAAATTGAATTTGCAAGGCATAATATTTAAATGTACATTATTTAAATAAAATACAATAAATAAACATTGGATAAAAATGCATTATGCAAAAAAGGTTTTTTATGTATGTAAAATATTTTCAAAGGAAAGAAATGCAAAGAAATAAAAAAAAGTTAATTTTAATTATTTTTAGGGTTTGCCCTAATTCTCTTTAAAGAAAATAAAAATTGTATTATTTATATACAAAATATATTAATATATACAAAAATAAGAATATATTATAAAAAAATGTTTTTTTAGTATAAAGTAATAATGAAAATAAAAATGTATTTATTTTGTGTTTTTTATTCTAATTATTTAATAAACATAGTATATATATATATATATATATATATATATATATATATATATATATATATATATATATATATATATATATATATATATATATATATATATATATATATATATATATATATATATATATATATATATATATTAAATATGTTAAATATGTAGGAAATAAAATAAATAATTTACAAAAAATAAAATATTTTCAAGAAAATGTTTTCAATATGGATAAAAATAGAAATGAAAATAAAAGTATTATTTACAATATTTTTTAATTTAAACAAAATAATATAAAAGCATATAAAATGTTTTAATGCTAGTAATAATTAAAATAAATACCAAATAAATGTAAAAATTATAAAAAATATTTTTGGAGCATTTTTTATATTTAAAAATAAAATATCAAAATCAGAAATGAAATAAAAATGCAAAAATGATAAAAAATACAAAGAAATGGGCCAGGGGGGTGTGAACTGAAAATGCAAGTGTTAGAAGCAAAAATAACCAGGCCCAGCCCAACCACTTCATCTTCTTCCTCTGTTCAAACACAACAACGCGCCTTTTGTGTACAAACTGCTATCTCCTGATTCTGTGCTTTTTTTGACAAAACTCATAACATGAAACTTGTAGAGCATCAAACAACGAATCTAACCATATAAAAAACTTAAGCTAACTCTCAAAGACCAGAGAGAATTTCTCTGGCCCTAATTTCTAACCTAGTTTTTTCAGAAAGTTCATGAATAAAATTCTCCTAGCACGATTAACATAAATGAAAACTAAGCACATGTATGGTTTCAGGGCTATGAGTACAACATCTTTCATTCACAAACCTAAGTCTAACTATTCCTAAATAGAGAGATAGAAGTTCATGAAATATCTGTTTCAGTTGAGTTCGAGTTGGGCAATGTAGCAACTTTCAATGGTGCTTGAGGTTCTTTTGAGCTTGTCTGATGTCCACCGAACCTTTCCCAATGCTTAGTTTGTTTTGAAGTGGCCTGAATCGTGCTACAGAACTCAACCTGCAAGGCTTCCAAACAAAAATGGCAATGTGTGTTAATGGAGTTACAGCAACTTCTGAATGGTCTGGATAGCTCAGGTATGTTGATTGGAATGTGTTTGAAGTAGTTTTGGACAAAACACACGAGGGAATTTGATGGTGGCTTGTGATTTGCAGAACTGGCCCTGTTTTGCAAGAAAAAGTGGTTTTGAAGTATGAGGATGCTTTAGGGGTGAAAGGCTCGTGCTTCTGACTTGCAAGAGTGTATGAAACTTGTTTGAAGTCTTTGTGTAAGTTGATCTTTTCTGTTTTTTCAAGTTCCAAGCATTTGGCAAGTTTTCTTGTTTTTGAAGCAAGAAAATGGAAGTGAGATTACAGGCTTGTACAGGCCATCTTATCACCCTGCATACCATCCTCTTGGCCCCTCTAATTAGTGGATTTGTTTAGCTGCAAGAGATTTGGCTCTATGCTCAAGGATTAGTGGTTTGACATAAAGCAACCTTTTTCAAAAATGGAAATGTGTCTTTTACCATTTATGGATTAAACTTGTGTACAATACCCTAATGACCAAGACAATGCATTAGCTCAATGGATTTGTATTAAATTATGGAGTGTGAAATGGTTTAGAGGCCTGCAAACAAGTAGAAAGCCTGCTGGTTTGAAAATGAAACTTGTATGAACATGTATTGGCCATAGATCAAAGTGAGTTTTTGCCAACTTCAAGCATTCGATTCTCCCTAACCACAAAGGTGTTTGAGGAGTTCTTGGACAATTTGGAAAGCTTGCAACATGTACTATAATCCATATTTGAAATGAAACTTGAAACTCCAAGTGGAACTATGTGAAAAATGGCAAAGAAGATGGGTCAAAATCCTGCCTAAACTAGGGCAAAATTTCTCTAAGTTAAAAGTTTTAGGTACCCTTGTTCCCAAAATTATAACTTGAGATCCAAGCTTATCTTGAGAAAACTTTGTGAATCAAAGTTGTAGACTTTGTGATGGACTACAACTTTCATGTTATAAGTTTTGTTTGAATCCATTTGCATCTTGGTGAAAAAATGGAAGAAAGTTAGGAAAATATAGGAAAATTTTATAGCTTAGAAAATTTCTAAGTTATGAAATTTTTCCATTTTAAAACCTAATTTGCAATTTTGGGTTTCTTGATGAACAAGTTTCATAATTTGACATGTCTTGATGAAAAATGACCCTTGGCACTTGATTTTGACCAAAAAGTCAAAGTTTGACTTTTCAGTGTATAGTCAAATTTTGATCAATTGACTGAAAAATTCATCTGTCAACCCAATGCATTTGAGGTCTTTTGAACTTGTTGAATGGGTAAAGAAAATTTCATTGAGTCCTTGTGTCCATGGTTGAACTTGATTTGCCATTGGTTCAGACAGTCAAAAATTGCCTTTGTACAGTCAAAACCCTAAAAATGACCATTTTGCCCTTTTGGTGATCTGATCAAATTTCTTGTGGAATTGTGATCCAAAATTGATCAAATGGTTCATATGAGTTCATTATGTTGATGTGGGTCAAATTTCATGAGGTTTGACTGTCAATTGGCCATAATTGACTTTTTCCCCAATACAGCTGATTTCTAGGTCAACTGTCTAATTGACTGGGCAAAAATTTGATTCAAGGCTTGAAACTTGGTATGGACCAACTTGTGAGTCCAACATGGAGTATGAAAGTAATTTTAGGCATTGTGGGTCAAAACATCCCTGTGCAAACTCAAACCCTAATTTAGGTCAACAGTTCAAGGAGGTATCTTGAGCAGAGCAAACCCTAGCTTGATCTTGAATTCCAAGAGTCTTGTGATGAGAAATGTTGATGAAATGAGAGAGAAAATTTTGGGGTACAACAATTGCCCCTGTTCAATCTTTTTGAACCTGAAGAGTTAGATCGGCAAGTTTGCCCTTCGCGACTTGAAGGTAAAAGAGGATTGGACACTAGAGTGCCCGTAAATTTGCACTCGTCAAAATATTGTTGAGGGAATGGGCTTAAAGATGCCATTTGGAGATGGTAGAATCTTGATGGAGATGGGCTTAAAGATGCCATCCAAGAATGTTTGTTGAATTGCAATGTTGTAGGTCAGAAGAATGAGCGTCAAAATGGTATCTGTATCTGGAATGCATTTGAACTATATTTGGAGACTGAGTCTGTATGAGCAAAAGAATGGCGTCCGTGTCTGAAGCGTATATGAGCTATAGCTGTATTTGAATTTTGAATGAATATCAGAATGATTGCCGTGTCTGGGGTGTATCTGTATTCTGAATGGTAACATAGAAACATCTGTATATGGAGCAACTGTGTGCTGGGGATAAATTCTGAATGAGTGACAGAATGGCAATCGTGTCTGGAGCGTATCTGGACTGTATCTGAAGTTGAGATCTGTATGAGTAGCAGAATGACTTCCGTGTCTGGAGTGTATCCATACTGTAACTGGGATCTGAATAAGCGACAGAATGACTTCCGTGGCGACTGCACTGGGGGGAATCAAACTGCTGGTGTAAGGGCCAGAATGACATCCGTGTTTAGAGCGTATCTGAATTTGAAGTTGATAGTTGAATCTAAATGAGAGATAGAATGGCCGCCGTGTCTGAAGTGTATCTAGTCTGTATCTGATTGCTGAAGTCTGAATGAGTAGTAGAATGACCGCCGTGTTTGGGGTGTATCTGTACTGTATCTGAATAATTGTTAACGATAGCCTTTTAATCTTATCCTGAAAAAGGGTAAAATGTTAGCTAAAACACAAATTTATATTGCATGATATGTATGATGCAATGAACTGTCATCCATGTTTATGATATATGAATGTAATGGTTATGCATGTAAGTTGAGTAGCTGTCTTGCTGAGGAAAATAAATCCTTGATAACTGGAGATAATGAAATCTTTGAATGCTGCCGGGGGAATTAAATCCTTGACCGATGCTGAGGATTCAAAATCTTTTATAGTTAAAGATGAGAGATTCTTGCCGACTGCCTGGGGATTAAAGATCTCTGATTGTTTGAGAAGGAGAAATCCTGGGACCAATGCTGGGGATTGAAAATCCTTGGTGACTTGTGGGGGTTCACAAGGGTTCTGACAACTTCTGCGGGGAATGAGGATCCTTCAAGACTTTCCTGGGAACTAAGGAAAATTCTGAAAATCTCTACCGGGGAGTTGGAACCTAGGAGGCTGCTGTTTGAAGAAATGAGACCGAGAATCTTCGATCTGCAGGGAAATAACTCTGTGGGGAGAATGTTTACTCGGCCGGTGAAATTAGGAGCTTGGGTTGTACGCCAATCTATTGGGGAATCATCCTAGCTGCTGGGGAAATTGAGGGAAGTTGAACAGTTCCCACCGGGTGTTGATAGTTGGAAATTTTACTTCTCTGGGGAAGAAGGTTTAGAACATTCTAGTTCCCCTGGGGATAGGTTTCAGGGTTTTCGGGCTCTGCTGGGGATCTTGAAGTTTAACTCCGCTGGGGACATATACTTTGAGACTTTGGCTTTGTTGAGGATCTGAACAATGTATTGCAGGGGATCTCTTCTGGAATGGCACAAAGATATCTTCCTACACCTTCAACCTATCAGTAATTATCCTTTCTCAATTTCTTTTTTTTTTGTAAGCAGTGATTATATTTAGATGCATATGCCTATTTAACAAAACATTGGACGTTTTCAAATAAAACATAAGTGTAAAAAAAGAAGGCAAGCAAATTTTTGCACTTTGAAGTATCTTGGTATTAATTTTTGTAAGTATCTTTGTACAAAGGAGACAGACATCCTAGTAAGAGAATGTTGCCATAAAAATTGAGAAAAAAATTTATACAAAAAGAAAGATAGCTATGTGTAACAATTCCATGGGGTTCCCATTCTGCTATAGCCTTCACAACTCTGAGTATCTGTCCATTCGTTGCTTCGTCCGCAGATGATTGGATTGATCAGAAGCTTAGAGCTTGTTGGTGAAGAGATTGTTCTTAAAGTGATTCGACGAGACATAGTCATACGCTTTAATTCCCTAACTTTTGCCTGGACCGCCCTTTCGGGTTTTCGATCCACCAGGAAACCCTTTTTTGCCCAAGTCGCCCTTTCGGGTTTTCAACTTGCTGGGTGTACCGATTTTTTTGTTTTATCCCTAATTTTTACCTGAATCGCCCTTTCGGGTTTTCGATTCACCGGGATGCCCATTTTTGCCCAAGTCGCCCTTTCGGGTTTTCAACTTGTCGGGTCGTTTTATGCGTAGTATCTTTTGACTATGTCTGCATTCGCAGGGTGTGGCAAGTCATCACCGCCCATGGTGGTCAGAATCATTGCCCCACCAGAAAAGATTCTCTTGATCACAAATGGTCCTTCGTAAGTAGGAGTCCACTTGCCCCTGGGATCACTTTGCGGCAATATGATCCGCTTGATTACAAGATCTCCGACTTGATATACTTGGCGTCTAACTTTCTTGTTGAAAGCCTTGATCATCCGTTTTTGATACGTCTGACCATGACAAACAGAAGTAAGTCGCTTCTCGTCGATCAAGTTAAGTTGATCAAGTCGGGTCTGAATCCAATCTTCTTCACTCAAACCGGCATCTTTCATAATCCTCAAGGAAGGAATCTGAACTTCCATAGGTAAAACAGCTTCCATGCCATATACCAACGAAAAAGGAGTTGCCCCAGTTGAAGTACGTGTCGTGGTACGATACCCATACAGAGCAAAAGGTAACATCTCATGCCAGTCCTTGTAGGTGACTGTCATTTTTTGAATGATCTTCTTGATATTTTTGTTCGCGGCTTCAACAACACCGTTCATCTTCGGCCGGTAGGGAGATTAATTGTGATGATAAATCTTGAACTACTCGCACAGAGCGGTGATCATAGTGTTGTTCAAATTTGTACCGTTGTCCGTAATGATCCTGTCAGGGATACCATACCGGCATATGAGGTTCTGCTTGATGAAGCGGGCAACCACATTCTTTGTAACAGAGGCATATGAAGCCGCCTCGATCCACTTGGTGAAGTAATCAATAGCCACCAAGATGAAGCGTTGTCCATTGGATGTTGTAGGCTTGATCTCTCCAATCATGTTAATTCCCCACATTGCGAATGGCCAAGGAGCGGTCAGAATGTTGAGAGGAACAGGAGGAATATGTACTTTGTCAGCATAGAATTGGCATTTGTGACAAGTGCAGGAATGTTGATGACAATCAGCTTCCATGGTAGACCAGTAGTAGCCTGCCCTTAGAATCTTCTTAGCCATCGTATGTCCGCTCAAGTGGGTGCCAAATGTGCCACTATGTATCTCGGTCATGATCAACTCTGCTTCAACCTTGTCCACACAACGAAGTAGAACACAATCATGGTTGCGCTTATAAAGGATGTCATTGCTTAGGAAGAACTTGGCAGCAAATCTCCTTAAGAACTTTTTGTCATTGACGGAAGCTCCTTCAGGGTATTCTCGAGTCTGGAGATACCTTTTGATTTCATGAAACCAGGGTTGTTCCACTACTTTTTCGGTGTTAATCTCATGACAGTGCGCAGGTTCGTCCATTCGTTCAATGGTGATTTGGGGAGCCTCGTTATCCCAATCGAGTTTAAACATGGAAGACATTGTAGCCAGAGCATCGGCTAACTGATTTTCTTCTCGCGGGAAATGCTCGAAGGTAATCTGCTCGAAATGAGGCAACAATGTCAAGACATGTTCTTTGTATGGGATAAGATTAGGATCTTTGGTGTCCCATTATCCTTTGACTTGACTGATAACCAAAGCCGAGTCCCCAAATATGACCAAAGATTTGATTCCCAAGTCTATAGCAGCCTTGAGACCAAAGATGCAAGCTTCATATTCAACCATGTTGTTGGTACAGCTGAAGCAAAGTCGGGCAGTGAAGGGTGTATGGCAACCTTCTGGAGAAATGAGTACCGCACCGATACCGTTGCCAAGTGCGTTTGAAGCACCATCAAAGTACAGGGTCCATCGGGATCCTTGTTCAGGTCTGTCATACGATCTGTTACCTTCAATGTTGTCTAACGTCATGATGTCCTCGTCAGGGAAGTCGAATCTCATAGATTGGTAATCTTCGACGGCTTGATGAGCTAGATGGTCAGCTACTACACTCCTCTTTATAGCTTTTTGGGTAGTATACTGGATATCATACTCAGTAAGTATCATTTGCCATCTAGCGATTCTTCCAGATAAAGCAGGCTTCTCAAAGATATACTTGATCGGATCCATCTTGGAAATCAGCAAAGTGGTATGAGTCAACATATACTGCCTTAGCCGACGAGTAGCCTATACCAAAGCGCATCAAGTTTTCTCGAGCAGTGAGTAGCGAGTCTCACAGTCGGTAAACTTTTTGCTAAGGTAATAAATGGCATGCTCTTTTCGGCCAGACTTGTCATGTTGGCCCAGTACGCACCCCATTGAGTTATCCAAAACAGTTAGATACATGATTAACGACCTTCCTTCAAAGGGTGGCATCAGAATAGGAGGTTCCAATAAATACTCCTTGATCTTATCAAAAGCAACTTGACAATCATTGTTCCATTCAACAGTTTGAAAATTGGCTCACAGGTAGATGTCAGGTGAGAGATGAACCTCGCGATATAGTTTAAGCGTCCCAAGAATCCTCTAACCTCCTTTTCAGTGCGGGGGGCAGGCATTTCTTGTATAGCCTTTACTTTAGCTAGATCAACCTCAATGCCTTTGTTGCTGACAATAAATCCCAAAAGTTTACCAGACCTAACGCCAAAAGTGCACTTGCTTGGGTTCAGTCTGAGCTTATACTCCTTCAACCTGGCAAACAGCTTTTGCAAATGATCGAGGTGTTCTTCTTCCTTCTGTGATCGAGCTATCATGTCGTCTACGTAAACTTAGATCTCATGATGTATCATATCATGAAACAAAGCTACCATGGCGCGTTGATAGGTTGCCCCTGCATTCTTCAGTCCGAATGGCATCACTTTGTAGCAGAAGGTACCCCATTGCGTGACAAAAGTAGTTTTCTCCATGTCCTCGGGGGCCATTTTGATCTGGTTGTATCCCGAGAATCCATCCATGAAGGAAAAAACCTTGTGTTGAGCTGTGTTGTCAACCAAGATGTCGATATGTGGCAGGGGAAAATCGTCTTTAGGGCTAGCCCTGTTTAAATCTCGATAGTCCACACACATTCTGACTTTGCCGTCCTTCTTAGGTACGTGCATAATGTTAGCAACCCATTGTGGATAGGAAGTAACAGCCAGAAAGCCAGCGTTCAATTTCTTCATTACCTCAGCCTTGATCTTCTTAGACATGTCGGGCCTCATTCGGCGGACCTTTTGCTTGATTGGTGGACAGTCTTCTCTTGTAGGGAGACGGTGAACCACGATATCTGTGTCCAATCCTGGCATGTCTTCATAAGACCAGGCGAAGATTTCAACATATTCGTTCAACAAATGCACTAAGCGCTCCTTGACACTTGGCTCCAGGTTGGCACCCACTTTTACTTCTTTCCTGTCTTCCTCTGTCCCCAAGTTGATGGTTTCTAGCAACTCTTCATGAGGAAGAATAGCCCTATCTTCTTGTTATAGAAGTCTGGCTAACTCTCCCGGCACTTCACAGTCTTCGTCAACTTCGTACTCAACATGATTGACCAAATCTTCAGAGTTATCGAAGGCTAAAGCAGAATAGTCACCCATGGAATCCGGAGTGGATGGGTACCTGCATTTGTGAGTGTGGGTGTGTGTAAGGGATAGCCATCCTTAAACAAAATAAAATGAAAAAGGAAAGAAAATGAACACAACAGTTTAAATGAAGACGTCCAATGATTCATTAAAACATGGCATATGATAATGAAGAAAATCAAGCCCTTACAAATGGACCTACATGCCCCGGGCAAGGCATGAGGTGAAAATAGTGTGCGAATGTTTAGTTTTACAGACCAAAAATGGGAAATTGTTCAAAGATAAAATTACTGGTTGATGAAGGTGATGGGAATAAAATCCTTTGCTTCCCAATTGCTTAAACCCCCTTCGATGGTTGGAAAGATCCAATCTTCAAAGTGGCCCTCTTCATCTTCATCTTCTACAGCATTGATTCCATGGCAGGTGATCTTTACAGGTGGTCTTCCAGTCTTGGAGCGACGCATAGCCTTTTGTCCTACATTGGTAAACCCTAACCCAAACTTGTCCGTCTTATGGGGAAAATCAGGCAGTTGCCCCTACACTGTGCTCTTTCCCTCTTTAATTACAGCCTCTGCGTCCTTGAGAGATGCCATCCTAGATACATGATTGGGAACGATAGGCACCTCAACCATTGTCTTTGCAACTGCTACCTCAGGAGAAACTTCCTCAAAATGTTGGAAAGGCGTTTCGATGAACTCGCCATCCAATTCCACATAGCGGAAGGAATTGAGGTGACTTATCATGTACTCTTCCTCGCCATGCACCGTTATAATCTTACCCTTAACAGGATATTTCAGCATTTGGTGCAAAGAGGAGGTAACTGCCCCAGCATAATGGATCAACGGTCTTCCTAACAAGCACGAATATGAGGGACGGATGTCCATCACATAAAAGGTGGAGTTGAAAACTTCTGTGCCTACTTTGATAGGAATGTCAACCTCTCCGTGAACTATTCTTTTGGACCCATCAAAGGCCCTAACAACGATGTTACTAGGCTTGAGGGTCAATCCTTCGCAGTCCAGACGGTCTAGAGATTTCTTCGGCAGCACATTCAAGGAAGAACCAGTATCAACTAAGACATGGGCGAGGGTGGTTCCCCTGCATTCAACTGAGACATGTAGCGCGTCGTTGGGTTTCCTTCCTTTGGGAGTTAAGTCAGCATCGGAAAAGCCAAGGCCATTATCAGCAGTAAGACTGGCCACACACTCCTGAAACTGGTCAGCCGAAGTTTCTTGGGGCACGTGTGCTGCCTTCAAAAATTTGATCAGGGCCTTAGCATGGGCCTCAGAACAAAGTAGAAGAGCCAACATTGAAATTTTAGAAGGGGTCTGCCCTAGCTGTTCCACGACATCGTAGTCACTCTTTCTGATTATTTTCAAGATTTCATCCATTTCTTTCTGAGTGGTTTCAGGGATAACCACAACATGAGCCTTCGTCCTGACAGTCGCTTCTAGTATCCCCTTACCCTTATCGGTATTATCAACAGATGGTCTTACTTCAGGAGTATCCAATTCTTCAATTATCGGGTCTTGCACAGACGGCCTAACAGGCACAGAAGCTTTCGAGGGTCCGAAAACTGCTCGAGGGGGAGAAATCTCCAGAGAAAAGATCCGTCCGCTGCGGGTCATCTTGCTTGTACCCGCAATGTTCCCTATATCAGGGATTTCCTCTTTAGAATTTTCTTGGACTGCTTCAATCTGTTTGATACCATGATAGAAGATTTCTCCTCCATAGTTCCATGGTATCATTTTTCTAGATTGATACGAGACAGGCCCCGACATGGTGATTTTTAAAGGTATAAATTCAGGATCAGGTGTAATCTTGACAGGCCTTTTGCAAGCCTTGGAAATATTGGTGGAAATGGTTATTATGGCAATATCGTTGGTTGAGGTAGCAAAAGTAATAGGAGTAACAAGAGTGAAGGTATCAACAGGGTTTTTTTGGAAGAGTATCTCTTAGGTATCCATCAGGCGTTGGACACCTGATTTCAACATTGGGCAGTCAGCTCGTATGTTTAAACAAAAGTAGCCGTCTTTTCCGCAGCCTGGGAATATCCCGGCTCTCATCAAATTCTCTTTAATCACTGGTAAGGGAGTCAAGAGGTCAGCAATATCAGTAACATGAAGGTCTTCCATAACGGCATGAACATTATGACCGTGCTTGGGCATCGGAGCAAATATCACATTGGGCTTCTCAGGAGCATAAAATTCTACTTCCTTGGCGTCAATCAGATCTTAGATTTTGTTCTTAAGCGCCCAACAATTATTTGTATCATGCCCAACACTGTCAGAGTGGTAAGTACACTTGGCATTGGAGTGGTAGTATGGAGAGGAGGTATTAGGGTTCTTTGGCGCTGCCTTCAAACTGGTAAGATTCAATTTTAACAAATGAGGGAGTACTTGAGCTGGCGTCATATTGATTCGGGTGAACTGCCGTTGTGGCCTTTCTACCCGTTGTTGATTAGGTCTTGACTGATTGCCGCGAGGTTGATCATTTGAAGAGTTTTGAATCATTACATCCCATACAGTTGGCCGGCGCTCGGTTCTTCCCTGACTTTTCTGAGAATAAACAGTAGAGGCTTCCTTCTTAGCTGGGAAGGCCTTCTTAACAGCGGTGGAAGCGGAGGCATCTTTATGAATCTTTCCACTTTTATTACCGGCCTTGACCCTTTCGCCGGTCAAAATTAGTTTAGTAAATCCCGCGGAGGAACACCCAATTAAATGATTGAAGAAAGGGCTAGACAGGGTCCCCAGAAACATGTCAACTAGCTCTCTATCCGACAATGGTGGCTGCACCCTTCCAGCCAGATCACGCCACTTCTGGGCATACTCTTTAAATACTTCATTGGAAGTCATCCCCATACTTTGTAGCTAAGTACGAATGGGCACCAAATTAGCATTGTATTGGTATTGACGGTAAAAAGCAGCAGCTAAATCTTCCCAATTGTGAACTTCTGATCTCTCGAGTTGATAGAACCAGTCCAATTGTGTGCTTGATAAACTGTCTTGAAAAAACTGTACCAAGAGGTCTTTATCAGATGAGTGGGGTTGGATTTTTTTGACATAGGATCTCAGATGCATCTTTGGACACGACAGACCATCATACTTAGCAAATGTTGGTACTTTGAATTTGGGAGGGATGACGACCCCAACGACCAACCCTAGTTCTTCAAAATCTAAACCAGGTACCCTCTGCAACTCCATGGCTTCCAATCTATCCTCAATATTCTTGTATTTATCATCCGCCGGGGGATATTGTTGTTCGAAGTAATCTTCGTCTTCTTCCTCTTCTTCCTCTTCAACTTCAGATTCAGAAGGTACCACGGCTCCTTTTCCTTTACCGGCCCCTTCATCAGACGTTGAGGGGAACTCGAGAACTTTTCTAGCATTGCTTTCAAACCTTCTTCCAAAAGTGGCTACTCCGGGCCTTTTCTTCTTTTTCTCTTTATTTTTCTCCAACAGTGCTTTGAGGTCCTCTTGACCCTTTGCTAAGGTCATGAGGAGTTGTTGGAATTGAGAATTCTGTGCTTGCAGATCCTTAACCGTCTGCTCCAAATCCATCTTGCTGAAATAAACAGCAGAAAGATAAGGAAACTTGGTGTGAAGACCTGTTTATGCATATGATGAATGGTATGTTATTCATGTAATGCATTCAAGGATTCAGAAATTCAAATTTGTTGCAAACAAAAGGGAACACACGTCATATTAAGAAGAAATTGTTATTACATAAGTTCCCCATGGGAAAAATATTACAAAATTCTTAATGTAAAAAGACATTGCGCATCCTTTTTGGTGCGATGTAAGTGTTGAGAGTTTCCTCCTCATGAAGTCGGCGGGTAAGCTCCAAAACCTTCTTCTTACTAGCATAGAAGCTGGATTCAAAAGTATTTTGTTCTTCCTTGAGTTGGATCCAACTCTTTTGCATTTCTTCCCATGATGTTGGTATGTCAAGATGTAGGATGGTGTATGGAACCTCTCCTTCCATAACAGGCTCTTTGATCAAGGGGAGAATGTGAGGATATGGCATCATAAGATTCTGGGCGCGGGTTCGTACCCACTTGAGGTAAGGCTAAAGGGGGGTGGAATTCTTGTGCCCCAATGTCTTACTATCCACCTTGTTGGGCATCCTCCAAGCTCTGATGAACCTTTGTCGAAGTCCTTGCGCATCGTTGTCGAAGTTAAAAACTAGGTCAGGAATCAGCATGTCATGAGGGCCATCCCTCCGAGCATATCCAAACTGTCTTAGAGCTAAACAGTGGTTGTAGGTAATGCCCCCCTCATGCCAAGTAGTGGGACATTAGGGAATTCTCCATAACGATCAATGATGATGACATTTTCTCTGGACCGAGAACACCAATGTACATAAGAATGTGTGAGGGTCATCAACAATTGTGACCACCTTAAACCCTGCTCATTCTTAAAAAATGATTGTGGAAGGTGAGAAATAAACCACTTTGCTAGGAGAGGAGTACAACACATGAGAACACCTCTTTTCCTCATTGTTCGTGTGTAAAATGAGTGTAGGATGTCCCCAAGCAATGCAGGTATAGGATTCTTGGATATGAAAATCTGGACAGCATTCACATCTATAAGTTGATCAGGGTTTGGGAACAAGACTAACCCATAGATAAGGAGTGCCACAATATCTTCAAAGGCTTGTAGATCAAGAGAATTCCAGCAGTCTTGTGCCTTCTCAAACAGAAACTTTGCCAAGAAACCCTTGACACCACTTCTGGTTTCCCAATGTCCCTTGATATTAGATGGTTGCAAGTGTAATGCTTGAGCATTATCTTCAGGCTTTGGTTCTTTTTCCGTACCGTTGTAGGGTAGTTGATGAAGAATATGAATTCTCAAGAGTTGAGAAAATTCCTCCAAAGTGGGTACTAGCTGGTAATCAGGGAATGTGAAACAGTGGTGTAGGGGTCAAAGAACTGGAAGAGAACTTTCACCATATCTTCTTCAATGTTGGAGTTGACCAAGTTGAGAAGTCTACCATGTCTTTCACTGAAGAGAGAATTCTCTAGAATCCTGGAAGTGAGCTCCTTGAGTTGAGGAGGGATTCTCACAAGGTTGACTTGAATGGTTTTCCTGCGAAGAGATTCCATGACCTATAAAACAAGAACAAAGATGAAGATCCAAACCCTTGAAATGGTTAGTGGATGCATATGATGCTTTATGATGTTCATGATGTATGCACAAGCATATGTACAAACAAGTCACACAAAGCCCTAGTTTTAGGCTTGCATGAGGTTTCATAGGTAAGTACCCTCTTGAGTTTAGTTGGCTCAAACCTGTCCTATAAATAGTAACCGGGTTCTAAGGAGCTCAATATCACTGGATTGTTTTCTATGTTCATTGTTTTGGTTTAGCCACTTAACTAGCGACCAAAATATTCCAAGAAAACAACCCTCAATGAGTGTAGTATCGAGTATCTACCAACTTTAGACTGCACCAAAGCCGGTCATCTCACTACCCCTAAAAAGGCCAATGTGGTCAATTAAGGTTCTAAGAGTTCATTAGTGCTTCATGACATCACTCAGCGGCCCCGTATTCTCTTTGATTGACTCAAAGGCTACCGGTACTCACAAATATGTCGCACTAATATAGCTATTGCTTCAACCATGTCGGTATACCCCGCACAGTTTCCACAACGTATTGCTATTTACCTATGAATGTTTCCCAAATCCGGGTAGAGGATTTCAAGCCCAAACAGGAGAACCAAATGTAAAGCAATCAAGGCAAACAATATAATCATGCAAAGGGTGATCTAAGCCCTAAGGTTACTCCACTTTTAAAGTTATTCCCCAGCAGATTCGCCAGTTCTGTGATACGGTGGGAGAACTGACTTGGGATTTTGCGTTTGTGTTTGCAAATGTTTCGGTTTAGCAAGAGTCTCTACCGACTTTTTATTTTATCCTAAGGAAAGGTAAAAAAGCACAGGAAAGACCTTTGAGATGTTTTCTTGGGTTCGGGGAGTAGATTATAGAAAGGGAAGGTATTAGCACCCTTTCTATCCATGGTTATCCATGGGCTCTTAGTTACTTGCTTAGATCACTTGCTTTGCTTTCCAATTGTTTGAAATGGTGCTCTTCAATTGTTTGAAATGGTGCTTTGTGTGTGATTTTGAAAGATGTTTTGAAAAGAGGCCATCGTTGTGGCAACCTTTGTAATGATTCTTGTTTGAATGTATACAAAGGTGTTTTTGTCTTTTGAAAAGTTTTCAATGTTTGAAAGTAGGGTTTTGAAATTGTGTTGTGAAGTGTGTTTTGAGAATAGCAAGGATGTTTTGCAAGCTTTTGATCAAGTAACTAAGAGTTATCTACCCTAATTTACTCAAAGATCTTTCTTATGTTTTTAACCCTTTTAACAGTGTCGTTTCACCATTGTATTTGGTGAACAACCTTGTGTTAGGATGTTAAACGGGACAGGTGCGGGTCATTGTATAGACCATGATAGCAATTGTGTCATGTATTTTTGGCAATTTTCTTGAGGGACTTGATCATTTTGTTTAGGCAACTCAGATAGCGTCATCGAGGGACTATGATCTTTTGTTTTGTTTTTGTTTTGCCAAAGTACTTGACATGCATATCATGGCCCATTTTTGAAGGCAACAAGTGGATTGTAACCCTAGGGGTGCAATTGTGCATTGCGTTTGTTTTTTCATGCATCTTTGTCTTTGATTAGGTCAAACTATTTGTTGGTTTTGATTTTGCATACAAACCCTAAGTCTAATCATGGCATAATTGAAAGCATTTAAAGGTGCGAGAATTTAAATTCTACACTATTACAACATGATATAGGGAGGGGGTACAAATTTGAATTGGGGATTATTTGACAAGAAATTAAACCCTAAATTATTACAACCAAATTGAATTTGCAAGGCATAATATTTAAATGTATATTATTTAAATAAAATACAATAAATAAACATTGGATAAAAATGCATTATGCAAAAAAGGTTTTTTATGTATGTAAAATATTTTCAAAGGAAAGAAATGCAAAGAAATAAAAAAAACTTAATTTTAATTATTTTTAGGGTTTGCCCTAATTCTCTTTAAAGAAAATAAAAATTGTATTATTTATATACAAAATATATTAATATATACAAAAATAATAATATATTATAAAAAAATGTTTTTTTAGTATAAAGTAATAATGAAAATAAAAATGTATTTATTTTGTGTTTTGTATTCTAATTATTTAATAAACATAGTATATATATATATATATATATATATATATATATATATATATATATATATATATATATATATATATATATATATATATATATATATATATATATATATATATATATATATATATATATATATATATATATATATATATATATATATATATATATATATATATATATATATATATATATATATATATATATATATATATATATATATATATATATATATATATATATATATATATATATATATATATATATATATATATATATATATATATATATATATATATATATATATATATATATTAAATATGTTAAATATGTTAGAAATAAAATAAATAATTTACAAAAAATAAAATATTTTCAAGAAAATGTTTTCAATATGGATAAAAATAGAAATGAAAATAAAAGTATTATTTACAATATTTATTAATTTAAACAAAATAATATAAAAGCATATAAAATGTTTTAATGCTAGTAATAATTAAAATAAATACCAAATAAGTGTAAAAATTATAAAAAATATTTTTGGAGCATTTTTTATATTTAAAAATAAAATATCAAAATCAGAAATGAAATAAAAAATGCAAAAATGATAAAAATACAAAGAAATGGGCCAGGGGGGTGTGAACTGAAAATGCAAGTGTTAGAAGCAAAAATAACCAGGCCCAGCCCAGCCACTTCATCTTCTTCCTCTGTTCAAACACAACAACGCGCCTTTTGTGTACAAACTGCTATCTCCTGATTCTGTGCTTTTTTTGACAAAACTCATAACATGAAACTTGTAGAGCATCAAACAACGAATCTAACCATATAAAAAACTTAAGCTAACTCTCAAAGACCAGAGAGAATTTCTCTGGCCCTAATTTCTAACCTAGTTTTTTCAGAAAGTTCATGAATGAAATTCTCCTAGCACGCTTAATATAAATGAAAACTAAGCACATGTATGGTTTCAGGGCTATGAGTACAACATCTTTCATTCACAAACCTAAGTCTAACTATTCCTAAATAGAGAGATAGAAGTTCATGAAATACCTGTTTCAGTTGAGTTCGAGCTGGGCAATGTAGCAACTTTCAATGGTGCTTGAGGTTCTTTTGAGCTTGCCTGATGACCACTGAATCTTTCCCAATGCTTAGTTTGTTTTGAAGTGGCCTGAATCGTGCTACAGAACTCAACCTGCAAAGCTTCCAAACAAAAATGGCAATGTGTGTTAATGGAGTTACAGCAACTTGTGAATGGTCTGGATAGCTCAGGTATGTTGATTGGAATGTGTTTGAAGTAGTTTTGGACAAAACGCACGAGGGAATTTGATGGTGGCTTGTGATTTGTAGAACTGGCCCTGTTTTGCAAGAAAAAGTGGTTTTGAAGTATGAGGATTCTTTAGGGGTGAAAGGCTCGTGCTTCTGACTTGCAAGAGTGTATGAAACTTGTTTGAGGTCTTTGTGTAAGTTGATCTTTTCTGTTTTTTCAAGTTCCAAGCATTTGGTAAGTTTTCTTGTTTTTGAAGCAAGAAAATGGAAGTGAGGTTACAGGCTTGTACAAGCCATCTTATCACCCTGCATACCATCCTCTTGGCCCCTCTAATTAGTGGATTTGTTTAGCTTCAAGAGATTTGGCTCTATGCTCAAGGATTAGTGGTTTGACATAAAGCAACCTTTTTCAAAAATGGAAATGTGCCTTTTACCATTTAGGGATTAAACTTGTGTACAATACCCTAATGAACAAGACAATGCATTAGCTCAATGGATTTACATTAAATTATGGAGTTTGAAATGGTTTAGAGGCCTTCAAACAAGTTGAAAGCCTGCTGGTTTGAAAATGAAACTTGTATGAACATGTATTAGCCATGGATCAAAGTGAGTTTTTGCCAACTTCAAGCATTCGATTATCCCTAACCACAAAGGTGTTTGAGGAGTTCTTGGACAATTTGGAAAGCTTGCAACATTTACTATTATCCATCTTTGAAATGCAACTTGAAACTCCAAGTGGAACTATGTGAAAAATCGCTAAGAAGATGGGTCAAAATCCTGCCTAAACTAGGGCAAAATTTCTCTAAGTTAAAAGTTTTAGGTACCCTTGTTCCCAAAATCATAACTTGAGATCCAAGCTTCTTTTGAGAAAACTTTGTGAATCAAAGTTGTATACTTTGTGATGGACTACAACTTTCATGTTATAAGTTTTGTTTTAATCCATTTTCATCTTGGTGAAAAAATGGAACAAAGTTTGGAAAAAATAGGAAAATTTTATAACTTAGAAAATTTCTAAGTTATGAAAATTTTCCATTTTAAACCCTAATTTGCAATTTTGGGTTTCTTGATGAAAAAGTTTCATAATTTGACATGTCTTGATGAAAAATGACCCTTGGCACTTGATTTTGACCAAAAAGTCAAAGTTTGACTTTTCAGTGTACAGTCAAATTTTGATCAGTTGACTGAAAAATCATCTGTCAACCCAATGCATTTGAGGTCTATTGAACTTGTTGAATGGGTCAAGACAATGTCATTGAGTCCTTGTGTCCATGGTTGAACTTGATTTTCCATTGGTTAGGTCAGACAGTCAAAAATTGCCCTTGTACAGTCAAAACCCTAAAAATGACCATTTTGCCCTTTTGGTGATCTGATCAAATTTCTTGTGGAATTGTGATCCAAACTTGATCAAATGGTTCATATGAGTTCATTATGTTGATGTGGGTCAAATTTAATGAGGTTTGACTGTCAATTGGCCACAATTGACTTTTTCCCCAATACAGCTGATTCTAGGTCAACTGTCCAATTGACTGGGCAAAAATTTGATTCAAGGCTTGAAACTTGGTATGGACCAACTTGTGAGTCCAAAATGGAGTATGAAAGTCATTTTGGGCATTGTGGGTCAAAACATCCCTGTGCAAACTCAAACCCTAATTTAGGTCAATAGTGCAATGAGGTGTCTTGAGCAGAGCAAACCCTAGCTTGATCTTGAATTCCAAGAGTCTTGTGATGAGAAATGTTGATGAAATGAGAGGGCAAATTTTGGGGTACAACACATATGTAAACTTGCTATATTGAGCCAAATTATGCCTTTCTTGTCCCAGTCAGCCTTGATTCTAACTGATCATGATATCCTTGCATTATTTAATTGGGATCCTGTCTAAAAATTAGATCACAACATATCTTTTCCATTTATTCATCAATTATTTGATTTAATTGAAATTTTAATTAACAAAAAATCAAAATAAACTGAAAAGTGGAGCAAATAACATGAGGTTGGATATTTGGGTCGTGGATCATATTATAAGTGAGGTGCAAGCATAAAAAGTTGGGCCCATTTAGCAAAAAAAAATGCAAATTTGAGCATATTTGATTTTTGGCAATTTTACAAAAATGGTCAACTTGGACAATGCATAACTCTCTCAATTTTGACCCTACAGAGGTTTTCTTGGACTTTTTAGAAAGCTTAGGATGTCCTCTAAGCAACCCTTTTAATCTCATATCAATTGAGTCTTCCATGTTCATGTATGAAGCTTTTACCCAAAAGGTGCTTTTGTTGACTTTTCAAAATGACCTATAATGTCAAAATTCATATCTTTTTGTGAGTGGATATTCTGAACTTGGGAGTTGGAGATGAATTGTAGGGAATTGCATCCTATTAAAAATGAGCTTTGGATGGTTCATTTCTGATAAAGTATGAGAAAGTTATGCTTGGTCAAAGTTGAGTTGACTTTTCCTACAAAACCCTAATTTAGCAACTTTTGGGTTTTGATGAATTGTGAGAAATCCTTGAGGAATCATGATCAACCCTTGATCAAATGATGAATAATACTTAAAAATGAGGATGTTTACCAAAAATATTGAAGTTTGACTGTATGTGGGCCACAGTTGACTTTTGACCTAGCACAGTTGATTTTCAAGTAGTTGAGCAATTGACTGAGCAAACTTCCTCTGCAAGGCTTGAAACTTGACATGGATGATCTTGAGAACATATTAGGACAATGGTGAGCATTTGAGTCCTTTTTGGTCCACACATATTGATAGAAATAGAAACCCTAATTTGAGATAGACTGCCTTAGGAGAGAGTTTGTCTGGTCAACTCTTGAACTTCCTTGAGCAATTTGGGGACCTCACTTTCCATGTGTTGAGAAATATGGGAGGGAAAATTTTGGGGTACAACAAAACAGTTCAGGAAAAAGACAGGGATAATAAAGTAAAAAAGAAATAGGTCCTACAAACCCTCAACAAAAATGACTGCCTATTTAAAATAAATTGTCAGTATCTGAACCATCATTGGAATATCAGAGCAAAGACTCAAATAAGATCTAAATGCACAATTAACTGAGCATAGGATCGAAGAAAATCACAAAGAACGGGTGGATACAAATAAAATTTGAGCCTTTATCCTTTGTTTCTTAAACCGTGAACCAGGCTACGTTATATCCCTTAAAAGTCCTAGCTAAAGCATGGGTTAGTTCGAAAGCATATTGTTACAAAAGGTATCCTGAATCCTATAAGATTTGCTATAAATCCTGAGTTGACATCATACTTTTACAACAACAAAAAAACTTGTTTTACTAAAAAATGAATTTTCAAACTTCAAGACAGACATAAGCTTTGCATTCATAAAATAATATTGTTTACATATGACTATTTGTTCAACAACAGAGAAATTCGCATAACGAATATCTAGTGAACAAAAACCTTCTCAATGAAAAGGATCACCTCAAGTGGAAAAACACTTCCAACCAAGGGGCACGGCATGACCATTGTCCATCATCTAGGGCAGTCAAGTCAAGATTCAAGGAATATCTCAAAGATGCCAAATAGCTAGGGGCAGATCTCCATCTAAATCACTTGGGACATTGCGCATGAATTCCAGCAACGAGTCTTGTACAATCAAACAGACATCTTCTGGTAGTATGGCAACACTTACTACTATGGACAATGACAATTCTCCGTACCCGCTAGGTTGACTGGCCTAGGCAAAAATAAGGATATCCCGGAGAACCAAAAGGGTTCGGGAAAAAGTTAGGGATATACATATGAAAAATCCGTACACCCGGCAAGTCGAAAACCTGAAAAGGCGGCTTGGGCAAAAAAGGGTATCCTGGTGGACTAAAAATATAAAAAGACAGTCCAGGAAAAAATTAGGGATTAAAGCGTACGACTATGTCCCGTCATCTTGTCACTTGACCATCAGTAGAAGACTTATCATTTCGATCGGAAGTTACCAAGCACCTCATAAGTTGGGATAACACTCAATCCACAAGGCCTCCGCATGCACTTTCTCCAGCAGATACAGGGGCAAAAAAGTCTTGATACGAAGTCATTGTCATATCCTTAGCATGCGTCCCAGTAACATCTACACTCCCCACAGAGTAGAGGCAACCAAAGTTTTGATCTCTGCTTCCCCAAACAGGAGTTACTTTCCCCAGCCAAGCTCTCTCGGAGAGTCGACGTCTATATTCCCCATCCCAATTTTGTAATTGCAAGCGGTTCATATAGTTTTCTCCCGAGCAGAGTTTATTTCTCTGAATACGGAAGCTCATCCCCAACAGAGTTATTCTCCCGCAGAGTTATTCTCAAACAGAGTCTCTCCCCCGACAGAGTAGCTGTAAATAAGGAGCAAATCTCCACCATAGTCATCTCTGGTTCGCCATCTCCAACGGAAGTAGAAGAACCACTTTTTCTACTACGATCAGGAATGTAATTTCCAGTACTCTCCAACAATAGTCAGGGATTTATTTTCCTAAACTCGGACGTGCCACAATAGCATTTCATGTTCTTATATCATGACGTGCGCATACATATTGCATAATCTCATTTATTTTGAGAATGTCATCATACAATGCATTTCATGCATCATATACGATGAATCATGTACCTTTTCAGGAAAGATGGTTATCATCAACAACTTCTAGCAAGTTCAAGATTAGCTCCTGAAACTAAACAGAATAATCATCTGCGCGACCAAATGCAGCTTTACACGGGTTCGTCACGAAGCAATGTTACACGGGTTTCTCCTAAGCTTCACATGGGTTTATCCTAAAAAATCTTACACGAGTCCTTTCTCATATATTTCCGAATGAAGTTTTACACGAACTTATCCCAAGGTGCACTTACCCAGGTTCCTTCTGAAGTTTTACACGAACTCATCCCAAAGTAACCTTACGTAGGTTCCTCCTGAAGTTTTACACGAACTCATCCCCAAGTAACCTTACCCAGGTTCCTTCTGAAGTTTTACACGAACTTATCACAAAGTAACCTTAGCCAGGTTCCTCTTGAAGTTTTACACAGACTTAGCCCAAAGTAACCTTACCTAGGTTCCTTCCGAAGTTTTACACGGACTTATCCCGAGGTAACCCTACCCAGGTTCCTCCTAAAGCCCTACACGAACTCATCACGAGCAACCTTACCCAAGTTCCTTATGAAGTTTTACACGAACTTATCCCAAATTAACCTTACCTAGGTTCCTTCTGAAGTTTTACACGAATTTATCCCAAAGTAACCTTACCCAGGTTCCTTCTGAAGTTTTACACGAACTTATCACAAAGTAACCTTACCCAGGTTCCTCTTGAAAACTTAGCCCAAAGTAACCTTACCCAGGTTCCTGCCAAAGTTTTACACAGACTTATCCCAAAGTAACCTTACCCAGGTTCCTACCGCAGTTTTACCTAAAGTCCTCACAAATCAACCTTACCCAGGTTCCTTCTCAGTTCAGATGCAGTTTTACCCAAACTCCTCACAAAGAAACCTTACCCAGGTTCCTTCTTAGTTGAGATGCAGTTTTACCCAAACTCCTCACAAAGCAACCTTACCCAGGTTCCTTCTTAGTTGAGATGCAGTTTTAGCCAAACTCCTAACAAAGCAACCTTACCCAGGTTCCTTCTCGGTTCAGATGCAGTTTTACCCAAACTCTTCATGAAATAACCGTACCCAGGTTACTTCTCACGGCCCTACTATCCATGCTTTTCATATCGAAGTAACCCTACTATCCAGGTTCCTTCTCATAGCCCTACTATCCAGGCTTTGATTTCAAAATAACCTTACCCAGGTTCCTTCTCACGGCCCTACTATCCAGGCTTTTCATATCGAAGTAACCCTACTATTCAGGTTCCTTCTCACAATCCTACTATCCAGGCTTTGATGTCGAAACAACCTTACCCAGGTTCCTTCTCACGGCCCTACTATCCAGGCTTTTCATATCGAAGTAACCCTACTATCCAGCTTCCTTCTCACAGCCCTACTATCCAGGCTTTTCATATCGAAGTAACCCTACTATCCAGGTTCCTTCTCATAACCTTACCATTCAGGTTTCTTTTCTCTTATCTCCAGAAAGCAGTCCACAACATTGTAAGACCTGGACCTGATCAAACCCAATTGGGTTCGCATTTCCCCAGTAAGTCGCGGTGCAGCCTGTACATTGACCAGACATGCAGTTCACCTCTGGAGTTAATTCCCCAATAGAGTAACGGACAACTGAAGCTCCTAAAATTTTTTATCTCCCAAGACAGATACCAATATTCCTCATCAGATTCTTCCTCAACAACAGCAACAGGGACTCTCGTCAAAGGAATATCTCAGGAAATCCACATTCTCTAGATGGCATCTTTAAGCCCATCTCCGAAGATTCTCCATCGCATCCAGGATGGCATCTTTAAGCCCATCTCTGACAATCTTCCATCATCGACCTCCGAATGGCATCTGTAAGCACATTCCCGATATCACAAATCAAGTGCCACTTCATGCGAGTGCAAATTTCTGGGCACTCTAGTGTTCAATCATCTTCCACCTTCAGATCACGAAAGGTAGAGTAGCCAATCTACATCCTCAGGTTTAAGAAGATTGAACAAGGGCAGCTGTTGTACCCCAAAATTTTCCCTCTCATTTTACTCAACAAATGTCAAGTGAGGTCCCCAATTTGCTCAAGGTTGCCCAAGAGTTGACCAGACAAACTCTCTCCTAAGGCAGTATACCCCAAATTAGGGTTTCTATTTTCACCAAGATGGGTGGACTACAAAGGTCTCATATGCTTTCCAATGTCTTATTATGTTCCCAAGATCATCCATGCCAAGTTTCAGGCCTTGCATAAGAAGTATGCTCAATCAACTGCTCAAATGCTTGAGAATCGACTGTAGTAGGTCAAAAGTCAACTGTGGACCACATACAGTCAAACCTCAAGATTTTTGGCCAACATCAACATTTTGAAGTGACTTTCATCATTTGATCAAGGGTTGATCATGATTCCCCAAGGAATGCTCCAAATTCATCAAAACCCAAAAGTTGCTAAATTATGGTTTCTTAGTAAAAGTCAACCCAACTTTGACCAAACATAACTTCTTCATACTTTATCAGAAATTTTCCATCCAAATCTCATTTTGAATAGGATGCAATTCCCTACAACTCATCTTCAGCTTACAAGTTCAAAATATGCACTCATAAAAAGATATGAATTTTGACATTATAGGTCCTTTTGAAAAGTCAACAAAAACACCTTTTGGGTCAAAGCTTCATACATGAAAATGGAAGATCCAATTGAGATGAAACCAAAAGGTTTTTGACATCCTAAGATTTCTAAAAAGTCCAAGAACACCCTCCTAGGTTCAAAATTGAGAGAGTTGTGCATTGTCAAAGTTGGCAATTTTTGGAAAATTGTCAAAAGTCAACATTGGTCAAATTTGCATTTTTTCCAAAGGGGACCATGTTTTCTTGTTTGAAACATGTTTCTAATAGGACCCATGACCCCTGAGCTTTTCCACCTATTATTTTATTATTTTTATCATTTATTTTGATTTTTTATTCATTTAAACCAAAATAAATTAAATTATATGGTAAAATAATAAAAGCAAATCAAATCTTAGGATTTTTGTGCACATTATGAGTCCATATACAACTAGCATGGCATGTAATTCGTGCAAGGAGGATTTAGATTGAAAAAGTCATGATTGGAGCTATTTTGGAAAGAAATCATACAAGGCCAAAATTAAATCAAATCTTCATAATTCCTCAAGATACCATGAGATTTCTTCCATTATTTTTGACCTAAATTCCTCCTCTATATAAACACAACACCCTCATACACTAGGGAGCACGAAATTGGCTGCCCAAGAACGCTCTCTAAAAACCTCAAATTCTGTCAAAACTAGTGCAAAGTCAAAACCGAAGATCCAGCCACTTTCAGTCCAAGCCATCAATTACAAATCATTCCTGAGGTATCTAAGGGTAATAATAGGTCAAAAGTCACGGCCATTGATGCTTAAAACAAGCATACTCATCTTCTCCGATTTGCTTTTCTTTCAAACATTCATATAATTAATTTCATGCATTGCTAATGTTTATTAACTGTCCAAATGAGTTCTTGTTGTTACGTAGAACAGGTTTGAATCACAAACAATAGCTTGGCTTGGTGGATGAGGCGCCTAACTATGACCCAAAGGGCATGGGTTCATCTCCCACCCCATGCATTTTTAACTTTTTTCACTATTTTCGTTTCTAACCCTTTTCATTTATTTATTTTTCACTTGATTTATTTTCTATCATTAATTTAATTAACATATAAAATCACAAAAAATCATTAAATATTAGTTTTAGGCTTTCAATTAATTAAAATAATTTTTGACATAAACGTTGTTTTGATTTAATCAATATTGATTTTATTTCATAATTAACTTGTAAATTAATCAGAGTTAGGTTTTTAATTATTAATTCAAACTTTTATTATTTTCCTAACAATTTACTGCAGATTCAGTACATTACCATTCCATGCGTCCATCATACGCTCACAAATCCTACCTTTTGGATCATCCCTTGGTCCAGATCCAGCGTCCAACCACAGTAGCCCATGGTGCACTCTCTGAAGCTAATCCACATGTGATCACACGCAAGGAACATGGGCCAACCAATTTGGGCCTAACAATTTGGCAATGCACCCCCAGTCTGCATTCTACCACACAGGCCCAATCTTTTCTTTTTTTATTTTATTTCAATTCTTTTTATTGTTTTTATTTATTTATTTTATTTATTTTCCAAAAATCATTTTTAATCAAAACATAAAAATCAGAAAATCACAAATAATATTAGGTTTAGTCTTTTTTTCATAAAAGATTTAATTGCATTAATTAGTTTAATTAGGTTAACTTAAATCTTTTTTTCATAATTAAAATCAAATAGAAATTAGGTTTAATTCTTAATTTTAATTCCTTCTCAAAATAAAAGCACAAAAATAGGTTAATTGTTTTTTTCATTAATTTGATGATTTTTCATAATTAAAACTTAATTAGTGATTAGGATATTTTGCAATTTATTCTTTATTTCCTTAAATAAAAATGACAAAAAATGATTTTTTTTCTTTAATTAAATTCAATTTGGTTTTCAAGGGTCAAAACCCTAATTTCTAGCATTTACGTTTATCGTACGTACTTTTCATTATATTTTTGTAATTGCTCCGAGGATGTAATAGTCTTTTAAACTAGGGTTTTATTTACTGTTTAATTTCCCCCCAAGTTTTGGTTATGTAATCCCCATTCCCCGAAGCCTTGTAATAATTAGATTTACTTTTCGGCTTTTAATTTCCGCAATCTTTAACTGTCTAGATGTATGGCTAATAGGATTGTATGGCAAGAATGTCTGGAAAATTAAAATGGTAGATCACCTAATGTTCAAAGGTTAAGTAACTGAAAAAATACACTATTACACACTTGCACTCCTAGGGTACTCCCCACTTTGTTGCCTCAGAAAACAATGGTCATGTCCCTCGAACGTAGGGATATCTTAGCAAAAGACCCTCAATCTAAAAGTCATCATAAAGATCATAGTCCCTTAACGTCCCTCGAGTTGCCTATGAGAAATGATCTTGTCCCTCGATGTTGCCTACAAATATATGATGACAGTCCCTTCAAAATGCTAAGGTATCCTTACATGTTGCCTTCAATGACCATTACGTCCCTTTCGAATGTCCCTTACAACTCCAACGACGGTGCTACCTATTCCTTAATAATAGGATAGCGTTGTCTAAAGGAAAACGAACAACCTTTTTCGAGTAGGTAGATTAGTTCCTAGGTACTTGCTCAAAAAACAAACAAACTTTTTTCACACAAACACTTTCCAAACAAAGTTTTCAAAAACAACTTCGTAACACTCTTGAGGACAAAAACAAGGGTTAAACCAAAGTAAAACGAAACTTTCAAAACAAGCACACACAAGCAATTTCAAAAATAAGCAAGTACCTAAGAGCCCATGGAAAACCATGGATAGAAAGGGTGCTAACACCTTCCCTTTCTATAATCTACCCCTCGTACTCAGAAACATCTCGAAAAAGGTTTTTTCTGTTCTTTTTCCTTTTCGTTTGTTGGATGAAATAAAAGTCGATGGTGACTCTTGCTTACCGTGACATTTTGCGAACAAAAAACACAAACCAGTATTAACAGCCAGTTCTGACCCTGTATCACAAGGTGGAACAAAAGTCTTTTCAAACAAAATTTCTTTGTTATCTATTAGGCACTGAACGCCTACTCTCAACAAAGGGCAACTAGTTAGTAAGGACAAACAGAAATGATAGCCTTCATCACAACCCGGGAAAACACCGACATTCAACAAGTTCATTTTAATAGTCAGGAGTGGGGTCATAAGCTCATCAATTGAAGTAACAAACATATCTTCCTCAATGGCGTTGGTATTAAGGCCATGTTTGGGCATAGGGGCAGAAATGACATTTGGCTTTTCGGGCGCGTCGAATTCAATCTCTTTGGCTTCAATGAGGTATTGTATTTTGTTCTTTAGAGCTCAACAATTATTAGTGTCATGGTCGGGACTCTCAGAGTGGTATGCACAGCGGGCATTAGGATGATAGTGAGGAGATGTTGTGTTAGGATTTTTTGGAGCTTCTTTCAAAGTCACCAGGTTGGATCTTAATAGATGTGGAAATACTTGAGATAGGGTCATGTTAATTCTGATGAATTTTATAACTGGTCTTTCCATCCTTGGCTGGTTGTTTCTTTGCTGATCAGGCGCATGTTTAGGAATCATAACAGCCCCCACCATTAGACGGCGTTCAACCCTATCTTGATTTCTCTGAGGATAAACAGAAACCACTTCTTTCTTTCTGATAAATGGCTTCCTTATAGTAGCAGAGGATGTATCTTTCTGAATCTTTCCACTCTTTATCCTGGCTTCTACCCTATCTCTGGTCAATATCAGTTTAGTAAATCCTGCCGATGAACTCCCAATTAGGTGATTGAAGAAGGGACAAGACAAGGTGCCCAAAAACATGTCTACTAATTCTCTTTCAGATAGGGGAGGTTGAACTCTTCCAGCCAAGTCTCTCCATTTTTGCGCATAGTCATTGAAATCTTCATTGGAAACCATGGCCATACTCTGGAATTGAGTACGGGTAGGCGCAAGATCAACATTGTATTGGTATTGTTTATAAAAGGCTGCAGCAAGATCTTCCTAGTTATGAATGTTGGCTCTTTCTAACTGATAAAACCAATCAAGTTGAGTTCCAGACAGACTGTCTTGGAAGAAGTGTACCCATAAGTCTTTGTCAGTGGTATGGGGTTGGATTTTCCTCACATAGGACCGGAGATGCATTTTGGGGCATGAGACTCCGTCATATTTGGCGAACACAGGTGCTTTGAATTTTGGAGTAATGACAATCCTCGTCACTAAGACCAACTCCTCAAAGTCCAATCCAGGCACTTTTTGGATTTCCATTGCACTCAACCGCTCTTCTAGATGCTTATACTTGTCATCAGCTGGAGGGTATTATTCTTCAGAATAGTCTTCTTCTTCCTCTTCCTCTTCTGATTCCGACGGGACAACTGTTTCCTTGCCTTTCCATCTTGATTGTCTCTCTCATCGAATGTCGTTGCAAAGTCTAGGGTCCTTCTTGTCTGCCCATGAAATCTTCTTCCCATGTTTAGGACTCCGGTTACCTTCTTTGTCTTCTTTTTCTTTTCCTCAGCCAGCAAAGTCTTCAACTCTTGTCCTTTAGCTAGGGTCAAGAACAATTGTTGAAACTGTGCATTCTGAGCTTGGAGGTCTTTCACCGTTTGCTCGAGATCCATCTTACTGAAATAAATAGTAGAGAGATGAGGAGACTTGTTGCAAGAAACCTGCTTATGTTATGATGAATGATAAATGCGTATGCAATGATCTCAAGGATTTTAAGATTCAAATTTGTTTTTAGACAAAAAGGAAACACACGATATCTTAATAAATTAAAGCTTTCGAGTACATCAATTCCTTTTGGGGAAAAATACAAAAAACTCTAAGATAAAAAGGTAGTCCACATCCTTTTTGGTGCAATGTAGGCATTCAGAGTCTGCTCCTCATGAAGTAGCCTAGTGAGTTCCAAAACCTTCTTCTCGCTTACGTAGAATTGGGCTTCGAAAGTATCTCACTCCGTCTTGACTTGTATACAATCCCTTTGTAGGTCTTCAAGATAGGTGGGCATGTTAGGATGTAGGATAGTGTATGGAACATCTTCTTCCATGACAGGCTCAACAATTACTGGGAGAATGGAAGGGTAAGGCATCATAAGACTCTGAGCACGAGTTCGTACCCATTTGAGGTAAGGCTCGAGAGGGATGTAATTTTTATGCCCCAAAGTATTGCTATCTACCTTGTTCAACATCCTCCAAGCTCAGATAAATCTCTGGCGAAGACCTTGATCGTCGTTGTCGTAGTCAAATACTAAACCTTGAATCAGCATCTCGTGCGGGCCATCCCTTCGGGGATAACCAAACTGTCTTAAAGCTAAGCAGGGGTTATAGGTGATTCCTCCCCTAATGCCAAGAAAAGGGACATTAGGAAATTCTCCACAACGGTCGACAATAGTAACATTCTCTATAGATCGGGTGCACCAATGAATGTCTGAATGCTTGAGCGTCATCAACCTTTGTGACCACCTTGAACCCTGCTCATTTTTTAATACAGATTGGGGAAGATGCGAAATAAACCATCTTGCCAAGAGAGGAGTGCAACACATAAGGACACATCTTTTCCTCATTGTGCGAGTGTGAAAAGAGTGTAGGATATCCCCTAGCGATGTTGGCATCGGGTTGCGTGACATGAAGATTTTGACGGTGTTCACATCTATGAGTTGGTCAGGATTTGGAAATAAAACCATCCCATGGATGAGGAGAGCCACAATTTCCTCAAAGGCTTGCAGGTCCAAAGAATTCCAACAGTTTTGGGCTTTCTCAAACAAGAACTTTGCTAGGAAACCCTTGACACCACTCCTTGTTTCCCAATGAGTTATGACATCAGATGAGTGAAAGTGTAGAGCTTGAGCAATCTCTTCTGGCTTTGGGTCTCTTTCCGTACCGTTGAAAGGTAGTTGGTTGAGAATGGGAATCCTCAAGAGTTGGGAGAATTCTTCCAAAGTTGGCACAAGTTGATAGTCGAGAAATGTGAAGCAATGGTGTAAAGGATTGAAGAACTGAAAAAGCACCTTCATCATATCCTCATTTGTGTTATAGGTGACCAAGTTGAGTAGGCGACCATGTCTCTCGGTGAATAGAGAGTTTTCAGGAATCCTTGAAGCTAGCTCCCTAAGTCGTGGAGGGATCCTTACAAGATTGACTTGAATAGTTTTCCTGCAAAGCGAATCCATATCCTACAAAACAAGAACAAAGATGAATCCCAAAAATCCTTGAAATGGTTAGTGGATGTATATGATGTTCATGATGTTCATGATGTTATGTACAAGTATGCATATACAACAAAAGCAAACAAATCCTTAGGTTTAGGCTTGCATGAGGTTTTATAGGTAAGTACCCTCTTGAAGTTTAGTTGGCTCAACATGTCCTAGAAATAGTAACTGGGTTCTAAGGAGCTCAATATCACTGGTTTGTTTCCTTGGTCATCATTTCAGCACAAGGCTCTTTAATGGCGAACGAAATATCCCAAGAAACTAAACCTCAACGAGTGTAGTATCGAGTATATACCAACTTCGGACTGCACCAAAGCCTGTCATCTCACTACATCCTAAAGGCCAAGTTGGTCAAGTAAAGGTTCTAGAAGTTCATTAGTGTTTCATGACATCACTCAGCGGCCCTGTATTCTCTTTGATTAACTCAAAGGCTACTGGTACCCACAAATATGTCACACTAACGTAGCTATTTCTTAGACCATGTCGGTATACCCCACACAGTTTCCACAACATATTGCTACTTACCTATAATGTATCCCAAATCCGGGTAGAGGATTCAAACCAAAACAAAGAACCATAATGTAAAGCATACAAATCAAAAAATGTAAGCAAGTAAATGTGATATATCCCTAAGGTAACCCCACTTTTAGAATTTTCCCCAGGAGAGTCACCAGTTCTGTGATACGGTGGGAGAACTGACTTGGGTGTTTTGTGTTTGATTGCAAATGTTGCGGTTAGCAAGAGTCGCCACCGACTTTTCTTTTATCCAAAAGGAAAGGTGAAAAAGCACAGGAAAGACCTTTGAGATTATTTCTTGAGTTCGGAGGGTAGATTATGAAAATGGAAGGTATTAGAACCCTTTTCATCCATGGTTTTCCATGGGCTCTTAGTTACTTTCTAGATCACTTGCTTTTGTTTAAAATTGTGTTTTGTGGGGTTTTTTAAAGTATTTTGTAAAGAGGCTATTGTTTAGGCAAACTTTGTAATAATTCTCGTTCGTAAGAATGTATAAAAAGATGTTGATCTTTTGAAAATGTTTTCAAGTTTGTAAGATGTTCTGAAATGTGTAGGTGTTGTTTTGTAAAATAGCAAGGATGTTTGTTTGAAATTTGAGCAAGTAATTAGGAGCATTCTACTTTCTCAAAAAAAGTATTTCTTGTTTATTTTCTCTTCCTTTGACATTGTTATCTTACCATGGATTTGGTAAGCAACCCTATCTTTGGATGTAAACGGGATGGGCGTGGGTCGTCGTATAACCATGATTAGAAATGTTGCAAGGTGTCCTAGCATTCTCCTTAGGGACTAAGATCATTTGAAAGGCAACTTGGATAGCGTCATCGATGGACTATGATCTTGTATTTGCTTGTTTTTGCTAAGACACCTCACATGCATAATATGGCTATTTTGTATAAGGAAACCAAGTGGAATAACCCTAGGGGTGTTTGTGTGCAAGTGTATCATTTTCATGCTTGTTTTTGTCTTGAATTTGGGTTTTGCTAAGCATTGATTTTTAGTCTTGTCATACAAACCCTAATTACCAGTCTTGTATACAATTTGTAAATGGGGATTGCAAGGATTTAAACCTAATTAGTCTATTACAACCATATTGAATTGGTATGAAATATACAAGGAATTTAAATAAATACAAAGTAAAAAAATGAATAAATGTATAAGGATGCAAAATGTAAACAAAATGAATTTTGTTTTGTTTTTATAAAAAAAAGATTTTGTCTTAACCTAATTTTAAATAAATAAAATGGTTAATTAAGTTTGAATTTATTAAGAAAAATATTTTAAAATAAAACCTAGTTCTATTAATTAATCAAAAGAAAATAATTTTAGGAAAGTATTTTTTGGCATTTTTTATCTTGAATAAATTTATAGCATTATAAAATATTTTTAGTCTTTTTTTATTAAAATAATATATTTTAATGGTGTGAAGAAAAATAAATGAATAATACAATATTAATTAAGTTTATAAGATTTACTTAAATAAATAAATAAATTATGAAGAATAAAATATATATATATATATATATATATATATATATATATATATATATATATATATATATATATATATATATATATTTATGGAAAAATAAAATAAAATAAGTCAAAATATAAAATATCATTTTTTTCATTTTTATCATTTTTTAATATTTAGAAAATATATTTGAGAAAATAAATAAAATGAAAATGAAGAAATAAAATAAAATTGGGCCAGGGTGCAAATATGAAACATGGGGGAGGAAGGTTATAAAAAAAAGTCAGGCCCAGGAGGAGGAAGACCCATGCGCTGGAAGGAACAAAAAATGTAAAAAAAATGAGAGAAAAAGCAAAAGGCAGCGTGCTGAGGCTCGAAACCATGACCCCCTGATTACCAGTGCGCTGCCTTACCACTGCGGTGGCTATACATCCGTTAATACAAAAGAAACAATAAATATATAAGGCAAAACGTGTTCTGAAGACTTCATCTTCAACCTCCAGCCAAAGGACCTGTATCTTCTTCATCTCTCAACAAAAATGAAAAGTTCAAGCATGAAAGTTGTGGCATTTTCCCCCACGAATCCAAACATATAAACAACTTAAGCTAATAATCAAAGATGAATGAGAATTTTTCTAGCCCTAATTCAAAACCTAAAAATTTCAGGAAACTTCAACCCTAAAATTCTCTAAGCTCGGGCCATATAAATGTAAACCATGGATATGTACAGCTTCGTGGCAATGGTATCTACATTTTATCTTCACAAACCAAACTCAAATGATGCATGTATGAAGAGATAGAAGTTTGAAAACTTACCTCTTGCAGCTGGAGTCGTGTATGGAGTTTGAGCAGCCTTTGTGAGGGCCTGATGATTTATGTAGCTTGCCTGGACCTCCTTGAGTGTATTCCAACTCTTACTTTGCTTTGAGGATGGCTGGAACTCCCTACTCAAGTCAAGTTGCAAGCTTCAGTTTTGAAAATGGTGGATGATGATGGAGGAGTTGTAGTTAGGAAATGAGGGCATGGATCACTTTGATATGATGTATGGAAGGTGTTTGGATGATTAGTTTTCAAAACTCACGAGTGGAAATGAAGATGGTGAGTTTTTGCTCAAAACTGTCAAGTTTGGGCAGTTTTGTGCAACAAGGTGCTTGGGAGTGTTTTAGAGCTTGTCAAAACGTGTGTTGTGCTGCAATTGACTTGTTAATATGTATGAAAAATATCTCAGCACAAAATCACTCCAGACTTCTGAGTTATAGGGTTATAGCTCTATAACTTGCTTTTTGAAGAAAAGTGAAATGATAAATCTCAAGTATTGTACAAGCATGTCCTGAGCTTCTTTAGACCTTAGACACCTTGCTTTTGGTTTATAGGGGTTGTGTGTTCAGAAAG
Organism: Vicia faba; assembly: GCA_948472305.1. NCBI lineage: Eukaryota > Viridiplantae > Streptophyta > Magnoliopsida > Fabales > Fabaceae > Vicia > Vicia faba. The sequence continues at coordinate 1,267,707,726 of OX451736.1, read as the reverse complement.
AACAAGTTAGAAGCTCAAGACAAGTTGACTTTGTGATTAAAGCAACTTTTCAAGAATGAAATGGTAACTTTCTTCCTAAAATGGAAAATTGGCTTGGACAATGCTTGGAAAACTTCGATAATAGCTCAAAAGCAAGTATAATCTTCTCACATTGGAGAGATATTGAGGTTTAGAGGCCTGCAAAACAAGATTGTGCAGCATAGGTTTGAAATTGAATTCTTGTTCATCACAAAATGCCTTGTAATTCAAGTGACAAAACACCAACTTCATCTCTTTGATTCTCGCTACTCAAGAATGATTTCAAGGAGTTCTTGGACATTTTGAAAAGCTTTCAGTGTCCTCTATAACCCATCTTTGAATTTATTTTTAAGATTCCCCTTGGAACTATATGAAAAAGTGTCATGAAGTTAGGTCAAAATCCTGCCCAAATTAGGGCAAAATTTCACTAAGTGTTTTGTTTCATGACCCTATGTTCATAAAATTGTAACTGGAGATCCAAGCATTTTTGGAAGAAGTTGTGTTAAGCAAAGTTATAGATTTCATGGAGATCTACAACTTTCATGTTGGAAGTTTCTCTTGAATCATCTTGCATCATGGTGAAAATTTGGCTCAAAGTTATGAAAAAATAAGAAATTTTCCATACTTGAAAAAATTTCTAAGTTAAGAAATTTTAACATTTCAAGATGAAATATTGAATTCTTGATTTATTGATGAGCAAGTTTCATATTTTGACATGTTTTGATGAATTGTGATCTTTGGTACTTGAATTTGACCAAAAAGTCAAAGTTTGACTTTTCAGTATACAATTGACTTTTGATCAGTTGACTGCAAAATTTATTTGTCAACCCAATGGATTTGCAATGTTTTGAACCATGTCATTAGGTCAAAATGATGCAATTGGACTCTTGAGATCATGCCTTAAACCAATTGGCCATTTGCTAGGTTAAAAATCAGAAATTGCCCTTTCCTAGTCAAAATCCTAATTTTGACCATTTGCCCTTTTGGAGATTTGATCAAATTTCTTGAGGAGTTGTGGTCCAAAATTGATCAAATGATACATATGAGTTCAAAATATTGACGTGGATAAAAAATTATAAGGTTTGACTGTGAATTGGCTATGGTTGACTTTTTCCCTAATACAATTGATTTTTAGGTCAACTGTTCAATTGACTGATCAAAAGTGTGATCCAAGGCTTGAAACTTGATATGAGTAATATTGGGGGTCCATAATGATCCATGAAAGTCATATGGGGCATTGTAAAACCAAAAATCCATGTGCAAACTCAAACCCTAATTTTGGTCATCAGTGCTTAAGGAGGTGTCTTGAGCTGACCAAACCCTAATGCAGTCTTGAGTCAAGGAGATCTTGTGAGAAAATTCTTGACAAGTGAGAGGGAAAATTTTAGGGTACAACACATTTCATACATCATGGCATTGCATGCAACTAACCCTTCACCTTTTCAGGAAATATCAAACAACAGAAAATTATCGTTAAATTTTCAACAAGTCAATTATAGATCAATTCCCGAGAAAGGACGAGTCGACCATCTACATAACAAATATCTTCCCCAGATCCCTTCCAGTTCGATTTAAATCTCTCAACGGTTTATTCTGATTCTTTCCCGCAGACACTAGTTCAGATAAATCTCTCAACGATTTATTCTGATTCTTCTCCAAATCCCTACTGGTTCAGATAAATCTCTCAATGATTTATTCTGATTCTTTCCTATTAGGCACTTTCTCTGGTTTAGATAAATTGCTCAAAGATCTACACTGATTCTCTCCAGTTAAAGAATATTCAAGACCTCTTTTGGTTCAGTTTATCCTGATACTTTCCAAATGAACATTTCTGGTTCAGATAAATCTCTCAATGATTTATTCTGATTCTTCTCTAAATCCCTGCTGGTTCAAATAAATATCTCAATGATTTATTCTGATTCGTTCCTAGTAGGAACTTTCTCTGGTTCAGATAAATCATTTAAAGACCTTCTCTGATTCTCTCCAGTTAAAGAATATTCAAGACCTCTTTTGGTTCAGTTTAAATCTCTCAACAATTTATCCTGATACTTTCCAAATGAATATTTCTGGTTCAGATAAATCTCTCAACGATTTATTCTGATTCTTCTCCAAATCCCTGTTGGTTCAGATAAATCTCTCAACGATTTATTCTGATTCGTTCCTAGAAGGAACTTTCTCTGGTTCAGATAAACCGTTCAAAGATCTACTTTGATTCTCTCCAATTAAAGAATATTCAAGACCCCTTTTGGTTCAGTTTAAACCTCTCAACGGTTTATCCTGATACTTTCCAAATGAACATTTATGGTTTAGATAAATCGCTCCAAGATTTATTCTGATTCTTCCCAGTCAAACAACATACAAGACTTCTGCTAGTTTCAGATAAATCGCTCCAAAGATTTACTCTGATTATTTTCCAATCGAAATTAAGTTTAGACTTAGTCCATTTTCTATCAACAGTCACCTTTGGATGGTGTTGTACCCCAAAATTTGCCCTCTCATATTTCTCAAAAACATTTCAAGAAAAATTCACAAGTCCAACCCGGCGCATCATATTCAGGTGTTCTTTCGCCAAGATATCTCTGATAACATATTCTCAAATTCAAGTTCGGCTCAAGAGTCAATTCTTTAAAGAAGGTATCTGAATGTGTGAGTTTTCTTGAAGAAATATGGTGAAAAAGTGTACTGAAAGTGCAGTTTTTACGCGCTAAAAAATTCATAACTTGAAGGTCGTGGCTCGTTTTGAACCCGTTCCAGTGGCCAAAATTCCGTCTTGACATTATCTACGTTTTCACCTCTCACGGCTGGAAGCCAATTTTGATCAGAAGGTCTTCAAAAATGTGGATTTATCAAGTATTTTCGCACAGAAAATTTGTGATAGAAGTTTATTTACGTCATGTTCAGAAAATCATAACTTGGTCGATTTTCATCGTATCGAGCTGGTTCTGGCGCCAAAATTTCACAAATTGAGTTAGCTACATTTTCACAGAAGGTATTGAGTTCAAACGGTATTCAAAAGGCCTTCGTTTTTTGCTCAGAGTGCGTGACACGCTGAAAATCCTGAATGCTGAATACTATTTCATCTGGGCCGAAACTTCGAAAATTCATAACTCGGTCAATTTTTATCGGATTGGGCTCATATTTTTACACAAGGTCCCTGACTCATAGATCTACTACTTTGCTTCAAAAGTCGAGACCGGATTATGCTCCGATCAATACCAGTTTTTTATTGAAGAACGTGTCAGAGTCGACACTGGAGCCCAAAATAAGTTTGTCTGAGCTGAAACTTCAAAAATTCATAACTAATTCACCATTTATCCGATTGAGCCGATTTTCGGACAGGAGTTAGTTATCGATGTCGGCTACATTTTGTTTTCACATTTCAACTTCAAAAATTGCACTTAAGTCCCTGCGATTTAGCCTGGAAAGTGACGAACTCAAGTGAACATTGGAGGCCCAATTGCACATTCAAAGCCCATTTTCTTTACCCTAATTTCCATTATATAATCACCTTCTTTTCACACAAACCAGGGAGGAGAAAAAGAGAGAAAAAAACATTGCCACAACACTGTTAAAATATCAAATTCTTTCAAGAATCCTAAAAACCTTGAAATCCTTATTACAAATCCCTCTCTCACTACAAACAAGCCATCACAGTTACAAACCAACACCTCACTACTTCTTCAGTAAGGGTAAGACTGACTTGATATCCATGATCAAAAGGGCATAAAAGCATTCATGTCACTATTTTTCCAGTAAGGGTAAGATTGAATTGATCTCCATGATCAAAAGGGTATAATCATTCATACATGCCATATTGTGCCTAAACATTACATTTCTTCATATATTGGCTTTATTTGCATTTTATGATTTTATTTAATGTGTTCATGAGATTCAACACTGCAGATTTAGACAAGATCCCATGCAAGTTCATTAAGGAACGTTGAGGCGCCAAAAGCCAAAAGCCAAATGGCCAAAGTAGAACAACTTATGCATGACACCAATACATGGCGAGACAGACATCCTGAGAAGATTAAGAAACGTTGAGGCCAGAACACGAATGGCCAACAGCCAGAACACAAATGGCCATGAAACCCAATCCAATGGCGAAAGAATGCAGACCACGGTACTCAGGAGTCAATGAACACGCACGTGATGCCAGAAAGTCAAACAAGGCTTTTTGTCTAATGGGCCAAAGTGCTTCCAAAAAACCTCCCTTTGGGTTTGAATACCCCCCATGGTTTGCATTGTTTTTTATTTCTATTTGATTTTCTTTTAATTCTTTTAATGTTTTAATTATTTCTTTTAATTCCATCAAATAATTTTCATAATAAAAATAAAATACAAAAAAATCAAAAAAAATGTTTATTGTTATTAATATTAATTTCAACATTATTTTTGTAAATAAACTTTAAACAATTAATTAGATTAATTTAGGTTTCAAAACTTTAATATTTTTCTTAACAAATTAAAACATGTAGAAATTAGGGTTTTTAACTTTTTATCACTTTTCTTAATAAATAACTTTTTCTTATTATTATTATTATTATTATTATTATTATTATTATTATTATTATTATTATTAATTACTAATTTATTTTGTAAATAAACATATACATAAATATTTTAGTAAATTAGATTAAACTTTAATATTTTTCTTTAATAATTAAAAATAACTTAGAATTAGGGTTTCTTTTAATTTTAATTTTAATTTTCTTATTCCATTAAATACCAAAAACATAAAAAAACATTTCTTTTCTTTTAATTAAATAATTCATTAACCTTTCATTCAATTTAATTTCAAAAGGGTCCAACGCCCTCGAACGTTCAATTTTTATTTCGTTTCGCATGTTATTTTATTTTCCTTTGTGAATATTATGTAATTGCTCAAGCCTTATAATAGTAATTAGGAATTTATTTACTTTCCGCATTTTTTATTCAAAACGGGTCTTTGTTAATTTGGCGATGTATAGACCCGCGCCTTGTAATAGCGTAGAATTTTACTTTCCGCACTTTAATTTCCGCACTTTTAAACTGCTAACTTGCATGAAAGAATGAATGACTAATTAAAAACAATGCGTAGATCACCATGATACATGTACAAGATAAATGCTAAACTGAAAATAATACACAAATTCACACACCACTCTTAGGGTACGCCTCACTGTTGCCTTGCCTTCGAAACGTGGTCGTCGAGTATAGGACGTCTTAGTGAGTCCTTATGTCCATTGATCTAGTTGCCTCGAACAAGTTGCCTCGAAACGGTTGCCTCGGAACAGTTGCCTCGAAACGGTTGCCTCGGAATAAAAAAGATCAATGGCATAAGGGTAGCTTCTAAGGTGTCCTACTGTTGCTCTGGTGACCACACTGTCCCTACAAACGAATTGACCCGAACACCTCCAACGGTGGTGCTACCTACCTCTCAATGGTGGGATGGCACTACCTTAAGGACATTTACACAGCCTAATTCCTTAGGGTAGGTAGATGACTCATAGATACTTGCTCTAAAAAACAATCAAAACTCTTTTCACACCGACACTTTCAAAAAGCTTTCAAAACAATTTTTCAAACACTCTTGAGGACTGATACAAGAGTCATTCTGAAACTTTAAACGAAACTTTTTCAAACCCACGCACATTGAAAAGCAAACACTTTTGAAAACACAATGAGCAAGTATCTAAGAGCCCATGGATAACCATGGATAGAAAGGGTGCTAACACCTTCCCTTTCTATAACCTACCTCCCGAACCGAGAGCAATCTCTATAAGGAATTTTTCTGTGCTTTTGTCCTTTCCATTTGCAGAAAATAAAAGACGGTGGCGACTCTTGCTTCCGCGACATTTCGCGAACCAGCGTTAAACAGTCAGTTCCAGATCCACCGATCATAGAACTGGCGACTCTGCTGGGGAATCTTATAAAGTGAGGTGTACCTTAGGATAGCTCATACTTGTGTTTTCAATTGCTTTGTTTTGTTTGCTTTAATATTGTGGGCCTGTCTTGGGAGTTCTATAGATCCTAACCCGGATCTGGGGGACACCTTCTTAGAAAGTAGCAACAAGACTGTGAGAGAACTGTGTGGGGTATACCGACACGGTTGAAGCAGTCTGCTACGTTGATGTGGCACTTTGGTGTGTACCGGTAACCCTTGAGTCCAGTCAAGGAGAGTACGGGGCCGCCGCGTGGTGTCGTGAAGCATCAACTGACCTTAGGAACCTTAATTGAACCATCTTGGCCTCTTTAGGGTAGTGAGAAAACTGACTTTGGTGCAGTCCGAGGTTGGTTGATACTCGATACTACACTCAATTGAGGGTTGTTTTCTTGGAATATTTTGGTCGCCAGTTCAGTGGCTAAATCGAAACGATGAACAATGAAAGCAATCCAATGATATTGGGACCCTTAGAACCCGATTACTTCTGATAGGACAGGTTTTGAGCCCACCAACTTCAAGAGGGTAATACCTAGACCCCATGCTGGCCTAAACCCTAAGGACTCTCTTGTGTGACTTGTGTGCCTTCCAACTTGACTATTTGCATGCTTGTTATCTAACACATGAGTTTCTTTTAGGTTTTGTTTACAGTCCTTAATTGGGACTCATTACAGGGCCTACTTACATCACCTCATGCATAGCATGACATCATACCATCATACCATTGCATACATCCTACATAAGGACTAATCCATTTCAAGGATCTCAAGGGTATGTGATGCAGGTCATGATGAACAAAATGTCTAGCAAGGGGCAAAGGGTATTTATTTTCCTCTAGCCAAGGTTGTCAGGGGCTATGACCCACTCGATATGGTGAGCCTTGACCCTTGAAGAAGGACTCTTAACAACATGAAGTTCCTTCAATCAAGCTACTGGATCCCAACTCTAACAATTTTCTTGTCTATCCCGCGAGATCCTTGAAAACATCGCATGCATACATACATATCATTGCATTACAGATATCCCTTTTACAGGTCGCTTACCTTCTTCGCTGTTTATTTCAGCCGATCGTCATGAATCCTGAATCATCTACTGAGCAATCCATCAAGGCCCTCCAGGCTCAGAACGCCCAGTTCCAAGAGTTGATCATGAGTTTGGCCCAGGGGAAACAAGATCTGAAGACCCTGCTTTTGAAAAAGAAGAAGAAGAGGACGGTGTTGTTCAACCCTAGACGCAAATCTGGGAATGGATCACAAAATGAAGTTGAGCAGACTACCCCATCTGTTGGGAAAGACAGTCCCCAAGAAAGGGAGGTTCCTAGTCCAGTGGTCTCCGACAATGAGACAGAGTTCAATGATGAGCAATACCCTCCAGCTGAGGACAGGTATAAACAGTTGGAAGACCGGCTAAGTGCCATGGAGATACAAAAGGTGCCCGGCCTGGACTTCGAGGATCTAGGTCTGTCTTTTGGGGTAGTAATCCCGCACAAATTCAAGGCACCTGCCTTTGCAAAGTACGACGGGGCATCCTGTCCTAAGCTGCATCTCAGGTCTTACACAAGGAGGATCCAGCCCTACACGGCTAACAAGAATTTATGGATTCACTTCTTTCAGGATAGTCTGTCTGGAACCCAACTCGACTAGTTCTATCAACTGAATGGAGCTAACATCCGCACCTGGGAGGATTTGGCCACTGCATTCTACAAGCAGTACCAGTATAATGCCGACCTTGCTCCCACGCGCACTCAGCTTCAGGGAATGTCTATGGGTGCAGGTGAAGGTTTCAAAGAATATGCTCAAAAATGGAGGGACCTTGCTGGAAGGGTACAACCACCTCTGACTGACCGCGAGCTCGTCGACATGTTCTTGGGGACCCTGTCTGGTCCATTCTTCAACCACCTGATTGGAAATTCTGCTGCTGGGTTTACAGATCTGATCTTGACCGGGGAAAGAATAGAAGCTGGCATCAAGTCGGGGAAAATACAGAATGGTGACTCCTCGAACACTGAGAAGAAACCATCCAAGAGAGAATTTAGTGTTGTCTATGGCTCAAAAGGGCAGAATAGGTCCGAACACCGCCAAGATGTCAACGCGGTGGTTATTGCAAAACCGACCGGCGCTCCTCAGCGTCACAATCAGCAAAGGGAAGAGAGACCCAAAAGGAAATTCACTCCCCTCGGCATGACCTTGTCACAGATATTGCCACAGTTGCTGGAAACCAAGTTGGTAACTCTCATGGACCCTCCAAAGAATCCCAACAGGACGCCTTCAAGGTATAACCCTAACATTCGCTGCGCTTATCATTCTGACAGCCCGGGGCATGCTACAGATGATTGTTGGACTTTGAGAAACAAGGTTCAGGATCTGATCGACGCGGAAGAAGTCCAGTTCGACTCTCCAGAGACTCCGAATGTGACCACTGCTCCCTTGTCAAAACATGGCTAGGATTGGAAACTTTTGTTCATTTGAATGTTCAGATTGTAATTTTCTTTGATTGTTCAAACATTTTATTTCATGTCAAACTTGGTTATTTCATTAATGCATTACACATGTCTGTTTTGAAGTAATTATTTCGTATTCACCATATGCAAACTGTTTTCATATTTTTGTGATGATCAACTCTTGATTGAAAATTCTAAGCCTCTTGAGGGAGGATGACGAAAACGATACCACGATCTTTACAGTATGCTTTTGAACAGACCCCGCTGATGAGGTACAGGCATTATTTCAATTCCTAAACACTGGAGTTATAAGGAAGATAATCCCTCGTCAACCCCTCTGAGCCAAAGAAGTAGGAGTTTTTCTTTTCGAAATTTAAAACCCTTAATCATAACCTGGGGCAGGGTAGTCTCTCAGTTGATCCAAGTGCATAACGAATGGCACCAAAGAGGTCCTTACAAAACAAAAGACAGTGATGGTTCCGAACAATCATACAGACAGGTAGTCATTACTTCTCAAAATAAAAACCCATTAAGTCAAAACCTATGAAGGAGACTTACAAAACTGGGGCATCCCGCTGACTGTAATTCCAAAAAGAAACAGTTCAGGCAAAAAACAGGGATAATGAAAGAAAAAGAAAGAGGTCTTACAAACCCTAAACCAAACAAAAATGACTGCCTATTCAAATAAACGTTCAACATCCGAACCATCACTGGAATTTCAGAGCAAAGACTCAAACAAGGTCTAACGCACGATCAGCTGAGTTTAGGTTTGAAGAACATCACGAAGAGCGGGTGGGTATAAATAATTTGAGCATTTATCCTTTGTTTCTTAAACCGTGAACCAGGCCACGCTACAACCCTTAAAAGTCCTAGCTGAAGCATGGGTTGGTTCGAAAGCATACTGTTACCAAAGGTATCCTGACTCCTTAAGGCTTGCTATAAAATATTGAGTTGACATCACATTTTACAAAATTTGTTGGTTTTACTGAAAAATGCATTTTTCAAAAAATTCAAGACAGACATAAGCTTTGCATTTTTAACATAACTTTGTTTGCATATGACTTTTTGTTTGAACAGCATAGAAATTCGCACGACAAATGCCTAATGAACAAAAGCACCTCCAATCAAGAGGCATGGCCTGATCATTGTCCATCATCTGGGGCAGTCCAGTCAAGATTCAAGGAATCTCTCAAGATGCAAAACAGCCAGGGGCAAACCTCCGCCTGAGCCACTTGGGGCATTGGACATGAATTCCCAGCAACAAATCTTGCATGACCAAACATCTTCTGGTAGCGTGGCAACACAATAACAGGGGCACCTCCCTACATCCTGAGAGCATGGACATAGTCGGAAAAAATACTACGCGTAATCAAAGACCCGCTAGGTTGACACACCTAGGCAAAAATAAGGGCTTCCCGGCGAACCAAAAGGGTTCGGGCAAAAATGAGGGATGAAATGAAAAAAATCTGTATACCCAGCAAGTCGAAAACCTGAAAAGGCGGCTTGGGCAAAAATGGGTATCCCAGTGGACTGAAAACCCGAAAGGGCGGTCCAGGAAAAAGTTAGGGATCAAAGCGTACGACTATGTCCTGTCATCTCGTCACTTGCCTACCAGAAGAAGATTTGTCAATCGGCAGTCATCAAACACCTTCACAGGTACCTTCTTCTCCAACAGAAACTGGGGCAATAATGAGTTGTCTAATTGATTCGGTTGCTCTGTCCACCGAAGTGCCAAGGTAAGTTCAGCTGAAGAATGCGACCAAGATACCTTCACTCCCTGCAGAGCGAACGCGTCTCCCCAGGTTTTATTCAAAGGTTATTTATCCACCAGAGCTTATAACTGGGTTATCCTCAGCTAAAAGCCACGGAAAGATCTTCCTCGGCGAAGTCTTCCTATCCCCAGCGGAGCTCATCAAAACTTCCATCATAACATATCAATGGTATCCCCAGTGGAATTATCATCAACCTCAGCGAAGTACCTCTCTTTCCCCACAGAGTTACCTCCCCGCAGAATAATTTATTCGCCAAGTTTATTCCCCAACGGAGTCATCTTCTCCTACCGGTATTCTTGCAATCATCATCCCCAACGGAAACGAAGAATCTCACTCTTCAACATCAGCCCAGGATTTGACTTCCCGGCATCCATCAAGGATCTATTTTCCTAGACGCAGATACATTCATAAACATCACATTGTTATACATCATGATACATGCATATACGCATCATATCATACAATCTCATGTGTTGAAAAATATTATTGCTTGATCCATATCATGCATTGCATATGACTGACCTTTACCTTTCAGGAAGGATACAGTTAAAAGATCAGCTATGTAGACGAATACAGTCAAAAGAGACCAACCCAGTCAAAGAATACAAATCCAGTTAAATCAATGCCTAAAGATTTCTCTGATCCAACTCGTCGTTATAGACACTCGTCGTTATAGACACCCGTCGTTATAGACAACCGTCATCAGAGACACCCGTCGTTATAGACACTCGTCGTTATAGACACTCGTCGTTATAGACACCCGTCGTTATAGACACCCGTCGTTATAGACACTCGTCGTTATAGACACCCGTCGTAATAGACACTCGCCGTTATAGACACTCGTCGTGATAGACACCCGTCGTGATAGACACCTGTCGTGATAGACACTCGTCGTTATAGACACTCGTCGTTATAGACACTCGTTGTTATAGACACTCGTCGTTATAGACACTCGTCGTCATAGACACTCGTCGTCATAGACACTCGTCGTTATAGACACTCGTCGTTATAGACACTCGCCGTTATAGACACTCGTCGTCATAGACACTCGTCGTCATAGACACTCGTCGTCATAGACACTCGTCGTTATAGACACTCGTCGTTATAGACACTCGTCGTCATAGACACTCGTCGTCATAGACACTCGTCGTTATAGACACTCGTCGTCATAGACACTCGTTGTTATAGACACTCGTCGTTATAGACACTCGTCGTTATAGACACTCGTCGTTATAGACACTCGTCGTTATAGACACTCGTCGTTATAAACACTCGTCGTTATAGACACTCGTCGTTATAGACACTCGTCGTTATAGACACTCGTCGTTAAAGACCACTCGTCCATGAGGATAACCTGTCAGTAGAGACAACTCACCAACCTTACTAATTCCAGACTCGATTCCTGTATCTTGCCAGGGCACGTCTGAAGAGTTCGAAGATCCGATTCCTGTATCTCGCCAGGGTGTATCTGTTGACGACTAACATTTACCAGACTCGATTCCTGTATCTTGCCAGGGCACGTCTGAAGAGTTCGAAGATCCGATTCCTGTATCTCGCCAGGGTGTATCTGTTGACGACTATATTCTCCAGACTCGATTCCTGTATCTCGCTAGGGCACGTCTGAAGAGTTTAAAGATTCGATTCCTGTATCCAGCCAGGGCACATCTACATAAAGAGTTTGAAGACCAACTCCTGTAACAGGCCAGGTAATTATTTTTCTTTCTCAGGTACGCAAGTTCTCGCTAAGGAATCTCTTACGCGATCGACAACCTCCCGATGGCATCTTTAAGCCCATCTCCACAACTATCCATTACATTTCCAAATGGCATCTATAAGCCCATTCCCGACAAGATTCTGTCACATCTCCAGATGGCATCTATAAGCCCATCCTCTTACCCATCATCCTCTCCAAATGGCATCTGTAAGCCCATTCCCGCTATCACACTGCTGATACTCTAACATGTGAGCGCAAATTTCTGGGCACTCTAGTGTTCAATCATCTTCCACCTTCGGATTACGAAAGGCACGCCAGCCAGTCTACATCCTCCAGTTTAAGAAGATTGAACAGGGGCAACTGTTGTACCCCAAAATTTGCCCTCCCATATTTCTCAAAAACATTTCAAGAAAAATTCACAAGTCCAACCCGGCGCATTATATTCAGGTGTTCTTTCGCCAAGATATCTCTGATAACATATTCTCAAATTCAAGTTCGGCTCAAGAGTCAATTCTTTAAAGAAGGTATCTGAATGTGTGAGTTTTCTTGAAGAAATATGGTGAAAAAGTGTGCTGAAAGTGCAGTTTTTACGCGCTAAAAAATTCATAACTTGAAGGTCGTGGCTCGTTTTGAACCCGTTCTGGTGGCCAAAATTCCGTCTTGACATTATCTACGTTTTCATCTCTCACGGCTGGAAGCCAATTTTGATCAGAAGGTCTTCAAAAATGTGGATTTATCAAGTATTTTTGCACAGAAAATTTGTGACAGAAGTTTATTTGCGTCATGTTCAGAAAATCATAACTTGGTCGATTTTCATCGTATCGAGCTGGTTCTGGCGCCAAAATTTCACAAATTGAGTTGGCTACATTTTCACAGAAGGTATTGAGTTCAAAAGGTATTCAAAAGGCCTTCGTTTTTTGCTCAGAGTGCGTGACACGCTGAAAATCCTGAATGCTGAATACTATTTCATCTGGGCCGAAATTTCGAAAATTCATAACTCGGTCATTTTTTATCGGATTGGGCTCATATTTTTACACAAGGTCCCTGACTCATAGATCTACTACTTTTCTTCAAAAGTCGAGACCGGATTATGCTCTGATCAATACCAGTTTTTTATTGAAGAACGTGTCAGAGTCGACACTGGAGCCCAAAATAAGTTTGTCTGAGCTGAAACTTCAAAAATTCATAACTAATTCACCGTTTATCCGATTGAGCCGATTTTCGGACAGGAGTTAGTTATCGATGCTGGCTACATTTTGTTTTCACATTTCAACTTCAAAAATTGCACTTAAGTCCCTGCGATTTAGCCTGGAAAGTGACGAACTCAAGTGAACATTGGAGGCCCAATTGCACATTCAAAGCCCATTTTCTTTACCCTAATTTCCATTATATAATCACCTTCTTTTCACACAAACCAGGGAGGAGAAAAAGAGAGAAAAAAACTTTGCCACAACACTGTTAAAATATCAAATTCTTTCAAGAATCCTAAAAACCTTGAAATCCTTATTACAAATCCCTCTCTCACTACAAACAAGCCATCACAGTTACAAACCAACACCTCACTACTTCTTCAGTAAGGGTAAGACTGGCTTGATATCCATGATCAAAAGGGCATAAAAGCATTCATGTCACTATTTTTCCAGTAAGAGTAAGGTTGAATTGATCTCCATGATCAAAAGGGTATAATCATTCATACATGCCATATTGTGCCTAAACATTACATTTCTTCATATATTGGCTTTATTTGCATTTTATGATTTTATTTAATGTGTTCATGAGATTCAACACTGCAGATTTAGACAGGATCCCATGCAGGTTCATTAAGGAACGTTGAGGCCAAAACACAAATGGCCAAAAGCCAAAAGCCAAATGGCCAAAGTAGAACAACTTATGCATGACACCAATACATGGCGAGACAGACATCCTGAGAAGATTAAGGAACGTTGAGGCCAGAACACAAATGGCCAACAGCCAGAACACAAATGGCCATGAAACCCAATCCAATGGCCAAAGAATGCAGACCACGGTACTCATGAGTCAATGAACACGCACGTGATGCCAGAAAGTCAAACAAGGCTTTTTGTCTAATGGGCCAAAGTGCTTCCAAAAAACCTCCCTTTGGGTCTGAATACCCCCCATGGTTTGCATTGTTTTTTATTTCTATTTGATTTTCTTTTAATTCTTTTAATGTTTTAATTATTTCTTTTAATTCCATCAAATAATTTTCATAATAAAAATAAAATACAAAAAAATCAAAAAAAATGTTTATTGTTATTAATATTAATTTCAACATTATTTTTGTAAATAAACTTTAAACAATTAATTAGATTAATTTAGGTTTCAAAACTTTAATATTTTTCTTAACAAATTAAAATATGTAGAAATTAGGGTTTTTAACTTTTTATCACTTTTCTTAATAAATAACTTTTTCTTATTATTATTATTATTAATTACTAATTTATTTTGTAAATAAACATATACATAAATATTTTAGTAAATTAGGTTAAACTTTAATATTTTTCTTTAATAATTAAAAATAACTTAGAATTAGGGTTTCTTTTAATTTTAATTTTAATTTTCTTATTCCATTAAATACCAAAAACATAAAAAAACATTTCTTTTCTTTTAATTAAATAATTCATAAAACCTTTCATTCAATTTAATTTCAAAAGGGTCCAACGCTCTCGAACGTTCAATTTTTATTTCGTTTCGCATGTTATTTTATTTTCCTTTGTGAATATTATGTAATTGCTCAAACCTTGTAATAGTAATTAGGAATTTATTTACTTTCCGCATTTTTTATTCAAAACGGGTCTTTGTTAATTTGGCGATGTATAAACCCGCGCCTTGTAATAGCGTAGAATTTTACTTTCTGCACTTTAATTTCCGCACTTTTAAACTGCTAACTTGCATGAAAGAATGAATGACTAATTAAAAACAATGCGTAGATCACCATGATACATGTACAAGATAAATGCTAAATTGAAAATAATACACAAATTCACACACCACTCTTAGGGTACGCCTCACTGTTGCCTTGCCTTCGAAACGTGGTCGTCGAGTATAGGACGTCTTAGTGAGTCCTTATGTCCATTGATCTAGTTGCCTCGAACAAGTTGCCTCGAAACAGTTGCCTCGAAACGGTTGCCTCAGAATAAAAAAGATCAATGGCATAAGGGTAGCTTCTAAGGTGTCCTACTGTTGCTCTGGTGACCACACTGTCCCTACAAACGAATTGACCCGAACACCTCCAACGGTGGTGCTACCTACCTCTTAATGGTGGGATGGCACTACCTTAAGGAAATTTACACAGCCTAATTCCTTAGGGTAGGTAGATGACTCATAAATACTTGCTCTAAAAAACAATCAAAACTCTTTTCACACCGACACTTTCAAAAAGCTTTCAAAACAATTTTTCAAACACTCTTGAGGACTGATACAAGAGTCATTCTGAAACTTTAAACGAAACTTTTTCAAACCCACGCACATTGAAAAGCAAACACTTTTGAAAACACAATGATCAAGTATCTAAGAGCCCATGGATAACCATGGATAGAAAGGGTGCTAACACCTTCCCTTTCTATAACCTACCTCCCGAACCGAGAGCAATCTCTATAAGGAATTTTTCTGTGCTTTTGTCCTTTCCATTTGGAGAAAATAAAAGACGGTGGCGACTCTTGCTTCCGCGACATTTCGCGAACCAGAGTTAAACAGTCAGTTCCAGATCCACCGATCACAGATGGCATCTACAAGCCCATCTCCGGCAAATCTCCCCCATTCCTCCAAATGGAATCTATAAGCCCATTCACAATTAATCTTCGAGTGCAAATTTCTGGGCACTCTAGTGTTCAATCATCTTCCACCTTCAAGTCACGAATGGCGGATCTGCCAACCTAACTCTTCAGGTTTAAGAATATTGAACAGGAGCATCTATTGTACCCCAAAATTTTCCCTCTCATTTATCAAGTAATTTCTCACAAGATCTCCTTTGGTGCAAGATTGCATTGGGGTTGATCAGCTCAAGACACCTCCTTAAGCTCTGATGACTGAAAATTAGGGTTTGAGATTGCACAAGGATAATTGAACTTTTAATACCTCATATGATTTTCATGGATCATTATGGACCCTCAAGATTGCTCATGTCAAGCTTCAAGTCTTGGATCACATTTTTGCTCAGTCAACTGATCAGTTGACCTAAAAATTAGTTGTATTGGGGAAAAAATCAACTGTGGTCAATTTACAGTCAAACTTCATAATTTTTATCCTTATAAACATTATGAACTCATATATGTCATTTGATCAAGTTTGGATCATAATTTCTCAAGAAATTTGATGAGACCATCAAAAGGGAAAAATGGTCAAAATTAGGGTTTTGACTAAGAAAGAGAAATTTCTGATTTTTGACCTAGCAAATGGTTAATTGGTTTTAGACATGATCTCAAAGTTTCAAATGCATCATTTTTACCTAATGATATGACTCAAAAATTCCCTCAATATCAATTGATTGATAGTTGATTTTCAGTCAACTGATCAAAAGTCAATTGTACACTGAAAAGTCAAACTTTGACCTTTGGGTCAAAATCAGGTGTCAAAGATCACAATTCATCAAAACATGTCAAAATATGAAACTTGTTCATCAAGAAATCAAAAATTCAAGATTTCATTTTCAAAAGTCAAAATTTCCAAACTTAGAAATTTTTCTAAGTGTTGAAAACTTCATATTTTTTCACAACTTTAAGCCAATTTTTCACCATGATGCAAGATGATTTAAAGGAAAATTTCAACATGAAAGTTGTAGATCTCAATGAGATATAAAACATTGCTGAAAACAACTCCTCCTAGAAATGTATGGATTTCAAGTTATTAATCCATGAAATCATGGTCATGAAACTAAAACACTTAGTGAAATTTTGAGCATTTTGGTCGGGATTTTGACCTAACATCTGGGCCAAGTTTCATATAGTTCCAATTGGATTTTGCAAAAGTGATTCAAAGAGGGGTTTTAGAGCACATTACAAGATTTCTAAAATGTCTAATAACTCCTTGAGATTATTTTTGAGCAAGGAGAATCGAAGGCCAGAAGTTAGGGTTTCAAACTTGTTTTGCAAGACATATTTTATGATGAACATGGACCAAATCCATAGCCATGCTGCATAATCCCACTTTTCAGGCCCTCTAACTCGTGTATCTATCCTTAATCAGAATATTACACAAACTTTATGGCTATTATCCATTAAATCCAAGCTTTTTCTAAGTTAACTTGCCATTTTTGGAAGAAAGGCAAGACTTCCATTTTGGAAAAGTATGCTTTTGCAAATGTCAACCCTTCTTGAGCCTCTCAATGGATCCTTTTGCACACATAACATCTACAAGTCAGAAGCAAGCTTTTTTAAAGTTCAACCACTCTACAATAGCATGGTACAAGCTTTGGGAGGATGTTTGTCATGCTTGCTTCAAAAACAAGTAAAGGTTTTACAACATGTAAATTCAAATTCTGACTTGTTGTAGAACACAAAACCTCTTGCCTATAAATACATACACTATTTGCAAGATAACACACGCATGCTTAAGCCCTCAAACTCCCTAGAAATCAGAATCACACATAAAAACTCCATTGTTGCATAATCTTAACAAAAACTTGAAACTCACATCTCCCTCGTGTGTTTCCAAGCCTTTTGGTTCCTAAAGCTTCTGAACATCAAATACAAACCATCCAAAGTCCTTTTGCCCAACTATAACACTTTCATCATCAAGTTCCACTTTCAAAAACACGGGTCTGAAACTTGACTTCTCCAGAACTCCTCAACCACTTTCAGCTCAAGCCAAGCATCACATTAGCTTCTTGGGAACTTGAGGAAGCAAACCCAATCACTAGAACTCATTGAAAGCTACTCCAACTCAAAACACGATACCCTCTTGCAAGGTGAGTTTTCTGATTTTTGAACTCCTCATATAGGCATTATTAAGCTTTCATTTTCAAAGATAAAATGTAGACCTCATTTCCACGAAGCTGTACATATCCATAGTTTGCATTTATATGGCCTGAGCTTAAAGAATTTTGGAGTTGAAGTTTATGAAATTCTTAGGTTTTAAATTAGGGCCAGAAAAATTCTCACTCATCTTAGGTTTATAGCTTTAGTTATTTATATGGTTGGATTCGTGGGAAGAAATGCCATAACTTTCATGTTTGTACTTTCCATTTTTGTTGAGAGATAAATAAGTTACAGGTGCTCTGGCTGGCTGAAGGTTGAAGACAAAGTACAGGCCTTGAAAGTATTATGTGTTATGTATTTATCATTTTATTTTAATAAACGGATGTATAACCACCCCAGTGGTAAGGCAGCGCGCTGGTAACCAAGAGGGCGTGGGTTCAACACCCAGCGCGCCACCTTTTATTTCTTTTTTCCCCCCATTTTTCTTCTCTTTTCCCTTTGCAGCGCTGGGCCTCCCCTTTGGGCTTCCTTTATTTTTGCTGAACATCACCCCCCCTGCTTTCTTATATACATGCAGCCCAACCTTTTTTTTATTTCTTATTTCGAAAATGCTAATGGGTCAGGCTTAGTCACAAAACTGTTTTTTACTTGAAAACACCACAAATTAATTTTTTCACCCCCTGACTAGCCCTTTTATATTTTTATTTTTATTTATCTTTTCTTTATTATTATTATTATTATTAATAAAAAATCAAAAAAATATTTATTTTATTACTTTTACACTCATTTATATTTTATTTCTCTTTATAAAAACTAAAAAGAACAAAAACAATTTTCTTAATAAATTAATTTCTTTTTCTTGATTAATATTTAGATAATTAGGTTTAATTATTATATTATATTATTTTCTTATAAATTAAAATTAATTTAGAACTTAGATTTATTTTAATTAATTTTTTATATACTATATTTTTTTTAAATTTAAAACCTTTCATAAAAAACCCTAAAAATACTTTTTGATTTAATTTCTTTCTTAATTAGTTTTATTTAATTTTCACTAATCATTTTCTTAATTAGGTTGAGCCTCTTTCATAAAAATCCAAACAAAGATCCATTTCCTTTTCATTTACATACTTGTATATTTATTCATTTTTGTAAATTATTTATTCAATTATTTTGTACAATATTGAATATGGTTGTAATAACTAATTAGATTTAATTTTCTTCTAAAATCCACCATTTGTAAATTTATACACCCCCTCGCCTAATAATGTAATAGTTTAGTATTTTTATTTTCCATAATTTAATGCTTTATATATAAATGCTAGTAAATTAGGGTTTGTATGGCAATACTAAAACCAATGATTATCAAACCTTAATCAAGACAAAACAATGCATGTAAATCAACACACTTGCACACTTACACCCTTAGGGTAAATCCACTTTGTTGCCTTAAAATGGCCATGTTATGCATGTGGGGTATCTTAGCAAAAACAAATAAAAAATACAAGATCATAGTCCCTCGATGACGCTATCAATGTTGCCTTTTCAAAATGATCTTAGTCCCTCAAAGAGAATTGCTAAGATATCTCACAACATTTCTATCATAGCTATACGATGACCCACGCCCGTCCCTTTACATCCAAAGATAAGGCTACTTACCAATCCATGGTAAAATAATAATGTCAAAGGAAAGAGGAAATAAATAAGAAAGACTTTTGAGTAGGTAAAATGTTCCTAGTTGCTTGCTTATTTTCAAACCAAAACATCCTTGCTATTTTCAAAATAAAACACCAACACTTTCAAAACATCTTTCAAACTTGAAAATTTTTTAAAAGATCAACACTTTGTATACATTCTTACGAACGAGAATTATTACAAAGTTTGCCTAAACGATGGCGCCTTTTCAAAATACTTTCAAAAACCACACAAAGCACATTTTTAAACAAAAGCAAGTGATCTAGCAAACAACTAAGAGCCCGTAGATAACTACGGATGAAAAAGGTGCTAATACCTTCCCTTTTTATAATCTATCCCCCGAACTCAAGAAAATATCTCTAAAGGTCTTTCCTGTTCTTTTCAGCCTTTCCTTTTGGATAAAAGAAAAGTCGGTGGCGATTCTTGCTATCTGCACAATTGCGATCAAACGCAAAACAACTTATTTAGTTCTCCCACCGCATTACAAGAAGGTAGTGAGATAGCTGGCTTTGGTGAAATTCAAGATTGGTTGATACTCGATGCTACGCTCATTGAGATTCGACTCTCGGGATATTTTGGTGGCAAATCAGTTGCCATGCTAAAATAAAACCTGCGAGAAAGATACATGATATGAGACTCCTATAACTCGGTTACTATTTTAGGATAGGTTGAGCCAACTTAACTTCAATAAAAAAGATACTTACCTACGGACCTCATGCAAGCCTTTAAACCTAAGGCTATTGTGTGATTTGTTTGTGTTTGCTATCTTGTTTAAACATAACATCACAAAATCATATCATCATGACATTGAATTTGTACTAATTGTTTCAAGGATCTTAGGGACCTGTGATGCTGGTTTATCATGAACCAGACTTCTAGCAAGGGGCAGAAGGATTTATTTTCCTCTAGCCAGATGCTGTCAAGATCAAAGTACGTCCTCGTGAGTCAAAAGATAGGACCCACTTGACATGGTGAGCTTGATTATTATAGAGGGACATTCGATGATGAATACCCGACGTTCTTCAGCCAAATCTGTAGACTCAAGTTCTGACATATCTCTTTTTTGTTTATCCCGCGAGATCTTTGAAAACATTGCATATGCATATGTATACCATACATATCATATCATGACAGGTATTTCCCAAAACAGGTTTTGTTATCTTCTTACTGTTTATTTCAGTAAAAGATGGCTCTCCAATAAACCGTCAAAGATCTTCAAGCTCAAAATGCTCAATTTCAACAAATGTTCCTGAATCTAGCCAAGGGGCAGGAAGAGCTGAAAACCCTTATCACCAAAGAGAGGAAGAAAAAGACCAGAAGACTAGTCGACATCTTCGACACAGAAAGAAGGTTCAAAGGTCCTCCTAAGCAAGCTCGGGACTATGATAGCCCGTCAAACGAAGATGACAACCAGGGTGAAGATGATAAGAGTGTGAAGGCTGAGAGAGGAAACAACCTTGGTTCTGGCCAGTATTATGATGAAGAAGACTATTAATATGAACAATATCCTCTTGCTGATGATAAATACAAACAACTGGAAGATCATATCAATACTATGGAGATCCAGAGAGTGCCTGGGTTGAATTTTGAAGAGTTGAGATTAGTCTTGAGTGTTTTTATTCCTCACAAATTCAAGGTTCTCACTTTTGCAAAGTACGATGGTTTTTCTTTCCCCAAGCTTCATTTGAGGTCTTATGTTCGGAAGATTCAACCCCACACTGCTGATAGGAAGTTATGGGTGCACTTATTTCAAGAGAGCCTATCTGGAACACAATTGGAATGGTTGTATCAACTAGAAGGAACCAATATCAGTACTTGGGAAGATTTGGCTGTTTCTTTTTACAAACAATACCAGTATAATACTGATCCTACACCAACCCGTGTGCAACTGCAGAGTATGACCATGGGCTCAAACAGAGGCTTTAAGGAGTATGCCCAGAAATGGAAAGATCGGGAAGGAAGAGTTTAACCTCCTTTGTCTAATAGGAAGTTGGTTGATATGTTTATGGGAACTTTCTTCAATCATTTGATTGGAAGCTCTTCAGCCGGTTCACCAAGTTGATATTAACAGGGGAACATGTTGAAGGTGGCATCAGAAATGGAAAGATTCAGGTGGCTTCATCTTCAAGTACTGTGAATAAGGAGTTCAACAGAAAGAAAGAAACTAATGATGTGTATGGCCAAAAGGGTCGTGCTAGAAGTGACTGCAACCAATTTGTGGGGGCAGTGCTGATTTCTAATCTTGCGCCAGTGCAACAACATCAACAAGGAAATCAGCGTAGGTCTGACGCACCAAAGAGACAATTTACTGAGATCAACATGCAATTGTCTCCGGAATTACAACATTTATTGAAGGCATAATTGATAATGTTAAGAGATCCTCCTCAGAATCCCAACACTTCTTCCCCCAAGTACAATCCCAATGTAAGATGTGCCTATCATTCCTATAGTCCCGGACATGACACAAATAGCTGTTGGGCTTTGAAAAAAAACCAAAGATATAATTGACAATAAAGATATTGAATTTGATCCTCCCGAGACCCAAATGTTATTACTGCACCTATGCCCAAGCATGACAAGGGCATTAGTGCTATTGATGCTGTTTCTTACAATTCTACTATAAGTGACTTGATTACTCCCCTCCTGATTATTAAGAAGTATTTGTTGTAAGCTAGTTTATTTCCAGGTTGTATTGAAAGGTGCTACTGCTGCACAGCCCAACCCAATGGTTGCAAACTACTGAAAGAAGGTATTCTGCGTCTGATGGATAACAAGATAATTCTAGTTGAGAAGACTCCTTCTTTAGAGAATTTGTTTCAATACCTGGAGCTGGAAGAGGTATCTGTAATTTCTGGTCCTCCTATAAGGATCACTTCCAAGGGTCATATGAAGATTACTGCCAAACCCAAAGTTGCTCCTCTGATCATTACCGCGCTTAGACCAATCATGTATTCCTCTGACAAAGTTATCCCTTGGAATTATGGGGCCGACGTCTACTACCATGGCGTCAAGAAAGAACCATTGACTATTGAAAGTGAAGGTATTAAAGTTACTGATTCCAACATTGACAATATTGTTGGGACCAGTAAGGTTACTAGAAGTGGAATGGTTTTCTCTCCAAAAATCTCTCTGAAGACTGTTGCTACACCAGTTCGTGTTACTGCTACTGGGCCAACTACTGAGACTCGAGGCAAAGAACAGATGATTGAGCCTTCCCAGATGGAGGCTCCTTAAGAAGTTATCACTGAAGATACCTCCAAGCAAGAAATGGGGGAAGTACTAAAAATCATCCAAAAAATGACTACAAGATTGTGGAACAGATGGGGCAGACCCGCACCAAGATATCCATTATATCCCTGTTGTAGTGCCATGAAGCCCATGCTCAGGCTTTGGTGAAGTTCTTGAAAACTGCTCATGTACCACAAGAAATATCTACCGATCAATTTAAAACTTACGTTGCTAGCCCAATGACTAATAATGGGTTAGGTTTTTCTGATGCCGACTTGACTCCTGAAAGAAGAAACCATAACAAAGCCCTGTATGTCTCTACTGAATACAGGGGAACTACCTTAGCTCATGTATTTGTTGATACAGGTTCCTCATTAAATTTTCTACCGAAGGGTGCTCTAGACAAACTTGACTGTGAATGGGTTATGCTGAAACCCAGTGATATTATGGTCAGAGCCTTTGACGTTTCGAATAGGATGGTGCACGGAGAGGTGAATCTCCTGATCAAAGTGGTTTGCAGGTCTTCGACTCTACCTTCTATGTGATGGACATTCGTCCTGTCTATTCCTGTTTACTTGGATGCCCTTGGATTCATGGGGAAGGCACCGTTACTTCCACTTTACATCAAAAGCTGAAATATCCCGTGAAAGGAAAGATTGTTACGGTTTGTGGTGAAGAGGAATACATGGTGAGTCACTTAAACTCCTTCAAGTATGTTGAGATAGACGGAAAATTCATCGAAACTCCCTGCCAAACTTTTGAAGTTATCCCTCGAGCAACTACCATTGCTGAAGACGTTTCTTATATTCCTAAGGTTACCAGGGTTTCGCTCATAATGGCTTCTCTGAAAGACGCTAGAGCTGTTGTAGAAGAAGGTGGTTGCACTACTTGGGGTCAGCTTCCTGACATTCCCTACAAGTATGAAAAATTTGGGTTGGGTTTCACTGTAGATGCTTAGAGGGATGTTCGTCATGCTCATGCTGGAAGACCACCATTCCGTGTCAGCAATAATGAAGTCAACACGGTAGAAGATGTTGATAGCGACTATAACTTAGACAGTTGGATTTTTCTACCACCAGCAACGGGCTCAAAAATAAGAAGACTGAAGACGTTATACCAATCTCATTTAGTTAGGAGTAAATTCTATTTTCTTCTTTCTTGCTTTCAAATTGTTGGTTATGTAATTTTAAACAATGACTTTAAGCCTTGTGCCTTACCCGGGGCACAACGGTACATTTGTTAGGGTTGTCATATCTCATTCGCATATTTTCATTTAATAAATTGTTGGACGTTTACATTCAAATTTTGTGATCGTTGTCTTTCTTTTACTTTATTGCTTTCAAAATAGCTATGTGTTCTTACACACACCTACACAAAATTGTAGATCCATATCCACCCTGGATCCCATTGATAACAATTCTGCTATTGCCAACTATGACTTTGAAAATCCGATCTACCAAGCTGAAGATAAAGGTGAGGAAGATTGTGAAGTACCTGGAGAACTTGCTAGGCTATTAATGCAGGAAGAAAGAGTCACACAACCGCATGAAGAGCCAATCAAGGTTATGAACTTGGGCACCGAAGAGGATAAGAAAGAAGTCAAGATAGGTGCAACCTAGAAGACATTGTCAAAAAGAGATTAATCCAGATATTGCATGACTATGTTGAGATATTTGCTTAGTCGTACGAAGACATGTAAGGGCTTGATACTGACATTGTGGTTCACCATCTACCAATGAAATAAGGTTGTTCTCTAATAAAACAAAAAGTTTGTCATATGCATCCCGAGATGTCGGAGAAGATCAAGACTGAGGTTATGAAGCAATTCAACGCATGTTTCTTAGCTTTTACGTCCTATCCTCAGTGGGTTGTAAATGTGGTTCCATTACCTAAGAAGGATGGAAAAGTGTGTATGTATGTATACTACTGGGATTTGAATAGGGCAAGCCCCAAAGTTGACTTTCCGCTTCCGTATATTGATGTTCTTGTTGACAACACCGCTCAGCATAAAGTATTTTCCTTCATGGATGGTTTCTCTGGTTATAATCAAATCAAGATGACACTTGAAGACATGGAGAAAACTAAATTCGTCACACAGTGGGGCACTTTCTGTTACAAGGTTATGTCTTTTGGTTTGAAGAGCATTGGTACAACATATCAGCGTGCTATGGTAGCTTTGTTCCATGACATGATCCATCACGAGATAGAGGTTTATGTTGACGACGTGATAGCCAAGTCTCAGACTGAAGAAGAATATCTTGACCACCTACACAAGTTATTTGAGAGACTAAAGAAGTATAAGTTGAGATTGAATCTGAACAAATGCACTTTGGGGTAAGATCCGGTAAACTCCTAAGTTTCGTTGTCAGTGGTAAAGGTATTGAAGTTGATCTTGCCAAGGTTAAAGCTATTCAAGAAATGACAGTTCCCCGTACTAAGAAGGAAGTCAGAGGTTTTTTAGGATGACTGAATTACATTGCTAGATTTATTTCCCATTTGACTGCAACTTGTGAGCCAATCTTCAAGTTGCTAAAAAAAGGATCAAGTAGTAAAGTGGAATGACGACTGCCAAATAGCCTTTGACAAGATCAAGAATTACCTCCAGGAACCTCCAATTTTGATGCCACAGGTTGAAGGAAGACCTCTGATCATGTATCTAACAGTATTAGAGAACTCAATGGGGTGTGTACTGGGGCAACATGACGAGTCTGGTCGAAAAGAGCATGTAATATACTACCTTAGCAAAAAGTTTACCGACTGTGAAACAAGATACTCACTGCTCAAGAAAACATGTTGCGTTTTGGCATGGGCTGCTCGCCGACTAAGACAATATATATTGACTCATACTACTTTGTTGATCTCTAAGATGGATCCTATAAAATACATATTTGAGAAGCCCACTCTCTCCGGAAGAATAGCAAGATGGAAGATGGTCTTGACAGAATACGACATTCAGTATACTACTTAGAAGGAAATTAAAGGGAGTGTACTGGCAGATCATTTGGCTCATCAAGCTGTAGATGACTACCAATCTATGAATTTCGAGTTCTCGGATGAGAATATTATGCTAGTTACAGGTTATGAAGAACCTGGACCGTATGAAGGACATGAGCCATGATCCTGATGGACTTTGGTTTTTGATGGAGCTTCTAACACACTAGGTAATGGAATTGGTGTTGTGATTATCTCTCCCGAGGGTTACCATACGCCTTTCACTGCCAGATTATGTTTTGACTATACCAACAACATGGCCGAATATGAAGTGCGTATCATGGGCATCAAAGAAGCTATTGATATAAGAATCAAGTTCTTGAATGTATACGGTAACTCAGCCTTGGTAATCAGTCAGATTAAAGGAGACTAGGATACGAAGCATCCAAATCTCATTCCTTATCGAGAGCACGTGTTAACATTAATTTTGTACTTCGAGGAAGTCACCTTTGAACACATTCCACGAGAAGAGAATCAGTTGGCAGACGCATTAACTACCATGTCATCTATGTTCAAAGTCAGATGGGACAACGAAGCTCCTCAAATTACTATTGAAAGACTAGACGAACTGGCACATTGCTACGAAGTTGACATTGATGGAATAGAAGAAAAGCCTTGGTTTCATGAAGTGAAGAGATATCTCGAGACTCAGGAGTATCCTGAAGGGGCGTCTATCAATGACAAGAAATCTCTACGAAGGTTCTCTTCCAAGTTCTTTCTGAGTAACAAAATTTTATACAAGCGCAATCAAGATTCAACTTTGCTTCGTTGTGTAGACAAGAAGGAAGCGGAGAAAATTATGGAAGATATGCACGAAGGAGTCTTTGGTACTCACTATAGTGGGCATACAATGGTTAAGAAAATTATAAGAGTAGATTATTATTGGTCGACTATGGAAGCTGACTGCCATCATCATTCCAGAACTTGTCACAAATGCCAGATTTATACCAACAAAGTACACGTGCCTCTGATTCCTATGAATGTCTTGACTGCTCCTTGGTCGTTTGCGATGTGAGGCATTTATATGATTGGAGAGATTAAGCCTATTTCTTCCAATATGCATTGTTCCTTCCTAGTCGCTCTTGATTATTTCACGAAGTGGGTTGAAGCAACCTCGTTTGCCTCTGTTGCCAAGAATATCGTGGCCCGATTCACTAGGCATAACCTTATCTGTCGGTATGGCATCCCTGAAAGGATTATCATGGACAATGGTACCAATATCAACAATACTATAATCACAGAACTTTGCATGCAGTTCAAGATTAAGAACCACAATTCTTCTCCGTATCGACTGAAAATGAATGGTGAAGTGGAAGCCGTCAACAAAAATATCAAAAAGATTATGTAGAAGATGACAGTGACGTTCAAAGATTGGCACGAGATGCTTCCATTTTCTCTTCATGGTTATCGACCTTCAGTATGTACATCAACTAGAGCAACCCGTTCTCTTTAGTCTACGGTATGGAGGTTGTCCTGCCTGTCGAGGTCCAGATTCATTCTTTAAGGATTGTGAAAGATGCAGGTTTAGATGAAGAGACAAATCGATTTAGACTCGATTGGACCAGATAAAATTGATTGACGAGAAAAGGCTTGCGGATGTTTTTCATGGTCAGATGTACCAGAAACGCATGATCAAAGCCTTTAACAAGATGGTCAAGCATCGGGTATATCAAGTTGGTAATTTGGTAGTAAAACACATCATATTACCACAAGGTGATCCCTGGGGAAAATGGACTCCCACGTACGAAGGGACATTTATGGTCAAGAAGATATTTTCTCGCGGTGCTATGATACTGACTACCATGGACGGTGAAGATCTTCCGCACCCAGTAAATGCAGACATAGTCAAAAAATACTACGCATGAAAGAGACCCGATAGGTTGACGAGACTAGGAAAAAATAAGGGCATCCCATCAAACAAAAAGGGTTCGGGCAAAAATTATGGATATATACACAAAAGGTTATACACCCGGTAAGTCGAAAACCTGAAAAGGAATCTTGGGCAAAAAAGGGTATCCCGCTGGACTGAAAACCCGAAAGGGCGGTACAGGAAAAAGTTAGGGATTAAAGCGTACGACAACGTCCAATTGGATCATCTACATAAAACAAGATTTGTTACCAACATCAATTTTGAAAGATACATATTAATTCAATCAACTTCTTCCAACAGTAAGGGATGAGATGCTTGAAGATATAAGGGCAATAGATGAGTTGAAACTCTATGGGATTGTTTCCACGTAGTTGTTTATCTTTGTACCCCTTTTCATTTTACAATGATTTCCTCTTTGTTGTATCCCAAAATTTTCCCTCTTTATTCTCAAGACATTTTCCACAAAATATCTCAAATGCTCAAGGATTCTCAAGGGTTTGATCAGACAAGCTCACCTCCTAAGCATTAAGCCTCCAAATTAGGGTTTTGATTTTCTCAAGGACAATTCTACTTTTGATTCCTCAAATTACTTTTATGTTTAATTATAGTTCTCTAAGATTGCTCATACCAAGTTTCAAGTATTTCACTACAAATTTGCTCAGTCAATTGCTCAGATGACTGAAAATCAGGTGTATTGGGTAAAAAGTTAACTGTTGGTCAAAATACAGTAAAACTTCATGATTTTGGCCAAAATTAACATTTTGAAGTGATATTTATCAATTTACCAAGGGTTGATCACAATGCCTCAATAAAAGCACTCAAATCATAAAAGGGGCAAAATGGTCAAAATTAGGGTTTTGACTGAGAATGACTGATCATTGACTTTTGAACTAGTACATGACTCAGTGACTTGGAGAATAATCTTAAGGACTCAAACACAACATATTGGCCTAACTTCATGGCTCAAATCATTTCTCAAGATCAATGAATTGATAGTTGAAATTTGATCAACTGATGAAAAGTCAACTAATACAAAAAAAGTCAAACTTTGACTTTTTGGTCAACATTAAATTTCAAAGATCAAAATTCATCAAGAAATTCAAAAATATCAAACGTGATCATCAAGAATCAAGAAAGTCAAAAATTCAATAAAAAAGTCAACATTTCTGAGACTTAGAAAAATTCTAAGTGTTTTAACCTTGATAATTTCAATACTTCATGACAATTTTTCACCAAAATGCAAGATGATTCAAGGAAAACCTTCAATATGAAAGTTGTAGATCTTACTGAACTCTATAACTTTTTATAAGAGGGTTGATTTCCCAAAAATGCTTAGATTTGAAGATATAAGCCCATGAAGTCATGACATTTTTCATAAAACACTTGGTGAAAATTTTGGCAAGTTAGGCAGATTTTTTGTCCCAAATTCTTGGCAATTATTCACCTAACTCCAATTTGATTTAGATAAAGTGGTAAACATGAAGGTTGTAGACAATATTTCAAGCTTTCCAGAATGTCCAAAAACTTGAAGAGATCATTTTTGAGCTAGGAGAATCGAAGAGAAGAAGTTGGACATCCATTCTTGAATTATAGGTCATTTTCATGAAGAACACTTGAACAAATCTCAAGCCATGCTGCATAAATATTGCTTTGAAGGATTCAAACTTTATAATCACTCAATAATTAAATGTTTACACAACTATTGGAGCCATTATCCAAGTGTTTGAAGCTTTGTCCAAGTTGATTTTCCATTTTTGGCACAAAGTCACCACTTCCATTTTGGAAAATTGACTTTAATCACAATGTCAACTCTTCTTGAGCCCATACATTGTTTATTATGACTCCAAAGCATTGCAAAGCAAGAAGAAACATATCTACAACCCGTTAACCACCCTACAAGCTCTTGTACTTCACATTGAAACCATGAATTTCAACTTTTCTTCAAAAACAAGTTTCAATACCAAAACATGTGATCTTTGTTTTATGATCACTTCAAGCCCTCAAGCCTTCCCTATAAATAGAGGCATTATTTTGCAAGCCACACACGAATGGACAAGCCCTGAAACTCTCCCAAACACCCTCAAATCAGAACTTGCACCAAAACACCATTTTTGTGGCATATTCTAACTTTGAACACCCATCTCACAATCCACTCGTGTGTTTTCCATTTTAATCAATCACCAAGATTCTATAACTCATATAGAAGCTATCCAAACACTTGCAATACAACTGTAACATCATCTTCCTCATATTCCATAACCAAAAATGGAGCTCTGCACATTGACTTCTCTAGAACAATACAACCACTCTCAATCCAAAGTAAGCATTGCATTAGCTTCCTGGAGGTTCAGTGAAGCTATCCAGATCATCCTAACATCTCAAGAAGTGCTCAATCATCAAACACGACTTCCAGTTTTGAGGTAAGTTTTTCAAAATTTTAACTCTCTCTACAAGAATCATTAATGGTTACTTTGCGAATAAAAATGTAGACATCATAGCCATGAAGCTAACCATGCCCTTAGATTTCAATTATGTTGCCTGAGTGATGCGAATTTTGAGTTTGAACTTTCTGAAAAATTAGGTCAGAATTTGGTACCAAGAAAAATTTGTGCTTATCTTTGATCCATAGTTCAAGTTATTTACATATTTGAAATCGTGATAAAATTTCTAACAAGTTTGATGTTTACACTTTCTGAAATGGTTGAGAAATGAGCATGTTGGAAATTCAAAAATGTTGATGAAGAAGTTGGCGCGAGGTTAGGGATGAAGTACCATTAGGATTGAGTTTATTTTATATTTATTACAAGTTGTATTAATCGCAAATGGAACAGCCACCTCAGTGGCAGGAGAAGCGCGCGTAAGGCATTAGTGTGTAGGGACCTAGTTCAAGCCCCAATGGTACCCTTTTACATTTTTCACATTTATTTTGTTCTGTTTTTTGTCTCCAAAGCGCGCCTAGGCCTCCTTTGGCTTAGGCCTTCATTTGTTTTGCTGAACATCATCCCCCTGATTGCTCACTAATCGTAAGCCCAATTCCATTTTTTTATTTTTCTGATTCCAAACAAAACTGATTGGGCCTGTTTACTACCCTTAACCCCCATTTCACTTCTTTAACACCCAGCCCAAAACTTTATTTTTCTTTATATTTTTCTATATTTTATTTTTTATTTTTATTTTATTTAACCATAAAATACCAAAAATATATTTTCTAGCGGAGGTCTTGTAATCTTCGGGATTTGGGAAACAGCCTTGGTTACTGACACGGTTGGTGGGACTTCCTCAAAATACTAAAACGGAGTTTCAATGAATTCACTATCCAATTCTACGTATCTGAAGGAGTTTAAGTGACCGACCATATATTCCTCTTCTCCATGGACAGTAATGATTTTCCCCTTGGTTGGGTATTTCAGCATTTGATGTAATATAGAGGTGACGACACCAACATTGTGAATCCATGGTCGGCCCAATAAGTAGGAATAGGAAGGGCGAATGTCCATCACGTAAAAAGTTGAATCAAAGGTTTGAGTTCCAACTTTTATGGGGATGTCCACCTCCCCATGAACCATTCTCTTTGAACCGTCGAAGGCCCTTACCACTATGTTGCTAGGTGTTGTACCCCAAAATTTTCCCTCCCATATTTCTCAACACATGGCAAGTCAGGTCCCCAAATTGTTCAAGGAAGTTCAAGAGTTGACCAAACAAACTCTCTCCTAAGGCAGTCTATCTCAAATTAGGGTTTCCATCTTCATAAAGATGTGTGAACCACAAAAGATTCAAATGCTCATCATTGTTCTAATAGGTTCTCAAGATCATCCATGTCAAGTTTCAAGCCTTGCAGAAGAGGTTTGCTCAGTCAATTGCCCAAATGCCTAAAAATCAACTATGCTAGGTCAAAAGTCAATTGTGGCCCACATACAGTCAAACTTCAAGATTTTTGGTCAAAATCCTCATTTTTAAGTATTATTCATCATTGGATCAAGGGTTGATCATGATTCCTCAAGGATTGCTCACAATTCATCAAAACCCAAAAGTTGTAAATTAGGGTTTTGTAGGAAAAGTCAACTCAACTTTGACCAAGCATAACTTTCTCATGCTTTATCAGAAATGACCCATCTAAATCTCATTTTGAAGAGGATGAAATTACATACAATTCATCTTCAACCCCAAGTTTAGAATATGCACTCACAAAAAGATATGAATTTTGACATTATAGGTCCTTTTGAAAAGTCAACAAAAACACCTTTTGGGTAAAAGCTTCATACATGACTCAATTGAGATGAGACAAAAAGGGTTGCTTAGAGAACATCCTAAGCTTTCTAAAAAGTCCAAGAAAACCTCTCTAGGGTCAAAATTGAGAGAGTTATGCATTGGCCAAGTTGTCCATTTTTGCAAAGTTGCCAAAAGTCAAATGTGCTCAAATTTGCATTTCTTGCTAAATGGGCCCAACCTTTTATGCTTGCACCTCAATTATAATGTGGTCCATGACTCAAATACTTATCCATAAATTATTTGCTTCATTTTTCAATTTATTTTGATTTTTTATTAATTAAAAAGTGAACTAAATCAAATAAATGATGAAAATTATCAAAGATATGATTTGATTTGTTTTTTTGACAGGTTAGCAACCAAGATATGTTGAGCTTGCAAGATCAATTTGAATCAATGGCAATTGGTACAAAAAGAGCATGATTGGCATGAAAATAGAAAGATATCATATGGCTAAAGAATCAAATCAAATATCATCAAAGCTTAAAGATTCAATCTGTTTTGCAACCCTAATTCATTGAGGGATATATAATGAGCAAGAACAAAGCAAAAGAGAGAGGTCGGCAGTCGTGAAAACACCAAAAGAAAACTCAAAAATTTGCAAGAAAGTGGGTGATCGTTCTTGGACTTAGAGAGTGATTCAAGCCATTCTAAGGCTACCCATAGACTCTTGGACATCTCCAGAAGGGATCTCAATCAATTGCAAGCATTTTCACATCCGGAATTGTAAGCTATAGACCCACAGTTTGCACCTCCAAGCTTGAATTTGATTTCTTAATTTACACACGATTAATCATTTCTAAACATTGCATTGTGTTTATATTGTCATTTGGAAGGTTTTTGTTTATTTGATTTTGAGTTTTGATGCCTATAGCCAGGATTGCCATTACTAGGGTTTAAGGATCCATTTTAGGGCTTCTCTGTACAAGTAAAATTAGGCCAGAAAAGGGGTACTATGGTGTTCATGGGATCAAGGCGAATCGATCCATGTGCTCACCTTAAACTTATCATGCGTTTTCTTGATTTTTGAAGCTTACAGGGTTTTAGCTATGAAGTCATATCCGTAGGTAAAAGTCTTCAATCTAATGCGACGGACAAGGAAGAAGAAGACAACGTGTCTGAACACCACTGGCTGGTTTGAACTCCGCGCGTTTTTTCCAGTTAACCACCGTGTTTTATATATTATACATTATTATTATTATATTAACAAATGAAGCAGGTGGCACCGATGGTAGGGCGTGTTGGTGTTGAGTGTGAGGACCTGGGTTCGATCCCCAGGTCCCAATATTTGTTTCATGTAATTTTTCTCCATATGATCAGGTGCGATGCTGTCCCATATGTCCACCATGCAACTCAATGATCTGGCCATCAAACGCCTCTCCAGCCAAGATCCAACGTGCCATCATTGAAGGCCCACCATACACCTTAAATTCAACGTTGCATGGGAACCAGCATAGTCAATACAGGCTTGGATTTTGTTTAGGCCCAGAAATCATATTGGCACCCCCCCTCTTCAGCATTGCTATCAGGCCCATTTATTCTTTTTCTTATTTCTTTTTATTTTACTTCATTCTTTTAATATTTATTTTAATCATTTTAATTAACAAATTAATCATTTTTTTATAAAAACATAAAATCAAGAATTCATAAAAAATTAGAATTAGTTTTTTTATTATCAAATTTAATTTAATTTAGTTTAACTTAGGGAAATTTTAATTTATTTTCACAAATAAAATTAAATAGAAATTAGGTTAAGTTCTTGTTTTAATTCTTTTATTTTTCTCAAATAAATAAAATACAAAAATAGGTTTTTAGAGTGAATTAATTTATTTTTCTTAATTTAAAATTAATTAGAACTTAGGATTTTCTTTTTAATTTAATTGTTTCATTATTTTCTCAAATAACAAAAACATGGCAAAAACCATCATTTTTTTCAATCGCGAATAGGTTTAGTCAAGGGTCAAAACCCTAGTCGTTTCGCATTTAATTCATTGCGCGCTTGTTAATTATTTTGTCAATATTTTGTAACTGTTTATGGTTTGTAATAGTTTAATTTAGGGTTTTATTTACTGTTTAAATTCCCGGTTTTTTGGCTATGTAATTATTAGCTGGCTATTTCGAATAAAGCAGAAACCACTATCAAAATAATATTTCGAATAAGTACCTAGGGAGATTGATATCAATATTGGATATTGGTGGGAAATATGGAGTCATTGTGCTGAAGGATTATTCAATTTCCAGTGGATTTCGATTTGGATTTTTTTTAGTGTTCGAAATATAAAGAGCTCCTTTATGCAAGGGTGCCAGAATTGGAAACGGTCCAGGTAATTGGGTTATTTCGAAAGCGACGAAGAAACAAGATGCTTCGATTGGTACATATTTCGAATTTCAAATAGGAGCGCCATTCTTAGAAGACGTGTGGAAGTCAGTAAACATAGGAAGCCTTCATGCTTCGAACGTGGCGTGATTTTAGAATAGGACCGTTAGGGTCAAGACACTATAAATAGGTATTCTTATGTTAGATTTGGGAGGTTCATTTTCATGTACTAAAAGATCTCAAAAACACTCAAACTACCGTGAATTAAGGGAAACGAGTCAGAAGATACAATGTACGTATTGAACATCATCACTCTTTACAATTTCAATACAAGTCTTGTTGTATTTAGTTCGCTATTACAATATTTCTTCCCTTAAATCCTTCGATTTCCTTGCATTTCCTTGTTTTACTTGCCTTTAAACATAGTTATTTCTTTAGAAACTTCACTTTTATATTATCCTTTATTTAAACACTTCATATTCTCATAAACTGTTATTTTCTCAGAAACTCCTTATCTTTACATTCAAGCATTAAATCCTAAGTCTAATTCGAAGCCTTCCCTTTCTACATTCAGTTAGTTTATTCTTGTAGACAACTTTAGAGATCTTTCTTAAGAATCTCACATTCGAACTTATCATACAATATAAGTTTATCCAGATAATGGGTATGATCATAGAAATGAGTTATGAAACATGTGTTCTAGGATCAATCTAGTCGATCCTGCAAGTAACCAATAATAATCAATAAATTGGAAGACTAGCGGTTGTTTACTAGAAATCACTGTAAACAAATTGGCACACCTGGTGGGACAGTGTCATAACAAAAAGTTTTATCAAATATATAAGTTTTAGGATTTTCTGAGTGTGAAGCGCGTTTCGGTACATGAACCTTCGAAGCGGCAAAATAAAGAATAATAATCCACATATACCCAGAAAACAACGTATCAAAACAATGGTTAACACAACCAACCAAGATGGGGTACAAAATCCCCCACAGGGGGCTGCAACAATCGTTTCAAGTTCGATTGATGCCTCCAATGCCATCCCTGTTGGCAGTTCGAATACGATCCCAGTAATTACATTAGAATTGCCATCAAACGTGTCTTCAGTGCAAACTGTGCCACACATAGGGAATCAACAATATTCGACCCCCCCTAGGCCTCCAGGTTTCGAACCTTTGAGACCCAGAAATCCTCAGTATGGAATGCCAACTTCGTTTATGGCAGGGTTTACATAATGCATCAACTTCATCCCAACTCCAAGGATCTGGTTCAGGAATGAACCATTTGGGTACAAATGTCCAGAATATAGGAAAATTCTCCCAATTGCCTACTCTTACAACTAATAGTTAGGCAGCGCTTAGGCAACAGATGGATGATAGCAATCATGATATGGTAGGAATCCTAGCCCGCGAAATGAATGCTATTTTCAATCCCCTAATCCAGAATATAAATAGAACAAACCAAGAAAATGCAGCCCAGATGGCCAGAATAGCAGATTTTTTGGTGCTCCTAATGCGCCTGCAAGGCGTAGGCAGAACCCGGTGGTGATTCGAAATGAAGAACCCATAATTGAACAATTTCGACCCCCTGTACAAGTGGTCGAAGAAAGAAATATAGGGGTAAGATTAAGAGACCAGGGAGTTCAGGAAGTTCAGAATGAACAAACTAGACCGATAATGATGGTGAATAGGGACCAAAATGCAGACGAAGTTGTTCATAGAATTAGAAATAACAATTTTGTGGCAGAAAATAACCTCACCACCATGATTGAAAGAATAATGGCCAAGAATGGTTTAAATTCGGGATTTAGGAGGCCAAATTACACATCTCCTATTATAGATTATATTTTGCAAACGGAATTACCCAGGGGCTTGAAAGTTCCTAAATTCACAAAATTTGCTGGAGATACAAGTGAATCAACAGTGGAACATATAGCAATATATTTAACCGAAGCAGGAGATATAGCAAATAATGAAAATATTAGGATAAAATACTTCCCAAGTTCTTTAACAAAGAACACTTTCACTTGGTTCACCACCTTGCCCCCTGGATCTGTGGACACATGGCCTTATTTGGAAAGACTTTTCCATGAACAATTTTACATGGGTCAGTCTAAAATCAGTCTCAAAGAATTAGCAAGCATTAAGAGAAAATTCACGGATCCAATAGATGAATATTTGAATAGGTTCCATTTATTAAAATCCAGATGCTTCATAGTGGTCCCTGAACATGAATTGGTCGAAATGGCTGCTGGGGGCCTAGATTATTCCATTCGAAAGAAGTTGGATACACAATATCTTAGAGATATGGCCCAATTAGCAGACAGAGTTCGTCAGGTCGAAAGGTAAAAGCTGAAAAGGCTAGGGCTAGTAAAAATCATAAGAAAGAGAGAATAGCCTACATAGAGGCTGAAGAGGAAGACATAGATGATTCTCAAGACCCTTATAATTTCGATCAGTTCGAAATAGATCTTGCAGAACTAAAGGAAGCACCCCCTTATGCTTGCAAAGTTCTGCTACCTTCCAATGGAAAGGATCCTGTCGAAAGTGAAAGGAATGATAAATTCCCTAAGAAAATCTATACTTTCGACATAACTAAATGTGATGAGATATTTGATCTGCTTGTTAAAGTTGGTCAGTTAATAGTTCCTCCTAACCTTAAGGTTCCTCCGTTGGAACAAAGGAAAAAGAGGGGCTTTTGTAAATATCACAACTTTTTAGGCCATAAAACCTCACAATGTTTTCTTTTCAGAGATCTGATACAGAATGCAATCAAAGATGACAGGCTAAAGTTCTCAGACAAGGGGAAGAATCTAATGAAAGTTGATACGGATCCGTTGCTGATGGCGGAGACTAACTATGCTGAACCTCTAGACATCAATGTGGTAGAAAATGTTGAGGGGAAAGTTGAATCAAAAGTGAAATTCGAAGAGGATGGGGACTTCATCCTAATCAAAAACGAAAGAGAGGCTACTGATGGCCTCCCATTGATCAAAAACGAAACAGAGGCTACTGATGGCCTCCCAAAGGTGCTCAAAGCAAAGATATTAAGTGACAAAAAATTAGTCGAGGCCACTAAAGGTCTTATGATGAAATTTGAAGAAGTCAAAATTTCTAATGATCAAATGCTAGGAGTGAATATGGTGGACTTCGAACAGCCTAACGCTGAAATGGAAGAAGTGGAACGCTGTTTAGAGAGGGAAAGAGAACAAAGAAGAGAGAACTTACCTAGAAAGGACGCGGGTTTGCGTGAATACCTCTTCCACTGTCATAAGAAAAATCAGGAAAAGTTGTTATGCCCAAGGTGCAGCATCATCTGCAACCCCAGAATTGCTGCTGAATTCGAAAGGGCCCAGCGTGAACGAACAGGGGTCAATTGGAGGCAAGACAACCAACTATACAAAGTCTATCCAAAAGCTGATGAAAGTCTTCTCGAATTCCTGGTTCGTTGCCACAAGATTGGAACAAAATGCTTAATATGTCCCAGATGTGCAGCAGTGTATGATAAGGAGATGGCTGAAGCGTTTGAGAGAATTCCGTTTGCATCAGGATGGGGGCACCAAGGCGGAATGCCTTCGAATCTTGTTAGCACTGGCAGAAGTATTCCAAGGAGGTCAGATAGCCCTTACCCCAGGGGGGCAAAGAGAGTTTCCTTTAAACTACCTGCAGAAATCCCCACTGACAGATGGCTGCAGGTGAATGTTGATAAGGGAAAAGGGAAGTGATGCAGCTTCGACCGAGGAGGCAGGACTACGATGGCTTACAGAAGGCAATTCCATTCAAACAGGAGGGAAGAAATAAGGTTAGAGAATTATAAAGGCAGAAACCTAATGTCTCGCTCTCAATGGCGAAGACACCAGAGAAACCAAAAAGCTGCAAGGGATTTGAAGCCTATGGGAATAGGAGAATCTAGTACCAATAACCCAACATCAGTGAACCAGACTGGGGGCAAGCCCCCAGTGTCTAGGAAACTTTTTTCACCATAGAAAGACACTAAAGAAAATAAGAGTCAGAAAGAAGCTGCGAACAAAGAGGACTTGATGACTGACGACTTCGAATCTGAGGGGGAATCCTTCTTCAATGCAAACTGCAATGTAGTTTCGGTGCTGCCTTGTGAGTACAATCAGGAAACAGAGGTTTATGCTGATGAGGAGACTGATGAGGACGAAATGGTCAGACATAGGCCAGTATGCTATTATGTGATGAACAATGGAGCGGTCGAAGAGCATAACGCTTTCTTCGAAAAACCAGACGAAGGAATGAGGAACCATCTAAAACCCTTATTCATCAGGGCAAAGGTGGAACAATATGGTGTGAACAAAGTTCTGGTGGATGGTGGAGCTGCTGTCAATTTGATGCCTCAATTCATGCTAAAGAGGATAGGAATGCAGGATTCAGATGTTAGACCTCACAACATGGTGCTTTCGAATTATGAAGGAAAGGTTGGCCAGACTTTGGGAGTAATACAAGTTAACTTAACAGTTGGTTCCCTTACAAGACCAACAATGTTTATGGTCATTGCTGCGAAGGCAAACTACAATCTGTTGCTTGGAAGGGAATGGATCCATGGAGTTGGCACAGTGCCTTCTTCAATGCATCAAAGGTTGGTGTTATGGAGAGATGATGGAATTGTTGAAAATATAGAAGCAGACCAAAGTTACTATCTGGCAGAAATCAACAATGTTGACAAAAGAAACTTCGATCGAAATATGGCCAACATAGGGCCATGTCACCCACCTGAGGAATATTTCGAGCCCAATGAGAACGCTTATTATTCCCTAACCTTGCATCCCAATGGATTCCAATGGGATATGGAAATCATGTGGGATGGGCAGGTGACTGAGAAAGATGGAGAGACTTCGACGATACGGCCAACTGGCTGGGCAAGCGAAGGTTATTATGACTGAGTCAAATTACTACCAAAAGATTTCGGCCTATCTGGATGAGAACAAACGAAGAACGGCTCTCGAAGCCGAAGTACAAAACATGGCTGTCGAAGCCATAGACAAAAAAGAAATAGCAAATCCTGAAGGAAACCATTCACCCTCACCATGTGATAGACAAACTTCTGAACTGGTGGATCAACGACTAGATGCCATTTATGATCAAGAGCCCTTGGGGTTCGAGAAGGATCCAGAGTCATCAAGCGCTAAAATGCTAGCCCAAGATCCTTTGGAGGAAGTTGATATTGGGGATGGTATCGAAAAAAGGGTTACGTACATCAGTGCGAAACTTAGTCCCAGTCTAAAAGACAAGGTGGTTGAAATGCTTAAACAAAAATAGAGATTGCTTCGCCTGGGACTATGATGAAATGCCTGGTTTAAAGAGGGATCTGGTAGAACATATGCTTCCAATCAAGGATGGCAAGAAGCCCATCAAGCAGATGCCTAGACGATTCGCTCCAGAAATCCTCTCAAAAATAAAGGCAGAGGTGGAACGGCTCCTTCGATGCAAATTTATCAGGACCACAAGGTACGTAGAATGGCTTGCTAATATTGTACCTGTTATTAAGAAAAATGGCTCTTTGCGAATTTGCATAGATTTTAGGGATTTAAACACTTCCACCCCAAAAGATGAATATTCCATGCCTATAGCAGAAATGCTGATTGATTCTGCTGCGGGTTTCGAATACCTGAGTATGTTAGATGGATACTCTGGGTATAATCAGATTTTTATTGCTGAGGATGATGTTCCCAAAACTGCATTCAGATGTCCAGGCGCCTTAGGCACTTATGAATGGGTAGTTATGCCCTTTGGACTAAAAAATGTTGGGGAAACATATCAGAGGGCAATGAACACTATTTTTCATGATTTCATTAAGTCATTTATGCAGATTTATATAGATGACATAGTGGTCAAATCTGTTTCTGATGAGGATCATTTGACTCACCTTTGCCAGTCATTCGAAAGAATAAGAAAACATGGCTTAAAAATGAATCCTCTTAAATGTGCTTTCTTTGTTCAGGCTGGGGATTTCCTAGGCTTTGTGGTCCACAAGAAGGGGATCGAAATTAACTTGAACAAGACGAAGGCTATTATGGAGACGAAACCTCCTTCAACAAAGAAAGAGTTGCAATCTCTGTTGGGGAAAATTAACTTTTTAAGGAGATTCATATCTAATTTAAGTGGGGGAACTCAGGATTTCTCTCCACTCCTCCGTCTCAACCAAGGGAATTTTGAATGGATTGCGCAGCATCAGGAGGCATTCGAGAAAATCAAAGCTTATTTGATGCATCCTCTTGTACTTGCCCCCCTTCTAAAGATAAACCAGTGAGGTTGTATATCTCTGCCTCCAATGTAACTATAGGTAGTATGTTGGCCCAAGAAAATGATGATGGCGCCGAAAGAGCCATCTACTATCTTAGTAGGGTCCTAAATAAAGCAGAGGCTAAGTATAGTAGCATTGAAAAACTATGCCTTTGTCTGTATTTCTCTTGTACAAAACTTAAATATTATATTAAACCAGTTGATGTTTATGTTTCATCTCACTTTGATGTTATTAAACATATGCTTTCAAAACCAATCATGCACAGTAGGATTGGCAAATGGGCCTTAACGCTCACTGAGTATAATTTGACCTTCAAGCCTTTAAAAGCTATGAAAGGACAAGTATTTTCAGATTTCATAGTGGATCACTCTGTGAGTGAGGACTTCGCGTTAGATTATGTTGAGATCCAGCCTTGGAAATTATCCTTCGATGGGTCAACACATAAATATGGGAGTGGTGTTGGAGTCCTTATCATTTCTCCTGAAGGAATTCCAACAAAATTCAAGTACAAGTTAGAAGGCCCTCCCTGTTCGAACAACGAAGCTGAGTATGAAGCATTAATTGCTGGACTTGAAGCTTTGTTGGAATTGGGGGAAACCAGAGTCGAAATTAGGGGAGACTCAGAGCTGGTCATCAAACATATAACTAAAGAATACAAATGTATCAAGGAAAATTTGATCATGTACTTCGTTATTGCTAACAGATTACTCAAGAAATTTGAATATGTGGATATAAAACATATTCCCAGAATTGATAATCAGGAGGCAAATGACTTGGCTCAAATAGCTTCAGGATATAAGACATCTAGAGAGAAACTCCAATATCTCATAGAAACAAGAGGCAGAATAATGGCTACCAAATTATCACCATTAGACTTGGAAAATTCGAAACTGGGTTATGCAGATCAGAAAGAATTCGAAGTACTAAATATTGATACTTTGGCAGATACAGATTGGAGAAGTCCCATAGTAAATTACCTGAAAGAACCTTCAATAAGTATAGAGAAAAAGATCAAATATAGGGAATTGTCTTATGTCCTAATAGGGAATGAACTTTTTAAGAAAACCCCAGAAGGTATATTACTCAAGTGTTTAGGAGAAAATGAAGCATATTTAGCATTATCCAGTGTGCACAGTGGGGCATGTGGGGCACATCAAGCAGGTCACAAAATGAAATGGTTGTTGTTTCGATATGGAATGTATTGGCCCACTATGCTCAAAGACTGGATAGAATTTGCTAAAGGTTGCGAGCAATGCCAAGTTCATGCAGGTATTCAACATGCTCCTGCAAGTGAGTTACATTCAATTGTTAAGCCTTGGCCTTTTAGAGGATGGGCATTAGATCTAATTGGTGAAATTTGACCAGCATCATCCAAAGGACAAAAATATATCCTTGTGGGTATAGATTATTTTACAAAATGGGCCGAAGCAATTCCTCTAGTGAATGTTGATCAAGAGGCCATTATGGAATTTGTCCAGAGGCAAATAATTTACAGGTTCGGAATACCAGAAAGTATCACAACAGATCAAGGTTCAATTTTCCTAGGGAGAAAAATGCAGGAGTTTGCAAAAGAATTGGGATTTAAATTACTCACATCCACTCCTTATTATGCTCAAGCTAATGGACAAGTAGAAGCAGCCAATAAAGTCATAATAGGTTTGATAAAGAAACATGTAGGACGAAAGCCAAGAAATTGGCACAAAACTTTGGACCAAGCTTTGTGGGCATGTCGAACATATCCTAAAGAAGAAACGAATACTACTCCGTTTCGACTTACATTTGGACACGACGCAGTGTTGCCAGTCGAAATACACTTACAGTCAGTAAGAATCCAAAGACAAAATGAAATACCAGCTGATCAGTATTGGGAAATGATGATGAATGAATTAGTGGACGTGGATGAAGATAGGCTACATGCTTTAGAAGTTATGAGAAGACAGAAAGAAAGAGTAGCCAGAGCATACAACAAAAGGGTTAAAAGTAAGTTGTTCTCAACCAATGACCTGGTATGGAAAGTTATATTACCTATGGATAAAAAGAATAGATTATTGGGTAAATGGTCACCTCATTGGGAGGGTCCCTTTCGTGTTTTGAAAACATTTTCGAATAATGCTTATGAAATAGAAGAATTAGCAGAAGATAGAAGAATCTTGAGGGTAAATGGGAAATACTTTAAAAGGTATAAGCCATGCTTGCAAGAGGTTAGAATCACTGCAGGATAATAAAAAATATATATAAACATGAAGCCAAAATGGTATTATATAAGTTCCAGAATGATTGTGTTCAATCATTAACAATAAAAAGCATTAACAAAATACATTCAACAATCAGAAAGGGGCATTTCGTTTCAACTTAGCAAACTTGCTCTTGCATAAGTTGATTTTGCATTGGGTAGTATTTCTGACGTTTTCGAGCCCTTTGATTTATTCACTTATTCCTTCAGCCACCTCCATTTGTTGAAGACTTTGTGTGACAAGATTTTCAAGCTCTTGGTCATCAACATGCTTCAAGGCTTCCTGCTCATTTCGAGCACCCTCAATTTTCTTCTTGAGTTCTTCAATCTGAGATTCCCAAAACAGGATTGATCGAGCCAAAACATCATGCTTGTCTTGGGCCTGGATTTTAGCGCGCTCCAACTTCTCTGCTTCTTCAGAAAGCTTTGCAGTTTGATCATAAGCTTTAGACAAACCTTCTTGTTTGCTTCGAATCTTAGCCTCAGCATCATTAACCCTAATATATTCACTGCTAACCTCATTGAGCAAGATTTGCAGATCATATATGGTTTCACTTACTTCAAGTGGACAGATGCTGAGATCTATCTGAGAAAGCAACTTCTTCATCGAAAAATAGGCTGCAGTATCTGCTTTTAGAATGGTAAAAATGTCAGCCTCAAGTATAGTTTTATTGACTTGTTGAAGAAGTTTATCAAGAGAAGTAAGAGGGGCATTGTCCTTTGTTTGGCTAGAATCTTCAGATTTATTTTTGCTAGACGAAGAATCCCGTTGAGCTAGCATTAGCTTGATATATTTCAGGGGATTACTCCGTTTTAGTTCTTCCTTCTGTTCCCCAGTCAAGA
This sequence comes from Vicia faba, assembly GCA_948472305.1. Classification (NCBI taxonomy): domain Eukaryota; kingdom Viridiplantae; phylum Streptophyta; class Magnoliopsida; order Fabales; family Fabaceae; genus Vicia; species Vicia faba. The sequence goes on along the minus strand of OX451736.1, from coordinate 1,267,664,212 downwards.
TTGGAGGATCTGGGTTTTTAGTGAAAATAGTCCCAGTAGGTACGGGAACTTCCACCTCCTCTTGCACCACCTCATCTTCGTCACCATCTGCGAAGTAACGACTCACAGTATGTGTGTCGCTTTCCTCTTCAGATTGGTCAGCAAAATGTACCCTTCTGGGAGAAGAGTCACTAGGATTGTCATTGATGAGAGTTTTGAGCATTGTGTTTGGTTCTCCAGCTACATGGCCCTCTGTCAAGGGAGGCGAAGTTGCTTGTTGGTCTAAAGCTTCGACCAATGGAGGCGAGGTTGCTTGTTGATCCAAGACTTCGATGGTCCCTGCAGGAGTAGCAGCAGTGGACGAACCTTTATTTAAAACAGCTTCGTTGAAACCTTCTGGTTGAGGAGAAGCTGCAAGGTTGGAAGCTTGGCCTTGAATGGCCAGAGGATCAGAAAGAACAAAAGGAGCGCTCTGCATAGAAACAAAGGGTTAGCATAAAGAAGATTACATAGTCAATTTAAAAAGGCATTGAGTAAGATTTACCTTTTGTTCATCAGAAGTTGCATTGCTACCAATGCGTTCTGAAATTACATTCTTCGAAGACTGAGACTTCGAAGATCCTTTGGATTTGACCTTGGGAGCAGTCACATTCACTTTGCTTTTTGAAGGATTGGCAAGTTGGGAACCTTCGCCAGATTTGTTGATTTTCTTTTTCTTTTTTCGTTTGAGAGGGGAAATTTCTTCATCTTTTTCTGATTCATTTTCAGAATAGGCACTATCGTGTTTTCATTTCTTAGGAGACTTGGGAGGTAATCCAATATCCTAGAGAAATGAAGAGAATAATTAGTCAATTTAAGAAGTAATTTCGACAATAAGAAAGGAGTGAGCGAAGTATTACCTTTTTATTTTTTGAGGAGTCATCTTCTTGGTCAGAAGGAGGATTCTCAGTAGTGGTTATTGGCACTTTCAAAGAAGAAGTTGAACCTGCCTTAGGTACAACTTTATCCTTTTTCAAAGATTTTAGATCAACAGCTGAAAGGAATATGAAATGGTCAAGTTTAAAACAAAGTTTAGAAAGAATAAGGGAGCTTCGAATTTCTTCAGTTCTGCACCTTCGCCGTTTTGAGACGTGATAGACATGGCTGACAAGTCATAGCGAAGGTGCCCCCTGAAATTGTCTAAATCACGTTTAGCCCACGTTACCCTTTGGGCAGGTTTTTTGGCATCATTTTCACACAAATGAAAAATGTTCCCACAAACGAACCACCAGGGATACGGAGGAAAAAAAAGGCTAAAGCCAGCTCTGAAGTAGGTAGGTTTGGAAATTTTGGTGTTTGATGTTTAAAAGCCCACCAATACCTATCTTCAGGTTTTACATAAGGAGGAAATCGAATTTTTGAAAGTTGTTTTTCAAATTTTTCTTTCAAAGTTCTTGCTGCTTCGCAGACAGTTCGATGTATCTCCATAGGATTATAGACAATTTCGAAATATTTTTGAAAGGCTCAAATTTCCTTGACATGAGTAAATCTACCTTTTTTTACATGTTCCTGCACAAAGGAAAAAGCTGTCATCAGTTGTTTTTGAATTTGGATGGTGCTGAACATATTCTTCAAATAATAAGCCATCCACCAAGTATAAAAATCTTTCGTCATGTAAAAGGAAGGAGTAAAAAAGACTAATGAAAAGTTAGCAAAGCCAACATATTTCTTTTGTCGAGTTTCGATTTCCTTGAAGGAGTAAGGCACCCCTGCTAAGCATATCTCCCTTTTCTTGTTGAAGAGAGGCTCAGGTAGAATCTGGCATAATCCGAATTGACGAGCCACGAAATTAGGTTGATAAGCAAGGATACACACTTGGCTCTTCACAGGCGTGATCCTAGAAATAATAAGCCTGGGGTTTAAAAAGGCACACCAAATGTCCCTAATTATCTCTTCTTCAATGGCTTGTTCAAGGGGCATGGTAAACCAAATTGGACCACAATTTCGATTGGCAAAAGGGGCCATTGAAGGGTCGAACCTATGTCTTTTGGAGAAAATCATTGTATAGTTAACGAAGCATGTTTTGAAATTTTCTCTTTCATCGTTTGGGGTTAGTTTTAACAAACTAGTGGATTCAATGCTTCGATTTATAACGTCAGGATGTTCATCATTATTAACCCCAAAGGTTGATAGAGATGGTTCGAAAGTTGCATTTAACCAAAGCATCAATAGCCAAAAGAGGCCAGCAAGAAGCAGGTTAGTGCCAGATTCATAAGTTTTTAGTTTCGAAACTGCAGCACCTATGCTTTCATATAGGCTTGTCAGCAGTAACTCACTGATGCATACCCTTCGACCATGATGAAGTTGATTTGCAAGGGTGATGAACCTGCTAGAAACTTGTAGAGACTTGCTGCAGAAGACATATTTTGATAACCATAGCGCCAGAAAAGCTATATGTTCAACATCAGAAACCTCTTCCTCGGCAGAGTGATAGAGATTGATGTATTTTGAAAAACTGACATTCTTGGCATCAAAGTCAATGAGGTTATCCGCATCTTCGTTTGGATCGAAAGTCTCCCCAATAGGGGAGAGTCCAGTGATGGCAGCAATATCAAAGAACGTAGGTGTCAGCATTCCACAAGGGAGATGGAAAGTATTATAGGTGCTATCCCAAAAGTATAAAGAGGCTAGCAAAAAGGGTTGGCTGTAACTAAAACCTAATTTTGACATTCGAATCAGGTTTAGGATGCATATACTTTCCCATTCCTGGGATTTCTTATGTTCAACTTTCGAAATCCAGTCTTGGTATAATTGGTCTGATGAGGGACATGAGCGAAAGGGTTTGAAATTCCTAGTAACATAGTCCATGCAAAAAGCGTCCCTCGTGGGTTTTGACGTTTCTGTGTCTTGTGTTTTCTCTTTTAAGGTTTTGGACAGTTTAACAACCGATTCGTCTTCCTTAAGTTTTGGAGAAAGGGATTTGTTAACAATGGGTTTGGTTTTTGAATACGCGGGAAAAAATCCCTTCGTTTTTTCTAGACGATCCATTGAGATTAGAGGACCCATAACTCCTAGGGTTTTATCAAGAACAGTAGTAGGAATGATTACCTGAGAAGCGTAGATGGATTTTTGTTCTTGAGTAAGTTTAGGGGTTGAGATGAACTCCTGATTATCAAGATTGATAATCTTGCTTGCTGGTGTAGGAATGGAGGAAGAAGTTTGCTTGGACTTTCCAGACTTCTTGGATGAGGAAGGTAGCGCTGAAGACATTGTGAAAATAAATTTTTTTGATATCTGAAAACAAGAAATCTGGTTGTTTGAAGAATGAGAAAGTTTGGAAAAGTTGAAATGAAGAAGATGAAGTATTTTTATAGCCTTCCTCAACAGTTTAATAGTTTTTGACCTTTGGAAAAAGGTGGGATATGTGTAACTCCCTCATTGGAAAGAGAAAAGGTGGATTTTTTGAGCTTCCTAGAGAAGTGATGTTTTTGCTGCTAATTATTAGCTATAACTGCTGATTGCACGTTTTGGTGTGGTGATTGGACGTTTTGCATAAAGTTGGACACTTACTCTGCCATCGTGTGCAGTATGGTCATCATGAGTTTTTGATACTCTCGAAATAGCCTGGATGAGTCAAAAACAAGTATTTCTTTATATCTATCAAAATACATGTTCTTGAGGGGCAATTTGTTAGCTGGCTATTTCGAATAAAGAAGAAACCACTATCAAAATAATATTTCGAATAAGTACCTAGGGAGATTGATATCAATATTGGATATTGGTGGGAAATATGGAGTCATTGTGTTGAAGGATTATTCAATTTCCAGTGGATTTCGATTTGGATTTTTTTTAGTGTTCAAAATATAAAGAGCTCCTTTATTCAAGGGTGCCAGAATTGGAAACGGTCCAGGTAATTGGGTTATTTCGAAAGCGACGAAGAAACAAGATGCTTCGATTGGTACAGATTTCAAATTTCAAATAGGAGCGCCATTCTTAGAAGACGCGTGGAAGTCAGTAAACATAGGAAGCCTGCATGCTTCGAACGTGGCGTGATTTTAGAATAGGACCGTTAGGGTCAAGACACTATAAATAGGTGTTCTTATGTTAGATTTGGGAGGTTCATTTTCATGTACTAAAAGATCTCAAAAACACTCAAACTATCGTGAATTAAGGGAAACGAGTCAGAAGATACAATGTACGTATTGAACATCATCACTCTTTACAATTTCAATACAAGTCTTGTTGTATTTAGTTCGCTATTACAGTATTTCAGCCCTTAAATCCTTCGATTTCCTTGCATTTCCTTGTTTTACTTGCCTTTAAACATAGTTATTTCGTTAGAAACTTCACTTTTACATTATCCTTTATTTAAACACTTCATATTCTCATAAACTGTTATTTTCTCAGAAACTCCTTATCTTTACATTCAAGCATTAAATCCTAAGTCTAATTCGAAGCCTTCCCTTTCTACATTCAGTTAGTTTATTCTTGTAGACAACTTTAGAGATATTTCTTAAGAATCTCACATTCGAACTTATCATACAATATAAGTTTATCAAGATAATGGGTATGATCATAGAAATGAGTTATGACACATGTGTTCTAGGATCAATTTAGTCGATCCTGCAAGTAACCAATAATAATCAATAAATTGGAAGACTAGCGGTTTTTTACTAGAAGTCACTGTAAACAGTAATTAATCCCCCTCCCCGAAGCCTTGTAATAGCGTAGATTTATTTTCTCGCATTTTTAATTCCTGAAAATATTTAACTGTCTAGATGTATGCTAATAGGATTGTATGGCAAGAATGCATGACAAATTAATACGGTTAGAGAACCCTAATGTGCAAAGATAAATAACTGAAACAAATCACCCGCACATATCACTCTTAGGGTATACTCTCACTTCGGTTCCCTTCGGTAAACGATCATTAAGCATAGGGTGTCTTAGTGGTTGCCCTCCTGTCTAAAAAAGATCAAACGTCCCATTCGAATGTTGCCTCGGAAATGTTGCCTCGAATATGATCTTAAGACTCTAGGGTTATTACTAAGGTGTCCTAATTTTTCTTTAGTGATCGTACGTCCCTTTCGAATTGACTCTTACAAATTCCAACGACGGTGCTACCTATTTCTCAATAGTAGGATAGCGCTGTCTAAAGGAAACAAGAATAGAAATGATCTTTTTTCGAGTAAGTAGATGCTAGTAGGTACTTGCTCAAATCAAAACTTTTCACACTTACACTTTTCAAACAAACTTTCAAAACAACTTCGTCACACCCTTGAGGACTGATACAAGGGTTATCACGAAGTAAAACTTTTCAAAACAAAGCACACACAAGCAATTTAAAAATGAGCAAGTACCTAAGAGCCCATGGAAAACCATGGATAGAAAGGGTGCTAACACCTTCCCTTTCTATAATCTACCCCCCGTACTCAGAATATCTCAAAAAAGGATATTTTTTCTGTACTTTTTTCCTTTCCGGTTGGATGAAATAAAAGTTGGTGGCGACTATTGCTTACCGCGACATTTTGCAAACAAAAAACGCAAAACACAAACCAGTATTAAACAATCGGTTCTGCCACTGTATCACACTAGGTTTGTAAGTCAAACCTTCACAGTTGAGTATATCAAGATCCTTCTTAGGCAACACATTTAAAGACGAACCAGTATCAACTAAGACATGGGCCAAAGTTGTTCCCCGGAATTCGACAGAGACATGCAATGCATCATTATGCTTCCTCCCTCTAGGTGTCAAGTCAGCATCAGAAAAGCCTAAACCATTGGCAGCCGTTAAACTGGCTACACAGTCTTGGAACTGATCAGCAGAGGTTTCTTGTGGTACATGGGCAGTTTTAAGAAATTTCACCAAGGCCTTCGCATGAGCCTCAGAGCGCAACAATAAAGCCATCATGGGAATCTTTGACAGAGTCTGCCCTAGTTGTTCGACTACGTTGTAGTCGCTTCTATTTATAATTTTCAGAATTTATTCCATCTCCTTTTGGAAAGCCTCGGGGATAGATATTGTTTGCGCCTTCATCTGGACAGGCTCAACCAGAATGCCTTTGCCCTGAGTCTCGGTTTTCTAGGTGGTAGGAGTGTCAGCAGGGGTAACCAAAGGGATTATAGTAGTAGTAGTGTCAATAGGAACAGGAACAGGAACAGGGATGATCACAGGACCGGTAACAGTCTTCGAAGGAGAAATCTCTGGAGAGAAAATTCTTCCACTTTAGGTTATCTTGTTGGTTCCCGCAATGTTACTGATGTCGGGGTCAGCCTTCTCAAGAATCGAGTCTTCATCAGCCATCCAATCTTGCTTGACACCATGATAGTAGACGTCGCCCCCATTGTTTCAAGGGACAATTTTATCTGATGAGTACGGGATTGGACCTGGCATAGTAATTATCAGTGGAGCTACTTTAGGTACTAATGTAATCCTAACGGGTCTTTTGGTGGAGACCCTGGAAGGATTGGCGGAAATGGTTACTATTAAAACATCTTTGTAAAAAATGGTTGGAACGGGAGTCTTTTCAAACAAAATCTCTTTGTCATCCATTAGGCGCTGAACACCTGCTTTCAATAAATGAGAACTAGTTGGTAGGGATAAACAAAAGTGGCACCTTCATCACAACCCGAAAATAAATCGGCCTTCAATAGGTTCTTCTTGATGGTCAGGAGAGGAGTAACAAGTTCATCAACAGCGGTAATAAACATATTATCTTCGACAGCGTTAACACCACAACTATGCTTGGGCACATGAGCGGTGATAACATTTGGGGTCTCAGGAGCATAAAACTCAATTTCTTTTGCTTCAAGAAGGTCTTTCACCTTATTTTTCAAAGCCCAGCAATTGTTGGTATCATGGACTGGGATTTCTGAATGGTAAGCACAACGAGCATTAGGATGGTAGTGAGGAGAGGTTGTGTTAGGATTCTCCGGAGCTTCTTTCAAAGTTACCAGATTAGATCTCAACAAATGTGGTAGGACTTGAGATAGTGTCATATTAATCCGGGTAAATTGTCTTGCTGGTCTTTCTGTTCTAGGCTGATCATTCCTTTGTTGAGTAGGTGCAGGCTTAGGAATCATGATAGCCCCTATCATTGGTCGGTGTTCAGTCCTATCTTGATTTCTTTGAGGATACACATCACCAACTTCTTTCTTCCCAATAAAAGGTTTTCTTACAGCGGCGGAGGATGCGTCTTTTTGGATCTTCCCACTCTTAATCCCAGCTTCTACTCTTTCTCCGGTCAAGATTAATTTAGTAAAGTCTGCTGAGGAGCTTCTAATTAAATGATTAAAGAAAGGACCAGACAAGGTACCTAGAAACACGTCTACTAGTTCTCTTTCAGAAAGGGGAGGCTGGACTCTTCCTGCTAAGTCCCTCCATTTCCGAGCATAGTCTTTGAAACCTTCACTTGAAACCATAGCCATACTCTGGAGTTGAGTTCGAGTAGGAGAAAGGTCTGTATTGTACTGATATTGCTTATAAAAAGCAGTGGCAAGGTCTTCCCAATTATGGATATTGGCCCTTTCCAGTTGATAGAACCAATCAAGCTTAGTTCCAGATAGACTGTCTTGAAAGAAGTGGACCCATAAATCTCTGTCAGCAGTGTGAGGCTGTAGCTTCCTCACATAGGATTGGAGATGCATTTTGGGACACGAAACTCTGTTGTACTTAGCAAATATTGGTGCCTTGAATTTTGGTGGAATGACAATCCCAGACACCAAACCCAGCTCTTCAAAGTCTAGCCCTGGCACTTTCTGAATTTCCATTACGCTTAGTCATTCTTCTAGATGCTTGTATTTATTGTTGTAACGCCCGTAATTTAATTAATTATTTAATTAAATTATTATTTTTGGAATATTTAAGAAGTTGTGGTATAATTAATTGGATTTATTTTATTAAGTGGAGAAATAATATTAGAGATATAATATTATGTGGTGAAATAATATTAAAAGTGTAATATTATTTAATGTGAGCTATTTTAAGGAAATAAAAGTAATAAGGGGGTGTATTGGTTTTAATCCCAATAAGGATATAATAGAATAATAGGGTTATTTTATTATTTGTTAGAAGGAATAGAAAGAAAGAAGCATTAGAAAGAATAAGGATTTGGAAGAGAGCGTGCAAGCTGTTAGAACGTGGGAAACGGCAAGAACGTGAATCCAATCGGAAATTGTAGAGCAACCTTCAATCCAAGGTAAGGGTGGGGTTCTAACTCTATAATTGGGTTTATGATGATTGGTATGTGGGATTTGAGGTGATTGTTGTCTCGTTCTTGAAATTGAAAATATATGATTGTTGTGTGATGAGAATCGATGAATTTTTGGATGAATAATGATGTCTTGATGTTGTTTAATTGATGTAGAATTATAAGGTAATTTATGGGTGATACATTTTCATGATTAGATTAGGTTTAAGGCTTTAGGTATGAATCTGTAACGATAGAAGGGAAGAAGAAACGTAGAAATATTGCAGTACAGAAACGCAGAATTTAGCAATTGATACCAGACGCTGCTGCATTATAATAAATGAATTAATTTGGAGAATAGAATTTTCTAATACTGTTCTTAGTTAGGTTGATAACAGGAAAGAAATAAAAATAGTAGGATGAATAGAAAGTAGAAGTTCTGACAGTAGAGGTATGTTGACTAGAGTTGCGTTAGATTAGTGCAAGATAGAAGTTCTGAAGTTAGACGTAAGCTGTTAGGAGATGCGTGGCATAGCAAAGAGGTAGCAGTTCTGATATTAGGAGTTGCATTAGTCAGAGGTTGAGTGGTCAGAAGATGTCATGATCAGAGGTTGAGTGGTCAGAAGATGTGGCTGGTCAGAAGTTGCACTAGCCAGAAGATGTGGCTGGTCAGAAGTTGTACTAACCAGAAGATGTGGATGATCATAAGATGTAACTAGTCAGAATTTGCATTAGTCAGAGTTTGTACTAGTCAAAAGATGGGTTTAGTCAGAGACTGTGACGGTCAGAGGTTGTATCTGGTCAGAGGTTGAGTCAGTCAAAAATTGTGATGATCAGAACTTGTAGTAGTCAGAAGATTGTGTCGCCTAGAGGTTGCGCCATTAGAAGTTATGTTATTAGAAACTGTGTTGGTTAGAGGTTGCGTGGTTAGAAGCTGTGTTGGACTTACGCTGCTTTGTGCAGAACGATGAACGTTAGATGCTTAGAAGCTGCTGTTTGACTTATGACAGTAGGATTAGTGGCAGTAGCGAAGTAGACCTACAGAATAACAGTATGGATTACTGTATTATTGATATACGGCTGAGTTATTAATGAGAATTTATTAATAAATAAATGATGTTTGATGAATTACTTTGATTATTTTGAGATGTATTTTGAGATGTTATTTTGAGATGGTAAATTGAGATGTTTTGAGATGTTAAATTGAGATGTTTTGAGATGTTAAATTGAGATATTTTGAGATGTTAAATTGAGATGTTTTGAGATGATTTGAGATGTTGTTAACTTGGGTGTTATCATTACATTTATGGTTTTGTCGCATACATTTCATTTCTGAGATGGAGCTTATGCTCGTTGAGATGGTCTGGATTGGAAAATTTTGAGATGAAGACTATGCCTTGTTGATGCCTCTATTAATTGGAAAATTTTTGAGATGGGAGTTCTGCTCCAATGGTACCACATGCATTTGCATAGTATTGAGTCGCATTATATGATTTCCTAAAGAAGTGTATTTTGATGTTGATGAATGTATATTATTATTGAGATTGTCGTTGATTATGAGATGAGAAGTGGTGATGTTGTTGATCTAATTTAATATATTAATCATCATGCACTTTATTATATTGTTAGATATCTCACCCCTTCTGTTTGAATGTTGCCCTTATGTTGGTAACATGCAGGTAATCGAGAGTGAAGGTTGTATACCTTCAGTAGTTCGAGTCAGTGTCATTGCTCTGATATGTAACACTCGGGGGGATGAATGCTTGCTGTTTTTGATTGATGATTTTCAGTTATTGAATTTTAATTTGATTATCATTAGATATGAGATGTTTCGAAGTTGCTGTTTTGTTAGAAATATATTTAAGAATTCCGCTGCGTAGATGTTGATTTTATTTGATTAAAGATGTTATGTTGATGGTTCATCTGATGTTTGAAAATGTGTTATATATCCTCGATGAATGCAATGAATTTGTTAGAAGAATTTGTGATGTCCCGATTCATCTGTATGATTGAAATTTTATAACTCTGATTTATTCTGCATAATTGCTTGGGGTAGAATTGGGGTGTTACAAAGTTGGTATCAGAGCAAAAGGTTGGTCCGACCTTGTCGTCGAGTCGTAGTTGTCTAACAATAGAGTATTGTTATTTTGATGTTCTAACCGTTGTTTATGTTTTAGTGAGAAGTTGAGATGGCTGGAAGGAATGATGCTGCTCTTGCTGCTTCTTTAGAAGCAATGGCTCATGCGATGGAAAATCATCCGAATGCTGACGGGAATGCTGGATCTCGTAGCTTGGCGATTTTCCAGAGAGAGAATCCACCTACGTTCAAGGGAAAGTATAACCCTGGCGGAGCATTGGAATGTTTGAAAGAGATAGAGAGAATCTTTCGCGTGATGGATTGCACTCCAGCGCAGAAGGTTCGTTATGGGACTCATATGCTAGCAGTCGAGGCTAATGACTGGTGGCTAGAGACTTGTCGGAAGTTAGAAGCTGCAGGTGAGAATGTCACTTGGGCTGTGTTCCGTAGGGAGTTTTTGAGAAAGTATTTTCCTGAAGATGTCCGTGGTAAGAAGGAAATTGAGTTCCTTGAATTGAAGAAAGGAAGTATGTTTGTTGTTGAGTATGCTGCCAAGTTTGCTGAGTTGGCCAAGTTTTATCCGCATCACGCTGAGGAAAATGCTGAGTTTTTGAAGTGTATTAAGTTTGAGAACGGGTTGCGCCCAAAGATTAAGAAAGCAGTTGGATATCAGAAAATTCGTGTCTTTGCTGATCTGGTTGATAGTTGCGGAATTTATGAGGAAGATAATAATGCTCATTACAAGATTATTAGTGAGAAGATGGGTAAGCACCCACAGAATCATGGTAAACCTTATGATGCCCCAGTTGGTAAGGGTAAACAGAGAGTTGCTCATGGTCAGAGGACTAGTGGGGGAGATGCTCCTACTGGTGTGATTTGTTTTAAGTGTGGGAAACCTGGACACAAGAGTAATGTGTGCACTACTGAAGTGAAGAGGTGTTTTCGTTGTGGCAAGAACGGACATGTTGTATCTGAGTGTGAGCACAAGAGTGTGGTTTGTTTCAACTGTAAAGAAGAAGGGCACATTGGTAGCCAGTTTCCGAAACCTAAGAGGACTCAGTCAAGTGGTAAAGTGTTTGCTTTGGTTGAGGACCAGACAGCTGCTGAGGATGGACTTATTAGAGGTATATGTTTCATTAATAGTACTCCTTTAATTACTATTATTGATACTGATGATATGCATTGTTTTATTGCTGCTAATTGTGTTGAAAGATTGGGTCTTGTGTTGTCTTCTTTGAATGGAGAAATGGTCGTCGATACTCCGGCCAAGGGGTCGGTGACTACTTCTTTTGTGTGTGCTAAGTGTCCCTTGTCGATCTTCGATAGAGACTTTGTTGTTGATTTGGTTTGTTTACCGTTAAGAGGTTTGGATGTAATTCTGGGTATGAACTGGTTAGAGCATAACTGTGTTCATATTAACTGTTATGACAAGTCGGTGAAGTTTTCTACTCCTGAGGAAGAGGAAGATGGTCTGTTGGTTGCTAGGCAGTTAAGGAAGTTGATGCAAGAGGAAGAACATATGTTTTTGTTGATGGCGTCGTTATCTATAGAGACTCAAGCTATAATTGAGGAATTGCAGGTGGTGTGTGAATTTCCTGAAGTTTTCCCTGATGAGATTCTTGATATACCGCCAGAGAGGGAAGTTGAATTTGCAATTGATCTTGTACCTGGTACCAGACCTGTGTCTATGGCACCATACATGATGTCTGCGTCTGAATTGTCAGAGTTGAAGAAGCAATTGGAAGAGTTACTTGAGAAGAGGTTTGTAAGACCAAGTGTATCGCCGTGGGGAGATCCAGTGTTGTTAGTGAAGAAGAAAGAGGGAAGTATGAGGCTTTGTGTTGATTATAGACATTTGAATAAGGTGACGATTAAGAACAAGTATCCGCTTCCAAGAATATATGACTTGATGGACCAATTGGTGGATGCTCGTGTGTTTAGTAAGATCGATTTGAGGTCAGGTTATCATCAGATTAAGGTGAAGGATGAAGATATTCAGAAGACGGATTTCAGAACACGTTATGGACATTACGAGTATTCGGTGATGCCTTTCGGTGTTACTAATGCACCGGGAGTATTCATGGAATATATGAATCGTATCTTTCATACTTATTTGGATCGGTTCGTAGTGGTGTTCATTGATGATATTTTGATTTACTCTAAGTCAGAAGAAGAGCATGCTGAACACTTAAGAGTAGTATTGCAAGTTTGAAATAGAATAAGTTGTATGCAAAGCTGTCCAAGTGTGAATTTTGGTTAAAAGAAGTTAGTTTTCTTGGTCACGTGATTTCAGGTAGTGGCATTGTTGTAGATCCATCGAAGGTTGATGTTGTGTTGCAATGGGAAACTCCAAAGTCAGCTACTGAGATTAGAAGCTTCTTGGGATTAGCTGGTTATTATAGAAGGTTTATTGAAGGGTTTTCTAAGTTGTCACTTCCATTGACTAAGTTGGCTTGTAAAGGTATAACTTTTGTTTGGGATTTTCAGTGCGAAGAAAGTTTTACGGAATTGAAGAAGAGGTTGACGTCGGCTCCGATTTTAACGTTGCCTAATCCAGGAGAGCCTTTTGTGGTTTATTGTGATGCTTCTAAGATGGGTTTAGGAGGTGTGCTTATGCAGAATGGTAAGGTAGTTTCTTATGCGTCAAGGAAGTTAAGGACTCATGAGAAGAACTATCCTACGCATGATTTAGAGCTTGCTGCAGTTGTTTTTGTGTTGAAGATTTGGAGGCATTATCTTTATGGTTCAAGATTTGAAGTGTTTAGTGACCATAAGAGCTTAAAGTATTTGTTTGATCAGAAAGAGCTTAATATGAGGAAACGAAGATGGTTGGAATTGTTAAAGGATTATGATTTCAGTTTGAATTATCATCCAGGAAAAGCAAATGTGGTAGCTGATGCATTGAGTCGAAAGACTTTACATATGTCAGTAATGATGATTAAAGAGTTGGAATTGATTGAGCAATTCAGAGATATGAGCTTAGTTTGCGAGGTTACTCCGCAGAGTGTTACGTTGGGTATGTTGAAGATTAATAATGAATTTTTAGACAATATCAGAGAAGCTCAGAAGTTGGATGTGAAACTGGTAGATTTGTTGGTTGAGACTGATCAATCTGAGAATACTGATTTTAAGCTAGATGCATAAGGTGTGTTGAGATTTCGTAACTGGATTTGTATCCCTGATGATGCTGAGATGAAGAAAGTGATACTTGAAGAGAGCCATAGAAGTAAGTTGAGTATTCATCCAGGAGCTACGAAGATGTATCAAGATTTGAAAGGTTTGTTTTGGTGGCCTGGGATGAAGAGTGATGTGGCTCGGTTTGTGTATGCATGTTTGACTTGTCAGAAGTCGAAAGTTGAACATCAGAAGCCTGCAGGATTGATGCAATCGTTGGAAGTTCCAGAATGGAAATGGGATAGCATTTCAATGGACTTTGTGATAGGATTGCCTAATACTTTAAGAGGACGTGATTCAATTTGGGTGATTGTTGATAGGCTTACGAAGTCAGCTCATTTTATTCCTATTAACATCAGTTTTCTAGTGTCGAAGTTGGCTGAGATTTATATTAGTGTGATTGTGAAGTTGCACAGTTTTCCTTTGTGCATTGTGTCAGATAGAGATCCAAGATTTACTTCTGATTTTTGGAAGAGTTTGCAAGAAGAGTTGGGTTCTAAGTTGAGGTTGATTTCAGCGTATCATCCTCAGACATATGGTCAGACTGAACGGACTATTCAATCGTTGGAAGACCTGTTGAGGGCATGTGTTCTTGAGCAGGGAGGTTCGTGGGATACTTATCTTTCTTTGATAGAGTTCACGTATAACAATAGTTATCATTCCAGTATTGGGATGGCACCTTTTGAAGCGTTGTATGGTCGAAGATATAGAACTCCGTTATGTTGGCATGAATCTGGTGAAAGTGTAGTACTTGGACCTGAACTTGTTCGTGAGACTACTGAGAAGGTGAAGTTGATTCGGGAAAAGATGAAAGCTTCACAAAGTAGACAGAAGAGTTATCATGACAAGCGAAGGAAGGATTTATAATTTCAAGCTGGTGATCATGTGTTTTTTAGAGTTACACCTGTGACTGGTGTTAGGCGAGCATTGAAGTCTAAGAAGCTCACTTCTCGTTTTATTGGACCGTATCAGATTTCAGAGAGAGTGGGGAATGTTGCTTATAGAATGGCTTTACCGCCTAATCTTTCGAATTTGCATGATGTGTTTCATGTGTCCCAACTTCAGAAGTATATTTCAGATCCATCTCATGTGATTCATATGGACGATGTGCAAGTACGGGATAATCTTACGGTGGAGAGTATGCCTGTACGGATCGCGGATCGTGAAATGAAGACTCTGAGGGGTAAAGAGATTGCCTTGGTTAAAGTGGTTTGGCTAGGAGCTGCTGGTGAAAGCATGACTTGGGAGTTGGAGAGCAAGATGCGAGACTCCTATCCTGAATTGTTTGATTGAGGTAAATTTTCGAGGACGAAAATATTCTAAGTGGGGGAGAGTTGTAACGCAAGTAATTTAATTAATTATTTAATTAAATTATTATTTTTGGAATATTTAAGAAGTTGTGGTATAATTAATTGGATTTATTTTATTAAGTGGAGAAATAATATGAGAGATATAATATTATGTGGTGAAATAATATTAAAAGTGTAATATTATTTAATGTGGGCTATTTTGAAGAAATAAAAGTAATAAGGGGGTGTATTGGTTTTAAGACCAATAAGGAGATAATAGAATAATAGGGTTATTTTATTATTTGTTAGAAGGAATAGAAAGAAAGAAGCAGTAGAAAGAATAAGGATTTGGAAGAGAGCGTGCAAGCTGCTAGAACGTGGAAAACGGCAAGAACATGAATCCAATCGGAAATTGTAGAGCGACCTTCATTCCAAGGTAAGGGTGGGGTTATAACTCTATAATTGGGTTTATGATGATTGGTATGTGGGATTTGAGGTGATTGTTGTCTCGTTCTTGAAATTGAAAATATATGATTGTTGTGTGATGAGAATCGATGAATTTTTGGATGAATAATGATGTCTTCATGTTGTTTAATTGCTGTAGAATTATAAGGTAATTTATGGGTGATAAATTGTCACGATTAGATTAGGTTTAAGGCTTTAGGTATGAATCTGTAACGATAACAGGGAAGAAGAAACGTAGAAATATTGCAGTATAGAAACACAAAATTTAGCAATTGATACCAGGCGCTGCTGCATTAGAATAATGAATTAATTTAGAGAATAGAATTTGCTAATACTTTTCTTAGTTAGGTTGATAACAGGAAAGGAATCAAAATAGTAGGATGAATAGAAAGTAGCAGTTCTGACAGTAGAGGTATGTTGACTAGAGCTGCGTTAGATTAGTGCAAGATAGAAGTTCTGAAGTTAGACGTAAGCTGTTAGGATATGCGTGGCATAGAAACGAGGTAGCAGTTATGATATTAGGAGGTGCATTAGTCAGAGGTTGAGTGGTCAGAAGATGTCATGATCAGAGGTTGAATGGTCAGAAGATGTGGCTGGTCAGAAGTTGCACTAGCCAGAAGATGTGGCTGGTCAGAAGTTGTACTAACCTGAAGATGTGGCTGATCAGAAGATGTAACTAGTCAGAAGTTGCATTACTCAAAGTTTGTACTAGTCAGAAGATGGGGTTAGTTAGAGACTGTGACAGTCAGAGGTTGTATCTGGTCAGAAGTTGAGTCAGTCAGAAACTGTGATGATCAGAACTTATAGTAGTCAGAAGATTGTGTCGCCCAGAGGTTGCGCCATTAGCAGCTATGTTATTAGAAACTGTGTTGGTTAGAGGTTGCGTGGTCAGAAGCTGTGTTGGCCTTACGCTGCTTTATGCAGAACGATGAACGTTAGATGCTTAGAAGCTGCTGTTTGAGTTATGACATTAGGGTTAGTGGCAGTAACGAAGTAGACCTACAGAATAACAGTATGGATTATTGTATTATTGATATACCACTGAGTTATTAATGAGAATTTATTAATAAATAAATGATGTTTGATGAATTATTTTGATTATTTTGAGATTTATTTTGAGATGTTTTGAGATGGTAAATTGAGATGTTTTTGAGATGTTTTGAGATGTTAAATTGAGATGTTTTGAGATGTTAAATTGAGATGTTTTGAGATGTTAAATTGAGATGTTTTGAGATGTTAAATTGAGATGTTTTGAGATGTTAAATTGAGATGTTTTGAGATGATTTGAGATGTTATTAACTTGGGTGTTATCATTACATTCATGGTTGTGTCGCATACATTGCATTTCTGAGATGGAGCTTATGCTCGTTGAGATGGCCTGGATTGGCAAATTTTGAGATGAAGGCTATGCCTTGTTGATGCCTCTATTAATTGGAAAATTTTTGAGATAGGAGTTCTGCTCCAATGGTACCACATGCATTTGCATAGTATTGAGTCACATTATATGATTTCTTAAAGAAGTGTATTTTGCTGTTGATGAATGTATATTATATTGAGATTGTCGTTGATTATGAGATGAGAAGTGGTGATGTTGTTGATCTAATTTAATATATTAATTATCATGCACTTTATTATATTGTTAGATATCTCACCCCTTCTATTTGAATGTTGCCCTTATGTTGGTAAAATGAAGGTAATCGAGAGTGAGGGTTGTATACCTTCAGTAGTTCGAGTCGGTGTCGTTGCTCTGATATGTAACACTCAGGGGATAAATGCTTGCTGTTTTTGATTGATGATTTTTAGTTGTTGAATTTTAATTTGATTATAATTAGATATAAGATGTTTCGAATTTGTTGTTTTGTTAGAAATATATTTAAGAATTCAGCTGCGTAGATGTTGATTTTATTTGATTAAAGATGTTATGTTGATGGTTCATCCGATGTTTGAAAAAGTGTTATATATCCTCGATGAATGCAATGAATTTGTTAGAAGAATTTGTGACGTCCCGATTCATCTGTATGATTGAAATTTTATAACTTTGATTTATTCTGCATAATTGCTTGGGGTAGAATTAGGGTGTTACAGTTGTCGGCCCGGGGATACTGCTCTTCAGAGTAATCCTCTTCTTCTCCCTCTTTAGATTCTGGCTAGACAACCGCTTCTTTGCCTTTCCCTTCTTGATTATATTTTTCACCAGATGACGTTACAAAGTCTAGGGTCCGTCTGGCTTGTCCTTGGAACCTTCTTCCTATATTCAGAACTCCGGTTATTTTCTTGGCCTTCTTCTTCTTTTCTTCAACCAGAAAAGTTTTCAAATCTTCTTGTCCTTTGGCTAGAGTCAAGAACATCTGTTGAAACTGAGCATTTTGTGCTTTGAGGTCTTTTACTGTCTGCTCGAGGTCCATCTTACTGAAATAAACAGTAGAAAGATGAGGAGAATTGTGTTAAGAAACCTGCTTATGTTATGATGAATGGTAAATGCATATGCAATGATTTCAAGGAAATTAGAGATTTAAATTTGTTGTAGACCAAAAAGGAACACATGTTATATTAATAAATCAAAGTTTGAGTACATCATGCATCTTTGGGCTTACAAAGAAAATATAAAAAACTTTAAGATAAAAAAATGTGCGCATCCTCTTTGGCGTGATGTAGGCGTTCAGACTTTGTTCCTCATGAAGCTGCTTGGTGATTTCCAAAACCTTCTTCTCGCTGGCATAGAATTGGGCCTCAAAAGTATCTCGCTCCCCTTTAAGCTGTATCCAATCTCTTTGAAAGTCTTCAAGAGAGGTGGGCTTGTCAGGATGCAGGATAGTGTACAGGACATCTCCTTCCACAATAGGCTCTATAATAACCAGGAGAAAAGAGGGATACAGCATCATAAGACTTTGAGCACGATCTCGTACCCATTTGAGATAAGGCTCAAGAGGGATGAAATTCTTGTGCCCCAATGTATTGCTATCAACTCTATGTACCATGCCCCAAGCACTCATGAACCTTTTATGGTAATCTTGAGCATCATTCTCGTAGTCGAAGATGATTCCTTGAATAAGTGCATCATGAGGACCATCCCTTCTTGCGTATCCAAACTGTCGTAGTGCCAGGCAAGGATTGTAAGTGATTCCTCCCCTAATGCCTAAGAGAGGGACATTAGGGAATTCACCACAACGATTGATAATGGTAACATTCTTCGAGGATCGGGGACACCAATGAATGTCTGAATGTACAAGAGTCATCAGCCTTTGAGACCATCTCAAACCTTGTTCATTCTTCGAGACGGATCGGGGTAGGTGCAAAATAAACCACCTAGACAAAAGAGGTGTGCAACACAGAAGGGTTCCTCCCCTCTTTATAGTGTGAGTATGCAACGAATGTAGGATATCTCCAAGCAGAGTAGGTACTGGGTTACGTGACAGGAAAATCTTAACCGCATTCACGTCTATGAGTTGGTCTGTATTAGGAAACATTACCAAACCATAGATGAGAAGGGCTAACACCTCTTCAAAAGCTTTTAAGTCCAAGGTATCCCATAAATGGTGAGCTTTCTCGAACAAGAACTTAGCCAAAAAAAAACCTTTGACACCTCTCTTGGTTTCCCAATTTGCTACTACGTCAGACCTTTGTAAGGAAAAAGCTTTGGCAATATCTTCAGGTTTAGGGTCTCTTTCCATACCATTTAAAGTTACCTCATTAAGGACAGGCACCCCCAACAGCAGAGAAAACTCCTCCATAGTAGGCACTAACTGATAATCTGGGAAAGTGAAGCAGTGATGGAGAGGGTCAAAGAACTGAAAGAGAACTTTTAACATTTATTCATCAGGGTTTGAAGTGACCAAGTTGAGAATCCTACCATGTATTTTTGTGAATGGAGAGCTTTCGGGAACCCTTGATGCCAAATCCTTAAGCTGAAGAGGTACTTTTACCAGACTGATTTGGCTAGTGAATCTGCGGGCGAGAGCCATATCCTACAAAACAAGACAAAAATAAACTCTAAGAATCCTTGAAATGGTTAGTATGATATGATATGTTATGATGTCATGACTATGCTCAGATATAGCAGACAAGCACAAGCAAATCGCACAAAGAACTTAGGTTTAAGGCTTGCATGGGTTTTAGGGTGATACCCTCTTGAAGTTATATTGGTTCAACCTGTCCTAAATATAGTAACCGGGTTCTAAGGGATCTCAATATCATCGGTCTTTCCCCCAATTCTCGTTCCGATAGACAACTGACTTGCCACCAAACAAAATTCAAGGGTCAAACCTCAATGAGTGTAGTATCGAGTATCAACCGACTTTGGGTTTACACCAAAGACAGTTATCTCACTACGTCCTAAAAGCCAAGTTGGTCAATTAAGGTGCTAAAGTCAATTGATGCTTTATGACACCACACGGTGGCCCCGTATTCTCCTTGATTTACTCAAGGGCTACCGGTACAAAGCAAATTATCGCGTCAACGTAGCTACCATTTCAACTGTGTCGGTATACCCCGCACAGTTCCCTCACAGTTTATTGCTACTTACCTAAAAAAAGGTGCCCCAAATCCGGGTGTAGGATTAAAACAAACCCAAAAAAGGAACCATAGTGTAAAGCATGCAAGTCAAACAAAGAAAGCAAATAAATGTGATATATCCCTAAGGTAATCCCACTTTTATAAAAGTCCCCAGCAGAGTTGCCAATTCTGTGATACGGTGGGAGAACTGACTTGGGTGTTTTGTTTTTGATTGCAAATGTTACAGTTAGCAAGAGTCGCCATCGACTTTTCTTTTATCCAAAAGGAAAGGTGAAAAAGCACAGGAAAGACCTTTGAGATGTTTTCTTGAGTTCAGGGGGTAGATTATGAAAAGGGAAGGTATTAGCACCCTTTTCATCCATGGTTTTCCATGGGCTTCTTAGTCACTTGCTAGATCACCTGCTTTTGTTTGAAAATATGCTTTGTGTGGTTTTTTTGAAAGTATTTTTTAAAGAGTCCATTGTCTAGGCAAACTTTTGTAATGATTCTCGTTCGTAAGAATGTATACAAAGGTGTTGATCTTTTGAAAATGTTTTCAAGTTTTGAAAGATATTTTGGAAGTGTTGGTGTTTGCTTTGAAAATAGCAAGGATGTTATGTTTTGAAATGGAGCAAGTAACTAGGAACATTCTACCTACTCAAAAGTATTTCATGTTCATTTCCTTTCTTCCTTTGACATTGTTATCTTACCATTGATTTGGTAAGTAACCCTATCTTTGGATGTAAAAGGGATGGGCGTGGGTCATCGTATAACCACAATTAACAATGTTGCAAGATATATTAGCATTTTTCTTTAGGGACTAAGATCATTTTGAAAGGCAACATGGATAGCGTCATCGAGGGACTATGATCTTGTATTTTTGCTTGTTTTTGCTAAGATACCTCACATGCATAATATGGCCATTTTTGTAAGGCAACCAAGTGGATTTACCCTAGGGCTATTTGTGTGCAAGTGTATTGATTTTCATTCTTGATTTGTCTTTGATTAGGGTTTCCTATTGATTGGTTTTAGTCTTTCCATACAAAACCCTAATTACTAGCATTTATATATAAAGCGATAAATTGCGGAAATTAAAATTACTACGCTATTACAATACTTAGGGGAGGGGGTGTACAAATTATAAATGGGGAACATTGCAAGAATTTAAATCTAAATAATATTAAAACCATATTGAATTTTGAATAAATGTAAGAAATAAATAAATAAAATGCAAAAATGAAAATGTAAAAAAGAAAATGTAATTTTTGTTTGGTTTTTCATGAGAAGAGGTTTTTGACTTAATTAATTAAAATAAAATAATTAACTTAAAAAAGGAAAATAATATTAAGTTAGTAAACTAAATTAATTTAAAGAAAACAAGTTTTTTAGGGTTTTTGTGGATTTAATTAATTAGTAAATAAAAATAATTAAATAAAAGCTCTAAATTCTAAATTGATTTTAATTTGTAAGAAAAATAAATGATATAATATAATAATATTTAAAATAAATTATCTTAGTATTTTAAAAAAAAAAGTAAATTTAATTGTAAAAGAAATATTTTTATTCTTTTGTTTTCATGAAGAAAAATAAAAAATAAAATGTGAAAATAATAAATAAAAATATTTTTTGGGTTTTTTTATCACTAATAATAAAAATTAATATTAATAATAATAATAAAAATGAAAAATGAAAAATGAAAATAAAATAAAATGGGCCAGGATGTATGAACAACAAGATATGGGTTAGAGTGTAGCAAAAAAATAAGGCTTAAAGCTAAGGAGGCCCAGGCGCTGCAAAAACACAAAAAATGTCAAAAAAAAGTGGAAAAAAATGGAAAAAGGTCACGCTGGGGCTTGAACCCAGGACCTCATGGTGACAGGCACGCGCTTTAACCACTGGGGTGGTGATACATCTGTTAACTTATATCAAACCATAAATATATAACATAAATCTTGCACTAAACATACTTCATCTTCAACCTCCAGCCAGAAGCCCTGCAACTTATTCATTTCTCAACCATTTGCAAAAATGTAAACATGAAAATTGCTCCATTTTTTCATACGAATCCAACCATATAAATATCATGAACTATAAATCAAAGATGAATGAGAATTTCTAAAAGTACCAAATTCTGACCTAATTATTTTCAGAGATTCAATCCTAAAATTCTCCTAGCTCAATCAACATAAATGAAATCTATGGACATGTACAGCTTCAGGGCAATGATGTCTATATTTTATCTTCATAAATGCAAGCCTAATAATGCCTAAGTAATGAGATAGAAGTTCAAGAAAAATACCTTAAAACTGGAAATCGTGAAATGCAAATGAGCTTGATTCAAGGTGCTGCAATGATCAGGTTAGCTTCCCCAAGTTCCCAGGAAGCTAATGCAATGGTTTGCTTGAGCAATGGATGGATGGAATGGCTTGGAGAAGTCAATGTGCAATGCTCTATTTTTGGTTATGGAGGATATGGTAAATGATGTTACAGTAATGAAACAGGGACATGGATAGGTTACACTTGATCTAAGGAAGCTTTAGAGACTAAAAGGCCAAGAAACGCACGAGGGAAATACGAGTTTGGTGTTCAAGGTCAGAAACTGTGCAACAATGGAGTTTTTGAGAAATTTCTGATTTGAAAGAGTTTTGGTGTATTTCAGGGTGCTTAAGCTCGTCCTTTAGCTCACAAATAGTGCCTTTATTTATAAGAAACAAGTATGGAGGCTTATATCTGATCAAAATTCAAAATCACATGTTTAAGCTCAACATGTGATTTTTTGAGAAATCAAGTGTCAATGATTTATGTATTGGCTAAGATAGAATGGTTAAGCTTTAAACACACTTGCTTCTGACTTTGTAGATGGAGTGTGATCAGAGGGAACAAGTTAGAAGCTCAAGAATTGACTTTGCACAAAAAGCTTGCTTTTCTAAAATGGAAGTGCTCACTTTGTGCCATTAATGGAAATGTGGATTGGACAAAGCTAAAACCACTTGGATTAAAGCTAAAATTTTTGTGTAATCCATTAATTATGGATAGATACACAAGTTAGAAGGCCTGCAAATCAAGATTATACAGCCTAACATTGAAATTGAATTTTTGTTCATCATGAAAATGGCGTATAATTTTAGTTTGAAACCCTAACTTCCTCTCTTTGATTCTCCATGCTCAAGAATGATCTCAAGGAGTTCTTGGACATTTTGGAAAGCTTGTAATGTGCTATACAACCCCTATTTGAATCACTTTTGAATATTCCCATTGGAACTATATGAAAAAGTGCCATGAAGTTAGGCCAAAATCCTGCCTAAACTAGGGCAAAATTTCACTAAGTGTTTAATTTCAAGACCATGACTTCATGAATTAATAACTTGAGATCCAAGAATTTTAGGAGAAGTTGTATAAATAAATGTTGTAGATATCATGAAGATCTACAACTTTCATGTTGAAAGTTTCTTTTGAAAAATCTTGCATCATGGTGAAAAATTTGCTCAAAGTTGTAAAAAAACATGAAGTTTCCAACACTTAGAAAATTTTCTAAGTTTGAAAACTTTGACTTTTCAAAATGAAATCTTGAATTTTTGATTTCTTGATGAATAAGTTTCATATTTTGACATTTTTTGATGAATTGTGATCTTTGACACTTGATTTTGACCAAAAAGTCAATGTTTGACTTTTCAGTGTCAAATTGACTTTTGATCAGTTGACTGAAAATTCACTATCAATCCAATTGGTCTTGAGAAATGTTTTGGGTCATGCCATTAGGTCAAAATGGTGAAATTGGACTCTTGAGACCATACCTCAAACCAATTAACCATTTGCTAAGTCAAAAATCAGAAATTTCTCTTTCTCAGTCAAAACCCTAATTTTGATCATTTTGCCCTTTTGATGATTTGATCAAATTTCTTGAGGGATTAAGGTCCAAACTTGATAAAATGATACATATGAGTTTATAATGTTGATGTGGATAAAAAATTATGAAGTTTGACTATAAATTGGCCACAGTTGACTTTTTCCCCAATACAACTGATTTTTAGGTCAATTGCTCAATTGACTGAGCAAAAATGTAATTCAAGGCTTGAAACTTGACATGAGTAATCTTGGGGGTCCACAATGATCCATTAAAGTCATATGGGGCATTTAAAGTTCAATTATCCTTGTGCAATCTCAAACCCTAATTTCAGTCATCAGTGCTTAAGGAGGTGTCTTTAGTTTATCAACCCTAGTGCTGTCTTGGACCCAAGGAGATCTTGTGAGAAAATATTTGATAAATGAGAGGGAAAATTTTGGGGTACAACAGGTTTCCTTAGGGGAAGTCAACTGAACTTTGACCAAGCATAACTTTCACATGCTTCATCAAATTTTCCCCAACAAAAGCTCATTTTGAAGGAATTCAATTCTCTACAACTTTGTATCTCTAAGTTCAAGTCCAAAAAATGCTTCATTTGAGAGATATGAGTCAATACATTACAGGTCATTTCAAAAGTCAACAAAAAGACACTTTTTGTCAAGGGAACTTACATCAAGATAACGTCTCCAAATGCAAAAAATGATCAAAAGAGGGATTGTAGAGAACATCTTGAGCTTTCCAAAAAATCCAAGTTCACCTTCAAAAGATGAAAATTGAGAGAGTTATGACCAATGCAAGTTGGGAAATTTTGAGCAAGTGCATAAAGTTCAAATTGAGCAAGCTTGATATTTTAGACTATTGGACCATTTTTTAAAAGTCCAAACGTGCTCTATACTCCTTATACACCTCAGAACTTATTTATACACCCCTTAACCTATTTTTATTTTAATTATTTTAATTATTTTGATTTATTCATTAATAATACAAAATAAATAAAATAAAATTATATCTTTTACACAAGGTCCAAGTCCACATGTCTTTTTCCCTAATTTCAACCAATATAAATCCCATCAATTCTCATACAAGACTACACAAAAACCTTGCCTCTCAAACTTGTCAATATTTCCAAACTTTTTCAAGGAACCCTAAAGTTTTCAAACCCTTATTACATTTTCTTTCACCATAAACATGAAATCCAAATCAACTCCATTCACTTCCAGGGTAAGATTGGATTGTTTACAATGATCCAAATGGCCAGAAAACACTTATGCATGAGTCCCAATTTCATCCTTGTTTGAATTCTGTATTTTTTTTGTTATATTGCATTCTAAAGCTTACTAATGCTTACTATGTGTTCATGAGATCCAATAATGCAGAATAGAACAATCGTAGAGGTCCCATGCACGCTAAATTACAAAGTACCATGTTTGTATGGATCCGACTTGTTTGCTTCATAGCTCAAAAACCATGGATTTTTAGACCAAAATAACCTTGCCATTGGATTCGTAGCACTCGAATTAGGGGGTAGGATGTTTTTTATTACTAATCTTGCCTAATTTATAGGTTGAACAAGAGAGGGAAACCAGAGAAGACGACCGGAGCTAGGGTTTCGGCGCCTCTCCGGTCGATACATTCTTATTTATATTATATATATTAATTGTTTCAGCTATATTAATGGATGTATAGCCACCCCAGTGGTAGCGCGCTTGCTTCTAAGTCATTACTATGCCCATACGCGGGTTCAATCCTGGCGCTGAAATTTTTTTCATATTTTCTTATGTTTTTTCAGGACACATGTGAGCCACACAATGCGTCCATCATAGGCCATCATCTCATCACCATCAGATCTCCACAAGCTCAGATTTGACGCCCCAGATCTGCTGGACCATGGTGAACCCTCCTTGGAAGCCCCACTGGATATCACGCAGACATACTGGGCTTGATGTGTTAGGCATAGTAAATTTCTTTCCTCATACCCCCAGATTTTCTACTCTCAGGCCCAATCTCAATTTTATTTTGATTTTATTTTAACTATTTTTTTAACATAATTAGGTTTGCTTTTTTCTTAACTAAAATTAATTTAGACCTTAGATTTTTTTAATTAACTTAATTAATCTTTTTTTAATTAAATTAACTTAACTTTTTTTAATTAATTAACTTAGTTTTTTAGGGTTTTATTATTAAACTTTTCTTTCTTAAATTAAAATCAATCAGGGATTTTAGATTAATCATCAAACAATCGCAAAACAATTTTTTCGTTTCTTTCCTTTTTACCGCTTCGTGTATTACTTTCGCATTATTTGTTCCTAATTATGTTTCTGCTACAATATGTAAAGGTTTAATTCGAGTTTTATTTACTTTTCCCCCTAATTTTATGGTTTGTACCCCATTCCTTGAAGCTCTGTAATAGCTTAGGTTTACTTTCCACACCTATACTATGTATGTCTCTACGTATATATAATTGTATATTAACTAGGCATGTATGGCAAGATCTAAAACCAATCGTTAGATAACCCTAATTACAAGATAAATAATTGAATTAAATCACCACTCGCACACGCACCTCTAGGGTAACCTCACTTGTTACCTCGGAAAAAACATGGTCATGTCCCTCGAATGTAGGGGTACCATTAGCAAAGACCCCCAGTTAAAGTCATCATAAAGATCATAGTCCCATGATGTCCCTCTAGTTACCTATGAGAAATGATCTTGTCCCTCTTTGTTGCCTACGGATATATGATGACAGTCCCTTCGAATTGCTAAGGTATCCCTATATATTGCCTTCTATGACCATAACGACGACCATGCGCCTATCCCTTCACATCCAACGATAAGGCTTCCTACTAACTAATGTTAGGATAACACTAACTAAAGGAGGAGGAAAACAATAAGAAAGACCTTGATTAAGGGTAGAATGATGTTAATCGCTTGCTCACAAAACCAAAAAAACATATTTTTCACACAAACACTTCTTCTGAAATATTTTCAAAAAACAAACACTTTCTACGCATTCTTAACCAGTACAAGAATCATTACAAAGTAGTCATACTTAGGAATTTTCAAAATATTTTCAAACATACACACACAAAGCATTTCAAAAAGTGAGCTAGCGATTAAGAGCCCGTAGATAACTATGGATGAAAAAGGTGCTAATACCTTCCCTTTTCATAACCTATCCTCCGAACTCAAATAAATATCAAAGGTCTTTCATGTTATTTTCACCCTTTCCTTTATTGGATAAAAGAAAAGTCGGTAGCGACTCTTGTTATCCGCAACATTTGTGATAAAATGCAAAACTAAAATTCAGTTCTCCCACCGTATTACAGAATTGGCGACTCTGTTGGGGAGAACTAAAAAGTGGGGTTACCTTTAGAGCTCGATCACTTTTATTGCTTTTACTTGTTTGATTTGACTTCTTTACATTTCAGGGTCGTTTGGGTTTAATTTTTTGCAAAGATCCTATACCCGGATCTGGGGACATTTTAGGTAAGTAGCCATAGATCGTGGAAATAGTACGGCATAGACCGATATGGATGAACAAATGGCTAAGTTAGTGAAACACATTGGTTTATGTCGGTATACCGTGAGTTAGTCGAGGAGAATACTGGGCTGTTGCGTGGTGTCATAAGCACTAACTGAACTTAGAACCTTAATTGACCAACTTTGCCATTAGAAGGTAGTGAGATGGCCAACTTTGGTGCAGACTGAAGTTGGTTAATACTCGACACTACACTCATTGAGATCAGACTCTCAGGATATTTCGGTCGTAAATTAAATGTTGTGCTGAAACAATGCCTGAGAGAAAGATCGATGATATGAGACTCCTAGAACCCGATTACTTTTTTGAGGTCAGGTTGAGCCAACTAAACTTCAAGAGGGTACTTACCTACAAACTCCATGCAAGCCTAAACCTAAGGCCTTGTGTGCTTTTCTTGTGTTTTGATTAATTGTTCAAACACGACATCATGACATCATGACATCATGCCATATCATTTTCACTAACCATTTCAAGGATCTCAAGGACCTGTGATGCAGGTTATGATGAACCAGGCATTTAGCAAGGGGAAAGATGATTTATTTTCCTCTAGCCAATGTCGTCAAAGACCGAAGTGTGTTATCTTGTGTTAAAGGCTAGGACCCACTCGACACGGTGAGCTTGATTCTTATAGAAGGACATTCAAAGACCCAAAGTTCTTCAGTCAAAGCTACAACCAGGCTCAACTTCTAACACTTTTTTGTTTATCCCGTGAGATCTTTGAAAACATTGCATCCATATATCATACATCATCACATAACAAGTTTTCTCATCTGCTTACTTTTTATTTCAGTAAAAGATGGCCCTTGAACAAACTGTCAAGGACCTCCAAGCATAAAATGCCCATTTCCAAGAAAGGCTCTTGAACTTAGCTCAGGGGCAGAAAGACATGATGGCCCTCATCATAAAAGGGAAGAAGAAGAAAACCAGAAAAACAGTCGTCCTCAACATGGGAATAAGGTTCAAAGGTCCTCTCAAACAGATTCATAACGGTGATATTTCCTCTGATGAAGATGACAATCAGGGTGAAGAAGACAAAAGTGTAAGGACTGAGAAAGGTAGCAACATTTATTCTGATAAAATTCCAGAGGTCGGAGACTATTCTGACGAGTAATATCCTCCTACTGATGACCAATTTAAACAGGTGGAAGACCGTCTGAATGCCATGGAAATCCAGAAAGTGCATGGGCTGGATTTTGAAGAGTTGGGTCTTATTTCGGGGGTGGTCATCCCTCATAAGTTCAAGGTCCCCGATTTTGATAAATATGATGGCGTGTCTTGTCCAAAACTTCATCTAAGATCTTATGTTCAGAAGATCCAACCCCATACTGCTGACAGAAAGTTATGGGTTCACTTCTTTCAGAAAAGTTTGTTTGGTACACAACTTGAATGGTTCTATCAGCTGGAAGGAACCAACATCCGCACTTGGGAGTACCCGGTTGTTGCTTTTTACAAGAAGTATCAATATAATGTTGACCTTGCACCAACTCGCATGAAATTACAAAATATGACTATAGGCTCAAACGAGAGTTTTAAAGAGTATGCCCATAAATGGAGAGACTTAGCTGGAAGGGTGCAACCTCCCTTGTTTGACCGGGAGCTAGTTGATATGTTAAGGGGCACTCTGACAGGTCCATTATTTAATCATCTAATTGGGAATTCCTCATCTGGTTTTACTGAGCTGATTCTGACTGCGGAATATGTCGAAGGTGGTATCAAGAGCGGAAAGATTCTAATGACTGCATCTTCAAGTGCTATAAAGAAGACCTTCGGTGGTAAGAAGGAAACCAATATTGCGTATGGCTAGAAGGGCCATGTTAAAAATGACCGCAATCAGTCTGTGGGAGCGGTGTTAATTTCTAATCCTGCGCCTGTTCAACAATAACAACAGGGAAATCAGCGTAGGTCAGACACTCTGAGAAGGTAGTTCAAAGATCAACATGCCACTATCAAAGGCCTTACAACATTTACTGAAAGCGGAACTTGTTACACTACGGGATCCTCCTCAAAATCGAAACACCTCCTCTCCTTGATACAATCCAAATGTGAAGTGTGCTTACCATTCTAACAATCCTGGGCACGACACCAACAACTGCAGGGCCCTGAAAAACAAAATTCAGGATATGATTGACGACAAGGAAATTGAGTTTGACCCTCCGTAAAATCCCAATGTAATTACTGCACCAATCTCGAAGCATGAAAAAGGCATAAGTGCTATTAACGATGTTCTTTATGTTACTATTGTGAGTGAATTGGTTACTCCCCTACCAATGATCAAGAAGAATTTGTTGCAAGCCAGTTTATTTTCGGGTTATATTGAAAGATGTTATTGTTGCGCAGCCCAACCCAATGGCTACAAGTTACTGAAAGAAGGAATTCAACGCCTAATGGACAATCATATAATTCTAATTGAGAAGGTTTCGTCTGCTGAGAATTTGTGTCAAGACTTATCTATAATATTCGACACTACTGTTAGGATTACCTCCAAAGGTCCTGTAAGAATTACTGCCAATCCGAAATTTTCTCTTCTAATCATCACTACACTTGGAACTATCCTATATTCTTCGAATAAAACTATCCCGTGGAACTATGGATCCGGCGTCTACTACCATGGTGTTAAGCAAGATTTACCAACCACTGAAGATGAAGTTACTAAAGTTGCTAATCCTGACATTGAAAATATTGTTAGGACCAGTAAGGTTACTAGAAGCGGAAGGGTGTTCTCCCCAGAAATATCTCTGAAGATTTTTTCTACACCAGTTAAAGTTACCACTACCGAGTCAAGTACTGAAGTTCGGGGCAAAGAACGAATAACGGAGCCTGCCCAGGCTGAGGCACCAAAAGAATTTATAGTTGAAGACACCTCTAGACAAGAGTTTGAAGAGGTAGTGAAAATCATCCGCAAGAGAGATTACAAGATAGTTGAATAGTTGGGGTAGACCCCATCCAATATCTCCATGTTATCCCTTCTATTGTGTTCTGAAGACCAAGCACGGGCTTTAGTTAAAATTTTGAAGACTGATCACGTGCCACAAGATATTTCTGTCGATCAATTTGGAAGTTATGTTTCTAGCTTAACGTCTAATAATGGATTAGGTTTTCTGATGTTGATCTGACTCTGGAAGGGAGAAACCACAACAGATCCATGTATGTCTCCATTGAATGAAAGGGCACTACTCTGGCTTATGCATTGGTTGATATTGGTTCCTTATTAAATGTTCTACCAAAGGGTGCCCTTAACAGATTGGATTGCGAAGGGGTTTTACTGAAGCCTAATGATATTATAGTCTGAGCCTTTGACGGGTCAAAGAGGATGGTACATGGAGAAGTCTATCTTCTAATCAAGGTAGATTCACGGGTCTTCAAATCTACCTTATATGTAATGGTTATACGGCCATCTTATTCTTGCTTACTTGGATACCCCTAGATCCATGGGGTAGGAGTTGTTACCTCAATCCTACACCAGAAGCTAATGTATCCTGTGAACGGAAATATTGTTACTGCCTGCGGTGAAGAAGAGTATATGGTTAGCCAATTGAACTCCTTCTGGTATGTAGAGATGGACGGAGAATTCATCGAGACTCCCTGTCAGACTTTTGAAGTGATTTCCAATACCTCTACTGAAGATATTTCTGCAATCCCCAAGGTTACCAGGGTACCTCCCAAGACGGCTTCTTTGAAGGATGCTAAAGTTGTTGTAAAAGAAGGTGGTTGTACTATTTGGGGTCAGCTTTCTGATATTCCGTATAAATCTGACAAATTTGATTTAGGTTTTACTACAAAGGGTCAGAGGGTTGTTCGTCATGCTTGTGCTGGAAGACCTATGTTCCGTGTTAGAATAATGAGTCAACGCTATAGAAGAGGCTGACAGTGGTCATGACCTTGACAGTTGGATCTTTCCTACCATCGGCAATGGGCTGAGCAACTGAAGGCCAAAGACATTGTCTCTATCTCCTTTAGTCCGGAGTAATAGCTACATTTCTGTTTTTATTGCTTTAGAAAGTTTTGGTTATGTAATTTTCAAACAATGACTTTAAGCCTTGTGTCTTACCCGGGGCACAATGGCTCGTTTGTTAAGGGTTATCATTTCATAAACATATTTTCATTTAATAAAGCATTGGACGTTTTGCATTCAAATTTTGCGCTCTCTATCTTTCTTTTACTTTTGTCACTTTCAAATAGTTATGTGTTCTTACACACACCCAGACAAAATTGCAGATCCACATCCACTCTAGATCTCGTTGATAACGACTATGCTATTTCCACTTATGACTTTGAAAATCTGATCTACCAAGCCGAGGATGAAGGAGAGGAAGATTGTGAAATACTTGGAGAACTTGCTAGACTGTTAGTACAAAAGGAAAGAGCCATACAACCACATGAAGAGCTGGTCAAGGTTGTAAACTTGGGTTCTAAAATGGACAGGAAAGAAGTCAAGATAGGCGCCAACTTAGAGGGCAGTGTCAAGAACAGGTCGATTCAGATGTTGCATGAATATGTTGATATCTTTGCTTGGTCGTACGAGGACATGCCAGGGCTCGATACCGATATTATAGTTCATCGTTTGCCAATGAAAGAGGTTGTTCTCCAATAAAGCAAAAGGTTCGTCGTATGCGTCTCGAGATGTCAGAGAAGATCAAGATTGAGGTTATGAAGCAATTCAACGTAGGTTTCTTGGCTGTTACATCACATCCTCAATGGGTTGCAAATGTTGTTCCGGTACCAAAGAAAGATGTTAAGGTACGTATGTGTGTAGGTTACATGAATCTGAATAGAGAGAGCCCTAAAGATGACTTCCCACTTCCACATATTGATGTTCTAGTTGACAACACCCCTCAGCACAAGGTATTCTCTTTCATGGACGATTTCTTAGGGTATAATCAGATCAAGATGGCGCCTGAAGATATGGAAAAAACTACCTTCGTCACACAGTGGGGCACTTTCTGCTACAAGGTTATGCCTTTTGGGTTGAAGAATGTCGGTGCAACATATCAGCGCGCCATGGTAGCTTTATTCCATGACATGATTCATCACGAGATAGAGGTCTACATCGACGATATGATAGCTAGATCTCAGACTGGAGAAGAACATCTTGACCATCTGCATAATGAATTACAAGTCATTTTGTGATGAACAAGAATTCAATTTCAAACTTATGTTGCACAATCATGTTTTTCAGGCCTCTAAACCTCAAGATCTATCCATAATCAGAAGATTACACTTGCTTTTGAGCTATTATCCACTTGATTCAAGCTTTATCCAAGCAATTTTTTCATTTATGGCACAAAGTAACCATTCTATTCTTGTAAAGAGACTTTAATCACAAAGTCAACTTGTATGGAGCTTTGCACATGTTCTTTCTGCACAAGCATGCTCTATAAACTCAGAACAAACATGTTTAAAGTTGCTAGCCACCCTACAAGACATGTACCTTGCATTGAAACAATGTTTGTCAAGATAACTTCAAAAACAAGTCAAAAACTCATAACATGTGATCTTTGTTTTCTGACCTCCTCAAGTCCTCTAACCTTTTCCATATAATTATACAAGTGTATTGCAAGCTAACACACGATTGAACAAGCCCTCAAACTCCCCAAAACCAAAAATTTCCATACAAGCACAAAAACTTGTCATTTCTGACTTTGAACTTAAATCTTCAAAACCACTCGTGCATTTCTTGGAATTTTTGTTTCAAAAGCTTCCTCATACCAAATACAAACCATCCCTATCCCTGTTTTCAAGCTTTAACCTCATCTTCATCAACTTCCATAGCCAAAAACAGAGCATTGCAGTTGGACTTCTCCAGGACATTTCAACCACCCTCATCTCAAGCCAGCCATTGCATTAGCTACCTAGAGGTCCAAGGAAGCTAACCTGATCATCACCACTGCCTGAAACAAGCTCAAATCCATTTCACGATTTCCAGTTTTGAGGTATTTTTCTTGAACTTCTATCTTCATATTTAGGAATTGTTAAGCTTTGATTTGTGAAGATAAAATGTAGTCACCATTGCCACAAAGCTGTACATATCTATAGTTTGAATTTATATGGCCTGAGCTTAGAGAATTTTAGAGTTGAAGTTTTCTGAAATTTTTAGGTTTTGAATTAGGGCCATAGAAATTCTCATTCATCTTTGATTGTTAGCTTAAGTTATTTACATGGTTGGATTCGTGGGAAGAAATGCCACAACTTTCATGTTTGAACTTTTCATTATTGTTGAGAAATGAAGAAGATACAGGTCCTTTGGCTAGAGGTTGAAGATGAAGTGTAATCAGGGCGCATTTTGTATCATATATTTATTGTTTTATTTATATCAACGGATGTATAGCCACCTCAGTGGTAAGGCAGCGCGCTGGTAACCTCAAGGTCACGGGTTCAAAACCCAGCGCTGCCTTTTGCTTTTCACATTTTCACATTTTTCACATTTTTTGTTTGTTTGCAGCGCCTGGGCTTTAGGATGGGCCTAGTCTTTTTTTCCTTCACAACACCATTTGTATTACTGATTAATCCCCCTGACTTTTGCTTTATATTTTTATTTGTATTTATTTTCTTCTTCATTATTATTATTATTAATATTAATATTAATTATTATTATTATTATTATTATTATTATTATTATTTTCATAAAATCATAAAAAATCTAAATTTATTTTTATTTATTTTTTATACTCATGTATTTTGTTTTCCATAAGATAAAAAAACATTTTTTCTAAAAAATAAATAAATTTCCTTTCTTTTCTTAAACAATTAATTTTTAGACTTAGGATAAATTAATATTATTATTTTATTTTCTTAGTTAAAATTAATTTAGAACTTAGGTTATTTTAATTAATTAATTTTCATTTTATTCTCATTAATTTAAAATCTTTTCATAAAAAAACCCTAAAAAAATTCTTTTCAAATTAATTTCTTTTCTTAATATGTTTAAGTTAATTTTATTTAATTTTAATTAATCATTTTCTTTAATTAGGTCAAAAACCCTTTCATAAAAATACCCAAAAATCATTTCTTTTCCATTTATATTCTTGCATTTTATTTTCAACTTTATACAATATTCAATATGGTTGTAATAGATAATTAGGTTTAATTTTCTTGCAATCTCCATTTGTAAATTTGTACACCCCCCTCCCCTAATGATGTAATAGTGTAGTAATTTTACTTTTCGCAATTTATCGCTTTATATAAATGCTAGTAATTAGGGTTTGTATGGAAAGACTAAAATCAACAATTAGAAAACCCTAATCAAAGACAAAGAAAGCATGAGAATTAATACACTTGCACACAAGCACCCCTAGGGTAAAATCCACTTGGTTGCCTTATGAAAATGACCATGTTATGCATGTGAGGTATCTTAGCAAAAACAAGCAAAAATACAAGATCATAGTCCCTCGAAGACGCTATCAAAAGTTGCCTTTCAAAATGATCTTAGTCCCTAAAGAAAATTTCTAAGATACCTTGCAACATTGCTAATCATGGTTATACGATGATCCACGCCCGTCCCCTTTACATCCAAAGATAGGGTTACTTACCAAATCAATGGTAAGATAACAATATCAAAGGAAAAGAAATGAACATGAAAGACTTTTGAATAGGTAGAATTCTCCTAGTTACTTGCTTATTTTCAAAACAAACACCAACACTTTCAAAAACATCTTTCAAACCTGAAAACATTTTCAAAAGATCAACACTTTGTATACATTCTTACGAACGAGAATCATTATAAATTTTTCCTAAACGATGGAACCTTTTCAAAATATCTTTCAAAAACCACACAAAGCATAATTTCAAACAAAAGCAAGTGATCTAGCAAGTACCTAAGAGCCCATGGAAAACCATGGATGAAAAGGGTGCTAATACCTTCCCTTTTCATAATCTACCCCCCGAACTCAAGAAACAATCTCAAAGGTCTTTCCTGTGCTTTTTCACATTTCCTTTAGGATAAAAGAAAAGTCGGTGGCGACTCTTGCTAACCGCAACATTTGCGATAAAACGCAAAACACCCAAGTCAGTTCTCCCACTGTATCACGGTTTCCATACGCCTTTCACCGCCAGACTTTGCATTGATGGTACCAACAACATGGCCGAATATGAAGCGTGCATCAGGGGTATTAAAGCTGCTATTAATATGAGAATCAAGTTCTTAGATGTGTACGGGGACTCAGGCTTAGTAATCAGTCAGATAAAGGGAGAATGGGATACAAAGCACTCAAATATCATTCCTTATAGAGAGCATGTGTTGACCTTAATTTCATATTTCGAGGTAATTACTTTTGAACATATTCCACGAGAAGAGAATCAACTGGCAGACACATTGGCTACAATGTTATTTATGTTCATGGTCAGATGGGACAATGAAGCTCCTCGAATTACCATTGAAAGACTGGATGAATCGACACATTGCTACGAGGTTGACACTGACAAAGTAGAGGAAAAGCCTTGGTTTTACAAAGTGAAAAGATATCTTAAGGCTCAAGAGTACCCTGAGGGGGCATCTATCAACAACAAGAAATTCCTATGAAGGTTCTCCGCCAAGTTCTTCCTGAGCAATGGAATTATGTACAAGCGCAATCATGATTCAACTCTACATCGTGTGTGGACAAGAAAGAAGTGAAAAAGATTATGGAAGATATGCACGAAGGTATCTTTGGTACTCATTCCAATGGGCATACTATGGCTAAGAAGATTATGAGATCGGGTTACTATTGGTCAACCATGGAAACTGATTGCCATCACCACTCAAGAACTTGTCACAAATGCCAGATTTACGCTGACAAAGTACATGTGCCTCCGGTTTGTCTGAATGTCTTGACTTCTCCTTGGCCATTTGCAATGTGGGGCATTTATATGATTGGAGAAATCAAACCTATCACTTCTAATGGACATCGCTTCATCCTCGTCGCCATTTATTACTTCATGAAATGGGTCAAGACAACCTTGTTTACCTCTATTACTAAGAATATGGTCGCCTGATTCATTAAGCATAACCTTATATGTCGGTATGGTATCCCTGAAAGGATTATCACAGACAATGGTACTAATCTCAACAACACTATGATCACGGAACTCTACATGCAGTTCAAGATCAAACACCATAATTCTTCTCCATATTGACCGAAGATGAATGGCACAATGGAAGCCGCCAATAAGAACATCAAGAAGATTATGCAAAAAATGGTTGTGACCTAGAAAGAATGGCGTGAGATGTTAGCATTTTCTCTTCATGGTTATCGCACTTTAGCACAGACATCAACAGGGGTAACCCCATTCTCTCTGGTCTACGGTATGGAGGTTGTCCTCCCTGTCGAAGTTCAGATTCCTTCTCTAAGGATTATGAAAGATGAAGATTTGGGCAAAGACGAGTGGATTCAAATTAGGCTGGACTAGTTGAATTTGATTGATGAGAAAAGGCTTGCGACTGTCTATCATTGTTATATGTACCTAAAGTGTATGATCAAAGCCTTCAATAAGAAAGTTAAGCATCAGTTATATCAGGCTGGTGACTTCGTAATAAAGCGCATCATCTTACCATATTCTGACCCCAAAGGCAAATGGACTCCCACTTACGAAGGGCCATTTGTAACTAAGAGAATATTTTTGGGTGGTGCTATGATACTTACCACCATGGACGGTGAATATTGTCCGCACCAGGTGAACGCGAACATAGTGAAAAGATACTACGCATGAAAACGACCCTCTAGGTTGACTGGCCTAGGCAAAAATAAGGGCATCCCGGCGAACCAAAAAGGTTCTAGAAAAAATTAGGGATAAAAATATAAATATTATACACCCGGCAAGTCGAAAACCTGAAAAGGCGGCTTGGGCAAAAAAGGGTATCCCGGTGGACTGAAAACCCGAAAGGATGGTCCAGGAAAAAAATTAGGGATTAAAGCGTATGAAAATGTCCTGTCAGATCATCTACTTAAAGCCAATTTTATTACCGACGTCAAGTTCGAATGGTACATATCAATTCAGTAAACTTCTTCCGACAACAAGGGATGAGATGCTCGAAGACATAGGGGCAATAGCAGAGTTGAAACCCGACGAGATTATTTCCACATAGCTATATGTTTTGTTCTACTTTGTACCCTTTTCATTTTTACAACGACTTCCTCTTACTAGGATTTTCGTCTCTTCATACAAAAATCGCCTAATTTTGGGCAATTATCAATACAAATACAATTCCCAAATTCAAATTTTGTTTTACTTTTTTTGTTTTGTTTGCGAAAACGTCCAATGACTAAATTGAATGAACATATGAATATGATTACTGTTAACAAATATATGCATAAAAACATGAATAAGAATTTACTTAAGACTCTAGGAATTGGGATAACATTCAAGCCATCCACAATTAATCACTGAGGAATCCCCATAGAACAACCTCCAAGGAATTATCCCCATAGAGTCATATTCATAAGCTCATTCCCGACAAAGATACATTCCTCTGCAAGACAGGAATTGGGACATCTTCAAGGAATTAACCTAATCACACTCCCTAGCAGACCCCCTAGCAGATAAAGGAGTGTGATCTTTTCCCCGTCAATGTCACTAACCTACGGAGTCCTAATCCTCATCAGAGATTATAGGATCAACACAATCCATAGGAATTCTCTTCCCCAGTTGAGTTTATTGCTCCAACACTATAAAACCCCCTGCAGAATTCTCTTCTCCAACATGGCTCATACTCCTCAGCAGAGCATTTCCTCAGCAGGGTATTCCTCAACAGAGTTTATTTCTCCAGCAGGGTTTATTTCCCCAACAGGGTTTATTTCCCAACCAATGTTTATTTCCCAAACAAGGTTTATTTCCCCAGTGGAATTCAGTCTTCCCAGCTTGAGTCTATTTTTATGACTACAATAAATCACCAGTAAAATTCCTCTTGTTAGCAAAGGACAGTCCAGACTGCTATCCCCAGAGAGTTGCTACAGAATCTGAAACCAAACCAAATATCGTTTAACCTTATCCTCACAAGACGAGTCAGAATCCATATTAGAAACTCGATCATACAGCACCTCGAAAGGTTATCCATCTCTTTTATCCCCAATCAGGGTATACAAGAATTAAATTCCCCAATAGAGCGATGAATGACCAATGGTCTTGAACTCTGCTGCCCAAACAGAAATCTAATTCCCCAACGGAGTTTCTTCAAACAGAAAATAGGAATCCACATCGAAAACATTCTAAACAGAGATTAAAGATTACACATATCCTTCATCCCGAGCAACAACCAGGGATTTATACAAAACTACTTATACGCTTCAATTACATCTTACATTCATATACCATTTATAAATATCATAGCATACACATACCAAATGCATATAGAACACTATCATTTACTTTGATAACATCATTACGTAATGCATTTCATACATCATGACATTGCATACAGCTAACTCTTTATCTTTTCAGGTAAAAGTCTACAAACAAACGAATATCATCAATAATTTTCAAACAGGTCGCAGATTAATTCCTGAAATAAGACAGGGAAACTATTTGTATGACCAGACATAAATTAACTCCCGAAACAGGACAGGGAAACTATATTTCTATCTTTATATCCAGATGAAGACCAATTCCCGAAACAGGGTGGGGCAACTATCTTTATCATCGGGTGGTATGAACTCCCGAAATAGGGCGAGTTTACCAACAAAAACAGATTGTAAATCAATTGCCGAAAAATGACGAGGCGACTATCTATATGACAAGCATTTCCTTCAGAGATTCATTCTGAAAAGCATTTCCCTCAGATAGGATCAGATAGATTCATTCTAAAAAGCATTCCTCAAATACACTCAAGCGTAGACTCATTCTGATACTTCTATCAACAGTTACTTTGAATGGTGTCTATAATCCTATCTCCGACGACTCTCTATCGCCTCTTTGAATGGCATCTTTAAGCCCATTCAAGAAATATTATCAACCAACATTGTTACCTCCTGAACTAGCGGGTGCAAATTTCTGGGCAATTAAGTGTTCAATCATTTTCTACCTTCAAGTCACGAATGGCGGACATGCCAATCTAACTCTCCAAGTTTAAGAAGATTGAACATGGCCCATTGTATACCCCAAAATTTTCTATCCCATTTTCTTTAATACATTCTCCTAGGGTTCTCAAATGCTTAAGGTTGCTCAATAATTGATCAGACAAATCTTCCTCTTAAGCAATGGGTCCATAACTAGAGTTTTGTAAGATTTGGTTTTGAAGGTCTCAAGTTGTTTTCATGGTTCTTCATATGTATCCAAGAATTCTTATATCAAGTTTCAAGCCTTTCATCACAAGTTTGCTCAGTCAATGGATCAGATGACTAAAAATCAATTGTATTGGGTAAAAAGTCAACTATGGTCAACATACAGTCAAACTTCAAGATTTTTAGTCAACATCAATATTTTAAAACTATATTCATCATTTGATCAAGGTTTGATCACGATTCCTCAAGAAAAGTCCTCAAATCATCCAAAGTCAAAGTTCCCAAATTAGGGTTTCCTTAGGGGAAGTCAACTAAATTTTGACCAAGCATAACTTTCACATGCTTCATCAACTTTTCCCCAACCAAAGCTCATTTTTAAGGAAATTCAATTCTCTAAAACTTTGAATCTCTAAGTTCAAGTCCAAAAAATGCTTCATTTGAGAGATATGAGTCAATACATTACAAGTCATTTCAAAAGTCAACAAAAAGACACTTTTTGTCAAGGCAACTTACATCAAGATAAATTCTCCAAATGCAAATATGATCAAAAGAGTGATTGTAGAGAACATGTTGAGCTTTCCAAAAAGTTCAAGATCACCTTCAAAATATGAAAATTGAGAGAGTTATGACCATTGTAAAGTTGGGAAGTTTTGAGCAAGTGCATGAAGTTCAAATTGAGCAAGCTTGATATTTTGGACTATTGGACCATTGTTTAAAAGTCCAAACGCGATCTATACTCCTTATACACCTCAGAACTCATTCATACACCCTTAACCTATTTTTATTTTAATTATTTTTATTATTTTGATTTATTCATTAATAATACAAAATAAATAAAATAAAATCATATCTTTTACACAAGGTCCGAGTTCACATGACTTTTTCCCTAATTTCAACCTATATAAATCTCATCAATTCTCATACAAGAGTACACGAAAACCTTTCCTCTCAAACTTGGCAAAAATTACAAACTTTTTCAAGGAACTCTAAAATTTTCAAACCCTTATTACATTGTCTTCCACCACAAACCTGCAATCCCTATTAACTCCATTCACTCCCAGCGTAAGATTTGATTGTTTACAACAATCCAAATGGCCAGAAAACCTTATGCATGTATCACGATTTCATCCTTGTTTAAATTCTGTATTTTTTGTTTTACTGCATTCTAACGCTTATTAATGCTTGCTATGTATTCATGAGATCCAACAATACAGAATAGAACAATTGCAGAGGTCCCATGCACGCTAAATTGCAAAGTACCATGTTTGTACTGATCTGGCTTGTTTGCTTCATAGCTCAAGAACCATGGGTTTTTAGACCAAAATAACCTTGCCATTGGATTCGCATCCCTCGAATTAGGGGGGTAGGATGTTTTTGATTACTAATCTTGCCTATTTTACAAGTTGAACAAGAGAGGGAAATTGAAGAAGACGACCAGAGCTAGGGCTTTGGCGCCTCTCCGATCGATACATTCTTATCTATATTATATATTAATTGTTTCAATTATATTAATGGATGTGAAGCCGCCCCAGTGGTAGCGCGCTTGCCTCTAAGTCATTATTATGCCCATAAGCGGGTTCGATCCTGGCGCAGAACAATTTTTTTTCATATTCAGATCTGACGCCCTCATACGCCCTCATCTCATCACCATCAGATCTCCACAAGCTCAGATCTGACGCCCCATATTTGCTAGACCATGGTGAACCATCCTTGGGTGTTCCATTGGATCTCACGCAAGCATACTGGGCTTGTTGTGTTGAGCCTAGTAAATTTATTTCCTCATACCCCCAGATTTGCTACTTTCAGGCCCAGTCTCAATTTTATTTTGATTTTATTTTAACTATATT
The DNA here is from genome assembly GCA_948472305.1 of Vicia faba. Taxonomy (NCBI): domain Eukaryota; kingdom Viridiplantae; phylum Streptophyta; class Magnoliopsida; order Fabales; family Fabaceae; genus Vicia; species Vicia faba. Next base: position 1,267,623,152 of record OX451736.1, on the reverse strand, counting down.
TTTTAACATGATTAGGTTAGCTTTTTTCTTAACTAAAATTAACTTAGACCTTAGGTTTTTTTTAATTAACTTAATTAATCTTTTTTTTAATTAAATTAACTTAACTTTTTTTTAATTAATTAACTTAGTTTTTTTAGGGTTTTATCATTAAACTTTTCTTTCTTAAATTAAAATCAATTAGGGTTTTTAGATTAATCATCAAACAATCGCAAAACAATTTTTCCATTTCTTTTCCTTTTTACCGTTTTACGTATTACTTTCGCATTATTTGTTCCCAATTATGTATCTGCCACAGTATGTAAAAGTTTAATTAGGGTTTTATTTACTTTTTCCCCAAATTTTATGGTTTCTACCTGTAGAGGTAGAAATGTTTAAGATTAAGCCATTGGATTGACTAGACTTATACATATCAAAATAAAAATCACCACCGCGCTTTATTGTTTCCAAAGGAATGGGAAAAGAGCGAGTAACCCAAAAAGAGGGGGAAAGATTCAAGGTAAGGGGGTTGGTTATGCAAAGGGAAGGTATTAGCATCCTAAACATATACGGTACTCCGCAGGAACCTCTTTATAAAATCTGTATATTTTGGCTATAAAATGTTGTATAAAAATAGATGGTAGAGGTGAGAAAAGAAATATATTTTTATGATTTTTGCACCCGCCGCGGTTGCAAACCTTTAGTGCCTACGTACCACCTTTTATGGAATATGGGATCAGGGTACACGTAGTTCCTATTTTAAAAAATTTAAAACATAAGCATGTTAATTGATTTTATAAGATAAGACATCATCGTTATTATCCGTGTGGAAAAACATACTTACTATCCACAATCATGAGAAAGGAGAATTTGCATCATCTTAAAGTGGAGGATATGGATTGGATTTTAAAATCAACAATGTCTCACTCAACACCCAAGTGGAAAATATCTCTCTTAACTACATATTGTAGAAGTATAGTTATTTGCATCACTACAAGGATTGACAAGAGTCTAATATTTTGAGAAATGTTTTAAAATAAAAAGCCAAAGTGGAAAAATGGTTTGAAATGAGATTGATTGATTTTTAGTCTTCTCACAAAAAATGTCAAGGTATTATTAAGTTGATTGAAGTTTATTTATGAAAATGCTTTGAAAATGCATGGACATAAGTCCAAGTTTATTATGAAAGTGGTTCAAGTTTAAAAACAAGAAGAATTTTCAAAAGGAGTAAGAAGATTGTTGAAATTAAAGAAGATGGGAGAAGAAAAAGAGACTATCCTAAAGCATAAGATAAAAGCTAGGGATATGAACCATCTAACCAACAAGAAGCCAATACTTGACATTATGAGTCAAGATATAATTCTCATTCTTTGGATTGAAACCAAGAAAGCAAAAATACTAGACCTCTTGAGAGAACCAAACTTCAAGTGTATTAAGTCTTCACAAAAATTGGGCAGAGTAACGGTTGTATACGGGTGAATTCCAAATTACAGACAAAGAATGTAATCACAATAACCTGCACAAGAAAAAAACAAACAACCCAATGTCTTGAGGTAAACCTCAAGAACTCCAGACAAAATATCAATTAAGGTCACAAAGTCTCCAACATAGGCCAAGGTTTCTAATCCTAAGTCCAAGAAGTCCAATGCTCCATAATGCCAAGGATAGTAACCAAATAGTAAAGTATAATTAAAGCTTTTTATGGTTCATGTTGATTATTAGGTGTCTTAGAAGAGAAAATAAAAGCTCAAGTGAGCAAAATAAAAATGACATGAAATGTAATGCTTAAAGTAAATGGTACATAAAGCATAAAAAATGAAATCATAAAGTAAAAACAACTTAATAATTAGTGGTTAGTTGGATGACCATCTTGAAACTTACATTTGGAACTCATTAGAGGATAGGTAGAACCAAAGCCTCCACACAACAAGTTGCATTTGCTTTTTGTCAAGTATATCATCCATTTGGAATCCTCAAAAGTACCATTTAATGATCAACGATGTTTAAGTGATCAGTGTTGACCAAAAGTGTTGTAGATCCATTAGAGGATTGGTAGAACCAAAGCCTCCACACAATGAATCTCAAGGTTATTGGATCAAAGAGATCAAATTAACATACTTGGGCTTGCAAACATATGTTTGGGCCACGAATGATCATTTATTCGAATCGAGACAAAATTTAGCGCTATGTTAAGCAATCGTAAGTGGACTTATGTAGAAGTTGCACCTATTTTGAGACCGATCAATAGCAATCTATGCACCATTTGTTTTGAGACATGATATAGAGATCATGCTCTAATAAAACTTAATGCAATAAGAAAGGGATAAGACGAAGAGGGGTGGGAAAGAACATACAAACCACATTTGAATTAAATTTCAATTAAATTATTATTAAAATCATTCATCCATTTTTATGGAGTTAAACTCAAGACCATGGATCCAATGATGTTAACAAAGTTCATAATAAAAAATTCAACCGAAGATCTGCCAGAAAATAATCACAAAATAATATTGCATTTAGTATATACATTAAAAAGCTTTTAAAATATTTTAAAATAGAAATAAAAGAGAAAAATATCAACTATGTTCAAATTAAGCAAGAAATATAAAGTAAGACCATAGAAAAATCAGAAATGAACTAAAATGATTTTATAAAATTTTTGGTAATTTTTCTAAGTCAGAAACTATTTTTAAAATTAAAAGAAATGAGTAAAATAAACCAAAAATGATAAAAAATAACAAAGTCAGAAATAAAAAATGAATGAGGTCACCAATATTTGTCACAATATCATTGGATCATTCCATAATTTTTTAGAATTTAAAAATGCATAAAAGTATTTTTAAACATTTAAAACAAATCAAATAAAGTGAAAATTTATTTTAAAAAATATCAAAACACAATAAATTTGTGAAAAAATAAAAATCAGAAAGAGAAAAATCAAAAATATTTTTCATAATTTTTTCAGATTTTTTGGACTTAAAATGATTTTTCTATGATTTTTTGAAATTTAAAACAATTAAATATAAAAATCAGAAAAGAAAAATAAAGTCAAAAATATGTGGAACATTGGATGAGAGTCAAAACGCGTTAGTAATCAAATCCAAGGGATCTGGTGCGCTGTGCATATCATGATCATTAGTGAATAAAGCATAGAATTAAAAATAAAATCAAATTTCAAAAAAACAAGTGGCACACCTTCATTGGTTGGAAGATTACACGTTGGTCATCTTCAACCTCCAGCCAACTTGAATTACAGGTCTCTCAAACTGTAAAATCAGAAGCGCAGACCTATGCCATTCGCTTCATCTCTTCAAGACGAAGACAACCACACCTTCGCGACAAATTTATATAAACTGTAGCTCAAGCAATTTGAAAGGAAAGTTTTGAAAAGGGATTTGAAATTTCATGGTCAAAATGTGTTTCCAGATAAAAGTAAGTGTTGCAACTAGAACCAGGGCAATGAGAGCATCATAATGATATCAAAGTTTTGAAGAATTGATGGAGAAATCTACCTATTGAAGTTGAGTTGCAGAGCTCTAAAACAGGACTTCTATGGAGCAATATAGGGCACGATTCTTGAAGGTAATTGTATGGTTAGCTTCAGGGAAGATCAAGGAAGGTAAATTGATAAAAAAAATTGGATTGAAAAAGGCTTGAACACATATTTCGAAGTTGCAGAAAATTGAGTTATGGAACAAGTTTGGCAGGGTGATTCTGGCTATCCAAGCTTGAGAAAATGAATGAGGGATGACCCTCTATTTATAGGGAATCAAATGGAATGTCCAAGCGTGTGAAATGATGAAGTTTGGAGGAAAATCGTGTGAAGTTGCAAACAAGAAAAGTGTGACTTCTAATTTGATCAAAACTTATCCAAAACACGCGTTTTGTTGTGCTAATCACTTCTGGAAGTTCACTAAACATGTTTAGAGGCAAAAACGCGCAAAAACAAAGTGTTTACAAGCTAAATCAATGATTTCAAATTCTGACTTTTGAAGAAACTTCAGTTTCAAGTTACCAAGTTCAAATCAATGTCATTCTCAGCTCAAGGGGTCTTAGGGCGTGATTCTTGATACTTTAGAAAGATGATGTTACAAGCTTTGCAATGGAAAAAGAATGAAATAAAATGGATGCTTGAGCTGAAAGTTGCATTGAGTCAAAGTTGCAGAAAAAGGGTTGACTTTCCATACTTAGAAATATTTCAAGTTTTTCGTCAAAAGTGACCTATAATGTTTTGCATCCAAACATGGCCTTCCACTTGAAATTTTCTCTTGACCAAAAAAGATGGCATGAAATAAACCTCTTAAATTTAACTTTGAAACTTTAACCATTCAAAATCTCAAAAAATTGAGAGAGTTATGAATTGTTGAAGTTGGCAAAAAATCATGAAATGACCTATAATCTTTTGTATCCTTAGGGCATCTTCCATCCATTTTCTCACTTTGCATATAAAAGAAGGAATAAATTTCATTTCCTCAAGATCATTATGGAAAAGAGTGGGCTCAAGGTGATAAAAATTGACCAAGTTATGATCATTTGAAGTCACAAATGAGAAATTGGGATTCATCTGGGGGACTTGTAATCTTTCTTCATCATCAAGTTTATTCCATATGAAAACTCATTAAAAATTTGGAAGTGATTTGTTAATAAGCCTTTGAAGAGAAGGATGTCTTTGGAATCACTCAAAAATACCAAAAGATGAGCAAGATATACTTCTTTGAAGTTCAAAATCCTAGCTCTTAGATCAAGAAAATGCTTTGAGGAACCTTGACAATTTTGAACCACCTTCTTGTACTAACACTCTTGCTTTGTAAATAGAAGTTATTGAGGATGAAAATGAGAATTCATATCCACCAAAACCACTTCCATATCTTGAGAATTTATAGAAATATGCACTTGTGACCAATGGGAACAAGGCCTTGTCCAACCATGACAACTTCTTCAATCAACCCCTTGCACTTTTGAATCAATCTTGATAACTTGGAAATGTAGTGAACCAAAATATCCTTGCCATTCCATACCTTCCAAAACAACTTTAGTGGTGAGGTTTGGACTTCTCAAGCTTTATTGACTAGGGCATGGAAGTAAATCATGAACCCATGGAGCAACTTTCTAAGCCTCATTTCCTTTACCTACATTATTAACAAGTAAGACAAACCAACATTGCATTTTATTAATTAAAAAGAAAAACAAGACAAAATAGTCATGATCACAAAAGAAAACAAGTCAAGGTTCTTGGTGATTCCTCAAAGAGCAAAGCTAAAGATATGCAGGAGAACCAAAAGCCCTAATGTGATCTTGTTGTGATTGAATCAACATGGTATGATGAATGGATCTTAGGGGCAAAAATTGGGGTACAATAGCTGCCCTTATTTAAGTTTCTTCTATCCAGAGATACGAAGGTTAAAAATCTTCGTGTCGACGCGATCGAAGATACTTAAATATAAAACAAACCCTATTTTTGACCCTAAGATGCCATGCAATTCTTATGAGCATGAATGCATATGAACAAAATCAAAGAGACGCAAAACACCGCTGGGGATGTAACAAAGGAAATAAAGAAATAAAAGAGAAACCCGACCAGGAAAATAAATCACTGGTGGATTAAAAGACCTGACTCATAGAGGCTGATAAAAAGTCAAAGGATACACCAACTTCTACTGAAGGCGAAACTACCAACGTTCACTGAAGGTGGAAAGAGGAAATAAATAACAACACCGGCGTTTACTAACGGTGAGCTACCAATGTTTACTGAAGGTAGAGAGAAAGAATCATCGATGTTCACTGACGGTGAACTACCAACTTTCACTGAAGGTAGAAGGAAAAGAAATATCATAGCATCGCCGTTCACTGACGATGAACTACCAATGTTGACTGAAGGTAGCAAAGAGATAACAATCACCAACTTTCACTAATGGTGACCTACCAACTTTCACTGAAGGTAGAGAGAGAATATCATAGCATCGTTGTTCATTGACGATGAACTACCAACGTTCATTGACGGTAGCAAAAAGATAACAATCACAAACTTTAACTAAAGGTGACTTACCAACTTTCACTGAAGGTAGAAAGAGAATATCATAGCACCACCGTTCACTGACGATGAACTACCAACGTTCACTGAAGGTAGAAAAAAGATAACAATCACCAACTTTCACTGATGGTGACCTACCAACTTTCACTGAAGATAGAGAGAATATATCATAGCACCTCCATTCACTGACGATGAACTACCAACGTTCACTGAAGGTAGAAAAAAGATAACAGTCACCAATTTTCATTGAAGGTGACCTACCAACTTTCACTGAAGGTGGAAAGAGAATATCATAGCACCACCGTACACTGACAATGAACTACTAACGTTCACCAAAGGTAGCAAAAATATAATAATCACGAACTTTCACTAAATGTGACCTACCAACTTTCACTGAAGGTAGAAAGAGAATATATCATAGCACCTTCGTTCACTGACAAAGAACTACCAATGTTCACTGAAGGTAGCAGAAAGATAACAAGTTTTTTTTTTAAAATTCTAGAGTTTCACCCAGAAAGGGTCTCAACTTCTTCTTTAACTAAATCACTCTTCCTGGAAAGGGTGATATATAAGCTGTCTCAAATAAAGAGACATGTTACTTCCTGTTATAGGAAGGATTGTAAAAATGAATTTCTGGGGAAAGCAATATGGCTTCCTGGGGAATGAATCATGACTTCCTGGGGAAATGCCAACATATTCCTGCTGAGGAGATAAAAGTCTTCTCGTGCAAAATAAATGCACATTCTCAAACCAAAACTCGAAGCTTTCAGACGTCCAAAGTAATAATATTGCTGGGAAACAAAGATTCAATCCAGAAAAAAACTGGAGTAAAACAGTCTACCAAAATACATTCTTTGAGAAATGAACTCAATAGGGAAACCTAAATCATCCAGTTGAGGAGTTGTGCAGGAAGGCTAAAGCAAAAATCTTCCACGAGGGATAACTCAGTGGGGAAATTGAAAGAATATACACTTTCTGCTTAAGGCCGACACTCTATTGGAGAGAGGACAACACAAATCTGCAAAACAGGGTAATATGTCCACAAAATATTAATGGATATATGTTGTACCCAAAAATTTGCCCTCCCATTTTACTCAACATATGTTCATTGAGATCCTCAACTTGCTCAAGGATGCCCAAGAGTTGACCAGACAAACTCTCTCCTAAAGCAATGAATCTCCAACTAGGGTTTCCATTTTATCAAGATGGGGGAGCTCCAAAGGCCTCATATGCTCTCCATAGTCCTAATATGTTCTCAAGACCATTCATGCCAAGTTTCATGCCTTGCACAAGAAGTTTGTGCAGTCAACTGTTCAGATACTTGAAAATCAACTGTATTAGGTCAAAAGTCAACGGTGGCCCCGATACAGTCAAACTTCAAGATTTTTGGTCAACATCAATATTTTGAAGTGATACCCATTATTTTTTAATGGTTGATCATGATTCCCCAAGGAATGCTCTTAATTCATCAAAACTCAAAAGTTGCTAAATTAGGGTTTCTCAGGAAAAGTCAACCAAACTTTGACCAAGCATAACTTTCTCATACTTTATCAGAAATTTCTCATCCAAGGATAATTTTGAAGAGAATTCAATTCCCTACAACTCATCATCATCCCTCAAGTTTAATAAACGCACTCATGAAAATATATGAATTCAGACATTATATGTCATCCCAAAAAGTCAACAAAAACACCTTTTGGGTCAAAGATTCTTATATGAAAATGTAAGATCCATTAAGATGAAACCAAAAAGGTTATTTAGGGGACATCCTAATATTTCTAAAAAGTCCAAGAACACCCTCTTAGGGTCAAACGTTAAAGACATGCATTGTGAAAGTTGGCCATTTTTGGAGAATTATCAAAAGTCAACAATGCCAAAAATTGTATTTTTTGGCAAATGGGCCTAACTTTTTATGCTTGCATCTTACTTCCAACAATGCCCACGACCCAAACAATCTTACATATTTTATTGAATTTATTTATTTAATTTATTTTTATTTTAATCATTTAAAAATCAAATTAAATCAAATAAATGATATAAAATATGGAAGATTTGTTTTTTATCTGATTTTGAATGAAATGCAATCCATTTATGCTGCCAAAACAGAATCAAATCGTGCCAAGGTTGATTGGAGTGTGTGATACGGTGGCAGAACCGACTGTTAATACTGGTTTGTGTTTTGCGTTTTTTATTCGCAAAATGTCGTGGTAAGCAAGAGTCACCATCGACTATTATTTTATCCACTCAGGAAAAGGAAAAAGAACAGAAAAACCTTTTTTGAGATGTTTCTGAGTAAAGGGGGTAGATTATAGAAAGGGAAGGTATTATAACCCTTTCCATCCATGGTTTTCCATGGGCTCTTAGGTACTTGCTCATTTTGAAATTTCTTGTGCGTGCTTTGTTTTGAAAAGTTTTGTTTTACTTTGTTTTAACCCTTGTTTCTGTCCTCAAGAGTGTTACAAAGTTGTTTTTGAAAACTTTGTTTGAAAAGTGTTTGTGTGAAAAAGTTTGTTTGTTTGAGCAAGTACCTAGGAACTAATCTACCTACTCGAAAAAAGTCTGTTTGTTTTCCTTTTAGACAATGCTATCCCATTATTAAGAAATAGGTAGTATCGTTGTTGGAGTTTTTAGGGACATTCGAAGGGACAAATACGATCACAAAAGCAATGTTAGGAAATGTTAGTAATCATCCTAAAGCCTTAAAGATCTTTTTTTGAGGCAACATCCGAATGGGTCATTTTAGATCTTTCGGGGCTAGATGACAACCACTAACAAACCCTATACTTCATGACCATTTACCGAAGGCAACCGAAGTGGAGTAAACCCTAGGAGTGAGCATGTGTGAGTGTATGTTTTCAGTTAATTTATCTTTGCATATTTAGGGTTCTCTACTGTATTAATTTTTAGTTAGTCTTTCCATACAACCCTATTAACATACATCTAAGCAGTTTATAGTTTGCGTAAATTAAAGCGAGAAAGTTAAAAGTCCTAGCTATTACAAGGCTTTTGCAGATACATAATTATCTTGACTGAAAATAAAAATGCGGAAATTTAAAACCCTAATTAATCTATTACAACCTTGAAGCAGGTACAATAATTGGAAAAATAAATAACTACGCGCGAAGAATTAAGACGAGAATAAAGTCTAAGTCCTAAAAAATCTAATCAATTAAAGAGAAAATATTTTTGTATTTTTATTATTGAGAAAAATATTTGAAATCTTAACAAAAATATAATTACTTAAAGAAAAATATTTTTGTGTATTTTTTAGTGAGAAAACAATTTAATTACAAATTAAACCTAATTCTATAATTAATTTTAAATAAAAAAACAATCAAGTTAATCTAATTAAACTATTTTATTTTCAATAAAATTAATTTCAAGAAAAACCTAATTTTATATTTTTTGTGATTTTTGATTTTTATGATTTTTTTGTTGTAAAATGATTAAATAAATAAAACAAATAGAATGATAAATAATAAAAAAATAAGAAAAATAAAATTGGGCCTGATGTTGTTAGCAACTTGGGGGTGTGGAATGGAATTGTTAAGCCCAGAATTATAGGCCCATTTGCCTACGTGGGGATTTAGTGCAGCTGGCCTTCAGGAGGTCCACCATGCGCCTGCATGCTTGAGGAGTTAGATCTGGCCAGGACATGATCTGATGGCATGGATTTGAGGATGCATGATGGCCCTTTTGAAGGTGAGGCTCGCTGGATCTGGGACAAAGAAATTGGAAAATATGAAAACGTGAGATTCTGGGATCGAACCCATAACCCTTTGCTTCACCGCCTGTGCCTTTTCCATCTGTGTTGGGATGGTTAGTTGTACATATAATAACATAGATAAAATATAAAGGAAATAAAATGGTATTTCCCAAACGCGCGCATGATTCATATCACCCAATGGGATTCTGCCACCTAATTGTCTTCTTCCCCATAACTGTTTTTTTTTGCCACACTTTTACCTACAGTCATTTCCGTCACTAAAGGCTATAGTGACAGATCTTGTTTGTAGCCATAAACCTGTTAAATTCAAAAATGCAGCACAAGTAGAATAAATTCAAACCAAAGATATGGATCAATTGCAAATGATCTTCTAAGCATGATAGTACCCCTAATTTTATCCAATTTTGCCTCTATATGGAATTCCCAATTTGGGGCCTCAAAACCCTAACAATGGCATCGTGCCATTCCTGCACTTAAACATCAATCAAACCAATCAAAAACATTGCAAATATGATAGCAAGCATGGATATATGATCAAAACATGTTTATGATGGATAAATTATTGAAAACGATTCTTGAAAAAAGATGCAGACCGTGGCACTGTGAGGCGGGATTTCTGAAGGTTTTTAGGCTTAAGGATGATTGGAATGGCTTCAGAAGATGTCCAGGAACGGATTGTTGGCCTTGGAATTGCTTGAAATGACCTGTAGAATCGAAACTGGCCTGCACTTTTTGACAAAAAATTGAGACTTATCTTCCTTCTTTCACGAACCCAATCCTCGTTTTCTTGGCTTGGTTATGTTCTATATATGTAGTAGAATTGATTAGGTCAACAAAAACAAATTAAATCTTTGTGAATTATGAAAATTTGATTTGATTTTGCTCTTGTATTATATCTTTCCAAATGCATCAAAATCATGCCAATTTGAGCCATTCCACCCTTGCACGATTTTATTTGGTCATGCTAGGTTGATTTGATTTGATTCCTACAAAAAAAAATCAAATCAAATTCAATCTTTTGTATTTTTTGCCATTTATTTGATTTAATTTGAATTTTAAATAATAAAAAATCAAAATAAAATAAATAATGAAGTAAATAATGTGTGGATGATGATTTGGGTCGTGTACCATGTTACAAGCAAGATGCAAGCATAAAAAGTTAGGCCCATTTGACAAAAAATGCATTTTGAGGACATTTGACTTTTGGCAATTTTGCAAAAATGGTCAAATTTGACAAGGCATATCTCCTCCAATTTTAACCCTAGAGATGTGTTCTTGGACTTTTTAGAAATCTTAGGATGTCCCCTAAACAAACCTTTTGGTTTCATCTCACTTGGGTCTTCCATGTTCATGTAAGAAGCTTTGACCCAAAAGGTGTTTTTGTTAACTTTTCAAAAGGACCTATAATGTAGAAATTCATATCTTTTGATGAGTTCATATTTTGATCTTATGGGATGAAGATGAGTTGTAGGGAATTGCATCATCTTCAAAATGAGCCTTGGATGGAAAATTTATGATAAAGTATGAAGAAGTTATGCCTGGTCAAAGTTTGGTTGACTTTTCCTAAGAAACCCTAATTTAGCAACTTTTGGGTTTTGATGAAATAGGAGCATTCCTTGGGGAATCATGATCAACCCTTGATCAAATGATGGATATCTCTTCAAAATATTGATGTTGACCAAAAATCTTGAAGTTTTACTATATGTGAGCCACAATTGACTTTTGACCTAGTACAGTTGATTTTCAGGCATCTGAGCAATTGACTGAGCAAACTTCTTGTGCAAGGTATGAAACTTGACATGGATGATCTTGAGAACATATTAGGACCATGGAAATCATTTGGGACCTTTGGAGTTCCCACACCCTGATGAAAATGGAAACCCTAGTTTGAGGTACATTGCCTTAGGAGAGAGTTTGTCTAGTCAACTCTTGGGCATCCTTGAGCAAGTTAAGGACCTCAATGGGAATGTGTTGAGTAAAATGAGGGGGGGAATTTTGGGGTACAACAGAGTGAGAATGGTGATTTAGCTTGATTTGGAAATAAATAATGCAAGGTTGGAATGAAATCAAATCTTAATAATTGGCAAGGATTTGAAGCCTTTTTGTTAACCTAATTCAAAGAGATACATATACAGAAAAGATTCCAAGCACAAGGAGGCAGAAAAATCGTGTGAAACGACCAAGAAAAAATTGCACTTTTGTCAAAAAATCTCAATTGGAATCCCATATTACAGCCATTCTCAAGGAGGTTTAAATATTGAAACACATTCATGGACGCCTCTGGAAGCTTTCCAACCCTTGCCAAGCTCTGAAGCATCAAGAATCACGCTTCATACACATCACGATTTGACATTATTTTTGATTTTGATTACGCGCATACAAGCTTTTCCCATGAAATTTAATCACGTATTCTGGTTTATCATAAAGGTTTGATGCTTACTGAATGCTTTAATTGAGTTTTGAGTGCATGGATGGAAGATTGCCATTCTTAGGGTTTCCAAGCTTCGTTTTGGGGCTTCCCTATATAGGCAAAATTAGATCAAATCATGGGCACCATTGAACCCAGGGCATGATTTATGACTGTCCTATACCTTTGGTTTAAATTTATTTGGCTTGTGTTGCATTTTCAATTGTTGCAAGTTTGTAGCCATGGACGGAAACTGTCACTATAACCTTCAGTGACAGTTTTGTCCGTAGGTAAAAGATAGGCACCTAAAACAATAGTCCTGAAGAAAGAGACGATTATGTGGATGACTCATACTGGCCCATTTGAATTCACGTGCGCGTTCTGGGCATAAAGAATTATTTCCATTATATTATTATTTTGTCATGTATATCAATGAATGACAAGTTGGCCTGGTGGTAGGGAGGAACGTACGGGAGGTGAGAGTCTTGGGTTCGAGACCCAGGTTTGGCATTTTTATTTAACAATCTGATTGTAGATCCGGTGTGTCTCACCTTCCAAACACTTGGCACGCGCCTCAGATCCTTCCATTGGATCATCACCATCACAGATCCAAGGTCCCACGCAGGCGAGCCCCATGGTACACCCTCAAAAGGAGCTACCACTGAATCATGCGCAAGGCAATTGAGCCCATTCTTCTGGGCTTCAGCAATTGGCAATACACCCCCTGGACTGCTAACTACATCAGACCCTTTTTTTTTCTTTTTTCTTTCTATTTTTCTTTATTTGTTATTTTTTTTAATTTTTTATTTTTAATTTGTTATTTTTAATTATTTTCGCAATAAAAATCATTTTTTAATTAAATCATAAAATCATTAAATCATTAAAAAATTAGATTTAGTTTTTTTCATAAATATTTAATTGCTATTAATTAATTAGTTTAATTAGATTAATTTAAATTCCTTTTTTTGTAATTAAAATTTAATAGAAAATTAGGTTAATTTAAAAACTTTTTTTTACATAATTAAAAAACAAATAGAAATTAGGTTAATTTGCAAGATTAATTGCTTTTCTAAAAAAAATCAAAAAAATATCCTTTCTCTATTCCCGTCTTAATTCTTCGCACGTGTTTTATTTATTTATTTTCCGGATTATTGTAACTGTATCAAGTTTGTAATAGTTTAATTAGGATGTTAATTTCCACATCTTTATTTTCTGTCAAATATTTATGTATCTGACCAAAAGCCCTGTAATAGCATAGATTTTTCTTTTCCGCTTTTAATTTCCGCAATTATTAACTGCCTAGATGTATGAATAATATGATTGAATGGCAAGACAAATAACTTTAAAAAAACGATAGATAACCCTAATTGTGCAAAGATAATTAACTGGAAAAAACACACTTGCACATGCTCACTCCTAGGGTTTGCCCCATTTGGTTGCCTCGGAAATAATGGTTGTGTCCCTCTAATGTAGGGATACCTTAGCAATGACTCGCGATTCAAAATCGTCATAAAGATCATAGTCCCTACTTGTCCCTCGAGTTGCCTACGAATTCATCTTATGACGATAGTCCCTTCAAAATGCTAAGGTATCCTTACTTGTTTCCTTCAGAGACCATTTCGTCCATTCGAACGTCCCTTTAAAATTCAAACGACGGAGCTACCTACTCCTTAATAGTAGGATAGCGCTGTCTAAAGGAAACGAAAATGAGCATACTTTTTTCGAGTAGGTAGAAAACTCTTAAGTACTTGCTTAAAACAAAAACTTTTCACACAAATACTTTTCAAAGACAATTTTTAAAACAACTTCGTCACACTCTTGAGGACCGATACAAGGGTTATCACGAAGTAAACAAAACTTTTCAAAACAAGCACACAAAAGAAATTTAAAAAATAAGCAAGTACCTAAGAGCCCGTGGAAAACCACGGATAGAAAGGGGGCTAACACCTTCCCTTTCTATAATCTACCCCACGTACTCAGAAACATCTCGAAAAAAGGTTTTTTCTGTTCTTTTTCCTTTTCCTTTGTTGGATGAAATAAAAGTCGGTGGCGACTCTTGCTTATCGCGACATTTGCGAATACAAAATGCAAACCAGTATAACAGTCGGTTCTGCTACCGTATCACAGAACTGGAGACTCTGCTGGGGAGAATTATAAAGTGGGGTATACCTTAGGATCTAGGTCATTTCTAAAAATTTCTTTCTTGTTTGTTTTGTCTGCTTTATCCTTAAAGGGTTTTGTTTGGACATTGTTAAAGATCCTACACCCGGATCTGGGGGCACTTATTAGGTAAACAGCAATAGATCGTGGAGATTGTACGACGTAGAATGATATGGTTTAAGCGATGGTTTTGTTGGTGTGACACTTAGGTTGGTACCGGTATCCTTCGTGTGGAAACGAGGAGAATACGGGGCCGCCGCATGGTGTCGTCAAGCACTAACGAACTTTAGAACCTTAGTTGAACAAACTTGGCCATTAGAAAGTAGTGATATATCCGGCCTCAGTATAAAGCTGAGGATTGGTTAATACTCGATACTAAACTCATTGAGATCATACTTTCAGGATATTTTGGCCACAAGAAAAGATTTCCTGAGTTGAAACAACGCCCGGTGAAGGATGACCAGTGATATTGAGAATCCTTAGAACCCGGTTACTTTACTAAGACAGGTTTGAAACCAACTAAACTTCAAGAGGGTACTTACCTTTAACCTCATACAAGCCTTTGAACCTAAGGTCTATTGTGTGCTTTACTTATGTGTTATTTACTCTGTTTAAACATAACATCATGCATCATAACATAGCATCGATTCTCATTACACTAACCATTTCAAGGACCAAGGGAATTTATCTTTGTTCTGTTTTGCAGATCATGGCTTCCGCTCGTAGAAACACTATCTGAATCAACTTTGTGAGAATGCCTCCCCAAATCAAGGAAATAGTATCAAGGGTTCCTGAAACTTCTTCGTTCGTTAAGAGACATGGTCGACTTCTCAACCTGGTTACTTTGAGCTTTGATGAAAAGAGGATGGGTGTACTCTTTCAGTTCTTTGATCCCAAGCACCACTGCTTCACTTTTCTAGACTATCAGTTGGTGCCTACCATGGAAGAGTTCTCTCAGTTATTGAATCTACCCATTCTTGACCAGGTTCCTTTTACAGGTTCGGAAGAGGTTCCTAAGCCAGAAGTCATTGCCTCAGCTTTGCATCTGAAATAGTCCGACATGGTACCCAATTGGGAAACAAGAAGCGGAGTCAAGGGTTTTCTAGCCAAGTTCCTAATAGATAAGGCCCAGCTGTTTTGGGATGATTTGGACTTTCAAGCTTTTGAGCAGGTCTTGGCCCTTCTAATATATGGGTTAGTATTGTTCCCTAATCCAAACTTACTCATAGATGTGAATGCTATCAAGATCTTCCTCTCTCGCAACCCTGTGCCTACCTTGCTCGAAATATCTTGCATGCTCTTCATACTCGTACCATGAAGAGAAGAGGGGTTCTTATGTGCTACATGCCATTACTATCGAGGTGGTTTATTTCTCACCTCCCCAAGTCAGTGCTGAAGAATGAAGAAGGTTTGGCTTGGTCGCAAAGGATAATGTCACTTTCTTACGCAGATATTTTCTGGTGTTCCCGATTTATGGGAGATATTTCTATTATTGACCGCTGTGGGGAGTTCCCTAATGTCCCACTACTTGGCATTAGGGGAGGCATAACTTACAATCCATGTTTGGCTCTGCGACAATTTGGTTATGCTCGAAGGGATGGTCCTCATGAGATACTTATTTAGGGAATTGTGTTTAACTATGAGGATGATGTTTAAGGGTATCGCCAGAGGTTCATACGAGCTTGGGGCATGGTAAACAAATCTGACGCCGACTTTGGGGCCGAAGAATTCCATTCCTATGGTACCTTATCTCCAATGGGTACGAGCTCACGTTCAGAAACTTATGATGCCCTATATATCCGTCTTACCAGTGATTGTGGAGCCCATTACTGAAGGGGATATCCCCTACACGGTTATTCATCCTGATATGCCCATCGATCTTGAAGAACTACATAGGTCTTGGATTCAGTTGAAGAAGGAGTGTGATACTTATAGGGACCAGTTATATGCCCAGGAGAAGAAAGTTTTAGAGCTCACAAAGCAGCTTCATGAGGAAAGAAGCCTTAATGTCTATCTCGGCACGAAGAGGAAGCATCCATGGGAAACTTGATTTCTTTTAGTTTTTATAATTTTCAATTGTAACGCCTAAAAGGTAATTGTATTTTGAATTCTACTAATAAAATATTTGTTTCTTTTTGGTTCGCAAATTTAAATTTCCCAAATTCCTTGAAATCATTGTATACGCATCCCATCCATAGAATTGCATAAACAGGTACCATTACACGTTTCTCATCTTCTTCGCTGTTTATTTCAGCAAAAATGTCTTCTGAACAAAGCATCAAAGATCTTCAGGCACAAAATGCCCAATTTCAACAGATGTTCATAACTCTGGAAAAAGGGCAGGAGGATCTGAAGGCCCTCATCCTGAAAGAGAAAAAGAAGAAGAAGAAGAAGCTCGTTGGTATCCTTAATATGGGCAGAAGATTCGGGGGGCCACTAAAGCAACCAGTCGATTTGACCTCCTCGTCCAAAGAAGGAGATAATCAAGAGAGAGAGAGAGAGAGACAAGGGAAGAGGACCCCAACCCTGAAGTTTCTGACAATGATACAGACTACAATGATGAGAAGTATCCTCCCACTGAGGTTAGATACAAGCAGTTAGAAGATTGGTTGAGTGCTATGGAAGTCCAGAGAATACCTGGGTTGGACTTTGAAGAACTGGGATTGGTGTCTGGAGTGGTCATCCCGCAGAAATTTAAGGCTCCAGTTTTCGCCAAGTATGATGGGGTGTCTTGCCCAAATCTCCATCTTCGTTCTTATGTAAGGAAAATCCATCCCCACACCACTG
Source organism: Vicia faba (assembly GCA_948472305.1). Taxonomy (NCBI): domain Eukaryota; kingdom Viridiplantae; phylum Streptophyta; class Magnoliopsida; order Fabales; family Fabaceae; genus Vicia; species Vicia faba. The sequence continues at coordinate 1,267,606,064 of OX451736.1, read as the reverse complement.
ATAGAAACTTGTGGGTTCACTTCTTTCAAGACAATATGTCAGGAACTCAGCTTGAATGGTTCTACCAATTAGAGGGAACCAATGTTCGAAACTGGGAGGATTTCGCTGCTGCTTTTTATAAGCAGTATCAATACAATGCTAACCTTGCCCCTACTCGTACTCAACTCCAGAGTATGTCCATGGGTGCAGGTAAAGGCTTTAAGGACTATGAGCAGAAGTTGAGAGACTTGGCTGGGAGAGTCCAACCCCCTTTATCTGACAGGGAGTTAGTTGACATGTTTCTTGGGTCGCTGTCTCGTCCATTATTTAATCATTTGATTGGCAGCTCGTCAGCTTGTTTCACTGAGCTGATATTAACTGGAGAGAGGGTAGAAGCTGGGATCCGGAGCGGTAAAATACAGAAAGACACCTCTTCGAGTTCAATAAAGAAGCCCTTCGCTGGTAAGAAGGAAGCTAGTTCTATCTATAGCCCAAGAGGTCAAAGCAGAGTTGAACATCGTCCGACGGTAAGTGCTGTAATGATACATAGGCCTGCGGCTTCTCCATAACGCAGTAATCAACAAAGGGTAGAAAGACCACAAAGGCAGTTTACTCGGATTAACATGACATTGACAGAGGTTCTACCCCAACTGCTGAGACCCAACTTGGCAACCTTGAAAGAGGCTCCCAAGAATCCTAATACCGCGTCTCCTCGGTACAATCCAAGCGCTCGGTGTGCATACCATTCTGAGAGTCTTGGCCACGATAGAACTGACTGCTGGGCTCTAAGAAATAAAATACAAGATCTGATTGAAGCCAAAGAGATTGAGTTATATGCTCCGGAGAAGCCCAATGTCATAATTGCTCCCATGCCTAAGCACAACCGTGGAGTTAATGTCATTGATACCGACCTATTTTTTACCTTAGTTGATGAAGTTTCTACTCCTCTTATGACTGTTAAGAAGAATTTGGTGCTGGCCGGTTTATTTCCGGGTTGTGGTGAAGGTTGCCACATGTGTTCTTCTCTGCCAACTGGTTGCTATTTGTTGAGAGCAGGTGTTCAACACCTGATGAACAACAAAGAAATTTTGTTTGAGAAAACTTTGATTCTAACTGTTCTGTTTGAAGATGTTGCTATTATAACCATTTTCTCCAATCCTTCCAAGGCCTCCTCGAGAAGACCTGCTAGGATTACACCCGCTCCGAGAGTCGCTCCTTTAATAATCATTTTTCCTGGTCATGTCCCATATGCCTCGGACAAAGCTGTCCCTTGGCATTATGGTGCCAATGTTTATTATCATGGCGTTAAACAAGATCTGAAGAATGAAGAGGCTGATCTCGATATCAGTAACATTGTTGGGACCAGTAAGATTACCAGAAGTGGAAGGGTTTTCTATCCTGAGATTTCCCTGAAGACTGTCAATAAGCCTGTTGTTATTTCACCTGCTATTCCTATCGGTACTTCAACTACTACTCCTGTTCTTACTCCTGTCGTCGAGTCATCTGGGACTTGAGGCAAAGAAGCTATAGGTGAGCCTACCCGGATGGAGGCACCTAGAAAAGTTATTGTGGAATCCTCTAAGCAAGAGATAGAGGAGATATTAAAAATAATTAAAAAGAGCGACTACAATATGGTCGAGCAACTGGGGCAGACCCCCCTCGAAGATATCAATGTTGTCTCTGTTTCTATGTTCCGGGGCCCATGCGAAGGCTTTGATTGCACTCCTAAAGACTGCGCATGTGCCACAGGAAACTTCAGCCGATCAATTCAAAGACTGTGTGGCCAGTTTGACTGCTGACAATGGGCTGGGCTTTTCAGATGCCGACTTAACACCAAAAGGGAAGAAGCATAATGATGCTCTATATGTCTCGATCGAATGCAGGGGCACCATTATGGCTCATGTGTTGGTAGATACTGGGTCTTCACTGAATGTTCTGCCTAAGAAGGCTCTTGATCGGATGGATTGTGAAGGCTTGACCTTAAAGCCTAGTAACATTTTGGTAAGGGCTTTTGATGGGTCAAAGAGAATGGTGCATGGGGAGGTATACATCCCTATCAAGGTAGGCTCTCATACCTTTGAGTCCACCTTCTATGTGATGGACATCAGGCCGTCATACTCTTGTTTGTTGGGTCGTCCTTGGATCCATGAAGCTGGGGTTGTTACTTCTACACTGCACCAAATACTGAAGTATATGGTGAAAGGGAAGATTATCACTGTACATGGCAAAGAGGAGTATATGGTTAGCCCCCTGAACTCCTTCAGGTATGAGGAGATGGACGAGGAGTTCATAGAAACACCTTGTCAAAACTTTGAAGAGGTTCCCCAGATTTTAGCGTCGACCGAGACTACCACCAACAACAAACCTCCTTTGAAGATAGCTTCCCTCAAGGATGCCAGAGCAGTGGTCGAAGAAGGTGGGTGTACCAACTGGGGGCAGTCCCTGATTTTACTCACAAAACTGATAAATTTGGTTTGGGCTTTACTTCAGGGGATCAAAGGGTTGTTTAACGCGCTCGGGCTGGAGGACCTCCCCTACGTATCAGCAATCGCGGGGTCAATGCTATTGAAGACAGTGAGGAAGACTCTGACATTGACAGCTGGGTTTACCCGACTACCAACGGTGGTCCGAGTAATTGGACGGCCAGAGATTTTATACCAGTTTCTTTTATTCTGCAGTAATTGTCCTACTTGTTTTCTGAATTTGTAATAAACAATTTAAACTTTATGGCCTTGCGTCTTACCAGAGGCACAATGGTTCTATCTGTGAGGGTTATTGTGTCATTTCATATATCATCAATAAGACATTGGATGTTTCTTTGCATTCAAATTTTGCGCTCTCTGTTTTTCTTTTCTGCCTTTACTTTATCAATACAGCTATGCTCTTACACATTGTTGTACCCCAAAATTTACCCTCTTTATTTCGACCTTTTTGGCTTACATTTCATTATTACATACATGCATATCATTGGTTTTATGGTTATGGATCAAGGTATATTTAGCAAGCTTCGTCAGGTTACAAGTGACGTTTATTTCACCAACGGATGTTCTTAGAGTATTTTCCGTGTTGAAGATCGGTTTGTCGTTTCACAATGATTTGAGGTTCAAATCTTCACAAGTCTAACCCGGCGCGTCATATTCAGCTGCTCTTTCACTAAGATATCCCAGGTGACATATTCTCAAGTTTAGGTTATGCTTGAGATCCAATTATTTAAAGAAGGTCTCCGGATGTGCGAGTTTTCTCGAAGAAATATGGTGAAAAAGTGTGTTGAAAGTGCAGTTTTTACGCACAAAAAAATTCATAACTTGAAGATCGTGGCTCCTTTTGAACCCAGTCAAGTGGCCAAAATTCTGTATTGACGTTATCTACGTTTTCATCTCTCACGGATGGAAGCCAATTTCGATCATAAGGTCTTCAAAAATGCGGATTTATCAAGTATTTTCGTACAAAAAATTTGTGATAGAAGTTAATTTGCGTCATGTTCAGAAAATCATAACTTGGTCGATTTTCATCGTATCGATCTGGTTCCGGCGCCAAAATTTCATAAATTGAGTTGGCTAAGTTTTCATAGGAGGTATTGAGTTCGAACAGTATCCAAAAGTCATTCATTTTTTTCTCATAATGCACGTGACGCGCCAAAAATCCTGAATGGTGAATATTATTTTATCTGGGTCGAAACTTCGAAAATTCATAACTCGGTCAATTTTTATTGGATTGGGCCCATCTTTTTACAAAAGGTCATTGACTCAGAGATCTACAACTTTTCTTCCAAAGTTGAGACCGGGTTATAGACCGATCAATATCAATTTTTTATTGAAGAACGTGTCAGAGTTGACACTGGAGTCCAAAATAAGTTTGTCTGAGCCAAAACTTCAAAAATTCATAACTAATTCACCGTTTATCCGATTGAGCCCATTTTTGGACAGGATTAGTTCTCGATGTCGGCTACATTTTGTTTTCACATTTCAACTTCAAAAATTACACTTAAGCCCCGACAATTTAGCCTGGAACGTGACGTACTCAAGTGAATAAAAATATGCACTATTACTTGTGGTTATTGGAGGCCCAATTGCACATTCAAAGCCCGTTTTTTTCTCTAATTTCCATTATATAATCTCATTCTTTTCACACAAACAACACGAGAGAAAAAACATTTGCCACAACCCTGTCAAAATATCAAATTCCTTCAAAAACCCTAAAAACCTTAAAATCCTTGTTACAAACCTCTATCTTACTACAAACAAGTCATCCTTGTTACAAACCCACATCTCACTACTTCTCCAGTAAGGGTATGGCTGGTTTGATCTCCATGATCAAAAGGGTATAGAAGCATTCATACATGCCATATCGGTTTTAATATTACAAAATTTCATATATTTGTTTTGTTTGAATTTCATGATATAGTAATTTATTTAATGTGTTCATGAGATTCAACACTGCAGATTTAGACAGGATCCCATGCAGGGTTATTACAAAATGCTGAGGCCCAAACAGAACAACCACCAATGCATGGTGAGGCAGACATTCTGAGAAGGTTAAGGGCGTAGCTTCAACAACCACCCCTGTTGGTTTTGGTTTTCTTCCTTTCTATTTATCCTTTTACCTATTTTCATTCTTTCTGTTTAAAACGTTTTTTTTTTCATAAAACTTAACATTTTTCATAAACCTTTTATTTTTCCTCCTAATCTCGAATAATTAATTTTAGGTTTTTTAAATTTAATTTTAGGTTTTAAATTAATTTTTGGTTCATCACCCACCTATGACATTTGCATTATCTTTATTTTCTAACCCTATTTTTCATTGATATTTCTTCCCCTTTCTATTTTTTGGCAAACTTAATTCTTTCTCATTAATCATTACACATAAACCTTTTTTTCAAAATTAACTTTTTTAATTAAAATAAATTAGGTTTTAGGTTTTTTAATAAACCATTTTTTTCAAAATTAACTTTTTTTAATTAAAATTAATTAGGTTTTAGGTTTTTTAATTAACCTTTTTTTCTTATAAATTAACCTTTTTTATTAATTAAAATTAATTAGGTTTTAGGTTTTTTAATTAACCATTTTTTTTCAAAATTAACCTTTTTTATTGATTAAAATTAATTAGATTTTTAGTTTTTTTTAATTAATTTTTTTCAAAATTAACCTTTTTTTTTAATTCGAACTAATTAGTATTTAGGTATTTTAATTAACATTTTCAAAATTAACCTTTTTTAATTAAAATTAATTAGGAAAAGTGTATAGGACGTCGTTCAATTGTAATAGCGTAGCTTTATTTTTCCCGTTTTTTTTATTTATCATTATCATGTCATTGCTTCCAGAGTGTAATAGTTTTAGGATTTCTTTTCTGCACTATTCACTATTATGTAATTGCCCCAAAGCTCTGTAATAGCTTAGGTTTACATTTCCGCCTTTATCTCCTCCTATTATATTTTATGCAATGCTTAGATTAATAGAATTGTATGGAAAGATAAAAATGAACGATAGAAAACCCTAATTGCAAGATAAATATAACTGAAAAAACACACTGTTGCACACTTGCACCCCTAGGGTACTCCCCACTTGGTTGCCTCGGAAAACAATGGTCATGTCCCTCGAACGTAGGGATACCCTTAGCAAAGACCCTCGGTTAAAGTCATCATAAAGATCATGGTCCCTCAATGTCCCTCAAGTTGCCTACGAGAAATGATCTTGTCCCTCGATGTTGCCCACAAATATATGATGACAGTCCCTTCAAACTGCTAAGGTATTGTGATACGGTGGGAGAACTGAATTGGGATTTTGCGTTTGTGTTCGCAAATGTTTCGGTTTAGAAAGAGTCACCACCGACTTTTTATTTTATCCTAAGGAAAGGTCAAAAAGCACAGGAAAGACCTTTGAGATGTTTTCTTGGGTTCGGGGGGTAGATTATGAAAAGGGAAGGTGCTAGAACCCTTTTCATCCATGGTTATCCATGGGCTCTTAGTTACTTGTTTTAGATCACTTTCCATTGCTTTTCAATTATTTGAAATGGTGCTTTGTGTGTGTAGTTTTGAAAATGTTTTGAAAAAGATGCCTTTGTCTAGGAAACCTTTGTAATGATTCTTGTTTGAATATATACAAAGGTGTGTGTCTTTTTGAAAAGATATTTCAATGTTTTGAAATTTGTTTTGAAATTGTTTTGAAGTTGTGTTGTGAAGTGTGTTTGAAAAAATGGCAAGGATGTTTTGCAAGATTTTTGATCAAGTAACTAAGAGTTGTCTACCCTATTTTACTCAAAGATTTTTCTTATGTTGTTAACCCTTTTAACAGTGTTGTTTCACCATTGTGTTTGATGAACAACCTTGCGTTAGGATGTTAAACGGGACAGGCGCGGGTCATCGCATACAATCATTGAAGGCAACTTGTGAGACACTCTAGCAATTTTGTAAGGGACGAGATCGTTTTATCGAAGGCAACATCGAGGGTCATCGAGGGACTACGATCTTTGTTTATTGAAGGGGCATTTGCTAGAGTGTCTCATACTCGAGGGACATGATTGTATTTTCCGAGGCAACTAGCGAGGTTACCCTAGAGGTGCAAGTGTGAATTGTGTATTGATTTTCATGCATTTATCTTGTATTAGGTCATCTAGGGATTGATTTTGAATCTTTTCATACAAAGCCTAATTACTATACAGTAAATTGAAAGCGATAAATTGCGGGAATTTAAAGTCTAAGTTATTACAAATAAGTATCCGGAGATGGGGGTACAAATGTTTACAAATGGGGATGAGTCTTATCAGAATAGTAATGTCCAAATATTATGTTACAACCAAATCGAACTGTCGCATTCTCAATGTAAAATTATAACAAGGTATAAGATAATGAAAATCAAAGAAATATGAGATGTGTATATTTATTTACAAATAAATAAAAATTAACCTAATTAAAGACTTAAGTATAATTATTATTTATTGTATTTTGGTTAATGTTTTTTAGAAACTTATATAAAAAGATTAATTAAACAAAGTGTTTTAAAGCAAAGAAAAATTATTAAAAATCTATTATTTACATACTTTTAAATGCAATAAATATTAAAAAAAAGCTATTAAGAATATTTTATACAAAAATTTAATATATTATTTTTATTTAACAAAAGAGAAGAAAAAGAATTAGGTTATAGAAAATGAAAATAAGGTGATAAAAAAATATTGGTTTTAAAACATTTAAAAGAAAAAAAGATAAATGGGCTTAGGGGAAGATTTTTGGATGGCCCAAATAAAAAGGATAAAGAAAAAAGCAAATTAAAGAAGAGGGAAGGGGGGTGTAGGCGCCAGAAAGAGTTGGGCTTTATGTTTTGGTTTAGGAGGAGGCCCAAATGATGTACAACGTTTTTAGGGTTTGCTCATTTATTTGGAAAATAGGGTTTACAGTTATACAGCGGCGCCTCCTTCTCTCCTCTTCGTCCTTTTCGTCTCTCTCAAACCACGGGGCTTCTGACTCCTTCACGCCCTAGCCGCCGGAGCGTTGCCTCCCATCTCTCTCGTCCTTACGGCGATTTATGTTGGCTATGCTTGGACGGTATGAATTTTATCTTTGTTTAGGTTTTTTACAGTTTGGTTCTTGCATGTTTATCGTTTTGCAAATGTTTAATCTTTGATACTTTTGGGTGTGAGCTACAGCGATAGTTTGAGAGGAAAAGATTATACCTTTGGCGCTTTGCTTCTGTAAACTGAAGGAGAGAGGGAAAGGGCTTGGTGGCGCTCTCAGGTGGCCAAGGCAGAGGGAGGATGATGCAAGGGTTATTAGCGCGCCTTTCCGGTATCTCTGTATCTTTCTCTTTGAATCGTTTGATGATGATTCTGTTCTGAAAACTTGATTACTCTTTTCTTCACTTCTGGACTTCTTCCTCTTTGCTATGTTAGTGATGGCTTTTGATATCAATGATGATCTTTCTGAGATTTGGTCTTTGTTTGTTGCTTTGTCTTTGTTGATATTTTCTGAAAGCTATGCTTCTGAGTTCTCTCTTCTTCTTTTGGGGTACCCTGTTTATTTAATGATGAACATGTATTCTGAAAAAGGGCTATTTGTTGTTTTCTTCATGTTGATATTGAAACTTGTTGGTGATGAATGTATGTTCTGAGACTTGCTTCTTCCTCTTCTTTGTTATGATGATGAATTCTTCTGAGATTATTGTTATTGATGACTGGATGATTTGTTGGTGAATAAGTTTGTAGATGGTTTGGATTTGTTTGTTAAACTTTTGGGAAGGCAGGCTAATGTGTATTTGGGTTTTGTTTGTGTTTACAAGCTTGCAGCTTTGTAAACCTGTAATGCTGGTTTTAGTTGGAAGCTGGCTTTGTGGATTATGCAGGTTATACAGGCTTGTGAGTTCTGGTTTGTAGGTCATGCAGTTTAACACAGTTTGGTGTTTTTGGTGAGCTTGAGAGGCTTCTAAGTTTTGAAGCAGGCTTGGTAAGCTTTAGGAAGGCTTGTGTTTGCTTCTTGGATGCATGTTTGTTATTTTGTAAGGCAGGTTCTGCTATTTTGTAAGGCAGGTTGTGTTTTGAGTTTTGGCCTGTTGAAAGTAGGCTAGTGTGATTTGTAAACTTTGAACTTGTTTTTTTTATACAGGCTTCAGTTGGAGGCTTTTTATGCAGGCTTGTGTGATTTTTTGTGCTTATGTTTACAAGCAGTTTTGCAGGTTTGATAACTTGCAGTTCTTGTGATTGCAGTTTGAATTGGGTTGCAGTTTTTGTGGCTCTCCCCCTAGACTGTTTACAGTCTTGTTCTCTTATATCTTTTAAGCCTGCCAAAACTGCAAACCTTTTTTCTGATGCTCTCTTTCTCTCTCCATAAAAGCATTTTAAATTGCTTAATGTATTTTCTATTCTGAAAAGCTTTATTGGCCAGAACATGATGAGAAGTTTGACAAGCTTGCTTGCTTGTATCTTGGTTTATCTCTGCATTGTACTTTCCATATTTTCTGCATTGTATGCTTTTTGACAGTTTTGTGTACTTTGACTGCTTTGTGTACTTGGTTTGCTTTGTGACAGTTTTGCAACTTAGTTTGCTTTGAAGGGGTGAAAAACACAAGAAGGGGGGGTTGAATTGTAAAACTGGAATCTTAAAGCAATTGACAAGATATTTTTATCCTGGTTCGTTTGATCTCAAACTACTCCAGTCCACCCGTCAAGGTGATTTCGCCTCTCTCCAACGAGGTCTTAATTCACTATATTCAACTGAATACAAGTCTGCTTTAACAACTGCTAAAGCCTTCTTGATTCAAACCACAATCCGGTTTGTCAAGGCAACACTTTCTTACAAAGGTATAAACAAATGTGTGTGAATGTTTTCTACAAAACTTTATCACAACTGTGATGTATACACAAATTAAGCTTAGAAACTTAGAATGCTAAACACTAATGGAGTATCAGAGTTTGTTGGTTTAGCAAAACTGGTAGATGAAGATTATTGTTCAGCTTTGTGCGTGTAGAGAGTTGGAGAGCATTAGCCATGATAATCTTCGAAGCTTTGTTTATATAGCACTTGAGAAGATGAACGTTGAAGCAAATATTCTTGATTCAATGCTAATAACAAGCTTTCCTTTTTGAGCAGATCTTGTCTAGAATGATGCCGTTGGAATTAATTAGCGTTCAATGCTCAGTACCGTTGCTTCTTCAATGCACGTTCTGGCTTGGCTCATTCTGATTCTGCTTCGCTGCTGATGAACTAATTTGTTTCTGTATCAGAGTGTTTTACGCGCAGTTCTGTTCATCAAGCTACAGCATGTACGTGAGTTGATCATCTGATCTTCACGTTCTGATTCAGCAACTTCTGATGCTGGTGTATCAAATCAAATTCTGATGCTGAATAATTGATCTTGCTTATTTTAATCAGCATATCTGCAAGTCAGAGCATAGTAATTTTAGGCAGCATATAATTCAAACATGAAACATATAAATACTATATCTTTTCACTTTGTTATCATCAAAAATTAAATATAGGGTACTAGATTCAAACATTGTTCTAACAATCTCCCCCTTTTTGATGATGACAAAAACTAGATATTTTAAATGAAAAAATAACGTGAAAAGGTATCTGGGAAATGTTTCAGAGTTAAGAAGTAAAGAGAAATCAGAGTTTAAGAGATACTCCCCCTGAGTTTGTTACTTCCCTTTGATATGCGTGTTCTTCAGGATCAGATCTTTGTCTATCTTTGAGCATCAGATCATAGGTCTTTGACTTATTAGAGAGCAGAGCTTCAGAGCTTTTCCTGTCAGAGCTTTGCTTCGGATCAGAGTGTTAAGTCGATCAGAACTTCATATTTGATCAGAGCAACATGAGCTTCTACATTTTGATCAGAGCTTCTAGCTTCTAGTCTTCATAGTGTTCAAGAGCTTCCTTGTGCCTGTAGACTTAAAAACAAAACAGAAAAACATTTCAAGTAATAGAGTTAGAATGTTTGAGAGTTTCTGTCTAGTTAGCCGTTATTGATTTTAAATATCATTCTTGTTCTCCCCCTTTTTGTCAGCAATCAAAAAGTGCTGGTAATGTGCTAAAACAATTTAGATCAGAAAAACAAATTATATTAAAATAGTTCAGAGCAAAAGAACATTACACAAACATAGTCAAAACAGTACATCAGAAAATGACGAAAACATAGAGAATGTCATGCATGAAAAAAAAATTATGGGAAAGCGTAAAGAAAAAGAATGAAGAATAATGAGCTTAAATAGAGTTTTCAAAAATTATTTTGAAAAATTAAACGTTTTTAAGAGAGAGAAAAAAAATAACGATTGCCATTAACAAGCGTGATTACTTTGCATTAAATGCTTGCTGATTTTGGGGGATTTTAGAAAGATACTTAAAAACGGTTACCAGACATGTGTCTCAATGCACCCAATCAGCGCTTTGCCTTCTCAGAAGCGTGCACGCGTTCTGCTTCAGGGATTTGCTGATGATTGGATGACACTTGTTTGATGTAGTGATCAGCACGTCTGTCTTAGAGATTAGACTCTCAAATCTTTAGACTTGCATCTGATACAATCTGCATGTTCTATCTTTCTGAAAGAAGATTGATCAGAAGTTCACAGTAATATAATTACATTCTGAAGATAAATACATAGGATTAAAACATTTTCATTCTGGGCATACTTTCATGCTGAGATGTTTCAGAATGAAATTAAACCTATCTTCTGAAAGGGGTTTTGTAAAGATATCAGCCCATTGATGGTCTGTATCTATAAATTTCAAGTTTAAAAATACCTTTCTGAATATAGTCCCTAATGAAATGATGTTTTATTTCTATATGCTTAGCTCTAGAATGTAAAATAGGATTCTTACTTAAGCAAATAGCAGAAGTATTATCACAAAGAATAGGAATGTTACTCTCAAAAATCTGGAAGTCTTCAAGCTGGCTTTTCATCCAGAGCATTTGTGTGCTACATCCAGCTGCTGCTATGTACTCAGCTTCTGCTGTTGACAGAGCAATTGTTGATTGCCTTTTGCTGGACCACGAGATCAGATTTTCTCCCAGAAACTGGCAGCTTCCAGAAGTACTTTTTCGTTCCACTCTGTCTCCAGCAAAATCAGCATCACAGTAGCCTACTAAGCTGTAATCACTAGATTTTCTATAAAACAAACCCAGATTAGTAGTACCTTTCAGATACTTGAAAATTCGCTTAACAGCTGTTAAGTGAGATTCTCTAGGATCTGATTGGAATCTAGCACAAATACATACGCTGAATAAAATATCAGGTCTTGAAGCAGTCAGATAAAGGAGAGAACCAATCATACCTCTGTAGACTTTCTGTTCTACGCTTTTGCTTACCTCTTCTCTTTCCAGAATGCACGTGGGATGCATTGGAATCTTTGATGGCTTACATTCTGAGAGGTCAAATTTCTTCAGAAGATCTCTGATGTATTTGCTCTAATGAATGTAAGTTCCCTCTGGAGTTTGATTGATCTGAATTCCTAGAAAGAATTTCAGTTCCCCCATGAGGCTCATCTCAAATTCTGCCTGCATACACTTAGCAAATTTTCTTCCAAGAGAAGGATTAGTAGAACCAAAGATAATATCATCAACATAAATTTGACAGACTAAAATGTCACTCTTAACTGTTTTACAGAACAGAGTAGTGTCCACTTTCCCTCTGGTGAATTCATTTTCAAGCAGAAAGTTACTTAGCCTTTCATACCAAGCTCTGGGAGCTTGTTTCAGACCATACAGTGACTTTTTCAGTTTGAAAACATGTTCTGGATGTTTTGTATTTTCAAAACCTGGGGGTTGGTGAACATAAACTTCTTCTTCTATATAACCATTTAAGAATGCACTTTTGACATCCATCTGATACAGAGTGATGCCTCTATTAACAGCAAATGAGATTAAAAGTCTGATAGATTCTAACCTGGCGACTGGGGCAAAGGTTTCTGTATAGTCTATCCCCTCTTGCTGACTATAACCTTGTGCAACCAGTCGTGCCTTGTTTCTGACGACTTCACCTTGTTCATTGAGCTTGTTTCTGAACACCCATCTTGTTCCAATGACGTTGAATCCTTTTGGTCTTGGAACGAGATCCCATACGTTGTTTCTGGTGAATTGATTCAGCTCTTCTTGCATTGCCAGAATCCAGTCATTATCCAGAAGTGCTTCATCAATAGAAGAAGGTTCAATCAGAGACACAAGTCCCATAAGAGTTTCTTCAGAGTTTCTGAAGCTTGCTCTTGTTCTGATTGGATCTTCCTTTCTTCCTAGGATAGTTTCTTCTGGGTGATCCAAACTGCTTCTGGGTAATCTCTTCTGAGGTTGATCAGCAGCAGTTGTAGGATTTCTAGCATTGCTCCTTTCAGACGTTGAAGGAATGTCTGTGTTGAGAGCTTCTGATGACTTGTCTTCAGAACCTGCAAATTCAATTTCTATACCTGCATGATTTTCATTCTGCTTTGACTTTTCAGAGTCAAGCTTGTCATCAAAACGAACACTGATTGATTCTTCCACAATCTGTGTTTCTGTATTGTATACTCTGTACCCTCTTGAGCGTTCAGAGTATCCTAACATAATACACTTCTGTGCCTTAGAATCAAACTTGTTCAAATAATTCTTCGTATTCAAAATAAAGCAAGTACATCCAAATGGATGAAAATACGAAATGTTGGGCTTTCTGTTCTTCCACAATTCATATGGAGTCTTTTCCAGAATAGGTCTTATTGAGATTCTATTCTGAATGTAGCACGCTGTGTTTATTGCCTCTGCCCAGAAAGTCTTAGCAACGTTTGTCTCATTGATCATGGTTCTGGCCATTTCTTGCAATGTTCTGTTCTTTCGTTCTACAACTCCATTTTGTTGAGGAGTTCTAGGACAAGAGAAATCATGCAGAATGCCTTTGTCATTGAAGAATGACTCAAAATCTTTATTTTCAAATTCTCCACCATGATCACTTCTGACTTTAACGATTCTAAGATCTTTTTCATTCTGAACTTGGTTACAGAAGGTAACAAACACAGAGTGTGACTCGTCCTTGTGTCTTAAGAACTTTACCCATGTCTATCTGCTATAGTCATCTACGATTACTAACCCATACTTCTTGCCACTGACTGAGGCAGTTTTAACTGGTCCAAATAAGTCAATGTGCAGAAGTTCTAATGGCTTAGAGGTAGAAACAACATTTTTGGATTTAAAAGAGGGTTTTGCAAATTTGCCTTTCTGACATGCTTCACACAGAGCATCTGAATTGAACTTCAAATTTGGAAGTCCTCTGACCAGATTGAGTTTGTTAATCTGAGATATTCTTCTCATACTAACATGCCCCAATCTTCAGTGCCAGATCCACTGCTCGTTGTTAACAGACAGAAGACATTTTACGTCCTGACTCTTTAGTTCAGAAAGTTTGATTTTGTAAATGTTGTTTTTCCTCTTACCATTAAATAGGATAGTCCCATCTTTCTGACTAACAGCTTTACATGATTTTTGATTAAAGATTATATCATAACCGTTATCACTTAATTGACTTATGGATAACAGATTATGCATCAATCCATCAACTAACAGAACATTATTAATAGAGGGAAGATTTCCGTTACCTACAGTTCCAGAGCCAATTATCTTTCCCCTCTGATTGCCTCCAAAGCCAACGTGGCCTCCAGGCTTAAGTTCCAGGCTTTGGAACATATGCCTTCTTCCCGTCATGTGTCGTGAGCAGCCAGAGTCCAGGTACCATGACTGGTGTTTCTGACTTGCTGCTAAAGATATCTGCAACATGTATTATTTTATCCTTAGGTACCCAGATCTTCTTGGGTCCTGATTTGTTAGTTTTACCAAAACTCTGGTTGAATTTTGGTTTCACAGAGAGCTTACTACTAGTATATTTGATGTCATGTGTGTGACCATACACAAAGTGTGAATTTAAAGGAGTGTGTTTAATGGTTAAATCCATGACATTTTTAGGTGTAGGAACCTTACCTAGGTATCCTATTCCTTTCCTGCCGTTTCTGCTAACTCCATAGATCATTGAAGCCATTCTGCTTCTATCTATGCTTTTAGCAAGGAACTTCTGGAAACTGTGATCATACTCCTTGATGATCTCATCAGCGTTGCTGGGAGTTTCAGAAATTGGTTCATTCTGAGAGTTTTGTAAAGAGTTTTCTAATTTTTAAATTTTATCTCTCAGCTCAGAGTTTTCCAATTTGAGACTCTCAGACTTATTAGAGTCAGATTCAAGAGTCCTTTTCAGGTCTCTGAATTTAGCTCTAATCTGCTGATAACGTTCCAGAATTTCATTTAGGCTTTCAGCAAGTTCAGCCTTTGTAAAATTAACAGCGAAGTTAGGGAATACCTCTTCTGTGTCTGATTCTGAGTCTGATTCAGAAGCTTCACTGTCATCTGGAATGTTAGCCATGAGCGCTATGTTTGCCCTTTCATCATCTGATTCTGAGTCAGCTTCAGACGAGTCAGAGTCATCCCATGTGGCCATGAGACTTTTCTTCTTCTCTCTTCCAAACTTCTTTTTGGGCTTTTCCCTCTGAAGCTTTGGACAGTCACTCTTGTAGTGTCCTTGCTCATTGCACTCGTAGCAGATGATGTCTTTTGTATTTGGCTTCTTGCTACCGGAGGAGCCTTCAGATCTTCTGTATCCAGAGGAAGAATCTGTCCTTCTGTATCTGGAAGAAGACTCGTTCTGATCAGATCTTCTGGGATTCCTGAACTTCCTTTGTCTTTGCTTCCACAGTTGATTTACTCTTCTGGAGAGAAGGGAAAGTTCGTCTTCTTCTGATGAGGATCCATCAGATGTTTCTTCAACTGCCTGCAAAACTTTAGATTCAGATTTTCTGTTAGATTTTAAAGCTAAAGGCTTACCTTGCTTCTGAGGCTCATCAGCTTCTAGCTCTATCTCATGACTTCTGAGGGAGCTTATAAGTTCCTCCAGAGTGATTTTGTTGAGATCTTTCGCCAGCTTCAGAGCAGTAACCATAGGCCTCCACTGCTTGGGTAAACTTCTGATTATCTTCTTGACATGGTCAGCAGTAGAGTATCCTTTGTCCAGAACTTTGAGACCAGCTACCAGAATCTGGAATCTAGAGAACATAGTTTCAATGGATTCAAATTCTTCCATTTTAAACGCCTCATACTTCTGAATGAGCGCCAGAGCTTTTGTTTCTTTGACTTGAACATTGCCCTCATGCGTCATTCTGAGAGAATCAAAGATGTTCTTAGCTGTGTCTCTGTTGGAGATCTTCTCATACTCAGTATAGGAGATGGCACTGAGGAGGATGGTTCTGGCCTTATGGTGATTCTTGAAATCACGCTTTTGTTGATCAGTCATTGATTTTCTTTCAATCTTCTGACCAGTTGCATTCACAGGGTGCGTGTATCCATCTGTCACCATATCCCACAGATCAGCATCATGTGCTAGAAAGAAGCTTTCAATTCTGTCTTTCCAGTAATCAAAGTTTTCTCCATCAAAGACTGGAGGTTTGCCGCTGAATCTGTCTCTGTCCTCATTGGTGTCATTGCTGAAATGAGAGTTGTTTCCTGCCATTGTGTTTTTCTGACGCTGGATCTTGTACTGACACGGTTAAGTGTTTTAGCTCAGAACCAGGCGCTCTGATGCCAATTGAAGGGGTGAAAAACACAAGAAGGGGGGGGGGTTGAATTGTAAAACTGGAATCTTAAAGCAATTGACAAGATATTTTTATCCTGGTTCGTTTGATCTCAAACTACTCCAGTCCACCCGTCAAGGTGATTTCGCCTCTCTCCAACGAGGTCTTAATTCACTATATTCAACTGAATACAAATCTGCTTTAACAACTGCTAAAGCCTTCTTGATTTAAACCACAATCCGGTTTGTCAAGGCAACACTTTCTTACAAAGGTATAAACAAATGTGTGTGAATGTTTTCTACAAAACTTTATCACAACTGTGATGTATACACAAATTAAGCTTAGAAACTTAGAATGCTAAACACTAATGGAGTATCAGAGTTTGTTGGTTTAGCAAAACTGGTAGATGAAGATTATTGTTCAGCTTTGTGCGTGTAGAGAGTTGGAGAGCATTAGCCATGATAATCTTCGAAGCTTTGTTTATATAGCACTTGAGAAGATGAACGTTGAAGCAAATATTCTTGATTCAATGCTAATAACAAGCTTTCCTTTTTGAGCAGATCTTGTCTAGAATGATGCCGTTGGAATTAATTAGCGTTCAATGCTCAGTACCGTTGCTTCTTCAATGCACGTTCTGGCTTGGCTCATTCTGATTCTGCTTCGCTGCTGATGAACTAATTTGTTTCTGTATCAGAGTGTTTTACGCGCAGTTCTGTTCATCAAGCTACAGCATGTACGTGAGTTGATCATCTGATCTTCACGTTCTGATTCAGCAACTTCTGATGCTGGTGTATCAAATCAAATTCTGATGCTGAATAATTGATCTTGCTTATTTTAATCAGCATATCTGCAAGTCAGAGCATAGTAATTTTAGGCAGCATATAATTCAAACATGAAACATATAAATACTATATCTTTTCACTTTGTTATCATCAAAACTTAAATATAGGGTACTAGATTCAAACATTGTTCTAACATGCTTTGCCTTGCTGCCTTGTATATTTAATTGATTGTATGCTTACAAAATCTTTCCTCTTTGTGAACCAAGAAGAGAAATCTTCTTGTGATTTGCAAAGAGGACAAGTAAAACATGATGAACCCAAAAATAATCTGATTCCAGCCAACAAGCTTTAATGATGACTTTATATTTATCTGCTTGGAAATGCTTTTCAATTTAACTGCACTGATTTCTTTTTCTTCTGTCCTTTGTAGGTAAGTATCAGTTGTATAATGGAAGAAGCAGTAGAAGATCAAAGATTTCAAGAGACTTAGGCTTTAGATTTATTTTCTTTTCATTTATTGTAATAAATATTATTGTAAACACTGTAAATTATGAATTTACAATATTCGAATAACATTTGTAACAATATTTGAAATAAATAAATAAAAAGTCTTTGTCAAATAAGAATTCTTTACTGTCAAATATTTCATTCTTTCTTTTGCACTGTCTATTTAATTATTTAAATCTCTTGAATTAAAATAACTGGAAATGTATCCCAATAACTTTAATCCAGATGAAATAAATAAATCAACAAACTTTGTCGTCTCACAATCTCGCATTAATCACAATACGCCTGGCACTCCAATTAATCATATGCTTTGTACAGTTAAACAAACAAGCATTCCACACACCCTTCACTTCACTGATCAAACCAATGCCTCAAATTTTCAATCAAAGCCTCGGCTCCTATCCCAGATATTTAGGTCTTGAGAAACAACCGGTAATCTGGAACAAGCGTAAAAATAATGTAACAGCCAATTGAATTATTGTGGATTCAATTTCTTCTAAGAAATACGAGCGAAAACCCTAATTCCAGATTTGTCGTCAAAGAAAAGTCTGCTTGATCAATTCCTGAGCCAATCTCAACCCAATCAATGGAAACCCTAATTCTGGACTTGTTGTCAAAGAAAAGTCTGCCTGATCAATTCCTGAGCCAATTTGAAAAATCAGGGAAAACTCTGAAGTTGTGATTTCTTGTGAAAAAGGGAGGGCAAATTTTGGGGTAAAACAGTTGCCCCTGTTCAATCTTCTTGAACCTGAAGAGTTAGATTGACGAGTTTGCCTTTTGCGACTCGAAGGTAAAAGATGATTGGACACTAGAATGCCCAATAATTTGCACTCGTCAAAGCGTAGTTGAGGGAATGGTCTTAAAGATGCCATTTGGAGATGTGACAGAATCTTGTCGGAGATGGGCTTAAAGATGCCATTTGGAGATGTGACAGAATCTTGTCGGAGATGGGCTTAAAGATGCCATCTGGAGATGTGACAGAATTTTGTCAGAGATGGGCTTAAAGATGCCATCCAAGAATGTTTGTTGAACTGTATGTCATAGGTGAGTGGGTGAGTATTAGAAAGGTATCCATGTTTGGAACATCTCTGAGATGGGGGTCTGAATAAGCAATAGATTGACATCCATGTTAGGAAGCATCCGTAAACTGTTTTCAAAAGTTGAATCTGAACAAGCGATAGATTAACATCCGTGTTTGGAGAATCCGTAAACTGTTTTCAGAAGTCTTGAAGTTGAATAAGCAATAGATTAACATCCGTGTTGGGAAGCATCCATAAACTATTTTCAAAAGTTGAATCTGAACAAGCGATAGATTAACATCCGTGTTTGGAGAATCTGTAAACTGTTTTCAGAAGTCTTGAAGTTGAATAAGCAATAGATTAACATCCGTGTTGGGAAGCACCCGTAAACTGTTTTCAAAAGTTAAGGTCTGTATGAGTAGAAGAATGACTTCCATGTCTGGAGTATATCTGAAACTGTAACTGGAATTGGGATATGTATGAGTAGCAGAATGACTTCCGTGTCTGGAGTATATCTGAGACTATAACTGGGATTTGAATAAGTGACAGAATGACTTCCGTGGCGAATGCACTGGGGAAGATCAAACTGCTGGTGCAAAGGCCAGAATGGCATCCGTGTTTGGAGCATATCTGAACTTGAAGTTGATAGTTGAATCTGAATGAGAGATAGAATGGCCGCCGCGTCTGGAGCATATCTAGTCTGTATCGGATTGCTAAAGTCTGAATGAGTAGTAGAATGACTGTCGTGTCTGGGGTATATATGTACTGTATTTGACTAATTGTTAACGATAGCCTTTTAATCTTATCCTAAAAAGGGTAAAATGTTAGCTAAAACATAAAGTCATGTTGCATGATATGTATGATGCAGTGAACTGTACTTCATCAATGTTTATGATATGAATGTAATGGATGCGCATGTAAGCTGAGTAGCTGTCTTGCTGAGGAAGATAAATCCTGGATAATGAAATCTTTAACTGCTGTCGGGGAAAGTAAATCCTTGACTGCTGTTGGGGATTGAAAATCCTTTGATCGTTGAAAATGAGAAGTCCTGGGGCCACCGTTGGGGAATCAGGAGTTTGGGTTGTATGCCAATCTACTGAGGATTCCTGTTTTGAGGAGATCTTCACTGGGGAATATCTGAATACTCTGTTGAGGAAATGAGAATGAGAGTCTTCATTCTGCTTGGGGAATAAGAATTATGTGGGGAATAGCCATACTGTTGTAAATTAGCTATCATGTTGGAGAGTAAAACTCAGGATTCTGAAAAAGTTCATTCCTGTCTGGAAGAAGTTCAGGTTTAGATTGTATGCCACTTTAAGAATGAGAATCTTCACTCTGTCGGGAATATCATAAATTCAGATGTTATACCACTTTGAGAAATGAGAATCTTCATTCTGTCGGGAATATCAGGAGGTTGGGTGTATGCCAATCTACTGGGGAAGCCAAAATGAGAATCTTCATTCAGGTCTTAGGTCATAAGATTGGGTGTATGCCAATCTCTTGAGAATCTTCATTCTGTTAAAGGTCAGGAGGTTGGGAGTATACCAATCTCTTGAGGTTTTAAGGATGAGAATCTTCATTCTGTTAAGGGTCAGGAAGTTGGGAGTATACCAATCTCTTGAGGTTTTAAGGATGAGAATCTTCATTCTGTTAAGGGTCAGGAGGTTGGGAGTATACCAATCTTCTGAGGTTTCAAGGATGAGAATCTTCATTCTGTTAAGGGTCAGGAGGTTGGGAGTATACCAATCTTCTGAGGTTTCAAGGATGAGAATCTTCATTCTGTTAAGGGTCAGGAGGTTGGGAGTATACCAATCTCTTGAGGTTTTAAGGATGAGAATCTTCATTCTGTTAAGGGTCAGGAGGTTGAGAGTATACCAATCTTCTAAGGTTTTAAGGATGAGAATCTTCATTCTTAAGAGAAACAGATTTTTAGGAGCTTCAGTTGTCCGTTATTCTGTTGGTGGCTGTAACTTCCAACAGGTGATGAAGGAATTTTTGATGACGACCGTAACTTCCAGCAGGTGATGAAGGAAATTTTTTAACGACCGATCAATTTGAAATGTAATTTTGTTGTGGAGAATAAATCCTTGACAAATGTTGGGGAAATAAACCCATGATTGCTGGTCTGCTTAGAGAGGTGATAACCTTCTCAAAGACGCTTGAATTTCTTTTCAGAAAGATTTTGGAGAGGTTCATCACTGCCCCTAGTATCAGATGTCTGTGGTATTGCCAGGAAACTTGGATTGTACGTAACCCTTTGTTGAGATTGACGTTTAAATGCCCCAAGTGATGGTGAGGGAGACTTTCCCCAGGTTATCCTGCAATTGAGAGATTTCTTGAAATCTTGACTGGACTTCCCCATGTTTACTGAACTTTGAAAGATTTGTTGAAATCTTGACTGGACTGCCCCAGGTTACTGGATCTTAAGTGATTTGTTGAAATATTGACTGGACTGCCCCATGTTTACTGGGCTATACCATATCAAGTCCCCTTTTGTTAATAGGAGATTTTTGCAACGGGAGTATCATCCCACTTGAAGTGATTTTGTTCACTGAGAGAGCTTTCATTCATTCGAACATTCACTGTGTGAATTTCTTCGCTGTCAAACAAATAAACATGTGCAAACAACGATATTCGAATAATGCAAAGTTGATGCTTGTCTTGAAGTTTTTAGAAATGTGTTTTTTAGCAGAAAACTTTTTATAAGACAAATTCAACACAAGATTTAGAGCAAAGCCTTATAGGAGTCAGGATACCTTTTGTAACAGTATGCTTTTGAACTAACCCATGCTTCAATTAGGACTTTTAAAGGGTTGTAATGTGGCTCGGTTCACGGTTTAAGAAACAAAGGATAAAGGCTCAAAGTATATTTGTACCCACCCGCTCTTCGTGATGTTCTTCAATCCTAAACTCAGTTAATTGTGTGTCGGACTCTATTCGAGTTTGGAATGACATTTTGGTGATGGTCCACACAAGTTGAATTTTATGGGAGGCAGTCATCATTTTTGCAACATTTTTCATGTTGTTGAGGATTTATAATGACCTTTTTCTTTTGATTCGTTATCCCTAATTTTTGCCTGACTGTTCTTATTTTGGAGATTATAGTCAGCGGGATGCCCTAGCTTTCTTAAGCCTCCTTCGTAGGCTTTGGCTCAGTGGGCTTTTCTCTTTTGAGAGATTGACTGCCTATGAGATAAGGAACCATCACTGTCTTTTGGTTCCAAAGGAAATGTTTTTGATGTCATTCGTTGTATTACGAACTGAGAATTTGCGACTTCAATGCGCATCTTTTGAAACAACTGAGAGACTACCCTGCCCCAGGTTTAATCAAAGGTTTCAAATTGTGTTTAAAACTGAAAACTCCTACTTCTTTGGCTCGAAGGGGTTGACTAGGGATTATCTTCCTTATAACTCCAGTTTTTAGGATTTGAAAGAAACGCATGTACATCGTCAGCAAGGTCTGTTCAAAAGCATACTGTATGAGATTATGGTATTGTTTCGTCATCCTCCCTCTAAAGGCTTGTAGCTTTTTATCAAGAGTTAAATATCATGAAGAAAGTAGGAAGCATAATTCAAGGATAGTGAAAACGAATGGATGAATTCAAGACAAACATATGCAATGCATTAATGAAACAGAGTTTGACATCAACAGATAATTGTTTGAATAACAAAAGAAATTACAACTTGAAAATTCAAATGAAACAAAAGTATCTTAGTTCGAACTTGTCATTACAAGTGGAGAACCCTTAGCGGAAGATTTTCATCTCGCCATCCGGCATGAATTCCAACACTCCTTCGTCAATCAAGTCTTGGATCTTGTTTTTCAAAGCCCAACAGTCATCAGTGTCATGTCCAGGACTATGGGAGTGGTATACACAAAATGCGTCAGGGTGATAGCTATGAGTAGAGGTATTGGGCCTCTGAATAGGATCCTTTAAAGCAAGCAGATTGACCTCCAACAAATGTTTCAGTATTAGAGATGATGGTATGTCAGTTTCAGAGAAATGTCTTCCAGACGTATTTTTCTTACGCCGATTACCCCGTTGATGCTGGCGAGGTTGTTACTAGGCTTGTGACCCTGAAGCAAGTTGAGGAGCCTTTCCCTTGTCTTCTTGTCTCAAAGTAGGTTTAATGATGACTTGATCTTCAACCCTAGATGTTTTCCCCACTTGGTTGTCTCGAAGCAGTTTATTGACGAGAACCCTGAGCTCTTCCTATCTTTGAGCCAGGTCTTAAATGAGAGCCATCTGGCCCACCAGTTGTCCCATCATCTGCATCTTCATTGTTGCCAGCTCAATCTGAAGCTCTTCCAACTGATCATTCCTGACACTGCTTGAATTCCCTAGGACCATGCCCCTTGTGAGGAGAGCTTTCACTTCTTCTTGCCCCTGGGATAGGTTCAAGAACATTTCCTGAAGTTGAGCATTTTGATCCTGGATATCTTTGACAGTCCTTTCTAGAGCCATCTCTACTGAAATAAACAGTAGGAGAATAAGGAAACCTGAAAAGGAAAACCTGTTATGATACAATGTATGATATGTGGATGCATGTTTTCAAGAATCTCTCGGGGTAAACACAAGAAAAATGTTAGAGGTTGAACTTTGATCAACATCTTTGATTGGAGAACTTTGTATTGGTGGATGTCTTTCCACGAGAATCAAGCTCACCATGTCGAGTGGGCCATAGCCCCCGATTCAAGTTGTTGCACGTGATCTTTGACGGTGTTTGTTTAGAGGAAAATGAAACCTCTTGCCCTTTGGTAGACGTCTGGTTCAACGTGACCCTGCATTAAAAGACCCTCGAGATCCTTGAAATGGTTATTGAAAATGCTATGGTATGATGTTATGATGTTATGTACATGTATGCAAAAATAAGTAAGTGTATATACAGGTAATCACATTCACACAAAGCAGACAAGTCCTTAGGTTTAGGTTTGCATGGGGTTTGTAGGTAAGTACCCTCTTGAAGTTAGTTGGCTCAACCTGTCCTAAAATAGAAACCGGGTTCTAAGGAGCTCAATATCACTGGATTATTTTCTATGTTCATTGTTTTGGTCTAGCCACTTAACTGGCGACCAAAATATTCCAAGAAAACAATCCTCAATGAGTGTAGTATCGAGTATCTACCAACTTCGAACTGTACCAAAGTCAGTCATCTCACTACCCCTAAAAAGGCCAAGATGGTCAAGTAAGGTTCTAAGAGTTAGTTAGTGCTTCATGACATCACTCAGCGGCCCCGTATTCTCTTTGATTAACTCAAAGGCTACCGGTACCCACAAATATGTCACACTAACGTAGCTACTGCTTCAACCATGTCGGTATACCCCGCACAGTTCCCTCGCAGTTTATTGCTACTTACCTAAAAGGTGCCCCCAAATCCGGGTGTAGGATTTAAAACAAACCCAAACAAGGAACCAAAAAAGTAAAGCAATCAAAGCAATAAAGGTAAGCATGTAAATGTGATCTAAAACCCTAAGGTAACCCCACTTTTAAAATTTACTCCCCAGCAGAGTCGCCAGTTCTATGATACGGTGGGAGAACTGACTTGGCATTTTGCGTTTGTGTTCGTAAATGTTTCGGTTTAGCAAGAGTCACCATCGACTTTTTATTTTATCCTAAGGAAAGGTCAAAAAGCATAGGAAAGACCTTTGAGATGTTTTCTTGGGTTCGGGGGGTAGATTATGAAAAGGGAAGGTGCTAGCACCCTTTTCATCCATGGTTATCCATGGGCTCTTAGTTACTTGTTTTAGATCACTTGCCTTTGCTTTTCAATTGTTTGAAATGGTGCTTTGTGTGTGTGGTTTTGAAAATGTTTTGAAAAATATGCCTTTGTCTAGGCAACCTTTATAATGATTCTTGTTTGAATATATACAAAGGTGTGTGTCTTTTTGAAAAGATATTTCAATGTTTTGAAAGTTGTTTTGAAATTGTTTTGAAGTTGTGTTGTGAAGTGTGTTTGAAAAAATGGCAAGGATGTTTTGCAAGATTTTTGATCAAGTAACTAAGAGTTGTCTACCCTATTTTACTCAAAGATTTTTCTTATGTTTTTAACCCTTTTAATAGTGTTGTTTCACCATTGTGTTTGATGAACAACCTTGCGTTAGGATGTTAAACGGGACAGGCGCGGGTCATCGCATACAATCATTGAAGGCAACTTGTGAGACACACTGGCTATTTTGTAAGGGACGAGATCGTTTTATCGAAGGCAACATCAAGGGTCATCGAGGGACTACGATCTTTGTTTATTGAAGGGGCATTTGCTAGAGTGTCTCATACTCGAGGGACATGATTGTATTTTCCGAGGCAACTAGCGAGGTTACCCAAGAGGTGCAAGTGTGAATTGTGTATTGATTTTCATGCATTTATCTTGTATTAGGTCATCTAGCGATTGATTTTGAATCTTCGCATACAAACCCTAATTACTATACAGTAAATTGAAAGCGATAAATTGCGGGAATTTAAAGTCTAAGTTATTACAAATAAGTATCCAGGGATGGGGGTACAAATGTTTACAAATGGGGATGAGTCTTATCAGAATAGTAATGTCTAAATATTATGTTACAACCAAATTGAATTGTCGCATTCTTAATGTAAAATTATAACAAGGTATAAGATAATGAAAATCAAAGAAATATGATATGTGTATATTTATTCACAAATAAATAAAAATTAACCTAATTAAAGACTTAAGTATAATTATTATTTATTGTATTTTGGTTAATGTTTTTTAGAAACTTATATAAAAAGATTAATTAAACAAAGAGTTTTAAAGCAAAGAAAAATTATTAAAAATCTATTATTTACATACTTTTAAATGCAATAAATATTAAAAAAAAAAAGCTATTAAGAATATTTTATACAAAAATTTAATATATTATTTTTATTTAACAAAAGATAAGAAAAAGAATTAGGTTATAGAAAATGAAAATAAGGTGATAAAAAATATTGGTTTTAAAACATTTAAAAGAAAAAAAGATAAATGGTCTTAGGGGAAGATTTTTGGATGGCCCAAATAAAAAGGATAAAGAAAAAAGAAAATTAAAGAAGAGGGAAGGGGGTGTAGGCGCCAGAAAGCGTTGGGCTTTATGTTTTGGTTTAGGAGGAGGCCCAAATGACGTACAACGTTTTTAGGGTTTGCTCATTTGTTTGGAAAATAGGGTTTACAGTTATACATCGGCGCCTCCTTCTCTTGTCTTCGTCCCCTTCGTCTCTCTCAAACCATGGGGCTTCTGACTCCTTCACGCCCTAGCCGCCAAAGCGTTGCCTCCCATCTCTCTCGTCCTTACAGCGATTTACGTTGGCTATGCTTGGACGGTATGAATTTTATCTTTGTTTAGGTTTTTTACAGTTTGGTTCTTGCATGTTTATCGTTTTGCAAATGTTTAATCTTTGATACTTTTGGGTGTGAGCTACAGCGATAGTTTGAGAGGAAAAGATTATACCTTTGGCGCTTTGCTTCTGTAAACTGAAGGAGAGAGGGAAAGGGCTTGGTGGCGCTCTCAGGTGGCCAAGGCAGAGGGAGGATGATGACAAGGGTTATTAGCGCGCCTTTTTGGTATCTCCGTATCTTTCTCTTTGAATCGTTTGATGATGATTCTGTTCTGAAAACTTGATTACTCTTTTCTTCACTTCTGGACTTCTTCCTCTTTGCTATGTTAGTGATGGCTTTTGATATCAATGATGATCTTTCTGAGATTTGGTCTTTGTTTGTTGCTTTGTATTTGGTGATATTTTCTGAAAGCTTTGCTTCTGAGTTCTCTCTTCTTCTTTTAGGGTACCCTGTTTATTTAATGATGAACATATATTCTGAAAAAGGGCTATTTGTTGTTTTCTTTATGTTGATATTGAAACTTGTTGGTGATGAATGTATGTTCTGAGACTTGCTTCTTCCTCTTCTTTGTTATGATGATGAATTATTCTGAGATTATTGTTATTGATGACTGGATGATTTGTTGGTGAATAAGTTTGTAGATGGTTTGGATTTGTTTGTTGAACTTTTGGGAAGGCAGGCTAATGTGTATTTGGGTTTTGTTTGTGTTTACAAGCTTGCAGCTTTGTAAACCTGTAATGCTGGTTTTAGTTGGAAGCTGGCTTTGTGGATTATACAGGTTATACAGGCTTGTGAGTTCTGGTTTGTAGGTCATGCAGTTTAACACAATTTAGTGTTTTTGGTGAGCTTGAAAGGCTTCTAAGTTTTGAAGCAGGCTTGGTAAGCTTTAGGCAGGCTTGTGTTTGCTTCTTGGATGCAGGTTTGTTATTTTGTAAGGCAGGTTCTGCTATTTTGTAAGGCGGGTTGTGTTTTGAGTTTTGGCCTGTTGAAAGCAGGCTATTGTGATTTGTAAACTTTGAACTTGTTTTTTTTATACAGGCTTCAGTTGGAGGCTTTTTATGCAGGCTTGTGTGATTTTTTGTGCTTGTGTTTACAAGCAGTTTTGCAGGTTTGATAACTTGCAGTTCTTGTGACTGCAGTTTGAATTGAGTTGCAGTTTTTGTGGCTCTCCCCCTAGACTGTTTCCAGTCTTGTTCTCTTATATCTTTTAAGCCTGCCAAAACTGCAAACCTTTTTTCTAATGCTCTCTTTCTCTCTCCATAAAAGAATTTTAAATTGCTTAATGTATTTTCTATTCTGAAAAGCTTTGTTGGCCAGAACATGATGAGAAGTTTGACAAGCTTGCTTGCTTGAATCTTGGTTTATCTCTGCATTGTACTTTCCATATTTTCTGCATTGTATGCTTTTTGACAGTTTTGTGTACTTTGACAGCTTTGTGTACTTGGTTTGCTTTGTGACAGTTTTGCAACTTAGTTTGCTTTGTGACAGTTTTGCAACTTAGTTTGCTTTGCCTTGCTACCTTGTAGGTTTAATTGATTGTATGCTTGCAAAATCTTTCCTCTTTATGAACCAAGAAGAGAAATCTTCTTGTGATTTGCAAAGAGGACAAGTAAAACATGATGAACCCAAAAACAATATGATTCCAGCCAACAAACTTTAATGATGACTTTATATTTATCTGCTTGAAAATGCTTTTCAATTTAACTGCACTGATTTCTTTTTCTTCTGTCCTTTGCAGGTAAGTATCAGTTGTATAATGGAAGAAGCAGTAGAAGATCAAAGATTTCAAGAGACTTAGGCTTTAGATTTATTTTCTTTTCATTTATTGTAATAAATATTATTGTAAACACTGTAAATTATGAATTTACAATATTCGAATAACATTTGTAACAATATTTGAAATAAATAAATAAAAAGTCTTTGTCAAATAATAATTCTTTACTGTAAAATATTTCATTCTTTCTTTTGCACAGTCTATTTAATTATTTAAATCTCTTGAATTAAAATAACTGGAAATGTATCCCAATAACTTTAATCCAGATGAAATAAATAAATCAACAAACTTTGTCGTCTCACAATCTCGCATTAATCACAATACGCCTGGTACTCCAATTAATCATATGCTTTGTACAGTTAAACAAACAAGCATTCCACACACCCTTCACTTCACTGATCAAACCAATGCCTCAAAGTTTCAATCAAAGCCTCATCTCCTATCCCAAATATTTAGGTCTTGAGAAACAACCGATAATCTGGAACAAGCGTAAAAATAATGTAACAGCCAATTGAATTATTGTGGATTCAATTTCTTCTGAGAAATACGAGCGAAAACCCTAATTCCAGATTTGTCGTTAAAGAAAAGTCTGCTTGATCAATTCCTGAGCCAATCTCAACCCAATCAATGGAAACCCTAATTCTGGACTTGTTGTCAAAGAAAAGTCTGTCTGATCAATTCCTGAGCCAATTTGAAAAATCAGGGAAAACCCTGAAGTTGTGATTTCTTGTGAAAAAGGGAGGGAAAATTTTGGGGTACAATAGGTATCCTTACATGTTGCCTTCAATGATCATTTCGTCCCTTTCGATAGTCCCTCAAATTCCAACGATGGTGCTACCTATTCCTTAATAATGGGATAGCGATGTCTAAAGGAAAACGAACCGTCTTTTTCGAGTAAGTAGATTAGTTCCTAGGTACTTGCTCAAAACAAACAAACTTTTTCACACAAAACACTTTTCAAACAAAGCTTTCAA
This sequence comes from Vicia faba, assembly GCA_948472305.1. Lineage (NCBI taxonomy): Eukaryota > Viridiplantae > Streptophyta > Magnoliopsida > Fabales > Fabaceae > Vicia > Vicia faba. Next base: position 1,267,577,643 of record OX451736.1, on the reverse strand, counting down.
AAATAACTTCGTAACACTATTGAGGACAGAAACAAGGGTTAAAACAAAGTAAAACAAAACATTTCAAAAGCAAGCACACACAAGTAGTTTTCAAAATGAGCAAGTACCTAAGAGCCCATGGAAAACCATGGATAGAAAGGGTGATAACACCTTCCCTTTCTATAATCTACCCCCCCCCCCCCCCCCCCGTACTCAGAAACATCTCGAAAAAGGATTTTTCTGTTCTTTTTCCTTTTCCTGATTGGATAAAATAAAAGTCGGTGGCGACTCTTGCTTACCGCGACATTTTGTGAACAAAAAACAGAAACCAGTATTAACAGTCGGTTCTGCCACCATATCACAGAACTGGCGACTCTGCTGGGGATAAAATAAAAGGTGGGGTTTACCTTAGGGTCTAGTTCATTTTAAAATTGCTTTCTCTGTTTGCTTTGATTGCTTTACTTTTAAGGGTTTGTTGGGGTATTCTTGTAAAGATCCTACACCCGGATCTGGGGATACTTTTTAGGTAAATAGCAATAGATCGTGGAGAGTGTATGGTGTAGACTGATATGGTTGAAGCGATAGTTGTGTTGGTGTGACACTTTGGTTGGTACCGGTATCCTTCATGTTGAAACAAGGAGAATACGGGGCCGTCGCGTGGTGTCTTGAAGCACTAACGGACCTTAGAACGTTAGTTGAACAAACTTGGCCATTAGAAAGTAGTGAGATAGCCGACCTCGGTATAAAGCTGAGGATTGGTTGATACTCGATGCTACACTCATTGAGATCAGACTTTCAGGATATTTCGGCCGCAAGAAAAGATTACTTGAGCTGAAACAATGCCCGATAAAGGATGATCAGTGATATTGAGACTCCTTAGAACCCGGTTACTATTTCTAAGACAGTTTGAGCCAACTAAACTTCAAGAGGGTACTTACCTATGGAATTCAAGCAAGCCTAAACCTAAGGCTACTTGTGTTGCTTGTTTGCTTTCTTTGCCTAACAATTTGAACTCATTGCAGGGCTTTGTTTGTATTCCTTGTAGGACCTTGTTTGTATAAATCCAATAAATTGGTTTCTTACCCTGTATTTTCGCTTAACGCATAGCATACACATAATATCATCATAACATGACATATCATACTAACCATTTCAAGGATCTCGAGGGCCTGTGATGCAGGCTTTGATGAATCAGACGTCTAGCAAGGGGAAAGGGGATTTATTTTCCTCCAGCCAATGTCGTCAGAAGATCAAAACTCAACAACTTGAGTTAGGGGATATGACCCACTTGATATGGTGAGCTTGACTCTCGTAGAAGGACTCTCAATGATAGAAAGTTCTTCAATTAAAGCTGCAAAATTCAACTTCTGACATTTTCTTGTTTACCCCGCGAGATCCTTGAAAACATTGCATACATATATAATACATATCATTGCATAAGCAGGTTTTAAAGCAGATCTCTCATGTTCTTGCTGTTTATTTCAGCAATCGCTCTCCAACAAGACAACAGAGATATCCAAGCTCAAGATACCCAGTTCAAGGAATTTCTCCTGGATCTATCCAAGGGGCAAGAAGACCTGAAAACACTCTTCGCCAGGAATCTGACCAAGGAACGTCCTGACAACAACAAGGATGAACAATTGGAACAACTACAAGATGAGGTAGAAGCAATGAGAATCCAAATGCTGGGGAAGATGGCTCTTATCCAAAACTTAGCTCGAGGACAAGAAGGGATAAGAGCCTTCCTCAACAAGTATCACCAAGATAGATGCAGATCCATGAAACAAACAGTTAAAATTGTGGATCAAGATATTAATCAGCCCCCAGTGAGAGAAGAGGTTAGTTTGGTCAGGAAAAGACCTTTCCAGATTTCTACTACATCACAAGCCCAACCACAACCTCGCCAACAACAACGGGGAAATCGTCATAAGAAGAATACATTTGAAAGACGCTTCATCGAAATCAACATGTCATTGGCTCAAGCATTGCAACGCATGTTGAAGGCCAAGTTGGTTATGTTAAGGGACTCTCCTCAGAATCCAAACATAGCCTCCCCAAGGTACAACCCAAATGCAAGATGTGCGTACCACTCCAACAGTCCTGGTCATGACACCAAAAGCCGTTGGCCATTGAGAAATAACATTTAAGACCTGATTGATGAAGGAGCACTAGAATTCGCACAAGACGGTCAGGCTGAGTTCTTCTGCCATCCCTCCAAGGCATACCATCTGAAGTGACAAGTTCCCACAAGAAGACTTTTTGTTCATTAGAATTTTCAATGTGTAATTTTCTTTTGATTTGTTTGAACATTTATTCATATCAAACCTCGTTATTTCATTAATGCATTGCACATGTTTGTCTTGAATCAATTCATTCGTATTCACTATTTCAAAAATGCGTTCTTATTTCCTTTTGTGATATTCAACTCTCGATTAAAAACTCTAAGCCTTAGAGGGACGATGACGAAAATGATACCACAATCTCTACAGTACGCTTTTGAACAGACCTCATTGACAATGTACAGGCATTGTTTCAAATCCTAAATAGTGGAGTTATAAGAAATATAATCCCTAGTCAACCCCTTTGAGCCAAAGAAGTAGGAGTTTTTCTTTCACACAAATTAAAACCCTTAATCATAACCTGGGGCAGGGTAGTTTTTTCAGTTAATTCAGAGGCGCATTTAGTCACAATCTGCCGCTTCGTACACAATGAATGGCATCGAAGACGTCCTTCCAAAACAAAAGACGGTGATGGTTCCATATAATCGTCAGGACAGGTAGTCATTATCTCTCGAAATAAAAGCCCATTAAGTCAAAACCTATGAAGGAGACTTAAGAGAAAAATTGGGGCATCCCGCTGATTGTAACAAAAGAAACAGTTCAGGCAAAAGAAGGGATAACGAAAACCAAAAAAAAAAAAAAAAGAAAGAGGTTACTACAAATCCTCGACAAAAAGAAGATTACAAAAATGACTACCTTTTCAAAACAAATGTTCAATTTCTGAATCATCACCAAGTATCAGAGCAAAGATTCTAGACTCAATCGGGATCTAAACGCGCAATTAACTGAGCATAGGACTGAAGAACATCACGAAGAGCGGGTTGGGTAAAAAAAAATTGAGCCTTTATCCTTTGTTTCTTGAACCGTGAACCAGACCACGTTATAACCCTTAAAAGTTCTAGCTGAAGCATGGGTTAGTTTGAGAGCATATTGTTACAAAGGTATCCTGACTCCTGTAGGCTTTGTTACGAATCCTGAGTTGATATCACATTCTTACAAATTTCGTTTTACTACAAAACACATTTTCAAAAAAGAATTCAAGACAGACATGAGTTTTGCATTCTTTAAATGACATTGTTTGCATATGACTAATTGTTTGACAGCAGAGAAATGCGCACAATGGATATTTGATTAACAAACATCCTCTCAATGGACAGAATCACCTCAGCGGGAAAGACACTTCCAATAACAGGTCTTCCATAAGCAAGGGGCATGACACGATGTCTAAAAACACCTAGGGCAGTCTCTCCAAAAGTGCCAAAGAACTAGGGGTAGATCTCCATCTGAATCGCTTGGGGGCATTACGCATGCATTCCAGTAACGAATCATGTGCCATCAAGAAAACATTTTTGACAGTACTACAACACAACACTATGGACAATGACAACTATATACATCCTGAAAGCGGGGACATAGTCAGAAAATACTACGCATAACAAAGACCCGCTAGGTTAACATACCTAGGCAAAAATAAGGGCATCCCGGCGAACCAAAAGGGTTCGGGCAAAAATTAGGGATAAAAAATGAAAAAATATGTACACCCTGCAAGTCGAAAATCCGAAAGGGCAGCTTGGGCAAAAAAGGGTATCCCGGTGGACTCAAAACCCGAAAGGGCGGTCCAGGCAAAAGTTAGGGATTTAAAATGTACAACTATGTCCCGTCACCTGTCTATCAGTGGAAGACTTATACCTTGACCAGCATTCATCAAGAGCACCAGAATTGAGAAACAGTTCAGATACGCTCCAGATACGGATGTAATTCTAATACTCATTCAGATTCATCTTTCAGATATAGTTCTGATGCGCTCCAGATACAAATGCCATTCTGATACTCATTCAGATTCTCTTCAGATACAATTCAGATACGCTCCAAATACGGATGCCATTCTGATAGTCATTCAGATTCAGCTTTCAGATGCAGTTCAGATACGCTCCAGATACAGATGCCATTCTGATACTCATTTAGATTCAACTTTCAGATACAATTCAGATACACTTCAGATACGGATGCCATTCTGATACTCATTCAGATTCAGCTTTCAAATACAGTTCAGATACACTCCAGATACGGATGCCATTCTGACACTCATTCAACACATGTTTCTAATACAATTCAGATACGACCCAGAGACGGATGCCATTCTGACACTCATTCAACACATGTTTCAAATGTAGTTCAGATACGATCCAGAGACGGATGTCATTCTGAAACTCATTCAACACATGTTTCAAAGTACAGTTCAGATACGATCCAGAGACAGATGTCATTCTGACACTCATTCGACACATGTTTCAAAGTATAATTCAGATACCATCCAGAGACGGATGTCATTCTGACACTCATTCAAAACATGTTTCAAGTACAGTTCAGATACGATCTAGAGACGGATGTTATCCTGACACTCATTAAATACATGTTTAAGTACAATCACGACATAGATCCATCCATAAAATCTCCACATGTACTTTTTCCAGCATGGTAAAAGGGGCAGAGACAGTTGGAAGAAAAGTCATTATCACATACAAGCCATTGATACCTATATTCCCCACAGAGCCGAGACAACCAATGTCCAACCTCCGCATCCCCAAGCAGGAATTCCTTCCCCAGCAGGTTCCTTCAGAAAGCTGATATTTGCATTCCCCAGCCGAGTTTTATAACCATGAACAGCTTATAAAGCCATCTCCCGAGTAGAGTTTATTTCTATAATAGCGGAAGCTCAATCTCCAACAGATCTCTTCTCTCCAGCAATGGAAGTTCATCCCCAGCTGAGTTTATTTCTCCGAATCAGTAGATCTTCCAACATAGTATCTCTCTTCCCCACAGAGTCATTCCCCTGCAGGATTATTCTCAGACAAAGTCTCCTCCGGCAGAATGATCTCAAGCAGAATGGATGTAAATCCCCAACTAATCATCTTCGTTCACTATCCCCAGCGGAAACGAAGAACTCAACTCCTTATACTCTCCAGTAGCAGGCATGATTTATTTTCCCTAGTTATAGAATATCAAAATAGCATTGCATATCCATACATCATGGCATGCACATACATATTATACAGCCCAATCTCATTTATTTTGAGAACATCATTACTCAATACATTTCATACATCATAACATTACATATGACTAGCTTTTTACCTTTCAGGGAAAGATACAATCAAGTTCTCACGAGTTCTCTCTGGTTCAGTCAAACCGACACCAAGGTTTCTATTCTAGTTGCAGATATTCCAACATTTTCTCTGGTTCAGTCAAACCGACGCCAAGGTTTCTATTCTAGTTGAAGATGTTCTAAGACTTTCGTGTGGGTCAGCCGAATCGCCGCTATGATTCCTCTGATTTCTATGCCAGTCAAAGTTAATCCGAGACCTCTCCCAGGATCAATCAAATCAATACTAAGATTTCTCTCCCAGTTGAAGTTCTCACAAATTTTCTATGGTTCAGTCAAACTGACACTAAGGTTTCTATTCTAGTTGAAGATGTTTTAAGACTTTCGTCTGGGTCAGCCAAATCGCCGCTAAGATTCCCCTGATTTCTATGCCAGTCAAAGTTAATCTGAGACCTCTCCCGGGACCAGTCAAATCGATACTAAGATTTCTATCCCAGTTGAAGTTCTCATGAGTTCTCTCTGGTGCAGTCAAGGTTTATATTCCAGTTGAAGATATTCCAATACTTTTCAAGATTTTCTCTAGTTCATTTAAACTGACACTAAGGTTTCTATTCTAGTTGAAGATGTTCTAAGACTTTCGTCTGGGTCATCCGAATCGCCGCTAAGATTCCCCTAATTTCTATGCCAGTCAAAGTTAATCTGAGATCTCTCCCGGGTTCAGCCAAATCGATACTAAGATTTCTCTCTCAGTTAAAGAAAACTCGAGACCTTTCCCTGGTTTAGTCAAATCGATACTAAGATTTCTATTCCAGTTAAAAAAGCTATGAAGCCCAGAAATCGACTGGATAATATCTTGATTTCTCCAAAATACTACGAAGCCTGGAATCGACCAGATAGTGGTATATCTCAAATTTAAGCTATGAAGCCCAGAAATCGACCGGATAATATCTTGATTTCTCCAAAATACTACGAAGCCTGGAATCGACCAGATAATGGTATATCTCAAATTCAAGCTATGAAGCTCGGAAATCGACCGGATAATATCTTGATTTCTCAAAAATACTACGAAGCCTGGAATCGACCAGATAGTGGTATATCTCAAATTCAAGCTATGAAGCCTGGAAATCGACCGGATAATATCTTGATTTCTCCAAAATACTACAAAGCCTGGAATCGAACAAATAGTGGTATATCTCAAATTCAAGCTATGAAGCCTGGAAATTGATCAGATAATATCTTGATTTCTCCAAAATACTACGAAGCCTGGAATCGACCAGATAGTGGTATAAGACACCGTGAAGCCTGGAGCACGACCATATAATGGTATAAGATGTTGTGAAGTCTGGAGCACGGCCAGATAGCGGAAAGAGACACTGTGAAGCTTGGAGCACAACTAGATAACAGTATGAAGTACTGCGAAGCTTGGAATTCGACCAGATAGCAGTTTACTCAGCCAATTACTATGAAGCCTAGAAACGACCGGATATTAGTATGCCTTAAATTCAAGTTGAAACCCGAATGCGACCGGATAACCACTTAATTCCTTCTGAAGCCTGGAGCACGATCAGATAGCAAGTGTAATCTCATCTCCCCAGCAAGTCATTGTAAAACCTGGAGCACGACCAGATAATAGTTAATCTTATTATCCTCAGGAACACTATAAAACCTGGACCCGGCCATATACGATCGATTTCATATTCCCCAGTAAGTCGCCATGAAACCCAGACTCGACCAGAAAACAACTCACTTTTGTTTCATCAAACAGACTTTATTCCCCAAGACAGAGACTAACATTCCTCAGCGAAGTCCTCCCTAACATCAGGAACAGGAATTCCCATGAAGGAATGTCTCACAAAATCATTATTATTCTGGATGGCATCTTTAAGCCCATCTCCGACGACTCTCTGTCACATTCTCAGGATGGCGTCTTTAAGCCCATCTCTGACGACTTTCAGTCATCTTCTCCAAATGGCATCTGTAAGCCCATTCCCGATACTACCTATACAAATCAAGTATCATTTCAGACGAGTGCAAATTTATGGGTACTCTAGTGTTCAATCATCTTCCACCTTCAGATTACGAAAGGCAAACATCCAATCTACATCCTCAGGTTTAAGAAGATTGAACAGGGGCAGCTGTTGTACCCCAAAATTTACCCTCTTTATTTCGACCTTTTTGGCTTACATTTCATTATTACATACATGCATATCATTGGTTTTATGGTTATGGAATCAAGGTATATTTAGCAAGCTTCGTCAGGTTACAATTGACGTTTATTTCGCCAACGGATGTTCTGAGAGTATTTTTCGTGTTGAAGATCAGTTTGTCGTTTTGCAACGATTCGAGGTTCAAAGATTCACAAGTCCAGCCCGACGCGTCATATTCAGGTGCTCTTTCACTAAGATATCCCAGGTGACATATTCTCAAATTTAGGTTATTCTTGAGAGGCAATTATTTAAATAAGGTCTCCGAATGTGCGAGTTTTCTCGAAGAAATATGGTGAAAAAGTGTGATGAAAGTGCAGTTTTTACGCACTAAAAAATTTATAACTTGAAGATCGTGGCTCGTTTTGAACCTGTTCCGGTGGCCAAAATTCTGTCTTGACGTTATCTACATTTTCATCTCTCATGGATGGAAGCCAATTTCAATCAGAAGGACTTCAAAAATGCGAATTTATCAAGTATTTTCGTACAGAAAATTTGTGACACAAGTTTATTTGCGTCATGTTCAGAAAATCATAACTTGGTTGATTTTCATTGTATCAAGCTGGTTCCAGCGCCAAAATTTCATAAATTGAGTTGGCTAAGTTTTCACTGGAGGTATTAAGTTTGAACGGTATCCAAAAGGCCTTCGTTTTTTTCTCAGAGTGCACGTGACGCGCCGAAAATCCTGATTGCTGAATATTATTTCATCTGGGTCGAAACTTCGAAAATTCATAACTGGTCAATTTTTATCGGATTGGACCCATCTTTATACACAAGGTCACTGACTCAGAGATCTACAACTTTTCTTCCAAAATCGAGACTGGGTTATGCACCGGTCAATACCAGTTTTTTATTGAAAAACGTGTCAAAGTTGAAACTGGAGCCCAAAATAAGCTTGTCTGAGCCAAAACTTCAAAAATTTATAACTAATTCACCATTTATTTGATTGAGCCCATTTTTGAACAGGAGTTAGTTCTTGATGTCGAATACATCTTGTTTTCACATTTCAACTTCAAAAATTGCAACTAAGCTCCTGCGATTTAGCCTGGAACGTGACGAACTCAAGTGAATAAAAATATGCACTATTGCTTATGGTTATTGGAGGCCCAATTGCACATTCAAATCCTTTTTTTTCTCTAATTTCCATTATATAATCTCATTCTTTTCACACAAACAAGACGAGAGAAAAACCTTTGCCACAACCCTGTCAAAATATCAAATTCCTTCAAAAACCCTAAAACCTTAAAATCCTTGTTACAAACCCCCATCTCACTACAAATAAGTCATCCTTGTTACAAACCCACATCTCACTACTTCTCCAGTAAGGGTAAGGCTGGTTTGATCTTCATGATCAAAAGGGTATAGAAGCATTCATACATGCCATATCGGTTTTAATATTACAAAATTTCATATATTTGCTTTATTTGTATTTCATGATATAGTAATTTATTTAATGTGTTCATGAGATTCAATACTACAGATTTAGACAGGATCCCATACAGGGTTATTATAAAACGCTGAGGCCAAAACAGAACAACCACCAATGCATGGTGAGGCAGACATTTTGAGAAGGTTAAGGGCATGGGTTCAACAACCACCCCTATTGGTTTTGGTTTTCTTCCTTTCTATTTATACTTTTATCTATTTTCGTTCTTTCTATTTAAAACTTTTTTTTTCATAAAACTTAACATTTTTCACAAACCTTTGATTTTTTTCTCCTAAACTCGAATAATTAATTTTAGGTTTTTTTAATTTAATTTTAGGTTTTAAATTAATTTGTGGTTCATCACCCACCCCTGACATTTGCATTATCTTTATTTTCTAACCCTATTTTTCATTGATGTTTCTTCCTCTATCTATTTTTTGGCAAACTTAATTCTTTCTTATTAATCATTACACATAAACCTTTTTTCAAAATTAATTTTTTTAATTAAAATTAATTAGGTTTTAGGTTTTTTAATAAACCTTTTTTTTCAAAATTAACTTTTTTAATTAAAATTAATTAGGTTTTAGGTTTTTTAATTAACCTTTTTTTTCTTTCAAAATTAACCTTTTTTATTAATTAAAATTAATTAGGTTTTTAGTTTTTTTTAATTAACTTTTTTCAAAATTAACCTTTTTTTTTAATTCGAACTAATTAGTATTTAGGTATTTTAATTAACATTTTCAAAATTAACCTTTTTTAATTAAAATTAATTAGGATTTAGGTATTTTAATTAACTTTTTTCAAAATTAATATTTTTTTTATTAATTAAAACTAATTAGGTTTTTTAGGTTTATTTAATTAATTATCACAAATCATTTTTTTCATAAAAAATCACCAAAAGATTTTCTTTTCTATTTTCATCTTATTTTTATTTTCCTAAATAAAGTGTATAGGGCGCGTTCAATTGTAATAGCGTAGCTTTATTTTTTCCGCTTTTTTTATTTATCATTATCATGTCATTGCTTCCGGGATGTAATAGTTTTAGGATTTCTTTTCCGCACTATTCACTATTATGTAATTGCCCCAAAACTCTGTAATAGCTTAGGTTTACATTTCCATATTTATCTTGCTACTATATTTTATGCAATGCTTAGATTAATAGGATTGTATGGAAAGATAAAAAGGAATGATAGAAAACCCTAATTGCAAGATAAATATAACTGAAAAACACATTGTTGCACACTTGCACTCCTAGGGTACTCCCCACTTGGTTGCCTCAAAAAATAATAGTCATGTCCCTCGAACGTAGGGATACCCTTAACAAAGACCCTCGGTTAAAGTCATCATAAAGATCATGGTCCCTCAATGTCCCTCGAGTTGCCTACGAGAAATGATCTTGTCCCTCGATGTTGCCTATGAATATATGATGACAATCCCTTCAAACTGCTAAGGTATCCTTACATGTTTCCTTCAATGACCATTTCGTCCCTTTCGATAGTCCCTCAAATTCCAACGACCGTGCTACCTATTCCTTAATAATGGGATATCGCTGCCTAAAGGAAAATGAATAGTCTTTTTCGAGTAAGTAGATTAGTTCCTAGGTACTTGCTCAAAATAAACTAACTTTTTCACACCAAACACTTTTCAAACAAAGCTTTCAAAAACAACTTCGTAACACTCTTGAGGACAGAAACAAGGGTTAAAACGAAGTAAAACAAAACTTTTCAAAAGCAAGCATACACAAGCAGTTTTCAAAATGAGCAAGTACCTAAGAGCCCATGGAAAACCATGGATAGAAAGGGTGCTAACACCTTCCCTTTCTATAATCTACCCCCCGTACTCAGAAACATCTCGAAAAAGGTTTTTCTGTTCTTTTTCCTTTTCCTGATTGGATAAAATAAAAGTCGGTGGCAACTCTTACTTACCGCAACATTTTCCGAACAAAAAACACAAACCAATATTAACAGTCGGTTCTGCCACCGTATCATACACACACTCACGTATCAAATTGTAGATTCATATCCACTCTGGATCCCATTGATAACAGTTCTGCTATTGCCAGTTATAATTCGAAAATTCGATCAACCAAGCCGAAGACGAATGTGAGGATGATTGTGAGGTGCCTGGAGAACTTGCTAGACTATTGCAGCAGGAAGAGAGGGCTATACACCCTCATGAAGAGCCAGTTGAGATGATAAACTTGGGCACGGAGGTGGACAAAAAAGAAGTCAAGATCAACGCAAATCTGGAGACTAAGATCAAACAGCGTTTGATACAGATGTTACACGACTACGTTGAGATCTTCTCCTGGTCATATGAAGACATGCATGGTTTAGGCACTGATATTGTTGTACATCGTCTGCCAACTAAAGAAGATTATCCTCCGGTTAAATAGAAGGTCCGCCATATGCGCCCTAAGATGTCAGAAAAGATCAAGGCGGAAGTTATGGAGCAATTCAACACAAGGTTCTTAGATGTCACCTCCTATCCGCAGTGGGTTGCTAAAGTCGTTTTGGTACCTAAAAAGGATGGCAAGGTACGAATATGTGTAGATTACAGAGACCTGAGTAGGGCGAGCCCCAAAGATGACTTCCCGCTTCCCCATATTGATGTTCTGGTTGACAACACCGCGCAGCACAAAATCTTCTCCTTCATGGATGGTTTCTCTGGCTACAAATAGATCAAGATGGCTCCTGAAGACATGAAGAAGACAAACTTCGTCACAGAGTGGGGCACCTTCTGTTACAAGGTGATGCCTTTTGGGTTGAAGAATGCTGGGGAAACCTATCAGCGAGCCATGGTCGCTTTGTTCCACGATATGATTCACCATGAGATTGAGGTTTATGTTGATGACATGATAGCCAGGTCTCAAACTGAAGAGGAACACCTTGATCATCTACAAAAGTTTTTCGACAGGTTGAAGACATACAAGTTGAGGTTGAATCTGAACAAGTTCACCTTTGGGGTAAGGTCTGGTAAGCTTCTGGGTTTCGTCGTCAGTGACAAAGGTATTCAGGTAGACCCCGCAAAGGTAAAGGCCATACAAGAGATGTCGGCTCCCCATACAGAGAAGGAGGTTAGAGGTTTCTTGGGACGCCTAAATTATATTTCCAGGTTCATTTCACATCTGACTACTACTTGTGAGCCCATCTTCAAGCGTCTGAAGAAAGATCAAGTGGTAAAGTGGAATGACGAATGCCATACCGCTTTCGAAATAATCAAGGAATACCTTCAAGAACCACCAATTATGATGCCTCCTGTTGAAGGAAGACCTTTGATATTATACTTAACAGGGCTAGACAATTCAATGGGGTATGTGTTGGGGCAGCACGACGAGTTTGGTCGAAAAGAGCATGCAATATACTACCTTAGCAAAAAGTTTACCGACTGTGAGACACGATACTCACTGCTCGAGAAAACTTGTAGCGCTTTGGCATGTGCTGCTCGCCGACTAAGACAGTACATGCTGACTTACACTACTCTGTTGATATCTAAGATGGAGCCAATCAAGTACATCTTCGAGAAGCCCGCTCTCTCCAGAAGAATAGCGAGATGGCAGATGATCTTAACTGAATATGATATACAATATACAACCCAGATAGCAATCAAGGGAAGTGTATTGGCTGATCATTTGGATCATCAAGCCGTGGATGACTACCAGTCCATGAATTTCGAGTTCCCAAACGAGAATTTTATGCTGGTGACTGACTATGAAGAACCTGGACCGGATGAAGGACCTGAGGAAGGATCCCGATGGACTATGGTTTTTGACGGAGCTTCGAACGCACTCAGTAATGGCATTGGTGCTGTAATCATATCTCCTGAGGGCTATCATACTCCTTTCACTGTCCGACTATGCTTCAACTGCACTAACAACATGGCGGAGTATGAAGCTCTCATCATGGGTCTCAAAGCCTCTATTGACCTCAGGATCAAGTTCTTAAATGTCTTCGGGTATTCATCCTTAGTGATAAGTCAGATCAAAGGCGAATGGGATATGAAGCATCCGAATCTCATCCCATACAAAGAGCACATGCTGAAATTGCTCCCACACTTTGAGGAGGTAACCTTTAAACATTTCCCACGAGAGGAGAATCAGTTAGCGAACATGCTAGCTACCATGTCTTCCATGTTCAAAGTCAGGTGGGACAACGAAGCTCCCCAAATCACCATTGAGAGGTTGGATGAACCCGCACACTGTTGTGAGATTGATACCAAAGAGGTGGCAGACAAACCCTCGTTTCATGAAGTAAAAAGGTACCTCGAGACTCAAGAGTATCCATAAGAGGCATCTGTCAATGATAAGAAGTTTCTGAGAAGGTTCGCTGTGAAATTCTTCCTTAGTAATGGAATCCTCTATAAGTGCAACCATGACTCTACCTTACTGTGGTGTGTAGACAAGAGCGAAGCAGAGAGGATTATGACAAATCTACATGGAGGTACCTTCGGAACCCATTCCAATGGACATACCATGGCTAAGAAGATCCTACGGGTAGGATATTACTGGTCCACTATGGAAGCAGATTATTATCAGCACTCCCGAACCTGTCATAAGTGCCAAATCTATATTGATAAGGTGCACGTGCCTCTGGTTCCTTTGAATGTCTTGAGAGCTCCATGGCCCTTTGCAATGTGGGGCATTGACATGATCAGAGAAATCAGACCTACCGCTTCCAATGGGCATCGCTTCATCCTGGTGGCCATCGATTACTTCACGAAGTGGGTTGAAGCTGCCTCATTTGCTACCGTTACCAAGAATGTTGTGGCACAGTTTATCAGGCATAACCTGATCTGTCAGTGTGGTGTGCCAGAGAGAATTATCATGGACAATGGTACAAATCTCAATAACACGATGATCACTGAACTCTATAAGCAATTCAAGATACAGCATCATAACTCTTCTCCCTACTGGCCGAAGATGAATGGCGTTGTTGAAGCAGCTAACAAGAACATCAAGAAGAATATAAAGAAGATGATGGTGACATACAAATTCTGGCATGAGATATTACCATTCGCTCTTCATGGGTACCGTACCTCAGCACAGACGTCGACAGGTGTAACACCCTACTCTCTGGTATATGGCATGGAGGCAGTTCTACCCATTGAGGTCCAGATTCCTTCTTTAAGGATTATGAAAGATGCGGGTTTGAATGAAGACGATTAGATCCATACTCGACTTGATCAACTAAATTTGATCGACAAGAAGAGACTTACTGCTGACTGTCATGGTCAGGCGTATCAAAAACGAATGATCAAGGCTTTCAACAAAAAAAGTCAGACGTCAAGAGTATTAAGTCGGAGATTTGGTAATCAAGCGCATCATACTGCCGCAAGGTGATCCCAGGGGAAAATGGACTCCCACATACGAAGGGCCATTTGTGATTAAAAACATTTTCTCGGGCGGAGCTATGATTCTAACCACCATGGACAGTGACGACCTACCTCACCCTATCAATGCAGACATAGTGAAAAGATACTACGCATGATAAAAGACCCGCTAGGTTGACTGACCTAGGCAAAAATAAGGGCTTCTCGGTGAACCAAAAGGGTTCAGGATAAAATAAGGGATGAAAATGAAATATCTATACACCCGATAAGCCGAAAACCTGAAAAAGTGGCTTGGGCAAAAAAGGGTATCCCGGTAGACTGAAAACCCGAAGGGGAAGTCCAGGAAAAAGTTAGGGATGTAAAGCATATCACTATGTCCCATTGGAACACCTAGCAATCAGACCTCATTATCAATTATCAAGCTTGAACGGAACCGATCAATCTAATCAGCTTCGGACAAGCAGCAAAGTGATGAGACGCTCGAAGACATGGGGGCAATAGCAGAGTTGGAACCCAATAGGATTGTTGCACATAGCTATTTTCTTTTTACACAATATTGTATAGCTTCTATTTTTACGGCGGTGTTCTCTTACTAGAGCGTTTGTCTCCTTGTACAAAAACGCCTATTACAGGCCAACTTCGAAAATCAATACAAATCATTTTTACACAAAAACTGTGTGTTTTTTTCTTTCTTGTTTTGTTTTGAAAGAACGCCCAATGATTTATTCTTGACATATTCATTTGAATATGATTGTTTCTCATAAATATTTACATAAGAAACGAAAAGACAATTGCTCGTAACTTAAGAAACAGGGGCAAAAAAAACCAGAAATGTCAAACTCGACAGTTACTCTGTCCAGCCGGTACCGGGGTAGAGACAACTTTGAAGCACAATCATCGGTGCATACGGCCTTGTAACATCTGTACTCCCCACAGAGTAAAAGGTAATCAAAGCATTGATATCAGTTCTCTCCAAATAGGAAGTAATCTCCCTAGCCAGGGTCGTCCAGAAACTTGACATCTATTTCCCCCAGCCGAATTTCATAATCGCGAGCGGATCATCATAATTTTTATCTCCCCAAGCAGAGTTTATTTCTCTGAATACATAAGCTCAATCCCCGACAAAGCTCATTATTTCAGCTACAAAAAATCACCTTCCAACAGAGTTTTTCCCCCGCAGAGCTATTCTTAAACAAAGTCTCTCCATGGCAGAATATTCAAAAACAACAAAGAGTAAATCTCCAGCATAGTCATTTCCGTTCACCATCCCCAACGGAAGTAGAAGAACCACAGTCCTCCACAACAGTCAGGAATGATATACTCTCCAGAAGCAGCCAGGGATTTATTTTCCCAGACTCGGACATGTCACAATAGCATTTCATGTTCATACATCATGACATGTGCATACATATCACATACAGTGTAATCTCATTTATTTTGAGAATATCATCTCACCACGCATTGCATGCATCACATATAATTAACCTTGGTATCTTTTCAGGAAAGACAATTATCTCCAACGATTCCAGCAGTTATACATGTCATATCCGCAGACAGCTAATGGAAACTCAGTTCCCGAAACCCAACGTGTCAACTAATCTACATGACCAAATGAAGTAACCCTACTATCCAGGTTCCTTCCCATAAGCCCTACTATCCAGGCTTTCATCTCAAAGTAACCCTACTATCCAGGTTCCTTCCCATAAGCCCTACTATCCAGGCTTTCATCTCGAAATAACCCTACTATCTAGGTTCCTTCCCATAAGACCTACTATCCAGGCTTTCATTTCGAAGTAACCCTATGACCCAGGTTCCTTTCTATAAGCCCTACTATCCAGGTTCCTTCTCATAAGCCCTATTATCCAGGTTTCTTACCATAAGCCTTACTATCCATGATTTCATCTCGAAGTAACCCTACGACCCAAGTTCCTTCTCATAGCCCTACTATTCATACTTTCATCTCGAGGTAACCCTACTATCCAAGTTCCTTCTCCCTTATCTCCAGACAACAGTTTACAACACTATAAGACCTAAACATGACCAGATACGGTCGATTTCACATTTCCCTAGTAAGTCGCTGTGCATCCTGGATCCTAGCCAGATATGCAGTGTACTCCCACATCCTCAACCAAGAGTTAATTCCCCAATAGAGTAATAGATAATCGAAGCTCCTATACTCTATTTCCAGATGTGAATCAACATTCTCCAGCGAAGTCCTCCTCAGCGGCAGGTACAGGAATTCTCGCAAAGGAATATCTTATGAAACTGATAGCTTTTTTTATGGCATCTTTAAGCCCATCTCCATCGACTCTCTGTTGACTTCCAAATGGAATCTGTAAGCCCATTCCCGATATTATCGACCAGTATTACTTCATGCGAGTGCAAATTTCTGGGCACTCTAGTGTTCAATCATCTTCCACCTTCGGATCACGAGAGGCAGACCATCCAATCTACATCATCAGGTTTAATAAGATTGAACATGGGCAGCTATTGTACCCCAAAAAATTTCCTCCCACTTTACTCAACATATGTTCAATGAGATCCTCAACTTGCTCAAGGATGCCCAATAGTTGACCAGACAAACTCTCTCCTAAAGCAATGAATCTCCAACTAGGGTTTCCATTTTATCAAGATGAGGGAGCTCCAAAGGCCTCATATTCTATCCATAGTCCTAATATGTTCTCAAGACCATTCATGCCAAGTTTCATGCCTTGCACAAGAAGTTTTCCCAGTCAACTGCTCAGATGCTTGAAAATCAACTATATTAGGTCAAAAGTCAATTGTGGCCCCCATACAGTCAAAATTCAAGATTTTTGGTCAACATCAACATTTTGAAGTTATATCCATCATTTGATCAAGGGTTAATCATGATTCCCCAAGGAATGCTCCTAATTCATCAAAACTCAAAAGTTGCTAAATTAGGGTTTCTCAGGAAAAGTCAACCAAACTTTGACCAAGCATAACTTTCTCATACTTTATCAGAAATTTATCATCCAAGGCTCATTTTGAAGAGAATTCAATTCCCTACAACTCATCTTCAGCCCTCAAGTTCAAGAAATGCACTCATGAAAATATATGAATTCAGACATTATAGGTCATCCCAAAAAGTCAACAAAAACACCTTTTGGGTCAAAGCTTCTTATATGAACATGGAAGATACACTTGAGATGAAACAAAAAAAGGTTGTTTAAGGGACATCCTAAGATTTCTAAAAAGTCCAAGAACACCCTCTTAGGGTCAAAATTGAAAGAGATATGCATGGTCAAAGTTGGCCATTTTTGGAGAATTGTCAAAAGTCAACAATGTCCAAAATTGCATTTTTTTGGCAAATGGGCCTAACTTTTTATGCTTGCATCTTACTTTTAACAATGTCCACGAGCCAAAAACTCTTCCATATTTTATTGACTTTATTTATTTAATTTATTTTGCTTTTAATCATTTAAAAATCAAATTAAATCAAATAAATGATATAAAATATGGAAGATTTGTTTTTGATCTGATTTTGAATGAAATACAATCCATTTATGCTGCCAAAACAGAATCAAATCGTGCCAAGGTTGATTGGAGTGAGAATGGAATGGTTTAGCTTGATTTGGAAATAAATAATGCAAGGTTGGAATGAAATCAAATCTTAATAATTGGAAAGGATTTGAAGCCTTTTTGTTAACCTAATTTAAAGAGATACATATACAGAAAAGATCCCAAGCACAAGAAGGCAGAAAAATCGTGTGAAACGGCCAAGAACAAATTGCACTTTTGTCAAAAAAGATCAATTGGAATCCCATATTACAACCATTCTCAAGGAGGTTTAAAGATTGCAACATATTCCTGGATGCCTCTGGAAGCTTTTCCAACCCTTGCCAAGCCCTAAAGCATCAAGAATCACGCTTCATACACATCACGATTTGACATTATTTTTTTATTTTGACTACGTGCATACAGGCTTTTTCCATGAAATTTAATCATGTATTCTGGTTTGTCATAAAGGTTTGATGCTTGCTGAATGCTTTAATTGAGTTTTGAGTGCAGGGATGGAAGATTTCCATTCTTAGGGTTTCCAAGCTTCGTTTTGGGGATTCCCTATATAGGCAAAATTAGATCAAATCATGGGCACCATTGAACCCATGGCATGATTTCTAATTATCTTATACCTTTGGTTTAAATTTATTTGGCTTGTGTTGCATTTTTAATTGTTGCAGGTTTGTAGCCATGGACGGAAACTATCACTATAACCTTCAGTGACAGTTTTGTCCGTAGGTAAAAGATGGGCACCTAAAACAATAGTCTTGAGGAAAGAGATGACTACGTGGCTGACTCCCACTGGCCCATTTGAATTCACGCGCATGTTTTGGGCATGAAGCATTATTTCCATTATATTATTATTTTGTCATGTATATTAATGAATGACAAGTTAGCCTGGTGGTAGGGAGGAACGTACGAGAGGCGAGAGTCCTGGGTTCGAGACCCAGGTTTGGCATTTTTATTTTCTAACAATCTGATTGCAGATCCGGTGTGTCTCACCTTCCAAACACTTGGTACGCGCCCTAGATCCTTCCATTGGATCATCACCATCACATATCCAAGGTCCCACGCAGGCGAGCCCCATGGTACACCCTCAGAAGGAGCTAACAATGAATCATGCGCAAGGCAATTGGGCCCATTCTTTTGGGCTTCAGCAATTGGCAATACACCTCCTGGACTGCTAATTACATCAGGCCCTTTTTTTTTCTTTTTTCTTTCTATTTTTCTTTATTTGTTATTTTTTTTAATTTGTTATTTTTAATTATTTTCACAATAAAAATCATTTTTTAATTAAATCATAAAATCAAAAAATCATTAAAAAAAATTAGATTTAGTTTTTTTCATAAATATTTAATTGCTATTAATTAATTAGTTTAATTGGATTAATTTAAATTCCATTTTTTGTAATTAAAATTCAATAGAAAATTAGGTTAATTTTAAAACTTTTTTTTACATAATTAAAAAACAAATAGAAATTAGGTTGATTTGCAAGACTAAATGCTTTTCTAAAAAAATTCAAAAAAATATCCTTTCTCTATTCCCGTCTTAATTCTTCGCGCGCGTTTTATTTATTTATTTTCCGGATTATTGTAACTGTATTAAGTTTGTAATAGTTTAATTAGGATGTTAACTTCTGCATCTTTATTTTTTGTCAAATATTTGTGTATCTGTCCAAAAGCTCTGTAATAGCATAGATTTTTCTTTTCTGCTTTTAATTTTCGCAATTATTAACTGCCTAGATGTATGAATAATATGATTAAATGGCAAGACAAATAGCTTTAAAAAAAACGGTAGATAACCCTAATTGTGCAAAGATAATTAAATGAAAAAAATACACTTGCACATGCTCACTCCTAGGGTTTGCCCCATTTGGTTGCCTCAAAAATAATGGTTGTGTCTCTCGAACATATGGATACCTTAGCAATGACCCGCGATTCAAAATCTTAATAAACATCATAGTCCCTACTTGTCCCTCGAGTTTCCTACGAATTGATCTTATGACGATAGTCTCTTCGAAATGCTAAGGTATCCTTACTTGTTGCCTTCAGAGACCATTTCGTCCCTTCGAACGTCCCTTTAAAATTCCAACGACAGAGCTACCTACTCCTTAATAGTAGGATAGCGCTGTCTAAAGGAAACGAAAATGAACAAACTTTTTTTGAGTAGGTAGAAAACTCTTAAGTACTTGCTCAAAACAAAAAATTTTCACACAAACACTTTTCAAAGACAGTTTTCAAAACAACTTCATCACACTCTTGAGGACCGATACAAGGGTTATCACGAAGTAAAAAAAACATTTCAAAACAAGCACACACAAGCAATTTAAAAAATGAGCAAGTACCTAAGAGCCCGTGGAAAACCATGGATAGAAAGGGTTCTAACACCTTCCCTTTCTATAATCTACCCCCCGTACTCAGAAACATATCGAAAAAAGGTTTTTTCTGTTCTTTTTCCTTTTACTTTGTTGGATGAAATAAAAGTCGATGGTGACTCTTGCTTACCGCGACATTTGTGAATACAAAATACAAACCAGTATAACAGTCGGTTCTGCCACCGTATCACAATATAAATGAGAAATGATTTGCTAAGTTTAGCTATACATGATGTATGTATGAATGTATGAATGCTATCATGCATATGCTGACGAAACAAACATATAGTACTGGGGATAAACAAACAAAACCAACTCTGGCGCAAATAACACTCGGCTAAATCACATCCAATACAATCATCCCAAAAGAAGAAATAAGCACCAACTGAGGAAACAAAGTCCTACTGCATGGCTTAACTTTACTGGGGAGAAACATAGTATAGTGACGAAACAGTACAGATACAGGGATATAACATCCTTCTCCAGGCTTCACCAAGTAGTAGCACTCAGACTTTAACGGAGAAATAAATGTTTTCAAATGTAACGCTTCTACTGGGGATTGCAAAACTAATTTCAAGTAAAGCAGATGGACACCAAATCATCAAAACATTTACTGGGGAATTCAGGCCCATTTTGAAGGAAGAAAAACATACAAACTTCACTAAGGCATATAATTCCCTTATCATCGAGACATTAACTGGGGATTTCATGCTGACTTCATTGGGGAGGTCAACACCACATTCTCAAAGGGGAAACCCATATACGTTCTTCACTAGAGAAACCGGAGACATGTGTTCTTCGAGAGTAATTATTGTACCAACTTCTCTGTGGAAGAAAGAACATCTATCAAACAAGCGAAACCTTCACTGGAGAAATCTTGGATTGAGTCTTCATATCATGCAAACTCAGAAAAGAAGAAAAATGAACCAAGACTTGAATGGGGACACTGGAGTCACAAACCCAATACAACGAAAACATCCCGAGTAAACCTTCTCGGGGGAAACAAAAACTTCTCAAAACAACTGGAGTTCGTCCATTCCTGGGATCACCACTTTTTTTTCTCTTGCATCACAAAATCTAAAGTAAAAGAAAATTGTAAATTCTTTTTGAAGATCAATTTTGTTATTTAAACTTTTTGCTTTGAAAATTATTATCAATAATAAATGGAGTCTTTGCAAGCTAAATAAAATAATAAACACAAATAATTGGGTAAAAGCTCAAATTTCATTAATAGAATGGTAGTCTGCGAATGGCGAGACTCCATGGATGATTACAAAGTTCAGAAAATGGTAATATATAATGGAAAAGATACATTGAGATACAATGACCACTATACCCTCTAACAACTTTTGAAATCCTGAGCAACAACTTCGGTTGAAGTATGATGAGGATCTGAGAAGATTGTTGCTTCAATGATCAAGTCTTGTCTGATGTAGTTACTTGCCAAGAAAGTCCCTAAATTTTGCCTAAGCTGCCCTTGTGGGTTTTCAACTTAGCGGGAAATTTATTCTGTTTATGTCTCTAATTTTTGCCTAGACCACCCTTTCGGGTTTTCAGGCTACCGAGACGCTCTTTTTTCCTAAGCCGCCCTTTCGAATTTTCAACTTAGCGAGCTGTTCTTTTATTCCTTTAGGCTAAGTATTTCTTGACTGCATCAGCATTCATGGGACGTGGGAACTCCTCGCCATCCATAGTTTCAAGAATTAATGCACCGCCAGAGAAGGCTTTCTTAACAACATACGGGCCTTCAAAATTGGGAGTCCACTTGCCCCTAGAATCAACGTTAAAAGACATGATCTTCCTGAGCACGAGGTCGCCTTCTCTGAATTCACGAGGCTTGACCTTCTTATCAAAAGCTTTCTTCATTCTCTTCTGATATAATTGTCCATGACACAAAGCTGTCATTCTCTTCTCTTCGATCAAATTCAATTGGTCAAACCTGTTGTGGACCCATTCAGCCTCTGACAACTTGGTTTCCATTATCACTCGTAAAGATGGAATCTCAACCTCGATTGGGAGTACCGCATCCATTCCGTACACAAGGGAGAACGAGGTTTCTCCTATTGAAGTGCGGACAGATGTCTGATATCCATGCAAAGAAAAAGGGAGCATTTCATGCCAATCCTTATAAGTAACAACTATCTTCTGGATAATCTTCTTGATATTCTTATTAGCAACTTCAATAACCCCATTCATCTTCGGTCTGTACGGAGATGAATTGTGATGGACAATCTTGAATTCCTCACAAAGTTCTGTCATCATCTTGTTGTTCAGATTAGAGCCATTGTCAGTGATAATTCTGCTCGACACACCATACCAACATATAAGATTATTCTTAATGAAGCGTACAACCACCTTCTTAGTAACATTAGCATATGAAGATGCTTCCACCCATTTGGTGAAGTAATCAATTGCTACCAAGATAAAACAGTATCCATTCGAAGCTTTGGGTTCTATCATCCCAATCATGTAAATACCCCACATAGAGAAAGGACATGGGGAAGAGATCATATTGAGAAGTGTCGGAGGCACATGAACCTTGTCCGCATAGATCTGGCATTTATGACACTTCTTTGCAAATTTGTAACAATCAGATCAAAACCATGTCATAATTTCTCTTGTACAACACATTTTCACTGAGGAAGAAACTTCCAGCCAATCTTCTCAATGTCTTTCTATCTTTATTCGAAGCACCAATCGAGTATTCCTAAGTCTGAAGAAAATGCTTGATATCATAATACCAAGGTTTTTCATCTTCTACCTCCTCTGTTGTAAACATATGAGCGGACATATCCAGTCGCCGAACTACAATTCGAGGTATATCATTCCAAGCATTTACTTGATACATAGAAGCCAGAGTTACCAGAGCATCCGCCATTTGATTTTCATCTCTAGGAATGTGATGGAATTCAACTTTATTAAAGAAGGGTAACAATCTTCTAGCATAATCTTTGTAAGGGATCAAGTCGGGGTGACGAGTATCTCATTCTCCTTTAATATAATTTATTACCAAAGTTGAATCGCCATACACATCTAAAATTTTAATTCTGAGATCAATAGCTTCCTCGAGACCCATGATGCAAGCCTCATATTCTTCCATATTATTAGTACAATCAAATGTCAACCTTGTAGTAAAAGGAATGTGTGATCAATGTGGAGTGACAATCACAACACTAATTCCTTTACCATAAGAATTCACAGCTCCATCAAATATTATACTCTTGCGAGATTCAGGATCAGGACCTTCCTCAGGCAATGGTTCATCACAATATTTCACTTTCAGAAACATCACATGCTCATCAGGAAAATTATACTTCACAGACTGATAATCATCAACTGGTTGGTGAGCAAGATAATCTTCTAACACGCTACTCTTAATAGCTTTTTGAGTGCGGTATTCGATATCATATTCAGATAACAGCATTTTCCAGCGGGCAATTCTCCCAGTAAGAGCAGGCTTTTCAAAAATGTACTTGATTGGATCCATTTTAGAGATCAACCAAGTAGTGTGATTCAACATATACTGTCGCAAATGTTTTGCCGCCCAGGCCAGAGCACAACATGTATTTTCCAGCACGGAATACCGCGACTCACAATCAATAAAATTTTTACTGAGATAATAAATGACATACTCTTTCTTCCCCGTTTCATCTTGTTGTCCCAGAATACAACCCATGGAATTATCTAACACTGTTAGATACATAATCAACATTCTTCCTTCAACAGGAGGGAGCAAGATAGGAGGTTGTGATACGATGGGAGAACTGACTTGGGTGTTTTGAGTTTGATCGCAAATGTTGCAGTTAGAAAGAGTTTCCACCGACTTTTCTTTTATCCAAAAGGAAAGGTGAAAAAGCACAGGAAAGACCTTTGAGATTGTTTCTTGAGTTCGGGGGGTAGATTATGAAAAGGGAAGGTATTAGCACCCTTTTCATCCATGGTTTTCCATGGGCTCTTAGTTACTTGCTAGATCACTTGCTTTTGTTTGAAAATGTGCTTTGTGTGGTTTTTGAAAGTATTTTAAAAAAAAGCACCATCTTTTAGGAAAACTTTGTAATGATTCTCGTTCGTAAGAATGTATACAAATTATTGATCTTTTGAAAATGTTTCCAAGTTTGAAAGATGTTTTTTGAAAGTGTTGGTGTTTGTTTTTGAAAATAGCAAGGATGTTTTTGGTTTTGAAATTGAGCAAGCAACTAGGAACAATCTACCTACTCAAAAGTATTTCATGTTTATTTCCTCTTTCCTTTGACATTGTTATCTTACCATTTATTTTGGTAAGTAACCCTATCTTCGGATGTAAAAGGAACAGGGGTGGGTCATCGTATAACCATGATTAGCAATGTTGCAAGGTATCTTAGCACTTTTTCTTTAGGGACTAAGATCATTTTGAAAGGAAACTTGTGATAGCGTCATCGAGGGATTATGATCTTATATTTTGCTTGTCTTTGCTAAGATACCTCACATGCGTAATATGGTCATTTTTGTAAGGAAACCAAGTGGATTTACCATAAGGGTGCATATGTGAATAGTGTGTTTGATTGCATGCATTTAGTCTTTGATTTTATGGGTTGTCTATTTGTTGTTTTTATCTTGTCATAAACCTAATTACTAACAATATATGAAAGCAATAAAAGTGCGGAAAAGTAAAGATTCTAAGCTATTACAATCTTAGGGGGATGGGGTGTACAAATTTATAAATGGGGGGTTGCAAGAATTTAAATCCTATTTAACTATTACAACCATATTGAAATGATGTACAAGAAAATGTAAAAAAAATACTTGTTTTGTTTTTGTTAAATGAACTAGTTTAAGGAAATATTTTTGGTCTTTTGTTCTTAAAAAAATAAAATAAAACATGTGAATTTGAAATATCTTTGGTGTTTTTGATTAATGAAAGCTAAAAATAAGATAAATAAGAGAAGAAAAAAGAGTCAGAACCAGCACATTGCTGAAATGAGAAGGAATCAGAAGTTCTGACTCTGATACGCTGCAAGAGAGAAAATGTTAGTGAAAAAATGGAGGGTCAGAAGTTCTGGGCCCGGGTACACCAAATTTTGAGGTTGAAAGAGGTTCAGAGGCTATAGCGTAGCTGGGAACCTAGAAGTTTATGTACCTCTGGCAAGTCAGAAGTTCTAGCTATTTTAAGAGAGTGGGGTGATAATGCTGTTAGGTGAGGATATCTAGAAGTTCTGATTTGGGAGTATCGTCTGACAGATAAATGGGTAAAAAATGTCAACGAATAAACATAAAAAAGATGCTTCTGGGGCTAGAACCCAGGACCCTTAACACTAATGTCTTATGCGCATGTTTGTCTGCCACTGGGGTGGCTGTACATCCGGTATTAAGAGCAAAAGCATAAACATGTATCACAAAGTAAACTCTGATGATGAACTCTAATTCTTTCTTCATGCTAATCAGAACATCTGCAACTTAGTTAAATCTCAGCAGAACAGAAAAAACAGACATAGCAATTATGGCAGTTTTTTTATCATGGTTTCAGAAGCATAAAAAAATGTCAAGACCATAAATCAGAAACAAGCATGTATCTGCTAGTCCTAGTTTCCTTAAGAATTTCTGAACTAATGTTCTTCCTATTTAGGCAAAAATACATGAAATCTGAGTATGTACAGAATCAGAGCCATGATATCTACATTATATCTTTGAAAATGAAAGTCTAGAAATTCCTAAGCAATGAGATAAAATTCAGAAGAAACTTACCTTGCTTCTAGAGATTGTTCTGAATTAGAGTCTGGTTCAAGCTGCTGTGATATTCTGGTCAGCTTTCTCAGGTGCTCAGAAGGCTGGAACAATCCTTAACTTGAGCTAAGGAATGGCTGGAAAATCTTGGAACAACCAAGAATCAAAGTTCTGATTTTTTGAAATGGAAGTTGGTGGAGATGGAGTTGTAATTGTAAACAGAAGTAGGGATTGTTTCTAATTTGGAGAAGAGGTGTGCAAGAAAATTAGAGTTTAGGCGTGAAAAGAAACAGAAGCTTAGCAGGTTTTTTGTGTTTACGCTTTTAGTTTCCAGTTCTTTGAAATTTCAACAAGGTTTTCAGAATAATTTTAAAATTCTCTCCTCTTTTTTTATAGCTGTAAATGAAGTTCAATTTATAGGCAAGGATTTAGTAGCTTGGAGAAGTCATAAGTACAACCATTATACACTAGGCGTTGACTTGTTCTTGAAGCTAGTTCAAACAAATAAGGTTCAACGCACAAAGTAAGGTAGTTAGCATCTTTTAGCCGTGCCTAAGCTGGATTTGTAAGCCTGAATTAAGTAAAAGTACTCCCAGAGGCAAAAGCAAAGCAAGGGCGCATCATAAACGTGTACAAAAGTTTGCTTTTCAAGAACATCAATGGTACTTCTATCTCACACGTGGGGAAATCCTTTGGATAAAAACCCAAAAGTGGTTGTGAGCATTAAATGATGATGAGATTTATCAAACCAGAATACCTGCGCTATGAGATTGTGCATCATAGGTTAGATCTGGGCTAGAAGTTCAACATCAGCTCAACTTAGAACAAAACATCCAACTTTTGATCTTTTAATCTTTTTGCTCCAGCATGTTCTGAAGAAGTTCTTATACTTTTCTGAAAGTTTGTAACACGCTTTGTAGACTTTCTTTAAATTACTTTTGCAAACTCTGGTAGAACCTTTGTGAAAACTCGCCAAGAAGAACCAAACTCTGTTTTGAAAATGTTCGGAATTTGCTGAGTGTTTCAGTTTCATGGGCGTGTCTTTGAACATTTATAACTTGAAATTCCAGCATTTTCAAGAGAAATTATGTTCGACAATATTTTAGGTCTTTTTGAGATCTAAAACTCTTGTGTTAGAAATTCTTCCAGAATCAGCTTGCATTATGGTGATAATTTGATCAGAAGTTCTGAGCTTGTCATGTTTCTTAGGCACTTAGAAAAATTCTAAGTATTTTAGAATTTTGACTTTTGAACCCCTTGATGAAACAAAACTTCATATTTCAACATGCCTTGATTAAATATGACTCTTGAAACTTGATTTAGATCAAAAGTCAAAGTTTGACTTTTCAGTATGCAAATGACAATTTTACCCTTGTGCCAATTCCAAGCCTAAATTGATGTATCAGTGCTGCAAACTTGATGTCATAGAAGATCTTGTGAGAGAATCCTTGAGAAATGAGAGGGCAAATTTTGGGGTACAATAGCTGCCCCTGTTCAATCTTCTTAAACCTGAAGAGTTAGATTGACGAGTCCGCCATTCGTGACTTGAAGGTGAAAGATGATTGAACACTAGAGTGCCCAGAAATTTGCACTCGAAGATGGATGGTGAATGGGCTTATAGATGCCATTTGGAGGAAAGTTGGTAAACACTGGAAGAAGTATCAACATAAATCTTCTTGTCGATTTATACTAAAACTTGATGTTTTACCTATGAGAAAAAGAGTTAGTAAAATGCAAATGCATGCATGATGTTCACCAGATATGGTATTATGTTAAATGCATATGGTATGTACATGCTATGATGTATGAATGTGA
This sequence comes from Vicia faba, assembly GCA_948472305.1. NCBI lineage: Eukaryota > Viridiplantae > Streptophyta > Magnoliopsida > Fabales > Fabaceae > Vicia > Vicia faba. Next base: position 1,267,549,916 of record OX451736.1, on the reverse strand, counting down.
GATGTATGTTTTTGTCCGGGAAAATAAATCCCTGACTGTCGTTGGGGATGAAGAATATGCATATCTTCAAACTTTGTTGAAGGGAGCTTTCGTTGGGGAATATCTCTTGAATGTCAGCTGTTATCTGGTCGGATCTAGGCTTCACAATTTGCTGAGGATGAAGTAGTCAACTGCTATCTAGTCGAATCCAGGCTTCACAGAAACTTACTGGGGGGAAGAGACAAATTAACTGTTATCTGGTCGGATTCTAGGCTTTGCAGTAACTTGAAGTCGTAACTACTATCTGGTCGGGTCCAGGTTTCATGGTTTTTGGAAAGTTGTACTATTATCTGGTCGAGTCCAGGCTTCATAGTGTCTCTCTGGGGATCATAGTTAATTGTTATCTGGTCGGGCTCCAGGTTTCACAATAAACTGTTTGAAAAACTGTCATCTGGTCGGGTTCAGGCTTTACAGATTTTTGAGGTTGATGAGGTCAATTGCTATCTGGTCGGGTCCAGGTTTCACAATAAACTGTTTGGGGATTTAGTTGTTATCTGGTCGGTTTCCAAGTTTCATAATGAACCTCTAAGGATAATTGTTATCTGGTCAGATCCAGGCTTCACAACAACTTGTTGGGGTAGAGGCAAACTCTACTGGGGAGAAGAAGTTAAACCTTGGTTTGGTTGAGTCCAGGTTCATCTATATTTTGAAGAGTTAAACTATTATCTGGTCGCGTCCAGGATTTTAGTAACTTGAAATTGAGATCGACTGTTATTTGGTCGGGTCTAGGTTTTATACACTCAAACTGTTATCTGGTCGGGTCCAGGTTTCAATAATTTACTAGGGATAATGGCAAACTCTACTGGAGAAAAGGAGTTTTGCTAATGATTTTGTAGGAGTTAAACAGCTATCTGGTCGGGCCCAGGCTTCGGAAATTGAAGAAGTCAAACTAATATCTAGTCGGGTCCAGGCTTCAGTAATAACTTGAAAATTATGCTAATATCTAGTCGGGTCCAGGCTTCATAGTATCTTTTTGGAAATAGTAAAGGCTTTACTGACGGATTTACTGGGGATCAGGGGTTGTGGCCCTATGATTTGCAATAATCTGAAAGGAAAATTCAAACTGGAGAGTGTAGACTCGGTCGGGTAGGACAGACTCAGCTTGGGGAGGATACACTCAACTAGGGAGGATATACTCAGCTGGGGATAATAGGCTCAGCTGGGGAAGATAGACTATGCCGGGGGAATACAAACTAGGTTGGGGAGGATGTACTCGGCTGGGGAATTTTGTGGTTCCTCGATTGTTGTTGGGGAAATAAACCCTGTTGAGGAGGTGAGTTTCTTTTAGGAATAGATCCAAGAGGCTTCAACTTGTAAAATTAGACTTAGCTGGAGAGAGATATGCCAAGAGATTGAGACTCTGGTTGGGAATCAAGCTATGCAAAGAGACTTTGTAGGCAACTCCGCTGGGGAAAGGTTTATTATAGTCGTCCTTGTAGGATAATGCTAATGAAATAACTCTGCGGGGATATTCCATATTAAAGAGATGTGTGTTACTGCTTAGGTCATATGTGTCAAACATCTTTAATTACATTCAAATGCATATGTTCATTCAATTTTAGTCATTGGACAAATTTGCATTCAAAACAAAGACAGATATTTTGCACTTCAAAGTATATCTGCATTGATATTTTGGCCATGAATAGGCGTTTTTGTACAGAGAGACGGAGATCCTAGTAAGAGGAAATCGTCGGAAGGAAAGCAAAATTGCAAACAAAAACAAATAGCCATGTGAAATGATCTCATTCCCTGCCAACTCTACTATTTCCCCCAATGTCTTCGAATGTCCCTTTTCGTTGATAGAAGTTGATTGGATTGATCTTGGACGTTTTGAACTTGGACCTTGGTGATAAAATTAACTGTGGTGATTCTACGGGACATAGTCATACGCTTTCAATCATTAATTTTTTCCTGGACCGCCCTTTCGGATTTTCAGCCCACCAGGATACCCTTTTTTGCCCAAGTCTCCCTTTCGGGTTTTCAACTTGCCGGGTGTACAAATCCTCTGCATATATCCCTAATTTTTGCCCAAACCTTTGGCTTTCCGGGATGCCCTTATTTTACCTAGGTGTGTCAACCTAGAGGGTCTTTTATGTGTAGTATTTTTTAACTATGTACGTGTTTATAGGATGTGGGAAATCTTCACCATCCATGGTAGTCAGCTTCATGCCTCCGCTAGAGAAAACTCTCTTGGCAACAAATGGCCCTTCATAGGTGGGAGTCCATTTTCCTATGGAGTCTCCTTGTGGTAGAATGATTCATTTTATCACCAAGTCACCAACTTGATATACCTGAGGCTTGATCCTTTTGTTGAAAGCCTTGATCATCCATTTTTGGTACGTCTGACCATGGCAAACAGCAGCTAATCGTTTTTCGTTAATCAAGTTCAGTTGATCCAATCTCGTTTGAATTCATTCGTCTTCGCCTAGGCCTGCCTCATTCATAATCTTCAGTGAGGGAATCTGAACTTCCACTGGCAAAATAGCTTCCATGCCATAGACTAGAGAAAAGGGAGTTTCCCTAGTTGATGTTCTAGCTGAAGTACAGTAGCCATGTAGAGCAAACAGCAACATCTCATGCCAATCCTTATAGGTTACCACCATTTTCTGCATAATCTTCTTGATATTTTTTTTGGGCGCTTCGACTGCGCCATTCATTTTCGGTCTATATGGAGAAGAATTGTGATGCTTGATCTTAAACTGAGTGCAAAGCTCAGTGATCATAGCATTTTTTAGGTTAGTCCCATTGTCGGTGATGATCTTTTCGGGGATACCATAATGGCAGATGAGGTTGTGTATGATAAATCTGGCTACCACATTCTTTGTGACTAAGGCAAAAGAAACGGCTTCGACCCACTTGGTAAAATAGTCGATAGCAACAAGAATAAATCGATGTCCATTGTAAGCGATGGGCTTGATCTCTCCAATCATGTCAATACCCCACATTGCAAATGGCCACGGAGCGGTCATGACATTCAGAGGGATAGGAGGCACATGGAATTTGTCAGCATAGATTTTGCATTTGTGACAACTTCTTGAATGTTGATGGCAATCAGTCTCCATCATTGACCAATAGTAACCATGTCTTAAGATTTTTTTAACCATCGTATGTCCACTTGAGTGAGTACCAAAGAGACCATCGTGCATGTCTTCCATGATTTCCTCTGCCTCCTTCTTGTCCACACATCGGAGTAGAGTTGAATCATGGTTGCGCTTGTACAATATCCCGTTACTTAGGAAGAATTTGGCTGCAAATCTTCGTAAGAATTTTCTGTCATTGATAGATGCTCCCTCTGGATACTCTTGTGCTTCAAGGTATCTCATCACCTCATGGTACCATGGATTTTCCACATCGGTGTCAAGCTCATAGCAATGTGTAGGTTCGTCGAATCTTTCAATTGTAATCATAGGGGCTTCGTTGTCCCATCTGACTTTGAACATTGAAGACATGGTTACCAAAGCATCAGCCAACTGATTTTCTTCCCTAGGGAAATGCTCAAAAGTGATCTTTTCGAAGTAAGGAATTAGGGATAGCACAAGTTCCTTGTACGGGATAAGATTAGGGTGTTTAATGTCCCATTCTCCTTTTACTTGGCTGATCACTAGGGAGGAATCCCCGAACACATCCAAATGCTTGATCCTCAAGTCAATAGCAGCTTTCAGACCTAAGATACATGCTTCATACTCGGCCATATTATTCGTGTAATCGAAGTATAGTCTGTAAGTGAAAGGAGTGTGGAAACCTTCAGGGGAGATGATCACAGTACCAATTCCATTACCTAAGGCGTTGAAAGCCCCATGGAAGACCATAGTCCATCGGGATCCTTATTTAGGTCCGTCATACGGTCTGGGTTTTGCACAATCGGTTACCAGCATGATATTCTCATCAGGGAAGTCGAAGTTCATTGACTGATAATCATCCACAGCTTGATGGGCCAAATGATCAGCTAGTACGCTTCCTTTGATGGCTTTTTGCATAGTGAATTGAAAATTGTACTCAATCAAGATCATTTTCCATCTGGCTATCCGTCCGGAAAGGGCAGGCTTCTCGAAAATGTACTTGATTTGGTCCATTTTAGAAATCAACAGAGTGGTATGAGTCAACATATACTGTCTTAGCCGGTGAGCAGCCCATGCCAGAGCGCAACAAGTTTTCTCGAGCAGTGAATATTTGGTTTCACAGTCGGTAAACTTTTTCCTCAGGTAATAAATAGCATGCTCTTTCGGCCAGACTCGTCATGTTGGCCCAAAACATACCCCATAGAATTCTCTAGTACTGTCAAGTACATGATCAAGGGTCTTCCTTCAACTGGAGGCATAAGAATAGGAGGCTCTTGTAGATATTCTTTGATTTTGTTGAAGGAAGTTTGGCATTCATCGTTCCATCTGACTACCTGATCTTTCTTTAAGAGCTTGAAGATTAGCTCACAAGTAGCAGTCAAGTTAGATATGAAACAAGCAATGTAATTGAGACGACCCAAGAATCCTCTAACTTCCTTTTCAGAATGTGGGACTTGCATTTCTTGGATGGCCTTTACCTTGGCATGATGAACTTCAATACCTTTATTGCTGACAACAAAACCTAGAAGCTTTCCAGATCGTACTCCAAACGTGCACTTGTTAGGGTTTAACCTCAGCTTATACTTCTTCAGTCTCTCGAATAATTTGTATAGGTGATCAAGATGTTCTTCTTTGGTTTGTGATATGGAAATCATATCATCCACATATACCTCTATCTCATGATGAATCATGTCATGAAATAAAGCTACCATAGCCCTTTGATACGTTTCCCCTACATTCTTTAATCCGAACGACATGACCTTGTAGCAGAAGGTGCCCCATTGCGTAACGAAAGTAGTCTTCTCCATGTCTTCGGGAGCTATCTTTATTTGATTATAGCCTGAGAAGCCATCCATGAAAGAGAAGACTTTATGTTGAGCAGTATTATTAACTAAGACGTCAATGTATGGTAGAGGGAAATCATCCTTGGGGCTTGCCCTATTCAGATCCCTATAGTCTACACACATGCGAACTTTTCCGTCCTTCTTCGGCACTGGAACCACATTGGCAACCCATGGGGGGTAGGATGTCACAACTAGGAACCCTGCATCAAATTATTTCATCACTTCATCTTTGATTTTCTCAGACATATCAGGCCTCATGCGACGAACCTTTTGTTTAACAGGAGGGCAGTCTTCTCTTGTTGGCAGACGATGAACTATGATGTCGGTATCCAACCCATGCATATCTTCATAAGAACAAGCAAATACTTCCACATAATCATGCAACATCTGAACCAACCTTCTCTTGACACCGCTTTCCAAGTTAGTGCTGGTCCTGATTTCCTTCTTATCTGACTAGTACCCAGGCTGATAACTTTAACTGACTCTTCATGCGGTTGAATAACTTTCTCCTCTTATAATAGAAGTCTGGCTAGTTCTCCCGGTATGTCACCATATTCCTCGCTTTCATCTTCAGCTTGGTTGATAGGTTATTCAAAGTCATAGTCGGCAATAGTAGAGTTATTGGCAATAGGATCCAGAGTGGATGTGGATCTGCAAGAGTGTGTGTGTTGGCATGTAAGATACATGGCTATATTTTTTTTGAGAAATGTATTTGAAAGAAAGGAAAGACAACAAACATAAATATTTGAATGCAAAAGAGTCCAATGTACTGAATGATCATATGATTGGATGAACATAAATAAAACCCTTGACAAATGGACCAAAGTGCCCCGGGCCAGGCACATGGCTTAAAAGTCATTGTTTGAATATTACAGACAAAATGCTCTTGAATTGAAAGAAAAGAAATAACAAGTAGATTACTCCTCAATGAATGAGAAGGGCACAAAGTCCTTTGCATTCCAATTCTTCAGCTCCATTGTAGTTGGATACACCCAATCTTCAAATACAGCTTCTTCCTCGGAATCACCCATGGCGATGACTTCATGGCTTCCAATGCGGAGAGGTGGCTTTCCAGCACGAGTATGCATCACTTCCTTCTGAGCTTTTCCAGTGAAGCTCAAACCAAAATTTTCTGTTTTAAATGGGATATCAAGGAGTTTCCCCTAAGTATCACAATTTCCTTCTTCAATTTCCGCACGGGCATCCTTGACTGAAACCACCTTTGGCATGGACTTAACAGCTTTAGACTCATCAGAAGAACATTTGGTAGTAGTAATCATCGGTGGCATGACTTCAAAGGCTTGACATGGGGTTTCAATGAATTCTCCATCCATCTCTACATATTTGAACGAGTTAAGGTGGCTTACCAGAAACTCTTCTTCTCCACTGACGGTGACTATTCTTCCCTCGATTGGATATTTGAGTTTCTGGTGGAGAGTTGAGGTTACTGCCCCAACTTTATGGATCCACGGGTGACCTAATAGACAAGAATAGGTAGGAAGAATATCCATAATGTAGAAGGTGGAGTTGAAGATTTGGGAGCCCACTTTGATTGGAAGATCTACCTCCCCATGAACAGTCCTCTTTGATCCGTCAAATGCCCTTACAATGATATCGCTTGGCTTCAAGACTAAACCTTCACAATCTAGACAGTATAACGCCCCCTTGGGTAATACATTCAGAGAAGAACCAGTGTCGACTAGCACATGTGCTAAGGTAGTCCTTTTTCACTCGACAGAAATATGTAAAGCTTTATTGTGTTTCTTCCCAAGAGGTGTTAAGTCAGCATATGAAAATCCCAAGTCATTATCATCTGTCAGGCTAGCCACGCAATTCTCAAATTGATTCGTTGTTGTCTCATAGGGGACATGAGCCTTTTTTAGGAACTTGATTAACACCCGAGCCTGAGCATCGGAACAAAGCAGCAATGACAACATTGAAATCTTAGAAGGGGTTTTCCCCAACTGTTCCACAATCTTGAAGTCGCTTCTTTTTATTATCTTCAAGATCTCATCCATCTCACGGGCGGAGGGTTCTTCATCAGCTACGTCCCTGGAGGGTACTTCAATCACATTAGGTTCAACAACCTTTTCCTTCCCTCTTGTATCAGTACTTGGTTTGGCAGCAGTAATGTGGATGGGCGTCCTTGTAACAACTGGTGGTGAGATATTGGGTGAAAATATTCTCCTAGTTCTAGTTACTTTGCTTGAACCAGCTATGTTACCGACATCGTCATCTTTTCCTTCTTCGATACACGCGTCTTGTTTAATCCTATGATAGAACACCTCAGCACCATAATTCCATGGTATTGCCTTATTTGAAGAGTAGGGGATCGGTTCGGTGTTGGTAATTGTTGTACCCCAAAATTTTCCCTCCCATATTCTCCAAGATTCGTCAAGAACCATCTGCAAATGATTCAATATTTCTCAAGGGGTTGCACAGTCAAACCACCTCCTAAGCCAGTCAAAACTAGGGTTTTGTTTCTTTCAAGGAATTTGAGGTTTTCAATGGGTCAATCAAGTCTCATAGTTCCATATACATTCTCAAGCATCCACATGCCAATTTTCAAGACTCACAGTGTCAATTTGCACAGTCAAAAGCATCATTTGATCCACAGTCAACTGCAGGGGTAAAATGGTCATTTTATAGTCAAAGGTCAGAATTTTTGGTCAACATCTTATTTTGAGTACACAATTATCATTTGGTCAAGTCTTGGTCATGATTCCACAAGGATAGCTCAAAAATCATCAAGATGCAAAAGTTACTATTTTTGGACAGCAGAAAAGTCAACTGTATCTTGACCAAGGCATAACTTTTCCATGGTTCATCAGAAAAATCCCATCCAATGCTCATTTTGAAGGAGATGACATTTCCTACAACTCATCTTCACATTCCAAGTCCAGGAAATGCTCTCACAAAAAGTTATCAGTTTCTACATTATAGGTCAAATTCAAAAGTCAACAAAAATGCATTTTAAGTCAAAGACCATAACTTGAGATTGGTAAATCCAAATGACATGGAACCAAAGGCACTGGTTATAGGACTTCAATACCTTTCCAAAATGTCCAAGAACATGTTCATATGATCAAAATTGAGCAAGATATGCATTGGAGAAGTTGGGAAATTTTTGTGAATTTGCAAAAGTCAACTTTGCTCAAAACACCTCATTTTTGCTAATGGGCCTCAAATTTCTTCTTGAAACTTTATCCATGATCTATGCACGACCCATCAAGCTTATTTGAACTTATTTTTCTTATTTTTATTAATTATTTGGATTTTTAATCAATTTTAATTCATTTAATTAATTTAAATTGTAGGAAATACAAAGATTTGATTTTTCAATCTTTTTGTGAAGCAAAAGTGGTCAATATATGCTGGAAATTTCGTGTGCAAATCAAAGGGACAAGAATCTCCAAGTTTGGCAAGTTTTTCCAATCAAAAATATTCAAAAATATATGATTGCAAATCAAATATTCAAACCATTATTCAATGGATCTTTGCTCAAGGATTTGACCTAATTCTATTCTACTATAAGTACACAAGCCAACCCTAATGCCACATACTTCTAATCTCTGCAGAAAAAGCTATAACCAATTCAAGAAAATTCAAAGAAAAGTCAAAACTGATTCTTGTGTTCCAAGCCAATTCAAGCCCTTATATTGATTCAAACACGTTGTTGGAAGGGTCAGGAGTGATTTACAATCAAAACCAAGCATTGAAGCTCAAAGAATCATCAAGAACAGAGTCACGGTTTGCATTTTATTTTCAAAATCGTGCAGTTCAATTCATGCATATTTAACGTGCTTTTGTGTTTGTTTTGCATTGCTAGAACTCATATGAAGCTGATGGTGTAACTGAATTGGATTAAAACCCACAGAATCAAAAGTTGCCATGATTGAATTTTAGGGTTCATAAGCTTTCAAATTAGGGCTTTACAATCCAGGAACAATTAGGGTTCATAAGGCATATGGTTGGAATCGTCAAGACCAGACGAACACACAGGGACCATCGCGAAATATTTATATTTACCATAGCTCTATTCGCTATTTTTGGTCATTGTAGTTTGTGGGGGTTAAAAACACCCGCTATCTAACGTCATATTTGCAGGTACAAGGAAGAAGACAAGGACGTGTAAGCGTATGGTTGGATAATTCAAATAAGCGCGCGTTTTATTGGTTTTACAGCTTAGCGTTTTGTTTCTTAATATAATAATTGTTTATTATTCTAATGATGAATGAAGCGTGATGGTGGAGTGGTTAAGGCATTAGTTTGGCAGCATTGGGACCTGGGTTCGAATCCCAGGTCCCCCAAAATAATTGTTTGTTCTTTTTCTTTACATATTCATATGCAGCTTTCCAAAAGGAGTTTACCATGTGCCTCAAACGTCCAAGCGCCATGTGGCTTCAAGCAGCAATCTTGTGGCCAAAGATGAAGGATCATGGTATTCCCAGTCAACACGCGCCCTGGACAATCAAAGAAAGTCAAACAGGCTTGAGATTAATGGGCCTGAAAATTGCTAACAAACCTCCAAAGCTGGCCCATCACCCCCCTGGTTTCTTTATTCTTTTTTCTTTTATATTTTATTTTCCATTTAACTATTTTATTAATTATTATTATTAACTCACAAATTAATTATTTTTCATAATAAAATCAGAAAACTAAAATATTATTATTATTTATTAATTTCACCTTTAATTCATTATTTTTGTAAATAAATGTAATTAATTAATTTAGTTGTTTTAATTAGGTTAACTTTAATTATTTTCATAACAAATAAAATAAATTAGAATTAGGGTTTTTCTTGACAATTTTAATTTCTTTTTTTATTTATTTTATTTTATTTTATTTAAAACATAAAAAAACTTAAAAAATATTTCTTTTGTTTAATTAATTAGAATTAGATTTAATTAAGTGCAAAATAACCAAAATCCATTCTTTTCTCAAAAAAAGGGTCAAAACCCTAAGGACTTCTCCGATGCAATTTTCTTTTCGCGCATATTATTTTTGATCATATTTATGTAATTGCTCCGAGAATGTAATAGCATAATTAGGACTCTTTTTATCGCTTTCTTTTATTTTTCCGCAATTTACTTTTCAAGGGTTATGTTTTTGGCGATGTAAATACCCGACGCCTTGTAATAGCGTAGATTTACTTTCCGCAATTTACTTTCCGCAATTATTAACTGCTATGCATGACAAGACTTGTTCTCTGAAATTAAAATCAACCCATAGCTCACAATAACATGTGCAAAGATAATCTTAAACTGAATCCTGACACACTCGCACATGCCACTCCTAGGGTACGCCTCACTTGGTTGCCTCGACGTGGTCATTGAGTATAGGGTGTTTTAGAGGTCGCCCTCCTGTCTAAAGATCCAAGTTGCCTCGAAATGGTTGCCTCGGATAAAAAAAGGATCTAGGACATTAGGGTTACCGCTAAGGCATCCTACTATTGCTTTGGTGACCACATGTCCCTATAATCGAATTGACCCGAAACTCCAACGACGGTGCTACCTACTTCTCAATAGTGGGATAGTACTGTCTAAAGGACATTTACACAGCTTAATTCCTTTGAGTAGGTAGAGGTTCTTAGATACTTGCTCTTTCAAAACAAAAACAACTTTTCGCACTTACACTTTTTTTCTGACAAAAGTTTTCAAACAACACTTCATACACTCTTGAGGACTGATACAAGAGTTAAACGAAGTTTTTCAAACAAACTTTTTCAAAACCCACAGACACAAGAAAAGCAAACATTTTTGAAAACATAGTGAGCAAGTACCTAAGAGCCCGTGGATAACCACGGATAGAAAGGGTGCTAACACCTTCCCTTTCTATAATCTACCTCTCGAACCCGAGAAACATCTCAAAAAAGAATTTTGTTGTGCTTTTGTCCTTTCCTTGTTGGAGAAAATAAAAGAAGGTGGCGACTCTTGCTTACCGCGACATTTCGCGAACCAGCATTTCAAAACAGTCAGTTCTATTTCCACCGATCACAGAACTGGCGACTCTACTGGGGAAACTATATATAAGTGAGGTATACCTTAGGATTAGATCATTCTATGTTCTCAATTGTATTCCTTGTTTGCTTTAATATTGTGGGCTTGCATCGTAGTTTCATAGATCCTAACCCGGATCTGGGGAATAGCCTTTAGGTAGCATTAAACTGTGAGGGACCTGTCCGGCGTAGACCGACACGGGTGAAGCAGTAGCTACGTTGGTGTGACACCTTGGTCTGTACCGATATCCCTTATGTTGGAACGAGGAGAATATGGGTCTTCTGAGGAGTCATTAAGCACCAACCGACCTTATAACCTTAAATTGACCCAACTTGGCCATAGAACAGTAGCAGTATGCTACACTCATTGAGGCTAAACTCTCGTGATGGTTCCGGCTGCAAGAAAAGATTGCGAAGCTAGAGTTATGACCGATTGAGGGTAGTCAGTCATATTGAGATCCTCTAGAACCGGGTTCTATTTCTAGGACAGGTCTTAACCAATTGAAACTGAAAGAGGGTAGTACCTAAACTTCATGCTGGCCTGAACTCTAAGGGTTGTCTTGTGTGACTTGCGTGCCTTACCATGTTTGCCTTTTGTGAATACTTGTGGTGTGCTTTATCATAACATCATACCATCATACCATTGCATGCGTCCTACATAAGGACTGACCCATTTCAAAGACAAGAGGGTTTCATCTTTGCTCTGTTTTGTAGGACATCATGATGCCTATGCGAAGGAATACCATGCGGCTCAACTTTGTTCACCCACCTGATTTGCTTAAAGAATTGGTTGACAAGATTCCAAACACTACTTCCTTCATCAAGAGGCATGGTTCTCTTCTCGGTTTAGTCACTTCAAAGTGGGACCAACAGCCGATGAGTGTCCTGACTCGGTTTTATGATCCCCTATACCATTGCTTCACCTTTCAAGACTTCCAGCTGGTCCCTACCTTGGAAGAATTCTCTGATTTGCTTGGTATCCCTGTCTTGGAACAGACTCCATTCACTGGTTGGGAAAATACTCTTAGGCTCGAGGAGATTGCTACAGCCCTTCCCTTGACTACCAAAGAGGTAATGGATAACTGGGAGACTAGAAGTGGAGTTAAGGGCTTTTTGGCTAAGTTTCTGATTAGCAAAGCTAATAGTTTCTGGAATGACTTAGACTTCAGGGCGTACGAAGACATCCTGACTCTCTTAATCTATGGTCTAGTATTGTTTCCGAATCCTGATACCTTTGTTAATGTCAACGCCATAAGGATCTTCATCTCTCGGAATCCTGTACCCACTCTCTTGGGTGATATCCTGCAACAACTCTATGCTCGTACTGCCCAAAGACGGGGAACTCTGTGGTGTTGTGCTCCTTTGTTAGTGAGGTGGTTTATTTCGCACCTCCCTAAGTTCGTGCTGAAGAAAAAAGAAGGAAGGGGCTGGGCTCATAGGTTAATGTCTTTTACTGATAATGACATCATTTGGACTCTCAGAGGTTTAGATGAAGTGGCCGTTATTGATCGTTGCGGAGAGTATCCTAATGTTACATTGATTGGTACCCAGGGAGGAATCTCTTATAACCCGTGTTTAGCTCTCCGTCAGTTTGGAAGAGCCAGAAGAGCAGAGCCTCATGAGATGTTGATACCTCACATCAGTTTTGAGTTTCAGGTAGATAGTGACGAACTGCGCCGTAGATTCATCAGGGCTTGGGACAAAATTCACAAGACTAACCCACATGAGTTGGGGCCAAAGACCTCTCTTCCTATGGAGCCCTACTTCAGATGGGTCTGCATCCGTGCTCAGAAGTTAGGTATGCCATACGAAGCTGTCAGACCTATTATTCTTGAATTTCCTGACAGAGACGGGGTTCCTCCAACTGTCCTCCACCCTCAGATACCCACTGATGTTGATACACTAAAGAGGTCTTGGGAAAAACTACAGGCAGAACGGGATTCTTATCGGGAAAGGTTCAATGAACAGGAACAGAAGATCCAGAAGCTGACAAAGCAATTGGAGAACGAGCGGATCCTGAATGACTATATCTGCACCGAGAAGAAGAGGCCATGGGAGCACTGATGGGCTTTGGATGTTTCTTTTACAGCTTTTATTTCCTTTTCAGTATTTTCCATTTTTGTAACGCCTAAGGGCAATTCGTTGAACCATTCCAAAGTTGAATCTAATAAAGTTTGTTTCCTTTCTTGTCTACAAAGTTGAATCCCGATTGTCTTTGAAAACATAAATCATACGCATTTCATGTCATCATATGCATAACAGGTACCCTTTTTACAGGTCACTTATCTTCTTCGCTGTTTATTTCAGCAATCATCATGACTTCTGAACCTACTATTGAACAAGCTATCAAGGCCCTCCAGGCCCAGAATGCCCAGTTCCAAGAGTTGGTAATGAGCCTAGCCTAGGGTCAACAGGAGTTGAAGACTCTGATTCTGAAGAAGAAGAAGAAGAGGACCGTCTTGTTCAACACTGGACGCAGATTTGGGAATGGACTACAGAATGAGGCTGAGCTGACTACCTCATCTGTAGGCAAGGACAGTCCACAAGAGAGAAGGGTTCCTAGTCCCGTGGTCTCCGACAACGAGACAGATTATAATGATGAACAGTACCCTCCTGCTGAGGATAGGTACAAACAGCTAGAGGACCACTTAAGTGCTATGGAGATTCAACATGTGCTCGGGTTGGACTTTGGAGACCTAGGCTTATCTTCTGGGGTGGTGATCCCACACAAGTTCAAGGCACCTGCTTTCGCAAAGTACGAAGGAGCTTCCTGTCCTAATCTGCATCTCAGATCATATGTGAGGAAGATCCAACCTTATACAGCTGACAAGAATTTGTGGATCCATTTCTTCCAGGATAGTCTTTCAGGGACTCAACTCGAATGGTTCTATCAGCTGGATGGAGCCAGTATTCGTAACTGGGAGGACTTGGCTACTGCGTTCTATAAGCAGTATCAGTATAATTCCGACCTCGCTCCTACGCGTACCCAACTCCATGGTATGCCACTAGGGACGGGTGAAGGATTTAAGGAGTATGCGCAAAAGTGGAGAGACCTAGCTGGAAGGGTGCAGCCACCTTTGACTGACCGTGAACTTGTGGATATGTTCTTGGGGACCCTGTCTGGTCTGTTCTTCAACCATCTGATTGGAAATTCTTCTGCTGGGTTTACAGATCTGATCTTGACTGGTGAGAGAATAGAAGCTGGTATCAAGTCTGGGAAGATACAAAAAGGTGCCTCCTCGAGCTCTGAAAAGAAACCCTTCAAGAAAGAATCTAGTGTTGTCTATGGTTCAAGGAGACAGAATAAACCGGAACGCCGCCAAGCTGTCAACGTGGTGGTAATTTCAAAGCCTGTTGCTGCTTCTCAGCAATACAACCAGCCAAGGGGTGAGAGACCCAAAAGGCAGTTCACTCGACTCAGTATGACCTTGTCCCAGATATTGCCGCAACTACTGTCAACCAATCTGGTAACCATCAAAGAAGCTCCGAAGATTGTGAACACAACATCTCCAAAGTACAACCCCAACGCCCGCTGCGCTTATCACTCTGACAGCCCGGGGCATAATACGGATGATTGTTGGGCTCTGAAGAATAAGGTTCAGGATCTTATTGATGCTAAAGAGGTTGAATTCGAGGCGCCCGAAAGGCCCAATGTTGTGACTGCTCCCATGCCCAATCATGGAGTAAATGCTATCAGGGTTGGAGAGGAAATGGAGGAATCTGAATTCGACAGCTGGATCTACCCAACGACCAACGATGGACCAAGCAACTGGACTGCGAAAGACCTCATACCTATTACTTTTGTGACTCAGTAATGAACTCCTTTGTTTTGAATTTGTAACGAACAATAATTTGAAACTTTATGGCCCGGTGTCTTACCCGGGGCACCGTGGCTTCATTTGTGAGGGCTTTTTTGTGTCATTTTCATATATCATTAATAAAAGCATTGGACGTTTTTTGCATTTCAAATCTTGCGCTCATTGTCTTTCTTTATTATATATTGCAAAACAGCTATATTTACACACACTCACATATACAGGTTCCAATCCACTCTGGATCTCACTGGTAACGACTCTGCTACTGCCAGTTATGACTTCGAAAATCCGATCAACTTAGCCGAAGACGAAGGTGAAGATGATTGTGAAGTGCCTGGTGAGCTTGCAAGACTGTTACTCCAGGAAGAGAGGGTCATTCATCCACATGAAGAGCTAGTGGAAATGGTAAATCTGGGTACTAAGACAGACAGAAAGGAAGTCAAGATTGGTGCCAATCTGGGGCTCAGTGTGAAACAACGGTTGATTCAGATGCTGCACGACTACATGGAAATCTTTGCCTGGTCTTATGAAGATATGCCTGGGTTGGATACTGACATTGTGGTTCATCATTTGCCTACCAAGGAAGAATGCCCTCCGGTAAAATAGAAGGTCCGCCGTATGCGCCCAGAGATGTCCGAGAAAATCAAAGTTGAGGTTATGAAATAATTTGACGCCGGTTTTCTAGCAGTGACTTCTTACCCTCAGTGGGTTGCCAATGTGGTCCCAGTGCCGAAGAAAGATGGTAAGGTCCGAATGTATGTTGACTACAGGGATTTGAACAGGGCGAGCCCTAAGGATGACTTCCCTCTGCCTCACATCGATGTTCTGGTTGACAACACTGCTCAGCATAAGGTATTCTCCTTCATGGACGGATTCTCCGGTTATAATCAGATCAAGATGGCTCCCGAAGACATGGAGAAGACCACTTTCGTTACTCAGTGGGGCACCTTCTGTTACAAGGTCATGCCTTTTGGGTTGAAAAATGCTGGGGCAACCTACCAGCGTGCCATGGTTGCTTTGTTTCATGACATGATCCATCATGAGATTTAAGTATACGTCGACGATATGATTGCAAGGTCCCAAACTGAGGAGGAACACCTTGACCATCTACTGAAGCTGTTTGACCGATTGAAGTTGTACAAGCTGAGATTAAACCCGAACAAGTGCACCTTCGGGGTGAGGTCTGGAAAACTGCTAGGCTTCGTCGTGAGTGACAAAGGTATTCAAGTGGACCCTGCCAAAGTGAAAGCCATACAAGAGATGCCAGTTCCCAAGACATAGAAAGAAGTCAGAGGCTTTCTAGGACGGCTGAACTACATTGCCCGATTCATCTCACATCTAACTGCTACCTGTGAACCAATCTTCAAGCTACTGAAGAAAGATCAAGTAGTACGTTGGAACGATGAATGTCAGGCCGCTTTCGAAAGAATCAAAGAGTATCTCCAAGAACCACCCATTCTTATGCCACCGGTTGAAGGGAGACCTCTAATCTTATACTTGACAGTACTTGACAGCTCAATGGGGTGTGTGCTGGGGCAGCATGATGAGTCTGGCTGAAAAGAGCACGCCATTTATTACCTTAGAAAAAAGTTTACCGACTGTGAGACCCGATACTCACTGCTCGAGAAAACTTGCTGCGCTTTGGTATGGGCTACTCGCCGGCTAAGACAGTATATGTTGACTCACACTACTCTGTTGATTTCAAAAATGGATCCAATAAAGTACATCTTCGAAAAGCCTGCCTTGTCCGGAAGAATAGCAAGATGGAAGATGATCTTGACTGAATATGACATCCAGTACACAACCCAAAAGCAATCAAGGGGAGTGTGTTGGCAGACCATTTGGCACATCAGGCAGTGGATGACTACCAATCTATGAACTTTGAATTTCCAGACGAGAATATCATGGTAGTGACTGATTGTGAAGTACCTGGACCGGATGAAGGACCCGAGGAAGGATCCCGATGGTCTATGCACTTTGACGGAGCCTCAAACGCTTTGGGTAACGGTATTGGCGCTGTGATCATATCTCCAAAAGGCTCTCATACTCCACTTACCTCCCGACTATGTTTCAACTGCACCAACAACATGGCGGAGTATGAAGCATGCATCATGGGTCTTCGAGCTGCAATTGACCTAAGGATTAAGTTTCTAAGTGTCTTCGGAGATTCCGCTCTCGTGATCAGTCAGATCAAAGGCGAGTGGGATACGAAACACCCAAATCTTATTCCTTACAAGGAGTATGTGTTGACATTGCTTCCCCATTTCGAGGAAATAACCTTTGAACACTTCCCAAGAGAGGAGAATCAGTTGGCGGACGCGCTGGCTACGATGTCTTCTATGTTCAAAGTCAAATGGGACAACGAGGCTCCCCGGATCATTATTTGGAAGTTGGATGAACCTGCACATTGTTGTGATCTTGAGACCGAAGAGGTAACAGAAAAACCGTGGTATCACGAAGTAAAGAGGTATCTTGAAGCTCAAGAATACCCCGAGGGCGCATCTGTTAATGATAAAAAGTTTCTGAGAAGGTTCGCGGCAAAATTCTTCCTCAGCAATGACATTCTCTATAAACGAAACCATGATTCGACCTTACTGCGTTGTGTGGATAAGATCAAAGCAGAAAAGATCATGGCAGAGCTGCATTAAGGTACCATCGGAACTCATTCCAGTGGACATACCATGGCAAAGAAAATCCTTCGGGCAGGATATTACTGGTCTATAATGAAATTCGACTGTTATCAGCATTCTCGGACATGTCATAAATGCCAGATCTATGCTGATAAGGTGCACTTTCCTCCAGTTCCTTTGAACGTCTTGACAACACCTTGGCCTTTTGCAATGTGGGGCATTGATATGATCGGCAAGATCAGACCTACGGCATCCAACAGGCATCATTTCATCCTGGTAGCAATCGATTACTTTACGAAGTGGGTTGAAGCAGCTTCCTTTGCCACCGTAACCAAGAATGTCGTGGCACGGTTCATTCGGCACAACCTGATCTATCAATACGGTGTACCAGAAAGGATCATTACAGATAATGGTACCAATCTTAACAACAAGATGATCACTGAGCTCTGCGAGCAATTCAAGATACAGCACCACAACTCTTCTCCCTACCGGCCGAAGATGAATGGGGTTGTAGAAGCAGCTAATAAAAACATCAAGAAGATTGTGCAGAAGATGACAGTGACCTACAAAGATTGGCACGAGATGTTACCATTTGCTCTTCATGGATACCGTACCTCAGCACGGACGTCAACAGGGGCAACACCCTTTTCCTTGGTCTATGGCATGGAGACAGTCTTACCCATTGAAGTTCAGATACCTTCTCTCCGGATCATGAAGGATGAAGGTTTGAGCGAAGATGATTGGATCCATACTCGGCTTGATCAATTAAACCTAATCGACGAAAAGAGACTCACCGCTATTTGCCATGGTCAGACGTACCAAAAACGAATGATCAAGGCATTTAACAAGAAAGTCAGACGACAAGAGTATCAAGTTGGGGACCTGGTAATCAAGCGCATCATTCTACCTCAAGGTGATCCCAGGGGAAAATGGACCCCTACGTACGAAGGGCCATTTGTGGTTAAGAATATATTCTCAGGAGGAGCAATGATTCTAACCACCATGGATGGTGACGACCTTCCTCACCCCGCCAATGCAGACATAGTAAAAAGATACTACGTATGATCAAAGACCCGCTAGGTCGACTGGCCTAGGCAAAAATAAGGGCTTCCCGCCGAACTAAAAGGGTTCGGGCAAAAATAAGGGATGAAAATTAAAAAAATCTGTACACCCGGCAAGTCGAAAACTTGAAAAGGCGGCTTGGGAAAAAATGGGTATCCCGGTGGACTGAAAACCCGAAAGGGCGGTCCAGGCAAAAGTTAGGGATAAGCGTAATACTATATCTCATTGGATCACCCTGCATCCAGACTTTAGTATCAACCATCAGGCTCGTACGGCACCAATCAATCAGCTTCATCTCCAACTAAGCAGCAAAGTGATGAGACGCTTGAAGACATAAAGGCGATAGCAGAGTTGGAACCCAGTGGGATTTTTCACATAGCTGTTTTGTTTTCTTTTTTCACAAATTGTATAAACTCTCTTGTTCAGCAGCGTTCTCTTACTAGAACGTCAGCCTCTTGTACACAAAACGCCTATTTACCGGCAAACTTCAAAATCAATACAAGTTACATTTTTTAGACAAATCGCCAGTTGTTTTTCCTTTATCTGTTTTGTTTTGCAAAGAACGTCCAATGTTCATTTTTGGTATATGCATTTGACATTAATTGCTAATCATAAATATTTGCATGCGAAACAAAGGGCTAATTACAGGTGACATCAGAAACAAGGGCAATAAGAATTGTCTAAGAGGTCTAGTTGCTCTGTCCACCAAGGTAGCAAGGTAGGTTCAGCTGAAGAATATAACCAAGATACCTTCACTCCCTGCAGAGTAAGACAAGAATCAACAATACTCTCCCCAAGCAGAGTTGGTCTCCCATTAGCCCTAAAAAGGCACAGTATCCCCAGCAAGTCAGCAATACTCTCCCCCGAGCAGAGTTAGTCTACCATCAAGTTGGGTATCCCCAGAAGATCTTAACATTCCCCGGTGGAGTATACAGATATCCCTTAGCAAGCATCCCTGGCAGTCTTAATATTCCTCGACAGAAATATAAGATTGTTCCCCGGCGGAATACAGACACCCCAGTGGAGCCATTTCCCCAGTATAGTCCAAAAGTTTCCCCAGGTGAGTTGAATCATCTCCCCAGTAGATTCTAGAAGCTTATCCCCTGCAGAGTACAAATATCTCTCCCCAGCCATATTCAGGAGGTTATTCCCCACCAGAGTCTAACTGGGTTATCCTCAGCAAATTGCAACGGAAAGGTCGTCCTCAGCGAAGTTCTTTCTATCCCCCAGCGGAGTTCATCAAAATCTCTAACAGAGCTTATCAACGGAATCCCCAGCGGAGCTGTCATTAAAGTCTCAGCGAAGTATCTCTTTCCCACAGAGTAGTTCCCCGCAGAATAATCTCTTCGCCAGGTTTATTCCCCAACGGAGTTATCTTCTCCTACCAGTTTATTCTTGCAATCATCTTGGTTCATCATCCCCAGCGGAGACGAAGAACTCTACTCTTCAACATCAGCCCAGGATTTAACGAACTTCCCAGCATTCGTCAAGGATTTATTTTCCCAGAAGAGGATACATTCATAAACATCACATTGTCATACATCATGATACATGCATATGCGCATCATATCACACAATCTCATCTATTTTGAGAACATCATGACATCATGCATTTCATACATCATGACATTGCATACAACTAATGTTTTGCCTTTTCAGGAAAAGGCCAATCAAAAGATATTACCATCAACTTTTGAAGTTCCAGATTCGATACCTGTATCTAGCCAGGGCATGTCTGTGAGCGACTGATTGCAGATCGATACCTGTATCTAGCCAGGAAAGTATCTGCATGAAGAGTTTGAAGATTAACACCTATAACAGGCCAAGAAATTATCTTTCATTCTCAGGTCAGAGGTCTACACCTGTATCCAGCCAGGAAGCTATCTCGACCAACCTTTTGAAGTTCCAGATTCGATACCTGTATCTAGCCAGGGCATATCTGTGAGCGATTGATTGTAGATCTATACTTGTATCTAGCCAGGAAAGTTATCTACATGAAGAGATTGAAGATCAATACATGTATCTAGCCAGGAAACTATCGTTCTTTCTCAGGTCAGAGGTCTACACCTGTATCCAGCCAGGAAAGATATCTCGACCAACCCTTTGAAGTTCCAGATTCGATACCCGTATCTAGCCAGGGCATATCTGTGAGCTATTGATTGTGGATTTATACCTGTATCTAGCCAGGAAAGTATCTGCATGAAGAGATTGAAGATCAATACCTGTATCTAGCTAGGAAACTATCATTCTTTCTTAGGTCAGAGGTTTACACCTGTATCCAGCCAGGAAAGCTATCTCGACCAACCCTTTGAAGTTCCAGATTCGATACCTGTATCTAGCCAGGGCATATCTGTGAGCTATTGATTGTGGATCTATACCTGTATCTAGCCAGGAAAGTATCTGCATGAAGAGATTGAAGATCAATACCTGTATCTAGCCAGGAAACTATCGTTCTTTCTCAGGTCAGAGGTTTACACCTGTATCCAGCCAGGAAAGCTATCTCGACCAACCCTTTGAAGTTCCAGATTTGATACTTGTATCTAGCCAGGGCATATCTGTGAGCGATTGATTGTAGATCTATATCTGTATCTAGCCAGGAAAGTTATCTACATGAAGAGATTGAAGATCAATACCTGTATCTAGCCAGGAAGTCATCTTTTTTTTCTCAAGTTAGAGATCTACACCTGTATCCAGCCAGGAAAGCTGTCTCGACCAACCCTTTTAAGTTCCAGATCAACACCTGTAACTAGCCAGGAAATATATGTGAACGACCGATTGTAGATCTATACCTGTATCTAGCCAGGAAAGTTATCTACATGATGAGATTGAAAATCAACACCTGAAACCAGACAGGAAAATTACCTTTCTTTCTCCAGTATGCAAGTTCTCGCTAAGGAATCTCTTACGCGATCGACACACATTTCCAAATGGCATCTATAAGCCCATTCCCGACAAGATTCTGTCACACCTCCAGATGGCATCTATAAGCCCATCCTCCTACCCATGATCTCTCCAAATGGCATCTGTAAGCCCATTCCCGACATCACATTGCTGATACTCCACTACGCGAGTGCAAATTTCTGGGCACTTTAGTGTTCAATCATCTTCCACCTTCGGATCACGAAAGGCACGCAAGCCAATCTATATCCTCAGGTTTAAGAAGATTGAACAGGGGCAACTGTTGTACCCCAAAATTTGCCCTCCCATATTCTCCAAGATTCTTCAAGAACCATCTGCAAATGATTCAAGATTTCTCAAGGGGTTGCACAGTCAAACCACCTCCTAAGCCAATCAAAACTAGGGTTTTGTTTCTTTCAAGGAATTTGAGGTTTTCAATGGGTCAATCAAGTCTCATAGGTCCATATACATTCTCAAGCATCCATATGCCAAGTTTCAAGACTCACAGTGTCAATTTGCACAGTCAAAAGCATCATTTGATCCACAGTCAACTGCAGGGGTAAAATGGTCATTTTACAGTCAAATGTCATAATTTTTGGTCAACATCTTATTTTGAGTACACAATCATCATTTGATCAAGTCTTGATCATGATTCCACAAGGATAGCTCAAAAATCATCAAGATGCAAAAGTTACTATTTTTGGACAGCAGAAAAGTCAACTGTATCTTGACCAAGGCATAACTTTTCCATGGTTCATCATAAAAATCCAATCCAATGCTCATTTTGAAGGGGATGACATTTCCTACAACTCATATTCACATTCCAAGTCCAAGAAATGCTCTCACAAAAAGTTATCAGTTTCTACATTATAGGTCAAATTCAAAAGTCAACAAAAATGCATTTTAAGTCAAAGACCATAACTTGAGATTGGTAAATCCAAATAACATGGGACCAAAGGCATTGGTTAGAGGACTTCAAGACCTTTCCAAAATGTCCAAGAACATGTTCATATGATCAAAATTGAGCAAGATATGCATTGGAGAAGTTGGGAAATTTTTGTGAATTTGCAAAAGTCAACTTTGCTCAAAACACCTCATTTTTGCTAATGGGCCTCAAATTTCTTCTTGAAACTTTATCCATGATCTATGCACGACCCATCAAGCTTATTTGAACTTATTTTTCTTATTTTTATTAATTATTTGGATTTTTAATCAATTTTAATTCATTTAATTAATTTAAATTGTAGGAAATACAAAGATTTGATTTTTCAATCTTTTTGTGAAGCAAAAGTGGTCAATATATGCTGGAAATTTCGTGTGCAAATCAAAGGGACAAGAATATCCAAGTTTGGAAAGTTTTTCCAATCAAAAAGATTCAAAAATATATGATTGCAAATCAAATATTCAAACCATTATTCAATGGATCTTTGCTCAAGGATTTGACCTAATTCTATTCTACTATAAGTACACAAGCCAACCCGAATTCCACATACGTGAAATCTCTGCAGAAAAAGCTATAACCAATTCAAGAAAATTCAAAGAAAAGTCAAAACTGATTCTTGTGTTCCAAGCCAATTCAAGCCCTTATATTGATTCAAACACGTTGCTGGAAGGGTCAGGAGTGATTTACAATCAAAACCAAGCATTGAAGCTCAAAGAATCATCAAGAACAGAGTCACAGTTTGCATTTTATTTTCAGAATCATGCAGTTCAATTCATGCATATTTAACGTGCTTTTGTGTTTGTTTTGCATTGCTAGAACTCATATGAAGCTGATGGTGTAACTGAATTGGATTAAAACGCACAGAATCAAAAGTTGCCATGATTGAATTTTAGGGTTCATAAGCTTTCAAATTAGGGCTTTACAATCCAGGAACAATTAGGATTCATATGGAATGTGGTTGGAATCGTCAAGACCAGACGAACACACAAGGACCATCGCGAAATATTTATATTTACCATAGCTCTATTCGCTATTTTTGGTCATTGTAGTTTGTGGGGGTTAAAAACCCCCGCTATCTAACGTCATATTTGCAGGTACAAGGAAGAAGACAAGGACGTGTAAGCGTATGGTTGGATAATTCAAATAAGCGCGCGTTTTATTGGTTTTACAGCTTAGCATTTTGTTTCTTAATATAATAATTGTTTATTATTCTAATGATGAATGAAGCGTGATGGTGGAGTGGTTAAGGCATTAGTTTGGCAGCATTGGGACCTGGGTTCGAATCCCAGGTCCCCCAAAATAATTGTTTGTTCTTTTTCTTTACATATTCATATGCAGCTTTCCAAAAGGAGTTTACCATGTGCCTCAAACGTCCAAGCGCCATGTGGCTTCAAGCAGCAATCTTGTGGCCAAAGATGAAGGATCATGGTATTCCCAGTCAACACGCGCCCTGGACAATCAAAGAAAGTCAAACAGGCTTGAGATTAATGGGCCTGAAAATTGCTAACAAACCTCCAAAGCTGGCCCATCACCCCCTGGTTTCTTTATTCTTTTTTTCTTTTATATTTTATTTTCCATTTAACTATTTTATTAATTATTATTATTATTAACTCACAAATTAATTATTTTTCATAATAAAATCAGAAAACTAAAATATTATTATTATTTATTAATTTCACCTTTAATTCATTATTTTTGTAAATAAATGTAATTAATTAATTTAGTTGTTTTAATTAGGTTAACTTTAATTATTTTCATAACAAATAAAATAAATTAGAATTAGGGTTTTTCTTGGCAATTTTAATTTATTTTTTTTTTTTATTTTATTTTATTTTATTTAAAACATAAAAATACTTAAAAAATATTTCTTTTGTTTAATTAATTAGAATTATATTTAATTAAGTGCAAAATAACCAAAATCCATTCTTTTCTCAAAAAAAGGGTCAAAACCCTAAGGACTTCTCCGATGCAATTTTCTTTTCGCGCATATTATTTTTGATCATATTTATGTAATTGCTCCGAGAATGTAATAGCGTAATTAGGACTCTTTTTATCGCTTTCTTTTATTTTTCCGCAATTTACTTTTCAAGGGTTATGTTTTTGGCGATGTAAATACCCGACGCCTTGTAATAGCGTAGATTTACTTTCCGCAATTTACTTTCCGTAATTATTAACTGCTATGCATGACAAGACTTGTTCTCTGAAATTAAAATCAACCCGTAGCTCACAATAACATGTGCAAAGATAATCTTAAACTGAATCCTGACACACTCGCACATGCCACTCCTAGGGTACGCCTCACTTGGTTGCCTCGACGTGGTCATTGAGTATAGGGTGTTTTAGAGGTCGCCCTCCTGTCTAAAGATCCAAGTTGCCTCGAAACGGTTTCCTCGGATAAAAAAAGGATCTAGGACATTAGGGTTACCGCTAAGGCGTCCTACTATTGCTTTGGTGACCACATGTCCCTATAATCGAATTGACCCGAAACTCCAACGACGGTGCTACCTACTTCTCAATAGTGGGATAGTACTGTCTAAAGGACATTTACACATCTTAATTCCTTTGAGTAGGTAGAGGTTCTTAGATACTTGCTCTTTCAAAACAAAAACAACTTTTCGCACTTACACTTTTTTCTGACAAAAGTTTTCAAACAACACTTCATACACTCTTGAGGACTGATACAAGAGTTAAACGAAGTTTTTCAAACAAACTTTTTCAAAACCCACAGACACAAGAAAAGCAAACATTTTTGAAAACATAGTGAGCAAGTACCTAAGAGCCCGTGGATAACCACAGATAGAAAGGGTGCTAACACCTTCCCTTTCTATAATCTACCTCTCGAACCCGAGAAACATCTCGAAAAGGAATTTTGTTGTGCTTTTGTCCTTTCCTTGTTGGAGAAAATAAAAGACGGTGGCGACTCTTGCTTACCGTGACATTTCGCGAACCAACATTTCAAAACAGTCAGTTCTATTTCCACCAATCACAGTAATTATTAAGGGAGCAATAGTGGGTCCATTTGAAATCCTAATAAGACCTTTGGAGGTGATCCTAAGAGGCTTGTTTGATATGGTAATAATGGAGAGGTCTTCACATTTG
This sequence comes from Vicia faba, assembly GCA_948472305.1. Taxonomy (NCBI): domain Eukaryota; kingdom Viridiplantae; phylum Streptophyta; class Magnoliopsida; order Fabales; family Fabaceae; genus Vicia; species Vicia faba. The sequence continues at coordinate 1,267,524,529 of OX451736.1, read as the reverse complement.
TTAGTCAAACTTTTGGCAAGTGGGGTCTTCTCGAATAGAATTTCATGGCTATCCACCAGGAGTTGTATGCCTTTCTTCAGCCCTTCACATCTATTGAGTTGTTTTGTACAACACACATAGTCCTTTACGCAGCCAGGGAAAATCCTGACTTTCAACAGATTATTTTTTATTATATTCAGCGGAGTAGTCAATTCTTCAACAGAGGCAACAAAAATTGTATCTTCAATGGCATTAACACTCTTGTCATGCTTCGTAATTGGAGCGGTAATTACATTCGGCACTAGAGGAGGATCAAACTCAATAGTCTTGTTGTCAATCAAATCCTAGATTTTGTTCTTCAAGGCTCAACACTGGTCAGTCTCGCGCCCGGGGCTGCTTGAATGGTAAGCACACTTAGCGTTTGGATTATACTTTGGTGACGAGGTATCAGGGTTTGCAGGAGGATCGCGCAATTTCACTAAATTAGCCTTGAGAAAATGTTGTAAGGCTTGAGACAATGACATGCCTAACCTCGTAAATTGTCTTCTTAGAGTTTCAAAATGTTGATGATTTGCAGATGGTCTTGGAGTAGGAGTTGGATTGGAGATTCGGACAACATTGACAGACGGGTGATCATTATTCTTGGTATGGGCCCTTGCCCCGTACACAGAATTGACTTCCTTCTTTGTAGAAAAAGGTTTCTTGATAGGTTTGGGAGTGGAGGTAGATGCCAAAGAGATCTTCCCACTTTTGATGCCACTTTCAACTCTTTCACCGGTTAAGATTAAATCGGTGAAACCAGAAGAAGAGCAACCAACCAATAGATTAAAGAAGGGACCAGAAAAAGTGCCCATGAACATGTTAATGTGCTCCCTATCAGTCAAGGGAGGTTGGACCCTACTAGCAAGGTCTCTCCATTTTTGCGCATATTCCTTAAATCCTTCATTCTTTCCCATGGTCATATCTTGTAATTGAACCCTCGTTGGCGCCAAGTCGGTGTTGTACTGATACTAATGGTAGAAAGCAGTAGCTAAATCCTCCCAAGTATTGATACGAGAACCATCTAACTGATAAAACCATTCAAGTTGTGTTCCAGCTAAGCTTTCTTGGAAAAAGTGAACCCGGCGCTTCTTATCAGAGGTGTGCGGATGTATCTTGCGCACGTAAGACTTTAGGTGGAGTTTTGGACAAGAAACTCCATCGAATTTTGCAAAGACTGGTATTTTGAATTTGTGTGGGATGACTACCCCATATATCAAACCCAAACCATCAAAATCTAAACCGGGGATGGCTTGGATTTCAACAGCTTTCAATCTGTCTTCTAACTGTTTGTATTTGATATCGGAGGGTGGATACCGCTCATTGAAATAATCATCATCAGATACTTGATCATTAGTACAGTCAGCCTGAGTACTCTTGACCTCACCGATCTGGTTCTCTTCCTCTTCAGATGAGTCTCCTCCTACTGGGATTTGACGAACTGTCTCCTTTAACCTTCTACCCATGTTGAGTAAGGCTTTCTTCTTTGGCTTCTTCTTAACAGCCAGCAAAGCCATCATATCTTGCTGCCCCTTGGCTAGGGCTAGGAGAGTCTCCTGAAAATGAGAATTCTGGGCTTAGAGATCCTTCACAGTTTTCTCTAGATCCATCTTGCTAAAATAAACAGCAGAAAGATAAGGAAACCTATTATGCAAAAAACCTGTCATGTTATGATGCATGAATATGTACATGCAAATGATTTCAAGGATTAATGAGATTTAAATTTGTATAGACAAAAGAATGAACAAACGTTAATTTTCATTAGACAAAACAAGAAAGATTACATCATGCCTCTTGGCGCGAGATAAAAAGATCGAACGCATCCTCTTTGGCGCGAGATAAGCGTTCACACTTTGCTCTTCTTATAGTTGCTTCGTAAGCTCCAAGATCCTCTTCTCACTAGCATAGAATCGAGCTTCGAAAGTATCTCGTTCTTCCCTAGGTTGAATCCAACCCTTTTGCAAGTCTTCGAGAGAGGTAGGCAGTCGGGGTGGAGGATAGTGTAGGGAACAACTCCTTCAACCACAGGCTCCATGATGACTGGTAAGATGGAAGGATAAGGCATCATAAGTTTTTGAGCATGAGCTCGTACCCATTTAAGGTAAGGCTCGATGGGAATGGAGTTCTTGTATCCTAGTGTCTTACTATCTACCTTGTTCAACATCCTTCAGGCTCGAATAAACCTCTGACAGTAACCTTGATCATCGTTCTCGTAGTCAAATACCAAATCTTGAATGAGCATCTCATGTGGGCCATCCCTTTGGGCGTAACTAAACTGTCTTAAGGCTAAGCAGGGGTTGTAGGTGATACCTCCTCTAATGCCAAGTAAAGGGACATTAGGGAATTCTCCACAACGGTCGACAATAGTAACATTCTCCAAAGAGCGGGAACACCAATGAATATCTGAATGTTTGAGCATCATCAACCTATATGACCACCTTGAACCTTGCTCGTTCTTCAATATAGATTGGGGAAGATGCGAAATAAACCATCTTGCCAAGAGAGGAGTACAACACATGAGAATACCTTGCTTCCTTACAGTGAGGGAGTGAAAAGAATGTAGGATGTCTCCTAACAAAGTAGGCACAGGGTTACGAGACATGAAGATTTTTACGGCATTTACATCTATTAGTTAGTCAGGATTTGGAAATAAAATCATACCATAGATGAGGAGATCCATAATTTCCTCAAAAGCTTGCAAATCCAAAGAGTTCCAACCGTTTTGGGCTTTCTCAAACAAGAACTTTGCTAGGAAACCTTTGACACCACTCCTTGTTTCCCAATTAGTTGTGATATCAGATAGTTGCAAGTGTAGAGCTTGAGAAATCTCTTCAGGTTTTGGATCTCTTTTAGTACCGTTGAAGGGTAGTCGATTGAGAATGGGAATCCTCAAGAGTTGGGAGAATTCTTCTAAAGTCGGCACAAGTTGATAGTCGATAAATATGAAGCAATGGTGTAAAGGATCAAAGAACTGAAAGAGCACCTTCATCATGTCTTCATCAGTGTTGGAGGTAACCAAGTTTAGAAGGCAACCATGTCTTTTGGTAAATGGAGAATTTTCAGGAATCCTTGATGCTAGCTCTTAAAGTTGCGGAGGGATCCTTACGAGATTGACTTGAATTGTTTTCCTGCGAATAGAATCCATGTCCTACAAAACAGAACAAAGATAAATCCCCAAAATCCTTGAAATGGTTAGTAAGTACGAGAATGATGTTATGTTGTTTATGATACAGTAACAAAGCAAACAAATCCTTAGGTTTAGGCTTGCATGGAGTCTCGTAGGTAAGTACCCTCTTGAAGTTTAGTTGGCTCAAACTTGTCCTAGAAATAGTAATCGGGTTCTAAAGGAGCTCAATATCACTGGTCTGTCTTCTCGGGCATTGTTTCACCATAAGCCTCTTTAATGGAGACCGAAATATCCCAAAAAACCAAACCTCAATGAGTGTAGTATCGAGGATATACCCACTTCAGACTACACCAAAGCTGGTCATCTCACTACGTCCTAAAGGCCAAGTTGGTCAAGTAAAGGTTCTAAAAGTTCATTAGTGCTTCATGACATCACTCAGCGGCCCCGTATTCTCCTTAACTACTCAAGGGCTACCGGTACCCACAAATATGTCACACTAACGTAGCTATTGCTTAGACCATGTCGGTATACCCCGCACAGTTTCCAAAATGTATTGCTACTTACCTATAAGGTATCCCAAATTCGGGTAGAGGATTTAAGCCCAAACAAAGAACCAAAATGTAAAGCATACTGTGATCGGTGGATCTGGAACTGACTGTTTAACGCTGGTTCGCGAAATGTCGCGGAAGCAAGAGTCGCCACCGTCTTTTATTTTCTCCAAATGGAAAGGACAAAAGCACAGAAAAATTCCTTAAAGAGATTGCTCTCGGTTCAGGAGGTAGATTATAGAAAGGGAAGGTGTTAGCACCCTTTCTATCCATGGTTATCCATGGGCTCTTAGATACTTGCTCATTGTGTTTTCAAAAAGGTTTGTTTGCTTTTCAATGTGGGTTTTAAAAAGTTTCTTTGAAAATTTCAGTTCGACTCTTGTATCAGTCCTCAAGAGTGTTTGAAAAGTTGCTTTCGAAAGCTTTTTGAAAAGTGTCGGTGTGAAAAGTATTTTTGATTTGTTTTTGAAATTAGAGCAAGTATCTACGAGTCGTCTACCTACCCTAAGGAATTCGTCTGTGTAAATGTCCTTTAAAGTAGTGCCATCCCACCATTGAGAGGTAGGTAGCACCACCGTTGGAGGTGTTCGGGTCAATTCGAGGTTCGGGACATGGTGATCACCAGAGCAATAGGAAGACACCTTAGAAGCTACCCTCATGCCAGGTTCCCGGATCATAAGGACTTACTAAGACATCCTCTACTCGACGATCACCTTTCGAGGCAAGGCAACAGTGAGGCGTACCCTAGGGGTGGTGTGTGCGATTCGTGTGTCGTTTTCATTTGTATTTATCTTGTCATGTTATTGGTATTCTACGCTTGATTTTATTTTGACATACATTCTTTCATGCTTTTGATTAACAATTAAAATATTTGCGGAAAAGTAAATTCTAAGCTATTACAAATGGCGCGGGTCCACATCGCCAAAATTAACCAGGACCCGATTTGACGGAAAATAAATAAAGTAAAAGAATTAAAAGTGCGAGAAGTAATTTACACGGCTTCGGGAGAGGTACATAATTATTTGAATGACATAAAATAAATATGCAAAGACATAAGAAATTACGAACGAGGGCGTTGGACCCTTTTGCAAAATTAAATTAACATGATGAAATTAATTAAAAGAAAGAAAGATTTTGTTTTTTTTTTATGTTTTTTAATATTTTAGGATTTAATATAAAGAAGAAAGAATTAATTAAAATCAACTACTAACCCTAATTCTATTTTATTTTAATTTATTAAGAAAACATCAGAATTTAACCTAAATTAAACCTAATTTTTATATACAATTTAATTATAAAAATAAGTATTTAATTATTTAATCATTATGAAAGAAAAAAAATAAAAAGGATGAAAAATTGAATAAACCCTAGTTCTACATTTTTTGATTTCTTATTAAAAGAATTAAAGTTAATGCCTAATTTAAAACTATTTTATTTACATGCAATTTATTTATGAAAATAATTAAAATAAAATATTTATTATACTTTGCTCTTTTTCTGATTTTTATTGATATTTTTGTATTTTGTGAAAATATTAAATTAACTGAACAAATAATAATTAAAAGGAATAAAAAATAATAATACAAAAAAAGGTGAAGAAAATAAAAAGAATGTGCAAACCTGGGGGGTTTCAGACCCCAAATAGGAGGTATAGCCCATGAATTTAAGCCCACTGACCTTCAAGTTCGTTGACTTTTCCAGACACTATGTGGCACCTTTGACCAGGGCCTACCTTATGTCTTGAATCTGAGCCTTTAGATTGATGTAACCAACGCGTGGACGACTGGATCTTGGGAGTGTATGGTGATCCTCAACGTAAGCGCTGCATATGAATATTAATGGAAAAATGATATTTGAAAGCAAGAAGACCTGGGGCTCGAACCCAGGTCTTGGACGTGAACGCACTCAACGCTTGCCAGCTGAGCCACTGAATCCTTTTGTTAAATAAATAAACAACAAATAATATAATATGAAACAACGCGTTAATGGATTATTGCGCGCGAATTTTAAACCAGCCAGTCGTCGCCTGCCACGAATTCGTCTTCTTCATTATCCCTGAAATACAAAACATTAGGCAACGTTTTCCATGCGTTCTCTTAGGCATGCTATTAGAAAATAGCGATTAGCCCTCAGTCACTAATAAATTGAGCGCGAGGGTTGGTTCTTGTTCGTCCACACGCGTTGATTCGAATGATGATGGTCATAAGTCTCAATTTTTCCTCGTTTCAAAATCCCTAATTTTCACATCCTGCAAACCCTAGAAAACAAACATGGCATAATCGCGTGTAGCACATAAAAAAGCAATTAACTATATTGGTTAGCTTCAGAACTTCACAAGGAATGTAAATCAACCATTAAAATGCCATGAGAATGCCTAGAAGTTAAAATACGATCATGGATTTTTCATGAGGTATTCCCAGTTCAGTATACCAATTCCTGAGGTTTTGATGGATGTTCTTGATTGCAATCGCTTCTGGACAACCCTGGCAAGCTAATGGAACAAGTTTCGTGCCTTGAATCCACCTAAAAAGTGTTTTTCAGATTTTAGTTTTTAGAGAAAAAATTCAAGTTTGATAATGTCTTTCTGGAGCAGCTGTGCGTGTATCCTGATTAGGGTTGTGATCCTAGCATATGTAGTAGTGAATTAGGTCAAGAAAAATCAATCAAATCCATTGCATTCATTGATTTTGGAAATTTGATTTTCTAAGATTTTTCATATCTTTTTCCATGTGTTTTTGGTTCAAAATCAAGCCAATCAACCCAAATCTTTCCATATTGGTACAAGCACGAAATCTTGAGGCTAAAACATGTACAAAAAGATTTATTAGGTTAAGTTAAATATTTTTCACATATTTAATTGATTTAAGTGAATTATTATAAATAAAAATTCAAATAAATAAATAAAAAATGAGAAAATACTTCCCTTTGGGCCAAGTGGCCGTGCACATGTCATGGATGATGAATTATGGAAGAAAAATGGGCCCATTAGCAATTTTAGGTTATTTGAATCAATGTTGACTTTTCAAAATATCCAAATATTTCCCAACTTCCACAAGGCATAACTTGCTCAATTTTTAAGCTTTTCTCATGTTCTTGGACATTTTGGAAAGGTCTTTGAGTCCTCTAACCAATGCCTTTGGTCCCATGTCATTTTGATTTACCAATCTCAAGTTATGGTCTTTTACTTAAAGTCTCTTTTTGTTGACTTTTGAAAATGACCTATAATGTTGAAATTGATAACTTTTTGTGAGAGAATTGCTTGGACTTGAAGTATGAAGATGAGTTGTAGGAAATGTCTTTCTCTTCAAAATGAGATTTGGATGGAATTTTTCTGATAATCCATGTGAAAGTTATGCCCTGGTCAATTTCAGTTGACTTTTTCAGCTGTCCAAATAAGGAAACTTTTGCATCTTGATGATTTCTGAGCCAAATTTTGAGAATCATGATCAAGCATTGATCAAATGATGTTTGTGGCTTCAAAATGATATGTTGACCAAAAATTTGAACTTTTGACTGTCAAATGACCATTTTGCCCCTACAGTTGACTGTAGTGCAATTAGGGTTTTGACTGTGCAATTTTGTGCTGAATGTCTTGAAACTTGGTATGAGGATGCTTGACCATATTTGTAGGCATGTGAGACTTGATTGGACCTTTGAAAACTTCATTTTCTTGATCAGGACACAAACCCTAGTTTTGACTGTATAGGAGATCTTTGACTGTGCAACCCTTGGGGAATTTTGCAGCTTGACTTGGCAATTTCTTGAAGAATATGGGAGGGCAAATTTTGGGGTACAACAGTTGCCCCTGTTCAATCTTCTTAGACCTGAGGATGCAGATTGGCTGACGTGCCTTTCGTAGTCCGAAGGTGGAAGATGATTGAACACTAGAGTGCCCAGAAATTTGCGCTCACATAGTAACAGTGTGATGATGGGAATGGACTTATAGGTGCCATTTAGAGATTGATGGATAGGATGATGGGCTTATAGATGCCATCTGGATGTTGATCGCGTAAGAGATTCCTTAGCGAGAACCTGCATACCTGCAAAAGAAAAAATGAGTACCTAACACGTTGCAGGAGCTGGTTTTCAGATGCTTGGCATAGATATGTCCTGACTGGTTACAGGAGCTGAGTCTGGAGCTTCACAAGATGATGAATGAACCAGGGATGGTTACTACCTTAGCATGAACGGTAAGAGAACCTTGGGTGACTTTAACTTCAACAATGCTCGTTGAGAAAAATTCTTAGCGGGAATTACCATCTTCGCAGTATCGGGAAGAGAACCATAGGCAATTATAATCTGAAAGGGAATTACATCTCACGCACCGTCGGGGAGAGGACCTCCTGAAAAGGGATTATCACCTCACTCACCGTCGGAGAGGGAACCATAGGAAATTATAGTCTGAAAGAAAAACCTAAAATGGAAATCTCATGCACCGTCGGAGAGAGAACCAATAGGACATTATAATCTCAAAGACAAACCCAAAATGGAAATCTCATGCACCGTCGGAGAGAGAACCAATAGGAAAATATAATCTCAAAGAAAAACCTAAAATGGAAATCTCCTGCACCGTCAGAGAGAGAACCAATAGGATATTATAATCTCAAAGACAAACCTAAAATGGAAATCTCATGCACCGTCGGAGAGAGAACCAATAGGACAATATAATCTCAAAGAAAAACCTAAAATGGAAATCTCATGCACCGTCGGAGAGAGAACCAATAGGACATTATAATCTCAAAGAAAAACCTAAAATGGAAATCTCATGCACCGTCGGAGAGAGAACCAATAGGAATATATAATCTCAAAGAAAAACCTAAAATGGAAATCTCATGCACCGTCGGAGAGAGAACCAATAGGACATTATAATCTCAAAGAAAAACCCAAAAATGGAAATCTCATGCACCGTCGGAGAGAGAACCAATAGGAAAATATAATCTCAAAGAAAAACCTAAAATGGAAATCTCATGCACCGTCGGAGAGAGAACCAATAGGACATTATAATCTCAAAGAAAAACCCAAAATGGAAATCTCATGCACCGTCAGAGAGAGAACCAATAGGAATTTATAATCTGATACCTTCTACTGAGTCTTTATCAGAAAAATCTGTTAGGAGTCGATTTAGCTGGACTAGGGAAGGCCTTGGACTGGATAAGAAATTTTTTGAGTCGATTAACTGAACCGGTCTAGGTCTTGAAATATGATGGAGAATTTTAACTGTATCTTTCCTGAAAGGTAAAGGTCAGTCATATGCAATGCATGATATGGATCAAGCAATGATGTTCTCAACATAAATGAAATTTGTATGATATAATGCGTCTGTGCATGCTATAATGATGTATGTGATGTTTTATGAATGTATGTTTTCGTCTAGGAAATTAAATCCTTGACGGGTGCCGGGAAGTCATATCCTGGGCTGATGTTTGAAAAATAGATTTTGCTTCCGCTGGGGATGATAACTGCAAGAATACCGGTAGGAGAAGATGACTCCGTTGCGGAATAAACTTAGCAAATGGAAGATTCTGCGGGGAGAAAAGATACTCTAGCGACCATGCTGGGAAGCAATACTCTGTGGGGATAGAGATGCTTTGCTGAATTGTTGATAACTTGCTGAGGATATCCTTGTTGTGCTGGAAGTGTTGATAGACTTCGCTGGGGATAAGGAGACTTCGTCGAGGACGCCCTTTCCGTGGCTTTTGGCTGAGGATAACCCAGTTATATCCTGTTAAGGAAATAACTCTTTAAATCAAGCCGGACGACGTGTTCGTGCTTTGCGAGGGATAAGCTTCCAGAATCTACTGGGGATAAGCTTGCTGCTTGGGGAAGATGAATTCCAAATTTCCTGGGGGAATTGGATTGGACTCTCTTGGGGAAGTTTTGAACTATGTCGGGGAAGCGATTCCTTTGAATATTTGATATACCGCCGGGGAACAGTCTTTAGACCAAGACTGCCGGGGATGCTTGTTAAGAATATGTGTATTGCTGCTGAGGAATGTTGGGATCTGCTGGAGGATGCCCAATTTCCTTGAGACCTGATAACTCTGCCTGGAGGAGAATGCACTGTTTTGCTGAATCACTCTCTGGGGAATTAATATGTACTGGTTATGTTCTTCGGCTGAAACTACCTTGGTACCTTGGAGGATAGAACAATTGGATTGTTTAGACAACTCTTTTATTGCTCCTGTTTCTAGTATCACCTGCAATTAATTCCTTTGTTTCGTATGCAAATATTTATGAGTTAGCAAACTATTGTCAATGCATATATCACAAATTGAACCTTGGACGTTCTTCGCAAAACAAAACCGAAAAAGAAAAACACTTGGCACGTTTAACTGAAAATATATTTATATTGATTTTGAATGGCCTGTGAATAGGCGTTTTGTGTACAAGGGGCTGACGTCCTAGTAAGAGGAACGCCGCTGAACAAGAGAGTTTATACAAATTTTGTACAAAATAAAACAGCTGTGTGAAATATGAATGATCCCACTAGGTTTCAACTCTGCTATTGCCTTTATATCTCCGAGCGTCTCATCACTTGATGACCTTGGTTGAAGGTGAAGCTGGCTGATCGATGCCGTCTGAACTTGATGTAGATACCGGATTCTGGATGCAAAGTGATCCAATGAGACATAGTATTACGCTTTATCCCTAATTTTTGCCTGGACCGCCCCTTCGGGTTTTCAGTCCATCGGGATACCCATTTTTGCCCAAGCCGCCTTTTCAGGTTTTCGACTTGCCGGGTGTACAGATTTTTTTTCATTTTCATCCCTTCATTTTGCCCGAACCCTTTTGGTTCGACGGGAAGCCCTAATTTTTTCCTAGGCATGTCAGCCTAGCGGGTCTTTTTTTCATGCGTAGTATTTTTTTACTATGTCTGCATTGGCGGGGTGAGGAAGGTCGTCACCATCCATGTTGGTTAATATCATTGCTCCTCCTGAGAACACATGCTTAACCACAAATGGCCCTTCGTACGTAGGGGTCCATTTGCCCCTTGGATCACTCTGAGGAAGGATGATTCTCTTGATTACCAGATCCCCAACTTGATATTCCTGTGGTCTGACCTTTTTGTTAAATGCCCTGATCATCCGTTTCTGATACGTCTGACCATGGCAGATAGCAGCAAGTCTTTTTTCATCAATGAGGTTGAGCTGATCAAGTTGTGTCTGGATCCAATCATCCTCGTTCAGATTTGCATCCTTCATTATCCGGAGAGAGGGTATTTGTACTTCGATTGGTAAGACTGCCTCCATGCCATAAACCAGAGAGAAAGGAGTTGCCCCGGTTGACGTCCTAGCTGAGGTACGGTACCCATGTAGAGCGAATGGTAACATCTCGTGCCAATCTTTATAAGTCACTGTCATCTTCTGCACGATTTTCTTGATGTTCTTGTTTGCTGCTTCTACAGCCCCATTCATCTTCGGTCTGTAAGGGGAAGAATTGTGGTGCTGTATCTTGAACTGTTCGCAGAGCTCAGCGATCATCTTATTATTCAAATTGGTACCGTTGTCTGTAATAATTCGCTCAGGGACACCGTACCGACAGATCAGGTTGTGACGAATGAACCGTGCCACAACAGTCTTGGTTACAGTAGCATAGGATGCTGCCTCAACCCACTTCGTAAAATAATCAATCGCTACTAGGATGAAGCGATGCCCATTAGATGTCGTAGGTTTAATCTCGCCAATCATGTCTATGCCCCACATTGCAAACGGCCAAGGCGCAGTCAGAACATTCAGGGGAACTGGAGGAACATGCACCTTATCTGCGTAAATCTGGCACTTATGGCATGTCCTAGAATGTTGGTAGCAATCAGCTTCCATGGTGGACCAGTAGTATCCTGCCCGTAGGATTTTCTTAGCCATAGTGTGTCCACTGGAATGCGTACCAAAGGTCCCTTCATGCAGCTCTTCCATGATCCTTTCTGCTTCAGCTTTATCCACACAACGCAGTAAGGTTGAATCATGGTTTCGCTTGTACAAGATGTCGTTGCTAAGGAAGAACTTGGTTGCGAACCTTCTCAGGAATTTCTTATCATTGACAGATGCACCTTCCGGGTATTCCTGAGTTTCTAGATATCTCTTCACTTCATGGTACCAAGGCTTCTCAGTCACCAATTCAGTCTCGAGATCACAACAGTATGCCGGTTGGTCCAGTTTCCAGATGATGATCCGGGGAGCCTCGTTATCCCATTTGACCTTAAACATTGAAGACATTGTAGCTAACGCGTCCGCCAGCTGATTCTCTTCTCTTGGAAAGTGCTCAAAGGTTATCTCTGTGAAGTGGGGGATCAGGGTCAACACACATTCTCTGTAAGGAATTAGGTTTGGATGTTTCGTATCCCACTCCCCTTTGATCTGATTGATCATGAGAGCGGAATCTCCGAAGACACTCAGAAACTTAATCCTTAGGTCGATCGCGGCTTGAAGACCCATGATGCACGCCTCATACTCCGCCATGTTGTTGGTACAATTGAAACACAGTCGGGCAGTGAGTAGAGTATGAGTACCTTGAGGTGATATGATTATGGCACCGATACCGTTTCCCAAAGCATTGGAGGCTCCGTCAAAGTGCATAGACCATCGGGATCCTGGTTCAGGTCCTTCATCCGGTCCAGGTACTTCACAATCAGTCACTATCATGATGCTCTCGTCTGGAAACTCGAAGTTCATTGATTGATAGTCATCCACAGCTTGATGTGCCAGGTGGTCTGCCAATACACTTCCCTTGATGGCTTTCTGGGTCGTGTACTGAATGTCGTATTCCGTCAAGATCATTTGCCATCTTGCAATTCTCCCAGACAGAGCAGGCTTTTCGAATATGTACTTTATAGGATCCATCTTTGAGATCAACAAGGTAGTGTGAGTCAGCATATACTGTCTCAGCCGGCGAGCAGCCCATACCAAAGCGCAACAAGTTTTCTCAAGCAGTGAGTATCGGGTCTCACAGTCGGTAAACTTTTTGCTAAGGTAATAAATGGCATGCTCTTTTCGGCCAGACTCGTCATGCTGCCCCAGCACACACCCCATGGAGTTGTCAAGCACTGTTAGATATAGTATCAGAGGTCTCCCTTCAACCGGTGGCATAAGGATAGGTGGTTCTTGGAGATACTCCTTGATTCTGTCAAAGGAAGCTTGACATTCATCGTTCCAACGTACTACTTGATCTTTCTTCAGCAACTTGAAGATTGGCTCACAGGTAGCAGTCAGATGTGAGATGAACCGAGCAATGTAATTCAGGCGTCCTAAAAAGCCTCTAACCTCCTTCTCTGTCCTGGGAACTGGCATCTCTTGAATAGCTTTGACCTTAGCAGGGTCCACTTGAATTCCCTTATCACTGACCACGAAGCCTAGCAACTTCCCAGATCTTACCCCGAAGGTGCACTTGTTCGGGTTTAATCTCAGCTTGTACAGTTTCAACCGGTCAAACAACTTTTGTAGATGATCTAGATGCTCTTCCTCAGTCTGGGATCTTGCGATCATGTCGTCAACATACACTTCTATCTCGTGATGGATCATGTCATGAAATAAAGCGACCATGGCACGTTGGTAGGTTGCCCCAACATTCTTTAATCCAAATGGCATGACCTTGTAACAGAAGGTGCCCCACTGAGTAACAAATGTAGTCTTTTCCATGTCTTCAGGTGCCATCTTGATTTGATTGTAACCTGAAAAGCCATCCATGAAAGAGAATACCTTGTGCTGAGCTGTATTATCAACAAGGACATCAATGTGAGGTAAGGGGAAGTCATCCTTGGGGCTGGCCCTGTTCAGATCCCTGTAGTCGACACACATTCTGACCTTATCGTCCTTCTTCGGTACTGGCACCACATTAGCAACCCACTGAGGGTAAGAAGTCACTGCAAGGAACCCAGCATCAAACTGCTTCATGACCTCGGCTTTAATCTTCTCAGACATCTCTGGACGCATCCGACGGACCTTTTGCTTAACTGGAGGGCAGTCTTCCTTAGTTGGCAAGTGATGGACCACAATATCGGTATCCAACCCGGGCATGTCTTCGTAGGACCAGGCGAATATCTCCACATAATCATGCAGCATCTGAGTCAACCGTTGCTTCACGCTGAGCTCTAGGTTGGCACCAATCTTTACCTCTTTCCTGTCTACTTCAGTACCCAAGTTTATTGTTTCCACTGGCTCTTCATGGGGTTGAATTGCCCTCTCTTCCTGAAGCAACAGTCTTGCAAGCTCGCCAGGCACTTCGCAATTATCTTCACCTTCGTCTTCGGCTAAGTTGATCGGATTTTCGAAGTCATAATTGGCAGTAGCAGAGTTGTTATCAGTGAGATCCAGAGTGGATTGAAACCTGTATGAGTGAGTGTGTGTGTAAATACAGCTGTTTTGAAATATATGTAAAGGAAAGAAAGACAGAAAAGGAGCACAATATTTGCAATGCGGGAAAACGTCCAAGATTTTCATTCATGATATATGAAATGACAATTTATATGCCCTCACAAATGAAACCACGGTGCCTCGGGTAAGACACCGGGCCATAGAGTTTATTTATTGTTTATTACAAAAATAGCGAAACAAAGAAATTTATTACTGCGTCACAAAGGTAACAGGAGTATGGTCCTTTGCAATCCAATTGTTCAATCCGCCTTCAGTTGTCGGATAGATCCAGCTATTAAACTCCACTTCATCCACTTCGTTGTCTTCACCAACAGCATTCACTCCTAGATTTGTAATGATCACAGGAGGTCTTCTGATCTTTGCTCTCCTCATAGCTTTCTGCCCCTCGGTAGTAAAACCCAGCCCAAATTTATCAGTCTTTTGAGTAAAGTCTGGAAGCCTGCCCCAGTTGGCACTTTCACCCTTCTGAACCACAGCCCGGGCATCCTTTAGGGAAGCCATCTTCAAAGGAACACTTTCTTCCATTGCTGTTTCTGACGCTGCTGTAATTGGAAGCACCTCCTCGAAATGCTGAAAGGGGGTTTCAATAAACTCCCCATCCATCTCAATGTATCTGAAGGAGTTCAAGTGGCTCACCATATATTTTTCCTCTCCTTGCACAGTGACAATCTTCCCTCTGACGGGGTACTTCAGCTTCTGGTGCAAGGTAGAGGTCACTGCCCCAGCCTTATGTATCCAAGGTCGACCCAATAGACAAGAGTAAGATGGACGGATATCCATCACATAGAATGTAGAGTCAAACACCTGAGAGCCCACACGAATCGGAATGTCAACTTCTCCATGAACCATCCTTTTTGAACCGTCAAAGGCTCTGACGATGATATTGCTGGGTTTCAATTCCAGGCCTTCACAATCTAACCGGTCCAAAGCCTTCTTGGGCAGCACATTCAAAGAAGAACCAGTATCCACTAACACATGTGCCAAGGTAGTGCCCCTGCATTCGATAGAGACATGCAGAGCATCATTATGGTCTCTTCCCTTCGCGGTCAAGTCAGCATCTGAGAAACCCAAGCCATTGTCTGCCGTCAGATTTGCTACGCAATCAGTGAACTGGACTGCAGACGTCTCATGTGGCACATGGGCCGTCTTGAGGAATGAGATTAAGGCCTTGGCATGGGCCTCGGAGCACAGCAATAAAGAGAGCATGGAGATTTTAGAGGGCGTATGCCCCAGCTGTTCCACAACATTGAAATCACTCTTCTTTATAATTTTTAGAATCTCCTCCATCTCTTGTTGGGAGGCCTCATCAGTTATAGGTACGGGGGCCTCCATCTGGGCAGGCTCAACTTCAACTCCTTTGCCCCGAGCACTGGATGACTCAGCAGCAGGAGAAATAATTGGATCAGCAGCAGGAACAGGTACACTGGTAGGAGTTATGAGAAGCGGTCGTCGAGCAGCAGGAGGTGCAATGTTAGGCGAGAAGAGCCTGCCACTGCGGGTAACCTTGGTTGGGCCAGTGATGTCACAAATGCTGGCGCCAGCGTTGAATTCTTGTTTAATCCCATTTACATACACATCTGCCCCATAATGCCAAGGGACAGCTTTATCCGATACATAGGGCAAGGGCCCCGGAACAGTGATAACAATAGGTGCAACGGTCATGATTTGAACGGGCTTCTTCGGGAGAGCCGGGATCGGATTATTGAAGATAGTCACCACAGAAACTTCTTCCATCGGAACCAACTGAACAACAGACTTCTTAAACAGAATCTCCTTGCTATCCATTAGGCTTTGGATACCTAACTTCATCAAGGGACAACCAGATAGGGACACAGCACAGAACAGGCAACCCTCACTGCAACCCGGAAATAAACCGGCCAGCAGTAAGTTCTTCTTGACAATCTTCAGGGGAGTGGCTAGATCATCCACAGAAACAGCATAAACGTCTTCATCCATAGCATTTACCCCATGCTGAGGCATAGGAGCAGTAACTACATTCGGCCTCTCAGGCGCTTCGAACTGTATCTCTTTCGCGTCGATAAGGTCTTGCACCTTACTCCTTAACGCCCAACAGTCATCAGTAGAGTGCCCTGGGCTATCCGAATGGTAAGCACAACGAGCATTCGGGTTGTACTTAGGAGATGCAGTATTGGGGAACTTCGGCGCCTCTCTGACAGTCACTAAGTTAGTGGATAGCAACTGTGGCAGGATCTGTGATAAGGTCATGCTTAAGCGGGTGAACTCTCTCCGGGGTCTTTCAACCTTTTGAGGATTAGTTGGCCGAGGAGCGGCAGCAGGCTTAGCAATCATTACCGCACTGACAGATTGGCGGCGCTCAGGTCTCTCTGATCTCTTGGAACCATACACGGCACTAGACTCCTTCTTGAAGGGTTTCTTTTCAGAACTAGATGATGCCCCCTTCGGAATCTTTCCAGACTTCAGCCCAGCCTCAATTCTCTCTCCAGTCAGAATCAAATCGGTGAACCCAGCAGAAGAATTCCCAATGAGATGGTTGAAGAATGGCCCAGATAGGGTCCCCAAGAACATGTCTACCAACTCCCGATCAGTCAATGGTGGCTGCACCCTGCCAGCCAGGTCTCTCCACTTCTGAGCGTACTCCTTAAAACCTTCGCTTGCACCTAACGACATACCCTGGAGTTGGGTACGTGTGGGGGCAAGGTCGACATTATATTGATACTGCTTGTAGAAAGAAGTAGCCAACTCCTCCCAGTTACGAACCTTGGTCCCATCCAGCTGATAGAACCATTCGAGATGAGTCCCTGAAAGACTCTCCTGGAAGAAGTGGATCCATAAATTCTTATCCGCAGAGTACGGCTGAATTTTCCGAACATAGGACCTCAGATGCAGCTTGGGACAAGACGCCCCGTCATACTTAGAAAAGGATGGTGCTTTGAACTTGTGAGGGATGATCACACCAGTTGACAAACCCAGATCTCCGAAATCCAGCCCAGGTACCTGTTGAACCTCCATAGCCTTCAACCTATCCTCCAGTTGCTTGTATCTGTCTTCTGCAGGAGGGTACTGCTCTTCATCGAAATCAGTCTCGTTGTCGGAGACTACCGGACTAGGAACCCTTGCTTCTGCCTGAGGACTACTCTTGCCAACAGAAGAACCAGCCTCTTCCTGCTGCAGAGTATTACCAAACCTTCGGCCCGAGTTGAACAGAACAGTCCTTCTCTTCTTCTTCTTCTCCTTCTTCAGGAGCATAGCCTTCAGCTCCTCCTGGCCTTGAGCCAAACCCTTGATTAATTCTTGAAACTGCGCATTCTGCGCCTGAAGAGCCTTGATGGAGGTCTCAGTTGATGAAGATTCGGGATTCATGATGCTGAAATAAACAGCGAAGAACTGTAAGCAACCTGAAAAGAGGAAAAACCTGCTATGCACATGATGTATGAAATGCGTATGAGTTATGTTTTCAAAGACAATCGGGAATCAACTTTGTAAACAAAAAAAAGAACACACTTCATTAGATTCAACTTTGAAACTGAAATTATTCAACAGGTTGCCCTTAGGCGTTACATGAAAGGAAATACTGAAAAGGGAATAAAACTGTAAGAACACATCTGGAGCTCCTTATTGATCCCATGGTCTCCTCTTCTCAGTACGAATGTAGGCATTCAGAGCTCTCTCATTCTCCAACTGCTTGGTCAGCTTCTGGATCTTTGATTCCTGCTCGTTGAACTTTTCTCGGTAAGAATCCCGCTCTTCTCGCAGTTGCGACCAAGATCTCTTCAATGTCTCATAATCAGTAGGTATCTGAGGAGGAAGGACAGTTGGAGTAACACCATCTTTGTCAGGACACTCAAGGATGACGGGTCTGACAGCTTCATATGGCATACCTAACTTCTGAGCACGGATGCGAACCCATTTGTAGTAGGCTTCCATAGGTAAAGAAGTCTTTGGCCCTAACTCTTGTGGGTCAGCTTTATGAACTTTGTCCCAAGCCTTGATGAACCTACGCCGCAGCTCGTCACTATCCACCTGAAACTCGAAACTGATGTGAGGCACCAACATCTCATGGGGGCCTGCTCTTCTTGCTCTTCCAAACTGACGGAGTGCTAGACATGGATTGTAAGAGATCCCTCCTTGGGTACCAATTAGAGGAACATTAGGGTATTCCCCGCATCGATCAATAATAGCTATCTCATCCAAACCTCTGCAAGTCCAAATGATGTCTTTATCGGTGAGAGACATTAACCTATGAGCCCAACCTCTTCCTTCTTGATTCTTCAGTACGAACTTAGGGAGGTGCGAAATAAACCACCTCACCAACAAAGGGATACAACACCATAGGGTTCCTCGTCTTCGGGTAGTACGAGCATGAAGTTGTTGCAAGATGTCACCCAAGAGAGTAGGCACAGGATTCTGAGACATAAAGATCCTTATGGCAGTGACATTGATGAAGTTGTCAGGATTAGGAAACAGGACTAACCCATAGATTAGGAGAGCCAAGATGTCTTCATATGCCCTAAAGTCCAGGTCATTCCAGAAATTGTTAGCTTTACCAATCAGAAACTTGGCCAAGAAACCCTTAACTCCGCTTCTAGCCACCCAGTTGTCTGTTACCTCTTGATGGGTCAAAGGAAGGGCTGCAGCAACATCCTCAAGCCTGAGGGTCTTTTCCCAACCAGTAAAGGGAGTCTGATCCAAGACAGGGATACCAAGCAAATCAGAGAACTCTTCCAGGGTAGGGACCAGCTGGAAGTCTTGAAAGGTGAAGCACTGGTACAGAGGGTCATAGAACTGGGTCAGAACACTCATCAACTGTTGATCTCGCTTTGCAGTGACTAAACTGAGAAGGGAACCATGCCTCTGAATGAAGGAAGTGGTATTTGGAATTCTGCTAACCAACTCATCAAGCAACTCAGGTGAACGAACAAAGTTGAACCGGATAGTATTCCTTCGCACAGGCATCATGATGTCCTACAAAACAGAGCAAAGGTGAAACCCTCTTGTCTTTGAAATGGTCAGTCCTTATGCAGGATGCATGCAATGCTCATGATGTTATGATGTTATGATAAAGCACACCACATATAGATACAAAGGCAAACATGGTAAGGCACACAAGTCACACAAGGCAAACCCTTAAAGTTTAGGCCAGCATGAGGTCTAGGTACTACCCTCTTTCAGTTTGTTGGTTCATACCTGTCCTAATCAAAAGTAACCGGGTTCTTAGAGGATCCCAATATCATTGACTACCCTCAATCGGTCATAACTCCAGCATCGCAATCTTTTCTTGCGGCCAGAACCATCACGAGAGTTTAGCCTCAATGGGCGTAGCATACTGCTACAATTCTAAAGGCCAAGTTGTGTCAATTAAGGTTCTAAGGTTGTTGGTGCTTAATGACTCCTTAGAAGACCCATATTCTCCTCGTTGCGACACAAGGGATATCGGTACAGACCAAGGTGCCACACCAACGTAGCCACTGTTTCACCTGTGTCGGTCTACGCCGGACAGGTCCCTCACAGCTTATGCTACCTAAACAGGGTATCCCCAGATCCGGGTTAGGATCTATGTAACTCCGATGCAACCCACAATAATAAATCAAGCAAAGAAGACAATTGAAAACACAGTGGTCTTAATCCTAAGGTACACCTCACTTTTAAGTTATGTCCCCAGCAGAGTCGCCAGTTCTGTGATCGGTGGATCTGGAACTGACTGTTTAAAGCTGGTTCGCGAAATGTCGCGGAAGAAAGAGTCGCCACCGTCTTTTATTTTCTCCAAATGGAAAGGACAAAAGCACAGAAAAATTCCTTAAAGAGATTGCTCTCGGTTCGGGAGGTAGATTATAGAAAGGGAAGGTGTTAGCACCCTTTCTATCCATGGTTATCCATGGGCTCTTAGATACTTGCTCATTGTGTTTTCAAAAAGGTTTGTTTGCTTTTCAATGTGGGTTTTAAAAAGTTTCTTTGAAAATTTCAGTTCGACTCTTGTATCAGTCCTCAAGAGTGTTTGAAAAGTTGCTTTCGAAAGCTTTTTGAAAAGTGTCGGTGTGAAAAGTATTTTTGATTTGTTTTTGAAATTAGAGCAAGTATCTACGAGTCGTCTACCTACCCTAAGGAATTCGTCTGTGTAAATGTCCTTTAAAGTAGTGCCATCCCACCATTGAGAGGTAGGTAGCACCACCGTTGGAGGTGTTCGGGTCAATTCGAGGTTCGGGACATGGTGATCACCAGAGCAATAGGAAGACACCTTAGAAGCTACCCTCATGCCAGGTTCCCGGATCATGAGGACTTACTAAGACATCCTCTACTCGACGATCACCTTTCGAGGCAAGGCAACAGTGAGGCGTACCCTAGGGGTGGTGTGTGCGATTCGTGTGTCGTTTTCATTTGTATTTATCTTGTCATGTTATTGGTATTCTACGCTTGATTTTATTTTGACATACATTCTTTCATGCTTTTGATTAACAATTAAAATATTTGCGGAAAAGTAAATTCTAAGCTATTACAAATGGCGCGGGTCCACATCGCCAAAATTAACCAGGACCCGATTTGACGGAAAATAAATAAAGTAAAAGAATTAAAAGTGCGAGAAGTAATTTACACGGCTTCGGGAGAGGTACATAATTATTTGAATGACATAAAATAAATATGCGAAGACATAAGAAATTACGAACGAGGGCGTTGGACCCTTTTGCAAAATTAAATTAACATGATGAAATTAATTAAAAGAAAGAAAGATTTTGTTTTTTTTTGATGTTTTTTAATATTTTAGGATTTAATATAAAGAAGAAAGAATTAATTAAAATCAACTACTAACCCTAATTCTATTTTATTTTAATTTATTAAGAAAACATCAGAATTTAACCTAAATTAAACCTAATTTTTATATACAATTTAATTATAAAAATAAGTATTTAATTATTTAATCATTATGAAAGAAAAAAAATAAAAAGGATGAAAAATTGAATAAACCCTAGTTCTACATTTTTTGATTTCTTATTAAAAGAATTAAAGTTAATGCCTAATTTAAAACTATTTTATTTACATGCAATTTATTTATGAAAATAATTAAAATAAAATATTTATTATACTTTGCTCTTTTTCTGATTTTTATTGATATTTTTGTATTTTGTGAAAATATTAAATTAACTGAACAAATAATAATTAAAAGGAATAAAAAATAATAATACAAAAAAAAGGTGAAGAAAATAAAAAGAATGTGCAAACCTGGGGGGGTTCAGACCCCAAATAGGAGGTATAACCCATGAATTTAAGCCCACTGACCTTCAAGTTCGTTGACTTTTCCAGACACTATGTGGCACCTTTGACCAGGGCCTACCTTATGTCTTGAATCTGAGCCTTTAGATTGATGTAACCAACGCGTGGACGACTGGATCTTGGGAGTGTATGGTGATCCTCAACGTAAGCGCTGCATATGAATATTAATGGAAAAATGATATTTGAAAGCAAGAAGACCTGGGGCTCGAACCCAGGTCTTGGACGTGAACGCACTCAACGCTTGCCAGCTGAGCCACTGAATCCTTTTGTTAAATAAATAAACAACAAATAATATAATATGAAACAACGCGTTAATGGATTATTACGCGCGAATTTTAAACCAACCAGTCGTCGCCTGCCACGAATTCGTCTTCTTCATTATCCTTGAAATACAAAACATTAGGCAACGTTTTCCATGCGTTCTCTTAGGCATGCTATTAGAAAATAGCGATTAGCCCTCAGTCACTCATAAATTGAGCGCGAGGGTTGGTTCTTGTTCGTCCACACGCGTTGATTCGAATGATGATGGTCATAAGTCTCAATTTTTCCTCGTTTCAAAATCCCTAATTTTCACATCCTGCAAACCCTAGAAAACAAACATGGCATAATCGCGTGTAGCACATAAAAAAGCAATTAACTATATTGGTTAGCTTCAGAACTTCACAAGGAATGTAAATCAACCATTAAAATGCCATGAGAATGCCTAGAAGTTAAAATACGATCATGGATTTTTCATGAGGTATTCCCAGTTCAGTATACCAATTCCTGAGGTTTTGATGGATGTTCTTGATTGCAATCGCTTCTGGACAACCCTGGCAAGCTAATGGAACAAGTTTCGTGCCTTGAATCCACCTAAAAAGTGTTTTTCAGATTTTAGTTTTTAGAGAAAAAATTCAAGTTTGATAATGTCTTTCTGGAGCAGCTGTGCGTGTATCCTGATTAGGGTTGTGATCCTAGCATATGTAGTAGTGAATTAGGTCAAGAAAAATCAATCAAATCCATTGCATTCATTGATTTTGGAAATTTGATTTTCTAAGATTTTTCATATCTTTTTCCATGTGTTTTTGGTTCAAAATCAAGCCAATCAACCCAAATCTTTCCATATTGGTACAAGCACGAAATCTTGAGGCTAAAACATGTACAAAAAGATTTATTAGGTTAAGTTAAATATTTTTCACATATTTAATTGATTTAAGTGAATTATTATAAATAAAAATTCAAATAAATAAATAAAAAATGAGAAAATACTTCCCTTTGGGCCAAGTGGCCGTGCACATGTCATGGATGATGAATTATGGAAGAAAAATGGGCCCATTAGCAATTTTAGGTTATTTGAATCAATGTTGACTTTTCAAAATATCCAAAAATTTCCCAACTTCCACAAGGCATAACTTGCTCAATTTTTAAGCTTTTCTCATGTTCTTGGACATTTTGGAAAGGTCTTTGAGTCCTCTAACCAATGCCTTTGGTCCCATGTCATTTTGATTTACCAATATCAAGTTATGGTCTTTGACTTAAAGTCTCTTTTTGTTGACTTTTGAAAATGACCTATAATGTTGAAATTGATAACTTTTTGTGAGAGCATTGCTTGGACTTGAAGTATGAAGATGAGTTGTAGGAAATGTCTTTCTCTTCAAAATGAGCTTTGGATGGAATTTTTCTGATAATCCATGTGAAAGTTATGCCCTGGTCAATTTCAGTTGACTTTTTCAGCTGTCCAAATAAGGAAACTTTTGCATCTTGATGATTTCTGAGCCAAATTTTGAGAATCATGATCAAGCATTGATCAAATGATGTTTGTGGCTTCAAAATGATATGTTGACCAAAAATTTGAACTTTTGACTGTCAAATGACCATTTTGCCCCTACAGTTGACTGTAGTGCAATTAGGGTTTTGACTGTGCAATTTTGTGCTGAATGTCTTGAAACTTGGTATGAGGATGCTTGACCATATTTGTAGGCATGTGAGACTTGATTGGACCTTTGAAAACTTCATTTTCTTGATCAGGACACAAACCCTAGTTTTGACTATATAGGAGATCTTTGACTGTGCAACCCTTGGTGAATTTTGCAGCTTGACTTGGCAATTTCTTGAAGAATATGGGAGGGCAAATTTTGGGGTACAACACATACAAATCAAATAATGAAAGCAAATAAATGTGATATATCCCTAAGGTAACCCCACTTTTAATATATCCTCAACAGAGTCGCCAGTTCTGTGATACGGTGGGAGAACTGACTTGGGTGTTTTGCGTTGGATCGCAAATGTCGCGGTTAGCAAGAGTCGCCACCGACTTTTCATTTATCCAAAAGGAAAGGTGAAAAATCACAGGAAAGACCTTTGAGATTGTTTCTTGAGTTCGGGGGGTAGATTATGAAAAAGGGAGGTATTAGCATCCTTTTCATCCATGGTTTTCCATGGGCTCTTTATTACTTGCTAGATCACTTGCTTTTGTTTGAAAATGTGCTTTGTGTGGTTTTTGAAAGTATTTTTAAAAAAAAACGCCATCGTTTAGGAAAACATTATAATGATTCTCGTTTGTAAGAATGTATACAAAGTATTGATCTTCTGAAAATGTTTTCAAGTTTGAAATATATTTTTTGAAAGTGTTGGTGTTTATTTTTGAAAATAGCAAGGATGTTTTTGGTTTTGAAATTGAGCAAGCAACTAGGAACAATCTACCTACTCAAAAGTATTTCATGTTTATTTCCTCTTTCCTTTGACATTGTTATCTTACCATTGATTTTGGTAAGTAACCCTATATTTGGATATAAAAGGGATGGGGGTGGATCATTGTATAACCATGATTAGCAATGTTGCAAGGTATCTTAGCACTTTTTCTTTAGGAACTAAGATCATTTTGAAAGGCAACTTGTGATAGCATCATCGAGGGACTATGATCTTATATTTTTCTTGTCTTTTCTAAGATACCTCACATGCGTAATATGGTCATTTTTGTAAGGCAACCAAGTGTATTTACCCTAAGGGTGCATATGTGAATAGTGTGTTGGATTGCATGCATTTAGTTTTTGATTTTCTAGGTTGTATATTTGTTGTTTTTATCTTTCCATACACCTAATTACTAACAATATATGAAAGCAATAAAAGTGCGGAAAAGTAAAGATTCTACGCTATTACAATCTTAGGGGGATGGGGTGTACAAATTTATAAATGGGGGGTTGCAAGAATTCAAATCCTATTTAACTATTGCAACCATAAATGAACTAGTTTAAGGAAATATTTTTGGTCTTTTGTTCTTAAAAAAAAAAAAACATGTGAATATGAAATATCTTTGGTGTTTTTGATTAATGAAAGCTAAAAATAAGATAAATAAGATAAAAAAAGATTCAGAACCAGCACATTACTGAAACAAGAAGGAATCAGAAGTTCTGACTCTGATACGCTGTAAGAGAAAAAATGTTAGTGGAAAAATGGAGGGTCGGAAGTTCTAGGCCCGGGTACACCAAATTCTGAGGTTGAAAGAGGTTCAGAGGCTATAGTGTAGTTGGGAACCTAGAAGTTTATGTACCTTTGGCAAGTCAGAAGTTCTGGCTATTTTGAGAGAGTTGGGTGATAATATTGTTAGGTGAGGATATCTAGAAGTTCTGATTTGGGAGTATCGTCTGACAGATGAATGGGTAAAAAATGTCAACGAATAAACATAAAAAAGATGCTTCTGGGGCTAGAACCCAGGACCCTTAACACTAATGTCTTATGTGCACGTTTGTCTGCCACTGGGGTGGCTGTACATCTGGTATTAAGAGTAAAAGCGTAAACATGTATCACAAAGTAAACTCTGATGATGAACTCCAATTTTTTCTTCATGCTAATCAGAACATCTGCAACTTAGTTAAATCTCAGCAGAACAGAAAACACAGACATAACAATTATGGCAGTTTTTTTATCATGGTTTCAGAAGCATAAAAAAATGTCAAGACCGTAAATCAGAAACAAGCATGTATCTGCTAGTCCTAGTTTCCTTAAGAAGTTCTGAACTGATGTTCTTCCTATTTAGGCAAAAATACATGAAATCTGAGTATGTACAGAATCAGAGCCATGGTATCTACATTATATCTTTGAAAATACAAGTCTTGAAATGCCTAATCATTGAGATACAAGTCAAAAGAAACATACATTGCTTCTGGAGATTGTTCTGAATTAGAGTCTGGTTCAGGCTGCTGTGATATTTTGGTCAGTTTTCTCACGTGCTCAGAAGGCTGGAACAATCTTTAACTTGAGCTAAGGAATGGCTGGAAAATCTTGGAACAACCAAGAATCAAAGTTCTGATTTTTTGAAATGGAAGTTGGTGGAGATGGAATTGCAATTGTAAATAGAAGTTGGGATTGTTTCTAATTTGGCCAAGAGATGTGCAAGAAAATTAGAGTTTGGGCGTGAAAAGTAACAGAAGCTTAGCAGGTTTTTTGTGTTTACGCTTTTAGTTTCCTTTTATTTGAAATTTCAACATGGTTTTCAGGCTAATTTTAAAATTCTCTCTTCTTTTTTTTTTATAGCTATAAATGAAGTTCAATTTATAGGCAAGGATTTAGTAGCTTGGAGAAGTCATAAGTACATCCATCATACACTAGGCGCTGACTTGTTCTTGAAGCAAGTTCAAACAAATAAGGTTCAACGCACAAAGTAAGGTGGTTAGCAGCTTTTATCCGTGCCTAAGCTGGATTTGTAAGCCTAAATTAAGGAAAAGTACTCCCAGAGGCAAAAGCAAAGCAAGGCCCCAGCATAAACGTGTACAAAATTTTGCTTTTCAAGGACAGCAATGGTACTTCTATCTCACATGTGGAGAAATCCTTTGGATAAAAACTCAAAAGTAGTTGTGAGCATTAAATGATGATGATATTTATCAAACCATAAATCCTGTGCTATGAGATTATACATCATAGCTTTGATCTGGGCCAGAATTTCAGCATCAACGCAACTTAGAACAAAACATTCAACTTTTAATCCTTTAATCTTTTCGCTCCAGCATGTTCTGAAGAAGTTCTCAGACTTTTCTGAAAGTTTGTAACACACTTTGTAGACTTTCTTTGAATTAATTTTGCAAACTCTGGTTGAACCTTCATGAAAACTCACCCAGAAGTTATAACCAAACTCTCTTGAAAATGTCCAGAATTTGCTGAGTGTTTCAGTTTCATGGGCGTGTCTTTAAACATTTATAACTTGAAATTCCAGCATTTCCAGGAGAAATTTTGTTCGGTAATATTTTAGGTATTATTGAGATCTAAAACTCTTGTGTTAGAAATTCTTCCAGAATCAGCTTTCATTATGGTGATAATTTGATCAGAAGTTCTGAGCTTGTCATGTTTCTTAGACACTTAGAAAAATTCTAAGTATTTTAGAATTTTGACTTTTGAACCCCTTGATGAAACAAAACTTCATATTTCTACATGCCTTGATTAAATATGATTCTTGAAACTTGATTTAGATCAAAAGTCAAAGTTTGACTTTTCAGTGTGAAAATGACCATTTTACCCTTGTGCCAATTCCAAGCCTAAATTGATGTATTAGTGCTGCAAACTTGATGTCATAGAAGATCTTGTGAGAGAATCCTTGAGAAATGAGAGGGAAAATTTTGGGGTACAACAGAGGTTCAAGCAGATATTCTTTAATACTTTCAAATGCCCTTTGGCAGTCATCCGTCCATACACAACCTTGATCTTTCTTTAACAACTTAAAGATCGGTTCACACGTTGCAGTCATGTGAGAAATGAATCTGGAAATATAATTTAAACGCCAGAGGAACCCTCTGAATTGATTTTAAGTTCTTGGCATAGACATCTCTTGAATTTCTTTGACTTTGTCATGGTCAACTTCAATTCCTTTCTGGCTAACAATGAACCCAATAATTTCCCTGATCGAACACCGAAGGTACATTTATTTGGATTCAAGCGGAGACGATACTTCCTCAAATGCTGAAACAACTTCAACAAATCTTCTTCATGCCCTTCTTCAGTCTGGGATTTAGCAATCATATCATCAACATATATATCGATTTCCTTGTGCATCATATCATGGAATAAGGTTGTCATAGCCCTCTGGTACGTTGCACCAGCGTTCTTCAACCCGAAGGGAATCACTCAGTAACAAAATGTTCCCCAGGGTGTGATAAACGTTGTTTTTTCCATGTCCTCTAGAGCCATTCTTATTTGATTATACCCGGAAAATATGTCCATGAACGAGAAAACTTTGAATTTTGTTGTGCTATCCACTAACATATCAATGTGTGGAAATGGAAAATCATCTTTTGGACTAGCTTTATTTAGATATCTGTAATCTACGCACATGCGAACTTTTCCGTCTTTCTTCGGTATTGGGACAATATTGGCAATCCAATGAGGGTACACTGATGTCACAAGAAAACCGACATTAATTTGCTTTAGAACTTCCTCTTTGATCTTCACTGCCATATCCGGGTGAGTTCTTTGCAACTTTTGTTTGATTGGTGGATACTCTGGCTTCAACGGTAAACAGTGCTCTATAATATATGTATCTAGACCAGGAATATCTTGGTAAGACCAAGAAAAAATGTCCACATACCTTTTCAGCAACTCAATCAACCTTCTCTTCACATCAGGATGCAGTAACACTCCAATCTTAACTTCCTTCAGATCTTCTTCTGAGCCCAAATTGACTACTTCCAATGGCTCTTTATATGGCTGAATGGCATTCTCCTCGTGCTCATGAAACCGTGAGACCTCTTCCAGAATCTCATCATATTCTTCTTCTTCGTCCCCATACACAGGACATTCAAAGTTGGGAGAGGGTGCAGGGTAATTGTATTCAACATGTTTTTTAATTAATCTGCACATATGATTTATGATTGTTTTTAGAAACTGACACATATAACAAATGATCATGCAGATTGAATTTCAATTATTATTTATTTTGAAAGGTTTTTTCTGATTACCATTTTCCAAGAAAAAGCAGAAAATAAAGACACAATTTGGGGAAACAAAAACAACTTTTATTATTGATTTTAAAAGTCACAGCAAACAGATGAGCCCATACAATATTAATACTTCCACCTTGGGCAGAGTGAAAGCTTTTCAAAAAGATTAACAAGACAAATTACTTTGAAACATGTATGCAAGAGGGAACGTCAATGGTGATCCAGTTCTGAACCTTAACTCCATGCGTCACGTAATTTGGCATTTCTGACTCTGCTTCATCTTCCACAATGGCATTAATCCTAGAAATAGTTGGATGAAGATAACCCCCGCTACAGAAGATGTCTTGATACTTGCCTGCAGCAGACTTTGGCTTCATGCTCTTACCTTTGTCATTCTTTAAAGAGAACCCCAAACCAGCTCTGTTCTTGTTTACAGGTGGATCCACAATCTGTCCTCATACCTCACTATGACCATTACACACAACTTGTTGCGCATCCTTAAGTGAAATCATGGAATTATCATTTCCCCTTATGTTATCAATAGATAAAGCTTGGAACTGGGTTTCGACAACAGCTTCATCCGCCTCCATAATGCTGAAAGAGGACAAATGAGATATCAATAATGCATGTTCTCCATTTATAATCACCACTTTTCCTTCACGTACAAACTTCAGCTTTTGGTGTAAAGTTGAAGTGACAACCCCTGCCTCATGTATCTACGGTTGTCCCAGTAAGCAGCTATAAGTGGGTACAATGTCTATGACCTGGGAATTAATCTGAAACAAATGTGGGCCTATATGAATGGGCAAGCCCACTTCACCAATAACAGATTTCCTTGATCCATCAAACGCTTTCACAATGATGCCACTTGGGCGCATGGGCGTTCCTTGATATTTCAACTTCATAAATGTACTCCTTTGTATAACGTTCAAAGCAGATCCATCATCAATGAGCATATTGGATAGTGAATCATTATTGCAGTTCGTAGAGTTGTAGAGGGCCAAGTTATGATTCCTTCCTTCATCTGGAAATTCATCGTCGCAGAAACTCAGGTTATTACATGACGTAATGTTCCCTACTACACTACTGAATTGGTCTATAGGCATGTCACTTTCCACAAAAGCTTAGTCCAATACCCTCATCAGAGATTCTCTGTGAGCATAAGAGTTCATCAATAAAGCCAAGATAGATATTTTTGAAGGAGTCTGCAGTAGCTGATCTACAATTTTGTAGTCGCTCATCTTGATTATCTTTCAAAATATCATCCACTTCTTTCTCTAGAGTAGTTCCACTAGATTCACCCGTAACCTTCTTGGGTTCAACATTCTCAGCAATTTTCTTTCCAGCGCTAACATCTCCACGAACAACTTGTGCAAATACACGACCGTTGCGGATCACTCTGCTAGTCTCATCAATATTTCCAACATCAGGCATTGGCTGGATGGGAACTTCCACACCATTCTCTAAGATTGTAGCGTTATATTTGTAGGGTACAACCTTATATGACTTGTAGGGGACAGGACCCGGCAAACTAATCACCAATGGAGTAATAGTCGACTTGCTATGATACTCAAATTCAAAATGGGAGGGTGCACAAAAACAAGGCACAAAGATGTTTACCCCTTCTTCAACACAATCAGTCATTATGGAGTCATCTCTGGAAAACAAATCTTAATCTGAGGAGAAGAACTCATCTGCAGAGGCATACTCATCATCTGACTCTTCTTCAGCCAAACAAACCTCAATCATATAAACTTCATGGTAATCATCCCTTTGACCTGTAACCTTGATAGTTCCATTATCCAACAAAAACTAAACACCTTTCCTCACGATTGAACATCCTCGGGAGTCCAGGAAGCAAATTCGGAAAGATCCATACTGATGTTCCACCTGACCAGTCATGTGGCAGAAAGTAGCATGCAATTGTACAAGATCCTCATTCAGATACTCCACATCAAAAATTCTAAACTCTCTAGGACATCTAGAAACCATGTTCACTTCCTCTTCATACTCTTCCCTAAGCTTGATTATGTGGATGAGGCCCCCATCCATCATCTCCTGCAAATCAGCTTTTATCTTATCGCAACCCTGTATGTCTGTACTGCAAATAGCACAACTGAAATAGTCGTGCGTATAGTAGCTAAATTCACATAGGTCTGCATGCATTTTCACCAAATCTCCTATAACTAGATGAATATCAAAAATTTGAAATTCGCCTGGACAGCCGGCCACCATGTTCACATCATTTGCTCCTCCATGCTTGGGTAGAGGATTGTCTTTCACATTAGGGACCACATCCTTGAATGATAGAATACCAGACTTCATTAATTTCTGCACCTCAGTATTCAAAGGATAGAAATTCTCAACATTATGCCCTGGTGCTCCCTGATGAAAAGCATATGTTTGGTCTGCTTTGTAATACCAAGGCAACGACGATGGTACAGTGGGAGGTGGTCGGGTCTGAACCAACTTCTTCTGAATTAATGCCAGGAGTAATTCTGTATAACTCATAGGGATAAGGTCATAAATATCCCTTCTCTGATTATATCCTTGATTCCCCTGCTGGGATGGTCTCTGATAAGCAACAGTGGTTGGAGCTATACCAACAACCGGGGTAACTGAGGCAACTTGCTGATGACGCTGATAATTTATTCTAGGAGGATTAACTCTTCTTTCTTGTATGACATCATTTGTATCTCCTTCCTTCTTCTTGGTAAACCCATGAGATGGCTTATTCTCACTTCCAAAACCCTCACTCTTCGTTAAACGTTCCTCTCTTACATCCTCTTCTAAACGGATACCCATGCCTACCATTTCAGTAAAGTTACTTGGCGCACTTGCTATCGTCCTTTAATAGTAGAAAGCACACAAGTCTTAAAGAAAATCTTAGTCATCTCCTTCTCTTCCATGGGAGGAATCATTTGGGAGGCTACCTCACGCCATCTCTGTGCATATTCTTTGAATGATTCCCTGTCTTTTTGAGCCATGGCCCTGAGTTGATCACGGCCAGGCGCCATGTCCATGTTGTATTTGTATTGTCTGATAAATGCTTCTCTCAAGTCATTGAAAGTATGGATATTGATGTTATCCAAAATCATATACCACTTCAGCGTCGCACCGGTCAAACTATCCTGAAAAAAGTGAATCAGCAGACGCTGATCATCAGTATGGGTAGATATTCTTCTTACATACATCACCATATGAGCACGAGGACAAGTGTTGCCCTTGTACTTCTAAAATTCTAGGACTTTAAACTTTGCAGGTATCTTAACATTTGGGACCAAGCATAAATTATTCACATTCTGCCTGAATAACTCTTTCCCTTGAGGGCCTTCATCTCCCTTTGTATCTTGTCAAACTGCTCTTGAAAATCATCCATTCTGTCATAAAGACCCAAGTCTTCACTTGGTGGAGGAAAAGTGTTGTACCCCAAAATTTGCCCTCCCATTTTCATCAATATTTTCTCACCACAAGACTCTTGGAGCTCAAGATCAAGTTAGGGTTTGTTCTGCTCCAAACTCCTCCTAGCACTGTTGACCCAAATTAGGGTTTGTGTTTGCACAAAGATGTTTTGACCTAAAATGCCCAAAATGACTTTCATGCTTCATGTTGGACTCACCAGTTTATCCATACCAAGTTTCAAGCCTTGATTCCAATCTTTGCCCAGTCAATTGGACAGTTGACCTAAAAATCAGCTGTATTGGGGAAAAAGTCAACTATGGTCAATTGACAGTCAAACCTCATGATTTTTGACCCACATCAACATTATGAACTCATATGAACCATTTGGTCAAGTTTGGATCACAATTCCACAAGAAATTTGATCAGATCCCCAAAAGGGCAAAATGGTCATTTTTAGGGTTTTGACTGCACAAAGGCAATTTTTGACTGTTTGACCTAGCCAATGGCAATTCAAGCTCACATATGGACTCAAGGACTCAATGGCATGGTCTTGACATTTTCAACAAGTTCAAAAGATCCCAATTGCACAAGATTGACAGATGAATTTTCCAGTCAACTGAGCCAAATTTGACTGTATACTGAAAAGTCAAACTTTGACTTTTTGGTCAAAATCAAGTGTCAAGATTCATTTTTCATCAAAACATGCCAAATCATGAAACTTGTTCATCAAGAAACCAAAAATCACAAATTAGGGTTTGAAATGAAGAAATTTCATAACTTAGAAATTTTCTAAGTTATGAAAATTCCTAATTTTTTCCTAACTTTGCCCCATTTTTTCATCAAGATGCATTTGGATTCAAACAAAACTCAAAACATGAAAGTTATAGTCCATTGCAAAATCTACAACTTTGATTCACAAAGTTTCCTAAAAAGAAGCTTGTAGCGCAAGTTATGATTTTTAGAACAAGGGTGCAAAACATTCTTAACTTAGAAAAATTTTGGCCTATTCTAGGCAGGATTTTTGCCTAACTTCATGGCCACTTTTCACATGCTTCCACTTTGAATCTCAACTTACATTACAAAGATGGATCGTAGTACTCATTCCAAGCTTTCTAAAATGTCCAAGAACTCATCAAACAACCTTGTGGTTAGGGAGAATCGAATTTGGCAATATGGGCAAAACTCACTTTGATTCATGACCATTTCCATGTTCATAACTTTGCATTTTTGAACTCAGCATGTTCTAAGCTAGATTACAGGACTTTTATCTCATCCACACTCAATAATTTAATGCAAAACCTTTGTGTCCTAGCATTATCTTGTTCATTAAGCCATTACACAAAAGTTTAATCCTTATTTGGAAAAAGTAACTTATCCATTTTTGTAAAGCATGGCTTTATGTCAAAAGCAAATCAAAGAAGTACCAAGGCAAATCCTTTTGGCACAAGTTCAAGAACATATCACACTGATCAAGAGGGATTGGTGCGGCATGTTTAGGGGGCCTGCATAAGCCTAGAAACCAAGTTGACAATTTTTGCTTACAAAGGAAGAAACTTGGCATATTGTATAACATCTCTCATTCCTGCAATCACAAGCCAAGACAAACTTGTTGAACACATTCTAAACATCAAACCTGAGCTAAGGCACGAGCTAACCACCTTCCAAACCCCCTCAAACACAGAAACACCATCCTCTTGCAAAAACAGGGCATAGGCTGCAGTTTGAATCCCATAGTCCATTCCTATCGTGCGTTTTGGCTTAAACCTTTGCAAACACACTCCATAACATCCATACAAACTATTCCAAGCCCTAGCTTCAGACTGTAACACCTCTAACCAAGTTCACCATTTTCAGTTGTGCATGTTGAGTTACATAGCTCGTTTCAGCAAGATTCAAAGCAAGCTAAAGGTTGGAGAAGCATCCCTGAACCTCAAGCAAGCTATACAAGTCATCACATTGCTTTGAAAGTGCCTCCATTGTCACACACGATCCAAGCTGAACAGGTAAGTTCATGGACTTCTATCTCTCAATCTAGGAAGAGTTAGGTTTAGATTTATGAATGAAAAGTGTCATACTCATGTCCCTGAAGCCACCCATATCCTCACTTTCCATTTATATTGCATATGCTGAGAGAATTTAAGACCTGAACATTGATAAAAACTTAGGTCAGAAATTGGGGGAGAAGAAATTCTCTCTCATTTCTGAGAGTTAGATCAAGTTTTTCATATGTATGAACTCGTGACATGATGCTCTACATTTTTGGTGTTATGAGTTTTGCTTGAAAGTCCAGGAATCATGAGATAGCAGGAAGCACGCGTTTGCTCTGTTTGAATGTTCAGAGGTTGAAGACAAAGTCTTTGGGCTGGGCCTGAGTTTGTTTTCCTTTTTGCACCACATTCTCACACATGCACCCCCTTGGCCCATTGTGTTTATTTTTATCATTTTTGACTTTTTCTTTTTTTATTCTGACTTGATATTTTTTGACAAAACATAAAAAATATTAAAAATATTTTTTCAACCATTTTTGCATTTTATTTGGATTTTTGCTTGTTTTATTTGAATTTTGTACATAAATAAACATAATATCCTTTTTATTCAAAATACAAAAATAATACAAATACACTTTATTTTCTGATTTTATTTTATTTTATCTTTTGAAAATATTTTCTTAACAAATATACTTTTTTTGTAAATATTAAATAATTTATTTTTGTACATATTTAATATATTTAATAAATAATATAAATACTTATATATTTATTAGTATATTTAGGTTAAAAACATAAAAATAATACATTTTTATTTTTTTATTAATATTTGACTTGAAAAATCACTTTTTTACAATATACTCTTTTTTTATTTATTTTTTATACATAATTAATAAATATTGCCTATAATAAATAATTAATACATTTTTTTAGTAAATTAGGGTTTTGCCCTAAACATCAAAAATACCAAAAATTAATCCTTTTTTATTTTTGTTTATTTGTCACATGAAAAACACTTTTTACATACATACAAAAATCATTCTTTGCATCTTGCATATTTTATTTTATTTTGTTTAATTATTGTACAATTCTACTACTTGTATATTCAATTTGGATGTAATATTTTAGATTTAAATTTCTTGCTAAATATCCCCATTTGATCATTTGTACCCCCCATCCCATAATTGTGTTGTAATAATTTAGGACCTTTAAATTCCGCATTTAAAAGCTTTCTAAATATGCCAGATAGAATTAGGGTTTTGTATGCAAAAATCAATCAACAATAGCTTGACCTAATTCCAAGATAAGAGCATGAAAATGAACAAACACCAATCACACTTGCACCCCTTAGGGTTACTCCACTTGTTGCCTTCAATAAATGGGCCATGTTGCGTGTTAGGTGTCTTTGGCAAAGCAAAAACAATTCAAATGATCATAGTCCCTCGATGACGCTTTCGAAAGTTGCCTAAACATGATCAAGTCCCTTAAAGGAAAAATTGCCCAAAGACACTTGGCACCATTGCAATCA
This sequence comes from Vicia faba, assembly GCA_948472305.1. NCBI lineage: Eukaryota > Viridiplantae > Streptophyta > Magnoliopsida > Fabales > Fabaceae > Vicia > Vicia faba. Next base: position 1,267,489,401 of record OX451736.1, on the reverse strand, counting down.
TGGTCTAAACGATGACCCGCGCCCGTCCCGTTCACATCCTAACACAAGATTGTCCACCAAATACAATGGTGGAACAAAATTGTTAAAAGGGTTAAAACATAGCAAAGATCTTTGAGTAAATTTAGGAGTAGACAACTCTTTGTTACTTGCCAACTTACAAAAAAACTTGTCTATTTTTCAAAACCACTTCACAAACACAAACTTTCAAAAACAACTTTTAAAACCTTGAAACATCTTTTCAAAAAGACAAACACCTTTTGTAAAATATTCGAGTAAAGAATTGTTACAAGGGTTGCCTAGACAAGGCATCTTTTTCAAAACATTTTCAAACCCACACACAAAAGCACCATTTCAAACAATTGAAAATCAAGGCAAGTTGATCTAAGCAAGTAACTAAGAGCCCATGGATAACCATGGATAGAAAGGGTGCTAATACCTTCCCTTTCTATAATCTACTCCCCGAACCCAAGAAAACATCTCAAAGGTTTTTGCTGTGCTTTTTAACCTTTCCTTAGGATAAAATAAAAAGTCGGTGGCGACTCTTGCTCAACCGAAACATTTGCGAAAACAAACGCAAAACCTCAAGTCAGTTCTCCCACCGTATCACAGAACTGGCGACTCTGCTGGGGAATTACTTTAAAAGTGGAGTAACCTTAGGGCTTAGATCACCCTCTTGCATGACTAATTGTTTGCTTTGATTGCTTTATATCTTGGCTCTCTTGTTTGGGCTTGAAATCCTACACCCGGATTTGGGGAAACATTCATAGATAGCAATACGTTGTGGAAACTGTGCGGGGTATACCGACACGGTTGAAGCAATAGCTATATTAGTGCGACATATTTGTGAGTACCGGTAACCCTTGAGTTCAATCAAGGAGAGTACGGGGCCGCTGAGTGATGTCACTAAGCACTAATGACCTAGAACCTTACTTGACCATCTTGGCCTTTCATTAGGGGTAGTGAGATGACCGGCTTTGGTGCAGTCCGAAGTTGGTAGATACTCGATACTACACTCATTGAGGGTTGTTTCTTGGGATATTTTGGTCGCTAGTTAAGTGGCTAAACCAAAACAATGAACATGGAAAACAATCCAATGATATTGATCTCCTTAGAACCCGGTTACTATTTATAGGACAGGTTTTTAAGCCAACTTCACTCAAGAGGGTACTTACCTATGAAACCCCATGCAAGCCTGAAACTAGGGTTTTGTGTGAATTGCTTGTACATATGTTTGTGCATACATCATGAGCATCATAAAGCATCATATGCATACACTAACCATTTCAAGGGTTTAGATCTTCATCTTTGTTCTTTTTTTGTAGGTCATGGAAATTCTTCGCAGGAAAACTATCCAAGTCAACCTTGTGAGAATCCCTCCTCAACTCAAGGAGCTCACATCCAGAATTCCCGAAAGCTCTCCCTTCAGTGAAAGACATGGTAGACTGCTCAGCCTAGTCAACACCAACATTGAAGAGGACATGGTAAAGGTGTTGTTTCAGTTCTTTGACCCCCTTCACCACTATTTCACTTTCCTCGACTACCAATTGGTGCCCACTTTGGAGGAGTTTTCTCAACTCCTGAGAATTCCTATCCTTAATCAACTACCCTACAACGGTACGGAAAAGGAACCAAAGCCCGAAGATGTTGCTCAAGCACTACACTTGCAACCATCTGACATCAAGGGACATTGGGAAATTAGAAGCGGTATCAAAGGCTTCTTAGCAAAATTCTTGTTTGAGAAGGCACAAGAGTGTTGGAATTCATTGGACCTACAAGCCTTTGAAGAAATTGTGGCACTCCTCATTTATGGGTTGGTCCTGTTCCCAAATCCTGACCAGCTTGTAGATGTCAACGCCGTCAAAATCTTCTTATCCAGAAATCCAATACCAACATTGCTTGGGGACATTCTTCACTCATTTTACACACGAACAATGAGAAAGAGGGGTGTTCTCATGTGTTGTACTCCTCTCCTTGCAAGGTGGTTTATTTCGCACCTTCCACAATCTGTCTTGAAGAATGACCAAGGCTTAAGGTGGTCACAACGGTTGATGACCCTTACTCACTCTGATGTACATTGGTGTTCTCGGTCCAGAGAAAATGTCATCATCGTCGATCGTTGTGGAGAGTTCCCTAATGTTCCATTGCTTGGCATTAGAGGAGGCATTACCTACAACCCTTGTCTAGCTTTGAGACAATTTGGATATGCACGGAGGGATGGCCCTCATGACATGTTAATTCCTGACCCAGTTTTTGACTTCGACAACGATGCACAAGGACTTCGCCAAAGATTCATCAGAGCTTGGAGGATGCCTAACAAGGTAGACAGCAAGACACTGGGGCACAAAAACTCCATCCCTCTTGAGCCTTATCTCAAGTGGGTACGAACCCGAGCCCAGAGTCTAATGATGCCTTACCCTTATGTTCTCCCTGTGATTAAAGAGCCCGTTAAGGAAGGAGAGGTTTCCTACACCATCCTATATCCTGACATGCCAACATCATGGGAGGAGATGCAGAAGAGTTGGATCCAACTCAAGGAGGAACTGAACACTTTTGAAGCCAACTTCTACACCAGTGAGAAGAAGGTTCTGGAGCTTACCCGCCGACTCCATGAGGAAGAGACCCTCAACACCTACATCGCACCAAAGAGGATGTGCAACGTCTTTTTACCTTGAGAAGTTTTTGTAATATTTGGCCCATGGGGCATTTATGTACTGACAGATTTCTTCTTATTAATATGACGTGCGTTCTTTTTGTTTGCAACAATTTTGAATTTTCTAAATCCTTGAATGCATTGCATAAACAAGCATATCATTCATCATACTCATAAGCAGGTCTCCACACCAGGATTCCTTATCTTTCTGCTGTTTATTTCAGTAAGATGGATCTCGAACAGACGGTCAAAGACTTGCAGTCTCAAAACTCGCAGTTTTAACATCTCCTGATGACCTTGGCAAAAGGGTCAGGAGGATCTAAAGATCCTGCTTCGGAATAAAGAGCAAGTGAAAAAGAAGAAGAAAAGAGTGGGGGTGGCTACCTTGGGGAGAAGGTTTGAGGGTGAAGCCAGAAGAGTTCTTGAATTTCCCTCTGCATCTGAAAAGGGAACCAGTAAAGGGAAAGGGGCTGCAGTACCTTCCGAATCCGAAGCTGAAGAAGAAGAGGCTGAAGAAGACGAAGACTACTCAGAACAACAATACCCACCCGCCGATGATAAGTACAAAAACTTGGAAGACAGGTTGGCAGCTATGGAGCTACAGAGAGTTCCCGGCTTAGATTTCGAAGATTTGGGATTAATTGCTGGAATTGTGATCCCCCCCGAAGTTCAAAGTGCCAATTTTTGCAAGATATGACGGGCTGTCTTGCCCAAAAATGCATCTAAGGTCGTATGTCCGAAGAATCCAACCTCACACTTCCGACAAAAATCTTTGGGTGCACTTCTTTCAAGATAGCCTGTCTGGCACTCATCTAGACTGGTTTTACAAGCTGGAAAGGTCAGAGATACATAGTTGGGAGGATCTGGCAGCTGCTTTTTATCGCCAATATCAGTATAACTCTGACTTGGTGCCAACCCGTACTCAGCTACAGAGTATGGGAATGGCCTCAGGTGAGGGATTCAAGGAGTACGCCCAGAAGTGGCGCGATCTGGCCGGAAGAGTGCAGCCACCTCTTCCCGATAGAGAACTTGTTGATATGTTCCTGGGGACCCTGTCTGGTGCATTCTTTAATCATCTGATCGGTAGCTCTTCCGCAGGGTTTACTGAATTAATTCTGACTGGCGAGCGGGTAGAAGTCGGTATCAAGAATGGGAAGATTCAGAAGGATGCCTCTATATCTACAATTGCTAAGAAATCATTTCCAGCGAAGAAAGAAACAACTGCTGTGTATTCTCAGAGAAGAGCGGGGAAGACTGAGCGCCGGCCGACGGTGGGGGCCGTGATGATCCAAAATCTGTCAAATGATCAGCCTCGTTATAACCAGTCCATACCAAATCAGCCACGGGTGGAACGGCCGCAACGACAGTTCACCCTCATCAATATGACGCCGGCGCAAGTGCTTCCCCATCTGTTGAAGTTGAATCTCGCCACTATCAAGGAGGCACCAAAAAATGTGAACACATCTTCTCCGCATTATCATCCCAATGCTAAATGCGCCTACCATTCTGACAGTGTCGGGCACGACACCAACGATTGTTGGGCACTTAAGCATAAAATCCAAGACTTGATAGAGGCAAAGGAGGTTGAGTTCAATGCTCCAGAGAAGCCAAACGTGATATCGGCTCCGATGCCGAAGCATGGTCGAAATGTCCATGCTATTGAGGAAGATTTGTATGTTTCTGATGTCAATGACCTGATAACTCCGCTGTTAACCATCAAGTTAAATCTGCTAAGGGCCGGGATTTTTCCCGGGATGCAAAGAAGATTGTTACTGTTGTTACTCTCTACCAATTGACTGCCCGTTACTGAAGAAAGGCATCCAAGGCCTGATGGACAGTCAACAAATTCTGTTTGAAAAAGTTCCTGCTATTCCAACCCCTACTGAAGATGTTTCAATTATCACCATTCACGCCAATCTTTCCAAGGCCGTCAAAAAGCCTGTTAAGATTACATCAGCTACAAAGTCTGTTCCTCTGAAGATAACTATGCCAGGGCCTGTCCCCTACAGTTCTGAAAAGTCAATACCATGGAATTACGGTGGAGAAATCTACTACCATGGTATTAAACAAGTTGAAGTAACCGAAGGAAGCTCTGATGAAGAAGATGCCAGCATTGGAAACATTGCCGGCACAAGCAACATCACCCGAAATGGGAGAATATTTTCTCCAGAGATTGCCCCCCCAAAGGCAATCTTTGGACCCTCATCTGCTGCCAAAGTTATTCCTGCACCGATAAAACTTTCCGCGAAAACTCTGTTGATTGAAGATGCTGTTATTCCTATTGTTGTCCCTCCTACTTCTGCTGATAAAGGGAAAGGGATCCAAGATGAGCTCGTCAGGACGAGGGCTCAACCTTTGGTTATCCCGGAAACCTCTAAGAAAGAGATGGAGGAGATCCTGAAGATAATTAAAAAGAGTGATTATGACGTGGTAGAGCAACTGGGGCAAACCCCCTCGAAAATCTCCATGTTAGCATTGCTACTTTGTTCAGAAGCGCACGCCAAAGCATTGATAAAATTCCTGAAGACAGCCCATGTGCCCCAGGAAACCTCTGCTGACCAATTCCAAAACTGTGTAGCCAGCCTTACAGCAGACAACGGTTTAGGTTTCTCTGATGCTGACCTAACCTCAAAAGGAAGAAAGAACAACGATGCCTTACATGTGTCAGTAGAATGCCAAGGAACTACCCTGGCCCACGTTCTAGTCGACACTGGTTCTTCCCTGAACGTGCTGCCTAAGAAGGCCCTCGACCGATTAGATTGCGAAGGCTTGGAGTTAAGGCCAAGTAATATCATTGTAAGGGCATTTGACGGGTCGAAGAGAATGGTACACGGGGAGGTAGACATTCCCATTAAAGTTGGCACAGAGGTGTTCCCCTCAACTTTCTATGTGATGGACATCCGTCCGTCGTACTCTTGCTTATTGGGGAGACCATTGATACACAATGCCGGGGCAGTCACTTCTTCCCTACATCAAATGATGAAATACCCTGTCAAAGGAAAGATCATAACCGTCCACGGTGAAGAGGAATATATGATCATCCACCTGAACTCCTTTCGGTATGTAGAGGTAGAGGGTGAATTTATTGAGACACCATTCCAGCACTTCGAGGAAGTCTCTCCTGAAGTAGAAGTAGCAAAAGTGGTAGCTAAGGTACCAAAGCAGATGGCCAGGATGGCATCTCTAAAAGACGTGAAGGCCGCAATGAAGGAAGGAAAGAGCTCAACATGGGGGAAGTTGCCGGATATTCCTCATAAAATAGACAAATTTGGATTAGGATTCACTGTTGCGGGGCAGAAAGCTATGCGCCGCTCAAAGATTGAAAGAGCACCCATCAAGATCTCTCCTTATGGGATCAATGCTTTGGAAGGTGAAGACGAAGAGGCCAACATTGAAGATTGGATCTACCCAACCATCGAAGGGGGACTACGCAACTGGGAGGCAAAAGACTTTGTCCCCATTACTTTTATTAATCAGTAATTATCTATCAAACATTTCTTGTGGTCTGTAATAATTACTTTTGAACAATCCGTACACTACTTTTTCACCTCATGCCTTGCCCGGGGCATGTAGGTCCATTTGTAAGGGTTTTGATTATCTTCATATCCATATGCCATGTTTAATAATTCATTGGACGTTTTTCATTGATAAACTGCTGTGTTCATTTTCTTTCCGTTTTACATTTTTTGTTTAAGGATGGCTATCCCTTACACACACCCACACTCACAAATGCAGGTACCCATCCACTCTGGATTCTATGGGTGACTATTCTGCTATGTCCTTCAATAACTCTAAAGATCTGGTCAATCAGGCTGAGTATGAAGATGACGAAGGTTGTGAAGTACCGGGAGAGCTAGCCAAACTTTTACAGCAAGAGGAAAGGGCCATCTTACCTCACGAAGAGTTGTTGGAAACTGTCAACTTAGGAACGGAGGAAGACCGGAAGGAAGTACAAGTGGGTGCCAATCTGGAACCAAGTGTCAAGGAGCGCCTGATACAGCTGTTAAATGAATACGTTGAAATCTCCGCCTGGTCTTATGAAGACATGCCGGGTTTAGACACAGACATCGTGGTTCACCGTCTCCCCACCAGAGAGGATTGTCCATCGATCAAGCAAAAAGTCCGCCGAATGAGGCCCGACATGTCTGAGAAGATTAAAGCAGAAGTAATGAAACAATTCAACGTTGGCTTTCTGGCTGTTACATCCTATCCACAATGGGTTGCTAACATTGTGCCAGTTCCTAAAAAAGATGGCAAGGTCAGAATGTGTGTGGACTACCGGGATTTGAATAGGGCCAGCCCCAAAGATGATTTTCCGCTACCGCACATTGACATTTTGATCGACAACACAACTCAGCACAAAGTGTTTTCCTTCATGGATGGATTCTCGGGCTACAACCAGATTAAAATGGCCCCCGAGGACATGGAGAAAACAACCTTTGTTACACAATGGGGTACGTTCTGCTACAAGGTGATGTTGTTCGGACTGAAGAACGCAGGGGCAACTTATCAACGCGCCATGGTAGCTTTATTTCATGATATGATACATCATGAGATCGAAGTTTACGTAGACGATATGATAGCTCGGTCACAAACAGAGGAGGAAAACCTTGAGCATCTAGAAAAGCTGTTTGCCAGGTTGAAAGAGTACAAACTCAGGCTAAATCCAAGTAAGTGTACTTTTGGAGTTAGGTCTGGTAAACTTCTAGGGTTTATTGTCAGGAACAAAGCCATTGAGGTCGATCCAGCAAAAGTGAAAGCAATACAAGAAATGCTTGCTCCCCGTACTGAAAAGGAGGTTAGAGGGTTCTTGGGGCGCTTGAACTATATTGCCAGATTCATCTCTCATTTGACGTCTACCTGTGAGCCAATTTTCAAACTATTGAAGAAAGATCAGGTAGTCGAATGGAACGACGATTGCCAAGCTGCTTTTGATAAGATCAAGGAGTATTTGCTAGAACCTCCTATTCTGATGCCACCCGTCGAAGGAAGACCATTGATCATGTATCTGACCGTCTTGGATAACTCAATGGGGTGTGTTTTGGGCCAGCATGACGAGTCTGGTCGAAAAGAGCATGATATTTATTACCTTAGCAAAAAGTTTACCGACTGTGAGACTCGCTACTCACTGCTCGAGAAAACTTGTTGCGCTTTGGTATGGGCTGCTCGCCGACTAAGGCAGTATATGCTGACTCATACCACCTTGTTGATTTCCAAAATGGATCCTATCAAGTATATCTTCGAGAAGCCTGCTTTATCTGGAAGAATAGCTAGATGGAAAATGATCCTAACTGAGTATGACATCCAGTACACCACTCAAAAAGCTATAAAAGGGAGTGTACTATCTGATCATCTAGCTCATCAAGCTATCGAAGATTATCAATCCATGAGATTTGACTTCCCAGACGAGGACATCATGAATTTGGACAACATTGAAGGTAACGGACCGTATGACGGACCCGAAAAGGGATCCCGATGGACCCTGTACTTTGATGGTGCTTCAAATGCACTTGGAAATGGTATCGGTGCGGTACTCATTTCCCCGGAAGGTTGTCACACACCTTTCACGGCCCGACTTTGCTTCAGCTGCACAAACAACATGGCGGAATATGAAGCTTGCATCTTTGGTCTCAAGGTTGCTATAGACTTGGGGATCGAATCTTTGATCGTATTTGGGGACTCGGCTTTGGTTATCAGTCAAATCAAAGGAGAGTGGGATACCAAACATCCTAATCTTATCCCATACAAAGAACATGTCCTAACATTGTTGCCTCATTTCGAGCAAATTACCTTCGAGCATTTCTCGCGAGAAGAGAATCAGCTAGCAGATGCTCTGGCAACAATGTCTTCTATGTTTAAACTCAACTGGGATAACGAGGCTCCCCAAATCACCATCGAGCGAATGGATGAACCTGCGCATTGTCACGAGATTAATACCGAAGAAGTAGTGGAACAACCCTGGTTCCACGAAATCAAAAGGTATCTCCAGACCAGAGAATATCCCGAAGGAGCCTCCGTAAATGACAAGAAGTTCCTAAGGAAATTTGCTGCCAAGTTCTTCCTGAGCAATGGCATCCTCTATAAGCGCAATCATGATTGTGTTTTACTCTGATGTGTTGACAAAGCTGAAGCAGAGTTAGTCATGACAGAGATACACAGCGGTACATTTGGCACCCATTTGAGCGGGCATACTATGGCTAAGAAGATCCTAAGGGCGGGCTATTACTGGTCTACCATGGAAGCAGATTGCCATCAGCATTCCCGTACCTGCCACAAATGTTAAGTCTACGCTGACAAGATTCATATTCCTCTGGTTCCTCTCAACGTGCTGACAGCTCCTTGGCCATTAGCAATGTGGGGCATTGATATGATTGGAGAGATCAAGCCCACGGCATCCAACGGACATTGCTTCATCCTGGTTGCCATTGACTACTTCACCAAATGGGTCGAAGCAGCTTCCTTTGCCTCTGTTACTAAAAATGTGGTTGCCCGCTTCATCAAGCAAAACCTCATATGCCGGTATGGTGTTCCAGACAGGATCATCACGGACAACGGTACAAATCTGAATAATACTATGATCACCGCATTGTGCGAACAGTTCAAGATTTATCATCACAATTCATCTCCCTATCGGCCGAAGATGAACGGTGTTGTTGAAGCTGCGAACAAAAACATTAAGAAGATCATTCAGAAAATGACAATCACTTACAAGGATTGGCATGAGATGTTACCGTTTTCTCTTCATGGATACCGTACGACGGCACGTACCTCAACCGGGGCAACCCCATTTTCTTTGGTATATGGCATGGAAGTTGTCCTGCCCATGGAAGTTCAGATTCCTTCTCTAAGGATTATGAAGGACGCAGGTTTGAATGAAGATGATTGGATTCAGACCCGACTTGATCAACTCCATTTGATCGACGAGAAGCGACTCGCCGCTGTCTACCATGGTCAAACGTATCAAAAACGGATGATCAAGGCTTTCAACAAGAAGGTCAGACGTCAAGTATATCAAGTCGGAGATCTCGTAATCAAGCGGATTATCCTGCCGCAAAGTGATCCCAGGGGCAAATGGACTCCAACATACGAAGGACCATTTGTGATCAAGAGCATATTTTCTGGTGGTGCAATGATTCTGACCACCATGGACGGCGACGATTTGCCGCACCCTGCGAACGCGGACATAGTCAAAAGATACTACGCATAAATAACCCGACAAGTCGAAAACCCGAAAGGGCGGCTTGGGCAAAAATGGGTATCCCGGTGGACCGAAAACCCGAAAGGGCGGTTCAGGAAAAAATTAGGGATAAAACAAAAAAAATTTGTACACCCGGCAAGTTGAAAACCCGAAAGGGCAGCTTGGGCAAAAAGGGGTTTCCCGGTGGATCGAAAACCCGAAAGGGCGATTCAGGCAAAAGTTAGGGAATTAAAGCGTATGACTATGTCTCGTCGGATCACTTTAAGGATAATCTCTTCATCAACCAGCTCCAAGCTTCTGATCAATCCAGTCATCGGCAGACGAAGCATTGAATGGACAGATATTCAGAGTTATGAAGGCTATAGCAAAATGGAATCCCATGGAACTGTTTCACATAGCCATCTTTCTTTTGTATAAATTTTTCAATACTTACGACGACATCTTCTTACTAGGATGACTGTCTCCTTTGTACAAATATACTCATAGAAAGTTAATACAAATACTTTTCCAAATACAGAAATTTGCGTTGTCTTCCTTTTCTCTTTTCTTTTGCACTTATGTTTTATTTGAGAAACGTCCAATGTGTTGTTAAATAGGCATATGCATTTGAACATAATCATTTCCTTATGAATCAAGAAAGATGATTACTGATAGGTTGAAGGTGCAGATAGATATCCTGATGCCCTTTCAGAGGAAATCCCGAGCAGATTTGAAATCCAAACTCCTCAGTCAGAACTTAAATCCCTAAACGAGGTTAAACTTCAGGATCCTCAGCAGAGAAAGCTTTCTCAAAACTGATCTCCCCAGCCAGAGGGCCTCCCAGAACTCAGTTCCCCTCAGAGTCAAATTCAGAATCCCCAGTGGAGCCTTAAAAATCTGAAAATCCAATCCCCAGCATAACTAAAAATTCCAACCATCAACCACCAGCGGTACCAGACTAACAGTCTTTCTCCCCACAGAGATACTTCCCACCAAACTGAAGATTCTCAGGTCATACCTCTCCAGCATGAGTCTATTAAGTTCTGAACTCCCCAGCAGAGATCTTCAGAAATTCTCATTTCCCGTAAGTCACAAAGGGATGCCTGTTCCCCAGCAGTGGTTCTAGGATCACTCAACAATTGAAGATTTTGCATTTCCCCAAGCAAAGTGAAGGCTCATTCTCAGTTCCTCAAGGGATAATCAGATATTCCCCAGTGAAGATCTCCTCAAGACAAGAATCCCCAGAAGATTGGTATACAACCCAAGCTCCTATTTCTCCAGCAGTAGTCCACAGAGATGTCTCCTCTTCAGCAATCAAAGATTCTTGCCCTCCCCTGCAGCAGTCAGGAATTATTTTCCCCGGCAGCAGTCAAGATTCTTTTGTCTCCAGTCATCCAGGATTCATTTATCCTTAGTAAGACAGCTCTTCAGCTTACATGCGCATGCATTTACATTCATATCATAAACATTGATACAACACATATTGCATCATACATTTCATGCAACATAGTTTGGTGTTTAGCTAACATTTTGTCATTTTCAGGATAAGAATAAAAGGCTATCATTAACAATTATTCAAGATGCAGTTTTACACGGACTCATCATCAGGAAACCTTACGCCGGTTTCTTCTTCAACTTTTGAAAACAGTTTACGGACGCTTCCCAACAACGGATGTTTCTCTATTGCTTATTCAATCTCAAGACTTCTGAAAACAGTTCACGGGTTCTCCAGTAACGGATGTTAACCTATCGCTTGTTCAGATTCTTCTCAATTTTTGAAAACAGTTTACGGACGCTTCCCAACAACGGATGTTGCTCTATTGCTTATTCAATCTCAAGACTTCTGAAAACATTTCACGGGTTCTCCAGTAACGGATGTTAACCTATCGCTTTTTCAGATTCTTCTCAATTTTTGAAAACAGTTTACGGACGCTTCCCAACAACGGATGTTGCTCTATTGCTTATTCAATCTCAAGACTTCTGAAAACAGTTCACGAGTTCTCCAGTAACAGATGTTAACCTATCGCTTATTCAGATTCTTCTCAATTTTTGAAAACTGTTTACGGACGCTTCCCAACAACGGATGTTGCTCTATTGCTTATTCAATCTCAAGACTTCTGAAAACAGTTCACGGGTCCCCAGTAACGGATGTTAACCTATCGCTTGTTCAGATTCTTCAACCTCTGAAAACAGTTTACGGATTCTCCAGTAACGGATGTCAATCTATCGCTTGTTCAGACTCAACTTTTGAAAACAGCTTATGGACGCTTCCCATCAACGGATGCTGCTCGATTGCTTATTCAACTTCAAGACTTCTGAAAACAGTTCACGGGTTCTCCAGTAACGGATGTTAACCTATCGCTTGTTCAGATTCTTCAACCTTTAAAAACAGTTTACGGATTCTCCAAACACGGATACCAATCTATTGCTTATTCAAGACCTCCCAATTCAGAGATGTTCCAAGACTGGACACCTTTCTGATACTCATTCCAGATGGCATCTTTAAGCCCATTCCCTACAAGATTCAGTCACCCCTCTAGATGGCATCTTTAAGCCCATCTCCAAATGGCATCTCTAAGCCCATTCCCGCATCCATCGTTCTGACGAGTGCAAATTTAAGGGCACTCTAGTGTCCAATCTCCTTTTACCTTCGAGACGCGAAAGGCAAACCTGCCAATCTAACTCTTCAGGTGCAAGAAGATTGAACAGGGGCAACTGTTGTACCCCAAAATTTGCCCTCCCATTTTCATCAATATTTTCTCACCACAAGACTCTTGGAGCTCAAGATCAAGTTAGGGTTTGTTCTGCTCCAGACTCCTCCTTGCACTGTTGACCCAAATTTGGGTTTGTGTTTGCACAAAGATGTTTTGACCTAAAATGCCCAAAATGACTTTCATGCTTCATGTTGGACTCACCAGTTTATCCATACCAAGTTTCAAGCCTTGATTCCAATCTTTGCCCAGTCAATTGGACAGTTGACCTAGAAATCAGCTGTATTGGGGAAAAAGTCAACTGTGGTCAATTGACAGTCAAACCTCATGATTTTTGACCCACATCAACATTATGAACTCATATGAACCATTTGGTCAAGTTTGGATCACAATTCCACAAGAAATTTGATCAGATCCCCAAAAGGGCAAAATGGTCATTTTTAGGGTTTTGACTGCACAAAGGCAATTTTTGACTGTTTGACCTAGCCAATGGAAATTCAAGCTCACATATGGACTCAAGGACTCAATGGCATGGTCTTGACATGTTCAACAAGTTCAAAAGATCCCAATTGCACAAGATTGACAGATGAATTTTCCAGTCAACTGAGCCAAATTTGACTGTATACTGAAAAGTCAAACTTTGACTTTTTGGTCAAAATCAAGTGTCAAGATTCATTTTTCATCAAAACATGCCAAATCATGAAACTTGTTCATCAAGAAACCAAAAATCACAAATTAGGGTTTGAAATGAAGAAATTTCATAACTTAGAAATTTTCTAAGTTATAAAAATTCCTAATTTTTTCCTAACTTTGCCCCATTTTTTCATCAAGATGCATTTGGATTCAAACAAAACTAAAAACATGAAAGTTATAGTCCATTGCAAAATCTACAACTTTGACTCACAAAGTTTCCTCAAAAGAAGCTTGTAGCTCAAGTTATGATTTTTAGAACAAGGGTGCAAAACATTCTTAACTTAGAAAAATTTTGGCCTATTCTAGGCAGGATTTTTGCCTAACTTCATGGCCACTTTTCACATGATTCCACTTGGAATCTCAACTTGCATTACAAAGATGGATTGTATTACTCATTCCAAGCTTTCCAAAATGTCCAAGAACTCATCAAACAACCTTGTGGTTAGGGAGAATCGAATTTGGCAATATGGGCAAAACTCACTTTGATTCATGACCATTTCCATGTTCATAACTTTGCATTTTTGAACTCAGCATGTTCTAAGCTAGATTACAGGCCTTTTATCTCATCCATACTCAATAATTTAATGCAAAACCTTTGTGTCCTAGCATTATCTTGTTCATTAAGCCATTACACAAAAGTTTAATCCTTTTTTGGAAAAAGTAACTTATCCATTTTTGTAAAGCATGGCTTTATGTCAAAAGCAAATCAAAGAAGTACCAAGGAAAATCCTTTTGGCACAAGTTCAGGAACATATCACACTGATCAAGAGAGATTGGTGCAGCATGTTTAGGGGGCCTGCATAAGCCTAGAAACCAAGTTGACAATTTTTGCTTACAAAGGAAGAAACTTGGCATATTGTATAACATCTCTCATTCCTGCAATCACAAGCCAAGACAAACTTGTTGAACACATTCTAAACACCAAACCTGAGCTAAGGCACGAGCTAACCACCTTCCAAACCCCCTCAAACACAGAAACACCATCCTCTTGCAAAAACAGGGCATAGGCTGCAGTTTGAATCCCATAGTCCATTCCTATCGTGCGTTTTGGCTTAAACCTTTGCAAACACACTCCATAACATCCATACAAACTATCCCAAGCCCTAGCTTCAGACTGTAACACCTCTAACCAAGTTCACCATTTTCATTTTTTCAGTTGTGCAGGTTGAGTTACATAGCTCGTTTCAGCAAGATTCAAAGCAAGCTAAAGGTTGGAGAAGCATCCCTGAACCTCAAGAAAGCTATACAAGTAATCACATTGCTTTGAAAGTGCCTCCATTGTCACACACGATCCAAGCTGAACAGGTAAGTTCATGGACTTCTATCTCTCAATCTAGAAAGAGTTAGGTTTAGATTTATGAATAAAAAGTGTCATACTCATGTCCCTGAAGCCACCCATATCCTCACTTTCCATTTATATTGCATATGCTGAGAGAATTTAAGACCTGAACATTGATAAAAACTTAGGTCAGAAATTGGGGGAGAATAAATTCTCTCTCATTTCTGAGAGTTAGATCAAGTTTTTCATATGTATGAACTCGTGACATGATGCTCTACATTTTTGGTGTTGTGAGTTTTGCTTGAAAGTCCAGGAATCATGAGATAGCAGGAAGCACGCGTTTGCTCTGTTTGAATGTTCAGAGGTTGAAGACAAAGTCTTTGGGTTGGGCCTGAGTTTGTTTTCCTTTTTGCACCACATTCTCACACATGCACCCCCTTGGCCCATTGTGTTTATTTTTATCATTTTTTACTTTTTCTTTTTTTTATTCTGACTTGATATTTTTTGACAAAACATAAAAAATATTAAAAATATTTTTTCAACCATTTTTGCATTTTATTTGGATTTTTTCTTGTTTTATTTGAATTTTGTACATAAATAAACATAATATCCTTTTTATTCAAAATACAAAAATAATACAAATACACTTTATTTTCTGATTTTATTTTATTTTATCTTTTGAAAATATTTTCTTAACAAATATACTTTTTTTGTAAATATTAAATAATTTATTTTTGTACATATTTAATATATTTAATAAATAATATAAATACTTATATATTTATTAGTATATTTAGGTTAAAAACATAAAAATAATACATTTTTATTTTTTTATTAATATTTGACTTGAAAAATCACTTTTTTACAATATACTCTTTTTTTTATTTATTTTTTATACATAATTAATAAATATTGCCTATAATAAATAATTAATACATTTTTTTAGTAAATTAGGGTTTTGCCCTAAACATCAAAAATACCAAAAATTAATCCTTTTTTATTTTTGTTTATTTGTCACATGAAAAACACTTTTTACATACATACAAAAATCATTCTTTGCATCTTGCATATTTTATTTTATTTTGTTTAATTATTGTACAATTCTACTACTTGTATATTCAATTTGGATGTAATATTTTAGATTTAAATTTCTTGCTAAATATCCCCATTTGAACATTTGTACCCCCCATCCCATAATTGTGTTGTAATAATTTAGGACCTTTAAATTCCGCATTTAAAAGCTTTCTAAATATGCCATGATAGAATTAGGGTTTTGTATGCAAAAATCAATCAACAATAGCTTGACCTAATTCCAAGATAAGAGCATGAAAATGAACAAACACCAATCACACTTGCACCCCTTAGGGTTACTCCACTTGTTGCCTTCAATAAATGGGCCATGTTGCATGTTAGGTGTCTTTGGCAAAGCAAAAACAATTCAAATGATCATAGTCCCTCGATGACGCTTTCGAAAGTTGCCTAAACATGATCAAGTCCCTTAAAGGAAAAATTGCCCAAAGACACTTGGCACCATTGCAATCATGGTCTAAACGATGACCCGCGCCCGTCCCGTTCACATCCTAACACAAGATTGTCCACCAAATACAATGGTGGAACAAAATTGTTAAAAGGGTTAAAACATAGCAAAGATCTTTGAGTAAATTTAGGAGTAGACAACTCTTGGTTACTTGCCAACTTACAAAAACACTTGCCTATTTTTCAAAACCACTTCACAAACACAAACTTTCAAAAACAACTTTCAAAACCTTGAAACATCTTTTCAAAAAGACAAACACCTTTTGTAAAACATTCGAGTAAAGAATTGTTACAAGGGTTGCCTAGACAAGGCATCTTTTTCAAAACATTTTCAAACCCACACACAAAAGCACCATTTCAAACAATTGAAAATCAAGGCAAGTTGATCTAAGCAAGTAACTAAGAGCCCATGGATAACCATGGATAGAAAGGGTGCTAATACCTTCCCTTTCTATAATCTACTCCCCGAACCCAAGAAAACATCTCAAAGGTTTTTGCTGTGCTTTTTAACCTTTCCTTAGGATAAAATAAAAAGTCAGTGGCGACTCTTGCTCAACCGAAACATTTGCGGAAAAAAACGCAAAACCTCAAGTCAGTTCTCCCACCGTATCACAAAAAGGACGACACATATCATCATTAACAAATGGAACCAAATTCACCGAAGGAGGTGCAGCAGGAGCAGCATGCACCACAGGAGGTGCAGGAGTAACAGTAGTCTGAACAACTGGAGCTTCTTGAGGACCAAGACTGAAACCTTCAGGTGCAAAATTCTCTAGCATTCCACATGGATAACCTTGATGCATGGGATTCTGAACAACAGTTGGGATATTAGACACAGGAACATTCGAAGCTTCAGTAGTAGCCCTTGTTGGTTGAGGTTGAACGCTTGGTGGATGATTCTGAGCAGCCACCAGAGATTCCACCAGAGCAGTAAGATTGGCCATGCCGGCCTTCAAAGCAGAAACCTCCTCGCGTAGCTCGCGATTCTCTTGTTCTAAGTTGTCCATCTTCCTTTTGAAATTAGCCCGAGTGTTGTAGTGGTGAGTCAGCTTGCTATACGAAGTAAAGAAGCTTGGTAAGACACCTGGATATGCATAATAAATGCAAGAAATATGTGCAATATGATGCATGATATGTGGTGCACATGATTTATTTTTATTATTAATATTTCAAGGAACTTAAAGATTTATAGACACATTGCAAATATCAAAATAATAACACATTTGAAATACTGAAAATTTTTATTATAATAACTTCAAAATAGGTTACAAGTCTCAACAATCCTAAGTACAAGATGAAAATATAGTCTAAAACCCTAAGAAGTAAAGTTGTCAGAGATCACCCTATACGCTGGCGCTTCCCTGTTAGCCTGGTAATCTGAGCCTTCAACCTCTGGTTTTCTTCAGCATATCTGGTGGCCACCTCCTTCCAATCACCTGAATTGGGAAGTGAGCAACTAACATCTTACTGAGGCTTAGGAGAAAATAAATCCCCTTGCCTCTCCATGGTCTCTACCGCTCGACTCTCAAGGATCTCAATCAAGTCGTCTTTCTCCTTTAAGTCTGCTCTATAGGAAACCTCTAAAGTTTGGCACTTATTCTTCCAAGCATCCTTTTCCTGTTGCATCCTGACCAAAGCAAGCCGTAGCTCTTCTATATCATCCAATAAGGGAGGAGTGGTCTTCGCAAACAAATCAGGCATAGGTGTTTCCCGAGAATACGACATCTTCAACTGAATAGCTCTCGTTTGGACCCACTGAAGATAAGGTTCCAAAGAAACAACCCCTTTTGGTCCTAAATATTTCCTGCTCTTCTTATGAATGTGACGCCAGGCCTTCGCAATCTGCTCCCTAGCTTCCTTATGGTCTTCTCCCTCCTTCAGAAAGAAACTACTCAAATGAATACTATTTGGTTTATCCTTCATCAAATAACCAAGTTGTCATCGTGTAAGAACAGGGTTATAGTTAATTCCTCCCTTTATACCAAGAAGAGGTACATTGGGGAAACTACCACAATTGTCAATAATCTCTACATCCTGGTAAGCTCGGTGATACCAATCAATATCCGAGTGAGTAAGTTCCATGATCTTAGGAGCCCATCAGGGTTCCTTCCTGACATCCCAAAAATCATCATATAGAGGCATATGAGAGATAAACCATCGGTACAACAAAGGTGTGCAACAAATAATCATCCCCCCATGATAAGAATTCCGAAGATGTATAGAGTAATAAGCATCACCCAACAATGTAGGAAATGGGTTTCCAATCATGAAGATTCTGATAGCATTAACGTCAACAAACTTATCCACATTAGGAAACAAAAAAAACCCATAAGCAAGTAGAGCAAAGATGGCCTCGAAAGCGACTGTACTTTTCATCCTGGCAGAGTAACGAGCTTTCTCCAATAAGAATTGGGCTGGTAATCCTCTAATCCCTCCTTTAGTAGTCATATGGGCTTCGACCTCAGACTTCCCCAGATGGATCAAAGCAGCAATCTCATGTGGTTTTGGCTCACCCTCCAAACCAGTAAAAGGAACACGATCGGTAACAGGTAAATCCAACAGATAAGAATACTCCTCTAGTGTAGGCATCTATTGATAGTCGGGGAAAGTAAAGCAATGATACATCGGATCATAGAACTAGGCCAAGGTCGAGAGAATACCCTCCTTCATCTTAAGCTTCATAAGAGGAATGATGGATCCATACTTCTTCCGAAAATCTGCAGAACACTCAACCTCGGAAATTAGACTGATCAACTCATCTATCTTGGGATCCTTGAAACTGTATTTTCCGGTCTTTCTTTTTCCAGAATCCATGGTCAAAAAGTACCTGAGATATTAACAAATGGTTAACTTTTAAGTCCCTCAAAATAAAATTTCTTCAAAAGATGCTTATGAGTGCATGGATGCATGATGCAACAATCACACACAAGATCACACATATAGGGTTCATAGGTTCAACGTCACAAGCATGAGGTCGAAGGTACTACCCATAAGGTGTTGGTCTAAAAGTTATCACCTATCAAACAAGGTTCTAGAGGTTCCCAGAGTCTACATCCTTCCTTCGGATATTACCAACTTCCTGATTAACTCGGTGATTAGTAATATTCTCAAGAAAAACTCATCCGAGCGTAGTATCGCGTGACAACTATTTCTGGATTACTCCGTCATAGCTTCCGCACTACACCTAAAAGGCCAAGATGGGTTAGGTATTCTACGATCCTCAGCTACAGCAGGCTCCCAGGTCTAAAGCAGTACGTCTTCTCGATTACTCGGTAAACGACACTACAGTCAAAGGGGCCTCCACTGAGTGGGGGATCTCATGCCTCCTTTTTTGGGATTACTCCCTCAAAGTTAACATGACTATACCGCCCGTCCTATCTTAAAGTTTGCCCAAGTCCGAGTATAGGATTCATGAGTAATCACCAAGCACCCTGAAAACCAGGAAAATCTAGATAAACATATATACAATATATAACACATAAACAACAATAGCACATATACAGATATAAACAAAGATAGGCTCAACCCACTTAAGGATGGACCAACAAGAGGTCAATCTGCCCCCAGTGAAGTCGCCATTTTTTCTGTAGCGGTAGAAATGTTTAAGACTAAGCCATTGGATTGACTAGACTTATACAGATCAAAATAAAAATCACCACCGTGCTTTATTGTTTCCAAAGGAATGGGAAAAGAGCGAGTAACCCAAAAAGAGGGGGAAAGGTTCAAGGTAATGGGGTTGGTTATGAAAAGGGAAGGTGTGATACGGTGGCAGAACCGACTGTTTTGAAATGCTGGTTTGCATTTTGCGTTTTGTGTTCACAAAATGTCGCGGTAAGCAAGAGTTGCCACTGACTTTTATTTTATCCAACCAGAAAGGACAAAAGTACAGAAAAAAAATCCTTTTTAGAGATTTTGAGTACAGGGGGTAGATTATAGAAAGGGAAGGTGTTAGCACCCTTTCTATCCATGGTTTTCCATGGGCTCTTAGGTACTTGCTCATCTTTAAAAAATTGCTTGTGTATGTGCTTTGTTTTGAAAAGTTTTGACTTCGTGATAACCTTTGTATCAGTCCTCAAAGGTGTGACGAAGTTGTTTTGAAAATTGTAAGTGTGAAAAGTTTGGTTTGAGCAAGCACCTACTAGCATCTACCCACTCAAAAAAAGGATCTTTTATATTATCGTTTCCTTTAGACGATGCTATCCTACTATTGAGAAATAGGTAGCAACGTTGTTGGAGTTGTAAGGGTCAATTTGTAAGGGACGTACGATCATTAAAGTAATGTTAGGACACCTTAGTAATAACCCTAGAGTCTTAAGATCATATTCGAGGCAACATTTCCGAGGCAACGTTTTCGAGGCAACATTTCCGAATGGGACTTTTGATCTTTGTTAGACAGGAGGGCACTACTAAAACACCCTATACTTCATGGTCGTTTACCGAAGGCAACCAAAGTGAGAGTATACCCTAAGAGTGATATGTGCGAGTGATTTGAATTCAGTTATTATCTTTGCACATTAGGGTTTTCTAGCCGTTTTAAATTATCATGCAATCTTGTCATACAATCCTATCAACATACATCTAAACAGTTAATATTTGTGAGAATAAAAATGCGGGAAAATAAACCTATGCTATTACAAGGCTTCGGGGTAGGGATTAATTACATAGCAAAAAAAACCCCGTAAAAGACGATAAATAAAGAAAGTCCTAGATTAAACTATTACATACCGTGGACAGTTACATCAATATTGCAAAAATAATAAACACGCGCGATGAATCGAATGCAAAATAATTAGGGTTTTGACCCCAACTATACCTAATTGTAATTTAAAGGGAAAATCATTTTTGTCATTTTTTTATTTGAGAAAATAAAGCTCAATTGAATAAAAAAAGAACCTAATTACTAATTAATTTTAATTTAAGAAAAATAATTAAATTAACCTTTTTTTGTATTTTTATTTTGAGAAAGAACTAAATATTAAATCAAGAGTCTAACCCTAATTTTTCTAATTGGTTTTAATTATTAAAAAAAGGGTTAGAATTTCCCTAAATTAAATTAAACTAAATTAAATTAATTTTGATAAATAAATAAAAACTATTTCTAATTTTTTGTAAAAACTCTTGATTTTATGATTTTGGGTGAAAAATTAATTAGTTTGTAAATTAAATGAATAAAGAAAATTAAAAGAATAAAAATAAATAAGAAAAAAAGAAAAATAGAGAGAATTAGTAATGGGCCTGATGTTTAGCAAAAAGGGGGGGTGTTGCTTGCAATTCTGAGCCCAACAAGTCCAGGCCTTTTTGACTTTGCTCAATCCCACATGCACGTTTGACTGGGGCGTATGGTGGTCCTCCAGGGAGAAGGCGTTGGATTTGAAGCCTTGATGGGTTGAACGGTCAGATCTGGATAGCACATGGTGGATCTTGAAGCGTGAGGTGTACCTGATCCTTCATTGAAAAACAATATGAAGCAAATAAGGAACCTGGGGATCGAACCCGGGTCCTTATACATTCCTCCTTTGCACGCTTGCCAACTGAGCTGGCTGTTTTAGTTGTATATACAATAACAAACAAATATTATATAATAAAAACAAAATGTTAAACTTTAAAACGCGCGAAATTCAAACTGGCAAGTCAGGGAGCGCCACGTCTCCATCTTCTTCCTCCCACCGTCGCTGTAGGTTTTGTAAATTTTACCTACAGACGTTAAGCGTAGGTGTAGCCCCTGTGCATTTCAAAATCCTGTATGCGCATGATAAATGAAAACCAATGGTACCAATCAACTCGTTTCAACCTCACAAGCATCATGGTACCATTATCAATGTCCAATTTTTCCTGTATAAGAAACCCCTAAAAACAAAGACCAAACCCTAGCCGTGGCAGTTTTATGTACAGTCAATAAAAATGCAATTGAATATAGTCATTAGCTTGCAAACATCTCAAAGATTATAAATATGCCAATCAATCATGCTAAATATGCCAGAATTAATATATTCAAATTCAAGAAAATAGGTAAACCGTGTGAACATTACAGGGTGATTTTGAGCGTCCCAAGCCTTCTAAACGATCTTGTTGGCTTCAGGGATGATCCAAGAATCTGAATTGATCTTTTGAAACCTTTGAAACGGCCTATGGAGCATAATTCGATCAGCACTTTTTCCTTGAATTTTTGCAATTGGTTTCTGCCTCTTTCACAATTTCTCCACCTCTCTCTTTGGTCTGCCTTTGTTTCTTATGTATACTAGAGTGCATTAGGGTTAAAGTTTGTATCAAATATTTTCCATTTAAGAAGATTGATCAGTGATTTAATCTTGCACCAAATCTTTCCAAAACAAGCATTTTCAATATTTTTTTTCCATATGAGGCCTTGCACGATTTGATTTTGTCTCCAGCTGTATAATGAATCTAATCATGCACAAAATCTCAAGGTTTTATTGATTTTTGATATTTTCATTATTTTATATTGATTTTATTTGATTTAAATGAAATAAAATCAAAATAAATATCAAAAATAAAAGAATGACAAGTGGAAGGTCTCATGTGTCATGGATCACATTACAAACTCAGTGCAACCATAAAAAGTTGGGCCCATTTAGCAAAAAAATGCAATTTTGGACACATTTGACTTTTGGCAATTTTGCAAAAAATGTCAACTTGGAAAATGCATAACTCTCTCAATTTTGACCATAGAGATGTGTTCTTGGAATTTTTAGAAATCTTAAGATGTCCTCTAAGCAACCCTTTTGGTATCATCTCAATTTAATCTTCCATATTCATGTATGAAGCTTTGACCCAAAAGGTGTTTTTGTTGACTTTCCAAAATGACCTATAATGTCCAAATTCATATCTTCTTGTGAGTGTATATTTTGATCTTGGGAGATGAAGATGAATTGTAGGGAATTACATCCTCTCCAAAATGAGCTTTGGATGGATCATGTTTGATAAAGTATGAGAAAGTTATGCTTGGTCAAAGTTGAGTTGACTTTTCCTACAAAACCCTAATTTAGCAACTTTTGGGTTTTGATGAATTATGAGAAATCATTGAGGAATCATGATCAACCCTTGATCAAATGATGAATAATACTTCAAAATGAGGATGTTGATAAAAAATCTTGAAGTTTGACTGTATGTGGGCCACAATTAACTTTTGACCTAGCACAGTCGATTTCTAGGCACTTGAGCAATTGACTGTGCAAACTTCCTCTGCAAGGCTTGAAACTTGATATGGATGATCTTGAGAACATATTAAGACAATGGTGAGCTTTTGGTATCCTTTGGACTCCACATCTTGATGCAAAATGAAACCCTAATTTGGAGTAGACACCCTTAGGAGAGAGTTTGTCTGGTTAACTCTTGGGCTTCCTTGAGCAATTTGAGGACCTCACTTGACATGTATTGAGAAATATGGGAGGGAAAATTTTGGGGTACAATTGAACACATGTGGCAACCTTCACCACAACCCAGAAATAAACCGGCCAACAACAAGTTCTTCTTAACTGTCATCAAAGGAGTAGAGATCTCTTCCACAGAGGTTACAAATGAATCGGTGTCCACAACATTGACTCCACGACCATGCTTGGGCATAGGAGCAGTTATACCGTTGGTCTTTTCGGGAGCATCAAACTCAATCTCTTTAGCTTCCAGCAAATCTTGCAATTTATTACTCAGAGACCAACATTCGTTTGTGTCGTGGCTAGGACTCTCTGAATGGTAGTCGCACCGCGTGTTGGGATTGTATCTGGGAGAAGCAGTGTTGGGATTCTTGGGAGCCTCTTTCAAGGTTGCCAAGTTGGACTTTAGCAGATGAGGTATAACTTCAGCCAAAGTCATATTGATGCAGATAAATTTCCGTTGTGGTCTTTCTACCCTTTGTTGATTGTTGCATTGTGGAGAAACTGCGGGTCTTGATATCACTACAGCATTTACCGTTTGACGGTGTTCAGGTCTGCTTTGGCCCCTCGGACTGTATACTACACTAGCTTCCTTCTTACCGATGAAAGGCTTCTTTACTGCACTTGATGAAACATCCTTCTGTATTTTACCACTTCGAATGCCAGCTTCTACTCTCTCTCCAATAAAAATCAACTCAGTAAACCCAGATGACGAACTGCCGATCAGATGATTGAAAAATGGACCAAATAGCGTCCCTAGAAACATGTCAACCAACTCCCTATCAGACAAAGGGGGTTGGACTCTTCCAGCCAAGTCTCTCCACTTTTGAGCATAGTCCTTAAAACCTTCAATTGCACCCATAGACATACCCTGGAGCTGAGTGTGAGTGGGAGCAAGGTCGGCATTATATTGATACTGCTTGTAAAAAGCAGCAGCAAGGTCTTCCCAGTTTCGGACACTAGCTCCTTCCAACTGATAAAACCATTCAAGCTGAGTCCCTGATAGACTATCTTGAAAGAAGTGTACCCACAAATTTCTATCAGCAGTGTGGGGTTGGATTTTCCTGACATACGAGCAGAGATGGAGTTTTGGACAGGATACTCCATCGTACTTGGCAAAAACCGGAGCTTTGAACTTATGAGGGATCACCACTCCTGATACCAATCCCGGTTCTCCGAAATCCAAACCAGGGATCCTCTAAATCTCCATAGCACTCAGATGGTCTCCTAGTTGCTTGTACATATCCTCAGTAGGAGGATATTGCTCATCGTCGTAATCCGTATCGTTATCAGAAACTACAGGACTAGGGTCCTTTACCCTTTCTTGGTTCTCCCCGTCCTTGGATGAGAAGGTCAGATCAGCTGATTGTCTTATCCTTTCTTCGAATCTTCTACCCATGTTCAGAATACCAACCTTCTTCTTCTTCTTCTTCTTCTCTTTCAGAATCAGGGTCTTCAAATCCTCTTGCCCTTTAGCCAAGCTTAAGAACATCTATTGGAATTGGGCGTTATGTGCCTGAAGATCTTTGATGGCTTGATCAGAAGACATTTCAGCTGAAATAAACAGCGAAGAAGATGAGAAACCTGTAATGGTACCTGTAATGGTGTGCATGATAATGGGATGCGCATGTAATGATTTCAAAGACTTTGGGAAATTTAAATTTTCAAACCAAAAATAAACAAACTTTATTAGATTAACTTGTAAAAGGTTCAACAATGCCTTTGAGGCGTTACAAAGAAGTAAATGGAAAACAAATCTAAACTAGAAAAAGCAAAATCAAAAGTCCCATGGACGCTTCCTCTTTGTGCTGATGTAGTCATTGATCACTCTTTCTTCCTTGAGCTGCCTGGTGAGCTTCAAAATCTTCCTTTCTTGCTCGTGGTACTTTTCCCGGTAAGTATCCCTTTCCTCTTTCAGCTGAATCCAAGATCTCTGCAGCTCCCCAGGATCAGTGGCCATGTAAGGATATAGAACTGTGTAAGGAACGCCCTCTTCATTGGTGGGCTCCACAATTACTGGCAATACGGCTTCATAAGGCATCCCAAGCTTCTGGGCACGAGCTCGGACCCATTGGAGGTAAGGCTACATAGGAAGGGAAGTCCTTGGTCCAAACTCTTGGGGGTCAGATCTGTTCACCATTCCCCAAGCTCGTATGAACCTCCGGCAGTGCTCCTCAACATCCTCCTTGTAGTCAAATGCAATATCCTCAAGAAGTAGCTCATGGGGACCATCTCTCCGAGCACGACCAAATTGTCGCAAAGATAGACAAGGATTGTAAGTTATACCCCCTCTGATTCCAAGCAGTGGGACATTAGGGTACCCCCCACAACGGTCAATAACAACAATGTCTTCCATAGCTCGGGAACACCAAAGAATGTTTGTATGGGCAAGTGACATTATTCTGTAGGACCATCCCAAACCTTCTTTGTTCTTCAGCACAGACTTAGGGAGGTGTGAAATAAACCACCTTGACAGCAATGACATGCAACACATAAGAGTCCCTCTTCTTCGCACAGTACGAGTGTAGAGGGCATGCAAGATATCACCCAGTAGAGTAGGTACAGGATTTTGAGAAAGGAAAACCTTGACAGCATTCACATCTACAAAGGAATCCGGATTCAGGAAGAGAACCAAACCATAGATAAGGAGAGCCAAGATATCTTCGAAATACTGAAAATCTAAACTATCCCAGAATAGTTGAGCCTGGTCTATCAAAAATTTGGCTAGGGAACCTTCAACCCCACTTCGTGTTTCCCAATTAGATACTACATCAGCTCGTTTCATATGCAGACCTGAGGCAACGTCTTCTGGTCTAGGAACCTCTTCCATACCTGTGAAGGGTACCTATTCAAGGATGGATATGCCCAATAGGTGAGAGAACTCTTCCAAGGTGGGAACCAGCTGGTAATCTGGGAAGGTGAAGCAATGATGCACTGGATCGAAGAACTGGAAAAGTACACTCAACATCTGCTCATCAAGATTTGAAGCAACCAGGCTAAGAAGTTGACCATGTCTCTTAATGAACATAGAAGTCTCAGAAACTCTTGAGGCTAACACTTTAAGTTGAGCAGGTATTTACACAAAGTTAACCCGGATGGTATTTCTGCACACGGAAGCCATAATCTGCAAAAAAGAACAAAGATAAATTCCCTTGGTCTTTGAAATGGTTAGTATAATGAAGTATGAATGCCCTGTTATGATGCATGATGTCATGATAAAAAAACAAAAGGTATAGCAGATAACAGGCATGGCAAAGGCAAACAAGTAACACAAAGCCCTTAAGTTTAAGGCTTGCATGAGGTCAAAGGTATTACCCTCTTGAAGTTTAGTCGGTTTCAACCTGTCCTAGAAAAAGTAACCGGGTTCTAGAGGATCTCAATATCACTGACCATCCTCCATCGGTCATGGTTTCAGCTCACGCAATCTTTTCTTGCGGCCAGAACTATCTCGAGAGTATGGTCTAAATGAGTGTAGCATCGAGTATCAACCAGTTCTCAGCTTTACCCCGAGGCCGGCTATCTCACTACTTTCTAATGGCCAAGTTGGTCGATTAAAGGTTTTAAGGTCAGTTGATGCTTAACGACACCACGCAGCGGCCCCGTATTCTCCTCGTTTCTCCACAAGGGATACCGGTACCAACCAATGTGCCACATCAACGTAGCTACTGCTTCAACCGTATCGGTCTATGTCGTACAGTTTCATCACAGTCTATTTCTACTTACCTAAAAGGTATTCCCCAGATCCGGGTTAGGATCTATAGTAACTCCCAAACAAAACCCTTAAAAGTAAAGCAAACAAAACAATCAAGAGAAGCAATCATGATAAACTAGATACTAAGGCATACCCCACTTATTAATTCCCCAGCAGAGTCGCCAGTTCTATGATACGGTGGCAGAACCGACTGTTTTGAAATGCTAGTTTGCGTTTTGCGTTTTGTGTTCGTAAAATGTCGCGGTAAGCAAGAGTCGCCACCGACTTTTATTTTATCCAACCGGAAAGGACAAAAGTACAGAAAAAAATCCTTTTTTCGAGATTTTGAGTACGGGGGGTAAATTATAGAAAGGGAAGGTGTTAGCACCCTTTCTATCCATGGTTTTCCATGGGCTCTTAGGTACTTGATCATCTTTAAAAAATTGCTTATGTATGTGCTTTGTTTTGAAAAGTTTTGACTTCGTGATAACCTTTGTATCAGTCCTCAAACGTGTGACGAAGTTGTTTTGAAAATTGTAAGTGTGAAAAGTTTGGTTTGAGCAAGCACTTACTAGCATCTACCCACTCGGAAAAAGGATTGTTTCTATTCTTGTTTCCTTTAGACGATGCTATCCTACTATTGAGAAATAGGTAGCAACATCGTTGGAGTTGTAAGGGTCAATTCGTAAGGGACGTACGATCATTAAAGTAATGTTAGGACACCTTAGTAATAACCCTAGAGTCTTAAGATCATATTTAAAGGGACATTTTTGAGGCAACATTTTTGAGGCAACATTTCCGAACGGGACTTTTGATCTTTGTTAGACAGGAGGGCACTACTAAAACACCCTATACTTCATGGTCGTTTACCGAAGGCAACCAAAGTGAGAGTATACCCTAAGAGTGATATGTGTGAGTGATTTGAATTCAGTTATTATCTTTGCACATTAGGGTTTTATAGCCGTTTTAAATTATCATGCAATCTTGTCATACAATCCTATCAACATACATCTAAACAGTTAATATTTGTGAGAATAAAAATGCGGGAAAATAAACCTACGCTATTACAAGGCTTCGGGGTAGGGATTAATTACATAGCCAAAAAAAACCCGTAAAAGACGATAAATAAAGAAAGTCCTAGATTAAACTATTACATACCGTGGACAGTTACATCAATATTGCAAAAATAATAAACACGCGCGATGAATCGAATGCAAAATAATTAGGGTTTTGACCCCAACTATACCTAATTGTAATTTAAAGGGAAAATCATTTTTGTCGTTTTTTGTTATTTGAGAAAAAAAGCTCAATTGAATAAAAAAAGAACCTAATTACTAATTAATTTTAATTTAAGAAAAATAATTAAATTAACCTTTTTTTTGTATTTTTATTTTGAGAAAGAACTAAATATTAAATCAAGAGTCTAACCCTAATTTTTCTAATTGGTTTTAATTATAAAAAAAAAGGTTAGAATTTCCCTAAATTAAATTAAATTAATTTTGATAAATAAAAAAAAAACTATTTCTAATTTTTTGTAAAAACTCTTGATTTTATGATTTTGGGTGAAAAATTGATTAGTTTGTAAATTAAATGAATAAAGAAAATTAAAAGAATAAAAAAAATAAGAAAAAAAGAAAAATAGAGAGAATTAGTAATGGGCCTGATGTTTAGCAAAAAGGGGGAGGGGAGTGTTGCTTGCAATTCTGAGCCCAACAAGCCCAGGCCTTTTTGACTTTGCTCAATCCCACGTGCACGTTTGATTGGGGTGCATGGTGGTCCTCTAGGGAGAAGGCGTTGGATCTAAAGCCTTGATGGGTTGAACGGTCAGATATGGATAGCACATGGTGGATCTTGAAGCGTGAGGTGTACCTGATCCTTCATTGAAAAATAATATGAAGCAAATAAGGAACCTGGGGATCGAACCCAGGTCCTTATACATTCCGCCTTTGCACGCTTGCCAACTGAGCTGGCTGTTTTAGTTGTATATACAATAACAAACAAATATTATATAATAAAAACAAAATATTAACCTTTGAAACGCGCGAAATTCAAACTGGAAAGTCAGGGAGCGCCACGTCTCCATCTTCTTCCTCCCACCGTCGCTGTAGGTTTTGTAACTTTTACCTACAGACGTTAAGCGTAGGTATAGCCCCTGTGCATTTCAAAATCATGTACGCGCATGATAAATGAAAACCAATGGTACCAATCAACTCGTTTCAACCTCACGAGCATCATGGTACAATTATCAATTTCTAATTTTTCCTGTATAAGAAACCCCTAAAAACAAACATCAAACCCTAACCATGGCAGTTTTATGTACAGTCAATAAAAATGCAATTGAATATAGTCATTAGCTTGCAAACATCTCAAAGATTATAAATATGCCAATCAATCATGCTAAATATGCCAGAATCAATATATTCGAATTCAAGAAAATAGGCAAACTATGTGAACATTAAAGGGTGATTTTGAGCATCCCAGACCTTCTAAACGATCTTGTTGGCTTCAGGGATGATCCAAGAATCTGAATTGATCTTTTGAAACCTTTGAAATGGCCTGTGGAGCATAATTCGATCAGCACTTTTTCCTTGAATTTTTGCAATTGGTTTCTGCCTCTTTCACGATTTCTCCACCTCTCTCTTTGGCCTGCCTTTGTTTCTTATGTATACTAGAGTGCATTAGGGTTAAAGTTTGTATCAAATATTTTCCATTTAAGAAGATTGATCAGTGATTTAATCCTTGCACCAAATCTTTCCAAAACAAGCATTTTCAATCTTTTTTTTTCCATATGAGGCCTTGCACGATTTGATTTTGTCTCCAGCTGTATAATGAATCTAATCATGTACAAAATCTCAAGGTTTTATTGATTTTTGATATTTTCATTATTTTATATTGACTTTATTTGATTTAAATGAAATAAATATCAAAAATAAAATAATGACAATTGGAAGGTCTCGTGGGTCGTGGATCACATTACAAACTCAGTGCAAGCATAAAAAGTTGGGCCCATTTAGCAAAAAATGCAATTTTGGACACATTTGTCTTTTGGCAATTTTACAAAAAAGGTCAACTTGGCCAATCCATAACTCTCTCAATTTTGACCATAGAGATGTGTTCTTGGACTTTTTAGAAAGCTTAAGATGTCCTCTAAGCAACCCTTTTAGTCTCATCTCAATTGAATCTTCCATGTTCATGTATTAAGCTTTGACCCAAAAGGTGTTTTTGTTGACTTTCCAAAATGACCTATAATGTCCAAATTCATATCTTATTGTGAGTGTATATTTTGAACTTTGGAGATGAATATGAATTGTATGGAATTACATCCTCTTCAGAATGAGCTTTGGATGGGTCATTTTTGATAAAGTATGAGAAAGTTATGCTTGGTCAAAGTTGAGTTGACTTTTCTTGCAAAACCCTAATTTAGCAACTTTTGGGTTTTGATGAATTGTGAGTAATCCTTGAGGAATCATGATCAACCCTTGATCAAATGATGAATAATACTTCAAAATGAGGATGTTGATCAAAAATATTGAAGTTTGACTATATGTGGGCCATAGTTGACTTTTGACCTAGCACAGTCGATTTCTAGGCACTTGAGCAATTGACTGAGCAAACTTCCTCTACAAGGCTTGAAACTTGATATGGATGATCTTGAGAAAATATTAGGACAATGGTGAGCTTTTGGGATCATTTGGACTCCAGCATCTTGATGCAAAATGAAACCCTAATTTGGAGTAGACTGCCTTAGGAGAGAGTTTGTCTAGTCAACTCTTGGGCTTCCTTAAGCAATTTGAGGACCTCACTTGACATGTATTGAGAAATATGGGAGGGAAAATTTTGGGTTACAACAGAAGGTATTAGCACCCTAAACATCTACGGTAATCCGCAAGAACCTCTTTGTAAAATCTGTATATTTTGGCTATAAAATGTTGTATAAAAATGGATGGTGGAGGTGAGAAAAGAAATATATTTTTATGATTTTTTCACCCGCCGGGGTTGCGAACCTTTAGTGCCTACGTACCACATTTCGTGCAATAGGGGATCAGGGTACATGTAGTTCCTCTTTTAAAAAAATTTAAAACATAAGTATGTTAATTGATTTTATAAGATAAGACATCATCGTTATTGTCCGTGTGGCAAAACATACTTACTACCCACAATCATGAGAAAGGAGAATTTGCATCATCTCAAAGTGGAGGATATGGCTTGGATTTTAAAATTAACAATGCCTCACTCAACACCCAAGTGTAAAATATCTCTCTTCACTACATATTGTAGAAGTATAGTTGTTTGCATCACTACAAGGATTGACAAGAGTCTAATCTTTTGAGAAAGGTTTTAAAATAAAAAGCCAAAGTGGCAAAATGGTTTGAAATGAGATTGATTGACTTTTAGTCTTATCATAAAAAATGTCAAGCTATTATTAAGTTGATTGAAGTTTATTTATGAAAATGCTTTAAAAATGCATGGACATAAGTCCAAGTTTATTATGAAAGTGGTTCAAGTTTAAAAACAAGAAAGAATTTTCTAAAGGAGGAATAAGATTTTTGAAATTAAAGAAGATGGGAGGAGAAGAAGAGATTATCCTAAAGCATAAGATAAAAGCTAGGGATAGGAACCATCTAACCAACAAGAAGCCAATACTTTATGTTTTACCCCAAAATTTTCCCTCCCATATTTCTCAATACATGTCAAGTTAGGTCCTCAAATTGCTCAAGAAAGTTCAAGGGTTGACTAGACAAACTCTCTTCTAAGGCAGTCTACCCTAAATTAGGGTTTCAGTTTGCACCAAGATGCTTGAGTCCAAAGGATCCCAAATGCTCACCATTGTCCTAATATGTTCTCAAAATCATCCATGTCAAGTTTCAAGCCTTGCAGAGGAAGTTTGCTCAGTCAATTGCTCAAAGGCCTGAAAATCAATTATGTTAGGGCAAAAGTCAACTGTGGCCCACATACAGTCAAACTTCAAGATTTTTGGTCAAAATTCTCATTTTTAAGTATTATTCATAATTTCATAAAGGGTTGATCATGATTCATCAAGGGTTGCCCACAATTCAGCAAAACCCAAAAGTTGCTAAATTAGGGTTTTGCAAGAAAAGTCAACTCAACTTTGACCAAGCATAACTTTCTCATACTTTATCAAAAATGACCCATCCAAAGCTCATTTTTAAGAGGATGCAATTCCCTACAATCCATATTCAGATCCCAAGTTCAAAATATGCACTCAAAAGAAGATATAAATTTGGACATTATAGGTAATTTTGAAAAGTCAACAAAAATACCTTTTGGGTCAAAGCTTCATACATGAACATGGAAGACTCAATTGATATGAGACCAAAAGGGTTGCTTAGAGGACATCTTAAGCTTTCTAAAAAGTTCAATAACACCTCTCTAGGGTCAAAATTGAGGGAGTTATAAATTGGCAAAGTTGACCCTTTTTGCAAAATTGCCAAAAGTCAAAAGTGACCAAAATTGCATTTTTTGCCAAATGGGCCCAACTTTTTATGCTTGCATTGAATTTGTAACATGACCCACGACCTATGATCCATTCCATTTGTCATTCTTTTATTTTTGTCATTTATTTTTATTTGATTTTAATTAAATCAAATAAAATCAAAATAAAATCATGAAAATATCAAAAACTAGACAAAGCTTGAGATTTTGTGCATGTTTAGGTCTATTATACAGCTGGAGATGGAATCAAATCGTGCAAGGGTCATTTGAACACAAAAAGATTGCATTTTGCTTGATTTGGAAAGATTTGCACAAAGGATCAAATCATGAATCAATGATCTTAATTGGAAAAGATTTGACACAAGTTTGCAACCCTAATTCATTCTAGGGTACATAAGGAACAGATTCAGATCAAGAACAAAGGGATTTGAGACGTGCAAGACAGAAAGAAAAGTTGCAAAAAATCAAGAAAAGTGTAAACTGGTTTTCAGGATTTAGATCAATTCAAAGCATTCTAGTCATCCCAATCGTTTCCTGGACGTTCTAGGATCTTATTCCAATCACTAACAAGCTTCCTAACACCCAGAAACGCACTGTAAGAGTCCCATGATATCCATGTTTTTTTTTTGAATTCATATATCATAATTCTGGCATTGTTAGCATGTTTTATTAACGTATCCTTAATCCATGAGTTATTTGCAAGCTAATGGTGGTGCTTAATTGCATTTTCATTAACCGTACAGCAAGATGCCATAGTTAGGGTCCTTGCTTCGTTTTTAGGGTTTTTGTGTACAGGGACAATTGGCCATGGATAGTGGTACCATGATTCTCGTGAGGTTGCAACGAGTTGATTGGTACCACTGGTTGTGATTTATCATGCCTGTATGAAGTTTTGGAGAAGCACAGGGCTGTACCTACGCCCATTTGTCCGTAGGTAAAAGTTCTTGATCTAAAACGACAGAGGCGCAAGGACGATGATGGCGTGGTAGGTGGTGAATGGCCCATTTAAATCTGCGCGCGTTTCAGAGTTTAGCTTTATTGTTTTATCATATAATATTATTCTTTCATTAGGTATACAACTAATACAACCAGCTCAGCTGGCAAGCGTGCAATGGATGAATGCTAAAGGACCTGGGTTCGATCCCCAGGTCCCCATATTGTTTCATGATATTTTTTCTTGCATAATCAGGCACACGTGCATACAATGAGCCTACCATACACCATCAATAGCCCACCATCAGATCGTCAAAGCTGCAGATCCAACGCCTTATCCATGAGGGTCCACCATACGCCCAGTCAAGCAAGCAGCATGGGATCTAGAAAAGTCAAACAGGGCCAGGCGCTATTGGGCCCAGAATTGAAATTCAAACCCCCCCTTCTTGCTACAAAACCAGACCTATTCTTATTTCTTTTCTAATTTTTCTTTTATTTAATTTCTTTTGTTTAATTATTTTCTAACACAAATTAATTTCCATTTTTTTACAAAAAATCATAAAATCAATTTCACAAATTTAGAATTAGTTTTTTTTTATTTTTTTAATTTAATTTAATATTAGTCTAATTTAATTTAGGATTAATTCTAACTTTTTCATATATTTAAAATCAATTAGAAAAAATTAGGGTTAACATGTAATTTAAACTTTATTTCTTTTCTCAATAAAACAAAAATACAAAAATAGGTTAAATTAACTTTTTTTTTCTTAATTTAAATTAATTAGTAATTAGGTTTTTATTTATTCAATTAAACCTTATTTTCTCAAATAATCAAAAACAACAAAAAAATGATTTTTCTTTTAATTAGGTTTAGATGGAGTCAAAACCCTAATTCCTTTTTCATTTAATTCGTCGCGCGCGTTTTATTATTTTTACAATATTAATGTAACCGCTCACGGTATATAATAGTTTAATTAGGATTTTCCTTTCTTTATAGTTTTATGGTTTTTTGGCTATGTAAATTAATCCCCTACCCCGAAGCCTTGTAATAGCGTAGGTTTTATTTCTCTCGTTTTTATTCTCACAAATATTAACTGTTAGATGTATGTTAATAGGATTGTATGACAAGATTGCATGTTAATTTAAAATGGCTAGCAAACCCTAATGTGCAAAGATAATAACTTGAAATCAAAACACTCGCACATGCGCACTCTTAGGGTATACTCTCACTTCGGTTGCCTTCGGTAAACGATCATTAAGTATAAGGTATTTTAGTGGTCGCCCTTCTGTCTAAACAAAGATCAAATGTATCGTTCAGAAATGTTGCCTCGGAAATGCTGCATCGAATATGATCTTAAGACATTAGGGTTATTACTAAGACATCCTAACATTGCTTTAGTGATTGTACGTCCCTTACGAATTGACCCTCACAATTCCAACGACGGTGCTACCTATTTCTCAATAGTGGGATAGCGTTGTCTAAAGGAAACAAGAATAGAAACAATCTTTTTTCGAGTAGGTAGATAATTGTTAGGTACTTGCTCAAAACAACAAACTTTTTACACCAAACACTTTTCAAACAAAGTTTTCAAAAACACTTCGTAACACTCTTGAGGACTGATACAAGGGTTAAAACGAAGTAAAACAAAACTTTTCAAAACAAACACACACAAGCAATTTTAAAAAGATGAGCAAGTACCTAAGAGCCCATGGAAAACCATGGATAGAAAGGGTGCTAATACCTTCCCTTTCTATAATCTACCCTCCATACTCAAAATCTCGAAAAAGGAATTTTTCTGTGCTTTTTTCCTTTCCAGTCGGATAAAATTAAAGTCGGTGGCGACTCTTGCTTACCGCGACATTTTGCAAACAAAAAATGCAAAACACAAACCAGTATTTAACAGTCGGTTCTACCACTGTATCACAGAACTGGCGACTCTGCTATGGATCATAATAAGTGGGGTATACCTTAGGATTAGTTCATCATAAATTGCTTCTCTTGTTTGTTTTGGTTGATTTACTTTTAAGGGTTTTGTATTGGGAGTTACTATAGATCCTAACTCGGATCTGGGTATACCTTTTAGGTAAGTAGCAATAAACTGTGAGGGAACTGTACGGTGTAGACCGATACGGTTAAAGCAGTAGCT
The DNA here is from genome assembly GCA_948472305.1 of Vicia faba. Classification (NCBI taxonomy): domain Eukaryota; kingdom Viridiplantae; phylum Streptophyta; class Magnoliopsida; order Fabales; family Fabaceae; genus Vicia; species Vicia faba. The sequence continues at coordinate 1,267,453,742 of OX451736.1, read as the reverse complement.
ACGTTAATATGGAACATTGGTTGGTACCGGTATCCCTTATGGAGAAATGAGGAGAATATGGGGCTTCTATGTGTGTCGTTAAGCATCAACTGACCTTAGAACCCTTAATAGACCAACTTGGCCATTAGAAAGTAGTGAGATAGTCGGCCTCGGTGTAAAGCTGAGAACTGGTTGATACTCGATGCTACACTCATTGAGACCATACTCTCGAGATAGTTCTGGCTGCAAGAAAAGATTACGTGAGCTGAAACCATGACCGATGGAGGATGGTCGGTGATATTGAGAACCTCTAGAAACCGGTTACTTTTGCTAGGACAGGTTGGAACCAACTGAACTTCAAGAGGGTAATGTCTTAGACCCCATGCAAGCCTTAAACTTAAGGGCTATTGTGTGAATTGTTTGCCTTTGCCATGCCTGTTATCTGCTATATCTGTTTTTTGCTTTCATCATGACATCATGCATCATAACATAGCATGAACACTTCATTATACTAACCATTTCAAAGACCGAGGGGATTTATCTTTGTTCAGTTTTGCAGATTATGGCTTCTGTGCGCAGAAACACCATCCGAGTCAACTTTGTGCAAATACCTACTCAACTCAAAGAGTTAGCCTCAAGAGTTTCTGAGACTTCCATGTTCATTAAGAGACATGGTCAGCTTCTTAGCTTGGTCACCTCAAAGTTTGATGAACAGATGATGAGTGTGCTTTTCCAGTTCTTCGATCCTGTGCATCATTGTTTCACTTTTCCAGATTACCAGTTGGTTCCCACTTTGGAAGAGTTCTCTCACTTATTGGGCATATCCATCCTAGAGCATATGCCCTTCACAGGTATGGAAGAGACTCATAGACCGGAAGACATTGCTTCAGCTCTACATCTGAAACGGGGTGATGTAGTATCCAATTGGGAGACACGAAGCGGGGTCGAAGGTTTCTTAGCCAAATTTCTAATGGATCAGGCTCAGCTATTCTGGGACAATTTGGATTTTCAGGCTTTCGAAGACGTCTTGGATCTCCTTATCTATAGGTTGGTCCTCTTCCCGAATCCAGATTCCTTTATAGATGTGAATGCGATTAAGATTTTTCTTTCTCGCAATCATGTGCCTACTCTATTGGGTGATATCTTGCATGCCCTCTAAACTCGTACTGTGCGAAGAAGATGGACTCTCATGTGTTGCACACCACTGCTGGCGAGGTGGTTTATTTTGCACCTCCCCAAATATGTGTTGAAGAATGAAGAAGGTTTGGGATGGTCTTACAGGTTAATGTCACTTGCCCATACAGACATTCTTTGGAGTTTCAAGGCTATGGAAAGCACTGCAGTCATTGATCGTTATGAGGGATACCCTAATGTCCCATTGCTTGGAATCAGAGGGGGTATAACCTACAGTCCTTGTTTAGCTCTGCGACAATTTGGTCGTGCTCGGAGAGATGGTCCTCATGAGCTACTTCTTACAGATATTGCCTTTGACTATAAGGAGGACGTAGACGAGCATCGTCGGAGGTTTATACAAACTTGGGGCATGGTGAACAGATCTGACCCTCAAGAGCTAGGACCAAGGACTTCTCTCCCTATGCAGCCTTATCTCCAGTGGGTCCGAGCTCGTGCCCAAAAGCTTGGGATTCCCTATGAAGCTGTGTTGCCAGTAATTGTGGAGCCCACCAATGAAGAGGGCATTCCTTATACAATCCTTTATCCCTACATGCCCACTGATCTTGGGGCGTTGCAGAGATCCTGGATTCAGCTGAAAGAGGAGAGGGATACCTACCGGGAAAAGTACCATGAGCAAGAAAGGAAGGTCTTGAAGCTTACCAGGAAACTCGAGAATGAAAGAACGGTCAATGACTACGTCAGCACAAAGGGGAAGCGTCCATGGGATTTCTGATTTTTGCTTTTTCTAGTTTAGATTTATTTTCCATTTATTTCTCTGTAACGCCTCAAAGGCATTGTTGAACTTTTTACGAGTTAATCTAATAAAGTTTGTCTATGTTTTGGTTTGAAAATTTAAATCTCCCAAAGTCTTTGAAATCATTACATACGCATCCCATTATCATGCACGCCATTACAGGTACCATCACAGGTTTCTCATCTTCTTCGCTGTTTATTTCAGCAGTTATATCTTCCGATCAATCTATCAAAGATCTTCAGGCACAAAACGCCCAATTCCAACAGATGTTCTTAAGTTTGGCTAAAGGGTAGGAGGATTTGAAGGCCCTGATTCTGAAAGAAAAAGAAAAGAAGAAGAAGAAGAAGAAGGTTGTTCTTCTGAATATGGGCAAAAGGTTTGGGGATAGGTTGAAATAGTAAGCTGATCTGACCTCTTCATCCAAGGAAGGGGAGAACCAAGAAAAAGAAAAGGGCCACAGTCCTGCAATCTCTGATGATGATACAGATTATGATGAGGAGCAATATCCTCCTGCCGAGGATAGGTACAAACAACTAGAAGACCGTTTGAGTGCTATGGAGATTCAAAAAATCCCTGGTTTGGATTTTGGAGAACTGGGACTAGTATCGGGAGTGGTGATCCCTCATAAGTTCAAAGCTTCGGTTTTTGCTAAATACGACGGGGTATCCTGTCCAAAACTCCATCCTCGCTCGTATGTCAGGAAAATTCAACCCCACACTGCTGATAGAAATTTGTGGGTACTTTCTTTCAAGATAGTCTGTCAGGGACTCCGCTTGAATGGTTTTATCAGTTGGAAGGAGCCAATGTCCGAAAATGGGAGGACCTTGCTGCTGCTTTTACAAGCAGTATCAATATAACGCCGGCCTTGCTCCCATTCGTACTCAGCTTCAGAGTATGTCTATGGGTGCAACTGAAGGTTTTAAGGACTATGCTCAAAAGTGGAGAGATTTGGCTGGAAGGGTCCAACCCCCTTTGTTTGATAGGGAGTTGGTTGACATGTTTCTGGGGACACTATCTGGTCCGTTTTTCAATCATCTGATCGGCAGTTCATCATCTGGGTTTACTGAGTTAATTTTGACGGGAGAGAGAGTAGAAGCTGGCATCCAAAGTGGTAAGATACAGAAGGATACTTCATCAAGTACAGTAAAGAAGCCTTTCACCGGTAAGAAAGAAGCTAGTGCAGTCTACGGCTCGAGGAGCCAAAGCAGACTTGAACACCGTCAAACGGTAAATGCGGTAGTGATATCAAGACCCGCAGTTGCTCCACAATGCAACAATCAACAAAGATTAGAGAGACCACAGAGGCAGTACACTCGGCACAATATGACCTTGTCTCAAATTCTACCATAACTATTGAAGACTAACCTGGTAACTCTGAGGGAAGCCCCGAAAAATCCCAACACCACTTATCCTCAATATAACCCGAATTCCCGCTGCGCCTATCATTCTGAAGGTCCAGGTCATGATACAAACAATTGTTGGCCCTTGAAAAATAAGGTGCAAGACTTGATCGAAGCCAAAGAGATTGAGTTTGACGCTCCGGAGAAGCCCAACGTCATAACTGCTCTCATGCCTAAACATGGTCATGGAGTAAATGTTATGGACAATGATTTATTTGTGACCTCCGTGGAAGAAATTTCTACTCCTTTGATGACAGTTAAGAAGAATTTGTTGTTAGCCGGTTTATTTCCGGGTTGTGGCGAAGGTTGCCACTTGTGTTCAATTCTGCCTGCTGGTTTCCACCTATTGAAATCAGGTGTTCAACGCCTGATGGATAACAAAGAGATCATGTTCGAAAAGACTATGATTCTGTTTGTTCCAATTCAAGATGTTGCCATCATAACCATTTCCGCCAATCCTTCTAAGGTTTCCTCAAGAAAACCTGTTAGGATTACATCCTTCCCAAGAATTGCTCTGTTAATAATTATTGTCCCTAGTCCTATCCCATACACTTCGGATAAGGTTGTCCCTTGGCACTACGATGCCGATGTGTATTACCATGGAGTGAAGCAAGACTTAGAGAGTGAAGAAGCTGATGCTGATGTCAGCAATATTGTCGGGGCTAGCAAGGTCACCAGAAGTTGAAGACTCTTTTCTCCTGAGATTTCCCCTCCGACTGTCCACAAACCTGTTGTCATTCCATCTGCTAGTACATCAGCTACTATCCCAGTTCCTATTCCAGTTATCACCCCTGTCGCCGAGCCATATGGGACTCGGGGCAAAGAAATCGCAGGTGAGCCTGCCCAGACGGAGACACCTAAGAAGATCATTGTAGAAACCTCTAAGCAGGAGATAGAGGAAATTCTGAAGATTATCAAGAAGAGCGACTATAACGTAGTCGAGCAGCTGGGGCAGACCCCATCAAAAATCTCAATGATGTCCTTATTATTATGTTCTGAAGCGCATGCAAAGGCTCTAATTGCATTCCTCAAAGTTGCGCATGTGCCGCAGGAAACTTCGGCTGATCAATTCAAAGACTGTGTAGCTAGTTTGACTGCCGACAATGGGTTGGGTTTCTCAGACACAGATCTGACTGCTAAAGGAAGAAATCACAATGATGCTTTGCACGTCTCGATCGAGTGCAGGGGAACTACTATGGCCCGTGTACTAGTGGATACCGGGTCCTCATTGAATGTTTTGCCAAAGAAAGCATTAGACCGTCTGGAATGTGAAGGTTTGATTCTAAAGCCAAGTAATATTGTGGTCAGGGCTTTCGACGGGTCAAAAAGGATGGTGCACGGGGAGGTGGACGTCCCTGTTAAAGTTGGCTCTCAGACTTTTGCATCCACTTTCTATGTGATGGATATCAGACCATCATATTCTTGCTTGCTAGGTCATCCTTGGATTCATAAGGGTGGGGAAGTGACCTCCACGCTCCATCAAATGTTGAAATATCTGGTAAAGGGGAAGATTGTCACGGTACAAGGTGAGGAGGAGTACATGGTGAGTCATCTCAATTCCTTTCGCTATATGGAGATGGATGGGGAATTCATCGAAACCCCTTGTCAGAACTTTGAAGAGGTCCCCCAGACTTCAGCGTCGACTGAAGTTGCTACTGACAAACCTCCGATGAAGATGGATTCCCTCAAGGATGCCAGGGCTGTAATTGAAGAAGGTGGGTGTGCAAATTGGGATCAGCTCCCTGATTTCACGCACAAAACTGATAAATTTGGTTTGGGCTTCACTACGGGGGCTCAAAGGGCTGTTAGGCACGCGCGGATTGGAAGACCTCCTCTGCATATCAGTAATTTGGGAGTTAATGCGATTGAAGATGGTGAAGAATATTCGGACATTGACAGCTGGATCTACCCTACAACCAATGGAGGATTAAACAACTGGACAGCGAAAGACTTCATACATGTTTCCTTTATTTCACAATAATGAAGTTTGTAATAAACAATTTGAAACTTTATGGCCTGGTGCCTTGCCCGAGGCATCTTGTCTTTGTTTGTGAGGGCTTATTATTTGTCATTTTCATATATCATCAATAAAACATTGGACGTTTCTTGCATTACAAATTTTGTGCTCTTTGTTTTTTCCTTTTTCTGTCTCTTGCTTTATAAATAGCTATTTCTCTTGCACACACTCACGTATCATAATGCAGATCCATATCCACTCTGGATCCCATTGATAACAACTCTCCTACTGCCAGTTATGACTTTGAAAATCCGATCAACCAAGCCGAGGACGAAGGTGAGGATGATTGTGAGGTGCCTGGAGAACTTGCTAGACTGTTACTGCAGGAAGAAAGGGCCATACAACCTCATGAAGAGCCAATGGAATCAGTGAATTTGGGTACAGAGGAAGACAGGAAAGAGGTCAAGATAGGGGTGAATCTGGATCTTAGTGTTAAACAACAGTTGATACAGATGTTACGCGACTATGTTGACATCTTCGCCTGGTCCTATGAGGATATGCCCGGTTTGGACACCGATATTGTGGTTCACCACCTGCCAACCAAAGAAGATTGTCCTCCGGTAAAGCAGAAGTTTCGCCGTATGCGCCCTGAGATGTCCGAGAAAATCAAAGATGAGGTCATGAAACAGTTTGACACCGGATTTTTAGCTGTCACTTCTTATCCGCGGTGGGTTGCCAACGTTGTTCCGGTGCCTAAGAAAGATGGTAAGTTTTGTACCCCAAACTTTTCCCTCCCATATTTCTCAATACATTTCAAGTAAGGTCTTCAAATTGCCCAAGGAAGTCCAAGAGTTGACCAGACAAACTCTCTCCTAAAGGCAGTCTACCTCAAATTAGGGTTTCATTTTGCATCAAGATGTTTGAGTCCAAAGGGTCCCAAATGCTCAAAATTGTTCTAATATCTTCTCAAGATCATCCATGTCAAGTTTCAAGCCTTGCAGAGGAAGTTTGCTCAGTCAATTGCTCAAAGGCCTGAAAATCGATTGTGCTAGGGAAAAAGTCAATTATGGCCCACATACAGTCAAACTTCAAGATTTTTGGTCAAAATCATCATTTTGAAGTATATTTCATCATTTGATCAAGGGTTGATCATGATTCATCAAGGATTGCTCATAATTCATCAAGACTCAAAAGTTGCTAAATTAGGGTTTTGTAGGAAAAGTCAACTCAACTTTGACCAAGCATAACTTTCTCATACTTTATGAGAAATGACCCATCAAAAGCTCATTTTTAATAGGATTAAATTCCCTACAATCCATCTTCATCTCCCAAGTTCAAAATATGCACTCACAAGAAGTTATGAATTTGGACATTATAGGTCATTTTGGAAAGTCAACAAAAACACCTTTTGGGTCAAAGCTTCTTACATGAACATGGAAGATCCAATTGATATGAAACCAAAGAGGTATCTTAGGGGACATCCTAAGATTTCTAAAAAGTCTAAGAACACCCTCATAAGGTTAAAATTGAGAGAGATATGCATTGTCAAAGTTGGACAATTTTTGAAAAAATGCATGAAGCAAATATTGACCAAACTTGGATTTTTTTTCCAAATGGTCCTATCTTTTCAAGTTTGAAAATCATTCCTAACATGGTCCACGACCTCTAAGCCCACCCATACATTTTTCTACTATTTATGCTATTTATTTTGATATTTTATTCATTAAAATTCAGAATTAAATAAATAAATAATAGAAATAATATAAATTTTGATGTGAATCCATTTTTGGAAAGTTTTATGCTGGTTTATGTCAATTGATTTCGTGCAATAACTCTTCAAATATTTCCAGGTTCATCCACATGTGAAAATGGGATAAAATCATCAAATATGGCATTTTTTTCAAATTTTGATCATGGTCTTAAAACACAACATTGTGAGGGAGATTCTTTCCATGCTTTCTTATCTCCTCATTCTCCTCTATAAATTTAGAGCCATACAAGCTTGAAAGGGACTAAAATCCTCTCTAAAAAGCTCTCAAAAAGCTCTTCAAAAAGCTCTTTAAAAGCTCTTCAAAAAGCTCTCCAGAAATCAAAGAATTGGTGCAAGTCATATCTCGAGGTTCCGGTCTCTCTCAATTGACATCAAGCCTCAAACCATCCTCTTGAAGTCCTCAAGAGTCTTACAAGGCTCAAGAGAAATCCATCACACGCCTAGCACACCCCCATTTGACAACACCGGTTTGGTAAAATTTTAAACTTTGAATCTCTAATTTTAATCACATTTTATGGTATGCTAACGTTTGTTTGAGTTTATATAGAATAGTTATGGATGGTTGAATCATAGGTTCCATGCAAGAATAAAAAAACACCATAGTTAGAGCATGAAGCTTTCGAAGATTCGGGCCTAGGGATTTCTGATGATTGCACCCCCTGTTTACTTTTGCTACTAGGCCCATCTTTATTTTCATGTTTTATTCGTTTTGTTTATTTCTTTTAATCCCTTTTATTTTTTTATCAATAAACAAATATAAAAATCACATAAAAATATATTTAGGATTTTTTTAATTAAATTTTAATTTTAGGTAGAACTTTAATTTCTTTTTGTAAATAACTTAAAAATCATTAGAAATAAATAGGTTTTATTACTAACTTAATTATATTTTATTTTTTCCTAAAATAACCAAAGAAACCAAAATAGGTCATGTAATTATTTTTATTAATTAATTTAATTAACTAATTAATTGCATATTTAATTTAGAAAACTTATTTCTTTTATTAAAAACAACAAAAAAACAATTTTTCTTTTAATTAGGTTAGAAGGGTCAAAACCTTAAATTCTCGTCGATCTTAATTCTTCTCGCGCGCTTTATTTTTATTATTTATCATATTGATGTAACTGCCTACAGTTTGTAATAATTTAATTAGGACGTTTATTTACATTTATCGCTTTATTTTCAAAGGGTTTGTTTTTGGCTATGTAAATACCCGAAGCCTTGTAATAGCGTAGTTTAAATTCCGCACTTTAAATTCCGCAAATTATTAAATGTTAGATGTATGATATAGGGATGCATGACAAGAATGTATGATTAATTTTAAAACAGTTAGATCACCCTAAATGTGCAAAGATAAATAAACTGAAATTGAATCATTCGCACATGGCACTCCTAGGGTACACTCCCACTTGGTTGCCTTCGGTAAATGGTCATTGAGTATAGGATGCTTTAGTGGTCGTCCTTTTGTCTAAACAAAGATCATAGTTGCCTCGGAATGGTTGCCTCGGATATTGTTGCCTCAGATAAATGATCTAAGACATTAGGGTTATTACTAAGACGTCCTAAGATTGCTTTAGTGACCGTACGTCCCTTTTGAATTGACCCTTAAACTCCAACGATGATGCTACCTACTCACTAATAGTGGGATAGCGTTGTCTAAAGGAAACAAACATAGAAAGATTCTTTTTTCGAGTAGGTAGATTAGCTCTTAAGTACTTGCTCAAACAAAAAAACAAACTTTTTCACACTTACACTCCTTTACAAACAAAATTTTCAAAAACACTTCATTACACTCTTGAAGACAGAAGCAAGAGTTAAATCGAAGTCAAAACAAAAACTTTTCAAAGCACATTAACACAAAGAAAACAATTTTGAAAATGATGAGCAATTACCTAAGAGCCCATGGAAAACCATGGATAGAAAGGGTGATAATACCTTCCCTTTCTATAATCTACCCCCGGTACTCAAAAATATCTCGAAAAAGAAATTTTTCTATGCTTTTTTCCTTTCCTTGTTGGATAAAATAAAATACGATGGCGACTCTTGCTTACCGCGACATTTTGCGAACACAAACGCAAAACGCAAACCATAAATTCCTTTAAAAAGGGAAACACGTCCCGGTTCTGGCCACCGCATCATAGAACTGGCGACTCTACTGGGGATTAATATAAGTGGGGTGTACCTTAGGATTAGTTCATCATATTGTTTTCAATTGTTTGATTTGTTTGCTTTATATTTATGGGCTTTGTTTCGGAGTTACTATAGATCCTAACCCGGATCTGGGGATACCTTTTAGGTAAGTAGCAATAGACTGTGAGGGAACTGTATGGTGTAGACCGATACGGTTGAAGCAGTAGCTACGTTGATGTGGCACATTAGTTGGTACCGATATCCCTTGTGGAGCAACAAGGAGAGTATGGGGCTGCTACTGGGTCATTAAGCATCAGCTGACCTTATAACCTATAATTGACCCACTTGGCCATAGAAAAGTAGCAGTATGCTACACTCATTGAGACCATACTCTCGCGATGATTCTAGCCGCAAGAAAAGGTTGCTAAACTGGAATTATGACCGATCGAGGATGGTCAGTGATATTGAGAACCTCTAGAACCCAGTTACTATTACTTGGACAGGTTGAACCAACTAAACTGAAAGAGGGTAATACCTAAACTCCATGCTATCCTGAAATTTAAGGGCTATTGTGTGACTTGTGTGCTTTCAACTTGAACTACTTGCACATGTTTGTTACCTAACAACTAGAGTTCCTTGCAGGTTTTGTTTACAGTCCTTATCCAATACCTTAGATTTCTTGCCGGATTTACTTGTTTACATTACCTCGTACTTTTGCTTAAACGCATAACATACACATCATAACATCATGCCTTAACATTTCCTTAACCATTTCAAGGATCTCAAAGGTTTGTGATGCAGGTTATGGTAAATCCAACGTCTAGCAAGGGGCAAAGGGGATTTATTTTCCTCTAGCCAATGTCATCTAGAGATCAAAACACGATAATTTGAGTCGGTGGCTATGACCCACTCCATATGGTGAGCTTGACTCTTGAAAAAGGACTCTGGATGACACGAAGTTTCTTCAATCAAAGATGCAAAATTCAAATTCTAACAGTTTCTTGTTTACCCCGCGAGATCCTTGAAAACATTGCATACATATATCATACATATCATTGCATAACAGGTCTCCCAGTACAGGTCTCTCATGTTCTCGGTGTTTATTTCAGCAATGGCTCTCCAACAAGACACCAGAGATCTTTAATAAACTCAGTTCAGGGAAATATTCCTAAACCTGTCCAAGGGGCAGGAAGAGTTGAAAATACTCCTCGGTGGGGACTTGGTCAAGAAAATTCTTAAAGACAATAAGGACGAGCGGCTGGAACAACTGCAAGCTGAGGTAGGTGCAATAAGAACCCAAATGTTGGGGCAGATGGCTCTTATCCAAGGCTTAGCCCGGGAACAAGAAGAGTTGAGAACCATTATCAACCAGCTTCATCAAGACAGATACAAAAGTATGAAGCAAATAGTCAAGGTCGGGGACCAAGTCATTGATCAGCCTCCAAAAATACAAGAGTTTGGTTTGGTGAAGAATGGACCTCTCCAAGTTGCTACTACCTCACGGGTCCAACAACAACCTCTCCAAAAACAACGGGTTAATCAGAGTAAGCCAGATACACCCAAGAGGCAGTTTACCAAGCTCAACATGCTGTTGTCTCAAGCTTTACAACACCTGTTGAGGATGAATCTGGTGACGTTGATAGGACCTCATCCGAATCCCAAGACTTCTTCACCTGACTACAATCTTGATGCAAGGTGTGCATATCACTCCAACAGTCTGGGGCATGATACTGACGACTGTTAGAAGTTGAAATACAAAATTCAAAACCTGATTGATGAAGGAGCGTTGGAATTCACACAAGATGGTCAACTAGAATGTTTTTGTCAATCCTCCAAGGAATACCATCTGAAGTGACAAGTTCTCACAAGAAGACTTTTTGTTCATTAGAATTTTCAATTTGTAATTTTCTTTTGATTGTTCAAACATTTATTCATGTCAAACTTTGTTACTTTATCAATGCATTGCATATGTCTGTTTTGAATCAATCCATTTGTATTCACCCTATTCAAATTGCTTTCATTTTTGTGATGTTCAACTCTCGATTAAAAAATTCTAAGCCTTTAGAGGGTGGATGATGAAATGATATAAAAATCTCTACAATATGCTTTTGAACAGACCCCACTGACGATGTACAAGCGTTGTTTCAAATCCTAAACAGTGGAGTTATAAGGAAGATAATCCCTAGTCAACACCTTTGAGCCAAAGAAGTTGGAGTTTTTCTGTTCACACAAATTAAAACCCTTAATCACAACCTGGGGCAGGGTAGTTTCTCAGTTAATTCGGGTGCACAATGAATGGCATCAAAGAGGTCCTTCCAAAATAAAAGATGGTGAGGGTTCCTTATAATCGTCAGGACAAGCAGTCATTATCTCTCAGAAATAAAAGCCCATTAAGTCAAAACCTATGAAGGAGACTTACAAAACTGGGGCATCCCGCTGACTGTAATCACAAAAGAAACAGTTCAGGCAAAAGACAGGGATAATAAAATCAAAAAGGAAAGAGATCCTACAAACTCTCAACAAAAATGACTGCCTGTTCAAAATAGATTGTCAATATCCAAACCATCACTGGAATATCAGAGCAAAGACTCAAACGGGATCTAAATGCACAATTAGCTGAGTTTAGGATCGAAGAACATCACGAAGAATGGGTGGGTAAAAATAAAATTTGAGCCTTTATCCTTTGTTTCTTAAACCGTGAACCAGGCCACGTTATAACCCTTAAAAGTCCTAGCTGAAGCATGGGTTAGTTCGAAAGCATATTGTTACAAAAGGTATCCTGACTCTTGTAGGGCTTGCTATAAATCCTGAGTTGACGTCACATTTTACAAAATTTTCCTATCTTACTGAAAAAATGCATTTTCAAAAACTTCAAGACAGACATAAGCTTTGCATTCTTAAAATAACATTGTTTGCATATGACTATTTGTTCAAACAACAGAGAAATTCGCACGACGAATATCTAGTAAACAAAAAACCTTCTCAATAAAAATGATCACCTCAAGTGGAAAAACACTTCCAACCAAGGGGCACGGCATGATCATTGTCCATCATCTGGGGCAGTCAAGTCAAGATTCAGAGAATCTCTCAAAGAGGCCAAATATCCAGGGGCAAATCTCCACCTGAGTAACTTGGGGCATTAGACATGGATTCCCACAACGAATCTTGCATGATCAAACGAACATCTTCTGGTAGTATGGCAACACGACACTACCGACAGTGATAACTCCCTACGCCCTGAAAGCGTGGACATAGTAAAAAATACTGCGCATGAACAAAGACCCGCTAGGTTGACACACCTAGGCAAAACAAGGGCGTCCCGGCGAACCAAAAGGTTCGGGGAAAAATTAGGGATAAAAACAAAAAAATATTTGTACACTCGGCAAGTCGAAAACCTAAGAAGGCGGCTTGGGCAAAAAAGGGTATCCCAGTGGACTGAAAATCTGAAAAGACAGTTTAGGTAAAAGTTAGGGATTAAAGCATACGACTATGTCCCGTTATCTTGTCACTTTCCTACCAGAAGAATATTTGTCATTTCAATCGGCAATTACCAAGCACCTCATAGGTTAGAATAATACTCGATCCACAAGGCCTCCGCAGGCACCTTCTCCCGCAGATACAGGGGCAGAAAAGTCTCGATGCAAAGTCATTGTCATATCCTCAGCCCGCGTCCCAGTAACATCTACACTCCCCGCAGAGTAAGAAAAGGACAGTGGTGTTAATTCTCCCCAACTGAGGCTCGCAACCACGAATGGGTCAGTAAGATTCTCCCCAAGCAGAGTTTATCTATCACCAGCACTGGAAGATTATCCCCAATGGAGTCTGGAAGATTATCCCCAGTAGAGTCTAAAAGATTATCCCCAGTGAAGTCTCCATTGGAAAATCATCCCCGGCGGAGTTCATTCCTTTCACAGACAGAAATTCAATCCCCAACAGGGTTCACTGTCACCAGCAACAGTAATTCATCCCCGGCTGAGTTTTATTTCTCCAAATCAGCAGATCTTATAGCAGAGTATATACTCCCCACAGAGTCATTTCCTTGTTAGTCCATTCCCCAGCGGAGTTATTCTCTCCTGCAGGATTATTCTCCCAATCATCTTCGGTCGTTATCTCCAGCGAACGAAACTCTTTATTCTCCAACAACAGTCAGGGATTTATTTTCCCAAACTCGGACGTACCACAATAGCATTTCATGTTCATATATCATGACGTGCGCATACATATTGCATACAGCATAATTTCATTTATTTTGAGAACATCATCATACAATGCATGTCATGCATCATATACGATTAATCATGTACCTTTTCAGAAAAGATGGTTATCATCAACAACTTCCAGCAAGTTCAAGATTAACTCCGGAAACTAAACAGAGTAATTATCTGCACGATCAAATGCAGCTTTACACGGGTTCGTCACGAATAAATCTTACACGGGTTTCTCCTAAATGCAGCTTCACACGGGTTTATCTTGAAAAATCTTACACGGGTCCTTTCTCATATATTTATGAATAAAGTTTTACACGAACTTATCACAAAGTAACCTTACCCAGGTTCCTCCTGAAGTTTTACACAAACTTATCTCAAAGTAACCTTACCCCGGTTCATTCTAAAGTTTTTCACGAACTTATCACAGAGTAACCTTACCCAGGTTCCTCCTGAAGTTTTACACAAACTTATCCCGAAGTAACCTTACCCAGGTTCCTCCTTACGATTTCCTGATGTAGTTTCACCCAGACTCATCCTAAAGCAACCTTACCCAGGTTTCTCCTTACAATTTCCCGATGTAGTTTTACCCAGACTCATCCTGAAGCAACCTTACCCAGGTTCCTCCTTACAATTTCCCGATGTAGTTTTACCCAAAATCCTCGCAAAGCAACCTTACATGGGTTTCTTCCCGGTTCAGATGTAGTTTTACCTAAACCCATCATGGAGAAACCTTACCTAGGTTCCTTCTCAGTTCAGATGTAGTTTCACCTAAACCCATCCTGGAGCAACCTTACCTAGGTTCCTTCTCTTTCCTGATGTAGTTTAACCTAGACTCATCCTGAAGCAACCTTACCTAGGTTCCTCCTCAGTCCCAATGCAGTTCTACCCAAACTCTTCACAAAGCAACCTTACCCAGGTTCCTTCTCGATTCAGACGCAGTTTTACCCAAACTCCTCACAAAGGTTCCTTCTCGGTTCAGACGCAGTTTTACCCAAACTCCTCACGAAGCAACCTTACCCATGTTTCTTCTCGGTTCAGACGCAGTGTTATCCAAACTCCTCACGAAGCAACCTTACCCAGGTTCCTTCTCATAACCCTACTATCCAGGTTTCTTTTCTCTTATCTCTAGACAACAGTCCACAACACTGTAAGACCCAGAACTATCAAACACGGTCAGTTTCACCTTTCCCTAGTAGGTCGCGGTGCAGCCTGTACACAATTAGATACGCAGTTCACTTCCACTTCCTCAAGCCGGAGTTAATTCCTCAGTTGAATAAGGATGACTAAAGTTCCTAAATATCAGCAGAGATGATTCCTCAGTTTAATAACGGATGATTGAAGTTCCTAAAAGTCAGCGGAGATGATTCCTCAGTAGAATACGGACGACCGAAGTTCCTAAAATTCAACAGAGATGTTTCCTCATTGGAATACGGATGACCAAAGCTCTTAAAATTCTACTTCTCTCAACAAAGATCAGCCTTCCCCAGCGGAATCTTCCTCAACGACAGGTATACAAGCTCTCGCTAAGGAATCTCTTATGCGATCGACACTCCTTCAGATGGCATCTTTAAGCCTATCCCCTCGTCAGCAATTTCCAAATGGCATCTGTAAGCCTATTCCCAACATCACAAGACAATTACCACTTCATGCGAGTGCAAATTTCTGGGCACTCTAGTGTTCAATCATCTTCCACCTTCGAATCACGAAAGGCAAGCAAGCCAATCTACATCCTCAGGTTTAAGAAGATTGAACAGGGGAAGCTGTTGTACCCCAAAATTTTCCCTCCCGTATTTCTCAATACATTTCAAGTAAGGTCTTCAAATTGCTCAAGGAAGTCCAAGAGTTGACCAAACAAACTCTCTCCTAAAGGCAGTCTACCTCAAATTAGGGTTTCATTTTACATCAAGATGTTTGAGTCCAAAGGGTCCCAAATGCTCAACATTGTCCTAATATGTTCTCAAGATCATCCATGTCAAGTTTCAAGCCTTGCAGAGGAAGTTTGCTCAGTCAATTGCTCAAAGGCCTGAAAATCGATTGTGCTAGGGCAAAAGTCAACTGTGGCCCACATACAGTCAAACTTCAAGATTTTTGGTCAACATCCTCATTTTGAAGTATATTTCATCATTTGATCAAGGGTTGATCATGATTCATCAAGGATTGCTCATAATTCATCAAGACTCAAAAGTTGCTAAATTAGGGTTTTGTAGGAAAAGTCAACTCAACTTTGACCAAGCATAACTTTCTCATACTTTATTATAAATGACTCATACAAAGCTCATTTTGAAAAGGATGCAATTACCTACAATCCATCTTCATCTCCCAAGTTCAAAATATGCACTCACAAGAAGTTATGAATTTGGACATTATAGGTCATTTTGGAAAGTCAACAAAAACACCTTTTGGGTCAAAGCTACTTACATGAACACGGAAGATCCAATTGAGATGAAACCAAAGAGGTCTCTTAGGGGACATCCTAAGATTTCTAAAAAGTCCAAGAACACCCTCATAAATTTAAAATTGAGAGAGATATGCATTGTCAAAGTTGGACAATTTTTGAAAAAATGCATGAAGCAAATATTGACCAAACTTGGATTATTTTCCAAATGGGCCTATCTTTTCAAGTTTGAAACTCATTCCTAACATGGTCCACGACCTCTAAGCCCACCCATACATTTTTCTACTATTTATGCTATTTATTTTGATATTTTATTCATTAAAATTCAGAATTAAATAAATAAATAATAAAAATAATATAAATTTTGATGTTAATCCATTTTGGGAAAGTTTTATGCTGGTTTATGTCAATTGATTTCGTGCAATAACTCTTCAAATATGTCCAGGTTCATGCACATGTGAAAATGGCATAAAATCATCAAATATGGCATTTTTTTCAAATTTTGATCATGGTCTTAAAACACAACATTATGAGGGAGATTATTTCCATGCTTTCTTGTCTCCTCATTCTCCTCTATAAATATAGTGCCATACAAGCTTGAAAGGGACTAAAATCCTCTCTAAAAAGCTCTCAAAAAGCTCTTCAAAAAGCTCTCCAGAAATCAAAGAACTGGTGCAAGTCATATCTCGAGGTTCCGGTCTCTCTCAATTGACATCAAGCCTCAAGCCGTCCTCTTGAAGTCCTCAAGAGTCTTACAAGGCCCAAGAGCAATCCATCACACGCCTAGCACGCCCCCATTTGACAACACCAGTTTGGTAAAATTTTAAGCTTTGAATCTCTAATTTTAATCACATTTTATGGTATGCTAACGTTTGTTTGAGTTTATATAGAACAGTTATGGATGATTGAATCATAGGTTCCACGCAAGAATAAAAAAACACCATAGTTAGAGCATGAAGCTTTCGAAGATTCGGACCTAGGGATTTCTGATGATTGCACCACCTGTTTACTTTTGCTACTAGGTCCATCTTTATTTTCATGTTTTATTCGTTTTGTTTATTTCTTTTAATCCCTTTTATTTTTTTATCAATAAACAAATATAAAAATCACATAAAAATAGATTTAGGATTATTTTCTTAATTAAATTTTAATTTTAGGTAAAACTTTAATTTCTTTTTGTAAATAACTTAAAAATAATTAGAATAAATAGGTTTTATTACTAACTTAATTATATTTTATTTTTTCCTAAAATAACCAAAGAAACCAAAATAGGTCATGTAATTATTTTTATTAATTAATTTAATTAACTAATTAATTGCATATTTGATTTAGAAAACTTATTTCTTTTATTAAAAACAAAAAAAAAAACAATTTTTCTTTTAATTAGGTTAGAAGGGTCAAAACCTTAAATTCTCGTCGATCTTAATTCTTCTCGCGCGCTTTATTTTTATTATTTACCATGTTGATGTAACGGCCTACAGTTTGTAATAATTTAATTAGGACGTTTATTTACATTTATCGCTTTATTTTCAAAGGGTTTGTTTTTGGCTATGTAAATGCCTGAAGCCTTGTAATAGCGTAGTTTAAATTCCGCACTTTAAATTCCACAAATTATTAACTGTTAGATGTATGATATAGGGATGCATGACAAGAATGTATGATTAATTTTAAAACAGTTAGATCACCCTAAATGTGCAAAGATAAATAAACTGAAATTGAATCATTCGCACATGGCACTCCTAGGGTACACTCCCACTTGGTTGCCTTCGGTAAATGGTCATTGAGTATAGGATGCTTTAGTGGTCGTCCTTTTGTCTAAAAAAAGATCATAGTTGCCTCGGAATGGTTGCCTCGGATATTGTTGCCTCGGATAAATGATCTAAGACATTAGGGTTATTACTAAGACGTCCTAACATTGCTTTAGTGACCGTACGTCCCTTTCGAATTGACCCTTAAACTCCAACGATGATGCTACCTACTCACTAATAGTGGGATAGCGTTGTCTAAAGGAAACAAACATAGAAAGATTCTTTTTTCGAGTAGGTAGATTAGCTCTTAAGTACTTGCTCAAACAAAAAAATAAACTTTTTCACACTTACACTCCTTTACAAACAAAATTTTCAAAAACACTTAATTACACTCTTGAAGACAGAAGCAAGAGTTAAATCGAAGTCAAAACAAAAACTTTTCAAAGCACACAAACACAAAGAAAACAATTTTGAAAATGATGAGCAAGTACCTAAGAGCCCATGGAAAACCATGGATAGAAAGGGTGCTAATACTTTCCCTTTCTATAATCTACCCCCCGTACTCAGAAATATCTCGAAAAAGGAATTATTATGTGCTTTTTTCCTTTCCTTGTTGGATAAAATAAAAGACGGTGGCGACTCTTGCTTACCGCGACATTTTGCGAACACAAACGCAAAATGCAAACCAGCAATTCCTTTAAAAAGGGAAACACGTACCGATTCTGGCCACTGCATCACAGTAAGGTACGGATGTGTGTAGACTATAGAGATCTGAACAGGGTGAGCCCCAAGGATGATTTAACACTTCCTCACATCGATGTTTTGATCGACAACACCGCGCAGCATAAGATCTTCTCCTTCATGGATGGTTTTTCTGGATACAACCAGATCAAAATGGATCCTGAAGACATGGAGAAGACAACCTTCGTTACACAGTGGGGCACCTTCTGTTACAAGGTAATTTCTTTCGGGTTGAAGAATGTTGGGGCAACGTATCAGCGCGCCATGGTCGCTTTGTTTCACGACATGATTCACCATGAGATCGAGGTTTATGTTGATGACATGATTGCAAGGTCCCAGACTGAGGAAGAACACCTCAACCATCTCCAGAAACTATTCGACAGGTTGAAGATGTACAAGTTGAGATTGAACCCGAACAAGTGCACCTTCGAGGTAAGGTCTGGTAAGCTGCTAGGTTTCATCGTCAATGATAAGGGTATTCAGGTGGATCCTTCCAAGGTAGAAGCCATACAGGAGATGTCGGCTCCCCACACAGAAAAGGAAGTTAGAGGTTTTATGGGACGTCTGAACTACATCGCCCGATTCATTTCACATATGACCGCTACTTGTGAGCAAATTTTCAAGCTGCCGAAGAAAGATCAAGTGGTAAAATGGAATGATGAATGTCAGACCGCTTTCGAAAGGATCAAGGAATACCTCCAAGAGACACCAATTCTGATGCCTCCAGTCGAAGGAAAACCTTTGATCTTATACTTAACAGTACTGGATAATTCAATGGGGTGTGTGCTGGGGCAGCATGATGAGTCTATCCGAAAAGAGCACGCTATTTACTACCTTAGCAAAAAGTTTACCGACTGCGAGACCCGATACTCGTTGCTGAGAAAACTTGCTGCACTTTGGCATGGGCTGCTCGCCGGCTGAGACAGTATATGCTGACTCACACTACCCTATTGATATCAAAGATGGATCCAATCAAGTATATCTTCGAAAATCCTGCCCTGTCCGGAAGAATAGCAAGATGGAAAATGATCCTCACTGAATATGACATCCAGTACACTACCCAAAAAGCAATCAATGGGAGTGCATTGGAGGATCATTTGGCGCATCAGGCCGTGGATGACTACCAATCCATGAATTTCGAGTTCCTGGATGAGAATATCATGTTGGTGACCGACTGTGAAAAACTTGGACCGGATGAAGGACCTGAGGAAGGATCCCGATGGTCCATGTATTTTGATGGAGCCTCAAACGCATTGGGTAATGGCATTGGTGTTGTGATTATATCTCCTGAGGGCTGTCATACTCCATTCACCGCCAGATTATGTTTTAACTGCACTAACAATATGGCGAAGTATGAAGCATGCATCCTGGGTCTTCGAGCTGCTATTGACCTAAGGATTAAGTTCTTGAGTGTATTCGGAGATTCTGCTCTAGTGATCAGTCAGATTAAAAGTGAGTGGGATACTAAACACCCAAATTGTATTCCTTACAAAGAGTATGTACTGGCATTGCTCCCACACTTTGAGGAGATAACCTTTGAACACTTCCCAAGAGAGGAGAACCAGTTAGCGGACGCACTAGCTACCATGTCTTCTATGTTCAAAGTCAGGTGGGACAATGAAGCTCCTCAGATTACCATCGAGAGGTTGGACGAACCCGCACATTGCTGTGAAATTGAGACTGGAGAGGTAGAAGATAAACCTTGGTTTCACGAGGTAAAGAGGTATCTTGAGGCTCAAGAATACCCCGAGGGGGCATCTGTTAATGACAAGAAGTTCTTGAGAAGGTTCATTATGAAGTTCTTCATCAGTAATGGGATTCTTTATAAGCGTAACCATGATTCAACCTTATTGTGATGTGTGGACGAGAACGAGGCAGAAAGGATCATGGCAGAGTTACATGAAGGTACCTTCGGAACTCATTCCAGTGGACATACCATGGCAAAGAAAATCCTACGGGCTGGATATTATTGGTCCACTATGGAAGCCGATTGTTATCAGCATTCTCGAACCTGTCATAAGTACCAAGTCTATGCTGATAAGGTGCATGTACCTCCAGTTCCTCTGAATGTTTTGACAGCTCCTTGGCCTTTTCAATGTGGGGCATTGACATGATCGGCGAAATCAGACCTACTGCGTCCAACAGGCATCATTTCATTCTGGTAGCTATTGATTATTTCACAAAGTGGGTTGAGGCAGCTTCCTTTGCTATAGTAACCAAGAACTTCATG
Organism: Vicia faba; assembly: GCA_948472305.1. Classification (NCBI taxonomy): domain Eukaryota; kingdom Viridiplantae; phylum Streptophyta; class Magnoliopsida; order Fabales; family Fabaceae; genus Vicia; species Vicia faba. The sequence goes on along the minus strand of OX451736.1, from coordinate 1,267,433,255 downwards.
GCGCGGTTCATCCGACACAATCTGATCTATCGATATGGTGTACCAGAGAGGATAATTACGGACAATGGTACAAATCTCAACAATATGATGATCACTGAGCTCTGCAAACAGTTCAGGATACAACATCACAACTCTTCCCCCTACCGACCGAATATGAATGGGGTTGTTGAAGCAGCAAATAAGAACATCAAGAAGATTGTGCAAAAGATGACGGTGACATACAAAGACTGGCACGAGATGTTACCATTCGCTCTTCATGGGTACCGCACCTCAGCGCGGACGTCGACAGGGGCAACACCCTACTCTCTAGTGTATGGCATGGAGGCGGTCCTGCCCATCGAAGTCCAGATACCTTCTCTCCAGATTATGAAGGATGCAGGTTTAAATGAAGACGACTGGATCCAGACCCAGCTTGATTAACTGAATCTAATCGACGAAAAGAGGCTTACTGCTATTTGTCATGGTCAGACGTATCAAAAGCGAATGATCAAGGCTTTTAACAAGAAAGTCAGACGTCAAGAATATCAAGTGGGGGATCTGCTGATCAAACGCATCATACTGCCGCAAGGTGATCCCAGGGGCAAATGGACCCCCACGTACGAGGGGCAATTTATGGTTAAGAACATTTTCTCAGGAGGAGCTATGATTCTAACCACTATGGATGGTGACGACCTTCCTCACCCCGTCAATGCAGACATAGTGAAAAAATACTACGCATAATCAAAGACCCGTTAGGTTGAAACACCTAGGCAAAAATAAGGGCTTCCCGGCGAACCAAAAGGGTTCGGGCAAAAGTAAGGGATGAAAATGAAAAAACTGTACACCCGGCAAGTCGAAAACTTGAAAAGGCGGCTTGGGAAAAAAAGAGTATCCCGGTGGACTAAAAACCCGAAAGGGCAGTTGTTGTACCCCAAAATTTGCCCTCCCATATTCTTCAAGAAATTGCCAAGTCATGCTTCAAAATTCCCCAAAGGTTGCACAGTGTAAGGGCCTCCTAACAGTCAAAATTAGGGTTTTGGTTCTGGCAAAGAAAATGAAGTTTCCAAGGGTCCAATCAAGTCTCACATGCCTATAAATATGGTCCAGCATCCTCATACCAAGTTTCAAGACTTTCAACACAAAATTGCACAGTCAAAAACCCTAATTGCACTACAGTCAACTGTAGAGGCAAAATGGTCATTTGACAGTCAAAAGTCCAAATTTCTGGTAAACATCTCATTTTGAAGCCGCAAACATCATTTGATCAAGGCTTGATCATGATTCTCAAAGCTTGGCTCAAAAATCATCAAGATGCAAAAGTTTCCATATTTGGACAGTTGAAAAAGTCAACTGTAAATTGACCAGGGCATAACTTCCACATGGATTATCAGAAAAATTCCATCCAAAGCTCATTTTGAAGATAAATACATTTCCTACAACTCCTCTTCATACTTCAAGTCCAAGAAATGCTCTCACAAAAAGTTATCAATTTCAACATTATAGGTCATTTTCAAAAGTCAACAAAAAGGGACTTTAAGTCAAAGGCCATAACTTGAGATTGGTAAATCAAAATGACATGGGACCAAAGAAATTGGTTAGAGGACTCAAAGACCTTTCCAAAATGTCCAAGAACATGAGCAAAGCTTAACAATTGAGCAAGTTATGCCTTGTGGAAGTTGGGAAATGTTTGGATATTTTGAAAAGTCAACATTGCTTCAAATGACCTAAAATTGCTAATGGGCCTCTTTTTCTTCCACAATTCATCATCCCAGGCATGTGCACGACCATTTGGCACAAAGGGAATTTTTTTATCATTTTTATTTATTTATTTGTATTTTTTAATATTAATAATTCATTTAATTAAATAAAATACATGAAAAATACCAAACCTAATGTTTTGAATCTTTTTGTGCATAAAATATCTCCAAGATTTTGTGCAAATCAGGTTAGGAAAGAATCAAAGGTGATTGGATATGATTGAAGCCAAAATAGCATGAAAAAGATTTGGAAAATTATGGCATAAAAATCAAATATTGATTCCTTCAATTCATGGATTTTCTGATCAAATTCTCAACCCTAAACCTTCACACATACATATATAGTGCAACCCTAATGCCAAGAGACTCTCAGCTGCGCCATAGACCAACAACCAAACTTGAAATTTTTTGCCAAAAATTGAAAACTGAAAACAAGGTTCCAGCACGATTCAGAGCAAGAGACCAATTGCAAAAGCTTCCTCGTGCATTACTGAAGCTAACTGGATAATTTTCCAACCCTCTAACGCCTTGAATCGGTATACAGAGATCAAAGTTTTTCATATAAAATGCATAATCGTGTTTTAATATTTAAGCATATTCATTGCATTTTTTTTATGGATTTGTACTAATGGCATGATTCTGAAGCTAACCACATAATTTGATTGCATTTTCATCACCCATACGCGAATCTGCCATTGTTGTTTTTTAGGGTTCTTCAGCTTTCGAATTAGGGGTTTTTGAATATGGTAAAATTAGGACATGCCAACACCATGAATGAACTCAGCATGCTTGGACGATTCAAAATCAACCCTCGCGCCTAATTTATGTGGCCGGACGGCCTAATCGCTATTTTCCAGAATGTTACCTTTGGGGACGGTTTAAAACCGTTGCCCATTCTTTTTTTGTTTCAGGAAAAAAAGCCAAACGAAGGAGATGATGAAGTGTCAAAGCATGATAGGGCCATTTGAATTTTCGCGCTGAATTTATTCACTAACCATTATCTTGTTTCATATTATTTATTTATTACTATATAATCAAAACGCGCTAGGTGGCTCAGTGGCAAGCAAGCATCTTGGTGACTTCCAGGACCTGGGTTCGATCCCAGGTCCCCACCCCTTTCCAATATTATTTTTCCAATTGTTATCCTATGCAGATTCCATACAAGGTTCCACCATATGCTCCTCAATCCAATGCGCCACATGTCCCACTACACTCAATCAAAGGCCATGATTCAAGGACTAGGATGTGCCTCAGTCAACATCCATCCATGCTAGAAAAAAAGTCAATCAGGCCAGGAGTTAATGGGCCTGAAATACTGGATTTACACCTCCAATTGGGGACAGACCCTCCTAGAGTTTGTTTCTTTTATCTTTTTTTTCTTTTCTTTATTTTAATTAATTCTTTGATTTAAGATTCTCATAAAATATAAAAACAATAAAAAAATTAAAAAAAGACAAAAATAAGTATTTTCACTTAATGTTATTTTTTTTTTGTAAATAAACTTCATTAATTGATTTTAGCTTTTAAACTTAGGGTTAAATTTTAATATTTTTCTTAATCAATCTAAAATTTGGTAGAATTAGGATTTGTAATAATTTTTATCTTTTTCTTTTCTTTTCTTTCATAACAATTAATTATTAAAATATAGTTATTTTTATAAATCAAAATTGCATGTAAATAATTAGGTTAATTTAGGTTTAACTTTAATATTTTTTCTTAATAAATAAAAGTTATAGAATTAGGGTTAATATTTTATTTTAATTAATCTTTCTCATTAAAAATTCATAAATACAAAAAATCTCAAAAATAATAATTTCTTTTTTTCTTTTTAATTTTCCTTAATTTAATCATTTAATTTAATTTCGCAAAAAGGGTCCAACGCCCTCGTTTCTAATTTTAATTCAAATCGCGCATTTATTTTCTTTTCGTATAATTTTTATGTACCTCTCCCAAGGCCTTGTAAACTCAGACATTTTAATCTTTCGCACTTTACTTTAATTATTTACGTTCTGTCAAATCGGGTCTTGGAAATTTTGGCGATGTGGACCCGCGCCTATTGTAATAGTTTAGAACTTTACCTTTTTCGCACTTTTTAACTATTAAATAAATGCATGCAAGAATGAATGACAATAAATAAAAACAAACGCGTAGATCACCTATACCATGACAAGATAAAAATAAACGAACATGACACACAAATCACACACCACCCCTAGGGTACGCCTCACTGTTGCCTTGCCTCGAAAGGTGATCGTCGAGTAGAGGATGTCTTAGTAAGTCCTCATGATCCGGGAACCTGGCATGAGGGTAGCTTCTAAGGTGTCTTCCCATTGCTCTGGTGATCACCATGTCCCGAACCTCGAATTGACCCGAACACCTTCCCTTTCTATAATCTACCTCCCGAACCGAGAGCAATCTCTATAAGGAATTTTTCTGTGCTTTTGTCCTTTCCATTTGGAGAAAATAAAATACGGTGGCGACTCTTGCTTCCGTGACATTTCGCGAACCAGCGTTAAACAGTCAGTTCCAGATCCACCGATCACAGAACTGGCGACTCTGCTGGGGACTTTCTTTAAAGTGAGGTGTACCTTAGGACTAAGATCACTGTGTTTTCAATTGCTTTCTTTGCTTGCTTTATTATTGTGGGACTGTCTTGGGAGTTCTATAGATCCTAACCCGGATCTGGGGGATACCTTCTTAGAAAGTAGCAACAAGACTGTGAGGGAACTGTGCGGGGTATACCGACATGGTTGAAACAGTCTGCTACGTTGATGTGGCACTTTGGTGTGTACCGGTAACCCTTGAGTTCAGTCAAGGAGAGTACGGGGCCTCCGCGTGGTGTCATGAAGCATCAACAGACCTTAGGAACCTTAATCAAACTATCTTGGCCTCTTTAGGGTAGTGAGATAACTGACTTTGGTGCAGTCCGAGGTTGGTTGATACTCGATACTACACTCAATTGAGGGTTGCTTTCCTGGAATATTTCGGTCGCCAGTTCAGTGGCTAAATCGAAACGATGAACAATGAAAGCAACCCGGTGATATTGGGACCCTTAGAACCCGGTTACTTCTAATATGACAGGTTGAACCCACCAACTTCAAGAGGGTAATACCCAGACCCCATGCTGGCCTAAACACTAAGGGCTTGTCATGTGTGACTTGTGTGCCTTCGTACTTGACTAATTGCATGCTTTATCTGACACATGAACTGCTTGCAGGTTTTGTTTTAGTCCTTAATTGGGACACATGACAGGGCTTACTAAGTTTCTTCCAGGTTTTGTTTATAGTCCTTAATTAGGACTCATAACGGAGTGTATTGAGTTTCTTGCAGGTTTTGTTTATAGTCCTTAATTAGGGCTTATAACAGAATGTACTGAGTTTCTTGTAGACTAGTTTTTTGCAGGTTTTGTTTATGTCCTTAATTGGGACTCATAACAGGGTTTACTCACATTACCCCATGCATACCATAACATCATACCATTGCATACATCCTAACCCATTTCAAGGATCTCAAGGGCTTTTGATGCAGGTCATGGTGAATCAACTATCCCAGCAAGGGGCAAAGAGGATTTTTTTTCCTCTAGCCAAGGTGGTCAGGGGCTATGACCCACTTGATATGGTGAGCTCTGACTCCTGAAGAAGGTTCCCCTAACCAAGGTTGTTTGGAAATCAAAACCAGACATGATGATTAAAGTCAGGGGCTATGACCCACTGAATATGGTGAGCCTTTGACCCTTTGAAGAAGGACTCTCAACAACATGCAGTTCCTTCAATCAAACTACCGGACCCGAGTTCTAACAAATTTTCTTGTTTACCCCGCGAGGTCCTTGAAAACATTACATGCATGACATACTCATCATTGCATAACAGGTATCCTTGTTGCAGGTCACTTACCTTCTCCGCTGTTTATTTCAGCAATGGCTTCCCAACAAGAGAACCAGGAACCTCATACTCAAGAGACTCAGTTCAAGGAGATCTTCCTAAGCCTATCCAAGGGGCTGGAAGAGTTGAGGACACTCCTCATGGGGAATCTGATCAGAAAGAGTCCTGAAGAGGACAAGGACGAGCAGTTGAAGCGTCTACAAGCTGAGGTAGACACATTGAAAACCCAGATGTTGGGGCAAAGGGCCCTCATTCAAGGTTTAGCTCAGGAACAAGGAGAGCTGAGAGCCATGATCAGTCAGCTTCCTCAAGGCATGAAGCAACCAGACCAAATCAGGGACCAGGGGATGGAACAACTTCCAAGAAGGCAAAAGTCGGGTCCAATGAATAGACCTCTCCAAGCTGCTACTACTTCACAGATCCAACAACAACCTCGCCCAGAACAACGGACTGATCAGAGCAAACCAGACAAGCCTAAAAGGCAGTTCACCAAGCTCAACATGTCGCTGGATCAAGCACTACAACAAATGTTGAGGGCAGGACTGATCACCTTAAGGTCTCCTCTTCAGAACCCGAACACTGCTGCTCCGAACTACCATCCTAACGATAGGTGCGCATACCATTCTGATAGCCCGGGGCATACTACGGATAACTGCTGGCCTCTCAAGAACAAGATTCAAGACATGATCGACGCCGGAGAGATTCAATTTGAAGTACCTGAGACTCCCAACGTGATCACTGCTCCCTTGCCAAATCATGGCTAGGATTGAGAAATTTTTGTTCATTCGAATGTTCAAGTTGCAATTTTATTTTGTTCAAACATTTACCCATGTTAAACATTGTTATTTCATTAATGCATCGCATATGTCTGTTCTGAAACAATATATTCGTATTCACTAAATGCAAATTATTTTCATATTTTTTCTGATGTCAACTCTTGATCTAAAATTCTAAGCCTCTTGAGGGAGGATGACGAAAACGATACCACGATCCTTACAGTATGCTTTTGAACAGACCCCGCTGATGAGGTACAGGCATTGTTTCAATCCCTAAACACTGGAGTTATAAGGATGATAATCCCTCGTCAACCCCTCTGAGCCAAAGAAGTAGGAGTTTTTCTTTTCGAAATCTAAAACCCTTCATCATAACCTGGGGCAGGGTAGTTCTCTCAGTTGATCCAGGTGCATGACAAATGGCACCAAGGAGGTCCTTACAAAGCAAAGAAAGACGGTGATGGTTCCGAATAATCAAGAAGGACAGGCAGTCATTATATCTCTCAAAATAAAAAAGCCCATTAAGTCAAAACCTATGAAGGAGACTTACAAAACGGGGGCATCCCGCTGACTGTAATTCCAAAAAAGGGAAACAGTTCAGGCAAAAAAAAACAGGGATAGTAAAATCAAAAAGAAAGAGGTCTTATAAACCCTCAACAAAAAGGAAATGACTGCCTATTCCAAATAAATCATCAATATCTGAACCATCACCGGAAAATCAGAGCAAAGACTCAAACAAGGTCTAACGTATGATCAACTGAGTTTAGGTTTGGAGAACATCACGAAGAGCGGGTGGGTACAAATAATTTGAGCCTTTATCCTTTGTTTCTTAAACCGTGAACCAGGCCATGTTATAACCCCTAAAAGTCCTAGCTGAAGCATGGGTTAGTTCGAAAGCATACTGTTACGAAAGGTATCCTGACTCCTTAAGGCGTACGGTAAATACGGAGTTGACATCACGTTTTACAAACATTCACTTGTTTTATGAAAAAGAATGCATTTTCTAAATCTTCAAGACAGACGTAAGCTTTGCATTTTTGATATAACATTGTTTGCATATGACTATTTGTTTGAACAGCAGGGAAATTCGCATGATGAAAGCCTAGTGAACAGAAGCACTTCCAATCAAGGGGCATGACATGATCATGGTCCATCATCTGGGGAAGTCCAATCAAGATTCAGAGAATCTCTCAAAGGCCAAATAGTCTGGGGCAAATCTCCGCCTGAGTCACTTGGGGCACTCCAGCAACGAATCTTGCCTGATCAAACACCTTCTGATGGCATGGCAAAACACTTCTAACAGGGGCAACTCCCTACACTCTGAGAACGTGGACATAGTCGGAAAAATACTACGCAAAATCAAAGACCCGCTAGGTTGACATACCTAGGCAAAAATAAGGGCTTCCCGGCGAACCAAAAGGGTTCGGGCAAAATGAAGCGATGAAATGAAAAAAATCTGTACACCCGGCAAGTCAAAAACCTGAAAAGGCGGCTTGGGCAAAAATGGGTATCCCGGTGGACTGAAAACCCGAAAGGGCGGTCCAGGAAAAAGTTAGGGATTAAAGCGTACGACTATGTCCTGTCATTTTGTCACCTGCCTACCAGAAGAAGGTTTGCCCATCAACAATTATCAGCACCTCACAGGTCTTCCTCTCCCACCACTGAAACAGGGGCAATAAAGAGTTGTCTAAGCAATCTAATTGTTCTGTCCTCCAAGGTACCAAGGTAGGTTCAGCTAAAGAACATAACCAGCACATCTTAATTCCCCAGAGAGTGAGCCAGCAAGTCAGTGCACTCTCCCCAAGCTATATTATCAAACCTTAAGGAAATTGGGTACCCCCCGCAGATCTCAACATTCCCCAGCACAGTATACGGATATTCTTAACGAGCATCCCCGACAGTCTTGGTCTAAAGATTGTTCCCCGGCGGTATATCAAACATTCAGTGGAGCTACTTCCCCAGCAGTTCAAAACTTCCCCAGGAAAGTTGCAATCCATCTCCCCAGCAGTAAGCTTATCCCCAGTAGATTCTGGAAGCTTATCCCTCGCAGAGCACGAACGCGTCCCCCGGCTTTATTCAAAGGGTTATTTCCCTACCAGGATATAACTGGGTTATCCTCAGCCAAAAGCCACGGAAAGATCGTCCTCGACGAAGTCTTCTTATCCCCAGCGAAGTCTATTAACACTTCCAACACAACAAGGGTATCCCCAGCAAGTTATTATCAACAACTCAGCAAAGTATCTCTCTCCCCACAGAGTGTTGCTCCCCAGCAAGATCGTTAGAGTACTTTTCTCCCCGCAGAGTAATCCATTCGCCAAGTTTATTCCCCAACGGAGTCATCTTCTCTTACTGGTATTCTTGTAACTATCATTCCCAGCGGAAGCAAAGATCTACTTGCCAACATCAGCCCAGGAGTGACCTCCCGGCACCCGTCAAGGATTTACTTTCTTAGGCGAAAACATACATTCCTAAACATCACATACATCATTATATCATGCATATACGCATCATATCTTACAAATCTCATTTATGTTGAGAACATCATTGCTTGATCCATATCATGCATGACCTATGACTGACCTTTACCTTTCAGGAAAGATCCAGTTAAGCTCTCAGCTATATCCAAGACCTAGACTGGTTCAGTTAAATCGACTCCAAAGATTTCTCTATTTCTTATCCAGTCAAAGGCCTCCTCTGGTTCAGTCAGATCGACCCTAAGATCTCCCTGTTTCTTATCCAGTTGAAGACATTTCAAGACCTAGACCGGTTCAGTTAATCGACCCTAAGATTTTCCGTTTCTTATCCAGTCCAAGGCCTTCTCTAGTCCCGTTAAATCGACCCCAAACAGATTTTCCTGATAAATACTCAGTAGAAGTTATCCAAGATTCTCTCAATGATTGTTGTTGAGGTTGTAGTCGCCTATGGTTCTCTCCCCGATATTGCGGAGATGGTAATTCCTTCCAAGATTCTCTCAATGATTGCTGTTGAGGTTATAGTCGCCTGTGGTTCTCTCCCCGATACTGCGGAGATGGTAATTCCTTCCAAGATTCTCTCAATGATTGCTGTTGAGGTTGTAGTCGCCTGTGGTTCTCTCCCCGATACTGCGGAGGTGGTAATCCCAAGATTCGCTCAATGATTGCTGTTGAAGTTGAAGTTATCCAAGATTCTCTCAATGATTGCTGTTGAGGTTATAGTCGCCTGTGGTTCTCTCTCCGATACTGCGGAGGTGGTAATCCCAAGATTCGCTCAACGATTGCTGTTGAAGTTAAAGTTATCCAAGATTCTCTCAATGATTGCTGTTGAGGTTGTAGTCGCCTGTGGTTCTCTCCCCGATACTGCGGAGGTGGTAATCCCAAGATTCGCTCAACGATTGCTGTTGAAGTTGAAGTTATCCAAGATTCTCTCAATGATTGCTATTGAGGTTGTAGTCGCCTATGGTTCTCTCCTCGATACTGCGGAGGTGGTAATCCCAAGATTCGCTCAACGATTGCTGTTGAAGTTGAAGTTATCCAAGATTCTCTCAATGATTGCTATTGAGGTTGTAGTCGCCTATGGTTCTCTCCCCGATACTGCGGAGGTGGTAATCCCAAGATTCGCTCAACGATTGCTGTTGAAGTTGAAGTTATCTAAGATTCTCTCAATGATTGCTATTGAGGTTGTAGTCGCCTATGGTTCTCTCCCCGATCCTGCGGAGATAGTAATCATCCCAAGATTCGCTCAGCGTCACTGTTGAAGTCGAAATCGCCCAAGATTCTCTCAATGATTGCTGTTGAGGTTAAAGTCATCCAAGGTTCTCTCACCGTTCCTGTTGAGGTAGTAACCATCCCTGGTTCATTCATCACCGTTTGAAGCTCCAGATCCAGCTCCTGTAACCAGTCAGGACACACCTACACAAAGAATTTGAAGACCAGCTCCCGTAACAGGTCAGGTAATCATTTTTCTTTTTTGCAGGTATGCAAGTCCTCGCTAAGGAAGCTCTTACGCGATCAACATCCAGATGGCGTCTATAAGCCCATCCACCTTCCATCATCTCTTAGCATGGCATCTATAAGCCCATCATCCTATCCATCAATCTCCAAATGGCATCTATAAGCCCATTCCACCATCACACTGCTACTATGTGAGCGCAAATTTTTGGGCACTCTAGTGTTCAATCATCTTCCACCTTCAGATTACGAAAGGCACGTCAGCCAATCTGCATCCTCAGGTCTAAGAAGATTGAACAGGGGCAACTGTTTTACCCCAAAATTTGCCCTCCCATATTCTTCAAGAAATTGCCAAGTCATGCTTCAAAATTCCCCAAAGGTTGCACAGTGTAAGGGCCTCCTAACAGTCAAAATTAGGGTTTTGGTTCTGGCAAAGAAAATGAAGTTTCCAAGGGTCCAATCAAGTCTCACATGCCTATAAATATGGTCCAGCATCCTCATACCAAGTTTCAAGACTTTCAGCACAAAATTGCACAGTCAAAAACCCTAATTGCACTACAGTCAACTGTAGGGGCAAAATGGTCATTTGACAGTCAAAAGTCCAAATTTCTGGTAAACATCTCATTTTGAAGCCGCAAACATCATTTGATCAAGGCTTGATCATGATTCTCAAAGCTTGGCTCAAAAATCATCAAGATGCAAAAGTTTCCATATTTGGACAGTTGAAAAAGTCAACTGTAAATTGACCAGGGCATAACTTCCACATGGATTATCAGAAAAATTCCATCCAAAGCTCATTTTGAAGATAAATACATTTCCTACAACTCCTCTTCATACTTCAAGTCCAAGAAATGCTCTCACAAAAAGTTATCAATTTCAACATTATAGGTCATTTTCAAAAGTCAACAAAAAGGGACTTTAAGTCAAAGGCCATAACTTGAGATTGGTAAATCAAAATGACATGGGACAAAAGAAATTGGTTAGAGGACTCAAAGACCTTTCCCAAATGTCCAAGAACATGAGCAAAGCTTAACAATTGAGCAAGTTATGCCTTGTGGAAGTTGGGAAATGTTTGGATATTTTGAAAAGTCAACATTGCTTCAAATGACCTAAAATTGCTAATGGGCCTCTTTTTCTTCCACAATTCATCATTCCAGGCATGTGCACGACCATTTGGCACAAAGGGAAGTTTTTTATCATTTTTATTTATTTATTTGTATTTTTTATTATTAATAATTCATTTAATTAAATAAAATACATGAAAAATACCAAACCTAATGTTTTGAATCTTTTTGTGCATAAAATATCTCCAAGATTTTGTGCAAATCAGGTTAGGAAAGAATCAAAGGTGATTGGATATGATTGAAGCCAAAATAGCATGAAAAAGATTTGGAAAATTATGGCATAAAAATCAAATATTGATTCCTTCAATTCATGGATTTTCTGATCAAATTCTCAACCCTAAACCTTCACACATACATATATAGTGCAACCCTAATGCCAAGAGACTCTCAGCTGCGCCATAGACCAACAACCAAACTTGAAATTTTTTGCCAAAAATTGAAAACTGAAAACAAGGTTCCAGCACGATTCAGAGCAAGAGACCAATTGCAAAAGCTTCCTCGTGCATTACTGAAGCTAACTGGATAATTTTCCAACCCTCTAACGCCTTGAATCGGTATACAGAGATCAAAGTTTTTCATATAAAATGCATAATCGTGTTTTAATATTTAAGCATGTTCATTGCATTTTTTTATGGATTTGTACTAATGGCATGATTCTGAAGCTAACCACATAATTTGATTGCATTTTCATCACCCATACGCGAATCTGCCATTGTTGTTTTTTAGGGTTCTTCAGCTTTCGAATTAGGGGTTTTTGAATATGGTAAAATTAGGACATGCCAACACCATGAATGAACTCAGCATGCTTGGACGGTTCAAAATCAACCCTCGCGCCTAATTTATGTGGCCGGACGGCCTAATCGCTATTTTCCAGAATGTTACCTTTGGGGACGGTTCAAAACCGTTGCCCATTATTTTTTTGTTTCAGGAAAAAAAGCCAAACGAAGGAGATGATGAAGTGTCAAAGCATGATAGGGCCATTTGAATTTTCGCGCTGAATTTATTCACTAACCATTATCTTGTTTCATATTATTTATTTATTACTATATAATCAAAACGCGCTAGGTGGCTCAGTGGCAAGCAAGCATCTTGGTGACTTCCAGGACCTGGGTTCGATCCCAGGTCCCCACCCCTTTCCAATATTATTTTTCCAATTGTTATCCTATGCAGATTCCATACAAGGTTCCACCATATGCTCCTCAATCCAATGCGCCACATGTCCCACTGCACTCAATCAAAGGCCATGATTCAAGGACTAGGATGTGCCTCAGTCAACATCCATCCATGCTAGAAAAAAAGTCAATCAGGCCAGGAGTTAATGGGCCTGAAATACTGGATTTACACCTCCAATTGGGGACAGACCCTCCTAGAGTTTGTTTCTTTTATCTTTTTTTTCTTTTCTTTATTTTAATTAATTCTTTGATTTAAGATTCTCATAAAATATAAAAACAATAAAAAAATCAAAAAAAGACAAAAATAAGTATTTTCACTTAATGTTATTTTTTTTTTGTAAATAAACTTCATTAATTGATTTTAGCTTTTAAACTTAGGGTTAAATTTTAATATTTTTCTTAATCAATCTAAAATTTGGTAGAATTAGGGTTTGTAATAATTTTTATCTTTTTTTTTCTTTTTTTTCATAATAATTAATTATTAAAATATAGTTATTTTTATAAATCAAAATTGCATGTAAATAAATAGGTTAATTTAGGTTTAACTTTAATATTTTTTCTTAATAAATAAAAGTTATAGAATTAGGGTTAATATTTTATTTTAATTAATCTTTCTCATTAAAAATTCATAAATACAAAAAATCTCAAAAATAATAATTTCTTTTTTTCTTTTTAATTTTCCTTAATTTAATCATTTAATTTAATTTCGCAAAAAGGGTCCAACGCCCTCGTTTCTAATTTTAATTCAAATCGCGCATTTATTTTCTTTTCGTATAATTTTTATGTACCTCTCCCAAGGCCTTGTAAACTCAGACATTTTAATCTTTCGCACTTTACTTTAATTATTTACTTTCTGTCAAATCGGGTCTTGGAAATTTTGGCGATGTGGACCCGCGCCTATTGTAATAGTTTAGAACTTTACCTTTTTCGCACTTTTTAACTATTAAATAAATGCATGCAAGAATGAATGACAATAAATAAAAACAAACGCGTAGATCACCTATACCATGACAAGATAAAAATAAACGAACATGACACACAAATCACACACCACCCCTAGGGTACGCCTCACTGTTGCCTTGCCTCGAAAGGTGATCGTCGAGTAGAGGATGTCTTAGTAAGTCCTCATGATCCGGGAACCTGGCATGAGGGTAGCTTCTAAGGTGTCTTCCCATTGCTCTGGTGATCACCATGTCCCGAACCTCGAATTGACCCGAACACCTTCCCTTTCTATAATCTACCTCCCGAACCGAGAGCAATCTCTATAAGGAATTTTTCTGTGCTTTTGTCCTTTCAATTTGGAGAAAATAAAAGACGGTAGCGACTCTTGCTTCCGCGACATTTCGCGAACCAGCGTTAAACAGTCAGTTCCAGATCCACCGATCACAGCAGTCCAGACAAAAATTAGGGATCGAAGCGTAACACTATGTCTCATTGGATCATCTTACGACCAGACTTAGGTATCGACTATCAAGCTCGGACGGCACCAATCAATCTGATCTACCTTCGACCAAGTAGCAAAGTGATGAGACGCTTGAAGATATAAGGGCAATGGCAGAGTTGGAACCCAATGGGATTGTTTCACATAGCTGTTTTTTCTTTTTCACAAACTGTATCATTTCTATCTTTCGACAGTGTTCTCTTACTAGGACGTCAGACTCTTGTACAAAACGCCTATTACAGGCCAACTTCAAAATCAATACAATTCAGTTTCACAAGAAATTCCAACTTATTTTTTCTTTTTCTATTTTGTTTTGCAAGAACCTCCAATGATTCATTTTTGATATATGCATTTGAGAATAATTGCTACTCATAAATATTTACATACGAAACAAAAGACAATTACTCGTAATTCCAGGAACAGGGGCAAACAAAAAATGTCCAAACCTTACAGTTGCTATATCCACCAGGTACAGAGATGTAGCCAACTTAAAAATATAACTGAAGGTACATACATTCCCCGCAGAGTAGGAAGTATCTGAAGACAGTGGTGTTAATTCTCCCCAAGCAGAGTTTATCTATCACCAACAATAGAAGTTCACCATCAGTGGAGTTTATTTCTTCCACAGCCAGAAATTCAATCCCCGACAGAGTTATTATCACCAGCAACGGTAATTCATCCCCAGCGGAGTTATGTCTCCAAATCAGCAGATCGTCCAACAAAGTATCTCTTCCCCACAGAGTCATTCTCCCACAGGATTATTCTCAAACAGAGTCTCTCTCGGCAGAATGTTCTCAAGCAGAACAAACACAAGTCTCTAGCCCATCATCTTCGATCGTTATCCCCAACAAGAACGAAGAACTCAACTCTTTGTACTGTCCAACAGCAGTCCCAGATCTATTCTCCCAGCTAGAGAATATCACAAGAACATTGCATATCCATACATCATAGCATGCGCATACGCATCATACAACAAAATCTCATTTATCTTGAGAGCATCATTACTCAATACATTACATACATCATGACATCACATACGACTAACTTTTTACCTTTCAGGGAAAGATACAATCAAGTTCTGTCAAGAATTCTCTGGTTTAGTCAAATTGATACTAAGATTTCTATTCCAGATCAATCTATGAAGCCCGAATTCGACCGGATAATATCTTGATCTCTCCAAATACTACGAAGCCTGGAATCGACCAGATAATGGTATATCTTAAATTCAAGCTATGAAGCCAGGATTCGACCGAATAATATCTTGATCTCTCCAAATAATACGAAGCCTAGAATCGACTAGATAGTGGTATATCTTAAAGTCAAGCTATGAAGCCCGAATTCGACCGGATAATATCTTGATCTATCCAAATACTACAAAGCCTGGAATCGACCAGATAGTGGTATATCTTAAATTCAAGCTATGAAGCCCGGATTCGACCGGATAATATCTTGATCTCTCCAAAATACTACGAAGCCTGGAATCGACCAGATAGTGGTATGTCTTAAATTCAAGCTGTGAAGCCCGGAAATCGACCGAAAAACAGCTTAATCCTCAGCAAGTTATTGTTAAGCCTAGAAATCGACCAGATAGCAACACAAAAATACCATAAAGCCTGGAATTGACCAGATAATGGTATAAGACACCGTGAAGCCTGGACACGACTAGATAACAGTGTAAGGTACTGCGAAGCTTGGAATTCGACCAAATAGCAGTTTATTTGGCCAATTACTATGAAGCCCAGAAATCGACTGGATATTAGTAAGCCTTAAATTCAAGTTGAAGCCCGGATGCGACCGGATAACACTTGATTCCTTCTGAAGCCTGGAGCACGACCAGATAAGAATTGAGAAATTAAGAAGCCTGGATTACGACCAGATAGCAAGTTTAATCTCATCTCCCCAACAAGTCGCTGTGAAGCCTGGAGCACGACCAAATAGCAGTCGATCTTATTTTCCTCAGCAAATCATTGTGAAGCCTGAAGCACGACCAGATAGCAGTTCATTTTCACCTCCTCGACTAAGAGATGATTCCCCAATAGAGTAACGGACAACTGAAGCTCCTAAAACTTTATCTCTCTCAAGACAGAGACCAGTACTCCCTAGCGTAGTCCTCCTCAACAACAGGTGTACGGGCTCTCGCAAAGAAATCTCTTATGCGATCGAAACTTGTTCTGATGGCATATTTAAGCCCATCTTCTGACATCAACCTCCAAATGGCATCTATAAGACCATTCCTGATATCGCAAGACCGGTATCACTTCATGCGAGTGCAAATTTCTGGGCACTCTAGTGTTCAATCATCTTCCACCTTCGAATCACGAAAGGCAGACAAGCCAATCTACATCCTCATGTTTAAGAAGATTGAACAGGGGAAGCTGTTGTACCCCAAAGTTTTTCCTCCCATATTTCTCAATACATGTCAAGTAAGATCCTCAAATTGCTCAAGAAAGTTCAAGGGTTGACCAAACAAACTTTCTCCTAAGGCAGTCTACCCCAAATTAAGGTTTCAGTTTGCACCAAGATGCTTGAGTCCAAAGGATCCAAAATGCTCACCATTGTTCTAATATGTTCTCAAAATCATCCATGTCAAGTTTCAAGCCTTGCAGAGGAAGTTTTCTCAGTCAATTGCTCAAAGGCTTGAAAATCGACTGTGCTAGGGCAAAAGTCAACTGTGGCCCACATACAGTCAAACTTCAAGATTTTTGGTCAACATTCTCATTTTGAAGTATTATTCATCATTTGATCAAGGGTTGATCATGATTAATCAAGGGTTGCCCACAATTCATCAAAACCCAAAAGTTGCTAAATTAGGGTTTTGCAAGAAAAGTCAACTCAACTTTGACCAAGCATAACTTTCTCATACTTCATCAAAAATGACCCATCCAAAGCTCATTTTGAATAGGATGCAATTCCATACAATCCATCTTCATCTCCCAAGTTCAAAATAAGCACTCACAAGAAGATATAAATTTGGACATTATAGGTCATTTTGAAAAGTCAACAAAAACACCTTTTGGGTCAAAGCTTCATACATGAACATGGAAGACTCAATTGAGATGAGACCAAAAGGGTTGCTTAGAGGACATCTTAAGAGTTCTAAAAAGTTCAAGAACACCTCTCTAGGATCAAAATTGAGGGAGTTATGCATTGGAAAAGTTTACCCTTTTTGCAAAATTGCCAAAAGTCAAAAGTGTCCAAAAATGCATTTTTTGCCAAATGGGCCCAACTTTTTATGCTTGCATTGAGTTTCTAACATGACCCACGACCTATGATCCATTCCATTTGTCATTATTTTATTTTTGTCATTTATTTTGATTTTATTTCAATTAAATCAAATAAAATCAAAATAAAATCATGAAAATATAAAAAAACTAATCAAAGCTTGAGATTTTGTGCATGTTTAGGTCTATTATACAGCTGGAGATGGAATTAAATCGTGCAAGGGTCATTTGAACACAAAAAGATTTCATTTTGCTTGATTTGGAAAGATTTGCACAAAGGATCAAATCATGAATCAATGATCTTAATTGGAAAAGATTTGACACAATTTTGCAACCCTAATTCATTCTAGGGTACATAAGGAACAAATTCAGATCAAAAACATAGGGATTGGAGGCGTGCAAGACAGAAAGAAAAGTTGCAAAAAACTCAAGAAAAGTGTAACTTGATTTTCAGGATTCAGATCAATTCAAAGCATTCTAGTCATCCCAATTGTTTCCTGGACGTTCTAGGATCATATTCCAATCACTAGCATGCTTCCTAACACCCAGAAACGCATTGTAAGAGTCCCACGATATCCATGTTTTTTTGAATTTGTACATCATAATTCTGGCATTGTTAGCATGTTTTATTGACGTATCCTTAATCCATGAGTTATTTGTAAGATAATGGTGGTACTTAATTGCATTTTCATTAACCGTACAGCAAGATGCCATAGTTAGGGTTCTTGACTCGTTTTTAGGGTTTTTGTGTACAGGGATAATTGGCCATGGATAGTGGTACCATGATGCTCGTGAAGTTGCAACGAGTTGATTGGTACCACTGATTGTGATTTATCATGCCTGTATGAAGTTTTGGAGAAGCACACGGCTGTACCTACGCCCATTTGTCTGTAGGTAAAAGTTCTTAATCTAAAACGACGGAGGCACGAGGACAATGATGGCGTGGCAGGTAGTGAATGGCCCATTCAAATATGCGTGCGTTTCAGAGTTTAGCTTTATTGTTTTATCATATAATATTATTCTTTCATTAGGTATACAACTAATACAACCAGCTCAGATGGAAAGCATGCAATGGATGAATGCTGAAGGACCTGGCTTCGATCCCCAGGTCCCCATATTGTTTCATGATATTTTTTCTTGCATAATCAGGCACACGTGCATACAATGAGCTTACCATACACCATCAATAGCCCACCATCAGATCGTCAAAGCTGCAGATCCAACGCCTTATCCATGAGGGTCCACCATACGCCCAGTCAAACAGGCAGCATGGGATCTGGAAAAGTCAAACAGGGCCAGGCGCTATTGGGTCCAGAATTGCAATTCAAACCCCCCCTTCTTGCTACAAAACCAGGCCCATTCTTATTTCTTTTCTAATTTTTATTTTATTTAATTTCTTTTATTTAATTATTTTCTAACACAAATTAATTTCCATTTTTTACAAAAAAATCATAAAATCAATTTCACAAATTTAGAATTAGTTTTTATTTTATTTTTTTAATTTAATTTAATATTAGTCTAATTTAATTTAGGATTAATTCTAACTTTTTCATATATTTAAAATCAATTAGAAAAAATTAGGGTTAACATGTAATTTAAATTTTATTTCTTTTCTCAATAAAACAAAAATACAAAAATAGGTTAAATTAACTTCTTTTTTTTAATTTAAATTAATTAGTAATTAGGTTTTTATTTATTCAATTAAACCTTATTTTCTCAAATAATCAAAAACAACAAAAAAAGATTTTTCTTTTAATTAGGTTTAGATGGAGTCAAAACCCTAATTCCTTTTTCATTTAATTCGGCGCGCGCGTTTTATTATTTTTACAATATTAATTTAACTGCTCACGGTATGTAATAGTTTAATTAGGATTTTTATTTCTTTATAGTTTTATGGTTTTTTGGCTATGTAAATTAATCCCCTACCCTGAAGCCTTGTAATAGCGTAGGTTTTATTTCTCACGTTTTTATTCTCGCAAATATTAACTGTTAGATGTATGTTAATAGGATTGTATGACAAGATTGCATGTTAATTTAAAATGGCTCGCAAACCCTAATGTGCAAAGATAATAACTTGAAATCAAAACACTCGCACATGGGCACTCTTAGGGCATACTCTCACTTCGGTTGCCTTCGATAAACGATCATTAAGTATAGGGTATTTTAGTGGTCGCCCTTCTGTCTAAACAAAGATCAAATGTCCCGTTCGGAAATGTTGCCTCGAATATGATGTTAAGACATTAGGGTTATTACTAAGACGTCCTAACATTTCTTTAGTGATCATACGCCCCTTACGAATTGACCCTCACAATTTCAACGACGGTGCTACCTATTTCTCAATAGTGGGATAGCGTTGTCTAAAGGAAACAAGAATAGAAACAATCTTTTTTTGAGTAGGTAGATAACTGTTAGGTACTTGCTCAAAACAACAAACTTTTTACACCAAACACTTTTCAAACAAAGTTTTCAAAAACACTTCGTAACACTCTTGAGGACTGATACAAGGGTTAAAACGAAGTAAAACAAAACTTTTCAAAACAAACACACACGAGAAATTTTAAAAAGATGAGCAAGTACCTAAGAACCCATAGAAAACCATGGATAGAAAGGGTGCTAATACCTTCCCTTTCTATAATCTACCCCCGTACTCAAAATCTCGAAAAAGGAATTTTTATGTGCTTTTTTTCTTTCCAGTTGGATAAAATAAAAGTCGGTGGCGACTCTTGCTTATCGCGACATTTTGCAAACAAAAAATGAAAAACGCAAACCAGTATTTAACAGTCGGTTCTGCCACCGTATCACACTTGACATTATGAGTCAAGATAGAATTACCATTCTTTGGATTGAAACCAAACAAGCAAAAATACTAGACCTCTTGAGAGAACCAAACTTCAAGAGTATTAAGTCTTCAAAAAAATTGGGCAGAGTAACGGTTGTATACGGGTGAATTCCAAATTACAGACAAAGAATGTAATCATAATAACGTGCACACAAAACAAACAAACAACCCAATGTCTTGAGGTAAACCTCAAGAACTCCAGAAAAAATATCAATTAAGGTCACAAGGTCTCCAACATAGGCCAAGGTTTCTAATCCTAAGTCAAAGAAGTCCAATGCTCCATAATGCCAAGGATAGTAACCAAATAGTCCAAGTATCATTAAAGCTTTTTATGGTTCATGTTGATTATTAGGTATCTTAGAAGAGAAAAGAAAAGCTCAAGTGAGCAAAATAAAAAATGACATGAAATGTAATGCTTAAAGTAAATGGTACATAAAGCATAAAAAATAAAAGCATAAAGTAAAAACAATTTAGTAATTAGTGGTTAGTTGGATGACCATCTTGAAACTTGCATTTGGAACTCATTAGAGGATTAGTAGAACCAAAGCCTCCACACAACAAGTTGCATTTGCTTTTTGTGAAGTATATCATCCATTTGGAATCCTCAAAAGTATCATTTAATGATCAACGATATTTAAGTGACCCGCGTTGACCAAAAGTGTTGTAGATCCATTAGAGGATTGGTAGAACCAAAGCCTCCACACAATGAATCTCAAGGTTATTGGATCAAAGAGATCAAATTAACATACTTGGCCTTGCAAACATAGGTTTGGGCCACGAATGATCATTTATTCGAATTAGGACAAAATTCAGCGCTATGTTAAGCAATCGTAAGTGGACTTATGTAGAAGCCGCACCTATTTTGAGGTCGGTCAATAGCAATCTATGAACCATTTGTTTTGAGACATGATATAGAGATCATGCTCCAATAACACTTAGTGCAATAAGAAAGGGATAAGATGAAGAGGGGTGGGAAAGAACATACAAACCATATTTGAATTAAATTTCAATTAAACTATGATTAAAATCATTGATCCATTTTTATGGAGTTAAACTCAACTCCATGAATCCAATAATGTTAACAAAGTTCATAATAAAAAATTCAACCCAAGATCAGACAGAAAATAATCACAAAATAATATTGCATTTAGTATATACATTAAAAAGGTTTTAAAATAGAAATAAAAGAGAAAAATATCAATTATGTTCAAATCAATCAAGAAATAAAAAGTAAGACCATAGAAAAATCAGAAATGAACTAAAATAATTTTATAAAATTTTTGGTAATTTTTTAAAGTCAAAAACTATTTTTAAAATTAAAAAGAAATGAGTAAAATAAACCAAAAATGATTAAAAAAATAACAAGGTCAAAAATAAAAAATGAACGAGGTCACCAATATTTGTCACAATATCATTGGATCATTCTATAATTTTTTTAGAATTTAAAAATGCATAAAAGTATTTTTAAACATTTAAAACAAATCAAATAAAGTGAAAATTTATAAAAAAAAATATCAAAACACAAAATAAAATTGTGAAAAAATTAAAATCATAAAGAGAAAAATCAAAAATATTTTTCATTATTTTTTCAGACTTTTTGGACTTAAAATGAATTTTCTATGATTTTTTGAAATTTAAAACAATTAAAATAAAAATAAAGTCAAAAATATGTGAACCATTGGATGAGAGTCAAAACACGTTAGTAATTAAATCCAAGGGATCTGGCGCACTGTGCATATCATGGTCATTATTGAATAAAGCATAGAATCAAAAATAAAATCAGATTTCAAAAAAATAAGTGGCACGCCTTCATTGTTTGGAAGATGACACGTTGGTCATCTTCAACCTCCAGCCAATGTGAATTGCAGGTCTCTCAAACTGTAAAAATCAGAAGCTCAGACATATGCCATTCGCTTCGTCTCTTCAAGTCGAAGACAACCACACCTTCGCGACAAATTTATATAAAATGTAGCTCAAGCTATTTGGAAGGAAAGTTTTGAAAAGGGATTTGAAATTTCATGGTCAAAACATGTTTCCAGATAAAAGTAAGTGTTGCGACTAGAACCAGGGTAATGAGAGCATCACAGTGATATCAAAGTTTTGAAGAATTGATGGAGAAATCTACCTATTGAATTTGAGTTGCAGAGCTCTAAAACTGTACTTCTGTGGAGTAATATAGGGCACGATTCTTGAAGGTAATTGTATGGTTTGAAGGAAAATTGCGATCAAAAGCGCAGCGGAATTTAAAATTTTCCTTTAGCGATCCTTACGAATGAACATGGTCAGTGATAGAAATATTTACCTCTTGTGGGGATTCAGACCTTTGATGTTGTGATCACGAGCGTTGATGAAGAACAACGCCTCTACTCAGTCCACACGAACAGATCGCTTCCGATCACAGTGCTAGCTGATCACGAACGGAAACCTTGAGTGAGAGAGAGAATCAAAAATGAAATTGCATCAAGTGAAATTGCTTCATCACAAGGGATCTATTTATAGAATCACTCGTGTGGGCTACAAGCTAAAAGCCCAATTAAGGCTATAAGCTAAAAGCCCAATTAAGCTTATGGACATCATACCTTATGATGTACCATATATCACTTATCCACGTGGTACCTTACCACTTTCCGTATTACACTTAAGTGCACCGTACCTTACGGTGTTCCTTATTTATTCTATCTCTCATCAA
The DNA here is from genome assembly GCA_948472305.1 of Vicia faba. Lineage (NCBI taxonomy): Eukaryota > Viridiplantae > Streptophyta > Magnoliopsida > Fabales > Fabaceae > Vicia > Vicia faba. The sequence goes on along the minus strand of OX451736.1, from coordinate 1,267,410,453 downwards.
CCTGTCCTTATGTGTGTGACCCTATAGGTTTTCGCGACGTTGGCAATTATATTAAATCACACATTTAATATAATAAACAGTGAGCGGTATCTAGCAACACATCATTGTTACCCAAGTCACGAAAATGTCATGTGATCTGACCAAACCTTTTCCGTGATAATATTTGTGTTGTACAATTACCCTTTTACTCTCATGTCTATATTGAACACAAGGCATACACTGTGTCACCCTTGTCCAGTTCAATATTGGGACCTTAGACATTTATCCTGTTATGCAGGATGAGCAAATTCCACCTAGGTCACTCATGTCCCTTAGCATGCTTTGTGAAGTACCCATCAACCGTCTTTATAGTCATCCAGTTACGGATGACGTTTGATCAGCAATAAAGTACTTGACTCTACATCTAGGGTCCATAGTGGTTTCAGGTCGAAGGGTGGTATACACCATTATCATCATGAGAATAACTTATGACACTTTGCATAACATTCTATGTAGTATTCTCATAGCGGGTCAATCCAGTATAAATATTACTCCTAATATTCATACCTATGTCAAGACTTGATAACTCCTTATCTATGATCCATGAGATGTGATCATCAATCTATCTTCATAATAATCTTAATGCTTTAATGTTATCCCACTTCACATTAAAGCTTGACTACGGATACTTTAAGAATAGTGTCTTATGTTTAATGGGATCTCATGATTAAGTCACACTTAACATTTCATTAAACAAATAAACCATTCTAGGGACTTTATTATTTTGGAAAGCAAACATAATAAAGAAATGCCTTTTATTATTAATAAATAATTCGATACAAGTACCAAAAGTATTGGCCTCTAGGGCTTACACCAACATGATTAGCTTCAGGGAAGATCAAGGAAGGTAAATTGATAGAAAAATTGGATTGAAAAAGGCTTGAACACAGATTTCGAAGTTGCAGAAAATTGAGTTATGGAACAAGTTTGGCAGGGTGATTCTGGCTATCCAAGCTTGAGAAAATGAATAAGGGATGACCCTCTATTTGTAGGGAATAAAATGGAAGTCCAAACGTGTGAAATGATGAAGTTTGGAGGGAAATCGAGTGAAGTTGTAAACAACAAAAGTGTGACTTCTAATTTGATCAAAACTCATCCAAAACGCGCGTTTTGTTATGCTAATCACTTCTGGAAGTTCACTAAACATGTTTAGAGGAAAAAACACGCAGAAACAAAGTGTTTAAAATCTAAATCAATGATTTCAAATTCTGACTTTTGAAGAAACTTCAGTTTCAAGTTACCAAGTTCAAATCAATGGCATTCTCAGCTCAAGGGGTCTTAGGGCATGATTCTTGATGCTTTAGAAATATGATGTTACAAGCTTTGCAATGGAAAAAGAATTAAATCAAATGGATGCTTGAGCTGAAAGTTTCATTGAGCCAAAGTTGGAGAAAAGGGTTGACTTTCCATACTTAGAAATATTTCAAATTTTTCTTCAAAAGTGACCTATAATGTTTTGCATCCAAACATGGCCTTCCACTTGGAATTTTCTCTTGACCAAAAAAGATGGCATAAAATAGACCTCTTAAATGACACTTTGAAACTTGAACCATTCAAAATATCCAAAAATTGAGAGATTTTTGAATTGTTGCAGTTGGCAAAAAAGCATGAAATGACCTACAATCTTTTGTATCCTTAGGGAATCTTCCATCCATTTTCTCACTTTTCATATAAAAGAAGGAATAAATTTCACATCCTCAAGATCATTATGGAAAAAGAGTGGGCTCAATGTGATAAAAATTGACCAAGTTATGATTAATTGAAGTCACACATGAGAAATTGGGGGTTCATCTAGGGAACTTGTAATCTTTCTTCATCATCAAGTTTCTTCCACATGAAAACTCCTTAAAACTTTTGAAGTTATTTGTTAATAACCCTTTGAAGAGAAGGATTTATTTGGAATCACTAAAAAATACCAAAAGATAAGCAAGATATACTTCTTTGAAGTTCAAAACCCTAGCTCCTAGATCAAGATAATGCTTTGAGGAACCTTGACAATTTTGAACCACCTTCTTGTACCAACACTCTTTATTTGTAAATAGAAGTTATTGAGGATGAAAATGAGAATTCATAGCCACCAAAACCACTTCCATATCTTGATAATTTAGAGAAATATGCACTTGTGACCAATGGGAACAAGGCCTTGTCCAACCATGACAACTTCTTCAATCAACCCCTTGCACTTTTGAATCAATCTTGATAACTTGGAAATGTAGTGAACCAAAATAACCTTGCCATGCCATCCCTTCCTAAACAACTTCAGTGGTGAGGTTTGGACTTCTCAAGCTTTATTGACTAGGGCATGGAAATAAACTCATGAACCCATGGAGCAACTTGCTAAGCCTCATTGCCTTTACCTACATTATTATCAAGTAAGACAAACCAACATTGTATTTTATTAATTAAAAAGAAAATCAAGACAAAATATTCATGATCACAAAAAAAACAAGTCAAGGTGCTTGGTGATTCCTCAAAGAGCAAAGCTAAAGATAGGGAGGAGAACCAAAAGCCTTAATGTGATCTTGTTATGATTGAATCAACATGGTATGATGAAAGGATCTTAGGGGCAAAAATTGGGGTACAACAGTACCCCTTTCCCCAAAGCCCTGTAATAGCTTAGGTTTACTTTCCGCACCTTTACTTTCCACGCCTTTACTTTCTGCACATATACTATGTATGCCTATATATATATATATATATATATATATATATATATATATATATATATATATATATATATATATATATATATATATATATATATATATATATATATAACTGTATAGTAACTAGGCATGTATGGCAAGACCTAAAACAAACTGTTAGATAACCCTAATTACAAGATAAATAACAAATTTAAATCACCATTCACACACACACACACCTCTAGGGTAACCTCAGTTGTCACCTCGGAAAAAACATGGTCATGTCCCTCGAATGTAGGGGTACCATTAGCAAAGACCCTTGGTTAAAATCATCATAAGGATCATAGTCCCACGATGTCCCTCGAGTTACCTACGAGAAATGATCTTGTCCCTCGATGTTGCCTATGAATATATGATGACAGTCCCTTCGAATTGCTAAGGTATCCCTATATGTTGCCTTCTATGACCATAACGATGACCCTACGCCTGTCCCTTCACATCCAACGATAGGTCTTCCTACTAACTAATGGTAGGATAGAACTATCTATAGGAGGAGGAAAACAATACGAAAGACCTTGACTAAGGATAGAATATTGTTAATCGCTTGCTCACAAAAACAAAAAACATCTTTTGCACACAAACACTTCTTCTGAAATATTTTCAAAAAACAAACACTTTGTACGCATTCTTAACCAACACAATAATCATTACAAAGTTGTCGTACTTAGGCATTTTAAAAATATTTTCAAACATGCACACACAAAGCATTTCAAAAAGTGATTTATTGATTAAGGGCCCGTAGATAACTACGGATTAAAAGGGTGTTAACACCTTCCCTTTTCATAACCTACCCCCCCAAACTCAAATAAATCTCAAAGGTCTTTCATGTTATTTTCACCCTTTCCTTTATTGGATAAAAGAAAAGTCGGTGGCAACTCTTACTATCCACAACATTTACGATAAAATGCAAAACCAAAAGTCAATTCTCCCACCGTATAACACCTGTGCTATTTTTCAAAAATTCTGCAGTGTAACAGGTTGCGATTCCTCTTCTCAAAACACTCAAAATCACCAATTTTCAACACCAAATAGAGGCAACTATTCTACCAAACATGCACAATTAATATTCATCATTTAGGATCAATTTATATCATAAAAATCAAAGTTTTCACACCAAATCATCATCATCAATAATCACAAATACAATTCACACCAAACACACAATCCGTATAAAGATGAAAATACAATTACAATATCTAACTCTACCAATACCCACCATCATATAAGCCCTTATAGAGTTAGAACTCCACCCTTACCTTAGGTTTTGAGTTCTTTTCCATTCTCCAATGGATTCTTCCCTTTAGCCTTAGATTTCCCTTCTCCCTGCTTCTCACTTCTACAATCGATTGAGAATAATGATTCTCTCTATCTCTTTAGACCCCTAATATAGATAACCCCATATTGCCCTTCCTTATTTTTAATTAATTATTTAATTACTAATATTATAAATAACTTGTATCTATAATAATAATAATAATAATAATAATAATAATAATAATAATAATAATAATAATAATAATAATAATAATAATAATAATAAAATGATTACTAGTCTTAGCACCACACCCCAATGGTTTTATGGTTCCGGTCATACACCCTTAACACCTCAGCTTCTATAATTTCTAAGACATCTCATCATCAACAAATGCATCATATCACATCACATCATAAAATCTATCAACTCATACAAATACATCACATCGACTAATTCGCCATAATTCATATATTCACCAATAATCACTGATATTCATACTAAATTAATTAAATAATTAATCTAGATTTTTGGGGTGTTATAACTCTCCCCACTTAAAAGATTTTCGTCCTCGAAAATTACCTATTGCAAACAACTCTTGATACGACTCTTGCATCCCACCCTACAGCTCCAACGTCATGTTTGGAAATCTTTAAAATACTACTATCCAACATTATATATCATCAACTACAACAGTCCAACAAGATACATTACTACCGAGTTATGAATGCACATATCCATTTTTCTCCTTGTCCCATCACCCTGCGATACAAGATCTATTAATTTACGATATTGTTCGCACTTGAACCGGAATACAACGAGGTCTTTTCAGTCACTATAAGTAACGCTTCTCTAATTTCTCTTCATAAGGAAAAATATGCTCACCCTTGAGTCCTTGCCATAGGAAATGATATAACAACATAGCTTAAGGACGCAGAGTCTCATGACATGAACACCGTCTATATTATTACATCATACAACAATACCGTCCTAAGAACATCAACACAACCTAAGTGCCACCATGCTATATCTCAAAAATCGATCATGCAATTCAATACATCTATTGACATGGTGATAACACGAATAATATAGGTAATCTTTCACCTAACAATTCCATCATAGAATGTCTAATAGTTTGCATTATCCTGCAACTTCTAATGTTTAATCTTTGACTCCAAAGTCATACCCACAAACAAACTACGTCACACTACACTTCCACTACGCTATTCTGATCATCTATCTTAAGTCAATATATTCATTTTGATTTCCACCAACCATCGGATCTACAAATTTCACATCTATCTTCAAACTCTCCTTAGCAACCACCAGAAAACCATTATTCATTTTTCGACATCCTCAACCGTCTACTCTACGGCGTTAGCTCGCATACCAACTCAAGTCTTTAAACTGCTTAATAAATATCAACTCTTTCATAGCCATTTTTTGCATTAGGTTCATACAAAATGGTGAACAATTATCCTCTTGATAAAACGTCAATCAATTTACACACCATCAAGCTAGTAAGACACGTCTATCCCATCCATTAAGATCCCATCAATTATCAATAAGAGATTAAGGGTGATTAGTTCCTCAATTTGTCAATAGGTAGCCGAAAACCATAACGGCGGCATAAATCATCGTTACCCAACTATAATAGTGTTTTTCACCTTGTGCTCAAGGTTACCTGAGTATAATGTCCAACAATCTCTCCAAGGCTTACAAACATTTTTCTTAATTTCCTTCATTTCTACCTCGTCAATGATACATAAACCCCAAAACTCCATTCCATAGTCTCCCTTATACGCATGCAGCATAACACAATTGCTAAGTATATTCTAATACATGAAAACTACTACACCAAGTATAATCCAAATCGTCTCATTCCAAAATAAGTCTTTATCCAGTTAGAAGATTTTGACCACATCAATGAATCCTTACTCTTTCCTTTAATCTCGCATTTGGATCTCATTCTAATCACAATCCCAACACTATTATCACTCTAATCATGCGTAATCGGCATAAGTTGCATCTCTATGCACTTATCTAATACATTCACATCTTTACTAATGTCAAACATTCCATTCCATTAATTCATTCACTAACAATGTATCTCACTTGACCTCATCTCAAGCAAGCTGCGATAATAACCAGTTAATTCCTGAAAAGTTCTAGTCTCATAATCAATTTTAGAGTCTCTCGATATAAACCTTTATTTACTTTGAATAGATTCCACAAATATATCAGTTTAAAATAGCATGTTCAAGAAAATTCACATCTTCAAATAATGATCTACATCCAGACATCCTAACATACGTTTCCTTCCCTTTTGACACCGTAATTCGAGTCACGACATTCAACATTTCCTTTTTCTGACTCAAACTAAAACAAAATGCCCTCAAGAAACATTGTAACAAACTGATTCAATTATTCAAAATAACTTCACTGATTTCTAAAAGTTGTCCTCTAACTATCCTCACTCTTCATCTGTATCTGATCATAAACCGACCCTAATTTAATTGTGCTGAGAACATACTCGCCTACCAGTTGGTCCATCCATTCATCAATTATCTGAAGTGGATATGTAACCTCAACCACTATTTTAATCAGTTATTGGTAATCCACATACAGTTTTATACTACTTTCTTTTTCCTTAAATAATGACATCAAAGCTACCAAAATGATACATTTTGTTTTACAAATCTATTTCTCCATACATCTTCTAATAACTTATCCAATTCTCCTAACTTTTGAATTGACATCCTGTATGGTGCCATAGGAACAAGTCAGGTACCAAGCACGAGATCAACATCAAATTTCACCTCTCATCCAACATCATTACGTGAAAAATAAATTACTTACATGTGCTGGAACCATTTTTAAAACAAAGTTCGTCACTTTAGCTTTCTAGCACTTCAAAAGGAACTCAAATCGGACGTCCGAAACTCAAGTTATAAAATTTTGAAGTTCTGCTGATTTTTATTGTAGGGTACTCGGGTACCCATATATGGTAATCGGGTACTGGCAGAACATAAGCAGTTTTTTGTCATTTTCTGTGTACAAAATCCATTGCAACATATATCTGAAACCCCATTCTTCTCATAACTCGAGAGACGCGTTACTTTCTTCAAAATCCAGTTTCCAAAACAACAAAACTCCAACTCTTTTCACAAGGCTACTAATATCTTCGAGTTTCGTCTCTGACTCGCAATCCACAACCCTCCTACAACATCAATAACATTTCACATATGTGATTCCAACACAAAATTTACATCAATTCATCACTCTATCACTATTCAAAACATCGACATCACACACAATGCTAACTCAACATTGACAACTTCACAATTAACCGGCAATGCTGAAACATCGCAACCGTCTAAGCTTCACCTTCTAAAAGTCATCCTACTTTGCTTAACAGATATCCTCTGGCATAAGAGTATGCATTGAATCATCAAAGTAATTCGTAATCACTTGGTTTCACTTCAGACAGTCCACTCCAAGGATAACATTAAGTTAATCCAACATCTCGCTTTAACAACAAGTCGCAATCATCCCTAGAAAAACATTAGGACCAACGCACAACTGGTACATCATTAGTCATAACATCTACCTCCATTCCTAGAGATACGAACAACGTAAGTACCTGATCATTCCCGCTCAAGGACTCTCTGATCCGACCACTAGGAGTAAATCTTGAATGCGTGCTTCCTTCAAAATTGGAAAAACAACACAGAAGCACTAACATCTGCACCCATACACTTCACGACATACTAAACCAATTGTTCACACCTGAACCATCTTAGAGAAGCACAAGCTTCTCCACACTTGTATAAATCTCACTCTTACAAACAAGTTATAATACCCCAAATTTGTCCTACCCTCTTACTTTTATATGGCTTATTCATCTCGCACTTCTCACATGTACATGACTTTCATTAGGTCACCTAACGCATCATGCTTCATTAATCAATAAATTTGGCATTAGGATCCAAGAGCTTGGTAATTATGGTTTCTCATTGGTTTGGAGGCTCTCATCTATATTCAAGAGCAATTCAAGTTGTTTCTTCAACAATCATGGTATGAATTAGGGTCTATTTCCCTAGTCATGTGGTATTCAAGAGGGGGTCCCTTATGAAGTTTATCCTTAGTGAATTCCATCATTCAATGGGATTATGTCCTTACTTAAGGTGCAGGTTATTGAATTAATTTTGGTGTTCATGGATGTCAGGGTTTTCTTCGAGAAGATTCATTATACAATGCAAGAAGATCTCATCCTTAAGGATCTCATCCTTGGAGATAAGGTACCAACTGAATTATTTTTGTCGAATGAAGTGGTGTTCACTGCTTGGGTCATAAGGCATATGGAGATGGCTTCGTAAGAAAACACACTTGGATTTCGTCAAGTAAAGTTTGTGGATATCTTAAGGAAAAATGTTTCACATGATCATTTGGATTTCTTTGGAGACAAAGTTCTTTTAATTATTTGAAGGACTTTGAAACATGGTGATAAATTCAAATTTAAAGAAGAGATTAGTTGTTCAAGATGCAGCTAAAGAACAATGGCCATAGTTCTTTCAAGAGTAAAAGGAATTAGTCAAAAGATTGAGATTTCAAAATCTACTCACCATTTCATTAAGAGTTTCCTACAAAGAGCCATCTAAGGGTTTTCAAACAAAAAAGTTTTCAAGCATTCAAGATATCATTTACATGTTCAAATTAACCATTACAAAATTCATTACACAAACTATTGTTCTAAGCCTAAATCCTAATATCCTAAACATCTTCATGCTTCCATATCCCTGCCAAGTATAAATCTTCAAATTCTCCCCCACTTAGCTCAAACTACAAGGTTCTTTTCCTTGGTATTTCTTCATGTCGTACTCAGCCTTGTACCGCCATATTAAAACAGACAGGAAAAAATCAAGTTAACCGTAACACACAACGGGTCAGCTCATAAAATCCAAGGTAAATAATTAACTAACATCCATCAATTGAACAGCCAGCCCTGCATTTAACAATAAACCAAGCCCCTGCAAAGTCAGTTCACAAAACCTGCAATATTAATACATATCAGGTCAGAATTATCATCCCAATATCGACTCAATTCCTACCAACTCTATACAATCAGGCCTGCAGTTCACAAACTAGCAGTGTGTGTGTCTGCAGGTGGAATAACTCTTGGAAGCCTCAACGAACTGAAAGTAAAATGTCAAGGCTGAGGAAATTAAAATGCACAAGACAAGCCATAAAATGCAAAATATAAGAATGCAGGGTGGTGCTCAAAATAGGAAAAAACATAATTATAAAGAAAAGTTCATTCAATAACAGAAAATGCAAGTTCACATTGAGACATCCAAGCAAATGACCAGAATATAAAATCTCATAACTTTTTCCAACTAACAGCCTAAGCCCTAACCTCTGTTTCAGTTAACCAAAACTATAATAGATTTACTAACAACAAAAATAAACCAGGACTAATTCCAAACCTCTTAACTATCGTAACGAAATTTTTCCCATCTTTTCAACAACCCTGCATAACAGAACCAATTAATTCTCACCCCCTCAACTGTCAAAAAACCAACTCCCTCTAAGCATAACTGACCTTCTAACCACCAAAATAGAATTCCAACTGATTTCAGAACTTCTAACTATAACCGATCCATGACAGAAAAAACAGAAATAGTCTAACCGAAATAAACTAACAGCTCCAACTAACGGAATTATCTAACCACCTCTAACTAACTTCTAATAGTTTGTAACTAACCTTGATCTCACTGTTCAATCCCTAACACCCTCCTAACCGACTAACAACTCTTTTAACTCTCCAACGGAATTTTCTAATCGATTCACAATTCCCAACCAATTCTAACAGATTCCAACTGGCCCTCCTAACCAATTTCTAACAAACTTCGTAACAAACTTCTAACAGAAGTGGAAATAGAAGAGAAGGGAAGGAACCAGAGGATATTACATATAACAGAAAGAGAGAGAGAGAGAGAGAGAGAGAGAGAGAGAGAGAGAGAGAGAGAGAGAGAGAGAGAGAGAGAGAGAGAGAGAGAGAGAGAGAGAGAGATAGAGAGAGAGAGAGGGGGGATTCACGATGGATCATTCATTCATACAAAGCAAAAAACAGAAAGACGCACCTCCTTACTCTCTCTGAATCATCATTTTGTTCAATAACCTTCTGAAGAATTCTCATCTTGTTTTTTCCAAGCTTCAATACTTCCGCAATCCTCTTCATCTATGAATTAAAAATCTATGAAATCTCCATCATCTTTCTTCATCACCTTCATCAACCTTCATCAACCTTCATTCTCAACTCAACGACCTGCATCATTAACATGAAGAAATCGCAGCTTCATCTACCTTATGTAATCGACACCAACCACACACTACATTCTTCAATCATCATCATGTTCATCCTTCAATTATCTTTAATCTTCTTCGCCCTCGATTCATCTTGTGAATCGTATTGCAGCAAGCGTGGTATTCTGCAAGAATAGAGACGAATCGCAGCATCAAGATTCATTGAGGATCGTGATGGAAGATGTGAACAGAAGCAAAAGTTGAAGATAAAAGAGAGGACCAAAAATACCTGATATTATCTTCATCAAAGGTACATGGATCTTCCTCACTTTCGATCAATCTTCATACGATTATGGAGAGTGAGAAGAGAACGATCGAATCCCCATGGATTTAAATGCTGAAACTCAGGGATGAGCACCTAATTTAAGATATGAAGATTTAGGGTTCCATTTTATTCTTCCGATTTGGTTGTTCTCTGAACCTTTGAAAGAGAGTGGAGATGAATTTGAGGTTAGGGAATCATCTGAGACGGAGGTCCGCGTCTGAATGAAGGACGGGTTGATGGATACGGCAGAGCTCGTAGTGCAAAGTTATGGAAGTGATAAGGATATGCGGCAAAGATCGCCGAAGAAGGGGAAGTCATAAGTCATAGAGATACGAGTTCGGATTTGAGTTGTACGGAGAAGAAGGAGATGAATCAATGCGGATGAAGGATAAGCAGATGGAAGAGGTGGTGAATCAGAGAATTTTGGCATTGTTTGAAAGTTTGGAAGGAGAAGAGGGTAGGTTCGCACGACTTGAACTGTCACACTCTCTAACCCTTTCACACGTGAAACGCAGAGAATTGGGCTTGGAGTCTAGGCTTGGATAATCTGCTTGGGCTTCTGCGCATGTACACTATCTCTTAGGCCCACTATGTTTTTTGTTTTTGAAGATAGTGTTGCAAACAAAGAATGGTTTCATGGACTGGGCTTAGAATCAGGATCTGGATTTCTACTACACCTCCTGCTTATTGGCTTGCACCTTCTGGAGTTACTCTCTTAGTATTTTCTTTTAATTAATTTTGTGGATTGTTTAGATTTTCTTGATCTTTTTCATTACATGATAAAAATAATAAAATCAAATATAAAAATTTGTTAGATTTTTCTTATTTTGATTTTAGGAATTAATTCATGGTTATCCGATTATTAGAAATTCGTGATTCACCTTAGCTTGTTGAGATTTGAGTCTTATGCAGGTTTATTATGAGATATGCAGATGCGCTTGAGATTTCGATTATGATTTATTTTCGCATCGATGATGCTTCAACGCTTATTTTGGGCGTTTGATTTCTGACTCTTTTCTTGGATTGGTGAAGCTTTTGCGAAGATCGTCGGGTTTCTTTGTTTTGATACGCTTTGTTACGAATTAATATCCATTTGGTATTTTCTCTTGTTTATCTCATTTCGGGCTTTATTACTTTCTAGATACCATGAGAAGTAGTAAATAAAGAGCGTGCGCTCGAAGTCGCTGTTTAAAGACCTGTAGCAGGCATTCCGCACTTCATTTGCTATATGTGTTATGCTTGTGTTTGTTTCTTTGGTTGTTGATCGATGAGTCACTCAATTTAGGAATTGAGATCACGACTTTGCTCTCAGTGCATGCTCCCTATAGGATTTTATCTCTTTCCTTTATTTCTTGTTGATCGATGAGTCACTCAATTTTGAAATTGAGATCACGACTTCGCTCTCATTGCATGTTCCCTATACGATAGTTTTGTTAGACTTTCTTTGGTATGCTAACCTAGATAGGATCTCTCTAGGTGTGCTCTCTTAAGCTTATTAGATTGTTTGCTTTATCCTTGTACATACCATGTTCCCTTAGGATGCGCTTGCTCCGTTCGGATGCAAGTTAGACCTTAGGTTACAAACCATGCATGCTAACATTAGGTAGACGTTTCCCTTTTGTTAATCCAAATCTTAGGACTACCATTGTATGATAACATTAGGTTTACAAATAGGCTAGTCTCCCTTAGACCCTTTTCTTCCCTTTTTTTCATCCTTGCATCTAAAACTAAAACTTCTTTTCTTAGTAAATAAAAAACATGCTAACCATACTTAAACCCTTTTTCAAGGTAACAAAAAACAAACCAACTTAAACCTTTTTGTGCGCCCAAGCACCATTTCTCTAAAACCCTTTTCAGGTAAGGACATGATTAATTTACTTTTGTGCCAACGCATGAGTCTCCAAAGGTCGAGCTGCGGCAGAAGTCAGAATTAACATCATCCATACAAAACACAAAACAAACAAAAACATGTGAGCCGAACTACAATAGCTCTGATTCCTCAAAAAGGATACGTAGGCATTGGGGTAGAGCCCAAGCGAGTACAACTTTATTTTCCCTACATTATTTTCTCCTTTCTTTTGCATGCATTCTCCCTTTAGCAGTAGTAAACAGTAAGCATAGATTAAACACACCCATAAGATAGATAACAAGAGTGGATACCGTAGAGTACTAGGGTGCTAATACCTTCCCCTCGCGTAACAGAATCCCTTACCCGATCTCTTGGTTGCAAGACCGTGACTTCTCCCTTCTCAGGTTTTCTCGATGTTTACCTTTCCCTTCATGTGGGATAAAAGACGTTCAATGGAGACTTCATTGTTTGATGATTTTCAGTCGGTTAATTCAGCTGGCGACTTCACTAGGGATTGAACTCACCAGGTGTGCCAGCTGAAACAACCGGATGAAAATCATCAAACAATAAAGTCACCATCGAACGTCTTTTATCCCACATGAAGGGAACAATAAACATCGAGAAAACCTAAGAAGGGAGAAGTCACGGTCTTGCAGATAGTCCAAGCAGATTAGCCAAGCCTAGACTCCAAGCCAAATTCTCTGCGTTTCACGTGTGACAGAGTTAGAGAGTGTAACGGTTCAAGTCGTGCGAACATACCCTCTTCTCCTTCCAAACTTGCAAATAGCGCCAAAATTCTCCGATTCACCACCTCTTCCATCTGCTTATCCTTCATCTCCCTTGATTCATCTCCTTCTTCGCCACACACCTCAAATCCGAACTCGTCTCTCTCTAACTTATGACTTCCCATTCTTCGGAAATCTCCGTCGCGTCTCCTTATCACTTTCATAACTTCGAACTACGAGCTTTGTCGTTCCATCAACCCGTCCTTCATTCAGACGCGGACCTCCGTCTCAGATGATTCCCTAACCTCAAATTCATTGCCACTCTCTTTCGAAGGTTCAGAGAACGGCCAAATTGGAAGAACAAAACGAAACAATAAATCTTCATATCTTAAATTAGGTGTTCATCCCTGAGCTTCAGCATTCGAATCCACGGGGATTCGATTGTTCTCTTCTCACTCTCCACAATCGTATGAAGAACGACCAAAAGCGAGGAATATTCATGTACCTTTGATGAAGATAATATCGGGTATTTTCGGTCCTCTCTTTTATCTTCACCTTTTTCTTCTGTTCGCGTCTTCCATCTCGATCCTCAATGAATCTTGATGTTGTGATTCGTCTCTGTTCTTGCAGAATACCGCACTTGCTGTAATACGATTCACAGGATGAATCGAGGGCGAAGAAGATTAAAGATACTTGAAGGATTAACACGATGATGATTGAAGAATGGAGCGTGTGGTTGGTTTTGATTACATAAGGTGGATGAAGTTGTGATTTCTTCATGTTAATGATGCAGGTCATTGAGTTGAAAATGAAGGTTGATGAAGGTGATGAAGAAAGAAGATGGAGATTTCAGATATTTTTGATTCACAGATGAAGAGGATTATGGAAGTATTGAAGCTTGGAAAAAACAAGATGAGAATTCTTCAGAAGGTTATTGAACAAAATGAATATTCAGAGAGAGTAGAGAGGTGAGTCTTTCTGTTTTTTGATTTGTATGAATGAATGATCCATCATGAATCCCTCTCTCTTTTTTTGTTATATGTAATGTCCTTTGATTCATTCCCTTCTCTTCTATTGCCACTTCTGTTAGAAGTTTGTTACGAAGTTTGTTAGAAGTTGGTTATGAGGGCCAGTTGGAATCTGTTAGAATAGGTTGGGAATTATGAATCAGTTAGAAAATTCTGTTGGAGAGTTAAAATGGATATTAATCGGTTAGGAGGTTGTTAGGGATTGAACGGTGAGATTGAGGTTAGGTGCAAACTGTTAGAAGTTAGTTAGAGGTGGTTAGAAAATTTCGTTAGTTGGAGTTGTTAGTTTATTTCTGTTAGACTATTTCTGTTTTTTCTGTCATGGCTCGGTTATAGTTAGAAGTTCTAAAATCAGTTGGAATTCTGTTTTGGTGGTTAGAAAGTCAGTTATGCTTAGAGGGAGTTGGTTTTTTGACAGTTGAAGGGGTGAGAATTAATTGGTTCTGTTATGCAGGGTTGTTGAAAAGATGAGAAAAATTCCGTTACGGTAGTTAAGAGGTTTGAAATTAGTCCTGGTTTATTTTTGCTGTTAGTAAATCTGTTATGGTTTTGGTTAATTGAAACAGAGGTTAGGGCTTAGGCTGTTAGTTGGAAAAAGTTATGAGATTTTCTGTTCTGGTCATTTGATTGGATGTTTCAATGTGAACTTGCATTTTCTATTATTGAATGAGCTTTTCTTTATAATTCTGTTTTTTCTTATTTCGAGCACCACCTTGCATTCTTCTATTTTGCATTTTATGGCTTGTCTTATGCATTTTAATTTCCTCAACCTTGACGTTTTACTTTCAGTTCGTTGAGGCTTCCAAGAGTTGTTTCCACCTGCAGACGCGCACGCTACTAGTTTTTAAACTGCATGGCTGATTGTATGGAGCTGGTATGAATTGAGTCGGTATTGGGATGATAATTCTGACCTGATATGTATTAATATTACAGGTTTTATGAACTGATTTTGTAGGGGCTTGGTTTATTGTTGAATTCAGGGTTGGTTGTTCAGTTGATGGATGTTAGTTAATTGTTTACCTTGGATTTTATGAGCTGGCCCGTTTTGTGTTACGGTTAACTTGTTTTTTTTTTGTCTTTTTTGATATGGCGGTACAAGGCTGAGTATGGCATAAAGAAATACCAAGGCAAAGCAACTTGTAGTTTGAGCTAAGTAGAGGAGAATTTGAATATGGATACTTGGCACGGATATGGAAGCATGAAGATGTTTAGGATATTAGGATTTAGGCTTAGAACAAAAGTTTGTGTAATGAATCTTGTAATGGTTAATTTGAACATGTAAATGATATCTTGAATGCTTGAAAACTTTTTTTGTTCGAAAACCCTTAGATGACTCTTTGTAGGAAACTCTCGATGAAATGGTGAGTAGATTTTGAAATCTATATCTTTTGACTAATTCCTTTTACTCTGGAATGAACTATGGCCATTGTTCTTTAGCTTCACCTTGAACAACTAATCTCTTCTTTAAGTTTGAATTTATCACCATGTTTCAAAGTCCTTCAAATAATTAAAAGAACTTTGTCTCCGAAGAAATCCAAATGATCATGTGAAACATTTTGCCTTAAGATATCCACAAACTTTACTTGATGATATCCAAGTGCATTTTCTTATGAAGCCATCTCCATATGCCTTATGACCCAAGCAATGAACACCACTTCATTTGACAAAAATAGATCAGATGGGACCCTATCTCCAAGGATGAGATCTTCTTGAATTGTGTAATGAATCTTCTCGAAGAAAACCCTAACATCCATGAACACCAACATTAATTCAACAACTTGCACCTTAAGTAAGGACATAATCCCATTGAATGATGGAATTCGCTAAGGGTGAACTTCATAAGGGACCCCCTCTTGAATACCACATGACTAGGGAAATAGACCCTAATTCATACCATGATCGTTGAAGAAACAACTTGAATTGCTCTTGAATGTAGATGAGAGCCTCCAAACAATGGAGAAACCCTAATTACCAAGCTCTTAGATCCTAATGCCAATTTTATTGATTAATGAAGCATGATGCGTTAGGTGACCTAATGAAAGTCATGTACATGTGAGAAGTGCGAGATGAATAAGCCAGATAAAAGTGAGAGGGTAGGACATATTTGGGGTATTATAGATGCCTCTATTTAATCGTCTTAAACCTGAAAGTACGATTGGCGCATGCCTTTCAGAAGTTTGAGGTAGAAGATGATTAAATATCAATGCCAAAAATTTGTTCTGAGAGGAAGTGTGAGTATTTTTATTTTTGCACCATCCACTGGGGAATTCAAAGAGGTGGGACTAAACTGGAATTATACGTCGATCAGGACACGACGACATCAAAGTACATTGATCAGGACACGATGACTCAGAGGAAAAAATGGATCAGGACATGATGATTGAAAGGAAGACATCGATCAGGACACGATGGCTAACAGGAATACATCAATCAGGACACGATGATTCGCAGAAGAGGTATCGATCAGGACACAACAAATTTTTAGAAATTGACACGACGAGTGTTAGAAGGTAGCATGATGCAAACACAAAGGCATAAAAGACTTATAACATGGCGTGATGCCAATACAAGGAAGACATCGAACTTGTAACGTAGCGTGATGCCAATACAAGGAAGAGATCGAGCTTGTAACATAATGTTATGCCAATATAAGGAAGAGATTGGACTTGTAACGTAGCATGATGCCAATACAAGGAAGATATCATACTTGTAACGTAGCGTGATGCCAATACAAGGAAGAGATCAGACTTGTAACGTAGCACGATGCCAATACAAGGAAGAGATCGGACTTATAACGTATCACGATGCCAATACAAGGAAGAGATCAGAGTTGTAATGTAGCATTATGCCAATACAGGGAAGAGATCGGACTTGTAACGTAGCATGATGTCAATACAAGGAAGAGATCAAACTTGTAACGTAGCATGATGCCAATACAAGGAAGAGATCAGACTTGTAACGTAGCATGATGCTAATACAAGGAAGAGATCAGACTTGTAACGTAGCATGATACCAATACAAGGAAGGGATCTTACTTGTAACATAGCATGATGCCAATACAAGGAAGAGATCAAACTTGTAACGTAGCGTGATGCCAATACAAGGAAGGGATCTGACTTGTAACATAGCGTAATGCCAATACAAGGAAGGTATATCACAGACGAGCGTTTGAATCGATACACATGAGTATCGAAGAAAGGTTAAACACGGACGAGTGTTTGAGTTAATACGGACGGGTATAGAAAGAAGATACAGACGGTTATCAAGGAAAGGCTAAACACGGATGAGTGTTTGGGAGACTGAAACAGACGAGTGTTTGGAAACCGACACAGACGAGTGTTTGGAGACTGAATTATTTGTCAAACGGGAACTAGGTTTAGAATGACAAGGTGTATTGATTTTGCTGGGCATTGTGAAGATGAAGGTCATCGATTGGGGATTTTTGGAAGCGATACCCTCTTGTGGGGATGCATTGCTGTCTTTGAATGATTCAGGTCTTTCGTGTAAGGTACCTGATCTAGCTTATGCTTCGTATGCATGTTTGAATTTCTTTTGCCGCAAAGATCCATTTTGATGGATCGACTACGCGCTTTTTAGGATGCAATGTTATGCAATGATAATTATATGCAATGCAAAGAAATAGGCTTCAGGAGGATAAGCGAAGGCATTTTGGGAACTATTGCTCATCACTGGGGATGCCAATACACATTTGCGGTAGAAACCTGTAGTACCGAGGATCACTGGGGATACTGATAAGAATTTTCATTGGGGAGCTCATGATACCAAAGATTATTGATGAATCTGTTGGAGATTGAATTGATGACGAAGCGAGTTTACAGGTACGCCACTGAATTCTGAATTGTATTATTGGGGAAGAGATACTTTGGCCAGACTTCCATACATCTTGAACTGTTGAGAGGATGGTAGAGTTGAATATGCCGAAGAATGGGTACTGGACACCGTGTGGATATCTTCGAATACATGTCCCAAGTTTACACCACACTGGGGAATCACCTCTTGAGTCACTTGGGGATAAAAGACGGGCATGGACACCTGTGAATGCCCCAGTTTAGCTCTGTGAGTTCCCCAGTTTAGCTCTGCGAATGCCCTGGTTTATCTTTGTGAATTCCCCAGTTTAACTCTGTGAATGCCCCGGTTTAGCTCTGGGAATGTCCCGATTTAGCTCCCCTGGGGATACACTTGATTAACTCCACTGGGGATGCACTTGTTTAGCTCTTGGGGGATGTGTACTTGCACATGCCAGTCAAGAGACGACTCTGAACTTTCTGAATTCACTTGGGGAATCAGGTTTGAAGTTGTCTACAATAGATGAAGGCGGCTTTGTGCGCTGGCTAGGTCAGGGTGACCGCTATAATGCTTTTAGCTTGATTGTAGTCGTCTCGTGCAACATAATTGGCTTGAGAAACTTTGCAAGTACGGATGAGGAATCCCCCTGCCTGTGGTATTTCTGAAAGAATTTGTGCTGAATATAAGATCAGAATATTCTTGCCATAATAAGATATGAGGTGACCTGCCCCAATCTCTTGAATCATGAAATAAACTGCTCTTGATTACAACTTTCTTGGAGAGATTTGTCGAATCTCGACGTAACTTCCACAGGTTGAATGAATTCTGAATAGATTTCTTAATGTAATTTCCCCTGATTGATGACAACTTAAAGAGATTTATCGACGTGATATCCTCTGATTGATATTAGCTTGAAGAGGTTTATTAATGTGATAGCTTCTGATTGATATTAGCTTGAAGAGATTTATCGATATGATATCATCTTATTGATAGCTTTGAGGGAATGCCCCAGATTTGGCTGGCCTCGGAGAGATCGACTCTCGACTTGATTGCCCTAGATTAGTAGAATCTGCTAACTTCATCCCTAAAGGGTACTCAGATTATGAAGCACCAAGATACTTTCTCTTAACAAAATATCTGGTTAACATGCCCCTGGATAAGTCATTTCTCTTGTGACAGCTGACTTTTGCTTTAATAGAGTATTCAAGCCTCTCTTATCTGACAAGATTGAGCTCTTTACTTATTATTTATTGTGTAAACTTACTTGATGTCAATTAGTTGTTTTGTATGCAGAAGAATGTTTATTACGAGAATAATAATTCTAATGCAACACGTATGTAAGTCTTGAAGTTTTGAAAAACTTTGAGTGAAAAACTTTGTATCATCACCTGTTGAACTTTTGATGTGCGAGGGATACCTATTAGGGTATCGTTAGTTGATTCGCGTTGCTGATAGATGGGGGCTAACCATTGTGGTTTTGACTTTCCTCAACATTTTGATGGATAATCGTTGTTGTATCCTTGGATGCACACTCTTGAGGAGTTCTAAACGCTTGATCAGATTAACTGCACACTACCCTCCCCAGGGTTAAAACGAGGGTTTTTTTTAACAGAAAAGAAACTCCTACTTCGAAGGCTCAGAGGGGTTAACGATGGTCTATCTCTCTTATATCTCCGGTGTTTAGGAATAGAAACAAGGCATGTACATCGTCAGTCGGGTCTTACTCAAAAGCATACCAACCAGAGATTTTTTGTGTTTTTAGATTATCGTCATCCTCCCTTCAATCTTTACCTAAGCATAAGACTTGGAAACTTGGCATCAATATACAAGTAAAAAATTTAAAGAGTGATAATGGATGTATGAATAAAAACAAAAAGAGAACTTCAAGACAAGCATACTTATTACATTAAGATTTTCATTCAAAAATAGACAAGTTTCTATATGCAAGCAATGTTTAAATAAACAAGAATGAATGCAAATGAAAATGCAGTAAAGAAACCAATGATTGCCATTGTTTGAGGAGACTTGACTCTGTATGGATTTTTTATTCTGACGACTTTCTATAGTCTTGACGTTTAAATGGGCGAGAGAATTCCCCTTCTGATCTGATGTGAACACAACAGTCTCTGCATTGATTCCATCTCAGACCTCGTCTCTGGATGACACACCATCTTCAATCGAATGGCCAGGTGCCTTAATAAGAGGAGATGTTTGTGCAAGGAGGACACCAAAATTAGAGCATTACCAATTCAACTTCCACCAGGAAAGGAAATAATTGGATGTAATGCAGTGGGCTTGTACCAGCATGTTCACCAGGGGAACAAAAACTGGATGTTGTCGAACAGATCAGGGGATACAAAGCTGTAGAGAGTTCCCCTGATTGAATAGTCGGATGCCCCGGTGTGGTAACCACATCTGACATTGGTATCATGAATGAAGCACTGATATAAGATCCCATAGTATATGGGAACCATCTGCTGATAAGATGTTCCAAGAACTCAAGACTATGTAGCGTTCCACGATTGAAAGCAATTCCCAAAAGATGAGGAGAAGAGAGAACCTATGTTCTGGCTGTAAGTACAAGATTGTTGACATCATTATCAGAGCTTTCATGATTTGGCTCATCTGAGTCTTCAATCGATTATCTTCCTGCTCGAAGAAATTTCTGACCACGGGCCAAAGCTTGCATGTATACCATAATCAATCCCCTCGGGATCTTCGTATCGGTTAATCCCCCACGGAGTTATCCCATACTGATCTCTAAACATGTGAAGCAAGAAATTAAGTTTTAACCTTTGAAGAGAACACCGGGTATGAATAAGAATCCCCAACTCTAAATACCTGTTATGGATGCATGAATATGCATGGAGTGCATGAATGGATGCCATGTCATGTCCCGTCGTTTCCAAGGAATTTATGTGCTTTGATTTTGATTTTAAGCAAGTAAGGGATGAAAAAGTTCAACACAAGGCTTACAAATATGATTCCCTGGAAATAACAGAACATGTATGTTAAGCATGTGGTTAACCATGTTATGTATGAAAAGACATGGGATCAAGTTCCATCACTTCTGAATATGATTGCGGCATTGTTCTGAATCATATGAGTATCACCAGATCAAAGGTATGGCATAGTTTTTGCACATGCAAGAACCAAGTACCATGTAGATCATCAATTGTACGGGGTCATAGCTTCTGGAATACCGGATACTGTTGAGCCTTTTCTGAACATGCTGGGAATACCAAGATCGAAGGCCCGAATAAACCTCCAAGTAAACAATTCAAGAACTCAGAAAATAAATCTGAGAACCATATGTTCACTAACAGAATATAGCATCTGAATAAGTCATCAACAAAAATTCAGGACATAACCATTAGAACCAATAGTCACCGTCTGAGTATAGTCACCATCTAAACATAGTTACCATTTGTACCTGTGATAATAATTTCCTCCCCACTCACGGGTGAAAACTAGGTCAGGGTAAGGCAATGGTAACTCAAAATCACAGGTTCGCTTGAGAGTACTATCACCATACACCTACGTGATAATGATAGCACCTCGTTAAAACCTCATCTGAGTGTGGACGACATAGTCGTCTAGGGTAATCTACATCCCCTATCTGTCATGTTCCACTCTATTCCTAGTGTTCTTGTGTTTGTCACTTGGCCTAGTTATTGGGCCTTTTACCTCTTGTAACACCCACCCAACAAGAAACAGATCCAGTACAGTAGTAGTATATGGAAGATAGTAAAATACAATGCATACATATGCTCAGGTAATCATGTATGAATGAATAAAATGAAAGCATAAAAAATAAACACCCAAAAAAAGAAAAGAAGAGCTAGGAGCGACTTTAGGATGGACCAGCATTTGGTCGACCTTTCCCCAGTGAAGTCGCCAGTTGAAACAGCCGGCTGAAAATCATCAAATAATGAAGTTGCCATCGGACGTCTTTTATCCCACATGAAGGGAAAGGTAAACATCAATAAAACCTGAGAAGGGAGAAGTCACGGTCTAGCGACCGAGAGATCGGGTAAGGGAGTCTGTTACGCGAGGGGAAGGTATTAGCATCCCACACGCTCGTAGTACTCTACGGTATCCACTCTTGTTATCTATCTTATGGGCGTGTTTAATCTATGCTTATTATTTACTACTGCTAAAGGGAGAATGCATGCAAAAGAAAGGAGAAAAGAATGTAGGGAAAATAAAGTTGTACTCGATTGGGCCCTACCCCAATGCCTACGTATCATTTTTGAGGAATCAGAGCTATCGTAGTTTGTCTCACATGTTTTTGTTTGTTTTGTGTTTTTTATGGACAGTGTTAATTACGCCTTCTGCTGCAGCTCGACCTTTGGAGACTCACGCGTTGGTACGGAAGTAAATTAATCATGTCCTTACCTGAAAAGGGTTTTAGAGAAATGGTGCTTGGGCGTACAAAAAGGTTTGAGTTGGTTTGTTTTTTTGTTACCTTGAAAAAGGGTTTAAGTATGATTAGCATGTTTTTGATTTACTAAGAAAAGAAATTTTAGTTTTAGATGCAAGGATGCAAAAATGGAAGAAAAGGGTCTAAGGGAGACTAGCCTATTTCTAAACCTAACGTTATCATACAATGATAGTCTTAAGATTTGGATTAACAAAAGGGAAACGTCTACCTAATGTTAGCATGCATGGTTTGCAACCTAAGGTCTAACTTGCGTCTGAACATAGCAAGCACATCCTAAGCGAACATGGTATGTACAAGGATAAAGAAAACAACCTAATAAGCTCAAGAGAGCACACCTAGAGAGATCCTATCTAGGTTAGCATGCCAACGAAAGTCTAACAAAAATATCCTATAGGGAACATGCAATGAGAGCGAAGTCGTGATCTCAATTTCTAAATTGAGTGACTCATCGATCAACAAGAAATAAAGGAAAGTAATAAAATCCTATAGGTAACATACACTGAGAGCGAAGTCATGATCTCAAATCCTAAATTGAGTGACTCATCAATCAACAACCAAAGAAACAAATACAAGCACAACACATATAGCAAATGAAGTGTGGAATGCCTGCTATAGGTCTTTAAACAGCGACTTCGAGCGCACGCTCTTTCTTTCCTACTTCTTATGGTATCTAGAAGAAATAAAGCGCAAAATTAGATAAACAGGAGAAAATACTAAACGAATATCAATCTGTAATGAAGCATATCAAAACAAAGAAACCCGGCGATCTTCGCGAAAGCTTCATCAATCCAAGAAAAGAGTCAAAAATCAAACGCTCGAAATAAGCGTTGAAGCATCATCGATGCGAAAATAAACCACAATCGAAATCTCAAGCGCATCTGTATATCGCATAATAAACCTGCATAAGACTCAAATCTCAACAAGCAAAGGTGAATCACGAATTTCGAATAATCGGATAGCCATGAATTAATTCCTAAAATCAAAATAAGAAAAATCTAACAAAATTTTATATTTGATTTTATTATTTTATCATGTAATGAAAAAATTCAAGAAAATCTAAGCAATCCACAAAATTAATTAAAAGAAAATACTAAGAGAGTAAATCCAGAAGGTGCAAGCCAATAAGCAGGAGGTGTAGTAGAAATCAAGATCCTGATTCTAAGCATAGTCCATGAAACCATTCTTTGTTCCTATCTTCAAAATAAACATAGTGGGCCTAAGATATAGGGTACATGCGCGGAAGCCCAAGAAGATTTGCCAAGCTTATACTCCAAGCCCAATTCTCTGTGTTTCACGTGTGACAGGGTTAGAGAGTGTGACGCTTCAAGTCGTGCGAACATACCCTCTTCTCCTTCCAAACTTGCAAACAGCGCCAAAATTCTATGATTCACCACCTCTTCCATCTGCTTATCCTTCATCTTCCTTGATTCATCTCCTTCTTCACAACACACCTCAAATTTGAACTTGTCTCTCTCTGACTTATAACTTCCCCTTCTTCGGCGATCTCCATCGTGTCTCCTTATCACCTTCATAACTTTGCACTACGAGCTCTGTCGTATCCATGTACCCGTCCTTCATTCAGACGCGGACCTCCGTCTCAGATGATTCCCTAACCTCAAATTCATCACCACTCTCTTTCGAAGGTTCAGAGAACGTCCAAATCGAAAGAAAAAAACGGAACCCTAAATCTTCATATCTTAAATTAGGTGCTCATCCCTGAGCTTCAGCATTCGAATCTATGGGGATTCGATCGTTCTCTTCTCACTCTCCATAATTGTATGAAGAACAACCGAAAGTAAGGAAGATTCATGTACCTTTGATGAAGATAATCTCAGGTATTTTCGGTCCTCTCTTTTATCTTCACCTTTTTCTTTTGTTCGCATCTTCCATCGCGATCCTCAATGAATCTTGATGTTGCAATTCGTCTCTGTTCTTGCAGAATACCATGCTTGTTATAATACAATTCACAGGATGAATCGAGGGTGAAGAAGATTAAAGATACTTGAAAGATGAACACGATGATGATTCAATAATGGAGCGTGTGGTTGGTGTCGATTATATAAGGTAGATGAAGCTGCGATGTCTTCGTGTTAATGATGCAGGTCGTTGAGTTGAGAATAAAGGTTAATGAAGATGATGAAGAAAGACGATGGAGATTTCAGCGATTTTTGATTCACATATGAAGATGATTGCAGAAGTATTGAAGCTTGGAAAAAACAAGATGAGAATTCTTCAGAAGTTTATTGAACAAAATTAAGATTCAGAGAGAGTAGAGAGGTGAGTCTTTCTGTTTTTTGCTTTGTATGAATGAATGATCCATCGTGAATCCCTCTCTCTCTCTCTCTCTCTTTCTGTTATAATTAATATCCTATGATTCCTTCCCTTCTCTTCTATTGCCACTTCTGTTAGAAGTTTGTTACGAAGTTTGTTAGAAGTTGGTTAGGAGGGCCAGTTGGAATCTGTTAGAATTGGTTCGGAATTGTGAATCGGTTAGAAAATTCTGTTGGAGAGTTAAAAGGGATGTTAGTCGGTTAGGAGGCTGTTAGGGGTTGAACGGTGAGATTGAGGTTAGTTGCAAACTGTTAGAAGTTAGTTAGAGGTGGTTAGATAATTCAGTTAGTTGGAGCTGTTAGTTTATTTCTGTTAGACTATTTCTATTTTTTCTGTCATGGCTCGGTTACAGTTAGAAGTTCTGAAATCAGTTGGAATTCTGTTTTGGTGGTTAGAAAGTCAGTTATGCTTAGAGGGAGTTGGTTTTTTGACAGTTGAGGCAAATCTAATCTTTCTCACCTTCGCGTTACCCACATGGAAGCAACATTCAAACAGTAAGGGGTGAGATATCATAACAATATAAACGAATATATGATAATGAACATGTAAAGTATACATAATCATAATATCATACTTTATGAATCAACACCAATACACGACACATTTTTAAAGATCACCTCTAACAATCAACAAATCACATCTTATTCGTCAATGATGTCATATTAGTCATACTTCACGCACTAACACCAATACATGTTACAATTTCAACAATCACATTCAACAATCAACAAATCACATCTTATTCACCAAATACATCATAAATGCAATGAGACCAACTTCACTAATTATATGCATGTGGTACCATAACAATGTCTCTTTGCCATTTGGGCTACACTTTTGCTTGCCATTAAGGCTACATCGTCACTTGCCATTAAGGCCACATCGTCACTTACGAACATGCATGCAACACTATTATGCTACAATAACTTATGCAATGACACACCACACATCAACAAAACAAGCCAATACAACTCATTATTCACACATCACTGTTCATACATCGTTACAACTTCGCTACATCATGAATCTCTTCATATTCATCGTCATATTCGCAACTTCTCAATTACAACAAAACACCAGAATAAAACAAAATCCAGAAAAATCATCTCCTTTTAAGTTCAAATCAGTTTTATTGAATAGAAAATATTTTTATCTTTTCATAGGTTCGAATGACGCGTCAAACGGAAACCCGAGTAAAAAGTTATGAGTTTTCAAAGATTTTCGTAAAATGTCATTCTGACTCAGTGGTAACCGATTACCCTCTAGTGGTAACCGGTTACTGCAAAAACAGTAACTCATCATTTTAAAAATTTCTCGCAATAATCGGTTGCCATTTAATAGTAATCGGTTACTGCTATTTTCACAAAAACATCCATTCTGCCAAAGTCTTTGGTACCCAGTTACCCTATAATGGTAACCGGTTACCTCCTCACAATTTTCCTCAAAAACCAAGTTTTTGCATGTGGTAATTGGTTTCCCTCCTGGTGGTAACCAGTTATCCTACACTATTTTTCAAAAAAATTGCAGTGTAACAGGTTGTGATTCCTCTTCTCAAAACATCCAAAATCACCGATTTTTAACACCAAATAGAGGCAATTATTCTACCAAACATGCACAATTCATATTCATCATTTAGGATCAATTCATATCATCAAAATAAAAGTTTCCACACCAAATCATCATCATAAATCATCACAAATACAATTCACACCAAACAAACAATCCGCATAAAGATGAAAATACAATTACAATACCTAACTCTACCAATACCCACCATCATATAAACTCTTATATAGTTAGAACCCCACCCTTACCTTAGGTTTTGAGCTCTCTTCCCTTCTCCAATGGAGTCTTCCCTTTATCCCTAGCTTTCCCTTCTTCCTGCTTCTCACTTCTACGATCGATTGAGAATAATGATTCTCTCTATCTCTTTGGAACCCTAATATCAATAACCCCATATTGAGCTTCCTTATTTTTAATTAATTATTTAATTACTAATATTATAAATAAATTGTATCTATAATAATAATAATAATAATAATAAAATGATTACTAGTCTTCTCACCACACCCCCATAGTTCTATGGTTTCGTTCATACACACTTAACACCTCAGCTTCTATAATTTCTAATACATCTCATCATCAAAAAACGTATCACATCACATCACATCATAAAATCTATCAACTCATACAAATACACTGCATCGACTAATCCGCAATAATTCATATATTCACCAATAATCACTGATATTCATACTAAATTAATTAAATAATTAATCTAGATTTTTGGGGTGTAACACTTATTCCTTTTAGATCTGAGATGTTATAGCCTAAAGCAGTTGGGTACTTTCTTAGGACGTGTAATAATTTTTCAGTCTCTATCTGTCCAAAATTTGTGTTGACTATAATTGTTTGTTAAAGTTCTATGTCTAGGAATTCATATCTTAGATTTTGTGGTAGTGTTTCAATTTCTACAGCGAGTTTCTTTGGGCAAGGCATAGGATCAGAAGTTAGTGTTAAAGATTCTCTCAGATTGTCATCTACGTACGGCTGACACCAATTGTCGTCTTCAAATATAGGAGGTGTTGGAATCTTTAGTACTTCAGCATACTTAGTTTGCTGTATCTCTAGTTCTTTAACGCATTTGTCAATGACATCTAAGAAATAACATGAGTCCTCTATAGTTGGTGCCTTAAAGAATTGTGAGAGAATGAATTCAACCTTTTCTTCACCGACTTTGAAGGTTAACTTTCCCCTTTTCACGTCTATGATGGCTCCAGCTATGGCCAAATTGGGTCTTCCTAGAATGATAGGGATGTTGGAGTCCTCCTTAATGTCCATAATTATAAATTCGGTGGGAATATAGAATTTCCTATACAAACGGGAACATTCTCTAGCATACCTAAAGGAAATTTTGCTAAACAGTCAGCTAGTTGTACGAACATTTTTGTTGGTCTCAATTCTCCCATGTTGATCCTTTCGCAAATTGATAGGGACACCAGACTGATACTAGCTCTTAA
Organism: Vicia faba; assembly: GCA_948472305.1. NCBI lineage: Eukaryota > Viridiplantae > Streptophyta > Magnoliopsida > Fabales > Fabaceae > Vicia > Vicia faba. The sequence continues at coordinate 1,267,382,622 of OX451736.1, read as the reverse complement.
GTCGCATAGAGCTTTGTCTATGACAAACTTTCCGATTACACGAGGTATAGAAAAATTACTTGGGTCTTTTAGCTTATGAGGCATTTTTTTTGGATTATAGCGCTACACTTTGTGGTAAGCATAACTGTTTTGTTATCCTCGAGATTTTTCTTATTGGATAGGATCTCTTTAAGGAACTTAGCATAGGAGGGCATTTGTGTAATAACTTCTATGAAAGATATAGTTATATTCAATTGTTTCAGAAGTTCAACAGATTTCTTAAATTGTCCTACACTGTTAGACTTAGCAAACCTTTGAGGATATGGTATATGTGGTTTGTATAGTCTTCAGTTTTATCTTCCTTTTCATTTTCTTTTGGTTTGTCTTCCTTTTCGGTTTCGTTACTAGAATTATGATACATGGCTGGATTTTTAAATATTGGGTCACTCGGTCCATCTAATTTTGTCCCACTTTGAAGTATTATAGCATTAGCATGACCTTTTGGATTCAGTTGTGGTTGTCCAGGAAAATTTCCACCGGGAGCAACTGTAGCTGCTTCTTGTTGAGCTACTTGAGAAATTTGTGTTTCGAGCATTTTATTGTGAGTGGCTAAAGTGTCAACCTTGTTCGATAATTTCTTAAGTTGTTCACTAGTGTGTATATTCTTATTCAGAAAATCCTTGTTTTGTTGAGCTTGAGTGGCTACAAATTTTTCTATCATTGTTTCAAGGTTGGATTTCCTAGGAACATTTGGAACAATTGATGCGGCTTTCTAATATCCTGGTAGTGTAGCAGGAGCTTGGCCCGATGCATATATTGCATTGTTGTTTTTGTACGAAAAGTTTGGATGATTTTTCCATCATGTGTTATAGGTATTAGCATAAGGGTTACCTTGAGAAAAATTCACTTGATCAATGGGTACTCCTGTCAAAAGTGGACATTCCAGGGCAGCATGCCCATGAAGTCCGTATAAATCGCAGTTTGGAGCTACTGCAGCCACGGTGGCTGTGGGAGTTGTGGTCAAGTTTTCTATCTTTTTAGTAAGGGATTCTACCTTGGCGTTAACTTGGTCTAAGCTACTAACTCCGTACATACCGCCTTTCGTTTGAGGTTTCTCCATAACAATTATATTCCCCATTAATAATAATTTTGAGTCATACTTTTGATTAGATGAAAAGCATCTTCTATTCATTAGTGTGTCGCCAGCAGCAGCGTCTATTGTCAATCTTGTGTTGTACAGGTGACCATTGTAAAAGGTGTGAATATTCAGCCATCCTTCTAGATTATGATATGGACAAAGTCTCAACATGTCTTTGTATCTTTCCTATACTTCGAAAAGAAATGTGTTGTCGTTTTGTTTAAAGCCATTGGCTCTTAGCATATCCATCTTGCTTGGTGGGAAATATCGTGCTAAGAAAAATTTCTTCAACTCGTCCCATGTGGTAACAGAGTTGGATGGTAGAGTCTGGAGTCAAGCTCTAGCTCTATCTCTAAATGAGAAGGGTAAAAGACGTAGTCTTATTGCTTCGAGGCTGACACCATTTGCTTTTACTGTGTCTTTATATTGCACAAACACTGACAAATTTAAGTTTGGATCATCTGTAGAACTACCTAAGAACTGATTCTCTTGGACACCTTACAACAACGAAGGTTTTAACTCGAAATCGTTTCGATTAATAGCGGGGGGGAGAAATGTTGTTGTAAGGTTCTTCTTGTGATGGGACAACATAGTCCTTGAGAGGACGATTTTGTGGTCCTTCAGCCATACTTGGTTCTGGTTGAAAAGCTGGTTCGCGAATAGGAATATTAGATTCGGGAAGATTTTACTTAATATTGTATTCTTGGATTCGGGGTCTTATACTAACAAATTGCTCGATCTCGTCGATTGGATGCTCTAATTCTTTGCCTTGAGAGCGAGTGCTTGGCATGCAATCGACAGACTAAAAAGTAAAATATTGTTGCCTTAGTCTATACTGCATAACATGGAATCTCAATATTGCCTAAATTAGTCCCCGACAACGGCGCCAAAAACTTGTTTGCGACTTTAAGAGTCTATCGGGTTAACTAACTGCAAGTGCATAATATAATCGCGTATTTTTAAAAGATATCGAACCCACATGGACTAATAATAAAACTAATATTATCTATCGTTACTATGTAAAGCTAAGACGAATAATTATCTTGGGTAAATGGGAATTAATACTAAACTAAAATTAATTGGAAAATATTATAATAACGAGAGACTGGAATACTACTATGGAAAACCCAATTAACAATGGTTGGGAAAGATATATAAAAATGTGGGTCCAGGTGTTTTTATGTAGAGGATCATTGAATATATGATACTTACAATCACGGCCCAGTAGCCGTTGTAATAAACTGGAAAGCGCGCCCATTATCACAACGACTTTTTGAACGTCCATTGTGATAAATTTAATGGTCCTAGTTTTGATTCCCAGATGCATCGAATTGATTTTTTTTCTTCTGGAAAGCGCGTGAGGTATTATAACAGTTATGATTATAATTGTTGTTAAGTATTTTGCATAATTAATAGATATTATCCTGCTTTTATAATTCATCCCATTTTTTAACTTGTATTATTGTTCACCATATCACAGTAGAAAATAAAACTCACATTTGTGATAAAGTAATATGAATAATTATAATTGTATCATATTCATAATATCACATAATTGTATCTGTTGTACCCCAAAAAGTGCCCTCTCAATTTCTTAAGATATTCCTCACGAAGGTTGTCAAAAGCTCAAGTTTGCATAAGTACAAAGTAGATCGAAAGGAGTGACTGCAGACACCAGTTCGAATTCAAAATCTGGAAAATGGCCTTCTTCAATGCAAGCTTGATTCACCAGCTTTCGATTTGGCATCTGGCCTCTTTCAAACTTGCCTCAAATTCCCAGGCTTCGATTGAGGCAATGGCCTTTTGCATGCTTGCTTCATACAAGCTTCGATTGAATAAATGGTCATCTTCATGCTAGCTTCGACTGGGAATTGCTTTCCTTTGAAACAGCTTCCTTCGATTCAGAAGGCAAGGGCTTCCTGTTGGTGTCCTTTGATTCAGAAGGCAATGGCCTTCTGAAGGCTTCCTTTGATTCAAAGCAGGGACCTCCTACATGCAAGCTTCAATTGCACCATTGTCCTCCTGCTTGGTTTACTTTCAGTTCACAAAGAAATGGCCTCTTATAGTGTTTGTTTCGATTCAATAAGCAAGGGCCTCTTGCCTGCTTGCTTGAAATTCACAAGGCATGAACTTCCCTCATGCTTGCTTCGATTCCACCCTTGAAAACTTCTAACACACATGGTTGGTGGCCCATTCGAATGACATGCATTGGTGGATTTAAAATACATACCTGGGTGTCCCATTCAAAGGACATATTTTGGTATCCCATTCAAGGGGCATACATTTGGCCCCTTCGAAGGATGCACAAATCGCCTATTCGAAAGGCACATACTGTTTGGGAACAAATATTGTTGTCTGACAAGAGGTTTTGGTCGAAGGTTGGACCTATGAGGTCAAAAGGAAAAGATGAAATATTCAAAGATGCTTGCTAGCCAGAGTCCAACATGCTGCCAAGTCCAAGCCTGCTGCACTGGGCACAACGCTCCAAAACTGCTGCACAACAGTCCTGCTACGCTGCTCATATATTTGCACCAAATTGGCATACAAATACTGCACCTTGAAAGCTACAAAAACAGCATACTCAATTTGTTCAAATTCTTTTGTTTTCCCTCCCAAATCTCAGCCAACTTCATCTATAAATAAGATGTTCCACAACACATCTTAGAGAGGCTTTTGGTAGCTGGAGAAACTTTGGTTGTGTGAAAAATCATCAAACACTTGACACTCTCTCAAACCCAGAATCAAAAGATCACACCCTTTGTTCTCCCTTTCGAATCTAGCACTAGAAACACCACACTTGTTTCTTTCCTTCGAATCCTGAACCTAGGGAAACACCAACCTAACACTTGGTTCCTTCTTTCAAATCCAACACTAGAAACATAACACTTGTTTCTTCCCTTCGAATCCAAGAACATCCAGGGCAGCAACTTAAGTCCAAACACACATTCCAGCTGCAAGCAAGGTAAGTCCTCTTAACCTTAAACCTTTCATTTCAAGCATAACATGTGAATAACCATTTCATTTTGTTTCAAGCATCATCATTACCCTTTGGTTTGTTTTCGTTTCCACCTTCTCTGTTTGTTTTTGTTGCTAATCTTTTGACTTGTTTTCTTTGTCTATCAAACATATTTTAAGAACTAATATGGCCATGAAACAATATTAGCATGTCCTTAACCCATGCTACTATTTAATCCCAAACGAAAGAAAACAGGAAGAAGGATGTATGAATCGAAGCCTTAGGCTTCGCCACATGCTGCTATCTAACCCCAAATTAAAGGAAGCAGAAAAAAGGGTGTGATCAAAGGATACTGTGATCGGTGGATTTAGAACTGACTGTTTAAAGCTGGTTCGCGAAATGTCGCGGAAGCAAGAGCCGCCACCGTCTTTTATTTTCTCCAACATGGACAGGACAAAAGCACAGCAAAATTCCTTATGAGATAGTTTCTCGGTTCGGGAGGTAGATTTATAGAAAGGGAAGGTGTTAGCACCCTTTCTATCCGTGGTTATCCACGGGCTCTTAGGTACTTGCTCTTATGTTTTCAAAAGATGTTTGCTTTTCAAAATGTGAGTGGGTTTGAAAAAGTTTCTTTGAAAGATTTCTGAATAACTCTTGTATCAGTCCTCAAGAGTGTTTGAAAAATTTGTTTTGAAAACTTTTGAAAGTGTCAGTGTGAAAAGATGTTTTGTTTGTTTTTTAGAGAGCAAGTATCTATGAGTCATCTACCTACCCTAAGGAATTAAGCTGTGTAGAAGTCCTTAAGTAGTGCCATCCCACCATTGAGAGGTAGGTAGCACCACCGTTGGAGGTGTTCGGGTCAATTCGAGTTTAGGGACAGTGTGGTCACCGAAGCAACAGTAGGACACCTTAGAAGCTACCCTTATGTCCTTGATCCTTTCTTTTTAATCCGAGACAACCGTTTCGAGGCAACTATTCCGAGGCAACTGTTTCGAGGCAACTGGATCATGGACATAAGGACTTACTAAAACGTCCTATACTTGACGACCACGTTTCGAAGGCAACAGGTGAGGCGTACCCTAGAAGTGGTGTGTGTATTTGTGTGTTGTTTTCAGTTTAACAGTTATCTTTGATCATGGCATTGTGAGCTACGCTTGTTTTTAATTGGCATACATTCTTTCATACAAAGTTAGAATTTAAGAGTGCGGAAAGTTAAAAGACGGAAATATAAAAGCTACGCTATTACAAGGCGCGGGTCTATACATCGCTAAAATACAAAGACCCGTTTGATAAAAGATGCGGAAAGTAAATAAATGTGGTAAACCTAATTACTATTACATCCTTGAGCAGTTACATAATAATTGATAAAAAAGAATAACGTGCGAAAGAATAAAATCAGGACGTCCGAGGGTTTTAACCCCTTTGAGAAATTAAATTAAATTAAAGTCTATTTAATTATTTAATTAAAGAAAAGTATTTTATATGTTTTTTGTATTTATGAAATAAAGAAAATTAAAATTAAAAGGAAACCCTAATTCTAAGTCTATTTTAATTATTAAGAAAATACTCAAGTTAACCTAATTTGCTAGTTAATTAATTTACATGTTTATTTACAAAAATATTAATAATAATAAATAATGAGAAAAATAATTAATTAAGAAAAAGATGAAAATGTCAAAAAACCTAATTCTATGCATTTTTTATTTATTAAGGAAAGTGTCAAAATTGAAACCTAATTTAACTAAGTTAGTTATTGAAATTTATTTACAAAAATATTTTAATAGTGAAATTAAATATAATTAAACATATTTTACAATTTTTGGTTTCTGATTTTTTATTACGAAAATTATTTTATGGTGAAAAAACAATTAAAATATTAAAAAGAATTAGAAAAGAAAATCAAATAAAATAAAAAAAAGATGCAAACCAATGGGGGTATCAGGCCCAGAATGGAGGTTTGTTGGAAGTAATTCAGGCCCATTGACAAAGCCTCGTTTGACTTTTCTGATCATGCGTATGCTAGTTGACTGGACCATATGATGGTCTTCATCTTCTGACTCTTGGATGGAAGCTCATGGCCATGTGGCAAGCTTGGACGTGAGGCTGCATGATGGACCCTGGGGCGTGCACTGCATGGGAAGGGATTAGAAAAAATAATAACAATTCTATGGGGGACCTGGGAATCGAACCCAGGTCCCAATGCTTGTAATACACCTCATCAACCAACTGAGCCAGGAAACGCATTTGTTATATGGATAGACAAAGAATATAATATATGAAAAAAGATAATCATGCTGAAACAAAGAAAAAACGCGCTAATATTTGAATTACCCAACCACGCCTGGACACGCATGTTTCTTCTTCATATTTTTCCTGCAATTATAAAACAAGTAGCGGGGGTTTTAAACCCCCACTAAGTGGAATCTGTGAAAATAGCGATTACGCCCATGGGTTAAATAAATCGAGCGCGAGTAGTTGGTTTGCTTCGTCTTGAGCTTCTAAATTCAGCTGTATAGGTCTAAAGGTCCAATTTTTCCATACAAGGAAAGCCCTATTTTGGAGCTTCTGAAAACCTAACTTTCGTCCATGGTGGATTTGGCTACAGGCAGTGTTAGTCCAATTAAACGTTACCAATCGCTTCAGAAAGATGTTAGTAGCATAAATCAATAATCAAAACACATGAATGATGCGTGGAAATTAAAAATCGATTATGGAAATGTTTGTGACAAACGTGACTCAGTTCTACCGTTTCTTGGAGTATGGAAGCTTGTTCTTGATGCCAATAGTTTCCTGGAAGGTCCAGCAACGTGTTGGAATACTTTTTATGCTTTGAAACGTCCTGCAACTATGATTTCAGTTTTCCAAATTTCTTGAAAAGTTGCAAATTGGTTATGAGTTTTTGAGCAGCTTTTCGTGTCTCCCTCAATTAGGTTAGGTCTTGCATAAGTATGTGAAGCAAATTAGGTCAAGAAAGAGCCCAAAAGTCCATGAATTGATGACTTGAATCTTTGATTGCCAATCATATATTTTCCAATCTTTTTCCATGGAAACTTTGCCAATTATGGAAGATCTTGTCCCCTTGAGATGATGCACGAAATCTTTAGCATATTTGGAGTATATTTGCTGCATAAAAAGATTTGAAAAAGCATTATTTGATATTTTCTCATAATTAAATCTAATTAAATGAATTAATAAGAATAAAAATTCAATTAATTAATTAAAAATAAGAAAATAAATCCCTTTGAGCTCAATGGGTCGTGCATAGGCTTTGGGTAATGATTCAAGGAAGAATTTGAGGCCCATTAGCAATTTTGAAGTGTTTTAGGCAAAGTTGACTTTTGAAAATTCCCAAAAATTTCCCAACTTCTCCAATGCATATCTTGCTCAATTTTGAATTTATGAACATGTTCTTGGACATTTTGGAAAGGTCTTGAAGTCCTCTAACCAATGTATTTGGTCCCATGTCATTTTGATTTACCAATCTCAAGTTATGGTCTTTGACTTAAAGTGCCTTTTTGTTGACTTTTGAAAATGACCTATAATGTTGAAATTGGTAACTTTTTGTGAGAGCATTTCTTGGACTTGGAATTTGAAGATGAGTTGTAGGAAATTTCTTCCCCTTCAAGATGAGCATTGGATGGGATTTTTCTGATGAACCATGAAAAAGTTATGCCTTGGTCAAGTTACAGTTGACTTTTCAGCTGTCCAAAAATAGAAACTTTTGCATCTTGATGATTTTTGAGCCATGCTTGTGGAATCATGATCAAGAATTGATAAAATGATGATTGTGGCTTCAAAATAAGATGTTGACCAAAAATTTTGACTTTTGACTGTCAAATGACCATTTTGCCCCTGCAGTTGACTGTGGAGCAATTAGGGTTTTTGACTGTGCAACTTGATGCTATGAGTCTTGAAACTTGACATATGGATGCTTGATAATGTATATAGGCATATGGGACTTCATTGGACCCTTGGAAACCTCAATTTCTTTGCAAGAACCAAAACCCTAATTTTGACTGTGTTAGGAGGCAATTGGACTGTGCAACCCTTGAGAGATTTTGGACCATGCTCTTGGCAAATCTTGAAGAATATGGGAGGGCAAATTTTGGGGTACAAGAGATACATACTCATGCTGCTTTACAGGTCCAATCGAAAGAAGCATAAAAAAGGGTGTGATCAAAGGATACATACTCATGCTTCTTTGCAGGTCCAATTGAAAGAAGTAGAAAAAGGGTGAATCGAAGGGTGCACACCCTTGCTGACTTCCAGGCCCAATCGAAAGAAGCAAGGAAGGGTTGAATCGAAGGGCGCTTACTGCCTGGATCAAAGAACTTGTTTTCCATTCTTTTATTTTATTTTGTTTTTACATTTTCTTGCTGTTCAATATGGTTGTAATAGCGTAGGACCTTATTTTTCGCATTTTTATTGCTTTCATAAATGTTAGTAACTAGGGTGTGTATGACAAGATTAAAACCAAGAAGTAGACAACCTAAAATTCAAAGACTAAATGCATGAAATCAAACACACAATTCACACACATGCACCTCTAGGGTAATCTCACTTGTTGCCTCAGAAAATAGTCATGTTCCTCGAACATGGGCGTTTTAGCAAATACCCTCGATAAAAAGATCGTAGTCCCTCGATGTCCCTCGATGTTGCCTTTGATAAATGATCTAGTCCCTATACGAAAATTGCTAAAATGTCTCATAGGTTGCCTTCTATGACTATACAAACGACCCACACCCGTCCCTTCACATACAATGATGGGGCTTTTTATCAATCAATGGTATGATAGCAATATCTAAAGGAGGAGGAAAAGAACATAGACCTTTTGAGTAGGTAGGACACTCATAGTTGCTTTCTTTCTCACAACTAAAAAATCATTTTTACACCAACACCTTCAATTGAAACATTTTCAAAAGTCAAAACACTTTGTACGCATTCTTATAGAGACGAGAATCATTACAAAGGCAATTTTCAAAATCACTTTCAAAAACATCTTCCACAAACAAACACCTCTTTGAACTATTTTCAAAACCAAAACTTTGTACGCATTCTTATAGAGACAAGAATCATTACAAAGACGTATTTTTAAATATTTTCAAACACACACCACCAAGCACATTTTCAAACAAAGCAAGTGATCTAGCAAACAACTAAGAGCCCGTAGAAAACTACGGATGTAAAGGGTGTTAATACCTTCCCTTTTCATAACCTACCCCCCGAACTCAAGAAAACATCTCTAAAGGTCTTTCCTGTTCTTTTCACCCTTTCCTTATTGGATAAAACAAAAGTCGATGGCGACTCTTTCTATCCACAACAATTGCGATCAAACGCAAAACACCCAAGTCAGTTCTCCTACCGTATTACAGAACTGGAGACTCTGCTGGGGAATTATTACTTAAAAGTGGGATTACCTTAGGGCTAGATCACCTTTACTTGCTTTCCTTGTTTGACTTGCTTGCTTTACATTATGGTTCCTTGTTTGGGCTTTGTTTTGATACTACAACCGGATCTGAGGCACCTTTTAGGTAAGTAGCAATAGATTGTGGAAACTATACAGCATAGACCGATATGGTTGAAACAATGGATACGTTAGTGTGACACATTTTTTTGGTACCGGTATCCCTTGTGTTGAATCGAGGAGAATGTGGGGCCGCTGAGCGGTGTCATAAAGCACTAACTGACCTTAGAACCTTAATTGAACAACTTGGCCATTAGAAAGTAGTGAGATAGCCGACTTTGGTGTAAATATGAAGATTGGTTAATACTCGATGCTACACTCATTGAGATCAGACTTTTGGGAATATCTCGGCCGCAAGAAAAGATTGATTATGCTGAGACAATGCTTAAAAGAAAGGTCAGTGATATTGAGATTCCCTAGAACCCGATTACTTTCTAGGATAGGTTGAGCCAACTGAACTTCAAGAGGGTACTTACCTACAAACCCCATTGCAAGCCTAAACCTAAGGACTTGCATGCTTTGTGTGTATATGATTATTTATACATGAAGATTTGTTTTCTTTGTTCACATGTACATAACATCATAAACATCATAACATAATAAGAATTCTCACTAACTATTTTAAGGATTTTGGTATTTATCTTTGCTTTGTTTTGTAGGTCATGAATCCCATTCGAAGGGGTACCATCCGAGTCAGCTTCATGAAAGCACATCCTCAACTCCAAGAATTAGCATCAAGGGTGCCTGAAGATTCTCCGTTCACCAAGAAATATGGTTGACTTCTCAACTTGGCTACCTCAAACTTCCAAGAATAAATGATGTGTGTGCTCTTCCAATTTTTGATCCCATGCATCATTTCTCCACCTTTCCGGACTACCAATTGGTTCCTACATTAGAAGAATTCTCTCAACTATTAGGAGTGCCCGTGCTTGATCAAATACTGTTCACCAGTTTAGAGGAGAATCCAAATCCTGAAGTCATTGCTGAAGCCTTGCATTTGAAGAGAGCCGACATTATAAAAAATTGGGAGACAATGAGTGGAGTTAAGGGTTTCCTGGCTAAGTTTCTGTTGGAGAAGGCTCATTCATTCTGGGAGGATATAGATTTTCAAGATTTTGAAGATGTCTTGGGCCTCCTAATATATGGTTTGATTCTATTTCCCAATCTGGACCAATTCATAGATGTGAATGCCATCAAGGTTTTTCTCTCTCATAATCCTATACCTACTTTGCTTGGAGACATCTTACATTATTTCCACACTCGCACCATGAAGAAAAGAGGTACTCTCTTGTGTTGCATTCTCTTACTCTCTATGTGGTTTATTTTGCACCTACCTCGATCAACGTTGAAGAATGAGCAAGGCATGACATGGTATCAAAGGATGATGTCACTCACACACTCTAGCATTTATTGGTGTTCTCGATCCCTGGAGGACACTACCATCATTGACCATTGTCGGGAATTACCTAATTTCCCATTATTAGGAATTAGGGGAGGTATCACCTATAACCCTTCTCTTGCATTATGGAAATTTGGGTATGCACGAAGAGATGGTCCTCACGATGCACTCATCCAAGGTTTGGTATTCGACTATGAGGGCGACGACCAAGGCTACCGTTAAAGGTTCATACGAGCTTGGAGAATAGTAAACAAAGTGGATAGCAAGACCTTGGGGCATAAGAACTCCATCCCTTTGGAGCCTTATCTTAAGTGGGTACGAACTCGTGCTCAAAGTCTCGGTATGCCATACCCTGCCATTTTACCTATCATCATGGAGTCAGTTGTTGAAGGAGATGTTCGATATGCTGTCCTTCATCCTACCATGCCTACTTCTCTTGAAGATTTGCAAAGAGCTTGGATCCAGCTGAAGGAAGAGCGAGACACCTTCGAAGCCCAGTTCTACGCGAGTGAAAAGAAGGTTTTGGAGCTTACGAGACAGCTTCATGAAGAGCTAAATTTGAACGCCTACATTACGCCAAAAAGGATGCGCTCGACCTTTTTGTCTTAGGAGTTTATTTTGTTTTGTTTCCTCCATTGTAAGCCCAAGAGGCATGTTTGTAATTAATTTGAACTTATAAATGCAATTGATGTTTGTTCCTTTTGTCTTAACAAATTTAAATCTTTTAAGTCCTTGAAAACATTGCATCCATATACCATGCATCATATCATGACAGGTTTTTCTCCACACAGGGTTCTCATCTGCTTAATGTTTATTTCAGTAGAGATGGCTCTAGAATAGACTATCAAGGACATTCAAACTCAAAATGCTCAACTTCAAGAAATGTTCTTGAACCTATCCAAGGGGCAAGAATAAGTGAAAGAACTCCTCACTAGGGGCATGACCATGGAGAATCCTGAGGACAATAAGGATGACCAGTTGGAACGGCTACAAACTGGGATAGCCACAATGAAGATCCAAATGATGGGATAGGTACTGGGCCAGACGGCTCTTATCCAAAACTTGGCTCTGGGACAAGAAGAGCTGAGAGCCCTCATCAACAAGCTTCATTAAGACGGATTCAACCGTATGAATAAACAATCGAGATTGGGGATCAAGTCGTTATTCAGCCTCCCATGAGACAAGAAGCCGGTTTAATGGAGAGTAGACCTTTCTAAATTGCTGCTACATTGCGAGCCCAACAACAACCTCGCCAACAACGAAAGGGGAATCAGCATAAGGAGGTCTCACCTAAGAGACAATTCACCAGAATTAGCATGTTGTTAGCTCAAGCGTTACAACACATGTTGAAGGTAGAGCTAATTACGTTAAAGGCTCCTCTCCGAAATCCCAATACTGTTACTCCTAGTTGCCACCCCAATGAGAGGTGGGCATATAATTTTGATAGTCCTGGACATGATACGAATGGTTTCTGGGCTCTGAAGAACAAAATTCAAGACCTAATCGACGAAGGAGTGTTGGAGTTTACACAAGACGGTCAACTGGAGCCCTTCTACCACCCCTTAAGGGCATCCATATGAAGTGACGGTCTAGGCGGAGGAATTTTCTGTTTATTCGAATTTTCATTTGTAATTTCTTTATTTGCTTAAACAATTATATTTATGTTAGACTTTGGTTATTCTCATTAATTCATTGCATGTGTTTGTCTTGAATTAATCCTTTAGTTTTCATCATATTCAAAGCTATGATTTTTACTCCCTTTTCGTGATATTCAACTCTCGTTAAAAGTTGCAAGCCTTTAGAGGGAGGATGACGAAAACAATGTCATAATCTCATACAGTGTAGTTTTGGATAGACCTTGCTGATGATGTATAGGCGTTTCTTTCAATCCCTAAACACTGGAGTTATAAGGAAGATAATCCCTAGTCAACCCCTTTTAGCCAAAGAAGTAGGAGTTTTCTTTTTCACACAAATTGAAACCTTTAATCAAAACCTTGGACAGGGTAGTCTCTCAGTTAATTAAAATGTGTGTTCGGTTGTGTTGTACCCCAAAATTTTCCCTCTCATTTATCAAGAATTTGCTCACAAAATCTCCTTTGACTCAAGACTGCACTAGGATTGATCAGCTCAAGACACCTCCTTAAGCATTGATGACCAAAATTAGGGTTTGAGTTTGCACAAGGATTTTTGAACTTCCAATGCCCCATATGACTTTCATGGATCATTATGGACCCCCAAGATCACTCATGTCAAGTTTCAAGCCTTATTTTTGCTCAGTCAATTGAGCAGTTGACCTAAAAATCAACTGTATTGGGGAAAAAGTCAACCATGGCCAATTTACAGTCAAACTTCATAATTTTTTATCCAAATCAACATTTTATACTCATATATATCATTTTATCAAGTTTTGACCTCAATTCCTCAATAAATTTGATCAAATCTCCAAAAGGGCAAAATGGTCAAAATTAGGGTTTTGACTGGGAAAGGGCAATTTCTGATTTTTGACCTAGAAAATTATCAATTAGTTTAAGGCATGATCTCAAGAGTCCAATTGCATCATTTTGACCTAATTCCATGGCTCAAAACATTGCAAGTCCATTGGATTGACAGATGAATTTTCAGTAACTGATCAAAAGTCAACTGTATACTGAAAAGTCAAACTTTGACTTTTTGGTCATGCCAAAGATCACAATTCAGCAAAACATGTCAAAATATGAAACTTATTCATGAATAAATCAAAAAGTCAAGATTTCATTTTGAAAAGTCAAAATTTCTAAACTTAGAAATTTTTCTAAGTGTTGAGAATTTCATGTTTTTTCATAACTTTGACCAAAATTTTCACCATGATGCAAGATGATTCAAGAGAAACTTCCAACATGAAAGTTATAGATCTCCATGAAATATACAAATTTTATTTACACAATTCCTTCCAAAAGTTTTTGGATCTCAAGTTATAATTTTAAGAACATGTGGTCATGAAACTAAACACTTAGTGAAATTTTCCCCCTAATTTGGTCAGGATTTTGACCCAACTTCATGGCACTTTTTCATATAGTTCCAATGGGAATCTTCAAAAGCAATTCAAATATTGGTTGTATATCACATTACAACCTTTCCAAAATGTCCAAGAACTCCTTGAGATCATTCTTGAGTAGGGAGAATCGAAGAGATGAAGTTAGGGTTTTATCACTTGATTTACAAGGCATTTTTGTGATGAACCAATTTCAAAATTCAAAGTATGATGCATAACCACTATTTTTAAGGCCTAAAACTTGTTAGGCACTCCATAGTTAATGGCTTTCACAGCTGTTAGAGGTTGCATCTCAAGCATTCAATGCATGGACATGCTTTATATCCATTTTTGGAAGAAAGGTTACATTGCCATTTTGATAAAGTGACTTTTGCATAAAAACTTGTTCTTGAGCCTTACACTTGTTCTCTTCTGATCACACAAGTCCTATAACTCATGAGAAATGTTTAATACACTTACAATCACTCAGCCCATGCTTGTACTACACATTGAAACTTGGTTTCCCTCTTTTCTTGAAAATCAAGTAACCTAGCCTAAAGCTTGTAACTTGTACTTCTGACTTGCCAATGCACTCAAGACCTTTTGCTTATAGATATATAAACTATTTTCAAGCTAACGCATGAATGCTTAAGCCCTGAAAACACCAAAAACTCATAATCATCAAAAACACTTCAAAACTTGTCATTTCTGAGTTTTGAAGCCAATCTTTAAATCTACTCATGCGTTTCTTGGCCTTTTGTTTTCAAAAGCTTCTAAACAACATACACAAACAATCCCAACACCTGAAGCATCATTGTAACACCTCAATCATCATCCACAATTTTCAAAAATAGAGATTTTCACTTTGACTTCTCCAGAACTCCTCATGCCCTTTCAACTCAAGCTAAGCAGTCCATTAGCTTCCTGGGAACTTGAGGAAGCTAACCCAACCATTGGAACTCCTTGAAAGTTGCTCAAACTTCAAACCCGATACCCTTTTGCAAGGTAAGTTTTCTAACTTTGGAACTCTTCATACAGGCATCATCAATTATTTATTTGTGAACAAAACATGTAGACATCATTGCCCTGAAGCTAACCATGTCCATAGTTTCCATTAATTTTGCCGGATCTTAGAGAATTTTGAGATTGAAATTTCTGAGTTTTTAGGGTTCAGATTAGGGCCATTGAAATTCATGATTATCTTTGATCTATAGTTTTAATACTTTACATTTCTGAAACTGTGAGGAAATTTGTTACAAGTTTCATGTTTACAGTCTTCATTTTTGTTGAGAAATGAACAAGTTACAGTTGGTCTGGCTGGAGATTAAAGATGAAGTGTAAATCCTGGCGCATTTTGTATCATATATTTATTGTTTTGCTTATTTTAATGGATGTATAGACACCCCAATGGTAGAAGTGCGCGCCTGTAACCTTTGGGACTTAGGTTCGAGCCCCAGTGGTACCCATTTGATTTTTTTCACATTTTTTTTGCTTTCTGACTTTGTTTTTGCAGGCGCTGGGCTTCATCTTTAGGCCTTGTTTTTGTTTTTACTTTCTAACCCCCATGTGGACTATTTGCACCCCTGACCAAATTTTATTTTATTTTCTTATTTTCTTTTTATATGTTTTCTTAATTATTTTTCTAACATTAAAAAATCACAAAAATACAAAAAAAAAATAGTAGATTTATATTTTAACTTAGTTTATTTATTTTTTTCTCAACAAAAATTATTTTGTTTAATCAATACTTCATTTATTTACTAATTATCTTTGTAAATATTAAAACTAGGTTATTATTTATTTTCTTTTAAACCAATTAAAATATATTATTTTAATATAAAAAGACCAAAAAAATATTTTATAATACTACAAATTATTTTAAAGACAAAAATACAAAAAAATACTTTTCTTATAAAACCTAATTTCTTTTATTTTAATTAAATAGATCTAGGGTTTTGTTTAAAAATCTTTTCTTAGTAAATTTAGGGTTTACTTTTTATTATGTTTGTAGGTGTTTAGGTATTGGCTTGCATTTTTGGTAAATCCCAAGTGTATGTGTGAATGTCATGACTGATGTCATAACATTCTAGTTCAGGTTGTACTAACTCATTAGGTACATTTGCAGAAAAATATTGTAATTCAAATACTGATGTTTATAAGTGTGTATCTGAGCATTTTTGCAAAATGATCACATTTTGCTAAATCAGTAGACAGGTTTTCTCAGATGTCATAACAGATGTTATGACATCCTGTTCTGAACTAACAGGATTGCAGGATTGGATAAGTCTGAGTTTTTTCAGGAAATAACTCAGTCCTTTCTGAACAGAATCCTGCGTTTTCTGAGGGATAACCTAGCTCAACCCTAACCTGGTTAATAAAGTCCTGTGACCTGGTCTTTAGGTCAAACGGAATTAACCCTAGGTTTTTGGAAACCCTAACTGAAGTTGCAGCTGCTATATATTCAACGGAGCTGCTGTTTTTCAAGTATCGCTGATGATTGATTAGAAGATCAATTTGTAATCTGTATAGATTTGTTTATTTGTACTCCAAGCAATTATCATTGTGATAAGTGCCTTGGAATAGGTTTCTATTTGTAAGGGTTGTGTAGCACTCAAAGCTTTGAAGCAAGAGTGTTTGAATGTCCCTTGACTAAAGCTGTGAAGCAGAGTCAAGTTAGTTGTGTACATCACTCAAAGCTGTGAAGCACGAGTGATTGTGTTGCTTGATTAAAAAGCTGTGAAGCTTAATCAAGTGTGTGTTTTTGAAGAGTGTCTTCATCAATTCTTAAGTCAAATTGGTTTATGTATCACTGCTGTGATTGAGGGGGAGTGAGTTGGTACTCAGGTTTAAGTTGTACTTAGATTGGAATTGCATTGGGTAGGTCTTAAGTGAAGGAGATAAACTGGTTGGTTTATTCCTGAATTAACATCTCTTATAGTGGATTCTCTCCCTGGCTTGGTAGCCCCCAGAGTAGGTGTTGTTGCACACTGAACTGGGTAAACAATTGACTGTGTTCTTTATTGCTTTTGTATTTACTGTCATATAGTAAGTCAGATACGGTGTCATAACATTGAACGTGACATTGAGTATCTGCAGCCAGAATTTCAATTGGCATCAGAGCAGGCACCCTGCCTGTATTACTGGGTGAGATCTAGGGATATCACTTTCTGGCACTATGGACAAAGAAGGAGTTTTTGGAAATAGACCACCCATTCTGGATGGAACCAATTATGACTACTGGAAACCTCGTATGATTGCCTTCCTAAAATCTCTGGACAAAAAGGCTTGGAGAGCTGCTGACAAAGGATGGATTCATCCCACCATAACTGAGAGAGATGGGAAAATCAGTCTGAAACCTGAGGAAGATTGGAGTAAAGAAGAAGATGAGTTAGCTCTGGGAAATTCAAAAGCTCTAAATGCCTTGTTCAATGGAATTGATAGAAACATTTTCAGACTAGTACATCAATATGAACTGGCCAAGGAAGTTTGGGACACTCTCAGAACTACTCATGAGGGCACTTCCAAAGTAAAAATGTCAAGGCTTCAGATGTTGACCACTAAGTTTGAGAATCTAAAAATGATGGAAGATGAAACCATTCATGAGTTTCACATGAACATCTTGGAGATTGCCAACACCTCAGGAGCACTGGGAGAAAAAATGAGAAGAAAAACTGGTAAGGAAGATTCTCAGATCCTTGCCTAAAAGATTTGCAATGAAGGTAACTGCCATAGAGGAAGCCCAGGACATTAGCAAGTTGAAAGTGGATGAACTTATTGGGTCTCTTCAGACTTTTGAGATGGGGATCACTGATAATGGTGACAAGAAGAACAAAAGCATAGCACTTGTATCCAACACTGATGTTGAATACAAGGAGGATGAAGAAGAAAACATATCTGAAGCTATTGCCATGCTTGGAAGACAATTCAACAGGCTCATCAAAAGAATGGACCCAAAGTCAAGGTCTAATGTTCATAACATTCCCTCTGACATTGACAGTTCCAACAGAAGATCAAGGTCAGAAGATAAGGGAAACCAAGGCAGAGGTATTCAATGCCATGGATGTGAAGGATATGGACATATTCGAGCTGAATGTCCTACCTTTCTTATCAAAACTCATTATCAAACTGGAGGCTGAAAAAAGGGTGAATCTTGAAACTATAAGTCATCTAGAAGGAGAAGTTCAATTGCTGAACTCACAACTGAATCAAATGACCAAATCTGTCAAGATGTTGACCAATGGAACAGACAAATTGGAAGAGATCCTTCAGGCTGGACAAAATATGGGAAATAAATCTGGATTAGGATTTGTGGAAGCAAAGAAATCTGGTACTGGTAAGCAAATGTCAAAACGGATGTCTCAACACAACTCTCAACATCAGGGATAGAGACATATGAAGAAGAGGTACCAAAGATGGAAATGTCATCATTGTGGGAGATATGGTCACATAAAGCCCTTCTGCTTCAGACTACATGGATATCCTAATCAGAACTCAGGTGTCAAACCTAAGTCTAAAAAGGTACTTCATGTTCCTAAATGGAAGAAAAAGGCTGTTGCACTGATAGCTCACACTTCCCTGAGGGTCTCTGCAAAGGAAGATTGGTACTTTGACAGTGGATGTTCCAGACACATGACTGGATTCAAAAATCTCCTCAATAATGTTATGCCTCACACCACCAGTTTTGTGACCTTTGGAGATGGTGCTAAAGGTGAAGTCAAAGGAGTTGGTAATTTGGACTGCCCTGGAGTTCCAAGTCTGAATAAAGTACTGCTGGTAAAAGGGTTGACTACTAATCTCATTAGTATCAGTCAATTATGTGATCTAGGATTCATGGTCAACTTCTCAAGATCTGAATGTCTAGTATTTAATGAAAAACTAGATGTTGTAATGAGGGGAATCAAATCCAAAGATAACTGTTACGTGTGGCAGCCTGAGAACACTGATATCTCTACTATGTGTCAAATCATCAAAGAAGAAAAAGAGATGAAACTGTGGCAGCATAAGCTTGGAAGAATAAAAAAGGCTATGGAAGCTGTCAGAAGAACTCCAAAACTACAGGCTGATAATATATGTGATGTGGCAAATAAACTTGAAGAAGAATGTGTTGTCAGAACCTTAAGTCATCTTGACAAGGATGTTGGAAATAACAAGTCTAATAAATTCTGGTCAAAACAGATGCTCCCTGAGTACAATGTTACACAAGATGTTGTGACATTGTGTTGTGACAATCTGAAAACAATCAACATTTCCTTGAACCCTATTGACTTTGAAGAGAAGAAGTCATTTAAACTGGAACATAGTTTCTATAAGCTTCAGTTAACTGATTCTTCTACCAAGGCTCTTGTTGGAAATAAACCTGAAAATTTGAGGGGCAGGTTGGGTATTCACCAACATGAGAAATTATAGCAATTAATTTTGCTTAAAACAAGGGTTGAAGGGATTAATTTTATTAAGTCTATATTTGGTGGGTTAATCATATTCTTTCACAATTCCTTCAAAAGCCTTAAGAAGTTGAAGAGACTCCCTTTTATCCCCTACCTCTCAGTTCCTTGCAACCTGTTTTCTCCTCCAAATCAAGATTTTTCTCAAACTGCTACCATTACTCAAAGTCAATCAAAATGTCTCAGACATCGTCTTCAACCATGGCAGCTTCGTCTTCCTCATCATCGGCATCATCTGATCAAGATTCTAGGGCAATCACTACATGCATAGAATCTGAAGTTCTTGAGGTCACTCCTCTCAGGGAGATGGCAACTGACCCAGCCAGAGTCAAAAAGCTCAGAACCAGACATGCAGGAAGAGCTCAAGCTACAGCCTCTGTATTGCTAGGAGATTGATGAAAAGAAAGAGTAGTCAGAATGATAAACCTGATGCTAAGAAATCCAAGGCTGAAGGGATGGCTGAGAAAAGTATTCAGACAAAAGGGAAGAAGGCACAGGTGCAGACTGCTAGACAACCAATCTCTAAGAAAAGTAAAGAACCTGAAACTTCTGATTCTGATGATGAATCAGAATTTGAGATTGATATTGAAGAAACTCCCATCAGAAGGAAGCTCCCATCCAGCAAGATTGCTAGAGTGCCTGAAGTGCCAACAGACAACATCTCCTTTCATCATCCTGACAATGCAAACAGATGGAAGTATGTTTGCTTAAAGAGAATAGCCTTGGAGAGAGAACTCAACAATGATGCCTTGGAGTGCAAAGACATCATGGATCTGATCAAGAATGCTGGGCTAATGAAGACAGTGATAAAGTTTAACAAATGTTATGAAAATCTGGTTAAGGAGTTTGTAGTGAACTTGTCAAATGATTGTGTTGATGGAAGGTCAGCTGACTTTGAGAGTGTGTTTGTTAGAGGAAGAAGGGTCAAGTTCTCTCCATCAGAAATCAACAAGTTTCTTGGAAGAACAAATAAGGACTGTCCTGATCTAGAGGCAACTGACAATGAAGTTTGTCTAACCATCACAGCCAGGCAAGTAAAGTGCTGGCCATTGAAAGGGAAGCTGAATGCTAGTAAACTCAGCATGAAATTTGCCATCTTGCATAAAATAGGTGCAACAAACTGGGTGCCTACAAATCACAAATCAACTATCTCCACAGGATTGGGGAGATTTATCTATGCTGTAGGAACCAAGACTGCCTTTGACTATGGAAGGTACATCTTTGAACAAACTTTAAAGCATGCTGGCAGTTATGCTGTCAAAGGACCAATTGCCTTTCCCTCCCTCCTTTGTGGAATCATCCTTGCACAATTCCCTGATATCCTTGTGGCAAGAGATACAGTCTGCAAAAGAGCTCCTGCCCTTGGCCTGCACTACAAATTGTTTCAGGGATCTCATGCTCCAGACATTGTCATAACATCAGCTGAGACATCGTCTGTAAAGACCCAGTCCAAGACATCAGATGTCATAGCTGTTTTAAAAGAAACTTGCAAAGATCTGGATACTAGAAAAAGGACCCTAGAAAGTCTAATTGCCAGGCTAGAAAAGGAGGAAGCTGAAGAAAGCAGAAGGGAAGAAGGTGTAGAAGCTGAAGGACAGCTCAACATTGAAGAAACTAGCTCCTCTGAGTCTGATGACAGTACTTGAAGGTTGATTGCTGCTTGGTGGTGTTGCTGGTGGAGTTTGGAAGTGTGTTTTGCTGTTGTCTGCTGCTGATCTCATTATTTTGTTTTGGATAACTGTAAAATTTTCTGAACATGTATCTTTGGCCCATTTGTGGCTAAAGAGGGGGAGAATATTTTGGTACTTGCTTAATTAGTACTTGACATTCTGTGTTCTATTTTTCTGCTATTTCTGCTGCTATCTATCTCTGATTGTTTTAGGGTCTTTAGCCAAAAATATGCCAAAGGGGGAGTTTGTAGGTGTTTAGGTATTGGCTTGCATTTTTGGTAAATCCCAAGTGTATGTGTGAATGTCATGACTGATGTCATAACATTCTAGTTCAGGTTGTACTAACTCATTAGGTACATTTGCAGAAAAATATTGTAATTCAAATACTGATGTTTATAAGTGTGTATCTGAGCATTTTTGCAAAATGATCACATTTTGCTAAATCAGTAGACAGGTTTTCTCAGATGTCATAACAGATGTTATGACATCCTGTTCTGAACTAACAGGATTGCAGGATTGGATAAGTCTGAGTTTTTTCAGGAAATAACTCAGTCCTTTCTGAACAGAATCCTGCGTTTTCTGAGGGATAACCTAGCTCAACCCTAACCTGGTTAATAAAGTCCTGTGACCTGGTCTTTAGATCAAACGGAATTAACCCTAGGTTTTTGGAAACCCTAACTGAAGTTGCAGCTGCTATATATTCAACGGAGCTGATGTTTTTCAAGTATCGCTGATGATTGATTAGAAGATCAATTTGTAATCTGTATAGATTTGTTTATTTGTACTCCAAGCAATTATCATTGTGATAAGTGCCTTGGAATAGGTTTCTATTTGTAAGGGTTGTGTAGCACTCAAAGCTTTGAAGCAAGAGTGTTTGAATGTCCCTTGACTAAAGCTGTGAAGCAGAGTCAAGTTAGTTGTGTACATCACTCAAAGCTGTGAAGCACGAGTGATTGTGTTGCTTGATTAAAAAGCTGTGAAGCTTAATCAAGTGTGTGTTTTTGAAGAGTGTCTTCATCAATTCTTAAGTAAAATTGGTTTATGTATCACTGTTGTGATTGAGGGGGAGTGAGTTGGTACTCAGGTTTAAGTTGTACTTAGATTGGAATTGCATTGGGTAGGTCTTAAGTGAAGGAGATAAACTGGTTGGTTTATTCCTGAATTAACATCTCTTATAGTGGATTCTCTCCCTGTCTTGGTAGCCCCCAGAGTAGGTGTTGTTGCACACTGAACTGGGTAAACAATTGACTGTGTTCTTTATTGCTTTTGTATTTACTGTCATATAGTAAGTCAGATACGGTGTCATAACATTGAACGTGACATTGAGTATCTGCAGCCAGAATTTCAATGTTAATTAATTATTTTACCCCTTAATTAATTAGGTTAAAAAAAGCCATTTTCTCTAAAAATCCAAAAATATCCATTTACTTTACATTTCACATTTTTGTACATTTATTTATCTTGTACATTATATTCATTTAATTCCTTTTACATTTTTATAAATTCAATATGGTTGTAATAGATTAATTAGGTTTATATTCTTGCAATCCTCATTTACTATTTGTACACCCCCCTCCCATAAGTATTGTAATAGCGTAGTAACTTTAAATTCCTCAATTTATCGCTTTATATATAACATGCTAGTAATTAGGGTTTGTATGGAAAGACTAAAACCAAACTTAGAAAACCCTAATTCAAGACAAAAATCAAGCATGAAAATAATCCATTTTCACACAAGCACCACTAAGGTAAATCCATTTGGTTGCCTTACAAAATGGACATATTACGCATGTGAGGTATCTTAGCAAAAATAGGCAAATACAAGATCATAGTCCCTCGATGACACTATCTAAGTTGCCTTTCAAATGATCTTAGTCCCTAAAAAAGAATGCTAAGATACCTTGCAACATTGCTAATCATGGTTATACGATGACCCACACCCCTCCCGCTTACATCCAAAGATAGGGTTACTTACCAAATCAATGGGAAGATAACAATTTCAAAGGAAAAAGAAAATGAACAAGAAAGACATTTGAGTAGGTAGAATGATCCTAATTACTTGCTCCATTTCAAAACCAACATCCTTGTTATTTTCAAAACAAACACCCACACTTTCAAAACCTCTTACAAACTTGAAAACATTTTCAAAATATCAAATATCTTTGTATACATTCTTACGAACGAGAATCATTATAAAGATTTCCTAAACAATGGCCTCTCTACAAAATACTTTCAAAAAACACACAAAGCACAATTTCAAATAAAAAGCAAGTGATCTAGCAAGTAACTAAGAGCCCATGGAAAACCATGGATGAAAAGGGTGATAATACCTTCCCTTTTCATAATCTACTCCCCGAACTCAAGAAATAATCTCAAAGGTATTTCATGTGCTTTTTCACCTTTCCTTTTGGATAAAAGAAAAGTAGGTGGCAACTCTTGCTAACCGCAACATTTGCGATCAAACGCAGAACACCCAAGTCAGTTCTCCCACCGTATCACAGGTTACAAGCTTTCACTTCGTACACAACGAATGACATCAAGAACGTCTTTTTGAATCAAAAGACGGCGATGGTTCCCTATCAAATAGGCAGTCATTATTTCTCAAGAGAAAAGCCCGCTAAGTCAAAACCTACGAAGGAGACTTAAGAGAAAAAAATTGGGGCATCCCGTTGGCTGTAATCTCAAAACAAGAACAGTCAGGAAAAAATTAGGGACAATAAATCAAAAAATAGGTCACTACAGATCCTCAATAAAAGATTGAAAATATTGCAAAAATGACTGCTTTCACGAATAAACGTTCAGTATCTGAACCATCACCAAAACTTCAATCCAGATTCAATAAGAGTTCAAATGCACAATTGACCGAGTTTAGGACTGGAGAACATAACGAAGAACGGGCGGGTACAAATACACTTTGAGCCATATCCTTTGTTTCTTAAAATGTGAACAAAGCCACGCTACAACCTTACTCGACCAACTTGGCCATTAGGAAGTAGTGAGATAACCGGTTTCGGTGTAAAGCTTAAAATTGGTTGATACTCGATGCTACACTCATTGAGACTTGACTCCTGAATTTTGTTTGGTTGCGAGTCAATTGCCTACCGAATGAAGCTTGTGGGAAAGGTCAATGATATTGAGATTCCTTAGAACCCGGTTACTATTAACTAGGACAGGCTGAGCCAACTAAACTTCAAGAGGGTACTTACCTAAAAAACTCCTTGCAAGCCTAAACCTAAGGACTTGTCTAATTTGTGTGAATATGATTATTTGCATATAAATTTACTTACTTTGCATATTTGTACATAACATCATAACATCGTACCATAGCACTTTCAATAACATTGAACCATAGCATTTCAAGGATCTCGAGGGCCTATGATGCAGGGTCACGTTGAACTATATGTCTATCAAGGGAAAAGAGGATTTATTTTCCTCTGACCAAACACCATCAAAGATCAAGTACAACAAACTTGAGTCAAGGGCTAAAACCCACTTGACACAGTGAGCTTAATTCTTGTGGAAGGACATCCACCAATACAAAGTTCTCCAATCAAAATTGTAAGTGACTACTAACATTTACCCCACGAGATCCTTGAAAACATGCATCCACATATCATGCATCATATCATGACAGGTTTCTCCCATACAAGTCTCCTTATCTTCCTACTGTTATTTCAGTAGAGATGTCTCTAGATCAGACTATGAAAGACATCCAGGCTCAAAATGCTCAACTTCAAGAGATGTTCTTGAACCTATCCAAGGGACAAGAAGAGGTGAAAACTCTCCTCACAATGGGCATGGTCATGTGGAATCCAGAGGACACCAAGGATGATCAGTTGGAAAGGCTACAAATTGAAATGGCAACAATGAAAGTCCAAATGATGGGATAACTGGTGGGCCAGATGGCTCTTATTCAAAACCTGGCTCAAGGACAGGAGGAATTGAAAGCCCTTGTCGACAGGCTTCATCAAGACAGATACAACCAAATGGGGCACAAAACCAGGATTAGAAATCAGGTCACTACTCAGCCTCCCATGAGACAAGAAGTCGATTTAAGGGAGAGAAGACCTTCCCAAATTGTTTCCACGACATGAGCCCAACAACAACTTCGTCAACATCAACCGGAAAATCAGCAAAGGCAAAGCGAGCCCAAAAGACAATTTACTAAGATCAACATGTCACTGGCTCAAGCGCTACAACACATGTTGAAGGCAGAGCTGATTACGTTAAAGGCTCCTCTCAGGAACCCAAATACTTCCGCTCCTACCTATCATCCGAATGAAAGGTGTGCATACCACTTTGATAGTCCGGGACATGACACAAACAACTGTTGGGCTCTGAAGAATAAGGTTCAAGACATGATTGATGCCAAGGAGATCGAGTTTGACCCTCCGGAGACTCCAAACATAATCACTGCTCCTATGACGAATCATTGAAAGCTTTTGTTCATTTGAATTTTCAAGTTGTAATCTCTTTTTTTATTCAAACAATTATCTATTAATGTCAAACTTTGTTTCATTAATGCATTGTATATGTTTGTCTTGAATTCATCCGTTCGTTTTCTCTATATTTAAACTATGCCTTTTACTATCTTTATGACATTCAACTCTTGCTAAAAGATACAAGCCTTTAGAGGGAGGATGACAAAAACAATGTCGTGATCTCATACAGTATGCTTTTGAACAGACCCTGCTGACGATGTACAGGCGTTCTTTCAAAGCCTAAACACTTGAGTTATAAGGAAGACAATCCCTAGTCAACCCCTTCGAGCCAAAGAAGTAGTAGTTTTTCTTTTTACACAAATTGAAACCTTTAATCAAAACCTGGGGCAGGGTAGTCTCTCAGTTAATTCAAATGCACGTTCAAATCGCAAACTCTCATCTCGTAATTACAACGAATGACATTAAAACATTTCTCTGGAATCAAAAGACGGTGATGGTTCCCTACCAAATAGGCAGTCATTATCTCTCAAAATGAAAATTCCACTAAGTCAAAACCTACAAAGGAGGCTTAAAAAAAACTGGGGCATCCCGCTGACCGTAATCTCAAAACAAGAACAGCCAGGCAAAAATTAGGGATAACAAATAAAAAAAAAAGGGTCACTACAAATCCTCAACAAAATGAAAAATGATGCAAAAAAATGACTGCCTTCTGATAAACTAAACTTGTCTGAACCATCACCAAAACGTCAGTCCAGACTCAATTGGAGTTCAAACGTAAAATTAACTGAGTTTAGGACTGAAGAACGTCATGAAGAGCGGGTGGTTACAAATAAATTTTGAGCCTTTATCCTTTGTTTCTTAAACCGTGAACCAAGCCATGTTACAACCCTTCAAAAGTCCTAATTGAAGCATGGGTTAGTTCGAAAGCATATTGTTACAAAAGGTATCCCGACTCCTGTAAGGCTTACTCTAAATCCTGAGTTGAATTCACATTCTTAAAAAAAATTATTTTATCTGCTAAAACACATTTTTAAAACTTCAAGACAAACGTAAACTTTGTATTGTTTGAATATAGTTACTTGTTTGACAACGGAGAAATCCACACGATGATTATTCGTTGAACAAAAATATTCAATGAACAGAATCACTTCAAGTGGGAAGGAACTTACAATGATAAATCTCCTATAAGAAAGGGGGCATGACATGTCACTATCCAACTCGTCTGGGGCAGTCAAGTCAAAATTCCGAGAAATCTCTCATGAAATGCTGAATAACCAAGGGCAGGTCTGCATTTGAATCACTTGGGGGCATTGAACATGAATCCCAGTAAAGGGTCACATACGACCAAGCAAATATTTTCTGGAAGTGCTACAGCACTTACTACTAGGGGCAGTGACAAATTCCCACAAATTCCTTTTCATAGGGTGATCCCTAGTCAAGTCCCCACAGAGACATCTCTATAAGGTTTTCCCCACGGAATAAACTTCACAGATAAGGGTCCAAAACCCACAAGGCCAAATTCATGGATATCCTCACAGAATTATCCCTACAAAGTTGGATCCATGCAATCCCCATCTAGAGTTTCAATCTCCGGAAAACCTCTCCCCAAATGAGTTGATCTCAAGAATCCTCGAAGATTTATGCTAAAAGAAAACACCTCTCCAGCAGATTTGGAACAGGGTTTATTTCCCCAACAAACTACAGAATCCCCATCTTGAGCTTGCCCCTCCGACTATTACAAATCAAGGGACCACAACCCCTCTTACCTAGTAGACTTCTCTACAATCCCCAGTGAGTTGCCGTAAAACCCGGGAGACAGCTAGATAAGAGTTAACTTCCTTATCCCTAACAAGTTGTTAACTTCCTTTCTCTTCCAATCAAGAGATAACTCCTCAGTAGAGAAACGGGAAACTAAGACTCCTGAACTCTTTTCCCCAAGAAGGAATCAACACTCTCCACAGATGTTCCCTCAAGAAAAATCAACGTCCCCCAGTGGAGTTTTCCTCAAACAACAAAACAGGAATCCCCAGCGGAAACATTCCAAAACAAGGTCTGGAGGTGTGCATACTCTTCGTCCCCAACAGCGGTCCGAGATTTAACTTCCCAAAACTCCCCAGCATTTGTCAAGGATTTATTTTCCAAGACAAAGTTACATTTAAACAACATTCATAGCATATGCATACGAAACACAAATAGCGCAATCTCATTTATTTTGAGAAACATCATTACACCATGCGTTCATAAATCATGGCATTACATACAAGTAACTCTTTACCTTTTCAGGAAAGATCAATCAAACAGATAATTATCATCAGCAATTTTCAACAGTTCTAGATTAATACCTGAAACAAGACAGGAAAACTATTTGTGAACGACTGACTATAGATTTATACCTGAAACCAGACATGGAAACTATCTACATGAAATGATTAAATATTAACTCCCAAAACCAGAAGGGAAAAATATCTTTCTTTCGCATAGGTCAGAGATTAACACCTGAAACCAGACAGGACAACTATCTTGACGACCAACGATAGCAAGTTTCAGATTAATACTTGAAACAAGACAGGACAACTATATACATGAAATGATTGGAGATTTATTCTGATTCTTTTCCAGTTTAAGATTATTCAAGACCTCTGCTGGTTCAGTTAAATCGGTTAATGGTTTATCTTGATTTCGTTCCGGTAGACACTTTCTCTGGTTCAGTTAAATCTCTCCAAAGATTTATCCTGATTCTTTTCCAATTAGTGATTATTCAAGACCTCTGCTGGTTCAGTTTAAATTGATCAATGCTTTATCTTAATTCTATTCCGGTAGACACTTTCTATGGTTCAGTTAAATCGCTCCAAAGATTTATTCTGATTATTTTCCAGTTAAACATTATTCAAGACCTCTGTTGGTTCAGTTTAAATTGATCAATGGTTTATCCTGATTACGTTCCGGTAGACACTTTCTCTGGTTCAATTAAATCGCTCCAAATATTTATTCTGATTCTTGTCCAGTTAAAGATTATTCAAGACCTTTGTTGGTTCAGTTTAAATCGATCAACGGTTTATCCTGATTCTGTTCCGGTAGACACTTCTTCTGGTTTAGTTTAAATTAACCAAAGATTTATTCAGATTCTTTTCCAGTTGAAGTCAAGCTTAGACTGAGCCTAATTTTTGTCAACAATAACTTTTGGGTGGCATTTATAAGCCCATCTCCGACAACTCTCCATCACCTCTCCAAATGGAATCTTTAAGCCTATTCCCTACACAATCAACAACTACATCATCGAGTGCAAATTTCTGGGCACTCTAGTGTTCAATCATCTTCCACCTTCAAGTCACGAATGGAGGACTCGCCAATCTAACTCTTCAGATTTAAGAAGATTGAACAGGGGCAGCTGTTGTACCCTAAAATTTTCCCTCTCAATTTCTCAAGATATTCCTCACAAAGATTTTCAAAAGCTCAAGTTTGCATAAGTACAAAGCAAATCGAAAGGAGTGATTGCAGACAATAGTTCGAATTCAAAATCTGGAAAATGGCCTCCTTCGATGCAAGCTTGATTCACCAGCTTTCGATTGAGCATCTGGCATCTTTCAAACTTGTCTCAAATTCCCAGGATTCGATTGAGAAAATGGCCTTTTGCATGCTTGCTTAATACAAGCTTCGATTGAACAAATGGTCATCTTCATGCTAGCTTCGACTGGGCATTGTTTTCCTTTGAAATAGCTTCGACTGGGCATTGTTTTCCTTCGATTCAGAAGTCAAGAGCTTCCTGTTGGTGTCCTTTGATTCAGAAGTCAATGGCCTTCTGAAGGCTTCCTTTGATTCAAAGCAGGGACCTCCTGCATGAAAGCTTCAATTGCACCATTGGCCTCATTCTTGGTTTACTTTCAATTCATAAATCAATGGCCTCTTACAGTATTTGTTTCGATTCAAGAAGCAATGGCGTCTTGCCTGCTTGCTTTAAATTCACAAGGCAGGAACTCCTTTCATGCTTGCTTCGATTCCACCCTTGAAAACTTCCAACACACATAGTTGGTGGCCCATTCGAAGGACATGCATTGGTAGATTTAAAAGACATACCTGGGTGTCTGCTGTACCCCAAAATTTTCCCTCTCATTTATCAAGACTTTTCTCACAAGATTTCTTTGACCCAAGACTGGATTAGGGTTTGGTCAGCTCAAGACATCTTATCTTGTACTGACAACCCAAAATTAGGGTTTGAGTTTACACAAGGATTTTTGGAATATCAATGCTTCATATTACTTTCAAACATCATTATGGATCCCTAAGATCACTCATGACAAGTCTCAAGCCTTCAACCACATTTTAGATCAGTCAATTGGACAGTTGGCCTAAAAATCAGATGTATTGGGGGAAAAGTCAACCATGGCCAATTTACAGTAAAACTTCATAATTTTTTATCAACATCAACATTTTAAACTTGTATGTGTTATTTGGTCAAGTTTGGATCACAATTCCTCAAGAAATTTGATCAAATCATCCAAAGGGCAAAATGGTCAAAATTAGGGTTTCTGACTGAGGAAGGGCAATGTCTAATTTTTAACCTAGCAAATGACCAATTGAGTTAAAGCATTATTTCAAGGATTCAATGGCATCATCTGGACTTAATTACATGGCTCAAAACATCTCAAATTCATTGGATTGACAGATGAAATTTGCAGTCAACTGATCAAAAGTCAATTGTATACTGAAAAGTCAAACTTTGACTTTTTGGTCAAAATCAAGTGCCAAGGGTCATAATTCATATAAACATGTCAAAATGTGAAACTTGTTCATCAAGAAAACCAAATTTGAAAATTAGGGTTTGAATTTGAAAATTTTCCTAACTTAGAAATTTTCTAAGTATAGAAAATTTTCTTATTTTTTTCTCAACTTTAGGCCACTTTTTCACCATGATGCATAATGATTCAAGGAAAGTTCCCAACATGAAAGTTGTAGACCTCCATGAAATCTACAACTTTTCTTCACACACTTTTCCCTAAAGATGCTTGGATCTCAAGATATAAATTTATGAATACATGGTCATGAACTAAATAACTTAGTGGAATTTTGCCCTAATTTAGGCAGGTTTTGGACCCAACTTCATGGCACTTTTTCACCTAGTTCCAAGAGATATCTCAAAATTCATTTCAAAGATGAATTATAGATAACATTGCAAGCTTTCCAAAATGTCCAAGAACTCCTCAAGATCATTTTTGAGTAGGGAGAATCGAAGAGATGAATTTGACAATTTCTGACTTTTTGTCCAAGCCATATCATGATGAACACAAATGCAAATCAATCCTATGCTGCCTAATCCATGCTTTACAGGTAAAAAACTTGTACCACACTCCTTAATTAATTGCTTACTCAGTTGACAAAGCTTTGATCCATGCCTTTGATCCATTATCCAACTTGCACTTCCATTTATGGCAAAAAGGGACCATTGCCATTTTGAAAAAGATTAACTTTTGCAAACTTTACAATCTTGAGCATTGGACATGTCCCCTTGGCACATACAAGTACCACATACCTAAGGCAACTTGTAGAGAAGAAATACCAACCCTAAGCCATCCAGTACAAGCATGTAAAGCTTTGTCTTATCACTTTACTTAAAATACAAGAAAAGTGGCAAAAAGGCTAGAACAGGCACAGTTGTTAGAGGGTTGACATCAAACCATTTCAATACTAATATACAAACATTATGCAACACAATACACGTTTAGCAAAGGCCTGAAACACTCCCAACCAGAAAAACACCAAAAATTTGTCCAAACCTGCAGATTCTGCATAAGCATACCCATCTTCCATTTGGCTCATGCGTTTTGAGTTTTGATCATTCAAACATCTTACATACTTGATATCAAACCCATCCAGGCCTTCATCCCTGTTCTGAAATCACTTTTCCATCATCTGCCATTATTGACTTCGGAGCTTGCATTTTTACTTGGCCAAGGAGTTTCAGCTACTTTCAGAGCAAGGCAAGGGTTGGAATACATCTAGGGAAGTTCAAGGAAGCTCAAGCAAGCATCAGGCCTCCATCAAAATCATCCCAGTTTCATCCACGATTCCAACTGAAGGAGGTAAAATCTCAAACTCTATCTCCTTGTACAAGCAACCATAGGCCACGATTTATGAATAAAAAATGTAGTCTTCATCATAACGAAACTGTACATATCTTTATCTTGCATTGATTTTACTTGTGCTGAGAGAATTTGGAACTTGAAATTTCTGGAAATATTAGGTTAAAATTTAGGGCTTTTAAAATTCTCTTTGATCTTTGACAGTTAGCTTACATAATTTATATGGTTGGAATTGTGAGTTCAAGTACTACAACTTTCATGTTATGAGTTTTTATTTTCATGAAAGTATGAGGGAGTTACAGGACGTCTGGCCAAGCTTGACGAAGAAGATGAAATACAGGGCAAGGACTTGTTTTGGGTTATATTGTTTTTGTTTTCCTTAAGACAATGGAAGTATAGCCACCCCAGTGGAAAAGTAGCACGCTGGTGAGACCCATGTCCTGGGTTCGAACCTGCGCGCTACTTTTATATTTTTCCCTTTTCCATTTTTGCTATTTTTGCAGGTTGGGCTTGGTCTTTTGGGCCAGGATTTTTTGCTACTATCATCACTACTAATCTGCTACATCACCCCCCCTTGCCAACTTTTTTACATTTTTACTTTTTATTTGTTTTATTTTCATATTTAATATTTTAAATATTTTATTCAATATATAAAAATCCCAAAAAATATAAATTAATAATATTGCACTTTTATTTTATTTTTATTTTATTTCTCACATAAGAATATATTTTATTTTAATAGGATATCATTTATTCTCTTAATAAACTTGTAAATATAATTAAACATATTTAGTTCAATTTATTTTTAATTTCATACTTATAAATACTTATTTTTGCATATATATAATTTTATATTTTCCTACAATATTATTTATCATTTTTAATACAAGAAAATACACAAAATAATACCTATAAAAACTTTATTTTCTCTTAAAATAATAGTTAGGGTTAAACCCCTTTTAAAAATTAATTCCTTTTCCTTATATTTTTAGGTTTAGGTGAAAATTTCTTTTACATAAAAAAAACAAAAAAAATCTTTTCTTACATGTACATTGCATTGCATTTATTTAAATATTGTATTGTATTTATTCTAAATTCATACAAATTCGATTTGGTTGTAATAATTTATTTAGGTTTATATTCTTGCAAATCCCCATTCAAATTTGTATTCCCCCCTCCCATAAATTGTTGTAATAGCTTAGAAATATTTACATTATGCAATTTATCGCTTTATATGCCATGATTAGTAATTAGGGTTTGTATGACAAGAACAAAACAAAGCAAAATAGAACACCCTAAATACAAGACAAAATCAAAGCATGAAAATGATACACTTGCACACAAGCACCCTTAGGGCTTCTCCACTTGGTTGCCTAAAACAAAATGGCCATGTTACGCATGTGAAGTATCTTGGCAAAACAAAACAAATATAAGATCATAGTCCCTCGATGACGCTATTCAAAAGTTTCCTTAAAAATGATCTTGGTCCCTCAAAATGCTAAGATACTTTGCAACATTGCTAATCATAGTTATACGATGACCCACGCCCGTCCCGTTTACATCCAAAGATAGGGTTGCTTACCAAATCAATGGTAAGACAACAATGTCAAAGGAATAGAAAATACATAAGAAAGACATTTGAGTAGTTAGATAGCTTCTAGTTACTTGCTCCATTTCAAACAACTATCCTTGCTATTTTCAAAACAAACACAGACATTTCAAAAACATCTTACAAATATTGAAAACATTTTCAAAAAAAGACAAACATCTTTGTATACATTCTTACGAACAAGAATCATTACAAAGATTGCCTAAACGAATGGCCTCTTTTACAAAATACTTTCAAAACCACATAAAACACAATTTTAAACAACAAAAAGCAAGTGATCTAAGCAAGTAACTAAGAGCCCATGGAAAACCATGGATGAGAAGGGTGATAATACCTTCCCTTTTCATAATCTACCCCCCGAACTCAAGAAACAATCTCAAAGGTCTTTCCTGTGCTTTTTCACCTTTCCTTTTGGATAAAAGAAAAGTCGGTGGCGACTCTTGCTAACCGTAACATTTGCGATAAAACACAAAACCTCAAGTCATTTCTCCCACCGTATCACAGAACTGGCGACTCTGTTGGGAAATATTATAAAAGTGGGGTTACCTTAGGGTTTAGATCCATTTATTTGCTTACATTTGTTTAACTTGTTTGCTTTACATTATGGTTCTTTGTTTGGGTTTGAATCCTCCACTCGGATTTAGGAAACATTATAGGTAAATAGCAATACGTTGTGGAAACTGTGCGGGGTATACCGACATGGTCTAAGCAATAGCTATGTTAGTGTGACATATTTGTGGGTACTGGTAGCCTTTGAGTTAATCAAAGAGAATACGGGGGCCGCTGAGTGATGTCATGAAGCACTAATGAACTTTTAGAACCCTTTACTTGACCAACTTGGCCTTTAGGACGTAGTGAGATGACCGGCTTTGGTGAAGTACAAAGTTGGTAGATACTCGATACTGCACTCATTGAGGGTTGGTTTCTTGGGATATTTAGGTCGCCATTAAAGAGGCTTGAGCTGAAACAATGACCAAGGAAACAATCTAGTGATATTGAGCTCCTTAGAACCCAGTTACTATTATTAGGACAGGTTGAGCCAACTAAAATTCAAGAGGGTACTTACCTATAAAACCCCATGCAAGCCTAAACTAAGAACTTGTTTTATTTGCTTGTATATGCATACTTGTACATAACATCATGGACATCATGAACATCATATGCATCCACTAACCATTTCAAGGATTTTTGAGATTCATCTTTGTTCCTGTTTTGTAGGATATGGATTCACTCCGCAGGAAAACTATCCAAATCAACCTTGTAAGAATTCCTCCACAACTCAAGGAGCTAGTTTCAAGGATCCCTGAGAACTCTCCATTCACCGAGAGGCATGGTCGTCTACTCAACTTGGTCACCTCCAACACAGAGGAGGATATGATGAAGGTTCTCTTCCAGTTCTTTGACCCTTTGCATCATTGCTTCACATTTCCTGACTATCAGCTTGTGCCTACTTTGGAAGAATTCTCTCAACTCTTGAGGATTCCTATTCTCAATCAACTACCTTTCAACGGTACGGAAATAGATCCAAAACTAGAAGAGATTGCTCAAGCCCTGCACTTGCACTCATCTGATGTCACAACCCATTCGGAAACTAGAAGTTGTGTCAAAGGCTTCTTAGCAAAATTTCTATTTGAGAAGGCCCAAAGCTGTTGGAATTCCCTAGACTTGCAAGCTTTTGAAGAGATTGTGTCTCTTCTTATCTATGGGATGGTCTTGTTCCCCAATCCTGACCAACTCATAGATGTAAGTGCCGTCAAAATCTTCATGTCACGCAATCCGGTGCCTACATTGCTAGGGGATATCCTACACTCTTTTCACACTCGTACAATGAGGAAAAGAGGTGTCCTTATGTGCTGCACTCCCCTCCTAGCAAGATGGTTTTTCTCATCTTCCCCAATCAGTCTTAAAGAATGAGCAAGGATTAAGGTGGTCACAAAGGTTAATGACACTCAAACATTCAGATATTCATTGGTGCTCCCGATCCAAGGAGAATGTTATCATTGTTGACCGTTGTGGAGAATTCCCTAATGTCCCACTACTTGGCATTATAGGAGGTATCACCTACAACCCATGCTTAGCTCTAAGACAGTTTGGTTATGCCTGAAGGGATGGCCCACATGATATGTTGATTCAAGGCTTGGTGTTCGACTACGACAACAACGATCAAGGACTTCGCCAGAGATTCATCTGAGCATGGAGGATGCTAAACAAGGTGGATAGCAAGACTTTGGGACACAAGAATTCCATCCCTCTTGAGCCTTACCTCAAGTGGGTACGAACTCGCGCTCAAAGTCTTATGATGCCTTATCCTTCCATTCTCCCAATGATTATTGATCTTGTTAAGGAAGGAGAAGTTCCATACATTATCCTACATCCTGACATGCCCACATCACTCGAAGATCTACAAATTGATTGGATATAACTCAAAGGAGAGCGAGATACTTTCGATGCCCAATTCTACGCAAGTGAGAAGAAGGTTTTGGAACTTACTAGGCTACTTCATGAGGAGCAGACTCTAAATACCTACATAGCACCAAAGAGGATACACAATACTTTTTTATCTTAGAATTTTGTATTATTTTGCCCAAGGGGCATTGATGTACTCAAATTCTATCTTATTAATATAACGTGTGTTTCTTTTTGTTTAAAACAAATTTGAATTTTTAAATTCTTGAAAGCATTGCATGTATACATATCATTCATCATAACATAAACAGGTCTTTTGCAACAAGTTTCCTCATCTCTCTAACTGTTTATTTCAGTAAGATGGATCTCGAACAGACGGTCAAAGATCTTCAAGCTTAAAACACGCAGTTTCAACAGTTACTCATGACCCTAGCCAAGGGGAAAGATGAGTTGAAGACTCTGTTAGCTGAGGAGAGAAAGAAGAAACCAAAGAAAGCCACTGGGGTTTTGAATATCGGGAGAAGATTTCAGGGACAAACTAGAAGGACCTTGAATTTTGCAACCACTTCTGGGTAAGGAGAAGGGAAAGGAAAAGAAACAGCGGTTACATCAGAATCTGAAGAGGAGGAGGAGGAGGAAGACTACTCTGAGGAACAATACCCTCCGGCTGATGATAAGTATAGACATCTTGAAGAGCGTTTAAGCGCTATGGAAATACAAAGGGTACCGGGTCTAGACTTTGAGGAATTGGGGCTAGTATCAGGAATTGTGATCCCACCAAAGTTCAAAGTGTCGTTATTTGCAAAATATGATGGGGTGTCATGTCCTAAAATGCACCTCCGATCATACGTGAGAAAGATTCAGCCGCACTCTACCGATAAAGACATGTGGGTGCATTTTTTCCAAGATAGTTTGCCCGAAACACAACTCGATTGGTTTTACCAATTAGAAAGGGCCGACATCTACAACTGGGAAGATCTTGCCGCAGATTTCTATAAACAATACCAGTATAATGCAGATTTGGCACCTACCCGTACTCAACTTCAGAGTATGGCTATGGCTTCAAATGAGGGTTTCAAAGATTATACACAAAAATGGAGAGATCTAGTTGGGAGAGTGCAACCCCCTCTGTCTAAAAGGGAGTTGGTGGATATGTTCTTAGGCACTCTATCGGGCCCTTTCTTCAACCATTTGATTGGGAGCTCACCTGTTGGGTTTACCGAGTTAATATTAATCGGAGAGAGGGTGGAAGCTGGCATAAAAAGTGGAAAGATTCAAAAGGATTCATCTGCCTCTACAGCTGTGAGAAAGCCTTTCACCGGAAAGAAGGAGGTATATGCTGTTTATCCACAAAGGAACCAAGGGAGAGCTGAACGCCGACCAATGGTAGGGGCCGTTATGATCCCAAAATCTACATCTGATCAACCAAGAAGTAACCAACCAAGAGTGGAAAGGCCAGTATGGCAATTCAACAAAATTAATATGACTCTAGCCCAGGTCTTACCACATCTGCTGAAATCTAATTTGGCAACTTCGAAGGAAGCTCCAAAGAATCCCAACACTGCATCCCCTCATTATCACCCGAATGCCAGATGCGCATACCATTTCGAAAGTCTGGGCCACGACACCAACAACTGTTGGGCTTTAAAAAACAAAATTCAAGACCTTATAGATGCAAAAGAGATTGAGTTTGAGGCGCCCGAAAAACCAAATGTCATTTCTGCTCCTATGCCTAGACATGGTCACAACGCCAATGCTATCGAGGAAGATTTGTTTGTTGCTACAGTAGATGAACTCTTAACTCCGCTCCCGATCATTAAGTTAAACTTATTGAAAGCTGGTATATTCCCTGGTTGTAATAAAGACTGCCACCTATGCTTGTCCTTACTAACTGATTTCCCTCTATTGAAGACATGCATTCAATGCCTGATAGACAACCAAGAAATTTTGTTTGAAAATGCTCCTGTTTCACCCATTCCTATTGAAGAAGTTTCAATCATAACC
This sequence comes from Vicia faba, assembly GCA_948472305.1. Classification (NCBI taxonomy): domain Eukaryota; kingdom Viridiplantae; phylum Streptophyta; class Magnoliopsida; order Fabales; family Fabaceae; genus Vicia; species Vicia faba. The sequence continues at coordinate 1,267,345,027 of OX451736.1, read as the reverse complement.
ATCTCCGCCAATCCTTCCAGGGTCCCCAAAAGACCCGTTAGGATAACATCAGTTCCAAAGACTACTCCTCTCATAATTACAATGCCTGGGTCGGTCCCATACGAATCAGACAAAATAGTATCGTGGAATTACGGTGGAGAAATCTACTACCATGGTATTAAACAAGATGGGTTGACCACTGAAGAAGTGAACTCCAAAGAAGAAGATTCTGACATTAGCAATATTGTCGGAACTAGTAAGATTACCCGTAGCGGTAGAATCTTCTCTCTAGAGATTTCCCCTCCAAAGGCAGTTTTTGGACCCGTGGCTATTCCGAAGATTACCTCTGTACCAATAATCATACCTGCAATTGCTCCTATAGACAAAGACGACACGACCCCTGCTGTTATCCCCACCAACACTTCTACTACTGAAGATGGAGGAAAAAGCATTCAAGAAGAGTCTGTCCGGATGAAGGCTCAATCACTAGCTATCCCTGAAACATCCAAGAAGGAAATGGAAGAGATCCTGAGGATAATAAAGAAGAGTGACTATGACGTGGTTGAACAGTTGGGGCAAACTCCCTCCAAGATCTCCATGCTAGCCTTGCTGTTGTGCACTGAGGCACATGCAAAAGCTCTGGTAAAATTTTTGAAGACAACCCATGTGCCTCAAGAGACGTCTGCTGACCAGTTTCAAGACTGTGTGGCCAGTTTGACAGCTGATAATGGCCTAGGCTTCTCTGATGCTGATTTGACACCTAGAGGGAGAAAGCACAACGAGGAATTACATGTCTCTGTGGAGTGTAGAGGAACGACTCTGGCCCATGTCTTGGTGGACACAGGTTCATCTTTGAACGTCTTACCGAAGAAAGCTCTGGACAAATTGGATTGCAAAGGGCTAACTCTAAAACCCAGTAACATAGTTGTGAGAGCGTTTGATGGCTCGAAGAGGATGGTCCAAGGGGAGGTAGACATCCCGATAAAGGTGGGAACTCAGACTTTCAGCTTAACCTTCTATGTAATGGACATTCGCCCCTCTTACTCCTATCTGTTAGGACGACCCTGGGTCCATAATGCAGGTGCTGTCACCTCTACGCTACACCAGATGCTGAAGTACCCGGTCCAAGGAAAGATCATAACTGTCCACGGAGAGAAGGAGTACATGATTAGTCATATAAATTCTTTCTGATATGTGGAGTTGGATGGCGAGTTCATTGAAACTCCTTTTCAACATTTCGAGGAAGTATCTCAAGAAGTAGCAGTAACCAAGGCGGTATCCCCAATTCCCAAGATCACAAGACCTCTGCTTCGGATGTCATCTCTAAAGGACGCCAAGGCGGTAGTAGAAGAGGGTGGATGCACCATATGAGGGCAGCTTCCGGACATCCCGTATAAATCAGACAAGTTTGGCTTAGGGTTTACTTCAACTGCTCATAAGGTTGTGAGCCATGCCCGTGCTGGAGGGCCACCTTTGAAGATTAGTAACCGGGAGGTCAACACAGTGGAAGATGTTGAAGAAGATGGCAGCTTGGAAGATTGGATATTTCCTACTGTCTACGGAGGACTTCGCAACTGGGAAGCCAGAGACTTTGTCCCAATAACTTTCATCTCTCAGTAATTTATCTTTTACATTTCCGTTGGACTTGTAATATTCATAAACAATTCGCACTTTAAAAACCTTGTGTCTTACCCGAGGCACAATGGTTCATTTGTAAGGGTTTTTATTTCATCTTCATATGACATTCAATGAATCATGGACGTTTTTCCACATACAAACCTTTTGTACTCATTGTCTTTCTTTTACATTTTATTGTTTAAAGATGGCTATACCCTTACACACACCCACACTCACAAATGCAGGTACCCTTCCATTCCGGATCCCATGGATAACAATACTGCTATGGCCTTTAGTGACTTTGAAGATCCAATCTATCAAGCCGAATACGAAGGTGAGGAAGATTGTAAAGTGCCAGGGGAGTTGGCCAGGCTACTACAACAAGAGGAAAGAGTTATTCAGCCTCATGAGGAACCGTTGGATACAATCAACTTGGGTACCGAGGAAGATAAAAAAGAAATCAAAGTGGGTGCCAACCTAGAGCCGAGTGTTAAGGAGCGTCTAATTCAGCTATTGCATGATTATGTTGAGATCTTTTCCTGGTCATATGAAGACATGCCAGGACTTGATACAGACATTGTGGTACATCATCTACCCACAAGAGAAGACTATCCGCCAGTGAAACAAAAAGTCCGCCGCATGAGACCTGACATGTCAGAGAAGATCAAAGCGGAAGTCATGAAGCAATTCAATGTTGGATTCTTGGTTGTTACTTCCTATCCTCAATGGGTTTCCAACATTATTCTCGTGCCTAAAAAGGACGGCAAAGTATGAATGTGCGTGGCTTATAGAGATTTAAACAGGGTCAGCCCTAAAGATGATTTTCCACTTCCCCACATCGACATCCTGGTTAACAATACGGCCCAGCATAAAGTATTTTCCTTCATGGATGGATTCTTAGGCTATAACTGAATCAAAATGGCACCTGAGGACATGGAGAAGACTACATTTTTCACGTAGTGAGGCACATTCTGCTACAAAGTGATGCCATTCGGACTGAATAATGTTGGGGCAACCTATCAACGCGCCATGGTAGCTTTGTTTCATGATATGATACATCATGAGATGGAGGTCTATGTAGATGACATGATAGCCCGATCACAAACTGAAGAGGAGCACCTTGATCACTTGCAAAAGTTGTTTGTGAGATTGAACGAGTACAAGTTAAGATTGAATCCAAACAAGTGTACATTCGGAGTCCGGTCCAGTAAACTCTTAGGTTTCGTTGTCAGCAACAAAGGCATCGAGGTTGATACTGCCAAAGTTAAAGCGATACAAGAAATGCCTGCTCCTCGTACTTAGAAGGAAGTCAGAGGATTCTTGGGACGCCTGAACTATATTGCCAGATTCATTTCTCACCTGACAGCTACTTGTGAGCCAATCTTCAAACTCTTGAAGAAAGATCAAGTAGTCATATGGAACGATGAATGCCAGATTGCTTTTGACAGGATCAAGGAGTACTTACAAGAGCCTCCTATTTTGATGCCACCAATTGAGGGAAGACCACTGATCATGTATCTGACCGTTTTAGAGAACTCAATGGGGTGTGTATTGGGGCAGTATGACGAGTCTGGCCGAAAAGAGCATGTTATTTACTACCTGAGCAAAAAGTTTACCGACTGTGAAACCATATATTCACTGCTCGAGAAAACTTGTTGCGCTCTGGCTTGGGCTGCTCGCCAGCTAAGACAGTATATGTTGACTCATACCACTTTGTTGATATCTAAGATGGATCCAATAAAGTGCATCTTTGAAAAGCCTGTTCTATCTGGGAGGATAGCTAGATGGCAGATGATCCTAATAGAATATGACATACAATACACTACCCAGAAAGCTATAAAGGGCAGTGTGCTAGCTGATCATCTTGCTCATCAAGCTGTAGAAGATTATCAGTCTATGAAGTTTGAATTCCTGGATGAAGACATCATGACATTAGACAACTGTGAAGAAATCAGACCATATGACGGACCTGAACAAGGATCCCGATGGACCCTGTTCTTTGATGGGGCATCCAATGCACTTGGTAATGGTATCGATGTTGTACTCGTATCTCTGTAAGGGTGTCATACTCCCTTTACTGTCATACTTTGCTTCAACTGTACAAAAAACATGGCGGAATACGAAGCATGCATCTTTGGTCTCAAGGCTTCCATAGACTTGGGAATCAAATCTTTAGATGTGTTTGGAGATTCAGCTTTGGTCATCAGTCAGATCAAAGGAGAGTGGGACACTAAGCATCCAAACCTTATCCCTTACAAAGAACATGTTTTGATATTGCTACCACATTTTGAGCAGATTACCTTCGAGCATTTCCCGCGAGAAGAAAATCAGTTAGCAGATGCTCTAGCCATAATGTCATCTATGTTTAAACTTAATTGGGATAACGAGGCTCCCCAGATCACCATTGAACGAATGGATGAACCAGCACACTGTCACGAGATTAATACTGAAGAAGTAGTGGACCAGCCTTGGTTTCATGAAGTCAAGAGGTATCTCGAGGCTCAAGAATATCCAGAAGGAGCTTCAATCAATGATAAAAAGTTCCTAAGGAGATTCTCCGCTAAGTTCTTCCTGAGTAATGGCATCCTATACAAACACAATCATGACTCTATTCTGCTCCGTTGTGTGGATAAGATTGAGGCTGAAAAGATCATGGTTGAATCACACGAAGGTACTTTTGGCACCCACTCCAGCGGACATACGATGGCAAAGAAAATCCTATGGGCAGGCTATTACTGGTCTACCATGGAAGCAGACTGCTATCAGCACTCCCGGACCAGTCATAAATGTCAAATTTATGCTGACAAGGTGCACGTACCTCCGGTTCCTCTGAATGTCTTGACGGCTCCTTGGCCCTTTGCTATGTGGGTGTTGTACCCCAAAATTTGCCCTCCCATTTCCTCAACATTTTCTCATCACAAGACCTTTGAAGATCAAGATCCAGTTAGGGTTTCCTCTGCTCAAGGCTCCTCCTTGCACTGTGGACTCAAATTAGGGTTTGTGTTTGCCTAAGGATGCTTTGACCTAAAATGCCTAAGATGACTTTCATGCTTCATGTTGGACTCCCAAGTTTACCCATGCCAAGTTTCAAGTCTTGATTCCAAGTTTTACCCAGTCAATTGGACAGTTGACCTAGAAATCAGCTGTATTGGGGAAAAAGTCAACTATGGCCAATTGACAGTCAAACCTCATGAAATTTGATCCACATCAACATTATGAACTCACAGGGACCATTTGATCAAGTTTGGATCACAATTCCACAAGAAATTTGATCAGATCATCAAAAGGGCAAAATGGTCATTTTTAGGGTTTTGACTGCACAAGGGCAATTTTTGACTGTTTGACCTAGCCAATGGCAAACCAAGCTCACATATGACCTCAAGGACTCCATGGAATTATCTTGACATGTTCATCAAGCTCAAAAGATCCCAAGTACACAAGATTGACAGTTGAATTTCCCGGTCAATTGATCAATTTTGACTGTATACTGAAAAGTCAAACTTTGACTTTTTGGTCAAAATCAAGAGTCAAGATTCATTTTTCATCAAAACATGCCAAATCATGAAACTTGTTCACCAAGAAATCACAAAATGCAAATTAGGGTTTGAAAATGGAATTTTTCATAACTTAGAATTTTTCTAAGTTATGAAAAACCCTAATTTTTTCCCAACTTTGCCCCATCTTTTCACCATGATCCATTTGGATTCAAACAAAAGTCAAAACATGAAAGTTGTAGCTTGTTGCATAATCTACAACTTTGATTCACAAAGTTTTCTCATTTGAAGCTTGTATCTCAAGTTATGATTTTTTGAATAAGGGCACTAAACCATCTTTTAACTTAGTGAAATTTGACCTATTTTGACAAGGTTTTCTACCCCACTTCAAGGCCACTTTTCATACCCTTCCACTTGGAATTTCAAATTGCATTTCAAAGATGGATTGTAGTACACATTCCAAGCTTTCCAAAATGTCCAAGAACTCATCAAACAACCTCATAACTTGAGAGATTCGAATTTCACAAGTTGGCAAAAATTCACTTTTTGTTCTTCATCAAAACATGTTCATAAACTTGGCAAATTTGAATTCAGCATGCTTAAGCTACATTGCAGGCCTCTAATCCCATTTTCACTCAATAATTCAATGCATATCCTTTGTGCTCTAGCATTATCTTGCTCATTTGGACAATACACACAAAATCAAGCCTAAACTAGAAAAAGCATATTATCCATTCTTGTAAAGTGCTACTTTATGGCAACTTTGCAAATCTATGAGGTACAATGCAGATCTTTGAGGCAAAAAGGCATGGACATTTCCCACTGATCAAGACTCAAATGTGCAGCATAGATTGAGGCATTGTACTGGCCTAGAAACCAAGTTGACATTTGCTTGCTTCACTTAGAAGTAACATCCATAACTTATGCCATCTCTCATACCAGCATACGAACACAAGAACAAAGTTGTCAAACACACTACACATAACTTATCCAAGCTAACACACGAGCTCTTGACCTCCAATACACCCTCCATCTCAGAATCACCCTCAAACTGCACAAACAGGGGTGCCCCTGCAGTTTGAGTGCAATCTCTCATTCCCTTCAAGCATTTCTGTCCAAACCTGTTCCTCTACCTTCCTTACAACATATGCAAGCTATCCAGAAGCTAAGGCACGATCTGTAATTGCTCTAACCACTTCCACCATTTTCACATCTTTGACTTGCAGGTGAAGTTCTATAGCTTGATACAAGAAGGTTCAAGACAAAGTGAGCATTGAAAAAGCATCCCTGGACCTCAAGGAAGCTTTTCCAATCATTACATTGCACTGAAAGTCTCTCATTCTCCACATAGAAGTTCAACTGCACAGGTAAAAGTTTGAATTCGTATCTCTCTTATTAGGCATCTTTAGTCTTAAGTTTGTGAAAAAGCAAAGTCCTACTCATAGCCCTGAACATGTACATAGCTTTACTTTTCATTTCTTTTATCTGAGTGAAGAGAATTTGAGCTCTGAAAATGGTAGAAAAACTAGGTCAGAAAAGAGGGGGAGAGAAATTCTCTCTCATCTTGGAGAGATAGGTCATGTTCTTTATATGGTTGAAACCGTCTCTTAATGCTCTACACTTTTCATGTTATGAGTTTTGCTTGAAAGTCCAGGAATCCAGAGATAAAAAACGCGTGTTTTGTGTGAAGAAAGCTGTACAGAGGTTGAAGAAGAAGTGGTCTGGGCTGGGCCTGGAATTATTTTCTTTTCACACCCCATTTTCATGTTTGCACCCCCCTGAGCCCATTTGTTTATTTTTCAACATTTTTGACTTTTTCTTTTTGGGTTGACTTTGTTTATTTTTTCTCATGCCATTAAAATTTTTAAAATATTTTTTCCATCATTTTTTGTATTTATGGCATATTTGTTTGTTTATTTCTTTTGTTTATATACAAATATATATATATATACTATTATTAAAATAAATAGAAAATAATGTAGATACATTTTTATTTTTTATTTTTACTTTCTGAAAATATTTCACACAAAAAATACTTTTGTTTATTTTATTAAAATATTAAATAAATATTTATTTTGTATAATACTTATTTAGGGCTTAATATATATATATATATATATGTTTATTAATATATTTAAGATAAAAATATAAAATACTTGATTTTCTTCATTTTATTAATATTTGATACAAAAATACTTTTTTCACAAAATACTCCATTTTATTTTATTTTTATAAATAATAAATAAATAATAGAATTAAAGTAGATAATATTACCTTTTATTAGGGTTTTTTACCCTAAGTTCAAAACACTCAAAAAGTAAATACATTTTTATTTTCTTTTCCCTTTTACATAAAAATAATATTTTCTCATACACATAAAAACTTCCCTTTTGCATTTCACATATTTAGTTAGTTTCCATTTAATTTTAGTACATTTATTTACCTTGCAAATATCCAATTGATGTAATAATTTAGATTTAAATTCTTGTCAATATCCCCCATTTGAACATTTGTACCCCCCTTCCCATATTTGGTTTTGTAATAGCTTAGTAATTTTAATTTCGCACTTTATTGCTTTCTAATGATAACATGTTAGAATTAGGGTTTGTATGCGAAAAAACGATAAAAAAATAGTTTGACTTAATACAAGATAAGCAAGCATGAAAATGAACACACAAATCACCCTTGCACCCCCTAGGGTATTCCACTTGTTGCCTTCAAATGAATGGGCCATATTGTATGTTGAACATCTTTGGGCAAAGCAAACAGTTTGAATGATCATAGTCCCTCGACAAAAACTTTTCAAAACAAACAAAAACAAATGATCAAGTCCCTTAAAGAAATTGCCCAAAGACATTTAACGTCGTTACAATTATGGTCCATACGATGACCCGCGCCTGTCCCTTTCACATCCTAACACAAGGTTGCCCACCAAATACAATGGTGGAGCAAACTTGTTAAAAGGGTTAAAATATAGCAATGATCTTTTGAGAAATTTAGGAGTAGATAACCTCTTAGTTACTTGAACCAACTTGCAAAACAAAACACTTGCCTAATTTCAAAATCACACATCACTACACTTTCAAAACAACCTTCAAAAACAAATGAAAACTTTTCAAAAGACATACATCTTTGTATACATCCCCACATGGATCATTACAAAGGTTGCCACCACATTGGCCTCTTTTCAAAAACATTTTCAAAAACCCACACACTCAAGCACCATTTAAAACAATTGAAAACAAAAGGCAAGTGATCTAAGCAAGTAACTAAGAGCCCATGGATAACCATGGATAGAAAGGGTGCTAATACCTTCCCTCTCTATAATCTACTCCCCGAACCCAAGAAAACATCTCAAAAGGTTTTTGCTGTGCTTTTTAACCTTTCCTTAGGATAAAATAAAAAGTCGGTGGCGACTCTTGCTAACCGCAACATTTGCGAATACAAACGCAAACCTCAAGTCAGTTCTCCCACCGTATCACAGAACTGGCGACTCTGCTGGGGAAAACTTAAAAGTGGAGTAACCTTAGGGTTTAGATCACCTTTGTTTTCAATTGTTTGCTTTGTTTGCTTTTATATTTGTGGGCTTTGCATCGGAGTTTCATAGATCCTAACCCGGATCTGGGAAATACCCTTTTTAGGTAGCATAATCTGTGAGGGACCTGTCCGGCGTAGACCGACATGGGTGAAGCAGTGGCTACGTTGGTGTGGCATCTTAGTCTGTACCTATATCCCTTGTGTTGTAACGGGGAGAATATAGGTCTTCTAAGGGGTCATTAAACACCAACCAACCTTAGAACCCTAAATTGACCAACTTGGCTATTAGGACAGTAGCAGTATGCTACACTCATTGAGGCTAAACTCTCGAGATGGTTCTGGCCGCGAGAAAAGATTGCGATGCTGGAGTTATGACCGATTGAGGGTAGCCAATGATTTGAGATCCTCTAGAACCCGGTTACTTTTGATAGGACAGGTTTTAACCAACAAAACCCAAAGAGGGTAATACCTGAAACTCATGCTGGCCTGAAACCTAAGGGTGTCTTGTGTGACTTGTGTGCTTTATTTGCCTATGTGAATACTTGTGATGTGCTTCATCATAGCATCATGCCATCATACCATTGCATGCATAAAAAGCTAACCCATTTCAAAGACAAAAAAGGTTTCATCTTTGCTCTGTTTTGTAGGACATCATGATGCCCGTGCGTAGAAATACTGTCCGGCTCAACTTTGTTCAACCACCAGTTTTACTCAAAGACCTGGTTGAAAGAATTCCAAACACTACCTCCTTCATCAACAGATATGGTTCTCTCCTTGGCTTGATCACTGCAAAATGGGACCAACAACTGATAAGTGTTCTGACCCAGTTTTATGACCCTCTGCATCATTGTTTCACCTTTCAAGACTTCCAGTTGGTTCCTACCCTGGAAGAGTTCTCTTATTTGCTTGGGATCCCTGTCCTGGAACAAACTCCATTCACTGGTTTGGAAAAGATTCCTAGGCCTGAAGAGATTGCTGCAATTCTCCCCTTGACCAAAGAAGAGGTATTGTCCAACTGGGAAACTAGAAATGGGATCAAGGGCTTTTTGGTAAAATTTCTGGTTGGCAAGGCTAATGATTTCTGGAATGACTTGGACTTCAAGGCTTACGAGGATATTCTGGCTCTTTTGATCTATGGTCTGGTATTGTTTCCCAACCCTGACACCTTCATCAGTATCCATGTCATAAGAATTTTCATGTCTCGGAATCCTGTACCCACTCTCTTGGGTGACATTCTACAACAACTCTATGCTCGTACTGCTCGAAAACGGGGGACTCCGTGGTGTTGTGCTCCTTTGTTGGTAAGGTGGTTTATTTCGCACCTTCCTAAGTCCGTGCTGAAGAATGAAGAAGGAAAAGGTTGGGCTCGGAGGTTAATGTCTCTCACAGATAAGGATATCACTTGGACTCTCAGAGGTTTGGATAAGGTAGCTGTTATCGACCGTTGCGGAGAATACCCTAATGTCCCGTTGATCGGTATCCAAGGAGGAATCTCTTACAATCCATGTTTAGCTCTCCGTCAGTTTGGAAGAGCCAGAGGAGATGGGCCCCATGAAATGCTGGTTCCTCACTTCCATTTTGAGTTTCAGGCAGGTAGTGACAAACTACGCCAGGGATTCATTAGGGCTTGGGACAGAATCCACAAAGCTGACCCACATGAGTTAGGACCAAAGACTTCTTTACCATTGGAGCCCTATTGCAAATGGGTCCGCATCCGTGCTCAGGAGTTAGGTATGCCGTACGAAGCTGTCAGACCAATCATCCTTGAATCTCCCGATGAAGATGGGGTTCCTCCAACTGTCCTCCCCCCTCAGATACCTACTGATTTTGACACCATGAAGAGATCTTGGGCACAGCTAAAGGAAGAACGGGATTTCTATCGGGAGAAGTTCAACGAGCAGGAAAGGAAGGTCCAAAGGCTGACCAAGCAATTGGAGGAAGAACGTGTCCTGAACAACTACATCAGCACTGAGAGGAGGAGGCCATGGGAGCATTGATGAGCTTTGATTATTTCCTTTTGTAGTTTTATTTCCTTTTCCGTATTTTTCATTCCTGTAATGCCTAAGGGCAAATTGTTGAACAATTGAAAAATTTTAATCTAATGAAGTGTGTTTCCCCTTTTTGTCTACAAAGTTGAATCTTATTTGTCTTTGAAAACATAAAACATACGCATTCCATTACACCATATGCATAGCAGGTACCCTATTTCACAGGTTGCTTAATCTTCTTCGCTGTTTGTTTGCACAGTCATCATGAATCCGGAATCATCCAGTGAGCAAGCAATCAAGGCCCTTCAGGCCCAAAGTGCACAGTTTCAAGAGATGGTCCTAAGCCTAGCCCAGGGTCAGCAAGAGTTGAAGACTCTACTCCTGAAGAAGAAGAAGAAAAAGAGGACGGCGATGTTCAACACCGGACGCAGATTTGGGAACACACTCCACAATGAAGTTGATCCAACCACTTCTTCTGCTGAGAAAAACAGTCCCCAAGGGGGAGGAGCTCCTAGTCCCGCAGTCTCCGACAACGAGACGGACTATAACGAGGAACAATACCCACCTGCTGCTGACAGATACAAACAATTGGAGGACCGCTTGAGTGCTATGGAAATTCAGAACGTGCCGGGACTGGATTTCGGAGATTTGGGATTATCTTCTGAAGTAGTAATTCCACACAAGTTTAAGGCGCCTGCCTTCGCCAAGTATGATGGGGTCTCTTGCCCAAAGCTGCATCTGAGGTCGTATGTAAGGAAAATCCAACCTTACACGGCGGATAAGAACCTCTGGATTCACTTCTTCCAAGACAGTCTCTCGGGGTCACAACTTGAATGGTTCTACCAATTGGACGGAGCTAGCATCCGGCACTGGGAAGATTTGGCAACTGCGTTTTACAGACAGTACCAATACAATTCTGATCTCGCCCCTACGCGTACCCAACTTCAGGGTATGTCTCTAGGGACGGGTGAAGGGTTCAAAGAGTACGCTCAAAAATGGAGAGATTTGGCTGGCAGGGTGCAGCCTCCATTAACTGATCGAGAGCTGGTTGATATGTTTCTGGGAATGTTGTCTGGTCCGTTTTTCAATCATTTGGTTGGTAACTCCTCCGCTGGGTTCACAGATTTGATATTAATGGGAGAAAGGATTGAAGCTGGCATCAGGTCAGGCAAGATACAGAAGGCTGCCTCTACAAGTGCTGAGAAGAGGCCATTTAAGAAAGAAGCAAGTGCCGTCTATGGTCCTAGAAGGCAAGTCAAGCCCGAAAGTCGCCAAGCCGTCAACGCTTTGGTCATCTCTAAACCTGTTGCTGCTCCTCAGCAGTACAATCAACAGAGAAGTGAAAGGCCCAAGAGGCAGTATACCCGATTGAGTATGACATTATCTCAAATTTTACCCCAACTGTTATCCACCAACCTGGTGACCCTCAAAGAAGCTCCTAAAGTCGTCAACACTGCGTCTCCTAAATACAACCCAAATGCCCGGTGTGCTTATCATTCTGATAGTCCCGGGCACACTACTGATGATTGTTGGGCCTTGAGAAACAAAGTGCAAGATCTAATTGACGCAAAAGAAATTCAGTTTGAAGCGCCGGAAAGACCGAATGTTGTAACGGCTCCTATGCCCCAGGGTAAATGCCATTGAGGAAGAAGTGTATGCTGTTTCGATAGATGAAGTTGTTACCCCTTTGAAGACTGTTAAGAAGAACCTACTGCGGGCCGGTTTATTTCCGGGTTGCGGCGAGGGTTGCCCATTCTGTGCTATTTCCCTACCTGATTGTCCCTTGCTAAGGTTAGGCATCCAAGGCCTAATGGATAGCAAGGAGATTTTATTCAAAAAGACTGCTGTTCATTTGGTTTCGATGAAAGAAGTTTCCGTGATTACCATCTTCAAATATCCAATCAAGGCTCCCCCAAAGAAGCCTATTCAAATCTTGACAGTTGCGCCTGTGATCATTACTGTTCCAGGACCCCTCTCCTACGTGTCTGATAAAGCTGTCCCCTGGAATTATGGGGCAGACGTATATGTAAATGGAATCAAGCAAGAATTTGATGCTAGTGCCAGTATCTGCGATATCACCGGTCCAGCTAAAGTCACCCGCAGTGGCAGGCTCTTCTCGCCTGACATTGCGCCGCCCGCTATTCGAAAACCCCTCCTCATAAAACCTGCAAGTTTACCAAGTCCTGTTGCTGATCAAATTGTGTCCCCTGCTGCCGAGTCATCAAATGCTCGGGGCAAAGGGATTGAAGAAGAGCCTGCCCGGATGGAGGCACCAATACCCGTAAATGCTGAGGCCTCCCGACAAGAAATGGAGGAGATTCTGAAAATAATAAAGAAAAGTGATTTTAATGTTGTTGAGCAGTTAGGGCATACACCCTCCAAGATCTCCCTGCTCTCCCTATTGCTATGTTCCGAGGCCCACGCTAAGGCATTAATCTCATTTCTCAAGACGGCCCATGTGCCGCAGGAGACGTCTGCAGTTCAGTTCACCGACTGCATAGCAAATCTGACGGCGGACAACGGCTTGGGCTTTTCAGATGCTGACCTAACCGCAAAAGGGAGAAACCACAATGATGCCCTGCATGTCTCTATTGAATGCAGGGGCACTACTCTGGCACATGTATTGGTGGACACTGGTTCTTCTTTGAATGTTCTTCCGAAAAAGGCTTTGGATCGTCTGGATTATGAAGGCCTGGAGTTGAAACCCAGCAATATCATCGTCAGAGCCTTTGACGGTTCCAAGAGGATGGTTCATGGAGAGGTTAACATCCCTATTCGTGTGGGCTCTCAAGTGTTTGACTCTACCTTTTACGTGATGGATATACGTCCATCGTACTCCTGTCTGTTGGGTCGACCTTGGATCCACAAAGCTGGGGCAGTGACCTCCACCTTGCACCAAAAGCTGAAGTATCCCGTCAGGGGGAAGATTGTCACTGTGCAAGGAGAAGAGGAGTATATGGTGAGCCATTTGAATTCCTTCAGGTACATCGAGATGGACGGAGAATTTATTGAAACTCCTTTCCAACATTTCGAGGAGGTACATCCAATTTCAGCAGCTGCAGAGACAATGGCCGAAGAGAATGATTCCTTGAAGATGGTTTCCCTAAGGGATGCCCGGGCTGTGGTTCAGAAAGGCAATGGTGCACACTGGGGTCAGCTTCCTGACTTCACCCAGAAGAACGACAAGTTTGGGCTAGGCTTTACTGCAGAGGCTCAGAAGGCAGTGCGCAAAGAGAAGATTGGAAAAGCTCCGGTGTTTATTTCCAGCTCAAGGGTGAATGCTATTGAGGAAGATGTGGAGGAAGCTGAGTTTGATAGTTGGATCTACCCGACTGCCAGCAACGGACCGAGCAACTGGACAGCAAAGGATTTTACCCCTATCACATTTGTCACGCAGTAATTGATTTCTTTTGATTTCCAAATTTGTAACAAACAATATGTTAAAACTCTGTTGGCTCGGTGTCCTGCCCGGGGCATCGTAGCTCCATTTGTGAGGGCTTTTTTGTATGACATTTTCATATATCATCAATCAAAACATTGGACGTTTGTTGCATTTCAAAATCTTGTGCTCTTTTTCTTTCTGTGTTATACATATTGCAAAACAGCTATATTTACACACACTCACTTATACAGGTTTCAATCCACTCTGGATCTCACTGGCAACAGCTCTGCTACCGCCAGTTATGACTTCGAAAATCCGATCAACTTGGCCGAAAACGAAGGTGAAGATGATTGCGAAGTGCCTGGTGAACTCGCAAGACTGCTACTACAGGAAGAGAGGGCTATTCAACCACATGAAGAGCCTGTGGAGACAATTAACTTGGGTACTGAGACAGATAGGAAAGAAGTCAAGATTGGTGCCAATCTAGAACTCAGCGTGAAGCAACGATTGATCCAGATGCTACAAGACTACATGGAGATCTTTGCTTGGTCCTATGAAGATATGCCCGGTTTGGATGCCGACATTGTAGTTCACCATCTGCCAACCAAGGAAGATTGCCCTCCAATAAAGCAAAAAGTTCGACGAATGCGTCCAGAGATGTCTGAGAAGATTAAAACTGAGGTGATGAAACAGTTTGATGCGGGTTTCCTTGCAGTAACTTCTTACCCTCAGTGGGTTGCCAATGTTGTGCCAGTGCCGAAGAAGGACGGTAAAGTCAGAATGTGTGTCGACTACAGGGATCTGAATAGGGCCAGCCCCAAGGATGATTTCCCCCTACCTCACATCGATGTCCTTGTTGATAATACAGCTCAACACAAGGTGTTCTCCTTCATGGATGGCTTCTCAGGGTATAATCAGATCAAGATGGCTCCTGAAGATATGGAGAAGACTACATTTGTAACTCAGTGGGGGACCTTCTGTTATAAGGTCATGCCATTCGGATTGAAAAATGCTGGGGCAACCTATCAGCGTGCCATGGTTGCTTTATTTCATGATATGATCCATCATGAGATTGAAGTATACGTTGATGACATGATTGCAAGGTCTCAAACTGAGGAGGAACACCTTGATCATCTGAGGAAGTTGTTTGACCGACTCAAGTTGTACAAGCTGAGATTGAATCCCAACAAATGCACCTTCGGGGTGAGGTCCGGAAAATTGCTGGGTTTCATTGTAAGTGATAAAGGTATCCAGGTGGACCCTGCCAAGGTTAAAGCTATTCAAGAGATGCCGACCCCAAAAACAGAGAAAGAAGTCAGAGGTTTCCTAGGACGACTGAATTACATTGCCCGATTCATCTCACATCTGACTGCTACTTGTGAGCCAATCTTCAAATTATTGAAGAAAGATCAAGTGGTACGCTGGAATGATGAATGTCAGGCCGCCTTTGAAAGAATAAAGGAATATCTCCAAGAGCCACCTATTCTTATGCCACCGGTGGAAGGAAAACCTCTGATACTATACTTGACAGTGCTTGATAATTCAATGGGGTGTGTGCTGGGGCAGCATGACGAGTCTGGCCGAAAAGAGCACGCTATTTATTACTTGAGCAAAAAGTTTACCGACTGTGAGTCTCGTTACTCACTGCTTGAGAAAACTTGCTGCGCTCTTGTATGGGCTGCTCGCCGGCTGAGACAGTATATGCTGACTCACACTACTTTATTGATTTCAAAGATGGATCCCATCAAGTACATATTTGAAAAGCCCGCTCTGTCTGGGAGAATAGCGAGGTGGCAAATGATCTTAACAGAATATGATATCCAATATACAACTCAGAAAGCAATTAAGGGAAGTGTACTGGCTGATCATTTGGCACACCAACCTGTGGACGACTATCAATCATTGAACTTTGATTTTCCGGACGAAGACATCATGGTGGTAACTGACTGTGAAGTACCTGGACCGGATGAAGGACCTGAGGAAGGATCCCGATGGTCTATGCATTTTGATGGAGCCTCCAATGCTTTGGGTAACGGCGTCGGCGCTGTAATCATATCTCCCAAAGGAACTCATACTCCACTCACCGCCCGATTATGTTTCAGCTGCACCAACAACATGGCAGAATATGAGGCATGTATCATGGGTTTACAAGCTGCGATCGATTTGAGGATCAAGTTTCTAAGTGTCTTCGGAGATTCCGCTCTCGTGATCAATCAGATCAAAGGCGAGTGGGATACGAAACACCCGAATCTCATTCCTTACAAGGAGTATGTGTCGACCTTGCTCCCTCACTTTGAAGAGATAACTTTTGAACATTTCCCCAGAGAGGAAAATCAGCTAGTGGACGCACTAGCCACGATGTCTTCGATGTTCAAAGTTAAATGGGACAATGAGGCTCCCCAAATCATGATCTGGAAGTTGGATGAACCGGCATACTGCTGCGAGCTCGAGGCCGAGAAGGTGACCGAAAAACCCTGGTATCACGAGGTGAAGAGGTACTTGGAAGCTCAGGAATACCCTGAAGGTGCATCTGTCAACGACAAGAAGTTCATGAGGAGGTTTGCTGCAAAATTCTTCCTCAGCAACGGCGTTCTCTACAAACGGAATCATGATTCAACTCTGTTACGTTGTGTGGATAAGGCTGAAGCAGAGAAAATTATGATGGAACTGCACGAAGGTACATTTGGGACCCATTCCAGTGGACACACCATGGCTAAGAAAATCCTTCGAGCAGGATATTTCTGGTCCACAATGGAAGCCGATTGTTACCAGCACTCCCGAACTTGTCATAAATGCCAAATCTATGCTGACAAGGTGCATATCCCTCCAGTTCCTTTGAATGTCCTAACGGCACCCTGGCCTTTCGCAATGTGGGGCATCGATATGATCGGTGAGATCCGACCGACGGCATCCAATGGGCACCGCTTCATCTTGGTGGCAATCGATTACTTCACGAAATGGGTTGAGGCAGCTTCATATGCCACGGTAACCAAGAGCGTCGTGGCACGTTTCATCCGGCATAATCTGATATGTCGGTACGGTGTCCCGGAAAGAATCATTACGGACAATGGTACCAATCTCAATAACAAAATGATCACTGAACTCTGTGAACAATTCAAGATACAGCACCACAATTCTTCCCCCTATCGGCCGAAGATGAATGGAGCTGTAGAGGCCGCCAATAAAAATATCAAGAAAATTGTGCAGAAGATGACAGTGACCTATAAAGATTGGCACGAGATGTTACCATTCGCTCTTCATGGGTACCGCACCTCAGCAAGGACATCAACCGGGGCAACTCCTTTCTCCTTGGTCTATGGCATGGAGGCAGTCTTGCCAATTGAAATCCAGATACCCTCTCTTCGGATAATGAAGGATGCAGACTTGAATGAAGATGATTGGATCCAGACTCGACTTGATCAGCTAAATCTGATTGACGAAAAGAGGCTCACTGCTATCTGTCACGGTCAAACGTATCAGAAACGGATGATCAGGGCATTTAACAAGAAAGTCAGACCGCAAGAGTATCAAGTTGGGGACCTGGTAATCAAACGCATCATCCTTCCTCAAAGTGATCCCCGGGGCAAATGGACCCCTACTTATGAAGGGCCATTTGTGGTTAAACGTGTGTTCTCAGGAGGAGCCATGATCCTAACCACCATGGATGGTGACGACCTTCCTCACCCCGCCAATGCAGACATAGTGAAAAAATACTACGCATAAATAAAAGACCCGCTAGGTTGACATACCTAGGCAAAAATAAGGGCTTCCCGGCGAACCAAAAGGGTTCGGGCAAAAATAAGGGATGAAATGAGAAAAAATTTGTACACCCGGCAAGTCGAAAACCTGAAAGGGCGGCTTGGGCAAAAATGGGTATCCCGGTGGGCCGAAAACCCGAAAGGGCGGTCCAGGCAAAAGTTAGGGATAAAAGCGTAACACTATGTCTCATTGGATCGCTTTGCGTCCGGAATTCGGTACCAACTATCTGGCTCCAGATTTCGGCGTTGACCAATCAGCTTCATCTTCAACTAAGCAACAAAGCGATGAGACATTCGAAGACATAAAGGCAGTAGCAGAGTTGGAACCCAGTGGGATTGTTCACATAGCTGTTTTGTTTTCTTTTTCAAATTGTAAATTCTATACTTTTGGCGATGTCCTCTTACTAGGATGTCAGCCTCTTGTACAAAAAACGCCTATTCACAGGCAAAGTTTAAATCAATACAAATTCACTTGTCCATATAAATTGCCATTGTTTTTCTTTTTCTGTTTTGTCTTGCGAAGAACGTCCAATGTTCATTTTTGATATATGCATTTGACATTAAATTGCTGATTCATAAATGTTTGCATATGAAAAAAGAGATTAATTACAAGTGACATCAAAGACAGGGACAATGTGGAGTTGTCTAATGCGGTCTAGTTGTTTTGTCCACCAAGGCACCAAGGTAGGTTCAATTGAAAATGTGGCCAAATCATCTTAGCTCCCCGCAGAGTAAAACAAAGTTCAGCAGCACTTTCCCCAAGCAGGAGTCGATCCCCCGTCGATCCTGAAAAAGGCACAACATTTCCAGGCAGGTCTTAAAAAGCTCATCCCCAGTAGATTCTGCGAGCTTATCCCCGACGAAGTACGAACGTCTCGCCCAAGTTTTATTTAGAGTTATTTCCTCACAAGGACTTATAACTGGGTTATCCTCAGCTAAAAGCCACGGAAGACCGTTCTCGGCAAAAGTTCCTTCAATCCCCAGCGAAGTCTATCTTTGGTATTCCCAAGCAGAGTTTATCTTTGGGGTTCCCCAGCAGAGTTTATCATCATTATCCTCAGCGGAATCCATCGTTAAAGTCCTCAGCCGGCCTCTCATCAGAGTTTCGGCCAAGTATCTCTTCCGCAAAGCAGCTTCCCGGCCACTCGTCAAGGATTTATTTTCCTAAGATGAAATTACACTTATAAACATTTCACATTTTCATACATCTTGCTTACATACATGATGAAACACATACAACATCAAATGTTGAACATCATGACATCATGCATATCATACATCATGACATTGCATACAGCTTACGTCTTTGCCTTTTCAGGAAAAAGACAATCTCAAAAACGACTATCTTCAACTGTCCCAATTTCAGATTCGATACCTGTATCTAGCCAGGGCACATCTGAGAGTGATCAGTTTCCAGACTCGATTCCTGTATCTAGCCAGGGCACGTCTGCAGAGTTCTAAGATTCGACTCCTGTATCCAGCCAGGGCACATCTATCAACTACAACAGCTCCAGATTCGATTCCTGTATCCAGCCAGGGCATATCCGTTGACCATATTTCCAGACTCGATTCCTGTATCTAGCCAGGGCACGTCTGCAGAGTTCAAAGATTCGACTCCTGTATCCAGCCAGGGCATATCTATTGACGACTATTTCCAGATTCGACTCCTGTATCTAGCCAGGGCACATCTGTGAGTAACCAATTGTAGATTCGATACCTGTATCTAGCCAGGGCATATCTGCATAAGGAGACTGAAGATCAAACACCTGTAACAAGCCAGGAAAACATCTGTCTTTCTTAAATACACAAGTTCTCGCTAAGGAACCTCTTATGCGATCAACACTTCCAAATGGCATCTATAAGCCCATTCCCGACAAAGCTCTGTCACTTTTCCAAATGGCATCTATAAGCCCATTCTCGACACCACACTGTTGAGACTTCAACATGCGAGTGCAAATTTCCGGGCACTCTAGTGTCCAATCTCCTTTTACCCTCGAGTCACGAAAGGCAAACTTGCCAATCTAACTCTTCAGGTCCAAGAAGATTGAACAGGGGCAACTGTTGTACCCCAAAATTTGCCCTCCCATTTCCTCAACATTTTCTCATCACAAGACCTTTGAAGATCAAGATCCAGTTAGGGTTTCCTCTGCTCAAGGCTCCTCCTTGCACTGTGGACTCAAATTAGGGTTTGTGTTTGCCTAAGGATGCTTTGACCTAAAATGCCTAAGATGACTTTCATGCTTCATGTTGGACTCCCAAGTTTACCCATGCCAAGTTTCAAGTCTTGATTCCAAGTTTTACCCAGTCAATTGGACAGTTGACCTAGAAATCAGCTGTATTGGGGAAAAAGTCAACTATGGCCAATTGACAGTCAAACCTCATGAAATTTGATCCACATCAACATTATGAACTCACAGGGACCATTTGATCAAGTTTGGATCACAATTCCACAAGAAATTTGATCAGATCATCAAAAGGGCAAAATGGTCATTTTTAGGGTTTTGACTGCACAAGGGCAATTTTTGACTGTTTGACCTAGCCAATGGCAAACCAAGCTCACATATGACCTCAAGGACTCCATGGAATTATCTTGACATGTTCATCAAGCTCAAAAGATCCCAAGTACACAAGATTGACAGTTGAATTTCCCGGTCAATTGATCAATTTTGACTGTATACTGAAAAGTCAAACTTTGACTTTTTGGTCAAAATCAAGAGTCAAGATTCATTTTTCATCAAAACATGCCAAATCATGAAACTTGTTCACCAAGAAATCACAAAATGCAAATTAGGGTTTGAAAATGGAATTTTTCATAACTTAGAATTTTTCTAAGTTATGAAAAACCCTAATTTTTTCCCAACTTTGCCCCATCTTTTCACCATGATCCATTTGGATTCAAACAAAAGTCAAAACATGAAAGTTGTAGCTTGTTGCATAATCTACAACTTTGATTCACAAAGTTTTCTCATTTGAAGCTTGTATCTCAAGTTATGATTTTTTGAATAAGGGCACTAAACCATCTTTTAACTTAGTGAAATTTGACCTATTTTGACAAGGTTTTCTACCCCACTTCAAGGCCACTTTTCATACCCTTCCACTTGGAATTTCAAATTGCATTTCAAAGATGGATTGTAGTACACATTCCAAGCTTTCCAAAATGTCCAAGAACTCATCAAACAACCTCATAACTTGAGAGATTCGAATT
The DNA here is from genome assembly GCA_948472305.1 of Vicia faba. Lineage (NCBI taxonomy): Eukaryota > Viridiplantae > Streptophyta > Magnoliopsida > Fabales > Fabaceae > Vicia > Vicia faba. The sequence goes on along the minus strand of OX451736.1, from coordinate 1,267,324,067 downwards.
TCACAAGTTGGCAAAAATTCACTTTTTGTTCTTCATCAAAACATGTTCATAAACTTGGCAAATTTGAATTCAGCATGCTTAAGCTACATTGCAGGCCTCTAATCCCATTTTCACTCAATAATTCAATGCATATCCTTTGTGCTCTAGCATTATCTTGCTCATTTGGACAATACACACAAAATCAAGCCTAAACTAGAAAAAGCATATTATCCATTCTTGTAAAGTGCTACTTTATGGCAACTTTGCAAATCTATGAGGTACAATGCAGATCTTTGAGGCAAAAAGGCATGGACATTTCCCACTGATCAAGACTCAAATGTGCAGCATAGATTGAGGCATTGTACTGGCCTAGAAACCAAGTTGACATTTGCTTGCTTCACTTAGAAGTAACATCCATAACTTATGCCATCTCTCATACCAGCATACGAACACAAGAACAAAGTTGTCAAACACACTACACATAAATTATCCAAGCTAACACACGAGCTCTTGACCTCCAATACACCCTCCATCTCAGAATCACCCTCAAACTGCACAAACAGGGGTGCCCCTGCAGTTTGAGTGCAATCTCTCATTCCCTTCAAGCATTTCTGTCCAAACCTGTTCCTCTACCTTCCTTACAACATATGCAAGCTATCCAGAAGCTAAGGCACGATCTGTAATTGCTCTAACCACTTCCACCATTTTCACATCTTTGACTTGCAGGTGAAGTTCTATAGCTTGATACAAGAAGGTTCAAGACAAAGTGAGCATTGAAAAAGCATCCCTGGACCTCAAGGAAGCTTTTCCAATCATTACATTGCACTGAAAGTCTCTCATTCTCCACATAGAAGTTCAACTGCACAGGTAAAAGTTTGAATTCGTATCTCTCTTATTAGGCATCTTTAGTCTTAAGTTTGTGAAAAAGCAAAGTCCTACTCATAGCCCTGAACATGTACATAGCTTTACTTTTCATTTCTTTTATCTGAGTGAAGAGAATTTGAGCTCTGAAAATGGTAGAAAAACTAGGTCAGAAAAGAGGGGGAGAGAAATTCTCTCTCATCTTGGAGAGATAGGTCATGTTCTTTATATGGTTGAAACCGTCTCTTAATGCTCTACACTTTTCATGTTATGAGTTTTGCTTGAAAGTCCAGGAATCCAGAGATAAAAAACGCGTGTTTTGTGTGAAGAAAGCTGTACAGAGGTTGAAGAAGAAGTGGTCTGGGCTGGGCCTGGAATTATTTTCTTTTCACACCCCATTTTCATGTTTGCACCCCCCTGAGCCCATTTGTTTATTTTTCAACATTTTTGACTTTTTCTTTTTGGGTTGACTTTGTTTATTTTTTCTCATGCCATTAAAATTTTTAAAATATTTTTTCCATCATTTTTTGTATTTATGGCATATTTGTTTGTTTATTTCTTTTGTTTATATACAAATATATATATATACTATTATTAAAATAAATAGAAAATAATGTAGATACATTTTTATTTTTTATTTTTACTTTCTGAAAATATTTCACACAAAAAATACTTTTGTTTATTTTATTAAAATATTAAATAAATATTTATTTTGTATAATACTTATTTAGGGCTTAATATATATATATATATATGTTTATTAATATATTTAAGATAAAAATATAAAATACTTGATTTTCTTCATTTATTAATATTTGATACAAAAATACTTTTTTCACAAAATACTCCATTTTATTTTATTTTTATAAATAATAAATAAATAATAGAATTAAAGTAGATAATATTACCTTTTATTAGGGTTTTTTACCCTAAGTTCAAAACACTCAAAAAGTAAATACATTTTTATTTTCTTTTCCCTTTTACATAAAAATAATATTTTCTCATACACATAAAAACTTCCCTTTTGCATTTCACATATTTAGTTAGTTTCCATTTAATTTTAGTACATTTATTTACCTTGCAAATATCCAATTGATGTAATAATTTAGATTTAAATTCTTGTCAATATCCCCCATTTGAACATTTGTACCCCCCTTCCCATATTTGGTTTTGTAATAGCTTAGTAATTTTAATTTCGCACTTTATTGCTTTCTAATGATAACATGTTAGAATTAGGGTTTGTATGCGAAAAAACGATAAAAAAATAGTTTGACTTAATACAAGATAAGCAAGCATGAAAATGAACACACAAATCACCCTTGCACCCCCTAGGGTATTCCACTTGTTGCCTTCAAATGAATGGGCCATATTGTATGTTGAACATCTTTGGGCAAAGCAAACAGTTTGAATGATCATAGTCCCTCGACAAAAACTTTTCAAAACAAACAAAAACAAATGATCAAGTCCCTTAAAGAAATTGCCCAAAGACATTTAACGTCGTTACAATTATGGTCCATACGATGACCCGCGCCTGTCCCTTTCACATCCTAACACAAGGTTGCCCACCAAATACAATGGTGGAGCAAACTTGTTAAAAGGGTTAAAATATAGCAATGATCTTTTGAGAAATTTAGGAGTAGATAACCTCTTAGTTACTTGAACCAACTTGCAAAACAAAACACTTGCCTAATTTCAAAATCACACATCACTACACTTTCAAAACAACCTTCAAAAACAAATGAAAACTTTTCAAAAGACATACATCTTTGTATACATCCCCACATGGATCATTACAAAGGTTGCCACCACATTGGCCTCTTTTCAAAAACATTTTCAAAAACCCACACACTCAAGCACCATTTAAAACAATTGAAAACAAAAGGCAAGTGATCTAAGCAAGTAACTAAGAGCCCATGGATAACCATGGATAGAAAGGGTGCTAATACCTTCCCTCTCTATAATCTACTCCCCGAACCCAAGAAAACATCTCAAAAGGTTTTTGCTGTGCTTTTTAACCTTTCCTTAGGATAAAATAAAAAGTCGGTGGCGACTCTTGCTAACCGCAACATTTGCGAATACAAACGCAAACCTCAAGTCAGTTCTCCCACCGTATCACAGTGGGGAATCTATATGATTGGGGAGATCAAGCCTACAGCCTCCAATGGACACCGCTTCATTCTAGTGGCCATTGACTATTTTACAAAATGGGTCGAAGCAGCTTCCTTTGCATCCGTTACTAAGAATGTTGTTCCCCGCTTCATCAGGAAGAATCTCATTTGCCGGTACGGTATCCCAGAAAGGATCATCACTGATAATGGTACAAACCTTAACAATACTATGATCATCGCCTTGTGCGAGCAGTTCAAGATTTCGCATCACAATTCATCCCCTTATCGGCCAAAGATGAATGGTGTCGTCGAAGCTGCAAATAAAAACATTAAAAAGATCATACAGAAAATGACAGTCACCTACAAGGACTGGCATGAGATGCTGCCATTTGCTCTCCACAGGTACCGTACCACGGCTCGCACATCAACTGGGGCAACACCATATTCTTTGGTTTATGGCATGGAGGTTGTCTTGCCTATTGAGGTTCAGATCCCCTCTTTGAGAATTATGAAGGATGCAGGTTTGAACGAGGACGATTGGATCCAGACTCGACTTGATCAGCTAAACTTAATTGATGAAAAGAGACTTATCGTTGTTTTCCATGGTCAGATGTATCAAAAACGGATGGTCAAGGCTTTCAACAAGAAAGTCAGACGCCAAGTATATCAAGTTGGAGATCTAGTAATCAAATGCATTATCTTACCACAAAGTGATCCCAGGGGAAAATGGACTCCTACCTATGAAGGACCATTTGTAATCAAGAACATCTTCTTCGATGGGGCAATGATCTTAACCACCATGGATGGTGATGACTTGCCACACCCTACGAACGTGGACATAGTCAAAAGATACTACGCATAAGAGACCCGCTAGGTTGACACACCTAGGCAAAAAAAAAGGGCATCCCGGAGAACCAAAAGGTTCGGGCAAAAATTAGGGATAAAATATAAAAAAATTTGTACACCCGGCAAGTTGAAAACCCGAAAGGGCGGCTTGGGCAAAAAAGGGTTTCCCGGTGGACTGAAAACCCGAAAGGGCAGTCCAGGCAAAAGTTAGGGAATTAAAGCGTATGACTACGTCCCGTCGGATCACTTCGAGGAAAATCTCTTCACTGAAAAACTCGGAGTTTCTGATCAATTCAATCATCTTCGGACGAAGCAGCAAATAGACAGGATATTTGGAGACACGAAGGCTATAGCAGAATGGGAAGCCCATGGGATTATCACACATAGCTATCGTTCTTTGTAAAAAAAATTCTTACTTTTATGGCACCATCCTCTTACTAGGATGTATGTCTCCTTTGTACAAAATACTTATTCAAAGTAAATACAAAGATATCTCTTTCAAGTACAGGAAACTATTTGCCTTTTTCTTTACACTTGTGTTTTATTTGCAAAAACATTCAATGATTCATTAATGAACATATGCATTTGAACATAATTACTGCTCACAAATAAACAAAATGAAAGAAGATAATTACTGACAGATTGAAAGAATAGGAAAACATCTTTAGGCTATTCCATAAGCAATCCCCACAGTACGTCATTTAGATCCCCGACAGAACTAAAACTTTAAACTATTAATCCCCAGTGGAAACCGTCCAGTTCTCCAAATTCCCCAGTAAGTTGTTTCGAAGCCTGAAATCCAATTGGATAGCAGCTGACTTCTGATACTCCCCAACAGAACAAAGACTCCCATCTATCCCCAGTAGAAGTCATCAAAATTCTCTGGATTCCCCAAGCAGATTCCTCAAGCAGTATACGGTATTGCTCTCACAACCGAATTTTTGTCAAATACTCCAACTTCAAGACATGAAGAATCCACATATCCTCAGCAGCAGTCAATGATTTATTTTCCTCAGCAATACAGCAAATCAGCTTACATGCACATACATTACATCCACATATCATAAACATTGATAAAACACATATATTGCATCATACATTTCATACAACATAATTTTGTGTTCCAGCTAACATTTTACCCTTTTCAGGATAAGATTAACAAGCTACCATTAACAATATGCCATCATGATACAGTTCAGATACACTCCAGACACGGATGCTATTCTGATACTCATTCAGATTTAGCTTTCAGATACAGTTCAGATACGCTCCACACACGGATGCCATTCTGATACCCATTCAGATTCAGCTTTCAGATACAGTTCAGATACGCTTCAGACACGAATTTCATTCTGATACTCATTCAGATTCATCTTTCAGATACAGTTCAGATACGCTCCAGACACGGATGCCATTCTGATACTCATTCAGATTCAGCTTTCAGATACAGTTCAGATACGCTCCAGACATGGATGACATTCTGGTACTCATTCAGATTCAGCTTTCGGATACAGTTCAGATACGCTCCAAATACGGATGCCATTCTGATACTCATTCAGATTTCAAGTTCAGATACAACTCAGATACGTCCAGATGCGGGCACCATTCTGATACTCATTCTTTCAGCTTACAACTTACAATTCAACAAACATTCTTGGATGGCATCTACAAGCCCATATCCAACAAGATTCTATCACTCCTCCAAATGGAATCTTTAAGCCCATTCCCTCAACTACACGTTATCGAATGCAAATTTCTGGGCACTCTAGTGTCCAATCATTCTCTCACCTTCGAGTCACGAATGGCAAAACTCGCCAAACTAACTCTTCAGGTTTAAGAAGATTGAACAGGGGCAGCTGTTGTACCCCAAAATTTTCCCTCTCATTTATTAAGACTTTTCTCACAAGATTTCTTTGACTCAAGACTGGATTAGGGTTTGGTCAGCTCAAGACATCTCATCTTGTACTGACAACCCAAAATTAGGGTTTGAGTTTGCACAAGGATTTTCGGACTATCAATGCTTCATATGACTTTCAAACATCATTATGGATCCCTAAGATCACTCATGACAAGTCTCAAGCCTTCAACCACATTTTTTATCAGTCAATTGGACAGTTGGCCTAAAAATCAGTTGTATTGGGGGGAAAAGTCAACCATGGCCAATTTACAGTCAAACTTCATAATTTTTGATCAACATCAACATTTTAAACTTATATGTGTTATTTGGTCAAGTTTGGATCATAATTCCTCAAGAAATTTGATCAAATCATCCAAAGGGCAAAATGGTCAAAATTAGGGTTTTTGATTGAGGAAGGGTAATGTCTGATTTTTAACCTAGAAAATGACCAATTGAGTTAAAGCATGATTTAAAGGATTCAATGGCATCATCTTTACTTAATTACATGGCTCAAAACATCTCAAATTCATTGGATTGACAGATGAAATTTGCAGTCAACTGATCAAAAGTCAACTGTATACTGAAAAGTCAAACTTTGACTTTTTGGTCAAAATCAAGTGCCAAGGGTCATAATTCATCAAAACATGTAAAAATGTGAAACTTTTTCATCAAGAAAACCAAATTTGAAAATTAGGGTTTGAATTTGAAAATTTTCCTAACTTAGAAATTTTCTAAGTATAGAAAATTTTCTTATTTTTTTCTCAACTTTAGGCCACTTTTTCACCACGATGCATAATGATTCAAGGAAAGTTCCAAACATGAAAGTTGTAGACCTCCAAGAAATATACAACTTTGCTTCACACACTTTTCCCTAAAGCTGCTTGGATCTCAAGATATAAATTTATGAATACATGGTCATGAACTAAATAACTTAGTGGATTTTTGCCCTAATTTAGGCAGGTTTTGGACCCAACTTCATGGAAATTTTTCACCTAGTTCCAAGAGGTATCTCAAAATTCATTTCAAATATGAATTATAGATCACATTGCAAGCTTTCCAAAATGTCCAATAACTCCTCAAGATCATTTTTTAGTAGGGAGAATCAAAGAGATGAAGTTGGCAATTTCTCACTTTTTGTCCAAGCCATTTCATGATGAACACAAATGCAAATCAATCCTATGCTGCCTAATCCATGCTTTACAGGTCCCAAACTTGTTCCACACTCCTTAGTTAATTGCTTACTCAATTGATAAAGCTTTGATCCATGCCTTTGATCCATTATCCAACTTGCAATTCCATTTATGGCAAAAAGGGACCATTGCCATTTTGAAAAAGATCAACTTTTGCAAACTTTACAATCTAGAGCACTGGACCTCTCCCCTTGGCACATACAAGTACCACAGACCTAAGGCAAATTGTAGATAAGAAATACCAACCCTGAGCCAGCCAATACAAGCATGTAAAGCTTTGTCTTATCACTTTACTTAAAATACAAGAAAAGTGGCAAAAAGGCTAGAACAGGCACAGTTGTTAGAGGGTTGACATCAAACCATTTCAATACTAATATACAAACATTATAAAACACAATACACGTTTAGCAAAGGCCTGAAACACTCCCAACCAGAAAAACACCAAAAATCTGTCCAAACCTGTAGATTTTGCATAAGCATACTCATCTTCCATTTGGCTCGTGCGTTTTGAGTTTTGATCATTCAAACATCTTACATACTTGATATCGAACCCATCCAGGCCTTCATCCCTGTTCTGTAATCAATTTTCCATCATCTGCCATTGTTGACTTCAGAGCTTGCAGTTTGACTTGGCCAAGGAGTATCAGCTACTTTCAAAGCAAGGCAAGGGTTGGAATACATCCAGGGAAGTTCAAGGAAGCTCAAGTAAGCATCAGGCCTCCATCAAACTCATCCCAGTTTCATCCATGATTCCAACTGAAGGAGGTAAAATCTCAAACTCTATCTCCTTGTACAGGCAACCATAGGCCACGATTTATGAATAAAAAATGTAGTCTTCATCATAACGAAACTGTACATATCTTTATCTTGCATTGATTTTACTTGTGCTGAGAGAATTTGGAACTTGAAATTTTTGGAAATATTAGGTTAAAATTTAGGGCTTTTAAAATTCTCTTTGATCTTTGACAGTTAGCTTACATAATTTATATGGTTGGAATCGTGAGTTCAAGTACTACAACTTTCATGTTATAAGTTTTTATTTTCATGGAAGTATGAGAGAGTTACAGGACGTCTGGCCAAGCTTGAGGAAGAAGATGAAATACAGGGCAAGGACTTGTTTTGGGTTATATTTTTTTGTTTTCCTTAAGACAATGGAAGTATAGCCACCCCAGTGGCAAAGTAGCGCGCTGGTGAGACCCATGTCCTGGGTTCGATCCTGCGCGCTACTTTTTTATTTTTCACATTTTTCCCTTTTCCATTTTTGCTATTTTTGGAGGTTCTGCTTGGTCTTTTGGGCCAGGATTTTTTGCTACTATCATCACTACTAATCTGCTACATCACACCCCCTTGCCAACTTTTTTACATTTTTACTTTTTATTTGTTTTATTTTTATATTTAATATTTTAAATATTTTCTTCAATATATAAAAATCCCAAAAAATATAAATTAATAATATTGCACTTTTATTTTATTTTTATTTTATTTCTCACATAAAAATTTATTTTATTTTAATAGGATATCATTTATTCTCTTAATAAACTTGTAAATATAATTAAACATATTTAGTTCAATTTATTTTTCATTTCATACTTATAAATACTTATTTTTGCATATATATAATTTTATATTTTCCTACAATATTATTTATCATTTTTAATACAAGAAAATACACAAAATAATACCTATAAAAACTTTATTTTCTCTTAAAATAATAGTTAGGGTTAAACCCCTTTTAAAAATTAATTCCTTTTCCTTATATTTTTAGGTTTAGGTGAAAATTTCTTTTACATAAAAAAAACAAAAAAAATATTTTCTTACATGTACATTGCATTGCATTTATTTAAATATTGTATTGTATTTATTCTAAATTCGTACAAATTCGATTTGGTTGTAATAATTTATTTAGGTTTATATTCTTGCAAATCCCCATTCAAATTTGTATTCCCCCCTCCCATAAATTGTTGTAATAGCTTAGAAATATTTACATTACGCAATTTATCGCTTTATATGCCATGATTAGTAATTAGGGTTTGTATGACAAGAACAAAACAAAGCAAAATAGAACACCCTAAATACAAGACAAAATCAAAGCATGAAAATGATACACTTGCACACAAGCACCCTTAGGGCTTCTCCACTTGGTTGCCTAAAACAAAATGGTCATGTTACGCATGCTAAGTATCTTGGCAAAACAAAACAAATATAAGATCATAGTCCCTCGATGACGCTATTCAAAAGTTGCCTTACAAAATGATCTTGGTCCCTCAAAATGCTAAGACACTTTGCAACATTGCTAATCATGGTTATATGATGACCCACGCCTGTCCCATTTACATCCAAAGATAGGTTTGCTTACCAAATCAATGGTAAGACAACAATGTCAAAGGAATAGAAAATACATAAGAAAGACATTTGAGTAGTTAGATAGCTTCTAGTTACTTGCTCCATTTCAAACAACTATTCTTGCTATTTTCAAAACAAACACACACATTTCAAAAACATCTTTGTATACATTCTTACGAACAAGAATCATTACAAAGATTGCCTAAACGAATGGCCTCTTTTACAAAATACTTTCAAAACCACATAAAACACAATTTTAAACAACAAAAAGCAAGTGATCTAAGCAAGTAACTAAGAGCCCATGGGAAACCATGGATGAAAAGGGTGCTAATACATTCCCTTTTCATAATCTACCCCCCGAACTCAAGAAACAATCTCAAAGGTCTTTCCTGTGCTTTTTCACCTTTCCTTTTGGATAAAAGAAAAGTCAGTGGCGACTCTTGCTAACCGCAACATTTGCGATAAAACGCAAAACCTCAAGTCAGTTCTCCCACCGTATCACAGTGTCCCATTCAAAGGATATATTTTGGTATCCCATTCAAGAGGCATACATTTGGCCCCTTCGAAGGATGTACAAAGGGCCCATTCGAAATACACATACTGTTTGGGAACAAATATTGTTGTCTGAAGAGAGGTTCTGGTTGAAGGTTGGACCTATGAGGTCAAAACAAAAATATGAATTATTCAAAGATGCTTGCTGGCCAGATTCTGACATGCTTCCAAGTCCAAGCCTGATGCACTGGCCGCAACGCTCTAAAACTGCTGCACAGTAGTCCTGCTACGTTGCTCCTATATTTGCACCAATTTGCCATACAAATACTACACCTCGGAAGCTACAAAAACAACATACTCAATTTGTTCAAATTCTTTTGTTTTCCCTCCCAAACCCAGCCAACTTTATCTATAAATAAGATGTTCCACAACACATCTTAGGGGGCTTTTGGTAGCTGGAGAAACTTAGGTTGTGTGAAAAATTATCAAACACTTGACACTCTCTCAAACCCAGAATCAAAAGACCATACACTTTGTTCTCTCTTTCAAATCCATCACTAGAAACAATACACTTGTTTCTTTCCTTCGAATCCAGAACCTAGGGAAACACCAACCTAACACTTGGTTCCTTCTTTCAAATACAGCACTAGAAACATAACATTTGTTTCTTCTCTTCAAATCCAAGAACATCCAGGGCAGCGACATAAGTCCAAACACACATTCCAGCTGCAAGCAAGGTAAGTCCTCTTAACCTTAAACCTTATATTTCAAGAATAACATCTGAATAACCATTTCCTTTCGTTTCAAGCATCATCATTACCCTTTGGTTTGTTTTCGTTTCCACCTTCTCTGCTTGTTTTCGTTGCTAATCTTTTGGCTTGTTTTATTTGTTTATCAAACATATTTTAAGAACTAATCTGGCCATGAAACAATATTAGCATGGCCTCAACCCATGCTAATATTTAATCCAAGCGAAAGAAAACAAGAAGATAGATGTATGAATCGAAGCCTTAGGCTTCTCCCCATGCTGCTATCTATCCCTAAACGAAAGGAAGTAGAAAAAAGGGCATGATCGAAGGATACATACTCATACTGCTTTGCAGTTCCAATTGAAAGAAGCAGAAAGAAGGGCGTGATCGAAGGATACATACTCATGCTGCTTTGCAGGTCCAATCGAAAGAAGCAGAAAAAGGGTGAATCGAAGGGTGCACACTCATGCTGACTTCCAGACCCAATCGAAAGAAGCAAGGAAGGGTTGAATTGAAGGGCGCTTACTGCCTGGATCAAAGAACTTTTTTTCCCTTCTTTTATTTTTTTTGTTTTTACATTTTCTTGTTGTTCAATATGATTGTAATAGCGTAGGACCTTATTTTTCGCATTTTTATTGCTTTCATAAATGTTAGTAACTAGGGTGTGTATGGAAAGATTAAAACCAACAAGTAGACAACCTAAAATTCAAAGACTAAATGCATGCAATCAAACACACAATTCACACACATGCACCTCTAGGATAATCTCACTTGTTTCCTCGAAAAATAGTCATGTCCCTCGAACATGGGCGTTTTAGAAAAGACCCTCGATAAAAAGATCGTAGTCCCTCGATGTCCCTCGATGTTGCCTTCGGTAAACGATTTAGTCCCTATACGAAAATTGCTAAAATATCTCATAGGTTGCCTTATATGACTATACAAACGACTCACGCCCGTCCCTTCACAACCAATGATGGGGCTTCTTATCAATCAATGGTAAGATAGCAATATCTAAAGGAGAAGGAAAAGAACATAGACCTTTTGAGTAGGTAGGATGCTCGTAGTTGCTTGCTTGCTCACAACTAAAAAACCATTTTTACACCAACACCTTCAATTGAAACATTTTCAAAAGTCAAAACACTTTGTATGCGTTCTTATAGAGACGTGAATCATTACAAAGGCACTTTTCAAAATCACTTTCAAAAACATCTTCCACAAACAAACACCTCTTTGAACTATTTTCAAAACCTACACTTTGTACCCATTCTAATAGAAATGAGAATAATTACAAAGACTTTTTTTAAATATTTTCAAACATACACCACCAAGCACATTTTCAAACAAAGCAAGTGATCTAGTAAGCAACTAAGAGCCCTTAGAAAACTACGGATGAAAAGGGTGCTAATACCTTCCATTTTCATAACCTACCCCCCGAACTCAAGAAAACATCTCTAAAGGTATTTCTTGTTCTTTTCACCCTTTCCTTATTGGATAAAAGAAAAGTCGGTGGCGACTCTTGCTATCCGCAACAATTACGATCAAACGCAAAACACCCAAGTCAGTTCTCCCACCGTATTACAGTATCATATTCAATTATACCATACACAAACATCCTATAATTTATCAGAACAGACAATCTACAGTTTACACATTACATAAAGACATATAATTTATCCTACATATCACAATCTTATCTCTTGGTGTATTGTCTCTTGGTGTCTTATCTCTTGGTCTCTTGACTCTAAAGACCTATAGTTTCAAATAATTATACTTGTTAGTAAATTATACTCGAAAACTATAATATACATGAATATATTAGGAATAAAGAATAAATTATGTACCTGTTAATTTTCCCAAATGCCTTCTTCATGATAGATTCGAATAGCATGGACATCATCTCCATCAACTTCATAATATGAGGTAGGAACTTGTGTTGTGTAAGAAGATGTGGACGAAATATCAAGACTTTCATCACTAAGAGGAATGTGTTTTCCTTGGAGTATGATTAACCATTTCCCTAATATGTCCGGTGGGTCGGTAACATAGAAAACTTGTTTTGCTTGTGTAGCCATGATGAATGGTCCGGTCATAAAAGATGCCTTGCCAAGGTCGACCCGGGTGAATTATAAGTTATCAATGTGTACACCATTACTATTATTAAGAACCCACTTGCATTTAAATAAATCCACTTTAAAAATAACATAATCAATCTCACAAGTCTCATTAACGACACTATAAAACGTAGTAGTTGCCAATACAGGATTCTTATCTTTCGAACTAGAGAAATACATCGATTCAGCTTCAACCATAATACCACTATTTTGCATTGTACTATGATCATCTTTTGATTTTGTATAAAAGGTATAATGACTAATGTCGTATGCAGTCTAAGTAATGACACAAAATTTTGGCTTATACGACAACCATTTAAGTGTCTTGGATGCACTACGATCATTAGATACACTTTTATTAAACCAATCTATGAACCTCTTGTTATGCTCTATGAACAACAACTTGTCACTCATTCGGGAATGTTTTTTACTCAAAAGTCTTTTGTGAGTATCTATGAAAGGTTGAACTTCATTTATATTATTCAATATATAGAAATGCGCTTGAATAACTACATCCCAAGCCATTGAATTAACATTTAGACCTTGAATACCTCTTCTGTCTGTGTGATCAGTGTGACGAGACTTTGGAATGCCTACAGAATCTACTTTCGACAAATAGTTTGTACAAAACTCAATAGCTTCTTCAGTGATGTACCTTTCAACAATCGATGCTTTCATTCGGTGATGATTCTTTGTATATCCTTTAAATATCTTCATGTATCGCTCTATTGGATACATCCACCTTAAATAAATTGGACCACAAAATCTGATTTCTCTGACTAGATGAACAAGTAAGCGAACCATAATGTCATAAAATGATGGAGGAAAATACATCTCCAATTGACACAAGATTATGGCAGCCCCCTCTTCTAATTCATCTAATTTTTTGAAATCAAGAACTTTATTACATATGGCATTGAAGAATAAGTACAATCTCGTTATAGTTACTCTCACATTCTTTGGTAGGATCCCACGGATAGCCACTGGTAGAAGTTGTTGTATCAATACATGACAATCATGAGATTTTAAACCAATTAACTTGATATCTTTCATTGATACAATTTTCTTGATGTTTGATGAGTAACTGTGATACGGTGGAAGAACTGACTGTTTAGAAATGCTGGTTTGCATTTTGCGTTTGTTTTCGCAAAATGTCGCGGTAAGCAAGAGTCGCCACTGACTTTTATTTTATCCAACAAGGAAAGGAAAAAAGCATAGAAAAATTCCTTTTTCGAGATATTTCTGAGTATGGGGGGTAGATTTATAGAAAGGGAAGGTATTAGCGCCCTTTCTATCCGTAGTTATCTACGGGCTCTTAGGTACTTGCTCATCATTTTCAAAATGTTTTCTTTGTGCTTGTGGGTTTTGAAAAGTTTTTGTTTTAACTTCGATTTAACTCTTGCTTCTGTCTTCAAGAGTGTAATGAAGTGTTTTTGAAAAAAACTTTGTTTGTAAAAGTGTAAGTGTGAAAGATTTGTTTTGGATGAGCAAGTATCTAAGAACTAATCTACCTACTCGAAAAAAAGAATCGTTCTATGTTCGTTTCCTTTAGACAGCGCTATCCCACTATTAGTGAGTAGATAGCACCGTCGTTGGAGTGTTGAGGGTCAATTCGAATTAGGGACTTACGGTCACCAAAGCAATGTTAGGACGCCTTAGCGGTAACCCTAATGTCTTAGATCATTTGTTTGAGGCAACAATATCCGAGGCAACTGTTTCGAGGCGAATATGATCTTTTAGACAAGAGGACGACCTCTAAAGCGACATATACTCAATGACCGTGAACGAAGGCAACCAAGTGGGGTGTACCCTAAGAGTGCGCATGTGTGAGTGTGTTGTTTTCAGTTATTTTTATCTTTGCACATGTTAAGGGTGATCTAATTTGATTTTAAGATTAACATTCAGTCTTATCATGCAAACCCTATTATCAAACATCTAGCAGTTATAATTTGCGGAAATAAAAAGCGGAATTTAAATTACAAGGCGTCGGGTATTTACATCGCCAAAGACAAACCCTTTGAAAAATAAAGTAAAGCGATAAAAATAATTAAATGTCCTATTTAACTATTACAATCCGGAAGCAGGTACATTATTGGATAAATATAAATACAAAGCGCGGGAAATTAAATTGAGTGTGAATTAGGGTTTCGACCCTTTTAATTAAAAAACAAGTCTTTTTGGTTTTTTGTTGTTTTTAAATTAAGAAAGAAATTAAACCTAAATTAAATGCCTAAATTAAGTTAATAAATTAATTAAATGAAAAAATAAATTATTTTTGGAGTTTTTGATTATTTAGGAAAGAAATTAAAAATGATTAAATTAGTGGTTAATATCTAATTAAATCTAATTAATTAAAATTATTTACAAAATAAATTAAAGTTTTATAATTAAAAACCTAATCAATTAATAAATTTATTAAGAAAAATAAAAGCTTTAAGTTTGATTGAAATAAAAAAAATTGTGATTTTATTTAATAAAAATAGAAATTTGTGATTGGTTAGAAAATTAAATAAATGAAATAAACAATTAAATAAAATAACAAAATAAATAGAAAGAGAGGAGTTGGGCCTGATTTTAGGTGGTGTGGAAAGAAATTCCTTGGCCCATCAGAAGCTGGCCCTTTTGACTTTTTATTATCCAGTGTGGGCGCGTGGACTTGGCTCTTGGTGGACCTCCAGTCATTGACCACCAGATCTGGCTCTTGGCCATCTGGCTCTTGGATGGATGAGGGAGCATGGTAGGCTGCAGATAGGCGCATGTATTGGAAAACCTGAAAAGAAATAATATTGAGGAAGAGGGGGACCTGGGATTCGAACCCAGGTCCTGAAGGAGAATGAACCGTTCACTTGCCACTACACCACGCTGCCTTGTTTGTTATAGTAATAAGCATCAATAATAATATATCAAAACAAAACAAATGCCAGCAAAACAAAAAAAAAAGCGCAAAATTATTTGAATTGGCCAACAGGCGGATGACACGAGTTCATCCCTGTCCTCAAACCGGTAAAAAAAATACCTGCGGATTTGAATCTGCAGCTAAAAACGCAACCCTATTCTAAAATTCTCTCCAGGCCATATAAATACATTCCAAGAACATGGTTCAATTCGTCATGGCCTCCTGATCAAAACCATGTTCCTCTTGTGTCTCAATTTTACCTGAAACAGAAAACCCTAAAAACAAACGAAGAACCCTAGCTATGGTGGTTCTCCATATAAGCCAGATAAATGCAATTGAATATTATGAAAAGCTTGCAAATGTTCTTGTGATCACAAATATGCCATTAGTTTTCTCAAATGATGCAAGAATAAATCAAATCGAATTCAAGAACAGGGGTCGTTTGCGGGAGACTTACAGTGCGTATAGAGGCCTGAGGATGCGTGGTTTTGATCCAGGTAGCTTGTGTGAATGGCCAGGAATCGATTGAGACCAATCTCGCGTCCTGAAACTGCCTCTAACCTGGATTTTAATCTCCAACTTTTTTGTGATTTTTATCACTTTTGTTCTGCCTCTTCCAACACTTGCCAACCCTTATTTTCGTGTGTTTAGCTTCCTTATGTAATGTGTACTGCATTGGGGTAAGAATCATGGTCCAAATCTCTCCATATCAATGCACATGAATTGGATTTGATTCCACCATTAAAACCTTCCAAATTTGATTTGATTTGGATATTTTTGTGCATACAAGCCTTGATTCGAATTTGATTCACATAAGAGTTGTATTCAAAGCCTAAAGCAACCAAAGAATCGTGAATTATCAATGCCTTGGATTTTATATGATTTTATTTGATTTAAAATGAATAAATTCAAATAAAAATCAAATTAAATAATAAAAATGAGATATAGGCACATGTATGAGGATAGGGCACGTGGGCTACAATGAAAACTCAAATCAAGTGGAAAATAATGGGTCCATTTGACAAAATTTGAAGTTTTGGGGATAGTTGACTTTTGGCAATTTTGTAAAAAAGTCCAACTTCAACAATGCATAACTTCTTCAATTTTGAACTTTTGGAAGTGTTATTGGAACTTTTAGAAATCTTGAGATGTCCTCTAATCAACCCTTTTGGTCTCATCTCATTTTGATATTTCATGCTCAATTTATAAGCTTTGTCAAAAAAGGTGTTTTTGTTGACTTTTCAAAATGATCTATAATGTCCAAATTCATAACTTCTTGTGAGTGCATTTTTTGGACTTGGGGTGTGAAGATGGATTGTGGGGAATTGCATCCTATTGAAAATGAGATTTTGATGGGTCATTTATCATAAAGTATGAGAAAGTTATGCTTGGTCAAAGTTGACTTGACTTTTCCTACCAAACCCTAATTTAGCAATTTTTGAATCTTGATGAATTTTGAGCAATCCTTGATGAATCATGATCAACCCTTGATCAAATGATGAAATATCCTTCAAAATGAGAATGTTGATAAAAAATCTTGAAGTTTGACAATATTTGGGTCACAGTTGACTTTTGCCCTAGCACAGTCGATTTTTGGACCTTTTGAGCAATTGACTGAGCAAACTTCCTCTGCAAGGCTTGAAAATTGGCATGGATGATCTTGAGAACATATTAGGACATTAGGGAGCATTTGAGGCCACTTGTACTCAAGGATCTTGATGCAACACAAAACCCTAATTTGGGGTAGACTGCCTTAGGAGATAGCTTATCTGACCAATCCTTGAGCAACCTTGAGCAACTTGGAGATTTTTCTTGCAATGTTTTGAGAAATATGGGAGGGAAAAATTTGGGGTACAACAGCTGCCCCTGTTAAATCTTCTTAAACCTGAGGATGTAGATTGGCTTTCATGCCTTTCGTGATCCGAAGGTGGAAGATGATTGAACACTAGAGTACCCAGAAATTTGCACTCGCATGGAGTGGTATCAGCCTTGTGATGTCGGGAATGGGCTTACAGATTCCATTTGGAGAGGTGTCGATCACATAAGAGATTCCTTAGCGAGAGCTTGTATACCTGTTTTTGTGGAAGATTCCGCTGGGGAAGTCTAATTTTTGTTGAGATTTAGGAACTTGCATGTACTTCAACTGAGAGAACATCTCTGCTGAGTTTTAAGAACTTGTCTGTAATTCAACTGGGGGGAAACATCTTCATCGAGATTTAAGAACTCGTCCGTAATTCAACTGAGGGCAACTCTGCTGAGATTTAGGAACTCGTATGTAATTCGACGGAGGTACTTGTCGAGATTTAGAACCTTATCTGTAATTCAACTGAGGATAATTCTGTTGAGATTTAAGAACTGGTCGGTAATTCGACTGAGGGAAACATCTTCATCGAGATTTAATAACTAGCCCGTAATTCAACTGAGGATAACTCTGCTGAGATTTAGGAACTGTATGTAATTCGACGGAGGAACTTGTCGAGATTTAGGACCTTATCTGTAATTCAACTGAGGATAATTTTGTTGAGATTTAAGAACTGGTCGGTAATTCGACTGAGGGAAACATATTCATCGAGATTTAAGAACTCACCCGTAATTCAACTAAGGATAACTCTACTGAGATTTAGGAACTGTCTGTAATTCGACGGAGGAACTTGTCGAGATTTAGGACCTTATCTGTAATTCAACCGAGGATAATTCTGTTGAGATTTAAGAACTGGTCGGTAATTCGACTGAGGGAAACATCTTCATCGAGATTTAAGAACTCGTCCGTAACTCAACTGAGAAAACTCTGCTGAGATTTAGGAACTATCTGTAATTCGACGGAGGAACTTTGTCGAGATTTAGAACCTTATCTGTAATTCAACTGAGGATAATTCTGTTGAGATTTAAGAACTGGTCAGTACTTCGACTTTGGGAAACATCTTCATTGATATTTAAGAACTCGTCCGTAATTCAACTGAGAAAACTCTGCTAAGATTTAGGAATTGTATGTAATTTGATGGAGGAACTTTGTCGAGATTTAGAACCTTATCTGTAATTCAACTGAGGATAATTCTGTTGAGATTTAAGAACTGGTCAGTACTTCGACTTTGGGAAACATCTTCACCGAGATTTAAGAACTCGCCCGTAATTCAACTGAGAAAACTCTGCTAAGATTTAGGAACTCGTCTGTAATTCGATGGAGGTAAATTGTCGAGATTTAGGACCTTATCTGTAATTCAATTGAGGATAATTTTGTTGAGATTTAAGAACTGGTCAGTAATTCGACTGAGGGAAACATCTTGATCAAGATTTAAGAGCTCGCTCGTAATTCAACTGAGAAAACTCTGCTGAGATTTAGGAACTCGTCTGTACTTCGACGGAGGAAAATTGTCGAGATTTAGGACCTTATCTGTAATTCAACTGAGGATAATTCTGTTGAGATTTAAGAACTGGTCAATAATTCGACTGGGATAAAAGCTTCAAAACCTTTGAATTTTGTGAGAATTTAACTGTATCTTTCCTGAAAGGTAAAGATTAGTTGTATGTAATGCATGATATGTGTCAAGCAACGATGTTCTCAAAATAAATGAGATGGTGTTGTATGATGCGTATATGCATGTGTCATGATGTATGGCAATGTAATGTTTTCAGTTGGGGAAAATAAATCTCGGATAGCTGCTGGAGAAAAGAGTTAAATTCTTCGTTTCCGTTGGGGATGGTGAATGAAGATGATTATGAGAATAAACCTGCAGGAGAGGATAACTCCGTTGGGGAATATACTGATGAGGAGATTACTCTGTGGGGAAGAGATGCTCTGTAGAGGATTCTATTGATAAATTTCACTGGGGGTGAATTTCTGTTGCTGGTGATACTGAATCCTGTTGGGAATTAGGCTCCTTGCTTTGGAAAGGAAAGAACTCCACTGGGGATGATCTTTCCGTTGCGACTTCATTAGGGATAACCTTTGAGACTCTAATAGGGATAATCCTTTGAGTTCTGCTGGGGATGATTCTCTAAACTCCACTGGGGAAGCCTTTTTAGACTGTGCTGGGAGAAATTTCAGACTCCGCTCGGGATATTTTGTACTCTGCCGGGGAATATTCTTATACTCAGTTGGGGAATATTAAGACCTTTTAGCGTTGATGGTAAATAAAACTCTGCTTGGGGAGAATATTACTGATTCATTCACAGTTACAAGTCTCAGCTGGGGAGAGTTAACATTATTGTCTTACTCTGCGGGGAGTGAATGCATCTCAACCATATTCTTCAGTTGAATCTACCTTTGTACCTGGTGGACAGAGCAACTGTACGGTTTGGACAATTCTTGTTTGCCCCTGTTTATAATAATACAAGTAATGATCTTTTGTTTCGCATGTAAATATTCATGAGCAGCAATTAACGTCAAATGCATATATAAAAAATGAACATTTGGACGTTCTTTGAAAAACAAAACAAAAAGAAAACAGTTTGAAATTTCTCCGAAAATGAATTGTATTAATTTTGAAGTTTGGCCTGTAAATAGGCGTTTTTGTACAAGAGGCTGACGTCCTAGTAAGAGAACGCCGCCGAATAATAGAATTTACACAATTTGTGAAAAACTAAACAAAACAGCTATGTAAATAATCCCACTGGGTTCCAACTCTGCTATTGCCTTTATATCCTCGAGCATCTCATCACTTTGCTACTTGATTGAAGGTAGATCAGAATGTTTAGTGTCGTCCGAGCTTGATAGTTGACACCGAATTCTAGTTGCAAGATGATCCAATGAGACATAGTGTTACGCTTTGATCCCTAATTTTTTCCTGGACCGCCCTTTCGGGTTTTCAGTCCACCGGGATACCCCTTTTTTCCCAAGCCGCCTTTTCAGGTTTTCGACTTGCCGGGTGTACAGATTTTTCATTTTCATCCCTTATTTTTTCCCGAACCCTTTTGGTTCGCCGGGAAGCCCTTATTTTTTCCTAGGCCAATCGACCTAGCGGGTCTTTGATTATGCGTAGTATCTTTTCACTATGTCTGCATTGACGGGGTGAGGAAGGTCGTCACCATCGATAGTGGTTAGAATCATAGCTCCTCCTGAGAAAATGTTCTTAACCACAAATGGCCCTTCGTAAGTAGGGGTCCATTTTCCCCTGGGATCACCTTGTGGCAGTATGATGCGCTTGATAACCAGGTCCCCAATTTGATACTCTTGTCGTCTAACTTTCTTATTAAATGCCTTGATCATCCGCTTTTGATATGTTTGACCATGACAAATAGCAGTAAGTCTCTTCTCGTCAATTAATTTCAATTGATCAAGTCGGGTCTGAATCCAGTCATCTTCACTCAAACCTGCATCCTTCATAATCCGAAGAGAGGGTATCTGAACTTCAATGGGCAAGACTGCCTCCATGCCATAAACCAAGGAATAGGGTGTTATCCCTGTTGACGTCTGTGCTGAGGTACGGTACCCATGAAGAGAAAATGGTAATATCTCGTGCCAGTCTTTATATGTCACTGTCATCTTCTGCACAATCTTCTTAATGTTCTTATTAGCCGCTTCTACAGCTCCATTCATCTTCGGCCGGTAGGGAGAAGAGTTGTGATGATGTATCTTGAAATGCTTGCAGAGCTCGGTGATCATCTTATTGTTGAGATTTGTACCATTGTCCGTAAGGATCCTCTCTGGTACACCATATCGACAAATCAGATTATGCCGAATGAACTGTGCCACGACATTCTTGGTTACAGTAGCAAAGGAAGCTGCTTTAACCCACTTTGTAAAGTAATCAATGGCTACCAGGATGAAACGATGCTCGTTGGATGTCGTAGGTCTGATCTCGCCGATCATGTCGATGCCTTTTGTACCCCAAAATTTGCCCTCCCATTTCCTCAACATTTTCTCACCACAAGACCCTTGGAGCTCAAGATCAAGTTAGGGTTTACTCTGCTCAAGACTTCTCCTTGCACTGTTGACCCAAATTAGGGTTTGTGTTTGCACAAAGATGTTCTGACCTAAAAGGCCCAAAGTGACTTTCATGCTTCATATTGGACTCCCAAGTTTATCCATACCAAGTTTCAAGCCTTGATTCCAATCTTTGCCCAGTCAATGGGACAGTTGACCTATAAATCAGCTGTATTGGGGAAAAAGTCAATTGTGGTCAATTGACAGTCAAACCTCATGATTTTTGACCCACATCAACATTATGAACTCATATGAACCATTTGGTCAAGTTTGGATCACAATTCCACAAGAAATTTGATCAGATCACCAAAAGGGCAAAATGGTCATTTTTAGGGTTTTGACTGCACAAAGGCAATTTTTGACTGTTTGACCTAGCCAATGGCAAACCAAGCTCACATATGGACTCAAGGACCCAATGGCTTTGTCTTGACATGTTCAACAAGTTCAAAAGATCCCAAATGCACAAGATTGACAGATGAATTTTCCAGTCAACTGATCAAGATTTGACTGTATACTGAAAAGTCAAACTTTGACTTTTTGGTCAAAATCAAGTGCCATGATTAATTTTTCATCAAAACATGTCAAATTATGAAACTTGTTCATCAAGGAATCAAAAATCACAAATTAGGGTTTGAAATGAAGAAATTTCATAACTTAGAAATTTTCTAAGTTATGAAATTTCCTAATTTTTTCCTAACTTTGTCCCATCTTTTCATCAAGATACATTTGGATTCAAACAAATCTCAAAACATTAAAGTTGTAGTCCATTGCAAAATCTACAACTTTGATTCACAAAGTTTCCTCAAAAGAAGCTTGTAGCTCAAGTTATGATTTTTGGAATAGGGGTGCAAAACATTCTTAACTTAGAAATTTTTTGGCCTATTCTAGGCAGGATTTTTGCTTAATTTCATGGCCACTTTTCACATGCTTCCACTTGGAATTTCAACTTGCATTACAAAGATGGATTATAGTACACATTCCAAGCTTTCCAAATTATCCAAGAACTTCTCAAACACCCTTGTGGTTAGGGAGAATCGAATTTTTCAATATGGGCAAAAGTCACTTTGTTCATGAGCCATTTTCATGTTCATACACTATGCATTTTTGAAATCAGTTTGCACAAGCTAGTTACAGGCCTCTAATCTCATTTACACTCAATAATTAAATGCCAGTCCATTGTGTTCTAGCATTATTTTGTGCATTTGGACATTACATGAAGAATTAAGTCATAAATGGAAAAAAAACAAGTTATCCATTCTTGTAAAGAGGTGCTTTATGTCAAAAGCAAATCAAAGAAGTACCAAAGCATATCTTCTAGGCACAAGTTCAGGAACTAATCACATTGATCAAGAGGGATTGAGGCAGCATTTTTAGGGGGCCTGCATAAGCTTGTAAACCAACTTGACAACTTTTGCTTACATTAGAAAAAACTTGTATTTTGAAACACAACATTGAGTTCCTGTCAACACGAGCCAAAGAAAACTTCTTGAACACATTCCAAACATTAGACCTGACCTGAAACACGAGCCAACCACCTTCAATCCCTCCTCATTCACAGAAACACCTCCTTGCTGCAAAAATAGAGTCCCTTCTGCAACTTGACTTCCATAAACACTTCCACTCGTGCGTTTTGGCTGAAACCTTTGCAAACACAGTCCATAACATCCATACAAACTATTCCAAGCATTGAACTGGAACTGTAACAGCCATAGCCAAGTGTGCCATTTTCATTTTTCATCTGTGCAGGTTAACTTTTGTAGCTCGATTCAGCAAGATTAAAAGCAAGCTAAGCATAGGAGAAGCATCCCTGGACCTCAAGCAAGCTATACAAGTCCTCAGATTGCATTGAAAGTACCTCCATTGTCATACACGAATCAAGCTGAACAGGTAAAAGTTTGAACTCCTATCTCTCAATCCAGGCATATCTAGGCTTAGGTTTGTGAAGAAGTTATGTCATACTCATGTCCCTGAAGCCACCCATACCCTCACTTTTCATTTATATTGCATGTGCTGAGAGAATTTAAGACATGAACATTGGAAAAAACTTAGGTCAGGAATTGGGGGAGAAGAAATTCTCTCTCATTTCTGAGAGTTAGAATGACTTTTTTATATATTTGGAATCGTGACAAGATGCTCTATAACATTGCTGTTGTAAGTTTTTGCTAAATGTCAAAGAATCATGAGATAGCAGGAAGCACGCGTTTTGCTCTGTTTGAATGCTCAGAGGTTGAAGACAAAGTTCTTCTGGGCTGGGCCTGACCTTTTTTCTATTTGCACCACTTTTCCACACTTGCACCCACTTGGCCCATTGTGTTTAACTTTATCATTTTTTGACTTTTTCTTTTTGTTTCTGACTTATTATTTTTTGCCAAAATATAAAAAATATTAAAAACATTTTTTTCAACCTATTTTGCATTTTATTTGGATTTTTGTTTGTTTTATTTGAATTTATACATGTAAATAAACATTTTGCCTTTTATTCAAAAATACAAAAATAATACAAACACTTTTATTTTCTGATTTTATTTTATTTTATCTTTTGAAAACATTTTATAAAAAAATATATACTTTTTTTTGTAAAAAATAAATATTGTTATTTTTGTACATATTTAATATATTTAGTAAATATTATAAATACTTATATATTTATTAGAATATTTAGGGAAAAATACAAAAATAATACATTTTTATTTTTATTAATATTTGACCTCAAAAATCACTTTTTTACAATATACTTCCTTTTTATTTATTTTTTGTATATAATTAATAAATATTGTATATAATAAATAATTAATACTATTTATTTGCAAAATTAGGGTTTTGCCCTAAACATGAAAAATACCCAAAAATTAATCCTTTTTATTTTTGTTTATTTGTCACATGAAAAACACTTTTACATACATATAAAAATCATTTTTTGCATCTTGCATATTTATTGTATTTTTATTTAATTATTGTATATTAAATACCTTGTAAATTCCATTTGGATTGTAATAGCTTAGATTTAAATTTCTTGCTAAATATCCCCCCATTTGAACATTTGTACCCCCCATCCCATAATTGTGTTGTAATAATTTAGGACTTTAAATTTCGCACTTTAAAGCTTTCTAAAAATGCCATGATAGACTTAGGGTTTTGTATGCAAAAATCAACCAAATAGCTTGACCTAATTCAAAGATAACAAAGCATGAAAATGGACAACACTAATCACACTTGCACCCCTAGGGTTACTCCACTTGTTGCCTTCAATAATGGGCCATGTTTCTCGTTAGGTGTCTTTGGCAAAACAAAACAATTCAAATGATCATAGTCCCTCGATGACGCTTTTAAAAGTTGCCTAAAAATGATCAAGTCCCTTAAAGGAAAAATTGCCCAAAGACACTTGGCACCATTGTAATCATGGTCTAAACGATGACCCGCGCCCGTCCCGTTAACATCCTAACACAAGATTATCCACCAAATACAGTGGTGGAACAAAAATTGTTAAAAGGGTTAAAATATAGCAAAGATCTTTGAGTAAATTTAGGGGTAGACAACTCTTGGTTACTTGCCAACTTGCAAAACAAAAACACGCTTTCCTATTTTTCAAAACCACACATCACAACACACTTTCAAAACAACTTTCAAAAACATTGAAAACTTTTCAAAAGATAAGTACACCTTTGTATACATTCAAACATGGATCATTACAAAGGTTGCCACCACATTGGCCTCTTTTCAAAACATTTTCAAACCCACACACAAAGCACCATTTCAAACAATTGAAAATCAAGGCAAGTTGATCTAAGCAAGTAACTAAGAGCCCATGGATAACCATGGATAGAAAGGGTGCTAATACCTTCCCTTTCTATAATCTACTCCCCGAACCCAAGAAAACATCTCAAAGGTTTTTGCTGTGCTTTTTAACCTTTCCTTAGGATAAAATAAAAAGTCGGTGGCGACTCTTGCTCAACCGAAACATTTGCGAATACAAACGCAAACCTCAAGTCAGTTCTCCCACCGTATCACAGAACTGGCGACTCTGCTGGGGAGAATTTTAAAGTGGAGTAACCGTAGGGCATAGATCACCCTATTGCATGACTAATTGTTTGCTTTGATTGCTTTACATCTTGGTTCTCTTGTTTGGGCTTGAAATCCTACACCCGGATTTGGGGGAAACATTCATAGATAGCAATACGTTGTGGAAACTGTGCGGGGTATACCGACACGGTTGAAGCAATAGCTATATTAGTGCGACATATTTGTGAGTACCGGTAACCCTTGAGTTCAATCAAGGAGAGTATGGGGCCGCTGAGTGATGTCACTAAGCACTAATGACCTAGAACCTTACTTGACCATCTTGGCCTTTCATTAGGGGTAGTGAGATGACCGGCTTTGGTGCAGTCCGAAGTTGGTAGATACTCGATACTACACTCATTGAGGGTTGTTTTCTTGGAATATTTTGGTCGCTAGTTAAGTGGCTAAACCAAAACAATGAACATGGAAAACAATCCAATGATATTGAGCTCCTTAGAACCCAGTTACTATTTATAGGACAGGTTTTTAAGCCAACTACACTCAAGAGGGTACTTACCTATGAAACCCCATGCAAGCCTGAAACTAGGGTTTTGTGTGATTTGCTTGTACATATGTTTGTGCATACATCATGAGCATCATGAAGCATCATATGCATACACTAACCATTTCAAGGGTTTAGATCTTCATCTTTGTTCTTGTTTTGTAGGTTATGGAAATTCTTCGCAGGAAAACTATCCAAGTCAACCTTGTAAGAATCCCTCCTCAACTCAAGGAGCTCACATCCAGAATTCCTGAAAGCTCTCCCTTCAGTGAAAGACATGGTAGACTGCTCAGCCTAGTCAGCACTAGCATTGAAGAGGACATGGTAAAGGTGTTGTTCCAGTTCTTTGACCCCCTTCACCACTGTTTCACTTTCCCCGACTACCAATTGGTGCCCACTTTGGAGGAATTTTCTCAACTCTTGAGAATTCCTATTCTTAATCAACTACCCTATAACGGTACGGAAAAAGAACCAAAGCCTGAAGATGTTGCTCAAGCACTACACTTGCAACCATCTGACATCAAGGGGCATTGGGAAACTAGAAACGGTGTAAAAGACTTCTTGGCAAAATTCTTGTTTGAGAAGGCACAAGAGTGTTGGAATTCATTGGACCTACAAGCCTTTGAAGAAATTGTGGCACTTCTCATTTATGGGTTGGTCCTGTTCCCAAATCCTGACCAGCTTGTAGATGTCAACGCCGTCAAAATCTTCTTATCCAGAAATCCAATACCAACATTGCTTGGGGACATTCTTCACTCATTTTACACACGAACAATGAGAAAGAGGGGTGTTCTCATGTGATGTACTCCTCTCCTTGCAAGGTGGTTTATTTCGCACCTTCCACAATCTGTCTTAAAAAATGACCAAGGCCTAAGGTGGTCACAACGGTTGATGACCCTCACTCACTCCGATGTACATTGGTGTTCTCGGTCCAGAGAAAATGTCATCATCGTCGATCGTTGTGGAGAGTTCCCTAATGTTCCATTGCTTGGCATTAGAGGAGGCATTACCTACAACCCTTGTCTATCTTTGAGACAATTTGGATATGCACGGAGGGATGGCCCTCACGACATGTTGATTCCTGACCTAGTTTTTGACTTCGACAATGATGCGCAAGGACTTCGCCAAGGATTCATCAGAGCTTGGAGGATGCCTAACAAGGTAGACAGCAAGACACTGGGGCACAAGAACTCCATCCCTCTTGAGCCTTATCTCAAGTGGGTACGAACCCGAGCCCAGAGTCTAATGATGCCTTACCCTCATGTTCTCCCTGTGATTAAAGAGCCCGTTAAGGAAGGGGAGGTTCCCTACACCATCCTATATCCTGACATGCCAACATCGTGGGAGGAGATGCAGAAGAGTTGGATCCAACTCAAGGAGGAACGGAATACTTTTGAAGCCAGCTTCTACGCCAGTGAGAAGAAGGTTTTCGAGCTTACCCGCCGACTCCATGAGGAAGAGGCCCTCAACACCTACATCGCACCAAAGAGGATGTGCAACGTCTTTTTACCTTGAGAAGTTTTTTGTAATATTTGGCCCATGGGGCACTTATGTACTGACAAAATCTCTTCTTATTAATATGACGTGTGTTCTTTTTGTTTGCAACAATTTTGAATTTTCTAAATCCTTGAATGCATTGCATAAACAAACATATCATTCATCATGCGCATAAGCAGGTCTCCACACCAGGTTTCCTTATCTTTCTGCTGTTTATTTCAGTAAGATGGATCTCGAACAGACGGTCAAGGACTTGCAGTCTCAAAACTCATAGTTTCAACATCTCCTGATGACCTTGGCAAAGGGTCAGGAGGATCTGAAAGCCCTGCTTGGGAACAAAGAGCAAGTGAAAAAGAAGAAGAAGAGAGTCGGGGTGGCTACCCTAGGAAGAAGGTTTGAGGGTGAAGCCAGAAGAGTTCTTAAATTTCCCCCTATGTCTGAAGAGGGAAACAGTAAGGGGAAAGGGATTGCGGTACCTTCCGAATCCAAAGTTGAAGAAGAGGAGGCTGAAGAAGACGAAGACTACTCAGAACAACAATACCCGCCCGCCGATGATAAGTACAAGAGCTTGGAAGACAGGTTGGCAGCTATGGAGCTGCAGAGAGTTCCCGGCTTAGATTTCGAAGATTTGGGATTAGTTGCTGGAATTGTGATCCCCCCGAAGTTCAAAGTGCCAATCTTTGCAAGATATGACGGGCTGTCCTGCCCGAAAATGCATCTCAGATCATATGTAAGGAAGATCCAACCTTACACTGCAGACAAGAACCTGTGGATCCATTTCTTTCAGGATAGCCTTTCAGGGGCTCAACTCGAATGGTTCTATCAGCTGGATGGAGCCAGTATCCGAAATTGGGAGGACTTGGCTACTGCCTTTTATAAGCAATATCAGTACAATTCTGACCTCGCTCCCACGCGTACCCAACTCCAAGGTATGTCACTGGGGACGGGCGAAGGATTCAAGGAGTATGCGCAAAAGTGGAGAGACCTGGCTGGCCGGGTGCAGCCACCTTTGACTGACCGTGAACTTGTTGACATGTTTCTGGGGACCCTGTCTGGTCCGTTCTTCAACCATCTGATTGGTAATTCTTCTGCTGGGTTCACAGACTTGATCTTAACTGGTGAGAGGATAGAAGCTGGTATCAAGTCGGGGAAGATACAGAAAGGTGCCTCTGTGAGTACTGAAAAGAAGCCCTTCAAGAAGGAAGCCAGTGTTGTTTATGGTCCCAGAAGACAAAATAAGCCGGAACGCCGCCAAGCTGTCAATGCGTTGGTAATTTCAAAGCCTATTGCTGCTCCTCAGCAGTACAACCAACCAAGGGGTGAGAGACCCAAAAGGCAGTACACTCGGCTCAGCATGACCCTGTCTCAGATTTTTCCGCAACTACTGTCAACCAATCTGGTAACTGTCAAAGAAGCTCTGAAGGTAGTGAACACAGCTTCTCCAAAGTACAACCCCAACGCCCGTTGCGCTTATCACTCTGATAGTCCGGGACATACTACGGATGATTGCTGGGCTCTGAGGAATAAGGTTCAAGACCTTATTGATGCTAAAGAAATACAGTTTGAGGCGCCCAAAAGACCCAATGTTGTGATTGCTCTCATGCCCCAGCATGGAGTGAATGTTGTGGAAGAAGACCGGTATGTGGCCTCCGTGGAAGAGATTGTTACTCCGTTATTGACCGTCAAGAGGAACCTGTTGCTAGCCGGTTTATTTCCGGGATGTGGTAAAGGTTGCCTTCTATGTGCTATTTCACCTGTTGGTTGTCCTTTGCTGAAATCAGGCATCCAAAGCCTGATGGATAGCAAAGAAATCTTGTTCGAGAAGATTGTTGTTCCTGCTATCCCTGCTGAAGAAGTGTCCATTGTCACTATTTTCAACAACCCTCCTAAGGCTCCTTCGAAGAAGCCTGTCAAAATCATGTCCACTTAGAAGATTGCTCCTATCATCATCACTGTTCCGGGGCCTCTCCCTTATACATCCGACAAAGCTGTCCCATGGCACTATGGGGCAGATGTTTATGTTCTTGGATTAAAGCAAGAGTTTGATACTAGTACCGGTGTCAGCAACATCACCGGGCCTGCCAAGATTACTCGCAGTGGTAGGTTGTTCTCACCAGATATTGTGCCGCCAGCTATTCAGAGACCTCTTATCATCACACCTGCAAGTGTGCCTGCTTCCCTTCCTGATCAAGTTCCTTTTCCTACCCCTGTTGTCGAGTCATCTGACGCTCGGGGCAAAGGGATTGCTATTGATTTACCTGCCCTGACGGAGGCACCAAAGATAACCACTGTTGAAGCTTCCCAGCAAGAGATGGAAGAGATTCTCAAGATTATTAAGAAGAGTGATTTCAATGTAGTTGAGCAGCTGGGGCACACCCCATCAAAGATTTCTATGCTATCACTGTTATTGTGTTCAGAGGCCCATGCCAAGGCCCTGATTTCCTTCCTGAAGACAGCCCATGTGCCACAAGAAACGTTTGCTGATCAATTTACCGATTGTGTGGCCAACTTGACTGCCGATAATGGGTTGGGCTTCTCTGACGCCGATCTGACTTCCAAAGGAAAGAACCATAACGACGCCCTGCATGTCTCCATTGAATGTAGGGGCACTACTCTTGCCTATGTGTTGGTAGACACCGGTTCTTCATTGAACGTATTACCCAAGAAGGCCCTAGACAGGTTGGATTGTGAGGGTCTGGAGCTCAAGCCTAGTAACATTGTTGTCCGGGCCTTTGACGGTTCGAAAAGGATGGTGCATGGTGAAGTTGACATTCCAATCAGGGTTGGTTCTCAAGTCTTTGATTCTACTTTCTATGTGATGGACATCCGACCATCCTATTCTTGTTTGCTGGGTCGTCCATGGATCCACAAGGCTGGAGCGGTGACCTCCACACTACATCAAAAGCTGAAGTACTCGGTCAGAGGGAAGATTGTGACAGTTCAGGGGGAGGAAGAGTATATGGTCAGCCACCTCAACTCGTTCCGGTACATAGAGATGGACGGGGAGTTCATTGAAACCCCCTTTCAACACTTTGAAGAAGTTCCTCAGACACTGGCATCAGCTGAAACTGTGATTGAAGACCCTCCTTTGAAGATGGCTTCCTTAAAGGATGCCCAGACTGTGGTTGAGAAGGGTGAGTGTGCAAACTGGGGCCGACTTCCTGATTTCACTCCAAATACTGACAAGTTTGGTCTGGGTTTCACTGCAGAAGCTTAGAGGGTTGTTCGTAAGGCAAGGATTGGAAGACCTCCTGTGTTCATCACCAACCCGGGAGTGAATGCTATTGAAGACGACGTGGAGGAATCTGAATTCGACAGCTGGATCTACCCAACAACCAACGGTGGACCAAGCAACTGGACTTCCAAAGACTTCACACCTATTACTTTTGTCACTCAGTAATGAACTCTTTTGTTTTGAATTTGTAACAGACAATGTATTGAAACTTTTATGGCTCGGTGTCTTACCCGGGGCACCGTGGCTTCATTTGTGAGGGCTTTTGTGTGTCATTTTCATATATCATCAATAAAAACATTGGACGTTTGTTGCATTTCAAAATCTTGTGCTCCTTTTCTTTCTTTATTATATATTGCAAAACAGCTATATTTACACACACTCACCTATACAGGTTCCAATCCACTCTGGATCTCTGGTAACGACTCTGCTACTGCCAGTTATGACTTCGAAAATCCGATCAACTTAGCCAAAGACGAAGGTGAAGATGATTGCGAAGTGCCTGGTGAGCTTGCAAGACTACTACTCCATGAAGAGAGGGCCATTCAGCCACATGAAGAGCCAGTGGAAACGGTAAATCTGGGTACTGAAACAGACAGAAAGGAAGTCAAGATTGGTGCCAATCTAGAGCTCAGTGTGAAAAAACGGTTGATTCAGATGCTGCATGACTATGTGGAAATCTTTGCCTGGTCTTACGAAGACATGCCTGGGTTGGATACCGACATTGTAGTTCATCACCTGCCTACTAAGGAAGAATGCCCTCCGGTAAAACAGAAAGTCCGCGTATGCGTCCAGAAATGTCTGAGAAAATCAAAGCTGAGGTTATGAAACAATTTGATGCCGGGTTTCTAGCAGTGACTTCTTACCCTTAGTGGGTTGCCAACGTGGTTCCAGTGCCGAAGAAGGATGGTAAGGTCCGAATGTGTGTTGATTACAGGGATTTGAACAGGGCAAGCCCTAAGGATGATTTCCCTCTGCCTCATATCGACGTTCTGGTTGACAACACTGCTCAGCATAAGGTTTTCTCCTTCATGGACGGCTTCTCCGGTTATAATCAGATCAAGATGGCTCCTGAAGACATGGAGAAGACCACCTTTGTTACTCAGTGGGGCACCTTTTGCTACAAGGTCATGCCTTTTGGGTTGAAAAATGCTGGGGCAACCTACCAACGTGCCATGGTTGCTTTATTTCATGACATGATCCATCACGAGATAAAGTATACGTCGATGATATGATTGCAAGGTCCCAAACTGAGGAGTAACACCTTGACCATCTACAGAAGCTGTTTGACCGTCTGAAGTTGTACAAGCTGAGGTTGAACCCAAACAAGTGCACCTTTGGGGTGAGATCTGGAAAATTGCTAGGCTTCGTCGTAAGCGACAAAGGCATCCAAGTGGACCCTGCCAAAGTGAAAGCCATACAAGAGATGCCAACTCCCAAGACAGAGAAAGAAGTCAGAGGCTTTCTAGGACGGTTGAACTACATTGCCCGATTCATCTCGCATCTAACTGCTACCTGTGAACCAATCTTCAAGCTGCCTAAGAAAGATCAAGTAGTACGTTGGAATGATGAATGTTAGGCTGCTTTCGAAAGAATCAAAGAGTATCTCCAAGAACCACCCATTCTTATGCCACCGGTTGAAGGGAGACCTCTAATACTATACTTGATAGTACTTGACAACTCGATGGGGTGTGTGATGGGGCAGCATGACGAGTCTGGCCGAAAAGAACACACCATTTATTACCTTAGAAAAAAGTTTACCGACTGTGAGACCCGATACTCACTGCTCGAGAAAACTTGTTGCGCTTTGGTATGGGCTGCTCGCCGGCTGAGACAGTATATGTTGACTCACACTACTCTGTTGATTTCAAAAATGGATCCAATAAAGTACATTTTCGAAAAGCCCGCCTTGTCCGGAAGAATAGCAAGATGGCAGATGATCTTGACGGAATACGACATCCAGTACACGACTCAAAAAGCAATCAAGGGAAGTGTGTTGGCATACCATTTGGCACATCAGGCAGTGGACGATTACCAGTCGATGAACTTTGAATTTCCAGACGAGGACATCATGGTAGTGACTGATTGTTAAGTACCTGGACCGGATGAAGGACCTGAGGAAGGATCCCGATGGTCTATGCACTTTGATGGAGCCTCGAACGCTTTGGGTAATGGTATCGGCGCTGTGATCATATCCCCCAAAGGCACTCATACTCCGCTCACCACCCGGCTATGTTTCAACTGCACCAACAACATGGCAGAGTATGAAGCATGTATCATGGGTCTTCAAGCTGCAATCGACCTAAGGATCAAGTTTCTGAGTGTCTTCGGAGATTCCGCTCTCGTGATCAATCAGGTCAAAGGCGAGTGGGATACGAAACACCCAAATCTTATTCCTTACAAAGAGTATGTGTTGACATTGATTCCCCACTTCGAGGAGATAACTTTTGAACACTTCCCAAGAGAGGAGAATCAGTTAGCGGACGCGTTGGCTACGATGTCTTCTATGTTAAAAGTCAAATGGGATAACGAGGCGCCACGGATCATTATTTGGAAGTTGGATGAACCTGCACATTGCTTTGATCTCGAGACCGAAGAGGTAACAGAAAAACCCTGGTATCATAAAGTGAAGAGGTACCTTAAAGCTCAAGAATACCCCGAAGGCGCATCTGTTAATGACAAGAAGTTCCTGAGAAGGTTTGCGGCAAAGTTCTTCCTCAGCAATGGCATTCTCTACAAGCGAAACCATGATTCAACCTTACTGCGTTGTGTGGATAAGACGGAAGCAGAAAAGATCATGGCAGAGCTACATGAAGGTACCTTCGGAACACATTCCAGTGGACATACCATGGCAAAGAAAATCCTTCGGGCAGGATATTTCTGGTCCACAATGGAAGCCGACTGTTATCAGCATTCTCGGACTTGTCATAAATGCAAGATCTATGTTGATAAGGTGCACATTCCTCCGGTTCCTCTGAACGTCTTGACAGTGCCTTGGCCTTTTGCAATGTGGGGGATTGATATGATCGGCGAGATCCGACCTACGGCATCTAACGGGCATCGCTTCATCCTGGTAGCGATTGATTACTTCACGAAGTGGGTTGAAGCTGCTTCTTACGCTACCGTAACCAAGAACGTCGTGGCAAGTTTCATTCGGCACAACCTGATCTGTCGATACGGTGTACCTGAGAGGATCATTACGGATAATGGTACCAATCTTAACAACAAGATGATCACTGAGCTCTGCGAGCAATTCAAGATACAGCACCACAACTCTTCTCCTTACCGGCCGAAGATGAACGGGGCTGTAGAAGCGGAAAATAAGAACATCAAGAAGATTGTGAAGAAGATGACAGTGACCTATAAAGATTGGCACGAAATGTTACCGTTTGCTCTTCATGGGTACCGTACCTCAGCACGGACGTCAACAGGGGCAACTCCCTTTTCCTTGGTCTATGGCATGGAGGCAGTCTTGCCTATCGAAGTCCAGATACCCTCTCTCCGGATAATGAAGGATGCAGGTTTGAGCGAAGATGACTGGATCCAGACTCGGCTTGATCAATTAAACCTAATCGACGAAAAAAGACTCACTGCTATTTGTCATGGTCAAACGTACCAAAAACGGATGATCAGGGCATTTAACAAGAAGGTCAGACGACAAGAGTATCAATTCGGAGACCTGGTAATCAAGCGCATCATTCTTCCTCAAAGTGATCCCAGGGGCAAATGGACCCCCACGTACGAAGGGCCATTTGTGGTTAAACATATCTTCTCAGGAGGAGCCATGATTCTAACCACCATGGATGGTGACGACCTTCCTCACCCCGCCAATGCAGACATAGTAAAAAGATACTACGCATGAATTAAAGACCCGCTAGGTTGACACACCTAGGCAAAAATAAGGGCTTCCCGGCGAACCAAAAGGGTTCGGGCAAAAATAAGGGATGAAATGAAAAAAATCTGTACACCCGGCAAGTCGAAAACCTGAAAAGGCGGCTTGGGCAAAAATGGGTATCCCGGTGGACTGAAAACCCGAAAGGGCGGTCCAGGCAAAAGCTAGGGATAAAGCGTAATACTATGTCTCATTGGATCACCTTGCATCCAGAATCCGGAATCAACTATCGGGTTCAGACGTCGCCAATCAATCAGCTTCATCTTCAACTAAGCAACAAAGTGATGAGACGCTTGAAGACATAAAGGCGATAGCAGAGTTGGAACCCAGTGGGATTATTTTTCACATAGCTGTTTTGTTTCCTTTTCAAAATTGTATAAACTCTATTTTGCCCGGCGGCGCTCTCTTACTAAGACGTCAGCCTCTTGTACAAAACGCCTATTTACAGGCAAATTCAAAAATCAATACAAGTTCAATTTTTCAGACAAATTACGCATCGTTTTCCCTTTTTTCTGTTTTGTTTTGCAAAGAACATCCGATGTTCATTTTGATATATGCACTTGACATTAATTGTTGTTCATAAATAACTGCATACGAAACAAAGGACTAATTACAGGTGACATCAGAAACAGGGGCAATTTAGAGTTTTCCAAGCGATCTAGTTGCTCTGTCCACCAAGGTACCAAGGTAGGTTCGACCGAAGAACGTAACCAAGTTACCTCAACTCCCCACAGAGTAAGACAAGATTCAGCAATACTCTCCCCAGGAAGAGTTGGCCTCCCGTCAGCCCTAGAAAGGCACAGTAACCCTAGCAAGTCAGCAATACTCTCCCCAAGCAGAGTTAGTCTACTGTCAACCTTAAGAAAGTTGGGTATCCCCAGAAGATCTCAACATTCCCCAGCGGAGTATAGACGTTCCTCAGCAAGCATCCCCGGAAGTCTTAATATAAGATTGTTCCCCGGCGGAATACAGACACCCCAGTGGAACCATTCCCCTGTACAGTCCAAAGTTTCCCCAGGAAAATGGAATCCATATCCCCAGTAGGTCTTGAGGCTTATCCCCAGTAGATTCTGGAAGCTTATCCCCTGCAGAGGGCGAACGCATCTCCCCGACTTTATTCAAAGGATATTTCCCCACCAGGGTATAACTGGGTTATCCTCAGCTAATTACCACGGAAAGATCGTCCTCGGCGAAGTTCTCCCTATCCCCAGCGGAGTTCATCAAGTTCCCCAACATAACTTATCAGTGGAATCCCCAGCGGAGTTCTCGTCAAAACCTCAGCGAAGTATCTCTTCCCACAGAGTGATTCCCCGCAGAGTAATCTCTCCAACAAGTTTATTCCCCAACGGAGTCATCTTCTCCTACTGGTTTATTCTTGCAACCATCATCCCCAGCGGAAACGAAGAATTCCACTCTTCAACATCAGCCCAGGATTCCACAAACTCCCGGCACTCGTCAAGGATTTATTTTCCTAGACGAAAATACATTCATAGACATTTCACATTTCATATATACATGATAAAGCGCATACAACACTATCTCATTTTGAGCCTCATGACATCATGCATTTCATACATCATGACATTGCATATAACTGATGTTTTGCCTTTTCAGGAAAAGTTCAATCCAAAGATGGTTACTATCAACTGTCACAATTCCAGATTTGATACCTGTATCTAGCCAGGGCATATCTGTGAGTGATGGATTGTAGATTCGATACCTATATCTAGACAGGGCATATCTGCATGAAGAGTTTGAAGATCAACCCCTATAACAGGCCAGGAAATTATCTTTCATTCTCAGGTCAGAGGTTTACACCTGTATCCAGCCAGGGAAGCTATCTCTACCAACCTTTTGCAAATTCCAAATTCGACACCTGTATCCAGCCAGGGCATATCTGTAGACAACAATTTCCAGATTTGATACCTGTATCCAGCCAGGGCATATCTGTAGACGACAAATCCCAGATTCGACACCTGTATCCAGCCAGGGCATATCTGTAGACGACAAATCCCAGATTCGACACCTGTATCCAGCCAGGGCATATCTGTAGACAACAATTTACATATTCGATTCCTGTATCCAGCCAGGGCATATCTGTAGATGACAGTTTCCAGATTCGATACCTATATCCAGCCAGGGCATATCTGTAGACGACAAATCCCAGATTCGACACCTGTATCCAGCCAGGGCATATCTGTAGACGACAAATCCCAGATTCAACACCTGCATCCAGCCAGGGCATATCTGTAGACGACAATTTCCAGATTCGATACCTGTATCCAGCCAGGGAATATCTGAAGAGTTTAGAGATTCTACACCTGTGTCCAGCCAGGGCACGTCTGTAAACAACCTTTTGAAGTTCCGGATTCGATTCCTGTATCTAGCCAGGGCACATTTGTGAGAAACTAATTGTAGATTCGATACCTGTACCTAGCCAGGGCATATCTGCATGAAGAGTTTGAAGATTAACACCTGTAAATGGCCAGGAAACCATCTTCCTTTCTCAAAGTACGCAAGTTCTCGCTAAGGAATCTCTTACGCGATCGACACTTCCCAATGGCATCTATAAGCCCATTCCCGACAAGATTCTGTCACGTCCCCAGATGGCATCTATAAGCCCATCCTCCTATCCACCATCTCTCCAAATGGCATCTATAAGCCCATTCCCTCCATCACACCGCTGATACTCTACCATGCGAGCGCAAATTTTTGGGCACTCTAGTGTTCAATCATCTTCCACCTTCGGATCACGAAAGGCACGCAAGCCAATCTACATCCTCAGGTCTAAGAAGATTGAACAGGGGAAACTGTTGTACCCTAAAATTTACCCTCCCATTTCCTCAACATTTTCTCACCACAAGACCCTTGGAGCTCAAGATCAAGTTAAGGTTTACTCTGCTCAAGACTTCTCCTTGCACTGTTGACCCAAATTAGGGTTTGTGTTTGCACAAAGATGTTCTGACCTAAAAGTCCCAAAGTGACTTTCATGCTTCATATTGGACTCAAAAGTTTATCCATACAAGTTTCAAGCCTTGATTCCAATCTTTGCCCAGTAAATTGGACAGTTGACCTAGAAATCAGCTGTATTGGGGAAAAAGCCAACTGTGGTCAATTGACAGTCAAACCTCATGATTTTTGACCCACATCAACATTATGAACTCATTCGAACCATTTGGTCAAGTTTGGATCACAATTCCACAAGAAATTTGATCAGATCACCAAAAGGGCAAAATGGTCATTTTTAGGGTTTTGACTGCACAAAGGCAATTTTTGACTGTTTGACCTAGCCAATGGCAAACCAAGATCACATATGGACCCAAGGACCCAATGGCTTTGTCTTTACATGTTCAACAAGCTCAAAAGATCCCAAATGTACAAGATTGACAGATGAATTTTCCAGTCAACTGATCAAGATTTGACTGTATACTGAAAAGTCAAACTTTGACTTTTTGGTCAAAATCAAGTGCCATGATTCATTTTTCATCAAAACATGTCAAATTATGAAACTTGTTCATCAAGGAATCAAAAATCACAAATTAGGGTTTGAAATGAAGAAATTTCATGACTTAGAAATTTTCTAAGTTATGAAATTTCCTAATTTTTTCCTAACTTTGTCCCATCTTTTCATCAAGATACATTTGGATTCAAACAAAGCTCAAAACATGAAAGTTTTAGTCCATTGCAAAATCTACAACTTTGATTCACAAAGTTTCCTCAAAAGAAGCTTGTAGCTCAAGTTATGATTTTTGGAATAGGGGTGCAAAACTTTCTTAACTTAGAAATTTTTTGACCTATTCTAGGCAGGATTTTTGCCTAATTTCATGGCCACTTTTCACATGCTTCCACTTGGAATTTCAACTTGCATTACAAA
The DNA here is from genome assembly GCA_948472305.1 of Vicia faba. Classification (NCBI taxonomy): domain Eukaryota; kingdom Viridiplantae; phylum Streptophyta; class Magnoliopsida; order Fabales; family Fabaceae; genus Vicia; species Vicia faba. Next base: position 1,267,285,619 of record OX451736.1, on the reverse strand, counting down.
GATGGATTGTAGTACACATTCCAAGCTTTCCAAATTGTCCAATAACTTCTCAAACACCCTTGTGGTTAGGGAGAATCGAATTTGTCAATATGGGCAAAAGTCACTTTGTTCATGAGCCATTTTCATGTTCATACACTATGCATTTTTGAAATCAGTTTGCACAAGCTAGTTACAGGCCTCTAATCTCATTTACACTCAATAATTAAATGCTAATCCATTGTGTTCTAGCATTATTTTGTGCATTTGGACATTACATGAAGAATTAAGCCATAAATGGAAAAAGCAAGTTATTCATTCTTGTAAAGAGGTGCTTTATGTCAAAAGCAAATCAAAGAAGTGCCAAAGCATATCTTCTAGGCACAAGTTCAGGAACTAATCACACTGATCAAGAGGAATTGAGGCAGCATGTTTAGGGGGCCTGCATAAGCTTGTAAACCAACTTGACAACTTTTGCTTACATTAGAAAAAACTTGTATTTTGAAACACAACATTGAGTTCCTGTCAACACAAGCCAAAGAAAACTTCTTGAACACATTCCAAACATCAGATCTGACCTGAAACACGAGCCAACCACCTTCAATCCCTCCTCATTCACAGAAACACCTCCTTGATGCAAAAACAGAGTCCCTTCTGCAACTTGACTTCCATAAACACTTCCACTCGTGCGTTTTGGCTGAAACCTTTGCAAACACAGTCCATAACATCCATACAAACTATTCCAAGCATTGAACTGGAACTGTAACAGCCATAGCCAAGTGTGCCATTTTCATTTTTCATCTGTGGAGGTTAACTTCTGTAGCTCGATTCAGCAAGATTCAAAGCAAGATAAGCATAGGAGAAGCATCCCTGGACCTCAAGCAAGCTATACAAGTCCTCACATTGCATTGAAAGTACCTCCATTGTCATACACGAATCAAGCTGAACAGGTAAAAGTTTGAACTCCTATCTCTCAATCCAGGCATATCTAGGCTTAGGTTTGTGAAGAAGTTATGTCATACTCATGTCCCTGAAGCCACCCATACCCTCACTTTCCATTTATATTGCATGTGCTAAGAGAATTTAAGACATGAACATTGGAAAAAACTTAGGTCAGGAATTGGGGGAAAAGAAATTCTCTCTCATTTCTGAGAGTTATAATGACTTTTTTATATATTTGGAATCGTGACAAGATGCTCTATAACATTGTTGTTGTAAGTTTTTGTTGAATGTCAAAGAATCATGAGATAGCAGGAAGCACACGTTTTGCTCTGTTTGAATGCCCAGAGGTTGAAGACAAAGTTCTTCTGGGCTGGGCCTGACCTTTTTTCTATTTGCACCACTTTTCCACACTTGCACCCCCTTGGCCCATTGTGTTTAATTTTATCATTTTTTTGACTTTTTCTTTTTGTTTCTGACTTATTATTTTTTGCCAAAATATAAAAAATATTAAAAACATTTTTTTCAACCTATTTTGCATTTTATTTGGATTTTTGTTTATTTTATTTGAATTTATACATGTAAATAAACATTTTGCCTTTTATTCAAAAATACAAAAATAATACAAACACTTTTATTTTCTGATTTTATTTTATTTTATCTTTTGAAAACATTTTATAAAAAAATATATACTTTTTTTTGTAAAAAATAAATATTGTTATTTTTGTACATATTTAATATATTTAGTAAATATTATAAATACTTATATATTTATTAGAATATTTAGGGAAAAATACAAAAATAATACATTTTTATTTTTATTAATATTTGACCTCAAAAATCACTTTTTTACAATATACTTCCTTTTTATTTATTTTTTGTATATAATTAATAAATATTGTATATAATAAATAATTAATACTATTTATTTGCAAAATTAGGGTTTTGCCCTAAACATGAAAAATACCCAAAAATTAATCCTTTTTATTTTTGTTTATTTGTCACATGAAAAACACTTTTACATACATATAAAAATCATTTTTTGCATCTTGCATATTTATTGTATTTTTATTTAATTATTGTATATTAAATACCTTGTAAATTCCATTTGGATTGTAATAGCTTAGATTTAAATTTCTTGCTAAATATCCCCCCATTTGAACATTTGTACCCCCCATCCCATAATTGTGTTGTAATAATTTAGGACTTTAAATTTCGCACTTTAAAGCTTTCTAAAAATGCCATGATAGACTTAGGGTTTTGTATGCAAAAATCAACCAAATAGCTTGACCTAATTCAAAGATAACAAAGCATGAAAATGGACAACACTAATCACACTTGCACCCCTAGGGTTACTCCACTTGTTGCCTTCAATAATGGGCCATGTTGCATGTTAGGTGTCTTTGGCAAAACAAAACAATTCAAATGATCATAGTCCCTCGATGACGCTTTCAAAAGTTGCCTAAAAATGATCAAGTCCCTTAAAGGAAAAATTGCCCAAAGACACTTGGCACCATTGCAATCATGGTCTAAACGATGACCCGCGCCCGTCCCGTTAACATCCTAACACAAGATTGTCCACCAAATACAGTGGTGGAACAAAAATTGTTAAAAGGGTTAAAACATAGCAAAGATCTTTGAGTAAATTTAGGGGTAGACAACTCTTGGTTACTTGCCAACTTGCAAAACAAAAACATGTTTGCCTATTTTTCAAAACCACACATCACAACACACTTTCAAAACAACTTTCAAAAACATTGAAAACTTTTCAAAAGATAAGTACACCTTTGTATACATTCAAACATGGACCAATACAAAGGTTGCCACCACATTGGCCTCTTTTCAAAACATTTTCAAACCCACACACAAAGCACCATTTCAAACAATTGAAAATCAAGGCAAGTTGATCTAAGCAAGTAACTAAGAGCCCATGGATAACCATGGATAGAAAGGGTGCTAATACCTTCCCTTTCTATAATCTACTCCCCGAACCCAAGAAAACATCTCAAAGATTTTTGCTGTGCTTTTTAACCTTTCCTTAGGATAAAATAAAAAGTCGGTGGCGACTCTTGCTCAACCGAAACATTTGCGAATACAAACGCAAACCTCAAGTCAGTTCTCCCACCGTATCACAATGCCCCACATTGCAAAAGGCCAAGGAGCTATCAAAATGTTCAGGGGAACTGGAGGTATGTGCACCTTATCAGCATAGACTTGGCACTTGTGACAGGTCCGAGAATGCTGATAACTGTCGGCTTCCATTGTGGACCAATAATATCCTGCCCGGAGGATTTTCTTTGCCATGGTGTGTCCCCTGGAATGAGTCCCGAAAGTACCTTTATGTAACTCTATCATGATTCTTTCTGCTTCGTTCTTATCCACACATCGCAGTAAGGTCGAATCATGGTTATGCTTGTAAAGAATGCCATTGCTGATGGAGAATTTCGCCGTGAACCTCCTTAGAAACTTCTTATCATTAACATATGCACCCTCAGGGTATTCTTGAGCCTCAAGATACCTTTTCACCTCATGAAACCAGGGTTTATCCGCTACCTCTTCAATCTCGATGTCACAGCAATGTGCAGGTTCATCCAACCTTTCAATGATAATCCGGGGAGCTTTGTTGTCCCAATTGACTTTGAACATAGAAGACATCGTAGCCAGCGCGTCCTCCAATTGATTCTCCTCTCTAGGGAAGTGTTCAAAGGTTATCTCCTCGAAATATGGAAGCAATGTCAATACATACTCCTTGTAAGGAATAAGATTTGGGTGTTTCGTATCCCACTCGCCTTTGATCTGACTGATCACGAGAGAGGAATCTCCGAAAACACTTAAGAACTTAATCCTTAGGTCAATAGCTGCTCGGAGACCCATTATGCACGCTTCATACTCCGCCATATTGCAGTTGAAGCATAGTCGGGTTGTAAACGGAGTATGAGAGCCTGTAGGAGATATGATCACGGCCCCAATGCCATTACCCAAAGCGTTTGAAGTTCCATCAAAGTACATAGACCATTGGGATCCTTCCTCAGGTCCTTCATCCGGTCCAGGTGTCTCACAGTCAGTCACTATCATGATACTCTCATCTGGGAATTCAAAGTTCATAGACTGGTAATCGTCCACTTCCTGATGTGCCAAATGATCTTCCAACACACTTCCCTTGATTGCCTTTTGGGTCGTATATTGGATGTCATACTCAGTCAAGATTATCTTCCATCTTGATATTCTTTCGGACAAGGCAGGCTTTTCGAAGATATACTTGATTGGATCCATCTTTGATATCAACAAAGTGGTGTGAGTCAGCATATACTGTCTCAGCCGGCGAGCATCCCATGCCAAAGCGCAACAAGTTTTCTCGAGCAGTGAGTATCGGGTCTCACAGTTGGTAAACTTTTTGCTAAGGTAATAAATAGCATGCTATTTTCGGCAAGACTCATCATGCTGCCCCAGCACGCACCCCATTGAGTTATCTAGTACTGTCAAGTATAAGATCAAAGGTCTCCCTTCAACTGGTGGCATCAGAATAGGTGGCTCTTGGAGGTACTCTTTGATTCTTTCGAAAGCGGCCTGACATTCATCATTCCATTTTACCACTTGATCTTTCTTCAGTAGCTTAAAGATTGGCTCACAAGTAGCAGTCAGGTGTGAGATGAATCGGGCAATATAGTTCAGACGTCCCAGAAAGCCTCTGACTTCTTTTTCTGTTCGGGGATATGGCATTTCCTGTATAGCCTTCACCTTGGCAGGATCCACTTGAATACCTTTATCGCTTACAATGAAACCCAGCAGTTTACCAGATCTCACCCCTAAGGTGCACTTGTTCGGGTTTAACCTCAGCTTGTACAACTTCAACCTGTCAAATAGCTTCTGAAGGTGGTCAAGATGTTCTTCCTCAGTTTGGGATCTTGCAATCATGTCATCGACGTATACCTCAATCTCATGATGGATCATGTCGTGGAACAAAGCGACCATGGCGCGCTGATACGTTGCCCCAGCATTCTTCAATCCGAAGGGCATGAATTTGTAGCAAAAGGTACCCCATTGAGTAACAAAGGTCGTCTTCTCCATATTTTCGGGAGCCATTTTAATCTGATTATAACCGGAGAAACCATCCATAAAGGAGAAGACCTTATGTTGTGCAGTGTTGTCAACCAGAACGTCGATGTGAGGTAGAGGGAAGTCATCCTTGGGGCTTTCCCTATTCAGGTCCCTATAGTCGACACACATTCGAACTTTACCATCCTTCTTCGGCACAGGAACTATGTTGGCCACCCACTGTGGGTAAGAAGTAACTGCTAGAAAATCGGCGTCAAACTGCTTCATCACTTCAGCCTTGATTTTCTCAGACATTTCTGGGCGCATTCGGCGAACCTTCTATTTCACTGGAGGATAGTCTTCCTTGGTAGGCATCGGTGAACCACAATATCAGTATCCAACTCAGGCATATCTTCATAAGACCAGGCAAAGATCTCAACATAGTCATGCAGCATCTGAATCAACTGTTGCTTAACACTAGTTTCCAGATTTGCACCGATCTTGACCTCTTTCTTGTCTACCTCTGTACCCAGATTCACTGATTCCACCGGCTCTTCATGCGGCTGTATAGCCCTCTCTTCCTGAAGTAACAGTCTAGCAAGTTCACCAGGCACTTCGCAATCATCTTCACCTTCGTCTTTGGCTAAGTTGATCGGACTTTCAAAGTCATAACCGGCGGTAGCAGAGTCGTTATCAGTGGGATCCAGAGTGGATGTAGACCTGTATGTGTGAGTGTGTGTAAAATAGCTGTTTTGCAATATATAAAAAGAAAAACAAGGAGCGCAAAATTTGAAATGCAAGAAACGTCCAATGCTTCTATTAATGATATATGAAAATGACACACATAAAGCCCTCACAAATAAAGCCACGATGCCCCGGGTAAGACACTGGGCCGTAAAGTTTAAAAATTGTCTATTACAAACTCAAAACAAAAGTCTCATTACTGGGTAATAAAATAAATTGGAACGAAGTCCTTTGCTGTCCAATTGCTTAGTCCACCATCATTAGTTGGGTAGATCCAACTGTCGAACTCAGATTCTTCAACATCGTCTTCAATGGCATTTACTCCTGAATTGCTGATAAACAGGGGAGGTCTTCTGATCCGTGCACTCCAAACGGCCCTTTGAGCTTCTGCAGTGAAACCCAAACCAAACTTGTTAGCCTTATGTGCAAAATCAGGGAGTTGGCCCCAATTCTAACACCCACCTTTCTCAACAACAGCCCGGACATCCTTGAGGGAAGCCATCTTCATTGGAGGATCTTCAACAACAGTTTCAGTTGATGCCAGCGTTTGGGGAACCTCTTCAAAATGTTGAAACGGGGTTTCAATGAACTCCCCGTCCATCTCTACATATCGGAAAGAGTTGAGGTGGCTCACCATGTACTCTTCCTCTCCTCGTACCGTAACAATTTTCCCTTTGACTGGGTATTTCAGCATCTGGTGCAGCGTAGAAGTGACTGCCCCAGCTTTATGGATCCATGGGCGACCCAGCAAACAAGAATAAGATGGCTGAATGTCCATCACATAAAAAGGTAGACGCAAAGATCTGAGAACCAACCTTAACTGGAATATCCACTTCTCCATGTACCATTCTCTTAGACCCATCAAAGGCCCTAACAACAATGTTACTTGGCTTCAACTCTAAACCTTCACAGTCCAACTGGTCTAGAGCTTTCTTAGGTAAAACATTCAATGAGGAACCAGTATCCACCAATACATGAGCTAGAGTAGTGCCCCTACATTCAATGGAGACATGCAGGGCATCATTATGATTCCTCCCCTTAGCAGGCAAGTCTGCGTCGGAGAAACCTAACCCATTAGTTGCTGTCAAACTAGCCACGCAGTCCTTAAATTGATCAGCTGATGTCTCCTACAGCACGTGCGCAGTTTTCAGGAAGGCAATCAGAGCCTTGGCATGGGCTTCTGAGCATAGCAATAGAGACAACATAGAGATTTTGGACGGGGTTTGCCCCAGCTTTTCGACTACATTATAGTCGCTCTATTTGATGATCTTCAAAATTTCTTCCATCTCTTGTCTGGAGGCTTCAACAGTAATCCTCTTCGGTGCCTCCGTCCGGGCAGGCTCATCAGTGGTCCCTTTGCCCCGAGTATCAGATGACTTGGCAACCGGGGTAAGAATGGGAACTTGAATAGGGATAGTATCAGGTGCACTAGCAGGCGTAATAACAACAGGCGTCCGAACAACTGGTAGAGAGATCTCAGGGGAGAAAAGTCTTCCGCTGTGGGTGACTTTGGCAGGTCCAACAATATTGCTGACGTCAGTATCAGCTTCTTCAACATTCAAATCTTGTTTAACCCCGTGATAATACACGTCAGCCTCATAATTCCATGGGACAGCTTTATCTGACGTATAGAGGATAGGCCCAGGAACAGTGATGATCAAGGGAGTGATTCTCGGAATAGATGTAATTCTAACAGGCTTTCTCGAGGAAGCCTTGGAAGAATTGTCGAAAATGGTGATTATAGCAACTCTTCAGTAGGAACCAAAGCAACAAAAGTCTTCTCAAATAGAATTTCTTTATTATCCATCAGGCTTTAGACACCTGACTTCAAAAGATGGCAACCGGTAGGTAGGACAGAACACATACGGCAACCTTCATCACAGCCCGGAAATAAACTGGCTAATAGAAGGTTATTCTCTAAAGTCATCAATAGAGTAACAATGTCTTTCACAGAAACCACAAATAAGTCTTCCTCTACAGCATTCACTCCATGCTTGGGCATAGGAGCAGTCACAACATTAGGCCTTTCTGGCGCTTCGTGTAATCTCAAGCCTCAACTCAACTTTAGTTTTGATGAAAGACAAACAAGCTAGTTTGATGAAAGACAAACAAGCATTATGGAAAGAAGGAAAAGAAGTGGAAATTATCTTAAAGCATCATTCACTCAAAGCTTCAAGGATCTTGGCAAGCAATCAAGTATATCAATTCTCAATTAAACTACATTGATTAGAAATGCTCAAAAATGATATACACACTTGCCACATCACTTCAATTATATTTCAAAACAATTTTTAAGTTTTTCTCTGCTGTAAATCGATTAACATCTTGTGTAAATCAATTTACACATGCTTTTTCAAAAAAACTGTTTGCTCCTGCCAGCAATCGATTTACAGGTTGTGTGAATCGATTGATCACAGAACAAACTGATTTTTTAACTCTTGTAAATCGATTGACACAACATGCTAATCGATTTACACTTCAAATTTTTTGAAATTCTGAACGTTACAAACACGTGCAATTGATTTGCATCTTATGTTAATCGATTTGCACATTGAAAATTTTGAAAAATCTGAACTGGTTTCAAGATATCCTCCACACCTTTTCTCCAATAGTTGCATGATCAAACATTGCATCTTGTCAAGTTTTTCAAACAGAAAAGTGTCCTTTTGGAAAGGTATCTTGATTACTATATATTACAAAATCTTTCTAATCATAAACAACTCTTCTCTTATGCAATAAAATCTGAACTTTGTAAAATATTCAAACTTCATATTTCTTAACTTTTAAGAACAAAGATTTTCTGCACTTTCACACATATAAAGAACAGAAATCTTTGAGCATTATCTAACCATTGTGTTACAGTTTGAATTGCTTATAAGAGAAGAAAGAAGTAACTTCAAAGAAGTCACTCTATGTGATCAACATCTTTCAAGAATCATACTTCATAAAAACATACAAAGTGTAACTTATTTCCAAGATTGTTGGAATTAAGTATTAGATTACTTTTGTTCCTTGTTGTCCATTATTGGAAACAAGAGGTATCTTTTGAGAGGATTGTTCTCATTAGACTTATTGGAAATCCAAGAGGATGTTCTTGGTTATTTGTTAGGTTCTTTAGTGGATAAGACTAGGAAGAGTCTTGTAAAAGTTCTAACAATATAGTAAAATCTCTTGCGTGTTTGCAAGGGGACTGGACGTACTTCCGGGGTGTGGAAGGAACCAGGATAATTCTCCGTGTCTCTTTACTTTATGCACTTTACAGTTTTCAAAGCACTAAATCAAAACCAAAAAGTATAAAATAAGTCAAAAATCGACCACAACCTAATTCACCCCCCCTCTTAGGCGCAATCTTAATCTTACAATTGGTATCAGAGCAGGTTATAGGTAACCTGCTCCTAGAGATCCAGAATGGCTTCCGCAAATCATCAACCAGTTTTCAGAGATGGTGGTAGTAACAACAAGCCTCCTCTATTCTGTGGTGAATATTTTGACTTTTGGAAAATACGCATGAATGCGCATTTAGAAGCACAAGGAGAGGAAGTATGGGATGCTGTTGAAAATGGTCCATTTATCCCGATAACGGTAATCAATGGCGTTGGGTCTGCAAAGCCCAAAACTGCATGGGACGACGATGATAAAAAGAAAGTTCTCTATGACAAAAAGGCAATAAACCTTCTTCAAGGTGCACTCAGTATGGACGAATTTTTCCGTGTCTCAAACTGCAGAACAGCAAAGGAAATTTGGGATACCTTGGTTCAAACTCATGAAGGAATGGATGAAGTAAAAAGATCAAGGCTAAATACCTTGAGTCAAGAATATGAACTATTTCGAATGCAGCCCGGAGAATCCATTCTTGACTTACAAAAGAGATTTGCGCATTTGACAAATCACTTAAATGCTCTTGGTAAAACCCTGTCAAATGATGAACTCAACTTGAAAATCCTTAGATCATTGACTAGGGAATGGCAACCAAAGGTAACGGCAATCTCGGAAAAGAAGAGTCTCTCCGCAATGACTTCCGCTACATTATTTGGCAAACTTCAAGAATACGAAACGGAACTCGGTAGACTTGAAAAACATGAGAATCTAGAAAAGAAGTCCAAAAACATTGCTTTAAAAATTCATTCAAAAGAAGTGGTAAAAGAAGACAATCCGGAAGAAGATGAAAATTCCATTATTCTTGTGAAAAGACTTGGGAAGTTTTTTGGCAGAAATGACAAAGGCGGATCTCATGCACATAAGAGAAAGCACTCCAAGAAAAGAGAAGCCTCCACATCAACACAAGATGTCTCATGTTATGAATGTGGAAAGCAAGGACACATCAAGCCAAACTGTCCAAATCTCCCAAAGAAAAACGGATTCAAAGGAAAGGACTCAAAACAAAAGAAAGTCTACATAGCATGGGAAGATAATGATATGAGCAGTTCATCATAATCGGAAAGCGACGAATGTGCAAACTTAGCCTTAATGGCATCGCATCACTCCAACGATGAAGAAGAGGTTAGTAATGAATTTAATCTTTTTGATGATGATGTTCAAGGTGCAATTGATGAACTCTTGAAAGAATGCAAAAGTTTATACAAAAAGGTGTCAAAACAAGAAAAAGAACTTCTAATTTGTCTAGAAAAAATTGACACCATGACTAAAGATTTTGATCTCCAAAAACAGAATTTTATTAAAGAAAAGGAAAACTTTGCATGCTCCAAGTGTGAATCAAATGTCTTTTAAATTGTTCAATTGAAAAGAGTCATTGAACGATATGAAAAAGGACAAATAGGATTGGAAGGATTACTAAGCCAACAACGTTATCCAAATGATAAAAGAGGTCTTGGTTATGTGAATACTAAGAAACCAAGTAACAATCCCACTGTTTTTGTAAAGGCTAGTAATAGTTCCAATCCCAAGAAAGTAGAAAAGAAGCAAGTTATTCATAATCATCAAAAGAAAAAGGCTAATGTATCTAAAAGAAAACAAATTCCTAGATACAAGATCAAATTTGTTCCAAACTGTTTTTACTGTGGTATTATTGGACACACACCCAATGCATGCTATATTAGAAATTTCAGTATGGCTAGTGGACATTATGCATGGGTGAAAAAGGGAACTAACTATGAAGGACCCAAGGCAACTTGGGTACCTAACAAGAAATAATTTGTTTTTGTAGGTATGCTTGAAATCCACATCAAATGTTTGGTATCTTGACAGTGGATGTTCAAAGCATATGACAGGAGATGTACACCAATTTTCATATCTAGTACATAAAGCCAAAGGGTATGTCACCTATAGAGACAACACCAAAGGAAAGATTCTTGGCATTGGAATAGTTGGCACACCACCATCCATTCAAATTGAGGATGTTCTCTATGTTGAAGGATTAAAGCACAACCTTCTTAGCATAAGTCAACTTTGCGATAGAGGGTTCAAGATCAAATTCAACAAAGAAGAATGCCTTATTATGGATGAGGCAACCAATGAGGTAAAACTCAAAGGTATAAGATCTAACAATATTTTTATGATTACTCTAGATGATTTGTATATGAAGGTACAATGTCTTATGGTAAACAACAATGACGCTTGGTTATGGCATAAGAGGATTGCTCACATTCACATGGAGCACTTGAACAAATTGGTTAAGCATGACTTAGTTATTGGTCTACCAAAGATGAAGTTCATCAAAGACAAATTATGTAGTGCATGCCAAAAGGGCAAACAGACCAAATCAACTTTCAAACCAAAGAATGTGGTTTCAACAACAAGACCACTTCAATTGTTGCACATGGATCTTTTTGGTCCATCTAGAATAAGAAGCTTCGGAGGTAACATTTATGCTTTAGTTATTGTAGATGATTTTTCCCGTTTCACTTGGACTTTGTTTTTAGTGCACAAGAATGAAGCATTCAAGGCATTCAAGAGATATGAAAAACAAGTTCAAAATGAGAAGTCATCAAAGATAACATCAATCCGAAGTGATCATGGTGGAGAGTTCCAAAACAGTCTATTTGAAGAATTTTGTGAAGAAAATGGGATCTTCCACAATTTTTCAGCACCAAGAACTCCACAACAAAATGGAGTAGTTGAAAGGAAAAATAGGTCTTTGGTGGAACTTGCTAGAACCATGCTAAGTGACTCAAGTTTTCCTAAATATTTTTGGGCGGATGCGGTAAGCACGGCATGTTATGTAAGCAATCGCGTGATCATAAGACCTATACTAAAGAAAACTCCATATGAGATTTACAAAGGAAGAAAACCAAATATCTCTCACTTTCATATTTTCGGGTGCAAATGTTTTGTTCTTAACAACGAAAAAGACAATCTCGGTAAGTTCGATGAAAAATCGGATGAAGGTATTTTTCTTGGTTACTCCCTTTCTAGCAAAGCTTTTAGAATTTACAATAAAAGAACTTTAACTATAGAAGAATCAATGCATGTTTCTTTTGATGAATCTAACACCTCCAAGGAGGAAGTTGTTATTTGTGATGATGATGATTCTATAGATCTATCTCATGAGAATTCCTGCGGAGATGGCAAAATTGTCAATCCGGAACAAACACATGAACTTTCACATCAAAATGAAAATGATGATGATCTTCCTCAAGAATGGAGAACTCATCATGATCATCCAATTGACAATATAATTGGAGATATTAGCAAAGGAGTATCTACTCGGCTAAATCTTAAGGATGCATGCTTAAATATGGCGTTTGTATCTCAAGTTGAACCTACTAAAGTGGCTCAAGCACTAGAAGATGATCAATGGATCCTTGCCATGCAAGAGGAGTTAAACCAATTCGAGCGGAACGAAGTTTGGGAACTTGTTCCTAACCCAGGAAATAAACGTATCATTGGAACCAAATGGGTTTTCAAAAACAAGATGGATGAAAATGGAATAATCACTCGAAACAAGGCAAGACTAGTTGCTCAAGGATACAACCAAGAGGAAGGAATTGATTTTGAAGAAACTTTTGCTCCGGTAGCACGTTTGGAAGCAATAAGATTATTACTTGCATATGCATGCTCATTGGACTTTGAACTTTTTCAAATGGATGTAAAAAGCGCATTTCTCAACGGATTCATAAATGAAGAAGTCTATGTAAAGCAACCTCCCGGATTTGAAGACTTCAAACATCCTAATCATTTCTTCAAACTAAAGAAAGCTCTCTATGGGCTGAAGCAAGCACCAAGGGCTTGGTATGATAGACTAAGCGCATTCCTATGTGAAAAAGGGTTTGTAAAGGGTAAAGTTGATACCACTCTCTTCATAAAAAATGTTAATCATCATACCTTACTTGTACAAATCTATGTAGATGATATTGTTTTTGGTTCAACTAACCAAAATATGTGCAAGGAATTTTCGTCTATGATGCAAGGAGAGTTTGAGATGTCTATGATGGGAAGATTGAATTTCTTTCTTGGTCTTCAAATTAAGCAACTCAAACAGGGTATCTTCGTAAACCAATCAAAATATTGCAAAGACCTTATAAAGAAGTTTGAGATGGAAAGTAGCAAAGAAAGTGCAATTCCTATGGGATCCGGCACCTATCTTGATCCAGATGAATCAGGGAATTCTATTGACATAACTAAGTATCGTGGAATGATTGGCTCACTCCTCTATTTAACAGCAAGGAGACCTGACATTATGTTCAGCGTTTTCCTATGTGGAAGATATCAAGCCAATCCTAAAGAGTCTCACCTTGCAGCAGTCAAGCGCATAATAAAATATCTCAAAGGAACAACCAACGTCGGATTATGGTATCCAAAAGGTAGTATGTGCAATCTAGTTGGTTATTTTGATGCTGACTATGCAGGTTGCAAAACTGATCGCAAAAGTACAAGTGGAACATGTCACATTCTTGGAAATGCCTTGGTTTCATGGTCATGCAAAAAGCAAGCAAGCGTAGCTCTCAGCACTGCCGAAGCAGAATACATTGCGGCTGGAAGTGGATGCGCTCAAATTCTTTGGCTAAAACAACAATTACTTGACTATGGAGTAAACCTTGGATCCATTCCGCTTCGATGTGATAATACAAGCGCGATCAATATTACGAAAAATCCAGTTATGCATTCCCGGACAAAACACATTGACATCAGACATCATTTCATCCGAGACCATGTACTCAAAGGAGATGTCGAGATCACATTCGTGGACACTCAAAATCAACTTGCGGACATCTTCGCAAAACCACTTGCAAAGGATGCATTTTTCAAAATTCGTCGTGAACTTGGAATCCTCGATGAACAAGATATTTAAGGTGCACTCAATCCTTAACTATACCTTAATGTACATATATATGTGGTTAGACATTGTTTCAAATGTTAAAAATAATGATTTTTTAAGTTTTTTTTAAGTAAATCGATTTACACCATATGTCAATCGATTTACCACTGAAGCAAATCATTTTTTTAATAAAATCTTTTGTGTAAATCGATTTACACAATATGTAAATCGATTTACCACTGAACGAAAATTATTTTTTATAAAAATGTTCTGTGTAAATCGATTTAACCAAGGGGCAAATTGATTTACCACAGAATCTGAAGCATTTTCTATGTATTTTCTCTATGCAATTTAATTTTTAACATGTGATACTTGGTCAAACATTCATTGTCTCTAAACCTCCCACCTTACTATTGACCAATCAATGAAACCTTGACCAAATCACCAAATTAAAACCTCATAAAGACCTCACTTACTCTCTATATTATTTAAACTCACCAAAACTATCTCACAACGCCAACACACTCTCTCACATAACAACACAAAGAAATCTATATCTCTCTTTTCAAAACCCTAACAAGATCCATGGCTCCCAAGAGAAAAGCCTTTGCCTCATAGAAAGGAAAGAAGCAAGCTACGTCAACATCTGAAAACTCTGTGCTCGAATACCTCTCGGATCCACAGCGGGACAGATTTATCAAGCATTTTCAAAAGAAAATCATCTCTGCTCCAAAGTTTGGTATGTTATCTACTTTTCCAGATGAATGCTTCTCGTTTCAAAGAGATTTCATTGCTTATGGTTTAGAACCATTAATATCTTCACATGGTTTCTATTACCCGGATCTGGTTAGAATTTTCTACAACAATATGTGTTATGACAACAACAAATGTTATACCTATGTCCTTGGAAAAAGAATCCCTTTGTATTCCAAAACTATTGGCAGAATTTTGAACATTCCATATTCTGGAAGTACCCTCTATGATCCAGAAGATGCTGCTTGGGAAAATTATCAGAAGCGAGAATTTTTCTATAGCATTGGAAGGTTATCAGAATCTGAATACCGTGCCAAGCGGATTCGAAGTCTTGGCGGGGTTATTCCAGCTAGGGACACATGGAGTGCTGGAAATTTTCATATTGATGATAGGTTGTTTCACTATTTTCTGGTGTATATTCTGTTTCCTAGAGCAGGGAATCATTGTACGGTGACCGACCTAGAACTGCAAATCATTTATGCAAGGAAAAATGGAATTCCGGTTAATTGGGCAAAATTGATTGTGGTGCATATGCTAAAAGTTGCCGCAAGGTCCACCTTTCTACCATATGCATATTTCATTACAAGGATTATGGCGGCTTTTGATATAGATTTCACTGGATTTGAGCGGATTGAAATGGATCCAATCACCACTAGGATTTCCATCAAAAATGTTGATTCAAGGATGGGTGTTCATTTCAATGCTGAAGCAAAGACCATCACTTACATTGGAGAGGATGTTGTCGGCGATGAAGGTAATAATGCAGATGAAGAAGACCATGAAGTTCCTCCTCCTGCTGCTTCTTCTGGTCCATCAAATCAAGATGTTATGGATTTCATGACGCAAAAGTTTGCTTCTCTCAATTCTAACATCAATGCTCGATGGACAGAGATAAATGACTCTACCTCATCTCGAATAAATGCTTTTCAGAATGATGTGAACCAACAATTTTCATATCTTTATTCAGATCTTCATATCCCTCCATACGACCCAACCAATCCTGCACCTCCGCCTCCTCAATACACCGAACCACCTCTTCAACAACAATTTCCATATCAAGGACCTTTCTAAAATGTTCCTGATCAATGTTATTAAATTCTTGTTATAAGTATCATTATGGTTTTTGTCTTGTTGTATTTCAAGTGTTCGTTTTATGTATTATGTTCTTAAACTTTGTTCGATAATTTTGAAAGTTTTTTGTTTTTCATTCATGTTCCTGTACATTTCTTTCTGTTATAATTTCTTGTTGCATCTTTCCCTTCTTTTTGATAATGTCAAAGGGGGAGAAGGATGTAATAGCACTTTATGGTTGTTTGTTTTCATTGTCTTTACAGAGCAAGCTTTCAAATCTTTTTCTCCATAGGGGGAGAAATCTTCTCAGAGGGAGAAAACACATTCTGCTCAAATTTTGATCAACACATAAAGGAAAATGGTTTGTCATCATCAAAAAGGGGGAGAATGTAATCTCAAGCCTCAACTCAACTTTAGTTTTGATGAAAGACAAACAAGCATTATGGAAAGAAGGAAAAGAAGTGGAAATTATCTTAAACCATCATTCACTCAAAGCTTCAAGGATCTTGGCAAGCAATCAAGTATATCAATTCTCAATTAAACTACATTGATTAGAAATGCTCAAAAATGATATACACACTTTCCACATCACTTCAATTATATTTCAAAACAATTTTTAAGTTTTTCTCTGTTGTAAATCGATTAACATCTTGTGTAAATCGATTTACACATGCTTTTTCAAAAAAACTGTTTGCTCCTGCCAGCAATCGATTTACAGGTTGTGTGAATCGATTGATCACAGAACAAACTGATTTTTTAACTCTTGTAAATCGATTGACACAACATGCTAATCGATTTACACTTCAAATTTTTTGAAATTCTGAACGTTACAAACACGTGCAATAGATTTGCATCTTATGTTAATCGATTTGCACATTGAAAATTTTGAAAAATCTGAACTGGTTTCAAGATATCCTTCACACCTTTTCTCCAATAGTTGCATGATCAAACATTGCATCTTGTCAAGTTTTTCAAACAGAAAAGTGTCCTTTTGGAAAGGTATCTTGATTACTATATATTACAAAATCTTTCTAATCATAAACAACTCTTCTCTTATGCAATAAAATCTGAACTTTGTAAAATATTCAAACTTCATATTTCTTAACTTTTAAGAACAAAGATTTTCTGCACTTTCACACATATAAAGAACATAAATCTTTGAGCATTATCTAACCATTGTGTTACAATTTGAATTTCTTACAAGAGAAGAAAGAAGTAACTTCAAAGAAGTCACTCTATGTGATCAACATCTTTCAAGAAATCATACTTCATAAAAACATACAAAGTGTAACTTATTTCCAGGATTGTTGGAATTAAGTATTAGATTACTTTTGTTCCTTGTTGTCCATTATTGGAAACAAGAGGTATCTTTTGAGAGGATTGTTCTCATTAGACTTATCGGAAATCCAAGAGGGTGTTCTTGGTTATTTGTTAGGTTCTTTAGTGGATAAGACTAGGAAGAGTCTTGTAAAAGTTCTAACAATATAGTAAAATCTCTTGCGTGTTTGCAAGGGGACTGGACGTACTTCCGGGGTGTGGAAGGAACCAGGATAATTCTCCGTGTCTCTTTACTTTCTGCACTTTACAGTTTTCAAAGCACTAAATCAAAACCAAAAAGTATAAAATAAGTCAAAAATCGACCGCAACCTAATTCACCCCCCCTCTTAGGCGCAATCTTAATCTTACACTTCGAACTCAATCTCTTTAGCATCAATTAAATCTTGTACCTTATTCTTCAGGACCCAGCAATTATTCGTATCATGCCCCGGGCTATCAGAATGAAAAGCACAGTAGGCATTCGGGTTGTACATTGGTGATGTTGTGTTGGGATTCTTTGGGGCCTCCTTCAAAATCACCAAGTTGGTCTTTAATAACTGCGGCAGAATTTGGGATAAAGTCAAGTTGAGCTGAGTGAATTGTCTCTGGGGTCTCTCGGCCCTTGGCTGATTGTTGCGTTGTGTGGCAACAGTTGGTCTTGATATAACAACCGCATTAACAGCTTGGCGGCATTCAGGTCTATTCTGGATTTTTGAACTGTAAACAACACTGGACTCCTTCTTAAAAGGCTTCTTATCGGTGTTTGACGAAGCTCCCTTCTGTATTTTTCCAGATTTGATACCGGCCTCAATTCTTTCCCCGGTCATAATCAGCTCTGTAAATCCGGACGATGAACTTCCAATCAGATGGTTGAAATACGGACCAGACAAGGTCCCCAAAAACATATCCACTAGCTCCCTATCAGCCAAGGGAGGTTGCACTCTACCAACAAGGTCCCTCCACTTCTGAGCATAGTCTTTGAAACCTTCGTCCGCAACCATGGACATACCCTGAAGTTGGGTACGTGTGGGAGCGAGGTCGGCATTATATTGGTACTGCTTGTAGAAAGCAGCAGCCAAGTCTTCCCAATTACGGATACTAGCTCCTTCCAGCTGGTAAAACCATTCAAGCTGAGTCCCTGAGAGACTGTCTTGAGAGAAGTGGATCCAGAGGTTCCTGTCAGCCGTGTATGGCTGAATCTTCCTAACATACGAACAGAGGTGCAGCTTTGGGCAAGAAATCTCGTCGTACTTAGCAAAGGTTGGTGCTTTAAACTTGTGGGGAATCACCACCCCAGATGATAAACCTAGATCACCAAAGTCCAACCCAGGGACCTTCTGAATCTCCATCGCACTTAACCGGTCTTCAAGTTGTTTATATCTATCCTCGGTAGGAGGATACTGATCTTCGTCAAAGTCAGTCTCATGGTCAGATACCACAGGGCTAGGGACCCTCCTTTCTTCTTGGTTGTCTCCCCCTCCAGATGAGTGGGATAGATTGACTTCATCTCGCAACCTGTTTCCAAACCTGTGACCCATGTTCAGGAGGATTGTCTTCTTCTTCTTCTTCTTCTTCTTCTTATCATTCGAGATAAGGGTCTTCAGATCTTGCTGACCCTTAGCCAAATTCATGAACATTTCCTGAAATTGAGCGTTTTGAGCTTGTAGAGCCTTGATAGCTTGATCAGTTGATGTTTCAGCAGACATGATGTGCTGAAATAAACAGCGAAGAAGATGAGAAAACCTGTAAGGGTACCTGTTATGAGGTGCATGGAATGAAATGCGCATGATATGATTTCAAAGACTTTAGAGATTCAAATTTGTAAACCAAAATGAAACACACTTTTATTAGATAAACTTTGAATTCAAATGTTTGACAAATGCCCTTAAGGTGTTACAAGAAAGAGAAACTGAAAAGTAAATCAAAACTAGAAATAATCAAAAGACATTAGCGCTCCCATGGTCGTTTGCCTTTGGTGCTAACATAGTCATTGAGGATCTGCTCATTCTCCAATTTCCTTGTCAACTTCAGGATCTTCCTCTCTTGTTCGTGATACTTTTCTCTGTAAGTATCCCGTTCTTCCCTTAGCTGCATCCAGGACCTCTTTAATGCCCCAATGTCAGTAGGCATGTACGGATGTAAGATGGTAGGAGGAACCCCTTCTTCATCAGTAACCTCAACAATCACAGGCAAGATAGCTTCGTACGGAATTCCCAGCTTTTGGGCACGTATACGAACCCATCGGAGATATGGTTCCATTAGAAGAGAAGTCTTCACACCTAACTCGTGCATATCAGACCTGTGTACCCTATCCCAGGCTCGTATGAATCTGCGGCGATGCTCGTCATTATCCCCTTGGAAGTCAAAGACAATGCTTGGCATCAGCAACTCATGAGGTCCTTCCCTCCTAGCTCGCCCAAACTGACGTAAGGCCAAACACGGATCATAGGTGATCCCTCCATTGATTCCTGGTAGTGGAACATTGGGGTATTCCCCACAACGATCAATAATAGCAACATCTTCCATGCCCTTGATAGTCCAAATGATGTCATTATAAGAGAGAGACATAACCCTGTAGGACCAACCCATGCCTTCCTTGTTCTTCAAAATTGATTTGGGGAGGTGAGAAATAAACCACCTCGCCAACAATGGTGCACAACATATAAGGGTTCCCCATTTTCGAGCAGTGTGGGCATAAAGAGAGTGCAAAATGTCACCCAAGAGAGTGAATACCGGATTATGGGAAATGAAGATCTTCACCGCATTTACGTCAACAAAGGAGTCTGAGTTAGGAAACAACACCAAACCATAAATGAGAAGAGCCAGAATGTCTTCAAATGCCTGAAAGTCTAGACTGTCCCAGAACTGATTAGCCCGATCAACCAAGAACTTAGCCAAGAAGCCTTTTGTCCCACTTCTAGTCTCCCAGTTTGACATTACCTCAGCCTTTGTTAGATGGAGGGATGAAGCAATCTCTTCCGGCCTAAGGATCTTCTCCCAACCTGTAAACGGGGTCTGCTCTAGAATGGAGATACCAAGCAGATCAGAGAACTCTTCTAAGGTAGGGACCAACTGGTAGTCCATAAAAGCAAAGCAATGGTACAGTGGATCAAAGAACTGGACTAAGACACTCATCATTTGTTCATCCATCTTGGAGGTGACCAAACCAAGGAGGTGCCCATGTCTTCTGATAAAGGAGAAAGTATCTGGAATCTTTGCAACCAATTCCTTGAGCTGAGGGGGAATTTGGACAAAGTTGATCCGAATAGTGTTTCTACGCATTGGTGCCATGACCTACAAAACAGAACAAAGATGAATCCCCTCTGTCTTTGAAATAGGTTAGTCCAATGCAATATGCATGCAATGTCATGATGCATGATGTCATGATAGAAACACGTCATAAGTATTCACAGATAACAAACATGGTAAGGGCAAACAAGTCACACAGATAGCCCTTAGATTTCAGGCTGGCATGAAGTTTAGGTACTACCCTCTTTCAGTTCAGTTGGTTTAAACCTGTCCTAAAATAGTAATCGGGTTCTAGAGGATCTCAATATCACTGACCACCCTCGATCGGTCATAATTCCATTTTAGCAACCTTTTCTTGCGGTCGAAATCATCGCGAGAGTTTGGTCTCAATGAGTGTAGCATACTGCTACTGTTCTATGGCCAAGTTGGTCAATTAAAGGTGCTAAGGTCAGTTGGTGCTTAATGACCCCTTAGAATACCCATATTCTCCTCGTTGCGCCACAAGTGATATCGGTACAAACTAAAGTGACACACCAACGTAGCTACTGCTTCAGCCGTATCGGTCTACGTCGTACAGTTCCCTCACAGTTTATTGCTACTTACCTAAAGGGTATCCCTCAGATCCGGGTTAGGATCTATAGTAACTTTGATTCAACCAATAAAGATAAAGCATACAAATCAAGCAATTGAAAACATTATGAACTATTCCTAAGGTACACCCCACTTATAAAGATTATCCCCAGTAGAGTCGCCAATTCTGTGATACGGTGGAAGAACTGACTGTTTAGAAATGCTAGTTTGCATTTTGCGTTTGTTTTTGCAAAATGTCGCGGTAAGCAAGAGTCGCCACCGACTTTTATTTTATCCAACAAGGAAAGGAAAAAAGCACAGAAAAATTCCTTTTTTGAGATATTTCTGAGTACGGGGGGTAGATTTATAGAAAGGGAAGGTATTAGCACCCTTTCTATCCGTAGTTATCTACGGGCTCTTAGGTACTTGCTCATCATTTTCAAAATGTTTTCTTTGTGCTTGTGGGTTTTGAAAAGTTTTTTTTTTAACTTCGATTTAACTCTTGCTTCTGTCTTCAAGAGTGTAATGAAGTGTTTTTGAAAAAAACTTTGTTTGTAAAAGTGTAAGTGTGAAAGATTTGTTTTGGATGAGCAAGTATCTAAGAACTAATCTACCTACAAGAAAAAAAGAATCGTTCTATGTTTGTTTCCTTTAGACAGCGCTATCCCACTATTAGTGAGTAGATAGCACCGTCGTTGGAGTGTTAAGGGTCAATTCGAATTAGGGACTTACGGTCACCAAAACAATGTTAGGACGCCTTAGCGGTAACCCTAATGTCTTAGATCATTTGTTTGAGGCAACAATATCTGAGGCAACCGTTTCGAGGCGACTATGATCTTTTAGACAAGAGGACGACCTCTAAAGCGACCTATACTCAATGACCGTGAACGAGGGCAACCAAGTGGGGTGTACCCTAAGAGTGCGCATGTGCGAGTGTGTTGTTTTCAGTTATTTTTATCTTTGCACATGTTAAGGGTGATCTAATTTGATTTTAAGATTAGCATTCAGTCTTATCATGCAAACCATATTATCAAACATCTAACAGTTATAATTTACGGAAATAAAATGCGGAATTTAAATTATAAGGCGTCGGGTATTTACATCGCCAAAGACAAACCCTTTGAAAAATAAAGTAAAGCGATAAAAATAATTAAATGTCCTATTTAACTATTACAATCCAAAAGCATGTACATTATTGGATAAAAATAAATACAACGCGCGGGAAATTAAATTGAGTGCGAATTAGGGTTTCGACACTTTTGATTAAAAAACAAGTCTTTTTGGTTTTTTGTTGTTTTTAAATTAAGAAAGAAATTAAACCTAAATTAAATGCCTAAATTAAGTTAATAAATTAATTAAATGAAAAAATAAATTATTTTTGGAGTTTTTGATTATTTAGGAAAGAAATTAAAAATGATTAAATTAGTGGTTAATATCTAATTAAATCTAATTAATTAAAATTATTTACAAAATAAATTAAAGTTTTCTAATTAAAAACCTAATCAATTAATAAATTTATTAAGAAAAATAAAAGTTTTAAGTTTGATTGAAATTTAAAAAAAAAATTGTGATTTTATTTAATAAAAACAGAAATTTGTGATTGGTTATAAAATTAAATAAATGAAATAAACAATTAAATAAAATAACAAAATAAATAGAAAGAGAGGAGTTGGGCCTGATTTTAGGTGGTGTGGAAAGCAATTCCTTGGCCCATTAGAAGCTAGCCCTTTTGAATTTTTGTGATCCAGTGTAGGCGCATGGACTTGGCTCTTGGTGGACCTCCAGTCATTGACCACCAGATCTGGCTCTTGGCCATCTGGCGCTTGGATGGATGAGGGAGTATGGTAGGCTGCAGATAGGCGCATGTACTGGAAAACCTGAAAAGAAATAATATTGAGGAAGAGGGGAACCTGTGATTCGAACCCAGGTCCTGAAGGAGAATGAACTGTTCACTTGCCACTACACCACGCTGCCTTGTTTGTTATAGTAATAAGCATCAATAATAATATATCAAAACAAAACAAATTCCAGCAAAACAAAAAAAACACGCAAAATTATTTGAATTGGCCAACAGGCGGATGACACGAGTTCATCCCTGTCCTCAAACCTGTAAAAAAAATACCTGCGGATTTGAATCCGCAGCTAAAAACGCAGCCCTATTCTAAAATTCTCTCCAGGCCGTATAAATACATTCCAAGAACATGGTTCCATTCGTCATGGCCTCCTGATCAAAACCATGTTCCTCTTGTGTCTCAATTTTACCTGAAACAGAAAACCCTAAAAATAAACGAAGAACCCTAGCTATGGTGGTTCTCCATATAAGCCAGATAAATGCAATTGAATATTATGAAAAGCTTGCAAATGTTCTTGTGATCACAAATATGCCATTAGTTTTCTCAAATGATGCAAGAACAAATCAAATCGAATTCAAGAACAGGGGTCGTTTGCATGAGACTTACAGCGCGTATAGAGGCCCGAGGATGCGTGGTTTTGATCCAGGTAGCTTGTGTGAATGGCCAGGAATCGATTGAGACCACTCTCGCGTCCTGAAACTGCCTCTAACCTGGATTTTGATATCCAGCTTTTTTGTGATTTTTCTCACTTTTGTTCTGCCTCTTCCAACACTTACCAACCCTTATTTTCGTGTGTTTAGCTTCCTTATGTAATGTGTACTGCATTAGGGTAAGAATCATGGTCCAAATCTCTCCATATCAATGCACATGAATTGGATTTGATTCCACCATTAAAACCTTCCGAATTTGATTTTATTTGGATCTTTTTGTGCATACAATCCTTGATTCGAATTTGATTCACATAAGATCTGTATTCAAAGCCTAAATCAACCAAAGAATCATGAATTATCAATGCCTTGGATTTTATATGATTTTATTTGATTTAAAATGAATAAATTCAAATAAAAATCAAATTAAATAATAAAAATGAGATATAGGCACATGGATGAGGATAGGGCACGTGGGCTACAATGAAAACTCAAATCAAGTGGAAAAGAATGGGCCCATTTGACAAAATTTGAAGTTTTGGGGATAGTCGACTTTTGGCAATTTTGCAAAAAAGTCCAACTTCAACAATGCATAACTTCTTCAATTTTGAACTTTTAGAAGTGTTCTTGGACTTTTTAGAAAGCTTGAGATGTCCTATAATCAACCCTTTTGGTATCATATCATTTTGATATTCCATTCTCAAGTTATAAGCTTTGGAAAAAAAAGGTATTTTTGTTGACTTTTCAGAATGACCTATAATGTCCAAATTCATAACTTCTTGTGAGTGCATTTTTTGGACTTGGGGTGTGAATATGGATTGTGGGGAATTGCATCCTCTTAAAAATGAGATTTGGATGGGTCATTTCTTATAAATTATGAGAAATTTATGCTTGGTCAAAGTTGAGTTGACTTTTCCTGTCAAACCCTAATTTAGCCATTTTTGAATCTTGATGAATTTTGAGCAATCCTTGATGAATCATGATCAACCCTTGATCAAATAATGAAATATACTTCAAAATGAGAATGTTGACAAAAAATATTGAAGTTTGACTGTATTTGGGTCACAGTTGACTTTTGCCCTAGCAAAGTCGATTTTTGGACCTTTTGAGTAATTGACTGAGCAAACTTCCTCTGCAAGGCTTGAAACTTGGCATGGGTGATCTTGAGAATATATTAGGACATTAGGTATAATTTGAGGTCACTTGTACTCAAGGATCTTGATGCAACACAAAACCCTAATTTGGGGTAGACTGCCTTAGGAGATAGCTTATCTGACCAATCCTGAGCAACCTTGAGCAACTTGGAGATTTTTCTTGCAATGTTTTGAGAAATATGGGAGGGCAAATTTTGGGGTACAACAGTAACCTTGCGGAACTTTGATACCTTGCAAACACTCGCAGAAAATTTTATTTTCCTTGTTGTATATAGTGTGACATGCTGGAGGCAGATAAATTCTTTTTCCTTTATCTATTGGAGCCAATTATTTTCGTATACCCATCTCCTCCATATCAATATTTAAATACTTACCATCTTCAGTTTTTCCTGGAATATTTAGAAGTGTACCAATCAAACTATCACATACATTTTTCTCCTCGTGCATCACATCAAGACAATGTCTAACAACAAGACTTGACCAATATGGAAGATCAAAGAAGATGGACCTCTTTTTCCATATATTTTTCACAACTGCCCCTTTTTATTTTTCTCTCTTCCTGAAGACAACATTAATGTATTCTTTTCATTGATAAACTTCATCCTTGGTTAAAGGTTCAGGAGCTTCATCAAACTCTTTCTATCCATTAAAAGCCTTCCGCAATCTATGATAAGGATGACCGTGTTTTAGAAATTTTTGATGCCCAAGGTAAACAACCTTTTTTCCAAACTCAAGTTGGTGATAACAAGTATTATCTTCACAAATAGGACACGCTTTATATCCTTTGACACTATATCCATCCAAGTTATCGTAAGCAGGAAAGTCGTTGATTGTGCAAAATAACATTACACGCATCTTAAATTTTTCCCCAAAATATGTATCATCAACCTCAACACCTTCATTCCACAAGAGTCATAAATCATAAATTAATGGAGCAAGATAAACATCTATGTCATTATCAGGTTGTCATGGTCCAGAAATTATCATACTTAAAAGTATATACTTGCGCTTCATGCACAACCAAGAAGATAGGTTGTAAATAGTGAGAAGAACAGGCCACCAAAAATGATTATTGGTCAGATTACCAAAGGGGTTCATTCCATCAGTGTTAAGCCAAAGCCTAAGGTTTCTTGGCTCAACTCCAAAATCTGGAAACAATGAATCAATTTTCTTCCATTGCAACGAATCAGCTACATGGCGAATGTTTCCACCATGAGTCCTTTCATCTACATGCCATCTAAGATTCTTTGTGTCATTCGAATTAGCAAAAATTCTCTTAAATCGTAAAAATTATTGGCAAGTACCATAACACTTTAGCAGAAGGATGCTTCCTACTAGCATTGTTATAATCATTGTCATCACCATTGTTTCCCTTCAGCTTGTAACGCGACATACCATATTTCGGACATTGATACAAGTCTTCATACTTTTTCCTGTATAATATGCAATCATTAGGGCAAGTATGTATTTTGATATACTTCAGACCGATTGGACACAATATCTTCTTGGCCTCATAGAAATAATCCGGCAATTTGTTATCTTCTAGTAAAATTTGCTTTAGCAATTCAAGTAATTTCGTGAAACTTTTATCCGACTATCCATTTTTTGCCTTCAGATTAAACAACTTTAACACCGCCAATAATCGTGTAAAATTTGTGCATCCCTTATAAAAAGGGGTGTCTTTATCACTACATATAGTATCATAAATGTGAGCATTATTAAAAGAAGATTCCCCAATATCACATAACATATCCTCTAGTTGATCTTCCATATATTCATCTTCATCCACCCTTTGACTTTATGACACCCGGCTTTTATCTTTATCCACCTCACCATGCCACGTCCATATTATATAATTTTGACATATACCATCACAACAAAGGTGCTGGAATATTTCTTCATTTGTACCCTTATCGATATTCGTGCAAATAACACAAGGACAATAAAAGATACCATCATTGTCGGGAAGATGTTTATCAGCTTATTCAAGGAATTCAAGAACTCATTTCTCAAAAACTGGACCTAATCTATTAGCTTTCGTCCAACTACAATCCATAACAACTTCTGAAAATTATACACATATAATTATGTGAATTACACACCAAAATCTAATCCAAAAACTAACTTGAGCATATGAAAATCTAAACTTAAATCATATGAAAAATGTACTTGATCTCATAATGACTTGAGCATATATACAACATAAACAAATAAAAAAGGAATGAATATGTTGAAAAGTATCGTACTTCGAAGCTGAAGAATCAAATGAACAAAGAGGGTGAAGATTTAAGCATATACAACATAAACCAAGAAAAAACAAACGAAGATATTAAAGAGTACCATACTACAAAGCTGAAGAACCAAATGAATGAAAAGGGTGAATATTTAAGCATATATACATCATAAACAAAGAAAAAAAGGAATAAAGATATTGAAGAGTATCGTACTACGAAGATGAAGAATCAAATGAACGAAGATTTGAGCTCCAAATGAATGGATACAAAGATTTGAGCCACCACTGTCGTCTCTGGCTCGCTTGTTAACCTAGGGCATCTTATGAAAGAAATACAAAAAGAGTTTTGTTTTAATTTATCAGTAAATCCTTTAATCGCGGTTGAGCAATAAACTGTGGTGGAAACTTAAGTCCTTTAACAACGGTTTACGTATTAACCGTTGTTAAATCATTTACAATTTATTTTTTAAATGATAGAGATAGGTAACACACAATTAATGTACTCTAAAAAATGAAAAAAAATGTGGTTGCTGGGAATAGAAACGTGCTACACATTATTTTTTTACTATGGTGTTTAAAACAAACTGTCATTAATAAATCTAGCAACTCACTGGGCACAAAAATGTTAA
This sequence comes from Vicia faba, assembly GCA_948472305.1. Taxonomy (NCBI): domain Eukaryota; kingdom Viridiplantae; phylum Streptophyta; class Magnoliopsida; order Fabales; family Fabaceae; genus Vicia; species Vicia faba. The sequence continues at coordinate 1,267,258,234 of OX451736.1, read as the reverse complement.
CATATTACTACGGTGCATATGGATATGTCGTAAACATGGCATTGTTGTTTGCGCGTTTTGTAGTAGTGGAATATGCATCCCGCATACCTCAGGAACTCTGTAACTTGTTGGATTTTAGTGACGTTAGAAAAGTGTTTAGTAGAAAATATCAATTTAAAGAAAATATCTCACACTCTCGTGGTTTTGAATAAAGTCATGTTCCTTAACCATGTGATTTTTCCCTTGCTCGCCCATTCAAATCAAGGAACGCGTTTTGAAAACTGAACAAGTCCTAATCGACACCTAAAGCGCTCTCGCCCTCTTTAGGAATCGATGCCCCATTCTTATCATCTGGTTCAACCCCCACGCTCTCGCAGTGCCGGCTCGAACCTTATTTAATTACTCTCGTGATAAAATAATGTTAAATAACCTCTCACTCTCGTGACAAGGTTATTTAAAATAAGTTTAAGAAACAAAGACCGAAACTGAATTTTTCAAATTAATTATTAATCCAACTTGTTGCCGAGTCTTGTCGGGTTCGACGGTACTCACATGCCAAACTCTATATGCTTAGCCGGACATATTACTTATTAAAAACGCATTAAACATGGCAATTACAATAAAGGAATACATTGTAATTAAACTAAACAAGCAATAATTATAATGCGGTAAATAAAAACCTGAGAAAAACTTAAATAACAACTTTGATTGCTTCTAATAATGCTGGTAGGATTACAATTGGAAATTCGTTCAAAGACTTGATTTTCAGTTCGACAGAGCTTCACATACAAAACTTTGACCCCTAGAACTAAGAAAACTGTCAAATATATAGAGTTACAGGCATGATTCCTTGTTTAAATCGTGTACAACTAAATTGAGAAAATATAGGGAAGTGAGGAAGAACTGCTCCAATTCTGTTTTGCACGTTTCTTATTTTCTGGTGCATAGCGACCGCCATGAGTCATCTTCATTAAACTACGTGGCTGCAGGCCATGGAGAGTGCTAGCAGAAGTGGATTTCTAACCTGTTTTGAATCCTTTCCTTTTCCTTTTCTGATTCGTATGCATTTACCTCGAGAGCAGTAAAGAACATGAAACACAACACAAAGCAACATAAAAGCATGATAAAAACGAGAAATGAAACTAAATAGTATGCGAATCGAGTCGAATAATATGATGCATTTTCAAGTTATCACTTTATAGTTAGGGTTTATGGTCTAGAGGCTCTATAACCTTCTTGGAGACAATTGTCTCATAGGACATGTGCCTTTAGATACTTTGGACTTTCCCATCCAACAAATTGTGGAAGGTCAACCAACTAGAATTTTCATCTTTAGGGCATGTTCAACCCTTAGTCTGCCTTGTCTGCTAGAACTTGGGTGACTTGATTTCAAGCGAATTAGACATTAATCTATACCAGAACATAAATCATTTTTTATTATGTAATATTTTAAATATATTTGAAAAATAAATTATTCAAAATAATATGCTAAAACTGGTTGTGAGATGATTTTGTATGACTTAATATTGAAGTTTTTTACAGAGACAAAAAAGTGAGTTTAATAATTTTGTAGAGATTAAAATATATGTAAGTCTTATTTTTATTTTCTGAAACAAAAACACAAGAAAGCATGGCATTGACATAAATTATTTTTAAGATTATAAGTATACACAATATGTATTAGTTAATATGTAGGCAAAATATCATTTTGGCCCCTTAACTATACTTTTGGTTCAGATTGATCCCTTAATGTGTTTTCGTGTCACCTTGGTCCTTTAATTTTTGAAACATTGCCACGTTTTTCCTTCCATTAGTGGATGTTAGTCAAAGCCAAAAAAATAGCTTCCAAGTGGCATATTACCTGATGTTTTGGATATAACACTCAATATAGCAACCAAATTGTGTTGTATTGTTCAGTCCCAATGCAACGAAGGAATCATAAATTGAAGAGAAACAAAGACGATTTCGAAGGAACTTAACGATTGAATTGGAATTTGAAGGTTCGGAGTTTGGAGAAATCAAGGAAGTGAAGGATTGAAGATGAAGTTTCTAATAAAGGTTAGTATTATTTGCATGTTTTCTTAACTGTATTAGGGAAAATTTTAGGGATTTCTGTAGATTTAGGGAATTTCGTGTATTGGAGTTTTGTGTTGTTGTTTATGATGTTGTTCTGTAACTTTATTAGTGCTACATTTGGGGATTTTTGTATATTTATGGATTTTCATATTTTATGGATTTGTGTGTTTGCTCTAAACTGTATTGGGTCAAAATGTAGTGACGAAATCTATTTGAATAGGGAAAATGGACGAATTTCTCAAACTCAAAATTCATCACAGTGGTGAATTTATTGATCCTGGTCTAAGTGATTATGAATGAGGACTAGTAGATGATTTGAAAGTAGATGTTGACAAGTGGATTTATACTCAATTAGTTGATGTATTGAATGAGTAAGGTTATATGGACTTTGAGACAATATATTACAAGGACCCTACATTTGGGATGAATGCCTTTGTTAATGAAAAAGGTGCTTTAGAAATTGCAGATATTTATAGGGTGCCCCAAAGTGTTGATATCAACATTCAACACACCTTGTCTCAGTCTGATTATTATGATGGTGTTATTGATACTGTTGATGAGGGGTATGATGACATTGTAGATGAGGTGGAATAGTTGCTTAATAAACTGCATGATGACATTACAGATAAGTTGAATGAAGCTAATGTTGAAGTTGATGGTGTTAATGTTGTTTTGGATGATGGTAATTTTAGTGTGTTTTGTACCCCAAAATTTTCCCTCTCATTTATCAAGAATTTGCTCACAAGATCTCATTGGGCTCAAGATTGCACTAGGGTTTGATCAGCTCAAGACACCTCCTTATGCACTGATGACCAAAATTAGGGTTTGAGTTTGCACAAATATTTTTAAACTTTCTATGCCCCATATGACTTTCATGGATCATTATGGACCCCCAAGATTACTCATGTCAAGTTTCAAGCCTTGGATTACATTTTTTATCAGTTGACCTAAAAATCAATTGTATTAGGGAAAAAGTCAACCATGGCCAATTTACAGTCAAACTTCATAATTTTTATCCACATCAACATTTTTAAACTCATATGTATCACTTGATCAAGTTTGGACCATAACTCCTCAAGAAATTTGATCAAATCTCCAAAAGGGCAAAATGGTCAAAATTAGGGTTTTGATTGGGAAAGGGTAATTTCTGAATTTTGACCTAGCAAATGGTCAATTGGTTTAAGGCATCATATCAAGAGTCCAATTGCATAATTTTGACCTAATGACATGGTTCAAAATATTGCAAGTCCATTGGATTGACAGATGAATTTTCCAGTCAACTGATCAAAAGTCAAATGTATATTGAAAAGTCAAACTTTGACTTTTTGGTCAAATTCAAGTGCCAAAGATCAAAATTCATCAAGACATTCAAAAATATGAAACTTGGTCATCAAGAAATCAAGAAAGTCAAAAGTCAATGTGAAAATTCAAACTCTTCAAGACTTAGAAATTTTTCTAAGTGTTTTTTATACATGATAATTTCATTTCTTCATGCCAACGTTTCACCATGATGTAAGATGATTCAAGGAAAACTTCCAACATGAAAGTTGTAGATCTCAATGAGATATAAAACTTTGTAAGGCAAGACTTTTGTATAAATTCTTGGATTTTGAGTTATAAATTCATGAATTCATGGCATTTTTGAATTAAACACTTAGAGAAATTTTTAGCAGTTTTGGTCAGAATTTTATCCCAAATTCTTGGAATTTTTTCACATAGTTACAAGATGATTTTGTCAAAATGGCAAACATGAAAGTTATAGAGGGTGTTTTAAGCTTTCCAAAACATCCAAGAGCATGAATTTATCATATTTGAGCTAGGAGATACAAGGATCTGAAGTTGGACATTAATTCTTGATTTACAAGGCAGATTTGTGATGAACAAGGAACAAAAATCTTAGCCATGCTGCATAATCTTCACTTTGCAGGCCTCTTGACTTGAAAATCTATCCATAATCAGATGTTTACACAATTTATTGAACCATTATCTAAGTAGTTCAAGTATTATCCATTGCATCTTTCCATTTTTGGCACAAAAGCACCATTGCCATTCTTACAAAGTTCACTTTAATCATAAAGTCAATTTCTTGAGCCTCTAACTTATTGTTATAATCACACTCAACTTCTACAAGTAAGAACAAACATGTTTAAAGTGATCAACCACTTTTGATAGCTTGGTACAAGCATTGGAAACATGTTCTCCATGCTTGCTTCAAAAACAAGCAAGATAACCATAACATGTGATTCAAAATCTAAGTTGTTTGAAGTCTCAAAACTTCTCTATAAATAGAGAGGCCAATTGCAAGAGAAAAGGTCAGAAAAAAAAAGAAGGGGAAACTAACACTCAAAATCATTCTTGCTGTCAAAAACCATAATTGCCCATAAAACCTCTATTTTTGAGCTTTGAATCTCATACCTTGAAATTTTCTCCAAACAAACCATCCAAACACTCCACATACATCATATAGAAGTTGTTCAAACATAAAAACAACTTTTGTAACATCATTATCATCACTTCCCAAGCTCAACAACAACCCATACAGCAGCTCAAACTCAAAGCACAAATTTCAGTTTCAAGGTAAGTTTTCTTGACTTTGAACTCTTCATACAAGCATCATTAATGGTTCATTTGTGAAGATATAATGTAGATATAATTGCCTTGAAGCTAACCATATGCTTGCTTTTAATTTTCACTAACCATGTGTTGAGAACTAACTTTTACATGTAGCAAAGCAGTGATATAAGCAAAAAACAGCAGTTATGCGTCGATACGAAATGCTATGAGTCGACACATACTGTGTTTAAAATGGGTTATGAGTCGACACAAAACACGTATACATCGATACAAAATGATTATGAGTCGATACGAAACCAGTATGCGACGACTCATACTGAGTTGTTTTGACTTCCAGGAGCATGATCCAACACATGAGCCGACACGAAATCTGCATGAGCCGACACGAAATCTGCATGAGCCAATACGAAATCTGCATGAGCCAATACATACGCTCATGTGTCAGCTCATAAAACTTTGTTTTTTTTTAATCTTTTATTATTTTTATTTTTATTTTTTTCTTTATACTTTTATTATTAATATTTTCATATAAAAAAATCAAAAATATATATATTTTTTATTTAAATATGTACGCATAACTTTTGTTTTATTCCTTTTTTCTAAACTAAAAAAAAGACAAAAAACATTTTCATATTAAAATCAATTTCTTTTCTTAAAATTAATTTAATATTTAGACTTAGGTTTTATTTCAATTTGTTTATTTTGATTGAATTAATTTAGACATTAGGATTTTAATTAATTTCTTTTCAAATCAATTAGAACCTTCTTCATAAAAAAAAACATAAAAACACTTTCTCTTCTCTTTATATTTCTTTGTACATTTTATTATTTCGCACTATAATCATGTAATTGTCAAAGTCTTATAATAGTAAATTAGGTTTATTTGCTTCCATCTCCTCATTTGTAAATTTGTACACCCCTCCCCTAATGATGTAATAGCATAGTAATTTTACTTTCCGCAATTTATCGCTTTAATATAAATGTTAGTAATTAGGGCTTGTATGACAAGACTAAAATCAACAATTAGTAAACCCTAATCAAGACAAACACAAAGCATGAAAATCAATACACTTGCACACAAGCACCCCTAGGGTAAATCCACTTGGTTGCCTTACAAAAATGACCATATTACGTATGTGAGGTATCTTAGTAAAGACAAGCAAAAATACAAGATCATAGTCCCTCGATGACGCTATCAAAAGTTGCCTTTCCAAATGATCTTAGTACCTCAAAGAGAATTGCTAATATATTTCACAAAATTGCTATCATGACTATACGATGACCCACGCCCGTCCCTTTACATCCAAAGATAGGGTTACTTACCAAATCAATGGTAAGATAACAATGTCAAAGGAAAGAAGAAATGAACATGAAAGACTTTTGAGTAGGTAGAATGCTCCTAATTACTTGCTCCATTTCTAACAAAACATCCTTGCTATTTTCAAAACAAACACCTACACATTTCAAAACATCTTACAAAATTGAAAACATTTTCAAAAGATCAACATCTTTGTATACATTCTTACGAACGAGAATCATTACAAAGATTACCTAAACAATGGACTCTTTACAAAAATACTTTCAAAAACCACACAAAGCACAATTTCAAACAAAATCAAGTGATCTAGCAAGTAACTAAGAGCCCATGGAAAACCATGGATGAAAAGGCTGCTAATACCTTCCCTTTTCATAATCTACCCCTTGAACTCAAGAAACAATCTCAAAGGTCTTTCCTGTGCTTTTTCACCTTTCCTTTTGGATAAAAGAAAAGTCCGTGGCGACTCTTTCTAACCGCGACATTTGGGATCAAGCGTAAAACCTTCAAGTCAGTTCTCCCACCGTATCACAAAACTAGCGACTCTGCTGGGGAAAATTTTAAAAGTGAGGTTACCTTAGGGTTTAGATCACATTTACTTGCTTGCATTGATTGACTTGTATGATTTACATTATGGTTCTTTGTTTGGGTTTGAATCCTCTACCCGGATTTGGGATACATTATAGGTAAGTAGCAATACGTTGTGGAAACTATGCGGGGTATACCGACATGGTCTAAGCAATAGCTATGTTAGTGCGACATATTTATGGGTACCGGTAGCCTTTGAGTTAATCAAAGAGAATACGGGGCCGCTGAGTGATGTCATGAAGCACTAATAAACTTCTAGAACCTTTACTTGGCCAACTTAGCCTTTAGGATGTAGTGAGATGACCGGCTTTGGTAGAGTCTGAAGTTGGTAGATACTCGATACTACACTCATTGAGGTTTGGTTTCTTGGGATATTTCGGTCGCCATTAAAGAGGCTTGAGCTGAAACAATGACCAAGGAAACAATCCAGTGATATTGAGTTCCTTAGAACCTGGTTACTACTACTAGGACAGGTTTAAGCCAACTAAACTTCAAGAGGGTACTTACCTATAAAACTCCATGCAAGCCTAAACTAAGGACTTGTTTGCTTTGCTTATATATACATACGTGTACATAACATCATGAACATCATATACATCCACTAACCATTTCAAGGATTTTGGGATTCATGTTTGTTCTTATTTTGTAGGAAATGGATTCACTTCGCAGGAAAACTATTCAAGCCAACCTTGTGAGAATTCCTCCACAACTTAAGGAGCTAGCTTCAAGAATTCCTGATAACTCTCCATTCACCAAAAGACATGGTCGTCTACTCAACTTGGTCACCTCCAACACATATGAGGATATGATGAAGGTGCTCTTTCAGTTCTTTGATCCTTTACACTATTGCTTCACATTTCCCGACTATCAACTTGTGCCTACTTTGGAATAATTCTCCCAACTCTTGAGGATTCCCATTCTCAATCAACTAACTTTCAATGGTACGGAAAGATACCCAAAGCCAGAAGAGATTGCTCAAGCTCTACACTTGCACTCATCTGATGTCACAACCCATTGAGAAACTAGGAGTGATGTCAAAGGTTTCTTAGCAAAGTTCCTGTTTGAGAAAGCCCAAAGTTGTTGGAATTCCTTAGACTTGCAAGCCTTTGAGGAAATTGTGGCTCTTCTCATCTATGGGATGGTTTTGTTCCCAAATCCTGACCAACTCATAGATGTGAACACCGTCAAAATCTTCATGTCATGCAACCCGGTGCCTACATTGCTAGGGGATATCCTACACTCTTTTCACACTCGCACAATGAGGAAAAGAGGTGTCCTTATGTGTTGCACTCCACTTCTGGAAAGGTGGTTTATTTCTCATCTTCCCCAATCTATATTAAAGAATAAGCAAGGTTCAAGGTGGTCACAAAGGTTGATGACGCTTAAACATTCAGACATTCAATGGTGTTCTCGATCCAAAGAGAATGTTATCATCATCGACCGTTATGGAGAATTCCCTAATGTCCCTCTACTTGGAATTAGGGGAGGCATCACCTACAACCCATGCTTAGCCTTAAGACAATTTGGTTACGCTCGAAGAGATGGCCCACACGAGATGCTGATTCAAGGCTTGGTATTCGACTACGACAACAACGATCAAGGTCTTCACCGGAGATTTATTCGAGCTAGGAGGATGTTAAACAAGGTGAATAGCAAGACTTTGGGGCACAAGAATTCCATCCCTCTTGAGACTTACCTCAAATGGGTACGAACTCATGCTCAGAGTCTTATGATGCCTTACCCCTCCATTCTCCCGGTAATCATTGAGCCTGTCAAGGAGGGAGATATTCCATACACTATCCTACATCCTGACATGCCTACGTCTCTTGAAGAGCTACAAAGGGATTGGATACAACTCAAAGGAGAGAGAGATACTTTCGAAGCCCAATTCTATGCAAGCGAGAATAAGGTTTTGGAACTTACTAGGCTACTTCATGAAGAACAGACTTTGAATGCCTACATTGCACCAAAGAGGATGCGTACTACTTTTTTATCTTAGAGTTTTGTATTATTTTGTCCAAGGGGCATTGATGTACTCAAACTTTATCTTATTAATATAATGTGTGTTTCTTTTTGTCTAAAACAAACTTGAATCTTTGAAATCCTTGAAAACATTGCATATGCATATATCATTCATCATAACATAAACAGGTCTTTGCAACAAGTCTCCTCATCTCTCTACTGTTTATTTCAGTAAGATGGATCTCGAGCAAACAGTGAAAGATCTCCAAGCTCAGAATATGCAATTCCAACAGTTGCTCATGACCCTAGCCAAGGGGCAAGAAGAGTTGAAGACTCTGCTGGCTGAAGAGAGGAAAAAGAAAACAAAGAAGGTAACTGGAGTCCTAAACATGGGGAGAAGATTTCATGACAGACAAGAAGGACCTTGAACTTTGCAACAACATCCGGTGAAGGAGACAATCGAGAGGGGAAAGGCAAGGAAACAATTGTTCCGTCAGAATCGGAAGAGGAAGAAGAAGACTACTCTGAGGAGCAATACCCTTCAGCTGATGACAAGTATAGACATCTCGAAGAGCGGTTAAGTGCGATGGAAATCCAAAAAGTGCCAGGCTTGGACTTTGAGGAATAGGGTTTAGTGTCAAGGATTTTGATTCCTCCGAAATTCAAAGCACCTATATTCGCCAAATATGTTGGAGTTTCATGCCCTAAAATGCATCTCCGGTCATATGTGAGGAAAATCCAACCCCATACCGCTGATAAAGACTTATGGGTGCACTTCTTCCAAGAGAGTCTGTCTGGAACTCAACTTGATTGGTTTTACCAACTAGAAAGAGCCAACTTTCACAATTGGGAAGATCTTGCCGCAGCTTTCTACAAGCAATATCAATACAATGCTGATTTGGCGCCTACCCATACTCAACTCCAGAGTATGGCCATGGCCTCCAATGAAGGTTTCAAGGACTATGCACAAAAATGGAGATACTTGGCTGGAAGAGTTCAACCCCCTCTATATGAGAGAGAATTGGTGGACATGTTCTTGGGTACTTTGTCTGGTCCCTTCTTCAATCATTTAGTTGGAAGTTCATCTGCAGGCTTTACTGAACTAATATTGACCGGAGAGAGGGTAGAAGCCGATATAAAAAGTGGAAAGATTCGGAAAGATTCATATTATTCTACAAATGTAAGGAAGCCTTTCATCGGAAGGAAAAAGGTGGATGTTGTATATCCGCAAAGAAACCAAGATAGGGCCGAATGCCAACCAATGGTGGGGGATGTTATGATTCTTAAGCCTGCGTCTGATCAATAAAGAAGTAATCAACCGAGGATGGAAAGGTCAGTCAGACAGTTAACCAGAATTAACATGACCCTATCTCAAGTATTACCGCATCTACTAAGATCCAACTTGGAAACCTTGAAAGAAGCTCTAAAAAACCCCAATACAACATCTCCTCACTATCATCCCAATGCCCGTTGCGCATATCACTCTGAAAGTCCTGGTCATGATACTAATAATTGTTGGGCTCTAAAGAACAAAATACAAGACCTCATTAAAGCAAAAGAAATTGAGTTCGATGCGCCCGAGAAGCCAAACGTCATTTCTGCTCCTATGCCCAGACATGGCCACAATACCAATGCCATTGAAGAAGGATTGTTTGTTACTTCAGTTGATGAACTTATAACCCTACTTCTAACTGTTAAAATAAACTTGTTGAAAGTCGGTGTGTTCCTGGGCTGTAATGAAGTTTTCCATCTCTGCTTGTCCTCACCAACCGGTTGTCCCTTGTTGAAAGTAGGCGTTCAGTGCCTGATAGATAACAGAGAGATTTTGTTTGAAAAGACTCCTGTTACACCTGTTCCTTTTGAATATGTTTCTATCATTACCATTTACGCCAATTCTTCCAGGGTCTCCACCAAAAGACCCGTTAGAATTACATCAGTTTCGAAAGCAACTCCTTTAATAACCACAATGCCTGGACCAGTCACATATGTGTCAGACAAAACTGTGTCGTGAAATTATGGAGGGGACGTCTACTACCATGGTATCAAGAAAGACTGGCCGGCCGCCGAAGAGATAAACTCCGAAGAAGAAGATTCTGACATCAGTAATATTTCCGGAACTAGCAAAATTACCCAAAGCGGTAGGATATTTTCTACAGAAATTGCTCCCTCAAAAGCAGTTTTTGGACCCGTGATCATCCTTGTGGTTGCTCCAAAAATTACTTTTGTACCCATAATCATCTCTGCAAGTGCTCCTATTGACGAAGTCGTTACAACCCCTATTATCATTCCTACCAACACTCCAGCTACCGAAGCTCGAGGAAAGAGTATTCAAGTTGAGCATGTCCGGACGAAGGCTCAATCACTGACTATCCCTGAGACTTCCAAGAAAGAAATGGAGGAGATCCTAAAAATTATAAAAAGGAGTAACTACGATGTAGTTGAACAATTGGGGAAAACTCCCTATAAAATCTCCATGTTGGCATTACTACTATGTTCTGAGGCGCATGCAAAAGCCTTGGTGAATTTCTTAAAAACAGCCCATGTACCTCAAGAGACGTCTGCTGATCAATTCCAAGACTGCATAGCCAACTTGACAGCGGATAATGGCTTAGGTTTCTTGGATGCTGATCTGACACCAAGGGGAAGAAAGCATAATGAGGCATTGCATGTCTCGGTGGAGTATGGGGGCACAACTCTGGCCCATGTCTTGGTGGACACAGGCTCTCCTTTGAATGTATTACCGAAAAAAGCTTTAGATAGACTTGACTGCGAGGGACTGACATTAAAGCCAAGCAACATAGTAGTAAGGGCATTTGACGGCTCGAAGAGGATGGTACACGGGGAAGTGGATATCCCCATAAAGGTTGGAACCCAAACTTTCAATTCAACTTTTTATGTAATAGACATCTGCCCTTCGTATTCCTGATTGCTAGGTCGGCCATGGATCCACAATGTTGGCGTTGTTACCTCTACATTGCACCAGATGCTGAAGTATTTGGTTCAAGGGAAGATTATCATTGTCCATGGAGAGGAAGAATACATGATCAGCCATCTCAATTCCTTCAGATATGTGGAATTGGATGGCGAATTCATTGAAACTCCATTTCAACACTTCGAAGAGGTCCCCCAAGAGGTGGCAGTGACCAAGACTGTGTCCCAGATTCCCAAGATTACAAGACCTCCACTCCGGATGTCATCGCTAAAGGATGCCAAAGCATTGGTAGAGGAAGGTGGATGCACTATCTGGGGGAAACTTCCAGATATCCCGTATAAGTCTGAAAAATTTGGCCTAGGTTTCACTTCAAATGCTCAAAAGGTTGTACGTCGTGCCCATGCTGGAGGGCCACCCCTGAAAATCAGCAATTGTGAGGTCAACACGATAGAAGATGGTGAAGATGATTGCAACCTGGAAGATTGGATCTTCCCAACTATCAGTAGAGGGCTCAACAACTGGGAGGCTAGATATTTCGTCCTGATCACTTTTATCCCACAATAATTTGTATTTACATTTTGTCGGATCTGTAATATTAAAACAATTCAGACTCTTAAAATCTCGTGTCTTACCCGAGGCACAATGGTCCATTTGTAAGGGTTATTATTTCATCTTCTATGACATCAATGAATCATGGAAGTTTTTCGTATACAAACTTTTATGCTCGTTGTTTTTCTTTTACATTTTATTTTCTTTCAAAGATAGTTATACCCTTACACGCACCCACACTCACAATGCAGGTATCCAAACATTCTGGATCCCATGGGTAACAATACTGCTATGGCCTTTTGTGACTCTGAGAATCTAATCTACCAAGCCGAAGACGAAGGTGAGGAAGATTGTGAAGTACCAGGGGAACTTGCCATACTGCTACAACAAGAAGAAAGAACCGTTCAGCCTCACGAGGAACCCTTGGATACAATCAACCTAGGTACCAAAGAGGACAGAAAAGAAGTCAAGGTAGGTGTCAATCTGAAACCCAGTGTCAAGGAGCGTCTAATTCAGTTGTTACACGATTATGTTCAAGTCTTTGCCTGGTCATACAAAGACATGTCGGGACTTGATGCAGACATTGTGGTACATCGTTTGCCTACAAGAGAAGATTGTCCGCCAGTAAAGCAAAAGGTTCGCCGCATGAGACCTGATATGTCAGAAAAGATTAAATCATAAGTCATGAAGCAATTCAACGTTGGATTCTTGGTTGTCACCTCTTACCCTCAATGGGTTGCCAATATTGTTCCCGTACCCAAAAAAGACGGCAAAGTGCGAATGTATGTGGACTGTAGAGATTTGAATAGGGCGGGCCCTAAGGATGATTTTCCACTCCCCCACATTGATATCCTAGTTGCCAATACAGCACAACATAAAGTGTTTTCCTTCATGGACGGATTCTCAGGTTATAACCAAATCAAAATGGCGCCTAAGGACATGGAGAAAATAACATTTGTCACACAGTGGGGCACATTCTGCTACAAGGTGATGCCATTTGGACTGAAGAATGTTGGGGAAACCTATTAGCGTGCCATGGTAGCTTTATTTCATGACATGATACATCACGAAATAGAGGTCTACGTGGAAGATATGATAGCCAGATCGCAAACAGAAGAAGAGCATCTTGATCACTTACAAAAACTGTTTGAGAGACTGAAGAAGTACAAATTGAGGTTGAATCCAAACAAATGCACATTTGGAGTACGGTATGGTAAACTCCTAGGCATTGTCGTCAGTAACAAAGGTATCGAGGTCGATCCTGCCAAGGTTAAAGCAATACAAGAGATGCCTGCTCCTCGTACTGAAAAGTAAGTCAGAGGATTCTTGGGACGTTTGAACTATATTGCTAGATTCATTTCCCACCTGACAGCTACTTGTGAGCCAATCTTCAAACTATTAAAGAAAGATCAAGTAGTCAAATGGAATGATGAATTCCAAGTTGTTGTTGACAAAATCAAAGAATACTTATAAGAGCCTCCTGTGTTGATTCCACCAGTTGAGGGAAGACCATTGATCATGTATCTAACTGTTTTAGAAAATTCAATGGGGTGTGTATTGGGGCAGCATGACGAGTCTGGCCGAAAAGAGCACGCTATTTATTACATGAGCAAAAAGTTTACCGACTGTGAAACCAGATATTCACTGCTCGAGAAAACTTGTTGTGCTGTGGCATGGGCTGCTCGCCGGCTAAGACAGTATATGCTAACTCATACTACCTTACTGATATCTAAAATGGATCCGATAAAATACATCTTCGAGAAGTCTGCTCTTTTTGGGAGAATAGCAAGATGGCAGATGATTCTGATGGAATATGACATAAAGTATACTAACCAGAAATCAATAAAGGGAAGTGTATTAGCCGATCACCTTGCTCACCAAGCTGTAGAAGATTATCGGTCCATGAAATTCGAATTTCTGGATGAAGACATCATGTCATTAGACAACTGTGAAGAATTTAGGCCATATGACAGACCTGAACAAGGATCCCGATGGGCCCTGTTCTTTGATGGGGCATCCAGCGCACTTGGCAATGGTGTCGGTGTTGTACTCATATCTCCTGAAGGGTGTCATACTCCCTTTACCGCAAGACTCTGCCTCAATTGTACAAACAACATCGCGGAATATGAAGCATGTATCTTTGGTCTCAGAGCTGCCATAGACTTGAGGATCAAATCATTGAGTGTATTCGGAGATTCAGCCTTGGTCATCAGTCAGATCAAAGGGGAATGGGACACCAAGCATTCTAACCTTATCCCTTATAAAGAACATGTTTTGACATTGCTACCGCATTTTAAGAAGATTACCTTCGAGCATTTCCTGCGAGAAGAAAATCAGCTAGCAAACGCTCTGGTCACAATGTCATCTATGTTTAAACTTAATTGGGATAATGAGGCTCCCCATATCACCATCGAACAAATGGATGAACCAGCACACTGTCACGAGATTAATACTGAAGTAGTGGACCAGCCTTAGTTTCACGAAGTCAAGAGGTATCTCGAGGCTCAAGAATATCCAGAAGGAGCTTCGATCAATGATAAGAAGTTCTTAAGGAGATTTTCTGCTAAATTCTTCCTTAGTAACGACATCCTGTAAAAACGCAATCATGACTTTGTGTTGCTTAGATGCGTAGATAAGGTTGAAGCTGAAAGGATCATGGCTGAATTGCACGAAGGAACTTTTGGTACCCATTCCAGTGGACATACGATGGCAAAGAAAATCCTACGGGCAGGCTGTTACTGGTCTACCATGGAAGCAAATTGCTATCAACACTCTCGAACCTGCCATAAGTGTCAGATTTATGCTAACAAGGTCCATGTACCTCTGATTCCTCTGAATGTCTTGATAACTCCTTGGCCTTTTGCTATGTGGGGAATTGATATGATTGGGGAAATCAAACCGACAGCCTCCAATGGACACCGCTTCATCCTAGTGGCCATTGACTATTTTACAAAATGGGTGGAGGCAGCTTCCTTCGCTTCCGTTACCAAGAATGTTGTTGCCCATTTCATCAAGCAAAATCTCATTTGCCGGTATGGTATCCCGGAAAGGATCACCACTGACAATGGTACAAATCTCAACAACACTATGATCACCGCATTGTGCGAGCAATTCAAGATTCAGCATCACAATTCTTCTCCCTATCGGACAAAGATGAATGGTGTTGTCGAAGCTGAAATAAAAACATTAAAAAGATCATATAGAAAATGACAGTCACATACAAATACTGGCATGAGATGCTACCATTCGGTCTCCATGGTTATCGTACCACAACTCGCACATCAACCGGGGTAACACCCTATTATTTGGTTTACGACATGGAGGTTGTCTTACCCATTGAGGTTAAGATCTCCTCTCTGAGGATTATGAAGGATGCAGGGTTGAACGAAGAAGATTGGATCCAGACTGGACTTGATCAACTGAATTTGATTGATGAAAAGAGACTTGCTGCTATTTGTCATGGTCAAATATATCAGAAACAGATGATCAAGGCTTTCAACAAGAAAGTCAGACGCCAAGTGTATCAAGTTAGGGATCTAGTGATCAAACTCATTATCTTGCCACAAAGTGATCTCAGGGGAAAATGGACTCCTACCTATGAAGGATCATTTGTAATCAAAATCATATTCTCCGGTGGGGCAATGATCTTGACCACCATGGATGGCGAAGACCTGCCACACCCCGCGAACACGGACATAGTCAAAAGATACTACGCGTAAGAGACCCGCTAGTTTGACACACCTAGGCAAAACAAGGGAATCCCGGTGAACTAAAAAGGTTCGGGAAAAAGTTAGGGATAAAACAAAAAAAATTGTACACCCGACAAGTTGAAAACCCGAAAGGGCGGTCCAGGCAAAAATTAGGGAATTAAAACGTATGACTATGTCCCGTAGGATCACTTTACGAACAACCTTTGGCTTCCACTAACAAACTCAGAGGTTCTAATCAATTCAGTCATCTTCGGACAAGTCAACAAATAGACAAGATGCTCAGAGATACGAAGGCTATAGCAGAATGGAAACCCCATGGGATTATTACACATAGCTACCCTTTCTTTGTATTAAATTTTTCTTTTTATGACAACATTATTTTACTAGAATGTTTGACCCCTTGTAAAAAAACATTTACTTGAAGTCAACATAAAGATATCCCTTTGAAAGTGCAAAAACTATTTGTCTTTACGCTTATGTTTTGTTTACAAAAACGTCCAATGATTCATTGTTGAACATATGCATCTGAACATAATTATTGTTTACAAATAAAAAAATGAGAAAGACAGTTACTAATAGGTTGAAAGGATAGTAAAATATCTCTAGGCTATTCCATAAGTAATCCCCTGCAGTACGTCGTTTAAATCCCCAGCGGAACAAAGTTTCAAATTGTTTATCCCCAGTAGAAGTCGTCAAATTTCTCAGGATTCCCCAATAAAATTTTACAAGCAGTACATGGCATCACCCTTACAACAGAGTTCATTTCTCTCGATAGAAATTCATCAATGCTTCGACTTCAAGACATGAAGACATACATATCCTCAGCAGCAGTCAGTGATTTATTTTCTCTAATCCAACAGTAGTACTACAAATTAGCTCACATACACATACATTGCATCCATATATCATAAACATTGATTACACAAATGCATTATGTCATACATTTCATACAACATGACTTCGCATTTTAGTTAACATTTTACCCTTTTCAGGATAAGATTAACAGCTACCATAAACAATGTTCAATCTAGAGAAACAGTTCAGATACGCTCCAGACAAGGATGCCATTCTGATACTCATTCAGATTCAACTTTCAAATACAGTACAAATGCGCTCCAAACACGAAGGCCATTCTAATGTTCATTCAAACAAGGTTTTCAGATACAGTTCAGATACGCTCCAAACACGGATGCCATTCTGATACTCATTCAGATTCAATTCAGATATAGTTCAGATACGCTCCAGATACGGATGCCATTCTGATGCTTTTTTAGATCTCAACTTCAAGATACAGTTCAGATACGCTCTAAACACGGATGCCATTCTGATACTCATTCAGGTTCAATTTTCCAACACCGTTCAAATACGCTCTAGACACGGATGCCATTCTGATATTCATTCGGATTCGACTCCCAAATACAGTTCAGATACGCTCCAAACACAGATTCCATTCTGATACTCATTCAGGTTCAATTTTCCAACACCGTTCAGATACGCTCCAGACACGGATTCCATTCTGATATTCATTCGGATTCGACTCCCAGATACATTTCAGATACGCTCCAAACACGGATGACATTCTGATACTCATTCATGTTCAATTTTCCAACACCGTTCAGATACGCTCCATACACGGATGTCATTCTGATATTCATTCGGATTCGACTCCCTAATACAGTTCAGATACGCTCCAAACACTTATGCCATTCTGATACTCATTCAGGTTCAATTTTCCAACACCATTCAGATACACTCCAGACACGAATGTCATTCTGATATTCATTCGAATTTGACTCCCAGATACAGTTCAGATATGCTCCAAACATGGATGTCATTTTGATACTCATTCAGGTTCAATTTTCCAACACTATTCAGATACGCTCCAGACACGGATGCCATTCTGATATTCATTCAGATTCGACTCCCAGATACAGTTCAGATACGCTCCAGATACGGAAGCCATTCTGACACTCATTCTTTCAACTTACAATTCAACAATCATTCTTGGATGGCATCTACAAGCCCATCTCCAACAAGTTTTCATCATCTCTCCAAATGGCATCTTTAAGCCTATTCCCTCAGCTTTCACATCGTCAAGTGCAAATTTCTGGGCACTCTAGTGTCCAATCATCTTTCACCTTCGAGTCATGACTGGCAAGACATGCCAGTCTAACTCTTCATGCTTAAGAAGATTGAATAGGGGCAGCTGTTGTACCCCAAAATTTTCCCTCTCATTTATCAAGAATTTGCTCACAAGATCACATTGGACTCAAGACTGCACTAGAGTTTGATCAGCTCAAGACACCTCCTTATGCACTGATGACCAAAATTAGGGTTTGAGTTTGCATAAAGATTTTTGAACTTTCTATGCCCCATATGACTTTCATGGATCATTATGGACCCCTAAGGTTACTCATGTCAAGTTTCAAGCCTTGGATTACATTTTTGATAAGTTGACCTAAAAATCAGTTGTATTGGGGGAAAAGTCAACCATGGCCAATTTACAGTCAAACTTCATAATTTTTTATCCACATAAACATTTTTAAACTCATATGTATCACTTGATCAAGTTTGGACCATAACTCCTTAAGAAATTTGATCAAATCTCCAAAAGGGCAAAATGGTCAAAATTAGGGTTTTGACTGGGAAAGGGCAATTTCTGAATTTTGACCTAGAAAATGGTCAATTGGTTTAAGGCATTATCTCAAGAGTCCAATTGCATCATTTTAACCAAATGACATGGTTCAAACCATTGCAAGTCCATTGGATTGACAGATGAATTTTCCAGTCAACTGATCAAAAGTCAATTGTATACTGAAAAGTCAAACTTTGACTTTTTGGTCAAATTCAAGTGCCAAAGATCAAAATTCATCAAGACATTCAAAAATATGAAACTTTATCATCAAGAAATCAAGAAAGTCAAAAGTCAATGTGAAAATTCAAACTCTTCAAGACTTAGAAATTTTTCTAAGTGTTTTTTATACATGATAATTTCATTTCTTCATGCCAACTTTTCACCATGATGTAAGATGATTCAAGGAAAACTTCCAACAAGAAAGTTGTAGATCTCAATGAGATCTAAAACTTTGTATGGCAGGACTTTTTCTAGAAATGCTTGGATTTTAAGTTATAAATTCATGAAGTCGTGGCATTTTTGAATAAACACTTAGAGAAATTTTCAGCAGCTTTGGTCAGAATTTTATCCCAACTTCTTGGAATTTTTTCACATAGTTACAAGATGATTTTGTCAAAATGGACAACATGAAAGTTATAGAGGGTGTTTCAAGCTTTCTAAAACATCCAAGAGCATGAATTTATCATATTTGAGCTAGGAGATACAAGGATCTGAAGTTGGACATTAATTCTTGATTTACAAGGCAGATTTGTGATGAACAAGGAACAAAAATCTTAGCCATGCTGCATAATCTTAACTTTGCAGGCCTCTTGACTTGCAAATATATCAATAATAAGATTATTACATAATTTATTGAACCATTATCCAAGTGGTTCAAGTATTATCCATTGCATCTTTCCATTTTTGGCACAAAGGCACCATTGTCATTCTTACAAAGTTCACTTTAATCATAAAGACAATTTCTTGAGCCTCTAACTTATTGTTCTAATCACACTCAACTTATACAAGTCAAAACAAACATGTTTAAAGTGATCAACCACTTTTGATAGCTTGGTACAAGCATTGGAAACATGTTCTTCATGCTTGCTTCAAAAACAAGCAAGATAACCATAACATGTGATTCAAAATCTGAGTTGTTTGAAGTCTCAAACCTTCTCTATAAATAGAGAAGCCAATTGCAAGAGAAAATGTCAGAAAAAAGAAGAAGTGGAAACTAACACTCAAAATCATTCTTGCTGTCAAAAAGCAGAATTGCCCATAAAACCTTCATTTTTGAGCTTTAAAGTCCAAATCTTTGAATCTCATACCTTGCAGTTTTCTCCAAACAAACCATCCAAACACTCCACATACATCATATAGAAGTTGTTCAAACACAAAAACAACTTCTGTAACATCACTATCATCACTTCCCAAGCTTAACAACAGCCCATACAGCAGCTCAAACTCAAAGCACAAATTTCAGTTTCAAGGTAAGTTTTCTTGACTTTGAACTCTTCATACAAGCATCATTAATGGTTCATTTGTGAAGATATAATGTAGATATAATTGCCTTGAAGCTAACCATATGCTTGCTTTTCATTTTCACTAACCATGTGTTGAGAACTAACTTTTACATGTAGCAAAACAGTGATAAAAGCAAAAAATAGCAGTTATGCGTCGATACGAAATGCTATGAGTCGACACATATTGTGTTCAAAACAGGTTATGAGTCGACACGAAACACGTATGCATCGATACGAAATGATTATGAGTCGATACGAAACTAGTATGCGTCGACTCATACTAAGTTGTTTTGACTTCTAGGAGCATGAGCCAACACATGAGCCGACACGAAATCTGCATGAGCCGACACGAAATCTGCATGAGCCAATATGAAATCTGCATGAGCCAATACATAAGCTCATGTGTCAGCTCATAAAACTTTGTTTTTTTTTATCTTTTTTTAATTTTAATTTTATTTTTTTCTTTATACTTTTATTATTACTATTTTTATATAAAAAATCAAAAATATATATATATTTTATTTAAATATGTACGCATACACTTTTATTTTATTCCTTTTTTCTAAACTAAAAAAATGACAAAAAAAAATTTCTTATTAAAATCAATTTCTTTTCTTAAAATTAATTTAATATTTAGACTTAGGTTTTATTTCAATTTATTTATTTTGATTGAATTAATTTAGACATTAGGATTTTAATTAATTTCTCTTCAAATCAATTAGAACCTTCTTCATAAAAAAAACATAAAAACACTTCCTCTTCTCTTTATATTTCTTTGTACATTTTATTATTTCGCACTATAATTATGTAATTGTCAAAGCCTTGTAATAGTAAATTAGTTTTATTTGCTTTCATCTTCCCATTTGTAAATTTGTACACCCCTCCCCTAATGATGTAATAGCGTAGTAATTTTACTTTCCGCAATTTATCGCTTTAATACAAATGTTAGTAATTAGGGTTTGTATGGCAAGACTAAAATCAACAATTAGTAAACCCTAATCAAGACAAACACAAAGCATGAAAATCAATACACTTGCACACAAGCACCCCTAGGGTAAATCCACTTGGTTGCCTTACAAAAATGACCATATTACGCATGTGAGGTATCTTAGTAAAGACAAGCAAAAATACAAGATCATAGTCCCTCAATGACGCTATCAAAAGTTGCCTTTCCAAATGACCTTAGTCCTTCAAAGAGAATTGCTAAGATATTCACAACATTGTTATCATGGCTATACGATGACCCGCGCCCGTTCCTTTACATCCAAAGATAGGGTTACTTACCAAATCAATGGTAAGATAACAATGTCAAAGGAAAAAAGAAATGAACATGAAAGACTTTTGAGTAGGTAGAATGCTCCTAATTACTTGCTCCATTTCTAACAAAATATCCTTGCTATTTTAAAAAAAAAAACACTTACACATTTCAAAAAATCTTACAAAATTGAAAATATTTTCAAAAGATCAACATCTTTGTATACATTCTTACAAACGAGAATCATTACAAAGATTGCCTAAACAATGGCCTCTTTACAAAAATACTTTCAAAAACCACACAAAGCACAATTTCAAACAAAAGTAAGTGATCTAGCAAGTAACTAAGAGCCCATGGAAAACCATGGATGAAAAGGGTGCTAATATCTTCCCTTTTCATAATCTACCCCCCGAACTCAAGAAACAATCTCAAAGGTCTTTCCTGTGCTTTTTCACCTTTCCTTTTAGATAAAAGAAAAGTCGGTGGCGACTCTTGCTAACCGCAACATTTGCAATCAAACGCAAAACCTTCAAGTCAGTTCTCCCACCATATCACAGTGTGGAATAAGTTAATGTTGGATTGAAGGATGGAAATGTTGGAGTAGACTCAACCAATGTTGGAGTGGAATCAAACAATGTTGGAGTGGAATCAGTCAATGTTGGAGTGAAGGATGTCAAGTTTGGAGTGGAATCAGACAATGTTGGAGTGAAGGATGTCAATGTTGGAGTGGAATCAATCGATGTTGGTGAGGTGCATGATGAGTACAATTCTGATGACAATGAGGATGACAACTACCAGTATGATAATGCTCTTAAAGTAGCTTTTGTGGATGACTTTGATGGGTATGATGAGATGGAGGAAGATGAACTTGCTAATCTGATTGGATATGAAAGTGATGGAAAGGGAAAAGGGAAAGAAAAGTGGGAAGAAGATAAATAATAATTCAAAGGGAGTGATAATGACAGTGAAGATCTGCAAAGTGGTTGTGAGAGTGATGATAGTATTGGATCTAAAAGGAAGAAGTACCTAATTTTCAAGTTACAAAAGGTATGTCTAATTACAAATGGGGGGTAAGAGTGTATTTTACTTTAAAAAGTGATATTAAGGAAGCAATAACCTCATATGCTGTTCAAATTGGTAAAGACTTGAAGTTTAAAAAAATTACAAAAAAAGGGTGAGGGTGAGATGTAAAGATGGTTGTTATTGGGAAGTATATTGTGCCAAGTTTCCAAATGAGCAATCTTTAGAAGTAAGGAAGGTAAATGACAGGCATAATTATAGCAGAGAGTATAATGTGAAGATGATGAATACACAGTGGTTGAGCAAGAGGATTCAGAATTCCTTGAAAATAATCTTAGGATGAAGGTAACGGATATCAAGGAAAAGGCACTAAGAAAGTAAAATGTAGGGGTAAACAAGACTAAAGCAATAGGAGTAAGACTTACTGCTAGGAACAAGGCTAATGGTTCTTTCTTAGGGGATTAAACTAGAATTGATGACTATTGTCATGAACTGTTAAGAGTTAATCCAGGATCAACGGTTAAGCTAAATGTTGAACCTGTTCAATAAGGCGTTGATGATCAAAGACCCTTTTTAAGAAGGTTGTACATATGTTATGCAGCATGTAAGGATAGCTTCAAGTTATGTAGACATGTCATGGGTCTGGATGGATGCTTTCTGAAGGGGCTTTGTGGAGGACAAATTCTGGCAGTGATAGGCAGGGATCCTAATGATCAGATGCTTCCTTTAGCATTTGCAGTTGTGGAGGGTGAAAATAGGGATAGCTGGACATGGTTTTTGGAGCTCCTGATTGATGACCTAGGAGGTAGAAATGGGTGTCTCTCATACACATTCATTTCAGACTAACAAAAGGTATGTAAACTTGATTATTTCCTCTTATTATTACATGATTATTTTCTGTTATCTAAACTTGATAATTTTATGTTATGTATGATATTGTACAAGGTCTCTTACCTGCAATGGATGATCTTTTGTCTAATGTTGAATAAAGATTATGTGTGAGGCATTTGTATAACAATGTAAGGAAGAAGTATCCTGGAAATATGTTGAAGGAAACAATATGGAAGGCTACAAAATTAACATACTCATAAGCTTGGGAAAGAGAAATGAGAGGAATGAGATTGATCAATGAAGATGCATATCTCCATATGATGAAGATCCCACCAAGATATTGGAGTAGATCATATTTAGAACAACTAACAAATGTGATGTTGTTCTAAACAACATGTCAGAGTCTTTTAATATTATTATTCTTGACTCAAGGGATAAACCATTAGTCACGATCAGAACCTATATTATGTAAAACTGATATGTAAATGGACTAGTACAAACAATATCCTGCCAAACAAACCAACTCATATTTTAAATATAATTAATTATATATTTAAATTGAGCTAACACATACCGGTTACTTTATCAACAAAAAAATGTAAAATAATTTAGATGAATAAAGAAAAAGTAGAAAATAAAAGGAAAAGAGAAGTTGAATTAAGGCGGGCGGGATAGCCAGGTGGATTGTATATAACGAAGGACTGCCTGGATGGCAATTCAGTGCGACTCACATCGCTGCCTGCCTGCCTCTTAACACAAACAAACTATTATTCTTATTCTCTTCCCTTCATTTCATTCAAAATAAACACAAACAAAATCCACAAGTTTTGGATTCAAATTCCAAACCCAACGGGAATAGGCTGTTTTTGCGTTTATTCGCAATTCAACAAGCCTCTTCTCCTCCTTCATTTTCTACACCTTCTTAAGGTACCAAACGCTGCGTTTTATTCCTCCTATATTTCTTCCACGCAATCACCTTGTGTATTGCTTTCATAATATTGTTACAATTCTCTAATTTCCTTTGCCTCTATTTCAATGCAAATTTGGTTTCGGTTGCTTTCTTGATTCTAATTCAGATCTGCACGGACATCATTTATTTGCTATTTCATTTTTCTCTGAAACTTTTTTCTTATTGAAATGAAAATTGTTGTTATTATGGTTTATCATTATAATTAAGTGTTGCTTCAAATTTGCATGCAGGTGTAAATTTCAAAAATGGTTGCAACTGCTGCAACATCCTCGTTTTTTCCTGTTACTTCATCCTCTGACATTGCTGGAAAACCCTCCAAACATGGAGCTACCTCTGTTAACCTTGGAGGATTCAAATCCAAACAAACCTCTAATGGAATAAACCTTAAGGCAAATGCGTCCCCTTCCAAAACCAACGGAACCACAGTGTTTGCTGCAACGCCGGTCAAGGTTGAAAATGATTCAATATCACAACAACATCATCAAAGGACATTCATCAATCAGTTGCCTGATTGGAGCGTGCTCCTTGCTGCCGTTACAACAATTTTCCTTGCTGCTGAAAAGCAGTGGACCACGCTTGATTGGAAGCCCAGACGACCTGATATGCTCGCTGACCCTTTTGGTATAGGAAAAATTGTTCATGACGGTTTTGTGTTTCAACAAAATTTTCCTATTAGATCCTATGAAATAGGTGCTGATAAAACCGCGTCTATAGAGACGTTAATGAATCATTTGCAGGTAAGCTTGTTCAAAATTGTGTTGTTTATGTAGATACAATTGTTATGGATTGTAACAAACTTGTATATTAAATTTGCAATACTAAGAATAGCAGCTTGGTGTTTATTTTAATTATTTGTTTTGATAACAGGAAACTGCACTTAATCATGTTAAGACTATTGGGCTTCTTGGGGATGGCTTTGGTTCTACACCAGAAATGTGCAAAAAGAACCTGATATGGGTTGTAACTCGAATGCAAGTTGTGGTTGATCGTTACCCGGTGTGGTTAGTCAGTCTGAACTCTAAACTCACCCTTTTAATTTATTTTCTGAGCTGCATAGATGTTCATGTCCAGCTGCTGTTTGTATTTCTATCTTGGAGGTTTTTTAATGTATGAAAGAGAAATACATAACTTGTAACTGAATTTATCTTACTTCTGCTTTTCTTCCATGTACTATACATGATGATCCACACAACTCGCGTAATAGTTGGGAACTTGGGGTTTTAACTATGAACGTTTTAATTGTAATATCTAAGAAATTAATCTGGGGAAGGGACGAATAGGGCACAGTGATTGATATTGCTATAATTGGTTGGAGTCACTGAATCAACCTCCTACAAATGTTTGGTAAGACTGCATATGGTATGGATTCGTTCCTTTTCCCGGATCCCGCGTTCCCAGGAGTTTTGTAGCACAACATGACCGTTTCATGTTCAATTCTTTTGGGATGATAATAGATCTAGTAAGTATAAGCTTTGCACATTATAAATTGTAGGGTTTGGGGTTTACTTTGCCTTTAGGCTGTTAACAGGATATGAAATATAACATGATGTTAGCTATTAATTTGTTGACCTACTTTTATAAAAGTTTTGTAGATTTCTTGAGTTAGCCTAGCAACCTTTATGGTAAAAAGGTGAACACATACACTTTTGAAAGAAGCAACTTATACTATTTGGACTTTGCAAATTGCTTTGTTATGCTAGGAATAATATTCTGTATCTGTTCATCTGAAGTTGAGTGAATCTGTATTTTCTCTAGGGGTGATGTTGTTCAAGTAGACACTTGGGTTTCTGCATCTGGAAAGAATGGTATGCGTCGTGATTGGGTTGTGCGTGATATCAAAACAGGTGAAGTCATGACAAGAGCATCCAGGTAGAAAAGTCAATTCAAAAACTTTTTCAGTCCTTTCTTCTGTGGCCATTAGACATGATTAGACTGTTTTTCTGAATGTGTATGCCTTGTGAGTAACCTCTGTTTTTAATCTTGCAAGCTTTACTAAGTTGTGTGTATGTTAATCTTAGTTTATCCTATTTCACAAGGATTGAAAATTGAATATTCAGTTTGCTTTTATCAAATCGGTTTGAGATTTCAGTGGAGCATATAGAAGCTTTTTATTTTCACTGAGAATTTTCTATTCTACCAACAGAATTTTATATTTCAAATAGTACATGAAGCACCTTGGCTCTAGTAACAAATGTAATTTCTGATATGTTGGTTTTTGTTTTTGATGTTTTACAGTGTTTGGGTAATGATGAATAAGCTGACAAGGAAACTGTCTAAAATTCCAGAGGAAGCCAAAGAAGAGATAGAGCCTTATTTTGTTAATTCTAATTCAGTTGTGAATGAGGATAAGAGAAAGCTAACTAAACTTGATGATACGGCTGAATATATTCGTACTGGTTTAAGTGTACGTGAACTATTTTTCCATCTGTTAATATCATAGATTTAGTCTTTTGAATATATTCTAATTATGTTGTACAATTGATCTCTATTTTCAGCCCAGATGGAATGATCTAGATGTTAATCAGCATGTTAATAATGTGAAGTACATTGGATGGCTTCTGGAGGTAAGTTTCTAATCTTCTAATCATATCTACTCCCCTCTTTGCTCTATAGTTTTCTTGTTTTTTTCGATAAAATGAATTGGTCACTTTTGAGGGGTCATTATCCTTTTTTATTGCTGCAGAGTGCTCCGCAGCCAATTTTGGAGAGTCATGAGCTGCATTCAGTGACTTTGGAGTACAGGAAGGAATGTGGGAGGAACAGTGTACTTGAGTCCCTGACTGATGTAACGGATGCCGACATAGGAAATTTAGCTGACAGTGGATTTGTTGAATGCAAACACTTGCTTCGACTGGAAGATGGTGCGGAGATTGTGAGGGGTCGGACGGAGTGGAGACCGAAACCTGTCAACAGTTTTGATGTTTTGAACCAGGTTCCATCACAGAACATATAAATGTTGTGTCACAGAACAGGATTCCCCGGTTGCTATGTGCAGATTGGATTTCACCTTTTCTTGCTTTTGTGAGATCCCCGTGTATTAAATGTAGACTAATATATGTGTTAATTTAACGGGTGAAAGAGGGAAAGGATAGTGAAATATCATTCTCATTCTCATGGTAATTAGCTCCTTATGGTACTGCAAGGTGTCAATAAAATTATTTAATTGTTTCTTCAAAATGGCTAAGCATGTATATTAAATTGGTTTCTGTCTTAATTTTCAATTCTAAATTATTGCTACTTTATTTTGTTTTGGTAATAGAAAGAGAGATAATAACCATTAAAAAATCATACACTTAAGACAACCGTGAATATAAGAATTTGAACTATAACAAAATACAACTTAGCAATATTGACTTTCGTATGTTGACTAAGTTATTGCTTCTTTAAATAGATTATATAGATAGGTAAACAACTGTTTATAATAAAGGCTTATTTTATTTATGTCTGACAACTGTGACAGCATAATCTAGCGAAAATCTGTTAACTTTCAGTTATCACACATTAATTACTAGAATAGGTTGGGTAGTATAGGTTGGGTAATGGTACCAACACTATTAAATAAATGAAAAATATTTGTGCCAACTTATATCAATACTTAATAAATTTATATGATATCTAAGTTCTAACATAACTCTTTTATTATTTTAATTATAGCCCAATAATATAGTTTTGAAAAGTTTAGGTATTTGTTGTACATTCTTTCCAGGTATTGTACTTAAAGCTTCAGTTATTGTGATTTTTTTATAGACTATGTATTTCTTTTTTGGAAATGATGGAAATATCAAAGTTTGTTTTCATCATTTTTAAAATTGCATTATCAAGATCACTTTAACATACATATTCATTATTTTGGTAATAATTAGTTTTAAAAGTGATCTAACCTGATCAGAGTTGGACCGTCACAGTTGAGTTCGGGCTGAGCTTAAATGAGATGGGGGTACATGCAAGACACTCTGATGGTAAAGTGAGAAGCGGAATGAGCGAGCAAATATGAGTTTTAGGTGTGAATGAATAAATACCTGACCCTCTTGTGAGAGAGGGTATTTATAGCCCCCAACGCTGGGTCAAGATCCCCATTATTGGGTCACGCAGAGGCCCAATAACGGGAACTGCCAGGGTTTACGTGTGTGTGGAGTCTAGCAAGTGAACTCCTCCCTGGTCAACTGCTCCGCGAGAATAGGGCTGGACCCGAGATTCCTAGAGGGTAGTTTAGGATGTCTGTCAAATGGGCCACGTCCCCCAACGGTTGGATGGGGAGTTGTCCCACAGTCCCCAACTTGGGTTGTCTTTGGACCTCTCGCTCGTAGGGAAAATATAGGCCCAGTCCAGATCAGGAGCCCCCCCAAGTTATTGTCCTTGAGTTAGAGGACGGTGACTTGAGTTCAGCTCTCGTTATCGAGGACTTGGTCGAGGTAGAGGGTCAAAGTCCCCGAAGGGAGCGGGTCGTTGCCCGTGGGGGGCTAGGCTCGAATACGTCGAGGAATATCATGGACAAACGGGGATCGAGACCGAAGGGTTCAACCGCTTGCTCGAGGGGACACATTGGCGGGGAGCCTCTGCGAGATTCCCTTTGACATGCCCATCTCCTGGGAGTTGTTAGTTTGTCGAGCATTTCCTCGTCCTCGAGACGGTTAAATAAATGTACCCCTTCATGCACTCTAGTGCCGAGCATTTCCTCGTGTAAAGTGTTTGCCCCCTAAGTTTGTGTGTGACATGTAGGAGTCGGACATATGCTCGCCAGTCTAGAAGGGGCTTTGTGGTTGATAGTTGGGCCACGTGGCTAGTGCTTTGGGGTGTCACCCATTCAAGGAAAAAGCAAAAGGGACCAATGAGGTGATGACCCTTCATGTGGGATCCCTTGGGGCGTGGGTCACCTATAAAAAGGGGGCCCTTGGGACTCATTTGTCACCTTCTTAAGTTTCCTCTCAATATTTTCTTTGCTCGCGGCGTGAAGCGATTCTCTCAACCTCTCAGCTTTTCTTCGCTTGTGGCGTGAGGCGATCCTCTCAACTTTTCAGTTTTTTCCTCAAAGTTCTTCATCCAAGTAAGTTATAACCTCTCAACACCAAGTTTCTTGAGCTTTTCTGGATTAAATGTCAAAAATTTGTCTTGATTGGATGAACATCCATGAGTTTTGTGATGAATGTTCATCTGAACTCATGGGTTTCGTGTCGAGCACTCATGAATGTACCGGGCACCTATGAACAAACATTCATGAGTTTTATGAATATTCACGAATGTTCATCTGGGTTCATGGGTTCCGTGTCAAACACTCATGAATGTGTCGGGCACCTATGAACATTCATGTTATAGTATCGGGGGGATTCCTTACGTTAGTATGTATCCGGGTTTTTGCTCAGTGAGTGATTCCCCAACTACATGTCCTCGGATTGTAATGGTCTGTTTAGCATGTCGAGGGCTTGGGTCGAGTTTGTCGCCCTTTCACTTGATCTGCGGTGGAATGGTGGATTTGATAATGTCGAATTCACTAACTTCCCTTGCTTTTCTGGTACAATGGCACGCTGTCGAGGGGGCGACATTCTGGCTGCCCATCATGACGACGAACCCCGTAGCGATGAGGATCCTTTGGCTTAGGTTGCTCTGAAGCCCAGGGACAAATGATCGTGCTTTTCGCAGGATGCGACAGACGCGTTCAACTTCCTGGAAGAACGCACGGATGGGGCTCCGGCCAACTGGATGCTTCAAATTCCTCATGGGGACCGAAGGATATGCTCGACGTATCTGGGCAAATGGTTCCCCATGTACGAGTTTGCTTTCAAGGAGGCGGGGATGCGCCTGCCTTTTAACGATTTCCAAGTCGGGGTTTTCCATTGGCTTCAATTGGCGCCTTCCCAACTCCATCCAAACGCGCTGGCGTTCATGCGGGCGTTCGAGCTCGTCTGCCAATACCTGGGGATAGGCGCCACGCTGCCCCTTTTCTTTCGTATATTTCATCTGCAAAGACAATTTGTCCAAGGGAGACAGGCGTGGGTATCCTTCAAGCAGTTCGGGAAACTCTTCCAGCCTTATCTAGAGTCCGTGCGAAATTTTAAGGAGAGGTACTTCATCGTGAAGCCCTTAACGGACACGGCCATAGATTCTCTCTATGCCCGCGTGGAAGAGCTAGAGGACGAGCGGCCAGTTACCCGACTTATGGCCCGATTCCTGCTCGAGTTGTAGTGGAGGCATTACGAGCAAAGGCCCGAATACTATGCGGTGAGACCTGAGGATTTAGATGCCCAAGATCATCTTTCGTACGAGAAGTTGTCGGCTTACGTTAAAGGTTTCTCCCTCGCGAAGTGTGTGGACGTGAATGGTGCCCTGTTGTTTGACGAGGAGGGGGAGTATCTCTTAGTCAATAGGTTGATCAATTCTAAGGTCATGCTCGAGTGCTCCTCGAATGGGGAAGCCATGAGGCTCTTGGGTAAGGTGTAGCTGTTTATTTGCTCCTTTTATAAGCGGGGACGTGTCCGCTCTGTTTTTATTTTTCCAACTCGACTAACGATTCTCTTTGACTGCAGGTCGAATGGCGTCTCTTTCCGAGCATTTGTTGAAATTGAGGCCTAAAAACGCATCCACTTCTGGACCATGAAGCAGAGTTTCCCAACTTCAGGAGCATACCAAGTCTACCAGTCGGGGTAGTGGTTCCCCCTCCTCCTCGAAAAATCCAGCTTTTTCTAATTCGGCCCAGATTCCGGTCAACGAGCCTGTGGCCAAGAGTAAGCGTGCAGATAACGCTACGGGCGTACTGTCGGGGGGTGACAAAACATCTGCGAGGGTTTTCGTGTTGCCTCCGTGCTATCTAAACTGCGACCTCTTCCGCGATGGGGACTCCCTCGGCCTGCACGAGGAGGAGAGGGGGGCCATTTTGACTGAAGACAAGGAGCTTCGCCGGAAGCACTTGGCCGAGGACGTGGCTGCTGTGTTGAGGGTGCTCGAGATGACCCTTTCGCTCAACAACGAGTCCTCGAGCGCTCAAGCCGCTCTCGATGCGGCCTACGCCAAAATCCACAAGCTGAAGGTCAAGAATGAGAAGTTGAAGGGCGACATCCTCAACCATGAGTCAAGATTCGAGGCCCAAGTCCAGCTTCTCAAGGATTTAAACGAACTAAGGCCTCAGCTGGAGACGGCCACAAGGGAGAACGAGCGTCTGGTCGCTCGTAATTTAGAGCTAGAAGGGATGAATGCGTCGGTCGAGGATGAGACCGAGACGGAGAAGAACATGGCGACTCAGGCAGATTTGATTGCTCGCACCCGCTTGCTCGAGCAGGACGTGATTGATACTCTTGGATACGGCTTCAACATCGCTGTCGAGCAACTGAAGATCTTAAATTCCGGGGTCGAGTTAGTGGTTGAGGGGGCGGGGCCATTCAATCAATTTGTTGACGGGAAGATCCTTTATCCCCCGGATGATAGCGACGGGGAGGATCAAGTTTGAATGTATTCAGTTCAGGGTCTGCGTGCCCGTTGTTGTTTTAGGGCCTGCGTGCCTGCTATTATTCTTTTGATTTTGAGGCCGTCGTGCCTAAATTGTAAATTCGAACAACGCCGGCCCTTGTGGTCGGCATATTATAATTGCGTTATTTATTTGTTTCTTTGAGTATTGATAACTTTTGGATGTACGTGCCCGACCATTGTTATGGTCGTTATGAATATTTTCACGAAGTTCTTGTTCGCGTGGAGATGCATGTTCGACCCTAATATCGGTTCGACACACTTTGAAATGTGTCGAGGATGCAGAGTGGTTGTCCACGGGACGGACGTATGATCGCGATCGGGATCCTATGCTTGTGGCGTGAACTTCCCATCGCGAGCTGGGTGTTCTTCCATGTTGGGGTACTTCGACAGTGGGGCTCGATCGAGGTGTCCCTATCGGGCAAGGATGTTGCTCGTCAATGTGAGCGACATTATGCTTTCGTTGGTTGGTAGGCTGCGTCCGTACCTCGACACGCCTACGTGGTCGAGATTTTCCCTTTGTTGACTAAAGGTGAATATTCGACGGCGAAAGTCCTCAGTTGGTGACGGACTTTTGCTGTAATATTGTTTCAGCTTTTCGTGTTCCAGGGTCGAGGAAGCGATTCTCCGTTTAATTGCTTGAGGTAGTATGCTTCGGTGCCCGTAGCTCCCTGGACGCGATAAGGTCCCTCCCAGTTTGCGGCCAACTTTCCTTTGCGGGGATCCTTCTGGTTTC
This sequence comes from Vicia faba, assembly GCA_948472305.1. Classification (NCBI taxonomy): domain Eukaryota; kingdom Viridiplantae; phylum Streptophyta; class Magnoliopsida; order Fabales; family Fabaceae; genus Vicia; species Vicia faba. The sequence goes on along the minus strand of OX451736.1, from coordinate 1,267,226,145 downwards.
TTCGCAAGACTAGACTGCCGACCAGAAATTCGCGTCTTATGACTTTGCTGTCGTGGCGTAGGGCTACCTGTTGTTTCAGAGTAGCCTCGCACAGGGCTGCTTCTGACCGGATTTCTTCTACAAGGCTGAGCTCGTCTCTCAGGGCCTCGTCGTTCATCTCCTCGTCGAGGGGAAATTCAGTTCGCCTAGATGGCTCTATGATTTCTACTGGGATGATTGCCTCGGTGTCGTAGGTCAGTCAGAATGGGGTCTCGCCAGTCGTCGAATGGGGTGTCGTGCGGTAAACCCATAGAACGCTATGTAGCTCTTCGACCCATCCCTTTTTTGCTTCGCCTAACCTGCGCTTGAGTCCTCGCAAGATGACCCTGTTCACGGTCTCGGCTTGCCCGTTAGTCTGGGGGTGCTCGACTGAGGTAAAATGTTGTTTGGTGTCGAGTTTGGCAACCAAGCTTTGAAAGCCTTGGTCGGTGAATTGGGTACCGTTATCTGTGACGAGCTCCTGCGGGATTCTAAATCGGGCGAGCACGTTTCGCTTGTAGAAGCGGAGGATGTTATGCAAGGTGATTTTCGCGAGGGCTTCGGCCTCTATGCACTTTGTAAAATAATCTACGGCTACGATGAGGAATTTGTTTTGGTACGTCCCTTGCACGAATGGTCCCAGGATGTCCATTCCCCACCAGGAAAATGGCGACGGGGATGATAATATGTTCAGCTCGTGTGGTGGGGCGAGGTGCATGTCGTTATGCCTTTGGAATTTGTCACATTTCTTGGCGTGGTCTTTGGCGTCTTGCTGCATTATCGGCCAGTAATACCCCGCTCGCAGCGCCTTCCTCGCTAGGGACTTGCCGCCCATGTGTTGGGCATTAATCCCTTCGTGTATTTCCCGTAATATCTCGGGGACCACGGATTCTTAGATGCACTTCAAGAGTGGGATGGAAAATCCCCTACGATATAGTTTATACTCGAGCACCACGTAGGAGCATGCTCGTCGTTTGGTCGCGGCTGCTTCTCTTTGGTCCAGGGGGAGTTCCCCCTTTGTTAGGAAGTTGAATATCGGGGTCATCCAGCACGAGTTGTCTCTGATGGCGTTTACCTCGGGTAGAGTCATGGATTTTTCGATGCTCGGGCGAGATAGAGACTCTTGTATGACAGATTTGTTTCTGCCTTTCTTTTTCGTGCTTGCGAGCTTCGAAAGTATGTCGGCCCTTATGTTTTCCTCGCGTGGTACGTGCGAAATTTCTGCCCGATCGAACTTTTTCATATGCTCCCTGACCAAGTTCAGATATTCGATGAGGCTGTTGTTCTTAGCCTGGTATTCCCCTTGAACTTAGGACGCGGCGAGTTGAGAGTCGGTGAAAATTTATATCTCACGGGCACCTAAATCCTCGGCCAGTCTTAGACCTGCGAGTAGGGCCTCGTATTCCGCCTGGTTGTTCGAGGTTGGAAAGGATAGGGTGAGCGAATGCTCAACCACCACGCCTTCCTCGTTCTCTAGGAGGATTCCCGCACCGCTCCCGGTCGAGTTGGAGGCTCCGTCGACGAAGATGATCCACTTGTGCTCTTTCCCTGCGGGGGGTTATGAGCGGTCATCTCCATGATGAAACCAGCCAGAGCCTGTGCCTTTAGGGCCTTCCTGCTCTCGTATTGGACGTCGAATTCAGAAAGTTCCAAGGACCACTTCAACATTCGACCCGCCATGTCTGGTCGACCTAGGAGTTGTTTCACGGGCTGGTCTGTTCGCACCACGATCGTGTGCGCGAGGAAATAGTGTGTGAGCCTTCTCTTTGCATTGAAGAGGGCCAGAGCCACCTTTTCTATCTGTTGGTATCTAACCTCAGGCCCTTGAAGTGCCTTGCTCGTGAAATAAATGAGTTTTTGTCCGTCGTGCGTCTCACGAATGAGGGTTGCACTGACGGCTTCGATCGAGACGGCTAGGTATAGAAACAAGGTTTCCCTGTCAACTGGTCGCGATAACACGGGCGACTGCGAGAGGCTTTGTTTGAGATGGAGCAGAGCCTGCTCGCATTCCTCGGTCCATTCGAAAGCCGCTTCCTTGTGAAGGAGCTTGAAGAAAGGGATGGCGTGTTGAGCGGATTTTGCAACAAAACGGGATAGTGAGGTGAGCATGCCATTCAAGACTTGTATGGATTTTTTCGATGTAGGTGTGGGGATATCTGAGAAAGCTCGGCACTTGTCGGGGTTCGCTTCGATTCCTCGTTCTGTTAAGTAGAAGCCGAGGAACTTACCCGCCTTAACCCCGAACATGCACTTCTCGGGGTTAAACCTCATTTTGCATTGCCTTGCTTGGGCGAAGACTTCCCTGAGATGAGCAGCATGGTCGGTGTCTGCTCGGGACTTGACGATCATGTTGTCCATGTATACCTCGAGCATATCCCTGATTTGGTTACGAAAGACTTTGTTCATCATTTGTTGGTACGTTGCTTCTGCGTTTTTCAGACCGAATGGCATTACGTTGTAGTAATAGTTGCCCGAGCTAGTCATGAAAGCAGTGCAGTGTGTATCACCTATTGCCATCGGGATTTGGTTGTAGCCCGAATAGGCATCCATAAACGATATAATTTTATAGACGGCTGAGTTGTCGACCAGCATATCAATATTAGGTAAAGGGAACGCATCTTTGGGGCATGCCCGGTTAAGATCGGTGTAGTCAACGCACATTCGCCATTTTCCATTATTTTTTTAACAAGTACAACATTTGACAGCCAGGTTGAATACCGGGCTTCAAAAATAAAATTTACCTCTAGGAGGTCTTTTACAACTTTTTCAGCAGCCTCCGCTTTCTCCGGAGACTGCTTACGTCTACGTTGTACTATTGCCCTAGCGGCTGGACCAATGGCAAGTTGATGACAGGCGACCTCAGGGTCGAGACCGGGCATCTCTCCAGCACTCCATGCGAGCAGATATGCATTTTCCCTCAAGCAAGCCTTGATCTACTTTCTCGCCAAGTCGGGGACTCTGGTGCCAATCTTCACTCCCCTGCTTGTGTCTTCGCCGAGGGGGACGAGCTCGAAGTCTCTGTCCGGAATTGGTCGGAGGGGAACTTGATCACCACTGGGGGGCTCGTCCTGGTCGAAGCGGGTGTCCAGGGAGATTGAGTCGACCTTTGGAGGGGCCCTCTATTCTTCTACTCTGACGGGCTCTGACCGCTGAGGCTCTGATCGCGCAGTTGCAGCTTTCTTGGCGGGTCGTGTGTTGGTGTCGATCGTGTTGTGTCCCTTGGACGTTGCGTTGAAGCACCTTCGAGCAGCTACCAGGTCACCTTGAATAGTGGCGACCCGTGCCCTCTTGGTGTAAAACTTCATCTTTAAGTGGACGATGGAGGGCATCACGGTCAACTCTTCCAGTGTCGGCCTTCCAAGAATGCAGTTGTAGAGGGACGGGCAGTCAATGACGAGGAAGCACACCTTGACCTGCCTGATAGTGGTATCCTCTCCGAACGTGACCATAAGCTCGACGTATCCCCGAGGCTTGGACGTCGAGTCGTTAAAGCCCTGTAGGTCTGACCCCACGTATGGTGAAAGGTGAGAGTCATCGAGCTGCAGGGTTCTGAACAACTGGATGTACATCACGTTGATGGAACTTCCCTCGTCAACGAGGACGCGATGTACGTCGAAGTTGGCCATTCTCACCCTTATCAACAGAGGGATGGCCGAATTTGGGGCCCCTCCGGCGAGCTCCTCGAGGTAAAAGGTGATTGGCTCTGATCTGCCTTTCACCCTTTCGAAGGTCACCGTTTGAGGGGTAGCCGTGTCGACCAGCTCATCCAGCTTCCTCTTAGCTGAATTTATGGTCAAATCATTAAACCCTCCACCATTGATGACCATGGCGGATGGGAAGTTTTCCCACCTGCTGTGCGTAGACAGAGGTTCTTGCAGAAGTTCGGGGACGTCGAAGTCCTCGGGTCTTGTGACGGAGAACGTGGTTTGGATGGGAACCGACTCGTCAGATGGTCGGGCATCCTCTTCTACTTCCCTCGTCTCACGGGCATCCCGACGAGGAGCGTCGTTTTATCGATATTGTGCAAATTTTCCCCCTTTTATGAGGGTCTCGATGGCGTCCTTGAGGTGGACGCAGTCTTCGATCAAGTGCTCGTGGCTCTGGTGGTACTAGCGGTATTTGCTTAGGTCTACCCCCGGTTTGGCAGGAGCGGGGCGGGGACGTTTGACACCGGCGTCCTTGAAGTTTGTACTTGCGCACTCCGCTGAGATGCGCTCGCAGGAAACCGTTAGCGAAGTGTATTCGGTGAACCTCCCTGAGGGCCCCCTTTATTCCCGAGCGTCTCGGGGTTTATCGTCCCTTCTCTTCTCTCCAGTTCGTCGAGGAGGGGCGATGTCTTGTCGCAGATTACTGTTGGATCTGCGATTTCTGGGGTCTCAGGCTCTGTTAGCCGCTTCTCTCTCCTCGTAGTCCATATAGGCCCTGGCCTTTTCGAGGATGGCATCAAACGTCCAGGGTGGTTTGATGCCTACGGCTTTTTTGAATTCGGTGCCGGGGAGGAGCCTCCTCTCGAGCAGGTACCTCTTCATATGGTCCGTGCAGGGAACCTGGATGGCTTCCCGGTTGAAGCGGTCAATGAATTCTCTCAAGGTCTCATCGTGTTTTTGGACGATGGCCTCGAGCGCTGCTTCGGTCTTCGGGTGTCATCGCGAAGCAGTGAACGAGCTGATGAACTGGTTCTTCAAGTTTCGCCAAGAGGTAATTGACCCTGGGGCGAGACCTTTGTACCAGTCCATAGCCTTTTTCCTCAGAGTCGTGGGGAACAACCCGCACTTGATTGGTTCCCCGACATTGTGGTAGTGCAGCATGGCTTTGAATCCGTCTATATGGTCGACCGGGTCGGCGATGCCGTCGTGCTCCTTTAAGTGGGGAGGCTTCTCCGTGCCCAGGGGAACGGGTGCCTCCATGATAGCTTGTGACAAGGGACCGCGAGGGTCGTCCTCATCACTCCGTTCGGGAGAGCGAGATAGAGATTCGATGTAGTGGCAGTCACGGTGGCCCTGGTCGCGCAGAGCGTTCCTTGGGCGGTATGACGGTTAATGGTTTCCCCTGTGTCTGTCTCCGGGGGGTCTTCGTTCTTGCCGCGAGGGGCCATAGTCGCGTCTTCTTGTGTCGACGAGCGGTTCCCTCTCCAAAGGGGGTCTTCGCCCGAGTGGTCGGGGCAACGGGCTTCTAGAGATGTCCCGATTCTGTCTCTGCGGGGGAGATTGGGGACGTTCGTCCGCTTGTCGAGGGGGAGGAGATTGAGGTCTCATGTGTCTTCTTGGGGGCCTTCGATCGTCCTCGAGCGCTCTCAGTCTTTCCCCCTGGACGAAGATTAGATAGTTGGTTTGATTGATCGTCGCGAACAGTGCCCTGGTCGTGGCATCTGCCCCGGTGGGGACGGGGACCTCGTGGAATTGGACGGGTGGATAGTTCAGAGGAGGTGGTCGATCTTCTTCAAGTTGAGGAAGCATTGATGAAGAAGAAGCAGTGGCTCCGTCCCTATAGTTAGAAGGTCCGGGCATATTGACGCCAGGGACCGTGTTATGGCCGGCGATACCGGCATTGTCGAGGCCAGCATTGTTATCGGTAATGTTGTTGTTAACGTCGATGACACAGACTTTCTGGTTGTCCGGAGTCTGGTCAGCCATGACAGTCGAGGATTGTTTAGCTTTGGTCTCAAGTGAATAGAAGACGGAGAAGCTTAGTTTCCCACAGATGGCGCCACTGATCTAACCTGATCAGAGTTGGACCGTCACAGTTGACTTCGAGCCGAGCTTCAATGAGATGGGGGATACCTGCAAGACACTCTGATGGTAAAGTGAGAAGCGGAATGAGCAAGCAAGTATGAGTTTTAGGTGTGAATGAATGAATACTTGACCCTCTTGTGAGAGGGTATTTATAGCTCCCAATGTTGGGCCAAGGTCCCCGCTATTGGATCACGCAGAGGCCCAATAACGAAAACTGTGAGGGTTTACGTGTGTATGAAGTCCAGCAAGTGGACTCCCCCCTAGTTAACTGCTCCACGAGAATAAGGCTGGACCCGAGATTCCCGGAGGGCAGTTTGGGATGTCTGTCAAGTGGACCACGTCTCCCAACGGTTGGATGGGGAGTTGCCCCACAGTCCTCAATTTGAGCTATCTTTGGGCCTCTCGCTCGTAGGACAAATATAGGCCCAGTCTAGATCACCTTTTTTTTTCAAATATGAACTACCGAATTTTTAAAAAAAATCGATAATATTTTCCATAAATTTTAGAAAATTCCAAGAATTCCAATAAATACAAAATAAAATCTCAAAATTTATGAAAATATAAAGATAATAGTAGTCATTTTGTGGGGTGTCAGGTTTAAATATGAGGGTGACAAGTTAAATAAATCATTATGATGAATGAAGACAAGTTAAATAAATCATTATGATGAATGAAGACAAGTTAAGTGCATAACTACTTTGAATCACAATTTTCATTTTCCCCGTGTGTTCACTAAATTCAAACATGGACCCTACTTAATACCGAAGTAAAATCTAAAATGATACTATAAGGCTTTTGGGGATGATGGCGTAGGACAGGATCTTCCATCCACCCCTTGCATCCAAAATGTGCAAGGCTACATCTGCTGCTTTACCTCCAAGATCAAGTGTCCTTCTCTCTGAAACATACACATAGTTCCCTTCCCGGGGAACCAATATATCGACTACATTAGTGAGGCATCCAACTCGCCAACATCGTTGGATTCACCACAAGAAATGGCGTGCGTTTTCCCCATTGCCTAAATGTGGCCAAAGCAAAGTCCATCTCAGTCCTCCCAGCTAACATCCGATTCACCACTAATGTAGTGTCACTTCCTTTAGTTCATAAATCCAAAGTCTCTCTAAGTTGCTGAAGTGTTGGCTCTAACAAAATCCCATTCACTTCACTCACCAAATGACTTGTCTGATGGCCATGAACCTCAAGCTGGAATCACAACAACTTCTGCGCAAAGGAAATTTGATGCCCCAAAAATATACAACATCGCAGTGGAATGAAATTATGAAAGGGAGATCAAATGGTAGAGTTCTTTTAAGTTTTATTCATAAGAGGATAAGAGAAATTTAAATAAATGAATTAGAATACATATTCAACCATTTTAACACATCTTAGCTGCGCGTAATTGATAAAACAAGGCTTTCACAAGAATATTGAAAGACCTAATCAATTAGAACATGTTTGTGCCAACTCAAAAATGGTTATTCCTTAACCATGCAAGCATATGGAAAATATAGAATAAAGCAGTAACATACAGAACAGCAAAGTTAAGTATGAGTCACTATTACTTATTTTACCTGCAATGAATTATCCGGTGATTATATCTTCTATTCGTCGAACCAACTAATTAAAGGTACTATAACTGTAACTGTTTCAATTTATATACATCACAAAACTTTTAACCAACTAATTAAAGGTAATATAACTGTAACTGTTTCAATTTATATACATCACAAAACTTTTAACCAACTAATTAAAGGTAATATAACTGTAACTGTTTCAATTTATGTACATCACAAAACTTTTAATCAACTAATTAAAGGTAATATAACTGTAACTGTTTCAATTTATGTACATCAAAACTTTTAACCAACTAATTAAAGGTACTATATCGGTAACTGTTTCAATTTATATACTACCTCCGTTGTTCTTTTTTATAAGAGACAACTCACTTTTTAGGTTCATTGAATAGTCAGTGTATCTAATCTATAAACAGACCAAATACATTGGTTATTCAATTGAACCTAAAAAGTGACTTGTCAATTGAACCGATATAGTACATCACAAAACTTTTAAGGCAGTCTCCAACATAAATGTGTCATCACAACTTCAGCTATCTTGCCTTAGGAACAACAAACATGTGTAATAGAAAAAAGATATATATATATATATACCAACGTTCCATTAAGCAGAGAATTCTTAGAAAAATTATACAGACAACCATTCAGTAAATTATCCATTCATGTCACAGCATCAATCTTCATCCAATTATGTGTTTTCATCACTATTGGAACTATCACTGAATAATCGAGACGTTGAGATTGAGTTGTCAAAAATAAAATTGAGATATTGGGTGATGAGATGTTAAGCATATCTACATAAGGTTGAAGGAGAGATAAAACTCACATATCAATGAATTCTGCTTCAGTGTCTTTAAAAGATCAATTTGAAAATAAAAGGAAGAAAACATCCAAGATACATCAATGTTAACCACGTCTTCCCCTCCCTCTTCCTCTTCCTCTACCCCTTCCTCTACCTCTACCTCTACCTCTTCCTCCTCTTCCCGTTTGATAGCTGTCATCAGAATCCTTTTCATATGTGAACATATTCATTCGAATATTATCTGCTTCAGATTCATGAGGACCCCTTTGTACCTAATCAAGACATAGGACATTGAAACAAGTATTGCAAAGGTAGAATACTGAACAGGAAGAAAACCTGAAACAGCTCAATTCACAAACATCCCTAAAAGAGATTAAACTACAAACCTGAGAATGTTCAAGGTTAAATTGATTCTGAAGCTGCCTAGCAAGATACTCATCACGGCTAATATCTAGAGCCTCGTCATTATAAGAAGGCTTTACTTGGGTCTTTCTTTTTTCAAATTCTTCAAGAGTAAATACAACTTCATCTTCTTCTTGATCTTTTCCCCTATGTCTCCGACCCCTAGAATGCCGACCATGCTGATTCGGTTGATTCAGTTTCTGAAGTAACTTTTGGGCAGCTGCTTGATTTTGCACAGGAACAGATTCCACAACTATAACAGAGAACAAAAAAGTATTAACAAAATTGATTTCAGAGTTTAAAGTATCATTAAGAGATATTAGAAATTACTTTGTCTACTTTTAGATATAATTTATGACAGCATTTGATGCATGCAGACAATTCCACTTGGTGGGAAAAGGCATGACAGTTGTAACTTGTTTTCCACCTATTCTATATTCCATTTCTATATTTTGATAAATCCATTCATTCTCGATGACTTCACATCTGTATAAAGGGTTTTGAATAAGCTATGTCAATTTTATCTTGTCAGTCCTCTATCACATGAAAAGCTGATACCATTCCAAGCAACAAAAATTGATAGAAGAAACAAATCAATCAAATGCAAATGAAACTTGTTTTTTCTGGATTTAATTTTAGATGCACCTCAGGATTAATGTATCATTTATTTATACAAAAAAGAAGAAAAGGAATCACCTTCTTTTGGCCTTGTACTCGAACTACTAGGTTTGTCTTCAGCTCTTTCTGGATAAAAGGAAAAATTATATCAATTTCAGATGCAACTATCTCTTTCTGGATTTAACTTAAAATGCACCTCAGAAGTTTACATCCCTAGTCATTTATAAAATCAAATTAAAATAAGCAAGAGAAGATCATATACAAAGCCATCACCTTTTGGCCTCAACCCTGAACTACTAGGTTTGTCTTCAGCTCGTTCTGGAGGCAATTTGGATCTTAGATTTGTGTCCATAATATCTTCTTTCAGATTTCGGTCTTGCTGGATACCAGTTGGCCTCATCTCATCTCTACCAGTACCAGCAATGGGCTTCCTACTTCTAGAGTTCTCATCTGCATAACCTGCAGGAGTTCACATTTGTCAACTCTAAGCAAACAATGTTTGTGTTTTGAATTGCAAATCAATCTTGTATTTGAATGTAAATTTTTATGTAAAAAAAAAAACAAAAGAACAAAATAAAAGTAGAAAAAACAAGTAGTCAACCCTAGGGGTCAAAGATATGAAAAATAACTGATGCCACTTCTACACCTCAGCCCCCTTCCTAAGTTCCACATTACCCAATACCCACACCTGTCACAAATTCTAATTAACTTCTCTCTAAAATGGATCACTATTTTTATTCCTCCTCCTATCAATAATATTAGAAGGTCCAACTTGTCCCATCAAATGCCTCCAATTCCTTTTGGCTATCATAACTTCCCCTAGATTAAAAGCCTTGTTCTCAAGGTTACTCAAAAAATTGACCTCTAATGAGCCTTGAGTGTTCCCATATTGTTTCTCCTCAACTGGTTTCCCTAACCACTTTATTCTTCTGCATTATGGACTGATGTACTGCGGCTACGTTCTGCTCAGTGTAAGCATTTTACCCACTGCTTGTGCTGCTCAGAAGAAAAGCGATGATGATAAACTCTAAGCTACTACATTTTCAGTTTGTCCATCAATTATGGGATGAAATGCTGAAATAATTTTCCAGACAGAACCCTGCTATTAAAATAATTCAGTACAAAACAACTTGTGAATGTTGGGAGCCTGTTATCACTTACAATTGAGCTACGGATCCAATGTATCCTCACATTCTTAGCAAAAAAAAAACGCAACTGTTCGAGCAGAAAAGGTGTTGCACAATACTACAAAAAGCCCATATTTTGATAACCTGTTCACAACCACCATTATAGAATCATAACCCATTTGATTATTGCAAGCCAATAATAAAATCCATGCCATATTCTCCAAAATTGCTCTTAAAATTTTGAGTAACTGGAAAAGCTCGGTCGAAAACGTAGTTATGTATTTTTGTTGTTAGAAAACTCCAAATTGAGCCACAAACTTGATTATGGTTTGCATAATTCCTCACCATAACTAGTTAGAAACAAGACAGTGCAAGTTTTATCAACTCCAGCATATGCACCCACTTCCGACAAATGAAACTCAGCTCGCAATTTGTCGTTTCTGACCTCATTCTCCTTGCGAGACAGCGTAACCGCTGCCCCATTCTCCTTTCTTGGCATGTATAAATAAGTCAAAGAAATACCCCCAAGCCAATCTTGCAATTGGTGGCTTTGCATCAATTTGGCTCCTATTCCTTTCCTATAACATCAAACTCCACATGGTTTTTTTATCAAACTCGGGTAAGGCAAAGACTGTAGCAAGTCTCTGTTATGACTGTTTGAAAGCCTGATTTGCTGTGTTGTTCCACTGGAAATGCCCTTCTCTTGGATGATTAGACAATGGTTGCTTTATTTTCGTAGTCCCAAATAAATTTTTGATACCTTCCCTACCACCTTAGACTGTCTAGATTGGCCAGGTTAACACAATCTTTACCTTTTCTTGTTCTTTAAAAACACTATTGGCTGAAAATATGTGCCAATGCTGCACTTCTTCCAATTGGCAACTGTTCTCAAGAGTGTCACTCAAATGGTCATGCCAATTCCTACTATATGCCGAAGACTAAAATAGATTGCACAGGAAGCTTGAAAGCAGCATGCTTAGTGGCTTGAAACAATGTGTGTGCATTGTTCAATCCAAAAGGCATAGTCAAATATTCAAAGTGGGCATGATCAGTATAAAGAGCTATCTTATGCCCATCTTCATTGTCTCTGATTTGGTGTACCCCAGTGTATATCCATTTTAGAAAAAGTGCAGGTCGAGACAATTCATCAATTAATTCTCCAAGCACTAAAATGGGTGTTTGTTTGGTACAGTGACCTTGTTTGAGGCCCTCTAGTCAATGCAAACCTCATGCTAACATTTTTTCTTTCCCAATACATCCATTCCACCAATTTCCGATCTCATTTTCCTACAAACCCGGTGTTTTGAAGTGGAGGTAATCCATGTGGCTGTTGAAAAACACATAATAAAACCACTCCGATAGTTGAATTAATGGAAGTGAAGGAGTGCTAAATATCAACTTCCCCATTTTTCCTCATTTACAGCACCCCTAGGGATACAAGCAAAAATACACTTTCTCAGCCAACTTCAATTCTTTTAGCAAGGCTCTGTAACATATGAATCCTAGCCAAAATAGAATTTTGATGTAAGGTAACTTGTTGTCACCTCTTAGTCAAAGAAGATAAATCCTAGCCAAAATAGAATTTTAATGTAAGGTAACTTGTTGTCCCCTCTTAATCAAAGAAGATAACTAATGTCTTCAATTTAGACTTACCCCATGTAGTCTCTAACCAAGTCATCTAGAATATGAACTCCGTGAATCTAAGGTGTCAATTGGTTGCACATGAATCCACAATCACCAAGACATTCTTTTCATCCATTATCGCAAGTTCCTCCTCACACAATCCTTCACCCTCTAAAAATAGTACACTTTTTGCTGTGCATCCGTGGGTGGGTCTGGGGTTTGATCACACTAAGTATTTGCTCTCATCCCATCAGCGTATATACTCTTGATGCGGAAACAAACACTCCCTTATTAGGTAAGATAAAATGGTGTTACACCGGTACTACTTGTGGTAATCAAACCCGATTGTAGTGGATAAGGTTGCGGGGTATCTAAATTACTATGTAGGCTGGAAATTGACTCAACTTTGACTTGGTTAGCTGGTTCAAAGCCTTTAGGCTATGTTTGAATATATTAAAATAAACGGAGTGGAATGGTAAGGAGTGAAGTCGAATGGAGCGGACTGGAGATTCCATTCCCTCATTTAGATGTTTTACGACGGAACAAGATAAGTTTTGCATTCCACCCAAATTGGAAGAAAAGGAAGAAATATGGTGGTAAGTAATGGAATGGAGTTGATACCATTCCATTCCGCTCCATCCGATTTTAACTAAACCAAATAATGGAATTCAATTCTATTCCATCCTGAATATCTCCCTTACAACCTGACAAAGCCCTAGCTAAGATTTGTTGCCCCATTAAAATTTTGATTTCTCGACTTCACTAGAACTTCACTGTGTATATCTTCTTCAATATCCCAAGCCATCTCAGTAGCACTTAAATATGTTTTCCATTTACTCCATCTGTTACTTCATAACCTCATCATCCCCATGAAGCTTTTGAGAATGCTTATAAACAGCCATACAAATCTTCAATCTCCCATATGTTTAATACAATCTAGCAATATTTTCTCCCATGATTCAACTCCTTTTCTAGAACCCATCTTCGTACAAAAATAGAAGCACAAAATAAAAAACAAGTCGCTTGTATTGACTATCACTAAAAAACCTATTCCATAGCAGAGTAGTGAATATAAAATACATCTCCAAGACGCCAAAGAGAGTGATATCCCAATTCTCTACTTATAAGACTTGAAAATTAACCAATGCCCCCTCTACACCTTAGTCCCCTTCCCCCCACAACTATAAAAATTTGTACTAATATATGTAATGACTTTTTTTCACAAGTCTTCCCATATATTGCAGCTCAATGTAATCTACTCCATCATGCAGTCCTAATAAACAAAAAAAATCTATATGGAACTGGCCGTAATAGGAGAAAGTTAAAGGTAAGTAACGATCATCAGTGTAACAATATATAATCACAAATTCAACTATTAATAAACATTGCTTGATTGTGGATACAAGAACAACATGTCCGTTTAAAGAAGCAGTGAATGCACTAGCAAATAAAAAAATAGAGGCAAGATTGTTTTTGTTTTTTACCTGAGATAGATCCAACCTGCAGCTTCACGAATGGAGGAGGACCACCTGTATCACGATCCTCTAGCTGCCTTAAAGATGACCGAGAGAAGCCTGCATATTTTTGATTCATCTGCCATTCTTCATGTAGTGATTGAACAACACCCCCTAATACAGTCAATACTTTGGGATTTAAGCAAGCTATACTGCTACGAACCGGAACTTTATTTTCCAAACGAATCTGCCCAACACAAACACAAGAATCTAACATAAATGGTAAAAGTGATTTAAGAACGTAAAGAACCATGAGACGTTACCTTCGTGCCGGGAACAACATTGTCAGGTAAGAATGGAATGTGAGAGTATTCTATAGCAGTTATCTCGGAGTGACCATCTGTGAGACACAATCTCAGAACGCGTCGACCACTTGAATTTCTTGAAAGGTTATCCACACTGCTCATGGATATGTCCCTCACCGAAGATATCTGTTGAATTGAAACCCATAAAACAAGTCAAAAACTGAATTGCGGAAATTGAAAAAGGGGGTGCAGTAGTAGTTTTACCTGAAGAACTTTGGGTCCCTGGAGGTAAAAAGAAGGGTTACGAAGAAGAGATGGTTCGGGCAAGGATTTGGCTCCGATGGATCTGAGGTCGGAATTGAGGAGCTCCGATTCGACGGAGTGTAAGACGTTGGAAGGGTGATCGGCAAGTGCAGTTTGAATAACGATGATTGCCTTAAGATCGTCGGTGTCTTGCAAATACCAACCCTTATTTCTTAGGGTTTCTATCACCACTGCATTCGAACTCCCCTGCATTTTCACTCTTTCAAATTCACTTCAAAATCCAGCTTCTCTCGGGTGTGTATTGTATATAGGACCAAATACACTTCGAGCATACTATTTTACTTTGTTTAGGTTACTTTCTCCTTTTAGGTCTCTTTGGTTGGGATAAATGGAAAAGATAAGAGGGGGAGAGTAATGCCACGTTTTTTTTGTTTTTTTTTTGTTTTTTTTTTTTTAATTTTTTTTTTTTTCATTTCGAACCTTAATTTTGTCCATAAGTAGAAGAAAAAAAAAAAAATTTAAAAATAAAAATAAAAAAATAAAAAAAATACGTGGCATTACTCTCCTTGTGCCATGTCACTTTTTGGGCAGCCAGATAGAGGGGGCTTCAAAAATCCCAAATTTGAAAACTTTGGGGACTAGAAACCTTGCTTTTAAATTAGGAGGATCGAAACTCCAAAAATCTTAAACTATGGGGTCAAAACTGCATTTAAGCCTTAATAGTTTATGTATTTGGTTTAAATTTTAAGAGGTAGAGAGAATGGAAACGGATGGACTAAAATTTTTTTTTGAGCATTTTCTGTTTTTCTAAGTTTTTTTTTTAATTATAATTATATTTACATATTTAATTTTATTATTTTTAAATATAAATTTAATTTATTAAAATATTAAAAAATTTATTTTAAATAAATTTTATCTTCCTTTTATATTTTTTTGTATTTTTATATTTCATCTTATTATAGCTATATCTTATTATTATTATTATTATATGTTTTTAAGTTTTTTCATTTTAAATATTTTAATATTATTTTTAATTACTATAATGTTTTTATTTATAATAATTTTTGTTAGATTTTATTGTATTCGATAATTTTTATAAAATTATATATTATAATCATTACTTTTTTATTAAAAAAATTATGATATTCTTTGATTGTCAATGAAGTTGTATTTAAATTATAAACAGTAAATATTTTGAGATTTATGGTAAAATTACAAAGATAAAAAAATAATTTAGTTTTAAAATACATTTCTTCCTTTTGTGAATCAAATATATTTGTAAATAAAATGTCTCTCTCCATTTCTCCCGTTTTATATTTTGAACCAAAAAATTATATAATTAAAATTTCTCCCCTACTTTCTCCTCACCTTCCTTCTCCTTGATAAAAATACATCTCTTTCTCTTTTCTCAATTGAACCAAACACAACTTTAAAGTTCATACTATTTGGACTCCTCTTTTATTTTTAACAGTAAATATAGATTTGGAGGGGAAGTTCAATTTAACCTGATAATTAAATTATGTATATTCATATTTAAATTCGGTTATTAAAAATAGATTAATTATTAATATATTTTTAATCAAATCCATATTTTATATATATATATATATATATATATATATATATATATATATATATATATATATATATATATATATATATATATATATATATATATATATATATATATATATATATATATATATATATATATATATATATATATATATATATATATATATATATATATAATAAAAATTAAATTAATGTATTTTAAAAAAAGTTAAAATAAAAAAAAGAAGTTTAATATTTTTTTAACTATCTCTCGCATTAAAGATGTGTTTGTTTCAAATTATAAAATAAGATTCTTGAGAATGTTGTTTACATATAATTTTTTTTTATATTTATTTTTATATCAAAGGGTATGAATCCAATATTCCTATAAAAATAAAGTTTAACTAATTTAACTTTCTAATGATACTCACATTTATTTTTATTTTTATAATTTTTAATTTAAATTAAATTTGTAAACATATCTAAAAAATTCAATTTTTCACCAAACACATACATAAAAAATATTATTTCTAAAAATAATAATCTTAAAAATATAATTCTAAAAAATAATATTTTTTAACTTAAAACAAACACACCCTAAATTTTTATTCTCCCTAAATTTTTATTCTCCCTATGCATAGTTTTCTGTTTCTAGATCTGCACCAACCATTGTCCTTTGTTCATACAACAATACTATACTTGTTTTCATAAATGTGTGCATACAAAAAATTTATACTGTTTCATTTTTTTAGAGTTTCAATCAGATACGTTATTGATTTTCTAATTAACTTCCTCTATGACATTTTCTTTACTTGTAATTTTTCCTACTAGTAAATTAGTAACTCCAAATGAAAAACAGTGATGATTTACATGAAGTTTCAAAGCTAAAATATAATTGTCTATTATTTGGTAAGTCTTTTATTGTAAATTCTCAAAAAAAAAAATCTTTTAAGTGGTTCATGTATAACATGTTATGACACATTTTACTCTTTAAGTTCGCAAGCATCAACAAATAAAGCGGGAAAAAAATTAAAAATAATGAATTTACCATGTTGCTTTTTCACATTTGAGGGTTGAGTATGGAATTTTTTTTTCAATAACAAGTAATGGAAAAAAAACACCTAAATAATCATTTTTTGTAAAATATTACATAAATAATCATATTTTATAATTAGAGTGGAATAGTGCATTCATTCAAAATTTTAAGGGAGACGTTAAATGAGATGACGTCTAGGTGGATCTGATTTGTCCTAAGTTATCTCAGATGGAGTATAAGTGCAATTTTTTTTTGTTAAACAAATAAACGTTTTGTCGTTGCAAATGAAACTTCGATTTTCAATAATAATGAAATGATTACATAATGAGAATAAAAATTACACATTATTTAGTTGTCTTCGGGGATTTGATAATGACTTGTGGTTCCCCACCCGCGTCCTCGCCTTACTCGTGGTGTGTTTCGACAATTTTCCTGTTGCGGTTGGGTTGCGAATTCAATGCGTTCAGGATCCATGAAATTCGTAAGATCACCGTATCTGGAAGTCATGCTTTCAAACAATCGGTTACTCATGCCCTCAAAGTTTGGTTTTGTTGGTGGGGGTGGAGTTCCATCGATGGTCTATAGCACGGGTCGTCTGAATAAGTGGGATTAAAAATAAATGAGTTGTGGAGTTTGATACTCATAATTTTGTTGTGTGTTATGGTGATGTGATGGTTGATGGTATGTTGGGTCGATTAGGGAGTATTCTTCAGGTATGCCCATATCTGGACTAAGGTGTTTGTTCTTGGTATGTTGGGTGAATCGATCACAAAATTCAACTGAAAACACAATAACATCTTGTCTATCTCAAAACAACTTTAAGACAACAAGTCTTTAATGAAAACAACTAAAAAATTCAGCAACATAATGAAAATCAACAATAAAGAAAACATGCGTTCACCTCTCCGAGTGCTACGTATCAGAGCGACAACACCGACTCGGGCTAACGAAGGTAACAACTATCCTTCTTGATTACCTTCATGTTACCAACAGAGGGCAACATTCAAACAGAAGGGGTGGGATATTGAATCATATAATTAGTGTATAATAAACAATATATTAGATCAGATTATATAAAATTACCATTCACAACTTTCAACCAACATCAATCATCACAAATCAATAACACAACAACTTAAATATGCAACACGAAATGCGACTCATTACAATGCACATGCATGTGATACCATTTGAGCAAAACTCCCAACTTAAAAATTTGTCAATTAATAGAGGCGTCAACAAGGCATAAGCCTTTAACTTAATTTGTCAATCTAGGCCAACTTACTGAGCATCAACTCCAACTTGATATGTCATGTATGCGACACAATATGAATATTAGAATAACGACAACAATAGTTACATAGCAACACAACAACAAATCAGTATTGGCCATAGGCCTACAACTTATATTTTGCTCATAAATAGAGGCAATTCAACAAGATACAACATCACCTGTAATTTCACATTTTTCAACAAAAACACCACCCAACGAATCAACCAAAAATTACTATAGATAAACCGCGTAATTATTCGGACTATTTTGACTAAAATCAATTAATTAATTATCGGCCAAAAAGTTCTATTATTTCTACTTTATACTAAATTTCTTATTACGACTCGATTAAATTATTACTACACTGCTATTGAATAGTCTATACTACTGATGTTGGATTTGTCAAAAAAATTTACTAATCTGCCATATAACATTGTCCTACTAGATATATATATATATATATATATATATATATATATATATATATATATATATATATTAGTTTCAATCTAATTGTTACTTTTGTTAATTGTCAAACATGTTACTTTATGCTACTAATTATTAATCTTGTCATTTAGTGCAAATATACTGAAAGTGTTATTGAAGCTACTACCAAATATTCACTAAGTATGTTATACTAAATAATTGATTGAGTCTACTATGTAATTACACAAATTCTTTAATTTCCTTCTACTAAATTTAACTAATATTCATAACTAAAGTATCAATAATTTAGTAAAGATGTATTCTTATTTGGTAAATTCAAATTACCCTACTCACAACTCTAAACGTGTCAGAATTACGCACAACAAATAAAAAGTAACTTTTAATAACTTAAAACAACTCTATTGATAATTTTAACAACACTATTGACAACTCTAACAACCATATTGACAACTCAATTGACAATTATAACAACTCCATCGAAATTGAAAATAACTTAAATTAATTAAATAAACTCAAATATTTAATTCCTAACTATTATACTATTATTTATTATTTTTATTAATATTATATTATTATTAAGATTATATATGAGAAAACTAGACGTATATTTAACTAGGAACATGCCCCTACACTACAGTATATTATAAGATTAATATTAGATTAATATTATAAGAGAATACTATTAATATTATAAGATTATATATTAAATTGGAACATGCCGCTATTGTAATCATGAGAAAGTGTTAATGCTACAGTATACAACACATAGACTACTTATTATCTTCTTTTCGGCTATGGTATACACATATATGTTATGAAATTGAAACAAATAGCACTAATTTCAATAATATATCAATTTCAAACATAAACAAAAACAATTTCAACTTAATCTCAAATATCATTCATCACATACCCTATTATAGAGTCAGAACTCCACCCTTATTTTGGATTGAAGATTGCTCTAACTCTCCGATTGATTCCTAAATTTGCCTTTTTGCTTGAAATTCCACATATCTCTTTCTTTTCCAAACCCCTATTTAAATATACATCTAGTTCTTCTAGTGCCAAAACCCCTATTTGTTCTTAGTGCTATTTCTCTTTCTCATTATTTCTAAATAACTAATATAATAATACTATTATTTTTATTATGCCTTATTGGGCTTAAATCCCTACACCCCATTTCTACTACTTCTAACATTAAAATAAGCACATATCAAATAATAGTATTATTCTAACATTATTCTACAACTTAATCAAATAAGTTAATTCAAATAAAAACGACACAATTTAAATCAACATTTCACAACTTCGAAAATTTAATCGGAAAAATATTCGAAAATATTTAATTAAATAATTAATTAAATATCGGGCGTTACATTAGACATATCGTACAAAATTTCACGTGGGAGATAAAACACAAGGCTCTTCGAAAAATAGTTATGAACACGGGTGATCGGAAAAATAGCAAGTGTACTATTTTCACCGATGTAGTTATAATGATTTTTACCCCAAGTATCGATCACGAGGACTGCGTAGAAAATACTGAGTTTTATTATTAATTCAATTGAACAAAAACTATTATTTTAGTTTGTTTGGATAAATCCTTGCAAATGTGTAAAAGAACATAAAGTAAAATGTGACTTTTTACTGTTTAATTAAAATATGTTAGGGGAAGTGTATGATTTGCCGTATGAAAACTTTCACTCTTTGATCTTTTCAACAAGTTCATCAACTCAATTATCAGTTCTTAAGTTTCCCTAAGTCCTTAGTAAAAAATCGTTGACCTTCTACCCTAATTTCAATGTTCATTCAAATTAGTGATAAAGTCAAGCATTTGAGTATCAAGAATTATTCCGATTATTATAGGATTTCCCTAGTCCTAGGTGAAATCTTCTATAATATTATCATTCAGAAAACCTTAACACGACTGTCTAATTTTATTGTGTCAAGAAAAGTGAAACCCTATTGGTCCGATAGGGAAAAATGATAAATTACTCTGAACAATAAAATTAATACAGAAGAACTATTGTGTTGAATAAAACAAAGAGATCAGTATTCTTATCATGACAATTCAGAGCACCCCTAGCATTGGGGGCTTTAGCCTTTCATGGTGTTCAAAAGAAAAATAATACACATAGTAGATTTAGACATTACAAGAATTTTGGATTCGTCGATCTCCAATTACTATTGCGCATGAAGGATTCTCAGTTTCTCAAGCTCTTGAATCTCCACTCTTCTATCATCTTAATTCTTCAATCGTTCAAAAAAAGTCATTCTCTCATTCTCTCAATCAAGTCTTTATAGTATTAAGTTATCTCTTAGTAGTGCCAAATGTCTAGAATACCCTTAACGTTCCAAAACACTTAAAAATCCCAATAATTGGAATTTCTAGCGCCTAAGCTGACACAGACCGTGTCACCGGACACGGGCCGTGTCACCGGATATGGGTCGTGTCACCGGACACAGGCACCCATGTCAGCGCCCGTGATTTCCTTTGCACCCTTTGATGTTCAACTGAATTGACACGGGTCGTGTCGTGTGACACGAGCGCCTGTGTCACCTTCTGCTTGGTGTCAATGCTTGGGTTCTCCTCTTCTCCTGACACGGCTCGTATCAGGTGACATGGGTGGCCGTGTCAGGGACCTTGTAGCTTCCATATTTCCTTCGCCTTGCACAGATTTTTTAAAGATCTTTACCTGCACCTGAGATTACCAACAACTACCAAACCAAACCATCAAAAGTATCTAGAAGGCATAAAATTCAAATAAAAACCATACAAAGATAAATTTGTAAAATATAAAATAGGCTTAATTGCAACTTTGGTCCCCATATTTAGTTCTTTTCTTGATTTTGATCCCCCCATTTTAAAACATAAATTCCTCAAAATTATTGTCACACATGAGACTTGAACCTATGTCCTTTCACACCCATTACCAACGCTCTTACCACCAAACTATACTAATTCATTTATTAAATGCTCACACGATTGTTATAATGGTAACACATGTGAAGAATGGACAAACACAAGAAGGGGGGTTGAATTGGAGTTTTAAAACTAAAAGCAATAGACATGTTGGTTATCCTGGTTCATTTGAACTCAAACTACTCCAGTCCACCTGCCAAGGTGATTTCGCCTCTCTCTAACGAGGTCTTAATCCACTAATCAAAACTTGATTACACAAATACAATGATAATTGTCAATGTCTTCTTGAGTCTAAACCACAACCCAGTTTTCTCAAGGAATTACAAAGTAATATAATTGAAAGTGTGTACAAAGATGTTTTCTAGATAAAACAATATCACTACAGTGATGTATTACACAATTGAAGAGCACAAGGTAGAACTTGGTAATTATACTTTTCTTTTTGGTGCGCAGTTGTTCTATTTGATTTCTTCTTCACGTCTTCTTTATAAAGGCAATGCATGAGAGACATAAGAAGATGCTTTTGAAAGGTTGATAAATAGTAGTTAATGTACTTTCCAAACAAAGAGATTCTTGTCTTCTTTCAGTCGTTACTATTGATTAGCCATGAATAAAATGTAACGCTTCAAAACATGCTTACTAAAGATCACATCAGAAGATGAATGTTACCGTTGAGACTCATTTACTTCTTTCCATAACTTTATGTATCAGAATATCAGAGTTCTTGTTTCGCAACGTTGGTGCATTCAGAAGTTATAACATCAGAACTTCTTTTATTTAAGCGTGTTACACAAATTTGCTTCTAAGTAAGATATGTCATAACAGAGCTTTTTAACAATGATCTTTCTCATCTTCTATGCTTCTTACATCAGAACTTCTAGGGATGTAGAACCAAACTATGTTCTAACAAATCTTTCTCAAATTTTATGCTTCTTACATGAGAACTTCCCTGCATATTAAAATACTTTATTAGAGAGCATATTTATCCTTTATATATATCATGTGTTTGTTATCGTCAAAAACTCTTACAGGGAAGTAGAACCAAACTATGTTCTAACAATCTCCCCCCTTTTTGATGATGACAAAAACTTGTATATTTTGATAGAATACTTTTAGGAGCATAAATAATTAAAGTCTTCCCCTGAGTTGGATACTCAGATAAAGAAAAATACTTCCCTGAAGATTTTTGATCAGAGCTTTGAGAAAGGGTTTTTTACAGAAGTTAATTTTAAATTTTGCTTTTCAATAGATTTTTCCTGTTTACTTTCAAAGGAAAAAAATAGTTATGATATTCAAAAAAAAATGTTTGAGACTGAGTCTCGATACTGTTATATTCAAAATATCTTACATTCTCTCCCTTTTTGTTAAGAATCAAAAAGCAATAAAAACACGAGAAAAAACAAAAGATTAAAATGAAGCAACTAGCAAAAGCATAACAATTTTTCAGATCTTCTGAGGTTTAGGAGGAGGAAGTTATGTTTATGAAGTATAAAAAAACCATCGAAAATAAAATGGATTTGTTTTCAATTTGAATGTGTTAAGGAAACGATTATTTGCATTTAATGATTTCTGAAAAGAGGGATAGCGTGAAGATATGAAACAGTTACCGATTTGACTCGAGCCTCAATGCATCAACTCAATCGTTTCAGTCCCTTCATAATTTGAACATGTGTTCAGCCTTAGAGGGTGACCTAACGTTTAGAGTTGACAGATGTTAATGTTGTGAACTACTTGCTTCTATCTTAGAAATGAACTATTTTTGGAGAATGTTCAGATCTTCTGGATAGATCTTGATACACCTTTACTTCTTATTTATGAAGAACTCGGTAGAGATTTTATTCTACTTTCTTATTTACCTCTACCTTTTCCAAAAACATGTTTTCCAGATGTGCTAAGCTGATTCTGGATTGTCTTTTCTTTGAGACCTACGTAACCTCCAGATTTAAATCCCAGGATTTGGAATATATGCTTTCTTCCCGTCATGTGTAGAGAGCATCCAAAGTCTAGGTGTTAAAATTGGTGTGTCAACCTTGTTGTTAAATAGATTTGCAACATAGATGATTTTATCCTTTGGTACCCATATATTTTTTGGGTCCTTGATTGTTAGAGTTTCCAAAATTCTGTTTGAATTTTGGTTTAGCAGAAAATGCATTACTAGTATATTTTATATCATGTGTATGTCCGTAGGTGAAGTGTGAATAGAGAGGTGTGTGTTTTATGAATATATCATCAACTTTCTTTGGTTGAGATTCTTTACCCTTATATCCTATCCATTTTTTGCCATTTCTGCTAACTCCATAGATCATTGAAGCCATCTTGCTCCTATCTATGTTTTTAGCTAGAAATTTTTGAAAGTTATGATCATATTCTTTTATGATTCTATCAGAATTACTAGAAACTTCTAAAACAGTTTCTTTCTGAGCTTTTTGTAATTTATTTTTAATAACATAATTTTCATTTTCGATTTTAGAAATGGTTTCTTTTAGCTCATAATTTTGTTTTAAGTTTCTTAGTTTCTTCAGATTCAGAAATTAGATCATATTTTAGGTTCTTGTTTTTGACTCAAAGTTACTGATATCTTTCAAAAATTTATGACAGACTATCCTCTAATTGAGATCTAGAAAAGTTAAATAATACCTCTCTTTCCTGAGTCTGATTCTGATTCAGATGATCCAGAGTCATCTGATAAGTTGGCCATTAAGGCTATATTGGCTTGTTCATCTTCTGATTTTGTTTCAGCTTCAGAAGATTCTGAGTCATCCCGTATTGCCATAAGATTTTTCTTATTATCTTTGGAGAACTTCTTTTTAGGCATTTCTTTCTGTAGATTTGGGTAGTTGCTTTTGTAGTCGCCTGCTTCGTTGCAAAAAATGTCTCTGTTACTTGATTTTCTATATCCAGAAGATGGTTCAGAATGATTCCTTGTTCTTTTGGGAGTTCTGAACTTCCTCTACCTGTGCTTCCACATCTGATTGGCTTTTCTGGAGAGAAGATATAGTTTGTCTTCTTCTGACGAGGATCCACCAGAGTTTTCTTCTTTTTCCTGAAAAACTTTAGGTTCACATTTTTTATTAGATTTAAGAGCGAGAGACTTACCTTGCTTCTGGGGCTCGTCTTCTTCTAGTTCTATCTCATGACTTCTCAGGGAGCTGATAAGTTCTTTAAGAGAAATTTTATTCAGATCTTTGGCTAGTTTTAAGGGTATGACCATGGGTTTCCAATTCTTGGGTAAACTTCTTATGATCTTATTTACATGATTTGCGGTGGAGTACCCTTTGTCCAGAACTTTCAATCCCGTAACCATAGTTTGAAATCTTGAGAACATTGTCTCGATAATTTCTTCTTCTTCCATTTTAAAAGCTTCGTACTTCTGGATGAGTGCAAGAGCTTTGGTCTTTTTGACTTGAGGTTTGCCTTCATGCGTCATTCTTAGAGAGTCAAATGTGGCTATTATACGTAATCGGAGCATATATGCCCGTAGCCAACTAGCAGCTTGGCCCTTTAATGATCGTAACGGTTGTCGGTGCATTAACACAAGGGTTATGCCATCTTGAACAATTTCATTCATGGTGACAGCGACGATTATGCAATTCAGAAGCCAGAGAGTCACCTCTTGAATGAGGCTCTTAATGGATCATCAAGAGGACTATACAAATGGGCTCCCGCCAGAGGGATAAGCAAGACATCTACTCTTGAGTGCATACGAACACCTTCGTGCCACTCGAATCCCCTAAAATCATCATATATTGTGACTCTCCTTGTCCCTACAAGGAAGTTACCCAGTTTAGTATTTTTTTACAAGAACACACATACACACACACACACACACACACACACACACACACACACACACACACACATATATATATATATATATATATATATATATATATATATATATGTGTGTGTGTGTGTGTTCTTACGTAAGAACAATAAATGGTTGACTTCCCTATAAAGAGATATGGGCCAATACATTACAAGTCATTTAAAAAGTCAACAAAAAGATACTTTTTGTCAAGGCAACTTACATCAAGATAAAGTATCCAAATTAAAAAATGATCATAGGAGAGATTGTAGAGGACATCTTGAGCTTTCTAAAGAGTCAAAGAACACATTCAACAGATGAAAATTGAGTGAGTTATGACCATTGCAAGTTGGGAAATTTTAAGCAAATGCATGAAGTCCAAGTTGAGCAAACTTGTTATTTTGGGCTATTATTTCAGGTCCAAACGTGTATTATACTCTTCATACACCTCAAAGCTTGTTCTTACACCCCTTGACCCTTTTTATTTTTATTATTTTTATTATTTTTTATTTAATTCATTAATAATACAAAATAAATAAGATAAAATCATATCTTATTACACAAGGTCCAAGTCCATTTGTTTTTTGACCTAATTGTCACTATATAATCTCAGTAATTCTCACACAAGATACACGAAAAAACCTTGCCTCTCAAACTTGTCAAAATTTCCAATTTTTTCTCAAGAACCCTAATCTTGAAATCCTTATTACCAACCCTCTCACTGCAAAACAACTATCTCATTCAGTCCTAGCCACCATACAAAGTAAGGCCGGATCAATGTTGATATTCCAAAGCTCATGAAAACACCATACATGCATCTCCGATTTCATAAACTTTGCAAATGTCATATTGTAATTTTTGTTTTGTTTTATGCCATACTAATGCTACTAACGCACTCCTGGGATGTCTCTGAATAGGTTTGGATCATTATTGTGATCCCATGCAGTCAGAACCATAAGATACCATGTTTGTTCTGATCTGTACCACTTGCATTATAGCGGCCAAACCATGGATTTTTAGATCAAAATAACATTGCCATTGGATTTGCAGCCCGCGATTTAGGGGGGTAGAATGTTTTTGATTACTAACCTTTCTTATTTTGCAGATTGAATAAATAGAGTCGTTGGAGAAGACAATCGGAGCTAGGGCTCTGGCGCTTCTCTGGTCAATATGATCATGTTTTATATTTATGTTTATTATTTGATTTATATAAATGGACATATAGCCGCCCCAACGATAGAAGCGAGCGTGACAAAGGCCTTAGTATACCAGGGCACGGGTTCAACCCCTGCCCCTGGTATTTTATTTTCACATATTTTGTTGTTTACGGATCCAGTGAAGCCATCGTCATATGTGTGTTGTGCATCCCCCTCATCATCACCCTTGGATCTCCAAAAGATCCATATCTACACGCTAGAGTTTCCGTGCCCACAGTGAACCTACTTGGAGCAACACACTGGATTCAATACAGGTGTTGGGCTTGTTGTTTGGACCTAGTGAACTTCTCTCCTTGCACCCCTCGGTTTGCTGCTACAACAGGCCCATTCTCTTTTTTTTAATTATTATTTTGCTTAAACTTTTTTTACATAATTAACTCTTTTTTAAAATTAAATTAACATTAATTTAGATTTAGGTTTTTTCTAATTAAGTTAACCAAATTAATTTTCTTTTTTTCAATTAACAAAATTAATTAAATTGTTTTTATTATTTTAACTTAGTTTTTAGGGTTTAATTAGCTAAAATAAAATTAGGTTTTTAATCAATTAGTTTTTTTCCTAATCAAAATTAATTATGCTTTTGAGATTAAACATCAAACTTTTTCATTAAAATAATCACCGAACAATTTTCTCAGTTTCTTTTCCTTTTTACCGCTTCGCGTATTATTTTTGCATTATTTTTCTCAATTATGTAACTGCTACAATATGTAATAGTTTAATCAGGTCTTGCTTTCTTCCCCCCCCCCCCCCCCCCCCCCCCCCGGTTTTATGGTTTGTACCCCCCTTCCTCGAAACAGGGTAATAGTTTAAGTTTACTTTCCGCACCTTTATTTTTCCATAATTTATTGTTTTCCTTATTACTGTCTAGTTAATAGGATTGTATGGTAAGATCTAAAATCAATCGTCAGATAACCCTAATCAAGATAAAAAAATTGAACTAAATCACTTTTCACACAAGCACCTCCAGGGTGACTCCACTTGTTGCCTTCAGAAAACATGTTCATGTCCCTCGAACGTAGGGGTACCCTTAGCAAAGACCCTTGGTAAAATCATCATAAAAATCATAGTCCCGTGATGTCCCTCGAGTTGCCTACGAGAAATGATCTTGTCCCTTGATGCTGCCTACGAATATATGATGATAGTCCCTTCAAATTGCTAAGGTATCCCTACATGTTGCCTTCTATGACCATAACGATGACCCGCGTCTGTCCCTTCACATCCAACGACAGGGATTCCTACTAATTAATGGTAGGGTAACACTATCTAAAGGAGGAGGAAAAGGACAAAAGACTTTTGAGTAGGTAGATAGCTCGTAATCGCTTGCTCACGAAAACAAAACATTTTACACAAAACACTTTCTCTGAAATATTTTCAAAAACAAACACTTTGTACGCATTCTTAACTGATACAAGATCCATTACAAAGTTGATGCACTTAGGCATTTTTCAAAATATTTTCAAACATACACGCACAAAGCATTTCAAACAAAAGTGAGCTAGCGATTAAGATTCTGTAGATAACTACGGATGAAAAGGGTGCTAACACCTTCCCTTTTCATAACCTACCCCCCGAATTCAGAAAATTCTCGAAGGTCTTTCCTGTTCTTTTCACCTTTCCTAAATATTGGATAAAAGAAAAGTCGGTGGTGACTCTTTCTATCCGTAACATTTGTGATAAAACACAAAACCAAAAGTAAGTCCCCCCACCATATTACAGTTACAATTTTGTATTCTAATAGTTCTTTAAGTGTGTAGATAAAACATTCTATTTGATTTGGGATTGTTGTCTGAAGAATAATCAGAAATGTGTTTAGCTCGCATCAGAAAGACTATTCCATTTGGTTCTGATGAAACATTAGCAGTTCTAATGAATGTTGAATGTCCGCCATAAATAGATCCACGCGTATTTCTCAGATAATTTATTACTTTAGAAGTCACAAGCGTGTCTAGAAAAGGAGTCTCCATGTGAAGATCAAATATCAAGCTTTTGCTTCAACGATCAAATATTAAGCTTTTACTTCAACGATCAAAAATCAAGATAAAGTGCCTCTCAGATAAAGCTTTAGCTTCCAGCTCAGATATCAAGAAAGTGTTTGTCAGATAAGCTGTTGCAACATGTCTAAAGACTAGGTTCTGATTCTTAAAGACTCTGATACGTTTGAGAACATTACAATGAATCATCTTCTGGAATATTCTTCACTTCTTATCAGAAACATTCCATTAGAAGATTAAAGAACAAAGGCGTGATCTCTTATGCGCTCTCTCTCCTACTTCAGACCAGAAGTATCCCAATAGAAGAAAAGATCAGAATCTTACACAAGAAGATACAATACAACAGTACAACACTTTTTCGCTATTTTTGAAAAGTGCAGTGTACAAATAAAGTTTTGGTGTGCTCCCTGTCTCCCACAATCATACGCTACCGTTGTAGTAGGCGACTTGATGAAAGTTACATTTTCTAATGATCTTATTTTCTCAGCCTATAAAAAGGGATTACTACTTCATTAGGGACTAACGATGAACAAATAAACTATTCAAAGGAAAAGCATCAAAAAGTGAAAGAAAATCAAAGAGAGAAAATACTCAAAGAAATATTCTAAAACATAAAGAGTTATTACTCAATTTTGTGTTAACTACTCACACTCTATATCACAAGATTTATTGGTTGTTATTGTGTTATTTATCATTGTTGTATGTACAAGAGTTGTTGCTCATATTTGTGTAAACATTAATTCTTCATTGTGGTGTTAAATCTGCTTTTTAGAAGCACTATTGTAAACACTATTTGATTGTAAATATTTATAGATTTGTTTCCTCAAGTGACTAAGTTGTAGTCATAATTACTTGAGAGGGCTAAGGTGCTTTTCTAAACTCTTAGACAATGCTTTAATCTTTCTAGATTATTGGATTAAGTCATTTTCTAAGACAAAATCACCTTGGCGGGTGGACAAGAGTAGCCTTTTCTAAGGTGAACTTGTATAAACCAAACATGTCACTTATCTTTCTTGCTTAATTATCACTGTTTGTTCGTGAGAAGCATTTGCAAAAGAAATAGGTTTGAAAACCCCAATTAAAACCCTCATTTCTTGTGTTTTTCTCAACCTTCAAACTAGAGGATGAAAAACACCGAATCAATGTAACTATTTAGAGAATCACTATTAAAAATAATGTTGTATACTTCTCTCTCCATGAAATCCTAATCCACCCTTCCATGGGCGTGTCTATAAGCTTCCACACATTATTTCTACAACACATGCCTCTCAACCACATTTTTGGATGGAATGACCATCCCACTATCATCATACTCGTGGATCAAAACCATTGTAAAGAAAAAGTGATCGACCGGTAAAAACAAAGTGGAAAACATTCACCATACCGAATTAAACGATTTGTGACCATTTGATTTGACAGCCGAAAGAATTCATAACCATTGAAAGATGGAGAAAATATTAAAGGATGCGTATGAAAGATAAAAGATGAATTAGGGTAGAAATCATGACTCATTAGCAACCACAAAATGCCACAAGTTCCCATAAAAATAATCATGAAACACTATGTCCTTTCCCAAGCTAGGGAAGACAAAGAGTCCAAAAATATGGATCAATTCACCATTAAATTAGTATGAATCTAGGTCGTCGTACCTACTAGTCAGCCTTAAATGCTTCACCTTTCGGGCCTTACGCTCGGGGGGGACTATGTACATCCCAGGAAGGTCATCCTAGGTATCGGCGACCGGTAACTCATTAGCTTTAAGCATTGGGCCCCTTCGAGTCTCACGTTTGGGGGACTGTGTACATTATGAGTATCGACGACCACTAACTCATTGGCCTTAAGCGCTTCGCCCTTTTGGGCCTCACACTCGGGGGATTGTGCACATCCCGGGTATCTCATCTCAGCAAAAAGGTGGGGTATGATAGGACTAGGATACCGGGTCTACGAAGAAAATCGTTTATGTACATCCCAAGTACTCTATCCCAATTACATGGCGGGATATGATGAGAGCATGATACCGAGTCTAAGAAAAAGACACGCTATGTACATCCCGGGTATCCTATCTCGGTTACTTGGTGGGATACGATGAGAGCATGATATTGAGTCTAGGCAAAAGACACGTTATGTACATCACGGGTACCCTATCTCAGTTACTTGGCAGAATATGATGAGAGCATGATAATGAGTCTAGACTAGAGATTGAAAAGACGCATACACGTCGACCAAAGTCAGGATATCACAAACACAATTTTATGAGCATTTATCATTGTGATGAAATTATATCCAAACGTGTCTCGCAAATCCCATAATGAACAATTTTCTGTGTTTATGATCATTCATTGACATTGAAGTATTGTTGTCTATCTTACCTCCTATTTACATAGAGGACTCACTAAATAAGAGAATGAACTTCAAACCAAAAAAAAAAAGAACAAATCTAAGACTAAATCTTAAGACACAAAAAAAATTGATATAACTTTTCCTTAATATTTCTCGTGACTTATTAGTTTATTTCATTTTGCTTTGTATTAAACCCGATTGCGAATAAAATTCTATTTATTTTAAACTTAATTTCTATAATCCACAACTCGTATTTTTTTTCTTTGAAAAAATATTGTATTAAATGTATTAGCGGAAATTTGTGACTTT
Organism: Vicia faba; assembly: GCA_948472305.1. NCBI lineage: Eukaryota > Viridiplantae > Streptophyta > Magnoliopsida > Fabales > Fabaceae > Vicia > Vicia faba. The sequence goes on along the minus strand of OX451736.1, from coordinate 1,267,195,331 downwards.
CTTATAATAATAATAATAATAATAATAATGTATAACTAAAAAAGGGGTTGAGTAATAAAAAGAGAGGAACAATTGAATAGTCTACAATAGTTTATATTACTTAATCCATATTCACATCCAAACAATCAAGTCTCTATTTTATTGATTCCGATACAAAACCAAAAATAACAATGAAACCAAAAGTATATGTATCTAAAAAACTAAAGTATAGAACAAGAAACCCAAAAATAGAAATAACCATTTATAGTGTAAATAAGTATACGACAAAAAGTAACCATTCCAAAACAGCTAAAGTCTAAAGCAACAAGTTTATGACAAGGGCAAAGAGAGCAGGGAAAGCGGCAAGGAGAGCAGTTGCTGAGCTGGGTGATGGAGGAGTAGCGCCAGGCTGAGTTGGAGAGGAAGGGGATGGTGTTCCTCCGCTGGTAGGGGAAGTTGGAGTGGTTCCAGATGAAGGGGGAGTAGCAGAAGGAGGAGAAGACGAAGAAGATGATGGGACATTAATGGTTAGTTTTTGGCCGCCAGATTGACAATGGGTTGGGAAAGTACATGTAAAATAGAAATCACCAGTTCTGTTAAGGGTGAATCTTGCTGGTGTTGTTGTTATGGCATTTGTGATTCCACTCACATTGCAATTGTCGAAGTCTGCCTTGTTAATTTCAGCAACAGTGTGGGCATTCGCAAAGAAATTGAAAACTGTAATAACAGTAGTACGAAACAATAATAAGAAACTGTTTCATTCATTGAATCAAACTAATTAATTTTCAGAAGAAGAAAAAACTCACCTAGAACATCGTTTTGTTTGAATGTGTTATTAGACGCCCAGTCGGAGTAAAACGTAGCGTTAGCTCTATTTGTCCACCCTGTTGTGCCTCCAACAGTATGATCTGCTGCTTCTGTTCTTTCTACTATTGTTGCAACAAAAGCAATTAATAAAATAATTGACAAATTCTTTAACTGACACATTCTTCTTGTCTAATTAATATGTGTTTTCAAGTCGCCCCTGTTTGTTTCTGTATTTGTGTTTATCACTAGGAAGCGCTCGAATTGAATTTGATGCTATACCTTCTCTTTTGATTTATTATATATACAAGTTTCAGAACTTTTCTAAGTGCAAGACTGAGTATTTTTTCTTTTTTCTTTAATTAATTAAATTGGTTGGGTCAATATTTGTGTTCCGGTTTTGTAATTGCATGGAAATGGTCTAGAAGTAGACTTTTAATATGAATATGGAACTTGTCTCTATTATCTCATTTTCTTCCCTTTCCCACCACCAATTCACGCGTACATAATTCCGTAGAAATTTGTTGTTTTGATGGTGACTTATAAATTAACTTAACGTGTTGTAAACAAAGACAATATTGTAGTAGGTATTAAAATCAACTCGCCTGCTATTGGAGGCTTTTAGCTGGAAAAAAGTTACCCTTATTCACATAGTGTTCTACTATTCAAAGTGTGTTTTTTAGGATGTTTTAGAAAAGTTAACCGTTTAGGTATGGTTATTCTCATACTTTTAAAAAAACCGTCACAGTCGCGCAAATGATTTTGTGATTTCTGTTGGTATATGTGTCATAACTTGATAGTGATCGTCGCAGTGTGAATTAATCACAATTTATTCTTTAATAAAGAAAATAGTGATAATGGTATCAAAAATCGACATATGACAAAATTGTTTTGTCGCAACTGTTTTGTAGTCGCAAACCGTTTTTTAAAACCTTGATTATTCCTTAGAACGGCTATTCTTTCTTTATATTCTACATCCACTGAGATAATTGTAATCGCAAGTCTGTAATATTGATTTTAACCTAGAAAGACGTGAATTAAAAAAAAATCAAAAATAAGCAAAATACATACATCAACTAATATTAATGTTAAAGACTTAGTCTTTCCCATAACACCTTCACGACACTAATTCTAAAATAAATTATGATTCCCAATTTAAACTAATTAGATTTAAAGGTTAGAAGTATCACTTGAGAATTGAGAATAAATAGTAAGCTTAATTTAAGTCAATTTCCATAATTCTGTTTTATTTATGATATTATATTATTTAATATTTATAAAAAAAGAGTGACATTAATCAAGAGAAAGATTACATGCTCTGAGTATAACGTCTGTGACCCTGCTTCTAAAGATAAGCAAAGCCTCAATATTTCTGATTAAAGAATAAGTGATTTCTCACCCTGTTATCCTTTAAACAAAGTTTCATGACCTTGACTGTTTACAACCATTACAGTCGTTAGAAGTAGAACCATCATTATAGCCATTAACTTAACATGTTCTTTTTTCTGGGGCTCCACTACGTAATTGTTATCAACAATCTATTATGCAAATTGAGGTTGAGTCAGCTTCCTGTCTCAAACCTGAGCCGCCTTGCTAGTCGTATGACCTCACTCACACAACATATTGTGGCGAGTTAGCATGTGAACATGGTTGTCTTCATCTTGCATATTCCAATTTAAGTGCTATGTGCTCTAGAGCCAGCAGGCCGACGTCTCATGATGCCAAGTGGGTTTGAATCTTTATACACATATTGGTTCATAGTCCCTCAAGCACAGGATCAATAAAGGAGAAATATTTTAAGATTGAGGAATTGCTTGCTAGATTCTCTACTATCAATCCTATTCATATACAATTGATTTCCTAAAGTTTTGGGCTTTTGCAAAACTGTGTGTTGTTTGCTTTTAGGCTTCTTATGTTTATTATTTGTCCATTTCTAATCCTTTAATGTTTTATTTTACACAAAAGATGGTCTACTTTGTTGGAAATTCATCAAAATTTATGGAGAATTACTATCAACGTAGATTAACAAGATTATTATTAATATACAATAACAATGAAAGAAAGAAATACGATTTTACAAAATTGGGAAGAAGATAATAATTTTACGTAGCGTTTCTCTCTGTCCACAAACTGTGCAAAAAATTTATTCACTTTACAACTGCAAAATTATGTGAATATTTGTTCAAGTTGTTTACAATATAGGGGTTACTCCCTATTTATAATGAGCTTGCTTGCTCCCTAAGACGAAACTCCAAAAATACAAAAAAGACCAAAATACTTAATTTTGCTAACACTGCAAAATTAGGTCTAAGTCGAAATACATGTCGATGCTACTCCTTCGATATTTTGACACACACTAGACTAGACTATTTCGACACAACCTTCCTTCTGTCGAGCAACCTGCTTCGACACAAGCAATTACAATCTCAACATACCACATAATTCATTGTGTCTAAGCTATCTATATTCATCATAGCTCTTAGTCTTATAAATACTTCGACATACACACCTTTCGTCATGTTGTATGCAATCTGATTCTCAGTTCGACAGTGTTCCAAGTTTATCTTTTCATCTACTACCTGCTCACGAAGATAATGGAACCTCATCTCGATGTGCTTGCTTCGACCACGTGCTATCAAATTCTTTTCCAGATTGATAGCTGACATGTTGTCGATCTTCATGGTAATTTCTCCATGATTTTTCTTTGTTATCTCTTCGATCGAATTCACCATCTATATTCCTTTAACATGCACAAAGAGAAGAAGTTATGTACTCTGCTTCACACGATGGTAGTGTCAATACTGGTTCTTTTCTCGAACTCCAAGCAACTAGTGCACCACCTAACATAAACACATAGCCAGCTGTGGATTTTTGATCCTCGACATCACTACACCAACTTGAATCAGTGTAATACACTAGTCTGCATTTTTTCCTTCATCAGTTGCATGAAATAGAATGCCATAGTCGAGAATTCCTTTGAGATACTTCAGCATCCTCTTCGTAGCTACTAGGTGTGATACCTTTGGCTACTGCATGAATCTACTTATTATAACTACATTGTATGCTAGATCAGGCCTTGTGTGAAAAAGGTGCATTAATGATCCAATAAGTCTTATGTACTGGGTTGGGTCGACATCATCTTAATCCGAGTCTTTCGACACATGCAGCCTTGGCTCAACATGTTTCAAAGCCGAGTTTTATTCTTCCACTTAAAATCTCTTGAGTATTTCACTTGTATATCTTCTTTGATGCATCATCAATCCTCTACTGCTCTTGTAGAATTTGATGCATAGGAAGTATGAAATATCACCCAGGTCAGACATTTTGAATTCCTTACTAAGATCATCTTTGAAGTCTTTGATCTCTTTCTTGAAACTACCTATTATTAACAATTCATCTACATAGAGACATAGTATAAGCAATTCACTTTTGCTTCTTCTTACATATACTCCATGCTCAGTTGTGCACTTCACAAATTCCTTCTCTCTTACAAAACTATTTATCTTTTTGTTCCAAGCTCTTGGAGCTTGTTTGAGTCCATACAGGGCTTTATGCAACTTGTATACCTTTCTTTCTTCGCCTTATTTCACAAATCGAACTGGTTGTACAACATAAACTTCTTCTTCTAAGGGGTCATTTAGGAATGCATATTTCTCATTCCTTAAGGCCATCTATGATCATGTCCCTGTTGATCACTACTTACTTGTTCATTGGGTTGAACAACTTGTATCTTCCAGTCGAATGATATCCTATTAGGATCATTTGACTTAACTTGTCATCAAGTTTTCTTCTCAACTGATCTGGAACATGTGTGTGATACGGTGGGTAGAACTGATTGTTTTTGGAATACTGGTTTGCGTTTTGCGTTTTGTTTTCGCAAAATGTCGCGGTAAGCAAGATTCGCCATCGACTTTTATTTTATCCAACAAGGAAAGGAAAAAAGCACAGAAAAATTCCTTTTTCGAGATATTTCTCGGGTTCGGGGGGTAGATTATAGAAAGGGAAGGTGTTAGCACCCTTTCTATTCGTGGTTATCCACGGGCTCTTAGGTACTTGCTCAAATGTTTTCAAAATTGTTTTCTTTGTGCTTGTGGGTTTGAAAAAGTTTTTGTTTGAAAACTTCGATTTAAATCTTGCTTCTGTCCTCAAGAGCGTATGAAGTGTTTTTGAAAACTTTGTTAGAAAAAGAGTGTAAGTGTGAAAAGAGTTTTGTTTTTTGAAAGAGCAAGTATCTAAGAACCATCTACCTACTCAAAAAAAGGAATCGTTCTATGCTATTTTCCTTTAGACAATGCTATCCCACTATTGATGAGTAGGTAGCATCGTCGTTGGAGTTTGAGGGTCAATTCGAATGAGGGACGTGCGGTCACTAAAGCAATGTTAGGACGCCTTAGCGGTAACCCTAATGTCTTAGATCATTTGTTCGAGGCAACAATATCTGAGGCAACCATTTCGAGGCGACTATGATCTTTTAGACAAGAGGGCGACCTCTAAAGTGACCTATACTCAATGACCGCGTACGAAGGCAACGAAGTGGAGTGTACCCTAAGAGTGCGCATGTGCGAGTGTATCGTTTTCAGTTATTTTTATCTTTGTACATGTTAAGGGTGATCTAAGTTGATTTTAGGTTAAAACATTCAATCTTGTCATGCCATCCTATTATCAAACATCTAACAGTTATAATTTGCGGAAATAAAAATGCGAAATTTAAATTACAAGGCGTCGGGTATTTACATCGCCAAAGACAAACCCTTTAAAAATAAATAAAGCGATAAAAATAAATAAAAGTCCTATTTACTATTATAATCTAGGAGCAAGTACATTATTGGATAAAAGAAAATAAATCGCGTGCGGGAAATTAAATCGAGTGCAAGATTAGGGTTTTGACCCTTTAAAGAAGACATTTTTTTGTTGTTTTTATTTTAAGAAAGAAATTAACCTAAATTAATTACTAAATTAATAAATTTATTAATTAATAAAAATAAATTATTTTTGGATTTTTTTTGTTATTTCAAGAAAGAAAAATAAAATAATTAATGTTAGTAATTAAAACATAATTAAATCTAATTTAATTTTAATTATTTACAAAGAAATAGGTTAAAGTTATTTCTAATTAAAACCTAAATTAATTAGTGTTTATTAATAAAAAATAAAAATTTGATTGGATAAAAATATTTTTTTGGTTTTTTATTTAATAAAGAAAAAAAATTTTGTTTGGTTAGAAGTTAAATAAAAATAATAAAACAATTAAAATAAATAAACAAAATAAATAAAAGAGGGAGTATGGGCCTGAAATTGGTGGTGTGATTGGCAATTGGGAGGCCCAAAAGCGCTGGCCCTTGTTGACTTTGCAGATCAGGTGCTTGTACATTGACTTGGCTCCATGTGGACTGTCAGCTTGGAACCATCAGATTTGGCCTTTAGGCCATCTGGCCATTGAATGGACGAGGGCGCATGGTATGTTGTAGCTAGGCATATGCACTGAATCACCTGAAAAACAAAATTATGAAGGAAAGTGGGGGACCTGGGATTCGAACCCAGGTCCTGATGCATGATGCTTCGCTTGCCTTGCCACTACGCTCCTTTGTTTTGTTTGTTAATAATATACAAAGAAATCATGATATAATAAAACAGATTATATGCCAGCGAAATAAAAAAAAAGCACGCGTGATTTTGAAAGGGCCAACAGGTGGATGACACGGGTTCATCCATGTCCTTCAAAACCTGTAAAAATACCTGCGGATTTGAATCTGCAGCTAAATGCGCAGGCTTGTTCCAAAATTCATTCCAGGCCACAAAAATGAGTTCTAAGGGCATGGTTGTACTCGTCCTTCCCTCCCGGTCACAACCATGTCCATTTGGTAGCCTAATTTTACCTGAAAAGAAAAACCCCAAAAATGCTTCCAAGAACCCTAGCTATGGCGTTTTACATCACAGGTTAGATAAACAAAATTGAATGATGCAAATAGCTTGGAAATATTGTGAGGATTACAAATATGCAATTACTTTGGTCAAATGATGCCAGAATAATGAATTACGATTTCAAGAACAGGGGTGTTTGTCGTGACACTTACAACGCACTATGGGGTCTGATCCAGCTTGCTTTTGATCCAGGTAGATTGAATGAACACCCAGGAAGAGATTGGGACAGGTCTCAGCCCTTGAAAACACCTCTAAGCACGATTTCGATCTCAAGCTTTTTGTGACTTTTTTCAAACTTTGTTATACCTCTGCCTGCAGCTTCCAACCCTGATCTCGTCTCCTTTTGCTTGCTTATGTAATGCTTAGTGTATTAGGGTAAAAATCATGGACTGAATCCATTCATATAAATGCACATGAATGTGATTTGATCTCCATTATTAAACCTTCCAAATTTGATTTGATTCAATCTTTTTGCACATGATTTGCTTTGATACGAATTCCATGCTGATGCTAACTGTAAATAAAGCCTAAAACAATCAACAAATCAAGAGTTATTAATTATTTGGATTTTCTATGATTTTATTTGATTTAAAATGAATAAATTCAATAAAAAATCAAATTAAATAATAAAAATGGAATATGGGCTCATGGCTGAAGCTAGGACACGTGGGAAACTATGCAAGCTCAAATCAAGTGGAAAAGGATGGGCCCATTTGGCAAAATTTGAAGTTTTGGGGATAGTTGACTTTTGGCAATTTTGCAAAAAAGTCCAACTTCATCAATGCATAACTTCTTCAATTTTTAACTTTTGGAGGATCCCTTTGACTTTTTAGAAAGCTTTAGATGTCCTATAACCAACCCTTTTGGTCTCATCTCATTTTGATGTTCCATACTAAAGTTATAAGCTTTGGCAAGAAAGGTGTTTTTTGTTGACTTTCAAAAATGACCTATAATGTCCAAATTTATAACTTCTTGTGAGTTCATTTTTTGATCTTGGGGTATGAAAATGAATTGTAGGAAATTGCATCCTCTTAAAAATTAGCTTTGTATTGGTCATTTTTCATAAAGTATGAGAAATTTATGCTTGGTCAAAGTTGAGTTGATTTTTCCTACAAAACCCTAATTTAGCAACTTTTGAATCTTGATGAATTTTGAGAAATCCTTGGTGAATCATGATCAACCCTTGATCAAATGATGAAATATCCTTCAAAATGAGAATGATGACAAAAAATCTTGAAGTTTGACTCTATATAGGTCACAATTGACTTTTGCCCTAACACAGTCGATTTTTGGACCTTTGAGCAATTGAGTGAGCAAACTTCCTCTGCAAGGCTTGAAATTTGACATGGATGATCTTGAGAACATATTAGGACATTGGTGAGCACTTGAGGTCATTTGGACTCATGGATCTTGATGCAACACAAAACCCTAATTTGGGGTTGACTGCCTTAGGAGATAGCTTGTCTGACCAACTCTTGAGCAACCTTGGGCAACTTGGAGATTTTCCTTGCAATGTTTTGAGAAATATGGGAGGGTAAATTTTGGGGTACAACAGCTGCCCCTGTTCAATCTTCTTAAACCTGAGGATGCAGATTGGCTTTTAAGCCTTTCGTGATCTGAAGGTGGAAGATGATTGAACACTAGAGTGCCCAGAAATTTGCACTCGCATGGAGTGGTATCAGCCTGGTGATGTCGGGAATGGGCTTACAGATGCCATTTGGAGATTGCTGGAGGGAGGATGGGATTAAAGATTCCATCTGCAGGAGTGTCAATCGCATAAGAGATTCCTTAGCGAGAACTTGTATACCTGTTGTTGTAGAAGATTCCGCTGGGGAAGCCTATCTTTTATTGAGATTGAGGAACTTGCCTGTATTTCAACTGGGGGGAAACATCTTCATCGAGATTTAGGAATTGTCTGTAATTCAACCGAGGATAATTCTGTTGAGATTTAAGAACTCGTCTGTAATTCGACGGAGGAACTTTGTCGAGATTTAGGACCTTGTCTGTAATTCAACTAAGGATAATTCTGTTAAGATTTAAGAACTGGTCAGTAATTCGACTGAGGGAAACATATTCATCAAGATTTAAGAACTTACCCGTAATTCAACTGAGAAAACTCTGCTGAGATTTAGGAACTGTCTGTAATTCGACGGAGGAATTTTGTCGAGATTTAGGACCTTGTCTGTAATTCAACTGAGAAAAACTCTGTTGAGATTCAAGAACTGGCCAGTAATTCGACTTAGATAAAAGCTTCATAACGGAGAATTTAACCGCATTCTTCCTGAAAGGTAAAGGTTAGCTGTATGTAATGCAAGATATGTATCAAACAATGATGTTCTCAAAATAAATGAGATTCTGTTGTATGATGCGTATATGCATGTGTCATGATGTATGGAAATGTAATGTTTTTAGCTGGGGAAAATAAATCCCGGATAGCTGCTGGAGAAAAGAGTTGAATTCTTCGTTTTCCACTGGGGATGGCGAACGAAGATGACTGTGAGAATAAACCTGCAGGAGAGGATAACTCTGCTGGGGAATAAACTGATGAGGAGATTACTCTGTGGGGAAGAGATGCTCTACTGAGGATTCCACCGATAAATTCTGCTGGGGATGAATTACCGTTGCTGGTGATACTGAATCCTGTTGGGGATTGAATTCCTGTTTGTGAAATGAAAGAACTTCGTTGGGGATGATCTTTCAGCTGCGACTTCACTGGGGATAAATTTTTAGACTCTAATGGGGATAATCCTTTGAGCTCTGCTGGGAATAATTCTCCAAACTCCACTGGGGATAATTTTCAGACTCCACTGGGGATAATTGTCTAGTGATGAAGACGGATAAACTCTTCTTGGGGAGAATATTGCTGACTCATTCGCGGTTGCGAGCCTCAGCTGGGAAGAGCTAACATTATTGTCTTTTTTCTGCTCTGCGGGGAGCGAATGTTACTGGGACGCGTGTTGAGGATATGACGATGGCTTTGCATCGAGACTTTTTTGCCCCTGTATCTGCGGGAGAAGGTGTCTGCGGAGGCCTTGTAGATCGAGTATTATCCCAACCTATGAGGTGCTTGGTAATTGTCGATTGAACGGACAAATCTTCTTCTGGTAGGCAAGTGACGAGGTGACGGGACATAGTCGTACGCTTTAATCCCTAACTTTTTCCTGGACTATCTTTTCAGATTTTCAGTCCACCGGGATACCCTTTCTAGCCCAAGCCGCCTTTTCAGTTTTTTGACTTGCCGGGTGTACAGATTTTTCATTTTCAACCCTTGTTTTTTCCCGAACCCTTTTGGTTCGCCGGAAAGCCCTTATTTTTGCCTAGGCTAGTCGACCTAGCATGTCTTTGATTATGCGTAGTACTTTTTGACTATGTCCACGCTCTCAGGGTGTAGGGAGTTGTCACTGTCGGTAGCGTTGTGTTGCTATACTTCCAGAAGATGTTCATTTGATCATGCAAGATTCATTGCTGGAATTTATGTCCAATGCCCCAAGTGGTTCAGATGGAGATTTTCCCCTGGCTATTTGGCATCTTTGAGAGATTCCTTGAATCTTGACTTGACTGCCCCAAATGATAGACAATGCTCATGTCGACCCCTTGGTTGGAAGTGCTTTTTTCCACTTGAGGTGACTCCTTTTTACGGAGAAGGTTTTTTTTGTTCACTAGATATTCGTCGTGCGACTTTATCTGCTGTTGAATAAGTAGTCATATGCAAACAATGTTATTTTAAGAATGCAAAGCCTATGTCTGTCTTGAAAATTTTTTGTAAATGCATTTTTCAGTAAAACAGGCAAATTTTGTAAAATGTGATGTCAACTCAGGATTTACAGCAAGCCCTACAGGAGTTAGGATACCTTTTGCAACAGTATGCTTTCAAACTAACCCATGCCTCAGCTAGGACTTTTAAGGGTTATAGCGTGGTCCGGTTCACGGTTTAAGAAACAAAGGATAAAGGCTCAAATGTATTTGTACCCACCCGTTCTTCGTGATGTTTTTCGATCCTAAACTCAGCTAATTGTGCATTAGATCCCGTTTGAGTCTTTGCTCTGATATTCCAGTGATGGTTCGGATACTGACAATTTACTTTGAACAGGAAGTCATTTTTGTTGAGAGTTTGTAGGATCTCTTTCTTTTTTATTTTATTATCCCTGTCTTTTGTCTGAACTGTTTCTTTTGTGATTACAGTCAGCGGGATGCCCCAATTTTGTAAGTCTCCTTCATAGGTTTTGACTTAATGGGCTTTTATTTCTGAGAGATAATGACTGCTTGTCCTGACGATTATAAGGAACCATCACCGTCTCTTGTTTTAGAAAGACGTCTTCGATTCCATTCATTGTGCACCTGAATTAACTGAGAAAACTACACTTCCCCAGGTTATAATTAAGGGTTTTAATTTTGTGAAAAGAAAAACTCCAACTTCTTTGGCTCAAAGGGGTTGACTAGGGATTATCTTCCTTATAACTCCACTGTTTAGGATTTGAAACAACGCCTGTACATCATCAGCGGGTTCTGTTCAAAAGCATGCTGCAGATATTTTGATATCATCTTCGTCATCCTCCCTATAAAGGCTTAGAATTTTTAAATCGAGAGTTGAACATCACAAAAATGAAAGCAATTTGAATATAGTGAATACAAATGGATTGATTCAAAACAGACACATGCAATTCATTTATAAAGTAACAAAGTTTGACATGAATAAATGTCTGAACAATCAAAAGAAAATTACAAATTGAAAATTCTAATGAACAAAAAGTCTTCTCGTCTCAGGACTTGTCACTTCAAATGGTGAGCCTTGGAGGGATGGTAGAAGAACTCAGCCTGACCATCTTGTGTGAATTCCAATTCTCCTTCATCAATCAGGTTTTAAATTTTGTACTTTAACTTCCAACAGTCGCCGGTATCATGCCCCGGGCTGTTAGAATGGTATGCACACCTTGCATCAGGATTGTAGTTGGGTGAAGAAGTCTTAGGATTCAGATGAGGTCCTACCAATGTCACCAGATTCAATCTTAACAGGTGTTGCAAAGCTTGGGACAATGGCATGTTGAGCTTGGTAAATTGCCTCTGATTAACCCGTTGTTTATGGCAAGGTTGTTGTTGGACCCTTAAGGTAGTAGCAATTTGGAGAGGTCCATTCTTTACCAAACCAAATCTTTGTCTTCTTGGAGGCTGATTAATAACTTGGTCCCTGGCCTCGGCTGTTTGCTTCATACTGTTGTGTCGGTCTTGATGAAGCTGGTTGATAATGGTTCTCAGCTCTTCTTGTTCCCGGGCTAAGCCTTGGATAAGAGCCATCTGCCCCAGCATCTGGGTTCTTATTGCGTCTATCTCAGCTTGCAGTTGTTCCAACCGTTCGTCCTTCTTGTCTTTAGGACTTTTCTTGGCCAGGTTCATAGCGAGGAGTGCTTTCAACTCTTCCTGCCCCTTGGATAGGTTTAGGACTATTTCCCTGAATTGAGTTTCTTGAGTATGAAGATCTTGGTTGTCTTGTTGGAAAGCCATTGCTGAAATAAACAACGAGAACATGAGAGACCTGTACTGGGAGACCTGTTATGCAACGATATTATTGATATATGTATGCAATCTTTTCAAGGATCTCGCGGGGTAAACAAGAAACTGTTAGAATTTGTTTGCAGATTGATTGAAGAAACTTCGTGTTGTTAAGAGTCCTTCTTCAAGGGTCAAGCTCACCATATCGAGTGGGTCATAGCCACCGACTCAAGTCATCGTGTTTTGATCTCTAAACGACATTGGCTAGAGGAAAATAAATCCCCTTTGCCCCTTGCTAGACGTCTGATTTACCATGACTTGTATCACAAACCCTTGAGATCCTTGAAATAGTTAATGAAATGTTAAGGCATGATGTTCTGATGTGTATGCTATGCGTTTAAGCAAAAGTGTGAGGTGATGTAAGTAAAACCCTGCAATAAATCCAACTTATTAGATAAGGACTGTAAACAAAACCTGCAAGGAACTCATATTGTCAGATAACAAGAATGTGCAAGTAGTTCAAGTTTGAAGGCACACAAGTCACACAAACAGCCTTAAGTTTAGGCTGGCATGGAGTTTAGGTATTACCCTCTTTCAGTTTAGTTGGTTCAACCTGTCCTAGAAATAGTAACCGGGTTCTAGAGGATCTCAATATCACTGACCACCCTCGATCGGTCATAATTCCAGTTTAGCAACCTTTTCTTGCGGTCGGAATCATCACGAGAGTTTGGTCTCAATGAGTGTAGCATACTACTACTGTTCTATGGCCAAGTTGGTCAATTATAGATGCTAAGGTCAGTTGGTGCTTAATGACCCCTTAGAAGACCCATATTCTCCTCGTTGCGCCACAAGGGATATCGGTACAAACTAAAGTGCCACACCAATGTAGCTACTGCTTCAACCGTATCGGTCTACGCCGTACAGTTCCCTCACAGTTTATTGCTACTTACCTAAAAGGTAACCCCCAGATCCAGGTTAGGATCTATAGTAACTCCGATTCAAACCCACAAAGATAAAGCATACAAATCAAGCAGTTGAAAACATTATGATGAACTATTCCTAAGGTACACCCCACTTATTAATATTCCCCAACAGAGTCGCCAGTTCTGTGATACAGTGGGAAGAACTGACTGTTTTTAGAATGCTGGTTTGCGTTTTGCGTTTTGTTTTTGCAAAATGTCGCGGTAAGAAAGAGTCGCCACCGACTTTTATTTTATCCAACAAGGAAAGGAAAAAAGCACAAAAATATTCCTTTTTCGAGATATTTCTCGAGTTCGGGGGGTAGATTATAGGAAGGGAAGGTGTTAGCACCCTTTCTATCTGTGGTTATCCACGGGCTCTTAGGTACTTGCTCAAATGTTTTCAAAATTATTTTCTTTGTGCTTGTGGGTTTGAAAAAGTTTTTGTTTGAAAACTTCGATTTAACTCTTGCTTCTGTCCTCAAGAGCGTATGAAGTGTTTTTGAAAACTTTGTTGGAAAAAGAGTGTAAGTGTGAAAAGAGTTTTGTTTTTTGAAAGAGCAAGTATCTAAGAATCATCTACCTACTCAAAAAAAGGAATTGTTCTATGCTATTTTCCTTTAGACAATGCTATCCCACTATTGATGAGTAGGTAGCATCGTCGTTGGAGTTTGAGGGTCAATTCGAATGAGGGACGTGCAGTCACTAAAGCAATGTTAGGACGCCTTAGCGGTAACCCTAATGTCTTAGATCATTTGTTTGAGGCAACAATATCCGAGGCAACCATTTCGAGGCGACTATGATCTTTTAGACAAGAAGGCGACCTCTAAAGTGACCTATACTCAATGACGGCGTACGAAGGCAACCAAGTGGGGTGTACCTTAAGAGTGTGCATGTGTGAGTGTATCGTTTTCAGTTATTTTTATCTTTGTACATGTTAAGGGTGATCTAAGTTGATTTTAGGTTAAAACATTCAATCTTGTCATGCCATCCTATTATCAAACATCTAACAGTTATAATTTGCGAAAATAAAAATGCGAAATTTAAATTAGAAGGCGTCGGGTATTTACATCGCCAAAGACAAACCCTTTAAAAATAAATAAAGCGATAAAAATAAATAAAAGTCCTATTTACTATTACAATCTGGGAGCAAGTACATTATTGGATAAAAGAAAATAAATCGCGTGCGGGAAATTAAATCGAGTGCAAGATTACGGTTTTGACCCTTTAAAGAAGACTTTTTTTTTTATTTTAAGAAAGAAATTAACCTAAATTAATTACTAAATTAATAAATTTATTAATTAAAAAAATATTATTTTTGGATTTTTTTTGTTATTTCAAGAAAGAAAAATAAAATAATTAATGTTAGTAATTAAAACCTAATTAAATCTAATTTAATTTTAATTATTTACAAAGAAATAGGTTAAAGTTATTTCTAATTAAAACCTAAATTAATTAGTGTTTATTAATAAAAAATAAAAATTTGATTGGATAAAAATATTTTTTTGGTTTTTTATTTAATAAAGAAAAGAATTTTAGATTGGTTAGAAGTTAAATAAAAATGATAAAACAATTCAAATAAACAAACAAAATAAATAAAAGAGGGAGTATGGGCCTGAAATTGGTGGTGTGATTGGCAATTGGGAGGCCCAAAAGCGCTAGCCCTTGTTGACTTTGAAGATCAGGTGCTTGTACATTGACTTGGCTCCATGTGGACTGTCAGCTTGGAACCATCAGATTTGGCCTTTAGGCCATCTGGCCATTGAATGGACGAGGGCGCTGTTCGTAGTGATTTCTAGCGAAACAACCGCTAGTCTTCCAAACAGATTTGATGTGTATGGTTACTTACAGGATCGACTAGATTGATCCTAGAACATTGTCTTAATGTCAATTGTAACACTTTCTTGAGGGCTTATGTAAAATATGAAGTGATACTTGTGCATGTGTTTGTGTAAAGGTTTGGAGTGCAAGACTTCTGAAATTAAATTCAAATGTAAAGGTTTAGACGAAGCATCTTAATTAAACGAAAAAAGGTTTGAATGTAAATGTTTGACAATAAAAAGACTTAATACTGGAATTAAGTGACTTGGTTATAAAGAAAAAGCCTTTTAAAAGGAATTTGATCTATGAATCTTTGCAGGAAAGTAAGACAATTCGACAGAACATGAAGAATTTAATGTAACATAAAGAATTTTAAGAACAATTGCAGGAATATGTAAAAAAATGATTTTAAAGAAAATTATATTGATAAGTGCAATTTCAAAGATAAAACTATGAGGTCATACGTACATTCTCAACGAAACTCTTTCTCTTTAACTTGATATTTGAGTATTTTTGTGAGTAACTTTGTACGAATTCTGACCTCCCTTTTCCTTAATACTAAAGAGCTATTTATAATTTCCTAACCATAACGGTACTATTCTAGGAAAAGGCCACGTTGTTCTCTTGCACGTCCTTCGACACTCTAAGGCTTCCACGCGTCCTTCTTATCCAAAGAAACCTTTTTCGAATTTCAAATAATCCCGCTCAAGCCTTCAATAATGATTTTCTTATGTGGCTGTCGAAAATGCGCCCTCTGGACCAAATAAACAATCTGTCTTTTCAGACTATCTTCGACGTAGATCTAGTAATATGTTTCGACAGAAAAGCTCTTTTTTTCAGCCATCTTATGGAAATTTTAAAATGTAAAAGCTCCTTTATTAACCTGGTCAAAATTCCCAGCTAACAAATTGCCCCCAAAAAATGTCTCTTTCGAATAGGTGCAGAAATAGGCATTTCTTGTGATTTATGCTATTTCGACCAGCAAAGAGAACCTTTTCGTATTTCAAAGATATCATCATGACATCTCTCCAAAAATGTTGTTTCAAGACGTGCGTGCAGCAGTTCATAATGATGAATAACTATTCCCAATGTCAGGTGACTTGACAAACTTCTCACCTTCTCCTTCATGATGTGAACACGTGTCCCTTGATAGACGATCACTCTTTACTATAAAACAAGTTTTTCTTCTTCCTCTCTCTTACTTTTACTAACTTCTCTTAGCAAAAACCCTTTCAGTTCTCTGTGAAACCCTTTCCTTTCCAAAAAACTCATAAAATCTCCAGAAAACTTAAAGAACCTCAACAATGGCCTCAAATAAACAATCAATGAAAATCAAAATCAAAAATTCTGGAGCTTCCACCGGTTCATCTTCTCAATCCATTCCAACTAGCAAAATAATCACGTATGAGAATAAGGAATTTATCACACCTCCGAAGCTGTCCAAAGAACAAAAAGCCATTTTTGCTTCCCAGGTATTAATTTCTTCTTCTCTATCTGGTAAAACCTTAGGATTCCTAGGTCCTTTAGTTTCTACCGAACATCTGGAAGACTGCAAAAACTTTTTTCCAACCTATCATGCTGTTAAACCCATAGCTAACAAGGGAAATACTTTCGATGATTCTTCCAACTCCCCTAAAAATGTATTCACAGAGAGTCCTGAAGTAAATAGGGGACCTTTCCAAATGAACTATATCACTGAGAACTTCAGACCTTTCCGATCCTGCCCCACTTTAGACAAGTCTTATTTGAACTGGCTAGGAAAAGTAGAGAAAAAGAAAAGCCAATTTTAGAAAGATTTAGGCATTTTCGACCTGATCCAGATGTCGAAATTAGGTTTTAGCTATTGCCAACCTTTACTTCTTGCGTCTCACTATTTTTGGGATACCACTTATAACACTTTCCATCTTCCTTGTGGGATGATAACCCCTACACTGTTCGACGTAGCAGCTATTACAGGACTTTCTCCTATTGGAGAAATATTTGACCCTTTTCTCCAATCTGACAACATAATAGATTTCAACACCAAAACCGCCTCCTTTAATGCTTATATGAATTTTTATCATACAGACGATGAAGATGTTTCCGACATTGAACATATAGCTTTCTTAGCTTTATGGTTGTCCAAATTTGTTTTCTGTTGCAAATCCCTCCAAGTAGCTAGAAGATTTTTGACTTTGGCTAAGCAACTACATTCTGGTCGAAAGGTTTTCCTTAGTGAATTATTACTAGTAAGTTTGTATGAAAGTCTAGGCGCTGTGTAGCCAAGCTTAAAGAACATGAAGCTGGTAGTAACCTCCTCTTATCCGGACCTTACTGGCTTCTTCAACTGTGGCTGAATGCCACCTTCGAACCCTCTCTTCAAACTTCCAGAAATGTGAATGAAAAGGATCCCATGATAGTAGCAAGAAGTATTGAATGAACTAGGCTTCTGCTACTGACTCCTAGTGAAGACATGAATCTTCAATCCAGCCTTACCAAGTATATTCTGATGTTCTCGAAACGTCATGCCTTTACTCCTGCTATGGCTCCCTTCGCCAAACGAACTCATGGCCCTTCCTGGTTTACTGCTTCGATCGAAAAAGCCATAAAGGATGCCAATACTGAAGTTGAAGATGGCTGGCATGCATTCCTCCTTCCCATACTCCTTATTTCCAGGATTTTGCCTGTGAAGAACTATGTATGCATGCTAGCTTATCAACCAAACTTTGTCTCTCGACAGTTTGGGTTGAGTCAACTTGTCCCCGTGTCTCTCTTTAATCGTAAGAAGGAGATCTGATATGCTGGAATAGATTACGTTATGAGAGACGTGGCGAAACATCAAGAATACCATGCTGACTTTGCTGCCTTCAAACTTGCCTCTTTCGAACCTGCGACTTATATGACCAAAGGCTTTTATACTTGGTGGAGCGGGTTTTATAATAACAACATGTTCGACAGTACTGAAATAAAAGATCAACTGACCCAAGCCTTTTCATCTTTGCAGGATCATGGACCCAAAGGTAAGACTAATCATTGCCAAGAAATAAAAGCTTTTCAGGATTATTTTGAAACTGTCTATGACCCTACGTAGCTTAGTCGAACAGTCTATCAAGCGTCACTTACTTTGAAAGAAAAATTTACGAAAACTCTTTCAAAATTAAAACTTCCCAAATCTGTAAAACCTGAATTCAAGTATGATTTAGCTTTCGAACTGCAACCACCCAGATTTCCAAAATTGCCCACAGTGGACTTCGCTCTGGTATTTTCGCCACCTTATCTAGACTGGTTCGTCTGTGGGAACATTTTTCATGATTTACACAATGATAGTAAAAAACGTGCAAAACGGGTTGTTCTGACTAAGCTCACTCTGGACAGTTTCGACGGTTTCCTACACTATGATTTGTCTGCTGTGAAAATCACTTCTCCAATGCTTCAAGGTACCAAGTCGAAAAAAATGTTCTTTAAAAATTTTCCATCTTTAACATGTTCCCTTCTGACTTTATTAATTTTCAATTGTCGAAAGGAAAACCCCAAAAAAGGGAAAACCCGCTTCAAAGACTACTCCAACTGGAACATCAAAGCCTACTTCTCCACAACCAGACAATGCCGGGAAGAACGTTTCTTCAAGAAAAAATGTCAAAGTTTCTGAGGTTTTTATACTAAACTTTCTTCTCTGGAATTTTTCTTCTAGTTTTGCTTATTTATCAAAATTTTGATGTTTTCTGCAGGATGGGAGTTCGCCAGTTGCCAAGGCGAAGAAAAGAAAAAGTGTTTATGAAAAAGAAATAATTACACTCGAAGGTAGCAGCGCTGATGACTCTCCTCCTCCTTTGAAGAAGCAAAAGAAAAAAGGGTCGAAGGTTACTTCGTCCCAGGGCACTGCCCAAAAGGAAACCGAAACTGCTACTCTCCCTTCTTCTGCGAAAGAAACGGGGCCTCCAACCTCTGGAGTCAAAATTTCGGAGCGTATTGGAAGCAACACCTCTACTGCTGATAAGGTATTTTACTTTAAACTCTTCTTTTCATTTCCCTATATTCCGACATACTATATTCCTTTAACCAATATTGGCATTCACTTTTGTAGAAAAAGTCTGACAAGTCTCCCAAAACTTGTGATCTTCTAAAAAATCCGATTGTCGAAGGAACTCCTTCACCTCCTCCCAATGCTGGAATTACGCAAAACAAAGGGTCTGCGACCGGCCATCCTCAATCTGAGTCGAAGGATGCAAAAGATCAGGAGAATTCCTCTCCTGAGGCAGATGCTCAAAGAAATGGCACTCCCCCTAATACTGGCACGTCTGAGGAAATTGAAATGAATGAGGAATCGGAACGTTCTTCCTATATAGAAGGTTTCTTCGAAGATAATGAGGGTATGGGAGATGATGAAAGAAACGTTGAAGAACCAGAACAGATTCTTAGTAACAAAGACTTGGATTCCGCTCACGCCACTGAAGAGTCTAATCTTGCTTCGACACACAACCAGCCTTCTTTAAGTCAGCTCACTATTGCCACTTTCTCAGAAGAGGAAAGAACTGCCCTAAAAACAACGGATCCCTTAAAGTATGTCAAACTAATGATGGCTTTAAAGGATTCATCTCCTGCTAAAACGTTTCCTGATACTTCTGCCCAAGCTGGTGTTGGCATCAAAGAAACTTCTCTTGATGCCCTCTTGCAACAGGTGAAGCAAGTTGTCTTTGATGTTGACCTTTTTATCAACCTAAAGGAGGATTGCACCGCTGGTTCTCGGATAAAGAAGCTGATTTCTCAGATACCCATCACAGTGTGTCCACCTAATATGGGCGAAGCTCTCGTTGATATTCAGTAATTGATTGATCAAGTGAGTTTTGAGTTTAATAGAGACTTCAATGCTCAGACGAAACTTCAAGTGGCGGAAAAGGCACAATCTCTAGCATATGAAAAAGCTTACAATGCCTATACTGCCTCTGAAACTCTCATGCAGTCGAAGAAAAAAGCCCAAGAGGAGTACAATAACTATGCATCCTCCATCCAATTTTGGGAAACTCAGATCTCAGAGTTACAAGCAAAGATTGTTGAGGCGAAAGAGAAACAGGCTGCCATTCAAGGCTTGAATGACCCTCAGGCTGACCTTTTGGCGAAAGAAAGTGTTGCTCAAGTGGAAGAGGCTATCAATATGGACAAATAAATAGCCAAAATTCAGGAGTCTAAAGCAGCTATCCAGTATAAACTTAATTTGTCGAAGATCAAATATGCAAGAATAAAGAACAATCTTCCTTTCTAGCTTTTAGCCGCTAGCCTTGAAAATGCCATTTAAATTGTAATATTCAGACAAATGCCATTTTGGCACATTTAATTAAAATTTTCTCTTTAGAATTCTCTGATATGTTACAATAGCCATTCCAGTATTTCCATCTTGGTTTTGCTTTATTTATTTGTCGCTACTGTTTTCTTATTCTAATTTCTTGCAGAAATGGTTTGTACTTCTTTATGTATTTTCCATTTACCCTTAGAATTCTCCGATCTTCTGCTAGTTCCTCCACCTCATACGCATTATTCGAAAACACTTTTAAAATTCGAAAAGGACCCTCCCAATGGGGACACCATTTGCCTAAAGCTTGTTTCTTTTTATCTATAGGTAAAATAACTTTCCAAACTAAATCATTAACAACGAAAGTTTTACCTTTCACCCTTTTGTTGTAGGCTCTAGCTACTTTTTCCTTTTGCCTTATTAATACTTCTAAGGCACGCAACCTTTCTTCGTCTACATCTATCAATTCATTCAACATCATTTCCCAATAAAGGTTTGGAGCTATCTCCCCCTATCTTTGAATGCGGACTGACTGAAGAAAGATTTTGACTGGTAATACTGCATCATGCCCAAAAGTAAGTTGGAACGGTGTAGTATTGGTTGCTTCTTTAGGTGACGTTCGACAAGCCCAAAGTGCTTGATCTAACGTTTTATGTCAACTTTTTGGCTTCTTTCCGACATGCTTCTTGGTTAGGCCTATCATAACTTTGTTGGCTGCTTCGACTTGACCATTTGCTTGAGCATAATATGGTGTAGATGTTAGCAATTTGAACCTTGTTTCTTTTGAAAATTCTTGCATCTTTCGACCAGTAAAAACTGACCCCTGATCCGTAGTTATGCTTTCTAGGATTCCAAACCTATATAGTATATGCTTTTGGATAAATTCAATAACTGTTTCTTGGTCTACATTCGCCAAAGGAACAGCTTCTACCCATTTGGTGAAATAATCTATTCCTACTAATATATATATCTTTGTCCCTTAGACGAAGTGGGTCGAATCTCTCCTATTAAATCTAGTGCCCATCCTCTAAATGGCCATGGTTTAATGATTGAATGTAATTCACTTGCAGGGGCATGTTGAATGCTTGCATGCAGTTGACATTCTTGACAACCCTTGGCGAAGTCTATACAGTCTTTTAACATAGTTGGCCAATATATCCCATATCAAAACAACAACCATTTCATCTTATGTCCAGCTTGATGTGCCCCATAGGTTCCACTGTGAACGCTTGATAATGCCATATACGCTTCATTTTCCCCCAAGCATTTTTAACAAAACTCCTTCAGGGGATTTTTTGAATAATTCGTTTCCCATCAAGTAATAAGATAAAGCTCTGTATCTAACCTTTCTATCCGTGTTGGTTGAAGGGTTTTTTAGATAGTTAATAATTGGGCTTCTCCAATCCGTATCTGGCAGAGTGCTTGTATTTAGTACCTCAAACTCTTCTGGGTTGGCAAACCCTAGCCTAGTAGTTTCTAAATCAATTGGTGATAACCTCGTAGCCAATGCTTTTCCCCTCATCTCAATCAATCCTTATAATCTTTCCTTTGACACTTTGTACCCTGAGGCTATCTGTGCTAAGTCATTTGCTTATTGGTTTTTTATTCTAGGGACATGTTTTATATCCACATATTCAAATTTTTTGAGCAATCTATTAACCAATACAAAATACATAATCAAGTTTTCTTTTATGCATTTGTATTCTTTCGTCAGTTGCTTTATCACCAATTCAGAGTCCCCTTTGATTTCGACTCTAGTTGCCCCCAGTTCCAATAAAGCTTCGAGTCCAGCAAGAAAGGCTTCATACTCAGCCTCATTGTTTGAACAAAGAGGGCCTTCAATCCTATACTTAAGCTTTGATGGAATTCCTTCAGGGGAAATCAAAAGTAATCCAACTCCACTACCATTCCGATGTGTTGAACCATCAAAGAATAATCTCCATGGTTTCAACTCAACATAGAGTTTACTTTCAACCATTGCATGGTCTACTATAAAGTCTGATACTTTTTTACCTTTCATTGCCTTTAAAGGCATGAAAGTTAAAGAAAACTCTGTGAGGGCCAAAGCCCATTTGCCAATTCTGCCATGCAAGATTGGCTTTGGCAGCATATGTTTTATAACATCACAATGAGACGAAACGAAAACACCTACTGGCTTTATATAATGCTTGAGTTTGGTACAGGTGAAATATAAACACAAACATAGTTTTTCTATTGCAGTATATCTTGTTTCTGCATCATTTAGAACCCTACTAAGATAATAGATGGCTCTTTCGACGCCATTTTTGTCCTCTTGGGCTAACATACTACCTAAAGTAATGTCAGAGGCTGATATATAAAGTCTCATAGACTTCTTCCCATTTGGGGGTGACAGAACGGGCGGTTGCACCAAGTATTGCTTGATCTTGTCAAAAGCTTCTTGATGTTCCTTGTTCCACTCAAAGCTTCCTTGCTTCAGGCGCAGGAGGGGGGGAAAAGCTTGCGTTCGACCACTGAGATTAGAGATAAATCTTCTTAGGAAATTTACTTTCCCCAATAGTGACTGCAATTCTTTTTTTGTCGAAGGCGCCTTTGTTTCCATGATAGCCTTAGTTTTATTCTGATTGATTTCTATCCCCTTTTTATGGACCACAAAACCCAGAAAATCTCCTGCCTGCACAAAGAAAGCACACTTAAGAGGGTTCATCTTCAAGCCATGTTTTCTCATTCTTTCGAATGATTGGCGAAGATGATTCAGATGGCTTTCGTCTGATCCAGACTTCACCACAATTTCATCTATATATACTTGCATAAATGTTTCAATATAATCATGAAATATAGAGTTCATTGCTCTTTGGTATGTTGCCCCAGCATTCTTTAGGCCAAAAGGCATAACAATCCACTCATAAGTGCCAATTGCCCCAGGGCACCTAAAGGCTGTTTTAGGCACATCCTCTTCAGCAATAAAGATCTGATTATAACCTGAATACCTATCTAACATACTAAGGTACTCAAAACCTGCGGCTGAATCAACCAGCATTTCCGCCACTGGCATCGGATATTCATCTTTAGGGGTAGAAGCATTCAAATCACGAAAGTCTATACATACCCTCAAAGAACCGTTTTTCTTAATAACAGGTACTATATTAGCAATCCATTCAACATACCTTGTGGTCCTGATGAAATTGCAATGCATGAGTCTTTCGACCTCTGTTTTGATTTTTGAAAGGATCTCTGGGGAAAATCTTCTTGGATTCTGCTTGATGGGCTTCTTGCCATCCTTTATAGGCAGTCTTAGTTCGACCAGTTCCCTTTCCAAACCAGGCATCTCGTCGTAGTCTTAAGCGAAACAGTCTTTATTTTCTTTAAGGAGCAATATGACCTTGGCCTTCAAACTGGGTTTCAGTTTAGCGCTGATATAAGTGATCCTCTTCGAACTCCCATCTCCAAGATCAATCTCCTCAAGGGGGTCTTGAGCGAACATATTGGGACTTGACACTGTCAGATATTTTTCGAACCCTAAGGGTTCTTCGTCATAGATGGCATCTAGTCTTTGATTTACCTTCTCATCTTGAACCTGTTCATCAGTTGGTTCTGAGTTGGGGTTTGCTCCAGACTCTGCCACTTTAGTTGTTTTGGTAATGGCTTCGCCAGCCATATTTGTTGTTGCAGCTTCGACAGCTGCATGTCTTTTATTCTCGGCTACATAAGCCGAAAGCCTCTCAAAGAAAGAGGGCTCAGACATGGTCACTGTCTGTGTCCCAGCCAGTTGGCCGTATTTGATAGCTACTGTCGACATCCTCCTGGTCATCCAACTCTTCCATAATTTCTCTATCCCAATGAAATCCATTTGGAAGCAAAGTTAAATAATACAATGCATGCTTGTTTGGTAAATAACAATCTCCTGCCACTCCACATGGTGCAATATTTGCTAGATTTTTGTCAAAGATGGTCCTGTCTACCATATTTACCTCTGTCATGTAGTAACCTTGATCCCCTTCAATGTTTTCCACAATTCCATACTCTCTCCAGATGGTTAATGTCTGATGCATGGTTGATGGTACTGCCCCTACCCTGTGTATCCACTCTCTTCCTAGCAGCAAATTGTAGTTCGCTTTCGCAGGAATTACCATGAACATTGTTGGTCTTGTCACAGACCCAACTGTCAAATTTACTTGAATCACCCCCAGGGTGTGGCCTATTTTCCCTTCATAGTTGGATAATACCATATTGTAAGGTTTAATGTCTGTATCGAACATCCCTATTCTTTTCAATATGTAATGAGGCATCAAGCTAACTGCAACCCCTCCATCCACCAGTACTTTGTTAATACCAGTGTCTTCGATTTTAACCCTTATGTATAAAGGTTTCAGATGATTTATCATAGCTCCATCAGGCCTTTCGAAGAAGGCATTCTGTTCTTCGACTGCCCCATTGTTGAGGATGTAGTAACATATTGGTTTATGTCTCGCCATCTCCTCTTCATCAGCCCCTTCGCAATCTTCCACTTCCGTTTCCTGATAGTAATCATGAGGGATAACGGATAACACGTTGCAATTCACGTTCAAAGATGACATGCCATCAGAGTCGAAGTCATCCGTCAACATATCTTCAGATTTTATGGGATTTTCTTGAGTCACTTCTTTCTGCGGTTCCTCAGTGAACAACCTTCGTCCTACCGGTGGTTTGATGGTTGTTGATGTTACAGATACTGCTTTGGTATTGCTCGACTCGCCTACTCCTTTCTGATTTAGTTCCCTTTCTGCTTTCCTCTTTCTCTGGTGTCTACGCCACTGGGATCTTGACATAGGATTTTTTCCTTTATAATTGTCAAGCTTGTGGGCCTCCCTTGTTGATGCCTGGAACTGCCTTCTGTAGGCGAAAGCTGTTCTGCCTCCCCTATCGAAACTCCTCCACTTCGACTTCTCATCATTTACATGCATCCATCGGTTAGTTGGTATCTCAATAGGTAATTTAAACGAGACTCTTCTTGCCTTGGGATGTGGGCTGTCTGGCCTTTTCGACGTCCCCCTTTTGTCAAACACATACATCTTTGGGTTTGCCTCCCTTGGCTCCCAACTACCATGAAAAGGGATCCGTTCAAACATTTCAACAATCTCTTTGTCATATACTGCGCCACATCTTGGGCACATCAAGATTTCCGATTCCGCTTTATAACAACGAAGTATGAAAGCCAAAAGTGTTTCGCCTGGCCTTGGGTAAACCCTCATCAGTTGACTTTCCTGGCGCCAATTTCCCTGGGTGTTGATGCGTTGTACCCTCTCATAATTTTCAACCACTCTCCGACTCAACATAATGGAGCACCTTGGGCACAGTAGCATCTTGCTGGCATTTCTCTCATGGCATCTCCACAAGTATTCGCGCAGGTTCTCATTTGCCTTTGGGTAGCCAAAATTCTCCCTCTTTTGTTGCTTCAACAGGTGGTTTTCCAATTCCTCCATCTCTGAAGCAGGTTGGCACAGATTGACCATGTTGACTCCCATGGCTCCTTCAGAGATTTTCATTTCTTCGAGTCTAGCTCTGAGACCTTCAGTAGCCTCATTAGTATCTTTCAGAGGACCCTCAGTAGCCCCAAACTTGATTTGTTCCGCCTGGGGATCTTCAACGTCAGTGTCGAAAGACTCTCCATTGTTTAGGCCATCAGTAGCCTGCTTTCCTTCCTCCACAACCTTTGCTTCTTCAGTGCTGACCATGTCCACCATATTGATGTCCAGAGGTTCAGCGTAGTTGGTGGCGGCCACATTCAAAGGGTCTGTATCCACTTTCATAGGTCCTTTCCCCTTGTCAGCGAATTTCAGCCGTCCATCCTTGATAGCATTTTGAATTAGATCCCTGAAAAGAAAACAAGCTGATGTTTTATGGCCAAGGAAACCATGGTATTTGCAATAACCTCTTTTCTTCCATTGTTCTAACGGAGGAATTTTAGCGTTAGGAGGCACTATCATTTGACCATCCCTCACTAGTAAATCAAATATTTCGTCACATTTAGTGACATCGAAAGTGTAAGTTCTTTTGGGATATTTATCACTCTTTTCCTCTTCGACGGGGTTCTTCCCATTCGAAGGTGTTAACATTTTACAAGAGTAAGGGGTGCCTCTTTTAATTCAGCCAAATCTATTTCTACCTCTTCAACACCATAAGGGTTGTTATGTTGCTCGTATTCTTCACTTTCTGCTTCGACATAGGCTACCCTTTCTTTTTTATGATTTTTACTTGCCCTGGCCTTCTCAGCTTTTAGTCGTTCGACCTATCGAACTCTATCTGCCAACTGGGCTATATCTCTCAAGTGTTGAGTATCTAACTTCTTTCTAATGGAATAATCTAACCCACCTGCAGCCATTTCGACTAACTCATGCTCAGGCACCACAGTAAAGCATATAGATTTCAGAAGACGGAACCTATTTAGGTAGTCATCTATGGGTTCTGTGAATTTCCTCTTTACGCTTGCCAATTCCTTCAAACTATCTTTGTTTGTCCCACATAAAACTGTTCATGGAACGATCTTTCTAAGTAAGACCACGTATCTATGGAATTAGGAGGAAAAGTGGTAAACCATGTAAAAGCGTTTTTGGTTAGTGAACTAGGGAAATATTTTATTCTTAGGTCTTCATTATTTGCTAAGTTTCCCAATTCTGTCAAATACCTAGAAATGTGCTCGATGGTGGATTCATTTGTATCCCTTTAGAAATTAGTGAATTTTGGGATCTTGTGACCCCTTGGAAATTCTGTTTGTAGAATAAATTCCGCTATAGGGGAAGTGTAGTTGGGGCGTCGAAACCCTATGTTTAAACCATTATTAGCCATGATTCTTTCGACTATATTTGCTATATTATTTTCGACCAACAGGTGGTCTTGTCTCACTCTATGAACAACTTCATCTGCATCTTGGCCTCTATTGACCATGGCTATTCTCCTGGGTGGTTCCTCAGGGTCTGGCTGTCGAATGCCTACCGGTTCAAATCTTGGTTCTTCGACCAAATTCTGTCTAGGTTGTTGAACTTGGTTTATAGTTGGTTCTTCTTGAACCCCTATGATATTCTGCTTGCGTCGAATAGGTGGTTGGGGATTCCCAAAGAAATCTGCTATTCGCGCCATATGCGCTGACAACTGTTGGTATGATTGGGTGTTTTCTTGATTGGTTCTGTTTATATTCTGGATTAGGGGAGAAAAGATAGTATTCATTTCCCTTGCCAATATTCCAACCATATCTTGGTTACTAGAGTCCATCTGTTGTCTAAGTGCTGCTTGGGTATTTGTGGTTAAAGTAGGCATTTGGGCTGATAGGCCTTGGTTTTGGGCGCTTCGACCAATTGAACCAACATTTTGAATTGGCGAAAAGGTACTTATGTTAGGTTGAGTATATGTGGAAGTGCCATTGTGTAAACCGCTCATGAATGATGATGAGGGTCCTCCATATGTCTGTTCTATCCAAGGCCTAAAATTTTCGAATCCTGGTGGCCTGTGTGGTGTCGAAGGTGGTATTTGGCCTCCTACATATGTCAGAACAGGACCATTTTGAGTATTCGACAGAGATTCTGATGTACCCCCGTAGGGGGGCACGTTGGTCGCACTAGCCACAGAAGCAGTCCCTGTGTAAGGTGGATTCAAATTAGATGCGGCCATTTCTCCTATTGATGTTGGAATGGCCTCGGAACCAGTCGTCGAATTTATACCAACCGTTCCTGATCCTTGCGGAGGATTTTATCCTCCTTGATCATTAGTTGTGTTAACCATTCTTTTGGTGTGTTTTTTCTTAGGTATTGGTTGAGATTCTATAGTAACTCTGCCACTCCTAAGGTTCATATAACGTTTTTGCGTATCTTACCAGAAAATAGTGTTTCAAACCCTCTGTTATGATTACCACTGGTTTTCTCTTAGAACGTTATGACACTGTCCCATCAGGTGTGCCAATTTGTTCGTAGTGATTTCTGGCGAAACAACCGCTAGTCTTCCAAACAGATTTGATGTGTATGGTTACTTGCAGGATCGACTAGATTGATCCTAGAACATTGTCTTAACGTCAATTGTAACACTTTCTTGAGGGCTTATGTAAAATATGAAGTGATACTTGTGCATGTGTTTGTGTAAAGGTTTGGAGTGTAAGACTTCTGAAATTAAATTCAAATGTAAAGGTTTGGACGGAGCATCTTAATTAAACGAAAAAAGGTTTGAATGTAAATGTTTGACAATAAAAAGACTTAATATTGGAATTAAGTGACTTGGTTATAAAGAAAAAGCCTTTTAAAAGGAATTTGATCTATGAATCTTTGCAGGAAAGTAAGACAATTCGACAGAACATGAAGAATTTAACGTAACATAAAGAATTTTAAGAACAATTGCAGGAATATGTAAAAGAATGATTTTAAAGAAAATTATATTGATAAGTGCAATTTCAAAGATAAAACGGTGAGGTCATACGTACATTCTCAACGAAACTCTTTCTCTTTAACTTGATATTTGAGTATTTTTTTGAGTAACTTTGTACGAATTCTGACCTCCCTTTTCCTTAATACTAAAGAGCTATTTATAATGTCCTAACCATAACGGTACTATTCTAGGAAAAGTCCAAGTTGTTCTCTTGCATGTCCTTCGACACTCTAAGGCTTCCACGCGTCCTTCTTATCCAAAAAAACCTTTTTCGAATTTCAAATAATCCCGCTCAAGCCTTCAGTAATGATTTTCTTACGTGGCTGTCGAAAATGCGCCCTCTGGACCAAATAAACAATCTATCTTTTCATACTATCTTCGACGTAGATCTAGTAATATGTTTCGACATAAAAGCTCTTTTTTTCAGCCGTCTTATGGAAATTTTAAAATGTAAAAGCTCCTTTATTAACCTGGTCGAAATTCCCAGCTAACAGGCGCATGGTATGTTGTAGCTAGGCATATGCACTGAATCACCTGAAAAACAAAATTATGAAGGAAAATGGGGGACCTGGGATTTGAACCCAGGTCCTGATGGATGATGCTTCGCTTGCCTTGCCACTACGCTGCTTTGTTTTGTTTGTTAATAATATACAAAGAAATCATGATATAATAAAACAGATTATATGCCAGCGAAATAAAAAAAAGCGCGCGTGATTTTGAAAGGGCCAACAGGTGGATGACACGGGTTCATCCCTGTCCTTCAAAACCTGTAAAAATACCTGCGGATTTGAATCCGCAGCTAAATGCGCAGGCTTGTTCCAAAATGAGTTCCAGGCCACAAAAATGAGTTCCAAGGGCATGGTTGTACTCGTCCTTCCCTCCCGGTCACAACCATGTCCATTTGGTAGCCTAATTTTACCTGAAAAGAAAAACCCCAAAAACGCTTCCAAGAACTCTAGCTATGGCATTTTACATCACAGGTTAGATAAACAAAATTGAATGATGCAAATAGCTTGGAAATATTGTGAGGATTACAAATATGCAATTACTTTGGTCAAATGATGCCAGAATAATGAATTACGATTTCAAGAACAGGGGTGTTTATCGTGACACTTACAGCGTGCTATGGGGTCTGACCCAACTTGCTTTTGATCCAGGTAGATTGAATGAACACCCAAGAAGATATTAGGACAGGTCTCAGCCCTTGAAAACACCTCTAAGCACGATTTAGATCTCAAGCTTTTTGTGACTTTTTTCAAACTTTGTTCTGCCTTTGCCTGCAGCTTCTAACCCTGATCTCGTCTCCTTTTGATTGCTTATGTAATGCTTAGTGTATTAGGGTAAAAATCATGGACTGAATCCATTCATATCAATGCACATGAATGTGATTTGATCTCCATTATTAAACCTTCCAAATTTGATTTGATTCAATCTTTTTGCACATGATTTGCTTTGATACGAATTCCATGATGATGCTAGCTGTAAACAAAGCCTAAAACAATCAACAAATCAAGAGTTATTAATTATTTGGATTTTCTATGATTTTATTTGATTTAAAATGAATAAATTCAATAAAAAAATCAAATTCAATAATAAAAATGGAATATGGGCTCATGGCTGAAGATAGCACACGCGGGAAACTATGCAAGCTCAAATCAAGTGGAAAAGGATGGGCCCATTTGGCAAAATTTGAAGTTTTGGGGATAGTTGACTTTTGGCAATTTTGCAAAAAAGTCAAACTTCATCAATGCATAACTTCTTCAATTTTGAACATTTGGAGGTATTCTTGGACTTTTTAGAAAGCATGAGATGTCCTCTAACCAAACCTTTTGGTATCATCTCATTTTGATGTTCCATTCTCAAGTTATAAGCTTTGGAAAGAAAGGTGTTTTTTGTTGACTTTCAAAAATGACCTATAATGTCCAAATTTATAACTTCTTGTGAGTGCATTTTTTTATCTTGGCGTATGAAGATGAATTGTAGGAAATTGCATCCACTTAAAAATGAGCTTTGGATGGGTCATTGCTCATAAAGTATGAGAAAGTTATGCTTGGTCAAAGTTGAGTTGACTTTTCCTACAAAACCCTAATTTAGCAACTTTTGAATCTTGATGAATTTTGAGCAATCCTTGGTGAATCATGATCAACCCTTAATAAAATGATGAAATATACTTCAAAATGATAATGTTGACAAAAAATCTTGAAGTTTGACTGTATATAGGTCACAGTTGACTTTTGCCCTAGCATAGTCGATTTTTGGACCTTTGAGCAATTGACTGAGCAAACTTCCTCTGCAAGGCTTGAAATTTGACATGGATGATCTTGAGAACATATTAGGACATTGGTGAGCACTTGAGGTCATTTGGACTCATGGATCTTGATGCAACACAAAAACCCTAATTTGGGGTTGACTGCCTTAGGAGATAGCTTGTCTGACCAACTCTTGAGCAACCTTGGGCAACTTGGAAATTTTCCTTGCAATGTTTTGAGAAAAATGGGAGGGCAAATTTTTGGGTAAAAAAATGTGTATATTCTATATATCCAAACACTTTTAGATGACTCAAGTTAGGCTTCACGCAGACCTATATTCTTCTAGCATAATCCCTTATATCTTCTTCATCAGACATCTGTTCAAAATGTATGTTGTAGTCGACACAGCTTCATCCTAAAACTCTTTAGGTACGTGCTTTCCTTTCAACATACTTCTTACCATATCATGATGTTCTGATTCTTCCTTTCTGCAGTTCCATTCTGCTGTGGAGTGTAAGGTGACACCACCTCATGAACAATCCATTATTTCCCACATAACATGTCGAAGTCTTTCGAGACATGTTCTTCACCACCACCAGTCCTCAAAATCTTAAGCTTCTGACCACTTTGTTTTTCGACCATAGACTTAAACTTGGAAAATACCTCGATCACTCAATTTTTCTTCTTGATCGGGTAAGTCCACATTTTTCTACTGAAATCATCTATGAATGCAACAAAGTATTTGTTACCTCCAATCAATTCCACCTGGACAAGACCATATACGTTAGAATATACGATTTTAATAATTGCCTTCGACTTTCTTCCTGCATCCTTGATGAAGCTATTCTACTGATGCTTCACGTACATACATTCCTCACACACTTCGTTTGGAATGTCGATTTCTGATAATCCTAAAACCATATTTCTTCTTTTCAAATCACTGATGTCTTTGAAGTTGAGATGGCCAAGTCGATAGTGTCATATGCATTCATCCCTGCTAGCTGCAGTTTCAAAGCACTTGTGCTCTATCATATTTAGTTCAATCTTGAAGGTTCTATTATGAGACATATGAGCCTTCAATATTAACCTTCCATTTGCATCAACAACTCTCACCATCTTGTCTTTAATCGAAAATTTATAGTTCTTTTTAACCAACTGCTATATTCTGAGAAAATTGATCTTCATGCCTGGTATGTACAACACATTAAAAAATAATGACATTTTGCCATCTTTCCTCATGACTAAAACATCACCAATACCTTCATCTGTTAGAGTATTGTAATTTTAAAATTTCACCATGTTCTTCATCTAGGGATTTATGTTGACAAACCAATATTTCCTTCCATACATGTGTGATAAGCATCCTAAGTCCAAGTACCACTGATCTTTGAACCTTTCTTCATCTCTTGTTATGACCATCAGCATTATCTCTTCTCCTACTACTTCTTCTTCTTCTTCTTCTTCTTCTTCTTCTTCTTCTTCTTCTTCTTCATGTTTTGCAAATTTTGCATCACTTTCTTGATTCTTTTTTTCTTCTTCTGGACAATCACTAAAATAGTGACCATGCTTCTGACAATTGAAACATTGAATATGACTTTTGTCAGGTTTTCGACCACCGCCTCTTCCTCTACCCGCGACACCACCTCATTGGTTGCTTTAGTATGGGGTCTTCTTTGACTCGACACAATTCCTTCCTGCTAGATTCCTCTACCGTTCAAATTGTTGTAGCTTCCTCTACCTCTATTTTCGAACCATTTTCCTTTGCCTTTCTTTTCTCTTGTTGACCGTGCCTGCAAAGACACATCACTCTCCAACTTTTCTGCAACTCTTTCATCCATTCTTTGTTCATGAGATTCAAGCGTTTCTTAAAGATATTCTTTTGTTAATCTCGACAAATTCTGTGACTCTTCTATGGCTACCACCACGTGGTCGAACTTTGGAGCCAATGACCACAAGATCTTTGCAACAACTGATCTTGTTGTCAAGACTTCTCCATATACCTTGATATTATTCACCAATTTTTTAACCCTAGTGAAGAAATTAGTTATGCTTTCACTTTCTTCTACCTGAAGTAATTCATACATTCTTTTGTGAGTTTGTAACATCACCTTTTTTACCTTTTCTGCACCTCCAAATTATTTTTCCATAATTTCCTAAGTTTCTTTTGCAGATTCTACATACTAACCTTTTCGAAATTGTCTGGACTCAGACATTGATTAATTATAAAGAGATCTTTATAATTATTCTCTAGTTCTTCATGTGTTGCCTCTTTTGCTTCTAATGCATCTTCTTCAAGCAGTTGTAATCCTTCTTTCACAAGATCCCATAGAAATTAAAAACAGAACACAACTTTCATCTGCTTGCACCAATTCTCATAATTATCAACTTTCAGAATTGGAAGACTTTCTGGAAAATGCCCATACAGATGATTGTCGTACCACAAATTTGCCCTACCTATTTTACTTTTGTCTGGCTTAGACTTTGCATCCCATTTGCATCATTTTCACTAAGTCGTCCGCATATCATGCATTTCAGGGAATCAGGCACTTTGGTTTAAAGCATTAGGTTTGTGCCATCCTTATGGTTAACTTTGGTTTGAGGTTTTCTTTATCAGGTAAAAGGCAAATTCATCTGGTTCTCGATTAGTGGACTGTGGAATGAAGTTCTGAGGTATCGTGGATTTCCTCCTTTGTCAAGCCACCAGGATACTCTTCAAGGTCCTGGATTAGGGTTTTGATCATCTTTAATGCTTCAACATTTTTATTCATCAGTGTGCATCATCATGTTTGAGCCTGTTACATAATTCAGATTATGGTCAAGGGTTGTGACTAATATTGTGAGTAGTTAAGTTATGGAATAAGAAATAAGGTTGGGGGTCCATGATAATCAAGGCATGTTTTTGTTGCTTCAGTTACAAGTTACTGGTGGTTTGGATATCAAAGTTGAAGCTCTTATTGAGAGTGCAAGTTTGGTTTGGACGTGATATGAAGATTGAGGACTGAAAGGCAAAGCGCGTGGTTTACTTGAAATACTAGTTATAAAGGTAATATATGTTTTCTTGAAGTTCAAGTTACAAAGACAAGATTTGTCATTCAAATCATTCAAGTAGGGAATTTCAAATTTCAATCAAGATTCAAGAGTTTGTTTAATTTCCATACAATAAATTTATCATTCATAAAATTCACTCAAATTTTGTGTTCAAGTTACATTTTTGGACAATTTATAAAAGGGATTACAATGTGAAATACGAACTACAATTGTTTTGTTAACAAAAAAATGAAAAGAAATGATGTTTCTTCTTCAAGTATCTTTGCTTCGTCTTTAAGTAACTCGTCCTCCTTTCTCGCCGTGACTTTTCTTCATTTTCCAACCTTGCTTTGACCGTCCAATCCTCATGTTCATGAAACAAGAAAAAGAGAAAAAAGTTAGCAAACATCGACATGCGAAAAAAATTCTAAGCAAGAATTAATGGTTAAAAGAAATTCGCATTTCATCATTAGGGTTTGCATTTGGAATCATAAATTCAAAAGGGGTTTTCAATCATCGGCTATCTTCTCCCATTTTTCAAATCACAAAAGCTTTTTTGGTTCACAAAAGGAAAAGAAATTAGCAAACATTTTTTCACTGCCAAAAACAAAGTTAAAATTACCAAATATACAAGCAAGCAAACTGCAACGCAGCAGCCAACAACATCAAGCAAATAACAACAACAAGCAAAATAGCCAAGACTGCCAAGATAGTGAAGCTGCAAGCAACAACAGCAATGTAGCAAAGCTACAAGCCAAAAGCGCAGCAAAACAAGGCAAAACAGCCCAAGGCAGCAAAACAACAACGCATAGCCCAAGACAGCACAAAAACGGCAAAGATGCCAAACAACAACAAGTATAATACAGTAGTAGCAGCAGCCAGTAATGGCTGCAAGATAGCAGTAGGCTGCTAAAATAACAAAACAAGGCAGAACAACTAAAAAAACCAAAGTAGATCCAAATAGTCAACAATAGCGGATCATAAGAATAACAAGCTATCAAATAGCTAAAGCCCTGAATCATCATTTTCCTAATATTGCAAACCCTTCAGAAATTTCAAAAAGCAAAATAGTTTTGCATCATTGAAAGACAAAAAAGAAAAGAGACAGGTTTGAAAAGATATCACCTGTGACCGGTGGGAATGAGAACTGACTGTTTTGGAATGCTGGTTCGCGCTTTGCGTTTGTTTTCGCAAAATGTCACGGTAAGCAAGAGTCGCCACCGTCTTTTATTTTATCCAACAAGGAAAGGACAAAAGCACAGAAAAATTCCTTTTTGAGATATTTCTCGAGTTCGGGAGGTAGATTATAGAAAGGGAAGGTGTTAGCATCCTTTCTATCTGTGCTTATCCACAGGCTCTTAGGTACTTGCTCATTGTGTTTTCAAAAGTTTGCTTTTCTTTGTGTTTGTGGGTTTGAAAAGAGTTTTTGTTTTGAAGAGAGTGTAAGTGCGAAAAAGTTTTGTTTTGTTTTAAAAGGAGTAAGTACTTAAGAACCATCTACCTACTCGAAAAAGGAATTAAACTGTGCTAATGTGCTTTAGACAATGCTATCCCACTATTGAGGAGTAGGTAGCATCGTCGTTGGAGTTT
Organism: Vicia faba; assembly: GCA_948472305.1. Lineage (NCBI taxonomy): Eukaryota > Viridiplantae > Streptophyta > Magnoliopsida > Fabales > Fabaceae > Vicia > Vicia faba. The sequence continues at coordinate 1,267,159,860 of OX451736.1, read as the reverse complement.
TCGAGTCAATTCGATTAAGGGACGTGTGGTCACTAAAACAATGTTAGGACGCCTTAGCGGTAACCCTAATGTCTTAGATCATTTTTTCCGAGGCAACCATTTCGAGGCAACTTATGATCTTTGGACAAGAGGGCGACCTCTAAAACTTCCTATACTCTATGACCACGTTCGAAGGCAACCAAGTGAGGTGTACCCTAAGAGTGGCATGTGCAAGTGTGTTAGTTCAGTTAATTTTATCTGTACATGTCATGGGTGAGCAATTGTTGATTTTAAGTTCATACATTGAATCTTGTCATGCATTCCCTATTATTCAAACATCTAACAGTTAATAGTTGCGGAATTTAAATTGCGGAAATTAAATCTAAGCTATTACAAGGCGTCGGGTATTTACATCGCCAAAAACAAACCCTTTAATTTAAATTGCGGAAAATAAAAGAAAACGATAAATAATGTCCTAATTAAAAGCTATTACATTCCAGAAGCAATTATAATATTGGATCAAATGAATCGCGTGCAAAAAAAATTAAACGACGCATTTTTAGGGTTTTGACCCTTTTTATTAAAGAAATGATTTTTTTTGTTTATTTTGAATTTAAAGAAATTAAACCTAAACTACTTAATTAATTAAATAAAAAAATGTTTTTTGGGATTTTTTATATTTAAGGAAATAAAATAAAATGGTTAAAGGTTAGTAACACCTAATATTCTAAATTGATTTTAATTTATTGCAAAAATGTTAAAATTAACCTAATTAATACTAAATTAATTAATTAATATTTATTTACAAAAAAAATAAATAATGAAATTAATAAAAATAATATTTTTTTGTGTTTTTTATTTTATGAAAGAAAAAATTAATTGGTTAGTATAAATAATAATAATGATTAATAAAATAATTAAATAAAAAAAATGAAATATGAAAAGAAATAACCAAGGGGGGTGCTGGGCCCAAATTGGTGGTGAGTCTGGCAATTGTTTGGCCCACTTTCATTCAGCCTTGTTTGACTTTCCCAATCCAGCACGTGCCTTTGACTAGGGAGTATGATGAGCTTGCAATCTGGACCCTTGGATTTGACCTGGAGGCCATCTGGCGCCTGGATCCATGAGGCATATGGTGGACTACATCTTGAGCATTGCATGAGAGTACCTGAATAAAAATTACACAAAGGTATTGGGGGACCTGGGTTTCGAACCTAGGTCCCAAGGGGTTTTCCACTAGCCTGCTTGCCAACTCAACCAACGCGTTCTTTTGTTAATGGGATACAAAACAAATATTATATTGGAAACTCAACTAATATGCTGAAAATAAAAAAAAAGTGGCGCGAGATTTGAATTGTCCAATAGGAAGAAGACACGCCTTCGTCTTCTTCGTTGAAATAACCAGGATTTTTACCTACGGATTTTATCTGCAGCTGAATCCATGGCTGCCCTCAAAAATCATGTGTAGGTCTTGGAAACGAGTTTTAAGAACACCATCGTACTCGTCTCTTTCCACTGAACATCCCTGTACCAATTATTTGTCCTAATTTTACCTGCATAAAAAATGCCTAAAAAACAAGAACACAAACCCTAGCTTCGGATCTAAGGTTATAGGCCATGAAAACAAAATTGAATAATGCAGGAATGTTGGAAATTGGACGTTAAACATGAATGCACAAACGATTTGTTCAGAAAATGCCAAAATATGGAATCACAATCTCATGTTCAGAGCTATGTTCAAGAACACTTACAACGTGATTTAAGAGGTCTCAAGGCTTGGTTTTGATTGCTTTAGCTCCACTGGATGTCAGGCAAGGAAGCTATGTGGAGATTTTGCTTTGAAAATGCCTCCAATATGGATTTCGATCTCCAACTTTTCAAGGTTTTTTTCAGTTTTGGTTTGGCCGTTTTGGGCAGCTTCAGGTCGTGTTCTTGATATGCCTGGCTTGTGTGTGTATATGGGATTGCATTAGGTCAAGAATTGGGCTTTAATCCATGTGCATTGAAGATTTTGAGATTTGATATGATCACCATTGATAAAGTTTCCAAAATTATACCAAATCCAAGATTTTGTTTAAAATATGCCGTGGCACGAATTTGATTTGGTCCATAATGATACTTGAAGCCTATAATGATCAAAAAGATCTCATTCCATCAATTTTTGGATTTTATTTGAATTAATATTGATTTAAAATGAATTAATTCAATAAAAATTAAATAAAATAGAAAAATTAATGAATGGACATGAAACTGAAGATAGGACACGTGTGTGGTGTGAAAAGACCAAATCAAGTGGAAAAAAGTGGGCCCTTTTGTCAAAAATTGGAGTTTTGAGGATAGTTGACTTTTGGCAATTTTAGAAAAATGCCCAACTTCAACAATGCATAACTTCCTCAATTTTGAACTTTTGGAAGTGTTCTTGGACTTTTTAGAAACCTTGAGATGTCCTCTAACTACCCTTTTGGTCTCATCTCATTTTGATATTCCATGATCAAGTTATAAGCTTTGTCAAAAAATGTGTTTTTGTTGACTTTCAAAAATGACCTATAATGTCCAAATTTGTAACTTTTTGTGAGAGGATTTCTTGATCTTTGGGTGTGAATATGGATTGTAGGAAATTGCATCCTCTTCAAAATGAGCTTTGGATGGGTCATTTCTCATAAAGTATGAGAAAGTTATGCTTGGTCAAAGTTGAGTTGACTTTTCCTAAAAAACCCTAATTTAGCAACTTTTGAATCTTGATGAATCTTGAGCAATCCTTGATGAATCATGATCAACCCTTGATCAAATGATGAATTATACTTCAACATGAGAATGTTTACAAAAAATCTTGAGGTTTGACTGTATTTAGGTCACAGTTGACTTTTGCCCTAGCACAGTCGATTTTTGGACCTCTTTAGCAATCTTGAGCCATTTGGAGATTCTTATTGCAATGTCTTGAGAAATATGGGAGGGAAAATTTTGGGGTACAACAGTTGCCCCTGTTCAATCTTCTTAAACCTGAGGATGTAGATTGGCTTTCGTGCCTTTCGTGATCCGAAGGTGGAAGATGATTGAACACTAGAGTGCCCAGAAATTTGCACTCGCATGAAGTAGTATCATCCTTGTGATGTCGGGAATGGGCTTAAAGACGCCATTTGGTGATTTTTGGTAGGTGGTTTTGTCTTCTTTGACTGTTTGTCTCCTTTGACAGGTTGTCTCCATTGACGGGTTGTCTTTATTGACGGGTTGTCTCTTCTGACGGGTTGTCTCCATTGACGGGTTGTCTCTATTGACGGGTTGTCTCCATTGACGGGTTGTCTCTTATGACGGGTTGTCTCCATTGACGGGTTGTCTCTATTGACAGGTTGTCTCTATTGACGGGTTGTTTCCATTTACGGGTTGTCTCCATTGACGGGTTGTCTCCATTGATGGGTTGTCTCCATTGACGGGTTGTCTCTATTGATAGGTTGTCTCTATTGACAGGTTGTCTCCATTGACGGGTTGTCTCTATTGACGGGTTGTCTCCATTGACAGGTTGTCTCAATTGACGGGTTATCTCTATTGATAGGTTGTCTCCATTGATGGGTTGTCACCATTGACGGGTTGTCTCCATTGGCGGGTTGTCTCCATTGACAAGTTATCTCCATTGACAGGTTTCGCCTCAGAAAAATCTTTAGGAATCGATTTAACTGGTTTTGTCTCCATTGACTGGCTTTGCCTCAGAAAAATATTTAGGAATCGATTTAACTGATTTTGTCTCCATTGACTTGGTTGAGAGTTTAACTGCATCCTTCCTGAAAGGTGAAGGTCAGTCATATGCAATGCATGATATGGATCAAGCAATGATGTTCTCAACATAAATGAGATTGTATGGTATGATGCGTATATGCATGTATTATGATGTATGGAAATGTAATGCTTTAGCTGGGGAAAATAAATCCCGGAGCTGCTGGAGAGAGAGTTGAATTCTTCGTTTCCGCTGGGGATGATGAACGAAGGTGATAAACTTGCAGGAGAGGATAACTCCGTTGGGAAATAAACTGGTGAGGAGATTACTCCGAGGGGAATTACTCTATGGGGAAGAGATGTTCTACTAAGGATTTTAACGATAAACTCCGCTGGGGATTCCGCTGATAAGCTCTGCTGGGGATTTCAATGATAAACTCCACTGGGGATGGATTACCGTTGCTGGTGACACCGAATCTGTTGAGGATTGAACTCCTGCTTGGGGAAAGGAAAGAACTTCGCTGGCGATGATCTTTCAGTTGTAACTTGCTGAAGATAACCTTGTTAGACTTCTGTGGGGATAATCCTTTTGAATTTGGCTGGGGAGATTTATTTTGTACTCCGCTGGGGATAAACTTCCAGAGTCTACTGGGGATGATGATTCAACTCTATTGGGGAAGCTTTTTAGACTGTGCTGGGAAAATTGACTCCACTGGGGTATCTTGTATTCTTCCTGGGATACTCTTATACTTGCTGAGGAATATCTTTATACTCCGCTGAGGAATATTAAGACCTTCTGGGGATACCAAACCTTTTTAGCACTGATGGTGGATGAACTCTGCTTGGGGAGAGTATTGCTGATTTGTTCATAGTTGCAAGTATCAGCTGGGAGAGCTACCATTACTGCCTTATTCTGCGGGGAGTGAAGGTATCTTAGCCATATTCTTCAGCTGAATGTACCTTGGTACCTGGTGGACAGAGCAACTTGTACGGTTCGGACAATTCTTATTGCCCCTGTTTCTGATGTTACCAGTAATTCATCTTTCGTTTCGCATGTAAATATTTATGATCAGCAATTAATGTCAAATGCATATATCAAAAATGAACATTGGTAGTTCTTTGCAAAACAAAACAGATAAAGGAAAAACAGCTTGAAATTTATGAAAATGAATTTGTATTAATTTTGAAGTTTGGCCTGAAAATAGGCGTTTTTGTACAAGAGGCTGACATCCTAGTAAGAGAACGCCGCCGAACAAATAAAATTTATACAATTTGTGAAAAGGAAACAAAACAGTTATGTGAATAATCCCACTGGGTTCCAACTCTGCTATTGCCTTTATATCTTCAAGCATCTCATCACTTTGCTGCTTAGTTGAAGATGAATCTGATTGATTAGTGTCGTCCGAGCTTGATAGTCGATACCAAAGTCTGGATGCGAGGTGATCCAATGAGACATAGTGTTACGCTTTGATCCCTAACTTTTGCCTGGACTGCCCTTTCGGGTTTTCAGTCCATCGGGATACCCATTTTTGCCCAATCCGCCTTTTCAGGTTTTCGACTTGTCGGGTGTACAGATTTTTTTTATTTTCATCCCTTATTTTTGCCCGAACCCTTTTGGTTCGCTAGGAAGCCCTTATTTTTGCCTAGGCCAGTCAACCTAGCGGGTCTTTGATTATGCGTAGTATCTTTTCACTATGTTTGTATTGACGGGGTGAAGAAGGTCGTCACCATCCATGGTGGTTAGAATCATAGCTCCTCCTGAAAAGATGTTCTTAACCACAAATGGCCCTTCGTAAGTAGGGGTTCATTTTTCCCTGGGATCACCTTGAGGTAGAATAATGCGCTTGATTACCAGGTCCCCAACTTGATACTCTTGTCGTCTGACTTTCTTGTTAAATGCCTTGATCATCAGTTTTTGGTATGTCTGACCATGACAAATAGCAGTAAGTCTCTTTTCGTCAATTAGGTTCAGCTGATCAAGTCGGGTCTGAATCCAGTCGTTTTTGCTTAAACCTGCATCCTTCATGATCCGAAGAGAGGGTATCTGAACTTCAATAGGCAAGACTGCCTCCATGCCATAAACCAATGAATAGGGTGTTACCCTTGTTGACGTCTGTGCTGAGGTACGGTACCCATGAAGAGCAAATGGTAATGTGATCGGTGGGAATAGAACTGACTATTTTTGAGTGCTGGTTCGCGTTTTGCGTTTGTCTTTGCAAAATGTCGCGGTAAGCAAGAGTCGCCACCGTCTTTTATTTTATCCAACAAGGAAAGGACAAAAGCACAGAAAAATTCCTTTTTGAGATATTTCTCGGGTTCGGGAGGTAGATTATAGAAAGGGAAGATGCTAGCACCCTTTCTATCCGTGGTTATCCACGGGCTCTTAGGTACTTGCTCATTATGTTTTCAAAAGTTTGCTTTTCTTTGTGATTGTGTGCTTTGAAAAGAGTTTTTGTTTTGAAGAGAGTGTAAGTGCGAAAAGTTTTGTTTTTTTGTTTTCAAAAGAGCAAGTACTTAAGAACATCTACCTACTCAAAAAGGAATTAAACTGTACAAGTGTCCTTTAGACAATGCTATCCCACTATTGAGGAGTAGGTAGCATCGTCGTTGGAGTTTTCGGGTCAATTCGATTAAGGGACATGTGGTCACTAAAGCAATGTTATGATGCCTTAGCGGTAACCCTAATGTCTTAGATCATTTTATCTGAGGCAACCGTTTCGAGGCAACTTATGATCTTTGGACAAGAAGGCGACCTCTAAAACTTCCTATACTCAATGACCACGTTCGAGGCAACCAAGTGAGGCGTACCCTAGGAGTGGCATGTGCGAGTCTATTGTTTTTCAGTTATATTATCTTTGTACATGTCATGGTGAGCTACTGTTGATTTTAAGTTAAAAATTGATCTTGTCATGCATAGCCTATTATTCAAACATCTAATAGTTAATAGTTGCAGAATATAAATTGCGAAAAATAAATCTAAGCTATTACAAGGCGTCGGGTATTTACATCGCCAAAAACAAACCCTTGAAAATTAAATTACGGAAAGTAAATAAAAGCGGTAAATAAAATCCTAAATTAAAACTATTACATCCTCGGAGAAATTACAATTATATGGATCAAAGATAATTCGCGCGAGAAAAATTGAATCGGAATGTCCTTTAGGGTTTTGACCCTTTTTATTCAATAAAGCATATTTTTGTTATTTTTTGAATTAAAAAAAAGTAGTCTAAGTTAATAATTAAATTAAATGAAAATATTTTTGAGTTTTATTTTTATTTAGGAAATAAAATAAGAATGGTTAAAAACATTAAAAAACCTAATTCTAAATCAATTTTAATTTATTGCAAAATATATTGTTATTAAACCTATTTAAACTATATAAATTAATTAGTGATTTATTTACAAAAATAAAAAATAAATTAGTGGAATTAAAAAATATTTTTTGTTGTTTATGATTTTATGAAAAAAAGTTAGTTTGTTAATTAATTAATTAAGATGATAATAATAATAAAATAAAAATAGGAAAAATAGTGAGGAAAAAAAAAAGAACAAACTCAAAGAGGGGGTGTGGGCCTGAAGAGGTTGTATGATCAGCAAATTTGGCCCAATTTCATCCCAGCCTGTTGGACTTTTTGGATCCATTGCGTGCTTGTTGACTAGGGAGTATGGTGGTCCTTCAATCTGGTTCATTGGATCTGCCTGGGGGGGCCACTTGGCAGTTTAGATCCAGAGGCGTTTGATGGTCCATGTTTGGAATGCTACACCTGAATATATGGAGAAAAAATATAACAAGGTTTTGGGGGACCTGGGATTCGAACCCAGGTCCCAAGGGACAATTCAACTAGCGCGCTACCAACTGAGCCATGATGTTAACCTGTTAGTGGAATGAGACGCAAATAATATATTCAAAACCAACAATTATTCCCTGCAAAAAATAAAAAAAACACGCTATGATTCAAATTGTCCAATCACGCCCAGCCACATGATCGTCTTCTTCATATCACCCTGGTTCGTTTACCTGCGGATTTTGTTCCGCAGGAAGATTCTTAGCATCTCTCAAAAATCCATCCTAGGTCACAAAAATACAAGCTATGACCATCATTGGATTCGTCTCTCTCCCCTGAACTCATCCAAGGCCATTATTGGCCTTAATTTAACCTGTATGAAGAATGCCCAAAAACAAGAACAAGAACCCTAGGTTCTGGATATGGGGTTAGAGGTCACGAAAATAAAATCAAACAATGCAGTTTGCTTAGGAATTTAATGGCCAGTATGAATATGCAAGAAATTTGGCACAGGGATGCAGGAAAACTGAGTTACGATTCCATGTGCAGAGAAATGTTCATGGAGACTTACAGTGCGTTATGGGCGATGAAAAGGCTTCCTTTTGATTGGTATAGCTCCACTGGATGTCAAGAAAGAGAGCTACGTTTTGCTTTTGGTCTGAATTCGCCTCTAAACCAAAATTCGATCACCACTTTTTCAAGGTTTTTTGCAAACTTGTTCTGGCCGTTTCCACAGAGTTTTTGTGTGTCTCTTAGGTTTGTGAGGCTTGCTTGCATATAATGGAATGATTCTAGGTCAAAATATGGGCCAATATCCATGTGCATTGAAGAATTAGGATTTGATCTTGATCACCATAACCATGTTTCCAAATATAGGCAAGATCTAATTTTTTTGTGCACAAAAAGCCAAGGTACGAGTTTGATTAGGTGTTATATGATATATGCAAGCTGTACAAATCACAAAGATACCATTTCATTAATTTTTGGATTTTATTTGAATTAATATAGAATTAAAATGAATTAAATCAATAAAAATTAAATAAAATAGAAAAATAAATTTTTGGTCATGAAATTAAATATGAGACACGTGTTTGGCATGACAAGACCAAATCAAGTGGAAAAAAAGTGGGCCCTTTTGTCAAAAATTGGAGTTTTGAGGATAGTTGACTTTTGGCAATTTTGGAAAAATGTCTAACTTCAACAATGCATAACTTGTTCAATTTTGAACTTTTTGATGTGTTCTTGGACTTTTTAGAAACCTTGAGATGTACTCTAATCAACCCTTTTTGTCTCATCTCATTTTTATGTTCCATGCTCAAGTTATAAGCTTTGGCAAAAAAGGTGTTTTTGTTGACTTTCAAAAATGACATATAATGTCCAAATTTGTAACTTTTTGTGAGAGAATTTCTTGATCTTGGGGTGTGAATATGGATTGTAGGAAAGTGCATCCTATTCAAAATGAGCTTTGGATGGGTCATTTCTCATAAAGTATGAGAAAGTTATGCTTGGTCAAAGTTGAGTTGACTTTTCCAACAAAACCCTAATTTAACAACTTTTGAATCTTGATGAATCTTGAGCAATCCTTGATGAATCATGATCAACCCTTGATCAAATGATGAACTATCCTTCAAAATGAGAATGTTGACAAAAAATCTTGAGGTTTGACTGTATTTGGGACGCAGTTGACTTTTGCCCTAGCATAGTCGATTTTTGGACCTCTTGAGCAATTGACTGACCAAACTTTCTCTGCAAGGATTGAAAATTGACATGGATGAACTTGAGAACATATTAGGACATTGGGAAGCACTTGAGACCATTTGGATGTAAGGACCTTGATGCAACACAAAACCCTAATTTTGACTTGACTGCCTTAGGAGGTGATTTGATTGTCCAACCCTTGAGCCAACTTTGGGCAACTTGAAGATTATTCTTGACATGTCTTGAGGAATATGGGAGGGCAAATTTTAGGGTACAACAGTTTCCCCTGTTCAATTTTCTTAAGCCTGGGGATATAGATTGGCTTTCGAGCCTTACGTGATCCGAAGGCGGAAGATAATTGAACACTAGAGTGCCCAGAAATTTGCACTCGCATGGTGTAGTATCAGCATTGTGATGTTGGGAATGGGCTTACAGGTGCCATTTGGAGATTGCTGGTAGGAGGATGGGCTTACAGATGCCATCTGCAGGAGTGTCGATCGCATAAGATATTCCTTAGTGAGAACTTGCATACCTGTTGTTGTAGAAGATTCCGCCGGGGAAGTCTAACTTTTGTTGAGATTTAGGAACTTACCTGTACTTCAACTGAGAGAATGCCTCGGCTGAGTATTAAGAACCTGTCCATAATTCAACTGGGGGGTAATCTTCATCAAGATCTAGGAATTGTCTCGTGCTCACCGGGAGTATACCGTTGAGGTTATAGAACTCGTCCACACTATGACGGAGGAAAACATCAAGATCTAGGAACTGACTCGTGCTCACCGGGAGTATACTGTTGAGGTTATAGTACTCGTCTACACTATGACGTAGGGAAGCATCTTCACCAAGATCTAGGAACTGTCTCGTGCTCACCGGGAGTATATTGTTGAGGTTATAGAACTTGTCCACACTATGACGGAGGAAAACATCAAGATCTAGGAACTGACTCGTGCTCACCGGGAGTTACCGTTGAGGTTATAGTACTCGTCCACACTATGACGTAGGGAAGTATCTTCATCAAGATCTAGGAACTGTCTCGTGCTCACCGAGAGTATACCGTTGAGGTTATAGAACTTGTCCACACTATGACGGAGGAAAACATCAAGATCTAGGAACTGACTCGTGCTCACCGGGAGTATACCGTTGAGGTTATAATACTCGTCCACACTATGACATAGGGAAGCATCTTCATCAAGATCTAGGAACTGTCTCGTGCTCACCGGGAGTATATCGTTGAGGTGATAGAACTCGTCCACACTATGACGGAGGAAAACATCAAGATCTAGGAACTGACTCGTGCTCACTGGGAGTATACCGTTGAGGTTATAGTACTCGTCCATACTATGACGTAGGGAAGCATCTTCATCAAGATCTAGGAACTGTCTCGTGCTCACCGGGAGTATACCGTTGAGGTTATAGAACTCATCCACACTATGACGGAGGAAAACATCAAGATCTAGGAACTGACTCGTGCTCACCGGGAGTATATCGTTGAGGTTATAGTACTCGTTCACACTATGACGTAGGGAAGCATCTTCATCAAGATCTAGGAACTGTCTCGTGCTCACCGGGAGTATACCATTGAGGTTATAGAACTTGTCCACACTATGACGGAGGAAAAATCAAGATCTAGGAACTGACTCGTGCTCACCAGGAGTATACCGTTGAGGTTATAGTACTCGTCCACACTATGACGTAGGGAAGCATCTTCATCAAGATCTAGGAACTGTCTCGTGCTCACCGGGAGTATACCGTTGAGGTTATAGAACTTGTCCACACTATGACAGAGGAAAACATCAAGATCTAGGAACTGACTCGTGCTCACCGGGAGTATACCGTTGAGGTTATAGTACTCGTCCATACTATGACATAGGGAAGCACCTTCATCAAGATCTAGGAACTGTCTCATGCTCACCGGGAGTATACCGTTGAGGTTATAGAACTTGTCCACACTATGACGGAGGAAAACATCATGATCTAGGAACTGACTCGTGCTCACCGGGGGTATATCGTTGAGGTTATAGTACTCATCTGCACTATGACGTAGAGAAACTGTCGAGATTGAGAACCTTATCTGAAATTCAACCGAGGATAATTCAATTGAGATTTAAGAACTGGTCAGATCTTCAATTAAGCTGGGAACTTAACTGCATCTTTCCTGAAAGGTAAAGGTCAGTCATATGCAATGCATGATATGGATCAAGCAATGATGTTCTCAACATAAATGAGATTTTATGGTATGATGCGTATATGCATGTATCATGATGTATGGAAATGTGATGTTTTAGCTGGGGAAAATAAATCCCGGAGCTGCTGGAGAATAAAGTAGAGTTCTTCGTTTCTGCTGGGGATGATGAACGAAGATAATTGTGAGAAGAAGCCTGCGGGAGAGAAGAACTCCGTTGGGGAATAAACTGATGAAGATATTACTCTAAGGGGAGTTACTCTATGGGGAAGAGATGCTTTGCTGAGATTTTAACGATAAACTCCGCTGGGGATCCCGTTGATAAGCTCTGTTGGGGATTTTAATGATGAACTCCGCTGGGGATAGAAAGAACTTTGCTGGGGATGACCTTTCAGTTGCAACTTGCTGAGGATAACCCAGTTAGACTCTTGTGGGGATAACCTCTGAGTTTGGCTGAGGAGACTTATTTGTGCTTCGCAAGGGATAAGCTTCCAGAGTCTACTGGGGAAGATGATTCAACTCCATTTGGGGAAACTTTTTTAGACTGCGCTGGGGAAGTGACTCCATTGTGGTATCTTGTATTCCGCCGGGGAACATTCTTATATTCTGTTGAGGAATATTAAGATTGTCGGGGATGCTCTTATACTTGCTGGAGAATATCTTTATACTCCGTTGGGGAATATTAAGACCTTCTGGGGATACCAAACCTTTTGATGGTAGATCAACTCTGCTTGGGAAGAGTATTGCTGATTTGTTCATAGTTGCAAGTTTCAGCGGGGAGATCTACCAGTACTGCTTTGCTTTGTGGGGAGTAACGATATCTTAGTCACATTCTTCAGCTGAACTTATCTTGGTACCTTGGTGGACAGAGCAACCATACAACTCAGATAATTCTTATTGCCCCTGTTTCTGATATTACCAGTAATTCGTCTTTCGTTTCGCATGTAAGTATTTATGATCAACAATCAATGTCAAATGCATATATCAAAAATGAAATTTGGACGTTCTTTGCAAAACAAAACAGATAAAGGAAAAAACAATTTGAAATTTGTCTGAAAATGAGTTTGTATTGATTTTGAAGTTTGCTTGTAAATAGGTGCTTTTGTACAAGAGGCTGACGTCCTAGTAAGAGAACACCGCTGAACAAATAGAATTTATACAGTTTGTGAAAAGAAAAACAAAATAGCTATGTGAATAATCCCACTGGGTTCCGACTCTGCTATTGCCTTTATATCTTCAAGCATCTCATTACTTTGCTGCTTAGTTGAAGATGAATCTGATTGATTAGTGTTGTCTGAGCCTGATAGTTGATACCGAAGTCTGGATGCGAGGTGATCCAATGAGACATAGTATTACGCTTTAATCCCTAACTTTTTCCTGGAGCGCCCTTTCGGGTTTTCAGTCCACCGGGATACCCATTTTTTCCCAAGCCGCCTTTTCAGGTTTTCGACTTGTCGAGTGTACAGATTTTTTTCATTTTCATCCCTTATTTTTGCCCGAACCCTTTTGGTTCGCCGGGAAGCCCTTATTTTTGCCTAGGCCAGTCAACCTAGCGGGTCTTTGATTATGCGTAGCATCTTTTTACTATGTCTGCATTGACGGGGTGAGGAAGGTCGTCACCATCCATGGTGGTTAGAATCATAGATCCTCCTGAGAAGATGTTCTTAACCACAAATGGCCCTTCGTAAGTAGGGGTCCATTTGCCCCTGGGATCACCTTGAGGTAGAATAATGCGCTTGATTACCAGGTTCCCAACTTGATACTCTTGTCATCTGACTTTCTTGTTAAATGCCTTGATCATCCGTTTTTGGTACGTCTGACCATGACAAATAGCAGTAAGTCTCTTTTCATCGATTAGGTTCAGCTGATCAAGCCGGGTCTGGATCCAGTCATCTTCACTCAAACCTGCATCCTTCATTATTCTAAGAGAGGGTATCTGAACTTCAATAGGCAGGACTGCCTCCATGCCGTAAACCAAGGAATAGGGTGTTGCCCCTGTTGACGTCTGTGCTGAGGTACGGTACCCATGAAGAGCAAATGGTAACATCTCGTGCCAGTCTTTGTATGTCACTGTCATCTTCTGCACAATCTTCTTAATGTTCTTATTAGCTGCTTCAACAGCCCCATTCATCTTCGGCCGGTAGGGAGAAGAGTTATGATGCTGTATCTTGAATTGCTCGCAGAGCTCAGTGATCATCTTGTTGTTGAGATTGGTTCCATCTAATGATCCTCTCTGTTACACCGTATTGACATATCAGATTGTGCCGAATGAACCGTGCCACGACGTTCTTGGTTACGGTAGAAAAGGAAGCTACTTCAACCCACTTGGTAAAGTAATCAATCGCTACCAGGATGAAACGATGCTTGTTGGATGCCGTAGGTCTGATCTCGCCGATCATATCAATGCCCCACATTGCAAAAGGCCAAGGTGCCGTCAAGAAGTTCAGAGGAACTGGAGGTATGTGCACCTTATCAGCATAGACTTGGCACTTGTGACATGTCCGAGAATGCTGATAACAGTCGGTTTCCATTGTGGACCAGTAATATCCTGCCCGAAGGATTTTCTTTGCCATGGTGTGTCCCCTGGAGTGAGTCCCGAAAGTACCTTCATGTAGCTCTGCCATGATCCTTTCTGCTTCATTCTTATCCACACAACGTAGTAAGGTTGAATCATGGTTACTGTTGTACCCCAAAATTTGCCCTCCCATATTCTTCAAGAAATTGCCAAATCAAAGCTACAAAGTTCCCCAAGGGTTGCACAGTGCAAAGGTCTCCTATACAGTCAAGATTAGGGTTTGTGTTCTGATCATGAAAATGAAGTTTCCAAAGGTCCAATCAAGTCTCACATGCTTACAAATATGGTCAAGCATCCTCATATCAAGTTTCAAGGCTTTCAGCTCAAAATTGCACAGTCAAAAACCCTAATTGCACTATAGTCAACTGTAGGGGCAAAATGGTCATTTGGCAGTCAAAAGTTCAAATTTTTGGTCAACATATCATTTTGAAGCCACAAACATCATTTGATCAATGCTTGATCATGATTCTCAAAGCTTGGCTCAAAAATCATCAAAATGCAAAAGTTTCCTTATTTGGACAGCTGAAAAAGTCAACTGAAATTGACCAGGGCATAACTTTCACATGGATTATCAGAAAAATTCCATCCAAAGCTCATTTTGAAGAGAAAGACATTTCCTACAACTCATCTTCATACTTCAAGTCCAAGAAATTCTCTCACAAAAAGTTATCAATTTCAACATTATAGGTCATTTTCAAAAGTCAACAAAAAGAGACTTTAAGTCAAAGACCATAACTTGAGATTGGTAAATCAAAATGACATGGGACCAAAGGCATTGGTTAGAGGACTCAAAGACCTTTCCAAAATGTCCAAGAACATGAGCAAAGCTTAAAAAGTGAGCAAGTTATGCCTTGTGGAAGTTGGGAAATTTTTGGATATTTTGAAAAGTCAACATTGATTCAAATGACCTAAAATTGCTAATGGGCCCATTTTTCTTCCACAATTCATTATCCAAGGCATGCGCACGACCATTTGGCCCAAAGGGAAGTTTTTCTTCATTTTATTTATTTATTTGGATTTTTATTATTAATAATTCATTTAAATTAATTAAAATACATGAAAAATGTTAAACCTAATATTTCAAATCTTTTTATGCATATAATATCTCCAAGATTTTGTGCAAGTCAGATTAGGAAAGAATTGAAGATAATTGGTCATGATTTGAACTAAGTTTGCATGAAAAGATTAGAAAATATTTTGCCATTAAAATCAAATATTGGATTCATGGTTACAAGGCTTTTGGACTCAAATCTTTAACCTAATCCATTCATACATAGAGGCATAATGAAAAAAAACCTAATAAAAAGGGAATTCATACATCATGGTTTCTACACCTTGCTGTCACGTACAAACACCAACCCCATTTACACAAGAAAAATGGGCACTCTCACTCTACATTTTTTCTAAATCAAATCCTTATTTCTATTCTTGAGTCAAACCACTTTTTCACCCTTCCTTCACATGTACAGTATGTTCTCCAATAAAAACTATACACCAAATTCGATCACTATTCTTCACCGCCGTGTTCTAATCCAACCTTACACAAACACCAATCTTTCAAACATAACCAAAAAATGACAGCGGTGAATCAAAAGAAAAGGAGAAGAAGCTACGGAGAGAGACACAAAACAGTTGCGAATCCAAATGGAAGAAAGCGAGTCCGAATGGGGCGAGTTGACTCGTGAGTGCCTCATCAACATCCTATCTTGACTCACCGCCGAGGATCAATGGCGCGATGCGATGCTCGTTTGCAAATCATGGTTCACCGCTTTCCAGGAACCCTCTCTCCACTCTGTATTCAACCTCGAACCGTACTTCGACTCGCCATCCGAGTCACCTCGCCGGTGGACCCTCCAATTCGAATCCAAAATCGATTCCATGCTTCTATCTACCGTTCAATCCCCTCATCAATTCCTCACCCAGATTCGCATTCGACACTGCTCTGATCGATCCCTCAATCTCGTTGCCCAAAGATGTCCAAATCTTGAGGTATCGTCTATAAGACCGCTGCCCAGATCCGCAAACCTCCTCCATCGAGCAACCAACAGCCCCCTCCGCCGCTTCCTTGCGTTCCCGGCTGCGGACCATCACTCCAACATTGCCGCCATTCAACGTATTCCTTCTCTTCTTTTAACTGATTTTGAATGTGTTGTTGTCACAGGTTTGGGTTTTGGACGTTTGAAGATTAGAAGATAAAGAGAAGAAGATGAGAGTATTGGGAGAAAGGACAAGAGGTTACGGTGGAAGAAAGGAAATAGAGATATTGTTTACCTTGGGTTTTGGTAAACAACCGCTGATCCTCCAAATGGTTACTTATTTGGTTACTCGCAGGATCGATCAGATTGATCCTAGGACATAGGTTGATTTTGAAGTTTGATTGAATTGGATAAGGCTTTAAACAAAAAGGCTTTAAATGAAATAAAGAGGCTTCAAGTAAATTGCATGAAGAAAGGACTTGGTAAAATAAATAAGGCTTAAAGTAAAAGGCTTCGACAGGAATGTAAAGAGGAAAGCAAGTAAATTTCTGGAAAAGTAAATGACTTTGATTAATAAAATTGGTGTTTCACACATACATTTCTCAACAATTCTTTCTCACACGCTGGGTACTCGAATCTATATGAGTGACTTTGTATAGAATTGTGAACACACGCGAGAAACTACATGTCTACTACTATTTATACTAAAACATCCCAAGTAACCGTCGGGTAGTTACACTGCCTCGAGATGATTACACTTGGCACGTCTTCAACGTTCGACGCTTCAGATCTTTGCACGTTTGCACGTGGTAACTGCTGGAAACCGTTTTTCCTCCAAAAGCTTGAATTCCAAACTGCTCCACTCTGAACCATCGAACACTTTCGTCGAGAGACATCT
Source organism: Vicia faba (assembly GCA_948472305.1). Taxonomy (NCBI): domain Eukaryota; kingdom Viridiplantae; phylum Streptophyta; class Magnoliopsida; order Fabales; family Fabaceae; genus Vicia; species Vicia faba. The sequence goes on along the minus strand of OX451736.1, from coordinate 1,267,143,059 downwards.
TCGACGAGAAACTCCTTCGACGTCGAAGGCAACCAACTTCTCCCTTGGAAGAAATCTTCTAAGTACTTTGCCATCTTTCGACGGGCATTTCGACAGACTTAGCCAGTCAAAAACATCTTTCAGCTTTAATGGCTGACATCAACAAAACAAAGGTGTCGAATTTAGGAGCCAACAAATTGCCCCCCAAGAATGCCTTATTTCGACTCTGAAAGAAAAAGGCATTCTTTGAAACGCCATTCGACACCTGTCTTTTCACGCTTAGTCACAAATTAACTTGTGCACTTTTTGTTGTTTTCTACCAACTATTGGCAATCCCAAGAAAACCATCATTTATCCGTACCTAGGACGTCACTTTCAGTACGGCGCGCAGTACCAAACGTCATTTCAGAATTTGTCATTATGACAATTCCCAAAAACGAGGACGCACGCTGCGTCCCTCTATTTCTGCAGAAACGGCTAAAACAACAGGGGGCTGCCACGCGTCCCACTAACTCCTGCAATAATTAAATGGCATTTAATGTCCTCGTTATTGGGGATTTTTCCCCACTACTATAAATAGCAGTAAGTACCCCATTGTGGGACTTTTTACGCCATCTAGCCTTTCAAACTTCTCTGTTTTCATACAAGCTTGTTATCTTTGCAGAAACTCTTCCTCTTTCACTTCGTCTTCAACCTCAACTCTAACAATGGCATCTGCTTCCAATGCTCCTGGCGCTACTGTACCATCTGAAAATGCTAAACCCAAGGTTTTCGTCACTGCTCCAGTAGTAACTTCTACAGGCAAACGAAGGGTTCCTGAACCCTTGGACATCGCCGTTCGCGACGCCTACTCACGCCACTTGATGATCCCGGTTGGATACTCCAACCAGATCTTTGCAATGTCTGGACCCATGTATCCAAGTATCTCTGAGGCTATGAAGATCAAGAGCTATTTCCCGGTAGTTGAGAAACTCAAACCGGTTGCATGCGCCAAGAAAGACGCAGAAGACAATGAAGATCCTGCACATGAAAAAATCGACCTCCGCTTCTTCAACAGAGGTGTTAGGGCCTTCAGGTCTGGCCCTAGCCTTACTCCTGATTACGTTGCTTGGCTAGCAAAGATGGAGAAGCACCAAACTTCGATCTGGAAGGATATGGGGATCTTCGACCTAGTGATGCTGTCGAAGACAGGTTTGAACTATTCTCCGGAGATGCTGATAGCTTCTCTGCTGTTCTGGGACTACTCCCACTTTACTTTCCATCTTCCCTGTGGGATGCTAACCCCCACACTCTTCGATGTGGCCGCTATTACTGGCCTTCGACCCACCGGAGACTACTTCGATCCGGAGGAGATGTCGGAGGATCAAATTGGCTTCTCTGAGACCAAACCAACATACACCACTTTCATCAACCACTATCACGACAAGTCGACAGATACTGTGTCAGATGTCGAACACATAGCGTTTCTAGCCCTATGGCTGACTCGCTTTGTATTTTGCTCGAAGTCTTTACAGGTGACCAAAAAGATGGTCACTCTTGCTACTCAACTGCATCATCGCCAAAACATCTGTTTGGCAGAACTGATTCTGGCTAGCCTCTATGATTCGATCAGCAATGGGGCAACCCTTCTAAAAATTATCGAGAACAGGGCCAGCTTGCTACTTGCTGGGCCTTTTTGGCTGCTCCAACTGTGGCTAAATGCCACTTTCGAATCTTTCTTGCCTAAGAAGGTTCAGATAAATGAGCAGGCTCCAGAGATAGCGAACAGACGCGTCGAAGGGACCAGGCTGGCTCTGTTGACGCCTATGGAAGATGGACTGGAGTTTCAGCAAACCTTCACCAACTTCGTTCTGATGTTTGCTCGAAGGAAGGAGTTTGTTTCCACTATGGCTCCATTTGCTCGACGGCAAGTAGGCCCAGCATGGTTCACAAGGCCACATCCAAGGACGTCGAGTGGTCCTAATGTTGACGAACATACAATACTATGGGAGGCGTTCCTTACACCAAGGATCATGCCTCTTCGATTCAGGAGCTCTAAGACTCATTTGAGTCTGATTGCATACCAACCAAACCTGGTATCTCGCCAGTTTGGTATTATCCAAACCCTACCTTCTCCGATTTTTCAAAGAGAGAAGTCTATGCTGTACTTCTGCAATGATTACACCGAAGAAGCGGCCATTAAGCATATCGGAAGATATGCTGGTCGAACAGTTCTCTCGTTGTTTGACTACCAGCTCAATTTTCTTTGCTCACCATCCTTCGAGGAGTGGTGGAAAAGCTATTATGCTGAGGCGTTCTTCAACGAGAAGGACTTCATGGATGAGCTGCAGAAGTCTTTTGTCCTTGTGTTGGACAAAATAAAGAAATGTAAGTTCATGCTCTCACATTACTTTTGTCTTTCTCTTCGACTGCTAGCCTGTTAACCATTTATTTGCTTTCAGTTGTTCGAAAGCCTGTAGCCCAGAAGGCTACAGAAGGCCAACAGGGAGGGGGCCCTTCAACAAAACCTCCACCGCCGGCGAAGACTACAGCGCCGGCGAAGACCACAAGCAACCAACAGGGGGAAGGCTCTTCGAAGAAGCCTTCTATATCGGTAACCAGACTTTCATTATTTCCTCCTGGCTTTCGATTTTTGATTTTCGATGCAATTATTAAATCGAATTCCCATTGGTTTTCTAGGCACCTTCTCCCAAGAAACGACCAGCACTGGTGGTCGAATCTGGGAGCGAAGAAGAAAGTGATTCTCCTCCTGCCCCCCTAAAAAGGTGAAAGTTGACGAAGGATGCTCCTGTTCCTGCTCCTGCTCCTGAAGGTCGAACCATCAGAATAAAGGTTGCTGGGAGAAAGCCTAGGCCACCTCCAGTGATCATTGAGGAGCCAACGGAGGAGGAACTGAACGTTCTTCTTAACAAGCCCGTCGAAAGCGACAACTCCAGCCCTGGGGCTGAAGCTAATTTACAGGTAATCTCTTAGACCCTTTTTTAACTTAGGTATAGATACCCGTACTCGATTGTGTCTCTTTCGATCTCTGAAGATTTGTCTTCTTTCCTTTTTCAGGACACCACTGAAAGTTCTCCGCCAAGGACCTCTGAAACGCTGGAGTCTGCTGAACTCAGCAGGCCACGAGAAAAAGGCTTGGGAAATGACGAAGCCCATACTGAAAATGAGGCCAATGCTGAAACGGTAGAAAAACCAGCGGAGGAACCTCAAACGGAGGAACAACAGCCAGAAGCGATTCAGGTGGTGAATCTGTCAGAAGAGAATCATGAAGAAAGGGACCAAGGCAATGCTGGCGAAGAAAATCAAGGTGCTGCTGGCGAAGAGAACCAAGGTGACGCTAGCGAAGAGCACCACGGTGACGCTAGCGAAGAGCACCAAGGTGACGCTAGCGAAGAGCACCAAGGTGACGCTAGCGAAGAGCACGCTAACGAAGAGTACCAAGGTGACGCTGGTACTGCCCCAGTCCGAGTCGAAGAGCAACAAATCGAAGCACCTAACACTCAACAGCCTCAAACCCAAGATAATGCTGTTGCAAGGGTTACCTCAACGAAGCACAGGTCTAAAGAGGACTTGGAACTCTTGAAACAAACTGACCCTGTTAGCTACCTCAACGCAATCATCGAGAGCAAGAGTTCGTCTGACGCTAGTCAGGAGGTTCCTACCCTGTCGGGGAAGTCTACTGAAACCTCTCCTCTTGATGACGCTTTGGCGAAGGTTAAGGCCCAGTTCTTCAAGAAGGACTTGATGAAGGCTTTAGAGGGGGACCCCACTGCTCCATCATACTTGAGGGATGTTTTGAACTCTGTCGACTTGTTAGCTGTAGCTCCAGAAGTTTCAGGCTTGATCATGGAGTTACACTCTATGATTGATCAAGTCTCAGCAGATTACAGGCGCCAAAGGGGTTTCAATAGTCAGCTTGAGGTGTTGTATGGCAAAAGCTCCTCTGCGTGGACTGCTGTTTCGGATACGACTTCTCGAATTGCGGAGTTGTCGAAGCAAAAAGCATCTACGCAGGAAGAAGTCGATGCCATTGATCGAGAGAATGCTTCCTTCAGGGCACAAATCGAAGAAATAGAGGCTAAGATAAATTCCAACACTAAACGCAAGGAGGAACTTCTTTCGACCATCTCAGACACCGAGAGCCAAACTGAAATCAAACAAGGCCTGGAATTCGCTGAGAGAGCCCAAGGCCTCGACGCTCAGATTGCCAAACTAGTGCAGGAGAACGCCTGGTGCAAGAAAAGGTTGGAGCTGCAGCAAGCCAAGTACCTTCGACTCAAGGACTCTATTCCCTTTTGATCGATTCTCTTTTGTAACCATATTTTGTAATCTATATTCGACAACATTGCCATCTTGGCTGAAATTTATAAAATTTCCATTTTGGCATTTTTATGGTTAATTTAGTTTTGTTATTTTATTTTTATCTCTTGAAGTATAGGTTTGTATTTTTTCAAATATTTACCATTTACTCTCAAGAGCCTTTTATCTCCACTTAACTCTTCGACTTCATAGGCTCCACCAGAAAAAGTTTGGATAACTCTGAAGGGTCCTTCCCATTTGGGTGACCATTTCCCCATGCTTCGATCCCTTCGATCCATGGGAAGAATTACCTTCCAAACTAGTTCTTCAGGCAAAAATACCTTAGGTTTTACCTTTTTATTATAAGAGTCTTCTACTCTTTTTTTCTGAAGCCTGAGTAGGTCGAGAGCGCGTAATCTCTCTTCATCTAAATCCACCAGTTCGTCTAACATCATATTCCAATAGACTTCAGAAGGAATATCATAATGCCTCTGAACCCTTGCAGATTGAAGACAAATTTCTGCTGGCAACACTGCATCATGGCCAAAAGTTAGCCTATACGGTGTTGTACCAGTGGCTTCTTTTGGGGACGTTCGACAAGCCCATAAAATCTGGTCTAACGTCTTGTGCCAATTCTTTGGTTTCTTCCCAACATGTTTCTTTATCAAGCCAATCACCACTTTGTTAGCTGCTTCGACTTGACCATTCGCCTGTGCATAATAAGGCGTTGATGTTAGGAGTTTGAAACCTGTTTCCTGAGCAAATTCCTGCATCTTTCGACCAGTGAAAACTGACCCTTGATCAGTTGTTATCGTCTCAGGGATTCCATACCTAAAGATAATGTTCTTTTGAATAAATTCAATGACATTTTCTTGGTCTACATTGACTAAAGGGACAACTTCGATCCACTTAGTAAAATAGTCAATGCCTACCAATATGTATTTCTGACTCTTTGATGATGCTGGTCGAATCTCTCCAATGAGATCCAACGCCCATCCTCTAAAAGGCCAAGGCTTCACTATCGAGTGAAGTTCGCTTGCTGGTACATGTTGGATGCCTGTATGAACTTGGCACTCTTGACAACCCTTGGCGAACTCAACACAATCTTTCAGCATAGTGGGCCAATATAGTCCTTGTCGAAACAACAACCATTTCATCTTATGGCCTGCTTGGTGAGCCCCACATGCCCCAGCATGCGTAGTCGAAAGGGCTATGTATGCTTCAGTTTCACTTAAACTTTTCAGCAACACCCCTTCAGGCGTTTTCTTGAATAACTCATTACCCATGAGTACATAACTCAACGCCCTGTATTTTGTTTTTCGTTCTGTCGAAGCTCCTGGATTTTGAAGATAGTCCATAATGGGTTTCCTCCAATCTTGCTCTGACAAATTATCTATGAACGAAATTTCGAAGTTACTTTGATCAGCATATCCTAGTCTCGTCGATTCCAAGTCTGTTGGTGATAGACAAGTTGCTTTTATCTTTTCTCGAACTTCGATTGCTCTTTGTAATCTCGTTTTTGAAATCTTATACCCAGATGCAATCTGTGCCAAGTCGTTGGCTATTTGATTTTCGACTCTGGGTATGTGTCGAATATTGACCGCTTCAAATTTTTTCAATAAACGATTTGCTATCACAAAGTACATAATGAGATTTTCTCTTATGCATTTATATTCCTTTGTGACTTGCTTAATGACTAACTCTGAGTCTCCCATTATTTCGACTCGAGTTGCCCCCAATTCCAACAATATCTCAAGGCCAGTAATTAGAGCTTCATACTCAGCCTCATTGTTCGAACAAGAACCTGATATTTTGTACTTGAATGTTGTTGGAATTTTATCTGGAGAAATAATCAAGACTCCTACCCCTGTTCCATCTTTATGGCTGGAACCATCGAAGTAGAATTTCCAAGGCTCTATCTCCACATAATTAATATCCTCAACTTGAATTGAGTGGTCGACTATAAAGTCTGCCACCACTTGTCCTTTTACTGCCTTAAGAGGCATAAAGGTCAAGGAGTATTCAGTTAATGCTAATGCCCACTTGCCGATTCGACTATGCAAGATAGGTTTCGACAACATATATTTGAAAACATCAAAATGAGACGAAACATAAACATCAACTGGTTTTATATATTGCTTGAGTTTTGTACAAGAAAAATACAGACATAGACACAATTTCTCAACTTCGCTATGTCTAGTTTCTGCATCGTTCAAAACTCTACTGAGATAGTAAATGGGTCTTTCGACTCCATTCTCATCTTCCTGGGCTAACATACTTCCCAGAGTTTTGTCGGATGCAGCTATGTACAATCTCATACTCCTATTGCTACAAGGAGGCACCAAAATAGGTGGCTTAGTGAGGTACCCTTTGATTTTGTCGAAGACTTCTTGTTGCTCCTGCCCCCATTCGAACCCCTCTTTATTCAGTCGAAGTAAGGGTGAAAAGGCCTGAGCTTTCCCACTTAGATTAGATATAAACCTCCTTAAGAAATTTATCTTGCCTAAGAGAGATTGCAATTCCTTCTTATTCGATGGCGCTTTCGCTTCCAGAATTGCCTTCGTCTTGTTCTGGTTGATTTCGATTCCTTTCTTGTGGACAACGAAGCCCAAGAAATCTCCAGCTTTCACACAGAACGCACACTTCAAAGGGTTCATCTTCAGACCATGTTCTCTCATTCTTTCGAATGATTGTCGAAGGTGGTCAATATGATTCTTCTTGGAAACAGATTTTATAACAATATCATCAATATATACTTGCATAAAAGTGTTAATAAAATCATGGAAGATAGTATTCATTGCTCGCTGGTACGTTGCCCCAGCGTTCTTTAGGCCAAAAGGCATCACTACCCATTCGTAAGTGCCTAAGGCCCCAGGGCATCGAAAAGCTGTTTTCGACACATCCTCTTCAGCAATGAAAATTTGATTATATCCTGAATAACCATCGAGCATACTCAGGTATTCATAACCAGCGGCAGAATCGACTAGCATTTCCGCCACAGGCATAGGATATTCATCTTTGAGGGTGGCAGCATTCAAATCTCTGAAATCTATGCACACCCTTAACGTACCATTTTTCTTAATTACTGGCACAATATTTGCAATCCATTCGACATACTTTGTAACACGGATGAATTTGCATTTCAGAAGTCTCTCGACCTCCGTTTTGATCTTCGACAGTATTTCAGGAGCGAAGCGCCTTGGATTTTGCTTGATTGGCTTCTTCCCAGGTTTGATTGGCAACTGAAGTTCTACCAATCCTCTGTCGAGACCAGGCATTTCGTCATAATCCCATGCAAAACAGTCTTTAAACTCTTTCAGCAATTGGATTACTTCCAACCTAAGTTCTGGATCGATTTTGGCGCTGATGTACGTTGGCCTTTTCTCTGATCCTTCGCCTAAGTTGATTTCTTCTAAAGGGTCTTGCGCTAACATTTTAATGTTGTTCGCCAAGGGGTCCTTTTCGAAGCCCAAAGGCTCATCGTCATAGATGGCGTCGAACCTCTGTTCCTGCATTTCTTCTGGCATGATATCAGGAGGTTTTGGATCGAAATCCTTTCCTGGGCCTACAGCGGATAATTGTTGATCATTGGCCTGTGTGGCCATGTACTTTACTTCGGCTTCGAGAGCCGTTATCATCTTGGTTTCGGCTACATAAGCCGAAATTCACTTCAAAGATAGTGACTCAGTCATTATCACTGAATTCACTTCCCCAACCTGTTGGTTGGATATCAGTTAACCCACTGAAGTCTATGTGGGACAAGTCTTCTCTGTCCCATTGGAAACCATGCTCAGGATGCAGGTATAGGGAACAAAAAGTGTTTGGCGCTGGCGCCATGTCGAAGTCAGGTGTTGGACATGGCCCTATGTGAGCCAAGTTCTTGTCGAAATCTGCCAAACCCAGGTGATTCACTTCGCCAAGGTAGTAGCTTTGATCTGCCTCTATGTTTTCGACCATCCCATCTGGACGCCATAGCAGCAGCCTTTGGTGCATTGATGAAGGCACAGCGCCAACACCATGAATCCACTCACGGCCCAACAAAAGATTGTAGTTGGGTTTGGCCGATATGACCATAAACATCGTTGGTCGAAGGATCGACCCTACTTTGATATCTAGCTGGATCACTCCCATAGTGGTCCCTATGCCGCCCTCATAGTTCGACAGGACCATGTTGTGAGGCTTAATCTCCTCATCCCTTTTGCCAATTTTCCTTAGCATAGAGTGAGGGATAATATTGATGGTTGCCCCACAATCGACCAATATTTTATTCACAGTAGTTTCTTCGAGCTTAGCCCTTATGAATAAAGGCTTGAGGTGATTTTTCATCGCCTCTGTAGGTGGCTCGAAGAAGCCATTTTGTTCCTCAGTAGTGCCATTGTCCATGACAAAATAGCACACTGGCCTATGTTTGGCCATTTCTTGCTCCACTTCCCAGTCACTTGCCTCGACCTCTACCTGTCGATTGAATTCTCTGGGCAGCACTGAAACTATATTCACCATTATATCCAAAGTATCATCAGACTCAGCATCGTCTTTGTCTTCGACTTCACTTTGGTTAGGCCAAACTAGCCTGTTGGTAACTGGCTCTCTTTCTAGAGGCTTCCTTTGTTTCCTTTGAGGAACATTCGAACTGGTTTCTGCCTTAGGTTCGTTGGCAGCCTCCCTTTCAGCTTTTCGTCTCCTTTGATATCTCCTCCATTGAGATCGAGACATAGGATTTTTACCTTTGTAGTTGCTGGACACTTGTGCAACCTTAGGTGCAGCAACTTGAGGCTCTTTCTTTTGAGTCAAATAGGAACCTCTTGGCACATCGAAAGAATGCCATTTCTCCTCACTTGGCCTTTTCCGACCAGAGGTTTTGTACCAAGTATCTACTGGCACATTTGTTGGAGGCCTAAAAGTCAATGGCCTCTTTTCTTGGTTAGAACCTCTTTGGGAGGCTCTTCTGGGATCATGTCGAAGGTCAACATTCTCCCTTCTCTTATTCGCTGCTCTTACGCCTTGAATGTGCTCAGCAGCTTTTTTATCAAAGATCGAACTGCATCTTGGACACAGCATCACCTCTGATTTCTTTTTCTGGCATCTTTGTAGAAAATCTGCCAAGTTTTCATTTTCCTGAGGGAAAGCAGTCTTATTGGCTTGTTCTTGCCTCATGGCCTCTTCTGATGCTTTTGGGTCAGAAAGTTCGACCATGTTGATATTCATTGTATCTTTGTTAGCAAGAGTTAACTGCTTCATTTGTATCTCCAGATTCTCCGTCTGGCCTTGAACGGTGGCCAAGTGGGAACTGGGTTTTGGTCCAGTTTTTTGTGCTTCAGCGGTCTCCGACTTCGGGCTTTCGACCGCTTTCTGGACAGCTTCAATTGTCTTTCTGGATAAATTTCCAGAAAAACTGCCAAAGATTGGCATGTTGATGTGGTCTTTTGAGACTTCGACCATGGTAATTCCTGGCTTCTTCGACTGGACCCTGGTTGCCTCTATCACGTTCACCTCAGAGGGCTCTGCATAGTGGGCTTCAGCCTGCAATGGATTTGAGTCGACAGCCATGGGGGTTTTGTCAGCAAACTTTAACCTCCCTTCCTCGATAGCGTCTTGCACAAGATTCCTGAAAAGAAAACATTGAGAAGTTTTATGGCCCAAAAAATTATGATATTTGCAAAAACCTCTCTTCTTTCTTTGATCAAGAGGAGGCAGTTTTACCCCTGGGGGTACTATCATTTGGCCATCTTTAACCAATAAGTCGAATATTTCATCACATTTTGTGATGTCAAAACTATAAGTCTTTTTTGGGAACCTATCGTTGGTCCTTTCTGGACCAATGGGATTTTTCCCACTTGAGGGAACTAACAGTTTACAAGAGTATGGTGGCCCTTGTTTCAGTTCTGCTAAATCGACTTCTCCTTCTTCGACAGTTAAAGTATGGTCGAAGGATTCCGGATCTTCGTCATCCATCTCAACGTACGCTATCCTCTCTCTCTTGTGAGTTTTCGTTGCCTTAGCTTTCTCAGCTTTGAGGCGTTCTACCTGTCGAACTCTATCGGCCAGTTGGGCCATGTCTCTTAGGTACTGGGTATCTATCTTCTTCCTAATGGAATAATCTAAACCGCCTGCGGCTATTTCGACCAACTCATGTTCTGGCACTTGTGTAAAACATCTCGCCTTGAGCAACCTAAACCTATTTAGATATTCGTCTATAGGTTCAGTGAAACGTCTCTGCACACTGGCCAGTTCTTTCAGGCTTATCTTGGTTTGCCCCATGTAGAATTGTTCATGGAACAATCTTTCCAACTGGGTCCAATGATGGATCGAATTGGGGGGGGAGAGTAGTAAACCAAGTAAAAGCGTTCTTTGTTAAAGAACTTGGGAAGTACTTGATCCTTAGGTTTTCGTTATTCGAAATATCTCCTGCTTCGATCAAGTATCTCGCTACATGCTCGACAGTAGATTCTGTCGTGTCCCCAGAGAACTTAGTAAATTTGGGGACTTTGCATCTAGGAGGTAAGTCCGTTTGTAACACGTATTCTGACAATGGAGATGTAAAGTTGGGCCTTCGAAAGCCCATGTTCATCCCATTCTGAGTCATGATCCTTTCGATCATGGTTGCCAGATTGTTTTCCAAACCCATGTTTTGGTATTGGATATGCTGAACCACTTCGTCAGCATTTTGGTTTCTGTTAACTAACCTTACCTCTGGGGTTATTACCCTAGGTTCCTCGACAGGTTGTTCCAATCGTGCCCTAAGGTTTTCTTCGACAGGCTGTTGAGCCTGGTTAATGGTGGTTTCTTCCTCTACAAATATCCCCTGGTTTCCCCTTATTTGCGCCCTTTGGGGTTGTCGCATAGGTTGGGGTACTCCAAAGAAGTCAGCCAAACGCGTCATTTGTGCTGTCACTTGCTGATTCGATTGAGTAGTGTTTTGTATTAGAGGGTTTAGCACCGTACTCAAAGTCTGTGCCAACATTTGCACCATATCATGGTTGCTTTCGTCCATTTGTTGCCTCAAGACCGCTGTCGAGGCATTTGTAAGGCCATGGGCTACTTGGGACGTTCCTCCTAAGAGTTGGGTCCTATTTCTATTCGCCATGCCTACTCCAGAGCCTTGGAGTGGCGAAGAGGCACTCACTAAAGGGTCTGAAAAAGTGGACGCAGCATTCGTCAGGCTTGCCACTTCAGAAGTTGGCATACCATAGAGTGGAATGAATCCTGGGGGAACGAAAGGCCTTGTGCCTAAATTTCCCCTTGGTGGGGGAGTTCCCAAAGGCATCCTGGGGCCTGTTAACGAAGTTATTGGCCCCGTGGTTGTGACCGATACTGCTGGTGTCGAACTAACATTTGTCGCTTCACTTACGGTCGTACTAACCGTTGCTCCCACACTCGTTTGTGGGATTTCGTTAGTGTTTGGCGGATTCGCCATCTCTTCCCTTCTTCTGGCAGTATTGTTATCGTTAGTGTATATTCTACCACTTCTCAATAACATACAACTCGAAAAGATGAGATTATTTTCAACAATCAACACACAGTCCCACCGGGTGTGCCAATTTGTTTACCTTGGGTTTTGGTAAACAACCGCTGATCCTCCAAATGGTTACTTATTTGGTTACTCGCAGGATCGATCAGATTGATCCTAGGACATAGGTTGATTTTGAAGTTTGATTGAATTGGATAAGGCTTTAAACAAAAAGGCTTTAAATGAAATAAAGAGGCTTCAAGTAAATTGCATGAAGAAAGGACTTGGTAAAATAAACAAGGCTTAAAGTAAAAGGCTTCGACAGGAATGTAAAGAGGAAAGCAAGTAAATTTCTGGAAAAGTAAATGACTTTGATTAATAAAATTGGTGTTTCACACATACATTTCTCAACAATTCTTTCTCACACGCTGGGTACTCGAATCTATATGAGTGACTTTGTATAGCATTGTGAACACACGCGAGAAACTACATGTCTACTACTATTTATACTAAAACATCCCAAGTAACCGTCGGGTAGTTACACTGCCTCGAGATGATTACACTTGGCACGTCTTCAACGTTCGACGCTTCAGATCTTTGCACGTTTGCACGTGGTAACTGCTGGAAACCGTTTTTCCTCCAAAAGCTTGAGTTCCAAACTGCTCCACTCTGAACCATCGAACACTTTCGTCGAGAGACATCTTCGACGAGAAACTCCTTCGACGTCGAAGGCAACCAACTTCTCCCTTGGAAGAAATCTTCTAAGTACTTTGCCATCTTTCGACGGGCATTTCGACAGACTTAGCCAGTCAAAAACATCTTTCAGCTTTAATGGCTGACATCAACAAAACAAAGGTGTCGAATTTAGGAGCCAACAGATATGCAGTTTGAGTCTTTTATTTTTTTATGTATTTGTTTCTTTATTATGTTATTTTTTGCAAATAAATATTGCCACGTGTCAGCATATGAGTGGAGGGAGGAATACGTTGGAGAACTCAACTCCCTTATCTTTCTTCAATTGGCGCCGTTTACAATCCATGTACAACACGCGCATCCGCAAGGTTTGGCAAGCATAGTGATTGGTAATGTTCAGGACCTGGGTTCGAGCCCCAGGTCCCCACCCCACATTCATATTATTTTTTCTTTGATAATTACATGCAGCTTCAGTATAAGGGCATACCATATGCCTTCAAAATCAAGCCATTCACAACGCTAAGGAGATCAATCAGAAGGCCACGATCTGGAAGACCCGGTGCACTATAGTCAACGCGCATACATACTAACCAAAAAGTCCACCAGGCCTAAAGGTTGATGGGCCAGATTGCTAAAGGAAACATCTCCTATTTGGGGTCTGAACCCCCCTAGGTTTGCATAATTTTTGCTTTCTTTATTTTTAATTCTATTTTTATTTTAATTATTACTTGTTTAATTAATTTATTATTTTCACAAAATACAATAAAAATCAGAAAAAAGGAAAAACACAATAAATATTTTTGTTTTAATATTTTCATGAATAAATTTGCATGTAATTAAATTTAGTTTTAAATTAGGTTAATTTTAATTCTTTTGATAAAAATCTAAAAAATGTAGAACTAGGGTTTAATTAATAATTTTTCATCCTTTTTATTTTTCTTTCAAATAATTAAATATTTATTTTATTTATTTTTATAATCAAATTTGCATGTAAAAATTAGGTTTAATTTAGGTTAAAATTTTCAATATTTCTTAATAAATTAAAAAAATAACTAGAATTAGGGTTTGCATCTTATTTTGATTTTAATTAATTCTCCCTTTTCATATTAAATCTAAAAAACATAAAATACCAAAAAAACAAATTCTTGCTTTCTTTTTAATTAATTAGTTCATCGTTAATTCAATTTTTGCAAAAGGGTCCAACGCCCTCGTTTCGTTCTTAATCTCTCATTAATTCGCGTACTTATTTTATTTTTTTATAATACTTATGTATTTCTCCCGAAGCCATGTAAATTACTTCTCGCATTTTTAATTCTTTTACTTTCTTTATTTTTCTGTCAAATCGGGTTCTGGTTAATTTTGGCGATATGGACCCGCGCCGTTTGTAATAGCTTAGAATTTACTTTCCCGCAAATATTTTAACTGTTAATAAAAGCATGAAAGAATGTATGGACAAAATAAAATCAAGCGTAGAACACCAATAACATGACAAGATAAATGCAAATGAAAACGACACACAAATCACACACACCACCCCTAGGGTACGCCTCACTGTTGCCTTGCCTCGAAAGGTGATCGTCGAGTAGAGGATGTCTTAGTAAGTCCTCATGATCCGGGAACCTGGCATGAGGGTAGCTTCTAAGGTGTCTTCCCATTGCTCTGGTGATCACCATGTCCCTAAACTCGAATTGACCCGAACACCTCCAACGGTGGTGCTACCTACCTCTCAATGGTGGGATGGCACTACTTTAAAGGACATTTACACAGACGAATTCCTTAGGGTAGGTAGACGACTCTAGATACTTGCTCTAAATTTCAAATCAAATTCAAAACTACTTTTCACACCGACACCTTTTCAAAAAGCTTTCGAAAGCAATTTTTCAAACACTCTTGAGGACCGATACAAGAGTCGAACTGAAATTTTCAAAGAAACTTTTTAAAAACCACAGTTGAAAAGCAAACAAACCATTTTTAAAAACACAAGTGAGCAAGTATCTAAGAGCCCATGGATAACCATGGATAGAAAGGGTGCTAACACCTTCCCTTTCTATAATCTACCTCCCGAACCGAGAGCAATCTCTATAAGGAATTTTTTTGTGCTTTTGTCCTTTCCATTTGGAGAAAATAAAAGACGGTGGCGACTCTTGCTTACCGCGACATTTCGCGAACCAGCGTTAAACAGTCAGTTCCAGATCCACCGATCACAGAACTGGCGACTCTGCTGGGGAGATAAACTTAAAGTGAGGTGTACCTTAGGGCTAGCTCATAACTATGTTTTCAATTGTTTTCCTTGTGTGCTTTAAATTGTGGGTTGCTTGGGAGTTCCATAGATCCTAACCCGGATCTGGGGGATACCTTCTTAGAAAGTAGCAACAAGGCTGTGAGGGAACTGTGCGGGGTATACCGACATGGTTGAAACAGTCTGCTACGTTGATGTGGCACTTTGGTGTGTACCGGTAACCCTTGAGTTCAGTCAAGGAGAGTACGGGGCCTCCGCGTGGTGTCATGAAGCATCAACAGACCTTAGGAACCTTAATTGAACAATCTTGGCCTCTTTAGGGTAGTGAGATAACTGACTTTGGTGCAGTCCGAGGTTGGTTGATACTCGATACTACACTCAATTGAGGGTTGCTTTCCTGGAATATTTCGGTCGCCAGTTCAGTGGCTAAATCGAAACGATGAACAATGAAAGCAATCCCGTGATATTGGGAACCTTAGAACCCGGTTACTTCTAATAGGACAGGTTGAGCCCACCAACTGCAAGAGGGTAATACCCAGACCCCATGCTGGCCTAAACTCTAAGGGCTTCTCTTGTGTGACTTGTGTGCCTTCGTACTTGCCTACTTGCATGCTGGTTATCTGACACATGAACTACTTGCAGGTTTTGTTTATAGTCCTTAACTGGGACTCATAACAGGGTTTACTGAGTGTTTTGCAGGTTTTATTTAGTCCTTAATTAGGACTCATGACAGGTTTTACTTAGGTTTCTTGCAGGTTTTGGTTTGCAGTCCTTAAATAGGACTCATAACAGGGTTACTGACGTCATCTCATGCATACCATAACATCATACCATTGCATACATCCTAACCCATTTCAAGGATCTCAAGGGCTTGTGATGCAGGTCACGATGAATCAAACATCTAGCAAGGGGCAAAGAGGATTTATTTTCCTCTAGCCAAAGTTGTCAGGGGCTATGACCCACTGGATATGGTGAGCCTTTGACCCTTGACGAAGGACTCTCAACAACATGAAGTTACCAGTTCTCAACTCTAACAAGTTTCTCTGTTTACCCCGCGAGGTCCTTGAAATCATTGCATGCATATCATACATATCATTGCATAACAGGTACCCTTTCTCTGCAGGTTACTTACCTTCTTCGCTGTTTATTTCAGCAGTCTCGTCATGAATCCTGAATCCTCAACCGAGCACACTATCAAGGCCCTCCAGGCTCAGAACGCTCAGTTCCAAGGGCTGATCATGAATTTGACCCAGGGGCAACAAGATCTGAAGGCTTTGCTCTTGAAGAAGGAAAAGAAGAAGAAGAGGACTGTTTTGTTCAGCCCTAGACGCAGATCCGGGAACACCCTGCAGGATCAGGCTGAGAGGACAACTCCATCTGTGGGAAAAGGCAGTCATCAAGAAGAAAGGGTTCTCAGTCCAGTGGTCTCCGACAATGAGACAGATTTCAACGACGAACAGTACCCTCCGGCTGAGGATAGGTACAAACAGTTGGAAGACCGGCTAAGTGCTATGGAGATACAAAAGGTGCCTGGCCTGGACTTCGAGGATCTAGGTCTGTCTTCCGGGGTAGTGATCACGCACAAGTTTAAGGCACCTGCCTTTGCTAAATACGACGGGGCATCCTGTCCTAAATTGCATCTCAGGGCTTACACAAGAAGGATCCAGCCCTATACAGCTGACAAAAATTTATGGATTCATTTCTTCCAAGAGAGTCTTTCAGGGACTCAGCTCGAGTGGTTCTATCAATTGAATGGAGCCAACATCCATACCTGGGAAGACCTAGCCACTGCTTTCTACAAGCATTACCAGTACAATGCCGACCTTGCTCCTACACGTACCCAACTCCAGGGTATGTCGCTAGGGTCAAGTGAAGGTTTCAAGGAATACGCGCAGAAATGGAGAGACCTTGCTGGAAGGGTGCAGCCTCCATTAACTGACCGGGAACTCGTTGATATGTTCTTGGGGACCCTATCCGGGCCATTCTTCAATCACCTCATTGGTAATTCATCTGCTGGATTTACCGACCTCATCCTGACCGACGAAAGAATTGAAGCTGGTATCAAGAGTGGGAAAATTCAAGAGGCCACGCCTTCTGATACTCACAAAAAGCCTTACACGGGAAAGAAAGAATCTAATGCTGCATACAGCCATAAGAGTCGCCATGACCAACACGCAGGGGCAGTCATGATCTCTGGTTCTGCACCACGCCGCCAACCATAAAAGGGAAATCAGCGAAGGCCGGACGAGCCTAAAAGACAATTCACCAACATTAACATGCCATGGGCACAAGCATTGCAGCACATGTTGAAGATGAACCTGATTGCAGTGATCAACCCTCCTGCAAATCCTAAGACTTCCTCTCTAAGCTACAATCCAGAAGCAAGGTGTGCTTATCATTCTGATAGCCCGGGGCACGATACCGAGGATTGTTGGGCGCTGAAATACAAGATTCAGAATATGATCGATGCCAAAGAGATTGAATTCGAACCTGCCGAGACTCCCAATGTGATCACTGCTCCCTTGCCAAAACATGGCTAGGATTGAGGGATTTTTGTTCATTTGAATTCAAGTTGTATTTTTCCTTTCTTGACAAACAATTATTATGTTAAACTCTTTTATTTCATGAATGCATTACACATGTCTGTCCTGAATTAATTATGTCTACTATACTTAAAACTGCTTTCATATTTTTGTGATGATCAACTCTTGACTGAAAATTCTAAACCTCTTGAGGGAGGATGACGAAAACGATACCGCAATCATTACAGTATGCTTTTGAACGGACCCCGCTTATGAGGTACATGCATTGTTTCAATTCCTAAACACTGGAGTAATAAGGAAGATAATCCCTCGTCAACCCCTCTGAGCCAAAGAAGTAGGAATTTTTCTTTTTGAAAATTAAAACCCTTATTCATAACCTGGGGCAAGGTAGTCTCTCAGTTGATCCAAGTGCATAACAAATGGCACCAAAGAGGTCCTTACAAAACGAAGAAAGACAGTGATGGTTCAGAACAATCGTACAGACAGGCAGTCGTTATAAAAAAAAAATCATAAATGAAAAGCCCAAGAAGTCAAAACCTATAAAAGGGACTTATGAAATCGGGGCATCCCGCTGACTGTAAATCCAAAAAGGAAACAGTTCAGGCAAAAAAGGAAAGGGATAACAAAAAAATCAAAAGAAAAAGGTCTCACAAACCCTCAACAAAATCAAAAATGACTGCCTAGTCAGAATAAATCATCAATGTCCGAACCATCACCGGAAAATCAGAGCAAAGACTCAAACAAGGTCTAACGTATGATCAACTGAGTTTAGGTTTGGAGAACATCACGAAGAGCGGGTGGGTACAAATAATTTGAGCCTTTATCCTTTGTTTCTTAAACCGTGAACCAGGCCACGATATAACCCTTAAAAGTCCTAGCTGAAGCATGGGTTAGTTCGAAAGCATACTGTTACGAAGGTATCCTGACTCCTGAAGGTTTGCTGTAAAATCTTGAGTTGACACCGCACTGTATTACAAAAAATGCATTTTCAAAATTCAAGACAGACATAGGCTTTTGCATTCTTAAAATAACCTTGTTTGCATATGACTATTTGTTTGAACAGCAGGGAAATTCGCACGATGAACACCTTGTGAACAGAAGTACTTCCAATCTGGGGCATGGCAAAATACTTCCAACAGGGGCAACTCCCTACATTCTGAGAACATGGACATAGTCGAAAGAATACTACGCATAATCAAAGACCCGCTAGGTTGACACGCCTAGGCAAAAATAAGGGCTTCCCGGCGAACCAAAAGGGTTCGGGCAAAAATAAGGGATGAAAATGGAAAAATATGTACACCCGGCAAGCCGAAAACCTGAAAAGGTGGCTTGGGCAAAAATGGGTATCCCGGTGGACTGAAAACCCGAAAGGGCGGTCCAGGCAAAAGTTAGGGATCAAAGCGTACGACTATGTCCCGACATCTCGTCACTTGTCTACCCGAAGATTTGTCAATCACCCACACAGGTATCTTCTTCCCTCATCTCCGAAGCAGGGGCAATAATGAGTTATCCAGGCGATCCAATTGCTCTGTCAACCAAAGTACAAAGGAAAGATCAACATAAGGATGATTACCATCTACCCTTATAAATTCCAGATCGTGGGTTAGCATCCGAAACCAAACAGGACAATTATCCACTTAATCAAAATCATGCAACCCTACACCGGTTCCTTCTCAAATTTTCAGACAAATTCTTACACAGACTCACCCTCCATAAGTAACCTTACCCCGGTTCATCCAGAAGTTTTACACGAACTTATCCCGAAGTAACCTTACCCCGGTTCCTCCAGAAATCTTACATGGATTTATCCCAAGGTAACCTAACCCCGGTTCCTCCAGAAATCTCACATGGATTTATCCCAAGTAACCTAACCCCGGTTCCTCCAGAAGTCTTACATGGACCTATCTCAAGATGACCTTACCTCGGTTCATCAAAAAGTTTCTACACGAACTTATCCTGTAGTAACCCAACCCCGGTTCCTCCAGAAGTCTCACATGGGCTTATCTCAAGTAACCTTACCACGGTTCATCAAGAAATCTTACATGGATTTATCCCAAGGCAACCTAACCCCGGTTCCCCCCAGAAGTCTTACATGGATTTGGCTCAAGATAACCTCACCCCGGTTCATCAAGAAGTTTTACATGAACTTACCTCACCAAGCAACCCTACACCGGTTCCCTCTCTTCAAGATGCAGTTTTACATGGACTCGTCACCCCAGAAACCCTACACAGGTTCTCCCTTTCCAAAAACGAAGTTTTACACGAACTCATCAAAGTAATCCTACACAGATTCCTTCTCCATTTCAGATGCGGTTTTACACGAGCTCATCAGCAGGCAACCTTACATATGTTCCCTCTTTCAACTTACAAAATTACAGTTCAAAATCTCCCCAGGAGAGTCCAATCCAATTCAGTTCCCCAGGAAAATTGGAATCCATCTCTCCAAGCAGTAAGCTTATCCCCAGTAGATTCTGGAAGCTTATCCTCGCAGAGCACGAACGCGTCTCCCGGCTTTATTCAAAGAGTTATTTCCTTAACAGGATATAACTGGGTTATCCTCAGCCAAAAGCCACGGAAAGAGCGTCCTTGACGAAGTCTTCTTACCCCCAGCGAAGTCTATCAACACTTCCAACAACAAGGGTATCCCCAGCAAATTATTCAGCAAGGCATCCCTCTCCCCACAGAGTATTGCTTCCCAGCATGGTCGCTAGAGTATTTCTCTCCCAGCAGAATCTCCCATTCGCTAAGTTTATTCCTCAACGGAGTCATCTTCTCCTACCGGTATCCTTGCAGTTATGAGCCCCGGCGGAAGCAAAATCTATTCTTCAACATCAGCCCAGGATATGACTTCCCGGCACCCGTCAAGGATCTACTTTCCTAGACGAAAACATACGTTCATAAAACATCACATACATCATTATAGCATGCATAGACGTATTATATCATACAAATCTCATTTATGTTGAGAACATCATTGCTTGATCCATATCATGCATGGCATATGACTGACCTTTACCTTTCAGGAAAGATGCAGTTGAAATTCTCAATCATATTTCAAGACCTAGACCGGGTCAGTTAATCGACTCCAAAGATTTCTTATCCAGTCCCAGGCCTTCTCTAGTCCAGCTAAATCGACTCCCAACAGATTTTTCTGATAAAGACTCAGTAGAAGTTATCCCAGATGGTTCCCTCTCCGACGGTGAGTGAGGTGATAATTCCTTTTCAGATGGGTCCCTCTCCGACGGTGAGTGAGGTGATAATTCCTTTTCAGATGGTTCCCTCTCCGACGGTGAGTGAGGTGATAATTCCTTTTCAGATGGTTCCCTCTCCGACGGTGAGTGAGGTGATAATTCCTTTTCAGATGGTTCCCTCTCCGACGGTGAGTGAGGTGATAATTCCTTTTCCTATGGTTCCCTCTCCAACGGTGAGTGAGGTGATAATTCCTTTTCAGATGGTTCCCTCTCCGACGGTGAGTGAGGTGATAATTCCTTTTCCTATGGTTCCCTCTCCGACGGTGAGTGAGATGATAATTCCTTTTCAGATGGTTCCCTCTCCGACGGTGAGTGAGGTGATAATTCCTTTCAGATTATAATTTCCTATGGTTCTCTCCCCGACGGTGCGTGAGATGTAATTCCCTTTCAGATTATAGTTGCCTATTGGTTCTCTTCCTGACACTGCGAAGATGGTAATTCCCACCAAGATTTTTCTCAACGAGCGTTGTTGAAGTTAAAGTCACCCAAGGTTCTCTTACCGTTCATGCTAAGGTAGTAACCATCCCTGGTTCATTCATCATCTTGTGAAGCTCTAGATCCAACTCCCGTAACCAGTCAGGACATATCTATACCAAGCATTTAAAAATCAGCTCCTGCAACGTGTCAGGTACTCATTTTCTGTTTTGCAGGTACGCAAGTTCTCGCTAAGGAATCTCTTACGCGATCAACATCCAGATGGCATCTATAAGCCCATCATCCTATTCATCAACCTCTAAATGGCATCGATAAGCCCATTCCATCATCACTGCTATTATGTGAGCGCAAATTTCTGGGCACTCTAGTGTTCAATCATATTCTACCTTCGGATTACGAAAGGCACGTCAGCCAATCTGCATCCTCAGGTCTAAGAAGATTGAACAGGGGCAACTGTTGTACCCCAAAATTTGCCCTCGCATATTCTTCAAGAAATTGCCAAATCAAAGCTACAAAGTTCCCCAAGGGTTGCACAGTGCAAAGGTCTCCTATACAGTCAAGATTAGGGTTTGTGTTCTGATCATGAAAATGAAGTTTCCAAAGGTCCAATCAAGTCTCACATGCTTACAAATATGGTCAAGCATCCTCATATCAAGTTTCAAGGCTTTCAGCTCAAAATTGCACAGTCAAAAACCCTAATTGCACTATAGTCAACTGTAGGGGCAAAATGGTCATTTGGCAGTCAAAAGTTCAAATTTTTGGTCAACATATCATTTTGAAGCCACAAACATCATTTGATCAATGCTTGATCATGATTCTCAAAGCTTGGCTCAAAAATCATCAAAATGCAAAAGTTTCCTTATTTGGACAGCTGAAAAAGTCAACTGAAATTGACCAGGGCATAACTTTCACATGGATTATCAGAAAAATTCCATCCAAAGCTCATTTTGAAGATAAAGACATTTCCTACAACTCATATTCATACTTCAAGTCCAAGAAATGCTCTCACAAAAAGTTATCAATTTCAACATTATAGGTCATTTTCAAAAGTCAACAAAAAGAGACTTTAAGTCAAAGACCATAACTTGAGATTGGTAAATCAAAATGACATGGGACCAAAGGCATTGGTTAGAGGACTCAAAGACCTTTCCAAAATGTCCAAGAACATGAGCAAAGCTTAAAAAGTGAGCAAGTTATGCCTTGTGGAAGTTGGGAAATTTTTGGATATTTTGAAAAGTCAACATTGATTCAAATGACCTAAAATTGCTAATGGGCCCATTTTTCTTCCACAATTCATTATCCAAGGCATGCGCACGACCATTTGGCCCAAAGGGAAGTTTTTCTTCATTTTATTTATTTATTTGGATTTTTATTATTAATAATTCATTTAAATTAATTAAAATACATGAAAAATGTTAAACCTAATATTTCAAATCTTTTTATGCATATAATATCTCCAAGATTTTGTGCAAGTCAGATTAGGAAAGAATTGAAGATGATTGGTCATGATTTGAACTAAGTTTGCATGAAAAGATTAGAAAATATTTTGCCATTAAAATCAAATATTGGATTCATGGTTACAAGGCTTTTGGACTCAAATCTTTAACCTAATCCATTCATACATAGAGGCATAATGAAAAAAAACCTAATAAAAAAGGGAATTCATACATCATGGTTTCTACACCTTGCTGTCACGTACAAACACCAACCCCATTTACACAAGAAAAATGGGCACTCTCACTCTACATTTTTTCTAAATCAAATCCTTATTTCTATTCTTGAGTCAAACCACTTTTTCACCCTTCCTTCACATGTACAGTATGTTCTCCAATAAAAACTATACACCAAATTCGATCACTATTCTTCACCGCCGTGTTCTAATCCAACCTTACACAAACACCAATCTTTCAAACATAACCAAAAAACGACAGCGGTGAATCAAAAGAAAAGGAGAAGAAGCTACAGAGAGAGACACAAAACAGTTGCGAATCCAAATGGAAGAAAGCGAGTCCGAATGGGGCGAGTTGACTCGTGAGTGCCTCATCAACATCCTATCTTGACTCACCGCCGAGGATCAATGGCGCAGTGTGATGCTCGTTTGCAAATCATGGTTCACCGCTTTCCAGGAACCCTCTCTCCACTCTGTATTCAACCTCGAACCGTACTTCGACTCGCCATCCGAGTCACCTCGCTGGTGGACCCTCCAATTCGAATCCAAAATCGATTCCATGCTTCTATCTACCGTTCAATCCCCTCATCAATTCCTCACCCAGATTCGCATTCGACACTGCTCTGATCGATCCCTCAATCTCGTTGCCCAAAGATGTCCAAATCTTGAGGTATCGTCTATAAGACCGCTGCCCAGATCCGCAAACTTCCTCCATCGAGCAACCAATAGCCCCCTCCGCCGCTTCCTTGTGTTCCCGGCTGCGGACCATCACTCCAACATCGCCGCCATTCAACGTATTCCTTCTCTTCTTTTAACTGATTTTGAATGTGTTGTTGTCATAGGTTTGGGTTTTGGACGTTTGAAGATTAGAAGATAAAGAGAAGAAGATGAGAGTATTGGGAGAAAGGACAAGAGGTTACGGTGGAAGAAAGGAAATAGAGATATGCAGTTTGAGTCTTTTATTTTTTTATGTATTTGTTTCTTTATTATGTTATTTTTTGCAAATAAATATTGCCACGTGTCAGCATATGAGTGGAGGGAGGAATACGTTGGAGAACTCAACTCCCTTATCTTTCTTCAATTGGCGCCGTTTACAATCCATGTACAACACGCGCATCCGCAAGGGTTGGCAAGCATAGTGATTGGTAATGTTCAGGACCTGGGTTCGAGCCCCAGGTCCCCACCCCACATTCATATTATTTTTTCTTTGATAATTACATGCAGCTTCAGTATAAGGGCATACCATATGCCTTCAAAATCAAGCCATTCACAACGCTAAGGAGATCAATCAGAAGGTCACGATCTGGAAGACACGGTGCACTATAGTCAACGCGCATACATACTAACCAAAAAGTCCACCAGGCCTAAAGGTTGATGGGCCAGATTGCTAAAGGAAACATCTCCTATTTGGGGTCTGAACCCCCCTAGGTTTGCATAATTTTTGCTTTCTTTATTTTTAATTCTATTTTTATTTTAATTATTACTTGTTTAATTAATTTATTATTTTCACAAAATACAATAAAAATTAGAAAAAAGGAAAAACACAATAAATATTTTTGTTTTAATATTTTCATGAATAAATTTGCATGTAATTAAATTTAGTTTTAAATTAGGTTAATTTTAATTCTTTTGATAAAAATCTAAAAAATGTAGAACTAGGGTTTAATTAATAATTTTTCATCCTTTTTATTTTTCTTTCAAATAATTAAATATTTATTTTATTTATTTTTATAATCAAATTTGCATGTAAAAATTAGGTTTAATTTAGGTTAAAAATTTCAATATTTCTTAATGAATTAAAAAAAATAACTAGAATTAGGGTTTGCATCTTATTTTGATTTTAATTAATTCTCCCTTTTCATATTAAATCTAAAAAACATAAAATACCAAAAAAACAAATTCTTGCTTTCTTTTTAATTAATTAGTTCATCGTTAATTCAATTTTTGCAAAAGGGTCCAACGCCCTCGTTTCGTTCTTAATCTCTCATTAATTCGCGTACTTATTTTATTTTTTTATAATACTTATGTATTTCTCCCGAAGCCATGTAAATTACTTCTCGCATTTTTAATTCTTTTACTTTCTTTATTTTTCTGTCAAATCGGGTTCTGGTTAATTTTGGCGATGTGGACCCGCGCCGTTTGTAATAGCTTAGAATTTACTTTCCCGCAAATATTTTAACTGTTAATAAAAGCATGAAAGAATGTATGGACAAAATAAAATCAAGCGTAGAACACCAATAACATGACAAGATAAATGCAAATGAAAACGACACACAAATCACACACACCACCCCTAGGGTACGCCTCACTGTTGCCTTGCCTCGAAAGGTGATCGTCGAGTAGAGGATGTCTTAGTAAGTCCTCATGATCCGGGAACCTGGCATGAGGGTAGCTTCTAAGGTGTCTTCCCATTGCTCTGGTGATCACCATGTCCCTAAACTCGAATTGACCCGAACACCTCCAACGGTGGTGCTACCTACCTCTCAATGGTGGGATGGCACTACTTTAAAGGACATTTACACAGACGAATTCCTTAGGGTAGGTAGACGACTCTAGATACTTGCTCTAAATTTCAAATCAAATTCAAAACTACTTTTCACACCGACAGCTTTTCAAAAAGCTTTCGAAAGCAATTTTTCAAACACTCTTGAGGACCGATACAAGAGTCGAACTGAAATTTTCAAAGAAACTTTTTAAAACCCACAGTTGAAAAGCAAACAAACCATTTTTGAAAACACAAGTGAGCAAGTATCTAAGAGCCCATGGATAACCATGGATAGAAAGGGTGCTAACACCTTCCCTTTCTATAATCTACCTCCCGAACCGAGAGTAATCTCTATAAGGAATTTTTCTGTGCTTTTGTCCTTTCCATTTGGAGAAAATAAAAGACGGTGGCGACTCTTGCTTACCGCGGCATTTCGCGAACCAGCGTTAAACAGTCAGTTCCAGATCCACCGATCACAGTTACATTTGTAAAGAATGTCATTGCTGATGAAGAACTTCACCGCGAATCTCCTCAGAAACTTCTTGTCATTAACAAATGCACCCTCGGGGTATTCTTGAGCTTCAAGGTATCTCTTCACCTCATGATACTAGGGCTTTTCTATTACCTCTTCAGTCTCAAGATCACAACAATGTGAAGGTTCATCCAATTTCCAAATAATGATCCGGGGGGCCTCGTTGTCCCATTTGACTTTGAACATAGAAGACATCGTAGCTAACGCGTCCGCCAATTGATTCTCTTCTCTAGGGAAATGTTCAAAGGTTATCTCCTCAAAGTGGGGAAGCAGCGTCAACATATACTCCTTGTAAGGAATAAGATTAGGGTGTTTCGTATCCCACTCGCCTTTGATCTGATTGATCACGAGAGCGGAATCTCCGAAGACACTTAGAAACTTAATCCTTAGGTCAATTGCAGCTCGAAGACCCATGATGCATGCTTCATACTCCGCCATGTTGTTGGTGCAGTTGAAACATAGTCGGGCGGTAAACGGAGTATGAGAGCCTCTAGGGGATATGATCACGGCGCCAATGCCATTACCCAAAGCGTTCGAAGCTCCATCAAAGTACATAGACCATCAGGATCCTTCCTCAGGTCCTTCATCCGGTCCAGGTATCTCACAATCAGTCACTACCATGATATTCTCGTCCGGAAATTCAAAGTTCATAGAATGGTAATCATCCACTGCCTGATGTGCCAAATGGTCTGCCAATACACTTCCCTTAATTGCTTTTTGAGTTGTGTACTGGATGTCATACTCAGTCAAGATCATCTTCCATCTTGCTATTCTTCCGGACAAGGCAGGCTTTTCGAAGATATACTTGATTGGATCCATCTTTGAAATCAACAGAGTAGTGTGAGTCAGCATATACTGTCTCAGCCGGCGAGTAGCCCATGCCAAAGCGCAACAAGTTTTCTCAAGCAGTGAGTATCGGGTCTCACAGTCGGTAAAATTTTTGCTAAGGTAATAAGTAGCATGCTCTTTTCGGCCAGACTCGTCATGCTGCCCCAGCAGACACCCTATTGAGTTGTCAAGTACTGTCAAGTATAAGATTAGAGGTCTCCCTTCAACTGGTGGCATCAGGATGGGTGGCTCCTAGAGATACTCTTTGATTCTTTCGAAAGCAGCCTGACATTCATCGTTCCAACGTACCACTTGATCTTTCTTCAGTAACTTGAAGATTGGCTCACAAGTAGCAGTTAGGTGCGAGATGAATCGGGCAATGTAGTTCAGTCGTCCCAAGAAGCCTCTGACCTCTTTCCCTGTCTTGGGAGCTGGAATCTCTTGTATAACTTTCACTTTTTCCGGATCCACTTGAATACCCTTGTCGCTCATGACGAAGCCCAGTAGCTTACCAAATCTCACCCCGAAGGTGCACTTGTTCGGGTTCAACCTCAACTTGTACAACTTCAACCTGTCAAACAGCTTTTGTAGATGGTCAAGGTGTTCTTCCTCAGTCTGGGACCTTGCAATCATATCGTCGACGTATACTTCAATCTCATGATGGATCATATCATGAAACAAAGCGACCATGGCACGTTGATATGTTGCCCCGACATTTTTCAACCCAAAAGGCATGACCTTGTAGCAAAAGGTGCCCCACTGAGTAACAAAGGTGGTCTTCTCCATATCTTCGGGAGCCATTTTTATTTGATTATAACCGGAGAAGCCATCCATAAAGGAGAATACCTTGTGCTGAGCGGTGTTGTCAACCAGAACGTCAATATTAGGCAGAGGGAAGTCATCCTTAGGGCTCGCTCTGTTCAAATCCCTGTAATCAACACACATTCTGACCTTACCATCTTTCTTCGGCACAGGAACCACATTGGCGACCCACTGAGGGTAAGAAGTCACTGCTAGAAAACCGGCGTCAAATTGTTTCATAACTTCGGCCTTGATCTTCTCAGACATCTCTGGGCGCATACGGCGAACCTTCTGCTTTATGGGAGGACAATCTTCCTTGGTAGGCAGGCGATGAACCACAATGTCGGTATCCAACCCAGGCATATCTTCGAAAGACCAGGCAAAGATCTCTACATAGTCACGCAACATCTGAATCAACCGTTGTTTCATACTAGGCTCTAGATTGGCACCAACCTTGACTTCCTTCTTGTCTGTTTCAGTAATCAGATTCACTGTTTCCACTGGCTCTTCATGTGGCTGAATGGCCCTTTCTTCCTGGAGCAACAGTCTTGCAAGTTCACCCGGAACTTCGCAATCATCTTCACCTTCGTCTTCGGCTAAGTTGATCGGATTTTTGAAGTCATAACTGGCAGTAGCAGAGTCGTTACCAGTGACATCCAGAGTGGATGTGGACCTGTATATGTGAGTGTGTGTAAAATAGTTGTTTCGCAATATAAAGAAAAACAAGGTGCGCAAAATTTGAAATGCAAGAAACGTCCAATGCTTTTATTAATGATATATGAAAATGACACACAAAAGCCCTCACAAATGAAACCACGGTGCCCCGGGTAAGACACCGGGCCATAAAGTTTCAAAACATTGTCTGTTACAAATTCAAAACGAAAAGTTTCATTACTGGGTGATAACTGAAATGGGCATAGAATCCTTCGCTGTCCAGTTGCTTAATCCACCGTTGGTCGTAGGGTATATCCAACTATCAATGTCAAACTCTTCATCATCGTCATCCCTGATAGCATTCACCCCTGCATCTTGTTTAGGCTTCTCTGATGCTCCGAACTCGATCTCTTTTGCATCAATTAAATCCTGTACATTGTTCTTCAAAGCCCAACAATCATCTGTATTATGCCCCGGGCTATCGGAGTGATAAGCGCAGCGGGCGTTAGGGTTATACCTCGGTGACGTTGTATTTGAATTCTTTGGGGGTTCCTTTAGAGTCACCAGATTAGTCTTCAGCAATTGTGGCAGAATCTGAGACAAAGTCATGCTGAGACGAGTGAATTGCCTTCGAGGTCTCTCGTCCTTTTGTTGATTGTGATGCTGAGGAGCACCAGCAGGTTTTGAAATAACAACCGCATTGACAGCTTGGCGGTGTTCAGGTCTATTCTGTCTTCTCGAACTGTAGACAGCACTGGACTCTTAAACGGCTTCTTCTCAGTGCTTGATGAGGCACCCTTCTGTATCTTTCCAGCCTTAATACCAGCTTCAATCCCTTCACCAGTCAAAATAAGATCTGTAAACCCAGCTGAAGAGCTTCCAATCAAATGATTAAAGAACAGACTAGACAGGGTCCCCAAAAACATGTCCACAAGCTCACGATCAGCTAAAGGTGGTTGCACCCTTCCGACAAGGTCTCTCCATTTCTGAGCATACTCTTTAAATCCTTCACCCGTTCCTATTGACATACCCTGAAGTTGGGTACGCGTAGGAGCGAGGTCAGAGTTATATTGATACTGCCTGTAGAACGCAGTAGCCAAATCTTCCCAGCTACGGATACTGGCTCCATCCAACTAATAGAACCACTCAAGCTGAGTCCCTGAGAGACTGTCTTGAAAGAAATGGATCCACAAGTTCTTATCAGCAGTGTAAGGTTGGATCTTCCTCACATATGACCGGAGGTGCAACTTTGGACAGGAAGCTCCGTCATACTTGGCAAAGGCAGGTGCCTTGAATTTATGTGGAATCACCACCCCAGATGATAGACCCAGATCTCCAAAGTCCAGACTGGGCACCTTCTGTATTTCCATAATGCTCAAACGGTCTTCCAACTGTTTGTACTTATCCTCAGCAGGAGGATACTGTTCTTCATCATAGTCCGTCTCGTTGTCGGAGACCATAGGGCTAGGAGCCCTCCTTTCTTGTGGACTGTCTTTCCCTCCAGATGAGGTGGTCAGGTCAACTTCATTCTGCAGCCCGTTTCCAAACCTGCATCCAGTATTGAACAGGATGGTCCTCTTCTTCTTCTTCTTCTCTTTCAGAATCAAAGTCTTCAGGTCCTGCTGGCCCTTAGCCAGATTCACGAACAACTCTTGAAATTGGGCATTCTGGGCCTGGAGGGCCTTGATAGCTTGCTCAGTAGAAGGTTCAGCAGACATGATGATTGAGCGCTGAAATAAACAATGAAGAAGATAAGAGACCTGTAATTGAGGTACCTGTCTATGAAGTGCATGGGATGAAATGCGTATGATTTATGATTTCAAAGACAATCGAGATTCAAATTTGTAAACAAGAAAGGAAACACACTTTATTAGATTTAAACTTCCAAATTTAAATTGTCCAACAAACTGCCCTTAGGCGTTACAAGAATGGAAATATTGAAAAGTAAATAAAACTGTAAAAGAAATCATCAAAGGTCTATCAATGCTCCCATGGTCTCTTCTTCTCAGTGCGGACATAATCATTCAGGATCCGCTCGTTCTCCAACTGTCTGGTCAGCTTCTGGATCTTCTGCTCTTGTTCATTGAACCTCTCCCGATAAGAATCCTGTTCATTCCTCAATTGCATCCAAGACCTCTTTAGTGTCCCAATATCAGTGGGCATATAAGGTTGGAGGATAGTTGGAGGAACCCCCTCCTCATTAGCAACTTCAAGAGTAACAGGCCTGACAGCTTCGTATGGCATACCTAGCTTTTGGGCACGGATGCGGACCCATCTGAGATATGGCTCCATTGGCAGAGAAGTCTTTGGGCCCAACTCATGTGGATCAGATTGGTGAATTCTATCCCAAGCCCTTATGAATTTACGACGCAGCTCGTCGCTATCTCCCTGAAAATCAAAGATAATATGAGGCATCAACATCTCATGAGGCCCTTCTCTTCTGGCTCTTCCAAACTGACGGAGAGCTAAGCATGGGTTGTAATAAATCCCTCCATGGAGTCCGATTGTGATACGGTGGGAGAACTGACTTGGGTTTTGTGTTCGTTTTCGCAAATGTTTCGGTTGAGCAAGAGTCGCCACTGAATTTTTATTTTATCCTAAGGAAAGGTTAAAAAGCACAGCAAAAACCTTTGAGATGTTTTCTTGGGTTCGGTGAGTAGATTATAGAAAGGGAAGGTATTATCACCCTTTCTATCCATGGTTATCCATGGGCTCTTAGTTACTTGCTTAGATCAACTTGCCTTGATTTTCAATTGTTTGAAATGGTGCTTTGTGTGTGGGTTTTGAAAATGTTTTGAAAAGGGGTCGATGTGGTGGCAACCTTTGCAATGATCCATGTTGGGATGTATACAAAGGTGTATGTCTTTTGAAAAGTTTTCAATGTTTTTGAAAGTTGTTTTGAAAGTGTGTTGTGATGTGTGGTTTTTTGAAAAAAATAGGCAAGTGTTTTTGTTTTGCAAGTTGGCAAGTAACCAAGAGCTATCTACCCTAAATTTCTCAAAGATTTGCTATGTTTTAACCCTTTTAACAATTTTGTTCCACCATTGTATTTGGTGGACAATCTTGTCTTAGGATGTGAACGGGACGGGCGCGGGTCATCGTTTAGACCATGATTGCAATGGTGCCAAGTATCTTTGGGCAATTTTTCCTTTAAGGGACTTGATCATTTTTAGGCAACTTTTGAAAGCGTCATCGAGGGACTATGATCATTTGATTGTTTTGTTTTTGCCAAAGATACTTAACATGCAATATGGCCCATTATTGAAGGCAACAAGTGGAATACCCTAGGGGTGCAAGTGTGATTGGTGTTGTTCATATTCATGCTTGTTTATCTTGAATTTAGGTCAAACTATTTTTGGTTAATTTTTGCATACAAACCCTAATTCTAACATGGCATAATTGGAAAGCTTTTAAATGTGAGAAATAAAAGGTCCTAAGTTATTACAACATAAATATGGGATGGGGGGTACAAATGTTCAAATGGGGATATTTTGAGCAAGAAATAAAACCCAATCTATTACATCCAAGTTGAAATTTTACAAGGTATTTAATTGCACAATAATTAAATAAAATAAAATAAATATGCAAAATGCAAAAATGGTTTTCATATGGATGTAAAAAAGTATTTTTCATGTGTCAAATAAACAAAAATAAAATGAATTAATTTTTGGTATTTTTATGCATTTATGGGGAAACCCTAATTTTATTAAACAAAATGTACTAATTATTTAATATATGTAATATTTATTAATTATGTACAAAAAATAAATAAAGGAAAGTATATTGTAAAAAAGGGTATTTTTGAGGTCAAAATATTAATAAAAATAAAGTGTATTAATTCTTTGTATTTTCCGTAAATATACTAATAAATATATAAGTATTTACATTATTTATTAAATATATATTATATGTACAAAAATAAAAATATTTAATATTAAAAAAAAGTATGTTTTCTTATAAAATGTTTTCAAGAGATAACATAAAATAAAAATCAGAAATAAAATGTGTTTGTATTATTTTTAGTCATTTTTTAAATACAAGTATTTTTATGTTTATTTATATACAAGACTAAATGAAACAAAATAAATATCAAAAAAATGCAAAAAAAGTAAGAAAAATAATTTTAATATTTTTTCATGTTTAAATAAAAATATAAAACCAAAATCAAAAGAAAAAAAGTGAAAATGATAAATAAAACTCAAGATGGGCCAGGGGGGGTGCATGTGTAAAACAATGGTGTGAAAAGGAAAAACATTTCAGGCCCAGCCCAGAACCTGTCTTCTTCAACCTCCAGCATCCTTGTACAACCAAAACACGCGTTTCTGCTATCTCATGATTCTTGGACTTTTAGCACAAACTCACAACATGAAAAATGTCAAGCATCAAGCCACGATTCCATACATATAAAAAACTTAACTTAACTCTCAAAAATGAGAGACATTTTCTCCATCCCTAATTCTTAACCTAAGTTTTTGTCAATGTTCAGGTCTTAAATTCTCTCAGCACATGCAATATAAATGGAAAGTAAAGATATGTATAGCTTCAGGGGCATGAGTAGAACATTTTTCATTCACAAACTTAGAGCTAACTCTTACTATATTGAGAGATAGAAGTCCATGAACTTACCTGTTCAGCTTGGATCGTGTCTGACAATGGAGGCACTTTCAAGGCAAAGTGAGGATTGGTACAGCTTGCCATAAGTCCAGGGATGCTATTCTAACCTTTAACTTGCTTTGAAACCAACTGAATCAAGCTATGGCAATCAACCTGCAAAACAGAAAAAATGAAAATGGTGATGTTGGTTAGAGGTGTTACAGGTCGTGTCCAATGCTTGGGATAGCTTGCATATGTGGTATGGAGTGTATATGAACTGGTTTTGGCAAGAATGCACGAGTTGATTGGCTTATGGAAGTCCAACTGCAGAGGTGACTCTGTTTTCTGCAGTAGGAAGGTGTTTTGAGGTTTGATGATGTTTGGAGGGTGTTTTGCTCATGCCTTAGCTTAGGTTTGATGTTTGGAAGGTGTACAACAAGTTTGTCTTAGCTTGTGTTGGTTGAAATGAGAGTTGGTGTCAGTTATGCCAAGTTACTTCTCACTTAAGCAAGAAATGACAAGTTGGTTTTACAAGCTTGTGCAGGCCCCTCAAATGTGCTGCAACCATCCCTCTTGATCAGTGTGACATGCTTCTGAACTTGTGCCAAAGAGATTTGCCTTGTACTTCTTGACTTGCAAATTTGACATAAAGTTCAACTTTTCAAAAATGGATATATTGCTTTTTCTAATTATGGCTCAATCTTGTATGCAATGCTTAAACACACAAGATAAGGCTTAAACATGAAGTATTGGCATTAAATTTATGAGTGTGAATGAGATAAAGGACCTGTAATCTAGCTTAGAGCATGCTGAGTTCAAAAAATGCAAAGTTATGAACATGTAAATTGGCCATGAACAAAGTGAGTTTTGCCCATATTGCCAAATTTGATTTTCCCTAACCACAAGGTTGTTTGATGTGTTCTTGGACATTTTGGAAAGCTTGGAATGTGTACTACAATCCATCTTTGTAATGCAAATTGAAATTCCAAGTGGAAGCATGTGAAAAGTGGCCATGAAGTTAGGCAAAAATCCTGCCTATAATAGGTCAAAATTTTTCTAAGTTAAGAATGTTTTGCACCCTTGTTCCAAAAATCATAACTTGAGCTACAATCTTCTTTTGAGGAAACTTTGTGAATAAAAGTTGTAGATTTTGCAATGGACTACAACTTTCATGTTTTTACTTTTGTTTGAATCCAAATGCATCTTGGTGAAAAAATGGGACAAAGTTAGGAAAAAATTAGGGATTTTCATAACTTAGAAAAATTCTAAGTTATGAAAATTCTTCATTTTAAACCCTAATTTGTGATTTTTGATTTCTTGATGAACAAGTTTCATAATTTGGCATGTTTTGATGGAAAATGAATCTTGACACTTGATTTTGACCAAAAAGTCAAAGTTTGACTTTTCAGTATACTGTCAAATTTGGCTCAGTTGACTGGGAAATTCATCTGTCAATCTTGTGCATTTGGGATCTTTTGAACTTGTTGAACATGTCAAGACAATTCCATGGGGTCCTTGAGTCCATATATGAGCTTGGTTTGCCATTGGCTAGGTCAAACAATAAAAAATTGTCTTTGTGCAGTCAAAACCCTAAAAATGACCATTTTGCCCTTTTGGTGATCTGATCAAATTTCTTGTGGAATTATGATCCAAACTTGACCAAATGGTTCATATGAGTTCATAATGTTGATTTGGGTCAAAAATCATGAGGTTTGACTGTCAATTGACCACAGCTGACTTTTTCCCCAATAAAGCTGATTTCTAGGTCAACTGTCCAATTGACTGGGCAAAGATTGGAATCAAGGCTTGAAACTTGGTATGGATAAAATTTGTGAGTCCAACATGGAGCATGAAAGTCATTTTAGGCATTTTACGTCAAAACATCTTTGTGCAAACACAAACCCTAATTTGGGTCAACAGTGCAAGGAGGAGTCTTGAGCAGAGCAAACCCTAACTGGATCTTGAGCTTCCAAGGGTCTTGTGATGAGAAAATATTGAGGAAATGGGAGGGAAAATTTTGGGGTATAACAGTTTCCCCTGTTCAATCTTCTTGAACCTGAAGAGTTAGATTGGCAAAATTGCCTTTTGCGACTCGAGGGTAAAAGGAGATTGGACACTAGAGTGCCCGGAAATTTGCACTCGCATGGTGGAGTATCAACAATGTGATGTCGGGAATGGGCTTATAGATGCCATTTGGAGAGATGGTGGATATGGGGATGGGCTTATAGATGCCATCTGGAGACGCGACAGAACCTCGTTGGGAATGGGCTTATAGATGCCATTTGGAAGTGTTGATCGCATAAGAGATTCCTTAGCGAGAACTTGTGTATTTTGAGAAAGGAAGATGTTTTCCTGGCTTGTTACAGGTGTTGATCTTCAGTCTCTTCATGCAGATATGCCCTGGCTGGATACAGGAATCGAATCTACAATTGGTTGTTCACAGATGTGCCCTGGCTAGATACAGGAATCGAATCTGGAACTGTTGTCTACAGATGTGCCCTGGCTGGATACAGGTATCGAATCTGGAATTGTTGTCTACAGATGTGCCCTGGCTGGATACAGATATCGAATCTGGAATTGTAGAAGGTTGGTAGAGATAACTTTCCTGGCTGGATACAGGTGTCGACCTCTGACCTGAGAATGAAAGATAATTTCCTGGCCTGTTACAGGGGTTGATCTTCAAATCTCTTCACGTAGATAATTTCCTGGCTTATTACAGGTGTTAATCTATAATCAGTCGCTCACAGATATGCCCTGGCTAGATACAGGAATCGAATCTGGAATTGCGATAGTTGATAGCAATCATCCTTGGATTGACTTTCCCTGAAAAGGCAAAACATTAGTTGTACGCAATGCCATGATGTATGAGATGCATGACGTCATGATGCTCCAAAATGAGATAGTGTTGTATGCACTTTATCATGTATGCAAGCAGGACGTATGAAATGTGAAATGTTTATGAATGTATTTTCGTCTAGGAAAATAAATCCTTGATGATTGGCCGGGGAATCAAATCCTGGGCTGATGTTGAAGAGTAGAGTTCTTCGTTTTCGCTGGGGATAATGGTTGTAAGAATAAACCGGTAGGAGAAGATGACTCCGTTGGGGAATAAACTTGCTGGAGAGGTTACTCCGTGGGGAATTACTCTGTGGGAAGATATACCTCGCTGAGGTTTTGATGAGAACTCCGATGGGGATTCCAATGGTAGACTCCGTCGGGGATTCTGCTGGTAAGTTATGTCGGAGGACTTTGATGAACTCCGCTGGGGATAGGAAGAACTTCGCTGAGGACGATCTTTCCGTGGTAATTAGCTGAGGATAACCTAGTTATAAGCTCTTGTGAGGAATAACTTTGAATGGAATCCCGGAGAGACGACCGTACTCCGCGGGGGATAAGCTTCCAGAATCTACTGGGGATAAGCTTCAAGACCTGCTGGGGATATGGATTCCACTCTCCTGGGGAAACTTTTCAGACTGTAATGGGGTGTTGGTATTCTGCCGGGGAACAATCTCATATTAAGACTGTCGGGGACGCTTGTTGAGGAATGTCTATACTCCGCTGGGGATTGTTGAGATCTTCTGGGGATGCTCAAATTCCTTAAGGCTGACAGTGGATTATCTCTGCTTGGGGAGAGTATTGGTGACTTGCTGGGACTATTCTGTGGGGAATTGAGGTAACCTGGTTACGTTCTTCAGCCGAACCTACCTCGGTACCTTGGTGGATAGAGTAACTAGA
Organism: Vicia faba; assembly: GCA_948472305.1. NCBI lineage: Eukaryota > Viridiplantae > Streptophyta > Magnoliopsida > Fabales > Fabaceae > Vicia > Vicia faba. Next base: position 1,267,106,876 of record OX451736.1, on the reverse strand, counting down.
CCGCTTGGTCAATTCTAAATTGCCCCTGTTCCTGATGTCACATGTAATTAATCCTTTGTTTCGCATGTAAATATTTATGATTAGCAATTAATGTCAAATGCATATATCAAAAATGAACATTGGACGTTCTTCGCAAAACAAAACAGAAAAAGGAAAAACAAAAGATAATTTGTCTGAGAAATTGAACTTGTATTGATTTTGAAATTTGCCTGTAAATAGGCGTCTTTGTACAAGAGGCTGACGTCCTAGTAAGAGAATGCCGCCGAACAACATAGAGCTTATACGATTTTGAAAAGGAAACAAAACAGCTATGTGAAAAATAATCCCACTGGGTTCCAACTCTGCTATTTCCTTTATGTCTTCAAGCGTCTCATCACTCTGCTGCTTAGTTGAAGATGAAGCTGATTGATCGATGCCGTATGACCCTGATAGTTGGTACCGAATTCTAGATGCAAGGTGACCCAATGAGACATAGTGTTACGCTTAAATCCCTAACTTTTGCCTGGACCGCCCTTTCGGGTTTTCAGTCCACCGGGATACCCCTTTTTGCCCAAGTCGCCTTTTCAGGTTTTCGACTTGTCGGGTGTACAGATTTTTTTTTATTTCATCCCTTATTTTTGCCCTAACCCTTTTGGTTCGCCGGGAAGCCCTTATTTTTGCCTAGGTGTGTCAACCTAGCGGGTCTTTAATTCATGCGTAGTATCTTTTTACTATGTCTGCATTGGCAGGGTGAGGAAGGTCGTCACCATCCATGGTGGTTAGGATCATAGCTCCTCCTGAGAAGATATGCTTAACCACAAATGGCCCTTCATACGTAGGGGTCCATTTACCCCTGGGATCACTTTGAGGAAGAATGATGTGCTTGATTACCAGGTCTCCGACTTGATACTCTTGTCATCTGACTTTCTTGTTAAATGCCCTGATCATCCGCTTTTGGTACGTCTGACCATGACAAATAGCAGGGAGTCTCTTTTCGTCAATTAGGTTTAATTGATCAAGCCGAGTCTAGATCCAATCATCTTCGTTCAAGTCTACATCCTTCATTATTCGGAGAGAGGGTATCTGGACTTCAATAGGCAAGACCGCCTCCATGCCATAAACCAAGGAAAAAGGAGTTGCCCCTGTCGACGTCCGTGCTGAGGTGCGGTAACCATGAAGAGCAAACAGTAACATTTCGTTCCAATCTTTATAGGTCACTGTCATCTTCTGCACAATTTTCTTGATGTTCTTATTCGCTGCTTCGACAGCCCCATTCATCTTCGGCCGATAAGGAGAAGAGTTATGGTGCTGTATCTTGAATTGCTCGCAGAGCTCAGTGATCATCTTGTTGTTAAGATTGGTACCATTATCCGTAATGATCCTCTCAGGTACGCCGTATCGACAGATCAAGTTATGCCGAATAAATCGTGCCACGACGCTCCTGGTTACGGTAGCATAGGAAGCTGCTTCAACCCATTTTGTAAAGTAATCAATTGCTACCAAGATGAAGCGGTGCCCATTGGATGTCGTCGGTCAGATCTCGCCGATCATATCAATGCCCCACATTGCAAAAGGCCAAGGTGCTGTTAAGACATTCAGAGGAACTGGAGGAATGTGCACCTTGTCAGCATAGATCTGGAATTTGTGACAAGTTCGAGAATGCTGGTAACAGTCGGCTTCCATTGTGGACCATAAATATCCTGCCCGAAGGATTTTCTTTGCCATGGTATGTCCACTGGAATGTGTTCCGAATGTACCTTCATGTAGTTCTGCCATAATCTTCTCGACTTCAGTCTTATTCATACAACGCAGTAAGGTTGAATCATGGTTTCGCTTGTAGAGAATGTCGTTGCTGAGGAAGAACTTTGCTGCGAACCTTCTCAGAAACTTCTTGTCGTTAACGGATGCACCCTCGGGGTATTCTTGAGCTTCCAAGTACCTCTTCACTTCATGATACCAGGGTTTTTCTGTTACTTCTTCGGTCTCGAGATCGCAGCAATGTGCAAGTTCATCCAACTTCCAAATAATGATCTGGGGCGCCTCGTTGTCCCATTTGACTTTGAACATAGAAGACATCGTAGCCAACGCGTCCGCTAACTGATTCTCCTCTCTTGGGAAGTGTTCAAAAGTTATTTCTTCGAAGTGGGGAAGCAATGTCAGCATATACTCCTTGTAAGGAATAAGATTTGGGTGTTTCGTATCCCACTCGCCTTTGACCTGATTGATCACGAGAGTGGAATCTCCATAGACACTCAGAAACTTGATCCTTAAGTCGATTGCAGCTTGGAGACCCATGATACATGCCTCATACTCTGCCATGTTGTTGGTGCAGTTGAAACATAGCCGGGCAGTGAGTGGGGTATGAGTGCCTTTAGGGGATATGATTACAGCGCCAATACCATTACCCAAAGCGTTCGAGGCTCCGTCAAAGTGCATAGACCATCGGGATCCTTCCTCAGGTCCTTCATCCGGTCCAGGTACTTCACAATCAGTCACTACCATGATGTCCTCGTCTGGAAATTCAAAGTTCAATGACTGGTAATCGTCCACAGGTTGGTGTGCCAAATGGTCGGCCAATACACTTCCCTTAATTGCTCTTTGAGTCGTGTACTGGATGTCATATTCCGTCAAGATCATTTGCCACCTTGCTATTCTTCCAGACAGAGCAGGCTTTTCGAATATGTACTTGATTGGATCCATTTTTGAAATCAACAGAGTAATGTGAGTCAACATATACTGTCTCAGCCGGCGAGCAGCCCATACCAGAGTGCAGCAAGTTTTCTCGAGCAGTGAGTACCGAGTCTCACAGTCAGTAAACTTTTTGCTCAGGTAATAAATGGCGTGTTCTTTTCGGCCAGACTCGTCATGCTGCCCCAGCACACACCCCATTGAGTTGTCAAGTACTGTCAAGTATAGGATTAGAGGTCTCCCTTCAACCGGCGGCATAAGGATGGGTGGTTCTTGGAGATACTCTTTGATCTTTTCGAAAGCGGCCTGACATTCATCGTTCCAACATACTACTTGATCTTTCTTCAGCAGCTTGAAGATTGGTTCACAGGTAGCAGTTAGATGTGAGATGAACCGGGAAATGTAGTTCAATCGTCCTAGAAAGCCTCTGACTTCTTTCTCTGTCTTAGGAGTTGGCATCTCTTGTATGGCTTTTTCCTTGGCAGGATCCACTTGAATACCCTTGTCGCTTACAATGAAACCTAGTAGTTTTCCAGACCTCACCCCAAAGGTGCACTTGTTTGGGTTCAACCTCAGCTTGTACAACTTCAGACGGTCAAACAACTTCCGCAGATGGTCAATGTGCTCCTCCTCAGTTTGGGACCTTGCAATCATATCATCGACGTACACTCCTATCTCGTGGTGGATCATATCATGAAATAAAGCAACCATGGCACGTTGGTAAGTTGCCCCAACATTTTTCAACCCAAATGGCATGACCTTGTAGCAAAAGGTGCCCCACTGAGTGACAAAAGTGGTCTTCTCCATGTCTTCAGGAGCCATCTTGATCTGATTATAACCGGAGAAGCCATCCATGAAGGAGAAAACTTTATGTTGAGCAGTGTTGTCAACCAGAACGTCGATATGAGGCAGAGGGAAATCATCCTTGGGGCTGGCCCTGTTCAAATCCCTGTAATCAACACACATTCGGGCCTTACCATCTTTCTTCGGCACTGGAACCACGTTGGCAACCCACTGAGGATAAGAAGTCACTGCTTAAAACCCTGCATCAAATTGTTTCATAACCTCGGCTTTGATTTTCTCGGACATCTCTGGACGCATACGACGGACCTTTTGTTTTACCGGAGGGCAGTCTTCCTTGGTAGGCAGGTGATGAACCACAATGTCGGCATCCAAACCAGGCATGTCTTCGTAAGACCAAGCAAAGATTTCCATGTAGTCATGCAGCATCTGAATCAACCGTTGTTTCACACTGAGCTCTTGATTGGCACCAATCTTGACTTCCTTCCTGTCTGTCTCAGTACCCAGATTTACCGTTTCCACTGGCTCTTCATGTGGTTGAATGGCCCTCTCTTCCTGGAGTAACAGTCTTGCAATTTCACCAGGCACTTCGCAATCATCTTCACCTTCATCTTCGGCTAAGTTGATCGGATTCTCGAAGTCATAATTGGTAGTAGCAGAGTCGTTACCAGTGAGATCCAGAGTGGATTGGAACCTGTATAAGTGAGCGTGTGTAAATATAGCTGTTTTGCAATATATGATAAAGAAAGAAAAGGAGCACAAGATTTGAAATGCAACAAACGTCCAATGTTTTGAATAATGATATATGAAAATGTCATACAAAAGCCCTCACAAATGGAGCCACGATGCCCCGGGTAGGACACCGAGCCATAAAAGTTTCAACATATTGTTTGTTACAAATTGAAAACAAAAGAGTTCATTATTGAGTGACAAAAGTAATAGGGGTGAAGTCTTTGGCAGTCCAGTTGCTTGGTCCATTGTCGGTTGTTGGGTAGATCCAGCTGTCGAATTCAGATTCGTCCACTTCGTCTTCCACAACATTCACTCCTGGGTTGGTGATGAACACAAGAGGTCTTCCAATCCTTGCTTTGCGAACAGCCCTCTGAGCCTCTGCAGTGAAGCCTAAGCCAAACTTGTCGGTCTTTGGAGTAAAGTCAGGAAGTTGGCCCCAGTTTGTGCACTCACCCTTCTCAATCACAGCCCGGGCATCCTTTAAGGAAGCCATCTTCAAAGGAGGGTCTTCAATCACAGTTTCAGCTGACTCCAATGTCTGAGGCACCTCTTCAAAGTGTTGAAAGGGGGTTTCAATGAATTCCCCATCCATTTCTATGTATCGGAACGAGTTAAGGTGGCTGACCATATATTCTTCTTCCCCTTGAACTGTAACAATCTTTCCTCTAACCGGGTACTTAAGCTTATGATGTAGTGTGGAGGTCACAGCTCCAGCCTTGTGGATCCATGGACGACCCAACAAACAAGAGTAGGATGGACGGATGTCCATCACATAGAAAGTAGAATCAAAAACTTGAGAACCAACCCTGATTGGGATGTCAACTTCGCCATGTACCATTCTCTTCGAACCGTCAAAGGCTCGGACAACAACGTTACTAGGCTTGAGCTCCAGACCCTCACAATCCAATCTGTCTAGGGCCTTCTTGGGCAATACATTCAATGAAGAACTGGTGTCCAACAACACATGGGCAAGAGTAGTGCCCCTGCATTCAATAGAGACATGCAGGGCATCATTATGGTTCTTTCCTTTTGCAGTCAGATCGGCGTCAGAAAAGCCCAGACCATTATCGGCAGTCAAGTTGGCCATACAATCAGTAAATTGATCAGCAGATGCTTCTTGCGGAACATGAGCCGTCTTCAGGAAGGAGATCAGGGCCTTGGCATGGGCCTCTGAACATAATAACAGTGATAGCATAGAAATTTTTGATGGGGTGTGCCCCAACTGCTCAACGACATTGAAATCACTTTTCTTGATAATCTTGAGGATCTCCTCCATCTCTTGCTGGGAGGCTTCAACAGCGGTTGTCTTCGGCGCCTCCGTCAGGGCAGGCAAATCAGTAGCAATCCCTTTGCCCCGAGCATTAGAGGACTCGGCGGCAGGGGTAGGAACTTGATTAGGAAGGGAAACATGCACACTTGCGGGTGTGATGATAAGAGGTTTCTGAATAACTGGTGGTGAAATATCTGGTGAAAACAACCAACCACTGCGAGTAATTTTGGCAGGCCCGGTGATGTTACTGACACCGGTACTTGTATCAAACTTTTTCTTCACTCCAAGCACATAAACATCTGCCCCATAATGCCATGGGACAACTTTGTCAGATATATAAGGGAGAGGTCTTGGGACAGTGATGATGATGGGAGCAATCTTCTGAGTGGACATGATTTTGATAGGCTTCTTTGAGGGAGCCTTAGGAGGTCTGTTGAAAATAGTGACGATAGAAACTTCTTCGGTAGGGGCAGCAGGAACGAAAATTTTCTCGAACAAGATTTCTTTGCTATCCATCAGGCTTTGGATACCTGATTTCAGCAAAGGACAACCAAAAGGGGAAACAGCACATAGAAGGCAATCTTCACCACATCCCGGAAATAAACCGGCTAGCAACAGATTCCTTTTAACAGTCGATAACAGAGTAACAATCTCTTCCACGGAGGCTACATATCGGTCTTCTTCCACAGCATTCACTCCATGCTGGGGCATGGGAGCGGTCACAACATTGGGCCTTTCAGGCGCCTCAAACTGTATTTCCTTAGCATCAATAAGGTCTTGAACCTTATTCCTCAGAGCCCAGCAATCGTCCGTAGTGTGCCCGGGGCTATCAGAGTGATAAGCGCAACGGGCATTGGGGTTGTACTTCGGAGAGGCTGTATTCACTACCTTCGGAGCTTCTTTGACAGTCACCAGGTTGGTTGACAGTAGCTGCGGCAAAATCTGAGACATGGTCATACTGAGCCGAGTGTACTGCCTCTTGGGTCTCTCACCCCTTTGTTGATTATACTGCTGAGGAGCAGCAACAGGCTTTGAAATTACCAATGCATTGACAGCTTGGCGGCATTCCGGTTTAACTTGTCTTCTAGGACCATAAACAGCACTAGCTTCCTTCTTGAAAGGCTTCTTCTCAGTACTCGTGGTGGCACCTTTATGTATCTTCCCTGACTTGATACCAGCTTCTATCCTCTCACCAGTCAAGATCAAATCTGTAAACCCAGCAGAAGAATTACCAATCAGATGGTTAAAGAACGGGCCCGACAAGGTCCCTAAGAACATGTCAACAAGTTCACGGTCAGTCAGCGGTGGCTGCACCCTGCCAGCCAGGTCTCTCCACTTTTACGCATACTCTTTGAATCCTTCGCCTGTTCCCAGTGACATACCCTGAAGTTGGGTACGCGTAGGAGCGAGGTCAGAATTGTACTGATATTGTTTATAAAATGCGGTGGCCAAGTCTTCCCAGTTTTGGATACTGGCTCCATCCAGCTGATAGAACCACTCGAGTTGAGCCCCAGAAAGGCTATCCTGAAAGAAATGGATCCAAAGGTTCTTGTCTGCAGTGTAAGGTTGGATCTTCCTTACATATGATCTGAGATGCATTTTCGGGCAGGACAGCCCATCATACCTTACAAAAACTGGCACTTTGAACTTCGGGGGGATCACAATTCCAGCAACTAATCCCAAGTCTTCAAAATCTAAGCCGGGAACTCTCTGCAGCTCCATAGCTGCCAACCTGTCTTCCAAGCCCTTGTACTTGTCATCAGCGGGTGGGTATTGTTGATCAGAGTAGTCTTCGTCCTCTTCAGCCTCCTCTTCTTCAACCTCGGATTCAGAAGGTACTGCAGCCGCATTCCCTTTACTGGTTCCCTCCTCAGAAGTAGGGGAAATTCAAGCACTCTTCTGGCTTCACCCTCGAACATTCTTCCTAGGGTAGCCACCCCGATTCTCTTCTTCTTCTTTTTCACTTGGTCTTTGTTCCCCAGCAGGGCCTTTAGATCCTCCTGACCCTTAGCCAAGGTCATCAGGAGTTGTTGAAACTATGCGTTTTGAGACTGCAAGTCCTTGACCGTTTGTTCGAGATCCATCTTACTGAAATAAACAACAGAAAGATAAGGAAACCTGGTGTGGAGACCTGCTTATGCACATGATGAATGGTATGCTTATGTATACAATGCATTCAAGGATTTAGAACATTCAAAATTGTTGCAAACAAAAAGGAACGCACGTCATATTAATAAGAAGAAATTTGTCAGTACATAAATGCCCCATGGGCCAAATATTACAAAAACTTCTCAAGGTAAAAAGACATTACGCATCCTTTTTGGTGCGATGTAGGTGTTGAGGGTCTCTTCCTCATGGAGTCGGCGGGTAAGCTCCAAAACCTTCTTCTCACTGGCGTAGAAGCTGGCTTCAAAAGTGTTTTGTTCCTCCTTGAGTTGGATCCAACTCTTCTGCATCTCCTCCCACGATGTAGGCATGTCAGGATATAGGATGGTGTAGGGAACCTCTCCTTCCGTAACGGGCTCTTTAATCACAGGGAGAACATGAGGATAAGGCATCATTAGACTCTGGGCTCGGGCTCGTACCCATTTGAGGTAAGGCTCAAGAGGGATGGAGTTATTGTGCCCCAGTGTCTTGCTGTCAACCTTGTTAGGCATCCTCCAAGCTCTGATGAATCTTTGGCGAAGTCCTTGCGCATCATTGTCGAAGTCAAAAACTAGGTCTGGAATCAACATGTCGTGAGGGCCATCTCTTCGTGCATATCCAAATTGTCTCAAGGCTAGACAAGGGTTGTAGGTAATGCCTCCCCTAATGCCAAGTAATGGAACATTAGGGAACTCTCCACAACGATCGACGATGATGACATTTTCTCTGGACCGAGAACACCAATGTACATCAGAGTGAGTAAGGGTCATCAACCGTTGTGACCACCTTAAACCTTGGTCATTCTTCAAGACAGATTGTGGAAGGTGCGAAATAAACCACCTTGCAAGGAGAGGAGTACAGCACATGAGAACACCCCTCTTTCTCATTGTCCGAGTGTAAAATGAGTGAAGAATGTCCCCAAGCAACGTTGGTATTGGATTTCCGGATAAGAAGATCTTGACGGCGTTGACATCTACGAGCTGGTCAGGATTTGGGAACAAGACCAACCCATAGATAAGGAGGGCCACAATTTCTTCAAAGGCTTGTAGATCCAATGAATTCCAACACTCTTGTGCCTTCTCAAACAAGAATTTTGCAAAGAAGCCTTTGACACCGCTTCTAGTTTCCCAATGCCCCTTGATGTCAGATGGCTGTAGATGTAGTGCTCGAGCAACATCTTCAGGCTTTGGTTCCTTTTCCGTACCGTTGTAGGGTAGTTGATTAAGGATAGGAATTCTCAGGAGTTGAGAAAATTCCTCCAAAGTGGGCACCAACTGGTAATCGGGGAAAGCGAAATAGTGGTGAAGAGGGTCAAAGAACTGGAACAGCACCTTCATCGTGTCCTCTTCAATGTTGGTGTTGACTAAGCTGAGCAGTCTACCATGTCTTTCACTGAAGGGAGAGCTTTCCGGAATTCTTGATGTGAGCTCCTTGAGTTGAGGAGGGATTCTCACAAGGTTGACTTGGATGGTTTTTCTTCGAAGAATTTCCATGACCTACAAAACAAGAACAAAGATGAAGATCTAAACCCTTGAAATGGTTAGTGTATGCATATGATGCTTTATGATGTTCATGATGTATGCACAAAACATATGTACAAGTAATTCACACCAAACCCTAGTTTCAGGCTTGCATGGGGTTTCATAGGTAAGTACCCTTTTGAGTGTAGTTGGCTTAAAAACCTGTCCTATAGTAACCGGGTTCTAAGGAGCTCAATATCATTGGATTGTTTTCTATGTTCATTGTTTTGGTTTAGCCACTTAACTAGCGACCAAAATATTCCAAGAAAACAACCCTCAATGAGTGTAGTATCGAGTATCTACCAACTTCGAACTGCACCAAAGCCGGTCATATCACTACCCCTAATGAAAGGCCAAGATGGTCAAGTAAGGTTCTAGGTCATTAGTGCTTAGTGACATCACTCAGCGGCCCCGTACTCTCCTTGATTGAACTCAAGGGTTACCTGTACTCACAAATATGTCGCACTAATATAGCTATTGCTTCAACCATGTCGGTATACCCCGCACAATTTCCACAACGTATTGCTATCTATGAATGTTTCCCCAAATCCGGGTGTAGGATTGCAAACCCAAAAAAAAGAGCCAAGATGTAAAGCAATCAAAGCAAACAATTAGTCATGCAAGAGGGTGATCTAAGCCCTAAGGTTACTCCACTTTAAAAGTTGTCCCCAGCAGAGTCGCCAGTTCTGTGATACGGTGGGAGAACTGACTTGGGTTTTGCGTTCGTTTTCGCAAATGTTTCGGTTGAGCAAGAGTCGCCACCAACTTTTTATTTTATCCTAAGGAAAGGTTAAAAAGCACAGCAAAAACCTTTGAGATGTTTTCTTGGGTTCGGGGAGTAGATTATAGAAAGGGAAGGTATTAGCACCCTTTCTATCCATGGTTATCCATGGGCTCTTAGTTACTTGCTTAGATCAACTTGCCTTGATTTTCAATTGTTTGAAATGGTGCTTTGTGTGTGGGTTTTGAAAATGTTTTGAAAAGGGGCCGATGTGGTGGCAACCTTTGCAATGATCCATGTTGGGATGTATACAAAGGTGTATGTCTTTTGAAAAGTTTTCAATGTTTTTGAAAGTTATTTTGAAAGTGTGTTGTGATGTGTGGTTTTTTTGAAAAAAATAAGCAAGTGTTTTTGTTTTGCAAGTTGGCAAGTAACCAAGAGCTATCTACCCTAAATTTCTCAAAGATTTGCTATGTTTTAACCCTTTTAACAATTTTGTTCCATCATTGTATTTGGTGGACAATCTTGTCTTAGGATGTGAACGGGACGGGCGCGGGTCATCGTTTAGACCATGATTGCAATGGTGCCAAGTATCTTTGGGCAATTTTTCCTTTAAGGGACTTGATCATTTTTAGGCAACTTTTGAAAGCGTCATCGAGGGACTATGATCATTTGATTGTTTTGTATTTGCCAAAGATACTTAACATGCAATATGGCCCATTATTGAAGGCAACAAGTGGAATACCCTAGGGGTGCAAGTGTGATTGGTGTTGTTCATTTTCATGCTTGTTTATCTTGAATTTAGGTCAAACTATTTTTGGTTAATTTTTGCATACAAACCCTAATTCTAACATGGCATAATTGGAAAGCTTTTAAATGCGAGAAATAAAAGGTCCTAAGTTATTACAACATAAATATGGGATGGGGGGTACAAATGTTCAAATGCGGATATTTTGAGCAAGAAATAAAACCTAATCTATTACATCCAAGTTGAAATTTTACAAGGTATTTAATTGCACAATAATTAAATAAAATAAAATAAATATGCAAAATGCAAAAATGGTTTTCATATGTATGTAAAAAAGTATTTTTCATGTGTCAAATAAACAAAAATAAAATGAATTAATTTTTGGTATTTTTATGCATTTATGGGGAAACCCTAATTTTATTAAACAAAATGTACTAATTATTTAATATATGTAATATTTATTAATTATGTACAAAAAATAAATAAAGGAAAGTATATTGTAAAAAAGGGTATTTTTTAGGTCAAAATATTAATAAAAATAAAGTGTATTAATTCTTTGTATTTTCCCTAAATATACTAATAAATATATAAGTATTTATATTATTTATTAAATATATATTATATGTACAAAAATAAAAATATTTAATATTAAAAAAAGTATGTTTTTTTATAAAATGTTTTCAAGAGATAACATAAAATAAAAATCAGAAATAAAATGTGTTTGTATTATTTTTAGTCATTTTTTAAATACAAGTATTTTTATGTTTATTTATATACAAGACTAAATGAAACAAAATAAATATCAAAAAAATGCAAAAAAAGTAAGAAAAATAATTTTAATATTTTTTCATGTTTAAATAAAAATATAAAACCAAAATCAAAAGAAAAAAAGTGAAAATGATAAATAAAACTCAAGATGGGCCAGGGGTGCATGTGTAAAACAGTGGTGTGAAAAGGAAAAACATTTCAGGCCCAGCCCAGAACCTGTCTTCTTTAACCTCCAACATCCTTGTACAACCAAAACACGTGTTTCTGCTATCTCATGATTCTTGGACTTTTAGCACAAACTCACAACATGAAAAATGTCAAGCATCAAGCCACGATTCCATACATATAAAAAACTTAACTTAACTCTCAGAAATGAGAGAGAATTTCTCCATCCCTAATTCTTAACCTAAGTTTTTGTCAATGTTCAGGTCTTAAATTCTCTCAGCACATGCAATATAAATGGAAAGTAAAGATATGTATAGCTTCAGGGGCATGAGTAGAACATTTTTCATTCACAAACTTAGAGCTAACTCTTCCTATATTGAGAGATAGAAGTCCATGAACTTACCTGTTCAGCTTGGATCGTGTCTGACAATGGAGGCACTTTCAAGGCAAAGTGAGGATTAGTACAACTTGCTTGAAGTCCAGGGATGCTATTCCAACCTTTAACTTGCTTTGAAACCAACTGAATCAAGCTATGGCAATCAACCTGCAAAACAGAAAAAATGAAAATGGTGATGTTGGTTAGAGGTGTTACAGGTCGTGTCCAATTCTTGGGATAGCTTGTATATGTGGTATGGAGTGTATATGAACTGGTTTTGGCAAGAATGCACGAGTGGATTGGCTTATGGAAGTCCAACTGCAGAGGTGACTCTGTTTTCTGCAGTAGGAAGGTGTTTTGAGGTTTGATGATGTTTGGAGGGTGTTTTGCTCGTGCCTTAGCTTAGGTTTGATGTTTGTAAGGTGTACAACAAGTTTGTCTTAGCTTGTGTTGGCTGAAATGAGAGTTGGTGTCAGTTATGCCAAGTTACTTCTCACTTAAGTAAGAAATGGCAAGTTGGTTTTACAAGCTTGTGCAGGCCCCTAAAATGTGCTGCAACCATCCCTCTTCATCAGTGTGACATGCTTCTGAACTTGTGCCAAAGAGATTTGCCTTGTACTTCTTGATTTGCAAATTTGACATAAAGTTCAACTTTTCAAAAATGGATATATTGCTTTTTCTAATTATGGCTCAATCTTGTATGCAATGCTTAAAAACACAAGATAAGGCTTAAACATGAAGGATTGGCATTAAATTTATGAGTGTGAATGAGTTAAAGGACCTGTAATCTAGCTTAGAGCATGCTGAGTTCAAAAAATGCAAAGTTATGAACATGTAAATTGGCCATGAACAAAGTGAGTTTTGCCCATATTGCCAAATTCGATTCTCCCTAACCACAAGGTTGTTTGATGAGTTCTGGGACATTTTGGAAAGCTTGGAATATGTACTACAATACATATTTGTAATGCAAATTGAAATTCAAAGTGGAAGCATGTGAAAAGTGTCCATGAAGTTAGACAAAAATCCTGCCTAGAATAGGTCAAAAATTTTCTAAGTTAAGAATGTTTTGCACCCTTGTTCCAAAAATCATAACTTGAGCTACAAGCTTCTTTTGAGGAAACTTTGTGAATCAAAGTTGTATATTTTGCAATGTACTACAACTTTCATGTTTTGACTTTTGTTTGAATCCAAATGCATCTTGGTGAAACAATGGGACAAAGTTAGGAAAAAATTAGGGATTTTCATAACTTAGAAAAATTCTAAGTTATGAAAATTCTTCATTTTAAACCCTAATTTGTGATTTTTGATTTCTTGATGAACAAGTTTCATAATTTGGCATGTTTTGATGGAAAATGAATCTTGACACTTGATTTTGACCAAAAAGTCAAAGTTTGACTTTTCAGTATACAGTCAAATTTGGCTCAGTTGTCTGGGAAATTCATCTGTCAATCTTGTGCATTTGGGATCTTTTGAACTTGTTGAACATGTCAAGACAATTCCATGGGGTCCTTGAGTCTATATATGAGCTTGGTTTGCCATTGGCTAGGTCAAACAATCAAAAATTGCCTTTGTGCAGTCAAAACCCTAAAAATGACCATTTTGCCCTTTTGGTGATCTGATCAAATTTCTTGTGGAATTATGATCCAAACTTGACCAAATGGTTCATATGAGTTCATAATGTTGATGTGGGTCAAAAATCATGAGGTTTGACTGTCGATTGACCACAGTTGACTTTTTCCCCAATAAAGCTGATTTCTAGGTCAACTGTCCAATTGACTGGGCAAAGATTGGAATCAAGGCTTGAAAATTGGTATGGATAAACTTGTGAGTCCAACATGGAGCATGAAAGTCATTTTAGGCATTTTAGGTCAAAACATCTTTGTGCAAACACAAACCCTAATTTGGGTCAACAATGCAAGGAGGAGTCTTGAGCAGAGCAAACCCTAACTGGATCTTGAGCTTCCAAGGGTCTTGTGATGAGAAAATATTGAGGAAATGGGAGGGCAAATTTTGGGGTACAACACCGATCAATGGAACATTAGGATACTCTCCACAGCGATCAATGACAGTCACCTCATCCATACCTTTGAGAGTCCAGATAATGTCATCACTAGAAAGAGACATCACCCTATAAGCCCAACCCATTCCTTCTTTGTTTTTCAGCACGGACTTAGGGAGGTGCAAAATAAACAACCTCGACAATAAAGGAACACAGCACATCAAAGTTCCCCGTTTTCGGGCAGTATGAGCATAGAGCTGATGAAGCATATCAGCCAAGAGAGTGGGTACCAGATTCTGAGAAATGAAGATCTTTATGGCATTAATGTTAACAAAAGTGTCAGGATTTGGAAACAATACCAGACCATAAATCAAGAGAGACAGAACGTCTTCGTACGCCTTGAAGTTTAAGCTATCCTAAAAGTAATTAGCTTTGTCAACCAGAAACTTAGCCAGAAAACCCTTAGCCCCACTTCTAGTTTCCCAGTTAGCCATTACCTCCTCCTTGGTCAAGTGAAGGGCTGCAGCAACTTCTTCGGGATTAGGAGTCTTTTCCCAACCAGTAAACGGAGCCTGTTCCTGGACGGAGATACCAAGCAGCTTAGAGAATTCTTCCAGGGTAGGAACCAGCTGGAAGTCTTGGAAAGTAAAACAATGGTACAGCGGATCATAGAATTGGACCAGGACACCATCATTTGTTCGTCCAATTTTGAGGTTACCAAACTGAGGAGAGAACCATGCCTTCTGATGAAGAAAGTAGTGTCTGGAATCCTGACAACCAAATCTTTAAGCAGGATAGGTACTTGGACAAAGTTAATCCGGATAGTATTCCTACGCATGGGCATCATGATGACCTACAAAACAGAGCAAAGATGAAACCCTCTTTTCTTTGAAATAGGTTAGTCCTTATGCAAAATGTATGCAATGTTATGATGTCATGATGTCATGGTAAAGGCATACCACAAGTATCCACAAAAGGCAAACATGGTAAAGGCACACAAGTCACACAAAAGAGCCCTTAGATTTCAGGCTGACATGGAGCTTAGGTACTACCCTCTTTCAGTTCAGTTGGTTTAAACCTGTCCTAAAAATAGTAACTGGGTTCTAGAGGATCTCAATATCACTGACTACCCTCAATCGGTCATAATTCCAGTTTAGCAACCTTTTCTTGCGGCCGGAATCATCGCGAGAGTTTAGTCTCAATGAGTGTAGCATACTGCTACTGTTCTATGGCCAAGTTGGTCAATTTAAGGTTCTAAGGTCAGTTGGTGCTTAATGACTCCTTAGAAGACCCATATTCTCCTCGTTCCAACACAAGGGATATCGATACAGACCAAGGTGCCACACCAATGTAGCTACTGCTTCATCCGTATCGGTCTACGCCGTACAGATCCCTCACAGTTTATTGCTACTTACCTAAAAAGGGTACCCCCAGATCCGGGTTAGGATCTATAGAACTCCAATACAAGCCCACAAAATTAAAGCATACAAAGCATATAATTGAAAACAAGAGTGATCTAATCCTAAGGTACACCTCAAAAATAAATCTCCCCAGCAGAGTCGCCAGTTCTGTGATCGGTGGGAATAGAACTGACTGTTTTTGAATGTTGGTTCGCGTTTTGTGTTTGTCTTCGCAAAATGTCGCGGTAAGCAAGAGTCGTCATCGTCTTTTATTTTATCCAACAAGGAAAGGACAAAAGCACAGAAAAATTCCTTTTTGAGATATTTCTCGGGTTCGGGAGGTAGATTATAGAAAGGGAAGGTGCTAGCACCCTTTCTATCCGTGGTTATCCACAGGCTCTTAGGTACTTGCTCATTATGTTTTCAAAAGTTTGCTTTTCTTTGTGATTGTGTGTTTTGAAAAGAGTTTTTGTTTTGAAGAGAGTGTAAGTGCGAAAAGTTTTGTTTTTTTGTTTTCAAAAGAGCAAGTACTTAAGAACATCTACCTACTCAAAAAGGAATTAAACTGTACAAGTGTCCTTTAGACAATGCTATCCCACTATTGAGGAGTAGGTAGCATCGTCGTTGGAGTTTTCGAGTCAATTCGATTAAGGGACATGTGGTCACTAAAGCAATGTTAGGATTCCTTAGCGGTAACCCTAATGTCTTAGATCATTTTATCCGAGGCAACCGTTTCGAGGCAACTTATGATCTTTGGACAAGAGGGCGACCTCTAAAACTTCCTATACTCAATGACCATGTTCGAGGCAACCAAGTGAGGCGTACCCTAGGAGTGGCATGTACGAGTGTATTATTTTTCAGTTATATTATCTTTGTACATGTCATGGTGAGCTACTGTTGATTTTAAGTTAAAAATTGATCTTGTCATGCATAGCCTATTATTCAAACATCTAATAGTTAATAGTTGCGGAATATAAATTGCGGAAAATAAATCTAAGCTATTACAAGGCGTCGGGTATTTACATCGCCAAAAACAAACCCTTGAAAATTAAATTACGGAAAGTAAATAAAAGCGGTAAATAAAATCCTAAATTAAAACTATTACATCCTCGGAGCAATTACAATTATATGGATCAAAGATAATTCGCGCGAGAAAAATTGAATCGGAATGTCCTTTAGGGTTTTGACCCTTTTTATTCAATAAAGCATATTTTTGTTATTTTTTGAATTAAAAAAAAAATAGTCTAAGTTAATAATTAAATTAAATGAAAATATTTTTGAGTTTTATTTTTATTAAGGAAATAAAATAAGAATGGTTAAAAACATTAAAAAACCTAATTCTAAATCAATTTTAATTTATTGCAAAATATATTGTTATTAAACCTATTTAAACTATATAAATTAATTAGTGATTTATTTACAAAAATAAAAAATAAATTAGTGGAATTAAATTTTTTTTTCTTCTGATTTCATGAAAAAAAGTTAGTTTGTTAATTAAATAATTAAGATAATAATAATAATAAAATAAAAATAGGAAAAATAGTGAGAAAAAAAAAGAACAAACTCAAAGAGGGGGTGTGGGCCTGAAGAGGTTGTATGATCAACAAATTTGGCCCAATTTCATCCCAACCTGTTGGACTTTTTGGATCCATTGCGTGCTTGTTGACTAGGGAGTATGGTGGTCCTTCAATCTGGTTCATTGGATCTGCCTGGGGGGCCACTTGGCAGTTTAGATCCAGAGGCGTTTGATGGTCCATGTTTGGAATGCTACACCTGAATATATGGAGAAAAAATATAACAAGGTTTTAGGGGACCTGGGATTCGAACCCAGGTCCCAAGGGACAATTCAACTAGCGCGCTACCAACTGAGCCATGATGTTAACCTGTTAGTGGAATGAGACGCAAATAATATATTCAAAACCAACAATTATTCCCTGCAAAAAATAAAAAAATGCGCTATGATTCAAATTGGCCAATCACGCCCAGCCACGTGATCGTCTTCTTCATATCACCCTGGTTCGTTTACCTGTGGATTTTGTTCCGCAGGAAGATTCGTAGCATCTCTCAAAAATCCATCCTAGGTCACAAAAATACAAGCTATGACCATCATTGGATTCGTCTCTCTCCCCTAAACTCATCCATGGCCATTATTGGCCTTAATTTAACATGTATGAAGAATGCCCAAAAACAAGAACAAAAACCCTAGGTTTTGGATATGGGGTTAGAGGTCACGAAAATAAAATCAAACAATGCAGTTTGCTTAGGAATTTAATGGTCAGTATGAATATGCAAGAAATTTGGCACAGGGATGCAGGAAAACTGAGTTATGATTCCATGTGTAGAGCAATGTTCATGGAGACTTACAGTGCGTTATGG
Organism: Vicia faba; assembly: GCA_948472305.1. NCBI lineage: Eukaryota > Viridiplantae > Streptophyta > Magnoliopsida > Fabales > Fabaceae > Vicia > Vicia faba. Next base: position 1,267,089,188 of record OX451736.1, on the reverse strand, counting down.
GCGATGAAAAAGCTTCCTTTTGATTGGTATAGCTCCACTGGATGTCAAGGAAGAGAGATACGTTTTGCTTTTGGTCTGAATTCGCCTCTAAACCAAAATTCGATCACCACTTTTTCAAGGTTTTTTGCAAACTTGTCCTGGCCGTTTCCACAGAGTTTTTGTGTGTCTCTTAGGTTTGTGAGGCTTGCTTGCATATAATGGAATGATTCTAGGTCAAAATATGGGCCAATATCCATGTGCATTGAAGAATTAGGATTTGATCTTGATCACCATAACCATGTTTCCAAATATAGGCAAGATCTGATTTTTTTTGTGCACAAAAAGCCAAGGTACGAGTTTGATTAGGTGCTATATGATATATGCAAGCTGTACAAATCACAAAGATACCATTTCATTAATTTTTGGATTTTATTTGAATTAATATAGATTTAAAATGAATTAAATCAATAAAAATTAAATAAAATAGAAAAGTAAATGTTTGGTCATGAAATTAAAGATGAGACACGTGTGTGGCATGAAAAGACCAAATCATGTGGAAAAAAAGTGGGCCCTTTTGTCAAAAATTGGAGTTTTGAGGATAGTTGACTTTTGGCAATTTTGGAAAAATGCCCAACTTCAACAATGCATAACTTCTTCAATTTTGAACTTTTGGACGTGTTCTTGGACTTTTTAGAAACCTTGAGATGTCCTCTAATCAACCCTTTTGGTCTCTTCTCATTTTTATGTTCCATGCTCAAGTTATAAGCTTTGTAAAAAAAGGTGTTTTTGTTGACTTTTAAAAATGACATATAATGTCCAAATTTGTAACTTTTTGTGAGAGCATTTCTTGATCTTGGGGTGTGAAGATGGATTGTAGGAAAGTGATTCCTCTTCAAAATGAGATTTGGATGGGTCATTTCTCATAAAGTATGAGAAAGTTATGCTTGGTCAAAGTTGAGTTGACTTTTCCTACAAAACCCTAATTTAGCAGCTTTTGAATCTTGATGAATCTTGAGCAATCCTTGATGAATCATGATCAACCCTTGATAAAATGATGAATTATACTTCAAAATGAGAATGTTGACAAAAAATCTTAAGGTTTGACTGTATTTGGGACGCAGTTGACTTTTGCCCTAGCACAGTCGATTTTTGGACCTCTTGAGCAATTGACTGGCCAAACTTTCTCTGCAAGGCTTGAAAATTGACATGGATGAACTTGAGAACATATTAGGACATTGGGAATAACTTGAGACCATTTGGATGTAAGGACCTTGATGCAACACAAAACCCTATTTTTGACTTGACTGCCTTAGGAGGTGATTTGACTGTCCAACCCTTGAGCCAACTTTGGGCAACTTGAAGATTATTCTTGACATGTCTTGAGGAATATGGGAGGGAAAATTTTGGGGTACAACAGGTAACATCTCGTGCCAGTCTTTGTATGTCATTATCATCTTCTGCACAATCTTCTTAATGTTCTTATTTGCTGCTTCGACAGCCCCATTCATCTTCAGCCAGTAGGGAGAAGAGTTATGATGTTGTATCTTGAATTGCTCGCAGAGCTCAGTGATCATCTTGTTGTTGAGATTGGTGCCATTGTCCATAATGATCCTCTCTGGTACACCGTATCGATAGATCAGATTGTGCCGAATGAAACGATGCCCGTTGGATGCTGTAGGTCTGATCTCGCCGATCATATCAATGCCCCACATTGCAAAAGGCCAAGGTGTTGTCAAAACATTCAGAGGAACTGGAGGTATGTGCACCTTATCAACATAGACCTGGCACTTGTGACATGTCCGAGAATGGTGATAACAGTCGGCTTCCATTGTGGACCAGTAATATCCTGCCCGGAGGATTTTCTTTGCCATGGTATGTCCACTGGAATGAGTTCCGAAAGTACCTTCATGCAGCTCTGCCATGATCCTTTCTGCTTCAATCTTATCCACACAACGCAGTAAGGTCGAATCATGGTTACGCTTGTAAAGAATGCCATTGCTGATGAAGAACTTCGCCGCGAACCTCCTCAGAAACTTCTTGTCATTAACAGATGCACCCTCGGGGTATTCTTGAGCCTCAAGGTACCTTTTTACTTCGTGAAACCAAGGTTTATCTGCTACCTCTTTAGCCTCAATATCACAGTAATGCGCTGGTTCATCCAATCTTTCAATGATAATCCGGGGAGCTTCGTTGTCCCAATTGACTTTGAACATAGAAGACATTGTAGCCAACGCGTCCGCCAACTGATTCTCCTCTCTAAGGAAGTGTTCAAAGGTGATCTCCTCGAAATGGGGAAGCAATGTCAACACATACTCCTTGTAAGGAATAAGATTTGGGTGTTTCGTATCCCACTCGCCTTTGATCTGACTGATCACGAGAGTGGAATCTCCAAAGACACTCAGAAACTTAATCCTTAGGTCAATTGCAGCTCGAAGACCCATGATGCACGCTTCATACTCCGCCATGTTGTTGGTGCAGTTGAAACATAGTCGGGCGGTAAACGGAGTATGAGAGCCTTTAGGAGATATGATCACGGAGCCAATGCCATTACCTACAGAGTTCGAAGCTCCATCAAATTACATAGACCATCGGGATCCTTCCTCAGGTCCTTCATCCGATCCAGGTGTCTCACAATCAGTTATCAACATGATATTCTCGTCCAGAAATTCAAAGTTCATAGACTGGTAATCATCCACTGCCTGATGTGCCAAATGGTATGCCAATACACTTCCCTTTATTTCCTTTTGAGTCGTGTACTGGATGTCGTACTCAGTCAAAATCATCTGCCATCTCGCTATTCTTCTGGACAAGGCAGGCTTTTCGAAGATATACTTGATTAGATCCATCTTTGAAATTAATAGAGTAATGTGAGTCAGCATATACTGTCTCAGCCGGCGAGCAGCCCATGCCAAAGTGCAGCAAGTTTTCTCAAGCAGTGAGTATCAGGTCTCATAGTCGGTAAACTTTTTGCTAAGGTAATAAATAGCATGCTCTTTTTGGCCAGACTCGTCATGCTGACCCAGCACACACCCCATTGAGTTATCGAGCACTATCAAGTATAAGATCAAAGGTCTCCCTTCAACTGGTGGCACCATAATAGGTGGCTCTTGGAGATACTCTTTGATCCTCTCGAAAGCGGCCTGGCATTCATCGTTCCAACGTACCACTTGATCTTTCTTCAGCAGCTTGAAGATTGGTTCACAAGTAGCAGTCAGGTGTGAGATGAATCGGGCAATGTAGTTCAGTCGTCCCAGAAAGCCTCTGACTTCTTTCTCTATTCTGGGAGCTGGCATCTCTTGTATAGCTTTCACCTTGGCAGGGTCCACTTGAATACCTTTGTCGCTTACGATAAAACCTAGCAGCTTACCAGACCTCACCCCGAAGGTGAACTTGTTCGGATTCAATCTCAGCTTGTACAACTTCAGCCTGTCAAATAGCTTCTGCAGATGGTCAAGGTGTTCTTCCTCAGTCTGGGACCTTGCAATCATATCATTGACGTATACCTCAATCTCATGATGGATCATGTCATGAAACAAAGCAACCATGGCACGTTGATATGTTGCCCCAGCATTTTTCAATCCAAAAGGCATGACCTTGTAGCAAAAGGTACCCCACTGAGTAATAAAGTTGTCTTCTCCATGTCTTCGGGAGCCATCTTGATCTGATTATAAGCGGAGAAACCATCCATAAAGGAGAAGACTTTATGCTGAGCAGTATTGTCAACCAGAACGTCGATGTGAGGTAGAGGGAAGTCATCCTTAGGGCTCGCCCTGTTCAAATCCCTATAGTCAACACACATTCAGACCTTACCATCCTTTTTCGGCACAGGAACCACATTGGCCACCCACTGAGGGTAAGAAGTAACTGCTAGAAAACCAGCGTCAAACTGTTTCATAACTTCAACCTTGATTTTCTCAGAAATCTCTGGGCACATACGGCGAACCTTCTGTTTTACCGGGGGACAGTCTTCCTTGGTAGGCAGGCGATGAACCACAATATCAGTATCCAAACCAGGCATATCTTCGTAAGACCAAGCAAAGATCTCAACGTAGTCACACAACATCTGAATCAACCGTTGCTTCACACTAAGCTCCAGATTTGCACCAACCTTGACTTCCTTCTTGTCTGTCTCAGTACCCAGATTCACTGATTCCACCGGCTCTTCGTGTGGCTGAATAACCCTCTCTTCCTGGAGTAGTAGTCTTGCAAGTTCACCAGGCACTTCGCAATCATCTTCACCTTCGTCTTCGGCTAAGTTGTTCGGATTTTCGAAGTCATAACTGGAAGTAGCAGAGTCGTTACCAGTGAGATCCAGAGTGGATGTGGACCTGTATATGTGAGTGTGTGTAAAATAGTTGTTTTGCAATATATAATAAAGAAAGACAAGGAGCACAAAATTTGAAATGCAAAAAACGTCCAATGCTTTTATTAATGATATATGAAAATGACACACAAAAGCCCCCACAAATGAAGCCACAGTGCCCCAGGTAAGACACCGGGCCATAAAGTTTCAAAAAATTGTCTATTACAAATTCAAAACAAAAAGTTTCATTACTGGGTGATAACAGAAACGGGCATAGAATCCTTCGTTGTCCAGTTGCTTAATCCACCATTGGCAATCAGGTAGATCCAACTGTCGATATCAAACTCTTCATCATCATCATCCCTGATAGCATTTACCCCGACCTCTTGTTTAGGCTTCTCTGGTGCTCCGAACTCGATCTCTTTCGCATCAATCAAGTCTTGTACCTTACTTTTCAAAGTCCAACAATAATTTGTATCATGCCCCGGGCTATCAGAGTGATAAGCACAGCAGGCATTAGGGTTGTACTTCGGTGACGTTGTATTTGAATTCTTTGGGGCTTCCCTTAGAGTCACCAGGTTAGTCTTCAGCAACTGTGGCAGAATCTGAGATAAGGTCATGCTGAGATGGGTGAATTACCTTCAAGGTCTCTCGTCCTTTTATTGATTGTTGTACTGAGGAGCACCAGCAGGTTTTGAAATAACAACCGCGCTGACAGCTTGGCGGTGTTCAGGTCTATTCTGTCTTCTTGCATTGTAGACAACACTGGACTCTTTCTTAAATGGCTTCTTCTCGGTGCTTGATGAAGCACCCTTATGTATCTTTCCAGCCTTAATACCAGCCTCGATCCTCTCACCGGTTAAAATGAGCTCTGTAAACCCAGATGAAGAGCTTCCAATCAAGTGGTTGAAGAATGGACCAGACAGGGTCCCCAGAAACATGTCCACAAGCTCTCGATCAGCCAATGGTGGTTGCACCCTTCCGGCGAGGTCTCTCCATTTTTGAGCATAATCTTTGAATCCTTCACCCGTTCCCATTGACATACCCTGGAGTTGGCTACGCGTAGGAGCGAGGTCGGAGTTGTACTGATACTGCCTGTAGAATGCAGTAGCCAAATCTTCCCAACTGCGGATATTGGCTCCGTCCAACTGATAGAACCACTCAAGCTGAGTCCCTGAGAGACTGTCTTGAAAGAAATGGATCCATAAGTTCTTATCAGCATTGTAAGGCTGGATCTTCCTCACATATGACCAGAGGTGCAACTTCGTACAGGAAACTCCATCATACTTGGCAAAGGCTAGTGCCTTGAATTTATGGGGAATCACCACCCCAGATGATAGACCTAGATCTCCGAAGTCCAGATCGGGCACCTTCTGAATTTCCATAGCGCTCAAACGGTCCTCCAGTTGTTTGTACTTATCCTCAGCAGGAGGATACTGTTCTTCATCATAGTCCGTCTCGTTGTCGGAGACCACAGGGCTAGGAGCCCTCCTTTCTTGTGGACTATCTTTCCCTCCAGATGAGGTGGTCAGATCAACTTCATTCTGTAGCCTGTTCCCAAACCTGTGTCCTGTGTTAAACAGGATGGTCCTCTTCTTCTTTTTCTTCTTCTCTTTCAGAATCAAGGTCTTCAGGTCCTACTGACCCTTAGCTAGATTCATGAACAGCTCTTGAAATTGGGCATTCTGGGCCTGGAGGGCCTTGATAGCTTGCTCAGTTGAAGGTTCAGTACACATGATTATCACTGAAATAAACAGCGAAGAAGATAAAAGACCTGTAAAGGGTACCTGTTTATGAAGCGCATGAGATGAAATGCGTATGATTTATGATTTCAAAGACTATCGAGATTCAAATTTGTAAACAAGAAAGGAAACACACTTTATTAGATTTAAACTTCAAAATTTAAATTGTTCAACAAATTGCCCTTAAGGCGTTACAAGAATGGAAATACTGAAAAGTAAATAAAAATTGTAAAGGAAATCATCAAAGGTCCATCAATGCTCCCATGGTCTCTTCTTATCAGTGCGGACATAGTCGTTGAGAATCCGCTCGTTCTCTAACTGCCTAGTCAACCTCTGGATCTTCTGCTCCTGCTCGTTGAACTTCTCTCGGTAAGAATCCCGTTCTTCCCGCAGTTGCATCCAAGATCTCTTCAGCGCCCCAATGTCAGTGGGCATATAAGGATGGAGGATGGTTGGAAGAACCCCTTCTTTATTAGCAACTTCAAGAGTGACAGGCCAGACAACTTCATATGGCATACCTAACTTCTGGGCACGGATGCAGACCCATATGAGATATGGCTCCATTGGAAGAGAAGTTTTTGGACCCAACTCATGTGGATCAGATTGGTGAACTCTGTCCCAAGCCCTTATGAATCTACGACGTTGCTCGTCGCTATCCCCCTGAAAATCAAAGATGATATGAGGCATCAGCATCTCATGAGGTCCTTCTCTTCTGGCTCTTCCAAACTGACGAAGAGCTAAGCATGGGTTATAAGAAATTCCTCCATGGGTTCCTAGCAGGGGAACATTGGGGTACTCCCCACAGCGGTCAATGATAGTCACCTCATCCATACCCTTGAGAGTCCAGATAATGTCATTATGAGAAAGAGACATCACCCTATAAGCCCAACCCATTCCTTCTTTGTTCTTCAACACTGACTTGGGAAGGTGCGAAATAAACCACCTTGCCAATAAAGGAGCATAACACATCAAGGTTCCCCGCTTTCGGGCGGTACGAGCATAAAGCTGATGAAGAATGTCACCCAAGAGAGTGGGTACAGGGTTCTGAGAAATGAAGATCTTTATGGCATTAACATCAACAAAAGTGTCAGGATTCGGAAACAATACCAAGCCATATATCAGAAGAGCCAAAATATCCTCGAACGCCTTAAAGTCTAGGCTATCCCAGAAGTAGTTAGCCTTGCCAACCAAGAACTTAGTCAGAAGTCCTTTTGCTCCACTCCTAGTCTCCCAATTAGCCATCACTTCCTCTTTAGTCAAATGAAGGGCTGCAGCAATTTCTTCGGGCCTAAGGGTCTTCTCCCAACCAGTAAACGGGGTCTGCTCCAGAACAGAGATACCGAGTGTTGTACCCCAAAATTTGCCCTCCCATTTCTCATTGATTTCTCATCACAAAACCTTTGAAGCCCAAGATCCAGTTAGGGTTTCATCTGCTCAAGACTTCTCCTTGCACTGTTAACCCAAATTAGGGTTTGTGTTTGCACCAAGATGTTTTGACCTAAAGTGCCTAAGATGACTTTCATGCTTCATATTGGACTCCCAAGTTTATCTACATCAAGTTTCAAGCCTTGATTCTAAGTTTTGCCCAGTCAATTGGACAGTTGACCTAGAAATCAGCTGTATTGGGGAAAAAGTCAACTGTGGCCAATTGACAGTCAAACCTCATGGAAATTGACCCACATCAACATTGTGAACTCATATGAACCATTTGATCAAGTTTGGATCACAATTCCACAAGAAATTTGATCAAATCACCAAAAGGGCAAAATGGTCATTTTTAGGGTTTTGACTGCACAAAGGCAATTTTTGATTGTTTGACCTAGCCAATGGCAAACCAAGCTCACATATGGACTCAAAGACCCCATGGAATTATCTTGACATGCTCAACAAACTCAAAAGATCCCAAGTACACAAGATTGTCAGTTGAATTCCCCAGTCAATTGATCAATTTTGACTGTACACTGAAAAGTCAAACTTTGACTTTTTGGTCAAAATCAAGAGTCAAGATTCATTTTTCATCAAAACATGCCAAATCATGAAACTTGTTCACCAAGAAATCACAAAATGCAAATTAGGGTTAGAAATTAGAATTTTTCATAACTTAGAATTTTTCTAAGTTATAAAAAACCCTAATTTTTTCCCAACTTTGCCCCACTTTTTCACCAAGATCCATTTGGATTCAAACAAAAGTCAAAACATGAAAGTTGTAGCTTGTTGCATAATCTACAACTTTTATTCACAAAGTTTTCCCATTTGAGGCTTGTATCTCAAGTTACAAATTTTTGAATAAGGGCACTAAACCATTCTTAACTTAGTGAAATTTTAACCTATTTTGACAAGGTTTTCTACCCAACTTCAAGGCCATTTTCCATACACTTCCACTTGGAATTTAAATTTGCATTTCAAATATGGATTGTAGTACACATTCCAAGCTTTCCAAAATGTCCAAGAACTTCTCAAACAACCTTATAACTTGAGAGAATCGAATTTTACAATTTGGCAAAAACTCACTTTTGAATTGATCATGAACATGTTTCATAACTTAAGCCATTTTCAAGTCAGCATAGTTTGTGCTAAATTACAGGTCCTAAAACCCTTTGACACTCAATAATTCAATGCAAAACCTTTGTGCCAAGGCCTTGTTTCATGAGTTCAAGCATTGCCTAAAGGATTAATCCATTTATAGATAAAGCATTTCTTCCATTTTTGCAAAAGGTAACTTTATGTCCAATTGAAAATCCAAGCAGTACAAATGAGATCTAATTGGCACAAGATTGTGAGCAAAACACTCTGATCAAGGAGGGATTATGCAGCTCATTAGGGGGCCTCTACTGACCTAGAACACAACTTGGGCATTTGTTGCTTAAAGTGTAAGTAACTTGGCATATTGTAACACAACTCTCATATCAGCTTGCAAACACTTAAGTGAACTTGTGAAACACACTCAAGACATCCCAACCAAGCTAGTGCACGAACCTAACACCTCTCATACACTCCCAATCTCAGAATCACCTTCAAACTGCAAAAACAGGGCCAGGCCTGCAGTTTGAGTGCCATCTTCCATTTCCCTCAAGCTCTCTTGCCTAAACCAGTTCACACACATTCCCTAGCATCTATGCAAGCTAACCATGACTTGAAACACGACCTGTAATCCCTCTAACCAGTTCCACCATTTTCAGTTTCTTGTTTTGCAGGTGAAGTGCTCTAGCACAATTCAAAAGCTTTCAAGACAAAGTAAACATTGGAATAGCATCCCTGGACCTCAAGGAAGCTTTTCCAATCATCACCTTGCACTGAAAGCTTCCTCATTGCCAGATAGAACTTCAACTGAATAGGTATTTTGGTGAACTTCTATCTCTCTTATTAAGCATCATTAGCTCTAAGTTTGTAAATAAACAATGTTCTACTCATGCCACTGAACATGTACATGTTTTTACTTTTCATTTCTTTTGCTTGAGCTGTGAGAATTTAAGGTTTGAAAATGACAGAAAATCTAGGTTAGGATTTGGGGGAGAAGAAATTCTCCCTCATCTTAGAGAGTTAGATCAAGTTCTGCATATGGTTGGATTCGTCTCTTGATGCTGAACATTTTTTATGTTATGAGTTTTCATTAATAAGCCAGGAATCAGGAGTTAGAAGTTTGAGAAGAAGGGCGCGCGTTTTTGAACTGGTTTTGTGTGAAGGTTGAAGACAATGTCTTCTTGGGCTGGGCCTGAGTGATTTTCTTATTCACACCACCTTTTTGGTTTTACACCCCCTGAGCCCATTTGCTTTATTTTTAATGTTTTTGACTTTTTTCTTTTTTTAATTGACTCATTTATTTTTTTCTCAGCATATTAAAAATATAAAAATATTTTTTCTCATCATTTTTGAATTTATTAGGTATTTATTTGATTTTTCTTTTAGTTTGTACATAAATAAATAAATATATACTTTTTGTTTAAAATACTAAAATAGCACAAATATATTTTATACACTTTTATCTTATTTTTACTTCCTGAAAATATTTTATAGAAAAATACCCTTTTTTATTTTTAAATATTATTAATTAATATATATAATACATATCTTGTAAATAATATAAATATACATATATATATATATATATATATATATATATATATATATATATATATATATATATATATATATATATATATATATATATATATATATATATATATATATATATATATATATATATATATATATATATATATATATATATATATATATATATATATATATATATATATATATATATATATTAATACATTTAGGGTAAAAATATCAAAAATATACATATTTTTATTTTTATTAATATTTAACACTAAAAAGACATTTTTATAAATATACTATATTTTATTTTATTTTTGTATGTAAATAGTAAATATTATATGAATTAATTGATTAATATCCCTTTTTGATTAAAAATTAGGGTTTTGCCCTAAATTTGAAAATACTCCAAAAATAATACCTTTTTATTTCTCTTTTTGTTTCACATAAATAATATTCTTTTTTTCATACATATAAAAATTCTTTTTTTTACATTTTGCATATTTATTTCAATTTCCATTTAATTATACAATTATTTGTCTTGTAAATATTCAAAGAAAATGATGTAATAGTTAGGTTTAAATTTTTGTCTAAATATACCCCATTTGAAACATTGTACCCCCTCCCCATATTATTGTGTTGTAATAGTGTAGGAATTTAAATTTCGCACTTTAATGCTTTCTAAACCTACCATGCTAGAATTAGGGTTTGTATGCGAATAAAACGAACAAAATAGTTTGACCTAATTTCAAGATAAATAAGCATGAAAATGGACAACACATTTCACACTTGCACCCCTAGGGTATTCCACTTTGTTGCCTTCAAATAAATTGGGCCATATTGCATGTTGAATTTCTTTGGGTAAAACAAACAATCAAATGATCATAGTCCCTCAAAATGTTGCATAAATGAATGATCAAGTCCCTTTTAAAAAAAAATTGCCCAAAGACATTTAACACTATTGCAATTATGGTCTAAACAATGACCCGCGCCTGTCCCTTTCACCTCCTAAGATAAGATTGCCCACCAAATGCAATGGTGGAACAAAATTGTCAAAAGGTTTAAGACATAACAAAAATCCTTGAGAAAACTTTAGGGTAGATAACTCTTAAGTACTTGCCAATTTACAAAGAAAACACTTGCCTAATTTCAAACTACACTTCACAAACACTTTCAAAACAAACTTTCAAAAAATCTTGAAACATCTTTTCAAAAGACAAACACCTCTTGTAAAACATTCGAGTAAAGAATTGTTACAAGGGTATCCTATACAAGGCATCTTTTCAAAACATTTTCAAAATCACACACCAAGCACCATTTCAAACAATTGAAAATCAAGGCAAGTTGATCTAAGCAAGTAACTAAGAGCCCATGGATAACCATGGATAGAAAGGGTGCTAATACCTTCCCTTTCTATAATCTACTCCCTGAACCCAAGGAAATATCTCAAAGGTTTTTGCTGTGCTTTTTAAACCTTTCCTTAGGATAAAATAAAAAGTCGGTGGCGACTCTTGCTCAACCGAAACATTTGCAAAAACAAACGCAAAACCCATAGTCAGTTCTCCCACCGTATCACAGAACTGGAGACTCTGCTGGGGAAAAATTTAAAAGTGGAGTAACCTTAGGGCTTAGATCACCCTCTTGCATGACTAATTGTTTGATTTGTTTGCTTTATACTTTGGCTCTATTGTTTGGGTTTGCAATCCTACACCCGAATTTTGGGAAACATTCATAGATAGCAATACGTTGTGGAAACTGTGCGGGGTATACCGACACGGTCGAAGCAATAGCTATATTAGTGCGACATATTTGTGAGTACCGGTAACCCTTGAGTTCAATCAAGGAGAGTACGGGGCCGCTGAGTGATGTCACTAAGCACTAATGACCTAGAACCTTAATTGACCATCTTGGCCTTTTATTAGGGGTAGTGAGATGACCGGCTTTGGTGCAGTCCGAAGTTGGTAGATACTCGATACTACACTCATTGAGGGTTGTTTTCTTGGAATATTTTGGTCGCTAGTTAATTGGCTAAACCAAAACCATGAACAATGAAAACAATCCAGTGATATTGAGCTCCTTAGAACCCGATTACTATTTATAGGACAGGTTTTTAAGCCAACTACACTCAAGAGGGTACTTACCTATGAAACCCCATGCAAGCCTGAAACTAGGGTTTGGTGTGATTTGCTTGTGCATATGTGTTGTGCATACATCATAAACATCATGAAGCATCATATGCATTCACTAACCATTTCAAGGGTTTGGATCTTCATCTTTGTTCTTGTTTTGTAGGTCATGGAAATTCCTCGCAGAAACACCATTCAAGTCAACCTGGTGAGAATCTCTCCTCAACTCAAGGAGATCACCTCAAGAATTCCGGAAAATTCATCCTTCAGTGAAAGACATGGTAGACTGCTCAGCCTAGTCAACACCAACATTGAAGAAGACATGATGAAAGTGCTATTCCAGTTCTTTGACCCTCTTCACCACTGTTTCACTTTCCCTGATTATCAGTTGGTACCCACTTTGGAGGAGTTTTCTCAACTCCTGAGAATTCCTATCCTTAATCAACTACCCTTCAACAGTACGGAAAAGGAACCAAAGCCGGAAGATGTTGCTCGAGCATTACATCTACAACCATCCGACATCAAGGGGCATTGGGAAACCAGAAGCGGCGTCAAGGGATTCTTAGCAAAATTCTTGTTTGAGAAGGCACAAGAATGTTGGAACTCATTGGACCTACAAGCCTTTAAAGAGATTGTTGCACTCCTTATCTACGGGTTGGTCTTGTTCCCAAATCCTGACCAATTGGTAGATGTCAACGCCGTCAAAATCTTCTTGTCCAGAAATCCAATACCAACATTGCTTGGGGACATTCTTCACTCATTTTACACACGAACAATGAGAAAGAGGGGTGTTCTCATGTGTTGTACTCCTATCCTTGCAAGGTGGTTTATTTCGCACCTTCCGCAATCTGTCTTGAAGAATGACCAAGGTTCAAGGTGGTCCCAACGGTTGATGACTCTCACTCATTCTGATGTGCATTGGTGTTCTCGGTCCAGAGAAAATGTCATCATTGTCGATCGTTGCGGAGAATTTCCTAATGTTCCTTTACTTGGAATCAGGGGAGGTATCACCTACAACCCTTGCCTAGCTTTGAGGCAATTTGGATATGCACGGAGGGATGGCCCTCATGACATGTTGATTCCTAACCTAGTTTTTGACTTCGACAACGATGCGCAAGGACTTCGCCAAAGATTCATCAGAGCTTGGGGAAAACTCAACAAGGTTGATAGCAAGACTCTGGGACACAAGAACTACATCCCTCTTGAGCCCTATCTCAAGTGGGTACGAGCCCGAGCCCAAAGTCTAATGATGCCTTATCCTCATGTACTCCCAGTGATTAAAGAGCCCGTCAATGAAGGAGAGGTCCCCTACACCATCCTACATCCAGACATGCCTACATCGTGGGAGGAAATGCAGAAAAGTTGGATTCAGCTCAAGGAAGAACGGAATACTTTTGAAGCTAGCTTCTACGCCAGTGAGAAGAAGGTTCTAGAGCTTACCCGCCGACTCCACGAGCAAGAGGCCCTCAACACCTACATCGCACCAAAGAGGATGCGCAATGTCTTTCTGCCTTAAGAAGTTTATTTTGTAATATTTGGCCCATGGGGCATTTATGTACTAACAAATTTCTTCATATTAATATGACGTGCGTTCTTCTTTGTCTGAAACAATTTTGAATGTTCTAAATCCTTGAATGCATTGCATACATAAGCATACCATTCATCATGTGCATAAGCAGGTCTCACTTCAGGTTTCCTTATCTGTCTGCTGTTTATTTCAGTAGGATGGATCTCGAACAAACAGTCAAAGACCTACAAGCTCAGAATGCACAGTTCCAGCAACTCCTGATGACCTTGGCTAAAGGTCAGGAGGATATCAAGACTCAATTGGGGAATAAGGACCCAGTGAAAAATAAGAAAAAGAGGATTGGGGTGGCTACTTTGGGGAGAAGATTTGACAGAGAAGCTCGAAGAGTGCTTGAATTTCCTCCTACTTCTGATGAAGGGACCAGTAAAAGAGATGGAGCTGCGGTGCCTTCCGAGTCTGATGCGGAAGAAGAAGAAGTTGAAGAGGATGAAGATTATTCTGACCAGCAATACCCTCCAGCTGATGATAAATGTAAAGGGTTAGAAGACAGATTGGCCGCCATGGAATTACAAAGAGTATCGGGCTTGGACTTTGAAGACTTGGGTTTGGTTGCCGGGATTGTGATTCCCCAAAAATTCAAAGTGCCAGTGTTTGTGAGGTATGATAGGCTGTCCTGTCCCAAAATGCATCTCAGGTCCTACGTGAGAAAGATTCAACCCTATACGGCAGATAAGAATCTTTGGATTCATTTCTTTCAAGACAGCCTTTCGGGAGCTCAGTTGGAGTGGTTTTATCAGCTAGAAGGAACCAGTGTCAGAAATTGGGAGGATTTGGCCACCGCTTTTTACAAACAATACCAATATAATTCTGATCTTGCTCCTACTCGTACCCAACTTCAGGGTATGTCACTAGGAACAAGTGAGGGATTCAAAGAATATGCACAAAAATGGAGGGATTTGGCTGGCAGGGTGCAGCCTCCTTTAACCGATCGTGAGCTCGTTGATATGTTTCTTGGGACCCTATCTGGGCCATTTTTCAATCATCTAATTGGTAACTCTTCCGCGGGGTTTACCGATTTGATCTTAACAGGTGAAAGAATAGAAGCTAGCATCAAGTCAGGAAAGATTCAGAAGGGTGTTGCTGCAAGTGTTGAGAAGAAGCCTTTTAAGAAGGAAACAGCTATGGTATATTCTCAGAGAAGAGCAGGGAAGACGGAGCGTCGGCCAACTGTGGGGGCCGTAATGATTCAAAATACTCCAAGTGAGCAGCCTCGCTATAACCAGTCCAGACCAAATCAACAACGAGTGGAACGGCCACAACGGCAGTTCACCCGTATTAATATAACTCCAGCGCAAGTGCTTCCCCATCTGTTGAAGTTGAATCTTGCCACCATCAAGGAGGCACCAAAGAATGTGAATACGTCATCTCCGCATTATCATGCCAATGCTAAATGCGCCTACCATTCAGACAGTGTCGGCCACGACACCAATGATTGTTGGGCACTCAAGCATAAAATCCAAGACCTGATAGAGGCTAAGGAGGTAGAGTTTGACGCTCCAGAAAAGCCTAATGTGATATCTGCACCCATGCCGAAGCACGGCCGAAATGTCAATGCCATTGAAGAAGATTTGTATGTTGCTGATGTCAGTGATCTGACTACTCCTTTGCTAACCATTAAGTTGAACCTGTTGAGGGCCGAGATCTTCCCGGGATGTAAAGAAGACTGCTATTGTTGCTACTCTCTGCCGTTTGATTGTCCACTACTGAAGAAAGGCATCCAAGGCCTTATGGATAGTCGACAAATTTTGTTCGAAAAAGTTTCTGCTGTTCCAGTTCATACTGAAGATGTCTCAATCATAACCATTCACGCCAATCTTTCCAAGGCCGTCAAAAAGCCTGTTAAGATTACACCAGCTACGAAATTTGTTCCTTTGAAGATAACAATGCCAGGGCTTGTTCCCTATGTTTCTGAGAAATCGATACCTTGGAACTATGGCGGTGACGTCTACTACCATGGTATCAAGAAAATCGAAGTAATTGAAGAAAGTTCAGATGATGATGAAGCCAGCATTAGCAACATTGCGGGCACCAGCAAAATCACCAGGAATGGGAGAATATTTTCTCCAGAGATTGCCCCTCCAAGAGCAGTCTTTGGACCCTCATCAGCTAACGAGGTCATCCCTGCACCAATAAAACTCTCTGCTAGAACTCCTCTGATTGAAGACATTGTTGTTCCTAGTACTGTCTCTCCTACCGCTGCTGACAAAGGTAAAGGAATCCAAGATGAGCCCGTCAGGACGAGGGCTCAACCCTTGGTAATCCCGGAAACCTCCAAGAAGGAAATGGACGAGATTTTAAGGATAATCAAAAGAAGTGATTACGATGTGGTGGAACAGTTGGGGCAAACCCCCTCCAAGATCTCCATGCTGGCACTGCTACTTTGCTCAGAAGCGCACGCTAAAGCCCTGATAAAATTCCTGAAGGCAGCTCATGTGCCCCAGGAAACCTCTGCGGATCAATTTCAGAATTGCGTGGCTAGCCTGACTGCGGACAATGGATTAGGTTTTTCTGATGCCGACCTAACTCCTAAAGGTAGAAATCACAATGATGCTTTGCACATTTCAGTCGAGTGTCGAGGAACTACTCTCGCACATGTCTTGGTTGATACTGGTTCGTCGCTGAATGTTTTGCCTAAGAAGGCCTTGGACCGGCTAGATTGTGAAGGGTTGGAATTGAAGCCGAGTGATATTGTTGTCAGAGCTTTCGATGGTTCGAAGAGAATGGTCCATGGAGAGGTTGAAATTCCCATCAAGATAGGCACCGAGGTGTTTAAATCCACTTTCTGTGTTATGGACATCCGTCCATCATACTCTTGCCTACTGGGTAGACCTTGGATACACCATGTTGGGGCAGTCACCTCCTCCTTACATCAGATGTTGAAGTATCCTGTCAAGGGAAAGATCATCACTGTCCATGGCGAAGAAGAGTACATGATTAGCCACTTAAATTCTTTCCGGTATGTGGAAGTTGAAGGAGAATTCATCGAGACGCCGTTTCAACATTTCGAAGAAGTCCTTCCTGAAATAGCAGTAGCGAAGTTGACGGCTGAGACACCGAGGCAGATGGCCAGGATGGCATCTCTGGAAGATGCAAGGGCCGCAATAAAAGAAGGGAAGAATTCAGCATGGGGGCAGTTACCCGACTTTCCGCATAAGACTGACAAGTTTGGGTTAGGGTTCACAGCCGCCGGTCAGAAAGCTATGCGCCGTGCGAAGATTGAAAGGGCGCCAGTCAAAATTTCTCCCTACGGAATCAACGCCCTGGAAGATGAAGACAGGGAGAGCAACATTGAAGAGTGGATTTATCCAACTGTCAAAGGAGGATTGAGCAATTGGGAGGCTAAGGACTTTGTCCCCATCACTTTTATTCATCAGTAATTTATTTGTTAAACATTTCTTATTTGGTCTGTAATATTTACTTTCAAACAATCCGTTCACTATCTGTTCACCTCCTGCCTTACCCGGGGCATGTAGGTCCATTTGTAAGGGTTTTGATTATTTTTCATATCCATATGCCATGTTTAATGATTCATTGGACGTTTTTCATTTGATAAACTGCTTGTGTTCATTTTCTTTCCTTTTGCATTTTTTTGTTTAAGGATGGCTATCCCTTACACACACCCACACTCACCAATGCAGGTACCCATCCACTCCGGATTCCATGGGTGACTATTCTGCTATATCTTCCAATAACTCTGAAGATCTGGTCAATCTAGCCGAGTATGAAGATGACGAAGGTTGTGAAGTACCCGGGGAACTAGCCAGACTTCTGCAACAAGAGGAAAGGGCCATCTTACCACACGAAGAGTCACTGGAAACTGTTAACTTGGGAACCGAGGAAGACCAGAAGGAGGTGCAAGTGGGTGCCAATCTGAAACCGAGTGTCAAGGAACGCCTGATACAGTTGTTGAATGAGTATGTTGAAATCTTCGCTTGGTCTTATGAAGACATGCCGGGTTTAGACACAGACATCGTGGTTCACCGTCTCCCCACAAGAGAGGATTGTCCGCCGATCAAGCAAAAAGTTCGCCGAATGAGGCCTGACATGTCTGAGAAGATCAAGGCAGAAGTAATGAAGCAATTCGATGCTGGATTTCTGGCTGTTACGTCCTATCCTCAATGGGTCGCTAACATTGTGCCGGTACCTAAGAAAGATGGCAAAGTCAAGATGTGTGTGGACTACCGAGATTTGAATAGGGCCAGTCCCAAAGATGATTTCCCGCTACCTCACATTGATATCTTGATCGAAAATACAGCTCAACATAAAGTGTTTTCCTTCATGGATGGATTCTCGGGCTACAATCAAATCAAAATGGCTCCCGAGGATATGGAGAAAACTACTTTTGTCACACAATGGGGCACTTTCTGTTACAAGGTGATGCCGTTCGGGCTGAAGAACGCAGGGGCAACTTATCAACGCGCCATGGTAGCTTTGTTCCATGATATGATACATCATGAGATTGAAGTTTACATAGACGATATGATAGCTCGGTCACAAACAGAGGAAGAGCACCTTGAACATCTAGAGAAGCTGTTTGCCAGGTTAAAAGAATACAAGCTCAGGCTGAATCCAAGTAAATGCACTTTTGGAGTTAGGTCTGGTAAACTCCTGGGATTCATTGTAAGCAACAAAGGCATTAAAGTCGATCCCGCAAAAGTAAAAGCAATACAAGAGATGCCTGCTCCCCGTACTGAGAAGGAAGTTAGAGGATTCTTGGGGCGCTTAAACTATATTGCCAGATTCATCTCACATCTGACTTCTACCTATGAACCGATTTTCAAACTCTTGAAAAAAGATCAGGTAGTGGAATGGAACAACGATTGCCAAGCTGCTTTTGATAGAATCAAGGAGTATTTGCTAGAACCTCATATTCTGATGCCACCCGTCGAAGGAAGACCATTGATCATGTATTTGACCGTCTTGGATAACTCAATGGGGTGCGTTTTGGGCCAGCATGACGAGTCTGGTCGAAAAGAGCATGTTATTTATTACCTTAGCAAAAAGTTTACCGATTGTGAGACTCGCTACTCACTGCTCGAGAAAACTTGATGCGCTTTGGTATGGGCTGCTCGCCGACTAAGACAGTATATGCTGACTCATACTACCTTGTTGATTTCCAAAATGGATCCTATCAAGTATGTCTTCGAAAAGCCCGCTTTATCTGGAAGGATAGCTAGATGGAAAGTGATCTTAATTGAATATGACATCCAGTACACCACCCAAAAAGCTATAAAAGGGAGTGTATTAGCTGACCATCTGGCTCATCAGGCTATCAAAGACTATCAACCCATGAGATTTGACTTCCCAGACGAGGACATCATGAATTTGGACAAAGTTGAAGGTGACGGACCGTATGACGGACCTGAAAAGGGATCCCGATGGACCCTGTACTTTGATGGTGCTTCAAATGCGCTTGGAAACGGTATTGGCACAGTGCTCATTTCTCCGGAAGGTTGTCACACACCTTTCACGGCCCGACTTTGCTTCAGCTGCACAAACAACATGGCTGAGTATGAAGCCTGCATCTTTGGTCTCAAGGCTGCTATAGACTTGGGGATCAAATCTTTGATCGTATTTGGGGACTCGGCTTTGGTTATCAGTCAAATCAAAGGAGAATGGGATACCAAACATCCTAATCTCGTCCCATACAAAGAACATGTCCTGACATTGTTGCCGCATTTCGAGCAAATTACCTTCGAGCATTTCCCGCGAGAAGAGAATCAGCTAGCAGATGCTCTAGCCACAATGTCCTCCATGTTTAAACTCAACTGGGATAACGAGGCTCCCCAAATCACCATCGAGCGAATGGATGAACCGACGCATTGCCACGAGATTAATACCGAAGAAGTAGTGGAACAACCTTGGTTCCATGAAATCAAAAGGTATCTCGAGACCCGAGATTATCCTGAAGGAGCTTCCGTGAATGACAAGAAGTTCTTAAGGAAATTTGCTGCTAAGTTCTTCCTGAGCAACGACATCCTTTACAAACGAAGCCATGATTGTGTATTACTCCGATGCGTAGATAAAGCTGAAGCAGAGTTGATCATGACTGATATACACAGCGGCACATTTGGCACTCACTTGAGCGGGCATACAATGGCTAAGAAGATCCTAAGGGCAGGCTATTACTGGTCTACTATGGAGGCTGACTGCCATCAACATTCCTGTACTTGCCACAAGTGTCAAGTCTATGCTGACAAAGTTCATATTCCTCCGGTTCCTCTCAACGTCCTTACTGCTCCGTGGCCCTTTGCAATGTGGGGGATTGATATGATTGGAGAGATCAAGCCCACGGCTTCCAACGGACATCGCTTCATCCTGGTTGCCATTGACTACTTCACTAAATGGGTCAAAGCAGCTTCCTTCGCCTCTGTCACTAAAAATGTGGTTGCCCGCTTTATCAAGCAAAATCTCATATGTCGGTATGGTGTTCCAGACAGGATCATCACAGACAACGGTACAAATCTGAATAACACAATGATCACTGCATTGTGCGAACAGTTTAAGATTTATCATCACAATTCATCTCCCTATCGGCCGAAGATGAACGGTGCTGTTGAAGCTGCGAACAAAAACATTAAGAAGATCATTCAGAAAATGACAGTCACTTACAAAGACTGGCATGAGATGTTACCGTTTGCTCTGTATGGATATCGTACGACGACACGTACTTCAACTGGGGCAACCCCATTTTCTTTGGTTTATGGCATGGAAGCTGTTTTGCCTATGGAAGTCCAGATCCCTTCCCTAAGGGTTATGAAGGATGCAGGTTTGAATGAAGATGATTGGATGCAGACCCGACTTGATCAACTCAATCTGATCGACGAAAAGCGACTTGCTGCTATATGCCATGGTCAGACGTATCAAAAGCGAATGATCAAGGCCTTCAATAAGAAAGTCAGACGTCAAGTGTATCAAGTCGGAGACCTCGTAATCAAGCGGATTATCTTGCCGCAAAGTGATCCCAGGGGCAAATGGACTCCTACATATGAAGGACCATTTGTGATCAAGAGCATATTTTCTGGTGGTGCAATGATTCTGACCACCATGGACGGCGACGATTTGCCGCACCCTGCGAACGCAGACATAGTCAAAAGATACTACGCATAAAATAACCCGACAAGTCGAAAACCCGAAAGGGCGGCTTGGGCAAAAATGGGCATCCCGGTGAGCCGAAAACCCGAAAGGGCGGTTCAGGCAAAAATTAGGGATAAAAATTAAAAAAAAATCTTTGTACACCCGACAAGCCGAAAACCCGAAAGGGCGGCTTGGGCAAAAATGGGTATCCCGGTGGATCGAAAACCCGAAAGGGCGATTCAGGCAAAAGTTAGGGAATTAAAGCGTATGACTATGTCTCGTCGGATCATTTCAAAGGCAATCTCTTCATCAACCGGTTACAGGCTTCTGATCAATCCAGTCATCGTCAAACGAAGCATTGAATGGACAGATATTCAGGGTTGTGAAAGCTATAGCGGAATGGAATCCCATGGAATTATCTCACATAGCCATCTTTATTTTGTATAAACCTTTCAAATATTTACGACAAAATCCTCTTACTAGGATGATTGTCTCCTTTGTACAAATATACTCATAGAAAATCAATACAAATACTTTTCCCAGAAATTTGTGTCATTTCCTTTTCTTTTCTCTTGCACTATTTGTTTATTTTGAGAAACGTCCAATGTTTTGTTAAATAGGCATATGCATTTGAAACATAATCATTTCCTTATGAACCAAGAAAGAGGATTACTGATAAATCGAAGGTACAGTTGGATAACCCGATACCCTTTCAAAGGAAACCCCCTGGAGATTTGGAATCCATATCCCTAGCAAGTTTAGGAGCTTACCCCCAGTAGATTCTGGAAGCTTATCCCCTGCAGAGTACGGACATCTCTCCCGAGTTTTTATTCAAAGTCATTCCTCACAAGGACTTATAACTGGGTTATCCTCAGCTAACAACCACGGAGGATCGCACTCGCCAAAATTCTTCCTATCCCCAGCGGAGTTCATCAAAATTCCCCAGCAGTAACTTATCTTTACAATCCCCCAGCCAGAGGATCCTCAGGAATCCAATTTCCCTCAGAATTTAAGTTTCAATATCCCCAGCGGAGCCAGACTAATGAACCTTTTCCCCACAGAGTTTTAGGAAGGAAAATCTTGAGTTCCCCAGTGAAGTCGCCAGAGATACTTCCCGCCAAACTGAAGATTCTCAGTCTTGCATCCCCGGCATAAGTCTACTAGATTGGTACTCCCCAGTAGAGGTCATCAGGATTTCCCCAGAGGTTTGGTATACAACCCAAGCTCTTTGTTCCCCAGCAACAGCCAAGGATTTGTTCTTCCCGGCAGCGGTCAAGTTGTTCTTATCTTCAGTCATCCAGGATTCATCTATCCCCGGCAAGACAGCTCATCAGCTTACATACGCATTCATTGCATTCATATCATAAACATTCATATAACATATATTGCATCATGCATTTCATGCAACATAATTCTGTGTTTAGCTAATATTTTGTCCGAACAGGATAAGAATAAAAGGCTATCATTAACAGTTTCAGATGCAGTTTTACACGGACCCCTCGTCAAGCAACCCTACGTTGTTGCTTATTTAACTTCAAGATTTCTGAAAACAGTTTACGGGTTCTCCAAGTAACGGATGTTAACCTATCGCTTGTTCAGTTTCTTCTCCAGACTTCTGAAAACAGTCTATGGATTCTTCCCAACAACGGATGTCAATCTATCACTTGTTCAGATGCAACCTTTTGAAAACAGTTTACGGACGCTTCCCAACAACGGATGCTGCTCCATTGCTTATTCAACTTCAAGATTTCTGAAAACAGTATACGGGTTCTCCAAGTAACGGATGTTAACCTATCGCTTGTTCAGTTTCTTCTCCAGACTTCTGAAAACAGTCTATGGATTCTTCCCAACAACGGATGTCAATCTATCACTTGTTCAGATGCAACCTTTTGAAAGTAGTTTACGGACGCTTCCCAACAACGGATGCTGCTCTATTGCTTATTCAACTTCAAGATTTCTGAAAACAGTTCACGGGTTCTCCAAGTAACGGATGTTAACCTATCGCTTGTTCAGACTCTTCTCAAACTTCTGAAAACAGTTTACGGATTCCTCCCAACAACGGATGTCAATCTATTGCTTATTCAGACCCTCAGTTCAGAAATGGTCCAAAGCATGGACACCTTCCTGATACTCATTCCAGATAGCATCTCTAAGCCCATCCCCGACAAGTCTCTTTCACTCTTCCAGATGGCATCATTAAGCCCATCTCCAAATGGCATCTCTAAGCCCATTCCCGCATCCATTGCTTTGACGAGTGCAAATTTCCGGGCACTCTAGTGTCCAATCTCCTTTTACCCTCGAGTCACGAAAGGCAAACTTGCCAATATAACTCTTCGGATTCAAGAAGATTGAACAGGGGCAACTGTTGTACCCCAAAATTTTCCCTCCCATTTCTCATTGATTTCTCATCACAAAACCTTTGAAGCCCAAGATCCAGTTAGGGTTTCATCTGCTCAAGACTTCTCCTTGCACTGTTAACCCAAATTAGGGTTTGTGTTTGCACCAAGATGTTTTGACCTAAAGTGCCTAAGATGACTTGCATGCTTCATATTGGACTCCCAAGTTTATCTACATCAAGTTTCAAGCCTTGATTCCAAGTTTTGCCCAGTCAATTGGACAGTTGACCTAGAAATCAACTGTATTGGGGAAAAAGTCAACTGTGGCCAATTGACAGTCAAACCTCATGGAAATTGACCCACATCAACATTGTGAACTCATATGAACCATTTGATCAAGTTTGGATCACAATTCCACAAGAAATTTGATCAAATCACCAAAAGGGCAAAATGGTCATTTTTAGGGTTTTGACTGCACAAAGGCAATTTTTGATTGTTTGACCTAGCCAATGGCAAACCAAGCTCACATATGGACTCAAAGACCCCATGGAATTATCTTGACATGCTCAACAAACTCAAAAGATCCCAAGTACACAAGATTGTCAGTTGAATTCCCCAGTCAATTGATCAATTTTGACTGTACACTGAAAAGTCAAACTTTGACTTTTTGGTCAAAATCAAGAGTCAAGATTCATTTTTCATCAAAACATGCCAAATCATGAAACTTGTTCACCAAGAAATCACAAAATGCAAATTAGGGTTAGAAATTAGAATTTTTCATAACTTAGAATTTTTCTAAGTTATAAAAAACCCTAATTTTTTCCCAACTTTGCCCCACTTTTTCACCAAGATCCATTTGGATTCAAACAAAAGTCAAAACATGAAAGTTGTAGCTTGTTGCATAATCTACAACTTTGATTCACAAAGTTTTCCCATTTGAGGCTTGTATCTCAAGTTACAAATTTTTGAATAAGGGCACTAAACCATTCTTAACTTAGTGAAATTTGAACCTATTTTGACAAGGTTTTCTACCCAACTTCAAGGCCATTTTCCATACACTTCCACTTGTAATTTCAATTTTCATTTCAAAGATGGATTGTAGTACACATTCCAATCTTTCCAAAATGTCCAAGAACTTCTCAAACAACCTCATAACTTGAGAGAATCGAATTTCACAATTTGGCAAAAACTCACTTTTGAATTGATCATGAACATGTTTCATAACTTAAGCCATTTTCAAGTCAGCATAGTTTGTGCTAAATTACAGGTCCTAAAACCCTTTGACACTCAATAATTCAATGCAAAACCTTTGTGCCAAGGCCTTGTTTCATGAGTTCAAGCATTTCCTAAAGGATTAATCCATTTATAGATAAAGCATTTCTTCCATTTTTGCAAAAGGTAACTTTATGTCCAATTGAAAATCCAAGCAGTACAAATGAGATCTAATTGGCACAAGATTATGAGCAAAACACTCTGATCAAGGAGGGATTATGCAGCTCATTAGGGGGCCTCTACTGACCTAGAACACAACTTGGGCATTTGTTGCTTAAAGTGTAAGTAACTTGGCATATTGTAACACAACTCTCATATCAGCTTGCAAACACTTAAGTGAACTTGTGAAACACACTCAAGACATCCCAACCAAGCTAGTGCACGACCCTAACACCTCTCATACACTCCCAATCTCAGAATCACCTTCAAACTGCAAAAACAGGGCCAGGCCTGCAGTTTGAGTGCCATCTTCCATTTCCCTCAAGCTCTCTTGCCTAAACCAGTTCACACACATTCCCTAGCATCTATGCAAGCTAACCATGACTTGAAACACGACCTGTAATCCCTCTAACCAGTTCCACCATTTTCAGTTTCTTGTTTTGAAGGTGAAGTGCTCTAGCACGATTCAAAAGCTTTCAAGACAAAGTAAACATTGGAATAGCATCCCTGGACCTCAAGGAAGCTTTTCCAATCATCACCTTGCACTGAAAGCTTCCTCATTGCCAGATAGAACTTCAACTGAATAGGTATTTTGGTGAACTTCTATCTCTCTTATTAAGCATCATTAGCTCTAAGTTTGTGAATAAACAATGTTCTACTCATGCCACTGAACATGTACATGTTTTTACTTTTCATTTCTTTTGCTTGAGCTGTGAGAATTTAAGGTTTGAAAATGGCAGAAAATCTAGGTTAGGATTTGGGGGAGAAGAAATTCTCCCTCATCTTAGAGAGTTAGATCAAGTTCTGCATATGGTTGGATTCGTCTCTTGATGCTGAACATTTTTTATGTTATGAGTTTTCATTAATAAGCCAGGAATCAGGAGTTAGAAGTTTGAGAAGAAGGGCGCGCGTTTTTGAACTGGTTTTGTCTGAAGGTTGAAGACAATGTCTTCTTGGGCTGGGCCTGAGTGATTTTCTTATTCACACCACCTTTTTGGTTTTACACCCCCTGAGCCCATTTGCTTTATTTTTAATGTTTTTGACTTTTTTCTTTTTTTAATTGACTCATTTATTTTTTTCTCAGCATATTAAAAATATAAAAATATTTTTTCTCATCATTTTTGAATTTATTAGGTATTTATTTGATTTTTCTTTTAGTTTGTACATAAATAAATAAATATATACTTTTTGTTTAAAATACTAAAATAGCACAAATATATTTTATACACTTTTATCTTATTTTTACTTCCTGAAAATATTTTATAGAAAAATACCCTTTTTTATTTTTAAATATTATTAATTAATATATATAATACATATCTTGTAAATAATATAAATATACATATATATATATATATATATATATATATATATATATATATATATATATATATATATATATATATATATATATATATATATATATATATATATATATATATATATATATATATATATATATATATATATTAATACATTTAGGGTAAAAATATCAAAAATATACATATTTTTATTTTTATTAATATTTAACACTAAAAAGACATTTTTATAAATATACTATATTTTATTTTATTTTTGTATGTAAATAGTAAATATTATATGAATTAATTGATTAATATCCCTTTTTGATTAAAAATTAGGGTTTTGCCCTAAATTTGAAAATACTCCAAAAATAATACCTTTTTATTTCTCTTTTTGTTTCACATAAATAATATTCTTTTTTTCATACATATAAAAATTCTTTTTTTTACATTTTGCATATTTATTTCAATTTCCATTTAATTATACAATTATTTGTCTTGTAAATATTCAAAGAAAATGATGTAATAGTTAGGTTTAAATTTTTGTCTAAATATACCCCATTTGAAACATTGTACCCCCCTCCCCATATTATTGTGTTGTAATAGTGTAGGAATTTAAATTTCGCACTTTAATGCTTTCTAAACCTACCATGCTAGAATTAGGGTTTGTATGCGAATAAAACGAACAAAATAGTTTGACCTAATTTCAAGATAAATAAGCATGAAAATGGACAACACATTTCACACTTGCACCCCTAGGGTATTCCACTTTGTTGCCTTCAAATAAATTGGGCCATATTGCATGTTGAATTTCTTTGGGTAAAACAAACAATCAAATGATCATAGTCCCTCAAAATGTTGCCTAAATGAATGATCAAGTCCCTTTTAAAGAAAAAAATTGCCCAAAGACATTTAACACTATTGCAATTATGGTCTAAACAATGACCCGCGCCTGTCCCTTTCACCTCCTAAGACAAGATTGCCCACCAAATGCAATGGTGGAACAAAATTGTCAAAAGGTTTAAGACATAACAAAAATCCTTGAGAAAACTTTAGGGTAGATAACTCTTAAGTACTTGCCAATTTACAAAGAAAACACTTGCCTAATTTCAAACTACACTTCACAAACACTTTCAAAACAAACTTTCAAAAAATCTTGAAACATCTTTTCAAAAGACAAACACCTCTTGTAAAACATTCGAGTAAAGAATTGTTACAAGGGTAGCCTATACAAGGCATCTTTTCAAAACATTTTCAAAATCACACACCAAGCACCATTTCAAACAATTGAAAATCAAGGCAAGTTGATCTAAGCAAGTAACTAAGAGCCCATGGATAACCATGGATAGAAAGGGTGCTAATACCTTCCCTTTCTATAATCTACTCCCCGAACCCAAGGAAATATCTCAAAGGTTTTTGCTGTTCTTTTTAAACCTTTCCTTAGGATAAAATAAAAAGTCGGTGGCGACTCTTGCTCAACCGAAACATTTGCGAAAACAAACGCAAAACCCATAGTCAGTTCTCCCACCGTATCACAGAACTGGCGACTCTGCTGGGGAAAAATTTAAAAGTGGAGTAACCTTAGGGCTTAGATCACCCTCTTGCATGACTAATTGTTTGATTTGATTTGTTAGTGCTTAATGACCCCTTAGAAGACTCATATTCTCCTCGTTCTAACACAAGGGATATCAGTACAGACTAAAGTGCCACACCAACGTAGCTACTGCTTCAACCGTGTCGGTCTACACCGGACAGTTCCCTCATAGTTTATTGCTACTTACCTAAAGGGTACCCCCAGATCCGGGTTAGGATCTATAGAAACTTCGATACAAGCCCACAAAATTAAAGCATACAATTGAAAACACAATGATTTAATCCTAAGGTACACCTCACTTATCATTTCCCCAGCAGAGTCGCCAGTTCTGTGATCGGTGGGAATGAGAACTGACTGTTTTGGAATGCTGGTTCGTGTTTTGCGTTTATTTTCGCAAAATGTTGCGGTAAGCAAGAGTCGCCACTGTCTTTTATTTTATCCAACAAGGAAAGGACAAAAGCACATAAAAATTCCTTTTTGAGATATTTCTCGGGTTTGGGAGTTAGATTATAGAAAGGGAAGGTGTTAGCACCCTTTCTATCCGTGGTTATCCACGGGCTCTTAGGTACTTGCTCATTGTGTTTTCAAAAGTTTGCTTTTCTTTGTGTTTGTGGGTTTGAAAAGAGTTTTTGTTTTGAAGAGAGTGTAAGTGCGAAAAAGTTTTGTTTTATTTTAAAAGGAGCAAGTACTTAAGAACCATCTACCTACTCGAAAAAGGAATTAAACTATGCTAATGTCCTTTAGACAATGCTATCCCACTATTGAGGAGTAGGTAGCGTCGTCGTCGGAGTTTTCGGGTCAATTCGATTAAGGGACGTGTGGTCACTAAAGCAATGTTAGGACACCTTAGCGGTAACCCTAATGTCTTAGATCATTTTTCTGAGGCAACCGTTTCGAGGAAACTTATGATCTTTGGACAAGAGGGCGACCTCTAAAACTTCCTATACTCAATGACCACGTTCGAAGACAACCAAGTGAGGTGTACCCTAAGAGTGGCATGTGCAAGTGTGTTAGTTCGGTTAATTTTATCTATACATGTCATGGGTGAGCAATTGTTGATTTTAAGTTCATACATTGAATCTTGTCATGCATTCCCTATTATTCAAACATCTAACAGTTAATAGTTGCGGAATTTAAATTGCAGAAATTAAATCTAAACTATTACAAGGCGTCGGGTATTTACATCGCCAAAAACAAACCCTTTAATTTAAATTGCGGAAAATAAAAGAAAACGATAAATAATGTCCTAATTAAAAGCTATTACATTCCGGAAGCAATTACAATATTGGATCAAATGAATCGCATGCAAAAAAAATTAAACGGCGCATTTTTAGGGTTTTGACCCTTTTTATTAAAGAAAGGATTTTTTTGTTTATTTTGAATTTAAAGAAATTAAACCTAAACTACTTAATTAATTAAATAAAAAAATGTTTTTTGGGATTTTTTATATTTAAGGAAATAAAATAAAATGGTTAAAAGTTAGTAACACCTAATATTCTAAATTGATTTTAATTTATTGCAAAAATGTTAAAATTAACCTAATTAACACTAAATTAATTAATTAATATTTATTTACAAAAAAAATAATGAAATTAATAAAAATAATATTTTTTTGTGTTTTTGATTTTATGAAAGAAAAAATTAATTGGTCAGTATAAATAATAATAATGATTAATAAAATAATTAAATAAAAAAATGAAATATGAAAAGAAATAACCAAGGGGGGTGCTGGGCCCAAATTGGTGGTGAGTCTGGCAATTATTTGGCCCACTTTCATTCAGCCTTGTTTGACTTTCCCAATCCAGCGTGTGCCTTTGACTAGGGAGTATGATAAGCTTGCAATCTGGACCCTTGGATTTGGCCTGGAGGCCATCTGGCGCCCGGATCCACGAGGCATATGGTGGACTACATCTTGTGCATTGCATGAGAGTACCTGAATAAAAATTACACAAAGGTATTGGGGGACCTGGGATTCGAACCCAGGTCCCAAGGGGTTTTCCACTAGCCTGCTTGCCAACTCAACCAACGCGTTCTTTTGTTAATGGGATACAAAACAAATATTATATTGGAAACTCAACGAATATGCTGAAAATAAAAAAAAAGTGGCACGAGATTTGAACTGTCCAATAGGAAGAAGACACGCCTTCGTCTTCTTCGTTGAAATAACCAGGATTTTTACCTGCGGATTTTATCTGCAGCTGAATCCATGGCTGCCCTCAAAAATCATGTGTAGGCCTTGGAAACGAGTTTTAAGAACACTATCGTACTCGTCTCTTTCCACTGAACATCCCTGTACCAATTATTTGTCCTAATTTTACCTGCATCAAAAATGCCTAAAAAACAAGAACACAAACCCTAGCTTCGGATCTAAGGTTATAGGCCATGAAAACAAAATTGAATAATGCAGGAATGTTGGAAATTGGACGTTAAACATGAATGCACAAACGATTTGTTCAGAAAATGCCAAAATATGGAATCATGATCTCATGTTCAGAGCTATGTTCAAGAACACTTACAGCGTGATTTAAGAGGTCTCAAGGCTTGGTATTGATTGCTTTAGCTCCACTGGATGTCAGGCAAGGAAGCTATGTGGAGATTTTGCTTTGAAAACGCCTCCAATATGGATTTCGATCTCCAACTTTTCAAGGTTTTTTTCAGTTTTGGTTTGGCCGTTTTGGGCAGCTTCAGGTCGTGTTCTTGATATGCCTGGCTTGTGTGTGTATATGGGATTGCATTAGGTCAAGAATTGGGCTTTAATCCATGTGCATTGAAGATTTTGAGATTTGATTGATCACCATTGATAAAGTTTCCAAAATTGTACCAAATCCAAGATTTTTTTCACAATATGCCTTGGCACGAATTTGATTTGGTCCATAATGATACTTGAAGCCTATAATGATCAAAAAGATCTAATTCCATCAATTTTTGGATTTTATTTGAATTAATATTGATTTAAAATGAATTAATTCAATAAAAATCAAATAAAATAGAAAAATGAATGAATGGGCATGAAACTGAAGATAGGACACGTGTGTGGTGTGAAAAGACAAAATCAAGTGGAAAAAAGTGGGCCCTTTTGTCAAAAATTGGAGTTTTGAGGATAGTTGACTTTTGGCAATTTTGGAAAAATGCCCAACTTCAACAAAGCATAACTTCCTCAATTTTGAACTTTTGGAAGTGTTCTTGGACTTTTTAGAAACCTTGAGATGTCCTCTAACCAAGCCTTTTGGTCTCATATCATTTTGATATTCCATGCTCAAGTTATAAGCTTTGGAAAAAAAGGTGTTTTTGTTGACTTTCAAAAATGACCTATAATGTCCAAATTTGTAACTTTTTGTGAGAGCATTTCTTGATCTTGGGGTGTGAAGATGGATTGTAGGAAATTGCATCCTATTAAAAATGAGCTTTGGATGGGTCATTTTGCATAAAGTATGAGAAAGTTATGCTTGGTCAAAGTTGAGTTGACTTTTCCTAAAAAACCCTAATTTAACAACTTTTGAATCTTGATGAATCTTGAGAAATCCTTGATGAATCATGATCAACCCTTGATCAAATGATGAATTATCCTTCAAAATGAGAATGTTGACAAAAAAATCTTGAGGTTTGACTGTATTTAGGTCACAGTTGACTTTTGCCCTAGCACAGTCGACTTTTGGACCTCTTGGGCAATCTTGAGCCATTTGGAGATTCTTCTTGCAATGTCTTGAGAAATATGGGAGGAAAAATTTTGGGTACAACATCACCTAACCCAAAACAGTCCAACTACATGTCCAAGTCAGCCCTGCAAAACCTGTGCCAAACATGTTGCAAGCCAAGCATATCACTCCAAGTTTTGCACCGAAACAGGCAAACCCATAACCTGCATCCTAAAGCATAAGGTCAGCAAGCCAAGAATGTTCAAAACTTCACTAATTCCCTCCAATTCCTACCCTTATCTCATTA
Source organism: Vicia faba (assembly GCA_948472305.1). Classification (NCBI taxonomy): domain Eukaryota; kingdom Viridiplantae; phylum Streptophyta; class Magnoliopsida; order Fabales; family Fabaceae; genus Vicia; species Vicia faba. Next base: position 1,267,057,713 of record OX451736.1, on the reverse strand, counting down.
TAATAACATCCATTGTTCCATTGAATTGGAGGAAGAGATTTTTTACCAAGCCAAAAAACTGAGAATACAGAAAATACCAGCTACACCACAAAGTCCAACAAAAACTATATAGAACAATCTCACAGAAAATATCAGCTACACACATACAGCCAGTAAACCATAAATCTCTCTAAACTATCATAACAATCTTCATTTGTATCAACCTTCAAACAACTTTTAAACACCTAACTTCCTCAATCATCGATTTCTGCATCACACCTTCTGGAACAAAAACACAGAAAACTCCATGGAAAACACAATACACATAAATCACAAAAAACTCACAAATAGAGAAGAAGCTCGACAAAACTTGTTCTAGCCTCCTCTAAATGGCACATTCCCTGCACACGTTCAACCTATCAAATCATAAGAGATTCGAAGGCTCCTTAACAACACAGTATGGATCCCTGATGCAGAATTTCAGCAGGAATCAGTAAAGAAGAAAAGGAAATCACTATCAAAAGAGTTAGAGGGCAAAGATCGCACCTGGGCTCCAATCGAAGTCGTTAGAGGTAACTGACAAATTCTCCCCCTTTTTCAAGAGATTTGGTTCTAATTTTGTGATACCGTATTTTTGCATGATTGTTTGAACTGCTTGCAATTCTCATGAACTTAGTAATTGGGGATTTATGGTACTATTAGGTTAGGGTTTCAGATCGTGAGAAAGAGGAGGGTTCTGTTTTTACAGCGATTGAGAGAGTAGCGATTGAGGTGAGAGTAGAATAGCGATGGAGATTGAGGGAGAGAGGGAAGAGGCATCGAGGAAGATGAGGATCACTGTTTATTTTAGCGTAAGTTGATGATGAAGATGAACATAACAAATGATGAGAACAGAGGAAGCAGGGAGGCGATGGCTTTTGGAAATTAGGGTTTTCTTCTTAACCCATCTTGCTTAGGAAAGAGGCTGGGTCCGGACCCTGCTGACCCGGTCTGACCCAACACGTTTTTATATATATATATATATATATATATATTATTGTTTTTTAGTTTTTTGTTTCATAAATCCTTTTTTATAATTTCTGGGCTTTGCAAAAGGTTTTTTTCAGCCCATTCCGAAATGCTAGCCACGCCACACCTTTTTCCAACGGTACCCCCAAGATCAATTTTGCATTTTACTTCTTATTTTTACATTTTTATTTATTTGATATAAAAAAACAAAAAATGATTTTATTTTCTCAATCAAGTTATAATACAAATCATAAAAAGTAGATATACTTTTAGAATTAGATTTTTTTTAAATTTCTTTCAATATTTTTCTTTACTTAAAAATCACAAAAAAATAATATTAGAGTATTTTTAAATTAGGTTCTAATTCACTCAATTTACCAAAAGGGCAAAATGGTCAAAAATTAGGGTTTTGACTGTAATTGACTGATCACTGACTTTTGACCTAATACATGATCCAATGGCTTGAAACACAATCTCAAGGATTAAAATACAATATGTTGACATAATCTCATGGCTCAAATCATCTTTCAAAATTAATGGATTGATAGTTGAATTTTGGGTCAATTGATGAAAAGTCAACTGATGCACAAAAAGTCAAAATTTAACTTTTTTTTATAAACAAGAGTTGTTTTAAAAGATCGTAATTCATCAATACATTCAAAATATGAAGCTAGATCATCAAGAAATCAAGAAAGTCAAAAGTCAAACTTTTCAAGACTTCTAAATTTTTCTGTGTTTTATACATGATAATTTCACTACTCCATGCCAATTTTTCACCAAGTTCCAAGATGATTCAAAGAAAACTTTCAACATGAAAGTTGTAGATCTTGATGAGATATACAAATTTTTATTAGAGGGCTCATATCCAAAAAATTCTTAGATTTTGAGTTAAGGCCCATGAAGTCATGCACTTTTTCTTAAACACTTAGTGAAATTTTGACCTAGTTTAGGCAGATTTTTGTCCCAACTTCTTGACCATTTTTCACATAGCTCCAATTTGATTTAGTAAAATTGGAAAACATGAAAGTTGTAGAGGATGTTTCAATATTTCCAAAGTGTCCAAGAACTTAAAGAGATCATTTTTGAGCTAAGAGAATCGAAAAGAGGAAGTTGGGTATCCATTCTTGAATTACAAGGCATTTTTGTGATGAACACTTGACCAAATCTCTAACCAAGTTGTATAATATAATTTTTCAGGCCTTCTAACTTGTGTATCTATCTCTAATCAGAAGATTACACAAGCTTTTGAGCTATGAACCACTTGATTTAAGCATTGTCCAATACATCTTGCCATTTAAGGAAGAAAGTTCACATTTCCATTTTGGAAAAGTGACTTTAATCACAAAGTCAACTTGTATGGAGCCTTTAACTTGTTCCCTCTGCACACACTCAACACACAAGGTAGGAAGCAACATGTTTAAAGCTCTTAGCCACCCTACAAACCTTGTACTATACATTGAAACAATATTTATCAAGGTTACTTCAAAAAAACAAGTCAAAATCCATAAACATGTGATCTTGTACTTCTGATCACCTCAAACTCTCAAACCTTTTCCTATAAATTGAAGAATTTTTACAAACTTAGGACACAAATTCACAACCCCTGTAACTCTCCAAAACTCCCTCTAGCCAAAAATTGCACACAAACTCCATTTTTGTGCAGATTCTGACCTTGCACCTCAAACTCACATTTCCCTCGTGTGTTTACTCTCTAAACCATTTTTTAAGCTTCCATACATCAAATATAGTTCATCCTTGCCCTTGTTCCACAACTGTAACTCCATCTTCATCACCTTCCAAGCTCAAAAACAACCACACACAACTTGAGTTCTCCAAGACAATACAACCACTCTCAATCAAAACTAAGCATTGCATTAGCTTCTTGGAGGTCCATTGAAGCTATTTTGATCATCACAAGACTTTGAAAGGTGCTCTAAATCAAAACACAAATTTCAGTTTCAAGGTAAGTTTTCTTGACTTTGAACTTTTCATACAAGCATCATTAGTGGTTCCTTTGTGAATAAAAAATATAGACATCATAGCCATGAAGCTAATGATACCCTTAGTTTTCATTTATATTGCCTGAGTTATGTGAATTTTAAGTTTGAAATTACTGAAAAAAATAGGTCAGATTTGGTACTAATTAAAATTCATATTCATCTTTGATATATTGTTTAAGTTAGTTACATATTTGAAATCGTGGTGAATTTCTAACAAGTTTGATGTTTACACTTTTGAGAATGGTTGAGAGATGAGAAAATTACATAGCTCTGGTTATGGCGCAAGGAAGAAGATGAAGTTGTCACTAGAACTTGTTTTATAGAGCGCGCGCGTAAGGCATACCTATAGAAGGTCCTGGGTTCGAGCCCCAGCGAGACCTTTTATATTTTTCACATTTTCCTTATCTCGCCCTTTTTTGTTTGCAGCGCGTTAGGCTCTTTAGCAATGGGCCTGGCCTCATTTTTCAGCTCATCACCTCCCCTGGTTGCTTCATGATACACAACCTGTTGTACCCCAAAATTTGCCCTCTCATATTTCTCAAAACATTGCAAGAAAGATCTCCAAGTTGTTTAAGGTAGTCCAAGGGTTGGCCAGACACGCTCTCTCCTAAGGCAGTCTACCCCAAACTAGGGTTTCATGTTGCATTAAGATACTTAAGTCCCAGTGATCCCAAGTGATCATCAATGTCCTAATATGTTCTCAAGATCATCCATGTCAAGTTTCAAGCCTTGCAGAGGAAGTTTGCTCAGTCAATTGCTCAAAGCTCCAAAAATCGACCATGCTAGGGCAAAAGTCAACTGTGGCCCACATACAGTCAAACTTCAAGATTTTTGGCCAACATCCTCATTTTGAAGTTTATTTAATCATTTTATCAAGGTTTGATCATGATTCATCAAATATTGCTCATAATTCATCAAGACTCAAAAGTTGTTAAATTAGGGTTTTGTAGGAAAAGTCAACCCAACTTTGACCAAGCATAACTTTCTCATACTTTATGAGAAATGACCCATCCAAATCTCATTTTGAAGAGGATGAAATTCCCTACAATCCATCTTCAGCTCCCAAGTTCAAAATATGCACTCACAAGAAGATATAAATTTGGACATTATAGGTCATTTTGAAAAGTCAACAAAAACACCTTTTGGGTAAAAGCTTCTTACGTGAACATGGAAGATCCAATTGAGATGAAACTAAACAGGTTTCTTAGGGGACATCCTAAGCTTTCTAAAAATTCCAAGAACACCCTCATAAGGTTAAAATTGAGAGAGATATGCATTGTCAAAGTTGGACAATTTTTGAAAAAAATGCATGAAGCAAATATTACCAAACTTGGATTTTTTCCAAATAGGCCTATCTTTTCAAGTTTGAAACTCATTCCTAACATGGTCCACGACCTCTAAGCCCACCCATACATTTTTATACTATTTATGCTATTTATTTTGATATTTTATTCATTAAAATTCAGAATTAAATAAATAAATAATAGAAATAATGTAAATTTTGATGTGAACCCATTTTGGGAAAGTTTTATGCTGGTTTATGTCAATTGATTTCGTGAAATAACTTTTCAAATATGTCCAGGTTCATCCACATGTTAAAATGGTATAAAATCATCAAATATGGCATTTTTTTCAAATCTTGATCATGGTCTTAAAACACAATATTATGAGGGAGATTCTTTCCATGCTTTCTTGTCTCCTCATTCTCCTCTATAAATATAGAGACATACAAGCTTGAAAGGGACAAAAATCCTCTCTAAAAAGCTCTCAAAAAGCTCTTCAAAAAGCTCTCTAAAAGCTCTTCAAAAAGCTCTCCAGAAATCAAAGAATTGGTGCAAGTCGTATCTCGAGGTTCCGGTAGCACACCCCCCATTTGACAACACCGATTTGGTAAAATTTTAAACTTTAAATCTCTAATTTTAATCACATTTTATGGTATGCTAACGTTTGTTTGAGTTTATATAGAACAGTTATGGATGGTTGAATCATAGGTTCCACGCAAGAATCAAAAAACACCATAGTTAGAGCATGAAGCTTTCGAAGATTCGGGCCTAGGGATTTCTGATGATTGCACCCCCTGTTTACTTTTGCTACTAGGTCCATCTTTATTTTCATGTTTTATTCGTTTTGTTTATTTCTTTTAATCCCTTTTATTTTTTATCAATAAACAAATATAAAAATCACATAAAAATAGATTTAGGAATTTTTCTTAATTAAATTTTAAAACTTTAATTTCTTTTTGTAAATAACTTAAAAATAATTAGAATAAATAGGTTTTATTACTAACTTAATTATATTTTATTTTTTCCTAAAATAATCAAAGAAACCAAAATAGGTCATGTAATTATTTTTATTAATTAATTTAATTAACTAATTAATTGCATATTTAATTTATAAAACTTATTTCTTTTATTAAAAATAACAAAAAAACAATTTTTCTTTTAATTAAGTTAGAAGGGTCAAAACCTTAAATTCTCGTCGATCTTAATTCTTCTCGCGCGCTTTATTTTTATTATTTACCATATTGATGTAACTGCCTACAGTTTGTAATAGTTTAATTAGGACGCTTATTTACATTTATCGCTTTATTTTCAAAGGGTTTGTTTTTGGCTATGTAAATACCCGAAGCCTTGTAATAGCGTAGTTTAATTTCCGCATTTTAAATTCCGCAAATTATTAACTGTTATATATATGAATAATAGGATGCATGACAAGAATGTATGTTTAATTTTAAAACGGTTAGATCACCCTAAATGTGCAAAGATAAATAAACTGAAACTGAAACACTCGCACATGCACACTCCTAGGGTATACTCCCACTTGGTTGCCTTCAGTAAACGGTCATTGAGTATAGGATATTTTAGTGGTCGTCCTTTTGTCCAAAGATCAAGTTGCCTCAGAAAGGTTGCCTTGGATATTGTTGTCTCGGATAAATGATCTAAGACATTAGGGTTACTACTAAGACATCCTAACATTGCTTTAATGACCGTACGTCCCTTTCGAATTGACCCTCAAAACTCCAACGAAGGTGCTACCTACTCACTAATAGTGGGATCGCGCTGTCTAAAGGAAATGAACATAGAACGATTCTTTTTTTTGAGTAGGTAGATTAGTTCTTAGATACTTGCTCATCCAAAACAAACTTTTTTTTTCACACTTACACTCCTTTACAAACAAAGTTTTCAAAATACTTCATTACACTCTTGAAGACAGAAGCAAGAGTTAAATCGAAGTCAAAATAAAAACTTTTCAAAGCCCACAAACACAAAGAAAACAATTTTGAAAATGATGAGCAAGTACCTAAGAGCCCGTAGATAACTACAGATAGAAAGGGTGCTAATACCTTCCCTTTGTATAATCTACCCCCCGTACTCAGAAATATCTCAAAAAAGGAATTTTTCTGTGCTTTTTTCCTTTCCTTGTTGGATAAAATAAAAGTCGGTGGCGACTCTTGCTTACCGCGACATTTTGCAAACACAAATGCAAAACGCAAACCAGCAAAATTTCCTTAACGAAATAAGGAAACCACGATCCTGGTTCTGGCCACCGTATCACAGAACTGCCAGTTGCGGACGTTAGCTCCTTCCAGTTGACAGAACCATTCAAGTTGAGTCCCTGACAGACTATCTTGAAAGAAATGAACCCAGAGATTTCTATCAGCAGTATAGGGTTGAATCTTTCTGACGTATGAGCGGAGGTGTAGCTTCAGGCAGGATACCACCAATATGTGGGGGCAGTGTTGATCTCTAATTCGGCATGCACACAATGACCACAACAACGAAATAATCAGCCAAAGGGGGAAAGACTTCAAAGGCAGTTCACCCAAATCAACATGCCATTGTCACAAGCATTGCAGCACATGTTAAAAATGAATCTGATTATGGTGATAAACCCTCATCTGAACCCTAAGACTTCTTCTCCTAACTACAACCCAGATGCAAGGTGTGCTTATCATTCCGGTAGCCTGGGGAACGATACTAGCGATTGTTGGGCGCTGAAATACAAGATTCAGAATATGGTTGACGCTAAGGAGATCGAATTCGAACCTCCTGAGACTCCCAATGTGATCACTACTCCCTTGCCAAAATATGGCTAGGATTGAAAGCACTTTTGTTCATTTGAATTCTGAAGTTGTATTTTTCTTTGCTTATTCAAACAATTATTGTCATGTCAAACTTTTTTATTTCATTAATGCATTACACGTGTCTGTTTTGAATTAATTGTTTTCACTATGCTTAAATTGATTCATATTTCCTTTTTGTGATGTTCAACTCTCGATTAAAAAACTCTAAGCCTTTAGAGGGAGGATGGCGAAAATGATACCACAATCTCTACAGTATGCTTTTGAACAGACCCCGCTGACGATGTACAAGCATTGTTTCAAATCCTAAACAATGGAGTTATAAGGAAGATAATCCTTAGTCAACCCCTTTGAGCCAAAGAAGTTGGAGTTTTTCTTTTCACACAAATTAAAACCCTTAATCACAACCTGGGGCAGGGTAGTTTTCTCAGTTAATCCATGTGCACAATGAATGGCATCAAAGACATTCTCCCAAACTAAAAGACGATGATGGTTCCCTATAATCGTCAGGACAGACAGTCGTTATCCCTCCAAATAAAAATTAAGTCAAAACCTATGAAGGAGACTTAAGAAAAAACCGGGGCATCCCGCTGACTGTAATCACAGAAAGAAACAGTTCAGGCAAAATACAGGGATAGTAAAACCAAAAAGAAAGAGGTCCTACAAACTCTCAACAAAAATGACTGCCTATTCAAAATCAACTGTCAGTATCTGAACCATCACCAGAACATCAAGGACAATATTCCGGAACTCAACTGGGATTCTAAATGCATGATTAGCTGAGTTTAGGATCGAAGAACATCACGAAGAATGGGTGGGTACAAATAAATTTTGAGCCTTTATCCTTTGTTTCTTGAACCGTGAACCAGGCCACGTTATAACCCTTAAAAGTCCTAGCTGAGGCATGGGTTAGTTCGAAAGCATATTGTTACAAAAGGTATCCTGACTTCTGTAGGACTTGCTGCAAATCTTGAGTTGACATTGAAGAAGTGAAAAACACAAGAAGGGGGGTTGAATTGTAAAAACTTGGAATCAAATGCAGACAACACTTTATTTTTATCCTGATTCGTTTGATCTCAAACTACTCCAGTCCACCCGTCAAGGTGATTTCTCCTCTCTCCAAAGAGGTCTTAATCCACTATATTCAACTGAATATTACAACTGCTTTAACAACTGCTAAAGCCTTCTTGAGTCAAAACCACAAACCGGTTTCTCAAGGAAGTACTTTCTTACAAATAATTGAAATCTAAGTGTGTTGAATGTTTTCTACAAAACTGTTTATCACAACTGTGATATTACACCAATTAAGCTTATGAGAACTAGAATGCTAAAACAATAGAGTAGGTAATTTTAGAGCTTTTAGCAAACTGAGAATAAGGATGAATATGAATAGCTTTAGACGTGTAGATAGTTGTAGAGCATTAGCCAATTCGTTCCTCATTTGCTTGTTTATATAACATTGAAAAATGGTACGTTTGGAGTCAGTAATTCCGTTTCAATGCCAATAACATTCTTTCCATATTAAGCAGATCTTTGTCTGGAATAATGCCGTTGATAATAAATAGTCTTGAATGCACAGTACCGTTGCCACTAAAGCGTGTTCTGGCTTTGGCTTATTCTAACGCTGCTAGATGCTGATGAATTATTGTTGTCTTGATCAGAGTTTAGATTATTACGCGCAGATCTGTTCATCAAGCTTCAGCGTAAGCAATATGTTGATCTTCTGATTCTGGCATCTGATATAACATCCTCTGATGCTGATGTTGATAATTCATCTTCTGATGCTGATGATGATATTCTTATGTTGATACTCATCAGAGTTTCTGTAAAACAAAACATAATTTTTAGGTAGCATATATGTCTTACATGAATCATACAATTTATATAATCTTGCATTTTGTTATCATCAAAACTTAAACTTAGGGTAGTAGATTCAAACTTTGTTCTAACAATCTCCCCCTTTTTTATGATGACAAAAACTAGAATTTTTCAATTGAAAATTAGCGAGAAAAGTATCAGATATAACCAATTAATAAATTGTATCAGAAATAAATAGTATCAAAGATAAGGAGGAATAAAAGGTATCAGAGCTTAAGGGGATAAGAAAACAACTATCAGAGTTATGATCAGAAAAACTCCCCCTGAGTTTATTACTTCCCTTTTTAATTCCTTGAGTCCTTCAGGATCAGATCTTTATTGACTTTCTTTGAACATCAGAACATCAGAGCTTCAGTGTATCAGAGATGATTAACTTCTTGTACCTGTAAGCTTATACAAAACAAAAAACATTCAAGTATATCAGAGTGTTAGAATGTTTGAGACTTTTTGTCTCAGTAATCCGTTATTGAAAAATATCATTCTTTTTCTCCCCCTTTTTGTCAGCAATCAAAAAGTGCAAGTAATATAAGCTGGAACGATCAGAGCAGAAAAACTGTTATATTTAATTCAAAGCTTAGAAGATAGTACAGAAAACATGGAAAGAAAACAATGAAAACATCAAGAATGAAAATCTAAGGTTGGGGTGGAAAGCGTGTGAACAGAGCTTCTAGCATGTTCTTGATCTGATCAGCAGTTTCCTTCTGCTGATGCACCATGCTGAATACTGTATCAATCTTTCCATCTTGCACATCCATCCTTTCCTTCATTTTTTGATCATTCTCATCCATTCTTTGCTGCAGACGAATATCATTCTGCTTCAGCTCTTCAAGAGTCTGCCTATCCAAAGCAGCTTGAGAGACGTCAGAAACAGGATGCTTCTGAGAGCTTTCTGCAACGTCTTCTGCTTGACTAACATCTTCAGCTTGAATTGTCTGATCTTCTGTTGGCTGAACTTTTGAAGCTGGACGCTTTTCAGACCATGGCTCACTATCCAGAAAGAGCACTTCCTCCTTCAGCAGCTGACTCATGACTGGACCTTCAACTTCTTTCAGCAGTTTGTTGAAGTTCTGTTGAGCCTGTTCATAGTTTATGTCTTGCAGCTTGAGGGCTTCAGCGCGTACCCACATTCTGAATTGTCTCCAGAGTTGGTCTGAAGCAGCGGGATCAATCATTCCAGGACACGCTTGCTTTAGAGAAGCAATCCAATTTTGCATGCCTGTTTCAAAATTCAAAATACCAGAACCAACATCTAGTTGTTTGGGTTTGGGAATGGCTATTTTGTTTTTACGGTCAGCAAGACGGTCAAGGATTGTTAAATCAATGAAGGTTCTGTTGTGGTCTTCTGTATTCTGTTTGGGAGATGGAGTGGGAGAATCAGAAATGATTATTGGACTGTTTGGAGTATTTGGAGGGGTAGTTTCTGGTGAGGATGGCAGTTGGGGTATGTTTACAGTTGTACCACAAGGCAGTTGAATTGCCAAGGGTTGATGTTCATAGGATTGAGGAGAATGAGGTTCAGGGGTTTGAGCCTCAGAGTGGTGAGACTCGGAGTGTTGAGACTCAGGTTGTGGGGATGATGGTTGAGGCGAAGGTGGAATTTCTGGTTATGGAGATGGAGGTTGTGGAATTTCTGGTTCCTCTGGTATTGGAGATAGTGTAGTTGCTGGTTGTGGTGAATAGGGGTTTCTGGTTGAGTGTTTGGATTTTCTGAGAGGGGAGCGGAAGAATATTGATCAATTTCAGAAAGAACTTTATCAAGTTCTGATTCTGTTGATGTTGTGGGTTTTGGATTTTGGGATTTGGTGCGGGATCTCCTGAGAGTTAGTGACTCAGAAGGGTCAGCCTCTGGTTCGGTGTCATCAATGGTTGGTATGGGGATTGGGAGTTCATATGAAGCTGGGGTTGGAATAGATGTTGGAATAGCAGAAGAATTTAAAACATTAACAGCAGATAGATTACCTCTCTTCTTCGGGGTCTGCTGGGATGGTCCTTCTAAAGTAGCCTTTCTCTTCTTCGTCTTCTTCACAGTAACTTCTGGTGTTTGCTGGTGCAGATCTTTAATGTTCAGAGTGGGATCTGTGCCATCAGCCTTGCAAGCATCCAAGTATCTGAGAATAATGACTGGTTTAGAGTCAATCTCAGAGAATATAGGAAATTCGTCCAGAGGGACTCTTCTGCTGGTGATGTCAGCAAGAGGAGTGACGCTGGGCTCCTTTCTGATATTCTTTATCAGTTTCATTTTCTTCATATTCTTGGCATTCAGAGGCTTGCCAACAGTAGGTTCAATAGAACTTAATTCCTGTGCTTCTGTAAGGTGTTCAATCAGCCTATTCTCAGTTAGAATATCTAATATTAACCTGCCAAAGGGTATCCAATCCCTTTTTGTCCTTTCTTCTTCTCTTGTCTCCTTGACGCTGGTCCTGAGGTGATTAAACAGAAGATGAGCCAAGTTAATCTTTACCTTCTGGTTAATAAAATAGATCAGAAACTGCTGATCTATGTTTATATAATCAGGAGAGCTTGTGGGCTTCCTGTGATTGAAGCACCCCAGAATAATCTTCGCCCATATTCTGTGCTGATCCTTCAAATCTCTGATTTTGCTGCTGGGAACCCCATGGGTGAAAATCTCTCTTGCAATGACAGCAGCATCTGAGCATCTTTCTACCATGTCGATACAGCGGATACCACCACCAGTGAATCCAATCAGCCTTGCAATGTGATCCTCAGTGATCACAATCTTCTTTCCCATGATATAGGAAGTGACTTGATGTGTTGATGAAGACGCATGAATCCAGAATTCTTTGACTAATACAGGGAACGTTGGACCCACCAACCTATCAAAGTATCTCTCCCATCCTTGTGCCCTAACTTCTTCTGTCAAATCGAATCCATTTTCTTTCAGACTGGTGAAATCAACAATCAGTTCAGACAGAACTTCCAAGTTCTTCATTGGTGTAAGGAGCGTTCTGAAGGGAATTTGGTATTGTTCAGATGAAGCCTCCTTCTGAGAACCTGCAGAAACAGTGCTAGAAGTTGCCATGTTCACACTAGGGTTTTCTGAGAAAAAGTTTTGAGAAAAGGGTTTCTTTTGAGAAAGATGAATACACAAGTAAGAATGCAGAAAATCTTTGGATGATTGTAAGAGACAGTAAAAATTTAATGAATGATGTTAATGTGCTTAAATAGATTTCAAAATGTGTTTTGAAAATGTAAACGGTTTTAAGAGAGAGAATTAATTCATGATTACAGTTTAACTCATGATTACACGCATTTAATGCTTGCTGATTTTGGGGGATTTGAGAAAGATACTTGGAACGGTTACCAGATGTGATACGGTGGGAGAACTGACTAGTGTTTTGCGTTCGTATTCGCACTTGTGCGGTTGAGCAAGAGTCGCCACCGACTTTTTATTTTATCCTAAAGGAAAGGTCAAAAAAGCACAGCAAAAACCTTTTGAGATATTTCGTGGGTTCGGGGGGTAGATTATGAAAAGGGAAGGTATTAGCACCCTTTTCATCCATGGTTATCCATGGGCTCTTAGTTACTGGTTTTTAGATCACTTGCCTTGTTTTTCGATTGCTTGAAAATGGTGTGTGTGTGGGTGCTTTTGAAAATGTTTTGGAAAAAGATGCCTTGTCTTAGGCAACTAATGTATTTGACTCGTGATTGAGTGTTTTACAAAAGTGTGGATCTTTTCGAAAAGATGTTTCAAATGTTTTTGAAAGTTTGTTTTGAAAGTGTTGTGGATTGTGGTTTTTGAAAAGAAGGCAAGTGTTTTTGCAAATTGATCTCAAGTAACTAAGAGTTTTGTCTACCCTATTGTACTCAAAGGTTTTTGTTATGTTTTAACCCCTTTTAACAATTTTGTTCCACCATTGAAATTGGTGGACAATCTTGCGTTTAGGAAGTTTATTCGGGACAGGCGCGGGTCATCGTATGAACCATGAATGCAATGATGCCAAGTGTCTTTGGCAATTTGCTTTGAAGGGACTATGATCATTCCATTTAGGCAACACTTTGAGACTTATGATCATTTGATTTTGTTTTGCCAAAGAAACTCGACGTGCAAGCATGGCCCATTTTGGAAGGCAACATGTGGGATTACCCTAGAGGGTGCAAGTGTGATTGTGTATTGATTTCATGTATTTGTCTTGTGTTAGGTTATCTAGCGTTTGATTTTATGTACATGCAAACCCTAGGTCTAACCATGGTATAATTGGAAAACTGTAAATTGCGGAAATGTAAAATCTACGCTATTACAAAATAGTATCCGGGAGTGGGGGTACATGTGTACGAATGGGGATGAGACTTATAGTATCCAATAAGTTACAACCAAATCAAATTTGCGACCAAATGTAAATATCGAATATACAAATATAAGATAAACAAATGTGTATAGGGCAATGTGAATGTATTTGTGTAAGTGTACATGTATATGAGTATGTAATTATTTACAGGTGCGATAATGTGAAATTGAAGTGTATTAGGGTATTTGACCTAGATATGTGTTTTAATGAATCTTTGATTTGTGTATTTTTAATATGTATAAAAGAAAAGTGTTTTTTAAATTAAATGCTCAAGTTTTAATTAAATTATGAAATGATGTTTTGAGAAAAGAAAATATTTCTAGGTTTTCATTATTATATACAAAAAGTATTTAAATGTCAAGAATTGAATTATGCATGTTCAAAAAGGTATTTTTTATTGTTATGTACAAAAATATTTTAAGAAAAAGAAAGGGAAAGAAAGTTTTCAATTTTAATTACATGGTATAAGAAAATGTATTTTGTCATTTATGTATAAAAATATAGTTTAATTAAAAAAAATGTTTTCAATTTTAATTATATGATAAAAAATGTATGATATGTACCAATTATATTTAAATTAAAAATTTATGTACAAAGTATATTTTAATTGATAAAAACAAATCAAGGATTAAATTAGAAAAAGAAAGTATTTGTTTGTAAAAAGTATTTTAATAAAATAAAGTAGTAAAATAAATAAAAAAAGGTTTAGCATTCTAATTATATTTTCTTGATTATATTAGTATAAGAAAGTTTTTATTAGTGTAAAGAAAAAAAAATGAAGTGAAGTTAGTATAAATTATAAAAGAACAATGGTTAATTGTAAGATGTTAATTTGTGTTGGTAGGAAATAAATGGGCTTCAGAGAAATTCCAAAACGGGTCAGGCCCAATGCTGGAAACGAATTCTTTTAGGGTTTGAGATTTTGTTGGTCAGTTAGGAATGAAGGCTTAGGGTTTGTAGCGCGCCGTTTATGGAGGTTCATCTTCGTTTTCTGGTTACAGTTCCTCCGTCCAGCCACCAGCGCCGCTCCCCCCAAATCTCTCTTCCCTCTATGGCACGAGCCCAGTGATCTTGTGATACGAGGTTTGATTTCAATGCTTTTTATGTTCTTTTTACGAATCGCGTGCTTCATTTCAGTTTGAATCTTAACCTTAATCTTTTATTATTATGAGGTGAAGGAGAAAAGGAGAGGGAGAAGATTGTACTACCTTGACCTTGGAGAAGGAGGAGAGAAAAGGGGATGTAGCGCTCAGGCGGCCGGAACAAGGGAGTTGAGACGGAGATATGTGATGCTTGCTCCTTGGTAACTCTGTATCTGTATCTTTTCTCTTCTACTGCATGTTGCCTTTGAGTATTCGTATGCTTTTGAATATGCTGAGCTTGTTGCCTTGAATCGTTTCTTCTGCTTGTCTTGAATGTATTTTATTGCCCAATGATGTTTTCTACTGAGGGCTCGTGGGTTTGGACACTGAGTTGTTTTTAACAGCTTTTTGTTATCTTCCTTCTTCGTCCCTGAATCGCCCTAGTTCTCGTATGCTTGCCTTAGATTTTGCTGCCTATGTTGTTGCCTATGTACCTTCTTTGCCTTCTTGTGTGCTTGCTTGCCCAAGGATGAACCTAGGGTTCTGAGGGCCTTGGTTTGGAATGCTTCTTTTTCTCTTCTCTCACAGTTGCCTGGAGCTTTTGTATGCTTTTTAATGGCCAGTGATGATCATATCTGAGGCCTTTTTGATGGGTGGCCTTGAATGCTTGAGTACTTGGTTAAGCTTGAAGTTGGACAGGTTTATGGTTATTTTGCTTTGAATACTGGCTTATGCAGGTTAGGCTTCTGTACAGGCTATGTGTTTGGTTTGGATGATATTTGATGTTTAGGCTTTTTTGATATCAGGTTCTGAGTGTTGAGATGTGTTTGATGGTTTTGTTTGCTTCAATTTGATGACAGGCAGGTTTAGGGCATTAGCAGGTTTTAGTCTTTGGGTGATTTTGTGAGGCTTGGCCTTAAACTGGTTTATGGGCTGGAGATTTTAAGGCATCGTTACAGGTTTGGTTAAGTAGGAGGCAAGCTGTGCTTTTTTTTTGCTTTGGGTTGAATGCTGACAGTTTTTATATCTTCTCTTTTTCTTTATGCAGTGGGGAGTCCCTTTGTATTTTCTGTATATTCTCTTGTCTTTGTATCTTCCCTGCCTAAGCCTAAAGCCTGACCCTGCTTCTTATCTCTCTTCTTTTTCTCTCTATAGTACAGTTAATATATTTAATATGTTTATGCTGTACTTTCTGAAAGTGGCCACTTGATGGGAAATGATGATTTAGAGTTAGCTTGCTTGCATAACTTTCCTCTGCATACTTTATCCAGCTTTTGTGCTCTTTTGATATCTTTCAAAATCTTCTCTTGGCAGCTTTTGAGTGGACTTTGTATTTTGACAGTAAATTGCACTTTTTTTATCTTCTTTGATATCTTTGAGTAGACTTTGGCATTTGTGACAGCAAACTGTACTTTTCTTTGATTTTTTCAGTTTGGTTGAACTTGAACTATGCAGTTTGAAATCTTGAATTTATGCATTTGACATTTTGCATTCGATAAAATTCTTCCCTCTTTGTGAACCGGGAGAAATCCCGTGATTTGCAGAGAGGGTCAACTGATCCCAGTCAGTGGCCCTTAATGATGATTGCAAATTTTATTTGTCTTTAATTAATTCAACTGCTTTTGACTTTCTCTTTTTTCCTTTTGCAGATGAAAAATGGAGCACCGGAGCGAAGTGAAGAACGAAGAATTAGAAATAAATAGGATAGTTTTCCCCTTTATTTAAATTTAAATCAATGTAAAAACAATGTTTGTAATTTAAATTCCAAACATCAATTGTACATTTAATTTAAAGATAAATAAAAGTTTCCATTATCCAATTTAATTCTATTTTCTCTTTATCGTTTATTTATTTATTTAAAACTCTTTGAATTAAAACAATTGAAAAATAAATTTCAATCATTCAATTTAGAATAATAAATAACTTAAATAAAACAATGTCTTAGTAATATTGATCAATTAAACCTGTCTTTTCCAATATCCAAAACAAAGCAGCAGTTAACCAAAATAAACTGATCAAACGCATTCCTTTTTTTCACTGATTCTTTGCCAAGCACTGTAATTCCAAACTGCACATCTTCTTTGACTGGCTCAAACAAAACAACATGAATTCAACCCAACTGCCTCTTCTTACTGATTAAATTAAAAACAATGCGCATTTAACCCGAATCTCGGAATAAACTGCGACGTGCTGTGGAATTTTAATCTTTCTGAGAATATGCCCATAAAACCTTAATTCCTGATTAAATGCCAAATAATGTTCGCCTGATCAAAATTGAACCAAAAATCATCCAAAACCCTAAGCCAATTGTGAAACAATCCAGAGTCCTGAAAGTCAGTAAAAACCCTAATTTCGCTTGACTGACAAGAAAAGTTTGTTTGTCCGATTCTTGAGCCAGTTTGAAAAATCAGGAAAGGCTTGAAGCTGAGATTTCTTGGGGAAAAATGCGAGGGCAAATTTTGGGGTACAACACCAGACATGTGTCTCAATGCATCCAATCAGCGTTTTGCCTTCTCAGAAGCGTGCACGCGTGTTCTGCTTCAGAGATTTGCTGATGATTGGATGACACTTGTTTGATTTAGTGAGCAGCACGTCTATCCTTGAGCTGAAATGCTCAGATCTTTAAGAATAGAATCTGATACAATCTGCATGTCTATCTTTCTGAAAGAAGATTGATCAGAAGTTCACAGTAAAAAGAAAACACATTCTGAAGGTTAATATATAAAATTAAAACATTTTCACTCTGGGTAAAGCTTCATGCTGAGATGTTTCAGAATGAAGTTGAACCTATCTTCAGAAAGTGGTTTAGTGAAGATATCAGCCCATTGATGGTCTGTATCAATAAATTTTAAGTTCATAATTCCTTTCTGAATATAGTCCCTAATGAAGTGATGTTTTATTTCTATATGCTTAGCCCTAGAATGCAAAATAGGATTTTTACTTAAGCAAATGGCAGAAGTATTGTCACAGAGTATAGGGATGTTACTCTCAAAAATCAGGAAGTCTTCAAGCTGACTTTTCATCCAGAGCATTTGTGTGCTGCATCCAGCTGCTGCTATGTACTCAGCTTCTGTTGTTGATAGCGCAATTATGGATTGCCTTTTGCTGGACCAAGAGATCAGATTTTCTCCCAGAAACTGGCAGCTTCCAGAAGTACTTTTATGCTCTACTCTGTCTCCAGCAAAGTCAGCATCGCAGTAACCTACTAAGCTGTAATCACTAGATTTTCTATAAAATAAACCCAGATTAGTAGTACCTTTCAGATACTTGAAAATTCGCTTAACAGATGTTAAGTGAGATTCTCTAGGATCTGATTGGAATCTTGCACAAATACATACGCTGAATAAAATATCAGGTCTTCTAGCCGTCAGATAAAGAAGAGAATCAATCATACCTCTGTAGACCTTCTGTTCTACCTTTTTGCTTACCTCTTCTCTTTCCAGAATGCACGTGGGATGCATTGGAATCTTTGATGACTTACATTCTAAGAGGTCAAATTTCTTCAGAAGTTCTCTGACGTATTTGCTTTGATGAATGTAAGTTCCTTCTGGGTTTTGATTGATCTGAATTCCCAGAAAGAATTTCAGTTCTCCCATGAGGCTCATCTCAAATTCTGCCTGCATACACTTAGCAAATTTTCTTCCAAGAGAAGGATTAGTAGATCCAAAAATAATATCGTCAACATAAATTTGACAGACTAAGATGTCATTCTTAACTGACTTACAGAATAAGGTTGTGTCCACCTTCCCTCTGGTGAATTCTTTTTCTAACAGAAACTTACTTAGTCTTTCATACCAAGCTCTGGGAGCTTGTTTCAGACCATATAATGACTTCTTTAGTTTGAAAACATATTCTGGATTTTTTGTACTTTCAAAACCAGGGGGTTGGTGCACATAAACCTCTTCTTCTATATATCCATTTAAGAATGCACTCTTGACATCCATCTGATACAGAGTGATGCCTTTATTAACAGCAAACAAAATTAAAAGTCTGATAGATTCTAACCTGGCGACTGGGGTAAAGGTTTTTGTATAGTCTATCCCCTCTTGCTGACTATACCCTTGTGCTACCAATCGTGCCTTGTTTCTGATAACTTCACCTTGTTCGTTCAGCTTGTTTCTGAACACCCATCTTGTTCCAATGACGTTGAATCCTTTTGGTCTGGGAACGAGATCCCATACGTCATTTCTGGTTAATTGATTCAGCTCTTCTTGCATTGCTAGAATCCAGTCGTTGTCCAGAAGTGCTTCATCAATAGAAGAAGGTTCAATCAGAGACACAAGTCCCATGAGGGATTCTTCAGAGTTTCTGAAGCTGGCGCTTGTTCTGATTGGATCTTCCTTTCTTCCTAAGATAGTTTCTTCTGGGTGATCCAAGCTGCTTCTGGGTAGTCTTTTCTGAGGTTGGTCAACAGATGTTGCTGGATTGCTAGCAGTGCCTCCTTCTGATGTTGAAGGAGTGTCTTTATTTAGAGCTTCTGATGACTTGTCTTCAGAACCTGTAAATTCAACTTCCATACCTGCTATAACTTCATTCTGCTTTGACTTTTCAGAGTCAAGCTTATCATCAAAACGAACACTGATTGATTCTTCCACAATCTGTGTTTCTGTACTGTATACTCTGTACCCTCTTGAGCGTTCAGAGTATCCTAACATAATACACTTATGTGCTTTAGAGTCAAACTTGTTCAAATAATTTTTTGTATTTAATATAAAACAAGTACATCCAAATGGATGAAAGTATGAAATGTTGGGATTTCTGTTCTTCCACAATTCATATGTAGTCTTTTCCAGAATAGGTCTTATGGAGATTCTATTCTGAATGTAGCACGTTGTGTTTATTGCCTCTGCCCAGAAGATCTTAGCAACGTTTGTCTCATTGATCATGGTTCTGGCCATTTCTTGCAATGTTCTGTTCTTTCGTTCTACAACTCCATTTTTTTGGGGAGTTCTAGGACAAGAGAAATCATGCAGAATGCCTCTGTCATTAAAGAATGACTCAAAATATTTGTTTTCAAACTCTCCACCATGATCACTTCTGACTTTAACGATTCTAAGATCATTTTCATTCTGAACTTGGTTACAGAAGGTGACAAACACAGAGTGTGACTCGTCCTTGTGTCTTAAGAACTTTACCCATGTCCATCTGCTATAGTCATCTACGATTACTAACCCATACTTCTTGCCACTGACTGAAGCAGTTTTAACTGGTCCAAATAAGTCAATGTGCAGAAGTTCTAATGGCTTAGAGGTAGAAACAACATTTTTAGATTTGAAAGAAGGTTTTGCAAACTTGCCTTTCTGACACGCTTCACACAGAGCATCTGAATTGAACTTCAGATTAGGAAGTCCTCTGACCAGATTGAGTTTGTTAATCTGAGATATTCTTCTCATACTAACATGCCCCAATCTTCTGTGCCAGATCCATTGCTCGTTGTTAACAGACAGAAGACACTTTACATTCTGACTTTTCAGTTCAGAAAGTTTGATTTTATAAATGTTGTTTTTCCTCTTTCCATTAAATAGGATAGTCCCATCTTTCTGACTAACAGCTTTACATGATTTTTGATTAAAGATTATATCATAACCGTTATCACTTAATTGACTTATGGATAACAGATTATGCATTAATCCATCTACTAGCAGAACATTATTTATAGAGGGAAGATTTCCATTACCTACAGTTCCAGAGCCAATGATCTTTCCCCTCTGATTGCCTCCAAAGCCTACGTGGCCTCCAGGATTAAGTTCCAGGATTTGGAACATATGCCTTCTTCTCGTCATGTGTCGTGAGCAGCCAGAGTCCAGGTACCATGACTGGTGTTTCTGATTTGCTGCTAAAGATATCTGCAACATGTATTATTTTATCCTTAGGTACCCAGATTTTCTTGGGTCCTGATTTGTTAGATTTACCAAAACTCTGGTTGAATTTTGGTTTCACAGAATACTTACTACTAGTATATTTAATATCATGTGTGTGACCATACACAAAATGTGAGTTCAGAGGAGTGTGTTTAATAGTTAAATCCATGACATTCTTTGGTGTAGGTACCTTACCTTGGTATCCTATTCCCTTTATGCCGTTTCTGCTAACTCCATAGATCATTGAAGCCATTTTGCTTCTATCTATGCTTTTAGCAAGGAACTTCTGAAAACTATGATCATACTCCTTGATGATCTCATCAGCGCTGCTGGGAGTTTCAGAAATTGTTTCCTTCTGAGAGTTTTGTAAAATATTTTCTAACTTTGAAATTTTATTTTTCAGCTCAGAATTTTCCAATTTAAGACTCTCAGTCTTATCAGAGTCAGATTCAAGATTCCTTTTCAGGTTTCTGAATTTAACTCTAATCTGCTGGTACCTTTCCAAAATTTTGTTAAGGCTTTCAGCAAGTTCAGCCTTAGTAAAATTAATTGCAAAGTCAGGAAATACCTCTTCAGTGTCTGATTCTGAGTCTGATTCAGAAGCTTCACTGTCTTCTGAAATGTTGGCAATGAGAGCTATGTTTGCTCTCTCATCATCTGATTCTGAGTCAGCTTCAGACGAGTCAGAGTCATCCCATGTAGCCATGAGACTTTTCTTCTTTTCCCTTCCAAACTTTTTTTTGGGCTTTTCCCTCTGAAGCTTTGGACAGTCACTCTTATAGTGTCCTTGCTCGTTGCATTCATAGCAAGTGATGTCCTTGGTGTTTGGATTTCTGCTTCCTGAAGAGCCTTCAGATCTTCTGTATCCAGAAGAAGAGTCTGACCTTCTGTATCTGGAAGAGGACTCATTCTGATCAGATCTTCTGGGATTCCTGAACTTCCTTTGCCTCTACTTCCATAGTTGGTTCACTCTTCTGGAGAGGAGGGAAAGTTCGTCTTCTTCTGATGAGGATCCATCAGATGTTTCTTCAACTGCCTGCAAAACTTTAGACTCATATTTTTTGTTAGATTTTAATGCTAAAGGCTTACCTTGCTTCTGAGGTTCATCAGCTTCTAGCTCTATCTCGTGACTTCTGAGGGAGCTGATAAGTTCCTCCAGAGAAATTTTGTTGAGATCTTTAGCTAGCTTCAGCGCTGTAACCATTGGCCTCCACTGTTTTGGCAAGCTTCTGATGATCTTCTTGACATGATCAGCAATAGAGTATCCTTTGTCCAGAACCTTGAGACCAGCCACCAGAATTTGGAATCTTGAGAACATTGTTTCAATGGATTCACTTTCTTCCATTTTAAATGCCTCATACTTCTGAATGAGCGCAAGAGCTTTAGTTTCTTTGACCTGAATGTTGCCTTCATGCGTCATTCTGAGTGAGTCAAACATGTTCTTTGTTGTGTCTCTATTAGATATCTTTTCATATTCAGCGTAAGAGATGGCGCTGAGAAGAATGGTTCTGGCCTTGTGGTGATTTTTGAAGTCATGCTTTTGTTTATCAGACATTGCTTTCCTGTCAATCTTCTGACCGCTTGCATTCACTGGGTGCGTGTATCCATCTGTCACCATGTCCCACAGATCAGCATCATGTGCCAGAAAGAAGCTTTCAATTCTGTCTTTCCAGTAATCAAAATTTTCTCCATCAAAGACTGGAGGTTTGCCGCTGAATCTGTCTCTGTCTTCATTGTTGTCATTGCTGCTGTGTTGATATGTTCCTGCCATTGTGTTTTTCTAACGTTGGATCTTGTACTGACACGGTTAAGTGTTTTAGCTCAGAACCAGGAGCTCTGATGCCAATTGAATAATTGAAAAACACAAGAAGGGGGGTTGAATTGTAAAAACTTGGAATCAAATGCAGACAACACTTTATTTTTATCCTGATTCGTTTGATCTCAAACTACTCCAGTCCACCCGTCAAGGTGATTTCGCCTCTCTCCAACGAGGTCTTAATCCACTATATTCAACTGAATATTACAACTGCTTTAACAACTGCTAAAGCCTTCTTGAGTCAAAACCACAAACCGGTTTCTCAAGGAAATACTTTCTTACAAATAATTGAAATCTAAGTGTGTTGAATGTTTTCTACAAAACTATTTATCACAACTGTGATATTACACAAATTAAGCTTATGAGAACTAGAATGCTAAAACAATAGAGTAGGTAATTTTAGAGCTTTTAGCAAACTGAGAATAAGGATGAATATGAATAGCTTTAGGCGTGTAGATAGTTGTAGAGCATTAGCCAATTCATTCCTCATTTGCTTGTTTATATAGCATTGAAAAATGGTACGTTTGGAGTCAGTAATTCCGTTTCAATGCCAATAACATTCTTTCCATATTAAGCAGATCTTTGTCTGGAATAATGCCGTTGATAATAAATAGTCTTGAATGCACAATACCGTTGCCACTAAAGCGTGTTCTGGCTTTGGCTTATTCTGACGCTGCTAGATGCTGATGAATTATTGTTGTCTTGATCAGAGTCTAGATTGTTACGCGCAGATCTGTTCATCAAGCTTCAGCGTAAGCAATATGTTGATCTTCTGATTCTTGCATCTGATATAACATCCTCTGATGCTAATGTTGATAATTCATCTTCTGATGCTGATGATGATATTCTTATGCTGATACTCATCAGAGTTTCTGTAAAACAAAACATAATTTTTATGTAGCATATATGTCTTACATGAATCATACAATTTATATAATCTTGCATTTTGTTATCATCAAAACTTAAACTTAGGGTAGTAGATTCAAACTTTGTTCTAACAGACATCACATTTTACAAAAAATTTGCTTGTTTTACTGAAAAATGCATTTTCAAAAATTTCAAGACAGACATAAGCTTTGCATTCTTAAAATAACATTGTTTGCATATGACTATTTGTTCAACAACATAGAAATTCGCACGACGAATATCTAGTGAACAAAAATATTCTCAATAAAAAGGATCACCTCAAGTGGAAAAAACACTTCCAACCAAGGGGCACGGTGTAACACCCCTTCTAAATAACCCGCGAATATATTAATTAAATCAGAGTAACATGGAAAACAGGGATGTCACAATCCAAGATAAATATAAAAACCTCAAATCTACAGTTATCATGCTTTACTGAAGGAATTATTAAAATAAATATTCAAATCAATATCATGTTCTACACAGCAGAAATGTCTCAAAACTGGAATAACTTCACTTCATAAGTATTCTCAACATAAATTAAACAATAGAGTATAAAATAAAACTCATCATTCAAATGTTTCCCCCAGTGTTACAACCTATCAGAGCATGACACTGACACGCGGACTTAAAGTAACAAAGCTCTAGAGCCATCCTCACCAACTCCTGAGCTGCTAACTTTAATCTGAAATTGTTAAAGTAAGGGTGAGATTTCTCATAATTAACATGCATTATAAGCTTCTTAATCAACAACATATCACAAGCATATTATTTCACCCATTTTAGCATAACTTCAGATTCAATACGCAGTTCCAATCATACAAGTCATCATGCACAAATCAATAATCAACCAGAGAATTGTAACACTGGAAGACATCCTAACATGTTACAATTCCATGCAAACACAAATGAAGACACAATGCATGTGGTACCAATCACGTGACCAAGTCACCCAACACTGATCCATCATCAACCGGATACAGCAACCATCGATTCGCTCATAAACACTCGGATATGAATCCAGCCGAAGCAATCATCGATTCGTCCATAAACACCCGGACACGAATCCAGCCTAACCACCCATCATCACCCGGGTATCGGTTAACGGCAATACAAGTCAAATTCCACACAATGGGAATTAACTTCACCAAAACAATGCATATGCACATCACCAGCATGCAACATCAAATCAGTCTATGAAATACATCAATTTATCATAACTGAACCAAAACCAAAAGAAACATGATATCATTATTTATCATACACACATCAAACAGCATAAACATGCACTTCATCCACAAGGACCTGATACAATCAATTATCATGGATACACCATTTCATATACACCAAATATGCACATAATAACAAACCGCATAATCGGAAAGTCAACATCAAATCAACGGAATATGATCACAACATAATTCCAAATAATGCCAAAACCAATATATCACATGATCACATCTCAATCATAATGGATAGCAGGCACAACACATAAGTATCAGTTCTCATTCACCAAATCAGAACAACTTAGAAACAATTCTACATCATTCTCAAAATACCAAAGTTTACAAAAATCGGGAATTCGACTCTTTTTAAAATAATTTTCATAAAATAATATTTTTCTTATTTTATAAGATAGCATTTTAAATTTAAGAAATATTGCCGAAAACGGCACTCAAATCGGACTTACGGTTTGAAAGTTATGAATTTTCAAAGTTTAATATTTTTCAAAAAGTTACGTTTCTGGAAAATGTACTGGAACCCGGTTCCTACCTATACAGGAACCGGTTCCTACGTGCAATTTTGCTAGTTTTTGTACGTTTACACAGTGGAACCCGGTTCCTCCCCACTGGGAACCGGTTCCCACGACCCGCAGAGCCAAAAACTGCTATTTTGACAGCATTTAATCATTCCAATCCCATCCAATTCATACCCATACGAATCCAACTCACAGCAATGTCAAAACAAGTTATAGTGCATGATTCCAATGAGATTATAACACACCATAACATCATACAATTTCCTCATAACATAAAATTGAATCAAAACATAAAATTCATGGAATTGGGGTTTGAATTTCATAAATCCTAAATTGGGATTTCTAACAGACTTAATCAATCCTATTGATTCCAAAACCTATAAGGCATATTAAATAATTGAAATCATCCCTTACCTCGCGATGATCCTTCGAATTCACGGCGTTTGGATTTTTCCTCTCTTCTCTTCTCTTCTCCAATTTCACGTACAATGACTTTCTCCCGATAACCTCTTTTTCTTTTCCTTTTTATCCTTCTTTTTATATTCCTTTTATTATTTTCCAAATAATAGAAATAAATTAGTAATTATTTAGTAGAGCTTTTTACTTCACACACCTCTAATTCAACCTTACACCCCCCGGTCTTCCTTTTTAATTTCATAATTAATTCATCCATTTAATCCAAAATATTATTAATTAAGCCTTTAATTAATTTAATAATTAAATTCCTAATTATTTAACACATGAATTAAATTTGGGGTGTCACAACTCTCCCCAACTAAAATAGTTTTCGTCCTCGAAAACATACCTTAGACGAACAGTTCGGGATACGAGTCCTTCATCTGGCTCTCCAGCTCCCAAGTGACATTTCCATCTGCTGGTCCTCTCCAAGCCACTCTTACCAACGCGATCTCCTTGCCTCGCAACTGTTTCAACTTCTGATCCTCAATTCTCGCAGGTACCGTTTCCACAGTCAAATTCTCTCGTACCTGTATATCGTCTACCCGAATCTCATGAGACGGA
This sequence comes from Vicia faba, assembly GCA_948472305.1. Lineage (NCBI taxonomy): Eukaryota > Viridiplantae > Streptophyta > Magnoliopsida > Fabales > Fabaceae > Vicia > Vicia faba. The sequence continues at coordinate 1,267,032,016 of OX451736.1, read as the reverse complement.
TCAGCAATGTACTTCCTTAGCTGAGATACATGAAAAACATCATGCAAATTTGCAAGTGACGGAGGCAAAGCAATCTGATAAGCAACTTTCCTAACTCTCTTGGTAATCTGAAACGGACCAATAAAACATGGAGTCAACTTCTTTGACTTCAAAGCTCGACCAATACCAGTCATCGGAGTAACTCGCATAAAAACATGTTCTCCTTCGCTAAACTCAAGATCTTTCCTCCTCTTATCGTGATAACTTTTCTGACGACTCTGAGAAGTCCTCATCTTCTCCTGAATCATCTTAATCTTTTCTGAAGTCTGTTGGACAATTTCCGGTCCAATCACAACACTCTCTCCAGATTCATACCAACACAACGGTGTCCGACACCTCCTACCATACAATGCCTCAAACGGAGCCATACCAATGCTCGAATGAAAACTATTATTGTAGGTAAACTCAATCAATGGTAGATAACTATCCCAAGCTCCACCTTTCTCCAACACACAAGCTCTTAACAAATCTTCCAACGACTGAATCGTTCTCTCCGTCTGACCATCTGTCTGTGGATGATAAGCGGAACTCAAACGCAACTTAGTACCCAAAGCTTCTTGTAATCCCATCCAGAATTTAGATGTAAACCTCGGATCTCGATCCGACACAATACTAGAAGGAATACCATGCAAATTCACAATCTTCTCAACATACAATTCTGCCAACCTTTCCATCAGATAATCCATTCTTATCGGAATAAAGTGAGCAGATTTCGTCAACCGATCAACAATAACCCAGATAGAATCACAATTCTTCGATGTCCTTGGCAAACCAGACACAAAATCCATAGAGATTCCATCCCATTTCCATTCCGGAACAAACAACGGTTCCATCAATCCTGACGGTTTCTGATGCTCAATCTTCGACTTCTGACAAACCAAACAAGCATACACAAACTCAGCAATTTCATTTTTCATTCCCGGCCACCAAAACAACTTCTTCAAATCATGGTACATTTTAGTAGCACCAGGATGAATACTCAATCCACTAAGATGTCCTTCTTCCAAAATACTCTTCCTAATCTCTGTAACATCCGGAACACACACCCTATTACCAAATCTCATAACACCATTCTCATCAATCCGGAACTCGCCTCCTTGACCTTGGTTGATCAATGTCAATTTATCAACTAACCCAACATCGGACTTCTGTCCATTCCGAATTTCTTCCAGAATACCATTAGTCAGTTTCAACATACCCAATTTCACACTATTCGGAGTAGTTTCACATACCAAACTTAAATCTCTGAACTGCTAAACCAAATCTAACTCACGGACCATTAACATCGACATATGCAAGGACTTCCTACTCAAGGCATCCGCAACAACGTTTGCCTTACCAGGATGGTAATTCAAACTGAAATCATAATCCTTTAGAAATTCTAACCATCTCCTCTGCCTCATATTCAACTCTTTCTGATCAAAGAGATACCTCAGACTTTTGTGATCATTGAACACCTCAAACCGAGAACCATATAAATAATGCCTCCACAACTTCAAAACAAACACAACAGCTGCCAACTCCAAATCATGAGTCGGATAATTCCTTTCATGTACTTTCAATTGTCTCGAAGCATAAGCCACCACCTGCTTATCTTGCATCAACACACCACCTAATCCCATTAATGATGCGTCACAATACACAACAAAAGACTTAGTCGGATTTGGCAAAATCAAGATCGGAGCACTTGTCAACCTCCTCTTCAGCTCTTGAAATCCTTTCTCACATTCAACATCCCAAACAAACATCTGACCCTTCCTGGTCAACTTAGTCAACGATAACACTAATTTGGAAAATCCTTCTATAAACTTCCTGTAATAACCTGCAAGACCCAGAAAACTACGGATCTCAGAAGCATTCTTCGGCGCTTCCCACTGAGATACCGCTTCTACCTTTGTAGGATACACAACAATTTCATTCTTGGAAATTACATGGCCAAGAAAACTTACTTCACTTAACCAGAATTCACACTTGGACAACTTCGCATAAAGCTTCTTCTCTTTCAACAATTCCAACACAACTCTGAGATGTTCTGCATGCTCTTCATCGCTCTTCGAATAAATTAGAATATCATCAATGAACACCACCACAAACTTATCAAGATACGGATGAAATATCCTGTTCATATACTCCATGAAAACACCAGGTGCATTAGTAACTCCAAACGGCATAACAGAATACTCGTAATGTCCATACCTCGTTCTAAATGCAGTTTTCTGAATATCTTCCGACTTCACACGAATCTGATGATATCCAGATCTCAGATCAATCTTACTAAATACACAAGCTCCAACTAGTTGATCCATCAAATCATCGATCCTCGGCAAAGGATACCGATTATTGATTATAACTTTATTCAGCTGTCTGTAATCAACACATAATCTCATTGAACCTTCTTTCTTCTTAACCAACAACACCGGAGCACCCCACGGTGAAACACTCGGACGAATAAACTTCTTCTCAAACAAATCCTCAAGTTGACTCTTCAACTTTCTCAATCTAGAAGCAGACCTCTTATAGGCATCCTCGAATTCGAACTAGTTCTAGTAACAAAACCCATTAAAACTTCACCTTGAACTCTCACACCGTTCCACTTACTTCATCATAGAACACTTCATAAAAAATTACATCCAATAGGTCACATGCCTTTTTCTTGCTCTCGCCGAGATCTAAATCTCTTGTTACGCAAACCATAACGCTTTTCTTCTTGCCGACTCAACTAATTTCACACACTGTAAAGCTGGCACAATAAGTACATCCCATCCAACGTGATCCCGACTACTATCAATAAGAGATTAAGGGTGATCAGTTCCTCAATTTGTCAATAGATAGTCAACAATCATGAGGTGGCATCAACCATCGTTACCAAACCACAATCAGCGGTATACTGAACCAACCTGTTGCACAAAACTTCAGAGAAGAAACTTCTCCCCCACTTATTTCACACGTACCTCTGCAGACAACGAAAAGGAAACAATCAAGTACCGACAGTGTTTCACACACATGTCGCATACAAAAAGGGAGTAAACACATAAACAACCTGGCCGATAGACCGACCTGCTCTGATACCACTATTGTAAAACCCCTTCTAAATAACCCGCGAATATATTAATTAAATCAGAGTAACATGGAAAACAGGGATGTCACAATCCAAGATAAATATAAAAACCTCAAATCTACAGTTATCATGCTTTACTGAAGGAATTATTAAAATAAATATTCAAATCAATATCATGTTCTACACAGCGGAAATGTCTCAAAACCGGAATAACTTCACTTCATAAGTATTCCCAACATAAATTAAACAATAGAGTATAAAATAAAACTCATCATTCAAACGTTTCCCCCAGTGTTACAACCTATCAGAGCATGACACTGACACGCGGACTTAAAGTAACAAAGCTCTAGAGCCATCCTCACCAACTCCTGAGCTGCTAACTTTAATCTGAAATTGTTAAAGTAAGGGTGAGATTTCTCATAATTAACATGCATTATAAGCTTCTCAATCAACAATATATCACAAGCATATTATTTCACCCATTTTAGCATAACTTCAGATTCAATACGCAGTTCCAATCATACAAGTCATCATGCACAAATCAATAATCAACCAGAGAATTGTAACACTGGAAGACATCCTAACATGTTACAATTCCATGCAAACACAAATGCAGACACAATGCATGTGGTACCAATCACGTGACCAAGTCACCCAACACTGATCCATCATCAACCGGATACAACAACCATCAATTCGCCCATAAACACTCGGACACGAATCCAACCGAAGCAATCATCGATTCGTCCATAAACACCCGGACACGAATCCAGCCTAACCACCCATCATCACCCGGGTATCGGTTAACGGCAATACAAGTCAAATTCCACACAATGGGAATTAACTTCACCAAAACAATGCATATGCATGCACATCACCAGCATGCAATATCAAACCAGTCTATGAAATACATCAATTTATCATAACTGAACCAAAACCAAAAGAAACATGATATCATTATTTATCATACACACATAAAACAGCATAAACACGCACTTCATCCACAAGGACCTGATACAATCAATTATCATGGATACACCATTTCATATACACCAAATATGCATATAATAACAAACCGCATAATCGGAAAGTCAACATCAAATCAACGGAATATGATCACAACATAATTCCAAATAATGCCAAAACCAATATATCACATGATCACATCTCAATCATAATGGATAGCAGGCACAACACATAAGTATCGGTTCTCATTCACCAAATCAGAACAACTTACAAACAATTCTACATCATTCTCAAAATACCAAAGTTTACAAAAATCGGGAATTTGACTCTTTTTAAAATAATTTTCATAAAATAATATTTTTCTTATTTTATAAGATAGCATTTTAAATTTAAGAAATACTGCCGAAAACGGCACTCAAATCGGACTTACGGTTTGAAAGTTATGAATTTTCAAAGTTTAATATTTTTCAAAAAGTTACGTTTCTGGAAAATGTACTGGAACCCGGTTCCTACCTATACAGGAACCGGTTCCTACGTGCAATTTTGCTAGTTTTTGTACGTTTACACAGTGGAACCCGGTTCCTCCCCACTGGGAACCGGTTCCCACGACCTGCAGAGCCAAAAACTGCTATTTTGACAGCATTTAATCATTCCAATCCCATCCAATTCATACCCATACGAATCCAACTCACAGCAATGTCAAAACAAGTTATAGTGCATGATTCCAATGAGATTATAACACACCATAACATCATACAATTTCCTCATAATATCAAATTGAATCAAAACATAAAATTCATGGAATTGGGGTTTGAATTTCATAAATCCTAAATTGGGATTTCTAACAGACTTAATCAATCCTATTGATTCCAAAACCTATAAGGCATATTAAATAATTGAAATCACCCCTTACCTCGCGATGATCCTTCGAATTCACAGTGTTTGGCTTTTTCCTCTCTTCTCTTCTCTTCTCCAATTTCACGTACAATGACTTTCTCCCAATAACCTCTTTTTCTTTTCCTTTTTATCCTTCTTTTTATATTCCTTTTATTATTTTCCAAATAATAGAAATAAATTAGTAATTATTTAGTAGAGCTTTTTACTTCACACACCTCTAATTCAACCTTACACCCCCCGGTCTTCCTTTTTAATTTCATAATTAATTCATCCATTTAATCCAAAATATTATTAATTAAGCCTTTAATTAATTTAATAATTAAATTCCTAATTATTTAACACATGAATTAAATTTGGGGTGTCACACACGGCATGAGCATTGTCTATCATCTGGGGCAGTCAAGTCAAGATTCAAGGAGTCTCTCAAAGATGCCAAATAGCCAGGGGCATATCTCCATTTGAATCACTTGGGGCATTGGACATGAATTCCAACAACGAATCTTGTATGATCAAACGAATATCTTCTGGTAGTATGGCAACACAACACTACCGACAATGATAACTCCCTACACCCTGAGAGCGTGGACATAGTCATAAAATACTACGCATGAACAAAGACCCGCTAGGTAGACAGGCCTAGGCAAAAATAAGGGCATCCCGACGAACCAAAAAGGTTCGGGCAAAAAATAGGGATAAAAACAAAAAAAAGATTTGTACACCCGACAAGTCGAAAACTTGAAAAGGCGGCTTGGGCAAGAAAGGGTATCCCGGTGGACTGAAAATCTGAAAAGACAGTCCAGGGAAAAGTTAGGGATTAAAGCGTACGAATATGTCCCGTCATCTCATCACTTGCCTACCAGAAGAAGATTTGTCATTTCAATCGGCAATTACCAAGCACCTCATAAGTTGGGATGACACTCAATCCATAAGGCCTCCGCAGGCACTTTCTCCAGCAGGTACAGGGGCAGAAAAGTCTCGATGCAAAGTCATTGTCATATCCTCAACCCGTGTCCCAGTAACATCTACACTCCCCGCAGATTAAGAAAAGGACAGTGGTGTTAATTCTCCCAGCTGAGGCTCGCAACCACGAATGGGTCAGTAAGATTCTCCCCAAGCAGAGTTTATCTATCACCAGCACTGGAAGATTATCCCCAGTGGAGTCTGGAAGATTATCCCCAGTAGAGTCTAAAATATTATCCCCAGTGAAGTCGCCATTGGAAAATCATCCCCAGCGGAGTTCATTCCTTTCACAGACAGAAATTCAATCCCCAACAGGGTTCACTGTCACCAGCAACAGTAATTCATCCCCAGCTGAGTTTTATTTCTCCAAATTAGCAGATCTTCTAGCAGAGTATATACTCCCCACAGAGTCATTTCCTCGTCAGTCCATTCCCCAGCGGAGTTATTCTCTCCTGCAGGATTATTCTCCCAATCATCTTTGGTCGTTATCTCCAGCGAACGAAACTCTTTATTCTCCAACAACAGTCAGGGATTTATTTTTCCAAACTCGGACGTACCACAATAGCATTTCATGTTCATATATCATGACGTGCACATACATATTACATACAACATAATTTCATTTATTTTGAGAACATCATCATACAATGCATGTCATGCATCATATACGATTAATCATGTACCTTTTCAGGAAAGATGGTTATCATCAACAACTTCCAGCAAGTTCAAGATTAACTCCGGAAACTAAACAGAGTAATTATCTGCACGATCAAATGCAGCTTTACATGGGTTTGTCACGTAGAAATCTTACACGGGTTTCTCCTAAATGCAGCTTCACACGGTTTATCCTGAAAAATCTTACACGGGTCCTTTCTCATATATTTCTGAATAAAGTTTTACACGAACTTATCACAAAGTAACCTTACCCAGGTTCCTCCTGAAGTTTTACACAAACTTATCTCAAAGTAACCTTACCCCGATTCATTATGAAGTTTTACACGAACTTATCACAAAGTAACCTTACCCAGGTTCCTGCTGAAGTTTTACACGAACTTATCACAAAGTAACCTTACCCAGGTTCCTCCTGAAGTTTTACACAAACTTATCTCAAAGTAACCTTACCCCGGTTCATTCTGAAGTTTTACACGAACTTATCACAAAGTAACCTTACACAGGTTCCTCCTGAAGTTTTACACAAACTTATCTCAAAGTAACCTTACCCCAGTTCATTCTGAAGTTTTACACGAACTTATCACATAGTAATCTTACCCAGGTTCCTCCTGAAGTTTTACACAAACTTATCCCGAAGTAACCTTACCAAGGTTCCTCCTTACAATTTCCCGATGTAGTTTCACCCAAACTCATCCTGAAGCAACCTTACCCAGGTTCCTCCTTACAATTTCCCGATGTAGTTTTACCCAGACTCATCCTGAAGCAACCTTACCCACTCCTTACAATTTCCCGATGTAGTTTTACCCAGACTCATCCTGAAGCAACCTTACCCAGGTTCCTCCTTACAATTTCTCGATGTAGTTTTACCCAGACTCATCCTGAAGCAACCTTACCCAGGTTCCTCCTTACAATTTCCCGACATAGTTTTACCCAAACTCCTCGCAAAGCAACCTTACCTAGGTTTCTTCCCAGTTCAGATGCAGTTTTACCTAAACTCCTCATGAAGCAGCCTTACCTAGGTTTCTTCCCGGTTCAGATGCAGTTTTACCTAAACCCATCATGGAGCAACCTTACCTAGGTTCCTTCTCAGTTCAGATGTAGTTTCACCTAATCCCATCATGGAGCAACCTTACCTAGGTTCCTTCTCTTTCCCGGTGTAGTTTCACCTAGACTCATCCTGGAGCAACCTTACCTAGGTTCCTTCTCTTTCCTGATGTAGTTTCACCTAGACTCATCCTGAAGCAACCTTACCTAGGTTCCTCCTCAGTCCCGATGCAGTTCTACCCAAACTCTTCACAAAACAACCTTACCCAGGTTCCTTTTCGGTTCAGACGCAGTTTTATCTAAACTCCTTACAATGCAACCTTACCCAGGTTCCTTCTTGGTTCAGACGCAGTGTTATCCAAACTCCTCACGAAGCAACCTTACCCAGGTTCCTTCTCATAACCCTATTATCCAGGTTTCTTTTCTCTTATCTCCAGACAGCAGTCCACAACACTGTAAGACCCAGACCTATCAAACACGATCGGTTTCACCTTTCCCTAGTAGGTCGTGGTGCAGCCTGTACACAACTAGATACACAGTTCACTTCTGCTTCCTCAAGCCGAAGTTAATTCCTCAATTGAATTATGGACGAGTTCCTAAATCTCAGCAGAGATGTTTCCTCAGTTGAATTGCGGACGAGTTCCTAAATCTCAGCAGAGATGTTTCCTCAGTTGAATTATGGACGAGTTCCTAAATCTCAGCAGAGATGTTTCCTCATTAGAATATGAATGACCAAAGTTCCTAAATATCAACAAAGACGACTCACCAGCAGAATAATGGACAACCGAAGCTCCTAAAATTCTACTTCTCTCAACAAAGATCAGTTTTCCCCAGCGGAATCTTCCTCAACAACAGGTATACAAGCTCCCGCTAAGGAATCTTTTATGCGATCGACGCTCCTTCAGATGGCATCTTTAATCCCATCCCCTCGTCAGCAATCTCCAAATGGCATATGTAAGCCTATTCCCGACATCACAAGACAATTACCAGTCCATGCGAGTGCAAATTTCTGGGCACTTTAGTGTTCAATTATCTTCCACCTTCGGATCACGAAAGGCACGAAAGCCAATCTACATCCTCAGGTTTAAGAAGATTGAACAGGGGCCGATGTTGTACCCCAAAATTTTCCCTCTCATATTTCTCAAAACATTGCAAGAAAGATCTCCAAGTTGCTCAAGGTAGTCCAAGGGTTGGCCAGACAAGCTCTCTCCTAAGGCAGTCTACCCCAAACTAGGGTTTCATGTTGCATCAAGATACTTGAGTCCCAGTGATCCCAAGTGCTCACCAATGTCCTAATATGTTCTCAAGATCATCCATGTCAAATTTCAAGCCTTGCAGAGGAAGTTTGCTCAGTCAATTGCTCAAAGCCCCAAAAATCGACTATGCTAGGGCAAAAGTCAACTGTGGCCCACATACAGTCAAACTTCAAGATTTTTGGCCAACATCCTCATTTTGAAGTTTATTTCAACATTTGATCGAGGTTTGGTCATGATTCATCAAAGATTGCTCATAATTCATCAAGACTCAAAAGTTGCTAAATTAAGGTTTTGTAGGAAAAGTCAACCCAACTTTGACCAAGCATAACTTTCTCATACTTTATTAGAAATGACCCATACAAAGCTAATTTTTAATAGGATGCAATTACCTACAATCCATCTTCAGCTCCCAAGTTCAAAATATGCACTCGCAAGAAGATATAAATTTGGACATTATAGGTCATTTTGAAAAGTCAACAAAAACACCTTTTGGGTCAAAGCTTCTTACATGAACATGGAAGCTCCAATTGAGATGAAACCAAATAGGTTTCTTAGGGGACATCCTAAGCTTTCTAAAAAGTCCAAGAACACCCTCATAAGGTTAAAATTGAGAGAGATATGCATTGTCAAAGTTGGACAATTTTTGAAAAAAATGCATGAAGCAAATATTGACCAAACTTGGATTTTTTCCAAATGGGCCTATCTTTTCAAGTTTGAAACTCATTCCTAACATGGTCCACGACTTCTAAGCCCACCCATACATTTTCCTACTATTTATTCTATTTATTTTGATATTTTATTCATTAAAATTCAGAATTAAATAAATAAATAATAGAAATAATGTAAATTTTGATGTGAATCCATTTTGGGAAAGTTTTATGCTGGTTTATGTCAATTGATTTCGTGCAATAACTTTTCAAATATGTCCAGATTCATCCACATGTGAAAATGGCATAAAATCATCAAATATGGCATTTTTTTTCAAATCTTGATCATGGTCTTAAAACACAACATTATGAGGGAGATTCTTTCCATGATTTCTTGTCTTATCATTGTCTTTTATAAATATAGATCCATACAAGCTTGAAAGGGACGAAAATCCTCTCTAAAAAGCTCTTCAAAAAGCTCTCTAAAAGCTCTTCAAAAAGCTCTCCAGAAATCAAAGAATTGGTGCAAGTCGTATCCCGAGGTTCCGGTCTCTCTCAATTGACATCAAGCCTCAAACCATCCTCTTGAAGTCCTCAAGAGTCTTACAAGGCCCAAGAGCAATCCATCACACGCCTAGCACGCCCCCATTTGACAACACCGGTTTGGTAAAATTTTAAACTTTGAATCTCTAATTTTAATCATATTTTATGGTATGCTAACGTTTGTTTGAGTTTATATAAGAACAGTTATGGATGGTTGAATCATAGGTTTCATGCAAGAATCAAAAAACACCATAGTTAGAGCATGAAGCTTTCGAAGATTCGGGCCTAGGGATTTCTGATGATTGCACCCCCTGTTTACTTTTGCTACTAGGCCCATCTTTATTTTCATGTTTTATTCGTTTTATTTATTTCTTTTAATCACTTTTATTTTTTTATCAATAAAAAAATATAAAAATCACATAAAAATAGATTTAGGACTTTTTCTTAATTAAATTTTAAAACTTTAATTTCTTTTTGTAAATAACTTAAAAATAATTAGAATAAATAGGTTTTATTACTAACTTAATTATATTTTATTTTTTCCTAAAATAACCAAAGAAACCAAAATAGGTCATGTAATTATTTTTATTAATTAATTTAATTAATTAAATAATTAATTGCATATTTAATTTAGTAAACTTATTTCTTTTATTAAAAATAACAAAAAAACAATTTTTCTTTTAATTAGGTTAGAAGGGTCAAAACCTTAAATTCTCGTCGATCTTAATTCTTCTCGCGCGCTTTATTTTTATTATTTACCATATTGATGTAACTGCCTACAGTTTGTAATAGTTTAATTAGGACGTTTATTTACATTTATCGCTTTATTTTCAAAGGGTTTGTTTTTGGCTATGTAAATACCCGAAGCCTTGTAATAGCGTAGTTTAATTTCCACATTTTAAATTCCGCAAATTATTAACTGTTAGATGTATGAATAATGGGATGCATGACAAGAATGTATGTTTAATTTTAAAATGGTTAGATCACCCTAAATGTGCAAATATAAATAAACTGAAACTGAAACACTCGCACACGCGCACTCCTAGGGTATACTCCCACTTAGTTGCCTTCGGTAAACGGTCATTGAGTATAGGATATTTTAGTGGTCGTCCTTTTGTCCAAAGATCAAGTTGCCTCGGAAAGGTTGCCTCGAATATTGTTGCCTCCGATAAATGATTTAAGACATTAGGGTTACTACTAAGACGTCCTAACATTGCTTTAGTGACCGTACGCCCCTTTCGAATTGACCCTCAAAACTCCAACAACGGTGCTACCTACTCACTAATAGTGGGATAACGCTATCTAAAGGAAATGAACATAGAACGATTCTTTTTTTGAGTAGGTAGATTAGTTCTTAGATACCTGCTCATCCAAAACAAACTTTTTTTCACACTTACACTCCTTTACAAACAAAGTTTTCAAAATACTTCATTACACTCTTGAAGACAGAAGCAAGAGTTAAATCGAAGTCAAAACAAAAACTTTTCAAAGCCCACAAACACAAAGAAAACAATTTTGAAAATGATGAGCAAGTACCTAAGAGCCCGTAGATAACTACGGATAGAAATGGTGCTAATACATTCCCTTTCTATAATCTACCCCCCGTACTCAGAAATATCTCAAAAAAGGATTTTTTCTGTGCTTTTTTCCTTTCCTTGTTGGATAAAATAAAAGTCGGTGGCGACTCTTGCTTACTGCGACATTTTGCAAACACAAACGCAAAACGTAAACCAGCAAAATTTCCTTAACAAAATAAGGAAACCACAATCCCGGTTCTGGCCACCGTATCACACAACCCATCATCTTTTTTTATTTTTGTTTTCATTTCTAATTTCAAAAAGGGATCCATTTCAAACCATCCATTTCCTTTTTAACCTCCCTGATCTTTCTTTTAATTTTTATTTTATTTTATTTTATTTTCTTATTTTATTTTATTTTTTAATTAAAAAAAATACAAAATATATTATTTTCTTAAATAATAAAATGAAATGACTTTTTGACTTACTTTTTCTTTATGAAGAACAAAAACCCTAAAAATACATTTTTCTTTCTAAATTATTCAAATGATTTTAGATTTAGGTTTTTTTCATTCTAATTTTCTTTTTTAATTAAACTAACTTAGACTTTAAGATTTTAATTAATCAATTTCTTTTCAAATTAATTAGTTTAAATTAGGTTAACTAAAAAAATTCTTTTTCATACAAAAACCATAAACAATTTTCTTTTCTTTTATATTGTCTTTATGTTCTTGTAAATTTTGTTTTTGCATTATTTAATTTGTTTGTAATAGTAATTAGGGCTTTATTTCTTTGCTCCCCCATTTGTAAATTTGTATCCCCCATTCCCAAAAGTATTGTAATAGCATAGGATATTTAAATTCCATAATTTATCGCTTTCCATATTATTGCTAGTAATTAGGGTTTGTATGGCAAGATTTAAAATCAACATTAGACAACCCTAATTCTAAGATAATATACATGAAAATAAAACACCTTGCACACATGCACCTCTAGGGTAACCCACACTTGTTGCCTCAGATAAAAAACAGTCATGTCCCTCGAACGTGAGATGATTTTAGCAAAGACCCTCGATTAAAAGATCATAGTCCCTCGATGACCCTTCAATGTTGCCTTCGGTAAACGATCTTAGTCCCTTATGACGAATTGCTAAAACATCTTACAAGTTGCCTTGTACGATGACCCACACCCGTCCCTCACATCCAATGATATGGCTCCTTACCAACCAATGGTAAAATAGCACTATCTAAAGGAGGAGGAAAATAATAAAGACTTTTTGAGTAGGTAGATTGCTCATAATTGCTTGCTCATAAACAAAATCATTTCCACACTTCACACTTTCAAAACATCTTTCGAAATGAATATTTTGTATACATTCTCAATGATACGAGAATCATTACAAAATGGCCTTACATTGGAATTTTCAAACATCTTTCCAAACACTTTCTTTCAACAAATATTTTCAAAACCAACACTTTGTATACATTCTTAACAATACGAGAATCATTGCAAAGTTTGCCAAACTTAGGCGTTTTCAAAATATTTTCAAACTTACACAAACACAAAGCATTTTAAAATGATCAATAAATTAAGAGCTCGTAGATAACTACGGGTGAAAAGGATGCTAACACCTTTCCTTTTCATAACCTACTCCCTGAACTCAAGAAAATTATCAAAAGGTCTTTCTTGTTCTTTTCACCCTTTACTTTATTGGATAAAAGAAAATTCGGTGGTGACTCTTGTTATCCGCAACAATTGCGATAAAACACAAAATACCCAAGTCAATTATCCCACCGTATTACAAAGGGAAGAAGGGGGGGGGGGGTTCAAGCTACACCATTTTTAGGAAGTTGAAGGAGAGGACAATACAATAAAGCAGACCATGAATTAAGATTTTGGTCATCGACAATGTTTCTCACTGAATTTGAAGCTTTTGTAATTGGAAAACCCATTGTCGTAGCTTACAGGAATTGAAGAACATGTGGCTTCAGCTCGATTCTCCACCTTTTCCTTCATTCCAATCCAGTACTCTATGTCTCTTCCTTTTACTTTTTAAAACCATATCTTGTTCCTCCTCCTCCTCCTCTCTCTCTCTCTAACTTGCGAGTTTATTTTTATAATTGTGTGTTAGGTATGGCTGGTGCAATATACATCAAGGTAAGAATCAAATTTTTGGATTAACTATAATAATTGAATTCCCTAATTATGGTGTGGTGGTAGAATGAAGAGTTAAGTTTAGTATGTTTTTATGTTGCCATGGAGTTTATAGATCTACAATACCTGAAGTTGATACAGTTGTATTATATGAAAGGGGTGACAATGGCCAATCTAATATATATCTAATAAAAGATTATAGGCAGGAAATTACCACTACACCCCTCTTAAATCAAGTTTACTTTTTCTTAATAATAAGGGCAATTTTGATTTTGTATGCATTGGTTGATTGACAGAAGCTCAGCATTTAATATAGCTGATATGTTATTTTATTATACATTTTGATTTTTTACACGTTAAAATACAATGCAGAACCTGGAAAGTTTCCTATCATATTCAAATTTTCGAATTAATCATTCAATTTTATCTTGGCTCAATGAACCTTTTACTTTCCTCAATGCATTGAGAAGTGAAAGGTGTTGTAATTCAAAATTTTCCCTTTTATTTATAAACCTAAATAGCTTGTGATTCATCCTCATATACATCATTTGCATTGCATTCAATTCAATGGTATGGGATCAAAGGTTTTGATTGTGGGAGTGTGTATCACTCAAGAGAAGAGATGTGACCTACAAGGGTTGAATATCTGAAGTCTCATCATCACAAGTATCCTCCCTATGCATGAGACTTTTTGGTTCAAGATATTTTTCAAGATATCCCATTTGAATTAGAGTTTGGAGCTCTGATCAATTTCTCCTTCATTGTGGCTATCAATTAAGGGTTTTTGATACTAGCATGTTATGACTGAATCTTTGAGCTTAAAATGGTTCCATGGTCTTCTCTTGGTCTTAAAGAATCCACATGTGGTATGTTGATCTTCACATTTTATTAGATGGTCAATAATAATTGATAAGAAAAGATTTGAGTGTGCACAAGCAAAAGTCAACAAAAAGTCAAAGGTTGACCAAATGAAATTTTGGGTCAAAATCCTTGTCAAAAGTCAAGATATGAGAAAATGTGGCCATTTGTTGGGAAAAGGTCAAAAGAATTGGTCAAAGATAAGATTTCTTGCAAATTAAGTAATTTTGATACTTAGAAATTTTTTCTAAGTTATGGAAATTTTGTGTTGATAATGCTATCTTCATAGCTCTCTATCTCACTCATGCGTGGTCAGAAACTTGTAAATCTTTGCTCTAATGAAAGAGAGTATTTCATACTTCATCTTTTTCCATGTGAGGGTTTGTTTAAAAAAAGTCCATAGATTGTGAGATATTTGAGAGAAATTCTGATCAATTTTAAGTGGTCAAGTATCTGACTTTAAACGTAATTCTCATATGGTTACAAGTTTTATGTCAAAGTATCATAAACTACAAAGTTGTTCATTTATCTTGTATCTACAAGATTGTAGAAGAAGTCAAAATCATTTGAGTGTTGGTTTGGAAGATATGAAAGTTGGAAGTTAAGAAATTAGTGTTACTGCAAGGTTGACACTTAGAAGAATTTCCAGATTTTGAAGCAGTTTGAATATCAGAACGCCATGGC
Organism: Vicia faba; assembly: GCA_948472305.1. NCBI lineage: Eukaryota > Viridiplantae > Streptophyta > Magnoliopsida > Fabales > Fabaceae > Vicia > Vicia faba. The sequence goes on along the minus strand of OX451736.1, from coordinate 1,267,016,721 downwards.
CATTTTTAAGAGTGTTCTAGTAACTTTCTCAACTTGATGCCAATACAAAAGATGTTCTACAATATTTCCTCTTTAAATTGATTCCAAGATCGTGACTTTCTGAAATTTGAGCACTGAGTTAGAAGATTATGAAGTGACACATATATTCACGAGCTCAGCAGCATCACTTGGGCATTTTTGGACTTGCCAAGGCATTGTTATTGGTCATGGGTCACTATCATGCAGCATGGCATACATACATGATGCACCTTGCGCATTCAGGCCATACAAAATATTAGCATGCATATATCATTTGGACTCGCACTCAAAATAGAAGAAGAGACTTGTTGATTTAGTTGTGGTGGGTAGATCACCATATACTCTTATGCCCTCATGCACACGATAACAACAACACTAATGGACGTAAAACAGAGACCTCACTCCCTATCTTTTTCTCATCATTCAAATACAACCCAAAGCTCTTGAAATGTTGGCGGAACCCCACGCGCCTGAATTGCAATATATAATCATCACCATTTTCAGTTACAGGGGGGCTCCAGTCAATTAAATTTTGACCACTCTCATTTTGCAAAAATCAGTTAGAAGCATAATGGATTCACTCACATCTTCTACGAGCTCTGAAAGAGCTGTTAGCTGTTTGGAATTAGTCTTAGAGTTTGTTTTAGTTAATTAATAAAACTCCTAGTTTGTAGGAGATAGAATAGGTCTTTCAATTCAGTCTTGTTATGGCTTCTGTTATGCCAAGTTTTTCGGTCTTTCTGTTATGACTAAAGGCTATATATGAGCCTTAATATCTTTAATAATAATGCAAGTTGATTTACGAAATATAGAGCCTTCATTCTCTACATTTGGTATCATAGATATTCAACCGGGATCTGTGAGAGCAAGGCAGCAGCCTTTGAGAGATCAAACACAATGAGTGAAGATAAAACACTCACAAAGATTCCTCACTTTGATGGTCACTACGATCACTGGAGTGAGTTGATAGAGAATTTACTAAAGGCAAAGAATCTATGGATCTTGGTAGAAGATGGCTTTACCGAACCAAAAGAAGGAACCACGCTAAACGCCGCAGAGAAGGCGAAACTGGACGATCAAAGAATCAAAGATCACCAAGTGAAGCACTACCTTTACCAAGCCTTAGACAGAAGTGTGTTTGAGCAAATCCTGGATAGGCGTATATCCAAGATTGTTTGGGATTCGATGAAAAAGAAGTTTGGCAGAAACGAGAAGGTAAAAAAGTCCCTACGCAACACTTTGAGGAGAGAATTTGAGGTGTTGGAGATGAAGAAAGGAGAAACTATCACTGATTACTTTGCAAGAGTAATGGTAGTTTCTAACAAGTTGCGGAGCAATGGCGAAGACATGGCAGACTCAAAAATTATGGAGAAAATATTGCGAACCTTGACAGAACGGTTCACATACGTGGTGGTCTCGATCGAGGAATCCAAGGACACTGATGAAATCTCAATTGATGAATTGCAAAGCTCTTTAGTGATGCATGAACAAAAGTTCAATAGAGTCAACAAGGAGGAGGACGACCATGTCCTTAAAGTGGAGGAAAGACAAATCATAGGAAGAGGAAGAGTGTAACACCCTCTAAAACCCCGAATAAATTTTCGCAAATATTAAAATCATAATTTCAGAGTACATGTATAATCGAGGATGCTACAATTCTCTTTTAATAAAACAAATTCCTGTCATGCATAACGTAGTAGTAACTCATACATGTTTACACAGCGGAATAATTCAATTAATAAAATCAATGTTATAATATTTTCAAAATCATCAGGGATTAACACCTGGAAAATGTCAACATCATATTATAACAAAACATAAGGAATTAAACGAGTCTGATTAAAACAGCTCGACAAACAAACGTTCCCGGAGTTACAACTATCAGAGCATGACCCGGACAATACTAAAACGAAAATAAACTAGAAACGACGAGCCTTCGCCAAGCACCTGAACGAAGCTCCTCAATCTGAAATATTCAACAGTAAGGGTGAGCATCTCAATTATACATTTGATTATACGTTCATAACAACCAATTCAGGAAACCATAAGCATCACCCAACAATTAGCATATTTCATAGTTTACAAAAATCTTTACAATTCATATACCCATATATATTATTTTTCATATTTGCAATTAACATCAAATATCGTCAACAATTTAGCAACCATACGTGCCTACAAACAATCAAATACAACATTGGAAAAATCATCCATTCATGTTATATTCAAGGTAATGCAACACACCCATGCATGTGGTACCACTTTACCGCCCCATTAAATCTCGGGTCACGGATAACTCACCGTTCCATTATATCGCGGACACGGCTACCACCTCAACGTTCCATTAAATCGCGGACACATATATTGGCCACCATGTTAATTCCACACAATGGGAATTAACAAATGCAACATGATATGTAAAGTATGTAACACTCAGCATACTATGAACATCAATCAACATATCATGCAACATCAACAACATCAATCATAACAGGATATGGATAGCATGTAATCACTCAGCATACTATTTAAACATCAATCACATCAAGTTATATCATAATTCATGCTTGATAACATTATCTAAAAGCATGGCAATAAAATCCACAATCAAGCACTGAAAACAAAGTTCAGAAAATCAACACAGTAGCATCAACACGGGTGCCCGTGTTAAACAACACGGCCCGTGTTGTAACGTGTCCAGAAAACACATTTTTTTCTCATTACAGGGGACCAACACGGGTGCCCGTGTTGTGCAACACGGCCCGTGTTGTAATGTGTCCAGAAAACACATTATCTCACCAACACAGAAGAATAACACGGGTGCCCGTGTTGTGCAACACGGCCCATGTTGCTGAGCGCGTACAGAATTTTCCTGTACCTGCAGCAGCTCAGAACAGCAGCCAAACGCGGAAAAATGCCTGCTAAACGCGCATTTCGGTACCTAACGACATCGAGTTTGTATAATTCAAAACAACACCTCAATTTCCTAATTACCAACAATCATTATAGTAACCTTAGAAGTGATTAGTCGTTCATTTTGGGGAAATCTGCTAACATTGGGGTTATCCCTATAACTTCTAAGGTAAATTCACGATCATGCAGATATACTTCCAATCCACCATTAGGAACCTAAAATCGTTAATTGATTTCATAAAATTGAGAACCTAAACCCTCTTTAACAAAGTTCAATCCTAAGGGTATCGATCCCTAATAACATCTAACAATTGGGTTTTTTTCCTACGATTACCCAAATCAACCGTACATAAACCCATAAACAAAGGTAAATCGAGTAATAGCCCCCCTTACCTTATCACTTAGCAGCTTGAGTTCTTGAGCGATGTTCTTCGTTCTCCTCACCTTCAGAGCTCTATTTCCCCAATAACTCCCAAATCTGTTTATCGTGAAAAATGAGAAAATAACTTGAGTTCCAAAACATATCCTTACTTCTTTTTCACCCCCACTCTTTACTAACAACATCCAAGCTCAATAACTTAAAAACTCAGCATTTTCTTATTTCTTTTATTTTCCTCCAAATTTCAAAATAAATAATTCCTTTTTATTTTATTAATTCTAATAAAATAATTTCCCAAATTTAAATAAATCAGATAATTGAAACTGGGGTGTTACAACTCTCCCCCACTAAAAGAGTTTTCGTCCTCGAAAACATACCTTAGACGAACAGTTCCGGATAAGCCTCTTTCATTTGGCTCTCCAGCTCCCAAGTGATATTTCCATCTGCTGGACCTCCCCAAGCAACCTTCACTAATGCTATCTCTTTACCTCTTAACTGTTTCACTTTCCGATCTTCTATCCTCATAGGAAATGTTTCTACTGTCAGGTTATCTCTCACCTGTACATCATCTATTTGGATTACATGAGATGGGTCTGGAATGTATCTCCTCAACTGAGAAACATGAAAAACATCGTGCAAATTCGCAAGTCTCGGAGGTAAAGCAATACGATAAGCAACTTCTACAACTCTTTCCGTAATCTGAAACGGACCAATAAAACGCGGAGTCAACTTCTTAGATTTCAACGCTCGACCAATACCCGTCATCGGAGTAACTCTCATAAACACATGATCTCCAGCACTAAATTCTAAATTCTTTCTCCTCTTATCATGATAACTTTTCTGACGACTCTGAGAAGCTCTCATCTTCTCTTGAATCAATTTGATCTTTTCAGTAGTCTGCTGAACAATCTCTGGCCCAATTACCGAACTCTCTCCAGATTCATACCAACACAGAGGTGTTCTACACCGTCTACCATACAATGCCTCGAACGGAGCCATACCAATACTCGAATGGTAACTATTGTTATAAGTAAATTCAATCAATGGCAAATAGCTATCCCAAGCTCCACCCTTCTCTAAAACACAAGCACGCAACAAATCTTCTAACGATTGAATCGTCCTCTCCGTCTGTCCATCAGTCTGAGGATGGTAAGCTGAACTCAACCTCAATTTAGTACCCAAAGCCTTCTGCAATCCTTCCCAAAATTTCGAAGTGAATCTCGGATCTCTATCCGACACAATACTAGAAGGAACTCCATGCAAACTCACTATTTTCTCAATATATAACTGTGCCAATCCCTCCATTGAGTAATCCATTCGCACCGGTATAAAATGAGCAGACTTAGTCAACCTATCCACAACGACCCATATCGCTTCACAATTCTTAGGAGTCCTCGGCAACCCAGATACAAAATCCATAGAAATACTATCCCACTTCCATTCTGGAATAAACATTGGTTGCATAAATCCAGACGGCTTCTGATGCTCAATCTTCGATTTCTGACAGATTAAACATGCATACACAAATTCAGCTATTTCCTTTTTCATTCCCGGCCACCAAAACAATTTCTTCAAATCATGATACATTTTCGTGGCACCCGGATGAATACTCATCCCACTGCGATGTCCTTCCTCTAATATACTCTTCTTGATTTCGGCGACATCAGGAACACAAACTCTATCGCCAAATCTCATAACATCATTCTCATCAATTCTAAACTCACCACCTTGATCTTGGTTGATCAATGTCAATTTATCAACTAAATTAACATCAGATTTCTGCCCGATCCTGATCTCTTCTAGGATACCACTAGTAAGTTTCAACATACCCAAACGAACACACTTCGGAGTACTTTCACAGACTAAACTCAAATCTCGGAATTGTTCAATTAAATCCAATTCACGAACCATCATCATAGACATATGCAAGGATTTCCTGCTCAAAGCATCTGCAACCACATTTGCCTTACCAGGATGGTAATTCAAACCAAAATCATAATCTTTGAGAAATTCCAACCACCTTCTTTGCCTCATATTGAGCTCTTTCTGATCGAAAAGATACTTCAAACTCTTATGATCACTATACACTTCAAATCTCGAACCATACAGATAATGTCTCCACAATTTCAAGACAAACACAACTGCTGCCAACTCTAAGTCGTGAGTAGGATAGTTCCTTTCATGAACCTTCAACTGTCTCGAAGCATACGCAACTACCTGTTGATTCTGCATTAGAACACCACCTAATCCCATCAGAGATGCATCACAATAAACCACAAAAGATTCCACCGGATTCGGAAAAATCAGAATAGGAGCACTAGTCAATCTCCGCTTCAATTCTTGGAAACCTTTCTCACATTCCGAATCCCAAATAAACGCTTGTCCTTTACGAGTCAACTTTGTCAACGGCAAAGCTAACTTTGAGAATCCTTCGATAAACTTTCTGTAATAACCTGCAAGACCAAGAAAACTTCTGATTTCAGAAACAGTCTTCGGCGCTTCCCACTGAGATACTGCTTCTACTTTTGTAGGATCCACTGCAATACCATTCTTAGAAATCACATGTCCAAGAAAACTAACTTCATTCAGCCAGAACTCACATTTGGACAACTTTGCATACAACTTCCTATCTTTCAACAACTCTAACACAATTCTGAGATGTTCCGCATGCTCTTTGTCGTTCTTGGAATAAATCAGAATGTCATCAATAAAAACCACAACAAATTTATCCAGATACGAATGAAAAATCCTATTCATATATTCCATGAAAACACCAGGTGCATTAGTAACTCCGAACGGCATAACAGAATATTCATAATGCCCATACCTCGTTCGAAAAGCAGTCTTTTGAATATCTTCCGCTTTCACACGAATCTGATGATATCCAGATCTCAAGTCAATCTTACTGAATACACTGGCTCCAATTAGCTGATCCATTAAATCATCAATCCTCGGTAACGGGTACCGATTCTTAATGGTTACCTTGTTCAATTGCCTGTAATCAACACACAGTCTCATAGAACCTTCTTTCTTCTTAACCAACAATACCGGAGCACCCCAAGGCGAAACACTTGGACGAATAAACTTCTTCTCCAGTAAATCTTCCAACTGACTCTTCAATTCAGCCAACTCAGACGCAGACATACGATATGGCGCCATCGACACCGGTCTCGTACCAGGAATCAAATCTATAGAAAATTCCACCTCTCTCTCAGGAGGTAACTCACCAACATCATCAGGAAAGACTTCTGGAAATTCACACACCACTGGCAATTCCCCACTCCTGACCTTTCCTGTTGCATCTAACGAAGCAAGTAACATAAACACATTAGCACCGTCTTCCATTGCTTCTTGTACCTGCCTAGCAGTCATAGTCAAATTCTCGACACCAACTGCTTCTGGAAAAATCACCGTCTTAGCAAAGCAGTTCAGATGAACCCGGTTGAATTCCAACCAGTTCATCCCAAGGATAATATCAATTTGTTCAAGCGGTAGGCACACTAAATCCATACCGAAACCTCTACCAAAAATCTCAATAGGACAATTCCTACATACAAGTGAAGTTGTCACTGAACCCGATGCAGGAGTATCAACAACCATGCTACCTCGCATACCAGATATGTCCAGTTTCAACCTCTCAGCACAATCCAAAGAAATGAAAGAATGAGTTGCACCAGTATCAATAATTGCAACTAAAGGTGTGCCATGAATAAAACACGTACCTTTAATCAATCGATCCTCTGGAGTAGTCTCAGATCCAGACAAAGCAAACACTTTTCCACCTGACTGATCCTTCCTAGGCTTAGGACACTGCGGACGAATGTGACCTTCTTCGCCACAATTGTAACAAGTAACAGACTTCCCTTTGCAATCAATAGACAAATGACCAGCCTTTCCACATTTATAGCACTTCTTCTCATCACTCTTGCAATCTCGAATGTGGTGACCAGACTCACCACACCTGTAGCATCTGATAGGAGCCTTAGAATCTCCCCCACTAGGCCTTTTCCAACCACCTGATTTCTGGTTATCTCTACCATATGGCTTTCCACGGTCCATATGTTGCTTTCCTCTTTTATCAACAGCCCCACGAGAGTGAGACGACCTATTCTTGGTAATATTTTCTTCCAAGATCCTGCTACAATCCACCAGATCAGAAAATCTACGAATACGCTGGTACCTGATTCCCTGCTTAATCTCATCTCGGAGACCATTCTCAAATTTGATACATTTAGAGAATTCTCCAGCCTCATCATTGTTGTAGTGAGCATAATACTTTGCCAGCTCAGTGAACTTAGTAGCATACTCACTAACAGTCAGATTGCCCTGCTTAAGCTCCAAAAACTCAATTTCCTTTCTTCCCCGAACATCTTCAGGAAATTACCTCCTCAGAAAAGCTCTTCTGAAGTTAGCCCAAGTCAGTGCCTATCCATCCTGAACCATTTCAGTCCTTGTGGCGACCCACCAGTCGTCGGCCTCTTCTGCCAGCATATGCGTACCATATCTGACCTTCAGATCTTCAGCACAATCAATCACACGGAAAATCCTTTCGATTTCCTTCAGCCACTTCTGAGCACCTTCAGGGTCATGTGTACCTTTGAACAACGGAGGATTGTTCCTTTGGAAATTTCCCAATTGCCTATCAGCACCAATCACGCCTCCAGTTGGGTTTCCAGCAAGTACACCAGCTAACATCCCCAAAGCTTCAGCTAGTGCAGCATCATTTCATCCGTTACCCCTTCCAGCCATGTTCCTGAGAATCAAAACATACTCTTCATCAGAATACAGTATCGACAGTGTTACCTTACACTAATCGCATACAAAAGGGATGACTGACTCAAGACTCTGGTCGCAACGACCGACTATGCTCTGATACCACTATTGTAACACCCTCTAAAACCCCGAATAAATTTTCGCAAATATTAAAATCATAATTTCAGAGTACATGTATAATCGAGGATGCTACAATTCTCTTTTAATAAAACAAATTCCTGTCATGCATAACGTAGTAGTAACTCATACATGTTTACACAGCGGAATAATTCAATTAATAAAATCAATGTTATAATATTTTCAAAATCATCAGGGATTAACACCTGGAAAATGTCAACATCATATTATAACAAAACATAAGGAATTAAACGAGTCTGATTAAAACAGCTCGACAAACAAACGTTCCCGGAGTTACAACTATCAGAGCATGACCCGGACAATACTAAAACGAAAATAAACTAGAAACGACGAGCCTTCGCCAAGCACCTGAACGAAGCTCCTCAATCTGAAATATTCAACAGTAAGGGTGAGCATCTCAATTATACATTTGATTATACGTTCATAACAACCAATTCAGGAAACCATAAGCATCACCCAACAATTAGCATATTTCATAGTTTACAAAAATCTTTACAATTCATATACCCATATATATTATTTTTCATATTTGCAATTAACATCAAATATCGTCAACAATTTAGCAACCATACGTGCCTACAAACAATCAAATACAACATTGGAAAAATCATCCATTCATGTTATATTCAAGGTAATGCAACACACCCATGCATGTGGTACCACTTTACCGCCCCATTAAATCTCGGGTCACGGATAACTCACCGTTCCATTATATCGCGGACACGGCTACCACCTCAACGTTCCATTAAATCGCGGACACGTATATTGGCCACCATGTTAATTCCACACAATGGGAATTAACAAATGCAACATGATATGTAAAGTATGTAACACTCAGCATACTATGAACATCAATCAACATATCATGCAACATCAACAACATCAATCATAACAGGATATGGATAGCATGTAATCACTCAGCATACTATTTAAACATCAATCACATCAAGTTATATCATAATTCATGCTTGATAACATTATCTAAAAGCATGGCAATAAAATCCACAATCAAGCACTGAAAACAAAGTTCAGAAAATCAACACAGTAGCATCAACACGGGTGCCCGTGTTAAACAACACGGCCCGTGTTGTAACGTGTCCAGAAAACACATTTTTTTCTCATTACAGGGGACCAACACGGGTGCCCGTGTTGTGCAACACGGCCCGTGTTGTAATGTGTCCAGAAAACACATTATCTCACCAACACAGAAGAACAACACGGGTGCCCGTGTTGTGCAACACGGCCCGTGTTGCTGAGCGCGTACAGAATTTTCCTGTACCTGCAGCAGCTCAGAACAGCAGCCAAACGCGGAAAAATGCCTGCTAAACGCGCATTTCGGTACCTAACGACATCGAGTTTGTATAATTCAAAACAACACCTCAATTTCCTAATTACCAACAATCATTATAGTAACCTTAGAAGTGATTAGTCGTTCATTTTGGGGAAATCTGCTAACATTGGGGTTATCCCTATAACTTCTAAGGTAAATTCACGATCATGCAGATATACTTCCAATCCACCATTAGGAACCTAAAATCGTTAATTGATTTCATAAAATTGAGAACCTAAACCCTCTTTAACAAAGTTCAATCCTAAGGGTATCGATCCCTAATAACATCTAACAATTGGGTTTTTTTTCCTACGATTACCCAAATCAACCGTACATAAACCCATAAACAAAGGTAAATCGAGTAATAGCCCCCCTTACCTTATCACTTAGCAGCTTGAGTTCTTGAGCGATGTTCTTCGTTCTCCTCACCTTCAGAGCTCTATTTCCCCAATAACTCCCAAATCTGTTTATCGTGAAAAATGAGAAAATAACTTGAGTTCCAAAACATATCCTTACTTCTTTTTCACCCCCACTCTTTACTAACAACATCCAAGCCCAATAACTTAAAAACTCAGCATTTTCTTATTTCTTTTATTTTCCTCCAAATTTCAAAATAAATAATTCCTTTTTATTTTATTAATTCTAATAAAATAATTTCCCAAATTTAAATAAATCAGATAATTGAAACTGGGGTGTTACAAAGAGGATCACCGTGGGGATGTGGTGGTCGAGGCCGAGGAAGGAGCTACTTTAACAAAGCTACAGTCGAGTGCTACAAATGTCATGGCTTAGGACACTTTCAATATGAGTGTCCTAAGTGGAACAAGGATGCAAATTATGCTGAAGCAGACGGAGAAGATGAGATGCTCCTGATGGCCTATGTTGGTTTTCATAAAAAAGGTCACACCTGGTTCATTGATTCTAGTTGCTCTAACCATATGTGCAACAATAAAGACATGTTCTCTAGTTTGGACATGACATTCTCCCACTCTGTCAAACTGGGGAATGATACTTGTATGAAGGTGGCTGGAATAGGAGTGGTAAAATTGGTAATCGAAGGCACCACTTATTCAATAAGAGGTGTCTACTTTGTACCTGGGCTTCACAATAATCTCCTGAGTGTGGGCCAACTACAAGAGAAAGGATTGGCTGTACTGTTTGAAGGAGGAATATGCAAGGTGTATCATCCTAAAAAAGGATTGATTATACAATCAATCATGAGTACAAATAGGTTGTTCACCATTATATCTGAAAGGCAGGAGGAGAAGTGTCTTCATACAACCACCACTGATGTGTCAAGGCTCTGGCATCAACGGTATGGCCATCTTAGCTACAAAGGGTTGCGCACGCTGCAGTACAACGACATGGTACATGGGCTCCCAAAATTCCCTGCATCAACCACTGCTTGTGTGGATTGTTTGAATGGCAAGCAGACTCGAAGTCCAATTCCTAAGCAGGTTTCATGGAGGGCACATCAACCATTAGAGCTTATTTACTCAAACATATGTGGACCCATCACACCTACCTCAAAAAGCGGTAAAAGGTATTTTTTGAGTTTCATTGATGATTACAGTAGAAAAGCATGGGTCTATTTATTATCTGAAAAATCAGAAGCTCTAGAGTCTTTCAAAATCTTCAAGAAGATGGTCGAGGCAGAAAAAAACCTGAGCATAAAGTGCTTTAGAACAGACAGGGGAGGCGAGTATACTTCCACTGACTTCAACAACTTCTGCAGAGAAAATGGAATTAGAAGACAGCTCACTAATGCATATACGCCCCAGCAAAACGGCGTTGCCGAGAGGAAGAATAGAACGGTGATGAATATGGTGAGATCCATGTTATCAGCTAAGAAGATCCCAAAATGTTTCTGGCCAGAAGCAATAAATTGGACATTTCATGTTCTAAATCGATCTCCGACTCTAGCAGTAAAAGATGTTACACCGCAAGAAGCATGGAGTGGAATCAAACCTTCAGTGGAGCACTTCAAAGTCTGGGGATGCCTCGCACACGCCCACATACCAACTCAGAAGCGAGGTAAATTAGATAACAAAAGCTCCACTTGTATTTTCTTGGGGATTAGTGAGAACACAAAAGGTTATAGATTATTTAATGTTGAAACAAACAAAGTAATTGTGAGTCGTGATGTAGTGTTTGAAGAAAATAAGCAGTGGGAATGGGGAAAAGATTATGAGGGAAATAAGGAATTAGAGTGGGAAGAACAGAAAACAAATGAGGGAGTTGAAGAAAGTGTGCAGAAAATTGGGGAAGAAAATGAAACTCCGAAATTAGAGGGTGAAGTCGAATGTGAGAAAACACAGGAAATACAAGATCATGAGGATGAAGAACATTCAGATTATGAGGATGCAGAGCCACCTGCGAATCAGAGAGAAAGAGGACAAAGTTCAGTGCAAGGGAGAGTTCGAAGGATGCCTCAGTGGATGAATGATTATGTCAGTGGGGAAAATCTCTCAAATGATGAAGCACTCATGGTGAAGGATGCTGAAGTAGAGGATCCTATTTGGTTCGAAGATGCCGTAAAGGAAGAAAAATGGCGACAAGCCATGGATAACGAGATAGAATCCATAGAAAAGAATAACACATGGACCCTCACTGAATTACCAAAGGATGCTAAAAGAATTGGCGTCAAATGGGTTTTCAAGACAAAGAAAGATGAAGTTGGCAAGATTATAAAATGCAAAGCACGCTTGGTGGCAAAGGGATACTCTCAAAAGCATGGAATTGATTACTCTGAAGTTTTTGCTCCCGTAGCACGGCTTGATACAGTTAGAATGGTAATTGCATCTGCTGCGCAAAAGGGGTGGAAAATCTATCAACTCGACGTCAAGTCTGCATTTTTACATGGGAAACTGATAGAAGAAGTTTTTGTTGATCAACCTAAAGGCTACGAGAAGAAAGGGAAGGAGCATTTAGTGTATAAGCTGCACAAAGCACTGTACGGACTGAAACAAGCGCCACGGGCCTGGTTCAGTCGCATCAAAACTCACTTCATCAAGGAGGGATTTCAAAATTGTGACAGCGAACAAACACTTTTCATCAAGAGGAGAAATGAAGGCAAGATCATCATTGTAAGTGTCTACGTTGATGATTTAATTTTTACAAGTGATGATGAGAAGTTAATGAGGGAATTCAAAGATTCCATGATGAGAGAATTCGACATGTCAGACTTAGGGAGGATGAGCTATTTCTTAGGAATTGAAGTTGTGCAGCAAAATGAAGGGATTTTCATTTATCAAAGGCGGTATGCAGAGGAAGTCCTACGAAGATTCAACATGTTTGAGAGCAATTCAGTCAGCAACCCAATTGTGCCTGGAGTAAAGATCAGTAGCGATGCCGACGGGGTACTGGTGGATGAGATTTATTACAAGCAAATTATGGGCAGCCTCATGTACCTTACTTCTACCCGACCAGATTTGATGTTTGCAACAAGCTTAATCAGCAGGTATATATCAAAACCTACTGAGCTTCACTTACAAATTGCAAAGAGAATCCTTAGATACTTGAAAGGAACGATGGGCTTTGGAATCTTTTACAAGAAAGATGGTCAAAATCTTGAAGCTTATACAGATAGCGACTACGCTGGTGATATTGAAGACAGGAAAAGTACTAGCGGATATACTTTCCTACTCAGTTCAGGAGCTGTGGCATGGAGCTCAAGGAAACAACCTATAGTCACATTGTCTACGACAGAAGCCGAGTTTGTTGCGGCTGCGATTTGTGCCTGTCAAGCCGTATGGATGAGAAGAATTCTAAAAGAGCTATGCTATAAAGGAGAAGAATGCACCAGCATCAATTGTGACAATATCTCCACTATCAAGCTGTCCAAAAATCCGGTAATGCACGGGCGCAGTAAGCATATAGACATTCGCTATCATTTTTTAAGAAATCTGTCAGAAGAAGGAACTATTGCTTTGCTGTACTGTACTAGTGTTGGTCAAGTAGCCGACATCATGACCAAGCCATTATAAGCAGATGTTTTTCAAAAACTTCGAAGATCATTAGGAATGTGTGATATTACAGAGATAAGCTAAGTATTAGTTTAAAGGTACTTAGCTTAAGGGAGAGATTGAAAGAGCTGTTAGCTGTTTGGAATTAGTCTTAGAGTTTGTTTTAGTTAATTAATAAAACTCCTAGGTTTGTAGGAGATAGAATAGGTCTTTCAATTCAGTCTTGTTATGACTTCTGTTATGCCAAGTTTTTCGGTCTTTCTGTTATGACTAAAGGCTATATATTAGCCTTAGTATCTTTAATAATAATGCAAGTTGATTTACGAAATATAGAGCCTTCATTCTCTACAAGCTCTCACACTCTTTCACGATAATAAATGCTCTCATTCTCTTTTCCGACTCATTCATCATCTCCACCATCATCCCTGGTTTCTCAGAATAAACACAACATTCAGAAGCTTCTTTGCTTCTTCTTCATCTTCTGAGAGCAAGAAGAATCTCTCTTCTCATGCTATCCATCCATTGAAGCCAGCTCCGTCACGGTTCTGATCGAGTTCTCCTTCAAAGATTCAAGCGTCCTCTGAGTTTATTTCTCAGCAACCTGAAGAATTTTCATCCTTTCATCTTCATCTTCAAGGTCTCAAGAACGCAACCGTAGAGTTTTCTTTCATATTTTTGCAAGCTTCAACAGGTAAGTCGTTCTGAACCTTTCTCAGCATGTTAGGGCTACAAGAATAGGTTCATACATGCATCTGTGAGCTCCAATCCACTAGAGGCTGGAGCTAGACTCGAATGTTTGTTGTGGACATGTATGCTGCATTTGAATTCTTTTTTCAGATCTACGTATTTTTAAGTTTTCTTGGCGTTCGAGAACGTTTCGTTGAAAATGGAGTTCATATTTGGAATCAGTACGGAAAATCGAGTAGGTTAGGGTAGAATTTGGAAATTTTTATTGATGTTCATCAACTCCGGCAACCTGAGGTGCCGGAGAAGATAACCGGAAGCTTCAACGGCCGGTGATTGTGCTTGCAAATCCTAGGCGTGGCATTTCATTATTGGCACATGTTATTTGTTTTCAACCAATCTGATTTTAGCAATTTTGCTATATTTCCTCACAATTTTCATTCAGATAATAGAATTGGTAAAATGGTGAATTATGATTGGTCTGAACTTGACTTTTTTTTGGCGTTTTATGACTAAAGTATAATGGCCCAATTGATGACTATGTGTATCTCACATAAATTAAAACGTGACATAATAAAATAAAAAATCTGGATTAATTGAAAGAATAAAAAACAGGTTTATTTGTTTGGATGATGGATTACAGGCGCTATTGGGCTTGACGAATTTGATACACTCACCCCTTTTTAAGCCCATTTGAATGTGTAACTTGGAACTAGTGTAATTCTGAAATTAGGCAATACACCCCAATCTTGTTACTACACAATTTTTGATACTTATTCAATTTTGTTTGTAATTTCCTCTTTTCTGATTTATAAAAAATATGGAAAAATATAATCTTGATTCATTAATGTCTCTAAAATTTTATGATAATTTTTGTAAATTTTTCATAATGGATTTTTATTTTCTTTTAAAGGCTTTTTGTCAATAAGTTTAGAAGTGATGTTCCTATGACATCTTGCAAGTTTTTGGTGCAATTTTTGATCACGTCTCAACAAATAAAATCCAAAGAAATATGATTCTGGTTCTTCCATAAATTAGGGATTTTTAGATGATTTTTTTCTATTTATTCAATTTGATTTTTATTTTCTTTTAAGTCTTTTTTGTAAAGGTATGCTATTAGACTATCTTTTGATCGAGGCTTGTGTTTAATGATTGTTGATCACTATTTTGAATCATTCTTTTTGCCATGTTTAAAGGTCTATTTTTCCATGGTTTATATGTTAATTGGTATTTTTTTAGTTGAGAATTGAATCATTTCTCAATTAGTTTTAGGAGTCTCGATGCATGTCTAGTTAAAAACACATGTTTGTATAATTGTTTGATCTTGAAGCTTGCATTTATGCAATAGCTTAGGGATTTTTTGTGACATGATAGTGTATATAATAACATGCCTTTTGATGTAATGCCATGGTTTTTGAGGTCTCTTTAGGCTATTGTTTGAATTTTTCTTTTGTGGTCACACAAAAATGAATAATTATCCCATTGTTTGTCTAGTT
Source organism: Vicia faba (assembly GCA_948472305.1). Taxonomy (NCBI): domain Eukaryota; kingdom Viridiplantae; phylum Streptophyta; class Magnoliopsida; order Fabales; family Fabaceae; genus Vicia; species Vicia faba. The sequence goes on along the minus strand of OX451736.1, from coordinate 1,267,001,025 downwards.
AGGAGTTGACCTTTGGTGTATGATGTCTAATTCTTTGCTTGATTTTTAATTGACTTATTGACTAACATGTTAACATGTTTATATATCTTTTACCTTGATGTGAGGTTTATAATTGATTCATATGCTTAGTGTATCATGATGCTTGAGTCATAAGTTGTGAATTGACTAGTTTTGACCTAAATTTGGCATGTAGTTTGTTTTAATCATGATATTTATTGTAAATTTTGTTTGATATTAATGATAAGGTGCTAGCTACTTCCTTGTGATGTCCTCTACCTTGTTTAACATGAAATTTGCTTAATTCTCAAGTTTTTATCACTTTGTGATAATTCAAAAACATGTTTCTCCTCCACTACTTAAATTGACTAGTTGTTTGAATTTTGTTGGCATGTGATACTATGTGATTCTTTGAAATATTAAGGCATGACTTCTAACTTAAATATTGCTTAAATATAGATTTGTCTTGTTTCCATAAGTAAGCCTTAAGGCTATAACCCTTGTTAGTTTAGTTCCTAGGAAATTGTTTGATCTTTTGTATAGTCTCCTTAGTATTTACTTGTAGTATCACTTTTCAATTATTTCCTCATTTGTGGGGCATATGTGTATGAACTTTAGGATGTATACTTGATTTCTTGGTTGAGTCTCCATCTTTCCTAAGTCATATCACTTTTTTATGTTAAGCATTGATGCTATTTTTATATTCTAAGTCTTTAGTGCTAGTGAAATTGTTGATCACTTTTGACTTGGTTTGTAATGTCTTAGGATATAATCACTTATGCATGACCCTTAGGGGAACATTAGTGTTTTGTGTGTGACACATTCAGACTATTTGATTGATAACTTAAAGTACACATTAGGGCTTATGTTTGTATGATCATGGTTTGTTCATTAGGTGATACACTTAGGTGTTTGGTAGACTTGTAAGCCATCTTTGTTTTGTTGTTTACATTCTTATTCTCACCTTCGTATGCTCCATATAGGACTTTATTGCTTTCCTTTATTCATTATTAATTTATGTGTCACTCAATTAGATTTTAGATAACGACTTCGCTCTCAGTGCATGCTCCATATAGGACTTTATTGCTTTCCTTTATTTATTGTTGATCGACGTGTCTCTCAATTAAAATTGAGATAACGAATTTTCTCTCAGTGCATGTTCCCTATATGACTTTATCTCTTTCCTTTATTTATTGATTGATTGATGTGTCACTCAATTAGAATTGAGATAACTACTTCGCTCTCAATGCATGTGCCCTATATGATTGTTTTCCTCGCCCTTAGGTCTATAGTTATATGCTACCACTAGGTAGATTTTGTCCCTTTGTTAATCCTAACTTTAGGACCACCATTTCATGACAACATTAGGTCTTTAGTCTCCCTTAGATTTTTCATTCCTCTTTTGAATCCTTAAAACTAAAAGTTTTTTTCTTAATCAAAGTCAAAAAGACTAATAAATATGATGTGTGCATATATGTCACGAGTCTTAAGCATGTGCAGAGTACTTTGGATACGAGGCGCCTAACTCGATCATCTAAAAGTCTCTCATTGTTATAGACTATTGCACGTATCTCAAATATTTTCATAAATAACGGTGAGTTACTCTGATACCTCTGACCTTGGAGAACCATCTGAGGTATTCTCCGAACAAAAACACTCAACAAATTTAAACCTTTTTCCCTTCAGGCTGTCTCCGGGTCTTTCTTTTAAGAAAACATTTTAAGCTAAATTTTTTTTAATTCCTTTCAACGACAATTGTGTGAGCCTCCAAAGGTCGAGCGGTAGTATTATGCGGAATTAACATCGTTCATTAAAAAACACAAACATACAGAAATTATTAAGCTGAACTATAGCGCTCTGATTCCTTAAAAGAGATACGTAGGCATTGGGTTGCAAGGCCTAAGCGAGCATAACTATTTAAAACCTTTGTTTTCCTTATATTTTTCTTTTACATCCATGCATTCCTTTAGCTTGTAAGTTTAGATAGACATACCCTTCGATTAGAACAACAAGAGTGGATCTCATGGAGTACCACTAACGTGAGGGGTACTAATACCTTCCTCTTGCATAATCGACTCTCGTACCCTTCTTTTGGTCGCAAGACCCTGTTTTCTCTCAGGTTTACTCGATGTTTTCCTTTCCCTTCTTCGGGATAAATAACATTTGATGGCGACTTCATTGTTCATTTTCCTAGTTGCCTCAAAAGGTCACATTGATAGTTGTAATAAGAAACTAATTTCTTTAAATATGATGCTAACTACTACATGTATTTAAACACTCTCCCAAAATCAGCAATTTCTTTTTTTCTATACCATTCGAAGGAACTTGAAATAGCGGAAGATGGAAGGTTCAGGCTGCACCATTTGTAGGAAGTTGAAGAAAAGGAAGACGGTAGGGCCAGGTTACACCATTCACTGGAAGTTGAAGGATAGGAACACAAAATAAAGTAGACCATGTATTAAGCTTTTATTCTTCCTTTTATATGAGGAATCTGGTGGAAGAGAAATGTATCGAGCAGAAGATAACCAAGTGCATCGCCACTGATGATTCAAAAGTCATTGATAGTGTTTCTCACTCTGAATTTAAAGCTTCTATCATCGGAAAAACCATTGTCGCGGCTTGTTAGAAGGGAAGAACATGTTGCTTCAGCTCGATTCTCCACCTTTTCCTTCCTTCCAATTCGGTACTCTATGTATATTACTTTTACTTTTTAAAACCCTATTGTAATATGGTGGGTGAACTGACTTTTTTAATGCCATCGCAAATGTGTGGTTAGCAAGAGTCACCACCGACTTTTCTTTTATCCAATATTTAGGAAAGGTGAAAAGAACAGGAAAAAACTTTGATAGATTTTGAGTTCGGGGGATAAGTTATGAAAAGGGAAGGTGTTAGCACCATTTTCATTCGTAGTTATCTACGGGCTCTTAATTGCTTAGCTGACTTTTGCAAATCTTGCTTTGTGTGTGATTAGTTTGAAAATATTTTGAAATCACCAATGTAAGGCTGACTTTGTAATAATTCTTGTATCAGTCCTCAAGAATGTATACAAAGTGTTATTTTTAAAAATATTTGTTTGAAATTATAGTGTGAAAAAAGTTTTAAGAAAAGTTGTGAGCAAGCAATTAAGAGTTTCTTACCCACTAAAGTCTTTCTTATTCTTTTCCTTCACCTTTAGAGATAATACTATCCATATCATTAGTTGGTAGGTAGCCCTATCTATTGGATGTGAAGGGACATGTGTTGGGTCATCGTATGGTCATCGAAGGCAACAAGTAAGGATACTTTAGCAATTATATCAAAGGGACTATCATCATTTTGTAGGAAACTCGAAGGGACTAGATCATTTTGTAGGCAGCTCGAAAGGACATCGAGGTATTATGATCTTTATTCAAAGGGGACATGATGATTTGATCGAGGGTCTTTTGCTAAAGTAACCCTACTTTCGAGGGGACGTGACCAATATCATAAGGCAACAAGAGAGGTTACCCTAGAGGTGCAAGTGTACGAAGTATATTGATTCAATTATTTATCTTGAATATTAGGGTTTTCTAGATTGTTTTTAGTCTTGCCATGCAAACCCTAGTTACTAGAAGTTAAATATGTACAAAAAATAAAGTGTGGAATGTAAAGTCCTAAGCTATTATATGGCTTTGGGAGAGGTACATAAGTATAAAAATTCGCGAGAAAGTAAACACACGCTATTACATCCTATGAGAAGTTACATAATTAGGAAAAAATGCGAGAAAAGAAATCTACGCTATTACAATTAAAGAATGCAACCTATACAATTTTCTATAAAAATTAAATAGCAAGAAGAAAGAAAATAGAAAAATTAGGTTAGAAAAATAGGGTAAAAAAAATGCATGGGGTGGGTGTTGAACCCACGCCCCATGGCTTCATAAACTGCACTGCTTGCCACTAGGCCAAGCCCTTGTTAGTGTTTGAGAAATAGGCATTGATTAATATATATAAAACCTGCGCATTAGTTTGAAAAATAAGAAAAAAATAACTGTAAGATGCAAGGATCGAACCCACGCCCTTCACGTTACATGCCTCCGTCTCAACCAACTTCATTACACTTCGTTTCTGTTATTAAAATATAAGCAAAAATATATATAATAAAGCAAGTGAACCAGGGAAGTGTCGGAGCCCTAGCTCCGATCGTCTTCTCCAGTGAGAGGATTTTCAAATCTGCAAAATAACATGTGTTAGACCATAAAAAGGACCTTATCCCCCTAACTCGACCCTTGTGAATCCAATGGTGGTGTTTGCTTGGCCTGAAAAGACTTGTATCATGAGTTTCGAATAAGACATCTCAAATTGTCCTAGCCATGGCAAATCATGATTCTCACGTTAGAGCTTCTGTTTTATGATTCAAACATGTTGTAAGTAACAACAGGAAATTATTTGAGCAGTTAATAAACATTAGCAATGAATGAAATTAATTATATGAATGTTTGAATAAAAAGCAAATCAAAGAAGATGAGTATGCTTGTTTCAAGCATCAATGGCCATGAATTTAGACCTATTCTAACCCTTAGATACCTCAGGAATAATTTGCAATGGATGGCTTGGACTAAAAGTGGCTGAATCTTTAGTTTTGACTTTTCCCTAATTTTGACAAAAATTGAGATTTTTTGAGAGGGTGTTCTTGAGGCAATTTTTGTGTGTCCCTTGGTCTGAATGTGTTCTATATTTATAATGGAAGATTTAGGTCAACAAAAGTGGAATCAATCTTTTGTATTTCATGATCAAATCTTTGATTGAAGTTTTGCATGAAATCTTTCTTTTTAGGGCTGTCATGTACCAATCAATCTTTACATGTTTTTTGCAAGTTGTCACCAGCTTTTTAGACTTATGATTTGATTCAAAAATAGATCTTCATGCCTTAATTCATTCACTTGGTATTTTATTTGATTTATTTTACTTTTAATTGAATAACATCAAAATTAAAAGACATAAAAACAACAAAATTAAATGAATGGATTTAGGAGTCTATTATGAGGTCGGGAACACGTTTGGACGTTAAAAGATAGGCCCATTAGCCCAAAAATTCAAATTTGCTTAATTTGGATTTCATGCATTTTCTCAAAATTACGCAACTTGCGCAAATCATATCTCACTTAATTTTTATCATATGAAGGTGATCTTGGACTCTTTGGAAAGCTAAATATATACCCTATAATCTTCATGTTGGTCATTTTTTCATTTGAAGCATTTATCATGATGTAAATTGCTTTGACAAAAAGTGTCTTTTTGTTGACTTTTAAAATGATCTATAATGTTTTGGCTCATATCTCTCAAATGAAGCATTTTTTTACCTTGAGATTAAAGAGACAAATTTGTAGAGAATTGAATTTCCTTCAAAATGATCTTTGATTGAAAATTTCTGATGAAGAATGTGAACGTTGCGCTTGGTTAAAGTTTAGTTGACTTCTCCTTAAGAAAACCCTAATTTAGTAACTTTTGACTTTTGATGAATCTTGAGTTTTCTTGATGAATCATGATCAAACCTTGATCAAATGATGAATGTAACTTCAAAAGTGTTGATGTTGACCAAAAATCTTGAAGTTTAACTGTAAATTGGTCAAAGTTGAGTTTTTGCCCAATACAGTTGATTTTCAATCATCTGACTCATTGACTGAGCAAACTTGTGATGCAAGGCTTAGAATTTGGCATGAGGATTCTTAGAGACATATGAGAAACCATGAAATCCACTTGAGGCATTAGAAGTCCAATTTTCCTTGAGAGAAGCAAGACCCTAGTTGTAGGTCAACTACTTAGAAGAAGGGTTTGTCTTATCAATCTTGAGTAGTCTTGAGCAATTGAGAACCCTAGGAGCACGGGGAGACCTATTGAAATAATTTGTCTTGAATAATGGGAAGGAAATTTTTTAGGTATAACACTTATCTTCTTCCTCTTCTCTCTCTAACTTGCGATTTTATTTTTATAATTGTGTGTTAGGTAAGGCAGGTGCAGTATACATCAAGGTAAGAATCAAATTTTCAGATTAAATGGAACAATCGAATTCCCTAATTATTCTGTGGTGGTAGAATGACGAGTTAAGTTTATTATGTTTTTGAGTTGCCATGGAGTTTATGGATCTACAATACCTAAAGTTGATAAAGTTGTATTATATGAAAAGGATGACAATAGTCAATCTAATATATATCTAATAAAAGATTATAGGCTGGAAATTACGACTTCACCCTCCTTAAATCAAGTTTTATTTTTCTTAATCACAAGGGAAATTTTGACTTTGTATGCATTGGTTGATTGACAGAAGCCCAACATTTGATATAACTGATGTGTCATTTTCTTATACATTTAGATTTTTTACACGTTAAAATACCATGCAGAACCTAGAAGGTTACCTATCATATTCAAATTTTCAAATTAATCATTCAATTTTATCTTGGCTCAATGGACCTTTTATTCTTCTCAATTCATTGAGTAGTGAAAGGTCACATTGATATTTATAATAAGAAACGCATCTCTTTAAATGTAATGGTAACTACTACATGTATATAAACATTCTCTCCTAAAATCATCAATTGCTTTTTTTTGTACCATTCGAAGGAACTTGAAAGAGCAGAAGATGGAAGGTTCAGGCTACACCATTTCCTGGAAGTTGAAGGAAAGAAAGACAGAAGGGTGATAAGTGCAAATTATAGCTATTTGAATATACTTTTTGTTGCACTTATAGACTATTTGTTGTTAATAATCATTGAATAAACATGACTGTTGTGAAAATATGTTTAGTTTGTGTATATTGGTGTTTTGTGTACATTGTGTATCGTTTGATAGTTTTGTATTTGTTTTGTAGGTATTTGTTGCTTTATTGGAGCATTGAGGAATAAAGTCCAAATGGAGCTCTAAGATGTGCATTTGATCTATAAAAGAATAAGGAAAAAGAGAGAGCCAAGTGAAGTTATACAGAGAAAGAAACAAAAGTTGTTGGGCTGATGTGCATCGTCAGGCGATGGTCGGGCGAGGATCATCGTGTTTGCGACGGTGGAGCGAGAATGGACCAATTTTACAGTTGAGTCTGCCTTGCTTTGCTACTGTGTTATTGGGAGAGGAAGAGTAGCAGTGCCGGGCAACATGAGTCTGTCACTGGGTGAAAGAAGATATTTCCGGCTAGCTGCTTGCATGGTGCAGTCTAGGCCAAGAGTTTAGGTAGCGCCGCTGGGCGACGTGTTTATGTCGTCGGGCGACGGTCTCAGAATAAATTTTCTTTATATTTCATTTTCATTTCATTTTGTTTTGTTATGGTTGTGATCGGTGGGAATGAGAACTGACTGTTTTGGAATGCTGGTTTGCGTTTGCGTTTGTTTTTGCAAAATGTCGCGGTAAGCAAGAGTCGCCACCGTCTTTTATTTTATCCAACAAGGAAAGGACAAAAGCATAGAAAAATTCCTTTTTGAGATGTTTCTCAGGTTCGGGAGGTATATTATAGAAAGGGAAGGTGTTAGCACCCTTTCTATCCGTGGTTATCCACGGGCTCTTAGGTACTTGCTCACTATGTTTTCAAAAGTTTGCTTTTCTTTGTGTTTGTGGGTTTTGAAAAGAGTTTTGTTTTTGAAGAGAGTGTAAGTGCGAAAAGTTTTGTTTTGTTTTTAAAGGAGCAAGTACTTAAGAACCTCTACCTACTCAAAAAGGAAGTAAACTGTGCAAATGTCCTTTAGACAATGCTATCCCACTATTGAGGAGTAGGTAGCATCATCGTTGGAGTTTTCGAGTCAATTCGATTTAAGGGACGTGTGGTCACTAAAGCAATGTTAGGACGCCTTAGTGGTAACCCTAATGTCTTAGATCATTTTATCCGAGGCAACCGTTTCGAGGCAACTTATGATCTTTGGACAAGAGGGCGACCTCTAAAACATCCTATACTCAATGACCACGTTCAAGGCAACCAAGTGAAGTGTACCCTAAGAGTGGCATGTGCGAGTGTATGGTTTTTCAGTTACATTATCTTTGTATATTTAGGTGTTCTACCATTTGTTTTCAGATCTTGTCATGCAATCCTAGTTAGCATACATCTAAACAGTTAATATATGTACAGGAATTTAAAGTGCGGGAATTATAAATCCTACGCTATTACAAGGCTTCGGGGAGAGGGATTATTTACATGTCCAAAATTGGGGGAATAAAGCAGTAAAGTGTAAAAGTCTTAGTTAAGCTATTACAAACCAGTAGGCAGTTACAATAAAATAAACGCGCGCGAATCTGAAAATAACTTCTAAAAATCCTAAGAATAAAATATTTTTGTTGTTTTATTTTATTTTGGGAAAATAATCTAAATCTACTTAATTATAGTTTTGAGAAAATGTTAAGATAATTAAAAGATTAATTAACAAAGTTAATTTAATAGAAAAAACTAGCCTAATGTTTTTGTGGTTTTTCTTTTTAATTGATTTTATGTTGATTAAAAAAAGGAATAAAATAGTCGAAACAAAGATGAAATCGAAGGAAACATGCAGTAAATAAAAAAAAGGTTTAATTCTGGAGGCCTGGATCGAAAGAGGTATGGGCTGTCTTTCGATCCAGTGAAGAGGCTTGATTGAAGGTGCATGAGGGGATGCACTTTGGGGGTGTTCGATCTGGATATGTCATCCTTCGATCTGGGAACTCTGGATCCAGTTCGAAGCTAAGCTGCTAAGCTTTGAAGCTCTGAACAAGATTCTGAGAAGATATTTCCTGCAAAATGAGACAAATGTTAAAGATCTAGGGGGGCTTTACCCCCCTGATTCGAATCTCCTCCCAATTTGAATCCTTCCTCAATTGGAATCTGCTGAATCTGGGCCTGGGTTTGTTTTATCCTGAGATTCGAAGGAGAAACTTAGATCGTGCCCAAGCAATGGCACGATCTCATCTTTGCACTGTAGCTTACATGCAACATAATCAGTGTTGTACCCCAAAATTTGCCCTCTCATTCTTCGAGGTCTTTCTCACAAGGATTCTCAAATTTCAAGCTTGAACAAGTGCATTGGGATTTTCCAGTACCAAAATTAAGAGGAAACTGTCAAAAAGGGAGAAAACAGATAAAAATATTATTTTGACAAAAATTGGAGAAATACAAGTGTTCTTCGTTTCAGCTCTTTCGATTGGCCTTTTGGCCTCTTTCGACACAAGCTTGACTTGCATCCTTCGGTTGGCCTTTTGGCCTCTTTCGACACAAGCTTGACTTGCATCCTTCGATTGTCCTTTTGGCCTCTTTCGACACAAGCTTGACTTGCATCCTTCGATTGGCCTTTTGGCCTCTTTCGACACAAGTTTGACTTGCATCCTTCGACTGGGCATGGGCCTCTGACACAATTTGGTTTGGATTCACAAGGAAAAAAGCCTCTTGTAATCTATTTCATTTCCAAGGCAAAAACCCTCTTGATGATGTCCTTCGATCCAGGAGGAAAAAGCCTCTCTTTTGCCCTTTTTCGATCATACATCCTGCCCTTGCACGCCCTTTTTGTTTAGGGGGGTGACTTCTCCAACGTTGCAAGCTTCAATTGAGCCTTCCATCCCTGGCACACATCCTTCGCCTGGGGGTGTGAATCCTTGGGCATAAGTGTTTTGTCATTCTTTCATTTGGCCATATGGCCCCTTTGTAGGTAAATTTGAGTGGGAAGGATTTCCTGTTAGAAATGGCCTGTTCCAAGCATACAAACTCTTCACTATGTCATTGCCTTAGGCGAAGAAAGCATCTTGGTGGTGCATTCGAAGAGTTTTGTCAGGCATGTTTGGATGTCCCCATTCGAAGGACATGTATTACTGATCCATCCCAAGAGCATTAATTTGGCCCATTCGAAGGATTGTCTAGGGAAGTCATTCGAACGTCACTTCGATTGAAAAAAGGAGATGGTTATTGAAAGTTTGGTCGAAAGGTGAGTCTAGGGAAGTCATTTGAACGTCACTTCGATTTAAAAAAGGAGATGGTTACTGAAAGTATGGTCGAAAGGTGAGTCTAGGGAGTCAAGACAAAAGGATGAGAGGCCAAAGGCATTTGTTGACCAAGTCTCATGCGCTGCCAGGCTCGGGTCTGATTCACTGGCCATAAAACGCCAAAACTGCTGCACAGCAGTCCTGAAACACTGCCCAATTCCTTGCACCAAAATGGCAATAAAACACTGTCCCTCGAAAGCTACAAATACAGCATACCCCTTTTGTTTGAATTTTTTGTTTTCTCTCCAAAAGCTTCAGCCAACTTGGCCTATAAATAAGAGGCTCCAACACATGTTTAGGGGGGATTTTTGGACCAGAGGAACGAATCCCCCAAATTTTCTCAAACACCATAAATCTCTCAAAGTCCCTTCAACACTTCTGAGAAAAAACCCAGAATCCCAAACACTTACTTCCTTCGATTCTGAAGAACAAATACTCTTTAGTATCCTTCGAATCCAGTTTGGAAAGAAACATAAGACTTGTTTCTTTCCTTCCTTCGAATCCAGCATTCCAAGCACATTTGTTGGCCCCCTCTTTCAAATCCAGAACCTTAGGCCTCCACTCAAGGTCCCACACCCATTCAAAGCCTCCATCAAGGTAAGTCACTCTTACACTTGAACCTTTCATTTCATGGCATAACATGTAAATAATACTTTTGTTCGTTTCAAGCATGTATATACCATGGTTCCTTTCGTTTCCACCCTGTTAACATGTTTTTAAAAGTTAACCCTTTCGTTTTACTTTCTGTTTACATGAACTAGCTTTAATTATTAAACTGTTTGAAAGACAAATATTAGCATGGCCTCAGGCCATGTTGCCATTTAATGCTTGAAATGAAAGAAACAGGAAATAGGAAACGAAGCTTCTGGCTTCTACCCTTTTTTCTCTAGGTCAAACGAAAGAAACAGGAGACAGGAGTATGAAACGAAGCCTTTGGTTTCCACACTGACTTCCAGGCCCAGCCAGAGACACGCTCACACTGATTTCACTGGCCCAATCGAAGAAGGCAACAAGGCAGAAAGGCCCAGCCAGAGGAACACTTGCACTAAGTCCAGGCTCAGACGAAAGGCACTCCCATGCTGGTGCCAGCCTCCAATCGAAGTACATGAACTGACTAGTGCAAAGCCCAATCGAAGGCCATGACCTCACTAGTGCGAACTCCCAATCGAAGGAGGCCAGCAGAATGCAAATCGAAGGCTGCTCCTGCCCAAATCGAAGGAGCTCATTTTTTTACTTCTTTTTATCTTATTTTTTTCCTTTACATTTCTATGCACTTCAATATGGTTGTAATAGTGTAGGATTTATTTTTTGCACTTTTTATTACTTTTGTACAAATGCTAGTAACTAGGTGTGTATGGAAAGATAAAACCAACAAGTAGATAACCTAAAAATCAAAGACAAATGCATGAAATAAAACACACTTTGCACACATGCACCCTTAGGGTAATCTCACTTGTTGCCTTGGAAAATAGTCATGTCCCTCGAGCATGGGCGTTTTAGCAAAGACCCTCGATAAAAGATCGTAGTCCCTCGATGACCCTCGATGTTGCCTTCGGTAAATGATCTAGTCCCTAAAAACGACATTGCTAAAACGTCCCATATGTTGCCTTCTATGACTATACAAACGTCCCATGCCCGTCCCGTTCAACATCCTAACACAAGGTTGTTCACCAAATACAATGGTGAAACAACACTGTTAAAAGGGTTAAAAACATGAGAAAGATCTTTGAGTAAAATTAGGGTAGATAGCTCTTAGTTACTTGATCAAACTTGCAAAACATCCTTGCCATTTTTCAATATATACTCCACAACACAACTTCAAAAACAATTTCAAAACAAACTTTCAAAAACATTGAAACATCTTTTCAAAAAGACAAACACCTTTGTAAAACATTCTAACAAGAATTGTTACAAAGGTTGCCTAGACAAGGCATCTTTTTCAAAACATTTTCAAAACCACACACACAAAGCACCATTTCAAACAATTGAAAAGCAAAGGCAAGTGATATAAAACAAGTAACTAAGAGCCCATGGATAACCATGGATGAAAAGGGCGCTAGCACCTTCCCTTTTCATAATCTACCCCCCGAACCCACGAAAACATCGCAAAGGTCTTTCCTGTGCTTTTTGACCTTTCCTTAGGATAAAATAAAAAGTCGGTGGCGACTCTTGCTAAAATGCAACATTTGCGAACACAAACGCAAAATCCCAAGTCAGTTCTCCCACCGTATCACAGAACTGGCGACTCTGCTGGGGAGACTTCTAAAAAGTGGGGTTACCTTAGGGTTTTAGATCACCTTTACATGCTTACATTGTTTGCTTTGATTGTTATACTTTTTGGGTTCCTTGCTTGGGTTTGTTTTAAATCCTACACCCGGATTTGGGGGCACCTTTTTAAGTAAATAGCAATAAATTGTGAGGGAACTGTGCGGGGTATACCGACATGGTTGAAGCAGTAGCTATGTTAGTGTGACATGTTTGTGGGTACCGGTAGCCCTTGAGTAGTCAAGGAGAATACGGGGCCGCTGAGCGATGTCATAAAGCACTAACGAACTCTTAGAACCTTACTTGACCATCTTGGCCTTTTTAAGGGTAGTGAGATGATCGACTTTGGTGCAGTCCGAAGTTGGTAGATACTCGATACTACACTCATTGAGGATTGTTTTCTTGGGATATTTTGGTCGCCAGTTAAGTGGCTAAACCAAAACAATGAACATAGAAAATAATCCAGTGATATTGAGCTCCTTAGAACCCGGTTTCTATTTTAGGACAGGTTGAGCCAACTAACTTCAAGAGGGTACTTACCTACAAACCCCATGCAAGCCTAAACCTAAGGACTTGTTTGCTTTGTGTGAATATGATTACCTGTATATACACTTGCTTACTTTTGCATACATGTACATAACATCATACCATAGCATTTTCAATAACCATTTCAAGGATCTCGAGGGTCTTTTGACGATGGGTCACGTTGAACCAGACATCTACCAAAGGGCAAGAGGGTTCTCCTCTAAACAAACCTCGTCAAAGATCAAGTGCAACAACTTGAATCGGGGGCTATGACCCACTTGACATGGTGAGCTTGATTCTCGTGGAAAGACATCCACCAATAACAAAGTTCTCCAATCAAAGGTGTTGACCAAAGTTTAACCTCTAACATTTCTCTTGTGTTTACCCCGAGAGATTCTTGAAAACATGCATCCACATATCATGCATTGCATCATAACAGGTTTTCCTTTTCAGGTTTCCTTATTCTCCTATTGTTTATTTCAGTAGAGATGGCCCTAGAGCAGACTATCAAGGACATCCAGGCTCAAAACGCTCAAATTCAAGAGATGTTCTTGAACCTATCCAAGGGACAAGAAGAGGTCAAGGTGCTCCTCACCAGGGGAATGATCGTTGGAAATCTTGGGGACGACAGAGATGACCAGTTGGAGTGGCTACAAACTGAGATAGCCATAATGAAGGTCCTCCACTTGAAATGACAAAGCTCGAACTGGGAGACTTTTGTTCCATTTGAATTTTCAAGTTGTAATTTCTTTTGTATTCAAACAATTATCTATTAATGTCAAACTTTGTTTCATTAATGCATTGCATATGTTTGTCTTGAATTCATCCACACGTTTTCACTATTCTTATACCGTCTTTATGATATTCAACTCTTGCTAAAAGTTACAAGCCTTTAGAGGGAGGATGACGAAACAATGCCATAATCTCATACATTATGCTTTTAAACAGACCTTGCTGACGATGTACAGGCATTTCTTTCAAATCCTAAACATTGGAGTTATAAGGAAGATAATCCCTAGTCAACCCCTTCGAGCCAAAGAAGTAGAAGTTTTCTATTTTAACACAAATTGAAACCTTTAATCAAAACCTGGGGCAGGGTAGTCTCTCAGTTAATTCAAGTGCGCATTGAAGTCACAAAACTCCCAGTTCATAATACAACGAACGACATCAAAAGCATTCCTCTGGAATCAAAAGACAGTGGTGGTTCCTTATCTCATAGGCAGTCAATCTCTCAAAAGAGAAAAGCCCACTGAGCCAAAACCTATAAAGGAGGCTTAAGAAAGTTGGGGCACCCCGTTGACTGTAATCTCGAAAACAGGAACAGTCAGGCAAAAATTAGGGATAATAAATCAAAAGAACGAGGTCATTACAAATCCTCGACAACATGAAAAATGTTGCAAAAAAAATGATGACTGCCTTCCAAAATCCAACTTGTGTGAACCATCACCAAAACGTCGTTCCAAATTTGAATATAGTTCGACGCACAATTAACTGAGTTTAGGATTGAAGAACATCACGAAGAGCGGGTGGGTACAAATATACTTTGAGCCTTTATCCTTTGTTTCTTAAACCGTGAACCAAGACACGTTATAACCCTTCAAAAGTCCTAACTGAAGCATGGGTTAGTTCGAAAGCATACTGTTACAAAAGGTATCCTGACTCCTGTAAGGCTTTGCCCTAAATCTTGTGTTGAATTTGTCTTATAAAAAGTTTTCTGCTAAAAAACGCATTTTCAAAAAAAAAAAAACTTCAAGACAAACATAAACTTTGCATTACCTGAATATCATTGTTTGCATATGGCTATTTGTTTGACAGCGGAGAAGTTCACACAATGAGTATCCGATGAACGAAAGCTCTCTCAATGAACAAAATCACTTCAAAAAGGATGACACTTCCAACGACAAATCTCCTATCAACAAGGGGGCATGACATGTCACTATCCAGCACACCTGGGGCAGTCCAGTCAAGATTCCAAGAAATCTCTCAAGAATTGCAGAGTAACCAGGGGCCGGCCTCCATCTCCGTCACTTGGGACATTGAGCGTCAATCCCAACAAAGGGTTGCGTACAATCAAACTTTTTGGCAATACCACAAACATTTGCTACTAGGGGCAATGACAAGTCTCCCCAAAGCCCTTCTAATAGGATGATTCCCCAGCAAGAGTATAATCTCTGACCCCTTTCCCCAGCTGAATCAACCTCAAGAATCCTCGAGGACTTCCCCCAACAAAGATGTCACCTCTCTAGAGAACTGACGACAGGGTTTATTTCCCCAACAACACCAGGATTCCCCAGCTTGAGTTTGCCTCTCCGACTACTACAAATCAAAGGACCACAACTCCTCTTCCCCAGTAGACTACTCTACAATCCCCAGCAAGTTATTGCGAAACCTGGACCCGACCAGATATCAGTTTAACTTCGACTCCCCAGTAGAGCAACGGAAGACTAAGACTCCTAAACTCTTTTCCCAAGCAGAAATAAACATACTCCCCACAGAGTTTTCAACTTCCCCCAGCGGAGTTCTCCTCAAAAAACAAAACAGGAATCCATTGGAAATATTCTAAGCAAAGTTTGAAGACACACATACTCTTCAACAGCATTCTAAGATTTAATGACTCCCCAGCTTTTGTCAAGGATTTATTTTCCCAGACAAAAATACATTCATTAACATTTCACATTTCATACATCCTATTTACATACATGATAAGTGCATACAACACAATCTCATTTACTTTTGAGAACATCATGACATTATGCATTTGATATATCATGACATTGCATACAGCTAACGTTTTACCTTTTCATGAAAAGGTCAATCAACATATGGCTACCATCAACCTTTTCAAGTTCCATATTAATACCTGTAGCAAGCCAGGAAAACTATCTGTGGATGACTGATTGTAGATTAATACCTGAAACCAGCCAGGAAAACTATCTACATGAAGAGATTGAAGATTAATACCTGTAGCAAGCCAGGAAAACTATCTTTCTTTCTCAGGTTAGAGATTAATACCTGAAACCAGCCATGACAACTATCTCGTCGACCAACCTTTTCAAGTTCCAGATTAATACCTGTAGCAAGCCAGGAAAACTATTTGTGGACGACTGATTATAGATTAATACCTGAAACCAGCCAGGAAAACTATCTACATGAAGAGATTGAAGATTAATACCTGTAGCAAGCTAGGAAAACTATCTTTCTTTCTCAAGTCAGAGATTAATACCTGAAACCAGCCAGGACAACTATCTCGTTGACCAACCTTTTCAAGTTCCAGATTAATACATGTAACAAGCCAGGAAAACTATCTGTGGACGACTGATTGTAGATTAATACCTGAAACCAGCCAGGAAAACTATCTACATGAAGAGATTGAAGATTAATACCTGTAGCAATCCAGGAAAACTATCTTTCTTTCTCAGGTCAGAGATTAATATCTGAAACCAGCCAGGACAACTATCTCGTCGACCAACCTTTTCAAGTTCCAGATTAATACCTGTAGCAAGCCAGGAAAACTATCTGTGGACGATTGATTGTAGATTAATACCTGAAACCAGCCAGGAAAACTATCTACATGAAGAGATTGAAGATTAATACCTGTAGCAAGCCAGGAAAACTATATTTCTTTCTCAGGTCAGAGATTAATACCTGAAACCAGTCAGGACAACTATCTCGTCGACCAACCTTTTCAAGTTCCATATTAATACCTGTAGCAAGCCAGGAAAACTATCTGTGGACGATTAATTGTAGATTAATACCTGTAACAAGCCAGGAAAACTATCTACATGAAGAGATTGAAGATTAATACCTGAAACAAGCCAGGAAACCATCTTTCTTTCTCAGGGCAGAGATTAATACCTGAAACCAGCCAGGACAACTATCTCGTCGACCAACCTTTTCAAGTTCCAGATTAATACCTGTAGCAAGCCAGGAAAACTATTTGTGGACGATTGATTGTAGATTAATACCTGTAACAAGCCAGGAAAACTATCTACATGAAGAGATTAAAGATTAATACCTGAAACAAGCCAGCAAACCATCTTTCTTTCTCAGGGCAGAGATTAATACCTGAAACCAGCCAGGACAACTATCTCGTCGACCAACCTTTTCAAGTTCCATATTAATACCTGTAGCAAGCCAGGAAAACTATCTGTGGACGATTGATTGTAGATTAATACCTATAACAAGCCAGGAAAACTATCTACATGAAGAGATTTAAGATTAATACCTGAAACAAGCCAGGAAAACTATCTACATGAAGAGATTTAAGATTAATACCTTAAACAAGCCAGGAAACCATATTTCTTTCTCAGGGAAGAGATTAATACCTGAAACCAGCCAGGACAACTATCTCGTCGACCAAACCTTTTCAAGTTCCAGATTAATACCTGTAGCAAGCCAGGAAAACTATCTGTGGACGATTGATTGTAGATTAATACCTGTAACAAGCCAGGAAAACTATCTACATGAAGAGATTGAAGATTAATACCTGAAACAAGCCAGGAAACCATCTTTATTTCTCAGGGCAGAGATTAATACCTGAAACCAGTCAGGACAACTATCTCGTCGGCCAACCTTTTCAAGTTCCAGATTAATACCTGTAACAAGCCAGGAAAAATATCTGTGGACGACTGATTATAGATTAATACCTGTAACAAGCCAGGAAAACTATCTACATGAAGAGATTTTGTAAGGAGGAACCTGGGTAAGGTTGCTTCAGGATGAGTCTGGGTAAAACTACATCGGGAAATTGTAAGGAGGAACCTGGGTAAGGTTACTTCGGGATAAGTTTATGTAAAACTTCAGGAGGAACCTGGGTAAGGTCGCTCTGTGATAAGTTCGTGTAAAACTTCAGAATGAACCGGGGTAAGGTTAGCGTGAGATAGGTTTGTGTAAAACTTCAGAAGGAACCTGGGTAAGGTTACTTTGTGATAAGTTCGTGTAAAACTTCTGGAGGAACCTGGGTAAGGTTACTTCGGGCTAAGTTCGTGTGAAACTTCTGGAGGAACCTGGGTAAGGTTACTTTGTGATAAGTTCATGTAAAACTTCTGGAGGAACCTGGGTAAGGTTACTTCGGGCTAAGTTCGTGTGAAACTTATGGAGGAACCTGGGTAAGGTTACTTTGTGATAAGTTTGTGTGAAACTTCTGGAGGAACCTGGGTAAGGTTACTTCGGGCTAAGTTCGTGTGAAACTTCTGGAGGAACCTGGGTAAGGTTACTTCGGGCTAAGTTCGTGTAAAACTTCAGGAGGAACCTGGGTAAGGTTACTTTGGGATGAGTTCGTGTAAAACTTCTGGAGGAACCTGGGTAAGGTTACTTTGAGCTAAGTTCGTGTAAAACGTCAGGAGGAACCTGGGTAAGGTTACTTTGGGATGAGTTCGTGTAAAACTTCATTCATAAATATATGAGGAAGGACCCATGTAGGATTTTTAGGATAAACCCGTGTGAAGCTGTATTTAGGAGAAACCCGTGTAAGATTTCTTCGTGACGAACCCGTGTAAAGCTGCATTTGATCGTGCAGATAATTACTCTGTTTAGTTTTCGGAGTTAATCTTGAACTTGCTGGAAGTTGTTGATGATAACCATCTTTCCTAAAAAGGTACATGATTAATCGTATATGATGCATGACATGCATTGTAGGATGATGTTCTCAAAATAAATGAGATTATGCTGTATGAAATATGTATGCACACGTCATGATATATGAACATGAAATGCTATTGTGGTACGTCCGAGTTTGGGAAAATAAATCCATGACTATTGTTGGAGAATAAAGAGTTTCGCTCATTGGAGATAACGACCGAAGATAATTGGGAGAATAATCCTGCAGGAGAGAATAACTCCACTGGGGAATGGACTGACGAGGAAATGACTCTGTGGGGAGTATATACTCTGCTAGAAGATCTGCTGATTTGGAGAAATAAAACTCAGCTGGGGATGAATTACTGTTGCTGGTGACAGTGAACCCTGTTGGGGATTGAATTTTTGTCTATGAAAGGAATGAAATCTGCTGGGGATGATTTTCCAATGGCGACTTCACTGGGGATAATCTTTTAGATTCTACTGGGGATAATCTTCCAGACTCCACTGGGGATAATCTTCCAGTGCTGGTGATAGATAAACTCTGCTTGGGGAGAATCTTATCGACCCATTCTTGGTTGCGAGCCTCAGTTGGGGAGAATTAACACCACTGTCCTTTTCTTACTCTGCGGGGAGTATATATGTTACTGGGACGCAGGCAGAGGATATGACAATGACTTTGCATCGGGACTTTTCTGCCCCTGTATCTGCGGGAGAAGGTGCCTGTGGAGGCCTTGTGGGTCGAGTATTATTCCAACCTAAGAGGTGCTTGGTAATTGCCGATTGAAATGACAAGTCTTCTAAGTGACGAGATGACGGGACATAGTCGTACGCTTTGATCCCTAATTTTTGCCTGGACCGCCCTTTCGGGTTTTCAGTCCATCGAGATACCCTTTTTTGCCCAAGCCGCCTTTTCAGGTTTTCGACTTGCTAGGTGTACAAATCTTTTTTGTTTTTATCCCTAATTTTTGCTCGAACCCTTTTGGTTCGTCGGGATGCCCTTATTTTTGCCTAGGCCTGTCAACCTAGCGGGTCTTTGTTCATGCACAATATTTTCTGACTATGTCCACGCTCTCAGGGTGTATGGAGTTGTCATTGTCGGTAGTGTTGTGTTGCCATACTACCAGAAGATGTTCGTTTGATCATACAAGATTTGTTGCTGGAATTCATGTCCAATGCCCCAAGTGATTCAGATGGAGATATGCCCCTGGCTATTTGGCATCTTTGAGAGACTCCTTGAATTTTGACTTGACTTCCCCAGATGATAGACAATGCTCATGCCGTGCCCCTTGATTGGAAGTGTTTTTCCACTTGAGGTGATCCTATTTTATTGAAAAGGTTTTTGTTCACTAGATATTCGTCGTGCGAATTTCTCTGCTGTTGAACAAATAGTCATATGCAAACAATGTTATTTTAAGAATGCAAAGCTTATGTCTGTCTTTTGAAATTTTTGAAAATTCATTTTTCCAGTAAAACAGGCAATTTTTTTTTTGTAAAATGTGATGTCAACTCAGGATTTACAGCAAGCCCTACAGGAGTCAGGATATCTTTTGTAACAGTATGCTTTCGAACTAACCCGTGCTTCAGCTAGGACTTTTAAGGGTTATAACGTGGCCTGGTTCACGGTTTATGAAACAAAGGATAAAGGCTCAAATTTTATTTGTACCCACCCATTCTTCGTGATGTTCTTCGATCCTAAACTCAGCTAATCGTGCATTAGATCTTATTTGAGTCTTTGCTCTGACATACCAGTGATGGTTCGGATACTGATAATTTATTTTGAACAGGCAGTCCTTTTTATGAGAGTTTGTAGGACCTCTTTCTTTTTGATTTTGTTATCCCTGTCTTTTTCCTGAACTGTTTATTTTGTGATTACAGTCAGTGGGATGCCCCAGTTTTGTGTAAGTCTCCTTCATAGGTTTTGACTTAGTGGGCTTTTATTTCGAAAGGTAATGACTGTCTGTCCTTACGATTATACGGAACTATCACCGTCTTTTGTTTCGGAAGGACTTCTTTGATGCCATTCATTGTGCACCTGGATCAACTGAGAGAACTACCCTGCCCCAGGTTATAATTAAGGGTTTTAATTCATGAAAAGAAAAACTCCAACTTCTTTGGCTCAAAGGGGTTGACTAGGGATTATCTTCCTTATAACTCCACTATTTAGGATTTGAAACAATGTCTGTACCTCATCAGCGGGGTCTATTCAAAAGCATACTGTAAAGATCGTGGTATCGTTTTCGTCATCCTTCCTCTAAAGGCTTAGAGTTTTTTTTTAATCAAGAGTTGAACATCATAAAAAGGAAATATGAATCAATTTAAGCATAGTGAAAACAATTAATTCAAAACAGACACGTGCATTGCATTAATGAAATAAAAAAAGTTTGACATGACAATAATTGTTTGAATAAGCAAAGAAAAATACAATTTCAGAATTTAAATGAACAAAAGTGCTTTCAATCCTAGTCATGTTTTGGCAAGGGAGCAGTGATCACATTGGGAGTCTCAGGAGGGTCGAATTCGATCTCCTTAGTGTCAATCATATTCTGAATCTTGTATTTCAGCGCCCAACAATCGTTAGTATCGTGCCCCGGGCTACCAGAATGATAAACACACCTTGCATCTGGGTTGTAGTTAGGAGAAGAAGTCTTAGGGTTCGGATGAGGGTTTATCACCGTAATCAGATTCATCTTCAACATCTACTGCAATGCTTGTGACAATGACATGTTGATTTGGGTGAACTGTCTTTGAAGTCTTTCCCCCTTTGGCTGATTATTTCGTTGGTGTGGTTGTTGTGTGCGTGCCGAATTAGAGATCAACACTGCCCCCACGGATTGGTGGTAGTCTTCCTGGCTACGCCTCTTCTGGCCGTGCACAACATTGGCTTCCCTCTTGCCACCAAATGACTTCTTCTCTGTACTCAAAGAGGTATCTTTCTGAATCTTACCACTCAGGATCCCAGCTTCTACTCTTTCTCCAGTCAGAATCAGTTCGGTGAAACCCACTGACGAGTTGCCGATCAAATGATTGAAATAGGGACCAGACAAAGTCCCAAGAAACATATCCAACAACTCCCTATCAGACAGAGGGGGTTAGACTCTTCCGGCAAGATCTCTCCACTTCTGAGCGTAATCCTTAAAGCCTTCACCTGTACCCATAGACATACCTTGAAGCTTAGTACGCGTGGGAGCAAGGTCGGCATTATACTGGTATTGCTTGTAAAAAGCAGCAGCAAGGTCCTCCCAGTTGCGGATGTTAGCTCCTTCCAGTTGACAAAACCATTCAAGTTGAGTCTCTGACAGACTATCTTGAAAGAAATGAACCCAGAGATTTCTATCAGCAGTATAGGGTTGAATCTTCCTCACATATGACCGGAGGTGTAGCTTTGGACAGGAAGCTCCGTCGTACTTGGCAAAGGCAGGTGCCTTGAATTTATGGGGAATCACCACCCCAGAGGATAGACCTAGATCTCCGAAGTCCAGACCGGGCACCTTCTGTATTTCCATAGTGTTCAAATGGTCTTCCAGTTGTTTGTACTTATCCTCAGCAGGAGGATACTGTTATTCATCATAGTCCGTCTCGTTGTCGGAGACTTCAGGGATAAGAGCCCTCCTTTCTTGTGGACTGTCTTTCCCTCCAGATGAGGTGGTCAGGTCAACTTCATTCTGCAGCCCGCTTCCAAACCTGCGTCCAATGTTGAACAGGATGGTCCTCTTTTTCTTCTTCTTTTTCTCTTTTAGAATCAAGGTCTTCAGGTTCTGCTGACCCTTAGCCAGATTCATGAACAACTCTTGAAATTGGGCATTATGGGCCTGGAGGGCCTTGATAGCTTGCTCAGTTGAAGGTTCAGTAGACATGATGATTACTGAAATAAACAACGAAGAAGATGAGAAACCTGTAATGGTACCTGTAATGCAATGATATGTATGATATATGTATGCAATGTTTTCAAGGATCTCGCGGGGTAAACAAGAAACTTGTTAGAATTTGAATTTTGCAGCTTTGATTGAAGAAACTTCATGTAGTTAAGAGTCCTTCTTCAAGAGTCAAGCTCACCATATCGAGTGGGTCATAGCCACTGACTCAAGTTATCGTGCTTGGATTTCTAGACAACCTTGGCTAGAGGAAAATAAATCCCCTTTTCCCCTTGCTAGCCATTTGATTTACCATAACCTGCATCACAGACCCTTGAGATCCTTGAAATGGTTAAATAAATGTTAAGGCATGATGTTATGATGTGTATGCTATGCGTTTAAGCAAAAGTGTCAGATGCTGTAAGTAAACCCTGCGATAAATCCAAATTATTGGATAAAGACTGTAAATAAAACCTGTAAGGAACTCATGTTGTCAGATAACAAGAATGTGCAAGTAGTTCAAGTTTGAAGGCACACAAGTCACACATATAGCCTTAAGTTTAGGCTGGCATGGAGTTTAGGTATTAACCTCTTGAGTTTAGTTGGCTCAAAACCTGTCCTATAAATAGTAACCGGGTGCTAAGGAGCTCAATATCATTGGATTGTTTTCTATATTCATCGTTTTGGTTTAGCCACTTAACTAGTGACCAAAATATTCCAAGTAAACAATCCTCAATGAGTGTACTATCGAGTATCTACCAACTTCAGACTGCACCAAAGTCGGTCATCTCACTACCCCTAAAAAAGGCCAAGATGGTCAAGTAAGGTTCTAGTTCATTAGTGCTTAGTGACATCACTCAGCGGCCCCGTATTCTCTTTGATTGACTCAAAGGCTACCGATACTCACAAATATGTCGCACTAATATAGCTATTGCTTCAACCGTGTCGGTATACCCCGCACAGTTTCCACAACGTATTGCTATCTATGAATGTTTCCCAAATCCGGGTGGAGGATTTCAAACCCAAACAATAGAACCAAGTGTAAAGCAAACAAAGCAATCAAGGTAAGCAAGTAAAGATGATCTAATCCTAAGGTACACCCCACTTATTAGGTTCCCCAGCAGAGTCGCCAGTTCTGTGATCGGTGGGAATGAGAACTGACTGTTTTGGAATGCTGGTTCACGTTCGCGTTTATTTTCGCAAAATGTCGCGGTAAGCAAGAGTCGCCACCGTCTTTTATTTTATCCAACAAGGAAAGGACAAAAGCACAGAAAAATTCCTTTTTGAGATGTTTCTCAGGTTCGGGAGGTAGATTATAGAAAGGGAAGGTGTTAGCACCCTTTCTATCCGTAGTTATCCACAGGCTCTTAGGTACTTGCTCACTATGTTTTCAAAAGTTTTCTTTTCTTTGTGTTTGTGGGTTTTGAAAAGAGTTTTGTTTTTGAAGAGAGTGTAAGTGCAAAAAGTTTTGTTTTGTTTTTAAAGGAGCAAGTACTTAAGAACCTCTACCTACTCAAAAAGGAAGTAAAATGTGCAAATGTCCTTTAGACAATGCTATCCCACTATTGAGGAGTAGGTAGCATCGTCGTTGGAGTTTTCGGGTCAATTCGATTTAAGGGACGTGTGGTCATTAAAGCAATGTTAGGACGCCTTAGTGGTAACCCTAATGTCTTAGATCATTTTATCCGAGGCAACCGTTTCGAGGCAACTTATGATCTTTGGACAAGAGGGCGACCTCTAAAACATCCTATACTCAATGACCACGTTCGAGGCAACCAAGTGAGGTGTACCCTAAGAGTGGCATGTGCGAGTGTATTGTTTTTCAATTACATTATCTTTGTATATTTAGGTGTTCTACTGTTTGTTTTCAGATCTTGTCATGTAATCCTAGTTAGCATACATCTAAACAGTTAATATATGTATAGGAATTTAAAGTGCGGGAATTGTAAATCCTACGCTATTATAAGGCTTCGGGGAGAGGGATTATTTACATGTCCAAAATTGGGGGAATAAAGCAGTAAAGTGTAAAAGTCTTAGTTAAGCTATTACAAACCAGTAGGCAGTTACAATAAAATAAACGCGCGCGAATCTGAAAATAACCTCTAAAAATCCTAAGAATAAAATATTTTTGTTGTTTTATTTTATTTTGAGAAAATGATCTAAATCTACTTAATTTTAGTTTTGAGAAAATGTTAAGATAATTAAAAGATTAATTAATAAAGTTAATTTAATAGAAAAAACTAGCCTAATGTTTTTGTGGTTTTTCTTTTTAATTGATTTTATGTTGATTAAAAAAAGGAATAAAATAGTCAAAACAAAGATGAAATCGAAGGAAACAGGCAGTAAATCAAAAAAAGGTATAATTTTGGAGGCCTGGATCGAAAGAGGTGTGGGCTGTCTTTCGATCCAGTGAAGAGGCTTGATCGAAGGTGCATGAGGGGATGCACTTTGGGGGTGTTCGATCTGGATATGTCATCCTTCGATCTGGGAACTCTGGATCCAGTTCGAAGCTAAGCTGCTAAGCTTCAAAGCTCTGAACAAGATTCTGAGAAGATATTTCCTGCAAAATGAGACAAATGTTAAAGATCCAGGGGGGGCTTTACCCCCTGATTCGAATCTCCTCCCAATTCGAATCCTTCCTCAATTGGAATCTGCTGAATCTGGGCCTGGGTTTGTTTTATCCTGAGATTCGAAGGAGAAACTTAGATCGTGCCCAAGCAATGGCACGATATCATCTTTGCGTTGTAGCTTACATGCAACATAATCAGTAATAACAAGAATACATATGCAATGTGTATTTAAATGTCAGGAAGGTGCAGTTTTGGTTTTGCAAACCCTTACCAATTGAAGATGTATGATCTGTGGCTCTAGGTGTGGAGATGTTTGCAAAATGGCTGCTTTGGCTTGGATTACTTCTGAAAATGTTGACAACCTTTGGTGGGTTTGTGGGAAGCGTATCTCCAAATCCTCCCTGTTTCTTTTTCTTTTTTTTCGTTCCTGTTTCTTCTGTTATGTGTCATTGGCCTTGTATTTATAGGAGTGAGGGTGCATGAAAATGGCAAGGGACAACCATTTAACCAGGCCTTTAAAGCCATGAGACAAGAATCAAACATATTAAAAGATTTCCTTTTTGGAAATATTCATGTCTCTTTGGAATCTTGAATGAACCTGGACACTTTTGATTTTCGAATGCATTCAGGCCCTGCTCTTCGATTGGTCCTGATTTGAAAAGAATCACTCTGGTCGAATCAGCTCTTGTGGAGTTAGGAACAGAAAAGGCAAGAATCTGGCCTTTAACTCAGGAATTGAATCCACAATCAATTGAATGCTTTCCATATTTGCAAGGAAAACATATCATTTTCTCATGTTCAGTGTACCTGGACATGTTTTTTGAGTTCCCTCTTGATGGCCTCTTTCGAATGGCCTGGAAGGAGTTCTTTAAATGGCCCTTGTCCAAACATCAATTGAAGGGTATTTATTGAAATATCAATCGAAGAGTCCTATGCTACGCCAATCGAAAGATCTTGTTCAGATACCAATTGAAGGGTACTAATTAAAATTCCAATCGAAAGGCTTTGTTAACAGGCCAATCAAAAGGTGCTGTTCATGCTAATCGAAGGACATGGTTAACATGCCTGTCGAAGCTGCCTTGACACAATGCTAAATCGAAGGATCCCTTGGCATGCCAGTTGAAAGGCTTGGCCCAGGGTTCCAAACGAAAAGGTCTTTCAGAATTCCAATCGAAGGCCTTGACACAATGCCAATCGAAGTGCTTGTCCATAATGCCAATCGAAGTGCTTGTCCATAATGCCAATCGAAGTGCTTGTCCATAATGCCAATCGAAGCATTTTTGGAATGTCAATCGAAGTGCTTGTCCATAATGCCAATCGAAGGGAATTATCCATGCCAATCGAAAGGCTCCTTCAGAATACCAATCGAAGGGTCTTTCAGAATGCCAATCGAAAGGTACTTAAAGCACCACTCAAAAATTTTCTTTTTCCTTAGGCAAGGGTTTGTGATCAACCATGCAGGGGGAAGACTTTGGAAAACATGAGAGGGCAAATTTTGGGGTACAACAATGGTTTTGGGGGTGATTTTTGTTCTCCCAAATCCATCAACCTCATATTTATAGTGGATTAGCTTAGATAACAACTATGGAGCTTGGATACGGATGATCCGGGTGGATTGCTCTTCGATCGACGGTGACAAACCGAGAGATTTGTGGTTCATTTCTCTTTTTATTTGTGTATTCTCTTTTAGTTGGATTTTGTATGTATATTTACTTTGATCTCATGTATATTTATCGCCCATGGGATTTTATTTAATTTTCTTTACAAATATTTATGGATTGTTATCCTTGATTTTTGCTCTATGCTATAGATTTGGGTTGTTATAGACATATACTGCTCAAATTCTTATCTAAGATGATTGTCTAATAGTGTATAGATTCAAGAGATAGATTTAGTGCTATTATGAACTTAAGGTGTCCATGATTAACACCTTTTGTGTTGGTTATGTTGGTTGAGAGATCGTTAACCAAGTGGCACAATTGCCTTCTGTGTTGTTGAGGTGGTTGAGAGATCTCTACCGAGGTGATACATTGGGTGTTGTGTTTGACATGTGATGACATTGACGAGTATTGTAGATTGAGTATAATTGGTTGATAGGTTTAAGTATGTGAGGGGTGGATTATATGCATGCTTGATAAGTTTCTCCTTCGAAGAATGAATTTATTTTCATGTTAATAGTTTTTACCCCTTTCCTTACTTCAACCCATTTTCCCCCCAAACTCATAAATGAATGATTTTTCGAACGACGACTTGATAACCAATCTTTGTGGACATGATACGATATAACCTATATCACCCGGTAAAACTAATACTTTAATTTTTTCCTTTCACGTTTTCTTGTGTGTTGGTGTTACCTTGGAAAATCTTAAGGTATTCAAGTACATGTAGTAAATAAAGATATTCTCATAAGCTAAGAGTCATCCTCCTAAATAAGGGTTTTTTTGGGAAATTGGAGCCAGTGTTTGAAAAGTTGGTTTTACTAAGTTAGATTTAATGCTTGAAAGGAGTCATATTGAAACTGTCGAAATCAAGCTACATCGACTAGGAAGAAATAAAAGAACATATGTCAAGAGGTCAAAATTGGTTTAGTCGACCAAAGGGTAAAAGATAAGGACTTGGTCGAAAATGGTTTTAGTCGACAAAAAAGGGTTTCTTGGAAATAGAGGAAGTGTGGTTATTCTTCTCCAGAAAGAAAGTGTTGAAGCAAGGCAGAAGCGGTTTATGTTCAAGAGGGTTAGAGGAATCATGGGCGGTTACCAGCAATCCACGACGTGTTCAAGCGCCAAATAGGTGGAACTTCAAAATCATGAGCAGTTACCAGCAATCCACGATGTGTTTGAGCGCCAAATAGGTGGCAACATCTAGTGAAGCAGTTACCTCAAGATGTTAATATTATCCGTAGATTTTATCTAGGTAGTTACATTGTAAACACTATAAATAAGCAGATTTAGTATAGTTTGCGGGTGCGTTCACTTGTACTCTCAAATCACTTGTCAAACTCTATCATTCCGAGCGTCAGGAAAACAAGAGTGAAGAGTGCTTGATGTACGTGAATCACCATTTTTATTTCAATGCAAATCCTTTATCTTTCAATTATATCTTTTGAGTACTTTATTCGTTTTCTCTTCACTGTCGAGCAAGATCTATACGTTATCTTCTATTTCACATGAACAATTTGACACTATTTGTTGGTCACGAGTCACCAGTAAGTTAGTTTAGTGAGTCTCGCTTTTGTATGAATATCTTTTGTTGGTCACGAGTCACCAGTCAGTCGATTAAATCATAGTGTGGAAAACCATTACACCCGTTCCCCCAGTCAAAAGAGAACCATCTCCCTTGGCTAATATTTTGACGGAATAGGTGTGATAGTAAAAACTCTTAGCACGCGTCTTGAGATCAATTGGTCAATCTCGCAAGTTACCCTCAGTTTAGGACTCTGGGAGGACCAGCGATTGTTTACCATCTTCCATAGTAAACAAATTGGCACACTTGGTGGGACCCAGTGCTAAGAATTGGTCTTAAGTATTTATAACTGAATGCAACTTAGAAATGGGAAGTTAACCAAAGAGTATAATAAAACATTATCTAGGAAGCAGATATCAAGAATGACAATTCCTGATAATCCAAACATAGACGAAATACCGTCACGAACTTTAATCACTACCGATCTAGTAGTTTATCAAGTATCACCTTTTCCTTCAGTAGGGTCAACTGCTGCAGTTTCTGTACAAATGTATCAGGCTCCACCGGGAAGCCCAAGACCAGTAATGACTATGAATACCATACCTAATGTGCCTTATTTTGGTAATGTAGATCCGGCTTATGGAATGCCGTATTCCATGATGCCAGGATATCAATCAACATCGAATACAACAGTGGTGTCAGATAATGTTCAAAATTTGAACTCTCCTTTACAAGGATCTGTGCCAGGAGGAAATAATAGAGGCAACCAAAATAGGGTAGCGCCTTCTCAACCTTTAGTACCGCCTCTTACTAATACTTCAGTAGCAGTATTAAGGCAACAAATGGATGATAACAACCACGAGTTGGTTAATATGTTAACTAATCAGATGGGTAATGTATTTAATCCTATAGTACAAGAGTCGGCTGAGACTAATAGGCAGTTCGCTGAAACAAATCGACAGGTGATTGTCCAATTAACACGTTTGTGTAATTTTTTAGGTGCTCCCCCATCGCCTATTCGACAGGCACCACCTGTTCGACTAGATGCCCCTGGTCAAATAGATATGGGGGTAATGCAGGACGAAATTGTCCATCAAGGGAAAATGCTAGTGCCTCTAAGGAATTTGATTGTCGGTCCACCTAGGGTATTAGTATATCGACATCAAGAGGTTGATCAAATTGTTGATCAAATTCGATAAGAGGACTTAGCCGTTGAAAATAATTTAACCACCATTGTCGAAAGAATTATGACTAGAAATGGTATGAATACCGCACTTCAGAGGCCAACATATTCCTCCCCTTTGTCTGAATATATTTTACAGACTAAAAACCCTAGAGGATGGAAAATCCCTAAGTATACGAAATTTGGGGGAGAATCTGGAGAGTCGACACTGGAACATATTTCCAGATATTTAACTGAATCTGGGGATATGTCGAATGATGAAAACTTAAGGGTAAAGCACTTTCCTTCTTCCCTTACTAAGGCAACTTTCACATGGTTTACCACTTTACCCCCAAATTCGATTGACTCATGGACGAAGTTGGAGAAACTTTTCCATGAACAGTTTTATGAGGGTCATTGTTGTACCCCAAAATTTTCCCTCCCATATTCTTCAAAGTTTTGACAAGCATCATCTCAATTTGCTCAAGTCTACTCAAGGGTTGCACAGTTCAAACACCCTACTAAGGAAGTCAAAATTAAGGTTTTGTTTCTCTCAAGGAAGTTGAGGTTTTCAAGGGCTCAATCAAGTCCCATATGCTCATATACATTGCCAAGCACCTACATGTCAAGTTTCAAGGCTCACAAGGTCAAGTTGCACAGTCAAAAACCCTAATTGCTTCACAATCAACTGTAGGGGCAAAATGGTCATTTGGCAGTCAAAGGTCAAAATTTTTGGTCAACATCTTATTTTGAATCCACAGTCATCATTTGGTCAAATCTTGACCATGATTTCACAAGAATGGCTCAAAAATCATCAAGGTGTCAAAAGTTTCTATTTTTGGACAGTTGAAAATTCAACTGTAACTTGACCAAGGCATAACTTTTTCATGGTTCATCAGAAAAATCCCATCCAATGCTCATTTTTAAGGGGAGGACATTTCCTACAACTCATCTTCACATTCTAAGTCCAAGAAATGCTCTCACAAAAAGTTATCAATTTCAACATTATAGGTCATTTTGAAAAGTCAACAAAAAGGCATTTTAAGTCAAAGACCATAACTTGAGATTGGTAAATCAAAATGACATGGGACAAAAGGCATTTGTTAGAGGACTTCAAGACCTTTTCAAAATGTCCAAGAACATGTTCATATGATCAAAATTGAGCAAGATATGCATTAGAGAAGTTGGGAAATTTTTGTGAAATGACCAAAGTCAACTTTCCTTGAAACTTCAATTTTTGACAAAAGGGCCCACTTTTTTCCACTTGATTCAGCCTTGTCATGCCAACCACGTGTCCCATGATTAATTTCAAGATTAAACATTAATTTTTCTATTTTATTTAATTTTTATTGATTTAATCCATTTTAAATCCATAAAATTCAAATAAAATTAAAAAAATTAATTAAAGGGGATCTTTGTGGTTTAAATGACCTTTATATGCCACTTACTAGCTGCCAAATTCGTGCAAGCTATTTTTTGTACACAAAATTTTGAATTTGTGCCAAGATGTCCAGATACATGTAAGCATGGAAAGGGAAAGTTTTGCAAATTTTGGAAGCTTTTTAATTTGTTGGATTTTGGTTTGAAAGCATGGCTTTATGGCTTGGATTCTTGCCTTATTTCTTTGTCCCCTCCATCTCCTCTATAAATACAAGCCATGAGAAAGCATTACAGACAAATATACACAGCCTAGAGAACGCCCCAAAATTGCAAAAATTTCCTTGAAGTTGTCAAGCTCGAAAGACCTGATCTAGCCAGATTCAACTACTTCCAAGCACTCCATCAACATCCCAGGTTCACAAGAAAGGTGCATCATACACCTCACACCCAAACACGCCATGTGTCCTCAAGCATGCATCCAAAGGCCAGGAGCTGATCCCCACCATGTACCCTGGTCAACCTTATGCATAGGCAAGCAAGGAAGTCAACAGGCCTAGAAGCTTAATGGGCTGGAATTTCTGAACACACACCCAATTCTGGCCTAAAACCCCCTTGGGTTTGCATTTTTATTTTGTCATTGCATTTTTATTTGCCTTATTTTATTTCTTATTCTTTTTTATTGACAATTAACATAATTAATATTTTCATAAAAAATCAAAAAAAAGAACTAACATTATTATTATTATTAAATTCATTTTATTTTTGTAAAATAAATATTAACAAATAAAATAGTTTAATTAGGCAACTTTAACTTTTTTAATAATTAAAATAAGTTTAGAATTAGGTTTTATTAACTTTCAATTTTAATTCCTTTATTTTATTTTCATTAAAAAAACATAAAAAATATAAAAACATTTTTTTTAATAATTTAATTAATTAGATTAGGCTTTATTTAATTAATTGCATTTAATTCAAAAAAGACAAAAAAATTCGATTTCTTTTCTTAAAAGGGGCAAAACCCTTAGAACGTTCCCGAGTATTTTTTTTATTCGCGCGCATTTTATTTTGATTATTATGTAATTGCTTCCAAGAATGTAATAGTAATTAGGTTTACCGCTTTATTTTAATTTCTCGTACTTATTTACCAAAACGGGTCTTTGTATTTTTGGCGATGTATAGACCCGCGCCTTGTAATAGCGTAGAATTTATATTTCCGCAATTTACTTTCTGCACCCCTAACTGTTAAATGCATGAAAGAATGTATGAAAAAATAAAACCAATCCGTAGCTCACAAAATAACATGTACAAGACAAAAATTAACTGAAAAACAACACACAAAGCACATGTCACTTCTAGGGTACGTTTCACTCGTTGCCTCGAAACGTGGTCATCAAGTATAGGACGTCTTAGAGGTCGCCCTTTGTCTAAAGATCCAGTTGCCTCGAAACGGTTGCCTCGGATAAAAGGATCTAGGACATTAGGGTTACTTCTAAGTTGTCCTACTGTTACTTCGGTGACCACACAGTCCCGATAATCGAATTGACCCGAACACCTCCAACGATGGTGCTACCTACCTCTCAATGGTGGGATAGCACTATCTAAAGGACTCTTACACAACCTAATTCCTTAGAGTAGGTAGATTCTCCTGGGTACTTGCTCTCTTCAAACAAAACAAAACAACTTTTCACACCTACACTTTCTAAAAGTTTTCAAACAAATTTTTCATACACTCTTGAGGACTGATACAAGAGTTACTTAGAAATTTTTCAAACGAAACTTTTTCAAAACCCACACACACTTGAAAATCAAACATCTTTTGAAAACATAAGAGCAAGTACCTAAGAGCCCGTGGATAACCACGGATAGAAAGGGTGCTAACACCTTCCCTTTCTATAAATCTACCTCCCGAACCGAGAAACATTCTCGAATAAGGAATTTTGCCGTGCTTTTGTCCTTTCCATGTTGGAGAACATAAAAGAAGGTGGCGACTCTTGCTTACCGCGACATTTCGCGAACCAACTTAAAAAACAGTCAGTTCTCATTCCCACCGATCACAGAACTGGCGACTCTGCTGGGGAGATATTATAAAGTGAGGTGTACCTTAGGAATAGTTCATCACTTGTGTTTTCAATTGCCTGTTTTGATTGCTTTAACATTGTGGGCCTGTCTTGGGAGTTTCATAGATCCTAACCCGGATTTGGGGGATACCTTCTTAGAAAGTTGCAACAAACTGTGAGGGAACTGTGTGGGGTATACCGACACGGTTGAAGCAGTTTGCTACGTTGATGTGGCACTTTGGTGAGTACCGGTAACCCTTGAGTCAAGTCAAGGAGAGTACGGGGCCATCGCGTGGTGTCGTGAAGCATCAACTGATCTTAGGAACCTTAATTGAACCATCCTGGCCTCTTTAGGGGTAGTGAGATGACCGACTTTGGTGCAGTCCGAAGTTGATTGATACTCGATACTACACTCATTGAGGGTTGTTTTCTTGGAATATTTTGATCGCCAGTTCAGTGGCTAAATCAAAACAATGAACATAGAAAACAACCCAATGATATTGAGCTCCTTAGAACCCGGTTACTTTTGATAGGACATGTTTTGAGCCCACCAACTTCAAGAGGGTAGTACCCCAAACTTTATGCTGGCCTGAACTCTAAGGGCTGTCTGGTGTGACTTGTGTGCCTTCATACTTGACTACTTGCATACTTGTTATCTGACACATGAGTTTTCTTACAGGTTTTGTGTACAGTCCTTAATTGGGACTCATTACAGGGCCTACTTACATCACTCCATGCATAGCATAACATCATACCATTGCATACATCCTGCATAAGGACTAATCCATTTCAAGGATCTCAAGGGTCTGTGATACAGGTCATGATGAACCAACTGTCTAGCAAGGGGTAAAGGGGATTTATTTTCCTCTAGCCAAGGTTGTCAGGGGCTATGACCCACTCGATATGGTGAGCCTTGACTCTTGAAGAAGGACTCTTAACAAAATGAAGTTCCTTCCATCAAGCTACAAAATTCAAATTCTAACAATTTTTTTTGTTTACCCCGCGAGATCCTTGAAAACATTGCATGCATACATACACATCATTGCATTACAGATACCCTTGGTACAAGTCTCTTACCTTCTTCGCTGTTTATTTCAGCAATGGCTTCCCAACAAGATAATTTGGGTCTTCATGCTAAAGAGACTCAGTTCAGGGAGATCTTCCTAAGCCTATCCAAGGGGCAGGAAGAGTTGAGGACACTCCTCATGGGGAATTTGGCCAAGGAAAGTCCCGAAGATGATAAGGACGAATGACTGAAACGTCTACAAGCTGAGGTGGATACAATGAGAACCCAGATGCTGGGGCAAATGTCTCTTATCCAAGACTTATCTCAAAGACAAGGGGAGCTCAGGGTTCTCATCAACCAACTGCTTCGGGATAACCAACTGGGGCAAACATCTAAGGTTGAAAAGCAAGCCATCATTCAACCACCTGTGGTGCAAGAAGACAAGGGAAAAGCTCCTCAGTTTGCTTCAGGGTCACAAGCCCAGCATCAACCTCACCAGCGTCAACAGGGTAATCGGCGTAAGCGAAATACGTCTGGAAGACATTTCTCGGAGACTGGTATACCATCATCACTGATACTGAGACACTTGTTGGAGGTCAAGCTGATTGCTTTAAAAGATCCCCCTAAGAATCTCAACATAACCTCCCTGAAGTATGATCCTGATGAAAGGTGTGCCTACCATTCTGACAGTCCTGGACATGACACTGACGACTGTTGGAGCTTGAGGAACAAGATCCAGGACTTGATCGACAGAAGGGTGCTGGAGTTCATGCCGGGTGGCAAAATGAAGATATTCTGCTGAGAATCTTCCATCTGAGATGACTAGTGCAAACTAAGAAGCTTTTGTTCATTCGAATGTTCAAGTTGTATTTTTCTTTGATTGTTCAAACATTTGTTCATGTCAAACTCTTTTACTTTATCAATGCATCGCATATGTCTGTTTTGAATCAATATATTTGCATTCGCTATATTCAAACTGCTTTCATTTTTTGATGTCAAACTCTCAATTAATAATTCTAAGCCTCTCGAGGGAGGATGACGAAAACAATACCACGAAATTTACAGTATGCATTTGAACAGACCCCGCTGATGAGGTACAGGAATTGTTTCAATTCCTAAACACTGGAGTTATAAGGATGATAATCCCTCGTCAACCCCTTCGAGCCAAAGAAGTAGGAGTTTTTCTTTTCAAAAATCAAAACCCTTAATCATAATCTGGGGCAGGGTAGTTCTCTCAGTTTGATCCAGGTGCACAACGAGTGGCACCAAAGAAGTCCAGGCAAAACGAAAGACAGTGATGGTTCCGAATAATCATGAAGACAGGCAGTCATTATCTTGCAAAAATAAAAGCCCATTGAGTCAAAACCTATGAAGGAGACTTACAAAACTGGGGCATCCCGCTGACTGTAATCACAAAAGAAACAGTTCAGGCAAAAATAGGGATAATGAAATCAAAAAAGAAAGAGGTCCTACAAACCCTCAACACAAAAGGAAATGACTGCCTATTCAAAATAAATTGTCAATATCCGAACCACCACCGGAATATCAGAGCAAAGACTCAAACAAGGTCTAATGCACGATTAGCTGAGTTTAGGTTTGAAGAACATCACGAAGAGTGGGTGGGTACAATTACATTTTGAGCCTTATCCTTTGTTTCTTAAACCGTGAACCAGGCCACGTTACAACCCTTAAAAGTCCTAGCTGAAGCATGGGTTAGTTCGAAAGCATACTGATACGAAAGGTATCCTGACTCCTTAAGGCTTGCGGTAAAATAACGAGTTGACATCACATTTTTCAAAATTTGCTTGTTTTACTGAAAGATGCATTTTCAAAAAAAACTTCAAGACATACATAAGATTTGCATTCTTAATATAACATTGTTTGCATATGACTATTTGTTCGAACAACAGAGAAATTCGCACGACGGACATCTAGTGAACAAAGATCTTCTCAAGGGTCACCTCAAGTGGAAGAGTACTCCCAATCAAGGGGTATGGCATGATCATGGTCTATTATCTGGGGCAGTTAAGTCAAGATTTAGAGAATCTCTCAAAAGGCCAACCAGTTTGGGGCAAATCTCCATCTGGATCACTTGGGGCATTGGACGATCAAACGAAGATCTTCTAGTGGCATGGTAACACTGCACTACTGACAGTGACGACTCCCTGCATCCTGAGAGTACGGACATAGTAAAAAAAAATACTACGCATAATCAAAGACCCGCTAGGTTGACACACCTAGGAAAAAATAAGGGCTTCTCGGCGAACCAAAAGGGTTCGGGCAAAAATAAGGGATGAAATGAAAAAAACCTGTACACCCGGTAAGTCGAAAACCTGAAAAGGCGGCTTGGGCAAAAATAGGTATCCCGGTGGACTGAAAACCCGAAAGGGCGGTCCAGGCAAAAATTAGGGATCAAAGTGTACGACTATGTCCCGTCATCTTGTCACTTGCCTACCAGAAGAAGATTTGTCAAATCGGCAGTCCTCAAGCACCTCTACAGGTACCTTCTCCCACAGAAGCTGGGGCAATAAGAGTTGTCCAAACTGTACAGCTTCTTTCCTCCAGGTACGAGGTAGATTCAATTGAAGAATTTGACCAAGATACCTTCATCCCCCGTAGAGCAAGACCAGAATCAATAATACTCTCCCCGAGCATAGTTGGTCTCCCATCAGCCCTGGAAAGGCACAGTATCCCTAGCAAGTCAGCAACACTCTCCCCAAGCAGAGTTAGTCTACTATCAGCCTTAAGGAAGTTGGGTACCCCCAGAAGATCTCAACATTCCCCAGCGGAGTATACAGATGTTCCCAAGCAAGCATCCCCGGCAGTCTTAATGTAAGATTGTTCCCCGGCGGAATACAGACATCCAGTGGAGCCACTTCCCCCAGTACAGTCCAAAGTTTCCCCAGGAAAGTTGAATCAATCTCCCTAGTAGATTCTGGAAGCTTATCCCTCGCAGAGTACGAAAGCTTCTCCCCGGCTTTATTCAAAGGTTATTCCCCACCAGGGCTTATAACTGGGTTATCCTCAGCTAAAAACCACGGAAAGATCGTCCTCGGCGAAGTTCTTCCTACCCCCAGCGGAGTTCATCAATTCCCTCAACATAACTTATCAACGGAATCCCCAGCGGAGTTATCATCAAAACCTCAGCAAAGTATCTCTTCCCACAGAGTAATTCCCCGCAGAGTAATCTCTTCAACAAGTTTATTCCCCAACGGAGTCATCTTCTCCTACCGGTTTATTCTTGTGATCATCATCCCCAGCGGAAACGAAGAACTCTGTTCTTCAACATCATCCCAGGATTCAACTTCCCGGCATTCGTCAAGGATTTACTTTCCTAGACGAAAATACATTCATAAACATCACATCATGATACATGCATATATGCATCATGTTATACATTCTCATTTATGTCAAGAACATCATTGCTTGATCCATACCATGCATTGCATACGACTGACCTTTACCTTTCAGGAAGGATACAATTAAATAATCAGTTATGTCAAAGAAGACAAATCCAGTCAAAGAAGACAAATCCAGTCAAAGAAGACAAATCCAGTCAAAGAAGACAAATCCAGTCAAAGAAGACAAATCCAGTCAAAGAAGACAAGTCCAGTTAAATCCCAAAGGTTTTTCTAATGCTCATCCAGTCAAAGAAGACAGGTCCAGTTAAATTACTTCCTAAAGTCAAAGAAGATAATCCCATCGTTATAGACATCCATCATTATAGACAACCCGTCATTGAAGACAACTCGTCATTGAAGACAACTCGTCATTGAAGACAACTCGTCAGTGAAGACAACTCGTCATTGAAACCATCTCGTCATTGAGGACAACCCGTCATTGAAGACAACTCATCATTGAAGACAACTCATCATTAAAGACAACTCGTCAGTGAAGACAACTCGTCATTGAAGACATCTTGTCATTGAAGACAACTCGTCATTGAAGACAACTCGTCATTAAAGACAACCCGTCATTATAGACAACTCGTCATTGAAGACAACCCGTCATTGAAGACAACTTGTCATTGAAGACAACTCGTCATTGAAGACAACTCGTTAGTGGAGACAACTCGTCATTGAAGACATCTCGTCATTGAAGACAACTCGTCATTGAAGACAACTCGTCATTAAAGACAACCCGTCATTATAGACAACTCGTCATTGAAGACAACTCGTCATTGAAGACAACTCGTCATTGAAGACAACTCGTCATTGAAGACAACTCGTCAGTGAAGACAACTCGTCATTGAAGACATCTCGTCATTGAAGATAACTCGTCATTAAAGACAACCCGTCAGTATAGACACCCTTCATTGAAGACATCTCGTCATTGAAGACTACTCGTCATTGAAGACAACTCGTCATTGAAGACAACTCGTCATTGAAGACAACTCGTCAGTATAGACACCCGTCATTGAAGACATCTCGTCATTGAAGACAACTCGTCATTGAAGACAACTTGTCATTGAAGACAACTCGTCATTGAAGATCACTCGCCGTTGAAGACAACCCGTCCCTGAAGACAACCCGTCCAAGGAGACAACTCGCCAAGAAAGACAAAACCTCCTCTGGTTCAGTTAAATCCTAAAGATTTTTCTGAGATAACCTGTCAGTAGAGACAACCCATCAACCTTTTGAAGTTCCAGATTCGATACCTGTATCTAGCCAGGGCATGTCTGTGAGCGACTGAGTGAAGATCAACCCCTGTAACAGGCCAGGTAATTATCTTTCTTTCTCAGGTACGCGAGTTCTCGCTAAGGAATCTCTTACGCGATCGACACCTAGATGGCATCTATAAGCCCATCCTCCCATTACAGTTCCAAATGGCATCTATAAGCCCATTCCTGACAAGGTTCTGTCACATTTCCAGATGGCATCTATAAGCCCATCCTCCTATCCATCATCTCTCCAAATGGCATCTGTAAGCCCATTCCCTCCATCACACTGCTGATATTCTACTATGTGAGTGCAAATTTCTGGGCACTCTAGTGTTCAATCATCTTCCACTTTCGGATCACGAAAGGCACACAAGCCAATCTACATCCTCAGGTCTAAGAAGATTGAACAGGGGCAACTGTTGCACCCCAAAATTTGCCCTCCCATATTCTTCAAATTTTTGACAAGCATCATCTCAATTTGCTCAAGTCTACTCAAGGGTTGCACAGTTCAAACACCCTCCTAAGGCAGTCAAAATTAGGGTTTTGTTTCTCTCAAGGAAGTTGAGGTTTTCAAGGGCTCAATCAAGTCCCAGATGCTCATATACATTGTCAAGCACCTACATGTCAAGTTTCAAGGCTCACAAGGTCAAGTTGCACATTCAAAAACCCTAATTGCTTCACAATCAACTGTAGGGGCAAAATGGTCATTTGGCAGTCAAAGGTCAAAATTTTTGGCCAACATCTTATTTTGAAGCCACAATCATCATTTGGTCAAATCTTGACCATGATTTCACAAGAATGGCTCAAAAATCATCAAGGTGTCAAAAGTTTCTATTTTTGGACAGTTGAAAAGTCAACTGTAACTTGACCAAGGCATAACTTTTTCATGGTTCATCAGAAAAATCCCATCCAATGCTCATTTTGAAGGGGAGGACATTTCCTACAACTTATCTTCACATTCCAAGTCCAAGAAATGCTCTCACAAAAAGTTATCAATTTCAACATTATAGGTCATTTTCAAAAGTCAACAAAAAGGCATTTTAAGTCAAAGACCATAACTTGAGATTGGTAAATCAAAATGACATGGGAAAAAAGGCATTGGTTAGAGTACTTCAAGACCTTTCAAAAATGTCCAAGAACATATTCATATGATCAAAATTGAGCAAGATATGCATTTGAGAAGTTGGGAAATTTTTGTGAAATGGCCAAAGTCAACTATCCTTGAAACTTCAATTTTTGACAAAAGGGCCCACTTTTTTCCACTTGATTCAGCCTTGTCATGCCACCCACGTGTCCCATGATTAATTTCAAGATTAAAAATTAATTTTTCTATTTTATTTAATTTTTATTGATTTAATCCATTTTAAATCCATAAAATTCAAATAAAATCAAAAAAATTAATTAAAGGGGATCTTTGTGGTTTGAATGACCTTTATATGCCATTTACTAGCTGCCAAATTCGTGCAAGCTATTTTTTGTACACAAAATTTTGAATTTGTGCCAAGATGTCCAGATACATGTAAGCATGGAAAGGGAAAGTTTTGCAAATTTTGGAAGCTTTTTAATTTGTTGGATTTTGGTTTGAAAGCATGGCTTTATGGCTTGGATTCTTGCCTTATTTCTTTGTCCCCTCCCTCTCCTCTATAAATACAAGCCATGAGAAAGCATTATAGACAAATACACACAGCCTAGAGAACGCCCTAAAATTGCAAAAATTTCCTTGAAGTTGTCAAGCTCGAAAGACCTGATCTAGCCAGATTCAACTACTTCCAAGCACTCCATCAACATCCCAGGTTCACAAGAAAGGTGCATCATACACCTCACACCCAAACACGCCATGTGTCCTCAAGCATGCATCCAAAGGCCAGGAGCTGATCCCCACCATGTACCCTGGTCAACCTTGTGCATAGGCAAGCAAGGAAGTCAACAGGCCTGGAAGCTTAATGGGCTGGAATTTCTGAACACACACCCAATTCTGGCCTAAAACTCCCTTGGGTTTGCATTTTTATTTTGTCATTGCATTTTTATTTGCCTTATTTTATTTCTTATTCTTTTTTATTGACAATTAACATAATTAATATTTTCATAAAAAATCAAAAAAAAGAACTAACATTATTATTATTATTAAATTCATTTTATTTTTGTAAAATAAATATTAACAAATAAAATAGTTTAATTAGGCAACTTTAACTTTTTTAATAATTAAAATAAGTTTAGAATTAGGTTTTATTAACTTTCAATTTTAATTCCTTTATTTTATTTTCATTAAAAAAACATAAAAAATATAAAAACATTTTTTTTAATAATTTAATTAATTAGATTAGGCTTTATTTAATTAATTGCATTTAATTCAAAAAAGACAAAAAAATTCGATTTCTTTTCTTAAAAGGGGCAAAACCCTTAGAACGTTCCCGAGTATTTTTTTTATTCGCGCGCATTTTATTTTGATTATTATGTAATTGCTTCCAAGAATGTAATAGTAATTAGGTTTACCGCTTTATTTTAATTTCTCGTACTTATTTACCAAAACGGGT
Source organism: Vicia faba (assembly GCA_948472305.1). Lineage (NCBI taxonomy): Eukaryota > Viridiplantae > Streptophyta > Magnoliopsida > Fabales > Fabaceae > Vicia > Vicia faba. The sequence continues at coordinate 1,266,960,316 of OX451736.1, read as the reverse complement.
CTTTGAATTTTTGGCGATGTATAGACCCGCGCCTTGTAATAGCGTAGAATTTATATTTCCGCAATTTACTTTCTGCACTCCTAACTGTTAAATGCATGAAAGAATGTATGAAAAAATAAAACCAATCCGTAGCTCACAAAATAACATGTACAAGACAAAAATTAACTGAAAAACAACACACAAAGCACATGCCACTTCTAGGATACGCTTCACTCGTTGCCTCGAAACGTGGTCATCAAGTATAGGACGTCTTAGAGGTCGCCCTTTGTCTAAAGATCCAGTTGCCTCAGATAAAAGGATCTAGGACATTAGGGTTACTTCTAAGTTGTCCTACCGTTGCTTCGGTGACCACACAGTCCCGATAATTGAATTGACCCGAACACCTCCAACGATGGTGCTACCTACCTCTCAATGGTGGGATAGCACTATCTAAAAGACTCTTACACAACCTAATTCCTTAGAGTAGGTAGATTCTCCTGGGTACTTGCTCTTTTAAAACAAAACAAAACAACTTTTCACACCTACACTTTCTAAAAGTTTTCAAACAAATTTTTCATACACTCTTGAGGACTGATACAAGAGTTACTTAGAAATTTTTCAAACGAAACTTTTTCAAAACCCACACACACTTGAAAAGCAAACATATTTTGAAAACATAAGAGCAAGTACCTAAGAGCCCATGGATAACCACAGATAGAAAGGGTGCTAACACCTTCCCTTTCTATAAATCTACCTCCCGAACCGAGAAACATTCTCGAATAAGGAATTTTGCTGTGCTTTTGTCCTTTCCATGTTGGAGAACATAAAAGACGGTGGCGACTCTTGCTTACTGCGACATTTTGCGAACCAGCTTAAAAAACAGTCAGTTATCATTCCCACCGATCACTGTCATTCAAAAATTAGTTTGGTCGAATTATCAAACATTAAAAGAAGGTTTGCTGAAACCATTGATGATTATCTAAACAGATTTAGGTCATTAAAAGCAAGATGCTTTACTCAAGTGCCAGAACATGAGCTTGTTCAAATGGCTACCGGAGGATTAGATTATTCCATTAGGAAGAAAATAGATCCAACCTTCGTGAAAAGTATGTCACAGTTAGCTGATAGAGTTTGCCATCTAGAGCGTCTGCGACTAGAAAATGTCATACATACTAAGGCTAAGACTAGAAAATAAAAAGTAGCCTTCATAGATTATGATGACACAGATCCCATTTGTGAGGCCGACTATACCTCACCAACAGAGGCCGAGGTCGACTTGGCTGAAATGAAGCCAGAGCCAGCCTATGAGTGTAAATCATTATTTCCTGCTAAAGGAAAGAATGCGGTAAAAAATAATCCAAAATTCCCAGCAAAAACTTATACATTTGATGTTATAAGTGTGAAGAAATTTTTGATTTACTGGTTAAAGATGATAAAATTTTAGTACCCCCAGGTGCTAAATTACCACCATTAGAACAACGACAAAAAAGAGGTTTTTGTAAATTTCATAATTATCTTGGTCATACAACCTCTCAATGTTACATTTTCAGGGATCTCGTGCAAAAATCACTGCAAGAGGTTATGCTTAAGTTTGCTGCAAGAAAGGTGAAGATTGATACTGATCCTCTTAGGCAAGAGGAAGCTTTGTTTCTCGACCCAGTTGGCATCAACATGGTAGAGATTACTGAATTTACTGATGATAATATGGTCGAAGAGGGCGCTGGAGAAAGCCCTGATGTCGGCCTAGCAGATGTGTACTCAAGGCCTGAGGAGGATTTGCTAGACTTCCTTTACCGCTGTAAGAATAAAGGTTCACAAGCTTGCTTGTATCCTAGATGTGGCGCTTTGACTGACAAAATAGCTGCTGAAAATTTCCAGAAGCTACAGTTAGAAAAGAACAGAGGCAAGCCATACAATCAAAGGTTTCCTACACAAAGGGACCCAAGGAGAGCTATGGGAAATTCTCATTTTAAACCTAGGATTTATATTCCCTCAGCAAAAGCTCCTAACGGGACCTGGATTAAACCCCAAGGGAGAAAGGGCACACCAATTGATAGGGCACCAAACAAATGGAAGTCGGCTATTGACTACCGACATGAGTTCAAGTCAGAGAAGAAAAGCCACATTTCTGAAAACTACATGGGGAAGAATCCCATGACTCGAACCCAATGGAGACGCTTCCAGCATCGAAAGCAAGCTGAGAGGAAAGCAGTTGCTGGCTGGATTGCTGCAAACAAAGGTGGCAATCAAAGGCAGTACCAGGTGAAAGTCGACTCCTTTGTGAAAGAACGAATCAAAGAACTCGTGAATCGACCAACTGCCAAATGTTCTGAAAAAGCCACTGAGGATTTTGATTCCGACTCTGAAGAGAGTTTGAATATCTTAATCAATGTAGTATCAATTCTTCCAGCAAAATATGATTGCTTCACTGAAGTAGAGGATTCATCAGACACGGATGCTGAGGAGATGGCTTTGCACAAGCCAACGTGTTATTTTATCATGAACAATGGTTCCATTGAGAACCAAGATGCTTTCTTTGAGAAACCATATATGGCCATGAGGAGCCATTTAAAGCCTCTTTTAATAAGGGCTAAGGTCGAAGGGTGGCTACCAACAAGGTGTTGGTAGACTGTGGTGTTACGGTTAACATTATGCTACACCACCTATTGCAGAAAATCGGTAAATATAACACCGATGTTAGATCTCATAACATGGTCTTATCATACTACGAAGGAAGAACTAGAAACACCATGGGTGTGATCCAAGTGGACATTACTGTCGGCTCAATTACTAGGACGACTATTTTATGGTGATTCAAGGCAAGCCAAGTTACAACCTCTTAGTAGGGAGAGAATGGATACACGGAGTGGGGGTTGTGCCATCCTCTAAACATCAGCGTTTGGTGATCTGGAGGGAAGATGGCATAGTCGAGAATATTGAAGCTGATCAAGGGTATTTTATGACAGACGTGAACAATGTCGGAAAGAAGCAGTTCAATTGGAAATTAGATAATATTTCCCTATGTCAACCTGCTGAAGATGTATATGCCAACCTTGATGAAGCATTTGTTTCATTGAAGTTACATGAAACCCATGGTTTTATGTGGGATGTGGAACCTCTTGAGGATCCATACTGTACTAATCGGCCGACAAGCTGGGGAGACATCAGTGATGATGTCTGAGCTAGATGCTCTAAACAGGATTTCAGCATATATTGTCGAAAGTAAAATAAATTCGGCATTGGAAGCTGAAGAAAATATGATTGTCGAAGCCAATAAAACACAAGTTCTAGATGAAGAAGCTACTTTGGCTATTGAGACAAAGCTACTATATATAATAGAGACGGCCGAAGAAAACATCGATAAGCAGCGTCTGGACTGCATATATGACGAAGAATCCTTAGGCTTCGAAAAGGATCCAATGGCACCAGAAAGGATGCAGCCACAAGACCCTTTAGAAGAAATAGATCTTGGCGAAAAAGGGGATAAAAGACCAACTTAAATCTGCGCCAACATCGACCCAAAGTTGAAATCTGAGGTAATATCTTTATTAAAAGAATTTAAAGATTATTTTGCTTGGGACTATAATGAAATGCCAGGTTTAAGCAGGGACTTGGAAGAACTAAAATTACCAATAAAAGCTGGAAAGAAACCAATAAAGAAGACGCCCAGATGTTTCGCTCTAGCCATAATGCCGAAAATCAAAGAGGAGGTAGAAAGACTCCTCAAGAGAATATTCATAAGAACTGAAAGGTATGTCGACTGGTTGGCAAACATAGTTCCAGTAATTAAGAAAAATGGAAAATTAAGGGTATGCATAAATTTTAGAGATTTAAATGCTGCCACCCCAAAAGATGAGTATGTTATGCCCGTGGCAGAAATGTTGGTCGACTCGGCTTCTAGGTTTGAATATATAAGTATGCTTGATGGTTATTCTGGTTATAACCAAATTTTTATTGTAGACGAAGATGTGTCGAAGACGACATTTCGCTGCCCTGGGGCACTGGGAACCTATGAATGGGTTGTCATGCCATTCGGTTTAAAAAATGCAGGAGCGACATATCAAAGGGTGTTGTACCCAAAAATTTGCCCTCACATATTTCTCAATACATGTCAAGTAAGGTCCTTAAGTTGCTCAAGGAAGTCCAAGAGTTGACCAGACAAACTCTCTCCTAAGACAGTATACTCCAAATTAGGGTTTCATTTTACACCAAGATGCTTGAGTCTAAAGGATCCCAAATGTTCACCATTATCCTAGTATGTTCTCAAGATCATCCATATCAAGTTTCAAGCCTTGCAGAGGAAGTTTGCTCAGTCAATTTGCTCAAATACCTAGAAATCGACTGTGCTATGTCAAAAGTCAACTGTGGCCCACATACAGTGAGACCTCAAGATTTTTGTCAACATCCTAATTTTGAAGTATCATTCATCATTTGATCAAGGGTTGATCATTATTCCTCAAGGATTGCTCACAATTCATCAAAACCCAAAAGTTGCTAAATTAGGGTTTTGTAGGAAAAGTCAACTCAACTTTGACCAAGCATAACTTTCTCATACATTATCAAAAGTGACCCATCCAAAGCTCATTTTGAATAGGATTTAATTCCCTACAATTAATCTTCATCTCCCAAGTTCAAAATATGCATTCACAAGAAGATATGAATTTGGACATTATAGGTCATTTTGAAAAGTCAACAAAAACACCTTTTAGGTCAAAGCTTCATACATGAACATGAAAGACTCAATTGAGATGATACCAAAAAGGTTGCTTAGAGGACATCATAAGCTTTCTAAAAAGTCTAAGAACACATCTCTAGGGTCAAAATTGAGAGAGTTATGAATTGGCCAAGTTGACCCTTTTTGCAAAATTGCCAAAAGTCAAATGTGTCCAAAATTGCATTTTTTGCTAAACGGGCCCAACTTTTTACGCTTGCACTGAGTTTGTAATGTGATCCAAGGCCATGAGCCCCTCCACTTGTCATTATTTTATTTTTGTTATTTATTTTGATTTTATTTCATTTAAATCAAATAAAATCAATATAAAATAATGAAAATATCAAAAATCAATTAAACCTTGAGATTTTGTGCATGATTAGAGTCATTATATAGCTGGAGACAAGATCAAATTGTGCAAGGCTTCATATGGGCAGAAAATGATTGAAAATGCTTATTTTGGAAAGATTTGGTGCAAGGAATAAATCATTGATCAATCTTCATAAATGGCAAAGATTGGATGCAAACTTGAACCCTAATGCACTCTATATAGATAGTGAACAAAGGCAGACCAAAAAGAGAGAGGTTGGAGGCGTGAAAAGTCAGAAGAAAAGTTCAATTTTTCAAAGAAAAAGGTTAATCGAATCTTGCTCTGTGGGTCGTTTCAAGCGCTTCAAAAGATCAATTCAGATTCTTGGATCATCCCTGGAGCCAACAAGATCGTTTGCAAGGCCTGGGACACTCAGAATCACCCTGTGATGTTCATACGGTTTGCCTATTTTCTTGAAATCGAATATAGTAATTCTGGCATATTTAGCATGATTGATTGGCATATTTATAATCTTTGAGATGTTTGAACATGACACTATAATTCAATTGCATTTTTAACGCCTGTATTTGCAGATGCCATGGCTAGGGTTTGTTCTTTGTTTTCAGGGGTTTCTTATACAGGAGAAATTGGGCATTGATAATGGTACCATGATGCTTGTGAGGTTGAAACGAGTTGATTGGTACCATTAGGTTTCATTTATCATGCACGTACAGGATTTTTGAAATGTACAGGGGCTATACCTACGCTTGATGTCTGTAGGTAAAAGTTACAAAACCTAACACGACGGTTGAGAGGAAGACGATAATACGTGGCGCTCCCTGACTTTCCAGTTTGAATTTCGCGTGTTTTAAAGTTTAAAATTTTGTTTTCATTATATAATATTTGTGTATTATTGTATATACAACTAAATCAGCCAGCTCAGTTGGCAAGCATGCAAGGGAAGAATGCATAAGGACCTGGGTTCGATCCCCAGGTCCCATATTTTCTTCATATCATTTTTCAATGAAGGACCAGGTACGCCTCATGCCCCATAATCCACCATGTGCTACCAGGATCTGACCATCCAATCCACAAATGCTTCATATCCAACGCCTTCCCCCTGGAGGACCACCATGCGCCTCAGTCAAACGTGCACATGGGATTGGGCAAAGTCAAGAAGGCCAGGAGTTTGTTGGACCAAGAAAATCAGATTCAAACCCCCCACATTTGCTAATGCAGGCCCATCTCTTCACTTTTTTTATTTCTTTGTTTTTTTCTTTTAATTATTTTGCTTAATTATTTTTAACAAAATTAATCTTTTTTTCACAAAATCATAAAATCAAGAGTTCACAAAAATTAGAATTAGGTTTTTTTAAATCAAATTTAATTTAATTTAGTTTAATTTAATTTAGGGAAATTCTAACTTTTTTTATAATTAAAGCCAATTAGAAAAATTAGGGTTAGACTCTTGATTTAATTTTTCTTTCTTTCTCAAAATAAATACAAAAAATAGGTTGTTTAGAATTAATTAATTAATTATTTTTATTAAATTTAAAATTAATTAGAACCTAATTTCTAATTCAATTATCTCATTACTTTCTCAATAACAAAACATGACAAAAAGCATTTTTTTAATCAAGTACACTTAGGTTTAGTCAAGGGTCAAAACCCTAATTATCTTGTATTCGATTCATCGCGCGTGTTTATTATTTTTTGCAATATTGATGTAACTGTCCAGGGTATGTAATAGTTTAATCTAGGACTTTCTTTTATTTATCGTCTTTTGCGGGTTTTTGGCTATGTAATTAATCCCATCCCCGAAGCCTTTTAATAACGTAGGTTTACTTTCTCGCATTTTAATTCTCGCAAATATTAACTGCTTAGATGTATGTTGATAGGATTGTATGACAAGATTGCATGATAATTTTAATACAGTTAGAAAACCCTAATATGCAAAGATAAATAACTGAAACTAATCACTCGCACATATCACTCTTAGGGTATACTCTCACTTCGGTTGCCTTCGGTAAACGATCATTAAGTATAGGGTGTCTTAGTGGTTGCCCTCCTGTCTAAACAAAGATCAAATGTCCCGTTCGGAAATGTTGCCTCGGAAATGTTGCCTTGGAAATGTTGCCTCAGAAATGTCGCCTCGAATATGATCTTAATACTTTAGGGTTATTACTAAGACATCCTAATATTGCTTTAGTGATCGTACGTCCCTTACGAATTGACCCTTACAACTCCAATGACGGTGCTACCTATTTCTCAATAATAGGATAGCGTTGTCTAAAGGAAACGAGAATATAAACGATCTTTTTTCGAGTAGGTAGATGCTAGTAGGTACTTGCTCAAATCAAACTTTTCACACTTACACTCTTCAAAACAATTTTCAAAACAACTTCGTCACACCTTTGAGGACTGATACAACGGTTATCACGAAGTCAAAACTTTTCAAAACAAAGCACATACACAAGCAATTTAAAAAAGATGAGCAAGTACCTAAGAGACCATGGAAAACCATGGATATAAAGGGTGCTAACACCTTCCCTTTCTATAATCTACCCCCCGTACTTAGAATATCTCGAAAAAGGATTTTTTCTGTACTTTTTTCCTTTCCGGTTGGATGAAATAAAATTCGGTGACGACTCTTGCTTACCGCGACATTTTGCAAACACAAAACGCAAAATGCAAACCAGCATTTTCAAAATAGTCGGTTCTGCCACTGTATCACAGAACTGACGACTCTACTGGGGAAAGTATAAGTGGGGTATACCTTAGGATCTAGTTCATCTTGATTATTTCTCTTGATTGCTTTGATTGCTTTACTTTAAGAGTTTTGTTTGGGAGTTACTATAGATCCTAACCCGGATCTGGGGACACCTTTTAGGTAAGTAGCAATAAAATGTGAGGGAATTGTACAGCATAGACCGATACAGTTGAAGCAGTAGCTACATTGATATGGCACATTGGTTGGTACTGGTATCCCTTGTGGAGAAACGAGGAGAATACGGGGCCGCTGCGTGGTGTCGTTAAGCATCAACTTACCTTAGAACCCTTAATCGACCAACTTGGCCTTTAGAAAGTAGTGAGATAGCCGACCTCGGTGTAAAACTGAGAACTGGTTGATACTCGATGCTACACTCATTGAGACCATACTCTCAAGATAGTTCCGGCCGCAAGAAAAGATTGCGTGAGCTGAAACCATGACCGATGGAGGATGGTAAATGATATTGAGATCCTCTAGAACCCGATTACTTTTGCTAGGACAGGTTGAAACCAACTAAACTTCAAGAGGTTAATACCTTTGACCTCATGCAAGCCTTAAACTTAAGGGCTTTGTGTGACTTGTTTCTCTTTGCCATGCCTGTTATCTGATATACATGTTGTTGTTTTTATCATGACATCATGCATCATAACATGGATTCATATTTAATTATACTAACCATTTCAAAGACCAAGGGAATTTATCTTTGTTTTGTTTTGCAGATTATGGCTTCCGTGCGCAGAAATACCATCCGCGTCAACTTTGTGCAAATACCTGCTCAACTTAAAGTGTTAGCCTCGAGAGTTTCCGAGACTTCTATGTTCATTAAGAGACATGGTCAACTTCTTAGCCTGGTTACTTCAAATCTTGATGAGCAGATGATGAGTGTACTTTTCCAGTTTTCGATCCTGTGCATCATTGCTTCACCTTTCCAGATTACCAGCTGGTTCCCACCTTGGAAGAGTTCTCTCACCTATTGGGTATATCCATCCTTGAACAGGTACCCTTCACAGGTATGGAAGAGTTTCCTAGACCAGAACCTCAGCTCTGCATCTGAAACGGGCTGATGTAGTATCCAATTGGGAAACACGAAGCAGGGTCGAAGGTTTCTTAGCCAAATTTATGATAGACCAGGCTCAGCTATTCTGGGATAGTTTGGATTTTCAGGATTTCGAAGATATCTTGTCTCTCCTTTTCTATGGTTTGGTTCTCTTCCCGAATCCAGATTCCTTTGTAGATGTGAATGCTGTCAAGATTTTCCTTTCTCGCAATCCCGTGCCTACCCAGCTGGGTGATATCTTGCATGCCCTCTATACTCGTACCGTGTGAAGAAGAGGGACTCTTATGTGTTTCATGTCGTTGCTGTCGAGGTGGTTTATTTCGCACCTCCCTAAGTTTGTGCTGAAGAACGAAGAAGGTTTGGGTTGGTCCTATAGGATAATGTCACTTGCCCATACAGATATTCTTTAGAGCTCTCGGGCTATGGAAGACACTGCTGTTATTGATCGTTGTGGGGGATACCCTAATGTACCATTGCTTGGAATCAGAGGGGGTATAACCTACAATCGTTGTCTAGCTTTGCGACAATTTGGTCGTGCTCGGAGAGATAGTCCCCACGAGCTGCTTCTTGAGGATATTGCATTTGACTACAAGGAAGACGTTGAGGAGCATCTCCAGAGGTTTATATGAGCTTGGGGCATGGTGAACAGATCTGACCCCCAAGAGCTGGGACCAAGGACTTCCCTTCCTATGCAGCCTTACCTCCAATGGGTCCGAGCTCATGCCCAGAAGCTTGGGATGCCCTATGAAGCCGTATTTCCAGTGATTGTGGAGCCCGCTAATGAAGAAGGTGTTCCTTACACGGTTCTCTATCCTTACATGCCCACTGATCCTGGGGAGTTGCGAAGGTCTTGGATTCAGCTGAAGGATTAGCGGGATACTTACCGAGAAAAGTACCATGAGCAAGAAAGGAAGATTTTGAAGCTCACCAGACAGCTCGAGGAAGAAAGAGTGATCAATGACTACATCGGCACAAAGAGGAAGCGTCCATGGGACTTTTGATTTTTCTTTTATAGTTTTAGATTTGTTTTCCATTTACTTCTTTGTAACGCCTTAAAGGCATTGTTAAACCTTTTACAAGTTAATCTAATAAAGTTTGTTTATTTTTGGTTTGCAAATTTAAATTTCCCAAAGTCTTTGAAATCATTACATACATCCCATCATCATGCACACCATTACAGGTACCATTACAGGTTTCTCATCTTCTTCGCTATTTATTTCAGCAGAAATGTCTTCTGATCAAGCCATCAAAGATCTTCAGGCACAGAATGCCCAATTCCAACAGATGTTCTTAAGTTTGGCTAAAGGGTAAGAGGATTTGAAGACCCTGGTTCTGAAAGAGAAGAAGATGAAGAACAAGGTTGGTATTCTGAACATGGGCAGAAGATTCAGAGAAAGGATAAGACAATTAGCTGATCTGACCTCCTCATCCAAGGACGGGGAGAACTAAGAAAGGGTAAAGGACCCTAGTCCAGCAGTTTCTGATAACGATACAGATTACGATGATGAGCAATATCCTCCTGCTGAGGATAGGTACAAGTATCTAGAAGACCGTCTGAGTGCTATGGATATTCAGAAGATCCCTGGTTTGGATTTCGGAGAACTAGGACTAGTTTCGGGAGTGGTGATCCCTCATAAGTTCAAAGCTCCGGTTTTTGCCAAGTACGATGGAGTATCCTGTCCAAAACTCCATCTCCGCTCGTACGTCCGAAAAATCCAACCTCACATTTTTGATAGAAATTTGTGGGTGCATTTCTTTCAATATAGTCTGTCAGGGACTCAGCTTGAATGGTTTTATCAGTTGGAAGGAGCCAGTGTCCGGAACTGGGAAGACCTTGCTGCTGCTTTTTATAGGAAATATCAATATAACGCCGGCCTTGCTCTCACCCGTACTCAGCTCCAGGGTATGTCTATGGGTGCAGGTGAAGGCTTTAAGGATTATGCTCAGAAGTGGAGAGACTTAGCTGGAAGAGTCCAACCCCTTTTTTCTGATAGGGAGTTGGTCGATATGTTTCTAGGGACGCTATCTGGTCCATTTTCCAATCACTTGATCGGTAGTTCGTCATCTGGGTTTACTGAGTTGATTTTGACTGGAGAGAGAGTAGAAGCTGGCATTCGAAGTGGTAAAATACAGAAGGATGCTTCATTAAGTGCAGTAAAGAAGCCTTTCACCGGTAAGAAGGAAGCTAGTGTAGTCTATGGCCCGAGGAGCCAAAGCAGACCTGAACACCGTCAAACAGTAAATGTTGTAGTGATATCAAGACCTGCAGTTGCTCCACAATGCAACAATCAGCAAAGGGTGGAAAGACCACAACGACAGTTTACCCGTATCAACATGACTTTGGTTGAAGTTTTGCCTCATCTATTAAAATCCAACTTGGCAACCTTGAAAGAGACTCCCAAGAATCCTAACACTGCTTCTCCCAAATACAATCCCAACGCGCGGTGCGCCTACCATTCAGAGGTCCTAGCCACGACACAAAGGACTGCTAGGCTCTGAGGAATAAAGTGCAAGATTTGCTGGAAGCTAAAGAGATTGAGTTTGATGCTCCGGAAAATCCCAACGTTATAACTGCTCTTATGCCCAAGCATGGTCGTGGAGTCAATTCTATGGACACCGATTTGTTTGTAACCTCTGTGGAAGAGATCTCTACTCCTTTGATGACGGTTAAGAAGAATTTGTTGTTGGCCAGTTTATTTCCGGGTTGTGGTGAAGGTTGCCACATGTGTTCAATTATGCCTTCCAGTTGCTGTTTATTGAAGTCAGGTGTTCAGCGCCTGATGGACAATAAGGAAATTTTGTTTGAGAAGACTATGATTCCGTTTGAAGATGTTGCCATTATCACCATTTCCGCCAACCCTTCCAAGGTTTCCTCGAGAAAACCTGTTAGGGTTACACCCATTCCAAGAATTTCTCCGTTAATAATCACTGCTCCGGGTCCCATCCCATATACCTCAGATAAGTCTATCCCATGGCATTACGGTGCTGATGTATATTACCATGGTGTTAAATAAGATTTGAGGGCTGAAGAAGCCGATATGGATATCAGTGATATTGTTGGGACAAGCAAGGTCACCAGAAGTGGAAGACTCTTTTCTCCCGAGATTTCCCCTCCGACTATCCACAAACCTGTTGTCATTCCATCTGCTATTACATTAACTACTGTCCCAGTTTCTACTCCAGTTATCACCCCTGTCGCCGAGCCATCTGGGACTCGGGGCAAAGAAATCACAGGTGAGCCTTCCCGGACGGAGGCACCTAAAAAGATCATTGTAGAAACCTCTAAACAAGAAATAGAGAAAATTTTGAAGATTATCAAGAAGAGCGACTACAACATAGTCGAGAAACTGGGGCAGACCCCGTCAAAAATCTCCATGTTGTCCTTGTTGTTGTGTTCTGAAGCACATGCAAAGGCTTTAATTGCATTCCTTAAAATTGCGCATGTGCCGCAGGAAACTTCAGCCGATCAATTCAAAGATTGCATAGCTAGCCTGACTTCCGAAAATGGGTTGGGTTTCTCAGATGCATATCTGACTGCTAATGGGAGAAATCATAATTATGCTTTGCACGTCTCGATCGAGTGCAGGGGCACCACTATGGCCCATGTACTGGTGGATACCGGGTCCTCATTGAATGTTCTACCAAATAAAGCATTAGACCTCCTGGACTGTGAAGGTTTGATTTTAAAGCCGAGCAATATTGTGGTCAGGGCTTTCGACGGGTCAAAGAGAATGGTGCACGGGGAGGTGGGCATCCCTGTTAAAGTTGGCTCTCATACTTTTGCATCCACCTTCTATGTGATGGATATCATACCATCATATTCTTGTTTGCTGGGTCGCCCTTGCATTCATAAGGCTGGGGCAGTGACTTCCACGCTCCATCAAATGCTGAAATATCCGGTGAAGGGGAAGATCGTCACAGTGCAAGGTGAGGAGGAGTATATGGTGAGTCATCTCAATTCCTTTTGCTACGTGGAGATTGATGGGGAATTCGTCGAAACCCCTTGTCAGAACTTTGAAGAGGTCCCTCAAACTTTAGCGTCAACTGAAGTTGCTACCAACAAACCTCCGCTAAAGATGGCTTCTCTCAAGGACGCCAGGGCTGTAATTGAAGAAGGTGGGTGTACCAATTGGGGTCAGCTCCCTGATTTCACGCACAAAATGACAAATTTGGTTTGGGCTTTACTACAGGTGCTCAAAGGGTTGTTAGCCACGCACGAATTGGAAGACCTCCTCTGCACATCACTAATCAGGGAATTAATGCAATTGAAGATGGTGAAGAAGATTCAGATATCGACAGCTGGATCTACCCAACAACCAATGGTGGATTGAACAACTTTATGACAAAGGACTTCATAACTGTTTCTTTTATTCCACAGTAATTGACTTTTGTTTTAAGAGTTGTAATAAACAGTTTGAAACTTTACGGCCTGGTGCCTTGCCCGAGGCACCTTGGCTTTGCTTGTGAGGGCTTATTATTTGGCATTTTCATATATCATTAATAAAACATTGGACGTTTCTTGCATTACAAATTTTGCGCTCTTTGTTTTTCTTTTCTGTCTCCCACTCTATCAAAACAGCTATTCTCTTACACACACTCACGTATCATAATGCAGATCCATATCCACTCTGGATCCTATTGATAACAATTCTGCTACTGTCAATTATGACTTCAAAAATCTGATCAACCATGCCGAGGACGAAGATGAGGATGATTGTGAGGTACCTGGAGAGCTTGCTAGACTGTTACTGCAGGAAGAAAGGGCCATACAGCCTCATGAAGAGCCAGTTGAGTCAGTGAATTTGGGTACAAAGGAAGACATGAAAGAGGTTAAGATAGGTGTGAATCTGGAGCCCAGTGTCAAACAACGGTTGATACAGATGCTACGCGACTATATTGAGATCTTCGCCTGGTCCTATAAAGACATGCCTGGTTTGGACACTGATATTGTGGTACACCTTCTGCCGACTAAAGAAGACTGCCCTCCGGTAAAGCAGAAGGTCTGCCGTATGCGCCCTAAAATGTCAGAGAAAATCAAAGCTGAGGTCATGAAACAGTTCGACGCAGGATTCTTAGATGTCACCTCTTATCCGCAGTGGGTTGCCAACGTCCTCCCGGTACCTAAGAAGTATGGTAAAGTACGGATGTGTGTGGACTATAGAGATCTGAACAGGGCAAGCCCCAAAGATGACTTCCCGCTTCCTCACATTGATGTTCTGGTCGACAATACCGCGCATCACAAGATCTTCTCCTTCATGGATGGTTTTTCTGGCTACAACCAGATCAAGATGGCTCCTGAAGGCATGGAGAAGACAACCTTCGTTACACAGTGGGGCACCTTCTGTTACAAGGTAATTCCTTTTGGGTTAAAGAATGCTGGGGCAACTTATCAGCACGCCATGGTCGCTTTGTTCCACAACATGATTCACCACGAGATCGAGGTTTATGTTGACGACATGATAGCCAGGTCCCAGACTGAGGAAGAGCACCTTGATCATCTCTAGAAACTGTTTGACAGGTTGAAGACGTACAAGCTGAGGTTGAATCCAAACAAGTGTACCTTCGGGGTAAGGTCTAGTAAGCTCCTGGGTTTTGTTGTCAGTGACAAAGGTATTCAGGTAGACCCCGTAAAGGTAAAGGCCATACAAGAGATGCCGGTACCCCACACAGAAAAAGAAGTCATAGGTTTCTTGGTACGTCTAAATTACATCGCCAGGTTCATTTCACATCTGACTGCTACTTGTGAGCCAATCTTCAAGCTGTTGAAGAAAGATAAAGTGGTAAAGTGGAATGATGAATGCTAGACTGCTTTCGAAAGAATCAAGGAATACATTCAAGAACCACCAATTTTAATGCCTCCAGTTGAAGGAATACCTTTGATATTATACTTGACAGTGCTAGACAATTCAATGGGGTGTGTGCTGGGGCAGCATGACGAGTCTGGTCGAAAAGAGCATGCTATTTACTACCTTAGCAAAAAGTTTACCGACTGTGAGACCCGATACTCATTTCTCGATGTTGTACCCCAAAATTTTCCCTCTAATTTCATCAACATTTCTCATCACAAGGCTCTTGGAACTCAAGACCATGCTAGGGTTTGCTCTGCTCAAGACACCTCCTTGCACTTTGACCTAAATTAGGGTTTGAGTTTGCACAGGGATTTTTGGACCTTCAATACCCAAATTGACTTTCATACTTCATGTTGGACTCATAAGTTTGTCCATACCAAGTTTCAAGCTTTGAATCAAATTTTTGCCCAGTCAATTGGACAGTGGACCTAGAAATCAGTTGTATTGAGGAAAAAGTCAGCTGTGGCCAATTTACAGTCAAACCTCATGAATTTTGACCCACATCAACATTATGAACTCATATGAACCATTTTATCAAGTTTGGACCATAATTCCACAGGAAATTTGATCAGATCACCAAAAGGGCAAAATGGTCATTTTTAGGGTTTTGACTGTACAAAGGCAATTTCTGACTGTTTGACCTAGTCAATGGCAAATTAAGCTCAACCATGGACTCAAGGATTCAATGACATCATCTTGACTTATTCAACAAGTTCAAAAGATCTCAAATGCATGGGATTGACAGATGAATTTTTCAGTCAACTGATCAAAATTTGACTGTACACTGAAAAGTCAAACTTTAACTTTTTGGTCAAAATCAAGTGCCAAGGGTCATTTTTCATCAAGATGTGTCAAATTATGAAAATTGTTCATCAAGAATCCCAAAATTGCAAATTAGGGTTTGAAATTGAAAATTTTCACAACTTAGAATTTTTCTAAGTTATGAAATTTTCTTAATTTTTCCTAACTTTGTCCCACATTTTAACCATGATGCAAATGGATTCAAACAAAACTTACAACATGAAAGTTGTAGTCCTCCACAAAGTCTACAACTTTTATTCACAAAGTTTTCTCAAAAGAAGCTTTTATCTCAAGTTATGATTTTTGGAACAAGGGTCCCTAAAAGTTTTAACTTAGAGAAATTTTGCCCTAGTTTAGGCAGGATTTTGACCCATCTTCTTGGCCATTTTTCATATAGTTCCACTTGGAGTATCAAGTTTCATTTCAAAGATGGATTATATAGCATGTTGCAAGCTTTCCAAATTGTCCAAGAACTCTTCAAACACATTTGTGGTTAGGGAGAATCGAATGCTTGAAGTTGGAAAAAACTCACTTTTGATCCATGGCATTTTCATGTTGACACAAGTTGCAAATCTGTCCAAACTTGCTTTGTACTTGATTACAGGTCTCTTAACCCTTCAACACTCAAAAATTTAATTCAAACTCATTGGTTTAAGATGTTATTCTGATCATTAGAGGTTTGCACAATGAATAAATCCATTTTTGGCAAATTCTATTTCTTGAGTCATACACCAAGCCCTTTGCTGCAAACAAAGTTCCCTAATGTCAGGAAAAGTTTAACCACTTTGAGCAGCTAGAGTACAAGCCAGTACAACCATAGCATTGTCAACTCTCATTTCTTACTTCAAAACCAAGAAACTTGTAAAATACAATAGAACTTGAGCATCTGATATAATCAACTATTGCCAACATTCCAAACAGGTTTTGAACATCCCTTTGAGCCAGAAACACGAATTGTTGAACCCTCAAGCCTTCCAAAACCACACACAAAGCACCATTTCAAACAATTTAAAAGCAAAGCAAGTGATCTAAACAAGTAACTAAGAGCCCATGGATAACCATGGATGAAAAGGGTGCTTGCACCTTCCCTTTTCATAATCTACTCTCCGAACCCAAGAAAACATCTCAAAGGTCTTTCCTGTGCTTTTTGACCTTTCCTTAGGATAAAATAAAAAGTCGGTGGTGACTCTTGCTAAACCGAAACATTTGCGAATACAAACGCAAAACCTCAAGTCAGTTCTCCCACCGTATCACAGAACTGGCGACTCTGCTGGGGAAAACATTAAAAGTGGAGTAACCTTAGGGTTTAGATCACCTTTGCATGCTTATCTTGATTGATTTGATTGCTTTACATTTGGTTCTCTTGTTTGGGCTTGAAATCCTCTACCCGGATTTGGGAAACATTCATAGGTAAATAGCAATACGTTGTGGAAACTGTGCGGGGTATATCGACATGGTTGAAGCAATAACTATATTAGTGCGACATATTTGTGAGTACCGGTAGCCTTTGAGTCAATCAAAGAGAATACGGGGCCGCTGAGTGATGTCATGAAGCACTAATGAACTCTTAGAACCTTACTTGACCATCTTGGCCTTTTATTAGGGGTAGTGAGATGACCGACTTTGGTGCAGTCTGAAGTTGGTAGATACTCGATACTACACTCATTGAAGGTTGTTTTCTTGGAATATTTTGGTCGCCAGTTAAGTGGCTAAACCAAAACAATAAACACAGAAAATAATCCAATGATATTGAGCTCCTTAGAACCCGGTTACTATTTATAGGACAGGTTGAGCCAACTAACTTCAAGAGGGTACTTACCCATGAAACGTCATGCAAGCCTGAAACTAGGATCTTGTGTGATTTGCTTGTACATGTGTTTGTGCATACATCATGAACATCATAAAACATCATATGCATCCACTAACCATTTCAAGGGTTTGGATCTTCATCTTTGTTCTTGTTTTACATGTCATGGAATCTCTTCGCAGGAAAACAATTCAAGTCAACCTTGTGAGAATCCCTCCTCAACTAAATGAGCTTACTTCCAAGATTCCATAGAATTCTCCCTTCAGTGAGAGACATGTTAGGCTTCTCAGCTTGGTCAACTCCAACATTGAAGAAGACATGGTGAAAGTTCTCTTCCAGTTCTTTGACCCCCTACACCACTGTTTCACATTCCCTGATTACCAACTAGTACCTACTTTGGAGGAATTTTCTCAACTCCTGAGAATTCCTATTCTTTATCAACTACCCTACAACGGTACGGAAAAAGAACCAAAGCCTGAAGATGTTGCTCAAGCATTACACTTGCAACCATCTGATATCAAAGGTCATTGGGAAACCAGAAGTGGTGTCAAGGGTTTCTTGGCAAAGTTTCTGTTTGAGAAGGCACAAGACTACTAGAATTCTCTAGATCTACAAGCTTTTGAAGAGATTGTAGCACTTCTCATCTATGGGTTGGTCTTGTTCCCAAACCCTGATCAACTTATAGATGTGAATGCTATCAAGATTTTCATATCTCGGAATCCTGTGCCTACATTGCTTGGGGACATCCTACACTCATTTTACACACGAACAATGAGGAAAAGAGGTGTTCTCATGTGTTGTACTCCTCTTCTAGCAAGGTGGTTTATTTCTCACCTTCCCCAATCAGTTTTGAAAAATGAGCAGGGTTTAAGGTGGTCACAACGGTTGATGATCCTCACACATTCTAATGTTCATTGGTGTTATCGGTCCAGAGAAAATGTCATCATCATTGATCGTTGTGGGGAATTCCCTAATGTCCCACTACTTGGCATTAGGGGAGACATTACCTACAACCCCTGTTTAGCTCTAAGGAAATTTGGATATGCTTGGAGGGATGACCCTCATGATATGATGATTCCTGACCTAGTTTTTGACTTCGACAATGATGCGCAAGGACTTCGACAAAGGTTCATCAGAGCTTGGAGGATGCCCAACAAAGTGGATAGTAAGACACTGGGGCACAAGAATTCCATCCCCCTTGAGCCTTACCTCAAGTGGGTATGAACCCGCGCCCAGAATCTTATGATGTCATACCCTCACATTATCCCCGTGATCAAAGAGCCTGTTATGGAAGGAGAGGTTCCATACACCCTCCTACATCCAGACATGCCGACATCATTGGAAGAATTGCAAAAGAGTCAGATCCAACTCAAAGAAGAACAGAATACTTTTGAAGCCAACTTCTATGCCAGTGAGAAGAAGGTTTTGGAGCTTACCCGCCGACTTCATGAGGAGGAAACTCTCAACACTTACATCGCACCAAAGAGGATGCGCAATGTATTTTTACATTAAGAATTTTGTAATATTTTGCCCATGGGGCATTTATGTACTAACAAATTTCTTCTTAATATGACGTGTGTTCTTTTTGTTTGCAACAAATTTGAATTTCTGAATCCTTGAATGCATTACATGAATAACATATCATTCATCATATGCATAAACAGGTCTTCGCACCAGGTTTCCTTATCTTTCTGCTGTTTATTTCAATAAAATGGATTTGGAGCAGACGGTTAAGGATCTGCAAGCACAGAATTCACAATTCCAGCAACTTCTCACTACCTTAGCAAAGGGTCAAGAGGACCTTAAAGCACTATTGGAGAAAGATAAAGAGAAAAAGAAGAAAAGGCTTGGTGTGGCCACTATGGGAAGAAGGTTTGAAAACCATGACAGAAAAGTTCTCGAGTTCCCCTCGATGTCTGATGAAGGGGTTGGTAAAGGAAAAGGAATTGCGATGCCTTATGAATCTGAAGTTGAAGAAGAAGAAGAGGAAGAGGATGAAGATTACTCCGAATAGCAATATCCCCCGGCGGATGATAAGTATAAAAATCTTGAGGATCGGTTGGCATCCATGGAGTTGCAGAGGGTACCTGGTTTAGATTTCGAAGAACTAGGTTTAGTCGCTGGGATCGTCATTCCTCCCAAGTTCAAAGTACCTACATTTGCTAAGTATGACGGTTTGTCCTGTCCAAAGATGCATCTGAGGTCCTACGTCAGAAAGATCCAACCTCACTCCTCTGATAAGAATCTTTGGATACACTTTTTTCAAGACAGTTTGTCAGGCACACATTTGGACTGGTTCTATCAACTTGAGAGATCTGAGGTTCATAACTGGGAAGATTTAGCTGCTGCTTTCTACCGACAATACCAATACAACGCTGATTTAGCGCCTACTCGTACTCAACTACAGAGTATGGGTATGGCTTCTAATGAAGGATTTAAAGAGTATGCCCAAAAGTGGCGTGATCTGGCTGGAAGGGTGCAGCCACCATTATCGGATAGAGAGCTGGTTGACATGTTTTTAGGGACCCTGTATGGCCCTTTCTTTAATCATTTAATCGGGAGTTCATCTGCATGATTCACCAAATTAATTCTGACCGGTGAAAGGGTCGAGGCTGGCATTAAAAGTGGTAAAATTCAGAAGGATGCCTCCGCTTCCAATGCTATTAAGAAGACCTTCCCAGCTAAAAAGGAAGTTTCTGCCGTTCACAATCAGAGAAATCAAGGAAGAATTGAGCACCGACCAACGGTGGGGGCTGTGATGATCCAAAACTCCTCGGCTGATCAACTTCAAAGCAGTCAACCAAGATCAAACCAGCAAAGGGTAGAAAGGCCACAATGGTAGTTCACCCGAATAAACATGACACCGGCTCAAGTCCTCCCTCATTTGTTAAAGCTGAATCTCACCAATTTGAAAGAAGCGTCGAAAAACCCCTGAAATTCTGGCTGCAGATACTCAATGTCACGATCAATGTTATGACACCATATCTGACTTTCTACAAGACAGTAAATACAAAAACAGTAAAGAACACAGTCAATTGTTTACCCAGTTCAGTGTGCAACAACACCTACTCTGGGGGCTACCAAGCCAGGGAGGAAATCCACTATAAGAGATATTAATTCAGGAATAAACCAACCAGTTTATCTCCTTCACTTAAGACCTACCCAATGCAACTTCAATCTAAGTATAACTTAAACCTGAGTTCCTACTCACTCCCCCTCAATCACAGCAGTGATACTTAAAACAATTGACTAATGATTTTATGAAGACACTCTTCAAAACATACACTTGATTATGCTTCACAGCTTTTTAATCAAGCAACACAAACACTCTTGCTTCACAGCTTTGAGTGATACATAAACCTAACTTGACTTTGCTTTAAAGCTTTAGTCAAGAGACACAAAACACTCTTGCTTCAAAGCTTTGAGTGATACAAAACCCTTACAATTAAAACCTATTCCAAGTCACTTATCACAATGATACTTGCTTGGATTACAATAGTTAAAACTATACAGCTTCTAAATGATCTTTTGTCAAAAAGGGATAAATTCCAAACAGCAGCCCTGTTGAATATATAGCAACTGCTTCTTCAGTTAGGGTTTCCACAAAAAGCTAGGGTTAATTCCGTTTGACCTTAAGACTTGGTCACAAGACTTTATCAATCAGGTTAGGGTTGAGCTAGGTTAACCCCAAGTCCACGAGAGATTCTGTTCTGGAAAGACTGAGTCATTTTCCTGAAAAAACTCAGAATTAACCAAACTGCATAACTGTTAGTTCAGAACAGGATGTCTTAACATTTGTTATGACATCTGAATTCCTGTTTACTGATTTTGGTAAATGTGATCATTTTGCAAAATGCTCAGATACACACTCATAAACATCAGTACCTGTATACCACTATTTTTCTGCAAAGGTACCTAATAAACCAGTACCTAATAAATCAGAATGTTATGACATTAGTCATGACATTCACACACCTGGTTTTACCAAAAATGCATGCCAATACCTAAACAACTACAAACTCCCCCTTTGGCAGATTTTTGGCTAAAGCCCCTAAGCAATCAGAGACTAGATAGCAGCAGAATAAATATGACTGCAGAAAAATATAGTGTTTATCAAGTAATTAACCACAAAATATCTCCCCCTCTTTAGCCACAAATGGGCCAAAGATTACATGTACTTAAATGTTTATACAGTCATCCCGAAAAAGTAATGAAAACAACAACTAAAAACTGAACACACTTGCAAACTCCACCAGGAACCAGCAGCAACTCCACCAACCTTTAAGCACTGTCCCCTTCAGAGGAGCTACTTTCTTCAGTATTGAGTTGATCTTCAGCAGCACCCTCTTCCCTTCTGTTTCCTTCAGCCTCCTCCTATTCTAACCTGGAAATTAGGTTTTCTAGAGTCTTTTTCCTAGTCTCCAGCTCTTTGCAGGTCTCTTTCAGTACAGCTATAACATCAGATGTTTTGGACTGAGTCTTTACAGATGATGTCTCAGCTGATGTTATAACAATATCAGGAACATGAGATCCCTGAAAAAGCTTGTAGTGTAACCCAAGAGCAGGAGCTCTTTTGCAAGCAGTATCTCTTGCCACCAGGATATCAGGGTATTGTGCAAGGATAATTCCACAAAGGAGGGAGGGAAAGGCAATAGGGCCTTTGACAGCATAACTACCAGCATGTTTTAAAGTTTGTTCAAAAATATACCTGCCATAGTCAAAATCAGTCTTGGTTCCCACAACATAAATAAATCTCCCCAATCCTGTGGAGATAGTTGATTTATTGTTTGTAGGGACCCAGTTGGCTGCACCAATCTTGTGCAAGATGGCAAATTTCATGCTTAGTTTGCTGGCATTCAGCTTGCCTTTCAAGGGCCAGCACTTGACTTGTCTTGCTGTGATGGTTTGACAAACTTCATTGTCAGTGACTTCCAGTTCAGGGCAATCCTCATTTGATCTTCCAAGAAATTTGTTAATTTCTGATGGAGAGAAATTAACCCTTCTTCCTCTAACATAAACACATTCAAAGTCAGCTGACCTTCCATCAGCACATTCATCAGACAAGTTCACTATAAATTCCTTGACCAGATTTTCATAGCACTTGGTAAATTTTACCACAGTCTTCATCAGTCCAGCAGTTTTAATCAGGTCCATGATTTCCTTGCAATCCATGGCACCATTGTTTAGCTCTCTTTCTAAAGCTATTCTCTTCAAGCAAACATACTTCCATCTGTTGGCATTGTTAGGATGGTGAAAAGAGATGTTGTCTGTTGGAACTTCAGGGACTCTAGCCATTTTGCTGGAAGGGAGTTTCCTTCTGATAGAAATTTCTTCAGCCTCAATTTCAAATTCTGATTCCTCATCAGAATCAAAAGACTCAGGTTCTTTTCTCTTCTTTGTAATTGGTTGTCTTCCAGTATGCACTTGGGCTTTCACCTTCCCTTTGGACAGACCAGTTTTCACAGATTCTACCCCAGTCTTGCCTTTAGCCTTGGATTTCTTATCAGCGGGTTTCTCTTTGGTCATACATTTTGCAGCATTCTGATTACCCTTTCTTTTCATCATTCTCCTAGCTATGCTAGGGTTTACATTGGCAATTAGTTCATTGTCTGAGTATTCCTCATCCACATCAATGACAAGTGGATCAACAGTCTTCTCTGAAGGGTTCTGAATATCATCAAGGATTTCAGATGATTTCTAAATGTTGTCATTTGGTGTCACAACATTCTCAGAGACATCTGCATTTGCTTCAACATTTGGGCTTGCTGATTCTTGATTTAATGGGACAGAAATCCCCGGTACATAGTGGTTTTCGCTTAGTATTCTTGTAACAAGCCTAGCAATTGCTTGATGTACTTGAGCTGATCCTTCCCTATTTGGTACAGAAGAAGAAGGATGAGAAGGATTACCAGAAGCAGTAGCTTGAGATCTTCCTGCATGCCTAGTTCTCAGCTTTTTGACTTTGGAGGGGTCAGTTGCCATTTCTCTGAGAGGAGTGATCTCCAGGACTTCAGAATCTATGCATGTGGTGATTGATCGAGAATCTTGATCAGATGATGAAGATGAAGTGGTCGCCTTGGTTGAAGATGATGTTTGAGACGTTTTGATTGACTTAGAGCACCATTAGCAATTTGAGAGAAAACTTTGATTGAGAGAAAGGAATAGGTTGCAAAGTCGAGAGAGGTAGGAGGCAAATGAGAGTCTATTCAACTTCTTAATAATTTTGAAAGAATTGGAAAAACATATGATTAACCCACTAAAAATAGACTTAACAAAAATAACTCCTTCAACCCTTTCTTTAAGCAAAATTAATTGCTATAATTTCTCATGTTGGCAAATACCCATCTTACCCCTCAAGTTTTCAAGTTGATTTCCATCAAGAGCCCTGGTAAAAAAATCAGCCAGCTGTAGCTTAATGACACCATGTTCCAGTTTAATTGTCTTCTTCTCTACAAGGTCAATGTGCTTGGTCCTGCTATGCTGAATAGGGTTCTTGGAAATATTGATTGTATTCAGATTGTCACAATACAATGTCACAACATCTTGTGAGACATTATACTCAGTGAGCATCTGTTTTGTCCAGATAATTTGAGAACAACTACTACCAGCTGCAACTATTTCAGCACATAGTTGAAAAGGCATTCTTTTGACATGGATCATAGCTCTGGCAGATTCTTGTATGATCCTATTTTTCCTTCTGTCAACTCCATTTTGATGAGGAGTTATAGGAGAAGAGACTTCATGACTCATTCCTTCTGAGAAACAGAATTTATTAAACTTGTTGTTTCCAAATTCCTTGTCATGATCACTTCTGATTCTGACAATACATCCTTCTTTTTGAGTTTTTTTGCACAGTTCTCTAAAAACTTCAAGGTTATTCACCACATCATAGACATATCTCTTTTTACCAAGCCTTTCAATTTGATGTTCACCACAAACCCTCCTTTTATCAATTTGCAGTCTTGGAATCCTTCTGACTGCTTCCATAGAGATAGTTCTTTTCATTCTTCTTAGATGAAGATGGCCAAGTTTTTAGTGCCACAGTTTCATCTCTTTTTCTTCTTTGGTAATAGAACACATAGTGGAGTTATTAGTGTTCTCAGGCTGCAACAAGTAACATTTATCTTTAGATCTGATTCTTTTCATTACAACTTCTAGTTTTTCATTAATTACTAGACATTCAGATTTTGAGAAGTTGACCTTGAATCCTAGATCACACAATTGACTGATACTAATGAGATTAGCAGTCAGGCCTTTTACCAATAGTACTTCATTCAGATTCGGAACTTCAGGGCAGTCCAAATTACCAACTCCTTTGATTTCACCTTTAGCACCATCTCCAAAGGTCACATAACTAGTGGTGTAAGGTTTAACATGATTGATAATGTTCTTTATTCCAGTCATGTGCTTAGAGCACCCACTGTCAAAGTACCAGCCTTCCTTTGCATAGACTCTCAGGGAAGTGTGGGCTATCAGGGCAGTAGCCTTTTTCTTCCATTGAGGAGTATGTGGTACCCTTTTTGACTTAGGTTTAACACCTGGGCTCTGATTAGGGTATCCATACAATCTGAAGCAGAAAGGCTTAATGTGACCATACCTCCCACAATGATGACATCTCCATCTTTGGTACTTTTTTCTTCATATATCTCTATTCCTGATGTTGAGAGTTGTGTTGAGACATCTGCTTTGACATTTGTTTAACATGCCTGATCTTCTTGTCTGTACTAGATTTCTTTGCTTCCACAAATCCTAGTCCAGATTTCTTTCCCACATTTTGTCCAACCTGAAGGATCTCTTCCAATTTGTCTGTTCCATTTGTCAGCATCTTGACAGATTTGGTCATTTGGTTCAGTTGTGAGTTCAGCAATTGAACTTCCCCTTCTAGATGACTTATAGTTTCAAGGTCTGCCCTTTTTTCAGCCTCCAGCTTTATGATGAGTTTTGATTGTTTCTCATTCTGCACACAGACTTCAGCACTTCTGATACACAATTTCTTGTAAGTATCATCCAGTTCTTCAAATGTCACTTCTTCATCACTAGTGTCACTTTCAGAGGTGCAAACACCAGTTAGAGCAGTAACTAGTTTGGCAGATTCTTCTTCAGAATTACTTTCTGAATCACAGTCAGACCAAGTAACAGTCATTCCTTTCTTTTGTTTCTTAAGAAAGGTAGGACATTCAGCTTGAATATGCCCATATCCTTCACAACCATGGCATTGAATTCCTCTGCCTTGATTTCCCTTCTCTTATGACCTTGGTCTTCTGCTGGAACTGTCAATGTCAGAGGGAATGTTATGAACATTAGACCTTGACTTTGGATCTATTCTTTTGATGAGTTTGTTGAATTGTCTTCCAAGCATGGCTATAGCTTCTGAAATATTTTCTTCTTCATCCTCCTTGTCTTCATCTTCAGTGTTGGATACAAGTGCTATGCTCTTGTTCTTCTTGTCAACATTTTCAGTGATCCCCATCTCAAAAGTCTGAAGAGACCCAATGAGTTCATCCACTTTTAACTTGCTAATATCCTGGGCTTCCTCTATAGCAGTTACCTTCATTGCAAATCTTTTAGGCAAGGATCTGAGAATCTTTCTCACCAGTTTTTCTTCTGACATCTTTTCTCCCAATGCTCCTGAGGTGTTGGAAATCTCCAAGATGTTCATGTGAAACTCATGAATGGTTTCATCTTCCATCATTTTTAGATTCTCAAACTTGGTAGTCAGCATCTGAAGCCTTGACATTTTTACTTTGGAAGTGCCCTCATGGGTAGTTTTGAGAGTGTCCCAGACTTCCCTGGCCAGTTCATATTGATGTACTAGTCTGAATATGTTTCTATCAATTCCATTGAACAAGGCATTTAAAGCTTTGGAATTACCCAGGGCTAACTCATCTTCTTCTTTACTCCATTCTTCCTCAGGCTTCAGACTGATTGTCCCATCTTTCTCAGTTATGGTGGGATGGTTCCATCCTTTGTCAGCTGCTCTCCAAGCCTTTTTGTCCAGAGATTTTAAGAAGGAAATCATACGAGGTTTCCAGTAGTCATAATTTGTTCCATCCAGAATGGGTGGTCTATTTCCAAAAACTCCTTCTTTGTCCATAGTGCCAGAAAGTGATATCCCTAGATCTCACCCAGTAATACAGGCAGGGTGCCTGCTCTGATGCCAATTGAAATTCTGGCTGCAGATACTCAATGTCACGATCAATGTTATGACACCGTATCTGACTTTCTACAAGACAGTAAATACAAAAACAGTAAAGAACACAGTCAATTGTTTACCCAGTTCAGTGTGCAACAACACCTACGCTGGGGGCTACCAAGCCAGGGAGGAAATCCACTATAAGAGATATTAATTCAGGAATAAACCAACCAGTTTATCTCCTTCACTTAAGACCTACCCAATGCAACTTCAATCTAAGTATAACTTAAACATGAGTTCCTACTCACTCCCCCTCAATCACAGCAGTGATACTTAAAACAATTGACTAATGATTTTATGAAGACACTCTTCAAAACATACACTTGATTATGCTTCACAGCTTTTTAATCAAGCAACACAAACACTCTTGCTTCACAGCTTTGAGTGATACATAAACCTAACTTGACTTTGCTTCAAAGCTTTAGTCAAGAGACACAAAACACTCTTGCTTCAAAGCTTTGAGTGATACAAAACCCTTACAATTAAAACCTATTCCAAGTCACTTATCACAATGATACTTTCTTGGATTACAATAGTTAAAACTATACAGCTTCTAAATGATCTTCTGTCAAAAAGGGATAAATTCCAAACAGCAGCCCTGTTGAATATATAGCAGCTGCTTCTTCAGTTAGGGTTTCCACAAAAATCTAGGGTTAGACCTTAAGACTTGGTCACAGGACTTTATCAACCAGGTTAGGGTTGAGCTAGGTTAACCCCAAGTCCACGAGAGATTCTGTTCTGGAAAGACTGAGTCATTTTCCTGAAAAAACTCAGAATTAACCAAACTGCATAACTGTTAGTTCAAAACAGGATGTCTTAACATTTGTTATGACATCTGAATTCCTGTTTACTGATTTTGGTAAATGTGATCATTTTGCAAAATGCTCAGATACACACTCATAAACATCAATACCTGTATACCACTATTTTTCTGCAAAGGTACCTAATAAACCAGTACCTAATAAATCAGAATGTTATGACATTAGTCATGACATTCACACACCTGGTTTTACCAAAAATGCATGCCAATACCTAAACAACTACAACCCCAATACCTCTTCTCCTTATTATCACTCCAATGCAAAATGTGCATACCACTCTGACAGTGTAGGGAATGATACCAACAACTGTTGGGCTCTTAAAAACAAAATCCAAGACCTGATAGATGCCTAGGAGGTAGAGTTTGATGCTCCTGAAAAACCCAATGTGATATCCGCTCCAATGCCCAAGCACGGTCATAATGTACATGCCGTTATGGAAGACCTTCATGTTACCAATGTTGCTGACCTTTTGACTCTGTTACCAATGGTTAAAGTGAATTTGATGAAAGCCGGGATATTCCCAGGCTGTGGAAAATACTGTTACTTCTTTTCAAACATGCAAGCTGACTGCCCACTGTTGAAATCAGGCATCCAACGCCTGATGGATACCCAAGAGATACTCTTCCAAAAGACTCCTGTTGATACCATCACTCCTGTTACTCCTGCTACCTTTGATACTACAACCAATGACATTGCAATAATAACCATCTCCGACAATCTTCCCAAGACCTGTAAAAGGTCTGTCAAGATTACGCCTGATCCTAAGTTTGTGCCGCTGAAAATCACCATGTCGGGGCCTGTCCCGTATAAATCTAACAAGACGATACCATGGAACTACGGAGGAGAAATCTTCTACCATGGTGTCAAACAGATTGAATCAGTCCAAGAGAATTCCGATGATGAAACCCCTGATATAGGGAATATTGCAGGAACGAGCAAGATAACTTGCAGCGGAAGGATCTTCTCTTTGGAGATTGCTCCTCCACGAGCAATCTTCGGACCCTCGAAAGCTTCTGTGCCTGCTAAGCCATCTGTGCAAATCCCGGTAATTGAAGAATTGGATACTCCTGAGGTTAGACCCTCTGTTGATACTACCGATAAGGGTAAGGGGATACTAGAAGCGCCTATCAGGATGAAGGCTCAGACTGTGGTAATCCCCGAGACCACCCAGAAAGAGATGGAAGAAATCTTAAAGATAATCAAGAAGAGCGACTACGATGTCGTGGAGCAGCTAGGGCAGACCCCTTCCAAAATCTCCATGTTGAATCTCCTACTCTGCTCTGAGGCTCATGCTAAGGCCTTAATCAAATTTCTAAAGACGGCACACGTGCCTCAAGAAACTTCTGCTGACCAGTTTCAAGAGTGCATGGCTAGCCTTACTGCCGATAATGGTCTTGGTTTTTCTGACGCTGATCTGACTCCTAAGGGAAGGAAGCACAACGATGCACTGCACGTCTCGGTAGAGTGCAGAGGGAATACACTTGCCCATGTCCTAGTTGATACCGGTTCATCTTTGAATGTCCTACCGAAAAAGGCGTTGGACAGGCTAGACTGCGAAGGTTTGACTTTAAAACCCAGTAACATCATCGTTAGAGCCTTCGACGGTTCTAAGCGGATGGTTCACAGAGAGGTGGACATCCCAATCGAAGTGGGTACCGAGACCTTCAACTCTACTTTTTATGTGATGGACATCCGTCCTTCATATTCATGCTTGTTGGGAAGACCATGGATCCACTATGTTGGGGAAGTTACTTCCTCCCTGCACCAAATGCTAAAGTATCTAGTTCAAGGTAAGATTATAACGGTTCACAGCGAGGAAGAGTACATGATAAGTCACCTCAACTCCTTCGGCTATGTGGAGTTGGATGGCGAATTCATAGAAACGCCTTTCCAACAGTTTGAAGAGGTGTCTCCTGAAGTCGCAGTTGCAAAGACAATGACTGATGGGCCTATCATTACCAAGCCGGTGTCCTGGATGTCATCCCTCAAGGATGCGGAGGCTGTAATCAAAGAAGGACGGAGTACAGTGTAGGGGCAACTGCCTGATTTTTCTCACAAGACGGACAAGTTCAGATTAGGTTTTACTGCTGCTGGCCAGAAAGTTGTGCGTCGCTCCCGGGCTGGAGGACCACCCTTTAAAAACACTCACCATGGAATTAATGCCTTAGAAGATGATGATGAAGAAGACAACTTTGAAGATTGGATCTTTCCAACCGCTGAAGGAGGATTAAGCAACTGGGAAGCGAAAGACTTTGTTCCCATCACTTTCATCAACCAGTAATTTATCTTTGAACAATTTCCTATTTTGGTCTGTAATAATTAAACAATTCATACACTATCTTTTTGCCTTATGCCTTACCCGGGGCATATAGGTCCATTTGTAAGGGCTTGATTTCTTCATTATCATATGCCATGTTTAATGAATCATTGGACGTTTTCATCTATAAACTGTTGTGTTCATTTTCTTTCCTTTTACATTTTGTTTTGTTTAAGGATGGATATCCCTTACACACACCCACACTCACAAATGCAGGTACCCATCCACTCCAGATTCCATGGGTGACTATTCTGCTTTGGCCTTCAGTGACTTTGAAGATCTGGTCAATCATGTCGAGTACGAGGGTGATGAAGACTGTGAGGTGCCTGGAGAGTTAGCCAGACTTTTGCAACAAGAAGAAAGGGCTATTCTGCCCCATGAAGAGTTGCTAGAGACCATCAACTTGGGAACAGAGGAAGACAAGAAAGAGGTAAAAGTGGGTGCCAACCTGGAGCCAAGTGTCAAGGAGCGCTTAATTCAGCTGTTGAATGAATATGTGGAAATCTTCACCTGGTCCTATGAAGACATGTCGGGCTTAGATACAGATATCGTGGTTCACCGTCTCCCTACAAGAGAAGACTGTCCACCGATTAAACAAAAGGTCCGCCGAATGAGACCCGACATGTCTGAAAAGATCAAAGCTCAGGTGATGAAGCAATTCAATGCTGGTTTTCTGGCTGTTACTTCCTATCCATAATGGGTTGCTAACATTGTGCCCGTGCCTAAGAAGGACGGCAAAGTCAAAATATGTGTGGACTATTGGGACTTAAACAGGGCTAGCCCTAAAGATGATTTTCCACTACCACACATTGATATCTTGGTTGAAAACACAGCTTAACACAAGGTATTTTCCTTCATGGATGGATTCTCGGGATACAACCAGATCAAAATGGCCCCCGAAGACATGGAGAAGACTACTTTTGTCACGCAGTGGGGTACTTTCTGCTATAAGGTGATGCCATTCAGACTAAAGAATGCCGGGGCAAACTATCAACGCGCCATGGTAGCTTTGTTTCATGACACGATACATCATGAGATTGAAGTCTACGTAGACGACATGATAGCCCGTTCACAGACAGAAGAAGAACACCTCGATCATCTGCAAAAGCTGTTTGTCAGATTGAAGGAGTATAAGCTCAGACTGAACCCAAGCAAGTGCACTTTTGGAGTCAGGTCTGGTAAACTTTTGGGATTTATCGTCAGCAACAAAGGCATTGAGGTTGATCCTGCTAAAGTCAAAGCTATACAAGAAATGCCTTCCCCTCGCACTGAAAAGGAGGTTAGAGGTTTCTTGGGACGCTTAAACTATATTGCGAGGTTCATCTCTCACCTAACATCTACCTGTGAGCCAATCTTCAAGCTGTTGAAGAAAGATCAGGTAGTTGAATGGAATAACGATTGTCAAGTTGCTTTTGATAAGATCAAGGAGTATTTGTTGGAACCTCCTATCTTGATGCCACCCATCGAAGGAAGGTCGTTAATCATGTATCTGACTGTTTTGGATAACTTAATGGGGTGCATACTGGGCCAACATGACGAGTCTAGTCGAAAAGAGCATGCCATTTATTACCTTAGAAAAAAGTTTACCGACTGTGAGACTCGCTACTCACTACTCGAGAAAACTTGCTGCGCTTTGGTATGGGCTGCTCGTCGGCTAAGGCAATATATGTTGACACATACCACTCTGCTGATTTCCAAAATGGATCTGATTAAGTATATCTTCGAGAAACCTACTTTATCCGGAAGAATCGCTAGATGGCAGATGATCCTGACTGAGTACGATATCCAGTATACAACCCAAAAAGCTATAAAGGGGAGTGTACTAGCTGACCATCTAGCTCATCAAGCCATTGAAGATTACCAATCTATGAGATTCGACTTCCCTGACGAGGACATCATGACATTGGACAACATTGAAGGTAACGGACCGTATGACGAACCTGAACAAGGATCCCGATGGACCCTGTACTTTGATGGTGCTTCAAATGCGCTTGGCAACGGTATCGGTGCGGTACTTATTTCTCCGGAAGGTTGCCATATACCTTTCACTGCTAGACTCTGCTTCAGCTGTACCAACAACATGGCTGAATATGAAGCTTGTATCTTCGGTCTCAAGGCTGCTATCGACTTGGGAATCAAATCTTTGGTCGTATTTGGGGACTCAGCTTTGGTTATCAGTCAAATCAAAGGAGAGTGGGACACTAAACATCCTAATCTTATCCCATACAAAGAAGATGTCCTGACATTGATGCCTCATTTCGAGCAGATTACCTTTGAGCACTTCCCGTGAGAAGAAAATCAGCTAGCAGATGCTCTGGCTACAATGTCTTCCATGTTTAAACTCAACTGGGATAATGAGGCTCCCCAAATCACCATCGAGCGAATGGACGAACCTGCACACTGTCATGAGATTAATACCGAAGAAGTAGTGGAACAACCCTGGTTTCATGAAATCAAAAGGTATCTCCAGACTCGAGAATATCCTGAAGGAGCTTCAGTCAACGACAAAAAGTTCTTAAGGAGATTTGCTGCCAAGTTCTTCCTGAGCAATGGTATCTTATATAAGCGCAACCATGATTGTGTTCTACTTCGTTGTGTGGACAAGGTTGAAGCAGAGTTGATCATGACTGAAATACATAGTGGCACCTTTGGCACCCACTTAAGCGGACATACGATGGCTAAGAAGATTCTAAGGGCAGGCTACTACTAGTCTACCATGGAAGCTGATTGTCATCAACATTCCCATACTTGCCATAAATGACAAGTCTATGCTGACAAGGTACACATTCCTCCTGTTCTCTCAATGTTCTAACGGCTCCTTGGCCACTCGCGATGTGGGGAATCAACATGATTGGAGAGATCAAGCCTACGGCATCCAACGGACATCGCTTCATCCTGGTCGCTATTGATTATTTTACCAAGTGGGTCGAAGAAGCTTCCTACGCCTCTGTTACAAAGAATGTGGTTGCCCGCTTCATTAAGCAGAACCTCATATGCCGGTATGGTATCCCCGACAGGATTATCACGGACAACGGTACAAATTTGAACAACACTATGATCATCGCTCTGTGTGAGCAGTTCAAGATTTATCATCACAATTCATCTCCCTATCGGCCAAATATGAACGGTCCTGTTGAAGCCGCGAACAAAAATATCAAGAAGATCATTCAAAAGATGACAATCACCTACAAGGACTGGCATGCGATGTTACTGTTTTCTCTGCACGGATATCGTACCACGGCGTGTACTTCAACTGGGGCAACCCCCTTTTCTTTGGTATATGGCATGTAGATGTTTTACCTATGGAAGTTCAGATTCCCTCCTTGAGGATTATGAAGGATGCTGGTTTGAGTGAGGACGATTGGATTCAGACCCGGCTTGATCAACTTAATTTGATCGAGGAGAAACGACTTACTACTGTTTGTCATGGTCAGACGTATCAGAAACGGATGATCAAGGCTTTCAACAAGAAAGTTAAACGTCAAATATATCAAGTCAGAGATCTTGTAATCAAGCGGATCATCTTGCCGCAAAGTGATCCCAGGGGAAAATGGACTCCTACTTACGAAGGAACATTTATGATCAAGAACATCTTTTCTGGTGGGGCAATGATTCTGACCACCATGGACGGTGACGACTTGCCGTACCCTGCGAACGCAGACATAGTCAAAAGATACTACGCATAAAACGACCCAACAAGTCGAAAACCCGAAAGGGCGACTTGGGCAAAAATGGGCATCCCGGTGAATCGAAAACCCGAAAGGGCGGTTCAGGCAAAAATTAGGGATAAATAAAAAATCTGTACACCCGACAAGTTGAAAACCTGAAAGGGCGACTTGGGCAAAAAAGGGTTTCCCGGTGGACTGAAAACCCGTAAGGGCGGTCCAGGCAAAAATTAGGGAATTAAAGCGTATGACTATGTCTCGTCGGATCACTTTAAGGACAATCTCTTCACCAACAAGCTCCAAGCTTCTGATCAATCCAATCATCGACGGACGAAGCAACGAATGGACAAGATACTCAGAGTTGTGAAGGCTATAGCAGAATGGGAACCCCATGGAATTATTACACATAGCCATCTTTCTTTTGTATAAATTTTTTCTCAATTTTACGACAACATTCTCTTAATAGGATGTCTATATCCTTTGTACAAAGATACTTACAAAAGTTAATACAAAAATACTTCAAAGTGCAGAAATTTGCTTGCCTTTCTTTTCTTTTTACACTTATGTTTTATTTGAAAACGTCCAATGTTTTGTTAAATAGGCATATGCATTTGAATATAATCACTACTTTTAAATAAAACGAAATGAGAAAAGATAATTACTGATAGGTCGAGAGTATGGGAAAACGTCCTTAGGCTATTCCATAAGAAATCCCCTGCAGTACATCATCCAGCTCCTCAACAAAGCTAAAACCTTGGAGTATATATATCCCCAGCGGAGTTAAATTTCAAGATCCCCAACGGAGCCAGTGTGTTCTAAACTTTATTCCCCAGCGGAGTTAAGTTTCAAAGTTTCCATCAGAGTTAAGTCTCTAAACTCCCGATCCCTAGTGGAGCCCCAAAACCCTGAAATACATATCCCTAGCGGAGCTAGAATACTCTAAACCTTCTTCCCCAGCGAAGTCAAATTTCCAACTATCAATCCCTAGTGGGAACCATTCAATTTTCCCCAACAGGTTATCTTAAAAGTCTGAGAATCAATCAGATAACAGTTAATTTTTTTGTCTTATCCACAACTAGGATGGTTCCCCAGTAGTTTGGCATACAACCCAAAGCTCCTGATTTCCCCGACAGAATAAACATTCTCCCCACAAAGTTATTTCCCAATAGAACAAAGATTCTAGTTCCTGTTTCTCCATTTGAAGCCTCCCAGGTTTTAATTCCCCAGTAGAGGTCTTCAGAATTTTCCTTATTTCCTAGGAAAGTCATGAAGGATTCTCATTCCCCGCAGAAGTTGTCAAAGCTCTTTTTAATCCCCACCAGTCACCAAGGATTTTCAATCCTCAACAGTGGTCCCAAGATTTCTCATTCTCAACAATCAAATATCTTTAATCCCCAAGCAGTCAGCAAGGATTTCTCATCTTCAACAATCAAAGATTTTTGAATCCTCAGCATCGGTCAAGGATTCACTTACCCCGGCAGCAGTCAAGGATTTCATTGTCTCCAGCTATCAAGGATTTATTTTCCTCAGCAAGACAGCTAATCAGCTTATATGCACATCCATTACATTCATATATCATAAACATTGATGAAACACAGTTCATTGCATCATACATATCATGCAACATGACTTTGTGTTTTAGCTAACGTTAATGACTATTCAGAGATTTCAGATACAGTATGGATACACCCCCAGACACGACGGTCATTCTATTACTCATTCAAAATTTCAAGTCAAAATACAGTACAGATACACCCCAGACACGGCGGTCATTCTACTACTCATTCGGACTTCAGCAATCAAATACAGACTACATACGCTCCAGACACGGTGGCCATTCTATTTCTCATTCAGATTCAACTATCAACTTCAAGTTCAGATACACTCCAGACACATAAGTCATTCTGTCACTTGTCCGGATCCCAGTTACAGTACGGATATACTCCAGACACGGGAGTCATTCTGCTACTCATACAAATCTCAACTTCAGATACAGTCCAGATACGCTCTAGACATGGTTGCCATTCTTCCACTCATTTAGAACTTATCCCCAACACCTAGATGCTCCATACACAGATGTTTCTCTGTTACCCATTCAGAATACAGATACACTCCAGACACGGTGGTCACTCTGATATTCATTCAAGAATCAAATACAGTTACAACTTGAATACGCTCCAGACACGGATGCCATTCCTTTGCTCATACAAATCCAATCTCCAGAAACAACTCAGATACGTTCCAAATATGGATACCATTCTGATGTTCATTCTACTGATTTTCAACCAATAATTCTGGATGGCATCTCTAAGCCCATCTCCAACAAGATTCTACCATCTCCAAATGGCATCTTTAAGCCCATTTCCTCAACCGCATTTTGACGAGTGCAAATTTACGGGCACTCTAGTGTCCAATCCTCTTTTACCTTCGAGTCACGAAAGGCAAAACTTGCCAATCTAACTCTTCAGGTTCAAGAAGATTGAACAGGGGCAACTTTTGTACCCCAAAAATTTCCCTCTCATTTCATCAACATTTCTCATCACAAGGCTCTTGGAACTCAAGACCAAGCTAGGGTTTGCTCTGCTCAAGACACCTCCTTGCACTTTGACCTAAATTAGGGTTTGAGTTTGCACAGGGATTTTTGGACCTTCAATACCCAAATTGACTTTCATACTTCATGTTGGACTCATAAGTTTGTCCATACCAAGTTTCAAGCCTTGAATCAAATTTTTGCCCAGTCAATTGGACAGTGGACCTAGAAATCAGTTGTATTGAGGAAAAAGTCAGTTGTGGCCAATTTACAGTCAAACCTCATGAATTTTGACCCACATCAACATTATGAACTCATATGAACCATTTGATCAAGTTTGGACCACAATTCCACAGGAAATTTGATCAGATCACCAAAAGGGCAAAATGGTCATTTTTAGGGTTTTGACTGTACAAAGGCAATTTCTGACTGTTTGACCTAGTCAATGGCAAATTAAGCTCAACCATGGACTCAAGGACTCAATTACATCATATTGACTTATTCAACAAGTTCAAAAGATCTCAAATGCATGGGATTGACAGATGAATTTTTCAGTCAACTGATCAAAATTTGACTATACATTGAAAAGTCAAACTTTGACTTTTTGGTCAAAATCAAGTGCCAAGGGTCATTTTTCATCAAGATGTGTCAAATTATGAAACTTGTTCATCAAGAATCCCAAAATTGCAAATTAGGGTTTGAAATTGAAAATTTGCATAACTTAGAATTTTTCTAAGTTATGAAATTTTCTTAATTTTTCCAAACTTTGTCCCACATTTTCACCATGATGAAAATGGATTCAAACAAAATTTACAACATGAAAGTTGTATTCCTCCACAAAGTCTACAAATTTTATTCACAAAGTTTTCTCAAAAGAAGCTTGGATCTCAAGTTATGATTTTTGGAACAAGGGTCCCTAAAAGTTTTAACTTAGAGAAATTTTGCCCTAGTTTAGGCAGGATTTTGACCCATCTTCTTGGCCATTTTTCACATAGTTCCACTTGGAGTCTCAAGTTGCATTTCAAATATGGACTATAGAGCATGTTTCAAGCTTTCCAAATTTTCCAATAACTCCTCAAACACATTTGTGGTTATGGAGAATCGAATGCTTGAAGTTGGCAAAAACTTACTTTTGATCCATGGCATTTTCATGTTGACACAAGTTGCAAATCTGTCCAAACTTGCTTTGTACTTGATTACAGGTCTCTAAACCCTTCAACACTCAAAAATTGAATGCAAACTCATTGGTTTAAGATGTTATTCTGATCATTAGAGGTTTGCACAATGAATAAATCCATTTTTGGCAAAAAGTGAGCAATACCATTTACATAAAGCATGCTTTATGTCAAATTCTATTTCTTGAGCCATACACCAAGCCCTTTGCTGCAAACAAAGTTCCCTAATGTCAGGAAAAGTTCAACCACTTTGAGCAGCTAGAGTACAAGCCAGTACAACCATAACATTGTCAACTCTCATTTCTTACTTCAAAACCAAGAAACTTGTAAAATACAATAGAACTTGAGCATCTGATATAATCAACTCTTGCCAATATTCTAAACAGGTTTTGCACATCCCTTTGAGCCAGAAACACGAATTGTTGAACCCTCAAGCCTTCCAAAACCACACACAAAGCACAATTTCAAACAATTGAAAAGCAAAGCAAGTGATCTAAACAAGTAACTAAGAGCCCATGGATAACCATGGATGAAAAGGGTGCTTGCACCTTCCCTTTTCATAATCTACTCTCCGAATCCAAGAAAACATCTCAAAGGTCTTTCATGTGCTTTTTGCCTTTCGTTAGGATAAAATAAAAAGTCGGTGGCGACTCTTGCTAAACCGAAACATTTGCGAATACAAACGCAAAACCTCAAGTCAGTTCTCCCACCGTATCACACTCGAGAAAACTTGTTGCGCTTTGGCATGGGCTGCTCGTCGACTGAGACAGTATATGCTGACTCACACCGCTTTGTTGATATAAAAAATGGATCCAATCAAGTATATCTTCGAAAAGCCTGCCTTGTCCGGAAGAATAGCGAGATGGCAGATGATCCTAACCGAGTACGACATCCAATACACCACCCAAAAAGTAATCAAGGGGAGTGTATTAGCGGATCATTTGGCGCATCAGGCCGTGCATGACTACCAGTCCATGAATTTCGAGTTCCCGGATGAGAATATCATGTTGGTAACCGACTGTGAAGAACCTGGACCGAATAAAGGACCCGAGGAAGGATCCCGATGGTCTATGTATTTTGATGGAGCCTCGAACGCGTTGGGTAATGGCATTGGCACTGTAATTATATCTCCTGAGGGCTGTCATACTCCGTTCACCGCCCGATTATGCTTTAACTGCACCAACAATATGGCGGAGTATGAAGCATGTATCATGGGTCTTCGAGCTGCTATTGACCTGTGGATTAAGTTCTTGAGTGTATTCAGAGATTCTGTTCTGGTGATCAGTCAGATCAAAGGCGAGTAGGATATGAAGCACCCAAATCTTATTCCTTACAAGGAATATGTACTGACGTTACTCCCACACTTTGAGGAGATAACCTTTGAACACTTCCCGAGAGAGGAGAACTAGTTAGCGAATGCGCTAGCTACCATGTCTTCTATGTTCAAAGTCAGGTGGGATAATGAAGCTCCCCAGATTACCATTGAGAGTTTGGACGAACCCGCACATTGCTGACATCGATACTAAAGAGGTAGCAGATAAACCCTGGTTTCACGAGGTAAAGAGGTATCTTGAGGCTCAAGAATACCCTGAGGGGGCATCTGTTAATGATAAGAATTTTCTGAAAAGGTTCGCTGCGAAGTTCTTCGTCAGCAATGGGATCCTTAATAAGTGTAGCCATGATTCAACCTTACTGCGATGTGTGGACAAAAGCGAGGCAGAAAGGATCATGGCAGAGTTACATGAAGGTACCTTCGGAACTCATTCCAGTGGACATACCATGGCAAAGAAAATCCTACGGGCAGGATATTACTAGTATGCTATGGAAGCCGATTGTTATCAGCATTCTTGAACCTGTCATAAATGCCAAGTCTATGCTGATAAGGTGCATGTACCTCCAGTTCCTCTGAATGTTTTGACAGCGCCTTGACCTTTTGTAATGTGGGGCATCAATATGATCGGTGAGATCAGACCTATTGTATCTAATGGGCATCGTTTCATTCTGGTGGCTATTGATTATTTTATGAAGTGGGTAGAGGTAGCTTCCTTTGCTACAGTAACCAAGAACTTCGTGGCGCGGTTTATCCGAAACAATCTGATATGTCGATATGGTGTACCAGAAAGGATCATTACGGACAATGGTACAAATCTCAACAATACAATCATCATCGAGCTCTGCAAACAGTTCAATATTCAGCATCATAACTCTTCTCCCTACCGGCCGAAGATGAATGGGGTTGTTGAAGCAGCTAACAAGAACATCAAGAAGATTGTGCAGAAGATGACGGTGACCTATAAAGACTAGCATGATATGTTACCATTTGCTCTTCATGGATACCATACCTCGGAAGGACGTCAACAGGGGCAACACCCTACTCTTTGGTATATGGCATGGAGGAGGTCCTACCCATCGAAGTCCAGATACCCTCTCTCAGGATTATGAAGGATGCGGGTTTGAACGAAGACGAATGGATCCAACCCCGACTTGATCAACTGAACCTAATTAATGAAAATAGGCTTACTGCTATCTGTCATGGTCAGACGTATCAAAAGCAGATGATCAAGGCTTTTAACAAGAAAGTCAGATGTCAAGAGTATCAAGTTGGGGATCTGGTGATCAAACACATCATACTGCCACAAGGTGATCCCAGGGGCAAATGGACCCCCACATACGAAAGGCCATTTGTGGTTAAGAACATTTTCTCGGGAGGAGCTTTGATTTTAACCACCATGGATGGTGACGACCTTCCTCACCCCGTCAATGCAGACATAGTGAAAAAATACTACGCATAATCAAAGACCCGTTAGGTTGATTGTCCTAGGCAAAAATAAGGGCTTCCCGGCAAACCAAAAGGGTTCGGCCAAAAGTAAGGGATGAAAATGAAAAAACTGTACACCGGGCAAGTCGAAAACCTGAAAAGGCGACTTGGGCAAAAAAAGGGTATCCCGGTGGATTGAAAACCCGAAAGGGAGGTCCAGGCAAAAATTAGGGATTGAAGCGTAACACTATGTCTCATTGGATCATCTTGCGACCAGACTTCGGTATCGACTATCAAGCTCGGATGGCGCCAATCAATCTGATCCACCTTTGACCAAGTAGCAAAGTAATGAGACGCTTGAAGATATAAAGGCAATAGCAGAGTTGGAACCCAATGGGATTGTTGCACATAGATTTTTTTTCTTTTCTTTTACACAAATTGTATAATTCCTATCTTTCGGCGGCATCCTCTTACTAGGACGTCGGCCTCTTTGTACAAAACGTCTATTATGGGCCATCTTCAAGATCAATACAATTCATTTTCACAAGAAATTTCAAACTTGTTTTTTTCTTTTTCTGTTTTGTTTTGCAAAAAGTCCAATGATTCATTTTTGATATATGCATTTGAAAATAATTGCTGCTCATAAATATTTACACAAGAAACAAAAGACGATTACTCGTAATTCCAGGAACAGGGACAAACAAGAAGTGTCCAAGCCTTACAGTTACTCTGCCCATCAGGTACAGGGATAGAGCCAGCTGGTGAACATGAGAAGTGGTACATACACTCCCCACAGGGTAAGAAGTATCCAAAGACAGTGGTGTTAACTTTCCCAATAGGGCACAACTCTCCCCAGCTAAGGTTCACATTTGCGAGTGAGTCAGTAAATTTTTTCCCCAAGCAGAGCTTATTTCTCTTACAAGCAGAAATTCAATCTCCAACAGAATTCATTATCACCAGCAACGAAAATTCATCTCCAACTGAGTTATTTCTCCAAAACAGCATGATCCATTGACAGAGTGTCTCATCTTCGACAGAGTTATTCCCCACAGAGTCATCCTCAGACCGAGTCTCGTCCGACAGAATATTTACCATCCAAGGGGAAAATCCCCAGCACGATCATCTTTGTTAACCATCCCCAACAGAGGTGGAGGAACTATGGTTTTCATGGCAATCAGGGATTTATTTTCCCCGATTCCGATTATCACGTCAGCATTTCATGTTCATACATCATGACATGTGCATACATTACATATAACATAATCTCAGTTATTTTGAGAACCTCATCACAATGCATCTCATGCATCGCACATAACTAACCCTGTATTCCTTTCAGGAAAGACATTTACTATCAACAATTTCCAGCAGGTCCATGATCAACACTCGAAGCTAAACAGAGTAATCATCGATGTGACAAATGCAACCTTACCCAGGTTCCTCTTGAAGTTTTACACAAACTTATAACCTTACCCCGGTTCATTCTGAAGTTTTACACGAACTTATCACCAAATAACCTTGCTTCGGTTCCTTCTCACAGCCCTACTACCCAGGCTCTCATATCAAAGTAACCCTACTATCCAATTTCCTTCTCACAACCCTACTACCCAGGCTCTCATATCGAAGTAACCCTACTATCCAGGTTCCTTCTCGAGCCCTACTACCCAGGATCTCATATCGAAGTAACCCTACTATCTAGGTTCCTTCTCACAACCCTACTACCCAGGCTCTCATATCGAAGTAACCCTACTATCCAGGTTCCTTCTCACAGCCCTACTACCCAAGCTCGCATATCGAAGTAACCCAACTATCCAGGTTCCTTCTCACAGCCCTATTACCCAGGCTCTCATATCGAAGTAACCCTACTATCCAAGTTCCTTCTCACAGACCTACTACCCATGCTCTCATATCGAAGTAACCCTACTATCCAGGTTCCTTCTCACAACCCTACTACCCAAGCTCTCATATCGAAGTAACCCAACTATCCAGGTTCCTTCTCACAGCCCTATTACCCAGGCTCTCATATCAAAGTAACCCTACTATCCAAGTTCCTTCTCACAACCTTACTACCCAGGCTCTCATATCGAAGTAACCCTACTATCCAGGTTCCTTCTCGCATCCCTACTACCCAGACTCTCATATCGAAGTAACCCTACTATCCAGGTTCCTTCTCACAGCCCTACTACTCAGGCTTTCATATCGAAGTAACCTTACTATCCAGGTTCCTTCTCATAACCTTACTATCCAGTTTTTCTTCCTCTATTATCCCCAGACAGCAATCCACAATACTGTGAGACCGGGACCCGATCAAACACAATTGATTTCACATTCCCCCTGAAAGTCGCGGTGCAACATATACCTCGACATGATACGTAGTTCACCTCCGCTTCTCAAACCGGAATCCTTCCCCAGTAGAGTAACGGACAACTGAAGATCCTAAAACTTTATTTCTCTCCCAGGACAAAGACCAATATTCCCCAGTGGAATCCTCCTCACCAACGGGTGTACGAATTCTCGCAAAGGAATCTCTTATGCGATCGACACTCCTCCAAATGGCATCTGTAAGCCCATTCCCGACATCGCAAGACAAATATCACTTCATGCGAGTGAAAATTTCTGGGCACTCTAGTGTTCAATCATCTTCCACCTTCAGATCATGAAAGACAGACAAGCCAATCTACATCCTCAGGTTTAAGAAGATTGAACAGGGGCAGTTGTTGTACCCCAAAATTTTCCCTCCCATATTTCTCAATACATGTCAAGTAAGGTCCTCAAGTTGCTCAAGGAAGTCCAAGAGTTGACCAGACAAACTCTCTCCTAAGACTGTCTACTCCAAATTAGGGTTTCATTTTATATCAAGATGCTTGAGTCCAAAGGATCCCAAATGCTCACCATTATACTAATATGTTCTCAAGATAATCCATATCAAGTTTCAAGTTGTTGTACCCTAAAAATTTCCCTCCCATATTTCCCAATACATTTCAAGTGAGGTCCTCAAATTGCTCAAGGAAGTCCAAGGGTTGACCAGATAAACTCGCTCCTAAGGCAGTCTACCTCAAATTAGGGTTTCAGTTTGCATCAGGGAACTTGAGTCCAAAGGATACTAAATTCTCACCATTGTCATAATATGTTCTCAAGATCATC
Source organism: Vicia faba (assembly GCA_948472305.1). Taxonomy (NCBI): domain Eukaryota; kingdom Viridiplantae; phylum Streptophyta; class Magnoliopsida; order Fabales; family Fabaceae; genus Vicia; species Vicia faba. The sequence goes on along the minus strand of OX451736.1, from coordinate 1,266,917,432 downwards.
CATGTCAAGTTTCAAGCCTTATAGAGGAAGTTTGCTCAGTCAATTGCTTAAAGGCCTGAAAATCGACTGTGCTAGGGCAAAAGTCAATTGTGGCCCACATACAGTCAAACTTCAAGATTTTTGGTCAACATTCTCATTTTGAAGTGTTATTCATCATTTTATCAAGTTTTGATCATGATTCCTCAAGGATTGCTCACAATTCATCAAAACCCAAAAGTTGCTAAATTAGGGTTTTGTAGGAAAAGTCAACTCAACTTTGACCAAGCATAACTTTCTCATACTTTATCAAAAATGACATATCCAAAGCTCATTTTGAAGAGGATGTAATTTCATACAATTTATCTTCAGTTCCCAAGTTCAAAATATTCACTCACAAGAAAATATAAATTTGGACATTATAGGTCATTTTGAAAAGTCAACAAAAACACCTTTTTTGTCAAAGCTTCATACATGAACATGGAAGACCCAATTGAGATGAGACCAAAAGGGTTGCTTAGAGGACATCTTAATATTTCTAAAAATTCTAAGAACACATCTCTAGGGTCAAAATTGAAGGAGTTATGCATTGTTGAAGTTGACCCTTTTTGCAAAATTGCCAAAAGTCAAATGTGGCCAAAATTGCAATTTTTGTCAAATGGGCCCAACTTTTTGTGTTTGCATTGAGTTTGTGACATGATCCACGTCCCATGATCCTTCCCACTTGTCTTCATTTTATTTTTATCATTTATTTTGATTTTTATTTCAATTAAATTAAATAAAATAATGAAAATATCAAAACTAATCAAAACTTGAGATTATGTGCATGTTTAGGACACAAAAAGATTAGATTTGGCTTGATTTGGAAATATTTGCATAAGAATCAAATCATGATTCAATAATCTTAATTTAGAAAGATTTGAAGCAAGTTTGTAACCTAATTAATTCTAGGGTACATATAGGACAAGTGCAGATCAAAAACCAGAGGATTCGAGGCGTGCAAAGGTGAAAACAACTTTCGAAAAAATCAAGAAAAATTTGTAAATTGTTCTCTCAATTCCAGGCTTCCTCAAGCATTTCCAGCCACATAGATCACTTCCTGGACGTTCTAGGATCCCATTCCAATCATTAGCAAGCATTTTCGTGCCCAAATACGCGATGTAAGTATCCCACGACCTCCATGCTTTTTTGAAATCGTATTTCATAATTCTGGCATTGTTAGCATATTTTATGGACATATTCTGAATCCTTGAAACATTTGCAAGCTAATTACAATACTTAATTGCATTTTTGTTAACCATACAGAAAGTTGCCATGATTAGGGTTTAGGTTTCGTTTTTAGGGATTTTGCTTACAGGAATAATTGGCCATGGAAAGTGGTACCATGATGCTCGTGAGGTTTCCACGAGTTGATTGGTACTGTTGTACCCCAAAATTTTCCTTCCCATGTTTCTCAAAACATTTCAAGAAAGATTCTCAAGTTGCTCAAGAAAGTCTAAGGGTTGACCAGACAAGCTCTCTCCTAAGGCAGTCTACCTCAAATTAGGGTTTCATGTTGCATCAAGATACTTGAATCCAAGGGCTCCCAAATGCTCACCATTGCCATAATATGTTCTCAAGATCATCCATGTCAAGATTCAAGCCTTGCAGAGGAAGTTTGCTCAGCCAATTGCTCAAAGGCCTAAAAATCGACTGTTCTAGGGCAAAAGTCAACTGTGGCTCACATACAGTCAAACTTCAATATTTTTAGTCAACATTCTCATTTTAAAGTATTATTCATCATTTTATCAAGGGTTGCTCATGATTCATCAAGGGTTGCTCACAATTCATCAAAACCCAAAAGTTGCTAAATTAGGGTTTTGTAGGAAAAGTCAACTCAACTTTGACCAAGCATAACTTTCTCATACTGTATGAGAAATGACCCATTCAAAGCTCATTTTTAATAGGATGAAATTCTCTACAATTCATCTTCAGCTCCCAAGTTAAAAATATGCACTCACAAGAAGTTATGAATTTGGACATTATAGGTCATTTTGAAAAGTCAACAAAAACACCTTTTTTTGTCAAAGCTTCATACATGAACATGGAATACCAAATTGAGATGAGACCAAAAGGGTTGCTTATAGGACATCTCAATATTTCTAAAAAGTCCAATAAAACCTTCAAAGAGTCAAAATTGAGGAGGTTATGCATTGGTGAAGTTGACCTTTTTTGCAAAATTGCCAAAAGTCAAAAGTGCCTCAAATTGCAATTTTTGCTAAATGGGCCTAACATTTTGCACTTGTTTTGAGTTGGTAGCATGGTCCACGAGCCCTAGCTCTTCCCATTTGTATTTACCTTATTTTTTTCTATTTATTTTGATTTATGTTGCAATTAAATCAATTTAAATCAAAACAAATTATGAAAAAATCAAATCATTCAAACTTCAAGATCTTGTGCATATTTCAGGTCCTATATCCAGCTAGCAAGAGAATCAATTTGTGCAAGGCATAGGTGGGCACAAAAAGATTGATTTTGGCCTATTTTGGAAAGATTTTCAAGTGAATTAAATCAAGATCACAAATCATAATTGGCAAGGATTAAGATCATATTTGTAAACCTAATTCATCCCTTGGTATATAGTGAACAATTGCAGCCATAAACAAAAGGTTTGGAGGCGCACAAAGGCAGAACCAAACTTGAAAAAATCAAAGAAAAGTGGTAATCTTATTTTCTACTTCCAGGCGTTTTCAAGATCCCCTAGCCATCTCATTCGTTTCCTGGGATTGCAAGCAAGCTGTACCAATCAAGAACAAGCATTTTCCACGGCCATGGCTTTTTCTTGAAATTGAATCACATGATTTTGACACTTATAGCATGAAATACTTACATATTCTTATTCCTTGAGGCATTTGTAAGCTACTCATAACAATTAATTGCATTTTTATTGGCTATATTGGAATCTACCATTGTTAGGTTTTGTTGTCTCGTTTTAGGATCTTTTTACACAGGTAAAATTGGGCCACAAGAAGGGAACCATCATGCTCAGCAGGCCAAGACGATTCGATTCATGGCATTAGATTTTGTTTATCGTGCCTGTACTTGATTTTGAGATATGCATGGTTTATAGTGACGGACGTTTGTCCGTAGGTAAAGGTCATTGAACATTTTAGCCACGGAGAGAGGACAGGGATGATGGCATGGCAAGCTCCCATTGCTTCGTTTGAAAATTCGCGCGCTAAGTTAATATATTATGTTTTCTTAATATTTAATTTTTGTTTTGTCCTTGGTATACAACAAAAACATGCAGCTCAGTTGGTGTGAAGGTGAGGTGAAAAGGTCACAAGACCTGGGTTCGGATCCCAGGTCCCCCATTGTGATACGGTGGGAAGAACTGACCATTTTTTGGAATGCTGGTTTGCGTTTTGCGTTTGTTTTCGCAAAATGTCGCGGTAAGCAAGAGTCGCCACCGACTTTTATTTTATCCAACAAGGAAAGGAAAAAACTCAAAAGTTGCAAATCTGTCCAAACTTGCTTTGTACTTGATTACAGGTCTCTTAACCCTTCAACACTCAAAAATTTAATTCAAACTCATTGGTTTAAGATGTTATTCTGATCATTAGAGGTTTGCACAATGAATAAATCCATTTTTGGCAAATTCTATTTCTTGAGTCATACACCAAGCCCTTTGCTGCAAACAAAGTTCCCTAATGTCAGGAAAAGTTTAACCACTTTGAGCAGCTAGAGTACAAGCCAGTACAGCCATAGCATTGTCAACTCTCATTTCTTACTTCAAAACCAAGAAACTTGTAAAATACAATAGAACTTGAGCATCTGATATAATCAACTCTTGCCAACATTCCAAACAGGTTTTGAACATCCCTTTGAGCCAGAAACACGAATTGTTGAACCCTCAAGCCTTCCAAAACCACACACAAAGCACCATTTCAAACAATTTAAAAGTAAAGCAAGTGATCTAAACAAGTAACTAAGAGCCCATGGATAACCATGGATGAAAAGGGTGCTTGCACCTTCCCTTTTCATAATCTACTCTCCGAACCCAAGAAAACATCTCAAAGGTCTTTCCTGTGCTTTTTGACCTTTCCTTAGGATAAAATAAAAAGTCGGTGGCGACTCTTGCTAAATTGAAACATTTGTGAACACAAACGCAAAATCCCAAGTCAGTTCTCCCACTGTATCACAGAACTGGAGACTCTGCTGGGGAAGTATTTGAAAGTGGAGTAACCTTAGGGCTTAGATCACCCTTTGCATGATTATTGTTTGCTTTGATTGCTTTACATTTTGGTTCTCTTGTTTGGGCTTGAAATCCTCCACCCGGATTTGGGAAACATTCATAGATAGCAATACGGTGTGGAAACTGTGTGGGGTATACCGACACGGTTGAAGCAATAGCTATATTAGTGCGACATAATTGTGAATACCGACAGCCTTTAAGTCAATCAAAGAGAATACGGGGCCGCTGAGTGATGTCATTAAGCACTAATGAACTAGAACCTTTCTTGACCATCTTGGCCTTTTCATTAGGGGTAGTGAGATGACCGGCTTTGGTGCAGTCCGAAGTTGGTAGGTACTCGATACTACCCTCATTGAGGGTTGTTTTCTTGGAATATTTTGGTCGCTAGTTAAGTGGCTAAACCAAAACGATGAACATAGAAAACAATCCAATGATATTGAGCTCCTTAGAACCCGGTTACTATTTATAAGACAGGTTTTAAGCCAACTAAACTCAAGAGGGTACTTACCTATGAAACCTCATGCAAGCCTGAAACTAGGGTTTTTTATGTGATTTGCTTGTACATGTGCTTGTACATACATCATGAACATCATAAAGCATCATATGCATCCACTAACCATTTCAAGGGTTTGGATCTTCATCTTTGTTCTTGTTTTGTAGGTCATGGAATCTCTTCGCAGGAAAACAATTCAAGTCAACCTTGTGAGGATCCCTCCTCAAATCAAGGAGCTTACTTCCAAGATTCCAAAGAATTCTCTCTTCAGTGAAATACATGGTAGACTCCTCAACTTAGTCAACACCAGTATTGAAGAAGACATGGTGAAAGTACTTTTCCAGTTCTTTGACCCCCTACACCACTATTTTACATTCCCTGATTACCAACTGGTACCAACTTTGGAGGAATTTTCTCAACTCCTGAGAATTCCTATTCTTCATCAACTACCCTACAACGGTACGGAAAAAGAACCAAAACCTGAAGATGTTGTTCAACCATTACACTTGCAACCATATGACATCAAGGGGCATTGGGAAACCAGAAGTGGTGTCAAGGGCTTCTTGGCAAAGTTTCTGTTCGAGAAGGCACAAGACTGCTGGAATTCTCTTGATCTACAAGCCTTTGAAGAAATTGTGGCACTCCTTATCTATGGGTTGGTTTTGTTCCAAAATCCTGATCAACTTATAGATGTGTCAAGATTTTTATATCCAGGAATCCCATACCTACATTGCTTGGGGACATCCTACACTCATTTTACACACGAACAATGAGGAAAAGAGGTGTTCTCATGTGCTGTACTCCTCTTCTAGCAAGGTGGTTTATTTCTCACCTTCCACAAACAGTTTTGAAGAATGAGCAGGGTTTAAGGTGGTCACAACGATTGATGACCTCACACATTCTGATGTATATTGGTGTTCTTGGTCCAGAGAAAATGTCATCATCATTGATCGTTGTGGTGAATTCCCTAATGTCCCATTACTTGGCATTAGGGGAGGCATTACCTACAACCCCTGTCTAGCTATGAGGCAATTTAGATATGCCCGGAGGGATGGCCCCCATGACATGCTGATTCCTGACCTAGTTTTTGACTTCGACAACTATGCGCAAGGACTTCGACAAAGGTTCATCAATGATTGGAGGATGCCTAATAAGGTGTGTGATACGGTGGGAGAACTGACTTGAGTTTTTGCGTTTGTTTTCGCAAATGTTTCGGTTGAGCAAGAGTCGCCACCGACTTTTTATTTTATCCTAAGGAAAGGTTTAAAAAGCACAGCAAAAACCTTTGAGATTTTTCTTGGGTTTGGGGAGTAGATTATATAAAGGGAAGGTATTAGCACCCTTTCTATCCATGGTTATCCATGGGCTCTTAGTTACTTGCTTAGATCACTTGCCTTTTGTTTTCAATTGTTTGAAATGGTGCTTGTGTGTGTGGGTTTGAAAAATGTTTTGAAAAGAAGCCAATGTGATGGCAACCTTTGTAATGATCCATGTGGGGATGTATACAAAGATGTATGTCTTTTGAAAAAGGTTTTCATTTGTTTTTTGAAAGTTGTTTTGAAAGTGTTGTGAGGTGTGTTTTAGAAAATAGGCAAGTGTTTTATTTTTGCAAGTTTTGATTCAAGTAACTAAGAGTTTATCTACTCCTAAATTTCTCAAAGACTATTGCTATGTTTTAACCCTTTTCATGAGTTTGTTCCACCATTGTATTTGGTGGACAATCTCATATTAGGATGTGAAAGGGACGGGCGCGGGTCATCGTTTGGACCATAATTGCAATGGTACCACGTATCTTTGGGCATTTTCTTTAAGGGACTTGATCATTTGTTTGGCAATATTTTGAAAAGTGTTATCGAGGGACTATGATCATTCAATTTGTTTGTTTTTCCCAAAGAGACCTAACATGCAATATGGCCCAATTTTGAAAGGCAACAAGTGGAATACCCTAGGGGGTGCAAGTGTGATTTGTGTGTCCATTTTCATGCTTGTTTGTCTTATATTAGGTCCAACTATTTTGTTCATTTTTCATTCGCATATAAACCCTAATTCTAACATTGTATATTTAGAAAGCGATAAAGTGCGAAATTTAAAATCCTACGCTATTACAACACAATAATATAGGGAGAGGGGTACAATGTTCAAATGGGGAGGTATTTAGACAAAAAAAATTGAATCTAAGCTATTACATCATTTGCTTTGGATATTTACAATATAATTTAATTGCATAAATAAAATAGAAATAGAACAAATATGCAAGAATGCAAAAAAGGTTTTTTTTTTATATGTATGAAAAAAAAGTATTATTTATGTAAAATAAAAAATAAAAAGAAAATAAAAAGATATTATTTTTGGAGTATTTTCATATTTTAGGGTAAAACCCTAATTCTCTTAAATAAAATACATTATTTACTTATTATGTACAAATATTCATTTATATATACAAAAACTAAAATAAAATGAAGTATTTGTCAAAAATGATTTTTTTAGTGTTTAATATTTAATAAAATAAAATATGTATATTTTTAGTATTTTATTCTAAATATATTAATAAATATATATATTTATGTATTAAATTCTAAATATGTATTATATATATAAAATAATAATATTTAATATTTAATAAAAAAAGTAATTTTTCTATAAAATATTTTCAGAAAGTAAAACAAAAATAAAAATGTATAGAAATGCATTTGTACTATTTTTTAGTATTTTAAACAAAATATATATATATATATATATATATATATATATATATATATATATATATATATATATATATATATATATATATATATATATATATATATATATATATATATATATATATATATATATATATATATATATATATATATATATATATATATATATATATATATATATATATATATATATATATATATATATATATATATATATATATATATATATATATATATATATATATATCTATTTATGTATAAACTAAAAGATAGTAAAATAAATGCCTAACAAAATCAAAAATGGTGAGAAAAAATATTTTTATATTTTTAATGTCATGAGAAAAAATAAACAAAGTCAATCAAAAAAGAAAAAGTCAAAAAGTCAAAGAAATAAGCAAATGGGCCTTGGGGGTGTAAAAGCAATTATGTGGTGCAAATAAGAAAAATATTCCAGGCCCAGCCCAGAAGACCTGTCTTCAACCTCCAGCAAACAATGTTTGAAAAATACGCGCGCCTCTTGCTTCAACATCAAGATCCTGATTCTTTGATTTTTTGAACAAACTTCCAACACAAAAAATGTAAAGCATCATCTCACGATTTCATACATATAAAGAACATGATCTAACTCTCAGAAATGAGAGAGAATTTCTTCTCTCCCAATTTTTAACCTAATTTTTGTTCAAAGTTCAGGCATCAAATTCTTGCAACACACATAATATAAATAAAATCTAACTATATGGGCATGTTCAGGGCAATGATTATGACATATTCTCTTCACAAACCTAAAGCTAACAATGCCTAATAAGAGAGATACGAATTCAAAAACTTACCTGTTCAGTTGAAGTTCAATCTGGCAATGTAGGAACTTTCAGTGCAAGGTGATGATTGGAAAAGCTTCCTTGAGGTCCAGGGATGCTATTCCAATGTTTACTTTGTCTTGAAAGCTTCTGAATCGAGCTAGAGAACTTCACCTGCAAGTCAAAAATGTGAAAATGGTGGAACCAGTTAGAGGGATTACAGGTCGTGTTTTTGCTTTTGGTTAGCTTGCATAGATGTTAGGGGATGTATGTGAACTGGTTTGGGCAAGAATGCTTGAAGGGATTGAGAGATGATACACAAACTGCAGGCCTTGCCCTGTTTTTGCAGTTTGAGAGTGATTCTGAGATTGAGGGTTTTTTGAAGGCTAAGGGCTCGTGTATTAGCTTGGTTGTGTTGTGTGGAATGTGTTTGATAAGTTTGTCTAAGTGTTCTTGAGCTGATATGGTAGTTGGTATGTGTTATGGCACTTTTCTTCAACTTTAAGCAACAAATGTCAACTTGTGTTTCTAGGTCAGTAGAGGACCCCTAATGAGCTGCATAAACTCTCCTTGATCAGAGTGATTTGTCCATAATCTTGTGCTAAAGAGATTTGATCTGTACCTTCTTGATTTACCAATTGACATAAAGTATGACTTTTCAAAAATGGATATTTTGCTTTATCTAAAAATGGATTAAACTTGCATACAATGTCCAAACTCATAGAACAACACCTTGGCACAAAGGATTGGCATTAAATTATGGAGTGTAGATGAGATAAAAGACCTGTAATCTAGCTTAAGGCATGCTGAGTTCAAATTGCAAGGTTATGGACATGTAACTTGGTCATGAACAAAGTGAGTTTTTGCCATATTGCAAAATTCGATTCTCCCTAACCATGAGGTTGTTTGAGAAGTTCTTGGACATTTTGGAAAGCTTGGAATGTGTACTACAATCCATCTTTGAAGTGAAATTTGAAATTCCAAGTGGAAGTGTATGGAAAATGGCCTTGAAGTGGGGTAGAAAACCTTGTCAAAATAGGTCAAAAATTCACTAAGTTAAGAATGGTTTAATGCCCTTATTCAAAAATTTGTAACTTGAGATACAAGCTTCAAATGAGAAAACTTTGTGAATCAAAGTTGTAGATTATGCAACAAGCTACAACTTTCATGTTTTGACTTTTGTTTGAATCCAAATGAATCTTGGTAAAAAAGTGGGGCAAAGTTGGGAAAAAATTAGGGTTTTCCATAACTTAGAAAAATTCTAAGTTATGAAAAATTCCATTTCAAACCCTAATTTGCATTTCTTGGTTTCTTGGTGAACAAGTTTCATGATTTGGCATGTTTTGATGAAAAATGAATCTTGACTCTTGATTTTGACCAAAAAGTCAAAGTTTGACTTTTCAGTATACAGTCAAAATTGATCAATTGACTGGGAAATTCAACTGTCAATCTTGTGTACTTGGGATCTTTTGAGTTTGTTGAGCATGTCAAGATAATTCCATGGGGTCCTTGAGTCCATATGTGAGCTTGGTTTGCCATTGGCTAGGTCAAACAGTCAAAAATTGCCTTTGTGCAGTCAAAACCCTAAAAATGACCATTTTGCCCTTTTGATGATCTGATCAAATTTCTTGTGGAATTGTGATCCAAACTTGATCAAATGGTCCATATGAGTTCATAATGTTGATGTGGGTCAATTTTCATGAGATTTGACTGTCAATTGGCCACAATTGACTTTTTCCCCAATACAGCTGATTTATAGGTCAACTGTCCAATTAACTGGGTAAAACTTGGAATCAGGACTTGAAACTTGGTATGGGTAAACTTGGGAGTCCAACATGAAGCATGAAAGTCATCTTAGGCATTTTAGGTCAAAATATCTTTGTGCAAACACAAACCCTAATTTGGGTCAACAGTGCAAGGAGAAATCTTGAGCAGAGGAAACCCTAATTGGATCCTGAGCTCCAAGGGCCTTGTGATGAGAAAATGCTGAGAAAATGGGAGGGCAAATTTTGGGGTACAACAGTTTCCCCTGTTCAATCTTCTTGAACCTGAAGAGTTAGATTGGCAAGTTTGCCTTTCGTGGCTCGAGGGTAAAAGGAGATTGGACACTAGAGTGCCCGGAAATTTGCACTCGCATGTTGGAGTCTCAACAATGTGATGTCGGGAGTGGGCTTACAGATGCCATTTAGAGAGATGGTGGATAGGGAGATGGGCTTATAGATGCCATCTGGAGATGTGACAGAAACTTGTCGGGAATGGGCTTATAGATGCCATTTGGAAGTGTTGATCGCATAAGAGATTCCTTAGCGAGAACTTGTGTATTTGAGAAAGACAGATGTTTTCCTGGCTTGTTACAGGTGTTTGATCTTCAATCTCTTTATGCAGATATGCCCTGGCTAGATACAGGTGTCGAGTCTACAAACGGTTGCTCACAGATGTGCCCTGGCTAGATACAGGAATCGAATCCGGAAATAGTTGTCAACAGATATGCCCTGGCTGGATACAGGAATCGAATCTTCGAACTCTTCAGACGTGCCCTGGCTAGATACAGGAATCGAGTCTGGAAATGTGGTCAACAGATATACCCTGGCTAGATACAGGAATCGAATCTGGAAATGTTGTAGTTGATAGATATGCCCTGGTTGGATACAGGAATCGAATCTTCGAACTCTTCAGATGTGCCCTGGCTAGATACAGGAATCGAGTCTGGAAATGATCAGTCTCAGATGTGCCCTGGCTAGATACAGGTGTCGAATCTGGAATTTGTGACAGTTGAAGGTAGTTGTCTTTAGGATTGTCTTTTTCCCTGAAAAGGCAAAGACATAAGTTGTATGCAATGTCATGATGTATGACATGCCTGATGTCATGATGTTCAACATGAGATAGTGTTGTATGCGCTTTATCATGCATGTAAGCAAGATTTATGAAAATGCGAAATGTTTATGAACGTAATTCTGTCTTAGGAAAATAAATCCTTGACGACTGGCCGGGGAATTGCTCTGTGGCAGAGATACTTTGCTGAAGTTTCGATGAGAGGCCTGCTGAGGACTTTAATGATGGATTCCGCTGGGGATACCAAAGATAAACTCCGCTGGGGATTGAAAGAACCTTGTTGAGGGCGATCTTCCATGGCAATTAGCTGAGGATAACCCAGTTATAAGCCCTTGTGAGGAATAACTCTGAATAAAGCTCGGGAGAGACATCCGTATTCTGCAGGGAACAAGCTTCCAGGATCTACTGGGGATAAGCTTTTAGACCTACCGGGGAAAGTTGGCGACTTCACTGGGGGAAGTATTGCTGAATCTTATCTTACTCTGCAGGGAGCTGAGATCATTTGGTCACATTCTTCAGTCGAATCTACCTTGGTACCTTAGCGGACAAAGCAACCAGACTACATCAGACAATTCCACATTGCCCCTGTTTCTGATGTCACATGTAATTAATCTTTTGTTTTATATGCAAATATTTATGAATCAACAATTTAATGTCAAATGCATATATCAAAAAATGAACATTGGACGTTCTTCGCAAAACAAAACAGAAAAAGGAAAAAAACAATGGCAATTTGTATGGACAGGTGAATTTGTATTGATTTGAACTTTTCCTGTGAATAGGCGTTTTTTGTACAAGAGGCTGACATCCTAGTAAGAGGATGCCGCCAAATAACACAGAATTTACAATTTTGAAAAGAAAACAAAACAGCTATGTGAACAATCCTACTGTGTTCCAACTCTGCTATCGCCTTTATGTCTCCAAGCGTCTCATCGCTTTGCTGCCCAGTTGAAGGTGAAGCTGATTGGTCGATGCCGAAATCTGAGCCAGATAGTTGATGCCGAATTCCGGATGCGAAGTGATCCAATGAGACATAGTGTTATGCTTTATCCCTAACTTTTGCCTGGACCGCCCTTTCGGGTTTTCAGTCCACCGGGATACCCATTTTTGCCCAAGCCGCCTTTTCAGGTTTTCGACTTGCCGGGTGTACAGATTTTTTTTTATTTCATCCCTTATTTTTGCCCGAACCCTTTTGGTTCGCCGGGAAGTCCTTATTTTTTCCTAGGCATGTCAACCTAGCGGGTCTTTTATTTATGCGTAGTATTTTTTCACTATGTCTGCATTGGCGGGGTGAGGAAGGTCGTCACCATCCATGGTGGTTAGGATCATGGCTCCTCCTGAGAACACATGTTTAACCACAAATGGCCCTTCGTAAGTAGGGGTCCATTTGCCCCGGGGATCACTTTGAGGAAGGATGATGCGTTTGATTACCAGGTCCCCCACTTGATACTCCTGTGGTCTGAATTTCTTGTTAAATGCCCTGATCATCCGTTTTTGATACGTCTGACCATGACAGATAGCGGTGAGTCTCTTTTCGTCAATCAGATTTAATTGATCAAGTCGAGTCTGGATCCAGTCATCTTCACTCAAGTCTGCATCCTTCATTATTCGGAGAGAGGGTATCTGGACTTCAATTGGCAAGACTGCCTCCATGCCATAGACCAAGGAGAAGGGAGTTGCCCCGGTTGACGTCCTTGCTGAGGTATGGTACCCATGAAGAGCGAACGGTAACATCTCGTGCCAATCTTTATAAGTCACTGTCATCTTCTGCACAATTTTCTTGATATTTTTGTTAGCTGCTTCTACAGCCCCATTCATCTTCAGCCGGTAGGGAGAAGAATTGTGGTGCTGTATCTTGAATTGTTCGCAGAGCTCAGTGATCATCTTGTTGTTGAGATTGGTACCATTGTCCGTAATGATTCTCTCCGGGACACCGTATCGACAGATCAGATTATGCCGGATGAAACGTGCCACGACGCTCTTGGTTACTGTGGCGTAGGAAGCTGCCTCAACCCACTTCGTGAAGTAATCGATCTCCACCAAGATGAAGCGATGCCCGTTGGTTGCCGTTGGTCGGATCTCACCGATCATATCGATGCCCCACATTGCGAAAGGCCAAGGTGCCGTCAGGACGTTCAGAGAAACTGGAGGAATATGCACCTTGTCGGCATAGATCTGGCATTTGTGACAAGTTCGAGAGTGTTGGTAACAATCGGCTTCCATGGTGGACCAGAAATATCCTGCCCTAAGGATTTTCTTTGCCATGGTGTGTCCACTGGAATGTGTTCCGAATGTACCTTCATGCAATTCTATCATGATCTTCTCTGCTTCAGCCTTATCCACACAACGCAGTAGAGTTGAATCATGATTCCGTTTGTAGAGAATGCCGTTGCTGAGGAAGAATTTTGCCGCAAACCTCCTCATGAACTTCTTGTCATTGACAGATGCACCTTCAGGGTATTCCTGAGCTTCCAAGTACCTCTTCACCTCATGATACCAGGGTTTTTCAGTCACCTTCTCGGCCTCGAGATCGCAGCAGTATGCCGGTTCGTCCAACTTCCAGATAATGATCCGGGGAGCCTCATTGTCCCATTTAACTTTGAACATTGAAGACATCGTAGCTAGTGCGTCCGCTAGCTGATTCTCCTCTCTTGGGAAGTGCTCAAAAGTTATCTCTTCAAAGTGGGGAAGCAAGGTCAACACATACTTCTTGTAAGGAATAAGATTTGGGTGTTTCGTATCCCACTCGCCTTTGATCTGATTGATCACGAGAGCGGAATCTCCGAAGACACTCAGAAATTTGATCCTTAAGTCGATTGCAGCTTGTAGACCCATGATACATGCTTCATATTCTGCCATGTTGTTGGTGCAGTTGAAACACAATCGGGCGGTGAGTGGAGTATGAGTTCCTTTGGGAGATATGATTACAGCGCCGACGCCGTTTCCCAAAGCATTGGAGGCTCCGTAAAAATGCATAGACCATCGGGATCCTTCCTCAGGTCCTTCATCCGGTCCAGGTACTTCACAGTCAGTTACCACCATGATGTCTTCGTCCGGAAAATCAAAGTTCAATGATTGGTAATCGTCCACAGGTTGGTGTGCCAAATGATCTGCCAGTACACTTCCTTTAATTGCTTTCTGAGTTGTATACTGGATATCATATTCTGTTAAGATCATTTTCCATCTCGCTATTCTCCCAGACAGAGCAGGCTTTTCAAATATGTACTTGATGGGATCCATTTTTGAAATCAACAAGGTAGTGTGAGTCAGCATATACTGTCTCAGCCGGCGAGCAGCCCATACAAGAGCGCAGCAAGTTTTCTCAAGCAGTGAGTAACGAGACTCACAGTCGGTAAACTTTTTGCTCAAGTAATAAATAGCGTGCTCTTTTCGGCCAGACTCGTCATGCTGCCCCAGCACACACCCCATTGAGTTATCAAGTACTGTCAAGTATAGTATCAGAGGTCTCCCTTCTACTGGTGGCATAAGAATAGGTGGCTCTTGGAGGTACTCCTTTATCTTTTCAAAGGCAGCCTGACATTCATCGTTCCAACGTACTACTTGATCTTTCTTCAGTAATTTGAAGATTGGCTCACAAGTAGCAGTTAGATGTGAGATGAATCGGGCAATGTAATTCAGTCGTCCCAGGAAGCCCCTGACTTCTTTCTCTGTCTTTGGAGTCGGCATCTCTTGTATATCTTTTACCTTGGCAGGGTCCACCTGAATACCTTTATCACTTACAATGAAACCTAGCAATTTTCCGGACCTCACCCCAAAGGTGCATTTGTTGGGATTCAATCTCAGCTTGTATAACTTGAGTCGGTCAAACAGCTTCCTTAGATGGTCAAGATGCTCCTCCTCAGTTTGAGACCTTGCTATCATGTCATCAACATATACCTCAATCTCATGATGGATCATATCATGAAATAAAGCAACCATGGCGCGTTGGTAGGTTGCCCCAACATTTTTTAACCCGAATGGCATGACCTTGTAACAGAAAGTGCCCCACTGAGTCACAAAGGTAGTCTTTTCCATATCTTCCGGAGCCATCTTGATCTGATTATACCCTGAAAAACCATCCATGAAGGAGAAAACCTTGTGTTGAGCGGTATTGTCGACAAGAACGTCAATGTGAGGTAGAGGGAAATCATCCTTGGGACTGGCCCTGTTCAAATCCCTGTAGTCGACACACATCCTGACTTTACCGTCCTTCTTCGGTACTGGCACCACATTAGCAACCCATTGAGGGTAAGAAGTTACCGCAAGAAACCCGGCATCGAATTGCTTCATAACCTCAGCCTTGATCTTTTCAGACATCTCCGGGCGCATACGGCGGACCTTTTGCTTTACCGGAGGGCAGTCTTCCATGGTTGGCAGGTGATGAACTACAATGTCAGCATCCAAACCAGGCATATCTTCATAGGACCAAGCAAATATCTCCATGTAATCCCGTAGCATCTGGATCAATCGTTGCTTCACGCTGAGCTCTAGATTGGCACCAATCTTGACCTCTCTCTTATCTGTCTCAGTACCCAGGTTAATTGTTTCCACCGGCTCTTCATGCGGTTGAATCGCCCTCTCTTCCTAGAGTAGCAGTCTTGCGAGTTCACCAGGCACTTCGCAATCATCTTCACCTTCGTCTTCGGCCAAGTTGATCGGATTCTCGAAGTCATAACTGGCAGTAGCAGAGCTGTTACCAGTGAGATCCAGAGTGGATTGAAACCTGTATAAGTGAGTGTGTGTAAATATAGCTGTTTTGCAATATATATAACACAGAAAGAAAAAAGGAGCATAAGATTTGAAATGCAACAAACGTCCAATGTTTTGATTGATGATATATGGAAATGTCATACAAAAATCCCTCACAAATGGAGCTACGATGCCCCGGGTAGGACACCGAGCCAATAAAAGTTTTAACACATTGTTTGTTACAAATTGGAAATCAAAAGAAATTAATTATTGCGTGACAAATGTGATAGGTGTAAAATCCTTTGCCGTCCAGTTGCTTGGTCCGTTGCTGGTAGTCGGGTAGATCCAACTGTCAAACTCTGCTTCCTCTACATCCTCCTCGATAGCATTCACCCTTGGGTTGGAGATAAACATCGTAGCCTTTCTGATCTTTTCCTCGCGTACAGCCCTCTGAGCCTCTGCAGTAAAGCCCAGCCCGAACTTGTCATTCTTTTGAGTGAAGTCAGGAAGCTGACCCCAGTTTGCACAATTGCCTTTCTCGATTACAGCCCGGGAATCCCTCAAGGACGCCATCTTCAACGGAAAGTCTTCTTCAACTACTGCCTCAGCCGATGCCAACAATGGAGGTACTTCCTCAAAATGCTGAAAGGGGGTTTCAATAAACTCCCCGTCCATCTCGATATATCGGAATGAATTCAAGTGACTCACCATGTATTCCTCCTCACCCTGCACAGTAACAATCTTCCCTTTGACAGGGTATTTGAGCTTTTGGTGTAAAGTGGAGGTTACTGCCCCAACTTTGTGAATCCAGGGTCGAACCAACAAGCAGGAGTAAGACGGACGAATATCCATTACATAGAACGTTGAGTCGAAAACTTGGGAACCCACACGAATAGGAATGTCTACCTCACCGTGCACCATCCTCTTAGAATCGTCGAAGGCTCTAACAATGATGTTACTAGGTTTTAACTCCAGACCCTCACAATCCAAGCGGTCCAATGCCTTCTTGGGTAAAACATTCAGGGAAGAGCCGGTATCCACTAACACGTGTGCGAGAGTAGTGCCCCTGCATTCTATGGAAACATGCAGGGCATCATTGTGATTTTTCCCTTTGGCGGTAAGGTCAGCATCTGAGAACCCCAAGCCATTGTCAGCCGTCAAATTAGCCACACAGTCGGTGAATTGATCCGCGGAGGTCTCTTGCGGCACATGGGCCGTTTTCAGAAATGAAATCAGGGCTTTTGCATGGGCCTCTGAGCATAAAAACAATGATAGCATAGAGATTTTGGAGGGAGTATGCCCCAACTGTTCAACAACGTTAAAGTCACTTTTTCTGATAATTTTAAGAATTTCCTCCATTTCTTGTTGGGAGGCTTCCACAGCAGTCTTCTTTTTTGGTGCCTCCGTCCTGGCAGGCAAATCGGTAGCAACTTCTTTGCCCCGAGTATCAGAAGACTCGGCGGCAGTAGTAGACACAGGAACTTGAACTGGAACATGCACACTTGCGGGTGTGATGGTGAGAGGTTTTCGGATAACTGGCGGTGCAATGTCAGGCGAGAAGAGCCTACCACTGCGGGTAATCTTTGCGGGACCAGTGATATTACTGATACTGGTATTGGTGTTGAACTCCTGCTTCACCCCAAGCACATATATGTAGGCTCCATAATGCCATGGAACAGCTTTATCAGACTCATACGGGAGAGGCCCCGGGACAGTGATAGTGATGGGTGCAACAGACATAATTTGGACGGGTTTCTTCTCAGGAGCTTTGGCAGGATTGTAAATTGTGACAACAGATATTTCTTCAACGGAAACAGACGGAACAACAGTTTTCTTGAATAGAATTTCCTTGCTATCCATCAGGCTTTGGATGCCTGACTTCAGCAGTGGACAACCGGTAGGGATAACAGCACACAGGAGGCAACCCTTACTACAACCCGGAAATAAACCGGCTAGTAGTAAGTTCCTCTTAACAGTCAAAAGAGGGGTAACAACTTCATTCACCGAAACAGCATACAACTCTTCCTCAATGGCATTTACTCTATGCTGGGGCATAGGAGCAGTTACAACATTTGGTCTCTCAGGCGCTTCAAACTGAATTTCCTTCGCGTCGATAAGATCTTGCACTTTGTTTCTCAAGGCCCAGCAATCGTCAGTAGTGTGCCCAGGACTATCAGAATGATAAGCACACCGGGCATTTGGGTTATACTTAGGAGACGCAGTATTCACGACTTTAGGAGCTTCTTTGGTGGTAACCAAATTGGTTGATAACAGTTGGGGTAAAATTTGAGATAAGGTCATACTCAGCCGAGTATACTGCCTCTTGGGCCTTTCACTTCTTTGTTGATTGTACTGCTGAGGAGCAGCAGCAGGTTTTGAAATGACCAAAGCATTGACGACTTGGCGACTTTCGGGCTTGACTTGTCTTCTAGGACCATAGACGACACTTGCTTCTTTCTTAAAGGGCCTCTTCTCAGAACTTGTAGCAACACCCTTCTGAATCTTTCCTGACTTGATGCCAGCTTCTATTCTTTCGCCCGTTAAGATCAAATCGGTAAACCCCGCGGAAGAGTTACCAATCAGATGATTGAAAAATGGCCCAGATAGGGTCCCTAAAAACATATCAACAAGTTCACGATCGATTAAAGGAGGCTGCACCCTGCCAGCCAAATCCCTCCATTTTTGTGCGTATTCTTTGAATCCTTCGCCTGTTCCTATCGACATACCCTGAAGTTGGGTACGAGTAGGGGCAAGGTCAGAATTGTATTGGTATTGTTTGTAGAAAGCGGTGGCCAAATCTTCCCAATTCCGGACACTGGTTCCTTCTAGCTGATAAAACCACTCCAACTGAGCCCCAGAAAGGCTGTCTTGAAAGAAATGAATCCAGAGGTTTTTATCTGCCGTATAAGGTTGAATCTTTCTCACGTAGGACCTGA
The DNA here is from genome assembly GCA_948472305.1 of Vicia faba. NCBI lineage: Eukaryota > Viridiplantae > Streptophyta > Magnoliopsida > Fabales > Fabaceae > Vicia > Vicia faba. The sequence continues at coordinate 1,266,898,773 of OX451736.1, read as the reverse complement.
GATGCATTTTGGGACAGGACAGCCCATCATACCTTACAAACACTGGCACTTTGAATTTTGGGGGAATCACAATCCCGGCAACCAAACCCAAGTCTTCAAAATCCAAACCCGGTACTCTTTGTAGTTCCATGGCGGCCAATCTGTCTTCTAACCCTTTGTATTTATCATCAGCTGGAGGGTATTGCTGGTCAGAATAATCTTCATCCTCTTCAACCTCTTCTTCTTCCGCATCAGACTCGGAAGGCACCGCAACTCCATCTCTTTTACTGGTCCCTTCATCAGAAGTAGGAGGAAATTCAAGCACTCTTTGAGCTTCTCCGTCAAATCTTCTCCCCGAAGTAGCCACCCCGATCCTCTTTTTCTTCTTCTTTACCGGGTCCTTATTCCCCAGCAAGGTCTTGAGATCCTCCTGACCTTTAGCCAAGGTTGTCAGGAGTTGCTGGAACTGTGCATTCTGAGCTTGTAGGTCTTTGACTGTTTGCTCGAGATCCATCCTACTGTAATAAACAGCAGACAGATAAGGAAACCTGGAATGAGACCTGCTTATGCACATGATGAATGGTATGCTTATGTATGCAATGCATTCAAGGATTTAGGACATTCAAAATTGTTTTAGACAAAGAAGAACGCACGTCATATTAATAAGAAGAAATTTGTCAGTACATAAATGCCCCATGGGCCAAATATTATAAAATAAACTTCTTAAGGCAGGAAGACATTGCGCATCCTCTTTGGTGCGATGTAGGTATTGAGGGCCTCTTGCTCTTGGAGTCGGCGGGTAAGCTCTAGAACCTTCTTTTCACTGGCGTAGTAGCTAGCTTCAAAAGTATTCCGTTCCTCCTTGAGCTGAATCCAGCTTTTCTGCATTTCCTCCCACGATGTAGGCATGTCTGGATGTAGGATGGTGTAGGGAACCTCTCCTTCATTGACGGGCTCTTTAATCACTGGGAGTACATGAGGATAAGGCATCATTAGACTCTGGGCTCGGGCTCGTACCCACTTGAGATAGGGCTCAAGAGGGATGGAGTTCTTGTGTCCCAGAGTCTTGCTATCAACCTTGTTGAGTTTTCCCCAAGCTCTGATGAATCTTTGGCGAAGTCCTTGCGCATCGTTGTCGAAGTCAAAAACTAGGCTGGGAATCAACATATCATGAGGGCCATCCCTCCGTGCATATCCAAATTGCCTCAAAGCTAGGCAAGGGTTGTAGGTGATACCCCCTCTAATTCCAAGTAAAGGAACATTAGGGAATTCTCCGCAACGATCGACAATGATGACATTTTCTCTGGACCGAGAACACCAATGCACATCAGAATGAGTAAGAGTCATCAACCGTTGGGACCACCTCGTACCTTGGTCATTCTTCAAGACAGATTGTGGAAGGTGCGAAATAAACCACCTTGCAAGGATAGGAGTACAGCACATGAGAACACCCCCTCTTTCTCATTGTTCGTGTGTAAAATGAGTGAAGGATGTCCCCAAGCAATGTTGGTATTGGATTTCTGGACAAAAAGATTTTGACGGCGTTGACATCTATCAATTGGTCAGGATTTGGGAACAAGACCAACCCATAGATAAGGAGTGCCACAATCTCTTCAAAGGCTTGTAGGTCCAATGAGTTCCAACATTCTTGTGCCTTCTTAAACAAGAATTTTGCTAAGAATCCTTTGACGCCGCTTCTGGTTTCCCAATGCCCCTTGATGTCAGGTGGTTGTAGATGTAATGCTCGAGCAACATCTTCTGGCTTTGGTTCCTTTTCCGTACCGTTGAAGGGTAGTTGATTAAGGATAGGAATTCTCAGGAGTTGAGAAAACTCCTCCAAAGTGGGCACCAACTGGTAATCGGGGAAAGTGAAACAGTGGTGAAGAGGGTCAAAGAACTGGAATAGCACTTTCATCATGTCTTCTTCAATGTTGGTGTTGACTAGGCTGAGCAGTCTACCATGTCTTTCACTGAAGGATGAATTTTCCGGAATTCTTGAGGTGATCTCCTTGAGTTGAGGAGAGATTCTCACAAGGTTGACTTGAATGGTATTTCTGCGAGGAATTTCCATGTCCTACAAAACAAGAACAAAGATGAAGATCCAAAACCCTTGAAATGGTTAGTGAATGCATATGATGTTTTATGATGTTTATGATGTATGCACAAAACATATGTACAAGCAAATCACACCAACCCCTAGTTTCAGGCTTGCATGGGGTTTCATAGGTAAGTACCCTCTTGAGTGTAGTTGGCTTAAAAACCTGTCCTATAAATAGTAACCGGGTTCTAAGGAGCTCAATATCCTTGGATTGTTTTCAATGTTCATTGTTTTGGTTTGGCCACTTAACTAGCGACCAAAATATTCCAAGAAAACAACCCCCAATGAGTGTAGTATCGAGTATCTACCAACTTCGGACTGCACCAAAGCCGGTCATCTCACTACCCCTAACAAAAGGCCAAGATGGTCAAGTAAGGTTCTAGGTCATTAGTGCTTAGTGACATCACTCAGCGGCCCCATACTCTCCTTGATTTAACTCAAGGGTTATCGGTACTCACAAATATGTCGCACTAATATAGCTATTGCTTCGACCGTGTCGGTATACCCCGCACAGTTTCCACAACGTATTGCTATCTATGAATGTTTCCCAAAATCCGGGTGTAGGATTGCAAACCTAAACAAATAGAGCCAAAGTATAAAGCAAACAATTCAAACAATTAGTCATGCAAGAGGGTGATCTAAGCCCTAAGGTTACTCCACTTTTAAAATTTTCCCCAGCAGAGTCGCCAGTTCTGTGATATGGTGGGAGAACTGACTTGAGTTTTTGCGTTTGTTTTCGCAAATGTTTCGGTTGAGCAAGAGTCGCCACCGACTTTTTATTTTATCCTAAGGAAAGGTTTAAAAAGCACAGCAAAAACCTTTGAGATTTTTCTTGGGTTCGGGGAGTAGATTATAGAAAGGGAAGGTATTAGCACCCTTTCTATCCATGGTTATCCATGGGCTCTTAGTTACTTGCTTAGATCACTTGCCTTTTGTTTTCAATTGTTTGAAATGGTGCTTGTGTGTGTGGGTTTGAAAAATGTTTTGAAAAGAAGCCAATGTGATGGCAACCTTTGTAATGATCCATGTGGGGATGTATACAAAGATGTATGTCTTTTGAAAAAGGTTTTCATTTGTTTTTTGAAAGTTGTTTTGAAAGTGTTGTGAGGTGTGTTTTAGAAAATAGGCAAGTGTTTTGTTTTTGCAAGTTTTGATTCAAGTAACTAAGAGTTTATCTACTCCTAAATTTCTCAAAGACTATTGCTATGTTTTAACCCTTTTCATGAGTTTGTTCCACCATTGTATTTGGTGGACAATCTCATATTAGGATGTGAAAGGGACGGGCGCGGGTCATCGTTTGGACCATAATTGCAATGGTGCCACGTATCTTTGGGCATTTTCTTTAAGGGACTTGATCATTTGTTTGGCAATATTTTGAAAAGTGTTATCGAGGGACTATGATCATTCAATTTGTTTGTTTTGCCCAAAGAGACCTAACATGCAATATGGCCCAATTTTGAAAGGCAACAAGTGGAATACCCTAGGGGGTGCAAGTGTGATTTGTGTGTCCATTTTCATGCTTGTTTGTCTTATATTAGGTCCAACTATTTTGTTCATTTTTCATTCGCATATAAACCCTAATTCTAATATTATATATTTAGAAAGCGATAAAGTGCGAAATTTAAACTCCTACGCTATTACAACACAATAATATAGGGAGAGGGGTACAATGTTCAAATGGGGAGGTATTTAGACAAAAAAAATTGAATCTAAGCTATTACATCATTTGCTTTGGATATTTACAATATAATTTAATTGCATAAATAAAATAGAAATAGAACAAATATGCAAGAATGCAAAAAAGGTTTTTTTTTATATGTATGAAAAAAAAGTATTATTTATGTAAAATAAAAAATAAAAAGAAAATAAAAAGATATTATTTTTGGAGTATTTTCATATTTTAGGGTAAAACCCTAATTCTCTTAAATAAAATACATTATTTACTTATTATGTACAAATATTCATTTATATATACAAAAACTAAAATAAAATGAAGTATTTGTCAAAAATGATTTTTTTAGTGTTTAATATTTAATAAAATAAAATATGTATATTTTTAGTATTTTATTCTAAATATATTAATAAATATATATATTTATGTATTAAAATTCTAAATATGTATTATATATATAAAATAATAATATTTAATATTTAATAAAAAAAGTAATTTTTCTATAAAATATTTTCAGAAAGTAAAACAAAAATAAAAATGTATAGAAATGCATTTGTACTATTTTTTAGTATTTTAAACCAAATATATATATATATATATATATATATATATATATATATATATATATATATATATATATATATATATATATATATATATATATATATATATATATATATATATATATATATATATATATATATATATATATATATATATATATATATATATATATATATATATATATATATATATATCTATTTATGTATAAACTAAAAGATAGTAAAATAAATGCCTAACAAAATCAAAAATGGTGAGAAAAAATATTTTTATATTTTTAATGTCATGAGAAAAAATAAACAAAGTCAATCAAAAAAGAAAAAGTCAAAAAGTCAAAGAAATAAGAAAATGGGCCTTGGGGGTGTAAAAGCAATTATGTGGTGCAAATAAGAAAAATATTCCAGGCCCAGCCCAGAAGACCTGTCTTCAACCTCCAACAAATAATGTTTGAAAAATACGCGCGCCTCTTGCTTCAACATCAAGATCCTGATTCTTTGATTTTTTGAACAAACTTCCAACACAAAAAATGTAAAGCATCATCTCACGATTTCATACATATAAAGAACATGATCTAACTCTCAGAAATGAGAGAGAATTTCTTCTCTCCCAATTTTTAACCTAATTTTTGTTCAAAGTTCAGGCATCAAATTCTTGCAACACACATAATATAAATAAAATCTAACTATATGGGCATGTTCAGGGCAATGATTATGACATATTCTCTTCACAAACCTAAAGCTAACAATGCCTAATAAGAGAGATACGAATTCAAAAACATACCTGTTCAGTTGAAGTTCAATCTGGCAATGTAGGAACTTTCAGTGCAAGGTGATGATTGGAAAAGCTTCCTTGAGGTCCAGGGATGCTATTCCAATGTTTACTTTGTCTTGAAAGCTTCTGAATCGAGCTAGAGAACTTCACCTGCAAGTCAGAAATGTGAAAATGGTGGAACCAGTTAGAGGGATTACAGGTCGTGTTTTTGCTTTTGGTTAGCTTGCATAGATGTTAGGGGATGTATGTGAACTGGTTTGGGCAAGAATGCTTGAAGGGATTGAGAGATGATACTCAAACTGCAGGCCTTGCCCTGTTTTTGCAGTTTGAGAGTGATTCTGAGATTGAGGGTGTTTTGAAGGCTAAGGGCTCGTGTATTAGCTTGGTTGTGTTGTGTGGAATGTGTTTGATAAGTTTGTCTAAGTGTTCTTGAGCTGATATGGTAGTTGGTATGTGTTATGGCACTTTTCTTCAACTTTAAGCAACAAATGTCAACTTGTGTTTCTAGGTCAGTAGAGGACCCCTAATGAGCTGCATAAACTCTCCTTGATCAGAGTGATTTGTCCATAATCTTGTGCTAAAGAGATTTGATCTGTACCTTCTTGATTTACCAATTGACATAAAGTATGACTTTTCAAAAATGGCTATTTTGCTTTATCTAAAAATGGATTAAACTTGCATACAATGTCCAAACTCATAGAAAAACACCTTGGCACAAAGGATTGGCATTAAATTATGGAGTGTAGATGAGATAAAAGACCTGTAATCTAGCTTAAGGCATGCTGAGTTCAAATTGCAAGGTTAAGGACATGTAACTTGGTCATGAACAAAGTGAGTTTTTGCCATATTGCAAAATTCGATTCTCCCTAACCATGAGGTTGTTTGAGAAGTTCTTGGACATTTTGGAAAGCTTGGAATATGTACTACAATCCATCTTTGAAGTGCAATTTGAAATTCCAAGTGGAAGTGTATGGTAAATGGTCTTGAAGTGGGGTAGAAAACCTTGTCAAAATAGGTCAAAAATTCACTAAGTTAAGAATGGTTTAGTGCCCTTATTCAAAAATTTGTAACTTGAGATACAAGCTTCAAATGAGAAAACTTTGTGAATCAAAGTTGTTGATTATGCAACAAGCTACAACTTTCATGTTTTGACTTTTGTTTGAATCCAAATGAATCTTGGTAAAAAAGTGGGGCAAAGTTGGGAAAAAATTAGGGTTTTCCATAACTTAGAAAAAATTCTAAGTTATGAAAAATTCCATTTCAAACCCTAATTTGCATTTCTTGGTTTCTTGGTGAACAAGTTTCATGATTTGGCATGTTTTTATGAAAAATGAATCTTGACTCTTGATTTTGACCAAAAAGTCAAAGTTTGACTTTTCAGTATACAGTCAAAATTGATCAATTGACTGGGAAATTCAATTGTCAATCTTGTGTACTTGGGATCTTTTGAGTTTGTTGAGCATGTCAAGATAATTCCATGGGGTCCTTGAGTCCATATGTGAGCTTGGTTTGCCATTGGCTAGGTCAAACAGTAAAAAATTGCCTTTGTGCAGTCAAAACCCTAAAAATGACCATTTTGCCCTTTTGATGATCTGATCAAATTTCTTGTGGAATTGTGATCCAAACTTGATCAAATGGTCCATATGAGTTCATAATGTTGATGTGGGTCAATTTTCATGAGATTTGACTGTCAATTGGCCACAGTTGACTTTTTCCCCAATACAGTTGATTTATAGGTCAACTGTCCAATTAACTGGGTAAAACTTGGAATCAGGACTTGAAACTTGGTATGGGTAAACTTGGGAGTCTAACATGAAGCATGAAAGTCATATTAGGCATTTTAGGTCAAAATATCTTTGTGCAAACACAAACCCTAATTTGGGTCAACAGTGCAAGGAGAAATCTTGAGCAGAGGAAACCCTAATTGGATCCTGAGCTCCAAGGGCCTTGTGATGAGAAAATGCTGAGAAAATGGGAGGGAAAATTTTGGGGTACAACAAGGTGGATAGTAAGATACTGGGGCACAAAAATTCCATCCCCCTTGAGCCTTACCTCAAGTGGGTACGAACCCGCTCCCAGAATCTTATGATGCCATATCCTCACATTCTCCCCTTGATCAAAGAGCCTGTTATGGAAGGAGAGGTTCCATACACCATCCTACATCCTGACATGCCAACATCATGAGAGGAAATGCAAAAAAGTTGGATCCAACTCAAAGAAGAACGAGATACTTTTGAAGCCAACTTCTATGCCAGTGAGAAGAAGGTTTTAGAGCTCACCCGCCGACTTCACGAGGAGGAAACTCTCAACACCTACATCGCACCAAAAAGGATGCGCAATGTCTTTTTACATTAAGAATTTTGTAATATTTCGCCCATGGGGCATTTATGTACTAACAAATCTTTTCTTAATATGACATGCGCTCTTTTTGTTTGCAACAAAATTGAATTTTTGAACCCTTGAATGCATTACATGAATAACATACCATTCATCATATGCATAAACAGGTCTTCAAGCCAGGTTTCCTTATCTTTCTGCTGTTTATTTCAGCAAGATGGATTTGGAGCAAACAGTGAAGGATCTACAGGCACAAAATTCACAGTTTCAGCAACTCCTCATGACCTTGGCAAAGGGTCAAGAGGATCTCAAAGTTCTAGTAGAAAAGAATAAAGAGAAGAAAAAGAAAAAGATACCGGGGGTAGCCACTTTCGGAAGAAGGTTTGAGGGCGATGCTAGAAGGACTCTTGAGTTTCCTTCAACGTCTGACGAAGGGATTGGCAAGGGGAAAGGAGTTACTGTACCTTCTGAGTCTGAGGTAGAAGAGGAGGAAGAGGAAGAAGACGAAGACTATTCAGAACCTTGAAGACAGATTGGCAGCTATGGAGCTGCAGAGGGTGCCCGAATTGGATTTTGAGGAACTGGGGTTGGTAGCTGGGATTGTTATCCCTCCCAAGTTCAAGGTGCCAACATTTGCCAAGTACGACGGTCTCGCTTGCCCTAAAATGCACTTGAGGTCGTATGTTAGAAAGATCCAACCTCATTCATCCGATAAAGACCTCTGGGTGCACTTTTTCCAAGACAACTTGTCTGGCACTCAATTAGATTGGTTTTATCAGCTTGAGAGATCAGAGGTCCACAATTGGGAAGACTTGGCAGCTGCTTTCTATCGTCAGTATCAGTACAATGCTGATTTGGTGCCCACTCGTACCCAGTTACAAAGTATGGGGATGACTTCAAATGAAGGGTTTAAGGAGTACGCCCAAAAATAGCGTGACCTGGATGGAAGGGTGCAGCCACGGCTATCAGATAGGGAATTAGTTGATATGTTTCTAGGGATCATGTCTGGCCCCTTCTTCAACCATCTAATCGAGAGCTCTTCTGCGGGATTTACTGAACTGATTTTGACCAACGAAAGGGTGGAGGCCGATATTAAAAGTGGAAAGATTCAAAAGGATGCCTCCGCATCCACAGCTGTTAAAAAACCTTTTCCAGCCAAGAAAGAAGCATATGCTGTGTATTCTCAGAAGGGATTGGGAAGAACTGAGCGCCGACCGACTGTAGGGGCCGTGATGATTCAAAATTCTTCAAATGATCAACCTCGTAACAATCAGTCGAGACCTAATAAACAACGGGTAGAACGGACACAACGGCAGTTCACCCGCATCAACATGACACCCGCGCAGGTTCTTCCCCATCTGTTGAAGCTGAATCTGACTAGTTTGAAGGATGCGCCAAAAAACCCTAACACCTCCTCTCCATACTATCACTCCAACGCCAAGTGTGCTTACCATTCCGACAGTGCTGGGCACGATACCAATAATTGCTGGGCACTTAAGAACAAAATTCAGGATTTAATTGACGCCAAAGAGGTTGAATTTGACGCTCCTGAGAAGCCCAATGTTATATCTGCTCCGATGCCCAAGCACGACCACAATGTGCATGCCATTTTGGAAAACCTACATGTTATTGATGTTGCCAATCTGTTGACTCCTTTGATTGTGATTAAATAAAATTTGTTGAGAGTCGGGATCTTTCCTGGTTGTGGTAAAAACTGTTATTTTTGTTTGAATATTCAAGGTGACTGTCCAATGTTGAAGTCATGTGTCCAACGCCTGATGGATACTCAAGAAATACTTTTCCAGAAAACCCCTGTTAACACTTTCAATCCGATTACTCCTGATACTTGTGATACTTCAACCAACGATATTGCCATCATAACCATTTCTGACAATCCTCCCAAGACTTGCAAAAGGCCTGTCAGGATTACACCCGACTCTGAATGTGTACCTTTAAAGATCACCATGCCGGGACTTGTCCCGTACCAATCAAGAAAAATGATACCGTGGAACTATGGGGGAGAAATCTTCTACCACGGCATCAAACAAATCGAAATAGTCCAAGAGATTTCTGAAGAAGACCCTGATATAGGGAACATCGCGGGTACAAGCAAGATAATCCGCAGTGGCCGGATCTTTTCTCCGGAGATTGCTCCCCCCCGAGCAGTTTTAGGACCCTTAAAAGCTTCTGCACCTGTTGGGCCCTCTGTGCAAGGCCCAGTGATTGAAGAGTTAAACACTCCTGAAGAAAGACCATCTGCTGATAATACCGACAAGGGTAAGGGGATACTGGAAATGCCTGTCAGGACGAAGGCTCATGCTGTGGTTATCCCTAAAACCACTCAGAAGGAAATGATTGAAATCCTAAAAATAATCAGAAAAAGTGACTACGATGTTGTAGAACAACTGGGGCAGACCCCTTCTAAAATTTCAATGTTATCCCTCCTGCTCTGTTCAGAGGCCCATGCTAAGGCACTGATTAAATTCTTGAAGACGACACATGTACCCCAAGAGACCTCGACTGACCAATTTCAGGATTGTGTGGCTAGTCTTACTGCTGACAATGGCCTGGGCTTTTCTGATGCTGACTTAACTCCCAAAGGAAGGAAGCACAATGATGCGTTACATGTTTCAGTTGAATGTCGAGGAACCACTCTCGCCCATGTCTTGGTTGATACTGGTTCTTCCCTGAATGTGCTGCCAAAGAAGGCCTTAGACCGTTTGGATTGCGAAGGTTTGACCCTCAAACCTAGTAACATCGTCGTTAGGGCTTTCGATGGTTCCAAAGAATGGTTCATGGAGAGGTTGATATTCCTATCAAGGTAGGCACCGAAGTGTTCAACTCCACCTTCTACGTGATGGACATACGTCCGTCATATTCGTGTTTGTTAGGAAGACCGTGGATCCATTATGTCGAGGCAGTCACATCCTCTTTGCACCAGATGCTGAAATATCCTGTTAAGGGTAAAATCATAACTGTGCACGGCGAGGAAGAGTACATGATCAGTCATCTCAATTGCTTTCGATATGTGGAGTTAGATGGCGAGTTCATCGAAACGCCTTTTCAACATTTTGAGGAAGTTTCTCCCGAGGTAGCAGTGGAGAAGACAGTGGTGGAGGTACCTATCATTCCCAAGCATGTGGCTAGGATGGCATCTCTCAAGGACGCAGAGGCTGTGATTAAGGAGGGGAAGAGCACAGTATGGGGACAATTGCCTGACTTTCCCCATAAGAGGGACAAGTTTGGTTTAGGGTTTACTGCTGTAGGATAAAAGGCTATGCGTCGCTCTAAGGTCGGAGGACCACCCGTCAAGATCTCACACCACATAATCAATGTTGTAGAAGATGAAGATGAGGAGAGCCATTTTGAAGATTGGATCTTTTCGACTGTCGAGGGGGGTTTGAGCAATTGGGAAGCAAAGGGTTTTGTTCCTATCACCTTTATCAACCAGTAATTTTATCTTTGAACAATTTCCCATTTTTATGGTCTGTAATAACAAAAACAATTTGTACACTATTTTCACCTCATGCCTTGCCCGGGGCATGTAGGTCCATTTGTAAGGGCTTGATTTTCTTCATAATCATATGCCATGTTTTAATGAATCATTGGACGTTTTTCATCTATAAAATTGATGTGTTCATTTTCTTTCCTTTTGTATTTTTGTTTGTTTAAAGATGGTTATCCCTTACACACACCCACACTCACAAATGAAGGTACCCATCCACTCCGGATTCCATGGGTGACTATTCTGCTTTAGCCTTCAATAACTTTGAAGATTTGGTCAATCATGCTGAGTACGAAGTTGACGAAGATTGTGAAGTGCCGGGAGAGTTAGCCAGACTTCTACAACAAGAAGAGAGGGCCATTCTGCCTCATGAAGAGCTGTTAGAAACCATCAACTTAGGGACAGAGGAAGACAGGAAGGAAGTAAAAGTGGGTGCCAACCTGGAACCAAGTGTCAAAGAGCGCTTAGTGCAATTGTTGAACGAATATGTTGAAATATTCGCTTGGTCTTATGAAGACATGCCAGGGCTAGACACTGATATCGTGGTTCACCGCCTCCCCACAAGAGAAGACTGTCCATCGATCAAACAAAAGGCCCGTCGGATGAGGCCAGACATGTCTGAGAAAATCAAGGCCGAAGTAATGAAGCAATTCAACGCTGGCTTTCTGGCTGTTACCTCCTATCCACAATGGGTTGCTAACATCGTGCCCGTACCTAAGAAGGACGGCAAAGTCAGAATGTGTGTAGACTATCGGGATTTGAATAGGGCTAGCCCTAAAGATGATTTTCCACTACCGCATATCGACATCTTGGTTGACAACACAACTCAACACAAGGTTTTTTCTTTCATGGACGGATTCTCGGGATATAACCAAATCAAAATGGCCCCCGAGGACATGGAGAAAACAATCTTTGTTACACAATGGGGTACCTTCTGCTACAAAGTGATGCCGTTCGGACTGAAGAACGCAGGGGCAACCTATCAACGTGCCATGGTAGCTTTGTTTCATGATATGATACATCATGAGATCGAAGTTTACCTAGACGACATGATAGCTCGATCAAAAACAGAAGAAGAACACCTTAATCATTTGCAAAAGCTGTTTGCCAGGTTGAAAGAGTATAAACCCCGACTGAATCCAAGCAAGTGCACTTTTGGAGTTAGGTCTGGTAAACTCCTGGGATTTATTGTCAGCAACAAGGGCATTGAGGTTGATCCAGCTAAAGTAAAAGCTATACAAGAAATTCCTGCCCCCCGCACTGAAAAGGAGGTTAGAGGATTCTTGGGACGCTTGAACTATATCGCCAGGTTCATCTCTCACCTGACGTCTACCTGTGAGCCAATTTTCAAACTGTTGAAGAAAGATCAGGTAGTTGAATGGAACGATGATTGTCAAGTTTCTTTTGATAAGATCAAGGAGTACTTACTAGAACCTCTTATTCTAATGCCACCCGTCGAAGGAAGTCCGTTGATGATGTATCTGACTGTTTTGGATAACTTAATGGGGTGCGTACTGGGCCAACATGACGAGTTTGGCCGAAAAGAGCATGCCATTTATTACCTTAGCAAAAAGTTTACCGACTGTGAGACTCGCTACTCATTGCTCGAGAAAACTTGCTGCGCTTTGGTATGGGCTGCTCACCGGCTAAGGCAGTATATGTTGACTCATACCACTTTGCTGATTTCTAAGATGGATCCGATCAAGTATATCTTCGAGAAGCCTGCTTTATCTAGAAGAATCGCTAGATGGCAGATGATCCTGACTGAGTATGACATTCAGTATACTACCCAAAAAGCTATAAAGGGGAGTGTACTAGCTGACCATCTAGCTCATCAAGCCATCGAAGATTATCAATCTATGAGATTCGACTTCCCTGACGAGGACATCATGACATTAGACAACATCGAAGGTAACAGACCGTATGACGGACCTGAACAAGGATCCCGATGGACCCTGTACTTTGATGGTGCTTCAAATGCACTTGGCAACAGTATCGGTGCGGTACTCATCTCTCCGGAAGGTTGCCATACACCCTTCACTGCCCGACTTTGTTTCAGCTGTACCAACAACATGGCCGAATATGAAGCTTGCATCTTTGGTCTCAAGGCTGCTATAGACCTGGGGATCAAATCTTTGATCGTATTTGGGGACTCGGCTTTGGTTATCAGTCAAGTCAAAGGAGAGTGGGATAACAAACATCCTAATCTTATCCCATACAAAGAACATGTCCTAACTTTGTTGCCTCATTTCGAGCAGATTACTTTCGAGCATTTCCCGCGAGAAGAGTATCAGCTAGCAGATGCTTTGGCTACAATGTCTTCCATGTTTAAACTCAACTGGGATAACGAGGCTCCCCAAATTACCATCGAGCGAATGGACGAACCTGCGCACTGTCATGAGATTAATACCGAAGAAGTAGTGGAACAACCCTGGTTTCATGAAATCAAAAGGTATCTCCAGACTAGAGAATACCCTGAAGGAGCTTCCGTCAATGACAAAAAGTTCTTAAGGAGATTTGCTGCCAAGTTCTTCCTAAGTAATGGCATCCTTTATAAGCGCAACCATGATTGTGTTCTACTTCGTTGTGTGGACAAAGCTGAAGTAGAGTTGATCATGACTGAAGTACACAATGGTACATTTGGCACCCATTTGAGCGGACATACGATGGCTAAGAAGATTCTAAGGGCTGGCTACTATTGGTCTACCATGGAAGCTGATTGTCACCAACATTCTCGTACTTGCCACAAGTGCCAAGTCTATGCCGACAAGGTATATATTCCTCCTATTCCTCTCAACGTTCTGACAGCTCCTTGGCCATTCGCAATGTGGGGCATTGACATGATTGGAGAGATCAAGCCCACGGCGTCCAATGGACATCGCTTCATCTTGGTCGCTATTGATTATTTTACCAAGTGGGTCGAAGCAGCTTCCTTTGCCTCTGTTACAAAGAATATGGTTGCCCGCTTCATCAAGCAGAACCTCATATGCCGGTATGGTGTCCCCGACAGGATCATCACAGACAACGGTATAAATCTGAACAATACTATGATCACCGCTCTATGCGAACAATTCAAGATTTATCATCACAATTCATCTCCCTATCGGCCGAAGATGAACGGTGTTGTTGAAGCCGCGAACAAAAATATCAAGAAGATCATTCAAAAAATGACAGTTACCTACAAAGACTGGCATGAGATGTTACCATTTGCTCTGCATGGATATCGTACCACGACACGTACTTCAACAGGGGCAACGTCATTTTCTTTGGTGTATGGCATGGAGGCTGTCCTACCCATGGAAGTTCAGATTCTTTCCTTAAGGATTATGAAGGACGCTGGTTTAAGTGAAGACGATTGGATTCAGACTCGGCTTGATCAACTCAATTTGATCGACGAGAAGCGACTTACTTCTGTTTGCCATGGTCAGACGTATCAAAAACGAATGATTAAGGCTTTCAACAAGAAAGTCATGCGTCAGATATATCAAGTTGGAGATCTTGTAATCAAGCGGATCATCTTACCGCAAAGTGATCCCAGGGGAAAATGGACTCCTACTTACGAAGGACCATTTGTGATCAAGAGCATCTTTTCTGGTGGGGCAATGATTTTGACCACCATGGACGGCGACGATTTGCCACACCCTGCGAACGCAGACATAGTCAAAAGATACTATGCATGAAACAATCCGACAAGTTGAAAACCCGAAAGGGCGACTTGGGAGAAAAATGGGCATCCCGGTGAACCAAAAACCGAAAGGGAGGTTCAGGCAAAAATTAGGGATAAAACAAAAAAATTTGTACACCCGACAAGTTGAAAACCCGAAAGGGCGACTTGGGCAAAAAAGGGTTTCCCGGTGGATCGAAAACCCGAAAGGGCGATTTAGGCAAAAGTTAGGGAATTAAAGCGTATGATTGTGTCTCGTCGGATCACTTTAAAGAACAATCTCTTCATCAACAAGCTCCGAGCTTCTGATCGACCTAGTCATCGGCAGACGAAGTAGTGAATGGACAAGATATTCAGAGTCGTGAAGGCTATAGCAGAATGGGAATCCCATGGAATTGTTACACATAGCCATCTTTCTTTTGTATAAAATTTTCCAATTTTTACGACAACATTCTCTTACTAGGGTGTATGTCTCCTTTGTACAAAGATACTCACAAAAGTTAATACAAATACACTTCCAAGTGCAGAAATTTGCTTGCCTTTCTTTTTTTCTTCACTTATGTTATATTTGAAAACGTCCAATGTTTTGTTAAATAGGCATATGCATTTGAACATAATCACTGCTTACAAATAAAACGAAATTGAAAAAAAGATAGTTACTGATAGGTTGAAGGTGTAGGAAGATATCTTTATGCCATTTCAGAAGAAATCCCCTACGATACATCATTCGGATCCTCAACAAAGCTAAATTTGGAATATATTTCCCCAGCGGGGTTAAGCTTCAAGATCCTCGACAGAGCCATTGCTTTCTAAAGCTTGATTCCCCAGCTAAGCTGAATTTCAAAATTCCCATCAGAGTCAAGTTTCAAGATCCCCAGTGGAGCCCAAAAACCCTGAAAATCCTATCCCCGGCGGAGCCAGAATAGTGAGCATTTCCCCACAGATTTATTTCCCAGTAGATTGAAGATTCTCAGTCTCATTTCTCCAGCAGAGGTCTCCCAGGTTTTAACTCCCCAGTAGAGATTTTTCAGAGTTTCCCTTATTCCCTAAGCAGTCAGCAAAGGTTTCTCATCTTCAAATCCTCAGCATCGGGCAAGGATTTATTTTCCCCGACAACAGTCAAAGAATTTATTACCTCCAGCTATCTGGATTTTATTTTCCTCAACAAGACGGCTACTCAGCTTACATGCATAACCATTACATTCATATATCATAAACATTAATGAAATACAGTTCATTGCATCATACATATCATGTAACATAACTTTGTGTTTTAGCTAACATTTTACCCTTTTCAGGATAAGATTAAAAGGCTATCGTTAACAATTATTCAGATACAGTAGGGATACACCCCAGATACGACGGTCATTCTATTACTCGTTCGAAATTTCAAGTCAAATACAGTACAGATACGCCCCAGACACAACGATCATTCTACTACTCATTCAGACTTCAGCAATCCGATACAGACTAGATACGCTCCAGACACGGCGGCCATTCTATCTCTCATTCAAATTCAATTATCAACCTCAAGTTCATATATGCTCCAAACACGGATGCCATTCTAACCCTTACACCAATGATTTGATTCCCTAAGTGCAGTCGCCATAGAAGTCATTCTGTCATTCATTCAGATCCCGTTTACAGTACAGATACACTCCGGACACGGAAGTCATTCTACTACTTATAACAGATCTCAACTTCAGATACAGTCCAGATACGCTCCAGACGCGGTTGCCATTCTGTCACTCATTCAGAGTTTATCCCCAACACACAGTTGCTCCGTACACAGATATTTCTCTGTTACCCGGATACAATACAGATACACTCGTGACACGACAGTCATTCTGATATTCATTCAACATTCAAACACAATTACAGCTCAGATACGCCCCAGACGTGGACGCCATTCTTTTGCTCATACAAACTCAGTCTCCAGATACAGTTCAAATGCATTCCAAACACGGATACCATTGTGATACTCGTTCTTTTGGCCTACAGCATTGCAATTCAACAAAGGTTCTTGGATGGCATCGTTAAGCCTGTCTCCAGCAAGATTCTTCCATCTCCAAATGGCATCTTTAAGCCTATTCCCGCACATATGTTTTGACGAGTGCAAATTTACGGGCACTCTAGTGTCCAATCCTCTTTTACCTTCGAGTCACGAAAGGCAAATTTGCCAATCTAACTCTTCAGGTTCAAGAAGATTGAACAGGGGCAACTGTTGTACCCCAAAATTTACCCTCTCATTTCATCAACACTTTCTCATCACAAGACTCTTGGAATTCAGGATCAAGCTAGGGTTTGCTCTGCTCAAGACCCCTCTTTGCACTGTTAACCCAAATTAGGGTTTGAGTTTGCACATGAATATTTTGACCTAAAATACCCAAATTGACTTTCATGCTTCATGTTGGGTTCACAAGTTTGCCCATACCAAGTTTCAAGCCTTGATTCAAATCTTTGCCCAGTCAATTGGACAGTTGACCTATAAATCAGCTGTATTGGGGAAAAAGTCAATTGTGGCCAATTGACAGTCAAACCTCATGAAATTTGACCCACATCAACATTATGAACTCATATGAACCATTTTATCAAGTTTGGATCACAATTCCACAAGAAATTTGATCAGATCACCAAAAGGGCAAAATGGTCATTTTTAGGGTTTTGACTGCATAAAGGCAATTTTTAATTGTTTGACCTAACCAATGGCAAACCAAGCTCACATATGGACTCAAGGACTCAATGACATCATCTTGACCCATTCAAAAAGTTCAAAAGATCTCAAATGCATAGGATTGACAGATGAATTTTTCAGTCAACTGATCAAAATTTGACTGTATACTGAAAAGTCAAACTTTGACTTTTTAGTCAAAATCAAGTTACAAGGGTCATTTTTCATCAAGACATGTCAAATTATGAAACTTGTTCATCAAGAAACCCAAAAATGCAAATTAGGGTTTAAAATGGAAAAATTTCATAACTTAGAAATTTTCTAAGTTATGAAATTTTCTTATTTTTTCCTAACTTTGTCCCATTTTTTCACCAAGATGAAAATGGATTCAAACAAAGCTTGAAACATGAAAGTTGTAGTCCATCACAAAGTCTACAACTTTGATTCACAAAGTTTTCTCAAAAGAAGCTTGTATCTCAAGTTATGATTTTTGGAAGAAGGGTACCTAAAACTTTTAGCTTATTGAAAATTTGCCCTAATCTAGGCAGGATTTTGACTCATCTTCTTGGCCATTTTTCACATAGTTCCACTTGGAGTTTCAAGTTGCATTACAAATATGGATTGTAGTACATGTTCCAAGCTTTCCAAATTGTCCAAGAACTCCTCAAACACCCTTGTGGTTAGAGAGAATCGAATGCTTGAAGTTGGCAAAAACTCACTTTTGTCCATGGCCAATACATGTTCATAACAACTTGCAATTCTGATCTAGCTAGCTTGGTTCAACATTACAGGCCTCAAAACCAATTTGCACTCCATAATTTAATGCCAATCCATCAGTCTAAGCCTTTGTTTTGTTCACTTGGACATTATACACAAGATTAAGCCTTAAGTAGAAAAAAGCAAATTGCCATTTTTGCCTAATTTCACTTTATGTCAAAACCAAATCCTTGAAGCATGGGGGCCAGATCTTTGAGGCAAGATCAAGTCCACTAATTCCAGTAACCAAGAACAAAAGTTGAAGCATGATAGGAGGGCTGATACAGGGCTATAACATCATTTCCATTCTCTTGCTTCAAGTGGAAGAAAAGTGGCAAAACATAAGCAAGCTCTCATATCTGTTAACACAAGCTTAGAAGAACTTTGTGAACAAGTTCCATATATCCCAACAAGCCTAAAGCACAACCCTTTCATCACTAAAAACTCCTCATACTCAGAATCACTGTTTTTCTGCAAAACAGAGCAAGTTCTGCATCTTGCAAGCCACAATCAATTTCCATCGTGCGTTTTGTCCCAAGATAGTTCCAACACCTTCCAATCAACTCACCTGAACTATCCTAAGCACCCATTGCAAGCTGTAACACCTCTAACACACTTTGCCATTTTCATTTCAAAGCTCTGCAGGTTGAGTTCTACAGCACGATTCAAGTTGTTTCAAAGCAAGTCAAGCATTGGAGAAGCTTCCTTGGACCTCCGGCAAGCTCAACAGAAGCTCAAACACCATTGAAGGTTGCTACATTGTCTAGCTCGAAGTCAACTGAAACAGGTATTTCATGGACTTCTATCTCCCTATTTAGGAATGGTTAGGCTTAGGTTTGTGAATGAAAAATGTTGTACTCATAGCCCTGAAGCCATACATATGCTTAGTTTTCATTTACATTAATCGTGCTGAGAGAATTTCACTCATGAACTTTCTGGAAAAAACTAGGTTAAAAATTAGGGTCAGAGAAATTCTCTCTGGTCTTTGAGAGTTAATCCAAGTTTTTTATATGGTTGAATTCATTGTTTAATTCTCTACAATGTTCATGTTATGAGTTTTGTCAAAAAATCAAAGAATCAGGACTTGGCCATTGATACACAGAAACGCGTGTTTTGTGAACAAGAGGAAGAAGAAGAAGTCTGGTGGGCTGGGCCTGTTGTGTTTTCACTTCTAACACCCCTATTTTTCTGTTTAAACCCCCCTGACCCATTTGTTTAATATTTATCATTTTGACATTTTATTTTTTTATCCTGACTTTATTATTTTTTGTATAAATATAAAAAATGCCAAAAATAATTTTCCATTTTTTTCATATTTATTTGATATTTATTTTATTTTATTAAATATACATATGTAAATAAACTATTTTCTTTCTTAAAACAAAACTAAAAAATAATACAAAAAAATATTTATTTTCATTTATTTCATTTATTTATATCTAAAAACATTTTCTTGAAAATATTCATTTTTTGTAAATAGTTAATTTTTATTTTTTTGTTTAATATGTTTAATATATATATATATATATATATATATATATATATATATATATATATATATATATATATATATATATATATATATATATATATATATATATATATATATATATATATATATATATATATATATATATATATATATATATATATATATATATATATATATATATATATATATATATATATATATATATATATATATATATATATATATATATATATATACTTATATATTTTATCCTATTAAATAATTAGGTCAAAAATAAAAAAAATATTACATTTTCCTTTTTATTATTATTTTGGACCAAAAATATCATTTTTATAATATACTTTTATTTTTTGTGTAAATTAGTATATTATTGCACATAATTAATAAATAATAGTATTTATTAGGAATTAGGGTTTTTAGCCCTAAATAGAAAATAATTAAAATTGACATTTTTATTTATATACACTTCACATTAAAAAAAAAATACTTTTTACATACTAAAAACATTTTGGCATAATACATTTTATTTACATTTAGTTATTGTATTTATTTCAATTATTGTACTTTTAAATATTGTATCTTGTACATTCGATATGGTTGTAATAACTTAGAATTTATTTTCTTGTCAAATACTCCCAATTCAAATTTGTACCCCCCCTCCCTATATCATGTTGTAATAGTGTAGCTTTTAAATTCTCGCACATTTAAAAAGCTTTCAATTATGCCATGCTTAGACCTAGGGTTTGTATGAAAATAAAATCAACAATTAGTTTGACCTAATCTAAGATAACATGCATGAAAAACAAACACAATGCACACTTGCACCCCTAGGATTACAATCCACTTGTTGCCTTCAAAAATGGGCCATGGTTGCATGTTGAGTACTTTGGGCAAAATAAAAACAATAAAAAAAGATCATAGTCCCTCGATGACGCTATCTGAGTTGCATAAACAAAATGATCAAGTTCCTCAAGGAAATTGCCAAAAATACTTGACACAATTGCTATCATGGTCTATACGATGACCCGCGCCTGTCCCGTTAACATCCTAACACAAGGTTGTTCACCAAATACAATGGTGAAACAACACTGTTAAAAGGGTTAAAAACATAAGAAAGATCCTTGAGTAAAATAGGGTAGATAGCTCTTAACTACTTGATCAAGCTTGCAAAAACATCCTTGCTACTTTTCAAAACACACTCCACAACACAATTTCAAAACCCTACTTTCAAATATTAAAAAACCTTTCAAAAGACAAAAACACCTTTGTATACATTCAAACAAGAATCATTACAAAGGTTGCCACAACGATGGCCTCTTTTCAAAACATTTTCCAAAATCACACACAAAGCACCATTTCAAACAATTGAAAAGCACCATTTCAAACAATAGAAATGCAAAGCAAGTGATCTAAGCAAGTAACAAAGAGCCCATGGATAACCATGGATAGAAAGGGTGCTAATACCTTCCCTTTCTATAATCTACTCCCCGAACCCAAGAAAACATCTCAAAGGTCTTTCCTGTGCTTTTTGACCTTTCCTTAGGATAAAATAAAAAGTCGGTGGCAACTCTTGCTAAACCGAAACATTTGCAAACACAAACGCAAAATCCCAAGTCAGTTCTCCCACCGTATCACACCCCAACATTCTTCAATCCAAAGGGCATGACCTTGTAGCAAAAGGTACCCCACTGAGTAACAAAGGTTGTCTTCTCCATGTCTTCGGGAGCCATCTTAATCTGATTATAACCGGAGAAACCATCCATGAAGGAGAAAACCTTATGCTGAGCGGTGTTATCAACCAGAATGTCGATATGAGGTAGAGGGAAATCATCCTTGGGGCTTGCCCTGTTCAGATCCCTATAGTCAACACACATTCGAACCTTATCATCCTTCTTCGGAACTGGAACCACGTTGGCAACCCACTGCGGGTAAGAAGTAACTGCTAGAAAACCTGCGTCAAATTGCTTCATCACTTCAGCCTTGATTTTCTCAGACATCTCCGGGCGCATTCGGCGGACTTTCTGTTTTACTGGAGGACAGTCTTCCTTCGTAGGCAAGCGGTGAACCACAATATCAGTATCCAACCCAGGCATATCTTCATAAGACCAGGCAAAGATCTCAACATAGTCTCACAGCATCTGAATCAACTGTTGCTTAACACTAGGCTCCAGATTTGCACCGATCTTTACCTCTTTCTTGTCTTCTTCTGTACCCAGATTTACTGTTTCCACGGGCTCTTCGTGCGGCTGAATAACCATCTCTTCCTGAAGTAGCAGTCTAGCAAGTTCACCAGGAACTTCACAATCTTCTTCACCTTCGTCTTCGACTAAGTTGATCGAACTTTTGAAGTCATAACTGGCAGTAGCAGAGTCGTTACCAGTGAGATCCAGAGTGGATGTAGACATGTATATGTGAGTGTGTGTAAAATAGTTGTTTTGCAATATATAATAAAAGAAAAACAAGGAGCGCAAAATTTGAAATGCAAGAAACGTCCAATGCTTTTATTAATGATATATGTAGATGACACACATAAAGCCCTCACAAACGAAGCCACAGTGCCCCGGGTAAGACACCGGGCCGTAAAGTTTAAAACATTGTCTGTTACAAATTCAAAACAAAAGTCTCATTACTGGGTAACAAAAGAAATTGGGATGAAGTCCTTTGCTGTCCAGTTGCCTAGTCCACCATCAGTAGTAGGATAGATCCAACAGTCGAACTCAGACTCTTCAACATCGTCTTCAATGGCATTCACTCCTGAATTGCTGATGAACAGGGGAGGTCTTCCGATCTGTGAATTCCGAACAGCCCTTTAAGCTTCTGCAGTGAAACCCAAACCAAACTTGTTAGTCTTATGTGCAAAATCAGGGAGTTGTCCCCAATTCGCACACCCACCTTTCTCGATAACAGCCCGGGCATCCTTAAAGGAAGCCATCTTCATTGGAGGATCTTCAACAATAGTCTCAGTTAATGCCAGCGTCTAGGGAACCTCTTCAAAATGTTGAAACAAGGTCTCAATGAACTCCCCATACATCTCTACATATCGGAAAGAGTTGAGGTGGCTCACAATGTACTCCTCCTCTCCTTGTACTGTCACAATTTTCCCTTTCACCGGGTACTTTAGCTTCTGGTCGAGCGTAGACGTTACTGCCCCAGCTTTATGGATCCACAGGCGACCCAGCAAACAAGAATAAGATGGCCGAATGTCCATCACATAGAATGTAGATGCGAAAACTTGAGAACCAACCTTAATCAGAATATCCACTTCTCCGTGTACCATCCTCTTGGACCCATCAAATGCCCTGACTACGATGTTGCTTGGTTTCAGCTCCAACCCTTCACAGTCTAACCGGTCTAGAGCTTTCTTAGGTAACACATTCAACGAAGACCCAGTATCCACTAACACATGAGCTAGAGTAGTGCCCCTGCATTCAATGGAGACATGCAGGGCGTCATTGTGATTCTTCCCCTTAGCAGTCAAGTCGGCGTCAGAGAAACCCAACTCATTATCAGTAGTCAGACTAGCCACGCAATCTTTAAACTGATCAGCTGATGTTTCTTGCGGTACGTATGCAATCTTCAGGAAAGCAATCAGAGCCTTGGCATGGGCCTCTAAGCATAGCAACAGGGATAACATAGAGATTTTGGATGGGGTTTGCCCCAGCTACTCGACTACATTGTAGTCGCTCTTTTTGACGATCTTCAAAATCTTCTCCATCTCTTGTCTAGAGGCTTCAACAATAATCTTCTTCGGTGCCTCCATCTGGGCAGGCTCACCAGTGATCTCTTTGCCCCGAGCGTCAGACGACTCGGCAACAGGGGTAAGAATTAGAACTTGAACAAAAATAGCAGCAGGTACACTGGCAGGTGAAATAACAACAGGCTTCCGAACAGTTGGTGGAGAGATCTCAGGGGAGAACAGCCTTCCGCTGCGGGTGACTTTACTGGATCCAACAATGTTGCTGACGTCAGTATTAGCATTCAAATCTTGTTTAACTCCGTGATAGTAAACGTCAGCCCTATAGTGCCAAGGGATAGCTTTATCGGATGTATAGGGGATAGGCCCATGAACGGTGATAATCAATGGTGAGATTCTTGGAACAGATGTAATTCTAACAGGCTTTCTCGAGGAAGTCTTGGAAGAATTGTCGAAAATGGTAATTATAACAACTTCTTCGGTAGGAACCAAAGGAACAACAGTCTTCTCAAACAGAACTTCTTTATTATCCATCAGGCGTTAAACACTTGACTTCAAAAGATGGCAACCGGTAGGTAGGACAGAACACATACGGCAACCTTCATCACAACCCAGAAATAAACCGGCTAACAAAAGGTTCTTCTTCACAGTCATCAAAGGGGTAACAATGTATTTCACAGAAACCACAAATGAGTCTTCATCTATAGCATGCACTCCATTCTTGGGAATAGGAGCAGTCACAACATTAGGTCTTTCAGGCGCTTCGAACTCAATCTCCTTAGCATCAATTAAGTCATGTACTTTGTTATTTAAGACCCAACAGTTATCTGTGTCATGCCCCGGGCTACCAGAGTGAAAAGCACAACGGGCATTCAAATCATACATGGGTGATGCAGTGTTGGGAGTCTTCGGGGCCTCCTTCAGAATCACCAAGTTGGTTTTTAATAATTGCGGCAGAATCTGAGACAAAGTCATGTTGAGCTAAGTGAATTGTTTTCGCGGCCTCTCGGCCCTTGGCTGATTGTTGCACTAAGGAGCAACAACATGTCTTGATATAACAACCGCATTAACAGCTTGTCGGTGTTCAGGTTTATTATGGCTTTTTAAACTGTAAACAACGCTTGACTCCTTCTTAAAAGGCTTCTTCTCGGTGCCTGATGAAGCACCCTTATGTATTTTACCAGATTTGATACCAGCCTCAATCCTTTCCCCGGTCATGATCAGCTCTGTAAACCCGGATGAAGAACTTCCAATCAGATGGTTGAAATACGCTCCTGACAAGGTCCCTAGAAACATATCCACTAGCTCCCTATCAGCCAAGGGTGGTTGCACTCTTCCAGCGAGGTCCCTCCACTTCTGAGCATAATCTTTGAAACCTTCACCCGCACCCATAGACATACCCTGGAGTTGGGTACGCGTGGGAGCAAGGTCGGCATTGTGTTGGTACTACTTGTAGAAAGCAGCGGCCAAATCTTCCCAATTACGGATACTGGATCCTTCTAGCTGGTAAAACCATTCAAGCTGAGTCCTTGAGAGACTGTCTTGAAAGAAGTGGATCCAGAGATTCTTGTCAGTGGTGTATGGCTAAATCTTCCTATCATACGAACGGAGGTGCAGTTTTGGACAAGAAACCCCGTCTGTGATACGGTGGGAGAACTGACTTGGGATTTTGCGTTTGTGTTCGCAAATGTTTCGGTTTAGCAAGAGTCGCCACCGACTTTTTATTTTATCCTAAGGAAAGGTCAAAAAGCACAGGAAAGACCTTTGAGATGTTTTCTTGGGTTCGGGGAGTAGATTATAGAAAGGGAAGGTATTATCACCCTTTTTATCCATGGTTATCCATGGGCTCTTAGTTACTTGCTTAGATCACTTGCTTTGCTTTTCAATTGTTTGAAATAGTGCTCTTCAATTGTTTGAAATGGTGCTTTGTGTGTGATTTTGAAAGATGTTTTGAAAAGAGGCCATCGTTGTGGCAACTTTTGTAATGATTCTTGTTTGAATGTATACAAAGGTGTTTTTTTGTCTTTTGAAAAGTTTTCAATGTTTGAAAGTAGGGTTTTGAAATTGTGTTGTGGAGTGTATTTTGAAGATAGCAAGGATGTTTTTGCAAGTTTTGATCAAGTAACTAAGAGTTGTCTACCCTATTTTACTCAAAGACCTTTCTTATGTTTTTAACCCTTTTAACAGTGTTGTTTCACCATTGTATTTGGTGAAGTACCTTGTGTTAGGATGTTAACGGGACAGACGCGGGTCATCGTGTAGACCATGATAGCAATGGTGTCAAGTATTTTTGGCAATTTTCCTTAAGGGACTTGATCATTTTGTTTTAGGCAACTCAGATAGCGTCATCGAGGGACTATGATCTTTTGTTTTGTTTTTGTTTTGCCAAAGTACTTGACATGCGATCATGGCCCATTTTTGAAGGCAACAAGTGGATTGAAACCCTAGGGGTGCAAGTGTGCATTGTGTGTGTTTTTCATGCATATTTGTCTTTGATTAGGTCAAGCTAGTTGTTGATTTTATTTTGCATTCAAACCCTAGGTCTAAGCATGGCATAATTGAAAGCTTTTAAATGTGCGAGAATTTAAATGCTACACTATTACAACATGATATAGGGAGGGGGGTACAAATTTGAATTGGGGGTATTTGACAAGAAAATAAATTCTAAATTATTACAACCAAATCGAATGTATAGGCAATATTTAAATGTACAATAATTGAAATAAATACAAATAAATAAAAGTCAAATGAAATGTATTATGCAAAGAAAAAGTTTTTTAAATATGCAAAAAGTATATTTTTTTTATGTGGAATGTAAGTAAATAAATAAAAATAAGGTCAATTTTTATTATCTTTGATTATTTAGGGAAAAACCCTAATTCTTAATAAATAACATTATTTATTAATTATATACAATAATATACTAATTTATGCATAAAATGAAAGTATATTATGAAAAAAGATATTTTTAGTGTAAGCTATTAATAAAAGTAAAAATGTAATATTTTTACATTTTTGACCTAATTATTTAATAAAATAAAATATATAAGTATATATATATATATATATATATATATATATATATATATATATATATATATATATATATATATATATATATATATATATATATATATATATATATATATATATATATATATATATATATATATATATATATATATATATATATATATATATATATATATATATATATATATATATATATTAAATATTTTAAATATATAAAAAATAAAAATTAATTATTTACAAAAAATAGGTATTTTCAACGAAATGTTCTCAAATATAAATAGAAATAATAAATGAAAATAAGTGTATTTTTTTATATTATTTTTGAGTTTTATTAAAAAAGAAAATAGTTTATTTACATATTTATATTAGTAAGATAAAAATAAATATAAAATAAATATGAAAAATATAGAAAATAAATTTTTGGCATTTTTTATATTTTGACAAAAAATAATAAAGTCAGAATAAAAAATAAAAACATTAAAATGACAAATATTCAAACAAATGGGTCAGGGGGGGTGTAAACTGAAAAAGAGGTGTCAAAAGCAAAAGGACCCAGGCCCAGCCCAGAATCACTTCTTCTTCTTCCTTGGAACAAAACCTGCGCGCGTTGTGTACCAAACTGTAACTCCTGATTCTTTGATCTTTTGACAAAACTCATAACATGAACATTGTAGAGAATTAAACAACAAATCTAACCATATAAAAAACTTGGATTAACTCTCAAAGACCAGAGAAAATTTCTCTGGCCCTAATTTCTAACCTAGTTTTTTCAGAAAGTTCATGAGTGAAATTCTCTTAGCACGATTAATGTAAATGAAAAATAAGCATATGTATGGCTTCAGGGCTATGAGTACAACATATTTCATTCACAAACCTAAGCCTAACCATTCCTAAATAGGGAGATAGAAGTCCATGAAATATCTGTTTCAGTTGACTTTGAGCTGGACAATGCAGCAACCTTTAATGGTGTTTGAGCTTCTTTTGAGCTTGCCTGAGTTCCAAGGAAGCTTTTCCAATGCTTGGCTTGTTTTGAAACAACTTGAATCATGCTGTAGAACTCAACCTACAGAGCTTTGAAATGAAAATGGCAAAGTGTGTTAGAGGTGTTACAGCTTGCAATGGGGGCCTGGGATAGTTCAGGTGAGTTGATTGGAAGGTGTTTGAACTATCTTTGGACAAAACGCACGATGGAATTTGGTTATGGCTTACAAAAGGCAGAACTTGCCCTGTTTTGCCGAAAAAACAGTGATTATGAGTATGAGGAGGTTTGAATGATGAAAGGGTCATGTTTCAGGCTTTTTGGGAGGTATGGAACTTGTCTACAATGTTTGTCTCAGCTTCTCTTAACAGATGTGTGATATTGTATATGTTTTGCAACTTTTCTTCTTTTTCAAGCAAGCATGTGGAAGTGATGTTATAGCTTGGTACAGGCCCTCCTATCATGCTGCATCTTTTGCTCTTGGTTCTTGGAATTGATAGTTTCAATCTTGCTTCAGAGATATGGCCCCATACCTCAAGGATTTTGGTTTGACATAAAGTGCACTTTTACAAAAATGGCATTTTACCTTTTTCCAAATAAGGGTTAATCTTGTATGTAATGTCCAAATGGCCAAGGTAACACCTTAATTCAATGGTTATGCATTAAATTATAAAGTGAAAGTTGGTTTTGAGGCCTGCAAGCTAGCACCAAACATGCTGATTTGAAAATGCAAGTTTGTATGAACATGTATTGGTCATGGACAAAAGTGAGTTTTTGCCAACTTTAAGCATTCGATTCTCTCTAACCACAAGGGTGTTTGAGGAGTTCTTGGACAATTTGGAGAGCTTGGAATATGTACTATAATCCATCTTTGAAATTCAATTTTAAACTACAAGTGGAACTATGTGAAAAATGGCCAAGAATATGGGTCAAAACCCTGCCTAGATTAGGGCAAATTTTCTCTAAGTTAAAAGTTTTAGGTACCCTTGTTCCAAAAATCTTAACTTGAGATACCAGTTTCTTTTGAGAAAACTTTGTGAATCAAAGTTTTAGACTTTGTGATGGACTACAACCTTCATGTTTCAAGTTTTGTTTGAATCCATTTGCATCTTGGTGAAAAAATTGGACAAAGTTAGGAAAAAAAAAGAAAATTTCATAACTTTGAAAATTTCTAAGTTATGAATTTTTGTATTTTAAACCCTAATTTGCATTTTTGGGTTTCTTGATGAACAAGTTTCATAATTTGACATGTCTTGATGAAAAATAACTCTTGGCACTTGATTTTGACCAAAAAGTCAAAGTTTGACTTTTTAGTGTACAATCAAATTTTGATCAGTTGACTGAAAAATTCATCTGTCAATCCTATGCAATTGAGATCTTTTGAACTTGTTGAATGAGTCAAGACAATGTCATTGAGTCCTTGAGTCCATGGTTGAGCTTGATTTGCCATTGGTTAGGTCAAACAGACAAAAATTGCCTTTGTACAGTCAAAACCCTAAAAATGACCATTTTGCCCTTTTGGTGATCTGATCAAATTTCTTGTGGAATTATGATCCAAACTTGATCAAATGACCTATATGAGTTCATTATGTTGATGTGGGTCAAGAATCATGAGGTTTGACTGTCAATTGGCCACAATTGACTTTTCCCCCAATACAGTTGATTTCTAGGTCAACTGTTCAATTGACTGGGCAGAAATTTGAATCAAGGCTTGAAACTTGGTATGGACCAACTTGTGAGTCCAATATGAAGTATGGAAGTTAATTTAGGCATTGTGGGTCAAAACATCCTTGTGCAAACTCAAACCCTAATTTAGGTCAACAGTGCAAGTAAGTGTCTTGAGCAGAGCAAACCCTAGCTTGATCTTCAGTTCCAAGAGTCTTGTGATGGCAAAATGTTGATGAAATGGGAGGGAAAATTTTGGGGTACAACACCGTCGTACTTAGGAAAGGATGGTGCTTTAAACTTTGTGGGAATTACCACCCCAGTTGACAGACCCAAGTCTCCAAAGTCCAGACCAGGCACTTTCTGAACTTCCATCACACTCAACCGGTATTCTAGTTGTTTGTATCTATCCTCAGCCGGAGGATACTGGTCTTCGTCAAAATCCGTCTCGTTATCTGAAACCACAGGGCTAGGAGCCCTCCTTTCTTCCTGATTATCTCCCCCTCCAGATGAGTGGGTCAAATCAACCTCTTCTCGCAAGTCATTTCCGAATCTGCGACCCATATTAAACAGGACCGTCTTCTTCTTCTTCTTCTTCTTCTTCTTCTTCTTCTTCTTCTCTTTCAAGATAAGGGCTTTCAGATCTTGCTGACCCTTAGCCAGGTTCATGAACAATTCCTGGAACTGGGCATTTTGAGCCTGTAGAGCCTTGATTGCTTGTTCAGTTGATGGTTCGGAAGACATGATGTTGAAATAAATAGCGAAGAAGATAAGAGACCTGTAAGGGGTACCTGTTATGAGGTGCATGGGAATGATATGCGTATGATATGATTTCAAAGACTTTAGGGATTCAGATTCGTAAACAAAAATGAAACACACTTTTATTAGATAAACTTGAAATTCAATTGTTCAAAAGATGCCCTTAAGGCGTTACAAGAAAGGAAAAACTGAAAAGTAAATCAAAACTAGAAATAATCAAAAGACAATCAGTGCTCCCATGGTCGTTTATTGTCGGTGCGGACATAGTCATTGAGGATCCGCTTGTTCTCCAGTTGCCTGGTCAACTTCTGAATCTTCTGCTCTTGCTCGTGATACTTTTCTCTGTATGTATCCCGCTCTTCTCTCAGCTGCATCCAAGATCTCTTTAATGCCCCAATGTCAGTAGGCATGTACGGGTGGAGAATGGTAGGAGGAACCCCTTCTTCATCATCAACCTCAACAATTATAGGCAAGACGGCTTCGTTCGACATTCCAAGCTTTTGGGCACGGATTCGAACCCATCGAAACTATGGCTCCATCGGAAGAGAAGTCTTCGGACCCAGCTCGTGCGGATCAGACCTGTGTACTCTATCCCAAGCTCGTATGAACCTGTGGCGTTGCTTGTCACTATCCCCTTGGAAATCAAAGACAATAATATGCATTAGCAACTCATGAGGTCCTTCCCTCCTAGCTCGCCCAAACTGACGTAAGGCCAAACACGGATTATAAGTGATCCCTCCATTGGTTCCTATCAGTGGAACATTGGGGTATTCCCCACATTGATCAATAATAGCCACCTCGTCCATACCCTTAATAGTCCAAATGATGTCATTATGAGAGAGAGACATAATCTTATAGGCCCAGCCCATGCCTTCCTTATTCTTCAAAACTGATTTGAGGAGGTGAGAAATAAACCACCTCGCCAGCAACGGTGCACAGCTCATAAGGGTTCCCCGCTTCCGAGCAGTATGGGCATAAAGAGAGTGAAGAATGTCACCTAAGAGAGTGGGTATTGGATTACCGGATACGAAGATCTTAACGACATTCACGTCCACGAAAGCATCTGAGTTAGGGAACAACACCAAACCATATATGAGAAGAGCCAGAATGTCTTCAAATGCCTGGAAGTCTAGACTGTCCCAGAACTTATTAGCTTTACCAACCAAGAACTTAGTCAAAAAGCCCTTTGCTCCACTACGAGTTTCCCAATTAGACATTACCTCAGCCTTTGTCAGGTGGAGGGCTGAAGCAATCTCTTCTGGCCTAAGGACCTTCTCCCAAACTGTGAATGGGGTCTTCTCCAGAATAGAGATACCGAGTAGATCAGAGAACTCTTCCAAGGTAGGGACCAACTGGTGGTCCGGAAAAGTAAAGCAATGGTACAGTGGATCAAAGAACTGGACTAAGACACTCATCATCTGTTCGTCCAATTTGGAAGTGACCAAGCCCAAGAGGTGACCATGTCTTATGATGAAGGAGGTGGTATCTGAAGTCTTTGCAACCAATTCCTTAAGCTGAGTGGGAATCTGGACAAAGTTGATCCGAATGGTGTTTCTACGCATGGGTGCCATGACCTACAAAACAAAACAAAGATGAATTCCTCATGTCTTTGAAATAGGTTAGTCCAATGCAAGATGCATGCAATGTTATAATGTCATGATGTCATGATAGAAAACACACCACAAGTATCCACAAATAGCAAACATGGTAAAGGCACACAAGTCACATAGAGAGCCCTTAGATTTCAGGCTGGCAAGGAGCTTAGGTATTACCCTCTTTCAGTTCAATTGGTTCAAATATGTCCTAAAAATAGTAACCGAGTTCTAGAGGATCTCAATATCACTGACTACCCTCGATCGGTCATAACTCCAGTTTAGCAACCTTTTCTTGCGGCCGGAATCATCGCGAGAGTTTAGTCTTAATGAGTGTAGCATACTGCTACTGTTCTATGGCCAAGTTGGTCAATTTAAAGGTTCTAAGGTCAGTTGGTGCTTAATGACCCCTTAGCAGACCCATATTCTCCTCGTTGCGCCACAAGGGATATCCGTACATACTAAAGTGCCACACCAACGTAGCTACTGCTTCAATCGTATCAGTCTACGTCGTACAGTTCCCTCACAGTTTATTACTATTTACCTAAAGGGTATCCCCCAGATTCGGGTTAGGATCTATAGTAACTCCGATACAAGCCTACAAATATAAAGCATACAAGTCAAGCAATTGAAAACAATATGAACTATTCCTAAGGTACACCCCACTTATAAGATATCCCCATTAGAGTCACCAGTTCTGTGATACGGTGGGAAGAATTGACTGTTTTTTGGAATGCTGGTTTGCGTTTTGCGTTTGTTTTCGCAAAATGTCGCGGTAAGCAAGAGTCACCACCGACTTTTATTTTATCCAACAAGGAAAGGAAAAAAGCACAGAAAAATTCATTTTTCGAGATTTTGAGTACGGGGGGTAAGACAGAAGAGCTGAGAACCATTATCAACCAACTTCATCAAGACGGATACAACAGTATGAAGCAAACAGTCGAGGCCGGGGACCAAGTCTTTGATCAACCTCCAAGAATACAAAAGGTTGGTTTGGGGAAGAGCGGACCTTTCCAAATTTCTACTACATCACGGGTCCAACAACAACCTCTCCAAAAGCAGGTTAATCAGGGTAAGCCAGATACACCCAAGAGGCAGTTTACCAAGCTCAACATGTCGATGTCTCAAGCTTTACAACACATGTTGAGGATGAATCTGGTGATGTTGATAGGACCTCATCCGAGTCCCAAGACTTCTTCGCCTAACTACAATCCTGATGCAAGGTGTGCATATCACTCCAACAATCCGGGGCATGATACTGACGACTGTTAGAAGTTGAAATACAAAATTCAAGACCTGATTGATGAAGGAGCATTAGAATTCACACAAGATGGTCAACTGGAATGTTTCTGTCAATCCTCCAAGGCCCACCATTTGAAGTGACAAGTTCTGACAAGAGAGGCTTTTGTTCATTATAATTTTCAATTTGCAATTTTCTTTTAATTGTTCGAACATCTATTCATGTCAAACTCTGTTACTTTATCAATGCATTGAATATGTCTGTTTTGAATCAATCCATTTGTATTCACTATATTTAAATTGCTTTCCTTTTTGTGATATTTAACTCTCGAAAAAAAGCTCTGAGCCTTTAGAGGGAGGATAACGAAAATGATACCATAATCTCTACCGTATGCTTTTGAACAGACCCCGCTGACGATGTACATGCGTTGTTTCAAATCCTAAACAATGGAGTTATAAGGAAGATAATCCCTAGTCAACCCCTTTGAGCCAAAGAAGTGGGAGTTTTTCTTTTCACACAAATTAAAACCCTTAATCACAACCTGGGGCAGGGTAGTTTTCTCAGTTAATCCAGGTGCACAATGAATGGCATCGAAGACGTCCTTCCAACACAGAAGACGGTGATGGTTCTCTATAATCGTCAAGACAGGCAGTCATTATCTCTCGAAATAAAAGCCCATTAAGTCAAAACCTATGAAGGATACTTAAGAAAAAACTGGGGCATCCTGCTGACTGTAATCACAAAAAAGAAACAGTTCAGGAAAAAGACAGGTATAATAAAATAAAAAAGAAAGAGGTCCTACAAACCCTCAACAAAAAGAAATGACTGCCTATTAAAAATAAACTGTCAATATCCGAACCATCACTGGAATATCAGAGCAAAGACTCAAACGAATTCTAAACGTGCAATTAACTGAGCATAGGACTGAAGAACATCACGAAGAGTGGGTGGGTACAAATAAATTTTGAGCCTTTATCCTTTGTTTTTGGAACCGTAAACCAGCCCACGTTATAACCCTTAAAAGTCCTAGCTGAAGCATGGGTTAGTTCGAAAGCATATTGTTACAAAAGGTATCCTGACTCCTGTAGGACTTGCTGTAAATCTTGAGTTGACATCACATTTTACAAAATTTGCCTGTTTTACTGAAAAATCCATTTTCAAAAGTTTCAAGACAGACATAAGATTTGCATTCTTAAAATATTATTGTTTGCATATGACTATTTGTTCAACAGCAGAGAAATTCGCATGACGAATATCTAGTGAACAAAAACCTTCTCAATAAAAAGGATCACCTCAAGTGGAAAAACACTTCCAACCAAGGGGCACGACATGATCATTGTCCATCATCTGGGGCAGTCAAGTCAAGATTCAAGGAATCTCTCAAAGATGAAAAATAGCCAGGGGCAGATTTCCATCTGAATCACTTGGGGGAATTGGACATGAATTTCAGCAACAAATCTTGTATGATCAAACGAACATCTTCTGGTAGTGTGGCAACACAACACTATCGACAGTGACAACTCCCTATACCCTGAGAGCGTGGACATAGTCAGAAAATACTATGCATGAACAAAGACCCGCTAGGTTGACTGGCCTAGGCAAAAATGAGGGCTTCCCGGTGAACCAAAAGGGTTCGGGCAAAAATAAGGGATGAAAATGGAAAAATCTGTACACCCGGCAAGCCGAAAACCTGAAAAGGCGGCTTGGGCAAAAAAGGGTATCCCGATGGACTGAAAATCTGAAAAGACAGTCCAGGCAAAAGTTAGGGATTAAAGCGTACGACTATGTCCCGTCATGTCGTCACTTTCCTACCAGTAGAAGACTTATCATTTCAATCGAAAGTTACCAAGCACCTTATAAGTTGGGATAACACTCAATCCACAAGGCCTCCGCAGGCACTTTCTCCAGCAGATACAGGGGCAGAAAAGTCTCGATGCAAAGTCATTTTCATATCCTCATCATGCTTCCTAGTAATATCTACACTCCCCGTAGAGTAAGAAATACCCAGAATACAGTGACGTTAATTCTCTCCAAGCAAAGTTTATCTTTCACCAACAATAAAAGATTATCCCCAATGGAGTTTATTTCTTCCACAA
The DNA here is from genome assembly GCA_948472305.1 of Vicia faba. NCBI lineage: Eukaryota > Viridiplantae > Streptophyta > Magnoliopsida > Fabales > Fabaceae > Vicia > Vicia faba. Next base: position 1,266,864,209 of record OX451736.1, on the reverse strand, counting down.
GCAGAAACTCAATCCCCAACAGGGTTCATCATCGCCAGCAATGGTAATTCATCCTCAACCGAGGTTATTTCTCCAAATCAACGGATCTTCAGACAGAGCATCTCTTCCCCATAGAGTCATTTTCTCGTCAGTTTATTCTCCAGCAGGATCATCCTCCCAATCACCTTAGGTCGTTATCCCCAGCAAGCAAAACTCTTTCATTCTCCAACAGCAATCTGGGGTTTATTTTCCCAGCTAGAGAATATCATAAAAACATTGCATGTCCATACATCATAACATGTGCATACGCATCATACAACACAATCTCATTTATTTTGAGAACATCATTGCTTGATACATATCATGCATTACATACGACTAACTCTTTACCTTTCAGGAAAAAGATACAATCAAATTCTCACCGAGTTCAAGCTATGAAGCCCAGATCCGACCGGATAATAGTTTAATCCCCAACAAGCCGTGAAGCCCGGACAACGACCGGATAACAGCCCAGCAAGTTATTGTGAAGCATAGATTACGACCAGATAGCAATACAAATTTCTGTGAAGCATGGGTTACGACCAGATAGCAGCCAAAGACACCGCGAAGCCTGGATTACAACCAGATAGTGGTATATCTTTAATACAAGTTATGAAGCCCGGATTCGACCGGATAGTATCTTGATTTCTCCGAACACCATGAAGCCTGGATTCGACCAGACAATGGTATGAGACGTCGCGAAGCCTGGATTACGACCAGATAGCGACAAAAGACACTGAAGCCTGGATTACAACTTAATACAGTGAGGGACACTGTGAAGCTTAGGTTTTGATCAAATAGCAGTTTACTCGGCCAATTTCTATGAAGCCCGGATTCGACCGGATATTAGTAGGCCCAATAGTCAAAGGGAAGCCCGGAGGCGACCAAATAACCACTTGATTCCTTCTGAAACCTGGATTATGACCAAATAAGAAGTAAGGTATTTTGAAGCCTGGATTCGACCAGATAGAAGTACAAGACACCATGAAGCCTGGATTCGACCAGATAATGGTATGAAACATCGTGAAGCTTGGATTACGACCAGATAACGATAAAGGACACTACGAAGCTTGGATTTCGATAAAATAGCAGTTTACCTGGACAAATACAAGAAGCCCGGAGTCGACCGGATATTAGTGTGCCCTAAATTCAAGTTGAAGCCCGGAGGTGGCCGGATAACAACTTAATTCCTTCTGAAGCCTGGATTACGACCAGATAAGAATTGAGAAATTGCGAAGCCTGGATTACGAGTGGATAGCAAGCTCAATCTCACCCCCCCCCCCAGTAAGTCACTCTAAAGCCTGCACTACAACCAGATAGCAGTCTGTCTTATCACTATGAAGCCTGGATCTCGACTAGATAGTAGTTCATTTTCACCTCCTTGACCAAGAGACTATTCCCTAGTAGAATAACGGACGACCGAAGCTCCTAAAATTCTATTTCTCCCAAGACGGAGATCAGCATTCCCCAGTGTAGTCTTCCTCAACAACAGGTATACAAGCTCTCACTAAGGAATCTCTTATGTGATCGACACTCCTTCGGATGGCATCTTTAAGCCCATCTTCTGTCATCAATCTCCAAATGGCATCTATAATCCCATTCTCGACATCACAAGACAAATACCACTTCATGCGAGTGCAAATTTCTGGGCACTCTAGTGTTCAATCATCTTCCACCTTCGGATCACGAAAGGCAGACGAGCCAATATACATCCTCAGGTTTAAGAAGATTGAACAGGGGCATCTGTTGTACCCTAAAATTTTCCCTCCCATGTTTCTCAAAACATTTCAAGAAAGATTCTCAAGTTGCTCAAGGAAGTCTAAGGGTTGACCAGACAAGCTCTCTCTTAAGGCAGTCTACCTCAAATTAGGGTTTCATGTTGCATCAAGATACTTGAATCCAAGGGCTCCCAAATTCTCACCATTTCCCTAATATGTTCTCAAGATCATCCATGTCAAGATTCAAGCCTTGCAGAGGAAGTTTGCTCAGCCAATTGCTCAAAGGCCTGAAAATCGACTGTGCTAGGGCAAAAGTCAATTGTGGCTCACATACAGTCAAACTTCAAGATTTTTAGTCAACATTCTCATTTTGAAGTATTATTCATCATTTTATCAAGGGTTGATCATGATTCATCAAGGGTTTCTCACAATTCATCAAAACCCAAAAGTTGCTAAATTAGGGTTTTGTAGGAAAAGTCAACTCAACTTTGCCCAAGCATAACTTTCTCATACTATATGAGAAATGACCCATCCAAATATCATTTTGAATAGGATTCAATTCTATACAATTCATCTTCAGCTCCCAAGTTAAAAATATGCACTCACAAGAAGTTGTGAATTTGGACATTATAGGTCATTTTGAAAAGTCAACAAAAACACTTTTTTTGTCAAAGCTTCATACATGAACATGGAATACCAAATTGAGATGAGACCAAAAGGGTTGCTTATAGGACATCTCAATATTTCTAAAAAGTCCAATAACACCTTCAAAGAGTCAAAATTGAGGAGGTTATGCATTGGTGAAGTTGACCTTTTTTTCAAAATTGCCAAAAGTCAAAATATGCCTCAAATTGCAATTTTTGCTAAATGGGTCTAACTTTTTGCACTTGTTTTGAGTTGGTAGCATGGTCCATGAGCCCTAGCTCTTCCCATTTGTCTTTATCTTATTTTTTTCTATTTATTTTGATTTTTGTTGCAATTAAATCAATTTAAATCAAAACAAATCATGAAAAAATCCAAATCATTCAAACTTCAAGATCTTGTGCATATTTCAGGTCCTATATCCAGCTAGCAAGTGAATCAATTCGTGCAAGGCATAGGTGGGAACAAAAAGATTGATTTTGGCCTATTTTGGAAAGATTTTCAAGTGAATCAAATCAAGATCACAAATCATAATTGGCAAGGATTGATATCATATTTGTAAAACTAATTCATCCCTTGGTATATAGTGAACAATTGCAGCCAGAAACAAAAGGTTTGGAGGCGCACAAAGGCAGAACCAAACTTGAAAAAATCAAATAAAAGTGGTAATTTGTTTTGCTACTTCCAGACGTTTTCAAGATCCCGTAGCCATCTCATTCGTTTCCTGGGATTGCAAGAAAGCTGTACCAATCAAGAACAAGCATTTTCCAGCGCTAGAACCCACTGTAAGTGATCCACGGCCATGGTTTTTTCTTGAAATCGAATCACATGATTTTGACACTTATAGCATGAAATACTTACATATTCTTGTTCCTTGAGGCATTTGCAAGCTACTCATAACAATTAATTGCATTTTTATTGGCTATACTGGAATCTACCATTGCTAGGTTTTGTTGTCTCGTTTTAGGATCTTTTTACACAGGTAAAATTAGGCCACAAGAAGGGCACCATCATGCTCAGCAGGCCAAGACGATTCGATTCATGACATTAGATTTTGTTTATCATGCCTGAACTTAATTTTGAGATATGCAGGGTTTGTAGTGACGGACGTTTGTCCGTAGGTAAAGGTCATTGAACCTTTTAGCCACGGAGAGAGGACAGGGATGATGGCGTGGCAAGCTCCCATTGCTTCATTTGAAAATTCGCGCGCTCAGTTAATATATTATGTTTTCTTAATATTTAATTTTTGTTTTGTCCTTGGTATACAACAAAAACACGCAGCTCAGTTAGTGTGAAGGTGAGGTGAAAAGGTCACAGGACCTGGGTTCGGATCCCAGGTCCCCTATGTACTTCACATTATTTTTCTTTAAATGATCAGGCGCGCGTATAAGTGTGATAACCACCATGGACCATCATCATCCAACCAACCAGATGTCCACAGGTCAAATTTGAAGGCTACCATGTAATGGTCCACCAAGAACCTTGGTCGACGTGCAAGCACTGAAGCGTGGAAGTCAACATGGATAAGCTTGCTCTTGGGCCCAGAATTGCTAAAGACACCTCTCTAAATTACTGATTTCAGGCCCATTTTCTTTTTCTTTTCTTTTATAATATCTTTTATTTAATCATTTATTTATTTTATTAACATAAAAATCAATTCTTTTTTATTAAAAAAATCATAAAAATAATTTTTATCCAATTAGATTTAGGTTATTTTTTATCAAAAAAAATTAATTTAATTAGTTTATTTAATTTTAGGGTAACTTTAATTCTTTTTGTAAATAAATTAAAACAAGTTAGAAATTAGGGTTTTGTCTAATTTAAATTCTATTTTATATTTCTTAAAAAAAATAACAAAATACAAAAATAGGTCAATTTTAATATCTTCTTAATTTAATTTAATTTATTAAGCAATTAGGTTTTTGCATATTTAATTTAAAGCCTTTTCTTTTTTTCTTAAAAAATAATCAAAAACAACAAAAATAATTTTTTCTTTTTATTAGGTTAGATGGGGTCAAAACCTTAATTTCCTTGCGTCCTATATTCGTCGCACGTTTAATTATTTTTACAATATTGATGTAATTGCTCATGGGATGTAATAGATTAATTAGGACTTTTTCGTTCATTTATCGTTTTTTTTACGGGTTATTTTTTGCTATGTAAATTAATACCCGAAGCCTTGTAATAGCATAGCTTTACTTTCCGCACTTTAATTTCCGCAAAATATTAAAATGTTAGATGTATGATGTTAGGGTTGCATGACAAGAATGTGTGATTAACTTTAAAACGGTTAGCAAACCCTAAATGTGCAAAGGTAATAACTTGAAATTGAATCACTCGCACATGCGCACTCCTAGGGTATACTCCCACTTCGGTTGCCTTCGGTAAACGATCATTAAGTATAGGATATTTTAGTGGTCACTCTCTTGTCTAAACAAAGATCAAAGTCATGTTCGGAAAAGTTGCCTCGGAATGGTTGCCTCGGATATGTTGCCTCGAATATTGATCTTAAGACATTAGGGTTATTACTAAAACCTCCTAACATTGCTTTAATGATTGTACATCCCTTTCGAATTGACCCTTAAAACTCCAATGATAGTGCTACCTACTCACTAATAGTAGGATATCATTGTCTAAAGGAAACGAACATAGAAAAATTCTTTTTTCGAGTAGGTAGATGCTAGTAGGTATTTGCTCAATCCAAACAAACTTTTTCACACTTACACTCTTTTCAAACAAAGTTTTCAAAACAACTTCGTAACACTCTTGAAGACAGAAGCAATGGTTAAATCGAAGTAAAAAAAACTTTTTCAAATCAAACACACACAAGCAATTTTAAAATGATGAGCAAGTACCTAAGAGCCCGTAAAAAACTACGGATAGAAAGGGTGCTAATACCTTCCCTTTCTATAATCTACCCCCTGTACTCAAAATCTCGAAAAAGGAATTTTTCTGTGCTTTTTTCCTTTCTAGTTGGATAAAATAAAATTTGGTGGCGACTCTTACTTACCGCGACATTTTGCAAACACAAACGCAAAACGCAAACCAGCATTTCAAAACAGTCCGGTTTTGGCCACCGTATCGCAGGTACCATTGTTGGGCATTTATCTTGTCCGTATGAGATTTTGGAGAAACGCAGGCTTATACCTACGCCCAGATGACTGTAGGTAAAAGTCAGGACTTTTAGCAATGGAGGGAGGAAGAAGAAGGGTTGTGTGGCAGGTGCTGACTGGCCCATTCAAAAATTCGCGCGTTTTGATATATTATTTTGTTTTTCCAATGTAATGTTTGTTTGTTGTCCTTTGTACAAATAAGCACGCTAGCTCAGATGGTCATCAGGCGTTTGAAAAAGCCAAAGGGCCTGGGTTTGATCCCCAGGTCCCCATATTATTTCATGATATTTTTTCTTGCATAATCAGGCACACGTGCATACAAGGAGACCACCAAGAGTCATCAACTTTCAACCATTGGATCCATAGCAAGAAAAAACCAAGGCTTCTCACATGAGGGCCTATCATGGGCGTGAGTCAAGCCAATGCACATGATTTGAAAAAGTCAATGCAGGCCAGAAATTGTTGGGCCTAGAAGTCAGATTAACATCCCCCCTCCATTGCTACTAACACCAGGCCCATTCTAATTTCTTCTCTATTTTCTTTTGTTTAATTTATTTTGTTTATTTATTTTCTAACACAAAATTAAATTCTTTTTTCATTACAAAAAATCATAAAATCAATTTCATCAATTTAGATTTAGGTTTTATTTTTATCAAATTTAATGTAATAATTAGTTAAATTTAATTCTAGGATAATTCTAACCTTTTGTAAATAATTTAAAATAAATTAGAAATTTAGGGTTTGTTTGATTTGATTTTTATTTCTTTTCTCAAATTAAATGAAAATACAAAAATATGTCAAATTAATTGTTTTTTTTAATTTAAATTAATTAGTAATTAAGTTTGTATTTATTCAATTAAAACCTTATTTTCTCAAAATAATCAAAAACAACAAAAATATGATTTTTCTTTCAATTAGGTTTAGACGGGGTCAAAACCCTAATTTCTCTCGTTCTCGATTCATTGCGCACGCTTTATTAATTTTTACCATATTAATGTAACTGCTCATGGTATGTAATAGTTTAATTAGGATTTTCTTTTATCATTTTACGGGTTTTTGGCTATGTAATTAATCCCCCTCCCCGAAGCCTTGTAATAGCGTAGTTTTATTTCTCGCATTTTAATTCTCGCAAATATTAAATGTTGGATGTATGATAATAGGATTGCATGACAAGACTGTATGTTAATTTTAAAATGGTTAGCAAACCCTAAATGTGCAAAGATAATAACTGAAATCAAATCACTCGCACATGCGCACTCATAGGGTATACTCTCACTTCGGTTGCCTTCGGTGAACGATCATATAGTATAGGGTGTTTTAGTGGTTACCCTATTGTCTAAACAAAGATCAAATGTCCCGTTCAGAAATGTTGCCTCGGAAAGGTTGCCTCGGAAATGTTGCCTCGAATATGATCTTAAGACATTAGGGTTATTACTAAGACATCCTAATATTGCTTTAGTGATCGTACGTCCCTTTCGAATTGACCCTCACAACTCCAACGACGGTGCTACCTACTCATTAATAGTGGGACAGCGCTGTCTAAAGGAAACAAGAACAGAAACATTCTTTTTTTGAGTAGGTAGATGCTAGTAGGTACTTGCTCAAAATAATCTTTTCCACACTTACACTCTTTTCAAACAAAGTTTTCAGAAACACTTCATAACACTCTTGAGGACTGATACAAGGGTTAAAACGAAGTAAGACAATTTTTTTTTTAAAGACACACAAACACGGAAGCAATTTTTAAAATGATGAGCAAGTACCTAAGAGCCCATAGAAAACTACGGATAGAAAGGTTGCTAATACCTACCCTTTCTATAATCTACCCCCCGTACTCAAAATCTCGAAAAAGGAACTTTATGTGCTTTTTTTCCTTTCCAAGTTGGATAAAATAAAATTCGGTGGCGACTCTTGATTACCGTGACATTTTGAAAATACAAATGCAAAATGCAAACCAACATTCTCTCAAAAATAGTCTGGTTCCACCATCGTATCACAGAACTGATGACTCTGATGAGGAATTATAAGTGGGGTATACCTTAGGATTAGTTCATCATAAATTGTTTCTCTTATTTGTTTTGGTTGCTTTACTGTTAAAGGGTTTTGTATTGGGAGTTACTATAGATCCTAACCTGGATCTGGGGGACACCTTTTAGGTAAGTAGAAATAAACTGTGAGGGGACTGTATGGCGTAGATCGATACGGTTGAAGCAGTAGCTACGTTGATGTGGCACATTGGTTGGTATCGGTATCCCTTGTGGAGAAACTAGGAGAATACGAGGCTGTTATGTGTGTCGTTAAGTATCAACTGAACTTAGAACCCTTAATAGACCAACTTGGCCATTAGGAAGTAGTGAGATAGCCGGCCTTGGTCTAAAGCTGAGAACTGGTTGATACTCGATGCTACACTCATTGAGACCATAGTCTCGAGATAGTTCCGGCCGCAAGAAAAGATTGTGTGAGCTGAAACCATGACCGATGGAGGATGGTCAGTGATATTTAGAACCTCTAGAACCCGGTTACTTTTGCTAGGATAGGTTGAAACCAACTGAACTTCAAGAGGGTAATACCTTTGACCCCATGCAAGCCTTAAACTTAAGGGCTTTTGTGTGACTTGTTTGCCTTTGCCATGTCTGTTATCTGCTATACATGTTGTTTTTATCATGACATCATGCATCATGACATAGCATGCATGCTTCATTAGACTAACCATTTCAAAGACCGAGGGGATTTATCTTTGTTCTGTTTTGCAGATTATGGCTTCCGTGCGCAGAAACACCATCCGAGTTAACTTTGTGCAAATACATGCTCAACTCAAAGAGTTAGACTCGAGAGTTTCTGTGACTTATTCCTTCATTAAGAGACATGGTCAGCTTCTTAGCCTGGTCACCTCAAAGTTTGATGAGCATATGATGAGTGTGCTTTTCTAGTTCTTCGATCCTGTGCATCATTGCTTCACGTTCCCAGATTATCAGCTAGTTCCCACTGTGGAAGAGTTTTATCACTTACTGGGCATATCCATCCTTGAGCAGATGCCCTTCACAGGTATGGAAGAGACTCCTAGACCAGAAGACATTGCCTCAGCTCTGCATCTGAAACGGGCTGATGTAGTATCCAATTGGGAAACACGAAGCGGGGTTGAAGGTTTCTTAGCCAAGTTTCTGATGGATCAAGCTCAGTTATTCGGGATAACTTGGATTTCTAGGCTTTCAAAGACATCTTGGATCTCATTATCTATGGTTTGGTTCTCTTCCCAAATCCAGATTCCTTCATAGATGTGAATGCGGTTAATATCTTCCTATCTCGCAATCATGTGCCTACTCTATTGGGTGATATCTTGCATGCCCTCTACACTCGTACTGTGTGAAGAAGAGGGACTCTTATGTGTTGTATGCCATTGCTGTCGAGGTGGTTTATTTTGCACCTCCCTAAGTTCGTGTTGAAGAATGAAGAAGGTTTGGGATGGTCTTATAGGATAATGTCACTTGCCCATACAGACATTCTTTGGAGTTCCAAGGCTATGGAAAGCACTGTTGTCATTGATCATTGTGGGGGATACCCTAATGTCCCGTTGCTTGGAATCAGAGGGGGTATAACCTACAGTCTTTGTTTAGCTTTGTGACAATTAGGTCGTGCTCGGAGAGACGGTCCTCATGAGCTACTTCTTACGGATATTGCATTTGACTACAAGGAGGACGTTGACGAGCATCGCTGAAAGTTTATACGAGCTTGGGGCATGGTGAACAGGTATGACCCTCAAGAGCTAGGACCAAGGACTTCTCTCCCTATGCAGCCTTATCTCCAGTGGGTTCGAGCTCGTGCTCATAAGCTTGGGATGCCTTATGAGGTTGTATTGCCAGTGATTGTAGAGCCCACCAATGAAGAGGGCATTCCTTATACAGTCATTTATCCCTATATGCCCACTGATCTTGGGGCATTGAAGAGATCCTGGATTCAGCTGAAGGAGGAGAGGGATACCTACCGGGAAAAGTACCATGAGCAAGAAAGGAAGATCTTGAAGCTCACCAGGCAACTTGAGAATGAAAGAACGATCAATGACTACGTCTGCACGAAGGGGAAGCGTCCATGGGATTTCTGATTTTGCTTTGTTTTCTAGTTTAGATTTGTTTTTCATTTATTTCTTTATGACGCCTTAAAGGCATTGTTGAACCTTTTTACAAGTTAATCTAATAAAGTTTGTTTATTTTTTGGTTTGCAAATTTAAATCTCCCAAAGTCTTTGAAATCATTACATACGCATCCCATTATCATGCATACCATTACAGGTACCATTACAGGTTTCTCATCTTCTTCGCTGCTTATTTCAGCAGAAATGTCTTCCGATCAAGCTATCAAAGATCTTCAGGCACAAAATGCCAAATTTCAAGAGATGTTCTTAAGCTTGGCTAAAGGGCAAGAGGATTTGAAAGCTCTCATTCTGAAAGAGAAAGAGAAGAAGAAGAAGAAGAAGAAGAAGAAGAAGAAGAAGGTTGTTCTGCTGAGTATAGGCGGAAGGTTTGGGGATAGGTTGAAACAGCAAGCTAATTTGTCCTTTTCATCCAATGGAAGGGAGAACCAAGAAGAAGAAAAGCGCCCCAGTCCTGCAGTTTCTGATAATGATACAGATTATGATGAGGAACAGTATCCTCCTGCTGAGGATAGGTACAAACAAATTGAAGACCGTATGAGCGCTATAGAGATTCAGAAGATTCCTGGTTTGGATTTCGAGGATTTGGGACTGGCATCTAGGGTGGTGATCCCTCATAAGTTCAAAGCTTCGGTTTTCGCCAAGTACGATGGAGTATCGTGTCCAAAACTCCATCTCCGCTCGTACATCAGAAAAATCCAACCTTACACTGCTGATAGAAATTTGTGGGTGCATTTCTTTCAAGATAGTCTGTCAGGGACTCATCTTGAATGGTTTTATCAGTTGGAAGGAGCCAACATCTAAAATTGGGAGGACCTTGTTGCTGCTTTTTACAGGAAGTATCAGTATAACGCCGACCTTGCTCCCACTCGTACTCAGCTCCAGGGTATGTCTATGGGTGCAAGTGAAGATTTTAAGGACTATGCTCAAAAGTGGAGAGATTTGGCTGGAAGAGTCCAACCCCCTTTGTCTAATAGGGAGTTGGTTGACATATTTCTAGGGACGCTATCTGGTCCATTTTTCAATCATCTGATCGGCAGTTCGTCATCTGGGTTTACTGAGTGTATTTTGACTGGAGAGAGAGTAGAAGCTGGCATTCAAAGTGGCAAAATACAGAAGGATACTTCATCAAGTGCAGTAAAGAAGCCTTTCACCGGTAATAAAGAAGCTAGTGCAGTCTACGGCCCGAGGGGCCAAAGAAGACCTGAACACCGCCGAGCAGTAAATGCAGTAGTGATATCAAGACCCACAGTTGCTCCACAATGCATTAATCAACAAAGGGTGGAAAGACCACAGAGACAGTTCACTCGGCTCAATATGATCTTGGCTCAAATCCTACCACAATTATTGAAGAACAACCTGGTAACTCTGAGGGAGGCCCCGAAGAATCCCAACACCACATCTCCACTATATAACCCAAATGCCCGATGCGCCTATCACTTCGAAAGTCCAGGTCATGATACAAACAACTGTTGGGCCTTGAAAAATAAGGTGCAAGACTTGATCGAAGCCAAAGAGATTGAGTTTGACGCTTCGGAGAAGCCCAACATCATAATTGCACCCATGCCCAAGCATGACTCGGGAATCAATGCTATTGAGGTTGTCTCTACCACAGGAGATACTGATGATGAGAACTCGGATATCGACAGATGGATCTACCCTATAACCAATGGTGGATTGAACAACTGGACGGTGAAGGACTTCATACTTGTTTCTTTTATTCCACGGTAATTGACTTTTGTTTTGAAAGTTGTAATAGACACTTTGAAACTTTACAGCCCGGTGCCTTGCCCGAGGCACCTTGGCTTTGCTTGTGAGGGCTTATTATTTGTCATCTCATATATCAATAATAAAACATTGGACGTTTCTTGCATTACAAATTTTGCGCTCCTCGTTTTCCTTTTTTCTATCTCTCGTTTTGTCAAAAACAGATATTCTCTTACACACACTCACGTATCATAATGCAGATCCATATCCACTCTGGATCCCATTGATAACAACTCTGCTACTGTCAGTTATGACTTCGAAAATCCGATCAACCAAGCCGAGGACGAAGGTGAGGATGATTGTGAGGTGCCTGGAGAACTTGCTAGACTGTTACTACAGGAAGAAAGGGCCATACAGCCTCATGAAGAGCCAGTTGAATCAGTAAATTTGGGTACAGAGGAAGACAAGAAAGAGGTTAAGATAGGTGCGAATCTGGAGCCTAGTGTCAAGCAACGGTTGATACAAATGCTATGTGACTATGTTGAGATCTTCGCTTGGTCTTATGAAGATATGCCTGGTTTGGACACTGACATTGTGGTACACCGCCTGCCGACTAAAGAAGACTTCCCTCCGGTAAAGTAGAAGGTTCGCCGTATGCGCCCTGAGATGTCTGAGAAAATCAAAGTTGAAGTCATGAAACAGTTCGACGCGGTATTTTTAGCTGTCACTTCTTACCCGCAGTGGGTTGCCAACGTTGTTCCAGTACCTAAGAAGGATGGTAAGGTACGGATGTGTGTGGACTATAGAGATCTGAATAGGGTAAACCCCAAGGGTGATTTCCCACTTCCTCACATTGATGTTCTGGTCGACAACACCGCGTAGCATAAGATCTTCTCCTTTATGGATGGTTTTTCTGGTTACAATCAGATCAAGATGGCTCCCGAGGACATGGAGAAGACAACCTTCGTTACACAGTGGGGCACCTTCTGTTATAATGTAATGCCTTTCGGGTTGAAGAATACTAGGGCAACTTATCAGCGCGCCATGGTCGCTTTGTTCCACGACATGATTCACCATGAGATTGAGGTTTATGTTGATGACATGATAGCTAGGTCCCAGACTGAGGAAGAGCATCTTGACCATCTCCAGAAACTGTTCGACAGGTTGAAGACGTACAAACTGAGATTGAACCCAAACAAGTGCACCTTCGGGGTAAGGTCTAGTAAGCTGCTAGGTTTTGTCGTCAGTCATAAGGGTATTCAGGTGGATCCTGCCAAGGTAAAGGTCATACAGGAGATGCCGGCTCCCTGCATAGAAAAGGAAGTTAGAGGCTTTTTTGGATGTCTGAACTACATCGCCCGATTCATTTCACATTTGACAACTACTTGTGAGCCAATCTTCAAGCTGCTAAAGAAAGATCAAGTGGTAAAGTGGAATGACGAATGCATGACCTCTTTCGAAAGAATCAAGGAATACCTCCAAGAGCCACCTATTCTGATGCCTCAAGTTGAAGGAAGACCTTTGATCTTATACTTGACAGTACTGGATAATTCAATGGGGTGTGTGATGGGGCAGCATGACGAGACTGGCTGAAAAGAGCATGCTATTTACTACCTTAGCAAAAAGTTTACCGACTGTGAGACCTGATACTCATTGCTCGAGAAAACTTGTTGCGCTTTGGCATGGGCTGCTCGCCGGCTGGGACAGTATATGCTGACTCACACCACCTTATTGATATCAAAGATGGATCTAATCAAGTATATCTTCGAAAATCCTGCCTGTCCGGAAGAATAGCAAGATGGCAGATGACCTTAACCGAGTACGACATCCAATACACAACCCAAAAAGCAATCAAGGGGAGTGTATTGGCAGATCATTTGGCGCATCAGGCCGTGGATGACTACCAATCCATGAATTTCGAGTTCCCGGATGAGAACATCATGTTGGTGACCGACTGCGAAGAACCTGGACCGGATGAAAGACTTGAGGAAGGATCCCGATGGTCTATGTATTTTGATGGAGCATCAAACGCGTTGGGTAATGGCATTGGCGCTGCGATCATATCTCCTGATGGCTGTCATACTCCGTTCACCTCCCGATTATGTTTTAACTGCACCAATAATATGGCAGAGTATAAAGCATGTATCCTGGGTCTTCGAGCTGCTATTTACCTGAGGATTAAGTTCTTGAGTGTATTAGGAGATTCTGCTCTAGTGATCAGTCATATCAAAGGCGAGTGGGATACGAAGCACTCAAATCTTATTCCTTACAAAGAGTATATACTGACATTGCTCCCACACTTTGAGGAGATAACCTTGGAACACTTCTCGGGCATAGAGAACCAGTTAGAGGACGCGCTAGCTACCATGTCTTCTATGTTCAAAGTCAGGTGGGACAATGAAGCTCCTCAGATTACCATTGATAGGTTGGACGAACCCGCACACTGCTGTGACATCGAGACTGAAGTAGCAGATAAACCCTGGTTTTACGAGGTAAAGAGGTATCTTGAGGCTCAAGAGTACCCCGAGGGTGCATTTGTTAATGATAAGAAGTTTCTGAGAAGGTTCGCTGCGAAGTTCTTCATTAGTAATGGGGTCCTTTATAAGCGTAACCATGATTCAACCTTGCTACGATGTATGGACAAGAGCGAGGTAGAAATGATCATGGCAGAGTTACATGAAGGTACCTTCAGAACTCATTCCAGTGGACATACCATGGCGAAGAAAATCCTACGGGCAGGATATTATTGGTCCACTATGGAAGCCGATTGTTATCAGCACTCTCGAACCTGTCATAAGTGCCAAGTCTATGCTGATAAGGTGCATGTACCTCCGGTTCCTTTGAATATTTTGCCAGCTCCTTGGCCTTTTGCAATGTGGGGCATCGATATGATCGGCGAGATCAGACCTACTGCATCCAACGGGCATCATTTCATTCTGGTGGCTATTGATTACTTTACGAAGTGGGTTGAGGCAGCTTCCTTTGCAATAGTAACCAAGAACGTCGTGGCGCGGTTTATCCGACACAATCTGATCTGTCGATATGGGGTACCAGAGAGGATCATTACGGACAATGGTACAAATCTCAACAATACAATGATCACTGAACTCTGCAAACAGTTCAAGATACAGCATCATAACTCTTCTCCCTATCGGCCGAAGATGAATGGGGCTATTGAAGCAGCTAATAAGAACATCAAGAAGATTGTGCAGAAGATGAGGTGACATACAAAGACTGGGAAGAGATGTTACCATTCGCTCTTCATGGGTACCGTACCTCAGCACAGACTTCGACAGAGGCAACACCCTACTCCTTGGTATATGGCATGGAGGCAGTCCTACCCAATGAAGTCCAGATACCATCTCTCCGGATTATGAAGGATGCGGGTTTGAGCGAAGACAATTGGATCCAGACCCGACTTGATCAGCTGAATTTAATCGATGAGAAGAGACTTCCTGCTATTTGTCATGGTCAGACGTATCAAAAGCGAATGATCAAGGCTTTTAACAAGAAAGTCAGACGACAAGAATATCAAGTCGGGGATCTAGTGATCAAATGCATCATACTGCCGCAAGGTGATCCCAGGGGCAAATGGACCCCCACATACGAAGGGCCATTTGTGGTTAAGAATATTTTCTCGGGAGGAGCTATGATTCTAACCACCATGGATGGTGACGACCTTCCTCACCCCTTCAATGTAGACATAGTGAAAAAATACTACGCCTAATCAAAGACCCGCTAGGTTGACTGGCCTAGGCAAAAATAAGGGCTTCCCGGAGAACCAAAAGGGTTCGGGCAAAATTAAGGGATGAAAATAAAAAAACTGTACACCAGGCAAGTCGAAAACCTGAAAAGGTGGCTTGGGCAAATAAGGGTATCCCGGTGGACTGAAAACCCGAAAAGGCAGTCCAGGCAAAAATTAGGGATTAAAGTGTAACATTATGTCTCATTGGATCATCTTGCAACCAGACTTCAGTATCGAATATCAAGCTCGGACGGCGCCAATCAATCTGTTCTACCTTCGACCAAGTAGCAAAGTGATGAGACGCTCGAAGATATAAGGGCAATAGCAGAGTTGGAACCTAGTAGGATTGTTTCATATAGCTGTTTTTCTACACAAATTGTATAAATTTTGTTCCCTCGGCGGCGTTCTCTTACTAGGACGTCAACCCCTTTGTACAAAACGCCTATTACAGGACAATTTCAGAAATCAATACAATTCATTTTACAATAAATTTCAAAATTGTTTTTCTTTTTCTGTTTTGTTTTGCAAGAACATCCAATGGTTCATTTTTTATATATGCATTTGACAATAATTGTTGCTCATAAATATTTACATGCGAAACAAGAGAAAATTACTCGTAATTTTAAGAACAGGGGCAAACAAAAGTTTCCAAAGCTTACAGTTGCTCTACCCACCAGGTACAAGGATAGAGCCAGCTTGAGAAAATGACTAAAAGTGCATACACTCCCCGTAGAGTAGGAAATACCCAAAGACAGTGGTGTTAATTCTCCCCAAGCAGAGTTTATCTATCATCAGCAATAGAAGATTATCCCCAGTGGAGTTTATTTCTTCCATAGACAGAAATTCAATCCCCGACAGGGTTCATTATCACCAGCAATAATAATTCATCCCCAGCTGAGGTTATTTCTCCAAATCAACAGATCTTCTAGCAGAGTATCTCTCTTCCCCACAGAGTTGTTCTCTCGCCATTTTATTCTCAAATCATATTCGGTTGTTACCCCCAGCGAGAACGAGGAACTCAGCTCCTTGTATTCTCCAGCAGCAGTCCGGGATTTAGTTTCTCTAACTAGAGAATATCATAAGAACATTGCATATCCATACATCATGGCATACACATATACATCATGCAACACAATCTCATTTATTTTGAGAACATCATTACCCGATACATATCATGCGTCATGACATTACATACGATTAACTCTTTACCTTTCAAGGAAAGATGCAATCAAATTCTCATAAGTTTTCTCTAGTTCAGTCAAATCGATGCTAAGATTTCTATTCCAGTTCAAGCTATGAAGCCCGGATTCGACCGGATAATATCTTGATTTCTCCAAAAACTACGAAGCCTGGAATCGACCAGATAGTGGTATCTCTAATAATTCAAGCTATGGAGCCCGGATTCGAACGGAAAATAGTTGAATCCCCAGCAAGATACTGTGAAGCCTAGATATCGACCAGATAGCAGTACAAAACACCATGAAGCCTGGAGTCAACCAGATAGTGGTATATCATAAACACAAGCGGTGAAGCCCATAAATCGACCGGAAAACAACTTAACAAGGTATTGTGAAGCCTGGAAATCGACCAGATAACAGTAGGGGACACTGCGAAGCTTGGATTTCGACCAAATAGCACTCTACCCGGCCAATTACTATGAAGCTCAGAAATCGACCAGATACTAGTAGGCCTTAAAAACAAATGAAAGCCCGGATGCGACCGGATAACCACTTGATTTCTTCTGAAGCCTGGAACACGACCAAATAAGAAGTAAGAAGTTGCGAAGCCTGGATTATGACCAGATAGCGGCAAAATACTGAAGCCTGGAATCGACCAGATAACAGTAGAAGACACTGCGAAGCTTGGATTTCGACCAAATAGCGGTTTACCTGACCAATTACTAAGAAGTCCACAATCGACCAGATATTAGTATGCCTTAAATTCAAGTTGAAGCCCGGATGCGATCGGATAACAACTTAATTCCTTCTGAAGCCCGGAGTACGACCGGATAAGAATAGAGAAATTGCAAAGCCTGGAGAACGACCAGATAGCAAGTTTAATTTCATCTCCTCAGTAAGTCACTGTAAAGCCTGGAGCACGACCAAATAGCAGTCGGTCTTATTTTCCTCAGCAAATCACTGAAAAGCCTGGAACACGACCAGATAGCAGTTCATTTTCACCCCCCCGACTAAGAGATGATTCCCCAATATAATAACGAACGACTGAAGTTCCCAGAATTCTATTTCTCTCAAGACAGAGACCAGCATTCCCCAGCGAAATCCTCCTCAACAACAGGTATACAGGCTCTCGTAAAGGAATCTCTTATGCTATCGACACTTATTCTGATGGCATCTTTAAGCCCATCCTCCATCATCAATCTCCAAATGGCATCTATAAGCCCATTCCCGACATCACAAGACAAGTACCACCTCATGCGAGTGCAAATTTCTGGGCACTCTAGTGTTCAATCATCTTCCACCTTCGGATCACGAAAGGCAAGCAAGCCAATCTACATTCTCAGGTTTAAGAAGATTGAACAGGGGAAGCTGTTGTACCCCCAAAATTTGCCCTCCCATATTACCCAATACATTTCAAGTGAGGTCCTCAAATTGCTCAAGGAAGTCGAAGGGTTGACCAGACAAACTCGCTCCTAAGACAGTCTACCTCAAATTAGGGTTTCAGTTTGCATCAAGGTAATTGAGTCCAAAGGATCCTAAATGCTCACAATTGTCCTAATATGTTCTCAAGATCATCCATGTCAAGTTTCAAGCCTTGCAGAGGAAGTTTGCTCAGTCAATTGCTCAAAGGCCTAAAAATCGACTGTGCTAGGGCAAAAGTCAATTGTGGCCCACATACAGTCAAACTTCAAGACTTTTGGTCAACATTCTCATTTTAAAGTGTTATTAATCATTTGATCAAGGGTTGATCATGATTCCTCAAGGATTTCTCACAATTCATCAAAACCTAAAAGTTTCTAAATTAGGGTTTTGTAGGAAAAGTCAACTCAACTTTGACCAAGCATAACTTTCTCATACTTTATCAAAAATGACCCATCCAAAGCTAATTTTGAAGAAGATATAATTTAATACAATTCATATTCAGCTCCTAAGTTAAAAATATGCACTCACAAGAAAATATAAATTTGGACATTATATGTCATTTTGAAAAGTCAACAAAAACACCTTTTTTTTCAAAGTTTCATACATGAACATGGAAGACCCAATTGATATGAGACCAAAAGGGTTGCTTAAAGGACATCTTAATATTTCTAAAAAGTCCCATAACACATCTCTAGGGTCAAAATTGAAGGAGTTATGCATTGGTGAAGTTGACCCTTTTTGCAAAATTGCCAAAAGTCAAATGTGGCCAAAATTGTAATTTTTGTCAAATGGGTCCAACTTTTTGTGTTTGCATTGAGTTTGTGACATGATCCATGACCCATGATCCTTCCCACCTGTCTTCATTTTATTTTTATCATTTATTTTGATATTTATTTCAATTAAATTAAATCATGAAAATATCAAAACTAATCAAAGCTTGAGATTTTGTGCATGTTTAGGTCTCTTATACAGCTGGAAAGGAAATCAAATCGTGAAAGCTTCATTAGGACACAAAAAGATTGGATTTGGCTTGATTTGGAAAGATTTGAATAAGAATCAAATCATGATTCAATCATCTTAATTGAGAAAGATTTGAAGCAAGTTTGTAACCTAATTCATTCTAGGGTACATGTAGGACAGGTGCAGATCAAAAACCAGAGGATTGGAGGCGTGCAAAGGTGAAAACAACTTTCAAAAAAATCAAGAAAAAGTTGCAAACTGTTCTCTCAGTTCCAGGCTTCCTCAAGCATTTCCAGCCAAATAGATCACTTCCTGGACGTTCTAGGATCCCATTCCAATCATTAGCAAGCATTTTCGTGCCCAAATACGCGTTGTAAGTATCCCACGGCCTCCATGCTTTTTTGAAATCGTATTTCATAATTCTGGCATTGTTAGCATATTTTATGGACATATTGTGAATCCTTGAAACATTTGCAAGCTAATGACGATACTTAATTGAATTTTTGTTAACCATACAGAAAGTTGCCATGATTAGGGTTTAGGTTTCGTTTTTAGGGATTTTGCTTGTAGGAACAATTGGCCATGGAAAGTGGTAGCATGATGCTTGTGAGGTTTCCACGAGTTGATTGGTACCACTGTTGGGCATTTATCTTGTTCGTATGAGATTTTGGAGAAACGCAGGCTTATACCTACGCCCAAATGACTGTAGGTGAAAGTCAGGACTTTTAGCAACGGAGGGAGGAAGAAGAAGGGTTGCGTGGTAGGCGCCGACTGGCCCATTCAAAAATTCGCGCGTTTTGATATATTATTTTGTTTTTCCAATATAATCTTTGTTTGTTGTCCTTTGTATAAATAAGCACGCTAGCTCAGATGGTCATCAGGCGTTTGGAAAAGCCAAAGGGCCTGGGTTCGATCCTCAGGTCCCCATATTATTTCATGATATTTTTTCTTGCATAATCAGATGGTCACGCTAGCTCAGATGGTCATCATCTTTCAACCATTAGATCCATAGCAAGCCAAAACCAAGGCTTCTCACATGAGGGCCTATCATGGGCGTGAGTCAAGCCAATGCACATGATTTGAAAAAGTCAATGCAGGCCAGAAATTGTTGGGCCTAGAAGTCATATTAACACCCCCCTCCATTGCTACTAACACCATGCCCATTCTAATTTCTTCTCTATTTTCTTTTGTTTATTTATTTTCTAACACAAAATTAAATTCTTTTTTTTTACAAAAAATCATAAAATCAATTTCATCAATTTAGATTTAGGTTTTATTTTTATCAAATTTAATTTAATAATTATTTAAATTTAATTCTAGGATAATTCTAACCTTTTGTAAATAATTTAAAATAAATTAGAAAATTAGGGTTTGTTTGATTTAATTTTTATTTCTTTTCTCAAATTAAATGAAAATACAAAAATAGGTCAAATTAATTGTTTTTTATAATTTAAATTAATTAGTAATTAAGTTTGTATTTATTCAATTAAAACCTTATTTTCTCAAAATAATCAAAAACAACAAAAATATGATTTTTCTTTCAATTAGGTTTAGACGGGGTCAAAACCCTAATTTCTCTCGTTCTCGATTCATCGCGCACGCTTTATTATTTTTACCATATTAATGTAACTTCTCATGGTATGTAATAGTTTAATTAGGATTTTCTTTTATCATTTTACGGGTTTTTGGCTATGTAATTAATCCTCCTCCCCGAAGCCTTGTAATAGCGTAGTTTTATTTCTTGCATTTTAATTCTCGCAAATATTAATTGTTAGATGTATGATAATAGGATTGCATGACAAGACTGTATGTTAATTTTAAAATGGTTAGAAAACCCTAAATATGCAAATATAATAACTGAAATCAAATCACTCGCACATGCGCACTCCTAGGGTATACTCTCACTTCGGTTGCCTTCGGTGAACGATCATATAGTATAGGGTGTTTTAGTGGTTGCCCTCTTGTCTAAACAAAGATCAAATGTCACGTTCGGAAATGTTGCCTCGGAAAGGTTGCCCCGGAAAAGTTGCCTCAAATATGATCTTAAGACATTAAGGTTATTACTAAGACGTCCTAATATTGCTTTAGTGATCGTATGTCCCTTTCGAATTGACCCTCACAACTCCAACGACGGTGCTACCTACTCATTAATAGTGGGATAGCGCTGTCTAAAAGAAACAAGAACAGAAACGTTCTTTTTTTTAGTAGGTAGATGCTAGTAGGTACTTGCTCAAAATAATCTTTTCCACACTTACACTCTTTTCAAACAAAGTTTTCAGAAACACTTTATAACACTCTTGAGGACTGATACAAGGGTTAAAACGAAGTAAGACAAAAACTTTTTTTCAAAACACACAAACACGGAAGCAATTTTTAAAATGATGAGCAAGTACCTAAGAGCCCGTAGAAAACTACGGATAGAAAGGGTGTTAATACCTTCCCTTTCTATAATCTACCCCCCGTACTCAAAATCTCGAAAAAGGAATTTTTATGTGCTTTTTTCCTTTCCAAGTTGGATAAAATAAAAGTAGGTGGCGACTCTTGCTTACCGCGACCTTTTGCGAATACAAACGCAAAACGCAAACCAGCATTCTCTCAAAAACAGTCTGGTTCTGCCACAGTATCACACAAGCCTTGCGGAGGAAGTTTGCTCAGTCAATTTGCTCAAATACCTAGAAATCGATTGTGCTAGGTCAAAAGTCAACTGTGGCCCACATACAGTCAAACCTCAAGATTTTTGTCAACATCCTCATTTTGAAGTATCATTCATCATTTGATCAAGGGTTGATCATGATTCCTCAAGGATTGCTCACAATTCATCAAACCCCAAAAGTTGCTAAATTAGGGTTTTACAAGAAAAGTCAACTCAAATTTGACCAAGCATAACTTTCTCATACTTTATCAAAAATGACCCATCCAAAGCTCATTTTGAAGAGGATGTAATTCCCTATTTTTCATCTTCATCTCCCAAGTTCAAAATATGCACTCACAAGAAGATGTAAATTTGGACATTATAGGTCATTTTGAAAAGTCAACAAAAACACCTTTTAGGTCAAAGCTTCATACATGAACATGAAAGACTCAATTGAGATGAGACCAAAAGGGTTGCTTAGAGGACACCCCAAGATTTCAAAAAAGTCCAAGAACACATCTCTAGGTTCAAAATTGAGAGAGTTATGCATTGGCCAAGTTGACCCTTTTTGCAAAATTGCCAAAAGTCAGATGTGTCAAAAATTGCATTTTTTGCTAAATGGGCCCAACCTTTTATACTTGCATTGAGTTTGTAATGTGATCCACGACCCATGAGCCCCTCCACTTGTTATTCTTTTATTTTTGTTATTTATTTTGATTTTATTTCATTTAAATCAAATAAAATCAATATAAAATAATGAAAATATCAAAAAATCAATTAAACCTTGAGATTTTGTGCATGATTAGAGTCATTATACAGCTGGAGACAAGATCAAATCGTGCAAGGCTTCATATGGGCAGAAAAAGATTGAAAATGCTTGTTTTGGAAAGACTTGGTGCAAGGAATAAATCATTGATCAATCTTCATAAATGGAAAAGATTGGATGCAAAATTGAACCCTAATACACTCTATTATAGATAGTGAACAAAGGCAGACCAAAAAGAGAGAGGTTGGAGGCGTGAAAAGTCAGAAGAAAAGTTCAATTTTTCAAAGAAAAGTGTTGATCGAATCTTACTCTGTGGGCCGTTCCAAGCGCTTCAAAAGATCAATTCAGATTCTTGGATCATCCCTGGAGCCAACAAGATCGTTTGCAAGGTCTGGGATGCTCAAAATCACCTTGTGACGTTCATACAGTTTATCTATTTTCTTGAAATCGAATATAGTAATTGTGGCATATTTAGCATGATTGATTGGCATATTTATAATCTTTGAGATGTTTGCAACATGACACTATAATTCAATTGCATTTTTACCGACTGTATTTGCAGATGCCATGGCTAGGGTTTGTTCTTTGTTTTTAGGGGTTTCTTATACATGAGAAATTGGGCATTGATAATGGTACCATGATGCTCGTGAGGTTGAAACGAGTTGATTGGTACCATTAGGTTTCATTTATCATGCACGTACAGGATTTTTGAAATGTACAGGGGCTATACCGACGCTTGATGTCTGTAGGTAAAAGTTACAAAACCTAACACGATGGTTGAGAGGAAGACGACAATACGTGGCGCTCCCTGACTTGCCAGTTTGAATTTCGCGCGTTTTAAAGTTTAACATTTTGTTTTCATTATATAATATTTGTTTATTATTGTATATACAACTAAATCATCCAGCTCAGTTGGCAAGCGTGCAAGGGAAGAATGCATAAGGACTTGGGTTCGATCCCCAGGTCCCATATTTGCTTCATATCATTTTTCAATGAAGGATCAAGTACGTCTCACGCCCCAGCATCCACCATGTGCTACCAGGATCTGACCATCCAATCCACAAATGCTTCAGATCCAACGCCTTCCCCCTGGAGGACCACCATGCGACTCAGTCAAACGTGCACATGAGATTGGGCAAAGTCAAGAAGGCCAGGAGTTTGTTGGGCCAAGAAAATCAGATTCCAACCCCCCACATTTGCTAATGCAGGCCCATCTCTTCACTTTTTTTATTTCTTTGTTTTTTTCTTTTAATTATTTTGCTTAATTATTTTTAACAAAATTAATCTTTTTTTCACAAAATCATAAAATCAAGAGTTCACAAAAATTAGAATTAGGTTTTTTTAATCAAATTTAATTTAATTTAGTTTAATTTAATTTAGGGAAATTCTAACTTTTTTGTAACAATTTTCAAAACAACTTCGTCACACCTTTGAGGACTGATACAACGGTTATCACGAAGTCAAAAATTTTCAAAACAAAGCACATACACAAGAAATTTTAAAAAGATGAGCAAGTACCTAAGAGCCCATGGAAAACCATGGATAGAAAGGGTGCTAACACCTTCTCTTTCTATAATCTAGCCCCCGTACTCAGAAAATCTCGAAAAAGGATTTTTTTTTTCTGTACTTTTTTCCTTTCTGGTTGGATGAAATAAAAGTCGGTGGCGACTCTTACTTACCGCGACATTTTGCGAACACAAAACACAAAACACAAACCAGCATTTTCAAAATAATCGGTTCTGCCACCGTATCACAAAGGGTAATGAATTATATGTTCCATGATTTTATTGAAGATTTCATGCAAGTTTACATTGATGATATTGTAATAAAGTCGAACAGTAAACCAAATCATCTGCAACACCTTAGAAAGTCTTTAGAAAGGGTGAGAAAACATGGATTAAAAATGAATCCATTAAAATGTGCTTTTTGTGTGCAGGCAGGTGATTTTCTTGGCTTTGTGGTGCATAAAAAAGGCATAGAAGTAAATCAAAGTAAGACCAAAGCCATCATGGACATCAAACCACCGTTGACCAAAAAGGAACTTCAGTCTTTGTTGGGCAAAATAAATTTCCTAAGGAGGTTCATATCCAACTTAAGTGGAAAAACCAAAGTATTTTCAGCACTACTTCGAATAAAAAAATGAAGATTTCGTTTGGCAAGAGGAGCATCAAGAGGCTTTCGACAAAATCAAAGACTACTTAGTAAAGCCTCTAATATTGGCACCTCCTGTTAGACATAGGCCTGTGAGGTTATATATTGCAGCCTCAGATGCAACTATAAGTGGTATGTTAGTCCAACAGGACGAAAAAGGTGTCGAGAGACCTGTGTATTATCTTAGTCGAATGCTAAATAATCCTAAAACTAGGTATATGATATAGAAAAACTATGCCTTTGCTTGTATTTCTCTTGTATTAAACTAAAGAAATATATAAAGCCTATTGATGTGTATGTATCTTCTCATTTTGATATTATTAAGCACATGTTATCCAAACCAGTTTTACATAGTCGAATTAGTAAATGGGCTTTAGCATTAACAGAGTATTCTCTGACTTACATGCCCTTAAAAGCAATGAAAGGACAAGTAGTGGGAGATTTTTTGGTCGACCATTCAATGGTTGGTATACCTCAAAATTATGTAGATTTAGTGCCATGGAAATTATACTTTGATGGTTTAATCCATAAGAATGGAGTTGGAATAGGAGGAATAATAATTTCTCCCAGTTGAATTCCAGCAGAGTTCAAGTATAAAATCTATGGTATATGCACAAATAATGAATCAGAATACGAGTTTTTAATAACAGGACTTGAACTACTGCTAGATTTGGGGGCAAGGAACGTCAAAATTATGGGAGACTCTGAATTAGTTATTAAACAAGTATCAAAGGAGTAAAAATGTGTTAAAGAAAATTTAATCATGTATTTTGTGATTACTATAAGATTATTAAAACAATTTGAGCAAGTAAGTATTCGACACATACCTCGAAGAGAGAAAGAAAAGGCTAATGACCTAGCACAAGAAGCCTCAGGATACAAGAGAGATCAAAATGAAGAACTTACCCAAGTAAGAGAGAAAGTTCGAGCAACTTTGTTATCCCCTTCAGATTTGTCGATTGTAAAGTTAGGGGGTACAGATGCCGAAAATTTTCAAATTTTAACCATTTACAATGGACAAGAGAATGACTGGAGAAAGCCATTGGCTAATTATCCGTGCATCCCCACGGGGTCGACAGATCGTAAGATCAAGTATCGCACTCTCAGTTATGTTTTGATCGAGAACAAATTATTTTAAGAAAATTGCTGAAGGAGTTTTGTTAAAATGCCTTGGATAAAGTGAGGCATACGTGGCAGTGTCAAGTGTGCATAGTGGAGCATGTGGTGCACATCAAGCAAGACACAAAATGAAATGGATTTTGGTGCGTTCAGGCATCTATTGGCCTTCAATGCTAAAAGATTGCATCAAATTTTCTAAAGGTTGCCAAGAATGCCAAATGCATGGGGGCATACAACATGTCCCCGCAAGTGAATTACATGCAGTTATAAATCCCTGGCCATTCAGAGGATGGCCTTTAGATGTGATTTGAGAAATAAAACCAGCATCATCAAAACAGCAAAGATATATTTTAGTCGGTATTGATTACTTTACAAAATGGGTCGAGGCAGTAGCTTTAACTAACATCGACCAAGAAGTTGTTATTGATTTTATACAAAATCACATCATCTGTCGGTTTGGAATTCCAGAAACAATTACGACCGACCAAGGATCAGTGTTTACTAGACGAAAAATGCAAGAATTTATGCAAGAAGTTGGAATTAAATTGTTAACTTCTACTCCTTACTATGCTCAAGCAAATGGCCAAGTTGAAGTTGCCAATAAAGTGATAATTATCCTAATTAAGAAGCATGTAGGAAAGAAGCCAAGGAATTGGCATAAAACACTGGATCAATCCTTATGGGCATGTAGAACTTCCCCTAAGGAAGCAACAGAAACTACTCTATTTCGACTTGCATATGGGTACGATGCAATGTTACCAGTTGTGATACGGTGGCAGAACCGACTGTTTGAATGCTGGTTTGCGTTTTGTGTTTTTTATTCGCAAAATGTCGCGGTAAGCAAGATTCACCACCGACTTTTATTTCACCCAATCGGAAAGGAAAAAAGTACAGAAAAAAATCCTTTTTCGAGATATTCTGTGTACGGGGGGGTAGATTATAGAAAGGGAAGGTGTTAGCACCCTTTCTATCCATGGTTTTCCATGGGCTCTTAGGTACTTTCTCATCTTTTTAAAATTGCTTGTGTATGTGCTTTGTTTTGAAAATGTTTTGCTTCGTGATAACCCTTGTATCAGTCCTCAAAGGTGTGACGAAGTTGTTTTGAAAATTTTTTTGAAAAGTGTAGGTGTGAAAAGTTTTGATTTGAGCAAGTACCTACTAGCATCTACCTACTCGAAAAAAGATCGTTTCTATTTTCGTTTCCTTTAGACAATGTTATCCTACTATTGAGAAATAGGTAGCACCTTCATTGGAGTTGTAATGGTCAATTTGAAAGGGATGTACGATCACTAAAGCAATGTTAGGACACCTTAGTAGTAACCCTAGAGTCTTAAGATCATATTCGAGGCAACATTTCCGAGGCAACATTTCTGAGGCAACGTTTGAACGTGACATTTGATCTTTTTAGACAGGAGGGTAACCACTAAGACACCCTATACTTAATGTCCGTTTACCGAAGGAAACCGAATTGAGAGTATACCCTAAGAGTGATATGTGCGAGTGATTTGTTTTCAGTTATTTATCTTTGCACATTAGGGTTTTCTAACTGTATTAAATTTGTCATGCATTCTTGTCATACAATCCTGAGCAAACTTCTTCTGCAAGGCTTGAAACGTGACATGGATGATCTTGAGAACATATTAGGACAATTGTGAGCATTTGAGTCCTTTGTGGTTCACACATCTTGATGAAAATAGAAACCCTAATTTGAGGTACATTGCCTTAGGAGAGAGTTTGTTTGGTCAACTCTTGACCTTCCTTGAGCAATTTGGGGACCTCACATGACATTTGTTCAGAAATATGGGAGGGAAAATTTTGGAGTACAACACCAGTGGAGATACATGTTCAATCGATAAGAATCCAAAGACAACATGAAATACCATCTGAGGATTACTGGAATATGATGGCAGACGAGCTTGTCGACATAGATGAAGAAAGGATGTTGGCCCTTGATTCATTAATAAGACAGAAAGAAAGAGTTTCCATAGCTTATAACAAAAAAGTAAAGAATAAAGTATTTTTTATCGATGATCTAGTATGGGAAGTGATATTATCTATGGACAAAAATGATATAGTCTTAGGGAAATGGTCCCCAAATTGGGAAGGACCTTTTAAGGTGATACAAGTTTTTTAAAATAATGCCTATGAGCTTAAGGAGTTAGCCCCAGATCGACGGATCTTAAGGGTAAATGGCAAGTACTTAAAAAAGTATAAGCCCATTCTTCAAGAAATCAAAATCTCGACGGAATAAATATTCGTCGAACCAACGAGCTGGTAAAATTTTGTTGAGACCAGTAAATTCAAAACACGCATAAAACATGGAAGATACATATAAAACAAACAAAGAAAGGGTTTGTTAAAATTTGGCTTAAAGCCATGAAGAAATTACAAGATTGTTGGTACAATGATTAAAAATGCTTAAATTTGGCTTGGAATGACCGCAGTTCACCATGGAGGTTGGTGACCTGATATTCAAAACCTTCTGCTTGAATCTTAAGTGTTTCAAGACCAGTTTCGATAGAAGAAATCACATCACTTACAGCCACGGCGTCCACAGGCATTTGCTCAACTTTTGCTTGGGTTTGATTAATCACATTGTTAATCTCTTCCTCTTTCTTGGCGATTAATTCTAATTCCTTATTGAGAGCAGAAATCTGGTCACGTATTTCAGCAGCTCCGTTTCGTTTGGGAATCAGTTCCTCTTTCTTCTTTTCAGTCATTGCTAACAAATCATTAATTTCTTCAGTAACTTGCACCACCATATCCAACTTATCTTTCACAAAGGCTTCCTTCGACTCAACCGCTTCCTCATTTTCCCGAAGACTTTCAACATTTTGGCGTAGAGGAATGAAAATTTTCTCAAATGTCGTTATCATCAACCTGGCTGATTCAGACACATTGAGTTCTTTCATTTGAGTAAGAGCATCTAGGAGTTCTGGGCCAAGAGTTGGATCATATTAGAGCAGATGAGGCAGATCAAGATTCAAAGCATAAGTCTGAATTTTAGTCATCAAATTTTTGGATTTAACTGCTTCAAGACTCATCTTGTCATTATATGCTTGAGATGGGTTGGAGTCATAAGAAAGAGTGCGAGAGCTCACAAAGCAACGCAACCTAGCAATTGCTTCTAGACCAGAAGGATTGACTCCCATGTGTTTTAGTTTAGTGGGTGAGTCGACCTTTGTTCTCCCAGAACAGACGAGAGGCACGCCTTGTGTGCTTTCAGGAGGGGGTAGAATTCGGGAGGTGGTGACATTTTTATTTGCTTCTGAACCCTGCAGGGAATCTGTAAGGCTAGAATCAGAACTAGTCGAACTATAACCCTTATGTTTGGCAGGACTAGTGAGTGAGTCAGAGTCACTGAGAGTAGCCAGAATAGTCAGGTCGATAAACTCACCATCAGCAATGTCAAGATTCTCATGATGGTGAGGGGAAGAAGATTCTGACAAAGGGGGTATAGTCAGGTACACGTTGTTGTTGACCAGAGATATTAACCTAAAGAAAGCAAGAAAAGGTATTAGCTAAAACAAATTCAACAAATAAAAAATGAAAGGAACTAGAAAATAACCAGCTAATACCTGTGTCGACGGATTATGATCGAAAAACTCATCCTCAGCTGAAACATCAGTAAGGTATCTCATTGAGCTTTGAACTTCATCAACCCTAGGAGCACGAGTCGGGGTAACTAGAGCTGTGTCGACCATGATGGTGTCAACAACTAAATCCGAGGTGGCTTCAGGATTTTCAACCAAGCCAACCTTTGCTTCAGCACCCTGGGATACATGTACCTTTGTCTTCTTCTTCTTTTTTTCCACCTTGCCTTCAGTAGAGGAATATTTTTTCCTCTTATGGCTTTTGGATTTGTGGGAGTGTTGAGAGGGATGAACATCAGGTGATGGCTAAGTATCAGAGAAAGATATAAGTTGAAGAAATTATGTTAGTCGATAATGGAAGTTTTGAATTGACAGAATATACCTTAGCCCTCTCAGAAGTATGCTCTTTCTCCTTCTTGGACCTTTTGGATTTGTTAGAGGGAGCATCCAAATCCGCTGAGCGTTTTTTACTCTGGAAAACAAGGAAAATATTAATATAAGTTTAGGGCGTAAATTACATAGAAACAAGAAGTATATAAATACACCCACCGAAGAAGCCTTCTTGAGTGAAGAAGAAATGGGTTCATCGTCGGAGGGTGTGTGGTCAGGAATGATCTACAAAATTAAGCTAAGTCCAATATGCCAAATCAAGAATGATAGCTGGCAGAAAATTGAAGTTTAAACCTGACGCATTGAAGGTTTTTGTTTGCCGACAGGAACGATACCTGCTTGATCTATTGGTATAGTTGTAAGACAAGTGTAAAATAATCAGATAAGAAACCAAAGTAAAATAGGCAGGGGGTAAGCTTTCTAGAAATTGTTACCAATTTATATAGTCGAAAGTACTCGAACATATCGGAGATCATAATGAAGATGCCCCGAATAGTTAGGTAGGTAATACTTCGTTGGTACCACTCTTTCGGCCTTTGTCTTATAGGCATTTTGCATATCCGGTATAGAGCAATACCACCAATCAGGAATAGGTGGGCCAAAGGGATGAATGGCAAAGGAGGAAATTTGATGTTTCCAAAATGAAGAGCATAAAGATATTTATCTTTCGCATAATTAAGGATTTTTAGTGTCGAGATTCTATCGGTTACCTTCTCCTTTAATTCGACAGCGGCCTCATAGATGGTCCGACGAAGATCATTAGGTCGATACATAATTCAGAAGTAATTCTGGAAAGCTCGAATTTGTTTAATGTGAGTAATCTTACACTTGGTCGCTTTTACCTGCAAATTTGAGAAAGTTGTAGTTAGTTCAGTCAGCTTGGCATTAGAATCACCAATGAATGCAACAAAATATGACTGCCACCAAGTTTCAAATTTTTTGGTGCAGTAGAAAGACGGTTGGAAAGGAGTGAGAGTGAGTGTGGGTCTTCGTGCCCATAGATTCCCTATATACTCCTTGATCATTTCGAATGGTTGGTCAGTTATGATGTCTACCAGCAGCCCATGAGAATTGATCAAAGACTTAGGAACAAGTTGACAGAGTCCAAATTATCGAGCCACCAAGTTAGGTTGATAAACGACCAAACTCGGGTTCACACCGACAATCACAGTAGATAAGAATTGGGGAGTCAAGTAATGCCTCCAGAGGATTAAGGAATTTTTCTTGTCCTCTTCTCTTGCAGGTGGAAAAGCCCTAATAAACCACTCTAGGCCATCTTGTCTATCTTGAAATGGGGCCATCTAAGGTGTGAAATTGACTCTTGTCAACATAATGGTAAACAGCAGTCTGAAGACTTCAGGATTTGGGGAGCCATTGTCGATAGGAGTCCGAGGGAGAAGGTGTTGCCAAACGATATGGCTTCGAGATGGAGGGCACACTACCTTTCTATTTCTAAAGGGCTTAATCTCCTCAGAGAAAGTGGCATTCAACCATAGCTTTAAGAGCCAAAAAAGACCATGGACCAAGACGTTCTTTTTCTTTGGATTATTAAGGTCAAAAATCTTTATTTGGTTAGCAGCATCAGTCAAAGCTGCATAGAGAGAGGCCAAAATCAGCTGGCCTAAAGCAAAATTATCACCCATATAAAATTGGGTAGCCAGATAAGAAACATTTGTGGCCACCTGCATCGACCTGGAACAAAAAACAAAGCGAGACAACCATAAGGTTAGAAACGCCACATGCTCTTCATCAGTTACAGGACCAGAGGTTTGAGCATGGTGGTCGATGAAATTATTATATGTTGGATTTACAGCTTCACCCACATCGAACCTTAATAGCACAGGTACAACATCTCTATAGTTGAAAATCGTGCCAGATGGTTTTAGCCCTGTGATGGCAGTAACTTCGAACAGGGTAGGAGTTATCATACCATATTTAGTATGAAAGGTGTTGGTCGATCCCTCCCAGAAATGTATGGCAGCTAGGAGCATGCCACTGGAATAAGGTTTACCATATCGAGAAAGTTCTAGCAGGGTATAAATACCCATCCTTTTCCATTGGTCTTCTTTGACAGTTTCTAAATGTGTCATCCAAGCACGAAATGTAGGGCAACACGGAGGTGGAGCGGTTCTAAAGTTCCTATCAATATATTTAAGCGATATAGGGTTTGGAGAAGAGATGATGGGTATGGTAGTAGTACTAGTAGGAAAAAACGCCTCTTTATCATCTACATAGATTTCAGAGGGTGCATCAGCAGGAAGTGGTCCTAAAAAGGCTAAGGGTTTCTCCTCAAGAGAGAAAGGGATAAGTACCTGAGATTGCTAGATTTTGGCTTTCTCCTCAGCAAATGGAGGTTCCGGCACATAAGTTTTGACGTCGACAAGGCGCAGTTGAAGAGCGATTGCTGGAGAGGAAGTTTGATTTTTAACATTCGCCATTGTAAAATGTTTGAAGGAGGATGAAGATGAAGAACATCGATGGTGTGTAGTTTCTGGGTTTTTTTCTAAAAGCTAGGGTTGAAGAAGTGAAGAAAAATAGAAAATATGAGAAATAAGGGTATTTATAGACCCTGAGGAAAGAGGAAACAATGGGGAAAATCCATTGTGATTTCCCAAGTTCAAATCACTTCAGTTTGTGGGATGCGTGCCGCAAGATCAACGTGAGTTAGTGGGCCATGTTTCCCACTAAAAGTGCACTAATGGAAAAAAATTAATGTCACACGTCTCGAAACTGGAAAGCGTGATACGCTACCATGATTACATGATGTCGCGGAAAAGACATAACAGTAATGCTCATTTTTAGAGAAATGGAAACGATTTGGTCGAATGGTGAAACTGACGCTTCAGAGATGCCATTATCTCATATTAGTCAAAATTTGAAAATGGCATCTCTGGGGGGCATTTTGTTACCTTGGAAAATCTTAAGGTATTCAAGTACATGTAGTAAATGAAGATATTCTCATAAGCTAAGAGTCATTCTCCTAAATAAGGGTTTTTTTGGGAAACGGGAGCCAGTGTTTGAAAAGCTGGTTTTATTAAGTTAGAGTTAATGCTTGAAAGGAGTCACACTAAAACTGTCGAAATCAAGCTACGCCAACTAGGAAGAAATAAAAGAACATATGTCAAGAGGTCAAAATTGGTTTAGTCGACCAAAGGGTAAAAGACAAGGACTTGGTCGAAATGGTTTTAGTCGACAAAAAAGGGTTTCTTGGGCTTAGAGGAAGTGTGGTTATTCTTTGCCAGAAAGAAAGTGTCGAAGCAAGGCAGAAGCGATTTACGTTCAAAAGGGTTAGAGGAATCATGGGCAGTTACCAGCAATCCACGACGTGTTCAAGCGCCAAATAGGTGGAACTTCAAAATCATGAGAAGTTACCAGCAATCCACGATGTGTTTGAGCGCCAAATAGGTGGCAACATCTAGTGAAGCAGTTACCTCAAGATGTTAATATTAGTCGTAGATTTTATCTAGGTAGTTACATTGTAAACACTATAAATAGGAATATTTGGTATAGTTTACGGGTGTGTTCACTTGTACTCTCAAATCACTTGTCAAACTCTGTCATTTCGAGCATCAGGAAATCAAGAGTGAAGAGTGCTTGATGTACGTGAATCACCATTTTTATTTCAATGCAAATTCTTTATCTTTCAATTATATATTTTGAGTACTTTATCTGTTTTCTCTTTACTGTCGAGCAAGATCTATATGTTATCTTCCATTTCACATGAACAATTTGACATTATATGTTGGTTACGAGTCACCAGTCAGTTAGTTAAGTGAGTCTCTCTTTTGTATGAATATCTTTTGTCGGTCACGAGTCACCAGTCAGTCGATTAAATCATTGTGTGGAAAACCATTACATCCGTTCCCCCATTCAAAATAGAACCATCTCCCTTGACTAATATTTCGACGGAATAGGTGTGATAGTAAAAACTCTTAGCACGTATCTTGAGATCAACCGGTCGATCTCGCAGTTACCCTCAATTTAGGACTCTGGGAGGACCAGCGGTTGTTTACCATTTTCCGCAGTAAATAGTTGGTTAGTAATAACCAGGTGGAAGAACTTAGAGGAATTTTCTTAAATAACAAGCATCAAGCTTATGATGTAAAACAATCATGTTTTATTGTTTTTCATTTTTGTTAGTTTAGGTAGTTGAATGCAATTGTCTAAATAAATTTAATTTGGACTAGTTCTTAAATTTCATATCTTCACTTTTAAATTTGTTTAGACAATTTCATTCAGTCTTTTAGTATGTGTATATTATTTGTGTCCATTTTTGTGTTTGTCTTTGAGCTTGTTGTGAATAGCTTGAGGATATTAAGGTGATTTGTCAAGTTTGATCGTTTCGACTTGCGAATGTGTGGTAATGATTTTGTTAATGTTTTGTACACGTTTGAAGTTTGTGTTTATCACTTTCTATACTTTAGCATATTCATGATACTTCGAATTTTTACAATTTTTATGCCATTCATTCTTTCGTATACTTGTTCATTTGTGAATCACTTTAGTTTCTACCCTTTTTGTGAGGTAGCTTTCCATTATTCACATATGTTGGAGGCCACAATTCTTGTTTTAACTAGATTTCATTATGTTTAATCTTTTGTTTATGTTGATTGTATGAAAGCATGAAAGTGATCAAGGCATATTATTTGATTTTGAGCACAACTACCTAGCCTAATAGTCAACTCACATTGTGAGTGTGTGAGCTTTAGTTACCCCCTTTGAGCTTTTTTGTCGATATCCATGTTGTTTTTGCTTAATGCTTGTTTATGAGTGTTGAGTTCATCTTTTTATATGGATGTTGATTCTTTGTTTTCTTGAACCCTTAACTATGATTTATAGTTTGAATTTTTCCTTGCCTTAGAAAGTAGGGAGTATTCATATTATGATGATGGTTGAATTCAAGTTGGAGAGAGGAATGTTTATGTGCTTATGTTGGTTGCTATGAGGTTGAGAAATAGAAAAATAAAGAGATAAAGAAAATAAAAATAAAATTAAAGAAAATAATGAAAAAGCTTTGAAAAAGAAAAATAAATAAAAAAGAGTTCGAATAATTGTGCGAATAAGTATTGCAGTTGGTTTGAGAAATTTGGAATGAAGAAGAAGTTTGATTGAAATTATTTTTCTTGAGTCTGTGTGAGTTGATCACTCCCTTAGGTTAAGGCAAGTTTTTGTTTCAATTAGCTTTAGAAACTATCCCTTATTTGTTAACAAAATCACATTACAACCTTGAAAAGCCCTTGTAATTTTTGCCTTTGTATGTTCAATGTGAATTTTTTGATGAGTGTATAATTTAATCTATTGTTTTCAAGATTGTGGATGAGTGAAAATACCTCATTTTTCTGTATTTGTCATCTACCGATGATTTATTTTTCTAGGTGTGATTTATTTGCGAACTAGTGTTGTTTTAGAATGTTTGGCACGATTTTTGTATTTAGCATTTGTTTTGTGTTTATGTTATAGTCGTAGCTTAGTGGAAAGTGTTTACTTTGTGTGTATTGTTTTTCATTTGAACCATTGCATTTGTTCTCCATTTTCAAAACTTGTCAATTTAGGATTCTTTGGTTGATCGTTTTCGTTTCTTCGAGTTGTCAGTTTCTTGTTTAAGGACAAACAAGTTCAAGTTGGGGAGATTATGATAAGTGTAAATTGTAGCTATTTTTGTATATACTTTTTGTTGCACTTATCGACTCTTTGTTGTTAATAATCGTTGAATAAACCCGACTTTTATGTAAATATGTTTAGTTTGTGTATATTTGTGTTTTTGTGACATAGTGTATCACTTGATAGTTTAACATTCATTTTGTAGGTATTTGTTGCATTATTGGAGCGTTGAGGAATAAATTCCAAATGGAGCTCCAAGATGTGCATTTGATCAATAAAGGAATAAGGCAAAAGAGAGAGCCAAGTGAAGTTGCACAGAGAAAGCAACAAAAGTTGTTGGGCTGATGTGCATCGTTGAGCGGTGGTCGGGCGAGGGCCATCGCGTCTGTATCACCTAACAACGGTGGAGCAATAATGGACTAATTCTAGTTGGGTTTGCCTTAGTTTATTGTTTTGTCACTGGGCGAGGAGGAGTAGTACCATCAGGCGATGTGAGCCTATCGCCATGAAAAAGAAGATATGTGTGGCCAGCTGCCCGCGTGGCGCAGTTTGAGCCAAGAGTTAAAATAGCGCCGCCGAGCGTCGGTCACGGAATAGATTTTCTTTATATTTCATTTTCATTTGATTTTGTTTGATTATGGTTTTTGGGGTGGTTTTTGTTCTCCCAATTCCATCAACCTCATTTTTATAGTGGATTAGCTTAGATAACAAATACGGAGCTTGCATACAGATGATCCAGGGTGGATTCCTCTTCGATCGGCACTGACAAACTGGAAGACTTGTGGTTCATTTCTCTTTTTCTTCGTGTATTCTCTTTTAGTTGGGTCTTGTATGTATATTTACTTTGATCTTATGTATATTTGTCGCCCATGGCATTATATTTAATTTTCTTTACAAATCTTTGTGGATTGTTATCCTTGATTTTTCCTCTGTGCTAGGGATTTGGGATGTTATAGACATATACTGCTCAAATTCTTATCTAGGATAATTTTCTAATAGTTTCTAGATTCTAGAGATAAATTTAGTGCTATTATTCACTTAGGGTGTCTGTGATTAATGCCTCTGTGTTGGTTATGTTGGCTGAGAGACTGTTAACACGTGTGGCACGGTTGACTTCTGTGTTGTTGAGGTGGTTAAGAGATCGCTACCGAGGTGATACATTGGGTGTTGTGTTTTACATGTTATGACATTGATGAGTATTGTAGGTTGAGTATAACTAGTCGATAGGTTTAAGTCTGTAAGTAGTGGATTATATGCATGCTTGAAAAGTATCTCCTTGAAAGAATGAATTCATTTTCCTATCAATAGTTTTTACCCCTTTCCTTACTTCAACTCATTTTTCACCCAAACTCATTAGCGAATGATTTGTCGAATGGCGACTCGATAAACAATCTATGTGTACACGATATGATATAACTTATATCACCTAGTATTAATACTTTACTTTTTACATGCCGCTTTATCGCTTTAGCAGAGGGTAAAGCTGCACCATTCGTATGAAGTTGAAGGAGGGGAAAACTGA
This sequence comes from Vicia faba, assembly GCA_948472305.1. Classification (NCBI taxonomy): domain Eukaryota; kingdom Viridiplantae; phylum Streptophyta; class Magnoliopsida; order Fabales; family Fabaceae; genus Vicia; species Vicia faba. Next base: position 1,266,827,786 of record OX451736.1, on the reverse strand, counting down.
ATAAAGCGGATCATTTATTAAGCTTTTGTTCTTCCTTTCATGCGAGGAATCTGCTGTGTCATACCCAAAATTTTCCCTATCAATTTGATAGTCGTATTATAACCGTGTTTCTAATTATTAGTCACAATATTTAAATTTTTTTGTTTGAGTATTATTTTATAAGGGGGTGTATTTTCTAATCAGAAAGGCCGAGAGTAATTCGTTGTAAGGCCTATTTTAATATATATATATAAAAAAATGAGGTTTGTATTTGTTTTGATCAGATTGGCCCATAAGCAAGTTTTTTCAAGAAGGCCCAATATAATTATGTCAAGGAGGTCTAGAAAACAAGTCATTCTTGTTAAGGCTCAATAATGATAAGAGATACGACCTGTTCAGATTTGGTTTTGGTTTGAAAAAAAATTGTTGTTTTATTTTAATTATAACAATATTATTAACAATACTATTGTTTTATTATAATTAATATTATTAATATTTATTATAATTAAACATTATATATATTTAAAATCAACTTAATTATTCTGTTTTATTGATTAAAAAGGGTTGAAAGTTTTGTTACACGGTCCAGTCCAAACTCATGTAGCTAACAAGCCCATATCAATGAAATCACGTATGGCCCAAATTCAAATCAGGAAGTAACACCATTACAGGCCCAGGCCCAAAGTCTAGAAGCACTCTTTGATTCAGATCACAGGAAAATAGCTACTGTACAGATTAACTAAAGATTAACGCATCAAGTCATTATTCATCAAGATTATCATATCTTTACATTCATTTCTACATATCAGAACAAATAAATACGAAATTAATACAGAAGCAAAACTGGAATCTTCATTATACATAATAACTCAAAAACATAAACAAATTTCTTAATCAAATCGGATCTATGTGAAATCAATACATTTACAACAAGATCAAATTACAATCAAACAGAATAATGGTCATAACTCTGTTTCCTAAACTACTAACCCTAATCACTATAAAACCTAAACTAAGAATAGAGAAATGGGGGAGAGGAAAGATATTGAGGAGATATTTACGAGGAAAAATTTCTTAACATAAAATAAGGGAGATAAATTGACAGATGGAGAGAGGAAGGACAATGAAATTCAACCACTTTTGTCGTTGTTCCAATTTAGGGTTTCGACATCCAAAACCCTCGTTCTCCTTTGCATCCACCGCCACTTCTACCCTCTCCATCAAGACGCCGCCTTCACCATCTCCCCGCCACCGTCATACCTGCAAACACGAGGAGGAAAGGAATTAGAGATGAATTAGTAGCAAACTCAGGGATCGACAAAGGAGGTAGCGATTAAACACTTAGCTTACGTTTTTTACGATTTGTATTGAATTTATTTGGGGTTTTGGGGGTTGGTACAAATTCGATCTGGGTAGAATAGTGAGATAACGTCACCGTGTATTGGAGTGGAAATGGGTCGGCGCTAGGGTTTTGTTGTATGGAGAGAGACGATAGAAGAGGCAGAGTTGAGAGAGAGGGATGAAGAACAAAAGGAAAACGAGATGAAATGTAAAAACAAAAATTAAATAATGTTGTATAATCCAGTATGTGCGCGCCCTTGACTGTTTTCGTGCTCCTCTCCATCGTAGCCATATGATTTCAATCACGCATCCCCGAATGCGCATGTCCATGAAATTTCCCTGCGCGTGACCACACGTTGTCCAGCGGGCTCCCCAATCCTTGTTACTTTGGGCCTGGCCCAGTACTAAAGCAACCCTCATTCTTTTCATCTTTGCTAACCCGCACAAAAACACACCCCCGGGCCAAACAGACCAAATCCAAAATCTGGACTTGGGCCCATGCTATTAACACCCCCCATTTTTACTACCTTAACATAATTTACCCCCCCCCCCCCCCCCCCCCTACGTTTTTAATTTATTTTCTTTATTATTTTATTTTATTATTTTTATATTTTCTATTTTTATATATTTATAATTTTAATATTTTTATTATTATAAATCTAATATATTATTTTCCAACCCATGAAAAATATTATTTATTTTATTTGCATTAAATTAACTTTTAATCATGCATTTAAATAACATATTTTCAATAATTAATATTTTAAAAAATATTTAACCAAACACCAAACCATTTTTCATAAATAAATCAATTCAAACAATTAATTTTCAAAAAGGATAATGAAGCATATTTTAATTGACTGCGCGCTTAGTCTGACAATCTTCGCTATTCACAACACCTAGGCAAAGCATATAAGAAATTCAAATATTTTTCGTAATCCATAAAAAAACACAAACCCCACGAACTACGAAATAAGACTCTGATTCCTCATAAGAGGATACGTATGCATACGATTAAAATCGTAGCGAGTTTTCCTAATTAAAATTAAAACCCTTTTCCCCCTAATAAACATTAAAACCCTATTTCCTAAAAATTATGCTTCTAACCCTAGTATCCTTGTGAGCAAGGTAGATGAGGGGTGCATAACACCTTCCCTTCGTCTAGAACTGAGTCAACAACCTAGAATCTCTAACTTCTTTAGGGTTATCCTTTATATTCCCTTCATTAGGATAAAAATTAAGAGTGGCGACTCTATATTTAAAACCAATTGCAACAGCCGGCGACTCTACTAGGGATTCAACCCTAGGTTTAGAAGCCTCCTCTTTTGGTTTTAGGGTTTTTAGGGTTTTTCTTGGTTATTGGGTTTTTGTTTCTTGCTCATTTAATTATTTATTTATTTTTTGCTTATTTTTTTATTATTCATTATATTATTATATCTGTGGTGGGATTTAAAAGTTTGCACAAATATTTTCAAAAATCCTTAGAAAGAAGGTTCGTCTATTAGCCAAGAGGATACATCAATCGTATGAGTTTATGTGACGACTTCGCCTAGAGTCGATGGAATTCTGCAAAAGGAATAACTCTAGAGAGAAATCCTCTTGGGAAGTAGGACTTTGGAATGATACCTATGACTCTTTGTACAACCTTTAAACTAAAAAACTTATGATGAGACCTTTCATGAACTAGAGACGAAAGTTTTGGTCTGTAAAGAGACTCCGCTTAAGGGAGTCCCTTATGTCTTTCCCTCTAGTGTTGTTCATGATACCCTTAAGGAAGCCGCATTATGGGGAGGGTAGAATATATGTAGGTCAAAACTAGGAACCTACTTTCTAAGGATATCTTTCACAAATCCCAATACAATTTGTAAACCCGTAAGGGTTATCTTTTCTTCTGCTATCATCTCTAGCCCATAGCGCTTCCGTCTATGTCGTAATCCCTATCCTTTAGGGACTCCTCGTCGTCTTTCATTGGCCATAATCCTCAAAGAATTCCCGCCTGTCTCAATATCTGAGACAATGTAGGATATCATCAAATCCATGTCTATTTTTATCTTCGTCCTTAAGGAGTTTTTGCCTGTCTCAATCTCTGAGTTAGTGTAGGATATCATCATGTCTATCATTAAAATTGTATAGGGTAACCCTACGTCTACCCTCATACTATGTCTACATCTTATTGCATATCCATGAAACTTTTTGCATACCTAAAATGCAAAAAAAATTTTTGCACACCCAAGCATTTTTCATACATTTCCATTTTTATCCATCTGCATAAAGCTCATATCTCTTCCACTTACAAAAAACTTCTATCCTTATCCAACTGTGATCATCAAGAAAGATTCTCGATACTCACAAGTGAACTTAAAGAATGTCTCAAGAAGCCATGGAGGAACTCAAAAGAGGCCAAGAACTTTTGAAGGAAGAGGTCCACCAGTTGAAGATTCAAATGAACTTGATCATGAAATTATTACTTAGGAGCGAAGGTAACCCTTCGTCATCCCAGCCACATGCCTATTCAACACCACAGATGACACCACCATGGAAAGTTCCCCCACCTCAATAACAACTACAACAACCCTATCAACAGAAGGGATATGCCCAACAAAGAGGAAGATAAAAACTACCACCAAGGAGATTTAATCCACTTCCCATACCGTAGAGTCAGCTACTACAACATTTACTCAAGGTATCTTTGGTAGAACGGAAGTCACTAAATCCTTCGAATGGGACACTCCCGCCTAAGTATGATGCAAATGCCAGGTGTGAGTACCATACCAACTCTCCATGACATACCCTTGAAAGATGTTAGAGTTTCACACACAAGGTCCAAGATTTTATCGACAATAAGCAGTTGACTTTTGAAGAAGGGATCCCATTGGTGAACAATCGCCCATTGCTTTGACAAACCCAAAGGTTAAGAAGAATCCCCTAAAGTCAGTGGATCAAGTCTAGGGCTTATCTCTATATCATTAGGCCTTTATTATTTTAATTTGTTATTTCTTAGTTGTTAAATTTCATTTGTTATAAATTTGTATCCTTGAATCAGTAATTCTAATAAAAATAATCATGCATGTTGAAATCGATCCATTTGTATCCACTCTTCTATCACTTTCCACAAATAATCAATGAATTTCCATTTTCACTATTATTTTATATCTTCCATTGCATAAATTTAACAAACTTCGATGGAGAATGATGTAAATATAAAATATCTGAATTTGGATGACATATGCTTTTAATGTAAGACTGGGCTGACGATGTAAGGAATTGTTTCACTTCCTAAACAATGGATAAATAAGGAGATAATCTGTAGTTAACCCCCTCGAGCCAAAAGTCGGAGTTCTTTATATTTTCTAAAAAAACCTTAATCTTAGCCAGGGGAGGGAAGACTTCAATTAATTCGACGATGCATTAAAATCCCAAGAGAATCGAAACAATCTAAGCAAAGGTTCAAGCATTTCTCTTTCCTCGATAAATCATTGAGAGAATGATCTAAGCAAAGGTTCAAGCACTTCATCTTCCACGTGTTCATCATACATGATTAAGGAATCAACGAAGACAAATTCCACGATGTCTTCTCCTCAGTACATCAATCAAGACTGAGGAAACAATGAAAATGAAGCTTACAACATGACAGTCACAAGTTTCAAAATTGAAAAGCGAAAATAAATTTTAAAAAAATAAAGCCCACTAAGTCAAGTAAAAATCGAAAAAACTTGATTTAGGCAAAAGTTAGGGCATCCCGATGGACCAAAAAAATTTAAAAAAAAACCGGTCCATGCAAAAATAAGGGATTGAAAACAAAATTGGAGAAAAATCTTGTGACTGCCACCTCAAAGGCTTCTCATCAACCCTTAGATCTTATCAAAGCTTGGATGTTATCAAAATTTTTCATCAGTGCTGGGATCTTCACATACGCTTCTCATCATCTGCACGACTACGAAATTTCTCTTTGGGATTAAATGCATTTGTTGGATTAATCGAACTTAGGGTTGGAGAACATCAAGGAGAATGGGGTGGGATAAATAAATTTTGAGCCTTATATATTTTTTTCTTAAACCAGGAGCCCTGGCCACGTTACAACCTTTAAAAGTCCTAACTGAAGCTAAGTTCACTATGAAAGCAAACTCGGCAATATGTGTGTTAAACTGACTCCTATGTTTGTTAAAATTATTAATCACTTCACTTCTACGAATCTCCATCTCTAATCATCCATTTATATTCCATAACAAATTTCGCTTTAAAACTTGCATGTACATCAAATAGAATTACTTTTCAAAAATGTACAATTTTACATACGAATAAATACATAGCATCAAGGAGATTTCAAAAATGGTCTGATCAAAGGCAGCATTTCTAAGAAGTTTCTAACTAGGGGATGAACATAAAAAGAAGAACCCTATAATCATAAGAAAATACTAATGATCGTGGGGGTATATCACATGAAGATACTATTAACAAGGGGTGATCATTCTGAAATCCAATCAACTTGGACCAAATTTTAAAGCATTGTTTAATCAGGGGCATACCTTTTGAAGGATCCTTCCTTAATCAAGTCATATCACAACAGGGTATGAATCGGTTTCCTCTTGTTAACAAACCTCTCAAGACCTTGAAAATAAGAGACAACCTTCCAAGATTCAAATATTGGGGCAGTACGTACCAAGTTCATCCTACTGCATGTAGGGTCCAAATTCCCCTTTAAGAAACTTCAAGTAAAAACTTTTCAAGGTTCAGATACTTGGGGAAATCTATGTCAAGTTCATGGTGAGGTCTAAGTTCTTTCTGAGGGTACTCCCTCCAGATCCATGAGATTGAGGGGCATCTCTTTTCAAAATTCGAATATTGGGGCAAACCACTACAAGGCTCGATCAAAAGGAGTTGATTCAAAATGGTTCATCAAAGCCAAATGTTTTCAGGAGACTTTTAATTAGGGGCATAATGCAAAATAGTGGGGACATCCATATTATGATCAAACTATTTCCAAATTCATATCAATGAAAATCTCCTCGAAGACCCTAACTACAAATTAGGGAAAGACATGCCACAAAAGGCGAGCTCTCTTCATACTTTCACAATCCTCCAACGGGCCTTTCTCCTACATCAGCAATCTTTGAGTTCGAATCGAGTATCGAGAAATCATGATAGCATAACATTCAACCATCGTGTGACAAGCAACCTTGTTGCATAGGTAAACCTCTACGCTTTAATCATCCACGACCCATCACAGAGGCACCATTCAACAAACCATTTGAGTCATAATCATAAAGCGTAAGGCTGCATAAATCATGCATTAGGGCTCTTCGATCCAAAATTGAGCTATACTTATCATCTCATCCATCCGACGAATTCCGACAGCATGGATCGAGCACATCCCAAAAAAAGCCTAATTACGCATTCACATTTCAAAATCCAACATTCATTGACACATATCAAAGTCACTCATTAAATGCATCAATCAATCATTACATTTCATGTATAAATCAAATTTAAACGCATAGCATAAAACCTTATTTTATGTAAAGACAATCATCATTGTCAATCAAGCTACCCATTTCTACGTGGGATCTCGACGGTAGATTCCCCTGATTAATCTCGACAATTGATTATCCATAAGACCTCAGCAGAAGGTATATCTATGTTAAATCTCAGTAGTAGATTCCCCTGGTTAATCTTGGAAGTTGATTATCCAGAAGACCTCGGCAGAAGGTAATTTTATGTTGAATCTCAGCAGTAGATTCCCCTGGTTGATCTCGACAGTTGATTATCCAAAAGACTTCAACATAAGGTAATTTTATGTTGAATCTAGGCGGTCGACTCCCCTGGTTAATCTCAGCAGATGACTATCCAGAAGACTTCGGTAGAAGGTAATTCACATCAAATCTCAGTAGAAGATTCCCCTGGTAAATCTCGGCAGTTGATTTCCTAGAAGACCTCGACAAAAGATATTTTCTCGATAAAATCTCGGTAGCAGATTCCTTGGAAATCTCGGAAATAGATTTCTTGTTAAAAAACCTCATATCAAGCATGACGTGCACATAACCATATCAAAATCTCAAGGTCATCCGTAACATTTGGTGCATCTAACATACGGAAACACCAAAGAGCATTTGATAAAGCATCAAAGTTTATTTTGGTTAGAAAAACATCGAAAGAAAATCCACGCCTATCTCCATGCCTACGCCTACATCCACGTTTACACCTGTGTCCACGTATACGTCCACACCTACGCTTACGATAAAAATATAAAGACACTCTTCATCATGTCCACACTAATTCATCATGTTGGGGAATTGGTAACTCAAAACCAATGGTTTTAAAGGAAAGAATACCCAAAAAAAAAATTCATAACATTTTGGGGCATATACACACATTTTACACATATGTAAATATTCGGGGCATACACACGCACACACTCATTGCATATACATTATGGGTCCCATATCTAGGACATCATGTATACACATCACACATGGCATTTTTCCAAACATACTTTGGGCGGAACCAATATCGTTGGGCCCTCCATCAGATTATTACATTGGTTAAAAACATATACAACCGTAAAAATCCAATCTCATCTCTGATTTAGTTATATAGGATTTGATCATCAAAACAACTTCCTCTAAAATTTAACTCATTGCGTCAGGATTCATGCATCAATGTGTTTCCTCCTCTGCGATCTAGCTCATTGTGTCAGGCTCCATGCAATAATGTGAGAAATCTGCAATTTAACACATTGCGTCGGGCTTCATGTAGCAATGTGTTTCCTCCTTTGCAATATAGCTCATTGCATCAGGCTCCATGCAGCAATATGCGAAATCCGTAATTTAACTCATTGCGTTAGGCTTCATGCAGCAAGGTGTTTCCTCTTTTACGATCTAGCTCATTATGTCAGGCTCCATACAGCAATGTGTGAAATCCGTAATTTAACTCATTATGTCAGGCTTCATGCATCAATATGTTTCCTCCTCCGCGGTCTAGCACATTGTGTCAAGTTCCATGCAGCAATGTGTGAAATCCGTAATTTAACTCATTGCTCCAGGCTTCATGCAGCAATGTGTTTCCTCCTTTGCAATCTAGCTCATTGTGTCAGGCTCCATGCAGTAATTTATGAAATCCATAATTTAACTCATTGCGTCAGGCTTCAGGCAGCAATGTGTTTCCTCCTCTACGATCTAGCTCATTGTTTCAGGCTCCATGCAACAATGTATGAAATACGCAATTTAACTCATTGCATCAGGCTTCATGCAACAATGTGTTTCCTCCTCTCTTATCTAGTCATTGTGTCAGGCTCTATGCAGCAATGTGTGAAATTCGCAATTTAACTCATTTCCCCAGACTTCATGAAGTAATGTGTTTCCTCCTTTGTGATATAGCTCATTGCATCAAGCTCCATGCAGCAATGTGCAAAATCCGCAATTTAACTCATTGTGCCAGGCTTCATGCAGCAATGTGTTTCCTCCTTTATGATCTAGCTCATTGTGTCAGACTCCATGCAACAATGTACGAAATCCGCAATTTAACTCATTGCGTCAGGCTTCATGCAGCAATGTGTTTCCTCCTATGTGATCTAGCTCATTGTGTCAGGCTCCATGTAGAAATATGTGAAATCTGCTATGTAACTCATTACATCAGGCTGCATGCAGCAATGTGTTTTCCTTCGTTGTGATATAGCTCATTGTGTCAGGCTCCATGCAGCAGTGTGCGAAATCTGCAATTTAACTCATTGCATCAGTCTCCATGCAGCAATATGTTTCCTCCTCTACGATATAGTTCATTGCGTCAGGCTCCATGCAACAATGTGCGAAATCTGCAATTTAACTCATTGCATCAGTCTCCATGCAACAATGTTGTTATCAAGTTTTTTCTGCGATATAACCCTTTGTGTCAGTCTCCATGCAGCAGCGTTGTTATCAAGCTCCTTTTCAAATATGTATCCCCTAAGTTGCGGTAGATAAGTGAATAAACCTACATAATCCATTGTATTAGTCTTCGTGCAGCAATGTGTTATCAAACTTTGTTTTATCCACCCCTAGGTTGTGATGAATAAACAAAATCAAATCAAACCAAAACTTACTATATTATTCCCCAAGCATTAGTAAGTCAACTGTTCAAACTTGTATCATTTACCTCCTAGGTTATGGTAAATATGCAAAAGAACCTACAATTTCTTAGATACTGACGAGTTATCTGCGTCGTCATGTCTAAGTTCTATCAAAAACTTTGGAACAAACACAAGTAAGATGATACATCATCATCTACGCCTACTCTTCATACCCAAGGGAATGCTATACAGCGTATCCTTATAATCTTTCGAACAAATTTTGGGGTCTTCTAATATTTAATAAATTTCAGATCAGAACATTCAAGATATGCGTATTCTTGCACTATTCAATCAAAAGTAATTAAATAGGAGCATCTGTCATACTCTAAATTTTCCCTATCAATTTGATAGTCGTATTATTACTTTGTTTATAATTATTAGTCATAATATTTAAGTTTGTTTGTTTGAGTATTATTTTATAAGGGGTGTATTTTCTAATCATAAAGGCCATGAGTAATTCGTTTTAAGGCCCGTTTTAATTAAAAAAAAGGGGGGGGGGGGGGGGGGGGTTGTATTTGTTTTGATGAGATTGGCCCATAAGCAAGTTTTTTCAGGAAGGCCCAATATAATTATGTCAAGGAGGTCCAGAAAATAAGTCATTCTTATTGAGGCCCAATAATGATAAAAGATACGGCCCGTTCAGATTTGGTTTTGTTTTGAAAAAATTTGTTATTTTGTTTTAATTATAACAATATTATTAACAATACTATTATTTTATTATAATTACTATTATTAATATTTATTATAATTGAATATTATATATATATTATATATATATATAAACTCAACTTAATTATTCTGTTTTATTGATTAAAAAGGGTTGAAAGTTTTGCTACACGGTCCAGTCCAAACTCATGTAGCTAACAGGCCCATATCAATGAAATGACGTATGGCCCAAATCCAAATCAGGAAGTAACACCATTACAGGCCCAGACCCAAAGTCTAAAAGCACTCTTTGATTCAGATCGCAGGAAAACAGCTACTGTACAGATTAACTAAAGATTAACGCATCGAGTCATTATTCGTCAAGATTATCATATCTTTACATTCATTTCTACAGATCGGAACCAATCAATACGAAATTAATACAGAAGCAAAATTTGAATCTTCAGTATATAGAATAACTCAAAAAAATAAACAAATTTCTTAATCAAATCGGATATGTGCGAAATCAATACAGCTACAACAAGATCAAATTACAATCAAACAGAATAATAGTCATAACTCTGTTTCCTAAACTACTAACCTGATCACTGTAAAACCTAAACTATGAACAAAGAAATAAGGGAAAGGAAAGATACTGAGGCGATATTTACGAGGAAAAATTTCTTAACAGAAAAGAAGGGAGAGAAATTGATAGAGGGAGAGAGGAAGGACAATGAAATTCAACCACCGTTGTCGCCGTTCCAATTTAGGGTTTTGACATCCGAAACCCTCGTTCTCCTTTGTCTCCACTGCCACGGCTACCCTCTCCATCAAGACGCCACCTTTATCATCTCCCTGTCACCGTCGTACCTACAAACACGAGGAGGAAAGGAATTATAGAAGAATTAGTAGCAAACTCAAGGATCAACGAAGGAGGTAGCGATTAAACTCTTAGCTTGCGTTTTTTACGATTTTTATTGCGTTTATTTGGGGTTTTGGGGGTTGATACAATTCTGATCTGGGTAGAATAGTGAGATAGCATTGTCGTGTATTGGAGTGGAAAAGGGTCGGCGCTAGGGTTTTGTTGTATGGAGAGAGACGACAGAAGAGGTGGAGCTGAGAGAGAGGGATGAAGAACCACTACGCTAAAAATAAGTTTTAGCAGCACATAAAAGAAAGCGCTTTTGGAAAAAAGCGCTATTGTAGGTTTTAAAAAAAATTCGCTTAAAAAAGCGCTTTCAAAGGGTGCCTTAAGAAAGCGCTTTTCAAAAGCGCTTCTAAAGGTAACCCTTAGAAAGCGCTTTTTGGGAAGTGCTGCTAAAGCTGGCCTTTCAGAGGGTACCTTAAGAAAGCGCTTTTCAAAAGCGCTGCTAAAGGTCAGCCTTAGAAAGCGCTTTTCCAAAGCGCTACTAAAGCTGGCCTTTAGAAAGCGCTTTTAAAAGCGCTGCTATAGGATATGCTACGAAAGCGCTTTTTGATGTAAAAGCGTTGTTATAGATGAAACAGTGTGTTTGGTGTTATATGATAAACCATGTGACTCTTCACCTTCTTTTAACAAAAGTTCATCTCCCTCTCTCTTGTTCCTCTCTCACTTTTAAACAATTGAGGCCACCGCGCCGGCACGCCTACGGAGACGACTGCGACGGTGATGTCCCCATTATCACACGAAATCAACATTATCCTCTTCGCCTCATTGTTCTGAATCCGAATCCTCCCTTATCATTCGAAATCTATACAGAAATTCTAAACCCTAAGTTGTTACAAACTAAAATTAAATGTTGACGGTAGCGTTTCAGGCTATGAAACCTTGGGGGAAATACTTACACAGTTCTACTCTACACAGCGGTATGAAGAGAATGCAAGGAGGTGACTGAAACATCTTACCTACCGGAGAGCTCCGGTGGTTCTTCAGACGCGGTAGAAATTATGATAAGTCTGAATATCTTCAATGAATACCAGGTAACAACTAGCGTCCGAGATTTCTTCTTTATGCGTTTTCACTTTCTCTTCGTATTCTACTATCTGCGACTTGTTCTTCTGTATGCATGTTGATGCGAGCTTACAGTGAAGTTGTTGGAGTTGTAGAACGAAGATTACTGTTGTACCCCAAAATTTGCCCTCCCATTCTCTCAACATTTCTCATCACAAGGCTCTTGAAGATCAAGATCCAGTTAGGGTTTCATCTGCTCAAGACTTCTCCTTGCACTGTTGACCCAAATTAGGGTTTGTGTTTGCACAAAGATGTTTGACCTAAAATGCCTAAGAAGACTTTCATGCTTCATATTGGACTCCCAAGTTTATCCATATCAAGTTTCAAGTCTTGATTCCAAGTTTTGCCCAGTCAATTGGACAGTTGACCTAGAAATCAGCTGTAGTGGAGAAAAAGTCAACTGTGACCAATTGACAGTCAAATCTCATGAAAATTGACCCACATCAACATTATGAACTCATATGAACCATTTGATCAAGTTTGGATCACAATTCCACAAGAAGTTTGATCAGATCACCAAAAGGGCAAAATGGTCATTTTTAGGGTTTTGACTGCACAAAGGTAATTTTTGACTGTTTGACCCAACCAATGGCAAACCAAGCTCACATATGAACTCAAGGACCCCATGGAATTATCTTGACATGCTCAACAAGTTCAAAAGATCCCAAGTACACAAGATTGACAGTTGAATTTCCCAGTCAATTGATCAATTTTGACTGTATACTGAAAAGTCAAACTTTGACTTTTTGGTCAAAATCAAGAGTCAAGATTCATTTTTCATCAAAACATGCCAAATCATGAAACTTGTTCACCAAGAAATCAAAAAATGCAAATTAGGGTTAAGAATGAGAATTTTTCATAACTTAGAATTTTTCTAAGTTATGAAAAACCCTAATTCTTTTCCAACTTTGCCCCACTTTCCCACCAAGATTCATTTGGATTCAAACAAAAGTCGAAACATGAAAGTTGTAGCTTGTTGCATAATCTACAACTTTGATTCACAAAGTTTTCCCAAATGAGGCTTGTATCTCAAGTTACAATTTTTGGAATAAGGGTACTAAACCATTCTTAACTTAGTGAAATTTTAACCTATTTTGGCAAGGTTTTCTACCTAACTTCAAGGCCATTTTCCATACACTTCCACTTGGAATTTCAATTTGCATTTCAAAGATGGATTGTATTACACATTCCAAGCTTTCCAAAATGTCCAAGAACTCATCAAACAACCTCATAACTTGAGAGAATCAAATTTTGCAATATGGCCAAAAGTCACTTTGATTCATGGCCATGTACATGTCCATAACTTGTGCAAATTTTTCAAACCAACATGCCACTTGATTACAGGCCCTTAAACCATCCAACACTCAATAATTTAATGCATGTTCATTGTGCTAAAGTGTTGTTCTATGAGTTCAAGCATTACATGCAAGAGTAATCCATTTATGGAAAAAGTGAAATAGCCATTTTTGAAAAGTTAAGCTTTATGTCCAATTGCAAATCCAAGAGGTACAGATCAAATCCAATTGGCACAAGATTATGAGCATAACACACTGATCAAGGAGGAGCTTTGCAGCATGATTAGGGGTCCTCTACCTGTCTAGCATAGAACTTGGCTTTGCTTGCTTAAGTGTGAAGAAAAGTATCATAACATAGACCAACTTCCATTCCTGTCAACCAAGCCTTAGAGAAAGTTGTCAAGCACATTCCAAACATCAAACACAAGCTAGAACACGAGCCTTTGGCCTCCAATACCTTGACAAAATCAGAATCACTCTAAAACTGCCCAAACAGAGCAACCTCTGCAGATTGAGTTCCAACTCTCAATCCTTTCAAGCATTCTTGCCCAAACTACTTCAGACACCTTCCCTACCATCAATCTAAACTATCCAAAGCATTAGAAGAAACCTGTAACTCCTCTAATCCTTTTGGCCATTTTCACTTTTCTGATTTGCAGGTGAAGTACTCTAGCACGATTCAAAAGGTCTCAAGACAAAGTAAAGCTTGGACTAGCATCCCTGGACATCAAGGAAGCTATACCAATCATCACCTTGCACTGAAAGCTTCTCCATTGCCAGATAGAACTTCAACTGAACAGGTAAGTTCATGAACTCGTATCTCTCTTATTAGGCATTGTTAGCTTTAGGTTTGTGAAGAGAATATGTCACATTCATAGCCCTGAACATGTCCATGTAATTAGATTTCATTTATATTGTGTGTGCTGCAAGAATTTGGAGTCTGAACATTGATAAAAAACTAGATCAGAAATTGGGGAAGAAGAAATTCTCCCTCATCTTAGAGAGTTAAGACAAGTTCTTTATATCCCTGAATTCGTCTCTTGATGCTGAACATTTTTGATGTTGTGAGTTTTCATTAAAAAGCCAGGAATCAGGATGTTTGAATCAGTGAAGAAGGCGCGCGTTTTTTGACATTTTCTGGCCAGAGGTTGAAGAAGGGTTATCTGGGCTGGGCTTGTTTTTGTATTTTCTTTTCACACACTCTTTTCACTTTGACACCCCCTAGGCCCATTTGGTTTATTTCAATGACTTTTTTGACTTTTCTTTTTTCATTCTGACTTATTTATTTTTGCTTATAATATAAAAAATATAAAAAATATTTTTCTCACCATTTTTGAATTTATAGGCATTTATTTGTTTAGTTTAGTTATTTGTACATAAATAAATAAATAGATACATTTTTATTTTGAATACTAGAAAAATAGTGCATATATACTTTATTTTTTATTTTTGTTTCATTTTTTCTTTTGAAAATATTTTATACAAAATATACTTTTTTTATAAATATTAAATATTGTTATTTTTGTATATATAATATTTATTTAGTAAATAATAAGGATATTTATATATATTAATATACTTAGGGCAAAAATACCAAAATATATACATTTTTATTTTATTAATATTTGATATGGAAAATACTTTTTTTTTATGAATATACTCCATTTTATTTTATTTTTGTATATAATTATTAAATATTATACATATTAAATAGTTAATATATTTATTTAATGAAATTAGGGTTTTACCCTTAAAATACAAAAACTTCAAAAATAATACTTTTTTTATTTTATTTATTTGACATAAATAATACTTTTTTCATACATATAATAACCCTTTTTGCATTTTGCATCT
Source organism: Vicia faba (assembly GCA_948472305.1). Lineage (NCBI taxonomy): Eukaryota > Viridiplantae > Streptophyta > Magnoliopsida > Fabales > Fabaceae > Vicia > Vicia faba. The sequence continues at coordinate 1,266,812,581 of OX451736.1, read as the reverse complement.
TTATTTTATGGTCCATTTAATTTATGCAATCAATTATTTGTAAATATTCCAAAATTGATGTAATAGCTAGGTTTTAATTTCTTGTCTAAATATCCCCCCATTTGAATATTTGTACCCCCCCTTCCATATTGTGTTGTAATAGTGTAGGAATTTTACTTTTCGCACTTTAAACGCTTTCTAAATATACCATGCTAGAATTAGGGTTTGTATGCAAATAAAAAGAACAAAATTAGTTTGACCTAATTTCAAGATGATCAAAGCATGAAAATGGACAACACATCTCACACTTGCACCCCTAGGGTATTCCACTTGTTGCCTTCAAATAATTGGGCCATATTATATGTTAGGTTTCTTTGGGCAAAAACAAAGCAAACAATTCAAAAGATCATAGTCCCTCGATGACGCTTTCGAAAAGTTGCCTAAAATGATCAAGTCCCTTTCAAAGAGAAATTTCCCAAAGATACTTAGCACTATTGCAATTGTGGTCTAAACGATGACCCGCGCCCGTCCCTTTTACCTCCTAATACAAGATTGTCCACCAAATGCAATGGGTTAAAAACATAACAAAAATCTTTGAGAACTTTAGGGTAGATAGCTCTTAGGTACTTGTCAACTTGCAAAACAAAACACTTGCCTATTTTCAAACCACACTTCACAAACACTTTCAAAACAAAGTTTCAAAAACCTTGGAACATCTTTTCAAAAGACAAAACACCTTTTGTAAAACATTCGAGTAAAGAATTGTTACAAGGGTAGCCTATACAAGGCATCTTTTTTCAAAGCATTTTCAAAACCACACACCAAGCACCATTTCAAACAATTGAAAACCAAGGCAAGTTGATCTAAGCAAGTATCTAAGAGCCCATGGATAACCATGGATATAAAGGGTGCTAATACCTTCCCTTTCTATAATCTACTCCCCGAACCCAAGAAAAATCTCAAAGGTTTTTGCTGTGCTTTTTAAACCTTTCCTTAGGATAAAATAAAAAGTCGGTGGCGACTCTTGCTCAACCGAAACATTTGTGAAAACAAACGCAAAACCACAGTCAGTTTTCCCACCGTATCACAGAACTGGCGACTCTGCTGGGGATAATTTTAAAAGTGGAGTAACCTTAGGGCTTAGATCACCCTCTTGCATGACTAATTGTTTTATTTGTTTGCTTTATATCTTGGCTCTATTGTTTGGGTTTGCAATCCTACACCCGGATTTTGGGAAACATTCATAGATAGCTATATTAGTGCGACATATTTGTGAGTACCGGTAACCCATGAGTTCAATCAAGGAGAGTACGGGGCCGCTGAGTGATGTCACTAAGCACTAATGACCTAGAACCTTACTTGACCATCTTGGCCTTTTATTAGGGGTAGTGAGATGACCGGCTTTGGTGCAGTCCGAAGTTGGTAGATACTCGATACTACACTCATTGAGGGTTGTTTTCTTGGAATATTTTGGTCGCTAGTTAAGTGGCTAAACCAAAACAATGAACAATGAAAACAATCCAATGATATTGAGCTCCTTAGAACCCGGTTACTATTTATAGGACAAGTTTTTAAGCCAACTACACTCAAGAGGGTACTTACCTATGAAACCCCATGCAAGCCTGAAACTAGGGTTTGGTGTGATTTGCTTGTACATATGTTTGTGCATACATCATAAACATCATAAAACATCATATGCATTCACTAACCATTTCAAGGGTTTGGATCTTCATCTTTGTTCTTATTTTATAGGTCATGGGAATCCCTCGCAGAAATACCATTCAAGTCAACCTTGTGAGAATCTCTCCTCAACTCAAAGAGCTCACCTCAAGAATTCTAGAAAATTCATCCTTCAGTGAAAGACATGGTAGACTGCTCAGCCTAGTCAACACCAACATTGAAGAAGACATGATGAAAGTGTTATTCCAGTTCTTTGACCCCCTTCACCACTGTTTCACTTTCCCTGATTATCAGTTGGTTCCCACTTTGGAGGAGTTTTCTCAGCTCCTAAGAATTCCTATCCTTAATCAACTACCCTTCAACGGTACGGAAAAGGAACCAAAGCCGGAAGATGTTGCTCGAGCATTACATCTACAACCATCCGACATCAAGGGGCATTGGGAAACCAGAAGCGGCGTCAAAGGATTCTTAGCAAAATTCTTGTTTGAGAAGGCACAAGAATGTTTGAATTCATTGGACCTACAAGCCTTTGAAGAAATTGTGGCACTCCTTATCTATGGGTTGGTTTTGTTCCCAAATCCTGACCAATTGGTAGATGTCAATGCCGTCAAAATCTTCTTGTCCAGAAATCCAATACCAACATTGCTTGGGGACATTCTTCACTCATTTTACACACGAACAATGAGAAAAAGGGGTGTTCTCATGTGCTGTACTCCTCTCCTTGCAAGGTGGTTTATTTCGCACCTTCCACAATCTGTCTTGAAGAATGACCAAGGCTCAAGGTGGTCCCAACGGTTGATGACCCTTACTCACTCTGATGTACATTGGTGTTCTCGGTCCAGAGAAAATGTCATCATCGTCGATCGTTGTGGAGAGTTTCCTAATGTTCCTTTACTTGGAATCAGAGGAGGTATCACCTATAACCCTTGCCTAGCTTTGAGGCAATTTGGATATGCACGGAGGGATGGCCCTCATGATATGTTGATTCCTGACCTAGTTTTTGACTTCGACAACGATGCGCAAGGACTTCGCCAAAGATTCATCAGAGCTTGGGGGAGGCCCAACAAGGTTGTTAGCAAGACTCTGGGGCACAAGAACTCCATCCCTCTTGAGCCTTATCTCAAGTGGGTACGAGCCCGAGCCCAAAGTCTGATGATGCCTTATCCTCATATACTCCCTGTGATTAAAGAGCCCGTCAAGGAAGGAGAGGTCCCCTACACCATCCTACATCCAGACATGCCTACATCGTGGGAGGAAATGCAGAAAAGTTGGATTCAGCTCAAGGAGGAACGAAATACTTTTGAAGCTAGCTTCTACGCCAGTGAGAAGAAGGTTCTAGAGCTTACCCGCCGACTCCATGAGCAAGAGGCCCTCAACACCTATATCGCACCAAAGAGGATGCGCAATGTCTTTTTGCCTTGAGAAGTTATTTTGTAATATTTGGCCCATGGGGCATTTATGTACTAACAAAATTTCTTCTTATTAATATGACGTGCATTCTTCTTTGTCTGAAACAATTTTGAATGTCCTAAATCCTTGAATGCATTGCATACATAAGCATACCATTCATCATGTGCATAAGCAGGTCTCACTCCAGGTTTCCTTATCTGTCTGCTGTTTATTTCAGTAGGATGGATCTCGAGCAAACAGTCAAAGACCTGCAAGCTCAGAATGCACAGTTCCAGCAACTCCTGATGACCTTGGCTAAGGGTCAGGAGGATATCAAGACTCAATTAGGGAATAAAGATCCAGTGAAAAAGAAGAAAAAGAGACTCGGGGTGGCTACTTTGAGGAGAAGATTTGACGGAGAAGCTCGGAGAGTGCTTGAATTTCCTCCTACTTCTGATGAAGGAACCAGCAAAGGAGGTGGGGTTGCGGTACCTTCCGAATCCGATGCGGAAGAAGAAGAGGTCGAAGAGGATGAAGATTATTCTGATCAGCAATACCCTCTAGCTGATGATAAATACAAAGGGCTAGAAGACAGGTTAGCCGCCATGGAACTACAAAGAGTACCGGGTTTGGATTTTGAAGACTTGGGTTTGGTTGCCGGGATTGTGATTCCCCCAAAGTTCAAGGTGCCAGTATTTGTGAGGTATGATGGGCTGTCTTGTCCAAAAATGCATCTCAGGTCCTACGTGAGAAAGATTCAACCCTATACGGTAGATAAAAATCTTTGGATTCATTTCTTTCAAGACAGCCTTTCTGGAGCTCAATTGGAGTGGTTTTATCAGCTAGAGGGAACCAGCGTCAGAAATTGGGAAGATTTGGCCACCGCTTTTTACAAACAATATCAGTATAATTCTGACCTTGCTCCTACTCGTACCCAACTTCAGGGTATGTCACTAGGAACAAGCGAAGGATTCAAAGAATATGCACAAAAATGGAGGGATTTGGCTGGCAGGGTGCAGCCTCCTTTAACCGACCGTGAACTTGTTGATATGTTTCTAGGAACCCTATCTGGGCCATTTTTCAATCATCTGATTGGTAACTCTTCCGCGGGGTTTACCGATTTGATCTTAACAGGCGAGAGAATAGAAGCTGGCATCAAGTCAGGAAAAATTCAGAAGGGTGTTACTGCAAATGTTGAGAAGAAGCCTTTTAAGAAGGAAACAGCTGTGGTATATTCTCAGAGAAGAGCAGGGAAGACGGAGCGTCGGCCGACCGTGGGGGCCGTGATGATTCAAAACTCTGCAAGTGAGCAACCTCGCTATAACCAGTCCAGACCAAATCAACAACGAGTGGAACGGCCACAACGGCAGTTCACCCGTATTAATATGACTCCAGCATAAGTGCTTCCCCATCTGTTGAAGTTGAATCTCGCCACTATCAAAGAGGCACCAAAGAATGTGAATACGTCCTCTCCGCATTATCATCCTAATGCTAAATGCGCCTACCATTCTGACAGTGTCGGGCACGACACCAATGATTGTTGGGCACTCAAGCATAAAATCCAAGACCTGATAGAGGCGAAGGAGGTGGAGTTTGACGCTCCGGAGAAGCCTAATGTGATATCTGCACCCATGCTGAAGCACGACCGAAATGTCAATGCCATTGAAGAAGATTTGTATGTTGCTGATGTTAATGATCTGGTAACTCCTTTGTTAACCATTAAGCTGAATCTGTTAAGGGCCGAGATCTTCCCGGGATGTAAAGAAGACTGCTATTGTTGTTACTCTCTGCCGTTTGATTGTCCGTTACTGAAGAAAGGCATCCAAGGCCTTATGGATAGTCGACAAATTTTGTTTGAAAAAATTTCTGCTGTTCCAGTTCATACTGAAGATGTCTCAATCATAACCATTCACGCCAATCTTTCCAAGGCCGTCAAAAAGCCTGTTAAGATTACACCAGCTACGAAATCTGTTCCTTTGAAGATAACAATGCCAGGGCCTGTTCCCTATGTTTCTGAGAAGTCGATACCTTGGAACTATGGCAGTGACGTCTACTACCATGGTATCAAACAAATCGAAATAACTGAAGAAAGTTCGGATGATGAAGAAGCCAGCATTAGTAACATTGCAGGCACTAGCAAAATCACCAGGAGCGGGAGAATATTTTCTCCAGAGATTGCCCCTCCAAGAGCAATCTTTGGACCCTCGTCAGCTGACAAGGTCATCCCGGCACCATTAAAACTTTCTGCTAGAACTCCTTTGATTGAGGATGTTGTTGTTCCTAGTGCTGTCTCTCCTACCGCTGCTGATAAAGGTAAGGGAATCCAAGATGAGCTCGTCAGGACGAGGGCTCAACCCTTGGTCATCCCGGAAACCTCCAAGAAGGAAATGGATGAGATTTTGAGGATAATCAAAAGAAGTGATTACGATGTGGTAGAACAGCTGGGGCAAACCCCCTCAAAGATCTCCATGCTGGCACTGCTACTTTGCTCGGAAGCGCACACTAAGGCCCTGATAAGATTCCTGAAGGCAGCCCATGTGCCCCAGGAAACCTCTGCAGATCAATTTCAGAATTGCGTGGCTAGCCTTACTGCGGACAATGGATTAGGATTTTCCGATGCCGACCTAACTCCTAAAGGAAGAAATCACAATGATGCTTTGCACATTTCAGTCGAGTGTCGAGGAACCACTCTCGCACATGTCTTGGTCGATACTGGTTCGTCGCTGAATGTATTGCCTAAGAAGGCCTTGGACCGACTAGATTGTGAAGGGTTGGAATTGAAGCCGAGTGATATTGTTGTTAGAGCTTTCGATGGTTCGAAGAGAATGGTCCATGGAGAGGTTGAAATTCCCATCAAGATAGGCACTGAGGTGTTTAAGTCTACTTTCTATGTGATGGACATCCGTCCGTCATACTCTTGCTTGCTGGGTAGGCCTTGGATACATCATGCTGGGGCAGTCACCTCCTCCTTACATCAGATGTTGAAGTATCCTGTCAAGGGAAAGATCATTACTGTCCATGGTGAAGAGGAGTACATGATCAGTCACTTAAACTCATTCCGGTACGTGGAGGTAGAGGGGGAGTTCATTGAGACGCCTTTTCAACATTTCGAAGAAGTCCTTCCTGAAATAACAGTAGCAAAGTTGGCAGCTGAGACACCGAGGCAGATGGCCAGGATGGCATCTCTGGAGGACGCAAGGGCCGCAATAAAGGAAGGGAAGAATTCAGCATGGGGGCAGTTACCTGACATTCCACATAAGACAGACAAATTTGGATTAGGGTTCACAGCCGCTGGCCAGAAAGCTATGCGCCGGTCGAAGATTGAAAGAGCGCCCGTCAAAATTTCTCCCTACGGAATCAACGCCTTGGAGGATGAAGACAAAGAGAGCAACATCGAAGAGTGGATCTACCCAACTGTCAAAGGGGGGTTGAGCAACTGGGAGGCAAAAGACTTTGTCCCCATCACTTTTATTCATCAGTAATTTATCTGTCAAACATTTCTTATTTGGTTTGTAATATTTATTTTCAAACAATCCGTACACTATCTTTTCACCTCATGCCTTGCCCGGGGCATGTAGGTCCATTTGTAAGGGTTTTGATTATTTTTCATATCCATATGCCATGTTTAATGATTCATTGGACGTTTTTCATTCGATAAACTGCTTGTGTTCATTTTCTTTCCTTTTGCATTTTTTGTTTAAGGATGGCTATCCCTTACACACACCCACACTCACCAATGCAGGTACCCATCCACTCCGGATTCCATGGGTGACTATTCTGCTATATCCTTCAATAACTCTGAAGATCTGGTCAATCAAGCCGAGTATGAAGATGACGAAGGTTGTGAAGTACCAGGGGAACTAGCCAGACTTCTACAGCAAGAGGAAAGGGCCATCTTACCTCACGAAGAGTCATTGGAAACTGTCAACTTAGGGACCGAGGAAGACCGGAAGGAGGTGCAAGTGGGTGCCAATCTGGAACCAAAGGTCAAGGAGCGCCTGGTACAGTTGTTGAATGATTATGTTGAAATCTTCGCTTGGTCTTATGAAGACATGCCGGGTTTAGACACAGACATCGTGGTTCACCGTCTCCCCACAAGAGAGGATTGTCCACCGATCAAGCAAAAAGTTCGCCGAATGAGGCCTGACATATCTGAAAAGATCAAAGCAGAAGTGATGAAGCAATTCGACGCTGGTTTTCTGGCTGTTACGTCCTATCCTCAATGGGTCGCTAACATCGTGCCAGTACCTAAGAAAGATGGCAAAGTCAGGATGTGTGTGGACTACCGGGATTTGAATAGGGCCAGCCCCAAAGATGATTTCCCGCTACCTCATATTGACATTTTGATCGACAACACAGCTCAGCACAAAGTGTTTTCCTTCATGGATGGATTCTCGGGCTACAATCAAATCAAAATGGCCCCCGAGGATATGGAGAAAACAACTTTTGTCACACAATGGGGCACTTTCTGTTACAAGGTGATGCCGTTCGGGCTGAAGAACGCAGGGGCAACTTATCAACGCGCCATGGTAACTTTATTTCATGATATGATACATCATGAGATTGAAGTTTACGTAGACGATATGATAGCTCGGTCACAAACAGAGGAAGAGCACCTTGAACATCTGGAGAAGCTGTTTGCCAGATTGAAAGAATACAAGCTCAGGCTGAATCTAAGTAAGTGCACTTTTGGAGTTAGGTCTGGCAAACTCCTGGGATTCATTGTAAGCAACAAAGGCATTGAAGTCGATCCAGTAAAAGTGAAAGCCATACAAGAAATGCCTGCTCCCCGTACTGAAAAGGAGGTTAGAGGGTTCTTGGGGCGCTTGAACTATATTGCCAGATTCATCTCGCATCTGACTTCTACCTGTGAGCCAATTTTCAAACTCTTGAAGAAAGATCAGGTAGTTGAATGGAACGACGATTGTCAAGCTGCTTTTGATAGAATCAAGGAGTATTTGCTAGAACCTCCTATTCTGATGCCACCCGTCGAAGGAAGACCATTGATCATGTATTTGACCGTCTTGGATAACTCAATGGGGTGTGTTTTGGGCCAGCATGACGAGTCTGGTCGAAAAGAGCATGCTATTTATTACCTTAGCAAAAAGTTTACCGACTGTGAGACTCGCTACTCACTGCTCGAGAAAACTTGTTGCGCTTTGGTATGGGCTGCTCGCCGACTAAGACAGTATATGTTGACTCATACTACCTTGTTGATTTCCAAAATGGATCCTATCAAGTATATCTTCGAAAAGCCCGCTTTATCTGGAAGGATAGCTAGATGGCAAATGATCTTAACTGAGTATGACATCCAATACACCACCCAAAAAGCTATAAAAGGGAGTGTATTAGCTGACCATTTGGCTCATCAAGCTATCGAAGATTATCAACCCATGAGATTTGACTTCCCAGACGAGGACATCATGAATTTGGATAACATTGAAAGTAACGGACCGTATGACGGACCCGAAAAGGGATCCCGATGGACCCTGTACTTTGATGGTGCTTCAAATGCACTTGGAAACGGTATTGGCGCAGTACTCATTTCTCCGGAGGGTTGTCACACACCTTTCACGGCCCGACTTTGCTTCAGCTGCACAAACAACATGGCTGAGTACGAAGCTTGCATCTTTGGTCTCAAGGCTGCTATAGACTTGGGGATCAAATCTTTGATCGTATTTGGGGATTCGGTTTGGTCATCAGCCAAATCAAAGGAGAGTGGGATACCAAGCATCCTAATCTTATCCCATACAAAGAACATGTCCTGACATTGTTGCCTCGTTTCGAGCAAATTACCTTCGAGCATTTCCCGCGAGAAGAGAATCAGCTAGCAGATGCTCTAGCCACAATGTCCTCCATGTTTAAACTCAACTGGGATAACAAGGCTCCCCAAATCACCATCGAGCGAATGGATGAACCTGCGCATTGTCACGAGATTAATACCGAAGAAGTAGTGGAACAACCTTGGTTCCATGAAATCAAAAGGTATCTCGAGACCAGAGATTATCCCGAAGGAGCTTCCGTAAATGACAAGAAGTTCTTAAGGAAATTTGCTGCCAAATTCTTCCTGAGCAACGACATCCTTTACAAACGAAGCCATGATTGTGTACTACTCCGATGCGTAGACAAAGCTGAAGCAGAGTTGATCATGACCGATATACACAGCGGCACATTTGGCACTCACTTGAGCGGGCATACAATGGCTAAGAAGATCCTAAGGGCAGGCTATTACTGGTCTACCATGGAAGCTGACTGCCATCAATATTCCCGTACTTGCCACAAATGCCAAGTCTACGCTGATAAAGTTCACATCCCTCCGGTCCCTCTCAACGTTCTGACTGCTCCTTGGCCATTTGCAATATGGGGCATTGACATGATTGGAGAAATCAAGCCCACGGCTTCCAACGGACATCGCTTCATCCTGGTTGCCATTGACTACTTCACCAAATGGGTCGAAGCAGCTTCCTTCGCCTCTGTTACTAAAAATGTGGTTGCCCTCTTTATCAAGCAAAATCTCATATGTCGGTATGGTGTTCCAGACAGGATCATCACAGACAACGGTATGAATCTGAATAACACAATGATCACCGCATTGTGCGAACAGTTCAAGATTTATCATCACAATTCATCTCCCTATCGGCCGAAGATGAACGGTGCTGTTGAAGCCGCGAACAAAAACATTAAGAAGATCATTCAGAAAATGACAGTCACTTACAAAGACTGGCATGAGATGTTACCGTTTGCTCTGCATGGATACCGTACGAAGGCACGTACTTCAATTGGGGCAACCCCATTTTCTTTGGTTTATGGCATGGAAGATGTTTTGCCTATGGAAGTCCAGATTCCTTCTATAAGGATTATGAAGGATGCAGGTTTGAATGAAGATGATTGGATGCAGACCCGACTTGATCAACTCAATTTGATCGACGAAAAGCGACTCACTGCTATATGCCATGGTCAGACGTATCAAAAACGGATGATCAAGGCCTTCAATAAGAAAGTCAGACGTCAAGTGTATCAAGTCGGAGATCTCATAATCAAGCGGTTATCTTGCCGCAAAGTGATCCCAGGGGAAAATGGACTCCTACATATGAAGGACCATTTGTGATCAAGAGCATATTTTCTGGTGGTGCAATGATTCTGACCACCATGGACGGCGACGATTTGCCACACCCTGCGAACGCAGACATAGTCAAAAGATACTACGCATAAAATAACCCGACGAGTCGAAAACCCGAAAGGGCGGCTTGGGCAAAAAATGGGCATCCCGGTGAACCGAAAACCCGAAAGGGCGGTTCAGGCAAAAATTAGGGATAAAAACAAAAAAATATGTACACCCGGCAAGTCGAAAACCCGAAAGGGCAGCTTGGGCAAAAAGGGGTTTCCCGGTGGATCAAAAACCCGAAAGGGCGATTCAGGCAAAAGTTAGGGAATTAAAGCGTATGACTATGTCTCGTCGGATCACTTCAAAGACAATCTCTTCATCAACCAGTTCCAGGCTTCTGATCAATCCAGTCATCAGCAAACGAAGCATTGAATGGACAGATATTCAGGGTTGCGAAAGCTATAGCGGAATGGAATCCCATGGAATTATTTCACATAGCCATCTTTATTTTGTATAAATTTTTCAAATATTTACGACAAAATCCTCTTACTAGGATGATTGTCTCCCTTGTACAAATATACTCATAGAAAGTCAATACAAATACTTTTCCCAGAAATTTGTGTCATTTCCTTTCTCTTGCACTATTTGTTTTATTTTGAGAAACGTCCAATGTTTTGTTAAATAGGCATGTGCATTTGAACATAATCATTTCCTTATGAATCCAGAAAGAGGATTACTGATAGGTTGAAGGCGCAGTTGGATATCTTGATACCCTTTCAAAGGAAACCCCCAGGAGATTTGGAATCCATATCCCTAGCAAGCCCTGAGGCTTATCTCCAGCAGATTCTCGAGGCTTATCCCCTGCAGAGTACGGACGTTTCTCCCGAGTTTTATTCAAAGTTATTCCTCACAAGGGCTTATAACTGGGTTATCCTCAGCTTATTACCACAGAAGATCGCACTCGCCAAAATTCTTCCCATCCCCAGCGGAGTTCATCAGAGTTCCCCAGCATAACTTATCAATACAATCCCCAGAGGAGGTTGTCTTTGTACATCCCCAGCCAGAGGATCCTCCGGAATTCAATTCCCCTCAGAATTTAAGTTTCAATCCCCAGCCGAGCTAAAACTTCAAATTATCAATCCCCAGCGAAGCCAGACTAATGAACCTTCTCCCCACAGAGTTTTAGGAGAGCAAATCTTGAGTTCCCCAGTGAAGTCACCAGAGATACTTCCCGCCAAACTGAAGATTCTCGGTCTTACATCCCCAGCATGAGTCTATTAGATTGGAACTCCCCAGTAGAAGTCATCAGGAATTCCCCAGAAGATTAGTATACAACCCAAGCTCCTTTTTCTCCAGCAATGACCAGGAATTATTCTTCCCAGCAGCAGCCAAGATACTGTCATCTTCAGCCATCTCGGATTCATCTATCCTTTGCAAGACAACTCTCCAGCTTACATGCGCATTCATTTACATTCATATTACATAACATACATTGTATCATGCATCATGACATTGCATATAACTAACTCCTTACCCTTTCAGGTAAGATCAGTCGAAGGACTAAAATCATTATCTTCCGAGATTCTTTCCAGGAATAGTTCAGATGTGACCCAGACATGGCAACATTCTAATGCTTATTCCAGATGCAGTTTTACACGAGCTCATCATCAGGGAACTCTACGCCGGTTCTCCCTTCAACTTCAAGACTTCTGAAAACAGCTTATGGATTCTTCCCAACAACGGATGTTAATCTATCAACTTGTTTAGATGCAACTTTTGAAAACAGTTTACGGACGCTTCCCAACAACGGATGCTGCTCTATTGCTTATTCAACTTCAAGACTTCTGAAAACAGTTCACGGGTTCTCCAAGTAACGGATGTTAACCTATCACTTGTTCAGTTTCTTCTCAAGACTTCTGACAACAGTTTATGGATTCTTCCCAACAACGGATGTTAATCTATCACTCGTTCAGATGCAACCTTTGAAAACAGTTTACGGACGCTTCCCAACAACGGATGCTGCTCTATTGCTTATTCAACTTCAAGACTTCTGAAAACAGTTCACGGGTTCTCTAAGTAACGGATGTTAACCTATCACTTGTTCAGTTTCTTCTCAAGACTTCTGACAACAGTTTATGGATTCTTCCCAACAACGGATGTTAATCTATCAACTTGTTCAGATGCAACTTTTGAAAACAGTTTACGGATTCCTCCCAACAACGGATGTCAATCTATTGCTTATTCAGACCCCCAGTTCAAAGATGGTCCAAAGCATGGACACCTTCCTGATACTCATTCCAGATGGCATCTTTAAGCCCATCCCCGACAAGATTCTGTCACCCCTCCAGATGGCATCTCTAAGCCCATCTCCAAATGGCATCTTTAAGCCCATTCCCGCATCCATTGCTTTGACGAGTGCAAATTTAAGGGCACTCTAGTGTCCAATCTCCTTTTACCCTCGAGTCACGAAAGGCAAACTTGTCAATCTAACTTTACGGATTCAAGAAGATTGAACAGGGGCAACTGTTGTACCCCAAAATTTTCCCTCCCATTCTCTGAACATTTCTCATCACAAGGCTCTTGAAGATCAAGATCCAGTTAGGGTTTCATCTGCTCAAGACTTCTCCTTGCACTGTTGACCCAAATTAGGGTTTGTGTTTGCACAAAGATGTTTTGACCTAAAATTCCTAAGATGACTTTCATTCTTCATATTGGACTCCCAAGTTTATCCATATCAAGTTTCAAGTCTTGATTCCAAGTTTTGCCCAGTCAATTGGACAGTTGACCTAGAAATCAGCTGTAGTGGGGAAAAAGTCAACTGTGACCAATTGACAGTCAAATCTCATGAAAATTGACCCACATAAACATTATGAACTCATGTGAACAATTTGATCAAGTTTGGATCACAATTCCACAAGAAGTTTGATCAGATCACCAAAAGGGCAAAATGGTCATTTTTAGGGTTTTGACTGCACAAAGGTAATTTTTGACTGTTTGACCCAACCAATGGCAAACCAAGCTCACATATGGACTCAAGGACCCCATGGAATTATCTTTACATGCTCAACAAGTTTAAAAGATCCCAAGTACACAAGATTGACAGTTGAATTTCCCAGTCAATTGATCAATTTTGACTGTATACTGAAAAGTCAAACTTTGACTTTTTGGTCAAAATCAAGAGTCAAGATTCATTTTTCATCAAAACATGCCAAATCATGAAACTTGTTCACCAAAAAATCAAAAAATGCAAATTAGGGTTAAGAATGAGAATTTTTCATAACTTAGAATTTTTCTAAGTTATGAAAAACCCTAATTTTTTTCCAACTTTGCCCCACTTTCTCACCAAGATTCATTTGGATTCAAACAAAAGTCAAAACATGAAGGTTGTAGCTTGTTACATAATCTACAACTTTGATTCACAAAGTTTTCCCAAATGAGGCTTGTATCTCAAGTTACAATTTTTGGAATAAGGGTACTAAACCATTCTTAACTTAGTGAAATTTTAACCTATTTTGGCAAGGTTTTCTACCTAACTTCAAGGCCATTTTCCATACACTTCCACTTGGAATTTCAATTTGCATTTCAAATATGGATTGTAGTACACATTCCAAGCTTTCCAAAATGTCCAAGAACTCATCAAACAACCTCATAACTTGAGAGAATCGAATTTTGCAATATGGCCAAAAGTCACTTTGATTCATGGCCATGTACATGTTCATAACTTGTGCAAATTTCTCAAACCAGCATGCCACTTGATTACAGGCCCTTAAACCATCCAACACTCAATAATTTAATGCATGTTCATTGTGCTAAAGTGTTGTTCTATGAGTTCAAGCATTACATGCAAGTTTAATCCATTTATGGAAAAAGTGAAATAGCCATTTTTGAAAAGTTAAGCTTTATGTCCAATTGCAAATCCAAGAGGTACAGATCAAATCCAATTGGCACAAGATTATGAGCATAACGCACTGATCAAGGAGGAGCTTTGCAGCATGATTAGGGGTCCTATACCTGTCTAGAATAGAACTTGGCTTTGCTTGCTTAAGTGTGAAGAAAAGTATCATAACATAGACCAACTTCCATTCCTGTCAACCAAGCCTTAGAGAAAGTTGTCAAGCACATTCCAAACATCAAACACAAGCTAGAACATGAGCCTTTGGCCTCCAATACCTTGACAAACTCAGAATCACTCTAAAACTGCCCAAACAGAGCAACCTCTGCAGATTGAGTTCCAACTCTCAATCCTTTCAAGCATTCTTGCCCAAACCACTTCAGACACCTTCCCTACCATCAATCCAAACTATCCAAAGCATTAGAAGCAACCTGTAACTCCACTAATCCTTTTGGCCATTTTCACTTTTCTGATTTGCAGGTGAAGTACTCTAGCACGATTCAAAAGGTCTCAAGACAAAGTAAAGCTTGGACTAGCATCCCTAGACATCAAGGAAGCTATACCAATCATCACCTTGCACTGAAAGCTTCTCCATTGCCAGATAGAACTTCAACTGAACAGGTAAGTTCATGAACTCGTATCTCTCTTATTAGGCATTGTTAGCTTTAGGTTTGTGAAGAGAATATGTCACATTCATAGCCCTAAACATGTCCATGTAATTAGATTTCATTTATATTGTGTGTGCTGCAAGAATTTGGAGTCTGAACATTGATAAAAAACTAGGTCAGAAATTGGGGAAGAAGAAATTGTCCCTCATCTTAGAGAGTTAAGACAAGTTCTTTATATCCTTGAATTCGTCTCTTGATGCTGAACATTTTTGATGTTGTGAGTTTTCATTAAAAAGCCAGGAATCAGGATGTTTGAATCAGTGAAGAAGGCGCGCGTTTTTTGACATTTTCTGGCCAGAGGTTGAAGAAGGGTTATCTGGGCTGGGCTTGTTTTTTTATTTTCTTTTCACACACTCTTTTCACTTTGACACCCCCTAGGCCCATTTGGTTTATTTCAATGATTTTTTGACTTTTCTTTTTTCATTCTGACTTATTTATTTTTGCTTATAATATAAAAAATATAAAAAATATTTTTCTCACTATTTTTGAATTTATAGGCATTTATTTGTTTAGTTTAGTTATTTGTACATAAATAAATAAATAGATACATATTTATTTTGAATACTAGAAAAATAGTGCATATATACTTTATTTTTGATTTTTGTTTCATTTTTTCTTTTGAAAATATTTTATACAAAATATACTTTTTTTATAAATATTAAATATTGTTATTTTTGTATATATAATATTTATTTAGTAAATAATAAGGATATTTATATATATATATATATATATTAATATACTTAGGGCAAAAATACCAAAATATATACATTTTTATTTTATTAATATTTGATATGGAAAATACTTTTTTTTTTATGAATACACTCCATTTTATTTTATTTTTGTATATAATTATTAAATATTATACATATTAAATAGTTAATATATTTATTTAATGAAATTAGGGTTTTACCCTTAAAATACAAAAACTCCAAAAATAATACTTTTTTTATTTTATTTATTTGACATAAATAATACTTTTTTCATACATATAAAAACCCTTTTTGCATTTTGCATCTTTATTTTATGGTCCATTTAATTTATGCAATCAATTATTTGTAAATATTCCAAAATTGATGTAATAGCTAGGTTTTAATTTCTTGTCTAAATATCCTCCCATTTGAACATTTGTACCCCCCTTCCATATTGTGTTGTAATAGTGTAGGAATTTTACTTTTCGCACTTTAAACGCTTTCTAAATATACCATGCTAGAATTAGGGTTTGTATGCAAATAAAAAGAACAAAATTAGTTTGACCTAATTTCAAGATGATCAAAGCATGAAAATGGACAACACATCTCACACTTGCACCCCTAGGGTATTCCACTTGTTGCCTTCAAATAATTGGGCCATATTGTATGTTAGGTTTCTTTGGGCAAAAACAAAGCAAACAATTCAAAAGATCATAGTCCCTCGATGACGCTTTAGAAAAGTTGCCTAAAATGATCAAGTCCCTTTCAAAGAGAAATTGCCCAAAGATACTTAGCACTATTACAATTGTGGTCTAAACGATGACCCGCGCCCGTCCCTTTTACCTCCTAATACAAGATTGTCCACCAAATGCAATGGTGGAACAAAATTGTCAAAAGGGTTAAAAACATAACAAAAATCTTTGAGAACTTTAGGGTAGATAGCTCTTAGGTACTTGTCAACTTGCAAAACAAAACACTTGCCTATTTTCAAACCACACTTCACAAACACTTTCAAAACAAACTTTCAAAAACCTTGGAACATCTTTTCAAAAGACAAAACACCTTTTGTAAAACATTCGAGTAAAGAATTGTTACAAGGGTAGCCTATACAAGGCATCTTTTTTCAAAGCATTTTCAAAACCACACACCAAGCACCATTTCAAACAATTGAATACCAAGGCAAGTTGATCTAAGAAAGTACCTAAGAGCCCATGGATAACCATGGATAGAAAGGGTGCTAATACCTTCCCTTTCTATAATCTACTCCCCGAACCCAAGAAAAATCTCAAAGGTTTTTGCTGTGCTTTTTAAACCTTTCCTTAGGATAAAATAAAAAGTCGGTGGCGACTCTTGCTCAACCGAAACATTTGCGAAAACAAATGCAAAACCACAGTCAGTTCTCCCACCGTATCACAATTACGTTGATGATGCAGTTGATAAACGTTGAGGAATGAAGAAGAAATTCGGTTGGAGAATGAAGGAGAAATCCGGTTGCAGGGAGTGGCCTCTGATTGCAAAGTGATGAAGATGATGATAGTGTAGAGAGAGTGAGGTGGTTGATGGCCTCTGTTATAAATTAGTTTTTTTCTTTATCTTTTCAGATGTAGGTGTGATGATGGTTAGTGAAGTTAATAGTTAGAAAGTTTGTTAACTGGCAGTTAATGATAGTTAGAAGGAAATCGAAACTTGAATGTAAGTTTTTGGATGGAAGAAACTGTTAGAGGACTAGTTAATATTGGTTAACTGGTAGTTTGAAATGGATAAGTTATTGAGGTTAATTGGTATAATTGTTAGTATGTAGTTTCTCGGATCTGTTTTTGTATGTGTAGGGCAGCCTCATGGCATATTTGCATCAGTGTAATGTCTGCATGTACTTGAATGCTCTCATGGCTATATACATACACTATACTGCATGTGCATTATTGTATTTGCGTATTCGCATCTGGTATGAGGTTGCCATGAATTTGCAGCATTTTGATGTGGGATTTTTGTGATGCAGGTACATCTTTGAACATGGAGTAACACAGAATGAAGATACAAAATCGTGAGGGCATACTTGATGTATATGGACATGTATGTATGAAGCTTTGTATACGATGAATGGTATGGACTGAGTTTTTCCCTCGATACCGGCAGTGTCTTGAAACAATAGTAAGAACAACAGATTTGATGGATGGTGGTATTCGTCAAATGGATATGGATCAAGGTATCTTTGGTTTTCCTTGCACCGAAATAATTGGACATGAGGACGTGGAAGAGATTTTCCGTCATAAAGAATTAGGCGTCAGTATTATGCACACATACATCCGGTAACCCCATCTTTATATTATGTAATTAGCTGAATTTTTTTAAACATTTCAATGAATATAGTCTAATATTAATTATGTTTTTATTTAAGGTTGTTATATGAAAAATTGATGCGCGGGAATCAATTGTCAAACAGATTCCATTTCGTGTCTTCCTCCCGTGTCAGCGGAGCGACAATTGGTAGGGAACCGGATTCAGTAAGAGAGCACTTAGTCGAAAGATTCATGGCAACTGGCAGTACAGAAAGCTTATATCTTTGGGCGTATAATACTATTCCTACAGGGTTAGATTTTCATTCTAAGTTCATTTTAATATTTGTAATTTTTGCGTAGAAAATTTTCTTCTGAACTGTTGTTTTAATTTATAGACGTCAATGGTTTTTATATATTTTGAGGTACAAAAATGGTGTATATATATTTTGGATTACAATGGTATACAATGCATTACCGCGGTTTATGAATTACAGGTTATGGCAACTGGTTTATATAAATAATATGCTGCAAACAATGCAGGTATATGAATTATATAAATTATACCTCTAAAAAAAACACCCTATAAAAGCGCTTTTTCAAGAAAAATGCTGCCTTAGGTAACCTATGAAAGCGCTTTTTCACAAAAAGCGCTGTCTAAGGTAAACTTATGAGAGCGCTTTTCCAGAAAAAGCGTTGCCTTAGGTAGACCTATGAAAGCGCTTCTTCATAAAAAAGCACTGCCAAAAGCCTACTTAAGAGAGCGCTTTTTAGAAAAAGTGTTGTATTAGGTAGACCTACGAAAGCGCTTTTCATTAAACAAAAAGCGTTGCTAAAACCTATAGCAGCGCCACCTTAGAAAGCGCTTTTAAAGGCCAAAAAAAAAACGCTTTCGTAAGTTATTTTTGGCGTAGTGAACAAAAGGAAAACGAGATAATATGAAAAAACAAAAATTATATAATGTTGTATAATCCAGTACGTGCACGCCCTTGACTGTTACCGTGCTCCTCTCCATCATGACCATATGATTTCAATCACGTATCCCAGAATGCGCATGTCCATGACAATTCCTTACGCGTGACCACACGTTGTCCAGCGGACTCCCTAACCCTTGTTACTTTGGGCCTGGCCCAGTACTAAAGCAACCCCCATTCTTTTTGTCTTTGCTAACACACAAAAGAACACACCCCCAGGCCAAATGGGCCAAGTCCAAAATCTGGATTTAGGCCCATGCTATTAACACCCCCCATTTTTACTACCTTAACACAATTTACCCCCTCCACCCCTACGTTTTTAATTTATTTTCTTTATTACTTTATTTTATTGATTTTATATATTCTATTTTTATATATTTATAATTTTAATATTTTTATTATTATAAATCTAATATATTATTTTCCAACCCATGAAAAATATAATTTATTTTATTTGCATTAAATTATATTTTAGTCATGCATTTAAATAAGATATTTTCAATAATTAATATTTAAAAAAATATTTAACAAAACACCAAATCATTTTTCATAAATAAATTAATTCAAACAACTAATTTTCGAAAAGGATAACGAAGCATATTTTAATTGATTGCGCGCTTAGTCTGACAATCTCCGCTATTCACAACACCTAGGCAAAGCACACGGGAAATTCAAATATTTTTCATAATCCATAAAAATACAAACCCCGAGAACTACGAAATGGGACTCTGATTCCTCATAAGAGAATATGTAGGCATACAATTAAAATCGTGGCGAGCTCCCCTAATAAAAATTAAAACCATTTCCCCCCTAATAAACATTAAAACCATATTTCCTAAAAATTGCGCTTCTAACTCTAATATCCTTGTGAACAAGGTAGATGAGGTGTTCCTAACACCTTCCATTTGTCTAGAACCGAGTCAACAACCTAAATCTCTAACTTATTTAGGGTTATCCTTTATATTCCCTTCCTTAGGTAAAAATTAAGGGTGGCGACTCTATATTTAAAACCAGTTGCAACACGGTGGAAGAGATTTGTATCTGAAAGAAGATAACCAAGTGCATCGTCACTAG
Organism: Vicia faba; assembly: GCA_948472305.1. Taxonomy (NCBI): domain Eukaryota; kingdom Viridiplantae; phylum Streptophyta; class Magnoliopsida; order Fabales; family Fabaceae; genus Vicia; species Vicia faba. The sequence continues at coordinate 1,266,792,852 of OX451736.1, read as the reverse complement.
TGAATCAAAAGTCGTCGACTATGTTTCTCACTCAGAATTTGAAGCTTACCTCATTTGAAAAACCATTGTCGCAGCTCGCTGAAGGGAAAGAACCTGTGGCTTCAACTCGATTCTCCATCTTTTCCATCCTTCCAATTTGATACTCTGTCTATTCCTTTTACTTTTTAAAACCCTATATTCTTCCTCTTCTCTCTCTAACTTGCAAGTTTCTTTTTATAATTATTGGCTAGGTATGGATGGCTTAGTATACATCAAGGGAAGAATCGAGTTTTGGGTTAAATGGAAAAAACAAATTCCCTGATTATGGTGTGGATTGGTAATAAAGAGTTAAGTTTATTCTATTTTTGTGTTGTCATGGAGTCTATGGATCTAAAAAATCTAAAGCTGATACAATAATGTTATATGAAATTGATGACAATGGTCAATCTAATATATGTCTAATAAAAGAATATACACTGAAAATTACCAATACACCCCTCTTAAATGGAGTTTACTTTTCTTAATCACAAGGGAAATTTTGACTTTGTATGCATTAGTTGATTGATAGAAGCCAAACATTTAATATGGTTGATGTGTAATTCTCTTATACATTTTGATTTTTTATACACGTTAATATACAATACTGAAGCTGGAAATTTGCCTATCATATTCAAATTTTCAAATTAATCATTCAATTTTGTCTCGGCTGAATGAACCATTTATTCTCCTTGGTGTATTGAGTAGTGAAAGGTCATATTGAGAGTTGTAATAAGAAACCAATCTCTTTAAATCTGATGGTAATTAATACATGTATTTAAACACTCTACTAAAATCATCAATTTTTTTCTGTACCATTTGAAGGTACTTGAAAGAGCAAAAGATGGAAGGTTTAGGCCACATCATTTGTAGGAAGTTGAAGGAAAGGAAGAAAGGAGGGTCAGGCTGCACCATTAGTAGGAATTTCATGTATAGGAAGAAAGAATAAAGCATACATGGTATTAATATTTTGTTCTTCCTTTCATGCGAGGAATCCGGTGGAAGCGAACTGTATCAAGAAAATGATTCAAAAGTCATCAATGGTATTTATCACTCCAAATTTGTAGCTTCTATAATTTTAAAACCCATTCTCACAGCTCGCTAGAAGGTAAAGAACATGTAGCTTCAGCTTCATTCTCCACCATTTCCTTCCTATACTCTCTGTCTCTTCCTTTTACTTTTTAAAACCCTATCTTCTTCCTCTTCTCTCTCTAACTTGCGAGTTTATTTTTATAATTGTGTGTTAGGTATGGTTGGTGCAGTATACATCAAGGTAAGAATCGAATTTTTGGATTAACTAGAATAATCAAATTCCCTAATTATGGTGTGGTGGTAGAAAGAAAAGTTAAGTTTATTATGTTTTTTTGTTTCCATGGAATATATATATAATAAAATAATATAGGCTGGAATATACCGCAACACCCCTCTTAAATCAAGTTTACTTTTTCTTAATCACAAGGGCAATTTTGACTTTGTATGCATTGATTGATTGACAGAAGCCCAACATTTAATATAACTTATGTGTCATTTTCTTATACATTTTGATTTTTTTACACGTTAAAATACCATGCCGAACCTGGAAAGTTGCCTATCATAATCAAATTTTCAAATTAATCATTCAATTTTATTTTGGCTCAATGAAACTTTTACTCTTCTCAATGCACTGAGCTGTGAAAGGTCACATTAATAGTTGTAATTAGAAACTAATATCTTTAAATATGATGGTAACTACTACATGTATTTAAACATTATCTCCTAAAATCATCAATTGCTTTTTTTGTGTAGCATTTGAAGGAACTTGAAAGAGCGGAAGATGGAAGGTTCGAGCTGCACCATTTGCAGGAAGTTGAAGGAAAGGAAGACGGGAGGGTAAAGCTGCACCATTTGTAGGAAGTTGAAGGAGTGGAAATGGAATAAATCATACCATGTATTAAGATTTTATTCTTCCTTTCATGCGAGGAATCTAATGGAAGAGAAATGTATCCGGAAGAAGATAACCAAGTGCATTGTCACTGGTGATTCAAAATTCATCAACTGTGTTTCTCACTCTGAATTTGAAGCTTCCCTCATCAGAAAAACCATTGTCACAGCTTGCTGGAATGGCAAGAACATGTGGCTTTAACTCGATTCTTCACCTTTTCCTTCCTTCCAATTCGATACTCAGTCTATTCCTTTTAATTTTTAAAACCCTATCATCTTCCTTTTCACTCTCTAACTTGCGAGTTTCTTTTTATAGTTGTTGGTTAGGTATGGTTGGTTTAGTATACATCAAAGGAAGAAACGAGTTTTTGGGTTTACTAGAAAAAATGAATTCCCTAGTTATGGTGTGGATTGGTAATGAAGAGGTAAGTTCATTCTATTTCTGTGTTGCCATGGAATCTATGGATCTAAAAATCTGAAGTTGATACAATAGTGTTATATGGAATTTATGACAATGGTCAATCTAATATCTATCTAATAAAAGAATATATACTGGAAATTACCACTACACCCCTCTTAAATCGACTTTACTTTTCTTAATCACAAGGGCAATTTTTACTTTGTATGCATTAGTTGATTGATAGAAGCCCAATATTTAATATGGTTGATATGTCATTTTCTTATACATTTTGAATTTTTTTTACACGCTAAAATACAATGCAGAAGCTGGAAAGTTGCCTATCATATTCAAATTTTCAAATTAATCATTCAATTTTGTCTCGGCTCAATAAACCATTTACTCTCCTCGGTGTATTGAGTAGTGAAAGGTCACATTGAGAGTTGTTATAAGAAACTAATCTCTTTAAATCTGATGGTAATAACTACATGTATTTAAACACTCTATTAAAATCATCAATTACTTTTTTTTATGTACTATTCGAAGGAACTTGAAAGAGCAGAAGATGGAAGGTTTAGGCTGCACCATTTGTAGGAAGTTGATGGAAATGAAAACGAGAGGGTCATGTTGCACCATTAGTAGGAATTTTAAGGAGGGGAAGGCGGAATAAAGCATACCAGGTATTAAGCTTTTTTTCTTCCTTTCATGCGAGGAATCCGGTGAAAGAGAACTGTATCGAGAAGACGATAACCAAGTGCATCATCATTGATGATTCAAAAGTCATCGACGGTGTTTCTCACTCCAAATTTGTAGCTTCTATCATCGTAAAAACCATTGTCGTGGTTTACCGGAAGGGAAAGAACATGTGGCTTCAGATCGTTCTCCACCTTTTCCTTCCTTCCAATTCAGTACTCTCTGTCTCTACCTTTTACTTTTTAAAACCCTATCTTCTTTCTCTTCTCTCTCTAACTTGAGAGTTTATTTTTATAATTGTGTGTTAGGTATGGCTGGTGCAGTAAACATCAAGGTAAGAATCGAATTTTTGGATTAACTAGAACAATCGAATTCCCTAATTATGGTGTGGCGGTAGAAAGAAGAGTTAAATTTATTATGTTTTTGTGTTTCCATGGATTTTATGTATCTACAATATCTGAAGATGATACAATTGTATCATATGAAAGGGATGACAATGGCCAATCTAATATATATCTAATAAAATATTATAGGCTGGAAATTACCACTACACCCCTCTTAAATCAACTTTACTCTTTCTTAACCACAAGAGCAATTTTGACTTTGTATGCATTGGTTGATTTATAGAAGCCCAACATTTAATATAGCTGATGTGTCATTTTCTTATACAATTTTATTTTTTACACGTTAAAATACAATGCAGAACCTAGAAAGTTTCCTATCATATTCAAATTTTCAAATTAATCATTCAATTTTCTCTTGGCTCAATGAACCTTTTACTCTCCTCAATGCATTGAGTAGTGAATGGTCACATTGATAGTTGTAATAAGAAACTATTTTCCTTAAATATGATGGTAACTACTACATGTATTTAAACACACTCTCTCAATATCATCAATTGTTTTTTTTCTGTACCATTCGAAGGAACTTGAAAGAGCGGAAGATGGAAGGATCTGACTACACCATTTGCAAGAAGATGAAGGAAAGGAAGACGGAAGGGTCAAGTTGCACCATTCGTAGGAAGTTGAAGGAGTGGAAAGCAGAATAAATAAGACCATGTATTAAGGTTTTGGTCTTCCTTTCATGTGAGGGATCCGGTGAAAGAAAACTATATCAGGAAGAAGATAACCAAGTGCATTGTCACTGATGATTCAAAAGTCATCGACTATGTTTCTCACTCTGAATTTTAAGCTTCCCTCATCGGAAAAACCATTGTTGCAGCTCACCGGAAAAGCAATAACATATGAATTCAACTCGATTCTCCACCTTTTCCTTCCTTCCAATTGGGTACTCTGTCTATTCCTTTTACTTTTTAAAATCTTATCTTCTTCCTATTCGCTCTCTAACTTGTAAATTTCTTTTTATAATTGTTAGTTAGGTATGGCTGGTGTAATATACATCAAAGGAAGAATCGGATTTTTGGATTAACTACGAATTCCACAAAAACACATCACACATTGTGATAGGTTCTCCTTAAAACTTCTCATGACAGTCTCTAACAAATTTATTAAATTTTTTGTTTAGTAAAAGTCATTCGTTTTTTTATCAGGAAAATTTATTGTTTGGACAAATTCATTAAATTTTCTTTCTTCATTAAATTATTTGTTTCATTTTTAAAGCAAGTAATTTAATTTTTTTCTCATGTTTTATTAATTTTCTTACTCAACTTCTTTTATTTTTTTAAAGTAATTAATTCAAAGAAAATAATTAAGTTCTTTTTAGTTCCACTAGACCAAGGCCTAATACGCAAGAAAGTGGGAGATAAATACATCTTAGATGCACACATTGATAAAAAAATTACTAATCTTTGTAGATTGTCGGATGACAAAAACTAGAGGATTGTATAACATTTTTTCTCTTAGTTGTTCTTAAAGAAGATTCAGGGGCTTCTAAACCCTTGAATTTGGCTATAAAATCTAGAAATTAGTCACAACTAAGGTAAACAATGAAACTGCTTCGTTGATATTAGTTTGATTTCATATGTATTTGGTGTTTTGTCACATTTAGATATTTACGATTTATCGTGTAATTTTGATTTAATCTTTTTTATCGTACTTTTTATTTACCATTTATTGTAGCTGATGATGTACCTCATAGTTATCATTAATTCTTATTGTACCTCATAGTTATCATTCAATTTTTTTTAAATAGAGCAAATTGATTAAAAGTCAACCATGTATGACTTGAATCACAAGTTACAAAAATTGAAACAGTATTTTATCTAAATTTTATTCGAGTCATAACTTTGTCTTATTCAAATTATGGATAAATGGGAAATATGTAATTTTACGCTAAATAACTTGATTTGTTTCAACGTATTTCTTGACTTGAGTCAAAGGCATCTTGACTCGAGTCACAGTCATGTTTGACTCAAATTATGGATGTATTCAATCTTTTGGAATTCGGTTATGCAATCTTGACTTGAGTCAAACTTCTGCCTAACTCAAATTACAAATTTCAAATCTTAATTTTATAATCTTGATTCTAGTCACTCTTTCATTTTAGTAAAATCACAATTTTACGATCTTATTCGAATCATCTTGCTAATTATTGTACCTAATTTGTGTTTTATCTTTAGGACATATAAAAATAAAATTTTGTCTCTCTGATTTAAGATTCATATTAATTCAATTTTGCAAAAATCATTCATCTTTGAAAAAAGTTTTTGCATTCTCACACAATCTTTGAAAAACTAGTAAAACAAACTTGAAGAAAAACTTCTTTAGTGAATTGATTTCTTGAGCACAAACAAATTTTGTGTAAGAATTTTCCAGAAAGCTTCATCTTTAATTTTTAGCCAAAAACTCATTGTTGTGGTTGCTTAAATCTAAATGTAAGAGTGTGAGTGGTAGTTCAAAGGTACATTATGAGATTATGATACTTTAGCAAATTTTATTTGTGTTTTCACATTAAAAAATATGATTGTGTTTGTTAATTTTGGAGACATACATCTTGTGAATAAAAAGAACATGTTCTTCTCCAAGGGTGGGGACATATGAAGATCATTGTAAACAAAATTTTGGAGTTTTAGCTCCTTCGTTAGTTCAAAGGTTCAAACAAGGAAATTTTGGTAGGAGCGAGTGAATATCATTGTAGGATTTGTAGTTTAGTGTGTTGTTTATAGTAGAAGGAAAATCGAGATTCATATATGTGTTTGTTAGTAGCTGACTTTAAGTTTTGAGTTTGTAAGTGATTATTTGTTATGTTAAAAGATACTTGTAATAATTTCAAACAAATAGAAGACGGAGAAATTTTATATGGCTCACCATTGGAGACTAGACTAAGTGCAAGCGAGGATGACGATCATAACCATTATAAATATTGGTGTATGATTCTCTCTATCCCTTCTTCTAATTTATGTATAGTTTTCATATTCTTAGGTTGTTTATCGCTTTCTAGCATTGTATAACTTAAGAGCTTTATCAATTTCTAGAATTATATATTGTTAATTTTATTCTTAATAATATTTTAATGTTTAAACTTATGTCTATGATAGATCTTGTCTACTAAACATTGTCTTTAGTGATTATATTTGTACAAACCTATAATATTAGATTCTTAATTTGATTAATAAAATTTTATTCATACATCTCATTGAAAATTGAGTTTGGCTAATTGCTACATTGTTCGCTAGTATTTTCATCATTCTAATTCTCATTGTAATTTTTATTCATTAAGTAAATCGTACAATCAATCCAGAACGCATGTTTTTAAAACTTCCGCTACCACAAAATTTTAATACTCTGAGTTTGGAAAAAAATGATTTTTTTTAACTAGGGGAAGGTCTATTTACCCCCTCCCTCCCCGTTTCTAGATCATTCTACTCGCGTATTCAACCCAAAAATTGGTATCAAGAGTTGGTCTTTTAATCATGTCTCAAAACTACAAAAGTTGCAAATATGAGAAAGAACAGCCTGAAATGGGCATATAATAAAGCACCCATATTCAAGGGAGAAAACTATGAATTTTGGAAAAGTGCATGTGTTGTATCCTAAAATTTTCCTTCTAATTTCTCAAAGGATCATCCTGGACCCTCAGGTTTGCTTCCATCCAATTCTAAGCCTTGAATTATAAATTTTCCAAGAAAGTCATTCACAAGGGAAAAATGGTCATTTGCACACTGAAAAGTCAAACTTTGACTTTTGGATCAAAATCAAGTTTCAAGAATCATATTTAATCAAGACATGTTGAAATATGAAGTTTGTTTCATCAAGAAATTCAAAAGTCAAAATTACTTTGGAAAAGTCAAATTTCTAAATACTTAGAATTTTTCTAAGTGTTTAAGAAATATGACAAACTCAGAACTTTTGATCAGATTATCATCATAATGCAAGTTGAATCTGGAATAACTTCTAACACAAGAGTTGTGGATCTCAATGAGATCTCAAACATTGCAGAACAAAACTTCTCCTAGAAATGCTGGGATTTCAAGCTACAAATCCTTGAAGACACGTCCATGAAACAGAAGCTTCCAGCAAAATTCTGGACCTTTCCAAAACAGGATTTGGTTAGAACTTCTGGGTCAGTTTTCACATAGGTTCAGTCAGAAGTTGCAAGAGCAATTCAAAGAGTATTTACAAAGTGTGTTACAAGCTTTTGGAAAAGTCTGATAACTCGCTCAGAACATGCTGGAGCGAAAAGATTAAAGGATCAGAAGTTGGATGTTTTGTTCTAAGTTGCGCTGATGCTGAACTTATGGCCCAGATCTAAGCTATGATGCATAATCTCATAGTGTATGATTTCTGGTTTGATAAATCTCATCATTATTTAATGCTCACAACCACTTTTGAGTTTTTATCTAAAGGATTTCCCCACGTGTGAGATAGAAGTACCATTGTTGTCCTTGAAAAGCAAAATTTTGTACAAGTTTATGCTAGGCCCATGTGTTTTACCCTAAAATTTTCCCTCTCACTTATCAAGAATTTGCTCACACGATCTCCTTGGGCTCAAGACTGCACTAGGGTTTGATCAGCTTAAGACATCTCCTCAAACACTGATGACCAAAATTAGGGTTTGAGTTTGCACAAGGATTTTTGAGCTTCTAATGTCCCATGTGACTTTCATGGATCATCATGGACCCCCGAGATTAATCATGCCAAGTTTCAAGTCTTGAATCACATTTTTGCCCAATCAATTGAGCAGTTGACCTGAAAATCAACTGTATTGGAAAAAAAGTCAATTGTGGCCAATTTACAGTCAAACTTCATAATTTTTTATCCACATCAACATTTTAGATTCATATGTATCATTTGATCAAGTTTGGATCACAATTCCTCAAGAAATTTGATCAAATCACCAAAAGGGCAAAATGGTCAAAATTAGAGTTTTGATTGGAAAAGGGCAATTTCTGATTTTTGACCTAGAAAATGGTAAATTGGTTTAAGGCATGGTCTCAAGAGCCCAATTGCATCATTTTTACCTAATGACATGGTTCAAAACATTGCAAATCCATTGGATTGACAAATGAATTTTGCAATCAACTGATCAAAAGTCAATTGTATACTAAAAAGTCAAACTTTGACTTTTTGTTCAAATTCAAGTGCCAAGAATCACAATTCATTAAAACATGTCAAAATATGAAACTTATTCATCAAGAAATCAAAAGGTCAAGATTTCATTTTGAAATGTCAAAATTTCTAAACTTAGAAATTTTTTGAAGTGTTGGAAATTTCATATTTTTTCATAACTTTGAGCCAAATTTTCACCATGATGCAAGATGATTCAAGAGAAACTTCCAACATGAAAGTTGTAGATCTCTATGAAATCTACAACTTTTCTTTACACAAATCCTTCCAAAAATGCTTAGATCTCAAGTTATAATTTTATGAACATGTGGTCATGAAACTAAACACTTAGTGAAATTTTGCCCTAATTTGGTCAGGATTTTGACCTAACTTCATGGCACTTTTTCATATAGTTCCAAGGGGAATCTTCAAACTCAATTCAAATATGGGTTGTAGAGCATATTGCAAGCTTTCCAAAATGTCCAAGAACTCCTTGAGATCATTCTTGAGGAGGGAGAATCGAAGAGATGAAGTTAGGGTTTTATCACTTGAATTACAAGGCATTTTGTGATGAACAAGAATTCAATTTCAAAACTATGCTGCACAATCTTGTGTTGCAGGACTCTAAACCTCAATATCTCTTCATTATCAGACGATTACACTTGATTTTGAGCTATTATCCACTTGATTCAAGCTTTATCCAAGTTGCATTTCCATTAATGGCACAAAGTAACATTGCCATTCTAGTAAAGTGGCTTTAATCACAAAGTCAACTTCTTTTGAGCTTTGCATTTGTTCTTTCTACACAAGCATCCTATACACAATCAGGTAAGCATGTTTAAAGTTTCTAACCACTTTAGATAGCCTTGTACCTTGCCTTGTGTTGTACCCCAAAATTTGCCCTCCCATATTCATCAAGAATTGTCAAAGTCAAGGTCACAAAATTCCCCAAGGGTTGTGCAGCTCAACTGTCTCCTAGACAGTCAAAACTAGGGTTTGGGTTCTGATCAAGGAAAGGAAGTTTTCAATGGCCCAATCAAGTCTCATATGCTTACAAAGATGGTCAAGTATCCTCATGTCAAGTTTCAAGGCATTCAGCTCAAGATTGCACAGTCAAAACCCTAAATTGCACTACAGTCAACTGTAGGGGCAAAATGGTCATTTGGCAGTCAAAAATTCAAATTTTTGGTCAACATATCATTTTGAAGCCACAAACATCATTTGATCAATGCTTGATCATGATTCTCAAAATTTGGCTCAGAAATCATCAAAGATGCAAAAGTTGCTATATTTGGACAGCTGAAAAAGTCAACAGAAATTGACCAGGGCATAACTTTCACATGGATTATCAGAAAAATTCCATCCAAAGCTCATTTTGAAGAGAAGGACATTTCCTACAATTCATCTTCATGTTCCAAGTCCAAGAAATGCTCTCACAAAAAGTTATCAATTTCAACATTATAGGTCATTTTCAAAAGTCAACAAAAAGTGACTTTAAGTCAAAGGCCATAACTTGAGATTGGTAAACTAAAATGACATGAGACCAAAGGCATTGGTTAAAGGACTCAAAGACCTTTCCAAAATGTCCAAGAACATGTGAAAAGCTTAAAAATTGACCAAGTTATGCCTTGTGGAAGTTGGGAAATTTTTGGAAATTTTTGAAAGTCAACAATGATGCAAAAGGCCTAAAAATGCAAATGGGCCTATTTTCCTTCCAAATTTCTTCATGCCAAGCCTATGCACGACCATTAGGCCCAAAGGGAAGTATTCTCATATTTTTTAATTATTTATTTGAATTAATATTAATTTATATTCATTTAAATGATTTTAATTCATGAAAAATATAAACCTTAACCTAAAAAATCTTTTTATACATGTTTGGATCCAATATTTCGTGCATATCCCATTTAGGAAAGTTTTGGATTGATTTGGACCTAATTGACACAAAGAACATGAAAAAAAGATATGAAGAAGATTTGCCAAAATCAAATATATGAAATCATCAATGCATAAGATTTTGTACAATTTTCTTGACCTAAAATGCTCCATACATATACTACAACACAACCCTAATGATCCAGGACTAAAAAACTGCGCAGCAAACCAATACTCAAACTTGGAAAATTGCTTGAAAAGTTCAATTCTGAAATCCACCCTAGAGACTGATTAAAAGCTCCATTCGTGTCTCAATAGTTTCCTTGGGCATTCCTGGACATATTCCAACCCTTGGCATCAACTCAAACGCCTTGAACTGGTATCTGGAACTCAAACCGTATCAAGAAAATATTGAAATCGCATCTCATGATTTAAGCATCTTCTTGCATTTTTGCTTGTATATTATTACTCCTTATGAAGTTTATGAACTAACCATTGTAATTAATTGAGTTTTTGTGGCATAAATATGATTTCACCATGAGCGTCCTCTAGGGTTACAGGTTGCTTCAAATTGGGGGTTCTCACTAGGGGAAAAATTGGACCATGCCAGTACCATCATCACACTCAGCTCATCCAGACGGAAAAGATGGCACCCTCGCGCTCAATTTATGAGCGACGAGGGGCTAGTCGCTATTTTCTCATAGCCTCTCTAAAGCCACACTTCAAAAAACCGTGGCCTCTGAGTCTTACGTTTACAGGGATGAAGATGATAATGTCGTGGCATAATGGGACTGGCTCATTTAAATGTCGCGCGCGCTTTTAGGACCATTGACCAATTTTGATATTTATTATTTAATTGCTATATTATGTTAATTGAAAGTGAATGGTTCAGCTGGCAACGCACTACGCTTGTGACCTCACAGACCTGGGTTCAAGTCCCAGGTCTTGCATAAATTCCATATTATTTTTCTATAGCTGATTCCATGCAGGCCTAACGTGAACGTTCACCATACACACTCAATATCCATCGCCCACGCATCCTGGAGATTTAGATCAAGGGTCAAGATTTAAGATGCACCATGCACTAGGTCAAAGCGCTGACACTTGATCCAAGAAAGTCAACGAATCAACCCTTAGTGGGCCAGGCTTTTTCAGATTTGAACCTCCTAAATTGGGGACTACACCCCACTCTGGTTTGATTTCTTTTTTATTTCATTTATTTTAATTGATTGTTTATTTTAATTATTTGTTTTAATCAATTATTTTAACAAAATATAAAAACACTAAAAAAAAATCAGAAAATACACAAAAACATAAATATTTATATACTAATTATTTTCATGAATAAATAAAAATATAGATTACTTAGTTTAGTTAGGTTTTAATATTAATTTCTTTTTAATAAAAATCCAAAAATATTAGAATTAGGTTAATTGCTATTTTTTATTACTTTTAATATTTTTCCTTTTTTTTAGAATAATAATAATTACTTATTTATTTATTTTCCTATTTAAATTGTATATAATAAATCTTAGGTTTAATTTAGATCTTAATTTAATTCTTTCTTAATAAATAAAAAATATTAGAATTTAGGATTTGCCGTTTAATTTAATTTTAATTAATTCTCCTTTTTTCTTATTAAATCTAAAAAAACATAAAAATACCCAAAAACATTTAATCATTTAATTTGTAATTCTCATTAACTTTTAATATTTTGCAAAAGGGTCCAACGCCCTAATTTCGTCTTAATTATTTAATTTGCGCATTTATCTTATGTCGTTTAATTATAATTTTGTAAATCTCCCAAAGCCATGTAATTTACCTTTCGCACTTTATTTTCTTCGCATTATTTATTTTTCTGCTAAATCGGGTCCGGTTTAATTTTGGCGATGTGGACCCGCGCCATTTGTAATAGTCGTAGATTTATCTTTTCCGCACTCCTAACTGTTAATCGATCATGAAAGAATGAATGTCTAATTAAAATCAAGCGTAGAACACGACAAACATGACAAGACCAATAACTGAAACATGACACACAATTCGCACACACCACCCCTAGGGTACGCCTCACTGTTGCCTCGAAAGGTGGTCGTCGAGTAGAAAACGTCTTAGTAAGTCCTCATGATCCGGGAACCTGGCATGAGGGTAGCTTCCAAGGTGTCTTCCCATTGCTCTGGTGATCACCATGTCCCGAACCTCGAATTGACCCGAACACCTCCAACGGTGGTGCTACCTATCTCTCAATGGTGGGATGGCACTACCTTAAAGGACATCTACACAGACGAATTCCTTAGGGTAGGTAGGTTCTCAAGGATACTTGCTCTAATCTCAAAACAAACAAAAAGACTTTTCACACTGACACATTTTCAAAAGCTTTCAAAGAAAACTTTTCAAACACTCTGACGTACGAGTCGAACTGAAATTTTTCATAGAAACTTTTAAACCCACATTGAAAAGCACGCAAAACAATTTTGAAAACACATTGAGCAAGTATCTAAGAGCCCATGGATAACCATGGATAGAAAGGGTGCTAACACCTTCCCTTTCTATAATCTACCTCCCGAACCGAGAGCAATCTCTTTAAAGGAATTTTTCTGTGCTTTTGTCCTTTCCAAATTGGAGAAAATAAAAGACGGTGGCGACTCTTGCTTCCGCGACATTTCGCGAACCAGCGTTAAACAGTCAGTTCCAGATCCACCGATCACAGAACTGGCGACTCTGCTGGGGATAAAACTTAAAGTAAGGTGTACCTTAAGATTAAGATCACTGTGTTTTCAATTGTCTTCTTTGCTTGTTTTATTATTGTGGGTTGCATCGGAGTTACATAGATCCTAACCCGGATCTGGGGATACCCTGTTTAGGTAGCATAAGCTGTGAGGGACCTGTCCGGCGTAGACCGACACAGGTGAAGCAGTGGCTACGTTGGTGTGGCACCTTGGTCTGTACCGATATCCCTTGTGTCGCAACGAGGAGAATATGGGTCTTCTAAGGAGTCATTAAGCACCAACAACCTTAGAACCTTAATTGACACAACTCGGCCTTTAGAATTGTGGCAGTATGCTACGCCCATTGAGGCTAAACTCTCGTGATGGTTCTGGCCGCAAGAAAAGATTGCGATGCTGGAGTTATGATCGATTGAGGGTAGTCAATGATATTGGGATCCTCTAAGAACCCGGTTACTTTTGATTAGGACAGGTATGAACCAACCAACTTCAAGAGGGTAGTACCCCAAACCCCATGCTGGCCTAAACCCTAAGGGTTTCTCTTGTGTGACTTGTGTGCCTTCGTATTTGACTACTTGCATGCTTATTATCTGACCCTTGAATTCCTTGCAGGTTTGGTTTATAGTCCTTAATTAGGACTCATAACAAAGTTTACCAAATGTTTTGCAGGTTTTGTTCATAGTCCTTAATTGGGACTTATAACAGGGTGAACTAATTTCTTGCAGGTCTTGTTTATAGTCCTTAACTAGGACTCATGACAGGGTTAACCAAATTTCTTGCAGGGGTTGTCTTAGTCCTTAACCAGGACTCATAACAAGTTTATCAAGTTTCTTGCAGGTTTTGGGTTCGCAGTCTTTAATTGGGACTCATAACAGGGTTTATCTATTTCACCCCATGCATAGCATGACATCATACCACTGCATACCATTGCACACATCCTAACCCATTTCAAGGATCTCAAGGGCTTGTGATGCAGGTCATGATGAACCAACTGCCCAGCAAGGGGCAAAGAGGATTTATTTTCCTCCAGCTAAGGTCGTCAGAGGCTATGACCCACTGGATATGGTGAGCCTTTGACCCTTGGAAGAAAGACTCTCAACAAATATGAAGTTCTTTCAATCAAACCGCCGGATCCAAATGCTAACCAATTTTCTTGTTTACCCCGCGAGGTCCTTGAAAACAGTGCATGCATATCATACACATCATTGCATAGCAGGTATCCCTTGTTGCAAGTCACTCACCCTTCTCGCTGTTTATTTCAGCAATGGCTCGCCCACAAGACAACCAGGACTTTCTTGCTCAAGAGACTCGGTTCGGGGAAATCCTCCTGAATCTATCCAAGGGGCAGGAGGAGCTAAGGACACTTCTCACAGAGACCTCCGCCAAGGGCAATGCTGAGGATGGAAAGTTGGAACACCTACAAGCTGAGATGGATGCTATGAAAGCCCAGATGCTGGGACAGAGGAATATCATTCACTGCCTAGTTCAAAGACAAGAGGAGCTCTGGTTTCTCTTCAACCAACTGCTTCAGGGTAACCTACTGGGGCAAACATCTGAGGGTAAAAAGCCATTCATCATCCAATCATCCTCGAGGCAAGAGGATAAGGGGAAAGTTCCTCAAATGACTCCAGTGCCACAAATTCAACGCCAACCTCACCGAGTTCAGCCAGACAAGCCCAGGAGGCAATTCACCCAGCTCAACATGTCGCTGTTTCAAGCTTTGGAACGCCTATTGAGGTTGAATCTGATCACATTAAAGGCTCATCCCCGAAATCCCAACACAGCATCTCCTGCCTATGACCCCAATAAGAGATGTGCCTACCACTCTGCTAGCCCAGGACATGACACCAATGAATGTTGGGAGTTGAGGAACAAAATCCAGAACCCGATCGATGAAGGGACAGTGGAGTTCACACAAGATGGACAGGTTGAATTTTTCTACCATTCCTCCAAGGATCATCAGTTGAAGTGACAAGCTCCGAGACTAAGAAACTTTTGTTCATTCGAACGTTCAAGTTGTGTTTTCTTTTGACTGTTCAAACATTTATTCATGTTAAACATTGTTATCACATTAATGCATCGCTTATGTCTATTTTGAATCAATATATTCGTATTCACTAAATGCCAATTATTTTCATATTATTTTCATATTTTTTCTGATGTCAACTCTTGATCTAAAATTCTAAGCCTCTTGAGGGAGGATGACGAAAACGATACCACGATCATTACAGTATGCTTTTGAACCGACCCCGCTTATGAGGTACAGGCATTGTTTCAATTCCTAAACACTGGAGTTATAAGGATGATAATCCCTCGTCAACCCATCAGAGCCAAAGAAGTAGGAGTTTTATTTCCGAAAATCAAAACCCTTAATCATAACCTGGGGCAGGGTAGTCTCTCAGTTGATCCACGTGCATGACGAATGACACCGAAGAGATCTTTACAAAACGAACAAAGACAGTGATGGTTCAACACAATCAAAAGGATAGGCAGTCATCATCAAAATTCATAAACGAAAAGCCCAAAAAGTCTAAACCTACAAAAGGGGACTTATGAAACTGGGGCATCCCGCTGACTGTAATTCCGAAAAGGAAACAGTTCAGGCAAAAAAGAAAGGGATAACTAAATCAAAAAGAAACAGGTCCTACAAAACCTCAACAAAAAAGGAGATGACTGCCTATTCAATATAAATTGTCAACATCCGAACCATCACCGGAAAATCAGAGCAAAGACTCAAACAAGGTCTAACGTGCGATCAATTAAGTTTAGGTTTGGAGAACATCACGAAGAGCGGGTGGGTACAAATAAAATTTGAGCCTTTATCCTTTGTTTCTTAAACCGTGAACCAAGCCACGTTATAACCCTTAAAAGTCCTAGCTGAAGCATGGGTTAGTTCGAAAGCATACTGTCACGAAAGGTATCCTGACTCCTGAAGGCTTACAGTAAATACGGAGTTGACATCACGTTTTACAAACATTCACTTGTTTTATGAAAAGAATGCGTTTTCGAAATCTTCAAGACAGACATGAGCTTTGCATTTTTAACATAACTTTGTTTGCATATGACTTTTTTGTTTGAACAGCAGGGAAATTCGCACGATGAATACCTAGTGAACAAAAGCACTCCCAATCAAGGGGCAGACGTGATTATTGTCCATCATCTAGGGCAGTTAAGTCAAGATTCGGAGAATCTCTCAAAAGGCCAAAAAGCCTGGGGCAAATCTCTGCCTAAGTCACTTGGGGCACTCCAGCAACGAATCTTGCACGATCAGACACCTTCTGGTAATATGGCAACACAAGCAGCCAGGGGCACCTACCTGTATTCTAAGAGCGTGGACATAGTCGAAAAAATACTACGCATAATCAAAGACCCGCTAGGTTGACACACCTAGGCAGAAATAAGGGCTTCCCGGCGAACCAAAAGGGTTCGGGCAAAATGAAGGGATGAAATGAAAAAAAATCTGTGCACCCGGCAAGTCGACAACCTGAAAAGGCGGCTTGGGCAAAAATGGGTATCCCGGTGGACTGAAAACCCGAAAGGGCGGTCCAGGCAAAAGTTAGGGATTAAAGCGTACGACTATGTCCCGCCTTCTTGTCATCTGTCTGCCAGAAGAAGGTTTGTCCATCAACAACTATCAGCACCCCACAAGAAACAGGGGCAATAAAGGTTGGTCTGAGCAGTCTAATTGTTCTATCCTCCAAGGCATCAGGGTAGGTTCCGTTGAAGAACATCCCAACATATCTAAGCTTCCCCAGGAGAGTCCAACCCAAGTTCCCCAGGAAAGTTGGAATTCATACCCCCAAGCAATAAGCGTACCCCCAGTAAGTTACGGAAGCTCACCCCTCTCAGGGCACGAACGCGTCATCCGGCTTGATTTAAAGAGTTATTTCCCTAACCGGATATAACTGGGTTATCCTCAGCCAAAAGCCACGGAAAGAGCGTCGACGACGGGATCTTCTTATCCCCAGCGAAGTCCATTCATACTCCCAATACAGCAAGGTATCCCCAGCGAGCCATCCTCAACAATTCAGCAAAAACATCTCCCCACAGAGTATTTCTTCCCAGCATGGTCGTTAGAATATTTTTTTTCTCTCCCCGCAGAATCCTCCATTCGCCAAGTTTATTCCCCAACGGAGTTATCTTCTCCTACCGGTATACTTGCAATTATCATCCCTAGCGGAAGCAAAAGCTATTCCTCCACAACAGCCCAGGATGCGACTTCCCGGCACCCGTCAAGGATTAATTTTCCTAGACGGAAAATACATTCATAAAACGTCACATACATCATTATAGCATGCATATGCATCATACTACACGCATCTCATTGATACTAAAGACATACAGTTCATGCATCACGATCTTGCATACAATTATGTTCTACCTTTTCAAGAAAAAGATCAATAACAAAAAATGATTACTATCAACTAACGCAATTCTTTCTAGATATAGTTTCAGATGTAAACCCAGCGATGGTGACGTTCTGATACTGCTTCCAGAATTCCTTCTAGATATAGTTTCAGATGTAAACCCAGCGATGGTGACGTTCTGATACTGCTTCCAGAATTCCTTCTAGATATAGTTTCAGATGTAAACCCAGCAATGGTGACGTTCTGATACTGCTTCCAGATTTCCTTCTAGATATAGTTTCAGATGTAAAACCAGCGATGGTGACGTTCTGATACTGCTTCAAGAATTCCTTCTCGATATAGTTTCGGATGTAAACCCAGCGATGGTGACGTTCTGATACTGCTTCAAGAATCCCTTCTCGATATAGTTTCGGATGTAAAACCCAGCGATAGTGACGTTCCGATACTGCTTCCAGAAGTCTTTTTGATATTCCCCTCTCCGGCATGAGCGTGAGGTGATATTCTCTTATGGTCCCCTCTCCAACGGCGTGTGAGGTGGTAATTCCTTCTTCAGATGTTTCCCTCTCCGGCATGAGCGTGAGGTGATATTCTCTTATGGTCCCCTCTCCGACGGTGAGCGTGAGGTGGTAATTCCTTTTTCGAGATGTTTTCCTCTCCGACGGTGAGCGTGAGGTGATAGTCTTTTGTGGTCCCCTCTCCGACGGTGAGCGTGAGGTGGTAATTCCTTTTTCGAGATGTTTTCCTCTCCGACGGTGAGCGTGAGGTGATAGTCTTTTGTGGTCCCCTCTCCGACGGTGAGCGTGAGGTGGTAATTCCTTTTTCGAGATGTTTTCCTCTCCGACGGTGAGCGTGAGGTGATAGTCTTTTGTGGTCCCCTCTCCGACAGTGAGCGTGAGGTGGTAATTCCTTTTTCGAGATGTTTTCCTCTCCGACGGTGAGCGTGAGGTGATAGTCTTTTGTGGTCCCCTCTCCGACGGTGAGCGTGAGGTGGTAATTCCTTCTTCAGATGTTTCCCTCTCCGGCATGAGCGTGAGGTGATATCTCCTTTCAGATTATAATTTCCTATAGTTCCCTCTCCAACGGCGAGTGAGGTGACTCCTTTTGAGATTATAACGTCCTTTGGTTCTCTTCCTGACACTACGAAGATGGTAATCCTCACCAAGATTTTCTCAACAAGCGTTGTTGAAGTTAAAATCATTCAAGATTCTCTTACCATCCATGCTAAGGCAGTAACCATCCCTGGTTCATTCATCAGCGTTTGAAGCTCCAGACTCAGCTCCTGTAACCAATCAGGACATATCTATATCAAGCATCTAAAATCAGCTCCTGCGACGTGTCAGGTACTCATTTTTCTGTTTTGCAGGTATGCAGGTTCTCGCTAAGGAATCTCCTACGCGATCAACGTCCAGATGGCATCTATAAGCCCATCATCCTATTCAAGCAACATCCAAATGGCATCTATAAGCCCATTCCCTCACCACCATTGCTACTATGTGAGCGCAAATTTCTGGGCACTTTAGTGTTCAATCATCTTCTACCTTCGGATTACGAAAGGCACGTCAGCCAATCTGCATCCTCAGGTCTAAGAAGTTTGAACAGGGGCAACTGTTGTACCCCAAAATTTGCCCTCCCATATTCATCAAGAATTGTCAAAGTCAAGGTCACAAAATTCCCCAAGGGTTGTGCAGCTCAACTGTCTCCTAGACAGTCAAAACTAGGGTTTGGGTTCTGATCAAGGAAAGGAAGTTTTCAATGGCCCAATCAAGTCTCATATGCTTACAAAGATGGTCAAGTATCCTCATGTCAAGTTTCAAGGCATTCAGCTCAAGATTGCACAGTCAAAACCCTAAATTGCACTACAGTCAACTGTAGGGGCAAAATGGTCATTTGGCAGTCAAAAATTCAAATTTTTGGTCAACATATCATTTTGAAGCCACAAACATCATTTGATCAATGCTTGATCATGATTCTCAAAATTTGGCTCAGAAATCATCAAAGATGCAAAAGTTGCTATATTTGGACAGCTGAAAAAGTCAACAGAAATTGACCAGGGCATAACTTTCACATGGATTATCAGAAAAATTCCATCCAAAGCTCATTTTGAAGAGAAGGACATTTCCTACAATTCATCTTCATGTTCCAAGTCCAAGAAATGCTCTCACAAAAAGTTATCAATTTCAACATTATAGGTCATTTTCAAAAGTCAACAAAAAGTGACTTTAAGTCAAAGGCCATAACTTGAGATTGGTAAACTAAAATGACATGAGACCAAAGGCATTGGTTAAAGGACTCAAAGACCTTTCCAAAATGTCCAAGAACATGTGAAAAGCTTAAAAATTGACCAAGTTATGCCTTGTGGAAGTTGGGAAATTTTTGGAAATTTTTGAAAGTCAACAATGATGCAAAAGGCCTAAAAATGCAAATGGGCCTATTTTCCTTCCAAATTTCTTCATGCCAAGCCTATGCACGACCATTAGGCCCAAAGGGAAGTATTCTCATATTTTTTAATTATTTATTTGAATTAATATTAATTTATATTCATTTAAATGATTTTAATTCATGAAAAATATAAACCTTAACCTAAAAAATCTTTTTATACATGTTTGGATCCAATATTTCGTGCATATCCCATTTAGGAAAGTTTTGGATTGATTTGGACCTAATTGACACAAAGAACATGAAAAAAAGATATGAAGAAGATTTGCCAAAATCAAATATATGAAATCATCAATGCATAAGATTTTGTACAATTTTCTTGACCTAAAATGCTCCATACATATACTACAACACAACCCTAATGATCCAGGACTAAAAAACTGCGCAGCAAACCAATACTCAAACTTGGAAAATTGCTTGAAAAGTTCAATTCTGAAATCCACCCTAGAGACTGATTAAAAGCTCCATTCGTGTCTCAATAGTTTCCTTGGGCATTCCTGGACATATTCCAACCCTTGGCATCAACTCAAACGCCTTGAACTGGTATCTGGAACTCAAACCGTATCAAGAAAATATTGAAATCGCATCTCATGATTTAAGCATCTTCTTGCATTTTTGCTTGTATATTATTACTCCTTATGAAGTTTATGAACTAACCATTGTAATTAATTGAGTTTTTGTGGCATAAATATGATTTCACCATGAGCGTCCTCTAGGGTTACAGGTTGCTTCAAATTGGGGGTTCTCACTAGGGGAAAAATTGGACCATGCCAGTACCATCATCACACTCAGCTCATCCAGACGAAAAAGATGGCACCCTCGCGCTCAATTTATGAGCGACGAGGGGCTAGTCGCTATTTTCTCATAGCCTCTCTAAAGCCACACTTCAAAAAACCGTGGCCTCTGAGTCTTACGTTTACAGGGATGAAGATGATAATGTCGTGGCATAATGGGACTGGCTCATTTAAATGTCGCGCGCGCTTTTAGGACCATTGACCAATTTTGATATTTATTATTTAATTGCTATATTATGTTAATTGAAAGTGAATGGTTCAGCTGGCAACGCACTACGCTTGTGACCTCACAGACCTGGGTTCAAGTCCCAGGTCTTGCATAAATTCCATATTATTTTTCTATAGCTGATTCCATGCAGGCCTAACGTGAACGTTCACCATACACACTCAATATCCATCGCCCACGCATCCTGGAGATTTAGATCAAGGGTCAAGATTTAAGATGCACCATGCACTAGGTCAAAGCGCTGACACTTGATCCAAGAAAGTCAACGAATCAACCCTTAGTGGGCCAGGCTTTTTCAGATTTGAACCTCCTAAATTGGGGACTACACCCCACTCTGGTTTGATTTCTTTTTTATTTCATTTATTTTAATTGATTGTTTATTTTAATTATTTGTTTTAATCAATTATTTTAACAAAATATAAAAACACTAAAAAAAAATCAGAAAATACACAAAAACATAAATATTTATATACTAATTATTTTCATGAATAAATAAAAATATAGATTACTTAGTTTAGTTAGGTTTTAATATTAATTTCTTTTTAATAAAAATCCAAAAATATTAGAATTAGGTTAATTGCTATTTTTTATTACTTTTAATATTTTTCCTTTTTTTTAGAATAATAATAATTACTTATTTATTTATTTTCCTATTTAAATTGTATATAATAAATCTTAGGTTTAATTTAGATCTTAATTTAATTCTTTCTTAATAAATAAAAAATATTAGAATTTAGGATTTGCCGTTTAATTTAATTTTAATTAATTCTCCTTTTTTCTTATTAAATCTAAAAAAACATAAAAATACCCAAAAACATTTAATCATTTAATTTGTAATTCTCATTAACTTTTAATATTTTGCAAAAGGGTCCAACGCCCTAATTTCGTCTTAATTATTTAATTTGCGCATTTATCTTATGTCGTTTAATTATAATTTTGTAAATCTCCCAAAGCCATGTAATTTACCTTTCGCACTTTATTTTCTTCGCATTATTTATTTTTCTGCTAAATCGGGTCCGGTTTAATTTTGGCGATGTGGACCCGCGCCATTTGTAATAGTCGTAGATTTATCTTTTCCGCACTCCTAACTGTTAATCGAGCATGAAAGAATGAATGTCTAATTAAAATCAAGCGTAGAACACGACAAACATGACAAGACCAATAACTGAAACATGACACACAATTCGCACACACCACCCCTAGGGTACGCCTCACTGTTGCCTCGAAAGGTGGTCGTCGAGTAGAAAACGTCTTAGTAAGTCCTCATGATCCGGGAACCTGGCATGAGGGTAGCTTCCAAGGTGTCTTCCCATTGCTCTGGTGATCACCATGTCCCGAACCTCGAATTGACCCGAACACCTCCAACGGTGGTGCTACCTATCTCTCAATGGTGGGATGGCACTACCTTAAAGGACATCTACACAGACGAATTCCTTAGGGTAGGTAGGTTCTCAAGGATACTTGCTCTAATCTCAAAACAAACAAAAAGACTTTTCACACTGACACATTTTCAAAAGCTTTCAAAGCAAACTTTTCAAACACTCTGACGTACGAGTCGAACTGAAATTTTTCATAGAAACTTTTAAACCCACATTGAAAAGCACGCAAAACAATTTTGAAAACACATTGAGCAAGTATCTAAGAGCCCATGGATAACCATGGATAGAAAGGGTGCTAACACCTTCCCTTTCTATAATCTACCTCCCGAACCGAGAGCAATCTCTTTAAAGGAATTTTTCTGTGCTTTTGTCCTTTCCAAATTGGAGAAAATAAAAGACGGTGGCGACTCTTGCTTCCGCGACATTTCGCGAACCAGCGTTAAACAGTCAGTTCCAGATCCACCGATCACACCTTGGAACAATGCTTGTCAAGCTTGCTTCAAAAACAAGCCAAAAAGCCATAACATGTGAACTTGTACTTCTGATCACCCAAGCTCTCAAAACCTTTTCCTATACATTGAGACACTATTATACAACTGAGGAAACGATTTTTGCAAGCTTGAAACTCTCAAATTCCCTCTAGCAAGAAATTGCACACAAACTCCATTTTTGTGCAGGTTCTGACCTTGAACTTATATCTTCTATTTCCCTCGTGCGTTCTTTGGCCTTTTAGTTCCTAAAGCTCCTATACATCAAATATAACTTGTCATTGTCCCTGTTTCATTTCTGTAACATCATTTATCCCATCTTCCATAAACAAAAACAGAGCATTGCACATTGACTTCTCCAAGTCATTCCAGCCACTCTCAACTCAAGCAAACCATTGCATTAGCTTCCTAGGACCTCAAGGAAGCTAACCTGATCATCACCATCACTTGAAACAAGCTCAAACTCCAAACACGATTTCCAGTTTTGAGATAAGTTTTCTCAACTTGGAACTCTTTATACAGGCATCATCAATAGTTTATTTATGAATAAAACATGTAGATATCATTGCCCTGAAGCTAACCATGTCCTTAGTTTCCATTAATTTTGCTTGAGCTTAGAGAATTTTGAAACTGGAATTTTTGAAATTTTTAGGGTTCAGATTAGGGCCTTTAAAATTCTTGCTTATCTTTGATCTATAATTTTAATACTTTTACATTTCTGGAATCGTGAGAAAATTTACTACAAGTTTCATGTTTACAGTTTTCATTTTTGATGAGAAATAAGCAAGTTACAGTTGGTCTAGCTGGAGGTTGAAGATGAAGTCTTCAAAATATGTTTTGCCTTACATATTTATTATTTCATTTGTATTAACGGCTGTATAGCCACCCCAGTGGTAGAAGTGCGCGCCTGTAACCTATGGGACCTGGATTCGAGCCCTAGTGGTACCCTTTTCATTTTTCACATTTTCATTTTCTGATTTTTGTTAGTTTTTGGCAAGCGCTGGGCCCTTTGGGCCTGACTTGTTATTGTTTTTGCTAACTGACCTCCATATTGACTCCTGGCACCCCCTGGCCATAGTTACTTATTTATTTATTTATTTCATTTATCTTTTCTTAAATATATTTTTTCTAAATACAAAAAATGATATATTTATATTTTGACTTATTTTATTTTACTTTTCTCATAACAAAATATTTTTATTTATATACTTTATTTATTTTATTAAATAATCTTGTAAACTTAATTAATATTATGTTTTTATTTATTTTTCACACCATTTAAAATATATTATTTTTAATATAAAAAGGACCCAAAAATATTTTATAATGTTATAAATATTTTCAAGACAAAAATACCAAAAAATACATTTTTCTTAAACTTATTTCCTTTTAATCAACTAAATAGAATTAGGGTTTTATTCAAAAATCTTTTCTAAATAAAATTCAATTTTAATTAATTATTTTCTTTATTTAATTAGGTTAAGACAAATTCCTTTTTTCCATGAAAATCAAACAAAGATACATTTTCTTTACATCTTGCATTTTTTGTACATTCATTCATTTTATACTTTGTATTTATTTATTTCCTTGTACATTGATATCAATTCAATATGGTTGTAATAGACTAATTAGGTTTAAATTCTTGCAATCCCCATTTACAAATTGTACACCCCCCTCCCCACAAATGTTGTAATAGCGTAGTAACTTTAAATTTCGCAATTTATCGCTTTTATATAACATGCTAGTAATTAGGATTTGTATGGAAAGACTAAAACCAATAATTAGAAAACCCTAATTCAAGACAAAAACAAGTATGAAAATGATACACTTGCACACAAACACCCCTAGGGTTATTCTACTTGGTTGCCTTATACGAAATGGCCATATTACGCATGCAAGGTATCTTAGAAAAAACAAGCAAATACAAGATCATAGTCCCTCGATGACGCTATTTAAGTTGCCTTACAAATGATCTTAGTCCCTCCAAAATAATGCTAAGATACCTTGCAACATTGCTAATCATGGTTATACGATGACCCACGCCCGTCCTGTTTACATCCAAAGATAAGGTTGCTTACCAAATCAATGGCAAGACAACAATGTAAAAGGAAAATAAAATGAACAAGAAAGACATTTGAGTAGGTAGATTTCTCCAAATTACTTGCTCAATTTCAAACAAACATCCTTGCTATTTTCAAAAACAAACACTTACACTTTCAAACATCCTACAAACTTGAAAACATTTTCAAAAGATCAAACATCTTTGTACACATTCTTACAAACAAAAATCATTACAAAGATTGCCTAAACAATGGTCTCTTTACAAAATACTTTCAAAAACCACACAAAGCACAATTTCAAACAAAAAGCAAGTGATCTAGCAAATAACTAAGATCCCATGGAAAACCATGGATGAAAATGGTGTTAATACCTTCCCTTTTCATAATCTATCCCTCGAACTCAAGAAATAATCTCAAAGGTCTTTCCTGTTCCTTTTTACCTTTCCTTTTGGATAAAAGAAAAGTCGATGGCGACTCTTGCTAACCGCAACATTTGCGATCAAATGCAAAACCTTCAAGTCAGTTCTTCCACCGTATCACAGAACTGGCGACTCTGCTGGGGAAAATTCTAAAAGTGGGGTTACCTTAGGGCTATCACATTTTTTTGCGTTTATTGTCTGACTTGTATGCTTTACATTATGGTTCTTTGTTTGAGTTTGAATCCTCTACCCGAATTTAGGATACATTATAGGTAAGTAGCAACACGTTATGGAAACTGTGTTGGGTATACCGACATGGTCTAAGCAATAGATACGTTAGTGCGACATAATTGTGGGTACTGGTAGCCTTTGAGTTAATCAAAGAGAATATGGGACCGCCGAGTGATGTCATGAAGCACTAATGAACTTTTAGAACCTTTACTTGACCAACTTGGCCTTTAGGATATAGTGAGATGACCGGCTTTGCTGCATTCTAAAGTTGGTAGATACTCGATAATACACTCATTGAGGTTTGGTTTTTTGGGATATTTCGGTCGCCATTAAAGAGGCTTGTGATGAAACAACGACCAAGGAAACAAACCAGTGATATTGAGCTCCTTAGAACCCGGTTACTATTACTAGGACAGGTTTGAGCCAACTAAACGTTAAGAGGGTACTTACCTATAAAAATCCATGTAAGCCTAAACCTAAGGACTTCTTTGCTTTGTTTGTATATACATACTTGTAAATAACATCATACACATTCACTAACCATTTCAAGGATTTTTGGATTCATCTTTGTTTTTGTTTTGTAGGATATGGATTCTATTCGCAGGAAAACTATTCAAGTCAACCTTGTAAGGATCCCTCCACAACTTAAGGAGCTAGCTTCAAGGATTCCTGAAAACTCTCCATTCACCGAGAGACATGGTCGCCTACTCAACTCGGTCACCTCCAACACAGATGAGGATATTATAAAGGTGCTCTTTCAGTTCTTTGATCCTTTACACCATTGCTTCACATTTTCCGACTATCAACTTGTGCCTACTTTGGATGAATTCTCCTGACTCTTGAGAATTCCCATTCTCAATCAACTACCTTTCAATGGTACGGAAAGAGACCCAAATCTAGAAGAGATTGCTCAAGCTCTACACTTACATTCATCTGATGTCACAACTCATTGGAAAACAAGGAGTGGTGTCAAAGGTTTCCTAGCAAAGTTCTTGTTTGAGAAAGCCCAAAACTGTTGGAATTCTTTGGACCTACTAGCCTTTGAGGAAATTGTGGCTCTCCTCATCTATGGGATGGTTTTGTTTCCAAATCCTAACCAACTCATAGATGTGAACACCGTCAAAATCTTCATATCCCGCAACCCGGTGCCTACATTGCTAGAAGATATCCTACACTCTTTCACACTCGCACAATGAGGAAAAGAGGTGTCCTTATGTGTTGCACTCCTCTCTTGGCAAGATGGTTTATTTCGCATCTTCCCCAATATGTATTAAAGAATGAGCAAGGTTCAAGGTGGTCACAAAGGTTGATGACTCTAAAACATTCAGACATTCATTGGTGCTACCGATCCATAGAGAATGTTACTATTGTCGACCGTTGTGGAGAATTCCCTAATGTCCCTTTACTTGGCATTAGGGAAGGTATCACCTATAACCCCTGCTTAGCCTTAAGACAGTTTGGTTACGCCCGAAGGGATGGCCCACACGAGATGCTGATTCAAGGTTTGGTATTTGACTATGACAACAATGATCAAGGTCTTCGCCAGAGATTTATCCGAGCTTGGAGGATGTTAAACAAGGTAGATAAAAAGACTTTGGGGAACAAGAATTCCATCCCTCTTGAGCCTTACCTCAAATTGGTACGAACTCGTGCTCAGAGTCTTATGATGCCTTACCCCTCCATTCTCCCAGTAATCATTGAGCCTGTCATGGAGGGAGATGTTCCATACACTATCCTACATCCTGATATGCCCACCTCTCTTGAAGACCTACAAAGAGATTGGATACAACTCAAGGGAGAGCGAGATACTTTCGAAGCCAATTCTATGCAAGCGAGAAGAAGGTTTTGGAACTCACTAGGCTACTTCATGAGGAGCAGACTCTGAATGTTTACATTGTACCAAAGAGGATGTGTACTACCTTTCTATCTTAGAGTTTCTTGTATTTGTTTCTCCCAAGAAGGCATTGATGTACTCAAAGCTTTAATTTATTAGTATAACGTGTGTTTCCTTTTTTTCTAAAACAAATTTTAATTTTAAAATCCTTGAAATCATTGCATACGCATTTATCATTCATCATAACATAAATAGGTTTCTTGCAACAAGTCTCCTCATCTATCTACTGTTTATTTCAGTAAGATGGATCTCGAGCAAACGGTGAAAGACCTCCAAGCTGAGAATGCCTAGTTTCAACAGTTGTTCTTAACTCTGGCCAAAGGACAAGAATAGTTAAAGACCTTGCTGGTTGAGGAAAAGAAAAAGAAGATGAAGAAGATAATCAGAATTCTGAACATGAAAAGAAGATTCCAAAGGCAGACGAGAAAGGCCTTGGACTTTGCAATGACATCCAGTGAGAAAGACAATCAAGACATAAAAGGCAAAGAAACAGTTGTTCAGTCTGATTTAGAAGAGGAAGAGGAAGAACAAGACTATTTTGAAGAACAATACCCTCCAGCTGATGACAAGTATAAACATCTCGAAGAGCGGTTGAGTGTAATGGAAATCCAAAAAGTGCCTGGCTTGGATTTTGAGGAGTTGGGGTTAGTATCAGGGATTTTCATTCCTCCAAAATTCAAAGCACCTGTGTTCGCCAAATACGACGGAGTCTCATGCCCTAAAATGCATCTCCGGTCTTATGTGAGGAAAATCCAGCCCCATATCGCTGACAAAGATTTATGGGTACACTTCTTCCAAGACAGTCTGTCTAGAACTCAACTTGATTGGTTTTATCAGTTAAAAAGAGCCAATGTTCATGACTGGGAAGATATTGCTGCATCCTTTTACAAACAATACCAATACAACGCTGATCTTGCACCTACCCGTACTCAACTCTAGAGTATGGCCATGGTTTCAAGTGAAGGCTTCAAGGACTATGCACAAAAATGGAGAGACTTGGCTGGAAGAGTTCAACCACCCCTATCTGAAAGAGAATTAGTAGACATGTGTGATCGGTGGAAATAGAACTGACTGTTTTGGGATGCTGGTTCGCGAAATGTCGCGGTAAGCAAGAGTCGCCACCGTATTTTATTTTCTCCAACAAGGAAAGGACAAAAGCACAGCAAAATTCCTTTTCGAGATGTTTCTCGGTTCGGGAGGTAGATTATAGAAAGGGAAGGTGTTAGCACCCTTTCTATCCGTGGTTATCCACGGGCTCTTAGGTACTTACTCACTATGTTTTCAAAATGTTTTGCTTTTCTTGTGTTTGTGGGTTTTGAAAAAGTTTCATTTGAAAACTTCGATTTAACTCTTGTATCTGTCCTCAAGAGTGTATAAGTGTTTGTTTGAAAACTTTTGTCAGAAAAGTGTAAGTGCGAAAAGTATTTTTTTGTTTTGAAAGAGCAAGTACCTGAGAACCTCTACCTACTCAAAAGAAATTAAGCTGTGTAAATGTCCTTTAGACAGCGCTATCCCACTATTGAGAAGTAGGTAGCACCGTCGTTGGAGTTTTCGGGTCAAGTCGATTTTAGGGACATGTGGTCACTAAAGCAATGGTAGGACGCCTTAGCGGTAACCCTAATGTCCTAGATCTTTTTTATCCGAGGCAACCGTTTCGAGGCAACTTGGATCTTTAGACAGGAGGGCGACCTCTAAAACACCCTATACTCAATGACCACGTCGAGGCAACCAAGTGAGGCGTACCCTAAGAGTGGCATGTGCACGTGTGTCAGGTTTCATGTTTAAGTTATCTTTGTACATGTTATGGTGAGCTACGATTGATTTTAATTTCCAGAACGAGTCTTGTCATGCATAGCCTAATTAACATACATCTAACAGTTAATAGTTGCGGAAAATAAATCTAAGCTATTACAAGGCGTCGGGTATTTACATCGCCAAAAACAAACCCTTGAAAAGTAAATGCGGGAAATTAATGAAAGTGATAAAAAGTCCTAATTAAAGCTATTACATCCTCGGAACAATTACATAATAATGATCAAAAATAATATGCGCGAGAGAAAATTGAATCGGAGAAGTCCTTAGGGTTTTGACCCTTTTTGAGAAAGAAGGAAGTTTTTGCTATTTGTTTTACTTAATTAAATTAAACCTAAAACTAACTAATTAATAAGAGATATTTTTGAGTTTTTTTATGTTTTTTAGGAAATAAATAAAATGATTAAAAGTTGTCAAAAAAACCTAATTCTACATGGATTTAATTTATTATGAAAATAATTAAAGTTAACCTAATTAAAGAACTAAATTAATTGTGTTAGCATTTATTTACAAAAATAATTAATTAAGGGTGAAATTAATTTAAATAATAATAATAATAAAATATTGTGTTTTAGTTTTCTGATTTTATTATGAAAATAATTAATTATTTTTGTTAGTGAAAATAATAATTATAACAAATAATTAGTGAAAGAAATAAAAAGGAAAAGAAAAAAAAAGAAAAGAAGTAAACTTGTGGAGGTGATGGCCCAAATCAGGAGGTATGCTATGCAATTCTCAGGCCCAACAAGCTGCAAGCTTCTTTGACTTTTTTGGATCGTCCACACATGCATTGACCAGGGACTATGGTAGTCACTCCATCCTGGCCATTGGTTTTGAGCTTGAGGCCACTTGGCGCGCTGGGATGTGAAGCACATGGTGGGTCTCTTTTGGAAAGCTGCACAAGAATATGTTAAGAAAAAATAGAATAAGCGTTTTGGGGGGACCTGGGATTCGAACCCATGTCCCAGCGCTCACATGCCAATGCCTTAACCACTCCACTACACTGCTTCAATCGTTAGTAAAATAAAGAGCAATTATTATTTTGGGAAATTAATCCCTATGCTGTAAAACAAAAACAAGCGCACACTTTTTCAAATCAGCCAACCATACATTAACACGTCCTCGTCTTCTTCCTTCGTTCTGCATAAAAACATATTAGATAGCGGGGGTTTTTAACCCCCCACAATATGCTGCAAAGAAAAATAGCGATTAGAGCTACAACAAGCATAAATATTTCGCGATAGGTGCTTTGTGTTCGTCTTGGTTCAACGATTCCAACCATGTGTATCACTGGTCCTAATTTTTCTTGGTTCATAAAGCCCTAATTCAAAGCTTGGAAACCCTAGAAAATCGTTCATGGCATTCTTCGATTCAGTGCATAATAATTCAATTAAATGATATCATTAGCTTCATATGGTTCCTAGCAATGCATAACAATCAAGAAATCATGTTAAATGCTCGTGAATTAGATAATACGATTTTGGATAAAAGCTTCAAACCGTGAAACTGTCTAGGACGATTCTTTGAGCTTTAAGGCTTGAATTTGATTGCCACACACTCCTGGGAACTCCTGCAAGGTGTTAGAATCAACAAATTGCCTTGAATTGGTCTGGAATGCAAATATCAGTTTTCACTTTTTCTTGAAATTTCTCAATATGCTATGGCTTTTTTCTGCACCTTTTTTCACCTTTTTTGATCAGGGTTTACTTGCATATATATAGGGGAATGGAATTAGGTCAAAAGCTTGAGCAAAAATCCATTGAATTGATGATTGAATCCTTGATTGGAAATCATATCTTTTTTGATTTTTCATGATTGAATAATGTTGCCAATTTTGGAGATTTTGTATCTTTGACTTTGAGCACGAAATTGCCAGCATATCTTGACCATATTTGCTTCACAAATTGATTGAAAAAATCAAATATTGTATTTTCCTACAATTTAAATTAATTAAATGAATTAATATTAATTAAAAATCCAATTAATCAATAAAAATAAGAAAATAAATTCAATTAAGCTTGATGGGTCGTTCATAGGCCATGGATGAAGTTTCAAGAAGAGATTTGAGGCCCATTAGCAAAAATAAGGTGTTTTGAGCAAAGTTGACTTTTGCAAATTCCTAAAAATTTCCCAACTTCTCCAATGCATATCTTGCTCAATTTTGATCATATGACCATGTTCTTGGACATTTTGGAAAGGTATTGAAGTCCTCTAACCAATGCCTTTGGTCCCATGTCATTTGTATTTACCAATCTCAAGTTATGGTCTTTGACTTAAAGTGCACTTTTGTTGACTTTTGAATTTGACCTATAATGTAGAAATTGATAACTTTTTGTGAGAGCATTTCTTGAACTTGGAGTGTGAAGATGGATTGTAGGAAATTACATCCTCTTCAAAATGAGCATTAGATAGGATTTTTCTGATGAACCATGAAAAAGTTATGCCCTGGTCAAGATACAGTTGACTTTTCTACTGTCCAAAAATAGTAACTTCTTGCATCTTGATGATTTTTTAGCTATCCTTGTTGAATCATGATCAAGACTTGATCAAATGATGATTGTGAACTCAAAGTAATATGTTGACCAAAAATTCTGACTTTTGACTGTAAAATGACCATTTTGCCCCTGTAGTTGACTGTAGATCAAATGGAGCTTTTGATTGTGCAAATTGGCACTGTGAGTCTTGAAACTTGGCATGTAGGTGCTTGGGAATGTATATAGGCCTATGAGACTTGATTAAACCATTGAAAACCTCAAATTCCTTGAAAGAACCAAAACCCTAATTTTGACTGTCCTAGGAAGTGATTTGACTGTACAATCCTTTGAGCAAACTTGAGTAATTTGAAGATTATCCTTGACATATCTTGAAGAATATGGGAGGGCAAATTTTGGGGTACAACAGTTGCCCCTGTTCAATCTTCTTAAACCTGAGGAGGTAGATTGGCTTGCGTGCCTTTCGTGATCCGAAGGTGGAAGATGATTGAACACTAAAGTGCCCAGAAATTTGCACTCGCATGGTGTAGTATTAGCAATGTGATGTCGGGAATGGGCTTACAGATGCCATTTGGAAAGATGATGGATAGGAGTGGAGATGGGCTTAAAGATGCCATCGGGGATTGTTGTTGAATTGTAACTTGGTAGGATGAAAGAAGGAACCTGTGTAGGGTTGCCTGATGAGGAGTCCGTATAAAACTGCATCTTGGAAGAGAAGGAATCGGTGTAGGGTTGCTTCATAATGGTCAAGTAGATAGTTGTCCTGTCTGGTTTCAGGTATTAATGTTTGACCTGAGAAAGAAAGATAGTTTTCCTGTCTGGTTTCAGGTATTAATCTTCGATCTCTTCAAGGTAGATAACTTTCCTGTCTGGTTTCAGGTATAGATCTACAATCAGTCATCCACAGATATTTCCTGGCTAGTTACAGGTGTTGATCTGGAACTTAAGAAGGCTGGTCGATGAGATAGTTGTCCTATCTGGTTTCAGGTATTAATCTCTGACCTGAGAAAGAAAGATGGTTTCCTGTCTGGTTTCAGGTATTAATTTTCAATCTCTTCCTGTAGATAATTTTCCTGGCTTGTTACAGGTATTAATCTATAATCAGTCGTCCACAGATATTTCCTGGCCTGTTACAGGTGTTGATCTGGAACTTAAAAAAGATTGATGGTAATCATCTTTTGATTGACCTTTTCCTGAAAAGGCAAAGCATTAGTTGTATGCGATGTCATGATGTATGAGATGCATGATACTCTCGAAATGAGATCGTGTCGTATGCATTTTGTCATGCATGAAATGCGAAATGTTTATGAATGTATTTTCGTCGGGGAAAATAAATCCTTGACTGTGATCGGTGGATCTGGAACTGACTGTTTAAAGCTGGTTCGCGAAATGTCGCGGAAGCAAGAGTCGCCACCGTCTTTTATTTTCTCCAACATGGACAGGACAAAAGCACAGCAAAATTCCTTATGAGATAGTTTCTCGGTTCGGGAGGTAGATTTATAGAAAGGGAAGGTATTAGCACCCTTTCTATCCATGGTTATCCATGGGCTCTTAGATACTTGCTCATTTGTGTTTTCAAAATGTTTGCTTTTCAATTGTGAGTAAGTTTGAAAAAGTTTCGTTTAAAAGTTTCAGATCGACTCTTGTATCAGTCCTCAAGAGTGTTTGAAAAATTGTTTTGAAAGCTTTTTGAAAAGTGTCAGTGTGAAAAGAGTTTTTGATTTGTTTTTTTTTGAAATAGAGCAAGTATCTATGAGTCATCTACCTACCCTAAGGAATTAGGCTGTGTAAATGTCCTTAAGGTAGTGCCATCCCACCATTGAGAGGTAGGTAGCACCACCGTTGGAGGTGTTCGGGTCAATTCGTGTTTGGGGACAGTGTGGTCACCAGAGCAACAGTAGGACACCTTAGAAGCTACCCTTATGCCATTGATCCCTTTTTAATTCGAGGCAACTTTTCCGAGGCAACTTGTTTTGAGGCATATGGATCAACGGACATAAGGACTTACTAAAACGTCTTATACTCGACGACCACGTTTCGAGGGCAAGGCAACAGTGAGGCGTACCCTAAGAGTGGTGTGTGAATTTGTGTGTTATTTTCAAGTTATGTTTTATCTTGTACATGTATCATGGTGATTTACGCATTGTTTTTAATTATTCATTCATTCTTTCATGCAATTATAATTTAAAAGTGCGGAAATTTAAATGCGGAAAGTAAAATCCTACGCTATTACAAGGCGCGGGTCTATACATCGCCAAATTAACAAAGACCCGTTTTAATAAAAATGCGGAAAGTAAATAAATTCCTAATTACTATTACATGGCTTGAACAGTTACATAATATTCGAAAGAAAATAAATAAGAATAAATGCGCGAAGAGAAATTAGAATCTAATGTTCAGGGGCGTTGAACCCTTTTGAAATTAAATTGAAATTAGAAAAGCTAATTAATTATTAAATTAAAGAAAAGAAATGTTTTTAGGTTTTTGTTTTGTATTTATGAAATAAAGAAAATTAATTAGAAGTTAAATGAAACCCTAGTTCTAAGTATTTTTAATTATAAAAGAAAGGTTAAAGTTTAAAACCTAATTTACACTAATTATTTTACATATTTATTTACAAAGATATTTAATAATTAATAGTAATAATAATGAGAAAATTATTTATTTAAAGAAAAAAAGAAAGATAAAAAAGTTAGAAACCCTTATTTCTACATATTTTATTTATTTAAGAAAAAGTGTTAAAATTAAAAAAAAAACCTAATTTATTAAATTAATTATTATTTAAAGTTTATTTACAAAAATATTTACTAAATAAATTAATTGACATATTTTAATTTCTGATATTTTTATTATGAAAATTAATTTTATGGTGAAAAGAAATAATTAAAACATTAAAAAGAATTTAAAGAAAATCAAATAAAAAAATAATGCAAACCATGGGGGGGGGGGGGGGGGTATCAGGCCCTTTTTGGATGTTTTTGAAGCAATTTGGCCCATTGAATCAAGCCCTTTTTGACTTTCTGTGCTTGCATGTGGAGTGGTTGACCCAGGTGTATGGTGATCTTCACGTTCTGGCCATCAGATTGAAGCTCCTGGACACTTGGCAGGCACAAGCATGAACGTGCATGATGGACTTTGGATGAAATGCTACGCTGGAACACCTTAAGACAAAAATTATTAAGCGTTTGGGGGGACCTGGGAATCGAACCCAGGTCCCAGTACCTGAAGGACACATCAGCTACCAACTGCACCAGCGCGTTTCTTTGTTACTATTATAGAACATAAATAATATATATGAAAAAAAGTATTATGCTGAAACAATCAAAAAAATGCGCCAATGTTCAAATCCTCCAACCACGCTCAGACACCTCAGCGTCTTCTTCACATTTGTACCTGTAACATAAGCAAATAGCGGGGGTTTTAAACCCCCACTAGACACAACCTGCAAAAATAGCGAATAGCACATGCTTTAACATAAATTGAGCGCGAGGTCATGAATGGCTTCGTCTTGTTGCAACGAGTTTAATGGCATAGGTTTGAATGTCCAATTTTACCACATGAGGGAAACCCTAATTTAAAGCTTCTGAAACCCTAAAACACGTCCATGGCAGATCTGGCTACATGCAGTATTAGTTCAATTAATTGCTACCAATGGCTTCAGAACATCAAGATTAGTAAGAATCAATGATTAAAACTCATGAATAATGTATGTAAATTAAAAAACGATTAGGGGCAAGTTCAAGAAAAGTGTGATGTCGTTCTACCAATTCTTTGAGTGTGGAGGCGTGTTCTTGATTGCAACACGTTCCTAGCAATGTCAGGAAGACGATGGACAAGCTTTTGGACCTTGAATCGCCTTGTAGCTATGTTTTCAGATTTCAATTTTTGATGAACTTTTGCAAATTGGTATGCAGCCTCTTGAGCAATTTTTCGTGTCTAATGGAATAGGGTTATGCTGTGCATATGTATTTGAGTGAAATTAGGTTAAAACCAGGCCCATGGATTCATGCATTCATGTTTTGAATATTTGATTCTTCCATATCTTCTTTTCAATCTTTTTCCATGCCAATCATGCCAATTATGGAAGATTTTGTCCCTTGAGAAGGTGCACGAGATATTTAGCTCATAATGAATGAATTGGCTGCACAAAAAGATTTGATAAGTGTTATTTGATATTTTTTTCATATTTAAATTTAATTAAATGAATTAATAATAATAAAAATTCAAATAATTAATCAAACATGAGAAAATAACTCCCTTAGAGGTCAATGGGTCGTGCATAGCCTTTGGGTAATGATTCATGAAAGAAATTGAGGCCCATTAGCATTTTTGAAGCCTTTTGTGCAAAG
The DNA here is from genome assembly GCA_948472305.1 of Vicia faba. Lineage (NCBI taxonomy): Eukaryota > Viridiplantae > Streptophyta > Magnoliopsida > Fabales > Fabaceae > Vicia > Vicia faba. Next base: position 1,266,756,778 of record OX451736.1, on the reverse strand, counting down.
TTGACTTTTCAAAATTCCCAAAAATTTCCCAACTTCTACAAGGCATATCTTGCTCAATTTTGAAGTTATGATCATGTTCTTGGATATTTTGGAAAGGTATTGAAGTCCTCTAACCAATGCCTTTGGTCCCATGTCATTTTGATTTACCAATCTCAAGTTATTGTCTTTGACTTAAAGTGCCTTTTTGTTGACTTTTGAAAATGACCTATAATGTTGAAATTGATAACTTTTTGTGAGAGCATTTCTTGGACTTGAAGTGTAAACATGAGTTGTAGGAAATGTCATTCTCTTCAAAATGAGCTTTGGATGGGATTTTTCTGATAAACCATGAAGAAGTTATGCCTTGGTCAATTTGCAGTTGACTTTTTCAACTGTCCAAAAATAGAAACTTTTGCATCTTGAAACTTTTTGAGCCATGCTTTGAGAATCATGATCAAGAATTGATCAAATGATGTTTGTGGATTCAAAATAAGATGTTGACCAAAATTTTTGACTTTTGACTGTAAAATGACCATTTTGCCCCTGCAGTTGGCTGTAGGGCAATTAGGGTTTTTGACTGTGCAATTTGATGTTGTGAGTCTTGAAACTTGACATATGAATGCTTGACAATGTATGTAGGCATATGGGACTTGATTGGACCCTTGGAAACTTCAATTTCTTTGCCAGAACCAAAACCCTAATTTTGACTGTGTTATGAGGCAATTGGACTGTGCAACCTTTGAGAGATTTTGAATCTTGATCTTGGCAAATCTTGAAGAATATGGGAGGGAAAATTTTGGGGTACAACAGTTTCCCCTGTTCAATCTTCTTAGACCTGGGGATGTAGATTGGCTGGCGTGCCTTTCGTAATCCGAAGGTGGAAGATGATTGACCACTAGAGTGCCCAGAAATTTGCACTCACATAGTAGAGTGTCAGCAGTATGATGCAGGGAATGGGCTTATAGATGCCATCTGAAGATGTGACAGACCCTTGTCGGGAATGGGCTTATAGATGCCATTTGGAAATGTGACAGAATCTTGTCGGGAATGGGCTTATGGATGCCATTTGGAGACTGTTGGTAGGATGGGCTTATAGATGCCATCGGGAGGTTGTCGATCGCGTAAGAGATTACTTAGCGAGAACTTGTGTACCTGAGAAAGAAAAATAATTACCTGGCCTGTTACAGGAGTTGATCTTCAAACTCTTTACGTAGATGTGCCCTGGCTGGATACAGGAATCGAATCTTTAAACTCTTTAGACGTGCCCTGGCAGGATACAGGAATTGAGTCCGGAGAATATAGTCGTCAACAGATACACCCTGGCAAGATACAGGAATCGGATCTTCGAACTCTTCAGACGTGCCCTGGCAAGATACAGGAATCGAGTCTGGTAATGTTAGTCGTCAACAGATACACCCTGGCGAGATACAGGAATCGGATCTTCGAACTCTTCAGACGTGCCCTGGCAGGATACAGGAATCGAGTCTGGTAATGTAGTCGTCAACAGATACACCCTGGCAAGATACAGGAGTCGGGTCCTCAAACTCTTCAGACGTGCCCTGGCAAGATACAGGAATCGAGTCTGGTAATGTTAGTCGTCAACAGATACACCCTGGTAAGATACAGGAATCGGATCCTCAAACTCTTCAGACGTACCCTGGCGAGATACAGGAATCGAGTCTGGTAATGTTAGTCATCAACAGATACACCCTGGCAAGATACAGGAATCGGATCCTCAAACTCTTCAGACGTGCCCTGGAAAGATACAGGAATTGAGTCTGGTAATGTTAGTCGTCAACAGATACACCCTGGCAAGATACAGGAATCTGATCTTTAGTTGCGACCGTTGATGGTAATTATCTTTGTATTAACCTTTATCCTGAAAAGACAAAACGTTAGTTGTATGAAATGTCATGATGTATGACATGCGTGATGTTCTCAGAATGAATGAGATTGTATGTTCATGATGCGTATATGCATGCTGTAATGTATGAAGATGTGATGTTTATGAGCGTATTTTTTGTCTAGGAAAATAAATCCTTGACGGGTGCCAGGAAGTCAACTCCTGGTCTTGATGTTGAGGAGTAGAGCTTTGTTTACGCTGGGGATGATAATTGCAAGTATGAACCGGTAGGAGAAGATGACTCCGTTGGGGAATAAACTTGGCGAATAGATTACTCTGCGGGGAGTGAACTCTGTGGAGAAAGAGATGTACTTTGTTGAGGTTGATGATAACTCCGCTGGGGATACCATTGTTATGTTATGTTGGAAGATTGATGAACTCCGTTGGAGGATAGGAAGAACTTCGCCGAGGACGATCTTTCCGTGGTAATTAGCTGAGGATAACCCAGTTATATCCTGGTGGGGAAATAACCTTTGAATAAAGTTCGGGGAGCGTTCGTGCTCTGCAGGGGTAAGCTTCCAGAATCTATTGGGGATAAGCTTCCTACTGGGGAGATTGATCAACTCTCCTGGGGAGACTTTTGAAATTGCGCTGGTGAAGTGGCTCCATTGGTTGTCCGGTATTCTGCCGAGGAAAAGTCTTAGATCAAGACTGCCGGGGACGCTTGCTTAGGAACATCTGTACACTCTGCTGGGGAATGTTGAGATCTGTTGGGGACACCCAACTTCCTTAAGGCTGATAGAGTATGCTAACTCTGCTTGGGGAGAGTATCGCTGACTTGCTGGAGATACGGTGCCTTTTTCAGGACTGATTGGAGATTTAACTCTGCTAGGGGAGAGTATTGTTGAATTTTGGCTCACTCTCTGGGGAATGAAGATATCTTGGTTATGTTCTACAGCCGAACTTACCTTGGTACCTTGGTGGACAGAGCAATTAGATCGCTTAGACAACTCATTATTGCCCCTGTTTCTAATGTTACCTGTAATTAATCCTTTGTTTCGCATGCAAATATTTATGAGTTAGCAATTAGTGTCAAATGCATATATCACAAATTGAACCTTGGACATTCTTCGCAAAACAAAACAGAAAAAGGAAAAAAAATTGGCAATTTGTCTGAAAATTGAATTGTATTGATTTTTGAATTGCCTGTAAATAGGTGTTTTTATGTACAAGAGGTTGACGTCCTAGTAAGAGAACGCCGTCGAACAACAGAGTTTATACAATTTTGTACAAAAGGAAGACAAAACAGCTATGTGAAAAGAATAATCCCACTGGGTTCCAACTCTGCTATCGCCTTTATATCTTCGAGCATCTCATCACTTGGCTGCTCAGTTGACGATGAAGCTGATTGATCGATGCCGTTTGAACTTGACAGTTGATACTGGATTCTGGATGCAAAGTGATCCAATGAGACATAGTATTATGCTTTATCCCTAACTTTTGCCTGGACCGCCCTTTCGGGTTTTCAGTCCACCGGGATACCCATTTTTGCCCAAGCCACCTTTTCAGGTTTTCGACTTGCCGGGTGTACAGATTTTTTTCATTTCATCCCTCATTTTGCCCGAACCCTTTTGGTTCGCCGGGAAGCCCTAATTTTTGCCTAGGTATGTCAACCTAGCGGGTCTTTTATCATGCGTAGTATCTTTTTACTATGTCTGCATTGGCGGGGTGAGGAAGGTCGTCACCATCCATAGTGGTTAGAATCATGGCTCCTCCTGAGAACACATGTTTAACCACAAATGGCCCTTCATAGGTAGGGGTCCATTTTCCCCTGGGATCACTCTGAGGAAGAATGGTGCGTTTGATAACCAGGTCCCCAACTTGATACTCTTGTGGTCTGACTTTCTTGTTAAATGCCCTGATCATCCGCTTTTGATACATTTGACCATGACAAATAGCAGTGAGTCTCTTTTCATCAATTAGGTTTAATTGATCAAGTCGAGTCTGGATCCAGTCATCTTCGCTCAGATCTGCATCCTTCATTATCCGGAGAGAGGGTATCTGCACTTCAATCGGTAAGACTGCCTCCATGCCGTAGACCAAGGAAAATGAGTTGCCCCGATTGACGTTCTTGCTGAGGTATGGTACCCGTGAAGAGCAAACAGTAACATCTCGTGCCAATCTTTATAGGTCACTGTCATCTTCTGCACAATCTTTTTGATATTCTTATTAGCTGCTTCTACAGCCCCATTCATCTTCGGTCGGTAAGGAGAAGAGTTGTGGTGCTGTATCTTGAATTGCTCGCAGATCTCAGTGATCATTTTGTTATTAAGATTGGTACCGTTGTCCATAATGATCCTTTCCGGGACGCCGTATCGACAGATCAGGTTATGCCGAATGAACCGTGCCACGACGTTCTTGGTTACAGTGGCATAGGAAGCTGCTTCAACCCACTTTGTAAAGTAATCAATCTCCACCAGGATGAAGCGGTGCTCGTTGGATGCCGTAGGTTTAATCTCGCCGATCATATCAATACCCCACATTGCAAAAGGCCAAGGTGCTGTCAGGACATTCAGAGGAACTAGAGGAACGTGCACCTTGTCAGCATATATCTGGCACTTATGACATGTCCGAGAATGTTGGTAGCAATCAGCTTCCATTGTGGACCAGAAATATCTTGCCCGAAGGATATTCTTTTCCATGGTGTGTCCACTGGAATGTGTTCCGAAGGTACCTTCATGCAGCTCTGCCATGATCCTTTCTGCTTCAGCTTTATCCACACAACGCAGTAAGGTCGAATCATGGTTTCACTTGTATAGAATGTCGTTGCTAAGGAAGAACTTCACTACGAACCTTCTAAGAAACTTCTTGTCGTTGATGGATGCGCCTTCAGGGTATTCCTGAGCTTCCAAGTATCTCTTCACTTCATGATACCAGTGTTTTTCAGTTACCACCTCAGCCCCAAGATCACAACAGTATGCCGGTTCGTCCAGTTTCCAGATGATGATCCGGGGAGCCTCATTGTCCCATTTGACTTTGAACATGGAAGACATCGTAGCCAACGCGTCCGCCAACTGATTCTCCTCTCTTGGGAAGTGTTCAAAAGTTATCTCCGTGAAATGGGGGATCAATGTCAACACACATTCTCTGTAAGGAATAAGATTCGGATGTTCCGTATCCCACTCGCCTTTGATCTGATTGATCACGAGAGCGAAATCTCCGAAGACACTCAGAAACTTGATCCTTAAGTCAATTGCAACTTGAAGACTCATGATGCATGCCTCATACTCCGCCATGTTGTTGGTTCAGTTGAAACATAACCGGGCAGTAAGTGGAGTATGAGTGCCTTGGGGAGATATGATCACAGCGCCGATACCGTTACCCAAAGAGTTGGAGGCTCCGTCAAAGTGCATAGACCATCGGGATCCTTCCTCAGGTCCTTCATCCGGTCCAGGTACTTCACAATCAGTCACAATCATGATGCTCTCGTCAGGAAATTCAAAGTTCATTGACTGGTAGTCGTCCACTGCTTGGTGTGCCAGGTGGTCTGCCAATACACTTCCTTTGATAGCCTTCTGAGTAGTGTACTGGATGTCGTATTCTGTCAAGATCATTTGCCATCTTGCTATTCTTCCAGACAGAGCAGGCTTTTCAAATATGTACTTTATTGGATCCATCTTTGAAATCAACAAGGTAGTGTGAGTCAGCATAAACTGTCTCAGCCGGCGAGCAGCCCATACCAAAGCGCAGCAAGTTTTCTCGAGCAGTGAGTATCGGGTCTCACAGTCGGTAAACTTTTTGCTAAGGTAATAAATGGCGTGCTCTTTTCGGCCAGACTCGTCATGCTGCCCCAGCACACACCCCATTGAGCTGTCAAGTACCATCAGGTATAGTATTAGAGGTCTCCCTTCAACCGGTGGCATAAGAATGGGTGGTTCTTGGAGATACTCTTTGATTCTGTCAAAAGCGGCCTGACATTCATCATTCCAACGTACTACCTGATCTTTCTTCAGCAGCTTGAAGATTGGTTCACAGGTAGCAGTTAGGTGCGAGATGAATCGAGCAATGTAATTCAGACGTCCTAGAAAGCCTCTGACTTCTTTCTCTGTCTTGGGAACTGGCATCTCTTGTATGGCTTTAACCTTGGCAGGGTCCACTTGAATACCCTTGTCACTTACGACGAAGCCTAACAACTTTCTAGATCTTACCCCAAAGGTACACTTGTTCGGGTTCAACCTCAGCTTGTACAACTTCAGACGGTCAAACAGCTTTTGCAGATGGTCAAGGTGTTCCTCCTCAGTTTAGGACCTTGCAATCATATCATCGACATACACTTCAATCTCATGATGGATCATGTCATGAAATAAAGCAACCATGGCGCATTGGTAGGTTTCCCCAGCATTTTTCAACCCGAATGGAATGACCTTGTAGCAGAAGGTGCCCCACTGAGTAACAAAGGTAGTCTTTTCCATGTCTTCAGGAGCCATCTTGATCTGATTATAACCTGAGAAGCCGTCCATGAAGGAGAACACCTTATGCTGGGCAGTATTGTCAACCAGAACGTCAATGTGAGGTAGGGGAAGTCATCCTTGGGGCTGGCCCTGTTCAGATCCCTGTAATCAACACACATTCTGACCTTACCATCTTTCTTCGGTATCGGAACCACATTGGCAACCCACTGAGGGTAAGAAGTCACTGCAAGAAAACCGGCGTCAAATTGTTTCATAACCTCATCTTTGATCTTCTCGGACATCTCTGGACGCATACGGCGGACCTTTTGCTTAACCGGAAGGCAGTCTTCCTTGGTAGGCAAGTGATGGACAACAATGTCTGTATCCAACCCAGGCATGTCTTCGTAAGACCAGACGAAGATTTCCACATAATCATGTAACATCTGAACCAACCGTTGCTTCACGCTGAGCTCTAGATTGGCACCAATCTTAACTTCCTTTCTGTCTGTCTCAATACCCAGATTTACCGTTTCCACTGGCTCTTCATGTGGCTGAATGGTCCTCTCTTCCTGGAGTAACAGTCTTGCAAGCTCACCAGGCACTTCGCAATCATCTTCACCTTCATCTTCGGCTAAGTTGATCGGATTTTCAAAGTCATAACTGGCGGTAGCAGAGTCGTTACCAGTGAGATCCAGAGTGGATTGAAACCTGTATAGGTGAGTGTGTGTAAATATAGCTGTTTTTCAATATATAGAGAAAGAAAGAAAGGGAGCACAAGATTTGAAATGCGAAAAACGTCCAATGTCTTTATTCATGATATATGGAAATGACAGTTAATAAGCCCTCACAAATGAAGCCAACGGTGCCCCGGGTAAGACACCGGGCCATAAAGTTTCAATTTATTGTTTATTACAAATTAAAGAAACAAAGGAATTCATTACTGCGTAACAAAAGTAACAGGCATGTGATCTTTTGCGGTCCAATTGGTCAGTCCACCATCAGTCGTCGGGTAGATCCAGCTATCGAACTCTGATTCCTCCACATCGCCTTCTATAGCATTCACCCCCGGGTTGGTGATGATCACGGGAGGTCTTCCGATCCTAGCTTTACGCACAGCCCTCTGAGCCTCTTTCTCGATCACAGCCCGGACATCCTTCAAGGAAGCCATCTTCAAAGGAGAACCCTCTTCAGTCACTGCTTCTACTGCTGCCAATGTTGGAGGTACCTCTTCAAAATGTTGAAAGGGGGTTTCAATAAACTCCCCGTCCATCTCAATATACCGGAACGAGTTCATATGACTAACCATATATTCTTCCCCCCCCCCCCCTGCACAGTGACAATCTTCCCTCTGTCAGGGTACTTGAGCTTCTAGTGTAGAGTGGAAGTCACTGCCCCAGCTTTATGAATCCAAGGTCGACCCAGCAAACAGGAATAAGATGGACGAATATCCATCACATAGAACGTTGAGTCAAATACTTGAGAACCCACACGAATAGGAATGTCCACCTCACCATGAACCATCCTCTTTGACCCGTCAAAGACTCGGACAATGATGTTACTAGGCTTCAACTCCAGGCCCTCACAATCCAACCGGTCTAAGGCCTTTTTGGGCAATACATTCAGGGAAGAACTGGTGTCTACCAACACGTGCGCAAGAGTAGTGCCCCTGCATTCTATGGAGACATGCAGGGCATCATTGTGGTTCTTTCCCTTGGCGGTAAGATCAGCATCCGAGAAACCCAAACCATTGTCATCGGTCAAGTTGGCCACACAGTCAGTGAATTGATCTGCAGATGTCTCTTGTGGCACATGGGCCGTCTTCAGAAATGAAATCAGGGCCTTGGCATGGGCCTCTGAGCATAGCAGCAGTGATAGCATGGAGATCTTGGAGGGGGTATGCCCCAGCTGTTCAACGACATTGAAGTCACTCTTCTTAATGATTTTAAGGATTTCCTCCATCTCTTGCTGGGAGGCTTCAACATTGACAGTCTTCGGTGCCTCCATCCGGGCAGGCACATCATCAATCCCTTTGCCCCGAGTGTCAGATGACTCGGCAGCAGGGGAAGCAACTTGATCAGAAGGGGGAACAGGCGCACTTGTAGGTGTTATTATAAGAGGTCTTCGGATAACTGGTGGCGCAATGTCAGGCGAGAAGAGCCTGCCACTGCGAGTAACTTTGGCGGGACCAGTGATGTTGCTGATACCGGTACCGATGTTGAACTCCTGCTTCACTCCAAGCACATATACATCTGCCCCATAGTGCCATGGGACAGCCTTGTCAGATTCGTAGGGGAGGGGCCCCGGAACAGTAATAATGATGGGTGCAACAGACATGATCTTGACTGGCTTCCTCGGGGGAGCCTTGGTAGGATTATTGAAAATTGTGACGACAGATACTTCTTCAGCGGGAAAAAATGGAACAACGGTATTCTTGAACAGAATTTCCTTGCTATCCATCAGGCTTTGGATGCCTGACTTCAGCAACGGGCAACCAGTAGGGGAAACGGCACACAGAAGGCAACCCTTGCTACAACCCGAAAATAAACCGGCCAGCAACAGGTTCCTCTTAACAGTCAACAGAGGGGTAGCAACATCATCCACATAAACGGCATACAAGTCTTCCTCAATGACATTTACTTCATGTTGGGGCATAGGAGCAGTCACAATGTTGGGACTCTCAGGTGCCTCAAACTGTATTTCCTTCGCATCAATAAGGTCTTGAACCTTATTTCTCAGGGCCCAACAATCATCAGTAGAATGCCTCGGGATATCAGAGTGATAAGCACAGCGGGAATTTGGATTATACTTCGGAGAGGTTGTATTCACCACCTTCAGAGCCTCTCTGACGGTCACCAAGTTGGTTGATAGCATCTGCGGCAAGATCTGTGACAAGGTCATACTCAGCCGAGTGTATTCTCTTCTGGGTCTCTCACCCCTTGGTTGGTTGGGTTACCGAGGAGCGGCAGCAGGCTTTACAATTACCACCGCGTTGACAGCTTGGCGGCGTTCTGGTTTGTCCTGCCTCATAGGCCCATACACAGCACTGGCTTCCTTTTTAAAAGGTTTCTTCTCAGAACTTGAGGACGCACCTTTCTGAATCTTTCCTGATTTCATGCCAGCCTCTATCCTTTCCCCAGTCAGAATGAGATCTGTGAACCCTGCAGATGAATTGTCAATGAGATGATTGAAGAACGGCCCGGATAGGGTCCCCAAGAACATGTCCACTAGCTCACGGTCGGTTAATAGTGGCTGCACCCTGCCAGCCAGGTCCCTCCATTTCTGCGCATACTCTTTAAAACCTTCTCCCGATCCTAGCGATATACCCTGGAGTTGGGTACGTGTAGGAGCGAGGTCGGCATTATACTGATACTGCTTGTAAAAAGCAGTAGCCAACTCCTCCCAGTTACGAACCTTGGTTCCATCCAGCTGATAGAACCATTCGAGATGAGTCCCTGAAAGACTCTCCTGGAAGAAGTGGATCCACAAGTTCTTGTCCACAGTGTATGGCTGAATCTTCCGCACATAAGATCTGAGATGTAGCTTGGGGCAGGACGCCCCATCATACTTTGCGAAAGATGGTGCTTTGAACTTGTGTGGGATTACCACACCAGAAGATAGACCCAAGTCTCCAAAATCCAAACCAGGCACTTGTTGAATTTCCATGGCATTCAGACGGTCTTCCAACTGCTTATACTTGTCTTTGGCTGGAGGATACTGTTCCTCATTAAAATCAGTCTCGTTGTCAGAGACCACCGGACTAGGAAATCTTCCCCCCTGGGGACTACCTTTTCCCACAGAAGAACCGGCTTGATCAACCTCATTCTGCAGTGTGTTACCAAACCTCCGGCCCGTGTTAAACATTACCGTTCTCTTCTTCTTCTTCTTGACCAGCAGAGCCTTCAACTCCTCTTGACCTTGGGCCAAACTCATGATTAGCTCTTGGAATTGGGCGTTCTGAGCCTGAAGGGCCTTGATGGACTGCTCGGTAGATGATTCAGGGTTCATGATGCTGAAATAAACAGCGAAGAACATTAAGCAACCTGAAAAGAAGAGTACCTGCTATGCACATGATGAATGGGATGCGTATGATTTATGTTTTCAAAGACAATCGAGAATCAACTTTGTAAACAAAAAGGAACACACTTCATTAGATTCAACTTTGAAATTTAAATTGTTCAACAGGTTGCCCTTAGGCGTTATATAAAATGGAAATACTAAAAAGGGAAATAAAAGCTGTAAAAGAAAATCAAAGTTCATCATTGATCCCAGGGTCTCCTCTTCTCAGTACGGATGTAGTCATTCAAGGCCCGCTCGTTCTCCAATTGCTTGGTCAGCTTCTGGATCTTCAATTCCTTCTTGTTGAACTTTTCCCGATAAGAATCTCGTTCTTCTCGCAGTTGCACCCAAGACCTCTTTAGTGTATCAATATCAGTAGGTATCTGAGGAGGGAGAACAGTTGGAGGAACCCCATCTTTATCAGGATACTCAAGAATGATGGGTCTGACAGCTTCGTATGGCATACCTAACTTCTGAGCACGGATGCAGACCCATTTGTAGTAGGCTTCCATAGGTAGAGAAGTCTTTGGTCCCAACTCTTGTGGGTCAGCTTTGTGAATTCTGTCCCAAGCCTTGATGAACCTACGACGCAGCTCGTCACTATCTACCTGAAACTCAAAACTGATGTGAGGCGCCAACATCTCATGAGGCCCTGCTCTTCTGGCTCTTCCAAACTGACGGAGAGCTAGACATGTATTATAAGAGATCCCTCCTTGGGTAGCAATCAAAGGGACATTAGGATATTCACCGCAATGATCAATAACAACTACCTCATCCAAACCTCTGAGAGTCCAAATGATGTCATAATCAGTGAGAGACATTAACCTATGAGCCCAAACTCTTCCTTCTTTGTTCTTCAGCATGAACTTAGGGAGGTGCGAAATAAACCACCTCACTAGCAACGGGATGCAACACCACAGAGTTCCTCGTCTTCGGGCAGTACGGGCATAAAGTTGTTGCAGGATATCACCCAAGAGAGTGGGCACAGGGTTCCGAGACATGAAGATCCTTATGGCAGTGACGTTAACAAAGTTGTCAGGATTAGGAAACAAGACTAGACCATAGATTAAGAGAGCCAGAATGTCTTCGTACGCCCTAAAGTCCAGGTCATTCCAGAAACTGTTAGCCTTACCAATCAGAAACTTGGCCAAGAAACCCTTAACTTTGCTTCTAGTCACCCAGTTGTCCATTACCTCCTTGTGGGTCAAAGGAAGAGCTGCAGCAATCTCCTCAAGTCTAAGGGTCTTTTCCCAACCAGTGTAGGGAGTCTGATCCAAGATAGGGATACCAAGCAAATCAGAGAACTCTTCCAGGGTAGGGACCAGTTGGAAGTCTTGAAAGGTGAAGCACTGGTACAGAGGGTCATAAAACTGTGTCAGGACACTCATCAGTTGTTGGTCCCACTTTGCCGTGACTAAACTGAGAAGAGAACCATGCCTCTGGATGAAGGAAGTAGTATTTGGAATTCTGCTAACCAACTCTCCAAGCAACTCAGGTGGGTGAACAAAATTGAACCGAATAGTATTCCTTCGCATAGGCATCATGTTGTCCTACAAAACAGAGCAAAGGTGAAACCCTCTTGTCTTTGAAATGGTCAGTCCTTACGCAGGATGCATGCAATGTTATGATGGCATGATGTTATGATAAGGCACACCACAAGTATTCACAAAGGCAAACATGATAAGGCACACAAGTCACACAAGACAGCCCTTAGAGTTTAGGCCAGCACGGGGTCTAGGTATTACCCTCTTTCAGTTTATAGGTTAAGACATGTCCTATCAGAAGTAACCGGGTTCCAGAGGATCCCAATATCACTGACTACCCTCAATCGGTCATAACTCCAGCATCGCAATCTTTTCTTGCGGCCAGAACCATCGCGAGAGTTTAGCCTCAATGGGTGTAGCATACTACTACTATTCTATTGGCCAAGTTGGGTCATTTAAGGTTCTAAGGTCGGTTGGTGCTTAATGACTCCTCAGAAGACCCATATTCTCCTCGTTGCGACACAAGGGATATCAGTACAGACCAAGGTGCCACACCAACGTAGCCACTGCTTCACCCATGTCGGTCTACGCCGGAGAGGTCCCTCACAGCTTATGCTACCTAACAGGGTATCCCCATATCCGGGTTAGGATCTATGTAACTCCGATGCAGCCCACAATAATAAAGCAAACAAGCACAACAATTGAAAACACAAGTGATCTTAGTCCTAAGGTACACCTCACTTTATAAATATTCCCCAGCAGAGTCGCCAGTTCTGTGATCGGTGGATCTGGAACTGACTGTTTAAAGCTGGTTCGCGAAATGTCGCGGAAGCAAGAGTCGCCACCGTCTTTTATTTTCTCCAACATGGACAGGACAAAAGCACAGCAAAATTCCTTATGAGATAGTTTCTCGGTTCGGGAGGTAGATTTATAGAAAGGGAAGGTATTAGCACCCTTTCTATCCATGGTTATCCATGGGCTCTTAGATACTTGCTCATTTGTGTTTTCAAAATGTTTGCTTTTCAATTGTGAGTGAGTTTGAAAAAGTTTCGTTTAAAAGTTTCAAATCGACTCTTGTATCAGTCCTCAAGAGTGTTTGAAAAATTGTTTTGAAAGCTTTTTGAAAAGTGTCAGTGTGAAAAGAGTTTTTGATTTGTTTTTTTTTGAAATAGAGCAAGTATCTATGAGTCATCTACCTACCCTAAGGAATTAGGTTGTGTAAATGTCCTTAAGGTAGTGCCATCCCACCATTGAGAGGTAGGTAGCACCACCGTTGGAGGTATTCGGGTCAATTCGTGTTTGGGGACAGTGTGGTCACCAGAGCAACAGTAGGACACCTTAGAATCTACCCTTATGCCATTGATCCCTTTTTAATTCGAGGCAACTTTTCCGAGGCAACTTGTTTTGAGGCATATGGATCAACGGACATAAGGACTTACTAAAATGTCCTATACTCGACGACCACGTTTCGAGGGCAAGCAACAGTGAGGCGTACCCTAAGAGTGGTGTGTGAATTTGTGTGTTATTTTCAAGTTATGTTTTATCTTGTACATGTATCATGGTGATCTACGCATTGTTTTTAATTAGTCATTCATTCTTTCATGCAATTATAATTTAAAAGTGCGGAAATTTAAATGCGGAAAGTAAAATCCTACGCTATTACAAGGCGCGGGTCTATACATCGCCAAATTAACAAAGACCCGTTTTAATAAAAATGCGGAAAGTAAATAAATTCCTAATTACTATTACATGGCTTGAACAGTTACATAATATTCGAAAGAAAATAAATAAGAATAAATGCGCGAAGAGAAATTAGAATCGAATGTTCGGGGGCGTTGAACCCTTTTGAAATTAAATTGAAATTAGAAAAGCTAATTAATTATTAAATTAAAGAAAAGAAATGTTTTTAGGTTTTTGTTTTGTATTTATGAAATAAAGAAAATTAATTAGAAGTTAAATGAAACCCTAGTTCTAAGTATTTTTAATTATAAAAGAAAGGTTAAAGTTTAAAACCTAATTTACACTAATTATTTTACATATTTAATTACAAAGATATTTAATAATTAATAGTAATAATAATGAGAAAATTATTTATTTAAAGAAAAAAAGAAAGATAAAAAAGTTAGAAACCCTAATTTCTATATATTTTATTTATTTAAGAAAAAGTGTTAAAATTGAAAAAAACCTAATTTATTAAACTAAATTATTATTTAAAGTTTATTTACAAAAATATTTACTAAATAAATTAATTGACATATTTTAATTTCTGATATTTTTATTATGAAAATTAATTTTATGGTGAAAAGAAATAATTAAAACATTAAAAAGAATTTAAAGAAAATCAAATAAAAATAAAAAATAATGCAAACCATGGGGGGGGGGGGGGGGTATCAGGCCCTTTTTGGAGGTTTTTGAAGCAATTTGGCCCATTGAATCAAGCCCTTTTTGACTTTCTGTGCTTGCATGTGGAGTGGTTGACCCAGGTGTATGGTGATCTTCACGTTTTGGCCATCAGATTGAAGCTCCTGGACACTTGGCAGGCACAAGCATGAACGTGCATGATGGACTTTGGATGAAGTGTTACGCTGGAACACCTTAAGACAAAAATTATTAAGCGTTTGGGGGGACCTGGGAATCGAACCCAGGTCCCAGTACCTGCAGGACACATCAGCTACCTACTGCACCAGCGCGTTTCTTTGTTACTATTATAGAACATAAATAATATATATGAAAAAAAGTATTATGCTGAAACAATCAAAAAAACGCGCCAATGTTCAAATCCTCCAACCACGCTCAGACACCTCAGCGTCTTCTTCACATTTGTACCTGTAACATAAGCAAATAGCGGGGGTTTTAAACCCCCACTAAACACAACCTGCAAAAATAGCGAATAGCACATGCTTTAACATAAATTGAGCGCGAGGTCATGAATGGCTTCGTCTTGTTGCAACGAGTTTAATGGCATAGGTTTGAATGTCCAATTTTACCACATGAGGGAAACCCTAATTTAAAGCTTCTGAAACCCTAAAACACGTCCATGGAAGATCTGGCTACAGGAAGTATTAGTTCAATTAATTGCTACCAATGGCTTCAGAACATCAAGATTAGTAAGAATCAATGATTAAAACTCATGAATAATGTATGTAAATTAAAAAACGATTAGGGGAAAGTTCAAGAAAAGTGTGATGTCGTTCTACCAATTCTTTGAGTGTGGAGGCGTGTTCTTGATTGCAACATGTTCCTAGCAATGTCAGGAAGACAATGGACAAGCTTTTGGACCTTGAATCGCCTTGTAGCTATGTTTTCAGATTTCAATTTTTGATGAACTTTTGCAAATTGGTATGCAGCCTCTTGAGCAATTTTTCGTGTCTAATGGAATAGGGTTATGCTGTGCATATGTATTTGAGTGAAATTAGGTTAAAACCAGGCCCATGGATTCATGCATTCATGTTTTGAATATTTGATTCTTCCATATCTTCTTTTCAATCTTTTTCCATGCCAATCATGCCAATTATGGAAGATTTTGTCCCTTGAGAAGGTGCACGAGATATTTAGCTCATAATGAATGAATTGGCTGCACAAAAAGATTTGATAAGTGTTATTTGATATTTTTTTTCATATTTAAATTTAATTAAATGAATTAATAATAATAAAATTCAAATAATTAATCAAACATGAGAAAATAACTCCCTTAGAGGTCAATGGGTCGTGCATAGCCTTTGGGTAATGATTCATGAAAGAAATTGAGGCCCATTAGCATTTTTGAAGCCTTTTGTGCAAAGTTGACTTTTCAAAATTCCCAAAAATTTCCCAACTTCTACAAGGCATATCTTGCTCAATTTTGAAGTTATGATCATGTTCTTGGACATTTTGGAAAGTTCTTGAAGTCCTCTAACCAATTCCTTTGGTCCCATGTCATTTTTATTTACCAATCTTAAGTTATGGTCTTTGACTTAAAGTGCCTTTTTGTTGACTTTTGAAAATGACCTATAATGTTGAAATTGATAACTTTTTGTGAGAGCATTTCTTGGACTTGAAGTGTGAAGATGAGTTGTAGGAAATGTCATTCTATTCAAAATGAGCTTTGGATGGGATTTTTCTGATAAACCATGAAGAAGTTATGCCTTAGTCAATTTGCAGTTGACTTTTTCAACTGTCCAAAAATAGAAACTTTTGCATCTTGAGACTTTTTGAGCCATGCTTTGAGAATCATGATCAAGAATTGATCAAATGATGTTTGTGGCTTCAAAATAAGATGTTGACCAAAAATTTTGACTTTTGACTGTCAAATGACCATTTTGCCCCTACAGTTGACTGTAGGGCAATTAGGGTTTTTGACTGTGCAATTTGATGCTGTGAGTCTTGAAACTTGACATATGAATGCTTGACAATGTATGTAGGCATATGGGACTTGATTGGACCCTTGGAAACTTCAATTTCTTTGCCAGAACCAAAACCCTAATTTTGACTGTGTTAGGAGGCAATTGGACTGTGCAACCTTTGAGAGATTTTGAATCTTGATCTTGGAAAATCTTGAAGAATATGGGAGGGAAAATTTTGGGGTACAACATTGACAGATGCCGGAGAGTTTGTTAAATCCTGGGCTGATGTTGAAGAGTAGAGTTCTTCGTTTCCGCTGGGGATGATGAACGAAGATGATTGCGAGAATAAACCGGTAGGAGAAGATGACTCCTTTGGGGAATAAACCTGGTGAAGAGATTACTCTGCAGGGAATTACTCTGTGGAGAAGAGGTGCTTCATTGAGATTTTAACGATAAACTCCGCTGGGGATTCCGTTGATAAGCTTTGTTGGGGATTTTGATGATGAACTCCGCTGGGGGATAGAAAGAACTTCGCTGAGGATGATCTTTCTATTGCAACTTGCTGAGGATAACCCAGTTAGACTCTGGTGGGGGGTAACCTTTGTATTCTGCAGGGGACAAGCTTCCAGAATCTATTGGGTAAGATGATTCAACTCTGGCAGGGAAGCTTTTCAGACTGCGTTGGGAAATGGTTCCACTGAGGGTATCATGTATTCTGCCGGGGAACAATCCTATATTTCTGTCGAGGAATATTAAGACTGCCGGGGATGCTTGTTGAGGAATATCTGTATACTCCGCTGAGGAATATTAAGATTTACTGGGGATACCCAACTTGTTCAGGACTGATGGTAGACCAACACTGCTTGGGGGGGAGAGTATTGCTGACTTGCTGGGGATACTGTGCCTTTTTAGGGCTGATGGGAGATCAACTCTGCTTGGGGAGAGTGTTGTTGAATCTTGTCTTACTCTACAGGGAGTGAGGGTATCTTGGTCATGTTCTTCAGCTGAACTTACCTTGGTACCTCGGTGGACAGAGCAACTAGATCGCTTAGACAATCCTTAGGTCAATTGCAGCTCGAAGACCCATGATGCATGCTTCATACTCTGCCATGTTGTTGGTGCAGTTGAAACATAGTCGGGCAGTAAGCGGAGTATGAGAGCCTTTAGGGGATATGATCACAGCGCCAATGCCATTACCCAAAGCGTTTGAGGCTCCATCAAAGTGCATAGACCATCGGGATCCTTCCTCAGGTCCTTCATCCGGTCCAGGTACTTCACAATCAGTTACTACCATGATATTCTCGTCTGGAAATTCAAAGTTCATTGACTGGTAATCATCCACTGCCTGATGTGCCAAATGGTCGGCCAATACACTTCCCTTGATTGATTTTTGAGTCGTGTACTGGATGTCAAATTCAGTCAAGATCATCTGCCATCTTGCTATTCTTTCGGACAAGGCAGGCTTTTCGAAGATATACTTGATTGGATCCATATTTGAAATCAACAGAGTAGTGTGAGTCAACATATATTGTCTCAGCCGGCGAGCAACCCATACCAAAGCGCAGCAAGTTTTCTCGAGCAGTGAGTATCGGATCTCACAGTCGGTAAACTTTTTGCTAAGGTAATAAATAGCATACTCTTTTCGGCCAGACTCGTTATGTTGACCCAGCACACATCCCATTGAGTTGTCAAGCACTGTCAAGTATAAGATTAGAGGTCTCCCTTCAACCGGTGGCATAAGAATGGGTGGCTCTTGGAGATACTATTTGATTCTTTCGGAAGCGGCCTGACATTCATCGTTCCAACGTACCACTTGATCTTTCTTCAGTAGCTTGAAGATTGGTTCACAAGTACCAGTTAGGTGTGAGATGAATCGGGCAATGTAGTTCAGCCGTCCTAGAAAGCCTCTGACTTCTTTCTCTATCTTGGGAACTGGCATCTCTTGTATGGCTTTCACTTTGGCAGGGTCCACTTGAATACCTTTGTCGCTCACGACGAAGCCTAGCAATTTTCCAGATCTTACCCCGAAGGTGCACTTGTTCGGGTTTAATCTCAGTTTGTACAACTTCAACCGGTCAAACAGCTCCTGTAGATGGTCAAGGTGTTCCTCCTCAGTTTGGGATCTTGCAATCATATCATCGACGTATACTTCAATCTCATGATGGATCATATCATGAAACAAAGCAACCATGGCACGTTGGTAGGTTGCCCCAGCATTTTTCAACCCAAAAGGCATGACCTTGTAACAAAAGGTGCCCCACTGAGTAACAAAAGTGGTCTTCTCCATGTCTTCGGGAGCCATCTTGATTTGATTATAACCGGAGAAACCGTCCATGAAGGAGAATACCTTATGCTGAGCAGTGTTGTCAACCAGAACGTCGATGTGAGGTAGAGGGAAGTCATCCTTGGGGCTTGCCCTGTTCAGATCTCTGTAATCAACACACATTCTGACCTTACCATCTTTCTTCCGTACCGGAACCACATTGGCGACCCACTGAGGGTAAGAAGTCACTGCTAGAAAACCGGCATCAAATTGTTTCATAACCTCGGCTTTGATTTTCTCGGACATCTCTGGACGCATACGGCGAACCTTCTGTTTTACCGGAGGGTATTCTTCCTTAGTAGGCAGGTGATGAACCACAATGTCGGTATCCAACACAGGCATATCTTCGTAAGACCAGGAAAAGATTTCTTTGAGTATGTTTGTACAAAGGAGACAATCATCCTAGTAAGAGGATTCTGTCGTAAATATTGAAAGATTTATACAAAATAAAGGATGGCTATGTGAAATAATTCCATGGGATTCCATTCCGCCATAGCTTTCACAACCCTGAATATCTGTCCATTCAATGCTTTACTTGACGATGACTGGATTGATCAGAAGCCTGGAACCGGTTGATGAAGAGATTGTCTTTGAAGTGGTCCGACGAGACATAGTCATACGCTTCAATTCCCTAACTTTTGCCTGAATCGCCCTTTCGGGTTTTCGATCCACCGGGAAACCCCTTTTTGCCCAAGCCGCCCTTTCGGGTTTTCGACTTGCCGGGTGTACAGATTTTTTTCGTTTTTATCCCTAATTTTTGCCTGAACCGCCCTTTCGGGTTTTCGGTTCACCGGGATGCCCATTTTTGCCCAAGCCGCCCTTTCGGGTTTTCGACTTGTCGGGTTATTTTATGCGTAGTATCTTTTGACTATGTCTGCGTTCGCAGGGTGCGGCAAATCGTCGCCGTCCATGGTGGTCAGAATCATTGCACCACCAGAAAATATGCTTTTGATCACAAATGGTCCTTCATATGTAGGAGTCCATTTTCCCCTGGGATCACTTTGCGGCAAGATAATCCGCTTGATTACAAGATCCCCGACTCGATACACTTGACGTCTGACTTTCTTATTGAAGGCCTTGATCATCCGCTTTTGATACGTCTGACCATGGCATATAGCAGCAAGTCGCTTCTCGTCGATCAGATTGAGTTGATCAAGTCGGGTCTGCATCCAATCATCTTCATTCAAACCTGCATCCTTCATAATTCTTAGAGAGGGGATCTGGACTTCCATAGGCAAAACAGCTTCCATGCCATAAACCAAAGAAAATGGGGTTGCCCCAGTTGAAGTACGTGTCGTCGTACGGTATCCATGCAGAGCAAACGGTAACATCTCATGTCAGTCTTTGTAAGTGACTGTCATTTTCTGAATGATCTTCTTAATGTTTTTGTTCGCAGCTTCAACAGCACCGTTCATCTTCGGCCGATAGGGAGATGAATTGTGATGATAAATCTTGAACTGTTCGCATAATGCAGTGATCATTGTGTTATTCAGATTTGCACCGTTGTCCGTGATGATCCTGTCTGGAACACCATACCGACATATGAGATTTTGCTTGATAAAGCGAGCAACCACATTTTTGGTGACAGAGGCGAAGGAAGCTGCTTCGACCCATTTAGTGAAGTAGTCAATGGAAACCAGGATGAAGCGATGTCCGTTGGAAGCCGTGGGCTTGATCTCTCCAATCATATCAATGCCCCACATTGCAAAGGGCCACGGAGCAGTCAGGACGTTGAGGGGAACCGGAGGAATATGAACTTTGTCAGCATAGACTTGACACTTGTGACAAGTACGGGAATGTTGATGGCAGTCAGCTTCCATGGTAGACCAGTAATAGCCTGCCCTTAGGATCTTCTTAGCCATTGTATGCCCGCTCAAGTGAGTGCCAAATGTGCCACTGTGTATATCAGTCATGATCAACTCTGCTTCAGCTTTATCCACACATCGGAGTAATACACAATCATGGCTTCGTTTGTAAAGGATATCGTTGCTCAGGAAGAACTTAGCAGCGAATTTCCTTAAGAACTTCTTGTCATTTACGGAAGCTCCTTCAGGATAATCTCTAGTCTCGAGATACCTTTTGATTTCATGGAACCAAGGTTGTTCCACTACTTCTTCGGTATTAATCTCGTGGCAATGCGCCGGTTCATCCATTCGCTTGATGGTGATTTGGGGAACCTCGTTTTCCCAATTGAGTTTAAACATGGAGGACATTGTGGCTAGAGCATCGGCTAACTGATTCTCTTCTCGCGGGAAATGCTCGAAGGTAATTTGCTCGAAATGCGGCAACAATGTCAGGACATGTTCTTTGTATGGGATAAGATTAGGATGCTTGGTATCCCAATCTCCTTTGATTTGGCTGATGACCAAAGACGAGTCCCCAAATACGACCAAAGATTTGATCCCCAAGTCTATAGCAGCCTCGAGACCAAAGATGCAAGCTTCATACTCAGCCATGTTGTTTGTGCAGCTGAAACAAAGTCGGGCCGTGAAAGGAGTGTGACAACCTTCCGGAGAAATGAGTATTGCGCCAATACCGTTTCCAAGTGCATTTGAAGCACCATCAAAGTACAGGGTCCATCGGGATCCCTTTTCGGGTCCGTCATACGGTCCGTCACTTTCAACGTTGTCCAAATTCATGATGTCCTCATCTGGGAAGTCAAATCTCATGGGTTGATAGTCTTCGATAGCCTGATGAGCCAGATGGTCAGCTAGTACACTCCCTTTTATAGCTTTTTGGGTGGTGTACTGGATGTCATACTTGGTTAAGATCATTTGCCATCTAGCTATCCTTCCAGATAAAGCGGGCTTCTCGAAGATATACTTGATAGGGTCCATTTTGGATATTAACAAGGTAGTATGGGTCAGCATATACTGTCTTAGTCGGCGAGCAGCCCATACCAAAGCGCAGCAAGTTTTCTCGAGCAGTGAGTAGCGAGTCTCACAGTCGGTAAACTTTTTACTAAGGTAATAAATAGCATGCTCTTTTCGACCAGACTCGTCATGCTGGCCCAAAACACACCCCATTGAGTTATCCAAGACGGTCAAATACATGATCAACGGTCTTCCTTCGACGGGTGGCATCAGAATAGGAGGTTCTAGCAAATACTCCTTGATTCTATCAAAAGCAGCTTGACAATCGTCGTTCCATTCCACTACCTGATCTTTTTTCAAGAGTTTGAAAATTGGCTCACAGGTAGAAGTCAGATGTGAGATGAATCTGGCAATATAGTTTATGCGCCCCAAGAATCCTCTAACCTCCTTTTCAGTACGGGGAGCAGGCATCTCTTGTATTGCTTTCACTTTTGCCGGATCGACTTCAATGCCTTTGTTGCTTACAATGAATCCCAGGAGTTTACCAGACCTAACTCCAAAAGTGCATTTGCTTGGATTCAGCCTGAGCTTGTACTCTTTTAACCTGGCGAACAGCTTCTCCAGATGTTCAAGGTGTTCTTCCTCTGTTTGTGATCGAGCTATCATATCGTCTACGTAAACTTCAATCTCATGATGTATCATGTCATGAAATAAAGCTACCATGGCGCGTTGATAAGTTGCCCATGCGTTCTTCAGCCCGAACGGCATCACTTTGTAACAGAAAGTGCCCCATTGTGTAACAAAAGTTGTTTTCTCCATATCCTCGGGAGCCATTTTGATTTGGTTGTAGCCCGAGAATCCGTCCATGAAGGAAAACACTTTATGCTGAGCTGTATTGTCGATTAAGATGTCAATATGAGGTAGCGGGAAATCATCTTTAGGGTTGGCCCTATTCAAATCCCGGTAGTCCACACACATTCTGACTTTGCCATCTTTCTTTGGTACCGGTACAATGTTAGCGACCCATTGAGGATAGGACGTAACAGCCAGGAAGCCAGCATCGAATTGCTTCATTACTTCTGCTTTGATCTTTTCGGACATGTCAGGCCTCATTCGGCGAACTTTTTGCTTGATTGGTGGACAGTCTTCTCTTGTGGGGAGACGGTGAACCATGATGTCTGTGTCTAGACCCGGCATGTCTTCATAGGACCAAGCGAAGATTTCAACATACTCATTCAGCAACTGTACCAAGCGCTCCTTGACTTTTGGTTCCAGGTTGGCACCCACTTGCACCTCCTTCCGATCCTCCTCGGTTCCCAAGTTAACAGCTTCCAATGGTTCTTCATACGGTAAGATGGCCCTTTCCTCTTGTTGCAGAAGTCTGGCTAGTTCTCCGGGTACTTCACAACCTTCGTCATCTTCATACTCGGCTAGATTGACCAGATCTTCAGAGTTATTGAAAGATACAGCAGAATAGTCACCCATGGAATCCGGAGTGGATGGGTACCTGCATTGGTGAGTGTGGGTGTGTGTAAGGGATAGCCATCCTTAAACAAAAAATGCAAAAGGAAAGAAAATGAACATAAGCAGTTTATCAAATGAAAAACGTCCAATGAATCATTAAACATGGCATATGAATATGAACAATAGTCAAAACCCTTACAAGTGGACCTACATGCCCCGGGCAAGGCAGGAGGTGAAAAGATAGTGTACGGATTGTTTGAAAGTAAAATATTACAGACCAAATAAGAAATTCTTAACAGATAAATTACTGATGAATAAAAGTGATGGGGACAAAGTCTTTAGCCTCCCAATTGCCCAATCCTCCTCTGACAGTTGGATAAATCCACTCTTCAATGTTGCTTTCCTTGTCTTCATCTTCCAGGGCGTTGATTCTGTAAGGAGAAATTTTGACTGGCGCTCTTTCAATCTTTGACTGGCGCATAGCTTTTTGGCCAGCGGCTGTGAAACCTAATCCAAACTTTTCAGTCTTATGCGGAAAGTCGGGTAACCGCCCCCACGCTGAATTCTTCCCTTCTTTGATTGCGGCTCTTGCATCCTCCAGAGATGCCATCCTGGCCATCTGCCTCGGGGTCTTGGCTGTCAACTTTGCTACTACTATTTCAGGAAGAACTTCTTCGAAATGTTAAAACGGTGTCTCAATGAACTCTCCTTCAACCTCCACATACCGGAAAGAATTTAAGTGGCTAATCATGTACTCTTCTTCGCCGTGGACAGTGATGATCTTTCCCTTGACAGGATATTTCAGCATCTGATGCAAGGAGGAGGTGACTGCCCCAGCATGATGTATCCAAGGTCTACCCAGCAGGCAAGAGTATGATGGACGGATGTCCATTACATAGAAAGTGGATTTAAACACCTCAGTACCTATCTTGATGGGAATTTCAACCTCTCCGTGGACCATTCTTTTCGACCCATCGAAAGCTCTGACGACAATATCACTCGGCTTCAATTCCAACCCTTCGCAATCTAGCCGGTCCAAGGCCTTCTTAGGCAAAACATTCAGTGACGAACCGGTATCAACCAAAACATGTGCAAGGGTGGTTCCGCGACACTCGATTGAAATATGCAAAGCATCATTGTGGTTTCGGCCTTTAGGGGTTAGGTCGGCATCAGAAAAACCTAATCCATTGTCCGCAATCAGGCTAGCCACGCAATGTTGAAATTGGTCCGCAGAGGTTTCCTGGGGCACATGAGCTGCCTTCAGAAACTTAATCAAAGCTTGAGCGTGCGCTTCTGAGCAAAGCAATAGTGCCAGCATGGAGATCTTGGAGGGGGTTTGCCCCAACTGTTCCACCACATCGTAATCACTTCTCTTGATTATCCTCAAAATCTCGTCCATTTCTTTCTTGGAGGCTTCCGGGATCACCAAGGGTTGAGCCCTCGTCCTGACGGGCTCATCTTGTATTCCCTTTCCTTTATCAGCAATGGTAGGAGAGACAGCACTAGGAACAATAACTTCTTCAATCAAAGGAGTTCGAGCAGAGAGCTTTACTGGTGCAGGGATGGCTTCTTTAGCTGATGAGGGTCCAAAGACTGCTCTTGGAGGGGCAATCTCTGGAGAAAATATTCTCCCGCTCCTGGTCATTTTGCTGGTGCCCGCAATGTTACTAATGCTGGCTTCTTCATCATCCAAACTTTCTTCAATTACTTCGACTTGCTTGATACCATGGTAGTAGATGTCACCACCATAGTTCCAAGGTATCGACTTCTCAGAAACATAGGGAACAGGCCCTGGCATCGTTATCTTTAAAGGAACAGATTTTGCAGCTGGTGTAATCTTAACTGGCTTTTTGACGGCCTTGGAAAGATTGGCGTGAATGGTTATGATTGAGACATTTTCAACATGAACTGGAACAGCAGAAACTTTTTCGAACAAAATTTGTCGGCTATCCATAAGGCCTTGGATGCCTTTCTTTAATAGCGGACAATCAAACGGCAGAGAGTGGCAACAGTAGCAGTCTTCTTTACATCCCGGGAAGATCCCGGCCCTTAACAAATTCAACTTAATGGTTAGCAGTGGAGTAGTCAGATCACTGACGTCAGCAACATACAAATCCTCCTCAATGGCATTGATATTTCGGCCGTGCTTCGGCATAGGTGCAGATATCACATTAGGCTTCTCTGGAGCGTCAAACTCTATCTCCTTAGCCTCTATCAGGTCTTGGATTTTATGCTTGAGTGCCCAACAATCATTGGTGTCGTGTCCAACACTGTCTGAATGATAGGCGCATTTAGCATTGGCATGATAATGCGGGGAGGACGTATTTACATTCTTTGGCGCCTCCTTGATGGTGGCAAGATTCAACTTCAATAGATGGGGAAGCACTTGCGTTGGAGTCATATTAATACGGGTGAACTGCCGTTGTGGCCTTTCCACCCGTTGCTGATTTGGTCTGGACTGGTTATAGCGAGGCTGCTCACTCGGAGTGTTTTGAATCATTACGGCCCCCACAGTTGGCCGACGCTCCATCTTCCCTGCTCTTCTCTGAGAATATACCATAGATGTCTCCTTCTTAAAAGGCTTCTTCTCAACACTTGCAGCAACACCCTTCTGAATCTTTCTTGACTTGATGCCAGCTTATATTCTTTCGCCGGTTAAGATCAAATCGGTAAACCCTGCGGAAGAGTTACCAATTAGATGATTGAAAAATGGCCCAGATAGGGTCCCAAGAAACATATCAACGAGCTCACGATCGGTTAAAGGAGGTTGCACCCTGCCAGCCAAATCCCTCCATTTTTGTGCATATTCTTTGAATCCCTCACTTGTTCCTAGTGACATACCCTGAAGTTGGGTACGAGTAGGAGCAAGATCAGAATTATACTGATATTGTTTGTAGAAAGCGGTGGCCAAATCTTCCCAATTTCTGACACTGGTTCCTTCTAGCTGATAAAACCACTCCAACTGGGCTCCCGATAGGCTGTCTTGAAAGAAATGAATCCAGAGATTTTTATCTGCCGTATAGGGTTGAATTTTTCTTACGTAGGACCTGAGATGCATTTTGGGACAGGACAGCCCATCATACCTCACAAACACTGGCACTTTGAATTTTGGGGGAATCACAATTCCGGCAACCAAGCCCATGTCTTCAAAATCCAAACCCGGTACCCTTTGCAATTCCATGGCATCCAATCTGTCTTCTAAACCCTTGTACTTATCATCAGCTGGAGGGTATTGCTGGTCGGAATAATCTTCATCCTCTTCAACCTCTTCCTCCTCCGCATCAGACTCGGAAGGCACCGCAACTCGATCTCTTTTACTAGTCCCTTCATCAGAAGTAGGAGGAAATTCAAGCACTCTCCGAGCTTCTCTGTCAAATCTTCTCCCCAAAGTAGCCACTTCGACCCTCTTCTTCTTCTTTATTGGGTCCTTATTCTCCAGATGAGTCTTGATATCCTCTTGACTTTTAACCAAAGTCATCAAGAGTTGCTGGAACTGTGCATTCTGGGCTTGTAGGTCTTTGACTGTTTGCTCGAGATCCATCCTACTGTAATAAACAACAGATAGATAAGGAAACCTGGAGTGAGACCTGCTTATGCACATGATGAATGGTATGCTGATGTATGCAATGCATTCAAGGATTTAGGACATTCAAAATTGTTTCAGACAAAGAAGAACGCACGTCATATTAATAAGAAGAAATTTATTAGTACATAAATGCCCCATGGGCCAAATGTTACAAAATAAACTTCTTAAGGCAGAAAGACATTGCGCATCCTCTTCGGTGCGATGTAGGTGTTGAGGGCCTCTTGCTCGTGGAGTCGGCGGGTAAGCTCTAGAACCTTCTTTTCACTGTCGTAGTAGCTAGCTTCAAAAGTGTTCTGTTCCTCCTTGAGCTGAATCCAACTTTTCTGCATTTCCTCCCATGATGTAGGCATGTCTGGATGTAGGATAGTGTAGGGAACCTCTCCTTCATTGACGGGCTCTTTAATCATAGGGAGAACATGAGGATAAGGCATCATTAGACTTTGGGCTCGGGCTCGTACCCACTTGAGATAGGGCTCAAGAGGGATGGAGTTCTTGTGTCCCAGAGTCTTGCTATCAACCTTGTTGAGTTTTCCCCAAGCTCTGATGAATCTTTGGCGAAGTCCTTGCGCATCGTTGTCGAAGTCAAAAACTAGGCTAGGAATCAACATGTCATGAGGGCCATCCCTCCGTGCATATCCAAATTGCCTCAAAGCTAGGCAAGGGTTGTAGGTGATACCTCCCCTAATTCCAAGTAAAGGAACATTAGGAAACTCTCCGCAACGATCGACGATGATGACATTTTCTCTGGACCGAGAACACCAATGCACATCAGAATGAGTAAGAGTCATCAATCGTTGGGACCACCTTGTACCTTGGTCATTCTTCAAGACAGATTGTGGAAGGTGCAAAATAAACCACCTTGCGAGGATAGGAGTACAGCACATGAGAACACCCCTCTTTCTCATTGTTCGTGTGTAAAATGAGTGAAGGATGTCCCCAAGCAATGTTGGTATTGGATTTCTGGACAAGAAGATTTTGACGGCGTTGACATCTACCAATTGGTCAGGATTTGGGAACAAGACCAACCCGTAGATAAGGAGTGCCACAATCTCTTCAAAGGCTTGTAGGTCCAATGAGTTCTAACATTCTTGTGCCTTCTCAAACAAGAATTTTGCTAAGAACCCTTTGACGCCACTTCGGGTTTCCCAATGCCCCTTGATGTCGGATGGTTGTAGATGTAATGCTCGAGCAACATCTTCCGGATTTGGTTCCTTTTCCGTACCGTTGAAGGGTAGTTGATTAAGGATAGGGATTCTTAGGAGTTGAGAAAACTCCTCCAAAGTGGGTACCAACTGATAATCAGGGAAAGTGAAGCAGTGGTGAAGAGGGTCAAAGAACTGGAATAGCACTTTCATCATGTCTTCTTCAATGTTGGTGTTGACAAGGCTGAGCAGTCTACCATGTCTTTCACTGAAGGATGAATTTTCCGGAATTCTTGAGGTGATCTCCTTGAGTTGAGGAGAGATTCTCACAAGGTTGACTTGAATGGTATTTCTGCGAGGAATTTCCATGTCCTACGAAACAAGAACAAAGATGAAGATCCAAAACCCTTGAAATGGTTAGTGAATGCATATGATGTTTTATGATGTTTATGATGTATGCACAAAACATATGTACAAGCAAATCACACCAAACCCTAATTTCAGGCTTGCATGGGGTTTCATAGGTAAGTACCCTCTTGAGTGTAGTTGGCTTAAAAACCTGTCCTATAAATAGTAACCGGGTTCTAAGGAACTCAATATCACGGGATTGTTTTCAATGTTCATTGTTTTGGTTTAGCCACTTAACTAGCGACCAAAATATTCCAAGAAAACAACCCTCAATGAGTGTAGTATCGAGTATCTACCAACTTCGGACTGCACCAAAGCCAGTCATCTCACTACCCCTAATAAAAGGCCAAGATGGTCAAGTAGGGTTCTAGGTCATTAGTGCTTAGTGACATCACTCAGCGGCCCCGTACTCTCCTTGATTGAACTCAAGGGTTACCGGTACTCACAAATATGTCGCACCAATATAGCTATTGCTTAGACCGTGTCGGTATACCCCATACAGTTTCCACAACGTATTGCTATCTATGAATGTTTCCCAAAATCCGGGTGGAGGATTGTAAACCCAAACAATAGAGCCAAAGTATAAAGCAAGCAAATCAAACAATTAGTCATGCAAGAGGGTGATCTAAACCCTAAGGTTACTCCACTTTAAAAATTGTCCCCAGCAGAGTCGCCAGTTCTGTGATACGGTGGGAGAACTGACTATGGTTTTGCGTTTGTTTTCGCAAATGTTTCGGTTGAGCAAGAGTCGCCACCGACTTTTTATTTTATCCTAAGGAAAGGTTTAAAAAGTATAGCAAAAACCTTTGAGATTTTTCTTGGGTTCGGGGAGTAGATTATAGAAAGGGAAGGTATTAGCACCCTTTCTATCCATGGTTATCCATGGGCTCTTAGGTACTTGCTTAGATCAACTTGCCTTGGTTTTCAATTGTTTGAAATGGTGCTTGGTGTGTGGTTTTGAAATTTTTTTGAAAAAGATGCCTTGTATAGGCTACCCTTGTAACAATTCTTTACTCGAATGTTTTACAAAAGGTGTTTGTCTTTTTGAAAAGATGTTCCAAGGTTTTTGAAAGTTTGTTTTGAAAGTGTTTGTGAAGTGTGGTTTGAAAATAGGCAAGTGCTTTGTTTTGCAAGTTTGACAAGTACTTAAGAGCTATCTACCCTAAAGTTCTCAAAGATTTTTGTTATGTTTCAACCCTTTTGACAATTTTGTTCCACCATTGCATTTGGTGGACAATCTTGTTTTAGGAGATTTAAAGGGACGGGCGCGGGTCATCGTTTAGACCATAGTTGCAATAGTGTTAAATGTCTTTGGGCAATTTTCTTTAAAAGGGACTTGATCATTCATTTAAGCAACATTTTGAGGGACTATGATCATTTGATTGTTTGTTTTACCCAAAGAAGTTCAACATGCAACATGGCCCAATTATTTGAAGGCAACAAAGTGGAGTACTCTAGGGGTGCAAGTGTGAGATGTGTTGTCCATTTTTCATGCTCATTTATCTTGTATTAGGTCCAACTAATTTGTTCATTTTTATTCGCATACAAAACCCTAATTCTAGCATAGTATGTTTAGAAAGCGATAAAAGTGCGAAATTTAAAATCCTACGCTATTACAACATAATAATATGGGGAGGGGGGTACAATGTTTCAAATGGGGATATTTAGACAAAAAATTGAAACCTAAAACTATTACATCAATTTTGAATTTATATAATTTAATGTACAATAATAAAAATGGAATAAA
This sequence comes from Vicia faba, assembly GCA_948472305.1. Lineage (NCBI taxonomy): Eukaryota > Viridiplantae > Streptophyta > Magnoliopsida > Fabales > Fabaceae > Vicia > Vicia faba. The sequence goes on along the minus strand of OX451736.1, from coordinate 1,266,727,160 downwards.
ATATGTAAGATGCAAAAATGTTTGGTATGTGTATGAAAGAAAGTATTATTTATGTAAAAATAAAAAGAAGATAAAAAGATACTATTTTTGGAGTATTTTTGAATTTAGGGCAAGAACCCTAATTCTATTAAACAAAATGCATTAATTAATCAATTCATATAATATTTATTATTTACATACAAGAATAAAATAAAATATGGTGTATTTGTAAAAAAGACCTTTTTTAGTATTAAATATTAAAAAATATGATATGTACATTTTTTTGGCATTTTACCCTAAATGTATTAATATATATATATATATATATGTATATTTGTATTATTTACAAGATATGTATTATTTAATTAATAATACTTAATATAAAAATAAAAAGGGTATTTTTTATACAAAATATTTTCAGGAAGTAAAAATAAAATCAAAGTGTATAAAAAATATATTTGCATTATCTTAATATTTTAAAAAAGGTATATATGTATATTTATTTATTTATGTACAAACAAAAGAAATAATCAAATAAATATTCAATAAATTCAAAAAATGATGAGAAAAATATTTTTATGTTTTTAATATGCTGAGAAAAAATAAATGAACCAATCAAAAAAGGGCAAAAGTCAAAAATATTAAAAATGAAGCAAATGGGCTCAGGGGTGCAAAACCAAAAAAGGTGGTGTGAAAAGTAACTCAGAAGCAAGCCCAGCCCAAAATCACCTTTCTTCAACCTCTGAACAAAAATTATTCAGAAAACGCGCGCCAAGAGCTCCACTTGAATATCCTGATTCTTTGATTTTTTGAACAAACTTCCAACACAAAAAATGTTAAGCATGAAACCACGATTCTAACCATATGCATAACTTGATCTAACTCTCTAAGATGAGGGAGAATTTCTCCTCCCCCAAATCCTAACCTAGTTTTTCTGCCATTTTCAAACTCCAAATTCTCACAACTCAAGCAAAAGAAATGAAAAGTAAAAACATGGACATGTTCAGTGGCATGAGTAGAACCTTGTTTATTCACAAACTTAAAGCTAATGATGCCTAATAAGAGAGATACGAATTCAAAAAACTACCTGTTCAGTTGAAGTTCTATCTGGAGATGTAAGAACTTTCAGTGCAAGGTGATGATTGGAAAAGCTTCCTTGAGGTCCAGGGATGCTATTCCAATGTTTACTTTGTCTTGAAAGCTTCTGAATCGAGCTAGAGAACTTCACCTGCAAATCAGAAATGTGAAAATGGTGGAAGTGGTTAGAGTGATTACAGGTCGTGCCTTTGCTTTTGGTTAACTTGCATAGATGGTATGGAAGGTATGTGAACTGGTTTTGGCCAGAATGCTTGAGAGAAATAGGAGTTGGCACTCAAACTGCAGAGGCAACTCTGTTTTTGTAGTTTGATGGTGTTTTTTGGTTTGATGATGTTTGGGAGGTAAATGGCTCGTGCAATAGCTTGGTTATGATGTGTGTAATGTGTTTGATAACTTTGTTCTTGTGTATGTCAGCTGAGATGGAAGTTGGTCTTAGTTATGCAATGTTTCTTAACCTTTAAGCAACAAAATGCAAGTTGGTGTTTTAGGTCAGTAGAGGACCTCTAATCCTGCTGCAAAGCTTCTCTTAATCAGAGTAATTTGTTCATAATCTTGTGCTAAAGAGATTTGGTTTGTACTTGCTTGATTTACCAATTGGACATAAAGTGAACTTTTGCAAAAATGGATAGTTTACTTTATCTAAAAATGGATTAAACTTGTATACAATACTTGAACTCATAGAATAACACTTTGACACAATGAGCAAGCATTAAATTATTGAGTGTAACTTGGTTTAAGGACCTGTAATCAAGGGCATGCTGGTTTTGAGAAGTTTGCATAACTTATGAACATGAAAAAATGGCCAATTCAAAAGTGAGTTTTTGCTATATTGTGAAATTCGATTCTCCCTAACCATGAGGTTGTTTGAGAAGTTCTTGGACATTTTGGAAAGCTTGGAATGTGTACTACAATCCATATTTGAAATGTAATTTGAAATTCCAAGTGGAAGTGTATGTAAAATGGTCTTGAAGTTAGGTAGAAAACCTTGTCAAAATAGGTCAAATTTCACTAAGTTAAGAATGGTTTAGTGCCCCTATTCAAAAATTTGTTACTTGAGATGCAAGCTTCAAATGAGAAAACTTTGTGAATCAAAGTTGTAGATTATGAAACAAGCTACAACTTTCATGTTTGGACTTTTGTTTGAATCCAAATGGATCTTGGTGAAAAAGTGGGGTAAAGTTGGGAAAAAATTAGGGTTTTTCATAACTTAGAAAAATTCTAAGTTATGAAAAATTCTAATTTTTAACCCTAATTTGCATTTTGTGATTTCTTGGTGAACAAGTTTCATGATTTGGCATGTTTTGATGAAAAATGAATCTTGAATCTTGATTTTGACCAAAAAGTCAAAGTTTGACTTTTCAGTATACAGTCAAAATTGATCAATTGACTGGGAAATTCAACTGTCAATCTTGTGTACTTGGGATCTTTTGAGTTTGTTGATCATGTCAAGATAATTCCATGGGGTCCTTGAGTCCATGTGTGAGCTTGGTTTGCCATTGGCTAGGTCAAACAGTCAAAAATTGCCTTTGCGCAGTCAAAACCCTAAAAATGACCATTTTGCCCTTTTGGTGATTTGATCAAGTTTCTTGGGGAATTGTGATCCAAACTTGATCAAATGGTTCATATGAGTTCATAATATTGGTGTGGGGCAAATTTCATGAGGTTTGACTGTCAATTGGCCACAGTTGACTTTTTCCCCAATATAGTTGATTTCTAGGTCAATTGTCCAATTGACTGGGCAAAACTTGGAATCAAGACTTGAAACTTGATATGGGTAAACTTGGGAGTCCAATATGAAGCATGAAAGTCATATTGGGCATTTTAGGTCAAAGCATCTTTGTGCAAACACAAACCCTAATTTGAGTCAACAGTGCAAGGGAGGGTCTTGAGCAGATGAAACCCTAACTGGATCTTGAGCTTCAAAGGCTTTGTGGTGAGAAATCAATGAGAAATGGGAGGGCAAATTTTGGGGTACAACAGTTGCCCTTGTTCAATCTTCTTGAATCCGAAGAGTTAGATTGGCAAGTTTTCCTTTCGTGTCTCGAGGGTAAAAGGAGATTGGACACTAGAGTGCCCAGAAATTTGCACTTGTCAAAGCAATGGATGTGGGAATGGGCTTAGAGATGCCATTTAGAGATGGGCTTAATGATGCCATCTGGGAGAGTAACAGAAATCTTGTCGGAGATGGGCTTAGAGATGCCATCTGGAAGGGAATATCAGGAAGGTGTCCAGGCTTGGGACCATCTCTGAACTGGGGGGTCTGCACAAGCAATAGATTGACATCCGTTGTTGGGAGGAATCTGTAAACTGTTTTCAAAAGTTGCATCTGAACAAGTCGATAGATTAACATCCGTTGTTGGGAAGAATCCATAAACTGTTTTCAGAAGTCTTGCAGAAGAATCTGAACAAGTGACAGGTTAACATCCGTTTACTTGGAGAACCCGTGAACTGTTTTCAGAAATCTTGAAGTTGAATAAGCAATAGAGCAACATCCGTTGTTGGGAAGCGTCCGTAAACTGTTTTCAAAAGTTGCATCTGAACAAGTCGATAGATTAACATCCGTTGTTGGGAAGAATCCATAAACTGTTTTCAGAAGTCTTGCAGAAGAATCTGAACAAGTGACAGGTTAACATCCGTTTACTTGGAGAACCCGTGAACTGTTTTCAGAAATCTTGAAGTTGAATAAGCAATAGAGCAGCATCCGTTGTTGGGAAGCGTCCGTAAACTGTTTTCAAAAGTTGCATCTGAACAAGTCGATAGATTAACATCCGTTGTTGGGAAGAATCCATAAACTGTTTTCAGAAGTCTTGCAGAAGAATCTGAACAAGTGACAGGTTAACATCTGTTTACTTGGAGAACCCGTGAACTGTTTTCAGAAATCTTGAAGTTGAATAATTTTAGTCTGTCGACTGATCTTTCCTGAAAAGGTAAAGAATTAGTTGTATGCAATGTTATGATGCATGATGCAATATACGTGACATCAATGTTTATCACGTGAATGTGATGAATGCGCATGTAAGCTGACGAGCTATCTTGCTGAGGATAAATGAATCTGAGGTGGCCGAAGATAAAAACATCTTGACTGCTGCTGGGAAAAATAAATCCTTAGCTGCTGCTGGAAAAGAGAATTCCTGATGACCTCTACTGGGGAGTATCAATCTAGTAGACTCATGCTGGGGAGGTAAGACTGAGAATCTTCAATTTGATGGGAAGTAACTCTGGTGATCTCACTGGGGAACTCAAGATTTCTCTTTCTAAGACTCTGTGGGGAGAAGGCTCATTAGTCTGGCTCCGCTGGGGATTGACAATTTGAAGTTTTAGCTCGGCTGGGGATACTAAAACTTAAATTCTGAGGGGAAATGAGTTCTGGAGGATCCTCTGGCTGGGGATAACAAGGATAAGCTCCTCTGGGGATCATATTGATAAGTTGTGTTGGGAAACTCTTGATGAACTCCGCTGGGGATAGGAAGAATTCTGGCGAGTGCGATCTTCTGTGGCTGTTAGCTGGGGATAACCCAGTTATAAGCCTTTGTGGGGAATAACTTTGAATAAAACTCGGGAGAGACGTTCGTGCTCTGCGGGGAAATACCCTCCAGAACCTTACTGGGGATAAGCCTCGAGAGTCTGCTGGAGATAAACCTCAGGGTTCACTAGGGATGTGGATTCCAAATCTCTTGGGGGGTTTCCTTCGAAAGGGTGTCAAGATATCCATCTGTACCTTCATCCTATCAGTAATCCTCTTTTTTAGGTTCATCTAGGGAGTGATTATGTTTCAAATGCATATGCCTATTTAACAAAACATTGGACGTTTCTCAAAATAAAACAAATAGTGCAAGAGAAAAAGAAAAGGGAAATGACACAAATTTCTGGGGAAAGTATTTGTATTGATTTTCTTTGAGTATGTTTGTACAAAGGAGACAATCATCCTAGTAAGAGGATTCTGTCGTAAATATTGAAAGATTTATACAAAATAAAGGATGGCTATGTGAAATAATTCCATGGGATTCCATTCCGCCATAGCTTTCACAACCCTGAATATCTGTCCATTCAATGCTTTACTTGATGATGATTGGATTGATCAGAAGCCTGGAACCGGTTGATGAAGAGATTGTCTTTGAAGTGGTCCGACGAGACATAGTCATACGCTTCAATTCCCTAACTTTTGCCTGAATCGCCCTTTCGGGTTTTCGATCCACCGGGAAACCCCTTTTTGCCCAAGCCACCCTTTCGGGTTTTCGACTTGCCGGGTGTACAGATTTTTTTCGTTTTTATCCCTAATTTTTGCCTGAACCGCCCTTTCGGGTTTTCGGTTCACCGGGATGCCCATTTTTGCCCAATCCGCCCTTTCGGGTTTTCGACTTGTCGGGTTATTTTATGCGTAGTATCTTTTGATTATGTCTGCGTTCGCAGGGTGCGGCAAATCGTCGCCGTCCATGGTGGTCAGAATCATTGCACCACCAGAAAATATGCTTTTGATCACAAATGGTCCTTCATATGTAGGAGTCCATTTGCCCCTGGGATCACTTTGCGGCAAGATAATCCGCTTGATTACGAGATCCCCGACTCGATACACTTGACGTCTGACTTTCTTATTGAAGGCCTTGATCATCCGCTTTTGATACGTCTGACCATGGCATATAGCAGCAAGTCGCTTCTCGTCGATCAGATTGAGTTGATCAAGTCGGGTATGCATCCAATCATCTTCATTCAAACCTGCATCCTTCATAATTCTTAGAGAGGGGATCTGGACTTCCATAGGCAAAACAGCTTCCATGCCATAAACCAAAGAAAATGGGGTTGCCCCAGTTGAAGTACGTGTCGTCGTACGGTATCCATGCAGAGCAAACGGTAACATCTCATGCCAGTCTTTGTAAGTGACTGTCATTTTCTGAATGATCTTCTTAATGTTTTTGTTCGCAGCTTCAACAACACCGTTCATCTTTGGCCGATAGGGAGATGAATTGTGATGATAAATCTTGAACTGTTTGCATAATGCAGTGATCATTGTGTTATTCAGATTTGTACCGTTGTCCGTGATGATCCTGTCTGGAACACCATACCGACATATGAGATTTTGCTTGATAAAGCGAGCAACCACATTTTTGGTGACAGAGGCGAAGGAAGCTGCTTCGACCCATTTAGTGAAGTAGTCAATGGCAACCAGGATGAAGCGATGTTCGTTGGAAGCCGTGGGCTTGATCTCTCCAATCATATCAATGCCCCACATTGCAAAGGGCCACGGAGCAGTCAGGACGTTGAGGGGAACCGGAGGAATATGAACTTTGTCAGCATAGACTTGACACTTGTGACAAGTACGGGAATGTTGATGGCAGTCAGCTTCCATGGTAGACCAGTAATAGCCTGCCCTTAGGATCTTCTTAGCCATTGTATGCCCGCTCAAGTGAGTGCCAAATGTGCCACTGTGTATATCAGTCATGATCAACTCTGCTTCAGCTTTATCCACACATCGGAGTAATACATAATCATGGCTTCGTTTGTAAAGGATGTCGTTGCTCAGGAAGAACTTAGCAGCGAATTTCCTTAAGAACTTCTTGTCATTTACGGAAGCTCCTTCAGGATAATCTCTAGTCTCGAGATACCTTTTGATTTCATGGAACCAAGGTTGTTCCACTACTTCTTCGGTATTAATCTCGTGGCAATGCGTCGGTTTATCCATTCGCTTGATGGTGATTTGAGGAACCTCGTTTTCCCAATTGAGTTTAAACATGGAGGACATTGTGGCTAGAGCATCGGCTAACTGATTCTCTTCTCGCGGGAAATGCTCGAAGGTAATTTGCTCGAAATGCGGCAACAATGTCAGGACATGTTCTTTGTATGGGATAAGATTAGGATGCTTGGTATCCCAATCTCCTTTGATTTGGCTGATGACCAAAGCCGAGTCCCCAAATACGACCAAAGATTTGATCCCCAAGTCTATAGCAGCCTCGAGACCAAAGATGCAAGCTTCATACTCAGCCATGTTGTTTGTGCAGCTGAAACAAAGTCGGGCCGTGAAAGGAGTGTGACAACCTTCCGGAGAAATGAGTACTGCGCCAATACCGTTTCCAAGTGCATTTGAAGCACCATCAAAGTACAGGGTCCATCGGGATCCCTTTTCGGGTCCGTCATACGGTCCGTCACTTTCAACGTTGTCCAAATTCATGATGTCCTCGTCTGGGAAGTCAAATCTCATGGGTTGATAGTCTTCGATAGCCTGATGAGCCAGATGGTCAGCTAGTACACTCCCTTTTATAGCTTTTTGGGTGGTGTACTGGATGTCATACTTGGTTAAGCTCATTTGCCATCTAGCTATCCTTCCAGATAAAGCGGGCTTCTCGAAGATATACTTGATAGGGTCCATTTTGGATATTAACAAGGTAGTATGGGTCAGCATATACTGTCTTAGTCGGCGAGCAGCCCATACCAAAGCGCAGCAAGTTTTCTCGAGCAGTGAGTAGTGAGTCTCACAGTCGGTAAACTTTTTACTAAGGTAATAAATAGCATGCTCTTTTCGACCAGACTCGTCATGCTGGCCCAAAACACACCCCATTGAGTTATCCAAGACGGTCAAATACATGATCAACGGTCTTCCTTCGACGGGTGGCATCAGAATAGGAGGTTCTAGCAAATACTCCTTGATTCTATCAAAAGCAGCTTGACAATCGTCGTTCCATTCCACTACCTGATCTTTTTTCAAGAGTTTGAAAATTGGCTCACAGGTAGAAGTCAGATGTGAGATGAATCTGGCAATATAGTTTATGCGCCCCAAGAATCCTCTAACCTCCTTTTCAGTACGGGGAGCATGCATCTCTTGTATTGCTTTCACTTTTGCCGGATCGACTTCAATGCCTTTGTTGCTTACAATGAATCCCAGGAGTTTACCAGACCTAACTCCAAAAGTGCATTTGCTTGGATTCAGCCTGAGCTTGTACTCTTTTAACCTGGCGAACAGCTTCTCCAGATGTTCAAGGTGTTCTTCCTCTGTTTGTGATCGAGCTATCATATCGTCTACGTAAACTTCAATCTCATGATGTATCATGTCATGAAATAAAGCTACCATGGCGCGTTGATAAGTTGCCCATGCGTTCTTCAGCCCGAACGGCATCACTTTGTAACAGAAAGTGCCCCATTGTGTAACAAAAGTTGTTTTCTCCATATCCTCGGGAGCCATTTTGATTTGGTTGTAGCCCGAGAATCCGTCCATGAAGGAAAACACTTTATGCTGAGCTGTATTGTCGATTAAGATGTCAATATGAGGTAGCGGGAAATCATCTTTAGGGTTGGCCCTATTCAAATCCCGGTAGTCCACACACATTCTGACTTTGCCATCTTTCTTTGGTATCGGTACAATGTTAGCGACCCATTGAGGATAGGACGTAACAGCCAGGAAGCCAGCATCGAATTGCTTCATTACTTCTGCTTTGATCTTTTCGGACATGTCAGGCCTCATTCGGCGAACTTTTTGCTTGATTGGTGGACAGTCTTCTCTTGTGGGGAGACGGTGAACCACGATGTCTGTGTCTAGACCCGGCATGTCTTCATAGGACCAAGCGAAGATTTCAACATACTCATTCAGCAACTGTACCAAGCGCTCCTTGACTTTTGGTTCTAGGTTGGCACCCACTTGCACCTCCTTCCGATCCTCCTCGGTTCCCAAGTTAACAGCTTCCAATGGTTCTTCATGCGGTAAGATGGCCCTTTCCTCTTGTTGCAGAAGTCTGGCTAGTTCTCCGGGTACTTCACAACCTTCGTCATCTTCATACTCGGCTAGATTGACCAGATCTTCAGAGTTATTGAAAGATACAGCAGAATAGTCACCCATGGAATCCGGAGTGGATGGGTACCTGCATTGGTGAGTGTGGGTGTGTGTAAGGGATAGCCATCCTTAAACAAAAAATGCAAAAGGAAAGAAAATGAACATAAGCAGTTTATCAAATGAAAAACGTCCAATGAATCATTAAACATGGCATATGAATATGAACAATAGTCAAAACCCTTACAAGTGGACCTACATGCCCCGGGCAAGGCAGGAGGTGAAAAGATAGTGTACGGATTGTTTGAAAGTAAAATATTACAGACCAAATAAGAAATGCTTAACAGATAAATTACTGATGAATAAAAGTGATGGGGACAAAGTCTTTAGCCTCCCAATTGCCCAATCCTCCTCTGACAGTTGGATAAATCCACTCTTCAATGTTGCTTTCCTTGTCTTCATCTTCCAGGGCGTTGATTCTGTAAGGAGAAATTTTGACTGGCGCTCTTTCAATCTTTGACTGGCGCATAGCTTTTTGGCCAGCGGCTGTGAAACCTAATCCAAACTTTTCAGTCTTATGCGGAAAGTCGGGTAACCGCCCCCACGCTGAATTCTTCCCTTCTTTGATTGCGGCTCTTGCATCCTCCAGAGATGCCATCCTGGCCATATGCCTCGGGGTCTTGGCTGTCAACTTTGCTACTACTATTTCAGGAAGAACTTCTTCGAAATGTTGAAACGGTGTCTCAATGAACTCTCCTTCAACCTCCACATACCGGAAAGAATTTAAGTGGCTAATCATGTACTCTTCTTCGCCGTGGACAGTGATGATCTTTCCCTTGACAGGATATTTCAGCATCTGATGCAAGGAGGAGGTGACTGCCCCAGCATGATGTATCCAAGGTCTACCCAGCAGGCAAGAGTATGATGGACGGATGTCCATTACATAGAAAGTGGATTTAAACACCTCAGTACCTATCTTGATGGGAATTTCAACCTCTCCGTGGACCATTCTTTTCGACCCATCGAAAGCTCTGACGACAATATCACTCGGCTTCAATTCCAACCCTTCGCAATCTAGCCGGTCCAAGGCCTTCTTAGGCAAAACATTCAGTGACGAACCGGTATCAACCAAAACATGTGCAAGGGTGGTTCCGCGACACTCGATTGAAATATGCAAAGCATCATTGTGGTTTCGGCCTTTAGGGGTTAGGTCGGCATCAGAAAAACCTAATCCATTGTCCGCAGTCAGGCTAGCCACGCAATGTTGAAATTGGTCCGCAGAGGTTTCCTGGGGCACATGAGCTGCCTTCAGAAACTTAATCAAAGCTTGAGCGTGCGCTTCTGAGCAAAGCAATAGTGCCAGCATGGAGATCTTGGAGGGGGTTTGCCCCAACTGTTCCACCACATCGTAATCACTTCTCTTGATTATCCTCAAAATCTCGTCCATTTCTTTCTTGGAGGCTTCCGGGATCACCAAGGGTTGAGCCCTCGTCCTGACGGGCTCATCTTGTATTCCCTTTCCTTTATCAGCAATGGTAGGAGAGACAGCACTAGGAACAATAACTTCTTCAATCAAAGGAGTTCGAGCAGAGAGCTTTACTGGTGCAGGGATGACTTCTTTAGCTGATGAGGGTCCAAAGACTGCTCTTGGAGGGGCAATCTCTGGAGAAAATATTCTCCCGCTCCTGGTCATTTTGCTGGTGCCCGCAATGTTACTAATGCTGGCTTCTTCATCATCCAAACTTTCTTCAATTACTTCGACTTGCTTGATACCATGGTAGTAGATGTCACCACCATAGTTCCAAGGTATCGACTTCTCAGAAACATAGGGAACAGGCCCTGGCATCGTTATCTTTAAAGGAACAGATTTTGCAGCTGGTGTAATCTTAACTGGCTTTTTGACGGCCTTGGAAAGATTGGCGTGAATGGTTATGATTGAGACATTTTCAACATGAACTGGAACAGCAGAAACTTTTTCGAACAAAATTTGTCGGCTATCCATAAGGCCTTGGATGCCTTTCTTTAATAGCGGACAATCAAACGGCAGAGAGTGGCAACAGTAGCAGTCTTCTTTACATCCCGGGAAGATCCCGGCCCTTAACAAATTCAACTTAATGGTTAGCAGTGGAGTAGTCAGATCACTGACGTCAGCAACATACAAATCCTCCTCAATGGCATTGATATTTCGGCCGTGCTTCGGCATAGGTGCAGATATCACATTAGGCTTCTCTGGAGCGTCAAACTCTATCTCCTTAGCCTCTATCAGGTCTTGGATTTTATGCTTGAGTGCCCAACAATCATTGGTGTCGTGTCCAACACTGTCTGAATGATAGGCGCATTTAGCATTGGCATGATAATGCGGGGAGGACGTATTTACATTCTTTGGCGCCTCCTTGATGGTGGCAAGATTCAACTTCAATAGATGGGGAAGCACTTGCGTTGGAGTCATATTAATACGGGTGAACTGCCGTTGTGGCCTTTCCACCCGTTGCTGATTTGGTCTGGACTGGTTATAGCGAGGCTGCTCACTCGGAGTGTTTTGAATCATTACGGCCCCCACAGTTGGCCGACGCTCCATCTTCCCTGCTCTTCTCTGAGAATATACCATAGATGTCTCCTTCTTAAAAGGCTTCTTCTCAACACTTGCAGCAACACCCTTCTGAATCTTTCTTGACTTGATGCCAGCTTATATTCTTTCGCCGGTTAAGATCAAATCGGTAAACCCTGCGGAAGAGTTACCAATTAGATGATTGAAAAATGGCCCAGATAGGGTCCCAAGAAACATATCAACGAGCTCACGATCGGTTAAAGGAGGTTGCACCCTGCCAGCCAAATCCCTCCATTTTTGTGCATATTCTTTGAATCCCTCACTTGTTCCTAGTGACATACCCTGAAGTTGGGTACGAGTAGGAGCAAGATCAGAATTATACTGATATTGTTTGTAGAAAGCGGTGGCCAAATCTTCCCAATTTCTGACACTGGTTCCTTCTAGCTGATAAAACCACTCCAACTGGGCTCCCGATAGGCTGTCTTGAAAGAAATGAATCCAGAGATTTTTATCTGCCGTATAGGGTTGAATTTTTCTTACGTAGGACCTGAGATGCATTTTGGGACAGGACAGCCCATCATACCTCACAAACACTGGCACTTTGAATTTTGGGGGAATCACAATTCCGGACACCAAGCCCATGTCTTCAAAATCCAAACCCGGTACCCTTTGCAATTCCATGGCAGCCAATATGTCTTCTAAACCCTTGTACTTATCATCAGCTGGAGGGTATTGCTGGTCGGAATAATCTTCATCCTCTTCAACCTCTTCCTCCTCCGCATCAGACTCGGAAGGCACCGCAACTCGATCTCTTTTACTAGTCCCTTCATCAGAAGTAGGAGGAAATTCAAGCACTCTCCGAGCTTCTCTGTCAAATCTTCTCCCCAAAGTAGCCACTCCGACCCTCTTCTTCTTCTTTATTGGGTCCTTATTCTCCAGATGAGTCTTGATATCCTCTTGACTTTTAACCAAAGTCATCAAGAGTTGTTGGAACTGTGCATTCTGGGCTTGTAGGTCTTTGACTGTTTGCTCGAGATCCATCCTACTGTAATAAACAGCAGATAGATAAGGAAACCTGGAGTGAGACCTGCTTATGCACATGATGAATGGTATGCTGATGTATGCAATGCATTCAAGGATTTAGGACATTCAAAATTGTTTCAGACAAAGAAGAACGCACGTCATATTAATAAGAAGAAATTTATTAGTACATAAATGCCCCATGGGCCAAATGTTACAAAATAAACTTCTTAAGGCAGAAAGACATTGCGCATCCTCTTCGGTGTGATGTAGGTGTTGAGGGCCTCTTGCTCGTGGAGTCGGCGGGTAAGCTCTAGAACCTTCTTTTCACTGGCGTAGTAGCTAGCTTCAAAAGTGTTCTGTTCCTCCTTGAGCTGAATCCAACTTTTCTGCATTTCCTCCCATGATGTAGGCATGTCTGGATGTAGGATAGTGTAGGGAACCTCTCCTTCATTGACGGGCTCTTTAATCATAGGGAGAACATGAGGATAAGGCATCATTAGACTTTGGGCTCGGGCTCGTACCCACTTGAGATAGGGCTCAAGAGGGATGGAGTTCTTGTGTCCCAGAGTCTTGCTATCAACCTTGTTGAGTTTTCCCCAAGCTCTGATGAATCTTTGGCGAAGTCCTTGCGCATCGTTGTCGAAGTCAAAAACTAGGCTAGGAATCAACATGTCATGAGGGCCATCCCTCCGTGCATATCCAAATTGCCTCAAAGCTAGGCAAGGGTTGTAGGTGATACCTCCCCTAATTCCAAGTAAAGGAACATTAGGAAACTCTCCGCAACGATCGACGATGATGACATTTTCTCTGGACCGAGAACACCAATGCACATCAGAATGAGTAAGAGTCATCAATCGTTGGGACCACCTTGTACCTTGGTCATTCTTCAAGACAGATTGTGGAAGGTGCAAAATAAACCACCTTGCGAGGATAGGAGTACAGCACATGAGAACACCCCTCTTTCTCATTGTTCGTGTGTAAAATGAGTGAAGGATGTCCCCAAGCAATGTTGGTATTGGATTTCTGGACAAGAAGATTTTGACGGCGTTGACATCTACCAATTGGTCAGGATTTGGGAACAAGACCAACCCGTAGATAAGGAGTGCCACAATCTCTTCAAAGGCTTGTAGGTCCAATGAGTTCCAACATTCTTGTGCCTTCTCAAACAAGAATTTTGCTAAGAACCCTTTGACGCCACTTCGGGTTTCTCAATGCCCCTTGATGTCGGATGGTTGTAGATGTAATGCTCGAGCAACATCTTCCGGCTTTGGTTCCTTTTCCGTACCGTTGAAGGGTAGTTGATTAAGGATAGGGATTCTTAGGAGTTGAGAAAACTCCTCCAAAGTGGGTACCAACTGATAATCAGGGAAAGTGAAGCAGTGGTGAAGAGGGTCAAAGAACTGGAATAGCACTTTCATCATGTCTTCTTCAATGTTGGTGTTGACAAGGCTGAGCAGTCTACCATGTCTTTCACTGAAGGATGAATTTTCCGGAATTCTTGAGGTGATCTCCTTGAGTTGAGGAGAGATTCTCACAAGGTTGACTTGAATGGTATTTCTGCGAGGAATTTCCATGTCCTACGAAACAAGAACAAAGATGAAGATCCAAAACCCTTGAAATGGTTAGTGAATGCATATGATGTTTTATGATGTTTATGATGTATGCACAAAACATATGTACAAGCAAATCACACCAAACCCTAATTTCAGGCTTGCATGGGGTTTCATAGGTAAGTACCCTCTTGAGTGTAGTTGGCTTAAAAACCTGTCCTATAAATAGTAACCGGGTTCTAAGGAACTCAATATCACGGGATTGTTTTCAATGTTCATTGTTTTGGTTTAGCCACTTAACTAGCGACCAAAATATTCCAAGAAAACAACCCTCAATGAGTGTAGTATCGAGTATCTACCAACTTCGGACTGCACCAAAGCCGGTCATCTCACTACCCCTAATAAAAGGCCAAGATGGTCAAGTAGGGTTCTAGGTCATTAGTGCTTAGTGACATCACTCAGCGGCCCCGTACTCTCCTTGATTGAACTCAAGGGTTACCGGTACTCACAAATATGTCGCACCAATATAGCTATTGCTTAGACCGTGTCGGTATACCCCATACAGTTTCCACAACGTATTGCTATCTATGAATGTTTCCCAAAATCCGGGTGGAGAATTGTAAACCCAAACAATAGAGCCAAAGTATAAAGCAAGCAAATCAAACAATTAGTCATGCAAGAGGGTGATCTAAACCCTAAGGTTACTCCACTTTAAAAATTGTCCCCAGCAGAGTCGCCAGTTCTGTGATACGGTGGGAGAACTGACTATGGTTTTGCGTTTGTTTTTGCAAATGTTTCGGTTGAGCAAGAGTCGCCACCGACTTTTTATTTTATCCTAAGGAAAGGTTTAAAAAGTATAGCAAAAACCTTTGAGATTTTTCTTGGGTTCGGGGAGTAGATTATAGAAAGGGAAGGTATTAGCACCCTTTCTATCCATGGTTATCCATGGGCTCTTAGGTACTTGCTTAGATCAACTTGCCTTGGTTTTCAATTGTTTGAAATGGTGCTTGGTGTGTGGTTTTGAAAATGTTTTGAAAAAGATGCCTTGTATAGGCTACCCTTGTAACAATTCTTTACTCGAATGTTTTACAAAAGGTGTTTGTCTTTTTGAAAAGATGTTCCAAGGTTTTTGAAAGTTTGTTTTGAAAGTGTTTGTGAAGTGTGGTTTGAAAATAGGCAAGTGCTTTGTTTTGCAAGTTTGACAAGTACTTAAGAGCTATCTACCCTAAAGTTCTCAAAGATTTTTGTTATGTTTCAACCCTTTTGAAAATTTTGTTCCACCATTGCATTTGGTGGAGAATCTTGTTTTAGGAGATTTAAAGGGACGGGCGCGGGTCATCATTTAGACCATAGTTGCAATAGTGTTAAATGTCTTTGGGCAATTTTCTTTAAAAGGGACTTGATCATTCATTTAAGCAACATTTTGAGGGACTGTGATCATTTGATTGTTTGTTTTACCCAAAGAAGTTCAACATGCAACATGGCCCAATTATTTGAAGGCAACAAAGTGGAGTACTCTAGGGGTGCAAGTGTGAGATGTGTTGTCCATTTTTCATGCTCATTTATCTTGTATTAGGTCCAACTATTTTGTTCATTTTTATTCGCATACAAAACCCTAATTCTAGCATAGTATGTTTAGAAAGCGATAAAAGTGCGAAATTTAAAATCCTACGCTATTACAACATAATAATATGGGGAGGGGGGTACAATGTTTCAAATGGGGATATTTAGACAAAAAATTGAAACCTAAAACTATTACATCAATTTTGAATTTATACAATTTAATGTACAATAATAAAAATGGAATAAAATATGTAAGATGCAAAAATGTTTGGTATGTGTATGAAAGAAAGTATTATTTATGTAAAAATAAAAAGAAGATAAAAAGATACTATTTTTGGAGTATTTTTGAATTTAGGGCAAGAACCCTAATTCTATTAAACAAAATGCATTAATTAATCAATTCATATAATATTTATTATTTACATACAAGAATAAAATAAAATATGGTGTATTTGTAAAAAAGGCCTTTTTTTATTATTAAATATTAAAAAATATGATATGTACATTTTTTTGGCATTTTACCCTAAATGTATTAATATATATATATATATATATATATATATATATATATATATATATATATATATATATATATATATATATATATATATATATATATATATATATATATATATATATATATATATATATATATATATATATATATATATATATATATATATATATATATATATATATATATATGTATATTTGTATTATTTACAAGATATGTATTATTTAATTAATAATACTTAATATAAAAATAAAAAGGGTATTTTTTATACAAAATATTTTCAGGAAGTAAAAATAAAATCAAAGTGTATAAAAAATATATTTGCATTATCTTAATATTTTAAAAAAGGTATATATGTATATTTATTTATTTATGTACAAACAAAAGAAATAATCAAATAAATATTCAATAAATTCAAAAAATGATGAGAAAAATATTTTTATGTTTTTAATATGCTGAGAAAAAATAAATGAACCAATCAAAAAAGGGCAAAAGTCAAAAATATTAAAAATGAAGCAAATGGGCTCAGGGGTGCAAAACCAAAAAAGGTGGTGTGAAAAGTAACTCAGAAGCAAGCCCAGCCCAAAATCACCTTTCTTCAACCTCTGAACAAAAATTATTCAGAAAACGCGCGCCAAGAGCTCCACTTGAATATCCTGATTCTTTGATTTTTTGAACAAACTTCCAACACAAAAAATGTTAAGCATGAAACCACGATTCTAACCATATGCATAACTTGATCTAACTCTCTAAGATGAGGGAGAATTTCTCCTCCCCCAAATCCTAACCTAGTTTTTCTGCCATTTTCAAACTCCAAATTCTCACAACTCAAGCAAAAGAAATGAAAAGTAAAAACATGGACATGTTCAGTGGCATGAGTAGAACCTTGTTTATTCACAAACTTAAAGCTAATGATGCCTAATAAGAGAGATACGAATTCAAAAAACTACCTGTTCAGTTGAAGTTCTATCTGGAGATGTAAGAACTTTCAGTGCAAGGTGATGATTGGAAAAGCTTCCTTGAGGTCCAGGGATGCTATTCCAATGTTTACTTTGTCTTGAAAGCTTCTGAATCGAGCTAGAGAACTTCACCTGCAAATCAGAAATGTGAAAATGGTGGAAGTGGTTAGAGTGATTACAGGTCGTGCCTTTGCTTTTGGTTAACTTGCATAGATGGTATGGAAGGTATGTGAACTGGTTTTGTCCAGAATGCTTGAGAGAAATAGGAGTTGGCACTCAAACTGCAGAGGCAACTCTGTTTTTGTAGTTTGATGGTGTTTTTTGGTTTGATGATGTTTGGGAGGTAAATGGCTCGTGCAATAGCTTGGTTATGATGTGTGTAATGTGTTTGATAACTTTGTTCTTGTGTATGTCAGCTGAGATGGAAGTTGGTCTTAGTTATGCAATGTTTCTTAACCTTTAAGCAACAAAATGCAAGTTGGTGTTTTAGGTCAGTAGAGGACCTCTAATCCTGCTGCAAAGCTTCTCTTAATCAGAGTAATTTGTTCATAATCTTGTGCTAAAGAGATTTGGTTTGTACTTGCTTGATTTACCAATTGGACATAAAGTGAACTTTTGCAAAAATGGATAGTTTACTTTATCTAAAAATGGATTAAACTTGTATACAATACTTGAACTCATAGAATAACACTTTGACACAATGAGCAAGCATTAAATTATTGAGTGTAACTTGGTTTAAGGACCTGTAATCAAGGGCATGCTGGTTTTGAGAAGTTTGCATAACTTATGAACATGAAAAAATGGCCAATTCAAAAGTGAGTTTTTACCATATTGTGAAATTCGATTCTCCTTAACCATGAGGTTGTTTGAGAAGTTTTTGGACATTTTGGAAAGCTTGGAATGTGTACTACAATCCATCTTTGAAATGTAATTTGAAATTCCAAGTGGAAGTGTATGGAAAATGGTCTTGAAGTTAGGTAGAAAACCTTGTCAAAATAGGTCAAATTTCACTAAGTTAAGAATGGTTTAGTGCCCCTATTCAAAAATTTGTAACTTGCGATGCAAGCTTCAAATGAGAAAACTTTGTGAATCAAAGTTGTAGATTATGCAACAAGATACAACTTTCATGTTTTGACTTTTGTTTGAATCCAAATGGATCTTGGTGAAAAAGTGGGGCAAAGTTGGGAAAAAATTAGGGTTTTTCATAACTTAGAAAAATTCTAAGTTATGAAAAATTCTAATTTTTAACCCTAATTTGCATTTTGTGATTTCTTGGTGAACAAGTTTCATGATTTGGCATGTTTTGATGAAAAATGAATCTTGACTCTTGATTTTGACCAAAAAGTCAAAGTTTGACTTTTCAGTATACAGTCAAAATTGATCAATTGACTGGGAAATTCAACTGTCAATCCTGTGTACTTGGGATCTTTTGAGTTTGTTGATCATGTCAAGATAATTCCATGGGGTCCTTGAGTCCATGTGTGAGCTTGGTTTGCCATTGGCTAGGTCAAACAGTCAAAAATTGCCTTTGTGCAGTCAAAACCCTAAAAATGACCATTTTGCCCTTTTGGTGATCTGATCAAGTTTCTTGGGGAATTGTGATCCAAACTTGATCAAATGGTTCATGTGAGTTCATAATGTTGGTGTGGGTCAAATTTCATGAGGTTTGACTGTCAATTGGCCACAATTGACTTTTTCCCCAATACAGTTGATTTCTAGGTCAACTGTCCAATTGACTGGGCAAAACTTGGAATCAAGACTTGAAACTTGATATGGGTAAACTTGGGAGTCCAATATGAAGCATGAAAGTCATCTTGGGCATTTTAGGTCAAAGCATCTTTGTGCAAACACAAACCCTAATTTGAGTCAACAGTGCAAGGGGGGGTCTTGAGCAGATGAAACCCTAACTGGATCTTGAGCTTCAAAGGCTTTGTGGTGAGAAATCAATGAGAAATGGGAGGGCAAATTTTGGGGTACAACACCAGTGTCTGAGGAACCTCTTCAAAGTGCTGGAATGGAGTCTCAATGAACTCCCCATCCATTTCTATGTACTGGAACGAGTTGAGGTAGCTGACCATATACTCTTCCTCCCCATGCACTGTCACAATCTTCCCTTTGACCGGGTATTTCAGCTTCTGATGTAGTGTAGAGGTCACCGCTCCAGCTTTATGGATCCATGGACGACCCAGCAAACAAGAATAGGATGGTCGGATGTCCATCACATAGAATGTAGAATCAAAAACCTGAGAACCAACTCTGATTGGAATGTCGACCTCACCATGCACCATCCTTTTAGACCCGTCGAAGGCCCGGACAACAATGTTACTTGGCTTTAGTTCCAACCCCTCGCAATCCAACCTGTCTAGAGCTTTCTTGGGTAATACGTTCAACGAGGAACCAGTGTCAACCATCACATGGGAAAGAGTAGTGCCCCTGCATTTAATAGAGACATGCAGGGCATCGTTATGGTTCTTCCCTTTAGCAGTCAGATCGGCGTTGGAGAAACCCAAACCATTATCAGCAGTTAGGTTGGACACACAATCGGTAAATTGATCAGCTGATGTCTCTTGTGGCACGTGGGCCGTCTTCAGGAAGGTAATCAGGGCCTTGGCATGGGCCTCTGAACACAACAACAGTGATAGCATATAAATTTTTGATGGGGTGTGCCCCAGTTGCTCAACTACGTTAAAATCACTCTTCTTAATGATCTTCAGGATCTCTTCCATCTCCTGTTTGGAAGCTTCAACAGTGGTTGTCTTCGGTGCCTCCATCTGGGCAGGCACATCAGTAGCGATCCCTTTGCCCCGAGCGTCAGATGACTCGGTAGCAGGGGTAGAAATGGGAACTTGATCAGAAAGGGAAGCAGGCACACTTGCAGGTGTGATGACAATAGGTCTCTGGATTGTTGGTGGCGCAATATCTGGTGAGAAAAGTCTACCACTACGGGTGACTTTAGCAGGCCCGGTGATGTTGTTGACGCCGGTACTAGTATCAAACTCTTGTTTAACTCCAAGCACATAAACATCTGCCCCATAGTGCCACGAGACAGCTTTGTCGGATGTATAGGGGATAGGCCCTGGAACAGTGATGATTATAGGTGCAATCTTCTGAGCAGGCATAATTTTGACAGGCTTCCTCGAGGGAGCCTTGGGAGAATTGTTGAAAATGGTAACAATGGGAACTTCTTCAGTAGGGGTAGCAGGAACAGCAATCTTCTCGAACAGGATCTCTTTATTATCCATCAGGTTTTGGATGCCTGACTTTAAAGATGGACAACCAGCAGGTGAAACAGAACATAAATGGCAACCTTTACCACATCCCGGAAATAAACCGGCTAGCAACAGGTTCCTTTTGACGGTCATCAGCGGAGTAACAATATCATCCACAGAGGCTACAAACAGGTCTTCCTCTACAGCATTCACTCCATGCTTAGGCATGGGAGCAGTCACAACGTTGGGCCTTTCGGGCGCCTCGAACTCTATCTCTTTAGCATCAATTAGGTCCTGAACCTTATTATTTAGAGCCCAACAATCATCCGTAGTATGCCTCGGGCTGTCAGAGTGATAAGTGCAACGGGCGTTAGGATTGTACTTTGGGGATGTAGTGTTTACAACCTTCGGAGCTTCTTTTATAGTCACCAGATTGGTCGTTAGTAACTACGGCAATATCTGGGACAAGGTCATGCTGAGTTGAGTAAACTGCCTTCTAGGTATCTCACCTCTTTGCTGATTATGATGCTGAGGAGCAGCAGCAGGCTTTGAAATAACCACCATGTTGATAGCTTGGCGGCGTTCCGATCTATTATGTCTCCTTGAACCATAGACAGCACTAGATTCCTTCTTGAACGGCTTCTTTTCAGTGCTCGAGGAGGCACCTTTCTGTATCTTCCCAGACTTGATACCAGCTTCAATTCTCTCACCAGTCAAGATAAGGTCTGTGAACCCGGCTAAAGAATTCCCAATTAAATGGTTGAAGAACGGACCAGACAGGGTCCCCAAGAACATATCCACAAGTTCACGGTCAGTTAGAGGTGGCTACACCCTTCCAGCAAGATCTCTCCACTTTTGAGCATATTCCTTAAATCCTTCACCTGTCCCTAGTGACATACCCTGGAGTTGGGTACGCGTAGGAGCAAGGTCGGAATTATACTGATACTGCTTATAGAACACAGTAGCCAGATCCTCCCAGTTACGAATGCTGGCTCCATCCAGCTGATAGAACCATTCGAGCTGAGTCCCTGAAAGACTATCCTGGAAGAAATGGATCCACAAATTCTTGTCAGCAGTGTAAGGTTGGATCTTCCTTACATACGACCGGAGGTGCAGCTTAGGACAGGAAGCTCCGTCATACTTTGCAAAAGCAGGTGCCTTGAATTTATGGGGAATCACCACCCCAGAGGATAAGCCTAGGTCTCCAAAGTCCAACCCTGGCACATTCTGTATCTCCATAGCACTTAAGCGGTCCTCTAGCTGTTTGTACCTGTCCTCAGCAGGAGGGTACTGTTCTTCATCATAATCTGTCTTGTTGTCGGAGACCACGGGACTAGGAACCCTTCTCTCTTGTGGACTGTATTTGCCTACATATAGGGTAGTCAGCTCAACCTCATTCTGTAATCCATTCCCAAATCTGCGTCCAGTGTTGAACAAGACGGTCCTCTTCTTCTTCTTCTTCTTCAGAATCAGGGTCTTCAACTCCTGTTGACCCTTGGCTAAGCTCATAACCAACTCTTGGAACTGGGCGTTCTGGGCCTGGAGGGCCTTAATAGCTTGTTCAGTGGAAGGTTCGGCAGACATGATGATTGCTGAAATAAACAGCGAAGAAGATAAGTGACCTGTAAAAAGGGTACCTGTTATGCATATGATGAATGGTATGTTATTTATGCAATGCATTCAAGGGTTCGAAAATTTAAATTCGTTGCAGACAAAAAAAGGAACACACGTCATATTAAGAAGTAATTTGTTTAGTACATCAGTGCCTCATGGGCAAAATATTACAAAATACTTAATGCAAGAAGACATTGCACATCCTTTTTGGAGCGATGTAAGTGTTGAGGGTCTTTTCCTCGTGAAGTAGGCTGGTGAGCTCCAAGACCTTCTTCTCACTGGCATGTAAGCTGGCTTCAAAAGCATCCCGTTCTTCCTTGAGTTGGATCCAGCTCTTTTGCATTTCTTCCCATGATGTTGGCATGTCAGGATGTAGAATGGTGTATGGAACCTCTCCTTCCATAACAGGCTCTTTGATCACGGGGAGAATGTAAGGTTATGGCATCATAAGCTTCTGGGAGTGGGTTCGTACCCACTTGAGGTAAGGCTCAAGGGGGATGGAATTCTTGTTCCCCAGTGTCTTACTATCTACCTTGTTAGGCATCCTCCAAGCTCTGATGAACCTCTGTCGCAGTCCTTGCGCATCATTGTCAAAGTCAAAAACTATGTCAGTAATCAGCATGTCATGAGGGCCATCCCTCCGAGCATATCCAAATTGTCTCAAGGCTAGACAGGGGTTGTAGGTAATGCCTCCTCTAATTCCAAGTAAAGGAACATTAGGAAATTCTCTGCAACGATCAATGATAGTGACATTTTCTCTGGACCGAGAACACCAATGTATATCAGAATGTGTGAGAGTCATCAATCATTGTGACCACCTTAAACCCCGCTCGTTCTTCCAGACTGATTGTGGAAGGTGCGAAATAAACCACCTTGCCAGGAGAAGAGTGCAGAACATGAGAACACCTCTTTTTCTCATTAATCGAGTGTAAAATGAGTGGAGGATGTCCCCAAGCAATGTAGGTATGGGATTCCTGGACATGAAAATCTTGACAGCATTTATATCTATAAGTTGATCAGGATTTGGGAACAACACCAACCCATAGACAAGGAGTGCCACAATCTCTTCAAAGGCTTGTAGATCAAGAGAATTCCAACATTCTTGTGCCTTCTCAAACAGGAACTTTGCCAAGAATCCCTTGATACCACTTCTGACTTCCTAATGCCCCTTGATGTCAGATGGTTGCAGACGTAATGCTCGAGCAACATCTTCAAGTTTTAGTTCCTTTTCCGTACCGTTGTAAGGTAGTTGACTAAGAATAGGAATTCTCAGAAGTTGAGAAAACTCTTCCAAAGTAGGCACCAATTGATAATCCGGGAATGTAAAACAGTGGTGTAAGGGGTCAAAGAACTGGAAGAGAACTTTTATCATATCTTCTTCAATGTTGGTGTTGACCAAGCTGATGAGTCTACCATGTTTTTCACTAAAGAGAGAGTTCTCGGGAATCCTGGATGTAAGCTCCTTGAGTTGAGGAGGGATCCTTACAAGGTTGACCTGAATTATTTTCCTGCGGAGAGACTCCATGTCCTACAAAACAAGAACAAAGATGAAGATCCGAACCCTTGAAATGGTTAGCAGATGCATATGATGCTTTATGATGTTATGATGTACATGGATGCAAAAGTAAGCAAGTGTATATACAGACAGTCATATTCACACAAAGCAAACAAGTCCTTATGTTCAGGCTTGCGTGGGGTTCGTAGGTAAGTACCCTTTTGAAGTTAGTTTGCTCAAAACCTGTCCTACAAATAGTAACCGGGTTCTAAGGAGCTCAATATCATTGGATTGTTTTCTATGTTCATTGTTTTGATTTAGCCACTTAATTGGCGACCAAAATATTCCAAGAAAACAACCCTCAATGAGTATAGTATCGAGTATCTACCAACTTCGGACTGCACCAAAGTCGGTCATCTCACTACCCCTAAAGAGGCCAGGATGGTCAAGTAAGGTTCTAAGGTCAGTTGATGCTTCACGACACCACGCGGTGGCCTCGTACTCTCCTTGACTTGACTCAAGGGTTACCGGTACTCACTAAAGTGCCACATCAACGTAGCAACTGCTTCAACCATGTCGGTATACCCCGCACAGTTCCCTCACAGTTTGTTGCTACATCTAAAGGGTATCCCCAGATCCGGGTTAGGATCTATAAAACTCTGATACAAGACCACAATATTAAAGCATTCAAGGCATACAATTTAAAACATGGTGATCTAAACCTAAGGTACACTTCACTTATTTAATATCCCCAGCAGAGTCACCAGTTCTGTGATCGGTGGAAATAGAACTGACTGTTTTGGAATGCTGGTTCGCGAAATGTCGCGGTAAGCAAGAGTCGCCACCGTCTTTTATTTTCTCCAACAAGGAAAGGACAAAAGCACAGCAAAATTCCTTTTCGAGATGTTTCTCGGTTCGGGAGGTAGATTATAGAAGGGGAAGGTGTTAGCACCCTTTCTATCTGTGGTTATCCACGGGCTCTTAGGTACTTGCTCACTATGTTTTCAAAATGTTTTGCTTTTCTTGTGTTTGGGGGTTTTGAAAAAGTTTCGTTTGAAAACTTCGATTTAACTCTTGTATCTGTCCTCAAGAGTGTATGAAGTGTTTGTTTGAAAACTTTTGTCAGAAAAGTGTAAGTGCGAAAAGTATTTTTTTGTTTTGAAAGAGCAAGTACCTGAGAACCTCTACCTACTCAAAATAAATTAAGCTATGTAAATGTCCTTTAGACAACGCTATCCCACTATTGAGAAGTAGGTAGCACCGTCGTTGGAGTTTTCGGGTCAAGTCGATTTTAGGGACATGTGGTCACTAAAGCAATGGTAGGACGCCTTAGCGGTAACCCTAATGTCCTAGATCCTTTTTATCTGAGGCAACCGTTTCGAGGCAACTTGGATATTTAGACAGGAGGGCGACCTCTAAAACACCCTATACTCAATGACCACGTTGAGGCAACCGAGTGAGGCGTACCCTAAGAGTGGCATGTGCACGTGTGTCAGGTTTCATGTTTAAGTTATCTTTGTACATGTTATGGTGAGCTACGATTGATTTTAATTTCCAGAACGAGTCTTGTCATGCATAGCCTAATTAACATACATCTAACAGTTAATAGTTGCAGAAAATAAATCTAAGCTATTACAAGGCGTCGGGTATTTACATCGCCAAAAACAAACCCTTGAAAAGTAAATGCGGGAAATTAATGAAAGCGATAAAAAGTCCTAATTAAAGCTATTACATCCTCGGAACAATTACATAATAATGATCAAAAATAATATGCGCGAGAGAAAATTGAATCGGAGAAGTCCTTAGGGTTTTGACCCTTTTTGAGAAAGAAGGAAGTTTTTGCTATTTTTTTTACTTAATTAAATTAAACCTAAAACTAACTAATTAATAAGAGATATTTTTGAGTTTTTTTATGTTTTTTAGGAAATAAATAAAATGATTAAAAGTTGTCAAAAAAACCTAATTCTACATGGATTTTATTTATTATGAAAATAATTAAAGTTAACCTAATTAAAGAACTAAATTAATTGTGTTAGCATTTATTTACAAAAATAATTAACTAAGGGTGAAATTAATTTAAATAATAATAATAATAAAATATTGTGTTTTAGTTTTCTGATTTTATTATGAAAATAATTAATTATTTTTTTTAGTGAAAATAATAATTATAATAAATAATTAATGAAAGAAATAAAAAGGAAAAGAAAAAAAAGAAAAGAAGTAAACTTGTGGGGGTGATGGCTCAAATCAGGAGGTATGCTATGCAATTCTCAGGCCCAACAAGCTGCAAGCTTCTTTGACTTTTTTGGATCGTCCACACATGCATTAACCAGGGACTATGGTAGCCACTCCATCCTGGCCATTGGTTTTGAGCTTGAGGCCACTTGGCGTGCTGGGATGTGAAGCACATGGTGGGTCTCTTTTGGAAAGCTGCACAAGAATATGTTAAGAAAAAATAGAATAAGCGTTTTGGGGGGACCTGGGATTCGAACCCAGGTCCCAGCGCTTACATGCCAATGCCTTAACCACTCCACTACACTGCTTCAATCATTAGTAAAATAAAGAGCAATTATTATATTGGGAAATTAATCCCTATGCTGTAAAACAAAAACAAGCGCGCACTTTTTCAAATCAGCCAACCATATATTAACACGTCCTCGTCTTCTTCCTTCGTTCTGCATAAAAACATATTAGATAGTGGGGGTTTTTAACCCCCACAATATGTTGCGAGGAAAAATAGTGATTAGAGCTACAACAAGCATAAATATTTCGCGATAGGTGCTTTGTGTTCGTCTTGGTTCAACGATTCCAACCATGTGTATCACTGGTCCTAATTTTTCTTGGTTCATAAAGCCCTAATTCAAAGCTTGGAAACCCTAAAAAATCGTTCATGGCATTCTTCGATTCAGTGCATTATAATTCAATTAAATGATATCATTGCTTCATATGGTTCCCAGTAATGCAAAACAATCAAGAAATCATGTTAAATGCTCGTGAATTAGATAATACGATATTGGATAAAAGCTTCAAACCGTGAAACTGTCTAGGACGATTCTTTGAGCTTTAAGGCTTGAATTTTATTGCCACACACTCCTGGGAACTCCTGCAAGGTGTTAGAATCAACAAATTGCCTTGAATTGGTCTGGAATGCAAATAACAGTTTTCACTTTTTCTTGAAATTTCTCAATATGCTATGGCTTTTTTCTGCAGCTTTTTTCACCTTTTTTGATCAGGGTTTACTTGCATATATATAGGGGAATGGAATTAGGTCAAAAGCTTGAGCAAAAATCCATTGAATTGATGATTGAATCCTTGATTGGAAATCATATCTTTTTTGATTTTTCATGATTGAATAATGTTGCCAATTTTGGAGATTTTGTATCTTTGACTTTGAGCACGAAATTGCCAGCATATCTTGACCATATTTGCTTCACAAATTGATTGAAAAAATCAAATATTGTATTTTCCTACAATTTAAATTAATTAAATGAATTAATATTAATTAAAAATCCAATTAATCAATAAAAATAAGAAAATAAATTCAATTAAGCTTGATGGGTCGTTCATAGGCCATGGATGAAGTTTCAAGAAGAGATTTGAGGCCCATTAGCAAAAATAAGGTGTTTTGAGTAAAGTTGACTTTTGCAAATTCCTAAAAATTTCCCAACTTCTCCAATGCATATCTTGCTCAATTTTGATCATATGACCATGTTCTTGGACATTTTGGAAAGGTATTGAAGTCCTCTAACCAATGCCTTTGGTCCCATGTCATTTGGATTTACCAATCTCAAGTTATGGTCTTTGACTTAAAGTGCACTTTTGTTGACTTTTGAATTTGACCTATAATGTAGAAATTGATAACTTTTTGTGAGAGCATTTCTTGAACTTGGAGTGTGAAGATGGATTGTAGGAAATTACATCCTCTTCAAAATGAGCATTCGATAGGATTTTTCTGATGAACCATGAAAAAGTTATGCCCTGGTCAAGATACAGTTGACTTTTCTACTGTCCAAAAATAGTAACTTCTTGCATCTTGATGATTTTTTAGCTATCCTTGTTGAATCATGATCAAGACTTAATCAAATGATGATTGTGAACTCAAAGTAAGATGTTGACCAAAAATTCTGACTTTTGACTGTAAAATGACCATTTTGCCCCTGTAGTTGACTGTAGATCAAATGGAGCTTTTGACTGTGCAAATTGGCACTGTGAGTCTTGAAACTTGGCATGTAGGTGCTTGGGAATGTATATAGGCCTATGAGACTTGATTGAACCATTGAAAACCTCAAATTCCTTGAAAGAACCAAAACCCTAATTTTGATTGTCCTAGGAAGTGATTTGACTGTACAATCCTTTGAGCAAACTTGAGTAATTTGAAGATTATCCTTGACATATCTTGAAGAATATGGGAGGGCAAATTTTGGGGTACAACAACATGTTTTTGGGCACCTTGTATGGTCCCTTCTTCAATCACCTAATTGGCAGTTCATCGGCGGGTTTTACTGAACTGATATTGACCGGAGAAAGGGTAGAAGCTGGGATAAAAAGTGGAAAGATTCAAAAAGATGCATCCTATGCTGCTGTAAGGAAGCCATTTATCAGAAAGAAATAAGTGGTTGTTGTTTATCCTTAGAGAAATCAAGATAGGGTCGAACTCCGTCCAATGGTGGGGGTTGTTATGATTCCTAAACCTGCGCCTGATCAGCAAAGAAATAACCGACCAAGAATGGAAAGACCAGTCAGACAATTCACCAGAATTAACATGACCATATCTCAAGTATTACCACATCTGTTAAGATCCAACCTAGTGACTTTAAAATAAGCTCCAAAGAACCCTAACACAACCTCTCTTTACTATCACCCTAATGCCCGATGTGCATACCACTCTGAGAGTCTCGGCCATGACACTAACAACTGTTGGGCTTTAAAGAACAAAGTACAAGACCTCCTTGAATCCAAAGAGATTGAATTCGATGCGCCAGAAAAACCCAATGTCATTTCTGCCCCTATGCCCAAACATGGCCATAATGCCCATGCTATTGAGGAAGATATGTTTGTTACTTCAGTTAATGAACTTATGACCCCACTCCTGACTATTAAAAAGAACTTATTGAATGCCAGTGTTTTCCCGGGCTGTGATGAAAGCTGTCATTTCTATTTGTCCTCACCAACCAGCTGTCCTTTGTTGAAAGCGGGCGTTTAGTGCCTAATAGATAACAAGGAAATTTTGTTTGAAAAGACTTTTGTTCCACCTGTTTCTTTTAATGGTGTTTCCATCGTGACCATTTTCGATAATTCTTGCAGGGTCTCCACCAAAAGACTCGTTAGAATTACATCAGTTCCAAAAGTAGCTCCTTTGATAATTACAATGCCTGGACCAGTCTCGTATTTATCATATAAAACCGTACCATGGAATTATGGAGGGGATGTCTACTACCACGGTATCAAGCAAGATTGGCCAGCTGCTGAAGATTCAAGTTCTAAGGATGACTCCAATATCAGTAACATTGTCGGGACTAGCAAGATTATCCGAAGAGGAAGGATATTCTCTCCAGAAATTGCTCCCCCAAAAGCAGTTTCTGGACCCGTAATCATTCCTGTTGTTGTTGCTCCTCCGAAGGCTATTCCCAGTCCCACAATCATCTCCACCAATGCCGCAACTGACAAAGCTTTTACAATCCCTGCTATCACTTTTACTGACATTCCTATTGCCGAGTTCACCGAGACTCGGGGTAAAAGTATTCTGATTGAGCTTGTCCAAACGAAGGCATAATCATTGGTTATCCCTGAGATCTCCCGGAAAGAGATGGAGGAAATTCTAAAGATCATAAAAATAAGCGACTACGATGTAGTTGAACAACTGGGGAAAACTCCATCCAAAATTTCCATGTTGGCTTTACTACTATGTCCTGAGGCGCATGCAAAGGCCTTGGTAAAATTCCTGAAAACTACTCATGTACCCCAAGAAACATCTGCCGACCAGTTCCAAGACTGTATAGCCAGCTTGACTGCAGATAATGGTCTAGGTTTTTCGGATGTTGATTTAACACCAAGAGGAAGGAAGCATAATGAGGCATTGTATGTCTCAGTGAAATGTAGGGGCACAACCTTGGTTCATGTTCTGGTGGACACCAGATCGTCTCTGAATGTATTTCCTAAAAAGGCTCTTGATAGGCTTGACTGCGAGGGATTGACATTGAAACCAAGCAATATAGTAGTAAGGGCTTTTGACAGCTCGAAAAGAATGGTGCATGGGGAAGTGGATATCCCCATAAAGGTTGGAACCCAAACATTTGATTCAACTTTTTATGTAATGGATATCCGCCCTTCATATTCCTGCTTGCTAGGCAGACTGTGGATTCACAATGCTGGCGCTGTCATTTCTACGTTGCACCAAATGCTGAAGTATCTGATTCAAGGGAAGATTATCACTGTTCATGGAGAAGAGGAGAGTATGATCAGCCATCTCAATTCCTTCATATATGTAGAATTAGATGGTGAATTTATTGAAACTCCATTCCAGCACTTTGAAGAAGTCCCACAAGATGTGGCAGTAACCAAGGTTGTGTCTCAAGTTCCCAAGATCACAAGGCCTCCACTAAGGATGTCATCTTTGAAGGATACAAAAGCAGTGATAGAAGAAAGTGGGTGCCCTATTTTGGGACAACTCCCGGATATCCCATACAAGTCTGACAAGTTTGGCTTGGGTTTCACTTTAGGTACTCAGAAGGTTGTACGCCGTTCTCGTGCTGGAGGACCACCCTTGAAGATCAGCAACCGTGAGGTCAACGCGGTAGAGGATGATGAAGATGGCTACAACCTCGAGGATTGGATCTTCCCAGCTGTCAGTGGAGGGTTCAACAATTGAGAGGCTAGAGATTTTGTCCCGATCACTTTTATCCCATAGTAATTTGTCTTTACATTTTGTTGGACCTGTAATATTAAAACAATTCAAACTCTTAAAACCTTGTGTCTTACCCGGGACACAATGGTCCATTTGTAAGGGTTATTATCTCATTTCCATATGACATCAATGAATCATGGACGTTTTTCATACAAACTTTGTGCTCATTGTTTTTCTCTTTTACATTTTTCATTTCTTTCAAAGATAGTTATACCCTTACACACACTCACACTCACAATGCAGGTCTACATCCATTCGGGATCCCATGGGTAACGATTCTGCTATGGCCTTCTGTGACTCTGAAAATCTAATCTACCAAGCCGAAGATGAAGGTGAGGAAGATTGTGAAGTACTAGGGGAACTTGCCAGATTACTACTACAAGAAGAGAAAACCATTCAGCCTCACGAGGAACTCGTGGATACAATCAACCTAGGTACCGAGGAAGACAAAAGAGAAGTCAAGGTGGGTGCCAATCTGGAACCCAGTGTCAAGGAGCGTTTGATTCAGTTGCTACACGAATATGTTTAGGTCTTTGCCTGGTCGTATGAAGACATGCCAGGACTTGATACAGATATTGTGGTACATCGTCTGCCTACAAAGGAGGATTACCCACCAGTAAAACAAAAGGTCCGTCGCATGCGACCAAACATGTCGGAGAAGATTAAAGCAGAAGTCATGAAACAATCCAACGCTGGGTTCTTGGCCGTCACCTCCTATCCGCAATGGATTTCCAATGTTGTTCTCGTGCCCAAAAAGGAATGCAAGGTACGAATGTGCGTGGACTACAAAGATTTGAATAGGAAAAGCCCTAAGGATGATTTGACACTTCCCCACATTGACATCCTAGTTGACAATACAGCACAGCACAAAGTGTTTTCCTTCATGGACGGTTTCTCAGGCTACAACCAAATCAAAATGGCGCCTGAAGACATGGAGAAAACTACTTTTGTCACAGAGTGGGACACATTATACTACAAGGTGATGCCATTCAGACTGAAGAATGTTGGGGCAACCTATCAGCGTGCCATGGTAGCTCTATTTCACGACATGATACATCACGAAGTAGAGGTCTATATGGACGACATGATAGCTAGATCTCAAACAGAAGAGGAGCATCTTGATCATTTACAGAAACTGTTTGAGAGATTAAAAAAGTACAAACTGAGGTTGAACCCAAACAAGTGCACATTTGGAGTAAGG
This sequence comes from Vicia faba, assembly GCA_948472305.1. Lineage (NCBI taxonomy): Eukaryota > Viridiplantae > Streptophyta > Magnoliopsida > Fabales > Fabaceae > Vicia > Vicia faba. The sequence continues at coordinate 1,266,695,750 of OX451736.1, read as the reverse complement.
TCTGGTAAACTCCTAGGCTTTATCGTCAGCAATAAAGGTATTGAAGTAGATCCTGCCAAGGTGAAAGCTATACAAGAGATGCATGTTCCTCGTACTGAGAAGGAAGTCATAGGATTCTTGGGATGCTTGAACTACATTGCTAGATTCATTTCTCACCCGACAGCTACCTGTGAACCAATCTTTAAACTACTGAAGAAGGATCAGGTAGTCAAATGGAATGATGAGTGCCAAACTGCTTTTGACAAGATCAAAGAGTACCTGCAAGAGCCTCCTGTTTTGATGCCACCAGTCGAGGGAATACCATTGATCATGTATCTGACCGTTTTGGAAAATTCAATGGGGTGTGTGCTGGGGCAGCATGATGAGTCTGGCCGAAAAGAGATATTCACTGCTCGAGAAAACTTGCTGCGCTCTGGCATGGGCTGCTCGCTGGCTAAGACAGTATATGCTGACCCATACTACCTTGTTGATATCAAAAATGGATCCAATAAAATACATCTTCGAGAAACCTGCTCTCTCTGGGAGAATAGCGAGATGGTAGATGATCCTAACAGAATATGACATACAGTATACTACCAAGAAAGCTATAAAGGGAAGTGTACTAGTTGATCACCTTGCTCACCAAGATGTGGAAGACTATCAGTCCATGAAGTTCGAATTCCCGGATGAAGACATCATGATGGTAAACAACTGTGAAGAATTCAGGCCATATGACGAACCTGAACAAGGATCCCGATGGACCCTGGTTTTTGATGGGGCATCTAACACACTCGGCAATGGTATTGGTGCAGTACTCATATCTCCTGAAGGGTGTCATACTCCATTGAATGCAAGACTCTGCTTCAATTGTACAAATAACATGGCGGAATACGAAGCGAGCATCTTTGGTCTCAAAGCTGCCATAGACTTGGGGATCAAATCGTTGAATGTATTCGGAGATTTAGCTTTGGTTATCAGCCATATCAAAGGGGAATGGGACACCAAACATCCTAACCTTATCCCTTAAAAAGAATATGTTTTGACATTGCTCCCGTATTTTGAGGAGATTACCTTCGAACATTTCCCACGAGAAGAAAATCAGCTAGCAGACGCACTAGCCACAATGCCATCTATGTTTAAACTCTAATGGGATAACGAGGCTCCCCAGATCACCATTGAACGGATGGATGAACCAGCACACTGTCACGAGATTAATACTGAAGAAGTAGTGGACCATCCTTGGTTTCACGAAGTCAAGAGGTATCTCGAGGATTAGGAATATCCAGAAGGAGCTTCAGTCAATGATAAGAAGTTCTTAAGGAGATTCTCTGCTAAATTCTTCCTTAGTAATGGCATCCTTTACAAACGCAACTATGACTCGGTGTTACTTCGGTGCGTAGACAAGGTTGAAGCTAAAATGATCATGGCTGAGTTACATGAAGGAACTTTTGGCACCCATTCCAGTGGGCATACGATGGTAAAGAAAATCCTACGGGCAGGCTATTACTGGTATACCATGGAAGTAGATTGCTATCAACACTCTCAAACCTGCCATAAGTGTCAGATTTATGCTGACAAGGTACACGTACCTCTGGTTCCTCTGAATGTCTTGACGGCAGCTTGGACCTTTGCTATGTGGGGGATTGATATGATTGGGGAAATCAAGCCAACAGCCTCCAATGGACACTGCTTCATCCTAGTGGCCATTGACTATTTTACCAAGTGGGTGGAGGCAGCTTCTTTCGCTTCCGTTACCAAGAATGTTGTAGCCCGGTTCATTAAGCAAAATCTCATTTGTCGGTACAGTATCTCAGAGAGGATCATTACAGACAATGGTACGAACTTGAACAATACTATGATCACCGCCTTATGCGAGCAATTCAAGATCTATCATCACAATTCTTCCCCTTATCGGCCAAAGATGAATGGTCCTATCGAAGCCGTGAATAAGAACATTAAAAAGATCATACATAAAATAACAGTCACATACATAGACTGGCATGAGATGCTACCATTCTCTCTCCACGGATATCGTACCACAGCTCGCACATCAACCGGGGCAACACCATATTCTATGGTTTACGGCACGAAAGTTGTCTTGCCTATTGAGGTCCAGATCCCCTCTCTTAGAATTATGAAGGATGTAGGGCTGAACGAAGACGATTGGATCCAGACTCGACTTGATCAACTAAACTTGATTGATGAGAAAAGGCTTATTGTTGTCTGTCATGGTCAAATGTATCTATTTACCGTTGTTTTTGGTAAACAACTGTTGATCCTCCAAAAAGGAAAGTCCTTTTGGTTACTCGTGGGATCGATCAGATTGATCCCAGAACATATGCTAACTTTTATGCTGGTTTGATGTGAAAGTTAATATCTAGGAAGAACGCACGTTCGGCCAAGGATATAGTGTTTGTGGTTTTGGAAAGTAAGAAAGTAACTAGAAGTGCAAGTAAAGATGTAGGAAATGTAAACTTTGCAAAAGAAGATCAAAGCAATGTAAAAATACTTTATTAATAAAAAGTGGTGTTTCCAACGTGCATTCTCAGTTATTCTTTCACACACAGCGGGTACTTGAATAATATTGAGTAACTAGCACAATAGGTTGAACACACGGATAAATCTACACAAACTTCCTATTTTTATACTAAAATTATGTAACTGTCGAGGGGTGACTTTGCTCTAGGATGAAGACAAGTGTCTTCTTCATGTCCCTCGACCTCTATCTTCCTGCCACGTCGCTTTCCCTTAACTGTTGGCGAACTGCATTTCCCTCCAATCTTCAATTTCAAATATCCTTCGTCTTTGGTGCTGACACGAAGGTTTGTTCTTCTAGTCGAAGGTCACAGGACCTTTTCAATCGAAGGCTTGATGGTGATGTCTTGTCGAAGATCAATTTGTAACTCAAATATTTTCTCTAAGTTTCTCCATCCGTCGAAGCATTTTCCAGCTTGGCTTTATTTTCTCTATTTTTGGCCCATAAGGCCAATATATCGTGGGTGTCGAATTCAAGAGCCAACAAATTTCCCCCCAAGAATGCCTATTTCAACGTTGAGAGAAATAGTCATTCTTTGATATTCCTATTCGACGCCTGTCTCTTTTATCCACAAAGGCTTTAACGCATACCTTTTGCCTTCCAACAACTGTCGCGTTTAGAACCATCATTACCCTTTTCCCAAGACGTCTTTTCAATCTGCCGTTACCATGCTGCCATGATGACCATTACTCCTAGAACCTAGGCAAGCATGTCAAACATTCCCCATCACCTGCACGGTAACTGTTTTACCGCTTGCCATGTGCCCCACTACGTTTAGAGCATTAAATGGCTTTCGCGAGAAGCCCTTCTTCATGGACACTATAAATAGCCCTGAGTTCTCTCTTTTGGAACTTTCACAACACTTAGTATTTTCATCTCTTCTGCAGAAAAACACCTTACACCGTAGTGACTCTATCATCTTCACTTTTCACCAACTCATAAAAATGGCTTTTCTCTCCAATGCTCTAAACAACCCTAAGCCTAAAAATGTTTCTGACGTACAGTGTTGTTGTACCCCAAAATTTTCCCTCTCATTTCATCAACATTTCTCATCACAAGACTCTTGGAACTCAAGATCAAGCTAGGGTTTGCTCTGCTCAAGACACCTCCTTGCACTGTTGACCTAAATTAGGGTTTGAGTTGGCACATGGATATTTTGACCTACAATGCCCAGAGTGACTTTCATACTTCATGTTGGACTCACAAGTTTGTCCATACCAAGTCTCAAGCCTTGATTTAAATTTTTGCCCAGTCAATTGGACAGTTGACCTAGAAATCAGCTGTATTGGGGAAAAAGTCAATTGTGGCCAATTGACAGTCAAACCTCGTGAAATTTGACCCACATCAACATTATGAACTCATATGAACCATTTGATCAAGTTTGGATCACAATTCCACAAGAAATTTGATCAGATCACCAAAAGAGCAAAATGGTCATTTTTAGGGTTTTGACTGCACAAAGGCAATTTTTGACTGTTTGACCTAGCCAATGTCAAATCAAGCTCACACATGGACTCAAGGACTCAATGACATTATATTTAACCATTCAACAAGTTCAAAAGATCTCAAATGCATAGGATTGACAGATGAATTTTTCAGTCAACTGATCAAAATTTGACTGTACACTGAAAAGTCAAACTTTGACTTTTTGGTCAAAATCAAGTGCCAAGAGTTATTTTTCATCGAGACATGTCAAATTATGAAACTTGTTCATCAAGAAACCCAAAAATGTAAATTAGGGTTTAAAATGGAAAATTTTCATAACTTAGAAATTTTCTAAGCTATGAAATTTTCTTATTTTTTCCTAACTTTGTCCCATTTTTTTACCAAGATGAAAATGGATTCAAATAAAACTTGCAACATGAAAGTTGTAGTCCATAACAAAGTCTACAACTTTTATTCACAAAGTTTTCTCAAAATAGGCTTGTATCTCAAGTTATAAGTTTTGGAACAAGGGTACCTAAAACTTTTAACTTAAAGAAATTTTGCCCTAATTTAGGCAGGATTTTGACCCATCTTCTTGGATATTTTTCACATAGTCCCACTTGGAGTTTCAAGTTTCATTTCAAAGATGGATTATATTAAATGTTCCAAGCTTTCCAAATTGTCCAAGAACTCCTTAAACACCCTTGTGGTTAGAGAGAATCGAATGCTTGAAGTTGGCAAAAACTCACTTTGATCCATGGCCAATACATGTTCATACCAATTTGCAAATCTGGTCTAGCTAGCTTGGTTCACAATTACAGGCCTCAAAACCAGTTTGTACTCCATAATTTAATGCATAACCATTTAGCTAAGGTATTATCTTGGTCATTTGGACATTGCATACAAGATTAAGCCCTAAATGGTAAAAGGTATATTGCCATTTTTGCAAAAGGTTACTTTATGTCAAAACACTAAGCCTTGAGCCTTGAACAAAATCTGAGACTGCAAACCAAATCCATGAATTAGAGGGGCCAAGAGTGTTGTGTGCAGGGTGATAGGAAGGCATGTACAAAGCTATAACATCACTTCCACTCTTTTTCTTCAAGAAGAAGAAACTTGCAAGTCACATGCCATCTCTCACATCTGTTAAAACCAACTTACACAAACATTGTAAACAAGTTTTGTACCTCCCAACAAGCCAGAAACACGACCCCTTTGCCTCTTAAAACTCCTAGTGCACAAATTCCCCATTTTCTTGCAAAACAGAGTCAGTTCTGCAAACTTCAAGCCATAATCAAATTCCATCGTGCGTTTTTTCCAAAGATGCTTCAAACACCTTCCAACCAACATACCTAAGCTATCTAGATCATCCATTTCTAGCTGTAACACCCTTAACACACATTGCCATTTTTGTTTCAAAGCTTTGCAGGTTGAGTTCTGTGGCACGATTCAAGCTGTTTTAGAACAAACCAAGCATTGGAAAAGCTTCCTTTGACCTCAGGCAAGCTCAAAAGAAGCTCAAGCACCCTTGAAAGTTGCTGCATTGTCCAGCTCGAAGTCAACTGAGACAGGTATTTCATGAACTTCTATCTCTCTATTTAGGAATAGTTAGGCTTAGGTTTGTGAATGAAATATGTTGTACTCATAGCCCTGAAGCCATACATATGCTTAGTTTTCATTTACATTAATCGTGCTAGGAGAATTTCACCCATGAACTTTCTGAAAAAACTAGGTTAAAAATTAGGTCCAGAGAAATTCTCTCTGGTCTTTGAGAGTTAGCTCAAGTTTTTTATATGGTTGGATTCGTTGTTTGATGCTCTACAAGTTTCATGTTATAAGTTTTGTTAAAAAATCAAAGAATCGGGAGATAGCAGGTGATGTACAAAACGCGCGTTTTTGTGAACCAAGGAAGAAGATGAAGTCTCATTGGGCTGGGCCTGGTCATTCTTACTTCTAACACCCCATTTTTCAGTTTACACCCCCTGGCCCATTTATTTGTATATTTGTCATTTTGATATTTTTATTTTTATTCTGAATTTATTATTTTTTGTCCAAATATAAAAAATACCAAAAAAAAATTATTTTTATATTTATTCATATTTATTTGATATTTATTTTCATTTTTACTAGTATAAGTATGTAATTAATCTATTTTTCTTTTTATTAAAACTCAAAAATAATATAAAAAAAATATACTTATCTTTATTTATTATTTTTATTTACATTTGAAAACATTTTCTTAAATATACACATTTTTTGTAAATAAGTAATTTTATATATATATATATATATATATATATATATATATATATATATATATATATATATATATATATATATATATATATATATATATATATATATATATATATATATATATATATATATATATATATATATATATATATATATATATATATATATATATATATATACACTTATATACTTTATTTTATTAAATAATTAGGTAAAAAATACAAAAATAATACATTTTCATTTTTATTAATATTTTACACTAAAAATATCTTTTTACAATATACTTTTATTTTTTGTATAAATTAATGTATTATTATATATATTTAATAAATAATACTATATACTTAAAAAATTAGGGTTTTTGCTCTAAATAACAAAATAATTAAAATTGATACTTTTTTATTATTCACATTTCACATTAAAAAAATACTTTTTTACATACATAAAAACTTTTTGCATAATACATTTTATTTGACATTTATTTATTGTATTTTATTCAATTATTGTACATTTAAATATTGCCTATACATTCGATTTGGTTGTAATAGTTTAGAATTTAATTTCTTATCAAATATCCCCCAATTCAAATTTGTACCCCCTCCCTATATCATGTTGTAATAGTGTAGGCTTTAAATTTTTGCACTTTTAAATGCTTCCAATTATGCCATGATTAGACCTAGGGTTTGTATGCAAAAATAAAATCAACAAGTAGTTTGACCTAATCCAAAGATAACAATGCATGAAAACAAACACAATGCACACTTGCACCCCTAGGGCTTCAATCCACTTGTTGCCTTCAAAAATGGGCCATGGTTGCATGTCAAGTACTTTGGCAAAACAAAAACAAAACAAAAGATCATAGTCCCTCGATGACGCTATCTGAGTTGCCTAAACAAAAATGATCAAGTCCCTCAAGAAAATTGCCAATGATACTTGACATTATTGCTATCATGGTCTATACAATGACCCGCGCTTGTCCCGTTAAACATCCTAACACAAGGTTGTTCACCAAATACAATGGTGAAACAATACTGTTAAAAGGGTTAAAAACATAAGAAAGATCTTTGAGTAAAATAGGGTAGATAGCTCTTAGTTACTTGATCAAGCTTGTAAAAACATCGTTGCTATTTTTCAAAACACACTTCACAACACAATTGCAAAACCCTACTTTCAAGCATTGAAAACTTTTCAAAAGACAAAAACACCTTTGTATACATTCAAACAAGAATCATTACAAAGGTTTCCACAATGATGGCCTCTTTTAAAAACATCTTTCAAAATCACACACAAAGCACCATTTCAAACAATTGAAAAGCACCATTTCAAACAATTGAAAAGCAAAGCAAGTGATCTAAGCAAGTAACTAAGAGCCCATGGATAACCATGGATAGAAAGGGTGCTAATACCTTCCCTTTCTATAATCTACTCCCCGAACCCAAGAAAACATCTCAAAGGTCTTTCCTGTGCTTTTTGACCTTTCCTTAGGATAAAATAAAAAGTCGGTGGCGACTCTTGCTAAACCGAAACATTTGCAAACACAAACGCAAAATCCCAAGTCAGTTCTCCCACCGTATCACAGAACTGGCGACTCTGCTGGGGAATTTTCTAAAAGTGGAGTAACCTTAGGGCTTAGATCACCCTTTGCATAATTATTGTTTTCTTTGCTTGCTTTACATTTTGGTTCTTTTGTTTGGGCTTGAAATCCTCCACCCGGATTTGGGAAACATTCATAGGTAAATAGCAATACATTGTGGAAACTGTCCGGGGTATAACGACACAGTTGAAGCAATAGCTATATTAGTGCGACATATTTGTGAGTACCGGTAGCCTTTGAGTCAATTAAAGAGAATACGGGGCCGTTGAGTGATGTCATGAAGCACTAATGAACTCTTAGAACCTTACTTGACTATCTTGGCCTTTATTTAGGGGTAGTGAGATGACCAGCTTTGGTGCAGTCCGAAGCTGGTAGATACTCGATACTATACTCATTGAGGGTTGTTTTCTTGGAATATTTTGGTCACTAGTTAAGTGGCTAAACCAAAACAATGAACAAAGAAAACGATCCAGTGATATTGAGCTCCTTAGAACCCGGTTACTATTTATAGGACAGGTTTGAGCCAACTAAACTCAAGAGGGTATTTACCTTTGAAACCTCATGCAAGCCTAAAACTAGGGTTTTGTGTGACTTGCTTGTACATGTGTTTGTGCATACATCATGAATATCATAAAGCATCATATGCATCCACTAACCATTTCAAGGTTTTGGATCTTCATCTTTGTTCTTGTTTTGTAGGTCATGGAATCTCTTCGCAGGAAAACAATTCAAGTCAACGTTGTGAGAATCCCTCCCCAACTCAAGGAGCTTACATCCAGGATTCCCGAGAATTCTATCTTCAGTGAAAGACATGGTAGACTCCTCAACTTGGTCAACACCAACATTGAAGAAGACATGGTGAAAGTTCTCTTCCAGTTCTTTGACCCCCTACACCACTGTTTCACATTCCCTGATTACCAGTTGGTGCCTACTTTGGAGTAATTTTCTCAACTCTTGAGAATTCCTATTCTTAATCAACTACCTTACAACGGTACGGAAAAAGAACCAAAGCCTGAAGATGTTGCTCAAACATTACACTTGCAACCATCTGACACCAAGGGGCATTGGGAAACCAGAAGTGGTGTCAAGGGCTTCTTGGCAAAGTTTCTGTTCGATAAGGCACAAGACTGCTGGAATACTCTTGATCTACAAGCCTTTGAAGAGATTGTGGAACTCCTCATCTATGGGTTGGTCTTGTTCCCTAACCCTGATCAACTTATAGATGTGAATGCTTTCAAGATTTTCATATCCAGGAATCCTATACCTACATTGCTTGGGGACATCCTACACTCATTTTACACACGAACAATGAGGAAAAGAGGTGTTCTCATGTGTTGTACTCCTCTCCTAGCAAGGTGGTTTATTTCTCACCTTCCACAATCAGTTCTGAAGAATGAGCAGGGTTTAAGGTGGTCACAACGGTTGATGACCCTCACACATTCTGATGTACATTGGTGTTCTCGGTCCAGAGAAAATGTCATCATCATTGATCGTTGTGGGGAATTCCCTAATGTCCCACTACTTGGCATTAGGGGAGGCATCACCTACAACCCCTGTCTAACTTTGAGACAGTTTGGATATGCTTAGAAGGATGGCCCTCATGACATGCTGATTTCGGACCTAGTTTTTGACTTCGACAATGATGCGCAAGGACTTCGACAAAGGTTCATCAGAGCTTGGAGGATGCCCAACAAAGTGGATAGTAAGACACTGGGGCACAAGAATTACATCCCCCTTGAGCCTTACCTCAAGTGGGTACGAACCCGCTCCCAGAATCTTATGATGCCATACCCTCACATTCTCCCCTTGATCAAAGAGCCTGTTATGGAAGGAGAGGTTCCATACACCATCCTACATCCTGAAATGCCAACATCATGGGAAGAAATGCAAAAGAGTTGGATCCAACTCAAGGAAGAACGGGATACTTTTGAAGCCAGCTTCTATGCCAGTGAGAAGAAGGTTTTGGAGCTTACCCGTCGACTTAACGAGGAGGAAACTCTCAACACCTACATCGCGCCAAAGAGGATGCGCAATTTCTTTTTACATTAAGAATTTTGTAATATTTCTCCCATGGGGCACTTATGTACTAACAAATTTCTTCTTAATATGACGTGCGTTCTTTTTGTTTGCAATAAATTTGAATTTCTAAACCCTTGAATGCATTGCATGAATAACATACTGTGATCGGTGGATCTGGAACTGACTGTTTAACGCTGGTTCGCGAAATGTCGCGGAAGCAAGAGTCGCCACCGTCTTTTATTTTCTCCAAATGGAAAGGACAAAAGCACAGAAAAATTCCTTAAAGAGATTGCTCTCGGTTCGGGAGGTAGATTATAGAAAGGGAAGGTGTTAGCACCCTTTCTATCCATGGTTATCCATGGGCTCTTAGATACTTGCTCAATGTGTTTTCAAAATGTTTGCTTGCTTTTCAATGTGGGTTTAAAAAAGTTTCTTTGAAAAATTTCAGTTCGACTCGTACGTCAGAGTGTTTGAAAGATTCGCTTTGAAAGCTTTTGAAAATGTGTTGGTGTGAAAAGATTTCAGTTTGTTTTGAAGAGAGCAAGTATCCATGAGTCGTCTACCTACCCTAAGGAATTCGTCTGTGTAAATGTCCTTTAAAGTAGTGCCATCCCACCATTGAGAGGTAGGTAGCACCACCGTTGGAGGTGTTCGGGTCAATTCGAGTTTATAGGGACATGGTGATCACCAGAGCAATGGGAAGACACCTTAGAAGCTACCCTCATGCCAGGTTCCCGGATCATGAGGACTTACTAAGACATCCTCTACTCGACGATCACCTTTCGAAAGGCAACAGTGAGGCGTACCCTAGGGGTGGTGTGTGCGAATTGTGTGTCATGTTTCAATTATTTGTCTTGTCATGTTTGTTGTGTTCTACGCTTGATTTTAATTAGGGCCATTCATTCTTGCATGCATATTTAACAGTTATAAAGTTTGCGAAAAATAAATCTAAGGCTATTACAAATGGCGCGGGTCCACATCGCCAAAATTAAACCGGACCCGATTTGACTGAAAAATAAATAAAGCGAAAAAAGTAAAAGTGCGAAAAGTAAAAATTGTTACAAGGCTTTGGGACATGTACATAATTATAATAAGCGACATAAAATAAATATGCGAAATAAAATAATTAAACAATGGGCGTTGGACCCTTTTGCAAAAAATTAAATTTAATAGGAAATTAAAATTAAAAATTAAATGTTTTTGGTATTTTTGTATTTTTTAAGATTTAAAAGAAAAAAGAACTTTTTAGAATGAAATTTGAAATGCAAATCCTAATTCTAATGTTTTTTAGTTATTGTGAAAATGTTATATTAATCTAAATTAAACCTTAATTTTTACTTATATACATTTAATTATAAAAATAAAATAAATAAATAAATAATATTGTGATAAAAAAAAAGGAAAATTTAAAAGGTATAAAAAGTCATTAAACCTAATGCTATATTTTTGGATTTTTAGTTATTAAGAAAGTATTAAAATCTAACCTAAATGCAACCCTAATTAGTTTACAAGTTTAATTATGAAAATTACTAATATTATGGCAAAAAACAAGGAAAGTTAAAAGGAATAAAAAAGTCATTAACCTAATGCTATATTTTTGGATTTTTTTATGGAAGAAAGAATTAAAGTTAAAACCTATTTTACTAAATTTATTTACATGTTAATTATTTACAAGAAAATAAATAAAATAAATATTTTTTATATTTTTATCTTTTTTCTGATTTTATGATGTTTTTGTGTTTTTGTTAAAAAATAATTAATTAAATTAGAAAAGAAAATAACAATTAAAAATAAAATAGAATAAAAAAAACAAACCAGGGGGGGTAGCCCCAAATTAGAGGTGCAGGCCTTAGGATGCTGGCCCAATTAGCTTTGAACTTGTTGACTTTTCTGGATCATGTATGATGCATTGACTCGCGCTTATGGTATACACCAATCTTCAGCCTTGGATGGGAATCTCCTGGACACGTGGGCATCTGGATGATGGTGGTACATGATATGCTTCAAGGTTGTGCCAATCCACGCTTGACATGGCATCATCTTCCTCGCGTGCCTGAAAGACAAAACATTGAGCAACGGTTTTCGTTGTGTTGCTTTAAGCCAGCTACCAGAAAATAGCGAATAGCAATATAAGCTACATAAATTGTTCGCGAATGGTGGTTTATGTCCGTCTCAATGCACTGAATTCAATGGCCATGGTCTGAAGCTTTGATTTTTCTTCTTTGCAAAAGCCCTAATTTTAAAAACCTGTAACCCTAATATTCAAAAATGGTAGAATCGCATATGTGGCACAGAAATGTAATTGAATGTATTGGTTAGCTTGGAAACTTGACAAGGAACATGAATGTACAATTAAAATGCCATGGGGATGTCTAAAATTGAAAATACGATTCACACTTTCTTGCTGTACAAGGAGGGTTCTATGTACCAATTCTTCGCGTATTGATGGATGTTAGGGATTGCAATGTGATCAGGAGGGCTTGAGGAAACTATTAGAATCAATCTTAGGACTTGAATCCACCTCTAATAGTGATTTCAGAATCCTTTTTTTCAAGTCAAAATTCCAAGTTTTTAATAAGCTTTTGAGCGCAGCCTTTGGTGTGTTGTAGTTAGGGTTTGACTTAACATTTATGAGGGAAGAGAATTAGGTCATTAGCTGGCCTTGATTCATGCCCATGAGAGAACTAGTCCTAGGGTTTTCACCCTTAACCAATTTTCCCTTTTTTTAAGCAAACCAAGACTTGGTGTGCAATTTAACCCTAGCATGAGTTTGTGAGCTGGCCCATGATATATGGAAGCTATCCAAATGCAAATGACACTATTCTATTGGCTTTTGAATTTTATTTGAATTTTTAAAGATTTAAAATGAATTAAATTATCAAAAATTAAATAAAATAGAAAAATCAATATTTGGTCTTGAAATTAATCATGGGACACGTGTGTGGCATGACAAGGCTGAATCAAGTGGAAGAAAGTGGGCCCTTTTGTCAAAAATTGAAGTTTCAAGGATAGTTGACTTTTGCCATTTCACAAAAATTTCCCAACTTCTACAAGGCATAACTTGCTCAATTTTTAAGCTTTTCTCATGTTCTTGGACATTTTGGAAAGGTATTTGAGTCCTTTAACCAATACCTTTGGTCCCATGTCATTTTTATTTACCAATCTCAAGTTATGGTCTTTGACTTAAAGTCCCTTTTTGTTGACTTTTGAAAATGACCTATAATGTTGAAATTGATAACTTTTTGTGAGAGCATTTCTTGGACTTGAAGTATGAAGATGAGTTGTAGGAAATGTCTTTCTCTTCAAAATGAGCTTTGGATGGAATTTTTCTGATAATCCATGTGAAAGTTATGCCCTGGTCAATTTCAGTTGACTTTTTCAACTGTCCAAATAAGGAGACTTTTGCATCTTGATGATCTTCTGAGCCAAATTTTCAGAATCATGATCAAGCATTGATCAAATGATGTTTGTGGCTTCAAAATGATATGTTGACCAAAAATTTGAACTTTTGACTGTCAAATGACCATTTTGCCCCTACAGTTGACTGTAGTGCAATTTGGGGTTTTGACTGTGCAATTTTGAGCTGAATGCCTTGAAACTTGATATGAGGATGCTTGACCATGTTTGTAAGCATATGAGACTTGATTGGGCCTTTGAACACTTCCTTTTCTTGATCAGACTCAAAACCCTAATTTTGACTGTATGGGAGACTGTTGCACTGCACAACCCTTGGGGAATTTTGTAGCTTGGCTTGGCAATTTCTTGCGGAATATGGGAGGGAAAATTTTGGGGTATAACAGTTGCCCCTGTTCAATCTTCTTAGACCTGAGGATGCAGATTGGCGGACGTGCCTTTCCTAATCCGAGGGTAGAAGATGATTGGACACTAGAGTGCCCAGAAATTTGCGCTCACATGGTAGCAGTGTGGTGGGAATGGGCTTATAGATGCCATTTGGAGATTGCTGGATAGGATGATGGGCTTATAGATGCCATCTGGATGTTGATCGCGTAGGCGATTCCTTAGCGAGAACCTGCATACCTGCAAAAGAAAAATGAGTACCTGACACGTTGCAGGAGCTGATTTCAGATGCTTGATATAGATGTGTCCTGACTGGTTACAGGAGCTGAATCTGGAGCTTCACAAGATGATGAATGAACCCGGTATGGTTACTGCCTTAGCATGAATGGTAAGAGAACCTTAGGCGACTTTAACTTCAACAACGCTCGTTGAGAAAAATCTTGATGATTTTAACTTCAACAACGCTCGTTGAGAAAAATCTGGGTGATTTTAACTTCAACGACGCTCGTTGAGAAAAATCTGGGTGACTTTAACTTCAACCACGCTCGTTGAGAAAAATCTGGGTGATTTTAACTTCAACAATGCTCGTTGAGAAAAATCTGGGTGACTTTAACTTCAACAACGCTCGTTGAGAGAAATCTGGGGGATTTTAACTTCAACAACGCTCGTTGAGAAAAATCTGGGTGATTTTAACTTCAACAACGCTCGTTGAGAAAAATCTGGGGTGTCTTCTACTGGGATAAGAATCAGGGAGATCTTAGGGTCGATCTGACTGAACCAGAGAGGCCTTTGACTGGGTAAGAATCAGGAAAATCTTAGGGTCGATTTAACTGAACCGGTCTAGGTCTTGAAATGTCTTCAACTGGATAAGCATCAGGGAGATCTTAGGGTCGATCTGACTGAACCAGAGAAGGCCTTTGACTGGATAAGCATCAGGAAAATCTTAGGGTCGATTTAACTGAACCGGTCTAGGTCTTGAAGTGTCTTCAACTGGATAAGCATCAGGGAGATCTTAGGGTCGATCTGACTGAACCAGAGAGGCCTTTGACTGGGTAAGAGTTAGGAAAATCTTAGGGTCGATTTAACTGAACCGGTCTAGGTCTTGAAATGTCTTCAACTGGATAAGCATCAGGGAGATCTTAGGGTCGATCTGACTGAACCAGAGAGGCCTTTGACTGGGTAAGAATCAGGAAAATCTTAGGGTCGATTTAACTGAACCGGTCTAGGTCTTGAAATGTCTTCAACTGGATAAGCATCAGGGAGATCTTAGGGTCGATCTGACTGAACCAGAGAAGGCCTTCGACTGGATAAGCATCAGGAAAATCTTAGGGTCGACTTAACTGAACCGGACACGGTCTTGAAATGTCTTCAACTGGATAAGCATCAGGGAGATCTTAGGGTCGATCTGACTGAACCAGAGAAGGCCTTTGACTGGATAAGCATCAGGAAAATCTTGGGACGATTTAACTGAACCGGTCTAGGTCTTGAAATGTAGCTTGAGAACTTAACTGGATCTTTCCTGAAAGGTAAAAGTCAGTCATATGCAATGCATGATATGGATCAAGCAATGATGTTCTCAACATAAATGAGATTTGTAAGATATGATGTGTACATGCATGCTATAATGATGTATGTGATGTTTCATGTATATTTTTGTCTAGGAAAGTGAATCCTTGACGGGTGCCGGGAAGTCGTATCCTGGGCTGATGTCGAAGAATAGATTTTGCTTCCGCTGGGGATGATAACTGCAAGGATACCGGTAGGAGAAGATGACTTCGTTGCGGAATAAACTTGGCGAATGGAAGATTCTGCGGGGAGAAAAGATATTCTAGCGATCATGCTGGGAAGCAATACTCTGTGGGGATAGAGATGCTTTGCTGAGTGTTGATAGCAGTAATTTGCTGAGGATGTCTTTGTTGTTGGAAGTGTTAATGGACTTCGCTGGGGATAGGAAAGAACTATGTTGACGATGATCTTTCTGTGGCTTTTGGCTGAGGATAACCCAGTTATATCCTGTTAAGGAAATAACTCTTTGAATAAAGCCGGACGACGCGTTCGTGCTCTGCGAGGGGATAAGCTTCCAGAATCTACTGGGGATAAGCTTACTGCTTGGAGAGATGAATTCCAATTTTCCTGGGGAAACTGGATTGGACTCTTCTGGGGAGTTTTGGAATGTAATTTTATAAGTTGAAAGGGGAAACCTATGTAGGGTTGCATGCTGATGAGTTTGTGTAAAACTGTATCTGAAATGGAGAAGGAACCTGGGTAGGGTTACTTTGATGATGAGTTCGTGTAAAACTTCGTTTTTTTGGAAAGGGAGAACCTGTGTAGGGTTTCTGGGTGACGAGTCCATGTAAAACTGCATCTTGAAGAGAGGGAACCGATGTAGGGTTGCTTGGTGAGGTAAGTTCATGTAAAACTTCTTGATGAACCGGGGTGAGGTTATCTTGAGCTAAATCCATGTAAGACTTCTGGGGGGAACCAGGGTTAGGTTGCCGCAGGATAAGTTTGTGTAAAACTTCTTGACGAACCGAGGTAAGGTCATCTTGAGATAGGTCCATGTGAGACTCTTGGAGGAACCGGGGTTAGGTTACAGCAGGATAAGTTTGTGTAAAACTTCTTGATGAACCGGGGTTAGGTCATCTTGAGATAGGTCCATGTGAGACTCTTGGAGGAACCGGGGTTAGGTTACGGCAGGATAAGTTTGTGTAAAACTTCTTGATGAACCGGGGTTAGGTCATCTTGAGATAGGTCCATGTAAGACTTCTGGAGGAACCGGGGTTAGGTCACTTCGGGATAAGTTCGTGTAAAACTTCTTGACGAACCGGGGTAAGGTTACTTGTGATAAATCCATGTAAGATTTCTGGAGGAACCGGGGTAAGGTTACTTGGATAAGTTTGTGTAAAAACTTCTGGAGGAACCGGGGTAAGGTTATTTGGTTGAGTTTGTGTAAAAATCTCTGGAGGAACTGGGGTAAGGTTACTTGGATAAGTTTGTGTAAAAACTTCTGGAGGAACCGGGGTAAGGTTGCTTCGGGATAAGTTTGTGTAAAACTTCTTGATGAACCGGGGTTAGGTCATCTTATGGAGGAGGAGTCTGTGTATGACTTTGTCTGAAGGTTGAGCAGAAACCGGTGTTGGGTTGCATGATTTTGATTAAGTGGATAATTGTCCTGTTTGGTCTCGGACGTTAGCCCATGATCTGGAATTTGTAAAGGTAGATGGTAATCATTTTTATGTTGATCTGTCCTTTGTAATTTGGTTGACAGAGCAATTGGATCGCCTGGATAGCTCATTATTGCCCCTGCTTCGGAGGTGAGGGAAGAGGATACCTGTGCGGGTGATCGACAAATCTTCGGGTAGGCAAGTGACGAGATACCGGAACATAGTCGTACGCTTCGATCCCTAACTTTTGCCTGGACCGCCCTTTCGGGTTTTCAGTCCACCGGGATACCCATTTTTGCCCAAGCCGCCTTTTCAGGTTTTCGACTTGCCGGGTGTACATGTTTTTCGTTTCATCCCTTCATTTTGCCCGAACCCTTTTAGTTTGCCGGGAAGCCCTTATTTTTGCCTAGGTATGTCAACCTAGCGGGTCTTTGATTATGCGCAGTATTTTTTTCGACTATGTCCACGCTCTCAGAATGTAGGGAGTTGCCCCTGTTGGAAGTATTTTGCCATGCCCCAGATAATGAGCAATGTGCCCCTTGATTGGAGGTTCTTCTGTTCACAAGGTGTTCATCGTGCGAATTTCCCTGCTTGTTCAAACAAGTGGTCATATGCAAACAGGGTTATTTTAAGAATGCAAAAGTCTATGTCTGTCTTGAATTTTGAAAATGCATTTTTAGTAATACAGTGCGATGTCAACTCAATATTTTACAGCAAACCTTCAGGAGTCAGGATACCTTCGTAACAGTATGCTTTCGAACTAACCCATGCTTCAGCTAGGACTTTTAAGAGTTATATCGTGGCCTGGTTCACGGTTTAAGAAACAAAGGATAAAGGCTCAAATTATTTGTACCCATCCGCTCTTCGTGATGTTCTCCAAACCTAAACTCAGTTGATCGTGCGTTAGACCTTGTTTGAGTCTTTGCTCTGATTTTCCGGTGATGATTCGGATATTGAACGTTTATTTGAATAGGCAATCATCCCCTTTTTTGCTGAGGGTTTGTGAGACCTCTTTTTTTTTTGATTTAGTTATCCCTTTCTTTTTTTTTTTTTGCCTGAACTGTTTCCTTTTTGGGATTACAGTCAGCGGGATGCCCCAGTTTGGTAAGTCTTCTTTATTGGTTTTGACTTTTTGGGCTTTTCATTCATGAATTTTTTTTGATAATGACTGCCTGTCCTTATGATTGTTCGGAACCATCACTGTCTTTTGTTTTTGAAAAACTCATTTAGTGACATTCATTGTGCACTTGGATCGACTGAGAGAACTACCCTGCCCCAGGTTATGATTAAGGGTTTTGATTTTCGAAAATACAAACTCCTACTTCTTTGGCTCTGATGGGTTGACGAGGGATTATCATCCTTATAACTCCAGTGTTTAGGAATTGAAACAATGCCTGTACCTCATCAGCGGGGTCTGTTCAAAAGCATACTGTAAATTGTGGTATTGTTTTCGTCATCCTCCCTCAAGAGGTTTAGAATTTTCAATTAAGAATTGACCATCGCAAAAAATATGAAAGCAGTTTTAAGCATAGTAAACATAATTAATTCAAGACAGACATGTGTAATGCATTCATGAAATAAAAGAGTTTAACACAATAATTGTTTATCTGAACAAGAAAAGGAAAAATACAACTTGAAATCAAATGAACAAAAATTTAGCCATGCTTTGGCAATGGAGCGGTGATCACGTTGGGAGTCTCCGCAGGCTCGAACTCGATCTCTTTGGCATCGATCATGTTCTGAATTTTGTACTTCAGTGCCCAACAGTCCTCAGTATCGTGCCCCGGGCTATCAGAATGATAGGCACACCTTGCTTCTGGATTGTAGCTAGGAGAGGAGGTCTTAGGATTGGCAGGAGGGTTGATTACTGCAATCAGGTTCATCTTCACCATATGCTGCAATGCTTGTGACCAAGGCATGTTAATGTTGGTGAATTGCCTTTTAGGCCCTTCCGGCCTTTGCTGGTTTCCCCTTTGTGGTTGACGGCGTGGTGCAGAACCAGAGATCATGACTGCCCCTGCATGTTGATCACGGCGACTCTTTTGACTGTATACAGCATTGGATTCCTTCTTTCCCGTGTAAGGTTTTTTATGAATATCAGAAGGTGTGGCCTCTTGAATCTTCCCCGACTTGATACCAGCTTCAATTCTTTAGCCAGTCAGGATGAGGTCGGTAAATCCAGCAGATGAGTTACCAATGAGGTGATTGAAGAATGGCCCGGATAGGGTCCCCAAGAACATATCAACGAGTTCCCGGTCAGTTAACGGAGGTTGCACCCTTCCATCAAGGTCTCTCCATCTTTGTGCGTACTCCTTGAAACCTTCACTTGACCCCAACGACATACCCTGGAGTTGGGTACGTGTGGGAGCAAGGTCGGCATTGTACTGGTACTGCTTATAGAAAGCAGTCGCCAACTCCTCCCAGTTACGAACTTTGGTCCCATCCAGTTGATAGAACCATTCGAGGTGAGTCCCTGAAAGACTTTCCTGGAAGAAGTGGATCCACAAGTTCTTGTCTGCTGAGTATGGTTGGATTTTCCGAACATAAGACCTGAGATGCAACTTGGGACAAGACGCCCCGTCATACTTGGTAAAGGATGGTGCCTTGAACTTCCGAGGAATAATCACACCAGTTGACAAACCCAGATCTCCAAAATCCAGCCCAGGTACCTGTTGGATCTCCATAGCATTCAGCCTATCCTCCAACTGTTTGTACTTGTCCTCAGCCGGAGGGTACTGTTCGTCGTTGAAATCTGTCTCGCTGTCGGAGACCACTGGACTAGGCACCTCTCTCTCATGGTGACTGCTTTCCCTCACAGATGGGGTTGTCCCCTCAGTTTCCTCCTGCAGTGTATTCCCAGATCTGCGTCTAGGGCTGAACAGAACAATCCTCTTCTTCTTCTTGTCCTTCTTCAAAAACAAAGCCTTCAGATCTTGTTGACCCTGAGCCAAGCCTTTGATCAGCTCCTGAAATTGGGCGTTCTGCGCCTGAAATTGGGCGTTCTGCGCCTGAAGAGCCTTGATAGATGCCTCGGTTGATGATTCAGGATTCATGACGAGACTGCTTAAATAAACAGCGAAGAAGGTAAGCAACCTGCAGAGGAAGGGTACCTGTTATGTAATGATATGTATGATATGCATGCAATGATTTCAAGGACCTCGTGGGGTAAACAGAGAAACTTGTTAGAGTTGGAAACTGGCAACTTGATTGAAAGTACTTCATGTTGTTGAGAGTCCTTCGTCACGGGTCAAAGGCTCACCATATCCAGTGGGTCATAGCCCCTGACTTTAGTCATCATGTCTGGTTTTGATTTCCAAACAACCTTGGTTAGGGAACCTTCTTCAGGAGTCAGAGCTCACCATATCAAGTGGGTCATAGCCTCTGACAACATTGGCTAGAGGAAAATAAATCCTCTTTGCCCCTTGCTAGACGTTTGATTTATATGACCTGTATCACAAGCCCTTGAGATCCTTGAAATGGGTTAGGAGGTATGCAATAGTATGATGTCATGATATGCATGGGGTAATGTGAGTAACCCTGTTATGAGTCCCAATTAAGGACTATAAACAGACCCTGCAAGAAATTCAGTATACTTTGTTATGAGTCCCAATTAAGGACTATAAACAAAACCTGCAAGAAATTTGGTAAACCTTGTCATGAGTCCTAGTTAAGGACTATAAACAAAACCTGTAAGTAGTTCATGTGTCAGCTAACAAGCATGCAAGTAGGCAAGTACAAAGGCACACAAGTCACACAAGAGAAACCCTTAGGGTTTAGGCCAGCATGGGGTCTGGGTAGTACCCTCTTGAAGTTGGTGGGCTCAACCTGTCCTAATCAAAGTAACCGGGTTCTAAGGTTCCCAATATCACGGGATTGCTTTCATTGTTCATCGTTTCGATTTAGCCACTGAACTGGCGACCGAAATATTCCAGGAAAGCAACCCTCAATTGAGTGTAGTATCGAGTATCAACCAACCTCGGACTGCACCAAAGTCAGTTATCTCACTACCCTAAAGAGGCCAAGATAGTTCAATTAAGGTTCCTAAGGTTTGTTGATGCTTCACGACACCACGCGGAGGCCCCGTACTCTCCTTGACTGAACTCAAGGGTTACCGGTACACACCAAAGTGCCACATCAACGTAGCAGACTGTTTCAACCATGTCGGTATACCCCGCACAGTTCCCTCACAGCCTTGTTGCTACTTTCTAAGAAAGGTATCCCCAGATCCGGGTTAGGATCTATAGAACTCCCAAGACAGTCCCACAATTTAAAGCAAACAAGGAAAGCAATTGAAAACATAGTTATGAGCTAGCCCTAAGGTACACCTCACTTTAAATTTGTCCCCAGCAGAGTCGCCAGTTCTGTGATCGGTGGATCTGGAACTGACTGTTTAACGCTGGTTCGCGAAATGTCGCGGAAGCAAGAGTCGCCACCGTCTTTTATTTTCTCCAAATGGAAAGGACAAAAGCACAGAAAAATTCCTTAAAGAGATTGCTCTCGGTTCGGGAGGTAGATTATAGAAAGGGAAGGTGTTAGCACCCTTTCTATCCATGGTTATCCATGGGCTCTTAGATACTTGCTCAATGTGTTTTCAAAATGTTTGCTTGCTTTTCAATGTGGGTTTAAAAAAGTTTCTTTGAAAAATTTCAGTTCGACTCGTACGTCAGAGTGTTTGAAAGATTCGCTTTGAAAGCTTTTGAAAATGTGTTGGTGTGAAAAGATTTCAGTTTGTTTTGAAGAGAGCAAGTATCCATGAGTCGTCTACCTACCCTAAGGAATTCGTCTGTGTAAATGTCCTTTAAAGTAGTGCCATCCCACCATTGAGAGGTAGGTAGCACCACCGTTGGAGGTGTTCGGGTCAATTCGAGTTTATAGGGACATGGTGATCACCAGAGCAATGGGAAGACACCTTAGAAGCTACCCTCATGCCAGGTTCCCGGATCATGAGGACTTACTAAGACATCCTCTACTCGACGATCACCTTTCGAAAGGCAACAGTGAGGCGTACCCTAGGGGTGGTGTGTGCGAATTGTGTGTCATGTTTCAATTATTTGTCTTGTCATGTTTGTTGTGTTCTACGCTTGATTTTAATTAGGGCCATTCATTCTTGCATGCATATTTAACAGTTATAAAGTTTGCGAAAAATAAATCTAAGGCTATTACAAATGGCGCGGGTCCACATCGCCAAAATTAAACCGGACCCGATTTGACTGAAAAATAAATAAAGCGAAAAAAGTAAAAGTGCGAAAAGTAAAAATTGTTACAAGGCTTTGGGACATGTACATAATTATAATAAGCGACATAAAATAAATATGCGAAATAAAATAATTAAACAATGGGCGTTGGACCCTTTTGCAAAAAATTAAATTTAATAGGAAATTAAAATTAAAAATTAAATGTTTTTGGTATTTTTGTATTTTTTAAGATTTAAAAGAAAAAAGAACTTTTTAGAATGAAATTTGAAATGCAAATCCTAATTCTAATGTTTTTTAGTTATTGTGAAAATGTTATATTAATCTAAATTAAACCTTAATTTTTACTTATATACATTTAATTATAAAAATAAAATAAATAAATAAATAATATTGTGATAAAAAAAAAAGGAAAATTTAAAAGGTATAAAAAGTCATTAAACCTAATGCTATATTTTTGGATTTTTAGTTATTAAGAAAGTATTAAAATCTAACCTAAATGCAACCCTAATTAGTTTACAAGTTTAATTATGAAAATTACTAATATTATGGCAAAAAACAAGGAAAGTTAAAAGGAATAAAAAAGTCATTAACCTAATGCTATATTTTTGGATTTTTTTATGGAAGAAAGAATTAAAGTTAAAACCTATTTTACTAAATTTATTTACATGTTAATTATTTACAAGAAAATAAATAAAATAAATATTTTTTATATTTTTATCTTTTTTCTGATTTTATGATGTTTTTGTGTTTTTGTTAAAAAATAATTAATTAAATTAGAAAAGAAAATAACAATTAAAAATAAAATAGAATAAAAAAAACAAACCAGGGGGGTAGCCCCAAATTAGAGGTGCAGGCCTTAGGATGCTGGCCCAATTAGCTTTGAACTTGTTGACTTTTCTGGATCATGTATGATGCATTGACTCGCGCTTATGGTATACACCAATCTTCAGCCTTGGATGGGAATCTCCTGGACACGTGGGCATCTGGATGATGGTGGTACATGATATGCTTCAACGTTGTGCCAATCCACGCTTGACATGGCATCATCTTCCTCGCGTGCCTGAAAGACAAAACATTGAGCAACGGTTTTCGTTGTGTTGCTTTAAGCCAGCTACCAGAAAATAGCGAATAGCAATATAAGCTACATAAATTGTTCGCGAATGGTGGTTTATGTCCGTCTCAATGCACTGAATTCAATGGCCATGCTCTGAAGCTTTGATTTTTCTTCTTTGCAAAAGCCCTAATTTTAAAAACCTGTAACCCTAATATTCAAAAATGGTAGAATCGCATATGTGGCACAGAAATGTAATTGAATGTATTGGTTAGCTTGGAAACTTGACAAGGAACATGAATGTACAATTAAAATGCCATGGGGATGTCTAAAATTGAAAATACGATTCACACTTTCTTGCTGTACAAGGAGGGTTCTATGTACCAATTCTTCGCGTATTGATGGATGTTAGGGATTGCAATGTGATCAGGAGGGCTTGAGGAAACTATTAGAATCAATCTTAGGACTTGAATCCACCTCTAATAGTGATTTCAGAATCCTTTTTTTCAAGTCAAAATTCCAAGTTTTTAATAAGCTTTTGAGCGCAGCCTTTGGTGTGTTGTAGATAGGGTTTGACTTAGCATTTATGAGGGAAGAGAATTAGGTCATTAGCTGGCCTTGATTCATGCCCATGAGAGAACTAGTCCTAGGGTTTTCACCCTTAACCAATTTTCCCTTTTTTTAAGCAAACCAAGACTTGGTGTGCAATTTAACCCTAGCATGAGTTTGTGAGCTGGCCCATGATATATGGAAGCTATCCAAATGCAAATGACACTATTCCATTGGCTTTTGAATTTTATTTGAATTTTTAAAGATTTAAAATGAATTAAATTATCAAAAATTAAATAAAATAGAAAAATCAATATTTGGTCTTGAAATTAATCATGGGACACGTGTGTGGCATGACAAGGCTGAATCAAGTGGAAGAAAGTGGGCCCTTTTGTCAAAAATTGAAGTTTCAAGGATAGTTGACTTTTGCCATTTCACAAAAATTTCCCAACTTCTACAAGGCATAACTTGCTCAATTTTTAAGCTTTTCTCATGTTCTTGGACATTTTGGAAAGGTATTTGAGTCCTTTAACCAATGCCTTTGGTCCCATGTCATTTTTATTTACCAATCTCAAGTTATGGTCTTTGACTTAAAGTCCCTTTTTGTTGACTTTTGAAAATGACCTATAATGTTGAAATTGATAACTTTTTGTGAGAGCATTTCTTGGACTTGAAGTATGAAGATGAGTTGTAGGAAATGTCTTTCTCTTCAAAATGAGCTTTGGATGGAATTTTTCTGATAATCCATGTGAAAGTTATGCCCTGGTCAATTTCAGTTGACTTTTTCAGCTGTCCAAATAAGGAGACTTTTGCATCTTGATGATCTTCTGAGCCAAATTTTGAGAATCATGATCAAGCATTGATCAAATGATGTTTGTGGCTTCAAAATGATATGTTGACCAAAAATTTGAACTTTTGACTGTCAAATGACCATTTTGCCCCTACAGTTGACTGTAGTGCAATTTGGGGTTTTGACTGTGCAATTTTGAGCTGAATGCCTTGAAACTTGATATGAGGATGCTTGACCATGTTTGTAAGCATATGAGACTTGATTGGGCCTTTGAACACTTCCTTTTCTTGATCAGACTCAAAACCCTAATTTTGACTGTATGGGAGACTGTTGCACTGCACAACCCTTGGGGAATTTTGTAGCTTGGCTTGGCAATTTCTTGAGGAATATGGGAGGGCAAATTTTGGGGTATAACACATACCATTCATCATATGCATAAACAGGTCTTCACGCCAGGTTTCCTTATCTTTTTGCTGTTTATTTCAGCAAGATGGATTTGGAGCAAACGGTAAAGGATCTGCAGGCACAAAATTCACAGCTCCAGCAACTCCTCATGACCTTGGCAAAGGGTCAAGAGGACCTCAAAGTTTTGTTGGAGAAGAATAAGGAGAAAAAGAAAAAGAGACTTGGAGTAGCCACTTTTGGAAGAAGGTTTGAGAGAAATGCTAGGAAGGTTCTTGAGTTCCCCTCAACATATGACGAAGGAGCCGGTAAAGGGAAAGGGACTGTTGTACCTTCTGAATCCGAGGTTGAAGAGGAGGAAGAGGAAGAAGACGAAGACTACTCCGAACAACAGTATCCACCAGCGGATGATAAATATAAGAACCTTGAAGATAGACTGGCAGCTATGGAGTTACAGAGAGTTCCCGAATTGGATTTTGAAGAACTAGGGCTGGTAGCTGGGATTGTTATCTCTCCCAAGTTTAAGGTGCCAACATTTGCCAAGTATGACGGTCTGTCATGCCCAAAGATGTACTTGAGATCGTATGTCAGAAAAATCCAACCTCACTCATCTGATAAAGACCTTTGGGTACACTTTTTCCAAGACAGCTTGTCTGGCACGCAGTTAGACTAGTTTTCTCAACTCGAGAGATCAGAGGTTCACAATTGGGAAGACTTGGCAGCTGCTTTTTATCGTCAGTATCAATACAATGTTGATTTGGCGCCCACTCGTACTCAGTTAGAAAGTATGGGGATGGCTTCCAATGAAGGGTTTAAAGAGTATGCCCAGAACTGGCGTGATCTGGCGGGAAGGGTGTAGCCACCTCTGTCAGATAGGGAGTTAGTTGACATGTTTCTAGGGACCCTGTCTGGCCCTTTATTCAACCATCTAATCGGGAGTTCTTCCGCGGGATTTACTGAACTGATTTTGACTGGCGAAAGGGTTGAGGCCGGTATTAAGAGTGGAAAGATTCAAAAGGATGCTTCTGCATCCACAGCTGTTAAGAAACCCTTCCCAGCCAAGAAGGAAGCATCTGCTGTGTATTCTCAGAAGGGATAGGGAAGAACTGAGTGTCAGCCGACTGTAGGGGCTGTGATGATTCAAAGCTCGTCAAATGATCAACCTTGTAACAATCAGTCGAGACCTAATCAACAACGGGTGGAAAGGCCACAATGGCAGTTCACCCGCATCAATATGACGCCAGCTCAGGTACTTCCTCATTTGTTGAAGATGAATCTGACCAGTCTGAAGGAAGCACCAAAGAACCCTAACACCTCCTCTCCATACTACCACTCCAATGCCAAGTGTGCTTACCATTCCGACAGTGTTGGGCACGATACCAATAATTGCTGGGCACTTAAGAACAAAATTCAGGATCTGATTGATGCTAAGGAAGTCGAATTTGATGCTCCTGAGAAGCCCAATGCTATATTTGCCCCGATGCCCAAGCACAACCACAATATTCACGTTGTTATGGAGGACACTCATGTTACTGATGTTGTTGACCTGTTGACGCTGTTACGTGTGATTAAAGAAAATTTGTTGAGAGTCAGGGTCTTTCCTGGTTGTGGTAAAGATTGTTATATTTGTTTAAACATACGAGGTGATTGCCCAATTGTTTCCAGTGATTTCTGGTAAACAACCGCTAGTCTTCCAAACTATCGAATAATCTTTCTTACTGTTATTCAATCTCTCTGGTAACTCACAGGATCGACTAGATTGATCCTAGGACTCCTTGGATATTAAGGTTACTCTCACAATCGAACAATTATTCATGGTTGATATTGTATAAGGGTTTGGCTTATTTCGATCCCTCTCTCTAAGAGTCTAAAAATGTAGTCAAAATGTATATGAAAACTAAGTTATACGAATAAATGCTAATTGTAATGCTGATTGTAGAGACATATAAAACTGAATGAAAAATGAAGTAAATGGTTTCGACTTACAAAAACGTTTAACATAAAAGGTTTCTGGAATGTAGAAGTTTAAAATGTGAAGAAAGTGTTTAATGCAAGAAATCTGTAAATGATTTTAAGTAAGAGTATGCACTCGAAGGACAATACTTGAAAGTAAAGGTATTGAAAATGTAACAGTTCTCTGAAATATAAAGTGCTTGAAATATAAAGGAAACAGTAAAACGTAAAACTTTGAGGAAAAGACTTCGAAGTGAAAAGATTGTAAATAGGAAAGCTTGTAAATGTTGCCTGACAAAAAGAAAAGAGAAAAGTACTGGAAATGGTAAAAAGGTTTTCATTAAGTTAGAAATACATGGTGCTATCATACATACATTTCTCTTGCATTCGTTTCCCTTGCCATGTGGTAGTTTGAATGTTATTGAGTATTTTGTATAACAGATATGACACACCGAAATCCTAATACTAAGACTTCTATTTATACTAATTCGACCCCAACGGTCTCGCTACAGGATTATGCCACGTTTCGAACATGCAAGACAATGCTTCTTTCATCTTTCCACGTGTCCCCAAATGCTCCAACACATAACTTTCAAACTTTGAAAGTCCCGCTTCCATTTGAATTTTAAGCGCTTTTGGTGTCTCTCTATTTCGAGCGTTCTTCCCAAACATAGCCTTGCTGTTGTTTCGAGACTCCTTTGGATATGTTCCCATAATTACCGTTCGAAGCTTCAAGCTTTGACACACTTATTCGAAACACTGCTTCTGTTACTTCGAAATATGGCGTTTGATTCCATTTCGATCAGAACGTTTATCTCTTTTGGCTTCTAAATAACTTTATCAAAATCTTCAGCCAACAAATTGCCCCTTTAAAATATGTATTTCGATCTCTTTGAGAAATACCTATTTTAAACATTTATACAAGATTTTGATAGGATTTTCGAATCATTGTAACATTTAATGCATTTGACTCTAGTCACATCAATCATAGCACCTTTTGGGTTCCTTAACCGCCCAGAGTCACTTCACAGCGTGGTGCAGTTATAAGTAATGATTATTTTTAAATCACGCCTATTACCTATATCAACTTCACGCCACCTCTTTATCACACCAACCCATGATCTCCACGTATCACACCTTTATTCGGTGGATGTTTAAACTTCTCATTATAAAACATCAACTTAATCTTCCTTTTTCTTTTTTACACTCTAAACTTTTCATACTCTGGATTTTTACCCTTCTTCTCTCATAAAACAATCTAAGCTTTCAAACAACAAAAATGTCTTCTTCCACCTCATCCCAACTCAAGAAAGTCTCCAAGAAGAAAGGAAAAACTGCAGGAGCAACCATGGAGAGTAAAATCATCACCATTCAAGGCCAATCTGCTCTTGCTCCTCAAATGATTTCCAAAGAAAAAGAAATGATGTACGCATCACAGGTACTCATCCCTACCCATGTTGCTGGTAAGAGGTTAGCCTTAAATGGCCCTCTTACAGTTTTTGAAATATTAAAGGACACCAGGACAATTTTTCCCGTCTGTTATAGCCTCAAACCCTTATTCAACAAAATGGATGCCCCTGGGGCAGTAGAATCTCTTAGTTCGAATACCGTAGAAACCCCAATTGTCCCTCCCAAGGACCCATTTGTTTTGGATTATGTAAAAAGCAATTTTAAGCCATTTCGATCTTGCCCTACTTCTGATATTGCTTATCAAAATTGGTTCACGAAAGTAGAGGCCAAGAAATCCCAGCAATGGGAAGAATTAGGCATTTATAACCTCATTAAGCTATCGAAACCTGGATTCACCTATAGCCATCCTCTGCTGTTTGCGTCCCTTTATTTCTGGGATAGTACCTACAACACTTTCCATCTCCCAGGTGGAATGATTACCCCCACCTTCTTCAATATAGCGGCCATTACTGGGCTGTCGCCAGTGGGAGAAACTTATGTTCCTGACAACGAAGAGCACTCAAGCATCATTGACTTCGAAGTCAAATTAGCCAGCTTTTCCAAATTTATCAGCCATTATCATGCTGAAGGGGACAATGTGTCTGACATAGAGCACATTGCTTTCTTGACCCTGTGGCTGTCTAGATACGTTTTTTGTAGTAGATCCCTGCAGGTAGCTAGTAGGTTCATTCCTCTAGCTAGGGATTTACATAAAAATCGCAAAGTGTGCCTAAGTGAATTACTCTTAGTTGACCTCTATGAGAGCCTGAGGTCAGCTGTTTCGAGCCTCAAATCCCACACCTCCAAAAACATTCTATTAGCTGGCCCATTTTGGTTACTCCAACTATGGCTAAATGCCATGTTCGAACCTTCTTTATCAACCGCCAACACCATAGATGAGCAAGATTCTGAAATAAGTGATAGGATAGTCGAAGGCACTAGGCTTCGAAGACTAACTCCCAATGATGACAAGGATGACTTCAAGGTTCAATTCTCGAAGTACATCATGATACTCTCCAAAAGGCACAAGTTCGAAGAGAGCATGGCGCCTTTTGCTTCGAGGGCCCATGGACCTTCTTGGTTCACCATGGCTCTCTCAGAAGCCATCAAGAGCAAGGAGATTCAGGATGTATGGAGAGCTTTCTTGCTGCCCAGACTCATCTCTTCAAGGATAACCCCAGCCAAGAACCAAATTCTTCTTTTTGCCTACCAACCAAACTTCGTTTCGAGGCAGTTTGGCTTATGCCAACTGATTCCTGAACCTTTGTTCCAAACTGAGAGCGCCATCACTTCTGGTCGAACTTTCAAGGCAAGGGAAGCCAAGATCCAGCAAGAACAATATCAAGGCTTTGCCCAATTTGAGCTGATAGCCTTCGAACCTACCCATCTCGCGGCTAAAGGATTTATGGAGTGGTGGATTAAGTTTTATCAAACTTGTATGTTCGATACACTTACAATTCGACAGAAACTAATTGATGCCTTCGATGTGCAGGTACCAGCAAAGAAAGGTATGTTTATTCATGCCAAAAAGATAAAAGCTTTTCAAAATTATTTTGAAACCACTTACGACCCCACGCGCTTGGACTCCACTGTGCATCAAGCAGCTGAGACCTTGAAGGAAAAATTTAAACAAAAAGTTTCTAAGCTAAAACTTCCTTCAGGGCTGTCACCTGAGGATAGGTATAGGTTGGCATTCGAAATGCATCCACCTAAATTTCCCAGATTACCTACCTCAGAACTGGCTCTGGCTTGGTTTCCCCCATATCCATGGTGGTTTACTTGCAAAGAGATGTTCAAATATCTTCAAAGGAAACCAAAGCCATCTGAGACTGTGACATGGGCTCGATACTGGCTTCATGATTTCCCAGGACACCTTCGATACGACCTTTCTGCCATGTCAATTAAATCTGATCAAGGCACAGGTGCGAATGCTTGGGAAAAAATCCCGAATGTCTTTTATTTTCCATATCTTTAACCTTTGCTTTAATTGTTTTGATTTTCAGCTATCAGGATAAAGACAGCTGCCTCGAAATCGAAGGAAGGGAGTGCCTCTCAAGCCTCCATCGAAACTACCGAAAAAGCTAATCCACCTGAAACAACTACTACTGCTGCAACTACAACAACAACAACAATAACGCCAACAACAACAAGTGCCCCAACTCCAACGGTAATCACTTAGTTTTTGATGTTTCGAATTCACTCAAGCTTTGTGGTTTATATCTAACTTCGTTCAAATTCTTTCAGACCAACAAGCTTCCTCCTACTACTCCCAAGAAGCGGAAATTAAGCACTACTGGGGAAGACCCCAAGGCTGGAGGAAACTCAAATACTGCTTCGAAGAAGAAGCTAAAGAAAGATACTCCTAAAAGCACTGTTCCGACTAGTGTCTCTGGACTCGATTCCAGGGATGCTGCTCCCTTACCTAAATCCAAAAATCCACCTTCGACCTCCAACCCAACGTTGGAACGCATAGCTAGTAACCTCTCCTCTGAGGGTCCACAGGTAAATCGAACTTCTTCTAAAAAATGTTTAACTTCTTATTACCTTGGTGAATGTTTTTCTTTAACATCCTGCTGCTCTTTGCAGAACATTTTGAATCCCACTTCTACCATTTCGACCTCACCATCCAAAGCTGCTGCTCCGCTTAACTCCTCTCCTCAAGGAGATTCCAGCAACTTGGTCCAAAACAAAGGTTCTTCGAATGTGGCGGTTCTGGCTGGCACTTCTGAACAGCCAGATGGCCAAGGCACCTCCATTCCTCTGAAAGAGGTGAACGAAACGATACTTCAAACGTCTGCAGAGGATTCACAAAGGGTTCTTCAAAAGTCCCCTCTTGAAACTCTTCAAGAGGACCCAAAGGATACTCAGACTGAAGAAGAAAAAGCTGATTCTGGGCGAGGATTCGAAGAATCTGCAGACGAAGAATCTGAGGAGGAAAACGCCAATGACGAGGAAAACGTCAATGATGGTTCGACTGCCGGGACGGAGTCTAACGCAAATAGCGGCGAAAGGGATGGTATCGAAGTGGTAGATTTGGACGAAGATGAAGAAGACCAAGAGCACGAAGCAAATGAAGGGGATGGTGATGCAATCAACGAAACCCTAGAGGTTGAAACAAACGTGGTTCCCCTACGCGTGGAATTCCCCCAATCCTCTCCGTCTCGAATGACTGACGAGGAACTGGCACTTCTGAGGCGAAATGACCCCATTGGATATATGAAGGCAAAGTTGGCTCAGAGGGACGTTCCACTCGCTAGGGCTGGCACAAGTTCAACCAGCTATCCTCTTCCCACAGATGAAAGAGTTGTTCTTCTCAACAAAATTAGGAGAACTATTCTCAATGTGGATATATTCGAAGTGCTTAAGCAAGATAGTACTGCTTGCTATACCATGAAGGAGCTGCTCACAAAGGTCAATCTTTCCAACTGCTCCTTGCCAGTTAGTACTCTCTTGTTTGATCTTCAGAATTTGCTGGACAACGTAACTGGCTACCTTCTCCAAGACGAATCTGCTGCCAAGAAGGTTCACGAGAAACGCATTGCCATGGATGCCGCTTATGAACAAGCTTCGAAGCTTTCTCAAGAAGCTGAGGATCAAGCTATGCATCTGAAGCAGGCGAAAACTGAATATGAGGCTCGAGCTGAGTCCATTCTTATTTGGGAAAGGCAGATTCTGGAACTTCAGCAGAAAGTTAAGGAGGCTAAGGAACAACAACTAGCCTTCGAAACTAATCCTGCAGGTAACCAATTCGAAGAGCTTCTCAACCAGGGGCTTGCAGAAATGGAGACTGCAGAACAACTTAAAGGAGAAGTGGCAACCTTGGAAGGTGCCAGGCGGTTCGCTCAGCAAAAACTTGAGACATTTCGAAGCACCTTTAATCGATTGAAAAATAATGTTTATTTCTAGATTTTGATGTTTATCTGACTATAACTTTGGTTTCTTACATGTAATATTCGAACAACGCCATTTTGGCATTCTATCTTGCCATCTTGGCTTTGATAATATTTTGTTTACGTTGTTACTATTCGAATCTCCCGCAGGCTTGGCTTATATTTCTTTAAATATTTCCCATTAACCTTTAGGACACGTTTATCATCCAAGAGTTCTTCGACTTCGTATGCATTGTTTGAGAATACTTTTAATATTCGAAAAGGTCCTTCCCAATGAGGTGACCATTTACCTAATGCTTTGTTCTTCTTATCCATAGGCAATATGACTCTCCAAACCAAGTCATTAATAACGAATACTTTTTTCTTCACCCTTTTATTGTATGTTCTGGCCACTCTTTCTTTTTGCCTCATCAAAATTTCCAACGCATGTAATCTAATTTCGTCCAACTCAACTAATTCATTCATCATCATTTCCCAATATAATGCAGCTCGAATTTCGTTTTGTTTCTGAATTCGAACTGATTGCAGATGAATTTCTACTGGTAACACTGCATCATGGCCAAATGTAAGTTGGAAAGGCGTAGTGTTAGTGGCTTCCTTAGGAGATGTTCTACAAGCCCATAACACTTGGTCCAGAGTTTTGTGCCAATTTCTTGGCTTCTTGCCAATATGCTTCTTGATTAATCCTATTATTACTTTATTTGCTGCTTCGACTTGTCCGTTTGCTTGAGCATAATATGGTGTTGATGTTAGCAATCTAAACCCCATTTCTTGGGCAAATCCTTGCATCTTTCTACCAGTAAATACAGAGCCTTGGTCTGTAGTTATAATTTCTGGCAATCCAAACCTATAGATAATGTGCTTTTGTATGAATTCAATAATTGCCTCTTGATCAGCAACTACCAAAGGTATAGCTTCGATCCATTTGGTAAAATAATATACTCCCACCAAGATATATTTCTGTCCTTTGGATGAAGCAGGATTTATTTCTCCTATCAGATCCAGTGCCCATCCTCTGAATGGCCATGGTTTGATGATCGAATGCAACTCACTTGCAGGGGCATGTTGAATTCCTGCGTGTTTCTGACATTCCTCACATCCCTTAGCAAAGTCTATGCAATCTTTGAGCATGCTAGGCCAATACAAACCATATCGAAATAGCAACCATTTCATTTTATGGCCTGCTTGGTGTGCCCCACATGCCCCATTATGGACTTCAGACAATGCTAAATATGCCTCACTTTCTCCTAGGCATTTCAATAATACACCTTCTTGGGTCTTTTTGAACAATTCGTTCCCCATGAGGAGATATGACAATGCTCTATATTTTGTTTTTCTATCCACCTTTAGAGTTGGGTCTGCTAAATAACTCTTTAATGGACTTCGCCAATCTGTATCTGACAAAGTATTTATGGCTAGAATTTCGAATCCCTGTTTCTCAGCATATCCCAATCTCATACTTTCCAGATCCGATGGTGTGAATCTCGTAGCCATAACTCTTCCCCTTATTTCGACCAAATCCTTAAAATTCTTGGTAGATACTTTATAACCTGAAGCCAACTGCGCTAAGTCATTTTCTTCTTGGTTCTCTAATCTTGGTATGTGTTGAATATCCATGTATTCAAACTTCCTTAATAGCCTATTGACTATGACGAAGTATACCATTAAATTTTCCTTTATGCACTTGTATTCCTTTGTGATTTGTTTGACCACCAATTCAGAGTCTCCTTTAATTTCGACTCTGGTTGCCCCCAATTCCAACAAAGCTTCAAGTCCAACAATGAGCGCTTCATACTCAGCTTCGTTGTTCGAACAACGAGGACCATCCAATCTATACTTGAATTTTGTTGGAATTCCTTCAGGAGAAATTAGAAGGACTCCAACACCACTTCCATTCCTGTGGGTTGAACCATCAAAGTACAATTTCCATGGTTGCATTTCGACGTAACTCATGTTTGTCTGCTCAACCAACGAATGATCCACAATGAAGTCAGAAATCACTTGACCTTTCATAGCTTTTAAAGGCATGAAAGTCAATGAATATTCTGTTAAGGCTAAAGCCCACTTGCCAACCCTACTATGCATTATGGGCTTTGAAAGCATATGTTTAATGACATCGAAGTGAGATGAAACATAAACATCAACAGGTTTTATATAATACTTGAGTTTCATACAAGAGAAATACAAACAGAGACATAGCTTTTCTAAATTGCTATATCTGGTCTCTGCATCATTTAGCACTCTACTTAAATAGTATATGGCTCTTTCGACGCCATTGTTATCCTCTTGTGCTAACATACTACCTATACTAACTTCAGAGGCAGATATGTACAATCTCATGGGCTTCCCCCATGATGGTGGAGACAAAATAGGAGGCTGGGAAAGATATTCTTTTATTTTGTCAAACGCCTCCTGGTGAGCTTCGTTCCATTCGAAGGCTTGACCTTGCTTCAGACGAAGTAACGGAGAGAAAGCTTGGGTCCTTCCACTCAGGTTCGAAATGAATCTTCTGAGGAAGTTAATTTTCCCTAGTAGAGATTGCAACTCCCTTTTTGACGCAGGTGCTTTCGTCTCCATTATGGCTTTGGTTTTGTTCTGGTTGATTTCAATTCCTTTCTTGTGGACCACAAAACCAAGAAAATCTCCAGCCTGCACAAAAAATGCACATTTAAGGGGATTCATTTTTAAGCCATGTTTTCTCATTCGTTCGAATGATTGGCTTAAATGATGCAAATGTGCTTCTGCAGATATAGATTTAATGACTATATCATCAATATACACCTGTATGAAGGTTTCGATGAAGTCATGAAAATTTGAATTCATCGCCCTTTGATAAGTTGCCCCAGCATTTTTTAAACCAAAAGGCATCACCACCCATTCGTAGGTGCCTAAGGCTCCTGGGCAACGAAATGCTGTTTTTGCAACATCTTCTTCAGCAATGAAAATCTGGTTATATCTAGAGTATCCATCTAACATGCTCAAGTATTCGAATCCTGCAGCAGAATCTACTAGCATTTCTGCCACGGGCATGGAATATTCATCCTTAGGGGTTGCAGTGTTTAAATCCCTAAAATCTATGCAAATTCTTAAAGAACCATTTTTCTTAATAACAGGTACTATGTTTGCTAACCATTCAACGTACCTTGTTGTTCTGATGAATTTGCAGCGCAACAACCTTTCAATCTCAGCTTTAATTTTTGTGAGGACCGCTGGTGCGAATCTCCTGGGAGTTTGTTTGATGGGCCTCTTGCCATCTTTGATTGGCAATCTGTGTTCGACCAACTCCCTCTTTAAACCAGGCATCTCATCATAATCCCATGCGAAACAATCTTTGTTTTCCTTAAGGACTTCGATCACTTTCTTCTTGAGACCTGGGCTAAGTTTAGCACTTATGTAAGTTACTCTTTTCGTTTTTTCATCCCCTAAGTTGACTTCTTCGAGCGGGTCCTGTGCCAACATTTTGACACCTGAGTTTATGGGGTCCCTTTCGAAGCCTAAGGGTTCTTTATCATAGATGGCATCCAACCTTTGATCCATCTCCAACTCTTTGATGGGTGAGCATTTCGAACCCCCCCCCCCCCACTAACTTCATTCGTCTTTATAGTTGATTCATTTATTTCAGCCTCTAAGGCCGCTTTTGATTCATTCTCAGCCATATAGGCCGAAATCCTTTCGAAAAAGGTAGACTCAGTCATGGTTAAGGTTGTCGAAGTCCCAGCCTGCTGGCCGTTTTTGTATAGCACCTTCAACTTCCTCTTCTTCACTGATTATTGTTCTATCCCAGTAAAGGCCATCATGACGAAGTGTCATGTAGTAGTGGGCGTTTCTAGTTTCATTCATCTCATCATTTGGAACACATGGAGCAATCTTTGCCAGATTTTTATCATAATCCCTTTTGTCAACTAAATTGACAGTTGACATAAAGTAACTCTGGTCTGCTTCGATGTTTTCCACGATTCCATCATCTCTCCACAGAACTAGTCGTTGATGCATAGACGAAGGAACTTCCCCCACGCCATGGATCCACTCTCTTCCCAGCAGCAGGTTATAGTTGGCCTTGGCTTCGATCACCATAAACATGGTGGGCCTGCAACTTGAGCCTATTGTCAATTCCAACTGGACCACCCCCAGTGTTTTGCCCACTTTTCCCTCATAATTGGACAGAACCATATTATGGGGCTTGATATCTCCTTCGCGGATCTCTAATCTTTTTAGCATGAAATGGGGTATTAGATTGATTGCAGCACCCCCATCCACTAGAACTTTGTTCACACCATGGACGCCCACTTTCGCCCGAATGAAAAGTGGCTTGAGATGATTCTTCATTGCAGGTTCTGGACGTTCGAAGAACGCATTTTGTTCCTCAACAGCCCCATTGTCCATCACGTAGTAGCACACGGGCCTATGTTTCATTAAATCTGTGGTGTCTTCCTCTTCATATTCATTGATTTCGGTTTCCTGCCCAAATTCGCAGGGAAGCACAGACACCACGTTACAGTTCAAGTTGAATGAAGACTCCCCCTCCGATTCGAAGTTATCTGTTATCATATCTTCGTCCTCTTCCGGGCCTGGAGTGTATTCCTTTGGTTCGTCTCGTTGGTCTTCAGAAAAAAGCCTCCTATTGACTGGAGGTTTATCTTCAGTTTGATTTTTTGGTTTGTTGGTGCTCGATTCACCTTGTATTTTCGTTGAAGTATCCCCTTTGTTTGCCACAGCTTCTCTCTCGGCCTTTCGAATCCTTTGCTGTCTGCGCCACTGGGATCTTGACATGGGGTTCCTTCCTTTGTAATTCTCTAATCTCACTTCCTCCCTTTTTTGTGTGTTGAATTGCCTCCTGTATGTCACAGCATGGCGTGCATTTCGTTCAGCACTCCTCCATCTGTCTTTGCCTTTGTCATTTCTGACTTGTAGCCATCTATCGGTTGGCACTTCAGCAGGGAGTTTGAAAGTCACTCTTCGAGC
The DNA here is from genome assembly GCA_948472305.1 of Vicia faba. NCBI lineage: Eukaryota > Viridiplantae > Streptophyta > Magnoliopsida > Fabales > Fabaceae > Vicia > Vicia faba. Next base: position 1,266,658,738 of record OX451736.1, on the reverse strand, counting down.
AGCTTTGGGGTGAGGGTTATCAGGCCTTCGCTGTTTGTGTCTGCTGTCGAAATGTGGGCCCATCTGGGCAGTTTCTTGATGGTTCCAGCAAGGGGCGAAGGGAATCGTTTTGAAGGCCCTGGCCATGCTTTGGTCATACACAGCAGAACACCTTGGGCAAATCAAACACTTGGTTGCCCCTTTGTAGCAGCGAAAAACGAACTCCAGCAAACTCTCTCCAGCCTTGGGATAACACCTAAAAAGCTGGTTATCTTGGCGCCAATTGTTGCCAGTTCGAGCCCTCTGTACCCTTTCGAAATTTGCAGCAATCCTTTGGTTGCAGAGGATGCTGCACCTAGGGCATAATATCATGCCTGAATCTCCTTTGTGGCATGTCATGAGATAATCCTTGAGACTGGCATCTTCAGTGTGATTATCCCCCATTCTGTACTTTTCTTTTTCTAAGTATTTTTCCACTTCCTCCATCTCAGAGCGGGGTCTCTCCATATCCACCATATTTATTTCCACATCCCCCTCTTTGGTTTCGTCATCGCCCCACCCTGTGGGCTTTATATCTTCAATCTGGACCTTCGAACTCTCTGGGGCAGAATATTTGACCAGATAGTCAAATTTTCCACTGGGTTCCCCTAGAGTGTCCCATATTTCCTTCTGAGGGGGAATTGGCTGCGTAATTTGGACTTTCTCCAATTCCAGCCTCAAGCCTTCAGTGACTTGTGTTAATCCTTCGTTTTGATTTCCTTGGCCTTCAGTAGCCTGGGTTTCTCCTGCAACAGCTACAGGTGCAGCAATCGGAGTCCCTGGCGCATTCTGGATGTCTTCAGTGACCTCCTCGCTGGCTTCGACCATCACCCAGTTCTCAACTTCAGTATCCTTTTCTTCTATTAGGGCGTCGCTTCGATCAGTTTCCACCATGTTGACCTCTCCAATGCACGCAGGCTCGGAGTAGTTGGTGTCTGCGACGTCCAAAGGATCTTCGTCCACTTTCATCTTCACCTTATCAGCAAACTTTAGTCTGCCATCTTTGATCGCGTTTTGAATCAAGTCCCTGAAAAGAAAACATTGTGAGGTCTTGTGGCCTAGGAAACTATGATATTTGCAAAATCCCCTCTTCTTCCTCTGATCCAAAGGAGGTATTTTGACATTTGATGGCACAATTAGTTGGCCATCCTTGACAAGCAAGTCAAAAATTTCGTCACACTTAGTGACGTCGAAGGTATAAACCTTCTTTGGAAATTTGTCACTTTTCTCATTTTCAACAATATCTTTCCCTTTTGTGGGAACTAACATTTTGCAGGAGTAAGGCGGGGCCTGTTTTAATTCAGCGAGGTCGATTTCGACCTCTTCGAATTCGAATTCAGGATATTCTTCTGCTTCCTCAGTCCCAACATAGGAAATCCTTTCTTTCTTACTATTCTTAAAGACTCTGGCTTTTTCGGCCTTTAGTCTTTCGACCTGTCGAACCCTATCGGCTAACTGAGCCATATCCCTCAGATATTGAGTGTCTAGTTTCTTTCGAATAGAATAATCCAAGCCACCAGCGGCCATTTCGACTAACTCATGTTCAGGCACTACTGTGTAACATCTGGATTTCAACAGCCTAAATCTATTCAAATAATCATCTATGGGTTCAGTGAACTTTCTCTTAACACTGGCCAATTCCTTCAAACTTATTTTCGATTGTCCCATGTAAAATTGTTCATGGAATAATCTCTCTAAAAGAGTCCAAGTGTCAATAGACCCAGGAGGCAGCGTGGTAAACCAAGTGAAGGCGTTTTTTGTCAAGGAACTTGGGAAGTATTTGATCCTGAGATCTTCATTATTGGCTATATCTCCCGCTTCGGTTAGATATCTCGCTATGTGTTCGAATGTTGACTCATTGGTATCCCCAGCGAACTTTGTAAATTTAGGGACTTTATATCCCCTTGGTAAATCAGTATGCATTATGCAATCCAGTATAGGAGAAGCGTAATTTGGCCTCCTCATTCCTGTGTTGAGGCCATTCTGGGCCATGATCCTCTCTATCATGGTGGTTAGGTTATTTTCTGCCAGGATGTTATCGTTTCGAATCCTATGAACGACGGCATCGGCATCTTGATTTCGACCAACCAAAACAACTCCCCTAGGTTGTTCTTCTCGAAATTCTGGGGCTTCTGGCCTTTCGGTCCTTGCCCCTGGTTCCATAACTTCCCTTTGTGGACCCGGGATTATTGGGGCTTCTAACCTTGGTGCTCTGGCCCCTAAGTTAACTTCTTCTCTGGGTGGCCTATGAATTGGGTCGTTAGCAATTTGTTCTATAACAGGCATGTTTGTTCGAAATCCCGCCTGGTTCTGCCTACGCCTTTCTGTGGGAGCAAAGAAATCTGCTATTCGACTCATATTGTCAGCGTTTTCCCTGTTCGTCACAGTCACATTCTGAACTATTTGGGCAAATATTTCCTGCATGGTTTGCGCTAACACCCCTATCATATTGTGGTTGCTGTCATCCATCAATTGCCTAAAAGCCAACTGGTTATCTGTGGTTAGGATAGGCAACGTGCTATAACCCACTGACCCTTGGTTATTTGTCACAAACTGATTCGCCCCAGACCCAGATCCTAGTTGTGGAGATGAATTCAATGTGGAATTGTGTAAACCTGCCATAAAAGATGTTGGCATTCCGTAAGAAGAACTTCTAATTCTATTCCCATCGAAACCGGGTGGTCTAGTTAATGGTGTGGCGAAATGGGATTGTGTCCCTGATGGTGGAATGAATCCCCCAGGGTAGCCCATGGTTCCAGTATTTCCTAAGATCGAACTATTAGTTGATATGCCACTTACTCCGTTGGTGGCTATGTTACTGGTTGAAGATGCAACAGACTGTGCATTCGAAGGGATTACATTAGATGTTCCGCTCGAAATGGACGCGTTAGTGCCTGTTGCATGTGGGCCACCTTGGTCTCCTTGTTGATTGTCTGAATTAGACATTTTGTCCAAACGTTTTCTTCTGGATAAAGGTTGGTTGCTGTTGGTTATCTTACCACTTCTCAGGTTCATAAAACAGCAAACCTCTTAGGTTCCTTCGTTTTTGTAATGGCTACGTCTCGACAATCCTTAATTCTGATATCCAACTATTTGTCCCACCGGGTGTGCCAATTTGTTTCCAGTGATTTCTGGTAAACAACCGCTAGTCTTCTAAACTATCAAATAATCTTTCTTACTGTTATTCAATCTCTCTGGTAACTCACAGGATCGACTAGATTGATCCTAGGACTCCTTGGATATTAAGGTTACTCTCACAATCGAACAATTATTCATGGTTGATATTGTATAAGGGTTTGGCTTATTTCGATCCCTCTCTCTAAGAGTCTAAAAATGTAGTCAAAATGTATATGAAAACTAAGTTATACGAATAAATGCTAATTGTAATGCTGATTGTAGAGACATATAAAACTGAATGAAAAATGAAGTAAATGGTTTCAACTTACAAAAACGTTTAACATAAAAGGTTTCTGGAATGTAGAAGTTTAAAATGTGAAGAAAGCGTTTAATGCAAGAAATCTGTAAATGATTTTAAGTAAGAGTATGCACTCGAAGGACAATACTTGAAAGTAAAGGTATTGAAAATGTAACAGTTCTCTGAAATATAAAGGAAATAGTAAAACGTAAAACTTTGAGGAAAAGACTTCGAAGTGAAAAGATTGTAAATAGGAAAGCTTGTAAATGTTGCCTGACAAAAAGAAAAGAGAAAAGTACTGGAAATGGTAAAAAGGTTTTCATTAAGTTAGAAATACATGGTGTTATCATACATACATTTCTCTTGCATTCGTTTCCCTTGCCGTGTGGTAGTTTGAATGTTATTGAGTATTTTGTATAACAGATATGACACACCGAAATCCTAATACTAAGACTTCTATTTATACTAATTCGACCCCAACGGTCTCGCTACAGGATTATGCCACGTTTCGAACATGCAAGACAATGCTTCTTTCATCTTTCCACGTGTCCCCAAATGCTCCAACACATAACTTTCAAACTTTGAAAGTCCCGCTTCCATTTGAATTTTAAGCGCTTTTGGTGTCTCTCTATTTCGAGCGTTCTTCTCAAACATAGCCTTGCTGTTGTTTCGAGACTCCTTTGGATATGTTCCCATAATTACCGTTCGAAGCTTCAAGCTTTGACACACTTATTCGAAACACTGCTTCTGTTACTTCGAAATATGGCGTTTAATTCCATTTCGATCAGAACGTTTATCTCTTTTGGCTTCTAAATAACTTTATCAAAATCTTCAGCCAACACCAATATTGAAGTCAGGTGTCTAACGCCTGATGGATACTCAAGAGATACTTTGCCAGAAAACCCATGTTGATACCTTCAATCCTGTTACTCCTGATACTTTTGCTACTTCAACCAACGATATTGCAATTATAACCATTTCCGACAATCCTCCCAAGGCTTGCAAAAGGCCTGTCAGGATTACACCCAACTCTGAATATGTACCATTAAAGATCACCATGCCGGGACCCGTCTCGCACCAATCCAGCAAAACGATACCATGGAACTATGGGGGAGAAATCTTCTACCATGGTATCAAACAAATCGAAACAGTCCAAGAGATTTCTGAAGAAGAAAGCCCTGATATAGGGAACATCGCGGGTACAAGCAAGATAACTCGCAGCGGTCGGATCTTTTCTCCGAAGATTGCTCCCCCTCGAGCGGTTTTCGGACCCTTGAAAGCTTCTGTACCTGTTGGGCCATCTGTGCAAGGCCCAGTGATTGAAGAATTGGATACTTCTGAAGTAAGACCATCTGTTGATGCTACCGACAAGGGTAAGGGGATACTAGAAGTGCCTGTCAGGATGAAGGCTCATGCTGTGGTTATCCCCGAGACCACTCAGAAAGAAATGGATGAAATCTTGAAAATAATCAGAAAAAGTGACTACGACGTTGTGGAACAGTTAGGGCAGAACCCTTCTAAAATTTCAATGTTGGCTCTTCTGCTCTGTTCTGAGGCCCATGCTAAGGCCCTGATCAAATTCTTGAAGGCGGCACATGTACCCCAAGAGACTTCGGCTGACCAGTTCCAAGAATGTGTGGCCAGTCTTACTGCTGATAATGGCCTTGGCTTTTCCGATGCTGACTTAACTCCCAAAGGAAGAAAACACAACGACGCACTACATGTCTCAGTTGAATGCAGGGGAACCACCCTCGCCCATGTCTTAGTTGATACTGGTTCTTCCTTGAATGTGCTGCCGAAGAAAGCCTTAGACCGTTTGGACTGCGAAGGGCTAACTCTCAAACCTAGTAACATCGTTGTTAGGGCTTTTGATGGTTCCAAAAGAATGGTTCATGGAGAGGTCGATATTCCTATCAAAGTAGGCACGGAAGTTTTCAACTCCACCTTCTACGTGATGGACATCCATCCGTCATATTCGTGTTTGCTAGGAAGACCATGGATCCATTATGTCGGGGCAGTTACCTCCTCTTTGCACCAAATGCTGAAATATCCTGTTAAGGGTAAGATTATAACAGTGCACGGCGAGGAAGAATACATGATAAGTCATCTCAATTCCTTCCTCTATGTGGATTTGGATGGCGAGTTTATTGAAACGCCTTTCTAGCATTTCGAGGAAGTGTCTCCTGAGGTAGCAGTGGCGAAGACAATGGTCGAGATACCTATCGTTCCCAAGCATGTATCTAGGATGGCATCTCTCAAGGACGCAGAAGCGGTAATCAAAGAAGGGAAGAGTACAGTATGGGGACAATTACCTGACTTCCCCCATAAGACAAACAAGTTTGGGTTAGGGTTTACTGCTGCAGGACAAAAGGATATGCGTCGCTCCAAGGTTGGAGAACCACCCATCAAGATCTCACACCATAGAATCAATGCTGTAGAAGATGAAGATGAAGAGAGCCACTTTAAAGATTGGATCTTTCCGACCGTCGAAGGGGGTTTGAGCAACTGGGAAGCAAATTATTTTGTTCCCATCACCTTTATCAACCAGTAATTTTATCTTTCGAACAGTTTCCCATTTTTATGGTCTGTAATAACTAAAACAATTTGTGCACTATTTTCACCTCATGCCTTTCCCGGGGCATGTAGGTCCATTTGTAAGGGTTTGATTTTCTTCATAATCATATGCCATGTTTTAATGAATCATTGGACATTTTTCATTTATAAACTGTTGTGTTCATTTTTCTATCCTTTTGCATTTTTTATTGTTTAAGGATGGCTATCCCTTACACACACCCACACTCACAAATGCAGGTACCCATCCACTCTGGATTCCATGGGTGCTATTCTGCTTTAGCCTTCGATAACTCTGAAGATTTGGTCAATCATGCTGAGTACGAAGTTGACGAAGACTATAAAGTGTCGGGAGAGTTAGCCAGACTTCTACAACAAGAAGAGAGGGTCATTCTGCCTCATGAAGAGTTGCTAGAAACCATCAACTTGGGGACAGAGGAAGACAGGAAGGAAGTAAAAGTGGGTGCCAACCTGGAACCAAATGTCAAGGAGCGCTTAGTGCAATTGTTGAACGAATATGTTGAAATATTCGCCTGGTCTTATGAAGACATGCCAGGATTAGACACAGATATCGTGGTTCACCGTCTCCCTACAAGAGAAGACTGTCCACCGATCAAGCAAAAGGTGCGCCGAATGAGGCCTGACATGTATGAGAAAATCAAGGCTGAAGTAATGAAGCAATTCAACGCTGGCTTTCTGGCTGTTACCTCCTATCCACAATGGGTTGCTAACATTGTGTCTGTCCCTAAGAAGGATGGCAAAGTCAGAATGTGTGTGGACTATCGTGATTTAAACAGGGCTAGCCCTAAAGACGATTTTCCACTATCACATATCGACATCTTGGTTGACAATACAGCTCAGCACAAGGTTTTTTCCTTCATCGACAGATTCTCGGGCTACAACCAGATTAAAATGGCCCCCGAGGACATGGAGAAAACTACCTTTGTCATGCAATGGGGTATCTTCTGCTACAAAGTGATGCCACTCGGACTGAAGAATACAGGGGGAACTTATCAACGCGCCATGGTAGCTTTGTTTCATGATATGATACATCATGAGATCGAAGTTTACGTAGACGACATGATAGCTCGATCAGACAGAAGAAGAACACCTTGGTCATTTGCAAAAGCTGTTTGCCAGGTTGAAGGAGTACAATCTCAGACTGAACCCAAGCAAGTGCACTTTTGGAGTTAGGTCTGGTAAACTTTTGGGATTTATTGTCAGCAACAAAGGCAATGAAGTTGATCCAGCTAAAGTGAAGGCTATACAAGAAATGCCTGCCCCCGTACTGAAAAGGAGGTTAGAGGATTCTTGGGACGCTTGAACCATATTTCCAGGTTCATCTCTCACCTGACATCTACCTGTGAGCCAATCTTCAAGCTATTGAAGAAAGATCAAGTGGTTGAATGGAACAATGATTGTTAAGTTGCTTTTGATAAGATCAAGGAGTATTTGCTAGAACCTCCTATTCTGATGCCACCCATCGAAGGAAGGTCGTTAATCATGTATCTGACTGTTTTGGATAACTCAATGGGGTGCGTGATGGGCCAACATGACGAGTCTGGCCGAAAAGAGCATGTCATTTATTACCTTAGCAAAAAGTTTACCGACTGTGAGACTCGCTACTCACTGCTCGAGAAAACTTGTTGCGCTTTGGTATGGGCTGCTCACCGGCTAAGGCAGTATATGTTGACTCATACCACTCTGCTGATTTCCAAAATGGATCCGATTAAGTATATCTTCGAGAAGCCTGCTTTATCTGGAAGAATCGCTAGATGGAAAATGATCCTGACAGAGTATGATATTCAGTATACTACCCAAAAAGCTATAAAGGGGAGTGTACTAGCTAACCATCTAGCTCATCAAGCCGTCGAGGATTACCAGTCTATGAGATTCGACTTCCCTGACGAGGACATCATGACATTGGACAACATTGAAGGTAACGGACCGTATGACGGACCTGAACAAGGATCCCGATGGACCCTGTACTTTGATGGTGCTTCAAATGCACTCGGCAACGGTATCAGTGCGGTACTCATTTCTCCGAAAGGTTGCCATACACCCTTCACTGCCCGACTTTGCTTCAGCTGTACCAACAACTTGGCTGAATATGAAGCTTGCATCTTTGGTCTCAAGGCTGCTATAGACTTGGGAATCAAATCTTTGGTCGTATTTGGGGACTCGGCTTTGATTATCAGTCAAGTCAAAGGAGAATGGGACACCAAGCATCCTAATCTTATCCCATACAAAGAACATGTCCTGACGTTGTTGCCTCATTTCGAGCGGATTACTTTCAAACACTTCCCGCGAGAAGAAAATCAGCTGGAAGATGCTCTGGCTACAATGTCTTCCATGTTTAAACTCAACTGGGATAACGAGGCTCTCCAAATTACCATTGAGCGAATGGACGAACCCGTGCACTGTCACGAGATTAATACCGAAGAAGTAGTGGAACAATCCTGGTTTCATGAAATCAAAAGGTATCTCCAGACTAGAGAATATCCTGAAGGAGCTTCCATCAATGACAAAAAGTTCTTAAGGAGATTTGTTGCCAAGTTCTTCCTAAGCAATGGCATCCTTTATAAGCGCAGCCATGATTATGTTCTACTTCGTTATATGGACAAAGATGAAGCAGAGTTGATCATGACTGAGATACATAGTGGCACATTTGGCACCCACTTGAGCGGACATACGATGGCTAAAAAGATTCTAAGGGCAGGCTACTACTGGTCTACCATAGAAGCTGATTGTCACCAACATTCCCGTACTTGCCACAAGTGCCAAGTCTACGCCGACAAGGTACATATTCCTCCTATTCCTCTCAACATTCTGACAGCTCCTTGGCCATTCGCAATGTGGGGCATTGACATGATTTGAGAGATCAAGACCACGACATCCAATGGACATCGCTTCATCCTGGTCGCTATTGACTATTTTACCAAGTGGGTCGAAGCAGCTTCATTTGCCTCCGTTACAAAGAATGTGGTTGCCCGCTTTATCAAGCAGAACCTCATATGCCGGTACGGTGTCCCCGACAGGATCATCACAGACAACGATACGAATTTGGACAACATTATGATCACCGCCCTGTGCGAGCAATTCAAGATTTATCATCACAATTCATCTCCCTATCGGCCGAAGATGAACGGTGTTGTTGAAGCCGCGAACAAGAATATCAAGAAGATCATTCAAAAGATGACAGTCACCTACAAGGACTGGCATGAGATGTTACTGTTTGCTCTGCATAGATATCGCACCACGGCACGTACTTCAACAGGGGCAACCCCATTTTCTTTAGTATATGGCATGGAAGTTGTGCTACCCATGGAAGTTCGGATTCCTTCCTTAAGGATTATGAAGGACGCTAGTTTGAGTGAAGACGATTGGATTCAGACCCGGCTTGATCAACTTAATTTGATCAACGAGAAGCGACTTACTACTGTTTGTCATGGTCAGACGTATCAAAAACACATGATCAAGGCTTTCAATAAGAAAGTCAGACGTCAGGTATATCAAGTCGGAGATCTTGTAATCAAGCGGATCATCTTGCCGCAAAGTGATCCCAGGGGAAAGTGGATTCCTACTTACGAAGGACCATTTGTGATTAAGAGCATCTTTTCTGGTGGGGCAATGATTCTGACCACCATGGACGGGGACGATTTGTCGCACCCTGCGAATGCAGACATAGTCAAAAGATACTACACATAAAACGACCCGACAAGTTGAAAACCCGAAAGGGCGACTTGGGCAAAAAAGGGTTTCCCGGTGGATCGAAAACCCGAAAGGGCGGTCCAGGAAAAAGTTAGGGAATTAAAGTGTATGACTATGTCTTGTCGGATCACTTTAAGAACAATCTCTTCACCAACAAGCTCCAAGCTTCTGATCAATCCAGTCATCGGCAGATGAAACAGCGAATGGACAAGATCTTCAGAGTTGTGAAGGCTATAGCAAAACGGGAATCCCATGGAATTGTTACACATAGCCATCTTTCTTTTGTATAAAATTTTTTCAATTTTTACAACAACATTCTCTTACTAGGATGTATGTCTCCTTTGTACAAAAATACTCACAAAAGTTAATACAAAAATACTTCAAAGTGCAAAAATTCGCCTGCCTTTATTTTCCTTTTACACTTATGTTTTATTTGAAAATGCCCAATGTTTTATTAAATAGGCATATGCATTTGAATAGAATCACTGCTTACAAATAAAACGAAATTGAAAAAGGATAATTACTGATAGGTTGAAGGAGTAGGAAGAAATATTTATTCCATTCCAGAAGAAATCCCTTACGATACATCATTCAGATCCTCAACAAGGCTAAAATTAGAGTATAATTCCCCAGCTGAGTTAAGTTTCAAAGTCCCCATCAGAGTTAAGCTTCGAGATCCCCAGTGGAGCCCGAAAACCCTGAAAAATTCTATCCCCAGCGGAGCCAGGATAGTCTAAACATTCTCCCCACAGAGTTATTTCCCAGCAGATTGAAGATTCTCAATCTCATTTCTCCAGCAGAAGTCTCCCAGGTTTTAACTCCCCAGTAGAGACTTTCAGAGTTTTCCTTATTCCCCAAGCAGTCAGCAAGGATTTCTCATCTTCAAAGATTTTCTGGAATCCCCAGCTTTGGTCAAGGATTTACTTTCCCCAACAGCAATCAAAGATTTCATTATCTCCAATTATCAAGGATTTATTTTCCTCAGTAAGACAGTTACTCAGCTTACATGCGCAACCATTACATTCATATATCATAAACATTGATTAAACACAATTCATTGCATCATGCATATCATGCAACATAACTTTGTGTTTCAACTAACATTTTACCCTTTTCAGGATAAGATTAAAAGGTTATTGTTAACAATTATTCAGATACAGTATGGATACACCCCAGACACGGCGGTCATTCTATTACTCATTCAGAACTTCAAGTCAAAATACAGTATGGATACACCCCAAACGCAACGTTCATTCTACTACTCATTCAGACTTCAGCAATCAGATACAGACTAGCTACACTCCAGACACGGCTGCCATTCTATCTCTCATTCAGATTCAACTATCAACTACAAGTTCAGGTACGCTCCAAACACGGATGTCGTCATGTCCTTTACACCAGCAGTTTGATCCCCCCAGTGCAATCGCCACAGAGGTCATTATGTCACTTATTCAGATCCCGGTTACAGTACGGATACACCCCAGACACGGCGGTCATTCTACTACTCATACAGATCTCAACTTCAGATACAGTCCAGATACGCTCTAGACACGGTTGCCATTCTGTCACTCATTCATAGTTTATCCCCAACACATAGTTGCTCCATACGCAGATGTTTCTCTGTTACCTAGATACAATACAGATACACTCCAGACACGGCAGTCATTATGATATTCATTCAAAATTCAAATACAGTTACAGCTCAGATACGCGCCAGACACGGACGCCATTATTTTTCTCATACAAACTCAGTCTCCAGATACAGTTCAATGGCATTCCAGACACGGATACCATTTTGATGCTCATTCTTCTAACCTACCGCATTGCAATTCAAAAAAGATTCTTGGATGGCATCTTTAAGCCCATCTCCAGCAAGATTCTACCATCTCCAAATGGCATCTTTAAGCCCATTCCCGCATCTATGTTTTGACGAGTGCAAATTTACGGGAACTATAGTGTCCAATCCTCTTTTACCTTCGAGTCGCAAAAGGTAAACTTGCCAATCCAATTCTTCAGGTTCAAGAAGATTGAACAGGGGCAATTGTTGTACCCAAAAATTTTCCCTCTCATTTCATCAACATTTCTTATCACAAGACTCTTGGAACTCAAGATCAAGCTAGGGTTTGCTCTGCTCAAGACACCTCCTTGCACTGTTGACCTAAATTAGGGTTTGAGTTGGCACAGGGATATTTTGACCTACAATGCCCAAAGTGACTTTCATACTTCATGTTGGACTCATAAGTTTTTACATACCAAGTCTCAAGCCTTGATTCAAATTTTTGCCCAGTCAATTGGACAGTTGACTTAGAAATCAGTTGTATTAGGGAAAAAGTCAATTATGGCCAATTGACAGTCAAACCTCATGAAATTTGACCCACATCAACATTATGAACTCATATGAACCATTTGATCAAGTTTGGATCACTATTCCACAAGAAATTTGATCAGATCACCAAAAGGGCAAAATGGTCATTTTTAGGGTTTTGACTGCACAAAGGCAATTTTTGACTGTTTGACCTAGCCAATGGCAAATCAAGCTCACACATGGACACAAGGACTCAATGACATTGTCTTGACCCATTCAACAAGTTCAAAAGATCTCAAATGCATAGGATTGACAGATGAATTTTTCAGTCAACTGATCAAAATTTGACTGTACACTGAAAAGTCAAACTTTGACTTTTTGGTCAAAATCAAGTGCCAAGAGTTATTTTTCATCAAGACATGTCAAATTATGAAACTTGTTCATCAAGAAACCCAAAAATGCAAATTAGGGTTTAAAATGGAAAATTTTCATAACTTAGAAATTTTCTAAGTTATGAAATTTTCTTATTTTTTCCTAACTTTGTCCCATTTTTTCACCAAGATGCAAATGGATTCAAACAAAACTTGTAACATGAAAGTTGTATTACATCACAAAGTCTACAACTTTGATTCACAAAGTTTTCTCAAAAGAGGCTTGTATATCAAGTTATGATTTTTGGAACAAGGGTACCTAAAACTTTTAACTTAGAAAAATTTTGCCCTAATTTAGGCAGGATTTTGACCCATCTTCTTGGCTATTTTTCACATAGTTCCACTTGGAATTTCAAGTTGCATTTCAAATATGGATTATAGTACATGTTCCAAGCTTTCCAAATTATCCAAGAACTCCTCAAACACCCTTGTGGTTATAGAGAATCGAATGCTTGAAGTTGGCAAAAACTCACTTTGATCCATGGCCAATACATGTTCATACCAATTTGCAAATCTGGTCTAGCTAGCTTGGTTCACAATTACAGGCCTCAAAACCAGTTTGTACTCCATAATTTAATGCATAACCATTGAGCTAAGGTATTATCTTGGTCATTTGGACATTGCATACAAGATTAAGCCCTAAATGGTAAAAGGTATATTGCCATTTTTGCAAAAGGTTACTTTATGTCAAAACACTAAGCCTTGAGCCTTGAACAAAATCTGAGACTGCAAACCAAATCCATGAATTAGAGGGGCCAAGAGTCTTGTGTGCAGGGTGATAGGAAGGCCTGTACAAAGCTATAACATCACTTCCACTCTTTTGCTTCAAGAAGAAGAAACTTGCAAATCACATGCCATCTCTCACATCTGTTAAAACCAACTTACACAAACATTGTAAACAAGTTTTGTACCTCCCAACAAGCCAGAAACACGACCCATTTGCCTCTCAAAACTCCTAGTGCACAAATTCCCCATTTTCTTGCAAAACAGAGTCAGTTCTGCAAACTTCAAGCCATAATCAAATTTCATCGTGCGTTTTGTCCAAAGATACTTCAAACACCTTCCAACCAACATACCTAAGCTATCCAGATCATCCATTGCTAGCTGTAACACCCTTAACACACATTGCCATTTTTGTTTCAAAGCTTTGCAGGTTGAGTTCTATGGCACGATTCAAGCTATTTCAGAACAAACCAAGCATTGGAAAAGCTTCCTTGGACCTCAGGCAAGCTCAAAAGAAGCTCAAGCACCCTTGAAAGTTGTTGCATTGTCCAGCTCGAAGTCAACTGAAACAGGTATTTCATGAACTTCTATCTCTCTATTTAGGAATAGTTAGGCTTAGGTTTGTGAATGAAATATGTTGTACTCATAGCCCTAAAGCCATACATATGCTTAGTTTTCATTTACATTAATCGTGCTAGGAGAATTTCACCCATGAACTTTCTGAAAAAACTAGGTTAGAAATTAGGGCCAGAGAAATTCTCTCTGGTCTTTGAGAGTTAGCTCAAGTTTTTTATATGGTTGGATTCGTTGTTTGATGCTCTACAATTTTCATGTTATAAGTTTTGTCAAAAAATCAAAGAATCAGGAGATAGCAGGTGATGTACAGAACACGCGTTTTTGTGAACCAAGGAAGAAGATGAAGTCTGATTGGGCTGGGCCTGGTCATTCTTACTTCTAACACCCCATTTTTCAGTTTACACCCCCCTGGCCCATTTATTTGTATATTTGTCATTTTGATCTTTTTATTTTTATTCTGACTTTATTATTTTTTGTCCAAATATAAAAAATACCAAAAAAATTATTTTTATATTTTTTCATATTTATTTGATATTTATTTATATTTTTACTAGTATAAGTATGTAATTAATCTATTTTTCTTTTTATTAAAACTCAAAAATAATATAAAAAAATATATACTTATCTTCATTTATTATTTTTATTTACATTTGAAAACATTTTCTTAAATATACACATTTTTTTGTAAATAACTAATTTATATATATATATATATATATATATATATATATATATATATATATATATATATATATATATATATATATATATATATATATATATATATATATATATATATATATATATATATATATATATATATATATATATATATATATATATATATATATACTTTATTTTATTAAATAATTAGGGCAAAAATACAAAAATAATACATTTTCATTTTTATTAATATTTTACACTAAAAATATCTTTTTACAATATACTTTTATTTTTTGTATAAATTAATGTATTATTATATATATATATATATATATATATATATATATATATATATATATATATATATATATATATATATATATATATATATATATATATATATATATATATATATATATATATATATATATATATATATATATATATATATATATATATATATATATATATATATATATTTAATAAATAATACTATGTACTTAAAAAATTAGGGTTTTTGCTCTAAATAACAAAATAATTAAAACTGATACTTTTTTATTATTTATATTTCACATTAAAAAATACTTTTTTACATACATAAATTTTTTTTGCATAATACATTTTATTTGACATTTATTTATTGTATCTTATTCAATTATTGTACATTTAAATATTGCCTATACATTCGATTTGGTTGTAATAATTTAGAATTTAATTTCTTGTCAAATACCCTCAATTCAAATTTGTACCCCCCTCCCTATATCATGTTGTAATAGTGTAGGCTTTAAATTTTCGCACTTTTAAATGCTTCCAATTATGCCATGATTAGACCTAGGGTTTGTATGCAAAAATAAAATCAACAAGTAGTTTGACCTAATCCAAAGATAATAATGCATGAAAACAAACACAATGCTCACTTGCACCCCTAGGGTTTCAATCCACTTGTTGCCTTCAAAAATGGGACATGGTTGCATGTCAAGTACTTTGGCAAAACAAAAACAAAACAAAAGATCATAGTCCCTCGATGACGATATCTGAGTTGCCTAAACAAAAATGATCAAGTCCCTCAAGAAAATTGCCAAAGATACTTGACACTATTGCTATCATGGTCTATACGATGACCCGCGCCTGTCCCGTTAAACATCCTAACACAAGGTTGTTCACCAAATACAATGGTGAAACAACACTGTTAAAAGGGTTAAAAACATAAGAAAGATCTTTGAGTAAAATAGGGTAGATAGCTCTTAGTTACTTGATCAAGCTTGCAAAAACATCCTTGCTATTTTTCAAAACACACTTCACAACACAATTGCAAAACCCTACTTTCAAACATTGAAAACTTTTCAAAAGACAAAAACACCTTTGTATACATTCAAACAAGAATCATTACAAAGGTTGCCACAATAATGGCCTCTTTTCAAAACATCTTTCAAAATCACACACAAAGCACCATTTCAAACAATTGAAAAGCAAAGCAAGTGATCTAAGCAAGTAACTAAGAGCCCATGGATAACCATGGATAGAAAGGGTGTTAATACCTTCCCTTTCTATAATCTACTCCCCGAACCCAAGAAAACATCTCAAAGGTTTTTCCTGTGCTTTTTTACCTTTCCTTAGGATAAAATAAAAAGTCGGTGGCGACTCTTGCTAAACCGAAACATTTGCGAACACAAACACAAAATCCCAAGTCAGTTCTCCCACCGTATCACAAGCGTCAACCGAAAATCTTCCCTACAAGTTCTCCTCCTGCTTCGATTGAGGGGCTAAGGTTCGTCTCCGAACTCATGACCAAAAAAAGGCGTGAGGCGTACAACTCTCATCTCCTTATCCCTGTTAGGTATTCTGAGAATATATACGCCATGTCTGGCCCTTTATCTGCATGCGTCAAGGATCCCACGAAAAATCGTGCTTTCTTTCCCAATCATCCTAGGCTTAAGCCTATAGGCTGTGCGAAGAAACCCAGGGATGATCCTGAGGATGCGACTCCAGATAACCAACAACATGCTCAGACAAAGGAAGACATTAATCTTCAGTTCATGAACAAAGGGAACAGGATATTTCGATCGTGCCCTAGTCTTTCTTCAGAATATTCAGACTGGCTGAATAAAATGGAGAAGGTACAAACCCCTGTTTGGAAAGAAATGGGGATTTATGACTTGGTGATGTTGTCGAAGACAGGGTTGTCTTACTGCCCTCTTATGTTAGTGTCTTCGTTATACTTCTGGGACAGTGCCCATTTCACGTTTCATCTTCCTTGTGGAATGGTGACCCCAACTCTCTTCGACATAGCAGCAATCACCGGTCTTCGACCAACTGGCGACTACTTCGACTCAGCAAAGGAGGATTTGAATGGGGGCAAGAACAACAAGAGGCCTTCGACAAAATCAAAGAGTACCTCATCATGCCACCTATTCTAGTACCTCCTTGTAGAAATATAAGTATGAGATTGTACATAGCTGCATCTGATAAAACCTTAGGGAGCATGTTAACTCAAGAGGATGAGAATGGTGTCGAAAGACCCATCTACTACCTCAGTAGAGTTTTAAATGATTCGGAAACTAGATATAACGAAGTTGAAAAACTATGTTTATGTCTTTACTTTTCATGTACAAAACTCAAGCAATATATTAAACCAGTTAATGTTAATGTTTCGTCTCATTTTGATGTTTTCAAATATATGTTGTCGAAACCTATTTTGCATAGTAGAATTGGCAAATGGGCACTTGCATTAACTGAGTATTCATTAACCTTTATGCCTCTCAAGGCTGTGAAAGGTCAAGTGGTAGTAAACTTTATAGTTGACCCCTCAATAATAGAAGAATCAACAAATTATTTGGAGATTGAACCTTGGAAGTTATACTTTGACGGTTCTAGTCATAAAGACGGAACTGGAGTAGGGGTTCTAATTATTTCTCTAAACAAAACTCCAACAACATTTAAGTACAAGATTGAGGGAGATTGTTCAAATAATGAGGCTGAATACAAAGGGTTAATCGTAGGCCTTAAAATCTTGTTGGAATTGGGGGCTGTGATCGGTGGATCTGGAACTGACTGTTTAACGCTGGTTCGCGAAATGTCGTGGAAGCAAAAGTCGCCACCGTCTTTTATTTTCTCCAACATGGAAAGGACAAAAGCACAGAAAAATTCCTTATTGAGATTAGTTCTCGGTTCGGGAGGTAGATTTATAGAAAGGGAAGGTATTAGCACCCTTTCTATCCATGGTTATCCATGGGCTCTTAGATACTTGCTCATTTGTGTTTTCAAAATGTTTGTTTGCTTTTCAAGGTGAGTGGGTTTGAAAAAAGTTTCTTTGAAAGTTTCAGATCGACTCTTGTATCAGTCCTCAAGAGTGTTTGAAAAGTTGTTTTGAAAGCTTTTTGCAAAGTGTCGATGTGAAAAGAAGTTTTGATTTGTTTTGAATTAGAGCAAGTATCTACGAGTCATCTACCTACCCTAAGGAATTAGTCTATGTAAATGTCCTTAAGGTAGTGCCATCCCACCATTGAGAGGTAGGTAGCACCACCGTTGGAGGTGTTCGGGTCAATTCGATTGTAGGGACAGTATGGTCACCGAGCAATAGTAAGATACCTTAGAAGCTACCCTTATGCCATTGATCTTTTTATTCCGAGGCAACCGTTTCAAGGCAACTTGTTTCGAGGCAACCGTTTCGAGGCAACTAGATCAATGGAACATAAGGACTCACTAAGACGTCCTGTACTCGACGACCACGTTTCGAGGGGGCAAGGCAACAGTGTGATCACCAGAGCAACAGTAGGACACCTTAGAAGCTACCCTTATGCCATGTTCATGGACATAAGGACTTACTGAGACGTCCTGTACTCGACGACCACGTTTCGAGGGGCAAGGCAACAGTGAGGCGTACCCTAGGAGTGGTGTGTGAATTGTGTGTCATTTTCAGTTATTATTTGTCTTGTCATGCATTAGGTGAGCTACGCTTTGATTTTATTTGAGCATTCATTCTTTCATGTGATTATTAACAGTTAAAAGGTGCGGGAATTAAAATGCGGAAAATAAAGGTCCTACGCTATTACAAGGCGCGGGTCTACATCGCCAAATTAAACCAAGACCCGATTTGGATAAATAAAATGCGGAAAGTAAATGTCCTAATTATCTATTACAAGGCCTTGGGGTAATTACATAAGATTACAAAAAGAAAAATAGAAGCAAACGCGCGAAAAGGAATTATAATCGAAGGTGCGAGGGCGTTGGGCCCTTTAAAGAAATTAAATTGGAATTACAAATTAATTAATTGACTTAATAAGAAAAGAAGTTATTTTTTTGTTGTTTTTGTATTTAATGGACATAAAGAAAATTAATTGGATTTTGAAATTAAATAAAAAAAACTAGTTCTAAATTGTTTTTTAATTATTAAAGAAAATATTTAAATTTAAACCTAATTTACTTAATGGTTTAATTACAAGAGTATTTACAAAATTAATTAATAGTTAATAATGATAAGAAAAAAAGTTATTTATTAGGAAAAAGGAACAAAAATGCTAAAGGCCCTATTTTTATATTTTTTAGTTATTTAAGAAAAAAAAACATTAGAATTAAACCTAAAATTAAACTAATTAATTATTAGAATTTATTTACAAAACTATTAATGAATTAAGAAAATAAATAAAACATATTTTTATTTTATGATTTCTGATTTTTTGGTTTTTATGAAAATTGTTTTTGATGAATTAATTAAAATAAATAAAACAAATAAAAAAAATGAAAAGAGAGAAAACAATATGCAAACCATGGGGGGTGTTGACCCCAATTGAGGAGGTGGTTTGAGGAATTTTCGCCCAACAGGAGGAGGCCCTTTGTTGACTTTTCGAATCACATGCTTGTGGTTGACTGAGCGTGCACGATGGTCTGCTTTTGTGACCATGGGATTGATCAATCAGGTTACGTGGCCAACGAGTGCTTGAGGGTGTATGATGAGCCCTGGGGACTTATACTGCATGGAAGTATATGAAACAAAACAATAGAAATTATTTGAGGGGACCTGGGATTCGAACCCAGGTCCCAGCGTTTACCAAACCATCTGCCTACCAGTTGAGCTATCAGCGCGTTTTGGATATGAAATGGAAAATAAACAATATAACGTAAAACAAGAATTAGTGGTGTACAAACAAAAAAACGCGCCAGAATTATGAATCATCCAATGACCATCAGCCACGCTAGCCTTCATCTCCATTTGTGCCTGTAATAAAATGAGATAGCGGGGGTTTTAAACCCCCCCAAAACACCATCTGCAGAAAATAGCGAATAGCATATAGTAAAAAAGAAAAAGGGCGCGATGGTCAATTTCTACTCATTAGAAGGTCCTGATTTCAATGGTACTGGTCTCGTGGTCCAATTTTTTCAGATGAAAGAAACCCCAATTCACAGCTCCTGCAACCCTAGAAAATTTCAATGGTGGATTTCTGTACAGGCCTTGAAAACTCAATTGGATGGCACCATTAGCTTTAGAATGATCATATTAGTACAAATGAAACATTAAAATGCATTGATATGGCCTGAAAATATAAACACGAATATGCAAAATGTCATGAACAGGGTGACTTGGTTATACCAGTTCTTTGCGTGTGGAGGTTTGATTTTGATTGGGAAAGCTTCCTGGATGTGCAAGCAAGCTATTGGAATCCTTCTTAGGCCTTGAAACGTGCTCTATATGTGTTTTCAGTTTTGAAATTTTTGAGAGAAAAGTGCAATGTTGTTTTGAGGTTTCAGCGCAGCTTCCGTTGTGTTCTTGCTTGTGATCACTTGTATATGCAATATGTAATGAGTCTTGATGAGAATTATGGCCAATAATGCAAGGCATTCAAACTTAAGATTTTCCATAAACCTCCATTAACAAACTTTCCATCTTTGTACCAAAATTTGAATTCTTGCTTGATTAGGCCTTGGTACAAATTTGGGATGTTGTATAATGATGATTCAAAGCTAATCAAAACCAAATATGTCCCTTAATTAACCTTCTTGATTTTTATTTGATTTTAAAGGATTTAAAATGAATTAAATCCAATAAAATCAAATAAAAATGAAAAAATTAATTTTAAATTTTGAAATAAAATGTGGGACACGTGGGAAGCATGGCCAAGCTGATTCAAGTGGAAAAAGTGGGGCCCTTTTGTCAAAAATGAAGTTTCAAGGATAAATGATTTTGGCCATTTCACAAATATTTCCCAACTTCTCCAATGCATATCTTGCTCAATTTTTAAGCTTTGATCATGTTCTTGGACATTTTGGAAAGGTCTTGAAGTCCTTTAACCAATTTCTTTGGTCCCATGTCATTTTGATTTACCAATCTCAAGTTATGGTCTTTGACTTAAAGTCCCTTTTTGTTGACTTTTGAAAATGACCTATAATGTTGAAATTGATAACTTTTTGTGAGAGCATTTCTTGGACTTGGAATGTGAAGATGAGTTGTAGGAAATGTCTTCCCCTTCAAGATGAGCATTGGATGGAATTTTTCTGATGAACCATAAAAAAGTTATGCCTTGGTCAAGTTACAGTTGACTTTTCAATTGTCCAAAAATAGAAACTTTTGACACCTTGATGATTTTTGAGCCATTCTTGTGAAATCATGGTCAAGACTTGACCAAATGATGA
Organism: Vicia faba; assembly: GCA_948472305.1. Taxonomy (NCBI): domain Eukaryota; kingdom Viridiplantae; phylum Streptophyta; class Magnoliopsida; order Fabales; family Fabaceae; genus Vicia; species Vicia faba. Next base: position 1,266,637,698 of record OX451736.1, on the reverse strand, counting down.
TTGTGGCTTCAAAATAAGATGTTGACCAAAAATTTTGACTTTTGACTGCCAAATGACCATTTTGCCCCTACAGTTGACTGTTGAGCAATTAGGTTTTTTTACTGTGCAACTTGACCTTGTGAGCCTTGAAACTTGACATGTAGGTGCTTGACAATGTGTATGAGCATATGTGACTTGATTGAGCCCTTGAAAACCTCAACCTCCTTGCAAGAACCAAAACCCTAGTTTGACTGGCTTAGGAGGATGGTTGACTGTGTAGCCCTTGAGTGGACTTTGAACCATTTGCTTGTCATAACTTTGAAGATTATGGGAGGGAAAATTTTGGGGTACAACAGTTGCCCCTGTTCAATCTTCTTAGACCTGAGGATGTAGATTGGCTTGCATGCCTTTCGTGATCCGAGGGTGGAAGATGATTGAACACTAGAGTGCCCAGAAATTTGCACTCACATAGTAGAGCGTCAGCAGTGTGATAGCGGGAATGGGCTTACAGATGCCATTTGGAGAGGTGGTGGATAATTGTGGAGATGGGCTTATAGATGCCATCGGGAGGTGTCGATCGCGTAAGAGATTCCTTAGCGAGAACTTGCGTACCTGAGAAAGAAAGAAAATTACCTGGTCTGTTACAGGAGTTGACTTTCAAACTCTTTATGTAGACGTGCCCTGGCTGGATACAGGAATCGAATCTTTAAACTCTTCAGGCGTGCCCTGGCGAGATACAGGAATCGAGTCTGGAGAATATAGTCGTCAACAGATACACCCTGGCAAGATACAGGAATCGGATCTTCGAACTCTTCAGACGTGCCCTGGCAGGATACAGGAATCGAGTCTGGTAATGTAGTCGTCAACAGATACACCCTGGCAAGATACAGGAATCGGATCTTCGAACTCTTCAGACGTGCCCTGGCAGGATACAGGAATCGAGTCTGGTAATGTAGTCGTCAACAGATACACCCTGGCAAGATACAGGAATCGGATCTTCGAACTCTTCAGACGTGCCCTGGCAGGATACAGGAATCGAGTCTGGTACTATAGTCGTCAACAGATACACCCTGGCAAGATACAGGAATCGGATCTTCGAACTCTTCAGACGTGCCCTGGCAGGATACAGGAATCGAGTCTGGTACTGTAGTCGTCAACAGATACAACCTGGCAAGATACAGGAATCGGATCTTCGAACTCTTCAGACGTGTCCTGGCAAGATACAGGAATCGAGTCTGGTACTATAGTTGTCAACAGATACTCCCTGGCAAGATACAGGAATCGGATCTGGAATCACGACAGTTGATAGCAATTATCTTTGTATTAACTTTTGTCCTGAAAAGACAAAACGTTAGTTGTATGTGATGTCATGATGTATGACATGCGTGATGAGATTATATGTTCATGATGCGTATATGCATGCTATAATGTATGAAGATGCGAGGTTTATGAATGCATGTTTTCATCTTAGGAAAATAAATCCTTGACGGATGCCAGGAAATCAAATCCTAGTCTGATGTGAATAGCATTCTCTGTTTCAACTGGGGAGTGATGACTGCAAGGATACCGGTAGGAGAAGATGACTCCGTTGGGGAATAAACTTGACGAAGAGATTACTCTGTGGGGAATAACTACTCTAACGACCTTGCTGGAGAACAATACTTTGTGGGAAGAGATACTTCGCTGAGAATGATGATAACTTTGCTGAGGATACCGTTGTTATGTTGGAAATTTTAATAGACTCCGCTGGGGATAAGAAGACTTCGCCGAGGACGATCTTTCCGTGGCTTTTGGCTGAGGATAACCTAGTTATATCCTGGTAGGGAAATAACCTTTGAATAAAGCCGGGGGACGCGTTCATGCTCTGCGAGGGATAAGCTTCCAGAATCTACTAGGGATAAGCTTCCTGCTGGGGGGATGGATTCAAACTTTCCTGGGGAAACTTTGGACTCTCCTGGGGAAAATTTTGAGATATATGGGGGAAGTGACTCTGCTGAATGTCTGGTATACCGCCGGGGAACAATCTTAGATCAAGACTGCCGGGGATGCTTGTTAGGAATTTTGAGATCTGCTAGAGGATAATCCAACTTCCATAGGGCTGACTGCAGGCTAACTCTGCTTGGGGAGAGTATGTGTAAGGTTGCCTGATGATGAGCTCGTGTAAAACTGCATCTTTGGAGGGAGGAAACCGGTGTAGGGTTTACTGACAATGAGTCCGTATAAGACTGTATCTAGAGATGAGAAGGAAACCTGTGTAGGGTTTACTGATGACGAGTCCGTGTAAAACTGCATCCTTGAAAATAGAGAACCTGTGTAGGGTTTCTGGGTGACGAGTCCGTGTAAAACTACATCTGGAGTTTTGAGAAGGAAACCTGTGTAGGGTTTACTGATGACGAGTCCGTGTAAAACTACGTCTGGAAAGAGATAACCTGTGTAGGGTTACTTCGGGATAAGTTCGTGTAAAACTTCTGGAGGAACCGGGGTAAGGTTACTTTGGGATAAGTTCGTGTAAAACTTCTTGATGAACCGGGGTAAGGTTATCTTTGAGGTAAATCCGTGTAAGACTTCTGGAGGAACCGGGGTAAGGTTACTTTGGGATAAGTCCGTGTAAGACTTCTGGAGGAACCGGGGTAAGGTTACTGCAGGGTAAGTTCGTGTAAAACTTCTTGATGAACCGGGGTAAGGTTATCTTTGAGGTAAATCCGTGTAAGACTTTTGGAGGAACCGGGGTAAGGTTACTGCAGGGTAAGTTCGTGTAAAACTTCTTGATGAACCGGGGTAAGGTTATCTTTGAGGTAAATCCGTGTAAGACTTCTGGAGGAACCGGGGTAAGGTTACTCATGGAGGGTGAGTCCGTGTAAGACTTCGTCTGAAAATTGAGAAGGAACCGGTGTAGGGTTACTTTGATGATAAGTCCGTGTAAGACTTTTTCTAAAAGAAAAGGAACTGGTGTAGGGTTGCCTGTGGATGAGTCCGTGTAAGACTTTGTCTGAAAGTTGAGAAGGAACCGGTGTAGGGTTGCCTGATGATGATCAAGTGGATGATTGTCCTGTTTGGTTTCGGATATTAACCCATGATCAGTCGTCCACTGATTTTTCTTGGCTTGTTACCAATGTTGATCTGGAATTTGTAAAGGTACATGGTAATCATCTTTGTATTAACCTTTCCTTGGTACTTTGGTTGACATAGCAACTGGATCGCCTGGACGACTCATTATTGCCCCTGTTTCTGAGGTGAGGGGAAAAGATACCTTGTGGAGGTGCTGGATGACTGCCGATTGACAAATCTTCCCTTTGGTAGGCAAGTGACGAGATGCCGGGACATAGTCGTACGCTCTTGATCCCTAACTTTTGCCTGGACTGCCCTTTCGGGTTTTCAGTCCACCGGGATACCCATTTTTGCCCAAGCCGCCTTTTCAGGTTTTCGACTTGCCGGGTGTACAAATTTTTCTTTTTCATCCCTTATTTTTGCCCGAACCCTTTTGGTTCGCCGGGAAGCCCTTATTTTTGCCTAGGTATGTCAACCTAGCGGGTCTTTTATCGTGCGTAGTATTTTTTTCGACTATGCCCACGCTCTCAGGATGTAGGGGGTGCCCCTGTTGATAGTGTTGTGTTGCCCTGCTACCAGAAGATGTCTGATTAGGCAAGATTCGTTGCTGGAATGCCCCAAGTGACTCGGGCGGAGATTTGCCCCAAGCTGGTTGGTGTTGGCTCCTAAATTCGACACCCTTGTTTTATTAATGTCAGCCATTAAAGCTGAAGGATGTTTTCGACTAGCTAGGTCTGTCGAAATGCCCATCGAAAGATGGCAAGGTACTTAGAAGATTTCTTCCAAGGGAGAAGTTGGTTGCCTTCGATGTCGAAGGTGTTTCTCGTCGAAGATGCTTCTCGACGAAAGTGTTCGATGGTTCAGAGTGGAACAGTTTGAAATTCAAGCGTTTGGAGGGAAAACGGTTTCCAGCGGTTACCAAGTGCAACGTGCAAAGATCTGGAGCGTCGAACGTTGAGAACGTGCCAAGTGGAATCATCTCGAAGCAGTGTAACTGCCCGACGGTTACTTGGGATGTTTTAGTATAAATAGTAGTAGTCATGTAGTTTCTCGCGTGTGTTCACAATTATATACAAAGTCACTCATATAGATTCGAGTACCCAGCGTGTGAGAAAGAATTGTTGAGAAATGTATGTGTGAAACACCAACTTTATTAATCAAAGTCATTTACTTTTCCAGAAATTTACTTGCTTTCTTCTTTACATTCCTGTCGAACCTTCTCATTTAAAGCCTTATTTATTTTACCAAGTCCTTTCTTCATGCAATTTATTTAAAACCTCTTTATTTTATTGTCATTTAACCCATATCCAATTTAATCCAAAACTTCAAAATCAACCTATGTCCTAGGATCAATCTGATCGATCCTGCGAGTAACCAAATAAGTAACCATTTGGAGGATCAGCGGTTGTTTACCAAATACCAAGGTAAACAAATTGGCACACCCGGTGGGACTGTGTGTTGGTTGTTGAAAATAATCTCATCTTTTCGAGGAGTGTTGTATGTTATTGAGAAGTGGTAGAATATACACTAACGATAACAATACTGCCAGAAGAAGGGAAGAGATGGCGAATCCGCCAAACAATAACGAAATCCTACAAACGAATGTGGGAGCAACGGTTAGTACGACCGTAAGTGAAGCGACAATTGTTGGTTCGACACCAGCAGTAACGGTCACAGCAACGGGGCCATTACTTTCGTTCACAGGCCCCAGAGCGCCTTTGGGAACTCCCCCACCAAGGGGAAATTTAGGCACAAGGCCTTTTGTTCCCCCAGGATTCATGCCACTCTATGGCATGCCAACTTCTGACTTGGCTAGCCTGACGAATGATGCGTCCACTTTTTCAGACCCTTTAGTGAGTGCCTCTTCGCCACTCTAAGGTTCTGGAGTAGGCATGGCGAATAGAAATAGGACCCAACTCTTAGGAGGAACGTCCCAAGTAGCCCATGGCCTCACAAATGCCTCGACAGCAGTCTTGAGGCAACAAATGGACGAAAGCAACCATGATATGGTGCAAATGTTGGCACAAACTTTGAGTACAGTGCTAAACCCTCTAATACAAAACACTACTCAATCGAATCAGCAAGTGACAGCGCAAATGACGCGTTTGGCTGATTTCTTTGGAGTACCCCAACCCATTCGACAGCCTCAAAGGGCGCAAATAAGGGGAAACCAGAGGATATTCTTAGAGGAGGAAACCACCATCAACCAGGCTCAACAGCCTGTCGAAGAAAACCTTAGGGCACGATTGGAGCAACCCGTCGAGGAACCTAGGGTAATAACCCCAGAGGGAAGGTTAGTTAACAGAAACCAAAATGCTGACGAAGTAGTCCAGCATATCCAATACCAGAATACGGGTTTGGAAAATAATCTGGCAACCATGATCGAAAGGATCATGACTCAAAATGGGATGAACATGGGCTTTCGACGGCCCAACTTCACATCCCCATTGTCAGAATACGTGTTGCAAACAGACTTACCTCCTAGGTGTAAAGTCCCCAAGTTCACTAAGTTCTCTGGGGACACGACAGAATCTACTATCGAACATGTGGCGAGATACTTGATCGAAGCAGGTGACATTTCGAATAACGAAAACCTGAGGATCAAGTACTTCCCAAGTTCTTTAACGAAGAACGCTTTTACTTGGTTTACAACTCTTCCCCCCAATTCGATCCATCATTGGACCCAGTTGGAAAGATTGTTCCATGAACAATTCTACATGGGGCAAACCAAGATAAGCCTGAAAGAATTGGCAAGTGTGAAGAGACGTTTCACTGAACCTATAGACGAATATCTAAATAGGTTTAGGTTGCTCAAGGCGAGATGTTTTACACAAGTGCCAGAACATGAGTTAGTCGAAATAGCCGCAGGCGGTTTAGATTATTCCATTAGGAAGAAGCTAGACACCCAATACCTGAGAGACATGGCCCAACTGGCCGATAGAGTTCGACAGGTAGAACGCCTCAAAGCTGAAAAAGCAAAGGCAATGAAAACTCACAAGAGAGAGAGGATAGCGTACGTTGAAATGGATGACGAAGATCCGGAATCCTTCGACGATACTTTAGCTGTCGAAGAAGGAGAAGTCGATTTAGCAGAACTGAAACAAGGGCCACCATACTCTTGTAAACTGTTAGTCCCCTCAAGTGGGAAAAATCCCATTGGTCCAGAAAGGACCAACGATAGGTTCCCCAAAAAGACTTATAGTTTCGACATCACAAAATGTGATGAAATATTCGACTTGCTTGTTAAAGATGGCCAAATGATAGTACCCCCAGGGGTAAAAGTGCCTCCTCTTGATCAAAGAAAGAAGAGAGGTTTTTGCAAATATCATAATTTTTTGGGCCATAAAACTTCTCAATGTTTTCTTTTCAGGAACCTTGTGCAAGACGCTATCGAAGAAGGGAGGTTGAAGTTTGCTGACAAAACCCCCATGGCTGTCGACTCAAATCCATTGCAGGTTGAAGCCCACTATGCTGAGCCCTCTGAGGTGAACGTGATAGAAGCAACTAGGAGCCAGTCGAGGAAGCCAGGAATCACAATGGTCGAAGTCTCAAAGGACCATATCAACATGCCAATCTTTGGCAGTTTTTCTGGAAATTTATCCAGGAAGACAATTGAAGCAGTTCAGAAAGCGGTCGAAAGCCCGAAGTTGGAAACCGCTGAAGCACAAAAAACTGGACCAAAACCCAGTTCCCACTTGGCCACAGTTCAAGGCCAGACGGAGAATCTGGAGCTACAAATGAAGCAGTTAACTCTTGCTAACAAAGATACAATGAATATCAACATGGTCGAGATTTCTGACCCAAAAGCATCAGAAGAGGCCATGAGGCAAGAACAAGCTAATAAGACTGCTTTCCCTCGGGAAAATGAAAATTTGGCAGATTTTCTACAAAGATGCCAGAAAAAGAAATCAGAGGTGATGCTGTGTCCAAGATGCAGTTCGATCTTTGACAAAAAGGCTGCTGAGCATATTCAAGGCGTAAGAGCAGCGAATAAGAGAAGGGAAAATGTTGATCTTCGACATGATCCCAGAAGAGCCTCCCAAAGAGGTTCAAACCAAGAAAAGAGGCCATTGACTTTTAGGCCTCCCACAAATGTGCCAGTAGATACTTGGTACAAAACCTCTGGTCAAAAAAGGCCAAGTGAGGAGAGATGGCACCCTTTCGACGTGCCAAGAGGTTCCTCTTTGACTCAAAAGAAAGAGCCCCAGGTTGCTGCACCTAAGGTTGCACAAGTGTCAAGCAACTACAAAGGTAAAAATCCCATGTCTCGATCTCAATGGAGGAGATACCAAAGGAGACGAAAAGCTGAAAGGGAGGCTGCCAACGAACCAAAGGCAGAAACTAGTTCGAATGTTCCTCAAAGGAAGCAAAGGAAACCTCTAGAAAGAGAGCCAGTAACCAACAGGCTAGTTTGGCCTAACCAAAGTGAAGTCGAAGGCGAAGACGATTCTAAGTCTGATGATACTTTGGACATAATGGTGAATATAGTCTCAGTGCTGCCCAGAGAATTCAACCGACAGGTGGAAGTCGAAGTAAGTGACTGGGAAGTGGAGCAGGAAATGGCCAAACATAGGCCGGTGTGCTATTTTGTCATGGACAATGGCACCACTGAGGAACAAAATGGGTTCTTCGAGCCACCTACAGAGGCGATGAAAAATCACCTCAAGCCTTTATTCATAAGGGCTAAACTCGAAGAAACTACTGTGAATAAAATATTGGTGGATTGTGGGGCAACCATAAACATTATTCCTCACTCTATGCTAAGGAAAATTGGCAAAAGGGATGAGGACATTAAGCCTCACAACATGGTCTTGTCGAACTATGAGGGCGGCATAGGGACCACTATGGGAGTGATCCAGCTAGATATTAAAGTAGGGTCTATCCTTCGACCAACAATGTTCATGGTCATATCGGCCAAACCTAACTACAATCTTTTGTTGGGCCGTGAATGGATTCATGGTGTTGGAGCTGTGCCATCATCAATGCACCAGAGGCTGCTCCTATGGCGTCCAGATGGGATGGTCGAAAACATAGAGGCAGATCAAAGTTATTACCTAGGCGAAGTGAATCACCTAGGGTTGGCAGATTTCGACAAGAACTTGGCTCACATAGGGCCATGTCCAACACCTGACTTCGACATGGCGCCAGCGCCAAACACTTTTTGTTCCCTATACCTGCATCCTGAGCATGGTTTCCAATGGGACAGAGAAGACTTGTCCCACATAGACTTCAGTGGGTTAACTGATATCCAACCAACTGGTTGGGGAAGTGAATTCAGTGATAATGACTGAGTCACAATCTTTGAAGCGAATTTCGGCTTATGTAGCCGAAACTAAGATGATAACGGCTCTCGAAGCCGAAGTGAAGTACATGGCCACACAGGCCAATGATCAACAGTTATCTGCTACAGGTCCAGGAAAGGATTTCGATCCAAAACCCCCTGATATCGTGCAAGAAGAAATGCAGGAACAGAGGCTCGACGCCATCTATGACGATGAGCCTTTGGGCTTCGAAAAGGACCCCTTGGCAAACAACATTAAAATGTTAGCGCAAGATCCTTTAGAAGAAATCAACTTAGGCGAAGGGTCAGAGAAAAGGCCAACCTACATCAGCGCCAAAATTGACCCAGAACTTAGGTTGGAAGTAATCCAATTGCTGAAAGAGTTCAAAGACTGTTTTGCATGGGATTATGACGAAATGCCTGGTCTCGACAGAGGATTGGTAGAACTTCAGTTGCCAATCAAACCTGGGAAGAAGCCAATCAAGCAAAATCCAAGGCGCTTCGCTCCAGAAATACTGTCGAAGATCAAAACGGAAGTCGAAAGACTTCTGAAATGCAAATTCATACGCGTTACAAGGTATGTCGAATGGATTGCAAACATTGTGCCAGTAATTAAGAAAAATGGTACATTAAGGGTGTGCATAGATTTCAGAGATTTGAATGCTGCTACACCCAAAGATGAATATCCTATGCCTGTGGCGGAAATGCTAGTCGATTCTGCCGCTGGCTATGAATACCTGAGTATGCTCGATGGTTATTCAGGATATAATCAAATATTCATTGCTGAAGAGGATGTGTCGAAAACAGCTTTTCGATGCCCTGGGGCCTTAGGCACTTACGAATGGGTAGTGATGCCTTTTGGCCTAAAGAACGCTGGGGCAACATACCAGCGAGCAATGAATACTATCTTCCATGATTTTATTAACACTTTTATGCAAGTATATATTGATGACATTGTTATAAAATCTGTTTCCAGGAAGAATCATATTGACCACCTTCGACAATCATTCGAAAGAATGAGAGAACATGGTCTGAAGATGAACCCTTTGAAGTGTGCATTCTGTATGAAAGCTGGAGATTTCTTGGGCTTCGTTGTCCACAAGAAAGGAATCGAAATCAACCAGAACAAGACGAAGGCAATTCTAGAAGCGAAAGCGCCATCGAATAAAAAGGAACTGCAATCTCTCTTGGGCAAGATAAATTTCTTAAGGAGATTCATATCTAATCTAAGTGGGAAAGCTCAGGCCTTTTCACCCTTACTTCGACTGAATAAAGAAGGGTTCGAATGGGGGCAAGAGCAACAAGAAGCCTTCGACAAAATCAAAGGGTATCTCACTAAGCCACCTATTTTGGTGCCTCCTTGTAGCAATAGGAGTATGAGATTGTACATAGCTGCATCCGACAAAACTTTGGGAAGCATGTTAGCCCAAGAAGATGAGAATGGAGTCGAAAGACCCATTTACTATCTCAGTAGAGTTTTGAACGATGCAGAAACTAGATATAGCGAAGTTGAAAAATTGTGTCTATGTCTGTATTTCTCTTGTACAAAACTCAAGCAATATATAAAACCAGTTGATGTGTATGTTTCGTCTCATTTTGATGTTTTCAAGTATATGTTGTCGAAACCTATCTTGCACAGTCGAATTGGAAAGTGGGCATTAGCATTAACTGAATACTCCTTGACCTTTATGCCTCTTAAGGCAGTAAAAGGACAAGTGGTTGCAGACTTCATAGTCGACCACTCGATTCAAGTTGAGGATATTAATTATGTGGAGATAGAGCCTTGGAAATTCTACTTCGATGGTTCCAGCCATAAAGATGGAACAGGGGTAGGAGTCTTGATTATTTCTCCAGATAAAATTCCAACAACATTCAAGTACAAAATATCAGGTTCTTGTTCGAACAATGAGGCTGAGTATGAAGCTCTAATTACTGGCCTTGAGATATTGTTGGAATTGGGGGCAACTCGGGTCGAAATAATGGGAGACTCAGAGTTAGTCATTAAGCAAGTCACAAAGGAATATAAATGCATAAGAGAAAATCTCATTATGTACTTTGTGATAGCAAATCGTTTATTGAAAGAATTTGAAACGGTCAATATTCGACACATACCCAGAGTCGAAAATCAAATAGCCAACGACTTGGCACAAATTGCATCTGGGTATAAGATTTCAAAAACGAGATTACAAAGAGCAATCGAAGTTCGAGAAAAGATAAAAGCAACTTGTCTGTCACCAACAGACTTGGAATCGACGAGACTAGGATATGCTGATCAAAGTAACTTCGAAATTTCGTTCATAGATAATTTGTCAGAACAAGATTGGAGGAAACCCATTGTGGATTATCTTCATAATCCAGGAGCTTCGACAGAACGAAAAACAAAATACAGGGCGTTGAGTTATGTACTCATGGGTAATGAGTTATTCAAGAAAACGCCTGAAGGGGTATTGCTAAAATGCTTAAGTGAAACTGAGGCATACATAGCCCTTTCGACGACGCACGCTGGAGCATGTGGGGCTCACCAAGCAGGCCATAAGATGAAATGGTTGTTGTTTCGACAAGGACTATATTGGCCCACTATGCTGAAAGATTGTGTTGAGTTCGCCAAAGGTTGTCAAGAGTGTCAAGTCCATACAGGCATCCAACATGTACCAGCAAGCGAACTTCACTCGATAGTGAAGCCTTGGCCCTTTAGAGGATGGGCGTTGGACCTCATTGGAGAGATTCGACCAGCATCATCAAAGAGTCAGAAATACATACTGGTAGGCATTGATTACTTTACCAAGTGGATCGAAGCTATCCCTCTAGTCAATATAGACCAAGAAAATGTTATTGAATTTATTCAAAAGAACATTATCTTTAGGTATGGAATCCCTGAGACGATAACAACTGATCAAGGATCAGTTTTCACTGGTCGAAAGATGCAGGAATTTGCTCAGGAAACAGGTTTCAAACTCCTAACATCAACGCCTTATTATGCACAGGCAAATGGTCAAGTCGAAGCAGCCAACAAAGTGGTGATTGGCTTGATAAAGAAACATGTTGGGAAGAAACCAAAGAATTGGCATAAGACGTTAGACCAGATTTTATGGGCTTGTCGAACGTCCCCAAAAGAGGCCACAGGTACAACACCATATAGGCTAACTTTTGGCCATGATGCAGTGTTGCCAGCAGAAATTTGTCTTCAATCTGCAAGGGTTCAGAGGCATTATGATATTCCCTCTGAAATTTATTGGAACATGATGCTAGACGAACTGGTGGATTTAGACGAAGAGAGATTGCGCGCTCTTGACCTACTCAGGCTTCAGAAGAAAAGAGTAGAAGACTCTTATAATAAGAAGGTAAAACCTAAGGTATTTTTGCCTGAAGAACTAGTTTGGAAGGTAATTCTTCCCATGGATCGAAGGGATCGAAGCATGGGGAAATGGTCACCCAAATGGGAAGGACCATTCAGAGTTATCCAAACTTTTTCTGGTGGAGCCTATGAAGTCGAAGAGTTAGGTGAAGATAAAAGGCTCTTGAGAGTAAATGGTAAATATTTGAAAAAATACAAACCTACACTCCAAGAGATAAAAATAAAATAACAAGACTAAATTAACCATAAAAAGCCAAAATGGAAATTTTTTTATAAATTTAGCCAAGATGGCAATGTTGTCGAATATAGATTACAAAATATGGTTACAAAAGCTGAATCAATCAGAAGGGAACAGAGTCCTTGAGTCGAAGGTATTTGACTTGCTGCAGCTCCAATCTTTTCTTGCACCAGGCATTCTCCTGCACAAGCTTGGCAATCTGAGCGTCGAAGCCTTGGGCCTTCTCAGCAAATTCCAGGCCTTGTTTGATTTCAATTTGACTCTCGGTGTCTGGGATGGTCGAAAGAAGTTCCTCCTTGCGTTTAGTGTTGGCATTTATCTTAGCCTCTATTTCTTCGATTTGTGCCCTGAAGGAAGCATTCTCTCGATCGATGGCATCGACTTCTTCCTGCGTAGATGCTTTTTGCTTCGACAACTCCGCAATTCGAGAAGTCGTCTCCGAAACAGCAGTCCATGCAGAGGAGATTTTGCCATATAACACCTCAAGCTGACTATTAAAGCCCCTTTGGCGCCTATAATCTGCTGAGACTTGATCAATCATGGAGTGTAACTCCATGATCAAGCCTGGAACTTCTGGAGCTACAGCTAACAAGTCGACAGCATTCAAAACATCCTTCAAGTATGATGGAGCAGTGGGGTCCCCCTCTAAAGCCTTCATCAAGTCCTTCTTGAAAAACTAGGCCTTAACCTTCGCCAAAGCTTCATCGAGAGGAGAGGTTTCAGTGGATTTCCCCGACAGGGTAGGAACCTCCTGACTGGCATCAGACGAACTCTTGCTCTCGATGATTGCGTTGAGATAGCTAACAGGGTCAGTTTGTTTCAAGAGTTCTAAGTCCTCTTTCGACCTGTGCTTCGTTGAGGTAACAGCCCTTGCAACAGCATTGTCTTGGGTTTGAGGCTGTTGAGTGTTGGGTGCATCGACCTGATTCCCTTCGACTCGGACTGGGGCAGTACCAGCGTCATCTTGGTGCCCTTCGCCAATGTCACCTTGGTTATCTTCGCCAGCGGCACCTTGGTTTTCTTCGCCAGCATTGCCATGGTCCCCCTCGTCACGATTCTCTTCCGACAGATCCACCACCGGAACCTCTTCTGGTTGTTGTTCTTCCGTTTGAGGTTCTTCTGCTGGTTTTTCTACCGTCTCAGCATTGGCCTCATTTATTTCAGTATGGGCTTCGTCATTTTCCAAGCCTTTTTCTTGTGGCCTGCTGAGTTCAGCAGACTCCAGTGTTTCGGAGGTCCTTGGCGGCGAGCTTTCAGTGGGGTCCTAAGAAAGGAAAGAAGAAGAATCTTCAGAGATCGAAAGAGACATAATCGAATGCAGGTATCTACACCTAAGTTACAAAAAGGTCTAAGAGACTACCTGTAAATTAGCTTCAGCCCCAGGGCTGGAATTGTCGCTTTCGACAGGCTTATTGAGAACGTTTAACTCCTCCTCCGTTGGCTCCTCAATGATCACTGGAGGTGGCCTGGGTTTTCTTCCAGCAACCTTGATTCTAATTGTTCGACCCTCAGGAGCAGGAGCAGGAGTGTCCTTCGTCAGCTTTCGCCTTTTTAAAGGAGCAGGGGGAGAATCACCTTCTTCATCGCTCTCCGATTCGACCACCAGTGCTGGCCATTTTTTGGGCGAAGGTGCCTAAAAAAAAAATAAAAAAAAAATAAAAAAAAACCAATGGGAATTCGATTTAGCAATTGCATCGAAAGTCAAAAATCGAAAGCCAGAAGAAAATAATGAAAGTCTGGTTACCGATACAGAAGGCTTCTTTGAAGGGCCTTCCCCCTGTTGGTTGGTTGTGGTCTTCGCCGGCGCTGTAATCTTCGCCGGCGGTGGAGGTTTTGTTGAGGGGCCTCCTCCCTGTTGGCCTTCTGCAGCCTTCTTGGCTGCAGGCTTTCGAACAACTGAAAGCAAATAAAATAGTTAACAGGCTAGCAGTCGAAAGAGAAAGACAAAGTAATGTGAAAGGATGAACTTACATTTCTTTATTTTGTCCAACACAAGGACAAAGGATTTCTGAAGCTCATCCACGAAGTCCTTCTCGTCGAAAAACTCCTCAGCGTAATAACTTTTCCACCACTCCTCGAAGGATGGTGAGCAGAGAAAGTTGAGCTGGTAGTCAAACAACGAGAGAATTGTTCGACCAGCATATCTTCCGATATGCTTAATGGCAGCTTCTTCGGTGTAATCATTGCAGAAGTACAACATAGACTTCTCTCTTGGGAAAATTGGAGAAGGTAGGGTTTGAATAATACCAAACTGGCGAGATACCAGGTTTGGTTGGTATTCAATCAGACTCAAGTGAGTCTTAGAGCTCCTGAATCGAAGAGGCATGATCCTTGGTGTGAGGAACGCCTCCCACAGTATTGTATGTTCGTCAACATTAGGACCACTCGACGTTCTTGGATGTGGCCTTGTGAACCATGTTGGGCCTACCTTCCGTCGAGCAAACGGAGCCATAGTCGAAGCAAACTCCTTCCTTCGAGCAAACATTAGAACGAAGTTGGTGAAGGTTTGCTGAAACTCCAGTCCATCTTCCATAGGCGTCAACAGAGCCAGTCTGGTTCCTTCGACGCGTCTGTTCGCTATCTCTGGAGCCTGCTCATTTATTTGAACCTTCTTAGGCAAGAAAGATTCGAAGGTGGCATTGAGCCACAGTTGGAGCAGCCAAAAAGGCCCAGCAAGTAGCAAACTGGCCCTGTTCTCGATAATTTTTAGAAGAGTTGCCCCATTACTAATCGAATCATAGAGGCTAGCCAAAATCAATTCTGCCAAACAGATATTTTGGCGATGATGGAGTTGAGTGGCGAGAGTGACCATCTTCTTGGTCACCTGTAAGGACTTCGGGCAAAACACAAAGCGAGTCAGCCATAAGGCTAGAAATGCTATGTGTTCGACATCCGACACATCATCTGTCGACCTGTCGTGGTAATGATTGATGAAGGTGGTATAGGTTGGTTTGGTGTCAGAGAATCCAATTTGATCCTCCTACATCTCCTCCGGATCGAACTAGTCCCCGGTGGGTCGAAGGCCAGTGATAGCGGCCACATCGAAGAGTGTAGGAGTCAACATCCCACAGGGAAGATGGAAAGTAAAGTGGGAGTAGTCCCAGAAAAGTAGAGAAGCTATCAACATCTCCGGAGAATAGTTCAAACCTGTCTTCGACAGCATTACCAGGTCGAAAATCCCCATATCTTTCCAGATCGAAGCTTGGCGTTTCTCCATCTTTTCCAGCCAAGCGACGTAATCAGGAGTAAGGCTAGGGCCAGACCTGAAAGCCCTAACACTTTTGTTGAAGAAACGGAGGTCGATTTTTTCATGCGCAGGGTCTTCATTGTCCTCTGCGTCTTTCTTGGCGCATGCAACCGGTTTGAGTTTCTCAACTACCGGAAAATAACTCTTGATCTTCATGGCCTCAGTAATACTTGGATACAAGGGGCCAGACATAGCAAAGATCTGGTTGGAATATCCAACCGGGATCATAAGGTGGCGTGAGTAAGCATCACGAACGGCGATGTCCAAGGGTTCAGGGACCCTTCGTTGGCCCGTGGAAGTTACTACTGGAGCAGTGACGAAAACCTTAGGTTTGACGTTTCCAGATGGTACAGTAGCGCTAGGAGCATTGGAACCAGATGCCATTGTTAATGATGAGTTTGAAGACGAAGTGAAGGAGGAAAGGTTTTTGCAAAGATGACAAGTTTGTATGAAAACAGAGAAGTCTGAAAGCTAGATGGCGTAAAAAGTCCCACAATGGGGTACTTACTGCTATTTATAGTAGTGGGGGAAAATCCCCAAAACCGAGGACATTAAATGCCATTTAATGTTGCAGGAGATAGTGGGACACGTAGCATCCCCCTGTTGTTTTAGCCGTTCTGCAGAAATAGAGGGACGCAGCGTGCGTCCTCGTTTTTGGGATTTGTCATAATGACAAATTCTGAAATGACGTTTGGCACTGCACGCCATACTAAAATGACGTCTTAGGTACGGATAAATGATGGTTTTCTTGGGATTGCCAGTGGTTGGTAGACGACAACAAAAAGTGCACAATTTAATTTGTGACTAAGCGTGGAAAGACAGGTGTCGAATGGCGTTTCAAAGAATGCCTTTTTCTTTCAGAGTCAAAATAAGGCATTCTTGGGGGGCAATTTGTTGGCTCCTAAATTTGACACCCTTGTTTTATTAATGTCAGCCATTAAAGCTGAAGGATGTTTTAGACTAGCTAGGTCTGTCGAAATGCCCATCGAAAGATGGCAAGGTACTTAGAAGATTTCTTCCAAGGGAGAAGTTGGTTGCCTTCGACGTCGAAGGTGTTTCTCGTCGAAGATGCTTCTCGACGAAAGTGTTCGATGGTTCAGAGTGGAACAGTTTGAAATTCAAGCGTTTGGAGGGAAAACGGTTTCCAGCGGTTACCAAGTGCAACGTGCAAAGATCTGGAGCGTCGAACGTTGAGAACGTGCCAAGTGGAATCATCTCGAAGCAGTGTAACTGCCCGACGGTTACTTGGGATGTTTTAGTATAAATAGTAGTAGTCATGTAGTTTCTCGCGTGTGTTCACAATTATATACAAAGTCACTCATATAGATTCGAGTACCCAGCGTGTGAGAAAGAATTGTTGAGAAATGTATGTGTGAAACACCAACTTTATTAATCAAAGTCATTTACTTTTCCAGAAATTTACTTGCTTTCTTCTTTACATTCCTGTCGAACCTTCTCATTTAAAGCCTTATTTATTTTACCAAGTCCTTTCTTCATGCAATTTATTTAAAACCTCTTTATTTTATTGTCATTTAACCCATATCCAATTTAATCCAAAACTTCAAAATCAACCTATGTCCTAGGATCAATCTGATCGATCCTGCGAGTAACCAAATAAGTAACCATTTGGAGGATCAGCGGTTGTTTACCAAATACCAAGGTAAACAGTTGGCCTTGAGAGATTCCTCGAATCTTGACTGGACTGCCCCGGATGATAGACACTGATCATGCCATGCCCCTTGATTGGAAGTGTTTCTTCCACTTGAGGTGACCTCTCTGTTGAGAGGACTTTTATTCATTAGATATTCGTCGTGCGAATTTCTCTGCTGTTCAAACAAATAGTCATATGCAAACAAGGTTATTTTAAGAATGCAAAGGCTTATGTTTGTCTTGAAGTTTTTTTGAAAATGCATTTTTTCAGTAAAACAATGTGATGTCAACTCAAGATTTTACAGCAAGCCTTCGGGAGTCAGGATACCTTCGTAACATTATGCTTTTAAACTAACCCATGCTTCAGCTAGGAATTTTGAGGGTTGTAACGTGGCCTGGTTCACGGTTTAAGAAACAAAGGATAAAGGCTCAAATTTTATTTGTACCCACCCGCTCTTCGTGACGTTCTTCAAACCTAAACTCAGTTGATCGTGCGTTTAGACCTTGTTTGAGTCTTTGCTCTGATATACCAGGGATGGTTCGGATACGGATTGTTTATTTTGAATAGGCAGTCATTTTTTTGTTTTTGTTGAGGGTTTGTATGACCTCTTTCTTTTTGATTTCACTATCCCTAAATTTTTCCTGAACTGTTTCTTTTGTGATTACAGTCAGCGGGATGCCCCAGTTTTGTAAGTCTCCTTCGTAGGTTTTGACTTGACGGGCTTTTATTTCTTTGAGATAATGACTGCATGTCTTTATGATTATTCGGAACCATCACGGTCTTTTGTTTTGTAAGGACCTCTTTGGTGTCATTCGTTATGCACTTGGATCAACTGAGAGAACTACCCTGCCCCAGGTTATGATTAAGGGTTTTAAATTTCGAAAAGAAAAACTCCTACTTCTTTGGCTCAGAGGGGTTGACGAGGGATTATCTTCCTTATAACTCCAGTGTTTAGGAATTGAAACAATGTCTGTACCTCATCAGCGGGGTCTGTTCAAAAGCATACTGTAAGGATTGTGGTATCGTTTTCGTCATCCTCCCTCAAGAGGCTTAGAATTTTTAGTCAAGAGTTGATCATCACAAAAATATGAAAGCAGTTTTAAGTACAGTAAACATAATTAATTCAAGACAGAAATGTGTAATGCATTCATGAAATAAAAGAGTTTAACATGATAATTGTTTGTTTGAATAAAAAAAAGAAAAATACAACTTGAATTCAAATGAACAAAAATCTCTCAATCCTAGCCATGTTTTGGCAAGGGAGCAGTGATCACGTTGGGAGTCTCAGCAGGCTCGAATTCGATCTCCTTAGCGTCGATCATATTTTGGATCTTGTATTTTAGCGCCCAACAATCCTCGGTATCGTGCCTCGGGCTATCAGAATGATAAGCACACCTCGCCTCTGGATTGTAGTTTGGAGAGGAGGTCTTGGGATTTGCAGGAGGGTTGATCACCGCAATCAGATTCATTTTTAACATGTGCTGCAATGCTTGTGATCATGGCATGTTGATGTTGGTGAATTGTCTTTTAGGCTCGTCCAGCCTTCGCTGATTTCCCTTTTGTGATTGTCGGCGTGGTGCAGAACCAGAGATCATGACTGCCCCTGCATGTTGGTCATGACGACTCTTTTGACTGTATGCAGCATTAGATTCCTTCTTTCCCATGTAAGGCTTTTTGTGAGTATCAGAAGGTGTGGCCTCTTGAATCTTCCCACTCTTGATACCAGCTTCAATTCTTTCCCCAGTCAAGATTAAATCTGTGAACCCAGCAGAGGAATTCCCAATCAGATGGTTGAAGAAAGGTCCAGACAGGGTCCCCAAGAACATGTCGACAAGTTCCCGATCAGTCAGAGGTGGTTGTACCCTCCCAGCAAGGTCTTTCCATCTCTGCATATTCTTTGAAACCTTCTCCCGATCCTAACGACATACCCTGGAGTTGGGTACGTGTAGGAGCGAGGTCGGCGTTATACTGATACTGCTTGTAAAAAGCAGTAGCCAACTCCTCCCAGTTACGAACCTTGGTTCCATCCAGCTGATAGAACCATTCGAGATGAGTCCCTGAAAGACTCTCCTGGAAGAAATGGATCCACAAGTTCTTGTCCACAGTGTATGGTTGGATCTTCCGCACGTAAGACCTGAGATGCAGCCTGGGACAGGATGCCCCATCATACTTAGCAAAAGAAGGAGCCTTGAATTTGTGTGGGATCACCACACCAGAAGATAGACCCAGGTCTCCGAAATCCAACCCAAGCACTTGTTGAATTTACATGGCATTCAGACGATCCTCTAGTTGCTTGTACCGGTCCTCAGCTGGAGGGTACTGCTCATCATCAGTCTCGTTGTCGGAGACCACTGGAATAGGAACCTCTCTCCCTTGGGGACTGTCTTTCCCAACAGAGGAAGTAGCTTGGTCAGCATCATTTTATGATACATTTCCAGATTTGCGCCTAGGGTTGAACAACACAGTTCTCTTCTTCTTCTTCTTCAGGAGCAGAGTCTTCAAATCCTGCTGCCCCTGGGCTAGACTCATGATCAAATCTTGGAACTGGGCGTTCTGAGCCTGGAGAGCCTTGATGGATTGTTCGTTGGATGATTCAGGATTCATGACGATCGGCTGAAATAAACAACGAAGAAGGTAAGAAACCTGTAAAAGGGATACCTGTAATGCAATGATATGTATGTATGCATGCAATGTTTTCAAGGATCTCGCGGGGTAAACAAGAAAATTGTTAGATTTGGGATCCGATAGCTTGATTGAAGGAACTGCATGTTGTTGAGAGTCCTTCTTCAAGGGTCAAGGCTCACCATATCGAGTGGGTCATAGCCCCTGACAACCTTGGCTAGAGGAAAATAAATCCTCTTTGCCCCTTGCTATATAGTTTGATTCATCATGACCTGCATCACAGCCCCTTGAGATCCCTGAAATGGATTAGTCTTTATGCAATGGTATGATGGTATGCTATGCGTGGAGTAATGTAGGTAAACCCTGTTATGAGTCCCAATTAAGGACTGTAAACAAAACCTGCAAGAAACCAGTGTGTCAGATAACAGGCATGCAAGTAGTCAAGTATGAAAGCACACAAGTCACACAAGAGAGCCCTTAGAGTTTAGGCCAGCATGGGGTCTGGGTATTACCCTCTTGAAGTTGGTGGGTTCAACCTGTCCTATTAGAAGTAACCGGGTTCTAAGGGTCCCAATATCACTGGATTGCTTTCATTGTTCATCGTTTCGATTTAGCCACTGAACTGGCGACCGAAATATCCCAGGAAAGCAACCCTCAATTGAGTGTAGTATCGAGTATCAACCAACCTCGGACTGCACCAAAGTCAGTTATCTCACTACCCTAAAGAGGCCAAGATAGTTCAATTAAGGTTCCTAAGGTCAGTTGATGCTTCATGACACCACGCGGAGGCCCCGTACTCTCCTTGACTGGACTTAAGGGTTACCGGTACACACCAAAGTGCCACATCAACGTAGTAGACTGCTTCAACCATGTCGGTATACCCCGCACAGTTCCCTCACAGCCTTGTTGCTACTTTCTAAGAAGGTATCCCCAGATCCGGGTTAGGATCTATAGAACTCCCAAAACAGTCCCACAATTTAAAGCAAACAAGTCAAAGCAATTGAAAACACAGTGATCTTAGTCCTAAGGTACACCTCACTTTAAAAGATTCCCTAGCAGAGTCGCCAGTTCTGTGATCGGTGGATCTGGAACTGACTGTTTAACGCTGGTTCGCGAAATGTCGCGGAAGCAAGAGTCGCCACCTTCTTTTATTTTCTCCAACATGGAAAGGACAAAAGCATAGAAAAATTCCTTATTGAGATTAGTTCTCGGTTCGGGAGGTAGATTTATAGAAAGGGAAGGTATTAGCACCCTTTCTATCCATGGTTATCCATGGGCTCTTAGATACTTGCTCATTTGTGTTTTCAAAATGTTTGTTTGCTTTTCAAGGTGAGTGGGTTTGAAAAAAGTTTCTTTGAAAGTTTCAGATCGACTCTTGTATCAGTCCTCAAGAGTGTTTGAAAAGTTGTTTTGAAAGCTTTTTGCAAAGTGTCGATGTGAAAAGAAGTTTTGATTTGTTTTGAATTAGAGCAAGTATCTACGAGTCATCTACCTACCCTAAGGAATTAGTCTGTGTAAATGTCCTTAAGGTAGTGCCATCCCACCATCGAGAGGTAGGTAGCACCACCATTGGAGGTGTTCGGGTCAATTCGATTGTAGGGACAGTATGGTCACCGAGCAATAGTAAGATACCTTAGAAGCTACCCTTATGCCATTGATCTTTTTATTCCGAGGCAACCGTTTCGAGGCAACTTGTTTCGAGGCAACCGTTTCGAGGCAACTAGATCAATGGAACATAAGGACTCACTAAGATGTCCTGTACTCGACGACCACGTTTCGAGGGGGCAAGGCAACAATGTGATCACCAGAGCAACAGTAGGACACCTTAGAAGCTACCCTTATGCCATGTTCATGGACATAAGGACTTACTGAGACGTCCTGTACTCGACGACCACGTTTCGAGGGGCAATGCAACAGTGAGGCGTACCCTAGGAGTGGTGTGTGAATTGTGTGTCATTTTCAGTTATTATTTGTCTTGTCATGCATTAGGTGAGCTACGCTTTGATTTTATTTGGGCATTCATTCTTTCATGTGATTATTAACAGTTAAAAGGTGCGGGAATTAAAATGCGGAAAATAAAGGTCCTACGCTATTACAAGGCGCGGGTCTACATCACCAAATTAAACCAAGACCCGATTTGGATAAATAAAATGCGGAAAGTAAATGTCCTAATTATCTATTACAAGGCCTTGGGGCAATTACATAAGATTACAAAAAGAAAAATAGAAGCAAACGCGCGAAAAGGAATTATAATCGAAGGTGCGAGGGCGTTGGGCCCTTTAAAGAAATTAAATTGGAATTACAAATTAATTAATTGACTTAATAAGAAAAGAAGCTATTTTTTTGTTGTTTTTGTATTTAATGGACATAAAAAAAATTAATTGGATTTTGATTAAATAAAAAAAACTAGTTCTAAATTGTTTTTTAATTATTAAAGAAAATATTTAAATTTAAACCTAATTTACTTAATGGTTTAATTACAAGAGTATTTACAAAATTAATTAATAGTTAATAATGATAAGAAAAAAAGTTATTTATTAGGAAAAAGGAACAAAAATGCTAAAGGCCCTATTTTTATATTTTTTAGTTATTTAAGAAAAAAAAACATTAGAATTAAACCTAAAATTAAACTAATTAATTATTAGAATTTATTTACAAAACTATTAATGAATTAAGAAAATAAATAAAACATATTTTTATTTTATGATTTCTGATTTTTTGGTTTTTATGAAAATTATTTTTGATGAATTAATTAAAATAAATAAAACAAATAAAAAAATGAAAAGAGAGAAAACAATATGCAAACCATGGGGGGTGTTGACCCCAATTGAGGAGGTGGTTTGAGGAATTTTGGCCCAACAGGAGGAGGCCCTTTGTTGACTTTTCGAATCACATGCTTGTGGTTGACTGAGCGTGCACGATGGTCTGCTTTTGTGACCATGGGATTGATCAAACAGGTTACGTGGCCAACGAGTGCTTGAGGGTGTATGATGAGCCCTGGGGACTTATACTGCATGGAAGTATATGAAACAAAACAATAGAAATTATTTGAGGGGACCTGGGATTCGAACCCAGGTCTCAGCGTTTACCAAACCATCTGCCTACCAGTTGAGCTATCAGCGCGTTTTGGATATGAAATGGAAAATAAACAATATAACGTAAAACAAGAATTAGTGGTGTACAAACAAAAAAACGCGCCAGAATTATGAATCATCCAATGACCATCAGCCACGCTAGCCTTCGTCTCCATTTGTGCCTGTAATAAAATGAGATAGCGGGGGTTTTAAACCCCCCCAAAACACCATCTGCAGAAAATAGCGAATAGCATATAGTAAAAAAGAAAAAGGGCGCGATGGTCAATTTCTACTCATTGGAAGGTCCTGATTTCAATGGTAGTGGTCTCGTGGTCCAATTTTTTCAGATGAAAGAAACCCCAATTCACAGCTCTTGCAACCCTAGAAAATTTCAATGGTGGATTTTTGTGCAGGCCTTGAAAACTCAATTGGATGGCACCATTAGCTTTAGAATGATCATATTAGTACAAATGAAACATTAAAATGCATTGATATGGCCTGAAAATATAAACACGAATATGCAAAATGTCATGAACACGGTGACTTGGTTATACCAGTTCTTTGCGTGTGGAGGTTTGATTTTGATTGGGAAAGCTTCCTGGATGTGCAAGCAAGCTATTGGAATCCTTCTTAGGCCTTGAAACGTGCTCTATATGTGTTTTCAGTTTTGAAATTTTTGAGAGAAAAGTGCAATGTTGTTTTGAGGTTTCAGCGCAGCTTCCGTTGTGTTCTTGCTTGTGATCACTTGTATATGCAATATGTAATGAGTCTTGATGAGAATTATGGCCAATAATGCAAGGCATTCAAACTTAAGATTTTCCATAAACCTCCATTAACAAACTTTCCATCTTTGTACCAAAATTTGAATTCTTGCTTGATTAGGCCTTGGTACGAATTTGGGATGTTGTATAATGATGATTCAAAGCTAATCAAAACCAAATATGTCCCTTAATTAACCTTCTTGACTTTTATTTGATTTTAAAGGATTTAAAATGAATTAAATCCAATAAAATCAAATAAAAATGAAAAAAATTAATTTTAAATTTTGAAATAAAATGTGGGACACGTGGGAAGCATGGCCAAGCTGATTCAAGTGGAAAAAGTGGGCCCCTTTTGTCAAAAATGAAGTTTCAAGGATAAATGATTTTGGCCATTTCACAAAAATTTCCCAACTTCTCCAATGCATATCTTGCTCAATTTTTAAGCTTTGATCATGTTCTTGGACATTTTGGAAAGGTCTTGAAGTCCTCTAACCAATGTCTTTGGTCCCATGTCATTTTGATTTACCAATCTCAAGTTATGGTCTTTGACTTAAAGTCCCTTTTTGTTGACTTTTGAAAATGACCTATAATGTTGAAATTGATAACTTTTTGTGAGAGCATTTCTTGGAATTGGAATGTGAAGATGAGTTGTAGGAAATGTCTTCCCCTTCAAGATGAGCATTGGATGGAATTTTTCTGATGAACCATGAAAAAGTTATGCCTTGGTCAAGTTACAGTTGACTTTTTAGTTGTCCAAAAATAGAAACTTTTGACACCTTGATGATTTTTGAGCCATTCTTATGAAATCATGGTCAAGACTTGACCAAATGATGATTGTGGCTTCAAAATAAGATGTTGACCAAAAATTTTGACTTTTGACTGCCAAATGACCATTTTGCCCCTACAGTTGACTGTTGAGCAATTAGGTTTTTTTACTGTGCAACTTGACCTTGTGAGCCTTGAAACTTGACATGTAGGTGCTTGACAATACGTATGAGCATATGTGACTTGATTGAGCCCTTGAAAACCTCAACCTCCTTGCAAGAACCAAAACCCTAGTTTGACTGGCTTAGGAGGATGGTTGACTGTGTAGCCCTTGAGTAGACTTTGAACCATTTGCTTGTCATAACTTTGAAGATTATGGGAGGGCAAATTTTGGGGTACAACAGGGGCAACTCGAGTTGAAATAATGGGAGACTCAGAGTTAGTCTTGAAACAGGTTACGAAAGAATACAAATTCATAAGAGAAAATCTTATCATGTATTTCGTAATAGTCAGGCGTTTGTTGAAGAACTTCGAAGTGGTTAATGTTCGACATATACCCAGATTGGAAAATCAAGTGGCTAATGATTTAGCACAGATCGCTTCCGGGTATAAAGTTTTGAAAGAAAAACTACAACAAGTAATCGAAGTTAGATGAAGAGTAGCATCCACTAAGTTGTCTCCAATAGGTTTGGAAACAACAATGTTGGGATACACTGATCACGAAAACTTCGAGATTTTGTTCATAGATAATCTAACAGAACAAGATTAGAGAAAGCCTATAGTAGATTATTTACAGAATCCAGTGGCTTCGACAGAGCGAAAGATAAAGTATAGGGCACTAAGCTATATACTAATGGGAAATAAATTGTTCAAGAAAACACTTGAAGGTGTGCTACTGAAATGCCTAAGTGAAACAGAAGCATACACAGCTCTTTCTACCACACACGTCGGGGCATGTAGAGCACATCAAGTAGGCCATAAGATGAAATGTTTGTTGTTTCGACAAGGACTGTATTGGCCCATTATGTTAAAAGATTGTGTTGAGTTTGCGAAAGGATGTCAAGAATGTCAAGTGCACACAGGCATCCAGCATGTACCGGCAAGCGAACTTCATTCGATTGTGAAACCTTGGACTTTTAGAGGATGGGCTTTAGATCTTATTGGAGAGACTCGACCAGCGTCCTCTAAAACCCAAAAATACATATTGGTGGGCATTGATTATTTTACTAAATGGATTTAAGCAATTACTTTAGTCAATGTAGACCAAGAGAGTGTCATTGAATTTATTCAAAGGTACATTATATATAGATTTGGAACCCCTGAGACAATAACGACAGACCAAGAATCAGTCTTTACTGGTCAAAAAATGCAAGAATTTGCTACAGAAATGGGATTCAAACTGTTAATGTCTACACCTTACTATGCACAAGCTAATGGCTAAGTCGAAGCTGCAAACAAGGTAGTAATCAGTTTAATAAAGAAACACGTGGGAAAGAAACCAAGAAACTGACACAACTTTGGGTCAAGTTTTATGGGCTTGTCGAACCTCTCCTAAAGAGGCTACGGGAACAACACCATTTCACCTAACTTATGGTCATGATGCGGTATTGCCCGTGGAAATTTGTCTACAGTCAACGAGGGTTCAAAGACATCAGGATATTCCTTCTGAAGTTTATTGGAATATGATGTTGGACGAATTAGTTAATTTGGACAAAGAAAGGTTGAAAGCTTTAGACCTCTTAAGATTACAGAAGAAACGGGTCGAGAAATCCTATAATCGAAAAGTAAAACCTAAGACATTTCTGCCTGAGGATCTAGTATGGAAGGTAATTCTTCCAATGGATCGAAAAGATAGAAATATGGGAAAATGGTCCCCTAAGTGGGAAGGACCTTTCAAAATTATTCAAACTTTCTCTGGTGGAGCCTATGAGATCGAGGAGTTAAATGAAGATCAAAGGCTTCTGAGAGTAAACGGTAAATACTTGAAAAAGTATAGATATATGCTTCAAGAGGTTAAAATAGCCAAGGTATAGTCATAGTCGAAATAAGAAAAAAGTCAAAATGGAAATTTAAATTTCATTAAAAATTTCCAAAATGGCTTTGAGTCATTACAATGAGTGATTATGCAAATATAGAGACAGAATTTAAAAGGGGAGATTGGCCTTGATCTGGAGGTATTTGATCCTCTATAATTCCATATGCCATTCGCAAAGAGCCTTCGACTGATGGAGGATTTCAAGTTTAACATCAAGCGTTTGGGCCCGATCAGCATGCTTTAACCCTTCAGCAAGTTCCTCTTGGCTTTCAGACTCAGTATTAATAGCGAGAAGTTCTTCTTTCCTTTTATCGTTGGCGGAAATTTTAGCCTTCAGTTCTTTGATTTGCGCCCTCATTTTAGTTGTGTCTTGATCAATCTCCTCAGCTTTTTTCTGCCTAGCCTCTTGAGCTTTCGACAGCTCTTTTACTTTGGAGGCTGATTCAGTAGCAGCGTACCAAGCAGCAGCTACATGACTGTTGGCCTCTTTAATCTCGCGAGTGAGATTCCTTCGACGATTGTAGTCTGCTGACACTTGGTCGATAATGGAAGTTAAATCCAAAATAATGTTGGTTATATCTGGAGAAGCAGCAAGGAGATTAACAACCCTCAAAGTGGTCTTCAGGAAAGAGGGAGTTGTAGGTTCTCCCTCCAAGGTTAGCATTAAATCTCTTTTGAAAATTTGTGCCTTAACCTTCTGAAGCGCCTTATCAAGAGGAGATGTTGAGGTGGACTTTCCAGACGCAGTCGAAACACTATGGTCAGAAGAACTTTCTCGCCCTTCGAGAATGGCAGTTAAATAGCCCAGAGGATTTTGCTGTTTCAACAAGGTCAAATATTCGTTGGTCCGAGACCCTGTCGAAGGGGCACCCTCGTTGATGACATTAGCCACATTTGCTATCTGTGCTGGAATATGGGCAACTTCAGTGTTTGTAAGATTTTGGGCCCCTTCAGTAGAGTCTTCTCTGCCATCAGCCTCTGGAATTCTTTCATTTTGATTCTCTCTCTCCAGCATACCTTCCCTCTCTGTTCCAACTACAGCATCAGTAGCCTCCTCCTCTTCACCTTCCTGTGCATCACCCGGTGGAGCCCTGGTTTCTTCCTGTTCGCCTATAGGGCCTTCTTCGTTTGCTTCCTCTATGGTCTCATATTGAGACTCAGAAGTTTGGTTCACCTCACCAGCGGAGCTAACAAAGGAGCCTTTTGCTGAAGAAGGCCTATAAGTAGGATCTCCCTTACTGTTTAACAAAGTGGCAGATCCTTCGACAGGAATAGGGGGCTGTTTAGAAGTACCAGCAGTATCCTGAAGATTTAAAAGTTTTCAGAATTATCATGGAAAAAGGGGCTAGTTCAAGAAGTAAGCAGATGTCTGTCGAAGTAAATACCTGGAGAGGAACTTCTGGATTGGAATTGTCACTCTCACTAGGATTATTCAGCCTAGTGGCTACTTCTTGCTCAGTGGGTTTGCCCTTGGTGGGGGTGTTCCTAATGGACCTCTAGGACCTACATACGAAAGCAAGGGTCCTGTTTGATTCGTGGTTAACGTTGGTACCGAACCAACAGAAGTTGAGATATTTTCTCCAACGGTAGTTATAACCGTTGTTCCAGTAGTACTTGGTGGAGGTATTTCTCCATGATTTGGCTCATTAGCCATTCTACTTTCCCTATTTCTCTTCCTAACAGTACACTCGTTGGTTAATCTACCACTTCTTAATAACATACAACGATGTATACGTATAAAAGGAAAGCAATAATATCAACAAACAGATGATAAAAACTAGCAACGTCCCACCAGTAGTGGTGAGAAGGCTTGCGTTTTCCCACTGAGGTTGGATATAAATCTCCTTAGGAAATTTATCTTCCCAAGTAGATACTACAATTCCTTCTTGTTAGCTGGCGCTTTGGCTTCCAAAATAGCTTTGGTCTTGTTTTGGCTTATCTTGATTCCCTTTTTATGGACCATAAAGCCTAAGAAGTCCCCTGCTTTGACACCAAAAGCGCACTTCAGAGGATTTATTTTCAGACCATAGCGTCTCATCCTCTCAAAGGATTGTCGAAGATGGTCCATGTGAGCCTTCCCTGAAACAAATTTGACAACAATATCATCAATATAAATCTGCATAAAAGTCTCAATAAAATCATGGAAGATAGATTTCCTTGCTCTTTGATATGTTTCCCCTGCGTTTTTTAGGCCAAAAGGCATCACTACCCATTCGTAAGTGCCTAAGGCCCCAGGGCAACGAAATGTTGTTTTCGACACATCCTCTTCAGCAATAAAAATTTGATTATATCCAGAGTATCCGTCAAGCATACTCATGTACTCAAAACCAGCGGCAGAATCAACAAGCATTTCCGCCACAGGCATTGGATATTCATCTTTGGGTGTTGCAGCATTCAGATCTCTGAAATCAATGCACACCCTTAAGGTACCATTCTTCTTTATAACAGGCACTATATTTGCAATCCATTCGACATACCTGGTCGTTCAGACGAACTTGCATTTCAGCAGTCTTTCGACTTTCGTTTTGATTTTCGATAGAATCTCTGGTGCAAAGCGCCTTGGAGTTTGCTTGACAGGCTTCTTTCCAGGTTTTGTTGGCAATTGTAGTTCCACCAAACTTCTGTCGAGACCATTCATTTCGTCATAATCCAATGCAAAGCAATCTCTAAACTCTTTTTAACAATTGGATCATTTCGACCTTGAGTTCTGGATCTATCTTCGCGCTGATATACGTTGACTTTTTTACAGGACCTTCGCCTAGATTTACTTCTTCTAAGGGGTCTTGTGCTAGCATTCTAACACTGTTCGCCAACGAATCTTTTTCGAAACCTAAAGGTTCATCATCGTAGATGGCGTCTAACCTCTGATTTCGCACTTCTTTTTCTTCCAAGTCAGGAGGTTCTGGGTCGAAATCTTTCCCAAGGCCTTCTTGGGAAGATACCTGTTCATTGGCTTCAAGAGCCATGTACTTGACTTCAGCCTCTAAGGCCGTTATCATTCTATTTTCGGCTACATATGCCGAAATCTTTTGTAGAGCCTGTGATTCAGTCATCATCACCAAACTCACTTCCCCAACCTGTTGGCCGTATATCATCAACCCTTCCATAGTCGATGTTTGATAAATCCTCTCTATCCCACTGAAAACCATGATCAGAGTGTAGATAAAGAAAGCAAAAAGTATTGGGTGCTGGAGTCAGATCGAATTCAGGGGGCTGCATGGCCCTATATGAGCCAAATTCATGTCGAAGCTATTCTTTCCAATGTTGTTAACTTCGCCCAGGTAGTAACTTTGATCAGCCTAGATGTTTTTCACGATACCATCAGGGCGTCATATCGTAACCCTCTGATGCATCGAAGACGTCACTGCACCTATGCCATGTATCCACTCTCGACCCAAAAACAGATTATAATTTGGTTTCGCTGAAATCACCATAAACATGGTAGGTCGAAGAATTGAGCTCACCTTGAGATCCAGTTGTATAACTCTCATGGTGGTCCCAATACCCCCTCATTCAAAGAGTATACAAGATAGTGGTGAATCCTGATATTCCGCCGAAGTTCAAATCAAAACAAGACCGTATCAAAGGCAAAGTGTGTAGAGTATAGGATTTAAGAGTTACTATATTGACATTGCTATTGTAATTGTATCAGCTTGCATTTTGCCAAAGTAACAGCGTTCAGTAGAAATCGTGATAGCAATTTATAAGCATGAATTTACCATGTTACAAATATGAAGAAGTGCTCATGTTTGATACCCTCAAAATTTATGGCCATAATAATAACTTAATAGAAAAACAAGTCAAAATGAAGTAGGCAAAATGATGATTAAGAACCAGAAATAGACTAAATGAAGAAGGAGAAATATACAGTATTGTTATGTGAGCTAATACAATGCTTTAGTTGGTATTTGCCTGTTAATAAGTTCTTCCTTCTTCAATGATCGAAACGCAGTGTTTCAGCGTCTGTCAAAGGCACAGCTTGCCAAGCCGAAGCCGCAATGAGAGGGCGGCTATGCCAACCCAAAGTCAAGCTCCCTTGGTTCTCTTCCACGCAATAACCCTCCGCAGAAAACAGAGTCAACAGCATACTTGCTTGCTTAAACGCGTTCGAACCCAAATGCAGCGGTCTGAACCCGGCTTTACCAAGCCTCTCCCTCCACTTAACAAGCGGTTCATGTCTCTCAACCCGAGCCGAACCCTCGCAGCACACGACGTTGCATATCTCCCTCTGCAGAAACATCTCAGCCATAGCCTTGTCCGGTTCAACAGAACACGCTTCAAGCGAATCAAAAACGGTCGAGTAATAATGTAGTGCCTCCGTGAACCGCTCCATAAACCCATCCTCGTTATGGTTCGCTTCCTGCTCCACAACCGTCATGATTTTCGGGTTCAAACTCCGGATCCAACCCAAAACCATTTCAATACCAGAAGAAACCGGATCAGATTCAGATCCGAGAAGGCGATGAAGTTGCATGATAGAATTAACCGCCACAACTTCCTTAGAACTCACCTGAAGCATCCACGGCTTCACATCCTCAAGCCGCCAAGCCGCTACTCCACGAAACGCGAATCTAACATTTACCGATCTAGCCAGCTCAGCGAGACGCAGCCCGATTTCACGGAGATTATCACGCTCATCCGGCGAGGGCGGACCAATGCCGGTTAGCCGCAGAAAAGGTGGTCCTCCAGGACGAAGAGCAAGAGCTTGAATCAGCGCCGGCCATTGAAGACCATGCATGAGGTTGAAATCAACGACGTGAACACAATTGTGGCCGTTGAAAGCTTCGAGTATAGCTTGATTAGCTGTGAAGTGAGCGAATTTGAGGTAGGGACAAGCTTCGTAGTAGTGATGGTAAAGGATATCGTTCTCATGAGGAGAAACATGGATTACATTGTTTATGCCGAAGATACGGCGGTTCAAAGCATCAATGAAGTACCCGGCGACTTTTCCAATGCCGCAATTGGTGTTCATGTCTGCTAACAACCCTTGCATGCCTTCGATTAACGAGCCTGCCAATGGTAAGTTGCCACGTTGCAAGGAGTCCGCACACGTCATCAGCATATGGACTAGCTTTATCGCCGAGTCTTCTTCAACGGTGGTTACCACCTTTAGCTGGTGGAGGTAGTGTTGATCTTGTGGCAGTGGGAGCGGAAGCGGCGCTGCGAGATCTGGAAGTTCTGAAAAATCATAGGGTAAAGAGGCTGTGTGGTCGAATTCTGAGAGGAGATTGTCCACCCAATTGCCAATGTCGGAGGGATCGTAGTGGACAGTATCAGAAGCGAATTGAGAAATGTCGCTGGAAGAATTCACGATTGCGTTCTCCAACCGTTCGATATTATGAGCCACTTGATGTAGCTCAGAAGACCGAACTTTGTATCCGACATCGGCGAGGAGGCCGTCGATGTCTTTTGTCTTGGAAGGGGAAGAAACTAAATCTATATCCATGTATAGGAACTATCAAATTATGTTGTATTCAAAGTTGAAGTTTGAAAACATGCAATATAGAAGGTGAGTGTTTATAAGGGAGGAGAGAGTGAGTGGGCTTGGGAGTGATGAAAAAGAGGAGAAAGAAATAAAGAAAGTGATGTTTGAGGAAATTAAGGGAGAGGCTGGGTTGTAAAATGTATGACTATGATGGGTTACTAATTTGTGTTGAGTAGCTATCTGCACTGCTAGCACATCCTATTTGATTGATACCATACCACTACTAATAATTTTCAGCTTTTTTTTTTTTAAAGGTACCCACTCTATTGTCACGGCTTCAATTTTTAGTAGCCTAAAGAGAGCAAAAGTAGCATTTGATAATTTAGATGCTGTTAGTCCAATATTGGGATTTGGGTTCAACAAGTGGTTTCTCTTGGGTCTACAGCTTCTATCATACTATATAGTACCACACTACCACCATTAACCGTTGTGATTTATTAGTATTTTCAGGGTCCAGAAACCACAGTACAATAATACTCTAAAAATGTGAAGTATTACTGTACTGCTGTTGTTAATTGTTTGATTCCGATTTACTTCAATTCCAACTTTGGAACACTGTTTATTTCACATGCTATGCTACTCTTCAAATTCATTTTGAATTTATTTGCTTTCTTCTTATATTATACCTGCTAATCTAGCAGGTGATAATTTGTATTCAATTCAAAGATGAGAAACAACCCTGACACACTTGACAGCACCTTGCTTTCACGAGCTTGTTTTTCTTTTTTTTCTTCATTTAGAACCCACGGTATACTGCAGATAAACTGTACTATATAGCCTATGCATAAAGAAAATTATCATACATCAATTCATCTATAACAATTCAATTTGGTCATGTGATTTTCAATGAAGCAGAAAGGTTGATGATGGGTCATATTTAATTTCCCTGTTTCTACAATATCTATTCGTTATGCGGTTCACTAATTAGAGTATGCTAGACTGATTAGCTGAAAATATTAGTAGCATTGTCACTCTCTTTTGCCTTAAATAATTATAAGTTCTATTTAAGTAGTAATTTGCACAAATGTAACACATGCCCAAATATGTAAACCTTTTTTTGAGTGTAATGAACTCAATGTTAAGGTGGCATTATCTAACTACTCATTAGTGTCACAATTAGTTATATTTTAAAAGCTTCTAAAGTGATAATATGCTTTTGTATAAAGACAATGTGTGTATCGCTCTTAACAGCAAAGTTTTTAGTGAATCTCTTTCTATATGCTTTTCATATCTTAACCTATTTGTTAATAATTTATAAAAGTTGTTTTAGTCGGACCAAAATTTCTATAACTTAATCGATAATTAATTTGTTTAATGATGATTGATATTGAATTTGATATGAAAGATAACAGTTCAATTTTTCGCAATTGCAATAATTAAAAAATTAAATCTATTTGATGTCAGATTCGATAGACCGGATACTAGGAATGAAAACCAAAAAAAAAATCAATAACTTAATTCTAGATAATTTTTTTCTTTTATTTTTGATTTCGTTTCTATTAGTTCTTTGATTTTGTGTCTATAAGTCTCTACCTGCTTAATTAAGTATTTAATTAATTTTATTTTAAAAAAATTAGATTAATTTGCATTATTAGGTACCTAAAAGTACAGTATTTCCTTAAGTATATCGTTATTGTAACTAGAATATTCCTCTCATTACCATGTGTCAAAGAAAGCATCTTAAGGTATAATTGCTGATAAATCATTTAAAAACTATAGCATCCATTTTGATTTATATACAATAAAATGTAACATCACAATAAAGAATGTGTTTATATTAGCTCAATGATGACAAGACAAGAGTTTAATTGCGATATTTACAACTTAATGCCTTAGTACTATATAAAAACATTTCTTATTATGAGATTGAGGAGGACTAGGTCAACTAAAGAAACTAATTATCTTACCCTCCATCGTTCTCACGAAAACGTAAAGACTCAGGAATTACGTTATTAATTGTTGCCGAGTTATCAGTTAAGTAATTCGATGTGACAATATACTACGTTTTGAGAACCTTAAGGTGGTAAAATTTTGTGCATTCCCAAACAACTATTTAAGAGTTTATTCTATTTCAGCTTACAACAACTTGGAATAAAAAAATATGAATGTTTGAACTTAAAATATTAATTATTGGGAGAGATACAGAGAATACATAAAGATATTTATTGATTTGATAAGGAGGTTTGATAGCTCATCAAGGTTGAGCTAAAGAGATAGATAGATGATCGTAGTTTAAGAGTGTGTTTAGATTGGCGATGGACATAATTGATTTTAACATAATTAAGTTTTTAGATTTGGTTCTAATAAAATTGAGTTTATCATAATTGATTTATGTTGGAATATATTTATGTAAAAGTGAGCTGAACAATAAATTTCAGTATAAAAATTATTCATAATCAATTATGAAGGTAGAGACTACGACTTTTAGCTTCAAGTAGAATCAATTTTGGAAGGCAGAATTAATTCTACTTTTGATAAACTAAACACCTCAAAATCATCCAGAATCAATTCTGCACCTCTAGAATTGATTCTGAATCTTCCAAAAGTCAATCCAAACATGCTATAAATCATGAGTTTGAAAAATACTATTATGGATTCTGATCGTACCTGATCAGAAAGAATCCTCGCTGGCCCAGGAGCTTGAGTTGAACGGTAGTTGTTGAGTGAAGTGGAGGGGGGTGTACCTGCAAGATACTCTGATGCCAAATAAAAATGAAAGCAATCAGAGCGTAAGTACTATAGTAAGAGTGAATGAATGAATAAATAGCTGACCCTCTCAAGTGAGAGGGTATTTATAGCCCCTAGCGTTGGGCTAAGGTCTCATGTTGGGTTGACCAAGCAAGCCCAAAATGGAGACAGTTAGGTCTTACCTGTGTAGTGGAGACTCACACATGGTTTCCATCTTAAATGGACTGCTCCGAACTATCAGGAGGATATGAATGCGGTCTTTTCAAGGTCAATCGGATCCCGTAATATTCGGAGGCATTGGATGCCTGCCCATCGAGGAGGGTCCTCACAAGGACCTCCTGAGTGTCGTTGATCCTCCTCTGCAGGTATGTGGCAAGGATGTCCTCAGGGGATATATCCTCGTCGAGAGGAATAGAATCACTTCCCGACATGGTCACGGGAAGATTCGCTCTTGCTGGTCTTCTCCTGCAGCATAGTTGGATTGGACCTTGTATGATGTTTGGGCCAAGTACAGGCCCAGTCTAGAACAAGAGCCCCCAAGTCGTTGCTCCTAAAGAGAGGAGCTATGACTTAAGACCAACTTGTCATCTGACAAGGATAGCTACGTTGGAGTTCCCTATTTCTTCGAGGGACGAGGTCGTCCTTACATGGTAGCTATTTGGATAGAAGTTGGAGCGCGTTAAGCATAAAGCGTATGCTTGCCTATTCGTCCATAGGTCAAATCAGATATGTAATTATTGGAATAATTGTTGGAGACTCAGATGGTGGATATGCAAGCATGATAACTTATATGTTGTTCTATATCTCCACGAACATAGGAAATTTTGCTTGCATTGTGTTATTTAGTCTACGTACCAGAACTGATAATATTTGAGATTATGCAAGATTATACACGAAAGATCATTTTTGGCTCTCTTTAGCCTTATGTCTCTTATCCTACGTGGATAGTTGACATGTTCCTTGACTCGTGGGGAGACAAAAAGTTTGCAAGAGAATCACTTCACGGGCCACGTGGCGTAGCTCTTAGGGTAGAATGATGGCCTAGAGAGTAAGGGTCATTATGACTCTGAATGCATAGGCGACGAAGAAACGAATAGCTGATATGTTATTCGACGAGACGCTTCGTCTTCCGTGCAAGTTTTATAAATAGCGTTAAGGGTTCATTTGTAATGTTTTCAAGTTCTTGTTTCCTCTTTTCCCTTCACTGCCATCAGTTTTCAGTTTTCCTCTCAACCGTGAACACTGCCGCAACTTCTGCCGCAGAATCCATACCAACTCCACTCAAGTAAGTGTTTCTCTATGATCATTCTTATTTATAGATGGATTTTTCATTCTATGGAGATTTCCGGAGAAGCTACCCCGCAGAATTCATGGATTTCCTGATGAATTTCACTATCTGGGAGATTTTCCCTCGGGATATTCATACTTCTCTTTGTGAAACTCATGAGTTTGCTCGTGAAAATCATCTGCTCCTCACGAAACTCATGAAATTGCTCGGGGAATTCATCCCCTCCTCACAATGCTCATGGAGTTGCTCAGGAAATTCATCTCTTCCTCGCGATACTCATGGGATTACTCTGGAAATTCATCTTTTCCTCGCGATACTCGTGGGATTACTCGGGAAATTCATCTTTTCCACGCGGTACTCACGGGATCGCTCGCTTCTCGCTGAACGAGGGTTTATCGACGTGTTTCTCTATGAAACAATCGCTAGCCTCTTATTAAAGGTTACTTGTAGGATCGGCTACAATAATCCTAGACTTAATGTTTAGAGTGTTTTTGGGTTGAAAAAAGGATAAAGGAGCAAAAGGCAAGGACAATTGCAAAGTAAATAAATTAAAGACAAGGCTTGTAATTTAAAGTGAAAAGACTATAAATTTCTATAAATTTAAATATGGAAGCATTCATACATTGTTAAGCTTTAACTTGTTTCTCTCTTAGATGCGGGTACTTTAAGTGTATTTCTATTAAATATGAAGAAATGCGACCCCTAACACAAATACATAAATTTTCTTAAATAGACATCCTAAATATGTAACTGTCGATGGTTACTAGTCCATGTTGGGCTTCATGGAAAATTGTTTGAATCTTACACGTTCTTGTTGGCTTGCACGTTTATAACCGTTCCCGCCAATATAAACCCTTGCTTCATCGACCTTTGTACCTGTCGACAACTGCCTCTGAATGTCCTGTCCTCGTCGACTGGCTCCCTTGGTCGATGTCCCTTCCTTTACTCGATAACCTTTTCATTTCCTAGGAAACTTATGCCTCTTTCACCCTTTTAATCTTACAACTTAATGGCCTATTTCCCTAGTCGAAAATTGCTTTTCAACAAATTGCCCCCTAAAAGGCCATGTTCGACGGAGTCTTGTCGATGGGAGAATTCTGGCATTTTCTCTTCCAGATTTTTGACCACATCAATCTTTGGGCTGAAATCACGCGTAATCATGACTACTTTCTACATAACAGTTTCCCATGTCATTTCAATCACTTCTCATGATTACTCCTAGGTTTTTAGGGTGTGGTTTTTTGAACAAGCCCCACCAACTTTTCCACTTCTCTGCTCTATCATCGTTGAATCGGTGCCACTTGTCAATGATCTACGGGTGCAAATTTTCTTTAAATACCCTTTTTTGGGTTACCTATATTTCTTCTTCCGTCTTCATCTCTTCTTCTTACTCACTAAGAAAAAACTTTCATTTTCTGTATTTTCTACTAAATATCAAAAATGGCAACTTTTGGTTCTACTAGTACCAATCCAATGGCTTTTGCTCTTACAGATATCGCCACTCTGTTAATTATTCCATAACCTACATCCACTTATGCTCGCACCACTGCAACCTGGCCAAAACAAATGCTCATTTAGTTTACGGTTTCTAGAGAACTTCATGCTTTTCACGGGTTGTACCCTAACCCAAAAAATGACCCTAAGAAAGTTTCGAAAATTTTCCCTTGCTATACTCCTGTGAAACCTCTCGCATTTTCTAAGGATTTTACGCTTGATGTCAAGTTTGTGGACTCCTCTACCAGGCCTTTTCGATTCACTCCTACTACTAGAAATTTGGCCTATTTGGCTTGGCTCGACAAGGTCCAGGATAAGAAGAAGTCTATTTGGGAAGCATCCGCCATTTTCGATGCAATCCAGCTGTCGAGGAATGCTCATAAAATCAATCCTTGCA
This sequence comes from Vicia faba, assembly GCA_948472305.1. Taxonomy (NCBI): domain Eukaryota; kingdom Viridiplantae; phylum Streptophyta; class Magnoliopsida; order Fabales; family Fabaceae; genus Vicia; species Vicia faba. The sequence goes on along the minus strand of OX451736.1, from coordinate 1,266,600,290 downwards.
TGATCGTAGCGTTGATCTTCTTTTGAGAAGGTTCGACCAACACTTTTCAACTCCCTTGTGGGATGTTAACCTCAACCCTCTTCAACATAGAAGCTATCACTAGCTTGTCTCCCTTGGGAGAAGTCTTCGATCCTACTTTGTCGATGGAGCTTAAATTTCGCTTTGACAAAGCCAGCTTTACACATTATATTGAAGAACACCACAACACTCAAAGCGAAGAAGTTTCTGACAAAGAACACATTGCTTTCCTCACTCTTTGGATTTCATACTATGTATTCTCCCTTAGGTCTCTGCAAGTGGCGAAAGGTTTCGTCCCTTTGGCCATTCAACTTCACGAGGGTCAACATATTTCTTTGGGTAAGCTCTTGTTGGCCTCTCTTTACCATACTTTTGGTTATGCTTCTTCCAGGATCAAAAGTCTTTTTGGAAATCCTAAGGGACCAACTCTCTCTGTACCATTTTGACTTTTGCAACATTGGTTGAATGCTACTTTGAGCATCAACTGGCTTCTCCTCTATCAAAGATTGTTGAACACTCCCTGTCGACCGGATCCATTGAGGGGTTAAGGTTGTCCTCGTTCACTCCTCAAAAATCTTCGACCAGGTATGTTTTTATGAAGTATATTAACTTATTCATAAAAATTACTTCCTTTGTCGAGGCTATGGCTTCCTTTTTAATGAGAAATGTCGGCCCTACTTGGTTTAAGGGTCCTTTTCCTGGAGTTATTCCTAAAGCGGCTGCTAAATCAAATTCTGTGTGGAGAGCATTTTTGACCCCCTACTTTCTTGTCCTCTTGCATTAACACCGATTCTAAAAGTTATGGCTTTGTGACGTATCATCCAAATCTAGTTGCTCGACAGTTTGGTTTTAGCCAAATGATGCCATCATATTTGGTCTCCCATATTCAAGATATCCTTTGGTTTGGACGACAACTGAGTGAAGACGAATACACGGAATGTCTCTACTATGTGAGAAATTATCCACATCTTTAAATTCTTGTATTCCCGTTTAAACCTTCTTTCTTTTACACTAAAGAGTTCGCCAACTGGTGGTCTCAGTAACAAAAGCAGTATTTCTATGCCACTGTCTTTTTGCAGACGCTAATGGATGCCTTTGAGGCTTAGGAAGTAGAGGCTCCAACTGCTCAACTAAATCCTGAGGTTGTCAAATCTGTCGAAGTTCAACCCCCTGAGGTACCTTAGCATCCTTTCCATGTTTGAATTTGATCATCCTCATAGGTTGTTGTGATCTCATTCTACCATTTTCAGGGGCAAAAACGAGCTTTGACCGCTAAGACTGTTGTCGACACGTCCTCAAAGAAAGCCAAGGTTTCGACTCCCTAGGTACATAACACTTCTTTCACACTTGCTTTCATACCACTGTATATTAACAAATCAAACCATTTTGCACTAATGGGTTTCTAAAAGGGTACCACAACCTTCTATTGCCCCATACACTTCTGACCATTTTGATGGTTCTCACATTTTTTCTTCCCTCAAAGATTTGACTCCTACCAGGCCCAAAGGGCCTAAAAGAGTCAAAAGAGTCATTCTCAAAACCAAAACCTCAAAGGCTAACACTGTTGGTGCTAAGGTTCCACCTTCTCCTATTCATGATCAAGAGGAAACTTCACCTCCTCCACAACCAACTCCAACAATTCCACTTCAAGTAGAACACAACGTCCAACCCAATGAAGCGGTGCTTATTTTTCTTATACCATTTCTTTTTACACAAATAGATTCCTCTTTAATTCCTGTACTGTTTTTAGCTGCAGGTCCATGAAGAAACGGTTGGAACAACTCCATCCACTGATGCTACTTCAGAAAAATAAACTGACGCCTTGGAAACTAGGCATGACTCCTCGATCAAAATTGCCTCCTATTCGAATCCACCTAATGATCACATTCATTTCTCGACTGCACACATCAGTGAAGAAAACACTAAAACCAATCTAGAACATGTTTCTGCTAATGCTCCTCTTCAGGAAAATCCTAACTAGCAAGCTCATGTTGATGGTAACTTGGTACACTCTACTCCCACCGATCTTGGGTCTCACATCTTACAAGACACAAGCTCCAACAATTCTCTAAGCCAGGCGGAAATTCTTACAATGAAGCAGAAGCATCAAGCTGAAACTTTGCGGAGTCTCCAAAAACTCTGACGAGAACCAGTTGTTTCTGTTTCTATGACTTTTGTTGCTAGTGTCAACTCTGATGTGACCCTTAAATTGAAGATGTTAAAAGCGTACCTGCTCAATGGTGATTTCCTTTCTGTCATTGTCGATGAGAGTGATCTGGCGGCGGAAGTTTTCAAACTTTTTGACAAAATCTCCCAACATACTATTCCTGAAACTTGGGTTTAGTACCTTATTGATTTCGAGGAATTCTTTCGCCAGGCCATTGTTGATCTTTCCTTGAGTGAACAACTCAACAACTAACTCCGAGCTAGCAACACCGACATGGAAGCTGAGTGGAATCTTAGTAAAGCTTGTGAAGATAAATTGACTGCCTTCGAATCAGAAAATCAAGCTCATGCCGACCAACGCTCTGCTTTAGCTCAGTAGATTTCTTTCTACAAAACTCATATATCTGATCTCCAGAAGAAACTATCAGACGCTGAAGGCGAGAAGGCCTTGCTGGATTCGGCTGAAGTGCTCCCAAGCCAAAACGAGATTAGCGAAGAGATTCAGAAAGCCATTGAGCATGGCAAAAAAGCTTTAAAGATTAAATACAGGATTCGTGAGTTGATGACGAAGAAAACCCTCCTCGACAATAAAATTGTTTTCGAAAGGACCCACTTTGAAGATTTTAAGTATCGTTTTCCTGCTTGAAAATCTTTATTGTTTCACCTTATATTTTGTTGAGATTTCCCAACTCTTGGATATGTAACCCTTTTTTGGGAAAAACTTATGAATAACTTTTGGAGTTTTCCATTTTTTTAAAAACATCAAATCTAGTACGTACGATTAACCGGCTTTCTTATGATGATGCTTTCACCAGTTTTCGACAATTTTGTGTCTAACAAATGATTAATGGAAAAACTCTTTAGAATTTCTCAATTAATTCGAACTTCTTCCATTTTATTAGAAAGATTTGAAAACTTAAAGTTTCACAATTTTCTAAATATTTGCATTTGATCTCCCCCCCCCCCAGTTTTGGGATTGATCATTAACTAGTTCTAGAATACAAATCGTTGGTGAAACACCAATCGTGAGAATAAACCATAAACATCAACTAATTTTAAAATAACAAATAATTGGAGAAACACCAATTTTAAGATGAACTACGACCATTAATCAGTTCAAAATACACCCTTTAGGCCTAATACATAAGAATTACAAATCTAGGTATCTGATATCAAGCTACACCCAGTTTTTACACTTAATGGTAAGTGGATTTTAAGCCCCAAAGGCTTGTATCTTGCTTCGGCTTTCCAAAGTTGTTGTTTAGTCTCTACTGACCTATATTTATATGCTTTATTTTTGGCTTCGACAGTCATTTTTCAGCTCTTGAAATTGAATGTTTATGACACGTTCAACCATAGGGCGAATCCTAAATCACACTTATCATTCGCTAGTCATCCTTTTCGGCTACAAACCATCCATAGGTAGAATCGACTCCCTAGGCCCTGTTGCCTCTTCAGAATCCCATGTAAAGCCATGATCAGGATCCAAACTTAGAAAATGATTTTATTTTTCATTGGGAGTGTGATTTTCATCATCGCAAGGCGCTATATTCGCCAAATGTTGGTCGAACGACTTCTTTCCACCTTTAACCTCATCAACTTTCTAGCAGCTTTGATCAACTTCTATGTTCTCTACTACGCCATCTTTCCTCAAAATTTAAATTCTTTGGTTCAAAGTCGATGGGACTGCACCTATTCCATGTATCCATTCACGACCAAGGAATAGATTAAAGTTGGCCTTGTAATTTATAACCATGAACAATGTTAATCAGGTTGTTATTCCGACATCTAATTCTACTTGGATGACACCCAGTATGCTACTGGTTTTTCCTTCATAGTTTAATAAAACCATGTTGTGAGGTCAAAGCTCTGACCCATATTTTCCCATTTTCTTAAACATAATGTGTGGCATTAGATTCACAGTTGCCCCACCATTGACAAACACTTTGTTTTTTGGCAATGTCATCTACCTTTTCCCTTATGAGTAAAGGCTTAAAATGATACAACATCCCTGGGTTTGGTTTTTCAAACACAACCTTTTGTTCTTCTACCACACCATTATTCATCACGTAGTAACATAGAGGCTTTTCATCAGCCGCTTCATCGGAGGTAAAATCTTCTTCGTTTTCTGAGACCTCTGACACTCTGTCATATTCTGCAGGTAGAACTGACACAATTCCACAATTAATGATGAAGTCTTCACCATAATCATAGTCATCATCCACCATGTCATCTTTTAGAGAAGGTTCATAGTCAGGTTCTTCTTTTTCTTCGCCTTCAGATGTAGGAGTATACTCAGGCGCATGAGTATATTCCATATTTTATGTTTCCACCAGCTATGTGTTACCTAAAGGAGCTACCCTCATAGCCATTCTTTGATTTACTACGGCCTTTTCTATTTCTGTCAGCTTCGACTTGGGATAGTACACCTTTGGAATTGTAAACTCTATTGGCTTAGTGGCTTCTGGTGGTAGTATGTCTTCGACACGAATGTTTTCTTCGACTGGCTTCCACTGAGATGTCAAAGCTTCCTTTACTTCCTTTTTGTTCCTCTGATAACGCCTCCACTGAGTCCTTGTCATTGGATTTTTACCTTATAATTGGGAGACACTTGATAAACCTTTGAATCCGATTTATTTTCTTGGTCCTCATCTTCATGTACAATCACCTTCCACTTTGGCCTCTTGCCCCCCTTTTGTCTCACTGATTCCACCCATTTTTCTTATGGAATATCTTATGGAGAGCGAAAGGTTTTTAGACGAGGTTGTTGAAACAATTTTATGTACTCCTCATTAAGTCGAGGATTTCCTTTCTTGTCGGAAAAAAACCTTAGTAATTGAGGCTTCTCTTGCTTAAGAGCCTCTTTTTTTACAGCTTCATATTTCTCAGTTTCTTTTTCATCAAACACAACATTGTATCTTGGACATAATTTTGCTTTCGACCCGTTCACTCTGCATTTGTCTTGGAAGTTAGTCAAGCTTTCTTCAGTCTGAGGGTACACAACCTGTAATCCCTCTTCCATATTTAGGTCGAAACTATCATTGGTTCTGACCATCATAACTTTTATGTCACCAATCATTATAACCTATTTGTCGAGGCCCTTAGTAGCTTCGACCATCATGTGATCTAGAGGCTCTGAGTATAAAGCCTCTTCAACTTTTAAAGGGTCTGTATCAACTTGCATCTTTGGCTTCTCGCCAAACTGGAGCCTGCCATCTTTCAAAGCTTTCTGCACCAAATCTCTAAAAATAACACATTGAGAAGTTTTATGACGAAGAAAATTATGAAATTTATAGAATCCCTTTTTCTTCTTTTGTTCAAGTGGGGGATTCTTTAGGCCCTGAGGGGACCACAATTTGACCATCAGCTACTAACAAATCAAATATTTCATCATATTTGGTTATGTCGAAAGTATAGGTCTTGGTGATGGCTTTTCCATTCTTTTCGGTTTCAACGGGGTTTTTCCTGTTCGACGATTTCAAAATTTTACACGCATAAGGAGGTCTCTACTGGAGTTTATCCATATTAACCTTTGTTTCTTCCACGCTCGTTTTCGTCTGAAGAACATTCGTCAGTTACCACATAAGAAACTTTCCCTTTTTTGTGATATTTGTTTGGCTTGGTTTTTTCAGCTTTCATATGTTTGATCAGTCAAACTTTAATAGCTAATTAAGCCATATCCTTCAAAGACTGAGTATCCAACAATTTTTTTCCTAATGGAATACTCTAGCCCATTTACAACCATTTCAACCAACTCATATTCAGTGACTTGTGTAACGCACCACACTTTCAGATTTCTAAACCTGTTGAGGTATTGATCTATTGACTCAGTACTCTTTCGTTTGAAACTAGACAATTCGGTTAGGTTTATTTTGGATTTCCCCGTGTGGAATTGCTCATGGAACAATTTTTCTAACTAGGTCCATGTTTGGACTGACTATGGGGGAAGCGTTGTAAGCCAAGTGAATGCATTCTTCGTGAAATAATTGGAAAAATATTTCATCCTCAAATCCTCATTCACTATTAAATTGCCAAGTTTTGTTTTGTATCTGGCAACATGTTCGACAATAGATTCTTTGACATCTCCTGCAAACATAGTGAACTTTGGGAGCTTCCAAACACTATATAACCCTGTCTATAACACAAAATTTGGCAACGGGGAAACATACGCAATCCTCTAACATCCAATATTTATTCCATTTCTCACCATTATTCGTTCGACAATGGCTTCTAGGTTTTGTTCCCCAGCGACTGTTTCACGTCGAACCTGCCTGACCAGTTGGTCGGCATTCTGGTTTAGGTTTACTATTACTACTGGGGATTGTTGTACTACCCTAAGTATGGGGTCAACACGTGGAGGAGAAGGTGGATCTAGTTCGACATCTTCATAGAAAACCTCCTCATACTGCACTAGTACCTCATATGGTGGGGTGCAGCTTGTCGAACTGGCTCTCTGGGAGTGCCAAGAAAATATCCCATGCGAGTCATGTGAGCTTTTAACGTCTGTTAACTATGCACCGAATTTTCAATTAACGGTATTAATATGAGACTCATCTATTGAGTGAGCATATTGACCATTTCATGGTTACTTTCATTCATTTGTTGTCTCATGAAAACAACAATACTTGGGGTAAAAGTAGGCATAATTTGGTTGGAAAGACCCAACCCAGTTGAATGCCCAAATTGGCTTCCCGACAGCCCTGGATGGCATGTATGGCCAAATGTTGGATTCTAGTATGTAATCCTACCATCATTACTGTGGGCATTCCATACTCATGTATATTTCTTGCGAAAATAGGCATATATTGCTGAGAAGTTGGGATCATATTTCGTGTGTTTCTCTTATGAAACTAGGCGCATAAGGACCAACAATTGTGACCATTGTTGGTCTTGTAGTTACTGGTTGTATTGTGGTAACTATATTTGGCATTGTCGAAGACACTACCGCCGAACTTGAACCTACACTCACCGCGACACTAGTATTTCCTCTCAGATTCTTATCCCTTTCAGGACTTCTAGGATCTACCCTTTTTCTACCACTTTTTAATTTCATGCAAGAAACAAGAAGACTCAAACACAAATGTGTCCTACTGGGCATGCGAATTTGTTTCTCCATGAAACAATCGCTAGCTCTTATTAAAGGTTACTTGCAGGATCAACTACAATAATCCTAGACTTAGTGTTTAGAGTGTTTTGGGTTGAAAAAAAGGATAAAGAGGCAAAAGGTAAGGACAATTACAAAGTAAATAAATTAAAGACAAGGCTTGTAATTTAAAGTGAAAAGACTATAAATTTCTATGAATTTAAATGTGGAAGCATTCATACATTGTTAAGCTTAAACTCATTTCCCTCTTAGATTCGGGTACTTTGAGTGTATTGTTATTAAATATGAAGAAATGTGACCCCTAACATAAATACAAAAAATTGTTTAAATAGACATCCTAAATATATTATCATCGACGGTTACTAGCCCATGTTGGGCTTCATAGAAAATTGTTTGAATCTTTTCATGTTCTTGTTGGCTTGCATGTTGATAATCGTTCCCGCAAATATAAGTCATTGCTTCGTTGACCTCCATACCTATCGACTGCTGCCTCTGAATCTCCTATTCTAGTTGAATGGCTCCCTTGGTCGACGTCCCTTCCTTTGCTCGACAACCTTTTCATTTCCTATAAAACTTATGCCTCTTTCACCCTTTTAATCTTACAGCTTAAGGGCTTATTTCCCTAGTCGAAAATTACTTGTCAACACGATGCGGTTTGGTCATAGCAATCCCCTTTCACTTATTTTACGGTGGAAGGGTAGATTTGATTATTCGTTGAATTCACTTATTTCCTCTACTTTACGGGTGAAATTTTTGAACCAGTCGAGGTGGCCGCCACAGACGAGAAAGTGAAAATAGAGGAGGCGAGTGGAGCCGACGAGGGTCTCCACTTGGTTGACATTATAACCGATAATCACTATCTTGGGTTGGGCCAGAGCCTCGAGGAATGGCCTCGGTCTTCAGCAATACTCAGTGGGAGGCGTACACGGCCGTCGAATATCGTGGTGACCAGGAAGGTTTAAGACGAAATTTCATGTTCTTTCGCCCGACCCCTACTGCCAGAATATGCTCAAATTTTTAGGAAGATCGCTTCCTTTTAGTGACTTTCAAACAGGCGTCTTTAATCATTTGTATTTGGCGCCTTCCCAACTGCGCCCCAACATGATCGCCTTTATACTGGAATTTAAGATCATTTGCCGGTATCTTAGAATTGGAGCGATGATTCTTATGCTCTTTAGGATTTTCCACCTCCAACAGTAGTCTAAGGGAGGAAAGTATAGTTGGGTTTTTTTAAGCAATCCAAGAGGCTGTTTAAGATGTACATGGACTCTGTCCGCAATTTCAAGGACAAATGGTATATCCTGCAGCCCGTGTCCCAAGAGGCTGTGGATGCGGTGTTCGACCCAACTATTGTCATCGACGAGGATGAGAACAAATAGGTCGGAAGACTCTCCAAATTTCCTATCCATTAGTGTCAGGAACATTACGGTCATGGGCCTGACCATTACCATACTTCTTCTAGTGGTCTGGGTAGTGAGGATGAGGGGGCCTTTAACATTCTCAACAAATTCGTCGACAGTTTCTTCCCCTTCGGGTGGGTAACACGGGAGGGAGATAACATTCTTGGTGATGATGGTGAACCTATATTCGAGGCACGCCCGATCAATACCAAGGCGCTTGTTGAATGTCGTACTTAAGGGGACACCGCAACTATTTTGGGTCTTTGCCTGCACAATCCTGTTGCTGTTTGTTTTAAGTTTGTTCGTATACACCCTCTTAGCGGCACTAACACGAGCATGTTATTTTTGTTTTTGCAGGTAAAATGGTAGAGCATCGTGAATGTTTTCTTAAGTTAACCCAGGATAAAATGGGAAGCAATAGGATAGTGAAGCCCACTCAGCCTACTTGCCTCGGCCCCATTCTCGAGCTGATCAAGGATAGACCTAGTGCTTCGTCGGGATCTCATGACGTCGTTCAGTCGGCGGGCATGTCAGGAAAGAAGAGGGGTCTTCCTGAAAATGAGCTTGCAGATTTGACTGAGGACGGATCGTGTGCTCAGGCTTTTAACCTTCCTCCTTGCTTTGTTGAGAAGGATTTCCCCTGGCCATGTCTAATGATGAGTCTGCCATTATCAGGAGGCTCGATAAGGAGGGAAAAAGAAAACACATGTCATTGAGCATGGTGGGTCTAATGAAGATCGCGGAGATGGTTATGGTCCTCGCGGGTGAAAGTGCCAGTTCTTCTACCATGGTGAGCAAGTCGGAGTCGAAGAAAACAACTCTCCTAGAAAAGGAGAAGAAGCTGAAGACCACCCTTGGGCAGAGAGAGGAAAAGTTTCGGGCACGGGCTAACGAGCTAACAAGGGAGAAGGAGAAAACGACCAAAGTTTTGGAGGAGAGGGACTCACAACTTCTGGATAAGAAAAATCTGGAGAAGGAGAACGTTGATTTGAAAGTTGTCGTGTGCCCACAGAAGATGAGCCTAAGGGAGTTTCCAGCTTGAAGACTCGTGCAGAACTGGTTACTTGAATCCAGGTTCTTGAGTGGGACTTCGTGGATGCGGTGTCCGACGGCTTTAAGACCGCGATGGCTCAGCTGGCCTTGTTGAATCTGGGGCTCAACACTGAAGGTGTTGGAGTCTTGTCTCAGGTGGTTGATGGTAAAGTACTCCCTCCTCTTTAATCTTCTGAGACAGGGACCAAAGAGGGTACTCCGAGAAGTGATTGATGTTTTCTTGGCATTTCGTTGTTTTGTTCGGGCATGTGTGTCCGTAATTTTGTAATCATTGGACTAGGGGCCTGCATGCCTTTTTTTTTATAAATCTTGGACAAGGGGCTTTGCCCGACTATCTTTTGTTTAGGTCTGCATGCCCTTAATTTTGTAATATTTGGACAACATCGTCCTCCGTGTTCGGATTTTCTAAATGCCTTTGTTTTGTCTATTTATTGCATGATAGATGTTTACTTGTCATTTGTGCTTGACATGTTTATTTTGTGAAGTGTGGGTTTATGCTCGACCTTAGTTGTAGTCGATATGCGAGGAATATGTTGAGAAGGTAGATTCGGGGTCCACATGGATGAGGCCAAGATCACGATCGGGGTCTTGACTTCATGGCGTGAACTGCCCATCGTGAGTTAAGTGTTCTTCCTGTTAGATACTTCGACAGCGGAGCTCGGTCGAGGTGTCCCTGTCGGGCTAAGGTTCTGCTCAACCAAGGAGCGAAAACTTGACTTTAGTTATTGGTGTGAGGCTATGTTCATACCTCAACATGCTTCTGTGGTTGAGCGAACCTTATCATTTATCAGGAAGGGTATGTCGACTGCTAGGCCCTTGCATTTACTTGGGACTTAGCTGTAATATTGTTTCAACTTTAAAGCGTTTCATGGTCGAGGTAGTGGTTCCTGACTTAGGTGTTCGAGGTAGTAGGCCCCAGTTCCCGTCGTCATGCAGACACGATAAAGGCCTTCCCAGTTGGCGGCCAACTTTCCCTCAAGGGAATATTTCTGATTTCTCCGTAGGACTAGGCTACTAACCTGGAACTCGCGTTTTATGACTTTGGCGTCATGACACAGAGTTATCTGTTGCTTCAGTATGGCCTCATGAAGAGACGCCCCTGATTGGATCTCTTCGACCAGGTCAAGCTCTTCTCGTAGGGCCTCGTTGTTTAGTTCCTCATTGAGTGGAACCTCAGTTCATCTAGACGGCTCCATGATTTCCATGGGGATGACTGCTTCAGTGCCATAGGTTAGTTGAAATAGGGTTTCTTTGGTCGTCGTGTGCGGTTTCGTCCTGTAAGCCCACGGGACACTGTGCAGCTCTTAGACCCATCCCTTTTCGGCTTCACCCAGTCTGCATTTAAGTCATCATTATATGAATCTATTCATGGCCTCAGCTTGCTCATTCGTTTGAGGGTGTTCGACGGATGTGAAGTGTTGTTTGGTGTCGAGCTTGGCGATAAAGTCTTGGAAGCTTTGGTCAGTGAGCTGTGTCTCGGTGTTGGTGACAAATGCTTGTGGTATGCCTAATTTCAAGCACGTTTGTTTGTAGAAACAAATAATGTTGTGTGATGTGATTCTGGAAAGGGCTATATCCATTTTGTGAAATAATCGACAACCATGATCAAGAATTTATTTTGATATGATCCTGCACGAACGGTTCGAGGATATCCATCCCCCATCAGGAGAATAGCCATGGGGACGATAATGTTTTGAGCTCATGTGGGGGAACTAGGTGCATGTTCGTGTGTCTTTGACATCTATTGCATTTTTTGACGTGCTCTTTCGCGTCCTACTGCATGGTGGGCCAGTAATACCCTGCTCGCAGTGCCTTTCGTTCTAGGGATCTTCTGCCCAAGTGTTAGGAGTTGATTCCCTCGTGGATTTCCCGTAAGATCTCAGGGACTTTGGATTCCCTAACTCATTTCAGGAGTGGGATGGAGAATCCCCATTGATAGAGCTTCTGCTCGAATACTACGTAAGAGCAGGCTCGTCGTTTAGTTGCATCAGCCTCTTTTTGGTCAGCAGGTAATTCTCCCTTTGTGAGATAGTTAAATATCGGGGTCATTCAACACGTATTGTCCTCGATGGCGTTCACCTCGTGCGATCTGGTGGATCTTTCAATACTCAGGTGAGAAAGGGACTCTTGAATGACAGATTTTTTCCTACCTTTTTTCTTTGTGCTCGCGAGTTTTGAAAGTATGTCAGCTCGAATGTTCTGTTCGTAGGGTACATGTTTGATTTCTACCTGGTCCAACTTCTTCATCCTTTCTTTGACTAGGTTTAGGTATTCGATGAGGCTATCATTCTTGTCCGGATATTCTCCTCGAACCTGAAATGCAATAAGCTAGGAGTCCTTGAATATTTGTATTTCTCGGGCACCTAGGTCTTCGGCCAGCCTTAATCCTGTGAGTAGGGCCTCGTACTCAGCCTGGTTGTTCAACGTGGGAAACAATAGGGTGAGAACATTTTTTATCACAACGCCCTCCTCATTTTCGAGGAGGATACCTGCCCCACTTCCAGTCGAGCTGGATGCTCCGTCCACGAAGATGGTCCACTTGTGTTCCTCGTCCGTAAGGGGTTCTTGGGTGGTCATCTCTGCAACGAAGTCGAAAAACATTGGGCTTTAAGGTCTTTCATGCTTTTGTGTTGAACGTCAAACTCTGAAAGTTCTAGGGACAATTTCAGCATTCGGTCGGCCATGTCTGTTCGCCCTAGAAGTTGTTTTATGGATTAATTTGTTCGTATGACGGTCGTGTGGGCCAGGAAGTAATATCTGAGTCTCCTCGATGCGTTAATGAGTGCCAAGGCTACCTTTTCAATTTGTTAATACCTGACTTCAAAGCTTTGCAATGCTTTACTAGTAAAGTACACTGGTTTCTGCCAGTCTGGTGTCTCGCGGATGAGGGTCGCACTTACGGCTTCGATGGAGATGGCCAGATAAAGGAACAAATTCTCCCTATTCTCTGGCCGTGATAACACGGGAGATTGTGAAAGGGCTCGCTTGAGGTGGAGAAGGGCTTGCTCGCACTCCTCGGTCCACTCGAAAGCTACCTCTTTATGCAAGAGTTTGAAAAATGAGAGTGCGAGTTGCACAGACTTTTCCACGAAGCGGGAGAGCGAGGTGAGCATGTTGTTTAAGACATGTATGGGTTTTTCTATTTTGGCGTGGGGAGCTCGGAAAACGCCTTGCATTTGACGGGGTTGGATTCGATTCCCCATTCGGTCAGATAGAAACCGAGGAATTTGCCCGCCTTAACCTCGAAGGTGCTTTTCTTCGGGTTAAACCTCATCCTGCACTGCCTTGCTTGGTCAAAAACCCTTTTCAAATGGGAAGTGTGGTCGGTTTTCGCTCGAGATTTGATGATCATTTCATCCATGTATATCTCAATAATGTCTCTGATCTCACTGTAGAAGACTTTGTTCACCATCTGATGGTATGTTGCGCCCGCGTCTTTTAGGACGGAGGGTATTACGTTGTAGTAGTAATTGCCTGACCCTATCATGAAAGCAGTGCAATATTTGTCACTCATCACCATGGGGATTCGATTATAGCCTGAATACACATCCATAAACGACAAAATTTTATATCCGGTCGAGTTATCGACCAACATGTCAATGTTAGGTAAAGGAAGTGCATCTTTGGGGTATGCCCGCTTGCGATCAGTATAGTCAACACACTTCGCCACTTTCCATTATTTTTCTTAACAAGTACAATGTTGGAGAGCCAGGTTGAATACCTGGCCTCAGAAATAAAATTTTCCTCTAGGAGGTCTTTTATAGCTTTTTCAGTAGCTTCTGCTTTTTCGGGAGACTGCTGTTGCACCCCAAAATTTTCCCTCTCATATTTCTCAAAACATTGCAAGGAAAATCTCCAAGTGGCTCAAGATTGCTCAAGAGTTGGACAGTCAAGCTATCTCCTAAGGAAGTCAATCTCAAATTAGGGTTTTATGTTGCATCAAGGTCCTTGCATCCAAATGACCTCAAGTTATCCCCAATGTCCTAATATGTTCTCAAGTTCATCCATGTCAAATTTCAAGCCTTGCAAAGGAAGTTTGGTCAGTCAATTACTCAAGGGGTCCAAAAATCGACTGTGCTAGGGCAAAAGTCAACTATGACCTAAATACAGTCAAACTTCAAGATTTTTTGTCAACATTCTCATTTTTAAGTATATTTCATTATTTTATCAAGGGTTGATCATGATTCATCAAGGATTGCTCAAAATTCATCAAGACTCAAAAGTTGCTAAATTAGGGTTTTGTAGGAAAAGTCAACTCAACTTTGACCAAGCATAACTTTCTCATAATTTATGAGAAATGACTCATCCAAAGCTCATTTTGAAGAGGATTCAATTTCCTACAATCCATATTCACACCCCAAGATCAAAAAATGCACTCACAAAAAGTTACAAATTTGGACATTATAGGTCACTTTTGAAAGTCAACAAAAACACCTTTTTTTCCAAAGCTTATAACTTGAGAATGGAATATCAAAATGATATGCTACCAAAAGGGTTGGTTATAGGACGTCTCAAGCTTTCTAAAAAGTCCAATAACACTTCCAAAAGTGCAAAATTGAAGAAGTTATGCATTGTTGAAGTTGGGCATTTTTGCAAAATTGCCAAAAGTCAACTATCCCCAAAACTTCAAATTTTGTCAAATGGGCCCATTCTTTTCCACTTGATTTGATCTTGTCACACTACACACGTGTCCTAGCTTCAGCCTTGGGACCATTTATCAATTTTATTATTTAACTTGATTTTTAATGAATTATTTCATTTCTAATCAATTTAAATCAAATAAAATCCAAACATTGATTATTTGATCTCTTTTTGGCTATTTCAGGACCTAATCATCATCATTATCATGATCAAATTCGTATCATACATTCCATGTGCAAAAAGATTGGATTTTGGACAAAATTGGAAGGTTATCAATGGAGGATCAAATCAAATCTCCAAGCATTGATGTACAAAGATTCAAGACCAAATTGTTGACCTAATCCAATGCAGCATACATATACAAGTGAGAGGACACGAATTCAAGGATTAGAGGCTGCAGAATTATCAAAAGCAAAAACTTGAAAAAAGGTGGAAAAGTGTGAAACTGAAATCGTGCTTAGAGGCAAATTCAAAGGCAAATCTCAATGCTAATCCATTGCTGGGTGTCCACTGAACCTCCTGCAATCAAAATCAAGCTCTCACACCCTCTCAATCGCGCTCCCAACAACCGAACATAGGGTTTCGTAGCTTGTTTTTTGGGCATTTTATTTACAGGCAAAATTGACGCCATTGATGGACATAGACGTGATCAGGGGAGGTAGACGAACACAAC
This sequence comes from Vicia faba, assembly GCA_948472305.1. Lineage (NCBI taxonomy): Eukaryota > Viridiplantae > Streptophyta > Magnoliopsida > Fabales > Fabaceae > Vicia > Vicia faba. The sequence goes on along the minus strand of OX451736.1, from coordinate 1,266,585,235 downwards.
CATAGTCCTAGATTTGATTTTATGGCCTAGAATGAATTTTAGGATGCACATGCGAATTTAGCTGCGGATACAAATCCGCAGGTAAATAACCAGGGTTGAACGAAGAAGATGAAGATGTGGCCCTCCCCGGTTGGATAGTTCAAATGTTCGCGTGTTTTTGTTTTAATGCTGGCATATTATTGTTTTTCCCCATATTATAATTATTGTCCAATAGGTATACAAATGAAGCGCGTTGGTTGAATGGTGGAAGCGTTGTCCAGTGATCAGCAGGACCTGGGTTCGAATCCCAGGTCCCCATATTGCTCTGTATTATTTTTCAACAGGTATTCCAGTGCATACAAGGGACATTAATGCATCATACACCATCAGCCAATCACCTGCCAGATGGCCCCAGGCCAGATCTGGTGGTCCAGAGGTGATGTCCACCATATGCCCTAGTCAACGTGCCATATGGAATCCCCCAGGGCCAACCAGGCCAGCGCCTATTGGGCCTTGAAGTTGCTATCCAAACCCCCAAAAGCAGGCTCAAATCTCTAACTCTCTCTATTTTCTATTTTATTTGTTTATTTTGTTTAATCATTTTTCATAATTTAACTACCCAATCAAACTTTTTTCTTAATAAAATTAAAAACCAAAAAATATGTTGTTTATTAATTAATTTTCAGTATTTTTATTTTTGTGAATAAATGTTAATTTAATTAATTTAGTTTTAATTAGGAATAACTTTAATATTTTGCAATAATTTACTTAGATAATTAGTTCTTATTAACATTGATCAAATTATTTTTATTTCTTTAAATATCAAAAACTCCAAAAATATTATTTTTATTAATTAATTAATTAATTTATAAATTTAATGCTTAATTTAGCTTATTTTTTTTTAATTCAAAATAAACCAAAAAAATCTTTTCTCTAATAATTAAAGGGTCAAAACCCTAGAACGCGCATCCGATTTAATTTCCCACACGCGATCTATTTTATTTCAATATTGTATTTGTTTCCCAGAATATAATAGTTTAATAGGACTTTAAATGTTTTTATCGCTTTATTTATTTTCTGCATTTTAATTTCAAGGGTTGCTTTTGGCGATGTAAATACCCGACGCCTTGTAATAAGTTAGTTTAATTTCCACAATTTAATTTCCGCAACTTATAAACTGTTAGATGTTTGATAATAGGGAATGCATGACAAGATCGAATGTTTAAACCTAAAATCAACATAGATAACCACTAACATGTATAAAGATAAAATAAACTGAAAACAACACACTCGCACATGCACACTCTTAGGGTACACCTCACTTGGTTGCCTTCGAACGTGGTCATTAAGTATAGGAATTTTTAGAGGTCGCCCTCTTGCCTAAAGATCATAGTTGCCTCGAAACGGTTGCCTCGGAAAAATGATCTAAGACATTAGGGTTACTGCTAAGGCGTCCCAACATTGCTTTAGTGACCACACGTCCCTTAATCGAATTGACCCTTAAACTCCAACGACAAGGCTACCTACTCACTCATAGTGGGATAGCCCTGTTTAAAGGACATTAGCACATATTGATTCCCTTTTCCGAGTAGGTAGATGGTTCTTAAGTACTTGCTCTTTCTAAAACAAAACAAATTTTCACACTTACACATTTTCAAAATAAAAACTCTTTTCAAAACCACGAACACAAAGAAAAGAAATTTTGAAAACACTTTGAGCAAGTACCTAAGAGCCCGTGGATAACCACAGATAGAAAGGGTGCTAACACCTTCCCTTTCTATAATCTACCCCCCGGACCCGAGAAACATCTCGAAAAAGGAATTTTTCTGTGTTTTTTCCCTTTCCTTGTTGGATAAAATGAAAGACGGTGGCGACTCTTGCTTACCGCGACATTTTGCAAAAACAAACGCAAAACGCAAACCAGCATTCCAAAAACAGTCAGTTCTCTCCCACCGTATCACAACTGCCTACGCCTATGTTGTACTACTACCCTAGCAGGCGAATCCATAACAAGCTAGTCATAGACGACCTCAGAGTCGAGTTCGGGAATCTCCGCAGCGCTCCACACGAACAAACCAACATTTTCCTTCAGACAGACTTTGAGTTGCTTCCTCTCCAGGTCGAGGAGTCCAGCACCGTTCTTCACACCTTTAATTGGTTCGTTGCTGAGGGGATGAACTTGAAGTCTCCTTCGCAGATGGGTTGGAGAGGGTCTTGTTCTCCATTGGGGCCTTGACTTCATCTTTAGCAAAGCAGATGTCGAGGTAAATAAAGTGAAGTTTTTGGGGAGCTTGTTGTTCAACTTGAGCAGGTTTGGCCGCCAAGGGAGCCACTATTGTCGAAGAGGTCATTCTGCTGGCCGGTTGTACCCTAGGGTTGACCATGTTCTATCCTTTGAAGGCCGTGTTGAAACATCTCCTGGCAGCTGTGATGCCCCCATAGATGGTGGCGACGCACGCCCTCTTGGTGTTGAACTTTATCTTCAAATGCACCATGTAGGGTACGACGGTCAGCTCGGCCAGTATTGGTCTACCCATGATGCAGTTGTAGAGAAAGGGGCAGTCGATCACCATAAAAAGCACTTTGACTTGTCAGGATGCGGCTTCTTCCCCGAACATGACAAATAACTCGATGTAACCCCATGGCTTAGAGGTCAAACCATTAAACCCTTGGGGGTTGGACCCCATGTATGGTGACGGGTGAGAATTGTTGAGTTGTAGGGTGCAGAACATATGGGTGTACATCATGTCGATGGAACTCCCCTTGTTGACCAGGATGTAATGTACATCAAAGCTGGCCATCCTCGCCCTTAAGAGTTGAGGGATGTTGGAGTTGGGGGCTTCGTCGGGCATTTCCTCGAGATAAAAGGTGATTGGAATAGATTTTCCCTTGAAGTTTTTAAGAGTTACATCCTGGACGGGGGCTGCATCTATCAGCTCGCTGAGTTTCCTCTTTGCTGAATTCACTGAGACATCATTGAATCCATTTCCAGATATGACCATGGCAAAGGGGAACTTCTTCCATCTGTTGTGGGTTAACAAAGCCTCGTCGTCTTTGAGGTCGTCGGGGATACGGAAGTCCTTGGGCCTGGAGACGCAGAATGCAATCTGGAGGGGGCCAAATTCATTGGATGGTTGAGCATCATCTTCAGTTTCCTTCACCTTACGAGTATCCCATTGAGGGGTGTTGTTCCTCTTGTATTTCCCTAGTCTTCGTGCCTTGATGAGAGTCTTGATTATATCCTTCAAGTGGACATAATCTTTAGTCAGGTGGGCCGTGGCTCTGATGGTAATGACAGTATTTTGTCTTGTCGGCCCTAGGCTTAGTAGGAGTTGGTTGAGGGCGCCTGACCCTGCTATCCTTGAATTTAGCATTGGCACACTCCACAAGGATATGCTCACGGGAAGCGGTCAGTAAGGTGTATTTGGTGAATCACCCAGCTGGTCCCATGTGCTCGCAGGAGTCGTGAGGCTTCTCTTCCCTTCTTTTATCCCATGTTCTTCGAGAAGGGCCTGCATCATTGTGCTGTGGGATGTTGATTGGTCAGTAGTTCCTCGAATCGCGAGCATTATTGGCGGCCTCCTTTTCCTTGTAGGACATGTAAGCATGGGCTTTGTCGAGGAGTGCATCAAAATACCTGGGAGGCTCGATGCCAGCTGACTTTCTGAACTCAGTGACTGGGAGGAGTCCCCTCTCGAGCGGGTACCTCTTGATGTGATCGGTGCAAGGGACCTGAATGGCCTCGCAATTGAATCGATCGATGTACTCCTTTAGAGTCTCGTCGCTCCTCTAGATGATTTCCTCGAGGGAGACCTCAGTTTTAGGGTGTTCGCGAGATATTGTGAAGTTGCTGGCGAATTAGTTCTTTACACTTTTCCACGAGGTGATCGACCCAGGGGGACGCTTTTATACCCATGGTTGTTTTCCTTAGTGTCATGGGGAACAACCTGCACTTGATATGACCCCCGATGTTATAATAATGGAGCACCGCCTCGAAGCCATCAAAGTGGTCGACAGGGTCTGTAACACCATCATACTCCTTCAGGGGGTAGGCTTCTCCATCCCCTTAGGAATAGTGGCGTCCATAATGGCCTGGGACAATGGACTGCAGGGGTCACCTTTGTTGCTCCATTCGGCGGACTGAGAGGGATACCAGTTGTAGCGGCGGTCTTTGTGTCGGTCTTGGACATGGGGAGGATCCTGTGGCCATGTTTTCTTTTCTCCATCGCCCCTGTTCCTTTTATGTTCGGGGGATCGTTAGTCCTTACGCGTGGGAGTGTGGCCACGCTTCTTGACAGCTTCGGGTTGGGTTCTCTCCAATGCAGGGCCTCACCTAGTGAGGCGGGGAGAAGGGCTTTGAGAATTGTCTTGCCTATGTCTCCATGGGGGATATCGGGAGCGGTCCTCGTGTCTTTGAGGAGGAGGATTTCGTGAATCAGGTCTTCAGTTCTTTTTAGGGGATCGACAGGTCTATTTCGGCATCATCAAACGTTTAACCTATGCAAAGATCATGTAGTTTGTTTGGTTGATTGTCGTGACCAAGCCTTTGTTCATAGGGTCATTATTTTCTGGAACAAGGATCTTCTGATATACAGAGAGCTCGTAGTCTTGTCAAGAAGGATTTCCGTGAGGCTGCAAGTGGGTGGATGAGGGTGCAGTCATCTCATCCTTGAGATCCTGCTCGGGAGCATCAGCGTTATTGTTGTTTCCAGCATCAAATGAAATGAATGTTTTGATCATTGTTGTTAGCTTGGTCGGACATGACGATTGGAAGGTTGAGAGAGTTGCTTTGGTCTTAGGTAAACAAAAGACGGGGAAGCTGGTTTCCCATAGATGGTGCCACTGATCGTACCTGATCAAAAAGAATCACGGTTGGCCCACGAGCTTGAGTTGAATGACAGTTGTTATCAAGGTACTCCGATGCCAAATTAAGAACGAGAGAAATCAGAGTGCATGTGTGATACGGTGGGAGAACTGACTTGATGTTTGCGTTTGTGTTTGCAAAATGTTGCGGTTAGCAAGAGTCGCCACCGACTTTTCTTTTATCCAAAAGGAAAGGTGAAAAAGCACAGGAAAAGACCTTTAGAGATTTTTTCTTGAGTTCGGGGGTAGATTATGAAAAGGGAAGGTATTAGCACCCTTTTCATCCATGGTTTTCCATGGGCTCTTAGTTACTCGCTAGATCACTTGCTTTTGTTTGAAAATATGCTTTGTGTGGTTTTTTAAAGTATTTTGAAAAGGCGCCATCATTTAGGCAAACTTTGTAATGATTCTCGTTCGTAAGAATGTATACAAAGTGTTGATCTTTTGAAAATGTTTTCAATGTTTGGAAAATGTTTTAAATATGTTTTGGAAGTGTATGTGATTGTTTTTGAAAATAGCAAGGATGTTTGTTTTGAAATTGAGCAAGCAACTAGGAGCAATCTACCTACTCAAAAGGTCTTAGATGTTCTTTTCCTCCTCATTTAGATGTTTCTATCTTACCATTGCTTTGGTAAGAAGCCCCATCGTAGGATGTGAAAGGATGGGCGTGGGTCATCGTATGACCATGATAGCAATGTTGTGAGATGACTTAGCATTTTCTCTTTAGGGAATAAGATCATTTAGAAAGGCAACTTTGATAGCGTCATCGAGGGACTATGATCTTGTATTTCATGATTTGTTTGTGCTAAGACACCCCACATGCATAACATGGCCATTTTTTTAAGGCAACAAGTGGAATAACTCTAGGGATGATAGTGTGCAAGTGTATTTGATTTACATGCTTGTTTATCTTGAATCAGGGTTTTATAAACATTAGTTTTAGTCTTGCCATACACACCCTAATTATTAACAGTATATGAAAATGGTAAAAGTGCGGAAAATAAAGATTATACGCTATTACGATCATTAGGGGGATATGGTGTACAAATTTCAAATGGGGATTGCAAATTAAATCCTATGTTATTATTACAACCATATTGAATGGATAAGAATGTACAGGAAATGTAAAATGTTTGTCTCGTTTAAGAAAAGGAATAAATTTGTTTAAGAAAATATTTTTTGTCTTTTTATGTTAAAAGGAAATAAAATATAAAATGTGAATATGAAATATTTTTGGTGTTTTTTTTATTAATGAAAAATAAAAGTGATGGCAAAGATAATAAAAGAGAAGAAAACAGTATCAGCGCAAATGCTGAAACAGAAGAGGTCAGAAGTTCTGACTCTGACGTGCTGCACAAACAGAAATAAACGTTAATAGAAATAGGGAAGGTCAGAAGTTCTGGATCCGCTGAGAACACAGAAGTTTTCAGAAGCTCTGATGCCACTGATAGAACTTTGCCTCTCTTCTTCATGCTAGTCAGAACATCTGCAGCTTAGTCATTTCTTAACATAACAGAAGTTGCGCATATAACGGTTATAACAAGTTTCATGATGATTCAGAAACAAGAGATATCAAAAATATAAATCAGAAGCAGACATGAATTTGCTAATCCTAATTTTGAGTCCTAATTTCTTCATGAAACTCTGAACTGGAATTCCCTCTATTTAGGCAGGCATATGCATGAAATCTCAAAATATGTACATCATCAGAATCAGAATATCTACATTGTGTTAAATATGCCAAAATCTGACAATACCTAAATGATATGATGAGAGTCAGCAGAAACTTACCTTGCAGCTGGAAAATACTCTGGGAGTTGGAACCTGGTTCTGACTACTTGTGGTGTTCTGAACAACTTCCTCACGTGTTCAGCAGGCTGGAAACTTTTAACTTGGTCTGTAAAAGATTAGAAAATTCAGGAACAACCAAGGGATGAAGTTTTGATGTTTTGAGGTGGACGTTGATGGAGAATGTGTTACAGTTTGACTATAAAAGTTTGGATGGCTTTTGAATGTATATCAGAAACTGTATGGGTGGTTTTGGTCAAGAAACACTTTAGGAAAAATTGAGTTTTGATGCAAGAATCAAATGCTAAGGTTTTGTATTTTTGTGTTTATATTTTTTTTGGACTCTTGGAATTCTTGCAGGGGTTCAAGGCTTTTATTTCCTCAAAATTTTCCACTTCTTTCTCAAATTTTCCGACCTCTTTTCAATGGCTAAAGGTGTTCTATTTATAGTAAAAGGTTTTGTAGTTTTGAGATGTCAAGTGGCGCCAACGTCATATGCTGGAAGCTGACTTACTCTTGAAGTAAGATTAAACAAGCATGGTTCAATGCATCAAGTAGGATGGTTAGCAGCACCTAAGCTGGATTTGTCAGCATGAATTAAGGAAAAGTAGAAGCAGCGCATGGGTCTAGCATACTTTTGCACAAAAGTTTGTCTTCCCAAGGCAGTAGGGGTACACGTGGGGGAAATCCTTTGGATAACAACTCAAAAATGGTTGTTAGCTTTAAATGATGATGAGATTTATCAAATCAGAAATCTTGCCATGTGAAACTCTGCATCCTTGCTTAACTCTGGATTAGAAGTTCTGCTTCAGCGTAGCATCCAATCTTCTGATCCTCTTATCTTCTGGCTCCAGCATGTTTTGAAGGAGCTTTCAGACTTTCTAGAAATCTTGCAGCACACTTGTTAACCTTCTTTGAGTTACCATGGAAAACTCTGACTGAACTTTTGTGAAAACATGCCCAGAAGTTCTGACCAAACTCTGTCTTGAGAATATCCAGAATTTGTTGAGCGTTATGGTGATAATCTGGTCAGAAGTTCTGAAATTGTCATATTTCTTAAACACTTAGAAAACTTTCTAAGTATTTAGAATTTGACTTTTCCAAAGCAAAATTTGACTTATGAAATTCTTGATGAAACAAACTTCATATTCCAACATGTCTTGATGAAATATGATTTTTGAGATTTGATTTTGATCCAAAAGTCAAAGTTAGACTTCTCAGTATGCAAATGACCATTTTGCCCTTGTGGATGATTTTCTTGAAAAATTGCAGTTCAAGGCTTGGAATTGGATGAAAGAAAACTTGAGGATCTAGGGTGATTCTTTAAGAAATGAGAGGGGTAAATTTTGGGGTACAACAGCTGCCCCTGTTCAATCTTCTTACACCTAAAGAATTAGATTGGTAATTCTGCCATTCGTGACTTGAAGGTGGAAGATGATTGAACACTAAAGTGCCCAAAAATTTACACTCGATGATGTTGTGATTGATTGTGTAGCGAATGGGCTTAAAGATACCATTTGGATAGATAATGGATAGTTGTTGGAGATGGGCTTAAAGATGCCATCCAGAAATGATTGTTGGACTGTATTTGTAAGCTGGAACTGAATGATTATCATAATGGACTCCGTGTCTGGAGCGTATCTGAACCGTATTTGAAAGTTGTCATTGAATGATTATCAGGATGGTATCTGTATCTGGAGCGTATATGAATTGTACCTGAAAGCTCGGCAGGATGATGAAGGAATCTAGGATGATTACTACCTCAGCAGAATGATGAAGGAATCTTGGATGACTACTACCTCAGCAGGATGATGAAGGAATCTTGGATGACTACTACCTCATCAGGATGATGAAGGAATCTTGGACGATTACTACCTCAACAGGATGATGAAGGAATCTTGGACGATTACTACCTCAACAGGATGATGAAGGAATCTTTGATGACTACTACCTCAGTAGGATGATGAAGGAATCTTGGACGATTACTACCTCAGCAGGATGATGAAGGAATCTCGGATGACTACTACCTCAGCAGGATAATGAAGGAATCTTGGATGATTACTACCTCAGCAGGATGATGAAGGAATCTTGGATGACTACTACCTCAGCAGGATGATGAAGGAATCTTGGACGATTACTACCTCAGCAGGATGATGAAGGAATCTTGGATAACTACTACCTCAGCAGGATGATGAAGGAATCTTGGATAACTACTACCTCAGCAGGATGATGAAGGAATCTTAGACGATTACTACCTCAGCAGGATAATGAAGGAATCTTGGACGATTACTACCTCAGCAGGATAATGAAGGAATCTTGGACGATTACTACCTCAGCAGGATGATGAAGGAATCTTGGATGACTACTACCTCAGCAGGATGATGAAGGAATCTTGGATGATTACTACCTCAACGGATGATGAAGGAATCTTGGACGATTACTACCTCAACGGATGATGAAGGAATCTTGGAAGATTACTACCTCAACAGGATGATGAAGGACTCTTGGACGATTACTACCTCAGCAGGATGATGAAGGAATCTTGGACGATTACTACCTCAATGGATGAATGAAGGAATCTTGGACGATTACTACCTTAAAAGAAAGACGACCTTTATCTGTTGACTAATCTTTCCTGAAAAGGTAAAGAGTTAGTTGTATGTAATGTCATGATGTATGCATTGTGTAATGATGTTCTCAAAATAAATGAGATTTGTGTTATATGTATTTTGTATGCATATGCTATGAATGTTGTTGAAATATAATTTTGTCTTGGAAAATAAATCCTTAACACGTGCTGGGGAGTTATTAAATCCCATATTGTTGTTGAAGGGTAAATGTGCCTTCAAGCTTTTGCTTGGAATGTTTCCACTGAGGATCCCTGTTTTTTTTTGTTTGAGGAGAACTCTGCTAGGAGATGTTGAAAGCTCTGTATAGAGTGTTGATTCCTGCTTGGGGAAAAAGAGTTCAGGAGTCTTAGTCGTCCATTGCTCTACTGGGGAGTCGAAGTTGAACTGATATCTGGTCGGGTCCAGGTTTCACAGTAACTTGCTAGGGATTGTAGAGTAGTGTACTGGGGAAGAGGAGTTATGGTCCTTTGATTTGTAGTAGTCAGAGAGGCCACCTCAAGATGGGGAATCCTGTCGTTTGTTGGGGAAATAAACCATGTTGCCGGTCTGCTAGAGAGGTGATGACTTCGTTGGGGAAAGTCCTCGAGGATTCTTGAGGCTGTCTCAGCTGGGGAAAGGTTTTCAGAGGTTAAACTCTTGCTAGGAAATTATCCTATGAGAAGGACTTTGGGGAGACTTGTCATTGCCCCTAGAAGCAAATGTTTGTGGTATTTTCCAAAAGATGTTTGATTGTACGTAAACCTTTGTTGAGATTGACGTTCAACGCCCCAAGTGACGGAGATGGAGACCTGCCCCTGGTTATTCTGTACTTATTGAGAGATTCTTTGAATCTCGAATGGATTGCCCCAGGTGTGCTGGATAGTGACATGTCATGCCCCCTTGTTGATAGGAGATTTGTCATTGGAAATGTCATTCCACTTGAAGTGATTTTTTTCACTCAGAGAGCTTTCGTTCACTAGATATTCGTTGTGTGAATTTCTCCGCTGTCAAACAAATAGCCATATGCAAACAGTGATATTCAAGTAATGAAAAGTTTATGTTTGTCTTGAAGTTTTGAAAAATGCATTTTTAGCAAGTAAGAAAGTTTGTAATTCAACTCTGGATTTTGAGTAAAGCCTTACAGGAGTCAGGATACCTTTTGTAACAGTACGCTTTCGAACTAACCCATGCTTCAATTAGGAATTTTGAAGGGTTGTAACGTGGCTTGGTTCACGGTTTGAGAAACAGAGGATAAAGGCTCAAAATATATTTGTACCCACCCGCTCTTCGTGACGTTCTTCGGTCCTAAACTCAGCTACTTGTGTGTTTGAACTCCAATTAAGTCTGGAATGACATTTTGGTGATGGTTCAAACAAGTTTAGTTTATCAGAAGGCAATCATTTTTTATTTTTATTTTTTGCAACCTTTTTCATGTTGTTGAGGATTTGTAGTGACCTCTTTTTGATTTGTTATCTCTGATTTTTGCCTGACTGTTCTTGTTTTGAGATTATAGTCAGCGGGATGCCCTAGTTTTCTTAAGTCTTCTTTGTAGTTTTTGACTTAGTGGGCTTTTCTTTTAAGAGATAATGACTGTCTATTTGGTAGGGAACCATCACTGTCTTTTGATCCCAGAGGAATGTTTCTTGGCGTCATTCGTTTTATTACGAGATGAGAGTTTGCGGCTTAACGCGCGTTTGAATTAACTGAGAGACTACCCTGCCCCAGGTTTTGATTAAAGGTTTCAATTTGTGTTAAAACAGAAAACTTCTACTTCTTTGGCTCGAAGGGGTTGACTAGGGATTATCTTCCTTATAACTCCAGTGTTTAGGATTTGAAAGAACGCATGTACATCATTAGCAAGGTCTATTCAAAAGCATACTGTATGAGATTATGGCATTATTTTCGCCATCCTCCCTCTAAAGGCTTGTAACTTTTAGCAAGAGTTGAATGTCATAAAGAGAGTAAAAAGCATAGTTTAAACGAGTGGATCAAATCAAGACAAACATATGCAATGCATTAATGAAACAAAGTTTGACATTAATAGATAATTGTTTGAATAACAAAAGGAATTACAACTTGAAAATTCAAATGAACAGAAGCCTCTTTGTATGAACTTGTCACTTTAGGTGGTGAGCCTTTGAGGGACGGCAGAAGAATTCAGTCTAGCCATCTTGTGTGAACTCCAGCATTCCTCTGTCGATCAAGTTTTGAATCTTGTACTTCAGCGCCCAACAATCGTTTGTATCATGCCCAGGACTATCGGAATGATAGGCACACCTGGCATCGGGATTGTAGCTGGGAGAAGAAGTTTTGGGATTTGGATGAGGTCTTATTGGTGTAATCATATTTATCCTTAACATGTGTTGCAAAACTTGGGACAGTGGTATGTTGATGTTGGTAAACTGTCTTTTAGGCTCGCTTTGCCTTTGCTGATTTTCCGGTTGACGAAGTCGTTGTTGGGCTTGTAACGTGGAAGCAAATTGGGAAGGTCTTTTCTCCCTTAAATCGGCTTCTTGTCTTATGGGAGGCTGAATGATGACTTGATCCCCAATTCTAGATGTTTTCCCCATTTGGTTACATTCGTCTCCACGAAGCTTGTTGATGAGGACTCTCAGCTCTTCTTGTCTCTAAGCCAAGTTTTGGATGAGAGCCATCTGGCCCACCAGTTGTCCCATCATCTGGACTTTCATTGCGGCTATCTCGGTTTGTAGCCGCTTCAATTGGTCATCTCTGTCGTCCCTAGGATTTCCTACGATCATGCCCCTGGTGAGGAGCGCCTTGACCTCTTCTTGTCCCTTGGATAGGTTCAAGAAAATCTCTTGAAGTTGAGCGTTTTGAGCCTGGATGCCCTTCACCATTTGTTCCATATCCATCTTACTGAAATAAACAACAGGAAGATAAGGAAGCTTGTATGGGGGAAACCTGTCATGATATGATGCATGATATGTGGATACATGTTTTCAAGGATCTCGCTGGGTTAGTGATCACTTACAGTTTTGGATTGGAGAACTTTGTATCGGTGGATGTCCTTCCACGAGAATTAAGCTCACCATGTCAAGTGGGTCATAGCCCTTGACTCAATTTGTTGGACTTGATTTTTAACGGTGTTTGGTTAGAGGAAAATAAATCCTCTTGCCCCTTGATAAACGTCTGGTTCAACGAGACCCTGTATCAAAGACCCTCGAGATCCTTGAAATGGTTATTGAAAATGCTATGGTATGATGTTATGATGCTATATAAAAATATGTGAGGTAAGCAAATTTATATACAAGTAATCATATTCACACAAAGCAGACAAGTCCTTAGGTTTAGGCTTGCATGGCATTTGTAGGTAAGTACCTTCTTGAAGTTTAGTTGGCTCAACCTGTCCTAGTTAATAGTAACTGGGTTCTAAGGGATCTCAATATCACCTACCTTTCTCTTAGGCATTGTCTTAGCATAATCAATCTTTTCTTGCGGCCGAGATATCCGAAAAGTCTAGCCTCAATGAGTGTAGTATCGAGTATCAACCAATTTTCAGCTTTACACTGAAACTGGTTATCTCACTACGTCCTAATGGCCAAGTTTGTTCAATTAGGATTCTAGAGTCAATTAGTGCTTCATGATGCTACTCAGCGGCCCCGTATTCTCCTTGATTCACCACGAGGGATACTGGTACCCACAAATGCGTCACACTAACATAGCCATTGTTTCAACCATATCGGTTTATGCCGTACAGTTTCCACAATCTATTGCTATTTAGCTAAAAGGTATCCTAGATCCGGGTGGAGGATCAAAGCAAGCCCAAACATAGAACCATAATGTAAAGCATACAAATCAAACAAAGGAAGCAAGTAAATGTGATCTAATCCTAAGGTAACCCCACTTTTTAAGTTCTCCCCAGCAGAGTCTCCAGTTCTGTGATACAGTGGGAGAACTGACTTGAGGTTTGCGTTTGTGTTTGCAAAATGTTGCGGTTAGCAAGAGTCGCCACCGACTTTTCTTTTATCCAAAAGGAAAGGTTAAAAAGCACATGAAAGGCCTTTAGAGATGTTTTCTTGAGTTCGGGGGGTAGATTATGAAAAGGGAAGATATTAGCATCCTTTTCATCCATGGTTTTCCATGGGCTCTTAGTTACTTGCTAGATCACTTGCTTTTATTTGAAAATATGATTTGTGTGGTTTTTGAAAGTATTTTCAAAAGGCTTCGTCGTTTAGGCAAACTTTGTAATGATTCTCGTTCGTAAGAATGTATACAAAGTATTGATCTTTTGAAAATGTTTTCAATGTTTGGAAAATGTTTTGAAGATGTTTTGAAAGTGTATGTGATTGTTTTTGAAAATAGCAAGGATGTTTGTTTTGAAATTGAGCAAGCAACTAGGATCAATCTACCTACCCAAAAGGTCTTAGATGTTCTTTTCCTCCTTTTTTAGATGTTGCTATCTTACCATTTCTTTGGTAAGAAGCCCCATCGTAGGATGTGAAAGGATGGGCGTGGGTCATCGTATGACCATGATAGCAATGTTGTGAGATGACTTAGCATTTTCTCTTTAGGGAATAAGATCATTTCGAAAGGCAACTTTGATAGCGTCATCGAGGGACTATGATCTTGTATTTCATGATTTGTTTGTGCTAAGACACCCCACATGCATAACATGGCCATTTTTGTAAGGCAACAAGTGGAATAACCCTAGGGGTGCTAGTGTGCAAGTGTATTTGATTTACATGCTTGTTTATCTTGAATCAGGGTTTTCTAAACATTAGTTTTAGTCTTGCCATACACACCTTAATTACTAACAGTATATGAAAATGGTAAAAGTGCGAAAAATAAATATTCTACGCTATTACAATCATTAGGGGGATGGGGTGTAAAAATTTCAAATGGGGATTGCAAATTAAATCCTATGTTATTATTACAACCATATTGAATGGATAAGAATGTACAGGAAATGTAAAATGTTTGTCTCGTTCAAGAAAAAGAATAAATTTGTTTAAGAAAATATTTTTTGTCTTTTTATGTTAAAAGGAAATAAAATATAATATGTGAATATGAAATATTTTTGGTGTTTTTTTATTAATGAAAAATAAAAGTGATGGAAAAGATGATAAAAGAGAAGAAAACAGAATCAACGCAAATGATGAAACAGAAGAGGTCAGAAGTTCTGACTCTAACGTGCTGCACAAACAGAAACAAACATTAATAGAAATAGGGAAGGTCAGAAGTTTTGGATCCGCTAAGAACACAGAAATTTTCAGAAGCTCTGATGCCACTGGCAGAACTTTTCCTCTCTTCTCCATTCTAGTCAGAACATCTGCAGCTTAGTCATTTCTTAACAGAACAGAAGTTGCGCATATAACGGTTATAACAAGTTTCATGATGCTTCTGAAACAAGAGATATCATAAATATAAATCAGAAGCAGACATGAATTTTCTAAACCTAATTTTGAGTCCTAATTTCTTCATGAAACTCTGAACTAGAATTCCCTCTATTTAGGCAGGCATATGCATGAAATCTCAGAATATGTACATCATCAGAATCAGAATATCTACATTGTGTTAAACATGCCAAAATCTAACAATACCTAAATAATATGATGAGATTCAGCAGAAACTTACCTTACAGCTGGAAAATACTCTGGGAGCTAGAACCTGGTTCTAACTACTTGTGGTGTTCTGAACAGCTTCCTCACGTGTTCAGCAGGCTGGAAACTTTCAACTTGGTCTGTAAAAGATTAAAAAATTCTGGAACAACCAAGGGATAAAGTTCTGACGTTTTGAGGTGGACGTTGATGGAGAATGTGTTACAGTTTGACTACAGAAGTTTGGATGGCTTTTGAATGTATATCAGAAACTGTATGGGTGGTTTTGGTCAAGAAACACTTGAGGAAAAATGGAGTTTTAATGCAAGAATCAAATGCTAAGGTTTTGTATTTTTGTGTTTATAGTTTTTTTGGACTCTTGGAATTCTTGCAGGGGTTCAAGGCTTTTCTTTCCTCAAAATTTTCCACTTCTTTCTCAAATTTTCCGACCTCTTTTCAATGGCCAAAGGTGTTCTATTTATAGGCAAAAGTTTTGTAGTTTGGAGATGTCAAGTGGCGCCAACGTCATATGCTGGAAGCTGACTTACTCTTGAAGTAAGCTTAAACAAGCATGGTTCAATGCATTAAGTAGGATGGTTAGCAGCGCCTAAGCTGGATTTGTCAGCATGAATTAAGGAAAAGTAGAAGCAGCGCATGGGCCTAGCATACTTTTGCACAAAAGTTTGTCTTCCCAAGGCAGTAGGGGTACACGTGGGGGAAATCCTTTGGATAATAACTCAAAAGTGGTTGTGAACATTAAATGATGATGAGATTTATCAAATCAGAAATCCTGCCATGTGAAACTCTACATCCTTACTTAACTCTGGATTAGAAGTTCTGCTTCAGCGTAGCATCCAATCTTCTGATCCTCTGATCTTCTGGCTCCAGCATGTTCTGAAGGAGCTTTCAGACTTTCTAGAAAGCTTGCAGCATGCTTCTTAACCTTCTTTGAATTACCATGGCAAACTCTGACTGAACTTTTGTGAAAACTTTCCCAGAAGTTCTGACCAAACTCTGTCTTGAGAATATCCAAAATTTGCTGAGCGTTATGGTGATAATCTGGTCAGAAGTTCTGAAATTGTCATATTTCTTAAACACTTAGAAAACTTTCTAAGTATTTAGATTTTGACTTTTCCAAAGTAAAATTTGACTTATGAAAATCTTGATGAAACAAACTTCATATTCCAACATGTCTTGATGAAATATGATTTTTGAGATTTGATTTTGATTCAAAAGTCAAAGTTAGACTTCTCAGTATGCAAATGACCATTTTTCCCTTGTGGGTGATTTTCTTGAAAAATTGCAGTTCAAGGCTTGGAATTGGATGGAACCAAACTTGAGGATCCAGGGTGATTCTTTAAGAAATGAAAGGGAAAATTTTGGGGTACAACAGCAGGCACTATAGTGAGAGTGAATGAATGAATGAATGAATGAATACCTGGCCCTCACAAGTGAGAGGGTATTTATAGCCGCCAACGCTGGGACAAGGTCCCCATGTTAGGCTGACCAAGCAGGCCCAAAATGGAGATTGTCAGGTCTTACGTGTGTAGTGGGGACCCGTGCATGGTCTCCATCCTGAATGGATATCTCCAAACTACCAGGAGGATATGGACGCAGTATTTTTGGGGTCAAGAGGACCCCGTGATATTCGGAGGCGTTGGATGCCTGCCCTGCAAGGAGGGTACTCGTGAGGACCTCCTAAGTGTCGTTAATCCTCCTCGACGGGTATATGGCGAGGACGTCCTCAAGGGTTATATCCTCGTTGAGAGGAATGGAATCACTTCCCGACATGGTCAAGGGCAGATTCACTCATGCTGGTCTTCTCCTGCAGCATAGTTGGGTTAGACATTGTATGATGTTTTGGCCAAGTGCAGACCCGGTCCAGAACATATTCAATTATGAATTTTGTTACAAGAGTCTAATTATGAATAAAAATTTGTTACTATCTAGATTACTATTTTAGAGAGTTGGATGTTATACTTTCGTTGTTGTGGTGATTATGTCCTTTGAGGATATTTTTACCGTATTTTATTTGAGTTTAATAAAATAAATTCACGAGACTTATATGACTTTGCAAAGAATGTTTATCTTTATGATTCCACTGCAATGATACTCTAAGTCAAGATAAGAATGCAGTGAGAGGTGTTAAATGTCTTATTTTATGATTATATGCTTTAGAGCATATATGTTTGATGTCAAGTAACATCCTAAGTGTGATATATTTTTTTCTTTATTTATGCTTTGTTTCATCATAACAAGCGCATGGTTTTAGGGTGTTACAGTAATGACTCGAGGTGTGTTTGAAGTTAGGGGTGCATACGGGCAGAATGAAATCCACCTTAACAAGGAAATAAGTCGGCTGAAGGAAAATCGGAAGGTCTACACTGACAAAATAGAAGAACTAGACAAACATTTGTTTGAGGAGAAGAAGCAGAAGGATGCCTCAAATGCCAATTGCCGGGATCAAGAAGCGACCATTTCCAGCTTGATCAAAGACGTGGAGTCATCTCGGGAGTCCAACAAAAAGCAACATAGGTCTCTACATGAGGCTCAGGTGGATATCCTTTGAGCAGATGATGAAGTATTTGAAAGGGCCAAAGCTCAAGCTATATGCCTTCAACCCGGACTTAACGTGTTCGAGATTGACTACCTTAAAATGGTGATGGATGGTCGTCTTTTAGACTTGGAAAAGGAAGAGTTTAACTCTAAGGCTGAGGCTTCCATGGAAGATGCATCTGGTGAAGGTACTCCCAAAGTTTAGCTAGAAGAGAAGAATGAAGGTTGATCTTGTGTTGTCTTACACTTTCATTGTTAGTCATCCATGGGGATGCTATTTGTAATATTTTGAATAATTTTCTTTTCCATTTTGTACGATATTTAAGCCCTACCGAGGCCTATTATTGACCATCTTATTCTTGTCCTTAATGCATCTTATTTCCTTATTCCATAACTTAGTATATTGATTTTCTAAGGTTTATACAATAGTGATGTACATGCCTCGATGGACCGAGCTTTGTTGAAGGATTTTAGATTGTCACCTGGAGTCTGATTATTCTTTGGCTGATAAGTCGGGTCCCGATGCCAAATCAGGTATAAGTAATCCATCCAGGGTGCAAGGAAATCAGAGAACTCAGGCGGGGTTGTGGTCTATCAACATCACAGATCCCAGTGGGCTCTAGACATACAAAAGTGGGAGATTCCCGGTGGGAGTTTGATCTATTATGGTTCTTTTTTAGCTATGCCAAAGTTTGGCTTTATTTAGACTTTTAATAGCCCACGTGGATTTTCAGATAATAATCTTGACCTAATACTAAAAAATTTAGATGCTCATATGTTGGCAAATCTCGAGCAAATCTTGTTTCAGTCTTCTTTTTAGTTTTACCTCGAATATGAATCAAACTTTAACATGCAGCCCCTGGCTGATCTTAGCTTACCCTTAGCTGAAGTTAGTGTCGTATATATTCACAAAACCCTAGTGGTCTAGGTTCTATTGTCAGAGATTCTTAATAAATCTTGGTATACTGAACAACACCGACCAGCCCTGTACGGGATATGATAGACTGCGACATGTGGTCGGGGATTAGTTAGTCTAACCATTTAAGGTAAAAGGTATACTAACTTGGTCGAATTTCCAGAGGTATATTAACATGTCTTTTTTGTGGTCAGAGGTATTGTGTCCTGACCGGGTCAGAGGTATGTTGACTTAGCCAATTTGGTGGTTAGGGGCATTATGGCATGATAGAGCTAGAGGTGTGTTAACTTAGTCGATTTGGTGGTCAGAGGCAATGTGGCATGATTGGGCTAAGGCTATGTTAACTTAGCCAATTTGGTGGTCAGGGGTATTATGGCATGATCGGGCAAGAGGTATGTTAACCAAGTCGATTTGATGGTCAGGGGCATTGTGGCATGACCGGGCTAGAGGTATTTTAACTTAGTCGATTTGGTGTTCAGGGACACTGTGGCATAAGCGGGCCAGAGGTGTGTTGACCTAGCCGATTTGTTATCCATTTCTCCCTATCCATTAGCTTGAGGATTTTCAACCGAAATAAACTTGTTTTGTATGCCTAGATGTTTTCAAAATTCTAAAATAGACGAGCTCACAAACTGTGTGCCGTGATCCAAAACAAAGATCCCCAGAAGACCAAAACGACATATGATGTTCCTACAGTAGAAATGTGTCGTGATCTGAGGTGCACCCTCGGCTTCCATCCAATTAGTAAAATAATCCACCACAACTATAAGGAACTTCAGTTGCCCAACGACTAAAGGAAAAGGGTCGAGAATGTCACATCCCCATTGGTAAAATGGCCAAGGAAAATTACTGAATGCAATAACTCGACTGGAAAATGTATGAATGAGGTAAATCTAGCACTTCTCGCAATGAATCACAAATCGGGCACAGTCCTACAGCATGCTTGGCTAATAGTACTCGGCTCTAAGTATTTTTCCAGAAAACGCCATTCCCCCAATATGACTCCCACAAACTCCTTCATGCACTTACTTCATTATAAGTCCCACCTCTTCTTCAGAAACACACCACAACATAGGGAGGATATTCCCATCTTATTGAGTTGGTCAATTACCATGAGGTATCGAGAAGATATCCTTTTGATACATCGGACTTATATCTCTTCATCTTATAGCTTGTCTTGACTCAAATATTGAATGATAGGTGCCATCCAACCCTATGAATTCTCTAGCACCTTAACCACTTCATCTTCTATGCTTGGTGCTTCTAGAGTCTCTTGTATAATCGTTTGATTCAATCTGGAACCTTTCCTGTTGGCTAAATGGGATAAGAGATTGGCTCTAATATTTTCCTCTATGGGAATATGTGCTATTTCAAACTCTATGAACACTTTGGAAATTTGAAGAGCTCGTAGCTGATATTTGACTAACAATGGGTCTTTTGTTTAATACTCTCCTTTAATTTGACTAGCAATTAATTGTGAATCAATGTGAACCAAAAAATGTGTGACTCTGACTTTCTTAGTCAATATCAATTGTATAATTACTGCCTCATATTTTGATTGATTATTGCTGGCTTGAAAATTAAAACAAAGAGACTGTTATAACACCAGCTCCCTCGGGCCTTCCAAAATTATCCCCACTCTGCTACTCTTGAGGTTAGACAAATTGTCTACTAACAAATTGACCCAATGACTCTTCTGGAATGGGTGAACTCAATTCTATCATAAAATCCTCCAGCACTTGTGATTTGATGCTACTTCTTGGTATGAATGTGATGTCGCATTTTGATAACTCCATGACCCAAGCTACCATCCTGTAATCCAGATCCGGCTTCTTCAAGATTTGTTTTACAGGGTAATTCGTCTTGACAACAATAGTATGGCCCTAAAAATAGTGCCCCATCTTTATGGAAATGATCACTACTTCCAGAGCCAAGCGTTTGATATTTTAATAACACAGTCCTGCTCCTTTGAGAACTTTGTTGACAAAGTAGACATGTTTATCCCCTTCATCACTGTCTTGAACCAACACAGAACTGATAGCTTTATATGAGACTGCCAAGTATAGTATAAGAGGGGAGTTCTCCTTCTGAAGGATCGGGATTGATGATGTCGACCAGATATGTTTCAACTCTGCAAATGCCTTCTTACATTATTCCTTCCATTGAAAACTTGATGACTTCTTTAAAGCCACAAAAAAGTGGATAAACTTATCCCCCACGCAAGACAAAAACCGAGAAAGGGCAACCAGTTTTCTGGTTAGCTTTTGAACTTCTTTCACTGATGGCAGACTCCTCATATCAACAATTGTCGAACACTTATCCAGATTCACCTCTATTCCTCAATGGGTCAGCATGAAACCAAGGAATTTACCAGCCTGTAACTTGAAAGTACATTTATCTAGGTTAATTCGCATGTTAAAACTCCTTATTGACGTGAATGTTTCTTCCAAATCTTTAAGTGAAATTCATGCACATGCGCCACTTCCTAGATTTCTTCTTAACCATAATAATGTTGGATAACCAAGTTGGGTATTTTATCTCTTGGATGAACCCGATCTTTAAGAGCTTTCCTACCTCTTCTGCTATAACCTTTCTTTTCTCTTCACCATATTTGCAATTTCTTTGTGATACTGGTTTCGAAGAAGGATTTAGAGAAAGTTGATGACACACAATGCCCGAGTCAATTTCAGGCATGTCTAAGGGTTTCCAAGAAAAAAGGTCTACATTTTCCCTCAATATTTTGATGATGTCGGTCTCTTCTTCCTGAGATAAACTTGAACCTATTTATGTGGTATGAAAGTATTTGGAGCCGATCTGCACCTTTTTAACTCTCTCACGGGGGTTAGGTTGTCCTCCTCCAAGTCCTCCTGAGGATCAAGGTCAACCAAGTTCACCTTGAGAGGATTCTTATTTGTTGGAGAGTCTTGTTGGACCTTCTTCTTTAACTTCTGGGTGTCTTTGTAACATTTTCTTGCCAACCCCTGATCACTCTTTATCACACCAATACACCCATTATTTAAGGGATAGTTGATGGTGAGATAAATAGTTGACAATACAACTTTGAGGGCATTAATTTCAATCTTCCAATGATGATGTTGTAAGGAGAGGATGCATTTACGATCAAATAACTTACCTTGATTCCCTTTGAGTTATCTCCACTTCCAAAGAGTGTCATGAAACGCAAATTACCTAGCACCTAAACTTTTTCCTTAGAGAAACCGACTAGGGTTCCTTTGAAAGGCAACGGTTCAAACATATCCATATTCATGCCTTCGAATATATCCCAATACAAAATGCCTGCAGAACTACCTGAGTCAATTAGTACTCGATTTAAACTCCAATCATGAATTTGTACTTTTATGACCATGTGGTCATTCTCATGTTCCAATACCCCCTTTACACCCCCTTATGGAAAAACTGAAAGTGGTTGGCCATTCTTCTACTTCTGAAAGTAACTCTTAAGAGTCATGCATCACTGGTTGGGCATATCTCTTTCTGGATGAGATAGTTTCTCCTTCGTCAGTGAAACCTCTAGAGATAATGTTGAGTGTATGGCGTGTCACACTAGTTTCATGCACCTCCCCCATTTGGGAAGAGGAATTCTCTGAGATGGGCTCTCTCCGAGGAGGACTTCTCTTTCCTGATGGATCTCCAACATCTTTTACATAAGATAATAGATGACTTCTTTGGATAAGAATTTCAATTTATTTTTATAGGTGGTGGAAATCTCCAGTGTGATAGCCTTGGATTTGATGGTAGAAGCACCAAGCTCTTCTGTATTTTCCCATTATGGTTGTGACCCTCTTGGGGTGGCATGGGTCTGGTGGTAGTTTGAGATTATACACTTCGTGCAGGATGTCTCTTCGCTTCGTGTTAAGTGAAAAGTAATTTTCAGCATAACTTTCATATGGTCTCTGAGAAGGCTTTGTTATAGATATGTCCTTCGATCCGAGTTTATGATTGTCCTTCTGAACCCGGTTCTGTCTTGTCTGGGTTGAGACTTATCCTTGGCATCCCAGGATCTCTTCTCCATGTTTCTTTCTTCTCCCTTAATGTAACATTCTGCTCTAGTTATTACCTCGTCCATGGTGGTGGTTGTGTGCCAATGACTTATTGAAGTGACCGGATTTCAAGCCGTTCTAGAAGGCTCCCACAAACATGTTTTAATTCGGGTGAGATACTTTTATGGTCTCCTTATTGAATCGTGTCATATATTCTTGGAGTGACTCATAATGCCCCTGAAGAACATTGAATAATCTTGTTGTTGACACCTTTCTGTGCTTGCTAGAAGAAAAGTGTTATACCATTTTCATGGTCAGATCTTGGTAACCGGCGATTAAGAACCTATGCACTTTAAAGAGTGGGAGGCGCTGAAGATTTCCATTTGATTATTTATTGATATGATGTGTTCCCGGGTGAGGGTTTGCAATTTTTTGGGACTTGATCGCCTCAGATTGGTTCGGAAAAAGGCTAGGGATCCAGCAGCTCTTCCTCTGCATCCTCATCATGTTGGCTCCAAGTTTGCTGAAGTGTATGAACACTCTCTTGTAGTGACTCATTCTGCTTCCGTAGAGCTTCAAGATTGTTAGCAACTATGCCATATCTGGCAGAGTGTGAGGTGTACTCCTGCTAGGAGATGATTCAAACATTAAGTTGCTATGAGATTATTGATTTTTTGATGATTTTTTTGCAGACTAGGAAAGTTTTACCGAGGCCCCACAGTGGAAGCCAAATGTTCCTGATAAAACACCTTTTGGATAACCTCTCTGAAGCTAGCTGAGTGAGGCCGCAACTGTATAAAAATGCGTTAATCACTTGCTTGTTATTAGTGTGTTTTCCCTCTGTTTTTCAGATATCTTCTCATTTCCCTCAGTGGCCTTTATATACCATATGTTTCAATCCTCTGGGCCATAATGAGCCTCCCATTATATTATCATGCTTAAATACCAGATATAACAGTTGTCGTCACTATAATTATCACCAATCATGCTCTATAATGGCTCCTCAATAAATTATATAACCTCCATATGACCCTAGGGCTGCCTCTAATCGTTAAGTTGAGCTATCAACTTGGATATCCATTGTGGACCAAGGAAAGAACCATATATGCATGAATCTGTTCTCCTAAGCTTGGCCTCTACCAGAGAGTAGTATTTGGGGTCCTTCACAGGGGTGACAACCCGACCTTTGGTTAAAATGATTCATGCACTTCTGGTTTCACCATCTCGTATAACATTAAGAGAAATATCCCAGCTGAGATAAAATTATGGGATGTAAAGTAATTAACTTTAGATATCTCAAGTCTCATCAAGTAGAAGATTCATGGTTCCAGTGAAGTGCTTATATGTTCAGTATATCTAGTAAGGAAATTGAAAGCTTCAAAGTTGTGAAAGAGAGGAAGTGTGAAATCTCACATCATGTATGTCTGAGTAACTAGGTTCTTGTGAAAGTATGATAGTAACTCTTAAGATACTAAGGAAACTCACACACTCACTTAAAATACTTTTAAATCCTATATTTAATTAACAAAATCACGAAAAAAATATTTTTAAAGCCTAACAAGTTGATTAGGGGATTGTCTACTTGATTGGGAGACATTTTCAAATTATCTAATTGATTAAATTATATGCCTAACTGATTAGGTGATTCCTAATCGAGTATATAATCACTTATTTCAGTATCTTAATGATTGGTGACATTTCTATATCAAAACCTTTCTTTTTAGGCCACAATAATTTATTATTTAATTCAACTAATTGATTAGCCTAATTAATTAGACCATTAATTTAGCCCATGGATTGTTTCCATTTTGAGCCAAACTTTTTTCTATATAAATGAGACTTATCCTTATTTCATTTCTCACTAGAATTCAGATTTTTCCTATTTCTTTACAATTTATCTCTCTCTTCTCTCTCTCTCTCTCTCTCTCTCTCTCTCTCTCTCTCTCTCTCTCTCTCTCTCTCTCTCTCTCTCTCTCTCTCTCTCTCTCTCTCTCTCTCTCTCTCTCTCTCTCTCTCTCTCTCTCTCTCTCTCTCTTTAATTTTTGTCTTTCACCAAAGTTGCCTTAGTGCCTTGTGAGTGAAAACTGATTGTGAAGAAACAGTTGTACTGATGTTGTGACACTGTTTTTATTTAAGGAGTGTGATACTCTTGAAGAATTGATTTTGGTTCTTGATATCAACCATTAAATTCTCTATTTGGTTATAGAACTCAACCTGCAAAAGTTCTATTTGGTTATTGAGATCAATCACTAAAATCTCTACTCAACTCGTGAGTTTATCCCGTGAAAAATCTCTTTTTGGTTGGGAGGATAAATCGTTGTAAAATATCTTGATTCACTTATATCAAAGATTTGTGGGCATAACCTGTAAAAGCTCAACGTGTTCATCTGGATCTCTCGTTCCATTGTAGTTATCTAATTTTTGAGATATCTCGAGGGAATTTTGGATTCTACTATTGAGGATTCGCCCAGAGAGTGGGATCCTCCTCTGGTCATGAACTTGTACTTTGGCGTCAGGTGTGTCCTCTCTTTGGAAGCAGTGTGATGATGACTGGTAGGGACTAAGAATCCTTGTTGGAGTTTGATTTTTGCCTCTTCCTCTTAAATCATGTAGAGGAGTCTAGTGTTCCCAATGCTTAATAAGATGCGGTGATCTTGGGGATTCTGAGCAGAGAAATAAATTAAACATAGATTGGTTCTGGCGCACCTTTATGGTTTCCATGTGATGTTAATATGCGTATGAAGTGATCCTTGGGATAGAGTGTTATAGATTTTCTCTGATCCATAATAATCTATTAGTCGATAAGTGTAAATAATGTTGATACACCAGGATGTACACCTTGTCTACCTGGTTTGACTTGCAGTTGTTTGAGTCTTTGAAGGATCTCTTGTCCGGGGATCTTTAGTGGTGCTAGAGTTTACTTTGAGGTATGGCCTTGAAGCACTTACTATGAAGATTGAAAGGTTGGGATAAATTAGAATGTGCCTTGGCCGATAGTTGAAGGAATTGGACTCAACGAAGTATGAGTTGAAGGAGAAATGACTAGGATCATTGGTATTTGATTGTAGGAGAAGTTGGAGCATCAATCTTGGCATTAGGAGTGTTGATTGTTGTGACGATACTATGTTGGGCGACTAATCGAGTAGATTTTGATACTAACATTACCTTCACGTGTCGATTGGTTATTTGAACAGGAAGAAGATTAATTATTGCTAAACTGCAGTAGATTATAATGATTACTCGTGGATATTCGAGGAAGTTAGATGTTGATTCCCACAAACGGAACTGATGTTTTGTTATGAAACTAGGAATATGAAATGATATCACAACAAGATCTTCCAGTGTGGTGTTGAATGCTTCTGATATAGTGGAATTTGGAAGACTTACACGGTTAACACTCAGACGCCTAAAACAGTGAAGTATTCGAGAAGTATTTTAGAGTGAAAGTGTAAAGATACCTTAAACTGGCATGTGTGAAATTTCTATACGGTTAGTGGTTTAACTTCTCTTGTTAAACTTGGCACATTGTTTAGACTCTACTTCAATTAAATTTGACAGTGAGAGATAGGTCGGAGACCGAGATCTTATAGTTTGTTCTTGGCTAAAGTCTCATATGTTCCTTTTTCGGGCTTGTTGCTTGGATCTTCCATATTATGGATTGTGATTGGCCTTTGTCCAAGGACCTTGTGAACATTCTAGACATTTTCAAAAAACACAATTTTGGTGTACATCTTTTACAACTAAAAAAATTAATTTTAAGTTTACCAAAATAAAAATTGTATTATATATTTTAATGTTGTGAAACTAAACGACCATATATATAAAATAATTTTTTATATATTTTATAGAGTTGAAAGTACAACTATCGAAGTATGACATAAAATTTTCTTTAAAAAATAGAGAATCGTGTGTAATAGAAAAAATAGACAAGTTATGCAAATTCTCAGCCTAAAAGTAACTTAAGGTTTCACTTATAAATTTTTTTATGAAAATATTTTTTTTATAAAAAAACATAACTTAAAAGGGGTTACTTTTCCCGTCCCATAAGATGAGGGTGAACACACTAAAAACTTGAATTCACTCTTGAAATATTTCAAAGATGAATCTCCGAACGCAACTAAAATACACACAACACTTCATAAAAGAGTGATTCACTCAAAATTTGTCAAAAATTGGTCTGGAGACGCATCTACGAAACCACCCTAGAAAAGTACGGAGATGCATCTCCAAGTTAACTCCTGTGAGATTGTGCTTCACAAGTGAACCATCCAGCCCAAAATTGGTCTGAAGATGCATCTCCGTAATATTTTAGGGGTGATTTCGTTGATATATATATATATATATATATATATATATATATATATATATATATATATATATATATATATATATATATATATATATATATATATATATATATATATATATATATATATATATATATATATATATATATATATATATATAATTGTTATTAAAATAAAATAAAAAAATAAACTAGTGTGTATTTCTAACCCCCACCCTTTTTCTCATATGCTTCCTTTATCCCAAGGCATTTTGTACCTTGAGTAAGATGGTATGTATGACGGTCATACCAGAACTATTTTCCATAATGTCTCATCTCTCTATAGAATCTTTCACAATCATTGCAATACACTGAAAGACCGACAATAGATCTGTTGTATGGTCATCCCTAACCCGCTTCACTATTGATATCTCATGATGAGCAGGTCTAAGTGGTGCTTCTGTGACATCTAGTGTTAAGTAATGATGTGAGACTCGATAGAACCCTTGGAAGTAGCCCTGTGCATAAGCCCAAAAATCGGAAGTGGGCACACTGCGTGTTTCAGTTGGCACCAAATGATTATAGAAATTATTGAGCATGGCTTCAAAATCTCTGCAGTGGACTATCAGAAGAGAAAACAAGAAAGGAAGTCTTGCAATAATCAGAAGAATTTGGAACTAGCGTATGACCCTCTTGCCCATAAGCTAACCATCTAGAGTAGAAGGATATGTCGTCCAAGGGACGCGTTTGACAGTGACCATCGTACAATTCTGTCGGGTATGAAAATTGGGATTGAGTTCCTCTTGTGGCATCAAGCTCCTCTATAGCCACACTCATGCCTAGAAGCATGTTCTGTATAGAGAGGAAGTAAGAAGGTGTCATTGAGGCCTCCTGGAAAACTATCAGGAACGAGAGTAGCATTAGCAGGTTCCTCTTGTTAGCATTCAGAGGATTCATAATCTGGAGGTTCAGCATGAGACACATGCTCTCGGGAGGTCGAAGTATGAAACATGCAACCTTGTGAAGTTTGAGACACGTGACTATTTGAAGTCGACGCCTCTACGTCAAACGAACTAGCACTAACTCGTGGCCTCGAACACACTGCCCTCTTCCTACAAACAAACGCATGTTGTGATACACGATTGTGCCTCAGCTTGTCATAGTTTTTAACCATTGTTCCTATAATATAAAATGGAAAACAATATCAAAATCAAGGCAAGTATAATTCAGAGATACATCTCTGTAAATCAGGAAAGCAAAATCCAGAAATATTCGAAGATGCACCTCTGCAAAAATGGAAATGCAAAATCCAGAAATATACGGAGACGCACCTCCGTAAAACAAGAAAGGAAAAAATACAGAAAAATCCAGAGCCTTATCTCCGTAAAAATGTGTGATAGCAAAAATTCTAAAAAATATAGACAATGCCCTAAACACCAACACATTTGTATGTATGTCTAAACAAAATACTTATTTTGAATGTAACTACAAACTAATGCATTTTAAACAACCTATGTTTACCTACTACATGCATCACAACTCAAAAATATAAATAAATAAAAAAGAGAAACTTACCGATTGAGAGTTGTTGTGTGAAAGCTTGAATGGAGTGAATGAAATCTACTAGGATTGATTGCAATGTATTTAAAGTAGTGTTGAAGCTTGAAAAATAGCACTCATGAATCTTGTTCGGAGCTTTCCGAAAGGTTTGTGAAAATGTAACAAATGAAGAAGAAAAGAGGAAGGTCCTTCCGCGAGGTACATGAATTAAAACCCGTTCGGAGATGCATTTATGTAAAATTTATTGAGCGTAAAACTCAGTGTTTTGGACTAAGGATTGATTGCAATGGAGTGAATGAAATCTACTAGGATTGATTGCAATGCATTTGAATTAGTGTTAAAGCTTGAAAAATAGCACTCATGAATCTTGCCCCGGAGCTTTTTGAAGGATTTGTGAAAATGTAACAAATGAAGAAGAAAAAAGGAAAGTCCTTCTGCGAGGTATATGAATTAAAATCTGTTCAGAGGTGCATTTCTATAAAATTCATTAAGCGTAAAATTCGGCGTTTTGAACTAAAATGGTCACTCACTCACTTAAATGTTAAGATATGTATTTTGAATACGTTCGAAGATACGACTCTAAAATTTAAATTATTTTTATATCATTTCTTCGTGGTGAACTAGAACCGAATAAAATAGATAAAGTAATGTCCAACCTAAAATAGCTTAAGTGGTCAGTTTAAGTGGTCCACATTTTAGGGACCATTTAATAAACCCAAAATGCTGTACCCAAAAGTTTGAAAATGAAAAGTAAAACTCATCTGATAATATGAGAAATATCAAATCTTTATCATTGTTGTGATAGAGCATAGGTTATATAAATAAAGTAAACTAGCTTGCTGAAAGTGGTTCATTTTTCATTATCAGAGTTGTTGTCTAGCCATGTTGGGGACTTAAAACTAATTGGAGGTCCTCAAATAGAGAGTGTTAATGAGCTGTAAAAATGTGGTCCAGGGATGTTAATTAAACATGGAATTTGAGACCATTTTCGAAGATCAAAGTGCACGGACTCATAAGAAAGTGAAAGCATTGAGAATGAGAACCCTGACCTTGCTGTAAATCTGGGCAAATAGAATTATGCCACGTATAGTTTCTTTTGTAGGGAATCAAATAGCATTGTGAATTTATAGTAGTTTATTGTATGTTTACTTTAAAGTACGATGAATGCTCAATAAAAAACAAAACAAGAGTAAATTAATTAATTTCCCTTACAAAGTCCCTCCCTCCTAAAATAATAATAGTTTAAAATTGTTAAATTCACATTAAAAAAAAATTAAATCAATAAAAATAATTTTTTTATAAAATTACTATTTATTATTATTTATTATTGATCGTAGTATATTGTCATATTTAAAAAGAGTGTATATAAAAATAAAATTGATAAAATTAATTATAATTATATTAGAAAAGTAAAGAAATTATTATTTTAAAATAATTTTTTGAGGTTAAAAAAATAATTATTTTGAAATATAGGAAGTATATTCTACTAATAATTTACATAAAAGATTTTAAAAATAAAAATTTAATATATATTTTATTCTATTTATATTTTAACCATATGATATTTAATATCATTGTATTTATCTAAGAGTTAGAGCAATGTTTTCTCTTCCTATATATATATATATATATATATATATATATATATATATATATATATATATATATATATATATATATATATATATATATATATATATATATATATATATATATATATATATATATATATATATATATATATATATATATATATTCAATTTTTCTTATTTTTATTGAAGAATATATTTCACTCACAAAATATAGAAAAGATATATTACAAAATAGTCACTTATATATATATTATTAATAATAAATAGTATTTAATAAATAAGAAAAAAATTTAAATTAGAAACAGCTTTGTTCTGAAGTAGGATATCTATCCAGAAATTTTCGTAATTCAATAAATATCATTAAAGATTTAACATGTTGAAACTCGATATTTAATTCATTAGAAAATCAAGAAACAAAGAAAATATATATATGAATTAGATATATCAAATAACAAGTAAAAGGATTAAAACCAAAAACTCCTGAGTATTTAGTAATCTCAAATGTGTGAATTTTTTTTTTGAATAATTATGTATTAAAAAAAAATCGCAAATAACCACGTTTCGGAAAAAATTACGCAAATAATCATGTTTCAGATGACTCCCCAAAGGAGGAGCCATCTCACTTGGCGCCTACACCCATTATTTAAGGGGGGGCGCCATCTCACTTGGCGCCTAGGTGCTTAGGGCATGTCTTAAGCCAAGTGAGATGGCGCCTTAGTGCAATTCTAGGGAAAATTTTGCGTTTTTTTTTTCCAGTCCGGTGCGTTGCGTATTCGATACAGAATCAACAAAATTGACTTTTTATTTAAAAAAATGATTACACCCATATGTATTACATTAAAAAAACAGATTAAAAAAAACCAGATAAATCAGTGATCCCCCGGAACCCGGTAATGACCCCCGGTTGCGCATCCCCGTCCTCGCATTTCCCATGCTGGGTGTCGTCGCGTTTCCTGCTGTGGCAGGGTCGATGGTCCAGCGAAGTCAATGCATTCCGGATCCATGAAATCAGTCAGATCTCCATATCTAGAAGATCCGCTTTGGTACAGTCGGTTACCCATACCCTCAAAGTTTGGTCGTGTTGGCGGTGGGTGGGGTTCCATAGTGGGTCTGTAGCATTAATCGTCTGAGTACGGGGGGTAGAAAGGAAATGGATCTTGGGGTGTTTGGTATTGAGGATGTTGGGTGGTTTGGTGATACTGTGGTTGATGGTAAGTTGGGTCGGTTGGTTCGTAATCTTCCGACATTCTCAGATCAGGGCTAAGGATGGATGTTGAGGGGCCCATATTGAGATATACAGAAGACTGAAATTGTGTGTGGGGTATGCGGGTGTGTTGGTATTGTGATTGGTATTGCGGTTGGGTGTGAGGCATATGGGGGTATTGGTACTGAGGTGGTGATTGTGGTTGATTGTGGGACATTTGGGTGTAATTGTGTTGTGGTGGGGACTGTGGTTAGGTGTTTGTGGTTCTGTTTCGTCTGGGGGGGTTGGTGGGAGGTTGATGTGTGTTGGGTTTGTTGTTGAGGAAACGAGGGTTGTGCCCATTGTGTTCGTGGGTCAACCAAATACCTTGGATGAGACACGTGCATTTCAGGGTTACTAACTGACTTGTACCAAGATAAATATTGATCCGTGTGTCGCATATTATTATGATTGAGGAAAACCGGGAATTGCAAGACATGTCGGTGACGCCTCTGCCACATCTTACACCATTCTGGAGCAAAGTCTTTCTAGTTGGTAAGACCCCACTGGGCGTCGACCATTTTGAGATGCCACAGGGACAAGCAAGTCGGATCACTTGGTATCTCTTGATGCATTCTGAACTGCATCTTCACATGGTCGCTGTGGTGCATCTCCACAATATTGAACTGTATGATTGCAGTCTTGGCGCTCCAAATTGCTGCATCCTCGGGGTTTGGTTCATGGCGCAAACCTAAATATGGTCTCCAGACAAACTGCGAAAAAAATTAAATCAGGTTAATGAAAACATAATATATAAATAATTTAAATGAAGAAAAGTTGAAAGGTACGACGTACATCATCCGGACCTAGGTGATCCAACAGATTGCGGTATAGTGGGACATTGAATCTTGGATTCTTGCCGTAATCCATACCCCTCACGCAATACCTAATGGAAATGAAAAACATTTTATTTTTAGCATATATTTGGTGAAGAGATGAATAGTAATAAATGATATAACTTGATGACTTACTTTGTTGCGTACGGGAAAACGAAAGTGTTGTTGTTGACGGGTGTTGCAACTGGTTTTTAAATTAGAGTCGCCACCCTTAATTTTTATCCTAATGGAAGGGAGTATAAAGGAATAACCTTAAAGTTCAGAGATTCTAGATTTGGACTCGGTTCTAGACGAGGGGAAGGTGTTAGGCACCCCTTATCTACCTTGTTCGCAAGGATACTAGGTTTAGAAGTGCGATGTTTAGGAAATAGGGTTTTAATTATTAATTAAGGAAAAGGGTTTGAATTTTAGTTAGCGGGACTCGCAACGATTTTTGATCGTATGCCTACGTATCCTCCTTAGGAGGAATCAAAGTCTCATTTTCCTAGTTCGCGGGGTTGTTTTGTATTTTTTATGGATTACGAAATATATTTTAATTTTTCCCGTACTTAGTTCGAATGTGTAGATAGCGGATATTTTGAACAAAGTGCGAAGTTAATTAAAAACTCTTTGTATTCCTTTTTGAAAATTGATTGTTTGATTTAATTTATTATAAAAATAGTTTTCCGTTTGTTTGCGTATTTTTTAAACGTATAATCGAGGAGTCTGATATAGTCCCCTTATCACGTGGCCAGATATTGGCCACGTGTCGCTTACGGATATTATAATTTTAATGAATCACGGGTTTTAATATTTTGATATAAAATATTAAATTAAATTATGTCACAAAATTTATTTTTAAGAGTGATTTTAATGTCTTTGTAAAATATTGAATTAATTATTTTTTGTTGTCGATTTAAGAAAAGAGTATCTTGTATATCTACTTTCATACTATTAGGATAAAATTAGGTAAGTTAATGACTAAATAAATCTAATTAAAACAAGCCTAATTAAGTTAATTAGAAAAATAATTTTAAAAAAATTTAAATCTAAAGGGGGGTGGGAATTGGAGTTGAAGAGTAAGATGTCCCAAGGCCCTTAATGCTTAAAAAAAATCATTTTCAATAATAATAAATAAACAATTTTATAATAATAATAATAATGTTTAAATATAATAATAAAATCAGAATAGTTAATAGTTGTACACTAATAACAATAATAATGACATTATTTCTAACTAAATAATAATAATTAAATATAAAGAAATAATAGTAACAATAATAATGTTATTAACAAAACATTTTTTCAAAACAAAAATCAAAACTTGAAATGGGTCATACGATTAATCGATCGTTTTTTTTTTAAATCATGAATACAACTTCAAATAATAATAATAATAATAATTGATTAAAATAATAATAATAATTACTGTAAGTAAACAAACATTTTCTTAAAATAAATCAAAAGCTTGTAATGGGCTTTATTAAAAACGAATTTGTTCACACCTCCTTGATTAAAACAATACACCTCTCTTTTAAACTTGAAACAAATTTTAAGACTTAATGGACCATCAGATATTGATGGTCTATTTTACATCAACACACCCCTTTGACTTTAAATACCCCTATAAAGGTGAAAACTAAATAATAAAATTTATTTGAAGAAAACCCTAGATTAGGGTAGGGCAAATTTGGGGTATGACAGTTGCCCCTATTTAATCATCTTTCGATTGAATAGTGCGAGAATACGCAGGTCTCGCGCGTTTAATCGGAAGTTTATTAAATATTGGAAAACCCCAAGATTTGTCCGAGCTAAAATAAGAATACGTTGTACAACATTCTTATGAGTGTGAATAATAGGCATAGATGATGATGTATCATCTTACCAGCGTTTGGACCAAAGTGGGTTAGAATCAAGACTCGACAACGCAGATAACTCGTCGATATCTGAGAGATTGTAAGATTTTGCTTATTTACCATAACCTAGGAGGTAAATGGTACGAGTTTAAAATGCTGATTTACTAATGCTAGGAGACTAATATAGTAAGTTTGTAACGCAGATTTTGTATATTCATCGCAACCTAGGGGACGAATAAAACAAAGTTTGATAACACATTGCTGCATGGAGACTGATGCAATAGATTACACACATTTCATTATGTTTACTATAACCTAGGGAGTAAATAGTATGAGGATGAACCTGTGCATTTATCACAACCTAGGGGATAAAAGACAATAGGGATGGGCTTACGTTATCCAACGCAACCTAGGGGATGAATAAAATAAAGCTTGATAACACATTGCTGCATGGAGACTGATGCAATGGATTTACACAAATTTAGTTATGTTTACTACAACCTAGGGAGTAAACAGTACGAGGATGAACCTGTGCATTTATCACAACCTAGGGGATAAAAGACAACAGGGATGGGCTTACGTTATCCACCGCAACCTAGGGGGTGAATAATATAACCTTGAAGATTCGCGTATCTATCACAAACTAGAGGATAGATAATTGAAAAAGTTTAAAACCAGATATTTGGAACTTGGAATGACGATGTTAATCGTGTCAGCCCTCAACCAAGATTCGATAACCAAATGCAATATGCTAGATTTGAAGCGATGGAACCCAAAGTTCACTGATGAGGTTAGTTGTGTCGTCTCAACCATGATCGTCAACGTAAAGAAAATAAACCCCAAATTCATGATGATATTGGTCGTGTCGTCTCAACCATTATCAACATGAAGGAAATGAACCCCAAATTCATGATGATATTGGTCGTGTCATCTCAACCATTATCAACATGAAGGAAATGAACCCCAAATTCATGATGATATTGGTCGTGTCGTCTCAACCATTATCAACATGAAGGAAATGAACCCCAAATTCATGATGATATTGGTCGTGTCGTCTCAACCATTATCAACATGAAGAAAATGAACCCCAAATTCATGATGATATTGGTTGTGTCGTCTCAACCATTATCAATATGAAGAAAATGAACCCCAAATTCATGATGATATTGGTCGTGTCGTCTCAACCATTATCAACATGAAGAAAATGAACCCCAAATTCATGACGATATTGGTCGTGTCGTCTCAACCATTATCAACATGAAGAAAATGAACCCCAAATTCATGATGATATTGGTCGTGTCGTCTCAACCATTATCAACATGAAGAAAATGAACCCCAAATTCATGATGATATTGGTCGTGTCGTCTCAACCATTATCAACATGAAGAAAATGAACCCCAAATTCATGATGATATTGGTCGTGTCGTCTCAACCATTATCAACATGAAGAAAATGAACCCCAAATTCATGATGATATTGGTCGTGTCGTCTCAACCATTATCAACATGAAGAAAATGAACCCCAAATTCATGATGATATTGGTCGTGTCGTCTCAACCATTATCAACATGAAGAAAATGAACCCCAAATTCATGATGATATTGGTCGTGTCGTCTCAACCATTATCAACATGAAGAAAATGAACCCCAAATTCATGATGATTTTGGTCGTGTCGTCTCGACCATTATCAACATGAAGAAAATGAACCCCAAATTCATGATGATATTGGTCGTGTCGTCTCAACCATTATCAACGTGAAGAAAATGAACCCCAAATTCATGATGATATTGGTCGTGTCGTCTCAACCATTATCAACATGAAGAAAATGAACCCCAAAAGAATTTGCCATCTTAACCAGAGTAGCTTTGCAAGATGCCACGTATGCATAATGTCCTAAACTGATATGTTATTCGAGTGTGATGTATACCCCAAATGTTTGTATGTGTATGCTTTTGATCGATATTTTTTTTGGTAAACCAATTGGGTTCTCGTAGTCACCAACTCCTCGACAGTGTTGTCTGCCCTTATTGTATCTCCAAGAGGATTTGGATTTGGTGAGAGATGTTTGCGAGATCTTAATGTCTGTATTGTAGACGCGTGCGTAGGTATGGACGTGGACGTTGGTGTAGTCATGGACGTAGGCATGTGAAGGAAAATTGCGATCAAAAGCGCAGCGGAATTTAAAATTTTCCTTTAGCGATCCTTGCGAATGAACATGGTCAGTGATAGAAATATTTACCTCTTGTGGCGATTCAGACCTTTGATGTTGTGATCACGAGCGTTGATGAAGAACAACGCCTCTACTCAGTCCACACGAACAAATCGCTTCCGGTCACAGTGCTAGCTGATCACGAACGGAAACCTTGAGTGAGAGAGAATCAAAAACGAAATTGCATCAAGTGAAATTGCTTCATCATAAGAGATCTATTTATAGAATCACTCGTGTGGGCTACAAGCTAAAAGCCCAATTAAGGCTATAAGCTAAAAGCCCAATTAAGCTTATGGACATCATACCTTATGATGTACCATATATCACTTATCCACGTGGTACCTTACCACTTTCCGTATTACACTTAAGTGCACCGTACCTTACGGTGTTCCTTATTTATTCTATCTCTCATCAACCTGTCCTTATGTGTGTGACCCTGTAGGTTTTCGCGACGTTGGCAATTATATTAAATCACACATTTAATATAATAAACAGTGAGAAGTATCTAGCAACACATCATTGTTACCTAAGTCACGAAAATGTCATGTGATCTGACCAAACCTTTTCCGTGATAATATTTGTGTTGTACAATTACCCTTTTGCCCTCATGTCTATATTGAACACAAGGCATACACTGTGTCACCCTTGTCCAGTTCAATATTGGGCCCTTAGACATTTATCCTGTTATGCAGGATGAGCAAATTCCATCTAGGTCACTCATGTCCCTTAGCATGCTTTGTGAAGTACCCATCAACCGTCTTTATAGTCATCCAGTTACGGATGACGTTTGATCAGCAATAAAGTACTTGACTCTACATCTAGGGTCCATAGTGGTTTCAGGTCGAAGGGTGGTATACACCATTATCATCATGAGAATAACTTATGACACTTTGCATAACATTCTATGTAGTATTCTCATAGCGGGTCAATCCAGTATAAATATTACTCCTAATATTCATACCTATGTCAAGACTTGATAACTCCTTATCTATGATCCATGAGATGTGATCATCAATCTATCTTCATAATAATCTTAATGCTTTAATGTTATCCCACTTCACATTAAAGCTTGACTACGGATACTTTAAGAATAGTGTCTTATGTTTAATGGGATCTCATGATTAAGTCACACTTAACATTTCATTAAACAAATAAACTATTCTAGGGACTTTATTATTTTAGAAAGCAAACATAATAAAGAAATTCCTTTTATTATTAATAAATAATTCGATACAAGTACCAAAAGTATTGGCCTCTAGGGCTTACACCAACAACATGTGCGTAGAAATAGGCGTGGACGTAGGTGTGGACGTGGAAATAGGCTTGGTCATGGACGGGGACATGGACATTGGAGTAGTCGTAGACGTAGGCATGTGCATAGAAATTGGCGTGGACATGGGTGTAGGCATGGATTTTCCTTCGCTGTTCTTCTAACCAGAATAAACTTTGATGATTTATCAAATGCTCTTTAGTGTTTCTGTATGTTAGATGCACCAAATGTTGCAAATGATCTTGAGATTTTGCGTACATCATGCTTGATGTGAGGCTCTTAGTGGAAAATCTGCTGCCAAGATTTCCAAGGAATCTACTGTCGAGATTCTGTCGAAAGATTACCTCCTGCCGAGTTTTCTTGAAAATCACCTTCCGTGATCAACTGGGGGAATCTACTTCCGAGATTCTGTTGAAAGATTACCTCCTGCCTAGGTTTTCCAAAAAATCACCTGCCGTGATCAACAAGAGGAATCTACTGTCGAGATTCTATGTAAAATTGGTAGCTTGATTGCTGATGATGATTGCTTTCACATAAAACGAGGTTTCATGCTATGCGTGCAAATTTGATTGGTGCCTGGAATGTAATGATTGATTGATGCATGTAATGATTGATTGATGTATGTAATGATTGATTGACATATGAATTGGTTGATGTATGTAATGATTGATTGACGCATGAAATATGATGATTGATTGATGTACGTAATGATTGATTGATGCATGAAATGTGATGAATGACTTGGATATATGTAAATGGATGTTGGACTTTGGAATGCGAATGCGTAGTTAGGATTTTTGAGATACGCTCGACCCATGCTGTTGGAATGCGTAGATGAATGAGATGATAGTATGGCTTGGTTTTGGATCTAGGAACCCTGATGCATGATTTATGCAGCCTTATGCTTTATGATTATGAATTGGATATTTTTTGAATGGTGCCCCTGTGATGGGTTGTGGATGATTAAAGCATGGAGGTTTGTTTATGCAACAAGGTTGCTTGTCACATTATGGTTGAGTGTTGTGCTTGCATGATTCCATGATACTTGTTTCGAACTCGAAGATTGCTGGCATAGAAGAGAGGTCCACCAGAGGTTTGTGAAAGTATGAAGAGAGCTTGCTTTTGTATGGATTTTTTTTCCTAATTTGTTGGTAGGGTCCTGGAGGAGATTATCTTTAATATGAGCTTGGAAAAAGTTTGATCATAATGTGAATGACCCCAATATTTTGCATTATGCCCCTGATTAAAAGACTCCTGAAAAATGCTTGGCTTTGATGGACCCTTTTGTATCAACTTCTTTTTTGATCGAGCCTCGCAGTGGTTTGCCCCAACATTCGAATTTTGAAAGACGTGCCCCTCAATCTCCAAGATCCGGAGGAAGTATCCTTAGAAGGACCTTAGACCTTGCCATGAACTTGTCATAGGTTTCCCCAAGTATTTGAAGCTTTGAAAAGTTTGTACTCGAAGTTGCTTGAAGAATTTGGACCCTACGTGCAGTAGGATGAACTTGATACGCACTGCCCTAACATTTAATTCTTGGAAAACTTCCCCTGATCATCAATTCCTTGAGAAACATGTTAACATGAGGAAAAAAAGTCATACCCTGCTGTGATATGACTTGACTAAGGAATGTTTCTTTGAAGGGTATGCCCCTAATTGAACAATGCTTTGAAATTTGATCCAAATTGATTGGACCTCGGAATGCTCACCTCTTATCAACAATATCTTCATGTGATATACCCCTATGATCATTAGTCTATGCCCTTGTTTATAGGAATTCCCTTAGATGCTTTTGCCCCAGTTAGGAGCTTCTTGGAAAGGATGGCCTTTGATAAGACCTTCTTGAAATCTCTTTGATGCTAAGTATTTATTCGTAGATAAAATTGTACATTTCGAAAAAGTAATTATGTGTGATGCACATGAACGTTCTTGAAATGGATTATTTGAAAAGAAATGAAAGATTAGAAGATGAATATTCAAATAAGTGAAGTAGTTAGAAATGATTTTAATAAACATAGGAGTCAATTTAACACAAATCTTGCTGAATATGCTTTCATAGTGAACCTAGCCTCAATTAGGACTTTTAAAGGTTGTAACGTGGCCATGGTTTGTGGTTTAAGAAACAAAAGATATAAGGGTCAAAATTAATTTAGCCCACCCCATTCTCCTTGATATTCTCCAATCTTAAGTTCAATTAATCCAACGGATGTGTTTAATCCCCAAGAGAAGTTTTGTAGTCGCGCAGATGATGAGAAGCGTAGGCAAATATCTAAGCGCCGATGAAAAGCATTGATAAGATATGAGCATTAATAAGATCCAAGCATTGATAAGATCCAATCGTTGATGAGAAGCCTTGATGGTTCTTAAGGTGGAAGTCACAAGATTGTTCTTCAATTTATTGTTTTCAATCCCTTATTTTTGCATGGACCAATTTTTTTGAATTTTTTTTTAGATCCATTGGGATGCCCTAACTTTTTCCTAAGTAGAGTTTTGATTTCTGTTGACTTAGCGGGCTTTCTCTATATTTTTTGAATTTTTTTTTTTTGCTTTTGCTTTTTAAAATTTGTGACTACCATGCTGGTTGTTGTAAGCTTCATCTTCATCATTTCTTCGATCTTGATTGAGGAAGAAGGGTGTCTTGGACTTTATTTTTATTGATTCCTCAATATTGGGTGATGAACGCGGGGAAAATGATGTGCTCGAATATCTGCTTAGGTTGTTTTCTCAATGATGTATCGAGGAAAGAGATATGCTTGAACCTTTGCTTAGACCGTTATCTCGATGATGTATCGAGGAAAGATATATGCTTGAACCTTTGCTTAGATTGTTTTGATTCTCCTGGGATATGAATGCATCTTCAAATTAATTGAAATCTACCCTGCCCCTGGTTAAGATGAAGGGTTTTTTTTATAGAAAATAGAAAGAACTCCGACTTCTGGCTCGAGGGGGTTAACTACAGATTATCTCCTTATATCTCCACTGTCTAGGGATTGAAATAATGCCTTACATCGTCAGCTAAGCCTTACGTCAGCAAAATTCGATTATTTTGTATTTTCATCATTCTCCATCGAAGTTTGTTAATTTAAAAATGGAAAAGAAGAGTGAAATGGAAATTCGTTGATTATTCGTGGAATGAATCGATTTCAAAAACATGCATGCTTATTTTATTAAAGTTACTTGACCAAAGAGTAAAAAGTTTATAACAAATAACACTTAGCAAAAAGGAAATTACAATTTGAAATGATAAAGCCTAATTATCCTGGAGATAAGCTTATGTAATGATCCACCAATCAGGGCGAGGGATTTTCCATCATATGCGGACCATCTTCTTCAAAAGTTAATTGATTATTATCAATCAGCTCTTGCACCACTTCTTTGAATGAATTGCATTCTTCAATTGAATGCCCCGCTAAACCATCATAAAACTCACATTGAACATCTGAGTTGTACCAAGGAGGAAATG
Organism: Vicia faba; assembly: GCA_948472305.1. Lineage (NCBI taxonomy): Eukaryota > Viridiplantae > Streptophyta > Magnoliopsida > Fabales > Fabaceae > Vicia > Vicia faba. The sequence continues at coordinate 1,266,544,673 of OX451736.1, read as the reverse complement.
AAGACTTCATGGGGATATGACCATAATTGACTGTATGTCATAGGAATCGGGTCAAACCGACGATTTTCCCCTTTTTGGCTGTTTGGATACCTATGCTGATTTGGGCGTTGATGATGATTGTTTCGATTCCGAGCCTGCCGATTCTGACATCGATGTTGAGGTGAAATCTTAATCTGCTGGTTATGTGGTATAGGTCATGGATGCTGGTGTTGAAGACCAGAGGATGGTTGTTGGCACTGAGCATCTACTGCACATGAATATTGATGATAAGACACAGGAGACGGGGTTTCGGGATATTGATAACTTTCCCATATCGCACTTGTTTCATTTTCTTCTCCCACTTGAAAATATCTAAGGGATTCACTAGTCGAGTCATTCGAGATGCTCTGGATTTTTTTAGTCTTGATGCCATTCTCGATGTGCTCCCTAACTATTACTAGGTCAGAAAAGCGTGATGATATACTGCCCAACATTTTTTCATAATACTGACCTTGTAGAGTACACATGAACATGTCTATTAACTCCTTATCCAATAAAGGCGGTTGTACTCGAGCAGCCAACTCCCTCCATCTCTATGCGTATTCTTTGAAGGATTCGTTGCTCCTCTGAGATAAATCTTGCAGTTGCTTGCAACTTGGAGCCATGTCGGTATTGTATTGATAATGCCTCTGAAATTCTACATCCAAGTAATTCCATGTGGGAACGTGGTTTCTTTCCAATTGTGTATACCATTCTAATGATACTCCACTAAGGCTGTCTTGAAAACAATGGATAAGCAATTTGTTGTCGCGTGGGTACACTGCCATCTTCCTAACATACATCTTCAAATGGGTCTTAGGGCAACTAGACCCTTTGTACTTTTTGAAATCTGGCATCTTAAATTTCAGAGGAAATACCACATCTTCAACCAAACATAAGGCAGAAACATCAAAGTTACGAGTGTCCTGTCCTTCCATGGCGCTAAGCCTCTCTTCTAGTATGCGATATCTTTCGGCGTCCTCAAGATTTTGGAATTCTTTAGTATTCATGGCCAATTTTTCCCCTTGAGGTTTTGGCGTAGGGAATGCAAATTGATGATACTCAATTGATTCATGGGATGGAGTATATTCGTCTCAGAAAATGGCGTGTGCTTGCACATCAAGGTTCTCCATGGCAGCTTGTACAGGATGAGGTCGAGCTTGAGTGTCTCCTTGAGGTGTAATGACATCCTCAGTTGTGGATTATTGACCTTCTTCTATTGTTGTATCTAATTTTACACTTGCTTCGTAAGTTATCTCGAGTTCGTTCTGAGTATCCGGGAATCACCTTGTCGGGTTATGGTTAAAATTTCTCAGATGGAAGAGATGTGAGTTTTATGCAGATGGATGAAGAATGAAAACGTATGAAAATGCTTGGGTATGAAAAATTCATGAATATGAAATGCGATGTAGATATAGTATGACGGTAGATGTAGGGGTACCCTGTACAGGTTTTATGATGATATCCTACTCTGTCTCAGAAATTGAAGCAGGCAGGGACTCCATACGAACAAAGATGATAATAGACATAGATTTGATAATGTCCTACATTAACTCAGAGATTGAGATAGGCAGGAATTTTTTTAGGATTATGGTCTAATGAAAGACAACGAGGAGTCCCTACAGGACATGGATGATGATAAAGACGGAAGCCCTGCGGGCTAGAGATAGTAGTGAATAAAGGGATAACCCTTGCAGATTGTAGTGGGATTTGTGAAAGGTATCCTTATAAGGTAGGTTCTTAGTATTGGCCTACATATATTCTATCCTCCACATAAGGTGGCTTCCTTAAGGGTATCATGAATGAGACTAGAGGGAAAGGCACAAGGGCCTCCCTTAAGCGGAGTCTCTTTACAGACCGAAACTTTCGTCTCTAGGTCATGAAAGGTCTTTATCATGCGTTTTTGGTTTAAAGGTCGTACAAAGAGTCATAGGTATCATTCCAAAGTCCTACTTCCCAAGAGTATGTCTCTCGAGAGGTATTCCTTTTGTGGAGTTCCACCGGCTCTAGGCGAAGTCGTCACATAAACTCATAGGGTTGATGTAACCCCTTGACTAATAGACGAACCTTCTTTCTAAGGTTTTTGAGAATAATTTTTTTTGCAAAATTACAAATCCCACCATAGATATATAAGTATAATGAATAATAAAAAATAAGCAAGAAAATAAATAATTAAACAGGAAAGAATAAAACCCAAAAATAAAGAAAAACCCTAAAACCTAAAGTTGAGGCTTCTAAACCTAGGGTTGAGTCCCCAGCAGAGTCGCCAGCTGTTGCAACTGGTTTTTAAATTAGAGTCGCCACCCTTAATTTTTATCTTAATGGAATGGAGTATAAAGGAATAACCTTAAAGTTCAGAGATTCTACATTTGGACTCGGTTCTAGACGAGGGGAAGGTGTTAGGCACCCCTTATCTACCTTGTTCGCAAGGATACTAGGTTTAGAAGTGCGATGTTTAGGAAATAGGGTTTTAATTATTAATTAAGGAAAAGGGTTTGAATTTTAGTTAGCGGGACTCGCAACGATTTTTGATCTTATGCCTACGTATCCTCCTTAGGAGGAATCAGAGTCTCATTTTCGTAGCTCGCAGGGTTATTTTGTATTTTTTATGGATTACGAAATATATTTTAATTTTCCCCGTACTTAGTTCGAATGTGTAGATAGCCGAGATTTTGAACTAAGTGCGAAGTTAATTAAAAACTCTTTGTATTCCTTTTTGAAAATTGATTGTTTGATTTAATTTATTATAAAAATAGTTTTCCGTTTGTTTGCGTATTTTTTAAACGTATAATCGAGGAGTCTGATATAGTCCCCTTATCACGTGGCCAGATATTGGCCACGTGTCGCTTACGGATATTATAATTTTAATGAATCACGAGTTTTAATATTTTGATATAAAATATTAAATTAAATTATGTCACAAAATTTATTTTTAAGAGTGTGATTTTAATGTCTTTGCAAAATATTGAATTAATTATTTTTTGTTGTCGATTTAAGAAAAGAGTATCTTGTATATCTACTTTCATACTATTAGGATAAAATCAGGTAAGTTAATGACTAAATAAATCTAATTAAAACAAGCCTAATTAAATTAATTAGAAAAAAAATTTAAAAAAATTTAAAATCTAAAGGGGGGTGGGAATTGGAGTTGAAGAGTAAGATGTCCCAAGGCCCATAATGATTCCTAGGATCCTAATTCTAATTAAATAACAAAACAATGAGAAAAAAAATTAAAAAGATAAGAATCTGAACTAGTGGATGAAGCAATGCCCCTACGTATTACTCTGTACCAAATTAAAATCAAGACATGTAAACTTCTAATGCCTGATGGACACATGGCGGAAAAAAATAATAATAAAAAATAAAGAAAGAAAAAAATATTGTATGCATTGAAACAAGAAAAGGCCCCTTAATTACCTGTAGTGTTATATTTCCTCTCTCTGCCTTCTTTCTCTTTCTTAAACAAAAACTAAAAAGAAAAAAATGCATGCCTGGATGGCCATTTGGAAGAGAAGATCCGATGGTGGATATGTACGGTTCGGTTTAAGCGTGGTAGCTAGTCACGGTCGTTGTGATGAGTGGTGCGGCAGAGCGACTGGAGATGCGGCGGCTAGCGAGGCTCCACCGGGTTTAAGGTTTCGGATCTCGAAACCCAAACCCCAAATGTGGATATGAACGGTTCGGAGGTCCTTTTACTGCAACACTTTCTTCCCCCTCTACTGTAATTTTCTATAACTTTCGATACTTCCCGCTGTAGAAAATTTTTATTCTCCCCCTTTTCTGTATAATTCTTTAGTTTTTATAGTGATTTAGGATTAGAGTAATTTAGGAATCAGTTTAATGTGTCTGTAAATTTGTGATTTTGAAATTGAATAAGGGTTATGGATTAGGAATTTATGAATTAGGAAGTAAGTTAATGTTGCTATTATTCTTGATTTTTGATTAGGAAACTTGTATTGATTTGCTGTAATTATATTGAATCAGTCCTTGAATGCTGAATAAAGTTGTTTCTGTTTTGAGTTGATTTGGTCTCTGATTTTAATTTTAGTTTTTATTAGATTTTTCTGAATTAGGCATGTATTTGAATCTCTTGTCTGTAAATAATGAGCGCTGTATTGATTTTGCATTTGAATGCCGTCTCCAATTCTGTTTAAAAAAATATTTTGTGTTTCTTGATTTGGGTCAGATGCTTTGTTTTAGTTTTAAAAATTGCTTGATTGGGTTGTAAAATCTCTAACAGATTGAACAACAACAACAAAAATAATTATTTTCAACATAGTAAAAATGGGCCTTAATGCTTAAAAAAAATCATTTTCAATAATAATAAATAAACAATTTTATAATAATAACAATGTTTAAATATAATAATAAAATCAGAATAGTTAATAGTTGTACACTAATAACAATAATAATGACATTATTTCTAACTAAATAATAATAATAATAATAATAATAATTAAATATAAAGAAATAATAGTAACAATAATAATGTTATTAACAAAATATTTTTTCAAAACAAAAATCAAAACTTGAAATGGGCCATACGATTAACCCATCGTTTTAAAAAAAATCATGAATACAACTTCAAATAATAATAATAATAATAATTGATTAAAATAATTATAATAATAATTACTGTAAGTAAACAAACATTTTCTTAAAATAAATCAAAAGCTTGTAATGGGCTTTATTAAAAACGAATTTGTTCACACCTCCTTGATTAAAACAATACACCTCTCTTTTAAACTTGAAACAAATTTTAAGACTTAATGGACCATCAGATATTGATGGTCTATTTTACATCAACACACCCCTTTGACTTTAAATACCCCTATAAAGGTGAAAACTAAATAATAAAATTTATTTGAAGAAAACCCTAGATTAGGGTAGGGCAAATTTGAGGTATGACAACGGGGTTTAAGGACTCCATCCTCCACCAACCCCAGACTTGTAGTAAAAAAGCACAGCCATAAAATGTACATTTTTCCTTGACTGCATTTTTGCACAAGGAACTGTATAGGTGGGTTAAAACTGCAGAACCCCAACTATACTTTCTTGTTTTTTCAAAATCTCTAAGTAAATGTAAATACATAAAATTTACACTATTTCCCATACTTTCGGGAAATAAAAAGGTTCCAAATAGTATCATTAGATAAGTTCTGGCTTTTACTACCCTGTCTTGCTCGGAGGAATTTTCGTTTAATTCCAAACTTGCATAATGATTTTTAAGCTCAGTGAGTAGTATACCCTGACCTCTCGCACCACCACCTTCAACCATATCCCTGCCCAACAATTCTTCACACTGAGAATTGGGTTGTTGAACCGACCCATTAACGACCTTACCGTCAACAGGGAGACCCAATAACATGTACACATCCTCTAGCGTGACGGTACATTCACCTATTGGTAGGTGAAATGTATGAGTCTCTGGTCTCTACCTTTCCAACATTGCAAGAATAAACTTTGAATCAATTGTGCAGTTGGAGATCTTTATAACATGTCTAAAACTTACGTATTCCAGATATGGTACGATAAATGGGTCGGGAGCCAGGTAGTTGTGAGACCGGATTCTGAATCTTTTGGTATCCTGAGTTAATAATGTAAAAGGTGTAAGATTAAGTAAGATGAACAAAGCATTACCTGAAGTATAAAAAATGTATAACCAAAATAGAAACTTACAAATGCGGCAATGTTGTCCCTTGTGCCTCTGTGAGAATCGCCCATTGTGAGAAGAGTCATTGTTGAAAATGCCTGAGATTATGAAAGACTTAGAAAGTGTAAGAGATTATGAAAGACTTTGTAGCAGAGAGTGAGACGATTGTGGGTGTGAGAGAAGTATGTTATGCTCTATATTTATAGGCAAAAAAATTTCATAGAGTAAGTGAGGTGGTAGCTGGTGCATGATAAGTGTCACTCTTGCAGAGTAGGCGCAGACTAGGTGGCAGCCTTGGAGAAGGCATCTCTGTATGCATGTAACACGATTGGACATTAAGGGAGGCGCCATTGGACTTGGCGGAAGAGTACAAAAATGAAAGGTGTCGCCATCCCCATTAGCGAATAAGAGGTGTCATGGGTTGCAGAGTAGGCGCAGGCTAGGTGACAGCCTTGGGGATGCCATGCCTGAATGCATGTAACACTATTGGAGGTGATGGGAGGAGACTTACATGTTACATTGTAGGTGCAGAGTAGGCGCAAGCTAGGTGGCAGCCTTGGAGAAGGCATCTCTGCATGCATGTAACACGATTGGACATTAAGGGAGGCGCCATTGGACTTGGCGAAAGAGTATAAAAATGAAAGGTGTCGCCATCCCCATTGACGAATAAGAGGTGTCATGGGTTGCAGAGTAGGCGCAGGCTAGGTGACAACCTTGGGGATGCCATGCCTGAATGCATGTAACACTATTGGAGGTGATGGGATGAGACTTATATGTTACAGTGTAGGTGCAGAGTAGGCGCGAGCTAGGTGGCAGCCTTGGGGGTTACATCTCTGCATGCATGTAACACGATTGGACTTTAAGGGAGGCGCTATTGGACTTGGCGAAAGAGTAAAAAAATGAAAGGTGTCGCCATCCCCATTGGCGAATAAGAGGTGTCATGGGTTGCAGAGTAGACGCAGGCTAGGTGACAGCCTTGGGGATGCCATGCCTGAATGCATGTAACACTATTGGAGGTGATGGGAGGAGACTTACATGTTACAGTGTAGGTGCAAAGTAGGCGTAGGCTAGGTGGCAGCCTTGGAGGTTACATCCTTACTTAATTCAAATTCAGTATGACCTATTTAGTCTTATATTTATCAAAACATTAATTCACTTAATCGGTCAAACCTTTTAACCTTCAAACCTTCATACAATCAAACCTTCAAACCTTCAAACAATCAAACATACAAACCTTCGAATAACTCATAAACTTCAAACATTTCAACCTTCAAACCTTCCAACCTTCAAACCTTCATACAATCAAACCTTCAAACCTTCAAACAATCAAACATACAAACCTTCGAATAACTCATAAACTTCAAACATTCCAACCTTCAAACCTTCAAACCTTCAAACAACCCTACGCAATGGCTTATGCACCCCAATATGTCATCAATGCACATTTCAACGGTGAGACATACATTTGTCCCACCTCTGGGTTTTTGTTTAGAGACACAAACAACATCCGATTTCTTTTAAACGGGAAAGCCAATTTCTCGTACTTCAAAAAACGATTGGAGGCCAAACTTGGACGAGGCCCGGTGACACAGATATTTTATCATAATCCAGTTTTTTTTGGAAACAACCAAATAATATTTTATAAGTTTGAGGTTCAAGATGACGAGGATCTTCAGAATATGTTTTCCAGCCATGTGTATTATGGGTACGACTCTATTGAGTTGTACATTATGCTGCAAGAGCCTCAGGTGACACAAGTGGTTGATCCTTTGGAGAATGAACAAGCAGAGGTAGATGCAATTGATGAAGAAGAAGAAGATGACGAGTTAGAGTTTGATGAAATGGTGAATGATGATTTTGACGATGATGGTTGTGATACGGTGGCCAGAACCAGGACGTGATTCCCTATTTGTTTAAGGAATTTGCTGGTTTGCGTTTTGCGTTTGTGTTTGCAAAATGTCGCGGTAAGCAAGAGTCGCCACCGTCTTTTATTTTATCCAACAAGGAAAGGAAAAAAGCACAGAAAAATTACTTTTTCGATATATTTATGAGTACGGGGGGTAGATTTATAGAAAGGGAAGGTATTAGCACCCTTTCTATCCGTAGTTATCTACGGACTCTTAGGTACTTGCTCATCATTTTCAAAATTGTTTTCTTTGTGTTTGTGCGCTTTGAAAAGTTTTTGTTTTGACTTCAATTTAACTCTTGCTTCTGTCTTCAAGAGTGTAATGAAGTGTTTTTGAAAACTTTGTTTATAAAGGAGTGTAAGTGTGAAAATTTTGTTTTGGATGAGCAAGTACTTAAGAACTAATCTACCTACTCAAAAAAGGAATCATTCTATGTTTGTTTCCTTTAGACAACGATATCCTACTATTAGTGAGTAGGTAGCACCGTCGTTGGAGTTTGAGGGTCAATTTGAAAGAGGGACATACGGTCACTAAAGCAACGTTAGATTGTCTTAGTGGTAACCCTAGTGTCTTAGATCATTTATCTGAGGCAACAATATCCGAGGCAACCTTTCCGAGGCAACTATGATCTTTTAGACAAGAGGATGACCTCTAAAACAACCTATACTTCAATGACCGTTTTAACGAAGGCAACCAAGTGGGAGTGTACCCTAGGAGTGCGCATGTGCGAGTGTTTCAATTTCAGATTATTTTTATCTTTGCACATTTAGGGTGATCTAACTGTTTTAAAATTAGACATACATTCTTGTCATGCAAACCCTATTATCAAACATCTAACAATAAAATATTTGTAGAAATTAAAGTGCGGAATTTAAACTAAGCTATTACAAGGCTTCGGGTATTTACATAGCCAAAAACAAACCCTTTGAAATTAAAAGCGGTAAAAATAAATAAATGTCCTAATTTAAATTATTACAAATCAGGAGCAGATACAATAATTGGATAAAATAATAAAACGCGCGAGAAAATTAGATCGAATGCGAAACTAGGGTTTTGACCCTTCTATCCTAATTAAAAAGAAAATATTTTTATTGTTTTTAATATTTTTTAAGAAAAGAAATTGAGTCTTAAAATTAAATACTAAATTAGTTGGTTATTAAATAAATTAATGAATAATAATTAAATGACATATTTTTGGTTTTTTTGTTATTTTAGGTAAGAAATAAAATAATTAAGTTAGTATAAACCCTATTTATTCTAATTGATTTTAATTATTTACAAAAATAAATTAAAGTTATCTAACATAAATAACCTAATTAATTAATTGATTTTTTTACTAAAAATAAATATCTAACATTTAATTGGTGAAAAATACTATTTTTTTTAATGATTTTTGATAAAAAGAAAATTAATTTGATGGTTAGTAAATAAATAATAAATAATTAAATGAAATAAAAAGATATAAAAGATGAGAGATGGGCCTGAAAGTGGGGTGTGCATAGCAAGAATTTGGGCCCCATTGAGATGAGGTCCACTTTGACTTTTGTGATTTTGTGCGTACGCGTTGACTATGGCTTATGGTTGGCTTTCAATGGTGGCCACCAGATTTGGCCATCTGGCCATCTGGCGCGTTGATGATGAGAGCGTACCATGGTTCTAGGTATTGCACATGCACATGATAACCTGAAATAAATCAAGAAAAACCACAAACGTTGGAGGCAGGGGTCGAACCCCTGACCTCATGCATCCCAACGCCTTAAGCATATGCCTGAGTACCACTAGGTTATTTTGTTTTCATGTACATAAAATATATAATAATAATAATATATGAAAACAAGCGTTAGTGGAGATTTTTGCGCGCAAATTCAAACAAGCCAATGAAGGCTGGCCACGTCTTCGTCCCTGTTATTGCACCATCGTTAAAAGTTCATTAGCCTATACCTACAGACAAATGTCCATTGCTACAGACTGCGTGTTCTCAAAATCCTCCACATGCCATGGAAATAACATCTAACACCATGGTTAGGTTCATCTCGTCCTCCTGATCATAACCGTACCCATTACCAAGGCCAATTGTCCCTGAAATCGAAAGCCCTAAAACCAAGCTCGAAAACCTAGCAATGGTGATTAACGCTACAGGCCATATAAATGAAATCAAATAATGCAGAAAGTTTGCAAATGCTTCATAGGTCAACAATATGCCATTAATTCATGTTAACAATGCTTAAATTACAAGATGTGAATTCAAGAACAGGGGTGTATCGTGATGGACTTACAACGCGTTAAGGGACCAGAACGGACTTGTTATTGATAACTTTAGGTTGCTGAGAGTGCCAGGAAGCGATTGGGATAAATATCAAGCCTTGAGGATGCCTCTAACTATCAATTCAATCTCACACTTTTTGCCTTTTTTTCAAGTATGGTTCTTACTCTCACCCCTCTTTCTAACCTCCCTTTTGATCTGCACGCAGTCTATATGTATTAGTGAAGGAATTAGGGTTGCAAAACTGATCAAAATCCTTCTCTTTCAATGCCTTTTGATTTGATTTGATTTGCTTTGAAAACCTTCCAAATTTGGCTTATTTCCGATCTTTTTGTGCACACAAGCCTTGATGCGAATTTGAATGATGGCTAGTTGTGTAATAAAGCCTGAAACAAGCACAAAATCCCTTGTTATCAATGTCTTGGATTTTATATGATTTTCTTTTATTTAAATTAAATTAATTCAAATAAAAATCAAAATAAATAATAAAAATAAGATATGGACAAGTGGCAAGGAATAGAGCACCTGGGCTATGTTGCCAACTCAAAACAAGTGAAAAAGATTGAGCCCATTTGGCAAAATTTGAAGTTTTAGGGATAGTTGACTTTTGGCAATTTTGCAAAAAAGGCCAACTTCAACAATGCATAATTCCCTCAATTTTGACTATTTGAAGGTGTTCTTGGACTTTTTAGAAAGCTTTAGATGTCCTATAAGAAACCCTTTTGGTCTCATCTCATTTTTATATTCCATGCTCATGTATGAAGCTTTAAAAAAAGGTGTTTTTGTTGACTTTTCAAAATGACCTATAATGTCCAAATTCATAACATCTTGTGAGTGCATATTTTGATCTTGGGAGATGAAGATGGATTGTAGGGAATTTCATCCTCTTAAAAATGAGATTTGGATGGGTCATTTCTCATAAAGTATGAGAAAGTTATGCTTGGTCAAAGTTGAGTTAACTTTTCCTGCAAAACCCTAAATTAGCAACTTTTGAATCTTGATGAATTATGAGCAATCCTTGATGAATCATGATCAACTCTTGATCAAATGATGAAATATAATTAAAAATGAGGATGTTGACCAAAAAAATTTAAGTTTGACTGTATGTAGGCCACAGTTGACTTTTGCCCTAGCACAGTCGATTTTCAGGCCTTTGAGCAATTGACTGAGCAAACTTTCTCTGCAAGGCTTGAAACTTGACATGGATGATCTTGAGAACATATTAGGACATTGGTGAGCACTTGGGATCACTTGGACTCAAGTATCTTGATGCAACATGAAACCCTAGTTTGGGGTAGACTACCTTAGGAGAGAGCTTGTTTGGCCAACCCTTGGACTACCTTGAGCAACTTGAGGATCTTTCTTGAAATATTTTGAGAAATATGGGAGGGCAAATTTTGGGGTACAACAATGGCATACCTAGTATTCCTGCAAACGAGATCTACACACCACCTCCGCACATGACAAACTTCAACATGAGCGAAGATGAACCGTCTACTGATTTATTATTCAATCCGTATATGCAGTCGGATGAAAACTTAAAAGAGAAGGACAAGTTTCGTAACATAGAGGAATGCATCAGAGCCATAAAAAAATTCCACATGCTCAACTCGGTCGATTTTAAGGTGGACCGTGTCAACCCGGAAAGGTACAAGATCAAGTGTGTCCACCCTGACTGTATGTTCAAGCTCACTGCATCATACATATTAAGAGGTGATTGTTGGGTCATAGGTTTCATGACTACCCACACTTGTGTAAGTTCTACCCAATCACAGGACCATCGAAAACTTAATTACGATCTCATTTGTCAAGAAATCCTACCACTGGTCAGCAATGACCCATCTTTGAAGGTGAAAACCATCATCTCCCACATCACCATAATTTTTAACTATACTCCGTCTTACCGTAAGGCGTGGTTAGCAAAGACTAAGGAGATTGAAAAGGTGTACGGAAACTGGGAGGATTCATACCAAGAACTTCCTCGCTATCTGAATGCACTCAAGACTTATTCTCCGGGTAATGTTTACGTTCTGGAAACAGTGCCAGCATACGCCTAAGATGGTAGTCAACTAAACGGAAACAGAATATTCAGTCGAGTGTTTTGGGCATTTCAACCTTGCATCACAGGGTTTGCATCATGCAAACCAATTATACAAATTGATGGGACTTGGTTGTATGGGAAATACAAAGGCACGCTACTGATGGCAATTGCACAAGATGGAAACAACAACATTTTCCCAATTGCCTTTGCCCTAGTCGAGGGGGAGACCGGTGGTGCTTGGAGCTTTTTTCTGAAAAACCTGCGAACACACGTGGCTCCTCAACCAAATCTCTGTTTGATCTCGGACAGACATGCCTCCATTGAAAGTGCCTACAATAATCCTTCAAACGGTTGGCATGACCCTCCTTCTACGCATGTCTATTGCGTTAGGCATATCGTCCAGAATTTCACGAGGGAGATCAAGGACAAAACACTAAGGAAAGCGGTTATGAATGCGAGATATACATTGACACAACCCACGTTCAAATATTACCACAACGAGATCTGTTTGTCAAATCCGGAAGCCGGTAGGTGGATCGACAATATTCCAGTGGGAAAATGGACTAGGTCATACGACAATGGCCAAAGATGGGGGCACATGACAACGAATCTTATTGAATCAATGAAAAGGGTATTCAAAGGCATACGAAACCTCCTGATCACTGCATTGGTAAAATCTACGTATTTTAGGATGGCTTCGTTGTTTGCCAAAATAGGTGAAATATGGAATGCGGTGTTGCAATCTGGACAACTATGGAGTGAAATATGCATGAAGTACATTAAGGCAGAAAGTGCCAAAGCCAACACTCATATGGTTATACGGTTTGACCGACACAGCCACAACTTCATTGTGAAAGAAACAATCGACCACAACGAATGCCTGCCAAGACAAGAACATAGGGTTATACTACCTTCTCGTTGGTGCGATTGTGGCAAGTTTCAAGCCTTTCGTATGCCTTGCTCTCATGTCATTGCCGCTTATGCTTATACCCATCAAGACGCGCTACAACTTCTGTCACACATTTACAAATCTGAAATGTTGCTCAACGTTTACAACAACATCTTTCCTTTGGTAGCAAAACCAGATTATTGGCCTGCATACGACGGCGAAATAGTGTGGCACAATGACCAAATGCGAAGGAACAAGAAGGGTCGTCCCAAAAGTAAGCGCATCACAACCGAAATGGACGACCTTGACAAGCTAGAAAAAAGTGTGGGTTATGCCGTCAGGTCGGACACAATCGCAAAAATTGTCCGAATCAGGCGTCTGCCTCGACCACATAAAAATTGTAATACATAAAATCTTTCCTTAATTATGTTGTAAACATTAGGATTTTTCGTTAACAGTATTTGCTACAATAAATATTGCGCGTATAAGAAAAAAACACGATATTCCGTCTACAAAATTACAACTGTTAAAAACAATTTCATCTGACCCATGCATCATCAACATTACGTCGCTGTCTGTTTTGACTTCCTCCAACCATACATTAGGTATTCCAGTCGCATGTGAGGTTGTTGTTCGTCTTTGCTGGATCCTTCAAATTTCCCCCCCTCCACAATGTCTCCATCTAGCCATCGCATCAACTCCCGCTTCAGACGCTCCATGGAGTGAATGTGCCAGAATTTCATTTTCATCGCAGGTTTCCTGGCGGAGAAGATAACGTAACCATCTATGGTAAAAATCATGGGCGATGTCATGACGCAAATAACAGAGTAAAAAATAAGAAAACAATGCGAGAAAGTGTGAGAAATTACAGAGAAACAGACGAATTATTTATAAAAATAGCATTTTGCCCTAGGAGCCAAGTGAGACGGCGCCTCCTCTCACTTTTAAAGTGCATGCGCCATCTCACTTGGCTAAAAGAGAGAGGAGGCGCCAAGTGAGATGGCGCCTAGGGCAAAACCCTAGGTGGAGGCGCCAAGTGAGATGGCTCCTCCTTTGGGGAGTCATCTGAAACATGGTTATTTGCGTATTTTTTTCCGAAACGTGGTTATTTGTGAAAAAAAAATTTTAATACCTGGTTATTGCAAAAAAAAATTCCAAATGTGTCTTACATGAATGATAACTCATTATTTGTGTAAAAATCTCAAATGTGATATTTAAAATATCAAAATGTTCGATTCTTATGCAAATTTTTATGGGTGTATTGATTGGGATAAATTCAAATTAAATTGGAATCTAAACTAAATTAAAATATTTAGATTGGGTATTTTTTTCCTTCAGACAGAAACTGAACTAAATCGATGTTATTTAGTTTGGATAATAGATTTTTAAAATTTTATCTGTGATCTCATCTAATCGAATCAACTATATTAATTCAAGTAATTTATATCGTTGTTATCATAGAAACTAATATACGATATTCAATTTCAAGAAGAAAAAATAAAACATCATTTGTGACATTCACAATTTATATGAAAAAATTAAAAAAAATTAAAAAATTTATATTATTATAAAAAATTAGTTGATGTAAATTAGATATTTTTTAAAATATTTTTACATATTTTTTTATAATATATCCGATGAATCCAACCTAAATTATCATGTTATTTTTTGATTTGTTTTGATTTGAATTTTATCGAAAAAATATAAAAATTCAATCCAAACTAATTCATATATTTTTGAAAGGTTTAGACATTAAATTTTTTCAAAACCGAGTTAGACTGGCCCACAAACACCTTTACAAATTTTCTTTTGCATAAATAACATAATTTCAAAATAAATAGTTCTAAATGATTCTATGTAAAATGGTTTATCAATTTTCCAATACAGATAGAGAAAAATCTGAATAGAAAATTCCCCATTTAGAAAAGAGATTGTTACAAAGTTCCCGTAAAACTTGTGATAGAATTTGTGTTAAGGTGTACATGTTCCCACTTTCATTTTAAAAAACCGTTTAAATTTAAGGGTATAATTAGTATGATATCTGTGCGTTTGCACGGGTACTGTTTTGACATTCTCATTGAGTTAAGCAGAGTTAATTTACAATATACTCAAAGAATTCATATATCAATAGAAATTCTTATAAAAAACATACTCTAATAATAATAATCAATGGAATGTAAGATAAATATCTAATTCTCAAACAATTATTAACTAAAAATATCTGAATATAAATAACTATAATTTTATCCTATAAATAAATAACACCACGCAGTTCAATCAGTAAGAGTTGTTGCAATATATAAATAATGTTTGTTATATATATAGGACTATATTCTCAAGTTTTCCAAGACTCAGTTACTCAAACGGTAAACTTTATAATATTTCGCAATTTTGAAAATTAAATTGGTAGAGGAAAAAACCAAAGTGTCATGGTTGAAATAGTGATACTTAACCCACCAAAATCAAATATAACTACTTAGAAGAATAATCAAATTAAACTGTCAAATGACTTTCTTTAGTTTATGCCATTCAGTTTAGTCACTGGATAGTGGGTTATTGCTAACTAATCTACCAATTCAATTTCCATAGCTACCAAATGATTAATATCAATAGAGACAACAGAGCATAGCATGTGTTTATTGCTACACCATACACTATTATTCTAGCCAGTATACATCACAGTAGCATGTGTTTATTGATACTATTATTATTGATACAACTCAATTCACACGAAGTCTACATCACAATAAAAATTAAAATTCTAATCAAGCTTTCATGCGGTTTCTTCTTTTTGCTACTACTCAGTTTTGGTCTTTTGGGATGTTGTTCCGGAGAGTCACCATCAGTAAGGGTTGGCAACAAATTGAAGGATGGATGAATATTCTCAGAAAATTAATGACAGGAAGTGCATATTTTTGGATGTTTGAAGTTGTTTTTCTCATACCACTCGGCAATTAAGTTCTTTAAGGCACAATTTAGTGCTAATTGAAAATGTTCAAGTGGTTGCCTTGTCTTTGGGAAAGAGTTGTGATTGGATTTGAACCACTTCTATATGCTTTCCCTTTGATGAAAACAAACACACACAATCACAAGAAAATGAGTAAAGTTAGTTTTGTTAGCATCATGCATATGTGGGAAAAATGATTTTTTTTTGAAGAACTATGTGACTATTACCTGTTCAATTCCAACAATAACAGGACATGTCATGATTTCAAGTGTTATTGGACATAGAAACTCATAAGGGATGTTCAAAGAAGTGCTTCTTCCAAACATCTTATTAGGCATGGCAGGATCATCATCTATAACAACCCCAATTTCTTCCATACATGCAATCCTTTTGTATTGGTTGAGAAGACCAATTATTTTATGTGTTCTCTCTTCTAGGTGTCCCTTTCTTTCTCTAGCAAGGTATCCAATAGCCACTGTTTCTACCTCAAGATCCTTAACACTGTGAAGTTCCAACTTTTTCGCAAGCCTTTCGACAATAGCACTGTAGGCATTACGATCATCTTCGTCAGAGAACACAACCATCATATCCATTGCTAACTTTATATCTTGTGTATTTGTCCTTCTCCTTGCCCTCTTGAGTTGCACGTGCATTATCTCTAGCTGAATAAAGTCACAGTATATAACATAATCTCAATATTCACATCAAGAGTACCAAAACTGAATTGAAATAGAAATGATTAAAATCAAGCTATCAAAATTCAATAGAGAATTTGGTTTTGTTGCAATCACATTTTCCACGCATTAATCCATTCATCATATTAATAGTCAGTGGATCAAAACGCACTTATTTCTACATCTTAATTCGTTGATTATTAGGGTGTCCTGATGGTAAGAACACTATAATTTATCAAACTGTTCTCTAAAAGATCAATCAGTGTGACAAGAAATGTCGTTTTTTGTTTTAATTTGATGAGAGAGCAAATACTTACAAATCATTTGGCTTGGTTGACTTGGATAGCGCTGACGTCAATGTTCTGTGATTCATAATATCTACATGACAGTTTCCCTGCCGCACATATTTATGTTCACCTTAAAAGCAATTTAAGCACATTGCCATCAAAATTCAGTACACCATCTTATGTTCACATTCGTGTTCAAATCAATTCAAACACTCAATCACAATGGAATCCAAAACAAAAGGGCATGTAATAACCAACACAGTTTTGAAAACTCATGACAAACTTAAAATTAAACCAATTCAAGTATTTGCAACACAATTATGCACCTGCAATCAATGTTCGAATACAACGTCATTTAATATCTGACACAATTCAAGCAATTTGAAACAATAGCAACAACACAAAACAGATTGAACACACCAGTAGCAAAACAACAAACAACTTGCATCACCTCATAGCAAACCTACGGATTCCAGCATCAGTATAAGGAGAAGGTGAGCAAGAAGGAATCGTACCTACGCGTTACCACTGATAGAGCTCGAACTTGCCATTTTTGTTCAGGTAATTTGAAGCTACTGATTTACCGTTTTCGTTAAGACTCTTGAACATCCCTTGTAGTAACCAAGTCCATGTCGGCTCTTGAAATAGTTTTATCCAAAGCTCTATAAACACAATTTTGAATAGTATAATTTATCATCCATTACCTATAATAATAATAATAATCCTGTCAATAGATTTAGATCTCATATGATCTAAATAGAAAAATGTTGATCACCCTAGTGAAAATCATAATTATACTTTAGCATGCCAAATTTAAATAATTCAAGACAAGAAAAGTGCCACTTAGAATTGAATTCTAAACACTAAAATGTAGTAAACTGACTGTATAGATATAAATATTACTGAGATTGAAACAATATTGGTGTTTTTCACTCTGCACATCCCCATCATAATTCTTACAGGCCCATACATAACCTCCGTCACTTTTAACAGCATACACAACCATATCATATATAAGACGGTGTTCATACCTAACAATCAAAATTCAAGAATGTGAATTAACAATATACTGACAATATGCAATAGTCTTGTCCAGTTTGCAAATTGGTTTTTAAAGTTCAATTATTTAAAGATTAGTACAGTTCTGAGAAACTACCTTAAAACTTAATGAGCAACTCAATTAGAGGGGACATATATCATGATATCTATATGATATCTCTGTTACTGCCTATGTATCAGCAGCAGTGTAATAAAAATGGGCGACATGAGATGTATGCATTATTAACAATACCTATTATTGCCTTTGTATCAGTAGCAGTGCCTGCTCCACAACAACTTGTCTTATACACTGATCGATGTAAGTGTACGCAATAACCACCCTTCAAAAAGGTCCTAATAATCAAATCCTAATAATCAAATCCATGAAAAGAAACCAATTAGATTAGCATTAGTCATAAAAATGTACCACAAACTCAACAAATAAAGAAAATGTCACAGCCAAAAAGAAACAGAAAACTTGATTTTCATACCTATCCTTGGACTTATATTTTGAGGAACACTGGTATCATAGTTATCAAAGTGAGATACATCACCAGACAATTGAACGCATCGAAATGGAACTTTTAGCACATGGCCAGTTTCTTCATGAATGACTTCCCTGTAAAACATAACGACGTCGATTAAATTGCATAGTCCAAGATGATAATTGATAAGTCTATTCACCCTTGATTTATGTTTTTAATGTTGTAATTCATGTTCAATATATATGATTATCGAGAAATTCATACTTGGACAATCTGTTCCGGGCAAATGCCTATGCCAAAACCTACCCTTGAGGCTAATAGTCACGTATGGTCCATCTAACTCACCAATTCAACTAAACCTGAAACACCATATGAATAATTATTATTATAATCACACAATCAAATTCTTGGTGCTTATTACAACATATATGTTAGATATATACAAACATTTGAAATTAATGCAAACCAACAGACTGAAACTCATCATTGGAAGCAGTTACTTAACATCCATAACAGCGAGATAGGAAATTGCATTACATCTTGGCAAGTATAGTTAGCAGCTAACACTTAAAACTGACTGTGTTTCTTTGTTACAATTATTCACGTTAAATTAAAGCCCATTTTCTGTATGTATAGTTACCTGTCGGTTGGGGAATAATGCTAACATCTTCCATGATCCCCATTGTTAATACAGTTTCTACATCTCTTTTTCCCTGATGCATGCTGTAGACCTGAAAATACAATTGCAGATGATACAAAAAATCATTCTCAATGACTATGCAAAAGCAAGGAGTGTTTCATAAAAGAGAGAATAAAGAAATGTCCAATATTTTTCTTTTGATGAGAACATATCAATTGCCATCATGTTGCCAACAATCAAATTTGATAAAAATAACATCACAGTCAATTTTAAAACTGAAATTAGATAAATATGGAATTATCATGTTTTGGCTTGATTTGCAGTTTCACGCACAAATTAAATGTATACCAGTTCTTCATTAAATGTATATCATGTTTTGGAATAACAATGATCACATCACAATCACGAAGACAAAAATATATGAGAGTCATTGGAATTTTAAAAAAACAACGATCATTTGTAAAATGAGGAATTGAAACAATCTGCAACTTTATAAACAAACAACAAACAGTGAACCAAAACGCCACTTTCCTATTGTTTTTGTGTATTCTTATTGTACATATATTAAACACTTATGCATTTGTGCTAGTTAATTGTAACTTATATAAAACAAACTGAAGTGGTGCGTTTGATGGCTCCAAAATAAATGCAGAAAAAGAGGCGATGGATAATCCCTCGCTAAAAAAACGCAAACATATTGCGTGGGATATCCCCTCGTAATTTACTTGCCTCAAAAATAATATTTGCAGGTGCAATCTGACAGACGGTAAGATTGGACCAATGTTGTTTATTTGCGTGGAGGAGCCCCTTGAAAAAATATTTTTGCCATAAATATCTGAATATCCTATCTTATGAAATGACTTTTTGGCGCCATATTAATTAGACAGGGGTTGTCCCTCACAAATCAATTTTTCAAAATTCAAAAATTCCCTCTTTTATATTAGCGACGGGTAGCCCCAAACTATTGTTTTATTTCGTTTTTTTAAATTATGCGTTGCGAGGGGCTATACCACAAACAACTGTATTTTTTTTGTCCCTGGCTAATTCCCCTAACAAATATCACTTTTTCTTGTAGTGATAATATATATTTTATTTTTAAAAATATTGTATCTTAAATTTAAAAAAATGTCAAAAAAAATTATTAGTAACATAAACTAGTAGAAGACTCGTATGTTCGCATGGATAAGTTCATTTGATATAATTTGATTATTCCTAATATATTATTATTATTATAAACCATTAATAACTATAAATATTTAAAAATAAATATGTATCAAATAACTAACATAATAAATTCAATATATTTAATAATTATAAATATTTGTAAATATCACTAATAATTATAAAAATTTATAAATATTTTATTGATTAAAATATAAAAAAGGTATTGTGGTGATAATGACCTATAAAAATAATGAATTTCATTGATAAAATTTACATTAATTGATAAAATTTATAAATACCCTCATTATTTTTTAGAATACAATAATAAATTAATAATTATATTACAAATTAAAAAATAAAAAATTATGATGTCAATTTTTCTACCGCGTATCAACCTTTTAAAAATTTTTAAATTTTGGTAGAATGCAATTTGATCAAGTCAATGAAAAAAAATTATAATGATGTCTTGGAACAAAGAATCTAAGAACTTGTGCACATATTGATTCAATTGTTACAAAATATATGAACACAATTATTCAATTTAATAAATAAACATAAAATGTTAACTTAACGGCACTCTAATGAAAAACTTACATATCTTGCCAATAAAACAATTTTTAATGATTTCATCAACTCTAAATTTTCTCACAATTTCAAAACTATTTAAAAGTACAAAGAACTTAAATTAAATATAAAATTCATGTATATTTAAAAAACAAATAAATGTCAAACTATAAAATCTAACACCTAGAAATATTCGATTTATTTAAAAGTTTGGTGTTCACAATCATTAGTATAATATATATTAAAAAATACAAATAAATTAGATTCAATATTTTCAAAATTATAAACAAAACCATTTTAACACACAAGTAACAATTTCAAGACAGCATGACATTATTCATCTACCATGACCATTGGTAGTGTGATCTGTTATACAGTTGATATGTCACAAAAAGTTATACTTTCTCATAGAAAACAGTAGAAAGTTCGGAGTGAGCCAAACAAACAGCTTTGAGAGAGATACATCATTTCTCCTTCTAAAATCTTAAGATGATAGGTGAGTGGGTTCTCCCACTTATATATGCTTAAGTCTCTACATTTTTATTCAATGTGAGACTATTTCTCCACTTACTCGCATTTTCTATATTATTCCAACACTTATAACTTTATTACCCGACAATATAGCTTGAATGCTTTTTAGTAGGACAGATATGCAAAGCAATGGAGTCAAATCAGAGCACACAAAACATCAATTGAACTACATATAATATTAAGAAAACACATGAAACATGGACAAAGAAAATGAAATCATCAAAGAAATCAATGCAGATAAACACCAAAACAGTGAGCATAACAAATATAGAAGTTAGTGAGAAAAATATACTTATGACATCAAAACTTAATGTCTCAACCTCCACTTCAACCGATTTCCCAAAAACAGAGGCAACCCTAAAGTTAGTTGAACAAAATAGAGGGATTGGTAAACAGAAAATGAAGGATAAACATAAAAACAAAAAATCGAGAAGTTTGGCTTAAATAGGAAAAAAAGAAAGAAAAAAACCCAGAACACAAACCTGTTGTCTCGATTTCTTCTTCACCTGCTTCCTCTTTCTCATTCTGTTGAATCCTCTGGTCTTGAATTGAAGAAATATGATGGAAATTAAGGGACTGCCGTGGGCCATGGTTTGGAGAAGGAAAGAGAGACGATAAGAGAGGGAGGCGAAGATGAAGAGAGAGACATGAAATCTGAAATATTCCCTCGTATCTTTGTAAAAAATAACATATTTTTCCCGTACTACATTTAAGTAAATTTATTTTTAAATTTCAAAAGAAGAGAAAAATTCTTTGATAACTTTTAAACTTCAAAAGAAGAGAAAAATTCTTTGATAATTGTAATAATAACCGTTTATTACAAACAATAAATTCCAATTATATAAAAATATTAAAATTATTATTTTAATTTGTAACATTATCAAAAATTTCAATTATATCTTTGACTTTTATCTAAATTTTTTTTTTTATAATTCAGGTAAAATTTACATTTTTTTAGTTTGAAATTTTTTCATATTTTTCTTATGATCATTTTGAAGACACAGTCTTCATTGTCACAATTAATAATATGAAAATCAATCATCAGTATTTTGTTATAGTTTAACATCTTTTAATATATTAAATTTTATTTATTGTCACTTATTAATATCTTGTAAATTCAACTACGTAACAAAACCGAGAGAAACATTATAATTATTTTATTTAATAGTATATTTTGATTTTATACAATATTTACTATAAATGTTGATTTTTCCAAATAGAGTTACATTTAGTTTTAACAAAATTTTATGATTAATTTTTGCCGAACAACAACTTTTATTTATTATCTATTTTTTCATTCTAAAAAAACGCAACCTCACTTCTCATTGTATTCTCCCCTTATCTAAATATTTCTCCTCCCAATCTCAATGTTTAGAAACATTAAAAAAATAGTTACATTTCTTCATAATAGTAAAACATAAAAAATATATACAACAAATTGTAAAGCATTTCAATTTAAATGTTTAGCAACATTAAGAAAATAGTTACACTTCTTCATAATTATAAAACTTAAAAAATATATACAATAAATTATAAAACATAAGAGAGAGAAATTAATAAAAAATAAAAGAACTGAAAAATATATTAAAAATTTATCGATATTGTTTAACTTTTCTCATCTTCTTCATAGATCTACGACCTAGAAATAAAATAAAATAAATGAAAAAGATAGAATAAATATGAAGAGTGGAAAAACACAAGAAGGGGGTTTGAATTGAGGTTTTTAAATAATAAAACAGTAGACACATTAGTTATCTTTGTTCGTTTGAACTCAAACTACTCCAGTCCACTCGTCAAGGTGATTTTATCTCTCTTAAATGAGGTCTTAATCCACTAATTAAATTTTGATTACACGGATACAATGACTATTGTCAATGTCTTCTTGAGTTTAAACCACATCTCGACTTTCTCAAGGTATTACAAGATAAATAAATTAATAGTGTGTACAAAGATGTTTTCTAAACAAAACTATATCACAATAGTGATGTATACACAATTGAAAAGCACAAGATAGAACAGGGTAATAATATTTTTCTTTGTCAGTGCGCAGTAGAGTTGTGTTGTATTTCTTCTTCAAGTTTTCTTTATATAGGCGATGCATGAGAGACACGAGAAGATGCTTTTGGAAGGTTGATAAAGTGTAGTGAATGTACTTTCCAAAAATATAGATCTTCTCTTGGTTCAGCCGTTACTTTTTGATCTGTAATAAATGAGTTGTAACGCATCATAACATTGCTTTCTTGGGGTCATATCAGAAGATGAATATTATCGCTTAGACTTTTTTATTCTTCCAGAACTTTACTTTATCAGAATATCAGAGTTTGGCTCGCAACGTTGGTGCAATCAAAAGTTGTATCATTAGAACTTCTTTATTTAAGCGTGTTACACTGATTTGCTTCTAAGTATGATGTGTCACAACAGAGCTTCAAAAACGTAACTCTCCCATCTTTTATGTTTCTTACATCAGAATTTCCCTGCATATTAAAATACATTATTAGAGAGTATATTTGTTCTTTATATAAATCATGTATTTGTTATCATCAAAACTCTTACAATGATGTAGAACCAAACTGTGTTATAACAATCTCCCCCTTTTTTATGATGACAAAAACTTGTATATTTTGATAGATTACTTAAGAACATAAAGAATCAAAGTCTCCCCCTGAGTTGAATACTCAAATAAAGAAGAAATACTCCCCTGAAGATGTTCTGATCAGAGCTTTGTGATGGAGGTTTTGATACATCCACGTGACAAAAGTTACTTTCAGAGGTTGCTTTTCAAGAGATTTTTCCTGTTTTGCTTTTAGAGGATAAAAATAAAAGTTATGATATTCAAAATATTTGAGAATGAGTCTCGATATTATTATATTCAAAATATGTTACGTTCTCCCCCTTTTTGTCAAGAATCAAAAAACAATAAAAACACGTAAAAATAAGGCTTTTGTATTTAAAATGGATTAAGGTAAACAGAAAGAGATAGATAAACAGAAAGAGATAGATAAACAGAAGATTGAAATGAGAAACAAATAGCATAAATAAAATAATTTTTCAGAGCTATTTTTGAGGAGGTGGAAGTCGTGTGAACAAGACTTCCAATAAACTCTTGATCTGATTATTTGATTCCTCTTGTTTCCCAAACATCCCCTCAATTTCTTTGCTAGTTTCATCTTGTTTGTCTAGTCTTTCCTTAAACACAATAATTTCTTTCTTCAACTCCTCCACAGTTTTCAACACAAAAGAGGAGGAGGGTGTATCAGCAGAAGAGACCATATTCTCAGAATTAATTATAGCTAATTCTTGCTCAGAAGATTCTTTGACATCGTTGCCTTTGTCTTGAAACACGACCAAAGGAAAAGGTTCAGGAGACAGTTTTTTATACTCTGATGTCTGAGGAGCTTCCCAAGGGGTGTTGTTCAGAAGAAGGAGGGTTTCTTTACCCAGTGTCGCAAAAATTGATCCTTGAAGACTTTCAGGCGATTGTATAAGTTCTGTTGAGCAATTTCATAGCTGAGGTCCTTTAGCTTCAGAGATTCAGAGTTAAACCATTTTCTGAACTGATTCCAGTGAGAATCAGAAGCAGCTGATCATGCAAGCTAGCTTCAAGGAGTTAACCCATTCTTGTATTTCTGTTTCAAAAATCAGCAAAGATTTACCAACATCTTATTTGGATATTTTTGGTGTTGGTTTAGGAACAGCTATTTTCTGGGAACTTGTGACAAGATTGTCCCAAGCTTCTAAATCAATGATTGTTCTGAGGGGATCTTCTAGGTAATTATCGGGAGAGGGAGAGTCGAAAATAATTATAGGTAGTTAGGTTGTGTTAAAAGATAGGGAGATGGAATATCTAGAATGGAGAAGATTTGTGATGAAGTTGTGGGGATTGTTGGTGGTTGAGAGATCGTGAGAGGGAAAGTGATGCCTGGGATGGATGTTGTGGTATCAGAGTTAAAATTTGGGTTTTTGGTTTAGGGAGCTTCGAAGAGTGGATCAAATTGATCAATATTAGAGAGAACGTGTGTAAGTTTTGTCTGAGTCTAATCAAAATGGGTAGGATGTGGATTAATCAGAGGATTGTTTGTAGGTATAGAGGTGTCAATATCTAAGTCAAAATCATTAAGGGTTTGAGGAGATGGATCTTCAGCGGGTTTTGGAGAAGAGGAGGTTTCAGATGTTGATAAAAATACTGATTCAATAACAGAAACACAAGATGAGTTACCTTTCTTTTTGGCAGCTTTGGGGGTTTTCTAAGAAGTTCCTTCTCCAACAGCTTTCCTTTTTCTTGATTTTTGGGAAGCAAATTCTAGAGGTTGTTGCCTTAGATCAAGAATGTTCACATATGGAATTGTACCATCACTCTTGCAGGCTTCTAGATACCTGAGAGCAGTATCTGAAGAGGAGTCTGCTTGAGTGAAGAGAGGGAGATCCTTCAGAGGCACTCTTCGAGTGATGATGACTTCCTTGGTGGTGATTGTTGGATCCTTCTTAATAGTTTCAATAATCTTCATCTTCTTCATATTCTAGAAGTTTAGAGGCTTTCCAGCACAAGCTTCCAGAACATTTTCTTGTTGATCCTCAGTCAGATATTCTATCAGTCTATTTTATGTCAGAATATCTGAATTGAATATTCCTAGAGGAATCTAATCTCTCTTTGTTTTTTCCTTCTCTTGTTTCTTTTACACTAGTTTTTAGGTGGTTGAACAGAAGATGTGAAAGATGAACTTTTGCTTTGGTGGTGATGAAGTACAGAAGGTAATTTTGATCAATGTTGATGTAGTTTGTAGAGCTGGTTGGTTTTTTGTGATTGATGCAACCCATAATTATTTTGGACCTAATTCAGAGATAATCCTTCAAATCTTTGATTTTGTTAGATGGTTGTCCAGAAGAAAAAATTTCTTTTGAGACAATGGATAGGTCAGAACCTTTTTTTGCCATATCACTGCATCATATACTGCTGCCGTCATGACCTATAAGTTTTCCAATAAGTTCTTCAGTGATGATGATCTTCTTTCCCATAATGAAAGACGTTACCTGATGATTTGAGTTTGTGGCATGGATCCATAATTCTTTCACTAATTTTGGTAAAGCTGGACCTATGAGATGATCAAAGTATTTCCCCCATCCTTGGAACTCAATATCAGGGGTTAAGTCATACCCATTTTCTTTCATGCTTACGAAATCAACAATAAGCTCACATAGAACTTCTAGAGAATTAATGGGTGTGAGAAGTGTTCTTGATGGTTCAATGTACCTTTCTTCATTTGATGAGGAAGAACCAGGAATGACTTGAGAAACTTGAGGAATTTGTTGAGAGAAAGCCATTTGTTCACAGACTCTTTTAGGGTTTTGAAAGATGAACAGATAAAGAGAGAAAAATGAGTGAGAGTGAATATGTGATAGTGTTTGTGAAGGGGTGAAGTATAAATAGCCAACAGAAGAAAAAATATGAGTTTTTTATTTATAAAAAAGGGTTAAAGAAAATGATTATGTGCACTTAATGATTCCTGAAAAGAGGGATAATGTGAAGATATGAAACAATTATTGGTTTGACTCGCGCCTCAATACATCAACTCAACCGTTCCAGACCCTTCAGATTTTGAACACGTGTTCAGCCTTAGAGGGTGACCTTGCGTTTAGAGTTGACAGATGTTGATATGGTGAACTACTTGCTTCTATCTTATAAATGAAACATTTTTGGAGAATGTTCAGATCTTCTGAATAGTTCCTGATACAACTTTCCTTCTTACTTCTAAAGAACTATTGTTCAAATGTTCACAAAAAAATTAAAGTTAAAATTTCAGAGGATTAAAGATTATAGAGCCAACCATACCTCTGTAGAGATTATGTTCAACTTTCTTATTTACCTCTACCTTTTCCAGAATTGTGTTTTCCGGATGTGCTAAGCTGCTTCTAAATTGTCTTTTCTGGATGAATTCTTCAGAAGTTGTTGTAATATTTATGATTTCTTCTTTTGTGTTTGGCTAAATCTCTGAACATTTATTTTCTGAAGATCTGAGACCTTTGCTTAGAATCAAACTTGTTCATATGATTGTTATCAATGGTTTCAGAGCCAATAATTTATTCTTTCTGATTTCCTCTGAAACCTGCGCATCCTCCAGATTTAAATCCCAGGATTTGGAACATATGCTTTCTTTCCGTCATGTTTAGAGAGCATCCATAGTCCATGTTTTAAAAATGGTGTTTCAACCTTGTTGTTAAAGACATCTGCAACATATATGATTTTATCCTTTGGTACCCATATCTTTTTGGGTCCTTGTTTGTTAGAGTTTCCAAAATTCTGTTTGAATTTTGGTTTTGCAGAGAAGCATTGCTAATATATTTTATATCATGTGTATGTCCATATGTAAAGTGTGAGTAGAGATATGTGTGTTTTATAACTATATCATCAACAATCTTTGATTGAGATGTTTCTTATCCCATTGGTTTCACATATCCTACACCTTTTCTGCCGTTTATGCTAACTCCATAGATCATTGAAGCCATCTTGCTTCTATCTATGTTTTTAGCTAGAAATTTTTGAAAGCTATGCTCATATTCTTTTATGATTTTATCAGAACTATTTGAAACTTCTCAAACAGTTTCTTTCTGAGATTTTTGTAATTCATTTTTGATAATGTAGTTTTCATTTTCAAGTTTAGAAATGGTTTCTTTTAGCTCATAGTTTCCTGTTTTTAGTTACTTAGTTTCTTCAGAGTCAAATACTAGATCTTGTTTCAAATTCTTGTTTTTGATTCGAAGTTGCTGATATCTTTCAAGAATTTCTGACTGACTATCTTCTAATTGATATATAGAGAAGTTAGAGAATACCTCCTCTGCTTCTGAGTATGATTCTAATTCAGATGAACTAGATTCATCTGATAAGTTGGTCATTAAGGCTATATTGGCCCGTTCATCTTCTGATTCTATTTCAGCTTCAGAAGATTATGAGTCATCCCACGTTTCCATGAGAGTTTTTTTCTTTTCTTTGGAGAACTTCTTCTTAGGATTTTATTTCTGAGGATTTGGGCAGTCACTTTTGTAGGGACCTGACTCTTTGCATTCGTAACATACAACATTTTTCTTGCTAGATTTTTTGTATCCAGAAGATGGTTCAGAGTGATTTCCTGTTCTTCTAGGGTTTCTAAACTTTCTTTGTCTATGCTTTCATGGCTGATTGACTCTTCTGGATAGAAGAGATAGTTCGTCTTCTTTTGACGAGGATCCACCAGAGTTTTCTTCTTTTTCCTGAAAAAATTTATGTTATGTTGTACCCTAATTTTTGCCCCTAAGATCCCTTCATCATACCATATTGATTCAATCACAACAAGATCACATTAGGATTCTTGGTTCCCCTCCCTATATTTAGCTTTGCTCTTTGAGGAATCACCAAGCACCTTGACTTGTGTTCTTTTGAGATTATAAATATTTTTTTGTCTTGATCTCTTCTCTTAATTAATAAAATGCAATGTTGGTTTGTTTTGCTTGTTACTCATGTAGGTAAAGGCAATAAGATTCAACAAGTTGCTCCATGGGTTCATGAGTTTATTTCCATGCCCTAGTCAATAAAGCTTGAGAAGTTCAAACCTCACCATTGGATTTGTTTTGGAGGAAATGGCATGGCAAGGTTATTTTGGTTCACCGTATTTCAAGATTATCAAATTTGGTTCAAAAGTACAAGGGATTGATTGGAGAAGCTGTCATGCTTGGACAAGGCTTTGTTCCCATTGGTCACAAATGCATATTTCTCTCAATTCTCAAGATATGGAAGTGGTTGTGGTTGCTATGAGTTCTCATTATCATCCTCAACAACTTATATTTACAAAGCATTTGTGTTGGTACAATAAGTTTGTTCAAAATTGTCAAAGTTCCTCAAGGCATTTTTCTTGATTTAGGAGCTAGGGTTTTGAACTTCAAAGAAGAATATCTTGCTCATCTTTTTGTATTTTGGAGTGATTCCAAAGACATCCTTCTCTTCAAAGGGTTATCATCAAATCATTTCAAAAGTTCCAAGGAGTTTTCATGTGGAAGAAACTTGATGATGAAGAAAGATTACAAGTCCTCCAGATGAACCCCCATTTTCCTATATGTGACTTCAAATGATCATAACTTGGTCAATTTTTATCACCTTGAGCCCACTAATTTTCCACAATGATCTTGAGTATGTGAACTTTATTCCTTTTTTTATGTGCAAAGTGAGAAAATGGATGGAAGATGCCCTAAGGATACAAAAGATTATAGGTCATTTCATGATTTTTTTCCAACTTCAACAATCCATAACTCTCTCAATTTTTGGAGATTTTAGATGGTTCAAGTTTCAAAATGTCATTCAAGAGGTCTATTTCATGCCATATTTTTTGGTCAAGAGCAAATTCTAAGAGGAAGGCCATGTTTGGATGCAAAACATTATAGGTTACTTTTGAAGAAAAACTTGAAATATTTCTAGGTATGGAAAGTCAACCTTTTTCCCCCAACTTTGACTCAATGCAACTTTCAGCTCAAGCATCCATTTGATTCCATTCTTTTTCCATTGCAAATCTTGTAACTTCATCTTTCTAAAGTATCAAGAATCATGCCTTAAGATCCATTGAGTTTAGAATGCCATTGGATTGAACTTGGTAACTTAGAACTGAAGTTTCTCCATAAGTCAGAATTTGAAGTCTCTGTTTTGGCTTCTAATCACAAGTTTTTCACACGTTTATGCCTCTAAACATGTTTAATTAAGTTCTAGAATTGATTAGCACAACAAAACACGTGTTTTGGACGAGTTTTGATCAAATTGGAAGTCACACTTTTCTTGTTTGCAACTTCACACGATTTCCCTCCAAACTTCATCATTTCACACGCTTGGACATTCCATTTGATTCCCTATTGTGATACGGTGGCAGAACCGACTTTTTGATGCTGGTTTGAGTTTTGCGTTTTATGTTCGCAAAATGTCGCGGTAAGCAAGAGTCGCCACCGAATTTTATTTCATCCAATCGGAAAGGAAAAAAGTACAGAAAAAAAAAATCCTTTTTTGAGATATTCTGAGTACGGGGGGTAGATTATAGAAAGGGAAGGTGTTATCACCCTTTATATCCATGGTTTTCCATGGGCTCTTAGGTACTTGCTCATCTTTTAAAAATTGCTTGTGTAGGTGCTTTGTTTTTTGAAAAAGTTTGACTTCGTGATAGCCTTTGTATCAGTCCTCAAAGGTGTGACGAAGTTGTTTTGAAAATTTGTTTGAAAAGTGTGAGTGTGAAAAGCTTTGATTTAAGCAAGTACCTACTAGCATCTACCTACTTGAAAAAGGATCGTTTCTATTCTTGTTTCCTTTAGACAATGCTATCCCACTATTGAGAAATAGGTAGCACCGTCATTAGAGTTTGTAAGGGTCAATTCGAAAGGGATGTACGATCACTAAAGCAACGTTAGGATACCTTAGTAATAACCCTAGAGTCTTAAGATCATATTTGAGGCAATATTTCTGATGCAACAGTTCTGAGGCAACATTCGAATGAGACGTTTGATCTTTTTTAGACAGGAGGGTAACCACTAAGACACCCTATACTTTATGATCGTTTACCGAAGGCAACCGAAGTAAGAGTATACCCTAAGAGTGATATGTGCGAGTGATTTGTTTCAATTATTTGCACATTAGGGTTTTCTAACCGTATTAATTTGTCATACATTCTTGTCATACAATCCTATTAGCATACATCCAAACAGTTAAATATTTGCAGAAATTAAGATGCGAAAAAGTAAATCTACGCTATTACAAGGCTTAGGGGAGGGGGATTAATTACATAGCCAAAAACCCAGGAATTTAAATAGTAAATAAAACCCTAAATTAAGCTATTACAAACCATGAATAGTTACAAAATATTGGCAAAATAATAATAAGCGCGCGGTTAATTAAATGTGAGACGATTAAAGTTTTGACCCTTGACTAAACCTATTTGCGATTGATTAAAAAAATGTTTTTGTCATGTTTTGTTATTGAGAAAGAAAGAAAAATTAAATCAAGAGTTAACCTAATTTTCTAATCGAATTTTAATTGTGAAAGAAATTAAAGTTGCTCTAAATTAATTAAAATAATTAATTAAAAACAATATTTATTAAGAAAATAAATCTTTTTTTTGTGATTTTTGATTGGTTAATTTAGAATAAAATAATTTTGGTGCTGATAAAAAATAGAATAATTAAAGAAAAGAAATTAAAGAAAAATAATGGAAATAACCGAGTGGGCTTGCTGTCAGCAGATCTGGTTCTGGCTGATGGGTCCAGAAGATGCTGAACCTCAGAAGATGAGGTATACTGGATCTAGCCCTGACTGGTGGATCAGAAGATGCTGAACCTCAGAAGGTGATGTATACTGAATCTGGCCCTGGCTGGTGGATTAGAAGATGCTGAACCTCAGAAGGTGAGGTATACTAGATCTGGCCATGGCTAGTGGATCAGAAGATGCTGAACCTCAGAAGATGTATGTGCTGGATCTGGTGAAAACAATGAACAAAATGCCAAAAGCTCACACCTGGGATCGAACCCAGAACAATGAGCTTCTGACTTCCTTCTTCTGACCAATTGTGCTGGATATTAACTTGTTAATACAATAAAACAAATAATATATCAAAAAAACAAGTTTCTGTCTAGAATAACACGCCAGAATTTAAACCAGCCAATCAGGTTGTGACACGCTGTTGTCTTCTTCCTTGGAACCGTCATTTTAAGTTCTGATTCTTTTACCTACATACACAGGTCTGTTGCTGAAACCTGTGTCATTCAAGAATCAAGCATATGCAATATAAATTCAATTAGGGACCATGGATCAACTGGGTTTGAAATTCTGATCGTCATGATACCCAGTATCAGGCCTAATTCTGCTTGAAACTTAAAACCCCAAATTGGAGCACGAAAACCTAACAATGGCAGAAGCTTGTTCCTGCACTATAAATTAAATCAAACTATCCAGAAACATTGCAAACATGATAATGAACAAAAATATGTAATTTAAACATGCTGCATATGAAAGAATTACAGTAATTGAATTTGAATAATTGTGCAAACCGTGTGAATGATAGGAGGAGATTCTGGATGTTCTGACGCCTGCAAATGATTGGGAATGCTTCCTGAAATGCCAAGGAATTGATTTCTGGCCTTGAATTGCTCTCAAAGGTCCTATATTCCAGAATTTTGATCTCACATTTTTATCAAAAATTCTGAGTTTTGTTCTGGTTCTTGGAGGCATGTTGTGCACGAAAAAATCCTCTTTTTCAGGGTTCCATAAACTTCAGTATATGTATTGAATCCAATTAGGTTAACAATTTTGGACCCAATCTTGAGAATTCATGAATGGAATATTTGATTTTTAATCCATATGATATCTTTCCATACTCATGCCAATCATGCCATTGATATGATTTGATTCTGATCTTCCAGCATAATGAGCTTGTGATTCTGTTCAAAAATCCAACCAAAACAAATCTTTGCTATTATTTACCAATTATTTGATTTAATTCAATTTTTAATAAATAAAAAATCAAAATAAAATAAATAATGAAGCAAATAATACGTGAGTGCACATTTGGGTCGTGGACCACATTATAAGTGAAGTGCAAGCATAAAAAGTTTGACCCATTTAGCAAAAAATGCAAATTTGAGCATATTTGACTTTTTGGCAATTTTGCAAAAATGGTCAACTTGGCCAATGCATAACTCTCTCAATTTTGACCCTAGATAGGTGTTCTTAGACTTTTTAGAAAGATTAGGATGTCCTCTAAGAAACCCTTTTAGTCTCATCTCAATTTAGTCTTCCACGTTCATGTATGAAGCTTTGACCCAAAAGATATTTTTGTTGACTTATCAAAATAACCTATAATGTCAAAATTCATATCTTTTTGTGAGTGCATATTATGAACTTGGGAGATAAATATGAATTGTATGGAAATGCATCCTCTTCAAAATGAGCTTTGGACAGGTCATTTCTGATAAAGCATGAGAAATTTATGCTTGGTCAAAGTTGAGTTGACTTTTCCCACAAAACCCTAATTTAGCAACTTTTGGGTTTTGATGAATTGTGAGCAATCCTTGAGGAATCATGATCAAACCTTGATCAAATAATGAATAATTCTTCAAAATGAGGATGTTGACCAGAAATCTTGAAGTTTGACTGTATGTGGGCCACAGTTGACTTTTGCCCTAGTATAGTTGATTTTCAGGCATTTGAGCAATTGATTGAGCAAACTTCTTCTGCAAGGCTTGAAACTTGACATGGATGATCTTGAGGACATATTAGGACAATGTTGAGAATTTGAGTCCTTTGTGGTTCTGTTTCTAGTGATTTCTGGTAAACAACCGCTAGTCTTCCAAACTATCGAATAAACTTACTGACTGTTATTCAATTTCTCTGGTAACTCGCAGGATCGACTAGATTGATCCTAGGACTTGTTGGTCATTAGGGTAACTCTCATGATCGAACAGGTATTCATGGTTGGTATTTATAGTGTTGTGTAGGTGTTTGACTTATTTCGATTTCTCTCTTAAAGATCTAAAGGTGTAATCAAAATATATGTGCGCGAAACTAAATTGCATGAATAAATGTTAATTGTAAAGACATGTAAAACTGCATAAAAGATAAGTAAATGGCTTCGAAACGTAAAACAAAACAGTTAATGTAAAAGATTCGAAATGCGAAGAAAGCGTTTTATGCAAGAAATCTGTAAAATGACTTTAAGTAAAAATAGGTGTTCGAAGGACAAAAACTTGAAGATAAAGGCATGAAAAGTATGACAGTTTTCTGAAATGTAAAGTATTTGAAATGGAAAAACAGCATTTAAATGTAAGGCATCAATGAAAAGATTTCGAATAAAAAGACTTTAAATGAGAAAACTTGTAAATGGTATTTGACAGAAAGCTAAAGGAAAGTACTGGAAATGATAAAGGGTTTTCATTAAATCATAAACATGTGGTGCTATCATACGTACATTGCTCTTGCATTCGTTTCCCTAGCCATGTGGTAATTTGAATGTTTACTGAGTATTTTGTACAAACAGATATGACACACGAAATCCTAATGCTAAGACTTTTATTTATACTACTTCGACCATAACGGTCTTGCTATAAGATTCTGCCACGTTCAGAACATGCAAAGCAATGCCTCTCTCTTGCTTCCACGTGTCTTCGAATGCTCCAGCGCATATATTTCAAATTTCGAACATCTCGCTTGCATTTGAATTTCAAATGTTTTGGCACTTCTTCGCTTCGAACGCACTTCTTTTAGACACAGCCTTGTTATCATTTCGAGACTTCTTTGGATATATTCCCATAATTGCCACTCGAAGCTCCAAGCTTTGATATGCTCATTCGAAACACTGCTTCTGCTATTTCGAAACATGACGCTTTGTTTCATTTCGATCGAAACGTCCAATTTGTTTGGCTTCTAATAATATTATCAAAATCTTCAACCAACAAAATGCCCCTTTAAAATATGTATTTCGATCTCTCTTGAGAAATACTTATTTTAAACATATACGCAAGATTTTGATGCGACCTTCGAATCATCGTAACATTTAATGCATTTGACTCCAGTCACGTCAATCATAACACTTTTTAGATTCCTTAACCGCCTGGAACCACTTCACAGTATGGTGCAGTTACAAAATAATGATTATCTTTAATCACGCTTACTACCAATGTTAACTTTACGCCACCTCTTCATCAAACCAACCCATGATTTCCACGTATCACAACCTTATTCAGTGGATGCTTAAACTTCCACATTATAAAAACCATCAACTTAGTCTTTTTCTTTTCTTTCCACATTCTAAATCTTTTATCCTTCTTTTCTCACCGAAAACCCTAAGCTTTCAACATTCTTCCAAAAATGTCTTCTTCTACTTCATCCCAACTAAAAAAGGTTTCCAAGAAGAAAGGAAAGACCGCAGGAACTACCATGGAAAGTAAGGTTGTCACTCACCAAGGTCAATCCGTTCTTGTTCCCCAGATGATCTCAAAGGAAAAAAGAAATGCTTTATGCATCCCAGGTACTTATTCCTACCACCGCTGCTGGTAAGAGGTTAGCTTTAATGGGCCCTCTTACAGTTTTTGAAATTTTAAAAGATACCTGGAAAATTTTCCCAGTTTGCTATAATTTCAAACCCTTATTTAACAAAATGGACGCCCCTAAGGCAATAGAATCTTCTGGCTCAAACACCATGGAAAATCCAACCGTTCCTCCTAAGGACCCTTTTGTATTAGACTATGTAAAGAGTAATTTTAAACCGTTTCGATCTTGCCCCACCTCCGACACTGCTTATCAAAATTGGTTCAATAAGGTAGAAGCTAAGAAATCCCAGCAATGGGAAGAATTAGGTATCTACAACTTGATTAAGCTGTCGAAACCAGGTTTTACTTACAGCCACCCTTTGTTATTCGCGTCCCTCTATTTCTGGGACAGTACCTATAATACTTTCCATCTCCCCTGGTGGAATGATTACCCCTACCTTCTTTGACATAGCGGCCATCACTGGGCTATCGCCAGTAGGAGAAACATATATCCCTGACAACGAAGAACATTCGAGTATAATCGACTTCGAAGTCAAACTAGCAAGCTTTTCCAAGTTTATCAGTCACTACCATGCTGAAGGAGACAGTGTGTCTGATGTAGAACACATTGCTTTCCTTACCCTATGGCTGTCAAGATATGTTTTCTGCAGTAGATCCCTACAGGTAGCCAGTAGGTTTATTCCTCTAGCTAGGGATTTGCATGAGAATCGAAGAGTGTGCTTGAGCGAATTGCTGCTAGTTGATCTTTATGAAAGCCTAAGGTCAGCTGTTTCGAGCCTAAAATCTCATACCTCCAAGAATATCCTGTTAGCTGGCCCTTTTTGGTTACTTCAGCTATGGCTAAATGCCATGTTCGAACCTTCCTTGTCAATTGCCAACACCATTGATGAACAAGACCCTGAAATAACTGATAGAATAGTCGAAGGCACTAGGCTGCGAAGATTAACTCCAAATGATGACAAGGATGACTTCAAAGTCCTATTCTCGAAGTACATCATGATATTCTCTAAGAGGCATAAGTTCGAAGAGACCATGGCGCCTTTTGCTTCGAGGGCTCATGGACCTTCATGGTTCACCATGGCTCTTTCAGAAGCTGTCAAGAGCAAGGAGATTCAAGATGTATGGAGAGCCTTTTTGCTACCTAGACTCATTTCTTCAAGAATAACTCCTGCCAAGAACCAGATTTTCCTTTTCGCTTACCAGCCAAATTTTGTTTCGAGACAGTTTGGCTTATGCCAACTAATTCCTGAACCCTTATTTCAAACTGAGAGTGCCATTACCTCTGGGCGAACCTTCAAGGCACGGGAAGCCAAATTACAGCAAGAACAATACCAAGGCTTTGCCCAGTTTGAGCTAATATCTTTCGAACCTACCCATCTTACAGCTAAGGGGTTTCTGGAATGGTGGACCAAGTTTTATCAAACTTATATGTTCGATACTCTTACAATTCAGCAGAAACTAATTGATGCCTTCGATGTGCAGGTACCAGCCAAGAAAGGTATGTTTACTCATGCCAAAGAGATTAAAGCTTTTCAAAATTATTTCGAAACTACTTATGATCCCACACACTTGGAATCCACTGTGCATCAAGCGGCTGAGACCTTGAAGGAAAAATTCAAACAAAAAGTTTCCAAGTTAAAACTTCCTTCAGGGTTGTCACCTGATGATAGGTATAGGTTGGCATTCGAAATGCATCCACCTAAATTTCCTAGATTACCTACCTCAGAACTGGCTCTGGCTTGGTTTCCCCCATACCCTTGGTGGTTCACTTGCAAAGAGATGTTCAAACATCTTCAAAGGAAACCAAAGCCATCTGAGACTGTGACATGGGCTCGACACTGGCTTCACGATTTCCCAGGACATCTTCGATACGACCTTTCTGCCATGTCGATTAAATCTGATCAAGGCACAGGTGCGAATGCTTGGGAAAATCCCAAACGTTTTTCATTTTCCATATCTTTAACCTTTGCTTTAATTGTTTCGATTTTCAGCCATCAGGATAAAGACAGCCGCTTCGAAGTCGAAAGAAGGGAGTGCCTCTCAAGCCTCTATCGAAACCACTGACAATGTGACTCCATCCGAAACAACAACCATTGCTGCAACAACCACAACAACAATACCAACAAAAACCAGTGTTCCAACTCCAACGGTAATCACTTAGCCTTGATGTTTCGAATTTACTAATGTTTCATGACTTGCATCTAACTCTTTGTTTAAATCTTTTCAGACCAACAAACTTCCGCCTACTACTCCAAAGAAGCGAAAATCAAACACCACTGGGGAAGACCCCAAGGCTGGAGAAAACTTACCAACTGCTTCGAAGAAGAAGCAGAAGAAGGATATTTCGAAAAATACCGTACCAACTAGTATCTCTGGACTTGATTCCAGGGATGCTGCTCCCTCACCTAAATCCAAAATTCCATCTTCGACCTCCAACATAATGTTGGAACGCATAGCTAGCAACCTCTCTTCCGAGAGTCCACAGGTAAATTGAACTTTAAACTTTTGACAAAATTATTATTCATTACCTTGGTGCATGCTTTTGATGTTCTTTTGCTCCTTGCAGAATATCTTAAATCCAGCTTCCACTACTTCGACCTCACCATCAAAAGCTGATGCTCCACTCAACTCCTCTCCTCAAAGAGATTCCAGCAACCTTGTACAGAACAAAGGTTCCTCCAATATGGAGGTTCTGGCTGGAACTTCTGAGCAGCAGGATGATTAGAGTACTTCTCCTCCTGTAAAAGAGACAACTGAAACACCACTTCAATCATCTGTAGAGGATTTGCAAAGAGCTTCTCTTCAAAAGTCCCCTCTTGAAACCCTTCAAGAGGACCCAAAGGATACTCAAGCTGAAGGAGAGAAAGCTGATTCTGGCCAAAGAGACGAAGAATCTGCAGAAGAAGAGTCTGAGGAGGAGGATGCTAATGATGGTTCGACTGCTGGGACAGAGTCCAATGGAAATAGCAGCGAAAAGGAAGACATCGAAGTGGTGGACTTGGATGACGATGAAGAAGATCATGAGCACGAAACAAATGAAGGGGATAGTGACACAACCAACAAACCCATGGAAGTCGAATTGGACGTGACTCCCCTACATGTGGAACTCCCTCAACCGTCTTTGTCTCGAATGACTGATGAAGAGCTTGCACTCCTGAGACGAAATGACCCTATTGGGTACATGAAGGCGAAGCTGGCTCAAAGGGACGTTCCACTTGCTAGGGCTGGCACAAGTTCGACTAGCTATCCTCTTCCCACAGATGAAAGAATTGTACTTCTCAATAAGATCAGGAAAACAATTCTCAATGTGGATATATTCGAAGTGCTTAAACAGGATAGCACTGCTTGCTACACAATGAAGGAGTTGCTTACAAAAGTCAACCTTGCTACGTGCTCCTTGCCAGTTAGTACTATCTTGTTCGATCTTCAGTCTTTGCTGGACAACGTAACTGGTTACCTTCTCCAAGATGAATCTGCTGCCAGGAAGGTTCAAGAAAAACGCATTGCAATGGACGCTGCTTATGAACAAGCTTCAAAACTCTCTCAAGAAGCTGAGGATCAAGCTATGCATCTAAAGCAAGCAAAAACTGATTATGAGGCTCGAGCTGAGTCCATCCTTCTCTGGGAAAGGCAGATCCAAGAACTTCAACAGAAGGTTAAAGAGGCTAAAGAACAACAAATAGCCTTCGAAACCAATACTGTTGGTAACCAATTCGAAGAGCTTCTCAACCAGGGGCTTGCAGAAATGGAAACTGCAGAACAACTCAAGGGAGAAGTGGCAACCTTGGAAGGAGCCAGACGTTTCGCTCAACAGAGACTTGAATCTTTTCGAAGTACCTTCAACAGACTGAAGAATAATTCTTATTTCTAAATTTCAGTGTTTATTTGATTACAATTTGGTTTTTTTATATGTAATATTCGAACAACGCCATTTTGGCATCTCAACTTGCCATTTTGGCATTTTTATAATATTTTGGTTATGTTGTTACTATTCGAATCTCCTGCAGGCGTGGCTTATATTTCTTTAAATATTTCCCATTAACCTTTAGGATACGCTTATCATCCATCAGCTCTTCGATTTCATATGCATTGTTTGAGAATACTTTTAATATTCGAAAAGGTCCTTCCCAATGAGGTGACCATTTACCTAGTGTTTTATTTTTCTTGTCCATGGGCAATATAACTTTCCAGACTAAGTCATTAATAATGAATGCTTTTCTCTTCACCCTTTTGTTATACGTCCTGGCCACTCTTTCTTTTTGCCTCATCAAGATTTCCAATGCATGTAATCTAACTTCGTCCAACTCAACTAATTCATTTATCATCATCTCCCAATATAATGCAGCTGGGATTTCGTTTTGTCTTTGAATTCGAACTGATTGTAGATGAATTTCTACTGGAAGCACTGCATCATGACCAAATGTGAGTTGGAAAGGCGTAGTGTTAGTAGCTTCCTTAGGAGATGTTCTACAGGCCCATAGTATTTGGTCCAAAGTTTTGTGCCAGTTTCTTGGCCTTTTACCAATATGTTTCTTGATTAACCCTATTATCACTTTATTGGCTGCTTCGACTTAGCCATTTGCTTGAGCATAATATGGCGTTGATGTTAGCAATCTAAACCCCATTTCTTGGGCAAACTCTTGCATCTTTCTACCAGTAAACACAGAGCCTTGATCTGTGGTTATGCTCTCTGGCAATCCGAACCTATAAATAATGTGCTTCTGTATAAACTCAATAATAGCCTCTTGATCAGCAACTATTAATGGTACAACTTCGATCCACTTGGTAAAATAATCTATTCCTACCAAGATATATTTCTATCCTTTAGACGAAGCAGGATTTATTTCTCCTATCAAATCTAATGCCCATCCTCTAAATGGCCATGGTTTGATGATTGAATGCAACTCACTTGCAGGGGCATGTTGAATCCCTGCATGCTTCTGACATTCCTCACATCCTTTAGCAAAGTCTATACAATCTTTGAGCATGCTAGGCCAATACATGCCATATCGAAACAACAGCCATTTCATTTTATGACCTGCTTGATGTGCCCCACATGCCCCATTGTGGACTTCTGACAATGCTAAGTATGCCTCACTTTCTCCTAGACATTTCAGTAGCACGCCCTCTTGGGTCTTTTTGAACAATTCGTTCCCCACGAGGAGATATGATAATGCTCTGTATTTTGTCTTTCTATCCACATTCAGAGTTGGGTTTGCTAAATAACTCACCAGTGGACTTCGCCAATCTGCATCTGATAAAGTGTTTATGGCTAATATTTCGAATCCCTGTTTCTCAGCATATCCCAATTTCATACTTTCTAGATCTGATGGTGTGAATCTAGTAGCCATAACTCTACCCCTTAATTCAACTAAATCCTTAAAGTTCCTGACAGAAACTTTATAACCCGAAGCCAACTGTGCTAAGTCATTTGCTTCTTGGTTCTCTACTCTTGGTATATGTTGAATATCCATGTATTCAAATTTCTTAAGTAGCCTGTTGACTATGACGAAGTATATCATCAAGTTTTCCTTTATGCATTTATACTCCTTTGTAATTTGTTTGACCACTAATTCTGAGTCTCCTTTAATTTCGACTCTAGTTGCCCCCAATTCCAACAAAGCTTCAAGTCCAACAATGAGCGCTTCATACTCAGCTTCGTTGTTCGAGCAACGAGGACCATCTAATTTATACTTGAATTTTGTTGGAATTCCTTCAGGAGAAATTAGAAGGACTCCAACACCACTTCCATTCCTGTGGGTTGAACCATCAAAGTACAATTTCCATGGTTGCATTTCGACGTAACTCATGACAGTCTGCTCAACCAATGAATGGTCCACGATGAAGTCAGAAATCACTTGGCCTTTCATAGCTTTTAAAAGCATGAAAGTCAAAGAATATTCTGTTAAGGCTAAAGCCCATTTACCAACTCTGCTATGCATTATTGGTTTTGAAAGCATGTGTTTAATGACATCGAAATGAGATGAAACATAAACATCAATAGGTTTTATATAATACTTGAGTTTCATACAAGAGAAATACAAACAGAGACATAGCTTTTCTAAATTGCTATATCTGGTCTCTGCATCATTTAGTACTCTACTTAAATAGTATATGGCTCTTTCGATACCATTGCTATCTTCTTGTGCTAACATACTACCTATACTAACTTCAGAGGCAGATATGTACAATCTCATGGGCTTCCCCCATGAAGGTGGAGACAAGATAGGAGGCTGAGAGAGGTATCTTTTTATCCTGTCAAATGCCTCCTGATGGGCTTCGTTCCATTCGAAGGCTTGGCTTTGCTTTAGACGAGGCAACGGAGAGAAAGCTTGGGTTCTTCCACTCAGGTTCGAAATGAATCTTCTGAGGAAGTTAATTTTCCCTAGCAGAGATTGCAACTCCCTTTTTGACGTGGGTGCTTTCGTCTCCATTATGGCTTTGGTTTTGTTCTGGTTGATCTCAATCCCTTTCTTGTGAACCACAAAACCAAGGAAATCTCCAGCCTGCACAAAAAATGCACATTTAAGGGGATTCATCTTTAAGCCATGTTTTCTCATTCGTTCGAATGATTGGCTCAAATGATGTAAATGTGTTTCTGCAGATATAGATTTGATGACTATATCATCAATATACACCTGCATGAAGGTTTCAATGAAATCATGAAAAATCGAATTCATTGCCCTTTGATAAGTTGACCCAGCGTTCTTTAAACCAAAAGGCATCACCACCCATTCGTAGGTGCCTAAGGCTCCTGGGCAACGAAATGCTGTCTTGGCAACATCTTCTTCAGCAATGAAAATCTGATTATACCCAGATTATCCATCTAACATACTCAAGTATTTGAACCCTGCAGCAGAGTCTACTAGCATTTCTGCCACAGGCATGGAGTACTCATCTTTAGGGGTTGCAGTGTTTAAATCCCTAAAATCTATGCAAATTCTTAAAGAACCATTTTTCTTAATAACAGGTACTATATTTGCTAACCATTTGACATACCTTGTGGTTTTGATGAATTTGTAACGCAGCAACCTTTCGATCTCAGCTTTAATCTTCGTGAGAACCGCTGGTGCGAATCTTAT
This sequence comes from Vicia faba, assembly GCA_948472305.1. Lineage (NCBI taxonomy): Eukaryota > Viridiplantae > Streptophyta > Magnoliopsida > Fabales > Fabaceae > Vicia > Vicia faba. The sequence goes on along the minus strand of OX451736.1, from coordinate 1,266,502,450 downwards.
GGGAGTTTGTTTGATGGGCTTCTTGCCATCTTTGATTGGCAGTCTGTGTTCGACTAACTCCCTCTTTAAACTAGGCATTTCGTCATAATCCCATGCGAAGCAATCTTTGTTTTTCTTGAGGACTTCGATTACTTCCTGCTTGAGGCCTGGGCTAAGCTTTGCACTTATGTAGGTTATTCTTTTCGTTTTTTCATCCCCTAAGTTGACTTCTTCGAGTGGATCCTGTGCCAACATTTTGGCACCTGAGTCTATGGGGTCCCTTTCGAAGCCTAAGGGTTCTTTATCGTAGATGGCGTCCAACCTTTGATCCATCTCAAGTTCTTTGAAGGGTGAGCATTTCGAACCAACCCCACTTATTTCGTTCATCTTTACAGCTAATTTGTTTATTTCAGCCTCTAGGGCCGCTTTTGATTCGTTCTCAGCCATATAGGCCGAAATCCTTTCGAAAAAGGTGGACTCAGTCATGGATAAGGTTGTCGAAGTCCCAACCTGCTGGCCGTCTTTGTATAGTACTTTCGACTCCATCTTCTTCACTGATTATTGTTCTATCCCAATAAAGGCCATCATGGCGAAGGGTCATGTAGTAGTGGGCGTTTCTGGTTTCGTTGATCTCATCATTTGGAACACACGGAGCAATCTTTGCCAGATGTTTATCATAGTCCCTCTTGTCAACTAAATTGACTGTTGACATAAAGTAACTCTGGTCTGCTTCGATGTTTTCCACGATCCCATCATCTCTCCATATAACTAATCGCTGGTGCATTGACGAAGGAACTGCCCCTACGCCATGGATCCACTCCCTTCCCAACAATAAGTTGTAGTTGGCCTTAGCTTGGATCACCATAAACATGGTGGGACTATAGCTTGAGCCTATTGTCAATTCCAACTGGACCACTCCCAGTGTTTTGCCCACTTTCCCCTCATAATTGGACATAACCATATTATGGGGCTTGATGTCTCCTTCGCAGATCTCTAATCTTTTCAGCATGAAGTGGGGTATCAAATTGACTGCAACACCCCCATCCACTAGAACCTTATTCACACCATGGGCACCAACTTTTGCCCGAATAAATAGTGGCTTAAGATGGTTCTTCATAGCAGGTTCTGGACGTTCAAAGAACGCATTTTGCTCCTCGACAACCCCATTGTCCATCACATAGTAGCACACAGGCCTATGCTTCATCAAATCTGTGGTATCTTCTTCCTCATATTCATCAATTTCGGTTTCCTGCCCAAATTCACAGGGAAGCACAGATACCACGTTGCAGTTTAGGTTGAAACAAGACTCCCCCTCCGATTCGAAGTTATCTGTTATCATATCTTCGTCTTCCTCTGGGCATAGAGTGTATTCCTTTGGTTCATCTAGTTGCACTTCAGAGAAAAGCCTCCTATTAACTGGAGGTTTGTCTTCAGTTTGATTTTTTGGTTTGTTGGTGCTAGATTCACCTTGGTTCTTTGTTGAAGTGACCCCTTTGTTTGCCACAGCTTCCCTCTCAGCCTTTCGAATCCTTTGTTGCCTGCGCCACTGGGATCTCGACATGGGGTTCCTTCCTTTGTAGTTTTCTAATCTTACCTCTTCCCTTTTTGCTATGTTGAATTGCCTTCTGTATGTCATAGCATGGCGTGCATTTCGTTCGGTGTTTCTCCATCTGTCTTTGCCTTTGTCATTTTTGACTTGCAGCCATCTGTCGGTTGGCACTTCAGCAGGGAGTTTGAAAGTCACTCTTCGAGCAGCCTTGGGGTGAGGGCTATCAGGCCTTCGTTGTTTGTGTCTGCTGTCGAAACGTGGGCCCATCTGGACAGTTTCTTGATGGTTCCAGCAAGGGGCGAAGGGAATCGTTTCGAAGGCTCTGGCCATGCTTTGATCATATACGGCAGAACACCTTGGACAAATCAAGCACTTGGTTGCCCCTTTATAGCAGCGAAACACAAATTCCAGCAAACTTTCTCCAGCCTTAGGATAACACCTGAACAGCTGGTTATCCTGGCGCCAATTGTTGCCGATTCGAGCCCTCTGTACCCTCTCGAAATTCGCAGCGATTCTCTGATTGTAGAGGATGCTGCACCTAGGGCATAATATCATGCCTGTATCTCCCTTGTGACATGTCATGAGGTAATCCTTGAGACTAGCATCTCCAGCGTGATTATCCTCCATTTTATACTTCTCTTTTTCTAAGTATCTTTCTACCACCTCCATCTCAGAGCGAGGCCTCTCCATATCCACCATATTTACCTCAACATCTCCCCCCTTAGCTTCATCATCTCCCCATCCCGTGGGCTTTATATCTTCAATGTGGACCTTCGAACTCTCTGGGGCGGAATATTTGACCAAATAGTCAAATTTTCCACTGGGTTCCCCTAGAGTGTCCCATATTTCCTTCTGAGGGGAAGTTGGCTTCGTGATTTGGACTTTCTCCAATTCCAGCCTCAGGCCTTCAGTGACCTGTGTCAATTCTTGGTTTTGATTTTCCTGGCCTTCAGTAGCCTGGATTTCTTTTGCAACAACTAAAGGTGCTGCTTCAATCGAAGTCTCTGGTAGCTTCTGGACGTCTTCAATGACTTCCTTATCGACTTCGACCATCACCCAGCTTTCGTTTTCAGTACCTTTCTCTCCTATTGGGACATCAATTTGGTCAGCTTCCACCATGTTAATCTCTCCAATGCATGCAGGCTCGGAGTAGTTGGTATCTGCGACGTCCAAGGGATCTTCGTCCACTTTCATCTTTGCTTTATCAGCAAACTTCAGTCTACCATCTTTGATTGCATTCTGAATTAGGTCCCTGAAAAGAAAACACTGTGAGGTTTTGTGGCCTAGGAAACTATGATATTTGCAAAATCCTCTCTTCTTTCTTTGATCTAAAGGAGGTATTTTGACATTTGATGGCACAATGAGTTGGCCATCTTTAACAAGTAAGTCAAAAATCTCGTCACATTTAGTGACATCAAAGGTATAAACCTTCTTTGGGAATTTGTCACTTTTCTCATTTTCAACAATCTCTTTCCCTTTTGTGGGAACTAATAACTTGCAGAAGTAAGGTGGTGCCTGTTTTAATTCAGCAAGGTTGATTTCGACCTCTTCGAATTCGAATTCAGGATAATCTTCTGCTTCCTCAGTTCCAACATAGGAGATCCTTTCCTTCTTGTTATTTTTGAAGACTCTGGCCTTTTCGGCCTTTAGCCTTTCGACCTGTCGAACCCTATCGGCTAACTGAGCCATGTCCCTCAAATATTGAGTGTCTAGTTTCTTTCGAATAGAGTAATCCAAGCCACCAGCGACCATTTCGACTAACTCATGTTCTGGAACTACTGTGTAACATCTGGATTTCAAAAGCCTAAATCTATTCAGATAATCATCTATGGGTTCAGTGAACTTTCTCTTGACACTGGCTAATTCCTTCAAGCTTATTTTCGACTGTCCCATGTAAAATTGTTCATGGAATAATCTCTCCAAAAGAGCCCAAGTATCAATGGACCCAGGAGGCAAAGTGGTGAACCATGTGAAGGCGTTTTTAGTCAAGGAACTTGGGAAATATTTGATCCTAAGATCTTCATTATTGGCTATATCTCCCGCTTCGGTTAGATATCTGGCTATATGTTCGACTGTTGACTCATTGGTATCCCCAGCGAACTTTGTAAACTTAGGGACTTTATATCCCCTTGGCAAATCAGTATGCATTATGCAATCTAATATAGGAGAAGCATAATTTGGCCTTCTCATTCCTGTGTTGAGGCCATTCTGGGCCATGACTCTCTCTATCATGGTGGTTAGATTGTTTTCTGCCAAGATGTTATCGTTTCGAATTCTATGAACGACTGCATCAGCATCTTGATTTCGACCCACCATGACAACCCCCCTAGGTTGTTCTTCTCGAAACTCTGGGACTTCCATCCTTTCGACCCTTGCCCCTGGTTCCATAATTTCTCTTTGTGGGTCTGGGATTATTGGGGCTTCTAGCCTTTGTGCCCTTGCCCCCAAGTTAACTTCTTCTCTAGGTGGTCTATAAATTGGGTCGTTAGCAACTTGTTCCACAACAGGCATGTTTGCTCGAACTCCCGCCTGATTCTGCCTACGCCTTTCTGGGGGAGCAAAGAAATCTGCTATTCGACTCATGTTATCAGCGTTTTCTCTGTTTGTCACAGTCACATTTTGTACTATTGGGGCAAATATTTCCTGCATAGTTTGTGCTAACACCCCTATCATATTATGGTTACTGTCATCCATCAATTGCCTAAAAGCCAACTGGTTTTCTATGGTTAAAATAGGCATTGTGCTATAACCCACTGACCCTTGGTTATTTGTCAGAAACTGATTCTCCCCAGACCCAGACCCTAATTGTGGTGATGAGTTCGATGTGGAATTGTGTAAACCTACCATAAAGGATGTTGGCATTCCATAAGAGGAGTTTCTGGTTCTATTACCGTCGAAACCGGGTGGTCTAGTTAGTGGAGTGGCGAAATGGGATTGTGTCCCTGATGGTGGAACAAATCCCCCAGGATAACCAATGGTTCCAGTATTTCCTAAGATCGAACTATTAGTTGATATGCCACTTACTCCATTAGTGGCTATATTACTGGTTGAAGACGCAACTGACTGTGCATTCGAAGGGATCACATTAGATGTTCCTATCGAAGTGGACACATTAGTGCCTGTTGTATGTGGGGCATTTTGTTCCCCTTGTTGATTGTCAGAATTAGACATCTTGTTCAAACGTTTTCTTCTGGATAAGGGTTGGTTGCTGTTGGTTATTTTACCACTTTTTAGGTTCATAAAACAGCAAACTTCTTAGGTTCCAACGTTTTTATAATGGTTATGTCTCAACAATCTTTATTTCTAATGTCCAATGATTGGTCCCACCGGGTGTGCCAATTTGTTTCCAGTGATTTCTGGTAAAGAACCGCTAGTCTTCCAAACTATCGAATAAACTTACTGACTGTTATTCAATTTCTCTGGTAACTCGCAGGATCGACTAGATTGATCCTAGGACTTGTTGGTCATTAGGGTAACTCTCATGATCGAACAGGTATTCATGGTTGGTATTTAGAGTGTTGTGTAGGTGTTTGACTTATTTCGATTTCTCTCTTAAAGATCTAAAGGTGTAATCAAAATATATGTGCGCGAAACTAAATTGCATGAATAAATGTTAATTGTAAAGACATGTAAAACTGCATAAAAGATAAGTAAATGGCTTCGAAACGTAAAACAAAACAATTAATGTAAAAGATTCGAAATGCGAAGAAAGCGTTTTATGCAAGAAATCTGTAAAATGACTTTAAGTAAAAATAGGTGTTCGAAGGACAAAAACTTGAAGATAAAGGCATGAAAAGTATGACAGTTTTCTGAAATGTAAAGTATTTGAAATGGAAAAACAACATTTAAATGTAAGGCATCAATGAAAATATTTCGAATAAAAAGACTTTAAATGAGAAAACTTGTAAATGGTATTTGACAGAAAGCTAAAGGAAAGTACTGGAAATGATAAAGGGTTTTCATTAAATCATAAACATGTGGTGCTATCATACGTACATTGCTCTTGCATTCGTTTCCCTAGCCATGTGGTAATTTGAATGTTTACTGAGTATTTTGTACAAACAGATATGACACACGAAATCCTAATGCTAAGACTTCTATTTATACTACTTCGACCATAACGGTCTTGCTATAAGATTCTGCCACGTTCAGAACATGCAGAGCAATGCCTCTCTCTTGCTTCCACGTGTCTTCGAATGCTCCAGCGCATATATTTCAAATTTCGAACATCCCGCTTGCATTTGAATTTCAAATGTTTTGGCACTTCTTCGCTTCGAACGCACTTCTTTTAGACACAGCCTTGTTATCATTTCGAGACTTCTTTGGATATATTCCCATAATTGCCACTCGAAGCTCCAAGCTTTGATATGCTCATTCGAAACACTGCTTCTGCTATTTCGAAACATGACGCTTTGTTTCATTTCGATCGAAACGTCCAATTTGTTTGGCTTCTAATAATATTATCAAAATCTTCAGCCAACAGGTTCACACTTATTGATGAAGATGGAAACCCTAATTTGAGGTAGACTACCTTAGGAGAGAGTTTGTCTGGTCAAGTCTTGAACTTCCTTGAGCAATTTGGGGACCTCACTTGCCATGTGTTGAGAAATATGGGAGGGAAAATTTTAGGGTACAACACCTATAAATAGAGGGTCATCCCCCATTCATTCCCTCAAGCTTGGATAGCCAGAATCACCCTGCCAAACTTGTTCCATAACTCAAAATTATGCTACTTCGAAATCTGCTTTCAAGCCTTTTTCAATCCAATTTTTCCATCAATTCACATTCCTTGATCTTCCCTGAAGCTAAAAATATAATTACATTCAAGAATCGTGCCTTAGATTGCTCCATAGAAGTCCAGTTTCATAGCTCTATAACTCAACTCCAATAAGTAGATTCCTTCATCAATTCTTCAAAACTTTGATATCACTGTGATGCTCTCATTGCCCTGGTTCTAGTCGCAACACTTACTTTCATCTGGAAACTTGTTTTGACCACGAAATTTCAAATCCCTTTTCAAAACTTTCCTTCCAATTTGCTTGAGCTACAGTTTATATAAATTTGTCGCGAAGGTGTGGTTGTCTTTGTCTTGAAGAGACGAAGCAAATGGCATAAGTCTGAGCTTCTGATTTTACAATTTGAGAGACCTGTAATTCACATTGGCTGGAGGTTGAAGATGACCAACGTGTCATCTTCCAACCAATGATGGCACGCCACTTGTATTTTTTGAAATCTGATTTAATTAATGATTCAATGCATTATCCACTAAAGTCCATAACATGCACAGCGCGCCAGGTCCACTTGATCTGTTTACTAACGCGTTTTGACATTGATCAGATGGCCCCTATTTTTTTTTTATTTTCTTTTCTGATTTTTATATTTAATTGTTTTAAATTTCAAAAAATCATAGAAAATTTATTTTTAGTCCAAAAAATCTGAAAAAATTATGAAAAATATTTTTGATTTTTCTCTTTCTGATTTTTATTTTTTCACAATTTTATTTTGTGTTTTGGTATTTTTTTATAAATTTCCACTTTATTTGATTTGTTTTAAATGTTTAAAAATACTTTTATGCATTTTTAAATTCTGAAAAAAAATATGGAATGATTCAATGATATTGTGACAAATATTGGTGACCTCACTTATTTTTTATTTCTGACTTTGGTATTTTTTTAAATCATTTTTGGTTTATTTTACTCATTTCTTTTAATTTTAAAAATAGTTTCTGACTTTAAAAAATTACCAAAAAAATTATAAAAATATTTGAGTCCATTTCTGATTTTTCGATGGTCTTAATTTTTATTTCTTGGTTAATTTGAACATAGTTTATATTTTTATCCCTTATTTCTATTTTAAATATTTCTAAAACCTTTTTTTAATGTATATATTAAAATGCAATATTGTTTTTGTGATTATTTTCTGGCTAATCTTGGGTTGAATTTTTTATCATGAACTTTATTAACATCATTGGATCCATGGTGTTGAGTTTAACTCCACAAAAATGGATGAATGATTTTAATAATAGTTTGATTAAATTTTAATTCAAATGTGGCTTGTATATTCTTCCCCATCCCTCTCCATCTCATCCCTTTCTTATTGCACTAAGTGTTATTGGAGCATGATCTCTATATCATGTCTCAAAACAAATGGTGCATAAATTGCTATTGGCCGGCCTCAAAATAGGTGCGACTTCTACATAAGTCCACTTACGATTGCTTAATATAGCACTAAATTTTGTCCCGATTCGAATAAATGATCATTTGTGTCTCAAACCTATGTTTGAAAGCCCAAGAATGTTAATTTGATCTCTTTGATCCAATAACCTTGAGATTCATTGTGTAGAGGCTTTGTTTTTACCAATCCTCTAATGGATCTACAATACTTTTGGTCAATGCAGATCACTTAAACATCGTTGATCATTAAATGATACTTTTGAGGATCCTAAATGGATGATATACTTGACAAAAAGCAAATGCAACTTGTTGTGTGGAGGCTTTGGTTCTACCAATCCTCTAATGAGTTCTAAATGCAAGTTTCAAGATGATCATCCAACTAACCACTAATCACTAATAATTGATTTTACCCTTTGTTGTTACTTTATGCCCTTTTATTTTTTTTCATGCTTTATGCACCATTTACTTTAAGCATTACATTTCATGCTATCTTCATCTTTGCTCACTCGAGCCTTTTATTTTTTCTTCTAAGACACCTAATAATCAACATAAACCATAAAAACTTTAATGATACTTGGACTATTTGGTTAATATCCTTGGCATTATGGAGTATGGGTCTTCTTGGACTTAGGATTAGGAACCTTAGCCTATGTTGGAGACTTTGTAACCTTAATTGATATTTTGTCAGGAGTTCTTGAGGTTTACCTCAAGACATTGGGTTGTTTGTTTGTTTTGTGTGCATGTTATTGTGATTACATTCTTTGTTTGTAATCTGGAATTCACCCGCATACAGCGGTCACTCTGCCCAATTTTTGTGAAGACTTAATACATTTGAAGTTTGGTTATTTCAAGAGGTCTAGTATCTTTGCTTGCTTGGTTTCAATTCAAATAATGGAAATTCTATCTTGGCTCATAATGTCAAGTATTGACTTCTTGTTGGTTAGATGGTTCCTATCCCTAGCTTTTTACCTTATGCTTTAGGATAGTCTCTTCTTCTCCTCCCATCTTATTTAATTTCAAAAATCTTCTTCCTCCTTTTGAAAACTCCTCTTGTTTTAAAACTTGAACCACTTTCATAATAAACTTGGACTTAGGTCCATGCATTTTCAAAAACATTTTCATGAATAAACTTCAATCAACTTAATAATATTTTGACATCATTTTTTTGTGAGAAGACTAAAAGTTAATCAATATCATTTCAAATCATTTTTTCCACTTTGGCTTTCTTATTTTAAAACCTTTCTCAAAATATTAGACTCTTGTCAATCCTTGTAGTGATGCAAACAACTATACTTCTACAATATGTAGTGAAGAGAGATATTTTCCACTTGGGTGTGGAGTGAGGCATTGTTGATTTTAAAATCCAAGCCATATCCTCCACTTTGAGTGATGCAACTTCTCCTTTCTCATGATTATGGGTAGTAGGTATGTTTTCCACACGGACAATGACGATGATGTTTTATCTCATAAAAATTAACCAACACACTTACATTTTAAATTTTTTAAAGAGGAACTACGTGTACCCTGATCCCCTATTGCACGAAAAGGTGGTACGTAGGCACTAAAGGTTCGCAACCGCGGCGGGTGCAAAAACCATACAAATATATTTCTTTTCTCACCTCCACCATCCGTTTTTTTACACAACATTTCATAGCCAAAACATACAGATTTTACAAAGAGGTTTCTGCGGAGTATCGTAGATGTTTAGGGTGCTAATACCTTCCCTTTACATAACCAACTCCCTTAACTTGAATCTTTCCACCTCTTTTTGGGTTATTCTCTCTTTTCCCATTCCTTTGGAAACAATAAAGCATGGTGGCGATTTTATTTTAATTTGTACAAGTCTAGTCAATCCCATGGCTTAGTCTTAAACATTTCTACCGCTACAGAAAAAATGGCGACTTCACTGGGGAAAGATTGACCTCTTGTTGGTACATACCTATGTGGTTTGAGCCTATATTTATTTATATATATGTGTATATGCTATTGTTATTTATGTGTTATATGTTGAATATATGTTTATCTGGATTTTCCTGGTTTTCAAGGTGCTTGGTGATTACTCATAAGTCCTATACCCGGACTTGGGCAAACTTTAAGATAGGACGGGAGGTATAGTCATGTTAAATTTGAGGGAGTAATCCCAAAAAGGAGGCATGAGATCCCCCACTCAGTGGAGGCCCCTTTGACTGTAGTGTCGTTTACCGAGTAATCGGGAAGACGTACTGCTTTCGACCTGGGAGCTTGCTGAAGCTGAGAACCGTAGAATACCTAACCCATCTTGGCCTTTTAGGTGTAGTGCAGAAGCTATGATGGAGTAATGCGGAAATAGTTGTCACGCGATGTTACGCTCGGACGAGTCTTTCTTGAGAATATTACTAATTACTGAGTTAATCGGAAAGTTGGTAATATCCGAAGGAAGGATGTAGACTATGGGAACCACTAGAACCTTGTTCGACAAGTGATAAATTTTAGACCAATACCTTATGGGTAGTACCTTCGACCTCATGCTCGTGACGTTAAACCTATGAACCCTATATGTGTGATCTTGTGTGTGATTGATGCATCATGCATCCATGCACGCATAATCATCTTTTGAAGAGATCTTATTTCAAGGGACTTAAAAGTTGACCATTTGTGAATATCTCAGGTGCTTTTTAACCATGGATTATGGAAAGAGAAAGACCGGGAAGTACAGTTTCAAGGATCCCATGATAGATGAGTTGATCAGTCTAATTCCCAAGATTGAGTGTTCTACAGATTTTTGGAAGAAGTATGGATCTATCATTCCTCTCATGAAGTTGAAGATGAAGGAGGGTATTCTCTCAACCTTGGTCTAGTTCTATGATCTGATGTATCATTGCTTTACTTTTCCCGACTATCAATTGATGCCTACACTATAGGAGTATTCTTATCTATTGGATTTACCTGTTACCAATCGTATTCCTTTTACTGGCTTGGAGGATGAGCCAAAATCATAGGAGATTGCTGCTTTGATCCATCTGGGGAAGTCTGAGGTTGAAGCCCATATGACTACTAAAGGAGGGATTAGAGGATTACCAGCTCAGTTCTTATTGGAGAAAGCTTGCTACTTTTCCAGGATGAAGAGTACAGTCGCTTTTGAGGCCATCTTTGCTCTACTTACTTACGGGTTGTTCTTATTTCCTAATGTGGACAAGTTTGTTGACATTAATGCTATCAGGATCTTCATGATAGGAAACCCAGTTCCTACATTGTTAGGTGATGCTTATTACTCTATTCATCTTCGGAATTCTTACCATGGGGGGATGATTATCTGTTGCACGACTCTGTTGTACCGGTGGTTTATCTCTCATATGCCTCAGTCTGATGCTTTTTGGGATGTCAAGAAGGAACCCCGTTGGGCTCCTAAGATCATGACACTTACTCACTCGAATATTGATTGGTATCATCGAGCTTAGCATGATATAGAGATTATTGACAGTTGTGGTAGTTTCCTCAATGTACCTCTTCTTGGTACAAAGGGAGGAATTAACTATAACCTTGTTCTTGCACGACGACAACTCGGTTATCTGATGAGGGATAAACCAAATAGTATTCATTTGAGTAGTTTCTTTCTGAAGGAGGGATAAGACCATAGGGAAGCTAGGGAGCAGATTGTGAAGGTCTAGTGTCACATTCATAAGAAGAGTAGGAAGGATTTGGGACCTAGGGGTGTTGTTTCTTTGAAGTCGTATCTGCAGTGGGTCCAGACGAGAGCCATTCAGTTGAAGATGTCGTATTCCCGGGAAACACCTATGCCTGATTTGTTTGTGAAAACCACTCCTCCCCTATTAGATGATCTAGAAGAGCTGCAACTTGCTTTGGTCAATATGCAACAGGAAAAAGACGCTTGGAAGAATAAGTTCCAAACTTTAGAGATTTCCTATAGAGCGAATTTGAAGGAGAAAGACGACTTGATTGAGATTCTTGAGAGACGGGCTGTAGAGACCATGGAGAGGCAATGGGGTTTATTTTCTCCTAAGCCTCAGTCAGATGCCATTTTCTTACTCCCTGATTCAGGTGATTGGAATGAGGTTGCCACCAGATATGCGGAACAAAACCAGAGGTTGAAGGCTCAGGTTTCCAGGCTCATAGGAAAGCGCCAGCGTATAGAGTGATCTCCATCAGCTTTACTTCTCAGGGTTTTAGATTTTATTTCCATCTTGTACTTGGGATCATTGAAACTTGTAATCTATTTTGGAGTTGTTATAATAATTTTTTTTCCAGTATTTTAAATGCGTTATTACTTTGATATTTGCAATATGTCCATAAATTTTAAATCCCTTGAAATATTAAATAATAAAAAAAAATCATGTGCATTGCATATCATGCATCATATTGCACATATTTCTTGCATTTGTTATGCATTTCTAGGTGTCTTACCAAGCTTCTTTACTTTATTCAGCAAGCTGACTCATCACTACAACACTCGGGCTAATTTCAGAAAGAAGATGGATAACTTAGAACAAGAGAATTGCGAGCTGCGCGAGGAGGTTTCTGCTTTGAAGGCCGGCATGGCCAATCTTAATGCTCTGATGGAATCTCTGGTGGCTGCTCAGAATCAGCCACCGAGTGTTCAACCTCAGCCAACAAGGGTTACTACTGAAGTTCCGGCTGTTCCGGTATCTGCTACTCCAACTGTTGTTCAAAATCGCATGCCTCAAGGTTACCCTTGGGGAATGCCAGAGAATTTTGCGCCTGAAAGTTTCAAACTTGGTCCTCAAGATACTCCAATTGTTCATACTATTGTTACTATGGCACCTCCTCTGGTGCATGCTGCTCCTACTGCACCTCCTTTGGTGAATATGGTTCCGTTTGTTAACGATGATGTGTGTCGTCCTTTCCCTCCACCGAGTGAAAACTTGGGTCTTTATGACATAATGAATGATTTTCAAGAGTAATTCGACAGGATGCAGAGGGAGATGAAGGCCCTCAGGGGAAAAGAGTTATTCGAGAAGAATGTGAATGAGTTATGCTTGGTCCCGAATGTTAAGATACCTGCTAAGTTTAAGGTCCCGGAGTTTGAGAAGTACAAGGGCAACACTTGCCCCCGTGCTCATCTGGTGATGTATGTATGGAGAATGTCTACCCATACTGATGATCAGCGTCTGCTTATTCACTTTTTTCAGGATAGTTTGACCGGTGTTGCACTGAAGTGGTATATGAGTTTGGACAGTGTTAACATCCATACTTTCAATGATTTGGGAGAAGCGTTCATCAAACAATACAAGTACAACATGGACATGGAGCCTGATCGTGATCAACTCAGGGCCATGGTTCAGAAAGACAGGGAATCATTCAAAGAATATGCATAGAGATGGCGTGAGGTAGCCGCCCAAGTGATTCCTCCCATGGAAGAGAAGGAGATGACTAAGATTTTCTTGAAAACTCTGGGTGCTTTCTACTACGAGAGGATGGTAGCAAGTGTGCCAAGTGACTTTACTGAAATGGTAGGAATTGGTTCCGCTTAGAAGAGGTTGTAAGAGAGGCACGTTTAACGAAAAGTGAAGGATCTGAAGGTGCAAAGAAGCCATCTTATGGGTTTACCAAGAAGAAGGAAGGGGATGTGAATGCTGTTATGCAAGAGAGGAGGGTTAATACTCCTAGAAGGAATTATCAGCGTCATTAGCAAGTCGCCTCAGTTACTCAAGTTATGGGTGTGGCTCCAACTACCGTTGCTTATCAGAGACCATCCCAGCAGGGGAATCAAGGGTATAATCAGAGAAGGGAGAGTTATGAACATATTCCTATGAGCTATACAGAGTTACTACCAGCATTGATTCAGAAGAAGTTGGTTCAGACCCGACCACCTCCCGCTGTACCATCACCATTGCCTTGGTATTACAAGGCAGACCAAACATGTGCTTTTCATCAAGGAGCACTAGGGCATAATATTGAGAATTATTATCCTTTGAAGACCGAGGTGCAGAAATTGGTGAAGTCTGGTATTCTATCTTTCAAGGATGTGGGCCCTAATGTGAAAGACAATCCTCTACCCAAGCATGGAGGAGTAAATGTTGTGAATATGGTGGACGGTTGTCCAGGCGACTTCCAAAATTTTGATATTAATCTGGTTAGAGGAGATTTGGTGAAAATGCATGCAGACCTTTGTGAATTTAGCTACTATACGCATAACCATTCCAGGTTGTGCTATTTGTAGTACAAACATACAGGGTTGCGATAAGATAAAGAATGATTTACAGGAGATGATGGATGAGGGCCTCATCCATATAATCAGTCCTAGGGAAGAGTATGAAGAGGAGGTTAATATGGTTTCTAGATGTCCTGTAGAATTCATAATTTTTGATGTAGAGTATATGAATGAGGACCTTGTGCAATTGCATGCTACTTTCTGCCATATGTTTGGTCAGGTAGAACACTAGTATGGGTCTTGCCGAATTTGCTGTCGGGACTCCCGAGTATGTTCAATCATGAAGAAAGGTGTTCAGTTGTTGTTAGATAATGGAACTATCAAGGTTACAGGTCAAAGGGATGATTAACATGAAGTTGATTTAATTAAGGTTTGTTTGACTGAAGAAGAGTCTGATGAAGAGTATGCCTCTGCAGATGAGTATTTCTCCTCAGATGAGGATTTGTTTTCCAGAAATGACTCAATAATGACTGATTCTGTTGAAGAAGGGGTAAACGTCATTGTACCTTGTTTTGGGGCACCCGCCCATCTTGAGGTTGAATATTATTGCAAGCCAGTTGTTACCCCATTGGTGATTAGTTTGTCGGGTCCTATCCCCTATGAGTCAGATAAGGCTGCGCCCTACAAATACAACGCTACAATCTTAGAGGATGGAGTGGAAATTCCCATCCAGCCAATGCCTGATGTTGGAAATATTGCTGAAAATAGCAGGGTGACCCACAGCGGTCGTGTGTTTGCACCAGTTATTCGAGGAGATGTTAGTGCTGGAAAGAAAATTGCTGAGAATGTTGAACCCAAGAAGGTTACGGGTGAGACTAGTAGGGCTATGTTAGAGAAAGAAGTGGATGATATTTTGAAGATAATCAAGATGAGCGACTACAGAATTGTAGATCATCTACTGCAGACTCCTTCAAAAATATCTATCTTGGCTTTATTGATGAACTCATCTGCTCACAGAGAATCCTTGATGAGGGTATTGGACCAAGCTTTTGTGGAGAGTGATATGCCAATAGACCAATTCAGTAGCGTAATAGGGAACATTACGTCATGTAATAACTTGAGTTTCTACGATGATGAATTGCCAGATGAAGGAAGGAATCATAACCTGGCCCTCCATATCTCTATGAATTGCAAGAATGATTCACTATCCAATGTGCTTATTGATAATGGATCCGCTTTGAATGTTATACTGAGGAGCACTCTTATGAAGTTGAAATATCAAGGAACGTCTATGCGCCAGAGTGGCATCATTGTGAAAGCGTTTGATGGATCAAGGAAATCTGTTATTGGTGAAGTGGACTTGCCTATTCATATAGGACCACATTTGTTTTAGATAACTTTCCAGGTCATGGACATTGTTCCCGCTTATAGCTGTTTGTTGGGACGACCATGGATTCATAAGGCAGGGGCTGTCACTTTGACTTTACACCAGAAACTGAAATTTGTACGTGAAGGGAAAATAGTAATCATAAATGGGGAACAAGCATTATTGATATCTCATTTTTCCTCTTTCAGCATTGTGGAGGCGGATGAAGATGCTATTGGAACCCAGTTCTAAGCCTTATCCATTGACAACATAAGAGGAAATGAGAATTCCATGGTTTCGCTTAAGGATGTGCAACAAGTTGTGCAAAAGGGTCATAGTGAGGTATGGGGACAGATTATGGATCCACCTGTAAACAAGAACAGAGCTGGCTTGGGGTTCTATTTAAAGAATGACAAAGGTAAGAGCATGAAGCTGAAGTCTGCTGGAAGCAAGTATCAAGGCATCTTTCGTAGCAGGGGTTATCTTCATCCAACTGTTTCCGGGATTAATGCCATTGTGGAAGATGAAGCAGAGCACGAAATGCCGAATTATGTGACGCACGGAGTTAGGGTTCAAGATTGGATCACCATTGATGTTCCCTCTTGCATACATGTTTCAAAGTAATTTGTTTTGTTAATATTTTTGAAAATCTTTCACTCTGCCCAAGGTGGAAGTATTAATGTTGTAGGGCTTATCTGTTTGCTGTGACTTTTAAAATCAATAATAAAAGTTGTCTTTGTTTCCCAAATTGTGTCTTTATTTTCTGCTTTTTCTTGGAAAATGGTAATCAGAAAAAACCCTTCAAAATAAATAATAATTGAAATTCAATCTGCATGATCACTTGTTATATGTGTCAGTTTCTAAAAGCAATCATAAATCATATGTGCAGATTAATTAAAAAGCCCGTTGAATACAATGACCCTGCACCCTCTCCCAACTTTGAATGTCTTGTGTATGGGGCCGAAGAAGAAGACTATGATGAGATTCTAGAAGAGGTCTCACGGTTGCTTGAGCACAAGGAAAATACCATTCATCCATATAAAGAGCCATTGGAAGTGATCAATTTGGGTTTAGAAGAATATTCGAAAGAAGTCAAGATTGGAGCATCGCTGCATCCTGATGTGAAGAGCAGGTTGATTGAGCTGTTGAAAGAGTATGTGGATATTTTTGCTTGGTCTTACCAAGATATGCCTGGTCTAGATACAGAAATTGTGAAGCACCGTTTACCATTGAAACCAGAGTGTCCGCCAATCAAATAGAAGTTGAGAAGAACTCACCCAGATATGGTAGTAAAGATCAAAGAGGAGGTTCTAAAGCAGATTAATGCTGGTTTTCTTGTGACGTCAGTGTATCCTTAATGGATTTCCAATATTGTCCCAGTCCGCATGTGCGTAGATTACAGAGATCTAAATAAAGCTAGTCCAAAAGATGATTTTCCATTGCCACACATTGATATGTTAGTGGATAGCACAACAAAATTCAATGTTTTCTTGTTCATGGACGGATTTTATGGTTATAATCAAATAAGAATGGCTCCGGAGGACATAGAGAAAACAACGTTTATCATACCCTGGGGAACATTCTGTTACAGAGTGATGCCCTTCGGGTTGAAGAACGCTGGTGCAACGTACCAGAGGGATATGACAAACCTATTCCATGATCTGATGCACAAGGAAATCGAGGTATATATTGATGATATGATTTCTAAATCCCATACTGAAGAAGGGTATGTAGAAGATTTGTCGAAGTTGTTTCAGCGTTTGAGGAAGTATCGTCTCCGCTTGAATCTAAATAAATGCATCTTCGGTGTTCGATCAGGAAAATTATTGGGTTTCATTGTTAGCCAGAAAGGAATTGAAGTTGACCCTGATAAAGTTAAAGCAATTCAAGAGATGCCAGCGCTAAGAATTGAAAAGCAAGTTAGAGGGTTCCTCGGGCGTTTGAATTATATTTCCAGATTCATTTACCACATGACTGTAACATGTGAACCGATCTTTAAGTTGTTAAAGAAAGATCAAGGTTGTGTGTGGATGGATGACTGCCAAAAGGAATTTGAAAGTATTAAAGAATATCTGCTTGAACCTCCTATATTGCTCCCTCCTGTCAAAGGAAGACCGTTGATTATGTATCTGATAGTGTTAGATAAATCCATGGGTTGTATTCTGGGACAACAAGATGAAATAGGGAAGAAAGAGTATGCCATTTATTATCTCAGTAAAAAGTTTACTGATTGTGATTCGCGGTATTCCATGCTAGAAAAGACATGTTGTGCTCTAGCCTGGGCGACGAAACACACTACTTGGTTGATCTCCAAAATGGATTCAATCAAGTATATTTTTGAAAAGCCTGCTCTTACTGGAAGAATTTCCCGCTGGAATATGTTGCTATCTGAATATGATATTAAATACTACACTCAAAAAGCTATTAAAAGCAATGTGTTGGCAGATTATCTTGCTCACCAACCAGTGGAGGATCATCAGTCTGTAGAGTATGAATTCCCCGATGAGGATGTGATGTTCCTGAAAGTGAAAGATTGTGATGAACCATTGCCCGAGGAAGGTCCTGACCCTGAATCTCATTGGAGTATGATATTTGATGGAGCTATGAATGCTTATGGTAAAGGAATTGGTGTTGTGATTGTCACTCCACATGGATCACACATTCCTTTTACTGCAAGGTTGACATTTGATTGTACTAATAATATGGCAGAATATGAGGCTTGCATCATGGGTCTCGAAGAAGCTATTGATCTCAGAATTAAAATTCTAGATGTGTATGGTGATTCAGCTTTGGTAATAAACCAGATTAAAGGAGAATGGGATACTTGTCACCCCGGCTTGATCCCTTACAAATATTATGCTAGAAGGTTGTCACCCTTCTTTAATAAAGATGAATTCCATCATATTCCAAGAGATGAAAATCAAATGGCGGATGCTCTGGCAACTCTGGCTTCTATGTATCAAATAAATACTTGGAATGATATACCTCAAATTATGGTTTAGTGACTGGATAGGCCCACTCATGTGTTTACAATAGAGGAGGTAGCAGATGAGAAGCCTTGGTATTATGATATCAAGCATTTTCTCCAGACTCGGGAATACCCTATTGGTGCTTCGAATAAAGATAGAAAGACATTGAGAAGATTGGCAAGCAATTTCTTCCTTAGTGAAAATGTGTTGTATAAGAGAAATTATGACATGGTCTTGCTCAGATGCGTGGATAGACACGAAGCAGACATGCTGATGCATGAGATTCATGAAGGTTCATTTGGCACTCATGCCAATGGACATTCGATGGCTAAAAAGACGCTAAGGGCAGGTTACTATTGGCTGACAATGGAATCTGATTGTTACAAGTTTGCAAAGAAGTGTCATAAATGCCAGATTTATGCAGATAAGGTCCATGTGCCTCAGACACTTTTCAATGCGATTTCCTCCCTGTGGCCTTTCTCCATGTGGGGTATTAAGATGATTGGGATGATAGAACCCGAAGCTTCAAATGGACACCGTTTCATCTTGGTAGCAATTGATTACTTCACCAAGTGGGTGGAGGCTGCTTCATATGCTAATGTTACTAAGCAGGTGGTTGTTCACTTCATCAAGAATAATCTTATATGTCGATATGGTGTGCCGAGAAGAATTATCACCGACAATGGCTCGAATCTGAACAATAAAATGATGACAGAACTGTGTGAAGAATTCAAGATTGTCCATCATAATTCCTCTCTGTACAGGCCAAAGATGAATGGGGCTGTTGAAGCTGCTAATAAGAATATCAAGAAGATCATCCAGAAGATGGTTGTTACTTATAAGGATTGGCATGAAATGCTCCCTTTTGCTTTGCTTGGATATCGAACATCTGCCCGCACCTCAACAGGAGCAACCCCATTTACCCTTGTGTATGGAATGGAAGTTGTACTCCCAGTCGAGGTTGAGATCCCCTCTTTGCTTGTGATAATGGAAACCAAGTTGACAATGGCTGAATGGGTCCAGAACAGGTTTGACCAATTGAATTTGATCGAAGAAAAGAGAACGATAGCTTTGTGTCATGGACAGTTATATTAGAAGAGAATGAAGAAAGCTTTTGATAAGAAGGTCAAGCATCGTGAATTCATAGAAGGCGACCTCGTGCTCAGGAAGATCATGTCTTTCAACACTGATTCTAGGAGCAAGTGGACTCCCAATTTTAAAGGCCCATATGTTGTCAAGAAAGCCTTCTCTAGCAGTGCATTAATTCTTGAAACTATGGATGGCGAGGAGTTCCCACGTCCCATGAATGCTGATGCAATCAAGAAATACTTTGCCTAAAGAAATAAAAGAACATCTCGCTAAGTTGAAAACCCGAAAGGGAGGCTTAGGCAAAAAAGGAGCGTCTCGGTAGGCCGAAAACCCGAAAGGGCGGTCTAGGTAAAAATTAGAGACATAAATAGAATAAATTTCCTGCTAAGTTGAAAACCCGCAAGGGCAGCTTAGGCAAAAGTTAGGGGCTTTCTTGGAAAGTAACTACATCAAATAAGACTTGATTGTTGGAGCAACAATCTTCTTGGATCCTCATCATACTTCAACAGAAGCTGCTGCTCAGGATTTCAGAAGTTGTTAAAGAGGATAGTGGTCATTGTATCTCAATGTATCTTTTCCATTATATATTACCATTTTCTGAACTTTGTAATCATCCATGGAGTCTCGACATTCGCAGACTACCATTCTATTAATGAAATTTGAGCTTTTACCCAATTCTTTGTAGTTCTTATTTTATTCAGCTAGCAAAGGCTCCATTTATTATTGATAATAACTTTCAAAGCAAAAAGATTAAATTACAAAATTGATTTTCAAAAAGAATTTACAATTTACTGTTACTTTAAAATTTGTGACGCAATAGGAAAACAAAAGTGGTGATCCCAGGAATGGGCGGACTCCAGTTGTTTTGAGAAGTTATGTTTCCCGGGGAAGTTTTTCTCAGGATGTTCTCGCTATATTGGGTTTGTGACTCCAGTGTCCCCGGTTAAGTTGTGGTTCATTTATCCTCTTTTCCAAGTTTACACGATATGAATATTCAATCCCAGTTTCCTCCAGTAAAGTTTTTCGTTTGTTTAATAGAGGTTCTTTCTACCCAGAGAAGTTGGTACAATAACTACTCTTGAAGAATGAAGGTCTCTGGTTTCTCTAGTGAAGAATGTATATTGGTTTTCTCTTTGAGAATGTGGTGTTAACCTCCCCAGTGAAATCAGCGCGAAAGCCCCAGTTAATGGCTTGATGATAGGACATTGTACGCCTTAACAAAGTTTGTGTGCTTCCTCTTTCAGAATGGTCATGAATTCCCCAGTGAATGTTTTGACAATTTTATGACCGTATGCTCTACTTGAAATTGATTTTTAAAAATCCCCAGTAGAAGCATTACTTTTAAAAATATTTGATTTCTCGCTAAAGTCTGAGTGCTACACCTGGTAAAGCCTGGAGAAGGATGTTGTATCTCTGTATTTGTACTGTTTGGTCACATGTTTTGTTTACTTCCAGATTACGCTTCTCCCCAGTAAAGTTAAACCAGGAAATATGTTAGGTTATGTTTCCTCAGCTGGCTCTTACTTTTTCTTGGATTGTTCATCTTGAATGTAATTTCATCGAGTGTTGATTGTGCCCGAGGTGGTTTTTCCTGGTTACTCCCAGTGTTGTATATCTGTTTTGTCACCATACATACGACAATACTCATACATTCATACATACATCATGCATAGCTAAAATTGGCAAATCATTGTTCATTAACATTTTTTAATATTTTGTTGACATAACACCCTGTTTTGAAGAGTTACGTTGTCCTCTCTTCAATAGAGTGTTGGCCTTAAGCAGAAAGCGTATACTCTTTCAATTTCCCCACTAAGTTATCCCTCGTGGAAGATTTTTGCTTTAGCCTTCCTGTACAGCTCCTTGTTTGGATGGATTTGGTTTTCCCTCTTGAGTTTATTTCTCAAAGAATGTATTTTGGTTGATTGTTTCATTCCAGTTTATTTCTGGTTTGAATCTTTGGTTCCATAACAATATTATTTACTTTGGATTTCTGAAAGCTTCGAGTTTTGGTTTGTGCATTTATTTTGCACGAGAAGACTTTATCTCCTTAGCAAGAATATAGTGGCATTTCCCCAGAAAGTCATATTTCTTTCCCCAGGAAGCCATATTTCTCTCCCCAGGAAGTCATATTTCTTTCCTCAGGAATCCATATTTCTCTCCTCAGAAAGTAATTTCTTTTTACAATCCTCCATGACAACAAGTAGCAGGTCTCTTTATTTGAGCAACTTGTGCTTCCTTGTAAAAGTCGACGTAACTTTTTTTTTGCTATCTCCTCTATGAGTGGATAGTTTGCAGTCCGTTGTCAATTTACGCCAGAGGGTGGCAAGAATTTCAAATTCGCAGAGATAGTTTGTTGTGAAATCTTTGCAGGTGATAGTCTCTTTATTTGAGACAATTTATATTACCTTTTCCAAGTAGAGTGCCTCGGTTAAAGAAGAAGTTGAGACCCTTTCTAGGTGAAATGCCAGAATTTTGGGGAAACTTGTTATCCTTTTGCTACCTTCAGTGAACGTTGGTAGTTCATCGTCAGTGAACGGTGGTGCTATGATATATTTTCTCTCTACCTTCAGTGAAACTTGGTAGGTCACCTTCAGTGAAAGTTGGTGATTGTTATCTTTTTGCTACCTTCAGTGGAAGTTGGTAGTTCATCATCAGTGAATGGTGATTCTATGATATTCTCTTTCTACCTTCAGTGAAAGTTGGTAGGTCACCTTCAGTGAAAGTTGGTGATTGTTATGGTTTTGCTACCTTCAATGAATGTTGGTAGTTCATCATCAGTGAATGGCGGTGCTATGATATATTTTCTCTCTACCTTCAGTGAAAGTGGGTAGGTCACCTTCAGTGAAAGTTGGTGATTGTTATCTTTTTGCTACCTTCAATGAACGTTGGTAGTTCATCGTCAGTGAACAGTGATGCTATGATATTCTCTTTCTACCTTCAGTGAAAGTTGGTAGGTCACCTTCAGTGAAAGTTGGTGATTGTTATCTTTTTGCTACCTTCAGTGAACGTTGGTAGTTCATCGTCAGTGAACGGCGGTGCTATGATATATTTTATCTCCACCTTCAGTGAAAATTGGTAGGTCACCTTCAGTGAAAGTTGGTGATTGTTATCTTTTTGCTACCTTCAGTGAACGTTGGTAGTTCATCATCAGTGAACGGCGGTGCTATGATATATTTTCTCTCTACCTTCAGTGAAAGTTGGTAGGTCACCTTCAGTGAAAGTTGGTGATTTTTATCTTTTTGCTACCTACAGTGAACATTGTGTTGCGACTGGTTTTTAAATCAAGAGTCGCCACAATTATTTTTTATCATAGGGAAGGGAACCTAACAAAAAACCCTAATTTACAGACATAGATTCTAGGTTACGGACTCAATTAGACGAAAGGAAGGTATTAGGCACCTTTCATCCACCTTGTTCACAAGGATATTAGCCCTAGGTTTAGGTTTGGGGTAAACAGTGTTTTAAATTTTAATTAGCAAGACTCGCCACGATTTTAGATTGCATGCCTACATATCCTCTTATGAGGAATCAGAGTCCCAATTCATAGTTCGTATGGGTTGGTGTCTTTTATGGGTTTGCAAACATATTTTGAATCACTTCGCACTCGGTCGGGAGTAGTGATTGCGGAAATTTTGACTGAGAATGCAGTAAGTCGAAATTGATTTGAAACCCATTTGCGAAAAAGACTGTTGATTAGCTTAGCTCATTGCGAAAAGTAGTTTGAGATTTGTTGGTGTTTTTTATTGTAAAATTGCGAAAAGTCTTGATTAGTGCATGATAAAAATATTTTAATGCAAATAATATGTAAGATGGTATATGTAATTTTAACCTAGAAAATAATTTATTTTGGTAGTATTATAACATTTACATATAATAAATAATAATGATATTTAAAATATGGTAATAAAAATTAATAATAATAATTACAATTATTAATAAAAGGGAATAAATAATTAATAAAATATAATGTATATAAAAAATGATATAAAAAAGAAAATAATACAAAATAATTAATTATTTTAAATA
Source organism: Vicia faba (assembly GCA_948472305.1). NCBI lineage: Eukaryota > Viridiplantae > Streptophyta > Magnoliopsida > Fabales > Fabaceae > Vicia > Vicia faba. Next base: position 1,266,479,187 of record OX451736.1, on the reverse strand, counting down.
AACCTGGGGGGTGCATTTTCAGTTATGAAGTAAATAATGGGGGGTGCTGAAAGTAGACTGGCTAAGCCCAAAACAATCCAAACAAAGGGGGGTGCACGCTGTTGTTTTATTTTAGCAATAAGGCAGGAGGGGGGTGTCCATAGCAATTGGGTTGGGCCCAACATGAATGTTGAAGGATACGGGTTGATCGTGTGCAGTGAGGCGCATGGTAGCTATTACGAAACTTGGCCTAATGGACGTTTGATGAAAATCCAGTGGATAACAAGCGAGGGAGTGTGATAGTTACTATAGGAGTGCTAACATAGGATTGCAACGGATATTAATAGTTTGTTTTAATTTTCATTTCAGTATTGTTGAATAATCTATATTCTCTCTCTTAACCACTCAAACCCTTCACTCTTTTCTCTTTCACCATATCCCTTTCCTCTCACCTTCACAAACCCTAGATCCTTATTCCTTCCTTCCGCCCTAACCTTACAGCAACCGCGGCACCGCAACCAAACCTTTCCCAATCCCCCCAATCAACAGTAAGAAAAACAAAGCAAAAAACTAAAGTTACCCTTCACGATATAACTGTCTAGCTTATGAGTTATGAAGCTAAATCCTCTTCCTCTTTTTGTTCACAGGTTGTGGTATAACTGTCTAGCAAAACATTTTCTTAATAAAGAAATATAATTTTTTATTGAAATAACAAGAATTTTTTTGATAATGATGCTTTTTTTTCTAAAATAAAACAGCAACATCAAATGGGCTGCTGAACCACAATGGGCCTGTAGTTCTGTATCTTACCTCACTGTTGTACCCCAAAATTTGCCCTCTCATGTTTCCCAAAGTCTTCCCCCTGCATGGTTGATCACAAACTTTTGCCTAAGGAAAAGGAAAATTTTTGAGTGGTGCTTTAAGTACATTTCGATTGACATTCTGAGAGACCCTTCAATTGGTGTTTTGAAGGAGCCTTTCGATTGGCCTTCTGTCAAGCTCTTTCGATTGGCATTCTGAAATACCCTTCGATTGGTGTTCTGAAGGAGCCTTTCGATTGGCATTCTGTCAAGCTCTTTCGATTGGCATTCTGGACAAGCGCTTCGATTTGCATTCTGGAAGACCCTTCGATTGATGTTCTAAAGGAGCCTTTCGATTGACATTCTGGACAAGCCTTTCGATTGGCATTATGGACAAGTACTTCGATTGGCATTATAACTATGTCCTTCGATTGCAATTCCAAAAAGGTCCATTCGAAGAAGCATTCAAAGGGTCCATTCGAAGAAGCTTTGGAAAGCATTCGAAGGAGGCCATCAACCCATTCGAAAGGGAGAATTCGAAGGCCAGTTACATGTCATTCAAAATTCAAAAAGGGACAGGATCCCATGTGTTTAACCAACGTTACAAACTCTCATTCATGGCTTTCAAACACATAATTAACGTTACAAATCCTCATTCATGGATGTCAAACACATAATCAAAGTCATTTAAACCTTTGTCTTCCTGTCCCCTCCACCCCCTCTATATAAAGAAATCACAAATGTTGCAAAGACACAGGAAAAATATACAAAAAATAAAGAACTTGGAGATACACTGCCAGCACTTCCAGGAATCCATACCCAATCCATGCATAAGCCAAAGCTGCCACCCAGCGAACACCTCCACCCTCAGAACTACAGATCGAAGCACCTCTATTTTGTAAAAAAGAATCTAATCTCAAACTCATTTTTAAATTCATTTTGATTGCATATTCATATTATTACTGCTGTTTGTGAATGATTTAATGTGCTACATATAAGCTACAGCGCAGAGATGAGATTGTGCCATTGCTTGGGCATAATCTGAGCCTTTCCTTCGAATCCCATGATAAAATAAACCCAGACCCAGATTCAGTAGGTGCGAATAGGGAGGAGATTCGAACCAGGGGGGTAAAATCCCCCCTGGACCTTTAACATGTGTTTCGTTTTGCAGGAACTACATCATCAGATTCCTGTTCAGAGTTTCGAAGCTCAGCAGTTTGGCTTCGAACTGGACCCAGGACTTCCAGATCGAAGGATGACATGTCCAAATCGAACACCCTCAGAGTGCATCCCCTCATGCACCTTCGATCCAGCCTCTTCACTGGGTCGAAAGACAGTCTGCACCTCTTTCGACCCAAACTTCCAGAATTATATTTTTTCTTGTTTTGCTGCCTGGCCCATTTGTACTTTGTTTACTTTGTTTTTGTTTATTTATTTTAGTTTGTTTTTTTTAATCAACATAAAAATCATAAAAAATAAATAACTTAGAATTAGGATTTAATTTAGTTAATTACTTTAATTTACTTTCTTCAATTTTAAAATCAGTAGACTTAGGATTTATTTGAATTCAATCCTTTTCATAAACAAAAAAATGCACAAATATTAGGTATGTTTTAGAGTTAATTTTAATCAGTTTTTTTTAATTAATTAAATTTGACCAATTGAACATTTAGCATTTTCCCAAAAATAGAATAAAACAACAAAAAGATCATATGCTTAGGATTTTTAAGATTCACGCGCGTTTATTTTTATTGTAACTGCTTTATTCCCCCATATTTTGGACATGTAAATAATCCCTCTCCCCGAAGCCTTGTAATAGCGTAGGATTTATAATTTCTGCACTTTAAATTCTTGTACATATATTAACTGCTTAGATGTATGCTAACTAGGATTGTATGGCAAGATCTAAAAACAAATGGTAGAACACCTAAAAATACAAAGATGATATAAACTGAAAATTGACACACTTGCACATGCCACTCCTAGGGTACACCTCACTTGGTTGCCTCAAATGTGGTCATTAAGTATAGGATGTTTTAGAGGTCGTCCTTCTATCCCAAGATCATAAGTTGCCTCGAAATGGTTGCCTCGATAAAAATGATCTAAGACATTAGGATTACCACTAAAGCGTCCTAACGTTGCTTTAGTGACCACACGTCCCATAAATCGAATTGATCCGAAAACTCCAATGACGATGCTACCTACTCCTCAATAGTGGGATAACATTGTCTAAAGGACTTTAGTACAATTTAATTCCTTTTTGAGTAGGTAGAGGTTCTTAAGTACTTGCTCATTTTAAAAACAAAACAAAACTTTTCGCACTTACACTTTCTTCAAAAACAAAACTCTTTTCAAAACCCACAAACACAAAGAAAAGCAAACTTTTGAAAACATAGTGAGCAAGTACCTAAGAGCCCGTGGATAACCACGGATAGAAAGGGTGCTAACACCTTCCCTTTCTATAATCTACCTCCCGAACCCGAGAAACAATCTCGAAAAGGAATTTTTTTGTGCTTTTGTCCTTTCCTTTGTTGGATAAAATAAAAGACGGTGGCGACTCTTGCTTACCGCGACACTTTGCGAAAACAAACGCAAACGCGAACCAGCATTAAGAAACAGTCAGTTCTCATTCCCACCGATCACAGAACTGGCGACTCTGCTGGGGATATCTATAAGTGGGGTATACCTTAGGACTAGATCACTTGTGTTTTCATTTGTATTGCTTTGTATTCTTTTAATTGTGGGCTTGTACCGGAGTTCTGTAAATCCTAACCCGGATTTGGGAAACATTCATAGATAGCAATACATTGTGGAAACTGTGCGGGGTATACCGACACGGTTGAAGCAATAGCTATATTGGTGCGACATATTTGTGAGTACCGGTAGCCTTTGAGTCAATCAAAAAGAATACGGGGCCACTGAGTGATGTCACTAAGCACCAATGACCTAGAACCTTACTTGACCATGTTGGCCTTTTTTAGGGGTAGTGAGATGATCGACTTTGGTGCAGTCCGAAGTTGGTAGATACTCGATACTACACTCATTGAGGATTGTTTTCTTGGAATATTTTGGTAGCCAGTTAAGTGGCTAAACCGAAACAATGAACATAGAAAACAATCCAATGATATTGAGCTCCTTAAAACCCGATTACTATTTATAGGACAGGTTTTGAGCCAACTGAACTCAAGAGGGTACTTACCTATGAAACCTCCTGCAAGCTTGAAACTAGGGTTTTTATGTGACTTGCTTGTACATGTGTGTTTGCATACATCATAAAGCATCATATGCATCTGCTAACCATTTCAAGGGTTTAGATCTTCATCTTTGTTCTTGTTTTGCAGGACATGGAGTCTCTCTGTAGGAAAACAATTCAAGTCAACCTTGTAAGGATCCCTCTTCAACTCAAGGAGCTTACGTCTAGGATTCCCGAGAATTCTCTCTTTAGTGAAAGACATGGTAGACTCCTCAGCTTGGTCAACACCAACATTGAAGAAGACATGATGGAAGTTCTCTTCCAGTTCTTTGACCCCCTGTACCACTGTTTCACATTCCCTGATTATCAATTGGTGCCTACTTTGGAGGAATTTTCTCAACTCTTGAGAATTCCTATTCTTAGTCAACTACCCTACAACGGTACGAAAAAGGAACCAAAACTTGAAGATGTTGCTCAAGCATTACGCTTGCAACCATCTGACATCAAGGGGCATTGGGAAACCAAAAGTGGTATCAAAGGATTCTTGGCAAAGTTTCTATTTGAGAAGGCACGAGAATGCTGGAATTCTCTTGATCTACAAGCCTTTGAAGAGATTGTGGCACTCCTTATCTATGGGTTGGTTTTGTTCCCAAATCCTGATCAACTTATAGATGTAAATGCTGTCAAGATTTTCATATCCAGGAATCCCATACCTACATTGCTTGGGGACATCCTCCACTCATTTTACACACGAACAATGAGGAAAAGAGGTGTTCTCATGTGCTGTAGTCCTCTCCTGGCAAGGTGGTTTATTTCTCACCTTCCACAATCAATTTTGAAGAATGAGCAGGGTTTAAGGTGGTCACAACGATTGATGACCCTCACACATTCTGATGTACATTGGTGTTCTCGGTCCAGAGAAAATGTCACCATCATTGATCGTTATGGAGAATTTCCTAATGTTCCATTACTTGGAATTAGGGGAGGCATTACCTACAACCCCTGTCTAGCTTTGAGACAATTTGGATATTGTGATACGGTGGGAGAACTGACTTGAGGTTTTGCGTTTGTTTTCGCAAATGTTTCGGTTGAGCAAGAGTCGTCACCGACTTTTTATTTTATCCTAAGGAAAGGTTAAAAAGCACAGCAAAAACCTTTGAGATGTTTTCTTGGGTTCGGGGAGTAGGTTATAGAAAGGGAAGGTATTAGCACCCTTTCTATCCATGGTTATCCATGGGCTCTTAGTTACTTGCTTAGATAAACTTGCCTTGATTTTCAATTGTTTGAAATGGTGCTTTCAATTGTTTGAAATGGTGCTTTGTGTGTGGGTTTTGAAGATGTTTTGAAAAGAGGCCAATGTGGTGGCAACCTTTGCAATGATCCATGTTTGGATGTATACAAAGGTGTATGTCTTTTGAGAAGTTTTCAATGTTTTTGAAAGTTGTTTTGAAAGTGTTGTTTTGAAAGTATTGTGGAGTGTGTTTTGAAAAATAGGCAAGGGTTTTTGTTTTGCAAGTTGGCAAGTAACCAAGAGCTATCTACCCTAAATTTCTCAAAGATCTTTGCTATGTTTTAACCCTTTTAACAATTTTGTTCCACCATTGTATTTGGTGGACAATCTTGTGTTAGGATGTTAACGGGACGGGCGCGGGTCATCGTTTAGACCATGATTGCAATAGTGCCAAGTATCTTTGGGCAATTTTTCCTTTAAGGGACTTGATCATTTTTAGGCAACTTTCGAAAGCGTCATCGAGGGACTATGATCATTTGATTGTTTTGTTTTTGCCAAAGATACCTAACATGCAATATGGCCCATTATTGAAGGCAACAAGTGGAGTAACCCTAAGGGTGCAAGTGTGATTAGTGTTGTCCATTTTCATGCTTGTTTATCTTGAAATTAGGTCAAACTATTTTTAGGTTAATTTTGCATACAAAACCCTAATTCTAACATGACATAATTAGAAAGCTTTTAAATGCGAAAAATAAAAGGTCCTAAGTTATTACAACACAATATATGGGATGGGGGGGTACAAATGTTCAAATGGGGATATTTTAGCAAGAAATTAAAATCTAATTATTACATCCAAATTGAAATTATACAAATTAATTAATTGCACAAAAATTAAATAAGATAAGATAAATATGCAAAGAATGCAAAAAATGATTTTTCATATGTATGTAAAAGAGTATTTATCATGTGTTAAATGAACAAAAATAAAATGAATTAATTTTTGTATTTTTATGCATTTAGGGTAAAACCCTAATTTTTATGAATAAAAGGCATTTATTATATAATATATGTAATATTTATTAATTATGTACAAAAATAAATAAAAGAAGGTATATTGTAAAAAAAAGTATTTTTGAGGTCAAAATATTAATAGAAATAAAATATATTAATTCTTTGTATTTTCCCTAAATATACTAATAAATATATAAGTATTTACATTATTTATTAAATATATATTATGTGTACAAAAAATAAAATATTTAATATTAAAAAAAAGTATATTTTATGTAAAATGTTTTCAAGAGATAATATAAAATAAAAATCAGAAATAAAACATGTTTGTATTGTTTTTTGTATTTTTAAATAATAGTATATTTAGGTTTATTTATATACAAAACTAAATAAAGCCTAATAAATATCAAAATAAATGCAAAAAATGTGGGAAAAATGATTTTAATATTTTTTTATACTTAAATAAAAATATGGAAATAAAATCAAAAGGAAAAAATGGAAAATGACAAGTAAAAATCAAAATGGCCCAGGGGGGTGCATGTGAAATACAGATGTTATGAAAAGTAAAACAAATCTCAGGCCCAACCCAAGACTCTGTCTTCTTCAACCTCCAGCATCTTTGTACAACCAGAACACGCGCCTGCTATCTCAAGATTCTTGGACTTTTAACACAAACTCACAACATGAAAAATGTTAAGCATCTAGCCACGATTCCATTCATATAAAAAACTTAACCTAACTCTCAGAAATGAGAGAGAATTTCTCCATCCCTAATTCTTAACCTAAGTTTTTATCAATATTCAAGTTCAAAATACTCTCAGCATATGCAATATAAATGGAAAGTAAAGATATGTATAGCTTCAGGGACATGAGTAGAACATTTTTCATTCACAAACTTAGAGCTAACTCTTCCTATATTGAGAGATAGAAGTCCATGAACTTACCTGTTCAGCTTGGATCGTATCTGACAATGGAGGCACCTTCAAGGAAAAATGAGGATTGGTACAGCTTGCTTGAAGTTCAGAGATGCTATTCCAACCTTTAGTTTGCTTTGAAACCAAGTGAATCGAGCTATAGCAATCCACCTGCAAAACAGAAAATGTGAAAATGGTGAAGTTGGTTAGAGGTGTTACAGTCTGCTTTCAAGGCTTGGGACAGTTTGTATGGATGGTAGGGAACGTGTTTGAACTGGTTTGGATGAAGATGCACGAGTGGATTGAGCTATGGGATTCAAACTGCAGCTTATGCCCTGTTTTTGCAGTTTTATGGTGTTTCTGTGAATGGGGTGATATTGAAGGTGATGGGCTCGTGCTTCAGCTTAGTTAGGTTATTTGGAAGGTGTGCAACAACTTTGCTTAAGCTTCTCTATGCTGAAATGAGTGTTCGTGTTAGTTATGCAAGTTTCTTCACACTTAAGCAAGAAAGTATCAACTTGGTTTCTAGGCCAGTACAAAGCCTCTATCTATGCTGCACATTTTGAGTCTTGATTAGTGGGATATGCCTATGCCTTTGTGCCTCAAAGATCTGCATTGTACCTCATAGATTGCAAAGTTGACATAAAGTAACACTTTACAAAAATGGATAATATACTTTTTCTTATTAAGGCTTAATCTTGTATGCAATGCTTAAACACATAATGCAAGGCTTGAACATAAGGGGTTTGCATTAAATTTATGAGTGTGAATGGGATAAAGGACCTGTAATCCCTCTTAGAGCATGCTGAGTTCAAAATGCAAGGTTATGGACATGTAAATTGGTCATGAACAAAGTGAGTTTTTCCCAACTTGCCAAACCTGATTCTCCCTAACCATGAGGTTGTTTGATGAGTTCTTGGACATTTTGGAAAGCTTGGAATATGTACTACAATCCATCTTTGTAATGCAAATTTAAGTTCCAAGTGGAAGCATGTGAAAAGTTTCCATGAAGTTAGGCAAAAATCCTGCCTAAAATAGGTCAAAATTTCTCTAAGTTAAGAATGTTTTGCACCCTTGTTCCAAAAATCATAACTTGAGATACAAGCTTCTTTTGAGGAAACTTTGTGAATCAAAGTTGTATATTTTGCAATGGACTACAACTTTAATGTTTTGACTTTTGTTTGAATCCAAATGCATCTTGATGAAAAAGTGGGACAAAGTTAGGAAAAAATTAGGGATTTTCATAACTTAGAAAATTTCCAAGTTATGAAAATTCTTCATTTCAAACCCTAATTTGTGATTTTTGATTTCTTGGTGAACAAGTTTCACAATTTGGCATGTTTTGATGAAAAATGGATCTTGACACTTGATTTTGACCAAAAAGTCAAAGTTTGACTTTTCAGTATACAGTCAAAAATTGATCAATTGACTGGGAAATTCATCTGTCAACCTTGTGCATTTGGGATCTTTTGAATTTGTTGAACATGTCAAGACAATTCCATTGGGTCCTTGAGTCCATATATGAGCTTGGTTTGCCATTGGTTAGGTCAAACAATCAAAAATTGCCTTTGTGCAGTTAAAACCCTAAAAATGACCATTTTGCCCTTTTGGTGATCTGATCAAATTTCTTGTGGAATTGTGATCCAAAATTGACCAAATGGTTTGTATGAATTCAATATGTTGATGTGGGTCAAAAATCATGAGGTTTGACTGTCAATTGGCCACAGTTGACTTTTCCCCAATACAGCTGATTTCTAGGTCAACTGTCCAATTGACTGGGCAAAGATTGGAATCAAGGCTTGAACCTTGGCATGGGTAAACTTGAGAGTCCAACATGAAGCATGAAAGTCATTTTAGGCATTTTAGGTCAAAACATCTTTGTGCAAACACAAACCCTAATTTGGGTCAACAGTGCAAGGAAGAGTCTTGAGCAGAGCAAACCCTAACTTGATCTTGAGCTCCAAGGGTCTTGTGGTGAGAAAATGTTGAGGAAATGGGAGGGCAAATTTTGGGGTACAACAGATATGCTCGGAGAGATGGACCTCATGACATGCTGATTCCTGACCTAGTTTTTGACTTCGACAACGATACGCAAGGACTTCGACAAAGGTTTATCAGAGCTTGGAGGATGCCTAATAAGGTGGACAGTAAGACACTAGGGCACAAGAATTCCATTCCCCTTGAGCCTTACCTCAAGTGGGTACGAACCCGCTCCCAGAATCTTATGATGCCATATCCTCACATTCTCCCCTTGGTCAAAGAGCCTATTATGGAAGGAGAGGTTCCATACACCGTCCTACATCCTGACATGCCAACATCATGGGAAGAAATGCAAAAGAGTTGGATCCAACTCAAGGAAGAGCGAAATACTTTTGAAGCCAACTTCTATGCCAGTGAAAAGAAGGTTTTGGAGCTTACCCTCCGACTTCACGAGGAGGAGACCCTCAACACTTACATCACTCCAAAAAGAATGCGCAATGTCTATTTACATTAAGAATTTTGTAATATTTCGCCCATGGGGCACTTATGTACTAACAAATTTCTTCTTAGTGTGACGTGTGTTCTTTTTTGTCGGAGATGGGATTAAAGATGCCATCTGGAAAGTTTGTTGAACTGTATCTAAGGACTGAGTTTGTATGAGCAGAAGAATGGCCTCTGTGTCTGGGGCGTATCTGAGATGTAACTGTGTTTGAAGTGTAGAACGAATATCAGAATGACTGCCGTGTCTGAAGTGTATCTGTACTGTATCTGGGTAACAGAGAAACATCTGTATGGAGCAACTGCATGCTGGGGACAAATTCTGAATGAGTGACAGAATGGCAACCATGTTTGGAGCGTATCCGGACTGTATCTGAAGTTGAAAGTTGTATGAGTAACAGAATGACTTCCGTGTCTGGAGTGTATCTGAAACTGTAACTTGGGTTGAGATCCGTATGAGTAATAGAATGACTTCCGTGTTTGAAGTGTATCTGAAACTGTAACTGGGATCTAGATAAATGACAGAATGACTTCCGTGGCGAACGCACTGGAGAGAATCAAGCTGCTGTTGTAAGGGTCAGAATGGTATCCGTGTTTGGAATGCATTGAACCTTGAGGTGGGTAAATGAATCTGAGTGAGAGGTAGAACGGCTGCCGTGTCTGGAGCGTATCTAATCTGTACCTGATTGCTGTAGTCCGAATGAGTAGTAGAATAACCGTCGTGTCTGAGGTGTATCCATACTGTATCTGAATAATTGTTAATGATAGTCTTTTAACCTTATCCTGAAAAGTGTGAAATGTTAGCTAAATCACAAAGTTATGTTGCATGATATGTATGATGCAAAATATGTTATATCAATGTTTATGATATGAATGTAAATGAATGCGTATGTAAGCCGAAGAGCTGTCTTGCCGAGGATAGATGACTCCTGGAGATAAAGAATCTTGACTGCTGTCAGGGAAAGTGAATCCTTGACTGCTGCAGGGGAAGACAAAAATTTGATTGCTGAGGATGAGACATCCTTGTTTCCTACTGCTGGAGAATTAGGAGCTTTGGGTTGTATACCAATCTTCTGGGGATTCTTGTCTTGAGGAGATCTTCACTGGAGAACATTTGATTATCCTGTGAGGCACTGAGAATGAGCCTTCACCCTGCTTGGGGAAATGCAAAATCTTCTATTGTTGAGGAGATCTTAGGACTACTGCGGGGAATTGGAATTCCTTGGTGACTTACAGGGAATGAGAACTCCTGAAGATCTCTACTGGGGAAGTTCAGAACCTGATAGACTCATGCTGGAGAGGTATGATTGAGAATTTTCAGTTTGGTGGCAGGTATCTCTGTGGGGAGAAGTTTTACTAGTCTGGTTCAGCTGGGGATTGATGGCAGAGAATCTTAGCTCCGCTGGGGATTGGATTTTTAGATTTTTAAGGCTCCACTGGGGATTCTGAAACTTAACTCTGAGGGGAATCGAGTTCTGGAAGGCCCTCTGGCTGGGGAATTTGGAGTATAACTCTGCTGAGGATTCCTTCTGAAAGGTCATCAAGATATCTATTCGTACTTTTAACCTATCAGTAATCATCTTTCTTGATTCATAAGGGAATGATTATGTTCAAATGCATATGCCTATTTAACAAAACATTGGACGTTTCTCAAATAAAACATAAGTGCAAAAGAAAAGAGAAAAGGAAGACAACGCAAATTTCTGTATTTGGAAAAGCATTTGTATTAACTTTTTATGAGTATATTTGTACAGAGGAGACAGTCATCCTAGTAAGAGGATGCCGTCGTAAAAATTGAAAAATTTATACAAAAGAAAGATGGCTATGTGAAACAATTCCATGGGATTCTATTCTGCTATAGCCTTCACAACTCTGAATATCTGTCCATTCAATGCTTTGTCTGCCGATGACTGGATTGATTAGAAGCTTGGAGCTGGTTGATGAAGAGATTGTCCTTAAAGTGATCCGACGAGACATAGTCATACGCTTTAATTCCCTAACTTTTGCCTGAATCGCCCTTTCGGGTTTTCGATCCACCGGGAAACCCCTTTTTGCCCAAGCCGCCCTTTCGGGTTTTTGACTTGCCGGGTGTACATATTTTTTTGTTTTATCCCTAATTTTTGCCTGAACCGCCCTTTCGGGTTTTCGGTCCACCGGGATGCCCATTTTTGCCCAAGCCGCCCTTTCGGGTTTTCGACTTGCCGGGTTATTTTATGCGTAGTATCTTTTGACTATGTCTGCGTTCGCAGGGTGCGGCAAATCGTCGCCGTCCATGGTGGTCAGAATCATTGCACCACCAGAAAATATGCTCTTGATCACAAATGGTCCTTCGTATGTAGGATTCCATTTGCCCCTGGGATCACTTTGCGGCAGGATAATCCGCTTGATTACGAGATCTCCGACTTGATATACTTGACGTCTGACTTTCTTGTTGAAAGCCTTGATCATCCGCTTTTGATACGTCTGACCATGGCACACAGCAGCGAGTCGCTTCTCGTCGATCAAATTGAGCTGATCAAGTCGGGTCTGAATCCAATCATCTTCACTCAAACCAGAGTCCTTCATAATCCTTAAAGAAGGAATCTGAACTTCCATGGGCAGTACAACTTCCATGCCATATACCAAAGAAAATGGGGTTGCCCCGGTTGAAGTACGTGCCGTCGTACGGTATCCATGCAGAGCAAACGGTAACATCTCATGCCAGTCCTTGTAAGTGACTGTCATTTTCTGAATGATCTTCTTAATGTTTTTGTTCGCAGCTTCAACAACACCGTTCATCTTCGGCCGATAGGGAGATGAATTGTGATGATAAATCTTGAACTGTTCGCACAATGCGGTGATCATAGTATTATTCAGATTTGTACCGTTGTCCGTTATGATTCTGTCTGGAACACCATACCGGCATATGAGGTTTTGCTTGATGAAGCGGGAAACCACATTTTTAGTGACAGAGGCGAAAGAAGCTGCCTCGACCCATTTGGTGAAGTAGTCAATGGCAACCAGGATGAAGCGATGTCCGTTGGAAGCCGTGGGCTTGATCTCTCCAATCATGTCAATGCCCCACATTGCGAATGGCCAAGGAGCCTTCAGCACGTTGAGGGGAACCGGAGGAATATGAATCTTGTCAGCATAGACTTGGCACTTGTGGCAAGTACGGGAGTGCTGATGGCAATCTGCTTCCATGGTAGACCAGTAATAGCCTGCCCTTAGGATCTTTTTAGCCATAATATGCCCGCTCAAATGGGTGCCAAATGTACCGCTGTGCATCTCGGTCATGATTAACTCCGCCCCAGCTTTGTCAACACATCGAAGTAAAACACAATCATGGTTGCGCTTATAGAGGATGCCATTGCTCAGGAAGAACTTGGCAGCAAATTTCCTTAGGAACTTCTTGTCATTTATGGAAGCTCCTTCGGGATATTCTCTAGTCTGGAGATACCTTTTGATTTCGTGAAACCAAGGTTGTTCCACTACTTCTTCAGTATTAATCTCATGACAATGCGCAGGTTCATCCATTCGCTCGATGGTGATTTGGGGAGCCTCGTTATCCCAGTTGAGTTTAAACATAGAAGAGATTGTTGCCAGAGCATCTGCTAGCTGATTCTCTTCTCGCGGGAAATGCTCGAAGGTAATTTGTTCAAAATGAGGCAACAATGTCAGGACATGTTCTTTGTATGGGATAAGATTAGGATGTTTGTAATCCCACTCTCCTTTGATTTGACTGATAACCAAAGCCGAGTCCCCAAATACGATCAAAGATTTGATCCCCAAGTCTATAGCAGCCTTGAGACCAAAGATGCAAGCTTCATATTCCGCCATGTTGTTGGTGCAGCTGAAGCAGAGTCGAGCCGTGAAAGGAGTGTGACAACCTTCCAGGGAAATGAGTACCGCACCGATGCCGTTTCCAAGTGCATTTGAAGCACCATCAAAGTACAGGGTCCATCGGGATCCCTTTTCGGGTCCGTCATACGGTCCGTTACCTTCAATGTTGTCCAAATTCATGATGTCCTCGTCCGGGAAGTCAAATCTCATGGACTGATAATCTTCGATAGCCTGATGAGCCAGATGATCAGCTAGTACACTCCCTTTTATAGCTTTTTGGGTGGTGTACTGGATGTCATACTCAGTTAGGATCATTTTCCATCTAGCTATTCTTCCAAATAAAGCAGGCTTCTCGAAGATATACTTGATAGGATCCATTTTGGAAATCAACAAGGTGGTATGAGTCAGCATATACTGCCTTAGTCGGCGAGCAGCCCATACCAAAGCGCAACAAGTTTTCTCGAGCAGTGAGTAGCGAGTCTCACAGTCGGTAAACTTTTTGCTAAGGTAATAAATAACATGCTCTTTTCGACCAGACTCGTCATACTGGCCCAAAACACACCCCATTGAGTTATCCAAAACGGTCAGATACATGATCAATGGTCTTCCTTCGACGGGAGGCATCAGAATATGAGGTTCTAGCAAATACTCCTTGATCTTATCAAAAGCAGCTTGGCAATCGTCGTTCCATTCGACTACCTAATCTTTCTTTAATAATTTGAAAATTGGCTCACAGGTAGAAGTCAGATGAGAAATGAATCTGGCAATGTAGTTCAAGCGCCCCAAGAACCCTCTAACCTTCTTTTCAGTACGGGGAGCAGGCATCTCTTGTATTGCTTTCACTTTTGCTGGATCGACCTCAATGCCTTTGTTGCTGACAATAAACCCTAGAAGTTTACCAGACCTAACTCCAAAAGTACACTTACTTGGATTCAGCCTGAGCTTGTACTCTTTCAACCGGGCAAACAGCTTTTCTAGATGCTCAAGGTGTTCCTCCTCTGTTTGTGACCGAGCTATCATATCGTCTACGTAGACTTCGATCTCATGATGTATCATATCATGAAATAAAGCTACCATGGCGCGTTGATAAGTTGCCCCTGCGTTCTTCAGTCCGAACGGCATCACCTTGTAACAGAAAGTACCCCACTGTGTAACAAAGGTTGTTTTCTCCATGTCCTCGGGGGCCATTTTAATTTGATTGTAGCCCGAGAATCCATACATGAAGGAAAACACTTTGTGCTGAGCCGTGTTGTCAATTAGAATATCAATGTGCGGCAGCGGAAAATCATCTTTGGGGCTGGCCCTATTCAAATCCCGGTAGTCTACACACATCCTGACCTTTCCATCTTTTTTAGGAACTGGCACGATGTTAGCAACCCATTGTGGATAGGATGTAACAGCCAGAAAGCCAGCGTTGAATTGTTTCATCACTTCTGCCTTAATCTTCTCAGACATGTCGGGCCTCATTCAGCGGACTTTTTGCTTTATCGGCGGACAATCCTCTCTTGTAGGGAGACGGTGAACCACGATGTCTGTGTCTAAACCCGACATGTCTTCGTAAGACCAGGCGAAGATTTCAACGTACTCATTTAACAGCTGTATCAGGCGCTCCTTGACACTTGGTTCCAGATTGGCACCCACTTGCACTTCCTTCCGGTCTTCCTCTGTTCCTAAGTTGACAGTTTCCAACGACTCTTCGTGAGGCAAGATGGCCCTTTCCTCTTGTTGTAGAAGCCTGGCTAGTTCCCCTGGTACTTCACAACCTTCGTCATCTTCATACTCAGCCTGATTGACCAGATCTTCAGAGTTATTGAAGGACATAGCATAATAGTCACCCATAGAATCCAGAGTGGATGGGTACCTGCATTTGTGAGTGTGGGTGTGTGTAAGGGATAGCCATCCTTAAACAAGAAAAATGCAAAAAGGGAACAAAAATGAACACAGCAGTTTATCAATGAAAAATGTCCAATGAATCATTAAACATGGCATATGGATATGAAGATAATCAAACCCTTACAAATGGACCTACATGCCCCGGGCAAGGCATGAGGTGAAAAGTAGTGTACGGATTGTTCAAAAGAAATTATTACAGACCACAGGAAATGTTTGATAGATAATTACTGATTAATAAACGTAATGGGGACAAAATCCTTAGCCTCCCAGTTGCGTAGTCCCCCTTCGATGGTTGGGTAGATCTAATCTTCAATGTTGGCATCTTCGTCTTCACCTTCCAAAGCATTAATCCCATAAGGAGAGATCTTGATGGGTGCTCTTTCAACCTTTGAACTGCGCATAGCTTTCTGCCCCGCAGCAGTGAATCCTAAACCGAACTTGTCTGTTTTGTGAGGGATGTCCGGCAACTGCCCCCATGTTGAGCTCTTTCCTTCCTTCATTGCGGCCTTCGCGTCTTTTAGAGATGCCATCCTGGCCACCTGCTTTGGTACCTCAGCTACCTCTTTTGCTACTTCTACTTCAGGAGAGACTTCCTCTAAGTGCTAGAATGGTGTCTCGATGAATTCACCTTCCACCTCCACATATCGGAAGGAGTTCAGGTGGCTGATCATATACTCCTCTTTACCGTGGACAGTTATGATCTTTCCCTTGATAGGGTACTTCAGCATTTGATGTAGGGAGGAGGTGACTGCCCCAGCATTGTGTATCCATGGTCTCCCCAATAAGCAAGAGTATGACGGACGGATGTCCATCACATAGAAAGTTGAGGGGAAAACCTCTGTGCCAACCTTAATGGGAATGTCTACCTCCCCATGTACCATTCTCTTTGACCCGTCAAATGCCCTTACAATGATATTACTTGGCCTTAACTCCAAGCCTTCACAGTCTAATCGGTCGAGGGCCTTCTTAGGCAGCACGTTCAGAGAAGAACCAGTGTCGACCAGAACATGGGCCAGAGTAGTTCCTTAGCATTCTACTGACACATGTAATGCGTCGTTGTGTTTTCTTCCTTTTGAGGTTAGGTCAGCATCAGAGAAACCTAAACCATTGTCTGCTGTAAGACTGGCTACACAGTTTTGGAATTGGTCGGCATAGGTTTCCTGGGGTACATGGGCTGTCTTCAGGAATTTTATCAATGCCTTGGCGTGCGCCTCTGAACAAAGTAGCAATGCTAACATGGAGATTTTCGAGGGGGTTTGCCCCAGTTGCTCTACCACGTCATAATCACTCTTTTTAATTATCTTCAAGATCTCCTCCATCTCTTTCTTAGAGGTTTCCGGGATGACCAAAGGTTGAGCCCTCGTCCTGACGAGCTCATCTTGGATCCCTTTACCCTTATCAGCAGAAGTAGGAGGGACAACAACAGGAACATCAACATCTTCAATCAATGGGGTTCTAACAGAAAGTTTTATTGGTGCAGGAATAACTTCGGTGGCAGACGAGGGTCCAAAGATTTCCTTTGGGGGGGAAATCTCTGGAGAAAATATTCTCCCACTTCGGGTGATCTTGCTTGTGCCGGCAATGTTTCCAATGCTGGCATCTTCTTCATCAGAGCTTCCTTCGGTTATTTCAACTTGTTTAATACCATGGTAGTAGATTTCTCCACCGTAATTCCATGGTATTGACTTTTCAGAACTGTAGGGGACAAGCCCTGGCATAGTTATCTTCAGAGGAACAGACTTTGTAGCAGATGTAATCTTAACAGGCTTTCTGACGACCTTGGAAAGATTGGTGTGAATGGTGATAATTGAAACATCTTCAGTAGGGGTCGGAATAGCAGAAACTTTTTCAAACAGAATTTGTTGACTGTCCATCAGGCCTTGGATGCCTTTCTTCAGTAACGGGCAGTCAATTGGCAGAGGGTAACAACAGTAACAATCTTCTTTGCATCCCGGAAAAATCCCGGCCTTTAACAGATTTAACTTGATGGTTAACAGCGGAGTTATCAGGTCATTGACATCAGAAACATACAAATCCTCCTCAATAGCATGGACATTTCGACCGTGCTTCGGCATCAGAGCAGATATCACATTTGGTTTCTCTGGAGCATCGAACTCCACCTCTTTTGCATCTACCAAGTCTTGAATTTTATTTTTCAGCGCCCAACAATTATTTGTGTCATGTCCGACGCTATCGGAATGGTAGGCGCATTTGGCATTGGCATTGTAGGCTGGTGAGGTTGTATTCACATTTTTCGGCGCTTCTTTGATATTTGTGAGATTCAACTTTAACAAGTGTGGAAGAACTTACGCGGGCGTCATATTAATGCTGGTGAACTGCCGTGGTGGCCGTTCTCCCCATTGCTGTTTAGGTCTGGACGGGTTATTGCGAGGCTGATCATTTGGTGGATTTTGGATCATCACGGCCCCCACAGTCGGCCTGCGCTCACTTCTTCCTACTCCCCTTTGAGAATACATAACAGCTGTTTCTTTCTTCGCTGGAAATGATTTCTTAGCAATTGTAGATGCAGAGGCATCCTTCTGAATCTTCCCATTCTTGATACCGGCTTCTACCCGCTCGCCAGTCAGAATTAATTCAGTAAACCCCGAGGAAGAGCTACCGATCAGATGATTAAAGAATGGACCAGACAGGGTCCCAAGGAACATATCAATAAGTTCTCTATCAGAGAGAGGCGGCTGCACCCTTCCAGCCAGATCGCGCCACTTCTGGGCGTATTCCTTAAATTCCTCACCTGAGGCCATTCCCATACTCTGTAGCTGAGTACGGGTTGGTGCCAGGTCAGAATTGTACTGATATTAGCGATAAAAAGCAGCTGCCAGATTCTCCCAACTTCGTATCTCCGACCTTTCCAGCTTATAAAACCAGTCTAGCTGAGTGCCAGACAGGCTATCTTGAAAGAAATGTACCCAAAGGTTTCTTTCAGATGTGTGAGGTTGGATTCTTCAGACATATGACCTTAGGTGCATTTTTGGACAGGACAACCCGTTATATCTTGCAAAAATTGGTACTTTGAACTTCGGGGGGATCACAATTCCAGCAATTAATCCCAAATCTTCGAAATCCAAACCAGGGACTCTCTGCAGCTCCATAGCTGCCAACCTGTCTTCCAAGTTTTTGTACTTATCATCGGCGGGCGGGTATTGTTGTTCTGAGTAGTCTTCGTCTTCTTCAGCCTCTTCTTCTTCAGCTTCAGATTCGGAAGGTACCGCAGCCCCTTTTCCTTTACTGTTTTCTTCTTCGGATGCGGAAGGAAATTCAAGAACCCTTCTGGCTTCACCCTCAAACCTTCTACCCAAGGTAGCCACCCCGACTCTCTTCTTCTTCTTTTTCACTTGCTCTTTGTTCCCAAGCAGGGTCTTCAGATCCTCCTGACCCTTAGCCAAGGTCATCAGGAGTTGTTGAAACTGTGCGTTCTGAGACTGCAAGTCCTTGACCGTCTGTTCGAGATCCATCTTACTGAAATAAACAGCAGAAAGATAAGGAAACCTGGTGTGGAGACCTGCTTATGCACATGATGAATGGTATGCTTATGTATGCAATGCATTCAAGGATTTAGAAAGTTCAAAATTGTTGCAAACAAAAAGAACGCACGTCATATTAATAAGAGGAAATTTGTTAGTACATAAATGCCCCATGGGCCAAATATTACAAAAACTTCTCAAGGTAAAAAGACGTTGCGCATCATCTTTGGCGCGATGTAGGTGTTGAGGGTCTCTTACTCATGGAGTCGGCGGGTAAGCTCCAAAACCTTCTTCTCACTAGCATAGAAGCTGGCTTCAAAAGTATTCCGCTCTTCCTTGAGTTGGATCCAACTCTTCTGCATCTCCTCCCACGATGTAGGCATGTCAGGATATAAGATGGTGTAGGGAACCTCTCCTTCCGTAACGGGCTCTTTAATCACAGGGAGAACATGAGGATAAGGCATCATTAGACTCTGGGCTTGGGTTCGTACCCACTTGAGATAAGGCTCAAGAGGGATGGAGTTCTTGTGCCCCAGTGTCTTGCTGTCAACCTTGTTAGGCATCCTCCAAGCTCTGATGAATCTTTGGCGAAGTCCTTGCGCATCATTGTCGAAGTCAAAAACTAGGTCAGGAATCAAAATGTCATGAGGGCCATCCCTCTGTGCATATCCAAATTGTCTCAAAGCTAGACAAGGGTTGTAGGTAATGCCTCCTCTAATGCCAAGTAATGGAACATTAGGGAATTCTCCACAACGATCGATGATGATGACATTTTCTCTGGACCGAGAACACCAATGTACATCAGAGTGAGTAAGGATCATCAACCGTTGTGACCACCTCAGGCCTTGGTCATTCTTTAAGACAGATTGTGGAAGGTGCGAAATAAACCACCTTGCCAGGAGAGGAGTACAACACATGAGAACACCCCTCTTTCTCATTGTTCGAGTGTAAAATGAGTGAAGAATGTCCCCAAGCAATGTTGGTATTGGATTTCTGGATAAGAAGATTTTGACGGTGTTGATATCTACAAGCTGGTCAGGATTTGGGAACAAGACCAACCCATAAATGAGGAGTGCCACAATTTCTTCAAAGGCTTGAAGGTCCAATAAATTCCAACACTCTTGTGCCTTCTCAAACAAGAATTTTGCTAAGAAGCCTTTGATACCGCTTCTAGTTTCCCAATGCCCCTTGATGTCAGATGGTTGCAAGTGTAGGGCTTGAGCAACATCTTTAGGCTTTGGTTCCTTTTCCGTACCGTTGAAAGGTAGTTGATTAAGAATATGAATTCTCAGGAGTTGAGAAAATTCCTCCAAAGTGGGCACCAATTGGTAGTCGGGGAAAGTGAAACAGTGGTGAAGGGGGTCAAAGAACTAGAACAAGACCTTTACCATGTCCTCTTCAATGTTGGTGCTGACTAGGCTGAGCAGTCTACCATGTCTTTCACTGAAGGGAGAGCTTTCCGGAATTCTGGATGTGAGCTCCTTGAGCAGAGGAGAGATTCTCACAAGGTTGACTTGGATGGTTTTCCTGCGAGGAATTTCCATGACCTACAAAACAAGAACAAAGATGAAGATCTAAACCCTTGAAATGGTTAGTACATGCATATGATGCTTCATGATGTTTATGATGTATGCACAAAACATATGTACAAGCAAATCACACCAAACCCTAGTTTCAGGCTTGCATGGGGTTTCATAGGTAAGTACCCTCTTGAGTGTAGTTGGCTTAAAACCTGTCCTATAAATAGTAACCGGGTTCTAAAGAGCTCAATATCACAAGATTGTTTTCATTGTTCATTGTTTTGGTTTAGCCACTTAACTAGCGACCAAAATATTCCAAGAAAACAACCCTCAATGAGTGTAGTATCGAGTATCTACCAACTTCGGACTGCACCAAAGCCGGTCATCTCACTACCCCTAATGAAAGGCCAAGATGGTCAAGTAAGGTTCTAGGTCATTAGTGCTTAGTGACATCACTCAGCGGCCCCGTACTCTCCTTGATTGAACTCAAGGGTTACCGGTACTCACAAATATGTCGCACTAATATAGCTATTGCTTCAACCGTGTCGGTATACCCCGCACAATTTCCACAACGTATTGCTATCTAAGAATGTTTCCCCAAATCCGGGTGTAGGATTTCAAACCCAAACAAGAGAGCCAAGATGTAAAGCAATCAAAACAAATAATTAGTCATGCAAGAGGGTAATCTAAGCCCTAAGGTTACTCCACTTTAAAAATTGTCCCCAGCAGAGTCTCCAATTCTGTGATACGGTGGGAGAACTGACTTGAGGTTTTGCGTTTGTTTTCGCAAATGTTTCGGTTGAGCAAGAGTCGCCACCGAATTTTTATTTTATCCTAAGGAAAGGTTAAAAAGCACAGCAAAAACCTTTGAGATGTTTTCTTGGGTTCGGGGAGTAGATTATAGAAAGGGAAGGTATTAGCACCCTTTTTATCCATGGTTATCCATGGGCTCTTAGTTACTTGCTTAGATCAACTTTCCTTGATTTTCAATTGTTTGAAATGGTGCTTTCAATTGTTTGAAATGGTGCTTTGTGTGTGGGTTTTGAAGATGTTTTGAAAAGAGGCCAATGTGGTGGCAACCTTTGCAATGATCCATGTTTGGATGTATACAAAGGTGTATGTCTTTTGAGAAGTTTTCAATGTTTTTGAAAGTTGTTTTGAAAGTGTTGTTTTGAACGTATTGTGGAGTGTGTTTTGAAAAATAGGCAAGGGTTTTTGTTTTGCAAGTTGGCAAGTAACCAAGAGCTATCTACCCTAAATTTCTCAAAGATCTTTGCTATGTTTTAACCCTTTTAACAATTTTGTTCCACCATTGTATTTGGTGGACAATCTTGTGTTAGGATGTTAACGGGGCGGGCGCGGGTCATCGTTTAGACCATGATTGCAATAGTGCCAAGTATCTTTGGGCAATTTTTCCTTTAAGGGATTGATCATTTTTAGGCAACTTTCGAAAGCGTCATCGAGGGACTATGATCATTTGATTGTTTTGTTTTTGCCAAAGATACCTAACATGCAATATGGCCCATTATTGAAGGCAACAAGTGGAGTAACCCTAAGGGTGCAAGTGTGATTAGTGTTGTTCATTTTCATGCTTGTTTATCTTGAAATTAGGTCAAACTATTTTTAGGTTAATTTTGCATACAAAACCCTAATTCTAACATGGCATAATTAGAAAGCTTTTAAATGCGAAAAATAAAAGGTGCTAAGTTATTACAACACAATATATGGGATGGGGGGTACAAATGTTCAAATGGGAATATTTTAGCAAGAAATTAAAATCTAATTATTACATCCAAATTGAAATTATACAAATTAATTAATTGCACAAAAATTAAATAAGATAAGATAAATATGCAAAGAATGCAAAAAATGATTTTTCATATGTATGTAAAAGAGTATTTATCATGTGTTAAATGAACAAAAATAAAATGAATTAATTTTTGTATTTTTATGCATTTAGGGTAAAACCCTAATTTTTATGAATAAAAGGCATTTATTATATAATATATGTAATATTTATTAATTATGTACAAAAATAAATAAAAGAAGGTATATTGTAAAAAAAAGTATTTTTGAGGTCAAAATATTAATAGAAATAAAATATATTAATTCTTTGTATTTTCCCTAAACATACTAATAAATATATAAGTATTTACATTATTTATTAAATATATATTATGTGTACAAAAAATAAAATATTTAATATTAAAAAAAAAGTATATTTTATGTAAAATGTTTTCAAGAGATAATATAAAATAAAAATCAGAAATAAAACATGTTTGTATTATTTTTTGTATTTTTAAATAATAGTATATTTAGGTTTATTTATATACAAAACTAAATAAAGCCTAATAAATATCAAAATAAATGCAAAAAATGTGGGAAAAATGATTTTAATATTTTTTTATACTTAAATAAAAATATGGAAATAAAATCAAAAGGAAAAAATGGAAAATGACAAGTAAAAATCAAAATGGGCCAGGGGGGTGCATGTGAAATACAGATGTTATGAAAAGTAAAACAAATCTCAGGCCCAGCCCAAGACCCTGTCTTCTTCAACCTCCAGCATCTTTGTACAACCAGAACACGCACCTGCTATCTCAAGATTCTTGGACTTTTAACATTAACTCACAACATGAAAAATGTTAAGCATCCAACCACGATTCCATTCATATAAAAAACTTAACCTAACTCTCAGAAATGAGAGAGATTTTCTCCATCCCTAATTCTTAACCTAAGTTTTTATCAATATTCAAGTTCAAAATACTCTCAGTATATGCAATATAAATGGAAAGTAAAGATATGTATAGCTTCAGGGACATGAGTAGAACATTTTTCATTCACAAACTTAGAGCTAACTCTTCCTATATTGAGAGATAGAAGTCCATGAACTTACCTGTTCAACTTGGATCGTATCTGACAATGGAGGCACCTTCAAGGCAAAATGAGGATTGGTACAGCTTGCTTGAAGTTCAGAGATGCTATTCCAACCTTTAGTTTGCTTTGAAACCAAGTGAATTGAGCTATAGCAATCCACCTGCAAAACAGAAAATGTGAAAATGGTGAAGTTGGTTAGAGGTGTTACAATCTGCTTTCAAGGCTTGGGACAGTTTGTATGGATGGTAGGGAATGTGTTTGAACTGGTTTGGATGAAGATGCACAAGTGGATTGAGCTATGGGATTCAAACTGCAGCTTATGCCCTGTTTTTGCAGTTTTATGGTGTTTCTGTGAATGGGTGATATTGAAGGTGATGGGCTCGTGCTTCAGCTTAGTTAGGTTATTTGGAAGGTGTACAACAACTTTGCTTAAGCTTCTCTATGCTGAAATGAGTGTTCGTGTTAGTTATGCAAGTTTCTTCACACTTAAGCAAGAAAGTATCAACTTGGTTTCTAGGCCAGTACAAAGCCTCTATCTATGCTGCACATTTTGAGTCTTGATTAGTGGGATATGCCTATGCCTTTGTGCCTCAAATATCTGCATTGTACCTCATAGATTGCAAAGTTGACATAAAGTAACACTTTACAAAAATGGATAATATGCTTTTTCTTATTAAGGCTTAATCTTGTATGCAATGCTTAAACACATAATGCAAGGCTTGAACATAAGGGGTTTGCATTAAATTTATGAGTGTGAATGGGATAAAGGACCTGTAATCCCTCTTAGAGCATGCTGAGTTCAAAATGCAAGGTTATGGACATGTAAATTGGTCATGAACAAAGTGAGTTTTTCCCAACTTGCCAAATTAGATTCTCCCTAACCATGAGGTTGTTTGATGAGTTCTGGGACATTTTGGAAAGCTTGGAATGTGTACTACAATCCATCTTTGTAATGCAAATTGAAATTCCAAGTGGAAGCATGTGAAAAGTTGCCATGAAGTTAGGCAAAAATCCTGCCTAAAATAGGTCAAAATTTCTCTAAGTTAAGAATGTTTTGCACCATTGTTCCAAAAATCATAACTTGAGATACAAGCTTCTTTTGAGGAAACTTTGTGAATCAAAGTTGTAGATTTTGAAATGGACTACAACTTTCATGTTTTGACTTTTGTTTGAATCCAAATGCATCTTGATGAAAAAGCGGGACAAAGTTAGGAAAAAATTAGGGATTTTCATAACTTAGAAAATTTCTAAGTTATGAAAATTCTTCATTTCAAACCCTAATTTGTGATTTTTGATTTCTTGGTGAACAAGTTTCACAATTTGGCATGTTTTGATGAAAAATGGATCTTGACACTTGATTTTGACCAAAAAGTCAAAGTTTGACTTTTCAGTATACAGTCAAAAATTGATCAATTGACTGGGAAATTCATCTGTCAACCTTGTGCATTTGGGATCTTTTGAATTTGTTGAACATGTCAAGAAAATTCCATTGGGTCCTTGAGTCCATATATGAGCTTGGTTTGCCATTGGTTAGGTCAAACAGTCAAAAATTGCCTTTGTGCAGTCAAAACCCTAAAAATGACCATTTTGCCCTTTTGGTGATCTGATCAAATTTCTTGTGGAATTGTGATCCAAACTTGACCAAATGGTTTGTATGAATTCAATATGTTGATGCGGGTCAAAAATCATGAGGTTTGACTGTCAATTGGCCACAGTTGACTTTTTCCCCAATACAACTGATTTCTAGGTCAACTATCCAATTGATTGGGCAAAGATTGGAATCAAGGCTTGAACCTTGGCATGGGTAAACTTGAGAGTCCAACATGAAGCATGAAAGTCATTTTAGGAATTTTAGGTAAAAACATTTTTGTGCAAACACAAACTCTAATTTGGGTCAACAGTGCAAGGAAGAGTCTTGAGCAGAGCAAACCCTAACTTGATCTTGAGCTCCAAGGGTCTTGTGGTGAGAAAATGTTGAGGAAATGGGAGGGAAAATTTTGGGGTACAACAGATATGCTCGGAGAGATGGACCTCATGACATGCTGATTCCTGACCTAGTTTTTGACTTCGACAACGATACGCAAGGACTCCGACAAAGGTTTATCAGAGCTTGGAGGATGCCTAATAAGGTGGACAGTAAGACACTGGGGAAAAAGAATTCCATTCCCCTTGAGCCTTACCTCAAGTGGGTACGAACCCGCTCCCAGAATATTATGATGCCATATCCTCACATTCTCCCCTTGGTCAAAGAGCCTGTTATGGAAGGAGAGGTTCCATACACCATCCTACATCCTGACATGCCAACATCATGGGAAGAAATGCAAAAGAGTGAGATCCAACTCAAGGAAGAGTGGAATACTTTTGAAGCCAGCTTCTATGCCAGTGAAAAGAAGGTTTTGGAGCTTACCCTCCGACTTCACGAGGAGGAGACCCTCAACACTTACATCACTCCAAAAAGAATGCGCAATGTCTATTTACATTAAGAATTTTGTAATATTTCGCCCATGGGGCACTTATGTACTAACAAATTTCTTCTTAGTGTGACGTGTGTTCTTTTTTGTCTGCAACAAATTTGAATTTTTGAACCCTTGAATGCATTACATAAATAGCATACCATTCATCATATGCATAACAGGTACCCTTTTACAGGTCTCTTATCTTCTTCGCTGTTTATTTCAGCAATCATCATGTCTGCTGAACCTTCCACTGAGCAAGCTATCAAGGCCCTCCAGGCCCAAAATGCCCAATTTCAAGAGTTGGTCATGAGCCTAGCTAAGGGTCAGCAGGACCTGAAGACCCTGATCCTAAAAGAGAAGAAGAAGAAGAAGAGGACCATCCTGTTCAACACCGGACCCAGGTTTGGAAACGGGCTGCAGAATGAAATTGATCTGGCCACCCCGTCTGGAGAGAAAGACAGTCCACAAGAAAGGAGGGCTCCTAGCCCTATGGTCTCCGACAACGAGACAGACTATGATGAAGAATAGTATCCTCCTGCTGAGGATAAGTACAAACAACTGGAAGACCGTTTGAACGCTATGGAAGTACAGAAAGTGCCCGGTCTGGACTTCGGAGATTTGGGTTTATCATTTGGGGTGGTGATTCCCCATAAGTTCAAGGCACCTGCCTTTGCCAAGTATGACGGAGCTTCCTGTCCAAAGCTGCACCTCCGGTCATATGTGAGGAAGATCCAACCTTACACTGCTGATAAGAACTTGTGGGTCCATTTCTTTCAAGACAGTCTTTCAGGGACTCAGCTTGAGTGGTTCTATCAGTTGGACGGAGCCAGTATCCGTAGCTGGGAGGATTTAGCTGCTGCGTTCTATAGGCAGTATCAATATAACTCTAACCTCGCTCCTACCCGTACCCAACTCCAGGGTATGTCAATAGGGACGGGTGAAGGATTTAAGGAGTATGCTCAAAAATGGAGAGACCTTGTCGGAAGGGTGCAACCACCTTTAGCTGATCGTGAATTGGTTGATATGTTTCTGGGGACCCTGTCTGGTCCGTTCTTTAATCATCTGATTGGAAACTCTTCAGCCTGGTTTACAGACCTTATCTTGACTGGTGAGAGGATTGAAGCTGGTATTAAGGCTGGGAATATACAGAAGGGTGCCTCATCGAGCACCGAGAAGAAACCATTCAAGAAAGAGTCCAGTGCTGTCTACAGTTCAAGAAGACAGAGTAGACCTGAACACCGCCAGGTTGTCAATGTGGTTGTTATTTCAAAACCTGCTGGTACTCCTCAGCATCACAACCAACAAAGGGACGAGAGACCTCGAAGGCAGTTCACCCGTCTCAGCATGACTTTGTCTCAGATTCTGCCACAGTTGTTGAGAACCAATCTGGTGACTCTAAGGGAAGCCCCAAAGAATCCAAACACAACGTCATCAAAGTATAACCCCAACGCCCGATGCGCCTATCACTCTGAGAGCCTGGGGCATAATACAGATGATTGTTGGAGTCTGAAAAACAAGGTGCAAGACTTAATTGATACAAAGGAGATTGAATTCGAGGCGCACGAGAGGCCTAATGTTGTAACTGCTCCCATGCCCAAACATAGAGTAAATGCTATTAGGGATGATGATGATGAAGAGTTTGATATCGACAGTTGGATCTACCCCACGACCAGCGGTGGATTAAGAAACTGGACAACGAAGGATTCTATGCCCGTTTCAGTTATCACCCAGTAATGAAACTCTTTGTTTTGAATTTGTAACAGACAATATTGTAAAACTTTATGGCCCGGTGTCTTACCCGGGGCACCGTGGCTTCATTTGTGAGGGCTTTTGTATGCCATTTTCATATATCATTAATGAAAGCATTGGATGTTTTCACATTTCAAATTTTGTTCTCCTTGTCTTTCTTTATTACATATTGCAAAACAGCTATTTTACACACACTCACATATACAGGTCCCAATCCACTATGGATCTCACTGGTAACGACTCTGCTACTGCCAGTTATGACTTCGAAAATCCGATCAACTTAGCCGAAGACGAAGGTGAAGATGATTGAGAAGTTCCCGGTGAGCTTGCAAGACTACTACTCCAGGAAGAGAGGGCCATTCATCCACATGAAGAGCTAGTGGAAACAGTGAATCTGGGTACTGAGACAGACAAAAAGGAAGTCAAGATCGGTGCAAATCTGGAGCTTAGTGTAAAACAGCGGTTGATTCAGATGCTGCATGACTACGTGGAAATCTTTGCCTGGTCTTATGAAGATATGCCTGGGTTGGATACCGACATTGTGGTTCATCGCCTGCCTACCCAGGAAGACTGTCCTCTGGTAAAACAGAAGGTTCTTCGTATGCGTCCAGAGATGTCCAAGAAAATCAAGACCGAATTTATGAAACAGTTTAACATCGGTTTTCTAGCAGTAACTTCTTACCCTCAGTGGGTCGCCAATGTGGTTCCAGTGCCGAAGAAGGATGGTAAGGTCCGAATGTGTGTTGACTACATGGATTTGAACAGGGCAAGCCCTAAGGATGACTTCCCTATGCCTCACATCGACGTTCTGGTTGACAATACTGCTCAGCACAAGGTATTCTCCTTTATGGATGGTTTCTCCGGTTATAATCAAATCAAGATGGCTCCCGAAGACATGGAGAAGACCACCTTTGTTACTCAGTGGGTTACCTTTTGTTACAAAGTCATGCCTTTTGGACTGAAGAATGCTGGGGCAACATATCAACGTGCCATGGTTGCTTTATTTAATGACATGGTCCATCATGAGATTGAAGTATACGTTGACGATATGATTGCGAGATCCCAAACTGAGGAGGAACACCTTGACCATCTACAAAAACTGTTTGACAGGTTGAAGTTATACAAGCTGAGATTGAACCCAAACAAATGCACCTTCGGGGTGAGGTCTGGAAAACTGCTAGGTTTCGTCGTGAGCGACAAAGGTATTCAGGTGGACCCCGCCAAGGTGAAAGCCATACAAGAGATTCCAGCTCCCAAGACAGAGAAATAGGTCAGAGGCTTTCTAGGACGTCTGAACTACATTGCCCGATTCATCTCGCACCTAACTGCTACTTGTGAGCCAATCTTTAAACTACTGAAGAAAGATCAAGTGGTACGTTGGAACGATGAATGCCGAGCCGCTTTCGAAAGAATTAAAGAGTATCTCCCGGAGCCACCCATTCTGATGCCACCAGTGGAAGGGAGACCTCTAATCTTATACTTGACAGTACTTGACAACTCAATGGGGTGTGTGCTGGGGCAGCATGACGAGTCTGGCCGAAAAGAGCATGCTATTTATTACCTTAGCAAAAAGTTTACCGACTGTGAGACCCGATACTCACTGCTCGAGAAAACTTGCTGCGCTTTGGCATGGGCTGCTCGCCGGCTGAGACAGTATATGTTGACTCACACTACTCTGTTGATTTCAAAAATGGATCCAATCAAGTATATCTTCGAAAAGCCCGCCTTGTCCGGAAGAATAGAAAGATGGCAGATGATCTTGACTGAATATGACATCCAGTACACGACTCAGAAAGCAATCAAGGGAAGTGTATTGGCAGACCATTTGGCACACCAGGCAATGGATGATTACCAGTCTATGAACTTTGAATTTCCAGACGAGAATATCATGTTCATAACTGATTGTGAAACACCTGGACCAGATGAAGGACCTGAGGAAGGATCCCGATGGTCTATGCACTTTGATGGAGCTTCAAACGCTTTGGGTAACAGCATTGGCGCTATGATCATATCTCCTAAAGGATCTCATACTCAGTTTACCGCCCGACTATGTTTCAACTGCACCAACAACATGGCAGAGTATGAAGCATGCATTATGGGTCTTCGAGCTGCAACTGACCTAAGGATTAAGTTTCTAAGTGTCTTCGGAGATTCCGCTCTCGTGATCAGTCAGATCAAAGGAGAGTGGGATACGAAACACCCAAATCTTATTCCTTACAAGGAGTATGTATTGACGTTGCTTCCCCATTTCTAGGAGATAACCTTTGAACACTTCCCAAGAGAGGAGAATCAGCTGGCGGACGCGCTAGCTACGATGTCTTCTATGTTCAAAGTCAAATGGGACAACGAGGCTCCCCAGATCATCATTTGGAAATTGGATGAACCTGCACATTGTTGCGATCTTGAGACTGAAGAGGTAACAGAAAAACCTTGGTATCATGAAGTGAAGAGGTACCTTGAAGCTCAAGAATACCCCGGGGGTGCATCTGTTAATGACAAGAAGTTTCTAAGAAGGTTCGCGGCAAAGTTCTTCATCAACAATGGCATTCTTTACAAACGTAACCATGATTCAACCTTACTGCGTTGCGTGGATAAAATTGAAGCAGAAAGGATCATGGCAGAGCTTCATGAAGGTACTTTCGGAACTCATTCCAGTGGACATACCATGGCAAAGAAAATCCTTCGGGCAGGATATTACTGGTCCACAATGGAAGCCGACTGTTATCAGCATTCTCGGACATGTCACAAGTGCCAGGTCTATGCTGATAAGGTGCACACACCTCCAGTTCCTCTGAATGTTTTGACAGCACCTTGGCCTTTTGCAATGTGGGGCATTGATATGATCGGCGAAATCAGACCTACGGCATCCAACGGGCATCGTTTCATCCTGGTAGCGATTGATTACTTTACAAAGTGGGTTGAAGCAGCTTCCTTTGCTACGGTAACCAAGAACGTCGTGGCACGGTTCATTCGGCACAACCTGATCTGTCGATACGGTGTACCAGAGAGGATTATTACGGATAATGGTACCAATCTTAACAACAAGATGATCACTGAGCTCTGCGAGCAATTCAAGATACAGCACCACAAATCTTCTCCCTACCGGCCGAAGATGAATGGGGTTATCGAAGCAGCAAATAAGAACATTAAGAAGATTGTGCAGAAGATGACAGTGACATACAAAGACTGGCATGAGATGTTACCATTTGCTCTTCATGGGTACCGTACCTCAGCACGAACGTCAACAGGGGCAACGCCCTATTCCTTGGTTTATGGCATGGAAGCAGTTTTGCCTATTGAAGTTCAGATACCCTCTCTTTGGATCATGAAAGATGCAGGTTTGAGCGAAGACGACTGGATTCAGACCCGACTTGATTAATTGAATCTAATCGACGAAAAGAGACTTACTGCTATTTGTCATGGTCAGACGTACCAAAAACGAATGATCAAGGCATTTAACAAGAAAGTCAAACGACAAGAGTATCAAGTTGGGGACCTGGTAATCAAGCGCATTATTCTACCTCAAGGTGATCCCAGGGGCAAATGGACCCCTACTTACGAAGGGCCATTTGTGGTTAAGAACATCTTCTCAGGAGGAGCGATGATTTTAACCACCATGGATGGTGACGACCTTCCTCACCCCGTCAATGTAGACATAGTAAAAAGATACTACGCATAATCAAAGACCCGCTAGGTTGACTGGCCTAGGCAAAAATAAGGGCTTCCCGGCGAACCAAAAGGGTTCGGGCAAAAATAAGGGATGAAAAATAAAAAAATCTGTACACCCGGCAAGTCGAAAACCTGAAAAGGCGACTTGGGTAAAAATGGGTATCCCGGTGGACCGAAAACCCGAAAGGGCGGTCCAGGAAAAAGTTAGGGATTAAAGCGTAGCACTATGTCTCATTGGATTACCTCGCATCCCGACTTCGGTATCAACTATCAGGCTCAGACGGCACCAGTCAATCAGATTCATCTTCAACTAAGTAGCAAAGTGATGAGATGCTTGAAGATATAAAGGCAATAGCAGAGCTGGAACCCAGTGGGACTATTCACATAGCTGTTTTGTTTTCTTTTCACAAAAATTCTATTTGTTCGGCGACTATTTGTTCAAAAAATCAATACAAATTCATTTTCAAACAAATTTCAAAATGTTTTCCCTTTATCTGTTTTGTTTTGCAAAGAACGTCCAATGTTCCTTTTTAATATATGCATTTGACATTAATTGCTGCTCATAAATATTTACATGCGAAACAAAGGACTAATTACGGGTGATATCAGAAACAGGGGCAATAAGATTTGTCCGAGCTATCTAGTTGCTTTGCCCACCAAGGTACCGAGGTATATTCAGCTGAAGAATATGGCTAAGATACCTTCACTCCCCGCAAAATGAAAATAGTAATGGTAGCTCTCCCCACTGAGACTTGCAACCATGAACAAATCAGCAAGACTCTTCTCAAGCAGAGTTAATCTACCCTCAACCCGAAAAGGTTTGGTATCCCCAGAAGATCTTAATATTCCCCAGCGGAGTATAAAGATATTCCCCAGCAAACATAAGAGCATCCCCGACAGTCTTAATATTCCCTAACAGAATATAAGAATATTTCCCGGCAGAATACAAGATACCCCCAGTGGAGTCATCTCCCCAGCGCAGTCTAAAAAAGCTTCCCCGTCAGGATTAAGTCATCTTACCCAGTAGATTCTGGAAGCTCATCCCCTGCAGAGTACAAAATAAATCTCCCCATCCAAACTCAGAAGGTTATCCTCACAAGAGTCTAACTGGGTTATCCTCAGAAAGTTGCAACTGCAAGATCATCCCTAGGGAAGTTCTTTCTTTCCCCAAGCAGGACTTCTATCCTCAACAGATTCAATATCTCCAGCAACGGTAATCCATCCCCAGCAGAGTTCATCATTGAAACCCCCAACAGAGCTTATCAATGGAATCCCCAGCGGATTTATCGTTAAAATCATAAGCAGAACATCTCTCCCCTACAGAGTAATTCCCCAACGGAGTCATCCTCTCCGGCAGGTTTATTCTTGCAATCATCTTCGTTCGTCATCCCCAGCAGAACCGAAGAATTCAACTCTATTCTCCAGCAAGTTATCCGGGATTTATTTTCCCCAACTAAAACATTACATTTCCATACATCATGATACATGCATAAACGCATCATACCACACAATCTCATTTATGTTAAGAAACTCATTGCTTGATCCATATCATGCATTGCATTTGACTGACCTTTACCTTTCAGGAAGGACACAGTTAAATTCTCAGCCATATCAAAGGCCTTCTCAAGATCAGTTAAATCGATTCCTAAAGATTTTTCTGAGGCGAAGCCAGACAAGGTCAGTTAAATCGATTCCTAAAGATTTTTCTGAGGCGAAGCCAGACAAGGTCAGTTAAATCGATTCCTAAAGATTTTTCAGAGGCGAAGCCAGTCAATAGAGACAAGATCAGTTAAATCGATTCCTAAATATTTTTCTGAGGTGAAGCCAGTCAATAGAGACAAGATCAGTTAAATCGATTCCTAAAGATTTTTCTAAGGCAAAGCCAGTCAATAGAGACAAGATCAGTTAAATAGATTCCTAAAGATTTTTCTAAGGTGAAGCCAGTCAATAGAGACAAGATTAGTTAAATCGATTCCTAAATATTTTTCTGAGGCGAAGCCAGTCAATGGAGACAAGGTCAGTTAAATCGATTCCTAAATATTTTTCTGAGGCGAAGCCAGTCAATGGAGACAAAGTCAGTTAAATCGATTCCTAAAGATTTTTCTGTGGCCAAACACGTCAATAGAGACAACCTGTCAATAGAGACAACCTGTCAATGGAGACAACTCCGTCAATAGAGACAACCCGTCAACGAGGATGGAACCACCTACCAACAATCTCCAAATGGCATCTGTAAGCCCATTCCCGACATCACAATGCTGATACTACACCATGCGAGTGCAAATTTCTGGGTACTCTAATGTTCAATCATCTTCCACCTTCGGATCACGAAAGGCACGCAAGCCAATCTACCTCCTCAGGTTTAAGAAGATTGAATAGGGGCAACTGTTGTACCCCAAAATTTGCCCTCTCATGTTTCCCAAAGTCTTCCCCCTGCATGGTTGATCACAAACTCTTGCCTAAGGAAAAGGAAAATTTTTGAGTGGTGTTTTAAGTACATTTCGATTGACATTCTGAGAGACCCTTCGATTGGTGTTCTGAAGGAGCCTTTCGATTGGCCTTCTGTCAAGCTCTTTTGATTGGCATTCTGAAAGACCCTTCGATTGGTGTTCTGAAGGAGCCTTTCGATTGGCATTCTGTCAAGCTCTTTCGATTGGCATTCTGGACAAGCGCTTCGATTTGCATTCTGGAAGACCCTTCGATTGATGTTCTGAAGGAGCCTTTCGATTGACATTCTGGACAAGCCTTTCGATTGGCATTATGGACAGGTACTTCGATTGGCATTATAACTATGTCCTTCGATTGGAATTCCAAAAAGGTCCATTCGAAGAAGCATTCAAAGGGTCCATTCGAAGAAGCTTTGGAAAGCATTCGAAGGAGGCCATCAGCCCATTCAAAAGGGAGCATTCGAAGGCCAGTTACATGTCATTCAAAAAAGGGACAGGATCCCGTGTGTTTAGCCAACGTTACAAACTCTCATTCATGGCTTTCAAACACATAATTAACGTTACAAATCCTCATTCATGGCTGTCAAACACATAATTAAAGTCATTTAAACCTTTGTCTTCATGTCCCCTCCACCCCCTCTATATAAAGAAATCACAAATGTTGCAAAGACACAAGAAAAATATACAAAAAATAAAGAACTTGGAGATACGCTGCCAGCACTTCCAGGAAGCCATACCCAATCCTTGCATAAGCCAAAGCTGCCACCCAGCGAACACCTCCACCCTCAGAACTACAGATCGAAGCACCTCTGTTTGGTAAAAAAGGATCTAATCTCAAACTCATTTTTAAATTCATTTTGATTGCATATTCATATTATTACTGCTGTTTGTGAATGATTTTATGTGCTACATATAAGCTACAGCGCAGAGATGAGATTGTGCCATTGCTTGGGCACAATCTGAGCCTTTCCTTCGAATCACATGATAAAATAAACCCAGACCCAGATTCAGCAGGTGCGAATAGGGAGGAGATTCGAACCAGGGGGTAAAATCCCCCTTGGACCTTTTACATGTGTTTCATTTTGCAGGAACTACATCATCAGATTCCTGTTCAGAGTTTCGAAGCTCAGCAGTTTAGCTTCGAACTGGACCCAGGACTTCCAGATCGAACACCCTCAGAGTGCAGCCCCTCATGCACCTTCGATCCAACCTCTTCACTGGGTCGAAAGACAGCCTGCACCTCTTTCGACCCAGACTTCCAGAATTATATTTTTTCTTGTTTTGCTGCCTGGCCCATTTTTACTTTGTTTACTTTGTTTTTGTTTATTTCTTTTAGTTTGTTTTTTTTAATCAACATAAAAATCATAAAAAATAAATAACTTAGAATTAGGATTTAATTTAGTTAATTACTTTAATTTACTTTCTTCAATTTTAAAATCAGTAGACTTAGGATTTATTTGAATTCAATCCTTTTCATAAACAAAAAAATGCAAAAATATTAGGTATGTTTTAGAGTTAATTTTAATCAGTTTTTTTTAATTAATTAAATTTGACTTAATTGAACATTTAGAATTTTCCCAAAAATAGAATAAAACAACAAAAAGATCATATGCTTAGGATTTTTAAGATTCACGCGCGTTTATTTTTATTGTAACTGCTTTATTCCCCCATATTTTGGACATGTAAATAATCCCTCTCCCCGAAGCCTTGTAATAGCGTAGGATTTACAATTTATGTACTTTAAATTCCTGTACATATATTAACTACTTAGATGTATGCTAACTAGAATTGTATGGCAAGATCTAAAAACAAATGGTAGAACACCTAAAAATACAAAGATGATATAAACTGAAAATTGACACACTTGTACATGCCACTCCTAGGGTACACCTCACTTGGTTGCCTCAAATATGGTCATTAAGTATAGGATGTTTTAGAGGTCGTCCTTCTGTCCCAAGATCATAAGTTGCCTCGAAATGGTTGCCTCGATAAAAATGATCTAAGACATTAGGATTACCACTAAAGCGTCCTAACGTTGCTTTAGTGACCACACGTCGCATAAATCGAATTGACCCGAAAACTCCAATGATGATGCTACCTACTCCTCAATAGTGGGATAGCATTGTCTAAAGGACTTTAGTACAATTTAATTCCTTTTTGAGTAGGTAGAGGTTCTTAAGTACTTGCTCATTTTAAAAACAAAACAAAACTTTTCGCACTTACACTTTCTTCAAAAACAAAACTCTTTTCAAAACCCACAAACACAAAGAAAAGCAAACTTTTTAAAACATAGTGAGCAAGTACCTAAGAGCCCGTGGATAACCACGGATAGAAAGGGTGCTAACACCTTCCCTTTCTATAATCTACCTCCCGAACCCGAGAAACAATCTCGAAAAGGAATTTTTCTGTGCTTTTGTCCTTTCCTTTGTTGGATAAAATAAAAGACGATGGCGACTCTTGCTTACCGCGACACTTTGCAAAAACAAACGCAAACGCGAACCAGCAATAAGAAACAGTCAGTTCTCATTCCCACCGATCACACTCACCCCTTTCTATTTAATAACCCTGGAAGAAATGGACCAAATGAAATGGGTTTACGGTTCCAAATCTCACCCCGCTTTTTGCTATTCAACAACTAAAACAAAAATGGGCCAATATGAATTCTTAAGGGGCTTGTAATTTATACTCATACCCCACCCTTTCTGAAAATGGAAATGGGCCAACTAAAATAGACTAGCATATTGCAAATCTCACCTCTCCCTAACAACAACCTAAATGGGCTTTTAATAAATTCACTTATTATTTAATATTAATTTTAATTTCACTAATAACAACTATTTAGTAGTTATCATTCTGAAATAACTTTACACTTTCGAATTGAATGGGCCATTGGCCAATATGCCATGCGAATGAGTTCACAGATACACGAGTCTTTCTGACTTAGAAAGCCCCGTCTTCTTGAATTAAAAATACACCCCTGATTGATCTACATATTAAGAATGGGCCATCAGATATTGCTGTACCATCCTTGGTTAAATGCTTCTTTATTATTCTAATCTTGAAAAATCAAATCATCGAGGTAGGACAAATTTGGGGTATGACAGTTGCCCCTATTCAATTATCTTTCAATCAAATAGCGTGAGAAAACTCGAGTCTCGCGCGTTTTGTTTGGAAGTTTATTGAATACTTGAAGTATCACAAAATTTGTTCGACAAACATAAGGTTATACCGATATAGCATACCCTTATAAGTCCCAATGAAGTAGGCAAAGTTGATGATGTATCGCTTACCCGAGTTTGATAATGAGGCAGATAGCGCAATTCTGTATGTCTTGGCCTATTCACCCATTTGGAGGGTCAGTATAGCAATGATTGATGATGCATGGCTGCTTGAAGACTGAGGCCATGGGCTACGTTTGCGAATCGCTGCTTGACGTCGGGGGCGATGTTTTAAGCATGAATACATTGTGGCTCAGAGGCTATGTATTTGAGTCTGAAGAATGCATTGCGGCTTAGAGGCAATGTGTCTGAGTTAGAAAAACATATTGCGGCTTAGAGGCAATGTGTTTGAGTTGGAAGAATGCATTGCAGCTTGGAGGCGATGTATTTGAGTTTGAAGAGCGCATTGCGGCCTAGAGGCAATGTGTTTGAGTTGGAAGAAAGCATTGCGGCTTAGAGGCAATGTGTTAAGTTCTAAGGATGCATTGCAGCTTAGAGGCAATGTGTTGACTTGGAGGATACATTGCGGCTTAGAGGCAATGTGTTGAGTTTGCAGATACATTGCGGCTTAAAGGCAATGTGTTGTGTTTGGAAGAACGCATTACGGCTTAGAGGCAATGTTTTGAGAGTGCATTGCGGCTTAGAGGCAATGTGTTAAGTTTGCGAATACATTGTGGCTTAGAGGCAATGTGATGAGTTTTGTTTTCTTTTGAGCATTGCAGCATGAAGTCTGAGGTGACGATAGCGAAATGTATTGCTGCATGAAGTCTGATACATTGGGTTACAGTTTTGCAAATCGCTGCGTGAAGTCTGAGATGATAGGTTGGATTTGGTTTTTGGACATCGCTGCATGAAGTCTGATGCGATAGGCTGAATTTTATGGAATGAAGAAACACATTGTTGCATGAAGTCCGATGCAATGGGTTAGGTTTGCGAATCACTGCGTGAAGTCTGATGTGATAAGCTGAATTTGGTTTTCGAACATCGTTGCATGAAATATGAGACGATGGTTGGGAGTTTGGAATAAATTGATGCATGAAGTCTGAGGAAATGAGCTTGGTTCGCAAATCACTGTGTGTAGTCTGATGTGATAAGCTAAATTTGTTGTCTAACATCACTGCCTGAAGTCTAAGGCGGTGTTTCGTTTGCGAATCACTGCGTGAAGTCTGCTGTGATAAGCTAAATCTGGTTTCGAACATCACTGCCTGAAGTCTGAGACGATGGTCTGAGTTTGGGTAATGCATTGCAGCTTAGAGGCAATATGCTGGTTTGGATAATATATTGCGGCTTAGAGGCAATATGTTGATATGGAAAGATACATTGCGGCTTAGAGGCAATATTCTGAGTTCTGAGAATGCATTGTAGCTTAGAGGCAATGTGCTTGAGTTGGACGATATATTGTGGCTTAGAGGCAATATACTGAGTTTCACGAATACATTGCGGCTTAGAGGCAACGTGTTGGCTTGGACAATACATTGAGGCTTAGAGGCAATCTAATGGGTCTTTGAGAATATGCTGCGGCTTAGAGGCAACGTACGGAGTGTTGAGAATTCATTGCGGCTTAGAGGCAATGTGTTGGGTTTGAAGGTACATTGCGGCTTAGAGGCAATGTGTTTGAGTCGGACGATATATTGCGGCTTAGAGGTAATATACTGGTCTGGAAAGATACATTGCGGCTTTGAGGCAATGTAATGGGTCTTTGAAGATATGTTGCGGCTTAGAGGAAACATACGAAGTTTGTGAATACATTGCGGCTTAGAGGCAATGTGTTTGTTTGGATAACATATTGCGGCTTAGAGGCAATATGTCAATCGGGAAAGATACATTGCGGCTTGGAGGCAATGTGTTGAGTTTTGCAAATACATTGCGGCTTAGAGGAAATGTGTTTGAGTTGAACGATATATTGCGGCTTAGAAGCAATATACCGTGTTTTGATAATGCATTGCGGCTTAGAGGAAACATACTGAGTTTGTAAGGAGCTCATCACAATAGGAAGACTTAGGTGATGGGTTGAATGTGTCACGGCATGAAGACTGAAGTGACAGGTTAAACTGTAGGAGGAGTATTGCATGGATTGACCCTTAGATGGTTGTATCGAGGGTAAAATTATTTTTCTGATCGCTCGGCAATATATGTATGCATGTGCACTGAATGTTGTGGGTATGCAAAATGTATAATGTTTGATCTTGACATGACACCCTGACGATATGCGCATTGTATGCAAAATCGCTTAATATATGTATGCTCGGGATATGCAACATGTATATGTGTAAGACGCGTGTATGCCTTGGAATGTTATGAAAATTATTTTTGGCATTCTCCGTTAAACCACTGGTTTAGAATTTACCAATTCCTTGGTGTTATTTGTTGTGTCGTCATAGTATTGTTAAACTTGAGTGTTCGTAAAATTTGAACATTGATTTTGTATATATGCCGGCATAGACGTAAATGATGGCTTATGCGTAGATGTGTAGGCGTAAGCGTAGACCTTGTGTCGTAAATTTGGGCATAGGCACTGACATGGACGTAGACTTTGTATGCGGATGCGCAGATGTAGGCACATACTTGGTGTTGTTGAGTGCAGGCATAAGCGCAAACATGTGTCTGGACATGGGCGTAGATATGCATAGATACAGGTGTAGACATGTGTATATATTTTTGTGTTGCAAGACGTAAGAGTAGCTATGTGCGTGGATGTATACGTGGATCTTCCTTTGTTATTTTTCTAACCCAAACGTTTTTCGATATTTGTCAGATGCTTTTATTCTGTTAATTCCCCGAAATTATTTCAAGACAATATTCATGAGTAATAATCGTAGTATTCTGTAAACAAATCTGAGAAAGTAAAAACATGATTCGACATATATAATGAAAACGAATGTTTTATTGATAAGTCCTAGAGTGGGCGAGAATACAAGATGCAATTCCTAGAAAGAGGTAATTACAGAAAGTCTTAAAACAGTAAATGGCAATGAAAAAATGATAATTTCTACTGCCGTTCCCCCATATCTTTTGATGTTCTTATCCCCCTTGCCTCTGAGTTTTATGGTTCCAATCTATCATTCCCTTCGTGGTTCGTAGTCGTAGCTCCCAGATCGCAATCTTTTTGTCCTTTATTTATTTGTATGAAATCCCTAACTTATGCCTGGATTACCCTTTCAGGTTTTCAATCCACCGGGATAAAATTTTTTGTGTGCCCCTAATTTTTGCCTGGATCTCCCTTTAGGGTTTTTGATCCACCGAGATGCTCTTTTTTTTTTTGCTTAAGTCGCACCTTTTGGAGGTTCGACCTTAGCGAGCTTTTTTTTATACATAGTATTTTTTGACTGCATCCGAGTTGGTTGGATGCAGTAGTTCTTCCATATCCATTGTTGTGAGGATGAGACCACCTCCAAAGAATGTTGTTTTGACTATGAATGGACCTTCGTAGTTAGGTGTCCATTTACCACGTGAATCGAGGCGAGGTAGTAAAATCTTTTTGAGCACAAGATCCCCTTCTTTTAATATTCGAGGGCGTATCTTCTTGTCGAAGGCCCTCTTCATTCTCTTTTGATGTAATTGACTATGACACAAAGCCGTTAATCGTTTTTCTTCAATGAGGTTGAGTTGATTGAGTCGAGCCTGCACCCATTCTACCTCTTCCAGTTTTGTTTCCCTCAGGACTCAAAGTGACGGTATCTCAATTTCCACCAAGAGTACTGCCTCCATGCCGTATACAAGTGAGAAAGGAGTCACGCCTATTGATGTGCGTACAGAAGTGCGATAGCCATGCAGAGAGAAGGGGAGAATTTTGTGCCAATCTTTGTATGTCTTCACCATTTTCTGGATGATTTTCTTAATATTTTTGTTGGCTGCTTCGACGGCCCCGCTCATCTTTGGTCTGTATGGTGAAGAATTGTGATGCTCGATTTTGAAGTCATCGCATAATTCCTTCATCATCTTGCTGTTTAAATTAGACCTGTTATCTGTAATTACCCGACTTGGGACACCATACCTGCATATGATATTCTGTTTGATAAAGTGTGTAACCACTTGACTTGTGATGTTGGCGTAGGATGCTTCTTCTAACCACTTGGTAAAGTAGTCGATGGCTACCAATATAAAGCGGTGTCTGTTGGATGCTTTCGGCTCGATCATACCAATCATATCAATTCCCCACATCAAAAATGGCCAAGGGGAGCTCATGACGTTCAGAGGAGTTGGTGGTACATTTATCCTGTCAGCGTAGATCTGACACTTATGGCATGTATTCATGTAGTGATATCAACCAGCTTCCATTGTTAACCAGTAATACCCTGCTCGTAGAATCTTTCTAGCCATAGCGTGCCCATTTGTATGAGTCCAGAAGGTGCCTTAGTGGATTTCTCTCATGAGTGTATCTACTTCTTGCTTTTCCACACATCTGAGTAATACCATATCGTAATTTCTTTTGTA
Organism: Vicia faba; assembly: GCA_948472305.1. Lineage (NCBI taxonomy): Eukaryota > Viridiplantae > Streptophyta > Magnoliopsida > Fabales > Fabaceae > Vicia > Vicia faba. The sequence continues at coordinate 1,266,438,014 of OX451736.1, read as the reverse complement.
TACCACTCCATTACTTAGAAAAAACTTGGAAGCTAACCTGCGCAAGGTTCGCTTTTCAATGATAGAGGCATTTTCTGGGTACTCTTGCCTTTTTAAGTACTTCTTGATGTCATAAAACCAAGGTTTACTGTCGGGTCCTTCCTCAATAGCGATGCAATGTGCAGGCTCTTTGAAATGTCTAATCATAATATGTGGTTCGTGATTCGGCCAAGTCACTTTGAACATAGCTGATAGGGTTGCCAGAGCGTCTGCCATTTGATTTTCTTCTCGTGGGATATGACTGAAAGTGATTTCTGTAAATTCTGCAGCTAACTTTAAAACATGATCCCGATATGGAATCAATTTAGGGTGTTTAGTATCCCATTCGCCATTAACCTGGTATATGACTAACGTAGAATCCACAAACACTTCCAGGTGCTTTATTCTTAAACCGATGGCAGCTTCTAGCCCTAGTATACATGCCTCGTATTCGGCGATGTTGTTGGTGCAGTCAAAACATAACTTGGCCGTGTAGGGTTGGTGGTGATTCTTGGGAGATGTTAACACTGCCCCTACACCATGACCTAGTGCATTTGAAGCCCCGTCGAACGTGAGCGTCCAACGTGCCCCTGGCTCGGGCCCTTCATCTGGCCCTGGTATTTCGTAGTCAGCTATAAATATGACATCTTCATCGGGACAATCGAACTTCATGGGCTGATATTCCGATAGAGGTTGATGAGCTAAATGATCAGCTAGTACATTACCTTTGATGGCTTTCTGTGTGACATATTGGATGTCATATCCTGATAGTAACATCTGCCATCGTGTGATTCTTCCGGTAAGGGCTGGCTTTTCAAACACGTATTTTAGAGGATCCATTCTTGCTATTAACCATGTAGTATAGGTTAACATATATTGCCTCAACCTCTTGGTAGCCCAAGCCAATGCACAACAAGTCTTCTCAAGGAGTGAGTACCTGGTCTCGCAATCGGTGAATTTTTTACTGAGGTAATAGATTGCATGCTCCTTTCTACCAGTTTCATCCTGTTGTCCCAAAACACAACCCATTGACCCTTCAAGCACTGTCAAGTACATGATGAGTGGCCTTCTGAGGACTGGTGGTATTAAGACTGGTGGCTCTTGTAGATACTGTTTTATTGTTTCAAAGACAGTTTGACAATCGTCATTGTGATACGGTGGCAGAACCGACTATTTTTACTGATTTGCGTTTTGCGTTTTTTGTTCGCAAAATGTCGCGGTAAGCAAGAGTCGTCACCAACTTTTATTTCACCCAATCATGGAAAAGGAAAAAGAATAGAAAAAACCTTTTTTTGAGATACTCTGAGTACGGGGGGTAGATTATAGAAAGGGAAGGTGTTAGCACCCTTTCTATCCGTAGTTATCTACGGGCTCTTAGGTACTTGCTCATTTTTCAAATTGCTTGTGTGTGTTTGTCTTGAAATTTTTTTACTTCGTGATAACCCTTGTATCAGTCCTCAAGGATATAACGAAGTTCGTTTTGAAAATTTGTTTTGAAAGGTGTCTGTGTGAAAAGTTTTTATTGAGCAAGTACTTAAGATTCTACCTACTCAAAAAAAGATTGTTTGTTCTATTTCCTTTAGACAGCGCTATCCTATTATTAAGGAATAGGTAGCACCGTCGTTGGAGTTGTAAGGGACATTCGAAAGGGACAAATACAATCACTAAAGCAATAGTTAGAAAACCTTAGTAGTAACCCTAGAGTCTTAAGATCTTTTCGAGGCAATATTTCCAAGGCAACATTTCCGAGGCAACATTCGAATGGGACATTTGATCTTTTGGACAGGAGGGAGACCACTAAAACTTCCTATGCTTAATGACTGTTTACCGAAGGCAACCGTAGTGAGACAAACCCTAGGAGTGAACATGTGCACATGAACTTTTTCAGTTATGTAGTCTTTGCATATTAGGTGATCTACCGTTTTAAATTTCAAGCATTCTTTTCATACAATCCTATTAGCCATGCATCTAGACAGTTAAAGATTGCGAGAATTTAAAGTGCGAATAATAAACCTAGCTATTACAAGGCTTCAGGGAGGGGGATTAATTATATAACCAAAAATCGGGGATTTAAGCAGTAAATAAAAACCCTAGGTTAGCTATTACAAACCCTGAACAATTACAAATTAATGGACAAATAATTAACAAGCGTGTGAAAAATTAAATGCGAGGACGATTGAAATAATCTAAAACCCTAATTGAGAGAAAAATATTTTTTTGGATTTTTATTTGAGAAAATGTTTAACTGCAAATTAATTAAACCTAATTTCTAATTGTGTTTAAATTATGAAAGAAATTAAACTAACCTAAATTTCTAACTAAATTTATTATTAAGAAAATAGATATTTATGAGAAAAAAATGATTTTTGAAGTATTTTTTAAAGAAAATTAATTAAATTATGTACAATTTCAAACCCTAATTCTAATTATTTTTATTATAAAAAGAAGATTAAATTGCCCTAAATTAATTAAACTAATTAATTCAAAAAATATTTATTAAGAAAAAGAGATCTTTTTTGTGACTTTTGTGTTTAATTTAATAAAAATAATTTTTGTATTAATTAAAAAAAGAAATAAAGAAAAGAAGTTAAAGAAAATAATAAAAAAAACAAATGGGCATGTATGCTAGCTGAAAGGGGGGAGTGGAGTTGAAATTCTTGGCCCAAAAACACTCCAAGCCCAGTCAACCTTTAGTGCCTTGTATCGTTGACCTAGGGGAGCACTATAGTCCCTCATTGCTGGAACGTTGGATCTGATGGCATGTTGGATCCAGTGGCTGGATGTTGATAGAGTATGGTAGACCCTTTGATGAGAAGTGCATGCAATATGCGTTTATAAAATAGGAAAATAAGCATTGCTGGGACCTGGGATCGAACCCAGGTCCTCTATCCTTTCCACTATGCTTGCTTGCCATCTGTGCTACACGCTCTTGTTGTTAATACAATGCAAACAAAACATATTATATAATAAACAAATGGATTAATGAATAAACCAAAAAATGCACCAGCTTTCAAATGATCCAATGGTGATTGGACACGTTGTCTTCTTCTTCCTCATTCGTCGTTATAGGGAAAAGACTTTTACCTACAGACATAAATATGTAGCTATAGCCCCTGCAAATTTCAAAAATGCACAAAACGCACGATAAATGATATCTAAATACATAGCTCCATTCGTGGTGATCTCGTAAACACCCTGGTATCCTTCTTTTTGGATAATTTCACCTGTGTAAGAAAACCCTAAATTGCAAACGTAAACCATAACAATGGCAACATCGTGTATAGGCTTAAAAAACGCAATCAAATAATACAGTTAGTTTGCAAACATGATGAGGATTACAAATATATAACTTAAACATGCTAAAGATGCCAGGAATATAGTAATCGATTTTGAGTTAGAGGGAAAACCGTGAGAGCAATTACGTGTGTTTCTGGGTGCTTCAAGCCTTGCAACTGATCCAATTGGCTTCTGGGAAGGTCCAAGAATCGATTAGCAGCGTTGGAATGGTCTGAATTGATCTCTAAATGCAAAAAGCGATCCAACACTTTTTGCCACTTTTTTGGAATTTGGTTTTGTGTTTTCACGACTGCTCAACCTCTCCTCTTGATCTGCAATTGTTGTATACATATAGTATACTGGATTAGGTTAATAAAATTGGCATGAATCTTGAGAAATAATGGAATAGTGATTTATTTTGCTCTTTGTATGATATCTTCCCAAAATAAGCTTCAATCCAATCTTTTCTAATCCAAATGAGTCTTGCACCAATTGGTCATCATGCTAGTTGTACATAGACTCCAAATGTGCACAAAAATCCCAAGATTTGATTTGCTTTTATTATTTTACCATTTAATTTGATTTATTTTGATTTAAATGAATAAAAAATCAAAATAAATGATAAAAATAATAAAATAATAGGTGGAAAAGCTCAGGGGTCGTGGGTCCTGTTAGAAACATGTTTCAAGCAAGAAAACATGTGCCCCTTTGGAAAAAATGCAAATTTGATCAATGTTGACTTTTGACAATTTTCCAAAAATTGCCAACTTTGACAATGCACAACTATCTCAATTTTGACCCTAAGAGGGTTTTCTTTGACTTTTTAGAAATATTAGGATGTCCCCTAAACAACCCTTTTGGTTTCATCTCAATTGGATCTTCCATGTTCATGTATGAAGCTTTGACCCAAAAGGTGTTTTTGTTAACTTTTCAAAAGGACCTATAATGTAAAAATTCATATCTTTTGATGAGTGAATATTTTGAACTTGTGGACTGAAGATGAGTTGTAGGAAATTGCACCCTCTTCAAAATGAGATTTGGATGGAAAATTGCTGATAAAGCATGTGGAAGTTATGCTTGGTCAAAGTTGGGTTGACTTTTACTAAGAAACCCTAATTTAACATCTTTTGGGTTTTGATGAATTTGGAGCATTTCTTGGGGAATAATGATCAAACCTTAATCAAATGATGAAAGTCACTTCAAAATGTTAATGTTGACCAAAAATCTTGAAGTTTGACTGTATGTGGGTTACAATTGACTTTTGACCTAATATAGTCGATTCTCAAGCATCTGAGCAGATGACTGAGCAAACTTCTTATGCAAGGCCTGAAACTTGACATGGATGATCTTGGGAACATATTAGGACCTTGGAAATCATTTGAGTCCTTTGTGGTTCACACATCTGGATGGAAAGGGAAACCCTAATTTGAGATATACTGCCTTAGGAGAGAGTTTGTCTGGTCAACTCTTGGACTTCCTTGAGCAACTTGGGGACCTCACTTGACATTTGTTGAGTAAAATGGGAGGGAAAATTTTAGGGTACAACAAATGCCCCTGTTCAATCTTCTTAAACCTGAGGATGTAGATTGGCTGCTCTGCCTTTCGTGATCTGAAGGTGGAAGATGATTGAACACTAGAGTGCCCAGAAATTTGCACTCGCATGAAGTGGAACTCGACTTGATGATATCGAGAATGGGATTACAGATGCCATTCGAAGAAGATGATAGAAGATCATCAGGGATGGGCTTAAAGATGCCATCTAGGATGTGACGGAGAATCGTGGAATCGTCGGAGACAGGCTTAAAGATGCCATCTAGAGAATGTTGATTTCCTGAGATATTCCTTTGACGAGAGTCCTTACTCCTGTCGTTGATGAGGAATCTGCTGAGGAACATTTGTATCTGTCTTGGGAGAAATGGAATTTTAGGAGCTTCAGTTGTCCGTTATTCTACTAGGGAAATGCGAAACCAATCGTGTTTGATTAGATCCAGGTCTTACATTGTTGTGGACTGCCGTCTGGAGATAATAGGGAAGGAACCTTGATAGTAAGGTTATGAGGAGGAACCTGGATAGTAGGGTTGCTTCAAAATGAAAGCCTGGGTAGTAGGGTTGTGATAAGGAACCTGGATAGTAAGGTTACTTCGATATGAAAGCCTGAATAGTAGGGTTGTGAGAAGGAACCTGGATAGTAGGGTTACTTCGATATGAAATCCTGGATAGTAGGGCTGTGAGAAGGAACCTGGATAGTAGGCTTACTTTGATATGAAAGCCTGGATAGTAGGGCTGTGAGAAGGAACCTGGATAGTAGGGTTACTTCGATATGAAAGCCTGGATAGTAGGGTTGTGAGAAGGAACCTGGATAGTAGGGTTGTGAGAAGGAACCTGGATAGTAGGGTTACTTCGATATGAAAGCCTGGATAGTAGGGCTGTGATAAGGAACCTGGATAGTAGGGTTACTTCGATATGAAAGCCTGGATAGTAGGGCTGTGAGAAGGAACCTAGGTAGTAGGGTTACTTCGATATGAAAGCCTGGGTAGTAGGGCTGTGAGAAGGAACCTGGATAGTAGGGTTACTTCGATATGAAATCCTTGATAGTAGGGTTGTGAGAAGGAACCTGGATAGTAGGTTTACTTCGATATGAAAGCTTGGATAGTAGGGCTGTGAGAAGGAACCTGGGTAGTAGGGTTACTTCGATATGAAAGCCTGGATAGTAGGGCTGTGAGAAGGAACCTGGATAGTAGGGTTACTTAGATATGAAATCCTGGATAATAGTGTTGTGGGAAGGAACCTGGATAATAGGGTTACTTCGATATGAAAGCCTGGATAGTAGGGCTGCAAGAAGGAACCTGGGTAAGGTTATAAGTTTTTGTAGAACTTCAGGATGAATCGGGGTAAGGTTACTTCGAGATAAGTTCGTGTAAAACTTCAGGAGGAACCGGGGTAAGGTTACTTCGAGATAAGTTCGTGTAAAACTTCAGGAGGAATCAGGGTAAGGTTACTTCGAGATAAGTTTGTGTAAAACTTCAGGAGGAACCAGGGTAAGGTTACTTTGTGATAAGTTCGTGTAAAACTTCAGAAGGAACCTGGGTAAGGTTACTTTGGGGTAATGTAGATTAGTTGACCCGTTTGATTTTGGGAACTGAGTTTCCATTAGTTGTCTGTAGATGTGATCTATATAACTGCTGGATTCATTGAAGCTAATCGTCTTTTCCTAAAAAAAATATCAGGGTTAGTTATATGCGATGAATGAAATGCAGGGAGAGGTGATGTTCTCAAAATGAATGAGATTATGCTGTATATGATATGTATGCGTCTATCATGATGTATGTTCATGAAATGTTGTCGGGGTATGCTCGTGTATGGGAAAATAAATCCCTGACGGTTACTGGAGATTTACAAATATTCTCCCGGGAAGAGATGCTGGAGAATAACTCTGTGGGGCCAGACTTAGGGGAAGAGATACTTTGTTGGTAGACCCGCTGATCTGGAGGAATAAACTCAGCTGGGGATGAAGTTCCGTTGCTGGAGATGATGATCTCTGTTGGAGATTGAGCTTCTGTATTTGTAGAAATAAACTCCGCTTAGGGGATGAAATTTACTGACTCGCCCGCGATTATGAACCTCGGTTGGGTATAGTTATGTCTTGTTTCGGGAAAGATGACATCAATGCCTTTGGATACTTTTACTCTGTGGGGGAGTGTATGTACTAATAATTATGTTCCCAAACTGGATCTATCCCGGTACCTGTTGGGCAAAGTAACTGTAGGGTTTGACACTTTTTCTCCTGTTTCTGGAATTACGAGTAATTGCCTTTTGTTTCTTATGTAAATATTTATGAGCATCCATCATTTTCAAATGCATATATCCAAAATAAGTCATTGGACGTTCTTTGCAAAACAAAACATAAAAAGAAAAACGAATTGAAGTTTTTTGTGAAAATGACTTGTATTCATTTTGAAATTGGCCTGTAATAGGCGTTTTTGTTCAAAGAGGCTGACGTCCTAGTAAGAGAACGTCGCCAAAAGAAATTACAATTTGTGTAAAAGAAAGAAAAACAGCTATGTGAAACAACCCCATTGGGTTCCAACTCTTCTATTGCCTTTATATCTTCAAGCGTCTCATCACTTTGTTAGTTGGCCGAAGGTTGATCAGATTGATTGGCGTCGTCCGAGCTTGATAGTCGATACCGAAGTCTGGTCTCTAGATGATCCAATGAGACATATTGATACGCTTCAATCCCTAACTTTTGCCTGGATTTCCCTTTCGGGTTTTCAATCCATCGGGATACCCTTTTTTGCCCAAGCCTCCCTTTCGGGTTTTTGACTTGCCGGGTGTACAGATTTTTTTTCATTTTCATCCCTTACTTTTTCCTGAACCCTTTTGGTTCGCCAGGAAGCCCTTATTTTTGCCTAAGCCAGTCAACCTAGCGGGTCTTTGATTATGCGTAGTATCTTTTCACTATGTATGCATTGACAGGGTGAGGAAGGTCGTCACCATCCATGTTGGTTAGAATCATGGCTCCTCCCGAGAAAATTTTCTTAACCACAAATGGTCCTTCGTACGTGGGAGTCCATTTTCCCCTGGGATCACCTTGCGGCAGTATGATGCGTTTGATCACCAGATCCCCGACTTGATATTCTTGATGCCTGACTTTCTTGTTAAAAGCCTTGATCATTAGCTTTTGATACGTATGACCATGGCAGATAGCAGTAAGTCTCTTTTCATCGATTAAGTTTAATTGATCAAGTCGGGTTTGGATCCAGTCGTCTTTGCTCAAACCTGCATCCTTCATAATCCCGAGGGAGGGTATCTGGACTTCGATGGGTAGGACTTCCTCCATGCCATATACCAGAGAGTAGGGGGTTTCCCCTATCGACGTCTGTGCTGAGGTACGGTACCCATGGAGAGAGAATGGTAACATCTCGTTCCAGTCTTTATATGTCACCGTCATCTTCTGTACAATCTTCTTGATATTCTTATTAGCTGCTTCAACAACGCCATTCATCTTTAGCCGGTAAGGAGACGAATTATGGTGTTGTATCTTGAACTATTTACAGAGCTCGGTGATCATTGTGTTGTTGAGATTTGTATCATTATCAATAATAATCCTCTCTGGTACACCATATCGACAGATCAGATTGTGTCGGATAAACCGCGCCACGACATTCTTGGTTACTGTAGCAAAAGAGGCCGCCTCAACCCACTTTGTAAAGTAATCAATGGCTACTAAGATGAAACAATGCCTGTTAGATGCAGTAGGTATGATCTCGCCGATCATGTCGATGCCCCACATCGCAAAGGGCCAAGGAGCTATCAAGACGTTCATAGGAACCGTAGGTACATGCACCTTATCAGCCTAGATTTGACATTTATGACAAGTTCGAGAGTGCTGATAACAATCGGCTTCCATAGTGGACCAGTAATATCCTTCTCGTAGGATTTTCTTAGCCATGGTGTGTCCACTAGAATGGGTTCTGAAGGTGCCTTCATGTAGATCTGTCATGATCCTCTCTGCTTCGCTCTTGTCTACACACCGTAATAGTGTGGAGTCATGGTTGCGCTTATAGAGGATTCATTGCTGAGGAAGAAATTTGCAGCAAACCTTCTCAAAAACTTCTTATCATTGACAGATGCCCCTTCGCGATACTCTTGAGCCTCGAGGTACTTTTTGACTTCGTGAAACCAGGGTTTGTCTGCCATTTCTTTGGTATCGATCTCACAGCAGTGTGCTAGTTCATCCAACCTCTCAATGGTAATTTGGGGAGCCTCATTGTCCCACCTAACCTTGAACATAGAAGACATGGTAGCTAGCACGTCCGCCAACTGGTTCTCTTCTCGTGGGAAATGCTCGAAGGTTACCTCCTCTAAGTGTGGGAGCAATGTCAGTACATACTCTTTGTAAGGAATGAGATTCAGGTGCTTCGTAACCCACTCGCCTTTGATCTGACTTATCACCAGAGCAGAATCCCCGAATACACTCAAGAACTTGATCCTTAGGTCAATAGCAGCTCGAAGTCCCATGATACATGCTTCATACTCCACCATGTTGTTGGGGCAGCTGAAACATAAACAAGCGGTGAACGGAGTATGACAACCCTCGGGAGATATGATTACAACGCCAATTTCGTTACCCAATACGTTTGAGGCTCCATCAAAATACATAGACCATCGGGATCCCTCCTCTGGTCCTTCATCCGGTCCAGATTCTTCATAGTCAGTCACTAACATGATATTCTCATCCGGGAACTCGAAATTCATGGACTGGTAGTCATCCATGGCCTGATGAGCCAAATGATCAGCCAATACACTTCCCTTTATAGCTTTTTGGGTTGTATATTGTATGTCTTACTCAGTTAAGATCATTTGCCACCTTGCTATCCTTCCGGAGAGAGCGGGCTTCTCAAAAATATACTTGATCAGATCCATCTTTGATATCAACAAGGTAGTGTGAGTCAGCATATATTGTCTCAGTCGGCGAGCAGCCCATGCCAAAGCGCAACAAGTTTTCTCGAGCAATGAGTATCTGGTCTCACAGTCGGTAAACCTTTTGCTAAGGTAGTATATGGCGTGCTCTTTTCGACTAGAATCGTCATGCTGCCCCAACATACACCCCATTAAATTGTTTAGCACTGTCAAGTATAATATCAAAGGTTTTCCTTCAACTAGACGCATTAGAATTGGCGGTTCTTGAAGGTATTCTTTGATTCTTTTGAAAGCGGTATGGCATTCGTCATTCCACTTTACCACTTGATCTTTCTTTAGTAGCTTGAAGATTGGCTCATAAGTAGCAGTCAGATGTGAAATGAACCGGGCGATATAATTCAGACGTCCCAATAAACCTCTAACCTCTTTCTCTGTGCGGGGAACCGGCATCTCTTGTATGGCTTTTACCTTCGCAGGGTCTACCCGAATACCCTTGTCATTGACGATAAAAACCAAGAGCTTACCAGATCTTACCCCGAAGGTACACTTGTTCGAATTCAACCTCAGTTTGTATGTCTTCAACCTGTCAAACAATTTCTGGAGATGATTAAGGTGCTCTTCCTCAGTCTGAGACCTGGCTATCATATCATCAACATAAACTTCAATCTCGTGGTGAATCATGTCGTGGAACAAAGTGACCATAGTGCGCAAATAAGTTTCCCCAACATTGTTCAACCCAAAAAGGCATCACCTTGTAGAAGAAGTGCCCCACTATGTAACAAAGGTTGTCTTCTCCATGTCTTCAGGAGCCATCTTGATCTGGTTGTAGCCAGAGAAACCATCCATGAAGGAGAAGATTTTGTTTTGCACGGTGTTGTCGACCAGAACATCAATGTGAGGAAGTGGGAAGTCATCTTTGGGGCTTTCTCGGTTCAGATCTCTGTAATCAATGCACATCCGTACCTTACCGTCCTTCTTAGGTACCGGAACAACGTTAGCAACCCATTGTGGATAAGAAGTGACAGCCAAGAATCCTGCATCAAACTGTTTCATGACCTCTGCCTTAATCTTCTCTGACATTTCAGGACGCATACGATGGACCTTCTGTTTAACCGGAGGACAGTCTTCTTTAGTCGGCAGACGATGTACCACGATATCGGTGTCCAAACCAGGCATGTCTTCATAGGACCAGACGAAGATATCAACATAGTCGTGCAACATATGTATCAACCTCTGTTTGACGTTAAGCCCCAAATTTGCACCTATTTTAACCTTTTTTTTGTCTTCCTCAGTACCCAAATTCACTATCTCAACCGGTTCTTCATGAGGCTGTATGGCCCTTTCTTCCTGCTGTAATAGTCTAGCAAGTTCTCCAGGCACCTCACAATCATCCTCACCTTCGCCCTCGGCTTGGTTGATTGGATTTTTGAAGTCATAACTAGAAATAGCAGAGCTGTTATCAATGGGATCCATAATGGATATGGATCTGCATTATGATACATGAGTGTGTGTAAGAGAATAATTGTTTTGATAAAGTGAAAACAGAAAAGAAAAACAGAGAGCGCAAAATTTGTATGCAAGAAATGTCCAATGCTTTATTAATGATATATGAAATGAAAAATAATAGCCCTCACAAGCAAAGCCAAGGTGCCTCGGGCAAGGCACCAGGCCGTAAAGTTTCAAATTGTTTATTACAAATCTTAAAGCAAATAAGTTAATTACTGCGGAATAAAAGAAATAGGTATGAAGTCCCTAGCCGTCCAGTTATTCAGTCCACCGTTGGTTGTTGGGTAGATCCAGCTTTCGATGTCTGAGTCCTCTTTATTGTCTTCAATGGTGTTAATCCCACGATTGCTGATGCGTAGGGGAGGTCCTCTAGTCCGAGCGCGTCTAACAGCCCCTTGAGCCCCTTCTTCAACCGCGGCCTTGGCGTCATTGAGAGAAGCCATCCTCAAAGGAGGTTTATTGCTAGTAGTTTCAGTCGATGCCAAGATTTAAGGGACCTCTTCAAAATTCTGACAAGGAGTTTCGATGAATTCCCCATCCATCTCTATGTAGCGGAAGGAGTTGAGGTGACTCACCATATATTCTTCTTCACCCCGTACTGTGATGATCTTTCCTTTCACCGGATACTTTAGCATTTGGTGGAGTGTGGAGGTGACTGCCCCAACCTCGTGGATCCAAGGACGACCCAGCAAACAAGAATAGGATGGCCTGATATCCATCACATAGAAAGTGGACCCAAAAGTCTGAGAACCTACTTTTACATGGATGTCCACCTCCCCGTGCACCATTCTCTTCGATCCGTCAAAAGCCCTCACCATAATGTTACCAGGCTTTAGAGTTAAGCCCTCGCAATCCAACCGGTCTAATGCCTTCTTCGGCAGAACATTCAATGAAGACCCAGTATCTACCAGCACATGAGCCATAGTGGTGCCCCTGCATTTAATCGAGATATACAGTGCATCATATGCTTCCTTTCCTTTGGTGTCAAATCTGCATCTGAAAAACCTAGCCCATTATTAGTAGTCAGGCTGGCCACACAATCTTTGAACTGATCAGCTGAAGTCTCCTGCGGCACATGCACAGTCTTGAGAAATGCAATCAAAGCCTTTGCACGGGCCTCAGAGCACAATAGTAAAGACAACATGGATATCTTCGATGGGGTATGCCCTAGCTGCTCGACCACGTTGTAGTCGCTCTTCTTAATGATTTTTAGTATTTCCTCTACTTCTTGCTTAGAGGCTTCCATAACGATTTTCTTAGGCGCCTCCGTACGGGCAGGCTCACCTATAATTTCTTTTCCGCGGGTATCAGATGATTCGCCGACAAGTGTAATAACTGGAGTAAGAACATGAACAATAGTTGATGTACTAGAAAGGACATCAGATGGAATGACAATAGGCTTGTTGACAGTCTTAGGGGAAATCTCGGGAGAGAAGACCCTTCCACTTCGGGTGATTTTGCTGGTTCCGACAATGTTATCAATATCAGGATCAACCTCTTCATCCTTCAGATCTTGTTTGATGCCATGATAGTACACATCGACACCATAATGCCATGGGACAGCTTTATCGGAGACATACAGGATAGGACCAGGAACAATGATTATCAGCGGAGCAATTCTTGGAGCAGATGTAATCCTAATAGGTCTTCTCGAGGAAACCTTGGAAGGATTGGTGGAAATGGTTATAATGGCAACGTCTTCAATTGGAACATCAGGAATCATAGTTTTCTCAAACAAAATTTCTTTGCTGTCCATCAGGCGTTGAACACCCGACTTCAGCAAATGGCAACCAGAAGGTAGAAAAGAACACATGTGGCAACCTTTACCACAACCCGGAAATAAACCGGCCAACAACAAATTCTTCTTGACAGTCATGAGAGGAGTAGAAACTTCATCAACAGAGGTAACAAACAAATCAGTGTCAACAGCATTAACTACACGACCATGTTTAGGCATGGTAGCAGTTATGACGTTTGGCTTCTCCGGAGCATCAAAATCTATTTCCTTAGCTTCAATCAAGTCTTGTATTTTGTTTCTCAGAGCCCAACAGTCATTTGTATCGTGGCCAGGACTCTCAGAATGATAGGCACACCGGGCGTTCGGATTATATCAGGGAGATGTAGTATTTGGATTCTTGGGGGCCTCTCTCAAGGTTACCAAGTTGGATCTCAGCAGGTGAGGTAGAACTTCAACCAATGTCATGTTGATGCATGTAAACTGTCGTTGTGGTCTTTCCGCCCTTTGTTGATTGTTGCGTTGTAGAGAAACTGTAGGTCTAGGTATCATCATAGCACTTACTGTCTGACGCTGTTCAACCCTGTTCTTGCCCCTCGGGCTATAGATGGCACTGACTTCCTTCTTACCAGCGAAAAGCTTCTTTATTGAACTTGAAGAGGCATCCTTCTGTACTTTGCCGCTTTGAATCCCAGCTTCTACTCTTTCTCCAATCAGAATCAGCTTGGTGAAACCAACTGACGAGCTGCCGATCAAATGATTGAAAAATGGACCAGATAGTGTCCCGAGAAACATATAAACAACCTCCCTATCAGACAACGGGGGTTGAACTCTTCCATCCAAGTCTCTCCATTTCTGTGCATAGTCCTTAAAGCCTTCATTTGCACCCATGGACATACTCTAGAGTTGAGTACGCGTAGGAGCAAGGTTGGTGTTATACTGATACTGCTTGTAGAAAGCAGCAGCCAGATCTTCCTAGTTTCGGATATTTGCCCCCTCTAGCTGGTAGAATCATGCAAGTTGAGTCCCTGACAGACTATCTTGAAAGAAGTGAACCCACAGATTTCTATCAGCTGTGTGGGGCTGGATCTTCTTGACATAAGAACGGAGATGGAGTTTTGGGAAGGACACCCCATCATACTTAGCAAAAACTGGAGCTTTAAACTTCTACGAGATGACCACTCCCGACACCAAACCCAATTCTTCGAAATCCAATCCAGGTATCCTCTGAACTTCCATGGCACTCAGACGATCTTTTAACTGCTTGTATCTATCCTCAGCAGGAGGATATTGCTCATCATTGTAATCGGTATCATTGTCAGAAACTGCAGGACTGGGATCCTTCTCTTCTTCTTGATTCTCCCCCTCCTTGGATGAAGAGGTCAGATCGACTTGTTATTTCAACCGCTCTCCAAACCTTCTGCCCATATTCAGAATATCGGCGGCCTTCTTCTTTTTCTTCTTCTCTTTCAGGATAAGGGCTTTCAGATCCTCCTGCCCTTTTTTCAGACTGATGAACATTTGTTGGAATTGGGTGTTCTGTTCCTGCAGGTCCTTAATGCTTTGTTTGGAAGACATTTATGCTAAAATAAACGGCGAAGGAGATTGGAAACCTGTAATGGTACCTGTAATGATGTGTATGATAATGGGATGCATATGTAATGATTTCAAAGGCTTAGGGAAATTTAAATTTGCAAACCAAAATAAACAAAAACTTTGTTAGCTGAATTTGAAGTTCAAATGCATCCTAGGCGTTACAATTAAAATTAAACAAATCCAAAACTATAAAAGACATCAAAATTCCCATGGATGTTTCCTCTTTGTGCCGAGATAATCATTCAGTCCTTTTTCCTCATGGAGTTGCTTTGTGAGCTCTAAAACTTTCCTCTCCTGAGCATGGAACTGATATCTGTAAGTGTCCCTCTCCTTCATCAACTGAATCCAAGACCTCTGTAATTCCCCAAGATCAGTGGGCATGTAAGGATAGAGATCCGTGTAAGGAATGCCTTCTTCTGTAGTGGGTTCCACAATCATTGGCAAAACAGCCACATAGGGCATCATAAGTTGCTGGGCACGAGCTCGTACCCATTGTAGGTAAGGTTCCATAGGAATGAAAGTTTTTGGCCCCAAAGTCTTGACGCCAGATCTGTTTACCATGCCCCAAGCTCGTATGAACCTTCGATGATAGTCTTGAATATCATCCTCATAGTTGAATATAATTCCCTCGATAAGAAATTCATGGGGACCATCCCTTCGAGCGTGACCAAATTGTCGCAGAGCTAAACAAGGATTGTAGGTTATACCCCCTCTGATACCAAGTAGTGGGACATTTGGGGACTCCCCGCAGCCATTAATTATAGCAATGTTTTCCATAGATCGAGAAAACCAAAGAATATTCGTACGAGCGAGTGACATTATCCTTTGTGACCAAACCAGACCTTCCTCATTCTTCAGTATGGACTTAGGGAGGTGAGAAATAAACCACCTCGACAATAATGGCGTGCAACACATAAGAATCTCTCTTCTGCTCATGGTATGAGTATGGAGAGTGTGCAAAATATCTCCGAGCAAAATAGGCACCGGGTTGCGAGAGAGAAAGATATTGACAACATTCACATCTATTAATGAGTCCGTATTAGGTAAGAGAACTAAACCATAGATAAGAAGAGCCAAGACCTCCTCAAAAGCCTGAAAATCCATATCATCCCAAAACTGCCGGGCTTTGTCTATCAGAAACTTAGCTAGAAAATCCTTGACTCCGCTTCTCGTTTCCCAATTGGATACCACATCGGCCCGTTTCAGATGTAAAGCTAAGGCAATATCTTCTGGCTTAGGAACTTCTTCTAGACATGTGAAGGGTACCTGTTCAAGAATGGGTATATCCAATATCTGAGAGAATTCTTCTAAGGTAGGTACCGATTGATAGTCTGGAAAGGTGAAGCAGTGGTGCTTGGGATCAAAGAACTGAAAGAGTACACTCATAATATTTTCATCAAATTTTGAAGTAACCAGGTTGAGAAGTTGACCATGTCTCTTAGTGAACGCAGAAGTTTCAGAAACCCTTGATGCTAGCTCTTTGAGTTGGAAAGGTATCTTCATAAAGTTGATTCAGATAGTGTTTCTACGAACGGAAGCCATGATCTGCAACACAGAACAAAGATAAATTCCCTTGGTCTTTGAAATGGTTAGTGCAATAAACATGGATGCCATGTTATGATGCATGATGTCATGATAAACCACAGGTATAGCAAACACAGGTATAGCAAACACAATCAAGTCACACCAAGTCCTTAGGTTTAAGGCTTGCATGAGGTTAAAGGTAGTACCCTCTTGAAGTTTAGTTGGTTCAAACCTGTCTTAAAAAGTAACCGGGTTCTAGAGATTCTCAATATCACTGACCATCCTTTATCGGGCATTGTTTCAGCTCTCAATCTTTTCTTGTGGCCAAAATATCCCGAAAGTCTGATCTCAATGAGTGTAGCATCGAGTATCAACCAGTTCTCAGCTCCACACCGAGGCCGGCTATCTCACTACTTTCTAATGGCCAAGTTTGTTCAACTAAGGTTCTAAGGTCCATTAGTGCTTCACGACACCACGCGGCGGCCCCATATTCTCCTCGTTTCCCCACGAAGGATACCAGTACCAACCAAAGTGCCACACTAACACAACCGTTGTACCCCAAAATTTTCCCTCCCATATTTCTCAATACATATCAAGTGAGGTCCTCAAATTGCTCAAGGGAGTCCAAAAGTTGACCAGACAAACTCTCCCTTAAGGCAGTATACCTCAAATTAGGGTTTCATTTTGCATCAAGATGCTTGAGTCCAAAGGATCCCAAATTCTCACCATTATCCTAATATGTTCTCAATATCATCCATGTCAAGTTTCAAGCCTCGCAGAGGAAGTTTGCTCAGTTAATTGATCAAATACCTAGAAATTGATTGTGCTAGGTCAAGAGTCAACTAGGACCCACATACAGTCAAACTTCAAGATTTTTGGCCAACATCCTCATCAAGGATTGCCCACAATTCATCAAAACCCAAAAGATACTAAATTAGGGTTTTGTAGAAAAGTCAACTCAACTTTGACCAAGCATAACTTTCTCATACTTTATCAGAAATGACCCATTCAAAGCTAATTTTTAAAAGGATGCAATTACCTACAACTCATCTTCAGCTCCTAAGTTCAAAATATGCACTCACAAGAAGATATGGATTTGGACATTATAGGTCATTTTGGAAAGTCAACAAAATCACCTTTTAGGTCAAGGCTTCATACATGAACATGGAAGACTCAATTGAGATGAGACCAAAATTGTTTCTCAGAGGACATCCTAAGCTTTCTAAAAATTCAAACAACACCTCTCTAGGGTCAAAATTTGGAGAGTTATACATTGTCCAAGTTGACCTTTTTTGCAAAATTGCCAAAAGTCAAACATGCTCAAATTTGCATCTTTGGCTAAATGGGACCAACTTTTTATGCTTGCATCTCATTCCTAACATAGTCCACGACCTATGGGAACCTCCATACTTTATTTACTCATTTATTTTTATTTTTATTCATTTAAAATTCAAATAAAATCAAATAAATCCTAATAAATCATATATTGCATTCTAGGGATGATCTTTTGCATTGAAAGAAGATATTATATGCTGTCAAATGAAGATTAAATCGTGCAAGGCAATTTGGTTTGAAAAAGATTCGATTTGATCAAAATTGGAAAGGAATGATATGCATTGAAAGATCAAATCAAATCTCCATAATTGATAAAGATACAATGCATTTTTATTGACCTAATGCGTTCCACTACATATAGAGAATAGATCCAATGCACAAGAGAGGGTTGGAGAGGTCGAAAAAGCTGCAAGCAAGAATTGAAAATTGTCAAAAAAGTGATAGACTGATTTCCAGTTTAAAGGCCAATTCACAGACTTTCAAAGCCACCAATCGTTTCCTGGAATCTCTCTGAAGCTAGCACGATCGGTTGCACGCCTCTACACGCCCAGAATCGTCCTCTAGACGTAACACGGTTTGCATTCTTTTTCAGATTTCATTGCTACGATTCTTGCATCATGAACATGTTTCAATGATATATTTGTGTTTATTGTCATGTTTGCATCATGTCTGGACCATTTAATTGAAGTTTTAACACTTGTATGAACATCTGCCATAGCTAGGGTTTGCCTTGTTGTTTTGGGGATTTCAAATGCAGGAACAATTGGCCCTAATGAAGGATATCATTATGATCAGAGGGTCAAACCCAATTGATCCATGGTCTTGAATCTTATTTATATTGATTGTATGCAATTTTTGAAATGCACAGGGTTATAGCTACAACACCATGTCCGTAGGTAAAAGTGTTGCTATCTAAAGCGACGGATGGGAGGAAGAAGATGGATGCGTGGCACCCCATGGTTGGGTGATTTGAATTTCGCGCATTTTAAATTTCAGCATTTTGTTTTCATTATATAATAATTGTTTTTTATTGTATATAAAAATGAATCACATAGTTCAGTTGGAAAGCGTGCAGGGGGAAAGTGCAAAGGACCTGGGTTTGATCCCCAGGTCCCAACCTTTATTCATGTTTTTCTTCAACAAGCAATCTAGCGAATTACACGTCAAAGGGTCCACCATGTACTATCAGGATCTGACCATCCAATTCACCAATGCTTCAGATCTAATGCCTTCCTCCTAGAGGACCACCATACGCCTGAGTCAAACATGCATACTGGATTAGGGCGAAGTCAAACAAGCCTTAGCCTTTTTGGGCCCATAAATTCAGTTTTCATCCCCTTTTCCAGCAAAAACCACCAGGCCCATTTATTTCTTTTCTTATTTCTTTTTCTTTGTTTTATTTAATTCTTTCAATTTTTCTTCAATTAACAAATTAATCTTTTTTTCATAAAAAAAATAAAACCAATATCTCACAAAATTAGGATTAGTTTTTATTTCTTTATCAAAATTAATTTAATTTAGTTTAAATTAGGAAAAATTATAATTTTTTTTCAAAAATAAAATCAACTAGAAATTAGGTTAAACTTTTGATTTAATTTTATTTTGCCCTTTGTCTCAAATAAATAAAATACAAAAATAGGTCATCGATTAAAATTAATTTAATTTCTTTTTCATAATTTAGAATTAATTAGACTTAGGATTTCTTTTTAATTTAACAATTCCATTATTTTCTTTAAACATAACAAAAACATTTTTTTAATTAGCTGCAATTAGGTTTAGATAAGGGTCAAAACCCTAATTATCTCGTATTCGATTTGTCGCGCGCATAATATTTCATTTTGTCAATATTGTTATAACTGTGCATGGTTTGTAATAGTTCAATCTAGGGTTTTATTTATCGCTTTTCCCGGGTTTTTTGGCTATGTAATTAATTCCCCTCCCCGAAGCCTTGTAATAGCGTAGATTTACTTTCTCGCATCTTAATTTCTGCCAATAGTTAACTATCTAGATGTATGTTAATAGGATTGTATGACAAGATTGCATGATAATTTAATACAGTTAGAAAACCCTAATGTTCAAAGATAAATAACCGAAACAAATCACTCGCACATATCACTCCTAGGGTATACTCACACTTCGGTTGCCTTTGGTAAACGATCATTAAGTATAGGATGTCTTAGTGGTTTCCCTCCTGTCTGATAAAGATCAAATGTCCCATTCGAATGTTGCCTCAGAAATGTTTCCTCGAATATGATCTTAAGACTCTAGGGTTATTACTAAGGTGTCCTAACATTGCTTTAGTGATCGCACGTCCCTTTGGAATTGACCCTTACAACTCCAACAACGGTGCTACCTATTTCTCAATAGTAGGATAGCACTGTCTAAAGGAAACAAGAATAGAAACGATCTTTTTTCGAGTAGGTAGATGCTAGTAGGTACTTGCTCAAATCAAAGCTTTTTCACACTTACACATTTCAAAACAAACTTTCAAAACAACTTTGTCACACCTTTGAGGACTGACACAAGGGTTATCACGAAGTCAAACTTTGAAAAAAGCAAAGCACATACACAAGCAATTTTTAAAAAGATGAGCAAGTACCTAAGAGCCCATGGAAAACCATGGATAGAAAGGGTGCTAACACCTTCCCTTTCTATAATCTACCCCCCGTACTCAGAATATCTCGAAAAAGGATTTTTTCTGTACTTTTTTCCTTTCCGATTGGATGAAATAAAAGTCGGTGGCGACTCTTGCTTACTGTGACATTTTGCGAACAAAAAATGCAAAACGCAAACCAGCATTTCAAAACAGTCGGTTTTGCCACCGTATCACAGAACTCGCGACTCTGTTGGGGATTGTAAGTGGCGTATACCTTAGGATCTAGTTCATCGTAATTGCTTCTCTTGATTGCTTTGATTGCTTTACTTTTAAGGGTTTTGTTTGGGAGTTACTATAGATCCTAACCCGGATCTGGAGACACCTTTTAGGTAAGTAGCAATAAGCTGTGAGGGAACTGTACGGCATAGACTGATATAGTTGAAGCAGTAGCTACATTGATGTGGCACATTGGTTGGTACCGATATCCTTTGTGGAGAAACGAGGAGAATATGGGGCCGCTGCATGGTGTCGTTAAGCATCAACTGACCTTAGAACCTTTAATCGACTAACTTGGCCATTAGAAAGTAGTGAGATAGCCGGCCTCGGTGTAAAGCTGGGAACTGGTTGATACTCGATGCTAGACTCATTGAGACCATACTCTCGAGATAATTCCGACTGCAAGAAAAGATTGCGTGAGCTGAAACCATGACCGATGGAGGATGGTCAGTGATATTGAGATCCTCTAGAACCCAGTTACTTTTTCTAGGACAGGTTGAAACCAACTTAACTTCAAGAGGGTACTACCTTTGACCTCATACAAGCCTTAAACCTTAGGGCTTTGTGTGATTTGACTGTGTTTGCAATACTTGTTGTCTGCTATACTTGTGGTTTTCCATGATATCATGCATCATAACATGACATTCATGTTTCATTACACTAACCATTTCAAAGACCAAGGGAATTTATCTTTGTCCTATTTTGCAGATCATGGCTTCCGTGCGCAGAAATACCATCCGAGTCAACTTTGTGCAAATACCTGCCAACTTAAAGAGCTAGCCTCAAGAGTTTCCGAGACTTCTATGTTCATTGAGAGACACAGTCAACTTCTCAGTCTGGTTACTTCAAATCTTGATGAGCATATGATAAGTGTACTTTTCCAGTTCTTCGATCCTGTGCATCATTGCTTCACATTTCCAGATTACCAGCTGGTTCTCACCTTGGAAGAGTTCTCTCACCTATTGGCATATCCATTCTTGAACAAGTACCCTTCACAGGTATGGAAGAAGTTCCTAGACCAGAAGACATTGCCTCAGCTCTGCATTTAAAACGGGCTGATGTAGTATCCAATTGGGAAACACGAAGCGGGGTTGAAGGTTTCTTAGCCAAATTTATGATAGACCAGGCTCAGCTATTCTGGGATAATTTGGATTTTCAGGCTTTCGAAGATATCTTGGCTCTCCTTATATATGGTTTGGTTCTCTTCCCGAATCCGGATTCCTTTGTAGATATGAATGCTGTCAAGATTTTCCTTTCTCACAATCCCGTGCCTACCCTGCTGGGTGATATCTTGCATGCCCTCTATACTCGTACCGTGCGAAGAAGAGGGACTCTTATGTGTTGCATGCCGTTGCTGTCGAGGTGGTTTATTTTGCACCTCCCTAAGTCTGTGTTGAAGAACGAAGAAGGTTTGGGTTGGTCATACAGAATTATGTCACTTGCCCACACAGATATTCTTTGGAGTTCCCGGGCTATGGAAGACACCGCCATTATTGATCGTTGTGGGGGCTACCCCAATGTCCCATTGCTTGGAATCAGAGGGGGTATAACTTATAATCCTTACCTAGCTTTACAAAAATTTGGTCGTGCTCGGAGAGATGGTCCCCATGAGCTACTTCTTGAAGATATTGCATTTGACTACAAGGAGGATGTTAAGGAGCACCGCCGGAGATTCATACGAGCTTGGGGCATGGTGAACAGATCTGACCCCCAAGAGTTGGGACCAAAGACTTCCCTTCTTATGTAGCCTTATCTCCAGTGGGTCCGAGCTCGCGCCCAGAAGCTTAGGATTCCCTATGAGGTCGTGTTACAAGTAATTATGGATCCCACTAATGAAGACGACATTCCTTACACGGTTATCTATCCTTACATGCCCACTGATCCTGGGGAGTTGCAGAGGTCTTGGATTCAGATGAAGAATGAGCGGGATACTTACCGGGAGAAGTACCATAAGCAATAAAGGAAGATTTTGAAGCTCACCAGGCAACTCGAGGAAGAAAGAGTGATCAATGACTACATCGGCACAAAGAGGAAGCGTCCAAGGGACTTTTGATTTTGCTTTTTCTAGTTTTAGATCTTATTTTACTTACTCATTTGTAACGCCTTAAAGGCATTGTTGAACCTTTCAAAGTTAATCTAATAATGTTTTGTTCATTTTTGGTTTACAAATTTAAATCTCCCAAAGTCTTTGAAATAATTACATGCGCATCCCATTATCATGCACATCATTACAGGTACCCTTACAGGTTTCTCATCTTCTTTGCTGTTTATTTCAGCAGTTATGTCTTTCGATCAAGCCATCAAAGATCTTCAGGAATAGAACGCCCAATTCCAACAGATGTTCCTAAGTCTTGCTAAGGGGCAAGAGGATCTGAAGACCCTTATTCTAAAAGAGAAGAAGAAAAAGAAGAAGGTCGATATTCTGAACATGGGTAGAAGATTCGGAGAAAGGATAAGACAATCAGCTGATCTGACCTCCTCCTCCAAGGACTGGGAGAACCAAGAAAGGACAAAGGACCCTAGTCCTGCAGTTTCTGATAACGATACCGATTACGATGATCAACAATATCCTCCTGCTGAGGATAGGTACAAGCAGATAGAAGACCGTCTGAGTGCTATGGAGATTCAAAAGATCCCTGGTTTGGATTTTGGAGAACTGGGGCTGGTACCGGGGGTGGTGATCCCTCATAAGTTCAAAGCTCCGGTTTTTGCCAAGTACGATGGAGTATCATGTCCAAAACTCCATCTCCGCTCGTATGTCAGGAAAATTCAACCACACACTGCCGATAGAAATTTGCGGGTACACTTCTTTCAAGATAGTCTGTCAGGAACTCAGCTTGAATGGTTTTATCAGTTGGAAGGAGCCAGTGTCCGAAACTGGGAAGACCTTGCTGTTGCTTTTTACAAGCAGTATTAGTATAACGCCGACCTTGCTCCCACTCGTACTCAGCTCCAGGGTATGTCCATGGGTGCAGGTGAAGGTTTTAAGGACTATGCTCAAAAGTGAAGAGACTTGGCTGGAAGAGTCCAACCCCCTTTGTCTGATAGGGAGTTGGTTGACATGTTTTTAGGAACGCTATCTGGTCCATTTTTCAATCACTTGATCGGCAGTTCGTCATCCGGGTTTACTGAGTTAATTTTGACTGGAGAGAGAGTGGAAGCTGGTATCCGAAGTGGTAAGATACAGAAGGATGCTTCGTCCAGTGCAACAAAGAAGCCTTTCACTGGTAAGAAGGAAGCTAGTGCAGTCTATGGCCCGAGGGGCCAAAACAGATCTGAACACCGTCAAACAGTAAATGCTGTCATGATACCAAGACCCACGGTTTCTCCACAATGCAACAATCAGCAAAGGGTGGAAAGATCACAATGGCAGTTTACCTGCATCAACATGACTCCGGCTGAAGTTCTGCCTCATCTGTTAAAATCCAACCTGGCAACCTTGAAAGAGGCTCCCAAGAATCCAAACTATGCTTCTCCCAGATACAATCCCAACCAGCGATGCGCCTACCATTCAGAAAGCCCAGGCCATAATACAAACGATTGCTGGGATCTAAGGAATAAAGTGCAAGATTTGATGGAAGCTAAAGAGATTGAGTTTGATGCTCCAGAAAAGCCAAACGTTATAACTGCTCCTATGCCTAAGCATGGTCGCGGAGTCAATGCTCTGGACACCGATTCGTTTGTGACCTCTGTGGAAGAAATTTCTACGCCTTTGATGATGGTTAAGAAGAATTTGTTGTTTGCCGGTTTATTTCCGGGCTGTGGCAAAGATTGCCACATGTGTTCAATTCTGCCTTCTGGTTGCTGTTTATTGAAGTCAGGTGTTCAACGCCTGATGGATAATAAAGAAATTTTGTTTGAGAAGACTTTGATTCCGTTTGAAGATGTTGCCATCCTAACCATTTCTGCCAATCCTTCCAAGGTTTCCTCGAGAAAACCTGTTAGGGTTACACCTGTTCCAAGAATTGCTCCGTTAATAATCACCGCTCCTGGTCCCATCCCATATACCTCAGATAAGGCTATCCCATGGAACTACAATGCTGATGTGTATTACCATGGTGTTAAACAAGATCTGAGGGCTGAAGAAGCCAATACAGATATCAGTAATATTGTTGGGGCAAGCAAGGTTACCAGAAGCAGAATACTCTTTTCTCCTGAGATTTCCCCTCCGACTGTCCACGAACCTGTTGTCATTCCGTCTGCTAGTACGTCAACTACTGCCCCAGTTCCTATTCCAGTTATCACCCCTGTCGTTGAGCCATATGGGACTCAGGGAAAAGAAATCATAGGTGAGCCTGCCCGGACGGAGGCACCTAAGAAGATCATTGTAGAAACCTCTAAACAAGAGATAGAGGAAATACTAAAGATTATGAAGAAGAGCGACTACAATGTGGTCGAGCAACTGGGGCATACCCCGTCAAAGATCTCCATGTTATCCTTGCTGTTGTGTTCTGAAGCCCATGCGAAGGCTTTGATTGCATTTCTCAAGACTGCGCATGTGCCGCAAGAAACTTCTGCAGTTCAGTTCAAAGATTGTGTGGCTAGCCTGACTGCTGACAACGGGCTAGGATATTAAGATGTGGATCTGAATGCTAAGGGGAGAAATCATAATGATGCTCTGCATGTCTCGATCGAGTGCAGGGGTACCACTATGGCCCATGTGCTAGTAGATACCGGGTCCTCACTGAATGTTCTACCAAAGAAAGCGCTAGACCGTCTAGATTATGAAGGTTTGATTCTAAAGCTGAGTAATATTATGGTAAGGGCTTTTGATGGGTAAAAAAGAATGGTGTACGGGGAGGTGGACATCCCTGTCAAGGTGGGTTCTCAGACCTTTGGGTCCACCTTCTACGTGATGGATATCAGACCATCGTATTCTTGCTTACTGGGTCGTCCTTGGATCCATAAGGCTGGGGCAGTTACTTCCACGCTCCATCAAATGCTGAAATACCCGGTGAAGGGAAAGATTATCACGGTACAAGGTGAAGAGGAGTATATGGTGAGCCATCTCAATTCCTTCTGCTATGTGGAGATGGACGGGGAATTCATAGAGACGCCTTGTCAAAATTTCAAAGAGGTCCCTCAGTTCTCGGCATCAGCTAAAGTTGCTACCAATAAACCTCCATTGAAGATGGCTTCTCTCAAAGACGCCAGGGCTGAAATTGAAGAAGGTGGGTGTACCAATTGGGGTCAGCTCCCTGATTTCACTCATAAAACTGACAAATTTGGTTTGGGCTTTACTGCAGGGGCTCAAAGGGCTGTTAGGCGTGCACGGATTGGAAGACCTCCTCTACACATCAGCAATCGGGGAGTTAATGTAATTGAGGACAGTGAAGAGGATTCATACATCGACAACTGGATCTACCCAACAACCAACGGTGGACCGAACAACTGGACGGCGAAAGACTTCATACCTGTTTCTTTTATTCCGTAGTAATTGACTTTTTGTTTTAAGATTTGTAATAAACAATTTGAAACTTTGTGGCCCGGTGCCTTGCCCGAGGCACCTTGGCTTTGCTTGTGAGGGCTTATTATTTGTCATTTCATGTATCATTAATAAAGCATTGGACATTTCTTGCATTACAAATTTTGCGCTCCTTGTGTTTTTTTTTTCTTTTCTGCCTCTCACTTTATCAAAAACAACTATTCTCTTACACACACTCACGTATCATAATGAAGACCCATATCCACTCTGGATCCCATTGATAACAACTCTGCTACTGCCAGTTATGACTTCAAAAATCCGATCAACCAAGTCGAGGACGAAGGTGAGGATGATTGTGAGGTGCCTGGAGAACTAGCTAGACTATTACAGCAGGAAGAAAAGGCCATACAGCCTCATGAAGAGCCAGTTGAGGTAGTGAATTTAGGTACAAAGGAAGACATGAAAGAGGTTAAGATAGGTGCGAATCTGGAGCCTAGTGTCAAACAACAGTTAATACAGATGCTACACGATTATGTTGAGATCTTCGCCTGGTCCTATGAAGACATGCCTGGGTTAGACACTGATATTGTGGTACATCGACTGCCAACTAAAGAAGATTGTCCTCCGGTAAAGCAGAAGGTTCGCCGTATGCGCCCCAAAATGTCAGAGAAAATTAAGGCAGAGGTCATGAAACAGTTCGATGCAGGATTCCTAGCTGTCACTTCCTATCCACAGTGGGTTGCCAACGCTGTTCCAGTACCTAAGAAGGACGGTAAGGTACAGATGTGTGTGGACTATACAGATCTGAACAGGGTAAGCCCCAAGGATGACTTCCCGTTTCCTCACATTGATGTTTTGGTCGACAATACCGCGCAACATAAAATCATCTCCTTCATGGATGGTTTTTCTGGCTACAACCAGATCAAGATGGCTCCTGAAGACATGGAGAAGACAACCTTCGTTACGCAGTGGGACACCTTCTGTTACAAGGTAATGCCTTTTGGATTGAAGAATGTTGGGGCAAATTATCAATGCACCATGGTCGCTTTGTTCCACGACATGATTCACCATGAGATCGAGGTTTACGTGGATGACATGATAGCCAGGTCCCAGACTAAGGAAGAGCACCTTGGTCATCTCCAGAAACTGTTTGACAGGTTGAAGACGTACAAACTGAGGTTGAATCCGAACAAGTGCACCTTCGGGGTAAGGTCTGGTAAGCTTTTGGGTTTCGTCGTCAGTGATAAGGGTATTCAAGTGGACCCTGCGAAGGTAAAAGCCATACAAGAGATGCCGTCTCCCCGCACAGAAAAAGAAGTTAGAGGTTTCTTGGGACGCCTGAATTACATTGCCAGATTCATTTCACATCTGACCTCCACTTCTGAGCCAATCTTCAAGCTTCTGAAGAAAAATTAAGTGGTAAAGTGGAATAACGAATGCCAGACCACTTTCAAAAGAATCAAAGAATATCTTCAAGAACCTCCAATTTTGATGCCTCCAGTTGAAGGAAGACCTTTGATTTTATACTTGACAGTGCTGGACAATTCAATGGGGTGCGTGCTGGGGCAGCATGACGAGTCTGGCCGAAAAGAGCATGCCATTTATTACCTTAGCAAAAAGTTTACCGACTATAATACCTGATACTCATTGCTCGAGAAAACTTGCTACGCTTTGGCCTAGGCTGCTCGCCGGCTGAGACTGTATATGCTGACTCACACCACCTTGTTGATATCAAAGATGGATCCAATCAAGTATATTTTTGAGAAGCCCGCAATCTCCGGAAGGATAACAAGATGGCAGATGATCTTAACCGAGTACGACATCTAATACACAACCCAAAAAGCAATCAAGGGGAGTGTGTTGGCTGATCATTTGGCGCATCAGGTTGTGGATGACTACCAGTCCATGAATTTCGAGTTCCCGGATGAGAACATCATGTTGGTAGTCGACTGCGAAGAGCCTGGACCAGATGAAGGACCTGAGGAGGGATCCCGATGGTCCATGTATTTTGATGGAGCCTCGAACTCATTGGGAAACGGCATTGGCGCTGTAATCATATCTCCTGAGGGCTGTCATACTCCATTCACCGCCCGATTATGTTTTAACTGTACCAACAATATGTCAGAGTATGAAGCATGTGTCATGGGTCTTCGAGCTGTTATTGACCTGAGGATTAAGTTTTTGAGTGTATTCGGAGATTCCTCTTTGGTGATAAGTCAGATCAAAGGCGAGTGGGATACGAAGCACCCGAATCTTATTCCTTACAAAGAGTATGTATTAACGTTGCTCCCACACTTTGAGGAGATAACCTTTGAACCTTTCCCAAGAGAAGAGAACCAGTTGGCGGACGCACTAGCTACCATGTCTTCTATGGTCAAAGTTAGGTGGGACAATGAAGCTCCCCAGATTACCATCGAGAGGTTGGACGAACGCGCACATTGCTGTGACATTGAGACTGAAGAGATGGCGGATAAACCCTGGTTTCACGAGGTAAAGAGGTATCTTGAGGCTCAAGAGTACCCCGAGGGGGCATCTGTTAATGACAAGAAGTTTCTGAGAAGGTTCGCGGTGAAATTCTTCATCAGCAATGGTATCCTCTATAAGCGTAACCATGATTCAACCTTACTGCAGTGTGTAAACAAGAGCGAGGCAGAAAGAATCATGGCAGAGTTACATGAAGGTACCTTCGGAACTCATTCCAGTGGACATACTATGGCGAAGAAAATCCTACGGACTGGTTATTATTGGTCCACTATGGAAGCTGATTGTTATCGACACTCTCGAACCTATCATAAGTGCCAAGTCTATGCTGACAAGGTGCATGTACCTCTGGTTCCCCTGAATGTTTTGACGACTCCTTGGCCCTTTGTGATGTGGGGCATTGACATGATTGGCGAGATCAGACCTACTGCGTCGAACGAGCATCATTTCATTCAGGTAGCAATTGATTACTTTACAAAGTGGGTTGAGGAAGCTTCCTTTGCTACAATAACCAAGAACGTCGTGGCGCGGTTTATCTGACACAATTTGATATGTCGATATGGTGTACCAGAGAGGATCATTACATACAATGGTACAAATCTCAACATTACAATGATCACCGATCTCTACAAACAGTTCAAGATACAGCATCACAACTCTTCTCCCTATCGACCAAAGATGAATGGGGGCTGTTGAAGTGGCTAACAAGAACATCAAGAAGATTGTGCAGAAGATGACGGTGACCTACAAAGATTAGCATTAGATGTTACCATTCGCTCTTCATGGGTACCGTACCTCAGCACAGACGTCAATAGGGGCAACACCCTACTCCTTGGTGTATGGCATGGAGGCAATCCTACCCATCGAAGTCCAGATACCCTCTCTCAGGATTATGAAGGATGCGGGTTTGAACGAAGACGACTGGATCCAAACCCGACTTGACCAGCTGAATCTAATCGATGAAAAAAGACTTACTGCTATCTGTCATGGTCAGGCGTATAAAAAGCGAATGATCAAGGCTTTTAACAAGAAAGTCAGACGTCAAGAATATCAAGTTGGGGATCTAGTGATCAAACACATCATACTACCGCAAGGTGATCCTAAGGGCAAATGGACTCCCACGTACGAAGGGCCGTTCGTGGTTAAGAACATTTTCTCAAGAGGAGCTATGATTCTAACCACCATGGATGGTGACGACCTTCCTCGCCCCGTCAATGCAGACATAGTGAAAAAATACTATGCATGATCAAATACCCTCTAGGTTGACCGGCCTAGGCAAAAATAAGGGCTTCCCGACGAACCAAAAGGGTTCGGGCAAAAGTAAGGGATGAAAATGAAAAAATCTGTACACCCGGCAAGTCGAAAACCTGAAAGGGCTACTTGGGCAAAAAAGGGTATCCCAGTGGACTAAAAACCTGAAAGGGAGGTCCAGGCAAAAATTAGGGATGAAGCGTAACACTAGGTCTCATTGGATCACCTCGCAACCAGATTTCAGTATCAGCTATCAAGCTCAGACGACGCCAATCAATCTGATCCATCTTCGACCAAGTAGCAAAGTGATGAGACGCTTGAAGATATAAAGGCAATATTAGAGTTGGAACTCAATGGGATTTGTTTCACGTAGCTGTTTTTTTTTCTGTGACACAAATTGTAATTTCTATATTTCAGCGACGTTCTCTTACTAGGACGTCAACCTCTTTGTACGAAAACGCCTATTACAGGCCAACTTCAAGAGTCAATATAATTTATTTTCACAAGAAATTCCAAATTGTTTTTCTTTTTCTGTTTTGTTTTGCAAGAACGTCCAATGATTCATTTTTGATATATGCATTTGAAAATAATTACTGCTCATAAATATTTACATGAGAAACAAAGGATGATTACTCGTAATTCCAGGAACAGAGACGAACAAGAAGTGCCTAAACCTTACAGTTACTCCAGCCATCAGGTATCGGGATAGAGCCAGCTTGAGAATATGAGCAATGGTACCTGTATTCCCCATAGAATAAAGAGTATCCAAAGACAGTGGTGCTAGCTTTCCAGAACAGGACATAACTCCCCCCAGCTAAGGTTCACAATTGCGAGTGAGTCAGTAATTTTTTCCCCAAGCAGAGTTTATTTCTCTCACAGTCAGAAATTTGATCTCCAATAGAATTCATTATCACCAGCAATGGGAATTCATCCCCAATGGAGTTTATTTCTCCAAGTCAGCAGATCTATCAACAGAGCATCTTCTCTCTCCAACAGAGTTATTTCCCCACATAGTTGTCTTCAGACAGAGTCTTGTCCGGAAGAACATTCACCAACCAAGGGGCAAATCTCCAGCACGGTCACCTTTGTTCACCATCCCCAACAAAGGTGGAGGAACTATGGTTTTCATAGCAATCAGGGATTTATTTTCCCAAATTCAGATTATCACGTCAACATTTCATGTTCATACATCATGACATATGCATGCACCACATATAACATAGTCTCATTTATTTTGAGAACGTCAACACACAATGCATCTCATGCATCACATATGGCTAACCTTGTATTTATTTCAGGAAGGACATTATTGTCAACAATTTCCAGCAAGTCCATGATCAACACTCAAAAGCTAAACAAAGTAATCATCAGCAACAAATGCAACCTCATCCAGGTTCCTTCTCACAGCCTTACTATCCAGGCTATCTTCTCGAAGTAACCCTACTATCCAGGTTCCTTCTCGCAGCCTTACTATCCAGGCTTTCACATCGAAGTAACCCTACTATCCAGGTTCCTTCTCGCAGCCTTACTATCCATGCTTTCATATCGAAGTAACCCTACTATCCAGGTTCCTTCTCATAGCCCTACTATCCAGGCTTTCATATCGAAGTAACCCTTCTATCCAGGTTCCTTCTCAAAGCCCTACTATCCAGGCTTTCATATCGAAGTAACCCTACTATCCAGGTTCCTTCTCACAGCCCTACTATCCAGGCTTTCATATAAAAGTAACCCTACTATCCAGGTTCCTTCTCACAGCCCTACTATCCAGGTTTTCATGTCGAAGTAACCCTAATATCCAGGTTCCTTCTCACAGCCCTACTATCCAGGCTTTCATGTCGAAGTAACCCTTCTATCCAGGTTCCTTCTCACAACCCTACTATCCATGCTTTCATATTGAAGTAACCCTACTATTCAGGTTCCTTCTCACAACCCTACTATCCAGGCTTTCATGTCGAAGTAACCCTACTATCCAGGTTCCTTCTCACAGCCCTATCATCCAGGCTTTCATGTCGAAGTAACTCTACTATCCAGGTTCCTTCTCACAACCTTACCATCCAGGTTTCTTTTCTCTTATCTCCAGACAGCAGTCCACAACACTGTAAGACTTGGGCCCGATCAAACACAATTGATTTCACATTTCCCCAGTAAGTCGCGGTGCAACATATACCCCGACCAAACACACAGTTCACTTTCGCTTCCCAAATCAGAGTTATTCCCCAGTAGAGTAACAGACAACTGAAGCTCCTAAAACTCTATTTCTCTCAAGACAGAGACCAGCATTCCCCAGCGAAGTCCTCCTCAACAACAAGTATACGGGTTCTCGCAAAGGAATATCTTATGCGATTGACACCTCTTTGAATGGCATCTTTAAGCCCATCTTCCGTCATCGACTTCCAAATGGCATCTATAAGCCCATTCCCGATATCACAAGACACGTATCACTTCATGCGAGTGCAAATTTCTGGGCACTCTAGTGTTCAATCATCTTCCACCTTTAGATCACGAAAGGCAGACACACCAATCTACATCCTCAGGTTTAAGAAGATTGAACAGGGGCAGCTGTTGTACCCCAAAATTTTCCCTCCCATATTTCTCAATACATATTAAGTGAGGTCCTCAAATTGCTCAAGGGAGTCCAAAAGATGACCAGACAAACTCTCCCCTAAGGCAGTCTACCTCAAATTAGGGTTTCATTTTGCATCAAGATGCTTGAGTACAAAGGATCCCAAATGCTCACCATTGTCCTAATATGTTCTCAAGATCATCCATGTCAAGTTTCAAGCCTTGCAGAGGAAGTTTGCTCAGTCAATTGATCAAATACCTAAAAATAGACTATGCTAGGTCAAGAGTCAATTGGGACCCACATACAGTCAAACTTCAAGATTTTTGGTCAACATCCTCATTTTGAAGTATTATCCATCATTTGATAAAGGGTTGATCATGATTCATCAAGGATTGCCCACAATTCATCAAAACCCAAAAGTTACTAAATTAGGGTTTTATAGGAAAAGTCAACTCAACTTTGACCAAGCATAACTTTCTCATACTTTATCAAAAATGACCCATTAAAATCTCATTTTTAAGAGGATGCAATTCCCTACAATTCATCTTCAGCTCCCAAGGTCAAAATATGCACTCACAAGAAGATATGAATTTGGACATTATAGGTTATTTTGAAAAGTTAACAAAAACACCTTTTAGGTCAAGGCTTAATACATGAACATGGAAAACTCAATTGAGATGAGACCAAAAGGGTTGCTTAGAGGACATCCTAAGCTTTCTAAAAAGTCAAAGAACACCTCACTAGGGTCAAAATTGAGAGGGTTATGCATTGGCCAAGTTGACCTTTTTTGCAAAATTGCTAAAAGTCAAACATGCTCAAATTTGCATCTTTGGCTAAATGGGCCCAACTGTTTATGCTTGCATCTCATTCCTAACATAGTCCACGACCTATTGGAACCTCCATACTTTATTTACTCATTTATTTAATTTATTTTAATTTTTATTCATTTAAAATTCAAATAAAATCAAATAAGTCCTAATAAATCATATATTGCATTCTAGGGATGATCTTTTGCGTTGAAAGAAGATATTATATGCTGTCAAATGAAGATCAAATCGTGCAAGGCAATTTGGTTTGAAAAATATTGGATTTGAGCAAAACTGGAAAGGAATCATATGCATTGAAAGATCAAATTAAATCTCCATAATTGATAAAGATGCAGTGCATTTTTATTGACCTAATGCGTTCCACTACATACAGAGAAGATATCCAATGCATAAGAGAGGGTTGGAGAGGCCGAAAAAGCTGCAAGCAAGAATTGAAAATTGTCAAAAAAGTGATAGACTGATTTCCAGTTTAGAGGCCAATTCACATACTTTCAAAGCCACCAATCGTTTCCTGGAATCTCTCTGAAGCTAGCACGACCGGTTGCACGCCTCTACACGCTCAGAATCGTCCTCTAGATGTCACACGGTTTGCATTCTTTTTCAGATTTCATTGCTACGATTCTTGCATCATGAACGTGTTTCAATGATATATTTGTGTTTATTGTCATGTTTGCATCATGTCTGGACAATTTAATTGAAGTTTTAACACTTGTATGAACATCTGCCATAGCTAGGGTTTGCCTTGTTGTTTTGGGGCTTTCAAATGCAGGAACAATTGGCCCTAATAAAAGATACCATTGTGATCAGAGGGTCAAACCCAATTAATCCATGGTCTTGAATCTTATTTATATTGCTTGTATGCAATTTTTGAAATGCACAGTGTGATCGGTGGAAATAGAACTGACTGTTTTGAAATGCTGGTTCGTGAAATGTCGCGGTAAGCAAGAGTCGCCACCGTCTTTTATGTTCTCCAATAAGGAAAGGACAAAAGCACAACAAAATTCCTTTTCGAGATGTTTCTCGGTTCGGGAGGTAGATTATAGAAAGGGAAGGTGTTAGCACCCTTTCTATCCATGGTTATCCACGGGCTCTTAGGTACTTGCTCACTATGTTTTCAAAAATTGTTTGCTTTTCTTGTGTTTGTGGGTTTTGAAAAAAGTTTGTTTTGAAAACTTCCAGGTAACTCTTGTATCAGTCCTCAAGAGTGTATGAAGTGTTTGTTTGAAAAACTTTTGTTTGAAAAGTGTAGGTGCGAAAAGTATTTTGTTTTTAAAAGGAGCAAGTATCTAAGAACCTCTACCTACTCAAAAGAAATTAAGCTGTGTAAATGTCCTTTAGACAGTACTATCCCACTATTGAGAAGTAGGTAGCACCGTCGTTGGAGTTATTCGGGTCAATTCGATTATAGGGACATGTGTGGTCACCAAAGCAATAGTAGGACGCCTTAGCGGTAACCCTAATGTCCTAGATCCTTTTTATCCGAGGCGACCGTTCCGAGGCAACTTGGATCTTTTAGACAGGAGGGCGACCTCTAAAACACCCTATACTCAATGACCACGTCGAGGCAACCAAGTGAGGCGTACCCTAGGAGTGGCATGTGCGAGTGTGTCAGGATTCAATTCATATTATCTTTGCACATGTTATTGTGATCTACGAGTTGATTTTAATTTTCAGGCAAGTCTTGTCATGCATAGCAGTTAATAGTTGTGCGGAAAGTAAATTGCGGAAAGTAAATCTACGCTATTACAAGGCGTCGGGTATTTACATCGCCAAAAACATAACCCTTGAAAAGATAAATTGCGGGAAATTAAAGAAAGCGATAAAATTCCTAATTATCTATTACATTCTCGGAGCAGATACATAAATGTGATCAAAAATTAATATGCGCGAAAAGAAATTGAATCGGGGACGTCCTTAGGGTTTTGACCCTTTTTGAGAAAAGAATGGAATTTTGGTCCTTTTTGCAATTAATTAATATTAAACCTAATTTACTAATTAATTAAATAAAAGAAATGTTTTTTTTAGTTTTTTAGGTCTTTAATGAGAATAAAATAAAAAATAAAGAGAGATTAAAATTGTCAAAAACCTAATTCTACATGGATTTTATTTATTGCAAAAATAGTCAAATTTAACCGAATTAAACTAAATTAATTTGTTAGAATTTATTTACAAAATAATAATTAATAGTGAAATTAATAAATAATAATAATTATTATATTTCTGATTTTATTATGAAAATAGTTAATTATATTAATTAATTAATAATAATAATAATAATGAATAAAAGAAAATAAAAAGGAAAAAGAACAAACGAATAAAAAGAAAACCAGGGGGGTGTGTTGGCCCATTAGGAGGTTTGTTCTGGAAATTCTGGCCCATTAGTCTCAAGCCTTGTTTGACTTTCTTGATTGTCCAGATACGCATTGACTGGGAACACCATGGTCCTTCACTCATGACCTTCAGATTTATGCTTGAAGCCACATGGCAGGCTGATGCGTGAGGCACATGATGAACTCCTTTGCAAGCCTAGTACTGGAATACCTATATAAAAAGAACAAATAATATTTGGGGGGACCTGGGATTCGAACCCAGGTCCCAATGCATGTTGAAC
The DNA here is from genome assembly GCA_948472305.1 of Vicia faba. Taxonomy (NCBI): domain Eukaryota; kingdom Viridiplantae; phylum Streptophyta; class Magnoliopsida; order Fabales; family Fabaceae; genus Vicia; species Vicia faba. The sequence continues at coordinate 1,266,402,571 of OX451736.1, read as the reverse complement.
ACTTGGCCAACCACTCCACCAACTTGCACGCTTTGTTATAAGAATAAGAAGCAAATATAATATACAAAAGTTAATAAATATGCTGAAACACAAAACAAGCGCGCATTATTTTAAACCAACCAATGGCATGTCACCACCTAGTCATCTTCCTCGCTGAACCTGCAGAATAAGTGTTAGATAGCGGGGGTTTTTAACCCCCACAAACTGTAACAAGGAAAAATAGCGATTAGCCCTAGGATGAATATAAATATTTCGCGAGGGTTCCACTAGGTTCGTCTTGTTCTGACGGTCTCAGCCATATGCATTAGGGGTCTCAATTTTGCCTGGTTACTGAATCCCCAAATTCAAGGTTTATGAACCCTAAAATTTGTCAATGGCAATTTTCAATTCTGCGCATTATAATCCAATTAGCTTATGCCATTAGTTTCCTGTGAGTTCTAGCAATGCAAAACCAACAAAAAATCATATCAAATATGCATGAATCATGAGTTACAATTATGAAAAAAGTATGCAAACCGTGAATCTGTTTAGAGTGATTTCTTAAGCTTTAGCGTGTGGTTTTGATTGCAAAACGTCCCTGAGAGTTCCTGCAAGGTATTAGAAACCACAAAATGCTTTGAATCGTGCTAAATTATAGAAAACAATTTTCACTTTTCTTTGATTTTTCTTGAATATGGCTATGGCTTTTCTGCAGCAAATTCACGTCCATGGCATTAGGGTTCACTTGTGTACTTATAGAGGAAGAGAATTAGGTTAAATCCTTGGGCAAAGATCCATGAAATAATGGTTTGAATATTTGATTTGCAATCACATCTTTTTGAATCTTTTTGATTGAAGAAACTTGCCAAACTTGGAGATTTTTGTCCCTTTGATTTGCACACGAATTTGCCAGCTTGATTAGGTCATTCTTGCTTCAAAAAAAGATTGAAAAACCATATCTTTGGATTTCCTACAATTTAAATTAATTAAATGAATTAAAATCAATTAAAAATCCAAATAATTAATAAAAATAAGAAAATAAATTCAAATAGGCCTGATGGGTCGTGCATAGGCCTTGGATAAAGTTTCAAGAAGAAATTTGAGGCCCATTAGCAAAAACAAGGTGTTTTGGGCAAAGTTGACTTTTGCAAATTCATAAAACTTTCCCAACTTATCCAATGCATATCTTGCTCAATTTATGATCATATGAACATGTTCTTGGACATTTTGGAAAGGTCTTGAAGTCCTCTAACCAATGCCTTTGGTCCCATGTCATTTGGATTTACCAATCTCAAGTTATGGTCTTTGACTTAAAGTGCCTTTTTGTTGACTTTTGAAATTGACCTATAATGTAGAAATTGATAACTTTTTGTGAGAGCATTTATTAGACTTGGAATATGAAGATGAGTTGTAGGAAATGTCATCCCCTCAAAATGAGCATTGGATGGGATTTTTCTGATGAACCATGAAAATGTTATGCCCTGGTCAAGATACAGTTGACTTTTCTACTGTCCAAAAATAGTAACTTTTGGCATCTTGATGATTTTTGAGCCATGCTTGTGGAATCATGATCAAGACTTGATCAAGTGATGATTGTGGGCTCAAAATAAGATGTTGACCAAAAATTCTTGACTTTTGACTGCAAAATGACCATTTTACCCCTGTAGTTAACTGTAGAGCAAACAGGGCTTTTGACTGTGCAAATTGGCACTGTGAGTCTTAAGACTTGACATGTAGATGCTTGAGCATGTATATGGGCCTATGAGACTTGATTGAGCCATTGAAAACCCCAAATTTATTGAAGGAACCAAAACCCTAATTTTGACTGGCTTAGGAGGCATTTGGACTGTGCAACCCTTTGAGTAGTCTTGAACCATTTGAAGATGATTCTTGACAAACCTTGAAGAATATGGGAGGGAAAATTTTGGGGTACAACAGTTGCCCCTGTTCAATCTTCTTAAACCTGAGGATGTAGATTGGCTTGCGTGCCTTTCGTGATCCGAAGGTGGAAGATGATTGAACACTAGAGTGCCCAGAAATTTGCACTCGCATAGTGGAATATCAGCAATGTGATGTCGGGAATGGGCTTACAGATGCCATTTGGAGAGATGATGGATAGGAGTGGAGATGGGCTTAAAGATGCCATATGGAGATGTTTGTTGAATTGTGACTTGGTAGGTTGAAAGAAGGAACCTGTGTAGGGCTACTTCATGATGGTCAAGTAGATAGTTGCCCTGTCTGGTTTCAGGTATTAATCTACAATCCGTCGCTCACAGATATTTCTTGGCTAGATACAGGTGTTGATCCGGAACTTAAAAAAAGTTAGTCGAGATAGCTTTCCTGGCTGGATATAGGTGTAAATCTCTGACCTGAGAATGAAAGATAATTTCCTGGCCTGTTACAGGTGTTGATCTTCAATCTCTTCATGCAGATACTTTCCTGGCTAGTTACAGGTATAGATCTACAATCAATCGCTCTTCAAAGGGTTGGTCGAGATAGCTTTCCTGGCTGGATACAGGTGTAGATCTCTGACATGAGAATGAAAGATAATTTCCTTGCCTGTTACAGGTGTTGATCTTCAAACTCTTCATGCAGATACTTTCCTGGCTAGATACAGGTATAGATCTACAATCAATCGCTCACAGATATGCCCTGGCTAGATACAAGTATCAAATCTGGAACTTCAAAAGGTTGGTCGAGATAGCTTTCCTGGCTGGATACAGGTGTAGACCTCTGACCTGAGAATGAAAGATAATTTCCTGGCCTGTTACAGGTGTTGATCTTCAAACTCTTCATGCAGATACTTTCCTGGCTAGATACAGGTATAGATCTACAATCAATCACTCACAGATATGCCCTGGCTAGATACAGGTATCGAATCTGGAACTTCAAAAGGTTGGTAGAGATAGCTTTCCTGGCTGGATACAGGTGTAGACCTCTGACCTGAGAATGAAAGATAATTTCCTGGCCTGTTACAGGTGTTAATCTTCAAACTCCTCATGCAGATACTTTCCTGGCTAGATACAGGTATAGACCTACAATCAATCGTCCACAGATATGCCCTGGCTAGATACAGGTATCGAATTTGGAACTTTAAAAGGTTGGTAGAGATAGCTTTCCTGGCTGGATACAGGTGTAAACCTCTGAACTGAGAATGAAAGATAATTTCCTGGCCTGTTACAGGTGTTGATCTTCAAACTCCTCATGCAGATACTTTCCTGGCTAGATACAGGTATAGATCTATAATCAATCGCTCACAGATATGCCCTGGCTAGATACAAGTATCGAATCCGGAACTTTGAAAGGTTGGTCGAGATAGCTTTCCTGGCTGGATACAGGTGTTAATCTCTGACCTGAGAATGAAAGATAATTTCCTGGCCTGTTACAGGTGTTGATCTTCAAACTCTTCACGCAAATACTTTCCTGGCTAGATACAGTTATAGACCTACAATCAATCGTCCACAGATATGCCCTGGATAGATACAGGTATCGAATCTACAATCAATCGCTCACAGATATTTCCTGGCTAGATACAGGTATCGAATCTAGAACTTCAAAAGGTTGTCGGGTTGTCTCTATTGACAGATTATCTCAAAAAAATCTTTAGGAATCGATTTAACTGAACCAGGGGAGGTTTTGTCTTCTTTGACGAGTTGTCTCTTTTGACGGGTTGTCTTCATTGACGGGCTGTCTTCATTGACGGGTTGTCTTCACTGACGGGTTGTCTTCATTGACGTGTTGTCTTCATTGACGTGTTGTCTTCAATGACGGGTTTGCATCAGAAAAATCTTTAGGAATCGATTTAACTGGATTTGTCTTCTTTGACTGGATTTTTTCCTGAAAAGGCAAAACATTAGTTGCATGCAATGTCATGATGTATGAAATGCATGATGTTCCCAAAAATAAATGAGATTGGGTGATATGATGCGTATATGCATGTGTCATGATGTATGACAATGTGATGTTTATGAATGTATCTTCGTCTGGGAAAATAAATCCTTGACGAATGCCGGGAAGTTCGTTGAATCCTGGGCTGATGTTGAAGAGTAGAGTTCTTCGTTTCCGCTGGGGATGATGATTGCAAGAATAAACTGGTAGGAGAAGATGACTCCGTTGAGGAATAAACCTGGTGAAGAGATTACTCTGCGGGGAATTACTCTGTGGGGAAGAGATGCTTCGCTGAGAATTTAACGATAACTCCGTTGGGGATTCCGTTGATAAGCTTTGTTGGGATTTGATGAACTCCGCTGGGGATAAGAAGAACTTCGCCGAGGACGATATTTCCGTTGTAATTTGCTGAGGATATCCCAGTTAGACTCTGGTGGGGAATAACCTTTGAATATGGCCGGGGAGAGATATTTATACTCTGCGGGAGACAAGCTTCCAGAGTCTACTGGGGAGATGATTTAACTCTTCTGGGGAAACTTTCTGGACTGCACTGGGGAAGTGGTTTTACTGGGGGTATCTTGTATTCCATCGGGGAACCATCTTATATTAAGACTGCCGGGGATGCTTGCTGAGGAATATCTGTATACTCTGCTGGAGAATATTGAGATCTTCTGGGGATACCCAACTTCTTTAAGGCTGACAGTAGACTAACTCTTCTTGGGGAGAGTGTTGTTGACTTGCTGGAGATACTGTGCCTTTTCGGGCTGATTGGGAGACCAACTCTGCTTGGGGAGAGTATTGCTGAGTCTTGTCTTACTCTACGGGGAGTGGAGGTAACCTGGTCATGTTCTTCAGCTGAACTTTCCTTGGTACCTGGTGGATAGAGCAGCTGTACAGTTAGGACAATTTTATTGCCCCAGTTTCTGTGGGAGAAGGTACCTGTGGAGGTGCTTGATAACTGTCGATAGACAAATCTTCTTCTAGTAGGCAAGTGACGAGATGACGGGACATAGTCGTACGCTTTGATCCCTAATTTTTGCCTGGACCGCCCTTTTAGGTTTTCAGTCCATCGGGATACCCTTTTTTGCCCAAGCCGCCTTTTCAGGTTTTCGACTTATCGGGTGTACAGATTTTTTTTTTCTTCATTTCATCCCTTATTTTTGTCCGAACCCTTTTGGTTCGTCGGGAAGCCCTTATTTTTTCCTAGGTGTGTCAACCTAGCAGGTCTTTGATTATGCGTAGTATTCTTTTGACTATGTCCACGTTCTCGGGATGTAGGGAGTTATCACTGTTGGTAGCATTGTGTTGCCATACCACCAGAAGATGTCTAATCATGCAAGATTCGTTGCTGGAATTCATGTCCAATGCCCCAAGTGACTCGGGTGGAGATTTGCCCCTGGCTATTTGACATTTTGAGAGATTCTTTGAATCTTGACTTAACTGCCCCAGATGATGGACAATGATCATGTCTGCCCCTTGGTTGGAAGTGTTTTTCCATTTGAGGTGACCTTTTTGTTGAGAAGATTTTTGTTCACAAGATATTCATCGTGCGAATTTCTCTGCTGTTCGAACAAATAATCATATGCAAACAATGTTATTTTAAGAATGCAAAGCTTATGTCTGTCTTGAAGTTTTTGAAAATGCATTTTTTTTCCAGTAAGATAGGAAAATTTTGTAAAATGTGACGTCAACTCAAGATTTTACAGCAAGCCCTACAGGAGTCAGGATACCTTTGGTAACAGTATGCTTTCGAACTAACCCATGCTTCAGCTAGGACTTTTAAGGGTTATAACGTGGCCTGGTTCACGGTTTAAGAAACAAAGGATAAAGGCTCAAAATTTATTTGTACCCACCCGCTCTTCGTGATATTCTTCAAACCTAAACTCAGCTAATCGTGCATTAGATTTTGTTCGAGTCTTTGCTCTGCTATTCCGGTGATGGTTCGAATACTGAGAGTTTATTTTGAATAGGCAGTCATTTTTTTTCTTTTGTTGAGGGTTTGTAGGACCTCTTTGTTTTTGATTTCATTATCCCTGTTTTTTGCCTGAACTATTTTTTTTTTTTGTATTTACAGTCAGCGGGATGCCCCAGTTTTGTAAGTCTCCTTCATAGGTTTTGACTTATTGGGCTTTTATTTTGAGAGATAATGACTGCCTGTCCTCACGATTATTCGGAACCATCACTGTCTCTTGTTTTGGAAGGACTTCTTTGATGGCATTCGTTATGCACCTGGATCAACTGAGAGAACTACCCTGCCCCAGGTTATGATTAAGGGTTTTAATTTTTGAAAAGAAAAACTCCAACTTCTTTGGCTCAAAGGGGTTGACGAGGGATTATCTTCCTTATAACTCCACTGTTTAGGATTTGAAACAATGCCTGTACTTCATCAGCGGGGTCTGTTCAAAAGCATACTGTAAAGATCGTGGTATCGTTTTTGTCATCCTCCCTCAAAAGGCTTAGAATTTTCAATCGAGAGTTGAACATTACAAAATGAAAGCGATTTTGAATATAGTGAACACAATTACTTCAAAACAGACACGTGTAATGCATTAATGAAATAAGAGAGTTTGACATGATAATTGTTTGAATAAGCAAAGAAAAATACAATATCAAGAATTCAAATGAACAAAAGTCTCTCAATCCTAGCCATGTTTTGGCAAGGGAGCAGTGATCATATTGGGAGTCTCGGGCGCTTCGAACTCGACCTCCTTTGCATCGATTAGGTCCTGAACCTTGTTCCTCAAAGTCCAACAATCATATGTAGCATGCCCTGGGCTGTCAGAATGATAAGCGCAGCGGGCGTTGGGGTTATACCTTGAAGGTGTAGTGTTCGGATTCTTAGGAGGGTCCCTTAGAGTTACCAAATTGGTCTTCAGCAACTGTGGAAATATCTGGGACAAGGTCATGCTGAGGGGAGTGAATTTCCTTCTACGTCTCTCTTCCCTTTGTTGGTTGTGATGTTGAGGAGCGCTGGCCGGTTTTGAAATAACTACCGCGTTGACAGCTTGGCGGTGTTCGGACCTATTCTGCCCTCTTGAACCATAGACAGCACTGGATTCTTTCTTGAATGGTTTTTTCTCAGTGTTCGAGGAGTCACCCTTTTGTATCTTCCCAGACTTGATACCAGCTTCTATTCTCTCACCAGTCAAGATAAGGTCTGTAAACCCTACAGAAGAATTCCCAATCAGATGGTTGAAGAATGGACCAGACAGGATCCCCAAGAACATATCTACAAGTTCACGGTCAGTTAGAGGTGGCTGCACCCTTCCAGCCAGGTCTCTCCACTTTTGAGCATACTCCTTGAATCCTTCACCCGTCCCTAGTGACATACCCTGGAGTTGGGTACGCGTAGGAGCGAGGTCGGAATTATACTGATACTGCTTATAAAACGCAGTAGCCAAGTCCTCCCAGTTACGAATATTGGCTCCATCCAGCTGATAGAACCATTCGAGTTGAGTCCCTGAAAGACTATCCTGGAAGAAATGGATCCACAAATTCTTGTCAGCTGTATAAGGTTGGATCTTCCTTACATATGATCTGAGATGCAGCTTAGGACAGGAAGCTCCGTCGTATTTTGCAAAAGCAGGCGCCTTGAACTTGTGGGGGATCACCACCCCAGAGGATAAGCCTAGGTATCCAAAGTCTAACCCGGGCACATGTTGAATCTCCATAGCACTTAAACGGTCCTCCAGTTGTTTGTACTTGTCCTCAGCAGGAGGGTACTGTTCATCATTGTAATCTGTCTCGTTGTCGGAGACCACGGGACTAGGAACCCTTCTCTCTTGGGGACTGTCCTTCCCTACAGAGGAAGTAGCTAGGTCAGCCTCATTTTGTAGTCCATTCCCAGATCTGCGTCTAGTGTTGAACAAAACAGTCCTCTTCTTCTTCTTCTTCTTCTTCTTCTTCCTCTCTTTCAGAATCAGAGTCTTCAAATCCTATTGACCCTGGGCTAGGCTCATAACCAACTCTTGGAACTGGTCATTTTGGGCCTGGAGGGCCTTGATAGCTTATTCAACGGAAGGTTCAGAAGACATGATGATTACTGAAATAAACAACGAAGAAGATAAGTGACCTGTAAAAAGGGTGCCTGTAATGCAATGATATGTATGTATGCAATGTTTTCAAGGATCTCGCGGGGTAAACAAGAAAATTGTTAGAATTTGAATTTGGTAGCTTGATTGAAGGAACTTCATGTTGCTGAGAGTCCTTCTTCAAGAGTCAAGGCTCACCATATCGAGTGGGTCATAGCCCCTGACTCAAGTCATCATGTTTTGATCTCCAAACAACCTTGGCTAGAGGAAAATAAATCCCCTTTGCCCCTTGCTAGACATTTGGTTCATCATGACCTGCATCACAAACCCTTGAGATCCTTGAAATGGATTAGTCCTTATGCAGGATGCATGCAATGGTATGATGGTATGATGTTATGATGTCATGGTAAAGACACACCACAAGTATTCACAGAAGGCAAACATGGCAAAAGCACACAAGTCACACAACAGAGCCCTTAGATTTCAGGCTGGCATGAAGTTTAGGTACTACCCTCTTTCAGTTTCAGTTGGTTAAGACCTGTCCTAAAAATAGTAACTGGGTTCTAGAGGATCTCAATATCACTGACTACCCTCAATCGGTCATAACTCCAGCTTCGCAACCTTTTCTTGCAGCCGGAACCATCGCGAGAGTTTAGCCTCAATGAGTGTAGCATACTGCTACTGTTCTATGGCCGAGTTGGTCAATTTAAGGTTCTAAGGTCAGTTGGTGCTTAATGACTCCTCAGAAGACCCATATTCTCCTCGTTCCAACACAAGGGATATCGGTACATACCAAGGTGTCACACCAACGTAGCTACTGCTTCACCCGTGTCGGTCTACGCCGGACAGGTCCCTCACAGTTAATTGCTACCTAAAGGGTATTCCCCAGATCCGTGTTAGGATCTATGAAAACTCCGATACAAGCCCACAATATTAAAGCAAACAAGTCATACAATTGAAAACATAGAATGATCTAATCCTAAGGTACACCTCACTTATTAAGTAGTCCCCAGCAGAGTCGCCAGTTCTGTGATCGGTGGAAATAGAACTGACTGTTTTGAAATGCTGGTTCGCAAAATGTCGCGGTAAGCAAGAGTCGCCACCGTCTTTTATGTTCTCCAATAAGGAAAGGACAAAAGCACAACAAAATTCCTTTTAGAGATGTTTCTCGGTTCGGGAGGTAGATTATAGAAAGGGAAGGTGTTAGCACCCTTTCTATCCGTGGTTATCCACGGGCTCTTAGGTACTTGCTCACTATGTTTTCAAAAATTGTTTGCTTTTCTTGTGTTTGTGGGTTTTGAAAAAAGTTTGTTTTGAAAACTTCCAGGCAACTCTTGTATCAGTCCTCAAGAGTGTATGAAGTGTTTGTTTGAAAAACTTTTGTTTGAAAAGTGTAGGTGCGAAAAGTATTTTGTTTTTAAAAGGAGCAAGTATCTAAGAACCTCTACCTACTCAAAAGAAATTAAGCTGTGTAAATGTCCTTTAGACAGTACTATCCCACTATTGAGAAGTAGGTAGCACCGTCGTTGAAGTTATTCGGGTCAATTCAATTATAGGGACATGTGTGGTCACCAAAGCAATAGTAGGACGCCTTAGCGGTAACCCTAATGTCCTAGATCCTTTTTATCCGAGGCGACCGTTCCAAGGTAACTTGGATCTTTTAGACAAGAGGGCGACCTCTAAAACACCCTATACTCAATGACCACGTCGAGGCAACCAAGTGAGGCGTACCCTAGGAGTGGCATGTGCGAGTGTGTCAGGATTCAATTCATATTATCTTTGCACATGTTATTGTGAGCTACGAGTTGATTTTAATTTTCAGGCAAGTCTTGTCATGCATAGCAGTTAATAGTTGTGCGGAAAGTAAATTGCAGGAAGTAAATCTACGCTATTACAAGGCGTCGGGTATTTACATCGCCAAAAACATAACCCTTGAAAAGATAAATTGCGGGAAATTAAAGAAAGCGATAAAAGTCCTAATTATCTATTACATTCTCGGAGCAGATACATAAATGTGATCAAAAATTAATATGCGCGAAAAGAAATTGAATCGGGGACGTCCTTAGGGTTTTGACCCTTTTTGAGAAAAGAATGGAATTTTGGTCCTTTTTGCAATTAATTAATATTAAACCTAATTTACTAATTAATTAAATAAAAGAAATGTTTTTTTTAGTTTTTTAGGTCTTTAATGAGAATAAAATAAAAAATAAAGAGAGATTAAAATTGTCAAAAACCTAATTCTACATGGATTTTATTTATTGCAAAAATAGTCAAATTTAACCTAATTAAACTAAATTAATTTGTTAGAATATATTTAAAAAATAATAATTAATAGTGAAATTAATAAATAATAATAATAATTATATTTCTGATTTTATTATGAAATTAGTTAATTATATTAATTAATTAATAATAATAATAATAATGAATAAAAGAAAATAAAAAGGAAAAAGAACAAATGAATAAAAAGAAAACCAGGGGGTGTGTTGGCCCATTAGGAGGTTTGTTCTGGAAATTCTGGCCCATTAGTCTCAAGCCTTGTTTGACTTTCTTGATTGTCCAGATACACATTGACTGGGAACACCATGGTCCTTCACTCATGACCTTCAGATTTATGCTTGAAGCCACATGGCAGGCTGATGCGTGAGGCACATGATGAACTCCTTTGCAAGCCTAGTACTGGAATACCTGTAGAAAAAGAACAAATAATATTTGGGGGGACCTGGGATTCGAACCCAGGTCCCAATGCCTGTTGAACACTTGGCCAACCACTCCACCAACTTGCACGCTTTGTTATAAGAATAAGAAGCAAATATAATATACAAAAGTTAATAAATATGCTGAAACACAAAACAAGCGCGCGTTATTTTAAACCAACCAATGGCATGTCACCACCTAGTCATCTTCCTCGCTGAACCTGCATAATAAGTGTTAGATAGCGGGGGGTTTTTAACCCCCACAAACTGTAACAAGGAAAAATAGTGATTAGCCCTAGGATGAATATAAATATTTCGCGAGGGTTCCACTAAGTTCGTCTTGTTCTGACGATCTCAGCCATATGCATTAGGGGTCTCAATTTTGCCTGGTTACTGAATCCCCAAATTCAAGGTTTATGAACCCTAAAATTTGTCAATGGCAATTTTCAATTCTGTGCATTATAATCCAATTAGCTTATGCCATTAGTTTCCTGTGAGTTCTAGCAATGCAAAACCAACAAAAAATCATATCAAATATGCATGAATCATGAGTTACGATTATGAAAAAAGTATGCAAACCGTGAATCTGTTTAGAGTGATTTCTTAAGCTTTAGCGTGTGGTTTTGATTGCAAAACGTCCCTGAGAGTTCCTGCAAGGTATTAGAAACCACAAAATGCTTTGAATCGTGCTAAATTATAGAAAACAGTTTTCACTTTTCTTTGATTTTTCTTGAATGTGGCTATGGCTTTTCTGCAGCAAATTCACGTCCATGGCATTAGGGTTCACTTGTGTACTTATAGAGGAAGAGAATTAGGTTAAATCCTTGGGCAAAGATCCATGAAATAATGGTTTGAATATTTGATTTGCAATCACATCTTTTTGAATCTTTTTGATTGAAGAAACTTGCCAAACTTGGAGATTTTTGTCCCTTTGATTTGTACACGAATTTGCCAGCTTGATTAGGTCATTCTTGCTTCAAAAAAGATTGAAAAACCATATCTTTGGATTTCCTACAATTTAAATTAATTAAATGAATTAAAATCAATTAAAAATCCAAATAATTAATAAAAATAATAAAATAAATTCAAATAGGCTTGATGGGTCGTGCATAGGCCTTGGATAAAGTTTCAAGAATAAAATTGAGGCCCATTAGCAAAACCAAGGTGTTTTGGGCAAAGTTGACTTTTGCAAATTCATAAAAATTTCCCAACTTCTCCAATGCATATCTTGGTCAATTTTGATCATATGAACATGTTCTTGAACATTTTGGAAAGGTCTTGAAGTCCTCTAACCAATGCCTTTGGTCCCATGTCATTTGGATTTACCAATATCAAGTTATGGTCTTTGACTTAAAGTGCCTTTTTGTTGACTTTTGAAATTGACCTATATGAAGAAGTGAAAAACACAAGAAGGGGGGGGGGGGGGGGGGGGTTGAATTGTAAAACTGAAAATCAATGCAATGAACAAGATATTTTTATCCTGGTTCGTTTGATCTCAAACTACTCCAGTCCACCCGTCAAGGTGATTTCGCCTCTCTCCAACGAGGTCTTAATCCACTATATTCAACTGAATATTACAAACTGCTTTAACAACTGCTAAAGCCTTCTTGATGCAAACCACAACCCGGTTTGTCAAGGAAACACTTTCTTACAAAGAAGATAAATCTAAGTGTATGAATGTTTTCTACAAAACTGTATCACAACTATGATGTATACACAACTTTAAGCTTAGACACTAGATTGCTAAAACAAGGATTGAGTAAGAAGATGTATAGTGTTTAGCAAACTGAGAGAAGGAAGATTATGACCAGCTTTTAGGCGTGTAAAGAGTTGGAGAGCATTAGCCAATTCAATCTTCATAGTCTTGTTTATATAGCACTGAGATTGTTGAACGTTGGAGAAATATTCTTGATTCAATGCTAATAACAAACTTTCCTAATCGAGCAGATCTTGTCTGGAATGAGGCCGTTGGTAATAATTTGCTTTCAATGCACAATATCGTTGCTTACTTAATGCATGTTCTGGCTTGACTCATTCTGACTCTGCTTAGCTGCTGATGAACTGTTGTTTTCTTTATCAGAGTGTTGAGCGCAGTTCTGTTCATCAAGCTTCAGCATACACGTGAGTTGATCTTCTGATTCTGGTATTCTGATTTAGCAACTTCTGATGCTGATGTCAAGAACCAAATTTCTGATGCTGATTAGGTGTGATCTTGCTTATACCTATCAGAGTATCTGCAAATCAGAACGTAATAATTTAGGCAGCAAATAGTTTATACATGAATCATATAAATAATATATCATTTCATTTTGTTATCATCAAAACTTAAACATAGGGTAGTAGATTCAAACTTTGTTCTAACAATCTCCCCCTTTTTGATGATGACAAAAACTGGATATTTTTAATTGAAAATAACGTGAAAAAGGTATCAGAGAGATGTATCAGAGTAAGAGGTTATCAAGGATAAGGGATAAGAGTTGAGAGATACTCCCCCTGAGTTTATTGCTTCCCTTTTTGATTCCAAGAGTTCTTCAGAATCAGATCTTTTTGCCTTTCTTTGAACATCAGAGTATCGGAGTCTTTGACTATCAGAAGCTTTAGATCAGCATATCAGAGCAGAGCTTCAGATCAGCGTGTCAGAGATTTTCTTGTCAGAGCTTTGCTTTGGGTCAGAGTATCAGAGCGGATCAGAGTATCAGAGCTTTAGTCTTCAGAGTATCATGGTGCTTTCTTGTACCTGTAGACTTAAGCAAAACAGAAAACATTTTCAAGTATAAAACATTTTCAAGTATAACAGAGTTAGAATGTTCGAGAATTTCTGTCTTAGTAATCCGTTATTGTTTAAAATATCATTCTTGTTCTCCCCCTTTTTGTCAGCAATCAAAAAGTGTAGGTGATGTGCTAAAACAATTAAGATCAGAAAAAAAACTTGTCATATTAAAAGGTTCAGAATTTAAACAACACATATTAAAGCAGTACATCAGATAATCAAGGAAAACATGAAAATGACATGAATGAAAAATCTAAGGTTGAGGAGGAAAGCATGTGAACAGGTTCTCCAGCATGGCTTTGATCTGATCAGCAGTCTCATTCTGCTTGTGCACCATGCTAACAACTGTGTCAATCTTGCTATCCTACACATCCATTCTTTCTTTCATCTTCTGGTCGTTTTCATCCATCCTCTGCTGTAGACGCATGTCATTCAGCTTCAGCTCTTCCAGAGTCTGCCTGTCCAAGGCAGCTTGAGAAACATCAGAAGCAGGAAGCTTCTGAGAGCTTTCTGCAACCTCTTCTGCTTGACTTGCTTCAGCTTGAATGGTCTTGTCTTCTTCTGGTTGCACCTTTGAAGCTAGCTGTTTCTCAGACCAAGGCTCACTATCCAGAGGGGGCACGGCTTCCTGAGGCAGCTGACTTTCAACTTCCTTCAGCAGTTTGCTGAAGTTCTGTTGTGCCTGCTCATAGTTGATATCCTGCAACTTGAGGGCTTCAGCACGTACCCAAATTCTAATTGTGACCAGAGCTGGTCAGAGGCAGCTGGGTCAATGATTCCAGGACAGACTTGCTTCAGAGACGCAATCCACTGCTGCATACCTGTTTCAAAATTCATAATACCAGAGCCAACATCTGGTTGTTTTGGTTTTGGGATGGCTATTTTATGTTTCAGATCAGCAAGACGGTCAAAGATTGTTAAGTCTATGAAGGTCCTGTTGGGGTTTTCGGTGGTTTGCTTGGCAGCTGTTTGTTTTGGAGATGGAGTGGGAGAATCAGAAATTATGATTGGACTGTTTGGTGTTTTGGGAGTGTTTGGTGGTGTAGATTCTGATGAGGATGGCAGCTGGGCCATTGTGACTGTTGTTCCACATGGCAGCTGGATTTCCAGAGGTGATGGTTGAGGTGAATGAGGTTCAGAAGGTGGAGGAGAAGGAGTTTCAGAGTGATGAAACTCAGGTTGAGGTGATGGTGGATGAATTTCTGGTTGAGGAGAGGGAGACGGAATTGCTGGTTCAGGAGAAGTTGTTGGAATTTCTGGTTGTTCAGGGATAAGAGGTTCTTCTGGAATGGATGAGAGAGGTTGTTGTTGTTCTGGTTCTTCAGCAGATTGTTGTTGTTCTGGTTGTGGAGGAGGGACAATTTGTGGTTCAGAGTTTGGATTGGAGGAGTGATCAGAAGTGTGTTGATCAATGTCAGACAGCACTTTGTCAATTGCTGATGTTGTTGATATTGTTGGTTTGGGATGTTTGGTTCTGGGTCTTCTGAGTTGTAGTGCCTCAGAAGGGTCATCTTCTGGTTCAGTTTCATCTATTGTTGGGATGGGGATTGAGATTCTATGAGAGGTTAGAGGTGGAATAGATGCTGGAATAGTAGAAGAATTTAAAACAGAAGCAGCAGATAAATTACCTCTTTTCTTGGGTGTCTGCTGGGATGATCCTTCTGAAGGTGCCTTCCTTTTCTTCGTCTTCTTCAGAGTCACTTCTGGTTGAGGTTGGTGAAGATCTTTGATCTTCAGATTTGGATCTGTACCATCAGCTTTGCACGCATATATCTGAGAACTACCACTGGCTTGGATTCTATCTGAGAGAATAAAGGAAAGTCACTCAGTGGAACTCTTCTGCTGGTGATATCAGCAATAGGAGTAGCGCTGGGTTCCTTTTTGATATTCTCTATCAACTTCATTTTCTTCAGGTTCTTCGCGTTTAGAGGCTTCCCAACTGTTGGTTCAATGGTGCTTAACTCTTGAGCTTCTATCAGATGCTCTATCATCCTATTCTCTGTCAGAATATCTGATATCAACCTTCCAAAGGGTATCCAATCCCTCTTTGTTCTTTCTTCTTCCCTGGTTTCCTTCACGCTTGTTCTGAGGTGGTTGAACAGAAGATGAGCCAAGTTGATTTTTACCTTCTGATTAATAAAGTAGATCAGAAACTGCTGATCCACATTTATGTAATTAGGGGAACTAGTTGGCTTCCTATGGTTGAAGCACCCCAGAATTATCTTCGCCCAAACTCTGTGATGATCCTTCAGATCTTTGATCTTGCTGCTGGGCACCCCATGGGTGAAAATCCTTTCAGCTATGACGCCCATGTCAGCACATCTCTCAGCCATATCAATACAGCGGACGCCACCGCCACTGTAGCCTATTAACTTTGCTATGTGATCCTCAGTGATCACAATCTTCTTCCTCATGATGTAGGAGGTGACTTGATGCGTTGAAGCCGTCGCATGAATCCAGAACTCCTTCACTAACATAGGGAATGTTGGTCCAACCAACCTGTCAAAATACCTTTCCCATTTCTGTGCCCTAACTTCTTCTGTTAGGTCAAAACTGTTTTCCTTCAAGCTTCCAAAATCAATGGTTAATTCAGATAACACTTCAAGATTCTTCACAGGAGTGAGGAGTGTTCTGAATGGCACTTGATACTGTTCAGATGATGCTTTCTTCTGAGAACCTGCAGAAGCACTGCTGGAGGTTGCCATGTTCACACTAAAAGATTTTGAGACGGAAAGCTGAGAAAAAGGGTTTGAGAGAGATGAACACAGAAAAATGCAGAGAATGCTTGAGAAATAGTGAGAAACTGTAAAAGATGAAAATGAGAGGTTAACGTGTTTAAATAGGGTTCAGAATATTTTAAAATTGTAAACGTTTTTAAGAGAGAGAAATAAAATCATGATTACGTTTTAAAAACATGATTATTTTCATTTAATGCTTGCTGATTTTGGGGGATTTGAGAAAGATACTAAAAAATGGTTACCAGACATGTGTCTCAATGCACCCAATCAGCGTTTTGCCTTCTCAGAAGCGTGCACGCGTTCTACTTCAGAGATTTGCTGATGATTGGATGACACTTGTTTGATGTAGTGATCAGCACGTCTGTCTTTGAGCTTAGACTCTTAGATCTTTAGACTTGCATCTGATACAATCTGCATGTTCTATCTTTCTGAAAAGAGATTGATCAGAAGTTCACAGAAAAACAGATACATTCTGAAGATAAATATATGGAATTAAAACATTTTCACTCTGGGCAGATTTTCATGCTGAGATGTTTTAGAATGAAATTAAACCTATCTTCAGAAAGGGGTTTAGTGAAGATATCAGCCCATTGATGGTCTGTATCTATAAATTTTAAATTCAAAATTCCTTTCTGAATATAGTCCCTAATGAAGTGATGTTTTATTTCTATATGCTTAGCTCTAGAATGTAAAATGGGATTCTTACTTAAGCAAATAGCAGAAGTATTATCACAGAGTATAGGAATGTTACTCTCAAAAATCTGGAAGTCTTCAAGCTGACTTTTCATCCAGAGCATTTGTGTGCTACATCCTGCTGCTGCTATGTACTCAGCTTCTGCTGTTGATAGCGCAATTGTTGATTGCCTTTTGCTGGACCAAGAGATCAGATTTTCTCCCAGAAACTGGCAGCTTCCATAAGTACTTTTACGCTCCACTCTGTCTCCAGCAAAGTCAGCATCGCAGTAGCCTACTAAACTGTAATCACTAGATTTTCTATAAAACAAACCCAGATTAGTAGTACCTTTCAGATACTTGAAAATTCGCTTAACAGCTGTTAAGTGAGATTCTCTAGGATCTGATTGGAATGTAGCACAAATACAAACACTGAATAATATATCAGGTCTTGAAGCAGTCAGATAGAGGAGAGAACCAATCATACCTCTGTAGACTTTCTGTTCTACATTTTTGCTTACCTCTTCTCTTTCCAGAATGCACGTGGGATGCATTGGAATCTTTGATGGCTTACATTCTGAGAGGTCAAATTTCTTCAGAAGATCTCTGATGTATTTGCTCTGATGAATGTAAGTTCCCTCTGGAGTTTGATTGATCTGAATTCCTAGAAAGAATTTCAGTTCCCCCATGAGGCTCATCTCAAATTCTGCCTGCATACACTTAGCAAATTTTCTTCCAAGAGAAGGATTAGTAGAACCAAAAATAATATCATCAACGTAAATTTGACAGACTAAGATGTCATTCTTAACTGATTTACAGAATAAGGTAGTGTCCACCTTCCCTCTGGTGAATTCATTTTCTAACAGAAAGTTACTTAGCCTTTCATACCAAGCTCTGGGAGCTTGTTTCAGACCATATAGTGACTTCTTTAGTTTGAAAACATGTTCTGGATGTTTTGTATTTTCAAAACCAGGGGGTTGGTGCACATAAACCTCTTCTTCTATATAACCATTTAAGAATGCACTTTTGACATCCATCTGATACAGAGTGATGCCTCTATTAACAACAAATGAAATTAAAAGTCTGATAGATTCTAACCTGGCGACTGGGGCAAAGGTTTCTGTATAGTCTATCCCCTCTTGCTGACTTTAACCTTGTGCAACCAGTCGTGCCTTGTTTCTGATGACTTCACCTTGTTCATTTAGCTTGTTTCTGAACACCCATCTTGTTCCAATGACGTTGAATCCTTTTGGTATGGGAACGAGATCCCATACGTCATTTCTGGTGAATTGATTTAGCTCTTCTTGCATTGCCAGAATCCAGTCATTATCCAGAAGTGCTTCATCAATAGAAGAAGGTTCAATCAGAGACACAAGTCCCATGAGAGTTTCTTCACAGTTTCTGAAGCTTGCTCTTGTTCTGATTGGATCTTCCTTTCTTCCTAAGATAGTCTCTTCTGGGTGATCCAAGCTGCTTCTGGGTAATCTCTTCGGAGGTTGATCAGCAGCTGTTGTAGGATTGCTAGCAGTGCTCCTTTCAGACGTTGAAGGAGTGTCTGTGTTGAGAGCTTCTGATGACTTGTCTTAAGAACTTGTAAATTCAATTTCCATACCTGCAAAAACTTCATTCTGCTTTGACTTTTCAGAGTCAAGCTTATCATCAAAACGAACACTGATTGATTCTTCCACAATCTGTGTTTCTGTATTGTATACTCTGTACCCTCTTGAGCGTTCAGAGTATCCTAACATAATACACTTCTGTGCTTTAGAGTCAAACTTGTTCAAATAATTCTTTGTATTTAACATAAAGCAAGTACATCCAAATGGATGAAAATATGAAATGTTGGGCTTTCTGTTCTTCCACAATTCATATGGAGTCTTTTCCAGAATAGGTCTTATTGAGATTCTATTCTGAATGTAGCACGCTGTGTTTATTGCCTCTGCCCAGAAGATCTTAGCAACGTTTGTCTCATTGATCATGGTTCTGGCCATTTCTTGCAATGTTCTGTTCTTTCGTTCTACAACTCCATTTTGTTGGGGAGTTCTAGGACAAGAGAAATCATGCAGAATGCCTCTGTCATTAAAGAATGACTCAAAATCTTTGTTTTCAAATTCTCCACCATGATCACTTCTGACTTTAACGATTCTAAGATCTTTTTAATTCTGAACTTGGTTACAGAAGGAAACAAACACAGAGTGTGACTCGTCCTTGTGTCTTAAGAACTTTACCCATGTCCATCTGCTATAGTCATCTACGATTACTAACCCATACTTCTTGCCACTGACTGAAGCAGTTTTAACTGGTCCAAATAAGTCAATGTGCAGAAGTTCTAATGGCTTAGAGGTAGAAACAACATTTTTAGATTTAAAAGAAGGTTTTGCAAACTTGCCTTTCTGACATGCTTCACACAGAGCATCTGAATTGAACTTCAAATTAGGAAGTCCTCTGACCAGATTGAGTTTGTTAATCTGAGATATTCTTCTCATACTAACATGCCCCAATCTTCTGTGCCAGATCCACTGCTCGTTGTTAACAGACAGAAGGCACTTTACATTCTGACTCTTTAGTTCAGAAAGTTTGATTTTGTAAATGTTGTTTTTCCTCTTACCATTAAATAGGATAGTCCCATCTTTCTGACTAACAGCTTTACATGATTTTTGATTAAAGATTATATCATAACCGTTATCACTTAATTGACTTATGGATAACAGATTATGCATTAATCCATCTACTAGCAGAACATTATTAATAGAGGGAAGATTTCCATTACCTACAGTTCCAGAGCCAATTATCTTTCCCCTCTGATTGCCTCCAAAACCAACATGGCCTCCAGGCTTAAGTTCCAGGCTTTGGAACATATGCCTTCTTCCCGTCATGTGTCGCGAGCAGCCAGAGTCCAGGTACCATGACTGGTGTTTCTGACTTGCTGCTAAAGATATCTGCAACATGTATTATTTTATCCTTAGGTACCCAGATTTTCTTGGGTCCTGATTTGTTAGTTTTACCAAAACTCTGGTTGAATCTTGGTTTCACAGAGTGCTTACTGCTAGTGTATTTAATATCATGTGTGTGACCATACACAAAATGTGAATTCAGAGGAGTGTATTTAATAGTTAAGTCCATGACTTTATTTGGTGTAGGAACCTTACCTTGGTATCCTATTCCTTTCCTGCCGTTTCTGCTAACTCCATAGATCATTGAAGCCATTTTGCTTCTATCTATGCTTTTAGCAAGGAACTTCTGGAAACTGTGATCATACTCCTTGATGATCTCATCAGCGTTGCTGGGAGTTTCAGAAATTGGTTCCTTCTGAGAGTTTTGTAAAGTATTTTCTAATTTTGAAATCTTATTTCTCAGCTCAGAATTCTCCAATTTGAGACTCTCAGTCTTATTAGAGTCAGATTCAAGATTCCTTTTCAGGTCTCTGAATTTAACTCTAATTTGCTAATAACTTTCCAGAATCTCATTAAGGCTTTCAGCAAGTTCAGCCTTGGTAAAATTAACAGCAAAGTTAGGAAATACCTCTTCAGTATCTGATTCAGAGTCTGATTCAGAAGCTTCACTGTCTTCTGAAATATTAGCCATGAGAGCTATGTTGGCTCTCTCATCATCTGATTCCGAGTCAGCTTCAGACGAGTCAGAGTCATCCCATGTAGCCATGAGACTTTTCTTCTTCTCTCTTCCAAACTTCTTTTTGGGCTTTTCCCTCTGAAGCTTTGGGCAGTCACTCTTGTAGTGTCCTTGCTCATTGCACTCATAGCAGATGATGTCCTTGGTGTTTGGCTTTTTGCTACTAGAGGAGCCTTCAGATCTTCTGTATCCAGAGGAAGAATCTGTCCTTCTGTATCTGGAAGAAGACT
Source organism: Vicia faba (assembly GCA_948472305.1). Lineage (NCBI taxonomy): Eukaryota > Viridiplantae > Streptophyta > Magnoliopsida > Fabales > Fabaceae > Vicia > Vicia faba. The sequence goes on along the minus strand of OX451736.1, from coordinate 1,266,381,937 downwards.
CGTTCTGTTCAGATCTTCTAGGATTCCTGAACTTCCTTTGTCTTTGCTTCCACAGTTGATTTACTCTTCTGGAGAGGAGGGAGAGTTCGTCTTCTTCTGATGAGGATCCATCAGATGTTTCTTCAACTGCCTGCAAAACTTTAGACTCAGATTTTTTGTTAGATTTTAATGCTAAAGGCTTACCTTGCTTCTGAGGCTCGTCAGCTTCTAGCTCTATCTCATGACTTCTGAGGGAGCTGATAAGTTCCTCCAGAGTGATTTTGTTGAGATCTTTAGCTAGCTTCAGAGCTGTAACCATTGGTCTCCACTGCTTGGGTAAACTTCTGATGATTTTCTTGACATGGTCAGCAGTGGAGTATCCTTTGTCCAGAACTTTGAGACCAGCTACCAGAATCTGGAATCTTGAGAAAATTGTTTCAATGGATTCAGATTCTTCCATTTTGAACGCCTCATACTTCTGAATGAGCGCCAGAGCTTTAGTTTCTTTGACCTGAACGTTGCCCTCATGCGTCATTCTGAGAGAGTCAAAAATGTTCTTTGCTGTGTCTCTGTTTGAGATCTTTTCATATTCAGTATAGGAGATGGCGCTGAGGAGGATGGTTCTGGCCTTGTGGTGATTCTTGAAGTCACGCTTTTGTTGGTCAGACATTGTTTTTCTATCAATCTTCTGACTGCTTGCATTCACAGGGTGCGTGTATCCATCTGTCACCATATCCCACAGATCAGCATCATGTGCCAGAAAGAAGCTTTCAATTCTGTCTTTCCAGTAATCAAAGTTTTCTCCATTAAAGACTGGAGGTTTGACGCTGAATCTGTCTCTGTCCTCATGGTTGTCATTACTGGTGTGAGAAAAGTTTCCTGCCATTGTGTTTTTCTGACGCTGGATCTTGTACTGACACGGTTAAGTGTTTTAGCTCAGAACCAGGCGCTCTGGTGCCAATTGAAGAAGTGAAAAACACAAGAAGGGGGGGGGGGGGGGGTTGAATTGTAAAACTGAAAATCAATGCAATGAACAAGATATTTTTATCCTGGTTCGTTTGATCTCAAACTACTCCAGTCCACCCGTCAAGGTGATTTCGCCTCTCTCCAACGAGGTCTTAATCCACTATATTCAACTAAATATTACAAACTGCTTTAACAACTGCTAAAGCCTTCTTGATGCAAACCACAATCCGGTTTGTCAAGGAAACACTTTCTTACAAAGAAGATAAATCTAAGTGTATGAATGTTTTCTACAAAACTGTATCACAACTGTGATGTATACACAACTTTAAGCTTAGACACTAGATTGCTAAAACAAGGATTGAGTAAGAAGATGTATAGTGTTTAGCAAACTGAGAGAAGGAAGATTATGATCAGCTTTTAGGCGTGTAAAGAGTTGGAGAGCATTAGCCAATTCAATCTTCATAGTCTTGTTTATATAGCACTGAGATTGTTGAACGTTGGAGCAATATTCTTGATTCAATGCTAATAACAAACTTTCCTAATCGAGCAGATCTTGTCTGGAATGAGGCCGTTGGTAATAATTTGCTTTTAATGCACAGTACCGTTGCTTACTTAATGCATGTTCTGGCTTGACTCATTCTGACTCTGCTTAGCTGCTGATGAACTGTTGTTTTCTTTATCAGAGTGTTGAGCGCAGTTCTGTTCATCAAGCTTCAGCATACACGTGAGTTGATCTTCTGATTCTGGTATTCTGATTTAGCAACTTCTGATGCTGATGTCAAGAACCAAATTTCTGATGCTGATTAGGTGTGATCTTGCTTATACCTATCAGAGTATCTGCAAATCAGAACGTAATAATTTAGGCAGCAAATAGTTTATACATGAATCATATAAATAATATATCATTTCATTTTGTTATCATCAAAACTTAAACATAGGGTAGTAGATTCAAACTTTGTTCTAACACTATAATGTAGAAATTGATAACTTTTTGTGAGAGCATTTCTTGGACTTGGAATATGAAGATGAGTTGTAGGAAATGTCATCCCCTTCAAAATGAGCATTGGATGGGATTTTTATGATGAACCATGAAAACGTTATGCCCTGGTCAAGATACAGTTGACTTTTCTACTGTCCAAAAATAGTAACTTTTGGCATCTTGATGATTTTTGAGCCATGCTTGTGGAATCATGATCAAGACTTGATCAAATGATGATTGTGGGCTCAAAATAAGATGTTGACCAAAAATTCTTGACTTTTGACTGCAAAATGACCATTTTACCCCTGTAGTTGACTGTAGAGCAAATAGGGCTTTTGACTGTGCAAATTGGCACTGTGAGTCTTGAGACTTGACATGTAGATGCTTGAGCATGTATATGGGCCTATGAGACTTGATTGAGCCATATAAAACCCCAAATTTATTGAAGGAACCAAAACCCTAATTTTGATTGGCTTAGGAGGCATTTGGACTGTGCAACCCTTTGAGTAGTCTTGAACCATTTGAAGATGATTCTTGACAAACCTTGAAGAATATGGGAGGGCAAATTTTGGGGTACAACAGTTGCCCCTGTTCAATCTTCTTAAACCTGAGGATGTAGATTGGCTTGCGTGCCTTTCGTGATCCGAAGGTGGAAGATGATTGAACACTAGAGTGCCCAGAAATTTGCACTCGCATAGTGGAATATCATCAATGTGATGTCGGGAATGGGCTTACAGATGCCATTTGGAGAGATGATGGATAGGAGTGGAGATGGGCTTAAAGATGCCATATGGAGATGTTTGTTGAATTGTGACTTGGTAGGTTGAAAGAAGGAACCTGTGTAGGGCTACTTCATGATGGTCAAGTAGATAGTTGCCCTGTCTGGTTTCAGGTATTAATCTACAATCCGTCGCTCACAGATATTTCTTGGCTAGATACAGGTGTTGATCCAGAACTTAAAAAAAGTTAGTCGAGATAGCTTTCCTGGCTGGATACAGGTGTAGATCTCTGACCTGAGAATGAAAGATAATTTCCTGGCCTGTTACAGGTGTTGATCTTCAATCTCTTCATGCAGATACTTTCCTGGCTAGTTACAGGTATAGATCTACAATCAATCGCTCTTCAAAGGGTTGGTCGAGATAGCTTTCCTGGCTGGATACACGTGTAGATCTCTGACCTGAGAATGAAAGATAATTTCCTTGCCTGTTACAGGTGTTGATCTTCAAACTCTTCATGCAGATACTTTCCTGGCTAGATACAGGTATAGATCTACAAAAAATTAATCTTTCTTCAATTAACAAATTAATCTTTTTTTCATAAAAAATATAAAAATCAATATCTCACAAAATTAGGATTAGTTTTTTATTTCTTTATCAAAATTAATTTAATTTAGTTTAAAGTAGGAAAAATCATAATTTGTTTTCAAAAATAAAATCAACTAGAAATTAGGTTAAACTTTTGATTTAATTTTATTTTGCCCTTTGTCTCAAATAAATAAAATACAAAAATAGGTCATCGATTAAAATTAATTTAATTTCTTTTTCATAATTTAGAATTAATTAGACTTAGGATTTCTCTTTAATTTAACAATTCCATTATTTTCTTAAAACATAACAATTTTTTTTTAATTAGCCGCAATTAGGTTTAGGTAAGTGTCAAAACCCTAATTATCTCGTATTCGATTCGTCGTGCGCATAATATTTCATTTTGTCAATATTGTTGTAACTGTGCATGGTTTGTAACAGTTTAATCTAGGGTTTTATTTATCGCTTTTTCACGGGGTTTTTGGCTATGTAATTAATTCCCCTCCCCGAAGCCTTGTAATAGCGTAGATTTACTTTCTCGCATCTTAATTTCTGCCAATAGTTAACTATCTAGATGTATGTTAATAGGATTATATGACAAGATTACATGATAATTTAATACAGTTAGAAAACCCTAATGTGCAAAGATAAATAACCGAAACAAATCAATCGCACATATCATTCCTAGGGTATACTCACACTTCGGTTGCCTTCGGTAAACAATCATAAAGTATAGGATCTCTTAGTGGTTGCCCTCCTGTCTGACAAAGATCAAATGTCCCATTCGAATGTTGCCTCGGAAATGTTGCCTCGGAAATGTTGCCTCGAATATGATCTTAAGACTCCAGGGTTATTACTAAGGTTTCCTAACATTGCTTTAGTGATCGCACATCCCTTTCGAATTGACCCTTACAACTCCAACGACGGTGCTACCTATTTCTCAATAGTAGGATAGCGTTGTCTAAAGGAAACAAGAATAGAAACAATCTTTTTTCGAGTAGGTAGATGCTAGTAGGTACTTGCTCAAATCAAAGCTTTTTCACACTTACACATTTCAAAACAAACTTTCAAAACAACTTCGTCACACCTTTGAGGACTGACACAAGGGTTATCACGAAGTCAAACTTTGAAAAAAGCAAAGCACATACACAAGCAATTTTTAAAAAGATGATCAAGTACCTAAGAGCCCATGGAAAACCATGGATAGAAAGGGTGCTAACACCTTCCCTTTCTATAATCTACCCCCCATACTCAAAATATCTCGAAAAAGCATTTTTCTGTACTTTTTTCCTTTCTGATTGGATGAAATAAAAGTCGGTGGCGACTCTTGCTTACCGTGACATTTTGCAAACAAAAAACGCAAAATGCAAACCAGGATTTCAAAACAGTCGGTTCTGCCACCGTATCACAACAACCATCGCTTAAACCATATCAGTCTACACCGTACAGTCTCCACGATCTATTGCTGTTTACCTAATGAGTGCCCCCAGATCTGGGTGTAGAATCTATAGTAACCCTAAACAAACCCTCAAAAGTAAAGCAATCAAGACAATCAAGAGAAGCAATTTTAATGGCCTAGATCCTAAGGTATACCCCACATAATTATTCCCCAGCAGAGTCGCCAGTTCTGTGATACGGTGGCAGAACCGACTATTTTTACTGGTTTGCATTTTGCGTTTTTTGTTTGCAAAATGTCGCGGTAAGCAAGAGTCGCCACCGACTTTTATTTCATCCAATCATGGAAAAGGAAAAAGAACAGAAAAAACCTTTTTTCGAGATATTCTGAGTACGAGGGGTAGATTATAGAAAGGGAAGGTGTTAACACCCTTTCTATCCGTAGTTATATACGGGCTCTTAGGTACTTGCTCATTTTTCAAATTGCTTGTGTGTGTTTGTCTTGAAAATGTTATACTTCGTGATAACCCTTGTATCAGTCCTCAAGGATGTGACGAAGTTCGTTTTGAAAATTTATTTTGAAAGGTGTTTGTGTGAAAAGTTTTTATTGAGCAAGTACTTAAGATTCTACCTACTCGAAAAAAGATTGTTTGTTCTATTTCCTTTAGACAACGCTATCCTATTATTAAGGAATAGGTAGCACCGTCGTTGGAGTTGTAAGGGACATTCGAAAGGGACAAATACAATCACTAAAGCAATAGTTAGAAAACCTTACTAGTAACCCTAGAGTCTTAAGATCTTTTCGAGGCAATGTTTCCGAGGCAACATTCGAATGGGACATTTGATCTTTTGGACATGAGGGCGACCACTAAAACTTCCTATGCTTAATGACTGTTTACCGAAGGCAACTGTAGTGAGGCAAATCTTAGGAGTGAACATGTGCACGTGAATTTTTTCAGTCATGTAGTCTTTGCACATTAGGTGATCTACCGTTTTAAGTTTCAAGCATTCTTTTCATACAATCCTATTAGCCATGCATCTAGACAGTTAAAGATTGCGAGAATTTAAAGTGCGAAAAATAAACCTAGCTATTACAAGGATTCGGGGAGGGGGATTGATTACATAACCAAAAATCGGGGATTTAAGCAGTAAATAAAAACCCTAGGTTAGCTATTACAAACCCTGAACAGTTACAAAGTAATGGACAAATAATTAACAAGCGCGTGGCAAATTAAATGCGAGGACGATTGAAATAATCTAAAACCCTAATTGAGAGAAAAAGATTTTTTTTGGATTTTTATTTGAGAAAATGTTTAATTGCAAATTAATTAAACCTAATTTCTAATTGTTTTTAAATTATGAAAGAAATTAAACTAACCTAATTTTCTAACTAAATTTATTAATTAAAGAAATAGATATTTATGAGAAAAAATGATTTTTGATGTATTTTTTTTAAAAAATTAATTAAATTATGTACAATTTCAAACCCTAATTCTAATTATTTTTATTATAAAAAGAAGATTAAATTGCCCTAAATTAATTAAACTAATTAATTCAAACAAAATTTATTAAGAAAAAGAGATATTTTTTGTGATTTTTGTGTTTAATTTAATAAAAATAATTTTTGTATTAATTAAAAAAAAGAAAAGAAATAAAGAAAAGAAGTTAAAGAAAATAATAAAAAAAACAAATGGGCCTGTATGCTATCTGAAAGGGGGTTGTGGAGTTGAAATTCTTGGCCCAAAAACACTCCAAGCCCAGTCAACCTTTGGTGCCTTGTATCGTTGACCTAGGGGCGCACCATAATCCCCCATTGCTGGAACGCTGGATCTGATGGCATGTTGGATCCAGTGGCTGGATGTTGATAGAGTATGGTAGACCCTTTGATGAGAAGTTCATGCAATATGCGTTTATAAAATAGGAAAATATGCATTGATGGGACCTGGGATCGAACCCAGGTCCTCTATCCTTTCCACTACACTTGCTTGCCATCTGTGCTACGCGCTCTTGTTGTTAATACAATGCAAACAAAACATATTATATAATAAACAAGTGGATTAATGAATAAACCAAAAAACGCGCCAGCTTTCAAATGATCCAGTGGTGATTGGACACGTTGTCTTCTTCTTCCTCATCCGTCGTTGTAGGGAAAAGACTTTTACCTACAGACATAAATCTGTAGCTATAGCCCCTGCAAATTTAAAAAATGCACAAAACGCATGATAAATGATATCTAAATACATAGCTCCATTCATGGTGATCTCGTGAACACCCTGGTATCCTTCTTTTTGGCTAAATTCACCTGTGTAAGAAAACCCTAAATTGCAAACGTAAACCCTAACAATGGCAACATCGTGTATATGCTTCAAAAATGCAATCAAATAATACAGTTAGTTTGCAAACATGATGAGGATTACAAATATATGACTGAAACATGCTAAAGATGCCAGGAATACAGTAATCGATTTTGAGTTAGAGGGCAAACCGTGAGAGCAATTACATGTGTTTCTGGGTGCTTCAAGCCTTGCAACTGATCCAATTGGCTTCTGGGAAGGTCCAAGAATCGATTAGCAGCGTTGGAATGGTCTGAATTGATCTCTAAATGAAAAAAGCGACCCAACACTTTTTGCCACTTTTTTGGAATTTTGTTTTGTGTTTTCACGACTGCTCAACCTCTCCTATTGATATGCAATTGTTGTATACATATAGTATACTGGATTAGGATAATAAAATTGGCATGAATCTTGAGAAATAATGGAATAGTGATTTAATTTGCTCTTTGTATGATATCTTCCCAAAATAAGCTTCAATCCAATCTTTTCCAATCCAAATGAGTCTTGCACGAATTGGTCATCATGCTAGTTGTACATAGACTCCAAATGTGCACAAAATCCCAAGATTTGATTTGCTTTTATTATTTTACCATTTAATTTGATTTATTTTGATTTAAATGAATAAAAAATCAAAATAAATGATAAAAATAATAGGTGGGAAATCTCAGGGGTCGTGTGTCCTATTAGAAACATGTTTCAAGCAAGAAAACATGGGCCCCTTTGGAAAAAAAATGCAAATTTGATCAATGTTGACTTTTGACAATTTTCCAAAAATTGCCAATTTTGAAAATGCACAACTCTCTCAATTTTGACCCTAGGAGGGTGTTCTTGGACTTTTTAGAAAGATTAGGATTTACCCTAAACAACCCTTTTGCTTTCATCTCAATTGGATCTTCCATGTTCATGTATGAAGCTTTGACCCAAAAGGTGTTTTTGTTGACTTTTCAAAATGACCTATAATGTAAAAATTCATATCTTTTTATGAGTGCATATTTTGAACTTGTGGCATGAAGATGAGTTGTCGGTAATTTCATCCTCTTAAAAATGAGGTTTGGATGGAAAATTTCTGATAAAGCATGTGGAAGTTATGCTTGGTCAAAGTTGGGTAGACTTTTACTAAGAAACCCTAATTTAGCAACTTTTGGGTTTTGATGAATTTGGAGCATTCCTTGGGGAATCATGATCAACCCTTGATCAAATGATGAAAGTCACTTCAAAATGTTAATGTTTACCAAAAATATTGAAGTTTGACTATATGTGGGTTACCGTTGACTTTTGATCTAATACAGTCGATTCTCAAGCATCTGAGCAGATGACTGCGCAAACTTCTTATGCAAGGCCTGAAACTTAACATGGATGATCTTGGGAACATATTAGGATCTTGGAAAGAATTTTAGTTCTTTGTGGTTCACACATCTGGATGGAAAGGGAAACCCAAATTTGAGATATACTGCCTTAGGAGAGAGTTTGTCTGGTCAACTCTTGGACTTCCTTGAGCAACTTGGGGACCTCACTTGACATTTGTTGAGTAAAATGGGAGGGCAAATTTTTGGGTACAACAGTCATTCCATACTACCGTCTGATCTTTCCGTAACAACTTGAATATTGGTTCGCACGTAGCTGTTAGATGCGATATGAACCTTGAGATGTAGTTCAATCGCCCTAAGAAATCACGTACTTCTTTTTCTGTCCTTGGAACGGGCATCTCTTGTATGTCTTTTACTTTGTCTGGATCCACCTCGATGCCTCGTTGGCTTACGATAAAACCTAGCAATTTGCCTGATCTAATTCCAAAGGTGCATTTATTTGGGTTCAACCTTAGTCTGAACTTACGTAGCCGCTCAAATAACTTTTGCAGATGTGTGATATGTTCCTCCTCCGTATGGGATTTGGCAATCATATCATCGCCATATACTTCAACCTCCTTGTGGATCATATGGAATAACGTGACCATTTCCCTCTGCTAAGTTGCCCCTGCGTTCTTGAGACCAAATGGAATTACTTTGTAACAGAAAGTTCCCCAAGGTTTCATGAAGGTAGTCTTTTCCATGTCCTCGGGCGCCATTTTGATTCAGTTATAGCCTGAGAAACCATCCATAAATGAGAATATCGAGGCTTGAGCTGTATTGGCCACTAGGAAGTCTATGTAAGGTAAAGGAAAATCATCCTTGGGGCTTGCCTTGTTTAGGTCTCGATAATCTACGCACATGCGTACTTTACCATCCTTTTTGGGTACTAGTACAATGTTAGCTATCCAGGGTGGATAGTCTACCACTTCTAAGAACCCTGCATCAAATTGTTTGAGAACCTTCTCTCTGATTTTGCTGGACATATCTGGACGGGTTCTTCTGAGTTTTTGCCTGACGGGAGAACAACCTTCTTTGAGAGGTAATCTATTCACCACGATGTCTGTATCCAACCCTGGCATGTCCCTGTAGGACCAATCGAATATATCCATATACTCGTGCAATAACTTGATTAGCCTGTCTTTGACGCTCTTCTCCAACATTGCCCCTAGCTTGATTTCTTTTGGATCTCCTTCCGTGCCCAGGTTAATGGTCTCAATAAGCTCTTGATACAATTGTATATTGTTAGCCTTTCATTCTATTTCCCTCGCCATTTCCTCAGAGAGTTCAAGATCTTCGTTATCTTCCTCTTCGGCTTGGTAGGTAGGAACATCAAAATCATACCGGGTCGTAGCGGTAGTGTTATCGGTAATTTTGGGCATGGATCTGCACATTTATCATGTTTTGGTGCATATTTTAGTGCTTAGAATTTGAAAATGTATATGCAAAGAAAGTATTTCCATTTTTATATTTAATAGATAAATGCAAAAGAAAGACAAGGATCTTAATTGAAAACATAATATAACTTTATTAATTATAAATATTGTCTGAAATAAGAACAAAGAAAACCCTTACAAGAAACCCCTATGCCTCGGGTTTGACATAGGTTTTTTCAAAACAAGAAATATTACTTAGAAAATAAAGATATCTCTGGAATCTCCACAACAGTCCATCCTTTAAGCTCTTCTCCTGGGGCGCCCTCTCTGATGAAGTCAGTTGCCCTTTTAGTATTGGTCTTGCTATATATCATTTCCACATGCCCTCCATGCTATGTTCCTTTGATGATGAACGTCTCCCGGATCGGGGGAAAACATGCTTTGCCTTTCAGAGTAGCCATTGACGATTCGTAACCCAAACCAAAGCGATTCTTTTTCTCAGGAAAATCTGGGAGCTTTCCCTAGTGTTTTGAGGCGTCACCTCCTATAGTCATTTGCAGATCCCTCCATGATGTCATTTTAGTCTTGTTAAACTTCTCAATCGGTAATGTTACCATCGAAGCAATTCCCAAAGCCTGGAACGGGGTAGCTATACAATCTTCATCGGAACTGATATATCTGTATGATTCAATATGACTTACAAAAATGTCTTCTTCACCGTCAATTATGATCAACTTCCCTTCTTCTAGGAACTTCAACTTTTGATACAGGGTCAAGGTTACGGCCCCTGCCACATGGATCCAAGGTCTCCCCAGTAAACAAGTGTATGCTGGTTCGATGTCCATGACCTGAAAAGTGATGTTGAAGATATGCGGCCCAATCTTGACTGGAAGGTCCACCTCTCCTAGTACTGAGCTTCGAGAACCGTCAAATGCCTTTAGTATCGTAGAACTTGGTTTCATCGTTACGTTGTCTATTATTAACTTTACGAGACTTGACTTTGGCAACACATTAAGAGCGGAACCGGTGTCAGTAAGAACCCTGGACAAACGGGTAGTACCTATCTGCATAGTAATGTGGAGGGCTTTGTTATGGGCCTGGCCCTGTGGCGGTAGTTCATTGTTGCTGAAACCCAGGTAGGATCCGAACGTGAGATTTTCTACGACATTATCAAATTGATTTACCGAAATTTCTTTTGCGACATGAGCTGAACTTAACACCTTCATCAAAGAATCTCAGTGTGCTTCATAGTTGATTAGTAACGAGAGTATGGAGATTTTTGCCGGAGTTTGATGGAGCTGATCCACCACTCTGTAGTCACTCTTTTTGATTATTTTCATAAACTCCTCTTCCTCTTGATCAGTAAAGTCTTTGTTCGGAGATTCTGTTCCTTGATTTGTATCGACCACTGTTTTTCCTTTGTCCTTCGTTGGAACCAAATATGTCTTTTTTAATGGTTCGGCTCCATAGATTCACCCACTTCGAGTCATACCTCCTGTTCATTCTATGTTCGAAATTGCAGGTCCTTGACTTGCGGATGGCCCGCTCTCCTGCTTCACTCCATTGATGTATAAATCTGAGTCATAACTCTAAGGTACCGCTTTATCATTCTCTTAAGGGATAGGTGACGGTCCCTTAATTACCATCGTGGTTTTTGGGGTAGTGGGTATTAAGAGGGTCTTCTTAGGTACCCCTCTGATGACCTCTGCTGATTCTCCCCATGGAATGACTAAAGTCTTCTTGGAAAAGCTTGGATCTTGGTAAGGGATTACCAGGGGCTTTTTCCCTCTGATTGTGGCTACATATTTTTCTTCAGGGTATAGTCCGAATTAGACTATCCCCTAATCCACCAGATTTTCCAAAGTTGTTTCAAAAGCTTTATTGTGCTCTAACAGGAATCCACATTCGAACAGATATTCCTTCAACAAGTTGATAGGGGTTTTTTCCTTTATGGTTTCCCCAAAGTCGGTGACCACCTCGATTTCATTTATTGTCGGTCCACCATGCGGAGGCATGGGGTTTGACTTGATATTAGGCTTGTCGAAGGTGATGTCTTGAGACTCTAGCAAATCCTAAACCTTATACTTGAAGGCCCAACGTTAGTCTATGGTGTGCCCTGGAGAATTTGCATGATACTCACACCTAGCGTCGACATTGTATCTTTGTAGGAGTGGCCCGACTGGAGGAGCTAAAGGCTTGATTTCTACCAGGGATGCCTTAACCAAGTGTTGTAATAATTGGCTTGGTGGCATGGGCAGTGGATCAAAATTTCTAGGTGGCCTTTTAAACCTGTCTTGCCTTTGTCCTTGCGGGATTACCAATGGTTGTGAGGTCCTTTATTGTGAGGCCACAACATTGACTTTTCCCTCCTTCCTTCTTGGGAATTTTAAAGCCGATCTTTTTGAATTGTAAGGGGCGCTTGATGACCCCCTGATATCTTTCCACTCTTCAAACCAGTTTCGATTCTTTCGCCAATAGTTACTAAGTCTGAAAATCCCGACGTGACACTTCCCACCATTTATCATAATAAATCCCTTGTAGGGTTCCCATGAACATATCTACGAGTTCCTTTTCCAGCAGTTGGGGTTGCACACGAGATGTCATCTCCCTCCACCTTTAAGCGTACTCTTTGAAGGACTCTTCCTTCTTTTGGGATAGATTTTGGAGTTGCAAGCGAGTGGGCGCCATGTCCAAGTTATACTTGTAATGCTTCAAGAAAGCATTAGCGAGATCCACCCAAGTTCGAATATGTGTTCATTCCAACTGCATGTACCAGTCCAAAGATGCCTCACTTAGACTATCTTGGAAACAGTGAATCATTAGTTTTTGATCATGGGCGTGGGCATGCATCTTTCTGCAGTACATACAAAGATGATTCCTCAAACAAGTGATCCCTTTATACTTGCCAAAGACGGGTACTTTGAATTTTGGCGGTATCACCACATCAGGGACTAAACCCATTTCCAGAGCGTCTACTTCGAAAGCATCGAATCCCTCCACAGCCTTCAGTCTTTCTTCCAAGGCTTTATACTGATTCATTACCAGTGGGTTGTCCGCAGCCTGAGCACCAGTTGTCTTCAAGGGTGCCTGGGGAGCACCTCTGGGTCATGATCTTCGTATTGCAAGTCTAGGTAATTATCTGCGTTATTAGTTGGAATTTGTAGGGTATGTGATGCCCCTACTTTCGATGGTGGTGGGATGAATCCTTTAGTTTCAACCTCTTGTTGGGCCATGGCGGACTTTTGTGGTCCTGCTTCCGGCTCTTTCCTCAGTTGATGACCGCTCGATGCACCAACGGTTTGGGCTACCTCTTCAAAGGCTACTCTGGGAATTTGATCCCGCCTGTCGATAATGTTCTTCAAAGCTAAAAGAACCTGGCTCAAATTTCCTTTCATTGAGCTTACGTCACCCTTCACCTAATCAAGATCCTCTTTGAACACAGCTTGAGTCTCCTCGATCTGTTCCAATGTTTTTTGTTGATGGGCCCTTGTTTGATATGGGGGCCAAGGAGGTGGAGGTCTTCTTTTACCAATGGCTTAACTGGAGAGATTTTTAAAGCAAATGAGTTTTTTCTTTAAAATGACATGCGAGTGTTTTATAAATGCATGGGTGCAGATGAAGGTGCATGATTATGAAATGATTCTTATTTTAACTATCTTATTTATTAGGGCACATATTTGTATCCACTTATTATTTTATTTGGTGACCAGCTTAAAAATAGATACGCATTCGAGATAGGGAAACAAAATGCCTTTATTAAGAGTAACATAATCCAGATATTGAAAAATATTACAAACTGAAATCAAAACTTGTTTGCGTAAACATAATTAAAAAGGAACTAAATTTCCTAAGCGCGCCTGCAGATGTGTGCTCTGAAGCCATCAACCATTGCCCGACAGAGCTGTAGAAAGTCTTCGACGTCCTTCAGAAGTGAAACCATCACATTCTCCGCATCTTTTAAACTTCTAAGGATGTCCTCGATGAGATTGTTGGCTAAGAAGATTAACTTTTCATGTTTGTCTTTGTAGTGCCTATATTCCTGGTAAAGATGTGGGATTATTTTATAGTTATCCCTCCCCGCTTGGACGATCTTGGTGTACTTCTCTTCCCAATACATCTTTTCACCCCTCATTTCTGTGTAAAGCCTTTGTTGGATGAGAAAATCCTTTTGAAGACCCTGCAGCTCTAAACATACATGTTCATATTCTTGAGTCCTCTGAGTTAAAAGTTTCTCTGCTTCTATCCTCTCAAGGCATGCCTTGACCTCTGATTCGTGGCTATCTTGGAGTTTGGTGGTGAGGTACTTTATTTGCTCCTCTTGATCTATGGAAGCTTGTGCCAGACTTTGGATTTGGGCTCTCAAACTTTCCTCTAGCACCTTTTTGTCATGTGTCGCCTTTTCATACCACCTAGTTAACCTCCCGATTTCAGCAGCGGCCTCTTCTAACCTTTGGTTGTGGGAATCTAGGTTGAACATTGCACTTAACAGCCCTTCAGTTGTACGCTTTCATTTGAGACTTTATTTCTCCACGTCCTTTTGACTTTTATCAATTTGCTCGTCCTTTGACTCAAGTATAAGCTGCATCTATTTCTTTTCTTTGGTCAGATCGAGGAGGTCGACTTCCAGTGCTTCTTTCTCTCTTTGAGCTTGCTTTAAGGCAATTTTCAGATTGTCGACTTCTTCCAAAGATATAGGTGCTATCTCTGGGACCTCTGACTTGTACTCTGGATCTTTCTCGAATGTCAGTTTGATAATTCCTACCCTATCTTAGACCCATTTGGTGTAGGGTTGTCTTGCTATGGCATTCTTTCTTTCAGCCTTCCTTTTGTTAACCTTATTCCAGGCCTGAATAACCTTGTTGATCAACCCCTGGTCTTCTATACCCATATTATGGATGATAAATGGTCGGAGTTGTTCGTCCGAAGGTTTGTCTTCCAAAGGATACCCTAGCTGTCGTAGGGCTAGAGTAGGGTTGTAGTTAATACAACCTCACGATCCAATCAAAGGGACGTTAGGAAAGTCCCCACAGCTAATAGTGATGTCACCAATATCCAACTTTCTTGCATACCATAATATTGAGTTTGCAGTGAGAGACCTTAATTTCTGTGGCCACTCACACCTGGTCAGTTCTGGGATCATATAGTCTTCCTTGTAGAGATGAGTCATGAACCAAGTATATAGAAGCGGGATACAACAATTTAGCGTACCTCTTCTTTTTTCATACATCATATCAAAAGTGTAATCAATATCGGCAAGCAAGGCGGGAGTAGGATCTGTATTAAAGACTTTTGCTCCCCAGAATATGCTAATGGCCGCGGGGTCAATATAGTCCACAGTCCGAGGAAACAAGATTACACCAAATACCAACAGCCCTAAACAATCAACGCAAGATAGGGGATCCCAGGTATATTCTTTTGATTCCTTGTATTGGACCTTCTCTTTGATAATTTTTCACCAATTTAGGATAGGGGATCCCTAGGCCTTTTGCTAAAGCTTTGACTTCAATAGTTTGCCCAATACCTACATAGGCCTTTTCTTTGGAAAAATTCAGGATTCTGTCAAATTCCTCCAGAGCCGGTGCTAGCTGGAAGTCTTGGAAGTGAAACATCACAATGGAGGGTCACAAAATTGAATTAGGGTAGAGACGGCATCCATCTGTACTTCTACTTTAGTCAAATCAAGGGTATCCCCATAGCGGCGAGTGTACATCTTCAGAGCTCTTTTAGACAATTTACCCTTTATAGTTTTGATTTCAGAAAGGTCGGGCTTGCAGGCGTTGACGCAGACAAGTTGTTTCCCTTTGGCATCCATTTTTAAGACAGTCACCAAAAATCTTGATTTTATTATCTTTTATTTTGTACCCTGTGAATAAGACATATAAAAGGAACAAATAATGAACATGAGATATACATGAATGCATGAATGTATAAGTGTTGGATTGAGTAACGGGATGTTGTGACATGTTTTTGTGATGGATACCCCTATGAGGTAGGCCCCTTAATTTTGACCTACGGTAAGTCTACCCTCCAAAAAGGTGGCTTCCTTAAGGGTGTCATGAATAACACCAGAGGGACAAGGCATAAGGGCCTCCCTTAGGTGGAGCCTCTTTACGGACTGAAACTTTCGTCACAAAGTCGTGAAAGGTCTCGTCATGAGATTTTGGGTTAAGGTCGTTATAAAGAGTCATGGTGACCTTCCAAAGTCCTACTTGTCAAGAGGATATCTCTCAATAAGTATTCCTTTTTCGGAAGTTCACTGACTCTAGGCGAAGTCGTCACTTAAACTCGTAGGGATGATATACCCCCTAAGCTAATAGACAAACCTTATTTTTAAGGTTTATTGGAAATATATTTTTTTGAGATAAAAAACCTGCCACATAGCAAATATATAATAATAAATAAAAATAGACAAGAAAATATAAAATGCAATAAATAAATTAATGTAAATAAATAAACAAAAATGAAACCCAAAAGAGACCTAAAACCTAGGGTTTAAGGAGAGTCCCCAGTAGAGTCGCCAGTTGTTGCAACTGGTTTTTAAATCAAGAGTCGCCACTATTAGTTTTTATCCTAGGGAAGGGAACCTAACAAAAAACCCTAATTCGCAGACAAAGATTCTAGGTTACTGACTCAATTAGATGAAAGGAAGGTGTTAGACACCTTTCATCCACCTTGTTCACAAGGATACTATCCCTAGGTTTAGGTTTGGGGTAAACAGTGTTTTAAATTTTAATTAGCAAGACTCTCCACGGATTTAGATCGCGTGCCTACGTATCCTTTTATGAGGAATCAGAGTCCCAATTCGTAGTTCGTATGGGTTGGTGTCTTTTAGGGGTTTGCAAACATATTTTGAATCACTTCGCACTCGGTCGGGAGTAGTGATTGCAGAAATTTTGACTGAGAACGCAGTAAGTCAAAATTGGTTTGAAACCCATTTGCAAAAAAGACTGTTGATTAGATTAGCTTATTGCGAAAAGTAGTTTGAGATTTTTTGGTATTTTTTATTGTATTAATTGCGAAAAGTCATGATTAGTGCATGATAAAAATATTTTAATGTAAATAATATGTAAGATAGTATATGTAATTTTAACATCGAAAATAATTTATTTTGGTAGTATTATAACATTTACATATAATAAATAATAATGATATTTAAAATATGGTAATAAAAATTAATAATAATAATTACAATTATTAATAAAAGAGAATAAATAACTAATAAGATATAATGTATATAAAAAAAGAAAATAATACAAAATAATTAATTATTTTAAATAAACCTGGGGGGTGCATTTTCAGTTACGAAGTAAATAATGGGGGGTGCTGAAAGTAAATTGGATAAGCCCAAAATAGTCCAAACAAGGGGGGGGGGGGGGGGTGCACACTGTTGTTTTGTTTTAGCAATAAGGCAGAAGGGGGGTGTCCATAACAATTGGGCTGGGCCCAACATGAATGTTGAAGGATACAGGCTGATCGTGTGCAGTGAGGCGCATGGTAGCTATTATGAAACTTGGCCTAACGACCGTTTGATGTAAATCCAGTGGATAACAAGCGAGGGAGTGTGATAGTTGCTATGGGAGTGCTAACATAGGATTACATCGGATATTAATAGTTTGTTTTAATTTTCATTTTAGTATTGTTGAATAATCTGTATTCTCTCTCTTAACCACTCAAACCCTTCACTCTTTTCTTTTTCACCATATCTCTTTCCTCTCACCTTCACAAACCCTAGATCCTTCTTCCTTCCTTCCTCCCTAACCTTACAGCAACCGCGGCACCGCAACCAAACCTCGCCCAATCCCCTCAATCAACAGTAAGAAAAACAAAGCAAAAAACTAAAGTTACCCTTCACGATATAACTGTCTAGCTTATGAGTTCTGAAGCTAAATCCTCTTCCTCTTTTTGTTCACAGGTTCTGGTATTAGTTGAAGATGACGATGATGGCGATTTGGACAGCGACAAATATGGAAGCGACAACGTCCAAAGGTGATTAGGGTTTCAGAATTGGAAACTCTAATCACTATTGTTTTGGATCTTCAACGGCAAAGAGGTCTTCCAAATTCTTGGTCTCTCCGCCTCTAAACTTTTTCTTCTGTCAAAAACCCCCCCTCTCCTTCTGTATTATTTCTGTATATATAGTGTTAGGAATTTTTTTAGGGTTTTTGCATTTTCAGCGTTACAACATAGATTTAGAGCTTATCAGATAAATTAGGGATTTTAGATTTTATTGTGATATTCGATTGCTGTAATGTTTAATGAGATTTCTTTAATATTGATTTGAATTGATTCTGTATAGATTTGACTTGCAGATATTGTGTTTTATTTGATTTTCTTTTATTATATTTCTGTTTTAAGTTCTGGGCTTTGGATACTTAGATTTGGAATTTGTTTTAATTTTGAGAGATTTGATCTGAACAATATCTGTTAGTAAGAAGAACAAGCGCCAATTTATGCTTGATTGAAACAGTAAGTGTTAGTACTTTTGATTTGGACTTTGCATTTTTCTTTTCTGTCCCGCTTGTGCATAAACGAGATTGGGCCTTAGACCACCTAGTTGCAACACAGTTTCTGCCCAACCTATTGAATGACATACTTGGGCTTCATAACGACATTACTATTTTTTCTTGACGTGAACTAGGCCTTTAAACAATAATTATTAATAATTAGATCAAATAATGTTTGATATAAAACTATTATTACAAAAAGCTTAACAGTGATAATAAAAAACAAAACGTTTTCTTAATAAAGAAATGTAATTTTTTATTGAAATAACAAGATTTTTTTTTGATAATAATGCTTTTTTTTCTAAAATAAAACAGCAACATCAAATGGGCTGCTGAAACACAATAGGCCTGCAGTTCTGTATCTTACCTCTCTCCTTGCTATTTAATAACCCTGAAAGAAATGGACCAAATGAAATGGGTTTACGGTTCCAAATATCACCCCGCTTTTTTCTATTCAACAACTAAAACAAAAATGGGCCAATATGAATTCTTAAGGGGCTTGTAATTTATACTCATACCCCACCCTTTGTGAAAATGGAAATGGGCTAACTAAAATAGACTAGTATATTGCAAATCTCACCTCTCCCTAACAACAACCTAAATGGGCTTTTAATAAATTCACTTATTATTTAATATTAATTTTAATTTCACTAATAACAACTATTTAGTAGTTATCATTCTGAAATAACTTTACACTTTCGAATCGCATGGGCCATTGGCCAACATGCCACGCGAATGAGTTCAAAGATACACGAGTCTTTCTGACTTAGAAAGCCCCGTCTTCCTGAATTAAAAATACACCTCTGATTGATCTACATATTAAGAATGGGCCATCAGATATTGCTGTACCATCCTTGGTTAAATGATTCTTTATTATTCTAATCTTGAAAAATCGAATCATCAAGGTAGGACAAATTTGGGGTATGACACGTTGGTAGTTCATCGTCAGTGAACGGCGGTGCTATGATATATTTTCTCTCTACCTTCAGTGGAAGTTGGTAGGTCACCTTCAGTGAAAGTTGGTGATTGTTATCTTTTTGCTACCTTCAGTGAACGTTGGTAGTTCATCGTCAGTGAATGGCAGTGCTATGATATATTTTCTCTCTACCTTCAGTGGAAGTTGGTAGGTCACCTTTAGTGAGAGTGGTGATTGTTATCTTTTTTCTAACTTTAGTAAACGTTGGTAGTTCATCGTCAGTGAACGGCGGTGCTCTGATATATTTTCTCTCTACCTTCAGTGAACATTGGTAGTTTCGCCTTCAGTAGAAGTTGGTGTATCCTCTGACTTTTTATCATCCTCTAAGTCGGGTATTTTGATCCACCCGTGATTTATTTTCCTGGTTGGGTTTCTATTTTTCTCTCTTTTTCCTTTGCTACACACCCAGCGGTGTTTTGTGTCCCTTTGAAGTAGTTCATATGCATTCATACTCATAAGCATTGCATGGTATCTTAGGACCAAAAATTGGGTTTGTTTTATGTTTAAGTATCTTCGATCGCGTCGACACGAAGATTTTTAACCTTCGTATCTCCAGATAGAAGCAACTTAAATAAGGGCAGCTGTTGTACCCCAATTTTCCCCCCTAAAATCCCTTCATCATACCATATTGATTCAATCACAACAAGATCATATTAGGATTCTTGGTTCCCCTCCCTATATTTAGCTTTGCTCTTTGAGGAATCACCAAGCACCTTGACTTGTGTTATTTTGTGATCATAAATATTTTTTTGTCTTGATCTCTTCTCTTAATTAATAAAATGCAATGTTGGTTCGTCTTGCTTGTTACTCATGTAGGTAAAGGCAATGAGATTCAGCAAGTTGCTCCATGAGTTCATGAGTTTATTTCCATGCCCTAGTCAATAAAGCTTGAGAAGTTCAAACCTCACCATTGGATTTGTTTTGGAGGAAATGGCATGGCAAGGTTATTTTGGTTTACCAAATTTCAAGATTATCAAATTTGGTTCAAAAGTACAAGGGATTGATTGGAGAAGCTGTCATGCTTGGACAAGGCTTTGTTCCCATTGGTCACAAATGCATATTTCTCTCAATTCTAAAGATATAAAAGTGGTTGTGGTTTCTATGAGTTATCATTATCATCCTCAACAACTTATATTTCTAAAGCATTTATGTTGGTACAATAAGTTTGTTCAAAATTGTCAAAGTTCCTCAAGGCATTTTTCTTGATCTAGGAGCTAGGGTTTTGAACTTCAAAGAAGCATATCTTGCTCATCTTTTGGTATTTTGGAGTGATTCCAAATACATCCTTCTTTTCAAAGGGTTATCAACAAATCACTTCAAAAGTCCCAAGGATTTTTCATGTGGAAGAAACTTGATGATGAAGAAAGATTACAAGTCCTCCAGATGAACCCCCATTTTCCTATGTGGGACTTCAAATGATCATAACTTGGTCAATTTTTATCACCTTGATCCCACTATTTTTCCACAATGATCTTGAGCATGTGAACTTTATTCCTTTTTTTTATGTGCAAAGTGAGAAAATGGATGGAAGATGCCCTAAGGATACAAAAATTTATAGGTCATTTCATGATTTTTTGTCAACTTCAACAATCCATAACTCTCAATTTTTGGAGATTTTAGATGGTTAAAGTTTCAAAATGTCATTCAAGAGGTCTATTTCATGCCATCTTTTTTGGTCAAGAGAAAATTCCAAGAGGAAGTCCATGTTGGGATGCAAAAAATTATAGGTCACTTTTAAAGAAAAACTTGAAATATTTCTAAGTATGGAAAGTCAACCTTTTCCCCCCAACTTTGACTCAATGCAACTTTCAGCTCAAGCATCCATTTGATTCCATTATTTTTCCATTGCAAAGCTTGTAACCTCATCTTTCTAAAGCATCAAGAATCATGCCTTAAGACCCCTTGAGCTGAAAATGCCATTGGATTGAACTTGGTAACTTGGAACTAAAGTTTCTCCATAAGTCAGAATTTGAAGTCTTTGTTTTGGCTTCTAATCACAAGTTTTCCACGCGTTTATGCCTCTAAACATGTTTAATGAAGTTCCAGAATTGATTAGCACAACGAAACACGTGTTTTAGATGAGTTTTGATCAAATTAGAAGTCACACTTTTCTTGTTTGCAACTTCACACGATTTCCCTCCAAACTTCATCATTTCACACGCTTGGACATTCCATTTGATTCCCTATAAATAGAGGGTCATCCCCCATTCATTTCCTCAAGCTTGGATAGCCAGAATCACCAAGCCAAACTTGTTCCATAACTCAAAATTCTGCTACTTCGAAATCTGCTTTTAAGCCTTTTTCAATCCAATTTTTCCATCAATTCACCTTCCTTGATCTTCCCTGAAGCTAACCATATAATTACATTCAAGAATCGTGCCTTAGATTTCTCCATAGAAGTCCAGTTTCAGACTCTGCAACTCAACTCCAATAGGTAGATTCCTTCATCAATTCTTCAAAACTTTGATATCATTGTGATGCTCTCATTGCCCTGGTTCTAGTCGCAACACTTACTTTCATCTGGAAACTTATTTTGACCATAAAATTTCAAATCCCTTTTCAAAACTTTCCTTCCAATTTGCTTGAGCTACAATTTATATAAATTTATCCCAAAGGTGTGGTTGTCTTCGTCTTGAAGAGACGAAGCGAATGACATAGGTATGAGCTTCTGATTTTACAGTTCGAGAGACCTGCAATTCACGTTGGCGGGAGATTGAAGATGACCAACATGTCATCTTCCAACCAATGATGGCACGCCACTTGTATTTTTTCAAATATGATTTAATTAATGATTCAATGCATTATCCACTAAAGTCCATAACATGCACAACACGCCAGGTCCACTTGATTTGTTTACTAACGCGTTTTGACATTGATTCGATGGTCCGTGTTTTTTTATTTTTATTTTCTTTTTTGATTTTTATATTTAATTGTTTTAAATTTAAAAAAATCATAGAAAATTCATTTTTAGTCCAAAAAATCTGAAAAAATTATGAAAAATATTTTTGATTTTTACCTTTCTGATTTTTATTTTTTCATAATTTTATTTTGTGTTTTTGTATTTTTTATAAATTTTCACTTTATTTAATTTGTTTTAAATGTTTAAAAATACTTTTATGCATTTTTGAATTCTAAAAAAAATGGAATGATCCAATGATATTGTGACAAATATTGGTGACCTCACTTATTTTTTATTTCTGACTTTGTTATTTTTTTTAATCATTTTTGGTTTATTTTATTCATTTCTTTTAATTTTAAAAATAGTTTCTGACTTTAAAAAATTACCAAAAAAATTATAAAAATATTTGAGTCCATTTCTGATTTTTCTATAGTCTTACTTTTTATTTCTTGATTAATTTGAACATAGTTTATATTTTTATCCCTTATTTCTATTTTAAATATTTCTAAAACCTTTTTTTTTAATGTATATATTAAAATGCAATATTATTTTGTGATTATTTTCTGGCTAATCTTGGGTTGAATTTTTGATCATGAACTTTATTAACATCATTAGATCCATGGTGTTGAGTTTAACTCCACAAAAGTGGACGAATGATTTTAATAATAGTTTAATTAAATTTTAATTCAAATGTGGTTTGTATATTTTTCCCCACCTCTCTCCATCTCATCCCTTTCTTATTGCACTAAGTGTTATTGGAGCATGATCTCTATATCATGTATCAAAACAAAATGGTGCATATATTGCTATTGACCGACCTCAAAATAGGTGCGACTTCTACATAATTTCGCTTACGATTGCTTAACATAGCGCTAAATTTTGTCCCGATTCGAATAAATGATCATTTGTGGCCCAAACCTATGTTTGCAAGCCTAAGTATGTTAACTTGATGTCTTTGATCCAATAACCTTGAGATTCATTGTGTGGAGGCCTTGGTTCTACCAATCCTCTAATGGATCTACAATACTTTTGGTCAACGCGGATCACTTAAACATCATTGATCATTAAATGGTACTTTTAAGGATCCTAAATGGATGATATACTTGACAAAAAGCAAATGCAACTTGTTGTGTGGAGGCTTTGGTTCTACGAATCCTCTAATGAGTTCCAAATGCAAGTTTCAAGATGAACATCCAACTAATCACTAATAACTAATAATTGATTTTACCCTTTGTTGTTACTTTATTCCTTTTTATTTTTTTATGCTTTATGCACCATTTACTTTAAGAATTAAATTTCATTCTATCTTCATCTTTGCTCACTTGAGCCTTTTCTTTTTTCTTCTAAGACACCTAATAATCAACATAAACCATAAAAACTTTAATGATACTTGGACTATTTGGTTACTATCCTTGGCATTATGCAGTATGGGAATTCTTGGACTTAGGATTAGGAACTTTGGCCTATGATGGAGACTTTGTAACCTTAATTGATATTTTGTATGGAGTTCTTGAGGTTTAGCTCAAGACATTGGGTTGATTGTTTATTTTGTGTGCATATTATTGTGATTACATTCTTTGTTTGTAATATGGAATTCACCCGCATACAGCCGTCACTCTGCCCAATTTTTGTGAAGACTTAATACATTTGATATTTGGTTCTTTCAAGAGGTCTAATATCTTTTCTTGCTTGGTTTCATCCAAAGAATGAGAATTCTATCTTGGCTCATAATGTCAAGTATTGGCTTCTTGTTGGTTAGATGGTTCCTATCCCTAGCTTTTACCTTATGCTTTAGGATAGTCTCTTCTTCTCCTCCCATCTTCTTTAATTTAAAAAATCTTCTTCCTCCTTTTGAAAACTCCTCTTGTTTTGAAACTTGAACCACTTTCATAATAAACTTGAACTTAGGTCCATGCATTTTCAAAAACGTTTTCATGAATAAACTTCAATCAGCTTAATAATATTTTGACATCATATTTTTGTGAGAAGACTAAAAGTTAATCAATCTAATTTCAAATCATTTTTGCCACTCTGAATTTCTTATTTTAAAACCTTTCTCGAAAGATTAGACTCTTGTCAATCCTTGTAGTGATGCAAACAACTATACTTCTACAATATATAGTGAAGAGATATATTTTCCACTTGGATGTTGAGTGAGGCATTGTTGATTTTAAAATCCAAGTCATATCCTCCACTTTGAGATGATGCAAATTCTCCTTTCTCATGATTGTGGGTAGTAGGTATGTTTTCCACACGGACAATGACGATGATGTTTTATCTCATAAAAATTAACCAACACACTTACATTTTAAAATTTTTGAAGAGGAAGTACGTGTACCCTGACCCCCTATTGCATGAAAAGGTGGTGCGTAGGCACTAAAGGTTCGCAACTGCGGAGGGTGCAAAAACCATAAAAATATATTTCTTTTCTCACCTCCACCATCCGTTTTTTTACACAACATTTCATAGCCAAAATATACAGATTTTACAAAGAGGTTCATGCGGAGTATCGTAGATGTTTAGGGTGCTAATAGCTTCCCTTTACATAACCAACCCCTTACCTTGAATCTTTCCCCCTCTTTTTGGGTTATTTGCTCTTTTCCCATTCCTTTGGAAACAATAAAGCACGATGGAGATTTTATTTTGATTTGTACAAGTCTAGTCAATCCCATGGCTTAGTCTTAAACATTTCTACCGCTACAGGTTCATATTTATTATTAGACTTAAGAGCGAGAGACTTACTTTGCTCCTGGGGCTCATCTTATTCTAGTTTTGTTTCATGACTTTTCAAAGAGCTGATAAGTTCTTCAAGAGACATATTGTTCAGATCTTTGGTAAGCTTTAAGGTTGTGACCATGGGTCTCCATTTCTTGGGTAAGCTTATGATGATTTTCTTTACATGATCTGCTGTTGAGCACCCTTTGTCCAGAATTTCCAGTACAACAACCAAAATTTGAAACCTTGAGGACATTGTTTCAACTATTTCATCTTCTTCTATTTTGAAGGCCTCATACTTTTGAATGAGTGCAAGTGCTTTGGTTTCTTTGACTTGCATGTTGCCTTCATGCGTCTTTCGCAAAGAGTCAAACATGTTTTTAGCAGAATCTCTGTTTGTGATCTTCTCATACTCAGTATATGAGATAGCGCTCAACAAGATTGTTCTGGCTTTATGATAGTTTCTGAATTCTTTCTTTTGTTGATCTGACATTTTCTTTCTATCAATCTTCTAACCGTTGTCATCACTAGGATGAATGAAGCCATCAGTCATCATATCCCAAAGAACAACATCATGAGCTAGAAAGAAACTTTCGATTATGTCTTTCCAGTAATCAAAATTTTCACCGTCAAACATTGGGGGTTTGTCGCTGATTTTGTCTTTATCATCATTGTTGTTCTGAATTGGTTCAACCATAGTGTTTTTCTTGCTAGGTTTTTTTTTGGACACGGTTAAGTGTTTGCATCCAGAACCAGGCGCTTTGATGTCAATTGAAGAATGGAAAAACACAAGAGGGGGGGGGGGGGGGTTGAATTGGGGTTTTTAAATAATAAAATAGTAGACATGTTGGTTATCCTGGTTCGTATGAACTCAAACTACTCCAATCCACCCACCAAGATAATTTCTCCTCTCTCAAATGAGGTCTTAATCCACTAGTCAAATCTTGATTACACAGATACAATGACTATTGTCAATGTCTTCTTGACTTTAAACCACAACTCGGCTTTCTCAAGGTATTGCAAGATAAATAAATTAATAGTGTGTACAAAGATGTTCTCTAAACAAAACTATATCACAATAGTGATGTATACACAATTGAAAAGCACAAGATAGAACAGGGTAGTAATATTTTTCTTTGTTAGTGCACATTAGAGTTGTGTTGTATTTCTTCTTCAAGTTTTCTTTATATAGGCGATGCATGAGAGACATGAGAAGATGTTTTTGGAAGTTTGATAAAGTGTAGTGAATGTACTTTCCAAAAATATAGATCTTGTCTTGGTTCAACCATTACTTTTTTATTTGTAATAAATGAGTTGTAACGCATCCGAACATTGCTTTCTTGGGATCATATCAGAAGATAAATATTACCGTTGAGACTTCTTTTATTCTTCCAGAACTTTACTTTATCAGAATATCAGATTTTAGCTCACAACATTGGTGCAATCAGAAGTTGTATTATTAGAACTTCTTCATTTAAGCGTGTTACACTGATTTTCTTATAAGTATGATGTGTCAAAATAGAGCTTCAAAAACGTAACTCTCTCATCTTTTATGCTTCTTACATCAGAATTTCCCTGCATATTAAAATACATTATTAGAGAGCATATTTGTTCTTTATATAAATCACGTGTTTGTTATCATTAAAACTCTTACAAGGATGTAGAAACAAACTGTGTTCTAACAAAATATGAGTTTTGTCATGAACTACAAAAATGGTAAAAGAAATCTACATTATACACAAATGATAACATATCAGTATAGATCTACATCCTAAAAAAATGAAAAATAAAATAAAATGCTAAAACTTACACGTTTTTGTTTTTCATCTTCTTATCTATAGATCTAGAATCTGTAAAAAAAAAGAAGTGAAAAAGATGTTAAAAAACATGGAAAAATATGGGTTTTATCATGAATTTTAAAAATGGAAAAATAAGATCTATACTATCCAGAGAATATACAGATGGTTCCAGATCTACAACTAAAAAAACAAAAACAAAAAACGTTAAAACTTACACTTTTATTTTATCTATGTTGTTTATATCTTTTTATATGTAGATCTATAACCTGAAAAACCAAAAGAAGTGAAAAAGATGGAAAAAATATGAGTTATGTCATGAACTTCAAAAATGGCAAATGTATATATATATATATATATATATATATATATATATATATATATATATATATATATATATATATATATATATATATATATATATATATATATATATATATATATATATATATATATATATATATATATATATATATATATATATATATATATATATATATATATAAAATTCAAATTAATACACATATGATTATATATAAGTATAGGTCTACAATCTAAAAAACAAAAAATGTTAAAACTTACACTTTTCATATTGTTTCAAGTTAGTTTGCGCCTTCGTATAGATCTATAACCTAGAAAACAAAAAGGAAAAATAAAAATTAATTCTAACTGTGTAAAATATTGATGAAGATAAAGTGATGACTATAAATGAATGAGAGAATTAAGAAGAAATAAACATAGAGGAATGTGAGTGATGAGCAGGAAAGAGAAAGAAGAGATAAAGATAAGTGGGTTGGGGAAAAGAGAGTTTGAAAAAAAAGAAAGTGTTGGAGTTAAGATGAAAAAAATGGTTGGACTATAATGGATGATGAAACAGTTGCATAGTAATGATGGGAAAATATTTAAAAGAAATCGTCTGAAACAATTTGAATTGGAAAGATTTTGAATAACAAATATGCAATTGAATTTTCTAAACAGATGCTGAATTGTGAGGCCAGCCACATGACTCAATGTGGAAAGGGAAGGACATTTTAAATTTTTAAAAAGCTGTCCCTTTTCTTATATGATAGATAAACAAATGCATAGGTTATCTACATAGTTACTATATATGAAATAAATTCAAGGAAAAAAGATTTATTCAAATTCATATGGAATAATAAAATTTAAAAATTAGACTATATTAAAGAATGTATGTTTTCGTACCACTCACTTCATTTTTGTACATGTTTTTTAAATAAAATTTATAAACTTTAAATATAAAAGATATTACTTGACTAATATTATTTTAAATCATATTATATATAAATATTTAGATATTATCATCTCAAAGTTCAATACGTAACAATATCTAGTAAGTAAGAGCTTTTAAAGAATTTTAGAGTTTATTTTGAAGTTTGAGTTAGCTCACGTAAGGAGGCGAGAAGCTATTTAGTGGTATTGTATGTTATCCAATTAGATTTTTTATTCAACCTTAGGATTGAAATATTTATAAAAGTTCTTGGGCTTGGATTTCAAGTTCACAAGAAGTAGCAACCACTTCTAGGAGCAGAGGAGTGGGTAGTCAACTCCATTATTATTTAGGAGGACATGATCTCTCCTTTGGACTTTATCTTTTGTGTTGTTGTGGACTGGGACATGTCGTTTCGCTTCTCTAAGAACGAACTTGTAATCTATGAAATTTGCGACTAAAGTTGCATGTCTCTGATACATTAAGGGGGAAACCTCTATGTAGTTTTGTTGCTTTCCCCTTAAGCTTTACTTCGATATTTTTTTTATATTTGAGTCTCCTCTTCAATTGCGCATCTTTAAGGATCGAATTTTCAATATGTGTTTTAGTATGCATAATTCAAATTGTTTGCCTTTAGGTATAAACATTATGGTTTCATCCAATTAGTTAAGTTTTTGGGACAACAACCATAATTGGGATTGATTCAAGTCATGTCAAAAGTAGAATCTAGAAACATATTTAAAAACATGAGTTTTAGAGATTTTGGATTGTGTGATTCGAATCACATATTCTCTTGAGTCGAATTAAACAAGGAAGATATGAATTAGGTTTTGTTCCAGCTTCTGAGTCGAATGACAAGTTTCTCTTGATTAGAACCATGCACTCTATGAGTCGAATCACTGTTTGTACATGAGTCAAATAACATATCATTCTTCATCATCTATCAAGTTTTAGTTGAATTATGACCAAACCATGACTCGAATCATAGATTGTTGTTGCAGCGAGAAAAATTTGAGATTAAGCTATTTATTAACTTAACTCGAAAAAACAAGAGACATCATCGAACTTTAATGTTTCCAAAGGAAAGGGAAAAAATAGATAAAACTCAACATGAAAATAAAACAAAAGAGAGACATGGATACAGGGGTTGGTTATACAAGGGAAATGTAGTAGCACCTCTCACATCTATTGTACTCCATAGGAACCTCCTGAAAATCTATGTTATGATAAAACCAGGTTGTTTTAAAAAAGATCGGGGTGATGAGAAAAGAAGTATTTTCATTATATTTGTGTCCGTCATATAATGAAGAAGTCAAAGCCGCGTAGTTCATGATAAAAATAACCATGAAAGTTTGTTGATTGATTTTAAACTGAAAAGACATTTCGTCGTATTCGAGTGGAAAACACAACTTAGTACCCACAAGTATGAGAAAGTGAGCATTTGCATCATCTTAATATGTGTAATTTTGGAACTGATAGATTAAATGTCATATACGATGTCACGACACCATGATCAGGACATTGTCACAACACAAACAATTACTGTGTTTGAAATAAATTGCAGGAAATAAATAACACATATAATTGTTAACCCAGTTTACTGCAGCTTCACCTACATTTGGGGGCATCCAAGCCAGGAAGGAAATCATCTATAATAGTATTATTTTGAAGTTCTAAGCAACCTCTGATTTTACAAACTTCGCACCTAATCACTACCCGTGTTATTTCTATCTATGACTCTCCTAGATATGAAACCCCTCTCACTCCCCTTCGATCATACAACCAGTGATAAAACTCAAAACAAACAAGAAGGAGACACACTCCAATAAACATAACCCACTACTGCTTAAAATCTTATGAGTGATTCATAATTACAACTCAACTAACAGTCCAACTATAGCATCAAAGAGATACAAGAGTGGATCACAATGAACAATGAACAAACTAAACCCTAATAGACACTTTCACACAACATATTAGTTTTTTTTCCTTAGGGTTAGAGAATTCCTTTAAATATCCTGAGATTAGCATGGGCTTCGTGAATCAATGGGCTAAACAAAATAGAAAATCAAATACAATATTTAGCAGAAGATTCTGGAATAGAATCTAATGTTTCCTTAAATGTTTCCACATCTGCAGCACAATATTGTTTCCTTAACTGTTTCGGCATCTGCAACACAATCTTCGGCATAATCTTTGGAACATAATAAAATGTTTTCTTAAATGTTTTAACATCCATTCTTAGGAAACACGCAAAGTCTGAATCGTCCATTGTAGCTTCTAGAAACACATGATTATTGGACCATAGATGTGAAACAAATCTTCAGGATCTCACGCTGAAAACAAATATTCCAAGAATAGAAAACAAGGCACGTTCTAATGTCGTTCCAACATGTCAAGACATCTTGTCCAACATCTTGCTAGAACACTTGTTTTAACAAAAAGCAGTAAACAAAACAAAACCTAATGATCCCCCCTTTTGGAAAATTTTGGCTAAAACAACCTTTGCATAAAACATCTTGAAAATACCAAATTATAGCACAAACATCTAAGAATAAGAGGGATAAAGCTTCAACATTACCTCAAAAGGACATCTTCAAAAATAATGCACAAAAGAAATTGGAACCAGTTCACATCATAAGAATACGCAGCAGAAAATAATAAATCCCAGCCTCACAGAGTACAACATCTGAGAGAAATAAACTCTCATAAAACATAGTCAGGATGTCAAGACATCATGTATGACTTCACTAGTAACCATACTCAGGCACATAAACTAGCACTAAAATATCATGGCATCATCAAGCTAACAAAGAAGAACAAGCTCCCCCTGAACAGTAGGTCAAACATAAATACTTCTCCCAGTACTCTAGAAACAAATACTACCCCCTCAAGTAGTACTCCCCCTCAAGGGAAAATGGGCAAATAAGGAAAACTATCAAACAAACTACAAACTATTACTCCCCCTTTTTATCCATAATTTTGACAAAATAACCATGAATCCAGCAGGAACAGAAACAGCTGTAGCAGAGTGTGATCGGTGGATCTGGAACTGACTGTTTTAAAGATGGTTCGCGAAAATGTCGCGGAAGCAAGAGTCGCCACCGTCTTTTATTTTCTCCAATAGGAAAGGACAAAAGCACAGAAAAATTCCTTATAAAGAGATTGCTCTCGGTTCGGGAGGTAGGTTATAGAAAGGGAAGGTGTTAGCACCCTTTCTATCCATGGTTATCCATGGGCTCTTAGGTACTTGCTCAATGTGTTTTCAAAATTGTTTGTTTGCTTTTCAATGTGGGTTTCAAAAATATTCTTTGAAAAGTTTCAATTCAACTCGTACGTCAGAGCGTTTGAAAAGTTTGTTTTGAAAGTTTTTTGAAAGTGTGTCGGTGTGAAAAGATGTTTTGATTTGTTTGAAATTAGAGCAAGTATCCTTGAGAACCTACCTACCCTAAGGAATTCGTCTGTGTAAATGTCCTTTAAAGTAGTGCCATCCCACCATTGAGAGGTAGGTAGCACCACCGTTGGAGATGTTCGGGTCAATTCGAGTTTTAGGGACGTGGTGGTCACCAGAGCAACAGTAGGACACCTTAGAAGCTACCCTTATGCCATTGATCCTTTACTTTCGAGGCAACCGTTTCGAGGCAACGGGATCATGTCATGGACATAAGGACTTACTAAAATGTCCTATACTCGACGACCACCTTTCGAAAGGCAACAGTGAGGCGTACCCTAGGGGTGGTGTGTGCGAATTGTGTGTCATTTTCAGTTTATTGTTTGTCTTGTCATGTATTGGTGATCTAACGATTCGATTTTATTTTTTGGGCATTCATTCTTTCATGCATATTTATTAACAGTTATATATTTGCGAGAAAGTAAATCTAAACTATTACAACTGGCGCGGGTCCACATCGCCAAAAAACCGAACCCGATTTGACTGAAAATAAATAAAACGAATAAATAAAAGTGCGAGAAATAAATCTAAACTTGTTACAAGGCTTTGGGGCATATACAGAGGTATTTAAACAATGTAAAATAAATGCGCGAAATAAAGACTAAACAAAATTAGGGCGTTGGACCCTTTAACAAACAATTAAAATTAATCAAGGAATAATTAATCAAGGAA
Source organism: Vicia faba (assembly GCA_948472305.1). NCBI lineage: Eukaryota > Viridiplantae > Streptophyta > Magnoliopsida > Fabales > Fabaceae > Vicia > Vicia faba. Next base: position 1,266,350,018 of record OX451736.1, on the reverse strand, counting down.
TCTAAAATTAAAATTAAATGAAAAATAGTATTTTTTGTGTTTTTTAGGTTTAAAAGAAAAAAGAAAAATTATTTAAAATTAAAATGCTAAACCCTAGTTCTAATGTTTTTTAAGTTTTTAAGAAAGAGATTTAATTTCTAACCTAATTTAATTCTAAATTAATTTATGTACAATTTTTGATTTATGAAAAAATAAAAAAAAATAATATTATTATTCTGAAAAAAAGGGAAAAATAAAAAAAAGGAAATTAAAAGTCATTAATCCTAAATTCTATGTTGTTTTGGATTTTTATTAAAAAGAGATTAAAATTGAAAACCTAATTAAAACTAAATAATTTACACATTTTAATTTATTTATAAAAGTAATCAAAATTAATTATATTTTTTTCCTTTCTGTATTTTTTATGTTTTTATATTTTTGATTAAAAATTAAATAAAACAAATAATTAAAGTAATATAACAATTAAAATAAATGATTAAAAGATATAAGAAAATAAATCAAATGGGCAAACCAGGGGGGGGTAGACCCCAGAATTGGAGGTGCAGATTTGAAAAAGCCTGGCCCATTTGCTGGCAATTTGTTGACTTTTCCACTCAGGTGTGGCATGTTGACTGGCGTCCATGATATGCTTTCATCCTGATCCCTGGATTATATCTCCAAGACGCGTGGCCAATTGATTTTTGAGTGTGCATGGTGTACCCCTATAGTAACGCTGCATGGGAATTAAGATAGAAAAACATTATGGAAATTGTTCTGACCTGGGACTTGAACCCAGGTCATTGAGGTTAACACGCTAATAGCTTGCCAACTGAGCTGCTTAAGCACTTTGATATATAATATATAAATAAATTATATAAAACAAATACAACGCGCTAGTGGCTGAAACGCGCGAATTTTGAATTGACGAACCGCTGGTGGACACGTCTTCTTCTTCCTCGCATGCCCTGAAACATAAAACACAATAGCAACGGTTTTGAAGCGTTGCCTTAAGCCTGCTATGGGAAAATAGCGAATAGCCATATAGGCTACATAAATTGTTCGCGATGGTTGTTTCCTACTCATTGGAACATGCTGGTTTTAATGGCGATGGTCTTGAGCTTTGATTTTGCCTATTTTTGAAAGCCCTAAATTAAAAGGCTGGAAACCCTAACATTCGAAAATGGTAACTTCGTGTATGATCAACAAAAATGAAATTAAACATAATGAATAGCTTGGAAACATCACATGGAACAAGAATATCCAATTGGAATGCAGTGAGGATGCTTAGAATTAAGAATACGATTTCAAAAAAATGATGTACAGTTTGAGTTAGGGGTACCAGTTTAGGGAGTTTTGGAAGATGTTTTCAATTGGAACGTGTTCAGTGATTGTCCAGGATGCTTATGGAACAAAAATTAAGGCTTGGAAAGATCCCTAGCACTGATTTCAGATTTGCATTTTATGTCCAAATTTTCAAAGTTCCAATCCACTTTTGAGCGAGCCTTTTGCTGCACTATGGTTAGGGTTTGACTCAATGCATCTCATGGAAGGGAATTGGTTTGTTTTTTTTGACCTAAATTCAAGCTTGGGAAAGAATTGGTCTTAGGGTTTCTTCCATTAACCATTTTCCTTCTTTTTAGCCAAAACCTAGACCTAGTATGCAAATGAACCCTAGCCTGATTTCTTGAGTTGGTTCATGATACATAGGAAATGTCCAAGTTCATTTGACACTATTCCATTGGTTTTTAAATTTTATTTGAATTTTCAAAGAATTAAAATGAATTAAATCATCAAAAATTAAATAAAATAAAAAAATCAATATTTGGTCTTGAAATCAACCATGGAACACGTGTGTGGCATGACAAGGATGAACAAAGTGAGAAAAATGGGGCCCTTTTGTCAAAATTGGATTTTCAAGGATAGTTGACTTTTGCCATTTCACAAAAATTTCCCAACTTCTACAAGGCATAACTTGCTCAATTTTTAAGATTTTCTCATGTTCTTGGACATTTTGGAAAGGTCTTTGAGTCCTTTAACCAATGCCTTTGGTCCCATGTCATTTTGATTTACCAATCTCAAGTTATGGCCTTTGACTTAAAGTCCCTTTTTGTTGACTTTTGAAAATGACCTATAATGTTGAAATTGATAACTTTTTGTGAGAGCATTTCTTGGACTTGAAGTATGAAGATGAGTTGTAGGAAATGTCTTTCTCTTCAAAATGAGCTTTGGATGGAATTTTTCTGATAATCCATGTGAAAGTTATGCCCTGGTCAATTTCAGTTGACTTTTTCAGCTGTCCAAATATAGCAACTTTTGCATCTTTGATGATTTCTGAGCCAAATTTTGAGAATCATGATCAAGCATTGATCAAATGATGTTTGTGGCTTCAAAATGATATGTTGACCAAAAATTTGAACTTTTGACTGTCAAATGACCATTTTGCCCCTACAGTTGACTGTAGTGCAATTTAGGGTTTTGACTGTGCAATCTTGAGCTGAATGCCTTGAAACTTGGTATGAGGATGCTTGACCATGTTTGTAAGCATATGAGACTTGATTGGGCCTTTGAACACTTCCTTTTCTTGATCAGACTCAAAACCCTAATTTTGACTGTATGGGAGACTGTTGCACTGCACAACCCTTGGGGAATTTTGTAGCTTGGCTTGGCAATTTCTTGAAGAATATGGGAGGGCAAATTTTGGGGTATAACAGTTGCCCCTGTTCAATCTTCTTAGACCTGAGGATGTAGATTGGCTGACGTGCCTTTCGTAATCCGAGGGTAAAAGATGATTGGACACTAGAGTGCCCGGAAATTTGCGCTCACATGTTGGCAATGAGGGTAATGGGCTTATAGATGCCATCTGGATGTTTTGATTGCGTAAGAGATCCCTTCGCTAGAACCTTCATACCTGCAAAACAGAAAATGAGTACCTGACACGTTGCAGGAGCTGATTTTTAGATGCCTGGTATAGATGTGTCCTGACTGGTTATAAGAGCTGAGTCGGGAGCTTCAAACGGCGATGCAAGAACTAGGGATGATTACTACCTTAGCATGAATGGTAAGAGAGCCTTGGGCGACTTTAACTTCAACAACGCTCGTTGAGAAAAATCTGGGGTGTCTTCTACTGGGATAAGAATCAGGGAGATCTTAGGGTCGATCTGACTGAACCAGAGAGGCCTTTGACTGGATAAGCAATCAGGAAAATCTTGGGGCGATTTAACTGAACCGGTCTAGGTCTTGAAATGTCTTCAACTGGATAAGCAATCAGGAAAATCTTGGGACGATTTAACTGAACCAGAGAAGGCCTTTGACTGAACCAGTCTAGGTCTTGAAATGTCTCCAAAGGGATAAGCATCAGGAAAATCTTGGGACGATTTAACTGAACCAGAGAAGGCCTTTGACTGAACCAGTCTAGGTCTTGAAATGTCTTCAAAGGGATAAGCATCAGGAAAATCTTGGGACGATTTAACTGAACCAGAGAAGGCCTTTGACTGAACCAGTCTAGGTCTTGAAATGTCTTCAAAGGGATAAGCATCAGGAAAATCTTGGGACGATTTAACTGAACCAGAGAAGGCCTTTGACTGAACCAGTCTAGGTCTTGAAATGTCTTCAAAGGGATAAGCATCAGGAAAATCTTGGGGCGATTTAACTGAACCAGAGAAGGCCTTTGACTGAACCAGTCTAGGTCTTGAAATGTCTTCAAAGGGATAAGCATCAGGAAAATCTTGGGACGATTTAACTGAACCAGAGAAGGCCTTTGACTGAACCAGTCTAGGTCTTGAAATGTCTTCAAAGGGATAAGCATCAGGAAAATCTTGGGACGATTTAACTGAACCAGAGAAGGCCTTTGACTGAACCAGTCTAGGTCTTGAAATGTCTTCAAAGGGATAAGCATCAGGAAAATCTTGGGACGATTTAACTGAACCAGAGAAGGCCTTTGACTGAACCAGTCTAGGTCTTGAAATGTCTTCAAAGGGATAAGCATCAGGAAAATCTTGGGACGATTTAACTGAACCAGAGAAGGCCTTTGACTGAACCAGTCTAGGTCTTGAAATATGATTGAGAATTTAACTGGATCTTCCCTGAAAGGTAAAAGTCAGTCATATGCGATGCATGATATGGATCAAGCAATGATGTTCTCAACATAAATGAGATTTGCATGATGCAGTGCGTTATGCATGCTATAATGATGTATGTGACGTTTTATGTATGTTTTCGTCTAGGAAAGTAAATCCTTGACGGGTGCCGGGAAATCGTATCCTGGGCTGATGTCGAAGGATAGATTTTGCTTCCGCTGGGGATGATAACTGCAAGGATACCGGTAGGAGAAGATGACTCCGTTGCGGAATAAACTTGGCGAATGGAAGATTCTGCGGGGAGAAAAGATACTCTAGCGATCATGCTGGAAAGCAATACTCTGTGGGAAGAGTGATGCCTTGCTGAATGTTGATAGTAACTCTGTTGGGATACCGTTGTTGTATTGGAAGTGTGAATTGACTTCGCTGGGGATAGGAAAGAACTACGTTGACGACGGCCTTCCCTTGGCTTTTGGCTGAGGATAACCCAGTTATATCCTGTTAAGGAAATAACTCTTTAAACCAAGCCGAACGACGCGTTCGTGTTCTGCAAGAGGATAAGCTTCCAGAATATACTGGGGATAAGCTTACTGCTTGGGAAAATGAATTCCACCTTTCCTGGGGAACTTGGATGGGACCCTCCTGGGGAAGTTTTGATATGCTGGGGAAGAATGCACTGACTGGCTGTCCTCTGGGGAATTCAAGATGTCTGGTTAGGTTCTTTAGCTGAACCTACCTTGGTACCTTAGAGGATAGAACAATTAGACTGCTCAGACAACTCTTCATTGCCCCTGTTTCTGGTGTCACCTGCAATTAATTCTTTGTTTCGTATGCAAATATTTATGAGCTAGCAAATTATTGTCAATGCATATATCACAAATTGAACTTTGGACGTTCTTCGCAAAACAAAAAGAAAAACACTTGGCACGTTTAACTGAAAAGTATATTTGTATTGATTTTGAATAGCCTGAAAATAGGCGCTTTGTGTACAAGAGGCTGACGTCCTGGTAAGCGGAACGTCGCCGAATAAGAGTTTATACAAGTTTTGTACAAAAGAAAATAAAACAGCTGTGTGAAAGATGAATGATCCACTGGGTTCCAACTCTGATATCGCCTTTATGCCCCGTGCGTCTCATCACTTGATGACTTTAGTTGAAAGTGAAGCTGACCGATCGATGCCGTCTTGATGTAGATACCGGATTCCGGATGCAACGTGATCTAATGAGACATAGTATTACGCTTTTATCCCTAATTTTTGCCTGGACTGCCCTTTCGGGTTTTCAGTCCACCAGGATACCCATTTTTGCCCAAGCCGCCTTTTCAGGTTTTCGACTTGCCGGGTGTACAGATTTTTCATTTTCGTCCTTTCATTTTGCCCGAACCCTTTTGGTTCGACGGGAAGCCCTAACTTTTGCCTAAGCATGTCAGCCTAGCGGGTCTTTTTTCATGCGTAGTATTTTTTAACTATGTCTGCATTGGCGGGGTGAGGAAGGTCGTCACCATCCATGTTGGTCAATATCATTGCTCCTCCTGAGAACACATGCTTAACCACAAATGGCCCTTCGTACGTAGGGGTCCATTTGCCCCTTGGATCACTCTGAGGAAGGATGATTCGCTTGATCACCAGATCCCCGACTTGATATTCCTGTGGTCTGACCTTTTTGTTAAATGCCCTGATCATTCGCTTCTGATACGTCTGACCATGGCAGATAGCAGCAAGTCTCTTTTCGTCAATAAGGTTGAGCTGATCAAGTCGTGTCTGGATCCAATCATCTTCATTCAGATTTGCATCCTTCATTATCCGGAGAGAAGGAATTTGTACTTCGATTGGCAAGACTGCCTCCATGCCATAAACCAGAGAGAAAGGAGTTGCCCCGGTTGACGTCCTAGCTGAGGTACGATACCCATGCAGAGCGAACGGTAACATCTCGTGCCAATCTTTATACGTTACTGTCATCTTCTGCACGATCTTCTTGATGTTTTTATTAGCTACTTCTACAGCCCCATTCATCTTCGGTCTGTAAGGAGAAGAATTGTGGTGCTGTATCTTGAACTGTTCGCAGAGCTCAGCGATCATCTTATTGTTCAGATTGGTACCGTTATCTGTAATAATCCGCTCAGGGACACCGTACCGACATATCAGATTATGCCGAATGAACCGTGCCACAACAGTCTTAGTTACCGTAGCGTAGGATGCTGCCTCAACCCACTTCGTAAAATAATCAATCGCCACTAAGATGAAGCGATGTCCATTAGATGCCGTAGGTTTAATCTCACCGATCATGTCTATGCCCCACATTGCAAACGGCCAAGGCGCAGTCAGAACATTCAGGGGAACCGGAGGAACATGCACCTTGTCTGCGTAGACCTGGCATTTGTGGCATGTCTTAGAATGTTGGTAACAATCAGCTTCCATGGTGGACCAATAATACCCTGCCCGTAGGATCTTCTTTGCCATGGTATGTCCACTGGAGTGTGTACCAAAGGTCCCTTCATGCAGCTCTTCCATGATTCTTTCTGCTTCAGTCTTATCCACACAACGCAGTAAGGTTGAATCCTGGTTTCGCTTGTACAAAATGCCATTGCTAAGGAAGAACTTGGCTGCAAACCTCCTCAGAAATTTTTTGTCATTGACAGAGGCACCTTCAGGGTATTCCTGAACTTCCAGATATCTCTTCACTTCGTGATACCAAGGCTTCTCAGTCACCAATTCGGTTTCGAGATCACAACAGTATGCCGGTTCGTCCAGTTTCCAGATGGTGATCCGGGGAGCTTCATTATCCCATTTAACCTTGAACATTGAAGACATTGTAGCTAACGCGTCCGCCAGCTGATTCTCTTCTCTTGGAAAGTGCTCAAATGTTATCTCTGTGAAGTGGGGGATCAGGGCCAACACACATTCTCTGTAAGGAATCAAGTTTGGGTGCTTCGTATCCCACTCTCCTTTGATCTGATTGATCACAAGAGCGGAATCTCCGAAGACACTCAGAAATTTGATCCTCAGGTCGATCGCAGCTTGAAGACCCATAATACACGCTTCATACTCCGCCATGTTGTTGGTACAGTTGAAACACAGCCGGGCGGTGAGTGGAGTATGAGTACCTTGTGGAGATACGATTATGGCGCCGATACCATTTCCCAAAGCATTGGAGGCTCCGTCAAAGTGCATAGACCATCGGGATCCTGGTTCAGGTCCTTCATCCGGTCCAGGTATTTCACAGTCAGTTACTATCATGATGCTTTCGTCTGGAAACTCGAAGTTCATTGATTGGTAGTCATCCACAGCTTGATGTGCTAAGTGGTCTGCCAATACACTTCCCTTGATGGCTTTTTGGGTCGTGTATTGAATGTCGTATTCCGTCAAGATCATCTGCCATCTTGCAATTCTCCCAGACAGAGCAGGCTTTTCAAATATGTACTTTATAGGATCCATTTTTGAGATTAACAAGGTAGTGTGAGTCAGCATATACTGTCTCAGCCGGCGAGCAGCCCATACCAAAGCGCAGCAAGTTTTCTCAAGCAGTGAGTATCGGGTCTCACAGTCGGTAAACTTTTTGCTAAGGTAATAAATGGCATGCTCTTTTCGACCAGACTCGTCATGCTGCCCCAGCACACACCCCATTGCATTGTCAAGCACTGTCAGGTAAAGTATCAAAGGTCTCCCTTCAACTGGTGGCATAAGGATGGGTGGTTCTTGGAGATATTCCTTGATTCTGTCAAAAGCAGCCTGGCATTCATCATTCCAACGTACTACCTGATCTTTCTTCAGCAGCTTGAAGATTGGTTCACAGGTAGCAGTTAAATGTGAGATGAACCGAGCAATGTAATTCAGACGTCCTAGAAAGCCTCTGACTTCCTTCTCTATCTTAGGAACTGGCATCTCTTGAATGGCTTTGACCTTAGCAGGGTCCACTTGAATTCCCTTGTTACTGACCACGAAGCCTAGCAACTTCCCAGATCTTACCCCGAAGGTGCACTTGTTCGGGTTCAATCTCAGCTTGTACAGTTTCAACCGGTCGAACAACTTCTGCAGATGATCTAGGTGCTCTTCCTCAGTCTGGGACCTAGCGATCATGTCGTCCACATACACTTCTATCTCATGATGGATCATATCATGAAATAAGGTAACCATGGCACGTTGGTAGGTTGCCCCAGCATTCTTTAACCCGAACGGCATGACCTTGTAACAGAAGGTGCCCCACTGAGTAACAAAGGTAGTCTTTTCCATGTCTTCAGGTGCCATCTTGATCTGATTGTAGCCTGAAAAACCATCCATGAAAGAGAACACTTTATGCTGAGCTGTATTATCAACAAGGACATCAATGTGGGGTAGAGGGAAGTCATCCTTGGGGCTGGCCCTGTTCAGATCCCTGTAATCAACACACATCCTGACCTTGCCGTCCTTCTTAGGTACCGGCACCACATTAGCAACCCACTGAGGGTAAGAAGTTACTGCAAGAAACCCGGCATCAAACTGCTTCATAACCTCGGCTTTAATCTTCTCAGACATCTCTGGACGCATCCGACGAACCTTTTGCTTAACCGGAGGGAAATCTTCTTTAGTTGGTAAATGATGGACCACAATGTCGGTATCTAATCCGGGCATATCTTCGTAGGACCAGGCAAAGATTTCTTTATAGTCATGCAGCATCTGAGTCAACCGTTGCTTCACGCTGAGTTCTAGGTTGGCACCAATCTTCACCTCTTTCTTGTCTTCCTCAGTACCCAAGTTTATTATTTCCACTGGCTCTTCATGGGGTTGAATTGCCCTCTCTTCCTGTTGTAACAATCTTGCAAGTTCACCAGGCACTTCGCAATCATCTTCACCTTCGTCTGCGGCCAAGTTGATCGGATTTTCGAAGTCATAACTGGCAGTAGCAGAGTCGTTACCAGTGAGATCCAGAGTGGATTGAAACCTGTATGAGTGAGTGTGTGTGTAAATACAGCTGTTTTGCAATATGTAAAGAAAGGAAAGAAAAGGAGCGCAAAATTTGAAATGTGAAAAACGTCCAATGCTTTTATTCATGATAGATGATAGTGACAATCAAAAGCCCTCATAAATAAAACCACGGTGCCCCGGGTAAGACACCGGGCCATATAGTCTCAAATTATTGTTTATTACAAATCAAAAACAAAGAAATTCATTACTGAGGAACAAAAGTTATGGGTGTAAAATCTTTAGCAGTCCAATTGGTCAATCCACCGTCGGCCGTCGGGTAGATCCAGCTATCGAACTCTGACTCTTCCACTTCATCTTCCTCTCCAATAGCATTCACTTCAGAGTGAGTGATGAGCACCGGAGGTCTTCCAATTCTTGCCTTGCGCACCGCTTTCTGAGCTTCTGTGGTGAAACCCAGCCCAAACTTGTTAGTCTTAGGAGTAAGATCAGGGAGTTTGCCCCAGTTTGCACATTCACCTCTTTCGATCACAGCCCGGGCGTCCTTTAAGGAGGCCATCTTCATAGTAGAAACCTCTTCATCTTCTGCTGCTGCCAAGGTTGGTGGTACTTCCTCAAAATGTTGAAAGGGGGTTTCAATGAACTCCCCATCCATTTCTACATATCTGAAGGAGTTGAGGTGGCTGACCATGTACTCCTCCTCCCCTTGCACTGTTACGATCTTCCCCCTGACCGGGTACTTGAGCTTTTGATGCAATGTGGAAGTCACAGCTCCAGCCTTGTGGATCCATGGGCGACCCAGCAAACAAGAATAGGACGGATGGATGTCCATCACATAGAATTTTGAATCGAATACCTGTGACCCAACCCTGATTGGGATGTCCACTTCACCATGCACCATTCTTTTGGACCCGTCAAAAGCCCGGACAACAATGCTACTTGGTTTGAGCTCTAGACCCTCACAATCCAGCCTATCCAGAGCCTTCTTGGGCAGCACGTTTAATGAAGAACCTGTGTCAACCAGCACATGAGCAAGAGTAGTGCCCCTGCATTCAATGGAGACATGCAGGGCATCATTATGATTCTTCCCCTTTGCTGTCAGATCGGCATCAGAGAAACCCAGGCCATTATCAGCAGTTAGGTTGGCCACACAATCGGTGAACTGGTCAGCAGTCGTATCTTGGGGTACATGGGCAGTCTTTAAGAAAGCAATCAGAGCCTTTGCATGGGCCTCTGAACACAGCAGCAGTGACAACATGGAGATTTTAGAGGGGGTGTGCCCCAGCTGTTCCACAACATTGAAATCACTTTTCTTTATTATCTTGAGAATTTCTTCCATTTCCTGCTTGGAAGCCTCAACAATGGTCTTTGGTGCCTCCGTCCTGGCAGGCACATCAGCAGCAATTCCCTTGCCCCGAGTATCAGATGACTCAGCAGCAGGGGTGGATACTTGGTCAGAAGGAGAAATAGGCACTCTGGCAGGTGTGAAGATCAAAGGCCTATGAATTGCTGGAGGAGCAATGTCTGGCGAGAACAGTCTTCCACTACGAGTGACCTTAGCAGGCCCGGTGATGTTGGAGACACCAGTATCAATGTTGCACTCCTGTTTCACACCCAGAACATAAACATCCGCCCCATAGTGCCATGGGACAGCCTTATCAGATTTGTAGGGTATAGGCCCCGGAACAGTAATGGTGATGGGAACATTCTTGTGAACTGACAAAATTTGTATAGGCTTCTTTGAAGGAGCCTCGGAACAGTTGTTGAGGATGGTAACGATCGACACTTCTTCAACAGGAGCAGCAGGAACAATAGTCTTTTCGAACAAAATCTCTCTACTATCTATCAGGTTTTGGATGCCTGACTTCAACAGAGAACAACCAGCAGGGGAAGCAACACATAGAGGGCAACTTTCGCTACATCCCGGAAATAAACCGGCTAGCAACAAATTCCTCTTGACCATCAACAACGGAGTAGTAACATCATCCACCGAAGCTACATACACATTATCCTCAACAGCATTCACTCCATGCTGGGGCATGGGAGCATTTACAACATTCGGCCTCTCGGGCGCCTCAAACTGTATTTCTTTTGCATCAATGAGATCTTGAACCTTATTTCTTAGGGCCCAACAGTCATCTGTGTTATGCCCCGGGCTATCAGAGTGATAAACACAGCGAGCATTTGGATTGAACTTGGGGGATGCAGTGTTGGGAAACTTTGGAGCCTCCTTGACAGTCACTAGATTGGTGGATAGCAACTGTGGCAGGATTTGTGATAAGGTCATGCTTAACCGGGTAAACTCTCTCCGGGGTCTTTCAAACTTTTGAGGATTAGTTGGCCGAGGAGCGGCAGCAGGTTTGGCAATCATTACCGCACTGACAGATTGGCGGTGTTCAGGTCGCTCTGTTCTCCGGGAGTTATATACAGCACTAGCCTCCTTTTTGAAGGGTTTCTTCTCAGTACTGGAGGAGGCAACTTTTTGTATCTTCCCCGATTTTATACCGGCCTCGATCCTTTCACCAGTCAGGATTAGATCAGTAAACCCAGCAGAGGAATTACCAATGAGATGATTGAAAAATGGACCAGATAGGGTCCCTAAGAACATATCTACTAGCTCCCGATCCGTCAATGGTGGTTGCACCCTGCCAGCCAGGTCTCTCCATTTCTGAGCGTACTCCTTAAAACCTTCACTCGACCCTAGCGACATACCCTGGAGTTGGGTACGCGTAGGAGCGAGGTCGGCATTGTACTGATACTGCTTGTAAAAAGCAGTGGCCAGATCCTCCCAGTTACGAATGCTGATTCCATCTAGCTGATAGAACCAATCGAGGTGAGTCCCCGAAAGACTCTCCTGGAAGAAGTGGATCCAAAGGTTCTTGTCTGCTGTGTAAGGCTGGATCTTCCTTACATAAGAACGGAGGTGCATCTTGGGACAGGAAGCCCCATCATACTTCACGAAGGCAGGTGTTTTGAACTTGTGCGGGATCACCACTCCAGTAGATAACCCCAAATCTCCGAAATCCAATCCAGGCACCCGTTGAACTTCCACAGCCTTTAATCTGTCTTCCAGCTGTTTGTACCGGTCTTCAGCAGGAGGGTACTGGTCGTCGTTGAAGTCTGTTTCAGTATCAGAGCCCACAGGAGTAGTGGCCTCCCTTTCATGGTGACTACCTTCCGTCACAGATGGAGGAGTCCTTTCAGCTTCAACAACCAAAGTGTTCCCGAGTCTGCGCCCAGTGTTAAATAGCACAGTCCTCCTCTTCTTCTTAGTTTTCTTCAACAGCATGGTCTTTAACTCTTGTTGACCCTGAGACAAGCCCTTGATCAGCTCCTGAAATTGGGCGTTTTGCGCCTGAAACTGGACGTTCTGCGCCTGAAGAGCCTTGATAGCCGCATCGGTTGATGATTCAGGAGGGTTCATGATGCTGAAATAAACAGCGAAGAACGGTAAACAACCTGAAAAGAAGAGTATTTATGATGCACATGATGAATGATATGTGTTTATGCAATGCATTCAAGAGTTCGAAATTTCAAATTTGTTGTAGACCAAAAGGAACACGCGTTATTATTAAGAAAATCATTGTTTAATACATCAAAGCCTCATGGGCAAAAGTACAAAAAGATCAAATCACATCCAAAATATGTTGCGCATCTTCTTTGGAGCTATGTAAGTGTTGAGATTCCTTTCCTCGTGCAACAGGCGGGTGAGCTCCAAGACCTTCCTTTCACTGGCATGTAAACTAGTCTCAAGAGAATTCCGCTCTTCCTTAAGCTGGATCCAACTCTTCTGCATCTCTTCCCAGGATGTGGGCATATCAGGGTGCTGAATAACATGAGACACCTCTCCTTCCAAGGCAGGCTCTTTGATTACTGGAAGCATGTGAGGATAAGGCATCACTAATTTCTGAGAGCGGGCTCGTACCCATTTGAGGTAAGGCTCCAAAGGGATGGAGTTCCTGTGCCCCAGTGTCTTGCTGTCTATCCTACTAGGCATCCTCCAAGCTCTGATAAACCTCTGGCGAAGTCCTTGAGTATCGTTGTCGAAGTCAAAAACTATGTCAGGAATCAACATGTCATGAGGACCATCCCTCCGAGCATAACCAAATTGTCTCCAAGCCAGGCATGGACTATAAGTAATACCCCCTCTGATTCCAAGTAAAGGAACATTAGGATACTCCCCGCAACGATCAATGATAGTGACATCTTCCCTGGACCTAGGGCACCAATGTATATCTGCATGTGTAAGAGTCATCAACCGTTGTGACCATCTCAAACCCCGCTCGTTCTTCAGGACTGATTGTGGAAGGTGCGAAATAAACCACTTTCCCAGGAGAGGAGTGCAACACATTAGGACACCTCTTTTTCTCATGGTTCGAGTGTAACATGAGTGAAGGATGTCCCCCAGCAACGTAGGTATAGGATTCCTGGACATAAAGATCTGGACGGCACTGATATCAATGAGCTGGTCTGGGTTAGGGAACAACACCAAACCATAAACAAGGAGGGCCACAACCTCTTCAAAAGCTTGCAAGTCAAGGGAGTTCCAACAATCATAGGCCTTTTCAAACAGAAACCTGGCTAAGAACCCTTTGATACCACTTCTAACTTCCCAATGTCCCTTGAGGTCAGATGACTGTAGGTGCAAGGCTTTAGCAATCTCTTCAAGCTTAGGTTCCTTTTCTGTACCGTTGAAGGGTAGCTGATCAAGGATAGGGATCTTCAGGAGTCGGGAGAACTCCTCCAATGTAGGTACCAACTGATAATCCAAGAAGGTGAAACAGTGATGTAGAGGGTCAAAGAATTGGAACAGGACTTTTATCATATCTTCCTCAATGTTGGTGTTGACCAAGCTGATGAGGCTTCCATGCCTTTCACTGAATGAAGAGTTCTCAGGAATCCTGGATGTAAGCTCCTTAAGCTGAGGAGGGATCCTTACAAGACTGATTGGAATTGTCTTTCTACGAACAGTTTCCATGTCCTACAAAACAAGAACAAAGATGAAAATTCGAACCCCTGAAATGGTTAGTTAATGCATATGATGCTGGATGATGTCATGATGCTATGATTAAACACAGATATTTACAAAGACAAACATGTAAGGCACACAAGGCACACAAGACAGGCCCTTAAGGTTTAAGGCCAGCATGGGGTCTGGGTAGTACCCTCTTGAAGTTGGTGGGTTCAACCTGTCCTAATCAAAGTAACCGGGTTCTAAGGTTCCCAATATCACGGGATTGCTTTCATTGTTCATCGTTTCGATTTAGCCACTGAACTGGCGACCGAAATATTCCAGGAAAGCAACCCTCAATTGAGTGTAGTATCGAGTATCAACCAACCTCGGACTGCACCAAAATCAGTTATCTCACTACCCTAAAGAGGCCAAGATGGTTCAATTAAGGTTCCTAAGGTCTGTTGATGCTTCATGACACCACATGGAGGCCCCGTACTCTCCTTGACTGACTCAAGGGTTACCGGTACACACCAAAGTGACACATCAACGTAGCAGACTGTTTCAACCATGTCGGTATACCCCGCACAGTTCCCTCACAGCCTTGTTGCTACTTTCTAAGAAGGTATCCCCCAGATCCGGGTTAGGATCTATAGAATTCCCAAGCAACCCACAATTTTAAAGCATACAAGGAAAGCAATTGAAAACACAATGATCTTAGTCCTAAGGTACACCTCACTTTAAGTTTATCCCCAGCAGAGTCGCCAGTTCTGTGATCGGTGGATCTGGAACTGACTGTTTTAAAGCTGGTTCGCGAAAATGTCGCGGAAGCAAGAGTCGCCACCGTCTTTTATTTTCTCCAATAGGAAAGGACAAAAGCACAGAAAAATTCCTTATAAAGAGATTGCTCTCGGTTCGGGAGGTAGGTTATAGAAAGGGAAGGTGTTAGCACCCTTTCTATCCATGGTTATCCATGGGCTCTTAGGTACTTGCTCAATGTGTTTTCAAAATTGTTTGTTTGCTTTTCAATGTGGGTTTCAAAAATATTCTTTGAAAAGTTTCAATTCAACTCGTACGTCAGAGCGTTTGAAAAGTTTGTTTTGAAAGTTTTTTGAAAGTGTGTCGGTGTGAAAAGATGTTTTGATTTGTTTGAAATTAGAGCAAGTATCCTTGAGAACCTACCTACCCTAAGGAATTCGTCTGTGTAAATGTCCTTTAAAGTAGTGCCATCCCACCATTGAGAGGTAGGTAGCACCACCGTTGGAGATGTTCGGGTCAATTCGAGTTTTAGGGACGTGGTGGTCACCAGAGCAACAGTAGGACACCTTAGAAGCTACCCTTATGCCATTGATCCTTTACTTTTGAGGCAACCGTTTCGAGGCAACGGGATCATGTCATGGACATAAGGACTTACTAAAATGTCCTATACTCGACGACCACCTTTCGAAAGGCAACAGTGAGGCGTACCCTAGGGGTGGTGTGTGCGAATTGTGTGTCATTTTCAGTTTATTGTTTGTCTTGTCATGTATTGGTGATCTAACGATTCGATTTTATTTTTTGGGCATTCATTCTTTCATGCATATTTATTAACAGTTATATATTTGCGAGAAAGTAAATCTAAACTATTACAACTGGCGCGGGTCCACATCGCCAAAAAACCGAACCCAATTTGACTGAAAATAAATAAAACGAATAAATAAAAGTGCGAGAAATAAATCTAAACTTGTTACAAGGCTTTGGGGCATATACAGAGGTATTTAAACAATGTAAAATAAATGCGCGAAATAAAGACTAAACAAAATTAGGGCGTTGGACCCTTTAACAAACAATTAAAATTAATCAAGGAATAATTAATCAAGGAATCTAAAATTAAAATTAAATGAAAAATAGTATTTTTTGTGTTTTTTAGGTTTAAAAGAAAAAAGAAAAATTATTTAAAATTAAAATGCTAAACCCTAGTTCTAATGTTTTTTAAGTTTTTAAGAAAGAGATTTAATTTCTAACCTAATTTAATTCTAAATTAATTTATGTACAATTTTTGATTTATGAAAAAATAAAAAAAAATAATATTATTATTCTGAAAAAAAGGGAAAAATAAAAAAAAGGAAATTAAAAGTCATTAATCCTAAATTCTATGTTGTTTTGGATTTTTATTAAAAAGAGATTAAAATTGAAAACCTAATTAAAACTAAATAATTTACACATTTTAATTTATTTATAAAAGTAATCAAAATTAATTATATTTTTTTCCTTTCTGTATTTTTTATGTTTTTATATTTTTGATTAAAAATTAAATAAAACAAATAATTAAAGTAATATAACAATTAAAATAAACGATTAAAAGATATAAGAAAATAAATCAAATGGGCAAACCAGGGGGGGGTAGACCCCAGAATTGGAGGTGCAGATTTGAAAAAGCCTGGCCCATTTGCTGGCAATTTGTTGACTTTTCCACTCAGGTGTGGCATGTTGACTGGCGTCCATGATATGCTTTCATCCTGATCCCTGGATTATATCTCCAAGACGCGTGGCCAATTGATTTTTGAGTGTGCATGGTGTACCCCTATAGTAACGCTGCATGGGAATTAAGATAGAAAAACATTATGGAAATTGTTCTGACCTGGGACTTGAACCCAGGTCATTGAGGTTAACACGCTAATAGCTTGCCAACTGAGCTGCTTAAGCACTTTGATATATAATATATAAATAAATTATATAAAACAAATACAACGCGCTAGTGGCTGAAACGCGCGAATTTTGAATTGACGAACCGCTGGTGGACACGTCTTCTTCTTCCTCGCATGCCCTGAAACATAAAACACAATAGCAACGGTTTTGAAGCGTTGCCTTAAGCCTGCTATGGGAAAATAGCGAATAGCCATATAGGCTACATAAATTGTTCGCGATGGTTGTTTCCTACTCATTGGAACATGCTGGTTTTAATGGCGATGGTCTTGAGCTTTGATTTTGCCTATTTTTGAAAGCCCTAAATTAAAAGGCTGGAAACCCTAACATTCGAAAATGGTAACTTCGTGTATGATCAACAAAAATGAAATTAAACATAATGAATAGCTTGGAAACATCACATGGAACAAGAATATCCAATTGGAATGCAGTGAGGATGCTTAGAAT
Organism: Vicia faba; assembly: GCA_948472305.1. Classification (NCBI taxonomy): domain Eukaryota; kingdom Viridiplantae; phylum Streptophyta; class Magnoliopsida; order Fabales; family Fabaceae; genus Vicia; species Vicia faba. The sequence goes on along the minus strand of OX451736.1, from coordinate 1,266,332,983 downwards.
TAAGAATACGATTTCAAAAAAAATGCTGTACAGTTTGAGTTAGGGGTACCAGTTTAGGGAGTTTTGGAAGATGTTTTCAATTGGAACGTGTTCAGTGATTGTCCAGGATGCTTATGGAACAAAAATTAAGGCTTGGAAAGATCCCTAGCACTGATTTCAGATTTGCATTTTATGTCCAAATTTTCAAAGTTCCAATCCACTTTTGAGCGAGCCTTTTGCTGCACTATGGTTAGGGTTTGACTCAATTCATCTCATGGAAGGGAATTGGTTTGTTTTTTTTGACCTAAATTCAAGCTTGGGAAAGAATTGGTCTTATGGTTTCTTCCATTAACCATTTTCCTTCTTTTTAGCCAAAACCTAGACCTAGTATGCAAATGAACCCTAGCCTGATTTCTTGAGTTGGTTCATGATACATAGGAAATGTCCAAGTTCATTTGACACTATTCCATTGGTTTTTAAATTTTATTTGAATTTTCAAAGAATTAAAATGAATTAAATCATCAAAAATTAAATAAAATAAAAAAATCAATATTTGGTCTTGAAATCAACCATGGAACACGTGTGTGGCATGACAAGGATGAACAAAGTGAGAAAAATGGGGCCCTTTTGTCAAAATTGGATTTTCAAGGATAGTTGACTTTTGCCATTTCACAAAAATTTCCCAACTTCTACAAGGCATAACTTGCTCAATTTTTAAGAGTTTCTCATGTTCTTGGACATTTTGGAAAGGTCTTTGAGTCCTTTAACCAATGCCTTTGGTCCCATGTCATTTTGATTTACCAATCTCAAGTTATGGCCTTTGACTTAAAGTCCCTTTTTGTTGACTTTTGAAAATGACCTATAATGTTGAAATTGATAACTTTTTGTGAGAGCATTTCTTGGACTTGAAGTATGAAGATGAGTTGTAGGAAATGTCTTTCTCTTCAAAATGAGCTTTGGATGGAATTTTTCTGATAATCCATGTGAAAGTTATGCCCTGGTCAATTTCAGTTGACTTTTTCAGCTGTCCAAATATAGCAACTTTTGCATCTTTGATGATTTCTGAGCCAAATTTTGAGAATCATGATCAAGCATTGATCAAATGATGTTTGTGGCTTCAAAATGATATGTTGACCAAAAATTTGAACTTTTGACTGTCAAATGACCATTTTGCCCCTACAGTTGACTGTAGTGCAATTTAGGGTTTTGACTGTGCAATCTTGAGCTGAATGCCTTGAAACTTGGTATGAGGATGCTTGACCATGTTTGTAAGCATATGAGACTTGATTGGGCCTTTGAACACTTCCTTTTCTTGATCAGACTCAAAACCCTAATTTTGACTGTATGGGAGACTGTTGCACTGCACAACCCTTGGGGAATTTTGTAGCTTGGCTTGGCAATTTCTTGAAGAATATGGGAGGGAAAATTTTGGGGTATAACACAGAGCATACGAAGTTTTAGGTTACAGACCCTAAGCACTAAAAGTGTATAAATATCCAGGGTACAACACTCAAAGTGCACAAATAAAATAGATACAGAAGAACACAAAAAAAATAGGGTACATCAGGTGTCACGTCAAATGTCAGCACTACCATTTATTTCCTCATCATCATCACCACATGTAGCAGCATTATCATTATTCACACTTTCTTCTTCCATATCACCGGCCAAATTCTCATCAGCATTCTCTTCAGACATGGCTTTGATCAAGCTCTCCAGTCTGATCTTCTTCTTAGTGCAACACTTGATAGTCACATCCAAGGCTTTACAGGTGTCCTCCAGTTCAATAATAATTACTTCCTTTGTAGTTGAGCTTCCAGCCTCCTTTCCTGATATCACAACAATGTCTAGGACATGTGTCCATGCAAATAACCTATAGTGCAATGGAAGAGGATATTCCCTCTTACAATCTGCATCAAAATTGATCAAGATATCAGGGTCTTGACTGAGAATTATCCCATGAATTAGAGAGGGAAAAACAATAGGCATCTTCACAGCAAAAGAGGTAGCATGCTTCATGGTTTGCTAAAAAATATAGGACCAAAAATCAAGGTTAGTCCTAGTCCCGACAATATAAATGAATTTTTCCAAACCTGTAGAAATTGTAGAGGTATGGTTTGTGGGAACCCAATTTGCATCCTTTTGTACCCCAAAATTTTCCCTCTCACTTATCAAGAATTTTCTCACAAGATCTCTTTGACTCAAGACTGCATTAGGGTTTGACCAGCTCAAGACACCTCCTCATGCACTGATGACCAAAATTAGGGTTTGAGTTTGCACAAGGATTTTTTTGGACTATCAATGCTTCATATGACTTTAAAGGATCATTGTGGACCCCTAAGATTACTCATGCCAAGTTTCAAGCCTTAAATCACATTTTTGATCAGTCAATTGGACAATTGACCTAAAAATCAGTTGTATTGGGGAAAAAGTCAACCATGGCCAATTTTCAGTCAAACTTCATAATTTTTTATCCACATCAACATCTTAGACTCATATGTATCATTTGATCTAGTTTGGACCATAATTCCCTAAAACATTTGATCAAATTATCAAAAGGGCAAAATGGTCAAAATTAGGGTTTTGACCGAGAATGGGTAATTTCTGATTTTTGACCTAGCAAATGATCAATTGGTTTGAAACATGATTTCAAGAGTTCAATTGCATCATCTTGACCTAATGACATGATTCAAAATATTACAAATTCATTGGATTGACAGATGAATTTCCCAGTAAACTGATCAAAAGTCAACTGTATACTGAAAAGTCAAACTTTGACTTTTTGGTCAAATTCAAGTTCCAAGGATCACAATTCATCAAAACATGTAAAAATGTGAAACCTTTTCATTAAGAAACCAAAGATTTAAGATTTGGATTTGAAAAGTTGAAAATTTCTAACTTAGAAAATTTTCTAAGTATAGAAAATTTCTTATTTTTTTCAACTTTAAGCCAAATTATCACCATGATACAAGATGATTCAAAGGAAGTTCCCAACATGAAAGTTGTATATCTCCATGAAATCTACAACTTTGCTTCGTACAATTTATCCTAAAGATACTTGGATCTCAAGATATAATTTTGTGAATACATGCTCATGAACTAAAATAACTTAGTGAAATTTTGCCCTAGTTAGGCAGGTTTTTAACCTAACTTCATGGCCACTTTTCACCTAGTTCCAAGAGGATTTTTCAAAAGAATTTCAAATATGAGTTGTAGAGAACATTACAAGCTTTCCAAAATGTCCAAGAACTCCTTGAGGTCATTCTTGAGTAGGGTGAATCGAAGAGATGAAGTTAGGGTTTTATCACTTTGATTATAGGTCATTTTCATGAAGAACAAGTTTTCAAATTTGCAAATTGGTTGTACAATCTTCACTTTTCAGACCTCAAACTCATTTTTCACTCCACCATTAATGAATTGCACAAGGTTTCATTCCCTAAAGCCAAGCATTCAATGCATTGTACAAGAAAATAGCCATTTTTGGAAGAAAGGCAACATTGCCATTTTGGAAAAGCATGCTTTTTGCATTTTTCCATTTTCTTGAGCCTTGGACTTATTCTACTTGCACAAACCAAGTCTTTAAACCTGAACAAAACATTTTTAAAGCTTCAATCCACCCTACAAGATCAGAATCATGCCTTAAGAAGTCATTTCTCACACTTGCTTCAAAAACAAGAAATGTAGCAAGACATGTGATCTTGTACTTCTGAGCAAGCACAAGTCCTCCAACCTTTTGCTCTATATAAATCCATCATTATGCAACTAAAACCATGCATGCCCAAGCCTTGAAATACCCTAGAATCAGAAGTTGCATACCAAGCCTCCAAACTTGCCATTTCTGACTTGTGAACTGAATCTTCCATTTCACTCGTGCGTTTTCCGGCCTTTTTCTTTCCCAAGCTTCCTTACCTTACAAGTAAACCATCCCACACCCTAACACATCACTGTAACTCCATCTTCCCCATTATTGAAGTTCAAAAACAGAGTAACACGGGTGGACTTCTCCAGACCATTCCAGCCACCCTCAAGACAAGCTAAGCATTGCATTAGCTCCTAGAGGATAAAGGAAGCTAACCTGATCATCACAACATCCTAAAGCAAGCTCATTTTCAAAACACGATTTCCATTTTCAAGGTGAGTTTTCTGTTTTCTAACTCTTGATACAGGCATAGTTAGCTTTCCATTTGTGAATATAGAATGTATACATCATTACTACGAAGCTGTACATATCCATAGCTTGCATTTATTTGGCTTGAGTTTAGAGAATTTTAAGTTTGAAGTTTCTGAAAAAATTAGGATAAGAATTAGGGCCAACAAAATTCTCTCTGATCTTGGACTTATAGTTTTAGTTATGCACATGGTTAGAATCATGAAGTAAAATGCTTTAATGTTCATGTTATCACTTTCCATTTTTGTTAAGAAATGAAAAAGTTACAGGGGATCTGGCTGGCCAAAGGTTGAAGATGAGGTACAGGGCAAGGCAATATTTTGTGTTATGTATTTGTGTTTTCACTTAGACTAACAGATGTACAGCCACCCCAGTGGTAAGGCAGCGCGCAAAAATGCCCTAGGTCGTGGGTTCGAGCCTTGGCGCTGCCTTTTTGAAGTTTTTCATATTTTTCCAATCTTTTTTTGCTAGCTTGCAGCGTGGGCCTCTGATTGTTGGACTTGTTGTTTTTTCTAACTTCCTACCCTTCATTTGCCTTCAGTACCCCTGGCCCAAATATTATATTTACTTATTTTATTTTCATTTTATTTTATCAAATATATTTCCTTAATAATAAAATCATAAAAAAATATAAAAATGATAAATATTATGTTTTGTTTTGTTTTATTTTATTTTCTCATAAAAAATATTTATTTTTATTTAAAGTTATATACTATCTTTTTTTAATTAAACTTGTAAATTAAAATAGAATTAGGTTAAATATTTATTTTTCTTCACACCTATTAAATATTTATTTTAACATATAAAAAGACCAAAATACTTCATAAATACCATGTATTATTTTCAAGACAAAAAATACAAAAATACTTACTTTTTCTCAAAGAAATTTACTCCCTTTTGATAAAATAGAATTAGGGTTTAATCAAAATCCTTTCTAAAAATAATTTTCTTTCTTAAACTAATTTGAGTTTAATCTTGATTCATTTATTAGGTTTAGGTCAAAACTTTTTCCACATAAAAAACCAAACAAAATCTTCTTTGCATTCATGCATATTTACATATTTGATTTATCTTGTATATTACTTATTCCAATATTTGTACACATTCAATTTGGTTGTAATAGCTTAATTAGGTTTATTTATTGCAAATCCCCATTCATAAATTGTATCCCCCTCCCACAAAGTATTGTAATAGCGTAGTAATCTTTAAATTTTGCAATTTATCGCTTTTATATAAAATGCTAGTAATTAGGGTTTGTATGGCAAGATAAAATCAATCAAATAGAAAACCCTAATCCAAGACAAAATCAAGCATGAAAATGACACACTTGCACACAAGACACCCCTAGGATTATCCCACTTGGTTGCCTTATACAAAATGGCCATATTACGCATGTAAAGTGTCTTAGCAAAAATAAACAAATACAAGATCATAGTCCCTCGATGACACTATTCAAAGTTGCCTTACAAAATGATATTAGTCCCTCAAAAAATGCTAAGCTACTTTGCAACATTGCTAATCATGGCTATACGATGACCCACGCCCGTCCCGTTTACATCAAAGATAGAGTTGCTAACCAAATCAATGGTAAGACAACAATGTCAAAGGAAAATAAAATGAACAAGAAAGACAATTGAGTAGGTAGATTACTTTTAGTTACTTGCTCCATTTCAAAACAAATATCCTTGCTATTTTCAAAAACAAACACACACATTTCCAAACATATTACAAAATTGAAAACATTTTCAAAAAGACAAACATCTTTGTATACATTCTTACGAACGAGAATCATTATAAAGATTGCTTAAAAAATGGCCTCTTTCACAAAATACTTTCAAAACCACACCAAGCACAATTTCAAACAACAAAAGCAAGTGATCTAGAAAGTAAATAAGAGCCCATGGAAAACCATGGATGAAAAGGGTGCTAACACCTTCCCTTTTCATAAACTACCCCCCGAACTCAAGAAACAATCTCAAAGGTCTTTCCTGTGCTTTTTCACCTTTCCTTATTGGATAAAAGGAAAGTCGGTGGCGACTCTTGCTAACCGTAACATTTGCGATAAAACGCAAAACAATTAAGTCAGTGCTCCCACCGTATCACAGAATTGGCGACTCTGCTGGGAAAAATTCTAAAAGTGGGGTTACCTTAGGGATTAGATCATATTTACTTGCTAACATTGTTTGATTTGTATGCTTTATATTATGGTTCTTTATTTGGGTTTGAATCCTCTACCCAGATTTGGGATACATTATAGGTAAGTAGCAATACATTGTGGAAACTGTGTGGGGTATACCGACATGGTCTAAGCAATAACTATGTTAGTGTGATATATTTCTGGGTACCGGTAGCCTTTGAGTTAATAAAAGAGAATACGGGGCCGCTGAGTGATGTCATAAAGCACTAATGAACTTCTAGAACCTTTACTTGACCAACTTGTCCTTTAGGATGTAGTGAGATGACCGACTTTGGTGCAGTCCGAATTTGGTAGATACTCATACTACACTCATTGAGATTTGGTTTCTTGGGATATTTAGGTCGCCATTAAAGAGGCTTGAGCTGAAACAATGACCAAGGAAATAATCCAGTGATATTGAGCTCCTTAGAACCCGATTACTATTACTAGGACAGGTTTAAGCCAACTAAACTTCAAGAGGGTACTTACCTATAAAACTCCATGCAAGCCTAAACTAAGGACTTGTTTGCTTTGTTTGTATATGCATACTTGTACATAACATCATGGACATCATGAACATCATATACATCCACTAACCATTTCAACGATTTTTGGGGATTCATCTTTGTTCTTATTTTGTAGGATATGGATTCACTTCGCAGGAAAACTATTCAAGTCAACCTCGTGAGAATTCCTCCACAACTAAAGGAGCTAGTTTCAAGAATTCCTGAAAACTCTCCATTCACCAAGAGACATGGTCTTCTACTCAACTTGGTCACCTCCAACACAGATGAGGATATGATGAAGGTGCTCTTTCAGTTCTTTGATCCTTTGCACCATTGCATCACATTCCCCGACTATCAACTTGTGCCTACTTTAGAAGAATTCTCCCAACTCTTGAGGATTCCCATTCTCAATCAACTACCTTTAAACGGTATGGAAAGAGATCCAAAGCCAGAAGAGATTGCTCAAGCTCTACACTTGCACTCATATGATGTCACAACTCATTGGGAAAATAGGAGTGGTGTCAAAGGCTTCTTGGAAAAGTTCCTGTTTGAGAAAGCCCAAAGCTGTTGGAATTCCTTAGACTTGCAAGCCTTTTAGGAAATTGTGGCTCTTCTCATCTATGGGATGGTTTTGTTTCCAAATTCTGACCAACTCATAGATGTGAATGCCGTCAAAATCTTCATGTCATGCAACCTGGTGCCTACATTGCTAGGGGATATCCTACACTCTTTTCACACTCGCACAATGAGGAAAAGAGGTGTCCTTATGTATTGCACCCATCTCTTGTCAAGATGGTTTATTTCTCATCTTCCCTAATCAGTCTTAAAGAATGAGCAAGGTTCAAGGTGGTCACAAAGGTTAATGACGCTCAAACATTCAGACATTCATTGGTGCTCCTGTTCCAAAGAAAATGTTATCATTGTCGACCATTATGGAGAATTTCCTAATGTACCTTTACTTGGAATTAGGGAAGGAATCACCTACAACCCTTGTTTAGCCTTAAGAAAGTTTGGTTATGCCCGAAGGGATGGTCCGCACAAGATGCTGATTCAAGGTTTGGTATTCGACTACGACAACGACAATCAAGGTCTTCGCTCGAGATTTATCTGAGCTTGGAGGATGTTAAACAAGGTGGATAGAAATACTTTAGGGCACAATAATTCCATCCCTCTTGAGCCTTACCTCAAATGGGTACGAACTCGCACTCGGAGTCTTATGATGCCTTACCCCTCCATTCTCCCGGTAATCTTTGAGCCTGTCAAGGAGGGAGATGTTCCGTACACTATCATGCATCCTGACATGCCCATATCTCTTGAAGACCTACAAAGGGATTGGATACAACTCAAAGGAGAGCAGGATACTTTAGAAGCCCAATTCTATGCAAGCGAGAAGAAGGTTTTGGAGCTCACTAGGCTACTTCATGAGGAGCAGAATCTGAATGCCTACATTGCACCAAAGAGGATGCGCACTACTTTTATATCTTATAGTTTTGTATTATTTTGTCCAAGGGGAATTGATGTACTCAAACTTTATCTTATTAATATAATGTGTGTTTCCTTTTTGTCTAAAGCGAATTTGAATCTTTGAAATCCTTGAAAACATTGCATATGCATATATCATTCATCATAACATAAACAGGTCTTTTGTAACAAGTCTCCTCATCTCTCTACTGTTTATTTCAGTAAGATGGATCTCGAGCAAACAGTGAAAGACCTCCAAGCTCAGAATACGCAGTTTCAACAGTTGCTCATGACCCTAGACAAGGGGCAAGAAGAATTGAAGACCTCGCTAGCTGAAGAGAGGAAAAAGAAAACAAAGAAGGTAATCGAAGTCTTAAACATGGGGAGAAGATTTCAGGGGCAGACAAGGAGGACTTTGAACTTTACAACAACATCCGGTGAAGGAGAAAGGAAAGGCAAGGAAACAACTATCCCGTCAGAATCGGGAGAAGAGGAAGACTACTCTGAGGAACAGTATCCTCCAGCTGATGACAAGTACAGACATCTCGAAGAGCGTTTGAGCGCGATGGAAATACAAAAGGTGCCGGTCTTAGACTTTGAGGAATTGGGACTAGTGTCGGGGATTGTGATTCCTCTGAAATTCAAAGTGCCTATGTTTGAAAAATATGATGGAGTGTCATGCCCTAAAATGCATCTCCGGTCGTATGTGAGGAAAATTCAACCCCATACCGCTGATAAAGACTTATGGGTGCACTTTTTCCAAGACAATTTGTCTGGAACACAACTCGACTAGTTTTACCAACTAGAAAAAGCCAACATCCATAATTGGGAAGATCTTGCCGCAGATTTCTACAAGCAATATCAATACAATGCTGATTTGGCGCCTACCCGTACTCAAATCCAGAGTATGGCCATGGCTTCCAATGAAGGTTTCAAGGATTACGCACAAAAATGGAGAGATTTGGTTGGAAGAGTTCAACCCCCTCTGTCTGAAAGGGAATTGGTGGACATGTTCTTAGGCACCTTATCTGGCCCCTTCTTCAACCATTTAATCGGAAGTTCATCTGCCGACTTTACTGAACTAATATTAACCGGAGAGAGGGTGGAAGCTGGCATAAAAAGTGGAAAGATTCAGAAGGATTTATCTTCTTCTACAGCTGTAAGGATGCCTTTCATCGGGAAGAAAGGGGTAGATGTTGTATATCCGAAAAGGAACCAAGATAGGGCCGAACACCGACCAATGGTGGGGGCTGTTATGATTCCCAAGCCTACATCTGATCAACAAATAAGTAATCAACCAAGGGTGGAAAGGTCGGTCAGGCAATTCACCAAAATCAACATGACTCTGTCTCAAGTATTACCGCATCTTCTGAGATACAACTTGGCAACCTTGAAAGAAGCTCCGAAAAACCCCAATACAAGATCCCCTCATTATCACCCCAATGCCCGTTGCGCATATCACTTTGAAAGTCCTGGTCACGATACTAATAACTGTTGGGCCTTGAAGAACAAAATACAAGACCTCATTGAAGCAAAAGAAATTGAGTTTAATGCGCCCGAGAAGCCAAATGTAATTTCTGCTCCTATGTCCAGACATGGTCACAATACCAATGCTATTGAAGAAGATTTGTTTGTTACCACAGTTGATGAACTCATGACTCCACTTCCAACCATTAAGATAAAATTTTTGAAAGTCGGTCTGTTCCCGGGCTGTAGTGAAGTTTGCCATCTCTGCTCGTCATCACCAACTAGTTGTCCTTTGTTGAAGGCAGTCATTCAATTCCTGATAGATAACAAAGAGATTTTGTTTGAAAAAACTCATGTTTCACCTATTGCTGTTGAAGATGTTTTGAATCATTACCATTTCCGCCAATTCTTCCAGGGTCTCCACCAAAAGACCCGTTAGAATTACATCAGTTTCAAAAGCAACTCCTCTAATAATCACAATACCTGGGCCAGTCCCATACGGAGGGGACATTTACTGCCATGGCATCAAACAAGACTGGCCGGCCGTCGAAGAGATAAATTCCGAAGAAGAAGATTCTGAAATCAACAATATTGTCGGAACTAGAAAAATTACCCGAAGTGGTAGGATCTTTTCTCCAGAAATTGCTCCACCAAAACCGGTTTCTGGACCCGTGATCATACCCGTAGCTGCTCCAAAGGTTACTTTTGTACCCATAATCATCTCTACAAGTGCTCCAATTGACGAAGCTGTCACAACTCCTGTTATCATTCCTACCAACACTCCTGCTGCTAAAACTTGAGGAAAAAGTAATTTGGTCGAGCCTGTCCGGACGAAGGCCCAACCATTGACTATCACCGAAGCTTCCAAGAAAGAAATCGAGGAGATCCTAAAAATTATAAAGAGGAGCGACTACGATGTAGTTGAACAATTGGGGCAAGCTCCCTCCAAAATCTCCATGCTGGCATTACTACTGTGTTCCGAGGCACATGCGAAAGCCTTGGTGAAGTTCCTAAAAAAACCCATGTGCCTCAAGAGACGTCTGTTGATCAATTCCAAGACTGCATGGCCAATTTGACAGCGGATAACAGCCTAGGCTTCTCAGATGCAGATTTGACACCAAGGGGAAGAAAGCACAATGAGGCCTTGCATGTCTCAGTGGAATGTAGGGGCACCACTCTGGCCCATGTCTTGGTGGACACTGGCTCATCTTTGAATGTATTACCCAAAAAAGCTCTTGACAGACTTGACTGTGAGGGGTTTACTTTTAAGCCAAGCAACATAGTAGTAAGGGCTTTTGACGGCTCGAAGAAGATGGTACACGGGGAAGTGGATATCCCCTTAAAGTTGGGACTCAAACTTTCAATTCAACCTTTTATGTAATGGATATCCGCCCTTCTTACTCATGTCTGCTAGGACGTCTGTGGATCCACAATACTGGAACAGTTACCTCTACATTGCACCAGATGCTGAAGTATCTGGTTCAAGGGAAGATTATCATTGTCTATGGAGAGGAAGAATACATGATTAGCCATCTTAATTCCTTCAGATATATGGAATTGGACGGTGAATTCATTGAAACTCCATTTCAACACTTCGAAGAGGTCCCCCAAGAAGTGGAAGTGACCAAGACTGTGCCCTAGATTCCCAAGATTTCAAGACCTCCACTCCGGATGTCATCACTAAAGGACGCCAAAGCCGTGGTAGAGGAAGGTGGATGCACCATCTGGGGGCAACTTCCGAATATCCCGTATAAGTCTGACAAGTTTGGCCTAGGTTTCACTTCAAGTGCTCAAAAGGTTGTACGCCGTGCCCGTGCTAGAGGGCTACCCTTGAAGATTAGCAACCGTGAGGTCAACGCGGTAGAAGATGGTGAAGATGGCTGCAACCTGGAGGAATGGATCTTTTCGACTGTCAATGGATGGCTCAGCAATTGGGAGGCCAGAGATTTCATCCTAATCACTTTCATCCCTCAATAATTTATCTTTACATTTTGTTGGATCTGTAATATTCAAAAAAATTCGCACTCTTAAAACCTTGTGTCTTACCCGAGGCACAATGGTCCATTTGTAAGGTTATTATTTCATCTTCATATGATATCAATGAATCATGGACATTTTCACATACAAACTTTTATGCTCATTGTTTTTATTTTGCATTTTATTTTCTCTCAAAGATAGCTATACCCTTACACACACCCACACTCGCAATGCAGGTATCCATCCATTATGGATCCCATGGGTAACGATACTGCTATGACCTTTTGTGACTCTGAGAATCTAATCTACCAAGCCGAAGACGAAGGTGAGGAAGATTGTGAAGTACCAGGGGAACTGGTCAGACTGCTACAATAAGAAGAAAGAACCATTCAGCCTCATGAGGAACCTGTGGATACAATCAACCTGGGTACCGAAGAAGACAAAAAAGAGGTCAAAGTGGGTGCTAATATGGAACCCAGTGTCAAGAAGCGTCTGATTCAGTTGTTGCATGATTATGTCGAAGTCTTTGCCTGGTCGTATGAAGACATGCCAGGACTTGATGAGGATATTGTGGTACATCGTCTGCCTACAAGAGAAGATTATCCTCCAGTAAAGCAAAAAGTACGTCTAATGAGGCCTGATATGCCAGAAAAGATTAAAGCAGAGGTTATGAAGCAATTCAATGCTGGATTCTTGGCTGTCACTTCCTACCCTCAATGGGTTGCCAACATTGTTCCCGTACCTAAAAAAGACGGCAAAGTACGAATGTGTGTGGACTACAGAGATTTGAGTAGGGCGAGCCCTAAAGATGATTTTCCACTCCCCCATATTGATATCCTAGTTGACAATACAACACAACGCAAAGTGTTTTCCTTCATGGATGGATTCTCAGGTTACAACCAAATCAAAATGGAACCTGAGGACATGGAGAAAACAACATTTGTCACACAGTGGGGCACATTCTTCTACAAGGTGATGCCATTCGGATTGAAAAATGCTGGGGCAACCTATCAGCGCGCCATGGTAGCTTTATTTCATGACATGATACATCATGAGATAGAGGTCTACGTAGACGATATGATAGCCAGATCGAAAACAGAAGAAGAGCATCTTGACCACTTACAAAAGATGTTTGAGAGACTGAAGAAGTACAAGTTGAGGTTGAATCCAAACAAGTGCACATTTGGGGTACGGTCCGTTAAGCTCCTAGGCTTTGTCGTTAGTAACAAAGGTATTGAGGTCGATCCTGCCAAAGTTAAAGTAATACAAGAGATGCCTGCTCCTCGTACTGAAAAGGAAGTCATGGGATTCTTGGGACGTTTGAACTATATTGCCAGTTCATTTCTCACCTGACAGCTACTTGTGAGCCAATCTTCAAACTATTGAAGAAAGATCAAGTAGTCAAATGGAACAATGAGTGCCAAGTTGCTTTTGACAAAATCAAATAATACTTGCAAGAGCCTCCTGTGTTGATGCCACCATTCGAGGGAAGACCGTTGATTATGTATCTGACTATTTTAGAAAACTCAATGGGGTGTGTATTGGGGCAGCATGACGAGTCTGGCCGAAAAGAGCATGCTATTTACTACCTGAGCAAAAAGTTTACCGACTGTGAAACCAGATATTCACTGCTCGAGAAAACTTGTTGTGCTATGGCATGGGCTGCTCGCCGGCTAAGACAGTATATGATGACTCATACTACCTGGTTGATATCTAAAATGGATCCGATAAAATACATCTTCGAGAAGCCTGCTCTTTCTGGGAGAATAGCTAGATGGCAAATGATCTTAACAGAGTATGACATACAATATACTACCCAAAAAGCTATAAAAGGCAGTGTGCTAGATGATCACCTTGCTCACCAAGCTGTAGAAGACTATCAGTCCATGAAGTTTGAATTCCTGGAAGAAAACATCATGACATTAGACAACTGCGAAGAAATCAGACCATATGACGGACCTGAACAAGGATCCTGATGGACCCTGTTCTTTGATGGAGCATCTAATGCACTTGGTAATGGTTTCGGTGATGTACTCATATCTCCGGAAGGGTGTCATACTCCCTTTACTGCCAAACTTTGCTTCAATTGTACAAATAACATGGCGGAATACGAAGCGTGCATCTTTGGTCTCAGAGCTGCCATAAACTTGGGGATCAAATCTTTGGATGTATTTGGAGATTCAGCTTTGGTCATCAGTTAGATCAAAGGGGAATGGGACACCAAACACCCTAACCTTATCCCTTACAAAGAACATGTTTTGACATTGCTACGACATTTTGAGGAAATTACCTTCGAGCACTTCCCGCGAGAAGAAAATCAGCTAGCAGACGCTCTAGCCACAATGTCATCTATGTTTAACCTTAATTGGGATAACGAGGCTCCCCAGATCACCATCGAACGAATGGATGAACTAACACACTGTCACGAGATTAATACTGAAGAAGTAGTGGACCAACCTTGGTTTCATGAAGTCAAGAGGTATCTCGAGAATATCCAGAAGGAGCTTCAATCAATGATAAGAAGTTCTTAAGGATATTTTCTGCTAAATTCTTCCTTAGTAATGGCATCCTATATAAATGCAATCATGACTCTGTGTTGCTTCGGTGCGTAGATAAGGTTGAAGTTGAAAGGATCATGGCTGAATTGCACGAAGGCACTTTTGGTACCCACTCCAGCGGGCATACGATGGCAAAGAAAATCCTACGGGCAGGCAATTACTGGTTGTTGTACCCCAAAATTTGCCCTCTCATGTTTTCCAAAGTCTCCCCCCTGCATGGTTGACCAGAAACCCTTGCCTAAGGAAAAAGGAAATTTTTGAGTGGTGCTTTAAGTACCTTTCGATTGGAATTCTGAAAGACCCTTCGATTGGTATTCTGAAGGAGCATTTCGATTATCATTCTGAAAGACCCTTAGATTGGTATTATGAATGAGCCTTTCGATTGGCATTATGGACAAGCACTTCGATTGGCATTCTGAAAGACCCTTCGATTGGTATTCTGAAGGAGCATTTCGATTGGCATTATGGACAAGCACTTCGATTGACATTCTGAAAGACCCTTCGATTGGTATTCTGAAGGAGCCTTTTGATTGGCATGGACAAGCACTTCGATTGGCATTATGGACAAGCACTTCGATTGGCATTCTGAAAGACCCTTCGATTGGTATTCTGAAGGAGCCTTTCAATTGGCCTTATGGACAAGCACTTCGATTGGCATTATGTCAAATCCCTTCGATTAGAATTTTGAAAGACCTTTTCGTTTGGCACCCTGGGCCAAGCCTTTCAATTGGCATGCCAAGGGATCCTTTAATTTAGTATTGCGTCAAGGCAGCTTCGACAGGCATGTTAACCATGTCCTTAGATTAGCATGAACTGCACCTTTCGATTGGCCTGTTAACAAAGCCTTTCGATTGGAATTTTAATTAGTACCCTTCGATTGATATTTGGACCAGGGCCATTTGAAGAACTCCTTCCAGGCCATTTGAAAGAGGCCATCAAGAGGGCACTCAAAAAACACGTCCAGGTACACCGAACATGAGAAAATGGCATGTTTCCCTTACAAATATAGAAATGATTAAATGCTGATTATGGATTTAATTCCTGAGTTAAAGGCCAGATTCTTGCCTTTTCTGTTCCTAAAGAGCTGATTCGACCAGAGGGACTCTTTTCAAATCAGGACCAATCGAAGAGCAGGGCCTGAATGCATTCGAAAACCAAAAGTGTCCAGATTCATTCCAGATTCCAAAGAGACATGAATGTTTCAAAAAAGGAAATATTTTAATGTGTCTGATTCTTGTCTCATGGATTTAATGGCCTGGTTAAATGGATGTCCCTTGCCATTTTCATGCACCCTCACACTCCTATAAATACAAGGCCAGTGACACATTACCAGGGGGGAACAAAAAACATTACAAAAATTATAGTAAAGAAAAGAAAACTCTGCAGAAACAAAACAGAGGGAACAGAACGAAAAAGGAGAAAAAGAAAGAAAAGGAGGATTTGGAGATACGCTGCCCACAACCCACCAAAGGTTATCAGCATTTTCATCCAAGCCAAAGCAGTCATCCAGCGAACATCTCCACACCCAGAGCCACAGATCATACATCTTCAATTGGATAAAACAAACCCAAGCCCAGATTCAGTAGATTCAAATTGAGGAAGGATTCGAATTAGGGAGCATATTCGAATCAGAGGGGTAAAATCCCCCCTGGACCTTTAACATTTGTCTCGTTTTTTACAGGAAATATCTTCTCATAATCCTGTTCAGAGCTTCGAAGCTTAGCAGCCTAGCTTCGAACTGGATCCAGGATTTCTAGATCGAAGGATGACATATCCAGATCGAACACCCCCAGAGTGCAGCCCCTCAGGCACCTTCGATCAAGCCTCTTCACTGGGTCGAAAGACAGCCCACACCTCTTTCGACCCAGGCCTCCAGAATTATACTTTTTTTTATTTACTGCCTGTTCCTTCGATTTCATTTTTGTTTTGACCATTTCATTTCATTTTTTTTAATCAACATAAAATCAAAAACACAAAAACATTAGGCTAGTTTTTTTTCCTATTAAATTAACTTTGTTAATTAATCATTTAATTATCTTAACGTTTTTTCCAAAACTAAAATTAAGTAGATTTAGATCATTTTCTCAAAAACTAAAATTAAGTAGATTTAGATCATTTTCCCAAAATAAAATAAAACAACAAAAAGATTTTATTCTTAGGATTTTTAGAGGTTATTTTCAGATTCGCGCGCGTTTATTTTATTATAACTGCCTATTAGTTTGTAATAGTTTAACTAAGACTTTTACGCTTTACTGCTTTATTCCCCCAATTTTGGACATATAAATAATCCCCCTCCCTGAAGCCTTGTAATAGCGTAGGATTTACAATTCCCGCACTTTAAATTCCTGTACATATATTAACTGTTTAGATGTATGCTAACTAGGCTATGCATGACAAGATTAACTCTTAACTTAAAATCAACAGTAGCTCACCATGACATGCAAAGATAATATAACTGAAAATTGACACACATGCACATGCCACTTCTAGGGTACGCCTCACTTGGTTGCCTCGAACGTGGTCATTAAGTATAGGATGTGTTAGAGGTCGTCTTTTTATCCAAAGATCATAAGTTTCCTCGAAACGGTTGCCTCAGATAAAATGATCTAAGACATTAGGATTACCGCTAAGGCGTCCTAATGTTGCTTTAGTTACCACACGTCCCTTAATCGAATTGACCCGAAAACTCCAACGACGGTGCTACCTACTCCTCAATAGTGGGATAACACTGTCTAAAGGACATTTGCACAGTTTAATTCCTTTTTGAGTAGGTAGATGTACTTAAGTACTTGCTCCTTTTAAAACAAAAAACAAAACTTTTCGCACTTACACTCTCTTCAAAAACAAAACTCTTTTCAAAACCCACAAACACAAAGAAAAAGCAAACTTTTGAAAACATAGTGAGCAAGTACCTAAGAGCCCGTGGATAACCACGGATAGAAAGGGTGCTAACACCTTCCCTTTCTATAATCTACCTCCCGAACCCGAGAAACATCTCGAAAAGGAATTTTTCTGTACTTTTGTCCTTTCCTTGTTGGATAAAATAAAAGACGGTGGCGACTCTTGCTTACCACGACATTTTGCAAAAACAAACGCAAACGCGAACCAACATTCCAAAATAGTCAATTCTCATTCCCACTGATCACAGAACTGGCGACTCTGTTGGGGACACTAATAAGTGGGGTGTACCTTAGGATTAGATCATCTTTACTTGCTTACCTTGATTGCTTTGTTTGATTTACACTTGGTTCTATTGTTTGGGTTTGAAATCCTCCACTCAGATTTGGGAAACATTCATAGATAGCAATACGTTGTGGAAACTGTGTAGGGTATACCGACACGGTTGAAGCAATAGCTATATTAGTGCGACATATTTGTGAGTACCGGTAGCCTTTGAGTTAATCAAAGAGAATACGGGGCCGCTGAGTGATGTCACTAAGCACTAATGAACTAGAACCTTACTTGACCATCTTGGCCTTTTTTAGGGGTAGTGAGATGACCGACTTTGGTGCAGTCCGAAGTTGGTAGATACTCGATACTACACTCATTGAGGATTGTTTTCTTGAAATATTTTGGTCGCTAGTTCAGTGGCTAAATCAAAATGATGAACATAGAAAACAAACCAATGATATTGAGCTCCTTAGAACCCGGTTACTATTTATAGGACAGGTTTTGAGCCAACTAAACTCAAGAGGGTACTTACCTATGAAACCTCATGCAAGCCTGAAACCATGGTTTTTGTGTGACTTGTGTGCTTTCAAACTTGAACTACTTGCACATTCTTGTTATCTGACAACATGAGTTCCTTGCAGGTTTTGTTTACAGTCCTTATCCAACAATTTGGATTTATTGCAGGGCTTACTTACATCACCTCACACTTTTTCTTAAACGCATAGCATACACATCATACCATCATGCCTTAACATTTCTTTAACCATTTCAAGGATCTCAAGGGTCTGTGATGCAGGTTATGGTAAATCAAAAGTCTAGCAAGGGGCAAAGGGGATTTATTTTCCTCTAGCCAATGTCATCTAGAGATCAAAACATGATAACTTGAGTCAGGGGCTATGACCCACTCTATATGGTGAGCTTGACTCTTGAAGAAGGACTCTCAGCAAAATGAAGTTCCTTCAATCAAGCTACCAGATTCAGATTCTAACAAGTTTCTTGTTTACCCCGCGAGATCCTTGAAAACATTGCATACATATATCATACATATCATTGCATAACAGGTCTCCCAATACAGGTCTCTCATGTTCTCGCTGTTTATTTCAGCAATGGCTCTCCAACAAGACAACCAAGATCTTCATATTCAAGAGACTCAGTTCAGGGAAATCTTCCTAAACCTATCCAAGGGACAGGAAGAATTGAGAACACTCCTCATGGGGAATTTGGTCAAGAAAAGTCCTGAAGACAATAAGGACGAACGACTGGAGCAACTACAAGCTGAATTCAGTGCCATGAAAACCCAGATGCTGGGGCAGATGGCTCTTATCCAAGGCTTAGCTCGGGAACAAGAAGAGCTGAGAACCATTATCAGCCAGCTTCATCAAGACAGATACAACAACATGAAGCAAACAGTCAAAGTCGGGGACCAAGTCATTAATCAGCCTCCAAGAAGACAATGGGTTGGTTTGGTAAAGAATGGACCTCTCCAAGTTGCTACTACCTCAGGGGTCCAACAACAACCTCACCAAAAACAACAGGTTGATCAGAGTAAGCCAAATATGGCCAAGAGGCAATTTACTAAGATCAACATGTCACTGACTCAAGCGCTACAACACATGTTAAAGGTAGAGCTGATTACATTAAAGGCTCCTCTCCGGAACCCAAATACTTCCGCTCCTACCTATCATCCCAATGAAAGGTGTGCATACCACTCTGATAGTCTGGGACATGACACAAACAACTATTGGGCCCTGAAGAACAAGGTCCAAGACATGATTGATGCCAAGGAGATCAAGTTTGACCCTCCAGAGACTCCAAACATAATCACTGCTCCTATGATGAATCATTGAAAGCTTTTGTTCATTTGAATTTTCAAGTTGTAATCTCTTTGTTATTCAAACAATTATCTATTAATGCCAAACTTTGTTTCATTAATGCATTGCATATGTTTGTCTTGATTTGATCCAATCATTTTAATTACATTTAAACTATGCTTTTTACTCACTTTATGACATTCAACTCTTGCTAAAGGTTACAAGCCTTTAGAGGGAGGATGACGAAACAATGCCATAATCTCATACAATATGCTTTTGGACAGACCTTGCTGACGATGTACAAGCATTTCTTTCAAATCCTAAACACTATTGTTATAAGGAAGATAATCCCTAGTCAACCCCTTCGAGCCAAAGAAGTAGGAGTTTTCTGTTTTAAACACAAATTGAAACCTTTAATTTAAACCTGGGGCAGGGTAGTCTCTCAGTTAATTCAAAAGATGCGCATTTAAGTCGCAAAACTCTCAGTTCATAATACAACGAACGACATCAAAAGCATTCCTCTAGAATCAAAAGACAGTGGTGGTTCCTTATCTCATAGGCAGTCAATCTCTCAAAAGAGAAAAGCCCACTGAGCCAAAACCTATAAAGGAGGCTTAAGAAAGCTGGGGCATCCCGCTGATTGTAATCTCGAAAACAGAAACAGTCAGGCAAAAATTAGGGATAATAATAAATCAAAAGAACGAGGTCATTACAAATCCTCGACAACATGAAAAATGTTGCAAAAAAAAATGATGACTGCCTTCAAAAATCCAACTTGTGTGAACCATCACCAAAACGTCGTTCCAAATTCGAATAGAGTTCGACGCACAATTAACTGAGTTTAGGATTGAAGAACATCACGAAGAGCGGGTGGGTAAAAATATACTTTGAGCCTTTATCCTTTGTTTCTTAAACCGTGAACCAAGCCACGTTAGAATCCTTCAAAAGTCCTAATTGAAGCATGGGTTAGTTCAAAAGCATACTGTTACAAAAGGTATCCTGACTCTTGTAAGGCTTTGCCCTAAATCTTGTGTTGAATTTGTCTTATAAAAAGTTTTCTGCTAAAAAATGCATTTAAAAAAAAACTTCGAGACAAGCATAAACTTTGCATTATTTGAATATCATTGTTTGCATTTGGCTATTTGTTTGACAGCAGAGAAATTCACACAATGAATATCCGATGAACGAAAGCCCTCTCAGTGAACAAAGTCACTTCAAAAAGGATGACACTTCCATTGACAAATTTCCTATCAACAAGGGGACTTGACATGTCACTATCCAGCACACCTGGGGCAGTCCAGTCAAGATTTCAAGAAATCTCTGAAGAAGTGCAGAGTAACCAGGGGCAAGTCTCCATCTCCGTCACTTGGGGCATTGAACATCAATCTCGGTGAAGGGTTATGTAAAATTAAACATTTTCTGGCAATGTCACAAACACTTGCTACTAGGGGCAATGACAAATCTCCCCAAAATCCTTCTCATAGGATGACTCCCAGCAAGGGTTTAATCTTTGAAAACCTTTCCCCAGCTGAATCAACCTCAAGAATCCTCGAGGACTTCCCCCAATGAAGATGTCACCTCTCTAGCGGACTGACGACAGGGTTTATTTCCCCAACAACACCAAGATTCCCCAGCTTGAGTTTGCCTCTCCGACTACTACAAATCAAAGGACCACAACTCCTCTTCCCCAATAGACTACTCTACAATCCCCAGCAAGTTTGTGAAACCTGGACCCGACCAGATGCCAGTTTAACTTCGACTCCCCAGTAGAGCAACGGACAACCGAGACTCCTGAACTTGTTCCCCAAGAATGAATCAATACTCCCCACAGAGTTCACAACTTTCCCCAACGGAGTTCTCCTCAACAAAACAAGGATCCTCAGTGGAAACATTCTAAGAAAAGTTTGAAGACATACCTACTCTTCAACAGCAGTCCAGGATTTAATAACTCCCCAACACTTGTCAAGAATTTATTCTCCAAGACAAAATTACATTTCAATAACATTCATAGCATATGCATACAAAATACATATAACATGAATCTCATTTATTTTGAGAACATCATTACACAATGCATACATCATGACATTGCATACAACTAACTCTTTACCTTTTCAGGAAAGATCGATCAACAGATAAAAGTCATTACCTTTTGGAGTAGCAGTCGTCCAAGATTCCTTCACCATCCTGCTGAGGTAGTAATCGTCCAAGATTCCTTCACCATCCTACTGAGGTAGTAATCATCCAAGATTCTTTCATCATCCTGCTGAGGTAGTAATCGTCCAAGATTCCTTCATCATCCTGATGAGGTAGAAGTCATCCAAGATTCCTTCATCATCCCGCTGAGGTAGAAATCGTCCAAGATTCCTTCATCATCCTGCTGAGGTAAAAGTCATCCAAGATTCCTCATCATCCTGCTGAGGTAGAAGTCATCCAAGATTCCTTCATCATCCTGCTGAGGTAGAAATTGTCCAAGATTCCTTCATCATCCTGCTGAGGTAGAAGTCGTCCAAGATTCCTTCATCATCCTGCCGAGGTAGTAATCGTCCAAGATTCCTCATCATCCTGCTGAGGTAGAAGTCATCCAAGATTCCTTCACCATCTTGCTGAGGTAGTAGTCATCTAAGATTCCTTCATCATCCTGATGAGGTAGTAGTCATCTAAGATTCCTTCATCATCCTGCTGAGGCAGTAGTCATCTAAGATTCCTTCATCATCCTGCTGAGGTAGAAGTCATCCAAGATTCCTTCATCATAATGCTGTTGTAGTAGTCGTCCAAGATTCCTTCATCATCCTGCTGAGGTAGTAATCGTCCAAGAATCCTTCATCATCCTGCTGAGGTAGTAATCGTTCAAGATTCCTTCATCATCTATTTGGAGTAGCAATCGTCTCAGATTCCTTCAGCACACATCATTATCAGAAAAGACCTTCTCTGGTTAGATTTATTTCTTCCAGTTAAAATAGGCAACTAAAGACCTCCTCTGGTTAGATTTATTTCTTCCAGTTAATGACAGGCAATCAGAGACCTTCAAATAACAGTCTAGATACGATCCAGATTCGGATGTAATTCTGTCACTCATTCAAATACAGTCCAACAATCATTTATGGATGGCATCTTTAAACCCATCTCCAACAACTATCCATCATCTCTCCAAATGGAATCTGTAAGCCCATTCCCGACGTCACAATGCTGATACTACACCATGCGAGTGGAAATTTCTGGGCACTCTAGTGTTCAATTATCTTCCACCTTCGGATCACGAAAGGCTCGAAAGCCAATCTATATCCTCAGGTTTAAGAAAATTGAACAGGGGCAACTGTTGTACCCCAAAATTTGCCCTCTCATGTTTTCCAAAGTCTTCCCCCTGCATGGTTGACCAGAAACCCTTGCCTAAGGAAAAAGGAAAATTTTGAGTGGTGCTTTAAGTACCTTTCGATTGGCATTCTGAAAGACCCTTCGATTGGTATTCTGAAGGAGCCTTTCGATTGGCATTCTGAAAGACCCTTCGATTGGTATTCTGAATGAGCCTTTCGATTGGCATTATGGACAAGCACTTCGATTGGCATTCTGAAAGACCCTTCGATTGGTATTCTGAAGGAGCATTTCGATTGGCATTATGGACAAGCACTTAGATTGGCATTCTGAAAGACCCTTCGATTGGTATTCTGAAGGAGCCTTTCGATTGGCATAGACAAGCACTTCGATTGGCATTATGGACAAGCACTTCGATTGGAATTCTGAAAGACCCTTCGATTGGTATTCTGAAGGAGCCTTTCGATTGGCCTTATGTACAAGCACTTCGATTGGCATTATCTCAAAGCCCTTCGATTAGAATTCTGAAAGACCTTTTCATTTGGCACCCTGGTCCAAGCCTTTCAAT
Source organism: Vicia faba (assembly GCA_948472305.1). Lineage (NCBI taxonomy): Eukaryota > Viridiplantae > Streptophyta > Magnoliopsida > Fabales > Fabaceae > Vicia > Vicia faba. The sequence goes on along the minus strand of OX451736.1, from coordinate 1,266,309,829 downwards.
TGGCATGCCAAGGGATCCTTTGATTTAGCATTGCGTCAAGGCAGCTTCGACAGGCATGTTAACCATGTCCTTCGATTAGCATGAACTGCACCTTTCGATTGACCTGTTAACAAAGCCTTTCGATTGGAATTTTAATTAGTACCCTTCGATTGATATTTGGACCAGGGACATTTGAAGAACTCTTTCCAGGCCATTTGAAAGAGGCCATCAAGAGGGCACTCAAAAATCACGTCCAGGTACACTGAACATGAGAAAATGGCATGTTTCCCTTGCAAATATAGAAATGATTAAATGCTGATTGTGGATTTAATTCCTGAGTTAAAGGCTAGATTCTTGCCTTTTCTGTTCCTAAAGAGCTGATTCGACCAGAGGGACTCTTTTCAAATCAGGACCAATCGAAGAGCAGGGCCTGAATGCATTCGAAAACCAAAAGTGTCCAGATTCATTCCAGATTCCAAAGAGACACGAATGTTTCAAAAAAGGAAATATTTTAACGTGTCTGATTCTTGTCTCATGGCTTTAATGGCCTGGTTAAATGGTTGTCCCTTGCCATTTTCATGCACCCTCACACTCCTATAAATACAAGGCCAGTGACACATTACCAGGGGGGAACAAAAAACATTACAAAAATTATAGTAAAGAAAAGAAAACTCTGCAGAAACAAAACAGAGGGAACATAACGAAAAAGGAGAAAAAGAAAGAAAAGGAGGATTTGGAGATACGCTGCCCACAACCCACCAAAGGTTATCAACATTTTCATCCAAGCCAAAGCAGTCATCCAGCGAACATCTCCACACCCAGAGCCACAGATCATACATCTTCAATTGGATAAAACAAACCCAGGCCCAGACTTAGCAGATTCAAATTGAGGAAGGATTCGAATTAGGGAGCAGATTCGAATCAGGGGGGTAAAATCCCCCCCTGGACCTTTAACATTTGTCTCGTTTTTTACAGGAAATATCTTCTCAGAATCCTGTTCAGAGCTTCGAAGCTTAGCAGCCTAGCTTCGAACTGGATCCAAGACTTCCAGATCGAAGGATGACATATCCAGATCGAACACCCCCAGAGTGCAGCCCCTCAGGCACCTTCGATCAAGCCTCTTCACTGGGTCGAAAGACAGCCCACACCTCTTTCGACCCAGGCCTCCATAATTATACTTTTTTTTTATTTACTGCCCGTTCCTTCGATTTCATTTTTGTTTTGACCATTTCATTTCTTTTTTTTAATCAACATAAAATCAAAAACACAAAAACATTAGGCTAGTTTTTTTTCCTATTAAATTAACTTTGTTAATTAATCATTTAATTATCTTAACGTTTTTTCCAAAACTAAAATTAAGTAGATTTAGATCATTTTCTCAAAAACTAAAATTAAGTAGATTTAGATCATTTTCCCAAAATAAAATAAAACAACAAAAAGATTTTATTCTTAGGATTTTTAGAGGTTATTTTCAGATTCGCGCGCGTTTATTTTATTATAACTGCCTATTGGTTTGTAATAGTTTAACTAAGACTTTTACGCTTTATTGCTTTATTCCCCCAATTTTGGACATATAAATAATCCCCCTCCCTGAAGCCTTGTAATAGAGTAGGATTTACAATTCCCGCACTTTAAATTCCTGTACATATATTAACTGTTTAGATGTATGCTAACTAGGCTATGCATGACAAGATTAACTCTTAACTTAAAATCAACAGTAGCTCACCATGACATGCAAAGATAATATAACTGAAAATTGACACACTTGCACATGCCACTCCTAGGGTACGCCTGACTTGGTTGCCTCGAACGTGGTCATTAAGTATAGGATGTGTTAGAGGTCATCCTTTTGTCCAAAGATCATAAGTTGCCTCGAAATGGTTGCCTCGAATAAAATGATCTAAGACATTAGGATTACCGCTAAGGCGTCCTAACGTTGCTTTAGTGACCACACGTCCCTTAATCGAATTGACCCGAAAACTCCAACGACGGTTCTACCTACTCCTCAATAGTGGGATAACACTGTCTAAAGGACATTTGCACAATTTAATTCCTTTTTTAGTAGGTAGATGTTCTTAAGTACTTGCTCCTTTTAAAACAAAAAACAAAACTTTTCGCACTTACACTCTCTTCAAAAACAAAACTCTTTTCAAAACCCACAAACACAAAGAAAAAGCAAACTTTTGAAAACATAGTGAGCGAGTACCTAAAATCCTGTGGATAACCACGAATAGAAAGGGTTCTAACACCTTCCCTTTCTATAATCTACCTCCCGAACCCGAGAAACATTTCGAAAAGGAATTTTTCTGTACTTTTGTCCTTTCCTTGTTGGATAAAATAAAAGACGGTGGCGACTCTTGCTTACCGCGACATTTTGTGAAAACAAACGCAAACGCGAACCAGCATTCCAAAACAGTCAGTTCTCATTCCCACCGATCACACTGGTCTACCATGGAAGCAAATTGCTATCAACACTCTCGAACCTGCCATAAGTGTCAAATTTATGCTGACAAGGTGTATGTACCTCTGGTTCCTATGAATGTTCTGAAGGCTCCTTGGCCCTTTGCTATGTGGGGGATAGATATGATTGGGGAAATCAAACCAACAACCTCCAATGGACACCATTTCATCCTAGTGGCCATTGACTATTTAAAAAAATGGGTGGAGGCAGCTTCCTTCGCTTCCATTACCAAGAACGTTGTTGCCCGTTTCATCAAGCAAAATATCATTTGTCGGTACGGTATCCCCAAAAGGATCATCACTGACAATGGTACAAATCTCAACAACACTATGATCACCGCCTTGTGCAAGCAATTCAAGATTCAACATCACAATTCTTCTGCCTATCGACCAAAGATGAATGGTGCTGTCAAAGCTGCAAATAAAAACATTAAAAAGATCATACAGAAAATGACAGTCACATACAAAGACTGGCATGAGATGTTACCATTCGCTATCCACGGATATCGTACCACGGCTCGCACATCAACCGGGGCAACACCCTATTCTTTGGTTTACGGCATGGAAGCTTTCTTGCCTATCGAGGTCCATATCCCCTCTCTAAGGATTATGAAGGATGCAGGGTTGAACGAAGACAATTGGATCTAGACTCGACTTGATCAACTGAACTTGATTGATGAAAAGAGACTTACTGTTGTTTACCATGGTCAAATGTATCAAAAACGGATGATCAAAGCTTTCAACAAGAAGGTCAGACGCCAAGTGTATCAAGTTGGGGATCTAGTGATTAAATGCATCATATTGTCGCAATGTAATCCTAGGGGAAAATGGACTCCTACCTATGAAGGACCATTTGTAATCAAAAACATATTCTCTGGTGGGGAAATGATCTTGACCACCATGGATGGTGACGACCTGCCGCACCCTGCGAACGCTGACATAGTCAAAAGATACTACGCATAAGAGACCCTCTAGATTGACATACCTAGGCAAAACAAGGGCATCCCGGCAAACCAAAAAAGGTTTGGGAAAAAGTTAGGGATAAAACAAAAAAAATCTGTGAACCGGGAAGTTGAAAACCCGAAAGGGAAACTTGGGAAAAAAAGGGTTTCCCGGTGGACTGAAAACTCGAAAGGGAGGTCTAGGCAAAAGTTAGGGAATTAAAGCGTATGACTATGTCCCGTCGGATCACTTTACGGACAACCTTTGGCTTTCACTGACAAACTCAGAGGTTCTGATCAATTTAATCATCTTCGAGCGAGGCAACAAATAGACAAGATGCTCAGAGATACGAAGGCTATAGCAAACCCCATGGGATTTTTTATACACATAGCTATCTTTTCTTTGTATCAAAATTTTCATTTTTTACGACAACATTCTCTTACTAGAATGTTTGTCTCCTTGTACAAAAAAAAATACTTACTCAAAGTCAATACAAAATATTCCTTTGAAAGTGCAAAAACTATTTGTCTTTACACTTGTGTTTTGTTTACAAAAATGTCCAATGATTCATTGTTGAGCATATGCATTTGAACATAATTACTGTTTATAAATAAAACAAAATAGAAAAGACAATTACTGATAGGTTGAAAGGATAGAGAAATTTCTCTAGGATATTCCATAAGTAACCTTCTGCAGTACGTCGTTTAAATCCCCAACAGAACAAAAATTCAAATTATTTATCCCTAGTAGAATTCATCAAAATTCTCAGGATTCCCCAACAGGTTTTTACAAGCAGTATATGGTATTGCCCTTACAACAAGCGTTTATTTCTCAAAGGGAAATTCATCAAAAGTTCGACTTCAAGACATGAAGACTTACATATCCTTAGCAATAGTCAGGGATTTATCCAACAACCATACAACAAATTAGCTCACATACGCATACATTGCATCCACTTATCATAAACATGGATAAAGCAAATACATTACATCATACATTTCATGCAACATGACTTTGTATTTTAGCTAACATTTTACCTTTTCAGGATAAGATTAACAGCTACCGTTAACAATATTCAATCTTGATGCAGTTCAGATACATTCCAGACACGAATGCCATCCTGATACTCATTCAGATTCAACCTCTTGATACGGTTCATATACGCTCCAAACACGGATACCATTTTGATACTCATTCAGATTCAACTCTCAGATATAGTTCAGATACGCTCCAGATGCGGATGCCATCCTGAAACTCATTCAACTCTCATATACAGTACATATACGCTCCAGATACGGATACCATTCTGATACTCATTCAGATTCAACTTTCATATACAATACAAATACTCTCCAAACACGGATGCCATTATGATATTCATTCGGATTCAACTTTCAGATACAGTATAGATACGCTCCAGACACAGATGTCATTCTGATACTCATTCTTCCAGCTTACAAATTACAATTCAACAATCATCTTTGATGGCATCTTTAAGCCCATCTCCTACAACTTTCTATCACCTCTCCATATGGCATTTGTAATCCCATTCATTCTATCATTACATCATCGAGTGCAAATTTATGGGCACTCTAGTGTCCAATCATTTTCCACCTTCGAGTCACGAATGGCAAAACTCGCCAGTCTAACTCTTCAGGTTTAAGAAGATTGAACAGGGGCAGCTGTTGTATCCCAAAATTTTCCCTCTCACTTATCAATAATTTTCTCACAAGATCTCTTTCACTCAAGACTGCATTAGGGTTTGACCAGCTCAAGACACCTCCTCATGCACTGATGACCAAAATTAGGGTTTGAGTTTGCACAAGGATTTTTTTGGACTATCAATGCTTCATATGACTTTCAAGGATTATTTGGACCCCCAAGATTACTCATGCCAAGTTTCAAGCCTTGAATCACATTTTTGATCAGTCAATTGGACAGTTGACCTAAAAATCAGCTGTATTGGGGGAAAAGTCAACCATTGCCAATTTTCAGTAAAACTTCATAATTTTTTATCCACATAAACATCTTAGACTCATACACATCATTTGATCAAGTTTGGACCATAAATCCCCAAAAAATTTGATCAAATCATCAAAAGGGCAAAATGGTCAAAATTAGGGTTTTGACTGAGAAGGGGCAATTTCTGATTTTTGACCTAGCAAATGATAATTGGTTCGAAAAATGATTTCAAGAGTTCAATTGCATCATCTTAACCTAATTACATGATTCACAACATTACAAATTCATTGGATTGATGAATTTCCCAGTCAACTGATCAAAAGTCAATTGTATACAGAAAAGTCAAACTTTGACTTTTTGGTCAAATTCAAATGCCAAGGATCACAATTCATCAAAACATGTCAAAATGTGAAACTTGTTCATCAAGAAACCAAATATTTAAGATTTGGATTTGAAAAGTTGAAAATTTCTAACTTAGAAAATTTTCTAAGTATAGAAAATTTCTTATTTTTTCTCAACTTTAAGCCAAATTATCACCATGATACAAGATGATTCAAAGGAAGTTCCCAACATGAAAGTTTTATATCTCTATGAATTCTACAACTTTTATTCACACAATTTCTCCTAAATATACTTGGATCTCAATATATAATTTTGTGAATACATGCTCATGAACTAAAATAACTTAGTGAAATTTTGCCCTTGTTAGGCAGGTTTTTGACCTAACTTCATGGCCAATTTTCACCTAGTTCTAAGAAGAATTTTCAAAAGCATTTCAAAGATGGGTTGTAGAGCACATTACAAGCTTTCCAAAATATCCAAGAACTCCTTGAGATCATTCTTAATTATGGATAATCGAAGAGATGAAGTTAGGGTTTTATCACTTTGATTATAGGTCATTTTCATGAAGAACAAGTTTTCAAATTTGCAAATTGGCTGTACAATCTTCACTTTTCAGACCTCAAACTCGTTTGTCACTCCACCATTAATGAATTGCACAAGGTTTCATGCCCTAAAGCCAAGCATTCAATGCATTGTACAAGAAAATAGCCATTTTTGGAAGAAAGGCAACATTGTCATTTTGGAAAAGCATGCTTTTTGCATTTTTATCATTTTCTTGAGCCTTGGACTTGTTCTCTCTACACAAACCAAGTCTCTAAACCTGAACAAAACATGTTTAAAGCATCAAGCCACTCTACAAGATCAGGATCATTCTTTAAGAAGTCACTTCTCACACTTGCTTCAAAAACAAGAAATGTAGCAAGACATGTGATCTTGTACTTCTGAGCAAGCACAAGTCCTCCAACCTTTTAATCTATATAAAGCCATCATTTTGCAACTAAAACCATGCATGCCCAAGCCTTGAAACACCCTAGAAACAGAAGTTGCATACCAAGCCTCCAAACTTGCCATTTCTGACTTGTGAAATGAATCTTCCATTTCACTCGTGCGTTTTCAGGCCTTTTGCTTTCCCAAGCTTCCTCACCTCACAAGTAAACCATCCCACACCCTGAAACATCACTGTAACTCCATCTTCCCCATTGTTGAAGTTCAAAAATAGAGTAACACAGGTGGACTTCTCCAGACCATTCCAGCCACCCTCAAGACAAGCTAAGTATTGCATTAGCTTCCTAGAGGATCAATGAAGCTAACCTGATCATCACAGCATCCTAAAGCAAGCTCATTTTCAAAACACGATTTCCATTTTCAAGGTGAGTTTTCTGTTTTTCTAACTCTTGATACATGCATAGTTAGCTTTCCATTTGTGAATATAGAATGTAGACATCATTACTACGAAGCTGTACATACCCATAGCTTGCATTTATTTGGCTTGAGTTTAGAGAATTTTAAGTTTGAAGTTTCTGAAAAAATTAGGTTAAGAATTAGGGCCAACAAAATTCTCTATGATCTTGGACTTATAGTTTTAGTTATGCACATGGTTAGAATCGTGAAGTAAAATACTTTAATGTTCATGTTATCACTTTCCATTTTTGTTGAGAAATGAAAAAGTTACAGGGGATCCGGCTGGCCAAAGGTTGAAGATGAAGTACAAGGAAAAGCAATGTTTTGTGTTATATATTTGTGTTTTCACTTAGACTAACGGATGTACAGCCACCCCAGTGGTAAGGCAGCGCGCAAAAATTCTCTAGGTCGTGGGTTCGAGCCTTGACGCTGCCTTTTTGCATTTTTTCATATTTTTCCAATCCTTTTTTGCTAGTTTGCAGCGTGGGCCTCTGATTGTTGGGCTTGTTTTTTTTCTTTCTAACTTCCTACCCCTCATTTTCCTTTAGTACCCCTGGCCCAAATATTTTATTTACTTATTTTATTTTTATTTTATTTTATCAAGTATACTTTCTTAATAATAAAATCATAAAAAAATATAACAATGATAAATATTATGTTTTGTTTTATTTTATTTTATTTTCTCATAAAAAATATTTATTTTTATTTAAAGTTATATACTATCTTTTTTTATTAAACTTGTAAATTAAAATAGAATTAGGTTAAATAATTATTTTTCTTCACACCTATTAAATATTTATTTTAACATTTAAAAAGACTAAAATACTTCATAAATACCATGTATTATTTTCAAGACAAAAAATACAAAAATACTTACTTTTTCTCAAAGAAATTTACTCCCCTTTGATAAAATAGAATTAGGGTTTAATCAAAATCCTTTCGAAAAATAATTTTCTTTCTTAAATTAATTTGAGTTTAATCTTGATTCATTTATTAGGTTTAGGTCAAAACTTTTTCCACATAAAAAACCAAACAAAATCTTCTTTGCATTCATACATATTTACATATTTGATTTATCTTGTATATTACTTATTCCAATATTTGTACACATTCAATTTGGTTTTAATAGCTTAATTAGGTTTATTTATTGCAAATCCCCATTCATAAATTGTATCCCCCTCCCCACAAAGTATTGTAATAGCGTAGTAATCTTTAAATTTCGCAATTTATCGCTTTTATATAAAATGCTAGTAATTAGAGTTTGTATGGCAAGATAAAATCAATCAAATAGAAAACCCTAATCCAAGACAAAATCAAGCATGAAAATGACACACTTGCACACAAGACACCCCTAGGGTTATCCCACTTGGTTGCCTTATACAAAATGGCCATATTACGCATGTAAAGTGTCTTAGCAAAAACAAACAAATACAAGATCATAGTCCCTCGATGACGCTATTCAAAGTTGCCTTACAAAATGATCTTAGTCCCTCAAAAAATGCTAAGATAATTTGCAACATTGATAATCATGGATATACGATGACCCACGCCCATCCCGTTTACATCCAAAGATAGGGTTGCTTACCAAATCAATGGTAAGACAACAATGTCAAAGGAAAATAAAATGAACAAGAAAGACATTTGAGTAGGTAGATTACTTTTAGTTACTTGCTCCATTTCAAAACAAATATCCTTGCTATTTTCAAAAAAAAACACACACATTTCCAAACATCTTACAAAATTGAAAACATTTTCAAAAAGACAAACATCTTTGTATACATTCTTACGAACGAGAATCATTACAAATATTGCCTAAACAATGACCTCTTTCACAAAATACTTTCAAAACCACACCAAGCACAATTTCAAACAACAAAAGCAAGTGATCTAGGAAGTAACTAAGAGCCCATGGAAAACCATGGATGAAAAGGGTGCTAACACCTTCCCTTTTCATAAAATACCCCTCGAACTCAAGAAACAATCTCAAAGGTCTTTCCTGTGCTTTTTCACCTTTCCTTATTGGATAAAAGAAAAGTCGGTGGCGACTTCTGCTAACCGCAACATTTGCGATAAAATGCAAAACAATCAAGTCAGTTCTCCCACCGTATCACACAACCCTAATTATGTGAAGCACGACATACTTCACACTCAACATACTAGCAGATAGCTTGCCCTTCCTTGGCCATTGTTTCACTTGTTTAGTCGTGATCTCTTTGCAAATATCATTGTCAGTCACTTCCACTTCAGCTCGTTCTTCCTTATCCTACCCAAAAACCTGTTTATAGTTTCTGGAGAAAATTCCACACACTTTCCTCTAATGGATTTTGAAAGATTTGTTGAAATCTTGACTGGACTGCCCCAGATTTGCTGGACAATACCAAAACAAGCCCCCTTTTTGTTGATGGGAGATTTTTTCAATGGGAGTATCATCCCACTTGAAGTGATTTTTATTCACTGAGAGAGCTTTCGTTCCTCCGAACATTCACTGTTGTGAATTTCTCCGCCGTCAAACAAATAGACATGTGCAAACAACGATACTTAAATAATGCAAAGTTTATGCTTGTCTCGAAGTTTTGAAAAATGCATTTTTTAGCAGAAAACTTTTTTATAAGACAAAATCAACACAAGATTTAGGGCAAAGCCTTACAGGAGTCAGGATACCTTTTGTAACAATATGCTTTCGAACTAAACCATGCTTCAATTAGGACTTTTAAAGGGTTGTAATGTGGCTTGGTTCACGGTTTAAGAAACAAAGGATAAAGGCTCAAAGTATATTTGTACCCACCCACTCTTCGTGATGTTCTCCAATCCTAAACTCAGTTAATTATGTGTCGAACTCTATTCGAGTTTGGAACGACATTTTGGTGATGGTCCACACAAGTTGAATTTTATGGAAGGCAGTCATGATTTTTGCAACATTTTTCATGTTGTTGAGGATTTATAATGACCTCTTTCTTTTGATTCGTTATCCCTAATTTTTGCCCGACTGTTCCTGTTTTCGAGATTACAGTCAGCGAAATGCCCCAACTTTCTTAAGCCTCCTTTTCTCTATCACTGTCTTTTTGGTTCCCAAAGGAATGTTTTTGATGTCATTCGTTGTATTACGAACTGAGAATTTGCGACTTCAATGCGCTTCTTTTGAATTAACTGAGAGAGACTACCCTTCCCCAAGTTTAAATCAAAGGTTTCGATTTGTGTTTAAAACAGAAAACTCCTACTTCTTTGGCTCGAAGGGGTTGACTAGGGATTATCTTCCTTATAACTCCAGTGTTTAGGATTTGAAAGAAACGCCTGTACATCGTCAGCAAGGTCTGTCCAAAAGCATACTGTATGAGATTATTGCATTGTTTCGTCATCCTCCCTCTAAAGGCTTGTAGCTTTTTTGCAAGAGTTAAATGTCATAAATAAAATAGAAAGCATAATTCAAGAATAGTGAAAACGAATGGGTGAATTCAAGACAAACATATGAAATGCATTAATGAAACAGAGTTTGACATTAACAGATAATTGTTTGAATAACAAAAGAAATTACAACTTGAAAATTCAAATGAAACAAAAGTCTCTTAGTTCGAACTTTGTCAATTCAGGTGGAGAACCCTTAGCGGAAGATTTTCATCTCTCCATCTGGCATGAATTCCAGCACTCCTTCGTCAATCAAGTCTTGGATTTTGTTTTTCAAAGCCCAACAGTCATCGGTGTCATGTCCAGGACTATGGGAGTGGTATACACAAAATGCATCGGGGTGATAGCTAGGAGTAGAGGTATTGGGTTTCCGAATAGGATCCCTTAAAGCAAGCAGATTGACCTCCAACAAGCATTTCAATATTAGAGATGATGATATCTCAGTCTCAGAGAAATGTCTTCCAGACGTATTTTTCTTACGCCGATTCCCCATTTGATGCTGGCAAGGTTGTTGCTGGGTTTGTGACCCTGAAGCAAGTTAGGGAGCCTTCCCCTTGTCTTATTGTCTCAAAGGAGGTGGAATGATGACTTGATCTTCAACCCTAGTTGTTTGCCCCACTTGGTTATCTCGAAGCAGTTTGTTGACGAGAACCCTGAGCTCTTCTTGTCTTTGAGCCAAGTCTTGAATGAGAGCCATCTGGCCCACTAGTTGTCCCATCATCTGGATCTTCATTGTTGCCAGCTCAATCTGTAGTTCTTCCAACTGATCATTCCTGACGCTGCCTGGATTCCCTAGGACCATGCCCCTTGTGAGGAGAGCTTTCACTTTTTCTTGCCCCTGGGACAGGTTTAAGAACATTTCTTGAAGTTGAGCATTTTGATCCTGGATATCTTTGACAGTCCTCTCTAGAGCCATCTCTACTGAAATAAATAGTAGGAGAATAAGGAAACCTGAAAAGGAAAACCTGTTATGATACAATGCATGATATGTGGATACATGTTTTCAAGGATCTCTCGGGGTAAACACAAGAAAATGTTAGAGGTTGAACTTTGATCAGCATCTTTGACTGGAGAACTTTGTATCGGTGGATGTCTTTCCACGAGAATCAAGCTCACCATGTCAAGTGGGTCATAGCCCCCGATTCAAGTTGTTGCACTTGATCTTTGACAGCGTTTGTTTAGAGGAAAACCCTCTTGCCTTTTGGTAGATGTCTGGTTCAATGTGACCCTGCATCAAAGACCCTCGAGATCCTTGAAATGGTTATTGAAAATGCTATGGTATGATGTTATGATGTTATGTATCTGTATGCAAAAGTAAGCAAGTGTATATACAGGTAATCATATTCACACAGAGCAAACAAGTCCTTAGGTTTAGGCTTGCATGGGGTTTGTAGGTAAGTACCCTCTTGAAGTTAGTTGGCTCAACCTGTCCTAAAATAGAAACCGGGTTCTAAGGAGCTCAATATCACTGGACTATTTTCCATGTTCATTGTTTTGGTTTAGCCACTTAACTGGAAACCAAAAAATTCCAAGAAAACAATCCTCAATGAGTTTTGTATCGAGTATCTACCAACTTCGGACTGCACCAAAGCTGGTCATCTCACTACCCCTAATAAGGCCAAGACGGTCAAGTAAGGTTCTAAGGGTTCGTTAGTGCTTCATGACATCACTCAGTGGCCCCGTATTCTCTTTGATTAACTCAAAGGCTACCGGTACCCACAAATATGTCACACTAACATAGCTACTGCCTCAACCATATCGGTATACCCCGCACAGTTCCCTCATAGTTTATTGCTACTTACCTAAAAGGTGTCCCCAAATCCGGGTGTAGGATTTAAAGCAAACCCAAACAAGGAACCCAAAAAGTAAAGCAATCAAAGCAATCAAGGTAAGCATGTAAAGGTGATCTAAAAACCCTAAGGTAACCCCACTTTTAGAAAATTATCCCCAGCAGAGTCGCCAGTTCTGTGATACGGTGGGAGAACTGACTTGGTATTTTGCGTTTGTGTTTGCAAATGTTTCGGTTTAGCAACAGTCGCCACCGACTTTTTATTTTATCCTAAGGAAAGGTCAAAAAGCACAGGAAAGACCTTTGACATGTTTTCTTGGATTCAGGGAGTAAATTATAGAAAGGGAAGGTATTAACACCCTTTCTATCCATGGTTATCCATGGGCTCTTAGTTACTTGCTTAGATCACTTTCTTTGCATTTTCAATTGTTTGAAATGGTGCTCTTCAATTGTTTGAAATGGTGCTTTGTGTGTGGTTTTGAGAGATGTTTTGAAAAGAGGCCATCGTTGTGGCAACCTTTGTAATGATTCTTGTTTGAATGTATACAAAGGTGTTTTTGTTTTTTGAAAAGTTTTCAATGTTTGAAAGTAGGGTTTTGAAATTGTGTTGTGAAGTGTGTTTTGAAGATAGCAAGGATGATTTTGCAAGCTTTGATCAAGTAACCAAGAGTTGTCTACCCTATTTTACTCAAAGATCTTTCTTATATTTTTAACCCTTTTAACAGTGTTGCTTCACCATTGTATTTGGTGAACAACCTTGTGTTAGGATGTTAAACGGGACAGGCGCGGGTCATCGTATAGACCATGATAGCAATAGTGTCAAGTATTTTGGCAATTTTCTTGAGGGACTTGATCATTTTGTTTAGGCAACTCAGATAGCGTCATCGAGGGACTATGATCTTTTGTTTTTGTTTTTGTCTTGCCAAAGTACTTGACATGCAACCATGGCCCATTTTTGAAGGCAACAAGTGGATTGAAACCATAGGGGTGCAAGTGTGCATTGTGTTTGTTTTTCATGCATTTATCTTGTATTAGGTCATCTAGCGATTGATTTTGAATCTTCGCATACAAACCCTAATTACTATACAGTATATTGAAAGCGATAAATTGCGGGAATTTTAAAGTCTAAGTTATTACAAATAAGTATCCGGGGATGGGGGTACAAATTTTTACAAATGGGGATGAGTCTTATCAGAATAGTAATGTCCAAGTATATATTACAACCAAATCGATATGTCACATTCTCAATTATAACAAGGTATAAGATAATAAAAAATCAAAGAAAATATGAGATGCGTATATTTATTTACAAATGCTCAAATAAAAATTAACCTAATTAAAGACTTAAGTATTTATTACTATTTTTTTTGTATTTTTGTGGATTATATAGACAAAGAGTTTTAAAGAAAAGAAAAATCATTTTAAATTGAAGTTCCATTATTTATGTATTTTTTTGTTTTATTAAATGAAAACAAGATTAATTAAATTAAACTAAACTATATTTTTTTTGGTATTTTAATGATATTAATCAAGATTAATAAAGAGATAATTATCTCAAAAAAGAAAATGAACATAATTTAATTAGGGTGATTAACTAAAAAAAACTAATTAAGATTAGGTAGCAAAATTTGTTAAGTTAATGAAAAGATTATTTTTTAGGAAATCAAGCTTTAAATGGGTTTAGGCCCAAAATAAAAAGGAACAAGATTCAGGGGAGAGGGTATGCGCCAGAAATGTGTTTGGGCTTTATGTTTTGGTTTTGGAGGAGGCCCATGTGGATGTTGGAATGAGTTTTATTAGGGTTGGAGTTTTGTACATTCAGAACCTAGGGTTTACAGTTTAATGGCGCCGCTCCTTTCTTCTTCATCTCTCATCTTCCCTCTCAAATCTCATTAGCAACTGATTCGTCCTCCAAGCTTCAGGTCGCCAAAGCGTTGCTTCCGTCCTCTCCTCTCCACGACGGCGCAAAGCGGTGGTTTGAAAGGTATACCTTTTTTGTCTTGTTATGATTCTTTAGGTTTTTTCCAGTTTACATGTTTGATTCTCTTGGATATTTATGTTTTGCCATGTTTGATCTTTGATATTTCATGCATGAGATGTAGGAAAATTGAGGGAAAAGAAAACAATACCTTTGGGGTTTCGCTTCTGGAGAGTGGATGGTGGAGAGAGGGCTTGGAACGGTGGTGCTCTTGGTGGCTGGAGAAGGAGGACCGTGACGATTGCACGCTGGTATTTTGTATCTTTTCATTGTTTAATGATGATATTATTTCTGAAAACCCTTGAATATTTGTTTATGATTCTCTCTTCTTCTTTGAGTGTTGGATATTTTGTATCAATGATGATAACTTTCTGAGATTTATTCTTACTTATGAATTCTTGACAATGATGAACTTGTTTATTCTGATTTTGAGTTGACTCTCTTCCTTTCTTTGGTTTTGTCAATGATGATTGTGTTCTGAGATTGACTGTTGTTGTTGCTTGGTGATGATGAGCTTGTTCTGAAAAATAGCTTCTGAATCTAGTTTGATGATAATGAACTTTGCTTATTTTTTGTTGATTCGATGAAACTAAACTGTGTTTGCGGTTTTGGAAACATGCTTGAGTGTTTGTTTCATGTTTTGGAAATTGCAGATTTGCTTTGGGTTTGTAAGTTTTACTTGCAGGTTTTTTATTGTTTGAGCTTGTAGTTGGGCCTGAGTACTTGTAATGCAGGCTTGAGGAGTTTTGCAGACTGGTAATGCAGGTCTGCAAACTTTGGCTTGCTTGATGTTCAGGCAAGTTTGTTGTTTACAGATTGGGAAGTTTGCTATGTGGAGAAGGAAGGCTTGCTGTCTTTGTTTTGACAGGTTTGAGTGGTTTGGATTTTTGATAGCAGTTTTTACAGGTGGTTGAGTTTGGTTTTGAAAGCAGGCTTGAAGGCTTGTGAGTTTTTG
This sequence comes from Vicia faba, assembly GCA_948472305.1. Lineage (NCBI taxonomy): Eukaryota > Viridiplantae > Streptophyta > Magnoliopsida > Fabales > Fabaceae > Vicia > Vicia faba. The sequence goes on along the minus strand of OX451736.1, from coordinate 1,266,294,619 downwards.
CAGGTTATGCAATTTGTTTGTGTTTTTCTGATTTGGAAGCAGGTTCTATGGTAAGTCTAGGCAGGCTTGCTGTTAGTTTGCTTGCTTCTGGTATTGTTAGAAGAAGGCTTCAGTTGGAGGCAGGCTTGGTGTGTTTTGATAACTTGCAGTTCTTGTCCCTGCAGTTTGATGAGTTTAGGCAGGTTTGGTAACTTGCAGTTCTTGTCCCTGCAGTTTGATGAGTTTAGGCAGGTTTGGTAACTTGCAGTGTTTTAGGCAAGTTTGAATTGAGTTGCAGTTTGTGGCTGATTTGCAAGTTTTGAGTTTGTAAGTTTTACTTGCAGGTTAAAACAGGTTGGAGGTTTGTTTGTTATGCAGTTCTGCTCTCTCCTCCTTGACTGTTTACAGTCTTGTTCTCTTATATCTTTTAAGCCTGCCAAAACTGCAAACCTTTTTTCTGATTCTCTCTTTCTCTCTCCATAAAAGCATTTTAAATTGCTTAACGTATTTTTTCCTGAAAAGCTAGTTGGCCAGAATATGATGATGAGTTTGACAAGCCTTCTTGCTTGTATCTTGGTTTATCTCTGCATTCTGTACTTGTTTCCATATTTCCTGCATTGTTCTTTTTGACAGCTTTGCAACTTTCTTGGACAACTTTTTCTATTTTGACAGCTTTGCAACTTGGTTTGCTTTGTGACAGTTTTGCAACTTAGTTTGCTTTGTGACAGTTTTGCAACTTAGTTTGCTTTGTGACAGTTTTGCAACTTAGTTTGTTTTGCCTTGCTGCCTTATATCTTTGCATTTTGAAATAATTGTATGCTTGAAAATTATTTTTACTTTCCTCTTTGTGAACCAAGAAGAGAAATCTTCTTGTGATTTGCAAAGAGGACAAGTAAAACATGATGAACCCAAAAACAATCTGATTCCGGCCAACAAGCTTTAATGATGACTTTATATTTATCTGCTTGAAAATGTTTTTTTAGTTTAACTGCACTGATTCCTTTTTTCTTCTGTCCTTTGCAGGTAAGTACCAGTTGAATAATGGAGGATGCAGTAAAAGTAGAAGATTTCAAGAGATTTAGGCTTTAGATTTATTTTCTTTTCATTTATTGTAATAAATATTATTGTAAACACTGTAAATTATAAATTTACAGTATTCGAACAAAATTTGTAACAATATTTGAAGTAAATAAATAAACAAAGTCTTTGTCAAATACAAATTCTCTACTGTCAAATATTCCATTCTTTCCTTGTACTGTCTATTTAATTATTTAAGTCTCTTAAATTAAAATAACTGGAAATGTATCCTGTGATACGGTGGGAGAACTGACTTGAGGTTTTGCGTTTGTTTTCACAAATGTTTCGGTTTAGCAAGAGTCGCCACCGACTTTTTATTTTATCTTAAGGAAAGGTTAAAAAGCACAGCAATAACCTTTGAGATGTTTTCTTGGGTTCGGGGAGTAGATTATAGAAAGGGAAGGTATTAGCACCCTTTCTATCCATGGTTATCCATGGGCTCTTAGTTACTTGCTTAGATCACTTGCCTTTGCTTTTCAATTGTTTGAAATGGTGCTTTGTGTGTGTGGTTTTGAAAATGTTTTGAAAAAGATGCATTGTCTAGGCAACCCTTGTAACAATTCTTTACTCGAATGTTTTACAAAAGGTGTTTGTCTTTTTGAAAAGATGTTTCAAGGTTTTGAAAGTTGTGTTGTGGAGTGTGTTTTGAAAGTAGGCAAGTGTGTTTTGCAAGTTTGATCAAGTAACTAAGAGTTGTCTACCCCTAAATTTACTCAAAGATCTTTCCTATGTTTTAACCCTTTTAACAGTATCGTTCCACCATTGTATTTGGTGGACAATCTTGTGTTAGGATGTTAACGGGACGGGCGCGGGTCATCGTTTAGACCATGAATGCAATAGTGCCAAGTGTCTTTGGCAATTTTTCCTTTAAGGGACTTGATCATTTTTAGGCAACTTGAGAAAGCGTCATCGAGGGACTGTGATCATTTGATTTATTTTTGTTTTGCCAAAGAAACTCAACATGCAACATGGCCCATTTTTGAAGGCAACAAGTGGAGTAACCCTAAGGGTGTAAGTGTGATTGGTGTTGTCCATTTTCATGCTTTTTTGTCTTTGAATTAGGTCAAGCTATTTGTTATTTGATTTTTGCATACTAACCCTAGGTCTATCATGGCATAATTAGAAAGCTTTTAAATGCGGAATTTTAAAGTCCTAGATTATTACATCATGATTATGGGGATGGGGGTACAAATGTTTGAATGGGGGTATTTGACAATAAATTTAAATCTAGGCTATTACATCCATATCGAATATACAAGTATTTAAATGTACGATATTTACAATGTAAATAAATATCAAAATGCAATGTATTATGCACAAAAATGGTTCTTTATGTATGTAAAAGTATTTTTCAATGTAAAATATAAATAAAAATAAAAAGGTTAATTTTTGATATTTTTATGGTCTTTAGGGCAAAACCCTAGTTTTCTAAATAAATAATATTTATTTATTAACATTATACAATAATATATATTAATTTATACAAAAGAATAAAAAAGAAGTATATTGTAAAAAGTATTTTTGATGTCAAATATTAATAAAAATAGAAATGTATTATTTTCATATTTTTGTCCTAAATATTTAATAAAATATGTATAAGTATTTATATTATATATTAAATATACTAAATATATACAAAAATGAAATATTAATTATTTACAAAAAAAGTATCTTTTTAGAAAATGTTTCCAAAATGTAAATAAAAAAAAATAACTAAAAAACATATTTTTTTTGTATTATTTTCTAGGGTTTTGAATAAAAAGTATATATATTTATTTACATGTATAAGCTAAATAAAACAAATAAATGTTAAATAAATGCAAAAATGGGTGAAAAAATATTTTTTATATTTTTTATATTTGAGCAAAAATAATAAGTCAGAAGAAAAAAATAAAAAGTCAAAAATGAATAAAATATCACACAATGGCCCAGGGGGTGTAAATGGAAAATGAGGGTGCAAACAGCAAGCTGACTCAGGCCCAGCCCAAGCCAGCTTTGTCTTCAACCTTCAGCAACATTCAAACAGAAAAACACGCGTTTCTTCTTGCCTAACACAGATCCTGATTCCTTGACTTTTAACAAAAACTCACAACACAAATATTGTAGAGCATCAAGTCACGATTTCAAACATATAAAAAAGTTGTCCTAACTCTCAGAAACGAGGGAGAATTTCTTCATCCCCAATTTCTGACCTAAGTTTCCTTCCATGTTCAGGTCCAAAATTCTCATAGCACACACAATATAAATGAAAAGTAACTACATGGATGGCTTCAGGGCTATGAGTAGGACATGCTTTCTTCACAAACTTAAGCCTAACTATGCCTGGATAGAGAGATAGAAGTTCATATTTATACCTGTTCAGCTTGAATCGTGTACAACAATGTGGCCACCTTCAATGGAGTTTGAGGATTTGTACAGCTTGCCTGAGGTCCAAGGAACCTTCTCCAACACCTAGCTTGCTTTGAACCTGCCTGTGTCGAGCTATAGAAGTCAACCTGCACAGCTGAAATGTGAAAATGGTGAACTTGGTTAGGGGTGTTACAGTCTGTGTTGAGGGCTTGGGATAGTTCCAATGGATGGTAGGGAATGTGTTTGAAGTGGTTTTAGCCAAAGTGCACGAGTGGATTGAGCTGGCCAAGTCAAACTGCAGTAGGTACCCTGTTTTGCAACAAAACTGTGATTTTGTGAATGAGGAGGGATCAAGGGTAGTTTGGTCGTGCTTTAGGCTTAGTTTTGTGTATGGAAAAGGTGTACAAAGTTTTTTCTTGGATGTCTTGACAGGAGATGCAAGTTCTGGTCCTTTTGCAAAGTTTCCTCTAAGATAAGTAAGAAAATGCAAGTTTCTATACAGGCCTGTCCAATGCCCTAAACTATGCTGCACCACTTCTTCTTGATCAGAGTGATTTGTGTACAAATGCTATCTTCAAAGATCTGGCCCATGCCTCTTGGATTTGTTATTTGACATAAAGTGCATCTTTTCCAAAATGGCAAAATTGCTTTTTCTACTTAAGGATTGATTTTGTGTGTATTGTCCAAATGAACAAAATAACACTCTAACACAAAGGATATGCATTTAATTATTGAGTATGAAGAGGTTTAGAGGCCTGTAATCTAGGTTGTACAAGCTGACTTGAAAAATGCCAATGTATGAACATGCATTTGGTTATGAACAAAAGTGACTTTTGCCCAACTTTGCCAATTCGATTCTCCCTAACCACAAGGGTGTTTGATGAGTTCTTGGACAATTTGGAAAGCTTGGAATGTGTACTACAATCCATCTTTGTAATGAAAATTTAAATTCAAAGTGGAAGCATGTGAAAAGTGGCCATGAAGTTGGACAAAAATCCTGCCTAGAATAGGTCAAAAATTTTCTAAGTTAAGAATGTTTTGCACCCTTATTCCAAAAATCATAACTTGAGCTACAAGCTTCTTTTGAGGAAACTTTGTGAATAAAAGTTGTAGATTTTGCAATGGAATACAACTTTCATGTTTTGAGTTTTGCTTGAATCCAATTGTATCTTGATGAAAAAATAGGACAAAGTTAGGAAAAAATAAGGAAGTTTCATAACTTAGAAAAATTCTAAGTTATGAAATTTTCTCATTCTAAACCCTAATTTGCAATTTTGGGTTTCTTGATGAACAAGTTTCATAATTTAACATGTCTTGATGAAAAATGAATCTTGGCACTTGATTTTGACCAAAAAGTCAAAGTTTGACTTTTCAGTATATAATCAAATTTTGATCAGTTGACTGGAAAATTCATCTGTCAATCTTGTGCACTTGGGATCTTTTGAACTTGTTGAATGGATCAAGACAATTCCATTGAGTTCTTGAGTCCATATGTGAGCTTGGTTTGCCATTGGTTAGGTCAAACAGTCAAAAATTGCCTTTGTGCAGTCAAAACCCTAAAAATGACCATTTTGCCCTTTTGGTGATCTGATCAAATTTCTTGGGGAATTGTGATCCAAACTTGACCAAATGGTTCATATGAGTTCATAATGTTGATGTGGGTCAAATTTCATGAGGTTTGACTATCAATTGGGCACAGTTGACTTTTTCCCCAATACAGCTAATTTCTAGGTCAACTGTCCAATTGACTGGGCAAAGATTGGAATCAAGACTTGAAACTTGGCATGGATAAACTTGTGAGTCCAACATGAAGCATGAAATTCACTTTGGGCCTTTTAGGTCAAAACATCTTTGTGCAAACTCAAACCCTATTTTGGGTCAACAGTGCAAGGAGGAGTCTCGAGCAGAGCAAACCCTAATTTGATCTTGAGCTCCCAGGGTCTTGTGGTGAGAAAATGTTGATGAAATGAGAGGGCAAATTTTGGGGTACAACATATCCCAATAACTTTAACCCAGATGAAATAAATAATCAACAAACTTTGTTGTCTCGCAACCTTGCATTAACCACAGTACGCCTGGCATTCCAATTAATCATATGTTTTGTACAGTTAAACAAACAAGCATTCCATACACTTTTCACTTCACCGATCAAACCAATGCCTCAAAGTTTCAATCAAAAGCCTCAACTCCTATCCCAGATATTTAGGTTTTGAGAAACAACCAGTAATCTCGAATAAGCGTAAAAATAATGTAATAGTCAATTGAAATACTGTGGATTCAATTTCTTCTGAGAGATGCGAGTGCAAACCCTAATCTTGGATTACTGTCAAAGAAAAGTCTACTTGATCAATTCCTGAGCCAATCTCAACCCAATCAATGGAAACCCTAATTCTGGACTTGTTGTCAAATAAAAGTCTGTTTGATCAATTCAAAATCAATCGAAACCCTAATTCTGGATTGACTGATAAAGAAAAGTCTGTTTGACCGATTCTTGAGTCAACTTTAACAAAATCAATGGAAACCCTAATTCTGGATTGACTGATAAAGAAAAGTCTGTTTGACCGATTCTTGAGCCAATCTTGAAAAGTCAGGGAAAACCCTGAAGTTGTGATTTCTTGTGAAAAAGGGAGGGCAAATTTTGGGGTACAACACACTCTATTGTACCCCAAAATTTTCCCTCCCATATTTCTCAACACATGGCAAGTGAGGTCCCCAAATTGCTCAAGGAAGTTCAAGAGTTGACCAGACAGACTCTCTCATAAGGCAGTATACGTCAAATTAGGATTTCCATCTTCATCAAGATGTGTGAACCGCAAAGGACTCAAATGCTCACCATTGTCCTAATATGTTCTCAAGATCATCCATGTCAAGTTCCAAGCCTTGCAGAAGAAGTTTACTCAGTCAATTGCTCAAATGCCTAAAAATCAACTGTACTAGGTCAAAAGTCAACTGTGGCCCACATACAGTCAAACTTCAAGACTTTTGGTCAACATCCTTATTTTGAAGTATTATTCATCATTTTATCAAGGGTTGATCAGGATTCCTCAAGGATTGCTCATAATTCATCAAAACCCAAAAGTTGCTAAATTAGGGTTTTGTAGGAAAAGTCAACTCAACTTTGACCAAGCATAACTTTCTCATACTTTATCAGAAATGACCCATCCAAAGCTAATTTTGAATAGGATGCAATTATCTACAATTCATATTCATATCTCAAGTTTATAATATGCACTCACAAAAAGATATGAATTTTGACATTATAGGTCCTTTTGAAAAGTCAACAAAAACACCTTTTGGGTCAAAGCTTCATACATGAACATGGAAGACTCAATTGAGATGAGACCAAAAGATTTGTTTAGAGGACATCCTAAGCCTTCTAAAAAGTCCAAGAAAACCTCTCTAGGGTCAAAATTGAGAGAGTTAAGCATTGGCCAAGTTGACCATTTTTGCAAAATTGCCAAAAGTCAAATGTGCTCAAATTTGCATTTTTTGCTAAATGGGCCCAGCTTTTTATGCCTACACCTCAATTATAATGTTTTCCACGACTCAAATGTTCACTCACTCATATTGTGCTTCATTTTTCAATTTATTTTGATTTTTTATTAATTAAAAAGTTAATTAAATCAAATAAATGATGAAAATTAACAAAGATATGATTTGATTTGTTTTTTTGACAGATTGGCAACCAAGATATGCTGAGTTTACATGATGAAATTGAATCAAGCATAATTGGTACAAAAAGAGCATGATTGGCATGAAAGTAGAAAGATATGATATGGCTTAAAAATCAAATATTCCATTCATGAATTCTCAATATTGGATCTAAGTTTGTTAACCTAATTCATTCTAGGTTATATAATGAAGCTTTCCAGATCAAAAAGCAGAGGTTAAAGGTAGTGTAAAGGACAAAACAAAGCTTGAAAATATCCAATAAAAGTGTGAGATGAATCTCCTTCCACAGACCAATTCAAGGTGTGCTGAGGTTCCCAATCGCTTGCTAGACAACTCAGAAAGCTAATAACATCCTTTGCAAGCTTCAAAACACCCAGAAACACGTGTAACGCCTCCCACGGTTTGACACATTTTTGTAATTCGATTATTGAAATTTATGCATCATTAACACTTTTGATTGTTATATTCATGTTTGTCATCATGTTTGCAAGCTAACCATGCCATTTAATTGCATTTTTGATGCCTGTATGTGATATTGCCATTGCTAGAGTTTTATGTTCTTGTTTAGGCGTTTTTTGTACAGGAAAAATTAGGCCTTGATTCTGGTACCATGATGCTCATGAGGATGAGACGAGTTGATTGGTACCCTTACCTTTCATTTATATTGCTTGTACAGGATTTTGGAATGTTACAGGTCTGTAGTTACACACAAATGTCCGTAGGTAAAAGTGTTCTACCTAAAATGACAGGACGGTGAAGGAGATGATGGCGTGGCAGCATATGGCTGACCCGTTTGAATTTTTGCGCATTTTCTGAATATATTATTTGTTCTACTTATATTGTTTTGTTTCTATTATATGAACAAATAAAACGCGTAACACATCTGGCAAGGGATTAATGGAAGCGAGTATAAGGACTTGGGTTCGATCCCCAGGTCCCAGCGTTTTCATTTGTATTATTTTCAGATAATAGATCTAACGCATCTTTCATCATGAGGCTCACCATGCTCCATCAACATCCAACCATCAGATTCATCAGCAAACTAGATCTAACGTGTCGGCATTGAAGGTCCACCATACTCCTCAAGTCAACGCCCATGCCAGATCCAACGCTGACCAGGCTTAATGCTTATTTGGGCCAAGAAAATGAGATTTACACCCCCCGAGCATGCTATTCAACACAGGCCCATCTCTTCACTTTTTTTTATAATTCTTTTACTATTTAATTTTAATTGTTTTAATTAACAAAATTAATCACTTTTTTTTTACAAAAATCACAAAATCAAGAATTCACAAAATTAGAATTAGGTTTTTGTTATCAAATTTAATTTAATTTAGTTTAATTTAACTTAGGGAAATTTTAACTTGTTTTTATAATTAAAACCAATTAGAAAAATTAGGTTTAAGTTCTTGATTTAATTCTTTTATTTTTTTTACAAACAAAAAATACAAAATAGGTTGTTTAGAATTAATTAATTAATTTTCAAAAATTAATATTAATTAGAATTTTGGATTTTCTTTTAACGCAATTATTCATTATTTTCTCAAATAACGAAACATGACAAAGAACATTTGTTTCTTTAATCAATCGCAAATAGGATTAATCAAATGGTCAAAACCCTAATCGCCTCACATTTAATTCTCCGCGCGCTTATTTTATTTTTCCATTATTTTGTAACTGTTCCGAGGATGTAATAGTTAACTAGGGTTTTTACTTATCGCTTTTCCCCGATTTTTTAGTTATGTAATTAATCCCCCTCCCCGAAGCCTTGTAATAGTTAGGTTTATTTTCTCGCACTTTTAAAATTCCTGCAAATATTTAACTGTCTAGATGTATGCTAATAGGATTGTATGGCAAGAATGCATGACAAAATTAAAATGGTTAGAAAACCCTAATGTGCAAAGATAAATAACTGAAACAAATCTCTTGCACATATTCACTCTTAGGGTATACTCTCACTTCGGTTGCCTTAGGTAAACGATCATTAAGCATAGGGTGTCTTAGTGGTTGCCCTCCTGTCTAAAAATGATCAAATGTCCCATTCGAAATGTTGCCTCAAAAATGTTGCCTCAAAAATGTTACCTCGGAAATGTTGCCTCGAATAAGATCTTAAGACTATAGGGTTATTACTAAGGTATCCTAATATTGCTTTAGTGACCGTACGTCCCTTTCAAATTAACCCTTACAACTCCAACGACGGTGCTACCTATTTCTCAATAATAGGATAACGCTGTCTAAAGGAAACAAGAATAAAAACGATCTTTTTTCGAGTAGGTAGATGCTAGTAGGTACTTGCTCAAATCAAAACTTTTCAGACTTACACTTTTCAAACAAATTCTCAAAACAACTTCATCACACCTTCGAGGACTGATACAAGGGTTATCACGAAGTAAGAAAATTTCAAAGCAAGCACAAACACAAGCAATTTAAAAAAAAAAAAGAGCAAGTACCTAAGAGCCCATGGAAAACCATGGATAGAAAGGGTGCTAACACCTTCCCTTTCTATAATCTACCCCCCGTACTTAGAATATCTTGAAAAAAGGTTTTTTCTGTTCTTTTTCCTTTTCCATGATTGGATGAAATAAAAGTCGGTGGCGACTCTTGCTTACCGCGACATTTTGCAAACACAAAATGCAAAATGCAAACCAGTATTAACAGTCGGTTCTGCCACCGTATCACAGAACTGGCGACTTTGCTGGGAATTTATAAGTGGGGTATACCTTAGGATCTAGGTCATTTAAACTGCTTCTCTTGATTGCTTTGATTGCTTTATTTTTGAGGGTTTTGTTTGGGGTTACTATAGATCCTACACCCGGATCTAGGGAATACCTTTTAGGTAAGTAGAAATAGATTGTGAGGGAACTGTACAGCGTAGACCGATATGGTTGAAGCAGTAGCTACGTTGGTGTGCCACTTTGGTTGGTATTGGTATCCCTTATGGTGAAACGAGGAAAATAAGGGGCCGCTGCATGGTGTCGTGAAGCATTAACTAACCTTAGAACCTTTAATTTCCCAACTTGGCCATTAGAAAGTAGCGAGATAGCCGGCCTCGGTGTAGAGCTGAGAACTGGTTGATACTCGATGCTACACTCATTGAGATCATAATTTCGGAATATTTCGGTCGTAAGAAAATATTGCGTGAGCTGAAACCATGACCGATAAAGGATGGTCGGTGATATTGAGATCCTCTAGAACTCGGTTACTATTCTAGGACAAGTTTGAAACCAACTTAACTTCAAGACGGTATTACCTTTGACCTCATGCAAGCCTTAAACCTAAGGGCTTTGTGCGATTTGACTGTGTTTGTAATGCCTGTGTTTGTTGTACCTGTGGTTTATCATGACATCATGCATCATAACATTGCATTCATGCTTCATTACACTAACCATTTCAAAGACCTAGGGGATTTATCTTTGTTCTGTTTTGCAGACCATGGCTTCCGTGCATAGAAATACTATCTGAATCAACTTTGTGCAGATATCTTCCCAACTCAAAGAGATAGTATCAAGAGTTTCTGAAACTTCTACTTTTATTAAGAGACACGGTCAACTTCTCAGCCTGGTTACTTCAAACCTTGATGAACAGATGATGAGCGTACTTTTTCAGTTCTTCGATTCCAAGCATCACTGCTTCACCTTTCCAGATTATCAGTTGGTACCCACCTTGGAAGAATTCTCTCAGCTATTGGGCATATCCATTCTTGAACAGGTACCCTTCACAGGTATAGAAGAAGTTCCTAAGCCAGAAGTTATTGCCTCAGCTTTGCATTTGAAACGGGCCGACGTGGTATCTAATTGGAAAACTCGAAGCTGAGTCGAGGGTTTTCTAGCCAAATTTATGATAGACAAGGCTCAACTATTTTGGGATGATATGGATTTTCAGGATTTTGAGGATGTCTTGGCTCTTATTATCTATGGTTTTTCAGTTCTCTTCCCTAATCCGGACTCCGTCGTAGATGTGAATGCTATCAAGATTTTCCTTTCTTGCAACCCTGTGCCTACCTTGCTTGGAGATATTTTACACGCTCTCCATACTCGTACCATGAAGAGAAGAGGGACTCTTATGTGCTGCATGCCTTTGCTGTCAAGGTGGTTTATTTCTCACCTCCCTAAGTCTGTACTAAAGAACGAAGAAGGTTTGGGTTGGTCGCACAGGATAATGTCACTCGCTCATACGTATATTCTTTGGTGTTCCCAAGCTATGGAAGACATTTCTATTATTGACCGCCGTGGGGAGTACCCTAATGTCCCATTACTTGGTATCAGAGGGGATAACTTACAATCCTTGTCTAGCTTTGCGACAATTTGGTCATGCTCGAAGGGATGGTCCCCATGAGTTACTTATTGAGGGCATTGTATTCAACTATGAGGATGATGTTAAAGAGTATCGTCGGAGGTTTATACGAGCTTGGGGCATGGTAAACAGATCTGACCCCAAAGATTTGGGACCAAAGACTTCCATTCCTATGCAGCCTTACCTCCAATGGGTACGATCTCGAGCCCAGAAGCTTATGATGCTTTATGTGGCTGTGTTACCAGTGATTTTGGAGCCCACTACTGAAGAAGGCATTCCTTACACGGTTCTTTATCCTTACATGCATGCTGATCTTGGGGAGTTATAGAGGTATTGGATTCAACTGAAGAATGAGCGGGATACTTACAAGGAACAATTCCATGAGCCAGAGAGGAAGGTTGTAAAGCTCACCAGGCAGCTCCAGGAAGAAAGAGTGCTCAATAATTATATCCGCACAAAGAGAAAGCGTCCATGGGACTTTTGATTTTTCTTTTCTAGTTTTAGATTTATTTTATTTACTTATTTTGTAACTCCTTAAAGGCGTGTTGAACCTTCAAATTTAAGCTAATAAAGTTTTTGTTTATTTTGGTTTGCAAATTTAAATTTCCCGAAGTCTTTGAAATCATTACATGTGCATCCCATTATCATACACATCATTACATGTACCACTACAGGTTTCTCATCTTCTTCGCTGTTTATTTCAGCAGAAATGTCTTCCGATCAAGCCATCAAAGATCTTCAGACACAGAACGCCCAGTTCCAACAGATGTTCATAAGTCTGGCTAAAGGGCGAGAGGATCTGAAAACCCTCATTCTGAAAGAAAAGAAGAAGAAGAAGAAGAAGAAGAAGAAGAAGAAGAAGACTGGTATTCTGAACATGGGCAGAAGATTTGGAGAAAGGTTGAAGCATCAAACTGATCTGACCTCTTCATCCAAGGAAGGGGAGAACCAAGAAGGGGAAAAGGACCCTAGTCCTGCAGTCTCTGAAGACGACACAGATTACAATGATGAGTAATATCCTCCTGCGGAGGATAGATATAAGCAGTTGAAAGATCGTCTGAGTTCCATGGAAGTTCAGAGGATACCTGGTCTGGATTTCGAGGAATTGGGTCTGGTATCGGGAGTGGTCATCCCTCAGAAGTTCAAAGCTCCAGTTTTTTCCAAGTATGATGGGGTGTCCTGCCCAAAACTCCATCTCCGTTCTTATGTCAGGAAGATCCAACCCCACACAGCTGATAGAAATTTGTGGGTGCACTTATTTCAAGATAGTTTGTCAGGGACTCAACTTGAATGGTTCTATCAGCTGGAGGGAGCCAATGTCCGAAACTGGGAAGATCTTGCTGCTGCTTTCTACAAGCAGTATCAGTATAATGCCGACCTTGCTCCAACTTGTACTCAACTCCAGAGTATGTCCATGGGTGCAGGTGAAGGTTTTAAAAATTATGCTAAAATATGGAGAGACTTGGATGGAAGAGTCCAACCCCCGTTGTTTGATAGGGAGTTGGTTGATATGTTTCTTGGTACACTGTCTGGTCCGTTCTTCAATCACTTAATCGACAGCTCGTCATCTGGCTTCACCGAGCTGATTTTAACTGGAGAAAGAGTAGAAGCTGGAATTCGAAGTGGTAAAATACAAAAGGATGTCTCCTCGAGTTCAACTAAGAAGCCTTTCGCTGGCAAGAAGGAAGCTAGTGCAGTCTATAGCCCGAGGGGCCAAAGAAGATTTGAACACCATCAAACGGTAAATGCTGTAGTGATACCAAGACCCGCAGTTGCTCCACAATGCAACAATCAACAAAGGGTGGAAAGACCACAACGACAGTTTACCCGCATCAGCATGACTTTGGCTGAAGTTCTGCCACATCTATTAAAATCCAACTTGGCAACCTTGAGAGAGGCTCCCAAGAATCCAAACACTACATCTCCCAGATACAACCCCAATGCACGGTGCGCCAACCATTCTGAGAGTCCTGGCCACGATACAAATGATTGTTGGGCTCTGAGAAACAAAGTACAAGACTTGCTCGAAGCCAAGGAGATAGAGTTCGATGCTCCAGAAAATTCAAATTTTATAACTTCTCCCATGCCCAAACATGGCCGTGGAGTTAATGTTGTTGACACTGATTTGTTTGTGACCTCGGTTGAAGAAATTGTCACTCCTCTTATGACTGTTAAGAAGAATTTGTTCTTGGATGGTTTATTTCCGGGATGTGGTAAAGGTTGCCACATGTGTTCGTTTCTACCTTCTGGTTGCCATTTGTTGAAGTCAGGTGTTCAGCACCTGATGGATAATAAAGAGATTTTGTTCGAGAATACTGTGATCCCTGTTGTTCCTGTTGAAGATATTGCTATTATAACCATTTCCGCCAATCCTTCCAAGGTTTCCTCGAGAAGACCTGTTAGGATTACACCTGTTCAAAGAATTGCTCCGCTAATAATCATTGTTCCTGGTCCCATCTGTGATGCGGTGGGAGAACTGACTTGAGGTTTTGCGTTTTTCATTCGCAAATGTTTCGGTTTAGCAAGAGTCGCCACCGACTTTTTATTTTATCCAAAGGAAAGGTCAAAAAGTACAGGAAAGACCTTAGAGATTGTTTTTGGGTTCGGGGGGTAGATTATGAAAAGGGAAGGTGTTAGCACCCTTTTCATCCATGGTTTTCCATGGGCTCTTAGTTACTTGTTTTAGATCACTTGCTTTTGCTTTTCAATTGTTTGAAATGGTGCTTTGTGTGTGGTTTTGAAAGTATTTTGAAAAGAGGCCTTTGTTTAGGCAACCTTTGTAATGATTCTTGTTTGAATGTATACAAAGGTGTTTGTCTTTTGAAAAATGTTTCAATATTTGAAAGTTTGTTGGGAAATTATTTTGAAATTGTGTGATAGTTTGAAAATAGCAAGGATGTTTACAAGTTTGATCAAGTAACTAGGAGCATCTACCTACCTACTCAAAACTCTTTCCTACACATTTTTAACCCTTTGACATTGTTGTTTTACCATTGCATTTGGTAAACAAACTTGTGTTTGGATGTTAAACCGGACAGGCGTGGGTCATCGTATGGCCATGATAACAATGTTGCCAAGTATCTTAGCAAGTTTTTTGAGGGTCTAGATCATTTTTGTATAGGCAACCAAGATAACGTCATCGAGGGACTATGATCTTTTGTTTTTGATTGATTTTGCCAAGATACCTAGCATGCATACCATGGCCATGTTTTTAAGTCAACAAGTGGATGAAACCCTAGGGATGCTTGTGTGCATTGTGTTATCATTTTCATGTATTTTTGTCTTGTATTAGTCATGCTATTTGTTTGATTTTGGTTTTTTGCATACAAACCCTAATCTTACTATCATGCATATTTGAAAGCAATAAAATGCGAAAAATAAATCTAAGCTATTACAACATTGATATGGGGAGGGGGATACAAGTTTGAATAGGGGGATATTGCTCAAAAATAAAGCCCTAAAACTATTACAACCATATTGAATTTATTTGTACAAATAAATAAATAAGCAAATATTTAAATATGCAAATAAATGTAAATATGCAAAATGATTTTTGTATTTATTTTATGTATGTAAAAATAAGTTATTTAATGTCCTAAAAATAAGGGAAAATAAAAAGATTATTTTTGAAAGGGTAGAAACCCTAGTTTTTGTTTTAAGAAAATATATATATATATATATATATATATATATATATATATATATATATATATATATATATATATATATATATATATATATATATATATATATATATATATATATATATATATATATATATATATATATATATATATATATATATATATATATATATATATTATATTATTTATTTATGTACAAAGAAAATAAATAAAAATATTCACAAAAATATTAAAAAATAAAATATGTGAGAAAATATTATTTTATATGTATAAATAATAAAAATAAAAATATATGATATTTTTGTATTATTTATAAATTTATTTTAAGAAAATAAAAGTATATATTATTTAATAAACTATTTCTATGTCCAAAAAATAATAAAAATAATAAAATAAAATGTGAAAAATTAAGAGAATATTTTTTGGGATTTTAAACATTTAGAAAAATAAATAAAAAGTCAGAAATGTAAAAGAAATAAAAAATATACAAAAATAATCAAATGGGCCAAGGGGGTGCAGAAAGCAAGCTAGGGGGTGCAAAAAGTCAAAAGAACCAAGCCCAGCCCAAAGTCTCTTCATCCCTGTCCTTGAGACAGAAGGAAAACTTGCGCCATGTTCAAACTCGTATCTCCTGCATTTATGCTTAAAAACAAAAACTTGCAACATGAAAGTTATAGAGCATTAAACCACGATTCTAACCATATAAAAAACTTGATCTAATTCTCAAAGACCAGAGAGAATTTCTTTGGCCCTAAATTCTAACCTAGTTTTTTAAGAACCTTCAACATCCAAATTCTCCTAGCTCAGTTAACATAAATGAATTCTATGTATATGTACAACTCAAGGACAATGAGGACTATATTTTTGCTTCACAAACCTAAGTCTAATGATTCCTAAATAAGGAGATAGAAGTTTGAGAAATACCTGTTTCAGTCAAGTTCCAATATGGCAATGCAGCAACTTTCAGTGAGGCCTGAAGTTCTTTTGAGCTTGCTTGATGTTCCATTGACCTTCCCCAATGCTTGGCTTGCTTTGAAATGGCCTGAATATGCTTGTAGAACTCAACCTGCAAAGCTTCAAAGCAAAAATGGTGGTGTGAAAATGGAGTTACATTGGCTTGAGAATGGTTGGGATAGTTTAGGTATGTTGTATGGAGTGTGTTGGAACTGGTTTCAAGCAAAACGCACGAGTGGATTTTGATTTGGCTTGTGATTTGCAGAACCTGCCCCGTTTTTGCAAGAACTTGTGATTTGTGTATTTGGGTGTTTGAGAGCTTATGGAATCGTGTTCTAGGCTTGGTGTGATGTGCTGAAGTTGTTTGAAATGTTCACAAGCTTTGGTTTTATCAGATTACAAAGTTATCTCACTTTTGCATAATTGCTTGTTTTTGAAGTAAAAGGTGGAATTGACAATGCTATGGCCTGTACAGGCTATCTCCAAGCATGCACATAGTTGGTGTACCTTTCCTGATATTAGTGGACTTTGTTTGCTGCAAAATATTAGGTTCAAGGCTCAAGGGAAACAAAATTTCCAAAAGCCAACTTTATGAAAATGGCATTGTTATCTTTATACCATAAATGGAATAAACCTTTGTATAATGCTTCATAAATCAGAACAATGCTTTAATCCAATGTGTTTGCATTTAATTTATGAGTGTAGAAAGGATTATAACCTGTAAACCAAGTACAAGCAAGGTTTGGACAGAAATGCAAGTCGTAGCAATGGTGCAAAGTGCCTTGGCCAAAAGTGATATTTTGCCATTTTCAATCCTTCGATTCTCCCTAACCACAAATGATCTTGGAGAGTTCTTGGACATTTTGGAAAGCTTGTAACATGCTATACAATCCATCTTTGAAATGAATTTTGATATTCCACTTGGAACTATGTGAAAAATTTCGATGAAGATAGGTCAAAATCCTGCCTAAACTAGGGCAAAATTTCACTAAGTTAGAAAGTTTTTGGACCCTTGTTCACAAAATCATAACTTGAGATCCAAGCATAATTTTGGAAAACTTTGTGAATCAAAGTTGTATATTTTGTGGAGGACTACAACTTTCATGTTGAGGGTTTTGTTTGAATCCAATTGCATCATGGTGAAAATGTTGGGAAAAGTTGGGGAAAAATAAGAAATTTTCATAACTTAGAAAAATTCTAAGTTATGAAAATTTTCCATTTTAAACCCTAATTTTCAAAATTAGGTTTCTTGGTGAACAAGTTTCATTTTTTGACACATCTTGATGAAAAATGACCCTTGGCACTTGAATTTGACCAAAAAGTCAAAGTTTGACTTTTCAGTGTACAGTTGATTTTTGATCAGTTGACTGGAAAATTCATTTGTCAATCCAATGCTTTTGAGATCTTTTGAACCTTGTGATTAGGTCAAGATGATACCATTGAGTCCTTGAATCCATGCTTGAACCCAATTTGCCATTGGCTAGGTGAAAAATCAGAAATTGCCCTTCTACAGTCAAAAACCCTAAAAATGACCATTTTGCCCTTTTGATGATCTGATCAAATTTCTTGAGGAGTTGTGGTCCAAACTTGATAAAATGGTTCATATGAGTCTATAATGTTGATGTGGATAAAAAATTATGAGATTTGACTGTAAATTGGCCACAGTTGACTTTTTCCCAATATAACTGATTTCTAGGTCAACTGTCCAATTGACTGGGCAAAAATTTGATTCAAGGCTTGAAACTTGGTATGGGCAATCTTATAAGTCAAACATGAAGTATGAAAGTCACATTAAGCATTGAAAGCCCAAAAATCCTTGTGCAAACTCAAACCCTAATTTCAGGTCATCAGTGCAAGGAGATATCTTGAGCAGAGCAGACCCTAATCCTGTCTGGAGTCCAAGGAGTCTTGTGAGGGGAAATCTTGATAAAATGAGAGGGAAAATTTTGGGGTACAACAACTGCTCCTGTTCAATCTTCTTGAACCTGAAGAGTTAGATTGGTGAGTTTGCCGTTCGTGACTCGAAGGTAAAAGATGATTGGACACTAGAGTGCCCGTAAATATGCACTCGTCAAAATATGGTTGAGGGAATGGGCTTAAAGATGCCATTTAGAGATGTGATATAATCTTGTCGGAGATGGGCTTAAAGATGCCATCCAAGAATGTTTGTTGAGTTGTAAATTGTAAGTCAGAAGAATGAGTATCAGAATGGTATCCACGTCTGGAACGTATCTGAACTGTATCTGGAGACTGAATTTGTATGAGCGAGGGAATGGCGTCCGAGTCTAGAGCGTATCTGAGCTGTAACTGTGTTTGATTCTTGAATGAATAACAGAATGACTGTCGTGTCTGGAATGTATCTGTATTGTATCTGAATCTGAAATCTGAAATCTGAATAAGCAATAGAATGACATCCGTGTCTGGAGCATCTCTGGGCTGGGGGGAAAATCTGAATGAGTGATAGAATGGCAACCGTGTCTGGAGCGTATCCGTACTGTATCTTGACTTGAAATTCTGAATGAGTAATAGAATGACCTCCGTGTCTTGGGTGTATCCATACTGTATCTGAATAAGAGATCTGAATGAGTAGCAGAATGACTTCTGTGTCTGAAGTGTATTCGTACTGTATCTGAAATCTTTGAATATTTGTTAAAGATAGCTTTTAATCTTATCCTGAAAAGGGTAAAATGTTAGCTGAAACACAAAGTTATGTTGCATGAAATGTATGATGCAATAAAATGTGTTTTATCAATGTTTATGAATGTAATGTATGCGCATGTAAGCTGATTCGCTGTATTGCTGAGGAAAATAAATCCTTGATAGCTGGAGATAAAGAAATCCTTGACTGTTGCTAGGGAAATAAATCCTTGACTGCTGCTGGAGATTCAAAATATTTGATTGCTGAGGATGAGAAATCCTTGGACCACTGTTGGGGATAGAAAATCCTTGGCAACTCGCAAGGATTATCAAAAACTTCGACAACTTCTGTGGGGATGTGAGAATCCTTCACGACTTTCTTGGGGATACAGGGATCCTTCAAGTCTGCTTGAGAAACCTGCTTGGGGAATCCAGAGAACTTTGATGACTATGGCTGGGGATTACACCATGGGAATCCTTACTTGGCTGGGGAATAGGGAGAACTCTGATGATTTCTACCGGGGATCAAACAAAGGAAAACCTTGATCTGCTGGAGAATAAGGAAGACTCTAATGGCTTCTGCGGAGAATTAAGAATGAGAAACTTTGATCTCATGGGGAAAATGAACCCTTAGGGCTTCACTGTAGGAGTGAGAATGAGAATCTTCAATCTACAGGGGATTAAAAATTCTGACAAATTCATGCGGGGAGTTATGAAGACTCTGGCAACTTCACTGGGGAATCAAGAATGAGAATCTCCAATCTGCTAGGGGAATTTGAATCCTTGGGGACTTCAAGCCGGGGAGCTAAGAATGAGAAACTTCGTTCTGTTGGGGAGTAAAAACTCTGTGGGGAATAGCTATACTGCTGGGGAGTAGCTATCCTGCTGAAAAGTAAGTTCAAAACTCTCTAGGGAAAAAGCTTATTCATGTTTGGAAAAAGTTCAGGAGTTTGGGTTGTATGCTAATCTACTGGGGAATTTCCCGGAGGTTGGGGACAAAAGCTAATTGTTATCTGGTTGATTCTCAGACTTTAAGACAACTTGTTGGGGAATCTGGGGAAAACTGAATGGTTTCCGCTGTGGATTGGTAGTTGGAAATTTGACTTCGCTGGGGAAGAAGGTTTCCTATTTGCTGAGGATTTATGACCCAAAGTTTGTTACTCCGCGGGGGATTGGGAGTTTGAAGTTTAACTCTGGTGGGGATTTAGAAATTTAATTCCGTTGGGGATATGTACTTCAGGGTTTTAGCTCCGCTGGGGATCTAGATGATGTACTGTAGGGGATTTCTCTTGGAATAGCCTAAAGACGTTTTCATATCCTTTCAACCTGTCGGTAATTATTCTTTCACATTTCGTTTATTTGTAAATGGTGATTATATTCAAATGCATATGCTCATTTAATAAATCATTGGACGTTTTCAAATAAAACACAAGTCTAAAGAAAAAAGGCAAATAGTTTTTTGCACTTTGAAGTATCTTTGTATTAACTTTGTGTAAGTATTTTGTACAAAGGAGACAAACATCCTAGTAAGAGAATGCTGTCATAAAAATGAGAAAAATTTATACAAAGAAAGATGGCTATGTGTAAAAATTCCATGGGGTTCCCATTCTGCTATAGCCTTCGTAACTCTGAATATCTTGTCCATTCGTTGCTTCGTCCGAAGATGATTGAGTTGATCAGAAGCCCGGAGCTTGTCTGTGAAGAGATTGTCCTTAAAGTGATCCGACGAGACATAGTCATACGCTTTAATTCCCTAACTTTTGCCTGGACCGCTCTTTCGGGTTTTCAGTCCACCGGGAAACCCTTTTTTGCCCAAGTCGCCCTTTCAGGTTTTCAACTTGCCGGGTGTACAAATTTTTTTATTTATCCCTAATTTTTTCCTGAACCGCCCTTTCGGGTTTTCGATTCACCGGGATGCCCATTTTTGCCCAAGTCTCCCTTTTGGGTTTTCAACTTGCCAAGTCATTTATGTGTAGTATCTTTTGACTATGTTTGCGTTCGCAGGGTGCGGCAGGTCGTCGCTGTCCATGGTGGTTAAGGTCATTGCCCCACCAGAAAAGATGTTTTTGATCACAAATGGTCCTTCGTAGGTAGGAGTCCATTTTCCCCTGGGATCACTTTGCGGCAAGATGATCTGCTTGATTACAAGGTCCCCAACTTGATATACCTGGCGCCTGACTTTCTTGTTGAACGCCTTGATCATCCGTTTTTGATACGCCTGACCATGGCAAACAGTAGTAAGTCGCTTCTCATCAATCAATTTAAGTTGATCAAGCCGGGTCTGAATCCAATCGTCTTCACTCAAACCAGCATCCTTCATGATTCTCAAGGAGGGAATCTGAACCTCGATGGGTAAAATAGCTTCCATGCCATATACCAAAGAATAGGGTGTTGCCCCAGTTGAAGTGCGTGCCATGGTACGGTAATCGTGCAGAGAAAATGGTAGCATCTCATGCCAGTCCTTGTAGGTGACTGTCATCTTTTGTATGATCTTCTTGATATTCTTGTTCGCAGCTTCGACAACACCGTTCATCTTTGGCCGATAAGGAGATGAATTGTGATGTTGAATATGGAATTGTTCTCACAAAGCGGTGATCATAGTGTTGTTCAGGTTTGTACCGTTGTCAGTGATAATCCTTTCGGGGATACCGTACCGGCATATGAGGTTCTGCTTGATGAACCGGGCAACCACATTCTTTGTAACGGAGGCGAAGGAAGCTGCTTCGACCCACTTGGTAAAGTAATCAATGGCCACCAGGATGAAGCGGTGTCCATTGGATGTTGTAAGCTTGATCTCTCCAATCATGTCGATTCCCCACATAGCGAATGGCCAAGGAGCTGTTAAGACATTGAGAGGAACTGGAAGTATGTGCACCTTGTCTGCATAGATTTGACATTTATTGCATGTTCGGGAATGTTGATGGCAGTCAGCTTCCATGGTAGACCAGTAATAGCCTGCCCGCAGAATCTTCTTATCCATCGTATGTCCGCTAGAGTGAGTGCCAAAGGTACCATTGTGCAGTTCAGCCATGATCTGCTCAGCTTCAACCTTGTCCACACAACGGAGCAGAATGCAATCATGATTGCGCTTGTATAGGATACGATTGCTTAAGAAGAACTTCGCTGAGAATCTCCTTAGGAACTTTTTGTCGTTGACCGAAGCTCTTTCAGGGTATTCCTGAGCCTCGAGATACCTTTTGACGTCATGAAACCAAGGTCGGTCCACTACTTCTTCGGTATTAATCTCGTGACAATGTGCAGGTTCATCCATCCGTTCAACGGTGATTTGGGGAGCCTCATTATCCCAGTTAAGTTTAAACATGGATGACATTGTAGCTAGAGCTTCCGCTAGCTGATTTTCTTCTCGCAGGAAGTGCTCGAAGGTAACCTGCTCGAAATGTGGTAACAATGTCAAGACATGTTCTTTGTAAGGGATGCGATTTGGATGTTTAGTATCCCACTCTCATTTGATTTGACTGATAACCAAATCTGAGTCCCCAAATACGATCAAAGATTTGATTCCCAAGTCTATTGCAGCCTTGAGACCAAAGATACAAGCTTCATATTCTGCCATGTTATTGGTACAGCTGAAGCAAAGTCTGGCGGTGAAAGGTGTATGGCAACCTTCTGGAGAGATAAGTACCGTGCCAATGCCGTTGCCAAGTGCGTTGGAGGCACCATCAAAGTACAGGGTCCATTGGGATCCTTGTTCAGGTACGTCATATGGTCTGAAATCTTTAATGTTGTCCAAAGTCATGATATCCTCATCGGGGAAGTCAAACCTCATGGATTGGTAATCTTCGACAGCTTAATGGGCTAGATGAACGGCTAGCACACTTCCCTTTATAGCTTTTTGGGTCGTGTATTGTATATCATACTCTGTGAGGATCATCTGCCATCTAGCGATTCTTCCGGATAAAGCAGACTTTTCAAAGATGTACTTGATCGGATCCATCTTAGAGATCAGCAAAGTGGTATGAGTCAACATATACTGCCTTAGCCGGCGAGCAGCCCATACCAAAGTGCAACAAGTTTTCTCGAGCAGTGAGTATCGGGTCTCACAGTCGGTAAACTTTTTGCTAAGGTAATAAATGGCATGCTCTTTTCGGCCAGACTCGTCATGTTGGCCCAATACGCACCCCATTGAATCTCTAGGACAGTCAGATACATGATTAGCGGTCTTCCTTCGATGGGAGGCATCAAGATAGGAGGTTCTAGCAGATACTCCTTTATTTTATCTAAAGCAACTTGACAGTCATCATTCCATTTAACCACCTGGTCTTTCTTCAACAGCTTGAAGATTGGCTCACAGATAGATGTTAGGTGAGAAATGAACCTTGCAATGTAGTTTAGGCGTCCCAAGAAACCTGTGACCTCCTTCTCAGTGCGAGGGGCAGGCATTTCTTGTATAGCTTTGACTTTGGCAAGATCAACCTCGATGCCTTTGTTGCTGACAATGAAACCCAAGAGTTTACTGGACCTGACTCCGAAAGTGAACTTGTTAGGGTTTAGTCTGAGCTTGTACTCCTTCAACCTGACAAACAGCTTTTGTAAATGGTCGAGGTGTTCTTCTTCCATTTGTGAACGGGTTAATGTCGTCTATGTAGACCTCTATCTCATGATGTATCATATCATGAAACAAAGCTACCATGGCTCGTTGATAGGTTTCCCCGGCATTCTTCAGTCTGAATGGCATCACTTTGTAGCAGAACGTACCCCACTGTGTAACAAAAGTAGTTTTCTCCATGTCTTCAGGTGCCATTTTGATCTGGTTGTACCCTAAAAATCCGTCCATGAAATAAAATACCTTGTGTTGAGCTGTGTTGTCAACCAAGATGTCAATGTGTGGTAGTGGGAAGTCATCTTTAGGGCTAGCCCTGTTTAAGTCTCTGTAATCCACGCACATTCTGACTTTTCCGTCCTTCTTAGGCACGAGCACAATGTTAGCAACCCATTGTGGATAGGATGTAACAACAAGAAATCCAGCATTGAACTGCTTCATAACTTCAGCTTTGATCTTTTCAGACATGTCGGGCCTTATGCGGCGAACTTTCTGTTTAATTGGTGGACAGTCCTCTCTTGTAGGGAGACGGTGAACCACAATATCTGTATCGAGTCCCGACATGTCTTCGTATGACCAGGTGAAGATCTCAACATATTCATTCAACAGCTGAATTAGGCGCTCTTTGACTCTTGGCTCTAGGTTAACACCCACTCTAACTTCTTTTCTGTCTTCCTCTGTACCCAAGTTGATTGTTTCTAACAACTCCTCGTGAGGTAGAATAGCCCTTTCCTCCTGTTGTAGTAGTCTAGCCAACTCTCCAGGCACTTCACAGTCTTCATCACCTTCGTATTCGGCATGGTAGACCAGATCTTTAGAGTCACTGAAGGCCATAGCAGAATTGTTACCCATGGAATCCAGAGTGGAAGGGTACCTGCATTTGTAAGTGTGGGTGTGTGTAAGGGATAGCCACCTTTAAACAAATAAAATGCAAAAAGAAAGAAAATGAACACAAAAGTTTATATGTGAAAACGTCCATGATTCATTAAAATGGCATATGAAGATGAAAAATCAAACCCTTACAAATGGACCTATATGCCTCAGGTAAGGCATAAGGTAAAAAGTGTACGAATTGTTTAAGAATTATTACAAACCAACAGAAATGTTTGAAAGATAAATTACTGATTCATGAAAGTAATGGGAACAAAGTCTTTTGCCTCCCAATTGCATAGTCCTCCCTCCACAGTAGGGAAAATCCAGTCTTCTAAGTTGCTCTCCTCTTCACCGTCCCCCAAAGCATTGACTCCGTGATGGGTGATCTTTACTGGTGGCCCTCCAGCCTGGGAGCGACGCACAGCCTTTTGAGCAGAAGCAGTGAAACCCAAGCCAAATTTATCAGATTTGAAAGGAAAATCGGGAAGTTTCCCCTAGATTGTGCTTCCTCCTTCTTCAATCACAACCTTTGCATCTTTTAAAGAAGACATTTGAGGCGGAGGTCTTGTAATCATGGGCACATAAGGCACTGTCTTGGTTGCTGCAACCTCCTGAGCTACCTCCTCAAAATGCTGAAAGGGGGTCTCGATGAATTCGCCATCCAATTCAACATAGCGGAAAGAATTAAGATGGCTTATAATGTATTCCTCTTCGCCGTGAACAGTTACAATTTTCCCCTGGACAGGGTACTTAAGCTTTTGATGCATAGTTGAAGTGACGGCTCCAGCATGATGAATCCAGGGTCTTCCCAACAAGCAAGAATAGAAAGGACGGATGTCCATGACATAGAATGTGGAGTTGAAGATTTCAGTTCCCACTTTAATCGGGATGTCCACCTCCCCGTGGACCATCCGTTTAGAACCATCAAAGGCTATGACAATGATGTTGCTGGGCTTCAAGGTTAAACCTTCACAATCTAGCCTATCCAAGGCCTTCTTCGGCAAGACATTCAGCGAAGAACCAGTGTCTACCAGTACGTGTGCTAGAGTTGTCCCTCTGCATTCCACCGAGACATGCAAAGCGTCATTATGTTTTCTCCCTTTTGATGTTAAATCAGCATCGGAGAATCCTAGACCATTGTCTGCTGTTAGGCTAGCTACACATTCTTGGAACTGATCCACGGAGATTTCCTGTGGCACGTGGGCCGTCTTCAAGAATCTGATCAAAGCTTTAGCATGAGCTTCTGAACAAAGCAGCAGTGCCAACATGGAGATCTTTGAGGGGGTTTGCCCCAGTTGTTCCACAACATTATAATCGCTTTTCTTGATTATTTTCAAAATCTCTTCCATTTCTTTCTGATTAGTTTCAGGGATGATCAACGGCTGAGCCCTCGTCTTGACGGGCTCTTCTTGGATCCCCTTCCCTCTATCATCAGCAACAGCAGAGGGGACAACCACAGGAGTAACAACTTCTTCAATAACTGAAGTTCTCGCAGATATGTTGACCGGTGCAGGAGTAACCTTAGGAGCGGCTGAGGGTCCGAAGATTTCCTTTGGATGCGCAATCTCCGGAGAGAAAATTCTTCCACTGCGGGTGATTTTACTCATTCCAGCAATGTTTCCAATGTCGGAAGTCTCTTCATCAGAACTCTCTTCAGTTGATTCAATTTGTTTAATACCGTGGTAAAAGATCTCTCCCCCATAGTTCCACGGTATTGATTTGTTGGACTTGTACGGGATGGGCCCCGACATGGTTATCTTCAAAGGTGCAATCTTCGGATCGGATGTAATCTTAACAGGTCTTTTGGAGACCTTGGAAAGATTGGCGGATATGGTAATTATCGAAACATCATTGACAGGAGTCGGTGTAACAAGAGTCTTCTCAAAAAGGATTTCTTGATTATCCATTAGGCGTTGGATGCCTAACTTCAACAACGGACAATCGGTTGGTAAGGATGAACAAAGGTAGCAATCTTCTTCACTGCCTGGGAAAATCCAAGCCTTCAGCAAATTTAACTTGATCATCGGTAGCGGAGTCATCAAATCATCAACAGTAGCAACAAAAAGATCCTCTTCAACAGCATGGGCATGGTGACCATGTTTTGGCATTGGAGCAGAGATCACATTCGGCTTTTCAGGGGCGTCGAATTCAACTTCTTTAGCATTTATTAAATCCTGAATCTTATTCTTGAGGGCCCAACAATGGTTTGTGTTGTGCCCCAGGCTGTCTGAATGATAAGCACACTTGGCATTTGCATGGTAGTAAGGAGAAGATGTATTCAGATTCTTCGGTGCCTCTTTTAAACTTGCAAGGTTTAACTTCAACAGATGAGGGAGAACCTGAGCAGGAGTCATGTTTATCGGGGTGAATTGTCGTACATGCCTTTCCACCCTTGCTTGGTTGGTTATGGGTTGATTTTTTCTAGGCTGATCAGCTGCAGTCTTCTGAATCATTACGGCCCCCACCGCTGGACGGCGCTCAACTCTTCCTTGACTTCTTTGGGAGTAGACAGCTGAGACTTCTTTCTTGGCTGCAAAAGTCTTCTTGATGGCAGCAGAAGCAAATGCATCTTTTTGAATTTTCCCTCTCTTGATTCCGGCTTCAACTCTTTCTCCAGTCAGAATTAACTCGGTGAACCCCGCAGACGAACTTCCGATCAAGTGATTGAAAAAGGGACCTGACAGTGTACCCAAGAACATATCCACAAGCTCCCTCTCAGATAGAGGTGTTTGTACTCGTCCCGCCAAGTCTCTCCATTTCTGGGCATACTCTTTGAAACCTTCATTTGAGACCATGCCCATACTCTGTAGTTGAGTACGGGTTGGTGCTAAATCCGCATTATATTGATACTGTCTGTAGAAGGCGGCCGCCAAATCCTCCCAATTATGCACATCAGACCTCTCTAGCTGGTAAAACTAATCTAACTGCGTCCCCAAAAGACTGTCCTGGAAGAAATGAACCCACAGGTCTTTGTCAGAAGAATGAGGTTGAATTTTTCTGACGTAAGATCGCAAATGCATATTTGGACAAGACAAACCATCGTATTTAGCAAATATAGGCACCTTAAACTTAGGGGGAATGACAATCCCAGCAACCAACCCTAACTCTTCGAAGTCTAGCCCAGTCACTCTCTGCACCTCCATGGCATCCAGACGCTCTTCCAGATTCTTATATTTGTCATCTGCAGGTGGGTACTGCTGTTCAGAATAGTCTTCATCCTCTTCTTCTTCTTCTTCCTCAGACTCAGTTGGCACTGCAGTCTCTTTACCCTTTCTTACCCCTTCATCAGATGTTAAGGGGAAATCCAGGAACCTTCTAGATTGACCTTCAAATCTTCTACCCAAAGTAGCCACGCCAACTCTTTTCTTTTTCTTTTTCTCCTTTTCCTTTTCCAGTAAAGTTTTGAGCTCCTCCTGACCCTTAGCCAAGGTCATGAGTAGCTGTTGGAACTGTGAATTCTGCGTTTGTAAGTCTTTGACTGTCTGCTCAATATCCATCTTGCTGAAATAAACAGCAGAGAGATAAGGAAACCTGGTGTGAAGACCTGTTTATGCATATGATGAATGAGATGTATTCATGTAATGCATTCAAGGATTCAGAAATTCAAATTTGTTGTAAACAAAAAAGAACACACGTCATATTAATAAGATAGAATTTGTTAGTACATCAATGCCCCACAGGAAAAATAATACAAAATTCTAATGTAAAAAGACGTTGCGCATCCTCTTGGGTGCAATGTAGGTGTTGAGAGTCTGCTCTTCGTGAAGTTGGCGAGTAAGTTCCAAAACCTTATTCTCACTGGCGTAGAATTGGGCTTCAAAAGTATCGCGCTCTCCCTTGAGTTGTATCCAACTCCTTTGCAAATCTTCTAGTGATGTTGGCATGTCAGGATGTAGGAGGGTGTATGGAACCTCTCCTTCTATAACAGGCTCTTTGATCACAGGAAGAATGTAGGGGTAAGGCATCATAAGACTTTGGGCGCGGGTTCGTACCCACTTGAGGTAAGGCTCAAGGGGGATGGAATTATTGTGTCTCAAGGTCTTACTGTCCACCTTGTTGGGCATTCTCCATGCTCGGATAAACCTTTGTCGAAGTCCTTGATCGTCGTTGTCGAAGTCAAAAACCAAGTCTGGAATCAGCATGTCATGTGGGCCATCCTTTCAAGCATACCCAAACTGTCTCAGAGCCAAACAAGGGTTGTAGGTAATGCCTCCCCTAATGCCTAGTAGAGGGACATTAGGGAATTCCCCATAACGGTCAATGATGATAACATTTTCTCGGGATCGAGAACACCAATGAACATTTGAATGTGTAAGGGTCATCAACCGTTGTGACCACCTCAAGCCTTTCTCATTCTTCAAGACTGATTGGGGAAGATGAGAAATAAACCATCTTTCCAGTAGAGGAGTACAGCACATGAGAACACCTCTTTTCCTCATTGTTCGAGTGTGAAATGAGTGGAGGATATCCCCAAGCAATGTAGGCACCGGGTTGCGAGCCATGAAGATTTTGACAGCATTGACATCTATAAGTTGGTCAGGGTTTGGGAACAAGTCCAACCCATAGATGAGAAGAGCCACAATCTCCTCAAAAGCTTGTAAGTCCAATAAATTCCAGCATTCTTGAGCTTTCTCAAACAGGAACTTTGCCAAGAAACCCTTGACACCACTTCTGGTTTCCCAATGTCCTTTGACATCAGATGGTTGCAAGTGTAGGGCTTGAGCAACATCTTCAGGCTTTGGATCTCTTTCTGTACCATTGTAGGGTAGTTGATGGAGAATAGGAATCCTCAAGAGTTGAGAAAATTCCTCCAAAGTAGGCACTAGCTGGTAATCAGGAAATGTGAAGCAGTGGTGTAGGGGGTCAAAGAACTGGAAGAGAACTTTCACCATATCCTCCTCAGTGTTGGTGTTGACTAAGTTGAGAAGACGACCATGCCTCTCGGTGAATGGAGAATTCTCAGGAACCTTGGAAGCAAGCTCCTTGAGTTGAGGAGGAATTCTCACAAGGTTGACCTGAATTGTTTTCCTGCGAAGTGAATCCATTACCTACAAAACAGGAACAAAGACGAAGATCCAAATCCTTGAAATGGTTAGTAGATGCATATGATGCTTCATGATGTCCATGATGTTACGCACAAGTATATATGTACAAACAAATCACACAAGATCCTAGTTTCAGGCTTGCATGGGGTTTCATAGGTAAGTACCCTCTTGAAGTTTAGTTGGCTCAACCTGTCCTATAAATAGTAATCGGGTTCTAAGGAGCTCAATATCACTGGATTATTTTCTGTGTTCATTGTTTTAGTTTAGCCACTTTACTGGAGACCAAAATATTCCAAGAAAACAACCCTCAATGAGTGTAGTATCGAGTATCTACCAACTTCGGACTGCACCAAAGTCGGTCATCTCACTACCCCTAAAAAGGCCAAGTTGGTCAAGTAAAGGTTCTAAAAGTCCATTAGTGCTTCATGACATCACTCAGCGGCCCCGTATTCTCTTTGATTAACTCAAAGGCTACCGATACCCACAAATATGTCGCACTAATATAGCTATTGCTTCAACCATGTCGATATACCCCGCACAGTTTCCACATCGTATTGCTATTTACCTATGAATGTTTCCTAAATCCAGGTAGAGGATTCAAACCCAAACAATAGAACTAAATGTAAAGCAATCAAGTCAAGCAAGATAAGCATGTAAAGGTGATCTAAACCCCAAGGCAACCCCACTTTTATTATTATCCCCAGCAGAGTCGCCAGTTCTGTGATACGGTGGGAGAACTGACTTGAGGTTTTGTGTTTTTCGTTCGCAAATGTTTCGGTTTAGCAAGAGTCTCCACCGACTTTTTATTTTATCCAAAGGAAAGGTCAAAAAGCATAGGAAAGACCTTAGATATTTTTTTTGGGTTCGGGGGGTAGATTATGAAAAGGGAAGGTGTTAGCACCCTTTTCATCCATGGTTTTCCATGGGCTCTTAGTTACTTGTTTTATATCACTTTCTTTTGCTTTTCAATTGTTTGAAATGGTGCTTTGTGTGTGGTTTTGAAAGTATTTTGAAAAGAGGCCTTTGTTTAGGCAACCTTTGTAATGATTCTTGTTTTAATGTATACCAAGGTGTTTGTCTTTTGAAAAATGTTTCAATGTTTGAAAGTTTGTTGGGAAATTGTTTTGAAATTGTGTGATAGTTTGAAAATAGCAAGGATGTTTGCAAGTTTGATCAAGTAACTAGGAGCATCTACCTACCTACTCAAAATTCTTTCCTACACATTTTTAACCCTTTGACATTGTTGTTTTACCATTGCATTTGGTAAATAACCTTGTGTTTAGATGTTAAACGGGACAGGCGTGGGTCATCGTATGGCCATGATAACAATGTTGTCAAGTATCTTAGCAAGTTTTTTGAGGGTCTAGATCATTTTTGTATAGGCAACCAAGATAGCGTCATCGAGGGACTATAATCTTTTGTTTTTGATTGATTTTGCCAAGATACCTAGCATGCATACCATGGCCATGTTTTTTAAGGCAACAAGTGGATGAAACCCTAGGGATGCTTGTGTGCATTGTGTTGTCAATTTAATGCATTTTTGTCTTGTATTAGTCATGCTATTTGTTTGATTTTGGTTTTTTGCATACAAACCCTAATCTTACTATTATGCATATTTGAAAGCAATAAAATGCGTAAAATAAATCTAAGCTATTACAACATTGATATGGGGAGGGGGATACAAGTTTGAATAGGGGGATATTGCTCAAAAATAAAGCCCTAAAACTATTACAACTATATTGAATTTATTTGTACAAATAAATAAATAAGCAAATATTTAAATATGCAAATAAATGTAAATATGCAAAATGATTTTTGTATTTATTTTATGTATGTAAAAATAAGTTATTTAATGTCCTAAAAATAAGGGAAAATAAAAAGATTATTTTTGATAGGGTAGAAACCCTAGTTTTTGTTTTAAGAAAATATATATATTATATTATTTATTTATGTACAAAGAAAATAAATAAAAATATTCACAAAAATATTAAAAAATAAAATATGTGAGAAAATATTATTTTATATGTATAAATAATAAAAATAAAAATATATGATATTTTTGTATTATTTATAAATTTATTTTAAGAAAATAAAAGTATATATTATTTAATAAACTATTTCTATGTCCAAAAAATAATAAAAATAATAAAATAAAATTTGAAAAATTAAGAGAATATTTTTTGTGATTTTAAATATTTAGAAAAATAAATAAAAAGTCAGAAATGTAAAAGAAATAAAAAAATATACAAAAATAATCAAATGGGCCAAGGGGGTGCAGAAAGCAAGTTAGGGGGTGCAAAAAGTCAAAAGAACCAAGCCCAGCCCAAAGTCTCTTCATCCTTGTCCTCGAGATAGAAGGAAAACACGCGCCATGTTCAAACTCGTATCTCCTGCATTTGTGCTTAAAAATAGAAACTTGCAACATGAAAGTTATAGAGAATTAAACCACGATTCTAACCATATAAAAAACTTGATTTAACTCTCAAAGACCAGAGAGAATTTCTTTGGCCCTAAATTCTAACCTAGTTTTTTCAGAAACTTCAACATCCAAATTCTCCTAGCTCAGCTAACATAAATGAATTTTATGCATATGTACAGCTCAAGGACAATGAGGACTACATTTTTGCTTCACAAACCTAAGCCTAATGATTCCTAAATAAGGAGATAGAAGTTTGAGAAATACCTGTTTCAGTCAAGTTCGAATATGGAAATGCAGCAACTTTCAGTGAGGCCTGAGGTTCTTTTGAGCTTGCTTGATGTTCCCTTGACCTTCCCCAATGCTTGGCTTGCTTTGAAATGGCCTGAATATGCATGTAGAACTCAAGCTGCAAAGCTTCAAAGAAAAAATGGTGAAGTGTGAAAATGGAGTTATAGTGGCTTGAGAATGGTTGGGATAGTTTAGGTATGTTGTATGGAGTGTGTTGGAACCGGTTTCAAGCAAAAGGCACGAGTGGATTTTGATTTGGCTTGTGATTTGCAGAACCTGCCCTATTTTTGCAAGAACTTGTGATTTTGTGTATTTGGGTGTTTGAGAGCTTATGGAATCGTGTTCTAGGCTTGGTGTGATGTGCTGAAGTTGTTTGAAATGTTCACAAGCTTTGGTTTTATCAGATTACAAAGTTATCTAACTTTTGCACAATTGCTTGTTTTTGAAGTAAAAGGTGGAATTGAGAATGCTATGGCCTGTACAGGCTAGCTCCAAGCATGCACATAGTTGGTGTACCTTGCCTGATATTAGTGGACTTTGTTTGCTGCAAAAGATTAGGTTCAAGGCTCAAGGGAAACAAAATTGCCAAAAGCCAACTTTATGAAAATGGAATTGTTATCTTTATGCCATAAATGGAATAAACCTTTGTATAATGCTTCATAGATCAGAACAATGCCTTAATCCAATGTGTTTGCATTTAATTTATCAGTGTAGAAAGGATTAGAACCTGTAAACCAAGTACAAGCAAGGTTTGGACAGAAATGCAAGTTGTAGCAATGGTGCAAAGTGCCTTGGCCAAAAGTGATATTTTTCCATTTTCAATCCTTCGATTCTCCCTAACCACAAATGATCTTGGAGAGTTCTTGGACATTTTGGAAAGCTTGTAACATGCTATACAATCTATATTTGAAATGAATTTTGATATTCCACTTGGAACTATGTGAAAAATTGTCATGAAGATAGGTCAAAATCCTGCCTAAACTAGGGCAAAATTTCACTAAGTTAGAAAGTTTTTGGACCCTTGTTCACAAAATCATAACTTGAGATCCAAGCATCTTTTGGGAAAACTTTGTGAATCAAAGTTGTATATTTTGTGGAGGAATACAACTTTCATGTTGGAAGTTTTGTTTGAATCCAATTTCATCATGGTGAAAATGTTGGGAAAAGTTGAGAAAAAATAAGAAATTTTCATAACTTAGAAAAATTCTAAGTTATGAAAATTTTCCATTTTAAACCCTAATTTTCAAAATTAGGTTTCTTGGTGAAAAATTTTCATGTTTTGACACATCTTGATGAAAAATGACCCTTGGCACTTGATTTTGACCAAAAAGTCAAAGTTTGACTTTTTAGTGTACAGTTGATTTTTGATCAGTTGACTGGAAAATTCATCTGTCAATCCAATGCTTTTGAGATCTTTTGAACCTTGCGATTAGGTAAATATGATGCCATTGAGTCCTTAAATCCATGCTTGAACCCAATTTTTCATTGGCTAGGTAAAAAAATCAGAAATTGCCCTTCTACAGTCAAAAACCCTAAAAATGACCATTTTGCCCTTTTGATGATCTGATCAAATTTCTTGAGGAGTTATGGTCAAAACTTGATAAAATGGTTCATATGAGTCTATAATGTTGATGTGGATCAAAAATTATGAGATTTGACTGTAAATTGGCCACAGTTGACTTTTTCCCAATAATGCTGATTTCTAGGTCAACTGTCCAATTGACTGGGCAAAAATTTGATTCAAGGCTTGAAACTTGGTATGGGAAATCTTATAAGTCCAACATGAAGTATGAAAGTCACATTAAGCATTGAAAGCCCAAAAATCCTTGTGCAAACTCAAACCCTAATTTCAGGTCATCAGTGCAAGGAGATGTCTTGAGCAGAGCAGACCCTAATCCTGTCTGGAGTCCAAAGAGTCTTGTGAGGGGAAATCTTGATAAAATGAGAGGGCAAATTTTGGGGTACAAAACCATCCCATACACCTCAGACAAGGTTGTCCCATGGCATTATGGTGCTGATGTATACTATCATGGCATTAAGTAAGATCTGAAGAATGAAGAAGCTGATACTGATGTCAGTAACATTGTCGGAACTAGTAAGGTTACCCGAAGTGGAAGGGTTTTATCTCCTGAGATTGCTCTGAAGATCATCAAGCCTATTGTTATTCCAACTGCTGCTCCAACCAGTACTCCTGACATTTCTCATATTCCTACTCCAGTTATTGCCCCTGCTGCTGAGCCATCTGGGACTCGGGGCAAGGAAGTTATAGGTGAGTCTTCCCGAACGGAGGCACCCAAGGAAATCGTTGTGGAATCCTCTAAACAAGAAATAGAGGAAATACTAAAAATCATTAAGAAGAGCGACTGCAATATGGTCGAGCAGCTGGGGAAGACCCCATCAAAGATATCCATGTTGTCTTTGTTGTTGTGTTCTGAAGCACATGCGAAGGCTTTGATTGCATTTCTCAAGACTGCGCACGTGCCTCAGGAAACTTCAGCAGATCAATTCAAAGATTGTGTGGCCAGCCTGACTGCTGACAATGGGCTGGGTTTTTTAGATGCTGATCTGACACCAAAAGGAAGGAAGCATAATGATGCTCTGCATGTCTCGATTGAGTGCAGGGGCACCACCATGGCTCATGTGCTGGTAGATACCAGGTCTTCACTGAATGTTCTGCCGAAGAAAGCGTTGGACCGTTTGGATTGTGAGGGTTTGACTCTGAAGCCTAGTAACATTGTGGTGAGGGCTTTTGACGGATCAAAGATAACGGTGCACGGGGAGGTGGACATCCCTATCAAAGTGGGTTCTCAGAATTTTGGGTCCACCTTCTACGTAATGGATATCAGGCTGTCGTACTCTTACTTGCTGGGTCATCCTTGGATCCATGAGGCTGGGGAAGTTACTTCCACGCTCCATCAAATGTTGAAGTATCCGGTGAAGGGAAAGATTGTCACGGTACGAGGTGAAGAAGAATATATGGTGAGTCACCTCAGATCCTTCGGCTACATAGAGATGGACGGGGAATTCATAGAAACTCCTTGTCAGAATTTCGAAGAGGTCCCCCTGATCTTGGCATCAACTGATGTTACTACCAACAAACCTCCATCGAAGATGGCTTCTCTCAAGGACGACAGGGCTGCGGTTGAAGAATGTGGGTGTACCAATTGGGGTCAGCTCCCTGATTTCACTCACAAAACTGACAAATTTGGTTTGGGCTTTACTACAGGGGCTCAAAGGGATATTAGGCACGCTCGGGATGGAAGACCTCCTCTACACATTAGCAATCAGGGAATTAATGAAATTGAAGACAGTGAAGAGGATTCAGACATCGACAGCTGGATCTACCCAACAACTAACGGTGGACCGAATAACTGGACGACTAGGGACTTCATACATGTTTCTTTTATTCCACAGTAATTGACTTTTGTTTTAAGATTTGTAATAAACAATTTGAAACTTTACGGCCCGGTGCCTTGCCCGAGGCACCTTAGCTTTGCTTGTGAGGGCTATTATTTGTCATTTCATATATCATTAATAAAGCATTGGACGTTTCTTGCATAAAAATTTTGCGCTCTTTGTTTTTCTTTTTTGTCTCTCACTTTATCAAAACAGCTATTCTCTTACACACACTAACGTATCATACTACAGATCCATATCCACTCTGGATCCCATTGATAACAGCTCTGCTACTGCCAATTATGACTTCAAAAATCTGATCAACCAAGCCGAGGACGAAGGTGAGGATGATTGTGAGGTGCCTGGAGAACTTTCTAGACTACTACAGCAGGAAGAAAGGGCCATACAGCCGCATGAAGAGCCAGTTGAGTCAGTGAATTTGGATACAGAGGAAGACAGGAAAGAGGTTAAAATAGGTGCAAATCTGGAGCTTAGTGTCAAATAGAGGTTGGTACAGATGCTACACGACTATGTTGAGAGCTTCGCCTGGTCCTATGAAGACATGCCTGGTTTGGACACTGATATTGTGGTACATCGCCTGCCAACTAAAGAAGACTGCTGTGATCGGTGGATCTGGAACTGACTGTTTAACGCTGGTTCGCGAAATGTCGCGGAAGCAAGAGTCGCCACCGTCTTTTATTTTCTCCAAATGGAAAGGACAAAAGCACAGAAAAATTCCTTAAAGAGATTGCTCTCGGTTCGGGAGGTAGATTATAGAAAGGGAAGGTGTTAGCACCCTTTCTATCCATGGTTATCCATGGGCTCTTAGATACTTGCTCATTTGTGTTTTCAAAAATGGTTTGTTTGCTTTTCAATGTGGGTTTAAAAAAAGTTTCTTTTGAAAATTCCAGTTCGACTCTTGTATCGGTCCTCAAGAGTGTTTGAAAAAATGCTTTCGAAAGCTTTTTGAAAATGTGTTGGTGTGAAAAGTATTTTTGAATTTGTTTGAAATTTAGAGCAAGTATCTAGAGTCGTCTACCTACCCTAAGGAATTCGTCTGTGTAAATGTCCTTTAAGGTAGTGCCATCCCACCATTGAGAGGTAGGTAGCACCACCATTGGAGGTGTTCGGGTCAATTCGAGGTTCGGGACATGGTGATCACCGGAGCAATAGGAAGACACCTTAGAAGCTACCCTCATGCTAGGTTCCCGGATCATGAGGACTTACTAAGACATCCTCTACTCGACGATCACCTTTCGAGGCAAGGCAACAGTGAGGCGTACCCTAGGGGTGGTGTGTGATTTGTGTGTCAGATTCATTTATTTTTGTCTTGTTCATGTCAGAGTGATCTATGTGTTTGTTTTTATTTTTGTCATTCATTCTTGCATGCCATTATTAACAGTTAAAAAAAGTTGCGGAAATATGAAGTTCTAAACTTTTACAAAGGCGCGGGTCCACATCGCCAAATTTAATCCAGGACCCGATTTGACAGAAAGTAAAATAAAGTGCGAGAAATAAAATGTCCGAGTTTACAAGGCTTTGGGAGAATTACATTAATATTATAAGAAATAAAATAAAATGCGTGAATTGGAATTAAAATTGAAAACGAGGGCGTTGGACCCTTTTGAATGAAATTAAATTATTAAATTAATTAGATTAAAAGGAAAAAAGAAATTATTTTGAGATTTTTTTGTATTTATGGTTTTTTATGAGAGAATTAAATGAAATTAACTACTTAACCCTAATTCTAGTTTTTTTTATTTATTAAGAAAATATTAAACTTTAACCTAAAATCAAACCTAATTGATTAATTGCAAATATTTTCAAAAATAATATTAAATAATTAATTATGGTGAGGAAAAGAAAAAAAAGAAAAAAAGAATGGAAAATTACTTGAAACCCTAATTCTACCAATTTTTAATTTATTAAGAAAATATATTAAAATTAACCCTAAATTTAAATCTAATTGATTAGTGAGATAAAAATATTAGTGAAATAAAATATATTTAATTTTTTTGTCTTTTCTGATTTTTCTATTGTTTTTATATTTTTATGAAAATAAACTAAATTAACGAAATTAATTAAAAAGGAAATAATTGAATCAAATAAAAAAATGAAAAATATAAAAGAAATGGCAAACCTTGGGGGGTTCTGTCCCCAATTGGAGGTGTAATTGGCATTGTTGGCCCATGTTTTTAAGGCCTTATTTGACTTTTCTTGCCAGCGTGTCACTTCTTTGACTCATGCCCATGGTATCCACCAGATCTAGGCCTTCAGATTGTCTCCATTGGCCAAGTGGCATGGTTGGATCAGGGGTTGTATGGTAGGCACTGAAACTTGCACTGCATAGGATAACATTATGAAAAATATTATGGAATAGAAAGGGGGACCTGGGGCTCGAACCCAGGTCCCAGGGATTACCAACGCGTTCCTTGACCAGTGGAGCTGCTGTATCACTTTGTATATATAATAGCAAATAATTAATATAAGAATAAAGCAAGCGTTAGTGGGATTTTAGCGCGCAAATTCAAATAACCCAATCAAGCTTTGACACCTCATCATCTTCTTCGTTTTGCTTTTTTTTCCCTGAAAACATAACAAAGGTTAGCGGGGGTTTTAAACCCCCCTAAAATGTGCAGTTTTCAATAATAGCGAATAGGCCGTCTTGGAATATAAATTAGGCGCGACTATGGCAATTAATTCGTCCAAGCTTCCTGAATCCAAACATGGCACTGAGGTTCTCTAATTTTACAGTATTTAGAAACGCCCAAATTAAAACTTGAAGAACCCTAATAATCGTTCATGGTAATTCTTCATACAATGCATAAAAACTCAATTCAATCATATGGTTACTTTCAGAATCATCCAATTAATATAAATCAAGAACAAAAATGCATGGATATGGTCTAAATAACAAAGCACGATTATGCAAAAAGAGTGATACAGTTTGACTTTGAATTACCAATTCTTGATGTTAGGGATATGGAAAACTATTCAGTTAGCTTCAGTAACACTTTTGCAAGCTATTGGGATTAATCTTGGCCTCTGAATCGTCCTCTAAGACCACTTTCAGTTTTCAAATTTTTGACAAAAAACTCAACTTTGGTTATGGAGTTTCTGCGCAGCTTTCTGGTCATTGGCATTAGGGTTAGGTTTACACTTGTATAGAGAACGAATTTGATCAATAATCCAAGCCCATAGCCTTGCTTTTAATGGTTTTCAAGATTTGATTTTCAAGAATCTTTTCCAATATTTCCTCATGCATATTTGCTTCAAATCATGTCCAATCACCATAATTCTTTCCAAATCTGATCATGCACGAAATCTTAAGCCTATTCCATGCACAAAAAGATTTAAAAAGTTAGGTTTAGTATTTTTCATATATTTTAATTAATTAAATGAATATTTAGCAATTAAAAATTCAAATAAATAAAATAAAAATGATGAAAAACTTCCCTTTGGGCCAAATGGTCGTGCACATGCTTTGGATGATGAATTGTGGAAGAAAAAGAGGCCCATTAGCAATTTTAGGACATTTGAAGCAAAGTTGATTTTTCAAAATACCCAAAAATTTCCCAACTTCCACAAGGCATATCTTGCTCAATTTTTAAGCTTTTCTCATGTTCTTGGACATTTTGGAAATATCTTGAAGTTCTCTAACCAATGCCTTTGGTCCCATGTCATTTTTATTTACCAATCTCAAGTTATGGTCTTTGACTTAAAGTCCCTTTTTGTTGACTTTTGAAAATGACCTATAATGTTGAAATTGATAACTTTTTGTGAGAGCACTTCTTGGACTTGAAGTGTGAAGAGGAGTTGTAGGAAATGTCTTTCTCTTCAAAATGAGCTTTGGATGGAATTTTCCTGATAATCCATGTGGAAGTTATGCCTTGGTCAAGTTACAGTTGACTTTTTCAACTGTCCAAATATGGAAACTTTTGCATCTTGAGACTTTTTGAGCCAAGCTTTGAGAATCATGATCAAGCCTTGATCAAATGATGTTTGTGGCTTCAAAATGAGATGTTGACCAAAAATTTGAACTTTTGACTGTCAAATGACCATTTTGCCCCTACAGTTGACTGTAGTGCAATTAGGGTTTTTGACTGTGCAATTTTGAGCTGTAAGTCTTGAAACTTGGTATGAGGATGCTTGACCATGTTTGTAGGCATGTGGGACTTGATTGGACCCTTGGAAACTTCATTTTCTTTGTCATAACCAAAACCCTAGTTTTTGACTGTTAGGAGGCCCTTGAACTGTGCAACCCTTGGGGAATTTTGAAGCTTGCTCTTTGCAAATTTTGAAGAATATGGGAGGGCAAATTTTGGGGTACAACAGTTGCCCCTGTTCAATCTTCTTAGACCTGAGGATGCAGATTGGATGACGTGCCTTTCGTAATCCGAAGGTGGAAGATGATTGAACACTAGAGTGCCCAGAAATTTGCGCTCACATAGTAGTATGATGATGGGAATGGGCTTATAGATGCCATTTGGAGATTGATGGATAGGATGATGGGCTTATAGATGCCATGCTAAGATGATGGAAGGTGGATGGGCTTATAGATGCCACCTGGATGTCAATCGCGTAAGAGATTCCTTAGCGAGAACTTGCGTACCTGCAAAAGAAAATGATTACCTGACCTGTTATAGGAGCTGATTTTCAAACTCTTTGTGTGGATGTGTCCTGACTGGTTACAGGAGTTGGATCTGGAGCTTTAAACGGTGATGAATGAACCAGGGATGGTTACTACCTCAACAGGAACAGTGAGAGAACCTTGGATGATTACTACCTCAACAGGAACGCTGAGAGAATCTTGAACGACTTCAACCTCAACAGTAGCGCTGAGAGAATCTGGGGACGATTACTACCTCCGCAGTATCAGGGAGAGAACCATAGGCGACTTCAACCTCAACAGCAATCATTGAGAGAATCTTGGGCGACTTCAACCTCAACAACAATCATTGAGAGAATCTTGGGCGACTTTAACCTCAACAGCAATCATTGAGAGAATCTTGGGCGACTTCAACCTCAACAGCAATCATTGAGAGAATCTTGGGCGACTTCAACCTCAACAGCAATCATTGAGAGAATCTTGGGCGACTTCAACCTCAACAGCAATCATTGAGAGAATCTTGGGCGACTTCAACCTCAACAGCAATCATTGAGAGAATCTTGGGCGACTTCAACCTCAACAGCAATCATTGAGAGAATCTTGGGCGACTTCAACCTCAACAGCAATCATTGATAGAATCTTGGGCGACTTCAACCTCAACAACAATCATTGCGAGAATCTTGGGCGACTTCAACCTCAACAGCAATCATTGAGAGAATCTTGGGCGACTTCAACCTCAACAGCAATCATTGAGAGAATCTTGGGCGACTTCGACCTCAACAGCAATCATTGAGAGAATCTTAGGCGACTTCAACCTCAACAGCAATCATTGAGAGAATCTTGGGCGACTTCAACCTCAACAGCAATCATTGAGAGAATCTTGATATCTTCTACTGAGTCTTTATCAGAAAAATCTGTTAGGGGTCGATTTAGCTGGACTAGAGAAGGCCTTTGACTGGATAAGAAGCAGAAAAATCTTAGGGTCGATTTGACTGAACCGGTCTAGGTCTTGAATGTCTTCAACTGGATAAGAAACAGGGAGATCTTAGGGTCGATCTGACTGAACCAGAGAAGGCCTTTGACTGGATAAGAAACAGAGAAATCTTAGGGTCGATTTGACTGAACCGGTCTAGGTCTTGAGATATAGCTGAGAACTTTAACTGGCTTTTTCCTGAAAGGTAAAGGCCAGTCATATGCAATGCATGATATAGATCAAGCAATGATGTTCTCAACATAAATGAGATTTGTAAGATATGATGCGTATATGCATGCTATAATGATGTATGAGATGTTTATGAATTTATGTTTTTGTCTTGGAAAGTAAATCCTTGACGGGTGCCGGGAAGTCATATCCTGGGCTGATGTTGGAGAATAGCTTTTGCTTCCGCCGGGGATGATAGTTGCAAGGACACCGGCAGGAGAAGATAACTCTGTTGGGGAATAAACTTGGCGAATGGATTACTCTGCGGGGAGAAAAGTACTCTAACAATCTTGTTGGGGAGCCATACTCTGTGGGGAGAGAGATACTTTGCTGGAACGTAGATGGTAACTTGCTGGGGATACCCTTGCTGTGTTGGAAGTGCTAATAGACTTCGCTGGGGATAAGAAGACTTCGTCGAGGACAATCTTTCCGTGGCTTTTGGCTGAGGATAACCCAGTTATATCCTGGTAAGGAAATAACTCTTTGAATAAAGCCGGGAGACGCGTTCGTGCTCTGCGAGGGGTAAGCTTCCAGAATCTACTGGGGATAAGCCTACTGCTTGGGGGATGAATTCCAAATTTCCTGGGGAAACTGGATTGGACTTTCTTGGGGAAGTTTTGAGATGTACTGGAAGCAACTCCACTGAATGTTCGGTATACCGCCGGGGAACAATCTTTAGACCAAGATTGTCGGGGATGATTGTTAAGAATATCTGTATATTACTGGGGGATGTTGAGATCTGCTGGAGGATACTCAACTTCCTTAAGGTTTGATAGTAGCTTTGCTTGAGGAGAGTATACTGCTTTGCTGGCTAACTCTCTGGGGAATTAAGATATCTGGTTATGTTCTTCAGCTGAACTCACCTTGATACCTTGGAGGACAGAACAAATAGATTGCTTAGATAACTCTTTATTGCCCCTGTTTTTGAGGTGGGAAAGGAAGACTTGTGAGGTGCTGATAGTTGTTGCTGGACCAACCTTCTTCTGGTAGGCAGGTGACAAGATGACGGGACATAGTCGTACGTTTTAATCCCTAACTTTTGCCTGGACCGCCCTTTCGGGTTTTCAGTCCACCGAGATACCCATTTTTGCCCAAGCCGCCCTTTCAGGTTTTCGACTTGCCGGGTGTACAGATTTTTCTTCATTTCATCCCTTCATTTTGCCCGAACCCTTTTGGTTCGCCGGGAAGCCCTAATTTTTGCCTAGGTGTGTCAACCTAGCGGGTCTTTGATTTTGCGTAGTATTTTTTCGACTAGGTCCACGCTCTCAGAATGTAGGGAGTTGCCCCTGTTAGAAGTATTTTGTCATGCCACCACAAGGTATTTGATCAGGCAAGATTC
This sequence comes from Vicia faba, assembly GCA_948472305.1. Classification (NCBI taxonomy): domain Eukaryota; kingdom Viridiplantae; phylum Streptophyta; class Magnoliopsida; order Fabales; family Fabaceae; genus Vicia; species Vicia faba. The sequence goes on along the minus strand of OX451736.1, from coordinate 1,266,252,283 downwards.
GTTGTTGGAATTCCCCAAGTGACTTAGGCGGGGATTTGCCCCAGGCTATTTGGCCTTATTGAGAGATTCTCTGAATCTTGACTTAGACCGCCCCAGATAATGGACCAGGATCAGGCCATGCCCCTTGATTGGAAGTACCTTTGTTCATTAGATATTCTTCGTGCGAATTTTCCTGCTGTTCAAACAAATAGTCATATGCAAACAAAGCTATGTTAAAAATGCAAAGCTTATGTCTGTCTTGAAGATTTTGAAAATGCATTCTTTTTTTCATAAAACAAGTGATTGTTTGTAAAACGTGATGTCAACTCCGTATTTTACCGTAGTTCTTAAGGAGTCAGGATACCTTTCGTAACAGTATGCTTTCGAACTAACCCATGCTTCAGCTAGGACTTTTGAGGGTTATAACGTGGCCTGGTTCACGGTTTAAGAAACAAAGGATAAAGGCTCAAATTTTGTTTGTACCCACCCGCTCTTCGTGATGTTCTCCAAACCTAAACTCAGTTGTTCATACGTTAGACCTTGTTTGAGTCTTTGCTCTGATTTTCCGGTGTTGATGATTTATTTTGAATAGGCAGTCATTCCTTTTTGTTGAGGGTTTGTAGAACCTCTTTTTTCCTTGATTTTATTATCCCTATTTTTTTTGCCTGAACTGTTCTTTTGTGATTACAGTCAGCGGGATGCCCCAGTTTTGTAAGTCTCCTTCATTGGTTTTGACTTTATGGGTTTTTGATTTTGGTAATGACTGCCTGTCTTTATGATTATTCGGAACCATCATTGTCTTTTGTTTATTTAAGGACCTCTTTGGGTGCCATTCGTTATGCACTTGGATCAACTGAGAGACTACCCTGCCCCAGGTTATGATTAAGGGTTTTAAATTTTGAAAAGAAAAACTCCTACTTCTTTGGCTCAGAGGGGTTGACGAGGGATTATCATCCTTATAACTCCAGTGTTTAGGGATTTGAAACAATGCATGTACCTCATCAGCGGGGTCTGTTCAAAAGCATACTGTAAAGATCGCGGTATCGTTTTCGTCATCCTCCCTCAAGAGGCTTAGAATTATTAATTAAGAGTTGATCATCAGAAAAAATATGAAAATAATTTGCATTTAGTGAATACGAATATATTGTTTCAGAACAGACATATACGATGCATCAATAAAATAACAACGTTTGATATGAATGGAATGTTTGAACAATCAAAAGAAAATTACAATTTGAAAGATTCTAATGAACAAAATTTCTCAATCCTAGCCATGTTTTGGCAAGGGAGAAATGATCACATTGGGAGTCTCGGCAGGCTCGAACTCGATCTCTTTAGCATCGATCATATTCTGAATCTTGTACTTCAGTGCCCAACAGTCCTCAGTATCGTGCCCCGGGCTACCAGAATGGTAAGCGCACCTTGCTTCTGGGTTGTAATTTGGAGAGGAAGTCTTTGGATTTGCAGGAGGGTTGATCACCGCAATCAGGTTCATCTTTAACATGTGCTGCAAAGCTCGTGACCATGGCATGTTGATGTAGGTGAATTGTCTCTTAGGCTCGTCCGACCTGTTCTGATCAACCCGCTGTTCTTGGCGAGGTCGTTGTTGGACCTGAGAAGTAGTAGCAACTCGGAGAGGTCTATTCATTGGACCCGACCTTTGCCCTCTTGGAAGCTGTTCCATGACCTGGTCCCTGATTTGGGCTGGTTGCTTCATGCCTTGAGGAAGCTGGCTGATCATGGCCCTCAGCTCTCCTTGCTCCTGAGCTAAACCTTGAATGAGGGCCCTTTGCCCCAGCATCTGGGTTTTCAATGTGTCTACCTCAGCTTGTAGACGTTTCAGCTGCTCGTCCTTGTCATCTTCAGGACTCTTTCTGATCAGATTCCCCATGAGGAGTGTCCTCAACTCTTCCTGCCCCTTGGATAGGCTTAGGAAGATTTCCCTGAACTGAGTCTCTTGAGTGTGAAGGTCCTGGTTATCTTGTTGTGAAGCCATTGCTGAAATAAACAGCGAGAAAGGTAAGTGACCTGCAACAAGGATACATGTTATGCAATGATGAGTATGACATGCATGTAATGTTTTCAAGGACCTCGCGGGATAAACAAGAAACTTTTTTAGAATTTGGGTCCAGTAGCTTGATTGAGGGAACTGCCTATTATTGAGAGTCCTTCTTCAAAGGGTCAAAGGCTCACCATATCCAGTGGGTCATAGCCCCTGACAATCATGGCTAGAGAAAAGTAAATCCTTTTTGCCCCTTGCTAGATGTTTGATTTATCATGACCTGCATCACAAGCCTTTGAGATCCTTGAAATGGGTTAGGATGTATGCAATGGTATGATGTCATGATGCATGGGGTAATGTAAGTAACCCTGTTATGAGTCCCAACTAAGGACTGCAAACCAAAACCTGTAAGAAACTCAAGTAAAACCTGTCATGAGTCCTAATTAAGGACTATAAACAAAACCTGCAAGAAACTTAGTAAACCCTGTTATGAGTCCCAATTAAGGACTATAAACGAAACATGCAAGTAGTTCATGTGTCAGTTAACAGGCATGCAAATAGTCAAGTACGAAGGCACGCAAGTCACACAAGAGAAGCCCTTAGAGTTTAGGCCAGCATGAGGTCTAGTTATTACCCTCTTTCAGTTTGTTGGTTCATACCTGTCCTATCAAAGTAACCGGGTTCTTAGAGGATCCCAATATCATTGACTACCCTCAATCGGTCATAACTCCAGCATCGCAATCTTTTCTTGCGGCCAGAACCATCACGAGAGTTTAGCCTCAATGGGCGTAGCATACTGCTACTGTTCTAATGGCCAAGTTGTGTCATTTAAGGTTCTAAGGTTGTTGGTGCTTAATGACTCCTCAGAAGACCCATATTCTCCTCGTTGCAACACAAGGGATATCGGTACAGACCAAGGTGCCACACCAACGTAGCCACTGTTTCACCCGTGTCGGTCTACGCCGGACAGGTCCCTCACAGCTTATGCTACCTAAACAGGGTATCCCCAGATCCGGGTTAGGATCTATGTAACTCCCATGCAACCCACAAATTTAAAGCAGACAAGTCAATACAATTGAAAACACAGTTATGAACTAACCCTAAGGTACACCTCACTTTAAGTTAAATCCCCAACAGAGTCGCCAGTTCTGTGATCGGTGGATCTGGAACTGACTGTTTAACGCTGGTTCGCGAAATGTCGTGGAAGCAAGAGTCGCCACCGTCTTTTATTTTCTCCAAATGGAAAGGACAAAAGCATAGAAAAATTCCTTAAAGAGATTGCTCTCGGTTCGGGAGGTAGATTATAGAAAGGGAAGGTGTTAGCACCCTTTCTATCCATGGTTATCCATGGGCTCTTAGATACTTGCTCATTTGTGTTTTCAAAAATGGTTTGTTTTCTTTTCAATGTGGGTTTAAAAAAAGTTTCTTTTAAAAATTCCAGTTCGACTCTTGTATCGGTCCTCAAGAGTGTTTGAAAAAATGCTTTCGAAAGCTTTTTGAAAATGTGTTGGTGTGAAAAGTATTTTTGAATTTGTTTGAAATTTAGAGCAAGTATCTAGAGTCGTCTACCTACCCTAAGGAATTCGTCTGTGTAAATGTCCTTTAAGGTAGTGCCATCCCACCATTGAGAGGTAGGTAGCACCACCATTGGAGGTGTTCGGGTCAATTCGAGGTTCGGGACATGGTGATCACCGGAGCAATAGGAAGACACCTTAGAAGCTACCCTCATGCCAGGTTCCCGGATCATGAGGACTTACTAAGACATCCTCTACTCGACGATCACCTTTCGAGGCAAGGCAACAGTGAGGCGTACCCTAGGGGTGGTGTGTGATTTGTGTGTCAGATTCATTTATTTTTGTCTTGTTCATGTCAGAGTGATCTATGTGTTTGTTTTTATTTTTGTCATTCATTCTTGCATGCCATTATTAACAGTTAAAAAAAGTTGCGGAAATATGAAGTTCTAAACTATTACAAAGGCGCGGGTCGACATCGCCAAATTTAATCCAGGACCCGATTTGACAGAAAGTAAAATAAAGTGCGAGAAATAAAATGTCCGAGTTTACAAGGCTTTGGGAGAATTACATTAATATTATAAGAAATAAAATAAAATACACGAATTGGAATTAAAATTGAAAACGAGGGCGTTGGACCCTTTTGAATGAAATTAAATTATTAAATTAATTAGATTAAAAGGAAAAAAGAAATTATTTTGAGATTTTTTTGTATTTATGGTTTTTTATGAGAGAATTAAATGAAATTAACTACTTAACCCTAATTCTAGTTTTTTTTATTTATTAAGAAAATATTAAACTTTAACCTAAAATCAAACCTAATTGATTAATTGCAAATATTTACAAAAATAATATTAAATAATTAATTATGGTGAGGAAAAGAAAAAAAAGAAAAAAAGAATGGAAAATTACTTGAAACCCTAATTCTACCAATTTTTAATTTATTAAGAAAATATATTAAAATTAACCCTAAATTTAAATCTAATTGATTAGTGAGATAAAAATATTAGTTAAATAAAATATATTTAATTATTTTGTCTTTTCTGATTTTTCTATTGTTTTTATATTTTTATGAAAATAAACTAAATTAAAGAAATTAATTAAAAAGGAAATAATTGAATCAAATAAAAAAATGAAAAATATAAAAGAAATAGCAAACCTTGGGGGGTTCTGTCCCCAATTGGAGGTGTAATTGGCATTGTTGGCCCAAGTTTTTAAGGCCTTATTTGACTTTTCTTGCCAGCGTGTCACTTCTTTGACTCATGCCCATGGTATCCACCAGATCTAGGCCTTCAGATTGTCTCCATTGGCCAAGTGGCATGGTTGGATCAGGGGTTGTATGGTAGGCACTGAAACTTGCACTGCATAGGATAACATTATGAAAAATATTATGGAATAGAAAGGGGGACCTGGGGCTCGAACCCAGGTCCCAGGGATTACCAACGCGTTCCTTGACCAGTGGAGCTGCTGTATCACTTTGTATATATAATAGCAAATAATTAATATAAGAATAAAGCAAGCGTTAGTGGGATTTTAGCGCGCAAATTCAAATAACCCAATCAAGCTTTGACACCTCATCATCTTATTCGTTTTGCTTTTTTTTCCCTGAAAACATAACAAAGGTTAGCGGGGGTTTTAAACCCCCCTAAAATGTGCAGTTTTCAATAATAGCGAATAGGCCGTCTTGGAATATAAATTAGGCGCGACTATGGCAATCAATTCGTCCAAGCTTCCTGAATCCAAACATGGCACTGAGGTTCTCTAATTTTACAGTATTTAGAAACGCCCAAATTAAAACTTGAAGAACCCTAATAATCGTTCATGGTAATTCTTCATACAATGCATAAAAACTCAATTCAATCATATGGTTACTTTCAGAATCATCCAATTAATATAAATCAAGAACAAAAATGCATGGATATGGTCTAAATAACAAAGCACGATTATGCAAAAAGAGTGATACAGTTTGACTTTGAATTACCAATTCTTGATGTTAGGGATATGGAAAACTATTCAGTTAGCTTCAGTAACACTTTTGCAAGCTATTGGGATTAATCTTGGCCTCTGAATCGTCCTCTAAGACCACTTTCAGTTTTCAAATTTTTGACAAAAAACTCAACTTTGGTTATGGAGTTTCTGCGCAGCTTTCTGGTCATTGGCATTAGGGTTAGGTTTACACTTGTATAGAGAACGAATTTGATCAATAATCCAAGCCCATAGCCTTGCTTTTAATGGTTTTCAAGATTTGATTTTCAAGAATCTTTTCCAATATTTCCTCATGCATATTTGCTTCAAATCATGTCCAATCACCATAATTCTTTCCAAATCTGATCATGCACGAAATCTTAAGCCTATTCCATGCACAAAAAGATTTAAAAAGTTAGGTTTAGTATTTTTCATATATTTTAATTAATTAAATGAATATTTAGCAATTAAAAATTCAAATAAATAAAATAAAAATGATGAAAAACTTCCCTTTGGGCCAAATGGTTGTGCACATGCTTTGGATGATGAATTGTGGAAGAAAAAGAGGCCCATTAGCAATTTTAGGACATTTGAAGCAAAGTTGATTTTTCAAAATACCCAAAAATTTCCCAACTTCCATAAGGCATATCTTGCTCAATTTTTAAGCTTTGCTCATGTTCTTGGACATTTTGGAAAGATCTTGAAGTCCTCTAACCAATGCCTTTGGTCCCATGTCAATTTGATTTACCAATCTCAAGTTATGGTCTTTGACTTAAAGTCCCTTTTTGTTGACTTTTGAAAATGACCTATAATGTTGAAATTGATAACTTTTTGTGAGAGCACTTCTTGGACTTGAAGTGTGAAGAGGAGTTGTAGGAAATGTCTTTATCTTCAAAATGAGATTTGGATGGAATTTTCCTGATAATCCATGTGGAAGTTATGCCTTGGTCAAGTTACAGTTGACTTTTTCAACTGTCCAAATATGGAAACTTTTGCATCTTGAGACTTTTTGAGCCAAGCTTTGAGAATCATGATCAAGCCTTGATCAAATGATGTTTGTGGCTTCAAAATGAGATGTTGACCAAAAATTTGAACTTTTGACTGTCAAATGACCATTTTGCCCCTACAGTTGACTGTAGTGCAATTAGGGTTTTTGACTGTGCAATTTTGAGCTGTAAGTCTTGAAACTTGGTATGAGGATGCTTGACCATGTTTGTAGGCATGTGGGACTTGATTGGACCCTTGGAAACTTCATTTTCTTTGTCATAACCAAAACCCTAGTTTTTGACTGTTAGGAGGCCCTTGAACTGTGCAACCCTTGGGGAATTTTGAAGCTTGCTCTTTGCAAATTTTGAAGAATATGGGAGGGCAAATTTTGGGGTACAACAACTGCCCTCCGGTAAAGCAGAAAGTCTGCCGTATGTGCCCTGAAATGTTAGAGAAAATCAAGGCAGAGGTCATGAAACAGTTCGACGCAGGATTGTTAGCTGTTACTTATTATTCGCAGTGGGTTGCCAACTTCATTTCGGTACCTAAGAATGACGGTAAGGTACAAATGTGTGTGGACTACAAAGATCTGAACAGGGCAAGCCCTAAGGATGACTTCCCACTTCCTCACATTGATGTTCTAGTCGACAATATCGCGCATCACAAGATCTTCTCCTTCATGGATGGTTTCTCTGGCTACAACCAGATCAAGATAGCTCCTGAGGACATGGAGAAGACAACCTTCGTTACGCAGTGGGACACCTTCTGTTATAAGGTAATGCCTTTTGGGTTGAAGAATGCTGGGGAAACTTATCAGCGCACCATGGTCGCTTTGTTCCATGATATGATTCACCACGAGATCGAGGTTTATGTTGATGACATGATAGCCAGGTCCCAGACTGAGGAAGAGCACCTTGATCATCTCTAAAAGCTGTTTGACAGGTTGAAGACGTACAAGCTGAGGTTGAATCCGAACAAGTGTACCTTCGGGGTAAGGTCTGGTAAGCTTCTGGGTTTTGTTGTCAGTGATAAGGGTATTCAAGTGGACCCTGCAAAGGTAAAGGCCATACAAGAGATGTCGGTCCCTCGCACGGAGAAGGAAGTTAGAGGTTTCTTGGGACGTCTGAATTACATCTCCAGGTTCATTTCACATCTGACTGCTACTTGTGAGCCAATCTTCAAGCTGCTGAAGAAAGATCAAGTGGTAAAGTGGAATTATGAATGCCAAACCACTTTCGAAAGAATCAAGTAATACCTTCAAGAACCACCAATTTTGATGCCTCCAGTTGAAGGAAGACCTTTGATATTATACTGGACAGTGCTAGACAATTCAATGGGGTGTGTGTTGGGGCAGCATGACGAGTCTGGTCGAAAAGAGCACACCATTTATTACCTTAGCAAAAAGTTTACCGACTGTGAGACCCGATACTCATTGCTCGAGAAAACTTGCTACGCTTTGGCATGGGCTGCTCGTCGATTGAGACAATATATGCTGACTCACACTACCTTGCTGATATCGAAGATGGATCCGATCAAATACATTTTCGAGAAGCCCGCCTTATCCGGAAGAATAGCAAGATGGCAGATGATCTTAACCGAGTACGACATCCAATACACAACCCAAAAAGCAATCAATGGGAGTGTATTGGCGGATCAGTTGGTGCATCAGGCTGTGGATGACTACCAGTCTATGGATTTCGAGTTCCCGGATGAGAATATCATGTTGGTAACCGACTGCGAAGAACCTGGACCGGATAAAGGACCCGAGGAGGGATCCTGATGGTCTATGTATTTTGATGGAGCCTCAAACGCATTGGGTAATGGAATTGGCATTGTAATTATATCTCTCGAGGGTTGTCATACCCCGTTCACCACCCGATTATGTTTTAACTGCACCAACAATATGGCGGAGTATAAAGCATGTATCATGGGTCTTTGAGCTGCTATTAACCTGAGGATTTAGTTCTTGAGTGTATTCAGAGATTTCGCTCTGGTGATAAGTCAGATCAAAGGCGAGTGGGATATAAAGCACCTGAATCTCATTCCTTACAAAGAGTATGTACTGACATTGCTCCCACACTTCGAGGAAATAACCTTTGAACATTTCCCACGAGAAGAGAACCAGTTGGCGGACGCGCTAGCTACCATGTCTTCTATGTTCAAAGTTAGGTGGGACAATGAAGCTCCCCAGATTACCATTGAGAGGTTGGATGAACCCTCACACTGCTGTGAGATCGAAACCGAAGAGGTAGCAGACAAACCATGGTTTCACGAGGTAAAGAGGTATCTTGAGACTCAAGAATACCCCGAGGGGGCATCTGTTAATGATAATAAGTTTCTAAGAAGGTTCGCTGCGAAGTTATTCATCAGTAATGGAATTCTCTATAAGCGTAACCATGATTCAACCTTACTGCAGTGTGTAGACAAGAGCGAGGCAGAAAGGATCATGGCAGAGTTACATGAAGGCACCTTCGGAACCCATTCCAGTGGAAACACCATGGCGAAGAAAATCCTACGGGCAAGATATTACTGGTCCACTATGGAAGCTGATTGTTATCAGCACTCTCGAACCTGTCATAAGTGCCAAGTCTATGCTGATAAGGTGCATGTACCTCCGGTTCCCCTGAATGTTTTGACGGCTCCTTGGCCCTTTGCAATGTGGGGCATTGACATGATCGGAGAGATTAGACCTACTGCGTATAACGGGCACCGTTTCATTCTGGTAGCCATTGATTACTATACGAAGGGGGTCGATGCAGCGTCCTTTGCTACAATAACCAAGAACGTCGTGGCGGGGTTCATCCGACACAATCTGATCTGTCGATATGGTGTACCAGAGAGAATTATTCCTGACAATGGTACAAATCTCAATAATACAATGATCACCGAGCTCTACAAATAGTTCAAGATTCAGCATCATAACTCTTCTCCCTACCGGCCGAAGATGAATGGGGTTGTTGAAGCGGCTAACAAGAATATCAAGAAGATTGTACAGAAGATGACGGTGACATACAAAGACTGGCATGAGATGTTACCATTTGCTCTTCATGGGTACCGTACCTCAGCACGGACGTCGACAGGGGAAACACCCTACTCTTTGGTGTATGGCATTGAGGCAGTCATACCCATCAAAGTACAGATACCCTCTCTCAGGATTATAAAGGATGCAGGTTTGAACAAAGATGACTGGATCCAAACCCGACTTGATCAGCTGAACCTAATCGATGAAAAAAGACTTACTGCTATCTGTCATGGTCACACATATCAAAAGCGAATGATCAAGACTTTTAACAAGAAAGTCAGACGTCAAGAATATCAAGTAGGGGATCTAGTGATCATACGCGTCATACTACCGCAAGGTGATCCCAGGGGCAAATGGACCCCCATGTACGAAGGGCCATTTGTGGTTAAGAACATTTTCTCGGGAGGAGCTATGATTCTAACCACCATGGATGATGACGACCTTCCTCACCCCGTCAATGCAGACATAGTGAAAAAATACTACGCATAATCAAAGACCCGGTAGGTTGACTGGCCTAGGAAAAAATAAGGGCTTCCCGGCGAACCAAAAGGGTTCAGGAAAAAGTAAGGGATGAAAATGAAAAAAACTGTACACCCGGCAAGTCGAAAACCTGAACAGGCGACTTGGGCAAAAAAGGGTATCCTGGTGGACTGAAAACCCGAAAGGACGGTCCAGGCAAAAATTAGGGATCAAACCGTAACACTGTGTCTCATTAGATCATCTTGCAACCAGACTTCGGTATTAACTATCAAGCTCAGTCAGCGCCAATCGATCTGATCCACCTTCGACCAAGCAGCAAAGTGATGAGACGCTTGAATATATAAAGGCAATAGCAGAGTTGGTACCTAATGGGATTGTTTTACATAGCTGTTTTTCTTTCTTTTACACAAATTGTATAATTTCTTTCTTTCGGCGGCGTTCGCTTACTAGGATGTCAGCCTCTTTGTAAGAAAATGCTTATTACGGGCCAACTTCAAAAATCAATACAATTCATTTTCACAAGAAATTTCAATTTGTTTTTCTTTTTTTTTTTTGTTTTGTTTTGCAAGAACGTCCAACGATTAATCTTTGATATATGCATTTGAAAATAATTGCTGCTCATAAATGTTTACACAAGAAACAAAAGACGATTACTCGTAATACTAAAAATAGGGAAAATAAGAAGTTGCCCAAACCTTACAATTACTCTGCCCATCAGGTACCGGGATAGAGCCAGCTTGAGAACATGAGTAATGGTACATACACTCCCCACATAGTAAAAAGTATCCAAAGACAGTGATGTTAGCTTTCCCGAGCAGGACATAACTCTCCCCAGCTGAGGTTCACAATCGCGAGTGAATCAGTAAATTTTTCCCCAAGCAGAGTTTATTTCTCCCACAAGCAGAAATTCAATCTCCAACAGAATTCATTATCACCAGCAACAGAAATTCATCCCCAGCTGAGTTTATTTCTCCAAATTATCAGATCTATCAACAGAGTATCCCCTCTCCAACAGAGTTATTCACCACAGAGTTATCCTCAGACAGGGTCTTTTCCGGCAGAATATTCACCAGTCAAATGGATGTGAATCCCTAGCGATTCATCTTTGTTCACCATCTCCAACAGAAGTAGAGGAACTATGGTTTTTCATAGCAGTCAAGAATACCATTTCGCATACTCTCCAAATAGCAGTCAGGGATTTATTTTCCCAGACTTAGATTATTATGTCAGCATTTCATACATCATGACATGTGCATACATTACATATAACATAGTCTCAGTTATCTTGAGAACTTCATCACAATGCATATCATGCATCCCACATAACTAACCCTGTGATTAATACTCGAAGCTAAACAGAGTAATCATCGGCGCGACAAATGCAACCTTGCCCGTATTCCTCACAGAAGTCCTACACAGACTCACCACAAAGCAACCTTACCCAGGATCCCTCTGCAGTTTTACCCAAACTCATTTCGAAGTAACCCTACTAGCCAGGTTCCTTCCCGAGCCCTACTATCCAGGATTTCATATCAAAGTAACCCTACCATCAAGGTTCCTTCTCACAGCCCTACTATCCAGGCTTTCATGTCGAAGTAACCCTACTAGCCAGGTTCCTTCCCGAGCCCTACTATCCAGGCTTTCATATCGAAGTAACCCTACCATCTAGGTTCCTTCTCACAGCCTTACTATCCAGGATTTCATGTCGAAGTAACCCTACTAGCCAGGTTCCTTTCTGAGCTCTGCTATCCAGGATTTCATATCGAAGTACCTCTACCATCCAGGTTCCTTCTCACAGCCCTACTATACAGGCTTTCATGTCGAAGTAACCCTACTATCCAGGTTCCTTCTCACAGCCCTACTATCCAGGCTTTCATATCGAAGTAACCCTACCATCCAGGTTCCTTCTCACAGCCCTACTATCCAGGCTTTCATGTCGAAGTAACCCTACCATCCAGGTTCCTTCTTACAGCCCTACTATCCAGGCTTTCATATCGAAGTAACCCTACCATCCAGGTTCCTTCTCAAGCCCTACTATCCAGGATTTCATCTCAAAGTAACCCTACTATCCAGGTTCCTTATCAAGCCCTACTATCCAGGCTTTCATCTCAAAGTAACCCTACTATTCAGGTTCCTTCTCAAGCCCTACTATCCAGGCTTTCATCTCAAAGTAACCCTACTATGCGGGTTCCTTCTTATAACCTTACTATCCGGGTTCTTCCTCTCCTATCCCTAGACAACAGTCCAGAACACTGTAAGATCGGGACCCGATCAAACCAAATTGATTTCATATTTCCCCAGAAAGTCGCGGTGTGCAGTTCACTTCCGCTCCCTAAACCGAAGTTATTCCCCCAGTAGAGTAACGGACAACTGAAGCTCCTAAAACTCTACTTCTCCCAAGACAGAGACCAGCATTCCCCAGCGTAGTCCTCCTCAAAAACAGGTATACGGGTTCTCTCAAAGGAATCTCTTATGCGATGGACACCTCTTCGGATGGTATCTTTAAAGCCCATCTCCGACAATTCTCTAGAAACTTCCGAATGGCATCTGTAATCCCATTCCCGATATCACAAATCGAGTATCACTTCATGCAAGTGCAAATTTCTGGGCACTCTAGTGTTCAATCATCTTCCACCTTCAGATCACGAAAGGCAGAGCAGCCAATCTACATCCTCAGGTTTAAGAAGATTGAACAGGGGCAGCTGTTGTACCCCAAAATTTTCCCTCCCATATTTCTCAACACATGGCAAGTGAGGTCCCCAAATTGCTCAAGGAAGTTCAAGAGTTGACCAGACAGACTCTCTCTTAAGGCAGTATACCTAAAATTAGGGTTTCCATATTCATCAAGATGTGTGACCCACAAAGGACTCAACTGCTAACCATTGTCATAATATGTTATCAAGATCAACCATGTCAAGTTTCAAGCCTTGCAGAAGAAGTTTACTCAGTCAATTGCTCAAATGCCTGAAAATCAATTGCACTAGGTTAAAAGTCAACTGTGGCCCACATACAGTCAAACTTCAAGATTTTTGGTCAAAATACTCATTTTGAAGTATTATTCATTATTTGATAAAGGGTTGATCATGATTCCTCAAGGATTGCTCACAATTCATCAAAACCCAAAAGTTGCTAAATTAGGGTTTTGCAGGAAAAGTCAACTCAACTTTGACCAAGCATAACTTTCTCATACTTTATCATAAATGACCCATCCAAAGCTCATTTTGAAGAGGATGCAATTCCCTACAATTCATATTCATCTCTCAAGTTCAGAATATTCACTCACAAAAAGATATGAATTTTGACATTATAGGTCCTTTTGAAAAGTCAACAAAAACACCTTTTGGGTCAAAGCTTCATACATGAACATGGAAGACTCAATTGAGATGAAACAAAAAGGGTTGTTTATAGGACATCCTAATCATTATAAAAGTCCAATAACACCACTCTAGGGTCAAAATTGAGAGAGTTATGCGTTGGCCAAGTTGACCATTTTTGCAAAATTGCCAAAAGTCAAATGGGCTCAAATTTGCATTTTTTGCTAAATGGGCCCAACTTTTTATGCTTGCACCTCAATTATAATGTGGTCCATGACTCAAATGTTCACTCACTCATATCGTGCTTCATTTTTCAATTTATTTTGATTTTTTATTAATTAAAAAGTGAATTAAATCAAATAAATGATGAAAATTAACAAAGATATGATTTGATTTGTTTTTTTGACAGATTTGCAACCAAGATATGCTGAGTTTACATGATCAAACTGAATCAAGCATAATTGGTACAAAAAGAGTATGATTGGCATGAAAGTAGAAAGATATCATTTGGCTTAAAAATCAAATATTCCATTCATGAATTCTCAAGATTGGATCCAAGTTTGTTAACCTAATTCATTCTAGGTTATATAATGAAGCTTTCCAGATCAAAAAACAGAGGTTAGAGGTCGTGTAAAGGACAGAACAAAGCTTGAAAATTTCCAAGAAAAGTGTGAGATGAATCTCCTTCCACAGGCCAATTCAAGGTGTGCTGAGGTTCCCAATCTCTTGCTAGACAGCTCAGGAAGCTAACAACATCATTTGCAAGCTTCAAAACACCCAGAAATGCGCGCTATGCCTCCCACGGTTTGACACATTTTTGTAATTCGATTATTGCAATTTATGCATCATTAACACTTTTGATTGTTATATTCATGTTTGTCATCATGTTTGAAAGCTAACCATGCCATTTAATTGCATTTTTTATGCTTGTACGTGATATTGCCATTGCTAGGGTTTTATGTTCTTATTTAGGCGTTTTTTGTAAAGGCAAAATTACGCCTTGATTCTGGTACCATGATGCTCGTGAGGATGAGACGAGTTGATTGGTACCCTTACCTTTCATTTATATTGCTTGTACAGGATTTTGGAATGTTACAGGTCTGTAGTTACACACAAATGTCTGTAGGTAAAAGTGTTCTACCTAAAACAACAGGCCGACGAAGGAGATGATGGCGTGGCAGCATATCGCTGGCCCGTTTGAATTTTCGCGCATTTTCTGAATATATTATTTGTTCTGCTTATATTGTTTTGTTTATATTATATGAAAAAATAGAACGCGTAGCACAGTTGGCAAGGGATTAGTGGAAGCGAGTATAAGGACCTGGGTTCAATCCCCAGGTCCCAGCGTTTTCATTTGTATTATTTTTAGATAATAGATCCAGCGCATCTTTCATCATGAGGCTCACCATGATCCGTCAACATCCAACCATTAGATTCATCAGTAAACCAGATCCAACGTGCCAACATTGAAGGTCCACCATATTCCTCAAGTCAACGCCCATGCCAGATCCAACGCTAACCAGGCTTAATGCTTATTTGGGCCAAGAAAATCAGATTTGCACCCCCCAGCATGCTATTCAACACATGCCCATCTCTTCACTTTTTTTATTTCTTCTTTTTTTTAATTCTTTTACTATTTTCTTTTAATTATTTTAATTAACAAAATTAATAACTTTTTTATTACAAAAACCACAAAATCAAGAATTCACAAAATTAGAATTAGGTTTTTGTTATCAAATTTAATTTAATTTAGTTTAATTTAACTTAGGGAAATTTTAACTTGTTTTTATAATTAAAACCAATTTGAAAAATTAGGTTTAAGTTCTTGATTTAATTCTTTTCTTTTTTTTACAAACAAAAAATACAAAATAGGTTGTTTAAAATTAATTAATTAATTTTCAAAAATTAATATTAATTAGAATTTAGGATTTTCTTTTAACGCAATTATTCATTATTTTCTCAAATAACGAAACATGACAAAGAACATTTGTTTCTTTAATCAATCGCAAATAGGATTAGTCAAAGGGTCAAAACCCTAATCGCCTCGCATTTAATTCGCCGCGCGCTTATTTTATTTTTCCATTATTTTGTAACTGTTCTGAGGATGTAATAGTTAACTAGGGTTTTTACTTATCGCTTTTCCAAGATTTTTTGGTTATGTAATTAATCCCTCTCCCCGAAGCCTTGTAATAGCTAGGTTTATTTTCTCGCACTTTTAAAATTCCTGCAAATATTTATCGGTCTAGATGTATGCTAATAGGATTGTATGGCAAGAATGCATGACAAAATTAAAATGGTTAGAAAAACCTAATGTGAAAAGATAAATAACTGAAACAAATCACTCGCACATATTCACTCTTAGGGTATACTCTCACTTCGGTTGCCTTAGGTAAACGATCATTAAGCATAGGGTGTCTTAGTGGTTACCCTCCTGTCTAAAAAAGATCAAATGTCCCATTCTAAATGTTGCCTCGGAAATGTTGCCTCTGAAATATTGCCTCGGAAATGTTGCCTCGAATAAGATCTTAAGACTCTAGGGTTATTACTAAGGTATCTTAATATTGCTTTAGTGGTCGTACGTCCCTTTCAAATTGACCCTTACAACTCCAACGACGGTGCTACCTATTTCTCAATAATAGGATAGCGTTGTCTAAAGGAAACAAGAATAGAAACGATCTTTTTTCGAGTAGGTAGATGCTAGTAGGTACTTGCTCAAATCAAAACTTTTCACACTTACAATTTTCAAACAAATTCTCAAAACAACTTCGTCACACCTTTGAGGACTGATACAAGGGTTATCACGAAGTAAAACATTTTCAAAGCAAGCACAAACACAAGCAATTTAAAAAAAAAAGAGCAAGTACCTAAGAGCCCATGGAAAACCATGGATAGAAAGAGTGCTAACACCTTCTCTTTCTATAATCTAAACCCCGTACTCAGAATACCTCAAAAAAAGGTTTTTTCTGTTCTTTTTCCTTTTCCATGATTGCATGAAATAAAAGTCGGTGGCGACTCTTGCTTACCGCGACATTTTGCAAACACAAAACTCAAAACGCAAACAAGTATTAATAGTCGGTTATCACACACTCATATTGTCACAGTACAATGTCATACAATCCTATGAGAGTACACCATGGCATAATCACTAGTACCATTGATGTATTTCAATATCCTCTTCACTTGAGTAATGTGACTCATTTTAGGCTCAAACTGATATCTAGCACATACCTCTACAATAAAACTGATGTCTGGTCTGCTAGCTGGAAGATATGAAAGACTACCAATCATACTCTTGTACAGCCTTTAATACACATCAACACCTTTTTCATCTTTAGATAATTTCAAGTGAGTTAGTGCAGGTGTCCTTTTGTGACTAGCATTTTCCAAGACAAACTTATTCACTATATTCTTAGCAAAATTGCATTGAGAAATGAATATATTATCATCCCTTTGTTTAACTTGAAGACCAAGAAAATATGTTAATTCGCCAACAAGACTCATCTCAAATTTAGATTGTATTTGCTTGATAGAATGTTGGACCATCTGATTTGACATCCCTCCAAACACAATTCCATCAACATAAATTTGAGCTATCATGAGTTTACCATTCTCTTCTTTAATAAACAAGGTCTTGTCTATTTCCCCTTTTCTGTAGCCATTATTGACAAGAAACTCAATTAACCTTTCATACCAAGCTCTAGGTGCTTGCTTCAATCCATATAGAGCTTTTCGTAGTTTGTAAACATGATCTAGAAAACTAGGATCTATGAACCCCTTAGGTTGTTCAACATACACTTATTCATTCAAGTACCCATTCAAGAAGGCATTTTTCACATTCGTCTGAAATAGCTTAAATTTTAGCATACATGCTACTCCTAAGAGAAATCTTATGTATTCAAGACGAGCAATAGGTGCAAAACTATCATCAAAATCAACCCCTTTAATTTAAGTGTATCCTTGAACAACAAGCCTAACCCTGTTTCTCGTGGCAATTCCATTTTCATCAAATTTGTTCTTGTAAATCCATGTTGTGCTAATAACATTCATCCCTTCCGACCTAGGTACTAGGTTCCAAACTTCATTCCCTTTGAACTGCTCTAGTTCTTCTTTCATAGAATTGATATAGATTTTATCAATCAAGGCCTCTTTCACATTTTTAGGTTCAAATTTTGAGACAAAGCAAGCATTGGATATCACATTTATGGATCTAGTGGTGACCCCTTCATTAAGATTTCCAAAAATAAGTTCCTTTGGATGATCTTTCTGAACTCTAATAGAGGGACCTTTATTGGCTTAAGAATTATCTGGTTTAGTATATGCTGGCTTAATGTTGGACACAATGTCTGCCTCATTTTCTAGAGCATCAGTCTACTGAGATGATGTTGTAACATCTTCTTCGACATCAATCCATTTCTCAATGATTGAATCATCAACCACAACATTAATGGATTCCATCATGACTTTTGTTCTAGATTTAAAACCTTTATAGGTTTTGTTATTTGTAGAGGAACCCAAAAATATCCCTTCATCACTTGGTATTCATTTTTATCCTTTGTTCTCTATCATCAAGGATGTAACATTTACTCCCAAAAACATGAAAGTATTTAACACTAGGTTTCCTCCCTTTCCACAATTCATAGAGTGTGGATGATGTACTTGTTCTTATATTAACAGGATTGTGAATATAACAAGCAGTGTTCATGGCTTCAACCCAAAAATGATAAGGAAGGTTTTTAGCATGAAGCATGACTCTAGATGATTCTTGTAAAGTTTTTTTCTTGCATTCTATAACTCCATTTTGCTAAGGAGTGATGGGAGATGAGAACTCATGACAATTACCTTCAATAGAGCGAAACTCCGGAAATTTGGCATTCTTGAATTCCTTGCCATGGCCACTTCTGATTCTAAGAATCACACTTTCCTTCTCTCTTTGAAGGCGTTGACAAAGGTCTTTGAAGAATTCAAAGGTATTTTATTGTTCTTTGATAAATTTCACCCAATTAAATCTTAAAAAATCACCAACACTTTCCACCAAGACTTTCAACTTGCATTGGCCCTAATAAATCCTTATGAAGAAGTTCTAGAACTTTGGAAGTAGTATGATGTTGCAACTTCTAGTGTGACATATTAGTTTGCTTCCTAATTTGACGCTCACTACAAACTTTACCTTCCTCAATTTTGAGCTTTGGAATACATCTAATAGCTTCTTTAGACATAATATTCTTCATATCTTTGAGATTCAAATGCCCAAGCTTCTGGTGCCATAACCTGACTTCGTCTTCCTTGCTCATTAAACATGTGGAAGAATAGCTAGTTTCTTGTGGTACCCATAGATAACAATTGTCTTTAGACCTAAGTCCCCTCATTAGAAAATCATTCTTATAATTGGTAACCAAACATTCTGACATGATGAAATTGACTTTAAAACCTTGATCACACAACTGACTAATGCTGATCAAGTTTGCAGCCAATATATTTACAAGAAGAATATCATCTAGTCTAGGAAGACCAGTACAAAGTATCTTTACTACTCCATTTATTTTACCTTTTTCTCAATCACCAAATGTGAAAAATCTGGAGGAATAAGACTTAATGTCTACTAAATAATTTGTGACCCCTGTCATGTGTCTGGAACATCCAATGTCAAAGTGCCAGTCCTCTCTAGATGAAGCTCTAAGAGAAGTATGGGCTATAAGGCTAATGTCGATAACCTTATGTTTCCACTCCTTTATAGTTTTAATCATCACATGATTATCCCTAGGTTGTTTTGGGTGTTTAGGATAACCATACAGTCTGTAACTGTAATACGGTGGGAGATATGGCTTTTGGGTTTTGCGTTTTATCGTAAATGTTGCAGATAGCAAGAGTCGCCATCAACTTTTCTTTTATCCAATAAAGGAAAGGGTGAAAATAACAGGAGAGACCTTTTGAGAATTTTCTGAGTTTGGGGCGTAGGTTATGAAAAGGGAAGGTGTTAGCACCCTTTTCATCTGTAGTTATCTATGGGCTCTTAATCGCTAGCTCACTTTTGAAAATGCTTAGTGAATATGTAAGTTTGAAAATATTTTGAAAATGCCTAAGTTTGGCAACTTTGTAATAATTATCGTATCGTTGAGAATGCATACAAAGTGTTTGTTTTTGAAAATATTTTAGAAAAGAGTGTATGTGTGAGAAAATGTTTTTGTTTGTGAGCAAGAAATTACGAGCTATCTACCTACTCAAAAAGTCTTTCGCGTTAGTTTCCTTTTCCTTTAGATAGTGCTATCCTACCATTAGTTAGTAGGAAGCCCTATCATTGGATGTTTGAGGGACAGGAGTGGGTCATCGTACAGTCATAGAAAGCAACTTGTAGGACGCTTTAGCAATTTTTGTAAAGGGCTTAGATCGTTTACCGAAGGCAGCATCAAATGGTTATCGAGGGACTACAATCTTTTAACCGAGGGTCTTTGCTAAAGCATCCCACGTTCGAGGGACGTGACTATTTAAATCTGAGGCAACAAGTGATGGTCACCCTAGAGGTGCGCGTGTGCGAAGTGTTTTGATTTCAAGTATTTGTCTTGAGATTAGGTTTTCTAATGTTTGTTCTTTTTACGTCTTGCCATGCATGCCTAATTAATCTAACAGATAATATATACAAGTGCGGAAAATAAAAATGTGGGAAATAATCTACGCTATTACATCTCTTCGGAGATGGGGAGTACAAACCATAAAATATGGGGAGGAAAGCAATAAACCCTAATTATCTATTACAAACCATTGACAATTTACAATATTGAAAAATAATGCGAAAAAAGTAAATGAGCGTGCATAGATTGAAAAGGGGAAAGATGTTTAAACCTAAAATATTTCAAGTGTTTAAGAAAATATTTTTGATGTTTTTGTGTTTAGAAAAAATATTTGAAGTGTGAAATAATAAGTAAACCCTAATTCTAATTAATTTATTAGTTAGTTAATAAATAAAAGCAAAATATGATTAAGTTAAATTAATTTTAATTATCAAAAATTAAATTAATTAATTAATTAAACAAAAAACCTAGATCTAAATTTTTATTATTTTATGATTTTTTTCTGATTTTATAAAAAATGATTAAAAAGAAATAATTAATAAAAAAACAAGAAAAAAGAAATTAAAAGGGCCTGATGTTGCAAAAGGAAAACTGGGGGTATGAAAAAGTAAAACATCCAGGCCCAAATCCAAAAGTCTAGGTGCCTATGAGATTCAACGTGGACAGCTCAATAGGGTGCACTGTGGGGGAAATCTCCAGTAGCATCAGATCTGGATTGATTGAGTTCAAGTGGTTGAGGGTTGAAGATGCATGGTATGCGTGTTGGGATTGCTCATATTGAATCTACAAGATAAATATGTGAAAAAACAAAAGGGTATCACTGGGGCTCGACCACGGGTCCCTAAGGTTATACGCGTGCTTCTTTACCACTGTGGTAGCTGTTTCATCCGATTATGAAACAACATCCAATAAATGTAATATGAAATCAGTTTTGAAAATTTGAAAATGCTATCTTCTTCTTCCTCACGTGCACAGACAACAATAACACCATTGATGATCTTCGAAAACTCTCATTTCTCATCCATTTTGAAAATTTCTAAAACCAAAGTTGCTAGAAAACTAATCACAAATTCAACCATGTAACTTGTTTTAAGCAACACTAAAAGATAAGCAAGAATTCTTGTTGGTACCAAAAGCGAACCCTAATGGTTCAGAGGAAATATTCTCAACATACAGACAACATAAATGAAAACTAAGGACATGGTTAGCTTTAGAGGCATGATACCTACATTTTTACTTTAGAATGTATTTGCAAATGATGTTTAATGGAGATATCACAGTTTGGAAAACTTACCTCTTGAAGTGAAAACTCAGAACGTGTATGGATGCTTCCAGGTGCAATGCGATGATTGATTAAGCTTCCTTGTACCTCCCTGAATTTGTTCCAATCCTTACTTTGTGCTGAAAGTGTTTGAATCTCCCCAACCAAGTCAACTTGAAAGGCACATTTTTTGAGTTTGGAAGATGGTGATAATGATGTTACATAAGTTGTTCTTGTATTTGTACAACTTCTATATGATGTATGTGAGGTGTGTGTATGGTTGGCTTGAACAAATATTGCAAGGTTGATGAGTTTCAAAGAAATGGACTTCAAAAGCTCAAAATGGAGTTTTATGGCCAATTCTGTTTTGAGAGAGATTAAGGGTGTTTTTGAAGTTGTGAATTCATGTCTTTAAAGTGAAAATGAGTCTCTTATTTATAAGGAAACTTCATAGATCAAAAGTTGTTTCCAATTTCAACTTGTGGAGTTATGGTTTGGTTGAAATGGAAGTAGCAAGTTTCATGAAAATGGTGGTTCCAATGCATAGTAATATGGCTTCTAAAGTGGTTGGAGACTTTAGACATGTTGCTTCTAAGCTGGTATGTTGAGTGTGATCAGATGGAACAAGTTAGAGGCTCAAGGAGTGTACTTTTTGCAAAAGCTTGCTTTTCTAAAATGGCAATGATGCCTTTCTCCTCTAAATGGCAAGTTAACTTGGACACAACTTGAATCACTTGGACAATGGCTAAAAATTTTGTGTAATCTTCTGATTATGGATAGATTTAGAGGTTTATAGGCATGCAAAGTGAGATCTCTAAGGCATGTTTGCAGATTTGATCTTATAGCTCAAAATAAATTACCTTTAATTCAAGAATGAAATGCCAACTTTATGTCTTCGAAACTTCTAGCTCAAGTATGATTTTTTCATGCTCTTGGATATTTTGGAAAGCTTGAATCAAGATCTATAACTTTCATGTTTTGATTTTTTGCTGAATCAATTTGGATCTTAGTGAAAAATGGCCATAAAGTAGTGACTTTGTTAAAAACAAAACACTTAGAAATTTTTCTAAGTGTTGGGTAAAAATAATCATAACTTCATGGGCCTATATATCTTTATCCAAGCACTTTTTGAGGATCATCCCAAATTAACAAAGTTGTAGAATTTATTAACCCCTACAACATTCAATTTTTACTTTTGTTGAATTTCTTGATTCTCTTGATCCTTGATGACAAATTCTGATAGTTTTGAATGTTTTTATGATTCTTGATTTTTGAATTCCAATATTGACAAAAAATTCAAAGTTTGACTTTTGTGTGACTGTTGACTTTTTATCAATTGATTCAATTCTTCAACTATCAACCACTTGTATCTTTGGAAATGTCTTGAGTCATGTAATCATGTCAAGATGTTGAATTTGATCCCTTTAGATCATGCTTTAATCCATTAGGTCATTCACTAGGCTAAAAGTCAATGATCAGTCATCCTTAATCAAAACCCTAATTTGGCCATTTTTGACCTTTGATGATTTGAGGGATTTTCTTGAGGAATAATGATCAACCCTTGATCAAATGATGAATACCACCTCAAAATATTGATGTTGACAAAAAATATTGAAGTTTGACTGCATGTAGACTACAGATGACTTTTTACCCAATACAGTTGACTTTCAATCTTCTGAGCCATTGACTGAGAAAACATGTGATACAAGACTTGAAACTTGACATAAGCATTATTGAGGACATATGACGAACCATGAAAGTCATTTGAGACCCTTGCAACCCAATCTTATTTGAGAAGCACCAAACCCTAGTTGAAGACCCTTGCTTAGGAGGAGGTGTGACCAGTCAACTCTTAAGTGGCTTTGAGTAATTGAGACCTTTGTGAGCATGTTTTTGAAGAAAAATGGGAGGGAAAATTTTGGGGTACAACAGTAACAAAAAGGTTTTATGTGACTATATTTCCCATAATAATGACACTTCCATGGTAATAACTTGGCGTTAGTTTTAGATTCCTGATATCTAGCTGAATGTTGCAACATTTGGTCTGACATCGTGACCTCGTGCTTCCTTTCATAAGAAATAAATTTTCTCATAAGGGTTTTTCCTTGTTTATTAAGATATTGGTAATTAAAACCAATACCTGTTGAGTTTCTATCCCCTTTTCCAACTTGAAGAATTTCATCCAACATATCAGACTCATTGTTTACATTCTTATGGATTTGGTCACATTTTCAAGTTTAAAGGTCAATCAGGTTACCTCATTTTGAATATCAGAGACAATAGATGAAAATTTCCCTTTTTCAGCTTGCAGTTGAGCTATGATTCTCTTTTGCTTTTCTCATGTCTTGTACACCTCTTCACTTCTGACACAAAGCTCTTTGTAGGAAGCAGCTAATTCTTCATAAGAGAGATCCTTATCTCAGGGATCTTCATCAGACTCATACCTACCAGTGAAGGTTGTAACATGCTTAGTAGTTTCATCATCGTGTTCACCTTTAGAATCATCATCATCAAACCAAAAAATAGATAATCCCTTCTTCTTTTTCTTGAGGTACGTGGGACATTCTGATATAATGTGACAAAAAATCTCACATCCATAACACTAAATACCATTTCCTTGATTGGATTTCTCCTCTGTTCTTAATGTTCTTACTAATTATATTATTTATTTAATTATTTAATTGTGAATAATGTGTGTATTTTGTGATGTATCTATGAGTATATGTGATGTTTTGATGTATCTGAAGTGATATTGGGTGTTTTAGTAATTTTAGATAATTAGTTTCAATTATTTAGAATTATTAGTAATTAAATATATAAATAATAAGAGGTAGAGACTATGAGGACAAGGTAGTACTATTGTGAAGTAAGTAGGGGTAAGATGGGAAGACCATAGAAAGGGTCCTAAGGTTAAACAAGGAAAAGAGAGTGTCAGTGTCCATTACGCGATCGTGAAAGTGAGAAGAACATTGTGAAGAGAGCTAGGGCACTAAGGAACTCAGAAGGTTCTGTAGAACGTTGATAGGAATATATTACTGCTAGAAATCTAAGGTAAGGGGAGTTTATTATTGTTATTATAATTAATTTAGGGCTTAGATAATTGTAGGTTTCTGTTGGGGTTTTGGTTGATGATGGTATTATGATGATTTGATGAGAATTGATGAAATTATGTTATTGTGTTACCATGGATTGATGTATATGATGTATATTAGAATGTGTTGTTAATGTATGATAAAACTATGTAAAGCTATGATAATTTGGAACCTGTACTGTGTTGGATTCGTGTAGAATAGGGATTTGTTTGGTGCAGGAAAATGCAATAGAGAACCTCTATTCACGAAGACTCGTCAGGTGAGCCTTAAGCTTCATCAGACGGACAAACTCACCCATGACGCGGCAGGAGAGAGCGAGGCGTGAGAAAGTTGAGTTTGGTAGAGCCCCTGGAATTTTGTATGGAAGTGTGCGACTTGCCTCAGCTTTTCCGGGCAAAGTGGGAGCGGGGGGAGTTCGTCGGGAGAGCTACATGCTTCGACGGACGAGGGTGGCTGAAGAAATATAATGCTCCTAGAATTTTTATGATGGAAGGTCTTTCTCCTCGTCTTCGCTGGGCGATCCTCAGGCGAGCAACCTGCTTCGTCGGGCGAGCCTCAAGCGAGTGACAAATGTAGAATTTTGAAAGTGTCGTAACTTGAGTTTTAGGATCCCGTTTGACGTGTTGTTCAAAGTGTTGGTAGATAACATGATGAACTATAATTAGGTGGAATAAAATGAGTAATAATATGTAGAATTGTAGTACCTATGCTATGATGAAATTAGACTTCTTTGTGATGGACTACAATGACGTGTGTTATTTGATGAGTTGTTGATACTACGATGATACTATGTTGTTGCTATGATGATCTGGTGATGTCGTAATGGTGTCATGTATATATATATATATATATATATATATATATATATATATGATATATGTGATGACCTTATTATGATTACATGAATGAATGATGCGTTTTGACTAGATGTGATCGTGTTTATTGTGTTGTTGTGCATCATGCATTCATGGTATATTTTATGATTTTGGTTTGGTGATGTTGTTAGGAAAATTGGTCCAGTGATGATGATAGGATTATAGTCCAGTGATGGCCTCAATCCCATAGTTTGGATTGAGTGCAATATTATGATGTGCTCTGTTTCCAGGTGGGAATCGATCCTATTGGTGGGGATCTTTGGAGAAACAATGACTGAGTCATCAGTGAAGTTTTGGTACCACATGCATGAGTCTAATGAAGTTGAATTACATTCTTTTTGTAATTTCATAATGGTTGATTAAGTAATGCTTTGAGAATATGTGAACTAATGATGTCTTGGTGATGATTGTTGACTGATGATATGATGATGCTATGAATAAATGATGAACTGAAGATGTGAGTATAACATGAAGTTTTGATGGTTGCTGCACCCAAAAATTCGTCCTATTCATTTTAACCCTAATTGGATTATACTTCATCTTCATATGCATACATACATGTCATTGGGTTTATACTCAGGGAATCAATGTCTTTCTCTGTAAAAAGAACTGCGAAAGATGACTATTTTGTTAAGCAGCACTGTTAAGCAAAACTCGGGGTTTTGAATTTTTGAATGCACTCCGTGTATGGTCCAAGCTATCCAATCAAGGACTAATCAAGTTATCATCATATCAAGCTCTCATTCATTCCAAAACGTTTTGAATTGCGCTGAAAGTCAAGTGTTTCAATCGATTCGAGACAGTACAGATAGAAACTTTGAATTTTGCGGTTCGAGTTAGAAATTCATAACTTGAGACTGGAAGATGGTTTTGGAATGGTTCTTCAATATTTATAACTATATTAAGATATTCTCCAATTCATCTGTTCAGATCGAAGGCTAATTTTGTAAGGAAGATTTTCAAAAGTATAAAATACCTGAAATATGTTATACAGTGGATTCGCTGGTTCGCATGTTTTCTGGATGCTTAAAAATTCGTAACTTCTGACCGGAAGATCATATTTGAGTGGCTCTTGGAGAATTTGAGCCGCTTATTATTTCCTTCAATTTTCGTTTTTGGTTCGGAAGCCAATTCGTTGAGGAAGATCTTCGAATGTGCGAAAACTCTGAAGATGTATAGTGAAAATAATGTGCTCAACTATTGTTTATCGGACGTTCAAAAATTCATAAAATTCACCCGATTCTACGTTTTTGGATGGTTCTTTAGGCATAAAATCTGTCTTGATTTTATCTTCAATTCGTATTTTTAGGTCAGAAGTTAATTCTTTGCAGAAGATCTCTGAAAGTGCGAATTACCAGAGAAAATTGCACTCCGAAATGGTTTTCTACCAGATTGTTTCTCGATATTGTAAAAATCGTAACTCTCTCAATTTTAATTGTATCGGGACAATTCTTAAAGCGTGAGATCAAAACTTTTATTAGCTACAACTTTGCTTCAGGTTCTGAGATCGGATTGTTCTTTGAAGACTTCGGTTTATGGCTCGCTTCCTAAAGTGCGCATGAAAATAAGCTGAAATTTTCAAGACAGCAAAATAAGTCCATTGTTTCTCGACATTTGAAAAATCATAACTCTCTCTATTTTTGTCGTATCGAGATGATTATTTCGACACGACGTCACAAATTTTATTGATGATGATTTTGTTTCAGGCTGCGCGTCAGGGTTCTACACCGAAAGTCATGAGCCAGTGGTTTGTCTGCGAACAATACACAAAATAAGCTGGAAAAATCTACACTTTGAATTTTTACACCGATTTCGCGCCAATCAGAGCATCGTAAATCACTAAATTTTTATCGTAATGGGACGATTCTTTCGGCAACGCGTCACAATTTTGTCACTGACAACTTTGTTTCAAGTTTCGCGTCAGGATTTCACACCGTATGTCATGAGTTTTGGTTTGTTTTCGAGTCGTGCATTGGAATAAGCCGAAAAATCAGCATTTACACTTGCAAACAAGACTTGGAGCCAAATTTATATTGGTTTGAAATTCAAATTCAACATAACTTTTCACTCATTATTCAAAATCTCACACAAAAAACTCTCAATTTTCTCTCAATTTCTCAAGAACACAATAGAGAGAGAAAAAATCACAAAACCTCTTCTCCTCCTCCTCCTCTCAATCACATGACCTCCACCCTTAGCATCTGCTGGTTGCTGCTCCTTACCGTCGGATTCCACCTCAGCTCGCACCCGCCACTCTTGAAGTCGGTCGCCACGTCCCCTTTATCGCGCTTATGTACTGACACGGAAATCCCCCTATCGTGTGATTGATTGTTTCAGTGAACTTTTCCTCTGCTTCGCATCTTCTCCGATCTGATATTTCCTTCGGTGATTCTTGATACTTGTCTTGCATTTAAGTGCTTATTTAGTTAATTGACTTTAGGATAAGTGCTTAATTGAGTTTGTGAGTTGATTTTAGTTGAATAATTGAAATTAAGTGAAGAATTAATTATTCTTGAGATTTGATAATGTTAGAAGTATGTGGAATTGATTGAATTTATGCATAATTGTTTGAACCTAATTAGTTTACGCGTTGAATTGCATATTTGTTCAGGTTTACTTGAATTCATGCGTCGGAATTTGTTCTGATTCGATTATTGTTTAATCTTGTGGGGAATTAATGTTGAATTTCATGTGTTGATACATAAATTTCAATTAATTTAGTGATAATTTAATTTTTTTCGACATTGAAACTTTCGATTCAATTTATTCTATCAACACTTGAATTATTTTGTTTGAGGCTTGGAATGTTTGTTTTGATGTGCATTAACCTCTTACATTTTATTTGTAATTTCTAAGCGGCGATACATGAATCGGTGAATATTTTTGTGTATCTGTTTGTGAGTTTCAAAAGTTGTTTGATGCTTACTTGAGCATGTTTATGCGTTTATGAATTGTTGATGTTAAGTTATATCGTTTTTAACGCGATTTTTCGAGAAATGTTGTGATACTACACAATGCTGCTCGGTTTTGGTAAGTTGAGTTTAAGACATGGTTTAATTGATGATTAATGCTCAAGGGAATTTATTTTGGTACTTGGACAACATTTATGTCTAGTTTTGACGATTTCGGATCGACATTTTGTGCGGTTCATGAGATAACAACGTTGCTGCCCGGTTTTTGATGTTGGTGTTCCAATGTATTGTACCCCAAAATTTTCCCTCTCATTTCTCAAGACATTTCTCACAAAGATTTTCAAAATCTCAAGCTTGCACAAGGATTGATCAACTCAAGACACTTCCTCAACATTGATGACTCAAATTAGGGATTGAATTTGTACAAGGATAAATGGATTTTTAATGCCTCAAAAGACTTTCATGGATCATTATGGACCTCCAAGAATGCTCATGACAAGTTTTAAGTCTTGGATCACAAAATTGCTCAGTCAATTGACCAGATGACCAAAAATCAGCTGTATTGATGAAAAAGTCAACTGTAGCACCAAAAGTCAAACTTTGATTTTTTGGTCAACATTAAGTCTCAAAGATCAAAATTCATCAATACATTCAAAAATATGAAACTTGATCATCAAAAAATCAAGAAAGTCAAAAGTCAATGTGAAAAGTTAAAACTCTTCAAGACTTAAAAATTTTTCTAAGTGTTTTTATACATGATAATTTCATTTCTTCATGACAATTTTTCACCATGATGCAAGATGATTCAAAGAAAACTTCGAACATGAAAGTTGTAGATCTCAAATGAGATATAAGACTTTGTATGGCAATAATTTTTCTAGAAATGCTTGGATTTTGAGTTATAAATTCATGAAGTCATGAAATTTTTGAATAAACACTTAGAGAAATTTTCAACAGTTTTGGTCAGGATTTTATCCCAACTTCTCGGTATTTTTTCACATAATTCCAAGATGATTTTGTCAAAATGGCCAACATGAATGTTATAGGAGATGTTTCAAGCTTTCTAAAACATCCAAGAGCATGAACTTATCATAATTGAGTTAGGAGAATCAAGGGCATGAAGTTGGGCATCCATTCTTGAATTGCAAGTCATTTTAGTGAAGAACACATAACAAAACCCTTATGCTTTACTGCATAATCTTGTGTTACAGGCCTTCTTACTTGCAAATCTCACCATAATTTAATTCTTACACCCACTCTTGAGCTATTACCCAAGTTTTTAAGCCATTGTCCAAAAGATCTTTCCATTTATGGCATAAAGGCACCATTACTATTCTTGAAAAGCAAGCTTGTAGGCACAAAACTTGTCTTGAGCCCACACCCTGTTTGCTTCTGATTTTACTCCATCATAAATCATGGAAAGTAACCCCTATAAACCAGAAACTTTGGTACTTCATCATGGGACCATGACATAACTTGATATTTGCAATCCAACCTAGCCATAACTCCATAGTTTGTAAACCAAATCAGCTTATTCACAAACCTCTTGCCTATAAATAGAAGAAGCATTTGCAAGAGAAAGAGGTCAGAAAAATAGAGAGAAAAACCAGAAGTTTTGTTGATAAACCCTAAAAAAATATCATATTCACAAAAGTAATAACAATCCACAAAGCTTCCACTCTTTAGTTTTAAAGTCTAAACCTTTGAACCTCTCATACTTTGAAAATTTTGTCCAAACATCTAAGCACCTCACATACATTAATTAGAAGTTGTTCAAACTCAAGAACAAGCTTCTGTAACATCTCTATTTTCCAAGCTCAAGAACACTCAAGGCAGCAACTCAAGCTCAAGACACAAATTCCAGTTTCAAGGTAAGTCCTTGACTTTAAACCCTTGATTTCAAGCATCATTAGTTGATCCATCTTCGAAGATAAAAAATGTAATAACCATTCCCCTTGAAGCTAACCTTTGTTTATCTTCCATTATTGTCATTTATGTGTTGAGAACTAACCCATGTATGCAGCAAAACAAAGATAGAGTGAAAAAATAACAGTATGAGTCGATGCATAGCCTTATGAGTCGACACATCTTAGTGGAAAAACAGGTTATGAGTCAATACATAGCCTTCTGAGTCGACACATACTGATATACAGACTCTAAACAGAAGGGAAAAAGGGAGTATGAGTCGACACAAAGCATGTATGAGTCTACACATGTAGGGTATGAGTCGACACATACCATTATGCATCGATTCATACTGAGTTGATTTGGTAATACAGGGGCAAGGAAAAGTTATGTGTCGATGCAAAAGAGCATGTGTCAACACATAATGTTCAAAAATGCATTTTTCTTTCATTTTCCTTTGTTTTTACATGTTTCACATATCCCTTTCATGGATGTTCAATATGGTTGTAATATTTAAGCTCCTATCCATCCCCATTTTTAAGTTGTACCTCCATCCCCCTAAACGATGTAATAGTGTAGGACTTTATTTTTCGCAATTTACCGCTTTCAAATATAAATGCTAGTAACTAGGGTGTGTATGGCAAGATAAAAATCAATCTTAGACAACACTAACCAAGAAAAACAATGCATGAAAAATAAACACTTTGTACACTTGCACCTCTAGGGTTAACTCCACTTGTTTCCTTGAGAAAATGGTCATGTTATGCATGTGAGATGCCTTAGCAAAAACAATAGAAAAATACAAGATCATAGTCTCTCGATGACACTTCGAATGTTGCCTTATAAATGATCTTAGACCCTCAATAGAAATGCTAAGACATCTCACAACATTTCTATTC
The DNA here is from genome assembly GCA_948472305.1 of Vicia faba. NCBI lineage: Eukaryota > Viridiplantae > Streptophyta > Magnoliopsida > Fabales > Fabaceae > Vicia > Vicia faba. The sequence continues at coordinate 1,266,221,513 of OX451736.1, read as the reverse complement.
ATGACTATACGATGACTCATGCATGTCCCTTCACATCCAAAGATAGAGCTTCTTACCAATCAATGGTAAGATAGCAATGTCAAAGGAAGAGAGAAATGAACAAAATACTTTTGAGTAGGTAGAACATTCTTAGTTGCTTGCTCACAATCCATCTTCAAAACAAAAAATTTTTAAAACACACCAAACACTTTCAAAAAGTACAACACTTTGCATGCATTCTTATAAAGACGAGAATCATTACAAAGTTTGCCTAAACGAAGGCGCTTTTCAAAAATACTTTCAAAACCCACCACAAACACATTTCAAACAAAGCAATTTCAAAAGTGATCTAGCAAGCAACTAAGAGCCCATAGATAACTATGGATGAAAAGGGTGCTAATACCTTCCCTTTTCATAATCTACCCCCCGAACTCAAGAAAATATCTCAAAGGTTTTTCCTGTTCTTTTCACCCTTTCCTTATTGGATAAAAGAAAAGTCGGCGGCGACTCTTGCTATCTGAAACAATTACGATCAAACGCAAAACACCCAAGCCAGTTCTTCCACCGTATTACAGAATTGGCGACTCTGCTGGGGAGATACTTAAAAGTGGGGTTACCTTAGATCTAGATCACCATTAAATGCTTCCATTGTTTGAATTGCTTGCTTAACATTATGGATCCTTGTTTGGGTTTGTATTGATCCTCTACCCGGATCGGGGAACATTATTAGGTAAGTAGAAATAGATCATGGATACTGTGCAGGGTATATCGACATGGTTGAAGAGATGGCTACGTTAGTGTGACACATTTGTTGGTACCAGTAGCCCTTGAGTCTAGTCAAGGAGAATACGGGCCGCTGTGTGGTGTCATGAAGCACTAACTGACCTTAGAACCTTTAATTGAACAACTTGGCCATTAGGAAGTAGTGAGATAGACGGCTTTGGTGCAGTCTGAAGTTGGTTGATACTCGATTCTACGCTCATTGAGATTGGACTTTCAGGATATTTTGATCGCTAATAAAGAGGCTTGTGCTGAAACAATACCCGGTGAAGAAAGATCAGTGATATTGAGATTCCCTAGAACCCGATTACTTTCTAGGATAGGTTGGACCAACTAAACTTCAAGAGGGTACTTACCTTTGAACCTCATGCAAGCCTAAACCTAAGGACTTGTTTGCTTTACTTGTGTATGTTTACTTGTACATAACATCATACCATAGCATTTTCAATAACCATTTCAAGGATCTAAAGGGTTTGTGTGCAGGGTTATATTGAACCAGACATCTATCAAGGGGAAAGAGGGTTTATTTTCCTCTAGACGAATGTTGTCAAAAAACCAAAGCACAATAGCTTGAGTCAAGGGCTATGACCCACTCGACATGGTGAGCTTGATTATCATGGAAAGACATTCAACGATATGGAGTTCTTCACTCAAAGTTATGATCAAAGTTAAATTTCTAACATTTTCTTGTGTTTACCCTGCGAGATACTTGAAAACATTACATCTGCATAACATGCATCATACCATAAGCAGGTTTCTCGACACAGGTTTCCTCATCTCTTTACTGTTATTTCAGTATAAGATGGCTCTAGAATAAACCATCAAGGACCTTCAGACTCAACACACTCAGTTCCAAGAGACCCCCCTCAACTTGGCTAAGGGACAACAAGAAATGATGGCACTCCTTATCACCAAGAAAAAGACTAAGAAGAGGGTTGTCATCCTCAACATAGGAAGAAGGTTCAAGGGGCCTGCCCGATTAGCTCAAATGGAAGATGCTTCTTATGAGGAAGAAGACAATCAAGAAGAGGAATCTAGAAGTACTAGAGCTAGGGGTGGAGATAACCAAGCTACTGAGGAAGAAGACTATTCTGAGGAGCAGTATCCATCTGCAGATGAAAAATACAAACAGCTTGAAGACTGACTAAAAGTTGTAGAGATCCAAGTTGTGCCTAGCTTGGACTTTGGAGACTTGGGTTTGGTACCTGGGGTAGTCATTCCCCATAAATTTAAGATCCCTTCTTTTGCCAAGTATGATGTGGTCTCCTGTCCGAAGCTTCATCTAAGATCCTATGTCCGTAAGATTCAGCAGCACATCGTCGATAGGAAACTATGGGTGCATTTTTTTCCAAGAGATCCTATCTAGGACGCAGTTGGAGTGGTTTTACCAATGGGAAGGGACCAATATCCACATATGGGAGGATCTAGTTGCTGCTTTCTACAAGCAGTACCAATACAACGCTAATCTTGCACCAACTCGTGTGCAGTTGCAGAATATGACCATGGGTTCAAATGAGGGCTTCAAAGAATATGCCCAAAAGTGGAGAGACCTGGATGGCAGGGTGAAGACACCCTTAACTGACAGGGAGCTGGTTAATATCTTTATGGGAACTTTGACAGGACCTTTCTTCAATCACCTAATCGGAAGATCTTCGGCCGGATTCACCGAGTTGATTCTAATTGGGGAATGAGTAGAAAATGGAATCAGAAGTGGAAAGATCCAAATGACTGCATTTTCCGATACTTAGAAGAAGCCATACAATGGGAAGAAAGAGTCTAATGTTGTGTACGACCAGAAGGGTCGTAACAAGAGTAACCACGACAATCTATGGGGGCAATCCTGATCTCTAATCCTGCATCGGTGCGACAATAACAACGGGGAAATCAGTGAAGGCAAGACAAGTCCAAGAGAAAGTTTACCAAAATCAACATACCATTGTCTCAAGCATTATAACACATGTTGAGGATGAATTTGATTACATTTATAGGACCTCATCCAAACCCCAAAACTTCTTCTCCTAACTACAATCCTGACGCAATATTTGCCTATCATTTCTGGCAGTCCTGAGCATGATACCAACGATTGTTGGACGCTGAAATACAAGATTCAAAACATGATTGACGCCAAGGAGATTGAATTCAGCCCTCCTAAGACTCCCAACATAATCACTGCTCCCATGCCAAATCATTTAGAGTGTTTAGTTCATTTTGAATTTTCAATTGTAATTTCTATTGTTTGTTCGAACACTTATCTGTTATGTCAAACTTTGTTTTCATTAATGCATTGTATATGTTTGTCTTGAATTAATCCATTCGTTTCCACTATATTCAAAATGTTCTTTTTATTCTCTTTTTTGTGATATTCAACTCTCGTTAAAAGTTGCAAGCCTTTAGAGGGAGGATGACGAAAACAATATCATAATCTCATACAATATGCTTTTGAACAGACCTTGCTGATTATGTACAAGCGTTCTTTCAATTCCTAAATAGTGGAGTTATAAAGAAGATAATACCTAGTCAACCCCTTTGAGCCAAATAAGTAGGAGTTTTCTTTTTCACACAAATTTAAACCTTTAATCATAACCTGGGGCAGGGTAGTTTTCTCAGCTAATTCAAATGCACGTTCAGTCGTAAGCTTTCACTTCGTACACAATGAATGACATCAAAAACATCCTTCTAAATCAAAAGACGACGATGGTTCCTCGTAAAATAGGCGGTCATCATCTCTCAAAAGAAAATGCCCACTAAGTCAAAACCTACGAAGGAGACTTATAGAAAAAAACTTGGGCATCATGCTGACTGTAATCTCAAAATAGACAGGCAAAAATTAGGGACAATAAATAAAAAAAGGGTCGTTACAAATCCTCAACGATATGAAAAATGACTTTCTTCTCAAATAAACTCCCATTATCTGAACCATCACATAAAAATAAAAATAAACATTCCAAAACTCAATTGGAATCCAAATGCGCAATTAACTAAGTATAGGATAGTAGAACATCATGGAGAACGGGCGAGTACAAATAAACTTTGAGCCTTATCCTTTGTTTCTTAAAACCGTGAACCAGGCCACGTTACAACCCCTTACAAGTCCTAATTGAAGCATGGGTTAGTTCGAAAGCATACTATTACAAAAGGTATCCTGACTCCTGTAAGGCTTATTGTAAATCCTGAGTCGAATTCATATTCTTACAAAATTCTTTTATTTGCTAAAAATGCATTTTCAAAACTTCAAGACAAACATAAACTTTTCATTGTTTGAATACCCCTGTTTGCATATAGCCAATTGTTTGACAACGAAGAAATTCGCACGGAGAATATCTAATGAACGAAAATTCTCTCAATGAACAGAATCACTTCGAATTGAAAGACGCTTCTAAATGACAAATATCTCATAATCAAGGGGCATGACATGTTACTGTCACACTCATCTGTGGCAGTTAAGTCAAGATTCCAAAACACCTCTCAAGAAGTGCTGAATAACCAGGGGCAAGTCTGCATCTGAATCACTTGGGGCATTGAACATGAATTCCAGCAAAGGGTCGCGTACGACCAAGCACACATTTTCTGGCTGCGCTACAACACTTACTACTATGGACATTGACAAATCCCCACAAAGTCCATTTCATAGGGTGATCCCTAGTGAAGTCGCCAGAGGCACCTCAATAAGATTATCCCCACAGAATAATCTTCACGGATAATGGTACAAACCCCATAAGGCCAAATTCATTGATATCCCTACAAAGATGGATTCATGCAATCCCCAGCCAGAGTTTCAATCTCTCGAAAACCATTTCCCCAGCTGAGTTGGTCTTAAAGAAGAAGCCTTATGGAATTCTTCTTAAAAAATATCCTCCCCAGCAGTTCATCAAATACTCTCCTCAATAGGGTTTATTTCCCCAACAAACTGCAAATTCCCCAGCTCAAATTTGCCTCTCAGACTATTACAAATCAATGGACAAAACCCCTTAATCCCGGGTAGAGTCATTGTAATCCCCAAAGGAGTTGTTACTATCCCCGAAAGTTACTGCGAAACCTGGACCCGACTAGATAACAATAAATCTCAATTTTAAGTTGCTAAAGCCTAGACCCAACCAGATAATAGTTTAACTTCTTCAATTGCTGAAACCTGGACCCGACCAGTTAACAGTTCGAGTTGCTGAAACCTAGACTCAACCAGATACCAGTTAACCCCAAGATTAAATTGCTGAAACCTGGACCCAATCGGATAACAGTTCGAGTTGCTGAAACCTGGACCTGACCGGATAATAATTCGAGTTGCTGAAACCTGGACTCGGCCAGATAATCGTTCGAGTTACTATGAAACCTAGACCCAACCAGATAATAGTTTGACTTCTTCAAATAACTAACAAAACTCCTCTTCCCCAGTAGAGTTTGCCACTATCCCCAGTGAGTTGCTGCAAAGGCTGGAATCCAACCAGGTAACATTTAACTTCTTTATCCCCAACAAGTTATCTTGAAGCCTGGAATCTGACCAGATAATAGCTAAACTTTCTTCCTCTCCAATCAAGAAGTAACTCCCCAGTAGAGCAATGGACAACTAAAACTCCTGAACTCTATTCCCCAAGCAGAAATTAACACTCCCCACAGAGTTTCCTCAAGTAAAGTCAATGTTCCCCATCAGAATTCTCCTGAAATAACAAAGCAGGAATCCCCAATAGAAACACTCTAAACAAGGTTTGAAGATACACATACTCTTCATTCTCAACAGCGATCTGGGATTTAACTTCCCAAAACTCCCCAACATTTGTCAAGGATTTATTTTCCCAGACAAAGATGTACTTCAATAACATTTCACGTTCATAAATCATAACATACACATACGAAGCGCATATAGCACAACCTCATTTTTTGGAGTATGTCGCGAGAGACGGAAAGAGTTTGTTGTTGTTGTTTTGTCGTGAACGCAGATCAGAGAGGGATTTTTGCTGAATAAAGAAAAATTGGACTAAGAGTGTTTTACTGTTTAATCGATCGTTAAAAGGATAGAAGCAAAAAATAATAAAACAAAAAAAACTGTAAATCAATTGGAAGAAGAAGAAGAAAAAATGAATAGTTTTTTAGAGACAAATTTAACGAAGATTAAGAGGATAACCAAAATAATAATAATTGTTGTTCCCCAGGCTAGCAGTAGTCGCGGCTGCCCCTTTCATATTTAGGGTTTTGAAACCCTCCTTCTTCTTTCTCTAGTGGATTCGGGTTATGGGCTTAGCCTTAAAGCCCAATCCATTTCACAATTTACACCTTTTGTATTAATGGGAACATTAGAATAAATGAATGATTAGCTTGGCGCAGCGGTTGAAGCATCGTTTGGCAGGTACAGAGACCCGAGTTCGAGACCCCATGAACATTTTTTTCTTTTTTTCTGTTTTTCTTCATTGTTGTTGGACACAAAAAAAACCAAACACAAAAATCATCTTGAACCTCAAGTTGCTGGCCCAACACCCCAATTATTTTCCATACCCCTCAGATTAACTAATTTAATTTAGTAATTTTAAAACTTAAGGATTTCATTTAGTTTAGAATTAATTTGATTTAGATTTAATTTAATGATCTTAAAAAATTTTAGTTTAGATTTAAATTAGCATTTTTTTAATTAATTTAGTTTATATTTAAATTAGTTTAGATGTTATTTAATAACCTTAGAGTTAATTTATTTTATATTTAATTTAGTAATTTTATAATTAACTTAGTTTGGGTTTAATTTAATAACTTAAAATTTTAAGTTAGTTTAGAATTATTTTAATAACTTTATTTAGTTTAGATTTAATTTTGTTAATCCTTAGTTTTAATTTTAAAATTCAATTAAATAAAAAATATAATGTTAAAATTATTTAATTTTCTTAATTAGTTTAGTTAGGGATTTTGTGAATAATTTAGTTAATTAGAATTTTCTTTTTGTTTGGTTTAGTTAATATTCTTTTAAATTGATTAAATTCTTCATGATAAACAAAATTTCAAAGAAAATAATATACTAGATTTTTTTAATTTTATCATAAACAAAATACCAAAAATATTATTTTAATTATTTTGCCCATTAATCTTACTTTAAATTGGTTTAGTTTAGTTAACTGTTCATGTTTAATTCGATTGGGTTGTATTGCTTGTATTTAGACTTTTAATCGCATTGTCGATTCGATCCATCTCCATTTGTAAATTTGTATCCCCCATTCTCGAAAGCTCTATAATTGCGTAGAATTTTAATTTCCGCAATTTACTGTTTTTCTTTATACTGTATAATAATTAGGCGTGTATGATAAGACATAAAATCAAAGGATAGACAACCATAAACTTCAAGATAAAATAACTGAAAACAAATCACTTTTCACACGCGCACCTCTAAGGTTAACCTCACTTGTTGCCTTCAGATAAAACATTCATGTCCCTCGAATATGGGACGCTTTAGCAAAGACCCTCGATAGAAAAGATCGTAGTCCATCGATGACCATTCGATGTTGCCTTTGGTAAAACGATCTTAAGTCCCTTACGAAAATTGCTAAAGCGTCTCATAAGTTTTCTTCTATGATTGTATGACGACTCGCGCCTGTCCCTCACATCTAATGATAGGGCTTCTTACCAATCAATAGTAAGATAGCAATATCTAAAGGAGGAGGAAAAGAACTAAGACTTTTTAAGTAGGTATAACATCCGTAGTTGCTTGCTCACAAATCACTTCAAAACCAACACCTTTCAAACACACCAACACTTTCAATAAAATATTTTCAAAAGTCAAACACTTTGTTACATTCTTATAGAGACGAGAATCATTATAAAGTTTGCCTAAACAAAGGCACTTTTCAAAAATATTTTCAAACAAATCATAAACACATTTCAAACAAAGTATTTCAAAGTGAGCTAGCAATTAAGAGCCCGTAGATAACTACGAATGAAAAGGGTGCTAACACCTTCCCTTTTCATAACCTACCCCTCGAACTCAAGAAGATTCTCAAAAGGTATTTCCTATTCTTTTCACCCTTTACTTTATTGGATAAAAGAAAATTCGGTGGTGACTCTTGCTATCCGTAACAATTGCGATAAAACACAAAACACCCAAGTCAATTCTCCCACCGTATTACAATCAGACCAAAGAAACATGCAGTAACCTGCATATTACACACCTCAAGAAGAGATCCCCTCTAACAAGTATCTGGAGCAGATCATAACAACCATGGTTTTGACTGATCATCATACCACAAACAAACTGTTCAGAATAAGTCTGCTTCTCTCAATTCTTTAAGACACAAGGATGCCCTCCAGTCCTTGCAAGAACAAATGTTCCATCATGTGAGGACACCATATAATTGAACCTTAAGCGTGAGGAGAACCTTCCCATCCAGATAACAGGAAAGAACAATCAAACTTTCTTTCTTAAGAACCATGATCCCTTGGTCCCTAATAGAATTACCAAATCCTCCTTGCTCTTGACAAAAACCTGAAATACTCATCCTAGGTGGTATGGATGACACTCCAAAAGTGAGGACAATAATCAACCACTTAGCTCAGGTTGATACATCTCCAATGCTCACAATCCCTTGAAGTTCTCTTCCACTATAACAAAAGAAGAGTTCCATTCTCTCATAGACTTGATAACATCAAGTTATATTAAACAACCTCCATCATGTTTAAGAGAAACACCAGCATGACATGTTAAAAAAACTTCTCAGTACTAATATCTCAATACATTACGTCTGACATATCTTTAAGGTCTTAGAACTCTTGAGCAGCAGGGACTCCCCTTCAAACAGAATATGTTCCATGGACACAAACAAAATACCATGAATCTGGCTCCTTTGATCAGAAGGATCTTCCAGATGTCAGAGAGAATATCCTTGACATTTGAGCTTGATATCCACATATAAGGGATCTGGTTGAGATACCTTTAACAAGTCTCCATAAGAAGATAAAGCTTTGTCTCTGCACTCATATTTACTTGGGTCAGAAATAAACTTAACCAAGAAGTACTCAAAAGGTTGATCATCTCTTGACCAACTCAAATAACACCACACATGACTCCTCTTCCAGACCAGGAGTAGGGTCCAAACATATATGATCAATAAACATTTGTTTAGCACCTAAAGCATCTTCTAAGCCAATCCTTTATCCAATAGGATTCTTCTCAAATTACTAATGAGATGTTCCAACATCTGGTAGAACATCTTTCATATACCCAATCAACACATTGTTCAGATTGGTTATGAAGTCCTTACTTCTCCCAGAAAATCAGAGTATACCTTGATCACCTTCAAGGTCTTCAATAGGCTTCCATATTTCATACCATCATCAATAAACAACAAGGTCAAGATCACTTTCCTAATTTGGCCATTAATTAGGAATAACAACGTAGATGTGAATGACCATAAATTCTCTCTAATCTTGATCAATTTCTCTACATATTCTTACAAACTTATTGATAAGTACATTTATGAGTGGACTTGAAAAGGATCTCAAGTATCTTTGGCAACTTCAATAAATAGATTGAAACTGTCTTCTGTGTATCACAACATCATAAGATGCATCTTCAGAAAGGAACAAACCTTTCTATATTCTCAATAATAGAGACACATAAACCACCATGATTATTCTATCAGATGCAGCAAAATAAACAAAAACTCCTTAACAACCTCTAGGCACAACTCACTAATCCTTGCACAACACACCACAAACCAGGTGTTAACATACCAACATTGGTTTGAAAATAAATCAAACCCACAACAGCAGCTCTGCACCAAATCTACAAGCCTGATAACAACAAACAGGACCAATGCACACCTTGTAATGAATAGCCCATCCTCCACTTCAAGGGACTACTCAAACAATAATATGAATTATCCAAGTTCAAACAATTTTTCAGTAATAACCTCCTTCCTTGCCCATGACCAGAAAGTGTCTTCCCAATATCTCATCCAGAAACAGAACAAGATGCTTTCTCTGATACCAATTAAATTTATGGTATATCACACTTCAGATGTCCTATGACATGTTGAGACATCTGAATCCGAACAAACAATAATGGCAAGGTATAAACATACAAAAACAGTAATGAAAAGTAAATAACACAACAGAATTGTTAACCCAGTTCAGAGAAACTCTCTTACTCTGGGGCATACCAAGCCAGGGATAAAGTCCTCTATAATAATATTAATTCAAAGCTAAACTTCACCGTTTACAATTTCTCACTTAATCACTACACGTGCTATACTTTCTACCTAAGACTCACCTAGGTATGAGGCCCTTCTCAACTCCCTCATCAATCACAGACAATGATTAGATCAAAATAGGAAGACACACTTCTATGACATAACAACTAGAAGACATACTTCCATGATAATACCTAGCCAAGACTCTTGACTAAGAACACAATATAGAGTTGCTTAAAAGCTTCCTACAAGAACAATAATCAACTATATGCTTAAAAGCTTAAGAGAGATAACATAACCTTACAACTCAAGGAACATAATCAAACTCACATGTTGAGTGCAACACACATACAACCTCTCCTAGAGAGTGGCTTACAGACTCAACCTTAATAACTATATATTTTCATTCACGACTGGTACCTTCTTCTAGGTTACAATGCTTCTATTTATAACCTTTTTCCCAACTAGATTTGGGCTTAAAATCACATCATATTGTCGTACCCCAAATTTGTCCTACCTCGATTGATTTCATTTTTCGAGATTAAAATTGAAGAAATATTCAACTAAAGACGGTACAGTAGTATATGTTGGTCCGTCTTTATCTAACTAGGGAGCGAACCTTAAATTCAGGAGAGCAGGGCTTTCTAAAATCAGAAAGACTTGTGTATCCATGGACCCATTCGCGTAGCATGTTGGCCAATGGCTCATACTATTCGAAAATGGAAAGTTATTTTAGAAAAAAACTGTTAAGTTATTAATTATTAATTAGTTTAAGAGAGGTAAAAATTAAATTTGTCCTGGCCCATTTCCGTTTTGGGGGTAAACACGAATAAGAGGTGTAGTTATAGAATTGTAGGCCCATTGCATCCTCAGCAGCCCATTTGTTGTTTTGGTTTTATTAAATATTTTAAAATCACTTATTAGAAGTTATTTAATGTAAGGAGATTTGTTTTAAAGGGCCAGGTATAGGGTCCGGTTCGCGCTAAAAAAATATTGGGTGTGTTAAAATAAATTTATTGATGGAGAAAAATGCTTTTGCAAATTTAGCTCAGAAGCCCAACTCAGTTCAAATAAAACTAGGCCCATTAAGTTTTGCTGAAACTAAAATATTTGTTGATTTTGTTATTTGATGTTGAAATTTATAATAGCATTAAATATTATTCAAATTATTTATTAAGTTTTATTTAAAAACTAACATTGGTTTAGAGAAAAGAAAGGAGGCCAATTGGGCGTGATTGCGTAAAACATTTTGCTATAAATAAAAGAGTATTGTTGTTGTAAGTAAAATGATGTTGTTGGGCTGATTAAAAGTACTATAGTGCAAGGCCCAAACTAAAAATTCTAAAACAACAACTACAGCCAGGGTTCAAGTTGTTCCTTTTACTAACATTTAATGTTGGGATTTAAAAAAAACGAACAATCTTAAATCAAGTGAAATCTGCAGAAGTTAAAACAAATCTACAGGATTGCAAAACAGCGCAGAACCAGATCCAATCTTCATCAAATAAGATTAAACAAATCTCTTGCTAATCAAATATAAAGAATACAATCAAGCAATCTCAATACATAATCAAATATACAAAATTAAATCTCAGAAGAAAAAAAAGTGTATCAAATCTTACTAAATCATATCTAAAACCAAATCAAATCTCAGACTTACATGTATTACAGAAATCAAATCCTAAACTAAAAATCGCAGAAATAAGATGAATAAAATCAATCTTTATCCAAAATCCAATCTCAGAATTCCAATCAAATCTTTTATAGCATATTACAGAAACAAATCTGAAAAGGGAAAAACAATAACTTCTACAAAGCAGATCTGAATTACATAATCAATCAAAATATTACAATTCCTAATTCCTATCCCTAATCCCTAAATCGTTGCTAATAATTTGTAACAGCAACTCCAAACCCTAAAATCAAAAGCTATAAATACAAGGAAGAATAAAGAAAGGAGGAGGATTCTGTTTACAAAGGATACCGCGAAGAGTTGAGTAACGGAGAAGTGAGAGAAGCTCGAATTTGACGAGGAAGTCAAAGCCATCGGAAGCCAGTATCGTTGAAGAAGGGAAGAACAGTTGGGGTTTCATTGTCGGAAACCACAATTGTCATTGACGGACGCCTTCACTCACTCATCGTCGCCTTCAACACCGGACATACGAGAGAGGGTAACTCGATCTCTTTATTTTTGTTGTTTGCTTGATGTAGGGCTAAGGGTTTGTGGGGATAGATTTTGTTTTCCATAAGCCGTCGTTGGAGATTGTGCTTTAGGGTTTGGGGGAAGGGAAATTTGGGGATGGCGTGAGAAAGAGAAGAAGACAATTGCTCTTACTGTAAAACAAAAAAAAGAAAGGATAAAAATAAAATGGATCATGTAAAAAAATGAATTAAAACAAATTATGTAATCTGATCAATCCCATACACGCGCGCCACCCTTGATTATCATACTCCGTCGCTTTTCATCCATCAGATCATGATCAGACGGACACTAGGCCAAGTCTGTGTTAGCTAACATGCACCTTCGCCACACCCGATCACGCCCGACCTCAGCTCCAAATGTAGTGGGCCTAAGCCCACTACTATTTGCACCTCCCTTTCAATTATTTTCCAAATGCAAAACGAAAACACACCCCCTGTTCTGAGTTGTTAATGAGCCTAGCCCAGATTTACTTCCAACACCCCTGTTTTTACTTATTAATTAGAAATTGCACCCCCCCCCCCCTTGAATTTAATTTATTAATTTTCTTTTATACTTCATATATTATTTCTAATTTTTTATATTTATACATATACATTATTTATTTACAATAATAATAATTATTATTATTATTATCAAATATTAATTTTTTATTATTATTATATCATAATTATTATATTTTCTATTATTATTATTTACTATTCTTATATTTTATTTGCTATGTAAATATTGCTTATTGCTTATATATAATTACATTATTATTTATATACTAACAGATAAATTATTTTATATCAAAATTTCATATATTATTTTCTATATTATTTGGATTAAAATATTTTCTTATCATGCATTAATCAAGATCTTTGCGATTAACACAGTTAAAAAACACTAACAAATCATCAAACTATCTTTTCGCAATAAATTAAGCTAATCAACTGTTTTTGAAAAAGGGTTTCAAACTAGTTTTGACTTACTGTGCATTCAATCAAAATCTCCACAATCACTATTCCCTGCCAAGTGTGAGGTGATTCAAGATATGTTTGCAAACCCCTAAAAAACACCAAGCCCATACGAATTACGAATTGGGACTCTGATTCCTCATAAGAGGATACATAGGCATACGATCAAAAATCGTGGCGAGTCTTTCTAATTAAAACTTAAAATCCTGTTTACCCTAAACCTAAACCTAGAACCCAGTGTCATTGTGAGAAAGGTAGATGAAAGGTGCCTACCACCTTCCTTTCGTCTAATTGAGTCTGAAACCTAGAATCTCTGCGAATTAGGGTTTTCTGTTAGATTCCCTTCCCTTAGGATAAAAACTAATAATGGCGACTCTGATTTTAAATCCAGTTGCTACAGCTGGGGACTCTGCTGGGGACTCTCCTTAACCCTAGATTTAGGTATTTTTGGGTTTTTATCTTTATTTTCTTTATTTATTTATTGCATTTATCTACTTTATCGCATTTATTTATTTATTGTCAATTTCTCTTATCATCATATTTTTGCTGCATGGCGGGATTTTCTATCTCAAAAATATTTTCAATATAACCCTTAGAAAGAAGGTTCATCTATTAACTTAGGGGGTACATCATCCCTGCAAGTTTATGTGACGACTTCGCCTAGAGTCGGTGAACTTCCAAAAAAGGAATACTTATCGAGAGATATCCTCTTGACGAGTAGGACTTTGGAAGGTCACCCATGACTCTTTGTAATGACGTTGACCTAAGGGAGGCCCTTGTGCCTTTTCCCTCTGGTGTTATTCGTGATACCCTTATGGAAACCCCCTCCTAGGAGGGTAGATTTACCGTAGGTCTGAACTAAGGAGCCTACCTATATGGGTACCCATCACAAGGACCTGTCACAAAATCCCGTTACTCAACCCAACACTTATACATTCATGCATTCATGTATATCTCATATTCATCATTTGCTTCTTTTATCTGTCTTATTCACAGGGTACAAAATAAAAAATAACAAAATCAAGATTATGGGTGACTGTCTTAAAAATGGATACCAGAGGGAAACAACTTGTTTGCGTCATTGCCTTCAAACCTAACCTTTATGAAATAAAAACTATAAAGGGGAAATCATCTGAGAGAGCTCTGAAGATGTACGCTCGCCGCTATGGGGACACCCTTGACTTGACTAAAGTAGAGGTTCAAATGGATGCAGTCTTTGCCCTAATTAATTTGTATGACCCTCCATTGAGATGTTTCACCTTCCAAGACTTCCAGCTAGCACCGGCTCTAGAAGAATTTGATAGAATTCTGAATTTTTCCAAAGAAAAGGCTTATGTAGGTATTGGACAAATTGTTGAAGTCAAAGTTTTGGCAAAAGGCTTAGGGATCCTCTACCCTGAGTTAGTGCAAAATTACCGAAGAGAAGGTCCGATATAGGAATCAAAAGGATATACTTGGAAGCTAAGGCACTAGAATTTTCTAATTATAAGGGGTGGGAATCTTGTGTTGATTGTTTAGGGTTGTTGGTATTTGGTGTAATTTTATTTCCTCGGACTGTGGATTATATTGACCCTGCGGTTATTAGCATATTTTGGGGTGCGAAAGCCTTTAATACAAATCATACTCCCGCTTTGCTTGCTGACATTTATTACACTTTGCATATGATGTATGAAAGGAGAAAAGGCATGCTAAATTGTTGCATCCCGCTTCTATATACTTGGTTTATGACTCATCTTTACAAAGAAGAATATATGATCCCAGACTTGACCAGACACGAGTGGCCACAGAAATTAAGGTCTCTCACCGCAAACTCTGTATTATGGTATGCAAGGAAGCTAGATATTTGTGATGTCACTATTAGCTGTGGGGACTTTCCTTATGTCCCTTTGATTGGATTGCGAGGTTGTATTAATTACAACCCTACTTTGGCCCAACGACAGTTAGGGTATCCTTTGGAAGACAGACCTTCGGACGAACAACTCCGACCATTTATCATCCACAACATGGGTATAGAAGACCAAGGGTTGCTCAACAAGGTTATTCGGGCTTGGTACAAGGTTAACAAGAGGAAAGCCGAAAGAAAGAATGCCATAGCAAGAGAACCCTACACCAGATGGATCCGAGATAGGGTGTGAATTATCAAGCTGTCATTCAAAGAAGATCCAGAATATAAATCAGAGGTCCCAGAGGTAACACCTATATCTTTGGAAGAAGTCGACAATCTGAAAAGCGCCTTAAAGCAAGCTCAAAAGGAAAAAGAAGCAT
This sequence comes from Vicia faba, assembly GCA_948472305.1. Taxonomy (NCBI): domain Eukaryota; kingdom Viridiplantae; phylum Streptophyta; class Magnoliopsida; order Fabales; family Fabaceae; genus Vicia; species Vicia faba. The sequence goes on along the minus strand of OX451736.1, from coordinate 1,266,206,172 downwards.
TGGAACTCAATCTCCTCAATGTGACCAAAGAAAAGAAACAGGTGCAACTCATACTTGAGTCAAAGGACGAACAAATTGAGAGAGGTCAAAAGGAATTGGAGAAAGAAAGTCTCAAACGAAAGCATACAACTGAGGGGCTGTTGAGTGCAACATTCAACCTAGATTCCCACCACCAAAAGTTAGAAGAGGCCGCCACTGAAATCAGAAGGTTAACCAGATGGTATGAAAAGGTAACACATGACAAGAAGGTGCTGGAGGAAAATCTAAGAGCTCAAATCCAAATTTTGGCACATGCTTCCTTAGATCAAGAAGAGAAAGTAAAGTACCTCGCCACTGAACTTCAAGACATCCAAGAATCAAAGGTCAAAGCACACCTTGAAAGGATAGAGGCAGAGAAACTCTTGACTCTGAGAACTCAAGAATATGAGCATGTGTGCTTAGAGCTGCAGGGTCTTCAAAAAGATTTCCTCATCCAACGAAGGCTTTATACATAAATGATGGGTGAAAATATGTATTGGGAAGAGCAGTATACCAAGATCGCCCAAGCTGGGAGAGATAACCATAAGATAATCCCACATCTTTATCAGGAATACAGGTACTACAAAGACAAACATGAAAAGCTCATCTTCCTAGCCAACAATCTCATCGAGGACATCCCTATAAGTTTAAAAGATGAAGAGAGTGTAATGGTTCCTCTTACGAAAGACGTTGAAGACTTTCTCCAGCTTTGTCGAGCAATGGTTGATGGCTTCAGAGCACACATCCGCAGGTGCACCTAGAAGTTTTAGTTCCCTTTATTTATGTTTATGTAAACAAGTTTTGATTTCAAGTTGTAATATTTTTCTATATCTGGATTATGTTACTTTCAATAAAGGCATTTTTTCCCTATCTCGACGGCATGTCTATTTTAAATCTAGTCACAAAGTAAAATAATAAGAAAAATACAAGCATGTACCCAAGTGAATAAGACATTTAAAACAAGAAATCATTTCATGTTCATGCACATCTGTTTGCACGCATGCATTTATAAAATACATGCATGTCATATCAAAACTCTTTTTTTTTTAAATCTCTCCAGTTAAGCCATTGGTAAAAGAAGACCTCCACCTCCTTAGCCTCCATATCAAACAAGGGCCCATCAACAAAAAGCAATGGAACAAATCGAGGAGACTCAAGCTGTGTTCAAAGAGGATCTTGACCAAGTAAAGGGTTACGTAAGTTCAATGAAAGGATATTTGAGTCAAGTTCTTCTAGCTTTGAAGAACATTATTGACACGCAAGACCAAATTCTCAGGGTAGCTTTTGAAGAGGTAGCCCAAACCATTGGTGCATTGAGCGGTCACCAACCAAGGAAAGAGCAAAAGAAGGACCCCAAAAGTCCTCCATGGCACAACAAGAGGTTGAAACTGAAGGGTTCGTCCCACCACCATCAAAAGCAGAGGCATCACATACCCTACAAATTCCAACCAATAATGCAGACAACTACTTAGACTTGAAATACGGAGATCACGACCTAGAGGATGCTCACCAGGAACCCTTAAAGACGACTGGTACTCATGATGCAGATAATCCACTGGTAATGAATCAATATAAAGCCCTGGAGGAAAGGTTAAAAGTTGTGGAGGGTTTGGATGCTTTCGAAGTAGATGCTCTCGAAATGGGTCTAGTTCCTGATGTAATGATTCCGCCAAAATTCAAAGTACCCGACTTTAGAAAATACAAAGGGCTCACTTGTCCAAGGAATCATCTTCATATGTATTATAGGAAGATGCATGCCCATTCCCATGATAAAAAGCTAATGATCCACTGCTTTCAAGACAGCTTGAGTGGAGCATCTTTAGACTGGTATATACAATTGGAGCGAACACATGTTCGAACCTGGGCAGATCTTGCTAATGCTTTCTTGAAGCATTACAAATATAACCTGGACATGGTGCCTACCCGCATGTAACTCTAGAGTCTGTCCTAAAAGAAGGAAGATTCCTTCAAAGAATATGCTCAAAGATGGAGGGAGATGGCATCCCGTGTGCAACCACCACTGTTGGAAAAAGAACTAGTAGACATGTTCATGGGAACCTTGCAAGGACTTTATTACGAGAAGATGGTTCAGAGTGTCTCGTAGGGATTCTCATACCTAGTGACTATTGGAGAAAGAATCGAGATTGGGTTAAAGAGTGGGAAGATATCAGGGGATCATCAAATGCTCCCTACAATTCAAAAAGACCCGCTTCAAACTTCCCAAGGAGAAAAGAGGGAGAAGTCAATGTTGTGGCCTCCCAACCAAGGACATCACAACCATTGGTGACCCCACAAGGAAAAAGGCAAGACAGATTTAAAAGGCCACTCAGAAATTTTGATCCACTGCCCATGCCACCTAGCCAGCTATTACAACATTTGGTTAAGGCATCCTTGGTGGAAATCAAGCCTTTAGCTCATCCAGTCGGGCCGCTCCCGCAAAGATACAATGCCGACGCCAGGTGCAAGTACCATGCTAACTCTCTGGGGCACGCCATAGAACAATGTTGGGCATTCAAGCATAAGGTTCAGGATTTGTTAGAATCTCAAGACATCACCTTTGAGAAGCCTAACATCAAATCAAACCCTATGCCTCCACACGATGGGCCAACAATAAATGCAATTGAGGTGGTCATTGACTTTGGAGCAACCATAAAGGCAAAAACCCCTATCAACTTTGTTAAAGAATATTTGTTCGAATGTGGATTCTTGTTAGAGCATAATGAATCTTTTGAAACAACTCTGCAAAAGCTAGTAGATCAGGGGATAGTCCAATTCAGACTGTACCCTGAAGAAAAATATGTAGCTACAATTGGAGGAAAGAAGCCACTGGTAATCCTCTGCCAAGGTCCAAGTCTTACCAAGAAAACTCTAGTCATCCCGTGGGAAGAATCAACAGAGATTATAAGAAGAGAACCTAAGAAGGCTCTCTTAATATACGCCACTCCAAAAGCCACAATGGTAATTAAGGGACCGTCACCTATCGCTTATGAAAATAAAAAGGAAGTACCATGGAGTTATGACTCAGCCGTGTACATCAACGGAGTGAAGCAAGTAAGTAGGCCATCACCAAGTCAGGGACCTGCAATTTCAAACATAGCAGCGGCAGGGGGTATGACCCAAAGTGGTCGAATTTTTGGAGCTAAACTACCAAAAAAGACGGATTTGATTCCGAAGAAGGACAAGGGAAAAGCAGTGGTTGATACAAATCAAGAAACAGAACCTCCAAGCAAAGACTTTACCGATCAAGAGGCAGAAGAGTTTCTGAAAATAATAAAAAAAAGTGACTACAGAGTGGTGGATCAGCTTCACCAAACTCCAGCAAAAATCTCTATACTCTCACTACTCATAACTCTGAAGCACACTGAGATTCTTTGATGAAGGTGTTAAGTTAAGCTCATGTCTCAAAGGAAATTTTAGTGAATCAATTTGACAATGTCATAGCAAATATAACGTCCGGATCCTACCTGGGTTTCAGCAATAGTGAATTACCGCCATAGGGCCGAGCTCATAACAAGGCACTCCATATTACCATGCAAGTAGGTACTACCCATTTGTCCAGGGTTCTTACTGACACCGGTTCTGCTCTTAATGTGCTTCTAAAGTCAAGCCTCATAAAGTTAACAATAGACAACGTGGTAATGAGACCAAGTTCTATGATAGTAAAGGCGTTCGACAATTCTCGAAGCTCGGTGTTAGGAGAGGTGGACCTTCCAGTTAAGATTGGGCCGCATATCTTTAATATCACTTTCCAGGTCATGGATATAGAACCAGCATACACTTTCTTATTGGGGAGACCTTGGATCAATTCCGCAGGGGAAGTCACCTCGACCCTGCATCAAAAATTAAAGTTCCTGGTGGAAGGGAAGTTAATCATAATCGACGGCGAGGAAGACATCTTCGTAAGCCACATTGGATCATACAAATATATTAGTGTCGACGAAGACTGTATAGCTACCTTGTTCCAAGCCTTAGAAATTGCTTCAATGGTGACATTACAAGTCGAGAAGGGTGACAAGACTAAAGTTACATCATGGAGAGATCTGCAAACGACTATGGGATGTGATACCTCGAAACGATGGGGAAAGCTCCCAGAAATTCTCGAGAAAAAGAATCTCTTTGGTTTGGGCTATGAATCGTCGAAATCTACTCTAAAAGGCAAAGCATGTTTCCCTCCGATCCAAGAGACTTTTGTCAGTAAAGGAATAGAGCATGGCGGACATGTGGCGATGATATCAAGCAAAATCAATACCAAAATGGCACCTAACTTCATCAGAGAGTGCGCCCCAGGAGAAGAACTCAAAGGATGGACTGCTGTGGAGATTCCCGAGATATTTTTCTTTCCTAAGTAATGTTTCTTGTTTTTGAAAGAACCTATGTCAAACCCGAGGCATAAGGGTTGGTTGTAAGGGTTTTCCCTGTTTTTGTTTCAGACAATATTTATAATTAATAAAAGTTATATTCTGTTTTCAATCAAGATCCTTGTATTTCTTTTGCATTTATCTATTAAATTTAAAAATGGCAATACTTTCTTTGCATACGCATTTTCAAAATCCCTGGAACTAAAATATGCACCAAAACATGATAAATGTGCAGATCCATGCCCAAAATTACCGATAACGTTACTGCTACGACCCAATATGATTTTGATGCTCCTATCAACTAAGCCGAAGAGGAAGATGACAGAGATCTTAAACTCTCTGAGGAAATGGAAATGGAAATAGAGAGAAAGGCTGACAGCATACAACCATATCAAGAGGCTATTGAGACTATTAACCTGGGCACAGAGGAAGATCCGAAAGAAATCAAGCTAGGGGCAATGTTGGAGCAGAGCTTCAAAGACAGACTGATCAAGTTATTACACGAGTATATGGATATATTCGCTTTGTCCTACAGGGACATGCCAGGGTTGGATACAGACATCGTGGTGCACAAGCTACCTCTCAAAGAAGGATGTTCTCCAGTCAGACAAAAACTCAGAAGAACTCGCCCAGATATGTCCATCAAAATCAGAGAAGAGTTTCTCAAACAGTTTGACGCGGGGTTCCTAGAAGTCGTAGATTATCCACCCTGGATAGCTAACATTGTAACAGTACCCAAGAAGGATGGCAAAGTACGCATGTGTGTGGATTATCAATACCTAAACAGATCAAGCCCCAAGGACGATTTCCTGTTACCCCACATAGATGTTCTAGTGGATAACACAACTCAAGCCTCGGTATTCTCATTCATGGACGGTTTCTCGGTCTATAATCAGATCAAAAGGCACCCGAAGACATGGAAAAGACTACCTTCATGAAACCTTAGGGAACTTTCTGCTACAAAGTAATGCCATTCAGTCTCAAGAACACATGGGCAACCTATCAGAGGGCAATGGTCACGTTATTCCATGATATGATCCACAAAGAGGTTGAATTATACGTAGATGATATGATCGCCAAATTCCATAAGGAGGAGGAACATATCATACATATGCTAAAGTTATTTGAGCGGCTGCGTAAGTTCAGACTGAGGCTAAATCCGAATAAGTGCACATTTGGCGTTAGATCAAGAAAATTGTTGGGTTTCATTGTAAGCCAACGGGGTATCAAGGTAGACCCCGACAAACTAAAAGCTATACAAGAGATGCCCGCACCAAGGACAAAAAAAGAAGTACATGGTTTCTTAGGGGGATTGAATTACATCTCAAGGTTCATATCGCATCTAACAGCTACATGCGAGCCAATATTTAAGTTATTACAAAAAGATCAGATGGTAGTATGGAATGATGACTGTCAAATTGCCTTCGAGATGATAAAACAGTATCTGCAAGAGCCACCAGTCTTAATGCCTCTAGTCCCCAGAAGACCACTCATCATGTATTTGACAGTGCTTGAAGGATCAATGGGTTGTGTTTTGGGACAACAGGATGAAACAGGTAGAAAGGAGCATGAGATTTATTACCTCAGCAAGAAATTCACTGACAACGAAACTAGGTACTCACTCCTCGAGAAAACTTATTGCACATTGGCTTGGGCTACCAAGAGGTTGAGGCAATATATGTTAACCCACACTACATGGTTAATAGCAAGAATGGATCCTCTAAAGTACGTGTTTGAAAAGCCATCTCTTACCGGGAGAATCGCACGATGGCAGATGCTACTATCAGAATACGACATCAAATATGTCACACATAAGGCCATCAAAGGTAGTATACTAGCTGATCATCTGGCTCACCAACCGCTATCAGAATATCAGCCTATGAAGTTCGACTTTCCTGACGAGGATGTCATATTTATAGCTGACTACGAAATACTAGGACCTGACGAAGGACCCGAGCCAGAGGCACGTTGGACGCTCATATTTGACGGGGCTTCAAATGCACTAGGTCACGGTGTAGCGGAAATATTGACATCTCCAAAGAATTATCACAAACCTTATGCTGCAAGGTTGTGTTTTGACTGCACCAACAACATTGTTGAATACGAAGCCTGTATACTAGGACTGAAAGCTACCATCGATTTAAGAATAAATCACCTCGAAGTATTTGGGGATTCTGCATTAGTCATATACCAGGTCAATAGAGAATGAGATACTAAAGTTAGCTGTGGAATTTACAGAGATCACTTTCAGTCATATCCCATGAGAAGAAAATCAAATGGTGGACGCTCTGGCAACTCTATCAGTTATGTTTAAAGTGACTTGGCCGAATCATGAACCATGTATTACAATTAGACATTTAGAAGAGCCCACACACTGCCTTGCTATTGAGGAAGGACTTGACAACAAGCCTTGGTTTTACGACATTAAGAAGTACCTGGAAAGGCAGGAATATCCAGAAAAGGCCTCTATCATTGACAAGCGAACCCTGCGAAGGTTAGCTTCAAAATTCTTTCTAAGTAATAGAGTGTGTAACACGGTGGGAGAACTGACTTGGTTGTTTTCCGTTTGATCGCAAATGTTGCGGTTAGCAAGAGTCGTTACCGAATTTTCTTTTATCCAAAAGGAAAGGCTGAAAAGAACAGGAAAGACCTTTGAGATGTTTTCTTGAGTTCGAAGGGTAGATTATAAAAAGGGAAGGTATTAGCACCCTTTTTATCCATGGTTTTCTATGGGCTCTTAGTTACTTGCTAGATCACTTGCTTTTGTTTGAAAATGTACTTTGTGTGGTTTTTGAAAGTATTTTGTAAAGAGGCCTTTCTTTAGGCAAACTTTGTAATGATTATCGTTCGTAAGAATGTATACAAAGTGTTTGATCTTTTGAAAATGTTTTCAAGTTTGAAAGATGTTTTTGAAAGTGTTGGTGTTTATTTTGAAAATAGCAAGGATGTTTTTGTTTTGAAATTGAGCAAGTAACTAGGAACATTCTACCCACTCAAAAGTCTTTCATATTCATTTCCTCTTTCCTTTGACATTGTTATCTTACCATTGATTTGGTAAGTAACCCTATCTTTAGACGTAAAAGGGATGGGCATGGGTCATCGTATAACCATGATTAACAATCTTGTAATATATGTTAGCATTTTCTTTAGGGACTAAGATCATTTTGAAAGGCAGCATGAATAGCATCATCGAGAGACTATAATCTTGTATTTTGCTTATTTTTGCTAAGATACCTTACATGCATAATATGGCCATTTTTGTAAGGCAACCAAGTGGATTTACCCTAAGGGTGTTTGTGTGTGAGCGTATTGATTTACATTCTTGATTTGTCTTTGATTAGGGTTTTCTATTTCTTGATTTTAATCTTTTCATACAAAAACCCTAATTACTAGCATTTTTATATAAAGCATTTAAATTGCGGAGGGGGTGTACAAATTACAAATGGGGGATTGCAAGAAATTAAATCTAAATAATTATTAAAACCATATTGAATTTGAATAAAATGTACAAAATTAAATAAGTAAAGATGCAAGAATGTAAATGTAAAAAGAAATGTGATTTTTGTTTGTTTTTTCATGAAAAGGGTTTTTTGATCTAAATAATAAAATAATTAACTAAGAATAAGAAAATTAATATTTAAGTTAATAAAAGAAATTAAAGGAAACAAATTTTTCGGGTTTTTATGAATTTGATTAAACTAGTAAATAAAAATAAATAAATAAAAGATCCTAAGTTCTAAATTGATTTTATTTTACAAGAAAATAATATAATGATAATTAAAATTAAATTATCTAAGTATTTAAAAAAATGGGAAATTAAATTATTTAAAGGAAATATGTTTTGTTCTTTTGTTTCTGTGAAGAAAAATAAACTAAATAAATATAAATAATAAAAATATAAATATTTTTTGGATTTTTTATTAATGAAAATAATAATAATAATAATAATAATAATAATAATAATAATAATAATAATAATAAAAGATAAAAAGCAAAAATAAAATAAACTAAATAAAGTCAGGGAGGTTGATAAGTGAAACATGGAGTATTGTAAGAGAAAAAAAGTCTGGCCCATAGAATAGAGGCCCAAGCGCTTTCCTGAAACCAAAAAATGTCAAAAATGTGAGAAAAAAAAAAGCAAAAGGCAGCGCACTGAGGTTCGATCCCACGACCTCTTGATTACCAGCGCGCTGCCTTACCACTGGGGTGGCTATACATCCGTTAATATAACTGAAATGATAAATATATAAGGCAAAACAAGTCCTGAACACACTTCATCTTCAACCTCCAGCTATACCACCTGTAACTTCACCATTTCTCAATAATAATGGAAGATGCAAACATGAAAGTTGCTTCATTTTTCCATACGAATCCAACCATATAAATATCATAAGCTATAAATCAAAGATGAATGAGAATTTTTGAAAATACCAAATTCTGACCTAATTATTTTCAGAGGTTCAATCCTAAAATTCTCCTAGCTCAATCAATATAAATAAAATCTATGGACATGTACAGCTTCAGGACAATGATATCTACATTTTATCTTCACAAATGCAAGCCTAATAATGCCTAAGTAATGAGATAGAAACTCAAGAAAAATACCTCAAAACTGGAAATCATGAAATGCAAATGAGCTTGATTCAAGGTGCTGCAATGATCAGGTTAGCTTCCTCAAGTTCCCAGGAAGCTAATGCAATGGTTTGCTTGAGCAATGGATGGCTGGAATGGCTTAGAGAAGTCAATGTGCATACTCTGTTTTTTGGTTATGGAGGTTATGGTAAATGGTGTTACAGTTCTGGAATGAGGATGGGGATGAGTAGTATTTGATGTAAGGAAGCTTTAGGAACCAAAAGGCCAAGAAACGCACGAAGGAAATATGAGTTTGGTGTTCAAGGTCAGAAACTGCGCAACAATGGAGTTTTTGGAAAATTTCTGATTTGAGAGAGTTTTGGTGTGTTTCAGGGTGCTTCAGCTCCTGCTCTAGCTCACAAATAGTGCCTCTATTTATAAGCAACAAGTTTGGAAGCTTGTTGTTGATCAGAATTCAAAATCACAAGTTAAGCATAACATGTGATTTTTGAGAAATCCAAGTTTCAAAGCTTTGTGTACTGGCTAGGATAGAGTGGTTATGCTTTAAACATACTTGCTTCTGACTTTGCATATGGAGTGTGATCATAGGGAACAAGTTAGAGGCTTAAGAATTGACTTTGTACATAAAGCTTGCTTTTCCAAAATGGAAGTGTTCACTTTGTGCCATTAATGGAAATGTGAATTGGATAAAGCTTAAACCACTTGGATTAAAGCTCAAAAGTTTGTGTAATCCATTAATGATGGATAGATACACAAGTTAGAAGGCCTGCAAAGCAAGATTGTGCAGCCTAACATTGAAATTGCATTTTTGTTCATCATGAAAATGACCTATAATTTTAGTTTGAAACCATAACTTCCTCTCTTTGATTCTCCTTGCTCAAGAATGATCTCAAGGAGTTCTTGGACATTTTAGAAAGCTTGTAATGTTCTCTACAACCCCTCTTTAAATCACTTTTGAAAATTATCCTTGGAACTATATGAAAAATTTCCATGAAGTTAGGTCAAAATCCTGCCTAAACTAGGGCAAAATTTTCACTAAGTGTTTAGTTTCAAGACCATGACTTTATGGATTAATAACTTGAGATCCAAGCATTTCTAGGAGAATTTGTGTAAAGAAATGTTTTAAATATCATGGATATCTACAACTTTCATGTTGAAAGTTTCTTTTGAATCATCTTGCGTCATGGTGAAAAATTGGCTCAAAGTTGTGAAAAAACATGAAGTTTTCAACACTTAGAAAAATTTCTAAGTTTGAAAGCTTTGACTTTTCAAAATGAAATCTTGACTTTTTGATTTCTTGATGAACAAGTTTCATATTTTGACATTTTTTGATGAATTGTGATCTTTGACACTTGATTTTGACCAAAAAGTCAAAGTTTGACTTTTTCTGTGTACAGTTGACTTTTGATCAGTTGACTGAAAATCAACTATCTGTCCAATTGATCTTGATTAATGTTTTGAGTCATGCCATTAGGTAAAAATGATGAAATTGAACTCTTGAGATCATGCCTCAAACCAATTAACCATTTGCTAGGTCAAAAATCAAAAATTGCCCTTTCTCAGTAAAAACCCTAATTTTGACCATTTTGCCCTTTTGATGATTTGATCAAATTTCTTGAGGAATTATGGTCCAAACTTGATAAAATGATACATATGAGTTTATAATGTTGATGTCGATAAAAAATTATGAAGTTTGACTATAAATTGGCCATGGTTGACTTTTTCCCCAATACAATTGATTTTTAGGTCAACTACTCAATTGACTGAGCAAAAATGTGATCCAAGGCTTGAAACTTTACATGAGTAATCTTGGGGGTCCATAATGATCCATGAAAGTCATATGAGGTATTGAAAGTTCAATTATCCTTATGCAATCTCAAACTCTAATTTCAGTCATCAGTGCTTAAGGAGGTGTCTTGAGCTGATCAATCCTTGTGCAGTCTTGAACCCAAGGAGATCTTGTGAGAAAATATTTGATAAATGAGAGGGAAAATTTTGGGGTACAACAGCTACTTCTGTTCAATCTTCTTAAACCTGAAGAGTTAAATTGGCGGGTCCACCATTCGTGACTTGAATGTAGAAGATGATTGGACACTAAAGTGCCCAAAAAATTGCACCCGAAGATAAAATGGGAATGGGCTTATAGATGCCATTTGGAGGAATGATGGAGATTTTCCAGAGATGGGCTTGTAGGTGCCATCCAAAGGTGATTGTTGACAGAGAATGTACTAAGTCTGAACTTGATTTCAACTGGAAAAGAGTCAGAATAAATCTTTGTATGATTTATCTGAACCAGAGAAAGTGCATATAGGGAAAGAATCAGAATAAATCGTTGAAAGATTTATCTGAACCCGAAATGTTCCTTTGGGAAGTATCAGGATAAACCGTTGAGGGATTTAAACTGAACCAAAAGAGATCTTGAATATTCTTAAATTGGAAAGAATCAGAGTAAATCTTTGTGTGATTTATCTGAACCAGAGAAAGTGTTTTCAGGAAGGAATCAGAATAAACCGCTGAGAGATTTATTTGAACCCGAAGTGTTTTTTTTGGAAAGTATCAGGATAAAATGTTGAGGGGTTTAAACTGAACCAAAAGAGATCTTGAATATTCTTAAACTGGAAAGAATTAGAGTAAATCTTTGTGTGATTTATCTGAACCAGAGACAACATTTTCGGGAAAGAATCAGAATAAACCGTTGAGAGATTTATCTGAACCCGAAGTGTTTTCTTTTGGAAAGTATCAGGATAAACCATTTAGGGGTTTAAACTGAACCAAAATAGATCTTGAATATTCTTTAACTAGAAAGAATCAGAGTAAATCTTTGTGCGATTTATCTGAACCAGAGAAAGTGTCTGCGGGAAAGAATCAGAATAAAACGTTAAGAGATTTATCTGAACCAGCAGGGATCTGGAGAAGAATCAGAACAAATCGTTGAGAGATTTATCTGAACCAGAGAAGATAGATGTGGGAAAAGAATCAGAATAAATCGTTGAGAGATTTATCTGAATCGGCAGGGATATTGAAAATAATCAGAACAAATTGTTGAGAGATTTATCTGAACCAGAGAAGACAGCTGCGGGAAAAGAATCAGAATAAATTATTGAGATGTTTAAACTGAACCGACAGGAGTCTGAAAGAAACATCTGTTCTGTAGATGGTTAACCAATCCTTTCTTGGGAATTGATCTGTAATTGACTTGTTGAAATTTTGACGATAATTTTCTGTTGATTGATCTTTCCTGAAAAAGATGAAAGGTTAGTTGCATGCAATGTCATGATGTATGAAATGCATGGTGTAATGATGTGCTCAAAATAAATGAGATTATGTTGTATGTATTTGTGTTGTCAATGTCATGACGTATGGGAGCAATGTATGGATATGTTAATTGTTATGTCGTAGTGTTGCTGGAGTCAGGAAAATAAATCCCGGAGTGTTGCTAGGTATAAGGAGTGCAAGTATTCATGTTTTGGAGTGAAGATGAGTTGATGTGCTTCCATTTGTTAGAGAAGTAAACTCTGTTATAAGGGAAAATTCGTGTATTGCTTGTAGATCTCGTGTAATCCTGTTGGGGAATCCTGAGAAATTGGGCGACTTTTACTGGGGAGTGATAACTGGAAGTTTTGTTCTGTCGGGGATGTGAGAGAGCTTGATATCATTAAGCTGCACACTGTGGGGGATTTTATGCAATAGTCTAAAGATACTATCCTATTTCTTAAAGCCATTAGTGATTATCTTTCTATTTTCTATTCCTTTTTTGTTCATTTGTAAGCAGTAGTTACGTTCAAATGCATATGTCCAAAAATAAATCATTGGACGTTTTCGCAAACAAAGCACGAAAAAAGAAAAAACATATAGTTTTGCACTTTCAAAGGGATATCTTTGTATTTAACTTGAATAAGTATTTGTGTACAATGAGACGAACATTCTAGTAAGAGAACATCGTCGTAAAAATGAAAATTTGATACAAAGAAAAAATAGCTATGTGAAATAATCCCATGGGGTTCCCATTCTGCTATAGCTTTCGTGTCTCTGAGCGTCTTGTCCACTTGTTGCCTTGTCCGAAGTTAATTGGATTGATCAGAACCAATGAGTTTGTCAGTCGAAGCTAAAGGTTGTCTGTAAGGTGATCCAGTGGGACATAGTCATACACTTTAATTCCTTAACTTTTTCCTGGACCGCCCTTTCGGGTTCTCAGTCCACCGGGATACCCATTTTTGCCCAAGCCTCCCTTTCGGGTTTTTAGCTTGTCGGCTGTATAGATTTTTTTGTTTTATCCCTAATTTTTGCCCGAACCCTTTTGGTTTGCCGAGATGCTCTATTTTTCCTAGGTGTGTCAACCTAGCGGGTTTCTTATGCGTAGTATCTTTTGACTATGTCCGCATTCACAGAGTCTGGGAGGTCGTCGCCATCCATAGTGGTTAAGATCATTGCTCCACCAGAGAATATGCTTTTGATCACAAACGGTCCTTCGTATGTAGGAGTCCATTTGCCCCTGGGATCACCTTATGGTAATATGATACGCTTGATTACCAATTCACCAACCTGATATACCTGACGTCTGACCTTTTTGTTAAAAGCTTTGATCATATGTTTTTGGTACATCTGGCCATGACAGACAGCCGTAAGCCTCTTCTCATCAATTAGGTTTAACTGGTCAAGTCGAGTTTGGATCCAATCGTCTTCACTCAACCCTGCATCCTTTATAATTCTCAGAGAAGGTATTTGGACTTCAATTGGTAAGACAACTCCCATGCCGTATACCAAGGAAAAGGGAGTTGCCCTTGTTGATGTGTGCGCCGTGGTACGGTAACCGTGGAGAGAGAATGGTAGCATCTCATGCCAGTCCTTGTAGGTTACTGTCATTTTTTGTATGATCTTCTTGATGTTCTTATTTGTGGCTTCGACAACACCATTCATGTTTGGCCGATAAGGGGAAGAATTATGGTGCTGGATCTTGAATTGCACGCACAGTGCAGTGATCATAGTATTATTAATATCCGTACCATTGTCTGTGATGATTCTCTCCGGGATACCGTACCGATAGATGAGATTCTGTTTGATGAATCGGGCCACTACATTCTTGGTAACGGAAGCGAAAGAAGTTGCCTCAACCCACTTCGTGAAATAGTCAATGGCCACCAAGATGAAGCGGTGTCCATTAGAAGCTGCAGGTTTGATTTCTCCAATCATATCGATGCCCCACATCACGAATGGCCAAGGGGAAGTCAGGATGTTTAGAGGAACTGGAGGCACATGCACTTTGTCAGCATAGATCTGACACTTGTGGCAGGTTCGTGAATGTTGATAGCAATCTACTTCCATGGTAGACCAGTAATACCCTGCCCGTAGGATCTTCTTAGCCATTGTATGCCCACTGGAATGGGTGCCAAAAGTGCCTTCATGTAGATCATCCATGATCTTTTCTGCCTCAACCTTGTCTACACAACGAAGCAAAATGGAGTCGTGGTTGCATTTGTAGAGAATTCCATTACTGAGGAAGAACTTAGCAGAGAATCTCCTTAAGAACTTCTTATTGTTGACTGAAGCTCCTTTCGGATACTCTTGATCCTCGAGATACCTATTGGCTTCATGGAACCAAGGTTGGTCCACTACTTATTCAGTATTAATCTCGTGACAGTGAGTTGGTCCATCCATTCGTTCAATGGTGATCTGGGGAGCCTCATTACCCCACTTGAGTATAAACATGGATGACATTATGGCTAGCGCGTCTGCTAGTTGATTTTCCTATCATGGAAAATGCTCAAAGGTAATTTCCTCGAAATGTGGGATTAATGTCAACACATGTTATTTGTATGGGATGAGGTTCGGGTGCTTCGTGTCCCATTCTCCTTTGATCTGACTGGCGACTAAGGCTGAATCTTCGAACACACTTAAGGACTTGATTCCCAAATCTATGGAAGCTTTGAGACCAAAAATGCACGCTTTGTATTCTGCCATGTTATTTGTACAATTGAAGCAAAGTCTTGCAGTGAAGGGAGTATGACATCCTTCAGGGTATATGATTACAGCACCTATGCCATTGCCGAGTGCATTGGAGGCTCCGTCAAGAACCAAGGTCCATCAGTATCCTTGTTCAGGTCCATCATAATGTCTGAGTTCTTCACAGTTGTTTACCATCATGATGTCTTCATCTGGGAATTCAAATTTCATGGACTGGTAGTCATCCACAACTTGATGAGCAAGGTGATCGGCTAGTACACTTCCCTTTATTGCTTTTTGGGTAGTGTGTTGAATGTCGTATTCGGTTAGGATCATCTACCATCTTGCTATTCTCCCAGAGAGGGCAGGCTTCTCGAATATGTATTTAATTAGATCCATCTTGGATATCAATAAGGTAGTATGGGTCAGCATATATTGTCTTAGCCGGCGACCAGCCCATGCCAGAGCGTAACAAGTTTTCTCTAGTAGTGAATGTCTTGTTTCACAGTTGGTAAAATTTTTGCTCAGGTAGTAAATGGCATGCTCTTTTCGGCCAGACTCGTCATGCTGCCCCATCACACACCCCATTGACTTTTCCAAGACAGTTAGATACATGATCAAGGGTCTTCTCTCGACTGGAGGCATCAAAACAGGAGGCTCTTGAAGGTACTCTTTGATCTTGTAAAGGGCATCTTGGCACTCATCATTCCATTTGACTACTTGATCTTTCTTCAGTAATTTGAAGATTGGTTCACAAGTAGCGGTCAAGTGAGAAATGAATCTGGCAATGTAGTTTAGTCATCCTAAGAATCCTCTGACTTCCTTCTCAGTACGAGGAGCAAGCATTTCTTATATTTATTTCACTTTGGCAGGATCCACTTTGATACCTTTACCACTGACGATGAAGCCTAGGAGTTTATCGGACCTCACTCCAAATGTGCATTTAATCGGGTTCAACCTTAGCTTGTATTTCTTTAACCTCTCGAACAGTTTATGTAAACGGTCAAGATGTTCCTCTTCAGTTTGAGATCTGGCTATCATGTCGTCCACATAGACCTCTATTTCGTAATGTATCATGTCGTGAAATAGAGCTACCATGGCACACAAATAGGTTGCCCCAACATTCTTCAACCCGAATGGCATAACCTTGTAACAGAATGTTCCCCACTGTGTGACGAAGGTCATTTTCTCCATGTCTTCAGGTGCCATTTTGATCTGGTTGTAGCCTGAGAAACCATCCATAAATGAGAACAATTTATGTTGTGCGGTATAGTCAACCAAAATATCGATGTGGGGAAGTGGGAAATCATCCTTAGGGCTTGCCCTATTCAAATCTCTGTAGTCCATGCACATGTGTACTTTGCCTTCCTTTTTAGGCACTGGAACAACATTGGCGACCCATTGTGGATAGGAGGTAACGACTAAGAATCCGACATTGAATTGTTTCATGACTTCGGCCTTGATCTTCTCTGACATGTCTGGCCGTATGCGACGAACTTTCTATTTTACCGGAGGGCAGTCTTCTTTTATCAGTAGACTATGGACCATGATATCAACATCAAGTCCTAGAATGTCTTTGTATGACCAGGCAAAGACCTCAACATAATCATGTAGCAACTGAGTTAGACGCTTCTTGACATTGGGTTCCAGATTGGAACCCACCTTGACTTCTTTCTTGTCCTCTTCGGTACCTAGGTTAACTTGTCCATTGGTTCTTCGTGGGGCTGTATGGTCCATTCTTCTTATTGTAGTAACCTGGCAAGTTCCTCTGGCACTTCACAATCTTCCTCACCTTCGTCTTCAGCTTGGTAGATTAGATTTTCAGAGTCACAAAAGGCCATAATAGAATCGTTACCCATGGGATTCTGAGTGGATGTAGATCTGCATTTTGAATGTGAGTGTGTGTAAGAGTATATCTATCTTTGAAAGAAATAAAAATGTAGAAAAATAAAGACAAAAATCATAAAGTTTTCATGCAAAAAACGTCCATGATTCATTAATGACATATGAAAATGAGGTAACAACCCTTACAAGTGGACCGTTATGCCTCGGGTAAGACACAAGGTTTTAAAAGTCTGAATTGTTTAATTATTATAGATTCGGAAAAAATTTAAAGACAATTATTGTTGGATAAAAGTAATTGGGAAAAAATCTTTAGCTTCCCAGTTGATGAGTCCTCCGTTAATGGTTGGGAAAATCCAGTCTTCTAGGTCTCAACTGTCATCATCATCATCCTCCACTGCGTTGACTATGTGGTTGTTGATCTTCAAAGGTGGTCCCCCAGCACGAGCATGACAGACAACTTTCTGGGATCCTGAAGTGAAACCCAAACCAAATTTTTCAGATTTGTAAGGGATATCCGGGAGTTGGCCCCAAATAGTACACCCACCTTCTTCGATTATGGTCTTGGCATCTTTCAGTGAAGACATCTTTAGCGAAGGTCTTGTAATCTTTGGAACTTGGGAAATAGCCTTGGTAGCCGCCACTGTTTGTGAGACTTCCTCAAAGTGCTGAAATGGAGTTTCAATGAATTCACCATCCAATTCCACGTATCTGAAGGAGTTCAAGTGACTGACCATATATTCCTCTTCTCCATGGACAGTAATGATTTTTCCCTTGGTCGGGTATTTCAGCATTTGATGTAATGTAGAGGTGGCGGCACCAGCGTTGTGAATCCATGGTTGGCCCAATAAACAGGAATAAGAATGGCGAATATCCATCATGTAAAAAGTTGAATCAAAGGTTTGAGTTCCAACTTTTATGGGGATGTCCACCTCCCCATGCACCATTCTTTTTGAACCGTCGAAGGCCCTTACCACTATGTTGCTGGGTTTTAAGTTCAAACCTTCACAGTCGAGTCTATCAAGAGCCTTCTTAGGAAGCACATTCAAAGATGAACCGATATCAACCAAGACATGGGCCAAAGTTGTGCCCCTGTATTCAATAGAGACATACAATGCCTCATTGTGTTTCCTCCCTCTAGGTGTCAGGTCAGCATCAGAAAAGCCTAAACCATTGTCAGTGGTCAAACTGGCCACACAGTCTTGGAACTGATCAACAGAGGTTTCTTGTGGTACGTGGGCAGTTTTAAGAAACTTTACCAAGGCCTTTGCATGAGCCTCGGAGCACAATAATAAAGCCAGCATAGAAATCTTTGACGGAGTCTGCCCTAGCTGTTCGACTACATTGTAGTCGCTTTTCTTTATAATTTTCAGAATTTCTTCCATCTCCTTTTGGGAGGCCTCTGGGATAGATACTGATTGTGCCTTCATTCGGACAGGCTCAACCAGAATGCCTTTGGCTGGAGTCTCGGTCGACTCAGCGGTAGGAGTGTCAGTACGAGTAGCCATAGGAACTAATAGTAGTGGGAACAAAAGCATGAATGATCACAGGACCAGTAACAGTTTTCAGAGGAGCAATCTCAGGAGAAAATACTCTGCCACTTTGGGTTATCTTGTTGGTTCCCGCAATGTTGTCGATGTTGGGGTCAGCCTTCTCAAAAATCGAGTCTTCATCAGCCAACCAATATTGCTTGACGCCGTGATAGTAGACGTTGCCCCCATAGTTCCATGGGACAGTTTTATCTGATGAGCACGGGACCGGCCCTGGCATAGTAATTATCAGTGGAGCCACTTTTAGGAACTGATGTAATCCTAACGGGTCTTTTGGTGGAGACCCTGGAGGGATTGGCATAAATGGTTACTATTGAAACATCATTATAAGAAATGGTTGAAATGGGAGTCTTTTCAAACAAAATCTCTTTGTCATCCATTAGGCGCTGGACACCTACTTTCAATAAATGACAGCCGGTTGGTAGGGATAAATAAAGGTGGCAGTCTTCGTCACAGCCTGGAAATAAACTGACTTTCAACAAGTTCTTCTTGACAGTCAGGAGAGGAGTAACAAGTTCATCAACAGCAGTAACAAACATATCATCTTCAACAATGTTAACATCACGGCCATGCTTGGGCATAGGAGCGGTGATATCATTTGGGATCTCAGGAGCATCAAATTCAATTTCTTTTGCTTCGAGAAGGTCTTGCACCTTGTTTTTCAAAGCCCAACAGTTGTTGGTATCATGGCCTGGACTTTCTGAATGGTAAGTACAACGAGCATTAGGGTGGTAATGAGGAGATGCGGTGTTGGGATTCTTCGGGGTTTCCTTTAAAGTTACAAGATTAGATCTCAACAAATGTGGCAGGACTTTAGATAGTGTCATATTTATCCGGGTAAACTATGTTACCGGTCTTTCTGTTCTAGGCTGATTGCTCCTTTGTTGAGTAGGTGCGGGCTTAGGGATCATGACAGCCCCTACCATTGGACGGTGTTCAGTTCTATCTTGATTCCTTTGAGGATACACAATACCAACTTTCTTTCCAATAAATGGTTTCTCACGGCACTGGAGGATGTGTCCTTTTGGATCTTCCCACTCTTAATCCCGGCTTCCACTCTTTCCCTGGTCAAGATTAATTCAGTGAGGCCTGCTGGGGAGCTTCCAATTAGATGATTGAAAATGGACTAGACAAAGTCCCTAGAAACATATCCACTAGTTCCCTTTCAGACAGGGGAGGTTGGACTCTTCCTGCTAGGTCCCTCCATTTCTGATCATAGTCTTTGAAACCTTCACTTGAAACCATAGACATACACTGGAGTTGAGTACGGGTGGGAGAAAGGTTTGTGGTGTACTGATATTGTTTATAAAAAGCAGCGGCAAGGTCTTCCCAGTCATGGATATTGGCCCTTTCCAGTTGATAGAACCAATCTAGCTGAGTCCCGGATAGACTATCTTGAAAGAAGTGGACCCACAAATCTCTGGCAGTAGTGTGAGGCTGTATCTTCCTCACATAAGATCGGAGGTGCATCTTGGGACACGAAACCCCGTCGTACTTAGCAAATACTGGTGCCTTGAACTTTGATGGAATAACAATTCCAAATACCAAACCCAACTCTTCAAAGTCCAGCCCGGGTACTTTCTGAATCTCCAATGCATGTAGACGCTCTTCCAGATGTTTGTATTTGTCGTCAATCGGGGGATACTGCTCTTCAGAGTAGTCCTCTTCTTCTTCCTCTTCAGATTCTGGCTGGGTAGTCACTTCCTTGCCTTTCCCTTCTTGATTATCCTTTTCACCAGATGACATTGCGAAGTCTAGGGTCCGTCTTGCTTGTCCTTGGAACCTTCTTCCTAGATTCAGAACTCCGGTTGTTTTCTTTGCTTTCTTCTTCTTTTCTTCAATCAACAAAGTTTTCAATTCCTCTTGTCCTTTGGCTAGAGTCAAGAACATCTGTTGAAACTGAGCATTCTGCACCTGGAGGTCTTTTACTGTCTGCTCGAGATCCATTTTACTGAAATAAACAGTAGAAAGATGAGGAGACTTATTGTAATAAACCTGCTTATGTTATGATGAATGGAGATGCATATGCAATGATTTCAAGGAAATTAGAGATTTAAATTTGCTTTAGACCAAAAAGGAACACACGTTATATTAATAAATCAAAGTTTGAGTACATCATGCCTCTTTTGGGCTTACAAAGAAATACAAAAACTCTAAGATAAAAAAGTTGTACGCATCCTCTTTGGTGCGATGTAGGCGTTCAGACTCCGCTCCTCATGAAGCTGCTTGGTGAGTTCCAAAACCTTCTTCTTGCTGGCATAAAATTGGGCCTCGAAAGTATCTCGCTCCCCTTTAAGTTGTATCCAATCCCTTTGAAAGTCTTCGAGAGAGGTAGGCATGTCAGGATGTAGGATAGTTTATGGAACTTCTCCTTCCACAACAGGCTCTATGATAACCGGGAGAATGGAGGGGTAAGGCATTATAAGACTTTGAGCACGAGTTCATACTCATTTGAGGTAAGGCTCAAGAGGGATGGAATTCTTGTGCCCCAATGTCTTGCTATCTACCTTGTTCAACATCCTCCAAGCTCGGATAAACCTCTGGCTGTGACCTTGATCGTCATTCTCGTAGTCAAATACCAACCCTTGAATAAGCATCTCATGTGGGCCATCCCTTCGGGCGTAACCAAAATGTCTTAAGGATAAACAGGGGTTGTAGGTGATACCTCCCGTAATGCCAAGTAAGGGGACATTAGAGAATTCTCCACAATGGTCGACGATAGTAACATTCTCTTTAGATCGGGAACACCAATGAATGTCTGAATGTTTGAGCGTCATCAACCTGTGTGACCACCTTGAACCTTGCTTGTTCTTCAATACAGATTGGGGAAGATGCAAAATAAACCATCTTGCCAAAAGAGGAGAACAACACATAAGGATACCTCTTTTCCTCATAGTGCGAGTGTGAAAAGAATGTAGGATGTCCCCTAGAAAAGTAGGCACCGGGTTACGAGACATGAAGATTTTGACGGTGTTCACATCTATGAGTTGATCAGGATTTGGAAACAAAACCATCCCATAGATGAGGAGAGCCACAATTTCCTTAAAAGATTGCAAATACAAAGAGTTCCAACATTTTTGGGCTTTCTCAAATAAGAACTTTGCTAAGAAACCTTTGACACCACTCCTTGTTTCCCAATTAGTTGTGACATCAGATGGTTGCAAGTGTAAGGCTTGAGCAATCTCTTATGGCTTTAGATATCTTTCTGTACCGTTGAAAGGTAGTTGATTGAGAATGGGAATCCTCGAGAGTTGGGAAAATTCTTCCAAAGTTGGCACAAGTTGATAATCAGGAAATGTGAAGCAATGGTGTAGAGGATCAAAGAACTGGAAGAGCACCTTCATCATGTCCTCATAAGTATTGGAGGTAACCAAGTTTAGTAGGAGACCATGTCTCTCGGTAAATGGAGAATTCTCGGGAATTCTTAATGCTAACTCTTTAAGTTGAGGATGGATCCTTACGAGATTGACTTGAATGGTTTTCGTGCGAATAGAATCCATGTCCTACAATACAAAACAAAGATAAATCCCAAAATACTTGAAATGGTTAGTGAGTATGAGTATGATGTTATGATGTTTATGATGTTATGTACAAATAAATATATACAAACAAAACAAACAAGTCCTTAGGTTTAGGCTTGCATGGAGTCTCATAGGTAAGTACCCTCTTGAAGTTTAGTTGGCTCAAACCTGTCCTAGCAATAGTAATCGGGTTCTAAGGAGCTTAATATCACTGGTTGGTTTCCTTGGGCATTGTTTCAGCGCAAGCCTCTTTAACGGCGACCAAAATATCCCAAAAAACCAAACCTCAATGAGCATAGTATCGAGTATCTACCAACTTCGGAATGCACCAAATTCGGTCATCTCACTACGTCCTAGTGGCCAAGTTGGTCAAGTAAAAGTTCTAGAAGTTAGTTAGTGCTTCATGACATCACTCAGCAGCCCAATATTCTCCTTGACTACCCAAGGGCTACCGGTACCCACAAATATGTCACACTAACGTAGCTATTGATTAGACCATGTCGGTATACCCCACACAGTTTCCATAACGTATTTTTACTTACATATAAGTTGTCCCAAATCCGGGTAGAGGATTCAAACCTAAACAAAGAACCATAATATAAAGCATACAAGTCAAACAATGAAAGCAAATAAATATGATTTAGCCCTAAGGTAACCCCACTTTAAGAATCTTCCCCAGTAGAGTCGCCAGTTCTATAACGCGGTGGGTGAACTGTTAGAACATAGTTTGATTCTACAACCCTTAATTAGAGTTTGGATGATAACAAACACAAAGAATAAATATTCACTCTAAATTTTTGTGTTATTTTGTATGCAGAAGTTCTGACTGAAACAACATCAGAAGTTAAGCTACAGAAGCTTTCAAGCTGAGGTAATCAGAATTTATGCTGAAGAATGATGATCAGAATCTGCGCTAAAGTGAAGAATACTCTGATTCTGAACAGAAGTTTAATATACCATCAGATCCTCACATCTCTGAGTCATCAATGTTCTGAAGCAATTGCAGCATGCAAGATTCTAAGTTCTGAAGCGTTACTTTTCAATTAAGACAGCATCATATTCAACGGCTTCATTCAGACAAGAATCTTCTCAATATGGAAATAGCATTGAGTGTCCATTATCACGCTTTATGTTGGTCAAGATTTCCACGCCTATATAAACAAGCTTAAAGGACAAATCGTTTACGATTTTGACACACTACTGCATATACCTCTCAAAAGCTGCAATCTTACATATTCTCATATAAGCTTAAATTGTGTAAAATATCACAGTAGTGATACACTTTTTGTAAGGAAAAACAATAGTACACAATATATTCCTTTATTTTTATTAAGCTAGTTTTCCTTGAGATAAACCGGGTTGTGGTTGTACTCAAGAAGACTTTGGCAGTTGTCAAAGTGGTATTGTAATCAGATTTGATTAGTGAATTAAGTCCTTGTTGGAGAGAGGAGAAATCACCTTGGCGGGTGGACTGAAGTAGTTTGAGATCAAACGAACCAGGATAAAAATACCGTGTCTACTGATTTTGATTTTAAGTTTCAATTTAACCCCCCCTTCTTGTGTTTTTCACTTCTTCAATTGGCATCAGAGCGCCTGGTTCTGAGCTCATACACTTAAACGTGTCAGTACAAGATCCAAGCTTTAGAAAAAAACTATGGTTGGACCAAGCCAAAACATCAGTAATGACTATCATGAGGACAAGGACAGAATCAGCGGCAAACCTCCAGTCTTTGATGGAGAAAATTTTAACTACTGGAAAGACAGAATTGAGAACTTCTTTTTTGCTCATGATGATGATCTATGGGACATGGTAATTAATGGATACACACATCCTGTGGATGAAAGTGGTCAGAAGATAGATAGAAAAAGGATGTCTGACCAACAAAAATGTGATTTCAGAAACCATCATAAAGCCAGAACAATACTTCTCAGTTCCATCTCATACTCAGAATATGAGAAGATCTCAAACAGAGAGACATCCAAAAACATGTTTGACTCTCTGAGAATGATGCATGAAGGCAACATACAAGTCAAAGAAACCAAGGCCCTTGCACTTATTCAGAAATATGAAGCATTCAAGATGGAAGACAGTGAATCCATAGAAGCAATGTTCTCAAGATTCCAGATTCTTGTTGTTGGGCTCAAAGTTCTTGACAAAGGATATTCTACTACTGGTCACGTAAAGAAGATCATCAAAAGTCTACCCAAGCAATGGAGGCCAATGGTCACTGCACTTAAGCTAGCTAAAGATCTCAACAAGATATCTCTGGAGGAACTTGTCAGCTCCCTCAGAAGTCATGAGATAGAGCTAGAAGAAGACGAGCCTCAAAAGCAAGGTAAGCCTATAGCATTAAAATCTAACAAAAAATATGATTCTATGGTTTTGCAGGCTATGGAAGAAACCTCTGATGGATCCTCATAAGAAGAAGATTAATTGTATATTCTCTCCAGAAGGGTCAATCAACTGTGGAAGCAGAGACAAAGGAAATTCAAAAACCCGAGAAGATCAGAGAATCAAAATGAATCCTCCTCCAGATACAGAAAGTCTGAGTCCTCCTCTAGACACAGAAGATATGAAGCTTCTTCAGGACACAGAAAGTCAAATAACAAATACATCATCTGTTATGAGTGCAATGAACAAGGGCACTACAAAAGTGACTGTCCAAGGCTTCAGAAGGAGAAGCCCAAAAAGAAGTTCTTCAAGGAGAAGAAGAAAAGCCTCATGGCAACATGGGACAATTCAGACACTTCTGATGCTGACTCAAGTCAGATGATGAAAGAGCCAACATAGCTCTCATGGGAAATGTGACATAAGATAGCGAAGCCTCTGGTTCAGACTCAGAATCAGACACAAAAGAGATATTCCCTGATTTCACTGTTAATTTTACTAAGGCTGAACTTGCAGAAAGTCTGAATGAAATTATGGAAAGGTATCAACAGATCAGAGTCAAATTCAAGAACCTGAAAAGGGAACTTGTCTCTGACTCTGAAAGAAATGAGAGTCTTACATTAGAGAATTCTGAGTTAAAAGAAAATATTTTAAAATTAGAAAATGATTTACAAAACTCTCAGAAAGAAATAATCTCAGAGACTCCCAGTAATGCTGATAAGATCATCAAAGAGTATGATCACAGCTTTCAGAAGTTTCTGGCTAAAAACATAGATAGAAGTAAGATGGCTTCAATGATCTATGGAGTTAGCAGGAATGGCAGAAAAGGAATAGGATACCAAGGTAAGGTATCTCCACCTAAGAAAGGCATGGACCTTGTTATAAAACGCACACCACTAAAATCACACTTCACATATGGGCACACACATGACCTAAAATACACTAGTAATGATTACTCTTTCAAACCAAAATTCAATCAGAATTTTGGTAAAACTAACAAACTAGGACCCAAAAAGATATGGGTACCTAAAGACAAAATTATATATGTAGCATATATCTTTAGCAGCAAGGCTAAAACACCAGTCATGGTGCCTGGACTCTGGATGCTCTCGACACATGATGGGAAGAAAGCATATGTTCCAAAGCCTAGAACTTAAACCTGGAGGCTATGTGGGCTTTGGAGGTAACCAAAGAGGGAAGATCATTGGCTCTGGAACAGTAGGTAATGGTAATCTTCCTTCTATCAATAATGTGATTTTAGTTGATGGATTAATGCATAACATGCTATCCATAAGTCAATTAAGTGATAACGGTTATCATATAATCTTTAATCAAAATTCATGAAAAGCTGTTAGTCAGAAAGATGGAACTATCCTTTTTAATGGAAATAGGAAAAACAACATTTATAAGATAAAACTTTCTGAACTAAAAAGACAGAAATTAAAATGTCTTCTCTCTCTTAACAACGAGAAATGGGTCTGGCACGGAAGATTGGGGAATGTTAGTATGAGAAGAATATCTAAGATTAACAAACTCAATCTGGTCAGAGGACTTCCTAATCTGAAGTTCAGCTCAGATGCTCTGTGTGAAGCATGTCAGAAAGGCAAATTTGCGAAACCTGCTTTTAAATCTAAAAATTTTGTTTCCACCTCTAAGCCATTAGAAATTCTGCACATATACTTATTTGGACCAGTGAAAACTGCGTCTGTTATTGGCAAGAAGTATTGGTTACTGATCGTAGATGACTATAGAAGATGGACATGGGTAAAGTTCTTAAAACACAAGAAGAGTCACATTCTGTGTTCGTTGCATTCTGTAACCAAGTTCAGAATGAAAAGGATCTTAGAATTGTCAAAATCAGAAGTGATCATGGTGGAGAATTTGAAAATTAAAAATTTGAAACATTTTTTAATGAAAAAGGCATCTTGCATGACTTCTCTTGTCCTAGAACTCCCCAACAAAATGGAGTTGTAGAACGAAAGAACAGAACATTGCAAGAAATAGCCAGATCCATGATCAATGAGACTAACATTGCTAAGATCTTCTAGGCAGAAGCAATTAACACAATGTGTTACATTCAGAATAGAATCTCTATAAGACCTATTCTAGAAAAGACTCCATATGAATTATGGAAGAACAGAAAGCCCAACATTTCTTATTTCCATCCATTTGGATGCACATGTTTTGTTCTGAATACTAAAGATCATCTGAACAAGTTTGACTCTAAAGCACAGAAGTGTATTATGTCAGGATACTATGAACGCTCAAGAGGGTACAGAGTATACAATACAGAAACACAGATTGTTGAAGAGTCAATCAGTGTTAGATTTGATGATAAGCTTGACCCTCGAAAGTTAAAGCAGAATGAATCTTTTGCAGATATAGAAGTTGAATTCACAGGTACTAAAGACACCTCATCAGAAGTTATCAACAGAGACGCTTCAACAACTTCAGAAAGAAATGTTACAAGTGATCCAGTACCTTCTGTTGATCAACTCCAGAAAAGGTTATCCATAAGCAGCATAGCTCACCCAGAAGATAAGATCCTGGGAAAGAAGGATGATCCAATCAGAACAAGATCAACATTCAGAAACTCTGAAGAATCCCTCATGGGACTGGTCTCACTGATTGAACCAACAACAATTGATGAAGCTCTTCTGGAAAATGACTGGATTCTGGCTATGCAGGAGGAATTAAACCAGTTCACCAAAAATGACGTATGGGATCTGGTTCCCAAACCAAAAGGATTCAACGTCATTGGAACAAAGTGGGTGTTCAGAAACAAACTGAATGAGCAAGGATAAGTCATTAGAAACAAGGCACGACTGGTGGCACAAGGTTATAGTCAGCAAGAGGGAATAGACTATACAGAAACCTTTGCTCCAGTCGCCAGGTTAGAATCTATCAGACTCTTAATCTCCTTTGCTGTCAATAATAGCATCACTCTGTATCAGATGGATGTCAAAAGTGCATTCTTAAATGGTTACATAGATGAAGAGGTATATGTGCACCAACCCCCTGGGTTTGAAAATTCCAAACACCCGGAATATTTTTTCAAACTAAAAAATTCACTCTATGGTCTGAAACAAGCTCCCAGAGCTTGGTATGAAAGACAAAGTAACTTCCTATTAGAAAAGGAATTCACCAGAGGGAAAGTGGACACAACCTTGTTCTGTAAGACATTTAAGAATGACATTTTAGTTTGTCAGATTTACATAGATGATATCATTTTTGGATCCACTGAACCTTCTCTGGGAAGAGAATTTGCTAAGTGCATGCAGGCAGAGTTTGAGATGAGCTTAATGGGGGAACTTAAATTCTTTATGGGAATTCAGATAAACCAAACTCCAGAAGGAACTTACATTCATCAGAGCAAATATGTCAAAGAACTTCTGAAGAAATTTGACCTCTCAGAATGTAAGCCCTCAAAGACTCCAATGCATCCCACGTGCATTCTGGAAAAGGAAGAGGTAAGTAAAAAGGTAGAACAGAAAATCTACAGAGGTATGATTGGATCTCTCCTTTATCTGACGGCTTCAAGGCCTGATATTTTATTCAGTGTTTGCTTATGTGCCAGATTCCAATTAGATCCTAGAGAATCTCACTTAACAGCAGTTAAGCGAATTTTCAAGTATCTGAAAGGTACTACTAATCTGGGTTTGTTTTATAGAAAATCCAACGAATACAGCTTAGTAGGATACTGTGATGCTGACTTTGCTGGAGATAGAGTAGAGTGTAAAAGCACTTCTGGAAGCTGCCAGTTTCTGGGAGACAACCTGATCTCATGGACCAGCAAGAGACAGTCCACAATAGCACTGTCAACATCAGAAGCTGAATACATAGCAGCTGCTGGATGTAGCACTCAAATTCTCTGGATGAAAAGTTAACTTGAAGACTTCAAGATATTTGATAGTAACATCCCTATCTTCTGTGGTAACACTTCTGCCATTTGTCTCTCTAAAAATCCCATTTTGCATTCTAGGGCTAAGCATATAGAAATAAAAGATCACTTTATTATGGATTATATTCAGAAAGGAATTCTTACTTGAAATTTATTGACATAGACCATCAATGGGCTGATGTATTTACTAAACCCTTTTTTGAAGATAGATTCAATTTCATTCTGAAACATCTCAGCATGAAATTGTGTCCAGAATAAAATGTTTTATTTGCATATCCTAACCCTTAGAACTTTATTGTCTTCTGTGAACATCTGATCAACTTGTCTTCAGAATTTAGAAGTACAGTTGCCTCAGAATCTATATATGAAGATCTGAACTTTTCATTTCAAGGATAGAAGCGTGCAGTTCACACCATCAAACATCTCTCATCCTTTCACAAGCTACCTTCTGAGGCTGAACACGTGTTCAAATTCTGAAGGGTACAAGGCTCTGATTGGTTGCATTGAGACACTTGTCATTGGTAACTGTTCAATATCTCTCTAAATCCCCCAATTTCAGGTTTCATTAACTCAATATAATCATTACTTATTTTCTCTTTCTTACTGATTACGTTTTCTAAAAGAACTTATATAAACTCAATTTATTATTTCATTCATTCACGTTTTACCATCTTCAATATTCTCTCTTGTCCTAGTTTCTTTTTCAAAAACCCTTTCTATCAATTTTCTTCAAAGAATCCGTGTGAACAATGGCATCATCATCAAGTCTCAAAAATCTCAACAGTGCTCCTAACTCTTCATCTACTGAACAATATGAGGATCCCATTAGAATGCTACTCACTCCGGTTGACAACCTTGAAGTTCTCTGTGAATTAATCGTTGATTTTGAAAGCTTACAAGAAAATGGGTTTAATCTGTATGAAGATGTAACAACACAGGGATGGAACGGATACTTTGATCGTCAGTTGGGTCCAACTTTTCCCATTCTTGTTAAAGAGTTACGGATTCATGCTACTTCATCCAACCACCAGATCACATCATATGTTATGGGGAAGAAGATAGTGATTACAGAAGATTTGATTAGGAAACTCATTGGATACAATGGCGGTGGAGTCAGATGCATTGATATGGCTGATAAGTGTTCTGACCTAAAATCCATTGTTAAGGAAATCTTCACTTCTGGAAAACCATCCAGCAAGATCAGAGACTTGAAAGATCATTACAAAATATGGACTAGAATAATTCTGGGATGTATCAATCACATGAAGCCTACAAGCTCTCCTGATTACATCAACATTGGTCAGTAGTTCTGATATACTTCATTGCAAAGAAGACCAAGATAAACCTTCCACATTTGCTCTTCAACCATCTCAGAACCAATGTGAAAGAGACAAGAGAAGAATAAAGAACTAAGAGGGATTAGATTCCTCTAGGAAGATTGATTTCAGATATTCTAACAGAAAACAGGCTGATAGAACATCTGACAGAGGCTCAAGAAATCAGTACTCTGGAAGCAACTGCTGGGAAACCTTTAAATGACAAGAATCTGAAGAAAATGAAGATTATTGAAAACATTAAGAAGGAACCAACAATTGCTTCTCATGAGGTCCTCACTTCTAGGAGAATCCCTCTGAAGGATTTTCCATTATTCTCTGAGATAGATGCCTCTTCAGAGATTATAGTCAGATACCTTAAAGCTTGCAAGGCTGATAGGACTATTCCAGAAATCAACATCCAAGATCAGCACAAGCCAGCTCCAGAGGTTGTGCTAAAGAAATCCAGAAAGAGGAAGGCAGCAGAAGAAGGATCCTCCCAGAGGACACCCAAAGTTGCGAAAAAGAAAGGTAACCCGTCTTTTGTTTCTGTTGTAGAATCAATAGTTATTCCAACATCTGAAACCATTCCCCCTCAACCAACAGAAAATCCTTCACCCCAAACATTTGAGGATTTTGACATAGAGTTTGACCCATCTGTAACTCTTGGAAATTTCTTGAATGAACCTCACTCCCCCAATCCAAATCCAGAACAACATCAACTAGAACTTGCAAAAGTTCTCTCTGATATTGAACTGTTTGATCAAGACTTTTCCTCACCACTCCCAGAAAATTCAAATACTCAACCTCAACAACCAGAAAATCCAAACACTCAACCTCAACAACCAGAAAATCCACAAGCACACTCTCCTCAACCAGAACATCAAAACCTCAACTCACCCCAACCAGAAAATGAAAACCCTCTCACTCCTCAATCTGAAAACCCATCTTCTGAAATACCTGAACCAGAAATTCAATACACTACCGCAAACCAATCAAAAGACTCCCTTTCAGACTCTGATACCACTACACTAATTCTTGGGATAACAGAACCTCTTACGGTTCATTTACCTCTCTCCATTCATGATATTCCAGAAATATCTTCACCATATGAATCCATTCCACCAAACACCCCTCATTCACCAATCCTGATTTCTGACTCTACCACTCCCTCACCTATCAACCGTCCAGCTGACAACCTCAGACTTGTCATTGATCTACAAGTACTGGACCAATTAGCTTCCACCTCAAACAAAATTGCCACCCCCAAACCTAAACAAACCTCAACCAAATCAGATGTTGGTAAGAATCTGTTGATTTTTGAAACAAAAATACATAAATGGATTACTTCTTTGAAGCAAGCAAGTCAAGAGATTCCTAATCCTGCTGCTTCTGATTCTCCGTGGGAAAGATTCAGAAAATGGCTCCTCTGAAACCCATAAGCTGAAAGAATTGAGCTATGAAAGGGCTCAGTAGAACTTCAATGATCATCTGAAATCCTTCAAAGATAAATTTCTAAGACACTAGGGTAAGGAAGAAATTCTTCTGTTGGATAATGCTCCCTGGAAAGAGCACCAACCTTCAGAAGTCACTGAACCAGATTCTGATAGTCACCCTCTGACTACTGCTCCAGAAAAAGTGATTGCAACAAAAGAAGTTGTTCAATCAGAAGAGGCTGCAGAGTGTTCTGAACGACATGCAACCCTTGAAGATACATCACCTTCGTCTCTAGTCATGCAAACTCTGGAAGAGTTGAAGAAGGAGAATGCCTTAATCCATGCAAGACTGGATAAGCAAGAAGACACCAACAAAGAGATCAGGGATATATTGGATAAGAAAGAAGATATAACAAAATAAATCAAAGACATTATGGGAAAGCAGGAAGAATCAAGCAGTCATATTAAGAGCTTGTTGGAAGCGTTGTTCACACGTCTTCCCCCTCCTTCTTAGATTTTCTTTAACTGCTTATCTGTATTTTTCATCTTATGTTCCTTGTTTTTGAAAAATGTCATTGCATTCTGTTTTCAATATAAATCATATTTTTTACTCTGATTATATTGCTTTTTGATACCTGGCAAAAAGGGGGAGAAAGTAAGATATTTTCAATAACAGTATACTAGGACAAAGTCTCAAATATTCTGAATATCTTAACCTCTATGTTTTTTTGAAAAGCTTGAACAAGAACATATTCTGATAAGGACAGAAGGAGATGCATCAAAAGCTTCGACGAGAAGGAACTTCAGGGAAGTAACTCATCTCTATCTGAGTAATCAACTCAGGGGTAGACTCTCTTAAAGCTTTTTGTTCTATATTTTTTATTGAAAATCCTAGTTTTTTTCATCATCAAAAAGGGGGAGATTGTTAGAACATAGTTTGATTCTACAACCCTTAATTAGAGTTTTGATGATAACAAACACAAAGAACAAATATGAACTCTAAATTTGTGTTATTTTGTATGCAGAAGTTCTGACTGAAACAACATTAGAAGTTAAGCTACATAAGCTTTCAAGTTGAGGTAATCAGAATCTGCGCTGAAGAATGATGATCAAAATCTGCACTGAAGTGAAGAATACTCTGATTCTGAACATAAGTTTAATATACCATCAGATCCTCACATCTCTGAGTCATCAATGTTCTGAAGCAATTGCAGCATGCAAGATTCTAGGTTCTGAAGCGTTACTTTTCAATTAAGACAGCATCATATACAACGGCTTCATTCAGACAAGAATCTTCTCAATATGGAAATAGCATTGAGTGTCCATTATCACACTTTATGTTGGTCAAGATTTCCACGCCTATATAAACAATATTAAAGGACAAATCATTTACGATTTTGACACACTACTGCATATACCTCTCAAACGCTGCAATCTTACATATTCTCATATAAGCTTAAATAGTGTAAAATATCACAGTAGTGATACAATTTTTGTAAGGAAAATAAATAGTACACAGTATATTCCTTTATTTTGATTAAGCTAGTTTTCCATGAGATAAACCGGGTTGTGGTTGTACTCAAGAAGACTTTGGCAGTTGTCAAAGTGGTATTGTAATCAGATTTGATTAGTGAATTAAGTCCTCGTTGGAGAGAGGCGAAATCACCTTGCCGGGTGGACTGGAGTAGTTTGAGATGAAACGAACCAGGATAAAAATACCGTGTCTACTACTTTTGATTTTAAGTTTCAATTCAACCCCTCCTTCTTGTATTTTTCACTTCTTCAAGAACTGACTTGGTTGTTTTGCGTTTGATTGAAAATGTTGCGGTTAGCAAGAGTCGCCACCGACTTTTCTTTTATCCAAAAGGAAAGGCTGAAAAGAACAGGAAAGACCTTTGAGATGTTTTCTTGAGTTCAGGGGGTAGATTATAAAAAGGGAAGGTATTAGCACCCTTTTTATCCATGGTTTTACATGGGCTCTTAGTTACTTGCTAGATCACTTGCTTTTGTTTGAAAATGTGCTTTGTGTGGTTTTTGAAAGTATTTTGTAAAGAGGCATTTGTTTAGGCAAAATTTGTAATGATTCTCGTTCGTAAGAATGTATACAAAGTGTTTGATCTTTTGAAAATGTTTCAAGTTTGAAAGATGTTTTTGAAAATGTTGGTGTTTGTTATGAAAATAGCAAGGATGTTTTTGTTTTGAAATTGAGCAAGTAACTAGGAACATTCTACCTACTCAAAAGTCTTTTATATTCATTTCCTCTTTCCTTTCACATTGTTATCTTACCATTGATTTGGTAAGTGACCCTATCTTTGGATGTAAAAGGGACGGGCATGGGCCATCGTATAACCATGATTAGCAATGTTGTAAGATATCTTAGCATTTTCTTTAAGGACTAAGATCATTTTGAAAGACAACATGAATAGCGTCATCGAGAGACTACAATCTTGTATTTTGCTTATTTTTGCTAAGATACCTCACATGCATCATATGGCCATTTTTGTAAGGCAACCAAGTGGATTCACCCTAAGGGTGTTTGTATGCGAGTGTATTGATTTACATGCTTGATTTGTCTTTGATTAGGGTTTGCTATTTGTTGATTTTAATATTTCCATACAAAACCCTAATTACTAGCATTTGTATATAAAGCATTTAAATTGCGGAAAAAATAAAAATACTAAGCTATTACATGATTTAGGGGATTGCAAAAAATTAAATCTAAATAATTATTACAATCATATTGAATTTGAATAAAATGTACAAAATTAAATAAGTAAAGATGCAAGAATGTAAATATAAAAAGAAATGTGATTTTTGTTTGTTTTTTCATGAAAAAGGTTTTTTGATCTAATTAATAAAATAATTAACTAAGAATAAGAAAATTAATATTTAAGTTAATAAAAGAAATTAAAGGAAACAAATTTTTAGGGTTTATGTGAATTGGATTAAACTAGTAAATAAAAATAAATAAATAAAAGATCCTAAGTTCTAAATTGATTTTATTTTACAAGAAAATAATATAATGATAATTAAAATTAAATTATCTAAGTATTTTTTAAAAATGGGAAATTAAATTATTTAAAGGAAATATTTTTTGTTCTTTTGTTTTTGTGAAGAAAAATAAACTAAATAAATATAAATAATAAAAATATAAATATTTTTTGGATTTTTTATTAATGAAAATAATAATAATAATAATAATAATAATAATAATAATATTAATAATAATAAAAGATAAAAAGTAAAAATAAAATAAAATAAAATAAATAAAGTTAGGGAGGTTGATAAGTGAAACAAGGAGTATTGTAAGAAGAGAAAAAAGTCAGGCCCATAGAATAGAGGCCCAAGCGCTTTTCTGAAACCAAAAATGTCAAAAATGTGAAGAAAAAAAAGAAGCAAAAGGCAGCGCACTGAGGTTCGAACCCATGACCTCTTGATTACCAGCGTGCTGCCTTATCACTAGGGTGGCTATACATCCGTTAATATAACTGAAATGATAAATATATAAGGCAAAACAAGTCTTGAATACACTTCATCTTCAACCTCCATCCAGACCACCTGTAACTTCACCATTTCTCAACAAAAATGGAAGATGCAAACATGAAAGTTGCTCCATTTTTTAATATGAATCCAACCATATAAATATCATAAGCTAAAAATCAAAGATGAATGAGAATTTTTGAAAGTACCAAATTCTGACCTAATTATTTTCAGAGGTTCAATCCTAAAATTCTCCTAGCTCAATCAATATAAATAAAATCTATGGACATGTACAGCTTCAGGATAATGATATCTACATTTTTTCTTCACAAATGCAAGCCTAATAATGCCTAAGTAATGAGATAGAAGTTCAAGAAAAATACCTCAAAACTGGAAATCCTGAAATGCAAATGAGCTTGATTCAAGGTGCTGCAATGATCAGGTTAGCTTCCTCAAGTTCCCAGGAAGCTAATGCAATGGTTTGCTTGAGTAATGGATGACTGGAATGGCTTGGAGAAGTCAATGTGCAGACTCTGTTTTTTGGTTATGGAGGTTATGGAAAATGGTTTTACAGTTCTGGAATGAGGATGGGGATGAGTAGTATTTGATGT
Source organism: Vicia faba (assembly GCA_948472305.1). NCBI lineage: Eukaryota > Viridiplantae > Streptophyta > Magnoliopsida > Fabales > Fabaceae > Vicia > Vicia faba. The sequence goes on along the minus strand of OX451736.1, from coordinate 1,266,171,220 downwards.
AAGGAAGCTTTAGGAACTAAAAGTCCAAGAAACGCATGAAGGAAATATGTGTTTGGTGTTCAAGGTCAGAAAATATGCAACAATGGAGTTTTAGGGTAATTTCTGATTTGAGAGAGTTTTGGTGTGTTTCATGGTGCTTCAGCTCCTATTCTAGATCACAAATAATGCCTCTATTTATAAGCAACAAGTTTGGAAGCTTGTTGTTGATCAGAATTCAAAATCACAAGTTAAGTGTAGCATGTGATTTTTGAGAAATCCATGTTTCAAAGCTTTGTGTACTGGCTAGGATAGAGTGGTTATGCTTTAAGCACACTTGCTTCTGACTTTGTAGATGGAGTGTGATCAGAGGAAACAAGTTAGAGTCTCAAGAATTGACTTTGTACATAAAGCTTGTTTTTCCAAAATGAAAGTGTTCACTTTGTGCCATTAATGGAAATGTGAATTGGATAAAGCTTAAACCACTTGGATTAAAGCTCAAAAGTTTGTGTAATCCATTAATGATGGATAGATACACAAGTTAGAAGGCATGAAAAGCAAAATTGTGCAGCCTAACATTGAAATTGCATTTTTGTTCATCATGAAAATGACCTATAATTTTAGTTTGAAACCCTAACTTCCTCTCTTTGATTCTCCTTGCTAAAGAATGATCTCAAGGAGTTCTTGGATATTTTAGAAAGCTTCTAATGTTATCTACAACCCCTATTTGAATCACTTTTGAAAATTCCCCTTGGAACTATATGAAATATTGCCATGAAGTTAGGTCAAAATCCTACCTAAACTAGGGCAAAATTTTCACTAAGTGTTTAGTTTCAAGACCATGACTTCATGGATTAATAACTTGAGATCCAAGAATTTCTAGGAGAAGTTGTATAAAGAAATGTTGTATATCTCATGGATATCTACAACTTTCATGTTGAAAGTTTATTTTGAATCATCTTGCATGATGGTGAAAAATTGGCTCAAAGTTGTTAAAAAACATGAAGTTTTCAACACTTAGAAAAATTTCTATGTTTGAAAACTTTGACTTTTCAAAATGAAATCTTGACTTTTTGATTTCTTGATGAACACATTTTGACATGTTTTGATGAATTGTGATCTTTGACACTTGATTTTGACCAAAAAGTCAAAGTTTGACTTTTTCAATGTACAATTGACTTTTGATCAGTTGACTGAAAATCAACTATCAGCCCAATTGATCTTGAGCAATGTTTTGAGTCATTCCATTAGGTCAAAATTATGCAATTGAACTCTTGAGATCATTACTCAAACCAATTAACCATTTGCTAGGTCAAAAATAAAAGATTGCCCTTTCTTAGTCAAAACCCTAATTTTGACCATTTTGCCCTTTTGATGATTTGATCAAATTTCTTGAGGAATTATGGTACAAACTTGATCAAATGATACATATAAGTTTATAATGTTGATATGGATAAAAAATTATGAATTTTGACTGTAAATTGGCCATGGTTGACTTTTTCCCCAATACAGCTGATTTTTAGATTAACTACTCAATTGATTGAGCAAAAATGTGATCCAAGGCTTGAAAATTGACATGAGTAATCTTGGGGGTCCATAATGATCCATGAAAGTCATATGAGTCATTGAAAGTTCAATTATCCTTGTGCAATATCAAACTCTAATTTCAGTCATCAGTGCTTAAGGAGGTGTCTTGAGCTGATCAATCCTTGTGCAGTCTTGAACCAAAGGAGATCTTATGAGAAAATATTTGATAAATGAGAGGGCAAATTTTGGGGTACAACAGAGTGATATACAAAATAAACTACGACATGGTACTACTCAGGTGTGCGGGGAAGCAAGAAGCAGATACACTTATGAGAGAAATCCACGAGGGTACTTTCGGAACTCATACAAATGGGCATGCCATGGCTAGAAATATTCTGTGAGCAGGGTATTATTGGTTAACAATGGAAGCTGATTGTTATCACTACACGAAGACGTGTTATAAATGTCAGATATATGCTGATAAGATAAATATACCACCGACTCCTCTGAACGTCATGATCTCCCCTTGGCCATTCTCAATGTGGGGAATTGATATGATTGGCATGATCGAGCCGAAAGAATCCAACGGACACCTCTTTATATTGGTAGCCATCGACTACTTTACCAAATGGGTAGAAGCAGCGTCCTACACCAATGTAACAAGTCAAGTGGTTACACGCTTCATCAAACAGAACATCATATGTAGATACGGTGTCCCAAGTCAGATAATTACAGATAACAGGTCTAATTTAAACAACAAGATGATGAAGGAACTGTGCGACGACTTCAAAATCGAGCATCATAATTCCTCACCGTACAGACTAAAGATGAACGGGGCCATCGAAGCAGACAACAAAAATATCAAGAGGATCATCCAGAATATGGTGAAGACATACAAAGATTGGCACAAAATGCTTTCCTTCTCTCTACATTGCTATCGCACTTTTGTACGCACATCAACAGGCGCGACTCCTTTCTCACTAGTATAAGTGGTACTCCCGGTGGAAGTTGAGATACCATCACTTTGGGTCCTGAGGGAAATAAAGCTGGAAGAAGCAGAATGGGTGCAGACACGACTTGATCGGCTCAACCTTATTGAAGAAAAACTATTGACAGCTTTGTGTCATAGTCAGCTACATCAAAAGAGAATAAAGAGAGCCTTCTAAAAGAAAGTTCTCCCTCGAATATTCAAGGAAGGGGATCTAGTGCTCAAGCAGATTCTACTACCTCGCCTCGATTCACGTGGTAAATTTATACCCAACTACGAAGGTCCATACATAGTCAAAACATTATTCTTCAGAGGTGGTCTCATCCTCACAATAATGGATGGGGAAGAACTACCGCATCTGGCAAATTCAGACGCAGTAAAAAAATACTATGTATAAAAAAGGCTCACTAAGCTCGAACCCCAAAAGGGTGACTTAGGCAAAAAGGAGCGTCCCGGTGGATCGAAAACCCTACAGGGCGATCCAGGCAAAAATTAGAGGCCTATAACAAAAAACTATCTCGGTGGATTGAAAACCCGAAAGGGAAATCCAGGAAAAAGTTAGGGATTTCGTACAAAGGAATAAAGAACAAAAAGACTGCGATCTAAGAGCTACGACTATGAACCACAAAGGGAAAGATATATTGGAATCATACAACTCAGAAGCAAAGAAGATAAGATCATCAAAGGATATTGGGGAACATCAATATCGATTATCATTTTCCATTTTCCATTTACTGTTTTAAAATTTTATGTGATTACCTCTTTCTAGGAATTGCATCTTGTATTCTCGCCTACTTAGAGGCATATCAATAAAACATTTGATTTCTTTACATCTCTCGAATTATGTTTTTCTTTTCTCAGATTTGTTTACAAGATACTATGATTATTACCTGCGAATATTTTCTTGAAATCATTTTGGGGAAACTAATAAAATAAAAGCGTTTACCAAAACATTGAAAAAACATTTTGGGTTAAATATCGAAAGAAAATCCACACCTACGTCCATACACATGGCTACGCCCACGTCTACATCCACGCACATGTCTATTCCTACGTCAAAAATACAAATTCTATACACATGTCCGCATCCACGCTCGCGCTTACAACATAAGAGTCTGTGCCTATGCCAATATCTACGTTTACATCCATGCCCGCAACACAAAGAATCAATGTTCAAAGATTTACTTTCAGGCAACGATGTCCGGAAACCAAATGTGACTTATTGCCTCAGACTTCACGCAGCCATTTGTGAACATAACATATGGCTTCAGTCATCAAGCAGCCATGCATCATCAGTTATTGTTGTACTCATTCTCCCAAATGGATGAGTGAGCTAAAACCAAACCAAGACATACAAAAATGCGCTCTTAAGCTCAAAACCACCTGCCTCGTTATCAAACCCTGGTAAGCGATACATCATCAATTTTTCCTACTTCCTTGAGACTCGTAAGGATATATTATATCAGTGTAACCTTATGTTTGTCGGACAAATTTTGGGACACTTCGAGTATTCAATAAACTTCCAATCCAAATGCGCAAGACTTGAGTTTTCTCATGATATTCGACTGAAAGATAATTGAATAGGGACAACTGTCGTACCCCAAATTTATCCTACCTCGATTGATTTTTTTTTGAGATTAAAATTGAAGAAATATTCAACTAAAGACGGTACAGCAGTATCTGATGGCCCGTCTTTATCCAACTAGGGGGTGGACCTTAAATTCAGGAGAGTGGGGCTTTCTAAAATCAGAAAGACTCGTGTATCCATGTACCCATTTGCGTAGCATGTTGGCCAATGGCTCATGCGATTCGAAAATGGAAAGTTATTTTAGAAAAAAACTGTTAAGTTATTAATTATTAATTAGTTTAAGAGAGGTAAAAATTAAATATGTCCATGGCCCATTTCCGTTTTGGGGGTAAACACGAATAAGAGGTGAGTTATAGAATTGTAGGCCCATTGCGTCCTCAGCAGCCCGTTTGCTGTTTTGGTTTTATTAAATATTTTAAAATCACTTATTAGAAGTTATTTAATGTAAGGAGATCTGTTTTAAAGGGCCAGGTATTGGGCCCAGTTCGCGCTAAAAAAATATTGGTTATGTTAAAATAAATTTATTGATGGACAAAAAAGCTTTTGCAAATTTAGCTCAGAAGCCCAACTCGGTTCAAATAAAACTAGGCCCATTAAGTTTTGCTGAAACTAAAATATTTGTTGATTTTGTTATTTGTTGTTGAAATTTATAATAGCATTAAACATTATTCAAATTATTTATTAAGTTTTGTTTAAAAACTAACATTGGTTTAGAGAAAAGAAAGGAGGCCAATTGGGCCTGATTGCGTAAAACATTTTGCTATAAATAAAAGATTATTGTTGCTGTAAGTAAAATGATGTTGTTGGGATGAGTAAAAGTACTATAGCGCAAGGCCCAAACTAAAAATGCTAAAACAACAACTACAGCCAGGGTTCAAGTTGTTCCTTTTACTAACATTTACTGTTGGGATTTAAAAAAAATGAACAATCTTGAATCAAGTGAAATCTGCAGAAGTTAAAACAAATCTACAGGATTGCAAAAAAGCGCAGAACCAGATCCAATCTTCATCAAATCAGATTAAACAAATCTCTTACTAATCAAATATAAAGAATACAATCAAGCAATCTCAATACATAATCAAATATAAGTAATTAAATCTCAGAAAAAAGTGTATCAAATCTACTAAATCATATCTAAAACCAAATCAAATCTCAGACTTACATGTATTACGAAAATCGAATCCTAAACTAAAAATCGCAGAAATAAGATGAACAAAATCAATCTTTATCCAAAATCCAATCTCAGAATTCCAATCAAATCTTTTATAGCATATTACAGAAACAAATCTGAAAAGGGAAAAACAATAACTTCTACAAAGCAGATCTGAATTACAGAGTCAATCAAAATATTACAATTCCTAATTCCTAAATCGTTGCTAATAATCTGTAACAGCAACTCCAAACCCTAAAATCAAAAGCTATAAATACAAGGAAGAATAAAGAAAGGAGCAGGATTCTGTTTACAAAGGATACCGCGAAGAGTTGAGCAACGGAGAAGCGAGAGAAGCTTGAATCTTACGAGGAAGTCATAGCCATCGCAAGCCAGTACCGTTGAAGAAGGGAAGAACGGTTGGGGTTTTGTTTTTGGAAACCACAACCATCGTTGATGGCCGCCTTCACTCACTCATCGTCGCCTTCAACACCAGACATACGGGAGAGGGTAACCCGATCTCTTTATTTTTATTGTTTGCTTGATGTAGGGCTAAGGTTTTGTAGGGATAGATTTTGTTTTCCATAAGCCTCCGCTGGAGATTATGCTCAAGAGTTTGGGGGAAGGGGAATTTGGCGTTGGCATGAGAGAGAGAAGAAGACAATTGCTCTTACTGTAAAACAAAACAAAAAAAAGGATAAAAATAAAATGGATCGTGTAAAAAATGAATTAAAACAAATTATGTAATTCGGTCAATCCCATACACGTGCACCACCCTTGATTATCATACTCCCTCGCTTTTCATCCATCGGATCGTGATCAGACGGCCACTAGGACAAGTCTGTGTTAGCTAACATGCACCTTCGCCACACCCGATCACGCCCGAACTCAGCTCCAAATGTAGTGGGCCTAAGCCCACTGCTATTTGCACCTCCCTTTCAATTATTGCCAAATGCAAAATGAAAACACACCCCCTGTTCTGAGTTGTTAATGGGCCTAGCCCAGATTTACCCCTGTTTTTACTTATTAATTATAAATTGCACCCCCCCTTGAATTTAATTTATTAATTTTCTTTTATACTTCATATATTATTTCTAATTTTTTATATATATACATATAGATTATTTATTTACAATAATAATAATAATAATAATAATTATTATTATTATCAAATATTGATTTATTATTATTATTATATCATAATTATTATATTTTCTATTATTATTATTTACTATTCTTATATTTTATTTGCTATGTAAATATTGCTTATTGCTTATAAATAATTACATTATTATTTATATACTAACAAATAAATTATTTTATATCAAAATTGCATATATTATTTTCTATATTATTTGCATTAAAATATTTTCTAATCATGCATTAATCAAGATCTTCGCAATTAACACAGTTAAAAAACAATCACAAATCATCAAACTATCTTTTCGAAATAAACTAAGCTAATCAAATATTTTTGCAAAATGGTTTCAAACTGGTTTTGACTTACTGCGCATTCAGTCAAAATCTCTGCAATCACTATTCCCGGCCAAGTGCAAGGTGATTCAAGATATGTTTGCAAACCCCTAAAAAACACCAACCCCATACGAACTACGAATTGGGACTCTGATTCCTCATAAGAGGATACGTAGGCATACGATCAAAAATCGTGGCGAGTCTTTCTAATTAAAACTTAAAATCCTGTTTACCCTAAACCTAAACCTAGAACCTAGTATCCTTGTGAACAAGTTATATGAAAGGTGCCTAACACCTTCCTTTCGTATAATTGAGTCTGAAACCTAGAATCTCTGCGAATTAGGGTTTTCTGTTACACTCCCTTCCCTTAGGATAAAAACTAATAGTGGTGACTCTGATTTTAAATCCAGTTGCTACACATATCAGCTGCTACAAATCAGCAGAAATTTGTTATAAAATAGGTCTTCAATCATATTCTTCCTAATTTATCTCTATAATTAGAAAGTGCATATTATTCTTTATTCTTCATAATTCTGACTTGAACTTTCTAGACCTATAAAACAGTGCCACATAGGATAGTATAATATTCCCAGAATATTATGTACCTGTCAAAGCTTGAACAGATCCAACTGTCCATCCCATCATAGGTGCGATGTTGAATGACCCTCCATAGGATATATTATCTGACATGTTTCTCCAGATGATGAGAACTTCTCATCTCAACACGGCTCAACATAAAATAGGACTTCTTGCTCAACCTATTCTTCACAGCAAGTAATCACATCCTATTTAACATTTTGTTGTTATATTTGCTTTACTAAAATTAATGCCAATCCTAAAAATAGAGAACTAACAATTCTCCACAACTTTTGTTTCAACCACTCTTCCATTATTTGTTGTGATTTAATTACAAGTCTCTTTTGGATTGGTTTTAGTGGTGGCGGTGAATGTTCCCCTTTATTTCTCAATCAACTACTTTGTGATTTGCCCTACTTTTGTTTCAAGATTTTTGATCGAGGCATTAGTCTTTTTCTGGTTTGCCATGGATAATTGCATGAATTGATTCAAGGTATCTTCTATTTTGAAAGCTTGTCTAGCTGAGTGTAACTTTGGTAAGGATGTTGCCTGTTTTGAACTTGGCCATAGTTTGCATTGTTGTTGTATGGATAACCTGGATTGTTTTGGTACGGAATCGACATTTACTATTGATTACCTCTTCATTAATTAGATGACGAAAACCAGTTGGATGGTCACCTGTACAAAGTTCACACGTGGCTACTTGTTGCAGTTTAGATGTGTCATGCATTTGTTTCAACTGTTGTGGAAGTTTTGAAAGCTGCTTTGTTAATTCTTCCACAGTTTGAGTAAGAAGCTTGTTTTGTGCCAAGATTACATCATTTGTATCCAACTCAAGAATGCCAAATTTCCTTTGCATTGTACCTCTGTTGTACTAGACCTGGTGATCATTGAGAGCCATGTAGTTGAAAGTAGAAATTGCTTCCTTTGCACTTTTGGATAATAAATAACCACTGGTAGTTGCATTAAGTTGAAGCTTTAGTTGTGGCTCAAGTTCATTACAAAAAATATGAATTTGTCTTAACTAATTGAAACCATGATTCGGGCATTTGTGCAACATATATTTGTAATGTTCCCAAGCTTTGCACAGTGTTTTTGTTGTACTTTGTGCAAATGCAGAAATAGTTGTCTTTGCATCCATGAATCTATTGCACAAAAAGAACCAGTTGAGAAAATTTTCCTCCAAAGTATTCCAGTTGGTCATAAGTTCATTTTATTGGTCAAGATACCAATCCTTTGCTTTACTGATCAGAGAATATGGGAATAACCTCATGAGTAAAGCTTCTTCTTCTTCTTCTTCTTATTTACCAAGAGTACCGACAACTTTGTAGAACTTGATGAGACGAGTGTAAATATCTTCATGATCAATACCTGCAAATGGATTTTCATAAATGATTTGTAACATCCATGTTTTCATATCTTCTTGTCAGTTGTTGGTGAGACGAGCTAATCGTCTTGGACTATTTTGAAAAGTTCCATTGACAACTTCAACCATTGTTTCTTTTGTTGGATTTGTTGATGAAGTTGATGCAGACACTCCTTTCTTTTGATTTTACTGTTTGGATAGTTGTTTCTTTTTCTTCGTTTGTATTTTGTTCTTTCAAATTGTTCTTTCAATCTTGGGATAAAAAATAATTTGTTCTCCCGAAGTTTTGCCTTGAAGAATAAATAGGAATTTCACCACCTATCCAAACACTTGAACAAACATTGTGAGAAAAAATATATACAATATATAAACAAATTCACAAAGCTTAAAAGTATAGAAACTATTGTGATGTTTTAATATCTTAAACATCAATCCTTGACAATGGTGCCAATTTCATGTTGAGTAAATCAAATGTAAGTATTTAGTTTTATCGTACCCATAGGGATTTGAGCGATATCAAAACCTTTAAATATTATCTATGATTATAAGCAGAAGTTTTAAGATGTTTAATTTATAAGTTATGAAAAGTAAACACATATAATAAATAAAGATAGTTTTCATAGGAATAGACTTGTTGGGAATTAGTGTTCATTCACTGATTCATTATGCACATCACGAATCAGTTATACACATTTTAATCATGTTTCAATATTGTCATGTATCGCTCACAAATAATGTTTATGTCTAAATATTAGATGAGATTTCTACCTTATGGTTTAATGGGCGATTTCTCAGCCTATTAAACAATACGGTAGCATAAAGAATTGATACTTCTGGTGAATATTAAGCCTAAATCTATGTCTAGAGTTTAGAGTTTAATAGATGTTATCTTAGATCGAGATTAGAATTATATTTATCAATATAAATTCAATCCATGAAGTTAAACAACAAAACTAAGATACCATCAATAATGATTCATAAATAAATTGCTTATAACGCCATGATTAATGAAAATACATATTGTTTATGTGAAGTACGACCAATCCCAACAAGAGAGGGATTTAGCTACTCATGGTAGCTTGATGCACAATGGAAGAGTTGAGTTGAACCAACATCAACGATGATTTCCCGACTCTTGATGCATATCCAACTCCTTCTCCTTACAACCTCTTATATTCCTACTATTTACTACTATTATAGAGTATGGTCAAAGATATTACAAGATGGATGTTAACTGAACTAATTTCTGTCATTTTTATAGCAGTTTTGGCTGCCTGAGTTTGCTAAGCAGAGTGAAGTTCGCTAAGCGAACTAACCTTTCTTATTCCTTAACTTTCAAATTCAAACCACCCTTCAGAAGCCGCCAAAGTTCACTAAGCAAAGTCTTGGCCTGATTAACGAAGTTTATTTCTTCAGTCTTAAGTCTTTTCAAATATCTTCCAGAAACCGCCAAAGTTTTCTAAGCAAAAATTAGCTCACTAAGCGGAATTACTTTCTACTCTTTGTTGTTGGCTTGCTTCTAGCGAACTGGGCTGAAGAGTTTATGTGTGGCTTCGCTGGAGCTTCGCTTAGCGAAGTGTCTGAAGTATGCTTTTTGTTTTAAGTCTAGGTCTTGCACAAATGTGAACTAAACCAGAGTAGACTTTCAAAAAATACTTTTATTCTATAATTGGGGTTTTTATGTAAGAAACTTGTCATGTATGTAAGATAAATTCCATGTGAAATTCTGGTATTCAGATATCAGATGTCCTAAAAGATGTCGAGACACTTTTCTCTGAACAAGCACACAATGACAAGATATATGATAAACAAAGTGCAGAAAATTAAAGAACACACATGATTGTTAACCCAGTTCAGTGTACACCAACACCTACTCTGGGGGCTACCAAGACAGGGATCAAGTTAACTACTAATAGTATCAATTTGAAGCTAAACTCCTCCATTTACAAATTCTCACTTAATCACTACCCTTGCTTAACTTTTACCTAAGACTCCACTAGGTATGAGACCCTTCTCAAATCCCTTAAGATCACAATACAATGATTGACCAATTCTAAACACTTAGAAAAACAACATAGAAGTCACACTTTAAAGACACACAATCATTCACTTCTTAAAAGCTTTGGAATGACTGACAGAACTTACAACTCAAAAACTGTCCTACTCGTTCATCAATATGATAACCGATAGGTTCACAATAAACACACAAACCCAAACACAATACAAAGTAAGTTCGACAACTTGCACTAGGGTTGAAGCCTTCTATTTATAATCATCAATGAATAGGATTTGGGCTTCACATATATATCTGCGTATGACAGAGGCGCTGTAGAATTATCTCCTCAAAGATAGGACATCAATCATTAGTTTCCTCAATTATCTCCATAATTAGAAACTAACAAATCTCCTTGAAATCAACTTGAATATTTTTAAATATTTAAGAAAAGCGCCATATAGGATAGATAATATATTACTTAATATTCTGTACATGTAACAAACTACAAAATTCAACATTCCAGCTGTACAAATTCACGATGTTGAAAGAACCAACATAAGACATTGCATTCGACATGTTGCTCCAGTTGATAGAACATATTCATTCAACATCTCTAAGATAAGTTAGCCTTACCAAATATAATGCCTATCACAATAAATAGAGAAATAACAAAATCCCCTTTTGTCTTATTTTGGCTAAAACAACTTAGCACATCTTCCACCTAAACAACAATAGCTCAGGTTTGAGAAGCACCTAAAACACACACACGATCAACAACAGCAGAAGTTAGAACATAAATATCAGAGTAATAGGTAATGGAAGCTACACAACAAGATAATACCAAATTCTTAACATATCAAAACATCATGTCTAACAAGTCTTCAAAGCAGTCCAATCCAGAACACAAAATCTGCTAAGTACCACTTCAGAGAATAGCACTTTCATTACTGCTTTTGTTTCTGCACAGTACACCCATGATGAAAACATTTGGTGTACACGAGGAAGAAGATAAACTGCATCTTCAAGAACAACCAACTTACTCCCATTCAAACTCCAAACCAATTCTTGTCATAAAAACCCCAAGAGAATTTCCCTACAGCCTCAAGACACCAAAAAGGATTCTAACCTGAATGACCCAGGTTAGAAGACCATGTGACAAAAACATCATAATTAGAAGATCGTGTGATAGAAAAACACCAGACCAGACAAGATGTTAGAACATCTTGAATGACATCCTGTATATATCCAAAACTTGAGACTCATCAGATGAAGGAACAGAAAACCCTTATCCTAGAAAGTTATACTCCCCCTTAGTTGTTTCACACTAGAAGCAATAACCCTCAATAATAAAAAAGACAAGACTCGGCAATAAAAACAAGACTACTCTCCCCCTTTTTATCCAAAATTGAAACAAACTGAGCTTGAGTATGAAAGAACACTTCGATGAACAAAATTGAGGGGAACCAATAAAAACTAGTAAGAGGCATTAAAACATCAGGGAATTTATTAGAGATTGTATTGATGCTTTGATGTAAAGCAACAGCCAACCATTTCAAGAAATTTCTAAGAAGGATAAGATACTTCTTATTATCAGTGCACCATTCAATTTAGAAGAGAGACAAAGGATTGATCTGCCTCTCTCTTTTACTATTAAACAATTCCAACATTGTTATCTCACATGTCCCTAGATTAAGGAACAATGTGGAAACGCTATTCACAGTAGCCTGCATACCTTCCCTTCACACCCCTTGTCATATTATTCACCAAGCATGAACTAGAAGCCACACATAATAGTTATTCAAACTCTCTGACTTCATCAGACTTGACCAAGAGTGTTACTCTTAGCATATTACCAAAGAAACAACCACCAAGGCAATAACTATCTAAACATAGGCAAGAAAACTAAATAGTTTTTAGATAAATATCCTTATGATTCCTGGAGACATACTAAGCTTGACATGATTTACCAACACCATCTTGAATAATGGTATAATCACACCATTGTACACACTCCAGAGAGTTTCATCTATGAACCACCCTATACTCATGGATGACCAAGGCGATTCATGATGAATCCATATATAGAAGATGTATTCTTCACACTAGTGATATACCATTCTCCTATGTTCTTTTAGATTATTATTTTCCCCCTCAAGAGAGAATTCAAAAGAAAAACACCAATAAGAACCTTTCATGATCACACATCAGAACATATGTCATAACATTTTATATGACATCATTCACATGCACCACCTTCAGAAATAGTAGTAAGGGCATACTATAGCTAAGGGAACAAGATAATTTTGATCATCTTCAGATGATCATCCACCTCTTACCTCTATCAAAGATCATGTTGCACACCTTGAGTCTATCACCAATTTTAGGAGTGTCATTGCTGACCTTTCCTGCCATTAAATTCTTCTTTAGGTCAATCCTTTGTAAAGCGTCTTTGTCTCACTCTTTGACCGTTGTAACCACAACAACATGGATGAAGGATATAGAATATGTAGTCTTCCTCCCCATCAATAATTTCTATAATTTCTCAACATCTTTATGTTTTCCTTTGATAGTGTCCATCCAGGCAAGTTTTGAAATTTCATCAGCAATTAAACCAACATATTTCTCTCTACCAATACTGTTAACCTGCTTAGATTCCATTAGCGCCATATAAATAATTTATTACCTCTTGGAAGTAAATTGATGATGCAACTTTACGAGTTACATCTTGGTTTACTTCCTTACTTCATATTCTCCACATATTTTTCTTTTCTCCATGTTCAGCTTAGAAGTACATATGGTTGCTTCCTTTGTTTGGACTTTCTCCGTGCCTTTTAGGAGTAACCGGTCAAGTTTCTTCTGAAGTAACTTCATCTCAACCTTTTTTGGCATCAAACAAGTGGATGAGCAGGTTGTTTCTTGAGGAATCCACAAGTAACAATTGTCTTTTGATCTGACTCCCTTCATGATGACTTCATTCTTCTCATTTGTTACCAGACATTTAGACGCAGTAAAGTTGACTTTGAGACCTTGGCCGCATAGTTGACTAATTCTTATCAAGTTAGCAGTCAACCCCTTACCAAATAGAACTTTGTTGAGATTTGTCAGACTAGATCATCTCATCTTTCCAACACCCTTTATTTCACCTTTTGACCCATATCTAAAGGTGACATAACTAGAGGAAAGTGGTTTAATGTTTACAATGAATTTGTTGACGTGAGTCATGTGTCTAGAGCAGCCACTATCAAAAAACCAATCCTCTTTCGTATAAACTCTGAGCACGGTGTGAACTATGAGTCCAAGAGTGTTGCTCTTGGGAAGCCTTTTATACTTAGCTTTAACAATATCCAGTGTTCTACTATGATGTGTAACAGAATTAGGATACCCATACAATATGTAGCAGAAGGATTTTAAGTTCCCAACCCTTCCACAATAATCACATTTCCATTGCTGATACTTGCATCCATTGTACATCTTTTGATGTCTCTACTAATATTGAGACATGTGATTCAACATCTTCTGCTTTTGTTTCTTCTTTAGAGGTACACTCTTCACATTAGACATTCCTCCTCTGTTTTTTCACAGCTTGACTATCATACCCAAGATCCTTAATATTGACATCATTTTTCCCAATCAGGATAAATGTTTCATCCAGAGTGGTAGAGCCATTATTTCCTGAGAGATTCCTTTGTTGTCTATGCTAACGTTGAGACATTTTATTTGACATCTTCTGTTCTAGTTATTCCTTTGGATGAACAAAATTCACTTCACCCCTTTCTCTTTTGTTCTTCATAGATTGATTGACATAGCCAATCCCTCGAACATTTCCAACATTTTTTCCAGACTTAATAATATTATCAAGTATGTCAGAACTGTTGTTGAGCATTCTTACAGACTTGGTCATATTATTAAGTTGTGACTTGATCAAAAGAGATTCACCCTTAAATTCATCTATGTCAGAAAGGTGCTTTACTTTTTCAGCTTCCAGACCAGAGATAATAGACAATCGTTCTTCTTTTTCGGCCTCCAGACCAGAGATAATGTTCATATTTGTCAATGAGCACCGTAGATGCCATGGGTGTAGAGATACTCATTTATTCTTTCATATTGAACTTATTTAAAAGCTATTGATAATATTTGGTTTGACTTATAAAGTTTCCTTCCTCGACTTACTTGATTTTTAATCCCAAGAAATAAGTTAATTCTCCCACAATTGACATCTCATATTCTCCTTGCATTAAACTAGAAAATTCTCAACAAAGAGACTCGTCGGTAGAACCGAATATGATATCATCCACATATATTTGAACTAAAATAATATCCTTTTGTTTACGTCTAATAAATAAAGTGTTGTCGACTTTTCCACGATTGAATCGTTGTTTAATAAAAAATCCACTCAATCTCTCATACAAAGCTCTAGGAGCTTGTTTGAGACCATAAATGGCTCTTTTTAGTTTAAAAACATGATTAGGATTTTCATGATGTTCAAAAATCGAGGGTTGTGAGACATACACCTCTTGGTTTATATGACCGTTAAGACAAGCATATTTTCCATCCATTTGAGAAAGATTAAAATCCAGGCAGCAAGCAAATGCCAAAAGTAGTCTAATAGATTTTAGACGAGCTACCAGAGCATAAGTATCCTCGTAGTTTATTCCCTTATCTTGAATGTATCCTTTCCCACTAACCTTGCTTTATTTCTAGTAATTACGCATTTTCATCCATTTTGTTTCTAAATACCCATCTAGTGCCAATGACGGTTGTTGTACCCCAAAATTTTTCCTCTCATTTCTCAAGGCATTTCTCACAAGAATTTTCAAAAATTCAAGTTTGTACAAGTACAATTGGATTTTTCAGCATCAAGCTAAAGAGGAAATTGTTAAAAAGGGCAAAGCAGATGAAAATATTCTTTTTGACAAAATTGAAGAAAAAAAAACAAGTTTTCTTCGATTTAACATCTTTCAATTGGGCACTTTGGCTCCTTCGATGCAAGCTTTGGTTACACCCTTCCTTTGGGCCTTGGACTTCTTTTGGGCAAGTTTATTTCCTGCTTCGTTTTGGCACTAGACTTCTTTTGGACAAGTTCGATTCCTGCTTCGTTTGAACATCTTAGTCTCTTTGTGCAAGATTGGTATACATCTTTCGTTTGGCCATATAGCCTCTTTCCTGCATGTTTTCCAAATTCACAAGGCGGAATTTCCCACCATGATAGCATGCATAAGGCCAAAGTCTCCCCTTGAAACAACTTGTTGCAAGCTTCGACAGGCAACACTTCAACTAGCTTCAAATTCACAAGGAAAAAAGCCTCATGTTGATGTCCTTCGATTCAGGAGGCAAAGGCCTCTTTTCTGGTCTCCTTCGATTGAACATTATACCTCCTGCATGCCTCTTTCGTTTGGGGCATGTGGCCTTCCTTTGTTGCAAGCTTCGTTTGGGCATTTAGACCTTCTGCATGCATCTTTTATTTGAGGCGTGTGGCCCCCTTCAATGCCAGTTTTGGTTACACCCTTCATTTGAGCAAAGGTTCCCTGCATGATTGCTTGGAGTCATAAAGCAATAGCCTCCTAAAGATTTTCTTCGATTTAGAGGCCATTTTCCCTTTGCATGATCCCTTCGACTCATAAAAACAAAGACTCCCTCTAGGCTAGAATGCACAAGGCAAAAAGATCCCCCATGGCTGGAACTCACAAAGCAATGGTGCCCACAAAGCGTTGGTTACTTTCACGCTAGTTTCGACTGGGCAGTATCTTTCTTGGAAATAGTTTGCTGCAACACACAATGACACATAACTATTGTCCCGTTCGAAATACGTACCATGGTGGCACATTCGAAGGACTTTCCAGACATACCTGGATGTCCCAATTGAATAACATGTTTAGTTGATCCATTCCAGGGGTATGTATTTGGACTATTCGAAGGAAAACATAAAAGGTCTGGTCGAAAGACACCTATTTGGGCCCCTTCAAAGGATACCCATATGAGCCATTTGAAGGACACTTTGATTTGAAAAAAGAATTTTTGTTGAGGAGCCTGGTCGAAGGATAGGGGTAGGTGGTCAAAACAAAGGTTAAGACACCCAAAGATACTTACTGGCCAGAGTCCCATGTACTTCTAAAATCAGGCCTGATACACTGGCCATAACACTCCAAAATTGTTGCACAACAGTCCTGCAACACTGCCCTTGTTCTTGCACCAATTTGACATACGAATACTGCCCCTAAAAAGCTACAAAAACAACATGCCCTTTTTGTTTAAACTTTTTGTTTTCCCTCCTAAAACATCAGCCAAGGTCACCTATAATATATGAGCCTCCATCACACATCTTAGGGGCCCCTAGATAGTTGCAAGAAAACTCTTGTTGTGAAAAAGTGATAAATCTCTAAAAAAACTCTCAAACAATATCCAATGTTTTTTTATTCCAAACACTTCTAAAAACTCAGACCCCCTTTTACAAACTAAGTGAACCCTTTGATTCACTCCTCAAGTTTCCATATAATTCACCTTTGACCCATTCCCCAACTACAATATAATAGCCTTTTGATTCACTCCCTTACCTGTTATATAGTAACCTTCAATTCACTCACATATCCTCCTTCGATTCAGTGATTGCTTGAATAAAGTAGTAATTGGACTAGTCTCAGGAAGGCCCCAACAAACTTCTATTCACCACCAAGGAAGACACTTGCAGTTTCCTTCGATTTAAGCACTTCAAGAGGTAAGCTCTCTTTAAACTTGGAACTATTTCATTTAAATATCAGGTGTACATACCAATAAAGAGAAAATGTAGATATTTCATCTAGGGAGCTTGACCATGTTTTAACCTTCGATCCTGACTGCCCATATGTTGAAAATATCAACCCTGACTATTTAGGCTTTGAACTTTGAGACCCAATAATATTGTGCTAACCCCTGGCCCGTAGCTTTTGAAAGTTACACTTGAATGTTGCATTTTAAAAGTTTAAAACAGGTTCTCTGTATCCTTCGATTGGCTAAGCGCTCAAGCCTTTTGAATCTCAGCCTGAGGGCCTAGCATTCCTGCAGTCGAAGGAGGCAGCAAGGAGCATGAGGCAAAGAGTGAACTTCATGTTTACCCCAGGCCTCAAATGAAAGAAGTAGCCCGTAGGATGTCCACACTGACTGCCAGGTCTCAATCAAAAGAAGCAGTAAAAGGGTGAAATCGAAAGACATGACCTTACTAACTCCAGGCTCAAATCGAAGGGAGCCAGAGAAGCAGAATCGAAGGGTTCTGCTGCCCAAATCGAAAAGTTCATTTTTCTTTCTTTTATTTTTGTTTTGTCTTTACATTTTCTTGCTATTCAATATGGTTGTAATAGTGTAGGATTTATTTTCTGCATTTTTATTACTTTTCTATAAATGTTAGTAATTAGGATGTATGGAAAGATAAAACCAACAAGTAGACAACCCAAAAATCAAAGACAAAATGCATGCAAATCAAACACACTATTCACACATGCACCTCTAGGATAATCTCACTTGTTGCCTCGGAAAAATAGTCATGTCCCTCGAATATGGGCGTTTTAGCAAAGACCCTCGATAAAAGATCATAGTCCCTCGATGACCCTTAATGTTGCCTTCGATAAACAATCTAGTCCCTAAATGACATTGCTAAAACGTCCCATAGGTTGCCTTCTATGACTATGCAAACGTGCCACGCCCGTCCCTTCACATCCAATGATGGGGCTTCTTACCAAATCAATGGTAAGATAGAAACATCTAAAGGAGGACGAAAAGAATATAGACCTTTTGAGCAGGTAGGATGCTCCTAGTTGCTCACTTGCTCACAACAACAACATTTTATACACCAACACTTTCATTTGAAACATTTTCAAAAGATAAAGCTCTTTGTACGCGTTCTTATACAAACGAGAACCATTACAAAAACACTTTTCAAAATACTTTCAAAACCTACACCACAAACAAATTTTCAAACAAAAGCATGTGATCTAGCAAGCAACTAAGATCCCGTAGATAACTACGAATGGAAAGGGTGCTAATACCTTCCCTTTTCACAACCTACCCCCCGAACTCAAGAAAATAAACTCGAAAGGTTTTTCCTGTTCTTTTCACCCTTTCCTTATTGGATAAAAGAAAAGTCGATGGCGACTCTTGCTATCCACAACAATTGAGATCAAACGCAAAACAACCAAGTCAGTTCTCCCACCGTGTTACAGCGGTTTTACAAACTGGACGTAGAATAAAGTCCCAAACATCATTGCATTTAAATTGGATTAGTTCTTCTTGCATAGAAATTAACCATCCCTCATCATGTAAAGCATCAGATATGGATTTAGGTTCAATCTGGGAAATAAAAGCGGAGTACTTACAAAAATTGATAACCTGAGATCTAGTACTTACTCCCTTTTTGGTGTCTCCAAGAACTTGATCTAACAGATGATCCTCTGTGATTGTCCAATCTTGAGGTAGATGGTTCGAGGTCTCGTGTTTTTCATCCTCATGTTAGCTTTCCTCTTTATCATCGATAATGTCCTGATATTCTTTTGATGGAGGATCCTCTTTGGGACATTCGTCATTGATCAATCTTTCTGTTATCACAGCTAAAACATTAAAGCCAATACCTTTTTCCCGACTTTTGGGGCAAGGTCTCAACAAAGGAAACATAAATATATTCTTTTATCGAAGAAGTTATATGATTATATACTCTATAAGCCTTACTCGTAAATGAGTACCCTAAGAATATCCATTCATGAGACTTAGCCTTAAATTTACCAAGGTTGTCCTTTATGTTATTTAAAATAAAGCATTTGCAATCGAAAACATAAAATACGAAGTATTTTGTTTTCTACCCTTAAGTAACTCTTAGGGTGTTTTCTCTAGGATGGGTTGTATGATCACCTTGTTTAAGACATGGCATGCAGTGTTAATTGCATTCGCCTAAAAGGACTTAGGTAGGCTCATCTCACTTATCATACTCCTTGTCAATTTTTGTAAAACACGATTTTAATGCTCTACAACAACATTTTGTTGTGGAGTCCTAAGACATGAGAAGTTAGGAGCAATCCCATTTTTTGTGCAAATTTTTTAAATGGATGGTTAACAAATTCACCACCATGGTCACTACAGAGAGTGATGATTTTCAAACCAAAAACATTTTGGACAAGCTTAGAAAAATTAATGAAAGTTTCATCCTTATGGGCTAAAAGTAACGTCCAAGTGAATCTAGAATACTCATCAACAATTACCAATTTGTAATAGTTGCCTCCTAAACTTCTTGTCCGCGAAGGTCCAAACAAGTCTAGATGGAGAAGCTCAAGAGATTTTGATGTTGAAACAAGATTTTTTGATTTAAACAAAACTCTTGTTTGCTTTCCCATTTGGAAATCATAACACAACCTGCCTTTTAAAAACTTCATTTTAGGAAGACAAATTACTAGATTCTTGGATGATATCTTATTTAGCAAGTCAACATGCAGGCGACTTAAGCGTCAATGTCATAAAAAATAATCTTCACCCTTGGCTACTAGGCACTTACTACCATGCATCAACACGTCATCTAGATCAAGCATATAGATGTTACCAATCCTAGAACCCTTAAGCACAAGGTCATTAATTGCCTTATGCTCAATTAAATAACTAAGAGTATAAAAAGTAAATATGTATCCTTTGTTGCATAATTGTCTAATGCTAAGAAGGTTGAGTTTAAGCCCTTTAACTAAAAGCACATTTTTAATAGTGATTGTGGAGGGATTTCCCGCAATACCTTCTCCGAGTAATTTACCTCTTGTGTTGTCTCCATAGATGACGTGACCGCTTTCTTTCTCATCAACTTGATGAACATAGAAGCATCTCCCATCAAGTGTCTTGAACATACCCTATCTAGAAACCATAATCTTTTCACAAAAACAAGAGTTTCCTACATACAATCAAGTTGGTAAATTTAGGTCCCAACTAGTGGGTCTTTCGGGTTAGTTAAGATACACTTATGAATCCATGCCATTTTACCATTAGGAACTTGGAAATTCCTAATGTGACATTGAGGCCTAATGTGTCCCTTATCAGTACAATAATGATAAACAAATTTAGATGAAAGGCTTCTTCTATTTCTCCTAGTGACTCGAGGAGTTTTCATAAAAACAATTCCTCTATCACTTGAAGAGCTAGAAAAAGAACAAGATGGTGTAGTAACATGAGTTAATTGTACTTTAAGATTTTCAATTTCAAGTTTTAAGATTGGACATTCAACACATTCCAATTTTTCCATCTTTTCAACTAAAATACCAAAAACATTATAACACATATCAACAAGAGATATATGCGCGTATTTAAGACAATCTAAAGCACGGTTAAGATTATTGATCTCCTATCAAGAGTTAAAATCATTTCCTTTTGGAGATATATTTTATTAAAAGCATTTATATAATCACCACACATGTCATTAAAAGCTTTAGATATCTTATTATGCGAAAATTCATTCTCGGAGTCAAAATTATATACCTTTGACAAATCACCTTTATTATGTGCCATCAAACATAGGTTGACACACTCATCATCTGAACTTGATAAGGAACCCTATGAGGAGCTCTCATCCTCTTCTCCCCATGTGATATAGGCTCTACAACCTTTGTAACTTTTTCCCTTCATCTTGTAGAATTCCTTATCTTTCTTTTTATAATGTTTGGTGAGACTAGGGCATGTTGTTCTATAATGACCCAATTTACCGCACTCGTAACACGTAAGATCATCATCATTTTTCTTACGTTCTTTCTTAGGCGGGTGAGTGTTTCTAAAATTTATCAAACCCTTGTTGGAATGCTTGATTTTGTTCCTTCTCAAACATCTATTGTAGTATTTGACTAATAAACCCATCTCCTCTTTCTTAGGAGCTTCTTCGTCATAATTGTAACTTTCTTTCTTTGATTTACTAACTTTAGATGATGAAGCTTTCAAAGAAATATGTCATTTCTCTTTTTTTCCTTTCTCTTTAGTTTTTACCTTACTTCGCTAATGGCGAGTCGTTTTAGATCATTTTCATGCTCGACCAACTTTCCAAATAGCTTTGTAATATCCAATGTACTAAGATCATTTGCTTCCTTGATAGAGGTAACCTTTGGTTGCCACTCCCTGCACATAGACCTTAATATTTTTCTCGCACGATCTTTGTTTGAATAGGTTTTACCCAAATTGCTTAATTTGTTGATTAAGTTGAGGAATCTAGTTTGCATGGATTACACAGATTCACCAGGTTCCATATGAAACAGTTCAAACTCCTCTATAAACATATTGATTTTAAAATACTTGACATCATTTGTTACCTCATAAAGAGTTTGGAGAGCGTCCCACATACCTTTAGCACTCGTATGATGTGAAATCAAGTAGAATACTCTAGTGCTTAAAGTGAATATAATTATATTTCTCGCTTTAAAATCATATGAAGCCTTTTTGGTTTCATCACCTGCCCAATCCTTAGGGTGTTTTACAACACCATCATCACCTGTGGGAATAAAAGGTCCCTTGGTGACGGCACACCACATATTTTTTCCAATTGATAATAAGTGCACGTTCATAATTGATTTCCAATAATTATAATTTTTACCTTTGAAAACTAGCGCTCTATTGTACATTCCCTTTAGATCGTTATCCTCTGCCATGATTCACAAAACTTTTAGATTTGATTAGACTTAATCAAAAGACCATATCTTAATGTAAATTATTGGGTGTGAATATGGAAATAGAAAACACTCTAGAGGGGATAGACTTAAAAACAAAATTCAACTGATTCTTCAAATAAGAATAATCTGGCATGCTCCAGTGATTGGGTTATTTTACAGAGTTTGCACACAAAAATTTGTAGAGTGAAAATGTGAAATTATACTCAATGGACAATTATAAGGTAACAACCCAATCACTTTACAAATATCATAATGATTAGAAGAGGAAATACAATGTATGTAATTTAATCAATTGAATAAGGCACGGGATGTGGTTACACAATTTATCAATAAGGCAAATTCTAAAAGAGCGATGTTTCTCAAATTTTAATCACCACTAAAGCCCTTAACGGTTTTCCCATTCCAACAAAACCCAAGCTTTTCAAATTAAATATCTATTACCAAATTATAAACCAAAGCACATATGCTCTACGAAATGCAAATAAAAGAGTAAGAGAGAGAGAGAGAGATAGAGATAGAGAGAGAGAGAGATGACATGATGATTTAAAGTGCTTCGACTTTTTCGACCTCGCGTGAATCTACATGAAATGTTGAAAGTACTTGCATAATTCAATTAGTATGACACGTATACAAATAGTTTATACAATCACTTATCCAAAATAATGTCGAAGACAATAAAACGTTGATTCCAGATCTTGACTTGTATATATGGCCAACTCCCAAAACCTTCTGCACAATCTTCACTCGATTAACACTTCCAATCTTCCAATATCACCAACTTTGCTCCAAGCCTTCATGTATAACAATCAATCCCTTGATCCTACCAATTCCTTGAGCGATGAAATTTTCTGAAGATGTAAAAAGAAATCCTCCTTATCTGTAGCTCTCCACACAGTCACTCTAAGGTAATTCTGGAGAGAAGGCCTTCTTTTTTTCACTAGAATTTGTCAGCACCGGTGTCAATAACCCCAATCTTACAAGAACCTAAAAATATTTGAACAAATCTCCAAGAACAATTAGTTCCAACACAACGTCTCCCCCAATCAATTAACATCCACTCATAATCATGACGTGAAAAATAAATGAGGTTGAAGATGAAAGATTTCATATGCCAGAGTTTCAAAAGAGGTGGTTGATTTTCACAGAAAATTCACAAACTAGTTATGAAAACTTTCACAAATGATTATGAACTCTTTTTAAAAAGGTTGATTAAATGCTTATATATTTGGTTGAGATAAAGCACACAAAAGACTGAAAAATGTTGGTTAGATTCGAATTAAGGTCAATGTATGTAATGAGTAAAATGAGCAAGTGAATGAAATAAAAGAAATTCAGAATTTTTAACCCATTTGGAGTTGATTCGAATCAAGTGTAGTGTTTGATTCGAAAATGTGATTCGAATCAATTGCTCTAGAGACTTTTGTAA
The DNA here is from genome assembly GCA_948472305.1 of Vicia faba. Classification (NCBI taxonomy): domain Eukaryota; kingdom Viridiplantae; phylum Streptophyta; class Magnoliopsida; order Fabales; family Fabaceae; genus Vicia; species Vicia faba. The sequence goes on along the minus strand of OX451736.1, from coordinate 1,266,147,509 downwards.
AAACAAAAAAGTGCATGATTCGAATCATGTACAAAGGTGTGATTCAAATAATTAGCTCCAGAAACTTTTGAAATTCCAGATAACTTGCATGATTTGAATCACGTATAAGCCCTTATTCGAATCAAATAGTTTTCAAAATTTTTTGCAAGTCTCTAATTGATTTGATTCAAATTAAACCCATGTGCAAATGAATGGTTCGAATCAAATCATTCAAAAACGGACTTTTCAAGTTTTTAAAGCTTTTCTTTGCACGTGATTTTAAAGAGAACTCAAGGATTTTATTCCACAAACTCATACACTTGACTAATAAAATTTTGATCAAGTTAGAACATAACAAAAATGTTTATACATGCTAAAATATATGAATCATTTGTGAGTAATCTATGAGGGAGATTCAACAAAGATAAAATACAAAAGCGATAAGATAAGAAATCAAAACATGACTGTATTAGGATTTCTTCCCCTGCATGTGATAAGGATGTGCAACTGTAGGTGTTTAGGTATTGGCTTGCATTTTTGGTAAATTCCAAGTGTATGTGTGAATGTCATGACTGATGTCATAACATTCTAGTTCAGGTTGTACTAACTCTTTAGGTACATATGCAGAAAAATATTGTAACTCAAATACTGATGTTTATAAGTGTGTATCTGAGCATGTTTGCAAAATGATCACACTTTGCTAATCAGTAGACAGGTTTTCTCAGATGTCATAACAGATGTTATGACATCCTGTTCTGAACTAGCAGGATTACAGGATTGGATAAGTCTGAGTTTTTTCAGGAAATAACTCAGTCCTTCCTAAACAGAATCCTGCGTTTTCTGAGGAGTAACCTAGCTCAATCCTAACCTGATCAATGAAGTACTGTGACCTGGTCTTAAGGTCAAACGGAATCAACCCTAGGTTTTTGGAAACCCTAACTGAAGTTGCAGCTGCTATATATTCAACAGAGCTGCGGTTTTTGAAGGTATCCCTGCTGATTGATTAGAAGATCAAGTTTGTAATCTGTATAGATTTGTTTATTGTACTCCAAGCAATTATCATTGTGATAAGTGTCTTGGAATAGGTTTCAATTGTAAGGGTTGTGTAGCACTCAAAGCTTTGAAGCAAGAGTGTTTGAATGTTACTTGACTAAAGCTGTGAAGCAGAGTCAAGTTAGTTGTGTACATCACTCAAAGCTGTGAAGCACGAGTGATTGTGTTACTTGATTAAAAAGCTGTGAAGCTTAATCAAGAGTGTGTTTTGAAGAGTGTCTTCATCAATTCTCAAGTCAAATTGGTTTATGTATCACTGCTGTGATTGAGGGGGAGTGAGTAGGAACTCAGGTTTAAGTTGTACTTAGATTAGAATTGCATTGGGTAGGTCTTAAGTGAAGGAGATAAACTGGTTGGTTTATTCCTGAATTAACATCTCTTATAGTGGATTCTCTCCCTGGCTTGGTAGCCCCCAGAGTAGGTGTTGTTGCACACTGAACTGGGTAAACAATTGACTGTGTTATTTACTGCTTTTGTATTTACTGTCATATAGTAAGTCAGATACGGTGTCATAACATTGGACGTGACATTGAGTATCTGTAGCCAGAATTTTCAATTGGCATCAGAGCAGGCACCCTGCCTGTATTACTGGGTGAGATCTAGGGATATCACTTTCTGGCACTATGGACAAAGAAGGAGTTTTTGGAAATAGACCACCCATTCTGGATGGAACTAATTATGACTACTGGAAACCTCGTATGATTGCATTCCTAAAATCTCTGGACAAAAAGGCTTGGAGAGCTGCTGACAAAGGATGGATTCATCCCACCATAACTGAAAGAGATGGGACAATCAGTCTGAAGCCTGAGGAAGATTGGAGTAAAGAAGAAGATGAGTTAGCTCTGGGAAATTCAAAAGCCTTAAATGCCTTGTTCAATGGAATTGATAGAAACATCTTCAGATTAGTACATCAATATGAACTGGCCAAGGAAGTTTGGGACACCCTCAAAACTACTCATGAGGGCACTTCCAAAGTAAAGATGTCAAGGCTTCAGATGTTGACCACTAAGTTTGAGAATCTAAAAATGATGGAAGATGAAACCATCCATGAATTTCACATGAACATCTTGGAGATTGCCAACACCTCAGGAGCACTGGGAGAAAAAATGTCAGAAGAAAAACTGGTGAGGAAGATTCTCAGATCCTTGCCTAAAAGATTTGCAATGAAGGTAACTGCCATAGAGGAAGCCCAGGACATTAGCAAGTTAAAAGTGGATGAACTTATTGGGTCTCTTCAGACTTTTGAGATGGGGATCACTGATAATGGTGACAAGAAGAACAAAAGCATAGCACTTGTAACCAACACTGATGTTGAACACAAGGAGGATGAAGAAGAAAACATATCAGAAGCCATTGCCATGCTTGGAAGACAGTTCAACAGGCTCATCAAAAGAATGGACCCAAAGTCAAGGTCAAATGTTCATAACATTCCTTCTGACATTGACAGTTCCAGCAGAAAACCAAGATCAGAAGATAAGGAAAACCAAGGCAGAGGAATTCAATGCCATGGATGTGAAGGATATGGACATATTCGAGCTGAATGTCCTACCTTTCTTAAGAAGCAAAAGAAAGGAATGACTGTTACTTGGTCTGACTATGATTCAGAAAGCAATTCTGAAGAAGAATCTGCCAAACTAGTTACTGCCCTAACTAGTGTTTGTACTTCTGAAAGTGACACCAGTGATGAAGAAGTAACATTTGAAGAACTGGCTGATACCTACAAGAAATTGTGTATCAGAAGTGGTGAAGTCTGTGTGCAAAATGAGAAACAATCAAAACTCATTGTAAAGCTGGAGGCTGAAAAGAGAGCAAATCTTGAAACTATAAGTCATTTAGAAGGAGAAGTTCAACTGCTGAACTCACAACTGAATCAAATGACCAAATCAGTCAAGATGTTGACAAATGGAACAGACAAATTGGAAGAGATTCTTCAGGCTGGACAAAATATGGGAAATAAATCTGGCCTAGGATTTGTGGAAACAAAGAAATTTGTTACCAGGAAGCAAATGTCAAACCAGATGTCTCAACATTACTCTCAACATCAGGGACAGAGACACATAAAGAAGAAGTACCAAAGATGGAGATGTCATCATTGTGGGAAATATGGTCACATAAAGCCCTTCTGCTACAGACTACATGGATATCCTAATCAGAAATCAGATGTCAAACCTAAGTCTAAAAAGGTACCACACGCTCCTCAATGGAAGAAAAAGGCTACTGCACTGATAGCACACACTTCCCTGAAGATCTCAGCAAAGGAAGATTGGTACTTTGACAGTGGATGTTCCAGACACATGACTGGATTCAAAAATCTCCTCAATAATATTATGCCTCACACCACCAGTTTTGTGACCTTTGGAGATGGTGCTAAAGGAGAAATCAAAGGAGTTGGTAATTTGGACTACCCTGGAGTTCCAATTCTGAATAAGGTACTGCTGGTAAAAGGGTTGACTACTAATCTCATCAGCATCAGTCAATTATGTGATCTAGGATTCATGGTCAACTTCTCAAGATCTGAATGTCTAGTGTTTAATGAAAAACTAGATATTGTAATGACAGGAGTAAAATCCAAAAATAACTGTTATGTGTGGCAGCCTGAGAACACTGATATCCCCACTTTGAGTCAAATCATCAAAGAAGAAAAAGATATGAAACAGTGGCAGCATAAACTTGAAGGAATGAAAAGAGCTATTCCTATGGAAGATGTCAGAAGAACTCCTAAACTACAGGCTGATAATATATGTGATGTGGCAAAGAACAAGTCTCATAAATTCTGTTCTCAAAAATTCTGGTCAACACAGATGCTACCTGAAGACAATGTTACACAAGATGTTGTGACATTGTGGTGTGATAATCTGAAAACATTCAACATTTCCTTAAACCCTATTGACTTTGGAGAGAAGAAATCATTTAAACTGAAACATAGTTTCTCTGAGCTTCAGCTAACTGATTCTTCTACCAAGGTGCTTGTTGGAAATCAACTTGAAAATTTGAGGGGCAGATTGGGCATTCACCAACATGAGAAATTATAGCAATTAGTTTTGCTGAAAACAAGGGTTGAAGGGATTAATTCTATTAAGTCTATATTTAGTGGGTTAATCATATTCACTCACAATTCCTTCAAAAGCCTTCAGAAGTTGAAAAGACTCCCTTGTACTCCCTATCTCTCTCATCCTTGCAACCTGTTTTCTCCTCCCAATCAAAGAGTTTTCTCAAACTGCTACTGCTACTCAACGTTAAACACAATGTCTCAGACATCATCTTCCACCATGGCGGCTTCGTCTCACTCATCATCATCATCATCTGATCAAGATTCTAGGGCAATCACTACATGCTTAGAATCTGAAGTTCTTGAGGTCACTCCTCTCAGGGAGATGGCAACTGACCCAACCAGAGTCAAAAAGCTCCGGACCAGACATGCAGGAAGAGCTCAAGCTACAATCTCTGCATTGCTAGGAGATTGATGAAAAGAAAGAGTAGTGAGACTGTTAAGCCTGATGCTAAGAAATCCAAGGCTGAAGGGTTGGCTGAGAAAATTCAGACAAAAGGGAAGAAGGCACAGGTGCAGACTGCTAGACAACCTGAAACTTCTGATTCTGAATCAGGATTTGAGGTTGACATTGACAATACTCCCATCAGAAGGAAGATCCCCTCCAGCAAGATTGCTAGAGTGCCTGAAGTGCCAACAGACAACATCTCCTTTCATCATCCTGATAATGCAAACAGGTGGAAGTATGTTTGCTTGAAGAGAATAGCCTTGGAGAGAGAACTCAACAATGATGCTTTGGAGTGCAAAGACATCATGGAGCTGATCAGGAATGCTGGGCTAATAAAGACTGTGATGAAGTTTGGCAAATGTTATGAAAATCTGGTTAAAGAGTTTGTAGTGAACTTATCCAATGATTGTGCTGATGGGAGGTCAGCTGACTTTGAGAGTGTGTTTGTTAGAGGAAGAAGGGTCAAGTTCTCTCCATCAGAAATTAACAAGTTTCTTGGAAGAACAAATAAGGATTGTCCTGATCTAGAGGCAACTGACAATGAAGTATGCTTGACCATCACTGCCAGGCAAGTAAAGTGCTGGCCATTGAAAGGGAAGTTGAATGCTAGTAAACTCAGCATGAAATTTGCCATCTTGCATAAAATAGGTGCAGCAAACTGGGTGCCTACAAATCACAAATCAACCATCTCCACAGGACTGGGGAGATTCATCTATGCTGTAGGAACCAAGACTGCCTTTGACTATGGAAGGTACATTTTTGAACAAACCTTGAAGCATGCTGGCAGTTATGTTGTCAAAGGACCAATTGCCTTTCCCTCCCTCATTTGTGGAATCATCCTTGCACAATATCCTGACATACTTGTAGCAAGAGATACAGTCTTCAAAAGAGCCCCTGCCCTTGGCCTGCACTACAAACTGTTTCAGGGATCCCATGCTCCAGACATTGTCATAACATCAGCTGAGACATCGTCTGCAAAGAGCCAGTCCAAAACATCAGATGTCATAGCTGTCTTAAAAGAAACTTGCAAAGATCTGGATGCTAGAAAAAGGACCCTAGAAGCACTAATTGCCAAGCTAGAAAAGGAAGAAGCTGAAGCAAGCATGAGGGAAGAAGATGAAGGACAGCTCAACATTGAAGAAAGTGGCTCCTCTGAGTCTGATGACAGTACTTGAAGGATGATTGCTGCTTGGTGATGTTGCTGGTGGAGTTTGGAAGTATGTTCTGCTGTTGTCTGCTGCTGATCTCATTATTTTGTCTTGGATAACTGTATTACTTTATAAACATGTAATCTTTGGCCCATTTGTGGCTAAAGTGGGGGAGAATATTTTTGGTACTGCTTAATTAGTACTTAACACTATATTTTTCTGCTGTCACTTATTTCTGCTGCTATCTATCTATCTCTGATTGTTTAGGGACTTTAGCCAAAAATCTGCCAAAGGGGGAGTTTGTAGGTGTTTAGGTATTGGCTTGCATTTTTGGTAAATTCCAAGTGTATGTGTGAATGTCATGACTGATGTCATAACATTCTAGTTCAGGTTGTACTAACTCTTTAGGTACATATGCAGAAAAATATTGTAACTCAAATACTGATGTTTATAAGTGTGTATCTGAGCATGTTTGCAAAATGATCACACTTTGCTAATCAGTAGACAGGTTTTCTCAGATGTCATAACAGATGTTATGACATCCTGTTCTGAACTAGCAGGATTACAGGATTGGATAAGTCTGAGTTTTTTCAGGAAATAACTCAGTCCTTCCTAAACAGAATCCTGCGTTTTCTGAGGAGTAACCTAGCTCAATCCTAACCTGATCAATGAAGTACTGTGACCTGGTCTTAAGGTCAAACGGAATCAACCCTAGGTTTTTGGAAACCCTAACTGAAGTTGCAGCTGCTATATATTCAACAGAGCTGCGGTTTTTGAAGGTATCCCTGCTGATTGATTAGAAGATCAAGTTTGTAATCTGTATAGATTTGTTTATTGTACTCCAAGCAATTATCATTGTGATAAGTGTCTTGGAATAGGTTTCAATTGTAAGGGTTGTGTAGCACTCAAAGCTTTGAAGCAAGAGTGTTTGAATGTTACTTGACTAAAGCTATGAAGCAGAGTCAAGTTAGTTGTGTACATCACTCAAAGCTGTGAAGCACGAGTGATTGTGTTACTTGATTAAAAAGCTGTGAAGCTTAATCAAGAGTGTGTTTTGAAGAGTGTCTTCATCAATTCTCAAGTCAAATTGGTTTATGTATCACTGCTGTGATTGAGGGGGAGTGAGTAGGAACTCAGGTTTAAGTTGTACTTAGATTAGAATTGCATTGGGTAGGTCTTAAGTGAAGGAGATAAACTGGTTGGTTTATTCCTGAATTAACATCTCTTATAGTGGATTCTCTCCCTGGCTTGGTAGCCCCCAGAGTAGGTGTTGTTGCACACTGAACTGGGTAAACAATTGACTGTGTTATTTACTGCTTTTGTATTTACTGTCATATAGTAAGTCAGATACGGTGTCATAACATTGGACGTGACATTGAGTATCTGTAGCCAGAATTTTCAGCAACCACAACCCCCTAGGGATATGCAGATATATTCTTAGCAGGTTCATCTCCAATGAGCTTCATCTAACGACTTTGGAGATTTCTAATTAAACTTTCAAGACCTATCTTATTTAAGTCTCTAGCTTCTTGTATGTCTATCACATTTGGTCTTTATTTGGCAGGAAGACTCCTAATAGTCTTCTTGACATGATCATATGTTGCATAGATATTGTTAAAAACTTGAAGTCCAGATAACAGAACTTGAAACCTTAAGAACATGGTTTCAATCTTCATCTTCCTAAATTTTTAACAGTTCATACTGTTGGACCAAAATGTTGGCCTTTTCCTCTTTCATGCTCAATAAGTTTTCATAATAAGTTTGAAACATCCAAAGTTTTCAGATCGTGCAATTCCTTAATGGGATCTACCTTAGGTTGCCATTCTCTACATATTAATCTCAAAGTTTTGTTAGCAAGATCTTTTTTAGAAAAAAATTTACCCAATTTTTCTAGCTTGTTATCGATCAAATGGAGAAAATGAGTCTACATGGATTCCATGATTTCACCTGGTTCCATATGGAATAATTCGTACTCCTCTATCAACATGTTAATTGTAGACTCCTTTACATCTTTAGTACCCTCACGAAGCACTTGAAGTGCATTTCATATTGTTTTTGTAGTCTAATGATGTGATATTGATTAATACACTTTCTGACTTAACATAAAAATGAGTATGTTTCTCGCCTTCAAGTTAGAAGATGCCTTTTTAGTTTCATCATTTGTATAATCCTTAGGGGACTTTACAATGGATATACCATCGACTTCAATTTTAGGGATAAAAGGTACATAAGTGATCGCTAGCCAAAATTGTTTGTATATTGACATTAAATAAACATATATTGTTATTCTAATAAGCCTAGTTTTCGCCTTTGAAAGTCGGGGATCTATTGCACGCTCCATTTGGATCATTGTTGCCCATATTCTCAACTTTTGGAGTCGTTAGACCTGATCAAATACTAGATTTGATGTCGATTGTTGGAGGGAGAATAAGGATTTGAGTGGTCTAGAAGGGGGATTGAATATACCTTTTTATAAAATGCACCAATTTAAAATTTACTTTTGGAAATCAGAGTTCGATAAAAATCGCTTGCCGCGTAGCAGAATTTTTAGTACAAAACATATACATTTTGGACTGATCGTAATACGCTTAGCCAGAAAACATAAAATGAATGATAGATGAAAAATATCAAATCAATCCATGTCTTGGTTGACCAATAATCAATTTTTAGTGCTAATTAACAATAATAAAGTTTTAGAGTCTCAATCTAACAAAACCTAAAACTTATGAAATCACAATAAATACGATAAACCCTAATATCACACTATTCTAAGAAAATATTAATTCTACACATTCAATCATAAACAATATGTAATGAGGGAGAGAGAGGAGAAGATAATACACCAAATTTGTAGTGGTTCGTTATTTGTCCTTGATTATGCCTACTCCACCCTCCAATGGTTGTCTATTGAAAATTTGTTGTCCTTTCATTATGATTTTGACAATATTACACATATTCTTTTAGTACAATCACATTTTGAGGTAATGCCGAAAAGAAAGATCTTCGATCCGAATCCTCTTCGAATGTACACAACTTCTGACATTGAGTTCTTGTTAAATCTTTACATGAGTTGAACTTTAATCTTATAGCTTCAATAATGATGCTCCAACCTTTACTCAGCTATACCATTTCCTTGAGCCTTGAACTGTCTTAAGATGAGAAAAAAATATCTAAATTTGTCTGTAGAAGCTTTCACACAACTCTTGTGAATTAATCTTAGAGATAATAACCTTATTCTTTTTGCACAGAATTGTCAATCACAACCATAAAAAACCCAAACATGACAAATGTTAAACATGAGAACGATCCTCCTCACGTAGACCTCACACTCTAAGATGGGAACTTAATTCAAACAACAATGGAAAATGCAAGAGGTTAAAGATGAAGAGAGAATTCAATTGCAAACTCAAAAAAAAAAAATCAAAACCATTTTTGAAAGTTTGAGAGAAAATGTGTGTAGTGAGTTCTAAATCATAAAGATATTATGGAATATTATGAGAGGGGTTTTTAAAATTATTTATATATGTGTTGGAGATGAGACACAAAAATAAAAGAAAAATACTCAGTTGATTCGATTCATAAGAGAGAGAGAATGATTTAAATCAAGACTTAAAACCATATAAATTTGATATGTATCATTCGAACCAGAAGTTGCAATCATGCTTTGATTCAAGTCAGACCCTTTTGTGATTCGTATCAATGAACTTTGTGATTCAAGTCACATTGTTCTATGATTCGAATCAAGTGGACAAAATTAAAATCCTGACTTTTTCACATTTAGTTTGATTCGAGTCAACCAATCTTGTGATTAGAATCATACTTCAATAATTTCAAAATTTCCCAAATATGAAGTGTTATTATGAATCAAGACTTGTTGTGAGTTGAACCATGTTATTATGTGATTCTTGATTCAACCCTCTTACTATTTGACTAGAAACATTTTACAATGACTTTAACCAAATGGTTGGCTTTATACATGCTTAAAAATGACTAAGCACTCAACCCTAGAATGTGCAGCTATGTGGTAAGACTCAATTTAGAAAAATAAACCAGAAAACTAAATTGTCAATTAACAAAACATAAACGGATAAATCTTAGGAGGCAGAGGCAACTTCAAGGATAACAAATAAAGATGGAACTCTAGTTCTATATCTTTCAATTTTCATTTATCGAAGTAAGTTAGGTTTGAGCCAAGTAATTATTATTTACTTTTCTTGTCTAAATATGAGTGCATTTATGTTATAGTGAAATTTCCTAGAATTTGATTTATTCCTCTAAATGTATTATTCATATTATATGCATACTAATGTGTATTTTTATAGAAGCCTATAAACCCTCAGAGTTACCCTTTTGATTAGCTATAAATTTATCCATTACTAACATGTTTATGCCTTAAAGCTTTTCTTCCTTAAAAACCAAATAAAGGCTATAAATTATAGAGCATCTCTTGTAATCATTTTTTATTTCATTAGAGTTAAGAAGTTATAATACTGCACAGATTGTATTTGTAACATGATTTTAAATTTGGGATTGCCTTGAAATAACAATCTTCTAAGTTTCGGTGTTGATGCGCTAAGAGAAAATACAATAAAAAGAGATTGTGAAAAAGAAAATGATGAAAATATTGGTACCCAAAGAAAAGAAAAGTTAAAATAAAAAATATAATGGATACCAAATAAATAAAAGTCTCGAACTGCTAAAAATATTTTAGTAAAAAGTTGAAGTGGACAAGCAAAAGAAAATACCGAAAGGAGGTGAACGATGGAATAAAGTGCCTAACTCCAATGAGGAACCCACTTAAACTAAATTTACCAAAGCTTAACCTAACCATGTTACCACCTTATGATCTCAAAAAAGTGTGTGTAGTAATAATTTTTTTGATAAAATTACATCAGAGGTCCCTAAGTTATTTTTGAGTAATATATTGATCTTTTAAGTTTTTTTTAACAACTTGATTCTTTAGGTTGATTTCTACATTTCTTTTCTCACATTTTGAACATTTAAAAATTTATTGATATTGTATTTCTGATTGCACTTCATCATTTTCACACCACTTCATCATTTACATCTATTATTAGCATCATAACCGTGTTTAAAACGGATAACAGTTAATACGTTTGATAATTTAAAGGTCTAAGTTATTACACACAAAAATATTTATTGGACCAATCTATTATACAAAAATAATTTAAAGGACCTCTAACGTAATTTTGTCTTATTTTTTAGACTATTTATATTTTCTTCTAGCCTATAGAAAATGATTTGTACATATTGATTGAGTGAATATTTGATTGTTTGAGTGAACAGATGAAAAAAGAGAAAAAATAGAAAGATAAGATGCATGGATATTTGATTGTTTGAGTGAACAGATGAAAAAAGAGAAAAATTAGAAAAGATAAGATGCATGAATGAAGTCTTTTGAGTTATTTCCCAAATTATGAGAATGGAAGTTGAAATTTAACAAGAACACATAGTTATTTGGTAAGAGTCAACTTATAAATTATCATCCAAACAGGTAAACTCTAACTTTTCTTAAATCTCAATTTTCAAGAATTTTTCTTTTATGACAAGGAAAGGTTCAAGTATAGGGTTACGTACACTATATTTTTAGTACTTAAATTAGTCTTTTTTTTTATAGATTTTTATATAGTCAATGTGTTTCCATTGTGTAAATTTTAATATAGAAATAAAAGCTTTATGGAAACATTTTAGATGATCAATCATGATATGGCTAGGGATTGGCGTTACGCAGTTGTGCGAATTCATAATTTTACTTATATATAGAAAAATGTGTTTAGTCATTATGTGTTCGATTTTAGAGAGTCTAAGGTATTTTTCAAAGCTAAGGAAATGTGAAAATGAAAGATATCATTAGGAGCTTATTATTCATTCTTGTAATTTTTTATATTTTCTTTTCAATTGTAAAAATCATGAATACCCTAAGGATGAGTAGCTAGCTCCCTTAGATTAGGTGTCTTCTAGATGATTCTACCCTAAGAAAATGATTTAATGTAATATTTTGTAAGTGATTTTTAAATGATTTTTGATTATAATTATATAGTTTTATTTAAGTTTAATGATTTATCTCATCTACAGAGTTGTGAGAATTGATCTAGAGGAAAAGAGACTCAGTAGTAACTTTTTAATCCAATTGTTAGAACAATGAGATTGTAATGATAGAAACAAAATAAATAGAAACAAAAAATAGAAACAAAAAAAAATAAAAGTGGAAAGATCCACAGGTCCTAAACACTCATTGCAGAAGAACAGAATAAATAGTTTCTTCATTGCAAATTCCTAATTTATCTAAAATTACTAATTTAATTAACTAAGCAGTAAATTATTTTCATACATGGTACACACTTCCAATCAGAGATTCTAACAATCAATTTTAAACTTCACCAAAGTTCATCGTTACCTCTTTAATAATTGGAAAAGATAGAAACAATACTGAAAGAGTACTAGCTTTTTAATAATTAGACTTAGAGCATACTATCTTTTTAATAATAAATATCGTAACTAACATTTAAACGAAGTAGCTATAGTAGTTCAGTGTTAAGGTGTGTGTGTTTTAAGCTAAGATGCATGAGTTTGAATCTTGAAATTTCCTCCGTTGCTATAAAGTCTCTGAAATTTCCCCCCATCTCGTAATCTTGTAAGATGGTTGATTATCTTGTGACTTAGAAAGTATACTTAGCTTAAAATGTGTTACCAATGTGTTTCGGTACATGTCCTAGTTAAGGTTATTGATTTGGTATCTTTCGTCGTTGAAATCAACGAGGCATGTCAAGCTTCGCTTCATATTCCTATCATATTTCTTCATAATTAGAAGCCAAAACAATCTCAATATTGGCTCCTCATCGTGAATCTTGTATAGGACCTCATCGTGTGGTCAATATACATGTACGAAATCACATGATTGATCATCTAAACAAGTGACATAATCTTTATATCACTGGTTGTAATAATATCCCTCATACCTGTTTTACCACTACTTCTTTGGGTGGTAGAGTTATAGCGACAAACTATAATTTGTGGTAGAGTTATATATATAAAATAGGCGTGTTAGTCTTACAAGGATGAGCACATGTGTGAGTTACTGAGAAATGTCATTCTGAAGTGTCAAAGGTGAGGGATGCAGATTTCCTGAGTAACCAATGCACGCATTCACGCATTCGGTGCGTTGGTGTGACTGTTCAATCAAGATCAAACAGTTTATATTTAAGTTTTATATTTTATATTATAATACAATAATTAAAATATGTATTTTTTAAACCATCAGATTACAATCAAACGGCCACTAATTTACAGAATGCGTGGATTGTCGACTGCAGTGGATCTACATCATTCACCTTTAGATACAGATCAACTGCAGTCGACAATCCACGCATTCATGTAGTTTGTAAATTAATGACTGTTGATTGAAATTTATGAATACGTGCATCAGTGACCGCAGGAAATTTGCATCCCAAAAGTGAGCCCTTAAGATAATATGGATATAAGTCTTGCGAATTAGATATAATTTATACTTTGAGTTGTCCAATTTCTTGATGCATTGTTCATGGTGTATTTTGTACCGAGCTTCTTAGATTCATAAGATCCTTGAAAATTTTCCACATATATTAACAAAAATTGGTTGTGTAATTAATATGAACAACGAAGGTGAGAAAACACAAGAAATGTGATATTTGAATTGTGTTGATTGGTTTAATTTTTTTTGGCTCGCTTTAAATCAAACTCGGATCTATCACAAATGTTAAATGATATGATTAATAGATATTTTTTCTCCTGTTACATTTTTGTTTAAAATTTTATTTATCGTTAGTGACATGAACTGCCAATTTGGAATATTTTAATTTTTAAATTCCACATTGTATTTTACTTTTTTAATTTTCAATGCTTTGAAATCTTAAACATGAAAAAACAGAAAACAGGACCCTATCAAGATTGGAATCAAGGACTTTACTCTCCCAAGTTCAAATGCCTTACAAGAAGAGCCACTAAATACTTTTTTTAAAATATGCCATCATAAATACTTATATCACTTCATCATCTTCAACTTTATCACTTTATCATCTTCCTCTTTATAAATTCATCATCTTTATCTTCGTCACTAATAAAGTTAGCCACAAAAGTTTGCTTTCATATTTGTTTTCATATTTTCACTTTGCTTTCTCCTTGTTTTTGGTCACATATTATTTCCTTGTTGTTTTTGACTTATATTATCTCTAATATAACTTGTTAATAATATAAAGACTTGATTTTTTTGTGTGCATATTTTCTGTTCTTTTTTTGCAGTAGCAATGGATTTGTAGCTACTAGACCATATTTTCAAGACCATGTCGATACAATTTTAAGTTTCTAGATCAATAAATTTCCATACCATTAAATGGACTTACTAATCTCATTTTTTGGGTGTACAGAAAATGTTCAAAGCTACTTGCCATGGATGAACAATCAAAATTGTTGTTACATGTTCACAGCCTACTGGAAGTTTTCCCTTTCAAAAATTCTGTCAACCAAATGGTCTATCTTGTTTCGTCTTTTATTATTAATCATTCTTAAAGACAACGTGAATTTTCCTTCGTTTGAATCTAGATATGGCCATAATTTCTCATATTTTAAATATTTCAAAGCATAAAAAATTAAAGACAACGTGAATTTTAAAAAATAAAAAATTCAAATTGGCAGTCCATATTATTAAAAATAAAAATAAATTCAGACTAAAACAAATTAATCATTAAATGTTAAGGATGTTGTTGTATCTAAAATTTTTCTTCTATTTTCTCAAGATATTTCTCACAAAGATCTTCAATGGTTCAAGCTTGCATAACTATGGACTATGTCAAGCCATCTCCTCAACACTGATGCCTCAAATTAGGGTTTGGATTTTCACAAGGACAATTGAACTTCTAGTGCTTCAATTGACTTTCATGGATCATTATGGACCTTCAAGAATGCTCATATCAAATTTCAAGTCTTGCATCTCAAAATTGCTTAGTCAATTGATCAGATGACCCAAAATCAACTGTATAGGATAAAAAGTCAATTGTGGTCAACCTACAATCAAACTTCAAGATTTTTGACCAATGTCAAAATTTTGAAGTTATATGTATCAATTAATCAAGTTTGGATCACAATTCCCCCAAAAAAATGTTCAAATCATCAAAAGGGGAAAATAGTCAAAATTAGGGTTTTGACTGATCAGGTTTTTTTGGACATAGTACATGATCTAATGGCTTGAAGCATAATCTCAAGGATTCAAATACAACATGTAGACCTAGTTTTATGGCTCAAAATATTTCTCAAGATCAATTGATTGATAGTTGAAATTCAGTCAACTGATGAAAAGTCAACTGATACACCAAAAGTAAAACTTTGACCTTTTGATCAAAATTGAGTTTTAAAGATAATATTTCATCAAGACATTCAAAAATATGAAACTTGATCATCAAGAAATCAAGAAAGTCAAAATTCATCTTAAAAAGTCAAACTTTTCAAGACTTGGAATTTTTCTAAGTGTTTTTAAGTCTTATTTTTTCATGACTTCATGCAAATTTTTCACCAAGATGCAAGATGATTCAAAGAAAACTTCCAACATGAAAGTTGTAGATCTTGACGAGATCTACAATTTTGCTTTACTGATCAAGTCCTATAAATGCTTGGACTTTGAGTTATGAATCCATGAAGTCATACACTTTTATAAAAAACACAGTGAAAATTTAACCTAGTTTAGACAAATTTTTGACCTAACTTCATGGCAATTTTTCACATATTTCCAAATTTATTCTTTAAAAGTGAAAAATATGAAGGTTGTAGAGGATTTTACAAGCTTTTAAAAATCTCCAAGAAATCATTGAGATCATTCTTGAGCTAGGAGAATCGAAGAGATGAAGTTAGGGTTTTAAACTTGAATTACAAGGCATTTTCCATGAAGAACACTTGACTAATCCATAAGCCATGCTGCATAATCTTGCTTTGCAGACCTCAAATTTGTGTTTCACTCCATAATTAATGATTTACACAATTGGTTGAGAATTGTCCAATTGATCCAAGTATTGTCCAAGTCAATTTGCCATTTTGGGAAGAAAGTAACAATTCCATTCTAGTAAAGCAAGCCTTTATGCAAAGTCAACTTCTTGAGCTCCCAACTTGTTTCATCTGAGTACAAGCAATGTCAAAGCTAGAAGCAACATGTCTAGAGCCTCCAACAAACTCAGATCATGCTTGTATTATGCCTTAAAATCATGTTTTCCACTTTTCTTTAAAATCAAGTAACATAGTCATAACTCTATATCTCACATATCTCTTAACGCCAAGTCCTCTAACCCTTTGCTTATGTTTAGAGAGACTATTTTCAAGACAGGACACGAGTTTACAAGCATTCAAACTCCCTGAAGACTCAGATTGCACAAAAACTCCATTGTTGTGCAGAATCTGACCAAAAACTTCCATCTCTCAAACCACTCGCGTGTTTCCTCTTCAAATCATCTCAAAAGCTTCCTTACCTCAAATATAACTCATCAGAATCCCTGTTTCTAAACTGTAACACAATTTTCACCATTGTTCAAATTCAAAAACAGGGTGTTGTACATTGGCTTCTCCAACACGATTTAGCCATCCTCAATCTAAACTAATCATTGGATTAGCTTCCTAGAGGTTCAAGAAAGCTAACCAGGTCATTATAACACCTTGAAAGCTGCTCAAACTCAAAACACGAATTCCATTTTAAAGGTGAGTTTTATGACTTTTGAACTCTTCCTATAGGCATCATTTGATTTCTATTTGTGAAGATAAAACATAAACATCATAGCCCTGAAACTGACCATGTCCTTAGAATTCATTTATGTTGCTTGAGTAGTAAAAATTTTAGAGTTGAACTTTCTGAAAAAATTAGGTCAGATTTGGTACCATTTAAAATTCATGCTCATCTTTGATTTATATCTTTAGTTATTATATGATTGAACTCGTGATGAAATTTGGAGCAAGTTTCATGTTTGTACTTTTGCAAATGGTTGAGAGATGAAGAAGTTACAAGATTTAAATTCATGATTGGTTATGGCGCGAGAAAGAAGATGAAGTCATCTTCAGGAACGTGTTTCAAATATATATTTATGGTTTTGTTTATAACACCAGATGTATAGTCACCCCAGTGGTAAAGAGCGCGTCCGTACGATCTTATGGCTAAGGGTCCTGGGTTCGAGCCCCAGGAACGCCTTTTGTTATTTTTTCTAACATTTTTACTTGTTTCAGGCGCGTTTGGACTTCCTCACTATGGGCCTGACTTTTTTTGCTTTTCCTCACACCCTGTTTACTTCATGATGCACAGGTCCATTATTTTTTTATTTTTCTTCTTCAAACTGCAGCAATAAAAAGGATTTGGGCCTTGACATAACAAAAATCTATTTTTCTATCAAACCTCATTCCTACTTTCAAACCCCCTTGACCAAACTTTTATATTTTTATTTTATTTTCTTTTATTATTTTATTATTATTATTATTAATATTATTTTTATTAATAAAAAATACCAAAATTATTTTATTAAATACTTAGACAAAAAATTATCACTTTTCTCTTTACTTTAACTCATAAATAGAAACACTAAAAATATTTTTTCTTAACTAATTAATTTCTTTTTTAGAATTAGAATTAAATTAAACTTAGGTTTATTTAAATTTTCTTTTTTTAAGACTTTAGGTTTTGATCAAAATAATAGTAAATTTCTTTTGTTAAATAATTAATTAGTTTTAATTGGGTTAAGTTACTAAAATCTTTCTTCCATACAAAACCTTAAAGAATTTTTTTTTCTCAATTAATTTAATTTATTTTTCTTAAATCAATCTAGGTTTAATTTTATTTGAATTAATTAATTACTTTCTTTTTAGGATAAACCCTTTTATACAAAAAAAAAAAAAGCTCAAACAAAACAATTTCCTTTTCCATGCATATTATTTTACATTTTATTCTTGCAATATTCAATATGGTTGTAATAGTAAATTAGGGTTTTAATTGCTTTCACTCCCATTTGTAAATTTGTACCCTCATCCTCAAATGATGTAATAGCGTAGAATTTTACATTTCCGTAATTTATCGCTTTCAATATAAATACTAGTAATTAGAGTTTGTATGACAAGACATAAAATCAACAAGTAGAAAACCCTAATTCAAAGACAAAGAGCATGAAAACAAATATTTTGCACACTTGAATCTCTAGGATTAACCTCACTTGTTGCCTAAGATAAAATTAGTCATGATACGAAAACGTGAGATACTTTAGCAAAAACAATCAAAAACAAGATCATAGTCCCTCGATGACCCTTCAAATGTTGCCTTCATAAATGATCTTAGACCCTTAAAAAAATTGCTAAGGTATCCTACAATGTTGCTTTTTATGACTATACGACGACCCACACTTGTTCCTTCACATCCAATGATAGGGCTTCTTATCAATCAATGGTAAGATAGAAATATATAAAAGAGGAGGAAATGAACAAAGACTTTTTGAGTAGGTAGAACGTTCGTATAGTTGCTTGCTCACAACCATTTTCAAAACATCTTTCAAACACACCAACACTTTCAAAGGAAATATTTTCAAAAGTCAACCTTTTGTATACATTCTTATAGAGACGAGAATCATTACAAATTTCACCTAAACAAAGGCACTTTTCAAAAATACTTTCAAACAAACCACAAACACATTTTCAAACAAATCATTTCAAAGTGAGCTAGCAACTAAGAGCATGTAGATAACTACGGATGAAAAGGGTACTAACACATTCCCTTTTCATAACCTACCCTCCGAACTCAAGAAAATATCTCAAAAGGTATTTCCTATTATTTTCACCCTTTCCTTTATTGGATAAAAGAAAATTCGGTGGTGACTCTTGTTACCCGCAACAATTGCGATAAAACGCAAAACATCCAAGTCAGTTCTCCCACCGTATTATAGAACTGGCAACTTTGCTGGGGATATACTTAAAAGTCGGGTTACCTTAGAGACTATATCACCTTTAAATGCTTTCATTGTTTGAATTGTTTGCTATACATTTTGGGTCCTTGTTTGGGGTTTGTATTGATCCTCTACCCGGATACGGGAACATTATTAGGTAAGTAGCAAAGATTATGGAGACTGTACGGTATAAATCGACATGGTTCAAGCAATAACTATGTTAGTGTGACACATTTATGGGTGCCGGTATCCTTTGTGTTGAATCAAAGAGAATATGATGTCGTCGTGTGATGTCATGAAACACTAATTGACCTTAGAACCTTTAATTGAACAACTTGGTCATTAGGAAGTAGTGAGATAGCCAGTTTCGGTGGAAAGCTGAAAATTGGTTGATACTCGATACTACGCTCATTGAGATCGGACTTTTGGGATATTTCGTCCGCAAGAAAAGATTGATTGTGCTGAGACAATGACCAATGAAGAAAGATCAATGATATTGAGATTCCCTAGAACCCAATTACTTTGTAGGACAGTTTGAACCAACTAAACTTCAAAAGGATACTTACCTATGAACCTCATGCAAGCCTAAACTTAATTACTTGTTTTCTTTTTTTGTATATGTTTATCTGTACATAACATCATGACATCATACCATGGCATTTGCACTAAGCATTTCAAGGACCTTAGGATTTATCTTTTTCTGTTTTGTAGGACATGGATTCCAGTCGTAGAAAGACTATCTGAATTGGCTTTGTGAAAGTGTCTCCTCAACTCAAGGAGTTAGCGTCAAGGGTTCCCCATGATTCTCTGTTCACCAAGAAGTATGGTCGTCTCATCAACTTAGCTACCTCAAATTTTGAAGAAAAAATGATGGGGGTAGTCTTTCAATTCTTTGACCCTAAGCACCATTACTCTACATTTCCTGATTACCAATTAGTGCCCACCATGGAGGAGTTTTCTCAACTCTAAGGAGTACCTATTCTTGATCAATCACCCTTCATCGGTATTGAAAAAGACCCAAGACCTGAGGAGATTGCTCTAGCTTTACATTTGCAATGGTCCGACGTTATGGCAAATTGGGAAACAAGAAGTGGTTTTAAGGGCTTTCTAGCCAAATTTCTGTTTGAGAAGGCTCAACAATTTTGGGATGCTTTGGATTTGTGTAATACGGTGGCAGAACCGACTGTTTATACTAGTTTTGCATTTGTGTTTGCAAATGTTGCGATAAGCAAGAGTCACCACCAACTTTTCTTTTATCCAACAAAGGAAAGGGTGAAAAGAACATAAAAAGACCTTTTGAGATTATTTCTGAGTAAGGGGGATAGATTATGGAAAGGGAAGGTGTTATCACCCTTTCCATCTGTAGTTATCTACGGGCTCTTAGATGCTTAGATCATTTGAAAAATACCTTGTGCTTTTGTGTGTTTTGAAAAAAGTATTTTTGAAAGTGCCTTAGTGCGGCGATTCGCTTTATGATAACTCTTGTATCAGTCCTCAAGAGTGTTGATAAAGCATTTTTTGAAAGTGTTTTTGAAATGTCTTGTGTAAGTGCAAAAGTTTATTTTGAGCAAGCATCTAAGAACTATCTACTTATACTCGAAAGGTTTGTTCTTTTCCTCCTATCCTTTAGACATCGTTATCCTACTATTAGTGAGTAGGTAGCCCTATCGTTGGATGTTTGAGGGACATTCGAAGGAACGTACAGTCATCAAGGCAACATATAAAGACGCTTTAGAAATTTTACTTAAGGGACTAGATCATTTACCGAAAGGAAACACTGTAGGGTCATCGAGGGACTATGATCTTTTGATTTAAGGGTCTTTCCTAAATCGTCCCTATTCTCGAGGGACATATCTGTTTTATTTTCTGAAAGGCAACCAAAGTGGGCGTACCCTAGAGGTGTATATGTGCAAGTGTGTTATGTTCATGTTATTTTAGTGTTGCGTTAAGTTTGCTACCGTTTGATATTTATGCTCTTGTCATACAATCCTATTAGTCTAATAGTTGATATGTACATGAATTTAAAGTGCAAGAATTTAAATCTACGCTATTATAATGCTTCGGGGAGGGGGTATTTACATGTCCAAAAATTTGGGTGGAAAATAAAGAAAAGTAGTAAAGAGTCCTAGTTAATTCTATTACATTCCATCAGCAGATACATTAGTATAAAAAAAGTGCAAAAATAAACAACGCGTGCGAAATGGAAAGAGACGTCTAAAACCCTAAAAAATTTCTAAGTAAAATAAGAATTTTTTTTTGGTTTTTTTTGTTTATTTTAAGAAAATAATTAAACTACCTTAAATATAAATTTAATTAAAAAAGATAATTTATTAAATGAATTTAAGCCTAATTCTAATTTTTTTTATTTTTATTAAGAAAATATTTGAATTAAATAAACCTAATTCTAATTGATTTTTAATTAATTAAAACAAGTCAAATAATTAATTTACAAAATTAAAATTAATTAGAAAAATCCTAAATTCTATTGTTATTATTTTTTCTGATTTTATATTATTATGGAAAATGATTAAATGAAATAAATAATAAAACAAATAAAATAGAACATGCAAATGGGTCTGGTGTTATGAAGCAAATGGGGGTGAGATTTGGATTTTTGAATAGGCCCAAAAGGCCTGAATACAACGCCCCAAAAATGATCCAGTGGGCATCACCCTTAAAGTTGTAGGGTGGGAATGCGCCCTAGGATGGCCAGATCTCCTTGCATCAACATCTGATGGTCCAGATGTAAGGCTCATGATGCGCGCATGAACCTGTACCCCACTGGATCTACAAAGTAAATATGAGAAAAATAAAAACTCCAAACCTGGGTTCGGCCTCCAGCATCATGCGCGCATCCTTCACCACCAAGCCAATTAACCATTCGTTATCTCATACAAACAAATAAATATATATAATATGATCAGTCATAAATATGGAAAAATAAGAAATGTGCGCTGCTTATTCAAACATGCCAATGGAAGGATGCCATGATGGTTTCCTGGAGTCAACGTTTTCCAGGGGGCCGGAGTCAAACTCCGGTCACCCTCTCTGGTCAGTCTAAAACTCATCCCTACAAAATAAACGATTTAGGATGAAACAAAGAGCCATATCCTACACAAAATCATACCCTGGTCACGAATCTGGCCTTATATTAGCCTGAAAAGCCCTGTATCCCTGAAAATGAAACACGACTGAAGCTTTGCCCTAACAATGGCAATTCTTCAATCTTGCGTTAAACCTCGCATGTGATGACTCTAAACAACCACAACCATCAGTATACACATGAATATAACCATATAAATCATTTATATCACAAAATGAAAGGTTTTGAATTCAAGAAAATATACCAAAATGGCGACACACGATCCAGACGTTTGAGAGTGCTACAAGCTTGGAAAATGGTAGGGATTGGTTCCTGGTGTCTTCAGGATCGTGATGAAGCCTTTGAATTGGACTGAGGAAGGCTGAAAGCATGTTTTCTAGATTTGACAACTTTGGATATTTTTTTGCAATTTTGGAGCGTTTTCCATAAGATATGTATGCGTGTATTGTGCTTGCACATGGCTTGTATATATAGAGGAGAGGGAGGGAACATGATAACATGGAAAGAATCAAGCCCATAACTATTGTTTTTAAACCATGATCAACATTTGAAAATATGCCTTTTTTGATGATTTGTGCAAACTTCGATGAACCTGGACAAAGATTTCACGAAATCTTAGGCTTCTAGGCAGACCAAAGCACTAGCCCAAAGATCAAGGCCCACTTCTATTTATTTTGCACAATTTATTTTATATTTATTTGAAATAAGTCAAAATAAACATGGACAAAATAGGTAGAAATTGTAAGGCCATGCAAAAATTAGATTAGAGGTCCTCTATAAGTTTAGGAAGATATTTGAATTCCAAGAAATTAAGCCATTGACCTAAAAGTTTAAGTTTTCTCAATGCATAATTCTTGAAATTTTCCAAATTTTCCCAACTTGGGCAAGCCATAACTTGCTCAATGTTTATCCCATGATGATTATATTTGACTTTTTGGAAATCCCAAGATGTCTACTTCAATCTATCTTTTAATCAATTTTGCATTTTAAGATTTTATCTTGATGTAAAAGGTCTTGGAAAAAAGTGTCTTTTGTTGACTTTCTGAAAATGACATGTAATGTATGAGCTTGTATCTTTCAAATGGTGCATTTCTTGGACTTGAGGGAAAAAGAGAAGTTGTAGAGAATTGGATTCTCTTAAAAATGAGCCTTGGTTGGGAAAAATGGATGAAGTATGTGAAAGTTATGCATGGTCAAAGTTCAGTTGACTTTTCCTATAGAAACCCTAATTTAGCAATTCTTGACTTTTGATAGGTTAAGAGCATTTCCTGAGGAATCATGATCAACCCTTGATGAAATGATGTATATCACTTCAAAATGTTGATGTTGACCAAAAATCTTGAAGTTTGACTGTACATTAGCCATAGTTGACTTTTTGACCTAGCACAGTTGATTTTCAAGCATTTGAGCAATTGACTGAGAAAACTTGTAGTGTAAGGCATGAAATTTGTCATGGACAATATTGAAGGCATATTAGGACAATGGAAAACATTTGAGACCTTTGGAGCTCAAACATCTTGTTGAAAAGTGAAACCCTAGTTGGAAGCTGATTGCTTGGGAGGAGAATTTGTTTGGTCAATTCTTGGTCAACCTTGAGCAATTGAGGATCTCTAGGAGCATGTATTGAGTAAAAATGGGAGGGAAAATTTTGGGGTACAACAATTTTCAAGATTTTGAAGAAATTTTGTCTATTCTACTCTATGGATGGTAGTATTTCCTATCCCGAACCAACACGTAGATGTGAATGTGGTCAAAGTTTTTCTATCTCGAAACTCGGTGCCTACCTTACTTGGGGATATTTTTCATTCTTTTCATATTTGCACCATGAAGAGAATGGGTATTCTTATGTGTTGTACTCCTTTGTTGGCTAGGTGGTTTATTTCGCACCTTCCTCGATCAGTTTTAAAGAACGAACAAGGTATGAGTTGGTATCAAAGGTTGATATCACTCTCGCATTCGAACATCCATTGGTGTTCTCGATCTTTGGAGGATGTCACTATCATTGATAGTTGTGAGGAATTACTTAATGTCCCTCTCTTTGGCATTAGGGAATGTATCACCTATAATCCTTGTTTGGCTCTACGACAGTTTGGATATGCTCGGAGGGATGGCCCTCATGACGCGCTTGTCCAAGGTATTGTATTTGAATATGAGAACGATGTCCAAGGTTATCGTCAAATTTTTGTACGAGCTTCGGGCATGGTGAACAAAGTTCCGATCTTGTTTTGCTAACCCCTCCTCTTTCTATTTGCAGGTGCGGAGGTGGTGATGATGACGTAACGATGGCGCTTCAAAGTGAGATAGGGTTTCAGATGTTGAAACCCTAGGCTAGAGTGAAGGTCAACAAGGGTTACGGAGAGCCTCTCTCTATTCTTCTACCAAGCTTTTTTTGTAAATTTTTCTCTTAATTTTCTTCCCTAATTTCTTCTATGTAATAATTTTTTTCTCCCCTCTATAATAGAATTTTTTTAGGTTTTTATAACTTTTTTGATTTAGATCATTCTAGGCAAGTTTTTATGATTGCTGTTATTTTTCAGAGGATTAGGAATTTAGAGATTAGTTTCTGATTTGGATTTGTATACATTTGATTCTATTTGATCTTGTTGTAATTCAATCTGATTCTGTATAAATGTATAAAGATTTATTATGAAATTAGTTAAGACTTAATTTGTTCTGTATTTAAAAATTGGACAATTTGATTTGATTTTGTAAACATTTGATTTGTCTGAGATTGGATTCGATTTCAAAATTATGCGTTTCTTTTTGTTTAATCAACATAGTGACTGTTTCCTGGGCTTTGGGCTTGTAGTGTATGAGGAACAACGAAAATCCTAACTGGGACGTGGTTGACTTGGTCAATAATTTAAACAATAAATTAATATATTTCAATTAATAAATACTATTAATATTGATAATAATAATAATGATATAATAATAATAGTAACGAAACATAATAAATAAATATTCATAACAATAGTTTAAACAATAATTATATTGAAATGGACTCAGGCTATAAGTATGGAAATGGGCTAAATGATTCAGAACGTGCCCCTTAATGGACTTATTAGCGTGATTCAAAAAGCAGAACGCATCCCCACCTCTTGCGAACAACAGTTTTTTCTAAATGGGCCTGTATATAAAGACTATAATGGGTCAATCTGAAACAAAAATATACACCCCTCTCCTATGTAAGTTATAAAAGGGCGTCCTAATGAGATGGGACAGCTAGAAAATATAACCCACATGAATCAAAGCAAACCATAAAGGACCTGAAAAAAATCACATGGGCTTTTTTTCTGATTTAGAAAAAAAACCATGAACCCTCTATTAAAGCATACCCCTTCTTTAAGGTTTACAGTCCCCATAGAACAAGCAATTTTTAGAATAAAAATGAATGTAGAATGGTATCATAGCAATAATAAGGATCTTGAATTGATAGGAAAAATTTGGGGTATGACACAGTGTTGTTTACCAAAATTAGAGGTAAATAGGTACATACATTGTTATTAACTGGCCTCGTATAGTATTGACTTCTACAAAAGTTTGTCTGCGATTCCTTAACATAGCGCTAAATTTGTCCCGAATCGGAAAATGATCATTCGTGGCTAAAACTTTATGTTTGGACGTCCAAGTATGATTGATTTGTCATCTTCGAGTCCATACCTATGAAACTTGTGGTTAGGAGGCTTTGATTTTATCAATCCTCTAATGAGTTTTCATTATTTTTGGTCTAAGGTTATCATTCAATCATCATTGATCATACTTTGTGACTATTTACAATTAGCTTACTAACCATTAAAAATTGACTTTACTTTATGCTTTTACCTTATGCTTTTACTTGGATGCGTTTTTATCTTTAGCATTTACCACTACAAGAAAACTGGCAAATTGCAATAATTAGGTTGCGACGGTTCAATGAAAATCGTCCACTTATGTGTATTACGGCGATTGCTACATCAGTTTTTTGTAACCGCTCTTTAATTTTAAAAAATATATATACAGATTGCGACGGATCCTAGTCAAACCGCACTTACTTATAGGTTGCGCCAGTTCCACAACCGCCCTTGTTTATGTTTAAAAAATATCCTAATGGACTGCGACGGTTAAGCCTAACCGCACTTTTTTCTCCTAAATTATGTGTTGTGACTGTTCCTTAACCGCCCTTATATTTGTTTTAAAAATATCCTAATGGGCTGCGAGTGTTAAGCCCAACCGCCCTCATTTTCGGCCCAATTGAAAAAAATGAGTACGACGGTTGATTAAAAAAGAACTGCCCTGAAGCCAAAAATCAAAGAACCACACACTGGAAAAGACAATAAAACTTCTTCTTTCCTAAACTTCTTCTTTCACAACTAGGAAGCACGAAAGAAAAACCATAACACCACTACAAAAACCCTAACGCCATCGTCGCCTCCGCCGCTTTGTTATCTCTGTTGGAACTTCACTACTAAAACCCCACACCATTAATCCCAAACCAATCTTTACGAGTTAGTATTCTTAAACTCTAAATCATTTTCTCCCTGTTTCTCATCTGTGATATATTTCAATTTAAAAATCCTAAATCAATTTCTATTGATTTCTCTTCTGTTTCATACCCTAAACCCTACATGGAATGTGTTTTTATTGTTTCTATATTGCTATTGTCTGTGGTTGATAGATATATATGATTGTTTCTATTGTTTCTCATATATGCTTTGTTTTTATTGTTTTCATTATTTCTTATATGTGATGTGCTTTTAGTGTTTTTATAAGGATGTTATTGTTATTGGATTAATAATGCATTTTGATTCCCTGTTTGGATCTTATCTGTCTGTATCATTGGTTTAGTGTGGATGGACTCTTGTTTAGGCCAGGGTAGAATGTTTGAGCATAGACCTCGATATTATTACATAACTATTAATTGTATAATTTTTATACCAGTGTTGTGTTTACTGTTATATCAATGTTTTTACAATCTTAAATTTATGGCTATGGTAATGGTTGCAAAAATTCATGATTTCTAGGGTAATTTTAGATCCTACTGTTATACCCCAATTTCCCCCCCTAAGATATCTCATTATCTCATATTATCGATACATCAAGATCACACATTAGGGTTGGTTCTCCCTTCTACTTTATCATATCTTTAAGTTTGCTCTTGAGTGATCACCAAGCACCTTGAATTGTGTATCTTGTACATGTGCATATTATGTTAATTAACTCTTAACTAACATCAAAATATGTATATATTTTTCTTTGGATATTCATATTGTAGGTTATGACACAACTGCATCAATCTCACCATCTAACCTAGGGTTTTGAGGGATAGTCCTCAGTCAAATGGTTCTTCAATGGATTGCAAGAGCTTTAAGCTTCAAAGCTATGTCTATGATATCAAAGTTTTTTGGTTTAAATAGCTCTCTCACCTTATTTAGGTCAAGTTTTCCTCAAGGTTGGTGGTAGTATTCATTAAGAAGGTTCATAGGTTCATGTGTTTATTTCCATGCCTTCTCCAACAAGTTTCATTGGGACTTAAGCTCCACCTTTGAGTGTGCTTCAAGACAACATCATTTCAAGGTCTAATATGATCCATCACGCTCTATTATGCAAATAAAGTTCAAAAGATTCAAGGTTGATTCAACAAGTTTGACCTAATTGAGCAAGTGCTTGATTCAGTGATCACAAGTGCATAACTCTCTCAATTTTTAATATTTTGAGTTGGTTCTTTTTTCTATTGATTCTTATCATCATCTATAACAACTTCTCTTCACATGATAAGATCCAATTATGCAAGAAAAGTCACCAAAGTTGAAAGGGACCATATCTTGCTTATTTTTTGAGATATTAGGTTGATTCCAAAGCCCTGAATCTCTTTGAAGAGTCCTTAACAACTTCTCTTCAAGGATATAAGGCTATTTTTGAATGGAAGATCATTAATGGTTGAAGAAGATTACAAATCCTTTGGGAAGGCTATCAAATTATCTTGTGTGACTTTAAAGGATCATAACTTGGTCAATTTTTATCTCCTTGAGCTCATTATTTTTCTACAATAATCTTTGGGACATCTACTGCAACTTTGTTTTAAGGTGCTAGGTTTGAAAATGCTTGGAAGTTTGTTTAAGAATTGAAAAGATTATAGGTTATTTGTGAATTTCCCCAAATTTGTTCATCATCTTCCAAGGACCATAACTCTTTCAATTTTTATGATTTTTGAATGATCCCAATTCAAAAATTCACTTTGAAGAGTCTACTTCATTTCATCTTCAAGGATCAAGATCAAATTTTGAGTGGAAAGGCTTGTAAGTTTTCAAGACATTATAGGTCATTTTGAAGCTCGACACTTAGAATTTTTTTAAGTACAAAATACCCGTGTGTTTTTCTTGATTTCAAACATGAATAACTTTTAGCTCAAATCACCAAATGCTACATTTCTTGGCACATAGTGAAGTTTTTTGTGGGATCTTTCAAATGAAACAAGAATGATGCCATAAAGCCTCTTGAGCTGCTTGCCCCATGGATTTGAATATGGCCCTTTGAAACTAAGATTTCACTTGCAGTCAGAAGTGAATTTGGTTATTGTGTTTGCTAATCATCAAATTGATACGTGATTTTCATCTAAACATGTTTAACAAAATTGCCTGGACCTGATTAAGCCTTGAAACACAAGAATTAAGTGAATTTTGATGGATTACAAGTCACATTTTTCTCATGATGCAGGTGCACACGATTTCAACTCATATTTGATCATTTCTCTCACTTTTTGTTTCCATCATGCTCAGCTATAAATAAGGGACACATTCCACTCATTTCCTCAAGCTTGAATATCCAAAACCACTCTGCCAAGATCCCTTACGAACTCTTGAGCTTGATTTCTACTTTTTCATGTCCTCGCCTTATTTCATAAAAAACCTCCATCCAATTAGCTTAATTGATATTCATTGAAGCTAACCAGATCCTTAGCAAGAAGAATGATGCACATAATCGAGTTACAGAAGCTCGGCTTCAGAGCAAACTTCTTGCACTTTGTTCAGGTAAAATTCTCTATCATTTTGCTTCATATAAGTTACTAAGTTGTAGCCTCTTCTTCTCTGAAACTCATGCTTATTCTGGTTTTCATTTTCATGGCGAATTGATCATTTAATTTCAAAAATTATTTTCACTTTTTCTTATGGTTTTTCTCAAATCGACTGAGTTGTGGTTTAAAGAATTTTTTCACGAGAGTGAGGTTAGGATCGTCTGGAAGAAACGAATCCAACGATACCGGTTTGAGCTTCAAACGATTTCGTTTGAAAAATCTCATAAAAATCCAACGCGCATGTGTTTGGAGGTTGAAGATGACCTACGTGTCACTCTTCAACCAATGACCGTGGGATAATTGTTTTAATTTCATTGGTATGTCTTTTATTGATTCTGTGTTTTTTTTTTGCTGAAGTCCATATCAAGTATATCACGCCAGATCCGTTGGATTTGTTTACTAACGCGTTTTGACTTTGATATAATGGCCAACATTTTTTTTGCTTTATTTTATAAAATCCAATTTAAATTATGGATTCTGTGTGTTATTCAAAGGTGACCATATCATGCACAACATGTTAGATACGTTAGATCTGCTTACTAACACGTTTTGACAATGATCTAGTGGTCTATATTTTTTCAATTTTATTTTTATTTTCAAATTTTTATATTTAATTGTTTTAAACTTCAAAAATTCATAAAAAATTCATTTCTGACTCAAAAATTATGAAATTTTTTTATCAAAAATACTTTTGATTTTTCTATTTAAATTTTTATTTTTTCATAATTTTGTTTTATGATTTGATATGTTTTACGATTTTTCTCTTTCTTTTGATTTGTTTAATTGTTTAAAAATACTTTTTGGTCATTGTAAATTCTGAAAAAATCATGTAAGAATTCAATGATCTTTTAACAAATATTGATGACTTGATTTTTTTTTGATTTATCTATTTTTTACAAATTTTGGTTTACTTTTGCTCATTTCTTTATATTCTAAAAATAGTTTCTGACTTTAAAGAATTCTAAAATTTTTTGCCAATACTTGTTGACTCATGTTTGACCTCTGATAATTTTTTTGGGATTTTTATTTTGTATTTTAATATATTTTGTGTATTTTACAAATTGTTTCCTTTTTATTAGTCATTTAAATATTGCTTTTTAGTAATTATATTTTATTAATTTTGTGATTGGTTCTACTTTGGAGACACTTGAGTGTTATTTTGAAACAAGTTCCTCAACCTCATTGGATCTTGAGTGTTGATAGGTTGAAAAATCAAATCCACCAAAATGGATGAATGATGTTGATGATATTTGAAACCCTAATTTCATCTGAGGCATCGATTACATTATCATTCTCATCCCTCTTCATCTTATCCCTTTCTTGTTTTTACTTGTGCTACATGTTTTTGGAGAATAATCTGCATATCATTTCTATAACATGTATGGTATATAGATTGCTATTGACCGACCTCAAAATAGGTGTGGCTTCTATGTAAGTCCACTTACAATTGCTTAACATAGCGCTAAATTTGTCCCGATTTGAAATAAATGAATGGAAGAGATAAACACATATCTTACCTCTTCCTAAATAAATCAAGGACAAGTTACCTAACTTGTATTGATGTCTCACTCTTTTTATAAAAAGGATTAAATGGGAGAGTTAAGGTACCCATCTTATCTTTTCCTAAGTGTGCGGGTGCTAAGTACCTACTTTGGACATTCATAGCACTCGTGTCCTATAAAATCAATTTCAACTCATTCAAATCATTTTTTCACTTGACTTTTCAATTTAAAACCTTTTCAAAATGAGTTATATTATGTTTGTTCCGTGACAATGAAACAATGTTTCTTACACATGTGAATGTTGAGCCTTTTCCATTCGAATGCGATAGCAGCCCGAATCTGTGCATATCCAAATTTAGTTATCCTTTCTTAAACTGGCGTCATCGTTCTATTATCCATGCTTCGGGTAACAATGTTTTCGTTCAAATATGATCGAGTATCTCTCACTAAAAAGAACCAACAAACAAACATTTTCTACTCGAACTACGTCGCTCTAATTTCCTTATTGCATTATGTGGATACGTAGGCACGAGGCTGCAAAGTTGAGGCAAGCACAGTAATAAAAAAAATCCAAAAATATTTCTCCTTTCTTTCTTTTCTCCTTTCTCTTTCCTTACTTAGAAGATAGCAAATTTTCATACTAACACACGAAAGCATGATTAACTAAATGGGTCTCATCGAGTATGATTGATGTGAGGGCTGTTAATATGTTTCCCTTGAATAACCGACTCTCGAACCCTTTATTTGGTTGCATGACCATTTCTTTTTTCTCGTGGGTTTTATTCGATATTTTCACTTTCCTCCTTGGAATAAATAAATCTCGGTGACGACTTCATTGGTCGAATAATTTTTTGAGGCGCTACATCATGCAATAAAGAAAATATTGTAATAAGAGAAAATAAAATATTATTTATTCGGTCAATAACTCACAGGATAAAAGGCAAATAAAGAATAATAAGAAAATATGATCTAAAATGACAAATATTCAATGGTGTTGAAAGATACATCAATTTAAAAATGGTAAATTTGGTGAAGATTGATATTTTTTATTTATTTTTAACTATTTTAGATTGTCATTATAAGTTTAAATTTGTATTTAAAAGACAACTTAGTGAATGAATAAAGTTTTGTTTTAATATTACAACTTTTTTTTAAATGATGGATTCAATTTGTCTTTTAAATTATAATATTATTATGGTTAATTAAGTCATGACTTGTCACAATCTAGAATTAATTCAATGTTTGAGAAATATAAACATTAGTCTTAACTTAAAGATTATTTTGAGATAAATATTGTAATGTGTCTTGAGAATATTGAGTTTTGGAGAGTGATATGATCAAAGAACAAAATTGAGTGGGAAAAAATTGATTCTAACTCAATTCATATAGTTGTTATTTATATAGCGAATTTGGACCCTCATACAGATATTATTATTTTTTCAATTAAATTAAGAAATTAATTCTTGAAGATCAAACTCAACATCCTCAAGAACTAGAGCATCAAGTGTCATAAAGAATTGACTTAAAAGAGGAATTACTTTCGGTATGATTGAAAGACTCTATTATGATAGTTGTGACACTTGTTACTTGTTATAATTTTGGAGCTTCATAATATGGATATCAAATTAGTGTTTCTTAATGACGACATTAAGAAATACAATATGGTGCAACATGAGAAAATTTTGTGTCAATAGACTACAAAGTTTACGTTTCTAGTTTAATGTGTCGATTTTATTTTACGGATAGAAATGATATATGATTGTTATGTGAAACCAAAAAATCTTTAACAAAAGTTTTATGATGAAAGGTATTGGACACGTCTCTTTTTATATTAGATATTTAGATACTTAAAGATTATTCTCAAGGTATCATCTGGTTATCACAATACATATATACATATATATATATATATATATATATATATATATATATATATATATATATATATATATATATATATATATATATATATATATATATATATATATATATATATATATATATATATATATATATATATATATATATATATATATATATATATATATATATATATATATTGTACATCTTATAATTCTCTGAGCCGAGTAATACAACCGAATATGTGGATCAATGCCAAAATAATAAAGGCTGACTAATTGTAGCCTAGTCCATTTGACTGACCTAGTCGTATGCCCGTGGCCTAGTTGTCTTGTCGGGTTGTGTCTGGCCTAGTAGTGTTGGCCGTGTTGCGTCTGGCCTAGTAGTGTTGGCTGAGTTGTGTCTACCTAGTAGTGTTGGCCGAGTTGTGTCTGATCTAGTTGTGCTGGTCGGGTTGTGCCTGGTCGAGTTGTGCTGGCCAGGTTATTCCTGTCCTACCTGTGTTGGTCGGGTTGGTTGGTTATCCAATTTAGTTATAGAACTCTATTGATGGACGGTTACGAACGTTAAAAGTCATTATGGACGGTTATAAATGTTACAAGTCATTATGAGAGGTTACTAACGTTACATGATGAATTTAGCCATTAGACCAATGAGTATTCTATATAAAGGGTCTTTGGAGAATGGAAAGGAGATTCAGAAAATGGAAGACAGAGGGGTTTTCGACAGAGGGATAAGCAAGACATTATTCTTGGAACAATAAGTATCATTGTCGTAGCTCCAAAATCTCTCAAATAACCTACAAAAATATACTCCTTGAAACTCTCCCTATATTTATCGGGAAATTACTCGTTTATTGTTCCTGCGCAAGAACATTTGACATCCACTATGAGATCACAATAAAACTTTCTTGGACTACACAACAATATCAAAAACCAAACTCTTATGTTGTTCTCACAACGATCCGCATTAAGATTATTATACAATATCTACAAATGTGATCTAATTGTAGGTAACAATAATATTCAGGTTGACTCAATAACAATATTGATGTGTGGATCCAAACGTAAGTAATAAGATCTAAGCTTACGACTCCTCAAATGTTGAGGCTGACCGGTGACCATCTCGATGTGCATAATCATCGGCCACAGAAACCCGCAATCTCTTCGTTTGCAAAGCCGATGCCTCCACTACTCCCAGTAGTACCCTGGTTGACGTAGTCATCCGCCACCAATCTCAAGGCCAAAGCTGCATTCATTGGTAAGTTCAAGCAGCAGCAACAAATTAGATCCCAAACTCGGCCATATCTAGAAGGAAAGCAGTGTCAGCGCCGAGGAAGTCATCCATTCGTTTCTCGTGGACAAGTGATAAATGATGACGGATGAATAAGAGGGTTCCATTTGAGGTTTCTTGTTGCGGTGTGGAATCACAACCTCAATGCAAGTGTTGATGCAGCCATGAAAAGATACGACAATCTAACGGTGGAGCTGTCAACATTTGGATGGTGGGAGAACCGCCAAAGTTGGTGTTTAAACTTAGATAAGTTTTACACTTCATAACTTTTAAACTTACGATAGTATACTCTGTGAATTAAATAAATCCGAGGAGTTCTAGCTAGAATACCTATCGACAAAACCGTTTATATTTGCTTCTTCCACTATTGAGTTTTGTGATGCTGTGAATCTTTATTTGTACGAACAATGCATCATGTAACTGGCTGAATAATTCAATAATAATATGTTGTCTATTATTACATGATGCAAATAATTCAGTTTAATTAACTTTGGTGATTTGTTACTTAAAAGTATATATAGTATTGTCTTGTACATTCCAAAAGCAGAATAATACAATGAGTTTATTCCATTTTACTTTTTCTCTCTTGGCATTCCAAAGTTAACATGGTATCAGTTTGAAATTTCATTTCCGCGCCTTTCTTTTTTCTTTCATCTTCTTCGTGCCTTCTTCTTCTTCACGCCTTCTTCTTCCTTTGCTGCATCAGCTTGATTATGGCGCTTCCTTACTCTGATTTTGCTACCAATCCTTCCAATCCTTACTACATGCATCCTAATGAGAATCCCTCTCTTGTCCTTGTTCAACCTGTTCTTGATACCAAGAACTACCAGATCTGGTCTAGATCAATGAAAGTGGCTCTTATCTCCAAGAACAAGATCAAGTTCATTGATGGCACTCTTTCTCCTCCGCCTATCTCCGACTCTCTATACGAACCTTGGCTGCGATGCAACAATCTCGTCCTCTCATGGCTTCAACGCTCGATTTCTGAGGAAATTACAAAATCTCTTCTCTGGTATGATCGTGCTTCTCTTGTATGGAAAAGTTTGGAAAATCGTTTTTCTCAGGGAGATATTTTTCGCATTGCTGACATTCAAGAAACTGTTGCTCGTCTTCAACAAGGAAGTCTCGATATCTCTTCGTTCTTCACGAAATTGATGACGCTTTGGGAAGAAATCGAGAACTTCCGGCCAATTCGTGATTGTACTTGCGCTATACCGTGCTCCTGTGGTGCTGCTTCAGACTTACGCAAATTCAAAGAACAAGATAAAGTTATCAAGTTCTTGAAGGGCCTTGGTGACCAATACGCTCATGTTCGCTCGCAGATTATGTTGATGACCCCACAACCAACTCTTGATAATGTGTTTAATCTGGTTCTTCAACAAGAACGTCAATTCAACCTTCTTTCACATTCTGCTTCTTCAATTGAGTCTCAATCGTCTGTGAATCACCTTTCTCAAGCACCTTTTCGTTCTTCTCACAACCCTGGTCGTGGTCGTGGCCGTGGTGGCCGTGGAAACCGACTATGTACTCATTGCAACCGCACCAATCACACCATTGAGACTTGTTTCATGAAACATGGCTATCCCCCTGGATTTCAACAACGCAAGCCTACCACATCTGTGGGGAATTCTGTTGATTCTACAGTGAACTCGATTCAAGATGCTGCTTCTCCTCAACTTGAGGCATTATCTTCCTCTTCTTCCACATCAAACACCAGTCCAAGTGATTTGTCTACGATTCAAGAGCAATACACTCAGATTCTGCAACTCCTCCAACAGTCTAATTTGCAATCTCCTTCACCTCCCTCGATTAATTCAGTTTATACTGCTAATTCTGTGTCCCATACCTCTCCTCATACTTCCTCTGGTAAGAATTCCTCCAATCTTCCTTGTCATAACTGGTGGATCATTGACACAGGTGCCACTAATCACATCACCCATATCTTTGCCAGTTTCCTTTCCACATACCACATTGCACCTAAATCTATGACAATGCCTAATGGTGACTCTGTCACTACAACTATTGTTGGTTCAGTTTTACTATGTGATTCACTTGTCTTTCATAATGTTTATTACTTTCCTTCATTTCATGTCAATATTATCTCTGTCACCACTCTTTTTGACTCCACTTTATATGATGTGAAATTTTCCCCTAATTGCTGTCAAATTATGCAGCTGTCCCAATCCAAGATGACTGGATTTACAGCTAGGAGGATTGGCAAATTGTATGTTCTTGATGTCACCCCACCTAAGGCCATCTTTCCCACATCTGGCTCTGTCAACACCTCCTCTTCTCCCCAATTAGAACCTGCTAAACACGATTCTGCTACTATTTGGCATCTTAGGCTTGGACACTTAAGTCCTTACATACACAAATATATTTCCTCTCAATTTCCTTTTGTCACCTACAATGACAATCATAAGCCCTGTAATACTTGCCATTTGGCTAAGCAAAAACATTTGTCATTTACTCACAGTAATACTAAGTTTGTTGCCATCTTCGATTTACTTCATGTCGATATTTGGGGCCCTCTTTCCACACCTTCCATATGTGGCCACAAGTATTTTTTAACCCTCGTAGACAATTACAGCAGGTTTACTTAGACAATTTTTATGGCCAACAAAAGTGAAACCAGAAACCATTTAATTCACTTCATATCTTTTATCGAAACTCAATTTAACAAGAAACTCAAGTGCATTCGTAGTGATAATGGTCCTGAGTTTCTCATGACCACTTTCTACCTTTCTAAAGGAATCATTCATCAAAGGTCTTGTGTGGAAATGCCTCAACAGAACGGTATCGTGGAAAGAAAACATCAGCACATTTTGAATGTTGCCCGTGCCCTCTCTTTCCACTCTCACCTCCCTCACAACCTTTGGCACCTTTCCATACAACAGGACATTCATATTATAGTCCTGATCACAAATTATTTTGTCTGTCCATAAGCTCTTTCACAGAACCCAAAACCTATAAACAAGCCTGCAAGTTTGATTGTTGGAATAATGCTATGAAATCTGAGTTAGATGCTCTTGAATCTACAAATACTTGGTCTGTTGTTGATTTTCCTGCAGGCAAACAATAGATTGGTTGCAAATGGGTCTACAAAATCAAGCATCATGCTGATGGATCCATCGAACGATACAAGGTCTGTTTGGTAGCAAAAGGATATACTCAACTGAAGGGTGTGGATTATTTCGACACTTTCTCACCTGTTGCGAAGCTTACTTCTATTCGAACCCTTCTCTCAGTGGCTGCCATTAAGAATTGGCACTTGGAACAACTCGACGTCAACAATGCCTTCCTTCATGGTGATCTACATGAGGAAGTGTATATGGATTTGCCTCCTGGATTCCTGTCCTCTGCTTCTTCGACCAACGAAGTTTCCACTTCTTCGACCAACGAAGTTTGCACTTCTTCGACCAACAAAGTTTTCACTTCTTCGACCAACAAAGTTTGCAAATTGCATAAGTCATTATATGGCCTGAAGCAGGCTAGCAGACAGTGGTTTTCGAAATTGTCCACTGCCCTTATCTCTCTTGGCTACTCATATTCTTCTGCTGATCATTCTTTTTTCACAAAATCACATGACTCTTCTTTTACTGCCTTATTAGCCTATGTTGATGATATTGTCTTAGCCGGTAATGATTTGTAGGAAATCCAATATGTCAAAAGCTTCCTTGATTCCACTTTCAAAATCAAGGACCTTGGTAGGCTAAAATATTTTCTTGGTCTAGAAGTTGCCAGATCAACTCACGGCATTTTTCTCAATCAGAGAAAGTACGCTTTGGAATTGCTCGAAGACAGTGGCTTATTGGCTACTAAACCTTGCTCTACTCCCTTCGATTCCTCCTTGAAGCTTCATGATGATAACTCACCACCTTTCGAAGACGTCACAGCTTATCGAAGGCTTGTTGGAAAACTTCTATATCTGACTACCACCAGACCTGACCTTGCATTCATCGTTCAACAGCTCAGCCAATTCATCTCACATCCTATGCAAGTTCATCATTCTGCAACAATTCGAGTCCTCAAATATCTCAAAGGTGCTCCTGCCAAGGGTTTGTTCTATTCATCTTCCTCTCCACTCAAACTCTCTGGCTTCGCAGACTCAGATTGGGCAAGTTGCCCTGCTACCCGCAGATCCGTAACTGGATATTGTGTGTTCCTTGGCAATTTCCTCATATCCTGGAAATCTAAAAAGCAGTCTACAATATCCAAATCAAGTTCAGAAGCGGAATACAGGGCCTTGGAAAGCTTGACTTGTGAATTGCAATGGATGCAGTATTTGTTCAAGGATCTCCACATCTCCTTTGATCAACCTAGCTCAGTATATTGTGACAACAAAAGTGCTATCTACCTTGCTCACAACCCCACCTTTCATGAACGGACAAAACATATCGAAATTGACTGCCACGTCATTCGTGAAAAAATCCAAACTGGTCTCATCCACCTTTTACCAGTTTCTTCTGCTGCTCAATTGGCAGATGTTCTCACCAAGCCTTTGGCAGCTCCCTCTTTCGATTCTCTTGTTTCCAAGCTTGGTCTATTAGACATCCATAGTCCAACTTGTGGGGGGCTATTACATGATGCAAATAATTCAGTTTAGTTAGCTTTGGTGATTTGTTACTTAACAGTATATATAGTACTGTCTTGTACATTCCAAAAGCAGAATAATACAATGAGTTTATTCCATTTTACTTTTTCTCTCTTGGCATTCCAAAGTTAACATCTATTATTAATAGAAATAAAGTCATATAATAAACATCTATGTCTTAACGTTTTTTATTTCATGTAACTATTTCATGGTCATAACTGGGTTAGAAGCAAGGTTTTAAAAAACGGTCGCGAGAGTCACGATCGCATAAAGATTTTTTTCGATTTTGGTCGATACAAATCACAGGTTACCTTTTATTTTTCCAAAATGATTACTTTGGGTCTCATTTTCTTTAAGCATGCTTTAAATTATTACATACTAATTACGGTGTGTTCTTATATAATCATATCAATAAAAGTTCTTGATATAAATTATCAATACTAAATATCTAACTATGAACAAACTTCCTCATTATGATGTCTAGAATATCTTGTTTGAGTATTGTTGTAAGGAAGATTAGCAGTATGTTTGGTCTTTGGACTTATGTGTTTATCCAAGCTTGATCTAGAAAATCATGAAAAGAGTCGGAGTTTATTTCTTTAGTTATAGTAAATATATGGATAGCTTTGGAGTACATGTGTCTGGATAATTTATTAGCTTTGAGATAACGTAATTTTGTTTAACTTTGTTGGGAGAAGTTTTCTATAAAGCCTTTATGGCTTTAAATCTGTGATGCATGATGGCTTTTAATACGTGTTTGCATATATGTTTGCATGTCATAACTTCATGTAAGATTGAATTGGGGGTTAACCATATGAGAAGACATGTTTCTAAATCTCTATCATATATTGGTTGTTTGAACCATGTCAAAAACATGCATATGAATAGAAACACACTCCATGTTCTCTTCTATATCTTTTATGGTCTAGGTGATTGATTTCATTTGAGTGTCTTTTGTCTATGTATTATGTACGGGCAAAACAATTTATCAACTCGTGATTTGTATCATGAATACACATGTAGCCATATTATTCATACATAGATCTATTGTCCGGGTTAAATGAGATAAAAGGTAAGTATGGTTGAAGGATCGAGAAAAGCAAGTAGACAATCAGCCGGTTACCATCCCGGGTCGAGGCCTAAAATGGGTTGTGTGATCGGAGGGTCATGTAATCTGTCGTGGAAGAAGATGAAGAGGTAGCAGTCGGACTCATATCCTGGATCCAGAGGTTACCCTGAGCCCGGCCTTAATGGAGCCGTTACGCAATGGTCGGACCGTTGAGGGTGTAACCGCTCATCATTATACGATGGTGCACATTATGATAATAGCCATCATTGGCGACGACGGACGTTACTTGCCTTTAAGGAAACTCAGTTACGTAACATTAAAAGCCACAACAGTTACATGCAGTAATCAATGAGGTTCATGCACCTCTATATATAAGGCTCCTGGCTGAGGGATAAGCAGGACACATCGCTTGGAGCACACACATACTTGTGTAAGCCTCTGAATCCCTCAATATCACAAACAACATCCTCTCATTCGTTTAAGGCTCTCCATGTCCTCCTTCAAGCGGCAGGAAAGTCTCATATTTGATGCTTAGCAAGAACATTTGGCGCCCATCGTGGGGCATGGTAAAACTATCCTAGGTCGCATTAACCAACCTTTGAACAATGTCTTCTGAGGGGGACCCTCCTCTAGACATGGCACAACTATTGGCCATGATAGATGATCTTCGTCAACAAAATGATACACTACAAGACAGCGTCCAGGTCCTGCAAATGAAGAGCCAGGACGATGCTAACCCGGGGCTCGAGCTTTTGGAGCCTCAACCATTGTCCCAAGTCATTTGGAATGATCAAGTTCCAAAGAACTTCAAGCCCCCAACGTTTGTAACTTACGATGGAAAGCCCGACCCCCATGAGCATATCATTGTCGTCAATAATATAATGGCAATAATTAGGGCTAACGATTCACTGAAGTGTAAGCTTATGGCCGGAACCTTCAAGGAATCGGCCCAAAGATGGTACATGAATCTCCCCAGATACTTTATTGTCAGTAACCAAGACTTCACCAAAAAGATGGTTCAGCAATTCTCGGCGAGTCGGCATTAGAAGGTGTCGACTACAACATTGTTTAATGTCTGTCAGCTCCCATCAGAACCCCTGAGGGATTACATCGCCCGATTCAACGAAGAAACCATAAAGGTTTCTCATCCCAATCAAGAGATATTTGTGGCAGTTTTCCAGCACGGTCTTCGGGTCGGCCAATTCAACGAGTCACTAGTCCAGAAATCGGCTGCCAGCATGGACGAGATAATCACTCGGGTAGAATGCTACGTAAAGGGAGAAGAAAGCATTATGGAAAAAAGAACTAGAGACACTACAGAAAAAGGAAGAACCCGGGAAGAAGGTTATGTACAAAAGAAGGAGCAGAGCAGGTCACGTGATCGACCGCCACCTCGAAAATGATCTCCCCGACGATCTTCCCAGACGCCTTTGGTTTCAGACAAAGACCTCACTTCTCTAAATACCAGAAGAGAGGACATCTGAAAGGATATGAATCACCTCAACTTACTGACCAGACTGTGGCGTCCCAAGGGAGTAAACGCGATCTTGGGTGTTGACGTCGAGGCGTGGTGTGTAACACCCCAATTCTACCCGACAATTATAATTGTAAATCAGAGTTATAATCATTCATGCAAACGAATCAGGATGCCACAAATTCATCTTTCAAAACACATTGCATTCATCTTGGATACATAACACTCTAAAACTTCAGATGAACTATCAGCATAGCAATTTAATCTCTTAATTCAACAATTTAAACATCTACGCAGCGGAATTCATAATAACATCTTTATCCATCATTACAGCAACTTCAAAATAATGCATACTTAGCAACCAACAAATTAAAGTTCAACAACTGAAATAATCAATAATTAAAAGCAACAAGCGTTCATTCCCCCGAGTGTTATATACCAGAGCAATGACACTGACTCGAACTATTGAAGGTATACATCATTCACTCTCGATTACCTGCACGTTACCAACATAAGGGAAACATTCAAACTGAAGGTATGAGATATCTAACAATATAATAAAGCGTATGATAACTAATATATTAAATTAGATCACATAACATCACCATTTCTCATCTTATAATCAACAATAATTGCAACGGAAATACCAACAATAATACACATTCACCACATCAATTCACAACTTCTTTATGCAATCATATAATACGACTAAATACTATGCAAATGCACATGGTACCATTGGAGCAGAACTCTCATCTTAAAAATCTGCCAATAAATAGAGGCATTAACAAGGCATAAGCCTTAATCTTAATATTCGCCAATACAAGCCATCTTAACGAGCATAAGCTCCATCTTGAAATGCAATATATGCGACACAATCATGAATGTAATGACAACAGCATAATTATAAACATCTCAACATAACATCATCGTTGACCAGAAGCCTACATCTTAATAGCTTCCAATTATTAGAGGCATCTCACATCTTTCAATCAACATTATTCATCAACATCGTTTATCATCGTAATTCATCACACATATTTATACATCATAATTCATCAAATATAATTTATACATCATAATTCATCAAACATCATTTATACATCATAATTCATCAAACATAATCTCATTAACATCATTTCATCAACAACTCAGTCGTACAACAATACAATAGTAACTCGTCAATCTTGCAACGTTGGCCATAGGCCTACAACATGATATTGCCTATAATTAATTAATCATCTAAGGCTTACTTCTAAATCACCAAACCTCTACATATTACTATTCTGTAATACTACATCATTATCATCATTAATCCTACGGTTACAAACCAAATAGTAATCTATAATCGTCTTCTCCTCATCATTTTTACAAAAATCAACATAGCGATCAACACAGGAACTAATTTGATTCCTAACTTAGATACTAGGATTATCCTTCCTATTCTTCATTTTAATCCTTAAGAATGAAATTAATTGCGTTAGATATTCAACGTTTTGAACGACACCTCAAACGGGGTCCAAAAACTCAAGTTACAGCATTTTCAAACTGATTCTGCCAAAAACCAGACAACATGGATCGACGCGTAATGCCTTGGGTCGACGCTTATTGGATTTAACATGCTACATGAGTCGACACATACTCTCTTGTATCGACTCATACTGAGTCTAAAACACTGCACATATCGATACATGCTCCTATGTATCGACTCATCCTGAGTCTAAAAGCCCTCATGTATCGATGCAGGACTCCTTCGTATCGATTCATCCTGAGTCTAAAGGCCTTCTTGTATCGACACATAACATTTGGGATCGACACATACTGCTCTGTCAAGGATATTTTTTGCGATTTCACTGCATTTTCACTACGGGTTCCGTACTTTAGGCCCTAAAAACATCCTCTAATCATAGATAATCATCAATTGTAATCATCCTATAATTCTACATCATTTATACAGCATTGGAGCATCATTATTCATCCTTAAATCATCGATTTTCATCATACAACAACATATATAATTCAATCATAAACCAAACAATATTTCACCTCTAACCCCACATACCAATTATCATAAACCCTATTATAGAGTCAGAACCCCACTCTTACCTTGGATTGAAGGTCGCTCTATAAGTTTTCCGGTTGATTCTCGTTCTGCCTCTTTTCCTCCTTTCCAACAGCTTTCACGTTCTTTTCTTCCAACCCTTATTTCTTCCTCTTACTGCTTCTTCTTTCTCGTTATTCTAACAATAATAAAATAGCCCTATTATTCTCAACATACCTTAATGGGCTTAAAACTACTACACCCCCTTTCCTACTACTTCTATCCTTTAAAACAAGCCCACATCAAATAATATTATCCTTCTAATATTATTTCACCACTTAATAAAATAAATAAATCCAACTAATCACAACACAACTTCAAAAATATTCCAAAAATAATTTAATTAAATA
The DNA here is from genome assembly GCA_948472305.1 of Vicia faba. NCBI lineage: Eukaryota > Viridiplantae > Streptophyta > Magnoliopsida > Fabales > Fabaceae > Vicia > Vicia faba. The sequence continues at coordinate 1,266,104,482 of OX451736.1, read as the reverse complement.
ATTAATTAAATTACGGGCCTTACAACTCTCCCCCACTTAGAATATTTTCGTCCTCGAAAATTTACCTTAATCAAACAATTCAGGGTAGGAGTCTCGCATCTTGCTCTCCAACTCCCAAGTCATGCTTCCTCCAGTAGCTCCTAGCCAAACCACTTTAACCAAAGCAATCTCCTTGCCCCTTAGAGTCTTAGTTTCACGATCCGCGATCCATACAGGCATCGTCTCCACCGTAAGATTATCCCGTACTTGCACATCGTCCATATGAATCACATGAGTTGGATCTAAAATATACTTCCGGAGTTGTGACACATGAAACACATCATGCAAATTCAAAAGATTAGGCGGTAAAGCCACTCTATAAGCAACATTCTCCACTCTCTCTGAAATCTGATAGGGTCCAATAAAACGAGAAGTGAGCTTATTAGACTTCAATGCTCGCCCAACACCAGTCACAGGCGTAACTCTCAAAAACACATGGTCACCCGCTTGAAATTCTAAATCTTTCCTTCACTTGTCATGATAACTCTTCTGCCTACTTTGGGAAGCTTTCATCTTTTCTCGAATCAACTTCACCTTCTTAGTAGTCTCACAAACAAGTTCAGGTCCAAGTACTACACTTTCACCATATTCATGCCAACATAAAGGAGTTCTACATCTTTGACCATACAACACTTCAAAAGGTGCCATCCCAATACTGGAATGGTAACTGTTATTATAAGTGAACTCTATCAACGGAATATAAGTATCCCACGAACCTCCCTGCTCAAGAACACATGCCCTTAATAAGTCTTCCAACGATTGAATAGTCCGTTCAGTCTGACCATTTGTCTGAGGATGATACGCTGAACTCAACCTCAACTTAGAACCCAACGCTTCTTGCAAACTCTTCCAAAAATCATAAGTAAATCTTGGATCTCTATCTGACACAATGCACAAGGGAACACCATCCAGCTTCACAATCACACTAGTGTAAAGCTCAACCAACTTCGACACTAGAAAACTGATGTTAATAGGAATAAAATGAATCGACTTTGTAAGCCTATCAACAATCACCCAAATTTAATCATACTTCAATCTTGAATGCCTCATACTTCTGAATAAGCGCAAGGGCCTTGGTTTCTTTGACTTGAATGTTACCTTCATGCGTCATTCTCAGAGAGTCAAACATGTTCTTTGTTGTCTCTCTGTTTGAGATTTTCTCATATTCTGAGTATGAGATAGAGCTGAGGAGTATTGTTCTGGCCTTGTGGTGGTTTCTGAAATCACGCTTTTGCTGGTCAGACATCATTTTTCTGTCTATCTTCTGACCACTTCCATCCACTAGGTGTGTGTATCCGTCAGTCACCATGTCCCACAGATCAACATCATGGGCCAGAAAAAAACTCTCAATTCTATTTTTCCAGTATACAAAGTTTTCTCCATCAAAGACTGGAGGTTTGCCACTGAATCTGTCCTTGTCTTCATGGTAGTCATTGTTGATGTTTTGGCTTGGTCCCACCATAGTGTTTTTTTAAGCTTGGATCTTGTACTGACACGGTTAAGTGTTTAAGATCAGAACCAGGCGCTCTGATGCCAATTGAGGAAGTGAAAAACACAAGAAGTGGGGGAAGGGGGGGGGGGGTGGGGGTTGAATTGAAAACTTGAAATCAAAAGCGCAATGACACAGTATTTTTATCCTGGTTCGTTTGATCTCAAACTACTCCAGTCCACCCGTCAAGGTGATTTCGCCTCTCTCCAACGAGGACTTAATTCACTAATCACAAAAGGATTACAATCACTACTTTAACAACTGTTAAAGTCTTCTTGAGTACAGACACAATCCGGTTAATCTCAAGGAACACTGTTTTAATCAAATAAACAAGAGTATTGTGTGTTGTTGTTTTTCGTTACAGAAACTGTTATCACAACTGTGATAATTTACACAAATTTAGAGCATGGTAGGATGATAAGTATGCTTGCAGCTTTTTGAATTCTCGTGAGTAGTATTGGAAAATCGTGAACAATTTGATCACTGAGCTTGTTTATATACGCAATGGATTCATGTTCATCATTAAGTGTGATAAATGCCATTAACTCGGTTTCCATTTGGAGAAGATCCTGTCTGAATGAAGCCGTTGTAATTGATGTTGTCTTGAATGAATAATAACGCTTCAAAATCTTTCGTCCTTGCCCGCTGTTGATGCTTCAGGACATTGATGACTTAGTTTATTATGCTCTTGTTCAGAATCAGAGTTTACTTCACTTAAGCGCAGGTTCTGGTCATCAATCTTCAGCGCAGATTTTGATTGCTTCAGCGTGTAGCTTCTATAGCTTATCTTCTGATGTTGCTTTGGTCAGAACTTCTGCATACAAAATAACATAATTTTTAGGGTGCATATTTGTTCTTTGTATTTGTTATCATCAAAACTCTAATCAAGGGTTGTAGAATCAAACTATGTTCTAACATAAACCGATCCAAATAAATATGAAAGATACAATTCATATATTCCATGAATACTCCCGGCACATTAGTAACACCGAAAGGCATCACCAAATACTCATAATGTCCATAACGTGTTCTGAAAGCCGTCTTCTGGATATCTTCATCCTTCACCTTAATCTGATGGTAACCCGACCTAAAATCAATCTTACTAAACACACGAGCATCCACCAATTGGTCCATCAAGTCATCTATTCTTTTGGAAGCAGATACTTGTTCTTAATTGTCACTTTATTCAACTGTCTATAATCAACACAAAGCCTCATACTTCCATCTTTCTTCTTTACTAACAACACTGGAGCTCCCCACGACGATAAACTTGGTCTTACAAACTTCTTTTCAAGTAACTCTTCCAATTGCTTCTTCAACTCTGACAATTCAGATGCATACATCCTATATGGTGCCATAGACACAGGTTTGGTACCAGGTACAAGATCAATAGAAAATTCAACTTCCCTCTCTGGCGGTACATCAGGAATTTCATCAGGAAAAACTTCAGGAAATTCACACCACCTGCAATTCCTCAATTATAGCTTGAGTCTCTACAGATAGTGATGCCATCAACGAGAACATTTGTGCTTCTTCTTGCATCAACTTCCTCAACTGTCTAGCAGACAACAGACTATCTTCCTCTTCTTCAGGAGTAGAAAACCTCACAGACTTGTCATAACAGTTAATATGAACATAGTTATGCTCTAACCAGTTCATACCCAAAATCACATCCAAACCTCTTAACGGTAAACAAAACAAATCAACAACAAAGTCTTTGTCGAAGATCGACAAGGGACCCTTTAAACACTCAAAAGAAGTAGTCATCGACCCCTTGGCTGTAGTATCGACGACCATTTCTCCATTCATAGAAGACAACATAAGACCCAATCTTTAAATATAATCAGCAGCAATAAAACAATGAGTAGCACCAATATCAATAATAGTAATTAAAGGAGTACTATTAATGAAACATATACCTCTGATAAGTATGTCCTCAACAGCTATCTGATCCTCAACCAAAGCGAACACATTACCACTTGTCTGAGCCCTCTTTGGTTTCTGACACTGACTGCCAATGTGCCCTTCTTCACTACAGTTGAAACAAATCACATCCTTAAGCTTGCACTCAGATACAACATGTTCATTCTTACCACAACGGAAACACCTCTTTACTTCAGCAGTACACACATTACTCTTATGCCGAGTTTTGCCATAAACAAACCACACCAGCAGGAGCATCTCCCCCACTGGTCCTCTAACCCTGAGAAACTTTTTGTTTACCTTTACCAGCTAGGGCATCATAAGGCTTACCACGATTATATTGGTGCTTACCCCTCTTCTCATTGATAATCTTGTAATGAGCATTATTATCCTCTTCATAAATCCTGCAACTATCAATCAAATCAGCAAAGACACATATTTTCTGGTATCCAACTGCCTTCTTGATCTCCGGGCACAACCTGTTCTCAAACTTGATACACTTCGAAAACTCAGCATCTGCCTCAGCGTAGTGCGGATAAAACTTAGCCAACTCAGCAAACTTTGCATCATACTCAACAACTGACATATTCCCTTGCTTTAGCTCAAGGAATTCAATCTCCTTCTTACCACGAACATCTTCAGGAAAGTACTTCCTTAGAAATTCCCTACAAAACACGGCCCAAGTGACATTTTCACCTACAGCCTCCAACCTCTGACAAGTCTTTAACCACCAGTCATCAGCCTCAACTGCTAGCATATGAGTTCCATAATGAAGCTTCTGCACTGGAGTGCAGTCCATCACACGGAAGATTCTCTCAATATCTTTCAACCAATCCAATGCTCCATCAGGATCATACTTTCCCTTGAATGTAGGCAGATTCTCTCTCTGGAAAGTCGCCAAGCTAAAAGATCCAGTTATCCCGTCAGCATTCGGCTGATTCTCCATCGCATGAACCATTGCTTCTAAAGCAACAGCAAGTGCAACATCATTCCTTCCAGCCATCTCAACTTATCACTACAACATACACAATGGTTAGAACTCAAATTAACAATACTCGGTTGTTAGACAACTATGACTCAACAACAAGGTCGGACCAACCAACCTTTGCTCTGATACCAACTTTGTAACACCCCAATTCAACCCGGCAATTACAATTGTAAATCAGAGTTATAATCATTCATGCAAATGAATCAGGATGCCACATATTCATCTTTCAAAACACATTGCATTCATCTTGGATACATAAGACTCTAAAACTTCGGATGAACTATCAGCATAGCAATTTAATCTCTTAATTCAACAATTTAAACATCTACACAGCGGAATTCATAATAACATATTTATCCATCGTTACAGCAACTTCAAAATAATGCATACTTAGTAACCAACAAATTAAAGTTCAACAACTGAAATAATCAACAATTAAAAGCAACAAGCGTTCATCCCCCCGAGTGTTACATATCAGAGCAATGACAGCGACTCAAACTATTGTAGGTATACAACCTTCACTCTCGACTACCTGCACATTACAAATATAAGGGAAACATTCAAACAGAAGGGGTGATATATCTAACAATATAATAAATCGTATGATAACTAATATATTAAATGAGATCACATAACATCACCACTTCTCATCTTATAATCAACAATAATTGCAACGGAAACCAACAATAATACACATTCACCGCATCAATTCACAACTTCTTTATGCAATCATACAATGCGACTTAATACTATGCAAATTCATGTGGTACCATTGGAGCAGAACTCTCATCTTAAAAATTTTCCAACAAATAGAGGCATCAACAAGGCATAAGCCTTCATCTTAATATTCGCCAATGCAACCATCTTAACGAGCATAAGCTCCATCTTGAAATGCAATGTATGCGACACAATCATGAATGTAATGACAACACCATAATTATCATCATCTCAACACAGCATCATCGTTGTCCAGAAGCCTATATCTTAATAGCTGCCAATTATTAGAGACGTCTCACATATTTCAATCAACATTATTCATCAACATCATTTATCATCGTAATTCATCAAACATCATTTATACATCATAATTTATCAAACATCATTTATACATCATAATTCATCAAACATAATCTCATTAAAATCATTTCATCCACAACTCAGTCGTACAACAATACAACAGTAACTCGTCAATCTCGCAACGTTGGCCATAGGCCTACAACATGATATTGCCTATAATTAATTAATCATCTAAGGCTTACTTCTAAATCACCAAACATCTACATATTGCTATTATGTACTACGACATCATTATCATCATTAATCCTACTGTTACAAACCAAACAGTAATCTATAATCATCTCCTTCTCGTCATTCTTTACAAAAATCAACATAGCAATCAACACGGGAACTAATTTGATACCTAACTTGGATACTAGGATTATCCCTCACATTCTTCATTTTAATCCTTAAGAATGAATTTCGTCACGTTATCTATTCAACGCTTCAAACGGCACCTCAAACGGAGTCTGAAAACTCAAGTTACAGCCTTTTCAAATTGATTCTGCCAAAAACCAGACAACATGGATCGACGCATAATGCCTTGGGTCGACGCTTACTTGATTTAACACGCTACATGAGTCGACGCATACTCTCTTGTATCGACTCATACTGAGTCTAAAACACTGCATGTATCGATACATGCTCCTACATATCGACTAATCCTGAGTCTAAAATCCCCCTTGTATCGACGCATGACTCTTTCATATCGACTCATCTTGAGTCTAAAGGCCTTCTTGTATCGACACATAACGTTTGGGATCGACACATACTGCTCTATCAAGGATATTTTCTGCGATTTCACTGTGTTTTCACTACGGGTTCCATACTTTAGGCCCTAAAAACATCCTCTAATCATAGATAATCATCAATTGTAATCATCCTATAATTCTACATCATTTATATGGCATTGGGGCATCATTATTCATTCTTAAATCATCTATTTTTATCATACAACAACACATATAATTCAATCATAAACCAAACAATATTTCACCTCTAACCCCACATACCAATTATCATAAACCCTATTATAGAGTCAGAACCCCACCCTTACCTTGGATTGAAGGTCGCTCTATAACTTTTCCGGTTGATTCTCGTTCTGCCTCTTTTCCTCCTTTCCAATAGCTTTCACGTTCTTTTATTCCAACCATTATTTATTCCTCTTACTTCTTCTTCTTTCTCCTTATTCTAAAAATAATAAAATAACCCTATTGTGATACGGTGGCCAGAACCGGGACTGTTTTAGGAATGTTGGTTTGCGTTTTGCGTTTGTGTTTGCAAAATGTCGCGGTAAGAAAGAGTCGCTGCCGACTTTTATTTTATCCAACAAGGAAAGGAAAAAAGTACAGACAAATTCCTTTTTCGAGATTTTCTGAGTACAGGGGGTAGATTATAGAAAGGGAAGGTATTAGCACCCTTTCTATCCGTAGTTTTCTATGGGCTCTTAGGTACTTGCTCATCATTTTAAAAATTGCTTATGTGTGTTTGTGTGATTTGAAAAGTTTTAGTTTTGACTTCAATTTAACTCTGCTTCTGTCTTCAAGAGTGTTACGAAGTGTTTTTGAAAACTTTGTTTAAAAAGGAGTGTAAGTGTGAAAAAGTTTATTTGAATTGAGCAAGTACTTAAGAACTAATCTACCTACTCGAAAAAAGAATTGTTCTATGTTCGTTTCCTTTAGACAGCGCTATCCCACTATTAGTGAGTAGGTAGCACCGTCGTCGGAGTTTTGAGGGTCAATTCGAAAGGGACGTACGGTCACTAAAGCAATGTTAGGACGTCTTAGTAGTAACCCTAATGTCTTAGATCAATTATTCGAGGCAACAATATCCGAGGCAACCATTCCGAGGCAACTTTTCCGAACGGGACTTTGGTCTTTGTTTAGACAAGAGAGCGACCACTAAAATATCATATACTCAATGACCGTTTACCGAAGGCAACCGAAGTGGGAGTATACCCTAGGAGTGTGCATGTGCGAGTGATTCAATTTCAAGTTTATTATCTTTGCACATTTAGGGTTAGCTAACCGTTTTAAAGTTAATCATACATTCTTGTCATGCACCCTAATTATTCATACATCTAACAGTTAATATTTTGCGGAATTTAAAGTGCGGAAAGTAAAACTACACTATTACAAGGCTTCGGGTATTTACATAGCCAAAAACAAACCCTTAAAAAAAACGATAAATGAAAGTAAAAGGTCCTAATTAATCTATTATAATTTGTGAGCAATTACATTAATATGGTAAAAACAAATAATAAAGCGCGAGCGAGAAAATTAAGAACGATAAGAAATTAGGGTTTTGACCCCTTCTAACCTAATTGGAAGAAAAAATTGCTTTTTGTTGTTTTTAAATATTTTTAAGAAAAAGAATTAGGTTTTTAAATTAAATACAAAATTAATTAATAATTAAATTAATTAAAGAAAATAATTAAATTTAACCTATTTTTATGCTTTTGGTTATTTTAAGAAAAAATAAATAGAATTAAGTTAGAAACAAAAACCATAATTGTTCTAATTAATTTTAATTTATTTACAAAATTATTAAAGTTACCTAAAATTAAATAACCTAATTCAATTATTTTTTGTATAAAAAATAAATATCTTAAATCTAATTGGATGAAAATATTTTTGTGATTTTTTTGATAAAAAAAGAAAATTAATTTGTGTTAGCAAAACAAATAAATAAATTAAATAAAACAAAATATAAAAAAGAAAAGAAAGAAGAAAACTAGGCCTGAAAGTAATTTTGGAGGGTGTGAATATCAAATCTGGGCCCAAAACAGGTTGGTCCATGTTGACTTCCATGCTCCCATGCTTTGTATTGACCAAGGCCTATGATGGTCCTTCATATGCTAGCCTTCAGATCTGGCTTCCAGGAGATCCAATGGTTTGGATGATGAGGATGTATGGTGGTCTTCACACACAAGCACGCGCCTGATTACTGAAAAGAAAATAATATGAAACAAATGGGGAGACCTAAGATTCGAACCCAGGACCCAAGGCATTTTCCACATGCACCAATGCCAGCTGCGCTGCGTGTTTAATTTGTACATAGAATAAAAAATAATCATAATATATAATAACGTGAAAAAAAGGCGCCAGAATTCAAATGGGCCAATACGGTTACGCGACGCCAGTCATCTTCTTCCTTTCTCCGTTGGTAAATACGTCTGTAGCTACTAACCCTGTGATTCTTAAAATCAAACACAAGCAAGATAAATAACATCTAAGGCCATGGATCGATTCGTCTTGACCTGCTGAGCACGATGGTGCCCTTCTTGAGGGCCAATTTTACCTGTGTAAAAAGATCCTAAAACGAAACATAAAACCCTTACAATGGCACATCTTGATACAGTCCATAAAAATGCAATTGAATGTTACAGATAGTTTGCAAATGTTCCAAGGATCAAGAATATAGGATTATTTCATGCTATAAGTGCCATAATCACACAATTCGATTTCAAAAATAAACCAAGGTCGTGGCTGACTTACAATGCGTTTTGGTGCTGGAAAAGACTTGTTCTTGATTAGTTTCGCTTGCTTGTGATCCCAGGAAGCGATTGGGATGGCTAGAAGGTCTTGAGAATGCCTAGAACTATGAATTCGACTCATCACTTTTTTGTGTTTTTTCAAGTTTGTTCTGACTTCTCACGCCTCTCTAACCTCTTCTTTAGGTCTGCAATTGTTCAATATATATCCATGATTGAATTAGGGTTGCAAACATGATCTCAATCTTCCTCCATTATAGATTTTGATTTGGATTTGATTCACTTGAAGATACTTCCAAAAATAGGCCAAATTCAATATTTTTGTGCACACCAAGGCTTTGCACGAATTCAATCACTTGCCAACTGGATATAAGACCTGAAACATGCACAATATCTTGAGATTTCAATGTTTTGGGTTTTCTATGATTTGTTTTGATTTAAATTGATTCAATTCAAATAAAAATCAAAATAAATAATAAAAATAAGATAATGACAAGTGGCAAGAGCTAGGGATCGTGGACCATGCTACCAACTTAAGACAAGTGCAAAAAGTTAGGCCCATTTAGCAAAAATTGCAATTTGAGGCATAGTTGACTTTTGACAATTTTACAAAAAGGGTCAACTTCACCAATGCATAAGTTCCTCAATTTTGACTCTTTGAAGGTGTTATTTGACTTTTTAGAAAGCTTGAGATGTCCTCTAAGCAACCCTTTTAGTCTCATCTCAATTTGGTATTCCATGTTCATGTATGAAGCTTTGACAAAAAAGGTGTTTTTGTTGACTTTTCAAAATGACCTATAATGTCAAAATTCATAACTTCTTGTGAGTGCATATTGTGAACTTGGGAGATGAATATGGATTGTAGTTAATTTCATCATATTCAAAATGAGATTTGGATGGGACATTTCTCATTAAGTATGAGAAAGTTATGCTTGGTCAAAGTTGAGTTGCCTTTTCCTGCAAAACCCTAATTTAGCAACTTTTGGTTCTTGATGAATTATGAGCAATCCTTGATGAATCATGATTAACCCTTAATAAAATGATCAATGAAACTTAAAAATGAGGATGTTGACCCAAAATCTTGAAGTTTTACTATATGTAGGCCACAGTTGACTTTTGCCCTAGCATAGTCGATTTTCAGGCCTTTGAGCAATTGATTGAGCAAACTTCCTCTGCAAGGCTTGAAACTTGACATGGATGATCTTGAGAACATATTAGGACAATGGTGAGCATTTGGGATCCCTTGGACTCAAGTATATTGATGCAACATGAAACCCTAATTTGAGGTAGACTGCCTTAGGAGAGAGCTTGTCTGGTCAACCCTTGGACTTCCTTGAGCAACTTGAGAATCTTTCTTGAAATGTTTTGAGAAATATGGGAGGGCAAATTTTGGGGTACAACACCTATTATTCTAAACATACCTTAATGGGCTTAAACCTACTACACTCCCCTTTCCTACTACTTCTATCCTTTAAAACAAGCCCACATCAAATAATATTATCCTTCTAATATTATTTCACCACTTAATATAATAAATAAATCCAACTAATCACAACACAACTTCATAAATATTCCAAAAATAATTTAATTAAATAATTAATTAAATTACAGGTGTTACATGGTGTGCGTATCACTGAACCCGAGGATACCACACCGAGGAATGCCAACAGCTAAAAATGGAAATTGAAAAGTTAATCTAAAGAGGAAAGTTATTATTTTATGTGACAGTTAATTTCGAGCAAGCCGGAAAACAAAGACCTCCCAATGGGAACGACACATCGGAGTGCCCTTCAAAGAAGAAAGGGAAGGCAATAGAGGAAGTTTGAGAACCGAGACTTACTCGGCACACCCTCAATACAATATCTGGAGGATTCACCGGAGGAGGCTCCATCAGCTCGGTCTAAAAGAGGTATATCCAAAATATAATGCATGTGGCTCATGCGGAATGGACATACAACGACAGAGTCCCCCAGGACGTTTCTCCTGGGAGGACGCAGAAGGAATCTTACGACATGAGAACGACCCCATGGTCATTAAAGTTCAGATCAGGGATTAGAGTATCAAACAGGTACTAATCGATCCCCGAAGCTCAGTCGACGTGATGTACTAGGAAGACTTCAAAGGCATGGACTTTGACCCGAAAGAGTTGATGCCCTTCAATGGAACCTTAGTCAGATTCTCCGACGAGCAGGTGCAGATGCTCGGACACCTTCTGGTCATGACCATATTCGGAACAAAGGAGAATGCCAAAGAAGTTAGAATAAGGTACTTGATCGTCAATGCAACATCTCCCTACAATATCATAATCGGTAGGCCATCATTCAACGCACTATAAGCAACACTATCAACCCTCTACCTCACTATGAAGTACCCTTTTAGCGAGGGCCAGGTAGGAATGATACGAGGAGACCAAGGCCTGGCAAGAAAGTGTTACAAAGATAGCCTAGAGCTGAAAAAGAAGGCTACAATGGTGGAAGAAATAGACGACCACAAAGTCAAAGTGGTCGATATTGACCCCTGGGAGGATCCCAGAGAAGATAGTATGGCTCCTTAAGAAGAAACTAAAGAAATTAAGATTGGTCTCCAACCTTCAGAAATCACCCACTTGGGAACTAACCTATCACCAGAGGAGGAAGCCGAGATTGTTGACATTCTGAAGAGAAATATCGACCTATTCGCCTGGAAATCGTCTGACATACCCAAAATCAACCCCAACATCATGTGTCATCACTTGGCACTTGATCCCGGGGTGAAACCAGTATCCCAACGAAAGAGAAAAGGCGGAGAAGAAAAGAGAAAAGCAATAGTCAAAGAGGTCGATAAACTGATGAAGGCTGGATTCATCTTAGAAATCCAATATCCCACCTGGCTATCCAATGTGGTTATGGTTGAGAAGAAAACCGGGAAGTGGAGAATGTGCGTAGACTTCACTGACCTCAATAAGGCGTGCCTAAAAGATCCGTCTCCACTACCTCACATTGACCAATTACTCGATGGAGCTTATGGGTCCAGGCTGCTAAGCTTCATGGATGCTTATTTCGGGTATAATGAAATATGTATGAACCCGACCGACGCATCAAAAACAGCATTCATGACAGACCGGAACAACTATTACTGCGAGGTTAAGCCGTTTGGCCTGAAGAACGTCGGGGCTACTTACCAGAGACTAATGGACATGGTATTTGCTCCACAAATTGGATGGAACATGGAATTTTATGTAGACGACATGGTAAACAAGACCTCCGAAGAACGGAAACACGTTTGGGACCTGGAAAAAAACGTTTGCAGCAGTTCAAAGTTATAACATCCGCTTGAATCCAGATAAATGCATATTTAGAGTTCAAGCGGGAAAGTTCCTTGGGTTTATGCTGACGAACCGGGGAATAGAAGCTAACCCAAAAAAATTCCATGTGTTGTACCCCAAAATTTTCCCTCCAATTTATCTCAATACATTCTCCTAGGGTTCTCAAATGCTCAAGGTTGCCCAAGAATTGATCAGACAAATTCTCCTCCTAAGCAATGGACTTACAAATAGGGTTTCAGTTTTCTCAAGGAAGATTGGGTTTCTAAGGCCTTAAGTGGATTTCATGGTTTCTTATATGTCTCAAGGAATGCTCATATCAAGTTTCAAGCCTTACATCAAAAGTTTGCTTAGTCAATTGCTCAAATTATTGAAAATCAACTATATTGGGTACAAAGTCAATTATGGTCAACATACAGTCAAACTTCAATATTTTTGGTCAACATCAAGATTTTGAAGTGATATTCATAATTTGATCAAGGGCTGATCATGATTCATAAAGGACACTCTCAAATCATCAAAATTCAAAGGTTGCCTGTAATACGGTGGGAGAATCGACTTGAGTGTTTTGCGTTTGATCGCAATTTTTGCGGATAGCAAGAGTCTCCATCAAATTTTCTTTTATCCAATAAAGGAAAGGGTGAAAAGAACATGAAATACCTTTTGAGATATTTTCTTTGAGTTCGGGGGGTAGGTTATGAAAATGTTAGGTGTTAGCACCCTTTTCATCTATAGTTATCTACAGGCTCTTAGTTGCTTGATCACTTTGAAATGCTTTGTTTGAAATGTGTTTGTGATTGTTTTTGAAAGTATTTTTGAAAAGTGCCTTCATTTAGGAGAACTTTGTAATGATTCTCGTCTCTATAAGAATGCATACAAAGTGTTGACTTTTGAAAATATTTCATTTGAAAGTGTTGGTGTGTTTGAAATGATGTTGTTTTGAAAATGGTTGTGGGGAAGCAACTAAGAGCGTTCTACCTACTCAAAAGCCTTAGTTATTTTCCTCCTCCATTAGATATGGCTATCTTACCATTGATTTGATAAGAAGCCATATCATTGGATGTGAAGGGACAAGTGTGGGTCATCGTATAGTCATAGAAGGCAACATTGTAGGATACCTTAGCAATTTGTCGTAAGGGTCTAAGATCGTTTTACAAAGGCAACATCGAAGGATCATCGAGGGACTACGATCTTGTATTTGAGGGTCATTGCTAAAGTATCCCACGTTCGATGGTGTTGTACCCTAGAATTTACCCTCTCACTTATCAAGAATTTGCTCACAAGATCTCCCTGGGCTCAAGACTACACTAGGGTTTGATCAGCTCAAGACACCTCCTTATGAACTGATGACCAAAATTAGGGTTTGCGTTTTCACAAGGATTTTTGAAATATCAATGCTTCATATGACTTTCATGGACCATTATGGACCCCTAAGATTATTCATATCAAGTTTCAAGCCTTGGATCACACTTTTGATCAGTCAATTGAACAATTGACCTAAAAATCAGCTGTATTAGGGAAAAAGTCAACCATGGCTAATTTACAGTCAAACTTCATAATTTTTGATCCACATCAACATTTTAGACTCACATGTATCATTTGATCAAGTTTGGACCATAATTCCTCAAGAAATTGGATCAAATCTCCAAAAGGGGCAAACTGGTCAAAATTAGGGTTTTGACTGGGAAAGGGAAATTTCTGATTTTTGACCTAGAAAATGGTAAATTGGTTTAAGGAATGATCTCAAGAATATAATTTCATCATTTTTACCTAATGACATGATTCAAAACATTGCAAATCCATTGGATTGAGAGATGAATTTTGCAGTCAACTGATCAAAAGTCAATTGTATACTGAAAAGTCAAACTTTGACTTTTTGGTCAAATTCAAGTGCCAAAGATCACAATTCATCAAAGCATGTAAAAATAGGAAAATTATTCATCAATAAATCAAGAAATCAAGATTTCATTTTGAAAAGTCAATTTTTCTAAACTTAGAAATTTTTCTAAGTGTTGAAAATTTCTTATTTTTTCATAACTTTGAGCAATTTTTTCATTATGATACAAGATGATTCAAAGGAAACTTCCAACATGAAAGTTGTAGATATCCATGAAATCTACAACTTTGTTTCACACAACTTCTTCTAAAAATGTTTGGATCTCAATTTATAATTTTGTGAATACATGCTCATGAACTAAAGAAGACTTAGTGAAATTTTGCCCTAGTTAGACAGATTTTTGACCTAACTTTATGGAAATTTTTCATATAGTTCCAAGGGGAATCTTCAAAAGCAATTCAAAGATGGGTTGTAGAGCACATTGCAAGATTTACAAAATATCCAAGAACTTCTTGAGATCATTCTTTATCAAGGAGAATCGAAGGCAAGAAGTTAGGGTTTTCAAACTTGAATTACAAGCCATTTTGTGAAGAACACTTGATCCAATCTTCAAGCATGATGTACAAATCTTGCTTTTTAGGCTTCAAACTTTCTAATCACTAAATAATTTAATGTTTACACAACTGATAGATCCATTGTCCAAGCATTTGAGCCATTATCCAAGTTGCATTTCCATTTTAGGAAGAAAGTCACCACTTCCATTTTGGAAAAGTGACTTTAATCACAATGTCAACTCTTCTTGAGCCCATACATTGTTGTTTCTGACTAAAAAACATTTAAAAGCAAGAAGCAACATATCTACAGCCTGTTAACCACCCTACAAATCCTTGTACTTCACATTGAAACCATGTTTGTCAACTTTGCTTCAAAATCAAGTAACCAAGCCATAACATGTGATTTCAATTTCTGAGTTGTTTCAAGCCTCAAAACCTCTTGCCTATAAGTACATACACTATTTGCAAGCTAACACACAAGCTTGAAGACCCTGAAACTCACTCAAACTCCCTCTAGCCAGAAATTGTCCCAAAACACCATTGTTGTGCAAGTTCTGACTTTACACACCAAACTCACATTTCCCTTGTGCATTTTTTGGCCTTTTAGTTTATAAAGCTTCCTTGCATCAAGAGTAACTCATACTTGTACCTGTTTCATTTCTGTAACACCATTTTCCCTGTCTTCCATAACCAAAAACATAATATCACAATTGGACTTCTCCAGACCATTCCAGCCATCCTCAGCTCAAGCCAGCCATTGCATTAGCTTCCTAGAGATCCAAGGAATCTAACCTGATCATCAGCACTTCCTGAAACAAGCTCATTTGAATTTCACGATTTCCAGTTTTGAGGTATTTTTCTTGAACTTCTATCTCATTACTTAGGCATAGTTAGGCTTGCATCTGTGAAGATAAAATATAGACCTCATTGCCACGAAGTTGTACATATCCATAGTTTGCATTTATATGGCCTGAGCTTAGAGAATTTTAGAGTTGAAGTTTCTGAAATTTTTAGGATTCAAATTAGGGCCAGAGAAATTCTCATTTATCTTTTACTTTTAGCTTTAGTCATTTACATGGTTAGATTCTTGAGGAAGAATGTCACAACTTTCATTTTGTCATCTTCCATTTTTGTTGAGAAATAAAGAAGTTACAGGTACACCGGCTGGAGGTTGAAGATGAAGTCATCAGGGCTTGATTTGCCTTACATATTTATGGTTTTGTTTATATAAACGGATGTATAGCCACCCCAGTGGTAAAGCGCGCACCTGTTCACCCCTTGGTCCTGGGTTCAAGCCCCAGCGTGACCATTTTTGCATTTTTTGACATTTTTTTGATTCTATTTGCAGGCGCTGGGCCCTTTGGGCCTGGCTTTTTCTTTTTGTTTTTGCTGACTAACACCCTGCCTACTTGTGGCACCCCCTGACCCATTTATTTTTATTTATTTATTTATTTCATTTTTTTTCTTTTAAATATATTTTCTAAAATGATAAAAAATCATAAAAAAATATAAAAATAGTAGATTTATGTTTTGACATAATTTAAATATTTTTCTCACATAAATTTTTTTTTATTCATTATACTTTATTTATCTTTACTAATTATCTTGTAAATTAAATTAAAATTAGGTTATTATTTATTTTCTTTTATACTTATTTAAATATATTTATTCTAATATAAAAAAGGCCAAAAATATTTTACAACACCATATATTATTTTCAAGACAAAAATCCAAAAATTACTTTTTCTTTAAACTTATTTTCTTTTAATCAAATAAATAGAATTAGGGTTTTTATTCAAAAAATATTTTCTTAACTAATTTGTTTTCTTAACAAATTTAAGTTAATTTTGATTAAATTATTTTTCTCTAATTAGGTTTAGGTTAAAACTTCTTTCATATAAAAATCAAAACAAAAAAATCATTTCTTTCCATTTGCATTTGTACTTTATATATTTCTCCAATTATTTGTACATATTCAATTTGGTTGTAATAGATTAATTAGGTTTATACTATTGCAATCCCCATTCACAATTGTATACCCCCACAAATGACGTAGTAGCGTAGTAACTTTAAATTTCACAATTTACCGCTTTTACATAACATGCTAGTAATTAGGGTTTGTATGGAAAGAATAAAATCAATCAAATAGAAAACCCTAATTCAAGACAAAATCAAGCATGAAAATAATACACTTGCACACAAGCACCCCTAGGGTTATCCCACTTGGTTGCCTTATACAAAATGACCATATTACGCATGTAAGGTATCTTGGCAAAAAACAAACAAATACAAGATCATAGTCCCTCAATGACGCTATCTAAGTTGCCTTACAAAAGTTCTTAGTCCCTTAAAAAGAATGCTAAGATGCCTTGCAACATTGCTAATCATGTCTATACGATGACCCACGCCCGTCCTGTTAACATCCAAAGATAGGATTGCTTACCAAATCAATGGAAAGACAACAATGTCAAAGGAATAGAAAATGAACAAGAACGACATTTGAGTAGGTAGATTGCTCCTAATTACTTGCTCCATTTCAAACAAACATCCTTGCTATTTTTAAAACAAACACCTACACATTTCAAAACATCTTACAAACTTGAAAACATTTTCAAAAGATCAAACATCTTTGTATACATTCTTACAAACAAGAATCATTACAAAGATTGCCTAAAAAATGGCCTCTTTACAAAATACTTTCAAAAACCACACAAAGCACAATTTCAAACAAAAGCAAGTGATCTAGCAAGTAACTAAGAGCCCATGGAAAACCATGGATGAAAGGGGTGCTAATACCTTCCCTTTTCCTAATCTACCCCCTGAACTCAAGAAATAATCTCAAAGGTCTTTCTTGTGCTTTATCACCTTTCCTTTTTGGATAAAAGAAAAGTCGGTGGCGACTTTTGCTAACCGCAACATTTGCGATCGAACGCAAAACCCTCAATTCAATTATCCCACCGCATCACAGAACTGGTGACTCTTCTAGGGAATATTCTAAAAGTGGGGTTACCTTAGGGATAGATCACATTTACTTGCTTACATTGTTTGACTTGTATGCTTTACATTATGGTTCTTTGTTTGGGTTTGAATCCTCTACTCAGATTTGGGATACATTATAGGTAAGTAGCAATACGTTGTGGAAACTGTGCAGGGTATACCGACATGGTCTAAGAAATAGCTATGTTAATGCGACATATTTGTGGGTACCGGTAGCCTTTGAGTTAATCAAAGAGAATATGGGGCCGTTGAGTGATGTCATAAAGCACTAATGAACTTTTAGAACCTTTACTTGACCAACTTGGCCTTTAGGATGTAGTGAGATGACCGGCTTTGGTGCAGTTCGAAGTTGGTAGATACTCGATACTACACTCATTGAGGTTTGGTTTCTTGGGATATTTCGGTCGCCATTAAAGAGGCTTGTGCTGAAATAATGACCAAGGAAACAAACCAGTGATATTGAGCTCCTTAGAACCCGGTTACTATTACTAGGACAGGTTTAAGCCAACTAAACTTCAAGAGGGTACTTACCTATAAAACTCCATGCAAGCCTAAACCTAAGGATTTGTTTGTTTTGTTTGTATATGCATACTTGTACATAACATCATGAACATCATATACATCCACTAACCATTTCAAGGATTTTGGGGTTCATCTTTGTTCTTGTTTTGTAGGATATGGATTCACTTCGCAGGAAAACTATTCAAGTCAACCTTGTGAGGATCCCTCCATAACTTAAGGAGCTAGCTTCGAGGATTCCTGAAAACTCTCCATTTACCGAGAGACATGGTCGCCTACTCAACTTGGTCACCTCTAACACAGATGAGGACATGATGAAGGTGCTTTTTCAGTTCTTTGATCCTTTACACCATTGCTTCACATTTCCCGACTATCAACTTGTGCCCACTTTAGAAGAATTCTCCCAACTCTTGAGGATTACCATTCTCAATCAACTACCTTTCAACGGTACGGAAAGAGACCCAAAGCTAGAAGAGAATGCTCAAGCTCTACACTTGCACTCATCTGATATCACAACTCATTGGGAAACAAGGAGTGGTGTCAAAGGTTTCCTAGCAAAGTTCTTGTTTGAGAAAGCCCAAAGCTGTTGGAATTCCTTAGACTTGCAAGCCTTTGAGGAAATTGTGGCTCTCCTCATCTATTGGATGGTGTTGTTTCCAAATCCTGACCAACTCATAGATGTCAATGCCATCAAAATCATCATATCCCGCAATCCGGTGCCTACATTGCTAGGAGATATCCTACACTATTTTCACACTCGCACAATGAGGAAAAGAGGTGTTCTTATATGTTGCACTCCTCTCTTGGCAAGGTGGTTTATTTCTCATCTTCCCCAATCTGTATTAAAGAATGAGCAAGGTTCAAGGTGGTCATAAAGGTTGATGACGCTCAAACATTCAGACATTCATTGATGCTCCAGATCCAAAGGGAATGTTATCATTGTCGACCGTTATGGAGAATTCCCTAATGTCCCTATACTTGGCTATGCCCGAAGATAGTTTGGTTATGCCCGAAGGGATGGCCCGCATGAGATGCTGATCCAAGGTTTGGTATTTGACTACGACAACGACGATCAAGGTCTTCGCCAGAGATTTATCCGAGCTTGGAGGATGTTAAATAAGGTGGATAACAAGACTTTGGGGCATAAAAATTCCATCCCAATTGAGCCTTACCTCAAATGGGTACGAACTCGTGCTTAGAGTCTTATGATGCCTTACCTCTCCATTCTCCCGGTAATCATTGAGCCTGACATGGAAGGAGATGTTTCATACACTATCCTACATCCTGACATGCCCACCTCTGTTGAAGACCTACAAAGAGATTGGATACAACTCAAGGGGGAGCGAGGTACTTTTGAAGCCCAATTCTACGCAAGCGAGAAGAAGGTTTTGGAACTCACTAGGATACTTTATGGGGAGCAGATTCTCAATGCCTACATCGCGCCAAAGAGGATGTGCACTACCTTTTTATCTTAGAGCTTTTGTATTTCCTTATAAGCCTAAGAGGCATTGATGTACTCAAGCTTTAACTTATTAATATAACATGTGTTTCCTTTTTGTCTAAAACAAATTTGAATCTTTGAAATCCTTGAAATCATTACATATGCATATACCATTCATCATAATATAAGCAGATCTTTTGCAACAAGTCTCCTCATCTCTCTACTGTTTATTTCAGTAAGATGGATCTCGAGCAAACAGTGAAGGACCTCTAAGCTCAGAATACACAGTTTCAACAGTTGCTCTTGACCCTGGCCAAAGGACAAGAAGAATTGAAGACTTTGCTAGCTAAGGAGAGGAAAAAGAAAACAAAAAAGGTAACTAGAACCTTAACATGGGAAGAAGATTTCATGGGAAGACAAGAAGGACCTTAGACTTTGCAACAACATCTGGTGAAAGAGACAACCAAGATGGGAAAGGCAAGGAAACAGTTGTCCCATCAGAATCAGAAGAGGAAGAGGAAGAAGAAGACTATTCTGAAGAGCAATACCCTCCAGCTGATGACAAGTATAAACATATCGAAGAGCGGTTGAGTGCGATGGAAATCTAAAAAGTGCCTGGTTTGGACTTTGAGGATTTGGGGTTAGTGTCGGGGATTGTTATTCCCATGAAATTCAAAGCACCCATGTTCGCCAAGTATGACGGAGTCTCATGCCTTAAAATGCATCTCCGATCCTATGTGAGGAAAATCTAACCCCATAGCACTGACAAAGACTTATGGGTACATTTCTTCCAAGACAGTCTGTCTGGAACTCAACTTGACTGGTTTTACCAACTAGAAAGAGCCAACGTTCATAATTGGGAAGATCTTGCTGCATCCTTCTACAAACAATACCAATATAATGCTGATCTTGCGCCTACCGGTACTCAACTCTAGAGTATGGCCATGGTTTCAAATGAAGGCTTCAAGGATTATGCGTAAAAATGGAGAGACTTGGCTAGAAGAGTTCAACCCCCTTTATCTGAGAGAGAGTTAGTAGACATGTTCTTGGGTACCTTGTTTGGTCCCTTCTTCAATCATTTAATTGGAAGTTCATCTGCAGGCTTTACTGAACTAATATTGGCTGGAGAAAGGTTAGAAGCTGGTATAAAGAGTGGAAAGACTCAGAAAGATACATCTTCTTCTGCAGCTGTAAGGAAGCCTTTCATCAGAAAGAAAGAGGTGGTTGTTGTATATCTGCAAAGAAACCAAGATAGGGCCGAATGCCGACCAATGGTGGGGGCTATTATGATTCTTAAGCCCGCGCCTGATCAGCAAAGAAACAATCAACCGAGGATGGAAAGACCAGTCAGGCAGTCCACCAGAAATAACATGACCCTATCTCAGGTATTACCGCATCTACTAAGATCCAATTTAGTGACCTTGAAAGAAGCTCCAAAAAACCCCAACACAACATCTCCTCACTATCATCCTAATGCCTGTTGCGCATATCACTCTGAAAGTCCCGGCCATGACACTAATAATTGTTGGGCTCTAAAGAACAAAATGCATGACCTTATTGAAGCAAAAGAGATTGAATTCGATGCGCCCGAAAAGCCAAATGTCATTTCTGCCCCTATGCCCAGACTTGGCTATAATACCAATGCCATTAAAGGAGAATTGTTTGTTACTTCAGTTGATGAACTTATGACTATTAAAATGAACTTGTTGAATATCGGTGTGTTCTTGGGCTGTGATGAAGTTTTCCATTTCTGTTTGTCCTCACCAACCAGTTGTCCTTTGTTGAAAGCAGGCGTTCGGTACCTAATAGATAACAAAGAAATTTTATTCGAGAAGACTTATGTTCTACCTGTTCCTTTTAAAGATGTTTCTATCATTACCATTTCCTCCAATAGTTTCAGGGTCTCCACCAAAAGACCCGTTAGAATTACATCAGTTCCAAAAGCAACTCCTTTAATAATTACAATGCCTGGACCAGTCCCATATTCGTCAGACAAGACCGTACCATGGAATTATGGAAGGGATGTCTACTACCATGGTATCAAGCAGGATTGGCCAACCGCCGAAGATTCAAGTCCTGAGAAAGTGGATTCCCACGTCAGTAATATTGCAGGGACTAGTAAGATTACCTGAAGTGGTAGGATCTTCTCTCTAGAAATTTCTCCCCCAAAGGCTGTTTCTGGACTCGTAATTATTCTTGTTGTTGTTGCCCCTCCGAAGGTTATTCTCGATCCTACAATCATCTCCACCAATACTCCAACTGACAAAGTTGTTACAACCCCTAATATCATTCCTACTGACACTCTTGTTGCTGAGTTAACCAAAACTCAAGGAAAAAGTATTCTGATTGAGCCTGTCCAGACGAAGGCTCAGTCATTGGCTATCCCTGAGACCTCCTGGAAAGAGATGGAGGAAATTATGAAGATGATTAAAAGAAGCGACTATGATGTAGTTGGACAACTGGGGAAAACTCCCTCTAAAATTTCCATGTTGGCATTACTACTATGTTCCGAGGCGCATGCAAAAGCCTTGGTAAAATTCCTGAAAACTGCCCAGGTACCCCAAGAGACATCTGCCGATCAGTTTCAAGACTACGTAGCCAGCTTGACTGCAGATAATGGTCTAGGTTTTTTGGATGCTGATTTAACGCCAAGAGGAAGGAAGCATAATGAGGCATTGCATGTCTCAGTTGAATGTAGGGGCACAATCTTGGCCCATGTTTTGGTAGACACTGGCTCATCTCTGAATGTATTGCCTAAAAAAGCTCTTGATAGGCTTGACTTTGATGGATTGACATTGAAGCCAAGTAACATAGTAGTAAGGGCTTTTGACGGCTCGAAAAGGATGGTACATGGGGAGGTAGACATTCCCATAAAATTTAGAACACAAACTTTTGATTCAACTCTTTACGTAATGGATATCCGTCCCTCATATTATTGCTTGCTAGGCCGACCATGGATTCACAATGTTGGTGCTGTCACTTCTACGTTGCACCAAATGCTGAAATATCTGATTCAAGGGAAGATTATCACCGTTCATGGAGAAGAAAAGTATATGATCAGCCATCTCAATTCCTCCAGATATGTGGAATTAGATGGTGAATTTATTGAAACTCCATTCCAACACTTTGAAGAAGTCCCGCAAGATGTGGCAGTAACCAAGGTTGTTCCCAAGATTACAAGGCCTCCACTCCGGATGTCATCTCTAAAGGATGCCAAAGAAGTGGTAGAAGAAGGTGAGTGCACTATCTGGGGACAACTCCCAGATATCCCATATAAGTCTGACAAGTTTGGCCTGGGTTTAGCTTCAAGTGCTCAGAAGGTTGTACGCCGCACTCGCGCCGGAGGACCACCCCTGAAGATCAGCCACTGCAAGGTCAACGTCGTAGAAGATGATGAAGATAGCTATGACATGGAGGATTGGATATTCCCGACTGTCAGTGGAGGGCTCAACAACTGGGAGGCTAGAGATTTTTTCCCGATCACTTTTATCCCACAGTAATTTGTCAGTACATTTTGTTGGATCTGTAATATTAAAAAAATTTGCACTCTTAAAACCTTGTGTATTACCCGAGGCACAATGGTCCATTTGTAAGGGTTATTATCTCATTTTCATATGACATCAATGAATCATGGACGTTTTCGCATACAAACTTTTGTGCTCATTGTTTTTCTTTTTACATTTTCATTTCTTTCAAAGATAGCTATACCCTTACACACACTCACACTCACAATGCAGGTATACATCCATTCGGGATCCCATGGGTAACGATACTGCTATGGCCTTTTGTGACTATGAAAATCTAATCTACCAGGCCGAAGACGAAGGTGAGGAAGATTATGAAGTACTAGGGGAACTTGCCAGACTACCACAACAAGAAGAGAGAACCATTCAACCTCACGAGGAGCCCGTGGATACAATCAACCTAGGTACCGAAGAACACAAAAAAGAGGTCAAGATGGGTGCCAATCTGGAACCTAGTATCAAGGAGCGTTTGATTCAGTTGTTGCACGATTATGTCGAAGTCTTTGCCTGGTCGTATGAAGACATGCCAGGACTTGATGCAGATATTGTGGTACATCGTCTGCCTACAAGAGAGGATTGTCCGCCAGTAAAGCAAAAGATTTGCCGCATGAGGCTGGATATGTCAAAAAAGATTAAAGCAGAAGTCATGAAGCAATTCAACGCTGGATTCTTGGCTATCACCTCTTATCCCCAATGGGCTGCCAATGTTGTTCCAGTGCCCAAAAAGGATGGCAAGGTGCGAATGTGTGTGGACTACAGAGATTTGAATAGGGCAAGCCCTAAGGATGATTTTCCACTCCCTCACATTGATATTCTAGTTGACAATAAGTCACAACATAAAGTGTTTTCCTTCATGGATGGATTCTCAGGTTACAACCAAATCAAAATGGCACCTGAGGACATGGAGAAAACAACCTTTGTCACGCAGTGGGGCACTTTCTGCTATAAGGTGATGCCATTTGGACTGAAGAATGTTGGGGAAACCTATCAACGTGCCATGGTAGATCTATTTCATGACATGATACACCACTAAATAGAGGTCTATATGGACGACATGATAGCCAGATCTCAAACAGAAGAAGAGCATCTTGATCACTTACAAAAACTGTTTGAGAGACTGAAGAAGTACAAGCTGAGGTTGAATCCAAACAAGTGCACATTTGGGGTACGGTCCGGTAAACTCCTAGGCTTTGTCGTTAGCAACAAAGGTATTGAAGTCGATCCTTCCAAGGTTAAAGCAATACAAGAGATGCATGCTCCTCATACTGAGAAGGAAGTCAGAGGGTTCTTGGGACGTTTGAACTACATTTCCAGATTCATCTCTCACCTAACAGCTACTTGTGAACCAATCTTCAAATTGTTGAAGAAAGATCAAGTAGTCAAATGGAATGATGAGTGCCAAGTTGCTTTTGACAAAATCAAAGAATACTTACAAGAGCCTCATGTGTTAATGCCACCAGTCGAGGGAAGACCATTGATCATGTATCTGACTGTTTTAGAAAACTCAATGGTGTGTGTATTGGGGCAGCATGACGAGTCTGGCCGAAAAGAGTGTGCTATTTATTAACTGAGCAAAAAGTTTACCGACTGTGAAACCAAATATTCACTGCTCGAGAAAACTTGTTACGCTCTGGCATGGGCTGCTCGCTGGCTAAGACAGTATATGCTGACTCATACTACTTTGTTGATATCTAAAATGGATCCGATAAAATACATCTTCGAGAAACCTACTCTCTTCAGGAGAATAGCGAGATGGCAGATGATCCTGACAGAATATGACATACAGTATACTACCCAGAAAGCTATAAATGGCAGTGTACTAGCTGATCACCTTTCTCACCAAGTTGTAGAAGACTACCAATCCATGACATTCAAATTTCCAAATGAAGACATCATGACGGTTAATAATTGTGAAGTATTCAGGCCATATGAAGGACCTGAACAAGGATCCCGATGGACCCTGTTCTTTGATGGGGCATCCAATGCACTTGGAAATGGTATCAGTGATGTACTCATATCTCTGGAAGGATTTCATACTCCCTTTACCGCAAGACTCTACTTCAATTGTACAAACAACATGGCGGAATACAAAGCATGCATCTTTGGTCTCAGAGCTTCCATAGACTTAGGGATCAAATCTTTGAGTATATTTAGATATTCAGCTTTGGTTATCAGTCAGATCAAAGGGGAATGGGACACCAAACACCCTAAACTTATCCCTTATAAAGAACATGTTTTGACATTGTTACCACATTTTGAGAAGATTACCTTCGAACATTTCTCGCGAGAAGAAAATCAGTTAGCAGACGCTCTAGCCACAATGTCATCTATGTTTAAACTTAATTGGGATAACGAGGCTCCCCAGATCACCATCGAACAAATGAAAGAACCAGCACATTGTCACGAGATTAATACTGAAGAAGTAGTGGACCAACCTTGGTTTCACGAAGTTAAGAAGTATCTCGAGGCTCAAGAATATCCAGAAGGAGCTTCAGTCAATGATAAGAAGTTCTTAAGGAGATTCTCTTCTAAATTCTTCCTTAGTAATGGCATCCTGTACAAATGCAATTATGACTCTGTGTTAGTTCAGTGTGTAGATAAGGTTGAAGTTGAAAGGATCATGGCCGAATTGCATGAAGGCACTTTTTGAACCCATTCTAGTGGGCATACGATGGAAAATAAAATCCTACGGGCAGACTATTACTGGTCTACCATGGAAGCATATTTCTATCAACACTCTCGAACTTGTCATAAGTGTCAGATTTATGCTGACAAGGTGCACGTACCTCCGGTTCCTCTGAATGTCTTGACAGCTCCTTGGCCTTTTGCTATGTGGGGGATTGATATGATTGGGGAAATCAAGCCAACAGCCTCTAATGGTCACCGCTTCATCTTAGTGGCCATTGATTATTTTACAAAGTGGGTGGAGGCAGCTTCCTTCGCTTCCGTTACCAAGAATGTTGTTGCCCGTTTCATCAAGCAGAATCTCATCTGTCGTTATGGTATCCCGGAGAGGATCATTATAGACAATGGTATGAATCTCAACAACACTATGATCACCTCCTTGTGCGAACAATTCAAGATTCAGCATCACAATTCTTCTCCTTACCGGCCAAAGATGAATGGTGTTGTCGAAGCCGCAAATAAGAACATTAAAAATATCATACAGAAAATGACAGTCACATACAAAGACTGGCATGAGATGTTACCATTCGCTCTCCACGGGTATCGTACCACAACTCTCACATCAACCGGGGAAACACCCTATTCTCTGGTTTACATCATGGAATCCGTCTTGCCTATTGAGGTTCAGATCCCCTCTCTGAGGATTATGAAGGATGCAGGTCTGAATGAAGACGATTGGATCCAGACTCGACTTGATCAATTGAACTTAATTGATGAGAAAAGACTTATTGTTGTTTTCCATGGTCAAATGTATCAAAAACGGATGATCAAGGCTTTCAACAAAAAGGTCAGACGCCAAGCGTATCAAGTTGGAGATCTGGTGATCAAACGCATCATACTGCCATAAGGTGATCCTAGGGGCAAATGGACTTCTACCTATGAAGGACCATTTGTAATAAAAAACATTTTCTCTGATGGGGCAATGATCTTGACCACCATGGACGGTGACGACCTGCCGCATCCTGCAAACACGGACATAGTCAAAAGATACTATGCATAAGAGACCCGCTAGGTTGACATACCTAAGCAAAACAAGGGCATCCCAGTGAACCAAAAGGTTTGGGCAAAAATTAGGGATAAAACAAAAAAATCTGTACACCCGGCAAGTTGAAAACCCGAAAGGGCGATTTGGGCAAAAAAGGGTTTCCCGGTGGACAAAAAACCCAAAAGGGCGGTCTAGGTAAAAGTTAGGGAATTAAAAGCGTATGACTATGTCTCGCTGGATCACCTTACGGACAACCATTGGCTTCAACTGACAAACTCAGAGGTTCTGATCAATTCAATCATCTTTGGACGAGGCAACAAATAGACAAGATACTCAGAGATACAAAGGCTATAGAAGAATGGGAACCCCATGGGATTATTACACATAGCTATCTTTTCTTTGTATTAAAATCTTCATTTTTTACGACGGCATTCTCTTACTAGAATGTTTGTCTCACTGTACAAAAATATTTACTCAAGGTAAATGCAAAGATATTCCTTTGAAAGTACAAAACTATCTGTTTTTCTTTTACTCTTGTGTTTTTTTTTTACAAAAACGTCCAATGGTTCATTGTTGAACATATGCATTTGAACATAATTACTGTTTACAAATAAACAAAGTAAAAGAAAATTGCTAATGGCTTTAAGAGGTAGGGAAATCTCTCTAAGCTATTTCCATAAATCCCCCACATTTTGCAGTTTAATTCCCAGCGGAACAAACTTCCAATTATCAATCCTCAGTAGAAGTCGTCAAAATTCTCAGGATTCCCCAATAGGATTTTACAAGCAGTACATGGCATTTCCTTTACAACATGGTTTATTTCTCTAAACAGAAATTCGTCAGCACTTAGACTTCCGAACATGAAGGCTTATACTCCATATCATCAGCAACAGTTAGGGATTTATTTTCCCCAATCCAACAGCGGTGCAACAAACTAGCTCACATACACATACATTGCATCCATATATCATAAACATTGATAACACAAAATCATTATATCATACATTTCATACAACATGACTTTGCATTTTAGCTAACATGTCACCCTTTTCAGGATAAGGTTAACAACTACCATTAACAATGTTTAAAGTTTTCAGATACAGTTCAGATACGCTCCAGACACGGATGCCATCCTGATACTCATTCAGATTCAACTTTCAGATACAGTTCAGATACGCTCCAGACATGAATGTCATTCTGATAGTCATTCAGATTCAAGTTTCAGATACATTTCAGATACACTCCAGACACGGATGCCATTCTGATACTCATTCAAGTGCAACTTTCAGATACAGTTCAGATACGCTCCAGACACGGATGCCATCCTGATACTCATTTAGATTCAACTTTCAGATACAGTTCAGATACGCTTCATACACGGATGCCATTCTAATACTCATTCAGATTCAACTTTCAGATACAGTTCAGATACGCTCCAGACACGGATGCCATTCTGATACTCGTTAAGTTTTAACTCTCAGATATAGTTCATATACGCTCTAGACACGGATGCCATTGTGATAATCATCTCCCAGATACATTTCATATACG
Organism: Vicia faba; assembly: GCA_948472305.1. Lineage (NCBI taxonomy): Eukaryota > Viridiplantae > Streptophyta > Magnoliopsida > Fabales > Fabaceae > Vicia > Vicia faba. The sequence continues at coordinate 1,266,076,100 of OX451736.1, read as the reverse complement.
CTCCAGACATGGACGCCATTCTGATACTCATTCAGATTCTCTTTCAGATTCAATACAACAATCATTTTTAGATGGCATCTACAAGCCCATCTCCAACAACTTTCCATCATCTCTTCAAATGGAATCTTTTAAGTCCATTCCCTCAACCATCACATCACCGAGTGTAAATTTTTGGGTACTCAAGTGTCCAATCATCTTCCACCTTCGAGTCACGAATGGCAAAACTCGACAATCTAACTCTTCAGGATTAATAAGATTGAACAGGGACAGTTGTTGTACCCTAAAATTTTCCCTCTCACTTATCAAGAATTTGCTCACAAGATCTCCTTGGGCTCAAGACTGCACTAGGGTTTGATCAGCTCAAGACACCTCCTTATGCACTGATGACCAAAATTAGGGTTTGAGTTTGCACAAGGATTTTTGAACTATCAATTCTTCATATGACTTTCATAAACCATTATGTACCCCTAATATTATTCATGTCAAGTTTCAAGTCTTGGATCACACTTTTGATCAGTCAATTGAACAGTTGACCTAAAAATCAGTTGTATTGGGGAAAAGTCAACCATGGCCAATTTACATTTAAACTTCATAATTTTTTATCCACATCAACATTTTAGACTCATATGTATCATTTGATCAAGTTTATACCACAATTCCTCAAGAAATTTGATCAAATCTCCAAAAGGGGCAAAATGGTCAAAATTAGGGTTTTGACTGGGAAAGGGCAATTTTTGATTTTTGACCTAGATAATGGTCAATTGGTTTAAGGAATGATCTCAAGGGTACAATCGCATCATTTTTACCTAATGACATGATTCAAAACATTGCAAATCCATTGGATTGACAGATGAATTTTGCAGTCAACTGATCAAAAGTCAACTGTATACTGAAAAGTCAAACTTTGACTTTTTGGTCAAATTCAAGTGCCAAAGATCACAATTCATCAAAACATGTCGAAATAGGAAACTTATTCATCAAGAAATCAAGAAATCAAGATTTCATTTTGAAAAGTCAAAATTTATAAACTTAGAAATTTTTCTAAGTGTTGAAAATTTCTTATTTTTTCATATCTTTGAGCAATTTTCCATTATGATACAAGATGATTCAAAGGAAACTTCTAACTTGAAAGTTGTAGATATCCATGAAATCTACAACTTTGTTTCACACAACTTCTCCTTAAATTTTTTGGATCTCAAGTTATAATTTTGTGAATACATGCTCATGAACTAAAAAAGACAGTGAAATTTTGCCCTAGTTAGGCAGATTTTTGACCTAACTTCATGGAAATTTTTCACATAGTTCCAAGGGGAATATTTAAAATCAATTCAAATATGAGTAGTAGATCACATTGTAAGATTTCCAAAATATCCAAGAACTCCTTGAGATCATTCTTGAGCAAGGAGAATCAAAGGCAAGAAGTTAGGGTTTTCAAACTTGAATTACAAGCCATTTTGTGAAGAACACTTGATCCAATCTACAAGCATGTTGTACAAATCTTGCTTTACAGGCTTCAAACTTTCTAATCACTCAATAATTTAATGCTTACACAACATATAGACCATTGTCCAAGAATTTGAGCCATTATCCAAGTTGCATTTCCATTTTGGGAAGAAAGTCACCACTTCCATTTTGGAAAAGTGACTTTAATCATAATGTCAACTCTTCTTGAGCCCATACATGGTTGTTTCTGACTCAAAAACATTTAAAAGCAAAAAGAAACATATCTATAGCCTTCTAACAACCCTACAAATCCATGTACTTCACATTGAAACCATGTTTGTCAACTTTGCTTTAAAATCAAGTAACCAAGCCATAACATGTGATTTCAATTTATGAGTTGTTTCAAGCCTCAAAACCTCTTGCCTATAAGTACATACACTATTTGCAAGCTAACACACGAGATTGAAGATCCTGAAACTCACTCAAACTCCCTCTAGCCTGAAATTGTCCCAAAACACCATTGTTGTGCAAGTTGTGACTTTACATACCAAACTCACATTTCCCTCGTGCGTTTTTTGGCCTTTTAGTTTCTAAAGCTTCCTTGCATCAAGAGTAACTCATCCCTGTACCTGTTTCACTTCTGTAACACCATTTTCCTTGTCTTCCATAACCAAAAACATAGCATCACAATTGGACTTTTCTAGACCATTCCAGCCATCCTCAGCTCAAGCCAGCCATTGCATTAGCTTCCTAGAGGTCCAAGGGAGCTAACTTGATCATCAACACTGCCTGAAACAAGCTCATTTGCATTTCACGATTTCCAGTTTTGAGGTATTTTTCTTGAACTTCTATCTCATTACTTAGGCATTGTTAGGCTTGCATTTGTGAAGATAAAATGTAGACCTCATTGCCACAAAGCTGTACATATCCATAGTTTGCATTTATATGGCATGAGCTTAGGGAATTTTAGATTTGAAGTTTCTGAAATTTTTAGGGTTCAAATTAGGGCCAGAGAAATTCTAATTTATCTTTGAATTTTAGCTTTAGTTATTTACATGGTTATATTTGTGAGGAAGAATGCCACAACTTTCATTTTGTCATCTTCCATTTTTGTTGAGAAATAAAGAAGTTACAGGTACACCGGCTGGAGGTTGAAGGTGAAATCATCAGGGCTTGATTGCCTTACATGTTTATGGTTTTGTTTATATAAACGGATGTATAGCCACCCCAGTGGTAAAGCGCGCGCCTGTTCACCCCTTGGTCTTGGGTTCAAGCCTCAGCGTGACCATTTTTACATTTTTGCATTTTTTGACATTTTTTTGATTCTGTTTGCAGGCGCTGGGCCCTTTGGGCCTGGATTTTTCTTTTTGTTTTGGCTGACTAACACCCTGCCTACTTGTGGCACCCCCTGGCCTATTTATTTTTAATTATTTATTTATTTCATTTTTTTCTTTTAAATATATTTTCTAAAATAATAAAAAATCATAAAAAATATAAAAATAGTAGATTTATGTTTTGACATAATTTAAATATTTTTCCCACATAAAAAATTATTTTTATTCATTATACTTTATTTATCTTTACTAATTATCTTGTAAATTAAATTAAAACTAGGTTATTATTTATTTTCTTTTATACTTATTTAAATATATTTATTTTAATATAAAAAAGGCCAAAAATATTTTACTACACCATATATTACTTTCTAGACAAAAATACAAAAAATACTTTTTCTTTAAACTTATTTTCTTTTAATCAACTAAATAGAATTAGGGTTTTTATTCAAAAAATCTTTTCTTAATGAATTTCTTTCTTAACAAATTTAAGTTAATTTTGATTAAATTATTTTTCTCTAATCAGGTTTAGGTTAAAACCTCTTTCATATAAAAATCTGTTGTACCCCAAAATTTTCCCTCCCATATTCTTCAAGATTTGCCAAGGTCAATCTCCAGATGGTTCAAAATCTCTCAAGGGTTGCACAATCCAATTGCCTCCTAACACAGTCAAAATTAGGGTTTTGGTTCTGACAAAGAAATTGAGGTTTCTAAGGGTCCAATCAAGTCCCACATGCCTATATATATTGTCAAGCATCCATATGTCAAGTTTCAAGACTCACAGCATCAAATTGCACAGTCAAAAACCCTAATTGCTCCACAGTCAACTACAGGGGCAAAATGGTCATTTGACAGTCAAAAGTCAAAATTTTTGGTCAACATCTTATTTTGAAGCCACAAACATCATTTGATCAATTCTTGATCATGATTCTCAAAGCATGGCTCAAAAAGTCTCAAGATGCAAAAGTTTCTATTTTTGGACAGCTGGAAAAGTCAACTGCAAATTGACCAGGGCATAACTTCTTCATGGTTTATCATAATAATCCCATCCAATGCTCATTTTGAAGATAATGACATTTCCTACAACTCATCTTCACACTCCAAGTCCAAGAAATGCTCTCACAAAAAGTTATCAATTTCAACATTATAGGTCATTTTCAAAAGTCAACAAAAAGGCATTTTAAGTCAAAGACCATAACTTGAGATTGGTAAATCAAAATGACATGGGACCAAAGGTATTGGTTAGAGGACTTCAAGACCTTTCCAAAATGTCCAAGAACATGATCATAGCTTAAAAATTGAGCAAGATATGCCTTGGAGAAGTTGGGAAATTTTTGGGAATTTTGAAAAGTCAACTTTGCCTAAAACACTTCAAAATTGCTGATGGGCCTCAATTTCTTTCTTGAATCATTACCCAAAGCCTATGCACGACCCATTGAGCTTAAAAGGATTCATTTTCTTATTTTTAATTAATTGAATTTTTATTCATATTAATTCATTTAATTAGATTTAAATATGAGAAAAATATCAAATAATGCTTTTCAAATCTTTTTGTGCAGCAAATTCACTCATTATATGCTAAAGATTTCGTGCATCATCCAAGGGGACAAGATCATCCACATTTGGCAAGATTTCAATGAAAAAAAGATTGAAAAAGATATGGGAAAAATCAAATATTGAAATCATAAATTCAATGGATCCATGGGCTTGATTTTGACCTAGTTTGCTTCATGTACTTATGCAAGACCTAACCTAATGCAAGCATACACGAAAAACTGCTCACAAGCTCAGAACAAAGTTGCAACTTTTCATCAAAATTTTGGAATCTGAAATCATATTTGCAGGGCGATTCAAGGCTTAAAACCTATTCCAACATCTTGCTGACATTGCTAGGAAGCTATAGCAACCAAGAACACGCTTCCATACTCCAAGAAACGGTAGAACAGAATCATCTTTCTCACGAAAATTTCCATAATCGAACTCTTCATTTTATGCATCATTGTTATATTTTGATTGTTGATTTACACTAATAATGATGTTCTGAAGCGATTGGTGACATTTAATTGGACTAACAATGCCTATAGCCAAATCCACCATTGATGAAACCTAGGGTTTCAGAACTTCAAAATTGGGGCTTTCCTCATACGGTAAAATTAGACCACCTAACCTATATGGGCAGAATCGTTACATCAAGACGAATCCAATGAAGCAATCGCGCCCTTTTTATATTACAGCATATTCTATTCGCTATTTTTACAGGTTGCAGTTTGTGGGGGTTTAAAACCCCTGCTACTTGTTTTACATAATTGCAGAAAGATGAAGAAGAAGTATGCGTGGCATATTGTGACTGGAGTATTCAAACTGCACGCGTAATTTTTTTGTTTATATCACTAACCATTGTTTTTTATATATAATATTTGTGTTTCATTATGTTAACAAACGCGCACAATAGCTCAGATGGTGGGAACGTGACTTGGTAAACGCTGGGACCTGGGTTCGATTCCCAGGTCCCCCATACAATTGCTATTATTTTTTCTAACTCAATTCCATGCAGCGCTTCATCCAGAACTCCACCATGAGCCTCACGCTTGAGCCTGCCAAGTGGCCAGGAGATCCAATCCAGTGGTCAGGAGACAACGCCAAGGGTGCACCTCAGTCAACCATCCCACACGTGATACCAAAAGTCAAGCGAGGCTCTATGCAAATGGGCCAATATTACTTCAAACACACCTCCCTTTGGGTCTGAAAACCCCCTTTGCTTTGCACTTTCTTTTTATTTTATTTGATTTTCTTTTCTAATTCTTTTCATTGTTTTTTTTAATTGTTTTCATTAATTCACCTAAATAATTTTCATAATATAAAAATCAGAAACTAAAAATGTTTTTTTTAATTATTATTAATTTCACCATTTAAATATTTTTGTAAATAAATTTCCATAACAACTACCTTAGTTAAATTAGGTTTTATTCCAATCTTTTCTTAATAAATAAAAATATGTAGAATTAGGCTTTGACCTTTTTTTTTCTTAATTAATTTTTCCTCATTATTCATTATTATTATTAATTATTATTTTTGTAAATAAATATATAAATTAACTAATTAGTGTAAGTTAGGTTAACTTTGATATTTTTTCATTAATAATAAAAATCATTTAGCACTAGGGTTTCCATTTAACTTAAATTTTCTTTATTTTCATAAATACCAAAAACATAAAAACATCTTCTTTTTTCTTTAATTAAATGATTAATTAGATTTTTAATTCAATTTAATTTCAAAAGGGTCAAAACCCTCAGACGTCCTAACTTTAATTCTTTCGCGCGTTATTTTATTTTGAATATTATGTAACTGCCCAAGGATTGTAATAGTAATTAGGTCTTTTTACTTTCCGCATCTTTTATCAAAACGGATCTTTGTATTTTGGCAATTTATAGACCCGCGCCTTGTAATAGCGTAGGATTTATCTTTCCGCATTTAAATTTCCGCACTCTTAAATTCTAAATTGCATGAAAGAATGTATGGTTAATTAAAAACGAGCGTAGCTCACAATGATGCATGATCAAAGATAAACATTAAACTAAAAATAACACACAAGTTCACACACCACTTCTAGGGTACGCCTCACCTGTTGCCTTCGAAACGTGGTCGTCAAGTATAGGAAGTTTTAGTAAGTCCTTATGTCCATGATCCAGTTGCCTCAAAACAAGTTGCCTCGAAACGGTTGCCTCGAATTAAAAAGGATCAAGGACATAAGGGTAGCTTCTAAGGTGTCCTGCTGTTGCTTTGGTGACCACAATGTACCTAAACTCGAACTGACCCGAACACCTCCAACGGTGGTGCTACCTACCTCTCAATGGCGGGATGGCACTACCTTAAGGACATTTACACAGCCTAATTCCTTAGGGTAGGTAGATGACTCATAGATACTTGCTCTATTCAAAAACAAATCAAAACCTTTTCACACTGACACTTTCAAAAAAGCTTTCAAAACAATTTTTCAAACACTCTTGAGGACTGATACAAGAGTTATTCCGAAATCTTTAAACGAAACTTTTTTCAAACCCACTCACACTTGAAAAGCAAACAAACATTTTGAAAACACAATGAGAAAGTATCTAAGAGCCCATGGATAACCATGGATAGAAAGGGTGCTAACACCTTCCCTTTCTATAAATCTACCTCCCGAACCGAGAAACTATCTCATAAGGAATTTTGCTGTGCTTTTGTCCTGTCCATGTTGGAGAAAATAAAAGACGGTGGCGACTCTTGCTTCCGCGACATTTTGCGAACCAGCGTTAAACAGTCGGTTCTAAATCCACTGATCACAGAACTGGCGACTCTGCTGGGGATACTTATAAAGTGAGGTGTACCTTAGGACTAAGATCACTTGTGTTTTCAATTGTCTGAATTGTTTCCTTTAAATTGTGGGCCTGTCTTGGGAGTTCTATAGATCCTAACCCGGATCTGAGGGAATACCTTCTTAGAAAGTAGCAACAAGACTGTGAGGGAACTGTGCGGGGTATACCGACATGGTTGAAGCAATCTATTACGTTGATGTGGCACTTTGGTGAGTACCGGTAACCCTTGAGTCCAGTCAAGGAGAGTACGGGGCCGCCGCGTGGTGTCGTGAAGCATCAACTGACCTTAGGAACCTTAATTGAACTATCTTGGCCTCTTTAGGGTAGTGAGATAACTGACTTTGGTGCAGTCCGAGGTTGGTTGATACTCGATACTACACTCAATTGAGGATTATTTTCTTGGAATATTTCGGTCGCCAGTTCAGTGGCTAAATCGAAACGATGAACAATGAAAGCAATCAAATGATATTGGGACCCTTAGAACCCGGTTACTTCTGATAGGATAGGTTTTGAGCCCACCAACTTCAAGAGGGTAGTACCTCAGACCCCATGATGGCCTAAACTCTAAGGGCTATGGTGTGACTTGTGTGCCTTACCATGTTTGCTTTTTGTGGATATTTGTGGTGTGTTTAATCATTGCATCATGACATCATACAACATCATATGCATTGACTAACCATTTCAGGGGTTCGAATCTTCATCTTTGTTCTTGTTTTGTAGGACATGGAAACTATCCGCAGAAAGACAATTCAGATCAGTCTTGTAAGGATCCCTCCTCAGCTTAAGGAACTCATATCCAGGATTCCCGAGAGCTCTTCTTTCAGTGAGAGGCATGGAAGACTCATCAGTTTGGTCAACACCAACATTGAGGAAGATATGATAAAGGTCCTCTTCCAGTTCTTTGACCCTTTGCACCACTGTTTTACTTTCCTGGATTATCAACTGGTGCCTACATTGGAAGCGTTCTCCCGGCTTCTGAAGATCCCTATCCTTAGTCAACTACCCTACAACGGTACGGAAAGGGAACCCAAACTTGAAGAAATTGCTAAAGCCTTACGCCTACAACCATCTGACATCAAGGGACATTGGGAAGTTAGAAGTGGTATCAAAGGGTTCTTAGCCAGGTTTCTGTTTGAGAAGGCCCAAGAATGTGGGAATTCCCTTGACCTACAATCCTTTGAAGAAGTTGTGGCTCTCCTTGTCTATGGATTGGTTTTGTTCCCGAATCCAGATCAACTTATAGATATCAGTGCTGTCCAGATCTTCATGTCCAGGAATCCTATACCTACGTTGCTTGGGGACATCCTTCACTCATGTTACACTCGAACCATGAGAAAAAGAGGTGTTCTTATGTGCTGCACTCCTCTCCTGGGAAGGTGGTTTATTTCGCACCTTCCACAATCAGTTCTGAAGAATGAGCGGGGTTTGAGATGGTCACAACGATTGATGACTCTTACACATGCTGATATACATTGGTGTTCTCGGTCCAGAGAGGACGTCACTATCATTGATCGTTACGGGGAGTTTCCTAATGTTCCTTTACTTGGAATCAGAGGAGGTATTACTTACAACCCGTGCCTGGCTTGGAGACAGTTTGGTTATGCTCGGAGGGACGGCCCCCATAACATGTTAATTCCTGACATAGTTTTTGACTTCGACAATGATGCACAAGGACTTCGCCAGAGATTTATCAGAGCTTGGAGGATGCCCAATAAGGTAGACAGCAAGACACTGGGGCACAGGAACTCCATCCCGTTGGAGCCTTATCTCAAGTGGGTACGAGCCCGCTCCCAGAAGCTAATGATGCCATATCCTCATGTTCTCCCTGTGATCAAAGAGCCAGTTTTGGAAGGAGAGGTGTCCTACACCATTCAACATCCTGACATGCCTACATCCTGGGAAGAAATGCAGAAGAGCTGGATCCAGCTTAAGGAAGAACGGAATTCTCTTGAGTCCAGTCTACATGCTAGTGAGAAGAAGGTCTTGGAGCTCACCTGCCTACTGCACGAGGAAAAGACTCTCAACACTTACATTGCTCCAAAGAGGATGCGCAGTGCCTTTTGGGATTGATTTACTTTGTAATGTTTGCCCATGAGGCCTTGATGTACTGAACAATTATTTCTTAATGATAACGTGTGTTCCTTTTTGTCTACAACAAATTTGAACTTTTGAACCCTTGAATGCATTGCATAAACACATATCATGCATCATGTGCATAGCATGTACTCTTCTTTTCAGGTTGCTTAATGTTCTTCGATGTTTATTTCAGCTCACCATCATGAACCCTGAATCATCTACCGAGCAGTCCATCAAGGCCCTTCAGGCTCAGAACGCCCAATTCCAAGAGCTGATCATGAGTTTGGCCCAAGGACAGGAGGAATTGAAGGCTCTGCTGGTTAAGAAGAAGAAGAAGAGAACTGTACTATTCAACACTGGCCGGAGGTTTGGTAACACACTGCAGAATAAGGTTGATCAAGCTGGTTCTTCTGTAGGAAAAGGCAGTCCCCAGGGGGAAGGGTTCCTAGTCCGATGGTCTCTGACAATGAGACTGATTTCAATGAGGAGCAGTATCCTCCAGCTGAGGACAAGTACAAGCAGTTAGAGGATCGTCTGAATGCCATGGAAATTCAACAAGTGCCTGGGTTGGATTTTGGAGACTTAGGTCTATCTTCTGGTGTGGTGATCCCACACAAGTTCAAAGCACCATCTTTCGCAAAGTATGACGGGGCGTCCTGCCCTAAGCTACATCTCAGATCTTATGTGCGGAAGATCCAGCCGTATACTATGGACAAGAACTTGTGGATCCATTTCTTCCAGGAGAGTCTTTCAGGGACTCATCTCGAATGGTTCTATCAACTGGATGGAACCAAGGTTCGTAACTGGGAGGAATTGGCTACTGCTTTTTACAAGCAGTATCAGTACAATGCCGACCTCGCTCTTACACGTACCCAACTCCAGGGTATGTCACTAGGATCGGGAGAAGGTTTTAAAGAATATGCGCAGAAGTGGAGGGACCTGGCTGGAAGGGTGCAGCCACCATTAACCGATCGTGAGCTAGTAGACATGTTCTTGGGGACCCTATCCGGGCCGTTCTTCAATCACCTCATTGGCAATTCGTCTGCAGGGTTTACAGATCTCATCCTGACTGGGGAAAGGATAGAAGCTGGTATGAAATCAGGGAAAATTCAGAAAGGTACGTCCTCAGGTTCTGAGGAAAAGCCTTTCAAGAAGGAAGCCAATGTTGTGTATGGGCCTAGGAGGCAAAACAAACCAGAGCGCCGCCAAGCTGTCAACGCGGTGGTAATTGCAAAGCCTGCTGCCGCTCCTCGGCAACCCAACCAACCAAGGGGTGAGAGACCCAGAAGAGAATATACTCGGCTTAGTATGACCTTGTCACAGATCTTGCCGCAATTGCTATCGACCAACTTGGTAACCGTCAGAGAAGCTCCAAAGGTGGTGAACACGACCTCCCCGAAGTACAATCTCAATGCCCGGTGTGCTTATCACTCTGATAGCCCGGGGAATTCTACTGATGACTGTTGGGCCCTAAGAAATAAGGTTCAGGACCTTATTGATGCTAAGGAGGTTCAGTTCGAGGCACCCGAGAAGCCTAATGTGGTGACAGCTCCCCTACCTGACCATGGGGTGAATGCTATCAGGAATGGTGACGAAGTGGGGGAATCAGAGTTTGATAGCTGGATCTACCCGACGACTGACGGTGGACTGAACAATTGGACTGCAAAGGACCACATACCTGTTACTTTTGTTACGCAGTAATGAATTCCTTTGTTTTTAATTTGTAATGAACAATAAATTGAAACTTTATGGCCCGAGTTCTTACCCGGGGCACCGTTGGCTTCATTTGTGAGGGCTTATTACTTGTCATTTCCATATATCATGAATAAAGAAATTGGAAGTTTTTCGCATTTCAAATATTGTGCTCCCTTTCTTTCTTTCTTTATATATTTCAAAACAGCTATATTTACACACACTCACCTATACAGGTTCCAATCCACTCTGGATCCCACTGGTAACGACTCTGCTACTGCCAGTTATGACTTTGAAAATCCGATCAAATTAGCCGAAGACGAAGGTGAAGATGATTGCGAAGTGCCTGGTGAGCTTGCAAGACTGTTACTCCAGGAAGAGAGGGCCATTCAACCGCATGAAGAGCCAGTGGAAACGGTAAATCTGGGCACTGAGACAGACATAAGGGAAGTTAAGATTGGTGCCAATCTGGAGCTTAGCGTAAAACAACGGTTGCTTCAGATGTTGCATGACTATGTGGAAATCTTTGCCTGGTCCTACGAAGACATGCCTGGGTTGGATACCGACATTGTGGTCCATCACTTGCCTACCAAGGAAGACTGCCCTCCGGTTAAACAAAAGGTCCGTCGTATGCGTCCAGAGATGTCCGAGAAGATCAAAGCCGAGGTTATGAAACAATTCGATGCCGGGTTTCTAGCAGTGACTTCTTACCCTCAGTGGGTTGCCAACGTCGTTCCGGTACCAAAAAAAGATGGTAAGGTCAGAATGTGTGTTGATTACAGGGATTTGAACAGGGCCAGCCCCAAGGATGATTTCCCTCTACCTCACATCAATGTTCTGGTTGACAATACTGCTCAGCACAAGGTGTACTCCTTCATGGATGGCTTTTCAGGATATAATCAGATCAAGATGGCTCCTGAAGACATGGAGAAGACTACCTTTGTTACTCAGTGGGGCACCTTCTGCTACAAGGTCATGCCTTTTGGACTGAAAAATGCTGGGGCAACCTACCAACGTGCCATGGTTGCTTTATTTCATGACATGATCCATCATGAGATCGAAGTGTATGTCGACGATATGATTGCAAGGTCCCAAACTGAGGAGGAACACCTTGACCATCTACAGAAGTTGTTTGACCGACTGAAGTTATACAAACTGAGGTTGAACCCGAACAAGTGCACATTCGGGGTAAGATCTGGAAAGTTGCTAGGCTTCGTCGTAAGTGACAAGGGTATTCAAGTGGACCCTGCCAAGGTTAAAGCCATACAAGAGATGCCAGTTCCCAAGACAGAGAAAGAAGTCAGAGGCTTTCTAGGATGTCTGAATTACATCGCCCGATTCATCTCGCACCTAACTGCTACCTGTGAACCAATCTTCAAGCTACTGAAGAAAGATCAAGTAGTACGTTGGAGCGATGAATGCCAGGCCGCTTTCGACAGAATCAAAGAGTATCTCCAAGAACCACCCATTCTTATGCCACCAGTTGAAGGGAGACCTCTAATACTATACTTGACAGTACTTGACAGCTCAATGGGGTGCGTGCTGGGGCAGCATGACGAGTCTGGCCGAAAAGAGCATGCCATTTATTACCTTAGCAAAAAGTTTACCGACTGTGAAACCCGATACTCACTGCTCGAGAAAACTTGCTGCGCTTTGGTATGGGCCGCTCGCTGGCTGAGACAGTATATGTTGACTCACACTACTCTGTTGATTTCAAAAATGGATCCAATAAAGTACATATTCGAAAAGCCTGCTCTGTCTGGAAGAATAGCAAGATGGAAGATGATCTTGACAGAATACGACATCCAGTACACGACTCAGAAAGCTATCAAGGGAAGTGTATTGGCAGACCATTTGGCACACCAGGCAGTGGATGACTACTAGTCAATGAACTTTGAATTTCCTGACGAGAGCATCATGGTAGTGACTGATTGTGAAGTACCTGGACCGGATGAAGGACCTGAGGAAGGATCACGATGGTCTATGCACTTTGATGGAGCCTCCAACGCTTTGGGAAACGGTATTGGCGCTGTGATCATATCCCCTCAAGGCACTCATACTCCACTTACTGCCCGGCTATGTTTCAACTGCACCAACAACATGGCGGAGTATGAAGCATGCATCATGGGTCTTCAAGCTGCGATTGACTTAAGGATCAAGTTTCTGAGTGTCTTCGGAGATTCCACTCTCGTGATCAATCAGATCAAAGGCGAGTAGGATACGAACCATCCGAATCTTATTCCTTACAAAGAATGTGTGTTGACATTGATCCCCCATTTTACAGAGATAACTTTTGAACACTTCCCAAGAGAGGAGAATCAGTTGGCGGACGCATTGGCTACGATGTCTTCTATGTTCAAAGTCAAGTGGGACAATGAAGCTCCTCGGATCATCATCTGGAAACTAGACGAACCTGCATATTATTGTGATCTTGAGGCTGAGGTAGTAACTGAAAAACCCTGGTATCATGAGGTGAAAAGGTACTTAGAAGCTCAAGAATACCCTGAAGGTGCATCCATCAATGATAAAAAGTTTCTGAGAAGGTTCGCAGCGAAGTTCTTCCTCAGTAATGGCATTCTATACAAGCGAAACCATGATTCAACCCTACTGCGTTGTGTGGATAAGACTGAAGCAGAAAGGATCATGGCAGAGCTGCATGAAGGTACCTTCGGAACACATTCCAGTGGACACACTATGGCAAAGAAAATCCTCCGGGCAGGATATTTTTGGTCCACAATGGAAGTTGATTATTACCAATATTCTCGGACATGTCACAAGTGCCAGATTTATGCAGATAAGGTGCACGTTCCTCCAGTTCCTCTGAATGTCTTGACAGCACCTTGGCCTTTTGCTATGTGGGGTATTGATATGATCGGCGAGATTAAGCCTACAACATCCAACGGGCATCGCTTCATTCTAGTGGCGATCGATTACTTTATGAAGTGGGTTGAAGCAGCTTCTTACGCTACAGTAACCAAGAAAGTCGTGGCACGGTTCATTCGTCATAACCTGATCTGTCGATACGGCGTCCCGAAAAGGATCATTACGGACAACGGTACCAATCTTAATAACAAGATGATCACTGAACTCTGCGAGCAATTCAATATACATCACCACAACTCTTCTCCTTACCGGCCGAAGATGAATGGGGCTGTAGAAGCAGCTAATAAGAATATCAAAAAGATTGTGCAGAAGATGACAGTGACCTATAAATATTGGCACGAGATGCTTCCGTTTGCTCTTCATGGGTACCGTACCTCAACAAGAACGTCAACCGGGGCAACTCCTTTTTCCTTGGTCTATGGCATGGAGGCGGTCCTGCCGATTGAAGTCCAGATACCCTCTCTCCGGATAATGAAGGATGCAGGCTTGAGCGAAGATGACTGGATCCAGACACGACTTGATCAGTTAAATCTAATTGACGAGAAGAGACTCACTGCTATATGTCATGGTCAAACGTATCAAAAACGGATGATCAAGGCATTTAACAAGAAAGTCAGACCACAAGAGTATCAAGTTGGGGATCTGGTAATCAAGCGCATCATTCTCCCTCAAAGTGATCCCAGGGGCAAATGGACCCCCACGTACGAAGGGCCATTTGTGGTTAAACATGTGTTCTCAGGAGGAGCCATGATTCTAACCACCATGGATGGTGACGACCTTCCTCACCCCGCCAATGCAGACATAGTAAAAAGATACTACGCATGATAAAAGACCCGCTAGGTTGACATACCTAGGCAAAAATTAGGGCTTCCCGGCGAACCAAAAGGGTTCGGGAAAAATGAGGGATGAAATATAAAAAAATCTGTACACCCGGCAAGTCGAAAACCTGAAAAGGCGGCTTGGGCAAAAATGGGTATCCCGGTGGACTGAAAACCCGAAAGGGCAGTCCAGGAAAAAGTTAGGGATTAAAGCGTAATACTATGTCTCATTGGATCACCTTTTATCCAGAATCCGGTATCAACATCAAGTTCAGACGGCATCGATCAATCAGTTTCATCTTCAACCGAGCAGCCAAGTGATGAGACGCTCGAAGATATAAAGGCGATAGCAGAGTTGGAACCCAGTGGGATTATCTTTTTCACATAGCTGTTTTGTTTTCCTTTTTCGTAAAATTGTATAAACTCTGTTGTTCGGCGGCGTTCTCTTACTAGGACGTCAGCCTCTTGTACATAAACGCCTATTTACAGGCAAATTCAAAAATCAATACAAATTTCTTATCAGACAAATTACCAATTATTTTTCCTTTTTCTGTTTGGTTTTGCGAAGAACGTCCAATGTTCAAATTGTGATATATGCATTCGACACTAATTGCTAACTCATAAATATTTGCATGCGAAACGAAGGATTAATTACAGGTAACATCAGAAACAGGGGCAATAATGAGTTGTCTAAAGCGGTCTAGTTGCTCTTTCCACCAAGGTACCA
The DNA here is from genome assembly GCA_948472305.1 of Vicia faba. Classification (NCBI taxonomy): domain Eukaryota; kingdom Viridiplantae; phylum Streptophyta; class Magnoliopsida; order Fabales; family Fabaceae; genus Vicia; species Vicia faba. The sequence continues at coordinate 1,266,060,772 of OX451736.1, read as the reverse complement.
AGGTAAGTTCGACTGAAGAACGTAACCAAGATATCTTAATTCCCCAGAGAGTGAGCCAAGATTCAACAATTCTCTCCCAAGCAGTTGGTCTCCAATCAGCCCTAAAAGGAGCAATATCTCCAGCAAGTTAGCAATACTCTCCCCGAGCAGAGTTAACCTCTGTCAGCCTTAAGGAAGTTGGATTATTCCCCAACAAATATCTCCAACAAGTTTATTCCCCAACGGAGTATACAGATATTACTAACAAGCATCCCCGACAATCTTGATCTAAGATTGTTCCCCGGCGGTATACCGGACATCCAATGGAGCCATTTCCCCAGTCCAATCTGAAAAGTTTCCCCAGGAAAGTGGAATCCATATCCCCAGCAGGTCTTAAAGCTTATCCCCAGTAGATTCTGGAAGCTTGTCACCCGCAGAGCACGAACGCTCCCCCGACATTATTCAAAGGTTATTTCCCCACCAGGATATAACTGGGTTATCCTCAACCAATTGCCACGGAAAGATCGTCTCCGACGAAGTCTTCCTATCCCCAACGAAGTTCATCAAAACTTCCAACATAACACATCAATGGTATCCCCAACGGAGTTATCATCAACATCTCAGCAAAGTACCTCTCTTTCCCCACAGAGTTCACTCCCCGCAGAGTAATCTATTCGCCAAGTTTATTCCCCAACGGAGTCATCTTCTCCTACCGGTATTCTTGCAACCGTCATCCCCAGCGGAAATGGAGAACACTATTCTTCAACATCAAGCCCAGGAGTTAACTTCCCGGCATCCGCCAAGGATTTATTTTCCTAGACGAAAACATACATTCATAAACATCATATCTTCATACATTATAGCATGCACATACGCATCACGAACATACAATCTCATTTATTCTGAGAACATCACGCATGTCATACATCATGACAGTGCATACAACTAACGTTTTGTCTTTTCAGGACAAAGGTCAATACAAAGATAATTACTATCAACTGTCGTGATTCCAGATCCGATTCCTGTATCTTGCCAGGGTGTATCTGTTGACGACTGATTCCAGACTCGATTCCTGTATCCTGCCAGGGCACGTCTGAAGAGTTCGAAGATCTGATTCCTGTATCTTATCAGGGTGTATCTGTTGACGACTATATTCCAGACTCGATTCTTGTATCCTGCCAGGGCACGTCTGAAGAGTTTGAAGATCTGATTCCTGTATCTCGCCAGGGTGTATCTGTTGACTACTATATTCCAGACTCGATTCTTGTATCTTGCCAGGGCACGTCTGAAGAGTTTGAAGATCTGATTCCTGTATCTTGCCAGGGTGTATCTGTTGACGACTAATTCTAGACTCGATTCCTGTATCTTGCCAGGGCACGTCTGAATAGTTCGAAGATCCGATTCCTGTATCTTGCCAGGGTGTATCTGTTGACGACTACATTCCAGACTCGATTCCTGTATCTTGCCAGGGCACGTCTGAAGAGTTTGAAGATCCGATTCCTGTATCTCGCCAGGGTGTATCTGTTGACGACTATATTCCAGACTCGATTCCTGTATCTTGCCAGGGCACGTCTGAAGAGTTTGAAGATCCGATTCCTGTATCTTGCCAGGGTGTATCTGTTGACAACTATTCTCCGGACTCGATTCCTGTATCCTGCCAGGGCACGTCTGAAGAGTTTAAAGATTCGATTCCTGTATCCAGCCAGGGCACATCTACACAAAGAGTTTGAAGATCAACCCCTGCAACAGGCCAGGTAATTATTTTTCTTTCTCAGGTACGCAAGTTCTCGCTAAGGAATCTCTTACGCGATCGACAACCTCCCGATGGCATCTATAAGCCCATCTCTCCACTTACCAACAGTCTCTAGATGGCATCTATAAGCCCATACCCCTATCCATCATCTCTCCAAATGGCATCTGTAAGCCCATTCCCGACACCACATTGCTGATACTCTACTATGCGAGTACAAATTTCTGGGCACTCTAGTGTTCAATCATCTTCCACCTTCGGATCACGAAAGGCACGCCAGCCAATCTACATCCTCAGGTCTAAGAAGATTGAACAGGGGCAACTGTTGTACCCCAAAATTTGCCCTCCCATATTCTTCAAGATTTGCCAAGGTCAATCTCCAGATGGTTCAAAATCTCTCAAGGGTTGCACAATCCAATTGCCTCTTAACACAGTCAAAATTAGGGTTTTGGTTTTGACAAAGAAATTGAGGTTTCCAAGGGTCCAATCAAGTCCCACATGCCTATATATATTATCAAGCATCCATATGTCAAGTTTCAAGACTCACAGCATCAAATTGCACAGTCAAAAACCCTAATTGCTCCACAGTCAACTGTAGGGGCAAAATGGTCATTTGACAGTCAAAAGTCAAAATTTTTGGTCAACATCTTATTTTTAAGCCACAAACATCATTTGATCAATTCTTGATCATGATTCTCAAAGCATGGCTCAAAAAGTCTCAAGATGCAAAAGTTTCTATTTTTAAACAGTTGGAAAAGTCAACTGCAAATTGACCAGGGCATAACTTCTTCATGGTTTATCAGAAAAATTCCATCCAATGCTCATTTTGAAGAGAATTACATTTCCTACAACTCATCTTCACACTCCAAGTCCAAGAAATGCTCTCAGAAAAAGTTATCAATTTCAACATTATAGGTCATTTTCAAAAGTCAACAAAAAGGAATTTTAAGTCAAAGACCATAACTTGAGATTGGTAAATCAAAATGACATGGGACCAAAGGCATTGGTTAGAGGACTTCAAGACCTTTCCAAAATGTCCAAGAACATGATCATAGCTTAAAAATTGAGCAAGATATGCCTTGGAGAAGTTGGGAAATTTTTGGGAATTTTGAAAAGTCAACTTTGCCTAAAACACTTCAAAATTGCTAATGGGCCTCAATTTCTTTCTTGAATCATTACCCAAAGCCTATGCACGACCCATTGAGCTTAAAAGGATTCATTTTCTTATTTTTAATTAATTAATTGAATTTTTATTCATATTAATTCATTTAATTAGATTTAAATATGAGAAAAATATCAAACAATGCTTTTCAAATCTTTTTGTGCAGCAAATTCACTCATTATATGCTAAAGATTTCGTGCATCATCCAAGGGGACAAGATCATCCACATTTGGCAAGATTTCAATGAAAAAAAGATTGAAAAAGATATGGGAAAAATCAAATATTGAAATCATAAATTCAATGGATCCATGGGCTTGTTTTTGACCTAGTTTGCTTCATGTACTTATGCAAGACCTAACCTAATGCAAGCATACACGAAAAACTGCTCACAAACTCAGAACAAAGTTGCAACTTTTCATCAAAATTTTGGAATCTGAAATCATATTTGCAGGGCGATTCAAGGCTTAAAACCTATTCCAACATCTTGCTGACATTTCTAGGAAGCTATAGCAACCAAGAACACGCTTCCATACTCCAAGAAACGGTAGAACAGAATCATCCTTCTCACGAAAATTTCCATAATCGAGCTCTTCATTTTATGCATCATTGTTATATTTTGATTGTTGATTTACACTAATAATGATGTTCTGAAGCGATTGGTGACATTTAATTGGACTAACAATGCCTATAGCCAAATCCACCATTGATAAAACCTAGGGTTTCAGAACTTCAAAATTGGGGCTTTCCTCATACGGTAAAATTAGACCACCTAACCTATATGGGCAGAATCGTTACATCAAGACGAATCCAATGAAGCAATCGCGCCCTTTTTATATTACAGCATATTCTATTCGCTATTTTTACAAGTTGCAGTTTGTGGGGGTTTAAAACCCCCACTACTTGTTTTACATAATTGCAGAAAGATGAAGAAGAAGCATGCGTGGCATATTGTGACTGGAGTATTCAAACTACGCGCGTAATTTTTTTGTTTATAACACTAACCATTGTTTTTTATATATAATATTTGTGTTTCATTATGTTAACAAACACGCACAACAGCTCAGATGGTGGGAATGTGACTTGGTAACCGCTGGGACCTGGGTTCGATTCCCAGGTCCCCCATACAATTGCTATTATTTTTTCTAACTCAATTCCATGCAGCGCTTCATCCAGAACTCCACCATGAGCCTCACGCTTGAGCCTGCCAAGTGGCCAGGAGATCCAATCCAGTGGTCAGGAGACAACGCCTAGGGTGCACCTCAGTCAACCATCCCACACGTGATACCAAAAGTCAAGCGAGGCTCTATGCAAATGGGCCAAGATTACTTCAAACACACCTCCCTTTGGGTCTGAAAACCCACTTTGGTTTGCACTTTATTTTTATTTTATTTGATTTTCTTTTCTAATTCTTTTAATTGTTTTTTTTAATTGTTTTCATTAATTCACCTAAATAATTTTCATAATATAAAAATCAGAAACTAAAAATGTTTTTTTAATTATTATTAATTTCACCATTTAAATATTTTTGTAAATAAATTTCCATAACAACTACCTTAGTTAAATTAGGTTTTATTCCAATCTTTTCTTAATAAATAAAAATATGTAGAATTAGGCTTTGACCTTTTTTTTTCTTAATTAATTTTTCCTCATTATTCATTATTATTATTAATTATTATTTTTGTAAATAAATATATAAATTAACTAATTAGTGTAAATTAGGTTAACTTTGATATTTTTTCATTAATAATAAAAATCATTTAGCACTAGGGTTTCCATTTAACTTAAATTTTCTTTATTTTCATAAATACCAAAAACATAAAAACATCTTCTTTTTTCTTTAATTAAATGATTAATTAGATTTTTAATTCAATTTAATTTCAAAAGGGTCAAAACCCTCAGACGTCCTAACTTTAATTCTTTCGCGCGTTATTTTCTTTTGAATATTATGTAACTGCCCAAGGATTGTAATAGTAATTAGGTCTTTTTACTTTCCGCATCTTTTATCAAAACGGATCTTTGTATTTTGGCGATGTATAGACTCGCGCCTTGTAATAGCGTAGGATTTATCTTTCCGCATTTAAATTTCCACACTCTTAAATTCTAAATTGCATGAAAGAATGTATGGTTAATTAAAAACGAGCGTAGCTCACAATGATGCATGATCAACGATAAACATTAAACTGAAAATAACACACAAGTTCACACACCACTTCTAGGGTACGCCTCACATGTTGCCTTCGAAACGTGGTCGTCAAGTATAGGACGTTTTAGTAAGTCCTTATGTCCATGATCCAGTTGCCTCAAAACAAGTTGCCTCGAAACGGTTGCCTCGAATTAAAAAGGATCAAGGACATAAGGGTAGCTTCTAAGGTGTCCTGCTGTTGCTTCGGTGACCACAATGTACCTAAACTCGAATTGACCCGAACACCTCCAACGGTGGTGCTACCTACCTCTTAATGGCGGGATGGCACTACCTTAAGGACATTTACACAGCCTAATTCCTTAGGGTAGGTAGATGACTCATAGATACTTGCTCTATTCAAAAACAAATCAAAACCTTTTCACACTGACACTTTCAAAAAAGCTTTCAAAACAATTTTTCAAACACTCTTGAGGACTGATACAAGAGTTATTCCGAAATCTTTAAACAAAACTTTTTTCAAACCCACTCACACTTGAAAAGCAAACAAACATTTTGAAAACACAATGAGCAAGTATCTAAGAGCCCATGGATAACCATGGATAGAAAGGGTGCTAACACCTTCCCTTTCTATAAATCTACCTCTCGAACCGATAAACTATCTCATAAGGAATTTTGCTGTGCTTTTGTCCTGTCCATGTTGGAGAAAATAAAAGACGATGGGGACTCTTGCTTCCGCGACATTTCGCGAACCAGTGTTAAACAGTCAGTTCTAAATCCACCGATCACAAAATCCAAACAAAAAAATCATTTCTTTCCATTTGCATTTGTACTTTATATATTTCTTCAATTATATGTACATATTCAATTTGGTTGTAATAGATTAATTAGGTTTATACTATTGCAATCCCCATTCACAAATTGTATACCCCCTCCCCACAAATGTTATAATAGCGTAGTAACTTTAAATTTCACAATTTACCGCTTTTACATAACATGCTAGTAATTAGGATTTGTATGGAAAGAATAAAATCAATCAAATAGAAAACCCTAATTCAATACAAAATCAAGCATGAAAACAATACACTTGCACACAAGCACCCCTAGGGTTATCCCCTTTGGTTGCCTTATACAAAATGGTCATATTATGCATGTAAGGTATCTTAGCAAAAAACAAACAAATACAAGATCATAGTCCCTCGATGGCGCTATCTAAGTTGCCTTACAAATGATCTTAGTCCCTTAAAAAGAATGCTAAGATGCCTTGCAACATTGTTAATCATGGCTATACAATGACCCACGCCCATCTCGTTAACATCCAAATATAGGGTTGCTTACCAAATCAATGGTAAGACAACAATGTCAAAGGAAAAGAAAATGAACAAGAGAGACATTTGAGTAGGTAGATTGCTCCTAATTACTTTCTCCATTTCAAACAAACATCCTTGCTATTTTCAAAACAAACACCTACACATTTCAAAACATCTTACAAACTTGAAAACATTTTCAAAAGATCAAACATCTTTGTATACATTCTTACAAACATGAATCATTACAAAGATTGCCTAAACAATGTCCTTTTTACAAAATACTTTCAAAAACCACACAAATCACAATTTCAAACAAAAGCAAGTGCTCTAGCAAGTAACTAAGAGCCCATGGAAAACCATGGATTAAAGGGGTGCTAATACCTTCCCTTTTCGTAATCGACCCCTCGAACTCAAGAAACAATCTCAAAGGTCTTTCCTGTGCTTTTTCACCTTTCCTTTTTGGATAAAAGAAAAGTCGGTGGCGACTCTTTCTAACCACAACATTTGCGATCGAACGCAAAACCCTCAAGTCAGTTCTCCCACCGCATTACAGAGGGACATGACTATTTTCTGAGGCAACAAGCGGGGTTACCCTAGAGATGCGCATGTGAAAAGTGTGTTTGATTGCATGCATTTTTGTCTTTGAGATTAGAATTTTCTAACGGTTGATTTTATCTTACCATACACACCCTAATTACTAGCAATTATATTAAAGCGATAAATTATGGAAATTAAAATCCTAAACTATTACATCACTTGGGGGATGGAGGTACAATTTACAAATGGGGATGAAGCATAGGCCTGATTAAATTATTACAACCATATTGAATAAAATAAATAGCAATAAAAAATATAAAAGGAAAATATTATATAAAGAAAGTAAAACAAACTTTATGTATTGACACATAGCTGCATGCATCGACACATGCCATTTCCTGTTTCTGAAAAATCCAAATCAACTCAGTATGAGTCGATGCATAATGGGATGTGTCGACTCATTTCTTGTTTGTGAGAAATCTAAATCAACTCGGTATGAGTCAATGTATAGTGGGACGTGTCGACTCATTTCTTGTTTGTATCGACACATTCGTGTTTTGTATCGACTCATGCACCTTTTTTCTCTTTGTATTGTGTCTAGAAAAATAGTATTCATCGATGCATAAGGTCTTGTGTCGACTCATACCCTGTTTTGTCACTAAAATGAGTCAACACATGTGAGTATGCATCGACTCATGCTGCGGTTTTTTACCTTGAACATTTGTCTTATTGTGTGTACAGGTCAGTTCTCAAACAGTATTGACAAGAATGAAAAGCAAGGAAATGGTTAGCTTCAAAAGGAAATGGTTACCACATTTATGTTCAACAATGAATCATTAATGATGTTTGAAATGAAAGGTTCAAAGTCAAGAAGACTTACCTTGGGACTGTAAATCTGTTTTGAGTCTGAACCTCTTTCAAGATGTTGTGATGGCTTTAGTGAACCTCCGGGAAGTTGCTTTAGTCCTCCCTCTGTATTGGAAGTTGCTAAACCAACTCCAACCCAGTCAAGTTATACAACAATATCTTTTGTTTGTGTTTGAAAGGTGATGATAATGGGTTGAGGTTTTATGGACAGTTATGGCTCTTTGAGTGTATGAGAATTTGAGGGCTTGTCTACAAAACAAAACTTCTGGCCCTTTATCTTGCAAATGGCCTCTCTATTTATAGAGAAAGTTTGAGACTTGAGACAACTTAGATTTTTGAAATCACATGTTATGGCTATCTTGCTTGTTTTTGAAGTAAGCATGAAGAACATGTTTCCAATGTTTGTACCAAGTTGTCTAAAGTGGTTGATCACTTTAAACATATTTGTTCTGACTTGCAGGAGTTGAGTGTGATCAGAACAACAAGTTAGAGGCTCAAGAAAATAACTTTGTGATTAAAGTGGACTTTTCAATATTAGATATGTTACTTTCTTCCAAAAATGGAATGATCAATTGGGCAAAGGCTCAAACACTTGGATCATAGTTTAATAATTTGTGTAAGCATTCAATTAAGGAGTGATATACAAGTTTGAGGCCTATAAAGTGAAGATTATACAACATAGCTAGGGTTTTGATTCATTATTCATCACAAATCTGCCTTGTAAATCAAGTTTGAAACCCTAACTTCCTGCCTTTGATTCTTAGCTCAAGTATGATCTTAATGAGTTATTAGACATTTTGGAAAGCTTGTAACATCCCCTAAAACCTTCATGTTTTCTATTTTTGAAGAATCCAATTGGAACTTTATGAAAATTGGCCAAGAAGTTGGGATAAAAACCTGACCAAACATGTTGAAAATTTCTCTAAGTGTTTATACAAAAATGCCATGACTTCATGAATTTATAACTCAAAATCCAAGAACTTCTAGGACTTGATCAGCAAAGAAAAGTTGTAGATATCATCAATATCTACAAATTTCATGTTGAAAGTTTTCTTTGAATCATCTTGCATCTTAGTGAAAGAATGACATGAAGTAATGAAATTATCGTGTATAAAAAACACTTAGAAAAATTTCTAAGTCTTGAAAAGTTTTAATTTTCACATTGACTTTTGCCTTTCTTTATTTATTGATGATCAAGCTTTTTATTTTGAATGTCTTAATGAATTGTGATCTTTGAAATCAAATTTTGACCGAAAAGTCAAAGTTTGACTTTTGGTGTATCAGTTGACTTTCCATCAGTTGACTAAGTTTCAACTATTAATCCATTGATCTTGAGAAATGATTTAAGTCATAGAAATGGGTAAACATGTTATATTTGAGTCTTTGAGATTATGCTTCAAGCCATTAGGTCATGTATTAGGTCAAAATTCAATGATCAGTCGTTCTTAGCCAAAATCCTAGCTTGTGATCTCAGTGTTTCGGAGGTGATTTTGTCTGATCAATTCCTTGAGAATCCTTGAGCATTGGAGATCCTTTGTGAAATGCCTTGATAAAAGAGAGGGAAAATTTCGGGGTACAACAACTTCCCCTGTTCAATCTTCTTAAACATGAAGAGGTAGATTGGCGAGTCTGCCATTCGTGACTTGAAGGTGGAAGATGATTGAATACTTAAGTGCCCAAAAATTTGCACTCACTTGTGCATGAGTTGAATTGTTTGTTGATTACCGGGAATGGGCTTAGAGATTCCATTTGGAGAAGTGATGAAGAGTTTGTCGTAGATGGGCTTACAGATGCCATCCGGAGTGATTATCGAGGGAGAAGTATCAGAATAAATCTTTAGTCGATTTATACTGAAACTGTAGATGTCTTTTGCCTGTTTTTAACTAGAAGAGATAAATCTCAACCAGAAGAGGTATTTGCTTGGTGACTTCACTGGGGAGATAACTCTAACCAGAAGAGGCCTGTTGATTGCCTATTATTAACTGGTAGAAGTAAATCCATCCAGAAGAGGACTTTTGTTTTGTTGACATATTTTTTCCTGCAAGGAAGAGGGTTAGTTGCATGCAGATGTATGCATGGCATAATGATGTCCTCAAAATAAATGAGATTATGTTGTATGAATTCGTCATGTATGTGTTATGATGAACGAATGTTATTGAAATGTAACTTTGTCTAGGAAAATAAATCCTTGACAAATTTTGGGGAGTAAAGGGAAGTTGAATCTCAGACTACTGCTAGAGATGAAGAGTATGTATATCTTCAAACCTTGTTTATAATGTTTCTGTTGGGGATTCCTGCTTTGTTGTTTGAGGATAATTCCACTGGGGAACATTGACTTTGGCTCTTTTCTTGAGAAAACTCTGCGAGGAATGTTGATTTCTTCTTGGGAAGTAGACTTCAGGAGTTTTAGTTGTCCATTGCTCTACTGGGGAGCTATCTCTTGATTGGAGATAAAGAAAGTTTAGTTGTTATCTGGTCGGATTCCAGGCTTCACAATAACTTTCTAGGGGTAAAGAAGTTAATTGTTATCTGGTCGGTTTCCAGGCTTTGCAGTAACTCACTGGATAGTGGCAAACTCTACTGGGAAGAGGAGTTTTATTAGTGATTTAAAGAAGTTAAACCATTATCTGGTTGGGTCCAGGTTTCGTAGTAACTTGAATGGTTATCTGGTCGGGTCCAGGTTTCAGCAACTCGAATTATTATCTGGTCGGGTCCAGGTTTCAACAATTTGATCTTGAGGTTAACTGGTATCTGGTTGGGTCCAGGTTTCAGCAATTTGATCTTGAGGTTAACTGGTATCTGGTTGGGTCCAGGTTTCAGCAACTCAAACTATTATCGGGTTGGGTCCAGATTTCAGCAATTTGATCTTGAGGTTAACTGGTATTTGGTCGGGTCCAGGTTTCAGCAACTCGAACTGTTATATGGTCGGGTCCAGGTTTCAGCAATTTGATCTTGAGGTTAACTAGTATCTGGTCATGTCCAAGTTTCAGTAACTTGAATTGTTATCTGGTCGGGTCCATGTTTCAGCAATTGAAGAAGTTAAACTATTATCTAGTCGGGTCCAGGCTTTAGTAACTTAAAATTGAGATTTATTGTTATTTGGTCGGGTCCAGGTTTCAGCAACTCAAACTGTTATCTGGTTGGGTCCAAGTTTCAGCAATTGAAGAAGTTAAACTATTATCTGGTCGGGTCCAGGCTTTAGTAACTTAAAATTGAGATTTATTGTTATCTGGTCGGGTCCAGGTTTCAGTAACTTAATTTGTTATCTGGTCGGGTCCAGGCTTTGCAGTAACTGAAGTTAACTGTTATCTGGTCGGATTCCAGGCTTTGCAGCAACTTACTGAGGATAGTATCAACTCCGCTGGTGACAAGGGGTTTTGTCCGTTGATTTGTAATGGTCTGAGAGAAAGACTCGTATTGGGGAATTTGTAGTCTGTTGGGGAAATAAACCCTTTTGAAGAGAATATTTTGACGACCTTCTGGGGAAGTGACTTCTTTAGGTAGAACTCCATAAGGCTTCTTTCTAAGACCAACTCGGCTGGGGAGAGATTTTTCGAGAAATTGAAACTCTGGTTGGGGATTGCATGAATCCGTCTCTGTGGGGATAATTTTATGGAAGTATCTTTGTGGTGATATCCGAAATACTTAAGGAGATGCCTGTCATTGTTTTCAAGTATACATTTGTTAACAGTTTAATCATGTTCATATGCATATGTTCATTCAATTTTAATCTTTGGACACTTTTGCACTCAAAATAGAAAAAACACAAAAAGTTTGCACCTCAAAGTATATTTGTATTGATGTTTTGCCCATGAATAGGCATTTTTGTACAAAGAGACGGAGATCCTAGTAAGAGGAAATCGTCGAAAGAATGAAACGAAATACAAAGTGAAAGCAAAAATAATAGCCATGTGGAAGTGATCTCATTGTGTTCCAACTCCGTTATTTCCCCTATGTATTCGAACATTATCCCTTTCCGTTTAAAGAAGTGGATTGGATTGATCTTGGATCATTTGAACTCAGACCTTGGTAATAAAGCAGGTTGTAGAGATTCCACGGGACATACTTATACATTTTAATCTTTAACTTTTGTCTGGACTGCCCTTTCGGGTTTCCAGCCCACCAGGATACCCTTTTTTGCCTAAGTCGCCCTCTCGGGTTTTCAACTTGCCAGATATACAATCTTCTGCATATATCCCTAAATTTTGCCCGAACCTTTTTGGTTCACTGGGATGCCCTTATTTTCTCCTAGGTGTGTCAACCTAGCGGTTCATTTCATGCGTAGTATTTTTTAACTATGTCCGTGCTCACAGGATGTGGGAAGTCTTTGCCATCCATAGTAGTCAGCATCATGGCTCCACTAGAGAAATTTTTCCTTACAACAAATGGTCCTTCGTAAGTGGGAGTCCATTTTCCCCTGGAGTCGCCTTGTGGGAGAATGATTCACTTTATTACCAAGTCACCAGTCTGATACACTCGAGGCTTGATCTTTTTGTTAAACGCCTTGATCATACGCTTTTCATACATCTGACCATGACAAACAGCATCCAGTCGCTTCTCATCGATCAAGTTTAGCTGATCCAATCTAGTCTGCACCCACTCTTCTTCACCTAGATCTTCCTCTTTCATAATCCTTAGGGCAGCAATTTGAACTTCTATGGACAAGACATCTTCCATGCCATAGACTAAAGAGAAAGGAGTTTCCCCAGTTGACGTTCGAGTTGAAGTACGGTAGCCGTGGAGAGAAAATGGTAACATCTCATGCCGGTCTTTATATGTTACCACCATATTTTGCATAATCTTCTTTATGTTTTTATTGTCGGCTTCCATTGTGCCATTCATCTTAAGTCTGTACAGAGAAGAGTTGTGATGCTTGACTTTGAACTGCATGCAGAGTTTAGTAATCATAGCATTATTGATATTGGTTCTGTTTTCCATGATGATCCTTTCGGGGATACCATGACGATAGATGAGGTTGTGTTTGATAAACTGGGCTATAATGTTCTTTGTGACTGAGGCGTGTGAAGCAGCGTTGACCCATTTGGTGAAGTAGTCAATAGAAACAAGGATGAAACTGTGTCCATTGGAAGCAGTGGATTTGATTTCTCCAATCATGTCAATGCCCCACATTGAAAATGGCCACGAAGCAGTCATGACATTTAGAGGTATTGGAGGCACATAAACTTTGTCGGCATAGATCTGACACTTATGGAAAGTCCTTGAATGATGGTGACAATCAGTTTCCATAGTTGACCAATAGTAACCATCCCTCATAATCTTCTTGGCCATAGTGTTCCCGCTAGAGTGAGTTTCAAAGATTCCATCATGCATGTCTTCCATAATTTTCTCTACCTCCTTCTTGTCCACACAGCGAAGTAGAGTAGAATCATGATTTCGCTTATACAGGACTCCATTGCTTAGGAAGAATTTGGCTGAGAATCTTTGCAATAATTTCTTACCATTGATGGAAGCTCCTTCAGGATACTCTTGTGTTTTAAGATATCTCCTTACTTCATGGTACCATGGTTTCTCTTCATCAGTGTCAAGCTCATAGCAGTGTGCAGGTTCATCAAACCTTTCGATTGTAATCATAGGAGCTCTGTTGTCCCATTTAACATTGAACATGGAAGACATTGTTTCTAGAGCGTCAGCCAACTGATTTTCTTCTCTAGGGAAATGTTCAAAGGTGATCTCCTCGAAGTATGGTATCAGGGTTAACACAAGCTCCTTGTAAGGAATAAGGTTAGGATGCTTAGTGTCCCATTCTCTTTTGACTTGTCTGATCACTAGAGCAGAATCTCCAAATACGTTCAAGAACTTGATCCTTAAGTCAATGGCAGCCTTTAGACCCAAGATGCACGCTTCATACTCAGCCATGTTGTTCGTACAATCGAAGCACAATCTAGCAGTGAAAGGAGTATGGCAATCCTCAGGAGAAATAATCACAACACCAATTCAATTGCCTAAAGCTTTAGAAGCCCCATCGAAAACGATAGTCCATCGAGATCCTTGTTCAGGTCTGTCATACGGTACAGGTTCTTCACAGTCAGTTACTAGCATAATATTCTCATCCGAGAAGTCAAAGTTCATAGACTGGTAATCATTAACAGCTTGATGGGCCAAATGATTTGCGAATACACTTTCTTTGATGTCCTTTTGTGTGGTATATTGGATGTCATATTCGGTTAGAATCATTTGCCATCTAGCTATTCGTCTGGAGAGAGTTGGCTTCTCGAAGATGTACTTGATAGGGTCCATCTTAGAAATCAATAAAGTGGTATGAGTCAACATATATTGTCTTAGTCGGCAAGCAGCCCATGCTAGAGCGCAACAAGTTTTCTTGAGCAGTGAATATCTGGCTTTAGAGCCGGTAAACTTTTTGCTCGGGTAGTATATTGCATGCTCTTTTTGGCCATACTCGCCATGTTGGCCCAACACACACCCCATAGAATTCTCTATCACAGTCAAATACATGATCAAGGGTCTTCCTTCAATTGGAGGCATAAGGATATGAGGTTCTTGCAAATATTCCTTGATTTTGTCGAAGACAGCTTATCAGTCGTCGTTCCATTTGATTACTTGATTTTCCTTAAGAGTTTGAATATTAGCTCACAAGTAGCAGCTAAGTGAGATATGAAGCGAGCAATGTAGTTAAGTCGAATGAAGAAGCCTCTGACTTCCTTCTCATAACGTGGAACTAGAATTTCTTAAATGGCTTTGTCCTTTGCAGGATCCATTTTAATACCTTTTCCACTGACAACAAAACCCATAAGCTTTCCAGACCGTATCCCGAAGGTGCACTTGTTAGGATTTAGCCTTAGCTTGTACTTCTTCAACCTTTCAAACAGCTTGTGTAAGTGACCAAGGTGCTCTTCCTCAGTCTGCGACCTTGCAATCATATCATCCATATAGACCTCTATCTCATGATGGATCATGTCATCAAATAGAGCTACCATATCTCGTTGATACATTGCCCCTGCATTCTTCAAACCGAACGGCATAACTTTGTAACAAAAAGTGTCCCATTGCATAACAAAGGTGGTCTTTTCCATGTCTTCGAGAGCCATCTTGATTTGGTTGTAGCCATAAAATCCATCCATGAAGGAGAAGACTTTATGTTGAGTGGTGTTTTTAACCAAGACGTCGATATGAGGTAGAGGGAAATCATCTTTGGGGCTTGCCCTACTTAAATCCCTATAGTTTACACACATACGAACTTTTCCATCCTTCTTCGACACGGGGACCACGTTTGCAACCCATTGAGGATAAGATGTCACAACTAGGAATCCTGCATCGAATTGCTTCATCACTTCTGCTTTTATCTTTTCAGACAAGTCAGGTCGCATCCGACGAACCTTTTGTTTGACAGGAGGGCAATCTTCCTTTGTCGGTAGACGATGAACCACAATGTCAGTATCCAACCCTGGCATGTCTTCATGCGACCAAGCAAACACTTCAATGTAGTCATGTAGTATCTGGACCAACCTACTCTTGATATCGTCTTCTAAGTTGGCGCCGATCTTGACCTCTTTCTTGTGTGTCTCAGTACCTAGGTTGATAACTTCGACTGGCTCTTCATGAGGTTGAATATATTTCTCCTCTTGCATTAGAAGTCTGGCTAGTTCCCTTGGTATTTCACAATCTTCCTCGCCTTCGTCTTTGGCTTGGTTGATTGGGTGTTCAAAGTCATAACTATCAATAGTAGAGTCATTGGCAATGAGGATCTGCAAGTGTGTATGTGTGTGCATGTAAGATACATGGCTATTTGAAAAATGCAATAAAGAAAAAGAAAGACAATGAGCATAAAATTTGAATGCAAAGGTCCAATGTTTTTCATTAAATGATCATATGATAAATGAACATGAACAAAACCCTTGACAAATGGACCATGGTGCCCTGGGCAAGGCACATGGCTTAAAAGTCATTGTTTGAAATTAAGATTACAAACAAAAGTTCTTGAATTGACAGAAAACAGTAAATGGTAATTACTCCTCACTGAAGAAGATGGGAATGAAATCCTTGGCATGCCAGTTGTTGAGCTTTCCTCCGGCAGTAGGGTAGATCCATTCTTCAAAAGCACATTCATTGCCAGAGTCTTCTACAACATTTACTTCATGATTTCTGATGCGAAGAGGTGGCTTTCCCACGCGAGCACGTCTGATCTCCTTTTGAGCTTTGGCAGTGAAACCCAACCCAAACTTGTCTGCTTTGAAAGGAATCTCAGGGAGTTTTCCATATATAGTACAACTTCCATCTTCGACCACAACACGGTCATCTTTAAGTGAAACCATTCTTTGTACAACTTCATCAGCTTTTGATATGTCAGAGGAGATTTTTGTGGCGACAACCATAGGAGGAACAACTTCGAAAGCCTGGCACGAAGTTTCTATAAATTCACCATCCATTTCCATATACTTGAAGGAATTGAGGTGGCTCACCATAAATTCCTCTTCACCACAAACAATGACAATCATTCCCTGACTGGATATTTCAACTTTTGGCGAAGGGTGGACGTCACTACTCCTGCCTCGTGTATCCAAGGGCGCCCAAGTAAACAAGAGTAAGCGAGAAGGATTTCCATCACATAGAAAGTAGAATTGAAAGTTTGTGAACCAACTTTAATGGGGATATTAACTTCTCCAAGTACCATCCTTTTGAATCCATCGAAAGCCCTCACAACTATGTCACTTGGTTTTAACACCATACCTTCGCAATCTAACTGGTCCAAGGCACCTTTGGGTAACACATTTAGAGATGAACCAGTATCAACTAAGACATGAGTCAGGGTATTTCCCTTGCATTCAATAGAGACATGCAAAGCCTTGTTATGATTCCTTCCAACAAGAGTCAAGTCAGTGTCAGAGAAACCTAATATGTTGTCAGCCGTTAAACTCGCCACACAATTCTCGAACTGGTCAGTTGTAGTCTCTTGGGGAACATGAGCTTTCTTCAAAAACTTGATTAAAGCTTGGGCATGAGCATCAGAACATAGTAGTAATGACAACATGGAGATTTTGGAGGGGGTTTTCCCTAGCTGTTCGACTATTTTGAAATCACTCTTCTTTATAATTTTCAGAATTTCCTCCATCTCTCGAGTGGATGGATTTTTAGCATCAACATATTTTGAAGGTGCCTCTATCACAACAGGCTCGCTTACTTTTTTATTTTCCTTTAGTGTTGGCATTAGGCTTGTTATTGGTTATATGAATAGGAGTTGTTATATTAGTCGGAGGTGAAATATCAAGGGAGAAGATCCTCCCTGTTCTTGTTACCTTACTAGAACCTGCAATATTTGTAACATTGTTGGTCTTGTATTCATTGATCCATGAATCTTGCTTTATTCCATGATAGTAAACTTCGGCACCATAGCTCCATGGAACTGCTTTATTATAAGAGTAAGGAATCGACCCAGGGCAGTGATTATTAAAGGAAAAATTGTTGGTTCATTTGAAATCCTAATAGGACCCTTTGAGAAGATCCTAAGAGGCTTGTTGGAGATTGTTATTATGGAAAGGTCTTCAGCTTTATGGGTCAAACTTTTGATGGTAGGAATTCTCTCAAACAGGATCTCGTGACTATCTATCAGGCGTTGAACACCTTCTTTCAGACATTTGCATCCATTAACTTATTCGGTGCAATAATTACATTCTTTCAAACAACCAGGGAAAACCCCTACTCTTAACAGGTTCTCTTTAACAATGGTCAGTGGGGCACTCAAATCTTCAATGGAGGAAACAAATACAGTGTCTTCAATTGCATTGACACATTTTCCATGATTTGGCATTGGTGCAGTTATAACATTCGGAGTTGTAGGCAGATCAAACTCGATAGTTTTGTTATCGATAAGATCTTGAATCTTGTTTTTTAGAGCCCAACATTGATTAGTTTCATGCTCAGGGTTGTTGGAATGATATGCGCATTTGGCATTAGGATCGTACTTCAGTGATGAAACATTAGGATTTAATGGTGGATCATGCAATGTTACCAAGTTGGCCTTCAACGGGTGTTTCAAGGCTTGGGACAATGACATGTTAATCCTCATGAATTATCTTCTTGGAACCTCAGACCTTTGATGGTTGGCTTGTTGTGGTTTTCTTTCAACAGATGGAGGATTGGAGATCAAAACCGCATTAACAGATGAATGTTGACCCTTCTTGGTATGGGCCCTTGGCCCATAAACAACATTGGCTTCTTTCTTACCAATAAAGGGCTTCTTTATAGTGTTTGATGTAGAAGCATATGCCATGGTAATTATTACACTCTTGATACCACTCTCGACCCTTTCACCGGTCATAATTAACTCAGTGAAACCGGATGATGAGATCCCAATTAACAAGTTGAAAAATGGGCCAGTTAATGTTCTCATGAACATATCCACCAGCTCCCTATCTGTCAGTGGTGGTTGTACTCAAGTAGCAAGGTCTCTCCCTTTTTGCGCATACTCTTTAAACCCTTCATTAGTACCCATTGTCATTCCTTAAAGTTGAACTCTAGTCGGTGTCAAATCAGTGTTGTACTGATACTAACGGTAGAAAGCGGTGGCCAGATCTTCCCTGCTATGAATGTTGGAACCCTCCAACTGGTAAAACCATTCAAACTGAGTCCCAGACAGTCTGTCTTGAAAGAAGTATACCCAGAGCTTATTGTTAGTGGTATGCGGTTGTATCTTGCAGACGTAGGACCTCAATTGAAGTTTTGTGCACGAAACACCGTCGTACTTAGCAAACATTGGAATTTTGAATTTGTGGGGGATAACAACCACAGGTACTAATCCCAAATCACCAAAATCCAAGCCAGGTACAACTTGAATTTCCACAGCTTTCAACCTATCTTCCAGTTGCTTGTACTTATCCTCAGCCGGTGGATATTGTTCATCAAAGTAATCTTCATCCTCAGAAGCTTAATTGTTTGCAACCCTAGCACGGGTGCTCCTTGCATCTTAGTTTTGGTTCCCATCCTCCTCGGACGACTCTTCAACCACTTGTACTTGGCGGACATGGACTTCTTCTTGGACTTCTTCATGTTGATCAAGGCCTTCTTCTTGGTCTTCTTTTTGGCCACCAGAAGTGACATCAGTCCTTGCTGCCCTTTGGCCAAGGTGAGCAAGGTTTCTTGAAATTGATAATTTTGTATCTGCAATTCTTTCACGGTCTGCTCGATATCCATCTTACTGAAATAAACAGTAGAAAGATGAGGAAACCTGTGTCGTGAAACTTGCTTATGTTATGATGCATGAAATGCATATGAAAATGATCTCAAGGACTTTTAAGATTTAAATTTGTTTAGACAAAGAAGGAACAAACATTAATTGTATTAATAAGTTCAAACGGTTTATTGAAATGCCTCTTGGGCTTACAGTGGAAAAAGCAAAAATAATACAAAACAAACTCCTAAAACAAAAAGGACTCAAGCTTCCCATGAGCGCATCCTCTTTTGTGCAATGTAGGCATTCAAACTCCTCTCTTCATCAAGTTGTCTCATGAGTTCCAAAAGCTTCTTCTCGCTTGCGTAGAACTGGGTTTCAAAGGTGTCTTGTTCCCCTTTTAGTTGAATCCATAACCTTTTCAACTCCTCAAGAGTAGTGGGAATGTCGGGATGAAGAATAATGTAGGGAATATCTCCTTCACAAACAGGCTCCATGATGATAGGTAGGATGGCCTCATATGGTATCATGAGGTTTTAAGCGCGAGCTCGCACCCACTTAAGATAGGGCTCCAAAGTAATGGAGTTCTTATACCCCAATGTCTTGCTATCAACTTTGTTCGCCATTCGCCAAGCTTGTACAAATCTTTGACGGTAACCTTGGACATCACTCTCATAGTCATATGCAATTCCTTTGATAAGTGCATCATGAGGAACATCCCTCTTAGCATACCCAACTATTGTAGAGCCAAGAAAGGATTATAAGTGATACCTCACCTAATGCCAAGGAGAGGGATATTAGGGAATTCCCCACAACAGTCAATAATGATAACATCCTCCAAAGATCGAGAACACCAATGGATATCTGAATGTGAGAGTGACATGAACCTACTAGACCATCTCATGCCTTACTCATTCTTCAAAACAGATTGAGGTAGGTGAGAAATAAACCACCTAGCCAACAAAGGAGTTCAACACATAAGAATTCCCCTTCTCTTCATGGTGCGTGTGAAGAGAATGTAAGATATCTTCGAGTAAGGTACGCATCGGGTTACGAGATAGAAATTTTTTGACCGTATTCACATCTATGAGTTGATCTGGGTTAGGAAATAGTATCATCCCATAGATGAGAAAATCCAACACCTCTTCAAAGTCTTGTAAGTCCAAAGCATCCCAAAATTATTGATCCTTCTCAAACAGAAACTTGGCTAGAAAACCCTTAACACCATTCCTTGTTTCCCAATTTTCCACAACGTCAGATCATTGCAAATGTAAAGCTAAAGCAATTTCCTTAGGTCTTGGGTCTTTCTCAACATCGATGAAAGGTAGTTGATCAAGAATAGGTAATCCCAAGAGTTGATAAAATTCCTCCATGGTGGGTACTATTGGTAATTAGGAAATGTAAAGCAATGGTGTAAAAGGTCAAAGAACTGAAAGAGTACTTTCATCATGTCTTCATCAAGGCTTGAGGTAACCAGATTGAGAAGTCGACCATGTCTTTTGGTGAACAGATAATTATCATGAACCCTTGATTCTAACTCTTTGAGTTGAGGAGGCACTCTTACGAGGTTGATTTGGATAGTATTCCCGCGAGTTGAAGCCATGTCCTACAAAACAGCACAAAGATAAATCCCAAAAATCCTCGAAATGGTTAGTGTAAAATGCCATAGTATGATGTCATGATGTTATGTACAAGTAAACATATACACACAAAGCAAATAAGTCCTTAGGTTTAGGCTTGCATGAGGTTCATAGGTAAGTACCCTCTTTAAGTTTAGTTGGTTCAACTTGTCCTAGAAAATAATCGGGTTCTAGGGAATCTTAATATCACTGGTCTTTCTTCATTGGGCATTGTGATCTGTGGGAATAGAACTGACTGTTTTTTAATGTTGGTTCACGTTTGCGTTTGATTTTGCAAAATGTCGCGGTAAGCAAGAGTCGCCACCGTCTTTTATTTTATCCAACAAGGAAAGGACAAAAGCACAAAAAAATTCCTTTTCGAGATGTTTCTCGGGTTCGGGAGGTAGATTATAGAAAGGGAAGGTGTTAGCACCCTTTCTATCCATGGTTATCCACGGGCTCTTAGGTACTTGCTCACTATGTTTTCAAAAAGTTTTGCTTTTCTTGTGTTCGTGGGTTTTGAAAAGATTTTTGTTTGAAAACTTCGATTTAACTCTTGTTTCTGTCCTCAAGAGTGTATGAAGTGTTGTTGAAAACTTTGTTTGAAAAGTGTAAGTGTGAAAAATTTGTTTTGTTTTGAAAGAGCAAGTACCAAAGAACCTCTACCTACTCAAAAGGGAATTAAAGTTTGCAAATGTCCTTTAGACAGTGCTATCCCACTATTGAGGAGTAGGTAGCACCGTCGTTGGAGTTTTCGGGTCAATTCGATTAAGGAACATGTGGTCACTAAAGCAATGTTAGGACGCCTTAGCGGTAACCCTAATGTCTTAGATCATTTTATCCGAGGCAACCGTTTCGAGGCAACTTATGATCTTTGGACAAGAGGGCGACCTCTAAAACTTCCTATACTCAATGACCACGTTCGAGGCAACCAAGTGAGGCGTATCCTAGGAGTGGCATGTGCAAATGTGTCAATTTTCAGTTATGTTATCTTTGTACATGTTATGGTGAGCTACGGTTGATTTTAAGTTAAGGTAGATCTTGTCATGCATAGCCTATTATTCATACATCTAGCAGTTAATGGTTGCGGAAAATAAAACTAAGCTATTACAAGGCGTCGGGTATTTACATCGCCAAGAACAAACCCTTGAAAAAGTAAATGCGGAAAAGTAAATGAAAGCGGTAAAAAGTCCTAAGTCCAAAACTATTACATCCTCGGAACAATTACATTATTGGATAAAAAATATGAATAAAAAAAATCATACGCGCGAGAAAAATTGAATCGGAGAGTTTTTTAGGGTTTTGACCCTTTTTCGGAAAGAAAGAGATTTTTTTGTTATTTTGAGTTAAATTAAACCTAAACTAATTAATTAATAAAAAGAAATATTTTTTGGGTTTTTGAATGTTTAAGGAAAAAAATGATTAAATACATTAAAAACCTAATTCTACACCAATTTTAATTTATTGCAAAAATATTAATATTATGCCTAATTAAAACTAAACAAATTATGTTAATATTTATTTACAAAATAAACTAATGAAATTAAATTTAATAAATAAAAATATTATATTTTTTTGTTTTCTGATTTTATTAAGAAAATGCTAATTATTTTTGTTAGTAATTAATTAAGAAAATAAATCAAGTAAATAAAAAAATATAATGAAAGAAAATAAAAAAAAGGCAAACTCAGGGGGTCTGGGCCCAAAGAGGGTGTTTGATCAGCAGTTTTTTGAGGCCCACTTTCGTCCAGTCTGCTTGACTTTTGTGATTTGCTATGCGTGCGCTGACCTGAGACCATGGTGGTCCCTCATTCATGACCATTCGATTTGCTTTATAGCCACCTGGTGTTTGAGATCTGGGCAGAGTATGATGGTCCACACCTTGAATGATACATGGGATAATCTGAAACAAAATCATAACAAATATTGGGGGACCTGGGATTCGAACCCAGGTCCCAAGGGAAAATGCTTCAACCTGCTTGCCAACTCAACTGCGCTGCTTCTTTGTTATTATAATAAGAAGAAACTATTATATATGAAAACAATCAAAACGCTGTAAATAAAAAAAATAAAACGCGCGTTTTTCATATAGACCAATGGGAGGGCGACGTGTGGTCGTCTTCTCCAACGAAACTTTGGTTTTGTTACCTGCGTATTTTTATCCGCAGGAAGATCCGTGGGGCGATTCAAAAATGCGTTTTAGGCCATAATAATCCCATCCAAGCACATGGATGTGGTCGCCTCTTCCTCCTGAGGTCAACCATGGCCAAGATTCATCCTAATTGTTCCTGCAAAATGAAACCCCAAATGGAAACCTCCAAAACCCTAGGTTTGGGTAGGGAGTTATGGGCTAGAAAAACGCAATTGAACGATGTAGAATGAATGGAAATTTAAAGGCAAGCATGATTATACAAAAATATTGGCAAGAGGATGCAAGGAAGTGGTTTTACAATATCATGTTCAGAGCCATAATCTTGACAACTTACAATGCATTTCAGGGGGTCTTAAGGTCCGGTTCTGGTTGCTATGGCTTCAGGAGATTGCAAGCAAGAACACCACGTTGATATTTTTGATTGAAGCAAGCTCTAACCAAGAATTCGATCTCTCTCTTTTTCCAAGCTTTTTCAGTTTTTGGTTTGGCCGTTTTAGCAGTTCTTAGGTCATGAATTAGGTTTGCGTGCCTTGTGTGAATATAATAGAATGGTTTTAGGTCAAGAGTTGGGCCAATATCCATGTGTATTGAAGAATTAGGATTGCACTTTGATCACCATTAACATGTTTCCAAATATGGGCAAGATCTGATTTTTTATGCTTGTTCTGACTTGATACGAATTGGTTGAATGTCACATGGTATTTGCAAGCTGTACAAATCACAAGAATCCTTTTACATTAATTTTTGGATTTTATTTGAATTAATATAGATTTAAAATGAATTAAATCAATAAAAATTAAATAAAATAGAAAAATAAATGTTTGGTCATGAAATTATAGATGGGACACGTGTTTGGCATGACAAGACTAAATCAAGTGGAAAAAAGTGGGCCCTTTTGTCAAAAATTGGAGTTTTGAGGATAGTTGACTTTTGGCAAATTTGGAAAAATGCCCAACTTCAACAATGCATAACTTCTTCAATTTTGAAATTTTGGAGGTGTTCTTGGACTTTTTAGAAACCTTGAGATGTCCTCTAATCAACCCTTTTGGTCTCATCTCATTTTGATCTTCCATTATCAAGTTATAAGCTTTGGCAAAAAAGGTGTTTTTGTTGACTTTCAAAAATGACCTATAATGTCCAAATTTGTAACTTCTTGTGAGTTCATTTTATGATCTTGGGGTATGAATATGGATTGTGGTAAATTTCATCCTCTTCAAAATGAGCTTTGGATGGGTCATTTCTCATAAAGTATGAGAAAGTTATGCTTGGTCAAAGTTGAGTTGACTTTTCCTACAAAACCCTAATTTAGCAACTTTTGAATCTTGATGAATCTTGAGCAATCCTTGATGAATCATGATCAACCCTTGATAAAATGATGAATTATCCTTCAAAATGAGAATGTTGACAAAAAATCTTGAGGTTTGACTGTATTTAGGTCACAATTGACTTTTGACCCAGCACAGTCGATTTTTGGGCCTCTTGAGCAATTAACTGACCAAAGTTTCTCTGCATGGCTTGAAATTTGTCATGGATGGACTTAAGAACATATTAAGACATTGTGGAGCACTTGAGGCCATTTGGATGTAAGGACCTTGATGCAACACAAAACCCTAATTTTGAATTGACTGCCTTAGGAGATGATTTGATTGTCCAACCCTTGAGCCAACTTGGGCAACTTGAAGATTATTCTTGACATGTCTTGAGGAATATGGGAGGGCAAATTTTGGGGTACAACAGTTGCCCCTGTTCAATTTTCTTAAACCTGAGGATATGGATTGGCTTTCGAGCCTTTCGTGATCCGAAGGTGGAAGATAATTGAACACTAGAGTGCCCAGAAATTTGCACTCGCATGGTGTAGTATCAGCATTGTGATGTCGAGAATGGGCTTATAGATGCCATTTGGAGAGATGATGGATAGGATGATGGGCTTATAGATGCCACCTGGAGATTGTTGGTAGGTAGTTTTGTCTTCGTTGACGGGTTATCTTCATTGACGGGTTATCTTCATTGACGGGTTGTCTTTATTGACGGGTTGTCTCTATTGACGGGTTGTCTCTATTTACGGGTTATCTTCATTGACGGGTTGTCTCTATTGATGGGTTGTCTCTATTGACGGGTTAGCATCAGAAAAATCTTTAGGAATCGATTTAACTGGATTTGTCTTCTTTGACTGGATTAGCATCAGAAAAATCTTTAGGAATCTATTTAACTGGATTTGTCTTCTTTGACTGGATTAGCGTCAGAAAAATATTTAGGAATCGATTTAATTGGATTTGTCTTCTTTGACTGGATTGCCTCAGAAAAATCTTTAGGAATCGATTTTAACTGATTTTGTCTCCATTGACTGGCTTCAGAAAAATCTTTAGGAATCGGTTTAACTGGTTTTGTCTCCATTGACATAATTTGAGAATCTAACTGCATCTTTCCTGAAAGGTAAAGGTCAGTCATATGCAATGCATGATATGGATCGAGCAATGATGTTCTCAACATAAATGAGATTGTATGATATGATGCGTATATACATGTATCATGATGTATGAAAATGTGATGTTTTAGCTGGGGAAAATAAATCCCGGATAGCTGCTGGAGAATGATGTTGAATTCTTTGCTCCCACTGGGGATGATGAACGAAGGTGATAAACTTGCAGGAGAAGATAACTTCGTTGGGGAATTACTCTGTGGGGAAGAGATGCTCTGCTGAGATTTTAATGATAACTCCGCTGGGGATTCCGTTGATAAGCTCTGTTGGGGATTTTGATGATGAACTCCGCTGGGGATAGAAAGAACTTCGTTGGGGATGATCTTTCAGTTGCAACTTGCTGAGGATAACCCAGTTAGACTCTTGTGGGGATGACCTCTGAATTTAGCTGAGGAGATGCATTTGTACTCTGCAGGGGATAAGCTTCCAGAATCTACTGGGGAAAATGATTCAATTCCATTGGGGAAACATTTTTAGACCGCGCTGGGGGAATGGCTCCACCGGGGGCCTCCTGTATTCTGCCGGGGAACATTCTTATACTCTGTCGAGGAATATTAAGACTGCCAGGGATACTCCTACACTTGTCGGGGAATATCTTTATACTCCGCTGGGGAATATTAAGACCTTCTGGGAATACCGAGCCTTTTCGGGACTGACGGTAGACTGACTCTGCTTGGGGGAGAGTATTGTTGATTCATTCATGGTTGCAAGTCTCAGTGGGGAGAGATACCATTATTGTCTTACTCTGCGGGTAGTGACGATATCTTGGTCATATTCTTCAGCTGAACCTACCTTGGTACCTTGGTGGACAGAGCAACTAGACCTCTCAGACAATTCTTATTGCCCCTACTTCTGATATCACCCGTAATTAGTCCTTTGTTTAGCATGCAAATATTTATGAGCAACAATTAATGTCAAATGCATATATCAAAAATGAACATTGGACGTTCTTTTCAAAACAAACAGATAAAGAAAAAACAATTTGCAATTTGTCTGAAAAATGAACTTGTATTGATTTTGAAGTTTGCCTGAAAATAGGCGTTTTTGTACAATATGCTGTCGTCCTAGTAAGAGAACGGCGCCGAGCAAATAGAATTTATACAATTTGTGAAAAGAAAACAAAATAGCTATGTGAATAGTCCCACTGGGTTCCAACTCTTTTATTGCCCTTATATCTTCAAGCATCTCATCACTTTGCTGCGTAGTTGAAGATGAATCTGATTGACTGGTGTCGTCTGAGTCTGATAGTCGATACCGAAGTCCGGATGCGAGGTGATCCAATGAGACATAGTGTTACGCCTTAATCCCTAACTTTTGCCTGGACCGCCCTTTCGGGTTTTCAGTCCACCGGGATACCTATTTTTGCCCAAGCCGCCTTTTCAGGTTTTCGACTTGCCGGGTGTACATATTTTTTATATTTTCATCCCTTATTTTTGCCCGAACCCTTTTGGTTCGCCGGGAAGCCCTTATTTTAGCCTAGGCTAGTCAACCTAGCGGGTCTTTAATTATGCGTAGTATCTTTTTACTATGTCTGCATTGACGGGGTGAGGAAGGTCGTCACCATCCATGGTGGTTAGAATCATCGCTCCTCCTGAGAAGATGTTCTTAACCACAAATGGCCCTTCGTACGTAAGGGTCCATTTGCCCCTGGGATCACCTTGAGGTAGAATAATGCGCTTGATTACCAGGTCCCCGACTTGATACTCTTGTCGTCTGACTTTCTTGTTAAATGCCTTGATCATCCATTTTTGGTACGTCTGACCATGACAAATAGCCGTGAGTCTCTTTTCGTCGATTAGGTTTAGTTGATCAAGCCGGGTCTGGATACAGTCGTCTTCGCTTAAACCCGCATCCTTCATGATCCGGAGAGAGGGTATCTGAACTTCAATGGGCAGGACTACCTCCATGCTGTATACCAAGGAGTAGGGTGTTGCCCCTGTTGACGTCCGTGCTGAGGTACAGTACCCATGAAGAGAAAATGGTAACATCTCGTGCCAATCTTTGTAGGTCACTGTCGTCTTCTGCACAATCTTCTTAATGTTCTTATTAGCTGCTTCTACAGCCCCATTCATCTTCGACCGGTAGGAAGAAGAATTATGATGTTATATCTTGAATTGCTCGCAGAGCTCAGTGATCATCTTGTTGTTAAGATTGGTACCATTATCCGTAATGATCCTCTCTGGTACACCGTATCGACAGATCAGGTTGTGCCGAATGAATCGTGCCACGACGTTCTTGGTTACGGTGGCAAAGGAAGTTGCTTCAACCCACTTTGTAAAGTAATCAATCGCTACCAGGATGAAGCGATGCCCGTTGGATTCCGTAGGTCTGATCTCGCCGATCATATCAATGCCCCACATTGGAAAAGGCCAAGGTGCTGTCAAGACGTTCAAAGGAACTGGAGGAATGTGCACCTTATCAGCATAGATCTGGCACTTGTGACATGTCCGAGAATGCTGATAACAGTCGGCTTCCATTGTTGACCAGTAATATCCTGCCCGAAGGATTTTCTTTGCCATGGTATGTCCACTGGAATGCGTTTCGAAGGTACCTTCATGCAGCTCTGCCATGATCCTTTCTGCTTCAATTTTATCCATGCAACGCAGTAAGGTTGAATCATGGTTACGTTTGTAAAGAATGTCATTGATGATGAAGAACTTTGCCGTGAACCTTCTCAGAAACTTCTTGTCATTAACAGACGCACCCTCGGGGTATTCTTGAGCTTCAAGGTACGTCTTTACTTCATGATACCAAGGTTTTTCTGTTACCTCTTCGGTCTCAAGATCACAACAATATGCAGGTTCATCCAATTTCCAAATAATGATCCGGGGAGCCTCGTTGTCCCATTTGACTTTGAACATAGAAAACGTCGTAGCTAGCGCGTCCGCCAACTGATTCTCCTCTCTTGGGAAATGTTCAAAGGTTATCTCCTCGAAATGGGGAAGCAACGTCAATACATACTCCTTGTAAGGAATAAGATTTGGGTGTTTCATATCCCACTCGCCTTTGATCTGACTGATCACGAGAGCGAAATCTCCGAAGACGCTCAGAAACTTGATCCTTAGGTCAATTGCAGCTCGGAGACCCATAATGCAGGCTTCATACTCCGCCATGTTGTTGGTGCAGTTGAAACATAGTCGGGCGATAAACGGAGTATGAGAGCCTTTAGGAGATATGATCACAGTGCCAATGCCATTACCCAAAGTGTTTGAGGCTCCATCAAAGTACATAGACCATCGGGATCCTTCCTCAGGTCCTTCATCCGGTCCAGGTATCTCGCAATCAGTTACTACCATGATATTCTCGTCTGGAAATTCAAAGTTCATAGACTGGTAATCATCCACTGCCTGATGTGCCAAATGGTCTGCCAACACACTTCCCTTGATTGCTTTTTGAGTCGTGTACTGGATGTTATATTCAGTCAAGATCATCTGCCATCTTGCTATTCTTCTGGACAAGGCAGGCTTTTCGAAGATATACTTGATTGGATCCATCTTTGAAATCAACAGAGTAGTGTGAGTCAACATATACTGTCTTAGCCGGCGAGCAGCCCATGCCAAAGCGCAGCAAGTTTTCTCGAGCAGTGAGTATCAGGTCTCACAGTCGGTAAACTTTTTGCTAAGGTAATAAATAGCATGCTCTTTTCAGCCAGACTCGTCATGCTGACCCAACACACACCCCCATTGAATTGTCAAGTACTGTCAAGTATAATATTAGAGGTCTCCCTTCAACTGGTGGCATAAGAATGGATGGCTCTTGGAGATACTCTTTGATTATTTTAAAAGCGGCCTGACATTCATCGTTCCAACGTACTACTTGATCTTTCTTCAGTAGCTTGAAGATTGGTTCACAAGTAGCAGTTAGGTGCGAGATGAATCGGGCAATGTAGTTCAACCGTCCTAGAAAGCCTCTGACTTATTTCACTGTCTTGGGAGTTGGCATCTCTTGTATGGCTTTCACTTTGGCAGGGTCCACTTGAATACCTTTGTCGCTTACGACGAAACCTAGTAGTTTTCCAGATCTCACCCCAAAGGTGCACTTGTTCGGGTTTAATCTCAGCTTGTACAACTTCAACCGGTCAAACAGCTTCTATAGATGGTCAAGGTGTTCCTCCTCAGTTTGGGACCTTGCAATCATATCGTCGACGTATAATTCAATCTCATGATGGATCATATCATGAAACAGAGCAACCATGGCACGCTGATACGTTGCCCCAGCATTTTTCAACCCAAAAGGCATGACCTTGTAGCAAAAGGTACCCCACTGAGTAACAAAAGTGGTCTTCTCCATGTCTTCGGGAGCCATCTTTATCTGATTATAACCGGAGAAATCGTCCATGAAGGAGAATACCTTATGCTGAGCAGTGTTGTCAACCAGAACGTCGATGTGAGGTAGAGGGAAGTCATCCTTAGGGCTCGCCCTGTTCAAATCCCTGTAGTCAACACACATTCGGACCTTACCATCTTTCTTCGGTACCGGAACCACATTGGCAACCCACTGAGGGTAAGAAGTCACTGCTAGAAAACCGGCATCAAACTATTTCATAACTTCGGTCTTGATTTTCTCAGACATCTCTGGACGCATACGACAGACCTTCTGTTTTACCGGAGGGCAGTCTTCCTTGGTAGGCAGGCGATGAACCACGATGTCAGTATCCAACCCAGGCATATCTTCGTAGGACCAGGCAAAGATCTCGACATAGTCATGCAGCATCTGAATCAACCGTTGTTTCACACTAAGCTCCAGATTTGCATCGATCTTGACTTCCTTCTTGTCTGTCTCAGTACCCAGATTTACCGTTTCCATTGGCTCTTCATGTGGCTGAATGGCCCTCTCTTCCTGAAATAGCAGTCTTGCAAGCTCACCAGGCACTTCACAATCATCTTCACCTTCGTCTTCGGCTAAGTTGATCGGATTTTCAAAGTCATAACTGGCAGTAGCAGAGTCGTTAACCAGTGAGATCCAGAGTGGATTGGGACCTGTATATGTGAGTGTGTGTAAATAGCTGTTTTGCAATATATAATAAAGAAAGACAAGGAGCGCAAAATTTGAAATGCAAGAAACGTCCAATGCTTTTATTAATGATATATGAAAATGGCACAAAAGCCCTCACAAATGAAGCCACGGTGCCCCGGGTAAGACACCGGGCCATAAAGTTTCAAAACATTGTCTGTTACAAATTCAAAACAAAAGAGTTCATTACTGAGTTACAAAAGTAATAGGGACGAAGTCCTTTGCCGTCCAGTTGTTTGGTCCACTGTTGGTCGTAGGGTAGATCCAGCTGTCAAATTCAGATTCCTCCACATCATCTTCGATGGAATTTACTCCCGAGTTGCTGATGAACACAGGAGGTCTTCCAATCCTTGTACTACGAACAGCCCTCTGAGCTTCTGCAGTGAAACCCAAACCAAATTTGTCAGTCTTTGGAGTGAAATCAGGAAGTCGGCCCCAGTTTGCACACTCACCCTTCTCAATAACAGCCCGGGCATTCCTTAAGGAAGCCATCTTCATAGGAGAACCTTCAATCACAGTCTCAGCTGATGCCAGTGTCTGAGGAACCTCTTCGAAGTGTTGGAATGGGGTCTCAATGAATTCCCCATCCATCTCCACGTACCGGAACGAGTTGAGGTGGCTGGCCATGTATTCCTCCTCCCCTTGAACTGTCACAATCTTCCCTTTGATCGGGTACTTCAACTTTTGATGGAGTGTTGAAGTCACAGCTCCAGCTTTATGGATCCATGGACGACCCAGCAAACAAGAATAGGATGGCCGAATGTCCATCACGTAGAATGTAGAATTGAAGACCTGGGAACCAACCTTGATTGGAATATCAACCTCACCATGCACCATCCTTTTAGACCCATCAAAGGCCCGGACAACAATGTTACTTAGCTTTAGCTCCAAACCTTCGCAATCCAACCTGTCTAGAGCTTTCTTGGGCAAGACGTTCAACGAGGATCCCGTGTCAACCAACACATGTGCAAGAGTAGTTCCCCTGCATTCAATGGAGACATGCAGGGCATCGTTATGGTTCTTCCCTTTAGCAGTCAGATCAGCATCGGAGAAACCCAAACTGTTATCAGCAGTTAAATTGGCCACACAATCGGTAAACTGATCAGCTGATGTCTCTTGTGGCACGTGAGCCGTCTTCAGGAAGGTAATCAGAGCCTTGGCATGGGCCTCTGAACACAACAACAGTGATAACATAGAAATCTTGGATGGGGTTTGCCCCAGCTGCTCAACTACATTATAATCACTCTTCTTAATGATCTTCAGAATCTCTTCCATCTCCTGTTTGGAAGCTTCAACATTGATGGTCTTTGGTGCCTCCGTCTGGGTAGGCATATCAGTGGCGATCCCTTTGCCCCGAGCGTTAGATGACTCGGCGACAGGGGTAGGAATAGGAACTTGATCAGGAATGGAAGTAGGTACACTTGCAGGTGAAATGACAACAGGTCTTCGGGCAGCTGGTGGAGCAATATCATGTGAGAAAAGTCTACCGCTGCAGGTGACTTTGGCAGGCCCAGTAATGTTGCTGACGTTGGTATCAGCATCAAACTCTTGCTTAACTCCAAGAACATAAACATCTTCCCCATAGTGCCAAGGGATAGCTTTGTCGGATGTATAGGGGATGGGCCCCAGAACAGTGATGATTATGGGTGCAATCTTCTAAACAGGCGTAATTCTGACAGGCTTCCTCGAGGGAACCTTGGGAGAATTGTTGAAAATGGTAATGATGGCGACTTCTTCAGTAGGAATGGATGGAACAACAGTCTTTTCAAACAGGATCTCTTTGCTATCCATCAGGTTTTGGATACCTGATTTCAAAGATGGGCAACCAGTAGGTACAACAGAACACACATGGCAACCTTCACCACAGCCCGGAAATAAACCGGCTAGCAACAGGTTCTTCTTGACAGTCAACAGAGGGGTAAAAATATCATCCACAGAAACTACAAACAAGTCTTCCTCTATAGCATTCACTCCATGCTTGGGCATGGGAGCAGTCACAATGTTAGGCCTCTCGGGCGCCTCAAACTCAATCTATTTTGCATCAATCAAGTCTTGGACCTTATTCTTCAAAGTCCAACAATCATTCGTATTATGCCCCAGGCTCTCGGAGTGATAAGCGCAGCGGGCGTTGGGGTTATACTTTGATGATGTAGTATTTGGATTCTTTGGGGCTTCCCTTAGAGTCACCAAATTGGTCTTCAGCAACTGTGGCAATATCTGAGACAAAGTCATGCTGAGGCGAGTGAATTTCCTTCTAGGTCTCTCTTCCCTTTGTTGGTTGTGATGCTGAGGAGCACCAGCAGGTTTCGAAATGACAACCGCGTTGACAGCTTGGCGGTGTTCCGGTCTATTCTGTCTTCTTGAGCTGTAGACCGCAATGGACTCTTTCTTAAACGGTTTTTTTCTCGGTGCTCGATGAGGCACCCTTTTGTATTTTCCCAGCCTTAATACATGCTTCAATCCTCTCACCAGTCAAGATAAGGTCTGTAAACCCGGCTGAAGAGCTTCCAATCAAATGGTTAAAGAATGGACCAGACAGGGTCCCCAAAAACATGTCAACAAGTTCACGATCGGCTAAAGATAGTTGTACCCTTCCGGCAAGATCTTTCCATTTTTGAGCATATTCTTTAAATCCTTCACTCGTCCCCATTGACATACCCTGGATTTGGGTACGCGTAGGAGCAAGGTCGGAGTTATACTGGTACTGCCTATAGAACGCAGTAGCCAAATCCTCCCAACTGCGGATACTGGCTCCATCCAGCTGATAGAACCACTCAAGCTGAGTCCTTGAGAGACTGTCTTGGAAGAAATGGATCCACAAGTTCTTATCAGCAGTGTAAGGTTGGATCCTCCTCACATATGACCAGAGGTGCAGCTTTGGACAGGAAGCTCCGTCATACTTGGCAAAGGCAAGTGCCTTAAACTTATGGGGAAACACCACCCCAGATGATAAACCCAGATCTCCGAAGTCCAGACCGGGAACCTTCTGTATTTCCATAGCACTCAAACGGTCTTCCAGCTGTTTGTACTTATCCTCAGCAGGAGGATACTATTCTTCATCATAGTCCGTCTCGTTGTCGGAGACTTCAGGGCTAGGAGCCTTCCTTTCTTGTGGGCTATCCTTCCCTCCAGATGAGGTGGTTAGCTCAACTTCATTTTGCAGCCCGTTTCCAAACCTGCGTCCGGTGTTGAACAGGACGGTCCTCTTCTTCTTCTTCTTCTTCCTCTCTTTCAGAATCAGGGTCTTCAAGTCCTGCTGGCCCTTAGCTAGGCTCATAACCAACTCTTGAAATTGGGCATTCTGGGCCTGGAGGGCCTTGATAGCTTGCTCAGTGGAAGGTTCAGTAGACATGATGATTGCTGAAATAAACAGCGAAGAAGATAAGTGACCTGTAAAAAGGGTACCTGTTATGCATATGATGAATGGTATGCTATTTATGTAATGCATTCAAGGGTTCAAAAATTCAAATTCGTTGCAGACAAAAAAAGAACACACGTCATATTAAAAAGTAATTTGTTTAGTATATCAGTGCCTCATGGGCGAAATATTACAAAATACTTAATGTAAAAAGACATTGCGCATCCTTTTTGGAGCGATGTAAGTGTTAAGGGTCTCTTCCTCGTGAAGTCGGCGGGTGAGCTCCAAAACCTTCTTCTCACTGGCATGTAAGCTGGATTCAAAAGCATTTCGTTCTTCCTTGAGTTGGATCCAACTCTTTTGCATTTCTTCCCATGATGTTGGCATGTCAGGATGTAGAATGGTGTATGGAACCTCTCCTTCCATAACAGGCTCTTTGATCACGGGGAGAATGTGAGGATATGGCATCATAAGATTCTGGGAGCGAGTTCGTACCCACTTGAGGTAAGGCTCAAGGGGGATGGAATTCTTGTGCCCCAGTGTCTTACTATCTACCTTGTTAGGCATCCTCCAAGCTCTGATGAACCTTTGTCGAAGTCCTTGCGCATCGTTGTCGAAGTCAAAAACTATGTCAGGAATCAACATGTCATGAGGGTCATCCCTCCGAGCATATCCAAATTGTCTCAAAGCCAGACAGGGGTTGTAGGTAATGCCTCCTCTAATTCCAAGTAAAGGAACATTAGGAAATTCTCCGCAACGATCAATGATAGTGACATTTTCTCTGGACCGAGAACACCAATGTACATCAGAATGTGTGAGGGTCATCAATCGTTGTGACCACCTTAAACCCTGCTCATTCTTCAAAACTGATTGTGGAAGGTGAGAAATAAACCACCTTGCCAGGAGAGGAGTACAGCACATGAGAACACCTCTTTTCCTCATTGTTCGTGTGTAAAATGAGTGGAGGATGTCCCCAAGCAATGTATGTATGGGATTCCTGGACATGAAAATCTTGACAGCATTCACATCTATAAGTTGATCAGGATTTGGGAACAACACCAACCCATAGACAAGGAGTGCCACAATCTCTTCAAAGGCTTGTAGATCAAGAGAATTCCAACATTCTTGTGCCTTCTCAAACAGAAACTTTGCCAAGAATCCCTTGATACCACTTGTGATTTCCCAATGCCCCTTGATGTCAGATGGTTGCAGACGTAATGCTTGAGCAACATCTTCAAGTTTTGGTTCCTTTTCCGTACCGTTGTAGGGTAGTTGACTAAGAATAGGAATTCTCAGAAGTTGAGAAAATTCCTCCAAAGTAGGCACCAATTGATAATCAGGGAATGTAAAACTGTGGTGTATGGGGTCAAAGAACTGGAAGAGAACTTTTATCATGTCTTCTTCAATGTTGGTGTTGACCAAGCTGAGGAGTCTACCATGTCTTTCACTGAAGAGAGAGTTCTCGGGAATCCTGGATGTAAGCTCCTTGAGTTGAGGAGGGATCCTTACAAGGTTGACCTGAATTGTTTTCCTGCGGAGAGACTCCATGTCCTACAAAACAAGAACAAAGATGAAGATCCAAACCCTTGAAATGGTTAGCAGATGCATATGATGCTTTATGATGTTATGTACGTGTATGCAAAAGTAAGCAAGTGTATATACAGACAGTCATATTCACACAAAGCAAACAAGTCCTTAGGTTTAGGCTTGCATGGGGTTCGTAGGTAAGTACCCTTTTGAAGTTAGTTGGCTCAAAACTTGTCCTATAAATAGTAACCGGGTTCTAAGGAGATCAATATCATTGGATTGTTTTCTATGTTCATTGTTTTGATTTAGCCACTTAACTGGCGACCAAAATATTCCAAGAAAACAACCCTCAATGAGTGTAGTATCGAGTATCTACCAACTTTGGACTGCACCAAAGTCGGTCATCTCACTACTCCTAAAAAGGCCAAGATGGTCAAGTAAGGTTCTAAGGTCAGTTGATGCTTCACGACACCACGCGGCGGCCCCGTACTCTCCTTGACTTGACTCAAGGGTTACCGGTACTCACCAAAGTGCCACATCAACGTAGCTACTACTTCAACCATGTCGGTATACCCCGCATAGTTCCCTCACAGTTTGTTGCTACTTCTAAAGGGTATCCCCAGATCCGAGTTAGGATCTATAGAACTCCGATACAAACCCACAAAATTTAAAGCATACAAGGCATACAATTGAAAACACAAGTGATCTAATCCTAAGGTACACCTCACTTATAAAAAAATCTTCCCCAGCAGAGTCGCCAGTTCTGTGATCTGTGGGAATAGAACTGACTGTTTTTTAATGCTGGTTCGCGTTTGCGTTTGTTTTTGCAAAATGGCGTGGTAAGCAAGAGTCGCCACCGTCTTTTATTTTATCCAACAAGGAAAGGACAAAAGCACAGAAAAATTCCTTTTCGAGATGTTTCTCGGGTTCGGGAGGTAGATTATAGAAAGGGAAGGTGTTAGCACCCTTTCTATCCGTGGTTATCCACGGGCTCTTAGGTACTTGCTCACTATGTTTTCAAAAAGTTTTGCTTTTCTTGTGTTCGTGGGTTTTGAAAAGAGTTTTGTTTGAAAACTTCGATTTAACTCTTGTTTCTGTCCTCAAGAGTGTATGAAGTGTTGTGGAGAACTTTGTTTGAAAAGTGTAAGTGCGAAAAATTTGTTTTGTTTTGAAAGAGCAAGTATCTAAGAACCTCTACCTACTCAAAAGGGAATTAAACTGTGCAAATGTCCTTTAGACAGTGCTATCCCGCTATTGAGGAGTAGGTAGCACCGTCGTTGGAGTTTTCGGGTCAATTCGATTAAGGAACATGTGGTCACTAAAGCAATGTTAGGACGCCTTAGCAATAACCCTAATGTCTTAGATCATTTTATCTGAGGCAACCGTTTCGAGGCAACTTATGATCTTTGGACAAGAGGGTGACCTCTAAAACTTCCTATACTCAATGACCACGTTCGAGGCAACCAAGTGAGGCGTACCCTAGGAGTGGCATGTGTAAATGTGTCAATTTTCAGTTATGTTATCTTTGTACATGTTATGGTGAGCTACGGTTGATTTTAAGTTAAGGTAGATCTTGTCATGCATAGTCTATTATTTATACATCTAGCAGTTAATGGTTGCGGAAAATAAAACTAAGCTATTACAAGGCGTCGGGTATTTACATCACCAAAAACAAACCCTTGAAAAAGTAAATGCGGAAAAGTAAATGAAAGCGGTAAAAAGTCCTAAGTCCAAAACTATTACATCCTCAGAACAATTACATTATTGGATAAAAAATATGAATAAAAAAAATCATACGCGCGAGAAAAATTGAATCGGAGAGTTATTTAGGGTTTTGACCCTTTTTCGGAAAGAAAGAGATTTTTTTGTTATTTTGAGTTAAATTAAACCTAAACTAATTAATTAATAAAAATAAATATTTTTTGGGTTTTTGAATGTTTAAGGAAAAAAAATTAAAAAAAAATGATTAAATACATTAAAAACCTAATTCTACACCAATTTTAATTTATTGCAAAAATATTAATATTATGCCTAATTAAAACTAAACAAATTATGTTAATATTTATTTACAAAATAAACTAATGAAATTAAATTTAATAAATAAAAATATTATATTTTTTTGTTTTCTGATTTTATTAAGAAAATGTTAATTTTTTTTGTTAGTAATTAATTAAGAAAATAAATCAAGTAAATAAAAAAATATAATGAAAGAAAATAAAAAAAGGCAAACTCAGGGGGTCTGGGCCCAAAGAGGGTGTTTGATCAGCAGTTTTTTGAGGCCCACTTTCGTCCAGCCTGCTTGACTTTTGTGATTTGCTATGCGTGCGCTGACCTGAGACCATGGTGGTC
The DNA here is from genome assembly GCA_948472305.1 of Vicia faba. Lineage (NCBI taxonomy): Eukaryota > Viridiplantae > Streptophyta > Magnoliopsida > Fabales > Fabaceae > Vicia > Vicia faba. The sequence continues at coordinate 1,266,023,387 of OX451736.1, read as the reverse complement.
CCTCATTCATGACCATTGGATTTGCTTTATAGCCACCTGGCGTTTGAGATCTGGGCAGAGTATGATGGTCCACGCCTTGAATGATACATGGGATAATCTGAAACAAAATCATAACAAATATTGGGGGACCTGGGATTCGAACCCAGGTCCCAAGGATAATGCTTCAACCTGCTTGCCAACTCAACTGCGCTGCTTCTTTGTTATTATAATAAGAAGAAACTATTATATATGAAAACAATCAAAACGTTGTAAAAAAAAAAATAAAGCGCGCGTTTTTCAAATAGACCAATGGGAGGGTGACGTGTGGTCGTCTTCTCCAACGAAACTCTGGTTTTGTTACCTGCGGATTTTTATCCGCAGGAAGATCCGTGGGCCGATTCAAAAATGCGTTTTAGGCCATAATAATCCCATCCAAGCACATGGATGTGGTCGCCTCTTCCTCCTGATTTCAACCATGGCCAAGATTCATCCTAATTGTCCCTGCAAAACGAAACCCCAAATGGAAACCTCCAAAACCCTAGGTTCGGGCAGGGAGTTATGGGCTAGAAAAAATCAATTGAACGATGCAAAATGAATGGAAATTTAAAGGCAAGCATGATTATACAAAAATATTGGCAAGAGGATGCAAGGAAGTGGTTTTACGATATCATGTTCAGAGCCATAATCGTGACAACTTACAGTGCGTTTCAGGGGGTCTTAAGGTCCGGTTCTGGTTGTTATGGCTTCAGGAGATTGCAAGCGAGAACACCACGTTGATATTTTTGATTGAAGCAAGCTCTAACCAAGAATTAGATCTCTCTCTTTTTCTAAGCTTTTTCAGTTTTTGGTTTGGCCGTTTTAGCAGTTCTTAGGTCGTGAATTAGGTTTGTGTGCCTTGTGTGAATATAATAGAATGGTTTTAGGTCAAGAGTTGAGCCAATATCCATGTGTATTGAAGAATTAGGATTGCACTTTGATCACCATTAACATGTTTCCAAATATGGGCAAGATATAATTTTTTATGCTTGTTCTGACTTGATACGAATTGGTTGAGTGTCACATGGTATTTGCAAGCTGTACAAATCACAAGAATCCTTTTACATTAATTTTTGGATTTTATTTGAATCAATATAGATTTAAAATGAATTAAATCAATAAAAATTAAATAAAATAGAAAAATAAATGTTTGGTCATGAAATTAAAGATGGGACACGTGTGTGGCATGACAAGACTAAATCAAGTGGAAAAAAGTGGGCCCTTTTGTCAAAAATTGGAGTTTTGAGGATAGTTGACTTTTGGCAAATTTGGAAAAATGCCCAAATTCAACAATGCATAATTCTTCAATTTTGAACTTTTGGAGGTGTTCTTGGACTTTTTAGAAACCTTGAGATGTACTCTAATCAACACTTTTGGTATCATCTCATTTTGATCTTCCATTCTCAAGTTATAAGCTTTGGCAAAAAAGGTGTTTTTGTTGACTTTCAAAAATGACCTATAATGTCCAAATTTGTAACTTCTTGTGAGTGCATTTTCTGATCTTGGGGTATGAATATGGATTGTGGTAAATTGCATCCTCTTCAAAATTATCTTTGTATGGGTCATTTCTCATAAAGTATGAGAAAGTTATGCTTGGTCAAAGTTGAGTTAACTTTTCCTACAAAACCCTAATTTAGCAACTTTTGAATCTTGATGAATCTTGAGCAATCCTTGATGAATCATGATCAGCACTTGATAAAATGATGAATTATCCTTAAAAATGAGAATTTTGACAAAAAAATCTTGAGGTTTGACTGTATTTAGGTCACAGTTGACTTTTGACCTAGCATAGTCGATTTTTGGGCCTCTTGAGCAATTGACTGACCAAAGTTTCTCTGCAAGGCTTGAAATTTGTCATGGATGGACTTAAGAACATATTAAGACATTGGGGAGAACTTGAGGCCATTTGGATGTAAGGAACTTGATGCAACACAAAACCCTAATTTTGAATTGACTGCCTTAGGAGATGATTTGACTGTCCAACCCTTGAGCCAACTTGAGCAACTTGAAGATTATTCTTGACATGTCTTGAGGAATATGGGAGGGCAAATTTTGGGGTACAACAGGCATTTTTTCAGCACAAGCCTCTTTATTGGCAACTAAAATATCCCGAAAGTCTGACTCAATGAGCGTAGTATCGAGTATCAACAAACTTCGGACTGCACCAAAGCCAGCTACCTCACTACTTCCTAATAGCCAAGTTGTTTAATTAAAGGTTCTACGGTCAGTTAGTGCTTCATGACACCACACAGCGTCCCCGTATTCTCCTTGACTGGACTCAAGGGCTACCGGTATCAACAAATGTGTCACACTAACGTAGCCATCGCTTCAACCATGTCAATATACCCCACATAGTCTCTATGATCTATTGCTACTTACCTAATAATGTTCCCCGATCCAGGTAGAGGACCAGTACAAAACCCAAACAAGGACCCAAAATATAAAGCAAACAAGTCAAACAAATGAAAGAATTTTAAAAGTGATCTAGTCTCTAAGGTTACCCCACTTTTAAGTAACTCCCCAGCAGATTCGCTAGTTCTGTAATACGGTGGGAGAATTGACTTGGGTGTTTTATGTTTGATCGCAATTATTGTGGATAGCAAGAGTCTCCCCCGACTTTTCTTTTATCCAATAAAGGAAAGGGAAAGAACAAGAGAGACCTTTTGAGATATTTTCTTTGAGTTCGGGTGTAGGTTATGAAAAGGGAAGGTGTTAGCACCCTTTTCATCCATAGTTATCTACGGGCTCTTAGTTGCTTGATCACTTTGAAATTATTTGTTTGAAATGTGTTTGTGATTGTTTTTCAAAGTATTTTTGAAAAGTGCCTTCGTTTAGGGGAACTTTGTAATGATTCTCGTCTCTATAAGAATGCATACAAAGTGTTGACTTTTGAAAATATTTCATTTGAAAGTGTTGATGTGTTTGAAATGATGTTGTTTTGAAAATGGTTGTGAGCAAGAAACTACGAGTGTTCTACCTACTCAAAACTCTTAGTTCTTTTCCTCCTCCTTTAGATATTTCTATCTTACCATTGATTTGATAAGAAGCCCTATCATTAGATGTGAAGGGACATGCGTGGGTCATCATATAGTCATAGAAGGCAACATTGTAGGATACCTTAGCAATTTGTCGTAAGGGTCTAAGATCGTTTTATGAAGGCAACATCGAAGGGTCATTGAGGGACTATGATCTTGTATTTGAGGGTTATTGCTAAAGTATCCCACGTTCGAGGGACATGACTATTTTCCGAGGCAACAAGCGAGGTTACCCTAGAGGTGCGCGTGTGAAAAGTGTGTTTGATTGCATGCATTTTTGTCTTTGAGATTAAGGTTTTCTAACGGTTGATTTTATCTTACCATAGACACCCTAATTACTAATAATTATATTAAAGTGATAAATTGCTGAAATTAAAATTCTAAACTATTACATCACTTGGGGTATGGGGTACAATTTACAAATGGGGATGAAGCATAGGCCTAATTAAATTATTACAACCATATTGAATAAAATAAATAGCAATAAAAAATATAAAAGGAAAATATTGTATAAAGAAAGTAAAACAAACTTTATGTATTGATACATAGTTGCATGCATCGACACATGCCATTTCCTATTTCTGAAAATTCCAAATCAACTCAGTATGAGTCCATGCATAGTGGGATGTGTCGACTCATTTCTTGTTTGTGAAAAATCCAAATCAACTCAGTATGAGTCGATGCATAGTGGGATGTGTCAACTCATTTCTTGTTTATGTTGACACATTCGTGTTTTGTGTCGACTCATGCACCTTTTGTCTCTCTGTATTGTGTTTGGAAAAATAGTATGCATCAACGCGTAAGGTCTTGTGTCGACTCATACCCTATTATGTCACTAAAATGAGTCGACACATGTGAGTATGCATCGATTCATGCTGCAGTTTTTTGCCTTGAACATTTGTCTTATTGTGTGTACAGGTTTGTTCTCAATACAATATTGACAAGAATGAAAACCAAGGAAATTGTTAGCTTTAAAAGGCAATGGTTACTACATTTATCTTCAACAATGAATCACTAATGATGTTTGAAATGAAAGGTTCAAAGTCAAGAAGACTTACCTTAAGACTGCAAATCTGTTTTGAGTCTGAACCTCTTTCAAGATGTTGTGATGGATTTAGTGAACCCCTAAGAAGTTGCTTCAATCCTCCCTCTGTATTGGAAGCTACTGAACCAACTCCAACCCAGTAAAGTTATACAACATTGTCTTTTGTTTGTGTTTGAAAGGTGATGATAATGGGTTGAGGTTTTGTAGACAGTTATGGCTTTTTGAGAGTATGATATTTTGAGGGCTTGTCTACAAAACAAAACTTCTGGCCCTTTATCTTGCAAATGGCCTCTCTATTTATAGAGAAGGTTTGAGACTTAAGATAACTTAGATTTTTCAAATCACATGTTATGGCTATCTTGATTGTTTTTTAAGCAAGCATGAAGAACATATTTCCAATGTTTATACCAAGCTATCTAAAGTGGTTGATCACTTTAAACATGTTTGTTCTGACTTGTGGGAGTTGAGTGTGATCATAACAACAAGTTAGAGGCTCAAGAAATTGACTTTGTGATTAAAGTGGACTTTTCAAGAATATATATGTTACTTTCTTCCAAAAATGGAATGATCAATTGGACAAAGGCTCAAACACTTGGATCATAGTTTAATCAGTTATGTTAGCATTCAATTAAGGAGTGATATACAAGTTTGAGGCCTGTAAAGTGAATATTATGCAGCATAGCTAGGGTTTTGATTCATTATTCATTACAAATCTTCCTTGTAAATCAAGTTTGAAACCCTAACTTCTTGCCTTTTATTCTCTTAGATAAAGTATGATCTTAATGAGTTTTGGACATTTTGGAAAGCTTGTAACATACTCTACAACCTTCATGTTTTCTATTTTTGAAGAATCCAATTGGAACTTAATGAAAATTGGCCAAGAAATTGGGATAAAAACCTGATCAAACCTGTTGAAAATTTCTCTAAGTGTTTATACAAAAATGTCATGACTTCAGGAATTTATAAATCAAAACCCAAGCACTTCTAGGACTTGATCAGCAAAGAAAAGTTGTAGATATCATCAAGATCTACAACTTTCATGTTAAAAGTTTTCTTTGAATCATTTTGCATCTTGGTGAAAGAATGGCATGAAGTAATGAAATTATCATGTATAAAAAACACTTAGAATAATTTCGAAGTCTTGAAAAGTTTGACTTTTCATATTGACTTTTGACTTTCTTGATTTCTTGATGATCAAGCTTTATATTTTGAATGTCTTAATGAATTGTGATCTTTGAAATCAAATTTTGACCGAATAGTCAAAGTTTGACTTTTGGTGTATTAGTTGACTTTCCATCAGTTGACCAAGTTTCAAATATCAATCCATTGATATTGAGAAATGATTTAAGCCATGGAAATGGGTTAGCATGTTATATTTGAGTCTTTGGGATTATGCTTCAAGCCATTAGGTCATGTATTAGGTCAAAAATCAATGATCAGTCGTTCTTAGCCAAAACCATAGCTTGTGGTCTCGGTGCTTCGGAGGTGATTTTGTCTGATCAATTCCTTGAGAATCCTTGAGCATGGGAGATCCTTTGTGAAATTCCTTGAGAAAAGAGAGGGAAATTAGGGTTTTTCTTAGGAGAAGTCAACTCAGTTTTGCCAAGCATAACTTTCACATGCTTCATCAGATCTTCCCCAACCAAATCTCCTTTTAAAGAAAATTAAATTTTCTACAACTTTGTATATCTAAGCTCAAGTCCAAAAAATGCTTCATTTCAGAGATATGGGCCAATACATTATAGGTCATTTCAAAAGTCAACAAAAAGACACTTTTTGTCAAGGCACCTTACATCAAGATAAATCTCCAAATGAAAAAAATGATCAAAAGAGAGATTGTAAAGGACATATTGAGCTTTCCAAAAAGTCCAAGATCACCTCCAGAAGATGAAAATTGAGAGAGTTCTGACCAGTGCAAGTTGGGGAATTTTGAGCAAATGTATGAAATCTAAAATGACCAAACTTAAAATTTTGGGCTATTGGGCTATTCTTTCAGAGTCCAAACGTGTTCCACACTTCATATACACCCCAAGACTTTTTCATGCACCCCTCTTGGGTTTTTATTTATTTTTTTATTTAATTAAAAGTCAAAATAGATAAGATAAAATACAAAGGCTAGTTAACAAGAGTCCAAGACCATAATTTTTGACCTAATTCCATGTTATATATTCTCCATTGTTCAGACATCAAAGGCATGAAAAACATTGTCAAAGAAACCTCCAAAAAATCACAAATTACTCAAAACTAGGGCAACATGAAACCCTAGTTTTCAGCCACTCTCGAGGCCTATCAACTCTTCCATTCGCTTGCAGGAACTCAGTAGGGTAAGGATAGACCGATTACCATGATCAAAAGGGCACGAAAACTCATATATACATCACTGGTTTCTTACATTTCATGAGTTTTGTATTCTTGTTTTTCATTGCATTTTAATATCTACTAACGTCATTTATGTGTTTCTGAGGTTCAAAAGGGCATAAAAAACCCATCGCGGGAGTCCCATGTTGATCGAATCGTGAATTGCCATATTCACACTCTTTTGAATAAATCTCATTGAATATCTTGTTACAGCTTGTTTCAGTCCAAAATAATCGTACAATTGAACTCGTAGGCCTCGATTTAGGGGGGTATGGTACTTTTGGGTTGCTAACAACGTTTGTTTTGTAGGTTTGAAGAACAAGAGTCGTCGGAGAAGACGACCGAAGCTAGGGCACCGGAGCCTCTCCGATCTAGGAAATGATTTCGCAATATAAAAATTTTGTTTCATGTAAACCATCAGATGTACTACCGCCCCAGCGGTTGAAGCACACGCGATAAGACTTTACTATGCCAAGGCGTGGGTTCGATCCCAGCCTTTTTGGTATTTTGACATTTTTCATGTTTTTCCTTGTCTTGCAGATCCAGTGTAGTAATCTGTATGCCTCAACGATGCACCCTCTCATTATCACCCTTGGATCTCAATAGATCTAGATCAACGTACCAGAGCTCATGCGCACACCATAGACCTCTTGGAGCTTCTCGCACTGGATCACACAGACCATGTCAGCGTATTGGGCCTCTCATCTTGGGCTTTGGCAAATCTTGTTTTCCACACCCCCCAGATTTGTTGCTTTCCAGGCACAATTCCTTTCTTTCTTTTATTACCTTTTTTTTACAACATGATTAATTTTTTAATTTAAATTAATTTAGACTCTAGGTTTGTTTCAACTAATTTTTTCTAATTAAATTTTTTAAATTAACTCACTTAATTGATATTTTTATAATCACTTAACTTTTTTTAATTATAATTAATTGATTTTTCTTTAAATTTAATTAGTTAATCATAAATATCTTTTTTCATGAAAAACAACAAAGACATTTCTTTTTCCTCTGATTCAAATTTTTTAGGTTAACTGTGCTATTGTGGATGTTTCTTCTTTTATTTCTTGCATTATTTTCATCATTATTGTAACTGCCAATGATTTGTAATAGTAATTAGGGTTTCTATTTTCCGCTCTTAATTACTTATGTACCTCTCCCAAAGCGATGTAATAGGTTTAGGTTTTCTTTCTGCATCTACTTTATGTACTTTATTACTTTATTATTTTTACTGTTACTGTTAGTAATTATGATTGTATGGCAAGATAAAAAACAAAACGGTAGTTAACCCTAATTTAAGATAAACAATACTTGAAACACAAATCACTTCGCACACTCGCACCTCTAGAGTAACCTTCCTTGTTGCCTTTCAGAAAAGAGTCATGTCCCTCGAACATGGGGACGCTTTAGCATTGTCCCTCGAAATCAAAGATCGCAGTCCCTCGATGACCCTTTCGAATGTTGCCTTCGGTAAACAATTTAGTCCCTTTTGAAGTTGCTAAAGCGCCCCTACAAGTTACCTTCTATGGTTGTACAATGACCCGCGCATGTCCCTTCACATCCAATAGATAGGGCTACCTACCAACTAATGGTATGGATAGTACTATCTCTAAAGGAGAAGGAAAATAATAAGGAAGACTTTAGTGGGTAAGAAATCTTAATTGCCTGCTCACAGCTTTTCTCAAAACATTTTCACACTACACTTTCAAACAAATATTTTCAAAATAACACTTTGTAAACATTCTTGAGGATGATACAAGAATTATTACAAAGTTTTCCTTACATTAGAATTTCAAAATATTTTCAAACAATTCACACACACAAAGCAAACTTTAAAAAGTGAGCTAATAAATTAAGATCCCGTAGATAACTACAGATGAAAAGGGTGCTAACACTTTCCCTTTTCATAACCTACCCCCTGAACTCAAATAATCTCAAGGTGTTTCTTGTTTTTTTCACCCTTTCCTTATTGGATAAAAGAAAAGTTGGTGGCGACTCTTGATATCCGCAACATTTGCAATAAAACACAAAAAAAAGTTAGTTCTCCCACCGTATTACAGAACTGGAGACTCTGCTGGGGAGAACTAAAAAGAGGGGTTACCTTTAGAGTTAGATCACTTTATATGCTTTACTTGATTTGTCTGTTTTATTTTTATTGGGTTTTCCCGGGTTTAAATTTTTGCATAGATCCTATACCCGGATCTGGGAACCACTTAGGTAAGTAGTTATAGATCGTGGAAACTGTACGGTGTAGACCGATATGGTTGAAGCGATGGCTAAGTTAGTGCGACACTTTGGTTTATACTGGTGTCCCTTGAGTCAGTCAAGGAGAAGGTTGGGTTGTCGTGTGGGGTCATAAGCATTAACTGATCTTTAGAACCTTAATTGACCCAATTTAGCCATTAGAAGGTAGTGAGAAGGCCGGCTTTGGTACAGTCCAAAGTTGGTTGATACTCGATGCTACACTCATTGAGATCCGAATCTCGGGATATTTCGGTGGCAAGTCATTTATACTGCTGAAACAATGCCTGAGAGAAAGATCGGTGATATGAGACTCCTAGAACCTGGTTATTATTCTTAGGACAGGTTGAGCCAACTAAACTTCAAGAGGGTACTTACCTACGAACTCCATGCAAGCCTTAAACCTAAGGCTCTTATGTGCTTTGTTTGTGTTTGTTATCTGTTGAAACATGAAATCATAACATCATAACATAATGCCATATCATTTTCACTGACCATTTCAAGGATCTCGAGGGCCTGTGATGTAGGTTTATCATGAACCAGATGTCTAGCAAGGGCTAAGAGGATTTATTTTCCTTTAACCAAATGTCTTCAAAGTATCATGAACCAGACGTCTAACAAGGGACAAGGGAATTTATTTTCCTCTAACCAATGTCGTTTGTAGCGGTGAAAATCGGAGATCAAGCTATTAATTAACTAGACTCGCAAAGCAAGAGTCGCTACCGTGCTTTATTATTTCCAAGGGAAAAGGGAAAAGAGCGAAATAAAACCCTTAAATATGCAATGTAAAGTAATACTTAAAATTAATGAAAATACAATATATTTTTGAAAGATATCTAAAGTTTGGGGGTTGGTTATGTAATGGGAAGGTATTAGCACCTAATGCATCTGCAGTACTCCGCAGGAACCTTTTGAAATATCTGTTTTTGGTTAAAATTGTTTGTTTGGTTAAAATGGTTTGTTTGGTCAAAATGGGTGTGAATGAGATTTTGAAGATACGACGATCTAGTGTCGAAGTTTTGACTTAAAAGGTGTGAGTTTGAGTCTTTTAGAAAAATTAACTTAAGTTTAACAAAATACTAAAATAAAAATAAATGGAGGGATTTGCACAATCGTATAAGATGTACTTGATGACATGAAGTCAAAAAAGTTAAAAACATTTCCCCTGGAATAAATCTAACGAGCAAAAATAAAATGGACATCAAAATATAAGCATTCGAAAAATCACAAGAAAATAAATCTAGCGTAACAGATTAATGACCAAAAGGCACCAAAAAATTAAAATAACAGAGATACTTAAATATAAATAAAGAGAATGTAACTAATCAACTAAAGAAGTTATTTGAACTAAATTAAAATTCTAAGATTACTTGCTAAAATAATTCTAAACTAACTACAACTTCTAAAGTTATAAAAATAATTCTAAAATTACTAATTCAGATCTAAATTAAGTTAAAATTTTAAAATTTAGTAAATTAAATCTAAACTAAATTAAAATCCTAAAGTTACTAAATTAAATCTAAAATAAATAAAAATTCCAAAATTATTAAACTAAACCTAAATCAAATAAAAAAATTCTAAGTTATTAAATTAAATCTAAATAGAAATTCTAAAGTTATTAAAGCTCTAAAATTACTAAATTATATCTAAACTAATTTAAATGTAAACTAAATTAACATTTAAAAAAATACTAAGTTAAATCTAAACTAAATTAAAATTTTAAGTTTACTAATTAAATTAAAATTAAAATTACTATAATAATTCTAAATTTAAACTAATTAGTTCTAATTGAAAAGGAAATTTTTTTGTAATTTTATATTATTAAATTAATCAACCTAATATTAAATCTAATCAATTATATATTTTTTAAGTTACTAGATTGAATCTAAAACAGAATTTTAAGGTTAGTAGATTAAAATTAAATCAAATAAAAAAACAAGGTGTGATGTTAAAACAGAAAAATAGGGAGTATATACAAGAAATTCGAGATGGACTTAGGGAGAAAAGCCCAAAAATTATGAATTTTGAAACCAAACCACTCCACTGGGCTGGACCGGGTCGGGTCCAGACCCACTCCTCTCTTCTAATCTCACGGGTTGAATAACCCTAGTTTATTCCCTTTAGTGCCTCACGTTGTCCAAAGGAAAACGTTCTTCTTCCTCTTCCTAAGTCCCTCTCTTCATTCAAAAATCACAACAACAATAATCTATTTTCTAATCTTGTGTTGACAAATCTGGATTTCCCCTGGAACTAATTTTGGATGCCCCGAGTTTACTGCTGATAAAATATACATGCACGAATAACTTCACTTCTTAAATGCCCCAAGTTACATGGTTTACGAGAATAAATCATCTCAAGAGGATTTTACAAAAGACCTGGCATCCAAAATTCCCCAATGTCTTCAAACTCTTAGAGAGATTTGTTTAATCTTGATGTGACTGCCCCATATTAACTGCATTTGGCAAGACATAGTCTTCGAATTTTCCCTATGAGGGTAAACGAACTATGAAGGCAGCAACCTGTTCATGCTGAAGGTATTCAGGCGACATGCCCCTGGATATGATCATTCTTGAAACTGATTCGCCAATTACTTAACAAAGTTTCAGACCTTAAAAGATTAAAATCATCATTGGTGCTTATATGTAAGCTTCCTTGATATCAAACAAATGTTTTACAAGCAGAAAAAGTTTATTCCAAGAATGAAAATTCTAATGCAACAGTTGTGTAAGTTTGAAGATTTTGAAAAGATATTGCACAAACTTTGCGAGTTATAGCAGCATTTATTTTTTTATAGCAAAAGCATATGATACCAACACAAATATTTAACAAAACTTATGAGAGTCAGGAACGCAATCTTGTCGAAGTATGCTTTTGAAATAACCTTGCTTCAATTAGGACTTTTGAAGGTTGTAATGTAGCCTCGTTCATGGTTTATAGAAGAAAAAAATTTATTGGCTCAAAATTTATTGGTAGCCATTCATTCTTCGTGATGTTCTCCAATCCTATGTTCAGTTAATTCAACACTAGTGTTCATTTCTCAGAAAAATATTTTGTGATGGTTAAGGAAGTGATAAGGCTTTCAGAGTAGCAGTCACCCTTCTTGTGTTTGTGTTTGTAGTCACATGAATTTGTTCTTGGCTGTGGACTTTTCTTTGTAGTCCTTTCTTTACAATTTTTTTGTTTTCCCTAACTTTTTTCAGAACTAATTCTTTTGAATTAATAGTCCAGCAGGATGCCCTAATTTTTGCCTAAGTCTCTTGTTTTCAAGTTTTCGACTTAGCGGACTTTCTTTTTTCTTGATTTTTGAACAAAACATGTGACATTAGCTTGTCTTGACTTGTTGAGAAGATTGTGATTGCCTCTTTTCTGGATGGATGAGGGATAACCACTGTGGTTTCTCATCTTCTGGCCTCATGATATATGAAGGATAGCCATCGCAGTTTCTCTTCAGAAATATCTTCCTTATGAATTTTGAACACTCGATTGGATTAACTGAAAACTATCCTGCCCCGAGTTAAAATTAAGGGTTTTTTTCGTACAGAAAAGAAACTCCTACTTCAAGGCTCAAAAGGGGTTAACAAGGGATTATATTCCTTATATCTCCGGTGTTTTGGGATTTAAAACAATGCATGTACATCGTCAACATGGTTTTATCCAAAAGCATACAACCATACTTTTTGTGTTTTAAATTCATCATCCTCCCTCTAATCTTTGTTTGGGCAAGATAATGGGTGACAAGTTGATATCATAATGCAAAAAGAGATTTAAAATTGAAAACAAATACGAGTGAAACGAATGGGTTTCTTCAAGACAAACATATTCATTGTATTAAGATAATCATTCAAATGCAAACAAGTTCTTACATGCAAACAGTGCATTGATAAACAAGAAAAATTACAAATGAAAAAGCAGTAAAAATGCTAATTAAACTGAGAAGACTCTCTTCTTTAAACTCTAAGGTATCCTTCAATCTTCTGCAAAGGCTTGACTTGAAGCTCAAGACCAATATCCTTAAATGACAAGATACCACTTCTGACCAATTTCTGGACTTCATCTTTCAACGAATAATAATGTTCAATGCTATGCCCAGGGGCTCCCTGATGAAAGGCACAAGTTAAATTAACTTTGTAGTACCACGAAATCTTCTCAGGAACCTTCAGTGGAAGTCGAGTCTGAACCAAATTCCTTTGCATCTGGACAGGAAACAACTTCGTATAGGTCGTTGGAATTGGATAAAATTGAGTTTTCTTCTGATTATGAACTTGCTAATTTTGTTGATGAATTGGAGTTACAGAAGGTAAATTGAACACAGGGATGATAGGAGAAACATGATGATTCTGGCGATGATTATTTCTTCCTCTGTCTCTCTTCTTGGAAAAGTTATTATCGAACTTCTTTACACCACTAGTTGAGCCACCATCTTCATATAAATATCCCTTTCAGACATCTTCTTCTAGATGCACTCCCATATTCACCTTGTCAAGAAAGTCACTAGGTGCATTAATTATCATCTTCTCATGAAAGAATGATTTCAGAGTTTCAGTAAAGACCTTTGTCATCGCTTCTTTCTTCCTAGAAGGATTGACTTTGGTGGCAACCAAAATTTCAACCAAACCAGTTAAGTGCTCCATACTAGCTTTCAAATTAGTCACCTCTCTGTGGAGTTCAGAAACCTCTTGCTTGATATTCTCCATTATTCTCTTAGCGTGAGTGTTGTACTGGTGAGAGCAAAGGAAAAATAAGACTTGTAAGTGACCTTTGAAAGTGAAACAAAAAAATGTAGAATGATGCATGATATGTAAATGTAAAAGAGAGTTTTTATTTGATTTTTAAGGAACTCAAGATATTAAGGTGTAAACATCAAAGTATGAAGATAGAAGATGAATTTTAAATCGGATCAAAACATTGATCAAGTTATCATCAAGATCAATCCTCCATTTTGGTGGATTAGGGTTTTCACCCCATCAACACCCAAGATCCATTGAGCTCGATGAAACTTGTGATGTTTACAAAGAAATACTTCCAAATTCCTTGGAAAAAAAAGGGTTTCATGGATGCATGAAGTCTTGGCTATGCAACAACCACAAACAAGATCATAAACAAAGTCGAAAGGTTCAACGTCACGAGCATGGAGTCAAAGGTAAAGACCACCCCCAAAATATGTACTAAAAGTTTAATCACACATGTAAAACAAGGTTCTAAAAGTTCCCAGAGTCTACGATCCTCCTTTAAATGTTACCAATATCCCGATTACTCGGTAATTAGCAATATTCTCAAGAGAAACTCGTCTGAGCGTAGCATCGCGTAATAACTACTTTCAGATTACTCCATTATAGTCTCTGCACTACACCTAAGAGGCCAAGATAGATTAGGGTTCTATGGTTCTCAGCTTCTCTGGCTCCTAGGTCGAAAGCAATAATGTCTTCCCGATTACTCGGTAAATGAATACTACAGTCAAAGGGGCTTCTACTGAGTGTGGGATTTCATGTCTCCTTCTTCGGGATTACTCCCTCAAACTCAACATGACTATACCGCCCATCCTATTCTTAAATGTAACTTAGTCCGAGTATAAGACTTGTCCTTTGAAAGTATCATCAACACCCAAATAACCACAATATATGACATATAATCAAACAAGCAAATAATAATAAAATAGATATGAAAGATTTGGCTCAACCCACTTAGGGATGGCTCAGTAAGAGGTCAATCTTTCCCTAGCAGAGTCGTCAATTCTCTAGCGGTGAAAATCGAAGATCAAGCTATTAATTAACTTGAGTCACAAAGCAAGAGTCGCCACTGCACTTTATTATTTCCAAGGGAAAAGAGAAAAGAGCGAAATAAAACCCTTAAATATGCAATGTAAAGTAATACTTAAAAGTAATGAAAATACAATGCGTTTTTGAAAGAGATCTAAAGTCCAGGGGTTGGTTATGCAATGGGAAGGTATTAGCACCCAATGCATCTGCGGTACTCCGCATGAACCTTTTGAAATATTTGTTTTTGGTTAAAATTATTTGTTTGGTTAAAATGGTTTATTTTGTCAAAATGGGTGTGAACGAGATTTTGAAGATACGACAACCTAGTGTCGAAGTTTTAACTTAAAAGGTGCGAGCTTGAGTCTTTTAGGAAAATTAACTTAAGTTTAACAAAATAGTAAAACAAAAATGAATGAAGGGATCCGTACAATCGTATAAGATGTACTTGATGACATGAAGTCAACAAAGTTAAAAACATTTCCCTTGGAATAAATCAAATAAGCAAAATAAAATGGACATCAAAATATAAGCATTCGAAAATTCACAAGAAAATAAATCTAACGAAACAGATTAATGACCAAAAGGCACCTAGAAATTAAAATGACATAGATACTTAAATACAAATAAAGAGAATGTAACTAATTATGTAAAGAAGTTATTTGAACTAAATTAAAATGCTTAAATTACTTGCTAAAATAATTCTAAACTAACTACAAATTCTAAATTTATAAAAATAATTCTAAAATAACTAATTTAGATCTAAATTAAGTTAAAATTTTAAAATTTAGTAAATTAAATCTAAAATAAATTAAAATCCTAAGGTTACTAAATTAAATCTAAAACAAATAAAAATTCCAAAGTTATTAAACTAAATCTAAATCAAATAAAAAAATTCTAAGTTATTAAATTAAATCTAAATAGAAATTATTAATTTATTAAAGCTCTAAAATTACTAAATTATATCTAAACTAATTTAAATATAAACTAAATTAAAATTTTAAAAAGTACTAAGTTAAATCTAAACTAAATTAAAAATTTTAAAGTTTACTAATTAAATTAAAATTAAAATTAATACAATAATTCTAAATTTAAACTAATTAGTTTTAATTGAAAAGGAATTTTTTTTTTGTAATTTTATATGATTAAACTAATCAACCTAATATTAAATCTAATCAACTATATATTTTTTAAGTTACTAGATTGAATCTAAAACAGAATTTTAAGGTTAGTAGATTAAAACTAAATCAAATAAAAAAATAATGGGTGATGTTAAAACAGAAAAATAGGGAGTATATACAAGAAATTCGAGATGGACTTAGGGAGAAAAGCCTAAAAATTATGAATTTTGAAACCAAACCACTCCACTGTATTTATAAAGGAAAACTTTCTTCTTCTTCCTAAGTCCCTCTCTTCATTCAAAAATCACAACAACAATAACATATCTGCTAATCTCAATCCTCTCTCTCTCTCTCTCTCTCTCTCTCTCTCTCTCTCTCTCTCTCTCTCTCTCTCTCTCTCCTCTCTCTCTCTCTCTCTCTCTCTCTCTCTCTCTCTCTCTCTCTCTCTCTCTCTCTCTCTCTCTCTCTCTCTCTCTCTCTCTCTCTCTCTCTCTCTCTCTCTCTGTATTAACTGAACCAAACCTTTAATCTACCAATTTCATATTTTCTTACGTGACCTTAGTATCCTCCATGGATAATTTCCGAATCTTCCCTTACTTCAAAGATCTTGTGGAATACCTCTGTTCTTCAACCGGTCCATTTGAGCAGAATTATTGAAAAAAAATGTGAAACTTAAAGATGGAGATTCAGTTTTACAACCATTTTCCTGTATGTTTTTTCTTTTGGAATTGTTCTGTGTAATCTTGTGTTTTTTCTCTACTTCCTTCCTCCATAGATCAAACATATTCTCACTCCACTGTATTTATAAAGGAAAACTTTCTTCTTCTTCTTCCTAAGTCCCTCTCTTCATTCAAAAATCACAACAGCAATAACATATCTGCTAATCTCAGTCCTCTCTCTCTCTCTCTCTCTGTATTAACTGAACCAAACCTTTAATCTACCAATTTCATATTTTCTTACGTGACCTTAGTATCCTCCATGGATAATTTCCGAATCTTCCCTTACTTCAAAGATCTCGCGGAATACCTCTGTTCTTCAACCGGTCCATTTGGGCAGAATTATTGAAAAAAAATGTGAAACTTAAAGATGGAGATTCAGTTTTACGACCATTTTCCTGTATGTTTTTTCTTTTGGAATTTTTCTGTGTAATCTTGTGTTTTTTCTCTACTTCCTTCCTCCATAGATCAAACATATTCTCACTCCACTGTATTTATAAAGGAAAACTTTCTTCTTCTTCTTCCTAAGTCCCTCTCTTCATTCAAAAATCACAACAGCAATAACATATCTGCTAATCTCAGTCCTCTCTCTCTCTCTCTCTCTCTCTGTATTAACTGAACCAAACCTTTAATCTACCAATTTCATATTTTCTTACGTGACCTTAGTATCCTCCATGGATAATTTCTGAATCTTCCCTTACTTCAAAGATCTCGCGGAATACCTCTGTTCTTCAACCGGTCCATTTGAGCAGAATTATTGAAAAAAATGTGAAACTTAAAGATGGAGATTCAGTTTTACGACCATTTTCCTGTATGTTTTTTCTTTTGGAATTTTTCTGTGTAATCTTGTGTTTTTTCTCTACTTCCTTCCTCCATAGATCAAACATATTTTACTTTTTTCTCCCCCCCCCCTTTCTTCATATCAGTAATCTCCCTTATATAGGTAAGTGGAGTGAAATTGGGAGGGAAACTTGAACACAAGCAGCATCCTGTTTCATTGTTTTTATTATGAAAATTGTGTTTTGCTAAACTTGTGTAAATACTAAACTGACATGGTGCAGGTTTGGATTGACATGGCCTGGTTATATGCATATTTTCAGGCTATTTTAACACGGGTTTGACATGAGCTTTTGGCATTATTATGCAATTTTTCGTAGCATTGTAGCAGGGTTGATTTTGGACAAGTAAAGGTCACAATTTAACTTCTTTTTTCGCATTTGTGCAGGGCTGATATGCAGAGTGGACAACAACATTTTGGGCAAATTTGTGTGTTGTAGCATGGCTGGAAATTGGGCATATGGTGCAGATTTGGCATAAAGTGGACTGCAAGTTTTGTGGGCAGATTTTGCAGCAAAATAGTAGCAGGTTTAGGGTGATGGAGCAGGTTTTTGGATATTAGAAGTCTTATCTTTCTCTTCATCAGCACTAAGTGGCAAGTTTTGTCCTTTAACAGCAGGAACAGTTGGTGCAGAAACCTTTTGGTTCTTATGAATACGTCACAAATTGCTTGTCTTTATTTACTTAATCTTGAGTTTAAACATAGAAATTCCTCTTGTAACTTTGTAATAATGATGAATGTAAATTTATAATGAGCTTCAAGTCGAATCTTTCCTCCTTTGTTTCGATCTCTTGTAATTTGAAAACTTGAACGAATCTTGAGTTTTGTAAATGATATTTGTAATGGTCTTGTTTGAAAACTTTGGTTGATGAATTTTGCAAGTTAATAGAATAAAGTCATATGGAATGAGTTCTTGAATTATGATGTGACTTGTTGGAAATCTTGAATTTGTATGAATTTTGGAATCCATTCCTTGAATGAAATCAATGAAGTTTCAAACTATTTCTTTCAAATTTGCATTTTTTTGAACTTTAACATTTGTACCTTGTCTTCCAAGTACGCCATGAATCTTTCAACTTATCTTGAATCAAATGTTTAATAATAATCACTTGTAATAATGAACCTTATTATCCTAGACTCAAATCAAATATTGACAAATCATGATCATAAGACTTTGAATCAAGATTTGCTATTCACAAAAGTGCATTCAATAAATTTTCATGTTGTGTTTTAAACTCAATTCAACCGCAACACCTTGATACAACATCTTTTCCTTAACCACCAAAATGTGACATGAACAAAAAGAAAACTTTGAGTCAATAAATTCTCGAAAGAAAACTTAATGCATTCTTTATTGAGACAAAGCCTTTTCCAGTTGATGAAATTAATACAAACACGAGTCCCTTGAAATGAAGATGATTTGAGAACACGAGGACGAAACCTGGATCACAAGATTCTCCCCTGAAGTGATTATGGAAACTCTAGTATTAACAAACTCAAATTCATCTAAGATGCACATTGAATGAGGAAGGCGACTTGAGATGTTAAGAATCCATAAAACCTTGGTTCGTAGTCTCCTCAGTTGAAAATAATGAGAAAATTTTAACATCAACAAGTTGCAACCCTAAAATCTTGATCTTGAGAAGTATTTGGAGCAAATGAAAGAAGAATTTTTCAATAACCATGGATCCAAAAACCTAGTCCCTTGACAAACAATAGGGAAGTAAACCCTAATCCGAGATCTGATGAATTTGAATTAGAAATTGCCCCGTAACTTGAGGAGAAAGAAATCCATGATAGCCAAACTTCAAAAACCCTAATTATACATAGTTCACCTCTCAGGATCCAGATGAAAGCTCCTTTATCTGATGAAGAAACCTCAAGACCCATAAAACTTTAGCTGAGGTGCAACACCTAATGCTCTTGATTCAGACATGTCTCTGCACATGAAACAAAAGAAAACACGAATATACACCTTTATATGTGATTGGAAGTTAGTGATACATAGGCTAAAATGTTCAAAACACTTGACAATCTCTGCATAGGCAATGCTCGGAGGTGAGAGAGTTAAAAACCGACCATGTTTCGTGACTTTGATTTTTTTGAATAAAAATGCAAATGAAGATGGGATCTTAGGTCAAAAAGTGGGGTGTGACACCGTCAAAGGCCGAAGTATGTTATCTTGAGTTAAAGGCTAGGACCCACTTGACATGGTGAACTTGATGCTCATAGAAGGGCGTTCAACGATGCGAAGTTCTTCAGTCAAAGCTGCAGCCAGATTCTACCATTTCACTTTTGTTTATCCTATGAGATCCTTGAAAATATTGCATCCACATATTATGCATGTCACTACATAACAGGTTTCCGAGATAGATTTTCTCATCTTCTTACTATTTATTTCAGTAAAAGATGGCTCTAGAGAAAACCGTGAAAGAACTTCAAGCTCAGAACGCTCAACTTCAATAAAGGGAAATAAAAAGAAGATTAAGAAGCCATCTTTTATCTTTAACATGGGGAGAAGTTTCAAAGGTCCCGCCAAATAGGCTCAAGCTTCTGATATCCCATCAGACGAGAATGATAATCAAGAGGAAGACGGTAGAAGTATCAAAGCTGAAGAGGGAAGCAACCATGGTTCTGGTAAAATTTTGGTCGATGAAAACTACTCTGATGAACGGTATTCTCCCGTTGATGACAGATACAAACAACTAGAAGATCGCCTTAATGCTATGGAAATCCATAAAGTGCCTGGACTAGACTTTGAAGAGTTAGGTCTTATTTCAGAGGTGGTTATCCCTCACAAATTCAAGACCCCCACTTTTGCTAAATATGGTGGTGTGTCTTGTCATAAGCTTCATTTGCGGTCTTATGTTCGGAAGATCCAACCCCATACGGTTGGCAGAAAGTTATGGGTTCACTTCTTTTAATAGAGCTTATATGGGCCACAACTAGAATGGTTCTATCAGCTGGAAGGAACCAACATTCGAAATTGGGAAGACCTGGTTTCTGTTTTTTACAAGCAATATAAATATAATGCGGACCTTGCACTAACTCGCGTGTAATTATAAAGTATGACTATGGGATCAAATTAAGGGTTTAAAGAGTATGCCCAAAAGTGGAAAGATCTGGATGGAAGACTGCAACCTCCTTTATTTGATAGGGAGCTAGTAATATGTTCATGGGCACTTTGACAGGGCGTTTCTTTAATCATTTGATCGGAACTTCTTCATCTAGTTTTACCGAGTTGATACTAACTGGGGAACATGTTGAAAGTGGTATCAAGAGTGGAAAGATTCAAGTGACTGTGTCTTCGAGTGCGGTAAAGAAGACATCCAGTGATAAGAAGGAAATAAATGTTGTGTACGGCCAGAAGGTTCGTGCTAGAAGTGATCACAATCAGTCTGTGAGAGCGGTGCTAATTTCTAATCCTGCACCTGCGCAACAATAACAGCCAAATAATCAGCGTAGGTTAGACATACCTAGAAGGCAGTTTACCAAGATCAGTATGTCGTTATCTCAGGCATTACAACATCTACTGAAAACGGAATTGATAATGGTAAGGGATCCTCCTCAGAATCCCAACACCTCCTCTCCTCGTTATAATCCTAATGTGAAATGTGCCTACCATTCCAATAGTCCCGGGCACGAAACCAATAGTTGTTGGGCCTTGAAAAACAATATTCAAGATATGATTGATAACAAATAAATTGATTTTGATCCTCCAGAGACTCCCAATTTAATTACGGCACCTATGCTGAAGCATGACAAAGGCATAAGTGCTATTGATGATTCTCTTTATGTTTCTTCTTTAAGTGAATTGGCTACTCCACTCCCAATCATCAAGAAGAATTTGTTGCAAGCCAATTTATTTTTAGGTTATCTTGAAAGATATTATTGTTGTGCAGCCCAACCCAATGCTTGCAGGTTACTGAAAGAAGGTGTTCAGCGCCTGATGGACAATCACCTAATTCTAGTTGAGAAAATTCTGCCTATTAAGAATTTATTGCAAGACTTGGAGCTGGAAGAAATATCTATGATATCCGGCACTCCTATCAGGATCACTTCCAAGGGTCCTGTAAGGATCACTACCAAACCCAAGTTTGCTTCGCTAATTATCACTACACCCGGACCTATTCCATACTCTTCGGATAAAGTTATCCCTTGGAACTATGGAGCCGACGTCTACTACCATGGCGTTAAGCAGGAATTATCAACCACTGACAATGAAGATATTGAAGCTGTTGATCCCAACATTGACAATATTTTTGGGACCAGTAAGGTTACTAGAAGTGGAAGGTTTTCTCTCTGGAAATATCTCCAAAGACTACTGCTACACCAGTTCGAGTTACCGCTACCGAGTCAACTATTGAGACTCGGGGAAAAGAGAAAATAACAGAGTCTGCCTAGACGGAGCCGCCTAAAGAAGTTGCAGCTGAAAATACTTCCAAGCAAGAGTTTGAAGAGGTACTAAAAATTATCCACAAAAGTGATTACAAGAGTATTGAACAGTTGGGACATACTCCCTCCAAGATCTCCATGTTATCCCTTTTATTGTGTTTTGAAGCCCATGCACGGTGTTGTACCCCAAAACTTTCCCTCTTATTTTCTCAAGATTTCTCTCACATGTGTGATTACAAACACCTATTTAAAGGAAAAGAGAAAAATGAAAAAAATTGAAAATGTTAATGTGCCTTTCGACAAGACAAAAGTTTGCTTCGAATCCACATCCTTTGATTGGATTTTTGGCCTCTTTCGGTACAAGCTTGTCTTGCATCTTTCAATTGTGCCTTGGCCTATGACACGCTGGCTTTGATTCACAAATCAGGAGCTTCCTGCATGCAACCTTTGATTCCATCTTTGGCCTCACATGGTTCACAATGCAATGGCTGCCTATATGCCTGCTTCGATTGGATGTTTGATTCATGCATGCCTATGTTGATTAGACAAATAATTCCCTCCACGCTTGCTTTGATTCACAAAGTGATGGTTAGCTACAAATTTTGTTTGAGCCATAACTTCCTTCTTGCACGCAAGAGGCACCCACCAGGCCAGCATGCACAAGGAAAAAAGCCTCCTATAGCCTCCTTCGATTCCAAGGCAAAAAGCCTCCTGCTGATATCCTTCGATTGCACAATTTGTCTCCTACATACCTCTTTCGTCTGGGCATTTTTGCTTCATGTATGCCTCTTTCGTTTGGGCATGTGGCCCCCTTTGTTACAAGCTTCATTTGGGCATTTAGACCTTCTATATGTGTTGTACCCCAAAATTTGCCCTCGCATTTTTCCTCAAATCACAGCTTCAGGCGTTTCCTGAATTTTCAGATTGGCCCGAGAATCGGTCAAACGGACTTTTCTCGTCAGTCAGACACAATTAGGGTTTTATTGATTTTCAGGGCTCTGGAACAGTTCATACAATTGGCTTAGGGTTTTGGTTGATTTTGGCTCAACTTCGATCAGGCGAACGCTTCTTTGGCATTTAATCAGGAATTAGGGTTTTGTGGGCACGTTCTCAGAAGGATTTAAATTCTACAGCACTTTGCAAGTTATTCCGAGATTTGGGTTGAATTCGCATTGTTTGATTTAATCAGTAAAAGAATGCATTTGGATTGAATTCATGTTTGTTTGACCGAATCAGTAAAAGGATACATTCAGTTTGGATTTGCAGTGTTTGGTAAAAAAATCAGTAAAATGCGTCTGATCAGTGGTTGTGATTAACTATTGTTTTGCTTTGGAAGTTGGAAGTGCCAGGTTTAACTGATCAAATGCTAAAGCATTGTTTATTTAAATTATTTATTATTCTAAGATTAAATGATTGGAATTTATTTTCAATTATTTTAATTAAATAATTATAAATAATAAATAAACAATAGGAGGAAAAATAATTAATTGGATAAAGAAACTTTTATTAATTTTTAAATTAATTGTACAATTGTTTTGTTGTTCACAACAATGATTTTACATTTATTTAAACTTAAATATAAAAAATCTATCCTAAACATTTTTCTAATCTTCAATTCTTCATCTGCCATCCCTTGCTCCAGTGCTCCATTCAATTTTTTATCTGCAAATGAAAAAAAAAGGAAAGTCAATAGCAGATAAATAAATAAAAGAGACAGATAAAATTACAGTTCATCATTAAGGGCCACTGATTGGGATCAGTTAACCCTCTCTGCAAATCACGGGATTTCTCCCGGTTCACAAAGAGGGACGAATATTTATTTGCTAAACTTTGAAAGAATGCACAAGTCAAATTGTCAAACTGCATAGTTCAAATCTTAAACAAACTGCATAGTTCAAATCTCAAACAACAACTGCACAGTTCAAATCAAACTAAGAGTCCAAATTCAAAATTTCTGTCAAAAATCCCAAACTATCCAAAAGGCTACCCAAGCTGTCAAAAAGAAGATATCAAAGATACAAAAAGTACAGGAAGCTGTCAAAAGAAGATTTGAAAAGATATCAAAGATAAGAAGCTGTCAAAAGAAGAGATAAAAAAATGCAGAGAAAGCATGATATGCAAGCAACATATTTTCTCATCATTTCCTAAAGTGTGGCCCTTTCAGATAAAGTACAAAGCATAAACATTACTTTAATGCTAAACTGTACTGAAGAGAGAGAGAAGAGAAAAAGAAAGCAGGCTTAGGCTTGAGGCATAAAGAGATATATAAAACAAAACTGAACACAGTACAGTAGGGGAGAGGCAAACCAATACACACAAAAATATACAAAACTGCATAAACCTCCCAATCCTCAAACCTGGCTTGAAACCTCACCAAACCATAAACCAGTGAAAACCTGCCTTAAGCTTGCATTAAGCCTAATACCTGTAAAAACCAGTTAACCTGCACAAGACCTCCATAAGCCTTGCCATTCAAACATAAACCACTGTCAAACTAAAGCCAGTAACATCAAACCAGCATTAAACACGTGCCTCATATCTGCCTAAGCATAAACCTGTCAAGGCCTAACATGAAGCAAAAACCAACCAGTTCAAAAGGCCAAAACCTGTAAACCCTTCAAACTGTCAAATGGCCTAAGTAAGTCCAAAGCTAAAAACCTGTACATCCAAACCAGAAACAACCAGCCTCACCAACAAGCATTAACCCTGTCAAGCATATGCCTAAGGCCATAACCATCATAGGTCCAAAACCTGCCCAGCTCAAAGCCTAAACAAAATTATCCAAACACGAAAGCCAGCATAAACTGTGAAACCTAAAATCACTGTAAAGCCAATCAAAGCCAACACAAAGCCTCAGAGAAACCCTCATCATAGGCCAATATACACAAAAAGGCAGCAGAAGCGAGAGAAAAAGAAGTGAAGAATAGGCAACACAAAAGCCTCAGAAAATCAACATCACAGGCATCAATCTCAGCATACAACAAGTATTCCGAAAGGCAACTCAGAGACGAAGAAGAGAGACAACAAAAGCGTACAGAAGCATATAAACAGGGCGACAAGAAGAAGAAGAAAAAAGGGTTTTCAGTTCAATATCATCATCAAACCAAAAGTAAGACAAAGATTACCAGGGTTACCAAAAGGCAAGGCTAGCTTCATCGCGCATACCCCTTCACCGTCGAGCCTCCTAAACGCCTCCACCATTCCTTCCCCTCTTCAGTCAAGGTAGTTCTCTCTTCTCTTCCCTTTTCAACCTTGTTAAACCACCAAAATCAAAACACCTTAATCAAAAAGAAGCAGTAAATCATAAACATGTAAAAAGGAACCAAACCCTAAACGCGTTTAAAAAAGACAAGACGATTACCTCTCGTTTGGCTTCACTGAACCAAGGAAGGAAGGAAGGTAAAGCAGGCGCTGATGGCTTAGGCGAAGGGGATGACGTTCAGACAGCCATGGCAAAGAGAAGACGGAGAAGACGAAGTAACCACAAGCGGCGCCGCTCCCAAACGTATAAACCCTAAATCCTCTTCTGAAAACAAAATATGTTAACCCTAAAAACAATTGTTTGCATGTTGGGCCTTGCCCGTTTCAACCATACTGAGCCCATTAATTCCCAATTCACACCCCCCTCATGCCAATTCTGTTTTGGGCCATAACACTCTCCCAAGCCCATTTTATTCTTCTCTTCATTTCATTTTATTTTTTTACAAACTAAAATTTTGTTTTAACTTAACTCTTTTGAAAAAAAATATATACTAACATAATTAAATAAAATAATATAATAATACATTAATACATTAATACAAAAATACAATGTAATTAAAATGTAAAACCTTTTTTTCTTTTAAGTAAAATTCTTTTTGTACATAAATTCTTTTTAAGTTAGTATCTTTTCTTTTCTTAGAAATTTTTGTACGTAATCAAGACAAAATACTTTTTTAATATACATAATTCAATTTAAAACATTTAATTAAAACATTCCTTTTGTACATATTAAACAATATACAAGATTACAAAAGACTAAATAAATAAATATTTAATTTCTTTCTTTAAGTTAAAACAATACTTAAATAATACACATTTAAATTCACATTGTCGCACTTGTAAATAATTCTCATACACATATACACTTACACGTACACCTACACAATATACGATACCTTTCACATTATACACTTGATACACATACAATTGCTATTCTTATATCTTGCTATACATTGATTACATTTTTATCGCAATTCGATTTGGTTGTAACTTATTGGACATTACATTCCTAAAGTCTCATCCCCATTTGTGAATTTGTACCCCCACTCCCGGATACTTATTCTGTAATAGCGTAGACTTTACATTTCCGCAATTTACCGCTTTCAAATTATACCATGGTTAGACCTAGGGTTTGCATGTACATAAAATCAAACGCTAGATAACCTAATACAAGACAAATGCATGAAATCAATACACAATCACACTTGCACCCTCTAGGGTAATCCCACATGTTGCCTTCCAAAATGGGCCATGCTTGCACGTCGAGTTTCTTTGGCAAAACAAATTCAAATGATCATAAGTCCCTCGATGACGCTTTTGAAAGTTGCCTAAATGGAATGATCATAGTCCCTTCAAAACAAATTGCCAAAGACACTTGGCATCATTGCATTCATGGTCCATACGATGACCCGCGCCCGTCCCGTTAAACATCCTAAACGCAAGATTGTCCACCAAATTCAATGGTGGAACAAAATTGTTAAAAAGGGTTGAAAACATAGAGAAAACCTTTGAGTACAATAGGGTAGACAAAACTCTTAGTTACTTGAGATCAACTTGCAAAAACACTTGCTTTCTTTTCAAAAACCGCACTTCATACACACTTTCAAAACAAACTCTAAAAAACATTTGAAACATCTTTTCGAAAAGATACACACCTTTGTAAAACATTCGAGTAAAGAATTGTTACAAGGGTAGCCTAAGACAAGGCATCTTCTTCCAAAACATTTTCAAAAACACACACACACACACACCATTTTCAAGCAATCGAAAATCAAGGCAAGTGATCTAAAAAACCAAGTAACTAAGAGCCCATGGATAACCATGGATGAAAAGGGTGCTAATACCTTCCCTTTTCATAATCTACCCCCCGAACCCACGAAATATCTCAAAAGGTTTTTGCTGTGCTTTTTTAACCTTTCCTTTAGGATAAAATAAAAAGTCGGTGGCGACTCTTGCTCAACCGAACAAGTGCAAATACAAACGCAAAACACTAGTCAGTTCTCCCACCGTATCACAGAACTGGAGACTCTGCTGGGGAGTACTACTCAAAGTGGGGTTACCTTAGGGTTTAGATCACCTTTGTTTTCAATTGATTGCTTTGTTTGCTTTTACATTTGTGGGCTTTGCATCGGAGTTTTATAGATCCTAACCCGGATCTGGGGGAAACCTTTTTAGGTAGCATAATTTGCGAGGGACCTGTCCGGGGTATACCGACATGGGTGAAGCAGTGGCTACGTTGGTGTGGCACCTTGGTCTGTACCGATATCCCTTGTGTTGAAACGGGGAGAATATGGGTCTTCCAAGGAGTCATTAAGCACCAACCGACCTTAGAACCCTAAATTGACCCAACTTGGCCATTAGAACAGTAGCAGTATGCTACACTCATTGAGGCTAAACTCTCGCGATGGTTCCGGCTGCAAGAAAAGATAGCGATGCTGGAGTTATGACTGATTGAGGGTAGCCAATGATTTGAGATCCTCTAGAACCCGGTTGATTTTGATAGGACAGGTTTTAACCAACGAAACTGAAAGAGGGTAGTACCTGAACCCCATGCAAGCCTAAACCTAAGGACTTGTTTGCTTTGTGTGAATATGTTTGCCTGTATATACACTTACTTGCTTGTGCATACATGTACATAACATCATGACATCATACCATGGCATTTTCAATGACCATTTCAAGGATCTCGAAGGTTCTTTTGGTGCAGGGTTACGTTGAACCAGACATCTACCAAGGGGCAAGGGGTTTCTCCTCTAAACAAATGCCATCAAAGTTCAAGTACAATAACTTGAATCAGTGGCTATGACCCACTCGACATGGTGAGCTTGATTCTCGTGGAAAGACATCCACCAGTGCACAGTTCTCCAAACAAAGTTCAAGCGCAACAACTTGAATCAGTGGCTATGACCCACTCGACATGGTGAGCTTGATTCTCGTGGAAAGACATCCACCGATACAAAGTTCTCCAAACAAAGATCAAGTACAACAACTTGAATCAGTGGCTATGACCCACTTGACATGGTGAGCTTGATTCTCGTGGAAAGACATCCACCGGTGCGAAGATCTCCAATCAAAAATCAAAGTTCAACCTCTAACATTTTCTTGTGTTTACCCCAAGAGATCCTTGAAAGCATGCATCCACCTATCATGCATTGCATCTTGACGATCTTTCCTTTTTCAGGTTTCCTTACTCTCCTGCTGTTTATTTCAGTAAGAGATGGCTCTAGAAAGGTCTGTCAAAGACATCCAAGACCAGACTGCTCAGCTGCAGGAGATGTTCCTGAACTTGTCTCTGGGGCAAGAAGAGATGAAAGCTCTCCTCACAAAGGGCTTGGAGAATTCCAACCATGCCAGGAGTGATCAGCTTGCGGAGTTGCAGTTTGATCTGACAACATTGAGGACCCAAGTGATGGGACAGTTGGTGGGTCAGATGGCTCTCATCCAAGACCTATCTCAAAGACAAGAGGAACTCAGAGTTCTTGCCCGCCAACTGCTTCCAAACAACCAACTGGGGCAAACATCTGAGGTTGAAGAGCAAGTCACCGCTCAGCCTCCATCCACTCAAGAAGACAAGGGGAAAGCTCCTTTGCTTGCTTCAGGGTCACAAGCCCATCAACAACCTCGCCAGCGTCAACGGGGTAATCGGCGTAAGCAAGAAACGTCGGGAAGATAGTTCACGGAGACTGAAATACCATAATTCTTCATACTGAAGCGTCTGTTGGAGGTCAACCTGCTTACCTTAAAGGATCCTCCTCAGAAGCTCAATACCTCTTCTCCTAACTATCGTCCCGACGCATTCTGTGTTTACCACTCCTACAGCCCAGGACACGACACCAACGACTGTTGGGCCTTGAAGAACAAGATTCAAGATCTGATCGACATTGGGGTGCTGGAATTCATGCCAGACGGCGAGATGAAAATCTTCCGTTAAAGGGTTCTCCACCTGAAGTGACGAAGCTCAAGCTGAAAGACTTTTGCTTCATTTTGAATTTTCAAAGTTGTAATTTCTTTTGTTGTCAAACAATTATCTGTTAATGTTAAACTCTGTTTTCATTAATGCATTGCATATGTTTGTCTTGAATTCACCCATTCGTTTCACTACTCTTATGCTTTTCTTTATGACATCTGACTCTTGATAAAAAGTTGCAAGCCTTTAGAGGGAGGATGACGAAACAATACCATGATCTTACACAGTATGCTTTTGAACAGACCTTGCTGATGATGTACAGGCATTTCTTTTAATTCCCAAACACTGGAGTTATAAGGAAGATAATCCCTAGTCAACCCCTTAGAGCCAAAGAAGTAGGAGTTTTCTGTTCTAAACGATCAAAACCTTTGATATAAACCTGGGGCAGGGTAGTATCTCAGTTAATTCAAGAGAAAACTCGCATTGAAGTCGCAAGCTCTCAATTCGTAACACAATGAACGACGTCGAAAAAAGAAAGCATTCCTTTGGAATCAAAAGACAAGGGTGGTTCCCTATCACATAGACAGTCAATCTCTCAAAAGAGAAAATCCCACCGAGCCGAAACCTGTAAAGGAGGCTTAAGAAAGCTGGGGCATCCCGCTGACGGTAATCTCGAAAAACGGGAACAGTCAGGCAAAAGTTAGGGATAACAAATCAAAATCAAAATAGTGAGGTCATTACAAAGTCCTCAATAACATGAAAAATGTTGAAAAATAAAGAAGGAGATGATGACTGTCTCCCCAAATTCAACTGGTGAACCATCGCCCAAAAGTCGTTCCAAACTCAAAACAGAGTATGACGCACAATTAACTGAGCTTAGGTATGAAGAACATCACGAAGAGCGGGTGGGTACAAATATACTTTGAGCCTTTATCCTTTGTTTCTTAAACCGTGAACCAAGCCACGTTACAACCCTTCAAAAGTCCTAATTGAAGCATGGGTTAGTTCGAAAGCATACTGTTACAAAAGGTATCATGACTCCTGTAAGGCTTTGCTCTAAATCTTGTGTTGATCCGTCTTATAAAAAGTTTTCTGCTAAAAACGTATTTTTCAAAACTTCGAGACAAACATAAACTTTGCATTGCTTGAATATCACTGTCTGCATTTGGCTTTTTGTTTGACAGCGAAGAAATTCATACAGCGAATGTTCGGAGGAACGAAAACTCTCTCAGTGAGCAAAATCACTTCAAAAGGACGACACTTCCTTTACAAATCTCCTATCAACAAGGGGCATGACATGTCACCATCCAATTAACCTGGGGCAGTCCAGTCAAGGTCCAACAGATCTTTCAAAATTCAGTTAACCTGGGGCAGTCCAGTCAAGATTTCAAGAAATCTCTCAATATGCAGAGTAATCTGATTCAAGACTCCTTCATCACCACTTGGGGCATTTGAATGTCAAAAGTGTTCAACAAATCAACTATCACATTTCCAGACTCGATTCCTGTATCTAGCCAGGGCACGTCTGAAGAGTTCGAGGATTCGATTCTTGTATCCAGCCAGGGCATATCTGTTGACGACTATTTCCAGATTCGATTCCTGTATCCAGCCAGGGCATATCTGTTGACGACTATTTCCAGACTCTATTCCTGTATCTAGCTAGGGCACGTCTGAAGAGTTTGAGGATTCGATTCCTGTATCCAGCCAGGGCATATCTGTTGACGACTATTTCCAGACTCGATTCCTGTATCTAGCCAGGGCACGTCTGAAGAGTTTGAAGATTCGATTCCTGTATCCAGCCAGGGCATATCTGTTGACGACTATTTCCAAACTCGATTCCTGTATCTAGCCAGAGCACGTCTGAAGAGTTTGAAGATTCGATTCCTGTATCCAGCCAGGGCATATCTGTTGACGACTATTTCCAGACTCGATTCCTGTATCTAGCCAGGGCATGTCTGAAGAGTTTGAAGATTCGATTCCTGTATCCAGCCAGGGCATATCTATTGACGACTATTTCCAGACTCGACTCCTGTATCTAGCCAGGGCACGTCTGAAGAGTTTGAAGATTCGATTCCTGTATCCAGCCAGGGCATATCTATTGACGACTAGTTCCAGATCAACACCTGTAACAAGCCAGGAAGATATCTGTGGACGACTGATCGTGGATCAACACCTGTAACAAGCTAGGAAATTATCTACATCACCACTTGGGGCATTCGAATGTCAAAAGTGTTCAAAAACCCGATGCAGTTTTACACGGACTCATCATAAGGAAATCCTACACAGATCTCCTCAAAACAGGAAGACCCCAGTAGTTTGGCATACAACCCAAGCTTCTGATTTCCCCAACAGTGGTCCCAAGACTTCTCATTTTTCAATAATCAAGAGGTTCTTGCCCTCCACAGCAGCAGCCAAGGAATTGTTCTCCCCGGCAGCAGTCAAGATTCTTTTATCTTCAGCCATCCAGGATTCATTTATCCTCAGCAGTAGCTCATCAGCTTACATGCGCATTCATCACATTCATGTTATAAACATTGATGTCACATACATTGCATCATGCATCATAACATTGCATGCAACTAACTCTTTACCTTTTCAGGTAAGCTCAATCGACAGACAAAAATCATTATCTTCTGAGATTCTTTCCAGGAATAGTTCAGATGTGACCCGGACACGGCGACATTCTGATACTTATTCCAGATTCATCCAGATGCAGTTTTACAGGAGCTAATCATCAGGAAGCCCTACACCGGTTCCTCTTCAAGATTTCTGAAAACAGTTCACGGGTTCTCCAAGTAACGGATGTCAACCTATCGCTTATTCAGATTCTTCTTAAGACTTCTGAAAACAGTTTGCGGATTCTTCCCAACAACGGATGTTAATCTACCAACTTGTTCAGATGCAATTTTTGAAAACAGTTTACGGACGCTTCCCAACAACGGATGCTGCTCTATTGCTTATTCAACTTCAAGACTTCTGAAAACAGTTCACGGGTTCTCCAGTAACGGATGTTAACCTATCACTTGTTCAGACTCTTCTCAACTTTTGAAAACAGTTTACGGACGCTTCCCAACAACGGATGCTGCTCTATTGCTTATTCAACTTCAAGACTTCTGAAAACAGTTCACGGGTTCTCCAGTAACGGATGTTAACCTATCACTTGTTCAGACTCTTCTCAACTTTTGAAAACAGTTTACGGACGCTTCCCAACAACGGATGTTGCTCTATTGCTTATTCAACTTCAAGACTTCTGAAAACAGTTCACGGGTTCTCCAGTAACGGATGTTAACTTATCACTTGTTCAGACTCTTCTCAACTTTTGAAAACAGTTTACGGACGCTTCCCAACAACGGATGCTGCTCTATTGCTTATTCAATCTCAACTCCTGAAAACAGTTCACGGATTCTCCAGACACAGATGTCAATCTATTGCTTATTCAGACCCCCAGTTCAGAGATGTTCCAAAACATGGAGGCCTTTCTGATACTTGTCCGCTCACCATTGACATACAGTTCAACATTTCCAAATGGCATCTTTAAGCCCATTTCCAGATGGCATCTATAAGCCCATCCTCCTACCAGCAGTCACCAAATGGCATCTTTAAGCCCATTCCCAGATGGCATCTCTAAGCCCATTCCCCGACAAGATTCTATCGCATCAGATGGCATCTTTAAGCCCATCACCAAATGGCATCTTCAAGCCCATTCACCTCTACCATCACATCGTCGAGTGAAAATTTTCTGGGTACTTTAGTGTCCAATCTTCTTTTACCTTCAAGTCGCGAAAGGCAAACTTGCCAATCTAACTCTTCAGGTTCAAGAAGATTGAACATGGGCAACTGTTGTACCCCAAAATTTGCCCTCGCATTTTTCCTCAAATCACAGCTTCAGGCGTTTCCTGATTTTTCAGATTGGCTCGAGAATTGGTCAAACGGACTTTTCTCGTCAGTCAGACACAATTAGGGTTTTATTGATTTTCAGAGCTCTGGAACAGTTCATACAATTGGCTTAGGGTTTTGGTTGATTTTGGCTCAACTTTGATCAGGAGAACGCTTCTTTGGCATTTAATCAGGAATTAGGGTTTTGTGGGCATGTTCTCAGAAGGATTTAAATTCTACAGCACTTTGCAAGTTATTCCGAGATTTGGGTTGAATTCGCATTGTTTGATTTAATCAGTAAAAAAATGCATTTGGATTGAATTCACGTTTGTTTGACCGAATCAGTAAAAGGATACATTCAGTTTGGATTTGCAGTGTTTGGTAAAAAAATCAGTAAAATGCGTCTGATCAGTGGTTGTGATTAACTGTTGTTTTGCTTTGGAAGTTGGAAGTTCCAAGTTTAACTGATCAAATTCTAAAGCATTGTTTATTTAAATTATTTATTATTCTAAGATTAAATGATTGGAATTTATTTTCAATTATTTTAATTAAAGAATTATAAATAATAAATAAACAATAGGAGGAAAAATAATTAATTGGATAAAGAAACTTTTATTAATTTTTAAATTAATTGTACAATTGTTTTGTTGTTTACAACAATGATTTTACATTTATTTAAACTTAAATAAAAAAAAGCTATCCTAAACATTTTTCTAATCTTCAATTCTTCATCTGACATCCCTTGCTCCAGTGCTCCATTCAATTTTTTATCTGCAAATGAAAAAAAAGGAAAGTCAATAGCAGATAAATAAATAAAAGAGATAGATAAAATTACAGTTCATCATTAAGGGCCACTGATTGGGATCAGTTAACACTCTCTGCAAATCACGTGATTTCTCCCGGTTCACAAAGAGGGACGAATATTTATTTGCTAAACTTTGAAAGAATGCACAAGTCAAATTGTCAAACTGCATAGTTCAAATCTCAAACAAACTGCATAGTTCAAATCTCAAACAACAACTGCACAGTTCAAATCAAACTAAGAGTCCAAATTCAAACTTTCTGTCAAAAATCCCAAACTATCCAAAAGGCTACCCAAGTTGTCAAAAAGAAGATATTAAAGATACAAAAAGTACAGGAAGCTGTCAAAAGAAGATTTGAAAAGATATCAAAGATAAGAAGTTGTCAAAAGAAGAGATAAAAAAATGCAGAGAAAGCATGATATGCAAGCAACATATTTTCTCATCATTTCCCAAAGTGTGGCCCTTTCAGATAAAGTACAAAGCATAAACATTACTTTAATGCTAAACTGTACTGAAGAGAAAGAGAAGAGAAAAAGAAAGCAGGCTTAGGCTTGAGGCATAAATAGATATATAAAACAAAACTGAACACAGTACAGTAGGGGAGAGGCAAACCAATACACACAAAAATATACAAAACTGCATAAACCTCCCAATCCTCAAACCTGGCTTGAAACCTCACCAAACCATAAACCAGTGAAAACCTGCCTTAAGCTTGCATTAAGCCTAAAACCTGTAAAAACCAGTTAACCTGCACAAGACCTGCATAAGCCTTGCCATTCAAACATAAACCACTGTCAAACTAAAGCCAGTAACATCAAACCAGCATTAAACCTGTGCCTCATATCTGCCTAAGCATAAACCTGTCAAGGCCTAACATGAAGCAAAAACCAACCAGTTCAAAAGGCCACAACCTGTAAACCCTTCAAACTGTCAAATGGCCTAAGTAAGTCCAAAGCTAAAAACCTGTACATCTAAACCATAAACAACCAGCCTCACCAACAAGCATTAACCCTGTCAAGCATATGCCTAAGGCCATAACCAGCATAGGTCCAAAACCTGCCCAGCTCAAAGCCTAAACAAAATTATCCAAACACGAAAGCCAGCATAAACTGTGAAACCTAAAATCACTGTCAAGCCAATCAAATCCCACACAAAGCCTCAGAGAAACCCTCATCATAGGCCAATATACACAAAAAGGCAGCAGAAGCGAGAGAAAAAGAAGTGAAGAATAGGCAACACAAAAGCCTCAGAAAATCAACATCACAGGCATCAATCTCAGCATACAACAAGTATTCCGAAAGGCAACTCAGAGACGAAGAAGAGAGACAACAAAAGCGTACAGAAGCATATAAACAGGGCGACAAGAAGAAGAAGAAAAAAGGGTTTTCAGTTCAATATCATCATCAAACCAAAAGTAAGACAAAGAGTACCAGGGTTACCAAAAGGCAAGGCTAGCTTCATCGCGCATACCCCTTCACCGTCGAGCCTCCTAAATGCCTCCACCATTCCTTCCCATCTTCAGTCAAGGTAGTTCTCTCTTCTCTTCCCTTTTCAACCTTGTTAAACCACCAAAATCAGAACACCTTAATCAAAAAGAAGCAGTAAATCATAAACATGTAAAAAGGAACCAAACCCTAAACGCGTTTAAAAAAGACAAGACGATTACCTCTCGTTTGGCTTCACTGAACCAAGGAAGGAAGGAAGGTAAAGCAGGCGCTGATGGCTTAGGCGAAGGGGATGACGTTCAGACAGCCATGGCAAAGAGAAGACGGAGAAGACGAAGTAACCACAAGCGGCGCCGCTCCCAAACGTATAAACCCTAAATCCTCTTCTGAAAACAAAATATGTTAACCCTAAAAACAATTGTTTGCATGCTGGGCCTTGCCCGTTTCAACCATACTGAGCCCATTAATTCCCAATTCACACCCCCCTCATGCCAATTCTGTTTTGGGCCATAACACTCTCCCAAGCCCATTTTATTCTTCTCTTCATTTCATTTTATTTTTTTACAAACTAAAATTTTGTTTTAACTTAACTCTTTTGAAAAAAAATATATACTAACATAATTAAATAAAATAATATAATAATACATTAATACATTAATACAAAAATACAATGTAATTAAAATGTAAAACCTTTTTTTCTTTTAAGTAAAATTCTTTTTGTACATAAATTCTTTTTAAGTTAGTATCTTTTCTTTTCTTAGAAATTTTTGTACGTAATCAAGACAAAATACTTTTTTAATATACATAATTCAATTTAAAACATTTAATTAAAACATTCTTTTTGTACATATTAAACAATATACAAGATTACAAAAGACTAAATAAATAAATATTTAATTTCTTTCTTTAAGTTAAAACAATACTTAAATAATACACATTTAAATTCACATTGTCGCACTTGTAAATAATTCTCATACACATATACACTTACACGTACACCTACACAATATACGATACATTTCACATTATACACTTGATACACATACAATTGCTATTCTTATATCTTGCTATACATTGATTACATTTTTATCGCAATTCGATTTGGTTGTAACTTATTGGACATTACATTCCTAAAGTCTCATCCCCATTTGTGAATTTGTACCCCCACTCCCGGATACTTATTTTGTAATAGCGTAGACTTTACATTTCCGCAATTTACCGCTTTCAAATTATACCATGGTTAGACCTAGGGTTTGCATGTACATAAAATCAAACGCTAGATAATCTAATACAAGACAAATGCATGAAATCAATACACAATCACACTTGCACCCTCTAGGGTAATCCCACATGTTGCCTTCCAAAATGGGCCATGCTTGCACGTCGAGTTTCTTTGGCAAAACAAATTCAAATGATCATAAGTCCCTCGATGACGCTTTTGAAAGTTGCCTAAATGGAATGATCATAGTCCCTTCAAAACAAATTGCCAAAGACACTTGGCATCATTGCATTCATGGTCCATACGATGACCCGCGCCCGTCCCGTTAAACATCCTAAACGCAAGATTGTCCACCAAATTCAATGGTGGAACAAAATTGTTAAAAAGGGTTGAAAACATAGAGAAAACCTTTGAGTACAATAGGGTAGACAAAACTCTTAGTTACTTGAGATCAACTTGCAAAAACACTTGCCTTCTTTTCAAAAACCGCACTTCATACACACTTTCAAAACAAACTCTCAAAAACATTTGAAACATCTTTTCGAAAAGATACACACCTTTGTAAAACATTCGAGTAAAGAATTATTACAAGGGTAGCCTAAGACAAGGCATCTTCTTCCAAAACATTTTCAAAAACACACACACATACACCATTTTCAAGCAATCGAAAATCAAGGCAAGTGATCTAAAAAACCAAGTAACTAAGAGCCCATGGATAACCATGGATGAAAAGAGTGCTAATACCTTCCCTTTTCATAATCTACCCCCCGAACCCACGAAATATCTCAAAAGGTTTTTGCTGTGCTTTTTTAACCTTTCCTTTAGGATAAAATAAAAAGTCGGTGGCGACTCTTGCTCAACCGAACAAGTGCGAATACAAACGCAAAACACTAGTCAGTTCTCCTACCGTATCACAATATGCATCTTTCATTTGTGCATTTGGACCTCACGCGTGCATCCTTCATTTGGCCATGTGGCTTCCTTCAATGCAAGTTTTTGTTACACCCTTCGTTTAGGCATGTGGCTCCTTTCATGCAAGCTTTCATTTGAGAAAAGACCTCTTGCATGTTTGCTTGAAGTCACAAAGCAATGGCCTCTTGTAGCTCTCCTTTGACTCAGAAGCCATTGATTTTCCATGTTTTCCTTTGACACCATAAAGCCTGGATTGGACATGTAACCTCTGGCAGGCAAGCCTTCGATTGGACAAGAGCCACCTTCATACAAAGCTTCGATTGGAGTTTTTATTCCTTTTGAATCAGCATATTTCGAACCCAACTCTGGACCCTTTGAAGCAAGTTTGCTTGAAGAACTTTGAGCAAATCTCATAGCCTTATCCTTCAAATCCTACTTGTCAGGCTATGTTGCTTCCAAATCTTTACATAATCAGAGGCTTACACAAAGGTTTGAAGCTTTGTCTACTGGATAATACCATTCTTGGATAAAATAGCAAAAGGCTACGTACCCTTTTTCATAAAGAGTACTTTTGTCACAAATTCAGCTCCCAATCTGATTTGTGTCTGAACGAAAAATAGTGCCAAAAGCATAAGTCCAATCTCCTGCCAGCAGGCCCCCACTTGTACTGGAAACGTGGGAACAACGAAAAGAGATTAAACTTGTTTCATTTTCAACCCAACCATGGTTTGTTATCCTACAAACCTGTTTACTTCAAACACCTTCAACTCTTTCTCTATAAATAGAGGAACATTTGCAAGCTGAAAAAAAACTTTGGGGGGGGGGGGGGGGGGGGGGGTAGGGGTGGAACGAATCTCAAATTATCAAACACTTAAACACATATTCAAACCCAGAATCCAGAAGAAACACCACACTTGTTTCCTTGGCCCTTCGAATCTAAAGAAATACAATAACTTGTTTCTTTCTCTCTTTCGAATGTGACACCAACTCAACACTTGGTTTCTTCTTTCAAATCCAACACTAGAAACATTACCCTTGTTTCTTTCCATCAAATCTAGGGACACTCGGAGTAGCCACTCAAGGTCTAACACACACACATTCCAGCTTCAAATAAGGTAAGTGTCTCATAACCTTGAACCTTTTGTTTCTAGCATAACATGCGGATAGTCATTCCTTTCGTTTCAAACATGTACATAACATTTATTTCCTTTTCGCTTCCACCCTTTTAATTTGTTTTCATTACTAACCCTTTTGGTTTTGTTTCTTGGTTTATTAAACATGCTTTAAGAACTAACTTGTCCATAAGACAATTCTAGCATGGCCTTAGGCCATGTTGTTATTTAAATCCCAAATGAAGGTAAACATGAGGCATGAGGTATGAATCGAAGCTTTAGGCTTCCCCCTGGTTGTTTCACAGTTGCAAGCAGAACGAAAAGTGTGGCCTTAGGCTTCTCCACACACTGATTTCCAAGCCATTCGAAGGAGCAAAAAGGGAGAAATGAAAGTTGTCCATGCTGACTGCCAAGCCCAATCGAAGAAGGCGGCAAGGAGCTTGGGGTGAAGGGTGCACTTCATGCTGATTCCAGTCCCCATTCGAAGGGATCATAAAGGCAGAATCGAAGGCTACATCTCATGCTTCAGGTTAAGCCCAAATCGAAAGGTGCGTCCTCACTACTTCCAGGCCAGATCGAAGGAATCCATGAAGGGAAAAATCGAAGGGTGTTTCTGCCTAGATCGAAAGCTCAATTTTTCCTCCTTTTATTTTGTTTTGTCTTTACATTTTCTTGCTATTCAATATGGTTGTAATAGTGTAGGATTTATTTTCTACATTTTTATTACTTTTGTACAAATGTTAGTAATTAGGATGTATGGCAAGATAAAAACCAACAAGTAGACAACCTAAAAATCAAAGACTAAATGCATGCAAATCAAACACACTATTCACACATGCACCTCTAGGGTAATATCACTTGTTGCCTCGGAAAAATAGTCATGTCCTTCGAATTTGGGTTTTTAGCAAAGACCCTCGATAAAAGATCGTAGTCCCTCGATGACCCTCAATGTTTCCTTCGGTAAACGATCTAGTCCCTAAACAACATTGCTAAAACGTCCCATAGGTTGCCTTCTAAGACTATACAAACGACCCACGCCCGTCCCTTCACATCCAACGATGGAGATTCTTACCAAATCAATAGTAAGATAGCAACACCTAGAGGAGGAGGAAAAGAACATTAGACCTTTTGAGTAGGTAGGATGCTCCTAGTTGCTCGCTTGCTCACAACAAAAACATTTTATACACCAACACTTTCATTTGAAACATTTTCAAAAGACAAAGCTCTTTGTACGCATTCTTATAGAAACGAGAGTCATTACAAAGACACTTTTCAAAATCACTTTCAAAAACACATTCCACAAACACCTTTTTTGAACTATTTTCAAAACCAACACTTTATACGCGTTCTTATAGAAACGAGAACCATTACAAAGACATTTTTAAAACCCACAGCACAAGAACATTTTCAAACAAAAGCAAGTGATCTAGCAAGCAACTAAGATCCCGTAGATAACTACAGATGAAAAGGGTGTTAACACATTCCCTTTTCATAACCTACCCCCCGAACTCAAGAAATAATCTCGAAAGGTCTTTCCTGTTCTTTTCACCATTTCCTTATTGGATAAAAGAAAAGTCGATGGTGACTCTTACTGTCCGTAATAATTGCGACCAAATGCAAAATACCCAAGTCAGTTCTCCCACTGTGTTATAGAATTGGCGACTCTGCTGGGGAATAACTTAAAAGTGGGGTTACCTTAGGGCTAGATCACCTTTACTTGCTTTCCTTGTTTGACTTGTTTGCTTTACATTATGGTTCCTTGTTTGGGCTTGTTTTGATCCTTCACCCGGATCTGGGGCACCTTTTAGGTAAGTAGCAATAGATTGTGGAAACTGTACGGCATAAACCGACATGGTTGAAGCAATGTCTACGTTAGTGTGACGCATTTGTTGGTACCAGTATCCCTTGTGTTGAATCAAGGAGAAGACGGGGCCGCTGAGCAGCGTCATGAAGCACTAATTGACCTTAGCATCTTAATTGAACAACTTGGCCATTAGGAAGTAGTGAGATAGCCGGTTTTGGTGGAAAGCTGAAAATCAATTGATACTCGATACTACACTCATTGAGATGGGATATCTCAGCCGCAAGAAAAGATTGATTATGTTGAGACAATTCCTAAAACAAAGGTTAGTGATATTTAGATCCCTTAGAACCCGGTTACTTTTTAGGACAGGTTGAGCTAACTAAACTTCAAGAGGGTACTTACCTACAAACTCCATACAAGCCTATAGCTAAGGACTTGTTTGCTTTATGTGTATTTGTACATAACAACTTGCTTTGCATACTTGTACATAACATCATAAACATCATAACATCATAAGCATTCTCACTAACCATTTCAAGGATTTAGGAATTTATCTTTGTTTTGTTTTGTAGGCCATGAATCCCATCCGAAGGAATACCATCTGAATCAGCATCGTGAAAGCACACCCTTAACTCCAAGAATTAGTGTAATACGGTGGGAGAACTGACTTGGGATGTTTTACGTTTGATTGCAATTGTTGCGGTTATCAAGAGTCACCGCCGATTTTTCTTTTATCCAAAAGGAAAGATTGAAAAGAACAGGAAAGACCTTTAAGATAATTTCTTAAGTTCGGGGGGTAGATTATGAAAAGGGAAGGTGTTAACACCCTTTTTATCCATAGTTATCTATGGGCTCTTAGTTGCTTGCTAGATCACTTGCTTTTGTTTGAAAATGTGCTCTGTGGTGGTTTTGAAAGTATTTTAGAAAAGGCGCCTTCGTTTAGGAAAACTTTATAATGGTTCTCGTTCGTAAGAATGTATATAAAGTGTTGGACTTTTGAAAATATTTCAAGTTTTGAAAGTGTTTGGTGTTTGTTTTGAAAATGAGCAAGGGTGTTTGTTTTGAAAGTGAGCATGCAACTAAGAATAATATACCTACTCAAAAGTCTTTGTTCATTTCTTCCTTCCTTTGATATTGCTATCTTACCATTGATTTGGTAAGAAGCCTTATCTTTGGATGTAAAGGGACGGGCGTGGGTCGTCGTATAGTCATCATAGCAATATTGTGAGATATCTTAGCATTTCTCTTTGAGGGACTAAGATCATTTGAAAAGGAAACATTTGTAGCGTCATCGAGGGATTATGATCTTGTATTTTTTATTGTTTTTTCTAAGACATCCCACATGTATAACATGACCATTTTTGTAAGACAACAAGTGGAATTACCCTAAGGGTGCATGTGTGAATAATGTGTTTGTTTTGCATGCATTGTCTTGGATTAGGGTTATCTATTTGTTGATTTTATCTTTCCATACAAACCCTAATTACTAGCATTTATATGAAAGCGATAAATTGCGGAAAGTAAATTTACTACGCTATTACATCATTAGGGAGATGGGGTATACAAATTTACAAGTGGGGATTGCAAAAAATTAAACCTAATTATCTATTACAACCATATTGAATAATGTACAAGAAATGAATAAATATAATGTGCAAGAATGTAAATGGAAAGGAAATGATTTTTGTTTGATTTTTGAGGAAAGGGTTCTAACCTAATTATCTAAAAGAAAAAAGATTAATTAAATTAAATTAAATTAAACCTAAACCAATTAAGAAAATAAATTAAATTAGAAAGTCTTTTTTAGGGTTTTTTTAAGAAAAGGATTTCAAGTTTAATAAAAATAGTATGGAAATTAACTAATTAAAAGAAACATAAATTCTAAGTTAATTTTAAATTTAAAAAAAAATAACTAAACCTAAATCTAATTTATTAAGAAAAAGAATTAAATTTGTTTAAGAAAATATTTTTGTCTTTTTAGTTTTTTAGAGGAATAAAATATACATGAATATAAATATATTAGATAAATGAATAAACTATTTTTGGATTTTTATTAATAAAATAATAATAATAATAATAATAATAATAATAATAATAATAATAATAATAATAATAATAATAATAATAATAATAATAATAATAATAATAATAATAATAATAAAATAAAGAAAAATAAAATAAAATAAAAATATGAAAATAAAAGTCAGGGGGGTTTGAAATGGAACTTTGGGTGTATGTTAGGAAAAAAACAATTTTGTTGAAATCTAGCCCAAATGGTGTTTTTTGTAATCAGAAAAAAAAAAGTGAGCCTGCGTGGTAAATGGAAACAGGGGGGTCAGAACAAGTAAAAAGGGGAAGGCCCAGTAACTAAGCCCAGCGCGCTTGTTGTGTTGACAAAAAAGGAGAAAATGTTGAAAAAAATGACAAAAGACAGCGCTGAGACTTGAAACCATGATCTTTACCATACACGCGCGCTGCCTTTACCACTGGGGTGGCTGTACATCCGTTAATATAAGCAAAACAATAAATATATAATACAAAATCAGTCCTAGAAATGACTTCATCTTCAACCTCCGGCCATGGTTCCTGTAACTCACTCATCTCTCATCCATTCACAAAACTTCCAACATCAAACTTGTTAGAAATTTCAACATGATTCTGAATATGTAAATAACTTAAACTAATTCTCAAAGATGAACATGAATTTCTAAAAGTACCAAATTCTGACATAACTTTTTTCAGAGATTCAAACCTAAAATTCTCTAAGCTCAATCAATATAAATGAAAACTATGAATATGTATAGCTTCAGGGCAATGATATCTACATTTTATCTTCACAAATCAGAATCAAATGATCCTTGTATGAAGAGATAGAAGTTCATAAAACTTACCTTGCAGATGGAGGTCA
The DNA here is from genome assembly GCA_948472305.1 of Vicia faba. Taxonomy (NCBI): domain Eukaryota; kingdom Viridiplantae; phylum Streptophyta; class Magnoliopsida; order Fabales; family Fabaceae; genus Vicia; species Vicia faba. Next base: position 1,265,980,623 of record OX451736.1, on the reverse strand, counting down.
TGTTTTTCAGTTTGAGCAAGCTTTGAGGTTTCCTAATGATCTGTTTAACTGGCCTGGACCTTCTTGAGTGCATTCCAACTCCTACTTTGCTTTGAGGATGGCTGAAACTCCCAACTCAAGTCAAGTTGCAAGCTTCAGTTTTGAAAATGGTGGATGGTGATGGAGAGGTTACAATCAGGAAACAGGGGCCTGGATCACTTGTATATGATGTATGCAAGGTGTTTGGATGATTAGAAATCAAAACGCACGAGTGAAAATGGAGATGATGAGGTTTGGCTCAAAACTGTCAAGTTATGGCAGATTTTATGCAGAAGGGTGCTTGGGAAGTCTTAGGAGGGCTTGCAATCGTGTGTTTGCTTGCAAATAACTTGTATAGTTATAAGAAAAAGGTTAGAGGACTTGAGGTTGACAGATCTATGGGATATAGGGTTATGGTTATGTTACTTGATTTTGAAGAAAAGTGGAAAACATGGTTTCAAGGAATATTACAAGCATGGTATGAGTTTATTGGGGGCTCTAGACATATTTATTTTATCTTTGACATTGCTTGTATTCATATGAAACAAGTTGGGAGCTCTATGCATTGACTTTTGCAATAAAGCTTGCTTTTCCAAAATGGAAGTGTTACCTTTGTGCCATTAATGGAATAACCATTTGGACAATGCCTCAAATGCTTGGATCAAAGCTCTAACAGTTGTGTAAACATTTCATTATGGAGTGAAATTCAAGTTAGAAGCCTGCAAAGTGGGATTTGTACATCATGCTTTAATATTGGATCAAGTGTTCTTCACAAATTTGCCTTGCAAAACAAGAATGAAACCCTAACTTCTTGGCTTTGATTCTCTTAGAACAAACATGATCTCAATGAGTTCTTAGATATTTTTGAAAGCTTGTAACATCCCCTACAACCTTCATGTTGGACATTTTTGAAAATTCAATTTGTAACTAGATAAAAAGTTGCCATGAAGTTGGTACCAAAAATCTGCCTAACTAGGGCAAAATTTCACTAAGTGTTTAAGTTTCATGAGCATGTCTTCACAAATTCATAACTTGAAATCCAAGAATTTATAGAAAAAGTTCTACCCTACAATGTTTTATATCTCATTGAGATCTACAACTTTCATGTTGAAAGTTTCCCTTGAATCATCTTGCATCATGGTGGAAATTTAGCACAAAGTTATGAAAAAATGTTAATTTTCCAACACTTAGAAAAAATTTCTAAGTCTTAGAATTTTGACTTTTCAAAAATGAATTTTGACTTTTCTATTTATTGATGAACAAGTTTCATATTTTGACATGGCTTTATGAATTGTAATCTTTGAAACTTGATTTTGATCAAAAAGTCAAAGTTTGACTTTTCAATGTACAGTTGACTTTTCATCAGTTGACTGAAATTCAATTATCAATCAATTGATCTTGAGAAATGTTTTGAGCCATGCCATTAGGTAAAAATGGTTAATTTTAATCCTTGAGATCATGTCTTAAACCAATAAGTCATTTGTTAGGTCAAAAGTCAAAAATTGAACTTCCTCAGTCAAAACCCTAATTTTGACCATTTTGCCCTTTTGATGATCTGATCAAATTTCTTGAGGAATTGTGATCCAAACTTGATCAAATGACATATATGAGTTCATAATGTTGATATGGACCAAAAATTATGAAGTTTGACTGTAAATTGACCACAGTTGACTTTTTCCCCAATACAACTAGTTTTAGGTCAACTGATCAATTGATTGAGCAAAAATGTGATCCAGGACTTGAAACTTGACATGAGAAATCTTTAGAGTCCAAAATGATTCATTAAAGTCAATTGAGGCTTAGAAAGTTCAATTATCCTTGTACAAACTCAAACCCTAATTTTCAGTTGTCAGTGTTGAGGAAGTGTCTTGAGCTGATCAAACCTTGTGTAGTCTTGAACCAAAGGAGATCTTATAAAATTTTTCTTGAGAAATGAGAGGGAAAATTTTGAGGTACAACAATTAGCATCAAGGGTTCCTAGAGATTCTCCCTTTACCAAGAAATATGGTCGACTTCTCAGCTTGGCTACCTCCAATTTCCAAGAAGAAATGATGTGTGTGCTCTTCCAATTCTTTGATCCCATGCATCATTGCTTCATCTTTCTTGGCTATCAGTTGGTGCCTACATTAGAAGAGTTCTCTCAACTATTAGGAGTGCCCGTACTTGATCAAATACCATTCACCGATTTAGAGGAGACTCCAAAGCCTGAAGTCATTGTCGAAGCCCTGCATATGAAGAGAGTCGACATTATAACAAATTGGGAGACAAGAAGTGGAGTTAAGGGTTTCCTAGCCAAGTTTCTATTGGAGAAGGCTCGTTCATTTTGGGAAGATATGGATTTCCATGATTTTGAAGATGTCTTGGCCCTTCTAGTCTATGGTTTAGTTCTATTTCCCAATCCGGACCAATTCATAGATGTGAATGCCATCAAGGTATTCCTCTCTCGTAATCCTATACCTATGCTTGGAGACATTTACATTGTTTCCACACTCGCACCATGAAGAAAAGAGGTACTCTCTTGTGTTGCATTCCACAACTCGCCAAGTGGTTTAATTCACACCTACCTCGATCAACATTGAAGAACGAGCAAGGATTGACATGGTATCAAAGGATGATGTCCCTCACACACTCATTGATCGTTGTGGGGAATTCCCTAATTTATTGGTGTTCTCAATCCTTGGAAGATACTACTATCATTGACCGTTGTGGGGAATTACCTAATGTCTCACTCTTAGGCGTTAGGGGAGGTGTCACCTATAACCCTTCTCTTGCATTACGACAATTTGGGTATGCACGAAGAGATGGTCCTCACGATGCACTCATCCAAGATTTGGTATTCGACTATGAGGGCGACAACCAAGGCTACCGTCAAAGGTTTGTACGAGCTTGGAGAATGGTAAACAAAATGGATAGAAATACATTAGGACGTAAGAACTCCATTCCTTTGGATCCTTATCTTAAGTGGGTACGAACTCGTGCTCAAAGACTCGGTATGCCATACCCTGCCACTCTGCCTATCATCATGGAGCCATTAGTTAAAGGAGATATTCCTTATGCTATCCTTCATCCTACCATGCCTACTTCTCTTGAAGACTTATAAAGAGCTTGGATCCAGCTGAATGAAGAACGAGACACCTTCGAAGCCCAGTTCTACGTGAGTGAAAAGAAGGTTCTGGAGCTTACGAGACAGCTTCACGAGGAGTGAAATCTGAACGCCTACATTGTGCCAAAGAGGATGCGTTCGACCTTTTTGTCTTAGGAGTTTATTTTGATTTATTTCCTCCTTTGTAAGCCCAAGAGGCATGGTTGTAATCAATTTAAACTTATTAAAACAATTGATGTTTTCTCCTTTTTTGTCTAAAACAAACTTAAATCTTCTAAGTCCTTGAAAACATTGCATCCACATACCATGCATCATATCATGAGAGGTTTTTCCCATACAAGTCTCTTATCTGCTTACTGTTTATTTCAGTAGAGATGGCTCTAGAACAGACTATCAAGGATATTCAGACTCAAAATGTTCAACTTCATGAAATATTCTTGAACCTATCTAAGGGGCAAGAAGAAGTGAAAGCACTCATCACTAGGGGCATGACCATGGAGAATCCAGAGGATGATAGGGACGACCAGTTGGAGCGGCTACAAACTGAGATGGCCATAATGAAAGTCCAGATGATGGGAGAAATGGTGGGCCAGATGGCTCTTATCCAAAACTTGTCTCAGAGACAAGAGGAGCTAAGGACCCTCGTCAACAAACTTCATCAAGACGGTTGCAACCGTATTAAACAAACAGTCAAGATTGGGGATCAAGTCATTAGTCAGCCTCAGATGAGACAAGAAGTTGGTTTGGTGGAGAGTAGACCTTTCTAAATCACTTCCACGTCACGAGCTTAACAACGACCTCGCTAACGTCAACGGGGAAATCAACAAAGGCAAAACGAGCCCGAGAGACAGTTTACTAACATCAACATGCCACTGTCTCAAGCATTGCAACACATGTTAAGGATGAATCTGGTTACATTAATATGACCTCATCCAAACCCCAATACTGCTTCTCCCCACTATAATCCCGATGCAAGGTGCGCCTATCATTCCGACATTCCTGGGTATGATACAAATGATTGTTGGACGTTGAAGTACAAGATTCAAAACCTGATCGGCGGAGGAGCGTTGGAGTTCACATAAGACAGTCAATTGGAGCTCTTCTACCACCCCTTAAGGGAATGCAAATGAAGTGACGGTCTGGACAAGGAAATTTTCTGTTTATTCGAATTTTCAGTTGTAATTTCTTTGTTTACTTAAACACTTACCTTTATGTCAGACTTTGGTTACTCTCATTAATGCATTAAATATGTTTGTCTTTAATTAATCCATTAATTTTCACTCTATCTAAACTATGATTTTTACTCCCTTTATGATATTTAAATCTTGTTTCAAAAAGTTGCAAGCCTTTAGAGGGAGGATGACAAAAACAATGCCATAATCTCATACAATATGCTTTTGGACAGACCTTGCTGACGATATACATGCGTTCTTTCAATTCCTAAACACAAGAGTTATAAGGAGGATAATCCCTAGTCAACCCATTTGATCCTAAGAGGTAGGAGTTTTCTTTTTTCACACAAATTTAAACCTTTAATCAAAATCTGAGGCAGGATAGTCTCTCAGTTAATTTAAATGCATGTTCAGTGGCAAACTTTCACTTCACAATGAATGATACAAAAACATCCTTCTGAATCAAAAGACGGTTATGGTTCATCCCATAAGCTAGGCAGTCATCATCTCCTAAGAGAAAATCCCGCTAAGTCAAAACCTATGAAGGAGGCTTAAGAAAAACTGGGGCATCCCGCTGACTGTAATCTCAAAACAAGAACAGTCAGGCAAAAATTAGGGATAGTAAATCAAAAAAAGAGGACACTACAAATCCTCAACAACGTGGAAAATATGGCAAAAATGACTGCCTTCCAACAAATAAACTTCCAAATTTTTGAACCATCACCAAAATGTCATTCCAGACTCAATTGGAGTTCAAACACACAATTAACTGAAATTAGGGACTGAAGAACATCACGAAGAACAGGCGGGTATAAATACACTTTGAGCCTTATCCTTTGTTTCCTAAACCGTGAACCAGACCATGATACAACCTTTCAAAGTCCTAATTGAAGCATGGGTTAGTTTGAAAGCATACTGTTACAAAGGGTATCCCGACTCCTATAAGGCTTACTCTAAATCCTGAGTTGAAGTCACATTCTTACAAAATTCTTATATCTGCTAAAACTCATTTTTAAAACTTCAAGACAAGCATAAACTTTACATTATTTGAATATCGTTGTTTGTATATGGCTATTTATTTGGTAACAGATAAATTCACATGACGAATTTCCAGTGAACAAAAACTCTCTCAGTGAACAGAACCACTTCAAACGTGAAGACACTTCCAATGACAGATCTCCTGTAAACAAGGGGGAATGACATATCATTGTCCAACTCTTCTGGGGGAAGTCAAGTTAGGATTCTAAGAAATCTCTCAAGAAATGTTGAATATACCAAGGGCATATCTGCATTGGAGTCGCATGGGGCATTGAATATTGAAATTCTTGTAAAGGGTTACGTACGGTCAAGCAAACATTTCCTGGCAGTGCTACCAACACTTGTTACTTGGGACAGTGACAAATTTCCATAAAGTCCTTTTCAAAGGATGACCCTCAGTCAAGTCCCCGCAAAGTTAGATCCAGGCAACTCCCAACCAGAGTTTCAATCTCTGGAAAACCTTCTTCCCAGCTGAGTTGGTCTCAAGAAGAATCCTCGAGGAGTTCTGCCAAAAGAAAACGCCTCTCCAGTAGATTGGTAACAGGGTTTATTTCCCCAACAAACTACATATTCCCCATCTTGAGCTTTCCTCTTCAACTACTACAAATCAAGGGACCACACCCAATCTTCCCCAATAGACTTTTTTATAATCTCCAGTGAGTTTCTGCAAAGCCTGGAAGCTAAACCAGATAATAGTTAACTTCTTTAACCCCAACAAGTTGTTAACTTCCTTTCTCTTCCATCAAGAGATAACTCCCCCAGTAGAGTAACGGACAACTAAGACTCCTAAACTCTTTTCCCCAAGCAAGAATCAACATTCTCCTTAGAGTTTTCCTCAAGCAAAGTCAACATCCCCCAGCGGAGTTCTCCTCAAACAAAAAAAATAGGAATCCCCAATGGAAACATTCTAAGCAAGGTTTGAAGATGGGCATACTCTTCATCCCCAACAACAGTCCGGGAATCAACTCCCCAAAACTCCCTAACATTTGTCAAGGATTTATTTTCCAAGACAAAAATACATTCCAATAACATTTCGCATTTCATGCATCATATTACATGCATGACAAATGCATACGGCACAATCTCATTTATTTTGAGAACATCATTACACCATGCATTTCATACATCATGACATTGCATGCATCTAACTCTTTACCTTTTCAGGAAAGATCAATCAACAGATGACTATCATCAACAATTTTCAAAAAGGTCAGAGATTAATACCTGAAACCAGACAGGACAACTATCTCAACAACCGACAAAAACAAGTTCCAGATTAATACCTGTAACAAGCCAGGAAAACTATATGTGGACGACTGATTGTAGATTAATACCAGTAATAAGCCAGGAAAACTATCTACATGAAGAGATTGAAGATTAATACCTGTAACAAGCCAGGAAAACTATCTTTCTTTCTCAGGTTAGAGATTAATACCTGAAACCAGACAGGACAACTATCTCAACGACCGACAAAAACAAGTTCCAGATTAATACCTGTAACAAGCTAGGAAAACTATCTGTTAACGACTGATTTTAGATTAATACCTGTAACAAGCCAGGAAAACTATCTACATGAAGAGATTGAAGATTAATACCTGTAACAAGCCAGGAAAACTATCTTTATTTCTCAGGTCAGAGATTAATACCTGAAACCAGACAGGACAACTATCTCAACGACCAACATTTTCAAGTTCCAGATTAATACCTGCAACAAGCCAGGAAAATTATCTGTGGACGACTGATTGTAGATTAATACCTATAACAAGCCAAGAAAAATATCTACATGAAGAGATTGAAGATTTATACCTGTAACAAGCCAGGAAAACTATCTTTCTTTCTCAGGTCAAGAGATTAATACCTAAAACCAGATAGGATAACTATCACAACAACCAACATTTTCAAGTTCCAGATTAATACCTGTAACAAGCCAGGAAAACTATTTGTGGACGACTGATTGTAGATTAATACCTGTAACAAGGCAGGAAAACTATCTACATGAAGAGATTGAAGATTAATACCTGCAATAAGTTAGGAAAACTATATTTATTTCTCAGGTCAGAGATTAATACCTGAAACTAGATAGGACAACTATCTCAACGACCGACAAAAACAAGTTCTAGATTAATACCTAAAACTAGATAGGAAAACTATCTGTGAGCAACTATTTGTAGATTAATTCCTGAAACAAGCCAGGACAATTATCTACACGACCATATGAAGTAATCCTACATGGGATCCTTCTCATACACTCTTCTAGAAACAGTTCAGAGGCGATCCAGATACAGATGTCATTTTGACACTCATTCAACACACCTTTCAAATACAGTCCATATACGATCCAGATACGGGTGTCATTCTGACACTCATTCAACACACCTTTCAAATACAGTCCAGATACGATCCAGATACGTGTGTCATTCTGACACTCATTCAACACACCTTTCAAATATAATCCAGATACGGATGTCATTCTGACGCTCATTTAGTACATCTTTCAGTATAAATCAACCAGAGATTTGTTCTGATACTTCATTCTAATTTCTGCCAACAATTACCTTTGGATGGCATCTATAAGCCCATCTCTGACAACTCTCCATCATCTCTCCAAATGGAATCTTTAAGCCCATTCCCTACACAATTAACCACCACATCATCAAGTGCAAATTTCTTGGCACTCTAGTATTCAATCACCTTCAACCTTCAAGTCACGAATGGCAGACTCGCCAATCTAACTCTTCAGGTTTAAGAAGATTGAACAGGGGCAGCTGTTGTACCCTAAAATTTTCCCTCTCATTTTCTCAAGATTTCTCTCACATGTGTGATTACAAACACCTATTTAAAGGAAAAGAGAAAAATGAAAAAAATTGAAGATGTTAATATATCTTTCGACAAGACAAAAGTTTGCTTCGAATCCACATCCTTCGATTGGATTTCTGGCCTATTTCGATGCAAGCTTGGCTTGCATCTTTCGATTATGCCTTGGCCTATGACATGCTGGCTTTGATTCACAAAGCAGGAGCTTCCTGCATGCAATCTTCAATTTTATCTTTGGCCTCAGAAGGTTCACAATGCAATGGCTTCCTATATGCCTGCTTCGATTGGACGTTTGATGCCTACATGCCTATGTTGATTAGACAAATAATTCCCTCCATGCTTGCTTTGATTCACAAAGTGATGGCTAGCTACAACTTTTGTTTGAGCCATAGCTTCCTTCTTGCATGCAAGAGGCGCCCACCAGGCCAGCAGGCATAAGGCAAAAAGCCTCTTGTAGCCTCCTTCGATTCCAAGGAAAAAAGCCTCCTGCTGATATCCTTCGATTGCGCAATTTGTCTCCTGCATACCTCTTTCGTCTGGGCATTTTTGCTTCCTGCATGCCTCTTTCGTTTGGGCATGTGGCCCCCTTTGTTGCAAGCTTCGTTTGGGCATTTAGACCTTCTGTATGCATCTTTCGTTTGGGAATTTAGACCTCATGTATGCATCTTTCGTTTGGGCATGTGGCTTCCTTCAATGCAAGTTTTGGTTACATCTTTCGTTTAGGCATGTGGCTCCCTTCATGCAAGCTTTCGTTTGAGCAAAGACCTCTTACATGTTTTCTTGAAGTCACAAAGCAATGGCCTCCTGTAGCTCTCCTTTGACTCATAAGCTATTGACTTTCCATGTTTTCCTTTGACACCACAAAGCCATGATTTCCTTCATGCCAGCTGGCACAAGGCATGTACCTCCTGCGTACACCCTTTTGTTTGGCCATGTAACCTCTGACAGGTAAGCATTCGATTGGACAAGAGCCGCCTTCATAGAAAGCTTCGATTGGAGTTTTGATTCCTTTTGAATCAACATATTTTGAACCCAACTCTGGACCCTTCGAAGCAAGTTTGCTTGAAGAACTTTGAGCAAATCCCATAGCCTTATCCTCTAAATCCTACTTGTCAGGCTATGTTTCTTCCAAATCTTTACATAATCAGAGGCTTACACAAAGGTTTTAAGCTTTATCTACTAGATCATACCATTCTTGGATAATATATGCCTGCTTTGATTGGACGTTTGATGCCTTCATGCCTATGTTGATTAGATAAATAATTCCCTCCATGCTTGCTTTGATTCACAAAGTGATGGCTAGCTACAGCTTTTGTTTGAGCCATAGTTTCCTTATTGCGTGCAACAGGCGCCCACCAGGCCAGCAAGCATAAGGAAAAAAGCCTCCTGTAGCCTCCTTCGATTCCAAGGAAAAAAGCCTCCTGCTGATATCCTTTGATTGCATAACTTGTCTCCTGCATACCTCTTTCGTCTGGGTATTTTTGCTTCCTGCATGCCTCTTTCGTTTGGGCATGTGGCCCCCTTTGTTGCAAGCTTCATTTGGGAATTTATACCTTCTGTATGCATCTTTCGTTTGGGCATTTAAACCTCATGCATGCATCCTTAGTTTGGGCATGTGGCTTCCTTCAATGCAAGTTTTGGTTACACCCTTCGTTTAGGCATGTGGATCCAATCATGCAAGTTTTCTTTTGAGCAAAGACCTCTTGCATGTTTGCTTGAAGTCACAAAGTAATGGCCTCTTGCAGCTCTTCTTCGACTCATAAGCCATTGATTTTCCATGTTTGCCTTTGACACCACAAAGCCAGGATTTCCTTCATGCCAACAGGCACAAGGCAAGAACCTCCTGCATACACCCTTTTGTTTGGCCATGTAACCTCTGGAAGGCAGGCCTTCGATTGGACAAGATCCACCTTCATACAAAGCTTCGATTGGAGTTTTGGTTCCTTTCGAATCAACATATTTCGAACCCAACTCTAGACCCTTCGAAGCAAGTTTGCTTGAAGAACTTTGAGCAAATCTCATTGCCTTATCCTCCAAATCCTACTTGTCAGGATATGTTGCTTCTAAATCTTTACATAATCAGAGGCTTACACAAAGGTTTGAAGCTTTGTCTACTGGATAATACTATTCTTGGATAAAATATTAAAAGGCTACGTACCCTTTTTTCATAAACAGTACTTTTATCACAAAATCAGCTCCCAATCTGATTTGTGTCTGAACGAAAAGCACTGGCAGAAGCATAAGTCCAATCTCCTTCCAGCAGGCCCCCACTTGTACTGGAAACGTGGGAACAACAAAAAAGAGACTAAACGTGTTTCATTTTAAACCAAACCATGGTTTGTTATCCTAAAAAACCTGGTTACTTCAAACACCTTCAACTCTTTCTCTATAAATAGAGGAACATTTGCAAACACTCTCAAATTATCAAACACTCTCAAACACTTAAACACATATTCAAACCCATAATCCAGAAGAAACACCACACTTGTTTCCTTGGCCCTTCGAATCTAAAGAAACACAATAACTTGTTTCTTTCTCTCTTTCGAATCTGACACCAACTCAACACTTGGTTTCTTCTTTCGAATCCAACACTAGAAACATTACCCTTGTTTCATTCCATCAAATCCAGGGACACTCAAAGCAGCCACTCAAAGTCCAGCACACACGTTCCAGCTTCAAACAAGGTAAGTGTCTCTTAAACTTGAACCTTTAGTTTCTAGCATAACATGTGGATAGTCATTCCTTTCGTTTCAAACATGTACATAACATTTATTTCCTTTTCATTTCCATCCTTTAAATTTGTTTTCATTACTAACCCTTTTGGTTTTGTTTCTTGGTTTATTAAACATGCTTTAAGAACTAACCTTGCCATAAGACAATGCTAGCATGGCCTCATCCCATGTTGTTATTTAAATCCCAAATGAAGGTAAACAGGAGGCAGGAGATATGAATCAAAGCTTTAGGCTTCCCCCTGGATGTTTCACATTTGCAAGAAGAACCAAGAGTGTGGCCTTAGGCTTCACCACACCCAGATTTCTAGGCCATTCAAAGGAGCAAAACAGGAGAAATGAAAGTTGTCCATGCTAACTGCCAAGCTCAATCGAAGAAGGCAACAAGGAGCTTGGGGTGAAGAGTGCACTTCATCCTGATTCCAGGCCCCAGTCGAAGGAAGTAGAAAGGCAGAATCGAAGGTTGCATCTCATGCTTCACGCTAAGCCCAAATTGAAAGGCGCGTCCTCACTACTTCCAGGCCAAATCAAAGGAAGCCGGGAAGGGCAGAATTGAACAGTGTCTCTGCCTAGATCGAAAGCTCATTTTTTCCTCCTTTTATTTTGTTTTGTCTTTACATTTTCTTGCTATTCAATATGGTTGTAATAGTGTAAGATTTATTTTCTGCATTTCTATTGCTTTTGTACAAATGTTAGTAATTAGGATGTGGCAAGATAAAACCAACAAGTAGACAACCTAAAAATCAAATACTAAATGCATGCAAATCAAACACACTATTCACACATTCACCTCTAGGGTAATCTCACTTGTTGCCTCGGAAAAATAGTCATGCCCCTCAAATATGGGCGTTTTAGCAAAGACCCTCGATAAAAGATCGTAGTCTCTCGATAACCCTCAATGTTGCCTTTGGTAAACGATCTAGTCCCTAAGCGACATTGCTAAAATGTCCCATAGGTTGCCTTCTATGACTATACAAACGTCCCACGCTCGTTCCTTCATATCCAACAATGGGGCTTCTTACCAAATCAATGGTAAGATAGCAACATCTAGAGGAGGAGGAAAAAAACATTAGACCTTTTGAGTAGTTAGGATGCTCCTAGTTGCTCGCTCGCTCACAACAAAAACATTTTATACACCAACACTTTCATTTGAAACATTTTCAAAAGACAAATCTCTTTGTATGCATTCTTATAGAAATGAGAGTCATTACAAATACACTTCTAAAAATCACTTTCAAAAACACATTCCATAAACACCTTTTTTGAACTATTTTCAAAACCAGCACTTTGTACGCGTTCTTATAGAAACGAGAACCATTACAAAGACATCTTGAAAATACTTTCAAACCCCACACCACAAGCACATTTTCAAACAAAAGTAAGTGATCTAGCAAGCAACTAAGAGCCCGTAGATAACTACGGATGAAAATGGTGCTAATACCTTCCCTTTTCATAACCTACCCCTCGAACTCAAGAAATAATCTCGAAAGGTCTTTCCTGTTCTTTTCACCCTTTCCTTATTGGATAAAAGAAAAGTAGGTGGCGAATCTTGCTATCCATAATAATTGAGATCAAACACAAAACACCCAAGCCAGTTCTCCCACCGTGTTACACACGGGCTTTAGTGAAGTTCTTGAAATTTGCGCATGTACCACAAGAGATTTTTGTCAATCAATTTGGAAGTTATCTTTCTAGCCTAACTATTAATAATGGGTTGGGTTTTTCTGACACTGACTTGAATCCGGAAGGAAGAAACCACAACAAGTCCTTGTATGTTTCCATTGAATACAGAGGCACTACTCTGGCTCATGTGTTGATTGATATTAGTTCCTCGTTGAATGTTCTACCAAAGGGTGCTCTTGACAAACTGAATTGTAAAGGGGTTATACTGAAACCTAGTGATATTGTAGTGAGAGCCTTTGACGATTCAAAGAGGATGGTACACTGAGAAGTGGATCTTCCAATTAAGGTAGGTTTACAGGTCTTTGAATCTACCTTCTATGTAATGGATATTCGACCAACTTATTCTTGCTTATTGGGACGCCCCTGGATCCATGGGGCAGACGCTATCACCTCAACCCTACACTAAAAGCTGAAATATCTTGTGAAAGGAAAGGTTGTTATTGTTTATGGTGAATAAGAGTATATTATGAGTCATTTGAACTCATTCTGGTATATAAAGATGGACGACAAATTTATCTAAACTCCCTATCAGATTTTTTAAGTCACCCCCCCTACCGCTACAGAAGACGTCTCTGCTATTCCCAAAGTTACCAGGGTTCCTCCCATAATGGCTTATTTGAAAGATGCTAAAGTTATTGTAGAAGAAGGTGGTTATACTACTTGGGGTTAGCTTCCTGACATTCCATACAAATCTGATAAGTTTGGTTTGGGTTTCACTGTAGAGGCTTAGAGGACTGTTTGTCGTGCTTGTGTTGGAAGACCACCTTTTCGCATTAGCAATAATGGAGTCCACGCGATAGAAGATGTTGATAATAATTATGACCTCAACAGCTGGATCTTCCCTACCATCGGCAACGGGCTTAACAACTGGAAGACTCAAAACATTATTCCAATCTCCTTTAGTCATGAGTAATAGCTACTTTCTGTTTTTATTGCTTTCAATTTTTGGCTATGTAACTTTTAAACAATGATTTTAAGCCTTGTGCCTTACCCGGGGCACAATGATCCATTTGTTAACGGTTGTCATTTCATAAACATATATTCATTTAATAAATCATTGGACGTTTTGCATTCAAATTTTTTTCTCTTTGTCTTTCTTTTATTTTTATCACTTTCAAAATAGCTATGTGTTCTTACACACACCTACACAATAAATTGTAGATCCACATCCACTCTGGATCCTGTTGATAACAATTTTGCTATTGCCACTTATGACTTTTAAAATTCGATCTACCAAGTCGGGGACGAAGGTGAGGAAGATTGTGAAATATCTGAAGAACTTGCAAGACTGTTAGTGCAAGAGGAAAAGGCTATAAAACCACATGAAGAGTCAGTCGAGGTTGTGAATTTGGGTACTGAAGCAGACAGGAAAGAAGTCAAGATAGGCACCAACCTAGAAGGCACTGTCAAGATAGGCTAATCAAGATGCTGCATGAATATGTTGAGATCTTTGCTTGGTCATACGAAGACATGCCAGGGCTCGATATCATTCTATCGTCTAACAAGTAGTATCAGAGCACTGGTTTATCTAGTGCTTCATATATAACTCTTTAGACAATGGACAACGATCTAAAAGTGGCGTATAATAGAGCTCATATTTTCATAGGTGAAAACTGTAGCTATTGGAAAGATTGTATGCATATGCATATCAATTCTGTTGATAGAAAAATTTGGAAGATCATAGAAGAAGGTCTTATGGACATAACTATATTAACTAATGTTGTTGCTGTTGTGCCTAAACCGAAAGCACAGTGGGATGGAAAAGATGAGAAAAACTATGCTTATGACTGGAAAGCTAAAAATATGCTCATATCAGCTCTTGGAGTTGATGAATACTTTCGTATATCGCATTGTGTTATCGCTAAAGCAATGTGGTATGCTTTGCAATTTACCCATGAGGGTACAAACGATGTCAAGCTAGAAAGGATTAACACATTAACTTAAGAGTTTGATCTCTTTCACATGAAGCATGGTGAAACCATTGCAGACATGCAAAAGAGATTTTCTCACATAATAAATCGATGACACACACTTGGTCATATTACTTCCAATGTTGTTGCTATTAACAATATTTTGAGATGTCTTACCAAGGAATGGCAACCTAAGGTCACGACTATCAAGCAAGCCAATTATCTAACTGGATTGGAACTTACAACATTGTTTGGTAAGCTTCAAGAACATGAGAAAGAGCTCACAAATCTAAATAAGCATGAAAATAAAGAGAAGAAAGAAAAGCTGAGGGACACAGAGAAGAAGTCTATCGCGTTAAAGGCTTCAAGTTCCAAGTCTTCCACCATAGATTCAAGTGGAAGTGACTCAAGTGATGGAGATGAGAGTCCGGATGAAGATTTGAGTTTATTCATAAGAAAGTACAATAGATATCTTCGGAAGAATTAAATTCAACATTCGAATAAGAATCTCGTTGACTATAGAAGGCAAGATAATCCAAACAAACTATTTGAAAGCAAGAGAGATAAGTCAAAAGGATCTTGTTACAATTATGGGAAACCCGGTCATTATAAACTAGATTGTTCCTTGTTCAAGAAATACAAAGTAAGAAACAAGTCTCAAAAGAAGACAAGCAAAGCTAGAAGAGCTTACATTGCTTGGGATACTGATAATGATTCATCAAGCAAAGATGACACTAGTGATGAAGAAGAAAAATCATACTTGTGTCTTATGGCGCATCACAAAAATAAAAAGAATATAAGTCACTCTAAATATGATTTTTTTCCGATGATATGTCTTATTTTGAATTACTAAATGCCTTTAATACTCTACATCATGAGGCTAATGAAGATTTCAAACGCTTAGCCTCAAACAAAAAGATCTTCAAATACCTTGAGCATAAAGTTTCCAAATCCGAAAAGGAGTTAGAAACTCTTAAGGCATCCATGATAGAGAGTATCAAAGATAAATATGAAATTGACAAGACCTCTTGGAAAAATTGGCATAGATGTGAAACTTGTCACATTTGGTAAAGAGAGACTAAAGTTCTTAAAGCCAAATTAGACAAGGCTTTACAACCCAAAGTTACATTTGCTATTGATCGATAAAACTTTAGAAAAAGCATGATTAATCCCTATCAAAAATATTCTTATCAAATAAGAGATCAATCAAGCAAAAAATAACTTCTATCAAGACTCAACTTGTCTATATTGTTGCAAGGAGAGACACACCATAAAAAATGTCGATTTAGAAGATTTTTGGTACCTAAAGGCATTTTCAAATGGTCTCCCAAAGGCAACCCATGTTTCACTCACACACATGGACCCAATAAAAATTGGTTACCTATTTCCCTTATTTGATTTTGTAGGTGGAATGTCTTGAGACTACAAAGAGAAGATAGTTTCTCGACAGTGGGTGCTTAAGACATATGACGGGTGTCATTTCCCTATTCTTTGACTTTGTGGCTAAGAAGAAAGGCTTTGTAACCTATGGTGATAACAACAAGGGAGCTATACTCGAAAAAGGTAGTGTAGGTAATCCCTCTTCTACTACTATCTTAGATATCCTTTTAGTTGAGGGTCTTAAACATAATCTCATTATTATCAGTAAATTATGTGACAAAGGATATAAAGTTTCTTTTTCAAAAGATTGTTGTTTGATTGAAAATAGTGATAAGGAACTTGTATTTAAAAGCTTGAGGGTTAATAATGTATATATGCTTTACTTGAATGAAGTATCTTTGACCGTCGCTAAGTGTCTTGTCTCCATGAGTGAAGACTCATGGCTTTGGCATAGGCGATTAACGCATATCAATTTTAACTTGCTAAACAAAATTGTATCAAAAGATCTAGTTGTTGGTTTACCCAAAATAAATTTTTCTAAAGATCACTTATGTGATGCATGTCAAATGGGCAAACAAACAAAAATATCTTTCAAATCTAAAAAGATTATCTCTACAACAAAACCACTTGAAATTCTCCACATGGTTCTTTTTGGACCATCTAGAATAAAAAGTATAGGTGGTAATTTTATTATGGTTTTGTTATAGTAGATGATTTCTCCAGATTTTGTTGGACAATTTTCTTAGCTAGCAAAAGTGACACTTTTCCGTGTTTGAAAAATTTGCTAAGATGTTCCAAAACAAGTTAAACACTAAAATTGTTACAATCTGAAGTGATCAGGGGGGTGAATTTGAAAACCATCTCTTTGAGGAATTTTGTGAAAAACATGGCATTAATCATAAATTTTCTGCACCACGTACTCCACAACAAAATGGAGTAGTGGAACGCAAAAACCGTGTTTTAGAAGAACTCGAAAGAACTATGATCAATGAACATGCCCTTCCGAAGTACTTTTGGGCTGATGCCATAAGTACGACTTGTTATGTTTTGAATAGGATCCTAATTCGTCCAATTCTAAACAAAACTCCGTATGAACTACTAAAAGGAAGAAAGCCTAATATTTCACACCTTCACGTTTTCAGATGTAAATGTTTTGTGTTGAATAATGGAAATGAAAATCTTGGTAAGTTTGATTCAAAAGAAGATGAAGGTATCTTTCTCGGATACTCTCAATCTAGTAAAGCTTATAGGGTATTTAATAAAAAGTTACAAATTGTTGAGGAATCCGTGCATATGTATTTTGATGAATCTTGTCCAAGATCGGTCGGAAAAGGTATTGTATTTGATAGTGCATGTGTATCTTCGGAGAGTATACTTAAAGATCGAGATGTTAAAAGCGATGAATATGATCTCTCATTGGAATGGAAATCTATTGAAAATAAAGATCCGGATGTTGAAAGCGATAAAAATGATATCCCATTAGAATGAAAATCTATCAAGGATCATCCCATCGACAATATCCTTGGAGATATCAACAAAGGAGTCACTACTCAGTCTAAGATAAGTAACTTTTGTTATCATTTTGCTTTCGTCTCACAAATTGAGCCTAAAAACTCCAAAGATGCTTTACAATATGAACATTGGTTTTTATCTATGAAAGATGAACTAAACCAATTTAAGAGAAATGAGGTTTGGGACCTTGTCTCTCCTCCGCGAGAACATCGTGTAATCGACACTAAATGGGTGTTTAGGAACAAGTTGGACGAAAACGGAATAATAACTTGCAACAAGGCTCGCCTTGTTACTCAAGGGTATAACCAAGAGGAGGGCATCGACTATGAGGAAACTTATGCACCGGTCGCCTGACTCAAGGCCATACGCCTTTTACTTGTCTTTGCATGTTCACAAAATTTCATGTTATATCAAATGGATGTTAAGAGTGCTTTTCTAAATGGCTATATTAATGAAGAAGTTTATGTATCTCAACCTCCCATATTTGAAAACTTTGAGTATCCTAATCATGTTTAAAAACTAAAACGTGATTTATATGGTATCAAACAAGCCCCTAGGGCTTGGTATGAGCGCCTTAGCAAGTTTTTGTTAGAACAAGGATTCTCAAGAGGAAAGGTCGATACAACTCTTTTCATTAAGCGCAAAGGAAAACATTCAATTTTAGTACAAGTTTATGTGGATGATATTATATATGGATCTACTAATATATCCTTTGTTAAGGAGTTCTCTAAGTTGATGCAGGGAGAATTTGAAATGAGTATGATGGGTGAATTAAAGTACTTCCTTGGGCTTCAAATAAATCAACTTGAGGAAGGTACTTTTGTCAGTCAAACCAAGTATTGTTAAGACATATTAAAGAGGTTCGATATGGCAAAATCAAATATCATTGACACTCCAATGTCTACCGTGGTTAATCTTGATCGTGACAAACATGGTAAGCCAGTTGATGTAAAAAGGTATAGATGTATGATCGGATCCATTCTTTACCTTACCGCTTCTCGTCCCGACATTACGTTTAGTGTATGTATGTGTGCTAGATATCAATCATGCCCTAAGGAGTCGTATTTAAAAGCTGTTAAACGCATACTTAGGTATCTTTATGGTACTACTAGGTATGGGTTATGGTTCTCCAAGGGTAGTGATTGTTCTTTGGTTGGTTATTCCAATTCCGACTTTGTCGGTGGTAAGTTTGATAGGAAAGGTACTAGTGGTATGTGTCACTTATTTTCAAATTCCTAAGTAAGCTGGCATAGCAAGAAACAAGTTTCTGTTGCCTTGTCAACTGCCAAGGCGGAATATGTCGCAGCAGGTAATTATTGTGCCCAAATTTTGTGGCTCAAACAACAACTACTTGATTTTAATGTCAAACTCAATCATATTATGATCTTTTGTGACAACACTAGTGCCATTAACCTAATCAAAAACCCGGTATTACATTCACGCACAAAACGTATTGAGATTAGGCATCACTTCCTTAGGGATCATGTAGAAAAAGGTGGTGTCGTATTTGAGCCGGTTGATAGCACTAATCAACTTGCATATATTTTCATAAAACCTCTTGCGACCGAGCCTTTCTTCCATATTCATAGGGAACTTGGTGTTCTCGATATTTCGGATAGATTGCAACTACATTCATTTCATTAATCTTATTTATACTTGTACTCTCATGAATTATCTACACTATTGTAACAAGTTATTTGTGAGAGCAAAATATCATCCCGCATCATATAGGTAATATAATTTTAACTCTAACTCTACTCTTGATAACTCAAAGTGGTAAACTTGTGAATTTGTCTTTTTGTGCTTTTAAAGTTTTGTGATATGCAATATATTCCTAGGTGATTATTTCTATTTTATTGTGTCTTAAAATTCATAATTATTTTCAAATTTGAAAAATATGCATGCTTGGGTCGACCTAAGGCTAGGGACTGTCGATGCATACAATGAAGAGTTGATCAAAATATTCCATAATGGTCTTCAAGGTAGTTTTGATGGGAGCAATTTTAGATATAAGATGAATAACAAAGTTTATCCTGTTAATTCTGAGAATTGGACAGAGTTTAAATTGTTTCCTCCAACTCCGGTTGCCATAAAAATCACCGATACCGGTAACTTTGAGGGATATGATTTAAGGTTGCTCTTAATTTTATGCTAAAATATCCATATTCTGAAAGGGTTGTGAATATCACCTTATTTCCAAAGTCTGTCACAGCGGGTGCATTGAAACCGCTTGACCGTATTCTGTAGTGGATTATCTCTTACATCATTCGTCCTAAAAGGGGTGGATACCCAAGGGTTGATCAGCCAGAGGTGCACCTGATCTATGCTATCAAAAACAAAATGAGGATCAATTGGCCTCACTACATTGCGAGTAGAATGTATAGTCTGAAAGATTCTGGAAGAGAACAACGTTGGGCTATGCTTCCTTTATTCAACATGTCCCGAACAAGGTCTCCATTGGTGTTCCGAGTGTTCCCTTAGTTAGATTATCAACTAATCAAGAATTCACTCAGAAAACATTGACTATGATGGGTCACCAGTGGGATGCAAGTCAGCAAAGGTATAGATATGTGGAAAGAAGTAATAATGTGTAATTGTATGAAGAAGATGAGAGTGACAAGGAACATGATGAAGACAGTGAGGAAGATGAGAACATTATTGCAATGGATGAAGATAAAGTGCAGGGTGGAAATAATGCTAACATTTTAAACTTGCTTGAGTCTATGCGTCTTCAATAGGAGGAGAATTATTCACTTATAAATGAGAGACTTGCTACTCTATCAAACTGTGTCAGGGTACACAGTGAACAATTTTCCGCATACTCCACCATTCAAGATCAACAATACAATACTTTGCATGGGATAATGGAGTCTTAAGAGAACAACTTCACCAACAATTTCATGCAACACTTTCCTCTCAACCAACCATCAAATCCACCACCACAAGGAGGAAATGAGAGTGATGAAAATTGATGTTTTTCTTTGGTCTTGTATTCTGCTATTTTCATGAACTTAAGCTAATATTGGTTGTTTAATTATTTTTGGATTATGACTTACTTTGTGTTTGTCTCCCTTTGAACACCGATTTGTAACTAAACTATGTAATTGGTGTCTATTTATGTTTTTTCCTTTATGCCTTTCTCTAACATCTCTTTATGTGATTGTTTGTTAGAGTTATTGATTGCCAAAGTAGATAATGATTTAACATTACTTGCATTAGTTGTTGTTATTTTTAACATATTGCTTTGCCTCTTTTTGATGTTGTCAAAGGGGGGGAAGCATATGGAAGCCAATAACAGATTATATGAAAGCCGTAACAAAAGAGTGCACAAAGATAGGGGGAGAAATCTCTAAGATTAAGATTTTGATACTTGATACTAAGAACAAGTTATGCCATCATAAAAAAGGGGGAGTATGTGAGAGAAAAGTTCCTTCAATAAGGGTTTAAGTGATGTCAAAACTTTCCACTATATGTTGGAAATATTGTTGGATGATTTGGTGAACAAGGTAGAATGAAAATTGTTCAAGAATTGGTATTTTTGGAAATTTTCATGCTACAAGTCGACTCAAAGAAAGCTCAGATCGACGCATGATTGAAAGTTTCTCCTTTGGGAAGTCTTGGATTTTCTTACGTCGACCGTGTTGTTAACTCATCCTGGAAGCAATATTTAAGAACTACGCATCGACGCATAGCCCTGGAATGATCGACGCATGGATATTACACTTTGCCATAAGGTACTTTCAGGAATGCTCAGGTCGAGTCACCCTTCTGCATAGGTCGATGCATGGATCGTGCACTCTGTCATATGGCACGTTCAAGAATGCTCAGGTCGAGTCACCCTTCTGCATAGGTCGACACATGGATTGTGGACATTGTCATATGATACTTTCGGGAATGCTCAGGTCGAGTCACCCTTCTGCATAGGTCGATCGTTCGCTTGTTAAAGCTATTTTTTAGTATGTTAGATGGGTCTTGACTTTAGATAACATATATAATCTTGTTTGGTTCTATCATTTGGTTTTTAACAAGAAAAGTGAAATAGATACACAAGGTGCTCATCATCTTTAACCTCTCACTCATCCATTGACAACTACACATAATATTTTTTATCGATCAAGGCGTGGAGCGTGTGTTGATAACGTTCGAAGTAAAAGATTACGATCTTGTTTGGGTTGAGTAATTGTGGGTTTTTCTTGAATAAAATCTGAGGGTTTGTCCTCCAAGATCATTGGGATTTGGGGGTTTTTGAAAATTTTTTGCTTCATCAAATTCAGTAGTGCTTAAGGGATTGAGGAACCGTGTGTTCGCTCGACAAGGTAGCTACAATCAGAGGATTTTGAAGGAAGAATTGGGGTCATCATCTTGCGATTAAATAAGCCAATTAGAGGGTTTGAGAAACGGTTTGGGTTCTCAACAAGGCAGCTACAACCAGAGGTTTATCAAATATTGGTGACATACTTGGTTCAAAACGAATCAAGGGAAGAGATGAGCTTAGTTTTCAATTCAACATATTGGGTTTGAATTGTGGTGACTATTTTCTATCTCTTGTATAAACTTTGCAATCATAATAGCTCTTATCCTAATTCTAAATTCTAGAATTAGGGTCAGAGGTACCCCACGCGAGGACGACAGGGGGAACTGCCTAAACAAATCGCGTGTCATTTTTCTTTCTAGTCTTTTACCGTTTATTTGCTATAATCTGTGAATTTGTACTTGTGGTTCCAAATGTCTGGATTTGCAGTATAATAGAACTATTTTTAAGGACTATGGCAATCACTTTGATTGCTATAATTGGTTTTAACACTACAAATTAAGATAGATTGGACTTGGTGTGACTACGCACACCAAGTGTTCGATAAAAGTCCAAAAGTGCAAACTTGTGTGTTTTCTTCTCAACAATTCATTTGAAGCAATTGAAAATAGTTAAAGAGTATAAGTGATCAGTTATAATTGAGTTAAGTGTTAATAATTCTCATCAATTCATTCCACTCGGTTTTACGCATATCCGGTCTTTTCAATAGAGGATCGTTTTTAGACGAGTGTATCCGAGTAGCTTTCACTGTGTTTCAAAATTTGTTTAAAAACTAATTTTAAAATTCAAGTATCTATTCAACCCCCCTTCTAGATACGTCCTATCGTCTAACAGTAAGATTGATGTTCCTCAGTCGTGAGTTGTCTACCCACCCAGACGATGTCAGCATGGCGGTAGAACAACGAGGAAGGCAACATTTGGATGAACCCCAGTTGTCGAGATACCAAGTTTAGTTGATAACCCATGAAATCATATCTTGTCGAGCCAATTTTAATTTGACAAGAAATAGTTGTGGGCATTAAAAAGGCCCTCCAGAGTGCATTTATGCGAGCAGCATTTTGAGAAATGTTTTAAAAAGGTTCTTGAAACTAGTCTGGGCTAAATTGTCGTTCCACAAAATGGGCCATGGATGAGACAAAGGTATTGGTTTCGACGTACATATTGATATACTACATGAAAACAAACCGGTTAAGTTTGTGAAGGGGAGTGGTCAAGGATAGCCTCAGGGCTTCGACGGCCCTAGCTTTATTTAGGCGCTGATTTGTTTCAGAAATAGGTTAACCCAATTGAAATTTGAATGTGGAATTCAGCCAATGTTGCAGAAGCCAGAA
This sequence comes from Vicia faba, assembly GCA_948472305.1. Taxonomy (NCBI): domain Eukaryota; kingdom Viridiplantae; phylum Streptophyta; class Magnoliopsida; order Fabales; family Fabaceae; genus Vicia; species Vicia faba. The sequence continues at coordinate 1,265,957,621 of OX451736.1, read as the reverse complement.
GGGTCCTAAGAGTGTAGCCATTGTCATGATCGGGAAGTGACTTCAGTTGCATGGAAGAATTGCCTAAATTATGGTAGATATTCGCCAACAAAAGCTTGCATAGCGAGATGTTTTATCCTTCATGAAGTTGAATCTCCAGAGGTACGAAATCCTGAACTATTGATCCCATGCAAAACAAGAAATGGGAGAGGTAGAGTCTCATAAATTATATATGTTCGGTGTTAGAGACGTCGTTTGTATCCACAAGATGGTGATCAGTAATATAACTGGCAAAATCCGATCGATCGAAGAAAATGTATGTCTCGTTGGTGTAGTTGGGTTAAAAGTCATAACCAGCAGGGAAATCCTAGTGATGGCTGCCATGTCAAATAGGGTAGGTGTCAACATCCCACGGGGAAGTTGGAAAGTGTTGGTCGAATTTTCCAAAATAAAAGTGAAGCAAGAACAAAGTTGGGATCAATTGTATGGGCACTCCGTAAAATTTGAATTGCATTGAAAATGCCAAGTTTCTCCCATTTAGACCTCTATTGTCCCTGATTTTTATCGAGCCAAGCAAGATATGTTGCATTACCTGGAGTAGGTATAGAGGTGAACACTAAAGCATCAAAGGCCATGAACCTAACATCAATGGGTTTTGTATGGTTAAAAGTAGAACGGGATAGCAGAAATAAAACATGAGAACTGTTGATTAACAGTCTTATGATGCATCTCTTGGGCGGGATAAGACCCATAGAATGCAAAGAGTTTCTTCGCAACAACAAAAGGAATGAGCATCTGGTGTTGCCATTCTTGGACCTTAGATTCCACCTTAGAGGGAGGATCTGGGACAAAGTTTAAACTTTGTTTCCTAGAAATTGAGAAAGCTATGGGGTTATTACCAATATTGAAGGGAGTAGCAGATGAAGCAGCCATTATGAAAGCAGAGTAAGTTTCCTTAAGATTTTTCAGAAGTTGCAGGGTTGCAAAATTGAAGAAGAAGGAGATAAGAAAGAAACTAAGGGTTTTGAAAGTCTATTTAAAGAGAAATTAGAATCTTTATAAGTGAAACAAATGTCACTCAAAAAGCGTGAGCAGGCCAAAAGAAGTGGAAAAGTTAGTGGGATTGTTTAAAAATCCACGCCCTAAAACCTAGGAGTAATCATGAGAAGTAATTGAAGTTACATGGGAAACTGTTGTGAAAAAAGTAACCATGATTATGCATGATGTCATCCCAAAGAGACATGCCATCAAAAATTGGAAGAGAAAACGCCAGAGTTCTCCCATCGATAGGGCTCTATCGAACATGGCATTTTGGGGGGAAATTTGTTGACAAGCAAATTTCGACTAGGGAAATAAGCCATAAGCTGTAAGGTTTCTTTGGATGTAAAGTGATGAGTTCGTGGAAAACAACAAGAAGTATCGACCAGGTTTAAAGAATATCGACCAGAAGAGCTAGTCGACGAAAGACATGGAATTCATAGGCAGTCATAGACAGGCGTAGGGGTCGATGAGCAAGTATTTATGGTGGCAGAAACGGTTATTAACGTGCAAGCAAGTAAGAACGCATGGGATATTCAAAACAATTTAGGGAAGTTTTTCCACAAAGTTCCAACATGGACTAGTAACCGTCGACGGTCACATACTTAGGATTTCTATTTAAGAAAATGTTTGTATTTGTGTCAAATGTCACATTTCTTCACATTTAGAGTATTACACTCAAAGTACCTGTGCCTAAGAGAGAAACGAGTTCAGGATTAACAATGTATGAATTCTTCCACATTTAAATTCATAAAAATTTACAGTTTTCACTTTAAATTACAAGTCTTGTCTGTAATTTCTCTAGTTCGCAATTGTCTTTTAATTTTTCCCTTTTATCCAATATTAATCTTGCGGTTGATCAGAACCTGGAGGGTGGCTGGAGGATGATCTTCAGTCAGGCAGAGGAGAGAGGGGGTTGTACCTGCAACGTACTCCAACGATCAAGTAAGAGCGGGAGCAAGAAGGTACTAGCATAATATTAGGTAGTGAGTAGTAAGTATGTGATACCTGGCCCTCACGGGTGTGAGGGTTTATATACTTCCCCAGGCGCGTGGCCATTGGTTCCTGATTTCTCACCTAGATATGTGGGTCAAGAAAATCAGGTAACTACCAGGACTTAGTCAAACCGGGCAGATGTGCTCGCAACTAGCCGTTGGTTCCGGGGAGAAGGCTGATTGTGAGCATCTCTTTGGTCGGTCCCTGGTGGTCTGCACGATGCTGGAGTCGGGCGGACTGAGAAAGATGCTCGACGGGCATCTCAAATCGGAGTCGGGTCAAGAGGGCAAGAGGGTGGCACCCATGAGATGCCTTAGGTTGGGCCCACTCAAGCTTTCGGGCCATTCCAGAACAGTAGCCCCCCAAGTCGTTGCTTCTGGGCACAGGAGCGAAGAATTTGATGTCTTTTCAGAGGACGAGGAAATAGGCATTTTGCCCGTTGTACTTCTTGTCGGGGAGGAGAAACGTTTGTCGTTGGGACTATTGAATTTGGAGAGGTAGTGTGTTTTGGGAAATGTGTCGGTCGAGCGGCACAAATGATGGCCTAGGGCTAGGGTGTCATGATGACGACCCTAGGGTTCCCAAGGCACGTGTTTTACACGTGCAGACTGTTTCAGCTATAAATACAAGAGGAACAGGGAGATTAATATTTTTCGCTTTCTCCTTCAACTTCTCGTATTAGCTCGACGGTCGACCACCAGTATTTTCTCAGTTTCTTCGTCCACGGTCATCCATCTTCGTCTCTTCTTCTTCTCTCGGTGAGTTCCCATTTCTCTATTGTTGCATGTTTTAGTGCTTTCGTTTTTTGCTTCTTAGATATCCATGCGGTTAGGATTTAAGGTTCCATTAGGGAGGAGATCATTAGAGACCCTAGGTGGCGGACATCGTTCTTGTGGCACATGGTTGTCGGAGCTGCCGTGGAGCTCTCTCGGGGGCTTGGTGGTGTGCCATAGGTGTTTCATTTAGGGTTTGATTGTTTTCTGCAACCTGTGCCCGTTAGAATAACTTAATGGAGTTCTGGACTTTTTCTACGTTTTGTGCCCGACAGCGTGCCCTAGTGAGGGTTCTAGTCGGCGATGTGATCCTTGTCTCCCAACGCCCTTTCACATGTTTAGCGGTGGAAGGGTGGTTCTGGCATTGATGTCGAGCTCACCCTTTTCCTCTACTTTTTAGGTGCTATGGCTGACGACGCATATGTTATCATTTCGAGCGAATCCACAGAATCTTCTAGGAGCTCTTCGAGCGAGACCAGTGGTAGTTCGTCGAGCATATTAGAAATCTTTGGGGAGCAAAAAAACCTGGTGGATCAATAGATGGGGGAGCCTGACATATGGGCGACCTCTTCGGCATGGGACGACCTATTTCCTCCTGGAGATGATGAGGATCCTCGAGATTGGGTAGCTAAGGACCCTTGGGAGTGGCGGTCATACTTTTACGAGCATGGGGAAGACGTATTCACCGATGTTTATGTACACGAGGAGGGAGCCCGGGAGGAGTGGTCGTTGTATATCACCGGAAAAGACAACAGGATTTGCTCAAGATACGACAAGAGGCAGATTCCTATGTATGACATAGTTTTCCGAGAGATGGGTCTCCGTCTTCCTTTTTCTGATTTTGAAGTAGCCGTTTTTCGGCATCTTCATGTGGTCCCCTCTCAGTTGCACCTGGACGGGATTGCATTTGTGGGGGCATTCTAGATAGTGTGCGACTATCTGAAGATCGGGGGCACGATCCCATTATTCTTCTTTTGTTTTCATATTCAGAGGAGCCGGACTGACGGGCGGTGGGGATGAGTCTCCCTCAAACAGGGCAACAGGGAGTTATTCAAGGCCTACTTAGAGTTTGTGCGCCATTTCAAAGACAAGTACATATTGGTGCAACCCACATGGATGAAGGCGCTACTGAACGTTTTTAGGAGTCGTCCGTCTCTCAACAAGGACGGGACTCCTCGAGTTAACGAGCTGGGGGAGCCTACCGCGACGCTGGTCGCTAAGTTCCCGTTCCAGTGGACTAGCAGACAATTTCGAGAGGGAGCTAGGCTCTTATGTCCGGAGAGAGGGGGGGCTTGGGGGTGAGGATCTGTCGAGCTTCACTACTTTGACCTTATTTGTTTCTCAAATTCCTCCGGTCCAGTGATTCGGTCGAGGAGGTAGGCCAGTGTTGGACAGAAACGGAGAGTTGTGTTTGAGCCGGGTCTCATAAACATCCGGGAGCTCCTTGGGAGCGAGGATCAAGTTATATATCTGGGTATAGATTTTCTTTTTCCAGTATGTTATCATCATTTATTTGACCCATTGTTTTACTGACTCTTGTTTTTTCTTTGTTTTGCAAAAAATATGAATCCTGCTCAAGAACGTTTGGCCAAGACACTTGCCGCTCGGGCGAGAAAGGCTAAGAAGGATGCCCAGACTACTGCGGGGCCAGCTCCTGCTCCTGGGTCAGGTGGGTCGTCCTCGACCCTGTCCATAGCTGCTTTATCTCCATCTGTTGTTTCCTCAAAGGCGAAGAGGCCTCGACCTGAGGGGAGCGTTGACCTTACTGGGGATACGGGAAAAAGGGCTTATGATCTGCCTCCCTGCTGGCTAGAGAGGTCTTTTTTCAAGAGCGTGGCACTTCGTCTTCCCAGGGGCGATTCTCTCCTTCTCGATGGGACAATGAGTCGGTAAAAGAGGGCGACGCTGGCTCAAGATACGGGTGGCTTAATGCGGATCTTGGAGATGGCTGTGGCGTATATCGAGGGGAGTTCATCCCAGGAGATGGAAATCAAGAACCTCCAAGCCAAGTTGGTGACGACCGAGAAGGCCTTGGTCGATAAAGATAAAGTCCTAAAGTTGGCTGAGGCAGAGTCGAGGAACTTGGCCGAGGAGTGCAGCGCCTTCATGCTTAAGAGCGAGCGTCTCAAAGTGAGGGTGGCGGCCTTGACCTCCGAGCTAGCGCCCGCTGAAGACGAGTCGAAGGATACCAAGGACCTGAAGACTCGGGCCGAGCTAGTAGCCTGTTTCCAGCTTGTAGTGGACGATGCTCAGGCTGCTTCCGAGGGGAGCTTCGACAATGTGGTGAATCATATACATGTGTTGAATCTCGACATTGAGCTCAATACTTCGGGTATGGGGATCAACTACTATGTTACTGAAGGGCATACTCTGGTTCTCGACTACCTGAGGGATGTCATTGATCAACTGAATGGGGATCCCACTCGATTGTCGCCTATCGTCGAGGGTGAAGCGGAGGGATGATCATTTATTTGTTTTAGCCCGTGTGCCATTTTTTGTAATATTTGTTGTTTCCCGGGCTATTCCCCGTTTATGTAATATTCGCACAATTTTGGCCCAAGTAGTCGCTCTGTTTTTTTTTTGGCCACTGGTCGTTTCATTTTGAATATTTAATGTGTTATTTGCGTGTTGTTGACAAGTTAGCCCAATTAGGACTTTTGTATTTTGCTGAGTTTATATCAGGGATACGCTCGTTTTGTATGTTCGTCGGTGTAGGGAGACTGATTAAACTTCCAAGTCGAATGTCGGGCGAGAGCCAGAATCCAGGTCTCGCTTTCGAGGGACCCGAGTTCGACGGTGTAAACTTCTCGTTGTGAGTCGGGCGTTCTACCGTCGTGGCAGAAAGACTGTGGAGCTCGGCCGAGTTATCCATGTCAGGCTAAGGGTATGCTCATCACATAGCGGAACCTCGCCCCTTCTACATACTTTGGGTGCTACGCTTGTGCCTAGGCGCACACGTGTGGTCGGGTTCAGGCGGGTCTGTCTTGTCGACCGAACCTGCCGACAGCTTAGTGTTTTCAACTGTAGTATTGTTTTAGCTTTTCAGTGTTCCATGATCGAACGAGTTGTTTCCCTTGTAAATTTTCTAAGTAATACGCTCTGGTTCCTATTTTAGCATAGACGCGATAAGGACCTTCCCAGCTCGCCGCGAGCTTACCCTCGCAAGATTCTTTGCAATTTCTCTTCAGGACAAGGTTGTCGACCTCAAACTCTCAACGTATCACCTTAGCATCGTAGCGCATGGCTATTTTTTATTTGAGCGAAGCCTCTCACAGGGCCGCTCCCGTTCTGATTTCTACGAGGTCGAGATCTTCTCTGAGGGCAACTTCATTCATCTCCTCATCAAGAGGTGCTTTGGTTCATCTGGTAGGTTCCCCGATTTCTACGGGAATAACGGCCTCGGTCCCGTATGCTAGCCAGAACAGAGATTCCTCAATAGATGAATGAGTGGTCGTTCGATACGCCCATAGCACGATGTGTAGCTCCTCGACCCATCGCTTCTTGGTTTTGTCCAACCTTCTCTTGAGGCCTTTGAGTATCACCTTGTTGGCAGCCTCGGCCTGGCCGTTGGTCTGGGAGTGCTCGATGGAAGCGAAGTGTTGGGTCATGCCAAGTTTTTTGACGAATTCCTGGAAGGTGTGATCCGTGAACTGGGTCCCGTTGTTTGTGACTATCGCTCGTGGGATGCCGAAACGAGCCATAATATTTCTTTTGTAGAAGCGAAGGATGTTCTGAGCAGTGATTTTGGTCAGAGCCTCGGCTTTTAACCACTTGGTGAAGTAGTCGACCGCTACTATCAGATATTTGTTCTGATTGGTTTCGACCACAAATGGGCCGAGGAGGTCTAGTCCCCACCAAGCGAATGGCCAGGGAGAGGAGAGGGATTTGAGCTCGCTAGGAGGGGCTAAATGCATGTCCCCGTGTCTTTGACATTTATCGCATTTCTTCACGTGTTCTCTTGCATCGTGTTTCATGGTGGGCCAGTAGTATCCCGCCCGCAAGGATTTTCTCGCAAGGGATCTTCCGCCCATATGCTGACTGCCGATGCCCTCGTGGATTTCGAGCAGTATGCGTTCCACCGCACTTCGGTCGACACACTTGATCAGTGGGATAGAAAATCCTCTTCTGTAGAGTTTGCCTTCGACCAATACGTATGAGCAGGCTCTTCGTCTGACGATGATAGATTCTTTCGGGTCGTCGGGGAGTTCGCCTTTAGTGAGGTAATCGTGTAAGGGGGTCATCCATCAATCGTTATCCCCAATGGCGAATACTTCTAGGGTGGCAGATGGTTTCTGAGTGCTCGGCCGAGGGAGTACCTCTTGTATTACAAATTTATTTCCTCCCTTCTTTTTTGTGCTCGCCAGTTTGGATAAGACGTCTGCGCGGGCATTTTGTTCGCGAGGGACGTGTTGAACGTCCACAGATCTGAATTTCTTTTTTGCCTCTTGGACCAGGGACCAATATTCGGCGAGTTGGTCGTTTTTGACTTGATATTCACCATGGACTTGCGAGGCGACCAACTGAGAATCGGTGAAAAATTTTACTTCCTCGGCTCCCATATCTTCGGCTAGCCGTAAGCCTGCGAGGAATGCCTCGTATTCGGCTTGATTGTTAGAGGTCGGGAAATACAAAGAAAGGGAAACTTCGACCAGGGTCCCTTCCTCATTCTCTAATATGATGTTCGCGCCGCTTTCGATCGAGTTGGAGGCACCGTCGACGAAGATCGTCCAGCGGCGCGAGCCTTCCGGATCCCCGGGTGAGGTCATTTCCACTACGAAGTCGGCTAAGGCTTGAGCCTTCAGGGATTTCCTGCTTTCATATTGGATATCGAATTCATAGAGTTCCAAAGACCACTTCAGCATTCTACCGGCCATGTATGGCCTTTCGAGCAGCTGTTTTATTGGTTGATCCGTCCGGACCACTATGGTGTGGGCCAGGAAGTAGTGTCTTAGCCTCCTCGCAGCATTAACGAGGACCAGGGAGACATTCTCGATTAGCTGGTATCTTGCTTATGGGCCTTGCAGGGCTTTGCTTGTGAAATAAATTGGCCTTTGTCCCTCTGGGGTTTCCTTTATTAGTGTCGCGCTTATTGCCTCGGAGGCAACAGCTAGATAAAGGTAGAGGACTCTGTCTTTCCCGATATGGGATAAGACGGGCGGTTGCGGGAGCACTCTTTTTAAATGGGCGAGGGCTTGCTCGCATTCGGGCATCCACTCGAAGGTGGCTTCCTTGCGCAGGAGTTTGAACAAGAGAAGTGCGTGCTGGGCGGATTTCACCACGAATTGGGAAAGAGAAGTGAGCATGTCGTTCAAAATCTGGATGGATTTCTTCAAGGTGGGCGTCGGAAATTCAAAGAAGGGCCGACATTTGTCGGGGTTCACCTTAATGCCCCGTTCTATCAGATAGAACCTGGGGAACTTTCATGCCCGTACGCCGAAAGTGCACTTTTCCAAGTTGAATCGCATCCGGCATTTTCGGACTTGTTCGAACACTTTTTTCAAGTAGGTGGCATGGTCGAGCTCTTCAGTGGACTTGACGATCATGTCGTCCATGTATACTTAGATCATGTCGCCTATTTCATTAGAAAAGACTTTGTTCATCATGCGCTGGTAGGTAGCACCCACATTTTTCAGGCCGAAGGGCATTACGTTGTAGTAATAATTGCCCGACTCGGTCATGAAAGCGATATATTTTTTATTTGTTTTTGCCACGGGGATCTGGTTGAACCAGAGTATGCGTCCATGAAAGATAGCAGTTTAAAACTGGCCGAATTGTCGACTAGTTTGTCAATATTGGGGAGAGGATAAGCATCTTTCGGGGAAGCCCGATTGAGATCAGTATAGTCAATGCATATTCGCCATTTTCCATTAGATTTTTTAACAAGGACTACATTGGAGATCCAGGTTGAGTACTGGGCTTTAGAAATAAAATGTGCCTCTAGGAGGTCTTTTATAGCAAATTCAGCAACCTGTGACTTCTCAGTCGACTGCTTTCTTCTGCGCTACGAGACCGCCTTGACGGTGGGATCAATGGTCAAGTGATGGCATGCGACCTTAGGGTATAAACCGGGAATCTCGGCCGTACTCCAGGCAAAGAGATCAGCATTCTCTCGCAGGCAAGCTTTGAGTTGCCTCTTCGCCAGGTCGGGTAGGTCTGCTCCGATCTTTACTCCCCTGGTGGGGTCTTCTCTGAGGGGAGCCAGCTCGAAGTCGTCATCCGGGATGGGCCATGCGTGACTTGAGGGCTAGTTGTGGCTAGAAGAAGAGGTTGACCCTTTGTCTTGGATCATAGGCTCCTTCCCTTTCTTCCTTTGCTCGACCATGTCTTCCATGGAGAAGCGATTGTCGAGGTCAATGGTGTCGACCCTCGGCAGCGGTTTGGATTCCTCAGAGATGGAGGTCAGCATGGCTCCAGTGGTTGTTCGAGGCTAGGCATTGATGGAGCTGAGGCCCTTTGCAGAAGCTTCAAAGCACCTCCTGACTGCTTGGATGTCCCCGTGAAGAGTGGAAACCAAACCTTCGGTCGTGTAGTATTTCATCTTGAGATGAACAGTGGAGGGGACCATGATGATTTTGGCGAGAGTGGGTCTCCCGAAGATGCATTGGTAGAGAGACGGGAAATCAACCACCAAGAATTGGGTCTTGATGGCTCTGGCCATTATTCCCCTGCCAAAAGTGACGATCAGCTCCATGTACCCCCATGGCTTCGTGCTGGCCCCGTTGAAACCTTGAAGATCAGAACCCACGTAGGGGGTTAGGTGGCTCTCGTTTAGCTGTAAAGTGTTGAACAGCTAGGCATACATGATGTCCATCGAACTTCCCTGGTCGACCAAAATGTGACACACGTCAAAGTTATCCATCCGAGCTCTCACGAGTAGTGGTATGCTCGAATTCTGGGCTCCTCCCGGTAACTCTTCCTTGTGGAATGCGAGGGGGTGAGATCCTCCTCGAAACTTGTCGAGCGTGGCGTCCATCTCAGAGTTGGTCGAACCTTCTCTTCGCCGATCTGACCATATGCCTGTTGAACCCTCCGTCAGAAATGACCATGGCTGCAGGAAAGGATTCCCACAGATTGTGGGTGGAGAAGTACAGAGGGGCGTCCTCCATGTCTGGAAAGTAGAAGTCTTTCGGCCGCGAGATGCTCAAGGCGACCAGAATGGTGTTGAGGTCGGGGGATTTCTTCCCTTCCTCGACATTTTTCGTCTCTGGTGCTTCGTCACGGGTGGCATCTTTTTTATTGTACTACTTGAGGTGCCTGTCTCTAATTAAAATTTCAATTGCATCCTTGAGGTGAATGTAATCCTCTGTGTTGTGGCTGTGACTCTTGTGAAACCTGCAGTATTTGCTTTTTTCGGTTCTTGGCTTCGACGATGTTTGTCGGGGGAAGCGTACCCCGACTTGTTTGCACTTAGAATTAGCGCATTCGGAAAGAATGCACTCCCTCGAGGTTGTCAGGGGGGTGTAGTCGTGGAAGCGACCGACCGACTCCTTGTAATCTTTTGGGTCACGGGATCTATCCTCCTGTTTCTTCTCCCCCCGATGAGATCTCGAGGGCTCATCATTCTTTGAGGTATGACACTCTCCTTGTGCCTGGATTCTTGTGCGTTGTTGGCCACCTCCTTCTCCTCGTAGTGTATGTATTCCTGGGCCTTCAGGAGAAGGGAATCAAGTGTGGCTAGTGTTTCTATGCCCACAACCTTGGCAAAGTCGTTGCAGGGACGGAGCCCGCGCTCGAGCAGGTATTTCTTCATGTTGTCCGTTGTCGGGACCTGGACCGTTTCTTTGTTGAAGCGCTCAATGTACGCTCGCAGAGATTCGTCTCTGCCCTGTATGATTTCCTCGAGCGAAGCTTTTGATTTAGGATGTCGGCGGGAGGTAGTGAAATGCCTTGAAAACATCTTCTCGGGATGTTCTATGAGGTGATGAATTTATCGGGCAAACTTTTGTACCATGCCATCGCCCCTTTCCTGAGAGTAGTCGGGAAGAGCCTGCATTTGATGGCGCCCCTGAGCCCTCTGTAGTCGAGAAGCGCATCAATGTTCTCGATATGCTCGTCAAGGTCCGTCGTGCCTTCGTATGTCCCTAGAGTGGGTGGCTTCTCTAGGCTGGCGGGGAGCGTAGCTTCAGTGATCTCCCTGGATAGTGGTTTGAGGGGCTCGTCACCTTTACTGTTGATGGGAGATGGAGAAGGAGAGTGATGATTTCTCCCCCGTCGGTCGTCGCGGTTCCGTCGAGGGGAGGAGCTCCTTCGTTTTTGTTTTGGCTCGGGAGAGGGCAGTCGAGTGTGGTCAATCTGCCTGTTGTCCTTCCTATTCTTGAATGAAGGGGAGTCATGATCTCGGACGGGAGGTGTGCGACTGCGTTTCTTGAAGAAAGAAACATCACACCTTTCCTTCTCGGGTGGTGAACCACGCCTGGGTGGTGATGCACTGGGGGAACTTCGTCTTCGGATCCTCCGGGGAGGAGATTTTGAACGCCTGTTTTCTAAGGCTCATATCATCTAGTTTTGTTGAAGGATGGGGGCGTTGGTCTGATTCACGAAAGCGAGCAGTGATGCTATGGCCGGGTCGGTGTTGAGAGGAATAGGAACCGGTTGCAATATTTCTGGCAGTTCCTCAGTGGGATTCTTGGAACGTCCTTCGTCCAAGAGCAGGTCGTCGCCATGTAGGGTGTCAGTGGAATCAGGGGATACATTTTATCCTTTATGGAGGCCCAGGTTATCCTCAAGGCAAGGATGTTCCTGGCTTCCATCAGTCTTGCGAACATGGGAAAGGTTGGTCTTTCCAGACATGTAAAGATCGTTATGGTCGACCATGATATGAGAGGTGGATCTTGAAAGAAGAGTTACTTTGATCTTAGGTTCTGAGGGAAGAAAGATGGGGATAGCAGTTTCCCACAGACGGCGCCACTGATCTTATGGTTAACCGGAACCTGGAGAGTGGCTGGAGGATGATATTCAGTTGGGCAAATGAGAGAGGGGGTTGTGCTTGCAAGGTACTCCAACGATCAAGTAAGAGCGGGAGCAAGAAGGTACTAGTAGAATATTAGGTAGTGAGTACTAAGTATGTGATACCTGGCCCTCACGGGTGTGAGGGTTTATATACTGCCCCTGGCACGTGGCCATTGATTCTTGATTTCCCGCCTAGATATGCGGGTTCAGAAAATCAGGTAACTGTCATGACTTAGTTAAACCGGGCAGATGTTCCTGCAAATAGTCGTTGGTTCCGGGGAGGAGGCTGATTGCGGGCATCTCTCTGGTTGGTCCCTGGTGGTCTGCACAATGCTGGAATCGGGCGGACTGAGAAAGATGCTCAACGGGCATCTCAAATAGGAGCCGGGTCAAGAGGGCAAGAGGGTGGCACCTATGAGATACCTTAGGTTGGGCCCACTCAAGCCTTGGGTTGGGTCACATACTTAGGATTTCTATTTAAGCATATGTTTGTATTTGTGTCAAATGTCACATTTCTTCATATTTAGAGCATTACACTCAAAGTATCCGCATCTAAGAGAGAAACGAGTTCAGGATTAACAATGTATGAGTGCTTCAACATTTATATTCATAGCAATTTCCAGTTTTCACTTTAAATTACAAGTCTTGTCTGTAATTTCTCTACTTTGCAATTGTCTTTTACTTTTTCCCTTTTATCCAATATCAACCAGTTTCAACCCAAAAATACTTAAAACACTAAGTCTAGAATTATTATAGTCGATCCTGCAAGTAACCTTTAATAAGAGGCTAGTGATTGTTTTGTGGAGAAACAATACGATAATTCAAATTTTGAATTGTTGAAATTAGACAATCATAAGGATTGTTATAGAGAACAAAAGAACTTGTGCTCGCATATTAGAGGTCGGATAACTTTGAGATTATTAGGATGTTCGACTCTGATCCTTTTGGAATATGACATAAAGGTCCATTATTCAAGGGTATAAATAGTGTACCTTATCATTAATCAGAAATCCAAAATAATGATAGTTAAAGGCTTGAACCATATACCTAATTACATATAGAGAAGAGTAATACAACTACGAAGAAGTGATTTTACTTCGATTGGAAAATAACTTTTACCTTTGTTTGTTGAACGAGGCTGAGGTGGGTGTCATGAAAAATGTGTCAATATTTTCCTTGAATTAGATTTTAACTGAAAGAAAAGATTTTATTAGTCATGAGTTTGATCTTTAATAAACTACATTTTTGTATTTTCTTGAAAATACGCTATTTTTTCTTTTGGTCGTAGAACAAAATTGGTCACTTCTAATATTCACTAATTTAGACATTATAATATTTCCATATACACTTTCAATGTTGGACTTAGACTTTAATACTTCAACAACAAATCTAACTCCACCGTTATATCTAAATCCATCACTCAAATATGAATATATTTATTTTACACGAGATCCTATTTTTAGAATATTTTATAATTTGAATCTTATTTGATTATTATATTTTAACAATTACTATGTGGTTATATACATTTTAATTGTATTAAATATTTATTAAAATTAAGAATTTTAATAGATTAAGTGGTCAAATAAATTTAAAAGACTAATTAGATTTTTATTTAATAATTAAGTAATTAATTGAATATAGACTCAAATATGAGCGGATGTCAAGATGATCTATTTCATAATAATGAGAGTTCTAATTGGCTATCACCCTATATATAGATTATGGTCTCCATACATAAGCTGTATAGACTTTCTTCTCATTTGAAGAGTATTCAAGGTATTAGGACCGGTTGAGAAAAATTCATACAAGTCATCAGATGTTTGTTGTTTGTCTTCTAACTTTCAGAATTACCGTCAACAAAAACGTTTACAATAGGATCCAGATATTCCTGCAATCTCTTCTTGCATATACTAACTCATAAATCATGTTCGTATACATGTTCGTATTATCTATTTTATTCTGCACTAAAACATATGCCATAATATGTAAAATATGTATGTGATTAATTGTTGTTGATTTAATTTCCAACACATGTTTTGCTCGAGATCATTATCATTTTTTTTAAAACATAAATACCTTCGTCATAATTGTTAAGAATAACAAGTGTGAGTAGTGTGGAGAAGTCTCATACTTGAGCATTTATAAGTAGAAGAACTCACACATCTATCACCTTAAAATTTTGGGTGAGTATTGTTAAATTGTAATCCAATGTGTCGAAACTATGTGTCGAAAAGATTTGATTTGTTTTAGATTTAAATAGATTTGATTTAAGTCTAGAATAAATTAGATTTGATTTAGTAACAAAAAGATATTTTGGGCTTTGGGCTTAGGGTGTAAGCTCAGTTATAAATAGAGGGAGTAACCCCTATTTTTGTAAGCAAGTCAAGCAAGCTATTCACAGTATTTTGCAGTTGCAAAGTGAATAAGAAAGTTTTCACAGTTTGTGAGCAGAGAGAAACTCTGCAGAAATTATTTGTCTTGTCTTCTTTTCTTTGTTTTTTCTCATAACAAATTGTCATTATGGTAGAAATTTATCATAGACTTTTGGTGGATTTCCAACATCTGGTATCAAGATCTTTGTTTCGATTCAAGGGAAGTGTCAATCAAGAATGGTTGAAGAATTCACGATGACAAGTTATGGGAATGCAAATTATCCAGCAACCCTACCAATTCTGAAAGTTGACAACTATGAGAATTGGTGCAAACAGATGAAAGTCTTATTTAGGTGTCAAGGTCTTTGGGACCTTGTAAAAGATGGAGTCGAAGCGCTTGGAGAAAATGCTTCAGAAGAATAAAAGAAGAAATACATAGAATTTGAGAAGCTGAGTTATAAAGTATTATTTATAATTCATCAATGTGTCAGCCCAGACAATTTCGAAAAGGTTAGTGATTCAGAATCTGCAAAAGAAGCTTGGGAAATCCTTGAGAAGTCTTTTGGAGGCGTTGAAAAAGTGAAAGAAGTGAGGTTACAAACTCACAAAAGGACCTATGAACTGCTTCAGATGGAAGACAGTGAAAGCATATCCGATTTCTTCACTAGAGTTACAAAACTAGTAAATCAAATCAAGATATGTGGAGAAGCGTTAACAACAAGAGCTGTTGTGTCGAAGATATTGAGATCTTTAGCTCCTAAGTTTGACCACATAGTGGTGGCGATAGAAGAGGGGAAAGACTTGTCGAAATTGATAAAGAAAGAGCTTCAAGGGACGCTTGAATCTCATGAACAAAGAATGAACAAAAGAGCTGCAGGAAAATCGAAGAGTGATGTGGCCTTGCAGGCACATCCAGCAAAAGAGACCAAAGGCAAAGGAAAGTGTTTCGACAGAGGTAGAGGTGGCTACAACAAATCAAATGGTAGAGGAAACCAGATTGAAGGAAACGTGTCGAATCAAAGAAGACCATACCAAGGCAACCAAAGAGGTGGTGTTGCAAATAGAGGAAGAGGTGATGGTCGAAAACCTGATAAGAGTCATATTCAATGTTACAATTGTCAGAAGTATGGTCACTATTTGAGTGATTGTCCAGAAAAACGAAAGAATCAAGAAAGTGATGCAAAGCTTGCAAAACATGAAGAAGAAGAAGAGATGATGCTGATGGTCACAACAAGAGATGAAGATAGATTCAAGGACCAATGGTACTTGGATTCAGGATGTTCATCACATATGTCTGGAAGGAAAGACTGGTTCGTCAATATAAAGCCCTCAATGAAAAATATGGTAAAATTTGCAAATAACAATACCCTAGCAGCTGAAGGTATTGGTGATGTTATGATTATGAGGAAAGATGACAAAAGGTCAGTAATCTCCAATGTGTTATACATACCAGGCATGAAGAGCAATTTGCTCAGTATAAGGCAGTTGGTAAAAAAGAATTATAAAGTGTCAATCGAAGATGAGATGATGAGAGTCGTTGATGCAAATGGGAGATTAATCTTGAAGGCTCCTATGTCTCAGAATCGAACCTTCAAGATTGAACTAAATGTGATGGAGAACAAGTGTCTTTCGACTACAGCTAGCAGAGATGAATGGATATGGAATTATAGACTAGGCCATCTAAACTTCAGAGACATCAGAGATTTGAAGAGAAGAAATATGTTTCAGGATTTCCAGAAATTGACATTCCAAACGAGGTATGTAAGGAATGTGTGCAGGCGAAGCAACACAAGAATAGCTTCAGCAAGGATGCAGGAAGCAGATCGAAGGCTAGTCTTGAAGTCATATACTCTGATGTATGTGGACCAATCCAGGTGGATTCGATGGGAGGTAACAAATACTTTGTTACATTCATAGATGATTTCAGTCGAAAGCTATGGACTTACCTGATCAAGAAGAAAAGTGAAGTGATCGAAGTATTTACCAAGTTTAAGTCTATGGTCGAAAGATAAAGTGGTCGAAAGCTCAAAGTTTTGAGAACTGATAGTAGTGGAGAATATGTGTCGAAAGACTTCGATAGATTATGTGAAAAGGAAGGGATTATGCATGAGGTGGTGCCATCCTATACTCCACAACAAAATGGAATTGCAGAAAGGAAGAATCGAACCATCATGAATATGGTGAGAAGTATGTTGAAAGGCAAGAATTTACCTAAAGAGTTTTGGGGTGAAGCTGTTTCGACTGCAACATACATTTTGAACAGATGTCCTACAAAGAAGCTAGAAGAAATTACTCCAGAAGAATGTTGGTCTGGTGTAAAGCCTAGCTTGAGTCATCTGAAGGTATTTGGATCTATTGCACATAGACATGTGCCAAATCAGTTGAGAAGAAAACTTGATGATAAGTCAAGTCAAATGATTCTAGTTGGATATCATTCGACAGGAGGCTACAAGTTGTTCGATCTAGTGAAAAAACATATTGTGATCAGCAGGGACGTGATTATAGATGAGTTTAAAGAATGGGATTGGACTGTTAATGTTAAGAAAGATTCAGTGGGAATCCTTCTTGAAGAGCCAGAAACTCAAGTCGAAAGAGAAGTTCGACAAGAGGAACCAGCAGATATACCAAGTACAAGCATGCCTCAAATAACAAGACGCATGCCTGCAAGATTGCAAGATTGTGTGATTACATCAGATGATGTAATAGATAATGAAGGTGAGCTGATACATTATGCTTTCTATGCAGATGTCAAACCCGTTAATGCAGTTGAAGCATTAAAGGATTCGAAGTGGGTGAAAGCAATGAATGAAAAGGTAAAGTCTATCGAAGACAACAACACTTGGTCACTTGTCGAATTGCCTCAAGGCAAGAAGGCAATTGATGTCAAGTGGGTATACAAAGTGAAAACGAATTCGAAAGGTGAAGTAACTCGACACAAAGCAATACTTGTGGCGAAAGGATTTCTAGAGAAATAAGGAATAGACTTCGATGAAGTTTTTGCACATGTTGCTAGGATCGAAACAATTAGGTTGGTTATTGGTCTAGCAGAAATAAACAGTTGACACATATGTCAGATGGACGTGAAGTGTGCATTCCTAAATGGACCCTTAGATGAAGAAGTCTATGTTAAACAACCAGTTGGGTTTGTGAAACATGACGAAGAAAGAAAGGTGTACAGGCTACATAAAGCCCTGTATGGATTGAAACAAGCTCCAAGGGCTTGGAATAAGAAAATTGATAGTTTTCTAAGGGAGAAGGAATTTGTGAAGTGCACAACTGAACATGGAGTATATGTAAGAAGAAGCAAGAGTAAATTGCTTATATTATGTCTCTATATAGATGATTTGTTGATAACAGGTAGCTGTAAAAGTGAGATCGAAGACTTCAAAGGTGATCTCAGCAAGGAATTCGAAATGTATGATTTGGGTGAGATTTCATATTTCCTTGGTATTGAATTCTACAAGAGCAGTAGAGGTTTGATGATGCATCAAAGAAGATATGCAGGAGAAATTCTCAAGAGGTTTGAGATGGAAGAATGCAACTCAATTTCGACACCTGCAGAACCAAGACTGCAACTGTCGAAAGATGCAGATGAAGATGATGTTGATCCAACCCAATAGAGAAGACTTATTGGATCATTAAGATACCTTTTTCATACAAGGCCTGACTTAGCATATAGTGTAGGTATGGTAAGTAGATTCATGCAGAAGCCAAAGGTATCACATCTAGCAGCAGTGAAGAGGATACTAAGGTATCTGTTTACTGTTGTTTTTGGTAAACCACCGTTGATCTCCAAAAAGGTAAGGTTTTTGGTTTACTTACGGGATCGACCAAACTAATCCCAGAACATATGCTAATCTTTATGTAAAATGCGTAAGAAGGAAGAACGCACGTTCGACCCAGAGAAAGGATGTTTGAGATTGTTGAAAAGTAAGCAAAAGCATAAAAATACAGGTAAAAGAAGTAAAAGGATAACTTTGCAGGATAATGATAAAGTAATGTAAAGATACTTTCATTAAGTAAAGAAGGTGTTTCTAACGTACATTTCTCAGCTTTTATCCTTTCTCATGCAGTAGTTACTTGGATAATATTTGAGAGATTTAGTACAATAGGTTGAACACACTTAAAAATTACACAAGCTTCTTAATTTATACTAAAAGTAGGTAACCATCGAGGGGACATTCTGCGCTAGGATGAAGACAAGTGTCTTCTGCATGCCTCTCGACCCATAGATTTTTGCCATGTTGCCTTCCCTTAGACGCTGATGAAAACCACCTTTCCCTCCAATAATTCAAATTTCAAATGGTCTCCGTCCCATGTGCTAAGGCGTGAACACTTTCCTTCAGTCAAACAACCTAAATCTGCTTCAGTCGAATGAACCCTTGGTCGAAGACTCTTATCATAACTTAGATCTTTTTTCCTGAGTTATCTCATGTGTCGAATCATACCTCCTGGTTTAGTTCATTCCAGTTGCTTGATCCAAAATACCAAATACAGTAAGTGTCGAATTTGGGAGCCAACAAATTTCCCCCCAAGAATGTCTATTTTTACGCTCAAAGAAATAGTCATTCTTTGAAATTCCCATTCGACACCTGTCTTCCCAATTGTCCACCAAGTTTTTGACGTGTGCTTTTCGCCTTTCAACAGCTGCCATACTTGGTAAAACCATCATTACTTTTCTCCAAGATGTCTCTTCAAAACTGCCGTTACCACGCTTGCCATGATGGCCATATTCCAATAATCTAGGCAAGCATGTCCCAACGCTTCCCAATGCCTGCACGGTAACCTTTTCACGCTTTTCCACGTGCCCCACTACCTGCGAAACATTAAACTCCCTTGATGAGACATCTCCCTCTTCTGAAGGCTATAAATACTTCCAAGCTTTCCTATTTGGAACTTTTATCATTTCCAGCTTTTCCAAATCCCTTGCATTCTCACAACATTGTACTGTCACCTTCGCTCTTTCTCTTAAATCTTTAACAATGGCCTTTCTCTCTAATGCTCCAAACAATCCTCAACCAAAAAACGCTAATGATGTTCAGAAACCACCAGAGATTTTTTCCACCAATCCTCCTTCTTCCTCGACTAACAAGTACATTGCTGAACCTATGACCATAGAATAGCGAGAGGCCTATGATTCTCAACTCCTTATTCCCATCAGATACGGAGGAAACATGTATGCTATGTCCGGTCCGTTATCCTCATGCGTCGAAAATCCCTTAAAAAACTGCACCTTTTTTCCTACACACCCAAGGCTTAGACCTATAGGTTGCGCCAAAAAACCCAGGGATGACCCCGAAGACACCACTCCGGCGAACCAGCAGCATCCTCAGACTACAGAGGATATCAACCTCCAGTTCATGAACAAGGGGAATCGAATCTTTCGCTCAAGCCCTAATCTTTCTTCTGAATATTCAGACTGGCTGAGTAAGATGGAGAGGGTGCAAGCTTCTGTTTGGAAGGAGATGGGCATTTATGACCTGGTGATGTTGTCGAAGACAGGATTGCCTTACTGCCCCCTTATGCTGGTATCTTCATTGTACTTTTGGGATAGTGCATATTTCACTTTTCATCTTCCTTGTGGGATGATGACCCCTATTTTATTCGACCTAGCTGCCATCACTGGTCTTCGACCCACTTGTGACTATTTCGACCCTGAAGACTTGTCTGAGGATCCTATTGGGTTTGCTGCTACAAAACCCACTTATACTACCTTTATAAACCACTTTCATGACAAAACCTCTAATACCGTGTCAGAGGTGGAACATATATCCTTCTTGGCTATGTGGCTGTCTCGATTTGTTTTCTGTACTAAATCACTGCAGGTGATGAAAAAGATGTTGACGCTTGCAACGCAGCTCCACCATAAATACCCTCTTTGCTTGGCCGAATTGATTCTGGCCAACTTATATGAGTCTATCAGTAATGGTGTGACTCAACTTAAGGTCCTAGGAGACAGGAGAAGCTTGCTGCTATCTGGTCCCTTTTGGCTTTTGCAATTGTGGCTTAACGCCACTTTCGAATCTTTCCTTCCCCAGAAGAACAAGATCAACGAAGAGGCTCTTGAGATTCGGAACAGGAGAGTCGAGGGCACCAGGCTTGCATTACTAACTCCCACTGATGAAGGCCAACAGTTTCAAAAGGCTTTCACTAGCTTCGTAATGATGTTTGCAGAGCGAAAGAGCTTTGTTTCGACTATGGCTCCCTTTTCCAGTCGAAAAGTTGGTCCAGGATGGTTTACCAGGCCATACCCTTCGAATGCGGAGGATGATGAGACTGATGAGTTCGTGAGCATGTGGGAATCGTTCTTGCGCCCCAGGATCATGCCCTTAAGATTCAAGATCTCAAAAAATCAATTGAGATTGATTGCCTACCAACCAAATCTTGTCTCTCGGCAGTTTGGTATTGCTCAATCACTCCATTCACCCATTTACTCTCGTGAGAAGCTGCTGCTTTTTTACAATGCAGATTACTCGGAAGATGCCGCTACCAAACACATTGGTAGGTATTCTGGTAGAACTATACTGACCTTCTTCGACTTCAACCTTCATTTCCTGAGTTCCATCACTTTTGAGACATGGTGGAAACATTACTATGACGAAGAGTTCTTCGATGAGAAGGACTTCGCCTACCATCTGCGTGAGGTATTCAAGCTGGTTCTCGATAGAGTCAAGAAAGGTATTATTCTTCTCTATCTCTTCGTGCTATATTCGTCTTTCGACACTTACTTAACTATAGCTGTCTTGTCTTCTGCTTAGCTGTCAAGAGAGCCGCCTCGAAGAAAACTGCTGAGAGTTTGAAAGGGGGAGATTCTGCCGTCAACCCTTCTCCCAAGGTATTTATTTTTTCTTCGAATCCTCTTTTTTTTCTTATCTAACACCAGTACTGATCCCTTTGACTTGATTTCCTGGGTATTCAGAAATCTACCCCGAAAAAACGAAAGGTTCAAGAGATCCAAATCTCTAGCGATGAAGAAGAGGAATCTCCTCCTGTTCCCTTGCAGAGACGAAGATTGAAAAAACCAACTCCTGTCGTCCAAAACCCACCCAAAAATCAGGATTAAAACTACGACTGGGAGGCTATCTCCTGTAGTCATCAATGAACCTACTGAACAGGAGGTAATCTCTAGGTTAAACAATCCCAGTGAAAGTGACAACTCCAGTACTAGTGTTGAAATCCCAGTTCAGGTATTTACTTCGACTGCTTATTATTTACTTCTTCCACTCTCTTTTACCTTGTGATGATTCTAAAAGCAATAAATTCCTTCTATTTTCCAGGACAATGCTGGCACTTCGACACGAATTCCTACTCATGTCGAGGATTTGACCACTTGCTTGAATAGTGATGGGAATCCTACTTACAAGCCCTCTTCAGCGAAAGGCTCTTTTATGAGTTCAGCTGACGAAGTAAATCAGGCTTCTGAACCCCAACACGAAACCATAGAATAAGTTGATGAAGAAGAAGCTGAAGGAAACCAAGAGGAGATTAGGATTCCTCTGGTCAAAGTGCAAGAGACTGAGGAGGAAGGTATCCCTGGCGTCGAAACTGAAACAGAGAGGGAAAATGTAGAGATCCCAGAAGCTGAGGGTGAAGAAGTTTTTGCTGAAGGAAACCAAAATCCTCCAGGTACTGAGGCAATTCCAACTCAAGTAGCCAACGTGGTTATTACAGACAACGCAAGTATCCCTTCGATGGGATCCAGAACCAAAGAGAATTTGGCTTTACTGAAGCAACAAAATCCATTAGGTTATCTGACTGCAATTCTGGAGGGTCGAGAGAGTTCCTCTGATCGCAGTGCCTCGACTGCATCTGGTAGATCTACCTCGACTTCCCCTCTCGACGAGGCTCTTCAAAAGGTTAAAGCACAAATCTTTAAAAGAGATTTGATGTTAACTCTAGAGGGGGAACCAGCAACTCCTTCCTTTCTGAAGACCATCTTGAAAGTTGTCGATCTTCTTGTTGCTCCTCCAGATGTAGCCAGTGTAATCTTGGATTTACTCTCTATTGTTGATCAGGTATCAGCGGATTATAATCGTCAGAGAATTCTCAATCGTGAGATCAAAGAAGCCAATGGTCAAGTGGCTACTGCTTGGCATGCTGCTACTGAATCCTCTTCTAGAGTAAAGGACTTGTCGAAGGCCCAGGAGGATAGGCAAAAGGAGGTCGAGGAGATTGATCAGGACAATGTTCAGTTGAGAGCATAGATTGCAGAGTTAGAAGCAAAAATCGGTGCCAACAACAAAAAGAAAGAGGAGCTTCTTGCTGTGAACAATGAGTCAGAAAGCCAAGAAGAATTGGCTGAAGGATTAAGACATGCCGATCGAGCTCAATCTCTGGATGCTAAGCTCGAAACCCTTCACCAATCGAAAGCTCTATGTGATCGAAGGCTAGAATTGCAAAGGATCAAGTATCTCCAGATTAAAGCTAATCTCCCCTTCTAAATCTTGTTTCTCTCCATTATGTAATCACTTTCTGTAACAATTTCAGAGCCATTTTGGCACCTTTAATGAAAATTATTTAAGTTTCCATTTTGGCATTCTTTATAATTAGTGATTATATATTATTTATTTTTATCTCTTGAAGCATAGGTCTATATGTTTTCAAGTATTTACCATTTACCTTCAAGAGTCTTCGATCTTCGCTTAACTCTTCAATCTCATAGGCTCCGCCTGAGAAAACTTGCACAATCTTAAAAGGTCCTTCCCACTTAGGGGACCATTTTCCCAAGCTTTTGTCCTTTCGATCCATTGGGAGTATTACTTTCCAAACTAGATCTTCAGGCTGACACGTCTTGGACTTTACCCTTCGATTGTGGGATTTCTCGACTCGCTTCTTCTGTAGTCTCAAAAGATCCAAAGCTTTCAACCTTTATTCGTCTAAGTCTACTAGTTCATCCAGCATCATGTTCCAATAGACTTCAGAAGGGATTTCATGATGCATCTGAACCCTTGTCGCTTGCAAGTGGATTTCCACCGGTAACACTGCATCATGACCATAGGTTAGGCGAAATGGTGTTGTCCCTGTGGCTTCTTTTGGACAAGTTTGACATGCCCATAGGACTTGATCTAGTGTCTTGTTCCAGTTTATGGGTTTCTTTCCCACATGTTTCTTTATTAAACTGATCACTACCTTATTTGCTGCTTCGACCTGGCCATTATCTTGCGCATAATAAGGCGTAGATGTTAATAGTTTAAATCCTATTTCTGCAGCAAAATCTTGCATCTTTCGACCAGTAAAAACTGACTCTTGGTCTGTAGTTATTGTTTCAGGGATTCCAAATCTGTATATGATGTACTTTTGAATGAATTCAATGACATTCTCCTGGTCTACATTGACTAAGGGGATCGCTTCGATCCACTTAGTAAAATAATCAATACCCACCAATATATATTTCTGACCTTTAGAAGATGCTGGTCGAATTTCTCCAATGAGATCCAAAGCCCATCCTCTAAAAGGCCAAGGTTTCACAATCGAGTGAAGTTCATTTGCTGGCACATGTTGAATGCCTGTATGTTTTTGGAATTCTTGGCATCCTTTGGCAAACTCAACACAATCTTTTAGCATAGTGGGCCAATATAAGCCTTGTCGAAACAATAACCATTTCACTTTTTGGCCTACTCGGTGTGCTCCACATTCCCCAGCGTGTGTGGTGGAAAGAGCCACATATGCTTCTATTTCATTTAAGCATTTCAAAAGTACACCTTCTGGTGTTTTCTTAAATAATTCATTTCCCATCAACACATAACCCAGCACTCTGTACTTTATCTTTCGTTCTGTCGAAGCTGTTGGATTTTGTAAATAATCCACTATAGGCTTTCTCCAATCTTGCTCTGTTAGATTGTCTATGAACGAAATTTCAAAATTTTCATGATCAGTGTATCCTAACTTTGTGGTCTTTAAATCTGATGGAAATAATTTGGTGGCAGTTACTCTTCCTTTAACTTCGATTGCCTGTTGTAGCCTCTCTTTCGAAACTTTATACCCAGAAGCAATTTGTGCCAAGTCGTTGGCTGCTTGATTTTCTAATCTGGGTATGTGTCGAATGCTAATTGCCTCGAAGTTTTTCAACAACCGTCTGGCTATTACGAAATACATAATAAGGTTTTCTTTTATGCATTTGTATTCTTTCGTAATTTGTTTTAGGACTAACTCTGAGTCTCCCATTATTTTGACTTGAGTTGCCCCCAATTCCAACAAGATTTCAAGGCCTACAATTAATGCTTCGTATTCAGCCTCATTATTCGAGCAATCCCCATCTATTTTGTACTTAAATGTTATTGGAATTTTATTTGGAGAAATAATAAGGACTCCGACTCCAACTCCATCTTTATAACTAGATCCATCGAAGTAAAGTTTCCATGGTTCGATCTCCAAATAATTTAGTGATCTTTCTTGTATAGAGTGGTCGACTATAAAGTCTGCAACCACTTGGCCTTTTATAGCCTTAAGAGGCATGAAAGTTAATGAATATTCAGTCAATACAAGTGCCCATTTGCCAACTCTACTATGCAAAATGGGTTTTGACAACATATACTTGAAAACGTCAAAATGAGACGAAACATAAACATTAACTGGCTTTATATATTGCTTAAGTTTTGTACATGAAAAATAAAGACATAAGCATAGTTTTTCAACTTCGTTATATCTAGTTTCTGCATCGTTTAAAACTCTACTGAGGTAGTAGATGGGCCTTTCGACACCATGTTCATCCTCCTGAGCCATCATACTCCCTAAAGTCTTATCAGACGCAGCTATGTACAGTCTCATACTTCTACTTCGACAAGGAGGCACCAGAATAGGTGGTTTAATGAGGTACTCTTTGATTTTGTCGAAGGCCTCTTGATATTCTTCCCTCCATTCAAACCCTCCTTTATTGAGTTGAAGTAAAGGCGAGAAGGCTTGCATTTTCCCACTAAGGTTAGATATAAATCTCCTTAGGAAATTTATCTTCCCAAGTAAGGATTGCAATTCCTTTTTGTTAGTTGGAGCTTTGGCTTGCAAGATGGCTTTGGTCTTGTTTTGGTTTATCTCAATGACTTTCTTGTAGACCACAAAACCTAAGAAATCTCCTACTTTTACACCAAAATCACACTTCAGAGGATTCATCTTCAGGCCGTGGTGTCTCATCCTCTCGAAGGATTGTCGAAGATGATCCATATGAGTCTTCCCTGAAACAGATTTGACAACGATATCATCAATATAAATTTGCATGAAGGTGTCAATAAAGTCATGGAAGATCGAATTCATGGCTCTTTGGTACGTTGCCCCTGCATTCTTTAGGCCAAAAGGCATCACTACCCATTCATAGGTGCCTAAAGCCCCAGGGCAACGAAAGGCTGTTTTCGACACATCTTCTTCAGCAATGAAGATTTGATTGTATCCAGAGTAGCCATCCAGCATACTCATGTATTCGAAACCAGCGGCAGAATCCACAAGCATTTCCGCCACTGGCATTGGATATTCATCTTTGGGTGTTGCAGCATTGAGATCTCTGAAATCGATGCACACCCTCAAGGTACCGTTTTTCTTAATAACAGGTACAATATTTGAAATCCATTCGACATACCTGGTTGTTCTAATGAACTTGCACCTCAGTAGCCTTTCGACCTCCGTTTTGATTTTTGATAAAATCTCTAGCGCAAACCGTCTTGGAGTCTGCTTAACGGGTTTCTTTCCAAGCTTTATCGGTAACTGCAGTTCGACCAATCCTCTGTCGAGACCAGGCATCTCGTCATAGTCCCACGTGAAGCAGTCCTTGAACTCTTTCAGTAATTTGATCATTTCGATCTTGAGTCCTGGATCCATTTTTGTGCTTATGTACGTGGGCCTGTTCTCAGGACCTTCGCCTAGGTTTACCTCTTTTAGAGGGTCTTGTGCCAACATTCTGATATTATTCGCCAGTGGGTCCTTTTCGAAACCAAGAGGTTCATCGTCATATATGGCGTCTAACCTCTAGTCTAGAGAGTCTTTTGTTCCCAAGTTGGGAGGCTCTGGGTCGAAATCTTTCCCAGTCCCAGTCTTCGAAAGGACTTGTTCATTGGCTTTGGAAGCCACATATTTAACTTCAGCCTCTAAGGCCGCTATCATTCTGTTTTCGGCCACATAAGCCAAAATCTTTTGGAGAGTTGATGACTCAGTCATCATCATCAAACTCGCTGCCCTAGCCTGTTGGCCGTATATCACTGACTCCTCCAAAGTTTATGTTGGATAAATCTTCTCTATCCCACTGAAAGCCATAATCGGAGTGTAGGTATAGAGAGAAAAATGCATTAGGAGTTGGAGTTAAATCAAACTCTAGTGGGTTACAAGGCTCTATGTGAGCCAAATTCCTGTCGAAATCATTCTTTCCGACACTGTTTATTTCACCCAGGTAGTAACTATGGTCTGCTTCAATGTTCTCCACAATGTCGTCGGGGCGCCACATTATGACCCTTTGGTGCATCGAAGATGACACTGCTCCAATGCCATGTATCCACTCTCGACCAAGGAGTAGATTGTAGTTGGGCTTTGCTGAAATAACCATGAACATGGTGGGTCAAAGGATTGAGCGCACTTTGAGGTCTAGTTGAATGACACCCATTGTGGTGCCAATGCCCCCTTCATAGTTGGATAAGACCATGTTGTGTGGCTTTATGTCAGCATCTCCTTTGCCTAACTTTTCCAGCATGAATTGTGGTATGATATTGATGGTTGCCCCACAATCAACCAAAATTTTGTTTATGGTTACCTCTCTAACCTTTGCTCTAATGAACAATGGTTTCATATGGTTCTTCATTGCCTCCGTTGGTGGTTCAAAAAAAGCGTTCTGTTCTTCCACGCATCCATTTTTCATTATATAGTAACATACTGGCTTGTGTCTAGCCAGTTCTTGTTCGACCATTAGGTCAGTCTCTTCGACTTCGACCTCACAATTATATTCTTTGGGCAGCACAGATATGACATTCACCATGATGTCTAAACTGTCACTAGAGTCGGAGTCGTCTTCATCATTCGACCCACACTCTTTCGCCTAGGGTACAAGATTTCTCTCCAGAGGATTCCTTTGTCTTTTTTGCACATTAGTGCTAACTTCTGGATGAGGTCCAACTTCCTCTTTCTCAGCTTTTCGCCGTCTTTGAAACCTTCTCCATTATGAACGAGACATAGGATTCTTTCCTTTATAGTTGCTCGACACATGGGTCATTTTGTTCGACGCAGAAGCATGGTATTCCTTTCTGTAATCGAGAGAGGAACCTCTTGGTACGTCTAATGTTTGCCATCTTTCTTCATTTGGCCGTTTCCTTCCCATGGTATTCAGCCAAGTATCAGTAGGCACATTAGTTGGAGGCCTGAAAGTTGGTGGCCTCCTTTCCTGATTCATGGGCCTTTGTTGATGTCCCCTTCTGGGGTCAAATCGAATTTTTGGACCCATTCTTTGTTGGGCATTGGTGCCCTGTTTTTCTTTTATAGCCCGCATCACTTGTATATGTTCAGCGGCTTTCTTATCAAAAATAGAGCTACACCTAGGGCATAGCATTACTTCTGATTTCTTCTTTTGGCACCTATGCAGGAAATCTGCCAAATTTTCATCTTCCTTTGGGAAGGCAGTTTTGTTCACCTCCTCTTGTCGAATGGCTTCTTCTGAAGCTTTGGTTCTAGAGACTTCGACCATGTTAACCTGCATGTTGCTTTTGCAAACCAGGTTCATCTTCTGCATTTTGGCTTCCAAGTCCTCTGTCGAACCCTTTGCAGCAGCCAAATAAGAACCTGTGGTGATTCTTTTGCTGGAGCTTTCAGCAACTCCTTTGATTTTGTTTGGGTCTTCAGTAACCCGTTTGGTCAGTTTCAGGCCACTAGTAGCCTTCTTGTTCGACGCTTGGCCAACTTCCTTTTTCGAATCCAGGCCTTCAGTGGCCTTTCTCACCCCTTCAATAGTTTTCCTGGAGATGTTCCCAGTGAAACTTCTGAAGATAGGTTTTGTGATGAAATCTTCAGACACTTCCACCATATGAATGCCAACTGGTTTGGCATAATGAGCCTCTGCTTGCAGCGGGTTTGTGTCGATTTTCATTGCTGGTTTATCAGCAAATTTCAGCCTTCCTTCCTTCAGTACATGTTGAACGAGATCCCTGAAAAGGAAACATTGTGAGGTTTTATGTCCCAAAAAATTATGGTATTTACAAAAACCTCTTTTCTTTCTTTGTTCTAAAGGAGGAAGTTTAGCCCCTGGGGGCACTATCATCTGTCCATCTTTAATTAATAGATCGAATATTTCATCACATTTAGATATGTCGAAGCTATAAGTTTTCTTAGGAAATTTATCACTGTTTTTCTCAGGTTCTATAGGGTTTTTCCCATTTGATGGCACCAATAATTTACAAGAATATGGTGGTCCTTGTTTTAACTCATCTAAATTAATTTCGCCTTCTTCGACGTCTATAGGGTCGCTGTATGCCTCTGGATCGTTATCATCCACTTCGACATAAGCTATCTTATCCCGTCGATGAATTTTGGCAGTTTTAGCCTTTTTAGCTTTAAGGCGTTCTACTTGTCGAACTCTATCAGCAAGTTGAGCCATATCTCTTAGGTATTGTGTATCTAATTTTTTCCTAATCGAATAATCCAGGCCTCCTGCTGCTATTTCAACTAGTTCATGCTCAGGCACTTGGGTAAAGCATCTGGCTTTGAGTAGTCGAAACCTATTTAAATACTCATCAATTGGCTCTGTGAACCTTCTCTTCACACTGGCCAATTCTTTTAGACTTATCTTGGTTTGACCCATGTATAATTGTTCATGGAACAATCTTTCTAATTGGTTCCAGTTGTGGATCGAATTGGCTAGGAGGGTAGTGAACCAAGTGAAATCATTTTTAGTTAAGGAACTCGGGAAATATTTGATTCTAAGGTTTTCATTGTTTGCTATCTCGCCAGCCTCTATCAAATACCTAGCCACATGTTCGACAGTCGACTCTGTCGTATCCCCTGAAAATTTAGTGAATTTTGGGACTTTTCCCCTAGGTGGTAAGTCTGTTTGCAGAATATACTCCGACAATGGGGATGTAAAGTTTGGTCTATGAAAACAAACATTCATCCCGTTTTGAAGCATGATTCTTTCGATCATAGCGGTTAAATTATTATCCGCCCCATAGTTCTGGTGTCGAACTTGTTGTATTAATTCGTCAGCGTTTTGGTTTCTATTAGCCAGAATAACGCCTTGATCGATTTCTCGATGGTTTCAAGGTATCTCTATTCTTGGTTCTGCTTCTACCCTTGGAACTTGGGGGTTTGGATTAATGGTCAAATCTCCTTCTATGATTACCCCTTGATTTAATCTTATTGGTACCCTTTGGGGTTGTCGAACAACTTGGGGTAGTTAAGCAACTTGGGGTACCCCAAAGAATTCAGCCATGCGCGTCATTTACGCTGTCATCTGCTGATTCGACTGTGTAGCAGTCTGAATGAGGGGATTTAGCACTGTACTTAGAGTTTGTGCTAACATTTGCACCATTTCATGATTACTTTCGTCCATTTGTTGCCTCAAAATTGCTGTCGAAGCATTTGTGAGACTTGGTATCATATGAGATGGTCCTCCCAAAAATTGGTTTCTACTGGCTCCAGATCCCTGTAATGGTGATGTTGCATTTACCAAAGGTTCTGAAAAGGTGGACGCAACATTCATAAGGCTATCCATTTCAGTAGTTGGCATGCCATATGGCTGTTCTCGACCCATCCAGGTTGTCGAAAAGTCTGGGGGTACTGTTAATCGAGATCCTGGGTTCATCCTTGGTGGGGGTGTTCCCAAAGGACCTCTTGGACCCGCGTACGAAAGTAAGGGTCCAGTTTGATTCATGGTTAACACTAGTATTGATCTAACAGAAGTTGGGATATTCCCTTCAACAGCAGTAGTAATCGTTGTTCCTGTAACTGGTGGAGGTATTTCCCCATGGTTTGGCTCGTTAGCCATACTACTCTCTTCGTTTTCCTTTCTAACAGTATATTGGTTGGTTACTCTACCACTTCTTAATAACATGCAATGTTATAACTGTACAGGAAAAACACAATAACATAGAAAATTAGCAACGTCCCACCAGGTGTGCCAATTTGTTTACCGTTGTTTTTGGTAAACCACCACTGATCTCCAAAAAGGTAAGGTTTTTGGTTTACTTACGGGATCGACCAAACTAATCCCAGAACATATGCTAATCTTTATGTAAAATGCGTAAGAAGGAAGAATGCACGTTCGACCCAGAGAAAGGATGTTTGAGATTGTTGAAAAGTAAGCAAAAGCATAAAAATACAGGTAAAAGAAGTAAAAGGATAACTTTGCAGGATAATGGTAAAGTAATGTAAAGAGACTTTCATTAAGTAAAGAAGGTGTTTCTAACGTGCATTGCTCAGCTTTTATCATTTCTCACGCAGTAGTTACTTGGATAATATTTGATAGATTTAGTACAATAGGTTGAACACCTTTAAAAATTACACAAGCTTCTTAATTTATACTAAAAGTAGGTAACTGTCGAGGGGACATTCTGCGCTAAGATGAAGACAAGTGTCTTCTGCATGCCTCTCGACCCATAGCTTTTTGCCACGTTACCTTCCCTTAGACGCTGATGAAAACCACCTTTCCCTCCAATAATTCAAATTTCAAATGGTCTTCGTCCCATGTGCTAAGGCGTGAACACTTTCCTTCAGTCGAACAACCTAAATCTGCTTCAGTCGAATGAACCCTTGGTCGAAGACTCTTATCATAACTTAGATCCTTTTTCCTGAGTTATCTCATGTGTCGAATCATACCTCCTGGTTTAGTTCATTCCAGTTGTTTGATCCAAAAGACCAAATACAGTAAGTGTCGAATTTGGGAGCCAACAGTATCTCAAAGGAACTTTCGATTATGGCATTTTGTTTCCTGCAGTTGATAAAGGAAAAGAATGCAAGTTAGTGGGATACACTGATTCGAGTTGGTGTAGTGATGCTGAAGATCGAAAGTCAACAGCAGGATATGCGTTTATGCTAGGTGGTGCACTAGTTGCTTGAAATTCAAGAAAGGAACCAGTAGTGGCATTATCATCATGCGAAGCAGAATACATTGCTGCTTCTCTTTGTGCATGTCAAGCAACTTGGATGGTGAACTTGGTCGAAGAGATAACATGGAAAAATTATGGAGCAATTACCATGAAGATAGACAGCATGTCAGCTATTAATCTGGCGAAGAACCCAATAACACATGGTCGAAGTAAGCACATCGAAATGAGGTTCCATTATCTTCGAGAGCAAGTAGTAGATGGGAAGATGAATTTGGAACACTGCAGAACTGAGAATCAGATTGCAGACATCATGACGAAGGGAGTGCAAGTCGAAGTATTCAGAAAGCTAAGAGCCATGATGAACATAGATAGTTTAGACACAATGAATTAGGTGGTGTATTAAATTATAATCCAACGTGTCGAAAAGATTTGATTTGTTTTAGATTTAAATAGATTTGATTTAAGTCTAGAATAAATTAGATTTGATTTAGTAACAAAAAGATATTTTGGGCTTTGGGCTTTGGGTGTAAGCTCAGCTATAAATAGAGGGAGTAACCCATATTTTTGTAAGTAAGTCAAGCAAGTTATTCACAGTATTTTGCAGTTGCAAAGTGAATAAGAAAGTTTTCACAGTTTGTGAGCAGGGAGAAACTCTGCAGAAATTATTTGTCTTGTCTTCTTTTCTTTATTTTTTCTCATAACAAATTGTCATTGTAGTAGAAATTTATCATAGACTTTTGGTGGATTTCCAACAAGTATGTGGTGTGTCCCTCACAAAAGTGTGTTACTTCTAAAAGAAATGTCTCAAAATGTAAAAATGTTGCTAATGTTGACCTCCTGAATTGCCTCAACAAATGATATCATAAGTCTTTAGTTTCGAGTGAATAACCCGTTAAAAGTATTAATTATGGTATAAGTGTATTTTGGATAAAAGAGCAACCACTTGAAAGAGTGTATTATGGATAGAATTATATTTGAGAGAGTGTTAAGAATAACAAATATGAGTAGTGTGAAAAAATCCTAAATTTAAATATTTATAAATAAGAAAACTCATATATTTATCACCTTAGAAATTTAAATAAGTATTTAATGTGTCTCTCGTAAAAAAAAAGGGTTGATCTTAAAAAATATCCAAAAATGTAAAAATATTCTTTGTGTTAGACCCCTCAAATTTGTGTCACAAAATTAAGTTAAAGAAAGCCTAGTATAACTCTACTATTTATTTTAGAAAGATTGATCTTTGGCATGGCATGGTTCCACGTTCAATCCATTTTGTATGATTCAGCGTTCATTCCATTTTGTCGACGGGGCAGCATGACTCGTGGTGAGTGTGTTATGACTCAGCCAAACCTGACCCACTCTATTGAAAGCTTAGTTGCTTGAAACCTTTTAATGGTATGGTAAATCCCACGCCACGCCACATTCAAACTTTCCTATATAAGTTGTTTTCAGCTAAATAACTTTATTCCATGAAAAAAAAATTAAG
This sequence comes from Vicia faba, assembly GCA_948472305.1. NCBI lineage: Eukaryota > Viridiplantae > Streptophyta > Magnoliopsida > Fabales > Fabaceae > Vicia > Vicia faba. Next base: position 1,265,925,022 of record OX451736.1, on the reverse strand, counting down.
TTTACACAATAACTTATATAAATGACTTTTTTAGTATAAGTTGTTTTAAGATATACTTTCGTAATAAATTATAAATAAATTTAACTTTTTTTTTATATTTGATAATTATTGTATTTGATAATTATTGTATATAATTATATATAATCATATATATTAATTGTTAAATATATTAAAAAAAATATTTATAATTCATTATTGAAAAAGTACTAATGTATGCTCAAGTAATCAATGTTTATTTGATACTAATAAACTCCGGTAATTGATTATTGTTTGAGAGTCATACTTTTTGTTAACGATGATTCGTGATTGTAAGATCAAAAGTTGATTATTACCCTTTCAAACAATTTGAAGCACGCCCACATGAAAACATCCATGGGCCATGTTCGACTTTTGAATTAAACATAAGATTTCAGCCTTTTAATTAAATACAATGGCCACTAATAACACCGCCCCGTGACGACGATCTTGTCTGTTGTTTTCGAATCCTTGTGGGTCATTCGTCCTCTCTAACCACCAATAAGGTCTTTCCCTAATAATTCAATTCAAAACATCATTTTCAAATCAATAAAAAAATCCATAAAACTCATGTGTCAAAAGCCAATCACACCCAGAAAATGACCTTTTCGTATAAATAAATAAATTTTACAAGAGGAATTGGATGAGACAATGGATATCTTATAAAAGTTTAAGTACAAATTCAATTCTAAACACACATTAGTCTTAAATTAATTGAGAAATTTTTATTACTACATACTTACAAGATTAATCTATACCATTAGCAACAGAAAATTACCTAATTTCCTTTAAAAGGAACTAAGTTTACCAACTTATTTATCGCGAAAACAACCCATAAGTTCTACCTGAAATCCTAAACATCTCACACTCTCACCAACACACAAACCACACACTTCACTAACAACTAAAGAAACACTTTTTTTCACATGGATGATCACATAAACACGACGCCTAACGTTATTGGACTTTGTCTCCTCCCACAAGAACTCATCCAAAACATCTTCCTTTCACTCGTTTTACCGGAGATAGTTCGTTTGAAACTCCTCAACAAATCCTTCTCAACCTTAATCTCTGATCACAGTTTCGTTCGTCAGTGCAACTCACTTTCAAACTCCACCACATGGCTCTTTGTCTACAAGAAACGCTGGCTCCGCGACGCTGTGCTTCACGCTTTCACCGACCGGAACTCCGATCGTTGGTTCCGGATCCCCATAGCAGAGCTTCTCAAACCTGTAGACTTTCACTGTGAGGATCTTTACTTTCTTGCTGCTTCCGCTAACGTTTTTCTCTTCGCTTCCAACAACGCTCGTGAGGTTGTCGCCGTTAATTTAATCTCCGTCACCGTCAAGAAGATCCCTCCTTCTCCGTTGGGTCCACGTGGCACTTCCTCGTGGAGGAGATCCGGGATGAAGCTTGTAACCGATTCATCCGGGTCGGGTCATTTTCGGTTCATGTTTGCGGAATTTGTCGGGAACCGACCTGTTTTGTTTGTGTACGACTCGGTGAGTGACACGTGGAAGTCAACGGAGGCTCAAGAAAAAGAGAACGATGAGGTTTTGCCACGTCGTGGGGTGCACGTGTTTCTTAGTGTGGTTCATGGACCCAGAGAGAGCGTTTTGGTTGATTCAAGTTCTGATTGTGACACGGTTGTTGTTCTACGGCCACGATTTAATGATGCTGAAGGATTAACCGTTGGATTCAACTGGGGGAACGTGATTGATAGATTACACGTGTACGGTGATGGATACATGATGATAGTAAAATCAGAAGGGGAAAATGGGGGGAATAAGAGGAGAGTGTTGAAAGGTGTGGAATTGTGGGGAGTGAGTTTGGATGGAAGGAAATGGGAGTTTGTTTCAGCGGTACCTGGTGAAGTGATGGGAGTGATTGAGAAGCCTTATGGAGTAATGATGGGTTGTTTAGAAGAGAAAAATGGAATTATTAGGGTTGCTTTGGTGTCTAATTCTGATGGTTTTTGGGACATGTTGTGGCTTTCTTTTGACACCAAATGGAAACGTTGGAATTGGATGCCTCTACCTGATTGCAAAATGAAAGGCTGGAACATGGCTGGAATAAGCTTCTCCTCTGGACTTACTTTGCAATGATCCAACATTCTCTTGTGTTTAGAGTATTTGGTAAGTAAAAAAATCACAAGATAATATGTAAATATAATCGTAATAAATGTGTTATTATATAAATGACCACATGTAGCGCCTTATATAGGATCGCTATTATCTTTTATACCTTAATAAAACTATAATAAAAGCAACGCGCATAGCCATTTATTTATTTATTTTTAGCAATTTTTAATATACTAAGTCAATAGAAATGAAGGTGCTCAAGTAACATATTACTATATACTCAAACTAAATGCAACATATTACTATTTTTCAATAAAATTGATCCCTTGGTAATGGAGCAAGAATATCAGATGAAGTGCTACATATTTGAATCCCTGAAATTCTATTTATAACCTTTAAAATTACTTGACTAAAAAAAATGCTAAAAAAAAAAATTAAAAGATAATAATATTAAAAAGAAGATTGATACACAAAAAGTTGGACACATTAAACCCATTCAAAAGTATCTAAATTTATAATGTGACAAATCAAACCTATTATGAACAAGGTCACTTCTAATATCTAATGGTAAAACATCGAAGAGAGTCAAGACGTAGATGTGCAGCTTCAATTAACTAAAAAATTCGCACAACTATTACTTTCTTTACAAATGTGAGAAATAGTAAAATATAGATTTAAAATAATTTTAATACAAGCAAACCATCTATTTTTAAGTTGTCACACGATTAGTTCCAGCTTAATGAAGAAAAAGCCTTTACCACAACATAGGAGTCAGATTCCATTCAAAGATTATTCTAACCTATGGAATGCGTTATCTTAATACTTCGAAAGACTCCATAAAATTCAGCCAACAATGTGTTAGAATTTATTTAGATTTAATTAGATATTAATTTATATTTAGAAGTATCTTTTAGATTGTTTATACATGTGTTAGAAGATATAAATCTTAGATCGTTTTATATCTTTGTAGAAAATATATTTTAGATTTAATTTGTGTGTATAAATAGCCTAGTGGAGTAGGTTATTGTAATTCATTGTAAATCCTTATTTTTGAAGCTATCAGTAAATATTCCTTTTGTTTTTTATCTTTCTTGTGCTCCAACAATTGGTATCAGAGATCCGGTTCGAAAACCACGGGAAAAGAAGTATTATGATTAAGAATTACAATATTCTGATTCTGGGAGTATTGATTTGAGAAATTCTACGTAAATTGCATAAGGTAGAAGATGAACGGAAACGGTGGCGATATTCATTTCAAGCTTCCAGTATTTGATGGCAAAAACTGGAATCGTTGGAAGATCCAGATGCGCGTGTTATTTGCTCTCAAGATGTGTTAGAACTTGTTACTGATGGCTATAATCTGTTAGAAGCATATGCAACAGAGGACTAGAAGATAGCACAGAAGGCGCTGAGGAAGAAAGATCAGAAAGCGTTGTTCTACATCCATCAATGTGTGGATGTGAATGTGTTTGAGAAGATTGTTGATTCTGAAACAGCAAAGACTGCGTGGGACACACTGGTCAGATGTTACGGTGGTGACGCATCAGTGAAGAAGGTGAAGTTTCAGTCTCTCAGAAAGCAATATGAGAATCTCAACATGAATGACAACGAGAAGGTTTCTGAATACATCTCTAGAGTGATTCTGGTCACTAATGAGATGAAAGCTTGAGGAGAAACTCTGTCTGAACAAGTAATTATTGAGAAGATCTTGAGATCTTTAACTTCTCAGTTTGATTACATTGTTGTAGCAATTGAACATTCCAAAGATCTGAGCATCATGAGAGTTGAAGAGCTGCAAAGTAGTCTAGAGACGCATAAGTTGCGTATGACTACAAGAACTTCTGAGAGGGAAGTAGAGCAGTAGGCTCTGAAGGTAACTTCTGGTAAGAAGCATCAGAAGCTGACTTGGTCAGTAGCCATGAAGAAAACTAATGGTGGTCAAAAGTCAGAAGCTTCAAATTCTGATAGGCAGAAGAATGTCCAGAAGGGAAAGGAGAAGTCTGACAAGAAGAATGTTCAGTGTTACTGTTGCAAGAACTTTGGTCACTATGCTAGAGATTGCTGGTCCAACAAAGAAAGGAAGTCAGAAGAAGTAAATGTAGCCAGAGGAGATTCAGATGATGAACATGTGCTATTTTGGCTTATGAATCTGATGAGGAACCAGTGAAATTGTCATTTTCTGATTCTGAAGAGGAAGAAGAAAAGTATGACTCTGAATATTCTGATTCTGAAGGAGTGATTTTGTATGAGTCAGAATCAGAATATGACTGAGTTAGAATCAGATGACGACTTTAAAGATTTTGAAGATGAGTCAGAATTTGAGGTTTCTGAAGACGAGTTAGAGTCAGAAGATGACTCTGAAGCTGAAGACAAGTCAGAATCCGAAGGTGATTCTGAGTCTGAAGAAGATTCTGCTTCTGAAGAAGAGTCAGAAGATGATGACTCTGGAAACTCTGAAGGTGAGTCAGATGGTGAATCTGATTCTGATCTAGATTTTGATGATGATCCAGAATTTGGTGGTGATCATGCTTCTAGAAGGGAACACTCTAAAGATGATCATGTTTTTGGTAGAAATCACGATTCTGAAAGTGGAACTTCTGAAGGAGTAGCTTCTGAAGGAAATTCAACCTTTGACAATGATCATGATTCTGAAAGTGGAACTTCTGAAGGCAGAGCTTCTGAAAGTGATCCAATTTTTGAAGATGATATTTCTTAAGGTAGTGGTTCTGAACGATGTCCATAAGCTAACAAAGGTAGAACTTATGGTGGTAGTCAAACCTCTGAAGAAAGTCCAGAAGGAGATATTGTTCCAGAATCAGAAGGTGATTCTGAACAAGTTCAGAGGCCACACCGAGTCAGAAATATATCAAGAAGATTTGCAGAGTTTGATATGTTGCAAGACACTGAAGTGGACTCTGAAGGAGAATTTATTCAGTGTAAAATGTTAGTAGACTCTGAACCCGTAAGTACGAAAGAGGCTCTTAAGCAGCAAGTTTGGTTGCAGACCTTGAAAGAAGAACTTGATGTTATAGAGAGAAACAAGACTTGGAAACTGACAGAACTTCCAAAAGGCAAGAAAGCCATCAGCGTCAGATGGGTTTTAAAGAAGAAGCTAAATCCAGATGGATCAATTGACAAACACAAAGCGATATTAGTAGCAAGAGGCTTTCTACAGAAGTCTGGGCTGGATTACTTTGAAGTGTTTGCACCCGTGGCGAGACATGAAACAATCAGACTAGTGATTGCAATAACTCCTAACAAGAATTGGCCTCTGATGCATTTAGATGTAAAATCTGTATTTCTAAATGGTCCCTTACAAGAAGAGGTGTATGTATCACAACCTCCTGGATTTGAGAAAAAAAATCAGGAAGGGATGGTGTTCAAATTACACAAAGCTTTGTATGGATTGAAGCAAGCACCCAAAGCTTGAAATTTGAAAATTGATTCGTTTTTTAAGGAACAGGGGTTTCAGAAATGTGAGATGGATTATGGTGTTTATGTTCAGCACACTTCAGAAGGTAATATGATTCTGGTCTATTTGTATGTTGATGACATATTAATCACAAGAAGTTCTGAACAAGAGATAGTTGAGTTCAAGAAAGTTCTGATGAATGCATTTGAGATGACAGATCTTGGAAAAATGAGTTTCTTTCTAGGGATGAAATTTATGTACTATGAGAAAGGAATCATTTTACATCAAATGAAGTATGAACTAGAGCTTCTGAAGAGATTTGAGCGAGAAAATTACAAGGTTGCTATCACACATGCTGACACGAATCAGAAGTTGGATTCTGATTCTGATGGAGAGGATGTGAATGCTATAACCTTCAAACAGATGGTTGGTTCTCTAAGGTATTTGTGTAATACCAGACCTGATATTTGCTATGTAGTTGGAATGGTTAGCAGATTTATGAGCAAACCAAAGTGGTCTCATTACCAAGCTGCAGTCAGGATTCTGAGGTTTGTGAAGGGAACTCTGAAATATGGAGTGTTATTTCCGTCTGGAAGAAAGATCGAATCAGAACTTCTGAGTTATTCTGATTCTGATTGGTACAGAGATATAGTTGACAGAAGAAGTACTTCTGGGTTCTTATTCAAATTTCTAGGAGGTCCTATTTCTTGGTGTTTCAAGAAGCAACCTGTTGTTGCTCTGTCAACTTGTGAAGCTGAATATATTGCAGGTGCTCTGACTGCATGTCAAGTTGTGTGAATTCTGAACTTGCTGAAAGATCTGAAGATTGAGGTAAATAAACCTCTAAAGCTGATGATTGATAACAAGTCTGCAATCAATCTTGTCAAGAATTCAGTGTTGCATGGGAAAGGCAAGCATATTGAGACCAAGTATTATTTTTTGAGGAATCAAGTTCAGAATGGAATAATAGAGGTTGTGCACTGTAGCACCCAGAAGCAGCTGGCAGATATTCTGACAAAGGCTATCAAAACTGATCAATTTCTTGGATTAAGGGATGAAATTGGCGTTGTCAGTTTTGGGTAAATATAAATTAAGGGATGATGTTAGAATTTATTTAGATTTAATTAGATATTAATTTATATTTAGAAATATCTTTTAGATTGTTTATATCTTTGTTAGAAGATATAAATCTTAGATCTTCTTATATCTTTGTAGAAGATATATTTTAGATTTAATTTGTGTGTATAAATAGCCTAGTGGAGTAGGTTATTGTAATTCATTATAAATCCTTATTTTTTAAGCTATTAGTAAATATTCATTTTGTCTTTTATCATTCTTGTGCTCCAACACAACGCGTTCTTTTAAGAAATAGGTTCAACAAAACTCGACACAAACTCTCTGGTGTTTGAACGAAACATACCACTATAACCCGCAGAATCAGAGGCAAGAGATCCATCCACATTCGCTTTCAACCAAAAACGAGGAGGGGGAACCCATAAAATTTCTTTGATAAGAGGCACCTTTGACGGGTGAATAATGACTTGAAAAGCTTTTAACACTTCAAAATCATACATATAGTTCTTGAAAGTGAGCAAGGATCTCGAACAAGAGAGGTGGACCTTGGCACTAATGACATCCCGAATGGAAAATTGATTAGGCAAACCATTAAAACACCTGACCAAGTTTCTAGCATTCCAAATACCATTAAGCAAAAAAAAAAGTAGTAACTTTTACCATAACATAGGAGTCAGTTTCCATCTAAAGATTATTCCAACTTTTAAAATGCATTATCTCAATACTTCAAAAGACCCCACAAAATTTATCCAACAATGCGTTCTTCCAAGAAACAGGTTCAGCAAAACCCAGCACAAACAAACTGTCTAGTGTTTGAATGAAACAGGCCACTATAATCCGCAGAATCAGAGACAAGAGATCCATCCATAGTCGCTTTCAACCAAGAACAAGGAGGGGGAACCAAGAAAATTTATTTGATAAGAGGCACCTTTGGCGGGTGAATGATGTCTTGAAAAGCTTTTAACACTGAAATCATGCATATCATTCTTGAAGGTGCACAAGGATCTCGAACAAGAGAGGTGGACCTTGACACTAATGACATCCCGAATGGAAAATTGATTAGGGAGACCATTAAATATCTGATCAAGTTTTTAGCATTCCAAATACCATTAAGCATAAAAAAGGTAGCAACTTTAATAGTAAGACCAGCTTGTGGAGATTTAGCATTAGAAGATATTTCCAAAAATTCCAACAAAGAAGCAAGCAAATTCCACAACTTTACCGCAAAAGTACAGTGGAAAAAAATGATCTGAAGTTTTAGGGTAATTTTTACAAAGATAGCACATAGATATCATCAAAAAGCCCCGCATCTGCAGCAGATCATCAGTAGGAATTTACTTATGCAAAATTCTCCAAGCAAGCATCGAATTTGATGGAAGAATATCATTACTCCAAATGACGGATGCCCAAGGAGGCTTCAGTTGAAATTTGTGCTTAAACTCGTAAGCATCTTTAAGAGTTAAATTACCATTAGAAGTTTTAGACCAACATAGTTTGTCTTCTGCCAAATCTGAAGGAAAACAACCTACTAGTCTAGATTCTAGGAACGGAAAAAAAATCATGCCAAGCATTAGGGAAAACCCAGGCCAAATTTAGAGCATAGGTTGAGACTTTTTCCTCCAAGTTAATGTTGATATGCACAAGAAATTGCAAAGAAATCCCATTTATCAAAGGGGACCCACACAAAGAGTCTCTCCAAAAATTTATCATTTTACACTCTGTATGCCAATTAATTCTTGATTTTTCTTTCCAGAAGTCATCCTCTTTAGATAACACCTTCTCAAGATCCAACTGCGTTTTTTTCTCCCGAGCAATGAAAACCTATGTGACCCCCACTTTCTGAATCAATTTATGAATTTTATCTAAATTATTAGTGCCATAATAACATGCTTGTGAACATCTCCAAAAGTGTTTTTATTCCAATCCCGGAGATTCGCTTTTAGCACTTGAAGCTTCTTGTTAAGAATAAACATAGGACACTCCAAAAAGTGAGTATTCCAAGTATTCTTAACCAACCTGTAACAAGAATCACCCGCAACCCACATTTTGAAAAATTTGAACTGAAAAACCATTCTCACCTTATTGAAGTTGAAAGTGAATAAAAGAGGAAAGTGGTTTGACTTTAATCTAGGAAAGTAGAAACCATCCAGTTAACACAACTAAAGATCTAGAGATTGTTGCAAATAACTTTGTCCAGTCTTCTTTCTACTAAATCTGAGCCACCTCTACCATTCTACCAAGTAAAATAAGCTCCAGAAGTATCCAAATCCACCAGATTATTGTCATACTCTAATTTTGACCCCTAAGATTCAATCTATTAATTATTTTCATTTCATCAAGATCACAAGTATGGTATCCTCCTAACCTCTGTGTTTGTCTTGTGAGAGAGATCATCAAGGACCCTTGTGTTTCTTTTTTCTTTTATGCTTTTATTCTTTACTAATCCTTATTCAAAATACAAAAATGTGTCTTGCTTTGTTTTCTTTTTGTGCAAGGTAGAATTTTCCAATCAAAGGATCAAGTGTGGTTGCTAAATTAGGATTTTGGTTCTTAAGCTCAAGGTTTGGTCAATAGATGGTCCATCAAAGCTTATTCTTCAAAGCATGACCTATAATCTTAGGCTCATTTAATCTCAAGCTACATTCAACATTGTTTGATCAAGAGAAGTTCAAGTTTGATGCATGATTTTCAAGTTGATTCAAGTATGGTTCATGTTTTTATTTTCATGTCATCTTCATCAATTTATCAAGAAAATATCAAGTCTCTTAAATGCCCAATCAAGCTTCCTTCATGTGATCTTCAAATGATCAACATTGAGCCTTTGGATGCAAGAAAATTCCATAAAAGTCAAGTTAGAACATGGTTGGTTGACCTAAAATTCAAGTATGGCTTGTCATTTGGTCCAAAGAGCATAACTTCTTCATTTAGCAACATATTTTAGACCTTCTTTGAGTACAATGTCCCTTTTGATGTCCTCTACAACTTTTCTTCAGAAGCCAAATGTCAATTGTGCTCCTAAGTCCATCAAATTTTGAAATTTCCCAAAGCCCGCATTATGGACAAAGTGAGTTCATGACATGTTTGACCTAATGTCAGGCCTGGAATATTAGGTCATTATCTCAACTTTTCAAGCATGAAATTTTCAACTCAAGCATCCTTTTGACTTAGTTCTTTTTTAATTGGATTGTACTCCATGAGAGGATCATTTCTCCTAAAAAAACATCTCAAAATGAACAAATGGATTCTATTTGGCCTAAGCTTGAACATGGTGACAAGACTCTGCATTTTGGTATGTGAGTTGTAATTAGAAATGTTGAAAAACTCAACTTGGGACCACCCAAACCATATGCAAACTTGTACCTTATTGCAAGACGTGTCTCACATAACACAAAACGAATTAAAATTGATCAAAAGCTCACGCATTTGGTGTTTCATTTCACACAGATTGCATCTAGATTTTTCTTAACTGGGTTCACACGTTTGGGATCTCATTTGGCACGTACCATGACCTTATTCCCTTTCTTATAAATAGAGCCTCATTTTTCCTTCATTTGCAAGATTGGAAAGCCACATAACCTTTGCCATTTTCACTATGAACAAGCTTAAAAACTAGAAACCCTAGCTTCGTTTTAGCTTGATTTAACTCCAAACCTCTGCTCAGAATCCTTCATCGGCATCACCTGAAGCTACTTGAAGCATTACAAAAGTTTAACACCTTCTGCAACCTTCGACCCGATCTCACCATTTTCAGACCTTCGAAGATTCTTTGAACAAGTAGATACGAGTAAAATCTTAGCACAAACAAGTTATCACTCTCTTCGTCTTGATATTCTGATGTTAAGCTTTCACTTACCTTTAATATATCTTGTTTATTGGTCATTTAATTTAACTTTGAAGGATCTAGGTTTTCTGCGTTTTCTACAAAATTCTCTCTGCTCCGAGTGAATCAATTGCTCTTATGAAAAGAGACATGAACGATGAATGAAGTAGAAGCTTGCACGTTTAATGTTTGAGCTTAAAACATTAAGTTCATATACCTGCAAAACCATAGTTCCAAGGTTGAAGACAAATACATGTACACGTTTTGGTACCAAATTCAAATATTCTGGACAATCAGAGAGCGACACATAGCTAGATTGTTGGAAACATTTTATTTCTTTTCTATTTTAATTTCTTTTTCTTTCTAAAATTATTCTAAATAGCTCCTTTATTATTTTTTACACCAATTTTTTTCATAAAAAAAAATATTTCCTATCACATATGCTTTTTTATTCTTCAGAATTTTAAAATGATTTTTAGGATTTTCTCTATTTTTCTCTTTGTTTTCATTTTAATTTTCTTCTAACAGTTAATTTTCAATCATTTTTTAGTTCCACTTTTGAGATCATGATCCTTGGAATTTTTTCCACTTTCTCAAATTTTTATGGCTTTTTATTTGAAGTTTTAATGCATCTTTTGAATTTTCTCTTTAATTTTCATTATTAAACCAGTTAAAAACATTTTAAATTATTTTTAATATTAATTTTTCTTGTTTTTAATGATTAATGGTTATGACTTTTGGTTGACTTGGTCAATTTTGATTTAATGAAGTTTCATCTGGTTCAATTGGACTTTAAATTAGTGCTTGATGAACTTTCTTCATTTCAAACCTATCATTAAGTGATTGTTTGATCATTTTTGGTACTTTGGATTGATGATAAGTTTGTCTTAAGGTATCATAAAGAAGATCGATTAAAGTAATGATCAAATCCCCTTGTCTTATTGCTTGATAAATTCTCCATCTCTTTCTTCTTTTTCTTCTTAATTTTGTTTTGACTTGTGTTACATGTTTTAGGAGAATGGCTTTGTGTCATTTCTATAATATGTATGACACATAAATTTCTATTGATCGGTCTCACAAATATGGGACTTATACATAAGTCCAGTTACGATTGCTTAACATAGCGCTAAATTGTCCCGAATTGGTTGATTAACTTCTAACACTAACATTAACTTCATTATTTGTGCTAAATTTAGTTTTCCACACTTTTACATTAATGCAATTTACTTTATGCCATTTATATTTCTTGTAATTTATTATTCAATTCATTTATATTCATGTCATCTTTATTTTTTGCTTTATCTTTTGCTCTTATTTTGTTTGCTTACCTCAAAAGGCCAAAAATATTAATAAATACAAAAACCTTTAAATTTTTAATCTTGATCATTGGACTTGATGGTATTATCCTATGATTGGAGTTTGGACTATTGGAATTAGATCTAGGGTTCTCTTCCTATTCTTTGGATGTTTGTATTAGAGACTTTGGAATTCATCTGCACCATTGATCATCAAACTCAACTTGACATTGAACTTTGGTTATTTTCATCTGGATCATTAGGTCTTCATCCATGCTTGCTTGTTTGTGGCTTAATCCAAAGGAAAAGAAATGCTAGTTTGACTAATGTCAAATGCTTGTTTCATTCTGGTCAGTTTACTTGCATACACAAAGGCTTCTTCTTGGGGTACCTTACAATGAGATCATTTATTTCTTGTGCTCTACTTTAGGCCTTAGGATATCCTCTTCATCTCCTCACATTCTTAAATTTTCAAAATCTTTCATCTTTTTCAAAACCTTCTTGTTTCAAACTTAAAACCACTTTCAAAACAAACCTTGACTTTGTCAAGTGATTTTCAAAACTTTTCTCAATAAACTCTAAAACACTTAAGCATATCAAAACTCTTTAAAAAAACTCTAAAAAATATAAACATCATCAAATCAATGTTGTGCTCTTGCACTTCTTTTTCTTTTCAAACTTTTTGGAAAGATTAGACATAAGTCATCTTCTTGTAGTGATGTGAACCTCATGTTCACTTAGTATGTTTGAGAGCTTGATTCACATTTTCGACTTGAATGTTGAGATATGCTTGTTGATTATATTCAAGCTGTGATACGGTGGCAGAACCGACTGTTTAATACTGGTTTTGCATTTTTTATTCGCAAATGTTGCGGTAAGCAAGAGTCGCCACCGCCTTTTCTTTTATCCAACAAAAGAAATGGTGAAAAGAACATAAAAAGATATTTTTCGAGATTTTTTGAGTAAGGGGAGTAGATTATGGAAAGGGAAGGTGTTAGCACCCTTTCCATCCGTGGTTTTCCACGGGATCTTAGGTACTTGCTCATTTTTGAAAATTGTTTGTGTTTGTGTGCTTTGAAAGATTTTTGTTTGCTTTATGGTAACTCTTGTACCAGTCCTCAAGAGTGTGATAAAGTATTTTTGAAAATAGTTTTTGAAAAGTGTGTAAGTGTGAAAAAGTTCAGGTTTGAGCAAGCATCTAACAGTTATCTACCTACTCGAAAAAAAAGTTGTTCTTTTCCTCCTTTCCTTTAGATATTACTTATCCTACTATCAGTGAGTAGGTAGCCCAATCGTCAGATGTTGAGAGACTATCAAAAGGGACGTTATGGTCATTGAAGGCAACATGTAAGGACATCTTAGCATTCGAAGGGATTGTCATCATATAGGCAACATCGAGGGACAAGATCATTTTTCTCGTAGGCAACTCAAGGGACATTAAGGGACCATGATCTTTATGATGACTTTAGAATTGAGAGTCTTTGCTAAGATATCCCTACGCTCGAGGGACATGACCATTTCCAAAGGCAACCAAGTGGGGAATATCCTAAGGATGCAAGTGTGAGAAGTGTGTTTTTTCAGTTATATTATCTTGAGGTTAGTGATCTAACGATTAATTGACTTTATCTTGTCATGCACGCCTAAGTTACAAACAATTATATACAAGCATATAAGAAATGTAAAAGCGAGAAATAAAGTCCTACAGCTATTACAGGGCTTCAGGGAGGGGGATATTTACATTCCAAACTAAATGGGGAAAAGCAAATAAAGCAATAAAGTAAATTTCTATTAACTATTACATCTCGTATAACAGTTACAATAATATAAACAATGCGAAAGGAAATAAACGCGCGAAAAGTTGAAAGTACGTTTGAAAACATAAAAGAAAATCTTTTTGTTTGTTGTTTTTTATTTATTTAAGAAAATAATTAAATTAATATGTCCTAAAATTACTTAGAAAGATAAAATTTAATTAAGAAAAATAAATACTAAATGGAAGAATTAATCTAGGTTATAAAAGAAAAAAAACTAATCCTAATATGTTTTTTTGTATTTTTATTATGAAAAGAAAATGATTAAAACATAAGTTAAATCCTAAAATCTAACTTATTTTTAAATTAAAGAAAAAATTAAAGTTGAATTAATAATCAATTTTGAAAATTAGTTTAATTAAAAAAGAAGCTAATCTAGTATTTTTGTGATTTTTTTATATTATTTATTAAATTAAATAAAGAAAATAAAAGAACTTAAAACAAAACAAAAAGAAATGCTAAATGGGCCTAGGGGTTATTTAGTAGAACAAGGGGTGTTAAGTTGAATTTGCGTTAGGCCCAGGATGTGAAGGCTCAAACCAGCACTTGATTCTGTGTGGGCATGTCTGGAGAGTCCATGATGGAGGCTACTTGTTAGAGGCACTGGATCCAGGTTGAGTATGATCTGATGGTGCTAATGGTAGGGTGCATGGGGAACCCCTGGCTAATGCATGCACCAAATATGTATTTGATAATTGTTAGAAAAACAAAACATCAGACCTGGGTATCAAACCCAGGTCCTTTCCAATGCACGCGTCTCCCCTTACCAACTGAGCTGCCAATTCATTCGTTACATAAAATAGAATAATAAGGTAATATAAGAAAAATTGCCAGAAATATTATAATAAAAAGAATGCGCGCTATATTTGAACTAGCCAATGGGACAATGCCATGCTTCGTCTTCTTCGTCCATCCGTCGTCTTAAATAAGGGGATCTATAGTGACAATTTTGGTCTGGCACTGTAGCACATGCAATCTGTAAAACTCACAATATGCAACGAAAATGAATTTTGAGACCATGGGTTGATTGCTCTCAACCTCCTGAGCAAGATGGTGTCCTTAGCTTGGGCTAATTTTGGCCATTGCGAAAAACCCCAATTCTAGAGTTCAAACCCTAGAAATGGTAAACCACAATACATGCATCAAAACTGCCATCTAACTATGCAGAAAGCATGCAAACACTCCAATAATCAGTAATGTATGATCAAAATGTGTTTATATTGCGTAATTCGAGAAAAATGAATTTGAGAAAAGAAGCAAACTGTGAAGCCTGGTTATGAGGTTTTATGATGCTGCAAGGCTTGGTAACGATGGTAAACGCTTCAAGGGACCTCCAGAAGTGGATTAGGATCCTTGGTTTGGACTAAGGAAGGTTGGAAACTGAAATTCGAAATTGGCAACTTTAATGTTTTTTTTTGCAAAACTTTTAGAGGTTTTCCAGGTTGTGTCTCCTTGTTTGGAGCTTGCTAATGCCTTCTTTATATAGAGAATGATGAGGAGACACGAAAACCAAGCTTGTAACAGCCATAGACAAACAATTGAATGCCATGAATACCAATATGTAACCTTGGCCAAAAGTGTGGGATCTTGTCCATTTTTCAAACTTGCAGGAATGTGGACATGTTGGCCTTCCTGTACACGAAAATTGGGACCCCTTCATGCATTAAAATAAGCCTTAACCATATAATTTGTAATAATCTTGATTTATTTGATTTTTAATTAAATAAAATTAATATAAAATGAAAATAAAATCAAGACTATGTAAAAATGGTTTTAGGAGTCCTCTATACTCTTAGGAAGATGTTTGAAGTCCAAGAAAATGAGCCATTGCCTTAAAAACTCAAATTTGCTCAATGCATATTTCTTGAAATTTCCCAAATTTTCCCAACTTGGGAAAGCCATAACTTGCTCAATTTTTATCTCATGATGATGATCTTTGACTTTTTGGAAATACCAATATGTCTACTTCAATCACTCTTTTGATCAATTTTGCATTTGAAGATGTTATCTTGATGTTAAAGGTCTTGAAAAAAGTGGTTTTTATTGACTTTCTAAAAATGACTTATAATGTATGAACTTATATCTTTCAAATGGTGCATTTCTTGGACTTGAGGGCTGAAGAGAAGTTGTAGGGAATTGAATTCTATTCAAAATAAGCTTTTGTTGGAAAATTTATGATAAAGTATGAGAAAGTTTATACTTGGTCAAAGTTTGGTTGACTTTTCCTATAGAAACTCTAATTTGTCATTTTTGACTTTTGATGGGTTAGGAGCATTTCTTGAGGAATCATGATTAACCCTTGATCAAATGACGGCTATCACTTCAAAATATTGATGTTGACCAAAAATCTTGAAGCTTGACTGTTCATGGGCCACAGTTGACTTTTGACCTAGCATAGTTGATTTTCCAATACTTGAGCAATTGACTAGGCAAACTTGTTGTGCAAGGCATGAAATTTGGCATGGATAATATTGAAGACATATTAGGGCCATGGGAAGCATTTGAGACCATTAGAGATCAACCATCTTGATGAAAATTGAAACCCTAGTTGGGGGTTCATTGCCTTAGAAGGAGAATTTGTCTGGTCAATTCTTGGTCAACCTTGAGCAATTGAGAACCTCTAGGAGTATGTCTTGAGTGAAAATAAGAGAGAAAATTTTGGGGTACAACAGCTGCCCCTGTTCAATCTTCTTAAACCTGAATATTTAGATTGGCTCGTTTGCCTTTCTTGATCTGAAGGTGGAAGATGATTGAACACTAGAGTGCCCAGGAATTTGCGCTCGTACGAAGTGAGACTATTGGTGAATAATATCGGGAATGAGCTTACATATGCCATTTGGAGAAGATGACAAGAAACTATCGGAGATGGGATTAAAGATGCCATCCAAGGGGTATGACGGAGAGTCGTCGGAGATGGGATTAAAGATGCCATCCAAAATAGATGTTGACTTCATAAGAAGTTTCTTTGTGGGGATTCCTATTCCTGATGTCTGAGGAAGAGTCCGCTGGGGAATGTTTTTAGCGGAATAGAGTCTAGGAGCTTCAGTTGTCCATTACTCTACTGGGGAGTCATCTCTTGACTGAATAGATGGAAGTGAATTGCTATCTGGTCAGGATCCAGGCTTCACGATGATTTGCTGAGGATAATAAGGCTGGCTGCTATCTGGTCGTATTCCAGGCTTCACAATGATTTACTGGGGAAATGAGATTAAACTGTTATCTGGTCGTGCCCCAGACTTTGCAGTTTCTTTAACGAAAAAGAATCAGTAACAAATTAATGGTCGATTCAAACTGAACCAGCAAAGGTCTTGGTTTATCTTTGAATGGATAAGAATTAGAAAAATCTTAGTGTCGATTTAACTGAACCAGAAAAAAGTCTTAGATCATCTTCAACTGGAATAGGAATAAGAGAGATCTTAGTGTTGATCTGACTGAACCCGAGAAGGTCTTGGATTAACTTTGACTGGAATGGAAATCAGAAGAATCTTATGATCGATTCAACTGAACCAGACAAAAGTATTGGGTCATCTTCAATTGGAATAGGAATCAGAGAGATCTTAGTGTCGATCTGACTGAACTAGAGAAGGTCTTTAATTAACTTTGACTGGATAAGAATCAAAAAAATATTAGTGTCGATTTAACTGAACCAGATGAAAGTCTTGGAATATCTTCAACTGAAATAGAAATCAGAGAGATCTTAGTGTCGATTTGAATGAGCCAGAGAAGGTCTTGGATTAACTTTTACTGGAATGGAAATCAGAAGAATCTTAGGATCGATTCAACTAAACCAGACAAAAGTCTTGGGTCATTTTCAACTGGAATAGGAATCAGAGAGATCTTAGTGTCGATCTGACTGAACCAAAGAAGGTCTTTAATTAACTTTGACTGGATAAGAATCAGAAAAATCTTAGTGTCAATTTAACTGAACCAGACGAAAGTCTTGGAATATCTTCAACTGGAATAGAAATCAGAGAGATCTTAGTGTCGATATGACTGAACTAGAGAAGGTCTTTAATTAACTTTGACTGGATAAGAATCAGAAAAATCTTAGTGTCGATTTAACTGAACCAGACGAAAGTCTTGGAATATCTTCAACTGAAATAGAAATCAGAGAGATCTTAGTGTCGATCTAACTAAACCAGAGAAGGTCTTGTGAGGATATCTTTCTGAGGAATTTACTGAAACAGCCATTCATCAGACGTAGCTTTTGAGAAGACTACCAGGTCACATAAGTAGTCAACGGTGTTTGTTGATTTGATCTTTTCCTGAAAAAGGTAAAGAGTTAGTCATATGTAATGTCATGATGTATGAAATGAATTGTGATGATGTTCTAAAAAAATGAGATTATACTGTATGCGGTGTGTATGCGCATGCCATGATGTATGAATATGGGATGCTATTGCGATGTTTCTCAGTCTGGGAAAATAAATCTCGGACTACTGCTGGAGATTATTGGGAAGCTGAATCATTCATTTCCACTGGGGATGATGAATGAATATGATTTTCCAGGGATTTCCTCTTTCTGTTTGAGGATATTCTGGGGGGGGATTGACTCTGCTTGAGAATAACTCTGTGGAGGGAGGATGCTCTGCTGGAAGGTTTTACCGATGTAAAGAAATAAATTCTGTTGGGGAATGAGCTTCTGCAGATTGAGGAATAAACTCTACTCGGGAGGAGTTTTTATAAACTGTTTAAGATTTAAAGTTCGGCTGGGGATTACAGATTTCAGTTCTCTGAAGGAACTTCGCTGGAGGAGGTAATTCCTACTTGGGGAAGGAGAGATCAAAACTCTGGTTGTTTCTACTCTGTGGGGAACATAGACATCACGGGGTCACATGTAATGATTACTTTGTCTCAAACCGTCCCTGCCCCTGTACCAAGCTGGAAAGAGTAACTATCGGGACTGCAAATTGTTTTTTAGACTTTGCCCCGTTTCTTAAAGTCATTAGCAAATGTCTTTCTGTTTTTTATGCAAGCATTTGTGAACAGTGATCATATTTAAATGCATATGTCAAAATAAAGTCATTGGACGTTTTTGCAAAATAAAACAGAAAAACAAAAACAAATAGTTTTGTACTTTCAAGGAATGATTTGTATTGATTTTTTTGAAGTTCGCCTATAATAAGCATTTTGTACAAAGAGACTGACGTTCTAGTAGGAGAACGCCGTCATAGGAAATGAAAATTACATAAAATAGTGTACAAAGAGAAAACAACAGTGTGTAATAATCCCATTGAGTTTCAAATCTGCTATTGCCTCTATGTCTTCGAGCGTCTCATCACTTTGCTACTTGTCCAAAGCTGAATGGATTGATCGGTACCGTTTGAGCTTGATAGTTGATACGAAAATATGGTCGGAAGGTGATCCAATGGTACATGGTTGTACGCTTCAAATCCCTAACTTTTTCCTGGACCGCTATTGTACCCCAAAATTTTCCCTCTCATATTTTTCCAAGATTTTCCTCTTGCATAGGTGGTTACAAACCTTTGCGTAAAGACAAGGAAAATTTTCAAATGATGTTTCTAAGTTTCCTTCGATTGGCCTACTTCTAAGCTTCCTTCGATTAGCCCGTTTCTAAGTTTCCTTCGATTGGCATATTTCTAAGTTTCCTTCGATTGGCCTATTAGCGAGGCTCTTCGATTGGCACCTACTAAGTGCCTTTCAATTGGAATTTCCAAAGTGCCTTTCGATTGACATCTCCAAAATGCTCTTCGACTGACATCCACATAGAGTCCTTCGAAGGACATCCACATAGCGTCCTTCGAATGACATCCACATAGCGTCCTTCGATTGACATCTGCAAAGCGCCTGTAGATTGGCCTCATGATAAGCCTTTCGATGGGCATTATGTCAAAACCTTTCGATTGGTGTAGCAAAAGACTCTTCGTTTGATATTCCAATAAATACCCTTCGATTGGTATTTGGACAGGGGCCCTTCGAAGAACTCCCTTCAGGCTATTCAAAAGAGGCCATCAAGAGGGCAATTGGAAAATATGTCCAGGCCAGATTCTTGCCTTGTTTGGTCATAATTCCACAAGAGCTGATTCGACCAGGGAACTCTCTTCAAAAGGACAGGAAATCGAAGTAAAGGATGGTCTAATCGAAGGAGTCTTAGTATTGAAGTTGGCACAGTTCTACTCAGAACCATTAAGGAGAACAAGGTTCTAATAAAGAATGTCCTTATTAGTTCGAATTGAAGTTCAAGGCTGGAACGAAAGGAATTTAAAGGAATGAAGATGGGATTTGGTCCAAAACAAGCCAGAAAGCCCATAATTGAAAGAAAATTGAACAGGCTGGCAAATCAAATAAAACGTGTGGAAAAGAACACAAAGATTTGGCCATTTTAGAAACAAAAGATACAAGACAAATCAAATCTTTTCTCACTCAATCTTCAAGATTCAGTTCAATTTTGTTAACTATATTCATTCTACTATATATGCATAACAAACCCTGGTCATAAGAGAGAATTTTGGCCGTGTAGAACACACAAGACTGCTCAGAATTTTGACAAAAAGTGTTGATCGAGTTTTGCTATAGAGGGAGATTCAAGGAATTTCAAAGACCGCAATCCATTTCTAGGCGTATTTGGAAGCTTCCTGGACCACTCTCACGCATCAACACATCCAGAAATAGTCTACACATGTATCACGGTTTGCACTTGTTCTTGAAATTGGTTTTTGAAATATACGCATGATAAATGATTTTTAAGTATACAATCATGTTTATATGATCATTTAGAACATCTCTGCATAGTTAATTGTGTGTTGTGATTCATATTTGACTGAATACCATTGTTAGGGTTTCAAGTTTCTTTTTAAGGTCTTTCATTTCAGGCAAAATCAGGGCACAAGATGAACACCGTTGTACTCACGAGATCAAACCCAGTTGATCTGTATTCCTAGGTTGAATTTTTATTGCACGATTATGACTTTTAAGATATGCAGGTTTATAGTTATAACGTCTGTCTGTAGGTAAAACCCTTTGCCTAAAACGACAATCCCAACGAAGAAGATGACTGTGTGTCAAAACCTGGTTGGGTAGTTTGAATGGCACGCGTTTTTATTATAGCCACTATCTATTATTACATATAATACACATTGTTTTTTATATTAACGATTGAACAGTTGGCTCAGTGGTAAAGGGAGAGGTTTTCAAAGAGCACGTGTGTAGGAGGTCAGGTGTTCGATCCATGCCTCCTACATGCTATTTTTCCTAACAATTCTTTATAGATCCCATGTTGTCCTTCCAAGAGCGCACACCATAAGCCTCTGATCCTCATCCTTGGATCAATCAGCACCTGGATCCAATGCCTCCAATGAAGCTCCCCATGGTGGACACTCTTGGCACAGTCACACTAGATCCCACGTTCCTATGGGCCAACTGGATTAGGCTTTGAACAGAAATTCAACATGCACCCTCCAACTTGGGTTTACACCCCTCAGGCTAACTCTATTTTCCCTTTTAATGTTTCCTTATTTAAATTAGTTAATTTATTTTGTTTAAATCAATTTTTTTATAAAACCATAAAATCAACATCACAAAAAAAAAAAGATTTAGTTTTTTTTCAATAAATTGATTTTTGTAAATTAATTAATTTCATCAATTTTAATTTGTTTCATTAATTAAAATTAATTAGAAAAAACTAGGTCAAACTTCAAATGTTTTCACAAAAATCCTAAAAAATATTTTCAATGATCAAATTAGGTTTTTTAGGGTTTCAAACTTATTTCAATTTTTTATTCTCACACGTAACTATTTTTACCGTACGATTAATTTTTATTATTGATGTAACTGTGCCCAGTTTGTAATAGATTAATTAGGGTTTTGTTTCCACATTTTATTTTCAGTCAATTCCTTATGTATCTACACCAAAGCTTTGTAATAGCGTAGGACCTTTATTTCTCGCTTTTATATTCTATATGCTTGTATATAATTGCTAGCAACCTAGGCATGTATGAGTAATTAATCAATAGATCACTAAATTCAAGATAAATATATCTGAAAAAGGCACACTTTTTCACACTTGCACCCCTAGGGTATTACCTCACTTGGTTGCCTTCAGAAACAATGGTCATATCCCTCGAACATAGGGATACTCTTAGCAAAGACCCTCAGTTTAAAGTCATCATAAAGATCATAGTCCCTAAATGTCCCTCGAGTTGTCTACTAGAAATGATCTTATGATGATAGTCCCTTCGAAATGCTAAGGTATCCTTACATGTTGCCTTCAATGACCATTATGTCCCTTTTGATAGCCCCTCAACATCCAACGACTAGGGTTACCTACTCACTAATAGTAGGATAACACGGTCTAAAGGATATGAGGAAAAGAACAGTCTTTTTTCGAGTAGGTAGATAACTGTTAGGTACTTTCTCAAACAATGTTTTTTACACACTTTCAAACACTTCTCAAACAAAGTTTTCAAAAACACTTTATCACACTCTAGAAGACTGATACAAGAGTTACCATAAAGTGAATCGCCACACTAAGGAATTTTTGAGAGCTTTTCAAACACACTAACACAAGCAATTTTATAAAATGAGCAAGTACCTAAGAGCCCGTGGAAAACCACAGATGGAAAGGGTGCTAACACCTTCCTTTTCCATAATCTACCCCCTTACTCAGAAATCTCGAAAAAAAGGTCTTTTTATGTTCTTTTCACCCTTTCCTTTTTGGATAAAAGAAAAGTTGGTGGCGACTCTTGCTTACCGCGGCATTTGCAAACAAAAAATGCAAACCAGTATTAACAGTCGGTTCTGCCACCATATCACAGAACTGGCGACTCTACTGAGGAAAGAATTATAAAGTGGGGTTTACCTTTGGGTCTAGATCATTTTAAAATTGATTTCTTTGTTTGCTTTGACTGCTTTATCTCTGAGGGTTTATTGGGGTATGTTGCGACCAATTTTTTTAATCAAGAGTCACCACTATTAGTTTTTATCCTAGGGAAGGGAACCTAACAGAAAACCCTAATTCGTAGACAGAGATTCTAGGTTTCGGACTCAATTAGACGAAAGGACGGTGTTAGACACCTTTCATCCACGTTGTTCACAAGGATATTAAGCTCTAGGTTTAGGTTTGGGGTAAACAGTGTTTTAAGTTTTAATTAGCAAGACTCGCCACGATTTTAGATCGCGTGCCTACGTATCCTCTTATGAGGAATCAGAGTCCCAATTCGTAGTTCGTAAGGGTTAGTGTCTTTTAGGATCGCGTAGAATTGCTTTCGAATTTATCCTTGAACCTTGTCTGGGTTTTGAAAGGTGAGTGATCGTAGACGCAGTTCGCAGTTAATTTGAAATAATTCTCCTTAATCCTTTTTCGAAAATAATCTTGAGTTTTGATTATGTTAGTAGAAAAAATAGTTTGTAATTGGTTAGCTGTTTTCGTATTTGATTTGATTAAGACGTGGGGAGGTGTACGATCGGCATCACGACAGAGGGAATGTGCAGAGCATACCGAAGAAGGTGTGACGAGATCAGAGCTGGAGGTTGTTAGCGTTTTGCGATGGTGATCCAAGGGATGATGCCTTCGGTAATGTGGAGCAGAACTTGTTTGTGTTTGAGGAGAATTCGTCGGTGTCCCTGTAACAATTTCTTTCCAAAATCCGCAACTGTAATTACTATGATGTTTATAAATTTGATTTTTCATTGACTGTGTTATTGATTTGTGAACATGATTGTTGTTGTTGAATTTGATTAGTAGAAAACATGAAATAGAGAACCAGAAAAACAAGAGTTTGAAAGCTATGCTTTTTTGTGTAAAGTTTTGTTTGAGTGTTAAGAATAGTGTGAAAAAAAATGTTGGTGATGTAATTTCGTGAAGGTGAAGATACTTAGTGAAGACAGCTGAGAGAGATTTTTTTTACTGGTAATATGAAAGAAAGATAAACATGTCAATGGTTTTGGAATTTTTTCTACGATAAACCAAGGTTGAATTTTTTTTATAAAAAAATAACATGAAGAATAAATAGTCAAAGTGTGTAAAAAAAACCGAGAACGTGTACTGTGGACTTTTTGCGAAGTTGTAAGGGTTATTACATATATAGTGAGAAATTGGTGAAAAAGTTTCTAATGAACAAACTGTATTGTGATATATTGTTAGAAACAAAATATAGTAACAAAAAAACATCATATAATCATCATGTGGTTTAAAAAAATAATGGAAAAGCTAAAATTGAAAATAAAATTTGGAGACCTCATATGAAATCATCGGCCAAGATTGAAAATATAGAAAACACTAATCGGAAAAAATGTGAATTGTATGTGGAATTGGAAAAAATTATGTGTGAAATCGTAGAATTCGTAGGTGAATTGTTGATACGGTGGAAATTGTGAATATTTCTGGATGATTATGTGTGTGTGCGATTGCAAAATCGTGGATGTTTCAGACCGAAAAAATTAGGACAACAATGAGTCCTATTTATAGAGTAAAATTAGGTTAAAAACTTGGAGAGAAAGCTAGCCAAAGTGAATAAAAGACCCAAATTAAATTTTATCTATTTATAACTTATTTTGACTATTTTTTTTAAATAAAATAAATATTTTAATAAAAAATAATATTTTCAAAATATAATAAATAAATAAATACGAAAATAATAATTTAATAATAATTAAAAAATGATTTTTATGGTTTTAGAAAATGAAAATAAAGTTAGTAACACATCAAAAATATCCAAAGTGCACCGAGTGAGATTCGAACCTGTGACTTTCTGCCTGTCAGCCTTTCTCCCTTACCAACTGTGCTATATTACTTATTCAAAAGTAAAAGCCAATTGAAAATATATGACAGTGAATAATTATTTTCTATGTTTTTTTTACAAAAATACAAATAATTATTATATTTTCAAACAGACTTGAAAGCAATTTTTTTTTATAAAACTCAGAATGTTAACATAATTAAATCAAAGGAATTTTATATTTATAACATCCAAATTCGAAAATAAGTTTGACGGTAGCATTAAGGAGGGAAAATTTAGGGTATGACAGCTGCCCCTATTTAATAACTTTTCGATTGAATGGCGCAAGAATGCGTAGGTCTTTGTTCATTTGAATCGAAGATTTATTAAATAATGGAAGACCCTAAAATCTGACCAAATATTGGCTATATAGGGTTACGCTGATATAGCATACCCCCACGGGTTGGCTAGATAGGGTTATGCTGATATAGCATACCCCCAAGAGTTGGCTAGATTAGGTTACACTGATATAGCATACCCTTAAGAGTTTTGAAGAGAATAGGAAAAGATGATGATGTATCACTTTACCAGGATGTGATAATGAGGCAGATGGTTTTTAACTTAAGAGCGCAATTTTGTATGTCTTGGTTTTGCTTTAGCCTATTCATCCATTTGGAGGACGACTACAACAATAATCAATGATGCACGGCTGCTTGAAGACTGAGGCTATGGATTATGTTTGTGAATCGCTGCGTGAAGTCTGAGATGATGGTCTGAGTTTGGGTAATGCATTGCGGCTTAGAGGCAATGTGCTGGTTTGGATAATATATTGCGGCTTAGAGGCAATATGCTGATATGGAAAGATACATTACGGCTTAGAGGCAATGTGTTGAGTTTTGCAAATACATTGCGGCTTAGAGATAATGTGTTTGAGTCGGACGATATATTGCGGCTTAGAGGTAATATACTGATATGGATATATACATTGTAGCTTAGAGGCAATGTGTTTGAGTTGGATGATATATTGTGGCTTAAAAGCAATATACCGAGTTTTAACAATGCGTTGCGGCTTAGAGGCAATGCAATGGGTTTTGAGAATGCATTGTGGCTTAGAGGCAACGTACAGAGTGTTGAGAATTCATTGCAGCTTAGAGGAAATGTGTTGAGTTTGAGGATACATTGCGGCTTAGAGGCAATGTGTTTGATTCAGACGATATATTGCGGCTTAGAGGCAATATACTGATCTGGGAAGATACATTGCGGCTTAGAGGCAATGTGTTGAGTTTTGAAAATACATTGCGGCTTAGAGGCAATGTGTTTGAGTCGGACGATATATTGCGGCTTAGAGGCAATATGTCGAGTTTCGTGAATACATTGCAGCTTAGAGGCAATATACTGAGTTAGATGATATATTGCAGCTTAGAGGCAATATACTGAGTTTCACGAATACATTGCGACTAAGAGGCAATATACTGAGTTAGATGATATATTGCATCTTAGAGGCAATATACTGAGTTTTGCGAATACATTGCGGCTTAGAGGCAATGTGTTGGCTTGGATAATACATTGCGGCTTAGAGTCAATGTGTTGGGTTTGGATAATACATTGCGGCTTAGAGGCAATGTGCTGACTTTTGAGGATACATTGCGGCTTAGAAGCAATGTTTTGAATTTTTCAAATACATCGCGGCTTAGAGGCAATGTTCTGAATTTTGCAAATACATTGCGGCTCAGAGGCAATGTACTGGGTTTGTAAGGAACTCAACACTGCAGGAAGACTTAGGTGATGGGCTGAATGCGTCACGGCATGAAGACTGAGGTGACGGGTTGAATCGTAGGAGGAGTATTGCGTTGGTCGATCCTTAGATATTTGAATTGAGGGTGAAATTATTTGTCTATTTGTTGTGTGATACGTATGTATGTATGCGTATTGAATGTTGTATATATGCGAAATGTATGATGTTTGATGTGTGGAACCCTGAGTGTATTCTTATTGAATGTTGAAATGTATAGTGTATATATTCTTTGGATATGCAAAATGTATGCGTGAAATATGTGTAAGATGCATATATGCCTTGAAATGTTATGAAGACTATTTCTGACATTCTCTCCTTTAAACCATTGGCTTAGAGTTACCAATTCCCTGGCATTGTATGTTATGTCGTCGTAGCATTGTTAAACTTGAACGTGGTGGGCAATGTTAGAAAAAGTTGAGCATTAATTTTGTATTGCGGGCGTAGATGTAGGTAATGGCATATGCGTAGATTTGTATGCAGGCGTAGACGTAGATGTGGACGTAGGTAATGGCTTATGCGTAGATTTGTATGCAGGCATAGACGTAGACGTAGACGTAGGTAATAGCCTATGCGTAGATTTGTATGCCGGTGTAGACGTATGTATGTGGTCTCTGTAAGCGCGGACGTAAGCGTAGGCGTATGTACATTCTTACGTTGTAGGTGCAGGCGTAAGCGTAGATGTACGTAGATTTGTATGTCGATTCGTATGTCGTAGGCGTAGGCGTGAGCGTAGACGTACGTAGACTCGCATGTCGTAGGCACGGGAAAAAGCATATGTTGATTCGTACGTCGTAGGCGCATGCATAAGCATAGACGTATGTCGTAGGCACGGGAGCAAGCGCAGACATATGTCGATTCGTATGTCGTAGGCGCAGGCGTAAGCGTAGACATATGTAGAATTGTAAGGAGTACACACGTGCGTGGACGCGCGCGAACGTCGACCTTGTGCTGCAAGTTATGTATAGGCGCTCACATGGACGTAGACTTTGCGTAGACACTTATATGTAGGCATAAACTTGGTATTGTTGAGTGCAAGCATAGGCACAGATGCAGACGTAGTCTTTTTTTGCATCGTGAGCGTAGACATTGGCATAGACATGGACACATGTATGGAATTTGTATTGTAGACGTAGGAATAGACATGTGCGTGGATGCACGTGCGGACGTAGACTTTGTGTTGCAAGTTGTGATACGGTGGCAGAATCGACTGTTTTTACTGGTTTACATTTTGCGTTTTGTGTTTGCAAAATGTCGCGGTAAGCAAGAGTCTCCACCGACTTTTATTTCATCCAATCGGAAAGGAAAAAAGTACAGAAAAAATCCGTTTTCGAGATATTCTGAGTATGGGGGGTAGATTATAGAAAGGGAAGGTGTTAACACCCTTTCTACCCATGGTTTTCCATGGGCTCTTTGGTACTTGCTCATTTTTAAATTGCTTGTGTTTGTGTGCTTGTTTTGAAAATGTTTTACTTCGTGATAACCCTTGTATCAGTCCTCAAAGGTGTGACGAAGTTGTTTTGAAATGTGTAAGTGTGAAAAGTTTTGATTTGAGCAAGTACCTACTAGCATCTACTTACTTGAAAAAGAAATTGTTTCTATCCTTGTTTCCTTTAGACAGTGTTATCCCACTATTGAGAAATAGGTAGCACCGTCGTTGGAGTTTGCAAGGGTCAATTTGAAAGGGACGTACGATCACTAAAGCAATGTTAGGATATCTTAGTAATAACCCTAGAGTCTTAAGATCTTATTCGAGACAACATTTCCGAGGCAACATTCGAATGGGACAATTTGATCTTTTAGACAGGAGGGTAACCACTAAGACACCCTATACTTAATGATCGTTTACCGAAGGCAACCGAAGTGAGAGTATACCCTAAGAGTGATATGTGCGAGTGATTTGTTTTCAATTATTTAGTCTTTCCACATTAGGGTTTTCTAACTGGATTAATTTGTCATGCATTCTTGCCATACAATCCTATTAGCATACATCTAAATAGTCAAATATTTGTGAGAATTAAAATGCGAGAAAGTAAATCTACGCTATTACAAGGCTTCAGGGAGGGGGATTAATTACATAGCCAAAAAAACCCGGGAAAAAAATAATAAATAAAAACCCTAGATTAAACTATTACAAACCATGCACAGTTACAACAATATTGACAAAAAAATAAATAATACGCGCACGATGAATCGAATGCGGTGCAATTTAGGGTTTTGACCCTTGACTAGCCCTATTTGCGTTTGATTAAAAAATGTTTTTTTGTCATATTTCGCTTCTTAAGGAAATAATGACCTAATTTAGAAAAAATAAAATCCTAATTCTAATTAATTTTAAATTAAGAAAAATAAACCAATTTATTCTAAAACCTATTTTTTGTATTTTTTATTTAAGAAAAAGAGCAAAATTGAATTTAATCAAAAGTTTAATCTAATTTCTAGTTTGATTTTATTTATGAAAACAAATTATAATTTTCCTATTTTAAACTAAATTAAATTAATTTTGATAAAATAAAAAAACTAATCCTAATTTTTGATGAATTATTGATTATATATTTTTTCGTGAAAAAATGAACTAATTTGTGAATTAAAGAAAATAAAATAAATATTGAAAGATTTTAAAAGAAAACTAAAAGAAAAAAGAAAGAATTATGGGCCTACATTAGCAATTGTGGGGGGTGCTGTTTGAGATTCTGAGCCCAAATAATCTAGGCCCATTTGACTTTGTTGGATTCGCTGCACATGTTGACTTAGGGTGCATGATGGACCTTCAGTGGAAGGCGTTAGATCCTGGCTAGCTGATGGATCTGACGATTTGATCTTGATGTCTCATGATAGACTCCAAAGGGCGTGACGTACTGGAACCTATAGAGAAAATCAGAAAAATGTAAAAGTACCACGCTTGGGGTCGAACCCAGGACATGTACCTTATAGCCTCTCCCCCTTGCCAACTGCGCTGGAACGTTAGTCATGATATTAATGAAATAAATAAAACATGAATGAAAACAAGGTGCTAGATCCAGATCAACAAATAATTGCACGCATTAGCAAACATGGGCCAATCAGATAGGGTGAGAGAAAGTCAGCATTTGATCCAGCCAATGGAATTAGGAGAAACAGCCACGCAGACTGGTTGACCAGAGACCGATTAGTCCAACCACCGGAGCCAGTGGTTTCCACTGTCTTCTCCGGTGGGCCACCTACAAATATTAACCAAACAAAAAAAACGATGCCAACTGCCTTAAAAAGATCCCCTCATCACGATTTTGGCCTTTAAATTAACTAATTCCTTATGCATCATCAGATTCGAACTTGGAACCCTAATCACGGTCAACAATGGTATAACGTGATTCTGGGCGTTAGCTTTGCATGTGATATGTCCAAACACACATAAACATCAGTAGGAACACATATATATGATCAATATGAATTTACATCAAGTATTACGCGAGTTTGAAGTCAAAGAAGTTTTACCAATGGTGAGACACGGATCTGTTGATTTGAAGATGCTATAAGCCTTGCAAATGGTCTGGTTTCACTCCTGGGAATCTCAGCAAGATGATGGAGCGATTGGAATCGAGGGAAAGAGGCTACCCAAGGTGTTTGAAGATTGCACACTTCTTTGAATTTTTTTTGGAATTTTCTTTCTACTCCCAGGCCGGTTGCGACTGTTCTCCCTTTTCCTTTAGGGTTTGAAACCTTTATTTATATGTGAGGCCAACAACAGGTTAACATTCTTGGAGCAAATCCAAAGAGATATGGAATTTTCAATTTTGCTTCAAAAATCTTTATTTTCAAATATTTCTTTCCCTTTCATAGCAAGGCACGATTTTTTTTGTCTATTTTCAGCATATTTGATCCATCATTCAATGCAAAAATCAAATCAACTCCGATCCATATTATTTATATAATTTAATTTGATTTTTCTAATGATTGAAACCAAAATAAATCAAGTAAATAAGACAACAATGCATGGATGGTTTTATGGGTCGTGGGCCACATTGTAATTGAGGTGCAAGCATAAAAAGTTGTACCCATTTAGCAAAAAAATGCAAATTTGAGCACATTTGACTTTTGGTAATTTTGCAAAAAAGGTCAACTTTGACAATGCATATCTCCCTTAATTTTGACCCTAGAAGGGTGTTCTTGGACTTTTTAGAAAGATTAAGATGTCCTCTAAGCAAACCTTTTGGTCTCATCTCAATTGAGTCTTCCATGTTCATGTATGAAGCTTTGACCCAAATGGTGTTTTTGTTGACTTTTCAAAATGACCTATAATGTCCAAATTCATATCTTTTTGTGAGTGCATATTTAGAACTTGAGAGCTGAAAATGAATTGTAGGTAATTGCATCCTCTTCAAAATGAGCTTTGGATGGGTCATTTTTGATAAAGTATGAAAAAGTTATGCTTGGTCAAAGTTTAGTTGACTTTTCCCATAAAACCCTAATTTAGCAACTTTTGGATTTTGATGAATTTAGGGCATTCCTTAAGGACTCATGATCAACCCTTGATCAAATAATGTATGTTACTCCAAAATGTTGATGTTGGCAAAAAATCTTGAAGTTTGACTGTATTTGGGCCTCAGTTGACTCTTGACCTAACACAGTCGATTTTCAGGCCTTTGAGAAATTGACTGAGCAAACTTCTTCTGCAAGGCTTGAAACTTGACATGGATGATCTTGAAAACATATTAGGAAGTTGGAAGGAATTTGGGATCCTTTGGACTCAAGCATCTTGATGAACAATGAAACCCTAATTTGAGGTAGACTGCCTTATGAGAGAGTTTGTCTGGTCAACTCTTGTACCTCCTTGAGCAGTTTGGGGACCTCTCTTGCCATGTGTTGAGAAAAATGAGAGGGAAAATTTTGGGGTACAACAACTGCCCCTGTTTAATCTTCTTAAACCTGGAGATGTAGATTGGCTCGTTTGCCTTTCGTGATCTGAAGGTGGAAGATGATTGAACACTAGAGTGCCCAGAAATTTGTACTTGCATGAAGTGATACTTGACTTATGATATTGAGAATGGGCTTATAGATGCCATTTTTACGTTTCTAGAGAACTCTCGGATATGGGCTTAAAGATGCCATCCAGGGAAACGTCGATCGCATAAGAAATTCCTTTGCGAGAACCCGTATACCTGTTATTGAGGAGGACTTCACTGGGGAATGATGGTCTCTGTCTTGAGAGAAATAGAGTTTTAGGAGCTTCAGCTGTCCATTACTCTACTGGGAAATAACTTCGGTTTGGGAAACGGAAGTGAACTGCGTGTTTGGTCGGGGTATATGTTGCACCGTGACTCACCGGGGAAATGTGAAATCAATTGTGTTTGATCGGGTCCCGGTATTACAGTGTTGTGGACTGTTGTCTGGGAATAAGAGAGGAAGAAAACCATAATAGTAAGGTTAGGAGAAGGAACCTGGATAGTAGGGTTACTTCGATATGAAAGCCTGGGTAGTAGGGTTATGAGAAGGAACCTGGATAGTAGGGTTACTTCGATATGAAATCCTGGGTAGTAAGGCTGTAAGAAGGAACCTGGATAGTAGGGTTACTTCGATATGAAAGCCTGGGTAGTAGGGCTGTGAGAAGGAACCTGGATAGTAGGGTTACTTCGATATGAAAGCCTGGGTAGTAGGGCTGTGAGAAGGAACCTGGATAGTAGGGTTACTTCGATATGAAAGCCTGGATAGTAGGGCTGTGAGAAGGAACCTAGATGAGGTTGCATTTGTTGCCTATGATTACTCTATTTAGCTTTGAGTATGATCATGGACTTGCTGGAAATTGTTGATAATAATGTCTTTCCTGAAAGGAATACAAGGTTAGCTATATGTGATGCATGAGATGCATTGTATGTTGACGTTCTCAAAATAAATGAGACTATATTATATGTGATGTATGCACATGTCATGATGTATGAACACGAAATGCTTGACATAACAATCTGAATCTGGGAAAATAAATCCCTGATTGCTATAAAAACCATAGTTCCTCTATCTCTGTTAGGGATGGTGACCAAAGATGACCGTGTTGGGGATTTGCCCCTTGGCTGGTTAAAAATTCTGCCGGACGAGACTCTGTCTGAAGACAACTCCGCGAGGAATAACTCTGTTGGAGAGGAGATACTCTGTTGATGAATCTGCCGACTTGGAGAAATAAATCAGCTGGGGATGAACTTCTGTTACTGGTGATAAACAAACTCTGCTTGGGGAAAATTTTGCTGACTCACTCGCGATTGTGAATCTCGGCTGGGGAGAGTTGTGTCCTGTTCGGGAAAGTTAACACCACTGTCTTTAGATACTTCTTACTCTGTAGGGAGTGTATGTACCACTTCTTATGTTCTCCAGGTGGCTCTATCCATGTACCTGATGGGCAGAGTAACTGTAAGGTTTGGACACTTCTTGTTTGTCCCTGTTCCTGGACTTACGAGTAATTGTCTTTTGTTTTTTCATGTAAATATTTTATGAGCAGTAATTATTTCCAAATGCATATATAAAAAACGAATCATTGGACGTTCTTGCAAAACAAAACAGAAAAAGAAAAACAATTTGAAATTTCTTGTAAAAATGAATTGTATTGATTTTTTGAAGTTGGCATGTAATAGGCATTTTGTACAAAGAGTCTAACGCTCTAGTAAGAGAACACCGTCGAAAGATAGAAATTACAATTTGTGTAAAAGAAAGAAAAACAGCTATGTGAAACAATCCCATTGGGTTTCAACTCTGCTATTGCCCTTATATCTTCAAACGTCTCATCACTTTGCTACTTGGTCGAAGATGGATCAGATTGATTGGCACCGTCTGAGCTTGATAGATGATACCGAAGTCTGGTTGCAAGATGATCCAATGGAACATAGTGTTACGGTTTAATCCCTAATTTTTGCCTGGACCACCCTTTCGGGTTTTCGGTCCACCGGGATACCCTTTTTTTCCCCAGCCGCCTTTTCAGGTTTTCGACTTGCCGGATGTACAGTTTTTTCATTTTCATCCCTTACTTTTTCCCGAACCCTTTTGGTTCGTCGGGAAGCCCTTATTTTTGCCTAGGCCAGTCAACCTAGTTGGTCTTTGATTATGCGTAGTATCTTTTCACTATGTCTGCATTGACGGGGTGAGGAAGGTCGTCACCATCCATGGTGGTAATAATCATAGCTCCTCCCAAGAAAATGTTCTTAACCACAAATGGCCCTTCATATGTAGGGGTCCATTTTCCCATGGGATCACCTTGCGGCAGTATGATGTGTTTGATCACTAGATCCTTGACTTGATATTCTTGATGTCTGAATTTCTTGCTAAAAGCCTTGATCATCCGCCTTTGATACGTCTGACCGTGATAGATAGCAGTAAGTCTCTTTTCATCGATTAGATTTATTTGATCAAGTCGGGTTTGGATCCAGTCGTCTTCGTTCAAACCTGCATCCTTCATAATCCTGAGAGAGGGTATCTGGACTTCGATGGGTAGGACTGCCTCCATACCTTATACCAGAGAGTAGGGTGTTTCCCCTGTCAATGTCCTTGCCGAGGTATGGTACTCATGAAAAGCGAATGGTAACATCTCATGCCAGTCTTTGTACGTCACCGTCATCTTCTGCACAATCTTCTTGATGTTCTTGTTAGCCGCTTCAACAACCCCATTCATCTTCGATCGGTAGGGATAAGAGTTGTGATGCTGTATCTTAAATTGTTTACAGAGTTCGGTAATCATCATATTATTGAGATTTGTACCATTGTCAGTGATAATCCTCTCTGGTACACCATATCGACAAATCAGATTGTGTCGGATGAACCGCGCCACGACGTTTTTGGTCACTGTAGCAAAGGAAGCTGCCTTAACCCACTTTGTGAAATAATCAATTGCTACCAGAATGAAGCGATGCCCGTTAGAGCAGTAGGTATGATATCTCCGATCATGTCGATGCCCCACATTGCAAAGGGCCAAGGAGCTGTCAAAACATTTAGAGGAACTGGAGGTACATGCACCTTATCAGCATAGACTTGGCACTTATGACAGGTCCGAGAGTGTTGATAACAATCGACTTCCATAGTTGACCAGTAATATCCTGCCCGTAGGATTTTCTTCTCCATGGTATGTCCACTGGAATGAGTTCCGAAGGTACCTTCATGTAGGTCTGCCATGATCCTTTCTGCCTCACTCTTGTCTACGCACCGCAGTAAGGTTGAATCATGGTTACGCTTATAGAGGATACCATTACTGATGAAGAACTTCACAGCGAATCTTCTCAGAAACTTCTTATAATTAACAGATGCCCCCTCGGGTATTCTTGAGCCTCAAGATACCTCTATACCTCGTGAAAATAGGGTTTATCTGCTACCTCTTCAATCTCAATGTCACAGCAGTGTGCGGGTTCGTCCAGCCTTTCAATGGTAATCTGGGGAGCTTCATTGTCCCACCCCACTTTGAACATAGAAGACATGGTAGCTAGCGCATCCGCTAATTGGTTCTCTTCTCTGGGGAAATGTTCAAAGGTTATCTCCTCAAAGTGTGGGAGCAATGTCAGTACATATTCTTTGTAAGGAATAAGATTCGGGTGCTTCGTATCCCACTCGCCTTTGATCTGACTTATTACCAGAGCGGAATCTCCAAATACACTCAAGAACTTTATCCTCAGGTCGATAGCAGCTCGAAGATCCATGATACACGCTTCATACTCTGCCATATTGTTGGTGCAGTTAAAACATAATTGGGCGGTGAATGGAGTATGATAGCCCTCAGGAGATATGATTACAACGGCAATGCAGTTTCCCAATGCGTTCGAGGCTCCATCAAAATACATAGACCATCGGGATCCCTCCTCGGGTCCTTCATTCGGTCCAGGTTCTTCGCAGTCGGTCACCAACATGATATTCTCACCCAGGAACTCGAAATTCATGGATTGGTAGTCATCCACGGCCTGATGCGCCAAATGATCCGCCAATACACTCCCCTTGATTGCTTTTTGGGTTGTGTATTAGATGTCGTATTCGGTCAAGATCATCTGCCATCTTGCTATCCTTCTGGAGAGAGCGGGCTTCTCGAAGATATACTTGATCGGGTCCATCTTTGATATCAGCAAGGTGGTGTGAGTCAGCATATACTGTCTCAGCCGACGAGCAGCCAATGCCAAAGCGCAGCAAGTTTTCTCGAGCAATGAGTATCGAGTCTCACAGTCGGTAAACTTTTTGCTAAGGTAGTAAATAGCGTGCTCTTTTCGGCCAGACTCGTCATGCTGCCCCAGCACACACCCCATTGAACTGTCTAACACCGTCAAGTATAAAATCAAAGGTCTTCCTTTAACTGGAGGCATCAAAATTGGTTGTTCTTGAAGGTATTCTTTGATTCTTTCCAAAGCGGTCTGACATTCATCATTCCACTTTACCACTTGATCTTTCTTTAGCAGCTTGAAGATTGGCTCACAAGTAGTAGTCAGATGTGAAATGAACCTGGCGATGTAATTTAGACATCCCAAGAAACCTCTAACTTCCTTCTCTGTGTGGGGAGCCGACATCTCTTGTATGGCCTTTACCTTTGCGGGGTCTACCTGAATACCTTTGTCACTGACAACAAAACCCATAAGCTTACCAGACCTTACCCCGAAGGTACACTTGTTTGGATTCAACCTCAGCTTGTACGTCTTCAACCTGTCAAACAGTTTCTGGAGATGATCAAGGTGCTCTTCCTCAGTCTAGGACCTGGCGATCATGTCATCAACATAAATCTCGATCTCATGGTGAATCATGTCGTGGAACAAAGCCACCATGGCGCGCTGATAAGTTGCCCCAACATTCTTCAACCCAGAAGGCATTACCTTGTAACAGAAGGTGCCCCACTGTGTAATGAAGGTTGTCTTCTCCATGTCCTCAGGAGTCATCTTGATCTGGTTGTAGCTATAAAAACCATCCATGAAGGAGAAGATCTTGTGCTGCACGGTGTTATCGACCAAAACATCAATGTGAGGAAGCGGGAAGTCATCTTTGGGGCTTGCCCTATTTAGATCTCTATAGTCCATACACATTCGTACCTTACCGTCCTTCTATGGTACTGATACAATGTTGGCAACCCACTGCGGATAAGAAGTGACAGCTAAGAATCCTGCGTCGAACTGTTTCATGACTTCTGCCTTGATTTTCTCTGACATTTCAGGGCGCATACGGCGGACCTTCTGCTTTACCGGAGGGCAATCTTCTTTAGTTGGCAGTCGATGTACCACAATATCAGTATCTAACCCAGGCATGTCTTCATAGGACCAGGCGAAGATCTTAACATAGTTGCATAGCATCTGTATTAACCGTTGTTTGACACTAGGCTCCGGATTCATACCTATCTTGACCTCCTTTCTGTCTTCCTCTGTACCCAAATTCACTGACTCAACTGGCTCTTCATTAGGTTGTATGGCCCTTTCTTCCTGTTGTAATAGTCTAGCAAGTTCTCCAGGAACCTCACAATTATCCTCACCTTCGTCCTCGGCTTGGTTGATTAGATTTTTGAAGTCATAACTGGCAGTAGCAGAGCTGTTACCAATGGGATCCAGAGTGGATATGGATCTGTAGTATGATACGTGAGTGTGTGTAAGAAAAATAATTGTTTTAATAAAGTATGGGACAGAAAAGAAAAAACAAGGAGCACAAAATTTGTAATGCAAGAAACGTCTAATGTTTTATTAATGATCTATGAAATGACAAATAATAAGCCCTCACAAGCAAATCCAAGGCGCCTCGGGCAAGGCACCGGGCCATAAATTTTTAAACTGTTTATTACAAATCTTAAAACAAAAGTAAATTACTGCGAAATAAAAGAAAGAGGTATGAAGTCCTTCGCTGTCCAGTTGTTCAGTCCACCATTGGTGGTTGGGTAGATCCAACTGTCGATGTCTGAATCTTCTTCACTATCCTCAATTGCATTAACTTCCTGATTGCTGATGCGTAGAGAAGGTCTTCCAATCTGTGCATGCCTAACAGCCCTCTAAGCCCCTTCTTCAATAATAGCCCTGGCATCCTTGAGAGAATCCATCTTCAGCGGAGGTTTGCCGGTAGTAACTTCAGTTGATGCCGAGAACTGAGGGACCTCTTCAAAATTTTGACAAGGCGTTTCTATGAATTCCCCTTCCATCTCCACATAGTGGAAGGAATTGAGATGACTCACCATATACTCCTCTTCACCTCGTACCGTGACAATCTTCCCCTTCACCGAATATTTCAGCATTTGATGGAGTATGGAAGTCACTGCCCCAGCTTTATGAATCCAAGGACGGCCCAACAAGCAAGAATATAATGGTCTGATATCCATTACATAGAAGGTGGACCCAAAGGTCTGAGAACCCACCTTGATAGGGATGTCCACCTCCTCGTGCACCATTCTTTTTGATCCATCAAAAGCCCTCACCACAATGTTACTCGGCTTTAGAATCAAACCTTCGCAATCCAGATGATCTAACGCTTTCTTCGATAGAACATTCAGTGAGGACCCGATATCTACTAGCACATGGGCCATAGTGGTGCCTCTGCACTCGATCGAGTTATACAGAGCATCATTATGATTTCTCCCCTTAGGGGTTAGGTCCTCATCTAAAAAGCCTAGCCCATTGTCAGCAGTCAGGCTAGCCACACAATCTTTGAACTGACATGCAGAAGTTTCCTGCGACATATGCGCAGTCTTGAGAAACGCAATCAAATCCTTTGCATGGGCTTAGGAACATAACAACAAGGACAACATGGAGATCTTTGACGGGGTCTGCCCCAGCTGCTCGACCACATTTTAGTCGCTCTTCTTGATAATCTTCAGTATTTCCTCTATCTCTTGTTTAGAGGTTTCTACAATGATCTTCTTAGGTGCCTCCGTCCGGGAAGGCTCACCTATGATTTCTTTGCCCTGAGTCCCAGATGGCTCGGCAACAGGGGTGATAACTAGAGTAGGAACTGGAACAGTAGTTGATGCACTAGCAAATGGAATGATAACAGGTTTATGGACAGTCAGAGGGGAGATCTCGGGAGAAAAGAGTCTTCCACTTCTGGTGACCTTACTGGTCCCGACAATATTAATGATACCAGTATCGGCTTCTTTAGCCCTCAGATCTTGTTTAACACCATGGTAATATACATCAGCACCATAGTGCCATGGGATAGCCTTATTTGAGGTATATGGGATGGGACCTGGAGCAGTGATTATTAATAGAGCAACTCTTGGTACGGGTATAACCCTAACAGGTTTTCTCGAGGAAACCTTGGAAGGATTGGCGGAAATGGTTATGATGGTAACGTCTTCATTTGGAACCAACGGTGTCATAGTCTTTTCAAATAAAATTTCTTTATTATCCATCAGGCGCTGAACACCTGGCTTCAATAAACAGCAACCGGAAGGCAGAATTGAACACATGTGGCAACCTTCACCACAACCCGGAAATAAACCGGCCAACAACAAATTCTTCTTAACTGTCAGCAAAGGAGTAGAAATTTCTTCTACAGAAGTCACAAACGAATCGGTGTCCACAACATTGACTCTGCGACCATGTTTGGGCATAGGAGCAGTTATAACATTTGGATTTTCTGGAGCATCAAAATCTATCTCCTTAGCTTCCAGTAAATCTTGCACTTTATTCCTCAAAGCCCAACAATCGTTTGTATCATGGCCTGGGCTCTCCGAATGGTAGGCGCACCGCACGTTGGGATTGTATCTGGGAGAAGCAGTGTTTGGATTCTTGGGAGCCTCTTTCAAGGTTGCCAATTTGGATTTTAACAGATGAGGCAAAACTTCAGCCAAAGTCATGTTGATGCGGGTAAACTGTCGTTGTGGTCTTTCTACCCTTTGCTGATTGTTGCATTGTGGAGCAACCGTGGGTCTTGGTATCACTACAACATTTACCGCTTATCGGTGTTCAGGTCTGCCTTGGCCCTTCGGGCCGTAGACTGCACTAGCTTCCTTCTTACCGGTGAAAGGCTTATTTGCTGCACTTGACGAAGCATCCTTCTGTATCTTACCACTTTGAATACCAGCTTTGACTCTCTCTCCAGTCAAAATCAACTCAGTGAATCCAGATGACGAGCTACCGATCAAGTGATTGAAAAATAGGCCAGATAGCGTCCCTAGAAACATGTCAACCAACTCCCTATCAGACAAAGGGGGTTGGACTCTTCCATCTAAGTCTCTCCACTTTTGAGCATAATCCTTAAAATCTTCACTTGCACCCATAACCATGCCCTGGAGCTGAGTACGAGTGAGAGTAAGGTCGGTGTTGTACTGATACTGCTTGTAGAAAGCAGCAACAAGATCTTCCCAGTTTCGGACACTGGCCCCTTCCAACTGATAAAACCATTCAAGCTGAGTCCCTGACAGACTATCTTGAAAGAAGTGCACCCATAAATTCCTATCAGCAGTGTGGGGTTGGATCTTTTGGACGTACGAGCGGAGATGGAGTTTTGGGCAGGATACCCCGTCATATTTAGCAAAAACTGGAGCTTTAAACTTATGAGGGATGACCACTCCCGATACCAATCCTAACTCTCCGAAGTCTAAACCAGGGATTTTCTGAATCTCCATACCACTCAGACGGTCTTCTAGCTGCTTGTACCTATCCTCTGCAGGAGGATATTGCTCATCATCGTAATCTGTATCATTGTCAGAAATTGCTGGACTAGGGTTATTTACCCTCTCTTGGTTCTCTCCATCCTTGGATGAGGAGGTCAAATCAGCTGGTTGTCTTAACCTTTCTCTGAATCTTCTACCCATATTCAGAATACCGACCTTCTTCTTCTTCTTCTTCTCTTTCAGAATAAGGGTCTTCAAATCCTCCCGCCCTTTGGCCAGACTTATGAACATCTGTTGGAATTAGGCGTTCTATGCCTGAAGATCTTTGATAGCTTGATCGGAAGATATTTCTGCTGAAATAAACAACGAAGAAGATGAGAAACCTGTAAAGGTACCTGTAATTATGTGTATGATAATGGGATGCGCATGTAATGATTTCAAAGACTTTGGGAGATTTAAATTTGCAAAACAAAAAAATCAACAAACATTATTAGATTAACTTTTAAAAGGTTCAACAATGACTTTAAGGCGTTACAAAGAATTAAAATAAAACAAAACTAGGAAAAGCAAGAAATCAAAAATCCCATGGTCGTTTCCTCTTTGTGCCGATATAGTCATTGATCACTCTTTCTTCCTCGAGCTGCCTGGTGAGCTTCAAAATCTTCCTTTCTTGTTCATGGTACTTTTCCCGGTAAGTATCCCGCTCATTCTTCAACTGAATCCAAGACCTCTGCAACTCCCCAAGATCAATGGGCATATAAGGATAGAGAACCGTATAAGGAATGCCCTCTTCATTAGTGGGCTCCACAATCACTGGTAATACGGCCTCATAGGGCATCCCAAGCTTCTGAGCACGGGCTTGGACCCATTGGAGGTAAGGCTGCATAGGAAGAGAAGTCTTTGGTCCCAACTCTTGGGGGTCAGATCTGTTCACCATGCCCCAAGCTCGTATAAACCTCCGGCGGTGCTCCTTAACATCCTCTTTATAGTCAAATACAATGTCCTCAAGAAGTAACTCATGGGGACCATCTCTCCGAGCATGACCAAATTATCGCAAAGCTAGACAAGGATTGTAAGTTATACCTCCTCTGATTCCAAGCAATGGGACATTAGGGTATCCCCCACAACGGTCAATAACAGCAGTGTCTTCCATAGTCCGGGAACACCAAAGAATATTTGTATGAGCAAGTGACATTATTCTGTAGGACCAACCCAAACCTTCTTCATTCTTCAACACAGACTTAGGGAGGTGAGAAATAAACCACCTTGACAACAACGACATGCAACACATAAGAGTCCCTCTTCTCCTCATGGTACGAGTATAGAGGGCATGCAAGATATCTCCCAGCAAGGTAGGCACAGGGTTACGAGAAAGGAAAATCTTGACAGCATTCACATCTACAAAGGAATCCGGATTCGGGAATAGAACCAAACCATAAATAAGGAGAGCTAAGACATCTTCAAAAGCCTGAAAATCCAAATTATCCTAGAATAGCTGAACCTGGTCTATCTGAAATTTGGCTAGAAAACCTTCGACCCCGCTTCGTGTTTCCCAATTGGATACTACATCAACCCGCTTCAGATGTAGAGCTGAGGCAATGTCTTCTGGTCTAGGAACTTCTTCCATACCTGTGAAGGGTACCTGTTCAAGGATGGATATGCCCAATAGGTGAGAGAACTCTTCCAAGGTGGGAATCAGCTGGTAATCTGGAAAGGTGAAGCAATGATGCACAAGATCAAAGAACTTGAAAAGTACACTCATCATCTGCTTATCAAGATTTGAAGTGACCAGGCTGAGAAGTTGACCGTGTCTCTTAATGAACATAGAAGTCTCAGAAATTCTTGAGGCTAGCTCTTTAAGTTGGGCAGGTATTTGCACAAAGTTGACTCGGATGGTATTTCTGCACACAGAAGCCATGATCTGCAAAACAGAACAAAGATAAATTCCCTTGGTCTTTGAAATGGTTAGTTTAATGAAGTATGAATGCCATGTTATGATGCATGATGTATGGTAAACCACAAGTATAGCAAACACAGATATTGCAAACATAGTCAAACCACACAAAGCCCTTAGGTTTAAGGCTTGCATGAGGTCAAAGGTAGTACCCTCTTAAAGTTAAGTTGGTTTCAACCAGTCCTAGAAAAAGTAGCCAGGTTCTAGAGGATCTCAATATCATTGACCATCCTCTATCGGTCATGGTTTCAGCTCAAGCAATCTTTTCTTGCGGCCAGAACTATCTCGAGAGTATGGTCTCAATGAGTGTAGCATCGAGTATCAACCAGTTCTCAGCTTTACACCGAGGCCGGCTATCTCACTACTTTCTAATGGCCAAGTTGGTCGATTAAAGGTTCTAATGTCAGTTGATGCTTAACGACACCACACAGCGGCCTCATATTCTCCTCGTTTCTCCACAAGGGATACCGGTACCAACCAATGTGCCACATTAATGTAGCTACTACTTCAACCGTATCGGTCTATGCCGTACAATTCCCTCACAGTCTATTGCTACTTACCTAAAAGGTATCCCTAGATCCGGGTTAGGATCTATAGTAACTCCCAAACAAAACCCTTACA
The DNA here is from genome assembly GCA_948472305.1 of Vicia faba. NCBI lineage: Eukaryota > Viridiplantae > Streptophyta > Magnoliopsida > Fabales > Fabaceae > Vicia > Vicia faba. Next base: position 1,265,882,961 of record OX451736.1, on the reverse strand, counting down.
AGTAAAGCAATCAAGAGAAGCAATTATGTTGAACTAGATCCTAAGGTATACCCCACTTAACATTCCCAAACATAGTCGCAAGTTCTGTGATACGGTGGTAGAACCGAATCTTTTTACTGGTTTGCATTTTGTGTTTTATGTTCGCAAAATGTCGCGGTAAGCAAGAGTCTCCACCGACTTTTATTTCATCCAATCGGAAAGGAAATAAGTACAGAAAAAAATCCTTTTTTGAGATATTCTGAGTACGGGGGGTAGATTATAGAAAGAGAAGGTGTTAGCACCCTTTCTATCTATGGTTTTACATGGGCTCTTAGGTACTTGCTCATTTTTAAATTGCTTGTGTTTGTGTGGTTTGTTTTGAAAATGTCTTACTTCGTGATAACCCTTGTATCAGTCCTAAAAGGTGTGACGAAGTTGTTTTGAAAATTGTTTTGAAATGTGTAAGTGTGAAAAGTTTTGATTTGAGCAAGTACCTACTAGCATCTACTTACTCGAAAAAGAAATTGTTTCTATCCTTGTTTCCTTTAGATAGCACTATCCCACTATTGAGAAATAGGTAGCACCGTCGTTGGAGTTTGCAAGGGTCAATTTGAAAGGGACGTACGATCACTAAAGCAATGTTAGGATATCTTAGTAATAACCCTAGAGTCTTAAGATCTTATTCGAGACAACATTTTCGAGGCAACATTCGAATGGGACAATTTGATCTTTTAGACAGGAGGGTAACCACTAAGACACCCTATACTTAATGATCGTTTACCGAAGGCAACCGAAGTGAGAGTATACCCTAAGAGTGATATGTGCGAGTGATTTGTTTTCAATTATTTAGTCTTTGCACATTAGGGTTTTCTAACTGGATTAATTTGTCATGCATTCTTTCCATACAATCCTATTAGCATACATCTAAATAGTCAAATATTTACGAGAACTAAAACGCGAGAAAGTAAATCTACACTATTACAAGGCTTCGGGGAGGGGGATTAATTACATAGCCAAAAAAAACCCAGGAAAAAAATGATAAATAAAAACCCTAGATTAAACTATTACAAACCATGCACAGTTACAACAATATTGACAAAAAAATAAATAATACGCGCGCGATGAATCGAATGCGGTGCAATTTAGGGTTTTGACCCTTGACTAGCCCTATTTGCGATTGATTAAAAAATGTTTTTTATCATATTTCGTTTCTTAAGGAAATAATGACCTAATTTAGAAAAAATAAAATCCTAATTCTAATTAATTTTAAATTAAGAAAAATAAACCAATTTATTCTAAAACCTATTTTTTGTATTTTTTATTTAAGAAAAAGAGCAAAATTGAATTTAATCAAAAGTTTAATCTAATTTCTAGTTTGATTTTATTTATGAAAACAATTTATAATTTTCCTATTTTAAACTAAATTAAATTAATTTTGATAAAATAAAAAAACTAATCCTAATTTTTGATGAATTATTGATTTTATATTTTTTGTGAAAAAATGAATTAATTTGTGAATTAAAGAAAATAAAATAAATATTGAAATTTTTTAAAAGAAAACTAAAAGAAAAAAGAAAGAAATATGGGCCTGCATTAGCAATTGTGAGAGGTGCTGTTTGAGATTCTGAGCCCAAATAAGCCAGGCTCATTTGACTTTGTTGGATTCGCTGCACATGTTGACTTAGGGTGCATGATGGACCTTCAGTGGAAGGCGCTAGATCCTGGCTAGCTGATGGATCTGACGATTGGATCTTGATGTCTCATGATAGACTCCAAAGGGCGTGACCTACTGGAACCTATAGAGAAAATCAGAAAAATGTAAAAGTACCACGCCTGGGGTCGAACCCAGGACATGTACCTTATAGCCTCTCCCTCTTGCCAACTGCGCTGGAACTTTAGTCATGATATTAATGAAATAAATAAAACATGAATGAAAACAAGGTGCTAGATCCAGATCAACAAATAATTGCACGCGTCAGCAAGCATGGGCCAATCAGATGGGGTGAGAGAAAGTCAGTGTTTGATCCAGCCAATGGAATTAGGAGAAACATCCACCCAGGCTGGTTGACCAGAGACCGGTAAGTCCAACCACAGGAGCCGGTGGTTTCCACTGTCTTCTCCAGTGGGCCACCTGCAAATATTAACCAAACCAAAAAACAAATGATGCCAACTGCCTTAAAAAGATCCCCTCATCACGATTTTGGCCTTTAAATTAACTAATTCCTTATGCATCATCAGATTCAAACTTGGAACCCTAATCACGGTCAACAATGGCATAACGTGATTCTGGGCGTTAACTTTGCATGTGATACGTCCAAACACACATAAACATCAGTAGGAACACATGTGTATGATCAATATGAATTTACATAAAGTATTGCGCGAGTTTGAAGTCAAAGAAGTTTTACCAATGGTGAGACACGGATCTGCTGATTTGAAGATGCTATAAGCCTTGCAAATGGTCTGGTTTCACTCCTGGGAATCTCAGCAAGATGACGGAGCAATTAGAATCGAGGGAAAGAGGCTAACCAAGGTGTTTGAAGATTGCACACTTCTTAGATTTTTTTTTTGGAATTTTCTTTCTACTCCCAGGCCGGCTGCGTCTGTTCTCCCTCTTCCTTTAGGGTTTGAAACCTTTATTTATATGTGAGGCCAGCAATAGGTTAATATTCTTGGAGAAAATCCAAAGAGATATGGAATTTTCAATTTTGCTTCAAAAATCTTTATTTTCAAATATTTCTTTCCCTTTTATAGCAAGGCACGATTTTTTTGTCTATTTTCAGCATATTTGATCCATCATTCAATGCAAAAATCAAATCAAATCCAATCCATATTATTTATATAATTTAATTTGATTTTTCTAATGATTGAAACCAAAATAAATCAAGTAAATAAGACAACAATGCATGGATGATTTTTTGGGTCGTGGGCCACATTGTAATTGAGGTGCAAGCATAAAAAGTTGGTCCCATTTAGCAAAAAAATGCAAATTTGAGCACATTTGACTTTTGGCAATTTTACAAAAATGGTCAACTTTGACAATGCATATCTCCCTCAATTTTGACCCTAGGAGGGTGTTCTTGGACTTTTTAGAAAGCTTAAGATGTCCTATAAGCAACCCTTTTGGTCTCATCTCAATTGAGTCTTCCATGTTCATGTATTAAGCTTTGACCCAAAAGGTGTTTTTGTTGACTTTTCAAAATGACCTATTATGTCCAAATTCATATCTTTTTGTGAGTGCATATTTAGAACTTGGGAGCTGAAAATGAATTGTAGGAAATTGCATCCTCTTCAAAATGAGCTTTGGATAGGTCATTTTTGATAAAATGATAAAGTTATGCTTGGTCAAATTTGAGTTGACTTTTCCCATAAAACCCTAATTTAGCAACTTTTGGGTTTTGATGAATTTAGGGAATTCCTTGAGGACTCATGATCAACCCTTGAACAAATGATGTATGTTACTCCAAAATGTTGATGTTGGCCAAAAATATTGAAGTTTGACTATATGTGGGCCTCAGTTGACTCTTGACCTAACACAGTCGATTTTCAGGCCTTTGAGCAATTGACTGAGCAAACTTCTTCTGCAAGGCTTGAAACTTGACATGTATGATCTTGAGAACATATTAGGACCTTGGAAGGAATTTGGGATCCTTTGGACTCAAGCATCTTGATGAACAATGAAACCCTAATTGGAGGTAGACTTCCTTAGGAGAGAGTTTGTCTGGTCAACTCTTGTACCTCCTTGAGCGGTTTGGGGACCTCTCTTGCCATGTGTTGAGAAATATGAGAGGGCAAATTTTGGGGTACAACACAAGTGTAGGCATAGGTGCTGACATGGACGTAGACTTTGCATAGAGACGCGTAGATATATGCATAGACTTTGTATTGTCAAGTGCAATCATAGGCGCAGAGATGTGTATGGATGTAGACTTTTTGTGTCGTGAGCATAGATATGCATAGATACAGGCGTAGACATGTGTATAGATTTGCAATACATAGGAGTAGCCATGTGCGTGGACGTAGACTGGATTTTATTTTGATATCTTTCTAACCAAAATATTTTTTGATGTTTTGTCAAATGCTTTTATTTTGTTAATCCCCGGAAATGATTTCAAGATAATATTCACAAGTAATGATCGTAATATTTTGCAAACAAGTCTGAGAAAAGAAAAAACGTAGTTTGAAAAATGCAAAGGAAGCAAGTGTTTTATTAATATTCCTCTGAATAGGCGAGAGTATAAGATGCAATTCCTAGGAAGAGGTAATTACAAAAAGTTTTAAAACTGTAAATGGCAATGAGAAATGATAATTGTTACTGCTGTTCTCCAATATCGTTTTAATCATCTTATCTCCTTTGCTTCTAAGTTAAATGGTTCAAATCTGTCTCTCCTTTTGTGGTTCGTAGTCACAGTTCTTAGATTGCAGTCTTTTTGTTCTTTATTTCTTTTTTTGAATGATCCCTAATTTTTGCCTGGATTCCCCTTTTGGGTTTTCAATCCACCGGGATCATTTTTTTGTTATATGCCCTTAATTTTTTCCTGGATCGCCCTTTAGGGTTTTCGATCCACCAGGACGCTCCTTTTTGCCTAAGTCGCCTGTTTAAGGTTCGAGCTTAGCGAGCTTCTTATACATAGTGTTTTTAACTGTGTCTGAATTTGTTGGGTGTGGTAGTTCTTCCCCATTCATTTTTGTGGAGATAAGACCACCACCGGAGAATGTTGTTTTGACTACATATGGACCTTTGTAATTAGGTGTCCATTTACCACGTGAGTGGAGGCAAGGAAGAATAATCTTCTTGAGTACTAGACCATGTCGTGGTTCATCTTGTACAATATACCATTACCTGTAAAGAATTTCGCGGATGATTTTTGTAGAGTTGCTAGTTGATGCTGGAGGCATGTTCTGGACGTCGTGAAACCAAAGCTTGTTATATTGTCGTTTTTAATAGCAAGGCAATGTGCGGGCTCTTCGAAGTGTCTGTTTGTGATGCGCGATTCGTGGTTTAACCAAGTTACTTTGAATATAGACGATATAGTTTCCAGGGCGTCTGTCATTTGATTTCCTTTTCGTGGGACATGACTGAAAATGATTTTTGCGAATTCCGCAGTCTATTTTCAAAACATGATTCCGATATGGAACTAGTTTTGGATGTTTAGTATGCCGTTCACCATTGACTTGGTATATGGCTTGTAAGAATTATTTAGAGAAGACAATACTGCCCCTATAACTTGCCCCAGTGTATTTGAAGCTTCGTTGAACGTGGATACCCGACGTGACCCTGTCTTGGGTTCTTCGTCAGATTTTGGTATTTCACAGTTGTTTATTTTTACGGCACTGTCTGTATTCGACTTTGGCCTATTTCCATAGATATGTGCAATAACTTGATCAACTTCTTTGTGGCTCCGCTCTAACATTTCCCCTTAGCTTGGTTTCCTCCGGGTCTTCCCATGTGCTCAGATTAATTGTCTTAATAGTCTCTTGATATGGTTGCATATTATTAGCTTTTCTTTTTATTTCCCTCGCCATTTTCTCAGAGAGTTCAAGATCTTTATCATCTTCCTCTTTAGCTTGGTTGATAGGAGCATCAAAATTATATCGGATTGCAGCAGTAGCATTATCAATGGTTTTAGGAATGAATTTTCACTTTTATCATGTTTTGGTGCCAATTTAGTACATGAATATTTGAAAATGCATATGCAGAGAAAGTATTGCCATTTTTAAATTTAGGATATAAATGCAAGAGAAAAGAAAAGGGATCTTAATTGAAAACAAAATATAACTTTCATTAATTGTAAATATTGTCTGAAACAAAACGGGGAAACCCTTACAAGCAACCCCTATGCCTCGGGCTTGACATAGGTTCTTTCAAAAACGAGAAAAATTAATTACGAAAGAAAAAGATCTCAGGAATCTCTACGACGGTCCATCTTTTGAGTTCTTCTTCTGGGGCGCATTCTCGGCTAAATTCAGTTACCCCTTTGGTGTTGGCTTTGTTGGATATTTTTGCCCCATGTCCGCCATGCACTACTCCATTGTTGACGAAGGTCTCTTGGATGGGAGGAAAATGTGCTTCACCTTTCAGGGAAGCTTTATATCTTTCTTCAGGGTATTGTTCGAACTGGACTATCCCCTGATCCCATAGACTTTGTATACCTCTTTCGAAAGCTTTATTGTGTCCTAGCGGGAGTCCGTATCCCAACAAATATTCTTTCAGTGAGTTCGTCGGGGTTTTTGCTTGTCTGCTTGCCCCAGAATCAGTGACTACTTCAATTGCATTTATTGTTAGCCCATCATGCGACGGCGTAGGTTCTAATGTGATGTTGGGCTTCTCAAAAGTGATGTCTTGAGAATCCAACAAATCCTGCACCTTGTGTTTGAAAGTCCAACACTGTTCTATGGTTTGTCTAGGAGAATTAGCATGATGCTCGCATCTGGCGTTGGCATCGTATCTTCGTGGGAGTGGCCCAGCTGGAGGAGCTAGAGGCTTGGGTTCCACTAAGGATGCCTTAACTAGTTGTTGTAATAGCTTACTGGGTGGCATCGGGAGTGGATCAAATTTCCTGGGTGGCCTTCTACCTTGATGCTGCCCTAGTGGGATCACTAATGGTTGTTGTACCTTGGGTTGTGATGCTACAATATTAATTTATCCCTCTTTCCCTTTGGGGATGTTTGAAGCAGGACTCTTTGAATTGCATGGAGAATTTGATGGTCCCCCTGATATCTTCCCACTTTTTATTCCAGTCTTAATTGTTTCTCCGATAGTCACTAGGTCTGAGAACCCCGAAGAGATACTTCCAACCATCTTCTCATAATACATCCATTGCAAAGTCTCCATGAACGTGTCTACTAATTCTTTCTCCAACAGTGGTGGTTGCACGCGGGATGCCAACTTCCTCCATCTCTGAGGGTACTCCTTGAAGGACTCTTATTTCTTCTGGGACAGGTTCTGGAGTTGCATACGGGTAGGCGCCATGTCCAGGTTATATTTGTAATGCTTTATAAAAGCATTAGCAAGATCTGCCCAAGTTAGAATATGCGTTCGCTCCAATTACATATACCAGTCCAAAGATGCCCCACTCAGGCTATCTTAAAAATAGTGAATCATCAGCTTCTGATCGTGGGAATGGGCATGCGTCTTCCTGTAGTGCATGCGAAGATGATTTCTTGGACAAGTGAGCCCCTTGTATTTTTCAAATTCAGGTACTTTGAACTTTGGTGGAATTACCACATCAGGAACTAAGCCCATTTCGAGAGCGTCTACTTCGAAAGCGTCAAAAACCTCCACAACTTTTAATCTTTCTTCTAGAGCTTTGTACTGATTCATCACCAGTGGGTCATCAACAGCATAAGTACCAGTCGTCTTTAAGGGCGCTCGGTTGGCATCCTCTGGGTCGTGGTCTCCGTATTGCAGGTCCAAGTAGTTGTCTGCATTATTGGTCGGAATCTGTAGGGTATAAGATGCCCCTGCTTTTGGTGGCGGTGGGACAAACCCTTCAGTTTCAGCTTCTCGTTGGACCATGATGGACTTTGGGAGTCCTGCTTCTGGCTCTTTCCTTGGTTGGTGACCGCTTGATGCACCAATAGTTTGGGCTACTTCCTCGAAAGCTACCCTGGGAATTTGGTCTTTCCTGTCAATAATGTTCTTCAAAGCCATAAGAACTTGACTCAAATTTCCTTTCATTGAACTTACGTCGCCCTTTACTTGGTCGAGATCCTCTTTGAGCGCAGCCCGAATTTCCTCAATTTTTCCCATTGCTTTCTGTTGATAAGACCTTGTTTGATATGGAGGCCAAGGGGGTGGAGACCTTCTTATACCGATGGTTCAACTGGAGAGATGCTTGTGGAAAAATTAGTTTTGACAAGATATGTGGGTGTTCGCGAATGCATGCGTGTGAATGAATATGTATGAATATGAAATGGTTACTTATTTCGAATGTCTTATTCACTTGGGTATGTATCCGTCTTTTGCTTATTATTTTACTTAGCGACTATCTTTAAAATAGATACGCAAACGAGATGTGGATACAAAATGCCTTTATTGAAGGTAACATAATTCATATATTGAAAAATATTACAATTTTAAACCAAAACTTTATTTGTATGAAATCAAGCGAAAGGAGATAAGTCTTCTAGGTGTGCCTGCAAATATCTGATCTGAAAGTCATCCACCTTGACCTGACAAAGCCTGGAAAAATCTTTAGCACGTTATTTCCTTTTCGTGGATTTGATTTCAGACATGTTTGGCGTGTTGACGTGGGCAGGTTCTTTCCTTCGATATCCATTTTAAAAGACAATCACCGAGATCTTGATTTTATTTTTTGGTACCCCGTGAATAAGACAAAGAAATGGGTAACAAATATATGATGAAATGTATGAAGAATACATGAAATATATGAATGCATAGGTGTAGGGTTGAATGACGGGGTTTTATGATAAGTACCCCTATAATGTATGGATGTATGGTTTAGTGACGAGGTTTTTGTGATAATTATCCTTAGAAGGTAGGTTCCTTAATTTTGAACTACGGTTGATCTACCCTCCTAGAAGGTGGTTTCCTTAAGGGTGTCATGAATAACACCAGAGGGAAAAGGCGCAAGGTCCTCCCTTAGGTGGAGCCTCTTTAGGGACTGAGACGTCCGACTCAAAGTCGTGAAAGGTCTCGTCATGAGATTTGGGTTAAGGTCGTTACAAAGAGTCACGGGTGACCTTCCAAAGTCCTACTCGTCAAGAGGATATCTCTCGATAAGTATTCCCTTTTCAGAAGTTCACCGATTCTAGGCGAAGTCGTCACATAAACTCGTAGGGATGATGTACCCCCTAAGCTAATAGACGAACCTTATTTTTAAGGTTTATTGAAAATATTTTTTGAAATAAAAACCCGCCACATAGCAAATATATGATGATAAGAGAATTTGACCGTAAATAGATAAATGCGATAAAATAGATAAATGCAATAAATAAATAAAACAAATAAAAAATAAGAAACCCCCCAAAAAAACCTAAACCTAGGGTTAAGGAGAGTCGCCAGCTGTTGCGACCATTTTTTTTAATCAAGAGTCGTCACTATTAGTTTTTATCCTAGGGAAGGGAACCTAACAGAAAACCCTAATTCACAAACAAAGATTCTAGGTTTCGGACTCAATTAGACGAAAGGAAGGTGTTAGGCACCTTTCATCCACCTTGTTCACAAGGATATTAAGCTCTAGGTTTAGGTTTGGGGTAAACAGTGTTTTAAGTTTTAATTAGAAAGACTCGCCACGATTTTAGATCGCGTGCCTACGTATCCTCTTATAAGGAATCAGAGTCCCAATTCGTAGTTCGTAAGGATTGGTGTCTTTTAGGATCGCGTAGAATTGCTTTCGAATTTATCCTTGAACCTTGTATGGGTTTTGAAAGGTGAGTGATCGTAGACGCAGTTCGCAGTTGATTTGAAATAATTATCCTTAATCCTTTTTCAAAAATAATCTTGAGTTTTGATTATGTTAGTAGAAAAAATAGTTTGTAATTGGTTAGCTGTTTTGGTATTTGATTTGATTAAGACGTGGGGCGGTGTACAATCGGCATCACGACGGAGGAAATGTGTAGAGCATACCGAAGAAGGTGTGACGAGATCAGAGTTGGAAGTCGTTGGCATTTCGCGATGGTGATCCAAGGGCTGATGCCTTCGGTCATGTGGAGCAGAACTTGTTCGTGTTTGAGGAGAATTCGTCGGTGTCCTTGTAACAATTTCTTTCCAAAATCCGCAACTGTAATTACTATGATGTTTATAGGTTTGATTTTTCATTGGCAGTGTTATTGATTTGTGAACATGATTGTTGTTGTTGAATTTGATTAGTAGAAAACATGAAATAGAGAACCAGAAAAACAAGAGTTTGAAAGCTATGCTTTTTTTTGTAAAGTTTTGTTTGAGTGTTAAGAACAGTGTGAAAAAAAATGTTGGTGACGTAATTTCGTGAAGGTGCAGATACTTAGTGAAGAAAGCTGAGAGATAGTTTTTTTTACTGGTAATATGAAAGAAAGATAAACATGTTAATGGTTTTGGAATTTTTTCTATGATAAACCAAGGTTGAATTATTTTTTTTAAAAATAACATGAAGAATAAATAGTCAAAGTGTGTAAAAAAACCCGAGAACGTGTACTGTGGACTTTCTGCGAAGCTGTAAGGGTTATTACATATATAGTGAGAAATTGGTGAAAAAGTTTCTAATGAACAAACTGTATTGTGATATATTGTTAAAAACAAAATATAGTAACAAAAAAACATCAGATAATCATCACGTGGTTTAAAAAAAAATGGAAAAGCTAAAATTGAAAATAAAATTTGAAGGCCTCATATGAAATCATCGGCCAAGATTGAAAATGTAGAAAACACTAATCGAAAAAAATGTGAAGTGTATGTGGAATTGGAAAAAATTATGTGTGAAATCGTAGAATCCGTAGGTGAATTGTTGATACGGTGGAAATTGTGAATATTTCTGGATGATTATGTGTGTGTGTGTACAATTGCAAAATCGTGGATGTTTCAGACCAAAAAAATTAGGACAACAATGAGTCTTATTTATAGAGTAAAATTAGATTAAAAACTTGGAGAGAAAGCTAGCAGCAAAAATATCCAAAGTGCACCGAGTGAGATTCGAACTTGTGACCTTTTGTCTATCAGTCTTTCTCCCTTACCAACTGTGCTATATTACTTATTCAAAAGTAAAAGCCAATTGAAAATATGTGACAGCGAACAATTATTTTCTAATTTTTTTACAAAAATACAAATAATTATTATATTTTCAAACAGACTTGAAAGCAAATTTTTTTTTTATAAAACTCATAATGTTAACATAATTAAATCAAAGGAATTTTATATTTGTAACACCCAAATTCGAAAATAAGTTTGACGGTAGCATTAAGGAGGGAAAATTTAGGGTATGATAGGCTATTCTTATAAAGATCCTATACCTGGATTTGGGGCATCTTTTTAGGTAAATATCAATAGATCATGGAGACTGTACGACGTAGACCGATATGGTTGAAGCGATAGTTGTGTTGGTGTGACACTTTGGTTGGTACCGGTATCCCTTGTGTTGAATCGAGGAGAATACGGGGCATCCGCGTGGTGTCGTGAAGCACTAACGAACCTTAGAACCTTAGTTGAACAAACTTGGTCATTAGAAAGTAGTGAGATAGTCGGCCTCCATGTAAAGCTTGGAATCGGTTGATACTCGATACTACACTCATTGAGATCAGACTTTTGGGATGTTTCGACTGCAAGAAAAGATTGCTAAGCTGAAATAATGCTCGATAAAGAAAGATCAATGATATTGAGACTCCTTAGAACCCGGTTACTATTTCTAAGACAGGTTGAGCCAACTAAACTTCAAGAGGGTACTTACATATGGAATTCATGCAAGCCTAAACCTAAGGCTACTTGTGTGACTTATTTTCTTTCTTTGCCTAACAATTTGAACTCATTACAGGGCTTTGTTTGTTTTCCTTGCAGGACCTTGTTTGTATAAATCCAATAAATTGGTTTCTTACCCTGCATTCTTGCTTGATGCATAGCATATACATCATAGCATCATAACATGACATATCATACTAACCATTTAAAGGATCTTGAAGGCCTGTGATGCAGGTTATGATGAACCAGACGTCTAGCAAGGGGCAAGGGAATTTATTTTCCTCTAGCCAATACCGTCAAAAGAACAAAACACGACAACTTGAGTCAGGGGCTATGACCCACTTGATATGGTGAGCTTGACTCTCGTAGAAGGAAACTCAACGATACGAAGTTCTTCAATCAAACTGCAAATTTCAACTTTTTACATTTTCTTGTTTACCCCGCGAGATCCTTGAAAACATTTGCATATCATACATGTCATTGCATAACAGGTAGTCTCCAGTACAAGTCTCTCATGTTCTCGCTGTTTATTTCAGCAATGGATCTCAAACAAGACAACAGAGATCTCCAAACTCAAGAGGCTCAGTTCATGGAAATGTTCCTAAACCTATACAAGGGGAAGGAAGAATTGAAAGCACTCCTCGCTGGGAATCTGACCAAGAAACATCCTGACAACAACAAGGATAACTAGGTTGAACAACTGCAAGCTGAGATGGAAGGATGAGGACCCAAATGATCAGTCAAATGGCTCTTATCCAAAGCCTAGCCCAGGGATAAGAGGAGCTAAGAATCCTCATCAGTAAACTTCATCAAGACGATCACAACCGTATGAAACAAACGATCGAGGCTGATGATCAAGTCACTAATCAGCCCCTTATGAGACAAGGAGTTGGCTTAGTGGAGAGTGGACCTTTCCAATTTGCTGCTACATCACGAGCCCAACCATAACCTCGCCAACAACCATAGGGTAATCGACAGAAGCGAGATTCATTCACTAGGAAATATAATAAACTCAACATACCAATGTTGCAAGTCTTGCAACACATGTTGAAATTAAATTTGGTCACATTGAGGGATCCTCCTACAAATCCAAATACTGCCTCTCCAATGTACAATCCAAATGCATGGTGTGCATATCACTCCAATAATCCATGGCATGATACTGATAGCTGTCGGACATTAAAATACAAAACTTAAGACCTGATCAATGAGGAGCATTGGAATTTGCACAAGATGGTCAACTGGAATTCTTCTATTATCTCTCCAAGGCACACGATCTGAAGTGACAAGATCAGACAAAAAGGCTTTTGTTCATTAGAATTTTCAATTTGTAATTTTCTTTTGATTGTTCGAACATTTATTCATATCAAACCTTATTATTTCATCAATGCATTGCACACATTTGTCTTGAATTAATTTGTTTGCACTATGATTGAACTGATTTCTTACTTCCCTTTTGTGATATTCAACTCTTGATTAAAAGCTCTAAGCCTTTAGAGGGAGGATGACGAGATTGATACCATAATATCTACAGTATGCTTTTGAATAGACCTCGCTGACGATGTACAGGCGTTGTTTCAAATCCTAAATAGTGGAGTTATAAGGAAGATAATCCCTAGTCAACCCCTTTGAGCCTAAGAAGTAGGAGTTTTATTTTCACACAAATTAAAACCCTTAATCATAACCCGGGGCAGGGTAGTTTTCTCAATTAATTCAGATGTGCATTCAGTCGCAATCTTTCCCTTCATACACGACAAATAGTTTAGAAGATGCTGATGGTTCCACATAATCATTAAGAACAGACAATCATTATCTCTCAAAATAAAAACCCATTAAGTCAAAACCTATGAAGGAGACTTAATAAAAATTGGGGCATCCCGCTGACTGTAATCACAAAAGAAACAGTTCAGGAAAAAGTAGGGATAACAAAATAAAGAAAAAGACGTCCTACAAATCCTCAACAAAAAAAAGATTACAAAAATGACTACCTTCTCAAACAAACATTCAATTTATGAACCATCACCAAGTATCAGAGCAAAGATTCTAGACTCAATTGGGATCTAAACGCACAATTAACTGAGCATAGGACTGAAGAACATCACGAAGAGCGGGTTGGGTACAAATAAAATTTGAGCCTTTATCCTTTGTTTCTTGAACCGTGAACCAGACCACGCTACAACCCTTAAAAGTCCTAACTGAAGCATAGGTTAGTTAGAAAGCATACTGTTACAAAAGGTATCCTGACTCCTATAGGACTTGCTATAAATCATGAGTTGATATCACTCTCTTTCAAAATTTGTTTTACTGAAAAAATGAATTTTCAAAAACTTCAAGACAAGCATAAACTTTGCATTATTTGAATATCATTGCTTGCATATAGTTATCTGTTCGACAACAGAGAAATTCACATGACGAATATCTAATGAATATAAACTTTCTCAATGAAAAGGTTTGCCTCAAGTGGAAAAACACTTCCAACCAAGGGGCACGGCATGATCATTGTCCATCATTTGGGGCAGTCAAGTCAAGATTCAAGGAATCTCTCAAAGATTTAAGGAATCTCTCAAAGATTCCAAATAGCCAGGGACAGATCTCCATCTGAATCACTTGGGGCATTGGGCATGAATTCCAGCAATAAATCATGTACGATCAAACAAGCATCTCCGGGCAGTGTGGCAACACTTACTACTATGGATAGTGACAATTCTATGTACCTGGTGAACATGGACATAGTCGAAAAATACTACGCATGAACAAAGACCCGCTGGGTTAACTGGCCTAGGCAAAAATAAGGGCATTCCGGCGAACCAAAAGGGTTCGGGCAAAAATTAGGGATAAAAACAAAAAATATGTACACCCTGCAAGTCGAAGACCTGAAAAGGCGGCTTGAGCAAAAAAGGGTATCCTGGTCGACTGAAAATCTGAAAAGACAGTCCAGGAAAAAGTTAGGGATTAAAAGAATATGACTGTCCCGCCATCTCGTCACTTGTCTAATCAGTAGAAGGTTTATTACCCTGATCTGCATTCACCAAGGACTCCAAGAGTTGGGATAATAGTCAAACCGTCTACAAAACCCCCGGTTGATATCTTCTACAACAGGTATCGAGATAGGGGCATTCTACTACAAGGTCACCGCCATATTCTCAGCTTACAACCTATTGATGTCAGGTTTTCTCATACCCTCGGCAAAGCAAAATCTCCAAATTACTGCTTCAACGAAAATTCCCCAATGAAGTCTCCAAGATCCTCGGGATTCCCCAAGCGGATTACAGAGTTTCCCTTCCCCAACAGAAACATTATGAATAAAGCAGATTATCTTCTGGAAACGGTTCAGGTACAATCCAGATACGGATGTCATCCTGACACTTATTTTAGATTCTCATCTAGAAACAGTTCAGGTACGATCTAGAGATGGATATCATCCTGATACTTATTCAGACCATCATCTAGAAACGGTTCAGGTACGATCCAAAGACGGATGTCATCCTGACACTTATTTCAGATTCTCATCTAGAAATGGTTCAGGTATGATCCAGAGACGGATGTCATCCTGATACTTATTTAGACCATCATCTAGAAACGGTTCAGGTACGATCCAAAGACGGATGTCATCCTGACACTTATTCAGACCATCATCTAGAAACAGTTCAGGTACGATCCAAAGATGGATGTCATCCAGATACTTATTCCAGACTATCTTCTAGCAACAGTTCAGGTACGATGCAGAGTCGGATGTCACCCTGATACTTATTCAGACCATGTTTCAAGTACAGTGCAGATACGATCCAGAGACGGATGTCATTCTGACACTCATTCAATACAAATTCCAAATACAGTTCAAATACGATCTAGAAACGGACGTCATTCTGACACTTATTTCAACACATAGGTATATCCACAAAGCCTCTGCAGGTACTTTCTCCAACAGGTACAGGGGCAGAAACGTCTTGATGCGAAGTCATTGTCGTATCCTTAACATATGACCCCATGACATCTACACTCCCTAAAAAGTAGATGCAACCAAAAGTTTTGATCCCTGCTTCCCCGCAGAAGTTACTTTCCCCAGCAAAGTTCCTTCAGAGAGCCGATATCTATATTCCCCCGGCCGAGTTTTATAATCGCAAACAGTTTATAAAGCTTTCTCCCGAGCAGAGCTTACTTCTCTGAATGCGGAAGCTCAATCCCTAACAGAGTTCATTTCTCCATCTACGGAAGTTCATCATCCAGTGGAGTTTATTTCTCTGAATCAGAAAAATCTTCCAATAAAACATATCCTCTCTCAAACAGAGTTATTCCCCTGCAGAGTTAGTCTCAAGCAGAGTCTCTCCTGGCAGAATATTCGCAAACAAAAAGTAGTAAATCCCCAACATAGTCATTTCCATTCACCATCCCCAACGGAAGTGAAGAATTCAGCTTCCCAATACTCTTCAGCAGCAGTCCGGGATTTATTTTCCCAACTAAGAAATACCGCAATAGCATCCCATATTCATACATCATGGCATGCGCATACATATTGCATACAACACAATCTCATTTATTTTTAGAACATCATCACGATGCATATTCATACATCATGACATTGCATACGACTAACTCTTTACCTTTCAGGGAAAAGATCAAATCAATAAGCTACGTCTAACCAAAGACTATTCCAGGATTTTCCTTAGAAGGATGTCCTCACAAGATTTTCCCTGGGTTAGGAAGGTCGACACTAAGACCTCTCTGATTACTATACTAGTGGAAGATGTTCCAAAACTTTCGTCTGGGTCAGTTGAATCGCTACTAAGATTCTACTGATTACTATGTCGGTCAAAGTTAACCTAAGATTTTCTCAGGATCAGCCAGATCGACACTAAGATCTCTCTGATTACTATGCCATTAGAAGATACTCCAAGACTTTCTTCTGGGTCAGCTGAATCGCTACTAAGATTCTCTTGATTACTATGCCAGTCAAAGTTAACCCAAGATTTTCCCTGGGTCAAACAGGTCGAAACTAATATCTCTCTGATTACCATGCCGGTGGAAGATATTCCAAGACTTTTGTCTGGGTCGATTGAATCGCTACTAAGATTCTCCTGATTACTATGCTAGTCAAAGTTAACCTAAGATTTTCTCTAGATCAGCCAGATCGATGCTAAGATCTCTCTAATTACTATGCCAGTGGAAGATATTCCAAGACTTTCGCCTGGGTCAGTTGAATCGCTACTAAGATTCTCCTGATTACTATGCCAGCCAAAGTTAACCCAAGATTTTCCCTGGGTCAGACAGGTCGACACTAAGATCTCTCTGATTACCATGTCGGTGGAAGATATTCCAAGACTTCCGTCTGGGTCAGTTGAATCGCTACTAAGGTTCTCCTGATTACTATGCCAGTCAAAGTTAACCTAATATTTTCTCTGGATCAGCCAGATCAACGCTAAGATCTCTCTGATTACTATGCCAGTGGAAGATATTCCAAGACTTTTGTCTGGGTCAGTTGAATCGCTACTAAGATTCTCCTGATTACTATACCAGTTAATGTTAATCCAAGATTTTCCCTGGGTCAGACAGGTCTACACTAAGATCCCTCTGATTACCATTCCAGTGGAAGAAACTCCAAGACTTTCGTCTAGGTTAGTTGAATTGTTACTAAGATTCTCCTGATTACTATGCCAGTCAAAGTTAACCCAAGATTTTCCATGGGTCAGACAGGTCGACACTAAGATCTCTCTGATTACCATTCCCGTGGAAGAAGCTCCAAGACTTTCGCCTGGGTCAGTTGAATCGATACTAAGATTCTCCTGATTACTATGCCATTCAAAGTTAATCCGATACCTTTCTCTGGTTTAGTCAAATCGATACTAAGATTTCTATCCTAGTTGAAAATAATCCAAGACCTTTCTCTGGTCCAGTCAAATCGATACTAAGATTTCTACTCCAGTTAAAGAAGCTATGAAGCTCAGAAACTGACCGGATAATAGTCAATCAACAATTTAAGACACTGAAGCCTGGATCCTGACCAGATAACAATTTAATCTCATCTCCCCAGTAAGTCGCTGTGAAGCCTGGAGCACAACCAGATAATAATTAGCCTTATTATCCCCAGCAAGCCACTGTAAAGCCTGGATTCTGACTATATAGCAGTTCACTTTCGTCTCTTCAATCAAATGATGACCCCCAGTAGAGTAACGGACGACTGAAGCTCCTAAAACCCTATGTTCCAAAATAAAGACCAACATTCCTCAGTGGAGTCCCCTCTAACAGCAAGAGCAGGAATTCCCACAAAGGGATATCTCATGAAATCATCATTGCTCTGGATTGCATCTTTAAGCCCATCTCCGACAACTCTTCGTCATATTCTGATGTCATCTTTAAGACCATCTCCGAAGATCTTCCGTCATCTTTTCCAAATGGCATCTATAAGACCATTCCAAATACTATCTACACAGTCAAGTATCATCTCATACGAGTGCAAATTTTTGGGCACTTTAGTGTTCAATCATCTTCCACCTTTTGATAACGAAAGGCGGACCAGCCAATCTACATCCTCAAGTTTAAGAAGATTGAATAGGGGCAGTTGTTGTACCCCAAAATTTGCCCTCTCATATTTTTCCAAGATTTTCCTCTTGCATAGGTGGTTACAAACCTTTGCCTAAAGACAAGGAAAATTTTCAAATGATGTTTCTAAGTTTCCTTCGATTGACCTACTTCTAAGCTTCCTTCGATTGGCCTGTTTCTAAGTTTCCTTCGATTGGCCTATTTCTAAGTTTCCTTCGATTGGCATGTTAACGAGGCTCTTCGATTGGCACCTACTAAGTGCCTTTCGATTGGAATTTCCAAAGTGCCTTTCGATTGACATCTCCAAAATGCTCTTCGACTGACATCTAAATAGCGTCCTTCGAAGGACATCCACATAGCATCCTTCGAATGACATCCACATAGCGTCCTTCGATTGACATCTGCAAAGGGACTGTCGATTGGCCTCATGACAAGCCTTTCGATGGGCATTGTGTCAAAACCTTTCGATTGGCGTAGCAAAGGATTTTTCATTTGATATTCCAATAAATACCCTTCGATTGGTATTTGGATAGGGGCCCTTCAAAAACTCCCTCCAGGCCATTCGAAAGAGGCCTTCAACAGGGCAATCGGAAAATATGTCCAAGCCAGATTCTTTCTTTGTTTGGTCACAATTACACAAGAGCTGATTCGACCAAGGAACACTCTTCAAAAGGACAGGAAATTGAAGCAAATAGTGCTCCAATAGAAGGAGTCTTAGTATTAAAGCTGGCACATATCTACTTAGAACCATTAAGGAGAACAAGGTTCTAATAAAGAATGTCCTGATTAGTTCAAATTGAAGTTCAAGGTTGGCACAAAAGGCATTCGAAGGAATAAATATGGGATTTGGTCCAAAACAAGCCAGAAAGCCCATAATCGAAAGAAAATTGAAACAGGATGGCAAATCAAAGAAAACACGTGGGAAAGAACACAAAGATTTGGCCATTTTAGAAACAAAAGATACAAGACAAATGAAATATTTTCTCACTCTATCTTCAAGATTCAGTTCAATTTTGTTAACCTAATTCATTCTACTATATATGCATAACAAACCCTGATCATAAGAGAGTATTTTGGTCGTGTAGAACACACAAGACTGCTCAGAATTTTGACAAAAAGTGTTGATCGAGGTTTTTTCTAGAGGGAAATTCAAGGCATTTCAAAGACTACAATCCATTCCTAGGCATATTTGGAAGCTTCCTGGACCACTCTCATGCATCAACACATCCAGAAACAGTCTACACAGGTATCACGGTTTGCCCTTGTTTTGAAATTGCTTTTTGAAATATACGCATGATAAATGATTTTTAAGTATACAATCATGTTTATATGATCATTTAGAACATCTCTGCATAGTTAATTGTGTGTTATGATGCATATTTGACTGAATACCATTGTTAGGGTTTCAAGTTTCTTTTTAGGGTCTTTCGTTTCAGGAAAACTCAGGGCACAAGATGAGCACCATTGTACTTACGAGATCAAACCTAGTTGATCAGTACTCCTGGGTTGAATTTTTATTGCGTGATTATGACTTTTGAGATATGCAGGTTTACAGTTACAACATCTGTCTGTAGGTAAAACCCTTTGTCTAAAACGACAGTCCCAACGAAGGAGATGACTACGTGTCAAAACCTGGTTGGGTAGTTTCATTGGTTCGCGTTTTTATTATAGCCACTATCCATTGTTACATATAATACACATTGTTTATTTATATTAACGATTGAACAATTGGATCAATGGTAAAGGGAGAGGTTTTCAAAGCACGCGTGTGGAGGAGGTCAGGGGTTCAATCCCTGCCTCCTACATGTTATTTTCTTAACAATTCTTTGCAGATCCCATGTCGTCCTTCCAAGCGCGCACACCATAGGCCTCAGATCCTCACCCTTGGATCAGTCAGCGTCAGGATTCAATGCCTCCAATGAAGCTCCCCATGGTGAACACTCTTGGCACAATCACACTGGATCCTACATTGCTATGGGCCAACTGGATTGGGCTTTGAGCAGAAATCCAACATGCACCCTCCAACTTGGGTTTACACCCCTCAGGCTAACTCTATTTTCCCTTTTAATTTTTCCTTATTTAAATTAGTTTATTTATTTTGTTTAAATCAATTTTTTCATAAAACCATAAAATCAACATCACAAAAAAAATAGGATTTAGTTTTTTTTCCAATAAATTGATTTTTGTAAATTAATTAATTTCATCAATTTTAATTTGTTTCATTAATTAAAATTAATTAGAAAAAACTAGGTCAAACTTCAAATCTTTTTCACAAAAATCCTAAAAAATATTTTCAATGATCAAATTAGGTTTTTTAGGGTTCCAAACTTATTTCAATTTTTTATTCTCACATGTAACTATTTTTGCCGTACGATTAATTTTTATTATTGATGTAACTGTGCCCAGTTTGTAATAGATTAATTAGGGTTTTGTTCCTGCATTTTATTTTCAGTCAATTCCTTATGTATCTACACCAAAACTTTGTAATAGCGTAGAACCTTTATTTCTCGCTTTTATATTCTATATGCTTGTATATAATTGCTAGCAACCTAGGCATGTATGAGTAATTAATCAATAGATCACTAAGTTCAAGAGAAATATATCTGAAAAAGGCACGCTTTTGCATACTTGCACCCCTAGGGTATTACCTCACTTGGTTACCTTCGGAAACAATGGTCATGTCCCTTGAACGTAGAGATACTCTTAGCAAAGACCCCCAGTTTAAAGTCATCATAAAGATCATAGTCCCTAAATGTCCCTCGAGTTGTCTACGAGAAATGATCTTATGATGATAGTCCCTTCGAAATGCTAATGTATCCTTACACGTTGCCTTCAATGACCATTACATGCCTTTCGATAGTCCCTCAATATCCAACATCTAGGGTTACCTACTCACTAATAGTAGGATAACACGGTCTAAAGGATATGAGGAAAAGAACAATCTTTTTTCGAGTAGGTAGATAACTGTTAGGTACTTGCTCAAACAATCTTTTTTACACACTTTCAAACACTTCTCAAACAAAGTTTTCAAAAACACTTTATCACACTCTTGAGGACTGATACAAGAGTTACCATAAAGTGAATCGCCGCACTAAGGCATTTTTCAAAGCTTTTCAAACACACAAACACAAACAATTTTAGAAAATGAGCAAGTACCTAAGAGCCCGTGGAAAACCACGGATGGAAAGGGTGCTAACACCTTCCCTTTCCATAATCTACCCCCTTACTTAGAAATCTCGAAAAAAAGTTCTTTTTTATTCTTTTCACCCTTTCCTTTTTGGATAAAAGAAAAGTCGGTGGTGACTCTTGCTTACCGCGACATTTGCAAACAAAAAATGCAAACCAGTATTAATAGTCGGTTCTGCCACCGTATCACAACCTCCCTTTCGGGTTTTCAGTCCACCGGGATACACTTTTTTCCCAAGCCGCCTTTTAAGGTTTTCGACTTGCCGGGTGTACATATTTTTTTCTATTCATCCCTAATTTTTGCCCGAACCCTTTTGGTTCGCCAGGATGCTCTTACTTTTTCCTAGGCCAATCAACCTAGCAGGTCTTTATTTAGGCGTAGTATCTTTTCACTATGTCCGCATTAATAGGGTGAGGAAGGTCGTTACTATCCATGGTGGTCAGAATCATGGCTCCACCGGAAAATATGCTTTTGATTACAAATGGCCC
The DNA here is from genome assembly GCA_948472305.1 of Vicia faba. Lineage (NCBI taxonomy): Eukaryota > Viridiplantae > Streptophyta > Magnoliopsida > Fabales > Fabaceae > Vicia > Vicia faba. Next base: position 1,265,861,378 of record OX451736.1, on the reverse strand, counting down.
TTCGTACGTGGGAGTCCATTTTCCCCTGGGATCACCTTGTGGCAGTATGATGTGCTTGACTACTAGATCACCCACTTGATACACTTAACGTCTTACCTTTTTGTTGAAAGCCTTGATCATCCATTTTTGATACATTTGACCATGACAGACAACAATAAGCCTTTTCTCATCAATCATATTCAGTTGATCAAGTCGAGTATGGATCCAATCGTCTTTGTTTAAGCCTGCATCCTTCATGATCCTTAAAGAATGGATTTGGACCTCAATAAGTAGGACAACCTCCATACGGTATACCAGAGAATAGGGCATTTCCCCTGTCGACATATGTGCTGAGGTGCAGTAACCATGAAGAGCAAATGGTAACATCTCATGCCAGTCTTTGTACGTCACCGTCATTTTCCGTATGATTTTCTTAATATTCTTGTTAGCAGCCTCCACAACTCCATTCATCTTCGGCCGGTAAGGGGAAGAATTATGATGCTGGATCTTGAATTGTTTACAGAGTTCGGTGATCATAGTATTGTTGAGATTCGTACCATTGTCTGTGATGATTCTCTCTGGCACACCATACCGACAAATCAGGTTATGCTTGATGAATCGCACCACAATGTTCTTGGTAACATAAGCAAAAGAGGCAGCCTCAACCCACTTCGTGAAGTAATGAATGGCCACTAGGATGAAGCGATGTCCATTGGAGGCAGTAGGTCTAATCTCTCAGATCATGTTAATGCCCTACATTACAAAGGGCCAGGGAGCCGTCAAGACATTCAAGGGAACCGGAGGTACATGTACTTTATCATCATAGATCTGGCATTTGTGACAAGTTTGGGAATGTTGATAATAGTCTGCTTCCATAGTGGACCAATAGTATCCTGCCCGTAGGATCTTTTTAGCCATGGTGTGTCCACTAGAGTGGGTTCCAAAGGTACCTTTGTGTAAATCAGCCATAATCCTTTCTACTTCATTTTTATCTATGCATCAAAGTAAAGTAGAGTCGTAGTTGCGCTTGTAGAGGATTCCATTACTGAGGAAGAACTTTGCAGAGAACCTTCTCAAAAACTTCTTATCATTGATAGATGCCCCCTCAGGGTATTCCCGAGCCTCGAGATACCTCTTCACTTCATAAAACCAAGGTTTGTCTGCTATTTCTTCCGTGTCGATCTCATAGCAGTACGATGGTTTATCAAACCTCTCAATAGTGATCCGAGGAGCCTTGTTGTCCCACTTGACCTTGAACATAGATGACATAGTAGCCAGCGCGTCCGCTAACCGATTCTCTTCTCGTGGAAAATGTTCAAAGGTGACCTCTTCAAAGTATGAGAGCAATGTCAGTACATGTTCTTTGTAAGGGATAAGGTTCGAGTGTTTCGTGTCCCGCTCACCTTTGATTTGACTTATCGCCAAGGCTGAATCCCCGAAAACGCTCAAGAACTTGATCTTTAGGTCAATAGCAGCTTTGAGACCCATAATGCATGCTTCATACTCCGCCATATTGTTGGTACAATTGAAACATAACCTGGCCGTGAAAGGAGTATGACAGCCTTCAGGAGATATGACTACAACACCAATGCCATTTCCGAGTGCGTTGGAGGCTCCATAAAAAACCATAGTCCATCGAGATCCTTGCTCAGGTCCTTCATCCGGTTCAGATTCTTCACAGTCAGTCACTAACATAATATTCTCGTCCAGGAACTCAAAATTCATGGACTGGTAGTCATCCATGGCTTGCTGAGCCAAATGATCAGCTAATACACTTCCCTTGATTGCTTTCTGGGTCGTGTATTGGATATCGTATTCGGTCAAGATCATTTGAAAACTCGCTATTCTTCCGGAGAGAGCGGGCTTCTCGAAGATGTACTTGATCGGATCCATTTTAGATATCAACAAAGTAGTGTAGGTAAACATATACCATCTCAGTCGGCGAGCAGCCCATGCCAAAGCGCAACAAGTTTTCTCGAGCAGTGAGTATCTTGTTTCACAGTCGGTAAACTTTTTGCTAAGGTAGTATATTGCATGCTCTTTTCGACTGGACTCGTCATGTTTCCCCATGACACACCCCATTGAATTATCTAACATTGTTAAGTACAATATCAAAAGTCTTCCTTCAATCGGAGGCATCAGAATTGGTGGTTCTTGAAGGTATTCCTTGATTCTTTTGAAGGAAGTCTGGCATTCGTCATTCCACTTTACCACTTGATCTTTCTTCGGGAATTTGAAAATTGGCTCACAAGTAGCAGTTAAATGGGAAATGAACCTGTAAATGTAATTTAGTCCTCCCAATAAGCCTCTAACTTCCTTCTCAGTGCGAGGAGCTGGAATCTCTTGTATAACCTTCACCTTTGCAGGGTCTACCTGAATACCCTTGTCACTGACAATGAAAACTAGAAATTTACCAGACCTTACCCCGAAGGTGCACTTGTTCGGATTTAACCTCGGCTTGTACGTCTTCAACCTATCAAACAACTTTTGTAGATGATCAAGGTGTTCTTCCTCAGTTTGAGACCTGGCTATCATGTCATCAACATAGACCTCTATCTCATGGTGAATCATGTCATAGAACAAAACTACCATGGCTCCCTGATAGGTTGCCCCAGCATTCTTCAACCCAAATGACATCACTTTGTAGTAGAAAGTTCCCCATTGTATGACAAAGGTTGTCTTCTCCATGTCTTCGGGTGCCATCTTGATCTGATTGTATCCAGAGAAACCATCCATGAAGGAAAAGATCTTGTGCTGCACGGTATTGTCAATCAGTATGTCAATGTGGGGGAGCGGAAAGTCATCCTTGGGGCTTGCTCTATTCAAATATCGGTAGTCCACACAAATTTGTACCTTACCGTCTTTTTTAGGCACCGGGACTACGTTAGTAACCCATTAGGGATAAGAGGTGACAACTAGGAACCCATCGTTGAACTGTTTCATAACTTCTTCTTTGACCTTCTCTAAAATTTCAGGGCGCATACGATGGACCTTCTGCTTTACTGGAGGGAAATCTTCTTTAGTTGGCAGACGATGAACCACAATATCCGTATCCAGTCCTGGCATGTCTTCATATGACCACACAAAGATCTCGACATAATTGGAACTACGCGGCCGGAACCTGTCATCTGGATGTTAATGAAACATCAATGAAGTCGCCACCGAACGTCTTTTATCCCGCCTAAAGGGAAAGGTAAACATCGAGAAAACCTGAAAAGGGAGAAATCATGGTCTTTCGACCGAGAGATCGGGTAAGGGAGTCTGTTACGCGAGGGGAAGGTGTTATCACCCCACGCGCCTGTAGTACTCTACGGTATCCACTCTTGTTGTCTAATCTAATGGGTGTGGTCAAATCCTATGTCTATGGCTTAAAACTAAAAAGGGAATGCATTCAAAAGAAAAATAAAAGAATGTAGGGAAAATAAAAGATGTGCTCGGTTGGGCCCTACCCCAATGCCTACGTATCCCTTTTAAGGAATCAGAGCAGCTGTAGTTCGGCTTATGTGTTTTGGTTGGTTTGTGTTTTTTAGTTAAGGCAAACAAAAATAATCAAGATGGCAAAACATCGAAAGAAACAACAAACAAATGAGGTGATCAAGCATCGACTAAATAATAACAACGTAACATGTAAAAGATGGAGAGACATCAAATGGTAAAATAACACACCTAACAGTGACATTATGGGTCAAAGTTGGATAATCAAACATGTGCGATGGCGAAACATCGGCTTCAAACAAATGTGCGATGGCGAAACATTGGCTAAGAGATAACAAAGATATCATGGCAAAGATGACGAAACATCAATAAAACGGATGATAAAACATCACACCTAACAATGATATTGAGAATCAAGGTAGGATAACAAACATGTGCGATGGCGAAACATCGGCTAAAGGATAACAAAGAAATCATGGCAAAGATGGCGAAACATCAATAAAATAGATGACGAAACATCACACCTAACAATGATATTGAGAATCAAGGTAGGATAAAAAAACATGTGCGATGGTGAAACATCGGCTAAAGGATAACAAAGAAATCATGGCAAAGATGGCAAAACATCAATAAAATAGATGACGAAAGATCACACCTAACAATGATATTGAGAATCAAGGTAGGATAATAAACATGTGTGATGGAGAAACATCGGCTAAAAGATAACAAAGAAAGAGTAAAGTTGGTTTGTATCTTTTACTTTGAAGAAGAGTTTGGGTTCATTAGAAATGTCTTATGATTTTCCAAGAAACAAATTTTTGTTTTAAGATACAAAGATGCAAAGAAAGAAAATAAACAACTAAGGGAGACTAGCATAGCACTATCCCTAGTGTTATCATACAATGGTTGATCCTAAGGTTGAGGATAAAGGGAAAATCCTATCCTAATTTACATATTAAAGGGAACTCAATAAAACTATCCTATAGGGAACATGCAATGAGAGCAAAGTTGTGATCTCAATTTCTAAATTGAGTGACTCATCGATCAACAATTAAAGAAGAAAAGCAATAAACATCCTATAGGGAACATGCAATGAGAGCGAAGTCGTGATCTCAATTTCTAAATTTAGTGACTCATCGATCAATAATTAAAGAAGGAAAGCAATAAACATCCTATGGGGAACATGCAATGAGAGCGAAGTCGTGATCTCAATTTCTAAATTGAGTGACTCATCGATCAACAACACAATACATGCATCAGATAGAAAACCAAAGGGCCTCCTGACATATATCAGCAACAGAGATCCCATCATGCAATCAGAGAATTATGCAAAATGAAAATGGGAGAAAGGAAGTAGTACAATACCAACAGATAACTATATGTAGCAATCAAGCAAGAATAAAAGAAACCCAGAGAAACTTCAAGCAAGCTGGCATCAATAAACAAATTGAGTCAGGAATCTATCAGATATGAACAAGTCCCAGGGGCAATGTATAACATTCTCAATCATATGTATGTATATCCTGCATAAACCATCAAACATGTCAAGCACAAAAAACAATGCCAGTATAATAGATTGTGTTTCACAAATAAAGTGAAACACAGAAAAGCCTCAAGCCAAAAGTGGCAACTTGCTCAGAGTACCTCACACATTCAACAACCAAGTTAGTATTCTATAAGGTGAAAAAGTGATAACAAACATGATGGCTTTAGACATGATAAACAAGATGAAACAAGCATATGCACAGATTAGGTCAAGAGAATCAAAGGAATGTTGCTCCTTTCTATCACCATGTTGAATTGACAATTGAATGTCAATCAAGGATCATAAGAGCTTGAGAATAATATGAGAAAAGACCATGAAAGTTAGTAGCAAACACATTTCAATCATGCACAATTAATTCAAACACAACTTCATGAATACAAAAGGAGATGAAACCTACATAATGCACTAGGAGGTTCAAAACATTCAAGTATGGGACATTGAGTCCAAATGGTTTGATGCTAACATGGACAATCAGAACCAACATGATCACTAGGTTCCCAATTATAGGCCTCACTCAAGTTCATTGGCCATCAAACAAATTGCAACAAGTCATACAAACATAACTTGGTACCTTCACTTCAAAATTATATCAAAAATGAAAACAAGGATCCATAATTCAAACCAAAAATATCTTAACATATTGGAAGTGTTTAGAAGTCATAATGCAAGCCCCAAGTTCATGAATGGTTGAGGAGGAGACCAAATGAAATTCAAAGTTCAAGACTAGTTGGCAAAACCACCAAACTAGACAAGTTTTCAAAATTATTTGTGGAAAAATGTCAAACCAAGTCAAATAATTCAAGAAAAATGTTTTTTAATTCCCAACACATTCATGAACCATAAACAAGACCTGAATTCTCAATAAAGTCCAAGGCACCAAGATTTTGAACATGAAACTTGCACCATAAGCAACAAAACCCTAGATTTTGACTTTTAATCCTAAATATTGATTAAATAGGACCAAAATTCAAACAAATTAAACCAAGGTAATTCAAAACATCAAGAAACCCTAAATGTCAGGAAATATATTTTTTCACATTTTTTTGAATTAGGAAAAGTCAAGAAAGAAATTAATAGTCAAACAATTATGTAATTAACAAATATTCACATATCAAAATAATATTTAAATCAAAAAGTATGAAGAATGGCCAACCAAAATTATATTCAAATATTAGGACTAAAAACACACATCCCTGAATTTTTATAGAATTTTTGAATTAAAGGAAATATTAAAAAAACAAAAAAAAAAACAAACAATTAATAGTAAAATTATTATTTAAGGGCAAGAAAATGCAAACCATAACCAAAAATCATGAAATGGTCAAAGTAAAAATATATTCTTATTCTATGATTAAAAAAAAGATTACATGATTTTTTTGGAATTTTTTGAATTAATATAAGTATTAAATATAAAAAAACAAATATTACAAATAACCTTTGAAATTAAATTTTTAATCAAAAATATAGAAAAATGATAAACCAAAGTCAGAATCAATTTTCACATTACTTTGTGGTTCTCAAATAATTTTTGTGGAATTTTTGGATCAAGGAAATATTAAAATAAAAATAAACCTTGAACAATTAATTAATTAAACCTATGAATTTTTTAAACCAATCAAATTATTTTAAAAAAATCTAAAAAAAATATGACAAATACTAGCGAATATTATTGACCTATGGTAATTTTTTTGGAATTTTTGAATGTGTTTTGATCAGAAAACTAAATTAAACAAAATGTCAAATAAAACAAAAATTCAAATAAACCAAAAAATTTAAACAGACCAATCATGATGTGCCACCACATCATCTTCAACCTCTAGACATTCAAAAAACGCGCGCATATCTCAGGCTTGGGGGTCACTTTCAAATTAACATAACTCATTCGATTTTGCATCATTTTCTATGAAATCAAAGGCAAATCAAAGCTGACATGGCAAGGAATCCATAGCAATTCAAATCAAATCAAATCATCAACCACATTGTCCATAATCAATCCATGAATATGAACAAAATCAATCTGAATCGCGAGTTTCAGAACATCCAATCATGCATAATTCATCAAATCAAGTGCTATAAAGCTTCAGAAACATTCCATTAACATCATTGAATATGAATCCAAGCTCAAACATCTCAATAAACAAGCGCATATCAGAAATCGAGGTTTGGAATCATTACCTCAAGGCTAAAAGTGATCTACTGTCTCCTTCACTCCAGATGCAAACAAATGGTGCTAGCTTGATCTACTTGCTTTGCTGAAGCAGAATCCACAAGAATTTTGAAGAAAACACCAAGGAATTGAGAGAATCGAATCAAGTTGCAGAAGAAGAAGAAGAAAAAACTCATATCTGGAAATCTTGCAAATGGAATGTTCTCCTTTTCTCTCTTTGCTTGCTTCCTCTTATATAGAGTTGTTAGAGAATGTTAGAAGTGGAAATCTGACTTTAAAACCGTTGGAGGGTAAGATTGGGAATTTTGGCCCAAAATGTAGTGCATACTGAATCTTCCCTTTTGCATGTGCCTTCTCTTGCTTCTTATGCACTTTGTGAGCCAAATAGATTTAGAATTACACTCCCAAAATGCCAGCTCATGATCATTTGAAATGAAGAAGTGTTGGTGAATTTGCAATTTTGAGCAAGTTTGTCATTTTTTCCATCCAACATGTGCAATACCATATGGGGCACGAAATAGTGAGTGTGGTGGGCCTCAGCATGTCATAAATTACCAATGGGCTTGATTAGAAGCAAGAGTAATGGCTAAAACTTGAGTTTGCAAGAAATGGCCATTTTGTATATTTGCCAAATTTCACTAAAATGCCACAAAATTCCAAAACTCATAACTTGCTCATACTTTTGAATTTTAGAACAAATGAGCACAATTTGGAAAATTATTGAAAAGATCTACAATCCCTTATTTTTGATTTTTTGCAAATTAATCCATTAAGGTTCTCAAAATTTGGCTTGAAATTCACTATTTTTAGAAAATGAGCTATAATTTTGTGACTTCAAAAGACCATAACTATTGATTCCTTGCCAATTTGGACATGAGACCAAAAGGAGGTGAAATATAAATCCCTTAGCTTTCCAAGCATATTTCATTTGCATTTTTGTGATCAAAGATGAATAAAATATGAATTTTTGAAGTTAAGTCCTTATTTTCCAAAATTAGAAACTTTTAGGGTTTCTTCAAGAACAAGTTTCAACCCAAACTTCAATCTCTTTAATTCAATGACCAAAATGGACTTAAAATATGAAAATTACATCCTTGAATTGATGGTTGGACAAAAATTCACTTGGTCAACCTTGACTTTGACTGATTTTGACCCAAATGACCATTTTGCCCCTCTGAATCAATTGATCCACTTTCCTTCAAAATTGATGATTAAAACTTTAAACATATGATCTTCCAAACATATAAAGGCCATGTGCAAAGTTTCACTTCAAAATTCTCAAGAAAACCTGATGAAAACCAAAACCCTAATTTTGGTCAACACATTAGGAGACTGATGAATTATCTTCAAAACTTCAAATCCTCTGGGTATCTTGACCAATTCCTTGTACAAAGACCTTTAAAACATCAAAGAAATGTTGTAGCTCTCAAAATCAAGGCCTGTACATTGGCCAACAACCCTTCTCAAGCAAACCCTAATTTGGCTGATGAATCCAAAGAGTGATTCCACTTGTGATCAAACACAAGCTCCAATCTTCTGGGGGTCTAAAGAGATGAATAAAACATCTTGAGATATGCAAAACTTTTGAGCTTGAAAGATCTAGAGGTTTGGATGGTAAGATATCTCTTGGGCAACTTGTCAATGCAAACAACCTTCAAAGCTTGAGGAAAACTTGATAACCAAAGTACTTTGATCCTACCATAATGTATGAATGCAATGCACTATGATATTCATAATGAAACATAAGCCTTAAACAAGAGGGTAAATTTTGGGGTGCAACAATAATCATGCAACATCTGTATCAACCGTTATTTGACATTAAGCCCCAAATTTGTGTTGATCTTGACTTCTTTTATGTCTTCCTCTGTGCCCAAGTTTATTGTCTCAACTGGCTCTTCATGAGTCTGTATAGCCCTCTCTTCCTGCTGTAACAACCTAGCAAGTTCTCCAGGTACCTCATAATCTTCCTCACCTTCGTCCTAGGCTTGGTTGATCAGATTTTCAAAGTCATAACTGGCAATATTAGAACTGTTATCAATGGATCCAGGGTGGATATGGATCCGCAGTCAATACATGAGTGTGTGTAAGAGAACAACTGTATAGACAAAGTAAAAGCAGAAAAGAAAAACAAAGAGCCAAAATTTGTATGCATAAATGTCCAATTCTTTATTAATTCCATATGTAATTGAAATATGATAATTGTTGCACCCCAAAATTTGCCCTCTCATTTCACAAGGGATTACCCTGAATCCTCAAGTTTTCTTCCAAGCTTTGAACTATAAATTTTCCAAGGAAATTACTCACAAGGGCAAAACGATCATTTGCACGCTGAAAAGTCAAACTTTGACTTTTGGATCAAAATCAAATCTCAAAAATCATATTTCATCAAGACATGTTGGAATATGAAGTTTGTATCATCAAACAGTTCAAAAGTCAAAATTACTATGGAAAAGCCAAATTTCTAAATACTTGGGATTTTTTTCTAAGTATTTAAGAAAAATGATACTTCAGAACTTCTGAGCCAGCCTCCAGGCAGGTGCAGTCAGAAGTTGTGAACATGGTTCAACACATAGTCTTCAGTCAGAACATGGCTCTTCAGCATCTACACAAGTTCAGTCAAAGTTGTTAGGGTAATGCAAAGAAGGTAATAAAGTGTAATACAAAGCCTGAAAGCTCCTTCAGAACATGAAGGATCCAGAAAATACAAAGATCAGAGGATGGATGCTATGCTGAAGCAGAACTTCTGATCCAGAACTAAGCCTTGGTGTAGAGTATCACATTGCAGGATTTCTGGTTGTGATAAGTATCATCATCATTTAATGCTCACTTAATGCTCACAACTACCTTCTGAGTCTTTATCTAAAGGATTTTCACCACGTATACCTCTACTGTCTCGGGATAACAACTTTGCTACCAAGCCCATGCTTTTCTTTTTGCTTTTCCTTAAATCCTGCTGACAGCCACCATGCTTGCTTCAAAGATAAGACAACGCTTCAGCACATGAAGGCTATTTTCAAAGCTTTGGTCAGAACTTGAGCAAATCCCAAAACTTGCTTATACAACTTACTGCAGACCTATGACCAACAGCTGGCTCAACCTACGCCATCATCTCATGATTACACCAAACTAGCATACAAAAACTGTGATGAAAAAGCAAAGGAATAGGATTCCAAAACAGGTTCAAATCCTATTTGTTTTTCCCCCCAAAATCATCTATAAATACTTGGCTCCATCACACGTTCAAGGGACTGGCTTTTAAAGAGAGATATTGGCCAAAAGAGAGAAAAGGAAGTTGTGAAACCTTCATAAAAATCCAGATTTCTCATACATAAAAACAAGGGTTAATACCTATTTTCACCCCTGACATATGGGGTGTATTTGAAAAACCCCCCTGCCAAAAAAAAAGTTCCAATTGTTACCTTGACAAATTTTAAAAGTTTCAATTTTTACCTTGAGGATGCCACATCCCTAAAAAGGCTGATGTGGCTTATATTTTTATTATTATTTAATGACATGGCTTGATTAGTTGTCATTTTTAATTAATTTTTAATTTTTTAATTCCACATGGCATTTATATTAATATTTTATTAATTGAGTGTTAATTCAAAGTTAAAAAATTTTTGTCCTTCAGTAGGATTTGAACCATGGACATTATGTTTGCAATAAACGCTTCTTACCAATAGACCAATGCATTTTCTTTGTTACATATATGCATCAATAAATATTCATATCATTAACATATTAATTACAATTATCAATAAATTTTCTTAACTAGTTGATTTAAATAATTTTTAAAAAAAATGTTTTATACATATTTTATCTTTTTACTCTAACTTTTTTTAAATTTTAAATTTTCAAAAATCACTTAAATTTAAAAAAATCACTTAAATTTTCAAAAAACACTTAAATTTAAAAAAATCACTTAAATTTAAAAAAATCACTTAAATTTTCAAAAATCACTTAAATTTTCAAAAGTCACTTAAATTTTCAAAAATCACTTAAATTTTCAAAAATCACTTAAATTTTCAAAAATCACTTAAATTTACAGAAATCACTTAAATTTTCAAAAATCACTTAAATTTAAAAAAATCACTTAAATTTTCAAAAATCACTTAAATTTTCAAAAATCACTTAAATTTTCAAAAGTCACTTAAATTTTCAAAAGTCACTTAAATTTTCAAAAATCACTTAAATTTTCAAAAATCACTTAAATTTTCAAAAATCACTTAAATTTTCAAAAATCACTTAAATTTTCAAAAGTCACTTAAATTTTCAAAAATCACTTAAATTTTCAAAAATCACTTAAATTTTCAAAAATCACTTAAATTTTCAAAAGTCACTTAAATTTTCAAAAATCACTTAAATTTTCAAAAATCACTTAAATTTAAAAAAATCACTTAAATTTAAAAAAAATAAGTTAAATTTAAGTGATTTAAGTGATTTTAAATTTAAGTGATTTAAATTTAAGTGATTTTTGAAAATTTAAGTGATTTTTGAAAATTTAAGTGATTTTTGAAAATTTAAGTGATTTTTGAAAATTTAAGTGATTTTTGAAAATTTAAGTGATTTTTGAAAATTTAAGTGATTTTTGAAAATTTAAGTGATTTTTTTAAATTTAAGTGATTTTTGAAAATTTAAGTGATTTTTGAAAATTTAAGTGATTTTTGAAAATTTAAGTGACTTTTGAAAATTTAAGTGATTTTTGAAAATTTAAGTGATTTTTTTAAATTTAAGTGATTTTTTTAAATTTAAGTGTTTTTTGAAAATTTAAGTGATTTTTTTAAATTTAAGTGATTTTTGAAAATTTAAAATTTAAAAAAAGTTAGAGTAAAAAGATAAAATATGTATAAAACATTTTTTTTAAAATTATTTAAATCAACTAGTTAAGAAAATTTATTGATAATTGTAATTAATATGTTAATGATATGAATATTTATTGATGCATATATGTAACAAAGAAAATGCATTGGTCTAGTGGTAAGAAGCGTTTATTGCAAACATAATGTCCATGGTTAGAATCCTGATGAAGGACAAAAATTTTTTAACTTTGAATTAACACTCAATTAATAAAATATTAATATAAATGCCATGTGGAATTAAAAATTAAAAATTAATTAAAAATGACAACTAATCAAGCCATCAGCCTTTTTAGGGATGTGGCATCCTCAAGGTAAAAATTGAAACTTTTAAAATTTGTCAAGGTAACAATTGGAACTTTTTTTTTGGCAGGGGGGTTTTTCAAATACACCCCATATGTCAGGGGTGAAAATAGGTATTAACCCTAAAAACAAACCTTTGTTCTTCCCTTTGAACAAAAGGACACAACCACTCTTCTGTCTCTATTGCTTACTCAGAACGTCCAAAGGCAGCCACTCAAAGCTCCAAGCACGCTCCAGGTAAGTCTTTTTGACTTTACTTGTTTTTCATTCTGAACATCATTAACATGTAAATATCATAGTATTAATATTGTACATATCATTGCATGACCTGAAAAACTATGGATCAGAACTTCTAGAATAATGCTAGACTCAGACTTAGGACTAGAACTTCTATGAACTGTTGTGCTGTTATTCTTCCGATTTGTTGTTTTGTCAAAAATGAATGAGTTGCTAACATGCTGATTAATATGAGAAAAGAGTTGAAATGTAATATAGAACTTCTAGTTTTCACATGCTGATAACACACATAACTTTTATGATTTTTCTCACTATTAACACACACTGAACTTCTGATTCTCACATACTGATAGTGCACTGAACTTCTTAGGTTCATTCACTGGCTCAGCACAACACATAACTTCTGTTTCTCACTCACTGTTCTAACGCATCACAGAACTTCTGAGTTCTTCTTACATGTCAAATACACTGAACTGCTGGCGTTTGCTCACTATTTCAGTGAAATACAGAACTTCTGACTTTTGGTTCACTGGATGAACACCACCCAGAACCTCTGTGTTTTGCCTCTAACGTTTGTTGCAGGACTTCAGAAGATATCAATCCAGAACCTTTGTTCCCTTTCCCTCTGACGTTTTTGCAGGACCTCAGAGTGTACGAATCCAAAACTTCTAACCCCGTTGACGTTTCCTGTTGAGTCATGCGGCTGACTTCAGAACTTCTGATCCTTGTTTCTTTATTTGCAGCAACGCGTTTTTTTCTATTTTGAACTTATTTTCCTTTCCATTTTTTTATTAACATAAAAAACATAAAAAATATTTTCTTTTATTTTATTTCCTTAAGACAAAAAACATTTTCTAAAACTAGTCCATTTCCTTATACATTCTTATACATTTCAATATGGTTGTAATAATAGCTTAGGATTTATTTTTACTTATAACCCCCATTCGTACATATGTACCCCCATCCCCTAAATATTGTAATAGCGTAGGACTTTATATTTCAGCACTTTTATTGCTTTCATATACTGTATAGTAATTAGGTGTGTATGGCAAGATAAAACCAACAAGTAGACCACCAAAAGTCAAAGACAAATGCATGTAATCAAACACACTTGCACACATGCACCTTTAGGGTAATCTCACTTGTTGCCTTATAAAATTGGCCATGTTATGCACGTGGGATGTCTTAGCACAAACAATCGAAATACAAGATCATAGTCCCTCGATGACGCTATCAAAAGTTTCCTTTCAAAATGATCTTAGTCCCTAAAGAAAAATGCTAAGACATCTCACAACATTGCTATCATGATCATACGATGACCCAACGCCCGTCCCTTCACATCTAACGATGGGGCTTCTTACCAAATCAATGGTAAGATATCAACATCTAAAGGAGGAGGAAAAACACTTCTAAGACCTTCTGAGTAGGTAGATTCGTTCCTATTTACTCGCTTGCTCACAACAAAAACACTTTACACACCTCACAAACACCTCTTTGAACTATTTTTGAAACAAACACTTTGTATGCGTTTTTATAGAAACGAGAATCATTACGAAGTTACATTTTCAAAATACTTTCAAAAACACATTTCATAAACACTCCTTTGAACTATTTTCGAAACAAACACTTTGTAGGCGTTCTTATAGAAACGAGAATCATTACGAAGTTCCATTTTCAAATATACTTTCAAAACACACACCACAAGCACATTCAAACAAAAGCAAGTGATCTAGCAAGTAACTAAGAGCCCATGGAAAACCATGGATGAAAAGGGTGCCAATACCTCCCCTTTTCATAATCTACCCCCTGAACTCAAGAAAACATCTCAAAGGTCTTTCATGTGCTTTTTGACCTTTCCTTAGGATAAAATAAAATGTCGGTGGCGACTCTTGCTAAACCGAAACATTTGAAAACACAAACGCAAAATCCCAAGTCAGTTCTCCCACTGTATCACAATAACCCTCACAAATAAACCATTGTTCCCCGGGTAAGACACATGGCCAAAGAGTTTATATTGTTTATTACATATACAAAAAAACAAGAAAGACAATTACTCCTGAATAAAAGTAATTGGTACAAAGTCTTTTGTTGTCCAGTTACTGAGTCCACCTTTGGTAGTAGGGAAGATCCAGCTATCCATGTCATCGTCACCATCACTGTCTTCTAGGGCGTTGACCCCATGATTGCTGATGCGTAGGGGATGTCTTCCAGCACAAGTGCGACAAACATTCCTTTGAGCCCCTGAAGAGAAACCCAAACTAAACTTATCATACTTATATGGAATATCAGGGAGTTGGCCCCATATGGTAGACCCACCTTCTTTAATAACTGCTTTTGCATCCTTGAGAGAAGCCATCTTCAAGGGAGGTCTAGTGATCTTTTGCAAATCGGTGACAATTTCAGTTGCAGCCATAGTCTGAGGTATCTCTTCGAAGTTTTGACACAGATTATTGATGAACTAGTCATCCATTTCCATGTACCTGAAGGAGTTCAGGTGACTGACCATGTATTCTTCTTCACAGTGTACCATGACAATCTTTCCTCTTACCAGGTATTTCATCATCTGATGCAGAGTTGACGTGACAGATCCCGCCCCATGGATCCGAGGGCGACCCAATAAACAAGAATAAGATGGTCTGATATCCATCACGTAGAAGGTGGATTCAAAGGTCTGAGAACCAACTTTGATGGGGATGTCCACCTCCTTGTGCACCATTCTCTTCGAACCGTCAAAATCTCTCACTACTATGTTGCTGGGCTTCAAGGTCAAACCTTTACAGTCTAGTATATCCAGAGCCTTCTTGGGCATCACATTCAATGATGAACCAATATCTACTAGAACATGGGCCAAAGATGTTCCCCTGCACTCGACAGAAACATGCAGCGCATCATTGTGTTTCTTCCCTCTGGGTGTTAGATCAGTATCAGAAAAACCCAAACCGTTATCAGCCGTCAAGCTGGCCACACAATCTTCAAATTGATCAGCAGAGGTTTCTTGTGGCACGTGGGAATTTTTAAGGAACTTCACCAAAGCCTTTGCATGAGCTTCATAGCACAACTAAGGCTAACATAGAAATCTTGGAAGGGGTCTGCCTCAGCTGCTCGACCACATTGTAGCCACTCTTCTTTATAATCTTCAAAATTTATTCCATCTCCTTCTTGGAAGCCTTTGGGATAGATACTGAATGCGCCTTCTTCTAGAAAAGCTCAATCAATATGTCTTTGCCCCGAGTCTCAATCGACTCGGTGATAGGGGTGTCAGCAGGGGTAATAACAAGAATTGCAGTAGGAACAACCGTAGGAATGATCAGAAGACCAATAATATCTTTTGGAGGAGAAATCTCAGGGGAGAACACTCTTCCACTTCTTGTTATTTTGCTGGTTCTAACAATGTTGCCAATGTCAGGATCAACATTTTCAGAAACCTGGTCTTCAACAGCCAGTAGGTCTTGCTTGACATCATGGTAGTAGACGTCACCCCCATAGTTCCATGGAACAATTTTGTCCGAGGAGTATGGAATTGGCCTTAGAATAGTGATAATCAGTGGAGCCAAATTTGGAGCAGATGTAATCCTGACGGGTCTTTTAGTGGAGACCTTGGGAGGATTGGCGAAAATGGTTATTATTGAAATATCCTTGCAAGAAATGGTTGGAACGTGAGTCTTTTCCAACAAAATCTCTCTATCATCCATCAGGCGCTGAACACCTGACTTCGACAAATGACAACTAGTCGGTAGAGATAAACATGAGTGGCAACCTTTACCACAACCCGGAAATAAACTGGCCTTCAATAAGTTCCACTTAATGGCCAAGAGAGGAGTAACAAGTTCCTCAACATAAGTAACAAATACATCATCTTCAATTGCTTTAACACCACGGTCGTGCTTGTGCATAGGAACAATGATAACATTGGGATTTCCAGGGGTGTCAAATTCAATTTCCTTCGCCTCGAGAATGTCTTACACCTTGTTTTTCAAAGCCCAGCAGTCATTGGTATCATGGCTTGGACTTTCTGAATGGTAAGCACAACGAGCATTAGGGTTGTAGCGGGGAGAGGCAGTGTTGGGATTCTTCGGAGATTCCCGCAAGGTTACCATATTAGATTTTAACAAATGTGGCAAGACTTGAGACAACCTCATATTTGTTGAATAAGTGCAGGCTTAGAGATCATAACAGCCCCTACCATTGGACGACGTTCAGTTCTGTCCTGATTCCTTTGACTGTACACAACACTAACCTCTTTTTCCCAGAAAATGGCTTCCTTACTGCACTGGAGGACACATCCTTCTGGATCTTACCACTGCTAATTCCAGCTTCCACTCTTTCTCCCGTCAAGATCAATTCAGTGAAGCCGGCTGGGGAGCTTCTAATCAGGTGATTGAAAAACGGACCAGACAGGGTACCCATAAACATATCCACTAGCTCCTTATTAGACAGGGGGGTTTGACTCTTGCTGCTAAATCCCTCCACTTCTGAGCATAGTCTTTAAAGCCCTCGCTCGAACCCATAGACATACTTTAGAGTTGTGTACAAGTGGGAGCAAGGTCTGCATTATACTGATACTGCTTGTAGAAAGCATCATCCAGGTCTTCCCAATTATGGATGTTGGACATTTCCAGCAGGTAGAACCATTTTAGTTGAGTTCCAGATAGACTATCCTGAAAGAAGTTGACCCATAAATGTTTGTCTTTTAAAAATGTTTCAAGACGAGAGTGTTGGTGTATAAAAAGTTTTTGTTGTGAGCAAGTTAGCAACTAGGAGCGAATCTACCTACTCAAAAGGTATTAGATGTTCTTTTCCTCCTCCTTTAGATATGGCTATCTTATCATTTATTTGATAAGAAGCCCCATCATTGGATGTGAAGGTACAGGCGCGGGTCAACCGTACAGTCATAGAAGGCAACTTGTGGGACGCTTTAGTAATTTTTCGTAACGGACTAGATCGTTTTACCGAAGGCAACATCGAGGGATTACGATCCTTTTTTTTATCGAAGGGTATTTGCTAAAGCGTCCCATATTCGAGGGACATGACTGTTTTTACGAGGTAACAAATGGAATTACCCTAAGGGTGCATGTGTGGATAATGTGTTTGATTTGCATGCATTTAGTCTTTGATTAGGGGTTATCTATTTATTATTTTTTTATCTTGCCATACATACCCTATCTTACTAGCAATTATATGAAAAGCAGTAAACTTGCGGAAATTTAAATCCTACGCTATTACATCATTAGGGGGATGGGGATACGGTTTGCAAATGGGGATGAAATAGGTGTCTAATTATTACAACCATATCGAATAAGTGGACAATAATGGAGTATATATATATATATATATATATATATATATATATATATATATATATATATATATATATATATATATATATATATATATATATATATATATATATATATATATATATATATATATATATATATATATAAACAGTGTAAAAAGAAGTAAAAACTGCGTTTTGTACTATTATGTGTCGACACATGTTGTTATGCATCGACACATAATTTTCCTTGACCCTGCATAACTAAATCAACTCAGTATGAGTGACGCATAATGGGATGTGTCGACTCATTTCTTGCTTGTGTCGACACATACGCGTTTTGTGTCGACTCATGCACCTTCCATCTTTCTGTTTTAGGCCCTGGATAGCAGTATGAGTCAATGCATACGACCATGTGTCGACTCATACCCTGCTTTTTCACTTAGAATGAGTCGACCCATATGGGTATGTGTCGACCCATGTTATAGTTTTTTTCCTCTATCAACATTCTTTTGCATGTATCAGTCAGTTTTCAATATATAAATGATAAAAATGAACAGTAAGGAAATGATTAACTTCAAGTGTAGTAATTACTTCATCTTATCTTCAGAAATAAACCAAAAATGATGTAAGGAAAATGCAAGGTTGAGATGACTTACCTTGCAACTGCACTTTAGGTTTTGAGTCTGAAACCCTTCAAGATGTTGTGTGGACTTTAATGAAACTCCAGGAAGCTGCTAGACTTCCATTTGTGTTGAAGGTTACTGAACCAACTCCAAACAGTCTAGTTTATGTAGTACTGTCTTTTGTTTAGAGGTTGAGAATAAGAGCACTATAGAAACTGTTCTTGAGCTTGAGCAGTATCTATGTGATATGAAGTGTTTTGAGGATTTATGGGAGTATTTACAAGGTTGTATAATAGTGGGTTGTGGATCTTTTCTATTTTGATGAGTCAAAAAAGAGTTGAAGATGAACTGGGTTTTATGAATGAGCTGGTTTTTACCAAAATTATGTTTTTCTTTTCTCTCCTTTTTCTTTCTCCAAAAAAATATCCTCTACTGTCTTATGAATCAATCCCTTTTGTAGCCCTTTGACTGAGGTTTAGGAGGGAAACAAAATAAGTTATTTTGAACTATTTTTGCCTACTGCTTTGATGCTTTTTCCACACAATTTTCTTGTGCCATTTTGGTGCAATTTTGTGGCTGTTATGATGCAGGTTAGAGCAGACTGCCTAGAGCAGTTTTGGACTGGTTTTTTGTACTGTATAGGGTAACATATACAGGTTTTGTGATAGGTTTGTGGTGCAGCATAACACAAGGTTTTGTAGGACAATAAATGAACAGGTTTTTGGAGTGTTGTGGCAATGCATAGAAGTAGTATATCATTTTTTTGTTCAGCCATAATTTGGACAACATAGTTTGCAGCATGAAACAAGTTTGGTTTGTGGAGTAATTTATGCACATTGTATCAAAGACAAAGCATTGTGGCAAGGTTTTGAGTAAAAGGGAAAATTCCAAGCAATACAAAGTTTAGGATTTGTAAACTTGTAGAAATGCCACTTTGTGATAACTTGAATTATTTATAACATCTTGAACTATTTTGAATTGTAGTGACAAGATGTCATGAAGCAATGAATTTAACTTAGAAAAATTTCCAAGTCTTGCAAAAGTTGGATTTTTGACTTTCTTGATTTTTGATGATCAAATTTCATATTTGGATGTCTTGATGAAATATGATTTTTGGGATTCAACTTTGGTCAAAAAGTCAAAGTTTGACTTTTTAGTGTACAATTGACTTTTCCCACCAGTTGACTGAATTTTGTCTGTCAATCCACTGATCTCAGAAGATGAATTGAAATGTGAAATTAGGTCAAAATGACGCGCTCGGATCCTTGATATCATGCTTCTAACCAATAAGCCAGATATTAGGTCAAAAATCAAAGTTCGATCATTCTCATCCATAACCCTAATTTTGCCCATTTTATCCTTGTGAATGTCTTTCTTGGGAAATTGTAGTCCAAGACTTGAAACTTGATAGAAGCAAGCCTGAGAGTCTAGGAGGATCCTTTGAGAAATAAGAGGACAAATTTTGGGGTACAACAACTGCCCCTATTCAATCTTCTTAAACTTGAAAAGTGAGATCGGCATGTTTGTCGTTCGTAGCTTGAAAGTCGAAGATGATTGAACACTAGAGTGCCCAGAAATTTGCACTCAATGGTGTGTTGGTTGATTGTGTAGGGAATAGGCTTAAATATGCCATTTGGAGAAATGATGGATATTTGTAGGAGATGGGCTTATAGATGCCATCCAAAGGTGATTGTTGACAGAAATTAGACTAAGTCTGAATTTGACTTCAACTGGGAAAATAATTAGAGTAAATCTTTGGTCGATATAAACTGAAAATAGCAGAAGTCTTGAATATTGTTTGACTGGAAAGAATCAGAATAAATCTTGGAGCGATTTATCTGAACCAGAAAAAATGTCTATTTGGAAAGTATCAGGATAAACTGTTGAAATGTTTAAACTGAACCAAAAGAGGTCTTGGGTATTCTTTAACTGGAGAGGATCAGAATAGATCTTTGAGAGATTTATCTGAACCAGAGAAAGTGTCTACTAGGAAAGAATCAGGATAAATCGTTGAGAGATTTAAACTGAACCAACAGGGGTCTGGAGAAGAATCAGAATAAATCTTGGGGCGATTTATCTGAACTAAAGAAAATGTTTGCGGGAAAGAATCAGAATAATCTGTTGAGAGGTTTAAAACTGAACCAGCAGGGATCAGGAAAAGAATCAGAATAAATCTTAGAGCGACTTATCTGAACTAGAGAAGATGTCTGCGGGAAAGAATCAAAATAAACCATTGAGAGGTTTAAAACCGAACCAACAGGGGTATGGAAAAGAATCAGAATAAATCTTGGAGCGACTTATCTGAACCAGAGAATATGTCTGTGGGAAAGAATCAGGATAAATCGTTGAGAGATTTAAACTGAACCAGCAGGGGTCTAAAAAAAGAATCAGAATAAATCTTGGAGCGACTTATCTGAACCAGAGAAGACTTCTGTGGGAAAGAATTAGAATAAACCGTTGAGAGGTTTAAAACCGAACCAACAGGGGTTTGGAATAGAATCAGAATAAATCTTGGAGTGACTTATCTGAACCAGAGAAAATGTTTGCGGTAAAGAATCGGGATAAACCGTTGAAAGATTTAAACTGAACCAGCAGAGACCTGAAGGGGAGTATTTGTCATGTAGATGGTCAATTTAGTCCTATTTTAAGAATTGACCTATGATTGATTTGTTCAAAGATATTTGTCTTGTCTCGTTGAAAATTTGATAATAATTTTCTGTTGATTGATCTTTCCCGAAAAAGGTAAAGAGTTAGTTGTATGTAATGCCATGATGCATGAAATGCATAGTGCAATGAGATTGCGATATATGCATTGGTGTCATCGATGTTTATGATAAATGAATGTAATGTATGCGTATGTAAGTTGTTCTACTGCAGTGCTGTTTAGATTGGGGAAAATAATTCCTTGACTGTTGTTGGGAATGTGGAGTGCAAGCCTTCATATTTTGTTGAAACTGAAGTGTTAATGGATGGGTTTCCATAATTAGAGAAATAAACTCTGTTGGGGAAGGGAAACATCGTGCATTGCTTGTGGACTTCATGAAATCCTGTTGGGGAATCCTGAGAAATTGGGCGACTTTCACTAGGGAATCTTTGGAACGGTAACTGGAGGTTTCGCTCCGTCGGGAATGTGAGAGCACCTGATACCATTAGGCTGCATACTAGAGATACGTTAGTGATTTTATAGTAGGATGTCCTTGCTTCCGCTCCTGCTGGAAAAAGTACCTGCGGGGATTTTATGGAATGGCCTATAAACATTATCCAATTTCTTAAAGCCATCAGTAATTGTCTTTTTGTTTTCTGTTCCTTCTTTTCTTGCGCTCATTTGTAAACAGTAATCACGTTCAAATGCACATGTTCAAAAAAATTATTGGATGTTTTTGCAAACAAATCAGGAAAATAAAAGAAAAACAGATAATTTTGCACTTTTAAAGGAATATCTTTGTATTAACTTGAATAAGTATTTTTGTACAAAGATACGAACATCCTAGTAAGAGAATGTCATCGTAGAAAATGAAAACTGATACAAAGAAAAGATAGCTATGTGAAATAATCCCATGGGGTTCCCACTCTTCTATAGCCTTCATGTCTCTGAGCGTCTCATCCACTTGCTGCTTTGTCCGAAACTGATTGGATTGATTAGAACCGTTTGAGTTTGTCAGTTGATACTGAAGGTTGTCTATAAGGTGATCCAATGGGACATAGTCATACGCTTTCAATCCCTAACTTTTTCCTGGACCTCCCTTTCGGGTTTTCGGTCCACCGGGATACCCTTTTTTGCCTAAGCCACACTTTCAGGTTTTCAGCTTGCCGGGTGTACAATTTTTTTTTTGTATTTTACCCCTAATTTTTGCCCGAACCCTTTTGGTTCAGTGGGATGCCCTAATTTTTGCCTAGGCCAGTCGACCTAGTGGGTCCTTATTCATGCGTAGTATCTTTTAACTATGTCCACATTTACAGGGTGCGGAATGTCGTCGCCATCCATAGTGGTTAAGATCATTGCTCCGCCTGAGAATATGTTTTTGATCACAAATGGTCCTTCGTATGTAGGAGTCCATTTTCCCCTGGGATCACCTTGTGGCAATATGATACACTTTATCACCAAGTCACCAACCCGATATACCCGACGTCTGACCCTCTTATTAAAAGCTTTAATTATATGTTTTTGGTACATCTGGCCATGACAGACAGCCGCAAGCCTCTTCTCATCAATCAAGTTCAACTGGTCAAGTCAAGTTTGAATCTATTCATCTTCATTCAAACCTGTGTCTTTTATGATTCTCAGAGAGGGTATTTGGACTTCAATTGAAAGGACAACTTCCATTCCGTACACTAAGGAGAAAAGAGTTGCCCCTGTTGACGTGTGTGCCGTGGTACGGTAACCATGGAGAGCAAATGATAACATCTCATTCCAGTCCTTATAGGTCACTATAATTTTTTGTATGATCTTCTTGTTGTTTTTATTTGTGACTTCTACAACACCATTCATCTTGGCCGGTAAGGAGAAGAGTTATGGTGCTGGATCTTGAATTGCGAGCATAGTGCGGTAATCATAGTATTGTTGAGATTGGTACCATTATATGTGATGATTCTCTCTGGGATACCGTACCGACAGATGAGATTCTGTTTGATGAATCGATCCACAACGTTCTTGGTAACAGAAGCGAATGAAGCTGCCTCGACCCACTTCGTGAAGTAATCAATGGCAACCAAGATGAAGCGGTGTCCATTAGAAGCCGTGGGTTTGATCTCTACAATCATGTCAATGCCCCATATTGCGAAGGGCCAAGGAGCAGTCAGGACGTTTAGGGGAACCGGAGACACATGTACTTTGTCAGCAGAGATCTGGCACTTGTGACAAGTTCGTGAATATTGATAACAATCTGCTTCCATGGTGGACCAGTAGTATCCTGCCCGTAGGATCTTTTTAGCCATCGTGTGTCCACTAGAATGAGTGCCAAAGGCACCTTTGTGTAAATCAGCCACAATCTTTTCTGCTTCACTCTGGTCTATGCAACGAAGAAAAGTAAAGTCGTGGTTGCGTTTATAGAGGATTTCGTTACTGAGGAAGAATTTAGTAGAAAATCTTCTCAGGAACTTCTTATTATTGACTGAAGCTCCCTCTGGATACTCTTGGGCCTCTAGATACCTCTTAATTTCATGGAACCAAGGCTTGTCCACTACTTCTTCAGTATCGATCTCGTGACAGTAAGCTGGTTCATCCATCCGCTCAATGGTGATATGGGGAGCCTCGTTATCCCACCTGATTTTAAACATGGATGACATAGTGGCTAGCACATACCTCCTGATTTGGGCCATCACCCCCGCAAGTTTATTTCTTTTCTTTTTTTCTTTTCTTTTTTTATTTCCTTCATTAATTATTTATTATAATTATTATTTTCACTAACAAATTAATTATTTTCATAATAAATTCAGAAAACTAAAATATAATATTTTTTATTATTATTTATTAATTTCACCTTTAATTTATTATTTTTGTAAATAAATATAATTAACTAACTTAGTCTTAATTAGGTTAAATTTGATGTTTTTTGCAATAAATAAAATCAACATAGAATTAGGGTTTGTTTTTAACAACTTTTAATCATTTTATTTTTATTTTTATTTCCTTAAAACATAAAAAACTCAAAAAATATTTCTTTTAATTAATTAATTAGTTTTAGGTTTAATTTAATTAAATGCAAAAACAACAAAAAACTTCCTTCTTTCTCAAAAGGGGTCAAAACCCTAAGGACTTCTCCGATTCAATTTTCTCTCGCGCGTATGTTTATTCTTGATTAATTTTTGATCCATATTTATGTAATTGTTCCGAGGATGTAATAGCTTTAATTAGGACCTTTTTATCGCTTTCTTTATTTTCTCGCATTTACTTTTCAAGGGTTTGTTTTTGGCGATGTAAATACCCGACGCCTTGTAATAGCGTAGATTTACTTTCCGCAAATATTAACTGCTAGACGTATGTTAACTAGGCTATGCATGACAAGACTTATCTCTGAAATTAAAATCAACCCATAGCTCACCATAACATGTACAAAGATAACTTAACATGAAACCTGACACACTCGCACATGCCACTCCTAGGGTACGCCTCACTTGGTTGCCTCGACGTGGTCATTGAGTATAGGGTGTTTTAGAGGTCGCCCTCCTGTCTAAAGATCAAGTTGCCTCGGAACGGTTGCCTCGGATAAAAATGATCTAGGACATTAGGGTTACCGCTAAGGCGTCTTACTATTGCTTCAGTGACCACATGTCCCATTAATCGAATTGACCCGAAACTCCAACGACGGTGCTACTTACTTCTCAATAGTGGGATAGTACTGTCTAAAGGACATTTACATAGCTTAATTTCTTTTGAGTAGGTAGAGGTTCTCAGGTACTTGCTCTTTCAAAACAAAAATACTTTTCGCACCTACACTTTTATGACAAAAGTTTTCAAACAAAGACTTCATACACTCTTGAGGACTGATACAAGAGTTGAATCAAAGTTTTCAAACAAAACTCTTTTCAAAACCCACAAACACAAGAAAAGAAAAACATTTTGAAAACATAGTGAGCAAGTACCTAAGAGCCCGTGGATAACCACGGATAGAAAGGGTGCTAACACCTTCCCTTTCTATAATCTACCTCCCGAACCGAGAAGCATCTCGAAAAGGAATTTTGTTGTGCTTTTGTCCTTTCCTTGTTGGAGAAAATAAAAGACGGTGGCGACTCTTGCTTACCGCGACATTTTGCTAAACGCAAACACGAACCAGCATTCCAAAACAGTCAGTTCTATTTCCATCGATCACAGAACTGGCGACTCTGCTGGGGACTTATATAAGTGAGGTGTACCTTAGGATAAGAACACTTATGTTTTCAATTGTATGCCTTGAATGCTTTAATTTTGTGGGCTTGTATTGGAGTTTCATAGATCCTAACCCGGATCTGGGGAATACCCTTTAGGTAAGTAGCAATAAACTGTGAGGGACCTGTCCGGCATAGACCGACACGGATGAAGCAGTAGCTACGTTGGTGTGACACCTTGGTCTGTACCGATATCCCTTGTGTTGGAACGAGGAGAATATGGGTCTTCTGAGGAGTCATTAAGCACCAACTGACCTTAGAACCTTAAATTGACCAACTTGGCCATAGAACAGTAGCAGTATGCTACACTCATTGAGGCTAAACTCTCGCGATGGTTTCGGCCGCAAGAAAAGGTTGCCAAACTGGAATTATGACCGATCGAGGGTAGTCAGTGATATTGAGATCCTCTAGAACCCGATTACTATTTTTAGGACAGGTTTAAACCAACTGGAACTGAAAGAGGGTAGTACCTAAACTTCTTGCCAGCCTGAAATCTAAGGGCTCTCTTGTGTGACTTATGTGCCTTTACCATGTTTGCCTTTTGTGAATACTTGTGGTGTGCCTTATCCTAACATCATAACATCATAACATTGCCTACATCTTGCATAAGGACTAACCCATTTCAAGGATCTCAAGGGTTTGTAATGCAGGTCATGATGAACTAAATGTCTAGAAAGGGGCAAAGGGGATTTATTTTCCTCTAGCCAAGGTTGTTTGGAGATCAAGACATGACAGCTTGAGTCAGGGGCTATGACCCACTCGATATGGTGAGCCTAACTCTTGAGGAAGGACTCTTAACAACATGAAGTTCCTTCAATCAAGCTGCAAAATTCAAATTCTAACAAGTTTCTCTGTTTACCCCGCGAGATCCTTGAAAACATTGCATGCATATCATACACATCATTGCATTACAGGTACCCTTTTACAGGTCACTTATCTTCTTCGCTGTTTATTTCAACAATCATCATGTCCACTGAACCTTCCGCTGAACAAGCTATCAAGGCCCTCCAGGCCCAGAATGCCCAGTTCCAAGAGTTGGTTATGAGCCTAGCCCAGGGTCAACAGGATTTGAAGACTCTGATTCTGAAAGAGAGGAAGAAGAAGAAGAAGAGGACCGTCTTGTTCAACACTAGACGCATATTTGGGAATGGACTGCAGAATGAGCTTGAGCTGACTACCTCATCTGTAGGCAAAGACAGCCCACAAGAGAGAAGGGTTCCTAGTCCCGTGGTCTTCGACAATGAGACGAATTATGATGAAGAACAATACCCTCCTGCTGAGGATAAGTACAAACAGCTGGAAGACCGTTTGAGCGCCATGGAAATACAGCAGGTTCCCGATCTGGACTTCGGAGACCTAGGTTTATCCTCTGGGGTGGTGATTCCCCATAAGTTTAAGGCACCTGCTTTTGCCAAATATGACAGAGCTTCCTGTCCAAAGCTGCACCTCTGGTCATATGTAAAGAAGATCCAGCCTTACACAGCTGATAAGAATTTGTGGATCCATTTCTTCCAGGACAGTCTTTCAGGGACTCAACTCGAATGGTTCTATCAGCTGGATGGGGCCAGTATCCGCAACGGGGAAGATTTGGCTACTACGTTCTATAAGCAGTATCAATATAATTCCGACCTCGCTCCTACGCGTACCCAACTCCAGGGTATGTCACTAGGGACGGGTGAAGGATTTAAGGAATATGCCCAAAAATGGAGAGACCTGGCTGGAAGGGTGCAGCCACCTTTGACTGATCGTGAGCTGGTTGATATGTTTCTGGGGACCCTGTCTGGTCCATTCTTCAACCATTTGATTGGAAATTCTTCAGCCGAATTTACAGACCTTATCTTGACTGGGGAGAGAATTGAAGCTGGCATCAAAAGTGGGAAGATTCAAGAAGCTACACCTTCTGATGCCCAGAAAAAGCCTTACAGTGGGAAGAAAGAGTCCAATGCTGCGTACATTCAAAAGAGTCGTCGTGACCAATACGTAGGGGCAGTCCTGATCTCTGGTTCTGCGTCACGCCGATAACAGCAAAAGGGAAATCAACGAAGGTCAGACGAGCCTAAAAGATAGTTCACCAATATCAACATGCCATTGTCACAAGCATTGTAGCACATGTTGAAGATGAATCTGATTACGGTGATAAACCCTCCTCAGAACCCTAAGACTTCTTCTCCCAAGTACAACCCGGATGCAAGGTGCGCTTATCATTCCGGTAGCCCGGGGCACGATACTGACGATTGTTGGACGCTGAAATACAAGATTCAGAATATGATTGACGCTAAGGAGATCGAATTCGAGCCTTCTGAGACTCCCAATGTGATCACTGCTCCCTTGCCAAAACATGGCTAGGATTAAAAGTACTTTTGTTCATTTGAATTCTGAAGTTGTATTTTTATTTGCTTATTCAAACAATTATCATGTCAAACTCTTTTATTTCATTAATGCATTACACATGTCTGTTTTGAATTAATTGTTTTCACTATGCTTAAAATTGCTTTCATTTTTTGATGTTCAACTCCCGATTAAAAAAATTCTAAGCCTTTTGAGGGAGGATGACGAAAACGATACCACGATCTTTACAGTATGCTTTTGAACAGACCCCGGTGACGATGTACAGGCATTGTTTCAAATCCTAAATAGTGGAGTTATAAGGAAGATAATCCCTAGTCAACCCCTTTGAGCCAAAGAAGTTGGAGTTTTTCTTTTCATGAATTAAAACCCTTAATCATAACCTAGGGCAGGGTAGTTCTCTCAGTTGATCCAGGTGCACAATGAATGGAATCAAAGGAGTCCTTCCAAAACAAAAGACAGTGATGGTTCCCTATAATCGTCAGGACAGGCAGTCATTATCTCTAAAAAAATAAAAGCCCAATAAGTCAAAACCTATGAAGGAGACTTACAAAACTGGGGCATCCCGCTGACTGTAATCATAAAAGAAACAATTCAGGCAAAAAGACAGGGATAATAAAATTAAAAAAAAAGAGGTCCTACAAACCCTCAACAAAAAGAAATGACTGCCTGGTCAAAATAAACTATCAATATCTGAACCATCACTGGTATATCAGAGCCAAGACTCAAACAAGATCTAATGCACGATTAGCTGAGTTCAGGATTGAAGAACATCACGAAGAACGGGTGGGTACAAATAAAATTTGAGCCTTTATCCTTTGTTTCTTAAACCGTGAACCAGGCCAAGTTATAACCCTTAAAAGTCCTAGCTGAAGCATGGGTTAGTTCGAAAGCATACTGTTACAAAAGGTATCCTGACTCCTGTAGGGCTTGCTGTAAAATCCTGAGTTGACATCACCTTTTACAAAAATTCACTTGTTTTATTGAAAACTGCATTTTCAAAAAAAAACTTCAAGACAGACATAAGCTTTGCATTCTTAAAATAACATTGTTTACATATGACTATTTGTTCAAACAGCAGAGAAATTCGCACGACGAATATCTAGTGAACAAAAACCTTCTCAACAAAAAGGATCACATCAAGTGGAAAAACACATCCAATCAAGGGGCACGGCATGGTCATTGTCCATCATCTGGGGCAGTCAAGTCAAGATTCAAGGAATCTCTCAAGATGCCAAATAGCCAGGGGAAAATCTCTGCTTGAGTCACTTGGGGCATTGGACATGAATTCCAGCGACAAATCTCACACGATCAAACATCTTCTGGTAGTATGGCAACACAACACTACCGACAGTGACAACTCTCTACATTCTGAGAGCATGGACATAGTCAAAAAAAATATATACTACGCATAATCAAAGACCCGCTAGGTCGACTGGCCTAGGCAAAAATAAGGGCTTCCCGGCGAACCAAAAGGGTTCGGGCAAAAATAAGGGATGAAAATGAAAAATTTGTACACCCGGCAAGTCGAAAACCTGAAAAGGCGGCTTGGGCAAAAAGGGTATCCCGATAGACTGAAAACCCGAAAGGGCGGTCCAGGCAAAAATTAGGGATCAAAGCATACGACTATGTCCCGTCATCTCGTCACTTGCCTACCAGAAGAAGATTTGTCAATCGGCAGTTATCAAGCACCTCAGGCACCTTCTCCCACAGAAACAGGGGCAATAAAAACTGTCCAAACTGTACAGCTGCTCTACTCACCAGGTACAGAGGTATATTCAGCTGAAGAATATAACCAAGATATCGTCACTACCCGCAGGGTAAGACAGTAATGGTAGCCCTCCCCACTGAAACTTGCAACTACGAAGGGATCAGCGATACTCTCCCTAAGCAGAGTTGGTCTACCGTCAACTCTAAAGAAGTTGGGTATCCCCAGTAGATCTAAATATTCCCCAGCGGAGTATACAGATAAATCAGAAAGCATCCCCGACAGTCTTAATATTCACCAACGAAATATAAGAATGTTCCCCGGCGGAATACAGGATACCCCCAGTGGAGCCATTTCCCAGCGCAGTCTAAAAAGCTTCCCTGTCCGAGTTGAATCATCTTACCCAGTAGATTCTGGAAGCTTGTCCCCTGTAGAGTACAAGTGCATCTCCTCAGCCAAATTCAGAGGTTACCCCCCCACCAGAGTCTAACTAGGTTATCCTCAGCATGTTGCAACGGAAAGATCGTCCCCAACAAAGTTCTTTCTATCCCCAGCGGAGTTCATCATCAAAATCTCTAACAGAGCTTATCAACGGAATCCCCAGCGGAGTTATCGTCAAAATCTCAGCAAAGCATCTCTTCCTACAAAGTAATTTCCCGCAGAGTAATCTCTTCATCAAGTTTATTCCCCAATGGAGTTATCTTCTCCTACAAGTTTATTCTTGCAACCATCTTCGTTCATCATCCCCAACGGAAACGAAGAACTCAACACTATTCTCCAGCAGCTCCAGGATTTATTTTCCCAGACGAAAATACATTCATAAACATCACATCTTCATACATTATGACATGCATACGCATCATACAACACAAATCTCATTCATTCTTGAGAACAACTTGACATCATGCAGTTCATGCATCATGACATTGCATACAGCTAACATTTTGCCTTTTCAAGAAAAGGTCAATCAAAAGATGATTACCATCTACCTTTGCAGTTCCAGATCAACACCTGTAACAAGCAAGGAAAATTCTATGGACGACTGATCATGGGTTAATACCTGAAACTAGACAGGACAATTATCTACTTGATCATCATGAGGCAACCCTACACCGGTTCCTTCTCAATTCCAAGATGAAGTTTTACACAGACTCATCATCAGGAAACCCTACACCGGTTCCTTCTCAACTCCAGATGAATTTTTACACGGACTCATCATCAATCAACCCTACACCGGTTCCTTCTCTCTCCAAGATGCAGTTTTACACGGACTCATCACCAGGCAACCCTACACAGGTTCCTTCCTTTCAGATGAAGTTTTACACGGGCTCATCAACAGGAAACCCTACACAGGTTCCTTCTCTTTCAGATGAAGTTTCACACGGACTCATCATAAAGCAACCCTACACCGGTTCCTTCTCATTTCCAAGATGAAGTTTTACACGGACTCATCATCAAAGTAACCCTACACAGGTTCCTTCTCCCTTCCAAGACGAAGTTTTACACGGACTCGTCCTCAGGCAACCCTACACCGGTTCCTCCTCAGTTCCAAGACGAAGTTTTACACGAACTTATCTCAAAATAACCTTACCCCGGTTCCTCCTGAAGTTTGACACAAACTTATCTCAAAATAACCCTACACCGGTTCCTCCTCAGTTCCAAGACGGAGTTTTACACGAACTCATCGTCAAGATAACCTTACCCCGGTTCATCCTGAAGTTTCACACGAACTTATCTCAAAGTAACCTTACCCCGGTTCATCCAGAAGTTTTACACGAACTTATCTTACAGTAACCTTACCCGGGTTCATCCAGAAGTTTTACACGAACTTATCTCACAGTAACCTTACCCTGGTTCCTCCTGAAGTTTCACACGAACTTATCTCAAAATAACCTTACCCCGGTTCATCCAGAAGTTTTACACGAACTTATCCCGAAGTAACCTTACACCGGTTCCTTCTCAGCTCCAGATGAAGTTTTACACGGACTCGTCATCAAGAAACCCTACATAGGTTCTCTCTTTCCAAAGACATAGTTTTACACGGACTCGTCATCAAGAAACCCTACACAGGTTCTCTCTTTCCAAAGATGCAGTTTTACACGGACTCGTCATCAAGAAACCCTACACAGGTTCTCTCTTTCCAAAGATGCAGTTTTACACGGACTCGTCATCAAGAAACCCTACACATGTTTCCTTCTCAATTCCAGATACAGTTTTACACGGACTCGTCATCAAGAAACCCTACACAGGTTCTATCTTTCCAAAGATGCAGTTTTACACGGACTCGTCATCAAGAAACCCTACACAGGTTTCCTTCTCAATTCCAGATACAGTTTTACACGGACTCGTCATCAAGAAACCCTACACAGGTTCTCTCTTTCCAAAGATGCAGTTTTACACGGACTCGTCATCAAGAAACCCTACACAGGTTTCCTTCTCAATTCCAGATACAGTTTTACACGGACTCGTCATCAAGAAACCCTACACAGGTTCTCTCTTTCCAAAGATGCAGCTTTACACGGACTCGTCATCAATAAACCCTACACAGGTTTCCTTCTCAATTCCAGATACAGTTTTACACGGACTCATCATCAGTCAACCCTACACAGGTTTCCTTCATTCCAAGATGCAGTTTCACACGGACTCGTCATCAGTCAACCCTACACATGTTTCCTTCCTTCAAAGATGCAGTTTCACACAGGCTCATCATCAGTCAACCCTACACAGGTTTCCTTCCTTCAAAGATGCAGTTTCACACGGACTCGTCATCAGTCAACCCTACACAGGTTTCCTTCCTTACAAAATGCAGTTTTACACGGACTCATTGTGAAACAACCCTACACAGGTTCCTTCTTTCAACTTACAAAATCACAATTCAACAAACGATCTCCAGATGGCATCTTTAAGCCCATCCTCCTATCAACAACCTCCAGGTGGCATCTATAAGCCCATCCTCCTATCCATCATCTCTCCAAATGGCATCTATAAGCCCATTCCCGACATCATATTACTGATACTACACCATGCGAGCGCAAATTTCTGGGCACTTTAGTGTTCAATCATCTTCCACCTTCAGATCACGAGAGGCACGCAAGCCAATCTACATCCTCAGGTTTAAGAAGATTGAACAGGGGCAACTGTTGTACCCCAAAATTTTCCCTCCCATATTCTTCAAGATATGATCTTCAAATTGCTCAAGATTGCTCAAGAGGTTGTACAGTCCAAACACCTCCTAAGCCAGCTGAAATCAGGGTTTTGATTCTTTCAAGGAATTTGGGTTTTTCAATGGTTCAATCAAGTATCATAGGCCCACATACATTCTCAAGCACCTACATGCCAAGTTTCAAGACTCACAGTGCCAATTTGCACAGTTAAAAGCCCCATTTGATCCACAGTCAACTGCAAGGGCAAAATGGTCATTTTGTAGTCAAAAGTCAGAATTTTTGGTCAACATCTCATTTTGAGGTCACAATCATCATTTGATCAAGTCTTGATCATGATTCCACAAGCATAGCTCAAAAATCATCAAGATGCAAAAAGTTACTATTTTTGGACAGTAGAAAAGTCAACTGTATCTTGACCAGGGCATAACTTTTTCATGGTTCATCAGAAAAATCCCATCCAATGCTCATTTTGAAGAGGATGTAATTTCCTACAGTCCATATTCACACTCCAAGTCCAATAAATGCTCTCACAAAAAGTTATCAATTTCTACATTATAGGTCAATTTCAAAAGTCAACAAAAATGCACTTTGAGTCAAAGGCCATAACTTGAGATTGGTAAGTCCAAATGACATGGTACCAAAGGCATTGGTTAGAGGACTTCAAGAGCTTTCCAAAATGTCCAAGAACATGGTCATATGATCAAAATTGAGCAAGATGTGCATTGGAGAAGTTGGGAAATTTTTATGAATTTGCAAAAGTCAACTTTGCTCAAAACACCTTCTTTTTGCTAATGGGCCTCAAATCTCTTCTTGAAACTTCATCCATGACCTATGCACGACCCATCAAGATTAATGGAATTTATTTTCTTATTTTTATTGATTAATTGGATTTTTAATTAATATTAATTCATTTAATTAATTTAAATTGTAGGAAAATGCAAGATTTGATTTTTCAATCTTTTTGTGAAGCAAATATGGTCAATATATGCTGGCAATTTCAAGCACCAAGTCAAAGATACAAAATCTCCAAATTTGGCAACCTTTTCCAATCATGAAAAATCAAAAAGATTTGATTTCCAATCAAGGATTCAAGCATCAATGCAATGGATTTTTGTTCAAGCTTTTCACCTAATTCAATTGCCCTATATATATGCAAGCAAATCCTAACCTAATGGACGTGAAAAAAGCTGCAGAAAAAAGGCCATAGCATATTGAAAAATTCCAAGAAAATTGAAAACTGGTTTTTGTATTCTAGGGCGATTTAAGAGTTTTTATTGATTCCAATACATTACAGGAGATCCCAGGAAGGTTTTGCAATCAAATTCAGACCTTAAAGCTCAAGAAATCACTGAAAACAGAACCACGGTTTGCACTTATTTTCCAAAATCGTATTGTTGAATTCATGCATATTTAACGTATTTTCTTGATTGGTTTGTGTTGATAGGGACCATACGAAGCTAATGGTATAACTGAATTGGATTATAATGCCCTGAATCCAAAGATGCCATGAACGATTTCTAGGGTTCTTGAACTTTGAAATTGGGGATTCCTAAACCAGGAAAAATTGAGACTTGTGAGACCCATGGTTGGAATCGTTAGAACAAGACGAACAAAACCAACCCATCGCGAAATATTTATATACTGAGCTTCTATTCGCTATTTTTCGCCACAATGTTTAGTGGGGGTTAAAAACCCCCGCTATCTAATTCTGAATATGCAGGTACAATGAGAAAGACGATGATGTGTTGATACACCATTGGTTAATTTGAAAATACGCGCGTTTTGTTTTGTTTTCAGCATATGGTTTATTTTTCATATATAATATTCTCTCTCCATCCTATTAACAAACGCGCAGTACAGCTCAGTTGGCCAAAGCATTGAAAGATTATCCCTTGGGACCTGGGTTCGAATCCCAGGTCCCCCCAAAACGTTTATCCTATTTTTTTTCACATGATCACATGCAGGTTTCAAGGGGATGTCCACCATACGCTTCCAAATTCCAGGCGCCAGATGTCATCAAACTGAAATCCAATGGACGTGAGTGGGAGATCACCATAGTCTCCAGTCAATGCCTATGCATGGGATGGCCATAGTCAACGTGGCTGGAGTATTGTTGGGCCTGAGAATTGCATAGCATACCTCCTGATTTGGGCCATCACCCTCGCAAGTTTATTTCTTTTCTTTTTTTATTTCTTTCATTAATTATTTATTATAATTATTATTTTCACTAACAAATTAATTATTTTCATAATAAATTCAGAAAACTAAAATATAATATTTTTTATTATTATTTATTAATTTCACCTTTAATTTATTATTTTTGTAAATAAATATAATTAACTAACTTAGTCTTAATTAGGTTAAATTTGATGTTTTTTGCAATAAATAAAATCAACATAGAATTAGGGTTATTTCCTTAAAACATAAAAAACTCAAAAAATATTTCTTTTAATTAATTAATTAGTTTTAGGTTTAATTTAATTAAATGCAAAAACAACAAAAAACTTCCTTCTTTCTCAAAAGGGGTCAAAACCCTAAGGACTTCTCCGATTCAATTTTCTCTCGCGCGTATGTTTATTCTTGATTAATTTTTGATCCATATTTATGTAATTGTTCCGAGGATGTAATAGCTTTAATTAGGACCTTTTTATCGCTTTCTTTATTTTCTCGCAATTACTTTTCAAGGGTTTGTTTTTGGCGATGTAAATACACGACGCCTTGTAATAGCGTAGATTTAATTTCCGCAAATATTAACTGCTAGACGTATGTTAACTAGGCTATGCATGACAAGACTTATCTCTGAAATTAAAATCAACCCGTAGCTCACCATAACATGTACAAAGATAACTTAACATGAAACCTGACACACTCGCACATGCCACTCCTAGGGTATGCCTCACTTGGTTGCTTCAACGTGGTCATTGAGTATAGGGTGTTTTAGAGGTCGCCCTCCTGTCTAAAGATCAAGTTGCCTCGGAACGGTTTCCTCGGATAAAAATGATCTAGGACATTAGGGTTACCGCTAAGGCGTCCTACTATTGCTTCAGTGACCACATGTCCCATTAATCGAATTGACCCGAAACTCCAACGACAGTGCTACCTACTTCTCAATAGTGGGATAGTACTGTCTAAAGGACATTTACACAACTTAATTTCTTTTGAGTAGGTAGAGGTTCTCAGGTACTTGCTCTTTCAAAACAAAAATACTTTTCTCACCTACACTTTTCTGACAAAAGTTTTCAAACAAACACTTCATACACTCTTGAGGACTGATACAAGAGTTGAATCGAAGTTTTCAAACAAAACTCTTTTCAAAACCCACAAACACAAGAAAAGCAAAACATTTTGAAAACATAGTGAGCAAGTACCTAAGAGCCCGTGGATAACCACGGATAGAAAGGGTGCTAACACCTTCCCTTTCTATAATCTACCTCCCGAACCGAGAAGCATCTCGAAAAGGAATTTTGCTGTGCTTTTGTCCTTTCCTTGTTGGAGAAAATAAAAGACGGTGGCAACTCTTGCTTACCGCGACATTTTGCTAAACGCAAACGCGAACCAGCATTCCAAAATAGTCAGTTCTATTTCCACCGATCACAATGATCAAATGTCTTCCCTTGACTGGAGGCATCAAAACTGGAGGTTCTTGAAGGTACTCTTTGATCCTGTCGAAGGCATCCTGGCAGTCGTCGTTCTAATCCAACACTTGATCTTTCTTCAGTAATTTGAAGATTGCTTCACAAGTAGCGGTTAGGTGAGAAATGAGTCTGGCGATGTAGTTTATCCGTCCTAAGAATCCTCTAACTTCCTTCTCGGTGCAAGGAGAAGGCATTTCTTGTATCGCTTTTACCTTTGCAGGGTCCACTTCGATACCTTTACCGCTGACAATAAAGCCTAGGAGTTTACCGGACCTTACTCCAAATGTGCATTTACTCGGGTTCAACCTTAGTTTGTATTTCTTCAGTCTTTCAAATAGTTTCTGCAAATGGTCAAGGTGTTCCTCTTCAGTTTGAGATCTGGCTATCATTTCATCCATGTAGACCTCTATCTCTTGATAGATCATATCATGAAATAGAGCTACCATGGCACGCTGATAAGTTGCCCCGACGTTCTTCAGCCCAAATGGCATAACTTTGTAACAGAACGTGCCCCATTGTGTGACGAAAGTCATTTTCTCTATGTCCTCAGGTTCCATTTTGATTTGATTGTACCTGGAGAAACCATCCACGAAGGAGAATACTTTATGTTGTGCGGTGTTGTCAACCAAAATATCGATATGGGGAAGCGGGAAATCATCCTTAGGGCATACCCTATTCAAATCTCTGTAATCCACACACATGCGTACTTTACCGTCCTTTTTAGGCACTGAAACAACATTGGCGACCTATTGTGGATAGGAGGTGACGGCTAAGAATCCGGCATTGAAATGCTTCATGACTTTAATCTTGATCTTCTCTGACATTTCTGGCTGCATGCGACAAACTTTCTGTTTTACCGGAGGACAGTCTTCTTTTGTCGGCAGACGATCGACCATGATATCAGCATCAAGTCCTGGCATGTCTTTGTATGACCAGGAAAAGACCTCAACATAGTCATGTAGTAACTGAGTTAAGCGCTTCTTAACACTAGGTTCCAGATTGGCACCTACCTTGACTTCTTTCTTGTCCTCTTCGGTACCCAAGTTAACCGTGTCAACTGGTTCTTTGTGGGACTGTATGGTCCTTTATTCCTGTTGTAGTAACCTGGCTAGTTCCCCTAGCACCTCACAATCTTCCTCACCTTCATCTTCGGCTTGGTAGATCGGATTTTCAAAGTCACAGTAGGCCATAGCAGAATTGTTACCCACGGGATCCTGAGTGGATGTGGATCTGCATTTTAATATGTGAGTGTGTGTAAGAGCATAGCTATCTTTGAAAAAAATATAAATGTAGAAAAATAAGAACAAAGAGCATAAAATTTGCATGCAAAAACTTCCATGATTTATTGATGACATATGAAAATGAAGTAACAACCCTCACAAATGGACCGTTGTGCCTCAGGTAAGACACAAGGCTTTAAAGTCTAAATTGTTTAATTATTACAAGTCCGACAAAAATTCGAAGACAATTATTGTTGGATAAAAGTAATAGGGACAAATTCTTTGGCTTCCCAGTTGTTGAGTCCTCCGCTGATAGTTGGAAAAATCCATTCTTCCAGGTCACAGCTGTCATCACTATCTTCCACTGTGTTGACTCCATGGTTGCTGATCCGCAAAGGTGGTCCCCCGACACGAGCATGACGAACAGCTTTCTGAGCTCGTGAAGTAAAACCCAAACCAAATTTGTTATATTTTTAGGGAATATTCGGGAGTTGGCCCAAAATGGTACACCCATATTCTTCGACTACTGCCTTGGCATCTTTCAGAGAAGCCATCTTCAACGGAGGTCTGGGGATCTTCGGAACTTCGGAAGCAGTCTTGGTTGCCGCAACTATTTGTGGGACTTCCTCGAAATGATGACACAGAGTTTTGATGAATTCACCATCCATTCCCACATACCTGAAGGAGTTCAGGTGACTGACCATATATTCCTCCTCTCCATGGACAGTGATGATTTTTCCCTTGATTGGGTACTTCAACATCTGATGTAATGTAGAGGTGACAGCACCAGCGTCATGAATCCAAGGTCGGCCCAATAAACAGGAATAGGAAGGGTGAATATCCATCATGTAGAAAGTTGAATCAAAGGTATGAGTTCCAACTTTGATGGGGATGTCCATCTCCCCGTGCACCATTCTCTTCGGACCGTCGAAGGCCCTTACCACTATGTTGTTGGGTTTTAAGGTCAAACCTTCACAGTCTAGTCTATCCAGAGTCTTCTTAGGCAGCACATTCAGTGATGAACCAGTATCTACCAGGACATGGGCCAAAGTAGTGCCCCTGCATTCGATAGAGATGTGCAAAGCCTCATTGTGTTTCCTCCCTCTAGGTGTCAGATCAACATCAGAAAAGCCCAAACTGTTATCAGCTGTCAAACTGGCCACACAATCTTCGAATTGGTCAGCGGAGGTTTCCTGTGGCACATGTGCAGTTTTAAGAAATTTCACTAAGGCCTTCGCATGAGCTTCAGAGCACAACAGTAAAGCTAGCATAGAAATCTTTGAAGGGGTCTGCCCTAGCTGTTCGACTACATTGTAGTCGCTTCTCTTTATAATTTTCAAAATTTCTCCTATCTCTTTCTTGGAAGCCTCTGGGATAGATACTGATTTCACCTTCATTCGAACAGGCTCAACCAAAATGTCTTTGCCCTGAGTCTCGGTCGACTTGGTGATATGGGTGTCAGTAGGGGTAATCACAAGAACTGTAGTAGTAATATCAGTAGGAACAAAAGCAGGAATGATCACAGGACCGATAACAGCTTTCGAAGGAGCAATCTCAGGGGAGAACACTCTTCCACTTCTGGTTATTTTGCTGGTTCCCACAATGTTACCAATATCCGGGTCAGCCTTCTCAAAAACCAGGTCTTCAACAGCCAATCATTCTTGCTTGATACCGTGGTAGTAGACGTCACCCCCATAGTTCTAGGGAACAATTTTGCCTGAGGAGTACGGGATTGGCCCTGGCATAGTGATTATCAGTGGAGTTACCCTCAGAACAGATGTAATCCTAACGGGTTTTTTGGTGCATACCCTGGGAGGATTGGCGGAAATGGTTATTATTGAAACATCCTTGTAAGAAATGGTTTGAACGAGAGCCTTTTCAAACAAAACCTCTTTGTCATCCATCAGGCGTTGGACTGTTGCCTTTAATAAATGAAAACCAGTCGGTAGAGATAAATAGAGGTGGCAGCCTTCGCCATAGCCTGGAAATAAATCGGCCTTCAACAGGTTCCTTTTGACGGTTAGGAGGGGAGTAACAAGTTCATCAATAACAGTGACAAACACATCATCTTCAACAGTGTTAACACCATTGTCGTGTTTGGGCATATGAGCGGTGATAACATTTGGGATCTCAAGAGCGTCAAATTCAATTTCCTCAACCTCGAGAAGGTCTTGCACCTTGTTTTTCAAAGCCCAACAGTCATTTGTATCATGACATGGACTTTCTTAATGGTAAGCACAACAAGCATTTGGGTTATAACGGGGGAGAGGCAATGTTTGGATTCTTTGGAGCTTACCGCAAGGTTACCAAATTAGATTTCAGCAAATACGGCAAGACTTGAGACAACATCATATTTATCCGGGTAAACTGTCTTACCGGCCTTTCCGTTCTAGACTGATTGTTCCTTTGTTGAGTAGGTGCAGGCTTAGAGATCATGATAGCCACTACCGCTATACGGTGTTCAGTTCTGTCCTGATTCTTATGGTCATATGCAACAGTGACCTCCTTCTTTCTGGTAAAGGGCTTCTTTATCGCGCTCGAGGATACATCTCTTTGAATTTTGCAACTTTTTATACCCTCTTCTACCCGTTCACCGATCATGAGTAATTCGGTAAACCCAGCCGAGGAGCTTCGGATCAAGTGTTTGAATAATGGACCAGATAGCGTGCCTAAGAACATATCCACCAATTCTCTGTCACATAGAGGGGGTTGGACCCTTCCCGCGAGATCTCTCCATTTTTTAGCATAGGTTTTAAAACCTTCACCTGTACCCATAGACATGCCTTGCAACTGTGTTCGTGTCGGAGATAAGTCAGCATTATACTGGTATTACTTGTAAAAAGAGGCCGCCAAATCTTCCCAATTGCGGATGTTGTTCCCTTCCAACTGAGAACCAATCCAACTGCGTTCCTGACAAGCTTTCTTGGAATAAATGCACCCATAGATTCCTATCCGCAGTATGAGGTTGAATTTTCCTGACGTATGATCTCAAATGCAGCTTCAGACAAGAGACACAGTCATATTTAGCGAAAGTGGGGACCTTGAATTTCTGTGGTATGACAACCTCTGAGAGAAGTCCTAGCTCCTCAAAATCCAACCCGGGTACCTTCTGGATCTCCATAGCATTAAGGCGATCTTCCAATTGTTTGTATTTATCGTCAGCTGGAGGATATTGTTCTTTAGAATAGTCAACCTCTTCTTCCTCTTTGGATTTTTTGGAGGGTCAGTCACTTCCTTGTTTTCCCCTTCTTGATTATCCCTTTCACCCGATGATATTGTGAAGTCTAGAGTCCTTCTGGCTGGTCCTTTGAACCTTCTTCCCAGATTCAAAACACCGGTTGATTTCTTCGCTTTCTTCTTCTTTTCTCTGATCAGAAGAGTATTCAACTCGTCTTGTCCTTTTCCAGAGTCAAAAACATTTGTTGAAACTGGGCGTTTTGCGCCTGGAGATCTTTTACTGTCTGTTTAATATCCACCTCACTGAAATAAACAGTAGAAAGATAAGGAGACTTGTTGTAAGAAACCTGTTTGTGTTATGATGAATGAAGATGCATATGCAAATGATTTAAAGGAAATTAGAGATTCAAATTTGCTTTAGACGAAAAAGGAACACACATTATATTAATAAATCCAAGTTTGAGTACATCATGCCTCTTTAGGCTTACAATGAAATAAATAAAATACAAAAACTCCTAAGAAAAAAAAGTTGAACGTGTCCTCTTTGGTGCGATGTAGGCATTCAGACTCTGCTCTTCATGAAGCTGCTTGGTGAGTTCCAGAACTTTCTTCTCGTTGGCGTAGAATTGGGCTTCAAAAGTGTCTCGTTTTTCCTTAAGATGTATCCAATCCCTTTGTAAGTCTTCGAGAGAGGTGGGCATGTTAGGATGAAGGACAGTGTATGGGACATCTCCTTAAACAACAGGCTTTATGATAACATGGAGAATGGAGGGGTAAGGCATTGCGAGACTCTGAGCGCGATCCCGTACCCACCTAAGGTAAGGCTCAAGGGGAATCGAATTCTTATGCCCCAATGTCCTACTGTCCACCTTGCTTACCATCCTTCAGGCTCGTATAAACCTCTGACGGTAGTCTTGATTGTCACTTTCATAGTCGAACACTACACCTTGGATGAGCGCGTCATGTAGACCATCTCTTCGTGCGTACCCAAACTGTCGCAGAGCTAAGCAAGGGTTATAAGTGATGCCTCCCTTAATGCCAAGCAGAGGAACATTATGGAATTCCCCACAATGATCCATGATAGTAATATCCTCTAAGGATCGAGAACACCAGTAGATATCTGAATGCCTGAATGACATCATCCTGTTGGACCACCTAAAACCTTGCTCATTCTTCACAACTGATCGGGGAAGATGCGAAACAAACCATTTAGCCAATAGAGGAGTACAACACATGAGGGTTCCTCTTCTCTTCATGGTGCGAGCATGGAGAGAATGCAAGATATCTCCCAACAAAGTAGGCACCAGATTGTGAGATAAAAAGATTTTGACAGTATTCACATCTATAAGTTGGTCAGGATTTGGAAATAGTACCAACCCATAGATAAGAAGAGCCAAAATTTCTTCGAAAGCTTGTAAATCCAAGTTGTTCCAACAGTCTTGAGCTTTTTCCAGTAAGAACTTGGCTAAGAACCCTTTGACACCACTTCTTATTTCCCAATTAGCCGTGACTTCGAATTATTTCAAGTGTAAAGCTCGGGCAACCTCTTCAGGGCTTGGGTCTCTTTCGATACCGTTGAAAGGTAGTTGATCGAGGATAGGAATTCCCAAGAGCTGAGAGAACTCTTCCATAGTTGGTACAAGCTGATAATCAGGGAGGGTAAAGCAATGGTGCAACGAATCAAAAAGCTGGAAAAGCACCTTCATCATATCTTCATCAAAGCTCGAGGTAACCAAGTTGAGAAGTCGTCCATGTCTTTTGGTGAATGGAGAATTCTCAGGGACCCTCGATGCTAAATCCTTGAGCTGAAAAGGTACTCGTACAAGGTTGACTTGGATTGTGTTCCTGTGAGTGGGAGTCATATCCTACAAAACAGAACAAAGATGAATCTCAAAATCCTTGAAATGGTTAGTCTAAAATGCTATGGTATGATGTCACTATGTTATGTACAAGCATATGCACGAGTTAAATAAAACAAATCCTTAGGTTTAGGCTTGCATAAGGTTTTATAGGTAAGTACCCTCTTGAAGTTTGGTTGGCTCAACCTGTCCTAGTGATAGTAACCAGGTTCTAAGGGATCTCAATATCACTGATTTTTCTTCTCGGGCATTGTTTCAGCGCAAGCCTTTTTCACGTCGATCGAAATATCCCAAAAATCCAAACCTCAATGAGTGTAGTATCGAGTATCTACCAACTTAGGACGGCACCAAATTCGGTCATCTCACTATGTCCTAATGGCCAAGTTGGTCAGGTAAAGGTTCTAAAAGTCAGTTAGTGCTTCATGACATCACTCAGCGGCCCCGTATTCTCCTTGACTACTTAGGGCTACCGGTACCCACAAATATGTCACACTAGCATAGCTATTGCTTAGACCATGTCGGTATACCCCGCACAGTTTCCACAACGTATTGCTACTTACCTATAAGGTATCCTAAATCCGGGTAGAGGATTCAAGCCCAAACAAAGAACCAAAATGTAAAGCATACAAGTCAAACAAAGAAATCAAGTAAAGGTGATCTAGCCCTAAGGTAACCCCACTTTTGAGTTTATCCCTAGCAGAGTATCCAGTTCTGTAACACGGTGGGATAACTGACTTGGTTGTTTTG
Source organism: Vicia faba (assembly GCA_948472305.1). Classification (NCBI taxonomy): domain Eukaryota; kingdom Viridiplantae; phylum Streptophyta; class Magnoliopsida; order Fabales; family Fabaceae; genus Vicia; species Vicia faba. The sequence goes on along the minus strand of OX451736.1, from coordinate 1,265,818,234 downwards.
AATTTTGTCTCAAATGTTGCAGTTAGCAAGAGTCGCCACCGACTTTTCTTTTATCCAATAAGTAAAGGCTGAAAAGAAAAGGAAATACCTTTAGAGATGTTTTCTTGAGTCCAGGGGGTAGATTATGAAAAGGGAAGGTATTAGCACCCTTTTCATCCGTAGTTATCTACGGGCTCTTAGTTGCTTGCTAGATCAACTTGCTTTTGTTTGAAAGTGTGCTTGTGATGTGGGTTATGAAAGTATTTTGAAAATGTCTTTGTAATGGTTCTCGTTTCTATAAGAGCGCGTACAATGTATTGTTTCGAAAATAGTTCAAAGATGTGTTTGTGGAATGTGTTTTTGAAAGTGATTTTGAAAAGGTGTCTTCTTTGTAATGGCTCTCGTTTCTATGAGAATGCATACAAAATGTTTGTCTTTTAAAAATGTTTCAAGACGAGAGTGTTGGTGTATAAAATTTTTTTGTTCTGAGCAAGCGAGCAACTAGGAGCGAATCTACCTACTCAAAAGGTATTAGATGTTATTTTCCTCCTCCTTTAGATGTAGCTATCTTATCATTGATTTGATAAGAAGCCCCGTCGTTGGATGTGAAGGGACAGGCGCGGGTCAACTGTATAGTCATGGAAGGAAACTTGTGGGACGCTTTAGCAATTTTTCGTAAGGGACTAGATCGTTTTACCAAAGGAAACATCAAGGGACATCGAGGGACAATGATCCTTTTTTTTATCGAAGGGTCTTTGCTAAAGCGTCTCATATTCGAGGGACATGACTGTTTTTCTGAGGCAACAAATGGAATTACCCTAAAGGTGCATGTGTGGATAGTGTGTTTGATTTGCATGGATTTAATATTTGATTAGGGGTTATCTATTTATTGTTTTTTTATCTTGCCATACATACCCTATCTTACTAGCAATTATATGAAAAATGGTAAACTTGCGGAAATTAAAATCCTACGCTATTACATCATTAGGGGGATGGGGATACAATTTTCAAATAGGGATGAAATAAGTGTATAATTATTACAACCATATCGAATAAGTGGACAGTAATGGAGTATATATATATATATATATATATATATATATATATATATATATATATATATATATAATACAGAAACAATGTAAAAAGAAGGAAAAACTGCATTTTGTACTATTATGTGTTGACACATGTTGTTATGCATCGTCACACAATTTTCCTTGCCCCTGTCAAAATAAATCAACTCAGTATGAGTCAACGCATAATGGGATGTGTCGACTCATTTCTTATTTGTGTTGACACATACGCATTTTGTGTCGACTCATGCACCTTCCATCTTTTTGTTTTATGCCCTGGATAGCAGTATAAGTCGATGCATACGACCATGTGTTGAATCATACCCTGCTTTTTCACTTAGAATGAGTCGACCCATATGGGTATGTGTCAACCTATGTTACAGTTTTTTGCCTCTATCAACATTCTTTTGCATGTATCAGTCATTTTTCAACATATAAATGATAAAAATGAACAATAAGGAAATGATTAACTTCAAGAGTAGTGATTACTTCATCTTATCTTCAGAAATAAACCAAAAATGATGTATGGAAAATGCAAGGTTGAGATGACTTACCTTGCAACTGCACTTTAGGTTTTGAGTCTGAAACCCTTCATGATGTTGTGTGGACTTTAATGAAACTCTAGGAAGCTGCTAGACTTCCCTTTGTGTTGAAGGTTGCTGAACCAACTCCAAACAGTCTAGTTTATGTAGTATTGTCTTTTGTTTAGAAGATGAGAATAAGAGCACTACAAAAACTGTTCTCGATCTTGAGCAGTATCTATGTGATATGAAGTGTTTTGAGGATTTATGAGAGGGTTTGCAAGGTTGTATAATAGTGGATTGTGGATCTTTTCTGTTTTGATGAGTCAAAATAGAGTTGAATATGAACTGGGTTTTATGAATGAGCTGGTTTTTACCAAAATTCTATTTTTCTTTTCTCTCCTTTTTCTTTCTCCAAAAAACAAATCCTCTACTGTCTTATGAATCAGTCCCTTTTGTAGCCCCTTGACTGGGGTTTAGGAGGGAAACAAAATAAGTTGTTTTGAACTATTTTTACCTACTGCTTTGATGATTTTTCCACACAATTTTCTTTTGCCATTTTGGTGCAATTTTGTGGCTGTTATGATTCAGATTAGAGCAGACTGCCTAGAGCAGTTTTGGACTGGTTTTTTGGACTGTATAGGGCAGCATATACAGGTTTTGTGACAGGTTTGTGGTGCAGCATAGCACAAGGTTTTGTAGGACATCAAATGAACCGGTTTTTGGAGTGTTGTGGCAATTCATAGAAGTAGTATATCATTTTTTTGTTCATCCATAATTTGGACAGCGTAGTTTACAACATGAAACAAGTTTGGTTTGTGGAGCAATTTATGCACATTGTATAAAAAACAAAGCATTATGGCAAGGTTTTGAGTCAAAGGGAAAAGTCCAAGCAATACAAAGTTTAGGATTTGTAAACTTGTAGAAATGCCACTTTGTGATAACTTGAATTATTTATAACATCTTGAACTATTTTGAATTGTAGTGACAAGATGTCATGAAGCAATGAATTTAACTTAGAAAATTTTCCAAGTCTTGCAAAAGTTGGATTTTTGACTTTCTTAATTTTTGATGATCAAGTTTCATATTTTGGATGTATTGATGAAATATGATTTTTAGGATTCAATTTTGGTCAAAAAGTCAAAGTTTGACTTTTTAGTGTACAGTTGACTTTTCCCACCAGTTGACTGAATTTTGTCTGTCAATCCACTGATCTCAGGAGATGAATTGAAATGTGCAATTAGGTCAAAATGACGCGCTCAGATCCTTGAGATCATGCTTCCAACCAATAAGCCAGATATTAGGTCAAAAATCAAAGTTCGATCATTCTCATTCACAACCCTAATTTTGCCCATTTTGTCCTTGTTAATGTCTTTCTTTGGAAATTGTAGTCCAAGACTTGAAACTTGATAGAAGCAAGCCTGAGAGTCTAGGAGGATCCTTTGAGAAATGAGAGGGAAAATTTTTGGGTACAACAAAATCACACCAAGACCTTAGGTTTAAGGCTTGCATGGGTTTTAAGGTAGCACCCTCTTGAAGTTAGATTGGTTCAACCTGTCACATAAATAGTAACCGAGTTTTAAGGGATTTCAATATCACTGACCTTTCCTATAAGCTTCGTTCGATAGGCGACTGACTCGCAACCGAACAAAACTCAGGAGTCAAGTCTCAATGAGTGTAGCATCGAGTATCTGCTGACTTTGGGAATACACCAAAGATGACCATCTCACTATGTCCTAACGGCCAAGTTGTTCAATTATAGGTTCTAAGGTCAGTTAATTATTCATGACACCACACATAAGCCCCGTATTCTCCTTGATTAACTCAAGGGCTACCGATACCAACTAAAGTGTCGCATCAACGTAGCCATCGCTTCAACCGTGTCAGCATACCCCGCACAGTTTCCACGATCTATTGCTACTTACCTAATAGGTTTCCTCAGATCCGGGTGTAGGATCTATAGTAACCCAAACAATCCCTTAAAAGTAAAGCAAACAAACAAGCAAACAATTTAGAAATGATCTAGACCCTAAGGTAAAGCCCACTTTTATAATATTCCCAGCAGAGTCGCCAGTTCTGTGATACGGTGGCAGAACCGACTGTTATATACTGGTTTGTGTTTTTTGTTCGTAAATGTCATGGTAAGCAAGAGTCACCACTGACTTTTCTTTTATCCAACAAAGGAAAGGGTGAAAAGAACAGAAAAAGACATTTTTCGAGATTTTCTGAGTAAGGGGAGTAGATTATGGAAAGGGAAGGTGTTATCACCCTTTCCATCCGTGGTTTTCCACGGGCTCTTAGATACTTGCTCATTTTTGAAAACTGTTTGTGTTTGTGTGATTTGAAAGATTTTTGTTTTCTTTATGGTAACTATTGTATCAGTCCTCAAGAGTGTGATATAGCGTTTTTGAAAATAGTTTTTGAAAAATGTGTAAGTGTGAAAAAGTTCAGGTTTGAGCAAGCATCTAACAGTTATCTACCTACACGAAAAAAGGATGTTCTTTCCTCCTTTCCTTTAGATAGTGCTTATCCTACTATTAGTGAGTAGGTAGCCCTATCGTTGGATGTTGAGGGACTATCGAAAGGGACGTTATGGTCATTGAAGGCAACATGTAAGGACATCTTAGCATTCGAAGGGACTGTCATCATATAGGCAACATCGAGGGACAAGATCATTTTTCTCGTAGGCAACTCGAGGGACGTTAAGGGACCATGATCTTTATGATGACTTTAGAATTGAGGGTCTTTGCTAAGATATTCCTACGCTCGAGGGACATGACCATTTCTGAAGGCAACCAAGTAAGGAATACCCTAAGGATGCAAGTGTGAGAAGTGTGTTTTTTCAGTTATATTATCTTGAGGTTAGTGATCTAACGATTAACTGACTTTATCTTATCATGCACACCTAAGTTACAAACAATTATATACAAGCATATAAGAAATGTAAAAGCGAGAAATAAAGTCCTACAGCTATTACAGGGCTTCGGGGAGGGGGATATTTACATTCCAAACTAAACGGGGAAAAGAAAATAAAGCAACAAAGTAAATTCCTATTAACTATTACATCCCGTATAACAGTTACAATAATATAAACAATGCGAAGGGAAATAAACACGCGAAAAGTTGAAAGTACGTCTGAAAACATAAAAGAAAATCTTTTTGTTTATTGTTTTTTATTTATTTAAAAAAATAATTAAATTAATATGTCTTAAAATTACTTAGAAAGATAAAATTTAATTAAGAAAAATAAATACTAAATGGAAGAATTATTCTAGGTTATAAAAGGAAAAAAACTAATCCTAATATGTTTTTTATTTATTTATTTATTATGACAAGAAAATGATTAAAACATAAGTTAAATCCTAAAATCTAACTCAATTTTAAATTAAAGAAAAAATTAAAGTTGAATTAATAATTAATTTCGAAAATTAGTTTAATTAAAAAAGAAGCTAATCTATTATTTTTGTGATTTTTTTATATTATTTGTTAAATTAAATAAAGAAAATAAAAGAACTTAAAACAAAACAAAAAGAAATGCTAAATGGGCCTAGGGGTTATTCAGTAGAACAAGGGGTGTTAAGTTGAATTTGTGTTAGGCCCAGACCGTGAAGGCCTAAACTAGCGTTTGATTCTGTGTGGGCACATCTGGAGAGTCCATGATGGGGACTACTTGTTAGAGGCACTGGATCCAGGTTGAGTATGATCTGATGGTGCTAATGGTAGGGTGCATGGTGAACCCCTGGCTAATATATGCACCAAATATGCATTTGATAATTGTTAGAAGAATAAAACATCAGACCTGGGTATCGAACCCAGGTCCTTTCCAATGCACGCGTCTCCCCTTACCAACTGAACTGCTAATTCATTTGTTACATAAAATAGAATATTAAGGTAATATAAGAAAAATGGCCAGAAATATTATAATAAAAAAAGAGCGCGCTATATTTGAACTAGCCAATGGGACAATGCCACGCTTCGTCTTCTTCACCCATATGTCGTCTTAGATAAGGGGATCTATAGTGATAGTTTTGGTCTGTCACTGTAGCACCTGTAACCTGTAAAACTCATAATACGCAACGAAAATGAATTTTAAGACCATGGGTTGATTTCTCTCAACCTCCTGAGCAAGATGGTGTCCTTAGTTTTAGCTAATTTTGGCCATTGAGAAAAACCCCAATTCTAGAGTTCAAACTCTAGAAATGGTAAACCACAGTATATGCATCAAAACTGCAATCTAACTATGCAGAAAGCATGCAAACACTCCAATAATCAGTAATGTATGATCAAAATGTGTTTATATTGCATAATTCGAGCAAAATTAATTTGAGAAAAGAAGCAAACTGTGAAGCCTGGTTATGAGGTTTTATGATGTTCTAAGGCTTGGTAACGACGGTAAATGCTTCAAGGGACCTCCAGGAGTGGATTAGGATCCTTGGTTTGGACTAAGGAAGGCTGGAAACTGAAATTCGAAATTCACAACTTTGATGTTTTTTTTTTTGCAAAATTTTAAGAGGTTTTCCAGGTTGTGTCTCCTTGTTTGGAGCTTGCTAATGCCTTCTTTATATAGAGAATGATGAGGAGACACAAAAAAACAAGCTTGTAACAGCCATATACAAACATTTGAATGCCATGAATACCAATATGTAACATTGGCCAAAAGTGTGGGATCTTGTCCATTTTTCAAACTTGCATGAATGTGGACATGCTGGCCTTGTTGTACACGAAAATTAGGACCCCTCCATGCATTAAAACAAGCCTTAACCATATAATTTGAAATAATCTTGATTTATTTGATTTTTAATTAAATAAAATTAATATAAAATTCAAATAAAATCAAGACTAGTTATAGGAGTCCTCTATACTCTTAGGAAGATGTTTGAAGTCCAAGAAAATGAGCCATTTCCTTAAAAACTCAAATTTTCTCAATGCATATTTCTTGAAATTTCCAAAATTTTCCCAACTTGGGAAAGCCATAACTTGATCAATTGTTATCTCATGATGATGATATTTGAATTTTTTTAAATCCCAATATGTCTACTTCAATCCCTCTTTTGATCAATTTTGCATTTGAAGATGTTATCTTAATGTTAAAGGCCTTGGCAAAAAGTGGCTTTTATTGACTTTCTAAAAATGACCTATAATGTATGAACTTGTATCTTTCAAATGGTGCACTTCTTGGGCTTAAGGGATGAATAGAAGTTGTAGGGAATTGAATTCTCTTCAAAATGAGCTTTGGTTAGAAAATTTCGGATAAAGTATGAGAAAGTTATGCTTGGTCAAAGTTTGGTTGACTTTTTCTATAGAAACCCTAATTTGCCATTTTTGAATTTTGATGGGTTAGGAGAATTTCTTGAGGAATCATGATCAATCCTTGATAAAATGATGGATATAACTTCAAAATGTTGATGTTGACCAAAAATCTTGAAGCTTGACTGTTCATGGGCCACAATTGACTTTTGACCTAGCATAGTTGATTTTCCAATACATGAGCAATTGACTGAGCAAACTTATTATGCAAGGCATGAAATTTGGCATGGATAATCTTGAAGATATATTAAGACCATGGGAAGCATTTGAGACCATTGAAGCTCAACCATCTTAATGAAAATTGAAACCCTAGTTGGGGGTTCATTGCCTTAGGAGGAGAGTTTGTCTGGTCAATTCTTGGTCAACCTTGAGCAATTGAGAACCTCTAGGAGTATGTCTTGAGTGAAAATGGGAGGGAAAATTTTGGGTTACAACACAAGTTAAAGTTCTCCATCAAGATGACGCAAATGTTCACTTTCTCATAGTTCTGGGTGATAAGTTTATTTTTCCACTCGAAAATGACGAAATTTCTTTTCATTTAAATCAATCAAACAAACACATTTTTGTTCTTTTTTACAAGAACTACGAGGTTCTGACTTCTTCATTGCACATGAAGGGTATGTAGGCACGAGGATCTCGAATTCTTGGCGAACCAAAAATGATAAAAAAATACTTCTTTTTCTCATCTCTCCAATCTTTTTGCAAACAACAATTTTAGCCTAACACATATTTCAAGAGGTTCCTATAGAGTACCATAGATGTGAGGGGTGCTAATACCTTCCCCTTGCATAACCAACCTCATACCTAGATATTTCCTTTTTTTTTTTGGATTTTATTGATATTTTCCCATTCCTTTGGAAACAATAAAGTTCGGCGGTGACTGTTGCTTATTATTTTTGCGAGTTATGTTAATCAATAGCTTAATCTCACTTTTCCCGCCATAATAATTATACGCATCGATCCAATTAGAGAAATTATTAATTTAACATCTAGAAGGAGGTATTCTACAACGATGTTCAAGTGAGCCCAAATTGGCATTGAAATCACCAATAAGCATCCAAGAAGATGGGTCAACAACTATAACTGAAGATATATCCTCCCAAAGATTCCTTCTAGTAATGTTATTTGTAGAAGCATAGGCCGCTACATCATAAAAACAATCAGTAATAGTATCAATTTTAAAAGCCACCATTTGAGCTGAAATGTCCAAAATGATAAGATTCAAGGATTTCTCACAAATACACCAAAGATTAGGAGCTAGGGTGTGACGAGAATTTTAAGCAAAGAGTTTGTGGCCTAATCTATCAAAAAAACTTTTGGGGAAATTATAAAAAAGCAACCACGATTCAGACAAAACACAAATACTCGATTTTTTATTTTTTTAAGTAAGATTTCAAGACCAATCGTGTAGGGGAATTGGCCAGACCCTTTGCATTCCAAAAAAATCATTTCATACGAAAGATTTGGAAGGACATGCTTTGGATCTGGTTAAATGCCTAGTCTTAGAACTTTTTATGGGTTTCTTTTGTTGATATTTGGACAATACCAATTAGAAAGTGGGATTAGATTCCTGTTGATCCACATCTTCGTCGTCCGTGTCTATTTTCCCCTCATGGGCTACCCAAGAGTTAGCTAATAAAGTTTTGTTTCTATTGATTTTCCCTTCTATGATATGTTTTTCAACTTTAATGGAAGCATCTGTGATACGGTGGGGAAACCGACTGTTATACTGGTTTTGCGTTTGTGTTTGCAAAAGAACAAAAAAAGACCTTTCTAGAGTTTTCTGAGTAAGGGGGTATATTATGGAAAGGGAAGGTGTTAGCACCCTTTCCATCCATAGTTTTCTACGGGCTCTTAGATGCTTAGCTTATTCTTGAAATACCTTATGCTTTGTGTGTTTTTGAAATGTATTTTGAAACGCCAATAGTGAGGCAGTTTGCTTTATGATAACTCTTGTATCAGTCCTCAAGAGTGTTGATAAAGCATTTTTGAAATGTTGTGTAGGTATAAAAATTTGTTTTGAGAAAACATCTAGGAACTATCTATTTTACTCGAAGGGTTCATTCTTTTCCTCTTTTCCTTTAGATAGTGCTATCCTACTAATAGTGAGTAGGTAGCCCTAGTCGTTTGGATGTTTGAGGGACATTCGAAGGCACGTTTATAATCACGAAGGCAACTTGGCAAGAAATCTTAGTAACTACCCTAGGATTTTAAGATCATTTTTACCGAGGCAACACCGAGAGATCATCGAGGGACTTATGATCTTTTTAAAACCGGAGGGTAGCCACTAAAATCTCTCACATTTCGAGAGTTGTGACTATTTTTTGAAGGCAACAAAGTGGGAGTACCCTAGAGGTGTGCATGTGCAAGTGTGTTGTGTTCAGTTTATTTATCTTGATGTTAGGTTTTCTAACGTTTTGTTTTTATTCTTGCCATACAATTCTAGTTAGTCATGCATCTAGACAATTAATAATTCGCAGTAATAAAAGTACGGAAATGTAAATCTAGCTATTACAAGGCTTCGGGGAGGGGGGTTAATTACATATCCAAAATTGGGGGAAATGAAAGGAGTAAATGTCCTAGTTATTTTATTACAACCCATAAGCAGATACATTAATGATAAAAATAACTATACTGAAATAATAAATGCGCGTAAATTTAGAAAAGACGTCTAAAAATCCTAAGAAAAAATAAAATCTTTTTGTTGTTTTTGGTTTATTAAACTAAATTAAGTCTAATTATTAGATTAAAATAAAGCTAAAATAACATTATTAATTATAAAAATTAATTCTAATACAACCTAATATTTATGGCATTTTTTATTTATGAAAAGAATTGAAATTAATTAGTCTTAATTCTATTTGATTTTGAAATAAGAAAAGTCAAAATAATTAAATAAGTTAATTTACAAAAATTAAGTTTAATTAAGAAAATCCTAAAATCTATTTTTTGTGATTTTATGTTTGATTTACCGATTAAATAAATAAAAAATATTTAAAGAAATACTTAATTAAAACAATAAATGAGATAATAAAAAAAAACATGGGCTTGGGACGCAAGAAGAGTTGGGGGTGTGAATTGGATTTTGTTAGGCCTAAATCAGGAGATGACCCAGGCTGGCGTTGGATCTGGTGTTGCTAGCCTTCAGGAGGTGCATCGTGGGCTGCATGTTAAGGCGCTTGGATTTTGTTCTGTTGAGATTTAATGGCGTGGATCTGATTGCATATGATGCGTGCCTATAATCATATCATGCTGGATCCTATCCCCCTAATTTGAACCCCCATAGTCCAAATCTGCAATCTGTTTGGTCTAAAACGTCATGGATTTTGAGATTCGAAGAAGAATACAGATCGTGCCCTAGCAATGGCACGATCTTATTTCGGTCCTTAAACCCTGCATGTATTACATTAGATCTACACTAATGGTGTCCCTAAACACGAACCAAACAGTTAGCGTTAACAAAATTGCATGTAAGTTTCAAAGTTTAAAGCCCTTACCAACCGATGATGTTTGGAGGCAGTGATTTAAGGTATTGCATGCCTTGTGAATGGTCTGGACACCTTCCTGGGAACCTCAGGGATAGAGTGATGAGGTTTGTTTGGCACGAGGAAGCTTGCACTGTCAATTTTGAACTTTCACAATTTTGGAACTTTGAGAATTCATGTGGTTGTTTTAAGGAAATGCGTGTGTAGGCAAAAATGTTTTCGTGGCAAAGTTTTTGTCTTCCAATGGTTTTTTCTCCTCCCTTGGCAATGTGTCTTTAGCTATGTATTTATAGAGGATAGTGGTGAATGGAAATGGCAAGAAACAACCATTAATCAGGCTTTAAAGGCAGAATCGAAAGCCGTAAAAAGGTTGCCTTTTTTTGGATTTTCTACCCTTTTGGGTTTTGAATGAACCTGGACAGGTTTCACTCCTTGACTCCTTCGAATTCCTTCAAGCCTTGTTCTTCGATTGACTCTTAGTGGCTTCCTTTGATGGCTCTGGGCTTCAATTCGATTTTTTCACAGTTTCATCCTCATGGTTCCTTCGATTAAGTCCATCTACATTGGTTGTTTGACCTAGAAAATTCTCCTATTAGCCCAATCGAACACTTCATTCTGGCCAGTCGAAGCTTCTTTTGTTATTTCCTTCGAATGTAATTGTGCAGGAGGCTTGAGCTTGGCAGCATGTAGGACTTTTCCATCAAGCATCTTGAACCAGACTCATCAAAATACAAAACAAAACTTGTTTCCAACAATTGTATGTCCTTTGAATGGACCAATTGTATGTCCTTCGAAGGCACCACTTGTGTGTTCTTCGAATGGGCCACCAATGTATGTCCTTCAAATCCACTAAATTCATGTTCTTCGAATGGACCTTTTGATTTTTTCTTCGAATGGACCATATTGTGTGTCATAGTGTAGAAACTGTGTGTTGAAAGGTTTAGAGGTGGAGTCAAAGCTAGCATGAGGGAAGCCATTGCTTTGTGAATTGAAGCACACATTACAGAAGTTATTACCTTGTGAATTAAAGGCAGGCCTGAAGGATGTACTTTCCTTGTGAATCGAAAACAAGCCTGAAGGATGTAGTTTCCTTGTGAATCCAAGGCAGGCATGAAGGAAGTTTTTGCCTAGTGAATCGAAGGCAAGCCTGAAAGATGTATTTGACTTGTGAATAAAAAGCAAGCCTGAATCGAAAGCAAACCTGAAGGATGTACTTTCCTTATGAATCGAAAGCAAGCATGAATTGAAAGCAAGCCTGAAGGATGTACTTACCTTGTGAGTTCAAAGCAGGCATGAAGGAAGGATTTGCCTACTGAATCGAATCAGGCACGAAGGAATTACTTGCCTTGTGAATCGAAAGCAAGCATGAAGAGGAAGTCTTTGCCTTGTGGATCAAAGGCAAGCCCAGAGGAAGTCTTTGCCTTTTGGATCGAAGGCTAGCTGAAGGAGGCCAAAGTCCAATCGAAGCTTGGGAAATCAAATCAAACTTGAAGGAGACTAAAGTCCAGTCGAAGCTTGGGAAATTGAAGCAAACTTGAAGGAGGCCAAAGTCCAGTCGAAGCTTGGGAAATTGAAGCAAGCTTTCTTTTCTTCGATTTGATGCTTGAAAGCCCAATATAATCCATAGAAACTATATGGGGCATCAAAAATCCAATTGTATTTGTGAAAACTTGGACTTTTGAAAATCCTTGTGAGAAAATGTCTTGAGAAAAGAGAGGGAAAATTTTGGGGTACAACAGCTACCCTTGTTCAATCTTCTTAAACTTGTAGAATTAGATTGGCGAGTCCGCCATTCGTGACTTGAAGGTGGAAGATGATTGAACACTAGAGTGCCTAGAAATTTGCACTCGCATGTACATGAAGTAATGTTGTGGGTTAATGATATCAGGAATGGGCTTACAAATACCATTTGGAGAAGATGACTGAGAGTCGGAGATGGGCTTAAATATGCCATATGGAGAAGATGTTGACTTCATAAGAGGTCTCTTTATGGGGATTCCTGTTCCTGTTGTCTGAGGAGGACTCCGCTGGGGAATGTTGATTTATGTTGTTCTCCTGCTTGAGGAAAACTCTGTAGGGAATAGAGTCTAGGAGCTTTAGTTGTCCATGGCTCTACTGAGGAGTTATCTTTGGACTAGAAATGTATTAGAAGGAGTCTGTGTAGGGCTGCTTCAGGATAAGTCCGTGTTATACATCATCTGGAGATATATGAGAAGGAGCCTGTGTAGGGCCACTTCAGGATGAGTCCATGTTAGACTGCATCTAAAAATATATAAGAAAGAACCCGTGTAAGATTGCTTCAGGATGAGCCCGTGTAAAGCTGCATCTGGAGAGAAGGAACCCGTGTAAGATTGCTTCATATGGTCGTGTAGATAGTCACCCCGTTTTGTTTCGAGAATTGATCTACAATCAGTTGTTCACATATAGTTGTCTTGTCTTATTTCAGGTATTAATCTGGAACTTGCTTTTGTTGGTCGTTGAGATAGTTGCCCTGTTTGGTTTAAGGAATTAATCTATGAACTGAGAAAGAAAGATAGTTTCCCCGTCTTGTTTCAGGAGTTAATCTTTAATCTGCTCATGTAGATAGTTGTCCTGTCTGGTTTCAGGTATTAATCTATAATCAGTTGTTCACAGATAGTTGTCCTGTCTTGTTTTAGGTATTAATCTAGAACTTGTTTTTGTTGGTCGTTGAGATAGTTGTCATGTCTGGTTTCAGGAATTAATCTCTAACCTATTTGAGAAAGATATATAGTTTTCCCATCTTGTTTCGGGTATTAATCTTCAATCTGCTCATGTAGATAGTTGTACTATCTTGTTTTAGGTATTAATCTACAATCGGTCATCTGTAGATAGTTGTCCTGTCATGTTTCAGGTATTAATCTGGAACTTTTGAAAATTGTTGATGATATTCATCTGTCGATCTTTCCTGAAAAGGTAAAGAATTAGCTGCATGCAATATCATGATGCATGAAGTGCAAATGATGCTCTTAAAATAAATGAGATTGTGATATAAGCATTCGTGCTGCATATGCTATAACGCTTGTAAAATGGTGTATGAATGCAACATATGAATGTGTCAGTCGTTCTATTGCTGTATTGTTGAACTAGGGAAAATAAATCCATGATTGTTGCTGGGGGTGAAGAGTGTAAGTCTTAAAATTTTGTTGAAGTTTAAATGCTGGGAGATGGATTTCCGTTGTTAGAGAAATAAACTCTGTTGAGGAAGGGAAACTCCATGAACTGCTTGGGAATTTTTATGAAATCCTGCTGGGGAATCCTGAAAATCTTGTGAACCAGGTTAGGGAATTCTTTAAGATGCTGGGGCAGTAATTAGAGATTCTTTCTCCGTTGGGGATATAAGAACACCTGACATCATTATGCTGTATGGTGAAGATATGGCCGTGACTTTATAGTAGGATGCCCCTGCCTCTGTACCTGCCGGAGAAAGTATGGATTTTGTGGATGGCCTTTAGACATTGTCCCGTTTCTTAAAGCCATTAGTAATTGTCTTTCTGTATGTATTTGTAAACGGTAATAACATTCAAATGCATATGTTCAAAAATAATCACTGGACGTTTTTGCAAACAAAACAGAAAGATAAAAACAAATAATTTTGCACTTTCAAAGAGATAGTTTTGTATTAATTTGAATAAGCATTTTTTGTACAAGGAGACAAACATCCTAGTAAGAGAATACTGTCGTAAGAATGAAAACTATACAAAATAGTATACAAAGAAAAACAGCTATGTGAAATAATCCCATTGATTTCCCATTCTGCCATTGCCTTTATGTCTTTGAGTGTCTCATCTCTTTGCTGCTTGTCCGAAGCTGACTGGATTGATTAGTACCGTTTGAGCTTGATAGTTGTTACCGAATATTGGATGTAATGTGATCCAATGGGACATAGTTATACGCTTAAAATCCCTAATTTTTTCCCGGACCGCCCTTTCGAGTTTTCAGTCCACCGGGATACCCTTTTTTTGCCCAAACCGCCTTTTCAGGTTTTCGACTTGCCGGGTGTACAAATTTTTTCTATATGCATATCCCTAATTTTTCCCGAACCCTTTTGGTTCGTCGGAATGCCCTTATTTTTACCTAGGTCAGTCAACCTAAAGGGTCTTTGTTCATGCGTAGTATCTTTTAACTATGTCTGCGTTTACCAGGTACGGGAGGTCGTCACCGTCCATAGTGGTTAAGATCATGGCTCCACTAGAAAATATGTTCTTGATCACAAATGACCCTTATTATGTAGGAGTCCATTTTCCCCTGGGATCACCTTGAGGTAGGATAATGCGCTTGATTACTAGGTCACCAGCCTGATAAACCTAACGTCTGACCTTCTTGTTAAAAATATTTAATCATACGTTTTTAATACATCTGACTATGACAGACAGCTGCGAGCCTCTTCTCATCAATCAGGTTTAATTGATTAAGTCGAGTCTGAATCCAATCGTCTTCCTTCAAACATGCATCCTTCATGATTCTCAAGAAAGGGGTCTGGACTTCGATGGGTAGGAAAACCTCCATACCGTATAGCAAAGAGGAAGGAGTCGCCCATGTTGATGTGCGCACTGTGGTACGGTAACCATGAAGAGTAGATGGTAACATCTCGTGTCAGTCTTTGTATGTCAACGTCATCTTTTGTATGATCTTTTTGATATTTTTATTAGCAGCTTCTACAATGCCATTCATCTTTGACTGGTAAGGAGAAGAGTTATGATGTTGGATCTTGAATTACGTGCAGAGCTTGGTGATTATAGTATTATTGATATTGGTACCATTATCTGTAATGATTCTTTCTGGAATACCATACCGACAGATAAGGTTATGTCTGATGAACCGGGCCACAACATTCTTGGTAACAGAAGCAAATGAAGTCGCCTCGACCCATTTTGTGAAGTAATCAATGGCGACGAGGATGAAGTGGTGCCCATTAGAAGCTTCAGGTCTAATCTCCCCAATCATATAGATGCTCTACATTGCGAATGGCCAGGGAGCAGTCAAAACGTTCAAGGGAACCAGAGGCACATGTACTTTATCAGCATAGATCTGGCACTTGTGACAAGTTTGTGAATGTTGATAACAGTCTGCTTCCATAGTGGACCAATAGTATCCTTCTCGTAGGATCTTTTTAGCCATTGTGGGCCCACCAGAATGGGTGCCAAAGGTACCTTCGTGCAAATCTGCCATAACATTTTCTGCTTCACTTTTATCCACACACCAGAGCAAAGTAGAATCGTGGTTGCGCTTGTAGAGGATTCCTTTACTGTGGAAAAACTTAGAAGATAATCTTCTTAGGAACTTCTTATCATTGACTGAAGCTCCCTCAAGATACTCTTGGGCTTCGAGGTATCTTTTTACTTCATGCAACAGAGGTTTTTCCACTACTTCATCAGTATCAAACTCATAGTAGTATGTTGGTTCGTCCATTCTCTCAATAGTGATTTGAGGAGCTTCATTATCCCACCTGGCCTTGAACATGGATGACATAGTAGCTAGCGCGTCCTCTAGTTGATTTTCCTCTCGTGGAAAATGCTCAAAGGTAACTTCTTTAAAGTGTGGAATCAGTGTCAACACATGCTCTCTATAAGGGATGAGATTAGGATGCTTCGTGTCCCATTCTCCCTTGATTTGACTGATTACTAAGACCGAGTCTCCAAATACACTTAAGAATTTGATCCTCAAGTCGATAGCAGCTTTGAGACATATGATGCATACTTCATATTCAGTCATATTGTTGGTACAATTGAAACATAGCCTGGCAGTGAAAGGAGTATGACAGCCTTCGGGAGATATGATCACAGCGCCGATGCCATTGCCAAGTGCGTTGGAAGCTCCATCAAAAACCATAGTCCATCGAGATCCTCTTTTAGGTCCTTCATCTGGTCCAGGTTCTTCACAATCAGTCACTAACATGATGTTCTCATCCGGGAACTCAAAATTCATGGATTGGAAGCCATCCACAGCCTGATGAGCCAAATGATCAGCTAATACACTTCCCTTAATTGTTACGGTTAGAGTGTAGGTAACTCACTTGGAGGACTCTATATAATTAGCATCAATTTTACTTGTATACACCTTAGCTAACGAGGTATTAGAATTATTAGAAAAAATAGGTAAAAGCTATTTTTTTATTCCTCGGCCTTAGACTGATTTATATAGAGAAGATACAATCAATACATTTAATTTTCTCCTTAATGGAGAATAATGAAAAATAAATAAAAATATAGGTAGCCATAAAGTAAATAATAAAACCGGAAATATAATATTTTTCAACACCCCCTCAAGTTGGTGCATAGATATCTATCATGCCTAACTTGTCTATCAAATGCTCAAAAGTAGGTCTTGCCAAACTTTTGGTCAAGTTATATGCATCTTGTTAACTTGAAGTCGCGAAGGGTAGACATATGATTCCAACATCTAACTTCTCCTTTATGAAGTGTCGATCAATCTCGATATGCTTGGTTATGTCATTTTGAACTGGATTATGAGCAATGTTAAAAGAAGCTTTACTATCAGAGTACGATTTCCATGGAAGTTCAATTTTCATCTTAAGTTCATCTAGGACTCTAAGGATCCATAATCCTTCACAAATACCTTGATACATTGCTCTAAACTCGGCTTCTACACTACTCCTTTCTACAACTCCTTGTTTCTTGCTCCTCCATGTCACAAGATTACCCCAAACATAGGTACAATATCCAGAGGTTGATCTTCTATCTGTGACTGAACCTGCCCAATCATCATCGGTGAAGATAGACACTTTTTTCACTAGTCTTCTTTCCTATAGACTGCCTCAAGATGTTCTTCGAAAGGAGAATGCATAAACTGACTCACTATATTAACTGAAAAAGTAATATCAAGTCAGGTACGTGACAAATAAATTAGTTTCCCAACCAATCTCTGATATCTTCTAGTATCAACAAGAACATTACCTTCTCCCCAAAGTTTAGAATTAGAATCCATAGGGGTATCTTCAGAATGCCATCCACTTATTTTGTTTCTTTCAACAAGTCTAGAATGTATTTCTGCGGTGAAACCATAATACCATTCTTTGACCGAGCAACCTCCATACCTAGAAAACATCTCATGAATCCCAAGTCCTTGATTTCAAAGTCAACTTCCAATTTCTCTTTTACTCTTGTCATTTCCAATGTATCATCTCCAGTAAGGAAAATGTCATCAACATAAACAATCAGAGCAGCCACTTCCCCATCGTGGGAGAACTTTGTGAACAAGTTGTGGTCAACCTGTCCTTGGATGTATCCTTGTTTCTGCATGGACTGGGTGAATTTTTAAAACTAAGCTTTAGGGGATTGCTTTAATCCATACAAAGACTTGTTTAGTTTGCACACATTTGATCCAAATTTATTTTCAAAGCCAGGAGGAATATCCATATATACTGCTTCTTCTAGATCCCTTCCTTTATGGTGCTTTTTCATAAAAACCTTTCATTTCCAAGTCTTGTTTCCTAATTCAAATTTGTTTTCTTGAAGTGGATCATTATTTTGTGGCATTCCAATTAGATCATCATTATTATTGTTTTCAGGATTTTCATTATTTTCTGCAAGAGAAAATGTAGGCTCGGATTCAAAAGGTCCCTTACTCATAACAAGAGTAGGATCAGATAAAGAATCATGGTCATTTTCTATTGGTGCAGGTGTAAAAGTCTCATAATTTTGTGGTACTAGCAATGATAAGTTATTTAAAAAACTCATGTCCTCAATTTGAAACATCTGAAACGAGTCTTCATTTATCTCCCCCACTTGAAGATGAGTGTCATCAAAAAAAGGTTTATTTTTAAAGAATGTAACATCCATATTGACAAACATTTTCTTATTTTTTGTATCAAAACTTTTATATACTTTTTGGGTTGGGGAGTATCCAACAAAGATACATTTATAGCACATGGCTCAAGTTTTCCAACATTTTTATGTTCATGGACAAAGGTTGTGCAACCGAATATTTTTAAATTCAAATCAGTTAAAATATGAGTACTAGGAAAACATTCTTTGAAGATATTAACTGGAGTGTGAAAATTGAGAATTTTGGAGTGTATCCTATTAATTAAATACACAGTTGTTAAAATATCTTCGCCCCACAAATAATTTCATACTTTATTTGAAAAAAGTAGAGTTTCTAGCAACCTCTAATAAATATCTATTTTTCCTTTTGGTCATTCCATTTTGTTGAGGAGTATTAAGACATGAACTATGATGAACAATTCCATTTTTTAGAAAAAAATCATCCAGGATATTGTTAAAATATCATTTGCATTATCACTTCTAAATACTTGGGTATTAGTTTGAAATTGGTTCTGCACCATTAAAAAAATTATTTACAACCTGACAAACATATGATTTCCCTTTTAACAAGTACACCCAACATAGTTTTGTATGGTTATCTATAAGTGTGATAAATGATTTTTTGAGAGAGAGAGTACTTGTACGGTTAGGGCCCCAAACATCACTGTGAGTAATAGAAAGCAGGTTTGATGGTTTATAAAGCTGTATTGAAAATTGGGAATGATGATGCTTTGCAAACTCACATGCTTAACATTTAAACTAAGATAAGTTCTTATTATGAAATGATTTAGGAAACAAGTGTTTTAAGTAGAGAAAACTAGGGTGACCTCATCCTAAATGTCATACCATAATGTTGTCATCTTTATTATTTAAAACATAAAAAGACTTAAAGCAGGAACATATTATTTTTGAAGGTTTTTGTGTTGCAGATCCAATGTCAAGGTAGTAGAATCCTCCACTCTCCTTAGCACTGCCAATCATCTCCGCGAGTTTAAATCCTAGATGACACAATGAGATCGGGAAAAATTAGTTTGATGATTCATGGGATAATTTTCTTACGAAGATTAAATTACATAATAAGTTTGGAACATGAAGGACATTTTTAAGAGTTAGAGACAATATAACTGACCCTTGACCTGTAATGGTTGAAAAGGGGCCATCTACAATTTTTTTATTACATGCACATGGACTATAAGAAGGGAACAAATTATATTCATATGTCATGTGGTCAGAGACACCATAATCTACTATCCAAGTGTGACTAGGACTGACACTAAGAAATGCAGAATTACCTTTTGTTGCTATAGAACAAGAAGGGGTTGGATACTCGAGGAGTTTGTAGAGTCTGTCTAGTTGTTCTATAGTGAGTGGAAGTTGAGTTTGAGGGGATTGTTGCCTTTGATCAGAATTACTAGCCTGAAATGCTAGACTGACTTTCTTCTTCCAGTTAGGAGTTTTTCCTTTGAGCTTCTAACAAGTTTCATGTGTATACCTTTCGCGCTTGCAATTATCACACCAAGGAATTTTGTCTAACCTTCTTCCCTCGTCAAGGTTCCCAACAGCCAGATCCAAGCCTTTAGATTCAGGGCTTCTTGTACTCTTTCCCATCATAACTCCTTGTTGTGCCTCCTCCATTCTCATTTCTGCAAAAGATTCACGAAGAGTTAGCAATGGTACTTTTCCTAAAACTCCACCTCTTACCTTATCAAGATCTTTATTGAGCCCAACGAGAAACATGAATACACGATCATTTTCTTACCTCTTGAGAAAAAACATAGTCTTTTGTAGATATCCAATTATCATCATAGCAGAGATCTAACTCTTGCCATAGTGTCAGCAACTTATTGTAATAAGCAGTTACACTCCCGTGACCTTGTTTCGCATGCCATAACTTTGATTTTAAACCAAAAATTTGGGAGGAGTTTTGAATATCAGAGTATGTCTTCTTAACAGCTTCCCACACATCCTTTTCAAAAGGTAAAAACATGTAAGGCTTACCTATTCCACTTTCCATAGAGCTTACTATCCATACAATAATCAAGGAGTTTTCAAACTTCCATTGATTGTAATGAGGGTTACGATAGAGCTTGCCGAACTCCACCGATGATGTACCATTAAGGAAGAACACCTAGCTCGCGATGGGAAACTCACACCGCAGAGCTAATATCTCCCCCGAACACTTAGCGAAAATAATTTACAAATGAACACTTACTCATAGGCTGCTCAAACCGACGAGCGCTTGACAAAGGAAGGCTAGTACTTGGCAAATAAGACATACAATGGAAAAGTAAAACTTAAACAAAATCATATACGAGCATATCAAAAAAAATAAAGTTCAAGAAATTCTCGTGGCCACGAGGGTCAAAAGTATCAAAATATTACAACAAAATCGGGCAAAGCTCATTATCCAAATGTTACAAAAATTAAGGCACGAAGGCCCAAAACATGCAGAAAAACAAAAATCACTCCTCATGATTAGGTCCCTATCATTTAGCTCCGCATTTAGGTGGAGGCCATCATCCCTTTCTTTATCAGAAGGTAAACCAGGGGAGGTACTATCCGACCATCAACTACTCTGTGTAGACAACCGATCCCCTCAGTAATAAAATCGACTCTGAGATTCACAACCTGGAGTTAGGCCACCGCGTTGTCAAAACTCTTATAGACAACCTCCAAGCAATCCTGCTCGAGGTACTGAATCTGAGAAACCCACTCGGCGCGAGTCTTCAGGGCTTTTACCTTGTGAGCCTCGTCCTCGACGGGCACTGCATCAGCCTCAAAGGCAGCGGTCCTATCCTTGAGAGTTTTCTTCTCAAGTAACCAAATAACCTTATCTGTAGATAACTTGGTTACTTCCTCCTCTTTTTTCCTCGGCTCGATGATAATCCCAGCTTGGATCCGATAATTTTCTCTATAACTATCAAAATCATATTCCAGCTTATTCACCTTCGACTTGAGGGTCACTTTCACTGCCCGCAGTTTCTCCATATCAACAGCAGAGCAAGTCTCTTCACAGGTAAGGACCGCGTCCATTTCCAGGTCCCTCATTATCTTAGTTGTGTCATGGGCTAGCATTTTCCTCCTGTTCTCTGAGTTAAGGCCCTGGATGACCAGAGACTCCGCTTGAGGCACGTCTAAAGGAGACCCCTCAAAGAAGCCCTTCTCAAGATAGCAAGGAGGCGAAGTGAATTTATCTTCAGGAGTGTCCTTGGTAAAATATATCTTCACATTTTTCCTCCTTACATCCCCTTTTCCTACTCGGGATTTCCTACACAAAAGGAGGATGGTCGACAACTGGAGAGGATGAAGAAGTACCTAAGCCATCCTTAGGCTTGTTCGGGGTTAGGCCAAAGCGACTTTTAGTACTTTTTTTACCATTCGAAGCTTTCCCTCTGCTCTAAGCCATCTTGAGCACGCGGTCCTAGAGGTTCAACATCTTCTCTGTGATAAATGACAGACATAAGTTAGCATAATGAACAAGCATACAAACATTCTAAAAGAAAATAAAAACACAGCTACCTAAGAGCATTATGGCCTCCTCGATAGTTTCACACTCAAGGAGCTCATTGGTGTTGATGTGTCGAGTTTCATATATGGGTTAGCCATCTGCTCCACTGATATAGTAATTCGTACCATGCATGAATTGAGTGTTACTCCACTGAAGACGAACATTTGAAACCAGCCCCATCACTTCCTTCCCGTTCTCATCACAATAGATGCTTCTGTCTTCCTTGACTTCAACCTCTCATTTGAATATGGAATCAATGGCCGCTTGCGACAAGGCCTTTACCATAAAGTACCTATCCATGAAGCTGCAGACAGAGCCCATGAACATCTTGAACATCCGCTTCGGATGTTTGAGGGACACTCAACAGTGTTTTTCATTCAAAGTTTGTCGCTGAAGATGGAAGCATCAGAAACACAAGGGGATAGTTTCCTCGATTTCAAGATACATACATACTATCTCGAAAGTGCAGATGAACATGATTGAATTTGGGTGCAACCGGGAGGGACCCAGCTTCATATGAGCGAAAGTTCCAATTTAAAGGTTGTTGAACGGTAACTGAAGCCCCAACTCCTTGAAAACATACTTATACATGGATAAACGATTCCCTGAGAAATGCGAGCAAATCTGCTCTATCTTCTTAGGCTGGTAAACCCCACAATTCTCCTTGTGGCCCTTATGGCCTACACCCTCTTCGACTATTGTGAATGCGGTCTCTGGGGACTCGAAGGAATGCGAGGCGATTCCCCGAGGTTCCATCCCGACCCAAGCCAATTTGGGATTAGTGATCGTGTCGACCAGACAGAGGCCCTAAACATTACAAGCCATCAAACCTAAAAAATAGAGGAAACAAGTGAATTTGACGATCAAATCAAATCCACCCTTCCATCTCAAATCAAGTGAAAGGGCGTGGGAAGACCCGAGGACGCCATTCCTGGCCAAAGCCATTTTATGATGATGAGAAGGGAAAATGCAATGAAATCTCCTCGAAGAAGGATTTGACTGACCCACCAACAAACTGCGGGGACAAGCCTCTCTGACACATGAAGTTCATCAAGAACTCATGAAGTTCATGAAGAAATCATGAAGTTCATCAAGAACTCATGAACTTCATCAAGAACTCATCAATCATGGCTGCGGCGCCAGACCAAATATCAAGCAAAGTCCTAAGACTACCCAGGATCCTATCTAAAGTACTACCGCCAAACCACCAACACCGAAGGAACCAAACGCACAAGAACATGCAACAACATGAAATACTTAAAAAAATAGAAAAAAGGCAGGACTAGAAAAGAGTACTTACTTAATTTTATGAAGATTAATGATGGTCCAACAACAACAGCGAAGGCGAACAGCGACGGCAGCGGCAAAGAAGCTTTGCAAATCGGAGAAGCGACGTAGGGTAGGAGAGAGAAGAACTTTGGATAATGAATGAACTTTGCAAAAGTTTCCTCCACTCTCCCTATTTATATAATTTCTCTGCGCGGGAAATCATGAACACTCTTGGGGTAATGTGTCTCCGTTTTAACTCATAATGACCCCTACGTCTAGGCCATCATTACACATTAAATGTTGTGACGCGTGGCTCGAGAGACGAATCTTTTGTATTTTAATATCCGTCGATCTTTAGGCTCCCCGGATATCGAACACAAAAAAAAAACCTTTGTATTCCCTCACAGGCACATCCTCGGGGGAAACCTCGAAGCAGAATTTCGGGCAGCGTAGTGACTCGCGGGCAGAGCCCAACATGCAATGTGAGCAAGAGATAAAATTGTCGATCACAACCACTGCATACTATATCGTTTGTACAAATGAGAATAGTGCCAACCACGGGAAATATATCATCCTTGCAGGCATTGGTTCACGAATGAGAAACACTCATGGAAAACACCCTCACCATGGGCATGCAATCGCGAGCATGCTTTACGAGCATGTTATCGCTAGCGTAAATAAAGGCTCACCTTGCGCTGAGCCCATTGTTCCTCCTCAACACACGGGCTGGCTCAAAGTCATTACTCTTTTGCCTCGGAGCAACGACTTAGGTGGCTCCTATTCTGGACTGGGTCCGTGGCTGGCCCATTATCTAGCACAACCCAACTCACCCCTTACGTCGAGGATGACCCAATGATGGTCCAGTCTATTGAGGCTTAACAAAAAGTCATATTCTCCGTGTGTCCCTCACTCGAGGACACGTCATCAACGTGTTCCATACACTTCAGAGCCATTACGCCCTTTGTAACAGATATGGTCATCCCATTATCAGCGAAGTTCATAGTAGTTAAACCAGGATGATGAGCACATGTTGCTCATCCTCACTTTCAAGTGATATTAGTACCATGGTTTTAGGGTTGGCATAATTTTTCCTAAAACATGGTTTGTAACATGATGTTATAGAAGGTGTTCTAACATGCTGGTCAGGTTTATTTGAAGGCAGATATTTTGATAGATGTTGTAACATCCTGTATCAGAACATCAATACATGCTGTCTTTTTCTTGACATATTTAAATTGATTCTGTGAGATTACTTTTGGATTTATCTCACTGATTTTTTACAGGTCAAGATTATTCAATCTGGAACATTTAATATATCTCCAGCTGTACACACGTTGCTAAAATCGGGTTTTGAGACAATTTAGGAAATCTTGTGTTTTGTTCCAAAATTTAAGGAGATCTTTTTGCATAAATTGGTGCAGCTTTCAGCTTATACAACACGGAATATCTGGGTGCAGATTCAAGGCCCAAAGATTGCTAAAGAGTATTTAAGAAATTACCTAGACCTAATTTCACTTAAGAACTTTGTAAAAAAAAAAAGGGGAAGCCTATTTTTCTTAGACATAGAGTTTAACAGTTCTTCAAGGGAGTTTATGTTTTTGTACATCCTTATGTATCTTTTGATGCATTTGAGTTGACTGATTGTTACTTGTTTATCAAGTTATTATTCGCCTCTAAGATTTTAAGTAAATAGTTGAGTATTGTTCTTGGTGAAGATTTAAAGAAAATTAAGTATTGTTTATTGGAAGAGTGATCTTCCTTTTTTGGTTTCTTGAGACACTCCTTGGGATTGGGATTGTTTGATATCACTGCGGTGATTGGGAGTGGGAGGGGTTCTAATATCTAGGAGGTTCCTAGGTAGAAATTACATTGGGTAGAGATTAAGTGAGAAGTTGTATACTGGGACTGTTTATCTTTAAATTGATACTACTGATAGTAGATTTCCTTCTTGGCTTAGTAGCCTCCAGAGTAGGTGAGTTGCACCGAACTGGGTTAATAATTCTTTGTTTTCTTTTACCTTCTGCAAATTTAAATTATGTATAGTTTTTATTTTGGTAAAAGTTTATGTTAGTCAATAGATGTCGTAACATCTGACTTGAGATTGTGCTTGTGTGTTTAGACATCAGTCTTGACATCTTTATTCTAAGTGCCAAAATTTCAATTGGTATTAGAACATGCACCTTGTTCTGTTTATTGGGTGAGCTCTAGGGAAAATGTTTTTCTGGTACTATAGACAACAAAGGAGAACATTGTGACATACCACCTATATTGCATGGTGGAAATTATGTCTTTTGGAAGGTTGGGATGATATACTTTTTGAAAGCCATGGAAAAAAAATCTTGGAAGGTTATGATGAAAGGGTGGAATCATACCATTGTAAAGAAAAAAGATGGAAATGAGTCTTTGAAGCCAATGGACGACTAGTCCAAAGAGGAAAGTGAGTTAGCTCCTGAAAACTTCAAAGTCTTGAATTCTCTAGTTTATGGAGTAGGCAAGGATGATCTTAATATGATAGATACATACACTAGTACTAAAGATGTAAGGGAAATTCTCAGGACAACGTATGAAGATGACGAATCTTCTAAGGTAGAATTTTCCAAAACTGTGACTGCCTTAACAGGAAGACGTAATTCTATTGAAGAAGAAAGATCTTATGAAGAACTAATGGAACCCTACAAAGATATCTACAAAAGGTTGAGGAATTTTGTCAAGTAGGGGTAAGACAAAGAATGATGATAGCCAAACTTCAGACAAAAAATGAGGAATACCTAGCTGATATTTTTGAACTTCAGAAATAGGTAACCCGATTAACATCAAAACTTGATAATTTAATCAAAGGTGTTTAGATGTTAAACAATGGATCTGATGTGGTGGATGAAATTCTTCAAGAGGTAGAATAAGACAGAAGACGTATTGGCATAGGGTTTGACTATCAATCCTTAAAAAAAAGAAAGAAGTTCCTGAGACAAAATTTGTCCCAGCTAGAATGAAGGATGAAAGCAAGATGTTTGACCAAATGTTACAACATCCTTCCAGACCAGAAGGAGCTCAAAAAAAAGACAAGATCCAACCATTGACACATCATTTTGTGGCAGACACGGTCACACAGAGAAAGTCTATAACATGTGTGATCGGTGGATTTAGAACTGACTGTTTAACGCTGTTTCGTGAAATATCGCGGAAGCAAGAGTCGCCACCGTCTTTTATTTTCTCCAACATGGACAGGACAAAAGCAAAGCAAAATTCCTTATGAGAACGTTTCTCGGTTCGGGAGGTAGATTTATAGAAAGGGAAGGTGTTAGCACCCTTTCTATCCATGGTTATCCATGGGCTCTTAGATACTTGCTCTTTATGTTTTCAAAATGTTTGCTTTTCAAAATATGAGTGGGTTTGAAAAAGTTTCATTATAAGATTTCTGAATAACTCTTGTATCTGTCCTCAAGAGTGTTTGAAAAATTGTTTTGAAAGATTTTTGAAAGTATCGGTGTGAAAAGGTTTTTGTTTTGTTTTTTAGAGAGCAAGTATCCATGAGTCGTCTACCTACCCTAAGGAATTAGGCTGTGTAAATGTCCTTAAGGTAGTGCCATCCCACCATTGAGAGGTAGGTAGCACCACTGTTGGAGGTGTTCGGGTCAATTCGAGTGTAGGGACAGTGTGGTCACCGAAGCAACAGTAGGACACCTTAGAAGCTACCCTTATGTCCTTGATCCTTTTTTAATCCGAGGCAACTGTTTCGAGGCAACTATTCCGAGGCAACTGTTCCGAGGCAACTGTTTCGAGGCAACTGGATCATAGATATAAGGACTTACTAAAACGTCCTATACTTGACGACCACGTTTCGAAGGCAGCAGGTGAGGCGTACCCTAGAAGTGGTGTGTGTATTTGTGTGTTGTTTTCAGTTTAACAGTTATCTTTGATCATGGCATTGTGAGCTACGCTTGTTTTTAATTAGCATACATTCTTTCATACAAAGTTAGAATTTAAGAGTGCGGAAAATTAAAATACAGAAATATAAAAGTTACGCTATTACAAGGCGCGGGTCTATACATCGCCAAAATACAAAGACCCGTTTTGATAAAAGACGCGGAAAGTAAATAAATGCGGTAAACCTAATTACTATTACATCCGGAAAGCAGTTACATAATAATTAATAAGAAAAATAATGCGCGAAAGAGAATTGAAATTGGTATGTCCGAGGGTTTTGACCCTTTGCTTGAAATTAAATGAAATTAAAGTCTATTTAATTATTTAATTAAAGAAAAGTGTTTTTTATGTTTTTGAAATAAAGAAAAGAATTTACAAGGAAACCCTAATTCTAGATTATTTTTAGTTATTAAAGAAAAAGTGTTAAAATTAACCTAATTTAAGCTAATTAATTATTTACATATTTATGTACAAAAATAATAATTAATAATAATAATAAATAATGAGGAGAAATTAATTAAGAAAAAGATAAAAATGTCAAAACCTAATTCTACATATTTTTTTTATTTATTGAGAAAAAGTGTTAAAATTAAAACCTAAATTAACTAAGTTAATTGTTAATTATTTACAAACAAAAATTAATGAGTAAATTAATAAATAATTAAACATATTTTTGTATTTTGATTTTCTGATTTTATTATGAAAAGATTAATTTTAATGACCTATTAATAATTATAAAAATAAATAATTGAAAGAAATTAAACGAAAGAAAAGAAAAATCAATTTGCAACCAAGGGGGTGTCAGGCCCAAAGGGAGGTGTTTGTGAGGAATTCAGGCCCAAGAGACAAGGCCTTGTTTGACTTTCTAGGATTGTGTGCGTGCTGTTGACTGGAGTGTACCCTGGACTGCATCATCTGGCCACTGGATGGGATCTCCTGGCCACTTGGCAAGCGCAGGCGTGAGGCTCATGGTAGGCCACTGAATGAAGCGCTGCACTAGAAGACATTAAAACAAAAGTCATGAATTATGTGGGGGGACCTGGGAATCGAACCCAGGTCCCAATGCTTGCAGGACATGTTGCAAACCAGCTGAGCTATGATGCAAATTTATACATATAATGGATAGTAAATATAATATACAAAAAGTCACCACTATGCTGGGAAACGCGCGCAGATTCAAACCTCCCAACCACACAGAGCCACGTATGCTTCTTCTTCGTTTTCCTGCAATTTATTTAAAACAAGTAGCGGGGGTTTTAAACCCCCCCAAACTGAAAGTCCTAGAAATAGCGATTAGCCCTATGCATTACATAAATTGAGTGCGAGTAGTTGGTTGAATTCGTCTGGCCTTGACGAATTCAACCATGGTCATGGCTTAATCCAATTTTTCCTCCTGTAGAAAAACCCAATTTTCAAGCTTATGAACCCTAGATTTTATCCATGGTGGATTTCGATTCAGGGGGCTATAATTCAATTGAATGGTACCAACAGCTTCAGAAGGTTCCTATGAGCATGAATCAATCCAAAAAAATTGTTAAAAGCGCATGAATGATGATATACGAATTTAGAAAATATAGCAAACCGTGTCACTTGTATCTTCTGATTCTTTGCGTGTTTGGGCTGGTGCTTGATTGCAAAAGCTTCCTGGAGACTCAGGCAACGTATTGGAATCCTTTAGAAGCTTTAAATTATGCTGCAACTATGATTTCAGTTTTCAAGTTTTTGTTGAAAATTTGCAATGTGGTTATGGAGCATAAGCAGCTTTTTCGTGTATTTCTGAATAGGGTTCACTCTTGCATAAGTATGTGAAGCAAATTAGGTCAAACACAAGCCCATGGATCCATGAATTTATGATTTGAATATTTGATTTTCAATCATGAAATTTCAATCTTTTTTCAATGAGACTTTGCCAATTATGGAAGATTTTGTCTTGTTGATTGATGCACGAAATCTTTAGCATATTTGGAGTATATTTGCTGCATAAAAAGATTTGAAAACCATTATTTGATATTTTTCTACAATTAAAACTAATTAAATGAATTAATAAGAATAAAAATTCAATTAATTAATCAAAAATAAGAAAATAAATTATTTTGAGCTCAATGGTCGTGCATAGGCTTTGGGTAATGATTCAAGGAAGAATTTGAGGCCCATTAGCAAATTTGAAGTGTTTTAGGCAAAGTTGACTTTTCAAAATTCCCAAAAATTTCCCAACTTCTCCAATGCATATCTTGCTCCATTTTGAAGCTATGATCATGTTCTTGGACATTTTGGAAAGGTCTTGAAGTCCTCTAACCAATTCCTTTGGTCCCATGTCATTTTGATTTACCAATCTCAAGTTATGGTCTTTGACTTAAAGTGCCTTTTTGTTGACTTTTGAAAATGACCTATAATGTTGAAATTGATAACTTTTTGTGAGAGCATTTCTTGGACTTGAAGTGTGAAGATGAGTTGTAGGAAACGTCATTCTATTCAAAATGAGCTTTGGATGGGATTTTTCTGATGAACCATGAGGAAGTTATGCCTTGGTCAATTTGCAGTTGACTTTTCAACTGTCCAAAAATAGAAACTTTTGCATCTTGAGACTTTTTGAGCCATGCTTGTGGGATCATGATCAATAATTGATCAAATGATGATTGTGGCTTCAAAATAAGATGTTGACCAAAATTTTTGACTTTTGACTATCAAATGACCATTTTGCCCCTGCAGTTGACTGTGGAGCAATTAGGGTTTTTGACTGTGCAACTTGATGCTGTGAGTCTTGAAACTTGACATATGGATGCTTGACAATGTTTTTAGGCCTATGGGACTTAATTGGACCCTTGAAAACCTCAATTTCTTTGCAAGAACCAAAACCCTAATTTTGACTGTGTTAGGGGGCAATTGGACTGTGCAATCCTTGAGAGATTTTGAATCATCTGGAGATTGATCTTGGCAAATATTGAAGAATATGGGAGGGAAAATTTTGGGGTACAACAGTTGCCCTTGTTCAATCTTCTTAAACCTGAGGATGTAGATTGGCTTGCACGCCTTTCGTGATCCGAAGGTGGAAGATGATTGAACACTAGAGTACCCAGAAATTTGCACTCGCATAGTGTAGTATCATCAATGTGATGGTGGGAATGAGCTTACAGATGCCATTTGGAGAGATGATGGATAGGAGGATGGGCTTATAGATGCCATCTGGAGCTGTTGGTATGTGGATGGGCTTATAGATGCCATCTAGGTGTCGATCGCGTAAGAGATTCCTTAGCGAGAACTTGCGTACCTGAGAAAGAAAAAATAATTACCTGGCCTGTTACAGGAGTTGATCTTCAAACTCTTTATGTAGATATGCCCTGGCTGGATACAGGAATCGAATCTTTAAACTCTTCAGACGTGCCCTGGCAAGATACAGGAATCGAGTCCGGAGGATAGTCGTCAACAGATACACCCTGGCAAGATACAGGAATCGGATCTTCAAACTCTTCAGACGTGCCCTGGAAGAATACAGGAATCGAGTCTGGAAAAATAGTCGTCAACAGATACACCCTGGAAAGATACAGGAATCGGATCTTCAAACTCTTCAGACGTGCCCTGGCAGGATACAAGAATCGAGTCTGGAATTAGTCGTCAACAGATACACCCTGGCAAGATACAGGAATCGGATCTTCAAACTCTTCAGACATGCCCTGGCAGGATACAGGAATCGAGTCTGGAATTAGTCGTCAACAGATACATCCTGGCAAGATACAGGAATCGGATCTTCAAACTCTTCAGACGTGCCCTGGCAGGATACAAGAATCGAGTCTGGAATTAGTCGTCAACAGATACACCCTGGCAAGATACAGGAATCAGATCTTCAAACTCTTCAGACGTGCCCTGGCAGGATACGGGAATCGAGTCTGGAATATAGTCGTCAACAGATACACCCTGGCAAGATACAGGAATCGGATCTTCAAACTCTTCAGACGTGCCCTGGCAGGATACAGGAATCGAGTCTGGAAAATAGTCGTCAACAGATACACCCTGGCAAGATACAGGAATCGGATCTGGAATCACGACAGTTGATAGTAATCATCTTTGTACTGACCTTTGTCCTGAAAAGACAAAACGTTAGTTGTATGCGATGTCATGATGTATGAAATGCATGACGTTATGAGATGACTGAGATTGTATGTTCATGATGCGTATATGCATGCTATAATGTATGATGATGTGATGTTTATGAATGTGTTTTTGTCTAGGAAAGTAAATCCTTGACGGGTGCCGAGAAGTTAAATCCTGGGCTGATGTTGAAGAGCAGTTCTTCGTCTCCGCTGGGGATGATGGTTGCAAGAATACCGGTAGGAGAAGATGACTCCGTTGGGGAATAAACTTGTTGGAGAGATTACTCTGCGGGGAATACTCTGTGGGGAAGAGATACTTCGCTGAGGTTTTTGATGATAACTCTGCTGGGGATACTATTGTTGAGCTCTGTTGGAAGATTTGATGAACTCCGCTGGGGATAGGAAGACTTCGCCGGGGACGATCTTTCCGTGGTAATTGGCTGAGGATAACCCAGTTATATCCTGGTAGGGAAATAACCTTTGAATAAATCCGGGGAGAGATGCGTTCGTGCTCTGCAGGGGATAGCTTCCAGAATCTACTAGGGATAAGCTTCCTACCGGGGAGATGGTGCAACTCTCTTGGGGAGACTTTTGAGATTGGGGAATGGCTCCACTGGATGTCCGGTATACCGCCGGGGAATAATCTTAGGTCAAGACTGCCGGGGATGCTTGTTAGGAATGTTGTATACTCCACTGGGGAATATTGAGATTTTCTGGGGATACCCAACTTCCTTAAGGCTGATAGTAGACTAACTCTGCTTGGGGGAGAGTGTTGCTATCTTGTTGGGGATATTGTGCCTTGTAAGGAATGAGGGGAGACCAACTCTGCTCAGGGAGTATTGTTGAGTCCTGACTTACTCTCGGGGAGTGAAGGTATCTTGGTTACATTCTTCAGCCGAACCTACCTTGGTACCTTGGTGGACAGAGCAACTAGATTGCTTAGACAATTCAATATTGCCCCTGTTTCTGATGTCACCTGTAATTAATCCTTTGTTTCGCATGCAAATATTTATGAGTTAGCAATTAGTGTCAAATGCATATATCACAATTGAACATTGGACGTTCTTCGCAAGACAAAACAGAAAAAGGAAAAAACAATTGGCAATTTGTCTGGAAAGTGAATTTGTATTGATTTTTGAATTTGCCTGTAAATAGGCGTTTATGTACAAGAGGCTGGCGTCCTAGTAAGAGAATGCCGTCGAAAAACAGAGTTTATACAACTTTTGTGAAAGGAAAACAAAACAGCTGTGAAAAAATAATCCCACTGGGTTCCAACTCTGCTATCGCCTTTATGTCTTCGAGCGTCTCATCACTTTGCTGCTCAGTTGAAGATGAAGCTGATTGATCGATGCCGTCTGAGCCTGATGTTGATACCGGATTCTAGATGCAAGGTGATTCAATGAGACATAGTATTACGCTTATATCCCTAACTTTTTCCTGGACCACCCTTTCGGGTTTTCAGTCCACCGGGATACCCATTTTTGCCCAAGCCGCCTTTTCAGGTTTTCGACTTGCCGGGTGTACAGATTTTTTTATTTCATCCCTTATTTTTGCTCGAACCCTTTTGGTTTGCCGGGAAGCCCTTATTTTTGCCTAGTTGTGTCAACCTAGCGGGTCTTTGATCATGCGTAGTATCTTTTTACTATGTCTGCATTGGCAAGGTGAGGAAGGTCGTCACCATCCATGGTGGTTAGAATCATGGCTCCTCCTGAGAACACTTGTTTAACCACAAATGGCCCTTCGTACGTAGGGGACCATTTGCCCCTGGGATCACTTTGAGGAAGAATGATGCGCTTGATTACCAGGTCCCCAACTTGATACTCTTGTGGTCTGACTTTCTTGTTAAATGCCCTGATCATCCGTTTTTGGTACGTTTGACCATGACAAATAGAAGTGAGTCTCTTTTCGTCAATTAGGTTTAATTGATCAAGTCGAGTCTGGATCCAGTCATCTTTGCTCAAGCCTGCATCCTTCATTATCCGGAGAGAGGGTATTTGGACTTCAATCGGCAAGACTGCCTCCATGCCATAGACCAAGGAAAAGGGAGTTGCCCCGGTTGACGTTCTTGCTGAGGTACGGTACCCATGAAGAGCAAACGGTAACATCTCGTGCCAATCTTTATAGGTCACTGTCATCTTCTGCACAATCTTCTTAATATTCTTATTAGCTGCTTTGACAGCCCCGTTCATCTTCGGCCGATAAGGAGAAGAGTTGTGGTGCTGTATCTTGAATTGCTCGCAGAGCTCAGTGATCATCTTGTTATTAAGATTGGTACCATTGTCCGTAATGATCCTTTCCGGGACGCCGTATCGACAGATCAGGTTATGACGATTGAACCGTGCCACGACATTCTTGGTTACAGTGGCGTAGGAAGCTGCTTCAACCCACTTCGTAAAGTAATCGATCGCCACCAGGATGAAGCGATGCCCATTGGATGCCGTAGGTTTAATCTCGCCGATCATATCAATGCCCCACATTGCAAAAGGCCAGGGTGCCGTCAAGACATTCAGAGGGACTGGAGGAACGTGCACCTTATCTGCATAAATCTGGCACTTGTGACATGTCCGAGAATGTTGGTAACAGTCGGCTTCCATTGTGGACCAGAAATATCCTGCCCGAAGGATTTTCTTCGCCATGGTGTGTCCACTAGAATGCGTTCCGAAGGTACCTTCATGCAGTTCTGCCATGATTCTTTCTGCTTCAGCTTTATCCACACAACGTAGTAAGGTTGAATCATGGTTTCGTTTATATAGAATTCCATTGCTGAGGAAGAACTTTGCAGCGAACCTTCTCAGAAACTTCTTGTCATTGACAAATGCACCCTCGGGGTATTCTTGAGCTTCCAGATACCTCTTCACGTCATGATACCAGGGTTTTTCAGTTACTGTCTCAGCCTCAAGGTCACAATAATATGCAGGTTCGTCCAGTTTCCAGATAATGATCTGGGGAGCCTCATTGTCCCACTTGACTTTGAACATAGAAGACATCGTAGCCAACACGTCCGCCAGCTGATTCTCCTCCCTTGGGAAGTGTTCAAAGGTTATCTCTGTAAAATGGGGGATCAATGTCAACACACACTCTTTATAAGGAATAAGGTTTGGGTGTTTCGTATCCAACTCGCCTTTGATCTGATTGATCACGAGAGCGGAATCTCCGAAGACACTCAGAAACTTGATCCTTAAGTCAATCGCAGCTTGAAGACCCATGATGCATGCCTCATACTCCGCCATGTTGTTAGTGTAGTTGAAACATAGTCGGGCGGTAAGTGGAGTATGAGTGCCTTTAGGAGAGATGATCACAGCGCCGATGCCGTTACCCAAAGCGTTGGAGGCTCCGTCAAAGTGCATAGACCATCAGGATCCTTCCTCAGGTCCTTCATCCGGTCCAGGTACTTCACAATCAGTCACTACCATGATATTCTCGTCAGGAACTTCAAAGTTCATAGACTGGTAGTCGTCCACTGCCTGGTGTGCCAAATGGTCTGCCAATACACTTCCCTTGATTGCTTTCTGAGTCGTGTACTGGATGTCGTATTCCGTCAAGATCATCTGGCATCTTGCTATTCTTCCAGACAGAGCAGGCTTTTCGAATATGTACTTTATTGGATCCATTTTTGAAATCAACAGAGTAGTGTGAGTCAGCATATACTGTCTCAGCCGGCGAGCAGCCCATACCAAAGCGCAACAAGTTTTCTCGAGCAGTGAGTATCGGGTCTCATAGTCGGTAAACTTTTTGCTAAGGTAATAAATGGCATGCTCTTTTCGGCCAGACTCGTCATGCTGCCCCAACACACACCCCATTGAGTTGTCAAGCACTGTTAAGTATAGTATTAGAGGTCTCCCTTCAACCGGTGGCATAAGGATGGGTGGTTCTTGGAGATACTCTTTGATTCTGTCGAAAGCATCCTGACATTCATCATTCCAACGTACTACTTGATCTTTCTTCAGTAGCTTGAAGATTGGTTCACAGGTAGCAGTTAGGTGGGAGATGAATCGGGCGATGTAATTCAGACGTCCTAGAAAGCCTCTGACTTATTTCTATGTCTTGGGAACTGGCATCTCTTGTAGGGCTTTAACCTTGGCAGGGTCCACTTGAATACCTTTGTCGCTTACAACGAAGCCTAGCAACTTTCCAGATCTTACCCCGAAGGTGCACTTGTTTGGGTTCAACCTCAGCTTGTACAGCTTCAACCGGTCAAACAGCTTCTGTAGATGGTCAAGGTGTTCCTCCTTAGTTTGAGACCTTGCAATCATATCATCAACATACACTTCAATCTCATGGTGGATCATGTCATGAAATAAAGCAACCATGGCACGTTGGTAGGTTGCCCCATCATTTTTCAACCCGAATGGCATGACCTTGTAGCAGAAGGTGCCCCACTGAGTAACAAAGGTAGTCTTTTCCATATCTTCAGGAGCCATCTTGATCTGATTATAACCTGAAAAACCATCCATGAAAGAGAACACCTTGTGCTGAGCTGTATTGTCAACAAGAACATTGATGTGAGGTAGAGGGAAGTCATCCTTGGGGTTGGCCCTGTTCAAATCCCTGTAGTCAACACACATTCTGACCTTACCATCTTTCTTTGGCACTGGAACCACATTGGCAACCCACTGAGGGTAAGAAGTCACTGCTAGAAAACCGGCATCAAATTGTTTCATAACCTCAGCTTTGATTTTCTCGGACATCTCTGGACGCATACGGCGGACCTTCTGTTTAACCGGAGGGCATTCTTCTTTGGTAGGCAGGTGATGGACCACAATGTCGGTATCCAACCCAGGCATGTCTTCGTAGGACCAGGCGAAGATTTCCACATAATCATGCAACATCTGAATCAACCGTTGTTTTACGCTGAGCTCTAGATTGACACCAATCTTGACTTCCTTTCTATCTGTCTCAGTACCCAGATTTACCGTTTCCACTGGCTCTTCATGTGGCTGAATGGCCCTCTCTTCTGGAGTAACAGTCTTGCAAGCTCACCAGGCACTTCGCAATCATCTTCACCTTCGTCTTCGGCTAAGTTGATCGGATTTTCGAAGTCATAACTGGCAGTAGCAGAGTCGTTACCAGTGAGATCCAGTGTGGATTGGAACCTGTATGGGTGAGTGTGTGTAAATATAACTGTTTTGCAATATATAAAGAAAGAAAGAAAGAAAGGGAGCACAAGATTTGAAATGCGAAAAACGTCCAATGTTTTTTATTCATGATATATGGAAATGACAAGTAATAAGCCCTCACAAATGAAGCCACGGTGCCCCGGGTAAGATACCGGGCCATAAAGTTTCAATTTATTGTTCATTACAAAATTAAAAAACAAAGGAATTCATT
Organism: Vicia faba; assembly: GCA_948472305.1. Classification (NCBI taxonomy): domain Eukaryota; kingdom Viridiplantae; phylum Streptophyta; class Magnoliopsida; order Fabales; family Fabaceae; genus Vicia; species Vicia faba. Next base: position 1,265,781,947 of record OX451736.1, on the reverse strand, counting down.
AATGCGTAACAAAAGTAACAGGTATGTAGTCTTTTGCAGTCCAATTGTTCAGTCCACCGTCGGTCGTCGGGTAAATCCAGCTGTCAAACTCTGATTCCTCCGCATCGCCTTCAATAGCATTCACTCCCGGGTTGGTGATGAACACGAGAGGTCTTCCGATCTTTGCTTTGCGTACAGCCCTCTGAGCCTCTGCAATGAAACCCAGCCCAAACTTGTCAGTTTTAGGAGTAAAATCAGGGAGCCTGCCCCAGTTAGCACATTCACCTTTTTCAATCACAGCCTGGGCGTCCTTCAAGGAAGCCATCTTCAAAGGAGAGTCTTCTTCAATCACTGTTTCCGCTGACGCCAACATTGGAGGCACCTCTTCAAAATGTTGAAAGGGGGTTTCAATGAACTCCCCGTCCATCTCTATATACCGGAACGAGTTCAGATGACTAACCATGTATTCTTCCTCCCCCTGCACTGTAACAATCTTCCCTCTGACAGGGTATTTGAGCTTTTGGTGTAGAGTGGAGGTCACAGCCCCAGCCTTGTGAATCCAAGGTCGACCCAGCAAACAAGAATAGGATGGACGAATGTCCATCACATAGAACGTTGAATGAAATACTTGAGAACCAACCCGAATCGGAATATCTACCTCACCATGTACCATCCTCTTCGACCCGTCAAAGGCTCGGACCACGATGTTACTAGGCTTCAACTCCAAACCCTCACAATCCAACCGGTCTAAGGCCTTCTTGGGAAATACATTCAGTGAAGAACCAGTGACTACCAACACGTGGGCAAGAGTAGTACCCCTGCATTCAATGGAGACATACAGGGCATCATTGTGGTTCTTTCCCTTAGCGGTCAGATCAGCATCAGAGAAACCCAACCCATTGTCAGCGGTCAAGTTGGCCACACAATCAGTAAATTGGTCCACAGATGTCTCTTGTGGCACATGGGCCGTCTTCAGAAATGAAATCAGGGCCTTGGCATGGGCCTCTGAGAACAACAACAATGATAGCATAGAGATCTTAGAGGGGGTATGCCCCAGCTGTTCAACGACGTTGAAATCGCTCTTCTTGATGATCTTAAGGATTTCCTCCATCTCTTGCTGGGAGGCTTCAACATTAACAGTCTTAGGTGTCTCCGTCCGGGCAGGCACATCAGCAATCCCTTTGCCCCGAGTGTCAGATGACTCGGCAGCAGGGGTAGAAACTTGATCAGAAGGGGAAACAGGCGCGCTTGTAGGCGTGATGATAAGAGGTCTTCGGATGACTGGTGGCGCAATGTCAGGCGAGAAGAGCCTGCCACTGCGAGTAACTTTAGCGGGACCGGTGATGTTACTGACACCGGTACTGGTGTTGAACTCCTGCTTCACTCCAAGCACATACACATCTTCCCCATAGTGCCATGGGACAGCCTTGTCAGGTTTATAGGGGAGGGGCCCCGGAACAGTAATGATAATAGGTGCAACAGACATGATTTTGACTGGCTTCCTCGGGGGAGCCTTGGTGGGATTGTTGAAGATGGTGACAACGGATACTTCTTCAGTAGGAACAAAAGGAACAACGGTCTTCTTGAATAAGATTTCTTTGCTATCCATCAGATTTTGGACGCCTGACTTCAGCAACGGACAACCAGTAGGGGAAACAGCACACAGAAGGCAACCCTTGCTGCAACCCAGAAATAAACCGGCTAGCAACAGGTTCCTCTTGACAGTCAATAAAGGGGTAGCAACATCATCCACAGAAACTGCATACAGGTCTTCCTCAATAGCGTTTGCTCTATGCTGGGGCATAGGAGCAGTCACAACGTTGGGCCTTTCGGGTGCCTCAAACTGTATTTCCTTGGCATCGATAAGGTCCTGGACCTTATTTCTCAGGGCCCAGCAATCATCAGTAGAATGCCCCGGACTATCAGAGTGATAGGCACAGCGGGCGTTGGGATTGTACTTCGGAGAGGTTGTATTTACCACCTTCGGAGCTTCTCTGGCGGTTACCAAGTTGGTCGATAGCAGTTGCGGCAAGATCTGCGACAAGGTCATACTAAGCCGAGTATATTCTCTTCTGGGTCTCTCACCCCTTGGTTGGTTAGGTTGCCGAAGAGCGGCAGCAGGCTTTGCAATTACCACCGTGTTGACAGCTTTGCGGCGTTCTGGTTTGTTTTGCCTTCTAGGCCCATACACAGCACTGGCTTCCTTTTTGAAAGGCTTCTTCTCAGAACTTGAGGACGCACCCTTCTAAATCTTCCCTGATTTCATACCAGCCTCTATCCTTTCCCCAGTCAGAATGAGGTCTGTAAACCCTGCAGACGAATTGCCAATGAGATGATTGAAGAACGGCCTGGATAGGGTCCCCAAGAACATGTCCACTAGTTCACGGTCGGTTAACGGTGGCTGCACCCTGCCAGCCAGGTCCCTCCACTTCTGCGCATACTCTTTAAAACCTTCTCCCGATCCTAACGGCATACCCTGGAGTTGGGTGCGTGTAGGAGCGAGGTCGGCATTATACTGATACTGCTTATAGAAAGCAGTAGCCAAGTCCTCCCAGTTACGAACCTTGGTTCCATCCAGCTGATAGAACCATTCGAGATGAGTCCCTGAAAGACTCTCCTGGAAGAAATGGATCCATAAGTTCTTGTCCACAGTGTATGGTTGGATCTTCCGCACATAAGATCTGAGATGTAGCTTAGGGTAGGACGCCCCGTCATACTTTGCGAAAGATGGTGCTTTGAACTTGTGTGGGATCACCACACCAGAAGATAGGCCCAAGCCCCCAAAATCCAAACCAGGCACTTGTTGAATTTCCATGGCATTCAGACGATCCTCTAACTGACTGTACTTGTCTTCAGCTGGAGGGTACTGCTCTTCATTGAAATCAGTCTCGTTGTCAGAGACCACCGGACTAGGGACCCTTCCCCCTTGGGGACTGCCTTTCCCTACAGAAGAACCAGCTTGATCAACCTCATTCTGCAGTGTGTTTCCAAACCTCCGGCCAGTGTTGAATAGTACAATTCTCTTCTTCTTCTTCTTGACCAGCAGAGCCTTCAATTCCTCTTGACCTTGGGCTAAACTCATGATCAACTCTTGGAACTGGGCGTTCTGAGCCTGGAGGGCCTTGATGGATTGCTCAGTAGATGATTCATGATTCATGATGGCGAGCTGAAATAAACAGCGAAGAACATTAAGCAACCTGAAAAGGAGAGTACCTGTGATGCACATGATGCATGATATGCTGTTTATGCAATGCATTCAAGGGTTCGAAAGTTCAAATTTGTTGTAAACAAAAAAGGAACACATGTTATCATTAAGAAATAATTGTTCAGTACATCAAAGCCTCATGGGAAAAAATTACAAAGTAAACTAATCCCAAAAGACACTGTGCATCCTCTTTGGAGCTATATAGGTGTTGAGAGTCTTTTCCTCGTGTAGTAGGCGGGTGAGCTCCAAGACCTTCTTCTCACTGGCATGTAGATTGGATTCAAGAGAATTCCGTTCTCCCTTAAGCTGGATCCAGCTCTTCTGCATTTCTTCCCAGGATGTAGGCATGTCAGGATGTTGAATGGTGTACGGGACCTCTCCTTCCAACACTGGTTCTTTGATCACCGGGAGAACATGAGGATATGGCATCACTAACTTCTGGGAGCTGGCTCGTACCCACTTGAGATAAAGCTCCAACGGGATGGAGTTCCTGTGCCCCAATGTCTTGCTATCTACCTTGTCGGGCATCCTCCAAGCTCTGATAAATCTCTGGCGAAGTCCTTGTGCATCGTTGTCGAAGTCAAAAACTATGTCAGGAATTAACATGTCGTGAGGGCCATCCCTCCGAGCATATCCAAACTGTCTCAAAGCCAAGCATGGGTTGTAAGTGATACCTCCTCTGATTCCAAGTAAAGGAACATTAGGAAACTCCCCGCAACGATCGATGATAGTGACGTCTTCTCTGGACCGAGAACACCAATGTATATCAGCATGTGTAAGAGTCATCAATCGTTGTGACCATCTCAACCCCCGCTCGTTCTTCAAAACTGATTGTGGAAGGTGCGAAATAAACCACCTTCCCAGGAGAGGAGTGCAGCACATAAGAACACCTCTTTTTCTCATGGTTCGAGTGTAACATGAGTGAAGAATGTCCCCAAGCAACGTAGGTATAGGATTCCTGGACATGAAGATCTTGACAGCATTGATATCTATAAGCTGATCGGGATTCGGGAACAACACCAACCCATAGACAAGGAGAGCCACAACTTCTTCAAAGGCTTGTAGGTCAAGGGAATTCCAACATTTTTGGGCCTTCTCAAACAGAAACCTGGCCAAGAACCCTTTGATACCACTTCTAACTTCCCAATGTCCCTTAATGTCAGATGGTTGTAGGCGTAATGCTTTAGCAACCTCTTCAAGTTTGGGTTCCTTTTCCGTACTGTTGTAGGGTAGTTGACTAAGGATAGGGATCTTCAGAAGCTGGGAGAACTCTTCCAATGTAGGCACCAGTTGATAATCTAGGAAAGTAAAGCAGTGGTGCAGAGGGTCAAAGAACTGGAAGAGGACCTTTATCATATCTTCCTCAATGTTGGTGTTGACCAAGCTGATGAGTCTTCCATGTTTCTCACTGAAAGAAGAGCTCTCTGGAATCCTGGATATAAGTTCCTTAAGCTGAGGAGGGACCCTTACGAGGTTGATCTGAATTGTCTTTCTGCGGATAGTTTCCATGTCCTACAAAACAAGAACAAAGATGAAGATTCGAACCCCTGAAATGGTTAGTGGATGCATGTGATGCTTTATGATGTTATGATGCTATGATAAAAACACACCACAAATATCCACAAAAAGCAAACATGGTAAGGCACACAAGTCACACAAGACAACCCTTAGAGTTTAGGCCAACATGGGGTCTAGGTATTACCCTCTTGAGGTTGGTGGGCTCAAAACCTGTCCTATCGAAAGTAACCGGGTTCTAAGGATCTCAATATCATTGGATTGTTTTCTGTGTTCATTGTTTCGATTCAGCCACTGAACTGGCGATCGAAATATTCCAAGAAAACAACCCTCAATGAGTGTAGTATCGAGTATCAACCAACTTCGGACTGCACCAAAGTCAGTTATCTCACTACCCTAAAGAGGCCAAGATGGTTCAATTAAGGTTCCTAAGGTCAGTTGATGCTTCACGACACCACGCGGCGGCCCCGTACTCTCCTTGACTTGACTCAAGGGTTACCGGTACTTACCAAAGTGCCACATCAACGTAGCAGACTGCTTCAACCGTGTCGGTATAGCCCGCACAGTTCCCTCACAGTCTTGTTGCTACTTTCTAAGAAGGTATCCCCCAGATCCGGGTTAGGATCTACAGAACTCCCAAGACAGTGCCCACAATAATAAAGCAAACAAAACAAAGCAATTGAAAACACAAGTATGAGCTATCCTAAGGTACACCTCACTTTTAAGTCTCCCCAGCAGAGTCGCCAGTTCTGTGATCGGTGGATTTAGAACTGACTGTTTAATGCTGGTTCGCGAAATGTCGCGGAAGCAAGAGTCGCCACCGTCTTTTATTTTCTCCAACATGGACAGGACAAAAGCACAACAAAATTCCTTATGAGAACGTTTCTCAGTTCGGGAGGTAGATTTATAGAAAGGGAATGTGTTAGCACCCTTTCTATCCATGGTTATCCATGGGCTCTTAGATACTTGCTCTTTATGTTTTCAAAATGTTTGCTTTTCAAAATATGAGTGGGTTTGAAAAAGTTTCATTATAAGATTTCTGAATAACTCTTGTATCTGTCCTCAAGAGTGTTTGAAAAATTGTTTTGAAAGATTTTTGAAAGTATCGGTGTGAAAAGGTTTTTGTTTTTTTTTTTAGAGAGCAAGTATCCATGAGTCGTCTACCTACCCTAAGGAATTAGGCTGTGTAAATGTACTTAAGGTAGTGCCATCCCACCATTGAGAGGTAGGTAGCACCACTGTTGGAGGTGTTCGAGTCAATTCGAGTGTAGGGACAGTGTGGTCACCGAAGCAACAGTAGGACACCTTAGAAGCTACCCTTATGTCCTTGATCCTTTTTTAATCCGAGGCAACTGTTTCGAGGCAACTATTCCGAGGCAACTGTTCCGAGGCAAGTACTTCGAGGCAACTGGATCATGGACATAAGGACTTACTAAAACGTCCTATACTTGACGACCACGTTTCGAAGGCAACAGGTGAGGCGTACCCTAGAAGTGGTGTGTGTATTTGTGTGTTGTTTTCAGTTTAACAGTTATCTTTGATCATGGCATTGTGAGCTACGCTTGTTTTTAATTAGCATACATTCTTTCATACAAAGTTAGAATTTAAGAGTGCGGAAAATTAAAATACAGAAATATAAAAGCTACGCTATTACAAGGCGCGGGTCTATACATCGCCAAAATACAAAGACCCGTTTTGATAAAAGATGCGGAAAGTAAATAAATGCGGTAAACCTAATTACTATTACATCCGGAAAACAGTTACATAATAATTAATAAGAAAAATAATGCGCGAAAGAGAATTGAAATTGGTATGTCCGAGGGTTTTGACCCTTTGCTTGAAATTAAATGAAATTAAAGTCTATTTAATTATTTAATTAAAGAAAAGTGTTTTTTATGTTTTTGAAATAAAGAAAAGAATTTACAAGAAAACCCTAATTCTAGATTATTTTTAGTTATTAAAGAAAAAGTGTTAAAATTAACCTAATTTAAGCTAATTAATTATTTACATATTTATGTAAAAAAATAATAATTAATAATAATAATAAATAATGAGGAGAAATTAATTAAGAAAAAGATAAAAATGTCAAAACCTAATTTTACATATTTTTTTTTATTTATTGAGAAAAAGTGTTAAAATTAAAACCTAAATTAACTAAGTTAATTGTTAATTATTTACAAACATAAATTAATGAGTAAATTAATAAATAATTAAACATATTTTTGTATTTTGATTTTCTGATTTTATTATGAAAAGATTAATTTTAATGACCTAATAATAATTATAAAAATAAATAATTGAAAGAAATTAAAAGAAAGAAAAGAAAAATCAAATTGCAAACCAAGGGGGTGTCAGGCCCAAAGGGAGGTGTTTGTGAGGAATTCAGGCCCAAGAGACAAGGCCTTGTTTGACTTTCTAGGATTGTGTGCGTGCTGTTGACTGGAGTGTACCCTGGACTGCATCATCTGGCCACTGGATGGGATCTCCTGGCCACTTGGCAAGCGCAGGCGTGAGGCTCATGGTAGGCCACTGAATGAAGCGCTGCACTAGAAGACATTAAAACAAAAGTCATGAATTATGTGGGGGGACCTGGGAATCGAACCCAGGTCCCAATGCTTGCAGGACATGTTGCCAACCAGCTGAGCTATGATGCACATTTATACATATAATGGATAGTAAATATAATATACAAAAAGTCACCACTATGCTGGGAAACGCGCGCAGATTCAAACCTCCCAACCACACAGAGCCACATATGCTTCTTCTTCGTTTTCCTGCAATTTATATAAAACAAGTAGCGGGGGTTTTAAACCCCCCCAAACTGAAAGTCCTAGAAATAGCGATTAGCCCTATGCATTACATAAATTGAGTGCGAGTAGTTGGTTGAATTCGTCTGGCCTTGACGAATTCAACCATGGTCATGGCTTAATCCAATTTTTCCTCCTGTAGAAAAACCCAATTTTCAAGCTTATGAACCCTAGATTTTATCCATGGTGGATTTCGATTCAGGGGGCTATAATTCAATTGAATGGTACCAACAGCTTCAGAAGGTTCCTATGAGCATGAATCAATCCAAAAAAATTGTTAAAAGCGCATGAATGATGATATACGAATTTAGAAAATATAGCAAACCGTGTCACTTGTATCTTCTGATTCTTTGCGTGTTTGGACTGGTTCTTGATTGCAAAAGCTTCCTGGAGACTCAGGCAACGTATTGGAATCCTTTAGAAGCTTTAAATTATGCTGCAACTATGATTTCAGTTTTCAAGTTTTTGTTGAAAATTTGCAATGTGGTTATGGAGCATAAGCAGCTTTTTCGTGTATTTCTGAATAGGGTTCACTCTTGCATAAGTATGTGAAGCAAATTAGGTCAAACACAAGCCCATGGATCCATGAATTTATGATTTGAATATTTGATTTTCAATCATGAAATTTCAATCTTTTTTCAATGAGACTTTGCCAATTATGGAAGATTTTGTCTTGTTGATTGATGCACGAAATCTTTAGCATATTTGGAGTATATTTGCTGCATAAAAAGATTTGAAAACCATTATTTGATATTTTTCTACAATTAAAACTAATTAAATGAATTAATAAGAATAAAAATTCAATTAATTAATCAAAAATAAGAAAATAAATTATTTTGAGCTCAATGGTCGTGCATAGGCTTTGGGTAATGATTCAAGGAAGAATTTGAGGCCCATTAGCAAATTTGAAGTGTTTTAGGCAAAGTTGACTTTTCAAAATTCCCAAAAATTTCCCAACTTCTCCAATGCATATCTTGCTCCATTTTGAAGCTATGATCATGTTCTTGGACATTTTGGAAAGGTCTTGAAGTCCTCTAACCAATTCCTTTGGTCCCATGTCATTTTGATTTACCAATCTCAAGTTATGGTCTTTGACTTAAAGTGCCTTTTTGTTGACTTTTGAAAATGACCTATAATGTTGAAATTGACAACTTTTTGTGAGAGCATTTCTTGGACTTGAAGTGTGAAGATGAGTTGTAGGAAACATCATTATATTCAAAATGAGCTTTGGATGGGATTTTTCTGATGAACCATGAGGAAGTTATGCCTTGGTCAATTTGCAGTTGACTTTTCAACTGTCCAAAAATAGAAACTTTTGCATCTTGAGACTTTTTGAGCCATGCTTGTGGGATCATGATCAAGAATTGATCAAATGATGATTGTGGCTTCAAAATAAGATGTTGACCAAAATTTTTGACTTTTGACTGTCAAATGACCATTTTGCCCCTGCAGTTGACTGTGGAGCAATTAGGGTTTTTGACTGTGCAACTTGATGCTGTGAGTCTTGAAACTTGACATATGGATGCTTGACAATGTTTTTAGGCCTATGGGAATTAATTGGACCCTTGAAAACCTCAATTTCTTTGCAAGAACCAAAACCCTAATTTTGACTGTGTTAGGGGGCAATTGGACTGTGCAATCCTTGAGAGATTTTGAATCATCTGGAGATTGATCTTGGAAAATCTTGAAGAATATGGGAGGGAAAATTTTGGGGTACAACAGTTGCCCTTGTTCAATCTTCTTAAACCTGAGGATGTAGATTGGCTTGCACGCCTTTCGTGATCCGAAGGTGGAAGATGATTGAACACTAGAGTGCCCAGAAATTTGCACTCGCATAGTGTAGTATCATCAATGTGATGGTGGGAATGAGCTTACAGATGCCATTTGGAGAGATGATGGATAGGAGGATGGGCTTATAGATGCCATCTGGAGTTGTTGGTATGTGGATGGGCTTATAGATGCCATCTAGGTGTCGATCGCGTAAGAGATTCCTTAGCGAGAACTTGCGTACCTGAGAAAGAAAAAATAATTACCTGGCCTGTTACAGGAGTTGATCTTCAAACTCTTTATGTAGATATGCCCTGACTGGATACAGGAATCGAATCTTTAAACTCTTCAGACGTTCCCTGGCAAGATACAGGAATCGAGTCCGGAGGATAGTCGTCAACAGATACACCCTGGCAAGATACAGGAATTGGATCTTCAAACTCTTCAGACGTGCCCTGGAAGAATACAGGAATCGAGTCTGGAAAAATAGTCGTCAACAGATACACCCTGGCAAGATACAGGAATCGGATCTTCAAACTCTTCAGATGTGCTCTGGCAGGATACAAGAATCGAGTCTGGAATTAGTCGTCAACAGATACACCCTGGCAAGATACAGGAATCGGATCTTCAAACTCTTCAGACATGCCCTGGCAGGATACAGGAATCGAGTCTGGAATTAGTCGTCAACAGATACATCCTGGCAAGATACAGGAATCAGATCTTCAAACTCTTCAGACGTGCCCTGGCAGGATACAGGAATCGAGTCTGGAATTAGTCGTCAACAGATACACCCTGGCAAGATACAGAAATCGGATCTTCAAACTCTTCAGACGTGCCCTGGCAGGATACAGGAATCGAGTCTGGAATATAGTCGTCAACAGATACACCCTGGCAAGATACAGGAATTGGATCTTCAAACTCTTCAGACGTGCCCTGGCAGGATATAGGAATCGAGTCTGGAAAATAGTCGTCAACAGATACACCCTGGCAAGATACAGGAATCGGATCTGGAATCACGACAGTTGATAGTAATCATCTTTGTACTGACCTTTGTCCTGAAAAGACAAAACGTTAGTTGTATGCGATGTCATGATGTATGAAATGCATGACGTTATGAGATGACTGAGATTGTATGTTCATGATGCGTATATGCATGCTATAATGTATGATGATGTGATGTTTATGAATGTGTTTTTGTCCAGGAAAGTAAATCCTTGACGGGTGCCGAGAAGTTAAATCATGGGCTGATGTTGAAGAGCAGTTCTTCGTCTCCGCTGGGGATGATGGTTGCAAGAATACCGGTAGGAGAAGATGACTCCGTTGGGGAATAAACTTGTTGGAGAGATTACTCTGCGGGGAATACTCTGTGGGGAAGAGATACTTCGCTGAGGTTTTTGATGATAACTCTGCTGGGGATACTATTGTTGAGCTCTGTTGGAAGATTTGATGAACTCCGCTGGGGATAGGAAGACTTCGCCGGGGACGATCTTTCCATGGTAATTGGCTGAGGATAACCCAGTTATATTCTGGTGGGGAAATAACCTTAGAATAAAGCCGGGGAGAGATGCGTTCGTGCTCTGCAGGGGATAGCTTCCAGAATCTACCGGGGATAAGCTTCCTACTGGGGAGATGGTGCAACTCTCCTGGGGAGACTTTTGAGATTGGGGAATGGCTCCACTGGATGTCTGGTATACCGCCGGGGAATAATCTTAGGTCAAGACTGCCGGGGATGCTTGTTAGGAATGTTGTATACTCCACTGGGGAATATTGAGATTTTCTGGGGATACCCAACTTCCTTAAGGCTGATAGTAGACTAACTCTGCTTGGGGGAGAGTGTTGCTGTCTTGTTGGGGATATTGTGCCTTGTAAGGAATGAGGGGAGACCAACTCTGCTCAGGGAGTATTGTTGAGTCCCGACTTACTCTCGGGGAGTGAAGGTATCTTGGTTACATTCTTCAGCCGAACCTACCTTGGTACCTTGGTGGATAGAGCAACTAGATTGCTTAGACAATTTAATATTGCCCCTGTTTCTGATGTCACCTGTAATTAATCCTTTGTTTCGCATGCAAATATTTATGAGTTAGCAATTAGTGTCAAATGCATATATCACAATTGAACATTGGACGTTCTTCGCAAGACAAAACAGAAAAAGGAAAAAACAATTGGCAATTTGTCTGGAAAGTGAATTTGTATTGATTTTTGAATTTGCCTGTAAATAGGCGTTTATGTACAAGAGGATGGCGTCCTAGTAAGAGAACGCCGCCGAACAACAGAGTTTATACAACGTTTGTGAAAGGAAAACAAAACAGCTGTGAAAAAATAATCCCACTGGGTTCCAACTCTGCTATCGCCTTTATGTCTTCGAGCGTCTCATCACTTTGCTGCTCAGTTGAAGATGAAGCTGATTGATCGATGCCGTCTGAGCCTGATGTTGATACCGGATTCTGGATGCAAGGTGATTCAATGAGACATAGTATTACGCTTATATCCCTAACTTTTTCCTGGACCTCCCTTTCGGGTTTTCAGTCCACCGGGATACCCATTTTTGCCCAAGCCGCCTTTTCAGGTTTTCGACTTGCCGGGTGTACAAATTTTTTTCATTTCATCCCTTATTTTTGCTCGAACCCTTTTGGTTTGCCGGGAAGCCCTTATTTTTGCCTAGGTGTGTCAACCTAGCGGGTCTTTGATCATGCGTAGTATCTTTTTACTATGTCTGCATTGGCGGGGTGAGGAAGGTCGTCACCATCCATGGTGGTTAGAATCATGGCTCCTCCTGAGAACACTTGTTTAACCACAAATGGCCCTTCGTACGTAGGGGTCCATTTGCCCCTGGGATCACTTTGAGGAAGAATGATGCGCTTGATTACCAAGTCCCCAACTTGATACTCTTGTGGTCTGACTTTCTTGTTAAATGCCCTGATCATCCGTTTTTGGTACGTTTGACCATGACAAATAGTAGTGAGTCTCTTTTCGTCAATTAGGTTTAATTGATCAAGTCGAGTCTGGATCCAGTCATCTTTGCTCAAGCCTGCATCCTTCATTATCCGGAGAGAGGGTATTTGGACTTAAATCGGCAAGACTGCCTCTATGCCATAGACCAAGGAAAAGGGAGATTCCCCGGTTGACGTTCTTGCTGAGGTACGGTACCCATGAAGAGCAAACGGTAACATCTCGTGCCAATCTTTATAGGTCACTGTCATCTTCTGCACAATCTTCTTAATATTCTTATTAGCTGCTTTGACAGCCCCGTTCATCTTCGGTCGATAAGGAGAAGAGTTATGGTGATGTATCTTGAATTGCTCGCAGAGCTCAGTGATCATCTTGTTATTAAGATTGGTACCATTGTCCGTAATGATCCTTTCCGGGACGCCGTATCGACAGATCAGGTTATGACGAATAAACCGTGCCACGACATTCTTGGTTAGAGTGGCGTAGGAAGCTGCTTCAACCCACTTCGTAAAGTAATCGATCGCCACCAGGATGAAGCGATGCCCATTGGATGCCGTAGGTTTAATCTCGCCGATCATATCAATGCCCCACATTGCAAAAGGCCAGGGTGCCGTCAAGACATTCAGAGGGACTGGAGGAACGTGCACCTTATCTGCATAAATCTGGCACTTGTGACATGTCCGAGAATGTTGGTAACAGTCGGCTTCCATTGTGGACCAGAAATATCCTGCCCGAAGGATTTTCTTTGCCATGGTGTGTCCACTAGAATGCGTTCCGAAGGTACCTTCATGCAGTTCTGCCATGATTCTTTCTGCTTCAGCTTTATCCACACAACGTAGTAAGGTTGAATCATGGTTTCGTTTATATAGAATTCCATTGCTGAGGAAGAACTTTGCAGCGAACCTTCTCAGAAACTTCTTGTCGTTGACAGATGCACCCTCGGGGTATTCTTGAGCTTCCAGATACCTCTTCACCTCATGATACCAGGGTTTTTCAGTTACTGTCTTGTGATCGGTGGATCTGGAACTGACTGTTTAACGCTGGTTCGCGAAATGTCGCGGAAGCAAGAGTCGCCACCGTCTTTTATTTTCTCCAAATGGAAAGGACAAAAGCACAGAAAAATTCCTTAAAGAGATTGCTCTCGGTTCGGGAGGTAGGTTATAGAAAGGGAAGGTGTTAGCACCCTTTCTATCCATGGTTATCCATGGGCTCTTAGATACTTGCTCATTGTGTTTTCAAAAATGGTTTGTTTGCTTTTCAACGTGGGTTTTAAAAAAGGTTTCTTTGAAAATTCCAGTTCGACTCTTGTATCGGTCCTCAAGAGTGTTTGAAAAATTGCTTTCAAAAGCTTTTTGAAAATGTGTTGGTGTGAAAAGTATTTTTTTTGATTTTTTTTGAAGTTTAAAGCAAGTATCTAGAGTCGTCTACCTACCCTAAGGAATTCGTCTGTGTAGATGTCCTTTAAAGTAGTGCCATCCCACCATTGAGAGGTAGGTAGCACCACCGTTGGAGGTGTTCGGGTCAATTCGAGGTTCGGGACATGGTGATCACCAGAGCAATGGGAAGACACCTTAGAAGCTACCCTCATGCCAGGTTCCCGGATCATGAGGACTTACTAAGACATCCTCTACTCGACGATCACCTTTCGAGGCAAGGCAACAGTGAGGCGTACCCTAAGGGTGGTGTGTGATTTGTGTGTCAGATTCAGATATTTTTGTCTTTTGTCATGTTATTGGTGATCTAGCGTTTGTTTTTATTTTTGTCCATTCATTCTTGCATGCCTTGATTAACAATTAAAAGTGCGAGAAGGTAAAAATTCTAAGCTATTACAAAAGGCGCGGGTCCACATCGCCAAAATTTCCAGAACCCGATTTGATAGAAAAATAAAGAAAGTAAAGAAAAATAAAGAATTAAAAGTGCGACAGATTAATTTACAAGGCCTTGGGAGAGGTACAGAAAAATTATACGAAAAAAGAAATAAACACGCGAATTAAATAGGAATTAAAAACGAGGGCGTTGGACCTTTTTTGCAAAATTAAATTAAATGATGAAATTAATTAATAAAAAAAAGAAAAGAAATTGTTTTTTGGTATTTTTTGGTATTTAGGAGAATTTAATGCAATTAAACCTAATTCTACAATTTTTATTTTATTATGAAAACATATTAAAGTTTAACCTAAAATTAACCCTAATTATTTTACATGCAATTTAATTACAAAAATAAGTAATAGTAAATATTTAATTATTATGAAAAAAATAAAAAGGGATAAAAAATTAATCAAACCCTAATTCTACCAATTTTAGATTTTTATTATGAAAATATTACAATTAAACCCTAAATTAAAACTAAGTGAATTAATGCAATTTATTTACAAAAATACTAAAATAAAAATATTTATTATTTTTTTTGACTTTTCTGATTTTTTTTGATGTTTTTTATATATTATGAAAATATTAAATTAATTAAAAGAACAATGATTAAAAGAAAGTAAAAAAATAAAGAAAGTAAAAATTTGCAAACCTAAGGGGGTCTGCCCCTAATTTTGGAGGTTCTCCTTTAGCAATCTGGGCCCATTTACTCTTTGGCCTGGTTGACTATTGCGTTGGCATGGATCTCCGTTGACTAGAGTGCATCCTGTTCTTTAGATCTGAACCCTTGGATGAATGAGATTGACCAAGTGGACGGCTTGATGGAGAGACGTATGATGGTTTTCAGCATTGAAACTGCACATGAATATTAAATGAAGAAAAATATGAAAGAGGATGGGGGACCTGGGGCTCGAACCCAGGTCCTGAGGTTTATGAACGTCCTTCCCAACCAACTGAGCTGCATGCACATTCATTAATATAAATGGAAAACAAATTATATAATAGAAAATTGGAGTTAGTGGTGGTCTGGCGCGAAAATTCGAATCAACCACTCATTGCCTGCCACCGAGTCATCGTCCTCCTTGTTGATTTATTTTCTGAAACATAAAAACAATTAGCAACGGTTTCCTAAACGTTCCCATAGGCCCCTTTCTGGAAAATAACGAATAGCCCCTGGGGCCTCATAAATTAGGCGCGATGGTCTCATTCTCTTCGTCCAAGCGCACTGAGTTGAATGGCCTAGGTTTCAAGCTTCAATTTTTCCATATTTTAAAACCCCCAATTCAAAGCTTTATAAACCCTAAAAAGCAACAATGGTAGATTCGCATACAGTGTATAAAAACGCAATTAAAGTAGATGGTTAGCTTCAGAAAGGTTTAATTAGCATGAATCCACAAATAAAATGCAATGAATATGCCGGAATTGTAAAACACGATTGTGAGAAAAAAGTGAGAAAACTTGATTTCTGTATACCAATTCTGGGTGTTGGGATGATTGATTTTGATTGGAAAACTTCCCTTGACGCCTTAGGAAGCTAATGGAACAATTACTTGGCCTTGAATCGTTTTAGAACTAGGTTTTCAGATTTTGGTTTTCTTGGAAAAATTCCAAGTTTGTGTAAGGATTTCTGGCGCAGCCTTTTGGTTAGGAGGATTAGGTCTTGCTTCTGTATGTATAGGAGAGTGATTAGGGTTAAAAAACTTGATCAAAATCCTTTGCATTCATGGTTTGTAAGATTTGATTTTTCAAGATCTTTTTCAATATTTTTTTCATGCTATTTTGTACAAATCATGGCCAATTCTCTTCAATTCTTTCCAAATCTAGCTATGCACGAAATATTGAGTATATAATATGCATAAAAAGATTTAAAACCTAGGTTTAGTATTTTTCATGTATTTATTTTAATTTAAATGAATTATTAATAATAAAAATCCAAATAAATAAATAAAAAATGATAAAAACTTCCCTTTGGGCCAAATGGTCGTGCACATGCCTTGGATAATGAATTGTGGAAGAAAAAGAGGCCCATTAGCAATTTTAGGTCATTTGAAGCAATGTTGACTTTTCAAAATATCCAAAATTTTCCCAACTTCCACAAGGCATAACTTGCTCAATTTTTAAGCTTTGCTCATGTTCTTGGACATTTTGGAAAGTTCTTTGAGTCCTCTAACCAATGTCTTTGGTCCCATGTCATTTGGATTTACCAATCTCAAGTTATGGCCTTTGACTTAAAGTCCCTTTTTGTTGACTTTTGAAAATGACCTATAATGTTGAAATTGATAACTTTTTGTGAGAGCATTTCTTGGACTTGAAGTATGAAGATGAGTTGTAGGAAATGTCTTTCTCTTCAAAATGAGCTTTGGATGGAATTTTTCTGATAATCCATGTGAAAGTTATGCCCTGGTCAATTTACAGTTGACTTTTTCAACTGTCCAAATAAGGAAACTTTTGCATCTTGATGATTTTTGAGCCAAGCTTGGAGAATCATGATCAATCATTGATCAAATGATGTTTGTGGCTTCCAAATGAGATGTTGACCAAAAATTTGGACTTTTGACTGTCAAATGACCATTTTGCCCCTACAGTTGACTGTAGTGCAATTAGGGTTTTGACTGTGCAATTTTGTGCTGAAAGTCTTGAAACTTGGTATGAGGATGCTTGACCATATTTATAGGCATGTGGGACTTGATTGGACCCTTGGAAACTTCATTTTCTTGATCAGAATAAAAACCCTAATCTTGACTGTTGGGAGGCCCTTGAACTGTGCAACCCTTGGGGGATTTTGAAGCATGACTTGGCAATTTCTTGAAGAATATGGGAGGGCAAATTTTGGGGTACAACAGTTGCCCCTGTTCAATCTTCTTAGACCTGAGGATGCAGATTGGCCGACGTGCCTTTCGTAATCCGAGGGTGGAAGATGATTGAACACTAGAGTGCCCAGAAATTTGCGCTCACATAGTAGCAGTGTGATGATGGAATGGGCTTATAGATGCCATTTAGAGGTTGATGAATAGGATGATGGGCTTATAGATGCCATCTGGATGTTGATCGCGTAAGAGATTCCTTAGCGAGAACTTGCGTACCTGCAAAAGAAAAATGAGTACCTGACATGTTGCAGGAGCTGGTCTTCAGATGCTTTGTGTAGATATATCCTGACTGGTTACAGGAATCGGATCTTAGAATTCTTCAGACGTGCCCTGGCGAGATACAGGAATCGAGTCTGGTAATGTTAGTCTTCAACAGATACACCCTGGCAAGATTCAGGTATCGGATCCTCGAACTCTTCAGACACACCCTGGCAAGATACAGGAATCAGATCTGGTAATGCTAGTCTTCAACGGATACACCCTGGCAAGATTCAGGCATCGGATCCTCGAACTCTTCAGACACACCCTGGCAAGATACAGGAATCGAATCTGGTAATGTTAGTCTTCAACGGATACACCCTGGCAAGATTCAGGTATCGGATCCTCGAACTCTTCAGACACACCCTGGCAAGATACAGGAATCGGATCTGGTAATGTTAGTCTTCAACGGATACACCCTGGCAAGATTCAGGTATCGGATCCTCGAACTCTTCAGACACACCCTGGCAAGATACAGGAATCAGATCTGGTAATGTTAGTCTTCAACGGATACACCCTGGCAAGATTCAGGTATCGGATCCTCGAACTCTTCAGACACACCCTGGCAAGATACAGGAATCGGATCTGGTAATGTTAGTCTTCAACGGATACACCCTGGCAAGATTCAGGTATCGGATCCTCGAACTCTTCAGACACACCCTGGCAAGATACAAGAATCAGATCTGGTAATGTTAGTCTTCAACGGATACACCCTGGCAAGATTCAGGCATCAGATCCTCGAACTCTTCAGACACACCCTGACAAGATACAGGAATCAGATCTGGTAATGTTAGTCTTCAACGGATACACCCTGGGAAGATTCAGGTATCGGATCCTCGAACTCTTCAGACACACCCTGGCAAGATACAGGAAACGGATATGGTAATGTTAGTCTTCAACGGATACACCCTGGCAAGATTCAGGCATCAGATCCTCGAACTCTTCAGACACACCCTGGCAAGATACAGGAATCGGATCTGGTAATGTTAGTCTTCAACGGATACACCCTGGCAAGATTCAGGTATCGGATCCTCGAACTCTTCAGACACACCCTGGCAAGATACAGGAATCGGATCTGGTAATGCTAGTCTTCAACGGATACACCCTGGCAAGATTCAGGCATCGGATCCTCGAACTCTTCAGACACACCCTGGCAAGATACAGGAATCGGATATGGTAATGCTAGTCTTCAACGGATACACCCTGGCAAGATTCAGGTATCGGATCCTCGAACTCTTCAGACACACCCTGGCAAGATACAGGAATCGGATCTGGTAATGTTAGTCTTCAACGGATACACCCTGGCAAGATTCAGGCATCGGATCCTCGAACTCTTCAGACACACCCTGGCAAGATACAAGAATCGGATCTGGTAATGTTAGTCTTCAACGGATACACCCTGGCAAGATTCAGGCATCGGTTCCTCGAACTCTTCAGACACACCTTGGCAAGATACAGGAATCAGATCTGGTAATGTTAGTCTTCAACGGATACACCCTGGCAAGATTCAGGTATCGGATCCTCGAACTCTTCAGACACACCCTGGAAAGATACATGAATCGGATCTGGTAATGTTAGTCTTCAACGGATACACCCTGGCAAGATTCAGGCATCGGATCCTCGAACTCTTCAGACACACCCTGGCAAGATACAGGAATCGGATCTGGTAATGTTAGTCTTCAACGGATACACCCTGGCAAGATTCAGGTATCGAATCCTCGAACTCTTCAGACACACCCTGGCAAGATACAGGAATCGGATCTGGTAATGCTAGTCTTCAACGGATACACCCTGGCAAGATTCAGGCATCGGATCCTCGAACTCTTCAGACACACCCTGGCAAGATACAGGAATCAGATCTGGTAATGCTAGTCTTCAACGGATACACCCTGGCAAGATTCAGGTATCAGATCCTCGAACTCTTCAGACACACCCTGGCAAGATACAGGAATCAGATCTGGTAATGTTAGTCTTCAACGGATACACCCTGGCAAGATTCAGGCATCGGATCCTCGAACTCTTCAGACACACGCTGGCAAGATACAGGAATCGGATCTGGTAATTGGTCATCAACAGATACACCCTGGCAAGATTCAGGAATCGGATCTTTAGTTGCGACCATTGATGGTAATCATTTTTGTACTTTTGCCCTGAAAAGACAAGCGTTAGTTGTATGCGATGTCATGTGGTATGACATGCGAGATGCTCTCTGAATAAATGATATTGTATGTTCATGATGCGTATATGCATGCTATAATGTATGAAGATGTTTATGAATGTATTTTTCGTCTAGGAAAGTAAATCCTTGACGGGTGCCGGGAAGTCACTCCTGGGCTGATGTTGGAGAATAGATTTTGCTTCCGCTGGGGATGATAATTGCAAGGATACCGGTTGGGAGAAGATAACTCCGTTGGGGAATAAACTTGGCGAATGGAATAACTCTGCGGGGAGGAAAGTACTCTAGCAATTTTGCTGGGAAGCAATACTCTGTGGGGAGAGAGATACTTTGCTGAGTTGTTGATAATAACTTGCTGGGGATATCTTTGCTGTGTTGGAAGTGTTAATAGACTTCGCTGGGGATAAGAAAGAACTGTATTGACGACGACCTTTCCGTGGCTTTTGGCTGAGGATAACCCAGTTATATCCTGGTAGGGAAATAACTCTTTGAATAAAGTCGGGCGATTCGTTCGTGCTCTGTGCGGATAAGCTTCCAGAATCTACTGGGGATAAGCTTACGGCTGGGGAGATGGTTTCCAATCTTCTTGGGGAAACTGGATTTGACTCCCTTGGGGAAGTATTGAACTGTATTGGAAGTGACTCCATTTAATGTTTGATGTACCGCCGGGGAACAATCTTTAGACCAAGACTGTCGGGGATGCTTGTTAAGAATATATATGCTGCCGGGGAATGTTGAGATCTGCTGGAGGATACCCAACTTCTTTAAGTTTGATTGTAACGTTGCTTGGGGAGAGCGTATTGATTTGCTGGCTCACTCTCTGGGGAATTGGGATATGCTGGTTATGTTCTTCAGCTGAACGTCCCTTATATCCTGTGGACAGAGCAATTAAATTGCTTGGACGGCTCATCATTGCCCCTGTTTCTGATGTGGGAGAGGAAGACCTCTGAGGTGCTGATAGTTGTTGATGGACAAACTCTTCTTCTGATAGGCAGGTGACAGGATGACAGGACATAGTCGTACGCTTTAATCCCTAACTTTTGCCTGGACCGCCCTTTCGGGTTTTCAGTCCACCGGGATACCCATTTTTGCCCAAGCCGCCTTTTCAGGTTTTCGACTTGCCGGGTGTACAGATTTTTTTTCATTTCATCCCTTATTTTGCCTAGGTGTGTCAACCTAGCGGGTCTTTGATTATGCGCAGTATTTTTTCGACTATGTCCACGTTCTTAGAATGTAGGGAGTTGCCCCTGTTAGAAGTGTTTTGTCATATTACCAGAAGATCTTCGTTTGATCGTCCAATGCCCCAAGTGACTTAGACAGAGATTTTCCCCAGGCTGGTTGGCCTTTTGAGAGATTCTCCGAATCTTGACTTAACTGCCCCAGATGAGGGACAATGATCATGTCGTGCCCCTTGATTGGAAGTGCTTCTGTTCACTAGGCTTTCATCGTGCGAATTTCCCTGCTGTTCAAACAAATAGTCATATGCAAACAATGTTATATCAAAAATGCAAAGCTTATGTCTGTCTTGAAGATTTTGAAAATGCATTCTTTTTCATAAAACAAGTGAATGTTTGTAAAACGTGATGTCAACTCCGTATTTACCGTAGGCCTTAAGGAGTCAGGATACCTTTCGTAACAATATGCTTTCGAACTAACCCATGCTTCAGCTAGGACTTTTGAGGGTTATAACGTGGCTTGGTTCACGGTTTAAGAAACAAAGGATAAAAGCTCAAATTATTTGTACCCACCCGCTCTTCGTGATGTTCTCCAAACCTAAACTCAGTTGATCATACGTTAGACCTTGTTTGAGTCTTTGCTCTGATTTTCTGGTGATGATTCGAATGTTGATAACTTACTTTGAATAGGCAGTCATCCTTGTCGAGGGTTTGTAAGACCTCTTTCCTTTTTTGATTTTTGTTATCCCTTTCTTTTTTTGCCTGAACTGTTTCCTTTTTTGGAATTACAGTCAGCGGGATGCCCCAGTTTTGTAAGTCTCCTTCATAGGTTTTGACTTAATGGGTTTTCATTTTGAGAAGTAATGACTACCTATCCTTATTGATTATTCGGAACCATCACTGTCTTTCTTCGTTTTGTAAGGATCTTTTTGGTGCCGTTCGTTATGCACTTGGATCAACTGAGAGAACTACCCTGCCCCAGGTTATGATTAAGGGTTTTAAATTTCAAAAAAGAAAAACTCCTACTTCTTTGGCTCAGAGGGGTTGACGAGGGATTATCTTCCTTATAACTCCAGTGTTTAGGGATTGAAACAATGCATGTACTTCATCAGCGAGGCCTGTTCAAAAGCATACTGTAGATTTGGTATCGTTTTCGTCATCCTCCCTCAAGAGGTTTAGCATTATTAATTGAGAGTTGACATCAGAAAAATATGAAAGTAATTTGCATATAGTGAATACGAATATATTGCTTCAAAACAGACATATGCGATGCATTAATGAAATAACAATGTTTAGCATAACATGAGTAAATGTTTGAAAAATCAAAGAACAACACAACTTGAACATTCGAATGAACAAAAGTTTCCTAGTCTCAGAGCTTGTCACTTCAAATGGTGAGCCTTGGAGGGATGGTAGAAAAATTCAGCCTGTCCATCTTGTCTGAATTCCAGTGCTCCTTCATCAATTAGGTCCTGGATCTTGTTTTTCAAAGCCCAACACTCGTTTGTATCATGTCCTGGACAGGCAGAGTGGTAGGCACACCTTTTATTGGGATCATAGACAGGAGATGCTGTGTTCTGGTTCCGGGGATGAGCCCTTAATGTGATCAGGTTCAATCTTACCAGGCGTTGTAAAGCTTGAAACAACGACATGTTGAGCTGGGTGAATTGCCTCCTGGGCTTGTCTGGCTGAAGCTGGTGAGGTTGATGCTGAATTTGTGACACTGGAGCCCTTTGAGGAGCTCTCCCCTTACCTCCTTGTTTCAAAGGTGGCTTAACGATGACTGGCTCTTTACCCTTAGACGCTTGCCCCAATTGGTTACTCTGAAGCAGTTGGTTGATGAGAACACCGAGCTCTTCTTGTCTTTGAGATAAACCTTGAATAGCAGTCCCCTGCCCCAGCATTTGGGCTTTCATTGCATCCATCTCAGCTTGCAGGTGTTTCAGCCGTTCGTCCTCAGCGCTGTTCCTGACCAAAGTCCCCGTGAGAAGTGTCCTTAGATCCTCTTGTCCCTTGGATAGATTCAGGAGGATTTCCCTGAACCGAGTTTCTTGAGTAAGAAGGTCCTGGTTATCTTGTTGGGAAGCCATTGCTGAAATAAACAGCGAGAGAGGTAAGTGACCTGCAACAAGGATACCTGTTATGATGTGTATGTATGCATGCAATGTTTTCCAGGACCTCGCGGGATAAACAAGAAGACTGTTAGCATTTGAATTTGTTAGCTTGATTAGAGGAGCCCTATGTTGCTGAGAATCCTTCTTCAAGGGTCAAAAGCTCACCATTCCAGTGGGTCATAGCCCCTGACAACCTTGGCTAGGGCAACCTTCTTCAAGTGTCAAAGCTCACCATATCAAGTGGGTCATAGCCCTTGACTACCTTGGCTAGAGGAAAATAAATCCTCTTTGCCCCTTGTTGGGATAGTTGATTCACCATGACCTGCATCACAAGCCCTTGAGATCCTTGAAATGGGTTAGGATGTATGCAATGGTATGATGTTATGGTATGCATGGGGTCATGTAGGTAAACCCTGTCATGAGTCCCAATTAAGGACCAAATAAAACCTGCAAAACACTCAGTAAACCCTGTTATGAGTCCCAGTTAAGGACTATAAACAAAACCTGCAAGAAACTCAAGTGTCAGATAACAAGCATGCAAGTAGTCAAGTTGGAAGGCACACAAGTCACACAAGAGAAACCCTTAGAGTTCAGGCCAGCATGGGGTCTGGGTATTACCCTCTTGAAGTTGGTGGGCTCAACCTGTCCTATTAGAAGTAACCGGGTTCTAAGGGTCCCAATATCACGGGATTGCTTTCATTGTTCATCGTTTCGATTTAGCCACTGAACTGGCGACCGAAATATTCCAGGAAAGCAACCCTCAATTGAGTGTAGTATCGAGTATCAACCAACCTCGGACTGCACCAAAGTCAGTTATCTCACTACCCTAAAGAGGCCAAGATAGTTCAATTAAGGTTCCTAAGGTTTGTTGATGCTTCACGACACCACGCGGAGGCCCCGTACTCTCCTTGACTGAACTCAAGGGTTACCGGTACACACCAAAGGGCCACATCAACGTAGCAGACTGTTTCAACCATGTCGGTATACCCCGCACAGTTCCCTCACAGTCTTGTTGCTACTTTCTAAGAAGGTATCCCCCAGATCCGGGTTAGGATCTATAGAACTCCCAAGACAGTCCCACAATTTAAAGCAAGCAAAGCAATACAATTGAAAACACAGTTATGAACTAACCCTAAGGTACACCTCACTTTAAGTTTATTCCCCAGCAGAGTCGCCAGTTCTGTGATCGGTGGATCTGGAACTGACTGTTTAACGCTGGTTCGCGAAATGTCGCGGAAGCAAGAGTCGCCACCGTCTTTTATTTTCTCCAAATGGAAAGGACAAAAGCACAGAAAAATTCCTTAAAGAGATTGCTCTCGGTTCGGGAGGTAGGTTATAGAAAGGGAAGGTGTTAGCACCCTTTCTATCCATGGTTATCCATGGGCTCTTAGATACTTGCTCATTGTGTTTTCAAAAATGGTTTGTTTGCTTTTCAACGTGGGTTTTAAAAAAGGTTTCTTTGAAAATTCCAGTTCGACTCTTGTATCGGTCCTCAAGAGTGTTTGAAAAATTGCTTTCGAAAGCTTTTTGAAAATGTGTTGGTGTGAAAAGTATTTTTTTTGATTTGTTTTGAAGTTTAGAGCAAGTATCTAGAGTCGTCTACCTACCCTAAGGAATTCGTCTGTGTAGATGTCCTTTAAAGTAGTGCCATCCCACCATTGAGAGGTAGGTAGCACCACCGTTGGAGGTGTTCGGGTCAATTCGAGGTTCGGGACATGGTGATCAACAGAGCAATGGGAAGACACCTTAGAAGCTACCCTCATGCCAGGTTCCCGGATCATGAGGACTTACTAAGACATCCTCTACTCGACGATCACCTTTCGAGGCAAGGCAACAGTGAGGCGTACCCTAAGGGTGGTGTGTGATTTGTGTGTCAGATTCAGATATTTTTGTCTTTTGTCATGTTATTGGTGATCTAGCGTTTGTTTTTATTTTTGTCCATTCATTCTTGCATGCCTTGATTAACAGTTAAAAGTTCGAGAAGGTAAAAATTCTAAGCTATTACAAAAGGCGCGGGTCCACATCGCCAAAATTTCCAGAACCCGATTTGATAGAAAAATAAAGAAAGTAAAGAAAAATAAAGAATTAAAAGTGCGACAGATTAATTTACAAGGCCTTGGGAGAGGTACAGAAAAATTATACGAAAAAAGAAATAAACACGCGAATTAAATAGGAATTAAAAACGAGGGCGTTGGACCTTTTTTGCAAAATTAAATTAAATGATGAAATTAATTAATAAAAAAAAGAAAAGAAATTGTTTTTTGGTATTTTTTGGTATTTAGGAGAATTTAATGCAATTAAACCTAATTCTACAATTTTTATTTTATTATGAAAACATATTAAAGTTTAACCTAAAATTAACCCTAATTATTTTACATGCAATTTAATTACAAAAATAAGTAATAGTAAATATTTAATTATTATGAAAAAAATAAAAAGGGATAAAAAAATTAATCAAACCCTAATTCTACCAATTTTAGATTTTTATTATGAAAATATTACAATTAAACCCTAAATTAAAACTAAGTGAATTAATGCAATTTATTTACAAAAATACTAAAATAAAAATATTTATTATTTTTTTGTCTTTTCTGATTTTTTTTGATGTTTTTTATATATTATGAAAATATTAAATTAATTAAAAGAACAATGATTAAAAGAAAGTAAAAAAATAAAGAAAGTAAAAATTTGCAAACCTAAGGGGGTCTGCCCCTAATTTTGGAGGTTCTCCTTTAGCAATCTGGGCCCATTTACTCTTTGGCCTGGTTGACTATTGCGTTGGCATGGATCTCCGTTGACTAGAGTGCATCCTGTTCTTTAGATCTGAACCCTTGGATGAATGAGATTGACCAAGTGGACGGCTTGATGGAGAGACGTATGATGGTTTTCAGCATTGAGACTGCACATGAATATTAAATGAAGAAAAATATGAAAGAGGATGGGGGACCTGGGGCTCGAACCCAGGTCCTGAGGTTTATGAACGTCCTTCCCAACCAACTGAGCTGCATGCACATTCATTAATATAAATGGAAAACAAATTATATAATAGAAAATTGGAGTTAGTGGTGGTCTGGCGCGAAAATTCGAATCAACCACTCATTGCCTGCCACCGAGTCATCATCCTCCTTGTTGATTTATTTTCTGAAACATAAAAACAATTAGCAACGGTTTCCTAAACGTTCCCATAGGCCCCTTTCTGGAAAATAACGAATAGCCCCTGGGGCCTCATAAATTAGGCGCGATGGTCTCATTCTCTTCGTCCAAGCGCACTGAGTTGAATGGCCTAGGTTTCAAGTTTCAATTTTTCCATATTTTAAAACCCCCAATTCAAAGCTTCATAAACCCTAAAAAGCAACAATGGTAGATTCGCATACAGTGTATAAAAACGCAATTAAAGTAGATGGTTAGCTTCAGAAAGGTTTAATTAGCATGAATCCACAAATAAAATGCAATGAATATGCCGGAATTGTAAAACACGATTGTGAGAAAAAAGTGAGAAAACTTGATTTATGTATACCAATTCTGGGTGTTGGGATGATTGATTTTGATTGGAAAACTTCCCTTGACGCCTTAGCAAGCTAATGGAACAATTACTTGGCCTTGAATCGTTTTAGAACTAGGTTTTCAGATTTTGGTTTTCTTGGAAAAATTCCAAGTTTGTGTAAGGATTTCTGGCGCAGCCTTTTGGTTAGGAGGATTAGGTCTTGCTTCTGTATGTATAGGAGAGTGATTAGGGTTAAAAAACTTGATCAAAATCCTTTGCATTCATGGTTTGTAAGATTTGATTTTTCAAGATCTTTTTCAATATTTTTTTCATGCTATTTTGTACAAATCATGGCCAATTCTCTTCAATTCTTTCCAAATCTAGCTATGCACGAAATATTGAGTATATAATATGCATAAAAAGATTTAAAACCTAGGTTTAGTATTTTTCATGTATTTATTTTAATTTAAATGAATTATTAATAATAAAAATCCAAATAAATAAATAAAAAATGATAAAAACTTCCCTTTGGGCCAAATGGTCGTGCACATGCCTTGGATAATGAATTGTGGAAGAAAAAGAGGCCCATTAGCAATTTTAGGTCATTTGAAGCAATGTTGACTTTTCAAAATATCCAAAAATTTCCCAACTTCCACAAGGCATAACTTGCTCAATTTTTAAGCTTTGCTCATGTTCTTGGACATTTTGGAAAGGTCTTTGAGTCCTCGAACCAATGTCTTTGGTCCCATGTCATTTTTATTTACCAATCTCAAGTTTTGTCCTTTGACTTAAAGTCCCTTTTTGTTGACTTTTGAAAATGACCTATAATGTTGAAATTGATAACTTTTTGTGAGAGCATTTATTGGACTTGAAGTATGAAGATGAGTTGTAGGAAATGTCTTTCTCTTCAAAATGAGCTTTGGATGGAATTTTTCTGATAATCCATGTGAAAGTTATGCCCTGGTCAATTTACAGTTGACTTTTTCAGCTGTCCAAATAAGGAAACTTTTGCATCTTGATGATTTTTGAGCCAAGCTTGGAGAATCATGATCAATAATTGATCAAATGATGTTTGTGGCTTCCAAATGAGATGTTGACCAAAAATTTGGACTTTTGACTATCAAATGACCATTTTGCCCCTACAGTTGACTGTAGTGCAATTAGGGTTTTGACTGTGCAATTTTGTGCTGAAAGTCTTGAAACTTGGTATGAGGATGCTTGACCATATTTATAGGCATGTGGGACTTGATTGGACCCTTGGAAACTTCATTTTCTTGATCAGAATAAAAACCCTAATCTTGACTGTTGGGAGGCCCTTGAACTGTGCAACCCTTGGGGGATTTTGAAGCATGACTTGGCAATTTCTTGAAGAATATGGGAGGGCAAATTTTGGGGTACAACATGTCTCAGCCTCAAGGTCACAACAATATGCAGGTTCGTCCAGTTTCCAGATAATGATCTGGGGAGCCTCATTGTCCCACTTGACTTTGAACATAGAAGACATCGTAGCCAACACGTCCGCCAGCTGTTTCTCCTCCCTTGGGAAGTGTTCAAAGGTTATCTCTGTAAAATGGGGGATCAATGTCAACACACACTCTTTATAAGGAATAAGGTTTGGGTGTTTCGTATCCCACTCGCCTTTGATCTGATTGATCACGAGAGCGGAATCTCCGAAGACACTCAGAAACTTGATCCTTAAGTCAATCGCAGCTTAAAGACCCATGATGCATGCCTCATACTCCGCCATGTTGTTAGTGTAGTTGAAACATAGCCGGGCGGTAAGTGGAGTATGAGTGCCTTTGGGAGAGATGATCACAACGCCGATGCCGTTACCCAAAGCGTTGGAGGCTCCGTCAAAGTGTATAGACCATCGGGATCCTTCCTCAGGTCCTTCATCCGGTCCAGGTACTTCACAATCAGTCACTACCATGATATTCTCGTCAGGAACTTTAAAGTTCATAGACTGGTAGTCGTCCACTGCCTGGTGTGCCAAATGGTCTGCCAATACACTTCCCTTGATTGCTTTCTGAGTCGTGTACTGTATGTCGTATTCCGTCAAGATCATCTGCCATCTTGCTATTCTTCCAAACAGAGCAGGCTTTTCGAATATGTACTTTATTGGATCCATTTTTGAAATCAACAGAGTAGTGTGAGTCAGCATATACTGTCTCAGCCGGCGAGCAGCCCATACCAAAGCGTAACAAGTTTTCTCGAGCAGTGAGTATCGGGTCTCACAGTCGGTAAACTTTTTGCTAAGGTAATAAATGGCATGCTCTTTTCAGCCAGACTCGTCATGCTGCCCCAGCACACACCCCATTGAGTTGTCAAGCACTGTTAAGTATAGTATTAAAGGTCTCCCTTCAACCGGTGGCATAAGGATGGGTGGTTCTTGGAGATACTCTTTGATTCTGTCGAAAGCATCCTGACATTCATCATTCCAACGTACTACTTGATCTTTCTTCAGTAGCTTGAAGATTGGTTCACAGGTAGCAGTTAGGTGGGAGATGAATCGGGCGATGTAATTCAGACGTCCTAGAAAGCCTCTGACTTCTTTCTATGTCTTGGGAACTGGCATCTCTTGTAGGGCTTTAACCTTGGCAGGGTCCACTTGAATACCTTTGTCGCTTACAACGAAGCCTAGCAACTTTCCAGATCTTACCCCGAAGGTGCACTTGTTTGGGTTCAACCTCAGCTTGTACAGCTTCAACCGGTCAAACAGCTTCTGTAGATGGTCAAGGTGTTCCTCCTCAGTTTGAGACCTTGCAATCATATCGTCGACATACACTTCAATCTCATGGTGGATCATGTCATGAAATAAAGCAACCATGGCACGTTGGTAGGTTGCCCCATCATTTTTCAACCCGAATGGCATGACCTTGTAGCAGAAGGTGCCCCACTGAGTAACAAAGGTAGTCTTTTCCATATCTTCAGGAGCCATCTTGATCTAATTATAACCTGAAAAACCATCCATGAAAGAGAACACCTTGTGCTGAGCAGTATTGTCAACAAGAACGTTGATGTGAGGTAGAGGGAAGTCATCCTTGGGGTTGGCCCTGTTCAAATCCCTGTAGTCAACACACATTCTGACCTTACCATCTTTCTTTGGCACTGGAACCACATTGGCAACCCACTGAGGGTAAGAAGTCACTTCTAGAAAACCGGCGTCAAATTGTTTCATAACCTCAGCTTTGATTTTCTCGGACATCTCTGGACGCATACGGCGGACCTTCTGTTTAACCGGAGGGAATTCTTCTTTGGTAGGCAGGTGATGGACCACAATGTCGGTATCCAACCCAGGCATCTCTTCGTAGGACCAGGCGAAGATTTCCACATAATCATGCAACATCTGAATCAACCGTTGTTTTACGCTGAGCTCTAGATTGGCACCAATCTTGACTTCCTTTCTATCTGTCTCAGTACCCAGATTTACCGTTTCCACTGGCTCTTCATGTGGCTGAATGGCCCTCTCTTCCTGGAGTAACAGTCTTGCAAGCTCACCAGGCACTTCGCAATCATCTTCACCTTCGTCTTCGGCTAAGTTGATCGGATTTTCAAAGTCATAACTGGCAGTAGCATAGTCGTTACCAGTGAGATCCAGTGTGGATTGGAACCTGTATGGGTGAGTGTGTGTAAATATAACTGTTTTGCAATATATAAAGAAAGAAAGAAAGAAAGGGAGCACAAGATTTGAAATGCGAAAAACGTCCAATGTTTTTTATTCATGATATATGGAAATGACAAGTAATAAGCCCTCACAAATGAAGCCACGGTGCCCCGGGTAAGATACCGGGCCATAAAGTTTCAATTTATTGTTCATTACAAAATTAAAAAACAAAGGAATTCATTACTGCGTAACAAAAGTAATAGGTATGTAGTCTTTTACAGTCCAATTGTCCAGTCCACCGTCGGTCGTCGGGTAAATCCAGCTGTCAAACTCTGATTCCTCCGCATTGCCTTCAATAGCATTCACTCTCGGGTTGGTGATGAACACGAGAGGTCTTCCGATCTTTGCTTTGCGTACAGCCCTCTGAGCCTCTGCAGTGAAACCCAGCCCAAACTTGTCAGTTTTAGGAGTAAAATCAGGGAGCCTGCCCCAGTTAGCACATTCACCTTTTTCAATCACAGCCCGGGCGTCCTTCAAGGAAGCCATCTTCAAAGGAGAGTCTTCTTCAATCACTGTTTCCGCTGACGCCAACATTGGAGGCACCTCTTCAAAATGTTGAAAGGGGGTTTCAATGAACTCCCCGTCCATCTCTATATACCGGAACGAGTTCAGATGACTAACCATGTATTCTTCCTCCCCCTGCACTGTAACAATCTTCCCTCTGACAGGGTATTTGAGCTTTTGGTGTAGAGTGGAGGTCACAGCCCCAGCCTTGTGAATCCAAGGTCGACCCAGCAAACAAGAATAGGATGGACGAATGTCCATCACATAGAACGTTGAATCAAAGACTTGAGAACCAACCCGAATCGGAATATCTACCTCACCATGTACCATCCTCTTCGACCCGTCAAAGGCTCAGACCACGATGTTACTAGGCTTCAACTCCAAACCCTCACAATCCAACCGGTCTAAGGCCTTCTTGGGAAATACATTCAGTGAAGAACCAGTGTCTACCAACACGTGGGCGAGAGTAGTACCCCTGCATTCAATGGAGACATACAGGGCATCATTGTGGTTCTTTCCCTTAGCGGTCAGATCAGCATCAGAGAAACCCAACCCATTGTCAGCGGTCAAGTTGGCCACACAATCAGTAAATTGGTCCACAGATGTCTCTTGTGGCACATGGGCCGTCTTCAGAAATGAAATCAGGGCCTTGGCATGGGCCTCTGAGCACAACAACAATGATAGCATAGAGATCTTAGATGGGGTATGCCCCAGCTGTTCAACGACGTTGAAATCGCTCTTCTTGATGATCTTAAGGATTTCCTCCATCTCTTGCTGGGAGGCTTCAACATTAACAGTCTTAGGTGTCTCCGTCCGGGCAGGCACATCAGCAATCCCTTTGCCCCGAGTGTCAGATGACTCGGCAGCAGGGGTAGAAACTTGATCAGAAGGGGAAACAGGCGCGCTTGTAGGCGTGATGATAAGAGGTCTTCGGATGACTGGTGGCGCAATGTCAGGCGAGAAGAGCCTGCCACTGCGAGTAACTTTAGCGGGACCGGTGATGTTACTGACACCGGTACTGGTGTTGAACTCCTGCTTCACTCCAAGCACATACACATCTGCCTCATAGTGCCATGGGACAGCCTTGTCATATTTATAGGGGAGGGGCCCTGGAACAGTAATGATAATAGGTGCAACAGACATGATTTTGATTGGCTTCCTCGGGGGAGCCTTGGTGGGATTGTTGAAGATGGTGACAACGGATACTTCTTCAGTAGGAACAAAAGGAACAGCGGTCTTCTTGAATAAGATTTCTTTGTTATCCATCAGGTTTTGGACGCCTGACTTCAGCAACGGACAACCAGTAGGGGAAACAGCACACAGAAGGCAACCCTTGCTGCAACCCGGAAATAAACCGGCTAGCAACAGGTTCCTCTTGACAGTCAATAAAGGGGTAGAAACATCATCCACAGAAATTGCATACAAGTCTTCCTCAATAGCGTTTGCTCTATGCTAGGGCATAGGAGCAGTCACAACGTTGGGCCTTTCGGGTGCCTCAAACTGTATTTCCTTGGCATCGATAAGGTCCTGGACCTTATTTCTCAGGGCCCAGCAATCATCAGTAGAATGCCCCGGACTATCAGAGTGATAGGCACAGCGGGCGTTGGGATTGTACTTCGGAGAGGTTGTATTTACCACCTTCGGAGCTTCTCTGGCGGTTACCAAGTTGGTCGATAGCAGTTGCGGCAAGATCTGCGACAAGGTCATACTAAGCCGAGTATATTCTCTTCTGGGTCTCTCACCCCTTGGTTGGTTAGGTTGCCGAAGAGCGGCAGCAGGCTTTGCAATTACCACCGCGTTGACAGCTTGGCGGCGTTCTGGTTTGTTTTGCCTTCTAGGCCCATACACAGCACTGGCTTCCTTTTTGAAAGGCTTCTTCTCAGAACTTGAGGACGCACCCTTCTGAATCTTCCCTGATTTCATACCAGCCTCTATCCTTTCCCCAGTCAGAATGAGGTCTGTAAACCCTGCAGACGAATTGCCAATGAGATGATTGAAGAACGGCCCGGATAGGGTCCCCAAGAACATGTCCACTAGTTCACGGTCGGTTAACGGTGGTTGCACTCTGCCAGCCAGGTCCCTCCACTTCTGCGCATACTCTTTAAAACCTTCTCCCGATCCTAGCGACATACCCTGGAGTTGGGTGCGTGTAGGAGCGAGGTCGGCATTGTACTGATACTGCTTATAGAAAGCAGTAGCCAAGTCCTCCTAGTTACGAACCTTGGTTCCATCCAGCTGATAGAACCATTCGAGATGAGTCCCTGAAAGACTCTCCTGGAAGAAATGGATCCATAAGTTCTTGTCCACAGTGTATGGTTGGATCTTCCGCACATAAGATCTGAGATGTAGCTTAGGGCAGGACGCCCCGTCATACTTTGCAAAAGATGGTGCTTTGAACTTGTGTGGGATCACCACACCAGAAGATAGGCCCAAGTCCCCAAAATCCAAACCAGGCACTTGTTGAATTTCCATGGCATTCAGACGATCCTCTAACTGCCTGTACTTGTCTTCAGCTGGAGGGTACTGCTCTTCATTGAAATCAGTCTCGTTGTCAGAGACCACCGGACTAGGGACCCTTCCCCCTTGGGGACTGCCTTTCCCTACAGAAGAACTAGCTTGATCAACCTCATTCTGCAGTGTGTTTCCAAACCTCTGGCCAGTGTTGAATAGTACAGTTCTCTTCTTCTTCTTCTTGACCAGCAGAGCCTTCAATTCCTCTTGACCTTGGGCTAAACTCATGATCAACTCTTGGAACT
Source organism: Vicia faba (assembly GCA_948472305.1). Lineage (NCBI taxonomy): Eukaryota > Viridiplantae > Streptophyta > Magnoliopsida > Fabales > Fabaceae > Vicia > Vicia faba. Next base: position 1,265,748,858 of record OX451736.1, on the reverse strand, counting down.
GGGCGTTCTGAGCCTGGAGGGCCTTGATGGATTGCTCAGTAGATGATTCAGGATTCATGATGGCGAGCTGAAATAAACAGCGAAGAACATTAAGCAACCTGAAAAGGAGAGTACCTGTGATGCACATGATGCATGATATGCTGTTTATGCAATGCATTCAAGGGTTCGAAAGTTCAAATTTGTTGTAAACAAAAAAGGAACACACGTTATCATTAAGAAATAATTGTTCAGTACATCAAAGCCTCATGGGCAAAAATTACAAAGTAAACTAATCCCAAAAGACACTGTGCATCCTCTTTGGAGCTATATAGGTGTTGAGAGTCTTTTCCTCGTGCAGTAGGCGGGTGAGCTCCAAGACCTTCTTCTCACTGGCATGTAGATTGGATTCAAGAGAATTCCGTTCTCCCTTAAGCTGGATCCAGCTCTTCTGCATTTCTTCCCAGGATGTAGGCATGTCAGGATGTTGAATGGTGTACGGGACCTCTCCTTCCAACACTGGCTCTTTGATCACCGGGAGAACATGAGGATATGGCATCACTAACTTCTGGGAGCGGGCTCGTACCCACTTGAGATAAAGCTCCAACGGGATGGAGTTCCTGTGCCCCAATGTCTTGCTGTCTACCTTGTCGGGCATCCTCCAAGCTCTGATAAATCTCTGGCGAAGTCCTTGTGCATCGTTGTCGAAGTCAAAAACTATGTCAGGAATTAACATGTCGTGAGGGCCATCCCTCCGAGCATATCCAAACTGTCTCAAAGCCAAGCATGGGTTGTAAGTGATACCTCCTCTGATTCCAAGTAAAGGAACATTAGGAAACTCCCCGCAACGATCAATGATAGTGACGTCTTCTCTGGACCGAGAACACCAATGTATATCAGCATGTGTAAGAGTCATCAATCGTTGTGACCATCTCAACCCCCACTCGTTCTTCAAAACTGATTGTGGAAGGTGCGAAATAAACCACCTTCCCAGGAGAGGAGTGCAGCACATAAGGACACCTCTTTTTCTCATGGTTCGAGTGTAACATGAGTGAAGAATGTCCCCAAGCAACATAGGTATAGGATTCCTGGACATGAAGATCTTGACAGCATTGATATCTATAAGCTGATCGGGATTCGGGAACAACACCAACCCATAGACAAGGAGAGCCACAACTTCTTCAAAGGCTTGTAGGTCAAGGGAATTCCAACATTCTTGGGCCTTCTCAAACAGAAACCTGGCCAAGAACCCTTTGATACCACTTCTAACTTCCCAATGTCCCTTAATGTCAGATGGTTGTAGGCGTAATGCTTTAGCAACCTCTTCAAGTTTGGGTTCCTTTTCCGTACCGTTGTAGGGTAGTTGACTAAGGATAGGGATCTTCAGAAGCTGGGAGAACTCTTCCAATGTAGGCACCAGTTGATAATCTAGGAAAGTAAAGCAGTGGTGCAGAGGGTCAAAGAACTGGAAGAGGACCTTTATCATATCTTCCTCAATGTTGGTGTTGACCAAGCTGATGAGTCTTCCATGTTTCTCACTGAAAGAAGAGCTCTCTGGAATCCTGGATATAAGTTCCTTAAGCTGGGGAGGGACCCTTACGAGGTTGATCTGAATTATCTTTCTGCGGATAGTTTCCATGTCCTATAAAACAAGAACAAAGATGAAGATTCGAACCCCTGAAATGGTTAGTGGATGCATGTGATGCTTTATGATGTTATGATGCTATGATAAAAACACACCACAAATATCCACAAAAAGCAAACATGGTAAGGCACACAAGTCACACAAGACAGCCCTTAGAGTTTAGGCCAACACGGGGTCTAGGTATTACCCTCTTGAGGTTGGTGGGCTCAAAACCTGTCCTATCGAAATTAACCGGGTTCTAAGGATCTCAATATCATTGGATTGTTTTTTGTGTTCATCGTTTCGATTTAGCCACTGAACTGGCGATCGAAATATTCCAAGAAAACAACCCTCAATGAGTGTAGTATCGAGTATCAACCAACTTCGGACTGCACCAAAGTCAGTTATCTCACTACCCTAAAGAGGCCAAGAAGGTTCAATTAAGGTTCCTAAGGTCAGTTGATGCTTCAAGACACCACGCGGCGGCCCCGTACTCTCCTTGACTTGACTCAAGGGTTACCGGTACTCACCAAAGTGCCACATCAACATAGCAGACTGCTTCAACCGTGTCGGTATACCCCGCACAGTTCCCTCACAGTCTTGTTGCTACTTTCTAAGAAGGTATCCCCCAGATCCGGGTTAGGATCTACAGAACTCCCAAGACAGTGCCCACAATAATAAAGCAAACAAAACAAAGCAATTGAAAACACAAGTATGAGCTATCCTAAGGTACACCTCACTTTTAAGTCTCCCCAGCAGAGTCGCCAGTTCTATGATCGGTGGATTTAGAACTGACTATTTAACGCTGGTTCGCGAAATGTCGCGGAAGCAAGAGTCGCCACCGTCTTTTATTTTCTCCAACATGGACAGGACAAAAGCACAACAAAATTCCTTATGAGAACGTTACTCGGTTCGGGAGGTAGATTTATAGAAAGGGAAGGTGTTAGCACCCTTTCTATCCATGGTTATCCATGGGCTCTTAGATACTTGCTCTTTATGTTTTCAAAATGTTTGCTTTTCAAAATATGAGTGGGTTTGAAAAAGTTTCATTATAAGATTTCTGAATAACTCTTGTATCTGTCCTCAAGAGTGTTTGAAAAATTGTTTTGAAAGCTTTTTGAAAGTATCGGTGTGAAAAGGTTTTTGTTTTGTTTTTTAGAGAGCAAGTATCCATGAGTCGTCTACCTACCCTAAGGAATTAGGCTGTGTAAATGTCCTTAAGGTAGTTCCATCCCACCATTGAGAGGTAGGTAGCACCACCGTTGGAGGTGTTCGGGTCAATTCGAGTGTAGGGACAGTGTGGTCACCGAAGCAACAGTAGGACACCTTAGAAGCTACCCTTATGTCCTTGATCCTTTTTTAATCCGAGGCAACCGTTTCGAGGCAACTATTCCGAGGCAACTGTTCTGAGGCAACTGTTTCGAGGCAACTGGATCATGGACATAAGGACTTACTAAAACGTCATATACTTGACGACCACATTTCGAAGGCAACAGGTGAGGCGTACCCTAGAAGTGGTGTGTGTATTTGTGTGTTGTTTTCAGTTTAACAGTTATCTTTGATCATGGCATTGTGAGCTACGCTTGTTTTTAATTAGCATACATTCTTTCATACAAAGTTAGAATTTAAGAGTGCGGAAAATTAAAATACAGAAATATAAAAGCTACGTTATTACAAGGCGCGGGTCTATACATCGCCAAAATACAAAGACCCGTTTTGATAAAAGATGCGGAAAGTAAATAAATATGGTAAACCTAATTACTATTACATCCGGAAAGCAGTTACATAATAATTAATAAGAAAAATAATGCGCGAAAGAGAATTGAAATTGGTATGTCCGAGGGTTTTGACCCTTTGCTTGAAATTAAATGAAATTAAAGTCTATTTAATTATTTAATTAAAGAAAAGTGTTTTTTATGTTTTTGAAATAAAGAAAAGAATTTACAAGGAAACCCTAATTCTAGATTATTTTTAGTTATTAAAGAAAAAGTGTTAAAATTAACCTAATTTAAGCTAATTAATTATTTACATATTTATGTACAAAAATAATAATTAATAATAATAATAAATAATGAGGAGAAATTAATTAAGAAAAAGATAAAAATGTCAAAACCTAATTCTACATATTTTTTTTATTTATTGAGAAAAAGTGTTAAAATTAAAACCTAAATTAACTAAGTTAATTGTTAATTATTTACAAACATAAATTAATGAGTAAATTAATAAATAATTAAACATATTTTTTTATTTTGATTTTCTGATTTTATTATGAAAAGATTAATTTTAATGACCTAATAATAATTATAAAAATAAATAATTGAAAGAAATTAAAAGAAAGAAAAGAAAAATCAAATTGCAAACCAAGGGGGTGTCAGGCCCAAAGGGAGGTGTTTGTGAGGAATTCAGGCCCAAGAGACAAGGCCTTGTTTGACTTTCCAGGATTGTGTGCGTGCTGTTGACTGGAGTGTACCCTGGACTGCATCATCTGGCCACTGGATGGGATCTCCTGGCCACTTGGCAAGCGCAGGCGTGAGGCTCATGGTAGGCCACTGAATGAAGCGCTGCACTAGAAGACATTAAAACAAAAGTCATGAATTATGTGGGGGGACTTGGGAATCGAACCCAGGTCCCAATGCTTGCAGGACATGTTTCCAACCAGCTGAGCTATGATGCACATTTATACATATAATGGATAGTAAATATAATATACAAAAAGTCACCACTACGCTGGGAAACGCGCGCAGATTCAAACCTCCCAAGCACACAGAGCCACGTATGCTTCTTCTTCGTTTTCCTGCAATTTATTTAAAACAAGTAGCGGGGGTTTTAACCCCCCAAACTGAAAGTCCTAGAAATAGCGATTAGCCCTATGCATTACATAAATTGAGCGCGAGTAGTTGGTTTAATTCGTCTGGCCTTGACGAATTCAACCATGGTCATCGCTTAATCAAATTTTTCCTCCTGTAGAAAAACCCAATTTTCAAGCTTATGAACCCTAGATTTTATCCATGGTGGATTTCGATTCAGGGGGCTATAATTCAATTGAATGGTACCAACAGCTTCAGAAGGTTCCTATGAGCATGAATCAATCCAAAAAAATTGTTAAAAGCGCATGAATGATGATATACGAATTTAGAAAATATAGCAAACCGTGTCACTTGTATCTTCTGATTCTTTGCGTGTTTGAACTGGTTCTTGATTGCAAAAGCTTCCTGGAGACTCAGGCAACGTATTGGAATCCTTTAGAAGCTTTGAATTATGCTGCAACTATGATTTCAGTTTTCAAGTTTTTGTTGAAAATTTGCAATGTGGTTATGGAGCATAAGCAGCTTTTTCGTGTATTTCTGAATAGGGTTCACTCTTGCATAAGTATGTGAAGCAAATTAGGTCAAACACAAGCCCATGGATCCATGAATTTATGATTTGAATATTTGATTTTCAATCATGAAATTTCAATCTTTTTTTCAATGAGACTTTGCCAATTATGGAAGATTTTGTCTTGTTGATTGATGCACGAAATCTTTAGCATATTTGGAGTATATTTGCTGCATAAAAAGATTTGAAAACCATTATTTGATATTTTTCTACAATTAAAACTAATTAAATGAATTAATAAGAATAAAAATTCAATTAATTAATCAAAAATAAGAAAATAAATTATTTTGAGCTCAATGGGTCGTGCATAGGCTTTGGGTAATGATTCAAGGAAGAATTTGAGGCCCATTAGCAAATTTGAAGTGTTTTAGGCAAAGTTGACTTTTCAAAATTCCCAAAAATTTCCCAACTTCTCCAATGCATATCTTGCTCCATTTTGAAGCTATGATCATGTTCTTGGACATTTTGGAAAGGTATTGAAGTCCTCTAACCAATGCCTTTGGTCCCATGTCATTTTGATTTACCAATATCAAGTTATGGTCTTTGACTTAAAGTGCCTTTTTGTTGACTTTTGAAAATGACCTATAATGTTGAAATTGATAACTTTTTGTGAGAGCATTTCTTGGACTTGAAGTGTGAATATGAGTTGTAGGAAACGTCATTCTATTCAAAATGAGCTTTGGATGGGATTTTTCTGATGAACCATGAGGAAGTTATGCCTTGGTCAATTTGCAGTTGACTTTTCAACTGTCCAAAAATAGAAACTTTTGCATCTTGAGACTTTTTGAGCCATGCTTGTTGGATCATGATCAAGAATTGATCAAATGATGATTGTGGCTTCAAAATAAGATGTTGACCAAAAAATTTGACTGTCAAATGACCATTTTTCCCCTGCAGTTGACTGTGGAGCAATTAGGGTTTTTGACTGTGCAACTTGATGCTGTGAGTCTTGAAACTTGACATATGGATGCTTGACAATGTTTGTAGGCCTATGGGACTTAATTGGACCCTTGAAAACCTCAATTTCTTTGCAAGAACCAAAACCCTAATTTTGACTGTGTTAGGGGGCAATTGGACTGTGCAATCCTTGAGAGATTTTGAATCATCTGGAGATTGATCTTGGCAAATCTTGAAGAATATGGGAGGGAAAATTTTGGGGTACAACAACATGCTTAATGGATATATAAAACATCCATCTCAACCTAGTAATAACTCTTATGTGACTAGCACTAGGAAAGAATAAAAAGTGAAAGATATTGTCAAGAGTCACATTGCTCATACTTTCCTTAGAGTCTCATCTAATGAATATTGGTACTTTGATAGTGGATGTTCTAAGCATATGACAAGCATGGAGAATCTATTGGTTGATTGCAAACCTTATATAACTAGCTATGTCACTTTTGGAGATGGCACAAAAGGAGTGATTAAAGGTGTTGGAAAACTAGCTTGTGAAGGATCTACTAAGCTTGAAAAAGTCTTGTTTGTTAAAGGTCTAACTGCCAATCTAATTAGCATTCCAACTATGTGATCAAGGTTTTAAGGTTCACTTCATAAAATCAGAATGTGTGGTCGCAAATAAAGAGAATAAAGTGATAATGAAATGAGATAGTAAAAACTTAAAGAAAAGAATATGTTTATCAAAATAACGAAAACTTTGACTCAAGCGTTTACCCACCCGATGTTACAATAACAGAGAAAAACCACTATCATTAACAGAAATAAATGAATAATTCCAAGCTATCCTCAAACTTCTACGAGCTATTATTGATTATATGAAATTTACCCACATATAGAGGCAACATTTCCAAGCAGAAAGAGTGAGTAATCACATACCATTATAAAAGATATACAAAATAAATATAATAGTTACAACAATAATCATCAAAGATTCCACATATTCATCATACTTCACATATATACTTACACTTTTTCATTATCCATACACAATAGTATATTATTGTATCATCAATTAACATTCATCATCAGACATCACTTAGATCACAACATCACTCAATCAACAATCATGCAATGTCATAAAGAATGAAATGCAACACCATTGACTCGTGTATGTGGTACCAAACTTCACTGATGACCAGGTCATATTTCCTCCAAAGATCCCCATCTTAGGATGGATTCTCTCTTGTAACTGGAGCACTCCATAAAAATGTACTCAATCCACACTGTGGGATTGAAGCCGTCATTGGACCAACTCCTAACAACATCACTGGACCAATGTCCTAATATATGCCATGAATGCATGATGCACAACAACATACAAAACACCTTACCACAACTAGTCAAAATGCACCATCATCCATGTAATCACCATAATATCATCACATACTTCACAATACACATATCATAATCATAACAACATCAACTCATCATATAAACATACATCACATTGCATCAATGCATAATCACATCAATTCATCATATCCTCATCATAATTCATCACTCAAAAGTTTATTTTAATCATATCAATAGTATTGGGAAAATACATCATCTTACTTATTTTATTCTACCAAGACATAGATCATTATGTTAGCTTCTTAACACTTCGAACGACGCGTGAAATGGAGTCTGAAAACTCAAGTTACAACACTTTGAACATTTTGTCAACTGCCCCTCGCCTGAGGCTCGCCCGACGAAGCAGTCTGCTCGCCTGAGGCTTTCCCGATGAGGCTGGGGAGACTCACATTTCCCCATACACAATCCCAGAAGCTCTATTTTTCATTGTTCCCTTTGCCTCTTGCTGGCCTGGCAAAGCTCGCCTTCGCCAGCTCTCTCGCCCGACGAAGCAGGTGCGAGTCTCACCCTCCACACATTTTATAGAAACTTAGTTTTTCTCTCATCTCTCTCGCATCCCTCTCTTATGGCGCTTCCTAGGCAAATCTTCTTTGCCCGACGAAGCAGGAGGCTCTCCCAACGACTCGCTCGTGACAACAACCTACTGTTGTGCTTTCTACACAGTCCAATCTCAATTTTCTTGCGCTTTCATACCAATATAGTCCCAAAACTCATGTGATTCAACATGTTTTCATCATACAACAAAACCTCATAGTATACATTACGTACATCAAACCATGGCATTGCTAACACCAATTATTCATAATTTCATCAAAGATTCATCATATAATCATATGTTATTCCACTATTGCATTCACTTACTCCACATAATATGACTAATAAGCCCTTAACATCTCTACTCCAATTATTCTATTTTATTTAATTAATAAAAAATAATTCTAATTAGTAATTCTAAATAATTATACTAATTATCTAAATTATTATATTATTCTAATTTCCACCTTAATCCACACGATCCCACCATACACTACACATACATCACATCACACAGCATAATTCAACAAAACATCTTATATTCACAATTACTCATCATATATTCAATTAAATAAATATCCTTAATTAATTTGGGGTGTTACAACTCTCCCTCAATTAAAAAGAATTTTTTTCCCAGGAAAATTACCTGACGAAAACAAAACCGGATAAGACTCTCTCACCTGATCCTCACATTCTCAGGTCCACTTTTCGCTAGCTGGCCCACCCCATAATATCTTCACTAAGGAAATATCTTTACCCCGCAATTGCTTCACTTCCCGGACTTCTATCCACATGGGCGATGCTTCAACAGTCAGGTTATCTCTCACTTGTACATCATCCATTTGGATCACATGCGAAGGATCCTGAATATATCTCCTCCACTAAGACACATGAAACACATTGTAATCCAGTGGGAGAACTGACTTTTGGTTTTACGTTTTGTTGAAAATGTTGCGGATAGCAAGAGTCGCCACCGATTTTTCTTTTATCTAATAAAGGAAAGGATGAAAAGAACAAGAAAGACCTTTGAGATTTTTCTGAGTTCGGGGGGTAGGTTATGAAAACGGAAGGTGTTAGCACCCTTTTCATCAGTAGTTATCTACAGGCTCTTAATCGCTAGCTCACTTTGAAAATGATTTGTGAATGTCTTTGTTTGAAAATATTTGAAAATGCCTAAGTGCGGAAAAACTTTGTAATAACTCTCGTATCATTGAGGGTGTATACAAATTGTTTCATTTTGACAATATTTCAGAAAGTGTTTGTGAAAAAAATGTTTTGTTTTGAAATTTTGTTGTGAGCAAGCGACTAAGAGCTATCTACCTACTCAAAAGTCTTTTTTTCTTTTCCTCCTCCTTTAGATAGTGCTATTCTACCATTAGTTAGTAGGAAGCCCTATCGTTGGATGTTTAAGGGACAAGTGCGGGCCATCATACAATCATAAAGGTAACTCGTAGGGCCCTTTAGGAATTTTATCTAAGGGACTAAGATCGTTTATCAAAGGCAACATCGAAGGGTCATCGAGGGACTACGATCTTTTTAACCGAGGGTCTTTGCTAAAGCGTCCCCATGTTCGAGGGACATGAATTTATTTTCCGAGGTAACGAGTGAGGTTATCCTAGAGGTGCATGTGTGAATAGTGTTTTTGATTCAGTTATTTTTTCTTGAGATTAAGTTTTCTAGTGTTTATTCTAGATCTTGCCATACACGCCTAATTACTATACAGTAATAAATCAAAGCAGTAAAAACAGAAAAGAAAGATCCTACGCTATTACAAAGCTTCAGGGAGGGGGTACAATCTGCAAAAATTGGGGGAAATAGAAAGAAACCTAATTTACTATTAGATCCCTTAACAGATACATTATTATGAAGAATCTAATGCGAAAAATAACATAACGCGCGAAGATTGTGGAAGAAACAGAGAAATTGTTTTAATGGAAAATAATTGATGACTTATCCTAATGATTAATTAATTTTAATTGAGAAAAGATAATTAATTAAAACCTAAAATAAATAAAAAACCTAAGTTATATTTAATTTTAAAAAAATTTAATAATAAAAACTAAAGAAACTAATTAATTTTAATTTAAGAAAGAAGAAAAAAAAGAAAAGAATTAAATTAAATATATAAAAAAAGATTATTTAAGTTAATTGAACCTAAAGTCTGAATTAATTTTAAACTTTAAAAAAAAAAAATCTAATTATGCTAAAAAAGAAACAATAATTATAATAATAAAAAAAAGATTGGGCCTGGGAACGTTGCAGACCAAAAGGGGTGTATAACAAAGTAATTTGCTAGGCCCAACGTGACAAGGCCCAGAATGCCTGCACCGGATCCAGTGAGGATGGTTCCATGAGGTTCACCGTGAGGGGGACACATCTAGGGCACTGGATCTAGATCTATTATGATCTGATGGTTATGACGTGAGAGCGCATGGTGAGTGTGCTGAGCTAGCTTGTATTGGATCCGTAAACAAAGAAAAGATGTGGAAAATTCAAAATACTAGGGGCAAGGATCGAACCCGTGCTCTGGTACAATAATGCCTTTGCAACGCTCGCTTATACCGCTGGAGAGGCCTTACATCCACGAACATAAATCAAACCATAAAAATAAATATGAAGCGTGATGATATTGGCCGGAGAGGCGCCAGAGCTCTAGCTCTGGTCGTCTTCTCCGACAGCTTGTAACGTACAGAACCTGTGAAATTAATGCGTTAGCGGTAAAAAATATCCTAGAACCCCTAATTTGATCCTCCTGATTCTGAATATGGACTCAGTTTTGGTCAATAGTTCCTGTATCGTGAGATCTAAAGCTTCAAAAGCTTCGTGCCCTAACAATGGCACAATGTTGTTTCTGCATCCAAACTCACATGTAAAACATTAAACATATTCTAATGGTGCATATGAATAGATTTAATATGTTAGCAAGGATTGAAAACGCATGAAATCAAAGTTTATAAGTCTACCGATTTTGACAACCGGTGTATTTGAGATGTTGTGTTCTGGCGTACGAGGGACTCAACTATGGACTTGAATCACTTCCTTTGATCCCCATGAAGTGATTGTTGGCCTTTGTTTGGATCGAGAGTGACTAGAAACTGTAGTACAGATCTTGCACCTTTCTTTGGATTTTTGTGAATTCTTTCAAGGCTTTTTCAGGCAATATCTTCGTGTCCTCTTGGTCTGATCTTGTTGTGCTTATATAGAGAAAGGGAAGGATCAACAAATATGGGAAGAAATCATAAAATCATAGCCATGATCAAACAAAATCAAAAATATTCTCAAATTCCATTTTGAGAGATTTCTTTCCATTTTCAAGCTCACTCAATTTTTGGGCCTCCATGTGATTAAAATCCGAAGCCCATGCACCTTGTATCATTGCTTCATGTTTTATTTGATTTAATTTGCATTTAAATGAATAAAAATTCAAATAAAAGAAATTAAAATCATAAAAAATATGTGATTAGATTTAGAGGTCTTCTAACATATTGTGAACATGTTTGAACATCAAAAGTTAGTCCCACTAGTTCAAAATTTCAAGTTTTCTCACTTTGTACTTCATGCATTTTCTCAAACTTTCCCAACTTGAAGTGGTCATAACTCTCTCATTTTTCATCTTTTGAAGGTGATCTTTGGAATTTTGGAAAGCTCAAGACGTCCTTTTCAATTTAACTTTTGATCATTTTTGCATTTGAAGACTTCATCTTGATGTAAGTTGCCTTGACAAAAAGTGCCTTTTTGTTGACTTTTGAAATGACCTATAATATATTGACTCATATCTCTAAAATGAAGCATTTTTTGGACTTGAGAATAGAGATACAAAGTTGTAGAGAAATGAATTTCCTTCCAAATAGGTTTTGGTTGGGTAAAGTTGATGAAGTATGTGAAAGTTATGTCTGGTCAAAGTTCAGTTGACTTTTCATAGGGAAACCCTAATTTGACAACTTTTGACTTTTGATGATTTGAGAGATTTCCTTGAGGAATCATGATCAAAACTTGATCAAATGATGAATATCACTTCAAAATTTTTATGTTGACCAAAAATATTGAGGTTTGACTGTATGTTGACCATAGTTGACTTTTTGCCCAATATAGTTGATTTTCAGTCATTTGAGCAATTGACTGAGCAAACTTGTAATGCAAGACTTGAAAGTTGACATGAGCATCCTTGAAGACATATGAAGAACCATGGAAATTGATTAAGACCCTTAAAACCTAATCTTCCTTGAGAAACTCAAAACCCTAGTTGTAGATCCATTGCTTAGGAAGAGAATTTGTCTGATCAATTCTTGAGCCATATTGAGCAAATGAGGACCTCATGAGAATGTCTTGAAGAAAAATGGGAGGGAAAATTTTGGGGTACAACTGCTGCCCATGTTCAATCTTCTTAAACCTGAAGAGTTAGATTGGCATGTCTGCCTTTCGTGACTTGAAGGTAGAAGATGATTGAACACTAAAGTTCCCTGAAATTTGCACTCGTTCGTGCGTGAAGTAACATTGTTGGTTGGTTATATCGGGAATGGGCTTAAAGATTCCATATGGAGAGGTGACAGAGATTCGTCGGAGATGGGCTTATAGATTCCATCTAGGATAACTGTTGATAGGAATATCTGACTACATCTACGCCTGACTTTGTCTTTAGAAGATAAGCTTGGAATGAGTCTATGCCCGACTTTATCCAAAAGGAATATCAGAAGGAATCTACACTCGATTTCATCTGAACTAGAAGAGGTCTACGCTCGAATTCAACTAAAAGAGGTATTGGAATGAGTCTACGTCTGAACTTTTTCCAAGAGAATATCAGAATAAATTTATGCTTGATTTTATCTGAACCAGAAGATGCCTATGCTCGACTTCAACTAAATAGGTATTAGAATAAGTCTACGCCTGACCTTTTTCCAAGAGAATATCAAAATAAATCTAAGCTTGATTTTATCTGAACCAGAAGATGTCTACGCCCGACTTCAACTATAAGAAGTATTGGAATGAGTCTACGCCCAATTTTTTCCAAAAGAATATCAGAATAAATCTACGCTTGATTTTATCTGAACCAGAAGATGTCTATGCCCAACTTCAACTAGAGGAGGTATTGGAATGAGTCTACGCCCGAATTTTCCAAAATAATTTCAGAAGGAATCTACGCTTGATTTCATCTGAACGATGCACTAGAGGATGTCCACGCCTGAATTCATCTAGAAAAGGTGCTTTTTAGAATGACTTTCTATGGAAAGTGCTTAAGTAGCTACTTGTAAGATTTGGTCTCTGGAGAGATTTCTTGTCAGAGTTCAGTCTCTAAAGAAAATTGTATGGCCATGTAGATAGTTGATGATATTCTTCTATCTATAGATTTTACCTAAAAAGATAAAGAGTTAGCTTATATGTAATGCCATGGTGTATGAAATGCACTGCGTAATGATATTCTCAAAATAAATGAGAGTGTGTTATATCCATATGCCATGATGTTTGTAAATGATGTATGAATGTGAAATCTCGTTGAAGCGTATTAGTAGCTCCGTATAACGTCTCTGACTGGGGAAAATAGATCCTTGTCTATTGCTGTGGATGAAGAATATGTGTAATCTTCGATCTTGTCTAGAATGTCTCTGTTGGGAATTCCTGCTTTCTGTTTGAGGAAACTCTGCTGGGGAATATTGATTTCTGCTTGGGAGAGAGTTCGGGAACATTGGTTGTTCATCGCTCTACTGGGGAATTTAATTCTTGCATACCCTGACTGGGAATAAAAGAGATGGATAACCTTTCGAGATGCTGTCAGGCCGGATTTCCAATATGGATACCGACTCGTCTGGAGAGGATAAGGTTGAACAATATTTGGTCTGGTTTCAGATTATGCAGTAACTCTCTGGGGATAGTGGTTTGGACTGCCCTTTTTATGGAGAGAGAGAAGTTTTGCCGGTGATCTGTATTAGTTAGAAGGATTGACTCAAGATGTGGAAAGTGTTTTTCATTGGGGAAACCCGGTTGGGGAAATAAACCCTAAACCTGTTGGAGAAATATTTTGTTGAGGCATACTCCTGCTGAGGAAATAAACTCTGCTGGAGAAAAGAATTCTATAGGGGATTTTACAGTTTTAGAGGAATAAAATCGGTTGGGGGAAGAGAATTCTTATGAACTGTGTTGACGCCATAAACTCTGACGAGGATTAGGACTTTGTAGGTTAGCGATGTTTCCGAGGAAAAGATCATATTCTTTCATCTTCTAGGGAAATCTGCTGGCGAATATGATCAAGTTATTTAAACTTGCAGGGGACTGTATCTTTGTTGAAAATGAGCTTGTGAATATGACTCTATGGGGATAATCCTGTGAGGATTTGTGGACGATTTGAACATTATCCCAACTCCTAAAGTCTTAAGCAAATGCTTATTCCTGTTTTTATGCATATATTCATTAACAGTAATCATATTCATATGCATATGTTCATTCAATTTAATCATTGGACGTTTTTGCAAATAAAACAAAAAAAGTAAAACAAAACATTTAGATTTTGAAATGGTATTTTTATTGATAGTTTGCCCATAAACAAGCGATTGTTGTACAAAGAGACAAAAATCCTAGTAAGAGGAAATCATCATGAAGTCAAAAGAGTACAAAATGAAAACAAAACATATAGCTATGTGGAAATAATCTCGTCAGGTTCCAACTCTGCTATTGCCCCTATGTCTTCGAGTATCTCATCTCTTGCTGTCGGAAGAAGTTGATTGAATTGATATGTACCGTTCAATCTTGACGTTGGTAACAAGGCTTGCTGTAAGTAATCCAACGAGACATAGTCATACGCTTTAATCCCTAACTTTTGTCTGGACCGCCCTTTCGAGTTTTCAGTCCACCGGGATACCCTTTTTTCCCAAGCCACCTTTTCAGGTTTTCGACTTTCCAGGTGTACAGTCTTATGTATATATATATATATATATATATATATATATATATATCCCTAATTTTTGCTCGAACCCTTTTGGTTCGTCGGGATGCCCTAATTTTTTCCTAGGCCAGTCAACCTAGTGGGTCATTTTTCATGTGTAGTATCTTTTTACTATATCTGCGTTCACAGGGTGCGGGAAATCTTCACTGTCCATGGTGGTTAATATCATAGCACCGTCAAAAAATATCTTCCTGATTACAATTGGTCCTTCGTAAGTGGGAGTCCATTTTCCCCTGGGATCACCCTGCGGTAGAATGATGCGCTTTATTACCAAGTCACCAGCTTTATATACCCGATGCTTGACTTTCTTGTTAAAGGCTTTAATCACGCACTTCTGATATATCTGACCATGACAAACAACAACAAGCCTTTTCTCGTCAAACAAATTTAACTGGTCCAGCCTAGTCTGGATCCATTCATCTTCGTCTAAATCTGCATCTCTCATAATTCTTAGAGAAGGAATCTGAACTTCGATAGGTAGAATAGCTTCCATACCGTATACCAGAGAGAATGGGGTTTCCCCAATTGATGTTCGCGCTGAAGTGCGATAGCCATGAAGAGCAAACGGTAACATCTCGTGCCAGTCTTTGTAGGTCATAAACATTTTCTTCACAATCTTCTTAATGTTCTTATTGGCGGCTTCTACTGCAACGTTCATCTTCGGTCGATATGGAGAAGAGTTGTGGTGCTTGATCTTGAATCGCATGCAGAGTTCCGTGATAATAGTATTGTTGAGATTTGTACCATTGTTTATGATGATTCTCTCAGGGATGTTGTACCGACAAATAAGATTATGTTTAATGAACCGGGTGACAACATTCTTGGTAACTGAGGCAAACAAGGCTGCTTCAACCCACTTTGTGAAATAATCAATGGCAATAAGGATAAAATGGTGTCTGTTAGAAGCAGTAGGCTTGATTTCTCCAATCATATTAATTCCCCACATTGCAAACGGCTAGGGAACAGTCAAAACATTCAGAGTTACTGGTGGTACATGTACTCTATAGGCGTAGATCTAGCACTTATGATAAGTTATAGAGTGGTGATGGCAATCAGTTTCCATGGTCGATCGTAGTAACCTGCTCTCATAATTTTCTTAGCCATAGTATGCCCAAAGGAATGAGTTCCAAAGATACCTTCGTGCATATCTTTCATAATTTTATTTGATTCCTTCTTGTCCATACAATGAATCAGAGTTAAGTCATGATTGCGTTTATACAAAATCTTGTTGCTCAGGAAGAACTTAGCTGAGAACCTCCATAGGAATTTCTTTTCATTGATAGATACCCCCTCAGAGTACTCTTGAACCTCAAGATACCTCTTTACTTTATAAAACCAAGGCTTTTCTTCTACTACGTTGATGTCAACTTCATAATAGTGTGTCGGCTTGTCCAGTCTTTCAATAGTGATTCTAGGAGCTTCATTGTCCCATCTGACCTTGAACATAGATGACATTGTAGCCAATGCGTCTGCCAACTGATTCTCTTCTTGTGGAATATGCTCAAAAGTGATCTCATTAAAGTATGGGATTAAGGTTAGCACATGCTCTTTATAAGGAATGATATTTGGGTGCTTTGTATCCTATTCTCCCTTAACTTGACTGATTACCAGGGCTGAGTCCCCATATACACTCAAAAACTTGATTCTTAGGTAAATAGCCACTTTAATACCCATGATGCATGCTTTGTATTCCTACATTTGTTTGTACAGTCAAAGCATAATTTGGCGGTAAATGGTGTATGGAAACCTTTAGGAGAGATAATTACAATACCAATTTCGTTTCCAAGTGAATTAGAGGCTCTGTCAAAAACCATAGTCCATCGGGATCCTAGTTTAGGTCCTTCATATGGTCCAGGTTCTTCATAATCCATAACTAGCATTATATTCTCATCCGGGAACTCAAAACTCATAGAATGATAGTCGCTTACAGCTTGATGCGCCAAATGATCTGCCAATACACTTCCTTTAATTGCCTTCTGAGTGGTGTACTGAATGTCATATTCTGTTAAGACCATTTACCATATGGCTATCCTTCCAGAGAGAGCTGGTTTCTCAAAAATGTATTTGATTGGATCCATTTTAGAAATTAATAGCATAGTATGAGTCAACATATAGTGTCTTAGACGGCGAGCATCCCATGCCAAAGCACAACAAGTTTTCTTGAGCAGTGAATATCTTGTTTCACAGTTGGTAAACTTTTTGCTAAGGTAGTATATTGCATGCTCTTTTCGACCAGACTTGTCATGTTGGCCCAGTATACACCCTGTTGAGTTCTCTAGCACTGTGAGGTACATGATTAGAGGTCTTCCTTCAATTGGTGTCATTATAATCATAGTTTCTTATAGGTACTCCTTGATTTTGTCAAAATCTATCTAGAAATCGTCGTTCCAATTTACTACCTAGTCCTTCTTCAACAGATTGAAGATTGGCTCACAAGTAGCAGTCAAATGAGAAATGAATCGGGTGATATAATTTAGTCGCCCCAAGAAACCTCTGACTTCCTTCTCAGTACGGGGGGCCGACATTTCTTGAATAGCTTTGACCTTGGTGGGATCAACTTCAATACCTTTACCGTTGACTACGAAATCCATGAGCTTACCAGATCTCACCCCAAAAGTGCACTTGTTTAGATTCAACCTCAGCTTGTACTTCTTCAGTCTTTCAAACATCTTATGAAGATGATCAATATTCTCTTCCTTAGTTTGTGACCTGGATATCATATCGTCGATGTAGACCTCTATCTCATGATGGATCATGTCATGGAATAAAGTTACAATGGCACGCTGATAAGTTGTGTCGGTGTTCTTCAACCCAAAAGGCATAACCTTGTAGCAGAAAGTGCCCTACTGTGAGACGAAAGTTGTTTTATCCATGTCTTCAGGTGCCATCTTGATCTGATTATAACCTGAGAAACCATCCATAAAGGAGAATACCTTGTGTTGAGAAGTTTTGTCGACCAAAACATCAATATATGGAAGCGAGAAGTCATCTTTGGGGCTCGCCTTGCTCAGATCCCTGTAATCTACACACATGTGTACCTTGCCGTCTTTATTTGGTACCAGAACAACATTAGCAACCCATTGAGGATAGGATGTCACTGTTAAGAAACCTGTGTTAAATTGCTTCATAACCTCAGCCTTGATCTTCTCAGACATTTCAGGACGCATGTGACGAACCTTCTGCTTAATCGAAGAACAACCCTCTTTCATTGGCAGACGATGAACTATAATATCAGCATCGATCCCTGGCATGTCTTCGTACGACCAAGCAAATATCTCGACCTAGTCATGTAACATCTAAATTAACCTATTCTTGACACTGCTCTCTAAGTTAGCACCTATCTTGACTTCTTTTTTGTCTACTTCAGAACCCAGGTTTACAACTTCGACTGGCTCTTCATGTGGTTGGATATCCTTTTCTTCTTGTATTAAGATTCTGGAAAGTTCTCCAGGTATTTCACAATCTTCCTCACCTTCGTCCTCAGCTTTAGACCGGATTTTCAAAGTCATAAATGACAATAGCAGAATTGTTATCAACGAGATCCAGGGTGGACGTGGATCTTCAATGTAGTGCGTGGGTGTGCGTAAGTACACATAGCTAAATGAAAAGTTAAATAAAGTAAAATAAAAACATAGAGCATACAATTTGAATGCAAAACATCCAATGTTTTTATTAAACAAACATATGTATATGAGTTGACAACCCTTAACAAATGAACCATTGTGTCCCGGGTAAGACACAAGGTTTAAAGTCATCGTTTAAACATTAAATAACCAAAATATTTTAAAGCAATAAGACAGGAATATAGCTATTACTCCTGACTAAAGGAGATGGGGATAATGTCTTCCGCTTCCAATTATCGAGTCTGTTGCCAATGGTAGGAAAGATCTGGGTATTGAGATCATAATCACTATTAACATATTCTATAGCATTGACTCTGTTGTTCCTGACATGAAACAGAGGTCTTCCAGCACGAGCGTGAAGTACAACCCTTTAACCTTCTGCAGTAAAGCCCAAACCAAACTTGTCAGATTTATAGGGAATATCAGGAAGCTGACCCCCAACAGTACAACCACCTTCTTCTATAGTAGCTTTGGCATATTTCAAGGAAGCTATCTTGTACGGAACCCTGATAACCTTAGGGATGGAAGAAACATCCTCAATAGCAGCAAGAGGGATGACTTCAAAAGTCTGACAAGGAGTCTCGATGAAGTCTTTGTCCATCTCTACATACCGAAATGAATTTAGGTGGCTGATCATATACTCTTCTTCTCCACAGACAGTAACAATCTTCCCGTTCACAAGATACTTTAACTTCTGGTGTAGGGTAGAGGTGACATCTCTTTCCCCATGGATCTAGGGGCATCCTAGTAGATAAGAATAAGCTGGCCTAATGTCCATCACATAGAAAGTAGATTCAAAAATCGCCGACCCTACCTTGATTGGAAGATCAACCTCTTCTTATACCATCCGCTTTGACCCGTCAAAGGCCCGGACTATAATATTAATGGGTTTCAGTACAACCCCTTCACAATCCAGTCTATCAAGAGTGACCTTTGGTAAAACATTCAGTGAAGAACCGGTATCAATTAATACATGAGCCAAGGTAGTGCCCTTGCACTCAATGGAGACATACAGGGCCTTATTATGATTTCTTCCCTCCGGAGTCAGGTCAACGTCAGAAAACCCTAGCCCATTGCCAATTATTAAGTTAGCAACATAACTTCCAAATTGATCGACAAAAATATCTAATAGTATGTGAGCAGTCTTCAAGAATTTTACTAAAGCATGTGCATGGGCTTCAGAACGCAGTAATAAGGATAACATGGAGATTTTGGATAGGGTATGCCCCAACTATTCAATAATTTTGTAGTCTCTCTTGCGGATAATCTTCAATACCTCTTCCAACTCTTGTCTAGAGATGTCTTCAACTACAACTTCCTCGGGTGCCTCCATCTTGGCAGGCTCCATTATTGTCTCTTTGCCCCGAGCTTCAACAATTGATTCAGTGGAAGTAACTCTAACAGGTGTAGCAACGGTCTTTGGAGATATATCTGGAGAGAAAACCCTTTCACTTCAGTTAACCTTACTGGTCCCTGTAATATTGTCAATGTTGGGATCAGCATCTTCATCAGTTGACAGTTCTTGTTTAACACCATGGTAGTAGATGTCGGATCCATAGTTCCACGGAATAGCTTTATCTGAGGAGTATGGAATGGGTCCAAGTGTAGTGATTATCAAAGGAGAAAATTTAGTATTGGCGGTAATCCTTACAAGACCTTTGGAGGTAATCTTGACAGGAGTACCAGATATTACGGAAAAATCTTGACATAAATTCTCAGCAGATGAGACCTTCTCAATCAGAATTATGTGATTATCCATCAGGCGTTGAACGCCTTCCTTCAGTAATTTACAGCCATTGGGTTGGACTGCACAGCAGTAGCATTCTTTAAAACATATCGAAAATAAACCGGCCTGTAACAAATTCTTCTTGATTATCGAGAGAGGAGTAACCAAATCATTTACAGTAGCAACATACAACATATCATCAATAACATTTATGCCTTTGTCATGTTTCGACATAGGTGCAGTAATCACGTTCGGAGTCTCTGGAGGGTCAAAATCAATTTCCTTTTTATCAATCATACCCTGAATTTTTTTTTCCAAAGACCAACAGTTGTTGGTGTCGTGCCGAGGACTGTTAGAATGATAGGCACACTTCACATTCAGATTGTACTTAGGAGAGGATGTGTTGGGATTTTGAGGAGGATCCCGCAGTGTTATCAATTCTGCTTTCAACAAATGTTGTAGTGCCTAAGACAATGGCATACTAATCTTGGTGATCTGCCTCCTCAGAGTGTCTGACCTACACTGATTTCCATGTTATTGTTGTTGTTAAATAGGCAGCAGATTAGAGATCAACACCGCTCCCACAGACTGATGGCAGTCATTTTTACCACGTCCCTTCTGGGCATAAACAACATTAATTTCCTTCTTATTATTGAATGTATTCTTTACAACACTAGAAGACACAACCATTGAAATATTTCCTCTCTTGATACCACTTTCAACTCGTTCTCCAATCAGAATCAACTCAGTAAACCCCGATGAAGAACTCCCAATTAGAATATTGAAAAATTGACCTATCAAAGTTCCCATGAATATATCAACTATCTCACGGTCAAAAAAGGGAGGTTTCACCCTTCTAGCTAGGTCTCTCCATTTTTGGGCATATCCTTTGAAACCCTCGTTTGAGCCCATAGACATGTTTTGTAACTGCACTCGATCCAGTGCAAGGTCAGCATTATATTGATACTGCTTATAAAAAGCAGCGGCCAGATCTTCCCAAGTGTGAATATAGGTTCCTTCCAGCTGATAGAACCACTCGAGTTGAGTACCAGATAAGCTTTCTTGGAAGTAATGCACCCATAACTTCCTTTCAGCAGTATGGGGTTGGATCTTTCAAACACAAGATCTTAGATGAAGCTTTGGACAAGAGACACCATCATATTTAGCAAAGGCTGAGACCTTGAACTTGTGAGGGATAACCACCCCAGGGATGAGACCCAGCTCCTCAAAGTCCAGTCCAAGTACCTTATGGATTTCCATGGCCTTAAGACGATCCTCCAACTGTTTGTACCTATCATCTGCAGGAGGGTACTGCTCATTAGAATAGTCTTCATCTTCAGGAATCTTCCCAGAACCTTGGTTGCTTCCTTCTTCAACCCTGATACTTCTACCGTCTTCCTCTTGGTCGTTGTCTTCATCAGAGGAGATATTAGCAGTTGGAACCGGTTTAGCAGGACCTTTGAATCTTCTCCCCATATTGAGGAGAGCAACTGGCTTCCAAGTTTTATTATTTTTGGTGATGAGTGCCATCATGTCCTTCTGTCCTAGTGCTTGTTTCAAGAGAGTCTCCTGGAATTGGGCGTTTTGAACTTGGAGTTCCTTAACAATTTGTTCGAGAGCCATCTTTTACTGAAATAAATAGTAAGCAAATGAGAAAACTTGTATCTGGAAAACCTGTGATGTAATGATGCATGATATGTATAAGCAATGTTTTCAAGGATCTCGTGGGATTTAAATTCGTTAACCAAAAGGAAACATAAACAAAGACTTTTATTAGTAAGCTCAAATTACAATTGCCTTTTAGGCTTACAAATGAAAACAAAAAGGGTCTCAAGGAGACAAAAAAATTAACTCCTAAGACCTAAGACTCAAGTCTCCCACAGACGCTTCCTCTTTGTGTTGACATATGCATTAAGGCTCTTCTCTTTGTAACATCATTTTGTCAGTTCCAACACCTTCTTCTCTCTAGCATAGAACTGAGTCTCAAAGGTGTCCCTTTATTCTTTCAGTTGAATACAAGACTTCTGTAGCTCTTCAAGGTCAGTAGGCATATCTGGATGAAGAACGGTATGAGGAATCTCTCCTTCAGTAACAGACTCCATAATTACTGGTAGGACAACGGGATATGGCATTACAAGATTTTGAGCATGATATCACACCCATCTGAGGTAGGGCTCCAGAGGGATGGAGTTTTTATGTCCCAATGTTTTTCTATCAATCTTGTTCACCATGCCCCAAGCATGTATAAACCTTTAACAATAACCTTGAGGATCGTTCTTGTAATCGAATACAATACCCTGGATAAGCATGTCATGAGGGTCGTCTCTTTGAGCATAACAAAATTGACGTAGATCTAGAGAAAGGTTGTATGCAATGCCTCCCCTAATGCCAAGGAGTGGAACATTTTGGAATTCCCCACAGCGGTCAATGATAGTGATATCCTCCTGAGATCGGGAACACCAATAGATGTTTGTATGAGAGAGTGACATTAACCTTTGAGACCACCTCATATCTTGTTCACTTTTTATCACTATCGAGGAAGTTGCGAAATAAACCACCTGGATAATAAAGGTATGCAACACATAAGAGTCCCCCACTTCCTCATAGTACGAGTGTGAAGAGAATGCAAAATATCTCCAAGCAACATAGGCACGAGATTACGGGCAAGAAATATTTTGATGGCATTCATATCTATGAGTTGGTCTGGATTAGAGAATAGCACCAATCCATAGATTAACATAGCCAAGATCTCCTTGAAAGCCTGAAAGCTCATAGCATCCTTAAACAGCTGAGCCTCCTGTATAAGAAATTTAGAAAGAAAGCCCTTGACTCCACTTCTTGTTTCCCAATTAGATACAATGTCGGACCATTTCAGACGTAAGGCTGCTGCAATATCCTCAGGCTTTGGAAATTTCTCTAGACCGGTGAAGGGTGTATGATCAAGGATAGGTACTCCGAGAAGCCTAGAAAACTCTTCCATTGTGGGTACCAACTGATAATCTGGAAAGGTGAAACAATGATGTGCAGGGTCAAAGAACTGGAATAGAACACTCATCATATCTTCTTCAAAATCTGTGGTAACCAAACTGAGTAGACGACCATGCCTCTTGGTAAATTGAGAACTTTTGGGAACCCTTGAGACTAATTCTTTAAGCTGAGAAGGTACCCTTATAAAGTTGATCCAGATGGTGTTTCTGTGAGCGGATGCCATAACCTACAACAAAGATAAATCCCTCGGTCCTTGAAATAGTTAGTGAAAATGATATGGTATGATGTCATGATGTTATGTTCAAACATATAATCAAACACAAACAAAGCACACAAGGCGTTAGGTTCAAGCTTGCATGGAGTTTTTAGGTAAGTACCCTCTTGAGTTTTAGTTGGCTTAACCTGTCCTAAAAGAAGTAACCGGGTCCTTGGAGTCTCATATCACTGATATTTCTCCCATACATTGTTTCAGCACAAGCATCTGATTTGCGATTGAAATAACCCGAGAGTCTGATCTCAATGAGTGTAGAATTGAGTATCAACTAACTTCAGTCAGCACCAAAGCCGACCATATCACTACTCTCTAATGGCGAAGCTATGTCAAATAAGGTTCTAAGGTCAGTTAGTGCTTATGACACCATGCGGCAGCCCAACATTCTCCTTGACTGACTCAAGGGACACCGACACAAACAAATGTGTCGCGCTAATGTAGCCATCGCTTCAACCATATCGATCTATGTCATACAGTTTCCACGATGTATTGCTACTTACCTAAAATTCCCCCAGATCCGGGTATAGGATCTTTACAGAAATAAACCCAAGCAAAACCCCGAAATATGAAGCATACAAATCAAGCAAGTAAAGCATTTTAAATGTGATCTAACTCTAAAGGTAACCCCACTTTTAGTTATCCCCAACAAAGTCGCAAGTTTTGTAATCCGGTGGGAGAACTGAATTTTGGTTTTGCATTTTATCGCAAATGTTATGGAAGGCAAGAGTCGCCACCGACTTTTATTTTATCCAATAAAGGAAAGGATGAAAAGAACAGGAAAGACCTTTGAGATTTTTCTGAGTTCGGGGGGTAGGTTATGTAAAGGGAAGGTGTTAGCACCCTTTTCATCCATAGTTATCTACAGACTCTTAATTGCTAGCTCACTTTGAAACATAAAGTGTCTTATTAGCACTGTAAGACACTTTGAAACATAAAGTGTCTTATTAGCTTACTTTGACTATAAGACACTTTATCTACAAGATCAGTAGTTATCTACAATGATCAACATAGATATTATAGATGATATCTTGGGATTTCCAAAAAGTCCAAGATCATCTTCAAAATCATCGAAGGGTCATCGAGGGACTTATGATCTTGCAACCAAAGGGTCACTGCTAAAATCTCTTATGTTCGAGAGACGTGACTGTTTATTCAAAAGGCAACAAGTGGAGGTACCTTAGAGGTGTGCGTGTTCGAGTGTGTTATGTTTCAGTTATGTTTATCTTGAGTTTTAGGTTAGCTAATGTTTGTTTTAAGTCTTTCCATACAAGCCTACTAGCATACATCTAGCAGTTAATTGTATATAAGTAGGGAAAATAAAGTCAGAAAATTGAATCTACGCTATTACAAAGTTTCGGGATGGGGGAAATTACAAACCAAAAATGGGGAAAGAAAAATGTAAAGGGTCCTAAATTAGGCTATTAGAACCTTTGGACAATTACATAATTTATGAAAATAATGCGAATAAAAATAGATGAACGCGCGAAGAAGAAAAGAGCGGAAAGATGTAAAACCTAAAAATAATCTAAGTGATGAAAAGAAATATTTTTGTTGTCTTTGTTTAGGAAAAAATAATAATTAAATTAATAGAAACCTAATTATAATTGATTAATTATTTAAAAATAAAATGATTAAATAATTAAATCAAAATTAATTTAATTAAAAAAAACCTAAGTCTAATTTTTTTGTGATTTTTGATTTTTATGATTAAAATAAATTAATTAATTAAAAAAAGAAAAATGTAAATTAAGAAAAAAATAATAAAAACAAACAATGGGCTTGTTATGACATTTCGTTCTGCCACGCGTGTGTTGACCTTGTCTGCGTTTTTCAAACCACCATGGAGGATGGAAAACACCATCATCTCCGATGGGGGTTTTTCTTCAAAACCTACAAAATCAATCAAACAAAAAAAAACAAAACTCTAGATCTAGTATATTTGATCCTGTGATCTCAGTGATGCCATTAGTTTGGGTTAAGAACTCTTGAATCACGAAATCTGAAGCTTCCTACATTCCACGCCCTAACCATGACATCATGTTATTTCTGCCTTCACGCTTACATGTAAAACGTCAAATTTACTCACAACATTAATAATAACAAGAATGAATCCATAAAACTGGTTTAAGTTACATGATAAGAGAGTTTGGAATCAAAATTTTATCAAAACACTGTGGGGTGGTTGTAAGGATGATCTAAGACGCGTGGGGGTTGGGTAATGATATGAATCGCCTCCTGGAGATCTCAGAAGGATGAATGAGTCGCTGGTTTTGAATGGGAGAAGCTGAAACTCAAGTTTATGAGTTTTGAAACTTTTGAAATTTTTTTTGAGAATTTGAGAGAGCTTTGTTGTCCAATAATTTTTATGTCCTTTTTGGATTGCCTTGTAGTGCTTTATATAGAGGGAAAGGAGAAGAGCAGGCCAATATGGAAAGGAATCAAGCTTTCAAGGCCATGAGACAAAAAATCCAACATATTGAAAGTTGGACATATTTGAATGATTCTTGCCAATTCCGTTTTGCATGAACCTAGACAATTTTGTTGGTCTTTGCACGAAATATTGGGCTCCATAATGGGTCAAGTTAATCCCAAATGCATTATCCCATGTTTTATTGTATTTTTATTTAATTTATTTGATTTTAAATTAAATAAAATCAAGATAAATATAAAATAGAAAAATAAAAATGAAGGTCATGAAAAAATGGACTTAGAGGTCCTCTAAGATGTTATGGACATGTTTGAACATAAAAAACTAGGCTCATAGGTTCAAAAATGCAATTTTGCTCAATTTGTAATTCATGGATTTCTTCAAAATTCCCCAACTTGTGCAACTCATAACTTGCTCAATTTTCATCTTTTGAAGATGATCTTGGACTTTTTGAAAAGCCCAAGATGTCCTCTACAATCTCTGTGTTGATCATTGTTTATTTTTGAAGAAATTATCTTGATGTAAGTTACCTTGACAAAAAGTGTCTTTTGTTGACTTTCGAAAATGACTTATAATGTATGAGATCATATCTTCCAAATGAAGAATTTTTTGGACTTGAGAATAAAAGCAAATATGTAGAGAATTGAATTTCCTTCAAAATGGGCTTTGGTTAGGAAAAATTTGATAAAGCATGTGAAAGTTATGCCTGGTCAAAGTTTAGTTGACTTCTTTTAAGGAAACCCTAATTTTGCAATTTTTGACTTTTGATGATTTGAGGGCTTTCCTTGAGGAATCATGATCAACCCTTGATCAAATGATGAATATCACCAAAAATATTTAAGTTGGACTATATGTTGACTACAATTGACTTTTTGACCAATATAGTTGATTTTCAATAATCTGAGTCATTGACTAAGCAAACTTGTGATGTATGACTTGAAACTTGACATGAACCTTGTTGAGGACCTATGAAGAACCATGGAAGACACTCGAGAATTTTGCAAACAAAATTTACTTAAGAAAATCCAAACTCTAGTGGTAGGCCTTTGGTTTAGGTGGTGCATCTTGACTAGTCAACCCTTTATTGTTTTGAGAAGCCTTGAAAGAATGTCTTGAAGAAAATGGGAGGGAAAATTTTGGGGTACAACAGCTGCCCCTGTTCAATCTTCTTAAAACTGAAGAGTTAGATTGGCTTGTTCTTCATTCATGACTTGAGGGTAGAAGATGATTAAACAATTAAGTGCCCAGAAATTTGCACTCGGTTGTGCAAGAAGTAACGTTGTTGGTTGATTGTATCGGGAATAGGCTTAGAGATACCATTCGGAGAGGTGACAGAGAATTTTCGGAGACGGGCTTATAGATGTCATCCAAAGGGGATGGAGATTCATCGGAGATGGGCTTATTGATGCCATCCAAAGTAACTGCTGATAGAAATATAAGAATAAGTCTATGCTCGACTTGGTCTTTAGGAGATGTATCTGGAAGGGGTCTACGCCTGACTACTACTTCAATAGGTAATGGAAGGAGTCTACGCCCGACTACTATTTCAATAGGTATCAGAAGGAATCTATGGAGACTACTACTTCACAAGGTACTGGAAGGAATCTATGGAGACTACTACTTCAAAGGATTCCAGAAGGAATCTATGGCGACTAGTACTTCAAAGGGTACCAGAAGGAATCTATAGCGACTACTACTTTACAAGGCACTGGAAGGAATCTATGGCGACTACCACTTCACAAGGTACTGGAAGTAATATATGGCGACTACTACTTCAAAGGGTACCAGAAGGAATCTATGGCGACTACTACTTTACAAGGTACTGGAAGGAATATACGGCGACTACTACTTCAAAGGGTACCAGAAAGAATCTATGGCGACTACTACTTCAAAGGGTATCACAAGGAACCTATGGCGACTACTACTTCACAAGGTACTGGAAGGAATCTATGGCGACTACTACTTCAAAGGGTACCGGAAGGAATCTATGGCGACTACTACTTTAAAGGGTACCAGAAGGACTCTATAGCGACTACTACTTCAAAGGGTACCACAAGGAATCTATGGGGACTACTACTTCACAAGGTACTGGAAGGAATCTATGGCGACTACTACTTCAAAGGGTACCAGAAGGAATCTATGGAGACTACTACTTCAAAGGGTACCAGAAGGAATCTATGGCGACTACTACTTCACAAGGTACTGGAAGGAATCTATGGCGACTACTACTTCAAAGGTTACCAGAAGGAATCTATGGTGACTACTACTTCAAAGGGTACTAGAAGGAATCTATGGTGAATACTACTTCAAAGGGTACCAGAAGGAATCTATGGCGAATACTACTTCACAAGGTATTGGAAGGAATCTATGGTGGCTACTACTTCAAAGGGTACTAGAAGGAATCTATGGCGACTATTACTTCAAAGGGTACCAGAAGGAATCTATAGCGAATACTACTTCACAAGGTACTTGAAGGAATCTATGGTGACTATTACTTTAAAGGGTACCAGAAGAAATCTATGTCAACTACTACTTCGAAGGGTACCAGAAGGAATCTGCACTTGATTTCGTCTGAATGATGCACTGGAAGATATCTACGCCTCACTTTATCTAGAAGAGATATTTTTCAAAATGACTTTCTGGGGAAAGTCTTTGAGGGAAATACTTGTCAGAATTTAGTTTCTGAAGAAATTTGTATGGTCATGTAGATAGTTGATGATATTCGTCTGTTTATAGACTTTACCTGAAAATATAAAGGGTTAGGTGTGTGCAACGTCATGATGTATGAAATGCATTGTGTAATGACGTTCTCAAAATAAATGAGACTGTGTTATATGCGTTTCGTATGCATATGCTATGATATTGGTAAATAATGGTGAATGTGAACTGTTATTAAAGTGCATTCACAAATTTGAGCAGCATCTTAGTCTGGGGAAAATAAATCCCTGATTGTTGTCGGGGATAAAGAGTATGCATATCTTAGATCTTCTGGGGATTGTTTCCGCTGGGGACTCTTGCTTTCTTGTTTGAGGAAACTCCATTGGGGAACATTGATTTCTTGCTTTTTTCTTGAGGAAACTCTGTTGGAGAGTGTTAATTCCTGCTTGGGGAGAAGAGTTTAAGAATGTTGGTTGCTCATTGCTCTATTGGGGAGTTTATACTCTTACTGGGGATAAAATAGATGAATATTCCTTTCGACTCGCCTGAGGAGGATAAAGTTGACTGACATCTAGTCCAGTTTCAGGTTCCATAGCAACTCCCTGGGGATAGTGACGACTTCACTGGGGAGAGGAATTTAGCCGGTTATTTCTGGTAGAAGCACACTCAAGATGGGTAGTTTCAGAATAAATCTATGCCTTGATTGTATCTAAGGATGTATTGAATGGGTATCAGAAGGATATATATATCTGGACTCTATCTGAACCGTGTCTGGAAGATGCACTGAATGAGTATCAGAATGACATCCATATCCTGATTGTATCTGAATTGTATCTGGAAGATGTACTGAATGAGTATCAGAATGACATATATATATATATATTTGGATCGTATCTGAACTGTATATGAACCGTATCTGAAAGATGCACTGAATGGGCATCAGAATGACATCCATATTTGGATCGTATCTAAACTGTATCTGGAAGATGTGCTGAACAAGTATCAGAATGACATCCATATCTGGGTCATATCTGAACTGTATCTAGAATGAGTGTCAAAATGAATCTATATTTAGATTGTATCTTAATTGTATTGAGAAATGGATCTGGAATGAGTGTCAGGATGAATCTATATTTAGACTGTAACTGAATTGTATCTAGAAGTGGATCAAGAATGAGTGTCAGAATGAATCTATATTTAGATTGTATTTGAACTGTATCTAGACGATGATCTGGAATTAGTGTTAGAATGAATCTATATTTAGATTGTATCTGAACTGTATCTAGAAATGGATCTGGAATGAGTGTCAGAATGAATCTATATTTAGACTATCTAAATTGTATCTAGACGATGATCTTGAATGAGTGTCAGAATGAATCTATATTCAAATTGTATATGAACTGTATCTAGAAGTGGATCTAGAATGAGTGTCAAAGTGAATCTATATCTAGAATATATCTAAACTATATCTAGAAGAGAATCTATTTGGGGAAATAAACCATGTTGATGGAGAAATACTCTTGTTGAGGAAAATGAACTCTGTTAGAGAGAAGCAATCTGCAGGGGTTTTTACAACTTTGAAAACTCAACTGGGGAGAAGAATTCCCATAAACTTTAACGATCGAGATTCTGTAGATAGGTAATATTACTGGGAAGAAGTCTACACTCCTTTATCTTCCAGAGTAATCTGCTAGGGAAATTGCAGGGAATGTATGAACTTGTGAAGATCACCCTGTAGGGATAATCTCATGGAAGTGGCTTTGTAGGGATCCATGGAGACTTGAACATGCCTCTACTTCTAGATCCCTTGGTGAATTATGATCAAGGCGACAAATCTTCTACTTATAGACAGGTGACGAGGTGACGAGGCATAGTCGTACACTTTAATCCCTAACTTTTGCCTAGACTGTCCTTTTAGATTTTCAGACCACCGGAATACCCTTTTTTTCCCAAGACGCCTTTTCATGTTTTTAGACTTTCCAGATGTATAGTTTTATTTATATATCTCTAATTTTTCCCGAACTCTTTTGGTTCGTCAGGATGCCCTTATTTTTGCCTAGGCCAGTCAACCTAGCGGCTTTTTTTTCATGCGTAGTATTTTCCGACTATGTCCATGTTCACTAGGTGCGGAGAATCGTCAATGTCCATAGCAGTACGTGTTGTAGCACTGCAAGAAAAATGTTTGCTCGATCGTACGTGATCCTTTGCTGGAATTCATGTCCAATTCCCCAAGTGATTCAGATGGAGGCATGCTCCTGGCTATTCGGCACTTTTGAGAGATTCCTTGAATCTTGACTCGACTTCCCCCAGATCATTTAGACACCATGTCATTCCCTTTGATTATGAAAGGCCTGTTACTGGAAATATCTTTCCATCTGAGGTGATTCTGTTCATTGAGAGGATTTCCGTTCATTGAATATCTGTCGTGCGAATTTCTCTATTGTTGAACAATTAGTCATATGCAAACAATGGAATTTAAAAATGCAAAGCTTGTGTGTGTCTTGAAGTTTTGAAAATGCATTTTTAGTAAGCAAACATAATTTTGCAAGAATATGAATTCAACTCAGGATTTATTGTAAACCTTACAAGAGTCAGGATACCTTTTGTAACAATATGCTTTCGAACTAACCCATGCTTCAGCTAGGACTTTTAAAGGTTGTAACGTGGCATGATTCACGGTTTAAGAGACAAAGGATAAAGGCTCAAACTTTATTTGTACCCAACCCGTTCTTCGTGATATTCTTCAGTCCTAGACTCAGTTAATTGTGCGTTTAGATCCCAATTGAGTCTGGAATCTTTGCCCTGATATTCTAGTGATGGTTCGGATACCAAAAGTTTATTTGAGAAGGCATTTTTTTTGTAACATTTTTTCTTTTGTTGAGGATTTGTAGCGACCTCTTATTTTTTATTATCCCTATCTTTTTCCTAAACTGTTTCTTTTGTGATTATAGTCAGCGGGATGCCCCAGTTTTTTCCTTAAGTCTCCTTCATAGGTTTTGACTTAGAGGGCTTTTCTTTTAAGAGATAATGACTGCCTATTTTAATTATTACGTGGAACCATCACCGGCTTTTGATTCGGGAGGATATCTTTGATATCACCTATTGTGTACGAAGTGAATGCTTGTGCATTTGAATTAACTAAGAAACTATCCTGCCCCAGGTTATGATTAAAGGTTTCAATTTGTGAAAAAGAAAACTCCTACTTCTTAGGCTCAAAGGGGTTGACTAGGTATTATCTTCCTTATAATTCCACTGTTTAGGGTTTAAAAAAAATCCTATACATCGTCAGCCAGGTCTGTTCAAAAGCATATTGTATGAGATTATGGTATCTTTTTTGTCATACTCCCTCTAAAGGCTTATAGCTTTTAATTGAGAGTTGAATATCATAAAAAGGAAGTAAAAGCATAGTTTCAGTATAGTGAAAACGAATGGATTAATTCAAGACAAACATATTCAATGCATTAATGGAATAGCAAAGTTTGGCATAAAATAAGTGTTCTAACAATCAAAAGAAAACTACAATTTGAAAATTCTAATGAACAAAAAGCCTTTTCGTCTGAACTTGTCACTTCAGATGGTGTGTGTAATACGGTGGCAGAACCGACTGTTGTACTGGTTTTGCGTTTGTATTCACAAATGTTGCGTAAGCAAGAGTCGCAACTGACTTTTCTTTTATCCAACAAAGGAAAGGGTGAAAAGAACAGAAAAAGACCTTTCGATATTTTTTCTGAGTAAGGGGGGTAGATTATGGAAAGGGAAGGTGTTAGCACCCTTTCCATCCGTAGTTTTCTACGGGCTCTTAGATTCTTAGCTCATTTGAAAAATACCTTGTTCTTTGTGTGTTTTTTGAACTGTATTTTGAAATTGCCTTAGTGTGGCGATTCACTTTATGATAATTCTTGTATCAATCCTCAAGAATGTTGATAAAGTGAATGTTTTTGAAAGTTGTTTTTTGAAATGTTTTTGTGTAGGTGTAAAAATTAGTTTTGAGCAAGAATTTAACAGTTATCTACTTGGAATCGAAAAGGTCATTCTTTTCCTCCTATCCTTTAGACAGTGGTATCCTACTATTAGTGAGTAGGTAGCCCTATTGTTGGATGTATGAGGGACATTCGAAGGGACGTACAGTCAGAAAGGCAACATGTGGAGACGCTTTAGCAATTTTGTTTAGGGACTAGATCATTTACCGAAAGTCAACTGTAAGATCATCGAGGGGCTATGATCTTTTTGATTTACGGGTATTTTCTAAAGCGTCCCCGTTTCGAGGGACATGACTGTTTTTTTGAAAGAAAACCAAAGTGGACGTATCCTAGAGGTGTACATGTGCAATGTGTGCTTGTTTCAGTTATTTGTCTTTGAATTTAGGTTTGCTAACGTTTTACTTTTAGTCTTTCCATACAAGCCTAATTACTAATAGTTAATATTTTGCAGAAATTTAAAGTGCGGGAATCGTAAATCCTACGCTATTACAATGCTTCAGGGAGGGGGTATTTACATGTTCAAATGGGGGGAAAATAAAGAAAGTGATAAATTCCTATTTTAATCTATTACATCCCATCAGCAGATACAAAAATATGAAAAAGCAAAATAGAAAGGAAATGTTGAACGCGCGCGAATTGAGAAAAATACGTCTAAAACCCTAAAAATTTCTAAGTAAACGAGAAAATCTTTTTGGTTGTTTTTGTTTATTTTTTATTAAGAAAAATAATTAAACTAAATCTAAGTTTAATTAATAAAATAAATATTAAATGAAATTAACCAAATTCTAATATTTTTGTGTTTTTATTAAGAAAATATTTGAATTGAATAAACCTAAGTCTGGTTGATTTTAAATTGATAAAATGAAGTTAAAATAATTAATAAATTAAATTAATAAAAATTAAATTAATTGAAAAGAAAACCTAAGTCTATGATTTTTTTGTGGTTTTTGATTTTATGTTATTATTAAAAAAGAAGTGATTTTTGAAATTAATAAATAAATAAACAATAAAATAAATGAAGAAATAAAAATGGGCCTGATTGGGAAGCAAATAAGGGGGTGAGGATTGAAAATTGCTAAGGCCCAATAAGAGAGGGAGCCCAGTGGTTGCGTATGATTCCATGGTGTTGCTCCTTTGGAGGTCTATCATGAGCGCCTGATTCTCGGACATTGGATCTGATGTCGTGATGCTTGGATGATGGTGATTTGAGGACACAAGGTGTACGCGTGGTAACTAGAAGTATGGGATCTGGAAAGTACGTATTAGAAAAATAAAATTGTTGGACCTGGGACTCGAACCCAGGTCATTTCCCTTTACACACATACGCCTTGCCATCTAAGCTGCCTTTTAATTTGTGTATCCTAATCAATGCATAATAATATATTTGAAAAAATGACTCAAAATATATTAAAAAATAATATGCGCGTGCTGATGGGCCCCTTTACATTTGAATGGGCCAATCAGGACATGCTGCTTTGCCATGCCAGCTCCTGCCTGAGTCAAACAACCGGAGGGACGCCAGAGTCAAACTCCGGTCGTCTTCTCCTGTACATCAAAATATGGATCTTGCGAATTGGTTAGTTTTAAGATTGAATCAAAACCCTATTCCACTTAAAATTTCGCCCTGATCACGAATCTGGCCTTAGATTGGCCAGGAAACTCCTGCATCTTGAGTTATGAACAAAAAACCCTAGCACGATTTGAAAATGGTACATCATGATTGATGTGTCATGAACTTCATGCTAGGCCCTTAACATGTTCTAATGATGCCTAGAAACTTATACATACATGTCAAAGAATTCAAAAACACGCAAAAATAAGGATTTGAATTTTAGAAATTTACCAAAACGGTGATGATTGAAAGTGATAGTTCTGGCGTGTGTTGGCTTGAATGAGGGTTGGGAGTGAATCCTGGGATCTTCAGGAAGAGGATGGCGCGCTTGGTTTGGATGGATGGTGGCTGGAAATTCAATTTTGAATTTCACAAGTTTGAGAATTGTTTGCAATTTTTGTGTGGTCTCTAGGTTGTATCTCTGCGTGAGTTTGGCTTGCACATGTGATGTATTTATAGAGGAGAGGAGGTGTTGTACCCCAAAATCTGCCCTCCATTTTTTCATGCAAGATGATATCCTAGGGTTTCTCGTACACTCAATTGACTCAAAGGTCGATCAGATAGAATCTCTTCCTAGGCGGCAAATCAATAATTAGGGTTTGGTATTTCTCAGAGATAATTGAGTTTTCAAAATTTCAAATGTTCTTAAACACAATATGTTGAAGTTTGTTAATTCTACGAGACTGGCGAATGTTCTTAAAACATGTTTGATATACAATGAAGTCCCGTTTGAATCAAGTATGACATGCGAACTCATTTTGATTACCAGTTAGCCATTAGACAAGGGTTGAAGATTAAGACTTTTTGACCATAAGTCTTTGGATTCAAGTTAATCAAGTGGAATTAAACTCTTAAACATTTATTTTATTTTAGAAGTTTTATTGGAGTACAAAGTGTTTGTTTTGTTTGATCATTTTTGGTGATTGCTTAAAATACAAGTTACCCAAAATAAGGTGTTTTACTCAAAGCATTCAAATAAGAATTTCAAA
This sequence comes from Vicia faba, assembly GCA_948472305.1. Lineage (NCBI taxonomy): Eukaryota > Viridiplantae > Streptophyta > Magnoliopsida > Fabales > Fabaceae > Vicia > Vicia faba. Next base: position 1,265,713,830 of record OX451736.1, on the reverse strand, counting down.
GTTCAAATTTGAGATTGGTACAATAATCTCATTTCACCAAATTTATTCAAAGGACACTGTGTTCATTACATTGCAAGTAAGTTGAAATTACAAATTTTGTCTTGTCTACAAAAGAAATAAGTTACAAAGATTTGTTTCATTTACAAAAAGGAGAAATTTTGTTTCTTCAAAGTCTTCATTTGCTTCATCTTCAAGCAACCCATCCAATTTTTGCTTGCTGCCCACGCCTCATGTTCATGAAACAAAGAAGAAAAGAAGATTAGCAAGCTTTTCAAATAGAAAATGATATAAGAAATCCATCATTAGGATTTAGGTTTAGGAATCATATACTAAAGTGGAAGGTGCATAGCAAGCAGCGAACAAACTGCAGCAAGCAGCAAACAAGCAATACTGCAAACTGCCAAAACAAAACATGCAACAAATGTAGCAAACAGGGCAAGCTGCAGCACCAAACAAGCTGCATAGCAGGCAACAAACAACAGCAGGGCAAGCTGCAGTAAGCAGCAAACAAACTGCATAGCAGGGCAGGCTGCAACAAGCTGCCAGAACAAAACCTATGCAAAATCTAAAGGGGAACAAAGTATCAAGAGTTCAGAAAAAGGAGGTTTTATGTTCTAAGGCCTAAAACAATATCAATTTTTATCATGGGCCAATTATCATTGCAAATCACAAGACAAAACTTGGTTCACAATAAACAAATTCAAAAAAATTCCAACCATATTTTCATCCCATTAGCAAAAGATTTAAATCAAGAAATTTAAGCCCAATAAAGGCCTCAAAACAGTGTCCAATCATTGGCCTAAAGATATGATTGCAAATCACAATGTTGGGTTCACAAACAAGAGAAAACAGATTGATACAAGCCTCACAAGTTAGAACTATATCATTGGCTAGGAGTAGGACTTTTGCAAATCACAAAGACAAAATTTGATTCACAAATAAAAGAGAAAAGTCCAAACCAGAAATTTAAACTCAGCACCCATTTTCCATGCAACAAGAAACCTTACAAATCAAATTATAAAAGCCTCATATCTTGTTTGAACTCAAAATTTGTAAAGTCATGTCATAGGCCTAGGGTACTTTACAACAAATCTCAAAATAATGTTTGGTTTGGTTCATAGTAAAGAGAAAAAGAATTTAGAAAAAATGTTCATCACAGTACAAGAGCTGTCAAACTCAACTGTAAAAGTATCACAATTTTATCAAAGCCATAAGCCACAAATTCAAAAAACCAGAGAAGTACAAAATCCAAGCAAGTACGGCCTTGCTTCAAGAACAAGTCAGCATAGCAAAAGTACAACAATATTGATGTATCAGAAATTTAAGTGACAAGTCCCAAACTAAAGCCCCATCAAGTCAGTATCAGAAAAAAAGTGAACAAAGATCACAATATAAAACCGGCAACAACACAGAAGAAAGCAAGAGATTCTTTTTCACCACAAAAAATATACACAAACAGAAACACAAATCGCAGCAAGCCAACAAAACCCTCTTTTCAAAACATCCGTTCATACCAAATATACACAAACAGAAATACAAATCGCATGCAAACAACAACAGCACCCTAAAACAGTTTTTATCATAATTTTCCAGAAAACCAAACCCTTCAGAAATAACAAGGAGAAAGAGAGAGTAAATATCTCACCGAGGTAAAATTATTTCAGCCGAATCCAACCCTAGGGTTTCGTTTTCCCCCTTTTAGATTTACGCGTAACCAGACAACATCTGCAAAATCCAGTCATGAATTAATAAATAGGAGGTAGAGAAAAATTAGAAAAGAGAAAAAAAATCAAGTTTGGAAAATCGCCGCCGCCGTCACCGTCGTGAGGCGATTTCCAGCGCGGCCGTTTTCTTCGTCTCCGACGAAGGAAGCTTTAGAGGGCAAGAGAGAAAGTAAAACGAGAGAGAGAGAGTGTTCCTAGTAAAAATGACAAAACCCTTTGTCATTTTGTTTTGTTCTTTTTTATTTTTTACATTTTTTTCTTTTGGGCTTTAACCAAAAATGAACATCCAGCCCAATGCCTTCACTCCTACACCCCCCTGCTTACTGCCTACCACGCAGGCCCAAGTCTTTTTTTTGCTGTGTACACAAAAAAAATGCCATTGGGCCAGGCTCTAACCCAAAGAACTGTTTTCTACAAAAACACCCCAAATCAAAATTATACCTCCTGACTTATTTCTTTTATTTTATTTTATTTTCTTTTTATATTATTTTTATTATTATTATTTCTATTAACAAAATCCCAAAAATATTTTATTTTAATATTTCTACTTTAATATACTTGTTTCATTTTTCTTTCAATAACAAAAAGGCCAAAAATATCTTTTTATACAAACTTAATTTTTAATTAGATTAGGGTTTAATTTATTGTAGAACTTAGGTATTCTTTTAATTATTTTTTATGCTATTTTAGTTAATATTAAAATCTTTTCGTAAGAACACTAAAAAATATTTTTCTAAATTAAGTTAATTTATTTATCTTCTTTTTTAAAATCATTTTCTTTTTAGTTTATTAGGTTAAGATAAAAACCTTTTCTTAACAAAACAAATAATTCATTTCTTTTTTTCATTCAATATCTTCTACATTATTTCTTTACAATCTTGTATATTATTTACTTCAATTTTTGTACATTATATCATTACTTATGCATTATATTCATTCATATTTTTGTACATTATTTATTCAAAATTCAATATGGTTGTAATAGATAATTAGATTTTAATTTCTTGCAATCCCCATTTGTAATTTGTACACACCTTTCCACAAATATTGTAATAGCGTAGTAACTTTAAATTCCCCAATTTATCGCTTTATACAATTGCTAGTAATTAGGGTTTGTATGAAAAGACTAAAAAACAAATCAATTAGAAAACTCTAATTCAAGACAAAATCAAGCATGAAAATAATACATTTGCACACAAGCACCTCTAGGGTAAAGCCACTTGGTTGCCTATACAAAAATGGCCATATTACATATGTGAGGTATCTTAGCAAAAATAAGCAAATACAAGATCATAGTCCTTCGATGACACTATCTAAGTTGTCTTTAAAATGATCTTAGTCCCTAAAAAAGAATGCTAAGACACCTTTCAATATTGCTAATCATGGTTATATGATGACCCAAGCCCGTCCCGTTTACACCCAAAGATATGGTTATTTACCAAATCAATGGTAAGATAACAATATCAAAGGAAATAGGAAATGAACATGAAAGACTTTTGAGTATGTAGAATGCTCCTAATTACTTGCCCAATTTCAAACAAACATCCTTGCTATTTTCAAAACAAACACCTTCACTTTCAAAACATCTTACAAACATGAAAACATTTTCAAAAGATCAACACTTTGTATACATTCTTACGAACGAGAATCATTACAAAGTTTGCCTAAACAATGGCCTCTTTAAAAAATACTTTCAAAAACCCACACAAAGCATAATTTCAAACAAAAGCAAGTGATCTAGCAAGTAACTAAGAGTCCATGTAAAACCATGGATGAAAAGGGTGCTAATACCTTCCCTTTTCATAATCTACCCCCCAAACTCAAAAAATAATCTCAAAGGTCTTTCTTGTGCTTTTTCACCATTCCTTTTGGATAAAAGAAAATTCGGTGGCGACTCTTGCTAACCGCAACATTTTCGATCAAGTACAAATCCTTCAAGTCAGTTCTCCCACCGTATCACAGAACTGACGACTCTGCTGAGGAAATTATAAAAGTGGGGTTACCTTAGGGTTAGATCACATTTACTTTATTTCATTGTTTGACTTGCTTGCTTTACATTATGGTTCTTTGTTTAGGTTTGAATCCTCTACCCGGATTTGGGATACCTTATAGGTAAGTAGCAATACGTTATGGAAACTGTGCGGGGTATACCGACATGGTCTAAGCAATAGCTATGTTATTGCGACATATTTGTGGGTACCGGTAGCCTTTGAGTTAATCAAGGAGAATACGGGGCCGCTGAGTGATGTCATAAAGCACTAATGAACTTTTAGAACCTTTACTTGACCAACTTGGCCTTTAGGATGTAGTGAGATGACCGACTTTGGTACAGTCCGAAGTTGGTAGATACTCGATACTACACTCATTGATGTTTGCTTTCTTGGAATATTTCGGTTGCCATTAAAGAGGCTTGTGCTGAAACAATGACCAAGGAAACAAACTAGTGATATTGAGCTCCTTAGAACCCGGTTACTATTACTAAGACATGTTTGAGCCAACTAAACTTCAAGAGGGTACTTACCTATGAGACTCCATGCAAGCCTAAACCTAAGGATTTGTTTGCTTTGTTTGTATATACATACTTGTACATAACATCATGAACATCATACACATACACTAACCCTTTCAAGGATTTTTGGATTCATCTTTGTCCTTGTTTTGTAGGATATGGATTCTCTTCGCAGAAAAACTATTCAAGTCAACCTTGTGAGGATCCCTCTACAACTTAAGGAGCTAGCTTCAAGGATTCCTGAAAACTCTCCATTCACCAAGAGACATGGTCGCCTACTCAACTTGGTCACCTCCAATACAGATGAGGACATGGTGAAGGTGCTCTTTCAGTTATTTGATCCTTTACACCATTGCTTCAAATTTCCCGACTATCAACTTGTGCCTACTTTGGAAGAATTATCCCGACTCTTGAGGATTCCCATTCTTAATCAACTACCTTTCAATGGTACGGAAAGAGACCCAAATCCAGAAGAGATTGCTCAAGCTCTGCACTTGCACTCATCTGATATCACAACTCATTGGGAAACAAGGAGTGGTGTCAAGGGCTTCCTAGCAAAGTTCTTGTTTGAGAAAGCCCAAAGCTGTTGGAATTCATTGGATTTGCAAGCCTTTGAGGAAATTGTGGCTCTCCTCATCTATGGGATGGTTTTGTTTCCAAATCCTAACCAACTCATAGATGTGAACGCCGTCAAAATATTCATATCCCGCAACCCGGTGCCTACATTTCTAGGGGATATCCTACACTCTTTTCACACTCGCACAATGAGGAAAAGAGGTGTTCTCATGTGTTTCACTCCTCTCTTAGAAAGAGGGTTTATTTCACATCTTCCCCAATCTATATTAAAGAATGAGCAAGGATCAAGGTGGTCACAAGGGTTGATGACGCTCAAACATTCAGACATCCATTGGTGCTCCTGATCCATATAGAATGTTACTATTATCGACCGTTGTGGGTAATTTCCTAATGTCCCTTTACTTGGCATTAGGGGAGGTATCACCTACAACCCCTGCTTAGCTTTAAGATAGTTTGGTTATGCCCGAAGAGATGGCCCGCACGAGATGATGATTCAAGGTTTGGTATTTGACTACGACAACGACGATCAAGGTCTTCGCCAGAGATTTATCCGAGCTTGGAGGATGTTGAACAAGGTAGATAGCAATACTTTAGGGCATAAAAATTCCATCCCTCTTGAGCCTTACCTTAAATTGGTACGAACTCGTGCTCAGAGTCTTATGATGCCTTATCCTTCCATTCTCCCGGTAATCATTGAGCCTGTCATGGAAGGAGATATTCCATACACTATCCTACATCCTAACACGCCCACCTCTCTTGAAGACTTACAAAGAGATTAGATACAACTCAAGGGGGAGCGAGATACTTTTGAAGCCCAATTCTACGCAAGCGAGAAGAAGGTTTTGGAACTCACTAGGCTACTTCATGAGGAGCAGACTCTGAATGCCTACATTGCACCAAAGAGGATTCGTACTACCTTTCTACCTTAGAGTTTCTTGTATTTGTTTTGCCCAAGAAGGCATTGATGTACTCAAAACTTTAAATTATTAATATAACGTGTGTTTCCTTTTTGTCTAAAACAAATTTGAATTTTAAAATCCTTGAAATCATTGCATACACATTTATCATTCATCATAACATAAACAAGTTTCTTGCAATAAGTCTCATCATCTCTCTACTGTTTATTTCAGTAAGATGTATCTCGAGCAAACGGTGAAGGACCTCCAAGCTCAGAATACACAGTTTCAACAATTGTTCTTAACTCTGGCCAAAGGAAAAGAAGAGTTGAAGAACTTGCTGGTTGAGGAGAAGAAAAAGAAGACGAAGAAGATAATTGGAATTCTGAACATGGAAAGAAGATTCCATGGGCAGACAAGAAGGGCCTTAGACTTTGCAACGACATCCGGTGAGAAAGACAACCAAGATGGGAAGGGGAAGGAAAAAGTTGTTCAGTCTGATTCAGAAGAGGAACAGGAAGAAGAAGACTATTCTGAAGAATAATACCCTCCAGTCGGCAACAAGTATAAGCACCTAGAAGAACGGTTGGTTGCAATGGAAATCCAAAAAGTTCCTGGATTGGACTTTGAGGAGTTGGGACTGGTATCAGGAATTGTCATTCCTCCAAAATTCAAAGCACCTGTGTTCGCCAAATATGACGGAGTCTCATGCCCAAAAATGCATCCCCGATCCTATGTAAGGAAGATCCAGCCCCATACCGCTGGCAAAGATTTATGGGTACACTTCTTCCAAGACAGTCTGTCTGGAACTCAACTTGATTGGTTTTATCAATTAGAAAGAGCCAATGTTCATAACTGGGAAGATCTTGTTGTAGCCTTTTACAAACAATACCAATACAATGCTGATCTTGCGCCTACCCGTACTCAACTCCAGAGTATGGCCATGGCTTCAAATGAAGGCTTCAAGGACTATGCGCAAAAATGGAGAGATTTGTCCGGAAGAGTTCAACCTCCTCTATCTGAAAGAGAATTAGTAGACTTTTTTTGGGCACCTTGTCTGATCCCTTCTTCAATCACTTAATTGGGAGTTCATCGGCAGGTTTTACCGAACTAATATTGACCGGAGAAAGGGTATAAGCCAGAATAAAAAGTGGAAAGATTCAAAAAGATGCATCCTCTGTTGCTGTAAGGAAACCACTCATCGGAAAGAAGGAAGTGGTTGTTATTTATCCTCAGAGAAATCAAGATAGGGCCGAACGCCGTCCAATGGTGGGGGCTGTTATAACTCCTAAACCTGTGCCCGATCAACAAAGAAATAACCAACCAAGGATGGAAAGACCAGTCAAACAATTCACTAGAATTAACATGACCTTATCTCAAGTATTGCCACACTTGCTAAGATCCAACCTAGTGAATTTGAAAGAAGCTCCAAAGAACCCTAACACAGCATCTCCTCACTATCATCCTAATGCCCGTTACGCATACCATTCTGAGAGTCCCGACCATGACACTAACAACTATTGGGCTTTAAAGAACAAAGTACAAGACCTCCTTGAAGCCAAAGAGATTGAATTCGATGCACCAGAAAAGCCCAATGTCATTTCTGCTCCTATGCCCAAACACGGCCATAATGCTAACCCCATTGAAGAGGATATATTTGTTACTTCAATTGATGAACTTATGACCCCACTTCTGACTATCAAAAAGAGCTTATTAAATGCCAGTGTTTTCCCGGGATGTGATGAAAGATGTCATTTCTGTTTGTCCTCATCAACCAGTTGTCCTTTGTTGAAAGCAAGCGTTCAGTGCCTAATAGATAACAAGGAAATTTTGTTCAAAAAGACTTTTGTTCCACCTGTTTCTTATAATGATGTTTCCATCGTGACCATTTCCGACAATTCTTCCAGGGTCTCCACCAAAAGACCCGTTAGAATTACATCAGTTTCAAAAGTAGCTCCTTTGATAATTACAGTGCTTGGACCAGTCCCGTATTTGTCAGACAAAACCGTACCATGGAATTATGGAGGGAATGTCTACTACCACGGTATCAAGCAAGATTGGCCAGCTGCCGAAGATTCAAGTTCCGAGAAAGATAACTCCGATATCAGTAACATTGCCGGTACTAGCAAGATTACCAGAAGCGGAAGGATATTCTCTCCAGAAATTGCTCCCTCAAAAGCAGTTTCTGGACCCGTAATCATTCTTGTTGTTGTTGCTCCTCCGAAGGCTATTCCCAGTCCCACAATCATCTCCACCAATGCTCCAATTGAAAAAGCTGTTACAATCCCTGATATCACTCCTACTGACATTCCTGCTGCCGAGTCAACCGATACTCGAGGTAAAAGTATTTTGATTGAACCTGTCCGGACAAAGGCGCAATCATTGGCTATCCCTTAGACCTCCCGGAAAGAGATGGAGGAAATTCTAAAGATCATAAAAAGAAGCGACTATGATGTAGTTGAACAACTGGGGAAAACTCCATCCAAAATTTCCATGCTGGCTTTACTACTATGTTCCGAGGCGCATGCAAAGGCCTTGGTAAAATTCCTGAAGACTGCTCATGTACCCCAAGAAACATCTGCCGACCAGTTCCAAGTCTGCGTAGCCAGCTTGACTGCAGATAATGGCTTAGGTTTTTCAGATGCTGATTTAACGCCAAGAGGAAGGAAGCGTAATGAGGCATTTCATTTCTCAGTTTAATTTAGGGGCACAACCTTGGCTCATGTTTTGGTGGACACTGGCTCATCTCTGAATGTATTGCCTAAAAAAGCTCTTGATAGGTTTGACTGTGAGGGATTGACATTAAAGCCAAGAAACATAGTAGTGAGGGCTTTTGATGGCTTGAAAAGGATAGTACATGGGGAAGTAGATATCCCCATAAATGTTGGAACCCAAACATTTGATTCAGCTTTTTATGTAATGGATATTCGCCCTTAATACTCCTGCTTGCTAGGCCGACCATGGATTCACAATGCTGGTGTTGTTACTTCTACATTGCACCAAATGCTGAAGTATCTGATTCAAGGAAAGATTATCATCGTTCATGGAGAAGAAGAGTATATGATCAGCCATCTCAATTCCTTCAGATATCTGGAATTAGATGGTGAATTTATTGAAACTCCATTTCAGCATTTTGAAGAGGTCCTATAAGATGTGGCAGTGACCAAGGTTGTGTCTCAAGTTCCCAAGATCACAAGGCCTCCACTAAGGATGTCATCTTTGAAGGATGCAAAGGCAGTGATAGAATAAGGTGGGTGCACTATTTGGGGACAACTCTCAGATATCCCATACAAATCTGACAAATTTGGCCTAGGTTTCACTTCAAGTGCTCAGAAGGCTGTATGTCGCGCTCTTGCTGGAAGACCACCCTTGAAGATCAGCAACCGTGAAGTCAACGCGGTAGAGGATGATGAAAATGGCTGCAACCTGGAGGATTGGATCTTCCCAACTGTCTGTGGAGGGCTCAGCAATTGGGAGGCTAGAGATTTTGTCCCGGTCACTTTTATCCCACAGTAATTTGTCTTTATATTTTGTTGGATCTGTAACATTAAAACAATTCAAACTCTTAAAACCTTGTGTCTTACCCGAGGCACAATGGTCCATTTGTAAGGGTTATTATCTCATTTCCATATGACATCAATGAATCATGGATGTTTTGCATACAAAATTTATGCTCATTGTTTTTCCTTTTTACATTTTCATTTCTTTCAAAGATAGCTATACCCTTACACACACTCACACTCACAATGCAGGTCTACATCCATTCAGGATCCCATGGATAACGGTTCTGCTATGGCTTTCTGTGACTCTGAAAATCCAATCTACCAAGCCGAAGATGAAAGTGAGGAAGATTGTGAAGTACCAGGGGAACTTTCCAGATTGCTACTACAAGAAGAGAGGGCCATTCAGCCCCACGAAGAGCCAGTGGATACAATCAACCTAGGTACCGAAGAAGACAGAAGAGAGGTCAAGGTGGGTGCCAATCTGGAACCGAGTGTCAAAGAGCGTCTGATTCAATTGCTACACGAGTACGTTGAGGTCTTTTCCTGGTCGTATGAAGACATGCTAGGACTTGATGCAGATATTGTGGTACATCGCCTGCCTACAAAAGAGAATTATCCACCAATAAAACAAAAGGTCCGTCGAATGCGAACAGATATGTCAGAGAAGATTAAAGCAGAAGTCATGAAACAATTTAATGTTGGATTCTTGGTGGTAACCTCCTATCCGCAATAGGTTGCCAATGTTGTTCCCGTGCCCAAGAAAGACGGCAAGGTACGAATGTGTGTGAACTACAGAGATTTGAATAGGGCAAGCCCTAAGGATGATTTCCCACTTCCCCACATTGACATCCTAGTTGACAATACGGCACAGCATAAAGTGTTTTCTTTCATGGACGGTTTCTCAGGTTACAACCAAATCAAAATGGCGCCTGAGAACATGGAGAAAACAAAATTTGTCACACAGTGGGGCACATTCTGCTACAAGGTGATGCCATTCGGGCTGAAGAATGCTAGGGAAACCTATCAGCATGCAATGGTAGCTCTATTTCACGACATGATACATCACGAATTAGAGGTCTATATGGATGACATGATAGCTAGATCTCAAACAGAAGAAGAGAACCTCGACCATCTACAAAAAATATTTGAGAGACTAAAGAAGTACAAGCTGAGGTTGAACCCCAATAAGTGCATGTTTGGAGTAAGGTCTGGTAAACTCCTAGGTTTTGTCGTCAGCAATAAAGGTATTGAAGTAGATCCTGCCAAAGTAAAAGTGATACAAGAGTTGCCTGCTCCTCGTACTGAGAAGGAAGTCAGAGGATTCTTGGGACGTTTGAACTACATTGCCAGATTCATTTCTCACCTGACAGCTACTTGTGAACCAATCTTCAAGTTATTGAAGAAAGATCAAGTAGTCAAATGGAATGATGAGTGCCAAACTGCTTTTGACAAGATCAAAGAGTATCTGCAAGAGCCTCCTGTGTTGATGCCACCAGTTGAGGGAAGACCATTGATCATATATCTGACTGTTTTGGAAAATTCAATGGGGGGTGTATTGGGGCAGCATGACGAGTCTGGCCAAAAAGATCACACTATTTATTACCTGAGCAAAAAGTTTACCGACTGTGAAACAAGATATTCACTGCTCGAGAAAACTTGTTGCGCTCTGGCATGGGCTGCTCGTCGGTTAAGACAGTATATGCTGACTCATACTACCTTATTGATATCTAAAATGGATCCAATAAAATACATCTTCGAGAAACCTGCTCTCTCTGGGAGAATAGCGAGATGGAAGATGATCCTGACAGAATATGACATACAGTGTATGACCCAGAAAGCAATAAAGGGCAGTGTACTGGTTGATCACCTTGCTCACCGGGCTGTGGAAGACTACCAGTCCATGAAGTTAGAATTCCCAGATGAAGACATCATGATGGTAAACAACTATGAAGAATTCAGACCATATGACGGACCTGAACAAAGATCTCGATGGACCCTGGTTTTTGATAGGGCATCTAACGCACTCGGCAATGGTATTGGTGTTGTACTCATATCTCCTGAAGGATGTCATACTCCTTTTACAGCAAGACTCTACTTCAATTGTAAAAACAACATGGAAGAATATGAGGCATGCATTTTTGGTCTCAAAGCTGCCATAGATTTGGGGATCAAGTCCTTAAATGTATTCGGAGATTCAGCTTTAGTTATCAGCCAGATCAAAGGTGAATGGGACACCAAACATCCTAACCTTATCCCCTACAAAGAACATGTGGTTACATTGCTCCCATATTTTGAGAAGATTACCTTCGAGCATTTCTCGCGAAAAGAAAATCAGCTAGCAGATGCACTAACCACAATGTCATCCATGTTTAAACTTAAATGGGATAACGAGGCTCCCCAGATCACCATTGAACGAATGGATGAACCAACTTATTGTCACGAGATTAATACTGAAAAAGTAGTGGACCAGCCTTGGTTTCATGAAGTCAAGAGGTATCTCGAGGCTCAAGAATATCCGGAAGGAGCTTCAGTCAATGATAAGAAGTTCTTAAAGAGATTCTCTGCTAAATTGTTCCTTAGTAATGGTATTCTCTACAAACGCAACCATGACTCAGTGTTACTTGGTTGCGTAGATAAGGTTGAAGTTGAAAAGATCATGGCTGATCTACATGAGGGCACTTTTGGCACCCATTCCAGTGGGCATATGATGGAAAAGAAAATCCTACGGGCAGGCTATTACTGGTCTACCATGGAAGCAGACTGCTATTAACACTCTCGAACCTGCCACAAGTGTCAGATTTATGCTGACAAGGTGCACGTACCTCCGGTTCCTCTGAATGTCTTGACGGCTCCTTGGCCCTTTACTATGTGGGGCATCGATATGATTGGAGAAATCAAGCCAACAACCTCTAATGGACACCGCTTCATCTTAGTGGCCATTGACTATTTTACAAAGTGGGTTGAGGAAGCCTCTTTCGCTTCCGTAACCAAGAATGTTGTAGCCCGGTTCATCAAACAGAATCCCATCTGTCATTATGGTATCCCAAAGAGGATCATCACAGACAATGGTATGATTCTAAACAAATCTATGATCACCGCCATGTGCGAGCAATTCAAGATCCAGCATCACAATTCTTCCCCTTACTGGCCAAAGATGAATGGTGATGTCGAAGCCGCAAATAAGAACATTAAAAAGATCATACAGAAAATGACAGTCACATACAAAGACTGGCATGAGATGCTACCATTAGCTCTCCACGGGTATCGTACCATAGCTTGCACATCAACCGGGGAAACACCCTACTCTCTGGTATATGGCATGGAGGTTGTCTTGCCTATTGAGGTCCAGATCCCCTCTCTGAGAATTATGAAGGATGCGGGGATGAATAAAGAAGATTTGATCCAGACTCGACTTGATCAACTAAACTTGATTGATGAGAAAAGGCTTATTGTTGTCTGCCATGGTCAGATGTATTAAAAATGGATGATCAAAGCTTTCAACAAAAAGGTCAGACGACAAGTGTATCAAGTTGGAGATCTGGTGATTAAACGTATCATACTACCGCAAGGTGATCCCAGGGGAAAATGGACTCCTACATACGAAGGACCATTTGTAATCAAAAACATATTCTCTGGTGGAGCAATGATCTTAACCACCATGGATGGCGATGACCTACCACACCCTACGAACGCAGACATAGTCAAAAGATACTACGCATAAGAGACCCGCAAGGTTGACACACCTAGGAAAAACAAGGGCATCCCGGCGAACCAAAAAAGGTTCGGGCAAAAATTAGGGATAAAAACAAAAAAAATCTGTACACCCGGCAAGTTGAAAACCCGAAAGGGCGACTTGTGCAAAAAAGGGTATCCCGGTGGACTAAAAACCCGAAAGGGCGGTCCAGGAAAAAGTTAGGGAATTAAAGCGTATGACTATGTCCCATTGGATCACCTTACAGACAACTTGCAAACTCGACATTTCTGACCAATTCAATCATCTTCGGAAAAAGCAACAAATAGACAAGATGATCAGAGATACAAAGGCTATAGCAGAATGGGAACCCCATGGGATTATTGCACATAGTTATATTTTCTTTGTATTAAAATTTTCATTCTTTACGCCAGCATTCTCTTACTGGAATGTTTGTCTCATTGTACAAAAATAATTACTCAAAGTCAATACGAAGATATCCCTTTGAAAGTGCAAAAAACTATCTGTTTTTTTCTTTTTGCTTGTGCTTTGTTTACAAAAACGTCCAATGATTCATTGTTGAACTAATGCATTTGAACATAATTACTGTTTACAAATAAACAAAATAAAAGAAAATCGCCGATGGCTTTAAGGGATAGGGAAATCTCTCTAAGTTTATCTCCATAAAATTCCCCACAGTGAGCAGTTTAATCCCCAATAAAACAAAGCTTCCAATTATCAATCCCCAATAGAAGTCATCCAAATTTCTCAGAATTCCCCAACCAGAATTTTTCAAGCAGTACATGGCATTTCCCTTACAACGGAATTTATTTCTCTAAGGGAAATTCATCAGCACTTCAAACTTCACAACATGAAGACTTATAATCCTCAGCAACAGACAGGGATTTATTTTCCCTAATCCAATAGTAGTATAGCAGAATTAGCTCACATGCGCATACATCGCGCCCATATATCATAAACATTGGTTACACAAATGCATTATACCATGTATTTCATACAACATGACTGTGCATTTTAGCTAATATTTTACCCTTTTCAGGATAAGGTTAACAACTACCATTAACAATGTTCAAAGTTTTCAGATACAGTTCAGATACGCTCCAGACACGGATGGCATCCTGGTACTCATTCAGATTCAGCTTTTAGATACAGTTCAGATACGCTCCAGATACGGATGCCATCCTGATACTCATTTAGATTCAACTTTCAGATACAGTTCAGATACGCTCTAGATACGGATGTCATCCTGATACTCATTCAGATTCAGATTTTAGATACAGTTCAGATACGGATGCCATCCTGATACTCATTCAGATTCAGCTTTCAGATACAATTCAGATATGCTCCAGATACGGATGCCATCCTGATACTCATTCAGATTCACCTTTCAGATACAGTTCAAATACGCTCTAGATACGGATGCCATCCTGATACTCATTCAAATTCAGCTTTTAGATACAGTTCAGATATGCTCCAGATACGGATGCCATCCTGATACTCATTCAGATTCAACTTTTAGATATAGTTCAGATACGCTTCAGATACAGATGCCAACCTGATACTCATTCAGATTCAGCTTTTAGATACATTTCAGATACGCTCCAGATACGGATGCCATCCTGATACTCATTCCGATTCAGCTTTCAGATACAGTTTAGATAAGCTCCAGATACAGATGCCATCCTGATACTCATTCAGATTCAGCTTTCAGATATAGTTCAGATACGCTCCAGATACGGATGCCATCCTAATATTCATTCAGATTCAGATTTCAGATACAGTTCAGATACGCTCCAAATATGGATGCCATCTTGATACTCGTTCAGATTTAGCTTTCAGATACAGTTCAGATACGCTCTAGATACGGATGCCATCCTGATACTCATTCAGATTCAGCTTTCAGATACAGTTCAGATATGCTCCAGATACGGATTCCATCCTGATACTCATTCAGATTCAGCTTTTAGATACAGTTCAGATACACTTCAGATATGGATGCCAACCTGATACTCATTTAGATTCATCTTTTAGATACATTTCATATACGCTACTGATACGAATGCCATCCATATACTCATTCTGATTCAGCTTTCAGATATAGTTCATATAAGCTCCAGATACGGATGCCATCCTGATACTCATTCAGATTCAGCTTTCAGATACAGTTCAGATACGCTCCAAATACAGATGTCGTCCTAATACTCATTCAGATTCAGATTTCAGATACAGTTCAGATATGCTCCAGATACGGATGCCATCCTGATACTTATTCAGGTTCAGCTTTGAGATATAGTTCAAATACGCTCCAGATACGGATGCCATCCTGATACTCATTCAGATTCAAATTTCAGATACAATTCAAATACACTCTAGATACGGATTCCATCCTGATACTCATTCAGATTCAACTTTCAGATATAGTCCGGATACGATCCAGATACGGATTTCATTATGACTCTGATTCAGTACATATCTCAGATACGAGTCAGATACAATTTAATTATGAATATTATTCTGTTACTTATTTAAGACCCCTTCATGTTCAGACAAATCTCTCAACGATTATTCTGATTCTTTCCTAGTAGGTCCTTTTTCTATTTCAAGTAAATCGCTCCAAAGGTTTATTCTGATTCGTTCCCAGTTGAAATCAAGGCCAGACTTAGTCCATTTTCTGTCAATAGTCACCCTTGGATGGCATCTACAAGCCCATCCCCGACAGTTATCCCTCAGTTCATCCAATGGCATCTTTAAGCCCATTCCTGATACAATAGATTCAAGGCATTACTTCGTACGCCAGCAAGTGCAAATTTTTGGGCACTCTAGTGTTCAATCATCTTCCACTTTTAAGCTATGAACTACAAGCATACCAATCTCACTTTTCAAGTTTAAGAAGATTGAACAGGGACAACTGTTGTACCCCAAAATTTTCCCTCCATTTTTTGATGCAAGATGATATCCTAGGGTTTCTCATACACTCAATTGGCTCAAAGGTTGATCAGACCTATTCTCTTCCTAGGCAGAAAATCAATAATTAGGGTTTGGTATTTCTTAGAGATAATTGAGTTTTCAAAATTTCAAATGTTCTTAAACACAATTTGCTGAAGTTTGTTAATTCTACGAGACTGACGAATGTTCTTAAAACATGTTTGATAGACAATGAAGTCCCGTTTGAATCAAGTATGACATGCGGACTCATTTTGAATACCAGTTAGCCATTGGACAAGGGTTGAAGATTAAGACTTTTTGACCATAAGTCTTTGGATTCAAGTTAATCAAGTGGAATTAAACTCTTAAACATTTATTTTGTTTTAGAAGTTTGATTGGAGTACAAAGTGTTTGTTTAGTTTGATCATTTTTGGTGATTGCTTGAAATACAAGTTACCCAAAACAAGGTGTTTTACTCAAAGCATTCAAATAAGAATTTCAAAGTTCAAATTTGAGATTGGTACAATAATTTCATTTCACCAAATTTATTCAAAGGACATTGTGTTCATTACATTGCAAGTAAGTTGAAATTACAAATTTTGTCTTGTCTACAAAATAAATAAGTTACAAAGATTTGTTTCATTTACAAAAGGGAGAAATTTTGTTTCTTTAAAGTCTTCATTTGCTTCATCTTCAAACAACCCATCCAATTTTCGCTTGCTGCCCACGCCTCATGTTCATGAAACAAAGAAGAAAAGAAGATTAGCAAGCTTTTCAAATAGAAAATGATATAAGAAATCCATCATTAGGGTTTAGGTTTAGGAATCAGATACTAAATGGGAAGATGCATAGCAAGCAGCAAACAAACTACAGCAAGCAGCAAACAAGCAATACTTCAAACTGCCAAAACAAAATCTGCAACAAATGTAGCAAACAGGGCAAGCTGCAGCAGCAAACAAGCTGCATAGTAGGCAGCAAACAACAACAGGGCAAGCTGCAGTAAGCAGCAAATAAACTGCATAGCAGGGCAGGCTGCAACAAGCTTCCAGAACAAAACCTGTACAAAATCTAAAGGGGAACAAAGTATCAAGAGTTCAAAAAAAGGAGGTTTTATATTCTAAGGCCTCAAACAATATCAATTTTTATCATGGGCCAATTATCATTGCAAATCACAAGACAAAACTTGGTTCACAATAAACAAATTCAAAAAAATTCCAACCATATTTTCAGCCCATTAGCAAAAGATTCAAATCAAAAAATTCAAGCCCAATAAAGGCCTCAAAACAGTGTCCTATCATTGGCCTAAATATATGATGGCAAATTACAAAGCTGGGTTCACAATTAAGAGAAAACGGAATGATACAAGCCTCACAAGTCAGAACTCTATCATTGGCTAGGATTAGGACTTTTGAAAATCACAAAGACAAATTTTGGTTCACAAATAAAAGAGAAAAGTCCAAACCATAAATTTAAACTCAGCACCAATTTTCCACGCAATAAGAAACCTTACAAATCAAATTACAAAAGCCTCATATCTTGTTTGAACTCAAAATTTGTAAAGTCATGTCATAGGCCTAGGGTACTTTACTACAAATCTCGAAATAATGTTTGGTTTGGTTCATAGTAAAGAGAAAAAGAATTTAGAAAAAATGTTCATCACAGTAAAAGAGCTGTCAAACTCAGTTGTAAAAGTATCACAATTTTATCAAAGCCATAAGCCACAAATTAAAAAAAACCAGAGAAGTACAAAAGCCAAGAAAGTACGGCCTTGCTTCAAGAACAAGTCAGCATAGCTAAAGTACAACAATATTGATGTATCAGAAATTTAAGTGACAAGTCCCAAACTGAAGCCCCATCAAGTCAGTATCAGAAAAAGTGAACAAAGATCACAATATAAAACCGACAACAACACAGAAGCAAGCAAGAGATTCTTTTTCACCATAAAAAATATACACAAATAGAAACACAAATCGCAGCAAGCCAACAAAACCCTCTTTTCAAAACATCCGTTCATACCAAATATACACAAACAGAAACACAAATTGCATGCAAACAACAACAGAACCCTAAAACAGTTTTTATCATCATTTTCCAGAAAATCAAACCCTTCATAAATAACAAGGAGAAAGAGAGAGTAAATATCTCACTGAGGTAAAATTATTTCAGCCGAATCCAACCCTAGGGTTTCGTTTTCCCCCTTTTAGTTTTACACGTAACCAGACAACATCTGCAAAATCCAGTCATGGATTAATAAATAGGAGGTAGAGAGAAATCAGAAAAGAGAAAAAAATCAAGTTTAGAACATCGCCTTCGCCGTCAACGCCGTGAGGCAATTTCCGGCACGGCCGGTTTCTTCGTCTCTGACGAAGGAAGCTTTAGAGGGCGAGAGAGAAAGTAAAATGAGAGAGAGAGTGTTCCTAGTAAAAATGACAAAACCCTTTGTCATTTTGTTTTGTTCTTTTTTATTTTTTACATTTTTTTCTTTTGGGCTTTAACCAAAAAAGAACATCCAGCCCAATGCCTTCACTCCTACACCCCATTGCTTACTGCCTACCACGCAGGCCCAAATCTTTTTTTTTTGCTGTGTACACAAAAAAAGAATGCCATTGGGCCAGGCTCTAACCCAAAGAACTGTTTTCTACAAAAACACCCCAAATCAAAATTATATCCCCTGACTTATTTCTTTTCTTTTATTTTATTTTATTTTTATATTATTTTTATTATTATTATTTCTATTAACAAAATCCCAAAAATATTTTATTTTAATATTTCTACTTTAATATACTTGTTTCATTTTTCTTTCAATAACAAAAAGGCCAAAAATATCTTTTTATACAAACTTAATTTTTAATTAGATTAGAGTTTAATTTATTGTAGAACTTAAGTATTCTTTTAATTATTTTTTATGCTATTTTAGTTAATATTAAAATCTTTTCGTAAGAACACCAAAAAATATTTTTCTAAATTAAGTTAATTTATTTCTCTTCTTTTTTAAAATCATTTTATTTTTAGTTTATTAGGTTAAGATAAAAACCTTTTCTTAACAAAACAAATAATTCATTTCTTTTTTTCATTCAATACCTTATACATAATTTCTTTACAATCTTGTATATTATTTACTTCAATTTTTGTATATTATATCATTACTTATGCATTATATTCATTCACATTTTTGTACATTATTTATTGAAAATTCAATATGGTTGTAATAGATAATTAGATTTTAATTTCTTGAAATCCCCATTTGTAATTTGTACACCCCCTCCCACAAATGTTGTAATAGCGTGGTAACTTTAAATTCCACAATTTATCACTTTATATACAATTGCTAGTAATTAGGGTTTGTATGGAAAGACTAAAAAACCAATCAATTAGAAAACCCTAATTCAAGACAAAATTAAGCATGAAAATAATACATTTGCACACAAGCACCCCTAGGGTAAATCCACTTGGTTGCCTATATAAAAATGGCCATATTACACATGTGAGGTATCTTAGCAAAAACAAGTAAATACAAGATCATAGT
The DNA here is from genome assembly GCA_948472305.1 of Vicia faba. Taxonomy (NCBI): domain Eukaryota; kingdom Viridiplantae; phylum Streptophyta; class Magnoliopsida; order Fabales; family Fabaceae; genus Vicia; species Vicia faba. Next base: position 1,265,694,459 of record OX451736.1, on the reverse strand, counting down.
CCCTCGATTACGCTATCTAAGTTGCCTTTCAAATGATCTTAGTCCCTAAAAAAGAATGCTAATACACCTTGCAATATTGCTAATCATGGTTATACGATGACCCACGCCCGTCCCGTTTACATCCAAAGATAGGGTTACTTACCAAATCAATGGTAAGATAACAATATCAAAGGAAATAGGAAATGAACATGAAAGACTTTTGAGTAGGTAGAATGCTCCTAATTACTTGCTCAATTTCAAACAAACATCCTTGCTATTTTCAAAACAAACACCTACACTTTCAAAACATCTTACAAACTTGAAAATATTTTCAAAAGGTCAACACTTTGTATACATTCTTACGAACGAGAATCATTACAAAGTTTGCCTAAACAATGGCCTCTTTACAAAATACTTTCAAAAAACCACACAAAGCATAATTTCAAACAAAAGCAAGTGATCTAGAAAGTAACTAAGAGCCCATGGAAAACCATGGATGAAAAGGATGTTAATACCTTCCCTTTTCATAATCTACCACCCGAACTCAAGAAATAATCTCAAAGGTCTTTCCTGTGCTTTTTCACCTTTCCTTTTGGATAAAAGAAAATTCGGTGGCGACTCTTGCTAACCGCAACATTTGCGATCAAACGCAAAACTGTCAAGTTAGTTCTCCCACCGTATCACAAGAGGGAGCAAGGTTGAATGGAAAGAAATCAAGCATTAAGGTTGTGTTTTAAGGCCATGAATGACATTTTGAATTCTTGCCAAAAATGAGATTTCATGCCTTGTTTGATGCTGAATGAATCTGGACACCCCATGCACGTGTTCATGGGCCTCATGTCAAGATAAAACAATAACCTAAGGGTCAAGGCCCATTGCCAATTATTTTGTACGATTTATTTTATATTTATTTGAAATAAATCAAAATAAATATGATTAAAATAAAGGAAAAATAAAAGTTAAGGTAGAAATTCTTTTAGAGGTCCTTTATAATGTTAGGAGGGTGTTTGAAGTCCAAAAAGTTGGGCCATTGCCTTAACAATCCAAGTTTATTTAATGCATAATTCTTGAAATTTCCCAAATTTTCCCAACTTAGGAAAGCCAAAACTTTCTCAATTTTTATCTCATGATGATGATCTTGAACTTTTTGGAAATCCCAAGATGTCTACCTCAATCCCTCTTTTGATCAATTTTGCATTTGAAGAGTTTATCTTGGTGTAAGTTGCCTTGACAAAAAGTGTCTTATGTTGACTTTCTAAAAATGACATGTAATGTATGAGCTTGTATCTTTCAAATGGTGCATCTCTTGAACTTGAGGACAAAAGAGAAGTTGTAGGGAATTAGATTCTCTTTAAAATGAGCTTTGGTTAGGGAAAACTAGATGAAGTATGTGAAAGTTATGTTTGGTCAAAGTTCAGTTGACTTTTTCTATAGGAACCCTAATTTAGCAATTTTTTACTTTTGATAGATTAGGAGCATTTCTTGAGGAATCATGATCAACCCTTGATAAGATGATGGAATTAACTTCAAAATGTTTATGTTGACCAAAAATCTTGAAGTTTGACTATATATAGGCCACAGTTGGCTTTTGACCTAGTACAGTTGATTTTCCAACACTTGAGCAATTGACTGGGCAAACTTGTAGTGGAAGACATGAAATTTGACATGGACAATCTTGAAGGCATATTAGGAACATGGAAAAAATTTGAGACCTTTGGAGCTTACACATCTTGATGAAAAGTGAAACCCTAGTTAGAGGTTCATTGCTTGGGAGGAGAATTTGTCTGGTCAATTCTTGGTCAACCTTGAGCAATTGAGGACCTTTAGGAGCATGCCTTGAGTAAAATTGGGAGGGAAAATTTTGGGGTACAACAACTTCCCTTGTTCAATCTTCTTAAACTTGAGGATTTAGATTGGCTTGTCCGCCTTTCGTGATCTGAAAGTGGAAGAGGATTGAACACTAGAGTGCTGTGAAATTTGCACTCGTATGAAGTAACACTGTTGGTTGATGTCATCGGTAATGGGCTTATAGATGGCATTTTGAGAAGATGACAGAGATTCGTCGGAGATGGGCTTAAAGATTCCATCCAAAGTAGATGCTGATTTCATAAATTGGCCCTTTGGGGGTTCCTGTTCCTGCTGTCTGAGAAGGACTCCGCTGGGGAATATGGGTTTCTGTTGTTCTCCTGCTTGAGGAAAGCCTTGTGGGGAATATAATCTAGGAACTTCAGTTGTCCAAGGCTCTACTGAGGAGTTATCTCTGGAGAGATGAAACTTTGTTGTTTTCTGGTTGAAATTCAGGCTTCATAGTAACTTTCTAGGGATAATGGAATTAACTGTTATCTGAAAATGTATTAGAAGGAGCCTGTGTAGGGATACTTTAGGATGAGTCCGTGTTCGTCTACATCCAGAGATATATGAGAAGGAGCTTGTATGGGGCTACTTCGGGATGAGTATGTCTTAGATACATCTGGATGACAAGAAGGAACCCGTGTAAGATTGCTTTCGGATGAGTTTGTGTTAGACTGCATCTGGAAAGTTGAGAAGGAATCCGTGTAAGATTACTTCAGGATGAGTCTGTGTTAGACTGCATTTGGATGATGAGAAGGAACCCGTGTAAGATTGCTTCGTCTGGTCGTATAGATAGTTTTCTTGTCTTGTTTCATGTGTTAATCTACAAATCTGTTGTTCGCAGATAGTTGTACTGTCTGGTTTCAGGTATTAATCTGGAACTTGAAAATTGTCGGTCACTGAGATAGTTATCTTGGCTTGTTACAGGTACTAATCTCTGACCTAAGAAAGAAAGATAGTTTTCCTGGCTTGTTACAATTATTAATCCTTAATCTCTTCATGTAGATAGTTTTCCTGGCTTGTTACAGGTATTAATCTACAGTCTGGCATCCATAGATAGTTCTCCTTGCTGGCTTCAGGTATTAATTTGGAACTTGAAAATTTTCGGTCGTTGAGATAGTTGTCCTGGCTAGTTTTAGGTATTAATCTCTGACCTGAGAAAGAAAGATAGTTTTCCTGGCTTGTTACAGGTGTTAATCTTTAATCTCCTTATGTGGATAGTTCTCCTGGCTTGTTACAGGTATTAATCCATAGTCGGTCGTCCACAGATAGTTCTCATGGCTTGTTACAGGTATTAATCTGGAACTTGGCAACATTGGTCACATATATATTTCCCCGTCTGGTTTCAGGCATTAATCATGGCCTGTTGTATTTGTTGGTAAGCCCGTCTTGCTTCGGGAGTTCATGCCACTTGGTCGTATAGATATTTTCCCCATCTGGTTTCGGGAATTAATCTTTGACTTGCTGTATAGGTCGACAATGTTTATCTTTCTGCGAATTCAACCTGGAAAGGTAAAGTCAGTTTCATGCGATGTCATGATGTATGAATTGCATGATGCTCTCAAAATAAATGAGATTTTGATATACACGTTTGTGCTTCATATGCTATGATATTTGTAGAAATGATGTATGAATGCAATGTATGAACGTGTCAGTTGTTCCATTGCTGTATTGTTGAATTAGGGAAGATAAATCCCTGACTGTTGCTTGGGGGAAGAATGTAGGCCTTTAAATTTGTTGAAGTTGAAACGCTGGGAGATGAACTTCTGTTGTTCATAGAAATAAACTCTGTTGGGGAGTCCTGAAAAAGTTTGTGAGCCTTCACTGGGGGATCTTTTGTTGGAGTAGCAATTGGAGATTCTTGCTCCGTTGGGGATAAGAGAACTTGATACAATTCAGTTGCATACTGAGAATTTGGCAGTGACCTTGTAGTAGGATGTCTCTACCTCTGTACCTATTGGAGAAAGTATCTGTTGGGGAAAATATCTGCGAGGATTTTGTGGATGGCTCTTAAATATTGTCCCATTTCTTAAAGTCATTTGTTTTTAGGTGTATATTTGTAAGCAGTAATCACATTCAAATGCATATGTTCAAAAATAATCACTGAACGTTTTGCAAATAAAACATAAAAAATAAAAATAGATGTTTTCCCTTTCAAAGGAATAATAGCTTTGTATTAACTTGAATAAGCATTTTTTTACAAAGAGATGAACATCTTAGTAAGAGAATTTCTTCGTAAGAATGGAAACTATACAAAAATAGTATACAAAGAAAACAACTATGTAAAATAATACCACTGGGTTCCCATTCTGCTATTGTCTTTATGTCTTTGCGCGTCACATCTCTTTCGCTGCTTGTCTGAAGCTGACTGGATTGATTAGTACCACTTGAGCTTGACAGTTGAAGCTGGAGATTGGCTGTAAGGTGATCTGACGGGACATAGTTATACGCTTTAAATCCCTAACTTTTTCCTGGACCGCCCTTTCGGGTTTTCAGTCCATCATAATACCCTTTTTTGCCCAAGCCACCTTTTCAGGTTTTCGGCTTGCCAGGTGTACATATTTTTTATGTATATCCCTAATTTTTGTCCGAACCCTTTTAGTTCGTCGGGATGCCATAATTTTTGCCTAGGCCATTCAACCTAGCGGGTCTTTGTTTATGCGTAGTATCTTTTAACTATGTCGGTGTTTACAGGGTGCGGAAGGTCGTCACCGTCCATAGTGGTTAAGATCATGGTTCCACCAGAAAATATGTTCTTGATCACAAATGTCCCTTCGTATGTGGGAGTCCATTTGCCCCTGGGATCACCTTGTGGCAGGATAATACGCTTGATTACGAGGTCACCAGCCTGATATACCTGACGTCTGACTTTCTTGTTAAAATCTTTGATCATACGTTTTTGGTACATCTGACCATGACAGACAGCCGCGAGCCTCTTTTCGTCAATCAGGTTTAATTGGTCAAGTCGAGTATGAATCCACTCGTCTTTATTCAGCTCTGCATCCTTCATGATCCTCAAGGAAGGGATCTGGACCTCAATGGGCAGGACAACTTCCATACCGTATACCAGAGAGAAAGGAGTTTCCCCTGTTGATGTGTGTATTATGGTGCAGTAACCATGAAGAGAAAATGGTAGCATCTCGTGCCAGTCTTTGTGTGTCACCGTCATTTTCTTGATGTTTTTATTAGCAGCTTCCACATCGCCATTCATCTTCGGCCGGTAGGGAGAAGAGTTGTGATGTTGGATCTTGAATTGTGTGCAGAGCTCGGTGATCATAGTGTTATTGAGATTGGTACCATTATCCGTGATAATTCTTTCTGGAACACCGTACCGACATATAAGGTTATGTTTGATGAATCAGGCCACAACGTTCTTGGTAACAAAAGTAAATGAAGCTTCCTTGACGCACTTCGTAAAGTAATCAATGGACACCAGGATGAAGTGGTGCCCATTAGAGGTTGTAGTTCTGATTTCCCCAATCATATCAATGCCCCACATTGCGAACAGCCAGGGAGCAGTCAAGACATTTAGAGGAACCAGAGGCACATGCACCTTGTCAGCATAGATCTGGAATTTGTGACAAGTTCGTGAATGTTGATAACAATCCGCTCCCATAGTGGACCAGTAGTATCCTTCCTGTAGGATCTTTTTAGTCACCGTGTTCCCACTAGAATGGGTTCTAAAGGTGCCTTCATGTAAATCAGCCATAATCCTCCCTGCTTCGCACTTGTCTACACACCGGAGCAAAGTAGAGTCATGATTGTGCTTGTAGAGGATCATGTTACTGAGGAAGAACTTGGCAGAGAACCTTCTTAGGAACTTCTTATTGTTGACTGAAGCTCCCTCAGGATACTCTTGGGCTTCGAGATACCTTTTGACTTCATGGAACCAAGGCTTGTACAATACTTCTTCAGTACCAATCTCGTGACAGTATGCTGGTTCATCCATCCTTTCAATAGTGATCTGAGGAGCCTTATTATCCCACCTGACTTTGAACATGGATGACATTATTCCTAGCGCGTCCTCTAGTTAATTTTCCTCTCGTGGAAAATTTTCAAAAGTAATTTATTCAAAGTGTGGAATTAGTGTCAACACATACTCTCTATACGAGATAAGATTAGGATGCTTCATGTCCCATTCTCCTTTGATTTGACTGATTACTAAAGTCGAGTCTCCAAATACGCTCAAGAGTTTTATCCTCAAGTCGATAGCACCTTTGAGACCCATGATACATGTTTCATACTCAGCCATATTGTTAGTACAATTGAAACATAATATGGCAGTGAAAGGAGTATAACAGCCTTCGGGAGATATGATCACAACACCGATGCCATTTCCAAGAGCGTTGGAAGCTCCATCAAAAACCATAGTCCATTGGGATCCTTTTTCAGGTCCTTCATCCGGTCCAGGTTCTTCACAATCAGTTACTAACATGATGTTCTCGTCCGGGAACTCAAAATTCATGGACTGGTAGTCATCCACAGCCTGATGAGCCAAATGATCAGCTAATACACTTCCCTTAATTGCTTTTTGGGTTGTATACTGAATGTTGTATTCGATCAGGATCATCTGCCATCTTGCTATTCTTCCGGAGAGAGCGGGCTTCTCAAAGATGTACTTGATAGGATCCATTTTAGATATCAACAAAGTAGTGTGATTCAACATGTATTGTCTTAGTCGGCGAGCAGCCCATGCCAAAGCGTAGCAAGTTTTCTCGAGCAGTGAGTATCTTTTTTCACAGTCGGTAAACTTTTTGCTAAGGTAGTATATTGCATGCTCTTTTCAACCAGACTCGTCATGCTTCCCCAACACACACCCCATTGAATTCTCTAATATTGTTAAGTACATGATCAGAGGTCTTCCTTCAACTGGAGGCATCAAGATTGGAGGCTCTTAAAGACATTCCTTGATTTTGTCGAAGGCATTCTGGCAATCGTCATTCCACTTCACTACTTGATCTTTCTTCAGTAATTTGAAGATTGGCTCACAAGTAGCAGTCAAATGGGAAATGGATCTGGCAATATAATTTAGGCGTCCCAAGAATCCCTTAACTTCCTTCTCAGTGCGAGGAGTTGGAATTTCTTGTATAGATTTGACCTTTGCAGGGTCGACTTCAATGTCTTTGTTGCTGACGACGAAGCCTAAGAGCTTACCAGTTCTTACTCCAAAGGTGCACTTATTCGGGTTTAGCCTCTGTTTGTACTTCTTCAACCTTTCAAATAGATTTTGTATGTGATCAAGGTGCTCCTCTTCGGTCTGAAACCTAGCTATCATATCATCAATGTAGACATCTATCTCGTGATGGATCATATCATGAAACAAAGCTACCATGGCGCACTGATAGGTTTCCTCGACATTCTTTAACCTAAATGGCATATCTTTGTAACAGAAAGTGCCCCACTGTGTGACAAAGGTCGTCTTTTCCATGTACTCAGGTGCCATTTTGATCTGATTATACCCGGAGAAACCATCCATAAAGGAGAATACCTTATGTTGTGCGGTGTTGTCAACCAAAATATCGATATGAGGAAGCGGAAAGTCATCCTTGGGGCTTTCCCTATTCAGGTCTCTGTAATCCACACACATACATACCTTATCGTCCTTCTTAGGTATTGGAACAACATTGGAAACCCATTATAGATAAGAGGTGATAGCTAAAAAACCAGCGATGAACTGTTTCATGACTTCAGCCTTGATCTTTTCTAATATTTCTAGCCGCATGCGACGAACCTTCTGTTTCACGGGAGGGAAATCCTCTTTTGTAGGTAGGCGATGAACCATAATATTGGTGTTAAGTCTCGACATGTCTTCATATGACCAGGAAAAAACCTCAACATAGTCATGTAGCATCTGAATTAATCATTCCTTGAAACTATGCTCCATATCGGCACCTATCTTGACCTCTTTCTTGTCCTCTTCAGTACCCAAGTTAACTGTCTCAACTGGCTCTTCATGAGGCTTTATTGCCCTTTCTTCCTGTTGTAACAGTCTGGCAAGTTCTCCTGATACCTCACAATCTTCATCCCCTTCGTCCTCTACTTGGTAGATCAGATTTTCAAAGTCATAATGGGCAATAGCAGAACCGTTATCAATGGGATCCAGAGTGGATGTGGATCTGCAAATTGATATGTGGGTGGGTGTAAGAGCATAGCTGTATATTTTTGATAAAGTAAAAAAGAAGAAAAGAAAAACAAAGAGCGTAAAATTTGCATGCAAAACGTCAAATGTTTTATTGATGACATATGAAAATGAAGCAATAACCCTCATAAATAGACCATTGTGCCTCGGGTAAGACACAAGGCTTCAATTGTTCAAATATTACATATCTTCAAAACAAAAGGACAAGTTACTCTTGAATAAAAGTAATGGGCACAAAATCTTTAGCCTCCCAATTGTTGAGTCCACCGCTGATGGTTGGGAAGATCCACTTGTCCAAGTCTCAATTTCTATCACTGTCTTCTAGAGCATTGACTCCATGGTTGTTTATCTGTAAAGGTGGTCCCCCGGTGCAAGCACATCGAAAAGCTCTCTGGGCTCCTGAAGTAAAACCCAAACCAGATTTGTAGGGAATATCCGGAAGTTGGCCCCAAATTGTACATCCACCTTCTTCGACTAATACCTTGGCATACTTCAGATAATTCATCTTCAACGGAGGCCTAGTAGTCTTAGGAACACTGTCAGTGGTCTTGGTTGTAGCAACGGTCTATGGAACCTCCTCAAAGTTCTGACTGCAAGTCTCAATGAACTCGCCGTCCATTTCGACGTACCTGAAAGAGTTCAAGTGGCTCACCATGTATTCCTCTTCCCCGTGAACTGTGATAATATTCCCATTGAATGGTGTTGTACCCCAAAATTTTCCCTCCCATTTCATCAACATTTTCTCATCACCAGACTCTTGGAACTGAAGATCAAGCTAGGGTTTGCTCTGCTCAAGACACTTCCTAGCACTGTTGACCTAAATTAGGGTTTGAGTTTGCACAGTGATGTTTTGGCCTACAATACCCAAATTGACTTTCATACTTCATGTTGGACTCACAAGTTTGTCCATACCAAGTTTCAAGCCTTGATTCAAATTTTTGCCCATTCAATTGGACAGTTGACCTAGAAATCAACTGTATTGGGGAAAAAGTCAATTGTGGCCAATTGACAGTCAAACCTCATTATTTTTGGCCCACATCAACATAATAAACTCATATATGTCATTTGATCAAGTTTGGATCATAATTCCACAAGAAATTTGATCAGATCACCAAAAGGGCAAAATGGTCATTTTTAGGGTTTTGACTGTACAAAGGCAATTTTTGACTGTTTGACCTAACCAATGGCAAATCAAGCTCAACCATGTACACAAGGACTCAATGACATTGTCTTGACCCATTCAACAAGTTCAAAAGATCTCAATTGCATAGGATTGACAGATGAATTTTTCAGTCAACTGATCAAAATTTGACTGTACACTAAAAAGTCAAACTTTGACTTTTTGGTCAAAATCAAGTGCCAAGTGTTATTTTTAATCAAGACATGTCAAATTATGAAACTTGTTCATCAAGAAACCCAAAAATGCAAATTAGGGTTTAAAATGGAAAATTTTCATAACTTAGAAATTTTCTAAGTTATGAAATTTTCTTATTTTTTCCTAACCTTGTCCCATTTTTTCACCAAGAAGCAAATGGATTCAAACAAAACTTGCAAAATGAAAGTTGTAGTCCATCACAAGTCTACAACTTTGACTCACAAAGTTTTCTCAAAAGAGGCTTGTATCTCAAGTTATGATTTTTGGAACAAGGGCACCTAAAACTTTTAACTTAGAGGAAATTTGCCTTAATCTAGGCAGGATTTTGACCCATCTTCTTGGCCACTTTTCACATAGTTCCACTTGGAGTTTCAAGTTGCACTTCAAAGATGGATTATAGTACATGTTCCAAGCTTTCCAAATTGTCCAAGAACTCCTCAAACAGCCTTGTGGTTAGAGAGAATCGAATGCTTGAAGTTGGAAAAAACTCACTTTTGTCCATGGCCAATGCATGTTCATACAAACTTGCATTTTCAAATCAGCATGTTTGGTGCTAGCTTGCAGGCCTCAAAACCAGTTTATACTCCATAATTTAATGCATAACCATTGAGTTAAGGGATTATCTTTTTCGTGTGGGCATTACATACAAAATTAAGCCCTAAATGGTAAAAGGTATATTGCCATTTTTTCAAATGTTTCTTTATGTCAAAACACTAAGCATTGAGCCTTGAACAAAGATCTGGGACTTCAAACCAAATCCAGGGATTAGAGGGGCCAAGAGTGTTGTGAGCAGGTTGATAGGAGGGCCTGTACAAGGCTATAACATCACTTCCATTCTCTTGCTTGAAAAAGGAGAAAAGTTGCAAAACATATACCAGCTCTCACATCTGTTGAAATAAGCTTACACAAACCTTGTAGACAAGTTCCATACCTTCCAACAAGCCAGAAACACGGCCTTTCATCACTCAAACCTCCTCATACTCAAAATCCATGTTTTGCTGCAAAACAGGGCAAGTTCTGCAAACTTCAAGGCATAACCAATTTCCATCGTGCGTTTTGTCCAAAAGAACTTCAAACACCTTCCAATCAACCCACTTGAGCTATCCAGGTCATCCATTGCTAGATGTAACACCTCTAACACACTTTGCCATTTTTGTTTCTAAGCTCTGTAGGTTGAGTTCTACAGCACGATTCAAGCTGTTTCAAAACAAGCCAAGCATTGGAAAAGCTTCCTTGGACCTCAGGCAAGCTCAAAAGAAGCTCAAACACCATTGAAGGTTGCTACATTGTCCAGCTAGAAGTCAACTGAAACAGGTATTTCATGGACTTCTATATCTCTATTTAGGAATGGTTAGGCTTAGGTTTGTGAATGAAATGTGTTGTACTCATAGCCCTGAAGCCATACATATGCTTAGTTTTCATTTACATTAATCGTGCTAAGAGAATTTCACTCATGAACTTTCTGAAAAAACTAGGTTAGAAATTAGGGCCAGAGAAATTCTCGCTGGTCTTTGAGAGTTAATCCATGTTTTTTATATGGTTGGATTCGTTGTTTAATTCTCTACAATGTTCATGTTATGCGTTTTGTCAAAAAATCAAAGAATCAGGAGATAGCCATTGATGTACAGAACGCGTGTTTTGTGAACAAGAAGAAGAAGATGAAGTCTGACTGGGTTGGGCCTGGTTTCCTTTTGCTTTTGATGCCCCATTTTTCAGTTTACACCCCCTGGCTCATTTGTTTGAATATTTGTCATTTTGATGTTTTTATTTTTTATTCTGACTTTATTATTTTTTGTCTAAATATAAAATATGCCAAAAAATTATTTTCTATATTTTTCATATTTATTTGATATTTATTTCTATTTTATTAGTATAATCATATAAATAAACTATTTACCTTTATTGAAAACTCAAAAAATAATACAAAAGAATATATTTATCTTCATTTATTATTTTTATTTACACTTGAAAATATTTTCTAGAATATACACATTTTTTTGTAAATAATTAATTTTTATTTTTATATATTTAATACATATATATATATATATATATATATATATATATATATATATATATATATATATATATATATATATATATATATATATATATATATATATATATATATATATATATATATATATATATATATATATATATATATATATATATATATATATATATATATATATACTTATATACTTTATCTTATTAAATAATTAGGTCAAAAATATAAAAATATCATATTTTTATTTTTATCAATATTTTACACTAAAAAACATCTTTTTGCAATATACTTTTATTTTGTGTATAAATTAATATATTATTGTATATAATTAATAAATAATATTGTTTATTTAAGAATTAGGGTTTTTGCCCTAAATAACAAAGATAATTAAAATTGACTTTTTTTATTTTTATTTACATTTCACATTAAAAAATATACTTTTTACATACATAAATTTTTTTTTTGCATAACACATTTTATTTGACTTTTATTTATTTGTATTTATTTCAATTATTGTACATTTAAATATTGCCTATACATTCGATTTGGTTGTAATAGCTTAGAATTTAATTTCTTGTCAAAATACTCCAAATTCAAACTTGTACCCCCCATCCCTATATCATGTTGTAATAGTGTAGCATTTAAATTCTCGCACATTTAAAAGCTTCCAATTATGCCATGCTTAGACCTAGGGTTTGTATGCAAATAAAACCCACAACTTAGTTTGACCTAATCCAAGATAAATATGCATGAAAAAAAACAAACACAATGCACACTTGCACCCCTAGGGTTACAGTCCACTTGTTGCCTTCAAAAATGGGCCATGGTTGCATGTCAAGTACTTTGGCAAAATAAAAACAAACAAAAAGATCATAGTCCCTCGATGACGCTATCTGAGTTGCCTAAACAAAATGATCAAGTCCCTTAAGGAAAATTGCCAAAAATACTTGACACCATTGCTATCATGGTCTATACGATGACCCGCGTCTGTCCCGTTTAACATCCTAACACAAGGTTGTTCACCAAATACAATGGTGAAACAACACTGTTAAAAGGGTTAAAAACATAAGAAAGATCTTTGAGTAAAATAGGGTAGATAGCTCCTAGTTACTTGATCAAGCTTGCAAAAACATCCTTGCTATTTTCAAAACACACTTCACCACACAATTTCAAAACCCTACTTTCAAACATTGAAAATTTCTTAAAAGACAAAAACACTGTTGTATACATTCAAACAAGAATCATTACAAAGGTTGCCACAACGATGACCTCTTTTCAAAACATCTTTCAAAATCACACACAAAGCACCATTTCAAACAATTGAAAAGCACCATTTCAAACAATTGAAAAGCAAAGCAAGTGATTTAAGCAAGTAACTAAGAGCCCATGGATAACCATGGATAGAAAGGGTGCTAATACCTTCCCTTTCTATAATCTACTCCCCGAACCCAAGAAAACATCTCAAAGGTCTTTCCTGTGCTTTTTGACCTTTCCTTAGGATAAAATAAAAAGTTGGTAGCGACTCTTGCTAAACCGAAACATTTGCAAACACAAATGCAAAATCCCAAGTCAGTTCTCCCACTGTATCACAGAACTGGCGACTCTGCTGGGGACTATTCTAAAAGTGGAGTAAACTTAGGGCTTAGATCACCCTTTGCATGATTATATTGTTTGCTTTAATTGCTTTACATTTGGTTCTCTTGTTTGGGCTTGAAATCCTCTACCCGGATTTGGGAACATTCATAGGTAAATAGCAATACGTTGTGGAAACTGTGCGGGGTATACCGACATGGTTGAAGCAATAGCTATATTAGTGCAACATATTTGTGAGTACCGGTAGCCTTTGAGTCAATCAAAGAGAATACGGGGCCGCTGAGTGATGTCATAAAGCACTAATAAACTCTTAGAACCTTACTTGACCATCTTGGCCTTTCATTAGGGGTAGTGAGATGACCGGCTTTGGTGCAGTCTGAAGTTGGTAGATACTCGATACTACACTCACTGAGGGTTGTTTTCTTGGAATATTTTGGTCGCTAGTTAAGTGGCTAAACCAAAACAATAAACATAGAAAACAATCCAGTGATATTGAGCTCCTTAGAACCTGGTTACTATTTATAGGACAGGTTTGAGCCAACTAAACTCAAGAGGGTGTTTACCTATGAAACCTCATGCAAGCCTGAAACTAGGGTTTTTGTGTGACTTGTTTGTACATGTGTTTGTGCATAAATCATGAACATCATAAAACATCATATGCATCCACTAACCATTTCAAGGGTTTGGATCTTCATCTTTTTTCTTGTTTTGTAGGTCATGGAATCTCTTCGCAGGAAAACAATTCAAGTCAACCTTGTGAGAATCTCTCCTCAACTCAAGGAGCTTACATCCAGAATTCCAGAGAATTCTCTCTTCAGTGAAAGACATGGTAGACTCCTCAGCTTAGTCAACACCAACATTGAAGAAGACTTGGTTAAAGTTCTCTTCCAATTCTTTGACCCCCTACACCACTGTTTCACATTCCCTGACTACCAATTGGTACATACTTTGGAGGAATTTTCTCAACTCTTGAGAATTCCTATTCTTAATCAACTACCCTACAACGGTACGGAAAAAGAACCAAAGCCTGAAGATGTTGCTCAAGCATTACACTTGCAACCATCTGATATCAAGGGGCTTTGGGAAACCAGAATTGATGTCAAGGGTTTCTTGGAAAAGTTTCTGTTTGAGAAGGCACAAGACTGCTGGAATTCTCTTGATCTACAAGCCTATGAAGAGATTGTGGCACTCCTTATCTATGGGTTGGTCTTGTTCCCAAACCCTGATCAGCTTATAGATGTGAATGCTGTCAAGATTTTCATATCCAGAAATCCTATACCTACATTGCTTGGGGGCATCTTACACTCATTTTACACACGAACAATGAGGAAAAGAGGTGTTCTCATGTGCTGTACTCCTCTCCTAGCAAGGTGGTTTATTTCTCACCTTCCACAATCAGTTTTGAAGAATGAGCAGGGTTTAAGGTGGTCACAGCGATTGATGACCCTCACACATTCTGATGTACATTGGTGTTCTCGGTCCAGAGAAAATGTCATCATCATTGATCGTTGTGGGGAATTCCCTAATATCCCACTACTTGGCATAAGGGGAGGCATCACCTACAACCCCTGTCTAGCTTTGAGACAATTTGGATATGCTCGGAGGGATGGACCTCATGACATGCTGATCCCTGACCTAGTTTTTGACTTCGACAACGATGCGCAAGGACTTCGACAAAGGTTCATCAGAGCTTGGAGGATGCCTAACAAGGTGGATAGTAAGACACCGGGGCACAAGAATTCCATCCCCCTTGAGCCTTATCTCAAGTGGGTGCGAACCCGCTCCCAGAATCTTATGATGCCATAACCTCACATTCTCCCATTGATCAAAGAGCCTGTTACGGAAGGAGAGGTTCCATACACCATCCTACATCCTGACATGCCAACATCATGGGAAGAAATGCAAAAGAGTTGGATCCAACTCAAGGAAGAACGGGATACTTTTGAAGCCAGCTTTTATGCCAGTGAGAAGAAGGTTTTGGAGCTTACCCGCCGACTCCACGAGGAGGAAACTCTCAACACTTAGATCGCACCAAAGAGGATGCGCAATGTCTTTTTACATTAAGAATTTTGTAATATTTCGCCCATGGGGCACTTATGTACTAACAAATTTCTTCTTAATATGACGTGCGTTCTTTTTGTTTGCAACAAATTTGAATTTTTGAACCCTTGAATGCATTACATGAATAACATGCCATTCATCATATGCATAGACAGGTCTTCACGCCAGGTTTCCTTATCTTTCTGCTGTTTATTTCAACAAGATGGATTTGTAGCAAACAGTAAAGGATCTGCAGGCACAAAATTCACAATTTCAGCAACTCCTCATGACCCTGGCAAAGGGTCAAGAGGACCTCAAAGTTTTGTTGGAGAAGAATAAAGAGAAAAAGAAAAAGAGACCGGGAGTGGCTACTTTCCGAAGAAGGTTTGAGAGCAACGCTAGGAAGGTTCTTGAGTTCCCCTCAACGTCTGACGAAGGGGTCGGTAAAGGGAAAGGGACTGTTGTGCCTTCTGAATCTGAAGTGGAAGAGGAGGAAGAGGAAGAAGATGAGGACTACTCCGAACAACAGTATCCACCAGCGGACGATAAGTACAAAAGTCTTGAAGATAGACTGGCAGCCATGGAGTTGCAGAGGGTTCCCGGTTTGGATTTTGCAGAACTAGGACTGGTAGCTGGGATTATTATCCCTCCCAAGTTCAAGGTGCCAACATTCACCAAGTATGACGGTCTGTCGTGCCCAAAAATGCATCTGAGATCTTATGTCCGAAAGATCCAACCCCACTCATCTGATAAAGACCTCTGGGTACACTTTTTCCAAGACAGCTTGTCAGGAACACAGTTGGACTGGTTTTATCAACTCGAGAGATCAGAGGTTCATAATTGGGAAGACTTGGCAGCTGCTTTTTATCGTCAGTATCAATACAATGCTGATTTGGCGCCCACTCGTACTCAGTTACAAAGTATGGGGATGGCTTCCAATGAAGGGTTTAAAGAGTACGCCCAGAAATGGTGTAATCTGGCGGGAAGGGTGCAGCCACCACTATCAGATAGGGAGTTAGTTGACATGTTTCTGGGGACCCTGTCTGGCCCCTTCTTCAATCATCTGATCGGAAGTTCTTCCGCGGGATTTACTGAACTGATTTTGACCGGCGAAAGGGTTGAGGCCGGTATTAAGAGTGGAAAGATTCAAAAGGATGCTTCCGCATCCACAACAATTAAGAAACCTTTCCCAGCCAAGAAGGAAGCATCTGTTGTGTATTCTCAGAAGGGACAGGGAAGAACTGAGCACCAGCCGACTGTAGGGGCTGTGATGATTCAAAACTCGTCAAATGATTAACCTCGTAACAATCAGTCGAGACCTAATCAACAACGGGTGGAAAGGCCACAATGGCAGTTCACCCGCATCAACATGACGCCCGCTCAGGTACTTCCTCATTTGTTGAAGCTGAATCTGACCAGTTTGAAGGAAGCGCCAAAGAACCCTAACACTTCCTCTTCATACTACCACTCCAATGCCAAGTGTGTTTACCATTCCGGCAGTGCTGGGCACAATACCAATAATTGTTGGGCGCTTAAGAACAAAATCCAGGACTTAATTGATGCCAAAGAAGTAGAATTTGAGGCGCCTGAGAAGCCCGATGTAATATCTGCTCCGATGCCCAAGCACGGTAATAATGTTCATGTTGTTACGGAAGACCTTCATGTTACTGATGTTGTTGACCTGTTGACGCCGTTACTTGTGATTAAAGAAAATTTGTTGAGAGCCGGGATCTTTCCTGGTTGTGGTAAAGACTGCTATTTTGTTTGAACATACGAGGTGATTGTACAATGTTGAAGTCAGGTGTCCAACGCCTGATGGATACCCAAGAGATACTTTTCCAGAAAACCCCTGTTGATACCTTCAATCCTGTTACTCCTGATACTTCTGCTACTTCAACCAACGATATTGCAATCATAACCATTTCCGACAATCCTCCCAAGGCTTGCAAAAGGCCTATCAGGATTACACCTAACTCTGAATGTGTACCATTAAAGATCACCATGCCGGGACCTGTCCCGTACCAATCGAGCAAAACGATACCATGGAACTATGGGGGAGAAATCTTCTACCATGGTGTCAAACAAATTGAGACAGTCCAAGAGATTTCTGAATAAGAAAGCCCTGATATAGGGAACATCGCGGGTACAAGCAAGATAACCCACAGTGGCCGGATATTTTCTCCGGAGATTGCTCCCCCTCGAGCAGTTTTCGGACCCTTGAAAGCTTCTGCACCTGTTGGACCATCTGTGCAAGGCCCAGTGATTGAAGAACTGGATACTCCTGAAGTAAGACCATTTGTTGAAACTACCGACAAGGGTAAGGGGATACTGGAAGTTCCTGTCAGGACGAAGGCCCATGTTGTGGTTATCCCTGAAACCACTCAGAAAGAAATGGATGAAATCTTGAAAATAATCAGAAAAAGTGACTACAAAGTTGTGGAACAGTTAGGGCAGACCCCTTCTAAAATTTCAATGTTGGCTCTTCTGCTCTGTTCTGAGGCCCACGCTAAGGCCCTGATCAAATTCTTGAAGGCGGCACATGTTCCCCAAGAGACTTCAGCTGACCAGTTTCAGGAATGTGTGGCCAGTCTTACTGCTGATAATGGCCTTGGCTTTTCCGATGCTGACTTAACTCCCAAAGGAAGGAAACACAATGATGCGTTACATGTTTCAGTTGAATTTCGGGGAACCACTCTCGCCCATGTCTTAGTTGATACTGGTTCTTCCTTGAACGTGCTGCCAAAGAAAGCCTTAGACCGTTTAGACTGTGAAGGGCTGACTCTCAAGCCTAGTAACATCATTGTTAGGGCTTTTGATGGTTCCAAGAGAACGGTTCATGGAGAGGTTGATATTCCTATCAAAGTAGGCACAGAAGTCTTCAACTCAACCTTTTACGTGATGGACATCCGTCCATCATATTCGTGCTTGTTAGGAAGAC
This sequence comes from Vicia faba, assembly GCA_948472305.1. NCBI lineage: Eukaryota > Viridiplantae > Streptophyta > Magnoliopsida > Fabales > Fabaceae > Vicia > Vicia faba. The sequence continues at coordinate 1,265,676,533 of OX451736.1, read as the reverse complement.
CGTGGATCCATTATGCCGGGGCAGTTACCTCCTCTTTGAACCAGATGCTGAAATATCCTGTTAAGGGTAAAATTATAACGGTGCACGGCGAGGAAGAGTACATGATAAGTCATCTCAATTCCTTCCGTTATGTGGAGCTGGATGGTGAGTTCATCGAAACGCCTTTCTAGCATTTTGAGGAAGTTTCTCCCGAGGTAGCAGTTGCAAAGACAATGGTTGAGGTGCCTATCATTCCCAAGCATGTATCTAGGATGGAATCTCTCAAGGACGTAGAGGCGGTGATCAAAGAAGGGAAGAGTCAGCATGGGGGAAATTGCCTGATTTTCCCCATAAGACAGACAAATTTGGACTAGGGTTTACAGCTGCAGGATAGAAGGCTATGCGTAGTTCCAAAACTGGAGGGCCACCTATAAGGATCACTCATCACGGAATTAATGTTGTTGTGGATGAAGATGAAGAGAGCCACTTTGAAGAATGGATCTTTCCGATCGTCGAAGGGGGTTTGAGCAACTGGGAAGCAAAGGATTTTGTTCCCATCACCTTTATCAACCAGTAATTTTATCTTTGAACAATTTCCCATTTTTTGGTCTGTAATAACTAAAACAATTCGCACACTATTTTCACCTCATGCCTTGCCCGGGGCATGTAGGTCCACTTGTAAGGGCTTGATTTTCTTCATAATCATATGCCATGTTTTAATGAATCATTGGACGTTTTTCATCTATAAATTGTTGTGTTCATTTTCTTTCCTTTTGCATTTTTGTTTGTTTAAGGATGGTTATCCCTTACACACACCCACACTCACAAATGCAGGTACCCATCCATTCCGGATTCCATGGGCAACTGTTCTGTTTCAGACTTCGATAACTCTGAGGATTTGGTCAATCACGCTGAGTACGAAGTTGACGAAGATTGTGAAGTGCCGGGAGAGTTAGCCAGACTTTTGCAACAAGAAGAGAGGGCCATTCTGCCTCATGAAGACTTGCTAGAAACCATCAACTTGGGGACAGAAGAAGACAGGAAAGAAGTAAAAGTGGGTGCCAACCTGGAAACAAGTGTCAAGGAGCGCTTAGTGCAGTTGTTGAACGAATATGTTGAAATCTTCACCTGGTCTTATGAAGACATGCCAGGGCTAGACACAGATATCGTGGTTCACCGTCTCCCTACAAGAGAAGATTGTCCACCGATCAAGCAAAAGGTGCGCCAAATGAGGCCTGACATGTCTGAGAAAATCAAGGTTGAAGTAATGAAGCAATTCAACGCTGGATTTCTAGATGTTACAACCTATCCATAATAGGTTGCTAACATTGTGCCCGTACCCAAAAAAGACGGCAAGGTCAGAATGTGTGTGGACTATCGGGATTTGAACAGGGCCAGCCCTAAAGACGATTTTCCACTACCGCATATCGACATCTTGGTTGACAACACAGCTCAACACAAGGTTTTTTCCTTCATGGATGGATTCTCGGGCTACAACCAGATTAAAATGGCCCCCGAGGACATGGAGAAAACTACCTTTGTCACGCAATGGGGTACCTTATGCTACAAACTGATGCCGTTCGGACTGAAGAACGCAGGGGCAACCTATCAACGCGCCATGGTAGCTTTATTTCAGGATATGATCCATCATGAGATCGAAGTTTACGTAGACGACATGATATCTCGGTCACAGACAGAAGAAGAACACCTTAGTCATTTGCAAAAGCTGTTTTCCAGGTTGAAGGAGTATAAACTCAGACTGAATCCAAGCAAGTGCACTTTTGGACTTAGGTCTGGTAAACTTCTGGGATTTATTGTCAGCAACAAGGGCATTGAGGTTGATCCAGCTAAAGTAAAGGCTATACAAAAAATGCCTTCCCCCGTACTGAAAAGAAGGTTAGAGGATTCTTGGGACGCTTGAACTATATTGCGAGGTTCATCTCTCACCTGACATCTACCTGGGAGCCGATTTTCAAACTGCTGAAGAAAGATCAGGTAGTTGAATGGAACGATGATTGTCAAGTTACTTTTGATAAGATCAAGGAGTACTTACTAGAACCTCCTATTCTGATACCACCCGTCGAAGGAAGGCCATTGATCATGTATCTGACTGTTTTGGATAACTCAATGGGGTGTGTACTGGGCCAACATGACGAGTCTGGCCGAAAAGAGCATGCCATTTATTACCTTAGCAAAACGTTTACCGACTGTGAGACTCGCTACTCACTGCTCGAGAAAACTTGTTGCGCTTTGGTATGGGCTTCTCGCCGGCTAAGGCAGTATATGTTGACTCATACCACTTTGCTGATTTCCAAGATGGATCCGATCAAGTATATCTTCGCGAAGCCGACTTTATCTGGAAGAATTGCTAGATGGAAAATTATCCTGACTGAATACGACATCCAATATACTACCCAAAAGGCTATAAAGGGGAGTGTACTAGCTGACCATCTAGCTCATCAAGCCATCGAAGATTATCAGTCTATGAGATTCGACTTCCCTGACAAGGACATCATGACATTGGATAACATTGAAGGAAACGGACCGTATGACGGACCTGAACAAGGATCCCGATGGACCCTATAATTTGATGGTGCTTCAAATGCGCTTGGCAACAGTATCGGTGCAGTACTCATTTCTCCAGATGGTTATCATACACCCTTCACTGCCCGACTCTGCTTCAGTTGTACCAACAACATGGCTGAATATGAAGCTTGCATCTTTGGTCTCAAGGCTGCTATAGACTTGGGAATCAAATCTTTGGTCGTATTTGGGGACTCGGCTTTGGTTATCAGTCAATTCAAAGGAGAGTGGGACACCAAACATCCTAATCTTATCCCATACAAAGAACATGTCTTGACATTGTTGCCTCATTTCGAACAGATTACCTTCGAGCATTTCCCGCGAGAAGAAAATCAGTTAGCCGATGCTTTGGCTACAATGTCTTCCATGTTTAAACTCAACTGGGATAACGAGGCTCCCCAAATCACCATCGAGCGAATGGACGAACCTGCACACTATCATGAGATTAATACCGAAGAAGTAGTGGAACAACCCTGGTTTCATGAAATCAAAAGGTATCTCCAGACCAGAGAATATCCTGAAGGAGCTTCTGTCAATGACAAAAAGTTCTTAAGGAGATTTGCTGCCAAGTTCTTCCTAAGCAATGGCATCCTTTATAAGTGCAGTCATGATTGTGTTCTACTTCATTGTGTGGACAAGGTTGAAGCAGAGTTGATCATGACCGATATACATAGCGGCACATTTGGCACCCACTTGAGCGGACATATAATGGCTAAGAAGATTCTAAGGGAAGGCTACTACTGGTCTACCATGGAAGCTGATTGTCATCAACATTCCCGTACCTGCCACAAATGCCAAGTCTACACCGACAAGGTACATATTCCTCATGTTCCTCTCAATGTTCTGACAGCTCCTTGGCCACTCGCAATGTGGGGCATTGACATGATTGGAGAGATCAAGCCCACGGCATCCAATGGACATTGCTTCATCCTGGTGGCTATTGATTACTTCACCAAATGGGTCGAGGCAGCTTCATATGCCTCAGTTACAAAGAATGTGGTTGCCCGCTTCATCAAGCAGAACCTCATATGCCGGTATGGTATCCCCGACAAGATCATCACAGACAACGGTACAAATTTGAATAATACTTTGATCACCGCTCTATGCGAGCAGTTCAAGATTTATCATCACAATTCATCTCCCTACCGGCCGAAGATGAACGGTGTTGTTGAAGCCACGAACAAAAATATTAAGAAGATCATTCAAAAGATGACAGTCACCTACAAGGACTGGCATGAGATGTTACCGTTTGCTCTACATGGATATCGTATCACGGCACGTACTTCAACAGGGGCAACTCCATTTTCTTTGGTATATGGCATGGAAGCTGTTCTGCCCATGGAAGTTCAGATTCCTTCCTTGAGGATTATGAAGGATGCCGGCTTGAGTGAAGACGATTGGATTCAGACCCGGCTTGATCAACTTAACTTGATCGATGAGAAGCGACTTACTGCTGTTTTTCATGGTCAGACGTATCAAAAACGGATGATCAAGGCTTTCAACAAAAAGGTTAGGCGTCAGGTATATCAAGTCGGAGATCTTGTAATCAAGCGGATCATCTTACCGCAAAGTCACCCCAGGGGCAAGTGGACTCCTACTTACGAAGGACCATTTGTAATCAAGAGCATCTTTTCTGGTGGGGCAATGATTCTGACCACCATGGACGGCGACGACTTGCCGCACCATGCGAATGCAGACATAGTCAAAAGATACTACGCATAAAATGACCCGACAAGTTGAAAACCCGAAAGGGCGACTTGGGCAAAAATGGGCATCCCGGTGAATCGAAAACCCGAAAGGGAGGTTCAGGCAAAAATTAGGGATAAAACAAAAAAAATCTGTACACCCGGCAAGTTGAAAACCCGAAAGGGAGACTTGGGCAAAAAAGGGTTTCCCAGTGGATCAAAAACCCGAAAGGGTGGTCCAGGCAAAAGTTAGGGAATTAAAGCGTATGACTATGTATCGTCGGATCACTTTAAGAACAATCTCTTCACCAACAAGCTCCAAGCTTCTGATCAATCCAATCATCTATGGGCGAAGCAACGAATGGATAGATGCTCAGGGTTGTGAAGGCTATAGCAGAATGGGAACCCCATGGAATTATTACACATAGCCATCTTTCCTTTTGTATAAATTTTTTCTCAATTTTACGGCAACATTCTCTTACTAGGATGTTTGTTTCCTTTGTACAAAGATACTTACAAAAATTAATACAAATATACTTTAAAATGCAGAAATTTGCTTGCCTTTCTTTTTCTATTTTACACTTATGTTTTATTTGAAAATGTCCAATGTTTTGTTGAAAAGGCATATGCATTTGAATATAATCACTGCTTACAAATAAAACGAAATTGGGAAAGGATAATTACTGATAGGTTGAGAGTGTAGGAGGATATCTTTGTGCCATTCCAGAAGAAGTCCCTTACAATACATCATTCAGATCCACAGCAAAGCTGAAACCTCGGAGTACATGTCCCCAGCGGAGTTAAGCTTCAAAAGCCCCCGGTAAAGCCAGTACATTCCAAACTGGATTCCCCAGCCGAGTCAAGCTTCAAAGTTCCCATCAGAGTTCAAACTCCCGATTCCCAGCGGAGCCAGAATAATCTAAATCCCCTTCCCCATCGAAATCAAATTTCCAACTGATCAAACTCCCTCCATTTCCCCAACAGCTAGGATGATTCCCCAGTAGATTGGCATACAATCCAAAACTCTTGATTTCACTGGCTGAGTAAAAATTCTCCCCCACAGGGTTATTTCCCAACAGATTGAAGATTCTCAGTCTCATTTCTCCAGCAGAAGTCTCCCAGGTTTTAATTCCCTAGTAGAGGCCGTCAGAATTTTCCAGGGAAAGTCATGAAGAATGCTCAGTCCCCGCAGAAGTTGGTAAAGCTCTTGTTAAAATCCCCGCAAGTCACCAAGGATTTTCAATCCCCAGTAGTGGTCCTAGGATTTCTCATTCTCAACAATCAAAGAGCTTTAATCCCCAAGAAGTCAGCAAGGATTTCTCATCTTCAACAATCAAAGATTTTTGGAATCCCCAACGTCGGTCAAGGATTTATTTCCCCCGGCAGCAGTCAAAGATTTCATTATCTCCAGCTATCAAGGATATATTTTCCTCAGCAAGACAACTACTCAGCTTACATGCATAACCATTACATTCATATATCATAAACATGGATTACAATTCATTGCATTATACATATCATGCAATATAACTTCGTGTTTTAGCTAACATTTTACCCTTTTCAGGATAAGATTAAAAGGATATCGTTAACAATTGTTCGGATACAGTATGGATACACCCCAGACACGGCGGTCATTCTATTACTCATTCAAGAACTTCAAGTCAAAATACAGTACGGATACACCCCAGACACGGCGGTCATTCTACTACTTATTCAGACTTCAGCAATCAGATACATACTAGATACGCTCCAGACACAGAAGCAATTCTATCTCTCATTCAGATTCAACTATCAACTACAAGTTCAGATACGTTCTAAACACGGATGTCGTTCTGGCCTTTACACCAGCAGTTTGATTCCCCCAGTGCAGTCGCCACGGAAGTCATTATGTCACTTATTCAGATCCCAGTTACAGTGCGGATACACCCCAGACACGGCGGTCATTTTACTACTCATACAGATCTCAACTTCAGATACAGTCCAGATACGCTCCAGACACGGTTGCCATTTTGTCACTCATTCATAGTTTATCCCCAGCACACAGTTTCTTCATACACAGATGTTTCTCTGTTACCCCAGATACAATACAGATACACTCCAGACATGGTAGTCATTCTGATATTCATTCAAAGTTCAAATATAGTTACAGGTCAAATGGGCTCCATACACGGACGCCATTCTTTTGCTCATACAGACTCAGTCTCTAGATACAGTTCAATGGCATCCCGGACACGAATACCATTTTGATGCTCATTCTTCTGACCTACAGCATTACAATTCAACAAACATTCTTGGATGGCATCTCTAAGCCCATCTCCAGCAAGATTCTACTATCTCCAAATGGCATCTCTAAGCCCATTTCCTCAGATATATTTTGACGAGTGCAAATTTACGGGCACTCTAGTGTCCAATCCTCTTTTACCTTCGAGTCACGAAAGGCAAACTTGCCAATCTAACTCTTCAGGTTCAAGAAGATTGAACAGAGGCAACTGTTGTACCCCAAAATTTACCCTCCCATTTCATCAACATTTTCTCATCACCAGACTCTTGGAACTGAAGATCAAGCTAGGGTTTGCTCTGCTCAAGACACTTCCTTGCACTGGTGACCTAAATTAGGGTTTGAGTTTGCACAGTGATGTTTTGGCCTACAATACCCAAATTGACTTCCATACTTCATTTTGGACTCGCAAGTTTGTCCATACCAAGTTTCAAGCCTTGATTCAAATTTTTGCCCAGTCAATTGGAGAGTTGACCTAGAAATCAACTGTATTGGGGAAAAAGTCAATTGTGGCCAATTGACAGTCAAACCTCATGATTTTTGACCCACATCAACATAATAAACTCATATATGTCATTTGATCAAGTTTGGATCACAATTCCACAAGAAATTTGATCAGATCACCAAAAGGGCAAAATGGTCATTTTTAGGGTTTTGACTGTACAAAGGCAATTTTTGACTGTTTGACCTAACCAATGGGAAATCAAGCTCAACCATGGATACAAGGACTTAATGACATTGTCTTGACCCATTCAACAAGTTCAGAAGATCTCAATTGCATAGGATTGACAGATGAATTTTTCAGTCAACTGATCAAAATTTGGTTGTACACTGAAAAGTCAAACTTTGACTTTTTGGTCAAAATCAAGTGCCAAGAGTTATTTTTCATCAATACATGTCAAATTATGAAACTTGTTCATCAAGAAACCCAAAAATGCAAATTAGGGTTTAAAATGGAAAAATTTCATAACTTAGAAATTTTCTAAGTTATGAAATTTTCTTATTTTTTCCTAACTTTGTCCCATTTTTTCACCAAGAAACAAATGGATTCAAACAAAACTTGAAACATGAAAGTTGTATTCCATCACAAATTCTACAACTTTGATTCACAAAGTTTTCTCAAAAGATGCTTGTATCTCAAGTTATGATTTTTGGAACAAGGGAACCTAAAACTTTTAACTTAGAGGAAATTTGCCTTAATCTAGGCAGGATTTTGACCCATCTTCTTGGCCACTTTTCACATAGTTCCACTTGGAGTTTCAAGTTTCACTTCAAATATGGATTATAGTACATGTTCCAAGCTTTCCAAATTGTCCAAGAACTCCTCAAACACCCTTGTGGTTAGAGAGAATCGAATGCTTGAAGTTGGCAAAAACTCACTTTTGTCCATGGCCAATGCATGTTCGTACAAACTTGCATTTTCAAATCACCATGTTTGGTGCTAGCTTGCAGGCCTCAAAACCAGTTTATACTCCATAATTTAATGCATAACCATTGAGTTAAGGGATTATCTTGTTCATGTGGGCATTACATACAAAATTAAGCCCTAAATGGTAAAAGGTATATTTCCATTTTTGCAAAAGTTACTTTATGTCAAAACACTAAGCATTGAGCCTTGAACAAAGATCTGGGACTGCAAACCAAATCCAGGGATTAGAGGGGCCAAGAGTATTGTGTGAAGGTTGATAGGAGGGCCTGTACAAGGCTATGACATCACTTCTATTCTCTTGCTTGAAAAAGGAGAAAAATTGCAAAACATATACCAGCTCTCACATCTGTTGAAATAAGCTTACACAAACCTTGTAGACAAGTTTCATACCTTCCAACAAGCCAGAAACACGACCCTTTCATCACTCAAACCTCCTCATACTCAAAATCCTTGTTTTGCTGCAAAACAGGGCAAGTTCTGCAAACTTCAAGGCATAACCAATTTCCATCGTGCGTTTTGTCCAAAAGAACTTCAAACACCTTCCAATCAACCCACCTGAGCTATCCAGATCATCCATTGCTAGCTGTAACACCTCTAACACACTTTTCCATTTTTGTTTCGAAGCTCTGTAGGTTGAGTTCCACAGCACGATTCAAGTTGTTTCAAAACAAGCCAAGCATTGGAAAAGCTTCCTTGGACCTCAAGCAAGCTCAAAAGAAGCTCAAACACCATTGAAGGTTGCTACATTATCCAGCTCGAAGTCAACTGAAATAGGTATTTCATGGACTTCTATCTCTCTATTTAGGAATGGTTAGGCTTAGGTTTGTGAATGAAATGTGTTGTACTCATAGCCCTGAAGCCATACATATGCTTAGTTTTCATTTACATTAATCGTGCTAAGAGAATTTCACTCATGAACTTTCTGAAAAAACTAGGTTAGAAATTAGGGCCAGAGAAATTCTCTCTGGTCTTTGAGAGTTAATCCAAGTTTTTTATATGGTTGGATTCGTTGTTTAATTCTCTACAACGTTCATGTTATGAGTTTTGTCAAAAAATCAAAGAATTAGGAGATAGCCATTGATGTATAGAATGCGTGTTTTGTGAACAAGAAGAAGAAGATGAAGTCTGACTGGGCTGGGCCTGGTTTCCTTTTGCTTTTGATACCCCATTTTTCAGTTTACACCCCCCTGGCCCATTTGTTTGAATATTTGTCAATTTGATGTTTTTATTTTTTATTCTGACTTTATTATTTTTTGTCTAAATATAAAAAATGCCAAAAAATTATTTTCTATATTTTTCCTATTTATTTGATATTTATTTCTATTTTATTAGTATAATCATATAAATAAACTATTTCCCTTTATTGAAAACTCAAAAAATAATACAAAAGAATATATTTATCTTCATTTATTATTTTTATTTACACCTGAAAATATTTTCTAGAATATACACTTTTTTTTGTAAATAATTAATTTTTATTTTTATATATTTAATATATTTAATACATATATATATATACTTATATACTTTATCTTATTAAATAATTAGGTCAAAAATATAAAAATATCATATTTTTATTTTTATCAATATTTTACACTAAAAAACATCTTTTTGCAATATACTTTTATTTTGTGTATAAATTAATATATTATTATATATAATTAATAAATAATATTGTTTATTTAAGAATTAGGGTTTTTGCCCTAAATAACAAAGATAATTAAAATTGACTTTTTTTATTTTTATTTACATTTCACATTAAAAAATATACTTTTTACATACATAAAAACTTTTTTTGCATAACACATTTTATTTGACTTTTATTTATTTGTATTTATTTCAATTATTGTACATTTAAATATTGCCTATACATTCGATTTGGTTGTAATAGCTTAGAATTTAATTTCTTATCAAAATACTCCCAATTCAAACTTGTACCCCCCCCCCCCCCCCATCCCTATATCATGTTGTAATAGTGTAGCATTTAAATTCTTGCACATTTAAAAGCTTCCAATTATGCCATGCTTAGACCTAGGGTTTGTATGCAAATAAAACCCACAACTTAGTTTGACCTAATCCAAGACAAATATGCATGAAAAAAAGCAAACACAATGCACACTTGCACCCCTAGGGTTACAGTCCATTTGTTGCCTTCAAAAATGGGCCATGGTTGCATGTCAAGTACTTTGGCAAAATAAAAACAAACAAAAAGATCATAGTCCCTCGATGACGCTATCTGAGTTGCCTAAACAAAATGATCAAGTCCCTTAAGGAAAATTGCCAAAAATACTTGACACCATTGTTATCATGGTCTATACGATGACCCGCGCCTGTCCCGTTTAACATCCTAACACAAGGTTTTTCACCAAATACAATGGTGAAACAACACTGTTAAAAGGGTTAAAAACATAAGAAAGATCTTTGAGTAAAATAGGGTAGATAGCTCCTAGTTACTTGATCAAGCTTGCAAAAACATCCTTGCTATTTTCAAAACACACTTCACCACACAATTTCAAAACCCTACTTTCAAACATTGAAAATTTCTCAAAAGACAAAAACACCTTTGTATACATTCAAACAAGAATCATTACAAAGGTTGCCACAACGATGGCCTCTTTCCAAAACATCTTTCAAAATCACACATAAAGCACCATTTCAAACAATTTAAAAGCACCATTTCAAACAATTGAAAAGCAAAGCAAGTGATCTAAGCAAGTAACTAAGAGCCCATGGATAACCATGGATAAAAAAGGTGCTAATACCTTCCCTTTCTATAATCTACTCTCCGAACCCAAGAAAACATCTCAAAGGTCTTTCCTGTGCTTTTTGACCTTTCCTTAGGATAAAATAAAAAGTTGGTGGCGACTCTTGCTAAACCGAAACATTTGCAATCACAAACGCAAAATCCCAAGTCAGTTCTCCCACCGTATGACAACTGGATACTTCAGCATCTGATGTAGGGTGGAAGTCACAGAACCAGCCCCATGGATCGAGGGTCGACCCAATAAATAAGAGTAAGACGGGAAGATGTCTAACACATAGAAGGTGGAGTTAAAAGTCTGAGTACCCACTTTGATAGGGATGTCCACCTCCTCGTGCACCATTCTTTTAGAACCGTCGAAGGCCCTCACCACAATGTTAACAGGCTTTAGTGTGAGTCCTTCGCAATCCAACCTATCAAGAGAATTATTGGGTAAGACATTCAGTGATGAACCTGTATCCACCAGAACATGGGCTAATGTAGTGCCCATGTACTCAATGGAGACATGCAGGGCATCATTGTGCTTCCTTCCCTTGGGAGTTAAATTTGCATCAGAGAATCCCAGGCCATTGTCAGTTGTCAAACTAACCACACAATTCTCAAATTGGTCAGCGGAGGTCTCCTGAGGCACATGGGAAGACTTCAGGAACTTTACTAAAGCCTTGGCATGGGCTTCAGAGCACAGCAGTAGGGCCAAAATTGAGATTTTTGAAGGGGTCTGCCCCAATTTCTCCATGATATTATAATCACTCTTCTTGATTATCTTTAAAATCTCTTCTATCTCTTTTTTAGAGGACTCGGGAATGGCTTCTGGATGCACCTTCGTCTGGACAGGCTCAACAAATACCCCTTTGCCCCGAGTCTCGACCGACTCAGTAGCAGGGATAACAGCACGACTAACAATAGGAGTAGCCATGGGAATACTAACAGGAGCAGCAACAGGAATAATCACAAGAGTAGTAATGGGAGTATTACCAGGAGCAGTAGCAGGAATAATCACAGGAGTAGCAACAGTTTTTGGAGAGATCTCGGGAGAGAAAACTCTTCTGCTTCTCGTTATTTTACTGGTCCCAACGATATTGCCAACGTCAGGATCAGTACCTTCATCAACTTTGTCTTTAATTGCCAATAGCTCTTGCTTGACGCCATGGTAATAGACGTCAGCCCCATAATTTTAGGGAACAACTTTGTCCGAGGAATATGGTATTGGCCCCGGCATGGTGATGATCGGGGGAGCAAACTTTGGAACAGATGTAATCCTGAAGGGTATTTTGGTGGAGACCCTGGGAGGATTGTCAGAAATGGTGATTATCGAAACATCTTCACATGAACTTCTGGCAAGAAGAACTTTCTCGAACGGGATTTCTTTGTTAACCATTAGGCGGTTGACGCCCATCTTCAACAACAAACAACCATCTGGTAGAGACATGCATAAGTGGAAACCTTCACCACAGTCCGGAAATAAACCGACTTGCAATAGATTTTCTTTAACAGTCAAAAGAGGAGTAGTTAATTCATCCACGGAAGAAAAAAAATGGTCATCATCAATAGCATTGACACCTTGGCCATGTTTGGGTATTGGCACAGTTATTACGTTAGGTGTCTCGGGAAGGTCAAACTCAATCTCCTTTGCCTCAAAGAGATCTTATACCTTATTCTTTAAAGCCCAACAATCATTTGTATCATGCCCCGGAATCTCAGAATGGTAGGCACGTCGAGCATTCCGATTGTAGTGGGGAGAGGCAGTATTAGGATTCTTCGGAGCCTTCTTCAGAGTTACCAAATTGGACTTCAGCAGATGTGGAAAAACCTGGGATATGGTCATGTTAAAATGAGTAACTGACTTCTAGGAACATCTGGTCTGTGCTAATTGTTTCGTTGTTGGCTTGAGGCAGGATTGGAAATCATAACAGCCCCTACCATCGGACGATGCTCAGTTTTGTTATGATTTCTTTGGCCATAAGCAGCACTGACCTCCTTCTTTCCAGTGAAAGGTTTCTTCGCAGTACTGGAGGATGCATCTCTCTGTATTTTACCCCTTTTGATGCCAGCCTCTACCCGTTCACCAGTCAGTATCAATTCAGTAAATCCAGCAGACAAACTTCCAATCATATGGTTAAAGAATGGACCATATAATATGCCCAAGAACATGTCCACCAACTCCCTATCAGACAACAGAGGCTGGATCCTTCCCGCAAGGTCTCTCCACTTTTGGGCATAATCTTTAAAACCTTTTCCGGAACCCATAGACATACTTTGCAACTGTGTACGAGTTGCGGCGAGGTCAGCGTTATATTGATACTGCTTGTAAAAAGCAGCGGCCAAATCTTCCCAATTGCAAATGTTGGTTCTCTCCAGTTGGTAGAACCATTCCAACTGAGTCCCTGCCAAACTCTCCTGGAAGAAATGGACCCACAGATTACTGTCAGTAGTATGGGGTTGAATCTTCCTGACATACAACCTTAAATGAAGCTTCGGACAAGAGACACCATTGTATTTAGCGAATGTAGGGACCTTGAATTTTTATGGGATGACCACTCCTGAGATCAGTCCTAACTCCTCAAAATCCAACCTGGGTATCCTATGGATCTCCATAGCATTGAGTCAATCCTCTAGTTGTTTGTATTTATCATCAGCGGGAGTACTGCTCCTCAGAATATTCAGGTTCATCTTCCTCAGACCATGGATTGTTGTTTTCTTCCACAGTCTTCTCTTCTTGATTGTCCCCTTCATTTAACGGGGTTGCGAAATCTATAGCTCGCTTAACCAGTCCTCTGATCCTTATTCTAACATTCAATACACCAATTGGTTTCTTTAACTTCTTGGTCTTCTCTTTGACGATCAGAGCTTTCAGGTCTTCTTGTCCCTAGGCCAGAGCCAAGAACATTTGTTGAAACTGAGCATTCTGAGCTTGGAGGTATTTCACTGTCTGTTCAAGAGCCATTTATTTTGCTTAAATAAACAGCAAAAAGAATAAGAAACTTGTTTTGACAACCTATTTATGCGATGAAATGCGTGATATGCTTATGCAATGTTTTCAAGGGCCTTATAGGATTCAAACTCTTTTAACCAAAACAAGAAACATGGACTTTTTATTAGTAAGTTCAAATGAAATCAAAGTTTACAAAGAATAACAAATAAAAACTTCTAAGATTCCTAAGTCTCCCAAGGGCACTTCCTTTTGGTGCTAATGTAGGCATTGAGATTCTGCTCTTCGTGAAGTTGCTTTGTCAGTTCCAACACCTTTTTCTCACTGGCATAGAATTGGGACTCAAAGGTATCTCGTTCTTCTTTGAGTTGTATCCAAGATTTTTGCAATTCTTCGAAGTTTATTGGTATATCAGGATGAAGAATGATGTGAGACTTGTCCCCTTAAACAATAGGCTCTGAAATTACTGGTAGGATAGCAGCATACGGCATCATAAGATTTTGAGCACGAGCTCGCACCCATTTGAGGTATGGATCCAAAGGGATGGAGTTCTTGTGCCCTAGAGTTCCTCTATCAGACTTCTTAACCATTCCCCAAGCGCAGATGAACCTCTAATGATAACCTTGAAGAACATTTGAATAGTCGAACACAATACCTTGAATGAGCATATCATGAGGACCATCCCTCCGAGCGTAACCAAATAGACGTAAAGCTAGTGAGGGGTTGTAGGTGATGCCTCCTTTAATTCCAAGGAGTGTGTTGTACCCCAAAATTTTCCCTCTCATTTATCAAATAATCTCTCACAAGATCTCCTTTGATTCAAGACTGCACAAGGGTTGATCAGCTCAAGACACCTCCTCTAGCACTGATGACTGGAAATTAGGGTTTGAGATTGTACAGGTACAAATGTACTATTAATGCCCAATATGACTTCCATGGATCATTTTGGACTCTCAAGATTGCTCATGTCAAGTTTCAAGTCTTGGATCACATTTTTGTTCAGTCAATTGATCAGATGACCTAAAATCAATTGTATTGGGGAAAACGTCAATTGTGGTCAATTTACAGTCAAAATTCATAATTTTTTATCCATATCAACATCATGAACTCATATTTGTAATTTGATCAAGTTTGGACCATAATTCCTCAAGAAATTTGATCAGATCATCAAAAGGGCAAAATGGTCAAAATTAGAGTTTTGACTGAGAAGGTGCAATTTCTGATTTTTGACCTAGCAAATGACTTATTGGTTTGAGACATAATCTCAAGGTTTCAAATGTTTCATTTTTAACTAATGGCATGACTCAAAACATTCCTCAAGATCAATTGATTGACAGATGAATTTCAGTCAACTGATGAAAAGTCAACTATACACTGAAAAGTCAAACTTTGACTTTTTGGTCAAAATCAAGTATAAAAGATCACAATTCATTAAAACATGTCAAAATATGAAACTTGTTCATCAAGAAATCAAAAAGTCAAGATTTCATTTTGAAAAGTCAAAATTTCTAAACTTAGAATTTTTTCTAAGTGTTGAAATTCATGTTTTTTTCACAACTTTAAGCCAAATTTTCACCATGATTCAAGATGATTCAAAGGAAACTTCCAACATGAAAATTGTAGATCTCAATGAGATCTAAAATATTTTAGAACAAAAATTTTCTAGAAATTCATGGATTTCAAGTTATGATTTTTAGAAGACATGTTCATGAAACTTGGAAACTTAGTGAAATTTTGCCCTAGTTTAGGTAGGATTTTGACCAAACTTCATGGAAATTTTTCACATAGTTCCAAGATGAATTTTCAAAAATGTCCAACATAGAGGTTGTATAGGATGCTACAATCTTTCCAAGATGTCCAATAAATCATTGAGATCATAATTGAGCAAGGAGAATCGAAGGCAAGAATTTAGGGTTTAATTTTTGAATTACAAGTCACTTCTTGATGAACACATAATTCAATTTCAATGTTAGGCTACATAATCTTTCTTTGCATGCCTTCTAACTTGGGTATTTATCCATCATTAATGGATTACACAAACATTTGAGCTATAATCCATTTGGTTTAAGCATTATCCAATTCAAATTGCTATTTTTGGAAGAAAGTTAACAATGTCATTCTTGAAAAGCAAGCTTTATGCACAAAGTCAATTATTGAGCCTCTAACTTGTTACCTCTGATCACACTCCATCTAAAAAGTCAGAAGCAAGTTTGTTTAAAGCATAACCACTCTACATTAGCAAGTACACAAGGCATTGAAACTTGGATTTCTCAAAAAATCACATGTTGAGTTTAAACATTTGTTTTTGAATTTTGATCAACAACAAGTCTCCAAACTTATTGCTTATAAATAGAGTCACTATTTGTGAGCTAAGGCACAAGTATTAACACCTGAAACACTCCCAAACTCCGTCAAACTAGATATTGTCCAAAAATACCATTGTTGCACATGTTCTGACCTTGAACTTGCAACTCATATTTCCCTCATGCGTTTCTTGGCTTTTCACTTCCTAAAGCTTCCTTACATTAAATACAACTCATCCCCATCCTTATTCTAGAACTGTAACACCATTTACCATAACCTCCATAATCAAAAAACAGAGTCTTCACATTAACTTCTCCAAGCCATTCCTGACATCCATTTCTCAAGCTAATCATTGCATTAGCTTCCTGGGAACTTGAGGAAGCTAACCTGATCATCACAACTCCTTGAAAGAAGCTCAAACTCATTTCAAAATTTCCAATTTTGAAGTATATTTTTTGAACTTCTATTTTCTCATTTATGCATTGTTAGGCTTGCATTTGTGAAGATAAAATGTAGATATCATTTCCCTGAAATTGTACATGTCCATAGATTTCATTTATATTACTTGAGTAGTGATAATTTTAGGTTTGAATCTCTGAAAATAATTAGGTCAGAATTTGGTACTTTTAGAAATTCTCATTCATTTTTAATTTATAGCTTATGATATTTATATGGTTGGATTCATATGGAAAAATGGAACAACTTTCATGTTTGCATATTTCATTTTTGTTGAGAAATGGTGAAGTTACAGGATCCATGGCTAGAGGTTGAAGATGAAGTTATATTCAGGACATAACTTATGTTATGTATTTATTATTTTGTCAATGTTACCGGATGTACAGCCACCCCAGTGGCAAAGGTAACGCGCGTGTGTATTGGAGGCCATGCGTTCAACACCCAGCGCTACCTTTTGTGCATTTTTCTTACATTTTCTCTCTTTTTTGTTCCATACAGCCAGCGTTTGGCCTCCAACAATGGGCCTAGTTATTTTTTGCTTCTTCTAACCCTCTGCCTTACTTTTGCACTCCTGGCCCAACTTTTTTTAATTATTTTCTTTTTCTTATTTTATTTTATTTCCCTTTTCCTTTATTATTTTTTTGCTATTGTTATCATTATTATTATTTTTTTATTAATAAAAAATATATTTATTTATTATTTACACTTATTTATTTTCTTATAAAACAAAAAGACAAAAACATTTTTCTTAAACAAATTAATTTCTTTTTTTTCTTAAATAATTAATATTTAGATTTAGGTTTAATTATTATTTTATTTTTTAAAAATTAAAATTAACTTAGAATTTAGGTTTCTTTTAATTATTAATTTTCATATTATTTTCATTAAGTAAAAATCTTTTTTCATAAAAAACCTAAAATACTTTTTTAACTTAATTTCTTTTCTTAATTAGTTTAAGTTTAATTTTGTTTAAATTAATCATTTTTCTTAATTAGGTCAAAGTTAAAACCCTTTCATAAAAAACATTAAAAAAATCATTTCCTTTTCTATTTACATTCTTGCATTATTTATTCAATTCTTATATATTATTCAATATGGTTGTAATAGTTAATTAGGTTTAATTTTCTTGCAAATCCCCATTTGTAAATTTGTATACCCCCTCCCCTAATGATGTAATAGCTTAGTAATTTTACTTTCCGCAATTTATCGCTTTATATAAATGTTAGTAATTAGGGTTTGTATGGAAAGATTAAAATCAACAAGTAGCAAACCCTAATCCAAGATAAACAATGCATGTAAATCAAACATATTTGCACACTTGCACCCTTAGGGTAATTCCACTTTGTTGCCTTACAAAAATGGCCATGTTATGCATGTGAGATATCTTAGCAAAAAGCAATCAAAAATACAAGATCATAGTCCCTCAATGACGCTATCAATGTTGCGTTTCAAAATGATCTTAGTCCCTCAAAGAGAAATGCTAAGATATCTCACAACATTGCTATCATGGCTATACGATGATCCACGCCCGTCCCTATACAGCCAAAGATAAGGCTTCTTACCAAATCAATGGTAAGATAGCAATATAAAAGGAAAGGAAGAAATGAACTAAGACTTTTGAGTAGGTAGATTGTTCCTAGTTGCTTGCTCATTTTCAAATCAAACATCCTTGCTTAATTTCAAAACAAACACCAACACTTTTAAAACACTTTCAAAACACTTTCAAAACCTTCTCCAAACATGAAATATTTTCAAAAGCTCAACACTTTGTATATGTTCTTACGAACGAGAACTATTACAAAGTTTTCCTAAACGAAGGCGCATTTTCAAAATACTTTCAAAAACCACACAAAGCACATTTTCAAACAAAAGCAAGTGATATAGCAAGCAACTAAGAGCCCATAGATAACTATGGATGAAAAGGGTGATAATACCTTCTGTGATCGGTGGATCTGGAACTGACTGTTTAATGTTGGTTCGCGAAATGTCGCGGAAGCAAGAGTCGCCACCGTCTTTTATTTTCTCCAACAAGGAAAGGACAAAAGCACAGAAAAATTCCTTATGAGATTAGTTCTCGGTTCGGGAGGTAGATTTATAGAAAGGGAAGGTGTTAGCACCCTTTCTATCCATGGTTATCCATGGGCTCTTAGATACTTCCTCATTGTGTTTTCAAATGTTTGTTTGCTTTTCAATCGTGAGTGGGTTTGAAAAAGTTTCGTTTAAAATTTCAGTTCGACTCTTGTATCAGTCCTCAAGAGTGTTTGAAAAGTTGTTTTTGAAAACTTTTTGAAAGTGTCGGTGTGAAAAGAAGTTTTGATTTGTTTTGAATTAGAGCAAGTATCTACGAGTCATCTACCTACCCTAAGGAATTAGGCTGTGTAAATGTCCTTAAGGTAGTGCCATCCCACCATTGAGAGATAGGTAGCACCACCGTTGGAGGTGTTCGGGTCAATTCGAGTTTGTAGGGACAGTGTGGTCACCGGAGCAAAAGTAGGACACCTTAGAAGCTACCCTTATGCCATTGATCTTTTAATTCCGAGGCAACTGTTTCGAGGCAACTGTTCCGAGGCAACTGTTCTGAGGAAACCTTTTCGAGGCAACTAGATCAATGGAACATAAGGACTCACTAAGACGTCCTATAGTCGACGACCACGTTTCGAGGGGCAAGGCAACAATGTGGTCACCAGAGCAATAGTAGGACACCTTAGAAGCTACCCTTATGCCATGTTCATGGACATAATGACTTACTAAAACGTCCTATACTCGACGACCACGATTCGAAGGGCAAGGCAACAGTGAGGCGTACCCTAGGGGTGGTGTGTGAATTGTGTGTCATTTTCAATTATAGTTTATCTTGTCATGCATTGGGTGAGCTACGCTTTGATTTTATTTGGGCATACATTCTTTCATGTGATTAACAGTTTAAAAGGTGCGGAAATTAAAATGCGGAAAATAAAGGTCCTACGCTATTACAAGGCGCGGGTCCATACATCGCCAAATTAAACAAAACCCGATTTTGAATAAAAGTGCGGAAAGTAAATGTCCTAATTACTATTACAAAGCTTTGGGGCAAATACATTATATTCAAAATGAAAAATAGAAGCAAATGCGTAAAAAGAAGTCATAATCGAAGGTGCGAGGGCGTTGGACCCTTTAAAGAAATTAAATTGAAATTAAAAAAATTAATTAATGATTAAATAAAGAAAAGAACTTATTTTTTGATGTTTTTGTATTTAATGGAAATAAAGAAAATTAATTGGGATTAAAAGTTAAATAAAACCCTAATTCTAAATTGTTTTTAATTATTAAAGAAAAAAAATATTTAAGTTTTAACCTAATTTACCCTAATTAATTAAATGTCATATTTATTTACAAAATTAATTAAAGGTTAATAATAATAAGAAGAAAAATTTAATTATTGAGGAAAAAAAAGTAAAATGCTAAAAACCCTAATTTTTATGTATTTTAGTTATTTAAGAAAAAAAAATTAAAATAAAACCTAATTTTACTAAATTGATTTATTAAAAGATTTATTTACAAAACTATTTATGAATTAAAAATTAAATAAACATATTTTATTTTTTGACTTTTCTGATTTTTTTATGTTATAAAAATTATTTTATGAATTAAATAAAACAAAAGAAAAAAACAATTAAAATAAATAATAGAGAAAAAATGAGAGAAAGGAAATACAAACAAGGGGGTATTCAGGCCCTTTTGGAGGTGTTTGGGAAGCATTTCGGCCCACTGATCCCAAGCCCATGTTGACTTTCAGCGCTTGCGTATGGCATGGTTGACTAGTGTGCATGATGGACCTCACATCCTGTCCTTTGGATTGATCTCCTGGGACATTTGGCAAGCACAAGCGTTGGGTGTATGGTACTCCTTTGAATGAGATAATCACCTGAACATGTTAACACAAAAAATATGGGGAAATATGGGGGACCTGGGAATCAAACCCAGGTTCCAATGCTTGCATGACAACACATCTTCCACCAAGCCAAATGCGTTTATCTGATATTATAGTGGCACATGAATATTATGAGAGAGAATAAGCGCTATTGGTAAACACAAAAAAACACGCGCGAATGTTTGAATTACCCAGTCTGGTTGAGACAACTCAGCGTCTTCTTCATGGCTTCTTCGTTTTGCCTGAAAAAATAAGACTAGATAGCGGGGGTTTTAAACCCCTACTAACCTCAAACCTGCAAAATAGCTATTAGAGCATGGTGAAATAGAAATTAGGCGCGATGTGATCAATAGTTTCGTCTGAATGTCCTGAGTCCAATGGTCCTGGTGTGGTTGGCCAATTTTTCCAGATGAACGAAACCCTCTTTCAAAGTCTCTGAAACCCTAAAATATGTTCATGGCAACTTCTCATATAGGCAATAGTAATTCAATTAAATAGCACCAATAGATTCAGAATGTCCATGTTAGTGTAAATCAATGGTTAAAAATCACAGATAATGCATGTAAATGGAAAACACGATTATGAATTTTTGTGAAAAAGTGCAACATGGTTCTACCAATTCCTTGTGCGTGGAGATTTGATTTCAATTGCAAAAGCTTCCTGGTAGTGTCAGGAATGTATTGGAATAATTTTGAGACCTTGAATCACACTGCAACTATGAAAACAGTTTCAACTTTTTTTGTGAAAAATGCAAGTTTTGTTCTTGATCCTGGGCGCAGCCTTTTTTTTTCTTGTGCATTAGGTTTTGTTTGTATATGTATGTAGCATGATTAGGTCAAGCAAAACAAGCCCATGATCCATGTATTCAATGCTTTTGAATTTGTGATTTTCCATGATCTTTTTCAATCCTTTTTGCCATGAAAACTTGCCTATTTGGAAGATTTGGTCCCTTTGATGTGGTACACGAAATATTTAGACCTTAATGAGAGAATATGCTGCACAAAAAGATTTGGAAAACATGATTTGCTAATTTTGTCATATTTAATTTTAATTAAATGAATTAATAATAATAATAATTCAAATAATTAATCAAAAATGATAAAATAACTCCCTTGGATGTCAATGGGTCGTGCATAGCCTTTGGGTGATGATTCATGGAAGAAATTGTGGCCCGTTAGCAATTTTGAGGCATTTGAAGCAAAGTTGACTTTTCAAAATTCCCAAAAATTTCCCAACTTCCACAAGGCATATCTTGCTCAATTTTTAAGCTTTGATCATGCTATTGGACATTTTGGAAAGGTCTTGAAGTCCTCTAACCAATTCCTTTGGTCCCATGTCATTTTGATTTACCAATCTCAAGTTATGGTTTTTGACTTAAAGTGCCTTTTTGTTGACTTTTGAAAATGACCTATAATGTTGAGATTGATAACTTTTTGTGAGAGCATTTATTGGACTTGAAGTGTGAAGAGGAGTTGTAGGAAATTTCATTCTCTTCAAAATGAGCTTTGGATGGAATTTTTCTGATAAACCATGTGGAAGTTATGCCTTGGTCAATTTGCAGTTGACTTTTTCAACTGTCCAAAAATAGAAACTCTTGCATCTTGAGACTTTTTGAGCCATGCCTTGAGAATCATGATCAAGAATTAATCAAATGATGTTTGTGGCTTCAAAATAAGATGTTGACCAAAAATTTTGACTTTTGACTGTCAAATGACCATTTTGCCCCTGCAGTTGACTGTTGAGCAATTAGGGTTTTTGACTGTGCAATTTTGTGCTGTGAGTCTTGAAACTTGGCATGAGGATGCTTGACAATGTTTATAGGCATGTGGGACTTGTTTGGACCCTTAGAAACTTCAATTTCTTTGCCAGAACTAAAACCCTAATTTTTTACTGTTAGGAGGCAATTGGACTGTGCAACCCCTTGGGAGATTTTGAAGCATGATCTTAGCAAACCTTGAAGAATATGGGAGGGCAAATTTTGGGGTACAACAGTTTCCCCTGTTCAATCTTCTTAGACCTGAGGATGTAGATTGGCTGGCGTGCCTTTCGTAATCCGAAGGTGGAAGATGATTGAACACTAGAGTGCCCAGAAATTTGCGCTCACATAGTAGTGTGATGGTGAGAATGGGCTTACAGATGCCATTTGGAGATTGGTGGATAGGAGGATGGGCTTATAGATGCCATGTTGAGAGGTGATGGATAAGTGGATGGGCTTATAGATGCCATCTGGGTGTCGATCGTATAAGAGTTTCCTTAGCGAGAACTTGCGTACCTGAAAAAGAGAAAAAAATGATTACATGGCCTGTTACAGGAGTTGGTCTTCAAACTCTTTGTGTAGATGTGCCCTGACTGGTTACAGGAATTGAATCCTTAAACCTCTTCAGACGTGCCCTGGCGAGATACAGGAATCGAGTCTGGAGCTTCAAAAGGTTATGAATGAATCAGGGATGGTTACTACCTCAACGGGACGATGAGAGAACCTTGGGTGATTACTACCTCAACAGTAACGATGAGAGAACCTTGGGCGATTACTACCTCAACAGTAACGATGAGAGAACCTTGGGCGATTACTACCTCAACAGTAACGATGAGAGAACCTTGGATGTCTTCTACTGAGTCTTCATCAGGAAAATCTTTAGGAATCGATTTAACTGGACCAGAGAAGGCCTTTGACTGGATCGGCATCAGAAAAATCTTTAGGAGTCGATTTAACTGAACCAGGCAAGGTCTTGGAATCTTCAACTGGAATAAGAATCAGGGAGATCTTAGCGTCGATCTGACTGAACCAGAGAAGGCCTTTGACTGGATCGGCATCATAAAAATCTTTAGGAGTCGATTTAACTGAACCAGGCAAGGTCTTGAAATAACTTCAACTGGATAAGAATCAAAAAAGTCTTAGGGTCGATTTAACTGAACCATAGGAAAGTCTTGGATTAGCTTTGACTGGATAAGAATTAGAAAAATCTTAGGGTCGATTTAACTGAACCAGACGAAAGTCTTGGAATACCTTTGACTGGATAAGAATCAGAAAAATCTTAGGGTCGATTTAACTGAACCAGAGGAGGTCTTGAAATAACTTCAACTGGATAAGAATCAGAAAAATCTTAGGGTCGATTTAACTGAACCAGAGGAAAGTCTTGGATTAGCTTTGACTGGATAAGAATCAGAAAAATCTTAGGGTCGATTTAACTGAACCAGAGGAAAGTCTTGGAATACCTTTGACTGGATAAGAATCAGAAAAATCTTAGGGTCGATTTAACTGAACCAGAGGAGGTCTTGGACATAGTTGAGAACTTAACTGGATCTTTCCTGAAAGGTAAAGGTCAGTCATATGCAATGCATGATGTGGATCAAGCAATGATGTTCTCAACATAAATGAGATTGTAAGATATGATGCGTTTATGCATGTATCATGACGTATGGCAATGTGATTTTTTTGAACGTATTTTCGTCTAGGAAAATATATCCTTGACGAATGCCGGGAGTTAAATCCTGGGCTGATGGTTGAAGAGAGTTCTTCGTTTCCGCTGGGGATGAAGATTGCAAGAATGAACCGGTAGGAGAAGATGACTCCGTTAGGGAATGAACTTGATGAAGAGATTACTCTGCGGGGAATAATTACTCTAGCGATCTTGCTGGCGAATAATTACTTTGAGATGTTGATGGTATCTTCGCTGGGGATACCGTTGTTATGTTGGAAGTTTTGATAGACTCTGCTGAGGATAAGAAGACTTTGCCGAGGACGGTCTTTCCGTGGCTTTTGGCTGAGGATAACCCAGTTATATCCTGGTAGGGAAATAACCTTTGAATAAAGTCGGGAGGCGCGTTCGTGCTCTGCGCGGGGAAGCTTCCAGAATCTACTGGGGATAAGCTTCCTGCTGGGGAGATGGATTCAAACTTTCCTCGGGAAATCTTGAACTATGCTGGGCTCTCCTGGGGAAATTTTGAGATGTACTAGAAGTGACTCCACTGAATGTCTGTATACCGCCGGGGAACAATCTTAGATCCAGATTGCCGGGGATGCTTGTTAAGAATATTCGTATATTGCGCTGGGGAATGTTGAGATCTGCTGGAGGATACCCAACTTCCTTAAGGCTGATAATATAGCTTTGCTTGGGGAGAGTGCATTGACTTGCTGGCTCACTCTCTGGGGATTTAAGATATCTTGGTTACATTCTTCGGCCGAACTTACCTTGGTACCTTGGTGGACAGAACAATTAGATCGCTTAGACAACTCATTATTACCCCTGTTTCTAATGTTACCTGTAATTAATCCTTTGTTTCGTATGCAAATATTTATGAGTTAGCAAACATTGTCAAATGCATATATCACAAATTGAACCTTGGACGTTCTTCGCAAAACAAAACAGAAAAGGAAAAACAATTGGCAATTTTAACTGAAAAGCGATTTTTGTATTGATTTTTTGAATTTGCCCGTAAATAGGCGTTTATGTACAAGAGGCTGACGTCGTAGTAGGAGAACGCCGCCGAATGAAAGAGTTTATACAAATTGTACAAAGGGAAAACAAAACATCTATGTGAAAAGAATAATCCCACTGGGTTCCAACTCTGCTATCGCCTTTATATCTTCGAGCGTCTCATCACTTGATGACCTAGCTGAAGATGAAGCTGATTGATTGATGCCGTCTGAACTTGATGTTGATACCGGATTCTGGGTGCAAAGTGATCCAATGAGACATAGTATTAGCTTTATCCCTAACTTTTGCCTGGACCTCCCTTTCGGGTTTTCAGTCCACCGGGATACCCATTTTTGCCCAAGCCGCCTTTTTAGGTTTTCGACTTGCCGGGTGTACAGATTTTTTTCATTTCATCCCTTCATTTTGCCCGAACCCTTTTGGTTCGCCGGGAAGCCCTTATTTTTGCCTAGGTATGTCAACCTAGCGGGTCTTTTATCATGCGTAGTATCTTTTTACTATGTCTGCATTGGCGGGGTGAGGAAGGTCGTCACCGTCCATGGTAGTTAGAATCATGGCTCCTCCTGAGAACACATGTTTAACCACAAATGGCCCTTCGTACGTAGGGGTCCATTTGCCCCTTGGATCACTCTGAGGAAGGATGATACGCTTGATTACCAGATCCCCAACTTGATACTCTTTTGGTCTGACCTTCTTGTTAAATGCCCTGATCATCCGTTTTTGATATGTCTGACCATGACAAATAGCAGCAAGTCTCTTTTCGTCAATTAGATTTAGCTGATCAAGTCGTGTCTGGATCCAATCATCTTCGCTCAGATCTGCATCCTTCATTATCCGGAGAGAGGGTATTTGCACTTCGATCGGTAAGACTGCCTCCATGCCGTAGACCAAGGAGAAAGTAGTTTCCCCGGTTGACGTCCTTGCTGAGGTACGGTACCCATGTAGAGCAAACGGTAACATTTCGTGCCAATCTTTATAGGTCACTGTCATCTTCTGCACAATCTTCTTGATATTCTTATTTGCTGCTTCTACATCCACATTCATCTTCGGCCGGTAGGGAGAAGAGTTGTGGTGTTGTATCTTGAATTGCTCGCAGAGCTCAGTGATCATCTTGTTGTTAAGATTGGTACCTTTGTCTGTAATGATTCTTTCCGGGACGCCGTATCGACAGATCAGGTTATGCCGAATGAACCGTGCCACGACATTCTTGGTTACTGTAGCATAGGAGGCTGCTTCAACCCACTTCGTAAAATAATCAATCGCCACCAGGATGAAGCGATGCCCGTTGGATGCCGTAGGTTTAATCTCGCCGATCATGTCTATGCCCTACATTACAAAAGGCCAAGGTGCAGTCAGGACATTCAGAGGGACCGGAGGAACATGCACCTTATCTGCATAAATCTGGCACTTATGACATGTCCGAGAATGTTGGTAACAGTCGGCTTCCATGCTGGACCAGTAATATCCTGCCCAAAGGATTTTCTTTGCCATGGTGTGTCCACTGGAATGTGTTCCGAAGGTACCTTCATGTAGCTCCGCCATGATCCTTTCTGCTTCAGTTTTATCCACACAACGCAGTAAGGTCGAATCATGGTTTCGCTTGTACAGGATGCCGTTGCTAAGGAAGAACTTTGCTGCGAACCTTCTCAGAAACTTCTTATCATTGACAGATGCACCTTCAGGGTATTCCTGAGCTTCCAAGTATCTCTTCACCTCATGGTACCAAGGTTTCTCAATTACTTCCCCAGCCTCAAGATCACAACAGTATGCCGGTTCGTCCAGTTTCCAAATGATGATCCGGGGAGCCTCATTGTCCCACTTGACTTTGAACATGGAAGACATTGTAGCTAACGCGTCCGCCAACTGATTCTCCTCTCTCGGGAAATGTTCAAAGGTTATCTTTATGAAATGGGGGATCAACGTCAACACACACTCTTTGTAAGGAATAAGATTCGGATGTTTCGTATCCCACCCTCCTTTGATCTGATTGATCACGAGAGCGGAATCTCCGAAGACACTCAGAAACTTGATCCTTAAGTCAATCGCAGCTTGAAGACCCATGATACACGCCTCATACTCCGCCATGTTATTGGTGCAGTTGAAACATAGTCGGGCAGTAAGTGGAGTATGAGTGCCTTGAGGGGATATGATCACAGCGCCGATACCGTTACCCAAAGCGTTGGAGGCTCCGTCAAAGTGCATAGACCATCGGGATCCTTCCTCAGGTCCTTCATCCGGTCCAGGTACTTCACAATCAGTCACTATCATGATGCTCTCGTCCGGAAACTCAAAGTTCATTGACTGATAGTCGTCCACTGCCTGATGTGCCAAGTGGTCTGCCAATACACTTCCCTTGATGGCTTTCTGAGTTGTGTACTGGATGTCGTATTCTGTCAAGATCATTTGCCATCTTGCTATTCTCCCAGACAGAGCAGGCTTTTCAAATATGTACTTTATCGGATCCATCTTTGAGATCAACAAGGTAGTATGAGTCAGCATATACTGTCTCAGTCGGCGATCAGCCTATACCAAAGCGCAACAAGTTTTCTCGAGCAGTGAGTATCGGGTCTCACAGTCGGTAAACTTTTTGCTAAGGTAATAAATGGCATGCTCTTTTCGGCCAGACTCGTCATGCTGCCCCAGCACACACCCCATTGAGTTGTCAAGTACTGTCAAGTATAGTATCAGAGGTCTCCCTTCAACCGGTGGCATAAGGATGGGTGGTTCCTGGAGATACTCTTTGATTCTGTCAAAAGCGGCCTGACATTCATCATTCCAACGTACTACCTGATCTTTCTTCAGCAGCTTGAAGATTGGTTCACAAGTAGCAGTTAAGTGTGAGATGAATCGAGCAATGTAATTCAGACGTCCTAGAAAGCCTCTGACCTCTTTCTCTGTCTTAGGAACTGGCATCTCTTGAATAGCTTTAACCTTGGCCGGGTCCACTTGAATACCTTTATCACTTACAACGAAGCCTAACAACTTTCCAGATCTTACCCCGAAGGTGCACTTGTTCGGGTTCAACCTCAGCTTGTACAATTTCAAACGATCAAACAGTTTCTGCAGATGGTCAAGGTGTTCCTCCTCAGTTTGGGACCTTGCAATCATGTCGTCGACATACACTTCTATCTCATGATGGATCATGTCATGAAATAAAGCAACCATGGCACGTTGGTAGGTTGCCCCAGCATTTTTCAACCCGAATGGCATGACCTTGTAACAGAAGGTGCCCCACTGAGTAATGAAGGTAGTCTTTTCCATGTCTTCAGGAGCCATCTTGATTTGATTATAACCTGAAAAACTATCCATGAAAGAGAACACCTTGTACTGAGCAGTATTGTCAACTAGAACGTCAATGTGAGGTAGGGGAAAGTCATCCTTGGGGCTGGCCCTGTTCAGATCCCTGTAATCAACCCACATCCTGACCTTACCATCCTTCTTCGGTACTGGCACCACATTAGCAACCCACTGAGGGTAAGAAGTCACTGCAAGAAACCCGGCATCAAACTGCTTCATAACTTCGGCTTTGATCTTTTCATACATCTCTGGACGCATACGGCGGACCTTTTGCTTAACCAGAGGGCAGTCTTCCTTGGTAGGCAAATGATGGACCACAATGTCGGTATCTAACTCAGGCATGTCTTCGTATGACCAGGCAAAGATCTCCACATAATCATGTAACATCTGAGTCAATCATTGCTTCACGCTGAGCTCTAGGTTGGCACCAATTTTAACCTCCTTTCTATCTGTCTCAGTACCCAGATTTATCGTTTCCACTGGCTCTTCATGTGGCTGAATTGCCCTCTCTTCCTGGAGTAACAGTCTTGCAAGCTCGCCAAGCACTTCGCAATCATCTTCACCTTCGTCTTCGGCTAAGTTGATCGGATTTTCGAAGTCATAACTGGCAGTAGCAGGGTCGTTACCAGTGAGATCCAGAGTGGATTGAAACCTGTATGAGTGAGTGTGTGTAAATACAGCTGTTTTGCAATATATAAAGAAAGAAAGAAAGAAAGGGAACACAAGATTTGAAATGCGAGAAAACGTCCAAGATCTTTATTCATGACATATGTAAATGACAGTTATAAGCCCTCACAAATGAAGCCAACAGTGCCCCGGATAAGACACCGGGCCATAAAGTTTCAGTTCATTGTTTATTACAAATAACAAAAACAAAGGAATTCATTACTGCGTAACAAAAGTAACAGGTGTATGTTCTTTTGCGGTCCAATTGTTCAATCCACCGTCAGTCGTCGGGTAGATCCAGCTATCGAACTCTGATTCGTCCACTTCATCTTCATCCCCAATAGCATTCACTCCTGGATTGGTGATGAGCACAGGAGGTCTTCCGATCCTAGCCTTGCGCACAACCCTCTGAGCCTCTGCAGTAAAACCCAGTCCAAACTTGTCAGTTTTAGGAGTGAAATCAGGGAGCCTACCCCAGTTAGCATATTCACCTTTCTCGATTACAGCCCGGGCGTCCTTCAAGGAAGCCATCTTCAAAGGAAAGTCCTCTTCAACCACTGTTTCCGCTGCTGCCAATGTTGGAGGTACCTCTTCAAAATGCTGAAAGGGGGTTTCAATAAACTCCCCGTCCATCTCAATATACCGGAAGGAATTCAAGTGACTAACCATATACTCCTCCTCTCCCTGCACAGTGACAATCTTCCCTCTGACGGGGTACTTGAGCTTTTGGTGTAGGGTAGAGGTCACTGCCCCAGCTTTGTGAATCCAAGGTCGACCCAGTAAACAGGAATAAGATGGACGAATATCCATCACGTAGAAAGTTGAGTCGAATACTTGAGAACCCACGCGAATAGGAATGTCTACCTCTCCATGAACCATCCTCTTCGATCCGTCAAAGGCTCGGACAATGATGTTGCTAGGTTTCAACTCCAGGCCCTCACAATCCAACCGGTCTAAGGCCTTCTTGGGCAACACATTCAGGGAAGAATCGGTGTCCACCAACACGTGCGCAAGAGTAGTGCCCCTGCATTCTATAGAGACATGCAGGGTATCATTGTGGTTCTTTCCCTTGGCGGTAAGGTCAGCATCCGAGAAACCCAAACCATTGTCAGCTGTCAAATTGGCTACGCAATCAGTAAACTGGTCTGCAGAGGTCTCTTGTGGCACATGGGCCGTCTTCAGAAATGAAATCAGGGCCTTATCATGGGCCTCTGAGCACAGCAGTAATGAGAGCATAGAGATCTTGGAGGGTGTATGCCCCAGCTGTTCAACGACGTTGAAGTCGCTCTTCTTGATTATTTTAAGAATTTCCTGCATCTCTTGTTGGGAGGCTTCAACATTCACAGACTTTGATACCTCCATCCGGGCAGGCTCATCTTCAATCCCTTTGCCCCGAGCATTAGATGACTCGACAGCAGGGGAAGCAACTTGATCAGAAGTGGAAACAGGTGCACTTACAGGTGTTATAATGAGAGGTCTTCGAATAGCTGGTGGAGCAATGTCAGGCGAGAAGAGCCTGCCACTGCGAGTTACTTTAGCTGGACCGGTAATATTGCTGATGCTGGTACCGGTGTTGAACTCTTGCTTTATTCCAAGTACATATACATCTGCCCCGTAGTGCCAGGGGACAGCCTTATCAGATTCATAGGGGAGGGGCCCCGGAACAGTAATAACAATGGGTGCAACAGTCATGATTTTAACTGGCTTCCTCGGGGGAGCCTTGATTGGATTGTTGAAAATTGTAACGACAGATACTTCTTCCACGGGAACAAAAGGAACAACGGTCTTCTTGAACAGAATTTCTTTGTTGTCCATCAGGCTTTAGATGCCTAACTTCAGCAACGGACAACCAGTAAGGGAAACAGCACACAAAAGGCAACCTTCGCTACAACCCAGAAATAAACCGGCCAGCAGTAGGTTCCTCTTAACAGTCATCAAAGGGGTAGCTACATCATTCACAGAAACGGCATACAAATCTTCATCAACAGCATTTACTCCATGCTGGGGCATAGGAGCAGTCACCACATTTGGTCTCTCAGGCGCCTCAAATTGTATCTCTTTCGCATCAATAAGGTCTTGCACCTTATTTCTCAGAGCCCAGCAATCATCAGTAGAGTGCCCCGGGCTATCAGAGTGATAAGCACAGCGGGCATTTGGATTATACTTAGGAGAGGCAGTATTCACAACCTTCGGGGCCTCCCTGACAGTCACCAAATTGGTTGATAGCATCTGCGGCAAGATTTGTGACAAGGTCATACTCAGCCGGGTAAACTCCCTTCTGGGTCTTTCAGCCCTTTGTTGATTGGTTTGCCGAGGAGCGGCAGCAGGTTTAGCAATCATCACCGCGTTGACAGATTGGTGGCGCTCCAGTTTGTCTTGCCTCCTAGGCCCATACACAGCACTGGCCTCCTTCTTAAAAGGCTTCTTCTCAGCACTTGAAGACGCACCTTTCTGAATTTTACCGGACTTCATTCCAGCCTCTATCCTTTCCCCAGTCAGAATAAGGTCAGTGAACCCTGCAGATGAATTACCGATAAGATGATTGAAGAATGGCCCGGATAGGGTCCCCAAGAACATATCTACCAGCTCACGGTCAGTTAATGGTGGCTGCACCCTGCCAGCCAGATCCCTCCACTTCTGTGCATACTCTTTAAAACCTTCGCCTGATCCTAGCGACATACCCTGGAGTTGGGTACGTGTAGGAGCAAGGTCGGCATTATATTGATACTGCTTGTAAAAAGCAGTAGCCAACTCCTCCCAGTTATGAACTTTGGTTCCATCCAGCTGATAGAACCATTCGAGATGAGTCCCTGAAAGACTCTCCTGGAAGAAGTGGATCCACAAGTTCTTGTCCACTGTGTACGGCTGAATCTTCCGCACATAAGATCTGAGGTGTAGCTTAGGGCAAGACGCCCCATCATACTTGGTGAACGATGGTGCCTTAAACTTGTGAGGGATGATCACACCAGAAGATAAACCCAAGTCTCCGAAATCCAAACCAGGAACTTGTTGAATCTCCATGGCGTTCAGACGGTCTTCCAATTGCTTGTACCGGTCTTCAGCGGGAGAATATTGTTCCTCATTAAAATCAGTCTCGTTGTCTGAGACCACCGGACTTGGAGCCCTTCCCCCCTGGGGACTGTCTTTGCCTACAGAAGAACCAGCTTCCTCATTCTGTAGAGTGTTACCAAACCTCCAGCCCAAGTTGAACAGAACGGTTCTCTTCTTCTTCTTCTTCTCCTTCTTCAGGAGCAAAGCCTTCGGCTCTTCTTGACCTTGAGCCAAACCCATGATCAGCTCCTGAAATTGTGCGTTCTACGCCTGAAGGGCCTTGATAGACAGCTCGGTAGATGATTCGGGGTTCATGATGCTGAAATAAACAGCGAAGAACAGTAAGCAACCTGAAAAGAAGAGTACATGTGATGCACATGATGAATGATATGTGTTTATGCAATGCATTCAAGGGTTCGAAAGTTCAAATTTGTTGTAGACAAAAAGGAACACACGTTATTAAGAAAATAATTGTTTGGTACATCAAAGCCTCATGGGCAAACATTACAAAACAAATCAATCCCAAAAGACACTACGCATCCTCTTTGGAGCTATGTAAGTGTTGAGATTCCTCTCCTCGTGCAGTAGGCGGGTGAGTTCCAAGACCTTCTTTTCACTAGCATGTAGACTGGTCTCAAGAGAATTCCGTTCTTCCTTAAGCTGGATCCAGCTCTTCTGCATCTCTTCCCAGGATGTGGGCATGTCAGGATGTTGAATGGTATAGGACACTTCACCTTCCAAAACTGGCTCTTTGATCACAGGGAGAACATGAGGATAAGGCATTACTAGCTTCTGGGAGCGGGCTCGTACCCACTTGAGATAAGGCTCCAACGGGATGGAATTCCTGCGCCCCAGTGTCTTGCTGTCTATCCTATTGGGCATCCTCCAAGCTCTGATAAATCTCTGGCGAAGTCCTTGTGCATCGTTGTCGAAGTCAAAAACTATGTCAGGAATTAACATGTCATGAGGGTCATCCCTTCGAGCATAACCAAATTGTCTCTAAGCCAGGCATGGGCTGTAAGTAATACCTCCTCTGATTCCAAGTAAAGGAACATTAGGGTACTCCCCGCAACGATCAATGATAGTGACATCCTCTCTGGACCGAGAGCACCAATGTATATTTGCATGTGTAAGAGTCATCAATCATTGTGACCATCTCAAACCCCGCTCATTCTTCAAAATTGATTGTGGAAGGTGCGAAATAAACCACCTTCCCAGGAGAGGAGTGCAGCACATAAGAACACCCCTTTTTCTCATGGTTCGAGTGTAACATGAGTGAAGGATGTCCCCGAGCAAAGTAGGTATAGGATTCCTGGACATGAAGATCTGGACAGCACTGATATCTATAAGCTGATCTGGATTAGGGAACAACACCAAACCATAGACAAGGAGGGCCACAACTTCTTCAAAAGCTTATAAGTCAAGGGAGTTCCAACATTCTTGGGCCTTCTCAAACAGAAACCTGGCTAAGAACCCTTTGATACCACTTCTAATTTCCCAATGTCCCTTGAGGTCAGATGGTTGTAGGTGTAAGGCTTTAGCAATCTCTTCAAGTTTGGGTTCCTTTTCCGTACCGTTGTAGGGTAGTTGATCAAGGATAGGGATCTTCAGAAGCCGGGAGAACTCTTCCAATGTAGGTACCAGTTGATAATCCAGGAAAGTAAAGCAATGGTGCAGAGGGTCAAAGAACTGGAACAGGACCTTTATCATATCTTCCTCAATGTTGGTGTTGACCAAGCTGATGAGTCTTCTATGTCTCTCACTGAAAGAAGAGATCTCGGGAATCCTGGATATAAGTTCCTTAAGCTGAGGAGGGATCCTTACAAGGCTAATCTGAATTGTCTTTCTGCGAACAGTTTCCATGTCCTACAAAACAAGAACAAAGATGAAGATTTGAACCCCTGAAATGGTTAGTCAATGCATATGATGCTGGATGATGTCATGATGCTATGATTAAACACACCACAAATATTTACAAGGAGAAAACATGGTAAGGCACACAAGTCACACCACAGCCCTTAGAGTTTAGGCCTGCATGGGGTCTGGGTATTACCCTCTTAAAGTTGGTGGGCTCAACCTGTCCTATTAGAAGTAACCGGGTTCTAAGGATCCCAATATCACTGGATTGCTTTCATTGTTCATCGTTTCGATTTAGCCACTGAACTGGCGACCGAAATATTCCAGGAAAGCAACCCTCAATTGAGTGTAGTATCGAGTATCAACCAACCTCGAACTACACCAAAGTCAGTTATCTCACTACCCTAAAGAGGCCAAGATTGTTCAATTAAGGTTCCTAAGGTCAGTTGATGCTTCACGACACCACGCGGAGGCCCCGTACTCTCCTTGACTGAACTCAAGGGTTACCGGTACACACCAAAGTGCCACATCAATGTAGCAGACTGTTTCAACCATGTCGGTATACCCCGCACAGTTCCCTCACAGCCTTGTTGCTACTTTCTAAGAAGGTATCCCCAGATCCGGGTTAGGATCTATAGAACTCCCAAGACAGTCCCACAATAATAAAGCAAGCAATTCAGACAATTGAAAACACAAGTGATCTTAGTCCTAAGGTACACCTCACTTTTAAGTTTCTCCCCAGCAGAGTCGCCAGTTCTGTGATCGGTGGATCTGGAACTGACTGTTTAACGCTGGTTCGCGAAATGTCGCGGAAGCAAGAGTCGCCACCGTCTTTTATTTTCTCCAACAAGGAAAGGACAAAAGCACAGAAAAATTCCTTATGAGATTAGTTCTCGGTTCGGGAGGTAGATTTATAGAAAGGGAAGGTGTTAGCACCCTTTCTATCCATGGTTATCCATGGGCTCTTAGATACTTGCTCATTGTGTTTTCAAAATGTTTGTTTGGTTTTCAATCGTGAGTGGGTTTGAAAAATTTTCGTTTAAAATTTCAGTTCGACTCTTGTATCAGTCCTCAAGAGTGTTTGAAAAGTTGTTTTTGAAAGCTTTTTGAAAGTGTCGGTGTGAAAAGAAGTTTTGATTTGTTTTGAATTAGAGCAAGTATCTACGAGTCATCTACCTACCCTAAGGAATTAGGCTGTGTAAATGTCCTTAAGGTAGTGCCATCCCACCATTGAGAGATAGGTAGCACCACCGTTGGAGGTGTTCGGGTCAATTCGAGTTTGTAGGGACAATGTGGTCACCGGAGCAAAAGTAGGACACCTTAGAAGCTACCCTTATGCCATTGATCTTTTAATTCCGAGGCAACTGTTTCGAGGCAACTGTTCCGAGGCAACTGTTCCGAGGCAACCTTTTCGAGGCAACTAGATCAATGGAACATAAGGACTCACTAAGACGTCCTATAGTCGACGACCACGTTTCGAGGGGCAAGGCAACAATGTGGTCACCAGAGCAATAGTAGGACACCTTAGAAGCTACCCTTATGCCATGTTCATGGACATAAGGACTTACTAAAACGTCCTATACTCGACGACCACGATTCGAAGGGCAAGGCAACAGTGAGGCGTACCCTAGGGGTGGTGTGTGAATTGTGTGTCATTTTCAATTATAGTTTATCTTGTCATGCATTGGGTGAGCTACGCTTTGATTTTATTTGGGCATACATTCTTTCATGTGATTAACAGTTTAAAAGGTGCGGAAATTAAAATGCGGAAAATAAAGGTCCTACGCTATTACAAGGCGCGGGTCCATACATCGCCAAATTAAACAAAACCCGATTTTGAATAAAAGTGCGGAAAGTAAATGTCCTAATTACTATTACAAAGCTTTGGGGCAAATACATTATATTCAAAATGAAAAATAGAAGCAAATGCGCGAAAAGAAGTCATAATCGAAGGTGCGAGGGCGTTGGACCCTTTAAAGAAATTAAATTGAAATTAAAAAAATTAATTAATGATTAAATAAAGAAAAGAACTTATTTTTTGATGTTTTTGTATTTAATGGAAATAAAGAAAATTAATTGGGATTAAAAGTTAAATAAAACCCTAATTCTAAATTGTTTTTAATTATTAAAGAAAAAAATATTTAAGTTTTAACCTAATTTACCCTAATTAATTAAATGTCATATTTATTTACAAAATTAATTAAAGGTTAATAATAAGAAGAAGAAAAATTTAATTATTGAGGAAAAAAAAGTAAAATGCTAAAAACCCTAATTTTTATGTATTTTAGTTATTTAAGAAAAAAAAATTAAAATAAAACCTAATTTTACTAAATTGATTTATTAAAAGATTTATTTACAAAACTATTTATGAATTAAAAATTAAATAAACATATTTTATTTTTTGACTTTTCTGATTTTTTTATGTTATAAAAATTATTTTATGAATTAAATAAAACAAAAGAAAAAAACAATTAAAATAAATAATAGAGAAAAAAATGAGAGAAAGGAAATACAAACAAGGGGGTATTCAGGCCCTTTTGGAGGTGTTTGGGAAGCATTTCGGTCCACTGATCCCAAGCCCATGTTGACTTTCAGCGCTTGCGTATGGCATGGTTGACTAGTGTGCATGATGGACCTCACATCCTGTCCTTTGGATTGATCTCCTGGGACATTTGGCAAGCACAAGCGTTGGGTGTATGGTACTCCTTTGAATGAGATAATCACCTGAACATGTTAACACAAAAAATATGGGGAAATATGGGGGACCTGGGAATCAAACCCAAGTCCCAATGCTTGCATGACAACACATCTTCCACCAAGCCAAACGCGTTTATCTGATATTATAGTGGGACATGAATATTATGAGAGAGAATAAGCGCTATTGGTAAACACAAAAAAACACGCGCGAATGTTTGAGTTGCCCAGTCTGGTTGAGACAACTCAGCGTCTTCTTCATAGCTTCTTCGTTTTGCCTGAAAAAATAAGACTAGATAGCGGGGGTTTTAAACCCCCACTAACCTCAAACCTGCAAAATAGCGATTAGAGCATGGTGAAATAGAAATTAGGCGCGATGTGATCAATAGTTTCGTCTAAATGTCCTGAGTCCAATGGTCCTGGTGTGGTTGGCCAATTTTTCCAGATGAACGAAACCCTCTTTCAAAGTCTCCGAAACCCTAAAATATGTTCATGGCAACTTCTCATACAGGCAATAGTAATTCAATTAAATAGCACCAATAGATTCAGAATGTCCATGTTAGTGTAAATCAATGGTTAAAAATCATAGATAATGCATGTAAATGGAAAACACGATTATGAATTTTTGTGAAAAAGTGCAACATGGTTCTACCAATTCCTTGTGCGTGGAGATTTGATTTCAATTGCAAAAGCTTCCTGGTAGTGTCAGGAATGTATTGGAATAATTTTGAGACCTTGAATCACACTGCAACTATGAAAACAGTTTCAACTTTTTTTGTGAAAAATGCAAGTTTTGTTCTTGATCCTGGGCGCATCCTTTTTTTTCTTGTGCATTAGGTTTTGTTTGTATATGTATGTAGCATGATTAGGTCAAGCAAAACAAGCCCATGATCCATGTATTCAATGCTTTTGAATTTGTGATTTTCCATGATCTTTTTCAATCCTTTTTGCCATGAAAACTTGCCTATTTGGAAGATTTGGTCCCTTTGATGTGGTACACGAAATATTTAGGCCTTAATGAGAGAATATGCTGCACAAAAAGATTTGGAAAACATGATTTGTTATTTTTGTCATATTTAATTTTAATTAAATGAATTAATAATAATAATAATTCAAATAATTAATCAAAAATGATAAAATAACTCCCTTGGATGTCAATGGGTCGTGCATAGACTTTGGGTGATGATTCATGGAAGAAATTGTGGCCCATTAGCAATTTTGAGGCATTTGAAGCAAAGTTGACTTTTCAAAATTCCCAAAACTTTCCCAACTTCCACAAGGCATATCTTGCTCAATTTTTAAGCTTTGATCATGCTCTTGGACATTTTGGAAAGGTCTTGAAGTCCTCTAACCAATTCCTTTGGTCCCATGTCATTTTGATTTACCAATCTCAAGTTATGGTTTTTGACTTAAAGTTCCTTTTTGTTGACTTTTGAAAATGACCTATAATGTTGAGATTGATAACTTTTTGTGAGAGCATTTCTTGGACTTTAAGTGTGAAGAGGAGTTGTAGGAAATGTCATTCTCTTCAAAATGAGCTTTGGATGGAATTTTTATGATAAACCATGTGGAAGTTATGCCTTGGTCAATTTGCAGTTGACTTTTTCAACTGTCCAAAAATAGAAACTCTTGCATCTTGAGACTTTTTGAGCCATGCCTTGAGAATCATGATCAAGAATAGATCAAATGATGTTTGTGGCTTCAAAATAAGATGTTGACCAAAAATTTTGACTTTTGACTGTCAAATGACCATTTTGCCCCTGCAGTTGACTGTTGAGCAATTAGGGTTTTTGACTGTGCAATTTTGTGTTGTGAGTCTTGAAACTTGGCATGAGGATGCTTGACAATGTTTATAGGCATGTGGGACTTGTTTGGACCCTTGGAAACTTCAATTTCTTTGCCAGAACCAAAACCCTAATTTTTGACTGTTAGGAGGCAATTGGACTGTGCAACCCCTTGGGAGATTTTGAAGCATGATCTTAGCAAACCTTGAAGAATATGGGAGGGCAAATTTTGGGGTACAACACCTTCCCTTTTCATAATATACCCCCCGAACTCAAGAAATAATATCAAAGGTCTTTCCTGTTCTTTTCAGCCTTTCCTTTTGGATAAAAGAAAAGTCGGTGGCGACTCTTGTTAACTGCAACATTTGCGATAAAATGCAAACACCCAAGTCAGTTCTCCCACCGTATCACAGAACTGGCGACTCTGCTGGGGAGAAACTTAAAAGTGGGATTACCTTAGGGCTAGATCACCTTTATTTGCTTTCATTGTTTGATTTGTTTGCTTTACATTTTGGTTCCTTGTTTGGGCTTGTTCTAATCCTCTACCCGGATTTGGGATACCTTATAGGTAAGTAGCAACACATTGTGGAAACTGTGTCGGGTATACCGACATGGTCTAAGCAATAGCTACATTAATGTGACACATTTGTGGGTACCGGTAGCTCTTGAGCAGTCAAGGAGAATACGGGGCCATTGTGTGGTGTCATGAAGCACTAATTGACTTTAGAATCTTTACTTGACCAACTTGGCCATTAGGACATAGTGAGATAACCGGCTTTGGTGCAGTCTGAATTTGGTTGATACTCGATACTACACTCATTGAGGTTTGACTTTTCGGGATAATTTGATCGCCGTGAAAGATGCTTTAGCTGAAATAATGCCCGAGAAGACAGATCAATGATATTGAGATCCCTTAGAACCTGGTTACTATTACTAGGACAGGTTGAGCCAACTAAACTTCAAGAGGGTACTTACCTTTGAGACTCCATGCAAGCCTAAAACTAAGGACATGTTTGCCTTGTTTTTATATACTTACTTGTACATGACATCATAAACATCATAACATCATACTCATTCTTACTAACCATTTCAAGGATTATTGGGATTTATCTTTGTTCTGTTTTGTAGGACATGGCTTCTATCCGCAGGAATACTATCCAAGTCAATCTCGTAAGGATTCCTCCTCAACTCAAAGAGTTAGCATCAAGGGTTCCTGAGAATTCTCCATTCACCAAAAGACATGGTCGCCTTTTAAGCTTGGTTACCTCCAACACTGATGAAGATATGATGAAGGTGCTTTTCCAATTCTTTGATCCTCTACACCATTGCTTCACTTTCCCGATTACCAGCTTGACCCAACTTTGGAATAATTCTCTTAACTCTTGAGGATTCCCATTCTCAATCTACTATCCTACAACGGTATGGAAAGAGATCCAAAACCTGAAGAGATTTCCCAAGCACTACACTTGCAACAATCTGATGTCAGAACTAATTAGGAAACAAGGAGTGGTGTCAAAGGTTTCTTAGCCAAGTTCTTGTTCGAGAAAGCTCAAGATTGTTGGAACTCTTTGGACTTACAATCTTTTGAAGAAATCTTGGCCCTTCTCATCTATTGGTGGTTTTGTTTCCAAGCTCTGACCAACTCATAGATGTAAATGCTGTCAAAATCTTCATTTCTCGCAATCCAGTGCCTAATTTGTTGAGAGATATCCTTCATTATTTTCATTCTCACACTATGAGGAAGAGAGGGATCCTCATGTGTTGCACTCCTCTCTTGGAAAGATGGTTTATTTCGTATCTTCCCTGATCTGTGTTGAAGAACGAGTAAGGTTTGAGGTGGTCCCATAGGCTGATGACGCTCAGACATTCAGATGTTCATTGGTGTTCCCGATCCCTGGAGAATGTTACTATCATCGACCATTGTGTGATTTCCCTAATGTCCCTTTACTTGGCATTAGGGGAGGTATCACTTACAACTCTTGCTTAGCCTTACGACAGTTTCGATAAGCCCAAAGGGATGGTCCACATGAGATGTTCATCCAAGGAGTGGTATTCGACTATGAAAGCGATGATCAAAGCTACCGTTAGAGGTTTATCTGAGCTTGGAAGATGGTGAGCAGAATGGATAGTAAGACGCTGGGACATAATAATTCCATTCCCCTCGAGCCTTACCTTAGGTGGGTACGAGCTCATGCTTAGAAACTTATGATGCCTTATCCCTCCATCCTACCAGTTATCATGGAACATGTGGTCAAAGGAGATGTCCCATACACTGTCCTCCATCAAGACATGCCAACTTCTCTTGAAGACTTGCAAAAAGGTTGGATTCAGCTAAAGGAAGAATGAGATACTTTCGAAGCTCAATTCTACGCTAGTGAGAAGAGGGTCTTGGAGCTTACAAAGTAGCTACATGAAGAGCAAAATGTGAACACCTACCTTGCACCGAAGAGGATGTGTTCAGTCTTTTTATCTTAGAAAGTTATTTTGTAAGCCCAAGAGGCATTTTGTAATCATTTTGAACTAATTAATGAAAATTTACATTTGTTCATTCTTTGGTCTATACAAATTTAAATTTCATAAATCCTTGAAATCATTTGCATATACATCTTCCATGCATCATAACATCACAGGTTTTCACACAACAAGTTTCCTTATCTTTCTGTTGTTTATTTCAGCAAAATGGATCTAGAGAAAACTGTGAAGGATCTTCAGGCACAAAACTCTCAATTACAAGAGACTCTATTGGCCCTAGACAAGGGGAAACAAGATATGATTGCATTGCTGGCAGTTAAGAAGAAACCCAAGAAGAAAGCCCTGGTCTACATGGATAGAAGGTTCAAAGAGTCGGTTCGTCAGATTCTGGTAGCAGAAGACTCATCTGAAGAAGACGAGAATCAGATTGGTGAGGTTAAGAGTACCCAAGCTGATTGTATTAATGATCAAGCGTCTGATGATGGTTATATTAATGAGCAGTGTCCACCCGCTGATATCAAGTACAAGCAGTTAGAAGACAGATTGAAGGCCATCGAGATCCAAGTCGTCCCTGGTTTAGATTTTGATGATTTAGGTTTGATCTCTGGGGTTTTCATTCCCCACAAATCCAAAATACCAGTCTTTGCAAAATACGATGGAGTTTCTTGTCCAAAACTTCTCCTGAAATCTTGTGTGCGTAAGATACAGCCGCACACCGCTGATAAGAAACTCTGGGTTCACTTTTTCAAGAGAGCTTAACCGGAACACAACTAGAATGGTTCTACCAGTTTGATGGTTCCTGCATCAACACTTGGGAGGACTTAGCTACCGCCTTCTACCATCACTACCAATATAACGCCGACTTGGCACCAACGAGAGTTCAGTTGCAAGATATGACAATGGGAAAGAATAAAGGATTTAAAGAATATTCACAAAAGTGGAGGGACCTGGCCAGTAGGGTTCAACCACCTTTGACTGATAGAGAGCATATTGACATGTTTATAGGCACTTTATCTAGTCCATTCTTTAACTTGTTGGTTGGTTGTTCTTCTTCCGGCTTCACCGAGCTAATCTTAATCGTTGAAAGCGACATCAAAAGCAGGAAAATTCCCATGGCATCTGCCTCCACTTCCAATCCTGTCAAGAAACCTTTTACCGCGAAGAAGGAAATCAATGTTGTGTATGGGGTAAGGGCCCGTACCAAGAAGAATGATCATTCGTCTGTTAATGTTGTCTGAATTTCTAATACAGCTCCTACTCAAAAACCATCTGCTAATCGTCAACGGTTTGAAACTCCGAGAAGACAATTTATGAGGTTAGGCATGTCACTATCTCAAGCCTTACAACATATGCTAAAGGCTAATTTGGTGACATTGCGCGATCCTCCTGCCAACCCATATACCTCTTCACCAAAGTATAATCTAAACGCCAAATGTGCTTACCATTCAAGTAGCCCCAGGCATGAGACAGACCAATGTTGGGCCTTGAAGAACAAAATTCAGGATTTGATCAGTAACAAGACTGTTGAATTTGATCCTCCTCCAACTCCGAATGTAATCACCGCATCTATGCCGAAGCATGGCAAGGATGTCAATAAAGTTAACGCTGTAGGTGATTCTGATGAAGAATCCGCATTTGAAGATTGGGTGTCCTACTACAATGGAGCTGAAGAATTGGCATGCAAAGGACTTCATGCCCATCTCCTTCATTGAGGAGTAATCATTTGTTTATTGCTTTCGTTTAATTCAAGAATATTTTTTCTGAAAAAGAAGTTAGAGGATTCTTGGGTCGTCTCAATTACATCGCCCGCTTCATATCTCACTTGACTGCTACTTGTGAGCCAATCTTCAAACTCTTGAAGAAAGATCAGGTAGTCAGATGGAATGATGAATGCTAAGCTGCCTTCGACAAAATCAAAGAATATCTATAAGAGCCTCCTATTATCATGCCTCCAGTTGAAGGAAGACCCTTGATCATGTACTTGACAGTTCTAGAGAATTCTATGGGGTGTGTTTTGGGCCAACATGACGAGTCTGGCCGAAAAGAGCATGCTATTTATTACCTGAGCAAAAAGTTTACCGGCTGTGAAACCATATATTCATTGCTCGAGAAAACTTGTTGTGCTCTGGCATGGTCTGCTCGTCGGCTAAGACAGTATATGTTGACTCATATCACTCTGTTGATTTCTAAGATGGACCCAATCAAGTACATCTTCAAGAAACCTTCCCTCTCCGGAAGGATAGCTAGGTGGCAAATGATGTTGAATGTGTACGACATTCAATACACAATGCAAAAGGCCATCAAATGAAGCGTACTATCATATCATTTGTCCCATCAAGTTGTGGATGATTATCAGTCTATGAACTTCGACTTCCCTGATGAGAACATCATGCTAGTGATTGACTATGCAAAACTTGGACCGTATGACGGACCTGAACAAGGATCCTGATGGACTATGGTCTTGAATGGGGCTTCCAACGCCTTGGGTAACGGAATTGGTGTTGTGATCATCTCCCCTGAAGGTTTCCACACTCCTTTCACTTTCAGACTATGCTTCGATTGCACGAACAATATGGCTGAGTATGAAGCGTGCATTTTGGGTCTGAAGGCTGCCATTGATTTGAGGATCAAGCATTTGAATATGTTTGGGGATTCCACTCTAGTAATTAGACAAGTAAAAGGATATTGGGACACTAAGAACCATATTCTCATCCCTTACAAGGAACTTGTGCTATCCTTGATTCCCTACTTCAAAGAGATCACCTTTGAGCACTTCCCTAGGGAAGAAAATCAGTTGGTTGACGCCTTGGAAACCATGTCTTCAATGTTCAAGGTCATATGGGATAACGAAGCCCCTATGATTACAATTGAAAGATTCGACGAACCTGCGCACTGCTGTGAGCTTGACACTGATATAGAAAAGCCATGGTACCATGAGGTGAAGAGATACCTTGAAGCACAAGAGTATCCCGAGGGAGCATCCATCAATGACAGAAAATTCTTACGAATATTTTAAGCTAAATTCTTCCTAAGTAATGGAATATTGTACAAGCGCAGCCATGACTCTACTCTACTCTAATGTATGGACAACAAGGAGGCAGAGGAGATTATGGAAGACATACACGATGGTCTCTTTGGCACTCACTTAAGCGGGCATACGATGGCAAAGAAAATCCCGAGGGCTGGCTACTATTGGTCAACAATGGAGACTGATTGCCATCAACACTCAAGAACTTTTCACAAATGCCAAATCTATGCTGACAAGGTCCATATGCCTCTTATCCCTTTGAACGTCATGACCGCTCCATGGCCATTTGCAATATGGGGCATTGACAAGATTGGAGAAATCAAGCCCACTGCTTCCAACAGGCATTGCTTCATTCTAGTCGCTATTGATTATTTACCAAATGGGTCGAAGCCGCCTCTTTTGCCTCAGCCACAAAGAATGTGGTAGCCAGATTCATCAAACATAACCTCATCTTCCGCTATGGTATCCCCGAAAGTATCATCACCGACAATGGGACTAACCTCAACAATGCTATGATTACCGAACTTTGCAGTCAGTTCAAGATCAAGCATCACAATTCTTCTCCATATAGACCTAAAATGAATGGCGCAGTCGAAGCGGCCAACAAAAACATTAAGAAGATTATGAAGAAGATGGTAGTAACCTATAAGGACTGGCACGAGATATTACCATTTTCCCTACATGGCTACCGCACTTCAGCTAGAACGTCAACTGGGAAACTCCCTTTTCCTTAGGATATGGCATGGAAATTGTTTTGCTAGTGGAAGTTCAGATTCCCCAACTAAGGATTGTGAATGAAGCAGGCCTAGGCGAAGAAGAGTGGATTCAGACAAGATTAGATCAGTTGAACTTGATCGACGAAAAGCAATTGGTTGTTATTTGTCATGGTCAGACGTACCAAAAATGGATGATCAAGGCTTTCAACAAAAAGATCAAGCCTCGAGTATATCAAGCTGGTGACTTGGTGATCAAGTGCATCATTCTGCCACAAGGTGACCCCAGGAGCAAATGGACTCCCACCTACGAAGGTCCATTTGTTGTCAAGAGAGTGTTCTCTGGTGGTGCCATGATGTTGACTACTATGGATTGTGAACACTTCCCACTTCCTATAAACGCGAACATAGTTAAAAAATACTATGCATAAGAGACCCGCTAGGTTGACACACCTAGGCAAAA
The DNA here is from genome assembly GCA_948472305.1 of Vicia faba. Taxonomy (NCBI): domain Eukaryota; kingdom Viridiplantae; phylum Streptophyta; class Magnoliopsida; order Fabales; family Fabaceae; genus Vicia; species Vicia faba. Next base: position 1,265,631,758 of record OX451736.1, on the reverse strand, counting down.
TAAGGGCATCCCGGTAAACCAAAAGGTTTGGGCAAAAATTAGTGATATATGCAAAAGATTGTACACCCGAAAATTTGAAAACCCGAAAGGGCGACTTGGGCAAAAATAGGTATCCTGGTGGGCTGAAAACCCGAAAGGGCGATCTAGGAAAAAGTTAAGGATTGAAAGCGTATGACTATGTCCCATGGAATCACCACAGTAAACTTTATTACCAAGGTCCAAGTTCAAACGGTCTAAGATCAATCCAATCAACTTCTGTCAACGGCAAGGGGCATTTGAAGACATTGAGGCAATAGTAGAGTTGGAACGCAATGAGACAATTTCCACATGGCTATTTGTTTTTTGTTTTCAATCTTTGTTTCTCCTGTCGACGATTTCCTCTTACTAGGATCTCCATCTCTTTGTACAAAATAAAAAAAATAATTAAAAAAAAGCCTATTCTTGAGAAAAATATCAATACAAATATACTTTAAAGTGCAAACTTTCTATTTTTGTTTTCAATGCAAAGTTGTCCAATAACTAAAATTGAACGAACATATGCATATGAACATTATTAAAACTATTTTGCACATGTGACCTGCTAAGCAGCAACAAACATCTCTTCAATGTATATTGGAATATCCCCACATAGTTATTTCATTAGCATTATCCTCACAAGGACGGTTACAATAAATCTTTCCGCTCAACAAAGTTACCCACAAAGTCTCTTTGCACAGGTCAATCTCCAACCAGAGTCTCAATCTCTTGGCAGCTCTCTCCCAGCTAAGTTGATCCTACAAGTAGAAGCCTTGTGGATCTCTTTCTCAAAGAACTTACCTCGTCAGCAGTTCATCAAGTTTTCATCAACAGGGTTTATTTCCCTAACATGGTTTATTTCCCCAACAAACAACGAGTAGCACAACTCCCCAGCCGAGTTTGTATTCCCCGGGTATAGTCTATCCTTCCCAGCTGAGCATGTCTTCCCCAGCTGAGTCTATTATCCCCAGCTGAGTATATCCTCCCCAAGCTGAGTGTATCCTCCCCAAGCTGAGTATATCCTCCCCGACTGAGTCTACACTCCCCAGCTTGAGTTTGCCTTTCAGATTATTACAAATCATAGGGCCACAACCCATAATCCCCAGTAAAGTTGTCAACAAAACCTTTACTACCTCCAAAAAGATGCTATGAAGACTGGACCCGACCATATATTAGTAAAACTTTCAAGCTACTATGAAGCCTTGACCCGACCAAATAATAGTCAACTTCTCAAGTCACTATAGAGCCTGGACCCGACCAGATAATAGTGTAACCTGTCAACTAACTATGAAAACTGGATCTGACCAGATAATAGTTAACTTCGCGAGATACTATGAAACCTGGACTCGACCAGATAATAGCTTAACTCTTCAAGTATATAAGAACTTGGACTCAACCAGACATGGGTTTAACTTCTTTTCCTCAGTAGAGTTTGCCTCTACCCCAACAAGTTACTGTGAAGCCTGTATACGGCCAGATATCAGTTTTCGACTTCATCTTTTCAAGTAAGTTATTGTGAAGCCTACATCCGACCAGATAGCAATTTCCCTCAGAAGTTTGTTGTGAAACTAGGAATCTGACCAGATAACGACTAAGCTCCAAGCAAGTTACTGTAAAGCCTGGACCCGACCAGATATCAGTTCAACTATGTCTCTTCAGACAAGTTTATTGCAAAGCCTGGACTCGGCCAGATAGCAACTAACTTCATCCACCTCAAAATTTGTGAAGCCTGGATCCAACCAGATATTAGTTTTCAAGCAAGTTATTATGAAGCATGGAGCCCGACCAGATAACAACTAGCTACAATTACCAATGAGACACTATGAAACCTTGATCCGACTAGATAATAGTATAACTTTTCAAAAACTGTGAAGCCTGGACCCGACCAGATAGTAGTTACCACTTCAAGTTACTATGAAGCTTGGACCCGACCAAATTTCAGCTCAACTTCATCCTTTCTAGCCAGTTACTGCAAAGCCTGGAATTCGACCAGATAGTAGTTAACTTCTGTATCCCCAGCAGGTTGTTGTGAAGCTGGGAATCCAACCAAATAACAACCTAACTTCACTCTCCCCGAGAAATCTTCTGCGAAGCCTGGAATCCGACCAGATAATAGTTAATTTATTCTTCCCTAGTAAGTTACTGTGAAGCCTGGATCCGACCAGATAGCAGTTGACTTCCTTATCCTCAACAAGTTGTGAATCCTAGATCTTACCAGATAATAGATGACATTCAAGAGATATTCGCCAATAGAAGCATCCTTTCAACAAAGTTTAAATATATGTATATTCTTCATCCCCAACAGCGATTCGGGATTCAGCTTCCCAAAATTCCTTAGCAGTAGTCAGGGATTTATTTTCCCAGACAAATATGCATCCCATGTTCATACATCATAGCATATCCATACAAAATGCATCTAGCATAATACCACATCTTGTGAACATCATGCATACATCTGCATTTTACTAACCTTTTTGTCCCACAGGTGAAACATCAAGTTTTAGTATAAATCGACCAAAGATTTGTGCTGATACTTCTTCCAATGTTTACCATCATTCCTCCAAATGGCATCTATAAGCCCATTCCCAATCCATCTTCGAGTGCAAATTTTTAGGCACTCTAATGTTCAATCATCTTCCACCTTCAAGTCACGAATGGTGGATCCGCCAATCTAACTTTTTAGATTTAAGAAGATTGAATAGGGGAAGTTGTTGTACCCCAAAATTTTCTCTCTCATTTATCAAATAATCTCTCACAAGATCTCCTTTGATTCAAGACTGCACAAAGGTTGATCAGCTCAAGACACCTCCTCTAGCACTGATGACTAAAAATTAGGGTTTGAGATTGCACAAGGAAAAATAGACTATTATTTCCCCATATGAATTTTATGGATCATTTTGGACTCTCAAGATTTCTCATATCAAGTTTCAAGTCTTGGATCACATTTTTGCTCAATCAATTGATCAGATGACCTAAAATCAGTTGTATTAGGGAAAAGTCAATTGTGGTCAATTTACAGTCAAACTTCATAATTTTTATCCATATCAACATCATGAACTCATATATGTCATTTGATCAAGTTTGGACCATAATTCCTCAAGAAATTTGATCAGATCATCAAAAGGGCAAAATGGTCAAAATTAGGGTTTTAACTGAGAAGGTGCAATTTCTGATTTTTTTACCTAGCAAATGACTTATTGGTTTGAGACGTGATCTCAAGGTTTCAAATGTTTAATTTTGACCTAATGGCATGGCTCAAAACATTCCTCAAGATCAATTGATTGACAGATGAATTTTAGTTGACTAATGAAAAATCAATTGTACACTGAAAAGTCAAACTTTGACTTTTTGGTCAAAATCAAGTATCAAAGATCACAATTCACCAAAACATGTCAAAATATGAAACTTGTTCATCAAGAAATCAAAAAGTCAAGATTTCATTTTGAAAAGTCAAAATTTCTAAACTTAGAAATTTTTTCTAAGTGTTGAAATTCATGTTTTTTTCACAACTTTGAGCCAAATTTTCACCATGATGCAAGATGATTCAAAGGAAACTTCCAACATGAAAATTGTAGATCTCAATGATATCTAAAACATTGTATAACACAACTTTTTCTAGAAATGCATGGATTTCAAGTTATGATTTTTAGAAGACATGTTCATGAAACTTGGAAACTTAGTGAAATTTTGCCCTAGTTTAGGCAGGATTTTGACCTAACTTCAAGGCAATTTTTCACATAGTTCCAAGATGAATTTTCAAAAATTTCCAACATAGAGGTTGTAGAGGATTTTACAAGATTTCCAAGATGTCCAAGAACTCATTGAGATCATAATTGAGCAAGGAGAATCGAAGGCAAGAAGTTAGGGTTTCATTCTTGAATTATAAGTCATTTCTTGATGAACACATAATTCAATTTCAATGTTAGGCTGCATAATCTTGCTTTGAGGACCTTCTAAATTGTGTATTTATCCATCATTAATGGATCACACAAACTTTTGAGCTATAATCCATTTGGTTTAAGCATTATCCAATTCAAATTGTCATTTTTGGAAGAAAGTTAACAATGTCATTCTTGAAAAGCAAGCTTTATGCACGAAGTCAATTCTTGAGCCTCTAACTTGTTCCCTATGATCACACTCCATATACAAAGTTAGAAGCAAGTTTTTTTAAAGCATAACCACTCTACATTAGCAAGTACACAAGGCATTGAAACTTGGATTTCTCAAAAAATCACATGTTGAGTTTAAACATTTGTTTTTGAATTCTGATCAACAACAAGTCTCAAAACTTGTTGCTTATAAATAGAGTCACTATTTGTGAGTTAAGGCACGAGTATTAACACCCTGAAACACTCCCAAACTCCCCCAAACCAGAAATTATCCAAAAACACCATTGTTGCACAGGTTCTGATCTTGAACTTGCAACTCATATTTCCCTCGTGTGTTTCTTGGCTTTTCACTTCCTAAAGCTTCCTTACATCAAATACAACTCATCCACATCCTTATTCCAGAACTGTAACACCATTTACCATAACATCCATAACCAAAAAACAAAGTCTGCACATTGACTTCTCCAAGCCATTCCAGCCATCCATTGCACAAGCTAATCATTGCATTAGCTTCCTGGGAACTTGAGGAAGCTAACTCGATCATCATAACTCCTTGAAAGCAGCTCAAACTCATTTCACGATTTCCAATTTTGAGGTATATTTTTTCAACTTTTATCTTCTCATTTAGGCATTGTTAGGCTTGCATTTGTGAAGATAAAATGTAGACATCATTGCCCTGAAACTGTACATGTCCATAGATTTCATATATATTGCTTGAGTAGTGAGAATTTTAGGTTTGAATCTCTGAAAATAATTAGGTCAGAATTTGGTACTTTTAGAAATTCTCATTCATCTTTAATTTATAGCTTATGATATTTATATGGTTGGATTCATATGGAAAAATGGAACAACTTTCATATTTGCATATTTCATTTTTGTTGAGAAATGGTGAAGTTACAGGATCCATGGCTGGAGGTTGAAGATGAAGTTACATTCAGGACATAACTTTAGTTATGTATTTATTGTTTTGTCAATATTACCGGATGTACAGCCACCTCAGTGGCAAAGATAGCGCATGTGTGTATTGGAGGTCATGGGTTCAACACCCAGCGCTACCTTTTGTGCATTTTTCTCATATTTTCTCTCTTTTTTGTTCCATACAGCCAGCGTTGGGCCTCCAACAATGGGCCTAGTTATTTTTTGCTTCTTCTAACCCTCTGCCTTACTTTTGCACTTCTGGTCCAACTTTTTTTTTATTATTTTCTTTTTCTTATTTTATTTTATTTCTCTTTTCCTTTATTATTTTTTTGTTATTATTATTATTATTTTTATTAATAAAAAATATTTTTATTTATTATTTACACTTATTTATTTTCTTATAAAACAAAAAGAACAAAAACATTTTCTTAAACAAATTAATTTTTTTCTTAAATAATTAATATTTAGATTTCTGTTTAATTATTATTTTATTTTCTTTTAAATTAAAATTAACTTAGAATTTAGGTTTCTTTTAATTATTAATTTTCATATTATTTTCATTAAGTAAAAATCTTTTTTCATAAAAAAACTAAAATACTTTTTTAACTTAATTTCTTTTCTTAATTAGTTTAAGTTTAATTTTATTTAAATTAATCATTTTTCTTAATTAGGTCAAAGTTAAAACCCTTTCATAAAAAACATTAAAAAAATCATTTCCTTTTCCATTTACATTCTTGCATTATTTATTTAATTCTTGTATATTATTCAATATGGTTGTAATAGTTAATTAGGTTTAATTTTCTTGCAAATCCCCATTTGTAAATTTGTATACCCCCTCCCCTAATGATGTAATAGCTTAGTAATTTTACTTTCCTCAATTTATCGCTTTATATAAATGTTAGTAATTAGGGTTTGTATGGAAAGATTAAAATCAACAAGTAGCAAACTCTAATCCAAGATAAACAATGCATGTAAATCAAACACATTTGCATACTTGCACCCTTAGGGTAATTCCACTTTGTTACCTTACAAAAATGGCCATGTTATGCATGTGATATGTCTTAGAAAAAAGCAATAAAAAATACAAGATCATAGTCCCTCGATGACGCTATCAATGTTGCGTTTCAAAATGATCTTAGTCCCTCAAAGAGAAATGCTAAGATATCTCATAACATTGCTATCATGGCTATACGATGACCCACGTCCGTCCCTGTACATCGAAAGATAAGGCTTCTTACCAAATCAATGGTAAGATAGAAATATCAAAGGAAAGGAAGAAATGAACTAAGACTTTTGAGTAGGTAGATTGTTCCTAGTTGCTTGCTCATTTTCAAATCAAACATCCTTGCTTATTTTCAAAACAAACACCAACACTTTCAAAACACTTTCATAAAACTTTCAAAACCTTTTCCAAACATGAAATATTTTTAAAAGCTCAACACTTTGTATATGTTCTTACGAACGAGAACTATAACAAAGTTTTCCTAAATGAAGGCTCCTTTTTAAAATACTTTCAAAAACCACACAAAGCACATTTTCAAACAAAAGTAAGTGATCTAGCAAGCAACTAAGAGCCCATAGATAACTATGGATGAAAAGGGTGCTAATACCTTCCCTCTTCATAATCTACCCCCCGAACTCAAGAAATAATGTCAAAGGTCTTTCATGTTCTTTTCATCATTTCCTTTTGGATAAAAGAAAAGTCAGTGGCGACTCTTGCTAACCGCAACATTTGCGATAAAACGCAAAACACCCAAGTCAATTCTCCTACCGTATCACAGAGTGGCACATTGGGAAATTCTCCGCAGCGATCAATAAAAGAGATGTCTTCTTGGGAGCTAGGGCAATAATAGATGTCAGAGTGAGAAAGAGACATTAATCTTTGGTTCTTTCTTAAACCTAGATAATTCTTCATTACTGATCGAGGAAGGTGCGAAATAAACTACCTATAGAGTAGAGGTATGCAACACATAAGAGTCCCTCGCTTCTTCATGGTACGGGCATAGAACGAATGCAGAATATCCCCGAGCAATGTAGGCACTGGATTGTGAGCAAGGAAGATGTTAATGGCACTGACATCTACAAACTGGTCTGAATTGGGGAACAGAACCAACCTGTAGATCAAAAGAGATAAAATATATTCAAAGGCGTGATAACTCATTGCGTCTAGGAATACCTGGGATTTCTTCATCAGAAAACTCGTGAGGAGGCCCTTAACTCCACTCCTTCTTTTCCAATTAGACTCAATGTCAGATGACTTCAAGTGCAAAGCTATGGCAACATCTTCAGTAGTTGGATCTTGTTCTAAGCCGGTAAAGGGTATCTACTTCAATATAGGCAAACCAAGTATTTATGAGAATTCTTCCAGCGTAGGCACCAACTGATAGTCTGGAAATGTGAAGCAATGGTGCCTAGGGTCGAAGAATTGGAATAATACACTTATCAAACCCTCGTCAAAATCGGTAGTAACCAAACTGAGCAAGTGACCATATCTCTTGTTGAATGATGAGTTCTCAGGAACTTTTAGAACCATTTCTTTGAGTTTGGGAGGAATCTCTACAAAATTGATTCGGATGGTTTTTCTGTGAGCTGAATCCATGACCTATAAAACAGAGAAGAGATAAATCCATAGGCCCTTGAAATGGTTAGTGTACATGACATGTTATGATGTTTATGGTGTTATGATTATGCTTTGAAGTCACAAGTATATCAAACACAAACAAGTCACACAGAGACCTTAGGTTTAAAGGATTACATGAGTTTTTAAAGGTAAGTACCCTCTTGAAGTTTCAGTTGGTTCAACATGTCCTATTAATAGTAGTCGGGTTCTAATGAGTCTCATATCACTGACCTTTCTTTTAGGCATTATTTTAGCTCAAGCACCAAAGTATTGCGGCCAGAATATCCCAAAAGTCCAATCTCAATGAGTGTAGCATCGAGTATCAACCAATCTTTGGTCAGAACCAAAGTCGTCCATCTCACTACTTTCTAATGGCTTAGGATGAGTCAATTAAAGGTTCTAAAGGTCATTTATTGCTTAATGATACTAAGGAAGCCTAATGTTATCCTTGACTGACTCAAGGAACATTAGTACAAACCAGAGTATCGCGCTAGCGTAGCTATCACTTTGTTCATATCGGTCTACACCGTACAACCTCTAAGATTTATTGCTACTTACCTAGTAAGGCGCCACCAGATCCGGGTGTAGGATCTTTAACAATAACCCAAGCAACCATTTAAAAATAAATCAAGCAAAGCATACAAGTAATTTTAAAGTAATAAACTAAACTCTAAGGTAACCCCACTTTATAAGTATTCCCCAGCAGAGTTGACAGTTCTGTAATACAGTGGTAGAACCGACTGTTGTATTGGTTTTGCGTTTGTATTCACAAATGTTGCGGTAAGCAAGAGTTTCCACCGACTTTTCTTTTATCCAACAAAGGAAAGGGTGAAAAGAACAAAAAAAGACCTTTTGAGATTATTTCTAAGTAAGGGGGTAGATTATGGAAAGGGAAGGTGTTAGCACCCTTTCCATCTGTAGTTTTCTATGGGCTCTTAGATGCTTACTCATTTAAAAAATACCTTGTGCTTTGTGTGTTTTTTGAAAAGTATTTTGAAATTGCCTTAGTGCGGCGATTCGCTTTATGATAATTCTTGTATCAGTCCTCAAGAATGTTGATAAAGCGAATGTTTTTGAAAGTTGTTTTTTGAAATGTTTTTGTGTAGGTGTAAAAATTTGTTCTGAGCAAGCATCTAACAGCTATCTACTTGGACTCGAAAAGGTCGTTCTTTTCATCATATCCTTTAGACAGTGCTATCCTACTATTAGTGAGTAGGTAGCCCTATCGTTGGATGTATGAGGTACATTCGAAGTGATGTGCAGTCAGAAAAGCAACATGTGGAGACACTTTAGCAATTTTGTTTAGGGACTAGATCATTTACCGAAAGACAAATGTAGGGTCATCAAGGGAATATGATCTTTTTGATTTACGGGTCTTTTCTCAAGCGTCCCCGTTTCGAGGGACATGACTGTTTTTCCGAGAGGCAACCAAAGTGGGTGTACCCTAGAGGTGCACATGTGCAATGTGTGCTCGTTCGAGTTATTTGTCTTTGAATTTAGGTTTGCTAACGTTTTACTTTTAGTCTTCCCATACAAGCCTAATTACTAACAGTTAATATTTTACAGAAATTTAAAGTGCGGGAATCGTAAATCCTATGTTATTACAATACTTCGGGGAGGGGGTATTTACATGTTCAAATGGGGGGGAAATAAAGAATGCGACAAAGTCCTATTTTAATCTATTACATCCCATCAGCATATACAAAAATATGAAAAAGCAAAATAGAAAGGAAATGTTAAACGCGCACGAATTGAGAAAAATACGTTTAAAACCCTAAAATTTCTAAGTAAATAAGAAAATATTTTTGGTTGTTTTTGTTTATTTTTTATAAAGAAAAATAATTAAACTAAATCTAAATTTAATTAAGAAAATAAATATTAAATGAAATTAACCTAATTCTAATATTTTTGTGTTTTTATTAAGAAAATTTTTGAATTGAATAAACCTAAGTCTAGTTGATTTTAAATAGATAAAATAAAGTTAAAATAATTAATAAATTAAATTAATTGGAAAAAAAACCTAAGTCTATGATTTTTTTGTGGTTTTTGATTTTATGTTATTATTAAAAAAGAAGTGATTTTTGAAATTAATAAATAAATAAACAATAAAACAAATGAAGAAATAAAAATGGGCCTGATTGGGAACCAAATAATGGGGTGAGCATTGAAAATTGCTAAGGCCCAATAAGAGAGGGAGCCCAGTGGCTGCGTATGATTCCATGGTGTTGCTCTTTTGGAGGTCTATCATGAGCGCCTGATTCTGGAACATTGGATCTGATGACGTGATGCTTGGATGATGGTGATTTGAGGACACAGGGTGTACGTGTGGTAGCTAGAAGTATGGGATCTGCAAAGTATGTATTAGAAAAATAAAATTGTTAGAACTGGGACTCGAACCCAGGTCCTTTCCCATTACACACCTATGCCTTACCATCTGAGTTGCCTTTCAATTCATGTATCCTAATAAATGCATAATATTATATTTCAAAAAATGACTCAAAATATATTAAAAAATAATATGTGCGCGTTGATAGGCCCCTTTGCATTTGAATGGGCCAATCAGGACACGCTGCTTTGCCATGCCAGCTCCTGCCTGAGTCGAACGACCGGAGGGACGCCAGAGTCAAAATCTGGTCGTCTTCTCCGGTACATCAAAATATGGATCCTGTGAATTTGTTAGTTTTAAGACTGAATCAAAACCCTATTCCACTTAAAATTTCGCCTTGATCACGAATCTGGCCTTAGAATGGCCAAAAAACTCCTACATCTTGAGTTATGAACAGAAAACCCTAGCACGGTTTGAAAATGGTACATCATGATTCATGCGTCATGAACTTCATGCTAGGCTCTTAACCTGTTATAATGATGCCTAGAAACTCATACATACTTGTCAAGGCATTCAAAAACACGCAAAAATAAGGATTTGAATTTTAGAAATTTACCAAAACGGTGATGATTGAAAGTGATACTTCTGGCGTGTGTTGGCTTGAATGAGGGTTGGGAGTGAATCTTGGGATCTTAAGGAAGAGGATGGCGCGCTTGGTTTGGATGGATGGTGGCTGGAAATTCAATTTTGAATTTCACAACTTTGAGAATTGTTTGCAATTTTTGTGTGGTCTCTAGGTTATATCTTTGTGTGAGTTTGGCTTTCACATGTGATGTATTTATAGAGGAGAGGAGGGAGCAAGGTTGAATCGAAAGAAATCAAGCATTAAGGTTGTGTTTTAAGGCCATGAATAACATTTTGAATTCTTTCCAAAAATGAGATTTCATGCCTCGTTTGATGTTGAATGAATTTGGACACCCCCTGCATGTGTTCATGGGCCTCATTTCAAGATAAAACAATAGCCTAAGGGCCAAGGCCCATTTCCAATTATTTTGTACCATTTATTTTATATTTATTTTAAATAAATCAAAATAAATATGATTAAAATAAAGGGAAAATGCAAGGTAAGGTAGAAATTCTTTTAGATGTCCTTTATAATGTTATAAGGGTGTTTGAAGTCCAAAAAGTTGGGCCATTGCCTTAACAATCCAAGTTTATTCAATGCATAATTCTTGAAATTTCCCAAATTTTCCCAACTTGGGCAAGCCAAAACTTGCTCAATTTTTATCTCATGATGATGATCTTGGACTTTTTGGAAATCCCAATATGTCTACCTCAACCCCTCTTTTGATCAGTTTTACATTTGAAGAATTTATCTTGATGTAAGTTGCCTTGACAAAAACTGTCTTATGTTGACTTTCTGAAAACTGGATGAAGTATGTGAAAGTTATGCCTGGTCAAAGTATGTGAAAGTTATGAGTTTGGTTGGGGAAAACTGGATGAAGTATGTGAAAGTTATGCCTGGTCAAAGTCCAGTTGACTTTTCCTATAGAAACCCTAATTTAGTAATTTTTGACTTTTGATAGATTAGGAGCATTTCTTGAGGAATCATGATCAACCCTTGATCAAATCATGGATATCATTTCAAAATTTTGATGTTGACCAAAAATATTGAAGTTTGACTGTATATAGGCCACAGTTGACTTTTGACTTGGTACAATTGATTTTCCAACACTTGAGAAATTGACTGAGCAAACTTGTAGTGGAAGGCATGAAATTTGTCATGGACAATCTTGAAGGAATATTAGGACCATGGAAAACATTTGATACCTTTAGAGCTCACACATCTTGATGAAAAGTGAAACCCTAGTTAGAGGTTCATTGCTTAGGAGGAGAATTTGTCTGGTCAATTCTTGGTCAACCTTGAGCAATTTAGAACCTTTAGGAGCATGCCTTAAGTAAAATTGGGAAGGAAAATTTTATGCTACAACAGTTTGCCTTTGAGGGATGACAAATGAATTCAATTTGACCATCTTGTGTGAACTCTAACACTCCTTCGTCGATCAAGTCTTGAATCTTTTTTTCAATGCCCAACAATTATTAGTGTCATGCCCAAGACTATTGGAATGATAAGCGCATCTCACATTAGGATTGTACTGAGGATAGGAGGTGTTGGGATTCTGAGGAGGATCCTTCAACGTAATCAACTCCATCCTCAACATGTGTTGTAATACTTGAGTCGATGACATGTTGGTTTTGGTGATTTGCCTTTTGCGTGTGCCCTGTTTATGCCGATTGCCTTGTTGTTATTGTTGCACTAGTACTAGGTTATAGGTCCGCACTGCCCTACAGATTGGTTGAGATCAATCTTATTACGATCCTTTTGGTCGTACACAATACTGGACTCCTTCTTTCCGTTGTATGATCTCTGTTGAGTACTAAAAGATGCATTCCCCTTAATTTCACCGCTCATGAGTTTATTTTCAACATGTTCCTGCATGAACATGTCACCCAATTCCCTATCTGCCAAGAGAGGTTGATCATTGACTAGGCCCCAAATTCTAGTAGTTTGCCCCAGACGGTCGTATTTGTCTTGATGAAGCTTTCTGATGATAATCCTTAACTCTTCTTATCCCCGAGCTAAATTTTGGATAAGAGCCATCTGGATATTCATCTGGATTCTCATCCTTTCCATCTCAGCTTGCAGTTGTTCCAACTGGTCATCCTTGTTGTCATGATGATTTTTCTTGGTCAAGTTCCCGGTGAGGAGTGCTTTCAATTCTTCTTACCCCTTGGACAGATTTAGGAACATTGCTTTGAATTGAGCATCTTGAGTTTGGAGATCTCTTCCATTCTGTTTGGGAGCCATCTTCCTTGCTGAAATAAATAGCGAGAAAATGAGAAACTGTCTTGGGAATACCTGTTATGTAATGACATGCATGTAATGTTTTCAAGGATCTCACGGGGTAAACACAAGAAGAGGTTTGAATTTTAATTGCAACTTTGATTGAAGAACTTCATATCATTGTATGTCCTTCTACGAGAATCAAGCTCACCATGTCGAGTGGGCCATAGCCTCTGACTCAAGTCATTATGCTTTGACGACATTGGCTAGAGGAAAATAAATCCTCTTTCCCCTTGCTAGATGTCTGGTTCATCATAATCTGCATCACAAGCCCTTTGAGATCCTTGAAATGGTTAATGAAAATGATATAGCATGATGTCATGATGTGTATGCCATGCACCAAGTAAAAGTGTAAGGTGACGAAGACAAGTAAGTCTTGCAGGAAATCCAGGTTATTGGATAATGAATACAAACAAGTCTTATAAGGAAATCACGTCGTTAGATAATGAAAACAAACAAGCTCTACAAGGAGTTCAAGTTGTTAGATAATTAAAGCATACAATTCACACAAGTAGCCTTAGGTTCAAGCTTGCATGGAGTTTTTAGGTAAGTATCCTCTTGAAGTTTAGTTGGTTCAACCTGTCCTAAAAGAAGTAACTGGGTTCTAGGAGTCTCAATATCACCGATCTTTCTCTCGGGCATTGTTTCAGCACAAGCTTCTTTATTAGCGATCTAAATATCCCGAAAGTCCAATCTTAATTAGTGTAGTATCGAGTATCAACCAACTTTATTCTTACACCAAAGCTGGTTATCTCACTACTTTCTAATGGCCAAGTTGTTCAACTAAGGTTCTACAGTCAGTTAGTGATTTATGACACCACACAACGGCCCCATATTCTCCTTGATTGGACTCAAGGGACACCGATACCAACAAATGTATCACACTAACGTAGCAATCGCTTCAACCATGTCGGTATTAAGCCGCATAGTCCTCACGATCTATTGTTATTTACCTAATGTGCCCCTAGATCCGGGTTTAGGATCTATACAAGAATACCCAAATATAACCCGAAATGTAAAACAAGCAGGTCAAACAGGTAAAGCATTTAAATGTATGAACTATCTCTAAGGTAACCCCACTTTTAGTCATACCCAGCAGAGTCGCCAGTTCTGTAATACAGTGGGAGAACTGACTTTACTGATTTTGCATTTTATCACAAATGTTGCGGTTAGCAAGAATCTCCATCGAGTTTTCTTTTATCCAACAAAGGAAAGGGTGAAAAGAACAGGAAAGACCTTTTTAAATATTTGGAGTGCGGGGGGTAGATTATGGAAAGGGAAGGTATTAGAACCCCTTCCATCAGTAGTTATCTACAGGCTCTTAGTTGCTAGCTCACTTTAGAAATGTTTTTTTTTTGTGTAAGTGTATTTTGAAAATATTTTGTAAAGATGCCTTAGTGCGGAGAACTTTGTAATGATTCTCGTATCGTTGAGAACTCATAAAAGTGTTTTTGTCTTTGAAAATATTTAGAAAAGAGAGTGTATATGTGAGAAATTTGTTTTATTTTATGAGCAAGCAACTATGATATGTTTACCTACTCGAATGGTATTTGTTCTTTTCCTCTTTTCCTTTAGATAATGCTATCCTACTATTAGTCATTAGGTAGCCCTGTCGTTGGATATTTTGAGGGACAAGCGCGGGTCATCGTACAGTCATGAAGACAACTCGTAAGAAACTTTAATAATTACCCTAAGTTTTAAGATCATTTATAGAGGCAACGTCGAAAGGGTCGTCGAGGGACTTATGATCTTGCAACCAAAGGGTCATGCTAAAATCTCTTACGTTCAAGAGACGTGACTGTTTATTCCGAAGGCAACAAGTGGAGATACCTTAGAGGTGTGTGTGTGCGAGTGTGTTATGTTTGCGTTATGTTTATCTTGAGTGTTAGGTTTGCTAATGTTTGTTTTTAAGTCTTTTCATACAAGCCTATTAGCATACATCTAGCAGTTAATTGTATATAAGTACGGAAAATAAAATGTGTAAAATTGAATCTACGCTATTACAAAGCTTCGGGGTGGGGGAAATTACAAACCAAAAATGGGGAAAGAAAAATGTAAAGGATCCTAAATTAGGCTATTACAACCTTTGGACAATTACATAATTTATTAAAATAATGCGAATAAAAATAGATGAACGCGCGAAGAAGAAAAAAGGGGAAAGATGTAAAACCTAAAAATAATCTAAGTGATGAAATGAAATATTTTTGTTGTTTTTGTTTAGGAAAAATAATAATTAAATTAATAGAAACCTAATTGTAATTGATTAGTTATTTAAAAATAAAGTGATTAAATAATTAAATCAAAATTAATTTAATTTAAAAAAACCTAAGTCTAATATTTTTGTGATTTTTGATTTTTATGATTAAAAGAAATTAATTAATTAAAAAAAATTCAAACCACCATGTAGGGTGGAAAACACCATCATCTCCGATGGGGGTTTTTCTTCAAAACCTGCAAAATCAATCAAACAAAAAAAAACTCTTGATCCAGTACATTGGATCTTGCGATCTTAGTGGTGTCATTAGTTTGGGTTAAGAACTCCTGAATCAAGAAATTTGAAGCTTCCTACATTCCACGCCCTAACCATGACATCATGTTATTTATGCCTTCACGCTTACTTGTAAAACGTCTGATTTACTCACAACATCAATAATAACAAGAATGAATGCATAAAATTGGTTTAAGTTACATGATAAGAGAGTTTGGAATCAAAATTTTACCAAAACACCATGGGATGGTTTTAAGGATGATATGAGACGTGTGGGGGTTGGGTAATTATATGAATAGCTTCCTGGAGATCTCAGAAGGATGAAGGAGTCGTTGGTTTTGAATGGGAGAAGTTGAAACTCAGGTTTATGAGTTTAGCAACTTTTGAAGAAAAAAATTGAGAATTTGAGAGAGCTTTGTTATGCAATAAATTTTGTGTCCTTTTTGGCTTGCCTTGTAGTGCTTTATATAGAGGGAATGAAGGAGAGTAGACCAATATGGCAAGAAGTCAAGCTTTCAAGGCCATGAGACAAAAAATCCAACATATTGAAAGTTGGTCATATTTGAATGATTCTTGCCAATTCCATTTTTATATGAACCTAGAAAAATTTTGTTGGTCTTTGCACGAAATATTTGGCTCCATGATGGGTCAAGTTAAGCCCAACTGCATTATCCCATGTTTTATTGTATTTTATTTAATTTATTTGATTTTAAATTAAATAAAATCAAGATAAATATAAAATAAAAAATAAAAGTCAAGGTCATGCAAAAATATACTTAGAGGTCCTCTAAGATGTTATGGACATGTTTGAACATCAAAATCTTGGCTCATAGGTTCAAAAATGCAATTTTGCTCAATTTGTACTTCATGAATTTCTTCATAACTCCCAACTTGTGTAACTCATAACTTGTTCAATTTTCATATTTTGAAGATGATCTTGGACTTTTTGGAAAGACCAAGATGTCATCAACAATCTCTACATTGATCATTTTTGCTTTTGAAGACATTATCTTGATGTAAGTTTCCTTGACAAAAATTGTCTTTTGTTGACTTTCGAAAATGACCTATAATGTATCAGATCATATCTTCTAAATGAAGAATTTTTGGACTTAAGAGTAAAAACAAAGTTGTAGAGAATTGAATTTCCTTCAAAATGGGCTTTGTTTGGAAAAAAGTTGATGAAGCATGTGAAAGTTATGCCTGGTCAAAGTTCAGTTGACTTCTCCTAAGGAAATCCTAATTTGGCAATTTTTGACTTTTGATGATTTGAGGGCTCTCCTTGAGGAATAATGATCAACCCTTGATCAAATGATGAATATCACCAAAAATCTTGAAGTTTCACTGTATGTTGACTGTAGTTGACTTTTTGACCAATACAATTGATTTTCAATCATCTGAGCCATTGATTGAGAAAACTTGTGATGTAGGGCTTGAAACTTGACAAGAACCTTGTTGAGGACTTGTGAAGAACCATCAAGCCACTTGATACTTTTTCAAACCAAATTTCCTTGAGAAACTCCAAATTCTAGTTGTAGGTCTTTGGTTTAGGAGGTGCATCTTGATTAGTCAACCCTTGAGTGTTTTGAGAAGCCTTGAAAGAATGTCTTGAAGAAAATGGGAGGGCAAATTTTGGGGTACAACATTCCTGTATCGTGAGATCTGAAGCTTCAAAAGCTTCTTGCCCTACCAATGGCCCGATCTTGTTTTTGCATCAAAACTCACATGTAAAACGTTAAACATATTTTAATGGCGCATATGAACAGATTTAATATGTTAGCAAAGATTGAAAACACATGAAATCAAAGTTTAGAAGTCTACCAATTTTGACAACCGGTGTAGTTGAGATGTTTCATTCTGGCGTACGAGGGACTCGGCTATGGACTTGAATCACTTCCTTTGATCTTTAGGAAGTGATTGCTGGCCTTTGTTTGGATCGAGAGTGACTAAAAACTGTAGTATAGATCTTTCACCTTTCTTTGGATTTTTGTGAATTCTTTCAAGGATTTTTCAAGCAATATCTTTGTGTCCTCTTGGTATGATCTTGTTGTGCTTATATAGAGGAAGGGAAGGATTAATAAATATGGGAAGAAATCATGCAATCATAGCCATGATCCAACAAAATCAAACATGTTCTCAAACATCCATTTTGAGAGATTTCTTGCCATTTTCAAGCTCACGTGATTTTTCATGGTTGCAAATGATTATTGGGCCTCCATGTATTGAAATCAGAAGCCCATGCGCCTTGTATCATTGCTTCATATTTTATTTGATTATTTGCATTTAAATGAATAAAAATTCAAATAAAAGAAATAAAATCATAAAAAATATGTGAATGGATTTAGAGGTCCTCTAACACATTGTGAACACGTTTGAACATCAAAAGTTAGGCCCACTAGTTCAAAATTTCAAGTTTGCTCACTTTGCACTTCATGCCTTTTCTTAAAATTTCCCAACTTCCAGTGGGCATAAATCTCTTATGTTTCATCTTTTGAAGGTTATATTTGACTTTTTGGAAATATCAAGATGTATTTTTCAATTTTTATTTTTATCATTTTTGAATTTCAAGACTTCATTATGATGTAAGTTGCCTTGACAAAAAGTGTATTTTTGTTGACTTTTGAAATGACCTGTAATGTATTGACTCATATCTCTCAAATGAAGCTTTTTTTGGACTTGAGCATAGAGATACAAAGTTGTAGAGAATTGAATTTCCTTCCAAATAGGATTTGGTTGGGGGAAAGTTGATTAAGTATGTGAAAGTTATGTCTGGTCAAAGCTTAGTTGACTTTTCCTAAGGAAACCCTAATTTGACAACTTTTGACTTTTGATGATTTGAGAGCATTCCTTGATGAATCGTGATCAAACCTTGATTAAATGATGAATACTACTTCAAAATGTTGATGTTGACCAAAAATATTTAGGTTTGACTCTATGTTGACCATAATTGACTTTTTACCCAATATAGTTGATTTTTAGTCGTCCGAGCAATTGACTAAGCAAACTTGTGATGCAAGACTTGAAACTTGATATGAGCATCCTTTAAGACATATGAAGAACCATGAAAAACACTTGATACCCTTGAAACCAAATCTTCCTTGAGAAACTCAAAACCCTAGTTGTAGATCCATTGCTTAGGAGGAGAATTTGTCTGATCAATTCTTGGGCCATCTTGAGCAAATGATGACCTCATGATAATGTCTTGAAGAAAAATGGGAGGTCAAATTTTGGGGTACAACACACATCATTAAGATTCACAAGATGCGTGTTTGTATTCTAAGATCATTGGTTGATTTGGGGGGTTTTATGCAAGACGTTCAAGACAGGATTATGGCCTAGTGAAAGCCTTTGGAGATATAGAACGCAAAGGACCCTTTAGAGACAAAGAACATAAAGGAAGTAGCACGAGAATGGCGAATCAAATTGAAGTGTTGTGTTTCAATAGGTAAAATTGATGGTGCATAAAATATTTTGAGGTAAATAACTCAAAGGAGTATCAAGATCCAGATAGTCAAGTGGCAATCTATTATGTGCTTGATCTTGCTGAAAATCAAAAGAAGAGAAGGGTTGAATCAACAAAAAACGGTTAGGGTTTAGAGGATTCCTCTTGAACACTTCTCTTGTAATCATACTTTATGCAAAGTAAGAAAGTATCCTAATTCCACATTGGAATTAGGCACAGACATATCTACGCGCGAGGACGAAAGTCGGGAACTGTGTAGACAAATCCTTGTGTCTCTTTTCCTTTATCATTTTATTTGCTTTAATTTTCATATATCTATTTGTCAAATAGCATTAAGTAATCGATCGACTCGTAGGAATTTTTCGGGACTATTTTTAATTTGAATTGGGTGTTTATATTCATATAACCACTTTTGATTATAAGTGCTTTTTCATATCAACATAACTCAAAGGAAAGCTTTGAAAAATTCGGTTGCACACCAAGTGTTCGACAAATTGTTTGATCGATTGACTTGTAAGAATTTTTCTGCAATTGTTTTGTTTAAAGTGGTGTATTAATTATCTTATAATCATATTGATTATAAGTGGTTTTCATATCAACACAACTCAAATAAAAATTTTGACAAGTCGAACTCACACCAAATGTTTGAAAAATTTCAATGTTATATATCTTTGTTTAAATTTCATTGTGTGATACGGTGGCATAACCGACTATTATACTGGTTTTATGTTTATATTCGCAAATGTTGCGGTAAGCAAGACTCGCCATCGAATTTTCTTTTATCCAACAAACGAAAGGGTGAAAAGAATAGAAAAAGACCTTTAGATATTTGTTTCTGAGTAAGGGGGGTAGATTATGGAAATGAAAGGTGTTAGCACCCTTTCCATCAGTAGTTATCTACGGGCTCTTAGATGCTAGCTCATTTGAAAAAAATACCTTGTGCTTTGTGTGTTTGAAAAGTATTTTTGAAAGAAAGCGCCTTATTACGACGAACTTTGTAATGTTTCTCGAATTGGTAGAGAACGTATACAAAGTATTTTGAAAAATGTTTTTGGAAAGAGTTTTGCGTACGTGTAAAAGATTGTTTTGTTTTGAGCAAGCATCTATGAACTATCTACTTTACTCGAAAGGTTGTTCTTTTCCTTTAGACAATGTTATCCTACTATTAGTGAGTAGGTAGCCCTAGTCGTTGGATGTTTGAGGGACAATCGAAGGGACATTATTACAGTCAAGAAGGCAACTAGGCAAGAAACCTTAGTAACTACCCTGGGGTTTTAAGATCATACTGAGGCAACATCAAGAGGGTCACTTTTTATCTTTAAACCGGAGGGTAGCCACTAAAGTCTCTCACATTTCGAGAGTTGTGACTGTTTTCCAAAGGCAACCAAAGTAGGGATACCCTAGAGGTGTATATGTGAGAGTGTGTTGTATTCAATTATTTTTTTCTTGTGTTAGGTTTGCTAGCGTTTGATTATTTATGTTCTTGCCATACAATCCTATTAGTCAGGCATCTAAACAGTTAATAATTGCGGGAATTTAAAGAGCGTAAACATAAAAATATAGCTATTACAAGGCTTGGGGGAGGGGGATTATTTATAACTCCAAAATGGGGAAAAGTAAAAAGTAGTAAAAGTAAAGTCCTAGTTAAGTCTATTACATCACAGTAAGCAGATACAATAATATGAAATAAGTGCGAAAGTAAATAAGTGCGCGCGAAATGAAAATGACGTTTAAAACCCTAGAAAGTCCTAAGTAAAATAAAATTCTTTTTGTTGTTTTTGTTTATTTGGGAAAATAAATGTTCAATTAAGTTAAATCTAATTAATTAAAGAGAGAAAATAAAATAAAATCATTGATTAAAATTAACTCTAAAACAAACCTAATATTTTTTTTCATTTTTTAGTTTAGGAAATGATACAAATTTAAACTAATTCTAAGTTGGTTTTTATTTATGAAATAAAGTCAAAAAACAATTAATCAAATTAATTTATGGAAATTAAATAAATAAAACCTAAATCTAATTTTTTTTATTGTTTTTTCTGATTTTTATGATTAAATAAAAAAATGGTTTTTTTTTAAAAAGAAAATGAATATAAAACAAATAAATAAACTAAAAAGAATGAGAATTAAAAAAGATATGGGTCTGGTATGAATAGCAATGGGGGTGGAGATTGAAATCTTGTAAAGCCCAAATTCAGGAAGCCCAATGTCGTTTCTAATCTTGTGTTGATGGCCCTTGAGGGTCCATCACTCTAGGGGCGTTGGATCTGATCAGCTTATGATCTACTGGCTGAAGCTTGAAGGCACTTGGTAGGTGTTTGAAGTGTTGCACACTGGATCTGCAACAAGTTTGTTAGAAAAATGAAAACTCAAGGCCTGGGGATCGAACCCAGGTCCTTCGCTATTGCAAACACATGCTTCACCAACCGGCCAACCTGTTCATTCGTTTATACCAATAATAAAATAATAATATATTTGAAACATCAAGAAATTGTTGAGGTGTGCACGCACGTGCTCCCGTGGGTCCCATATTGTTTGAATGAACGAATCATAAAGAGGGATTATGATACGCAAGCTCCAGGGAGGTCAAACCACCATCCATGGTGGTTGACCACCTTCTTCTCCAGTCAGTAAAAAAGCCTAACCTACAAAATATAGAGATTCGAAACCACAGATCAAGCATTCCCCCCTTAAATCGCATGCTGCAAATCCAACCATGGCATTGGTTTGGACTGAAAGTGCTTGCACAAGAAGATACGATCAAAACGGTGCAGGTTTCCCTAACAATGGTGTTTCTTATTCTTGCCTTAAACCTTACATGTAATACGTTAAAACCAACCTAAACAACAATACCATCATGGATCTATGCATCAAATCTATTTAAATTGCATGAACTGAAAGATTATAGCGTGAGAATCTTACCCTACCGGAGCAACAAGATCTGCTTGTTTTAGGATGCTTTATGCGTCATGGAGGGATGGTATGCACTCTTAGGATCCTCAGGTGATAATGGAACCTTTGGAATGGATCGAGTATGGCTGGAACTTGTTGTTTGAATTTTGACAACCTTAGAGGTTTTTTGTGAAATTTAGTGGAGCTTGCTTAGGCTATTTTTCGCGTCCATAATGCTTGCAAATGTGATGTACATATAGAGGAGATGATGATAGGGAGTAAATATGGAAAGAATCCAAGCCATAACCATTGTCTTAAATCCAAGATCATATATTTTGAAATTTTGTCAAAATTTGAATATTTCATGCCATTTTGGGCAAGCAATGAACCTGGTCATGTTTTTGCATGCTTCTTGGGCCTTAAGGCAAGTCCAAACATCAGCCTATATTGAATAGTTGGACAGTAATGAAGAAAAACTGTGAAAAATGTAAAGACATTGTAGAAAGAAAGAAAAATTGCATTTTGAACTATTATGTGTCGACACAATGCTGCTATGCATCGACACATAACTCTTCTTGCTCCTATAAAACAAAATCAACTTAGTATGAGTCGATGCATAATGGGATATGTCGAGTCATGCACCTGTTTGTGTTGACACATACGCATTTTGTGTCAACTCATACACCTGTTTGTGTCGAAACATACGCGTTTTGTGTCGACTCATACACCTTTCATCCTTCTATTTTGGGGCATGAATAACAGTATGTATCGACACATAAGGCTTTGTGTTAACTCATACCCTATTCTCTCACTAAAATGAGTCGACTCATGTGGGTATGTGTTGACTCATGCTGCAGTTTTTGTCTTAAACATTGTTCTTGAGACTACAATTTGTTTTGAATTTGAACTTCTTTCAATATGTTGTGGTAGCCTCAATGAGCCTCCAGGATACTACTCCAGTCCTCCCTCTGTATTGGAAGTTGCTGGACCACTCTCCAAATCAGTCAAGTTATACAATACGGTCTTTTGTTTGTGTTTGAAAGGTGGTGATAATGGAACTACGGAAACTGTTCTTTTGTTTGAACAATCTCTATATGGTATGAAGTGTTTTTTGTTGACCTTTTGAAAATGACCTGTAATTGATGAGCTTGTATCTTCAAAATGATGCATTTCTTGAACTTTGAGGATAAAAGAGAAGTTGTAGGAAACTGGATTCTCTTCAAAATGAGCTTTGGTTGGGGCAAAATGGATGAAGTATGTGAAAGTTATGCTTGGTCAAAGTTCAGTTGATTTTTCCTATAGAAACCCTAATTTAGCAATTCTTGACTCTTGATAAATTAAGAGCATTCCTTGAGGAATCATTACCAACCCTTGATCAAATGATGATTATCACTTAAAAATTTTGATGTTGATAAAAAATCTTAAAGTTTAACTGTATATTGGCCACAGTTGACTTTTGACCTAGTACAGTTGATTTTCAAACACTTAAGCAGTTGACTGGGCAAACTTGTAGTGTAAGGCATGAAATTTGGCATGGACATTATTGAAGACATATTAGGGACCATGGAAATCATTTGGAGCCTTTTCAACCCAAACATCTTGGTGAAAAGTGAAACCCTAGTTGGAGGTTCATTGCTTATGAGGAGAATTTGTCTAATCAATTCTTTGGTCAACCTTGAGTAATTGAGGACCTCAATGAGCATGTCTTGAGTAAAAATGGGAGGGCAAATTTTGGGGTACAACAGCTGCCCCTGTTCAATCTTCTTAAACCTGAAGATTTAGATTGACTTGTCTGCCTTTCGTAATCTGAAGGTGGAAGATGATTGAACACTAGAGTGCCCAGAAATTTGCACTCGTATATACATGAAGTAGCACTGCTGGTTGATGATATCAAGAATGGGCTTACAGATTCCATTTGGAGAAGATGACTGAGAGTTGTCAGAGATGGGCTTAAATATTCCATCCAAAGTAGATGTTGACTTCATAAGAGGTTCCTTTATGGGGATTCCTGTTCCTGTTGTTTGAGGAGGACTCCGCTAGGGAATATTGATTTCTGTTTGGGGAATAGAGTCTAGGAGCTTTATTTGTCCACTACTCTACTGGGGAGTTATCTCTTGACTGGAGAGATGAAGGTTAGCTGTTATCTGGTTGAAATCCAGGCTTCACAGTAACTTGCTGAGGATAATAAAGTTGACTATTATCTGGTCATATTTTAGGCTTCACAATGACTTACTGGGGAATATGAAATTAACTGTTATCTGGTCGGTTTCCAGGCTTCGCAGTAAAAATGAAATTAAATTGTTATCTAGTCGTACTCCAGGATTTATAGTAACTCAAATTGTTATACGATTGGAATCCAGGCTTCAGTGACTTGAACTGTTATCTGGTCGTGTCCAGGCTTCAGTGATTTGAAGTAATTAAGTTGTTATCTGGTCGGATCCAGGCTTCAACTTGAATTTGAGATATACTATTATCTGGACGGATCCAGGCTTCACAGTGTTGTAGATTATACTGTCATCTGGTCGGGTCCAGGCTTAATAATGTTGTAGATTATACTGTCATTTGGTCGGGTCCAGGCTTCACAGTGTTATAGGTTATACTGTTATCTGGTCGGGTCCAGGCTTCATAGTAATTGACAGAATAAACTACTATCTGGTCGGACTTCAGGCTTCGCAGTAATTTGGCAGAGTAAACTGCTAACTGGTCGGATTCTAGGCTTCACAACAACTTATAATGTTATCTGGTTGGATTCAAGGCTTCACAGTGTCTTGAATTGTAGGTTGATTGTTATTCGGTCGAATTTTGGGCTTTAGCAATGACGTTAACTGCTATCTGGTCGAGTCCCAGGCTTCACAGTTTTGTAAACTGTTATCTGGTCGGGTCTAGGCTTCACAGTGTTGTAAACTGCTATTTGGTCGAATTCCAGGCTTCACAGTAAATTGTATTTGATGTTAACTGCTATCTAGTCAGATCCAGGCTTCATAGTGATTGATGAGTTATTACTTCAGATAGTTACCATGTCTTGTTTCAGGAATTAATCTGGAACTTGTCGATAAACCCGTCCTGTTTTGGGAGTTCATACCATTGGTGGTAAAGATAGTTGCCCCGTCTTATTTCGGGAATTGATCTTCATCAGTTGTTCACAGATAGTTGCCCTGTCTGGTTTCAGGAATTAATCTGGAACTGTTTTTGTTGGTTGTTGAGATAGTTTCCCTGTCTTGTTTCAGGAATTAATCTCTAAACTGGTCTTGTAGATAGTCACCCCATCTTGTTTCGGGAAATGATCTTCATCAGTTGTTCACAGATAGTTGCCCTGTCTGGTTTCAGCAATTAATCTGGAACTGTTTTTGTTGGTTGTTGAGATTGTTTCTCTGTCTTGTTTCAGGAATTAATCTCTAACTTAGTCTTGTAGATAGTCACCCCGTCTTATTTTGGGAATTGATCCACCATCATTTGTTCACAGATAGTTTCCCTATCTGGTTTCAGGAATTAATCTGGAACTGTTTTTGTTGGTTGTTGAGATAGTTGCCCTGTCTTGTTTCAGGAATTAATCTCTAACCCGGTCTTGTAGATAGTCACCCCGTCTTGTTTCGGGAATTGATCCATAATCAGCTGTTCACAGATAGTTGCCATGTCTGGTTTTAGGAATTAATCTGGAACTGTTTTTGTTGGTTGTTGAGATAGTTTCCCTGTTTTATTTCAGGAATTAATCTCTAACATGGTCTTGTAGATAGTCACCCTATCTTGTTTCAGGAATTGATCCATAATCAAATGTTCACAGATAGTTGCCCTGTCTGGTTTCAAGAATTAATTTGGAACTCTTTTTGTTGGTTGTTAATATAGTTGCCCTGTCTTGTTTCAGGAATTAATCTATAACCTGGTCTTGTAGATAGTCACCCCGTCTTGTTTCAGGAATTGATCCATAATCAGTTGTTCACAGATAGTTACCGTGTCTGGTTTCATGAATTAATTTGGAACTGTTTTTGTTGGTTGTTGAGATAGTTGCCCTATCTTGTTTCAGGAATTAATCTCTAACCTGGTCTTGTGGATAATCATCCCGTCTTGTTTCAGGAATTGATCCATAATCAATTGTTTATAGATAGTTTCCCTGTCTAGTTTCAGGAATTAATCTGGAACTATTGAAAAAATGTTGATGATGTTTGTCTGTTGGTATTTTCCTGAAAAGGTAAAGAGTTAGTTGTATGCAATGTCATGATGCATGACACACCTTGTGTAATGATGTTCTCAAAATAAATGAGATTGTGTTATATGTATTTTGTATGCATGTTTGTAAAATGATGTATGAATACAATATATGAACTAATTAGTGTTCTTTGTAGTGTCGTTGTACTGAGAGAAGATAAATCTCTGACTGCTGTTGGAGATGAAGAATGTGATTCTTCAATATTTGTTGAAATTGAATTGCTGGGAGATGGATTTTCGTGGCTAGAGAAATAAACTCTACTAGGGAAAGAAAGCTCTGTAAACTGCTTGGGGATTTTTATGAAGCCCTATTGAGGAACCCAAGAAGTTTATGAACCAAGTTGAAGAAATATCCAAATTGTCAGGGAGATGATTGAAGCTTTTGATATATTAAGAAGATGTCGGAATATCTGAAATTGTTAGGTTATACACTGAAGACATGGCAGTGACTTTAAGGGAGGATGTCTCTGTCTCTGTACCTATTGGGGAGCGTATCCTTACTGATGACGAACTCTGCGAAGATAGTCCCCTGGGGGTGGTTACTCTGTGGGGATTTTATGGATAGTTTGAATGTTATCCCAACTCCTGGAGTCTTGAGTAAATGTTAATCAGGGTGATAATCCTTCTACTGATAGACAGGTGACGAGATGACAAGATATAGTCGTACGCTTTAATCCCTAACTTTTTCCTGGACTGTTTTTTCAGATTTTCAATCCACCAGGATACCCTTTTTTGCCCAAGCCACCTTTTCATGTTTTCAACTTGCCGGGTGTACAATTTTATTTATATATCCCTAATTTTTTCCCAAACTCCTTTGGTTCGTCGGGATGCCCTTATTTTTGCCTAGTTCAATCAACATAGCGGATCTTTTTTCATGCGTAGTATTTTCCGACTATGTCCACGTTCACATGGTGCAGAGAATTATCACTGTCCATAGTAGTAAGTGTTGCAGCATTTCCAGAAAATGTTTTCTTGATTGCACATGGCCCTTTTCTAGAACTCATGTTCAATGCCCCAAGTGATTCAGATGAAGGTCTGCCCCTGGCTATTTGGCGCTTTTGAGGGATTCTTTGAATCTTGACTCGATTGCCCCATATCATCTTAGACACCATGTCATGTCTCTTGATTATGAAAGGCTTACTACTAGATATGTCATTCCATCTGAGGTGATTTTATTCATTGAGAGGATTTTCGTTCATTGAATATCTGTTGTGCGAGTTTCTTTGCCGTCGAACAATTAGTCATATGCAAACATTAGCATTTAAAAAATGCAAAGCTTATATCTGTCTTGAAGTTTTGAAAATTTATTTTTTAGTAAAACAAAATTTGCAAGAATGTGATATCAATTCAGGATTTATAGCAAGCCTTACAGAAGTCAGGATACCTTTTTGTAACAATATGCTTTCGAACTAACCTATGCTTCAGTTAGGACTTTTAAGGGTTGTAATGTGGTTTGGTTCACGGTTTAAGAAACAAAGGATAAAGGATCGAAATTTATTTGTACCCACCCGTTCTTCGTGATGTTCTTCAGTTCTATACTCAGTTAACTGTGCGGTTAGATCCCAATTGAGTTCTGGAATCTTGGCCCTGATATTCCGGTGATGGTTCAGATACTGGAATTTTATTTGAGAAGGCAGTCATTTTTGTAACCTCTTCTTTTTGTTGAGGATTTTTAGCGACCTCTTTTTTTATTTTATTATCCCTACCTTTTTCCTGAACTATTTCTTTTGTGATTACAGTCAGCGGGATGCCCTAGTTTTTTTCTTAAGTCTCCTTCATAGGTTTTGACTTAGTAGGCTTTTCTTTTGAGAGACAATGATTGCCTATTTTAATGATTATATGGAACCATCACCATCTTTTGTTTTGGAAGGATACCTCTGACACTACTCGTCATGTACGAAGGGAAACTTGCGATTGAATGCACCATTGAATTAACTGAGAAACTACCCTGCCCCGGGTTATGATTAAAGGTTTCAATTTTGTGTGAAAAAAAACCCCTACTTCTTAGGCTCAAAGGGGTTGACTAGGGATTATCTTCCTTATAACTCCATTGTTTAGGATTTGAAACAATGACTGTACATCGTCAGCAAGGTCTGTTCCAAAGCATATTGTAGAGATTACTGTATTATTTTCGTCATCCTCCCTCTAAAGGCTTACAAGTTTCAATCAAGAGTTGAATATCACAAAAAGAAAGTAAAAGCATATATTAAGTATAGTGAAAATGAATGGATTGATTCAAGACAAACATATGCAATGCATTAATGGAATAATATATAGGTTGATATAAAGATAAGTGTTTGAACAAACAAAAGAAAATACAATTGAAAAATCCAAATGAACTGGACACTCTCCATCTTAAGCATGATTTGGCATGGGAGTAGTAATCATATTAGGAGTCTCAAGAGGTCCAAACTCAATCTTCTTAGCATCAATCATATCTTAAATATTGTTCTTCAACGCCCAACAGTCATTCGTATCATGTCCAGGACTATTGGAATGGTATGCATACATTGCATTAGGATGATAGCTAGGAGTGAAGGTATTGGGATTCCGAAGAGGATCCATCAACGTAATCAACTCCATCTTCAACATGTGTTGCAATACTTGAGCCAAGGACATGTTGATTTTGGTGAATTTCCTTTTGGGTGTGTCTTTCTTATGTTGATTTCCTAGTCGTTGTTGTTGCATCGGTGCTGGATTAGAGATCCGCACTACCCCCATAGATTGGTTGAGATTATTCTTATTGCGGCCCTTCTGGTCGTACACAGTACTGGACTCCTTTTTTCCATGGTATCGTCTCTTCTGAGTACTTGAAGATACAATCCCCTAAATTTCACCGCTCCTGAGTTTATTTTCAACATGCTCCCGCATGAACATGTCACCAAATTCCCTATCTGCCACGAGATGTTGATCATTGATTAGGCCCTAAATTCTAGAAGTTTTCCCCAAACGTTCGTATCTGTTTTGATGAAGCTTGTTTATGAGAATTCTCAACTCTTCTTGTCCCCGAGCTAAATTTTGGATAAGAACCACCTGACTACTCGTCTGGATTCTTATCCCTTCCATCTCAGCTTGCAGTTGTTCCAACTGGTCATCCTTATTGTCTTTGGGATTTTTCTTGGTCATGTTCCCAGCGAGGAGTGCTTTCAATTCTTATTTCCCCTTGGATAAATTTAGGAACATTTCCTTGAACTGAGCCTCTTGAGTTTGGAGATCTCTGTCGTTCTTCTCGAGAGCCATTTTCCTTGCTGAAATAAACAACGAGAAAATGAGAAACCTGTCTCGAGAATACTTTTCATGTAATGACATGTATGCAATGTTTTCAAGGATCTTGTGGAGTAAACACAAGAAAATGTTAGCAACTGAATCTGACTGCATCTTCGATTGAAGAACTTCGTATCATTGAATGCCCTTCTATGAGAATCAACCTCACCATGTCAAGTGGGTCATAACCTCTGACTCAAGTTATCGCTTTGACGGTGTTGGCTAGAGGAAAATAAATCCCCTTGCTAGACGTCTGGTTCATCATAACCTGCATCACATACCCTTGAGATCCTTGAAATGGTTAAGGAAATGTCATGGCATGATGTTATAATGTGTATTTTATGCACCAAACAAAAGTTTAAGGGGACTAAGACAAGTATGTTTTGCAGGAAATCTAAGTTATTGGATACTGACTACAAGCAAGTCCTACAAGGAGTACAACCAAAGCCCTGCAATGAGTTCAAGTTATTAGATAATGAAAGCAGACAAGTCAACAAGTAGCCTTAGGTTCAGGCTTGCATGGAGTTTATAAGTAAGTACCCTCTTGAAGTTTAGTTGGCTCAACCTGTCCTAAAAGAAGTAACCGGGTTCTAAGGAATCTCAATATCATTGATCTTTCTTCATCGGGCATTGTTTCACCTCAGGCAATCTTTTCTCGCGGTCGAAATATCCTGAAAGTCCGATCTCAATGAGTGTAGTATCGAGTATCAACCAATCCTCAGCTTTATACCGAGGCCGGCTATCTCACTACTTTATAATGGCCAAGTTTGTTCAACTAAGGTTCTAAGGTTAGTTAGTGCTTTATGACACTACACAGCGGCCCTGTATTCTACTCAATTTAACACAAAGGATACCGGTACCAACAAATGTGTCACACTAACACAGCCATCGTTTCAACCATATCGTTCTACACCGTACAGCCTCCACAATCTATTGATGCTTACCTAAAACTGCCCCAAATCCGGGTATAGGATCTTTAACAGTAACCCCGGCAGACCCTTTAAAATTAAAGCATACAAAACACACAAGGAAAACAAATTTAAAATGATATAACTCTAAGGTAACCCCACTTTTATAATTCCCCAGCAGAGTCGCCAGTTCTGTGATACGGTGGCAGAATCGACTGTTATACTAGTTTTGTGTTTGTATTCGAAAATGTTGCGGTAAGCAAGAGTCACCACCGGATTTTCTTTTATTCAACAAAGGAAAGGGTGAAAATAACATAAAAAGACCTTTCGAGATTTGTTTCCGAGTAAGGGGGTAGATTATGGAAAAGGAAGGTGTTAACACCCTTTCCATCCGTAGTTATCTACGGGCTCTTAGATGCTAGCTCACTTGAAAAAATACCTTGTGCTTTGTGTGTTTGAAAAGTATTTTTGAAAGAAAGCGCCTTAGTACGATGAACTTTGTAATGTTTCTCGTATTGGTAGAGAATGTATACAAAGTGTTTTGAAAAATGTTTTTGGAAAGAGTTTTGCTTACGTGTAAAAGTTTGTTTTGTTTTGAGCAAGCATCTATAAACTATCTACTTTAGTCGAAAGTTTGTTCTATTCCTTTAGACAATGCTATCCTAATATTAGTGAGTAGGTAGCCCTAGTCGTTGGATGTTTGAGGGACCATCGGAGGGACGTTATTACAGTCACAAAGGAAAATGGGCAAGAAACCTTAGTAACTACCCTAGGGTTTTAAGATCATACTGAGGCAACATCGAGAGGGTCATTTTTTATCTTTAAACCGAAGGGTAGCCACTAAAGTCTCTCACGTTTCGAGAGTTGTGACTGTTTTCCGAAGGCAACCAAAGTAGGGATACCCTAGAGGTGTATATGTGAGAGTGTGTTGTATTCAATTATTTTTGTCTTGTGTTAGGTTTGCTAGCGTTTGATTATTTATGTTCTCGCCATATAATCTTATTAGTCATGCATCTAAACAGTTAATAGTTGCGGGAATTTAAAGTGCGGAAACGTAAAAATCTAGCTATTACAAGGCTTCGGGGAGGGGGATTATTTACAAGTCCAAAATGGGGAAAAGTAAAAAGCAGTAAAAGTAAAGTCCTAGTTAAGTCTATTACATCCCAGTAAGCATATACAATAATATGAAATAAGTGCGACCGTAAATAAGTGCGCGCGAAATGGAAATGACGTTTAAAACCTTAGAAAGTCCTAAGTAAAATAAAATTCTTTTTGTTGTTTTTGTTTATTTGGGAAAATAAATGTTCAATTAAGTTAAATCTAATTAATTAAAGAGAGAAAAGAAAATAAAATCATTGATTAAACTTAACTCTAAAACAAACCTAATATTTTTTGCATTTTTTAGTTTAGGAAATGATACAAATTTTTAACTAATTCTAAGTTGGTTTTTATTTTTGAAATAAAGTCAAAAAACAATTGATCAAATTAATTTATGGAAATTAAATAAATAAAACATAAATCTAATTTTTTATGGTTTTTTCTGATTTTTATGATTAAATTAAAAAAATGGTTTTTTTAAAAAGAAAATGATTATAAAACAAATAAATAAACTAAAAAGAATAAGAATTAAAAAAGATATGGGTCTGGTATGAATAACAATGGGCGTGGAGATTGAAATTTTGCAAAGCCCAAATTCAGCAAGCCTAATGTCGCGTCTAATTTTGTGTTGCTGGCCCTTGAGGGTCCATCATGAAGAGGCACTACAGGGGCGTTGGATCTGATATCCTTATGATCTACTGGCTGAAGCTTGAAGGCACATGGTAGGTGTTTGAAGTGCAGCACACTGGATCTGCAACAAGTTTGTTAGAAAAATGAAAACTCAAGGCCTGGGGATCAAACCCAAGTCCTTCGCTATTGAAAACACATGCTTCACCAACCAGCCAACCTGGTCATTCATTTATACCAATAACAAAATAATAATATATTTGAAACATCAAGAAATTGTTGAGGCGTGCACGCGCGTGCTCCAGTGGGTCCAGATTGTTTGAATGGACGAATCATAAAGAGGGATTATGACATGCAAGCTCCGGGGAGGTCAAACCACCATCCATGGTGGTTGACCACCTTCTTCTCCGGCCAGTAAAAAAGACTAACCTGCAAAATAGAGAGATTTGAAACCACAGATCGAGCCTACCCCCCTAAATCGCATGTTGCGAATCCAACCATGGCATTGGTTTAGACTGAAAGTGCTTGCACGGGGAGATACAATAAAAATGGCGCAGGTTTCCATAACAATGGTGTTTCTTGATTCCTGCCTTAAACCTTACATGTAATACGTTAAAACCAACCTAAACAACAATATCAACATGGATATATGCATCAAATCTATTTGAATTGCATGAACTGAAAGATTAGAGCGTGAGAATCTTACACCACCGGAGCAATGAGATCTACTTATTTTAGGATGCTTTACACGTCAAGGAGGGCTGGTATGCACTCCTAGGATCCTCAGGGTGATAATGGAACCTTTGGAATGGATCGAGTATGGTTGGAACTTGTTGTTTGAATTTTGACAACCTTAGAGGTTTTTTGTGAAATTTAGTGGAGCTTGCTTAGGCTATTTTTCGCGTCCATAATGCTTGCAAATGTGATGTACATATAGAGGAGATAGAGATAGGGAGTAAATATGGAAAGAATCAAAGCCATAACCATTGTCTTAAAGCCAAGATCATATCTTTTAAAAGCTTGCCAAAATTTGAATATTTCATGCCATTTTGGGCAAGCAATGAACCTGGACATGTTTTTGCATGCTTCTTGGGCCTTAAGGAAAATGCAAACATCAGCCCATATTGAATAGTTAGACAGTAATGAATAAAATCTATGAAAAATGTAAAAACAATGTAGAAAGAAAGAAAAAATGCATTTTGAACTATTATGTGTCGATACAATGCTGCTATGCATCGACACATAAATCTTCTTGCTCCTGTAAAACAAAATCAACTCAATATGAGTCGATGCATAATGGGATGTGTCGACTCATCCACCTGTTTGTGTTAACACATACGCGTTTTGTGTCGACTCATGCACCTGTTTGTGTCGACACATACGTGTTTTGTATTGACTCATGCACCTTTCATCCTTATGTTTTGGGACTTGGATAACAGTACATATCGACACATAAGGCTTTGTATCGACTCATACCATGTTCTGTCACTAAAATGAGTCGACTCATGTGGGTATGTGTTGACTCATGCTGCAGTTTTTGCCTTAAACATTGTTCTTGAGACTACAATTTATTTTGAATTTGAACCTCTTTCAAGATGTTGTGGTAGCCTCAGTGAACCTCCAGGATACTGCTCTAGTCCTCCCATTGTATTGGAAGATGTTGGACTACTCTCCAACTCAGTCAAGTTATACAATACGGTCTTTTGTTTGTGTTTGAAAGGTGATGATATTGGCACTAGAGAAACTGTTCTTGTGTTTGAACAATCTCTATGTGGTATGAAGTGCTTTTTATTGACCTTTTGAAAATGACATGTAATGTATGAGCTTGTATCTTCCAAATGATGCATTTCTTGAACTTTGAGTGTGATCGGTGGGAGAGAACTGACTGTTTTTTGGAATGCTGGTTCGCATTTGCGTTTGTTTTCACAAAATGTCGCGGTAAGCAAGAGTTGCCACCATCTTTTATTTTATCCAACAAGGAAAGGACAAAAGCACAGAAAAATTCCTTTTTGAGATATTTCTCGGGTTCGGGAGGTAGATTATAGAAAGGGAAGGTGTTAGCACCCTTTCTATCTGTGGTTACCCACGAGCTCTTAGGTACTTGCTCATTGTGTTTTCAAAATTTTGCTTTTCTTTGTGTTTGTGGGTTTGAAAAGAGTTTTTGTTTGAAAGGGGTGTAAGTGCGAAAAGTTTTTCTGTTTTGTTTTAAAAGGAGCAAGTACTTAAGAACCATCTACCTACTCAAAAAGGAATTAAACTGTACAAATGTCCTTTAGACAATGCTATCCTACTATTGAGGAGTAGGTAGCACCGTCGTTGGAGTTTTCGGGTCAATTCGATTAAGGGACGTGTGGTCACTAAAGCAATGTTAGGACGCCTTAGCGATAAACCTAATATCCTAGATCATTTTTCCGAGGCAACCGTTTCGAGGCAACTATGATCTTTGGACAAGAGGGCGACCTCTAAAACTTCCTATACTCAATGACCACGTTCGAGGCAACCAAGTGAGGTGTACCCTAAGAGTGTGCATGTGCGAGTGTATTGTTTTTCAGTTATTTATCTTTGTACATGTTAATGGTGAGCTACTGTTGATTTTAGGTTAAAGATTTGATCTTGTCATACATTTCCTATTTATCAAACATCTAATAGTTAATGGTTGCGGATATTAAATTGCGGAAAATAAATCTAAGCTATTACAAGGCGTCAGGTATTTACATCGCCAAAGACAAACCCTTTAAAATTAAATTGCGAAAAGTAAATAAAAGCGATAAATAAATAAATAAAATCCTAAGTTAAACTATTACATTCCCGAAGCAGTTACAATATTGAAATAAGGATAAAAAATAATGCGCACGCGAGAAAATTAAATCGGAGTGTCTTTTTAGGGTTTTGACCCTTTTTATTAAATAAAGCATATTTTTGTTATTTTTGAATTAAAAATTAGTCTAAGTTAATAATTGAATTAATTAATTAAATGAAAATATTTTTGGGTTTTTATTTTAATTAAGGAAATAAAATAAGAATGATTAAAAGGTTAATAAAAATCCTAATTCTATATTAATTTTAATTTAATGCAAAAGATATTAAAATTGTACTAATTAAACTAAATAAATAAATTAATTGTTATTTACAAAAATAAATAATAAAATTAATGGAATTAATAAATATTATTTTTGTTGTTTCTGATTTTTTATGAAAAAGTTAATTGGTTAATTAATTAATTAAGATAATAATAATAATAATAAAATAGAAATAGAAAAATAATGAAAAGAAAATAAAAAAGGAACAAACTCAGGGGGGGGGGGGGGTGGGGGGGGGGCCTGAAGAGGGTATTTGAATGCCAATTCCCAGGCCCAGAACGTCCAGCCTTGTTGGACTTTTGGAATCCAATGCGTGCCTTTGACCAGGGAGTATGATGGGCGTGCAATCTGGGCCCCCGGATCTGATCTGAAATCCATCTGGCAAGTGGATCTTTTGAGGTGTATAATGGAACATCCTTTGAGCCTTGCATGGGAATATTTGAAACAAAATTATAACAAAGTTTTGGGGGACCTGGGATTCGAACCCAGGTCCCATTGCTCATATGCTTGCGCGCTCAACCACTCCAACTAGCTTGGTCAATTGTCATTGAAATAAGAAATAAATAACATATGGGCAAATCAATTAATATTCTGGAAAATAAGAAAATATGGCGCGCTATTCAAACGCACCAATCTGGCCACGCCATGTTATCATCCCTGTCGTGGGGACTGTGGCTAAAAGTCCTTTTACCTATACCAACGGACGACTGTCCGTAGCTATACGTCATGATATCTCAAAATCCACCACGAGCCACTAAAATGCAAACTAAAGGCGTGGTTTTGCTCGCCTCTCTGCCTCGGTTCCAACCATGGTCCTTTTATTGACAGATTTCACCTGTAACGAAAATCCCTGAAAGAACCCTAAAACCAGCTGCAATGGCATTTTGTGATATATGGCATGATAATGAAATTGACTAATGCAGAAATTTCGCAAATGATACAAGGAATTCAAATATGCAATTATCTCAAAGAATGGATGCAAGACTGAAGCTTTACGATTCCATGAGTATGGCGGTTTTAGGCGACACTTACAGGGCTTTTGGAGGCAGGAGAACGCGTGATTATGATTGGTACTGCTTCAGTGAGGTTCAAGGAAGTGATTGGGACCTTTATTTGATCCTGAAAAGGCCTCTAAGCGCGATTTCAGATCCAAGGTTTTCAAGCTTTTTTCTCCAATTCTTCTGGCCGTTTCTGCAATGCTTTGTGTGTGTTCTTGGTCTGGCTTGCTTGCACATGTATATTAGAAGTGAATTAGGTCAAGAGTTGGGTTTTTATCCAAGTGCATTCAAGGTTTTGAGATTTGATATGATCACCATTATCAAGTTTCCAAATATAGGCCAAATCTGATTTTTTATGCATAACCAAGCTTGATACGAATTTGATTTGATTCATGATGATAATTGAAAGTTGTACCAATCACAGATATTCTTTCATCAATTTTTAGATTTTATTTGATTTAATATTGATTAAAATTGAATTAAATCAATAAAAATTAAATAAAATAGAAAAATAAATGAATGGCCATGAAACCAAGTATGGGACACGTGTGTGGTATGACAAGACCATATCAAGTGGGAAAAAATGGGCCCTTTTGTCAAAAATTGGAGTTTTGAGGATAGTTGACTTTTGGCAAATTTGGAAAAATGCCCAACTTCAACAATGCATAACTTCCTCAATTTTGAACTTTTGGAGGTGTTCTTTGACTTTTTAGAAACCCTGAGATGTCCTCTAATCATCCCTTTTTGTATCATCTCATTTTGATGTTCCATGCTCAATTTATAATCTTTGGAAAAGAAGGTGTTTTTGTTGACTTTCAAAAATGACCTATAATGTCCAAATTTGTAACTTTTTGTGAGAGTATTTCTTGATCTTGGGGTGTGAATATGGATTGTAGGAAATTGCATCCTCTTCAAAACGAGCTTTGGATGGGTCATTTTGAATAAAGTATGAGAAAGTTATGCTTGGTCAAAGTTGAGTTGACTTTTCCTACAAAACCCTAATTTAGCAACTTTTGAATCTTGATGAATCTTGAGAAATCCTTGATGAATCATGATCAACCCTTGATAAAATGATTAATTAACCTTCAAAATGAGAATGTTGACAAAAAATCTTGAGGTTTGACTTTATTTGGGACACAGTTGACTTTTGCCCTAGCACAGTCGATTTTTGGGTCTCTTGAGCAATTGACTGACTAAACTTCCTCTGCAAGGCTTGAAATTTGTCATGGATGAACTTGAGAACATATTAGGACATTGGGGAGAATTTGAGGCCATTTGTATGTGAGGACCTTAATGCAATACAAAACCCTAATTTTGAGGTTGACTGCCTTAGGAGGTGATTTGACTGTCCAATTCTTGAGCCAATCTTGAGCAACTTGGAGATTATTCTTGTCATGTCTTGAGAAATATGGGAGGGAAAATTTTGGGGTACAACAGTTTCCCCTGTTCAATTTTCTTAAACCTGAGGATATAGATTGGCTTTCGAGCCTTTCGTGATCCGAAGGTGGAAGATAATTGAACACTTGAGTGCCCAGAAATTTGCACTCGCATGGTGTAGTATCAGCATTGTGATGTCGGGAATGGGCTTACAGATGCCATTTGGAGGTTTTTGGTAGGAGGATGGGCTTATGGATGCCATCTGCAGGAGTGTCGATCACATAAGAGATTCCTTATCGAGAACTTGCATACTTGTTGTTGTAAAAGATTCCATTGGGGGAGTCTAACCTTTGTTGAGATTTAGGAACTTGCTTGTACTTCAACCGAGAGAACGCCTCGGCTGAGTCTTAAGAACCTATCCATAATTCAACTGAGGGGTAAACATCTTCATCAAGATCTAGGAACTGTCTCGTGCTCAACGTAGTATACCGTTGAGGTTATAGAACTTGTCCACACTATGACGGAGGAAAACATCAAGATCTAGGAACTGACTCGTGCTCAATGGAGTATACCGTTGAGGTTATAGTACTCGTCCACACTATGACATAGGGAAACATCTTCATCAAGATCTAGGAATTGTCTCATGCTCAATGGAGTATACCGCTGAGGTTATAGAACTTGTCCACACTATGACGGAGGAAAACATCAAGATCTAGGAACCGACTCGTGCTCAATGGAGTATACCGTTGAGGTTATAGTACTCGTCCACACTATGACGTAGGGAAACATCTTCATCAAGATCTAGGAACTGTCTCGTGCTCAACGTAGTATACCGCTGAGGTTATAGAACTTGTACACACTATGACGGAGGAAAACATCAAGATCTAGGAACCGACTCGTGCTCAATGGAGTATACCGTTGAGGTTATAGTACTCGTCCACACAATGAAGTAGGGAAACATCTTCATCAAGATATAGGAACTGTCTCGTGCTCAACGTAGTATATCGCTGAGGTTATAGAACTTGTCCACACTATGACGGAGGAAAACATCAAGATCTAGGAACCGACTCGTGCTCAATGGAGTATACCGTTGAGGTTATAGTACTCGTTCACACTATGACGTAGGGAAATATCTTCATCAAGATCTAGGAACTGTCTCGTGCTCAATGTAGTATACCGCTGAGGTTATAGAACTTGTCCACACTATGACGGAGGAAAACATCAAGATCTAGGAACCAACTCGTGCTCAATGGAGTATACCGTTGAGGTTATAGTAGTTGTCCACACTATGACGTAGGGAAATATCTTCATCAAGATCTAGGAACTGTCTCGTGCTCAATGGAGTATACCGTTGAGGTTATAGAACTTGTCCACACTATGACGGAGGAAAACATCAAGATCTAGGAACCGACTCGTGCTCAATGGAGTATACCGTTGAGGTTATAGTACTCGTTCACACTATGACGTAGGGAAACATCTTCATCAAGATCTAGGAACTGTCTCGTGCTCAACGTAGTATACCGCTGAGGTTATAGAACTTGTCCATACTATGACGGAGGAAAACATCAAGATCTAGGAACAAACTCGTGCTCAATGGAGTATACCGTTGAGGTTATAGTACTCATCCACACTATGACGTAGGGAAATATCTTCATCAAGATCTAGGAATTGTCTCGTGCTCAACGTAGTATACCGCTGAGGTTATAGAACTTGTCCACACTATGACGGAGGAAAACATCAAGATCTAGGAACCGACTCGTGCTCAATAGAGTATACCGTTGAGGTTATAGTACTCGTCCACACTATGACATAGGGAAACATCTTCATCAAGATCTAGGAACTGTCTCGTGCTCAACGTAGTATACCGCTGAGGTTATAGAACTTGACCACACTATGACGGAGGAAAACATCAAGATCTAGGAACCAACTCGTGCTCAATGGAGTATACCGTTGAGGTTATAGTACTCGTCTACACTATGACGTAGGGAAATATCTTCATCAAGATCTAGGAACTGTTTCGTGCTCAACGTAGTATACCGCTGAGGTTATAGAACTTGTCCACACTATGACGGAGGAAAACATCAAGATCTAGGAACCGACTCGTGCTCAATGGAGTATACTGTTGAGGTTATAGTACTCGTCCACACTATGACGTAGGGAAACATCTTCATCAAGATCTAGGAACTGTCTCGTGCTCAACGTAGTATACTGCTGAGGTTATAGAACTTGTCCATACTATGACGGAGGAAAACATCAAGATCTAGGAACCGACTCGTGCTCAATGGAGTATACCGTTGAGGTTATAGTACTCGTCCACACTATGACGTAGGGAAACTGTCGAGATTGAGAACCTTATCTGAAATTCAACCGAGGATAATTCAATTGAGATTTAAGAACCTGTCAGGTCTTCGACGTAATTGAGAACTTTAACTGTATCTTTCCTGAAAGGTAAAGGTCAGTCATATGCAATGCATGATATGGATCAGGCAATGATGTTCTCAAAATAAATGAGATTGTATTTGTATCATGCGTATATGTGTGTATCATGATGTATGGGGATATAATGTTTTAGCTGGGGAAAATAAATCCCGGAGCTGCTGGAGAATAGAGTTGAGTTCTTCGTTTCCGCTGGGGATGATGAACGAAGATGATAAACCTGTAAGAGAGAAAAACTCTGTTGGGGGAATAAACTGATGAAGAGATTACTCCGAGGGGAATTACTCTGTGGGGAAGAGACGTTCTGCTGAAGATTTTAACGATAATTCCACTGGGGATTCCGTTGATAATCTCTGTTGGGGATTTTAATGATGAACTCCGCTGGGGATAGAAAGAATTTCGTTGGGGATGATCCTTCAGTTGTAACTTGCTGAGGATAACCCAGTTAGACTCTTGTGAGGATAACCTTCTGAATTTGGCTGGGGAGATTTATTTGCGCTCTGCAGGGGATAAGCTTCCAGAATCTACTGGGGAAAATGATTCAACTCTGGCGGGGAAGCCTTTTTTAGACTACGCTGGGGAAATGGCTCCACCAGGGGTATCTTGTATTCCACCGGGGAACATTCTTATATTCTGTTGAGGAATATTAAGACTGTCGGGGATGTTCTTATACTTGCTGGGGAATGTCTTTATACTCCGCTGAGGAATATTAAGACCTTCTAGGGATACCCAACCTTTTCAGAGCTGATGGTAAATTAACTCTTCTTGGGGAGAGCATTACTGATTCGTTCATAGTTGCAAGTCTCAGTGGGGAAAGCTACCATTACTGTTTTATTCTGCGGGGAGTGATAGTATCTTAGCCATATTCTTCAGCTGAATATATACCTTGGTACCTGGTGGATAGAGCAACTATACCGCTTGGACAATTCTTACTGCCCCTGTTTCTGCGGGAGAAGGCGCCTACGGAGGCCTTGTGGATCGAGTATTATCCCAACCTATGAGGTGCTTGGTATCTTTCGGTCAAAATGACAAGTCTTCTTCTGGTAGGCCAATGACGAGATGACGAGACATAGTCGTACGCTTTGATCCCTAATTTTTGCTTGGACCGCCCTTTCGGGTTTTCAGTTCACCGAGATACCCTTTTTTTCCCAAGCCGCCTTTTCAGGTTTTTGACTTGCCGGGTGTACAAATTTTTCATTTTCATCCCTTATTTTTACCTGAACCCTTTTGGTTCGCCGGGAAGCCCTTATTTTTTCCTAGGCCAGTCAACCTAGCGGGTCTTTGATTATGCGTAGTACTTTTTTTTTACTATGTCCATGCTCTCAGGATGTAGGGAGGTGCCATTGTTGGTAGTGTTGTGTTACCATACTACCAGAAGATCTTTGTTTGATCGTGCAAGATTCGTTGCTGGAATTCACGTCCAATGCCCCAATTAATTCAGATGGAGATTTGACCCTGGCTATTTGGCATTTTGAGAGATTCCTTGAATCTTGACTTAACTGCCCCAGATGATGGACAGTGCTCATGTCGTGCCCCTGGATTGGAAGTGTTTTTTTTTTCACTTGAGGTGACCCTTCTTATTGAGAAGATTTTTGTTCACTAGATATTCGTCGCGTGAATTTCTCTGTTGTTTGAACAAATAGTCTTATGCAAACAATGTTATTTTAAGAATGCAAAGCTTATGTCTGTCTTGAAATTTTTTAAAAATGCATTTTTTTTTGTAAAACAGGCAATTTTTGTAAAATGTGATGTCAACTCAGGATTTCCAGCAAGCCCTACAGGAGTCAGGATACCTTTGTAACAATATGCTTTCGGACTGACCCATGCTTCAGCTAGGACTTTTTAAGGGTTATAACGTGGCATGGTTCACGGTTTAAGAAACAAAGGATAAAGGCTCAAATTTTATTTGTACCCACCCGTTCTTCGTGATGTTCTTCGATCCTAAACTCAGCTAATCGTGCATTAGATCTTGTTTGAGTCTTTGCGCTGATATACCAGTGATGGTTCGGATACTGACAATTTATTTTGAACAGGCAGTCATTTTGTTGAGAGTTTGCAGGATCTCTTCCTTTTTGGTTTTTATTATCCCTATCTTTTGCTTGAACTGTTTCTTTTTTGTGATTACAGTCAGCGGGATGCCCCAGTTTTTCTTAAGTCTCCTTCATAGGTTTTGACTTATTGGGCTTTTATTTTGAGAGATAATGACTGATTGTCCTTATGATTATACGGAACCAACACCGTCTTTTGTTTCGGAAGGACTTCTTTGATGTCATTCATCGTGCACCTAGATCAACTGAGAAAACTACCCTGCCCCAGGTTATAATTAAGGGTTTTAATTTGTGAAAAGAAAAACTCCAACTTCTTTGGCTCAAAGGGGTTGACTAGGGATTATCTTCCTTATAACTCCACTGTTTAGGATTTGAAACAATGCTTGTACCTCGTCAGCAGGGTCTGTTCAAAAGCATACTGTAGAGATTTTGATATCATTTTCCTCATCCTCCCTCAAAAGGCTTAGAGTTTTTTTTTTATCGAGAGTTGAACATCACAAAAAGGAAATATGAAGCAATTTAAGCATAGTGAAAACAATTAATTCAAAACAGACACGTGTAATGCATTATTGAAATAAAAAAGTTTGACATGATAATAATTGTTTGAATAAGCAAAGAAAAATACAACTTCAGAATTCAAATGAACAAAAGTCTCTTAGTTTGAACTAGTCATCTCAAGTGGAGAACCTT
Source organism: Vicia faba (assembly GCA_948472305.1). Taxonomy (NCBI): domain Eukaryota; kingdom Viridiplantae; phylum Streptophyta; class Magnoliopsida; order Fabales; family Fabaceae; genus Vicia; species Vicia faba. The sequence continues at coordinate 1,265,589,296 of OX451736.1, read as the reverse complement.
CAGCGGAAGATTTTCATCTCGCCATCCGGCATGAATTCCAGCACTCCTCCGTCAATCAAGTCTTGGATCTTGTTTTTCAAAGTCCAACAGTCGTCGGTGTCATATCCAGGGCTATGGGAGTGGTATATACAAAATGCGTCGGGACGATAGCCAGGAGCAGAGGTATTGGGATTCCGGGGAGGATCCTTTAGAGTAATCAGATTGACCTCCAACAAGCGTTTCAGTATTAGAGATGATGGTATATCAGTCTCAGAGAAATGTCTTCCAGATGCATTTTGCTTGCGCCGATTACCCCGTTGACGCTGGCGAGGTTGTTGCTGGGCTTATGACCCTGAAGCAAGCTGGGGAGCTTTTCCTTTGTCTTCTTGTCTCAAAGGAGGTTGAATGATTTGATCTTCAACCCTAGTTGTTTGCCCCACTTGGTTATTTTGAAGCAGCTTGTTGACGAGGACCCTGAGCTCTTCTTGTCTTTGAGCTAAGTCTTGAATGAGAGCCATCTGGCCCACCAGCTGTCCCATCATCTGGATCTTCATTGTTGCCAACTCGATTTGTAGCCCTTCCAACTGATCATTCCTGATGTTGCCTGGATTCCCTAGGACCAAGCCCCTTGTGAAGAGAGATTTTATTTCTTCTTGCCCCTGGGATAGGTTCAAGAACATTTCTTGAAGTTGGGCATTTTGAGCCCGGAGATCTTGGTTGTCTTGTTGGAGAGTCATTGCTGAAATAAACAGCGAGAACATGAGAGATCTGTAAAGGGTACCTGTTTATGAAGTGCATGAGATGAAATGCGTATGATTATGATTTCAAAGACAATCAGGATTCAAATTTGTAAACAAGAAAGGAAATACACTTTATTAGATTTAAACTTCAAAATTTAAATTGTTCAACAAACTGCCCTTAGGCGTTACAAGAATGGAAATACTAAAAAGTAAATAAAAACTGTAAAGGAAAATATCAAAGGTCCATCAATGCTCTCATGGTCTCTTCTTCTTAGTGCGGACATAATCATTCAGGATCCGCTCGTTCTCCAGTTGCCTAGTCAGCTTCTGGATCTTTTGCTCTTGTTCATTGAACTTTTCTCGGTACGAATCCCGTTCATCCCTCAACTGCATCCAAAACCTCTTCAGTGTCCTAATATCAGTAGGCATATACGGGTGGAGAATAGTTGGAAGAACCCCCTCCTCATTAGCAACTTCAAGAGTAACAGGCCTGACAGCTTCATATGGCATACCTAGCTTCTGGGCACGGATGCGGACCCATCTGAGATATGGCTCCATTGGCAGAGAAGTCTTTGCTCCCAACTCATGTGGGTCAGATTGGTGAACTTTGTCCCAAGCCCTTATGAATCTATGACGCAGCTTGTCGCTATCTCCCTGAAAATCAAAGATGATATGAGGCATCAATATCTCATGAGGCCCTTCTCTTCTGGCTCTTCCAAACTGACGGAGAGCTAAACATGGGTTGTAAGAAATCCCTCCATGGGTTCCGATCAACGGAACATTAGGATACTCTCCACAGCGATCAATGACAGTCACCTCATCCATACCTTTGAGAGTCTAGATAATGTCATTATTAGAAAGAGACATCACCCTATAAGCCCAGCCCATTCCTTCTTTGTTCTTCAGTACAGACTTAGGGAGGTGCGAAATAAACCACCTCGACAATAAAGGAGCACAACACATCAAAGTTCCCCGCTTTCAGGCAGTACGAGCATAGAGCTAATGAAGGATATCACCCGAGAGAGTGGGTATCGGATTCTGAGAGATGAAGATCTTTATGGCATTAATATTAACAAAAGTGTCAGGATTCGGAAACAATACCAGACCATAAATCAAGAGAGCCAGAATGTCCTCGTACGCCTTGAAGTCTAAGATGTCCCAGAAGTAATTAGCTTTGTCAACCAAAAACTTAGTCAGAAAACCCTTAGCTCCACTTCTAGTCTCCCAGTTAGCCATTACCTCCTCCTTGGTCAAGTGAAGGGCTGCAACAATTTCTTCGGGCTTAAGAGTCTTTTCCCAACCAGTAAACGGAGTCTGTTCCAAGACGGAGATACCGAGCAGCTCAGAGAACTCTTCTAGGGTAGGCACCAGCTGGAAGTCTTGGAAAGTAAAACAATGGTACAGCGGATCATAGAATTGGACCAGAACACTCATCATTTGTTCGCCCAACTTTGAGGTGACCAAACTGAGAAGAGAACCATGCCTTCTGATGAAGGAAGTAGTGTCTGGAATCCTGACAACCAAATCTTTAAGCAGGGTAGGTACTTGGACAAAGTTGATCCGGATAGTATTCCTACGCATGGGCATCATGATGACCTATAAAACAGAGCAAAGATGAAACCCTCTTGTCTTTGAAATAGGTTAGTCCTTATGCAAAATGTATGCAATGTTATGATGTCATGGTAAAGGCACACCACAAGTATCCACAAAAAGCAAACATGGTAAAGGCACACAAGTCACACTGAGAGCCCTTAGATTTCAGGCTGGGATGGAGCTTAGGTATTACCCTCTTTCAGTTCAGTTGGTTTAAACCAGTCCTAAAAAATAGTAATCGGGTTCTAGAGGATCTCAATATCACTGACTACCCTCAATCGGTCATAATTCCAGTTTAGCAACCTTTTCTTGCAGCCGGAATCATCGCGAGAGTTTAGTCTCAATGAGTGTAGCATACTTCTACTGTTCTATGGTCAAGTTGGTCAATTTAAGGTTCTAAGGTCAGTTGGTGCTTAATGACTCCTTAGAAGACCCATATTCTCCTCGTTCCAACACAAGGGATATCGGTACAGACCAAGGTGCCACACAAACGTAGCTACTGCTTCATCCGTATCGGTCTACGCCGTATAGATCCCGAATAGTTTATTGCTACTTACCTAAAGGGTATCCCCAGATCCAGGTTAGGATCTATAGAACTCCGATACAAGCCCACAAAATTAAAGCATACAAAGCATACAATTGAAAACACAAGTGATCTAATCCTAAGGTACACCTCACTTATAGGAATAGTCCCCAGCAGAGTCGCCAGTTCTGTGATCGGTGGGAGAGAACTGACTGTTTTTTGGAATGCTGGTTCGCATTTGTGTTTGTTTTCGCAAAATGTCGCGGTAAGCAAGAGTCGCCACCGTCTTTTATTTTATCCAACAAGGAAAGGACAAAAGCACGGAAAAATTCCTTTTTGAGATATTTCTCGGGTTCGGGAGGTAGATTATAGAAAGGGAAGGTGTTAGCACCCTTTCTATCTGTGGTTACCCACGGGCTCTTAGGTACTTGCTCATTGTGTTTTCAAAATTTTGCTTTTCTTTGTGTTTGTGGGTTTGAAAAGAGTTTTTGTTTGAAAGGGGTGTAAGTGCGAAAAGTTTTTTTGTTTTGTTTTAAAAGGAGCAAGTACTTAAGAACCATATACCTACTCAAAAAGGAATTAAATTGTACAAATGTCCTTTAGACAATGCTATCCTACTATTGAGGAGTAGGTAGCACCGTCGTTGGAGTTTTCGGGTCAACTCGATTAAGGGACGTGTGGTCACTAAAGCAATGTTAGGACGCCTTAGCGGTAACCCTAATATCCTAGATCATTTTTCCGAGGAAATCGTTTCGTGGCAACTATGATCTTTGGACAAGAGGGCGACCTCTAAAACTTCCTATACTCAATGACCACGTTCGAGGCAACCAAGTGAGGTGTACCCTAAGAGTGCGCATGTGCGAGTGTATTGTTTTTCAGTTATTTATCTTTGTACATGTTAATGGTGAGCTACTGTTGATTTTAGGTTAAAGATTTGATCTTGTCATACATTGCCTATTTATCAAATATCTAACAGTTAATGGTTGCGGAAATTAAATTGCGGAAAATAAATCTAAGCTATTACAAGGCGTCGGGTATTTACATCGCCAAAGACAAACCCTTTAAAATTAAATTGCGAAAAGTAAATAAAAGCGATAAATAAATAAATAAAATCCTAAGTTAAACTATTACATTCCCGAAGTAGTTACAATATTGAAATAAGGATAAAAAATAATACGCACGCGAGAAAATTAAATCGGAGTGTCTTTTTAGGGTTTTGACCCTTTTTATTAAATAAAGCATATTTTTGTTATTTTTGAATTAAAAATTAGTCTAAGTTAATAATTGAATTAATTAATTAAATGAAAATATTTTTGGGTTTTTATTTTAATTAAGGAAATAAAATAAGAATGATTAAAAGGTTAATAAAAATCCTAATTCTATATTAATTTTAATTTAATGCAAAAGATATTAAAATTGTACCTAATTAAACTAAATAAATTAATTAATTGTTATTTACAAAAATAAATAATAAAATTAATGGAATTAATAAATATTATTTTTGTTGTTTCTGATTTTTTATGAAAAAGTTAATTGGTTAATTAATTAATTAAGATAATAATAATAATAAAATAGAAATAGAAAAATAATGAAAAGAAAATAAAAAAGGAATAAACTCAGGGGGGGGGGGCTGAAGAGGGTATTTGAATGGCAATTCCCAGACCCAGAACATCCAGCCTTGTTGGACTTTTGGAATCCAATGCGTGCCTTTGACCAGGGAGTATGATGGGTGTGCAATCTGGGCCCCCGGATCTGATCTGAAATCCATCTGGCAAGTGGATCTTTTGAGGTGCATGATGGACCAACCTTTGAGCCTTTCATGGGAATATCTGAAACAAAATTATAACAAAGTTTTGGGGGACCTGGGATTCGAACCCATGTCCCATTGCCCATATGTCTGCGCGCTCAACCACTCCAACTAGCTTGGTCAATTGTCATTGGAATAAGAAATAAATAATATATGGGCAAATCAATTAATATGCTGAAAAATAAGAAAATATGGCGCGCTATTCAAACGCACCAATCTTGCCACGCCACGTTATCATCCCTGTCATGGGGACTGTGGCTAAAAGTCCTTTTACCTATACCAACGGACGACTGTTTGTAGCTATACGTCATGCTATCTCAAAATCCACCACGAGCCACTAAAATGCAAACTAAAGGCGTGGTTCTGCTCGCCTCTCCGCCCTGGTTCCAACCATGGTCCTTTTATTGACCAATTTCCCCTGTAACGAAAATCCCTGAAAGAACCCTAAAACCAGCTGCAATGGCATTTTGTGATATATGGCATGATAATGAAATTGACTAATGCAGAAATTTCGCAAATGATGCAAGGAATTCAAATATGCAATTATCTCAAAGAATGGATGCAAGACTGAGCTTTACGATTCCATGAGTATGGCGGTTTTAGGCGACACTTACAGGGATTTTGGAGGCAGGAGAACGCGTGATTATGATTGGTACTGCTTTAGTGAGGTGCAAGGAAGCGATTGGGACCTTTATTTGATCCTGAAAAGGCCTCTAAGCGTGATTTCAGATCCAAGGTTTTCAAGCTTTTTCCTCCAATTCTTCTGGCCGTTTCTGCAATGCTTTGTGCGTGTTCTTGGTCTGGCTTGCTTGCACATGTATATTAGAAGTGAATTAGGTCAAGAGTTGGGATTTTATCCAAGTGCATTCAAGGTTTTGAGATTTGATATGATCACCATTATCAAGTTTCTAAATATAGGCCAAATCTGATTTTTTGTGCATAACCAAGCTTGATACGAATTTGATTTGATTCATGATGATAATTGAAAGTTGTACCAATCACAAAGATATTATTTCATCAATTTTTAGATTTTATTTGATTTAATATTGATTAAAAATGAATTACATCAATAAAAATTAAATAAAATAGAAAAATAAATGAATGGCCATGAAACCAAGTATGGGACACGTGTGTGGAATGACAAGACCATATCAAGTGGAAAAAAGTGGGCCCTTTTGTCAAAAATTGGAGTTTTGAGGATAGTTGACTTTTGGTAAATTTGGAAAAATGCCCAACTTCAACAATGCATAACTTCCTCAATTTTGAACTTTTGGAGGTGTTCTTGGACTTTTTAGAAACCTTGAGATGTCCTATAATCAACCCTTTTGGTCTCATCGAATTTTGATGTTACATGCTCAAGTTATAAGCTTTGGCAAAAAAGGTGTTTTTGTTGACTTTCAAAAATGACCTATAATGTCCAAATTTGTAACTTTTTGTGAGAGCATTTCTTGATCTTGGGGTGTGAATATGGATTGTAGGAAATTGAATCCTCTTAAAAATGAGCTTTAGATGGGTCATTTCTCATGAATTATGAGAAAGTTATGCTTGGTCAAAGTTGAGTTGACTTTTCCTATAAAACCCTAATTTAGCAACTTTTGAATCTTGATGAATCTTGAGCAATCCTTGATGAATCATAATCAACCCTTGATCAAATGATGAATTAACCTTCAAAATAATAATTTTGACAAAAAATCTTGAGGTTTGACTGTATTTGGGACACAGTTGACTTTTGCCCTAGCACAGTCGATTTTTGGGTCTCTTGAGCAATTGACTGACCAAACTTCCTCTGCAAGGCTTGAAATTTGTCATGGATGAACTTGAGAAAATATTAGGACATTGGGGATCATTTGTATGTGAGGACCTTAATGCAACACAAAACCCTAATTTTGAGGTTGACTGCCTTAGGAGGTGATTTGACTGTCCAATTCTTGAGCCAATCTTGAGCAACTTGGAGATTATTCTTGACATGTCTTGAGAAATATGGGAGGGAAAATTTTGGGGTACAACATTGAGGATAAAAGAGAAGTTGTTGGGAACTGGATTCTCTTCAAATGAGCTTTGGTTGGGGCAAAATGGATGAAGTATGTGAAAGTTATGCCTGGTCAAAGTTCAGTTGACTTTTCCTATAGAAATCCTAATTTAGAAATTCTTGACTCTTGATAAATTAAGAGCATTCCTTGAGTAATCATAATCAACCCTTGATCAAATGATGATTATCACTTCAAAATGTTGATGTTGACAAAAAAATCTTGAAGTTTAACTGTATATTGGCCACAATTGACTTTTGACCTAGTATAGTTGATTTTCAAACACTTGAGCAGTTGACTAAGTCAACTTGTAGTGTAAGGCATGAAATTTGGCATGGACATTATTGAAGACATATTATGGACCATGGAAATCATTTGGAGCCTTTTCAACCCAAACATCTTGGTGAAAAGTGAAACCCTAGTTGGAGGTTCATTGCTTAGGAGGAGAATTTGTCTGATCAATTATTTGGTCAACCTTGAGCAATTAAGGACCTCAATGAGCATGTATTGAGTAAAAATAGGAGAGAAAATTTTGGGGTATAACACATTGGAAAAATAAAACTATTGTATTTGATATTAAGCTATTAATTGAGATATTATTATTTTGATTGGTTCTTATCATTATCTTATTTCCATATGGCTTGTGCATATCTGAGTTTCCGATAACTAGGTTCGTTTATACTACTATTTTGATCTATGCCAAAAACCTTTCACTCAAAATTGTTTTTCAAATAAGTTCTTAATAACAATTTTTAAAAGGTCATTTTTAATTTGGGGATCTATTCACCCCCTCCCCTCTAGATAGGTCGTAGTCTAACACTGACATGTTGGTTAACATTGTGATAAGATTATGCTACATATGAAAAGTAGTATTTAGGCGGAGCATGGTAGTCACGCTTGCCTGTGGTTCTTCTGCTGTTGTTACTGATGTAGTCAGTTGTATAGGATGAGAATGTCTTAACAGATGTTCCAACATCTTGACTGGTGTGTGTTGAGAATCCTTTGGATCTCTCTTCTAGTGTGGGTTTTTTTCTTGAGAGGGATAACTTATTATTTGCGACAGGAGGAGTATTGTACCTGTCTTGTTATGTAGCTATTGTAAGTCTCATATATACATTTTTTATGCTGTTTGTTTGTGATTTTATTCCTCTCTCCTGGATTTTAGTACTAAGATTATTTTAGCCAAATTTTTCCAAAGGGGGATATTGTTAGTACCATAGTTTTAGGATTGGTATAATTTTTGCTAAAACATGATTTGCAGTATGATGTTATAGAAGGTATTCTAACATGCTGGTCAAATTCATTTGAATGCAGATGTTCTGACAGATATTGTAACATCATGTATCAGAATATTAATACAGGATGTCTTTTTCTTGACAAATTTACATTGATTTTGTAAGTTTCCTTTTGGTCTTATCTCACTGATTTTTCACAGGTTGCAAAAATTGAGCTTTGAGACAATTTAGGAAATCATGTGTTTTGTTCTAAAATTTAAGGAGATCTTTCTGCACAAGTTGGTGCAGCTCTCAACTTATGCAACAAAGAATATCTGGGTGCAGATTCAAGGCCCAAAGATTGCTGAAGAGTATTTAAAGAAATTACCTAGATCTAATTTCACTTAAGAACTTTGTAAAAAATAAGGGGAAACTTATTTTTCTTAGACTTAGGATTTGAGGGTTATTCAAGGGATTTTCTGTTTTTGTACGTCCTCATGTATCTTTTGATGCATGAGTTGACTGATTGTTACTTGTTTATCAAGTTATTGTTCTCCTCTAAGCTTTTAAGCAAAAAGTTGAGTATTGTTTTTAGTGAAGCTTTTAAGCAAACTAAGTATTGTTTATTGAGAGTGTGATCTTCCTTTTTTGGTTTCTTGAGACATTCCCTGGGATTGGAATTGTTTGATATCACTGCAGTGATTAGGAGTGAGAAGTGTTCTCATATCTAGGAGGTTTCTTGGTAGAAATTATATTGGGTAGGGATTAAGTGAGAAGTTGTAAAATAGGACTGTTTAGCTTCCAATTGATACTACTGATAGTGGATTTCCTTCTTGGCTTGGTAGCTCTCAGAGTAGGTGAGTTGCACCAAACTGGGTTAACAATTCTTTGTGTTCTTTTACGTTCTTCAAATTAAAATTGTGCATAGTTTTTTATTTTGGTAAAAGTTTAAGTCAGTTAGCAGTTATCGTAACATCTGACTTAACATTATGCTTGTATGTTTAGACATCAGTCTTGACATCTTTATTTTAAGTGTTAGAATTTCATGTCAGAATTCTGACAGTCATCTATTATGGGTTTGGATATTCAGCTCATAATAGAGACGTTTGGTTCAACATTGGGGGCTCTATAAATATTCTCCTATACGGGAGAATCAGGTATTCTAATTCACAACTCTAACTCTCTCACTTACCTCTCACTCTTTCTGACTTCAACATCGGAGTGTCTTGCAGGTACAATTTCCCTTCTATGAAACACTTAGATCAACTGACGTTTGGACCGACCACTTCTCTTTCTGATCACCAATAAGATTAAATAACAAAACTACATGGGTGATATATAAATACTCCAAATTATTAGATTGAAAATATTTTAATGAATAACAAAACTTCATACGTGAAATTCGAACCATGATTAAAAAGCTTGTTAAATAATATCTTGATCACAGCTACAAAAGTTTTTATGAATAATTACGGAAATGCTATTAATTATATTTTTTTGGAGGTCAAATTTTTTAAAATTTAAGATCTATTTCAAAGGCTAAAAAAAACATAGGCCAAAAGCCCTTGCCTCACTCCCCTTTGGCTTGGGTCAGTCCTGATTGGCAAAGCCCTTATCCTACTTTTGAGTTGTTTTGATTTTTGAAAATTTATAATACAAAATTACTAATTAAATTGTGAGAGAAAGGTGACAATGTATAGTTTAATTCTTTGATATGCAAGGTCATTAGAATTTGGAAAAAGATTATTACAAAAAATAAAATCTTAAAAGAGGTTATAAAAATTACCGGTCTCACTCAAACTATATTTTTGATGTTATACTACTTGTATTTGTTCTAAATGATGAAATAAATAGCCAGTTGAAATAAACAAGGTTAGTAGAGAGTGATGTATGAACTTTTCATAATAAGGAGGATTTACCCAATTCAAGAACCACTCAAATGAATACCCTATGAATGTAAATTAAAATGTTGACCGACATCGACGTCCCTTTCTCTCTTTTTCTCACCTACATGTTGATATCAATACGGAAAACGCAATAACGTGACAGTTCCAAACACAACACGTTCTCAGAGACAGAAAAACCCCTTTGCCATTCGCCCCCTGACCCCAACACCGTCCCCTTACTTCATGCAAACACACATTCTCATACTCTACTGTTCTAACAAACCTAGTACTCCACTGACAAGGTATTATTTAAAGTGTTAAATATATGATGCCTCCTTATCATTGAGTTTGACATGAAAATATAAAAACCCAAGAAACTTCTCACCTGCTTCAAGTGAGGAGTAGGGGTGTGTAAAAAAACCAATAACCACAAACTGAATTAGTATCCAAATTGATTTATATTTTAAAATCCAACCTAAAATTACATTTTAAAAACTGGTGGCCCATTTATCAAAACCAAAAAAATCGGTAACCAAATCTTGGTGGCTCATTTACTCATAATTGGCCTGTTTTTGTTCCACGCATTCTACTTCAAAACCACCCCTGCCCCCAGGATCATATGGCTGTCCACTCTGTCGGCATCGGTAGATCACTATCTAAGCAAATGTGAATGACAGCAAAAATTGTCCCTAGCATTTTGCACTTGTTCAAATGAAGTGCTGGGTAACAGAAATGTTCTCCCTAATTGTATAGAAAAATTATTTTTTATATAAAACTTTATTTTTTTAAATTGATTTTAAAATTGGTTTTTTTTATAAAATTGATTTTGAAACTGGTTTTTTTATAAAACTGGTTTTGAAATCGATTTTTTAAAGAAAATTAAAAACTGGTTTTTAGAAAAATCAGTTTAAAATTGATTTCTTTTTAAAAACTGGTTTTTGTGAGAAACCGGTTCAAAACTGAACCGATCCACATGTAAACCGATTTTAGAAATATAAACCGGTTTTAATGAAGTAGTTTTAAGATCCAAACCAAATCATATATATGGTTCAATTTGGTTTGGTTATTGATCCATGCACACCCTTAGTCAGGAGCCGTTGGGACATTTGTCTCTATAAATATTTTTCCTAAATATTTATTAATAAGAAGCAGTGACGCATTTTCATTTTTCATCGGTGAACAAAATCAGTAATGCATTTTATTTATAACCTATTTTTAATAATAAAATTATAAGGTGTAAGTGTATTCATAATCTGATTATTTTGTATAGGTTATGAATCAATTTTATTTTTTGAGTTGAGATTGTAATATGATAAATATCTCTTGAATTATGTAAATATTAATTGTTTCATTAATTCCTCAAATGAATATCTTAATGGTAGGGGGTATCGTTAAAAAATGAATATCTTAGTGGTAGGGGGTATCGTATATTTAACCCTAATTTAAAATAAATGAAACACTCTTTACGAGATCAAAGAAATATTTATATGCAATTCAATATGGTTTCATTCGTGAATTTTAGATATATTATTGATCTAACTCGAAGAATTAAGTTCGATTCAAATCAGTGGTTATGAATGATGATTTGCGACCCAATGGATATTTTTGGCTGGACTCAGTAGAAGGTGGGAGACTTATTGAGATAGAAATTGTGTATCTTAAACTTATTCAGAGGCATTATATAGTTTCTTCATAGAGATCAGAGTTATGAGGAACATTATGAGCATTGATGGCCTCTGTAATCTTAGACCTTATTGGAGATGCTTTCTCTGCCCCAGCTTCGTAATGATGGTTATTGGTTGGTGGGCAAACCTTTTTTGGGATATGGAGTAGACTTGACCTAGTCTAGAACATTTGTCTTCCAAGTTGATAGTCTGAGAGATAAAAAAGTTGAGACTTGATGTTGGTGGAGAGAGAACCAGCATGAGATTCAATTTGGAACGATGCATTCACATTGCGGGCTTTTAGAGAAAACTCTTCTAGTGGTTGGTTTTGTGTCGAGTTCGAGGGTGACCAGAATCGAGGTCATATGGGAATTGAGATATGGCGGGGAGTCTTTCTTCAGTTGTATTACACTTTCCTCTTATAGTTAGGAGTTAAGAGTTAGTTAGTTACTTTTTGTTTTAAGAAATTTTGTTGCATAGCGGTTATAGTTTGTTAGATGCAGCTACTTCCAATATATACGGTGGACTCTATTGTAATGAATGGTTAAGCATTTATATTGAGAACATAGTGCTTCACCCTTATCTTTTCTTCTCTACTTTCTTTTTCTTCTTCCTTAATTCTCAAGGTTCTTTCATGGAGTTTATCACGATTTCATGATAGTGAAATAGCTTCATGAACTCTGCACAGTTTCTCAACACGGTATCACACGCCTTAATCAATCTACCTCACTTTATTCTTTGATTCCGTTTTTACTTCTTCGATTTTCTTTGATTCCCCACCATGCCGCCTCACATTGATCCTCATGCAGATGTTACCAGTTTTTATTATGTTCATCCAAGCGATGGTCCTTCATCTGTCAAGGTTACACCCATTCTTGAAGGTTCTAATTATCATTCATGGGCCAGAGCTATGCACAGAGCCTTGGGAGGAAAGTTGAAGCTCGAGTTTGTTGATGGCACCATACCAGCTCTTGAAGATGATTCTGATCTTTTATATTGTGCATGGAACAGGTGCAATATGTTAATTTATTCTTGGATTGTTAATTATGTATCTGAATTCATTGCTCAGTCGATCATTTTTCTTAAAAATGTTGTTGATGCTTGGAATGATCTTAAAGAGCGTTTTTCACAAGGAGATCTTGTTCTAATTTTTGAATTACAACAAGAAGTGTACAATTTGAAACAAGAATCCAAAATAGTTACATAATTTTACTCTACATTGAAAGTTCTTTGGGAAGAACTTGAAACTTATATGCATATGCCTAATTGCAATTGTCGAGTTAGATTTTCATGTAAATCTATGAGACACGCTCACAATAATGCTACCTTCGACAAGTTTAGAGGAAGCTCTGCTCCCATCGTATTTTACTAGGAAGAGTTGCCCGACGGAGCTCCAAATTCCAACATCCCTCTGCTCATACGAGCACGAATAGACAATTTCAATGTCAGGCGCATTTTGGTTAATCAAGGCAGCTCGGTTGATATCATGTGCTCCCAGTTGTTCACAAACTTAAAACTCAACGAGACTCACCTCATCCCTTAAGTAGGCTCCGACCTCCAGGGGTTCAACGACATTGTCACCAAACCTTGGGGCTATATCGAGTTGATCATCTCATTTGGGGCAGCAGAAACGGCCAGGTCCATCAAAACATAACTCCTTATGGTGGACTGCCCATCATTATATCAGAAACGACCTACCCTGGCCAAACTGATAGCGGCACCCTCCACTGTGCACCTGAAGATGAAATATTACACCGACGAGGGACTCATTGTCATCCTCCACGGGGACATACAAGTCGTGGGGAGATGCTTTGAAGCAACTGCAAAGGGTTTAAACTCCATCAGTACATATCCCAGAACAACCAACATACATGTTCTGCCCAGTAGTTCCAAAGAGCTGAAGTCGCTGCCACACGTTGACACAATCGACCTCAACAACCGCTTCACAAAAGAAGATCTCCAAGAGCAGAAGAAGAAGGGGAAAGTGCCCCTACTGGACACAGAAATCTCTTCCTCGTCAAAAAGCATCAAAGATCCTGCGCACCTTATACGGACAACCCCTGACAGGGAGTTCAGAATCACCCCCTCGGTAGCGACTCCTCCAAAGGGGTCAGAATCAACGCTGATTTCCCCGACTTGGCAAAAAGAGAGCTGAAGGCGTGCCTAGGGGGAAATGAAGACTTATTCACCTGGAGCGCAACAGAGATGACCAACTTGGATCCAGAAATAGCTTGTCACCATCTGACTATAGATCATGCCCTTTAGGCAGTTGCTCAGCGTAGGCACAAGCAGTCTTCGGAGAAAATGGAGGTTGTCGAGCAGGCTGTAAAAGACCACTTAGAGGAAAATTTCATTTGTGAAGCCCAATATACGACCTGACTTTCCAATGTTGTACTTGTAAAGAATTTAATGAAAAATGGCGCTTGTGTGTTGATTATACCGATCTTAATAGGGTTTCCCCAAAGATGATTATCATTTGTCGAACATAGATAAACTAGTTGATACTTTAGCAGGTTTTAAATTGTTGTCTTTCATGGACACATATTATGGGTACAACCAGATCCCCATGGAAAAGACGGATAAAATATACACGACCTTCATGACCGAATCAGGCAACTATTACTACAACATAATCGCGTATTTCTTCCAAAGCTAGGCACATAGTGCCCAGAAGTTAGGATCACAGCATCGTGTATCTCTCTTGCAAAACTAGGCACATACTTCCTAGAAGTTGTGATCATTGGTGGTCTTGCAATTACTGGTTGTGTTGTGGTAACTATGTTTGGTGTCGTCGAAGATACGATCACCGGACTAGAACCCACACTCGCCACCATGTTGTACTTCCTCCCAGATTTTGATCCCTTTAAGGAGTTCTAGGATCTACCATTTTCTACCACTTCTTAATTTCATGCACGAAACAAGAAGACTCAAACACAAATGGGTCCCACTATTCGTGCCAATTTGTTTCTCCGCGAAACAATCGTTAGTCTCTTATTAAAGATTACTTGTAGGATCAGCTACAGTAATCCTAGACTTAGTGTTTTGAGTGTTGTTTGGTTGAAACTGGTTGATATTGGATAAAAGGGGAGAAAGGAAAAGATAATTGCAAAGTAAAGGAAATAAATGACAAGACTTGTAATTTAAATGTGAAAATTGGAAATTGCTATGAATTTAAATATGGAAGCATTCATACATTATTAAGCCTGAACTCGTTTCTCTCTTATATGTAAATACTTTGAGTGTAATGCTCTAAATGTGAAGAAATATGACCTTTGGCACAAATACAAACATTTGCTTAAATAGAAAATCTAAAAGTATAATTGTCGACGGTTACTAGTCCCACGTTGGGGCTTTGTAGAGAACTTCCCTAAACCACTTTGAACCTTCCCACATTCTTATTGGCTTGTGTGTTGATAATTATTCCTGCCACCATATATCCTTGCTCGTCGACCTCTATTCTTGTCGATGACTGCCTCTGAATCCCATGTCCTTGTCGATTAGCTTTTCCGGTCGATACCCTTTAACTTGGTCGACACATCATGTTGTTTCCTACAAACTCATGCCTTTTTAGTCAAAGAAATCTTACAACTTAAAGGCTCATTTCCCTAGTCAAAAATTGCTTGTCAACAAATTTCCCTCCAAAATGCCATGTTCTACGGAATTGCCGATGGGAGAACTTTAGCGTTTTCTCTTCCAAATTTTCGACCGCATGACATCACGCGTAATCATGATTACTTTCTGCGCAATAGTTTCCCGTGTCACTTCAATCACTTCTCATGATTATTCCTAGGTTTTAGGGTGTGGGTTTTTAAACAAACCACACTAACTTTTCCACTTCTTGGATTGCTCAGGGTTGGATCACTGCCACCTATCTATGATCGACGGGTCTAATCTTCTTTTAATAGCCTCTTTGCGCCAACATTACTTCTTTTCTCCTTATGTTTTCTTGCTCACGGACCCTTTTGTTTTTTTGCAAATTCTTACAAAAAAAACTACACATTTCCTTACCATTTTGATTTCAATGGCTGCTTCTTGTTCTGCTCCTATTTCTACTAGTATCAACCCAATGGCTTTTACTCTTACAAACAACGCCATTCTTCCAGTTATTCCGCAACCAACATACACTGATGCTCGCACCATTGAAACTTGGAAAAAAACAAACGCTTATTCCATTCGCTGTTTCTGGGGAACTCTAGGCTTTTCATAGTCTATATCCAAACCCGAAAAATTATCCTAAGAAAGTCCAGGAATTCTTTCCCTATTATACTCCTGCGAAACCCTTCGCGTTTACCCAAGATTTTATGCTTGACATAAAGTTTGTGCACTCCTCTACCAGGTACTTTCGTTCTACTCCTACTCCTGGAAACTTGGCTTATTTGTCCTGGCTCGACAGGGTCCAAGCAAAGAAAAAGTCTTTATGGGAAGCATCTGACACGCAATTCAGCTATCGAGAAATGCTCACAAGATTAACCCTTGCATGATTACATAGTCAATATTCTTTTGGGAAGGTTCAACCAACATCTTTCAACTTCCCTATGGAATGTTAATACCCACCCTCTTCGACGTAGCAGCCTTACTGGCTTGTCTCCCTTGGGCAAAGTTTTCGACCCTACTTTGTTGATGGAGCTCAAGTTTTGCTTTGACAGAGCTAGCCTTTCACACTATATTAAAGACCAGCATAACACTGAAAGTGCATATGTTTCACATGAAGAACACATTTATTTCCTCACTCTTTGGCTCTCCTACTACTTATTTTTCCCTGGGGCTCTGCAGGTGAAGAAAGGTTTTATCCCTCTGGCCATTCAACTCCATGAGGGTCGACATATTTCTTTGGGTAAACTTTTCCTGACACACCTTTATCATACTCTTGGTGTTGTTTCTTCCAGGATAAAAAATCTTTTTGAGAATCCCAAGGGACCAGCTCTCTCAGGGACATTTTGGATTCTACAACACTGGTTGAATGCTACCTTCAAGCATCGACTAGCTTCTTCTTTGTAGGAAGTCGCTGAACGCTCTTTGGCCGCCAGATCTTTTGAGGGATTGAGGTTGTCACTACTTACTCTTCTAGAAGCTTCGACCAAGTATGTCTTTATGAAGTATGTTAACTTATTCATAGAGACCTCTTCTTTTGTTGAGGCTATGGCTCCATTCGCGAGAAGAACTGTTGGCCCTATGTGGTTTAAGGATCCCTTTCTTAGGGTTAGCCCTAGAGCGGCTGCTAAATCAAACGCTGTGTGGAAGGCTTTTTTGACCCCTATGTTTTTGTCTTCTCGAATTAATACTGGGTTCAAATGCTATTGCTTTGTGACATACCATCCCAATCTGATCTCTCGATAATTTGGTCTTAGCCAAATAATGCTGAAATCTCTGATCTCCCATCATCATGATATCCTTTGGTTTAGACGAAAATTGGATGAGGGAGAATATCTGGAATGTCTCCATTATGTCATAAACTCTCTGCACCTTGAATTTCTTGTGTTTAAATTCAAATATTCCTTTTTCCATTCCAAAGAGTTTGACTATTTGTGGTCTTAGTACCAGACACAATATTTTTCTACTAATGTCTTCTTGCAAAAGTTAATGGATGCTTTCGAGGCCTGGGAAGCCAGTCAACCTCTTGTCGACTCCACTCAAGAGGTCCCACCTGTTGACCAACGACAAAACCCTGACATCATCGTCAGCGAGGCACAAACTACCAAGGTACCCATGTTTTCTTTCAATTTTTTGATTTTTTGAAGCCAATTAAGAGCCTTCTAGTGATAATGCTCCTTCTCAGGAAAACCTTAATCAATAAGCTCCTATTGGTGATACTTTGGTACACTCTGTTTCTGTCAATCCCCAATTTCAGATCCTGCAAGACACTAGCTCTAATAGTTCCTTAAGCCAAGCAGAAATTATGGTGATGAAACAAAAACATCTGGCTGAGACCTTGCGGAGACTTCAAAAGCTTCGACAAGAACATGCCTTATATGTTTCAACAACTTCCTCTGTTACTGGTGTTGACGTTGATGTGACTCTCAAATTGCAACAGTTAAAAGCGTACTTGTTCAATGGTGATTTCCTCTCCGTAGATGTTGACAAGAATGACTTGGTGACCGATGTCTTCAAATTATTCGATGATATTTCTCAGCATGCCATCCCTGAGGCTTGGGTTCAATACTTTATCGACCTTGAGGCATTCTTCCACCAAGATATCAATGGCCTCTCTCTAAACAAACAAATCTCCAACCAACTCCAAGCTAACAATAACGATATGGAAGCTGAGTGAAATCTCAGTAAAGCTTGCGAAGAGAAATTGTCTGCCTTTGAATATGAAAACCAGGCACGTGTCGACAAATGCTTTGCGTTTGATCAGCATATTTCTTCTTACATAATCCAAATATCTAATCTCCAGAAGAAAATAGCTGACGTCGAACGCAAAAAGGCCCTGTTGGATTCGACTGAAGCGCTACCAAGCCAGAGCGAGATTGACGATAAGATTCAGAAAGGCATTGCTCATGGAGAAAAGGCTTTAAAGATTAAAGGCAGGATTAGTGAGCTGATGACGAAGAAAACACGCCTCGACAATAAAATCGTCTTCGAAAAATCCCGCTTTAAAGATTTTAAGTCTCGATTTCCTGCCTAAAATCTTTATTGTTTCCATTTATATTTTGTTGAGATTAACTCCCCCCTTTTGGATCTGTACCCCCTTTGGGAAATTTAATGGTTACCATTTTGGACACCACTACTTTAGCGTTGTATTTATGATTATTCCTCGTCTGTATGATCGATCGGATTTTTTGCGGTTATCTTTTGCCAATCCGCGTCTAACAAAATAGTCAATGGCCCAAACTTTCGTAAGTTTTCATAAAATTTAAATTAATTCCAATTTCTGCCATTTTATTTAAAAACTTGAAAATTTTCAAAATTTTCAAAAAATTTAATTTTGCTTGCCTTTTCATGTATCCCCCCGGGTTTTGGGATTTGACCATTTTGTCGAAACCACAAACATTAATATAAACTGGTTTAATATACAAATCTTTTAGGTTTAATACAATGAGACATACAAAACTAGGCATACCATATCATGCTACACCTAGTTTATGCACCTATTAGAGTGGCTTTTAAGTCCCAAAGGCTTGTATCTTGCCTCAGACTTTTTGAAGTCGTTGTTTTAGGCTTTGTTGGCCTTGTTTTCGATTTGGCTTCAACTACCTATCTTTCAGCTCCCAAAGTCGAATATTTACGATACGTTTAGCCATGGCCGAATATTTGTTAAGACATACATAAAATATGTAACATTACATAAATTTTTGTTAACATAAATCTAACATTATATTTCATCATCAAGAGATGGTTGAAGACGTTACAATATCTTTAGAATATTATCGGTCAATCTCACAACTGTCACACCCACTTCGATCAAATCCTTTATTTCATAAGGGTGAAATGTACTCCATATAATCGTTAAATATTCATCCGTCTTCAACTCAAACTTGTTTAATTATATATTTCATTCGTTGTCAATTAAGGAAGAATGATAATGGAGTTTCACAACTCTTCGATTATCTAAATATTAAGATTCTCCAATACTGATTTGAGATTGACAAGACAGATGATCTCTATGTGAATATAAATTCAAGAGAGGTCTTTGTTGTTGAAGTAGACAAATTCGAGATCCGAATATTAAAACATTTTATAGTATTTTAGTCAACAACATGAACAACATTCACATTTATGGATATTTTAAATTAATAATGATTTTAAAAACTCAATTTTATCTCAAAGAATATTTCATAACTAAACTTTCACAATAGCCCTTTTACGTATAAAAAATACTAGAAAAATGATTTGTGCAGAACATAAATTTTGAATTTACCCTTGTGAATAGTTTTGCGGAACGAGGTGACGTTTGGTATTCCACGTCATCCCACAGACGGCGCCACTGATCTGACCTGATCAGAAGGTTTGGACCGTCACGGCTGCTCCGAGCTGAAGGCTTTTAGAACGAGGAGGGGGGGTACCTGCAAGGCACTCCGATGCTTAAGTCAGTGGGAGTACTAGCAGATAATAGAGTTGAGGTTAGAAATGATGATTACCTGACCCTCTGGAAACAGAGGGTATTTATAGCCCCCAGCGCTGGGCCAAGGTTCCTTCATTGGGCCGGGCGGATTTGGCCCAATGGAGGAACTGCCAGGTTCTACGTGGGTAGTGGGGACCAGCACGTGGTCCCCTTCCTGGATATGCTGCATGAAGTGCGGGCGGACGGAGACGCGGTCTTTCCGGAGTATCGTTGGGGCAATAGAGGACTAAGTCTGCCCTAGCAAGGTAGCTCGAGTCCATGTCGAGCAGTGCAGCATGGTGTCGACCTCGACGCCAAGACCCCGAGCTGGACAGCGAATGTCGAGCTGGAAGCCAGGGCATAGAGCTGGATGGCAGTCTGTCGAGCGTGACTTCGTAGCGTGGGCTGGACACTGAGATGTCGAGGTGGACATCAGGGTGTCGGGCATGGACGTTGTGGTCCTTAGTGAGTCCCATTGGATTGGGCCTTTGCCCATTGTGGTCCTTGGTGAGTCCCATCGGACTGGGCCTTAGTAATGCTTTTGGGCCTGTCGGGCCCAGTCCAGAACAGGAGCCCCCCAAGTCGTGGTTCCTTTGCGAGGAGCCATGACTTGAAACCAAGTTGTTCAGTCGCTGAGGTCTCGTGCCCGGAATGGAGGCGTGGACCCTCGAGGGGTCTCCTCGTGACGTGCTCGGAGACGTCGCCGGTGGTGGATGCGTGGAGGATCCGTACCGGGCGCGTCAGTCGAGCACATGAGGCATCTTTCGGGAGTTGTGCCGCCACCCTAGGGGGGTAGGGCCATCATTGCGTTGGGTGCAGTGCGTCGAGGAGACGGAGTCCGTGGCTGAACGAGGTGACGTTTGGTATTCCACGTCATCCCTATAAATAGGGTCTTTGGGCCCCATAATACGCTTTCTGTTCTCCGTGCTCTCTTCGTTGCAACTCTCAACACTCTCTCCAACCGTGATTTCCCGTCTCAGATTCTTCATTTCTTAGCCAAATCCCAACTTTGATCCAAGTAAGTGATCCATTTTCTTTATTTTCTCGTTTTAGAATGCATGATTCTAGGAAATTGTAGATGTTTTAGGACCGTTAATGTGGGATTAGCCCGGTAAACTCGTGTTTTGCCCGACAGATTTATGTCTAGGACCGGCAAACGCATACTTGTGGCCGACATATTCTTAGTTTTAGGTGAAAAACTTCAGAGCTGCCCGGGGTCGTCATGATCCTGGGCGCCTGACTCATGCCGGTGCCCGGTATGTTTATGGTCGTGGCCGTGGGCTTCATGATGCGGCTCGCCATGTTCATACCCCGGATCGACGTGCTCTAAGAGTGGCCGCGCAGTTGGTTTGTGGAAGAACACTGGATTCAGGAGAGTCGGGGAGGCATCCACTTGTGAAAATGGACTTGTGGTAGTGTATGGACGACATGATTATGTCGAGCATAGGGCTTCATGCTCAATCTGATTGGTTTCCCGTGCTCTGCAGGTAACCATGGCGGATGAGCCGAGCTCCTCAGGTCGTCGTGACAGCGAAGAACAAAGTGCCGACGAGTCGGCCAACCTTATAGACACTGTGACCGACCCATCGCTGGAATGGGTGGGCGCCGAGCCTCGGGGGACGGCGTCGATATACAGTCGGGATGACCGACATCCGTTCATCGCTATCGAAGAGGGGCAGGACCAGCCCGACTTTCAACCGAATTTCGAGGTCATGCTGCCGTCGACCAACGCCAGAATTTGTTCGATGTACCCGGACTACAGCTTTGCGATGTACGAGATCGCGTTTAAAGACTTGGGTTTGCGGCTGCCTTTCACAGACTTTGAGACCGGGGTTTTTACGCATTTGGAGCTGGCCCCGTCCCAGCTACACCCTAACTCTCTCGCCTTCATCCGGGCGTTTGAGCTGACGTGCCGCTACTTAAGGATAGGGGCGACCATCCCTCTCTTCTTCAGGGTCTTCCACCTACAGCGTCAGTCCCGAGGAGGGAAGCACAGCTGGGTGTCCTTGAAGCAGTCGAGGAGACTGTTTAGGATGTACATGGACTCTGTGAGGGGGTTCAAGGATAAGTGGTATGTGGTACACCCTATCACCGACTCTGCTGTGGATTCCCTCTTCGAGGAGGAAGGGCCGGTCAGCGATGATGACGGGGAAGCAATGTTGACCGATGACGGGAGCCCCGTGTTAGGACGTCGGGCTAAGTTCCCGGTGTACTGGATGTCTCGACACTTCCAGCACGGAACCGGCTACTTCCATACGGCAGTCGGGGACATGTGCACGGAGGATCAACGGGCGTATGCGGCTCTCTGCAACTTTGTCGACGGTTTTCATCCCGCCCAGTGGGTTACACGGGAAGGGAATGACATCCTCGACAAGGACGGTTACCCGACATTCGAGGCTCGCCCGATCGACACCAAGGCGTTGGTGGAATGCTCGACCTATAGGCAGGCAGCCCGCCTGTTAGGTTGTTTGTTTGAAATTCTTTGCTCGTCATTTATTTACGCGTTTTGCTCGATACTGACTTTTCTTTTACTTCGTGCAGGTACGATGGCCAGCCGACATGAGAGGCTCCTGAAATTGTCAACCGGCCAGAGGCGAAACAAGAAGGTCGTGCCTGCCCCGCAATTGACGAGAATGGGACCACCGCCGAGCACGGCCGTTCCTCCGCCGGTGAGGGTGGATTCGACGTCGAGCTCGGGAGCGGCATCGGATCCGGATGTCGAGGAGATTGATGCCAGTGCCATTTTGACCCAGAGAAAAAGGACCCGCGTGGAAGGCGGTTCGAATGTCGGGGAAGATACCGGCCCTGTTCAGTCCTTTGCCTTCCCCCCTTGCTTCGAGGAGGAGGGCTTTTTTGAGCGGTTCCCTCCGACCGTGGTCGTTCATGAGGCCGAGGCCATCAAGAGGATGACTAAGGAGGAGAGGAAGTCGCGGCTGGTCGCCAGCGTGGACGGGCTGGTTAAAATGGCTGAAATGGCTCTGGTATTGTCTGAAGACGCAGGGGATGCTGCTCGTGTTGAAGAGCTCGAGCGGGAGAAGGCGGCCTTGACTGCGAGCTCAAGGAAGTTGAAGGTCGCTCTGGAACGCTCCGAGGGGATGTTCCAAGAGCAGACCGTGATACTTGACGCCGAGAGGGAGGCGCTGACCTTGGAGAAAGAAGTCGGGGCGGTTGACCGAGGAAGGGGAGTTGCTCCGGACCGATAGGGATCGTTTGGCTGCTGAAGTCGAACGCCTGGGCAAGCAGGTCGAGGAACTGAATGCTGCTCAACAACCCGCCGAAGATGAGCCCGAGGACCTAATGGCTTTGAAGAGTCGGGCTGAGCTTATTGCCCATATCCGGAACCTCGAGGAGGACGCAGTCGGTGCCCTGGAAGACGGGTTCAATTCTGCGGTCGACCAGCTCTCCTTGCTAAATCCCGGCCTGGTCACCGAGGGCATCGGGCACACCCATCGGGTTGTCGGTGGCGCGATCATTCCCCCGCCCGACTCTCCTAGCGTCTACGGTGGTGATAATGTAGAAGTTTGATTTGTATTCTTTGGATAGCGGGCCTGCGTGCCTTTGATATTTGAATTTGTATTCTTTGGGCCTGCGTGCCCGTTTATTGCATGTATGAACATCGCCGGCCTTCTTGGTCGGTTTAATATTACTTTGTTGCCTTCGGGCGTTTATACCTTGTTTATTTTGGATTTTCTGCCCTTGTATGAACTGACATGCTTGTATGAATTTAGCTCGTCCCGGGCCCGATGAGTGCCCGTAGGTGGCTTTGATTTGGCGAGCGACTATGCTCGACTCCGTTTGTGCGCAACCTCGACCCAATTTCGGTTGGCCGGGGTTGCTTGAGTGTTTCGCTCGAGGGGAGAGATTTTGTTTTGACCCTTGTAGATGTCCCGTTATTCTTGATGGAATGTCGGGTATTTCGGAGCGAGGTTGCTCAGTCGGGCGTGGAGCCCGTAGGGACGATTTGCCCTTGGCGTGAACTGCCCATCGCGAGCTGGGTGTTCTGCCTTATGGGTACGACGACGGTGGTGCTCGGTATAGCTGTCCACATCGGGCACTATAGATCGTCAACGTCTACCGCGCGATGCCGTGCCATTTTGGTCGTGTGTCGGCCTGTACCTTAGCCTTAAACGAAGTTGGACGTTTTTCCTCGTTGCCCGAGCATGGTTGCTTTTGGTCGAGGGTCCTAGGTGTTGACAGTTTTTAACTGTAGTACTGCTTCAACTTAGCAGCATTCCAGGGTCTTGGTAATGGCTCTCCGTCTAACTGCTCGAGGTAGTACGCCCCGGTACCCGTGGTGCCGTGGACGCGGTAAGGTCCTTCCCAGTTCGCGGCCAACTTCCCCTCGCGGGAGTCTTTCTGGTTTCTGCGTAGTACCAGGCTGCCTATTTCGAACTCGCGCTTGATGACCTTGTCGTTGTGGCGTAGAGCCACTCGCTGTTTTAGGGTTGCTTCGCGCAGGGCAGCCCCCGATCGGATTTCCTCGACTAGGTCGAGTTCATCCCTTAGTGCTTCGTCATTCATTTCTTCGTCGAGGGGTTCCTCCGTCCGTCGGGATGGTTCCATGATTTCGACTGGGATGACAGCTTCGGTGCCGTACGTTAGTCGGAATGGTGTTTCACCCGTCGTTGAATGGGGTGTGGTGCGGTATGCCCACAGGACGCTGTGGAGCTCCTCGACCCATCCTCTTTTGGCTTCGCCGAGTCGACGTTTGAGCCCTCGGAGGATGACTCTGTTCG
This sequence comes from Vicia faba, assembly GCA_948472305.1. Lineage (NCBI taxonomy): Eukaryota > Viridiplantae > Streptophyta > Magnoliopsida > Fabales > Fabaceae > Vicia > Vicia faba. The sequence continues at coordinate 1,265,565,086 of OX451736.1, read as the reverse complement.
CGGCTTCGGCTTGCCCGTTGGTCTGAGGGTGCTCGACCGAGGTGAAGTGATGTTTAGTCCCCAGTTTGGTGACGAAGTCTCGGAATCCGTGGTCGGTGAACTGGGTGCCGTTGTCGGTCACCAGTGCCTGTGGAATTCCGAACCTGGCGAGCACGTTTCTCTTGTAGAAACGGAGGATGTTATGTGAGGTGATTTTCGCGAGGGCCTCGGCCTCGATCCATTTTGTGAAGTAATCCACGGCGACGATTAGGAACTTGTTCTGATAGGTCCCTTGCACGAAGGGTCCGAGGATGTCCATGCCCCACCAGGCGAACGGCCATGGGGACGACAATGTGGTCAGCTCGTGTGGGGGAGCGAGGTGCATATCCCCGTGCTTCTGGCACTTGTCACATTTTTTTACGTGTTCCTTGGCGTCCTGTTGCATCGTCGGCCAGTAGTATCCTGCTCGGAGGGCTTTCCTCGCCAAGGATTTACCGCCCATGTGCTGGGCGTTGATGCCTTCGTGTATCTCCCGCAATACGTCGGGGATGGAGGACTCGTCAATGCATTTCAGGAGGGGAATGGAGAATCCCCTTCTGTAAAGTTTCTGTTCGAGGACAACGTAAGAACATGCTCGCCGCTTTATTGTGGCTGCGTCGGCCTGGTTCGTCGGGAGTTCTCCCTTTGTAAGGAAATTATAGACGGGGGTCATCCAAGACGTGGCGTCCCCGATAGCATGAACCTCGACCGTAGTCGAGGGTGGTTCGATGCTCGGCCGTGCCAGGGATTCCTGGATGACGGATTTATTCCCGCCTTTCTTTCGTGTGCTCGCGAGTTTGGACAGTATGTCCGCCCTCGTGTTCTGCTCGCGGGGAACATGAGAGATTTCTGCTCGTACGAACTTTGCCATGTGTTTTCTGACTAAGTTTAAGTACTCAATGAGGTTGTCATTCTTGGCCTGGTAGCTTCCCTGTACTTGGGAAGCGACGAGCTGGGAGTCGGTGTAAATTTGAACTTCGCGGGCTCCTAGGTCCTCGGATAATCTCAGTCCCGCGAGCAGGGCTTCGTATTCTGCCTGGTTATTTGATGTCGGGAAGGAGAGAACCAAGGAGTGCTCGATTACCACCCCTTCTTCGTTCTCCAGGAGGATCCCTGCGCCGCTTCCGGACGAGCTGGAGGCTCCGTCGACGAAGATGGTCCACTTGTGTTCCTTTCCCGGGGGAATGTCGTTAGAGGTCATCTCGGCGACGAAGTCGGCCAAGGCTTGTGCTTTCAGGGCTTTCCTGCTCTCGTACTGAATGTCGAATTCAGAGAGTTCCAGGGACCACTTAAGCATTCTGCCCGCCATATCTGGCCGACCCAGGAGTTGTCTCACCGGTTGATCGGTTCGCACGACAATGGTGTGTGCTAGAAAGTAGTGTCTGAGCCTCCTCGCAGCGTTGACGAGGGCCAGTGCAACCTTTTCTATCTGTTGATACCTGCTCTCGGGGCCTTGTAAGGCTTTGCTCGTGAAATAAACAGGTTTCTGCCCGTCGGGAGTCTCGCGGACAAGAGCTGCACTGATGGCTTCGTTTGAAACTGCCAAGTATAGGTAAAGCGGCTCGTTGTCATCCGGTCGAGACAGCACGGGTGGTTGAGACAGGCTCTGCTTCAGATGGCGAAGTGCGTGTTCGCATTCTTCGGTCCATTCGAAGGCTGCTTCCTTTCGTAGGAGTTTGAAAAAGGGAAGGGCGTGCTGAGCGGACTTCGCGACGAAGCGTGAAAGTGATGTCAACATGCCATTCATTATCTGTATCGACTTCTTCGACGTTGGAGTCGGGAGGTCGGCGAATGCTCGGCACTTGTCGGGGTTGGCTTCAATGCCTCGTTCTGTTAGGTAGAATCCGAGGAATTTTCCTGCCTTAACCCCAAATGTGCACTTCTCCGGGTTGAACCTCATTTTGCATTGTCTTGCTTGGGCGAAGACAGTCTTGAGATGAGCTGCGTGATCGGTGTCTGCTCGAGATTTGACGATCATGTCGTCCATGTATACCTCGAGCATGTCGCCTATCTGTTTGTTGAACACTTTGTTCATCATGCGTTGGTACGTCGCGCCGGCGTTCTTTAGTCCGAAGGGCATTACGTTGTAGTAATAGTTGCCCGAGCTGGTCATGAACGCCGTGCAGCGTTTGTCGCCCGGAGCCATTGGGATTTGATTGTATCCCGAGTAAGCGTCCATGAACGACAAAGTTTTGTAGCCGGCCGAGTTGTCGACCAGCATATCAATGTTTGGTAGAGGAAAAGCATCCTTCGGGCAAGCCCGATTGAGATCGGTATAATCAACACACATTCGCCATTTTCCATTATTCTTTTTGACAAGTACAACATTTGACAGCCAGGTGGAATACCGGGCTTCAGAAATAAAATTTGCCTCTAAGAGGTCTTTTACAGCTTTTTCAGCAGCCTCTGTTTTTTCTGGAGACTGCCTACGCCTACGTTGTACTACTGCCTTGGCGGCTGGATCAATGGAGAGGTGATGACAGGCGACCTCAGGGTCGAGTCCGGGCATCTCTGCAGCGCTCCAGGCGAAGAGATCAGCATTCTCGCGCAGACAGGCCTTGATTTGCTTCCTGGCCAAGTCGGGGAGGTCCTTGCCAATCTTCACTCCCTTGGTCGGGTCTGCTCCGAGGGGAACGAGTTCGAAATCACCGTCCGGAATAGGTCGGAGGGGGATTTGCTCGCTGCTGGCCGGTTCATCTTGGTCAAAACGGGCGTCGAGCGCAATGGAGTCGACCTTTGGTGGAGCCTTCTGAACTTCTACCTCAGGAGGTGCTGTGTCGGGCTCTTGCTTTGTCTTCTTGATGGGCCTAGTGCTGGGACCTACGTCGACAGTATCCCGACCCCTTGAAGCGGCGTTGAAGCACCGGCAGGCAGCAGCGAGGTCGCCCTGGATGGTGGCTACCCTCCCCCTCTTGGTGTAGAACTTCATCTTTAGGTGGACAGTTGAGGGGACCGCTGTCAGTTCCGCCAACGTCGGCCTCCCCAGGATGCAATTGTACAGGGATGGGCAGTCAATGACGAGGAAGCGGACCTTCACCTGTCTTGTAGCAGTATCTTCCCCGAATGTCACGAGGAGCTCGACATATCCCCAAGGTTTGGACGTCGAGCCGTTGAAGCCTTGAAGGTCCGAACCTATATATGGAGACAGATGGGAGTCGTCCAGTTGTAAGGTCCGGAACAGCTGGGTGTACATCACGTCGACGGAACTCCCTTCGTCGACCAGAATGCGATGCACGTCGAAATTGGCCATCTTTGCCCTTATCAGCAAGGGGATGACTGTGTTCGGTGCTCCGCCGGGGAGCTCTTCCAAGTAGAATGTGATAGGCTCTGATCTGCCCCTCACCATTTCAAAAGTCACGGTTTGAGGAGGAGCTTTGTCGACCAGTTCGTCCAACTTCCTCTTGGCTGAATTGATGGTGAGGTCGCTGAACCCGCCCCCGTTGATGACCATGGCGGAGGGGAAGTATTCCCACCTGCTGTGTGTAGTCAGGGGCTCCTGCAGGAGCTCGGGAAGCTCGAAGTCCTCGGGCCTGGTTATCGAGAAGGCGGTCTGGATTGGCACCGACTCGTCAGATGGTCGGGCATCTTCTTCGGGCTCCTTTGCCTCGCGGGCTTCACGACGGGGAGCGTCGTTTCTCCTGTACTGTGCAAGTCTCCCTCCTTTGATGAGGGTTTCAATAGCATCCTTCAGGTGGACGCAGTCTTCTGTCAAGTGACCATGACTCCTATGGTACTGACAGTATTTGTTTTTGTCTACTCCTGGCTTGGCAGGAGCTGGTCGGGGACGCTTGACGCCACCGTCTTTAAAATCTGTGCTTGCACACTCCGCCAGAATACGCTCGCGGGAAGCTGTGAGCGGAGTGTACTCAGTAAACCTGCCCGAGGGGCCCCTTTGTTCCCGGACCTCCCGGGGTCTGTCTTCCTTCCTCTTCTCTCCGGTGCGTCGGGGAGGAGGGTCTTGTCTCGAGCTGCTTCCATGGTTGCGGGCCCTGGAGTCCCGTGCCCTGTTGGCAGCTTCTCTCTCCTCATAATCCATATATGCTCGAGCTTTGTCGAGGAGAGCGTCAAAAGTTGCAGGTGGCTCGATGCCTACAGCTTTCCTGAATTCTGTGCCGGGGAGGAGGCCCCTCTCCAGCAAGTACCTCTTCATATGGTCCGCGCAGGGGACCTGGATTGCTTCCCGGTTGAAGCGGTTGATAAATTCCCTCAAGGTCTCATCATGTCTCTGGATGATGGCCTCGATGGCTGCCTCGGTCTTTGGATGGCGACGAGACGCTGTGAAGGAACTGATGAACTGGTTCTTCAAGTTCCGCCACGAGGTGATGGAGCCCGGGGCAAGTCCCTTGTACCAGTCCATGGCCGCCTTCCTGAGAGTTGTTGGGAAGAGACGGCACTTGATGGGGCCCCCGACGTTGTGATAGTGGAGCATGGCCTCGAACCCGTCAATGTGGTCGACTGGGTCTGCCACTCCATCATACTCTTTCAGGTGTGGGGGCTTCTCCATGCCCGGGGGAATAGGTGCGTCCATGATGGCCTGCGACAGGGGACCGCGGGGGTCGTCCTCGTCGCTCCTTTCTGGAGAAAGAGAAAGGGTCCTGTAGTTGTGTCGGGCGCGTTGCTCGTGCTGGGATTCCCTTGAACGTGATGTTCGGTGGGCGAAGGTCACATGTCCGTCTCTGTTGTGCCTCCGTTCGTGCCTTGAGGCGTCGCGAACGGGCTCTTCGGCAGGGATGACGGGCTGTCTTTCGTATTGGGGCCGCCTCTGCCTTGGTGCGGGAGAGGGGCTCCTAGAGATTTCCCTGTAATGTCTCCGCGGGGGAGTAGGGTGTCGAACTTCTTCGACCCGAGGAAGTGGAGATGGTGGCCTTTGATGTCTCCTCGGGGGGCGTCGATCATTTTCCAGTGCCCTAAGTCTTTCTCCTTGTGCGAACAGGAGATAGTTCGTCTGGTTGATGGCCGCGAACAGTGCCTGAGCAGTGGCATCCGCTCCGGCAGGGGCTTGGACTTCATAGAACCGGGCAGCCTGGCGATAGGCGAGAGCCTCCGGATCGTCTTCGAGTCCTGGAGGAGTTGTCGAGGAGGACGCAGTGTTCCCGTCCCTGCGGGTGGAAGGTCCAGGGGCGGTTGTCAGGGGGATGGCATTGTGGCCGGCACCACTGGGATTGTCCAGGTGCCCATTCTTGTCCGCGGGACCGTTGTTGGCGTCGAGGACGCGAGTGTGTTGTTCTTCACGAGTTGGAGAGGCCATGACAGTGAATGGATTGAGCTTTGGTCTTTGAAAACTGTTCGTTAGACGGGGAAGCTGTTTCCCACAGACGGCGCCACTGATCTGACCTGATCAGAAGGTTTGGACCGTCACGGCTGCTCCGAGCTGAAGGCTTTTAGAACGAGGAGGGGGGGGGTACCTGCAAGGCACTCCGATGCTTAAGTCAGTGGGAGTACTAGCAGATAATAGAGTTGAGGTTAGAAATGATGATTACCTGACCCTCTGGAAACAGAGGGTATTTATAGCCCCCAGCGCTGGGCCAAGGTTCCTTCATTGGGCCGGGCGGATTTGGCCCAATGGAGGAACTGCCAGGTTCTACGTGGGTAGTGGGGACCAGCACGTGGTCCCCTTCCTGGATATGCTGCATGAAGTGCGGGCGGACGGAGACGCGGTCTTTCCGGAGTATCGTTGGGGCAATAGAGGACTAAGTCTGCCCTAGCAAGGTAGCTCGAGTCCATGTCGAGCAGTGCAGCATGGTGTCGACCTCGACGCCAAGACCCCGAGCTGGACAGCGAATGTCGAGCTGGAAGCCAGGGCATAGAGCTGGATGGCAGTCTGTCGAGCGTGACTTCGTAGCGTGGGCTGGACACTGAGATGTCGAGGTGGACATCAGGGTGTCGGGCATGGACGTTGTGGTCCTTAGTGAGTCCCATTGGATTGGGCCTTTGCCCATTGTGGTCCTTGGTGAGTCCCATCGGACTGGGCCTTAGTAATGCTTTTGGGCCTGTCGGGCCCAGTCCAGAACAATATCAATTCAATATTACATACAAAAATCATGCTTGAATCTAAATTTAATTGTTAGGTAAACGTTTGGTTATTTATGCTGTTAATTATTTATAATTGTTGATTTTTATAAACGTTTGAGTTTTATTTTAATCATATAAAATATTATTTATAAATAATTGTAATATATCGACAATGTAAAATTTTTTACACTAATAATATGCATGTTAATTAATCTCTTTTTCTTTACATATTTGAATTACTAGCTACCGATACTCAAATAAATAGTTGTGAAAAAACAGAAATAAATTTGGTGGAAAATATAATTACACTATCTTTACATTCAAACTACTAGGTTGTACCAGTTAAGAAATTAAAAACATAGTAATCAAAATAAAAATAATAATATTAAATGATCTTTTTTAACAAAAATTTAAGTTAAATACCAGCACCCTTTAAGAAAAATTGATTTAATTTAAAATTTAAATTTATTTATTAAAGAATTAATAGATTTAAAATTTAATTTCTTGAACTAATATTAAAAATGACATAATATTCATGGTTAAATGACAGATATAGTCAACCAAATTTCAAAAATACCATAATCCGAAAATAAACAAACGGTCGGTTTTTTCGGTTCAGCGGATTGAGCGGGTGAATCAAACGGTCTATTTTGGGTCTGTATGATCGGGTTCAGTTGAATTGATTGGACCCGTTGGACCCTGAACCCGACCGATACTATGTTACTCCATGTAACAGCTACTGGTAATGGCCCAATCCAGTGCAAAGAGATTTCTGGTCCAATCCATTTTCACAATAGTTGGATCTGTAGTTGGAGCTCGAGTAAAGAAAAATCTTAAGTTGTGTTTAATCGTAAGTTTTTTTGTTTTTCCTTTATTAGTTTCAAACTTTTCTGAACATGTTTATAATTTTTGTATAACAATATTTTGACTCTATATTTCCTTAAGTGCAGGTTCTATGTTCTAAGTTCTATATACTGGTGTGAAGTTTTTGGAGTGATTAGTCATTAGATTTACAATTGTAAAAGATTGTGTTTGGAATTGTTGGTGTGGAATCGTTTATCTTGCTTCTAAAAAACCTGTTAAAATGTTTTATATATTTTTTAGTAAAATGTTTTATCTTGGTGTGTAATTTTTTATGTAAAAATCTGTTGTTAAAACTATTGTAAAAAATAACTGTGAAATATGTTGTTCAATGTTTTATATTTTTAAAAAAAAAAATAATTCTCTGTTTAACTGTAAAAAAAATATGTTTTTATCATTATATAGATTAAATCTGGATAATTACAAAGCATATGTCTAAATATTCTATGAGCTTGGACATAAATTTCTATGGAATCCACCAGGAAAAAAAATAGAAATGTAACGACTATATTTTGGGTTTAATTTTATTTGAACCAACTTAACTTAGAATGGCCCAGTAGACTTTTTTTTACTTCAATTTTTAAATAATGAGCCTATAAAAAAATAGAAAATTGATTTATTTTGAATTTGGGCTTAGCAATTCAATTTGACCCAAATAAATGGTTAACCGAAAAAAACCGACATTAAAAACCGAACTAACTAGAATCGAACCCAACTAAACCAATAGGCAAAACGGTCGGCATATGGCCCTATGGTTCTCACCCGTGGGTTGGCTCGGGTTGGTTGTTTGGGACCGAACCAAACCAAACTGATGTCCACCCCTAATACCAATGCATATAAATATAGATAATTTCTTTTTTATCCTATAGCTTTCTTGCACACCGCACAAAATTTTAAAAATGTCTTTAAAATTGAAAATATATTTCTGGTATGTATATTTCCGATTCTTGTTGAGACATAAAGGCGCGTTGTCTTTTCCCCTCCCTTTACAGAAACTTATTTCAAAAAATAAAACACACAAAAACTCTCGTTCCTCTCAAATCCGATTGTTACAAAATCAAACTACTTCGCAAAAAGCTCATCAAGAATCGTCAAGAATCAGTTAAATCAAGTGTTTAACAACATTCAATCAAGAAAATTCATCAATTGTAAGTTGTTTTTGAGTTCTTTAGAGTTTATGTAATTTTTACTCAAATTAGTGATTTAGGTTAGAAATTGTGATTTTGTTTTGTATTTTCAATATTAGGAATCATTGGAATGTGTTAGAAGTCTCATTTTTATGATCAATGACATTATTTTGGTGTCATATGGGACTCTTCTTGGCTCTTGACGAAACTCTGAAATTGTAGGTTGTACCAGAAATACATTTCTGGTTTTCATTTTAACGTTGAAGAAAATCGGGAATGCATTTCCGATTTTAGTATGTTTCTATTTTTTCCCTTAATTTTGTACATCAGTCCCTGTGTTAACATTTGTTTTGTACTTCTCCATGAGTAATGCCTGAAAGACCATCTAGGTTAAGGCACGACAGGCTTGCACAACATGCTTCTGTGCGGAGGGAAAAGAGTCAGACATCCAGACTCCTTCTGCATCTGGACAAGCTGTGTCGGATGCACGTATTACAGCTTCTGGCTTCGGTGTTCCTGTTTCTACTTTGATTGTATCGTCCTCCCACAACAGACGGGATTCTCCAGTTCATCCATCTTTGCCTTCGTCCTCCCGTAGACGTACTTCCTCACCCATGATATTTGAGACGGGAGAAGCATCTGGTTCTCATCCGAAACCAGAGATCACACAACCGACACCTTAGACCCAGACATCTCAGGCACTTGAGGCGGCACCCTAGACATCTGAGACATCTGAACCAGCACCTACGGCGCCTCAGAGTTTTGGAGGAGAACTGTCTGATTTATCTCTGTTGCCTCTGTATCCGGACCATGTTGCTAGACATATAAGGGACAAAGAAGTATGGATTTTGACTTGTTTCTTCTATTACATTACTATTATAATTTTTTGTTGAATGAATTTTGTCAAATCATGTATGCAGGAACGTGATCCGCTGAAGGTCATTAATCATTGGCGGAAGATCAGTAAACTCGTACCCCCTCTTGAGCCATGGTTTGATGAGTTGTTGTTGTTTATAGGGTTGAAAGATTAGACCAAGTGTGGTTATAGCATCGTTAATCATATGGTATGATTAACGCTTTTTTTGAGAGGTGGCACCATGAGACATCGTGTCTCTGCTGCATCTTTCGATTAGAGGGACATTTTTAGACCATGAAAGGATTGACAAAGAGGAGGCGCTGGATATGTTGGTAGAGAAATTGGGAGTTACCCCTGAGAGTGACATGGCTGAGTTGGACTTCACCCGTGGTGTCCACGTCAGATATAGTTATTTAAAGATGGTGTTCACGAATGAGATAACACATGCACAAGAGGCTGATGGTGATCCCGAGTAGGTTACCCTACACCAGAGGTTTTCTATGAGAGCATAGCTTTTGTTTCCGGTTGGCACACAGATTTTTATGGACACTAGTGCCACTTACACATATATGATGTATTTGGGGTTACTTTGATGATTTTGAGCAGATCCACTAGTGGAACTGGAGGGCTGCTTGTTTGATATATTTGTATACGAAGTTGTCTAACAGATGATCGACAACAACACACTCCTAGTGGTAAATTTTATTGGTCTTTGTGGCGTTTCGTTAATTATTATGATTCTGTTACTAATTAATAATTATTGTTATTGCAGGGATGGAGACTAACGCACTTCCCCCACATCTCAGATTGGTCACTAGCTATAGATTATACTGAAGCTATGTCGCATGCCACTGCATATGACCCGCTCCGAGGGAACCAGGCGGCACAACCATTCCGGGTGTATATTGATCGACTGGTGTTTGAGAATATACACTTCCATTCATACCACGACCACCATGTCATGATACCATCTGATGATGTTGTGTTGTTTACGGGATGGTTGGCTTGCGAGTCGTGCAAGACGGTTGCTTATATGCCTGAGCGCGTCATGCATCAGTTCAAGTACACCCTGTATATTCTCCAAGATTCTGCTGTATCTGCACCTCCCCTGGTGAAACGCAGAGATATGGATGGATTATTTGATGATTATGAGAATCATCTTGTTCCAGATGAGGCCCGAAGTATCATTACTCCAAACGACTGGTGCTACGTGGACGGTTATATCATATGGTTCTTCAGGGTGCCCCATCTATACTTGGTATAAGATGCTCCAGGAAACCCACCGAGGCCAGCTCATTAAAAGATTCTAGAGGAGGATCTGGCACGGGTCGATCATGTCACTGATGTGTTGCCTAGGTCTCTTCGTATCATAGACATTACGCAGGCGTGTATTGATGATGGTTTGTTTCCTGATGGCTCTGATGTTAGTGGTATTCTGGATGCCATCATAGCGGAGGCTCAAGGGGCTCTGCTTTACAGGAGACAACAGATGAACGCCAGGACGATGACAGACCGACTTAGAATCCGCCATACCCAGTAGTCTTTGATGTTGTATATGTATTTTGGTTATTATTTTTTTTAATTGTATTTGGATAATATTTTGGATTACCCTCTATATTGACTATAGACACCTTTTGTAGTGTTTAATGATATCTATCTATATATGTCTTTGTTCTACATGTCTTTGTAGTATGTTTTGTGGTATATATATTTGTATTCAATGTGAAACAACGCGCAAAAAGAATCACTGTCAACATAAGTGTTCCTAGTACTGTTTGTACAAAAATCAGAAATACATTTTTGGTTCACTTTGCAAATGTATTTCTGATTTCTAGACAAAACTTAACAGAAAAAAGTACGCACCAAAAATATATTTCCGATTGCCAGAGACATTTTAAGAAATTTGTATGGTATTTCTTTTCACCATAGGATAGAAAAAGAAATTCCCTAAATATATTACTTGTACTTTATTAGAACTCATTCACATCTTACAAAGTTATCTCAAATTTGTTATTAGCAATCGTGTTAAACATGGCAATGGTTATCACTGTAACTCTTGTTATCTTCCTATTGTGTTCTCCATCATCAGTGGCTATATTACTCAAAAAAACTTCAGCTACCAACACCAGTGGCAGGACCTGAGTCACTTGCATTTGATAGAAACGGTGGAGGACCTTATGTATCTTCTTCTGATTGAAGAAATTTTAAGTATATTGGTCCAAATGATGGTTTCAAGGCCAAACAGGTAAATACATTTGTCATCAAATAATACTAATTAGATTCAAAGCCTAAAAAATACAATTTTCATGTTTAAGTACAAGACTATCATAAGTGTCAAAAATGATTTTGTTCAGGAACAAGACAATTTGTGATGGACTTGCTGATTTCTCAGCACTCCAAGTAACATGTGGAAGGCCTTTAGGATTGGGTTTCAATCATCAGACAGGTGATTTGTAAAGCCAAAAACAAAATACTATGCATTGGGAATGCATTGCCTGAATTTTTTGATTTAGCATTTTTGTAAACTAACACTTTAAAAAGAAAGTGATTATAATATTTTTAGTTTTCTTTTATTGTTTGTCATTTCATTGTACTTTACTTTTTAATGATGTTATAAAATTTGTTTATTTAAGAAATAAATATAAAAAAAAGTTAAAAATATGAAGTAAGAAGTATAAAAAATATAATTAAAGAAAAAGTTAGCTAGTAATTTTAATTCGTAATTAATATTAAATTATGATAAAGTATATAATAACTAATCATATTTTTAATTAAATTTAAAATACTATAATCATTAAGAAATTATGAGAGAAAGGTTACTTTTATAAAATAATTAAAAAATAAATAATTAAAAAATAAATAATTAAAAAAAGTTAAAGAAAAATTTAAAGTCATTGGAATGATACTTTGTACTAAAAATATGAAAGCCCGGGCGCTTCATATTGTTGTTTCTCAAATAGCAATTAGTGATTACAAAAACTTCATGTATTTTATTTTTGCAATAACAAAATTACTATTTATTGACTTTAAGAAAAATATAAAAAATAATGTAAAAAGTGGGATAAAATTAAGTTTTTAAAAAATTAAAAAAAAGTAAGTATAGTAATTGGGTAAAGTTAATTTTTTAATAAATAGTTAAAATCATTAAATAATTAATATAATAAAATATAATAATTTCAGCAAACTATTTAAAAAAAATTAATTTTCATTAAATAATTAAAAAAAACTTATAAGAAGTTAGTGGGAGAGGCTAGTTAATAGAACAAATAATATTAAATTAATAAATAAACAAATATAATTAAAGTTAATTTTTTTTAATAAATAGTTAAAATTATTAAATAAAATTATTAAATTATATGCGGTGTATAAACTAATTCTACCTATATAGAAAAATCAGAACTGTTAATGCTCAGTTGAATCAGTTGAAAGCTCTCCTACGCAAAACCCTAAACCATATTGTTCGTTATGAGTCGTTTTGTGTAATATAAATATGTATAAAGGATTTTATCAGCAAAATAGTTTTGATTACAATGAAACTTTCTCTTTTGTGATGATCAAGCCTACAACTATAAGGATTATGATTACACTTTCCATCACACATAAGTGGGATTTACAACAGTTTAACATCAATAATGTGTTATGTTAGAATTAAGTAGTCTAATGGTCAATAAGATATACATGTTCACAAAATATAACATATAATTTAGCGGAAACCTGATAGTCATATAAGTATGTATAAAATTGTATGATCAATAAAATAATTTTAGGAATACCTGGATCCATCGAGAAAGTTTTTGTTGGCGGTAATCTTGAGAGTTGAGACAAACAATAAATACCTGACAACTTGTGTGGTTCTTCCTCAATCGATACTCCTAATGCCTTGAATACTCTTCAGATGGGAGAAGAGATAATTTGCTTGTGTATGGTATATTGGGGATCATAACCTATATATAATGTGATGGCCAATTAGAGTTCTCATTATTCCCAAATAGGTCATCCTGACATCCACTCATATTTGAGCTCATACCCAATTATTTAATTAGTTTATTAAATGATTTCTAAATAAAGTCTAAATAGCCTTTTTAATATTAGTTGATCACATAATTATTTAAGGCACTTTATTTGATAAAATAGAAAATATAATTAATAAATATATTAGATCACATAATTATTGGAATGCTAATATATGATTAAATAATCAAAATATTCCAACAATCTCCCACTTGGCAAATATATATTAATCATTATATCATAATTCTTCAGGCGCGCATCCAAATGCTATTTATTTTTAGATTTCAACTTTACAATCTGGTCCACCTCATACATCAATAATGGGACCATCACAGCTGTCGTCACTAACGTATAACGTGACGAAACTCCGACGTTGTACCCCAAAATTTGCCCTCTCATTTCTCAAGATTTTTCTCACAAGATTTCTACTGGGTCAAGACTGCACAAATTTCTATGGAATCATATTGGGCTCTCAAGCATCAAATCAAAGAAGAGCAAGTTTGCTTTGATTCATAAGCTTCGATTGGGTATTTAGTTTTCTTCGTCAAGCTTTGGTCCATAAGCTTCGATTGGATATTTGGTCCCCTTCGATAAAGCTTTGGTCAACAAGTTTCGATAGGGAATTTGGTCTCCTTCGAGCAAACTTTGGTCTACAAGTTTAGATTGGACATTTGGTCCCCATTCGAGCAAGCTTTGGTCCACAAGCTTCATCAAAGCAGTGGCCTCCTGCAGATTTTCTTTCAATTCACTAGGAAAATACTTCCTTCATGCCTACCTTCGATTCGCAAGGTAAATACATCTTTCATGCCTGCTTTCGATTCACAAGGCAAGTGCTTCCTTCGATCAAACTTTGGTCCACAAGTTTCGATTGGGCATTTGGTCCCCTTCGAGTAAGCTTTGGTCCACAAGTTTCGATTGGGCATTTGGTCCCCTTCGAGCAAGCTTTGGTCCACAAGCTTCATCAAAGCAGTGGCCTCCTATAGGTTTGCTTTCGATTCACTAGGCAAATACTTCCTTCATGCTTGCTTTCAATTCACAAGGCAAATACATCCTTCATGCATACTTTTATTTCACAAGGCAAGTACTTCCTTCGTGCCTGCTTTAATCCACAAGGCAAGTGCCTCCTATGTGCTTGCTTTCAACCCACAAGGAAATGGTTTCCTCTGTGCTTGCCTTCAATTCACAAGGCATTGGCTTCCCTTCATGTTAGCACCCACAAAGTAGTGACTTCTTTTATGCGTGCTTCGATTCACTGGGCAGTGGTTCCCTTTGAAACAACTTTCTTAGATTCCACCTTTAAAAACCTTCAACACACATAGTTTCTACACTATGACACACAATTGGTGGCCCATTCGAAGGACATGCATTGGTGGATTTGAAGGAGATACACGGGTGTCCCATTCGAAGGACATGCATTGGTGGATTTGAAGGACATACATGGGTGTCCCATTCGAATGACATACATTGGTGGCTCATTCGAAGGACAAACATTAATCCCCATTCGAAGAATTACAAGGGGTGCATTCGAAGAACACATAAGTGGTGCACGTGGTTCATTCAAAGAACACACATATGGTCCATTCGAAGGACACAATTGTTGGAAACAAGTTTTGTTTTGCCTTTTGATGAGTTATATTGAAGATGCTTGCTGACTAAAGTCCTATGTGCTTCCAAGCCCAAGCCTGTTGTACCGGCCACAACACTCTAAAACTGCTACAAAGAAGTCCTGCTATGCTGCTCCCATATTTGCACCAAATTGGCATACAAAAACTGCACCTCGAAGGCTATGAGACAACATACCCAATTTGTTCAAATTTCTTTTATTTTCCCCCTCAAATCTCAGCCAAATTCTTCTATAAATAAGATGTTCCACAACACGTCTAGGGGTGGATTTTTAGTGGCTGGAGAGAGATTTGTTGGCAAGATAAAGAAAGGAGAAAACACTTAACACACTCTCAAACCCAGAATTAAAAGACCACACCTTTGTTTCTGTTATTTCAAATCCAGAACTAAAGAAACACAACACTTGTTTATTTTCCTTCGAATCCAGAACCAAAGAAACACAATTCTACTTTTCTTGGATTTCGAATCCAGTCAAAGAAACACAACACTTGTTTCTCTCCCTTAGAATTCAAGAGCATCCAGGGCAATCACTCAAGGTCCAGAAGCACCAACTCCAGATCCAAGGTAAGTTTTCCTGACTTTAACCCTTCGTTTTGAGCATGTAAATAACCTTTTTACTTATTTTTTTGTTTCTACCCTTTCGTTTGTTTGCTTTTCTTGTCCAAATATATGTTAGAGACTAACATGTACATGCCATATTAGCATGGCTTCGACCCATACTACTATCATGTCCCAAACGAAAGAAAACAGGAAAAGGTGTGTGAATCGAAGGGTGTGCTTCGATACACACTGATTTGCAGGCCCAAACGAAAGAAAAGGGTGTGTGAATCAAAGGATGCAAGCTTCGGTACACACAGGTTGCAGGCCCAATTGAAAGAAGGAAAAAGTGTGGGAATAGAAAGACACATCCTTCGATCCAGGATGTCTTTTCTTTCTCTCTTTTAGACTATTTTTGTCTTTATATTTTCTATATGTTTACATTTTCTTGCTATTCAATATGGTTGTAATAATTAGGACTTTTATTGCTTTTCAGCCCCTATTTGTAAACTTGTATACCCCATCCCCCAAAACATGTAATAGCGTAGGATATTTATTTTCCTCATTTTTATTGCTTTCATAAATGTTAGTAACTAGAGTGTGTATGGCAAGATTAAAACCAATACTTAAACCATCCTAACTTCAAGACAAGAATGCATGCAATCAAACACACTACACACACATGCAACTCTAGGGTAATCTCACTTGTTGCCTCGGAAAATAGTCATGTCCCTCGAATATGGGCGTTTTAGCAAAGACCCTCGATAAAAAGATTGTAGTCCCTCGATGTCCCTCAATGTTGCCTTTGGTAAATGATCTAGTCCCTAACGAAATTGCTAAAACATCTCATAGGTTACCTTCTATGACTATACGATTGACCCACGCCCGTCCCTTCACATCTAACTATGGGGTTTCTTATCAAATCAATGGTAAAATAGCAACATCTAAAGGAGGAGGAAAAGAATATAGACCTTTTGAGTAGGTAGGATACTCGTAGTTGCTTGCTCTTGAACTAAAGCCATTTTCCACACTTACACTTTCAAAACATCTTCAAAAAACAAACATCTCTTTGAACTATTTTCAAAACCAACACTTGATATGTATTCTTATAGAGACGAGAATCATTACAAAGTTTTCTGCAACAAAGGCATTTTTCAAAATAATTTCAAAAACCACCACAAAGCACATTTTCAAACAAAGCATTTTCAAGTGATCTAGCAAGCAACTAAGAGCCCGTAGATAACTACAGATGGAAAGGGTGCTAACACCTTCCCTTTTCATAACCTACCCCCCAAACTTAAGAAAACATCTCAAAGGTCTTTCCTGTTATTTTAACCCTTTCCTTTATTTGATAAAATAAAAGTCGGCGGTGACTCTTTCTATCCGCAACAATTATGATCAAACGCAAAACAACCAAGTCAGTTCTCCCACCGTATTACAAAACTGGCGACTCTGCTGGGGAGTATACTTAAAAGTGGGGTTACCTTAGATCTAGATCACATTTACTTGCTTTCCTTGTTTTACTTGCTTGCTTTACATTATGGTTCCTTATTTGGGTTTGTTTTGATCCTCTACCCGGAGCTGGAGCACCTTTTAGGTAAGTAGCAATAGATTGTGGAACTGTGCGGGGTACACTGACATGGTTGAAGCGATAGCTACGTTAGTATGACACATTTGTTGGTACTGGTAGCCCTTGAGTAGTCAAGGAGAATACGGGGCCACTTTGTGGTGTCATGAAGCACTAACTGACCTTAGAACCTTTAATTGAACAACTTGGCCATTAGGAAGTAGTGAGATAGCCGGCTTTGGTGCAGTCCGAAGTTGGTTGATACTCGATACTGTGCTCATTGAGGAAAGATCAATGATATTGAGATCCCCTAGAACCTGATTACTTTCTAGGACAAGTTTAACCAACTAAACTTCAAAAGGGTAATTACCTACGAACCTCATGCAAGCCTAAACCTAAGGAATTGTTTGTTTTGTTTGTACATAACGACTTGTTTGTTTTGTGTGTATATGTTTACTTGTACATAACATCATGACATCATACCATAGCATTTTACATTAAATGTTTCAAGGATTACGAGATTCATCTTTGTTCTGTTTTGTAGGACATGAATCCCACTCGCGGGAATACTATCCAAGTTAACCTCGTACGAGTGCCTTTTTAACTCAAAGAATTAGCATCAAGGATTCCTGAGAATTCTCCATTCACCAAAAGACATGGACGACTTCTCAATCTAGCTACCTCAAGCCTTGATGAAGACATGATGGAGGTGCTTTTTTAGTTCTTCGACCCTTTACACCACTGCTTTACCTTCCCTGATTACCAACTTGTGCCTACTATGGAAGAATTCTTTCAACTCTTGGGAATTCCTATTCTTGATCAATTACCTTTCAATGGTATTGAAAGAGACCCGAGCCCTAAGGAGATTGCTCGAGCTCTACATTTACAATAATCCGACATCGTGGCTAACTGGGAAACAAGAAGTGGTGTCAAAGGGTTTCTAGCCAAGTTCTTGTTGGAAAAGGCTCAAGGTTGTTGGGTTACTTTGGATTTACGAGCCTTTGAAGAAGTTTTGGCTCTTCTCATCTATGGTATGGTACTATTTCCTAATCCTGATCAACTTATAGATGTGAACACAGTAAAAAAATTTATATCTCGTAATCCGGTGCCTACTTTGTTTGGGGACATCTTGCATTCTCTTCACTCTCGCACCATGAAGAGAAGGGGAACCCTCATGTGTTACACTCCTATATTGGCCAGATGGTTTATTTTGCACCTACCTCAATCTGTTTTTAAAAAGGAGCAAGTCATGAGATGGTCTAATAGGTTGATGTCACTCAGACATTCAGATATTCACTAGTGTTCTCGATCCTTGTAGGACATTAATATCATCGACCATTATGGGGAATTCCATAATGTTCCTCTGCTTGGTATTAGGGGAGGTATTACCTACAACCCTTGCTTGGCTTTACGACAGTTTGGGTATGCATGAAGATATGGTCCCTATGATGCACTCATCCAAGATGTGGTATTCGACTACGAGGGCAATGACCAAGGCTATCGTTAAAGGTTTATACGATCTTGGAGAATGATAAACAAAGTGGATAGTAATACATTGGGACACAATAATTCTATTCCCCTTGAGCCTTACCTTAAGTGGGTACGAACTCGTGCTCAAAGTCTCGTGATGCCTTACCCCTCCATCTTACCAATCATCATGGAGCCTGTTGCTGAAGGAGGTGTTCCATATACTGCCCTATATCCTAATATGCCTACTTCTCTTGAAGATTTGCAAAGAGCTTGGATTCAGCTAAAAGAAGAGAGAGACACCTTTGAAGCTCAGTGCTACACAAGCGAGAAGAGGATTATGGAGATCACAAGGAAACTCCATGAGGAACAGAGTTTGAACGCCTACATTGCATCAAATAGGATGCGCTCGTGGGAGGCTTGATTTCTTTTGTTTTAGAAATCTTACTTTGTATTTTTTGTTCCTTCCAATGTAAGACCAAGAGGCATGTTGTAAGCAATATTGAACTTATTAATTCAATGTTTGTTCCTTTTGTCTAAACAAATTTAAATCTCCTAAGTCCTTGAAATCATTTGCATATGCATGTTCATGCATCATAACACAAACTGGTTTTTTATAACAGGTTTCCTTATCTTTCTACTGTTTATTTTAGTAAGATGGATATCAAACAAACAATGAAGGATCTTCAAGCACAAAATGCTCAATTCCAACAAATGTTCCTGGCTTTGGCTAAAGGATAAGAGGGCATGAAGACTCTCATGATCAAAGACAAGAAGAAAAAGACAAAGAAGTCAGTGGGTGTCCTGAATTTGGGAAGGAGGTTCAGAGGACCAGCAAAGCGAGCTCTAGAATTCACAACTCCATCAACTGAGGGAGAAAATCATACAAAAGAAGGGAACCACAGTCTGGGGTCTAACAAAGAAGAGGCTACTACGCTGAAGAACAATATCCTCCTGCTGATGACAAATACAAATAGCTGGAGGATCGTCTCAACGCCATGGAAATTCAGAGGGTACCTAGTCTAGATTTTGAAGAATTGGGTTTGGTTTCTGGAGTGGTCGTCCCACCGAAATTCAAGATCCCTGCTTTTGCCAAGTATGATGGGTCTCTTGTCCTAAGATGCATCTGAGATCTTATGTCTGCAAGATTCAGCCACACACCACTGATCAGAAGATTTGGGTCCATTTTTTCCAAAAGAGTCTAGTTGAGACTTAACTTGAATGGTTCTATCAATTGGAAGGTTCTCGCATACACACTTGGGAGGATCTAGCTGCTACTTTCTACAAGCAGTACCAATACAACGACTGATCTTACACCAACTCGTGTGCAGTTGCAGAATATGACTATGGGTTCCAACGAGGACTTCAAAGAATACACTCAAAAATGGAGAGACTTGGCTGGCAGGGTGCAGCCACCCTTAACTGACAGGGAGATGATTGATATCTTTATGGGAACTTTGACAGGCCCATTTTTCAACCACCTGATCGGAAGCTCTTCAGTTGGGTTCACCGAGCTTATATTGACTGGTGAGCGAGTAAAGGCTGGCATCAAAAGCGGAAAAATCCAGATGGCTGCATCTTCAAGTACTAAAAAGAAGACGTACATTGGGAAGAAAGAGACTAATGTTGTGTATTAAAGAATGAGGAAGGTTTAGGTTGGGCTTACAGGATAATGTCCCTTGCCCATACAGATATTCTTTGGAGTTCTAAGGCTATGGAGGATACTGCTGTCATTGATCGATGTGGGGGATACCCTAATGTCCCGTTTCTTGGAATTAGAGGAGGAATAACCTACAATCCTTTCTTGGCTCTACGACAGTTTGGTCGCGCTCGAAGAGACGGTCCTCATGAGCTAATGCTTACGAATATTGTCTTTGACTACAAGGGGGGCGTGGATGAGCATCGCCGAAGGTTTACACGGGCCTTGAGCATGGTGAATAGGTCTGACCCTCATGAGCTAGGACCGAAGACTTCTCTCCTTATGCAACCTTATCTCAAGTGGGTCCGAGATCGGGATCAAAAGCTTGGGATGCCTTATGAAGTTGTGCTGCCAGTGATTGTGGAGCCTACCAATGAAGAGGGTGTTCCTTATACGGTCCTTTATCCATATATGCCTACTGATCTTGGGGCATTGAAGAGATCTTGGATCCAGTTAAAGGAAGAAAGGGATACTTACCGGGAGAAGTATCATGAGCAGGAAAGGAAGATCTTGAAGCTCACGAGGCAGCTTGAGAATGAAAGGACAATCAATGATTATGTCAGCATGAAGGGGAAGCGACCATGAAATTTCTGATATCTTTTATTGTTTCTAGTCTAGATTTGCTTTTCAGTTATTTCTTTTGTAACGCCTTGAAGGCATTATTAAACATTTTACAAGTTTAATCTAATAAAGTTTGTTTCATTTCTTAGTTTACAAATTTAAATCTCCCTAAGTCTTTGAAATCATTTCATACGCATTCCATTACCATGCACCTCATTACAGGCACCATTACAGGTTTCTCATCTTCTTCGCTGTTTATTTCAGCACAAGATGTCTTCTGAAATGCCTACCGATCAAGCCATCAAAGCTCTTCAAGCACATAATGCTCAATTCCAGGAGATGTTCTTGAACTTGGCCAAAGGACAACAGGATTTGAAGACTCCCATCTTGAATGAGAAGAAGAAGAAGAAGAAGAAGAAGAAGAAGATGGTTCTGCTGAATATGGGTCACATATTTGGGAATAGGTTGCAATAGGAAGCTGATCTGTCTCATTCATCTAGAGGAGGAGATAATCAGGAGGAAGGAAAGGGTCCTAGTCTTGTGGTCTCTAATAATGATACTGATTTTGATGATGAACAATACCCTCCTGCTGAGGATAGGTACAAACAACTTGAAGACTGTCTGAGTGCTATGGAGATTCAGAAGGTTCCTGGTTTGGACTTTGGAGATTTGGGACTAGCATCGGGAGTGGTGATCCCTCATAAGTTTAAAGCTCCGGTTTTTGCTAAATACGATGGAGTATCCTGTCCAAAACTCCACCTCCGCTCGTACGTCAGGAAAATTCAACCTTACACTACTGATAGGAACCTATGGGTTCATTTCTTCCAAGATAGTCTATCAGGGACTTAGCTTGAATGGTTTTATCAATTGGAAGGAGCTAATGTCCTAAATTGGGAGGACCTTGTTGCTGCTTTCTACAGGCAGTACCAGTATAACGCCGACCTTGCTCCCACTCGTACTCAACTTCAGGGTATGTCAATGGGTGCAAGCGAAGGTTTTAAGGACTATGCTCAGAAGTGGAGAGATCTGGCTGGAAGAGTCCAACCCCCTTTGTCTGATAGGGAGCTGGTTGATATGTTTCTGGGGATCTTGTCTGGTCCATTTTTCAATTATCTGATTGGTAGTTCATCATCTGGGTTTACTGAATTGATTATGACTGGGGAAAGAGTAGAAGTTGGTATCAGAAGTGGTAAGATACAAAAAGGTGCTTCATCAAGTACAGAAAAGAAGCCTTTTAAGAAAGAAGCTAGTGCAGTTTACAGTTCGAGGAGTCAAAACCGACCTGAACGCCGTCAAGCAGTGAATGCGGTGGTAATATCAAGACCTACCGTTGCTCCACAATGCAACAATAAGCAAAGGGTGGAGAGACCACAAAGACAGTACACTCGGATTAATATGACCTTGTCACAAAATCTACCACAATTGTTGAAGACCAACCTGGTAACTCTGAGGGAAGCCCCGAAGAATCCCAACACCACATCCCCACTGTATAATCCGAATGCACGCTGTGCCTATCACTCTGATAGTCCAGGCCATGATACGAATAACTGTTGGGCCTTGAAAAATAAAGTTCAAGATTTGATTGAAGCTAAAGAGATTGAGTTTGACGCTCCGGAGAAACCCAACATCATAACTGCTCCCATTCCCAAACATTATCAGGGAGTGAATGCAATTGAGGATGATGAAGAAAAGTCAGATATCGACAGCTGGATCTACCCGACTACCAACGGTGGCTTGAACAACTGGACAGCAAAAAACTTCGTGCCCGTTTCTTTTATTACACAGTAATAGACTTTTGTTTTGAGATTTGTAATAGGCAGTTTAAAACTTTACGGCCCGGTGCCTTGCCTGAGGCACCTTGGTTTTGTTTGTGAGGGCTTATTATTTGTCATTTTCATATATCATCAATAAAGCATTGGACGTTTTCTTGCATTACAAATTTTGCGCTCCTTGTTTTTCTTTTCTATCTCGCACTTTATAAAAAAAAACAGCTATTGTCTTACACACCCTCACATATCATAATGCAGATCCACATCCACTATGGATCCCATTGATAACAACTCTGCTACTGCCAGTTATGACTTCGAAAATCCGATCAACCAAGCCGAGGACGAAGGTGAGGATGATTGTGAAGTGCCTGGGGAACTTGCTAGACTGTTACTACAGGAAGAGAGGGCCATATAGCCGCATGAAGAGCCAGTGGAATTAGCGAATCTGGGTACCGAGGAAGACAAGAAAGAGGTCAAGATAGGTGCAAATCTGGAACCTAGTGTCAAGCAACGGTTGATACAGATGCTACACGACTATGTTGAGATATTCGCTTGGTCTTATGAAGATATGCCGGGTTTAGACACTGATATCATGGTTCACCGCCTGCCAACCAAAGAAGACTGCCCTCCGGTAAAGCAGAAAGTTCGTCGTATGCGCCCTGAGATGTTTGAGAAAATCAAAGTTGAGGTTATGAAACAGTTTGACGCCGGGTTTCTAGATGTTACTTCCTACCCACAGTGGGTTGCCAACGTGGTTCCGGTGCCGAAGAAGGATGGTAAGGTCCGAATGTGTGTGGACTATAGAGATCTGAATAGGGCGAGCCCCAAAGATGATTTCCCACTGCCTCACATTGATGTTCTGGTCGACAACACCACACAACATAAGGTCTTCTCCTTTATGGATGGTTTTTCTGGTTACAATCAGATTAAGATGGCTCCCAAGGATATGGAAAAGAAAACTTTTGTTACACAGTGGGGCACTTTCTGTTACAAGGTAATGCCTTTCGGGTTGAAGAATGCTGGGGCAACGTATCAGCGCGCCATGGTCGCTTTGTTCCACGACATGATTCACCATGAGATTGAGGTCTACGTTGATGACATGATTGCAAGGTCCCAGAATGAAGAAGAACACCTTGACCATCTCTAGAAACTATTCGACAGGTTAAAGATGTATACGTTAAGGTGAACCCGATCAAGTGCACATTCGGGGTGAGGTCTGGTAAGCTGCTGGGTTTCATCGTTAGTGATAAAGGTATTAAAGTGGGTCCTGCAAAGGTGAAGGCTATACAGGAGATTCCAGCTCCCCGAATGGAAAAGGAGGTTAGAGGCTTTTTGGGACATCTGAATTACATTGCCTGATTTATCTCACACCTGACTGCTACTCGTGTGCCAATCTTCAAGCTGTTGAAGAAAGATCAAGTGGTAAATGGAATGATGAATGTCAGACCGCTTTCGAAAAGATCAAGGAGTACCTCTAAGATCCACCTATTCTGATGCCTCCAGATGAAGGAAGACCCTTGATCTTATACTTGACAGTACTCGACAATTCGATGGGGTGTGTGCTGGGGCAGCATGACGAGTCTGGCCGAAAAGAGCATGCTATTTACTACCTTAGCAAAAAGTTTACCGACTGCGAGACCCGATACTCGTTGCTTGAGAAAACTTGCTGCACTTTGGAATGGGCTGCTCGCCGGCTGAGACAGTATATGCTGACTCACACCACCTTATTGATATCAAAGATGGATCCAATCAAGTATATCTTCGAAAAGCCTGCTTTGTCCGGAAGAATAGCAACATGGAAGATGATCTTAACTGAGTATGACATCCAATACACAACCCAAAAAGCAATCAAGGGGAGTGTGTTGGCAGATCATTTGGCGCATCAGGCCGTGGATGATTACCAATCCATGAATTTTGAGTTCTCGGATGAGAACATCATGTTGGTGACCGACTGTGAAGAATCTGGACCGGATGAAGGACCTGAGGAAGGATCCCGATGGTCTATGTATTTTGATGGAGCCTCAATTGCGTTGGGTAATGGCATTGACGCCGTGATCATATCTCCTGAGGGCTGTCATACTCCGTTCACCGCCCGATTATGTTTTAACTGCACCAACAATATGGCGGAGTATGAAGCGTGCATCAAGGGCCTTCGAGCATCTATGGACCTACGGATTAAGTTCTTGAGTGTATTCGGAGATTCCGCTCTCATGATCAGTCAGATCAAAGGCGAGTGAGATACGAAGCACCCAAATCTTATTCCTTACAAGGAGTATGTACGGACGTTGCTCCCACACTTCGAGGAGATAACCTTTGAACATTTCCCCAGAGAGGAGAATCAGTTAGCGGACGCGCTAGCTACCATGTCTTCTATGTTCAAGGTCAGGTGGGACAATGAGGCTCCCCGGATTACCATCGAGATATTGGACGAACCCGCATATTGCTGTGACATTGAGACTGAAGAGGTAGCAGATAAACCCTGGTTTCACGAGGTAAAAAGGTATCTTGAGGCTCAGGAATACCCCGAGGGTGCATCTGTTAATGATAAGAAGTTTCTGAGGAGATTCGTGGTGAAGTTCTTCATCAGTAATGGTATCCTTTACAAGCGTAACCATGACTTAACCTTACTGCAATGTGTGGACAAGAGCGAAGTAGAAAGGATTATGGCAGAGTTACATGAAGGTACTTTTGGAACTCATTCCAGTGGGCATACCATGGCAAAGAAAATCCTACGGGAAGGATATTAGTGGTCTACTATGGAAGCCGATTGTTATCAGCATTCTCGGACTTGTCATAAGTGCCAAGTCTATGATGATAAGGTGCATGTACCTCCAGTTCCTCTGAATGTCTTGACAGCTCCTTGGCCTTTTGCAATGTGGGGCATCGATATGATCAGCGAGATCAAACCTACTGCGTCTAACGGGCATCGTTTCATTCTGGTAGCTATTGATTATTTCACGAAGTGGGTTGAGGCAGCGTCTTTTGCTACAGTGACCAAGAATGTCGTGGCGTGGTTCATCCGACACAATCTGATTTGTCGATATGGTGTACCAGAGAGGATCATTACGGACAATGGTAAAAATCTCAACAATACGATGATCACCGAGCTCTGCAAACAGTTTAAGATTCAGCATCACAACTCTTCCCCCTACCGGCCGAAGATGAATGGGGCTGTTGAAGCTGCTAATAAGAACATCAAGAATATTGTGCAGAAGATGACGATGACATACAAAGACTGGCATGAGATGTTACCATTCGCTCTTCATGGGTACCATACCTCAGCGCAGACTTCGACAGGGGAAACACCCTATTCCTTGGTGTATGGCATGGAGGCAGTCTTGCCCATTGAAGTTCAGATACCCTCTCTTCGAATTATGAAGGATGCAAGTTTGAGCGAAGATGACTGGATCCAAACCCGGCTTGATCAGCTGAACTTAATCGATGAAAAGAGACTTACTGCTATTTGTCATGGTCAGACGTATCAAAAGCGAATGAGCAAGGCATTTAACAAGAAAGTTAGACGACAAGAATATCAAGTCAGGGATCTGGTGATCAAACGCATAATACTGCCGCAAGGTGATCCCAGGGGAAAATGGACCCCCACTTATGAAGGGCTATTTGTGGTTAAGAACATTTTCTCAGGAGGAGCCATGATTCTAACCACCATGGATGGTGACGACCTTCCTCACCCCGTCAATGCAGACATAGTGAAAAAATACTACGCATAATCAAAGACCCGCTAGGTTGACTGGCCTAGGCAAAAATAAGGGCTTCCCGGCGAACCAAAAGGGTTCGGGCAAAAATAAGGGATGAAAATGAAAAAACTGTACACCCAGAAATTCGAAAACCTGAAAAGGTGGCTTGGGCAAAAAAGGGTATCCCAGTGGACTGAAAACCCGAAAGGGTGGTCCAGGCAAAAACTAGGGATCAAAGTGTAACACTATGTCTCATTGGATCATCTTGCAACCAGACTTCAGTATCAACTATCAAGCTCGGACGACACTAATCAATCTGATCTACCTTTAACCAAGTAGCAAAGTGATGAGACGCTCGAAGATATAAAGGCAATAGTAGAGTTGGAACCCAGTGGGATTATTCACATAGCTGTTTTTCTTTATTTTTCACAAATTGTATAAATTATATCTTTCGGCGGCATCCTCTTACTAGGACATCAGCCTCTTGTACAAAATGCCTATTATAGGCTAACTTTAAAAATCAATACAATTCGTTTTCACAATAAATTACAAATTGTTTTTCTTTTTTTCTATTTTGTCTTGCAAGAACATCCAATGGTTCATTTTTGATATATGCATTTGACAATTATTGCTGCTCATAAATACTTACATGCGAAACAAAAGACGATTACTCGTAATTCTAGAAACATGGGCAAACAAGAAATGTCCAGACCTTACAGTTGCTCTATTCACCAGGTACGGGGATAGACCCAGCTGAAGAATATGACTAAAGATGCATACACTCCCCACAGAGTAAAGGATACCCAAATACAATGGTGTTAGTTCTCCCCAGCCGAAGTTCGTAAGCGCGAATAAGTCGACAAAATTCTCCCCAAGCAGAGTTTATCTTTCACCAACAGTGGAAGACCATCCCCAATGGAGTTTGTTTCTTCCACAAACAGGAACTTTATCCCCGACAGATTTCATCATCGCCAGCAACGACAATTCATCCACAACCGAGGTTATTTCTCCAAATCAGCGGATCTTCTAGCAGAGTATCTCTCTTCCCCATAGAGTTATTCTCTCGCCAGTTTATTCTCCAGCAGAGCTATTCTCCCGCAAATTTATTCTCAAATCATATTTGATTGTTATCCCCAGCGAGCGAAACTCTTTATGTTCTCCAGTAGCAGTCTGAGATTTATTCTCTCTAACTAGAGAACATCATAATGGCATTGCATATCCATACATCATGGCATGCATATACGCATCATACAACACAATATCATTTATTTTGAGAACATCATTTCTCGATACATGTCATGCATCATGACATTACATACGACTAACCCTTTACTTTTCAGGAAAAGATACAATCAAATTCTCACAAAGTCCAAGCTATGAAGCCCGGGCACGACCGGGTAATATCTCGATTCCTCCATCATATTGTGAAGCCCGGAGAACGACTGGATAACAGTATCAAAACACCGCAAAGCCTGGATTACGACCAGATAGTGGTTTATCTCAGATTCAAGCTATGAAGCCCAGATTCGACCGAATAATAGTTTAATCCCCAACAAGTTATTGTGAGGCCTGGATTACGATCAGATAGCAATACAAAGACACCATGAAGCCTGGATTCAACCAGATAATGGTAAAAGATGTTGTGAAGCCTGGGTTACGACCAGGTAGCAACCAAGAATACTACGAAGCCTGGATTACGACCAGATAGTGGTATATCTTTAATGCAAGTTATGAAGCCTAGATTCGACCGGATAATATCTTGATTTCCCCGAACACCATGAAGCCTGGATTCGACCGGATAATGGTATAAGACATCGTGAAGCCTGGATTACGACCAGATAGCGGTATGATACATCGTGAAGCCTAAGATTACGACCAGATAACAGTAAGGGACACTGTGAAGCTTGGATTTCGACCAAATAGCAGTTTACCCGGCCAATTACTATGAAGCCCAGAGTCGACCGAATATTAGTAGGCCTTAAAATCAAATGGAAGCCTGGATGCGACTGGATAACCACTTGATTTCTTTAAAGCCTGGATTTTGACCAAATAAGAAGTGAGGTATTGTAAAGCCTGGAATTGACCAGATAGCAGTACAGGACACCATGAAGCCTGGATTCGACCAGATAATGGTATGAAACATCTTAAAGCCTGAATTACGACCAGTTAGCGGTACAAGACATTGCGAAGCTTGGATTTCGACCAAATAGCAATTTTACCTGAACGATTACTAAGAAGCCCGGAGTCGACCAGATATTAGTGTGCCTTAAATTCAAGTTAAAGTTCATATGCGACCGGATAACAACTAAATTCCTTCTGAAGCCTGGATTACGACCAGATAAGAATTGAGAAATTGCGAAGCCTGGATGATGACCGGATAGCAAGTTTAATCTCATCTCCCCAGTAAGTCACTATAAAGCCTGGATTACGACCAGATAGCAGTCGATCTTATCACTACGAAGCCTGGATTACGACCAGATAGTAGTTCATTTTCACCTCTTCGACCAAGAGACGATTTCCCAGTAGAATAACAGACAACCGAAGCTCCTAAAATTCAACTTTCTCTCGAGACAGAGACCAGCATTCCCTAGCGGAATCTTCCTCAACAACAGGTATACAAGCTCTCGCTAAGGAATCTCTTATGCGATCGAAACTTCTTCTGATGGCATCTTTAAGCCCATCTTTCATCATCAATCTCCAAATGGAATCTATAAGCCCATTCCCGACATCACAAGATAAATACCACTTCATGCGAGTGCAAATTTCTTGGGCACTCTAGTGTTCAATCCCCTTCAACCTTAGGATCACAAAAGGTAAGCAAGCCAATCTATATCCTCAGGTTTAAGAAGATTGAACAGAGGCAGCTGTTGTACCCCAAAATTTTCCCTCCCATATTTCTCAATACATTTCAAGTGAGGTCTTCAAATTGCTCAAGGAAGTCCAAGGGTTGACCAGACAAACTCTCTCCTAAGGCAGTCTAACTCAAATTAGGGTTTCATGTTGCATCAAGATACTTGAGTCCAAGGGATCCTAAATTCTCACCATTGTCCCAATATGTTTTCAAGATCACCCATGTCATGTTTCAAGCCTTGCAGAGGAAGTTTGCTCAGTCAATTGCTCAAAGGCCTGAAAATCGACTGTGCTAGGGCAAAAGTCAACTGTGGCCCACATACAGTCAAACTTCAATATTTTTGGTCAACATCCTAATTTTGAAGTATTATTCATCATTTTATCAAGGGTTGATCATGATTCATCAAGAATTGCTCACAATTTATCAAAACCCAAAAGTTGTTAAATTAGGGTTTTGTAGGAAAAGTCAACTCAACTTTGACCAAGCATAACTTTCCCATACTTTATGAGAAATGACCCATCCAAAGCTCATTTTGAAGAGGATTCAATTACATACAATCCATCTTCAGCTCCCAAGTTAAAAATATTCACTCACAAGAAGTTATGAATTTGGACATTATAGGTCATTTTGAAAAGTCAACAAAAACACCTTTTTTGTCAAAGCTTCATACATGAACATGGAAGACTCATTTGAGATGATACCAAAAGGGTTGCTTAGAGGACATCTCAATCTTTCTAAAAAGTCCAAGAACACATTCAAAGATTCAAAATTTAAGAAGTTATGCATTGGTGAAGTTGACCTTTTTTGCAAAATTGCCAAAAGTCAAAAGTGCCTCAAATTGCAATTTTTGTCAAATGGGGCCTAACTTTTTGCACTTGTTTTGAGTTGGTAGCATGGTCCACGAGCCCTAGCCCTTTCCACTTGTCCTTATCTTATTTTTTCTATTTATTTTGGTTTTTTATTTCAATTAAATCAATTTAAATCAAAACAAATCATGAAAATATCCAAACCATTCAAACCTCAAGATTTTGTGCACATTTCAGGTCCCATATATAGCTAGAAAGTGAATCAAATCGTGCAAGGCATAGGTGGGCACAAAAAGATTGATTTTGGCCTATTTTGGAAAGAATTTCATGGAAATCAAATCAAGATCACAAATCATAATTGGCAAAGATTGAGATCACAATTGCAACCCTAATTCAATCAGTGGTATATAGTGTACAATTGCAGCCAAAAACAACAAGGTTTAGAGGCGCACAAAGGAAGAAGAAAACTTGAAAAATTCACCAAAAAGTGCTGACTTGATTTCACACTTCCAGACGTTTTCAAGATTCATAAGCCATCCCATTCACTTCCTGGGAGTGCAAGGAAGCCATATCAATCAGAAACAAGGATCCTCGCGCGCTAGAACTCACTGTGAAATTCGTCCACAAGAAGGGCACCATAATGCTTAGCAGGCCAAGGCGATTCGATTCATGGCATTAGATTTTGTTTATCATGCATGTGTTTGATTTTGAGATATGCAGGGGTTATAGCTACGGACATTTGTCCGTAGGTAAAAGTCACTGAATCTTTTAGCAACAGAGAGAGGACAGGGACGATGGCGTGGCAAGTTATGATTAGCCCATTCAAATTTTCACGCGGATAATTCACATTCTATTTGTTTTCCATATTATTGTTTATTATTATTCCCTATACAAAGAAAGCACGTGGCTCAGTTGGTAGAGACGCAGTGGGAAAAGGCCTTGGGACCTGGGTTCGAATCCCAGGTCCCTCATATTCCTCAATATTATTTTGTCTTGTGTAATCACGTGCTTGTACAGGCCAAGACTCCACCACGTGCCATCAACGTACCACCACTAGATCTGAAGCAGATTTAATCCAAAGGTCATCATGTGATGAACCATTATACATCCTAGTCAACGCACAACACTGGAACATGTAAGTCAAACGTGGGTCAGCTTGTTTTGGGCCTAGAATTGCTATTCACACACCTCCAATTTGCTGATTACAGGCCCATTTTCTTTTTCTTTTCTTTTATATTTTCTTAATTAATTCATTTAATTTATTTTTACTAACACCAAATTAATTTTCTTTTTATCAAAAAATCATAAAAAATAATTTTTCATCAAATTAGATTTAGGTTTATTTTTTATCAAAAAATTAATTTAATTAGTTTATTTAATTTATTAGGTAACTTTAATTCCTTTTGTAAATAAATTAAAAACAATTAGAAAATTATGGTTTTAGCTTAATTTAATTTCTATTTTCTTTTTCTTAAAAATAACCGAAATACAAAATAGGTCAAATAATTATTTTCTTTAAATTTAATTTAATTAGTAATTAGGTTTTTGTACATATTTAATTTAAAACTTTATTTTCTTAAAATAATCAAAAATAATCAAAAAAATATTTTCTTTTATATTAGGTTAGACGGGGTCAAAACTCTAATTTCATTTCGTCCTCTATTCGTCGTGCGTTTATTTATTTTTACAATATTGATATAATTGCTCATGGGATGTAATAGATTAATTAGGACATTTTCTCCGTTTATTTATCGTTTTAGCGGGTTTTTTGGCTATGTAAGTAATACCCGAAGCCTTGTAATAACGTAGCCTTACTTTCCGCACTTTAATTTCCGCAAACATTAACTGTTAGATGTATGGTAATAGGGTTGCATGACAAGACTGTATGCAAACTTTAAAACGGTTAGCAAACCCTAAATGTGCAAAGATAATAAATTTGAAATTGAATCACTCGCACATGCGCACTCCTAGGGTATACTCCCACTTCGGTTGCCTTCGGTAAACGATCACTGAGTATAGGATATTTTAGTGGTCGCCCTCTTGTCTAAACAAAAGATCAAAGTCCCGTTCGGAAAAGTTGCCTCGGAATTGTTGCCTCGAATACGATCTTAAGACATTAGGGTTATTACTAAGATGTCCTAACATTGCTTCAGTGATCGTACGTCCCTTTTCGAATTGACCCTTACAACTCCAGCGACAGTGCTACCTACTCACTAATAGTAGGATAACGCTGTCTAGAGGAAACGAACATAGAATAATTCTTTTTTCGAGTAGGTAGATGCTAGTAGGTACTTGCTCAAACAAACTTTTCTACACTTACACTCTTTTCAAACAAAGTTTTCAAAACAACTTCGTAACACTCTTGAAGACAGAAGCAATGGTTAAATCGAAGTAAAACAAAAACTTTTTTTCAAATCAAACACACACAAGCAATTTTCAAAATGATGAACAACTACCTAAGAGCCCATAGAAAACTACGGATAGAAAGGGTGCTAATACCTTCCCTTTCTATAATCTACCCCCCGTACTCAGAATATCTCGAAAAAAGAATTTTTCTGTACTTTTTTCCTTTCCAGTTGGATAAAATAAAAGTCGGTGGCGACTCTTGCTTACCGCGACATTTTGCAAACACAAACGCAAAACGCAAACCAGCGTTCAAACAGTTCCGGTTCCGCCACCGTATCACACCCAGCATACGCAGGTCCACCATGAATCATCAGAGGAAGGATGCACTAAATCAGGCACGATCCTCTGGGCCACCAGCTTTGGGCCCATCCTTCTGGGTTTCAGAAGTTCAGCACACCCCCTGGACTGCTAACTACATCAGGCCCTTTTTCTTTTTTCTTTCTATTCTTTTTTATTTGTTTTTTTTAATTTGTTATTTTAATTATTTTCACAAAAAAAATCATTTTTTAAATTAAATCATAAAATCAGAAAATCATTAAAAAAATTAGATTTAGTTTTTTTTTCATAAATATTTAATTGCTATTAATTAATTAGATTAATTTAAATTCCTTTTTTGTAATTAAAATTCAATAGAAAATTAGGTTAATTTAAAAACTTTTTTTACATAATTAAAAACAAATAGAAATTAGGTTAATTTGCAAGATTAATTTCTTTTCTCAAAAAATCCAAAAAAATATCTTTTCCTCATTCCCGTCTCAATTCTTCGCGCGCGTTTTTATATATTTTCAGATTATTGTAACTGTTCTGAGTTTGTAATAGATTAATTAGGATTTTTAAATTCCTGCATCTTTATTTTTCAGTCAAATATTTGTGCATCTGTCCAAAAGGCCTGTAATAGCGTAGATTTTTTCTTTTTCGCTTTTAATTTTCACAACTATTAAAATGCTAGATGTATGGATAATAGGATTGAATGGCAAGAAAAATAACTTTAAAATGGTAGATAACCCTATTGTGAAAAGATAATTAATTGGAAAAAAAGTACACTTGCACATGCTCACTCCTAGGGTTTTCCCCACTTGGTTGCCTCAGAAATAATGGTTGTGTCCCTCGAACATAGGGATACCTTAGCAATGACCCGTGATTCAAAATCATCATAAAGATCATAGTCCCTACTTGTCCCTAGAGTTGTCTACGAATTGATCTTATGACGATAATCCCTTCAAAATGCTAAGGTATCCTTACTTGTTACCTTCAGAGACCATTTCGTCCCTTCGAACGACCCTTTATAATTCCAACGACGAAGCTACCTACTCCTTAATAGTAGGATAGCGTTGTCTAAAGGAAACAAAAATGAACAAACTTTTTTTTGAGTAGGTAGGAAATTCTTAAGTACTTGCTCAAAACAATACAAACTCTTTTTTCACTAACACTTTCAAAATAGTTTTCAAAACAACTTCGTCACACTCTTGAGGACAGATACAAGGGTTATCACGAAGTAAACCAAACTTTTAAAAACAAGCACACACAAGCAATTTAAAAATGAGCAAGTACCTAAGAGCTCGTGAAAAATCACGGATAGAAAGGGTGCTAACACCTTCCCTTTCTATAATCTACCCCCGTACTCAGAAACATCTCGAAAATAGGTTTTTTCTGTTCTTTTTCCTTTTCCTTTGTTGGATG
Organism: Vicia faba; assembly: GCA_948472305.1. Classification (NCBI taxonomy): domain Eukaryota; kingdom Viridiplantae; phylum Streptophyta; class Magnoliopsida; order Fabales; family Fabaceae; genus Vicia; species Vicia faba. The sequence goes on along the minus strand of OX451736.1, from coordinate 1,265,531,540 downwards.
AAATAAAAGTCGATGGTGACTCTTGCTTACCGTGATATTTGCGAATACAAAATGCAAACCAGTATTAACAGTCGGTTCTGCCACCGTATCACAGAACTGGCGACTCTGCTGGGGACAATTAATAAAGTGGGGTATACCTTAGGATCTAGGTCATCTTTAAAATTGCTTTCTTATTTGTTTTGTCTGCTTTATCCTTAAAGGTTTTGTTTGGGTATTGTTGAAGATCCTACACCCGGATATGGGGGCACTTTTTAGGTAAACAATAATAGATCATAGAGACTGTACGGTGTAGACTGATATGGTTTAAGCGATGGCTGTGTTAGTGTGACACTTTGGTTGGTATCGGTATCCTTCGTGTGGAAACAAGGAGAATACGGGGCCTCCGCATGGTGTCGTGAAGCACTAACGGACATTAGAACCTTAGTTAAACAAACTTAGCCATTAGAAAGTAGTGAGATAGCCGGCCTCAGTATAAAGCTAAGGATTGGTTGATACTCGATGCTACACTCATTGAGGTTATACTTTCGGGATATTTCGGCTGCAAGAAAAGATTGCTTGAGCTGAAACAATGCCCGATAAAGGATGATCAGTGATATTGAGAATCTTTAGAACCCGATTACTTTTCTAAGATAGGTCTGAAACCAACTAAACTTCAAGAGGGTACTTACCTTTAACCTCATGCAAGCCTTTGAACCTAAAGTCTATTGTGTGCTTTGCTTGTGTGTGATTTACTCTGTTTGAACATAACATCATGCATCATAACATAGTATTGATTCTCATTACACTAACCATTTCAAGGACCAAGGGAATTTATCTTTGTTCTATTTTGTAGATCAATGCTTCTGCTCGTAGAAACACTATCTGAATCAGCTTTGTGAGAATACCTCCCCAACTCAAGGAACTAGTATCAAGGGTTCCTGAAACTTCTTCGTTCATTAGGAGACATGGTCGACTTCTCAACTTGGTTACTTCAAGCTTTGATGAAAAGATGATGGGTGTACTCTTTCAGTTCTTTGATCCCGAGCACCATTGCTTCACCTTTCCAGACTATCAGTTGGTGCCTACCATGGAAGAGTTCTCTCAGTTATTGAATCTACCCATTCTTGACCAGGTGCCTTTCACAGGTTTATAAGAGGTTCCTAAGCCATAAGTCATTGCCTCAGCTTTGCATCTGAAACGGGCTGACGTGGTATCCAATTGGGAAATAAGAAGCGGAGTCAAGGGTTTTCTAGCAGAGTTCCTAATAGATAAGGCCCAACTGTTTTGGGATGATTTGGACTTTCAGGCTTTTGAGGAGATCTTAGCCCTTCTAATCTATGGGTTAGTACTATTCCCTAATCCAGACTTACTCGTAGATGTGAATGCTATCAAGATATTCCTCTCTGGCAACCCCGTTCCTACCTTACTTGGAGATATCTTGCACGCTCTCCATACTCGTAACATGAAGAGAAGAGGGGTTCTTATGTGTTGCATGCCATTACTATCGAGGTGGTTTATTTCTCACCTCCCTAAGTCAGTGTTGAAGAATGAAGATGGTTTGGGTTGGTCGCAAAGGATAATGTCACTTTCCCACGCAGATATTCTCTGGTATTCCCGATTTGTGGGAGATATTTCTATTATTGACCGCTGCGGGGAGTTCCCTAATGTCCCACTACTTGGCATTAGGGGAGGCATAACTTACAATCCTTGTTTGGCTCTGCGACAAATTGGTTATGCTCAAAGGGATGGTCCTTAAGAGATACTTATCCAGGGCATTGTGTTTAACTATGAGGATGATGTTCAAGGGTATCGCCAGAGGTTCATACGAGCTTAGGGCATGGTAAACAGATCTGACGCCAAGACTTTGGGGCTGAAGAATTCCATTCCTATGGAACCTTATCTTCAATGGGTACGAGCTCGCGCTCAGAAACTTATGATGCCCTACATAGCCGTCTTACCAGTGATTGTCGAGTCCAATACTGAAGGGGATATTCCTTACACGACTCTTCATCCTGATATGGCCATCGATCTTGAGGAACTACAAAGGTCGTGGATTCAATTGAAGAAGGAGCATGATACTTATAGGGACCAGTCCTATGCACAAGATAAGAAAGTTTTATAGCTCACAAAGCAACTTCATGAGGAAAGAAGCCTTAATGTCTATCTCGGCACAAAGAGGAATCATCTGTGGGAAACCTGATTTCTTTTAGTTTTTAGAATTTTCAATTGTAACACCTAAAAGGCAATTGTATTTTGAATTCTACTAATAAAATCTTTGTTTCATTTGGGTTCACAAATTTAAATTTCCCAAAGTCCTTGAAATCATTGCATATGCATCCCATCCATAGCATTGCATAAACAGGTACCATTACAGGTTTCTCATCTTCTTCGTTGTTTATTTCAGCAAAAATGTCTTCTGAACAAACCATCAAAGATCTTCAGGCCCAAAATGCCCAATTTCAACAGATGTTCATAACTCTGGCAAAAGGGCAGGAGGATCTGAAGGCCCTCATCCTGAAAGAGAAGAAGAACAAGAAGAAGCCCGCTGGTATCCTTAATATGGGCAAAAGATTTAAAGGGCCTCTGAAGCAACCAGTCGGTCTGACCTCCTCGTCTAAAGAAGGGGAGAATCAAGAGAGGGAGACAAAGGAGGAGGACCCCAGTCCTGAAGTTTCTGACAATGATACAGACTACAATGATGAGCAATATCCTCCCACTAAGGATAAATACAAGTAGTTAGAAGATCGGTTGAGCGCTATGGAAGTCCAGAGAATACCTGGGTTGGACTTTGGAGAACTGAGATTGGTGTCAGGAGTGGTCACCCTGCAGAAGTTTAAGGTTCCAGTTTTCGCAAAATATGATGGGGTGTCTTGCCCAAAGCTCCATCTCCGTTCCTATGTAAAGAAGATCCAGCCCCACACCGCTGATAGAAACTTGTGGGTTCACTTCTTTCAAGACAATCTGTTAGGGACCCAGCTTGAATGGTTCTACCAACTGGAGGGAACCAATGTCCGAAACAAGGAGGATTTGGCTGCTGCTTTTAATAAGAAGTATCAATACAACGCGGAACTTGCCCCTACTCGTACTCAACTCCAGAGTATGTCCATGGGTGCAGGTGAAGGCTTTAAGGACTATGCGCAGAAGTGGAGAGACTTGGATGGGAGAGTCCAACCCCCTTTATCTGACAGGGAGTTGGTTGACATGTTTCTTGGGACGCTGTCTGGTCCATTCTTTAATCATTTGATTGGTAGCTCATTAACTGGTTTCACCAAGCTGATATTCATAGGAGAAAGGGTAGAATCCGGGATTCGGAGCGACAAAATACAGAAAGACACCTCTTCGAGTTCAGTAAAGAAGCCCTTCACTGGTAATAAGGAAGCCAATTCTATCTATAGCCCAAGAGGTCAGAGCAGAGCTAAACATCGTCTGACGGTAAGTGCTGTAATGATACCTAGGCCTGCGGCTGCTCCACAATGCAACAATCAAAAAAGGGTAGAAAGACCACAAAGGCAGTTTACCCGGATTAACATGACATTGATAGAGGTTCTACCCCATCTATTGAGATCCAACTTGGCAACCTTAAAAGAGGCTCCCAAGAATCTTAATACCACGTCTCCTCGGTACAACCCTAACGCTCGGTGTGCCTACCATTCTGAGAGTCCTGGCCACGATACAAATGAATGTTGGGCTCTGAGAAATAAATTACAAGATCTGATTGAAGCCAAGGAGATTGAGTTTGATGCTCCGGAGAAGCCCAATGTCATAACTTCTCCCATGCCTAAGCACAATCGTGGAGTTAATGTCGTTGATACCGATCTGTTTGTGACCTCAATTGATGAAGTTTCTACTCCCCTTATGACTGTTAAGAAGAATTTGTTGCTGGCCGGTTTATTTCCGGGTTGTGGTGAGGGTTGCCACATGTGTTCATCTCTGCCTTCTGGTTTCTATTTTCTGAAAACATGTGTCCAGTGCCTGATGGACAGTAGAGAAATTTTGTCCGAGAAAACTTTTATTCCAACTGTTTTGTTCAAAGATATTGCTATTATAACCATTTCCGCCAATCCTTCCAAGGTCTCCTCGAGAAGACCTGTTAGGATTACACCAGCTCTGAGAGTTGCTCCGTTAATAATCACTTTTCCTGGTCCTGTCCCGTACGCCTCGGACAAAGCTGTCCCTTGGCATTATGGTGCCAATGTTTACTATCATGGCGTTAAACAAGATCTGAAGAATAAAGAGGCTGATCCCGACGTCAGTAACATTGTTTGAACCAGTAAAATTACCAGAAGTGGAAGGTTTTCTCTCTCGAGATTTCCTGAAGACTGTCAATAAGCATGTTGTTATTTCACCTGCTATTCCTACCGGTACTTCAACTACTACTCCTGTTCTTACTCCAATTGTTACTCTTGTTGTCGAGTCATCTGGGACCCGAGGAAAAGAAGCTATAGGTGAGCATGCCCGGACGGAGGCACCTAGAAAGATTGTCGTAGAATCCTCTAAGCAAAAGATAGAGGAAATATTAAAAATAATTAAAGAGAGCGACTACAATATGGTCGAGCAGTTGGGGCAAACCCCCTCGAAGATATCAATGTTATCTCTGTTGCTGTGTTCCGAGGCCCATGCGAAGGCTTTAATTGCATTCCTAAAGAGTACGCATGTTCCACAGGAAACTTCAGCCGATCAATTCAAAGACTGTGTGGACAGCTTGACTGCTGACAATAGGCTGGGTTTTTCAGATGCCGACTTGACATCGAAGGGGAGGAAGCATAATGATGCTCTGCATGTCTCGATCGGATGCAGAGGCAGTACTATGGCTCATGTGCTGGTGGATACTGGGTCTTCACTGAATGTTCTGCCTAAGAAGGCCCTTGATCGGTTGGATTATGAAGGCTTGACCTTAAAGCCTAGTAACATTGTGGTAAGGGCTTTTGATGGGTCAAAGAGAATGGTGTATGGAGAGGTGGACATCCCTGTCAAGGTAGGCTCTCATACCTTTGAGTCCACCTTCTATGTGATGGACATAAGGTCGTCATACTCTTGTTTGTTGGGTCGTCCTTGGATCCATGAAGTTGGGGTTGTTACTTCTACACTGCACCAAATGCTGAAGTATCCAGTGAAGGGGAAGATTATCACTGTGCATGGCAAAGAGGAGTATATGGTGAGCCACCTGAACTTCTTCAGGTATGTGGAGATGGACGGGGAATTCATAGAGACTCCTTGTCAAAAATTTGAAGAGGTTCCCCAAGTTTTGGCGTCAACTGAGACTACTATCGACACCAAACCTCCTCTGAAGATGGATTCTCTCAAAGACGCAAGAGAATTGGTTGAAGAAGGTGGGTGTACCAACTGGGGACAACTCCCTGATTTTACTCACAAAACTGAAAAATTTGGTTTGGGATTTACTTCAGAAGCTCAAAGGGCTGTTCGACGCGCTCGGGCTGGAGGACCTCCCCTACGCATCAGCAATCGTGGGGTTAATGCTATTGAAGACAATAAGGAAGACTCTGACATTGACAACTTGATATACCCGACTACCAACGGTGGACCAAGTAACTGGACGGCTAGGGATTTTATACCAGTTTCTTTTATTTTGCAGTAATTGTATTACTTGTTTTCCAAGTTTGTAATAAACAATTTAAACTTTATGGCCTTGTGTCTTACTCGAGGCACAATGGTTCTATCTGTAAGGGATATTGTGTCATTTCATATATCATCAATAAAACATTGGATGTTCTTTGCATACAAATTTTGCGCTCTCTGTTTTTTCTTTTCTGCTTTTACTTTATCAATACAACTATGCTCTTACACACACTCACGTATCCAACTGCAGATCCACATCCACTCTGGATCCCATTGATAAAAATTCTACTACTGCTAGTTATGATTTCGAAAATCCGATCAACCAAGTTGAGGACGAAGGTGAGGACGATTGTAAGGTGCCTGGAAAATTGGCTAGACTGTTACAACAGGAATAAAGGGCTATACAACCTCACGAAGAGCCAGTTGAGACAATAAACTTGGGCACGGAGGTGGACAGAATATCGGCGCAAATTTGGAGACTAAGATCAAATAGCGTTTGATACAGATGTTGCATGACTACATTGAGATCTTCGCCTGGTCATATGAATACATGCCTGGTTTAGACACTGATATTGTGGTACATCGTCTGCCCACTAAAGAAGATTGTCCTCCGGTTAAACAGAAGGTCCGCCGTATGCGCCCTGAAATGTCAGACAAGATCAAGGCAGAGGTTATGAAGTCGTTCGACGCAGGGTTCTTAGTTGTCACCTCCTATCCGCAGTGGGTTGCTAACGTCGTTCCGGTACCTAAGAAGGACGACAAGGTACAGATGTGTGTAGATTACATAGACCTGAACAGGGAAAACCCCAAGGATGACTTCCCGCTTCCCCATATCGATGTTCTGGTTGACAACACCGCATAACACAAGATATTTTCCTTCATGGACGGTTTCTCTGGCTACAACCAGATCAAGATGGCTCCTGAAGACATGGAGAAGACAACCTTCATCACACAATGGGGAACCTTCTGTTACAAGGTGATGCCTTTTGGGTTGAAGAATGTTGGGGCAACTTATCAGTGAGCCATGGTCGCCTTGTTCCATGATATGATTCACCATGAGATAAAGGTTTATATTGATGACATGATAGCCAGATCTCAAACCGAGGAAGAACACCTTGATCATCTGCAAAAGCTGTTCGACAGGTTGAAGACATACAAGTTGAGGTTGAATCCGAACAAGTGCACCTTCGGGGTAACGTCTGGTAAACTTTTGGGGTTCATCGTCAGTGACAAGGTATTCAGGTAGACCTTGCAAAGTTAAAGGACATACAAGAGATGCCAGCTCCCCGTACAGAGAAAGAAGTTAAAGGTTTCTTGGGATGCCTAAATTATATCGCTAGGTTCATTTCACATCTGACTGCTACTTGTGAGCCAATCTTCAAGCTCCTGAAGAAAGATCAAGTGGTAAAGTGGAATGACAAATTCCAGACCGCTTTCGAAAGAATCAAGGAATACCTTCTAGAACCACCAATTTTGATGCCTCCGGTTGAAGGAAGACCTTTGATATTGTACTTAACAGTGCTAGACAATTTAATGGGGTGTGTGTTGGGGCAACATGACTAGTCTAGTCGAAAAGAGCACGCAATATACTACCTTAGTAAAAAGTTTACTGACTGTGAGACAAAGATACTCACTTCTCGAGAAAACTTGCTGCGCTTTGGCATGGGCTGCTCGCCGACTAAGACAGTATATGTTGACCCACACTACTTTGTTGATATCTAAGATGGATCCAATCAAGTACATCTTCGAGAAGTCCGCTCTCTCTGGAAGAATAACAAGATGGAAGATGATATTAACTGAATACGATATACAATATACAACCCAAAAAGCAATCAAGGGAAGTGTATTAGCTGATCATTTGTCCCATCAGGCCGTGGATGACTACCAGTCCATGAATTTTGAATTCCCGGACGAGAATATTATGCTAGTGACTGACTACAAAGAACCTGGACCGGATGAAGGACCTCAAGAAGGATCACGATGGACCATGGTTTTTGACGGAGCTTCGAACGCACTTGGTAATGGCATTGGCGCTGTAATCATATCTCCTGAGGGCTGTCATACTCCTTTCACTGCCCGACAATGTTTCAACTGCACTAACAACTTGGCAGAGTACGAAGCCTGTATCATGGGTCTCAAAGCTGCTATCGACCTCAGGATCAAGTTCTTAAATGTCTTTGGGGATTCAACGTTGGTGATAAGTCAGATCAAAGGAGAATGGGATACGAAGCACCCGAATCTCATCCCATACAAAGAGCACGTGTTGACATTGCTCCCACACTTCGAGGAGGTAACCTTTGAACATTTCCCACGAGAGGAGAATCAGTTAGTGGACGCGCTAGCTACCATGTCTTATATGTTCAAAGATAAGTGGGACACCAAAACTCCCCGAATCACCATTGAGAGGTTGGATGAACCAGCACACTATTGGGAGATTGATACTGAAGAGGTAGCAGACAAACCTTGGTTTCACGAAGTAAAAAAGGTATCTCAAGGCTCAAGAGTATCCCAAGGGGGCATCCGTCAATGATAAGAAGTTTCTGAGAAGGTTCGCCGTGAAATTCTTCCCCAGTAATGGAATCCTCTACAAGCTCAACCATGACTCTACCTTACTGCGGTGTGTAGACAAGAGCGAAGCAGAGGGGATTATGACAGATTTACACAAAGGTACCTTCAGAACCCATTCAAGTGGACATACCATGGCTAAGAAGATCCTACGGGCAGGATACTATTGGGCCACTATGGAAGTAGATTGTTATCAGCACTCCCGAACATGTGATAAGTGCCAAATCTATGATGATAAGGTGCATGTGCCTCCGGTTACTTTGAATGTCTTGACGGCTCCTTGGCCCTTTGCAATGTGGGGCATTGACATGATCGGATAAATCAGGCCTACCGCTTCCAATGGGCATCGCTTCATCCTGGTAGCCATTGATTACTTCACGAAATGGGTTGAGGCTGCCTCCTTTGCTACCGTTACCAAGAATGTTATGGCGCGGTTTATTAGGAATAACCTGATCTATCGGTATGGTGTGCCATAGAGAATTATCACTGACGATGGTACGAATCTCAATAATACGATGATCTCCGAACTCTGTAAGCAATTCAAGATACAGCATCATAACTCTTCTCCCTATCGGCCGAAGATGAATGGTGTTGTTGAAGCAGTTAACAAAAACATCAAGAAGATTATATAGAAGATGACAGTGACATACAAAGACTGGCATGAGATGTTACCATTCGCTCTTTATGGGTACCGTACCTCAGCAAGGACGTCGGCAGGGGCAACACCCTACTCTCTGGTATATGTCATGGAGGCAGTCCAACCCATCGAGGTCCAGATTCCTTCTTTCAGGATTATGAAAGATGCGGTTTTAAACAAAGACGATTCGATCCTGACTCGACTTGATCAACTAAATCTGATCGATGAAAAGAGACTTATTGTTGTCTGTCATGGTCAGACGTATCAAAAGCGAATGATCAAGGCTTTCAACAAAAAGGTCAAACGTCAAGAGTATCAAGTTGGGGATCTAGTAATCAAGCACATCATAATGCCGCAAGGTGATCCCAGGGGGGAATGGACTCCCACCTACGAAGGGCCATTTGTAATTAAAAACATTTTCTCGGGTGGAGCCATGATTCTAACCACCATAGACGATGACGACCTTCCTCACCCTATCAATGCAGACATAGTGAAAAGATACTATGAATGATAAAAGAATCGCTAGATTGATTGGCTTAGGCAAAAATAAGGGCTTCCCGACGAACCAAAATGGTTCGGGAATAAATAAGGGATGAAAATGAAAAAATCTGTACACCCGGCAAGCGGAAAACCTGAAAAGGCGGCTTGGGAAAAAAGGGTATCCCGGTGGACTGAAAACCCGAAAGGGCAGTCCAAGAAAAAGTTAGGGATGAAAAGCGTATCACTATGTCCTATTGGATCACCCTGCAATCAGACCTCAGTATCAACTGTCAAGCTCGAATGACATTGATCAACCTAATCAACTTCGGACAAGCAGCAAAGTGATGAGACGCTCGAAGACAAAGGGGCAATAGCAGAGTTGGAACCCAATGGGATTGTTACACATAACTGTTTTCTTTTTACACAATATTATATAGCTTCTATTTTTACAGCAACGTCCTCTTACTAGAGCGTCAGTCTCCTTGTACAAAACGCCTATTACCGGCCAACTTCGAAAAATCAATACAAATCATTTTTACAAAAAAACTATGAGTTTGTTTTTTCCTTTTCTGTTTTGTTTTGCGAAAACGTCCAATGATTTATTCTTGACATATGCATTGAATATGATTACTGCTCATAAATATTTACATAAGAAACATAAAGACAATTGCTCGTAACTTAAGAAACAGGGGCAAAAAACCAGAAATGTCAAAACCCGACAGTTACTCTGTCCAGCAGGTACCAGGGCAGAGACAGCTTTGAAACATAATCATCCGTGCATACAACCTTGTAACATCTACACTCCCTACAGAGTAAAGGTAATCAAAGCATTGATATCAACTTTCTCAAAACGGGAAGTAATCTCCCCAGTCAGGGTCTTTCAGAAACCTGGAATCTATATCCCCCAGCCGAATTTCATAATTGCGTGCGGATCATCATAATTTTTATCTCCCCAAGAAGAGTTTATTTCTCTGAATACAGAAGCTCAATCCCCGACAAAGCTTATTACTTCAGCTATGAAAATTCACCTTCCAACAGAATTATTCCTCGCAGAGCTACTCTCAAACAGAGTCTCTCCCTGACATAATATTCACAAACAACAAGGAGTAAATCTCCAGCACAGTCATTTCCATTCACCATCCCCAATGAAAGTAGAAGAACCACAGTCCTCTACAACATCCAGGAATGCTATACTCTCCAGCAGTAGTCACAGATTTATTTTCCCAAACTCGGACATGTCATAATAGCATTTCATGTTCATACATCATAACATGCGCATACATATCACATACAACGTAATCTCATTTATTTTGAGAACATCATCTCACAATTCATTGCATGCACCACATATAATTAACCCTGGTATTTTTTCAGGAAAGACAATTATCTCCAACAATTCCAGCAGTTATATAGATCACGTATGCAGACAACTAATGGAAACTCAGTTCCCGAAACCAAACGGGTCAACTAATCTACATGATCATTTCAAAGTAACCCTACGACCCAGGTTCCTTCCGATAAGCCCTACTATCCAGGCTCTCATCCCGAAGTAACCCTACTATCCAGGTTCCTTCCCATAAGCCCTACTATCCAAGCTTTCATCTCGAAGTAACCCTACTATCCAGGTTCCTTCTTATAGCCCTACTATCCAGGTTCCTTCTCAGCAGCCCTACTACCCAGGTTTTCATTTCGAAGTAACCCTACTATCCAGGTTCCTTCTCATATCGCTACTATCCAGGCTTTCATCTCGAAGTAACCCTACTGTCCAGGTTCCTTCCCATAAGCCCTACTACCCAGGCTTTCATCTCGAAGTAACCCTACTATCCAGGTTCCTTCTTATAGCCCTACTATCCAGGCTTTCATCTCGAAGTAACCCTACTATCCAGGTTCCTTCTCAGCAGCCCTACTACCCAGGCTTTCATTTCCAAGTAAGCCTACTATCCAAGTTCCTTCTCACAGCCCTACTATCCAGGCTTTCATCTCGAAGTAACCCTACTATCCAGCTTCCTTCCCATAAGCCCTACTATCCAGGCTTTCATCTCGAAGTAACCCTACTATCCAGGTTCCTTCTCATAGCCCTACTATCCAGGCTCTCATCTCGAAGTAACCCTATGATCCAGGTTCCTTCTCCCTTATCTCCAGAAAATAGTTTACAACACTGTAAGGCCCGGACCCGACCAGATACGGTCGATTTCACATTTCCCCAGTAAGTCGATGTACAGCCTGGACCCTGACAAGATATGCATTCTACTTTCACCTCCTCAATCAAGAGTTAATTCCCCAGTAGAGCAGCGGACAACCAAAGCTCCTATACTCTATTTTCCTAGACATAAATCAACATTCTCCAGTGAAGTCCTCCTCAGCGGCAGGTACAGGAATTCCCACAAAGGAATCTCTTATACAACCAATAACTTTTTTGGGATGGCATATTTAAGCCCATCTCTGATGACTCTCTGTTGACTTCTAAATGGCATCTGTAAGCCCATTCCTGATAACATCGATCAGTATTACTTCATACGAGTGTAAATTTATGGGCACTCTAGTGTTCAATCATCTTCCACCTTTAGATCACGACAAGCAGACCAACCAATCTACATTCGCAGGTTTAAGAAGATTGAATAGGGGCAGCGTTTGCAACCCAAAATTTTCCCTCCCATTTTACTCAATATATGTTCATTGAGATCCTCAATTTGCTCAAGGATGCCCAAGAGTTGACCAGACAAACTCTCTCCTAAAGCAATGAACCTCCAACTAGGGTTTCCATTTTCATCAAGATGGGTGAGATCCAAAGGCCTCATATGCTCTCCATAGTCCTAATATGTTCTCAAGATCATCCATGCCAAGTTTCATGCCTTGCACAAGAAGTTTGCCCAGTGAACTGCTCAGATGTTTGAAAATCAACTGTATTAGGTTAAAAGTCAATTGTGGCCCCCATACAGTCAAACTTCAAGGTTTTTGGTCAACATTAACATTTTGAAGGGATATCCACCATTTGATCAAGGGTTTATCATGATTTCCCAAGGAATGCTCCTAATTCATCAAAACTCAAAAGTTGCTAAATTAGGGTTTCTTAGAAAAAGTCAACCAAACTTTGACCAATCATAACTTTTTCATGCTTTATCAGAAATTTTCCATCCAAGGCTCATTTTGAAGAGGATTAAATTCCCTACAACTCATCTTCAGTCCTCAAGTTCAAGAAATGCACTCATGAAAAGATATAAATTCAGACATTATAGGTCATTCCAAAAAGTCAACAAAAACACCTTTTGGGTCAAAGCTTCTTACATGAGCATGAAAGATCCAATTGAAGTGAAACCAAAAAGGTTGTTTAGGGGAAATCCTAAGCTTTCTAAAAAGTCCAAGAAAACACTCTTGGGGATCAAAATTGAAGTAGATATGCATTTTCAAAGTTAGCCATTTTTGGAGAATTGTCAAAAGTCAACAATGCCCACAATTGCATTTTTTGGCAAATGGGCCTACTTTTTTATGCTTGCATCTTGCCTCTAACAATGTCCACGACCCAAAACACTTTTCCATATTTTATTTAATTTATTTATTTAATTTATTTTGATTTTAATCATTTAAAATCAAATTAAATCAAATAAATGATGTAAAATATAGAAGATTTGTTTTTGATCTGATTTTGAATGAAATGCAATCCACTTATGCTGCCAAAACATAATCAAATCGTGCCAAGGTTGATTGGAGTGAGAATGGAATGATTTAGCTTGATTTGGAAAGAAATAATTCAAGGTTATAATGAAATCAAATCTTAATAATTGGCAAGGATTTGAAGCCTTTTTGTTAACCTAATTCAAAGAGGTACATATACACAACAAATCCAAGGCACAAAAAAGAGGTTGGATCGTGTGAAACAGCAAGAACAGGTTGCATTTTTTGTCAAAAATCTCAAATCGAATTCCATACTACAGCCATCAACAAGGAGATTTAAGGGTTGCAACACGTTCCTGGCAATCTCCTGAAGCTAACTGCACCTTTTGCACGCACCAAAACACCTTGAATTGTAAAATCCGCAACCCTGTTATCCAACTATTTTTGATTTTTGATTACGTGCATACATGCTTTTTTGATGAAATTCAATCATACATTATTGTTTATTACAAAGTCTCGATGCTTGCTGAATCGTTTAATTGAGTTTTAAGTGCAGGAATCATGGTTTGCCACTCTTAGGGTTTCTGAGCTCGTTTTAGGGCTTCCTTCTACAGGTAAAATTAGGGCTAGGCGTGGACACCATGATGTTCAGGGATTCAAGCCCAGTTGATTCATGATCTTCAATGTAATTTATATTGCTTGTGCTAGATTTTTGAATAACGCAGGGTTGTAGTTACAGGCCTGAGACCGTAGGTAAAAATCTAAACCTAAAATGACGGTGTTGAGGAAGAAGAAGGTTAGGTGGCAAGCTCCCGTTGGGCCATTTGAATATTGGCGCGTTTGTAGGACATCACATGATTGTTTTTCTTATATTATTTTTATTTGGTATATTAACAATTGAACATCCAGCGCAGTTGGTCAGAGGAAGGAAGTATGAAGCTCATGTCCTGGGTTCGATCCCAGGCATGAGCTTTTGGCATTTTCTCCATTATTTTCACCAGATCCAGCACATCTCACCTTCTTAGGATCATCACACGCCCTCTGATTTCATCCTCTAGATCCATCTCCAGCCAGATCCAACGCCTAACATACGTAGATCCACCATGAATCATTAGAGGAAGGATGCACTGAATCAGGCACGATCCTCTGGGCCACCAGCTTTGGGTCCATCCTTCTGGGTTTCAGAAGTTCAGCACACCCCCTGGACTGCTAACTACATCAAGCCCTTTTTCTTTTTTCTTTCTATTCTTTTTAATTTGTTTTTTTTAATTTGTTATTTTAATTATTTTCACAATAAAAATCATTTTTTTAATTAAATCATAAAATCATTAAAAAAATTAGATTTAGTTTTTTTTTCATAAATATTTAATTGCTATTAATTAATTAGTTTAATTAGATTAATTTAAATTCCTTTTTTGTAATTAAAATTCAATAGAAAATTAGGTTAATTTAAAAAAAATTTACATAAAAGAAAACAAAAATCGAAATTAGGTTAATTTGCAAGATTAATTGCTTTTCTCAAAAAATCCAAAAAAAATATCTTTTCCTCATTCCCGTCTCAATTCTTCACGCACGTTTTTATTTATTTTCAGATTATTGTAACTGTTCTGAGTTTGTAATAGATTAATTAGGATTTTTAAATTCCCGCATCTTTATTTTTCAGTCAAATATTTGTGCATCTGTCCAAAAGCCCCGTAATAGCGTAGATTTTTTCTTTTCCGCTTTTCATTTTCGCAACTATTAAAATGCTAGATGTATGGATAATATGATAGAATGGCAAGACAAATAACTTTAAAATGGTAGATAACCCTAATTGTGCAAAGATAATTAACTGGGAAAAAAAGTACACTTGCACATGCTCACTCCTAGGGTTTTCCCCACTTGGTTGCCTCCGAAATAATGGTCGTGTCCCTAGAACGTAGGGATACCTTAGCAATGACCCGTGATTCAAAATCATCATAAAGATCATAGTCCCTACTTGTCCCTCGAGTTGCCTACGAATTGATCTTATGACGATAGTCCCTTCGAAATGCTAAGGTATCCTTACTTGTTTCCTTTAGAGACCATTTCGTCCCTTCGAACGACCCTTTAAAATTCCAACGACGAAGCTACCTACTCCTTAATAGTAGGATAACACTGTCTAAAGGAAACGAAAATGAACAAATTTTTTTTTGAGTAGGTAGGAAATTCTTAAGTACTTGCTCAAAATAATAAAAACTCTTTTTTCACAAACACTTTCAAAACAGTTTTCAAAACAACTTCGTCACACTCTTGAGGACAGATACAAGGGTTATCACGAAGTAAACCAAACTTTTCAAAAGAAGCACACACAAGTAATTTAAAAATGAGCAAGTACCTAAGAGCCCGTGGAAAACCACTGATAGAAAGGGTGATAACACCTTCCCTTTCTATAATCTACCCCCGTACTCAGAATCATTTCGAAAAAAGGTTTTTTGTGTTCTTTTTCCTTTTCCTTTATTGGATGAAATAAAATTCGGTGGCGACTCTTGCTTGCCGTGACATTTGCGAATACAAAATGCAAACCAGTATTAACAGTCGGTTCTGCCACCGTATCACATCCACCCTTAAAAACCTTCAACACACATAGTTTCTACACTATGACACATAATTGGTGGCCCATTCGAAGGACATGCATTGGTGGATTTGAAGGACATACATGGGTGTCCCATTCGAAGGACATGCATTGGTGGATTTGAAGGACTTACATGAGTGTCCCATTCGAAGGACATAAATTGGTGGCCCATTTGAAGGACAAACATTAATCCCCATTCGAAGAATTACAAGGGATGCATTCAAAGAACACACAAGTGGCACATGTGGTCCATTCGAAGAACACACATGTGGTCCATTCGAAGGACACAATTGTTGGAAACAAGTTTTGTTTTGTCTTTTGATGAGTTATATTCAAGATGCTTTCTGACCAAAGTTCTATGTGCTGCCAAGCACATGCCTGCTGTACTGGCCATAACACTCCAAAACTGCTGCAAAGCAGTCCTGCTATGCTGCTCCCATATTTGCACCAAATTGGCATACAAAAACTGCACCTCTAAGGCTATGAGGACAACATACCCAACTTGTTCAAACTTCTTTTGTTTTCCCCCTCAAATATCATCCAAACTATTCTATAAATAATATGTTCCACAACACATCTAGGGGGTGGCTTTTTAACGGCTGGAGAGAGATTTGTTGGCAAAGCAAAGAAAGGAGAAAATACTTAACACACTCTCAAACCCATAATCAAAATACCACACCTTTGTTTCTGTTCTTTAGAATCCAAAACTAAAGAAACACAACACTTGTTTCTTTTCTGTTATACCCCAAAATTTTCCCTCTCATTTTACTCAAAAAACATACTCCTAGAGGTGCTCAATTGCTCAAGTTGACTAAGGATTGACCAGACAAATCCCCCCCCTAAGACAATGAGCCTCAAACTAGGGTTTCACTCCTCACCAAGATGTTTGAGTTCCAAGGGTCCTAAAATGGTTTCCATTTCCCTAATATGTTGTCAAGATCATCCATACCAAGTTTCATGCCTTGCACAAGAAGTTTGCTCAGTCAACTGCTAAAATGCCTGAAAGTCAACTATATTAGGGCAAAAGTCAACTATGACTCACATACAGTCAAACTTCAAGATTTTTGGTCAACATCAACACTTTTAAGTGATATCCATCATTTTATCAAGGGTTGATCATGATTCCTTAAGTAATGCTCCTAATTCATCAAAACTCAAAAGTTGCTAAATTAGGGTTTCTATAGGAAAAGTCAACCAAACTTTGACCAGGCATAACTTTCTCATACTTTATCAGAAATTTCTCATCCAAGGCTCATTTTTAATATAATACAATTCTCTACAATTCATATTCATCCCTCAAGTTCAAGAAATGGACTCATGAAAAGATATAAAGTCATACATTATAGATCCTTTTAAAAAGTCAACAAAAACACCTTTTGGGTCAAAGCTTCTTACATAAACATGGAAGACCCAATGGAGATGAAACCAAAAGAGTTGTTTAGAGGACATCCTAAGATTTCTAAAAAATCCAAGAACACCCTCTTAGGGTCAAAATTGAGAGAGATATGCATTGTCAAAGTTGTCCATTTTTGGAAGTTTGCACAAAGTCAACAAGGCCCAAAATTGCATTTTTTCCCACATGGGCCCATTTTTCAAGATTGAATCTCAATCCTAGCATGGTCCACGACCTATGGGACCCTCCATGCCTTATTCACTTATTTATTTAATTTTTTTTTGATTTTATTTATTTAAAATTCAAATAAAATCAAATAAAATAAAATATAAATCAAATTAAGGGAATGAGATTTATTTTGTATTGAATTATAGATCATGCAAGCTGTATAACATCAAGCAAAACCGTGCCAAGCCATAGGAGGAAGAAATATCCAATTTTAGAAAGATTTGAATCAAAATTAAAGACCATTACATCTTTGGATTCTTTCTAATTCTATTGACCTAATTTGATTCAGTACATATACAATGCATTGCAACCCTAAAGGACAAGAATCATGCGCAACCTCCCTCCCTAAGAGCAAGAACAAAGTATCAAATTTTGGACATAAAAGTGTAGATTGGATTCCTTTCTACATGCCGTTTCAAGACATTCCAAGGATCAAATCACATCCCTGGGCATCCTCTGAAGCGATTGCAAGCATTATCAAAGCCTGAAGCATCAAGAATCACGTACTACCACCTTCACAGTTTGCAACTTTTTTCTAAATTCGTTTTCATTGATTCTGTCATTACCAACATGTTCTAAGTATATATTCATGCTTGTAATCATGTTTGCAATGTGTTTGGATGCTTTGATTTAAGTTTACACGCAGGAATCATGAAACGCCATTCTTAGGGTTTCAAAACTTGTTTTAGGGCTTTTTGATACAGGTTAAATTAAGCCAAACAAAGGGTATATTCAGGTTCAATGGTTGATTTCAAATTGACCCATGCCCTTGGTTGGGATTTATCATGTCTGTGCTGTGTTTTGGAAATGTTACAGGTTATAGCTATGGATTTTGTCCGTAGGTAAAAGTCCAGTACCTAAAACGAAGGTCCTGCGAAGAAGATGATGGCGTGCCCAAGCCTGGTTGGACAATTTAAATCTCGTACGTTTTTCTTATAATACTGACTAATTATCTAATATATTATTTGTTGTTTGTTTGTATCAACAAATGATCAACTTGGCTCAGTGGCAAAAGGAAGAGGTTTCAAGAAGCGCGCGTGTAGGAGGTCAGGGGTTCGATCTCTGCCTCCTACATAATATTTTTCTTACGATTTCTTTGCAGATCCAGTAGTACCATTCAAAACACGCTCACCATGCACCTCAACATCTCATCATTGGATCAATCTGTATCCAAATCCTACGCCTCAAGCATGCAGGCGCACGATGGACTCTCTTGGCAAGCTTCCCACTAGACCAGACGCAGGCAGATGGGCCAATAGGATTGGGCCTAGAAAATTCAATTCTGCACCCCCAAATTACTTCCAGCATCAGGCCAATCTTATTTTTTTAATTTCTTTATCTTCTTTTTATTGTTTTATTTATTTTTAATCGCTTTAAAAATCCTTTTTTAATTAAATCTCAAAATCATAAAAACACAAAAATTAGAATTAGTTTTTTTTCATAAAATATTTAATTCCATTAATTAATTAGATTAATTAGGATAATTTAAATTCCTTTTTTCATAATTAAAATTAATTAGAAATTAGGTTAATTTGCAAAATTAATTACTTTCTCAAAAAATCTAAAAAAATATTTTTTCTTTATCCACTAATTAAATGTTTTTGAATTTAATTTTAATCCCTCATTTAATTTATTCTCGCGTGCATTTATTTATTCATTTTTCTAATTAATGTAATTGCTCTGAGTTTGTAATAACTTTTAACTTAGGTTTACTATTTTCATTTACTGTTTTCCCCAAGTTTTTGATTAGGTAACCCCCTCCCCAAGGCCTTTGTGATCGGTGGATCTGGAACTGACTGTTTAACGGTGGTTCGCGAAATGTCGCGGAAGCAAGAGTCGCCACCGTCTTTTATTTTCTCCAAATGGAAAGGACAAAAGCACAGAAAAATTCCTTATAGAGATTGCTCTCGGTTCGGGAGGTAGATTTATAGAAAGGGAAGGTGTTAGCACCCTTTCTATCCATGGTTATCCATGGGCTCTTAGATACTTGCTCATTTGTGTTTTCAAAATTGTTTGTTTGCTTTTCAACTGTGGGTTTTAAAAAGTTTCTTTGAAAATTTCAGTTCGACTCTTGTATCAGTCCTCAAGAGTGTTTGAAAAGTTGCTTTCGAAAGCTTTTTGAAAAGGTGTCGGTGTGAAAAGTAGTTTTGATTTGTTTTGAAATTAGAGCAAGTACCTACGAGAATCTACCTACCCTAAGGAATTCGTCTGTGTAAATGTCCTTAAAGTAGTGCCATCCCACCATTGAGAGGTAGGTAGCACCACCGTTGGAGGTGTTCGGGTCAATTCGAGGGTTCGGGACATGGTGATCACCAGAGCAATAGGAAGACACCTTAGAAGCTACCCTCATGCCATGTTTATGGACATGAGGACTTACTAAAACATCCTCTACTCGACGACCACCTTTCGAGGGGCAAGGAAACAATGAGGTGTACCCTAGGGGTGGTGTGTGATTTGTGTGTCATGTTCATTTATGTTTATCTTGTTCATACATTGGTGATCTACGCGTTGCTTTTATTTTGGCATTCATTCTTTCATGCAAGTTATTAACAGTTAAAAAGATGCGGAATTAAAAGTCCTACGCTATTACAAAGGCGCGGGTCTACATCGCCAAATTAATCCAAGACCCGATTTGAAATAAAGTAAAAAATGCGAAAAGATAAATGTCTATTACACGGCTTTTGGACAGTTACATTTATATTCACAAAAAAAGAGATAAAAATAAAATGCGAGAAGAAATAAAATCGGGAATGCGAGGGCGTTGGACCCTTTTAAAGAAATTAAATTACAGTTAATAAATTAATTAAGTTAAAATAAAAAGAAAGAATTTTTGGAGTTTTTGTATTTATGGAGTTTAATGAGAATTAATGGAATTAAAAAAAAACCTAATTCTAAACTATTTTTAATTTATTAAAAATATTTAAATTTGACCTAATTTTAATCTAATTATCTACATGGCAATTTATTTACAAAATAATTAATATTTTAATAATGATAAAAGAAAAGAAAGAGAATAAAAATATTTAGAACCCTAATTCCACATTTTTTAGTTTATTAAAAACATTTAAAATTACACCTAGAATTAAAACTAAATTAATTAATAAAATTTATTTACAAAAATGTTAGTGAATTAACCATAAAAAACCTATTTTTTATTTTATAGCTTCTGAATTTTTTGGGTATTTTTATGTTATGAAAATATTAATTTATGAATTAAAAGGAAATAATTAAATTAAAACAAATAATAAAAAATAGAAAAAAGAAAAGAAATACAAACACTTGGGGGGGTGTTGACCCCAATTGGGAGATATTATTGTAGCAATTAGGCCTAATGAATTAAGGCCTTTGGTTGACTTTTCAGCGCGCGTGTGGCCCTTGGACTAAGGTGTACCATGGAATTCACATCTTGGCTTTTGGATGGATCTCAGTGGCCATGTGGCAAGCTTCAGTGCTGCGTGTTTGGTGGTCATCTGGATATATTGAGTACCTGATCACATTACAAGAAAAAATAGAAAGACATATGGGGGACCTGGGAATCGAACCCAGGTCCCATTGCTTACCAAGCCATGTGCCTGCCAACTGAGCCATTAACGCGCTTGTAATATAATATGACAAATAATCAACATAATGCAAAACAATGGTTAGTGGTATATTTCGCGCGAAATTCAAATGCACCAACCGCTGGCTTACACCTCATCTTCTTCTCCAATCGTTCTGCATTTGCCTGAAAAAAACATATCAAATAGCGGGGGTTTTGAACCCCCACTAACTACAGTATAAGAAAATAGCGATTACGCCATGGTTGCTCATAAATTGAGCGCGACATATGTGTTAAACTCGTGTGAAGCTTCTGAGTCCAATGGTCCTGGTCCTGTGGTCTAATTTTTCCTGAAGAGGAAAGCCCTAATTTTACAGTTCTGAAACCCTAGCAAGCTTCAATGGTGGATTCATGTATAAAGCACGAAAACTCAATTAAATGGCATGGTTAGCTTTAGAATGAATAAATTAACACAAATCAAGCATTAGAAATTGAAAACAACACATGAATCATGAGACACGAATATGCAAAAAGTTTGAAAAAGTTTGATCTCCATATACCAATTCTTGATACTGGAAGCGTGGAAAAGGATTCAGTTAGGTTCCTTGATGTCTTAGGAAGCTTTTGGGATAGTTCTTTCGCCTTGAAACTCCCTGCAATATCGTTTTCAGTTTTGAAAAATTTGATGAAAAATGCAAAGTTGGTTTTGGTTCTTAGGCGCAGCTTTCTGGTTGTTAGCTTTAGGGTTATGATCAGCTTATGTATGCCAATGGATTAGGGTAAGAATTCAAGCCAAAAGATCCATGTTTTGATGAATCCAATATTTGATTTTTAATGAAATATTTTCAAATCTTTTCCATGTGTTTTGATACCAATCATGGCCAAATCCTTCCTTTTTTGATGTGCACGAATCTTCAGTAACCAATGAGAGCAAATGCTGCATAAAAAGACTCAAATACATTTGTTTAGTATTTTTTTCATATTTTATTTAATTAAATGAATTAATAGTGATTAAAAATTCAAATAAATAATAAAAAATGATGAAATAAATCCCCTTTGGGCCAAATGGTCGTGCATAGCCTTTGGATGATGAATCTTGGAAGAAAATGTGGCCCATTAGCAATTTTGAGGCATTTGAAGTAAAGTTGACTTTTCAAAATTCCCAAACATTTC
This sequence comes from Vicia faba, assembly GCA_948472305.1. NCBI lineage: Eukaryota > Viridiplantae > Streptophyta > Magnoliopsida > Fabales > Fabaceae > Vicia > Vicia faba. Next base: position 1,265,509,765 of record OX451736.1, on the reverse strand, counting down.
CCAACTTCCACAAGGCATATCTTGCTCAATTTTTAAGCTTTGATCATATTCTTGGACATTTTGGAAAGGTCTTGAAGTCCTATAACCAATGCCTTTGGTCCCATGTCATTTTGATTTACCAATCTAAAGTTATGGTCTTTGACTTAAAGTCCCTTTTTGTTGACTTTTGAAAATGACCTATAATGTTGAAATTGATAACTTTTTGTGAGAGCATTTCTTGGACTTGAAGTGTGAAGAGGAGTTGTAGGAAATGTCTTTCTATTCAAAATGAGCTTTGGATGGAATTTTTCTGATAAACCATGTGGAAGTTATGCCTTGGTCAAGTTACAGTTGACTTTTTCAACTGTCCAAATATGGAAACTTTTGCATCTTGAGACTTTTTGAGCCATGCCTTGAAAATCATGATCAAGAATTGATCAAATGATGTTTGTGGCTTCAAAATAAGATGTTGACCAAAAATTTGAACTTTTGACTGTCAAATGACCATTTTGCCCCTACAGTTGACTGTTGAGCAATTAAGGTTTTTGACTGTGCAATTTTGTGCTGTAAGTCTTGAAACTTGGTATGAGGATGCTTGACCATGTTTATAGGCATGTGGGACTTGATTGGACCCTTGAAAACTTCAATTTCTTTGCCAGAACCAAAACCCTAGTTTTTGACTGTTAGGAGGCCCTTGAACTGTGCAACCCTTAGGGAGATTTTGAAGCATGCTCTTTGCAAATCTTGAAGAATATGGGAGGGAAAATTTTGGGGTACAACAGTTGCCCCTGTTCAATCTTCTTAGACCTGAGGATGCAGATTGGCTGATGTGCCTTTCGTAATCCGAAGGTGGAAGATGATTGAACACTAGAGTGCCCAGAAATTTGCGCTCACAATGTTAGTAGTATGATGGTGGGAATGGGCTTATAGATGCCATTTGGAGATTGATGGATAGGATGATGGGCTTATAGATGCCATCTGGACGTCGATCGCGTAAGAGATTCCTTAGCGAGAACTTGCATACCTGAAAAGAAAATGATTACCTGGCCTGTTACAGGAGCTGGTCTTCAAACTCTTTGTATAGATGTGTCCTGACTGGTTACAGGAATTGAATCTGGAGCTTCAGAAGGTGATGAATGAACCAGGGATGGTTACTACCTCAACGGGACGGTGAGAGAACCTTGTACGATTACTACCTCAACAGGAACGCTGAGAGAATCTTGGGCGACTTCAACCTCAACAGTAACGCTGAGAGAATCTTGGGCGACTTCAACCTCAACAGTAACGCTGAGAGAATCTTGGGCGACTTCAACCTCAACAGTAACGCTGAGAGAATCTTGGTCGACTTCAACCTCAACAGTAACGCTGAGAGAATCTTGGGCGACTTCAACCTCAACAGTAACGCTGAGAGAATCTTGGGCGACTTCAACCTCAACAGTAACGCTGAGAGAATCTTGGGCGACTTCAACCTCAAAAGTAACGCTGAGAGAATCTTGGATGTCTTCAACTGGATAAGAAACAGGGAGATCTTAGGGGCGATCTGACTGAACCAGAGAAGGTCTTTGACTGGATAAGAAACAGGAAAATCTTAGGGTCGATTTAACTGAACCGGTCAAGGTCTTGAAATCTTCAACTGGATAAGAATCAGGGAGATCTTAGGGTCGATCTGACTGAACCAGAGAAGGCCTTTGACTGGATAAGAAACAGGAAAATCTTAGGGTCGATTTAACTGAACCGGTCAAGGTCTTGAAATCTTCAACTGGATAAGAATCAGGGAGATCTTAGGGTCGATCTGACTGAACCAGAGAAGGCCTTTGACTGGATAAGAAACAGGAAAATCTTAGGGTCGATTTAACTTAACCGGTCAAGGTCTTGAAATCTTCAACTGGATAAGAATCAGGGAGATCTTAGGGTCGATCTTACTGAACCAGAGAAGGCCTTTGACTGGATAAGAATCAGGAAAATCTTAGGGTCGATTTAACTGAACCAGACAAGGTCTTGAAATGTAGCTGAGAACTCGACTGGATCTTTCCTGAAAGGTAAAGGTTAGTCATATGCAATGCGTGATATGGATCAAGCAATGATGTTCTTAACATAAATGAGATTTGTAAGATATGATGCGTATATGCATGCTATAATGTATGGAAATGCGATGTTTATGAATGTGTCTTTTTGTCTAGGAAAATAAATCCTTGACGGGTGCCGGGAAGTTAACTCCTGGGCTGATGTTGAAGAATAGATCTTTGCTTCCGCTGGGGATGATAGTTGCAAGAGTATTGGTAGGAGAAGATAACTCCGTTGGGGAATAAACTTGGCGAATGGATTACTCTGCGGGGCGAAAAGTATTCTAGTGATCTTGCTGGGGACCAATACTCTGTGGGGAGAGAGGTACTTTGCTGAAATGTTGATGGTAACTTCGCTGGGGATACCATTGTTGTGTTGGAAGTGCTAATAGACTTCGCTGGGGATAAGAAGACTTTGTCGAGGATGATCTTCTCCGTGGCTTTTGGCTGAGGATAACCCAGTTATATCCTGGTAGGGAAATAACCTTTGAATAAAGCCAGGGGACGCGTTCGTGCTCTGCGGATGACAAGCTTCCAGAATCTACTGGGGATAAGCTTACTGCTTGGGGAGATAGATTCCAACTTTCCTGGGGAAATCTTGATTGGACTCTCCTGGGGAAGTTTTGAACTGTATCGGGGAAATGACTCCATTGAATGTTTGATATACCGCCGGGGAACAATCTTTAGACTAAGACTGCCGGGGATGCTTGTTAAGAACGCATGTATATTGCTGGGGAATGTTGAGATCTGCTGGAGGATACCCAACTCCCCTAAGGCTGATATCATAGCTTTGCTTGGGGAGAGTGTACTGACTTGCTGGCTCACTCTCTGGGGAATTGAGATGTACTGGTTATGTTCTTCAGCTGAACCTACCTTGGTACCTTGGTGGACAGAACAATTGGATTGCTTAGACAACTTTTTTTTGCCCCTGTTTCTACTGTTACCTGTAATTAATCCTTTGTTTCGTATGCAAATATTCATGAGTGAGCAAATTATTGTCAATGCATATATCAGAAATTGAACCTTGGACGTTCTTCGCAAAACAAAACAGAAAAGGAAAAACAATTGGCACTGAAAAGTGATTTTTGTATTGATTTTTGAATTTGCCTGTAAATAGGCGTTTTATGTACAAGAGGCTGACGTCCTAGTAAGAGAACGCCGCCGAACAAAAGAGTTTATACAAATTTATACAAAGGAAAATAAAACAGCTGTGTGAAATGAATGATCCCACTGGGTTTCAACTCTGCTATCGCCTTTATATCTTCGAGCGTCTCATCACTTGATGACCTAGTCGAGGATGAAGCTGATTGATTAATGTCGTCTGAACTTGATGCAGATATTGGATTCTGGATGCAAGGTGATCCAATGAGACATAGTATTACGCTTTATCCCTAACTTTTGCCTAGACCGCCCTTTCGGGTTTTCAGTCCACCGGGATACCCATTTTTGCCCAAGCCGCCTTTTCAGGTTTTCGACTTGCCGGATGTACAGATTCTTTTCATTTCATCCCTTCATTTTGCCCGAACCCTTTTGGTTCGCCGAGAAGCCCTAATTTTTGCCTAGGTATGTCAACCTAGCGGGTCTTTTTTTTCATGCGTAGTATCTTTTTACTATGTCTGCATTGGCGGGGTGAGGAAGGTCGTCACCATCCATGTTGGTTAGAATCATGGCTCCTCCCGAGAACACATGCTTAACCAAAAATGGCCCTTCATATGTAGGGGTCCATTTGCCCCTTGGATCACTCTGAGGAAGGATGATGCGCTTGATTACCAGATCCCCAACTTGATATTCTTGTGGTCTGACCTTTTTGTTAAATGCCCTAATCATCTGTTTTTGGTACGTCTGACCATGACAAATAGCAGCAAGTCTCTTTTCGTCAATTAAGTTTAGCTGATCAAGTCGTGTCTGGATCCAATCGTCTTCGCTCAGATCTGCATCCTTCATTATCCGGAGAGAGGGTATCTGCACTTCGATCGGTAAGACTGCCTCCATACCATAGACCAAGGAGAAAGGAGTTGCCCCGGTTGATGTCCTGGCTGAGGTACGGTACCCATGTAGAGCAAACGGTAACATCTCGTGCCAGTCTTTATAAGTCACTGTCATTTTCTGCACAATTTTCTTAATGTTCTTATTCGCCGCATCTACAGCCCCATTCATCTTTGGTCTGTAAGGACAAGAGTTGTGGTGCTGTATCTTAAACTGCTCGCAGAGCTCAGTGATCATCTTGTTGTTAAGATTGGTACCGTTGTCTATAATGATCCTTTCTGGGACGCCGTATCGACAGATCAGGTTACGCCGAATGAACCGTGCCACAACAGTCTTGGTTACCGTAGCGTAGGAAGCTGCTTCAACCCACTTCGTGAAGTAATCAATCGCCACTAGGATGAAGCGATGCCCATTAGATGCCGTAGGTTTAATCTCACCGATCATATCTATGCCCCACATTGCAAACGGCCAAGGCGCAGTCAGAACATTTAGAGGAACTGGAGGAACATGCACCTTGTCTGCATAAATCTGGCATTTGTGGCATGTTCGAGAGTGTTGGTAACAGTCAGCTTCCATTGTGGACCAGAAATACCCTGCCCGAAGGATTTTCTTCGCCATAGTGTGTCCACTGGAATGTGTTCCGAATGTCCCTTCGTGTAGCTCTTCCATGATCCTTTCTGCTTCAGTTTTATCCACACAACGCAGTAAGGTCGAATCATGGTTTCGCTTGTACAGGATGCCGTTGCTAAGAAAGAACTTCGCTGCGAACCTTCTCAGAAACTTCTTATCATTGACAGATGCACCTTCAAGGTATTCCTGAGCTTCCAAGTATCTCTCCACCTCATGCTACCAAGGCTTCTCAGTCACCAATTCAGTTTCAAGATCACAACAGTATGCCGGTTCATCCAGTTTCCAGATAGTGACCTGGGGAGCCTCATTGTCCCATTTGACCTTGAATATAGAAGACATCGTAGCTAACGCGTCCGCCAACTGATTCTCCTCTCTCGGTAAGTGTTCAAAGGTTATCTCTGTGAAGTGGGGGATCAATGTCAACACACACTCTCTGTAAGGAATAAGGTTCGGATGTTTCGTATCCCACTCTCCTTTGATCTGATTGATCACGAGAGTGGAATCTCCGAAGACACTCAGAAACTTGATCCTTAGGTCGATCGCAGCTTGGAGACCCATGATGCATGCCTCATACTCCGCCATGTTGTTGGTGCAGTTGAAACATAGCCGGGCAGTGAGTGGAGTATGAGTGCCTTGAGGGGATATGATCACAGCGCCGATACCGTTACCCAAAGCGTTGGAGGCTCCGTCAAAGTGCATAGACCATCGGGATCCTTCCTCAGGTCCTTCATCCGGTCCAGGTACTTCACAATCAGTCACAATCATGATGCTCTCGTCTGGAAACTCGAAGTTCATTGACTGATAGTCGTCTACTGCCTGATGTGCCAAGTGATCTGCCAATACACTTCCTTTGATGGCTTTCTGAGTCGTGTACTGGATGTCGTATTCTGTCAAGATCATTTTCCATCTTGCAATTCTCCCAGACAGAGCGGGCTTTCCAAATATGTATGTGATCGGTGGATCTGGAACTGACTGTTTAACGCTGGTTCGCGAAATGTCGCGGAAGCAAGAGTCGCCACCGTCTTTTATTTTCTCCAAATGGAAAGGACAAAAGCACAGGAAAATTCCTTATAGAGATTGCTCTCGGTTCGGGAGGTAGATTTATAGAAAGGGAAGGTGTTAGCACCCTTTCTATCCATGGTTATCCATGGGCTCTTAGATACTTGCTCATTGTGTTTTCAAAATGGTTGTTTGCTTTTCAACTGTGGGTTTTAAAAAAAAGTTTCTTTGAAGATTTCAGTTCGACTCTTGTTTCAGTCCTCAAGAGTGTTTGAAAAGTTGCTTTCGAAAGCTTTTTGAAAAATGTCGGTGTGAAAAGAAGTTTTTGATTTGTTTTGAATTAGAGCAAGTATCTAGAGTTCTCTACCTACCCTAAGGAATTCGTCTGTGTAAATGTCCTTTAAGATAGTGCCATCCCACCATTGAGAGGTAGGTAGCACCACCGTTGGAGGTGTTCGGGTCAATTCGAGGGTTCAGGACATGGTGATCACCGGAGAAATAAGAAGATACCTTAGAAGCTACCCTCATGCCATGTTCATGGACATGAGGACTTACTAAAACGTCCTCTACTCGACGATCACCTTTCGAGGGGCAAGGCAACAGTGAGACGTACCCTAGGGGGTGGTGTGTGATTTGTGTGTCGTTTTCATTTATGTTTATCTTGTTCATGGATTGGTGATCTACGCGTTGCTTTTATTTTGGCATTCATTCTTTCATGCAAATTAATTAACAGTTAAAAGATGCGAGAATTAAAAGTCCTACGCTATTACAAAGGCGCGGGTCTACATCGCCAAATTAGTCCAAGACCCGATTTGAAATAAAATAAAGCGGAAAGATATATCTAATTAGTCTATTACATAGCTTTGGGAGAATTACATGAAAAAAGGAAATAAATAAATGCGCGAAACGAACTGATAATCGGAAGCGAGGGCGTTGGACCCTTTTTAAAGAAACTAAATTACAATTAATAAATTAATTAAGTTAAAATAAAAAGAAAATATTTTTTTTGGAGTTTTTTGTATTTATGGATTTTTAGTGAGAATTAATGGAATTAAAACCTAATTCTAAACTATTTTTAATTTATAAAAAAAATGTTTTTAGTTTGACCTAATTTTAATTAATTATTTACATGGCAATTTTTATTTACAAAATAATAATTAATTATTAATAATGGTAAAAGAAAAGAAAAAAAGATAAAAGTGATTAAAACCCTAATTCTACATTTTTAGTTTATTAGAAAAAGATATTAAAATTGAACCTAGAATTAAATACTAAATTAATTATTAAATTTATTTACAAAATAACGTTAAATAAAAATATATTTTTATTTTTTGTCTTTTCTGATTTTTATTATTATTTTTATGTTAAAGAAAACAGATCAATTTAAAGAATTAAATTAAAATTAAACAAAACAAATAAAATAGAAAAAGATAAAAAGAATGAAAGAAAGCAAACCAATGGGGGTGTTGACCCCAATTTGGAGGTCATGTTGTAGCAATCAGGCCCAATGAATTAAGGCCTTTAGTTGACTTTTCAGTGTGTGTGTGGCATGGTCAATGGAGGTGCATGATAGACCTCTCATCCTGGCCTTCAGATGCATCTTCCAGGACACTTGGCAAGCTTTGGTATTGGATATATGGTGAACCCTTGGGCACACACTGCATGAGATTAGGTTAGAACAAAATTCATGGAAAAATATGGGGGACCTGGGAATCGAACCCAGGTCCTAACACTTACCATGCTAACGCCTTGCCAGCTGCGCTGTTGTGTTGCTTTGTTAATATAGTGGGACGTGAATAATAAAAGAGAGAAAATACAAGTTAGTGGAACAACTAAAAAAAAGCGCCAATTATTTGAATCATCCAATTGCAGTCCAACACGCATCATCTTCTCCACTCGTTCTGCATTTTCCTGAAAAAATAAAACTAGATTGTGGGGGTTTTAAACCCCCACTACATGACACATGAAAAAATAGCGAATAGAACCCTGTCGTTCATAAATTGATCGCGAGGTATGGAATCGATTAGTCATGAGCTTCTGGTTTCAATGGCGTGGGTCTCATGTCTCAATTTTTCCAGAATAAGGAAGCCCCAAATCAAGGTTCCTGAAACCCTAGGCATCGTTCATGGCAACTCTCCATATATGCAAGCATTCTTCAATTAAATTATACTATTAGCTTCAGAATCAACACATTAGCATAAAACAATAATGAAAATGCATTGATATGGCGTGTAGATGCGAATACGATTAAGGAAAAAATTATGTACAGGGTGACTGTATTCTACCGTTTCTTGAGGTGCAGAGGTCTGATTTCGATTGGAGAAGATTCCTGGATGTATCAGGAGTGCAATGGAATTGTTGTTTTGCTGTGAAACACGCTGAAACTAGGAAAGCAGTTTTGAAATTTTCTTGAAAAAGTGCAAAGTTTGTCTATGGTTTTAGGCGCAGCTTGAAGGTTCTTTGCACTAGGGTTAGGTTCTGACTTATGTATGGGACGAATTAGGGTAAAGATTTGAGTCAAAAAGCCTTGTAATCATGAATCCAATATTTGATTTTAATGGCATATTTTTTCAATCTTTTCCATGTGTTTTTGGTACTAATCATGGCCAAATCTTTCCTTCTTTGGGTGTGCACGAATCTTGAGTAATCAATGAGGGCCAATGCTGCATAAAAAGATTCAAATGCATTTGTTTAGTATTTTTTTCATATTTTATTTAATTAAATGAATTAATGGTGATTAAAAATTCAAATAAATAATAAAAATGATGAAATAAATCCCCTTTGGGCCAAATGGTCGTGCATAGCCTTTGGATGATGAATTTTGGAAGAAAATGTGGCCCATTAGCAATTTTGAGGCATTTGAAGTAAAGTTGACTTTTCAAAATTCCCAAAAATTTCCCAACTTCCACAAGGCATATCTTGCTCAATTTGTAAGCTTTGATCATGTTCTTGGACATTTTGGAAAGGTCTTGAAGTCCTCTAACCAATGCCTTTGGTCCCATGTCATTTTGATTTACCAATCTCAAGTTATGGTCTTTGACTTAAAGTCCCTTTTTGTTGACTTTTGAAAATGACCTATAATGTTGAAATTGATAACTTTTTGTGAGAGCATTTCTTGGACTTGAAGTGTGAAGAGGAGTTGTAGGAAATGTCTTTCTCTTAAAAATGAGCTTTGGATGGAATTTTTCTGATAAACCATGTGGAAGTTATGCCTTGGTCAAGTTACAGTTGACTTTTTCAACTGTCCAAATATGGAAACTTTTGCATCTTGAGACTTTTTGAGCCATACCTTGAAAATCATGATCAGGAATTGATCAAATGATGTTTGTGGCTTCAAAATAAGATGTTGACCAAAAATTTGAACTTTTGACTGTCAAATGACCATTTTGCCCCTGCAGTTGACTGCTGAGCAATTAGGGTTTTTGACTGTGCAATTTTATGCTGTAAGTCTTGAAACTTGGCATGTGGATGCTTGACCATGTTTGTAGGCATGTGGGACTTGATTGGACCCTTGGAAACTTCAATTTCTTTGCCAGACCCAAAACCCTAGTTTTTTGACTGTTAGGAGGCCCTTGAATTGTGCAACCCTTGGGAGTTTTTGAGGCATGTTCTTTGCAAATCTTGAAGAATATGGGAGGGCAAATTTTGGAGTACAACAGTTGCCCCTGTTCAACTTTCTTAGACCTGAGGATGCAGATTGGCTGACGTGCCTTTCGAAATCCGAAGGTGGAAGATGATTGGACACTAGAGTGCCCAGAAATTTGCGCTCACATAGTAGTGTGATGGTGGGAATGGGCTTATGGATGCCATTTGGAGATTGATGGATAGGATGATGGGCTTATAGGTGCCATGCTAAGAGGTGACGGGTAGGTGGATGGGCTTATAGATGCCATCTGGGTGTCAATCGCGTAAGAGATTCCTTAGCGAGAATTTGCGTACCTGAAAAAGAAAATGAGTACCTGGCCTGTTACAGGAGTTGGTCTTCAAACTCTTTGTATAGATGTGTCCTGACTGGTTACAGGAATTGAATCTGGAGCTTTAAAAAGGTGATGAATGAACCAGGGATGGTTACTACCTCAACAGGAACGCTGAGAGAACATGGAGCGATTACTACCTCAATCAGTAACGATGAGAGAATATGGGGTGATTACTACCTCAACAGTAACGCTGAGAGAATCATAGGCGACTTCAACCTCAACAATAACGCTGAGAGAATCATAGGCGACTTCAACCTCAACAGTAACGCTGAGAGAATCTTGGACATCTTCTACTGGATAAGAAACAGGGAGATCTTAGGGTCGATCTCACTGAACCAGAGAAGGCCTTTGACTGGATAAGAATCAGGAAAATCTTAGGGTCGATTTAACTGAACCGGTCTAGGTCTTGAAATATCTTCAACTGGATAAGAATCAGGGAGATCTTAGGGTCGATCTGACTGAACTAGAGAAGGCCTTTGACTGGATAAGAATCAGGAAAATCTTAGGGTCGATTTAACTGAACCGGACAAGGTCTTGGAATCTTCAACTGGATAAGAATCAGGGAGATCTTAGGGTCGATCTGACTGAACCAGAGAAGGCCTTTGACTGGATAAGAATCGGGAAAATCTTAGGTTCGATTTAACTGAACCGGACAAGGTCTTGAAATATCTTCAACTGGATAAGAATCAGGGAGATCTTAGGGTCGATCTGACTGAACCAGAGAAGGCCTTTGACTGGATAAGAATCAGGAAAATCTTAGGGTCGATTTAACTGAACCAGACTAAAGTCTTGAAATATAGCTGAGAACTTAACTGGATCTTTCCTGAAAGGTAAAGGTCAGTCATATGCAATGCATGATATGGATCAAGCAATGATGTTCTCAATGTAAACGAGATTGTATGTTTATGATGCTTATATGCATGCTATAATGTATGGAAATGCGATGTTTATGAACGTATGTTTTCGTCTTGGGAAAATAAATCCTTGACGGGTGCCGGGAAGTCACTCCTGGGCTGATGTTGGAGAACAATGCTTTGCTTCCGCTGGGGATGATAGTTGCAAGAATACCGGTAGGAGAAGATGACTCCGTTGGGGAATAAACTTGGTGAATGGATTACTCTGCGGGGAGAAAGGTACTCTAACGATCTTGCTGGAGAGCAATACTCTGTGGGGAGAGAGGTACTTTGCTGGAATGTTGATGGTAACTTTGCTGGGGATACCATTGTTATGTTGGAAGTGTTAATAGACTTCGCTGGGGATAAGAAGACTTCGTCGAGAACGATCTTTCCGTGGCTTTTGGCTGAGGATAACCCAGTTATATCCTGGTAGGGAAATAACTCTTTGAATAAAGCCAGGGGACGCGTTCGTGCTCTGCGAGGATAAGCTTCCAGAATCTACTGGGGATAAGCTTACTGCTTGGGGAGATGGATTCCAACTTTCCTGGGGAAACTGGATTGGACTCTCCTGGGGGAGTTTTGAACTGTATCGGGGAAGTATCTCCTTTGAGTGTTTGATATACCACCGGGGAACAATCTTTAGGTTAAGATTGCCGGGGATGCTTGTTAGGAATATCTGTATATCGTGTTGGGGAATGTTGAGATCCGCGGGGGATACCCAACTTCCTTAAGGCTTGATAATAGCTTTGCTTGGGGAGAGTGTACTGATCTGCTGACTCACTCTCTGGGGAATTAAGATATCTGGTGATGTTCTTCAGCCAAACCTACCTTGGTACCTTGGAGGACAGAACAATTAGATTGCTTAGACAACTCTTTATTACCCCTGTTTCTAATGTTACCTGTAATTAATCCTTTGTTTCGTATGCAAATATTCATGAGTTAGCAAATTATTGTCAATGCATATATCACAAATTGAACCTTGGACGTTCTTCGCAAAACAAAACAGAAAAAGGAAAAACAAAAGGCAATTTGTAACTGAAAAGTGATTTTTGTATTGATTTTTTTTTTTGAATTTTCCTGTAAAATAGGCGTTTATGTACAAGAGGCTGACGTCCTAGTAAGAGAACGCCGCCGAACAAAAGAGTTTATACAAATTTGTACAAGAGAAAATAAAACAGCCGCGTGAAATGAATAATCCACTGGGTTTCAACTCTGCTATTGCCTTTATGTCTTCGAGCGTCTCATCACTTGATGACCTTAGTTGAAGATGAAGCTGACTGATCGATGCCGTCTGAACTTGCTATAGATACCAGATTCTGGATGCAAAGTGATCCAATGAGACATAGTATTACGCTTTTATCCCTAACTTTTGCCTGGACCGCCCTTTCGGGTTTTCAGTCCACCGGGATACCCATTTTTGCCCAAGCCGCCTTTTCAGGTTTTCGACTTGCCGGGTGTACAGATTTTTTTCATTTCATCCCTTCATTTCGCCCGAACCCTTTTGGTTCGCCGGGAAGCCCTAATTTTTGCCTAGGCATGTCAGCCTAGCGGGTCTTTATTATGCGTAGTATCTTTTTACTATGTCTGCATTGGCGGGGTGAGGAAGGTCGTCACCATCCATGTTGGTTAGAATCATGGCTCCTCCTGAGAACACATGTTTAACCACAAATGGCCCTTCGTACGTAGGGGTCCATTTGCCCCTTGGATCACTCTGAGGAAGGATGATACGTTTGATTACCAGATCCCCAACTTGATATTCTTGTGGTCTGACCTTTTTGTTAAATGCCCTGATCATCCGTTTTTGGTACGTCTGACCATGACAAATAGCAGCAAGTCTCTTTTCATCAATAAGGTTTAGCTGGTCGAGTCGTGTCTGGATCTAATCATCTTCGTTCAGATCTGCATCCTTCATTATCCGGAGAGAGGGTATTTGCACTTCGATCGGTAAGACTGCCTCCATACCGTAGACCAAGGAGAAAGGAGTTGCCCCGGTTGACGTTCTGGCTGAGGTACGGTACCCATGTAGAGCAAACTGTAACATCTCGTGCCAGTCTTTATAAGTCACCGTCATCTTCTGCACGATTTTCTTAATGTTCTTATTTGCTGCTTCTACAGCCCCATTCATCTTCGGTCTGTAAGGAGAAGAGTTGTGGTGCTGTATCTTAAACTGCTCGCAAAGCTCAGTGATCATCTTGTTATTAAGATTGGTACCGTTGTCTATAATGATCCTCTCAGGGACGCCGTATCGACAGATCAAGTTGTGCCGAATGAATCGGGCCACAACAGTCTTGGTTACCGTAGCGTAGGAAGCTGCTTCAACCCACTTCGTGAAGTAATCAATCGCTACCAGGATGAAGCGATGCCCATTGGATGCTGTAGGTTTAATCTCGCCGATCATATATATGCCCCACATCGCAAACGGCCAAGGCGTAGTCAGAACATTCAAAGGAACTGGAGGAACATGCACCTTGTCTGCATATATTTGGCATTTATGGCATGTCCGAGAGTGTTGATAGCAGTCAGCTTCCATGGTGGACCAGAAATACCCTGCCCGAAGGATCTTCTTTGCCATAGTGTGTCCACTGGAATGTGTCCCGAAGGTCCCTTCATGTAGTTCTTCCATGATCCTTTCTGCTTCAATCTTATCCACACAACACAGTAAGGTCGAATCATGGTTTCGTTTGTACAGGAAGCCGTTGCTAAGGAAGAACTTCACTGCGAACCTTCTCAGAAACTTCTTATCGTTGACAGATGCGCCTTCAGGGTATTCCTGAGCTTCCAAATATCTCTTCACCTCATGGTACCAAGGCTTCTCAGTCACCAACTCAGTTTCAAGATCACAACAGTATGCCGGTTCGTCCAGTTTCCAGATGATGATCCGGGGAGCCTCATTGTCCCATTTGACTTTGAACATGGAAGACATCGTAGCTAACGCGTCCGCTAACTGATTCTCCTCTCTTGGGAAATGTTCAAAGGTTATCTTTGTGAAGTGGGGGATCAAAGTCAACACACATTCTCTGTAAGGAATAAGATTCAGATGTTTCGTATCCCACTCTCCTTTGATCTAGTTGATCACGAGAGCGGAATCTTCGAAGACACTCAGAAACTTGATCCTTAGGTCGATCGCAGCTTGAAGACCCATGATGCATGCCTCATACTCCGCCATGTTATTGGTGCAGTTGAAACATAGCCGGGCAGTGAGTGGAGTATGAGTGCCTTGAGGAGATATGATCACAGCGCCGATGCCGTTACCCAAAGCATTGGAGGCTCCATCAAAGTGCATAGACCATCAGGATCCTTCCTCAGGTCCTTCATCCGGTCCAGGTACCTCACAATCAGTCACTATCATGATGCTTTCGTCCGGAAACTCGAAGTTCATTGACTGATAGTCGTCTACTGCCTGATGTGCCAAGTGGTCTGCCAATACACTTCCCTTGATGGCTTTCTGGGTCGTGTACTGGATGTCGTATTCTGTCAAGATCATTTGCCATCTTGCTATTCTCCCAGACAGAGCAGGCTTTTCAAATATGTACTTTATAGGATCCATCTTCGAGATCAACAAGGTAGTGTGAGTTAGCATATACTGTCTCAACCGGCGAGCAGCCCATACCAAAGCGCAGCAAGTTTTCTCAAGAAGTGAGTATCGGGTCTCACAGTCGGTAAACTTTTTGCTAAGGTAATAAATGGCATGCTCTTTTCGGCCAGACTCGTCATGCTGCCCCATCACACACCCCATTGAGTTGTCAAGTACTGTCAGGTATAATATCAGAGGTCTCCCTTCAACCGGTGGCATAAGAATGGGTGGTTCTTGGAGACACTCCTTGATTCTGTCAAAAGCAGCCTGACATTCATCATTCCAACGTACTACCTGATCTTTCTTCAGCAGCTTGAAGATTGGTTCACAGGTAGCGGTTAGGTGCGAGATGAATCGAGCAATGTAATTCAGGCGTCCTAAAAAGCCTCTGACCTCTTTCTCTGTCTTAGGAACTGGCATCTCTTGAATAGCTTTAACCTTGGCAGGGTCCACTTGAATACCCTTGTCACTTACAACGAAGCCTAGCAACTTTCCAGATCTTACCCCGAAGGTGCACTTGTTCGGGTTCAACCTCAGCTTGCACAACTTCAGACGGTCAAACAATTTCTGCAGATGATTTAGGTGTTCTTCCTCAGTCTGGGACCTTGCGATCATGTCATCAACATACACTTCTATCTCATGATGGATCATGTCATGAAATAAAGCAACCATGGCACGTTGGTAGGTTGCCCCAGCATTTTTCAGTCCAAAAGGCATGACCTTGTAGCAGAAGGTGCCCCACTGAGTAACAAATGTAGTCTTTTCCATGTCTTCAGGAGCCATCTTAATCTGATTATAACCTAAAAAACCATCCATGAAAGAAAACACTTTGTGCTGAGCCGTATTGTCAACAAGGACATCAATGTGAGGTAGGGGGAAGTCATCCTTGGGGCTGGCCCTGTTCAGATCCCTGTAATCGACACACATTCTGACCTTACCATCCTTCTTTGGTACTGGCACCACATTAGCAACCCACTAAGGGTAAGAAGTCACTGCAAGAAACCCGGCATCAAACTGTTTCATAACCTCGGCTTTGATCTTCTCAAACATCTCTGGACGCATACGGCGGACCTTTTGCTTAACCGGGGGGAAGTCTTCCTTGGTGGGCAAATGATGGACCACAATGTCAGTATCCAAACCGGGCATGTCTTCATAGGACCAGGCAAAGATCTCCACATAATCATGTAGCATTTGAGTCAACCGTTGCTTCACGCTGAGCTCTAGGTTGGCACCAATTTTAACTTCCTTCCTGTCCGTCTCAGTACCCAGATTTATTGTTTCCACTGGCTCTTCGTGTGGTTGAATTGCCCTCTCTTCCTGGAGTAACAGTCTTGCAAGCTCGCCAGGCACTTCGCAATCATCTTCACCTTTGTCTTCGGCTAAGTTGATCGGATTTTCGAAGTCATAACTTGCAGTAGCAGAGTCGTTACCAGTGAGATCCAGAGTGGATTGAAACCTGTATGAGTGAGTGTGTGTAAATACAGTTGTTTTGCAATATATAAAGAAAGGAAAGAAAGAAAAAGAGCATAAGATTCGAAATGCGAGAAAACGTCCAAGGTCTTTATTCATGATATATGAAATGACAATTTATATGCCCTCACAAATGAAGCCAACGGCGCCTCGGGTAAGACACCGGGCCATAGAGTTTCAAATCATTGTTTATTACAAATAACAAAACAAGGGAGTTTATTACTGCGTAACAAAAGTAACAGGAGTATGATCCTTAGCAGTCCAATTGGTCAATCCACCATCAGTCGTCGGGTAGATCCAGCTTTCAAACTCTGACTCTTCCACTTCATCTTCGTCCCCAACAGCATTCACTCCTGGGTTGGTAATGAGTACAAGAGGTCTTCTGGTCTTTGCCTTGCGCACAGCCCTCTGAGCCTCTGCAGTAAAACCCAGT
Source organism: Vicia faba (assembly GCA_948472305.1). Classification (NCBI taxonomy): domain Eukaryota; kingdom Viridiplantae; phylum Streptophyta; class Magnoliopsida; order Fabales; family Fabaceae; genus Vicia; species Vicia faba. The sequence goes on along the minus strand of OX451736.1, from coordinate 1,265,493,758 downwards.
CCAAACTTGTCAGTTTTAGGTGTAAAATCAGGGAGCCTGCCCCAGTTAGCACATTCACCTTTCTTGATCACAGCCCGGGCATCCTTCAAGGAAGCCATCTTTAAAGGAACATCCTCTTCGACCACTGTTTCCGCTGCTGCCAATGTTGGAGGTACCTCTTCGAAATGCTGAAAGGGGGTTTCAATAAACTCCTCGTCCATCTCAATATACCTGAAGGAATTCAAATGGCTCACCATATACTCCTCCTCTCCCTGCACAGTGACAATCTTCCCTCTGACGGGGTACTTGAGCTTCTGGTGCAGGGTAGAGGTCACTGCCCCAGCTTTGTGGATCCAAGGCCGACCCAGTAGACAAGAATATGATGGACGGATATCCATCACATAGAAAGTAGAGTCGAATACTTGAGAACCCACCCGGATAGGAATGTCTACCTCTCCATGAACCATCCTCTTAGAACCGTCAAAGGCTCTGACGATGATATTGCTAGGTTTCAGCTCCAGGCCTTCACAATCCAAACGGTCTAAGGCCTTCTTGGGTAGCACATTCAGGGAAGAACCAGTGTCCACCAACACGTGCGTAAGAGTAGTGCCCCTGCATTCAATAGAGACATGCAGGGCGTCATTGTGGTCCTTTCCCTTAGCAGTAAGGTCAGCATCTGAGAAACCCAAACCATTGTCCGCTGTCAGATTTGCTACGCAATCAGTAAATTGGACTGCAGATGTCTCCTGTGGCACATGGGCCGTCTTGAGAAATGAAATCAAGGCCTTAGCATGGGCCTCTGAGCACAGTAGCAAGGAGAGCATAGAGATCTTGGAGGGGGTATGCCCCAGTTGTTCAACGACATTAAAGTCGCTCTTCTTGATTATCTTCAGAATTTCCTCCATCTCTTGTTGGGAGGCCTCAACATTCACAGATTTTGGCGCCTCCATCCGGGCAGGCTCATCTTCAATCCCTTTGCCCCAAGCATTAGATGACTCGGCAGCAGGGGAAACAACTTGATCAGAACTGGGAATAGGTACACTTGCAGGTGTTATAGTGAGGGGTCTTCGAATAGCGGGTGGCGCAATGTCAGGCGAGAAGAGCCTGCCACTGCGGGTAACTTTTGCTGGACCAATGATATTGCTGATGCTGGCGCCAGTGTTGAACTCTTGCTTGATTCCATGTACATACACGTCTGCCCCATAGTGCCAGGGGACAGCCTTATCAGATTCGTAGGGGAGAGGCCCCAGAACAGTAATAACAACGGGTGCGACAGTCATGATTTTAACCGGCTTCCTTGGGAGAGCCTTGATCGGATTATTAAAGATTGTAACAACAGAAACTTCTTCCACCGGAACAAACTGAACAACAGTCTTCTTGAACAAAATCTCTTTGCTGTCCATCAGGCTTTGGATGCCCAACTTCAGCAAAGGACAACCAGAAAGGGAAACAGCACAGAAAAGGCAACCTTCACTACAACCCAGAAATAAACTGGCCAGCAGTAGGTTCCTCTTAACAGTCATCAAGGGAGTAGCTACATCATTCACAGAAACGGCGTATACATCTTCGTCAACGGCATTCACTCCATGCTGGGGCATATGAGCAGTCACCACATTTGGCCTCTCAGGCGCTTCAAATTGTATCTCTTTTGCGTCAATAAGGTCTTGCACCTTATTCCTTAAGGCCCAACAGTCATCAGTGGAATGCCCCGAGCTATCAGAGTGATAAGCACAGCGGGCATTTGGGTTATACTTGGGAGAGGCAGTGTTTACAACCTTCGGGGCCTCTCTAACAGTCACTAGGTTGGTGGACAGCAACTGCGGTAAGATTTGCGACAGGGTCATACTCAAATGGGTAAACTCTCTCCTGGGTCTTTCAGCCCTTTGAGGATTGGTTTGCCGAGGAGCGGCAACAGGTTTAGCAATCATCACCATGTTGACAGATTGGCGGCGCTCAGGTTTCTCTTGTCTTCTAGACCCATATACAACACTGGCCTCTTTTTTAAAGGGTTTCTTCTCAGAGCTTGCAGATGCACCCTTCTGAATTTTACCAGACTTCATTCCAGCCTCTATTCTCTCTCCAGCCAGAATAAGATCAGTAAACCCTGCAGATGAGTTACCGATAAGATGATTGAAAAATGGCCCAGATAGGGTCCCCAAGAACATGTCTACCAACTCCCGGTCAGTTAACGGAGGCTGCACCCTGCCATCCAAATCTCTCCACTTCTGTGCATACTCTTTAAAACCTTCGCTTGATCCTAGCGACATACCCTGGAGTTGGGTACGTGTAGTAGCAAGGTCGGCATTATATTGATACTGCTTGTAAAAAACAGTAGCCAACTCCTCCCAGTTACGAACCTTGGTCCCATCCAGCTGATAGAACCATTCGAGATGAGTCCCTGAAAGACTCTCCTGGAAGAAGTGGATCCACAAATTCTTATCCACTGTATACGGCTGAATCTTCCGCACATAAGATCTGAGGTGTAGCTTGGGACAAGACGCCCCGTCATACTTGGTGAAGGATGGTGCCTTAAACTTGTGAGGAATAATCACACCAGTAGATAAGCCCAAGTCTCCGAAATCCAGCCCAGGCACTTGTTGGATCTCCATTGCATTCAATATGTCCTCCAACTGCTTATACCGGTCTTCAGCCGGAGGATACTGTTCCTCATTAAAGTCTGTCTCGTTGTCAGAGACTACCGGACTAGGACCTTTTCCCCCTTGGGGACTGCTCTTGCCTATAGAAGAACCAGCCTCTTCATTCTGCAGAGTGTTGCCAAACCTTCGGCCCGAGTTGAAAAGAACAGTTCTCTTCTTCTTCTTCTTCTTCTCCTTCTTCAGGAGCAAAGCCTTCAGCTCTTCTTGGCCTTGAGCCAAACCCATGATCAGTTCCTGAAATTGCGCGTTCTGCGCCTGAAGAGCCTTGATAGACATCTCGGTTGATGATGAGTCAGGATTCATGATGCTGAAATAAACAGCGAAGAACAGTAAGCAACCTGAAAAGAAGAAAACCTGCTATGCACATGATGAATGATATGTGTTTATGCAATGCATTCAAGGGTTCGAAAGTTCAAGTTTGTTGTAGACAAAAAAGGGAACAAACGTTATCATTAAGGAAATAATTGTTCAGTACATCAAAGCCTCATGGGCACATATTACAAAGCAAATCAATCCCAAAAGACACTACGCATCCTCTTTGGAGCTATGTAGGTGTTGAGATTCCTCTCCTCATGCAATAGGCGGGTGAGCTCCAAGACCTTCTTTTCACTAGCGTGTAGACTGGTCTCAAGAGAATTCTGTTCTTCCTTAAGCTGGATCCAGCTCTTCAGCATCTCTTCCCAGGACGTGGGCATGTCAGGATGTTGAATGGTGTAGGACACCTCTCCTTCCAAGACTGGATCTTTGATCACAGGGAGCATATGAGGATATGGCATTACTAACTTCTGGGAGCGGGCTCGTACCCACTTGAGATAAGGTTCCAATGGGATGGAATTCTTGTGCCCCAGTGTCTTGCTGTCTATCTTACTGGGCATCCTCCAAGCTCTGATAAATCTCTGGCGAAGTCCTTGTGCATCGTTGTCGAAGTCAAAAACTATGTCAGGAATTAACATGTCATGAGGGCCGTCCCTCCGAGCATAACCAAACTGTCTCCAAGCCAGGCATGGGTTGTAAGTAATACCTCCTCTGATTCCAAGTAAAGGAACATTAGGGTACTCCCCGCAACGATCAATGATAGTGACATCCTCTCTGGACCGAGGGCACCAATGTATATCTGCATGTGTAAGAGTCATCAACCATTGTGACCATCTCAAACCCTGCTCGTTCTTCAAATCTGATTGTGGAAGGTGCGAAATAAACCACCTTCCCAGGAGAGGAGTGCAGCACATAAGGATACCTCTTTTTCTCATGGTTCGAGTGTAACATGAGTGAAGGATGTCCCCCAGCAACGTAGGTATAGGATTCCTGGACATGAAGATCTGGACAACACTGATATCTATAAGCTGATCTGGGTTAGGGAACAACACCAAACCGTAGACAAGGAGGGCCACAACTTCTTCAAAAGCTTGTAAGTCAAGGGAGTTCCAACATTCATGGGCCTTTTCAAACAGAAACCTGGCTAAGAACCCTTTGATACCACTTCTAACTTCCCAATGTCCCTTGAGGTCAGATGATTGTAGGTGTAAGGCTTTAGCAATCTCTTCAAGCTTGGGTTCCTTTTCCGTACCGTTGTAGGGTAGTTGATCAAGGATAGGGATCTTTAGAAGCCGGGAGAACTCCTCCAATGTAGTTACCAGCTGATAATCTAGGAAAGTGAAACAGTGATGCAGAGGGTCAAAGAATTGGAACAGGACCTTTATCATATCTTCCTCAATGTTGGTGTTGACCAAGCTGACGAGTCTTCCATGCCTTTCACTGAATGAAGAGCTCTCGAGAATGTTGGATATAAGCTCCTTAAGCTGAGGAGGGATCCTTACAAGGCTGATTTGAATTGTCTTTCTGCGAACAGTTTCCATGTCCTACAAAACAAGAACAAAGATGAAAATTCGAACCCCTGAAATGGTTAGCCAATGCATATGATGCTGTATGATGTCATGATGCTATGATTAAACACACCACAGATATTTACAAAGGCAAACATGTAAAGCACACAAGTCACACAAGACAAGCCCTTAGAGTTTAGGCCAGCATGGGGTCTGGGTATTACCCTCTTGAAGTTGGTGGGCTCAACCTGTCCTATTAGAAGTAACCGGGTTCTAAGGGTCCCAATATCACGGGATTGCTTTCATTGTTCATCGTTTCGATTTAGCCACTGAACTGGCGACCGAAATATTCCAGGAAAGCAACCCTCAATTGAGTGTAGTATCGAGTATCAACCAACCTTGGACTGCACCAAAGTCAGTTATCTCGCTACCCTAAAGAGGCCAAGATAGTTCAATTAAGGTTCCTAAGGTCAGTTGATGCTTCACGACACCACGCGGAGGCCCCGTACTCTCCTTGACTGAACTCAAGGGTTACCGGTACACACCAAAGTGCCACATCAACGTAGCAGACTGTTTCAACCATGTCGGTATACCCCGCACAGTTCCCTCACAGTCTTGTTGCTACTTTCTAAGAAGGTATCCCCCAGATATGAGTTAGGATCTATAGAACTCCCAAGATAGTCCCACAATTTAAAGCAGACAAGTCAAAGCAATTGAAAACACAGTGATCTTAGTCCTAAGGTACACCTCACTTTTATAATCATCCCCAGCAGAGTCGCCAGTTCTGTGATCGGTGGATCTGGAACTAACTGTTTAACGCTGGTTCGCGAAATGTCGCGGAAGCAAGAGTCACCACCGTCTTTTATTTTCTCCAAATGGAAAGGACAAAAGCACAGAAAAATTCCTTATAGAGATTGCTCTCGGTTCGGGAGGTAGATTTATAGAAAGGGAAGGTGTTAGCACCCTTTCTATCCATGGTTATCCATGGGCTCTTAGATACTTGCTCATTGTGTTTTCAAAATGGTTGTTTGCTTTTCAACTGTGGGTTTTAAAAAAAAGTTTCTTTGAAGATTTCAGTTCGACTCTTGTATCAGTCCTCAAGAGTGTTTGAAAAGTTGCTTTCGAAAGCTTTTTGAAAAGTGTCGGTGTGAAAAAAAGTTTTTGATTTGTTTTGAATTAGAGCAAGTATCTAGAGTTCTCTACCTACCCTAAGGAATTCGTCTGTGTAAATGTCCTTTAAGATAGTGCCATCCCACCATTGAGAGGTAGGTAGCACCACCGTTGGAGGTGTTCGGGTCAATTCGAGGGTTCGGGACATGGTGATCACCGGAGCAATAGGAATATACCTTAGAAGCTACCCTCATGCCATGTTCATGGACATGAGGACTTACTAAAACGTCCTCTACTCGACGATCACCTTTCGAGGGGCAAGGCAACAGTGAGACGTACCCTAGGGGGTGGTGTGTGATTTGTGTGTCGTTTTCATTTATGTTTATCTTGTTCATGGATTGGTGATCTACGCGTTGCTTTTATTTTGGCATTCATTCTTTCATGCAAATTAATTAACAGTTAAAAGATGCGAGAATTAAAAGTCCTACGCTATTACAAAGGCGCGGGTCTACATCGCCAAATTAGTCCAAGACCCGATTTGAAATAAAATAAAGCGGAAAGATAAATATCTAATTAGTCTATTAGATAGCTTTGGGAGAATTACATGAAAAAAGGAAATAAATAAATGCGCGAAACGAACTGATAATCGGAAGCGAGGACGTTGGACCCTTTTTAAATAAACTAAATTACAATTAATAAATTAATTAAGTTAAAATAAAAAGAAAAGATTTTTTTTTGGATTTTTTTGTATTTATGGATTTTTAGTGAGAATTAATGGAATTAAAACCTAATTCTAAACTATTTTTAATTTATTAAAAAAATGTTTTTAGTTTGACCTAATTTTAATTAATTATTTACATGGCAAATTTTATTTACAAAATAATAATTAATTATTAATAATGGTAAAAGAAAAGAAAAAAAGATAAAAGTGATTAAAACCCTAATTCTACATTTTTAGTTTATTAGAAAAAGATATTAAAATTGAACCTAGAATTAAATACTAAATTAATTATTAAATTTATTTACAAAATAACATTAAATAAAAATATATTTTTATTTTTTGTCTTTTCTGATTTTTATTATTTTTTTTATGTTAAAGAAAACAGATCAATTTAAAGAATTAAATTAAAATTAAACAAAACAAATAAAATAGAAAAAGATAAAAAGAATGAAAGAAAGCAAACCAATGGGGGTGTTGACCCCAATTTGGAGGTCATGTTGTAGCAATCAGGCCCAATGAATTAAGGCCTTTAGTTGACTTTTCAGTGCGTGTGTGGCATGGTCAATGGAGGTGCATGATAGACCTCTCATCCTGGCCTTTAGATGCATCTTCCAGGACACTTGGCAAGCTTTGGTATTGGATATATGGTGAACCCTTGGGCACACACTGCATGAGATTAGGTTAGAACAAAATTCATGGAAAAATATGGGGGACCTGGGAATCGAACCCAGGTCCCAACACTTACCATGCTAACGCCTTGCCAGCTGCGCTGTTGTGTTGCTTTGTTAATATAGTGGGACGTGAATAATAAAAGAGAGAAAATACAAGTTAGTGGAACAACTAAAAAAAAGCGCCAATTATTTGAATCAGCCAATTGCAGTCTAACACGCATCATCTTCTCCACTCGTTCTGCATTTGCCTGAAAAAATAAAACAAGATTGCGGGGGTTTTAAACCCCCACTACATGACACATGAAAAAATAGCGAATAGAACCCTGTCGTTCATAAATTGATCACGAGGTATGGAATCGATTAGTCATGAGCTTCTGGTTTCAATGGCGTGGGTCTCTGTTTACCTTGGGTTTTGGTAAACAACCGCTGATCCTCCAAATGGTTACTTATTTGGTTACTCGCAGGATCGATCAGATTGATCCTATGGACATAGGTTGATTTTGAAGTTTGATTAAGTTGGATAAGGCTTTAAATAAAAGGTTTCAAGTAAATTGCATAAAGGAAAGACTTGGTAAAATAAACAAGGCTTTAAGGTAAAGGTTCGACAGGAAATGTAAAGAGAAAAGCAAGTAAAATTCTGGGAAAGTAAATGACTTTAATTGATAAAATTGGTGTTTCACACATACATTTCTCAACAATTCTTTCTCACACGCTGGGTACTCAAATCTAAATGAGTGACTATGTATAGAATTGTGAACACACGCGAGAAACTACATGTCTACTCCTATTTATACTAAAACATTCCAAGTAACCGTCGGGCAGTTACACTGCTTCGAGATCGATCCACTTGGCACGTTCTCCATGCTTGACGCTCCAGATCCTTGCACGTTTGCACGTAGTAACTGCTGGAAACCGTTTTCCCTCCAAAGCTTTGAATTTCAAACTGCTCCACTCTGGACCATCGAACACTTTCATCAAGAGACATCTTCGACGAAAACTCCTTCGACGTCGAAGGCAATCAGCCTTCTTCCTTGGAAGAAATCTTCTAAGTATTTTGCCATCTTTCGACGGGCACTTCGACAGACTTAGCCAGTCGAAAGCATCTTTCAGCTTTTAATGGCTGACATAGATCAAAACAAAGGTGTCGAATTTAGGAGCCAACAAATTGCCCCCCAAGAATGCCTTATTTCGACTCTGAAAGAAAAAGGCATTCTTTGAAACGCCATTCGACACCTGTCTTCCCACGCTTAGTCACAAGTTAACTTGTGCACTTTTTGTTGCTTTTTACCAACTATTGGAAATCCCAAGAAACCATCATTGATTTGATCCTAGGACGTCACTTTCAGTACGGCGTGCAGTACCAAACGTCACTTCAGAATTTGTCATTATGACAATTCTCAAAAACGAGGACGCACGCTGCGTCTCTCTACTTCTGCAGAAACGGCCAAAACAACAAGGGGCTGCCACGCGTCCCACTAATTCCTGCAGCATTAAATGGCATTTAATGTCCTCGTTATTGGGGATTTCTCCCACTACTATAAATAGCAGTGAATATCCCATTGTGGGACTTTTTACGCCAACTAGCCTTCAAACTTCCTTGTTTTCACATAAGTTTGCTATCTTTGCAGAAAACTCTTCCTCTTCATCTTCAACCTCGCTTCCAACTCAACACTAAATCCATGGCATCTGGTTCTACTGCCCCTAGTGCTAACGCACCAACTGAACATGTTAAACCCAAAGTCTTCGTTACTGCCCCAGTAGTAAACTCTACAGGCAAACGGAGGGTTCCTGAACCTTCTGACATCTCCGTTCGCGATGCTTACTCGCGCCACTTGATGATCCCGGTTGGATACTCCAACCAGATTTTTGCAATGTCTGGCCCCATGAATCCAAGCATCTCTGAAGCTCTGAAGATCAAGAGCTATTTCCCAATCGTCGAGAAACTCAAGCCAGTAGCATGCGCCAAGAAAGACGCAGAAGACAACGAAGACCCTACTCGCGAAAAAATCGACCTCCGCTTCTTCAACAGAGGGGTTAGGGTCTTCAGGTCTTGCCCTAATCTGACCTCCGATTATGTTGCTTGGCTAACAAAGTTGGAGAAACATCAAACCTCGATCTGGAAGGATATGGGAATCTTCGACTTAGTGATGCTGTCGAAGACGGGTTTGAACTACTCCCCAGAGATGCTGATAGCTTCACTGTTGTTCTGGGATTACTCCCATTTTACTTTTCATCTTCCATGTGGGATGTTAACCCCCACACTCTTCGACGTGGCCGCCATTACTGGCCTTCGACCAACCGGAGATTACTTCGATCCGGAGGAGATGTCGGAGGACCAAATTGGCTTCTCTGAGACCAAGCCAACATACACCACTTTTATCAACCATTATCACGACAGGTCGACAGACGCGGTGTCGGATGTCGAACACATAGCGTTTCTAGCCTTATGGCTAACTCGCTTTGTGTTTTGCTCGAAGTCTCTGCAGGTGACCAAAAAGATGGTCACTCTTGCTACCCAACTGCATCACCGCAAAAACATCTGTTTGGCAGAACTGATTCTGGCCAGTCTTTATGACTCGATCAGCAATGGGGCCACTCTTCTGAAACATATCGAGGACAGGGCCAGTTTGCTACTCGCTGGGCCTTTTTGGCTACTTCAACTGTGGCTCAACGCCACTTTCGAATCTTTCTTACCCAAGAAGGTTCAGATAAATGAACAGGCTCCGGCGATAGCGAATAGACGCATCGAAGGAATCAGGCTGGCTCTGCTGACACCTGTGGAAGATGGCCTGGAGTTTCAACAAACCTTCACTAACTTCGTTCTCATGTTCGCTCGAAGGAAGGAATTTGTTTCAACTATGGCTCCATTTGCTCAACGGCGTGTGGGGCCAGCATGGTTCACTAGGCCACATCCAAAGGAGTCGAGTGGTCCCAATGTTGATGAACACACCATACTGTGGGAGGCGTTCCTTACACCGAGGATCATGCCTCTTCGATTTAAGAGCTCTAAGACTCATTTGAGTCTGCTTGCCTACCAACCAAATCTGGTATCTCGCCAGTTTGGTATCATCCAAACCCTGCCTTCTTTGATTTTTCAAAGAGAGAAGTCAATGTTGTACTTCTGCAACGATTATACAGAAGAAGCTGCCATCAAGCATATCGGAAGATATGCTGGTCGAACAATCCTCTCGCTGTTTGACTACCAGCTTAATTTCCTTTGCTCACCATCCTTCGAGGAGTGGTGGAGAAGCTATTATGCTGAGTACTTCTTCGACGAGAAGGACTTCATGGCAGAGTTGCAGAAGTCTTTTGTCCTTGTGTTGGACAAAGTAAAGAAATGTAAGTTCATGCTCTCACATTACTTTTTGTCTTTCTCTTCGACTGCTAGCCTGTTAACTTTTCCTTTGCTTTCAGTTGTTCGAAAGCCTGTAGCCAAGAAGGCTACAGAAGGCCAACAAGGAGGAGGCCCTACAACAAAACCTCCACCGCCGGCGAAGACTACGGCGCCGGCGAAGACCATAAGCAACCAACAGGGGGAAGGCTCTTCGAGGAAGCCTCCTGTATCAGTAACCAGATTTTCTTCATTTTTCTTCTGGCTTTCGATTTTCTTTTTATTTTCGATGCAATTATTCAATCGAATTCCTATTGGTTTTCTAGGCACCTTCGCCCAAGAAACGGCCAGGACTGGTGGTCGAATCTGGGAGTGATGACGAAAGTGATTCCCCTCCTGCCCCCTTAAAAAGGCGAAAGTTGACGAAGGATGCTTCTGTTCCTGCTCCTGCTCCTGAAGGTCGAACCGTCAGAATAAAGGTCGCTGTGAGAAAGCCTAGGCCACCTCCAGTGATCATCGAGGAGCCAACTGAGGAGGAACTGAACGTTCTTCTTAACAAACCTGTCGAAAGTGACAATTCCAGCCCTGGGGCTGAAGTTAATTCACAGGTAATCCCTTAGACCTTTTTTATAACTTAGGCATAAATACCCGTATTCGATTGTGTCTCTTTCGACATCTGACGATTTGTCTTCTTTCCTTTTTCAGGACACCACTGAAAGTTCTCAACCAAGGACCTCAGAAATGCTGGAATCTGCTGAACTTAGCAGGCCTCACGAAAAAGACTTGGGCAATGACGAAGCCCATACTGAGAATGAGGCCAATACTGAAACAGTGGAGAAAACAACAGAGGAACCTATGGTGGAGGAACAACAGCCAGAAATGGTTCAGGTGGTGGATTTGTCAGAAGAGAATCAAGAAGAAAGGGACCAAGGCAATGATGTCGAAGAAAATCAAAATGATGCCGACGAAGAGAACCAAGGTGGTATTGGCGAAGGACACCAGGGTGACGCTAGTGAAGGGCCACAAAATGACGCTGGCGAAGGACCCCAGGGTGATGCTAACGAAGAACCACAAGTCGATGCTGGTACTGCCTCAGTCAGGGTCGAAGAGCAACCAGTCGAGGCACTTAGCACTCAAGAACCTCAAACCCAAGATAATACTATTGCAAGGGTTACCTCCTCGAAGCACAGGTCAAAAGAGGACTTGGAACTCTTGAAACAGACTGATCCTGTTAGCTACCTTAATGCAATCATCGAGAGTAAGAGTTCGTCTGACACTAGTCAGGAAATTCCTACCCTGTCGGGGAAGTCTACTGAAACTTCTCCTCTTGATGATGCATTGGCGAAGGTTAAGGCCCAGTTCTTCAAGAGGGACTTGATGAAGACTTTAGAGGGGGACCCCACTGCTCCATCGTGCTTAAAAGAGGTCTTGAATGCTGTCGACTTTGAAGCTGTAGCCCCAGAAATCTCAGACTTGATCATGGAGTTACACTCTATGATTGATCAGGTCTCAGCGGATTACAGGCGCCAAAGAGGTTTTAACAGTCAGCTCGAGGTGTTGTATGGCAGAAGCTCCTCTGCGTGGACTGCTGTCTCAGATTCGACTTCTCGAATTGCTGAGTTGTCGAAACAAAAAGCGTCTGCACAGGAAAGAGTCGATGCCATTGATCGAGAGAACGTTTCCTTCCGGGCACAAATCGCAGAAATAGAGGCGAAGATAAACGCCAACACTGTACTCAAGGAGGAAATTCTTTCGACCATCTCAGACACTGAGAGCCAGACTGAGATCAAACAAGGCCTGGAATTCGCTGAGAGGGCCCAAAGCCTCGACGCTCAAATTGCCAAACTAGTACAAGAAAACTCCTGGTGCAAGAAGAGGTTGGAGCTGCAGTACGCCAAGTATCTTCGACTCAAGAACTCTCTTACCTTTTGATTGATTCTCTTTTGTAACCATCTTCTGTAATCGTTATTCGACAACAATTGCCATCTTGGCTGAAATTAATAAACATTTCCATTTTGGCATTTTTATGGTTAATTTAGACTTGCTCTTTTATTATTTTATTTTTATCTCTTGAAGTATAGGTTTGTATTTTTTCAAATATTTACCATTTACTCTCAAGAGCCTTTTATCTCCACTTAACTCTTCGACTTCATAGGCTCCACCAGAAAAAGTTTGGATAACTCTGAAGGGTCCTTCCCATTTGGGTGACCATTTCCCCATGCTTCGATCCCTTCGATCCATGGGAAGAATTACCTTCCAAACTAGTTCTTCAGGCAAAAATACCTTAGGTTTTACCTTTCTATTATAAGAGTCTTCTACTCTTTTCTTCTGAAGCCTGAGTAGGTCGAGAGCGTGTAATCTCTCTTCGTCTAAATCCACCAGTTCATCTAACATCATGTTCCAATAAACTTCAGAAGGAATATCATAATGCCTCTGAACCCTTGCAGATTGAAGACAAATTTCTGCTGGCAACACTGCATCATGGCCAAAAGTTAGCCTATACGGTGTTGTACCAGTGGCTTCTTTTGGGGACGTTCGACAAGCCCATAAAATCTGGTCTAACGTCTTATGCCAATTCTTTGGTTTCTTCCCAACATGTTTCTTTATCAAGCCAATCACCACTTTGTTAGCTGCTTCGACTTGACCATTCGCCTGTGCATAATAAGGCGTGGATGTTAGGAGTTTGAAACCTGTTTCCTGAGCAAATTCCTGCATCTTTCGACCAGTGAAAACTGACCCTTGATCAGTTGTTATTGTCTCAGGAATTCCATATCTAAAGATAATGTTCTTTTGAATAAATTCAATGACATTTTCTTGGTCCACATTGACTAAAGGGATAGCTTCGATCCACTTAGTAAAATAATCAATGCCTACCAATATGTATTTCTGACTCTTTGATGATGCTGGTCGAATCTCTCCAATGAGGTCCAACGCCCATCCTCTAAAGGGCCAAGGCTTCACTATCGAGTGAAGTTCGCTTGCTGGTACATGTTGGATGCCTGTATGAATTTGACACTCTTGACAACCTTTGGCGAACTCAACACAATCTTTCAGCATAGTGGGCCAATATAGTCCTTGTCGAAACAACAACCATTTCATCTTATGGCCTGCTTGGTGAGCCCCACATGCCCCAGCATGCGTAGTCGAAAGGGCTATGTATGCTTCAGTTTCACTTAAACATTTTAGCAACACCCCTTCAGGCGTCTTCTTGAATAACTCATTACCCATGAGTACAAAACTCAACGCCCTGTATTTTGTTTTTCGTTCTGTCGAAGCTCCTGGATTTTGAAGATAGTCCACAATGGGTTTCCTCCAATCTTGCTCTGACAAATTATCAATGAACGAAATTTCGAAGTTACTGTGATCAGCATATCCTAGTCTTGTCGATTCCAAGTCTGTTGGTGATAGACAAGTTGCCTTTATCTTTTCTCGAACTTCGATTGCTCTTTGTAGTCTCGTTTTTGAAATCTTATACCCAGATGCAATTTGTGCCAAGTCATTGGCTATTTGATTTTCGACTCTGGGTATGTGTCGAATATTGATCGTTTCAAATTGTTTCAATAAACGATTTGCTATCACAAAGTACATAATGAGATTCTCCCTTATGCATTTATATTCCTTTGTGACTTGCTTAATGACTAACTCTGAGTCTCCCATTATTTCGACTCGAGTTGCCCCCAATTCCAACAATATCTCAAGGCCAGTAATTAGAGCTTCATACTCAGCCTCATTGTTCGAACAAGAACCTGGTATTTTGTACTTGAATGTTGTTGGAATTTTATCTGGAGAAATAATCAAGACTCCTACCCCTGTTCCATCTTTATGGCTGGAACCATCGAAGTAGAATTTCCAAGGTTCTATCTCCACATAATTAGTATCCTCGACTTGAATTGAGTGGTCGACTATGAAATCTGCAACCACCTGTCCTTTTACTGCCTTAAGAGGCATAAAGGTCAAGGAGTATTCAGTTAATGCTAATGCCCATTTGCCAATTCGACTATGCAAAATAGGTTTCGACAACATATATTTGAAAACATCAAAATGAGACGAAACATAAACATCAACTGGTTTTATATATTGCTTGAGTTTTGTACAAGAGAAATACAGACATAGACACAATTTTTCAACTTCGCTATATCTAGTTTCTGCATCATTCAAAACTCGACTGAGATAGTAAATGGGTCTTTCGACTCCATTTTCATCCTCTTGGGCTAACATGCTTCCCAGAGTTTTGTCAGATGCAGCTATGTACAATCTCATACTCCTATTGCTACAAGGAGGCACCAAAATAGGTGGCTTAGTGAGGTACCCTTTGATTTTGTCGAAGGCTTCTTGTTGCTCCTGCCCCCATTCGAACCCCTCTTTATTCAGTCGAAGTAAGGGTGAAAAGGCCTGAGCTTTCCCACTTAGATTAGATATAAACCTTCTTAAGAAATTTATCTTGCCTAAGAGAGATTGCAATTCCTTCTTATTCGATGGCGCTTTCACTTCCAGAATTGCCTTCGTCTTGTTCTGATTGATTTCGATTCCTTTCTTGTGGACAACGAAGCCCAAGAAATCTCCAGCTTTCACACAGAACGCACACTTCAAAGGGTTCATCTTCAGACCATGTTCTCTCATTCTTTCGAATGATTGTCTAAGGTGGTCAATGTGATTCTTCCTGGAAACAGATTTTATAACAATATCATCAATATAAACTTGCATAAAAGTGTTAATAAAATCATGGAAGATAGTATTCATTGCTCGCTGGTACGTTGCCCCAGCGTTCTTTAGGCCAAAAGGCATCACTACCCATTCGTAAGTGCCTAAGGCCCCAGGGCATCGAAAAGCTGTTTTCGACACATCCTCTTCAGCAATGAATATTTGATTATATCCTAAATAACCATCGAGCATACTCAGGTATTCATAACCAGCGGCAGAATCGACTAGCATTTCCGCCACAGGCATAGGATATTCATCTTTGGGGGTGGCAGCATTCAAATCTCTGAAATCTATGCACACCCTTAATGTACCATTTTTCTTAATTACTGGCACAATATTTGCAATCCATTCGACATACCTTGTAACACGGATGAATTTGCATTTCAGAAGTCTTTCGACCTCCGTTTTGATCTTCGACAGTATCTCAGGAGCGAAGCGCCTTGGATTTTGCTTGATTGGCTTCTTCCCAGGTTTGATTGGCAACTGAAGTTCTACCAATCCTCTGTCGAGACCAGGCATTTCGTCATAATCCCATGCAAAACAGTCTTTAAACTCTTTCAGCAATTGGATTACTTCCAACCTAAGTTCTGGATCGATTTTGGCGCTGATGTAAGTTGGCCTCTTCTCTGATCCTTCGCCTAAGTTGATTTCTTCTAAAGGGTCTTGTGCTAACATCTTAATGTTGTTCGCCAAGGGGTCCTTTTCGAAGCCCAAAGGCTCATCGTCATATATGGCGTCGAGCCTCTGTTCCTGCATTTCTTCTGGCATGATATCAGGAGGTTTTGGATCGAAATCCTTTCCTGGGCCAACAGCAGATATTTGTTGATCATTGGCCTGTGTGGCCATGTACTTTACTTCGGCTTCGAGAGCCGTTATCATCTTGGTTTCGGCTACATAAGCCGAAATTCGCTTCAAAGACTGTGACTCAGTCATTATCACTGAATTCACTTCCCCAACCAGTTGGTTGGATATCAGTTAACCCACTGAAGTCTATGTGGGACAAGTCTTCTCTGTCCCATTGGAAACCATGCTCAGGATGCAGGTATAGGGAACAAAAGGTGTTTGGCGCTGGAGCCATGTCGAAGTCAGGTGTTGGACATGGCCCTATGTGAGCCAAGTTTTTGTCGAAATCTGCCACACCCAAGTGATTCACTTCGCCAAGGTAGTAGCTTTGATCTGCCTCTATGTTTTCGACCATCCCATCTGGACGCCATAGCAGCAGTCTTTGGTGCATCGATGAAGGCACAACGCCTACACCATGAATCCACTCACGGCCTAACAAAAGGTTGTAGTTAGGTTTGGCCGATATGACCATGAACATCGTTGGTCGAAGGATCGACCCAACTTTGATATCTAGCTGGATTACTCCCATGGTGGTCCCAATGCCGCCCTCATAGTTCGACAGGACCATATTGTGAGGTTTAATTTCCTCATCCCTTTTGCCAATCTTCCTTAGCATAGAATGAGGGATAATATTGATGGTTTCCCCACAATCGACCAATATTTTGTTCACAGTAGTTTCTTCGAGCTTAGCCCTTATGAACAAAGGCTTGAGGTGATTCTTCATCGCCTCTGTAGGTGGCTCGAAGAAACCATTTTGTTCCTCTGTAGTGCCATTGTCCATGACAAAATAGCACACTGGCCTATGTTTGGCCATTTCTTGTTCCACTTCCCAGTCACTTGCTTCGACTTCTACCTGTCGATTGAACTCCCTGGGCAGAACTGAAACAATATTCACCATTATATCCAAAGTATCGTCAGACTCAGCATCTTCTTCGTCTTCGACTTCGCTCTGGTTAGGCCAAACTAGCCTGTTGGTAACTGGCTCTCTCTCTAGAGGCTTTCTTTGTTTCCTTTGAGGAACATTCGAACTAGTTTCTGCCTTAGGTTCGTTGGCAGCCTCCCTTTCAGCTTTTCGTCTCCTTTGATATCTCCTCCACTGAGATCGAGACATAGGATTTTTACCCTTGTAGTTGCTGGACACTTGTGCAACCTTAGGTGCAGCAACTTGAGGCTCTTTCTTCTGAGTCAAATAGGAACCTCTTGGCACATTGAAGGAATGCCATTTCTCTTCACTTGGCCTTTTCCGGCCAGATGTTTTGTACCAAGTGTCTACTGGTACATTTGTTGGAGGCCTAAAAGTCAATGGCCTCTTGTCTTGATTAGAACCCCTTCTGGGATCATGTCGAAGGTCAGCATTCTCCCTTCTCTTGTTCGCTGCTCTCACGCCTTGTATGTGCTCAGCAGCTTTCTTATCGAAGATCGAACTGCATCTTGGACACAGCATCACCTCTGATTTCTTCTTCTGGCATCTTTGTAAAAAATCTGCCAAGTTTTCGTTTTCCCGAGGGAAAGCCGTCTTATTAGCCTGCTCTTGCCTTATGGCCTCTACTGATGTTTTTGGATCAGAAAGCTCGACCATGTTGATATTCATTGTATCCTTGTTAGCAAGAGTTAACTGCTTCATTTGTATTTCCAGATTCTCCGTCTGGCCTTGAACAGTGGCCAAGTGGGAACTGGGCTTTGATCCAGTTTCTTGTGCTTCAGCAGTCTTCGACTTCGGGTTCTCGACCGCTTTCTGGACAGCCTCAATTGTCTTCCTGGATAAATTTCCAGAAAAACTGCCAAATATTGGCATGTTGATGTGGTCCTTTGAGACTTCGACCATGGTAATTCCTGGCTTCTTCGACTGGATCCTGGTTGCCTCTATCATGTTCACCTCAGAGGGTTCTGCATAGTGGGCTTCAGCCTTCAGTGGATTGGAGTCGACAGCCATGGGGGATTTGTCAGCAAACTTTAATCTCCCTTCCTCAATAGCGTCTTGCACAAGATTCCTGAAAAGAAAACATTGAGAAGTTTTATGGCCCAAAAAATTATGATATTTGCAAAAACCTCTCTTCTTTCTTTGATCAAGAGGAGGCACTTTTACCCCAGGGGGTACTATCATTTGGCCATCTTTAACTAGCAAGTCGAATATTTCATCACATTTTGTGATGTCAAAACTATAAGTCTTTTTTGGGAACCTATCGTTGGTCCTGTCTGGACCAATGGGATTTTTCCCATTTGAGGGGACTAACTGTTTACAAGAGTATGGTGGCCCTTGTTTTAGTTCTGCTAAATCGACTTCTCCTTCTTCGACAGCTAAAGTATCGTCGAAGGATTCTAGATCTTCGTCATCCATCTCAACGTACGCTATTCTCTCTCTCTTGTGAGTTTTCGTTGCCTTAGCTTTTTCAGCTTTGAGGCGTTCGACCTGTCGAACTCTATCGGCCAGTTGGGCCATGTCTCTTAGGTACTGGGTGTCTAGCTTCTTCCTAATGGAATAATCTAAACCGCCTGCGGCTATTTCGACCAACTCATGTTCTGGAACTTGTGTAAAACATCTCGCCTTGAGCAACCTAAACCTATTCAGATATTCGTCTATAGGTTCAGTGAAACGTCTCTTCACACTGGCCAGTTCTTTCAGGCTTATCTTGGTTTGCCCCATGTAGAACTGTTCATGGAATAATCTTTCCAACTGGGTCCAATGATGGATCGAATTGGGGGGGAGAGTTGTAAACCAAGTAAAAGCGTTCTTGGTTAAAGAACTTGGGAAGTACTTGATCCTTAGGTTTTCGTTATTCGAAATGTCTCCTGCTTCGATCAAGTATCTCGCCACATGCTCGACAGTAGATTTTGTCGTGTCCCCAGAGAACTTAGTAAATTTGGGGACTTTGCATCTAGGAGGTAAATCCGTTTGTAACACGTATTCTGACAATGGAGATGTGAAGTTGGGCTTTCGAAAGCCCATGTTCATCCCATTCTGAGTCATGATTCTTTCGATCATGGTTGCCAGATTGTTTTCCAAACCCATGTTTTGGTATTGGATATGCTGAACCACTTCGTCAGCATTTTGGTTTCTGTTAACTAACCTTACCTCTGGGGCTATTACCCTAGGTTGTTCGACAGGTTGTTCGACAGGCTGTTGAGCCTGGTTAATGGTGGTTTCTTCCTCTACAAATATCCCCTGATTTCCCCTTATTTGCGCCCTTTGGGGCTGTCGAATAGGTGGGGGTACTCCAAAGAAGTCAGCCAAACGCGTCATTTGCGCTGTAACTTGCTGATTCGATTGAGTAGTATTTTGTATTAGAGGATTTAGCACTGTACTCAAAGTTTGTGCCAACATTTGCACCATAATATTGGTTGCTTTCGTCCATCTGTTGCCTCAAGACTGCTGTCGAGGCATTTGTAAGGCCATGGGCTACTTGGGACGTTCCTCCTAAGAGTTGGGTCCTATTTCTATTCGCCATGCCTACTCCAGAGCCTTGGAGTGGCGAAGAGGCACTCACGAAAGGGTCTGAAAAAGTGGACGCAGCATTCGTCAGGCTTGCCACTTCAGAAGTTGGCATACCATAGAACGGAATAAATCCTGGGGGAACCACAGGCCTTGTGCCTATATTTCCCCTTGGTGGGGGAGTTCCCAAAGGTATTCTGGGGCCTGTTAACGAAGTTATTGGCCCCGTGGTTGTGACCGACACTGCTGGTGTCGAACCAACGTTTGTCGCTTCACTTACGGTCATACTAACCGTTGCTCCCACACTCGTTTGTGGGATTTCGTTATTGTTTGGCGGATTCGCCATCTCTTCCCTTCTTCTGGCAGTATTGTTATCGTTAGTGTATATTCTACCACTCCTCAATAACATACAACTCGAAAAGATGAGATTATTTTCAACAATCAACACACAGTCCCATCGGGTGTGCCAATTTGTTTACCTTGGGTTTTGGTAAACAACCGCTGATCCTCCAAATGGTTACTTATTTGGTTACTCGCAGGATCGATCAGATTGATCCTATGGACATAGGTTGATTTTGAAGTTTGATTAAGTTGGATAAGGCTTTAAATAAAAGGTTTCAAGTAAATTGCATAAAGGAAAGACTTGGTAAAATAAATAAGGCTTTAAGGTAAAGGTTCGACAGGAAATGTAAAGAGAAAAGCAAGTAAAATTCTGGGAAAGTAAATGACTTTAATTGATAAAATTGGTGTTTCACACATACATTTCTCAACAATTCTTTCTCACACGCTGGGTACTCGAATCTAAATGAGTGACTATGTATAGAATTGTGAACACACGCGAGAAACTACATGTCTACTCCTATTTATACTAAAACATTCCAAGTAACCGTCGGGCAGTTACACTGCTTCGAGATCGATCCACTTGGCACGTTCTCCATGCTTGACGCTCCAGATCCTTGCACGTTTGCACGTAGTAACTGCTGGAAACCGTTTTCCCTCCAAAGCTTTGAATTTCAAACTGCTCCACTCTGGACCATCGAACACTTTCATCAAGAGACATCTTCGACGAAAACTCCTTCGACGTCGAAGGCAATCAGCCTTCTTCCTTGGAAGAAATCTTCTAAGTATTTTGCCATCTTTCGACGGGCACTTCGACAGACTTAGCCAGTCGAAAGCATCTTTCAGCTTTTAATGGCTGACATAGATCAAAACAAAGGTGTCGAATTTAGGAGCCAACAGTCTCATGTCTCAATTTTTCCGGAATAAGGAAGCCCCAAATCAAGGTTCCTGAAACCCTAGGCATCGTTCATGGCAACTCTCCATATATGCAAGCATTCTTCAATTAAATTATACTATTAGCTTCAGAATCAACACATTAGCATAAAACAATAATGAAAATGCATTGATATGGTGTGTAGATGCGAATACGATTAAGGAAAAAATTATGTACAGGGTGACTGTATTCTACTGTTTCTTGAGGTGCAGAGGTCTGATTTCGATTGGAGAAGATTCCTGGATGTATCAGGAGTGCAATGGAATTGTTGTTTTGCTGTGAAACACGCTGAAACTAGGAAAGCAGTTTTGAAATTTTCTTGAAAAAGTGCAAAGTTTGTCTATGGTTTTAGGCGCAGCTTGAAGGTTCTTTGCACTAGGGTTAGGTTCTGACTTATGTATGGGATGAATTAGGGTAAAGATTTGAGTCAAAAAGCCTTGTAATCATGAATCCAATATTTGATTTTAATGGCATATTTTTTCAATCTTTTCCATGTGTTTTTGGTACTAATCATGGCCAAATCTTTCCTTCTTTGGGTGTGCACGAATCTTGAGTAATCAATGAGGGCCAATGCTGCATAAAAAGATTCAAATGCATTTGTTTAGTATTTTTTTCATATTTTATTTAATTAAATGAATTAATGGTGATTAAAAATTCAAATAAATAATAAAAATGATGAAATAAATCCCCTTTGGGCCAAATGGTCGTGCATAGCCTTTGGATGATGAATTTTGGAAGAAAATGTGGCCCATTAGCAATTTTGAGGCATTTGAAGTAAAGTTGACTTTTCAAAATTCCCAAAACTTTCCCAACTTCCACAAGGCATATCTTGCTCAATTTTTAAGCTTTGATCATGTTCTTGGACATTTTGGAAAGGTCTTGAAGTCCTCTAACCAATGCCTTTGGTCCCATGTCCGTTTGATTTACCAATCTCAAGTTATGGTCTTTGACTTAAAGTCCCTTTTTGTTGACTTTTGAAAATGAACTATAATGTTGAAATTGATAATTTTTGTAAGAGCATTTCTTGGACTTGAAGTGTGAAGAGGAGTTGTAGGAAATGTCTTTCTCTTCAAAATGAGCTTTGGATGGAATTTTTCTGATAAACCATGTGGAAGTTATGCCTTGGTCAAGTTACAGTTGACTTTTTCAACTGTCCAAATATGGAAACTTTTGCATCTTGAGACTTTTTGAGCCATACCTTGAAAATCATGATCAGGAATTGATCAAATGATGTTTGTGGCTTCAAAATAAGATGTTGACCAAAATTTTGAACTTTTGACTGTCAAATGACCATTTTGCCCCTGCAGTTGACTGCTGAGCAATTAGGGTTTTTGACTGTGCAATTTTGTGCTGTAAGTCTTGAAACTTGGCATGTGGATGCTTGACCATGTTTGTAGGCATGTGGGACTTGATTGGACCCTTGGAAACTTCAATTTCTTTGCCAGACCCAAAACCCTAGTTTTTTTACTGTTAGGAGGCCCTTGAACTGTGCAACCCTTGGGAGTTTTTGAGGCATGCTCTTTGCAAATCTTGAAGAATATGGGAGGGCAAATTTTGGGGTACAACAATGTACTTTATAGGATCCATCTTTGAGATCAACAAGGTAGTGTGAGTCAGCATATACTGTCTCAGCCGGCGAGCAGCCCATACCAAAGCGCAGCAAGTTTTCTCAAGCAGTGAGTATCGGGTCTCACAGTCGGTTAACTTTTTGCTAAGGTAATAAATGGCATGCTCTTTTCGGCCAGACTCGTCATGCTGCCCCAGCACACACCCCATTGAGTTGTCAAGTACTGTCAGGTATAGTATCATAGGTCTCCCTTCAACCGGTGGCATAAGGATGGGTGGTTCTTGGAGATACTCCTTGATTCTGTCAAAAGCGGCCTGACATTCATCATTCCAACGTACTACCTGATCTTTCTTCAGCAGCTTGAAGATTGGTTCACAAGTAGCAGTTAGGTGTGAGATGAATCGAGCAATGTAATTCAGGCGTCCTAAAAAGCCTCTGACCTCTTTCTCTGTCTTAGGAACTGGCATCTCTTGAATGGATTTAACCTTGGCAGGGTCCACTTGGATACCCTTATCACTTACAACGAAGCCTAGCAACTTTCCAGATCTTACCCCGAAGGTGCACTTGTTCGGGTTCAACCTCAATTTGTACAATTTCAGACGGTCAAACAATTTCTGCAAATGATCAAGGTGTTCTTCCTCAGTCTGGGACCTTGCGATCATGTCGTCAACATACACTTCTATCTCATGATGGATCATGTCATGAAATAAAGCAACCATGGCACGTTGGTAGGTTGCCCCAGCATTTTTCAACCCGAATGGCATGACCTTGTAGCAGAAGGTGCCCCACTGAGTAACAAAGGTAGTCTTTTCCATGTCTTCCGGAGCCATCTTGACCTGATTATACCCTGAAAAACCATCCATGAACGAGAACACCTTGTGCTGAGCAGTATTGTCAACCAGGACATCAATGTGAGGTAGGGGGAAGTCATCCTTGGGGCTGGCCCTGTTCAGATCCCTGTAATCGACACACATTCTGACCTTCCCATCTTTCTTTGGTACCGGCACCACATTAGCAACCCACTGAGGGTAAGAAGTCACTGCAAGGAACCCAACGTCAAACTGTTTCATAACCTCGGCTTTGATCTTCTCAGACATCTCTGGACGCATACGGCGGACCTTTTGCTTAACCGGAGGGCAGTCTTCCTTGGTAGGCAAATGATGGACCACAATATCAGTATCCAAACCGGGCATGTCTTCGTAGGACCAGGCAAAGATCTCCACATAATCGTGTAGCATCTGAGTCAACCGTTGCTTCACGCTGAGCTCTAGGTTGGCACCAATCTTAACCTTCTTCCTGTCCATCTCAGTACCCAGATTTATTGTTTCCACCGGCTCTTCATGTGGTTGAATTGCCCTCTCTTCCTGGAGTAACAATCTTGCAAGCTCGCCAGGCACTTCGCAATCATCTTCACCTTCGTCTTCGGCTAAGTTGATCGGATTTTCGAAGTCATAACTGGCAGTAGCAGAGTCGTTATCAGTGAGATCCAGGGTGGATTGAAACTTGTATGAGTGAGTGTGTGTAAATACAGCTGTTTCGCAATATATAAAGAAAGGAACGAAAGAAAGGGAGCATAAGATTCGAAATGCGAGAAAACGTCCAAGATCTTTATTCATGATATATGAAATGACAATTAAATATACCCTCACAAATGAAGCCACGGTGCCCCGGGTAAGACACCGGGCCATAGAGTTTTAATTGTTTATTACAAATAACAAAACAAAGGAGTTTATTTATGCGTAACAAAAGTAACAGGAGTATGATCTTTAGCAATCCAATTGGTCAATCCGCCATCAGTCGTCGGGTAGATCCAGCTATTGAACTCTGACTCTCCTACTTCATCTTCATCCCCAATAGCATTCACTCCTGGGTTGGTAATGAGCACATGAGGTCTTCTGGTCTTTGCCTTGCGCACAGTCTTATGACCCTCTGCAGTAAAACCCAGTCCAAACTTGTCAGTTTTTTGTGTAAAATCAGGGAGCCTGCCCCAGTTAGCACATTCACCTTTCTTGATCACAGCCCGGGCATCCTTCAAGGAAGCCATCTTTAAAGGAACATCCTCTTCGACCACTGTTTCCACTGCTGCCAATGTTGGAGGTACCTCTTCGAAATGCTGAAAGGGGGTTTCAATAAACTCCCCGTCCATCTCAATATACCTGAAGGAATTCAAATGGCTCACCATATACTCCTCCTCTCCCTGCACAGTGACAATCTTCCCTCTGACGGGGTACTTGAGCTTCTGGTGCAGGGTAGAGGTCACTGCCCTAGCTTTGTGGATCCAAGGCCGACCCAGTAGATAAGAATACGATGGACGGATATCCATCACATAGAAAGTAGAGTCGAATACTTGAGAACCCACCCGGATAGGAATGTCTACCTCTCCATGAACCATCCTCTTAGAACCGTCAAAGGCTCTGACGATGATATTGCTAGGTTTCAGCTCCAGGCCTTCACAATCCAAACGGTCTAAGGCCTTCTTGGGTAGCACATTCAGGGAAGAACCAGTGTCCACCAACACGTGCGCAAGAGTAGTGCCCCTGCATTCTATAGAGACATGCAGGGCGTCATTGTGGTCCTTTCCCTTAGCAGTAAGGTCAGCATCCGAGAAACCCAAACCATTGTCGGCTGTCAAATTGGCTACGCAATCAGTAAACTGGACTGCAGATGTCTCTTGTGGCACATGGGCCGTCTTGAGGAATGAAATCAGGGCCTTAGCATGGGCCTCTGAGCACAGTAGCAAAGAGAGCATTGAGATTTTGGAGGGTGTATACCCCAGCTTCTCGACAACATTAAAGTCACTCTTCTTGATTATTTTCAGAATTTCCTCCATCTCTTGTTGGGAGGCCTCAGCATTCAAAGATTTTGGTGCCTCCATCCGGGCAGGCTCATCTTCAATCCCTTTTCCCCGAGCATTAGATGACTCGACAGCAGGGGAAACAACTTGATCAGAACTGGGAACAGGTACACTTGCAGGTGTTATAGTGAGGGGTCTTCGAATAGCGGGTGGCGCAATGTCAGGTGAGAAGAGCCTGCCACTGCGGGTAACTTTTGCTGGACCAGTGATATTGCTGATGCTGGTGCCAGTGTTGAACTCTTGCTTGATTCCATGTACATACACGTCTGCCCCATAGTGCCAGGGGACAGCCTTATCAGATTCATAGGGGAGAGGCCCCGGAATAGTAATAACAACGGGTGCGACAGTCATGATTTTAAACGGCTTCCTTGGGAGAGCCTTGATCGGATTATTAAAGATTGTAACAACAGAAACTTCTTCCACCGGAACAAACTGAACAACAGTCTTCTTGAACAGAATCTCTTTGCTGTCCATCAGGCTTTGGATGCCCAACTTCAGCAAAGGACAACCAGAAAAGGAAACAACACAGAAAAGGCAACCTTCACTACAACCCGGAAATAAACCGGCCAGCAGTAGGTTCCTCTTAACAGTCATCAAGGGAGTAGCTACATCATTCACAGAAACGGCGTATACATCTTCATCAACGACATTCACTCCATGCTGGGGCATAAGAGAAGTCACCATATTTGGCCTCTCAGGCGCTTCAAATTGTATCTCTTTTGCGTCAATAAGGTCTTGCACCTTATTCCTTAGGGCCCAACAGTCATCAGTGGAATGCCCCGGGCTATCGGAGTGATAAGCACAACGGGCATTTGGATTGTACTTCGGAGAGGCAGTATTCACAACCTTCGGGGCCTCCCTGACAGCCACTAGATTGGTGGATAGCAACTGCAGCAAGATTTGCGATAAGGTCATACTTAGACGGGTAAACTCCCTTCTAGGTCTTTCAGCCTTTTGTGGATTGGTTTGCCGAGGAGCGGCAGCAGGCTTGGCAATCATCACCGCATTGACAGACTGGCGGCGCTCAGGTTTCTCTTGTCTTCTAAACCCATATACAACACTGGCCTCTTTCTTAAAGGGCTTCTTCTCTGAATTTGACGATGCACCTTTCTGAATTTTTCCGGACTTCATTCCAACCTCTATTCTCTCTCCAGTCAGAATAAGATCAGTAAACCCTGCAGATGAGTTGCCGATAAGATGATTGAAAAATATCCTAGATATGGTCCCCAAGAACATGTCTACCAACTCCCGGTCAGTTAACGGAGGTTGCACCCTGCCAGCCAGATCCCTCCACTTCTGTGCATACTCTTTGAAACCTTCGCTTGAACCTAGCGACATACCCTGGAGTTGGGTACGTGTAGGGGCAAGGTCGGCATTATATTGATACTGCTTGTAAAAAGCAGTAGCCAACTCCTCCCAGTTACGAACCTTGGTCCCATCCAGCTGATAGAACCATTCGAGATGAGTCCCTGAAAGACTCTCCTGGAAGAAGTGGATCCACAAATTCTTGTCCACTGAGCACGGTTGAATCTTCCGCACATAAGACCTGAGGTGTAGCTTGGGACAAGACGTCCCGTCATACTTGGTGAAGGATGGTGCCTTAAACTTGTGAGGAATAATCACACCAGTAGATAAGCCCAAGTCTCCGAAATCCAGCCCAGGCACTTGTTGGATCTCCATAGCATTCAGTCTGTCTTCTAACTGCTTATACCGTTCTTCAGTCGGAGGATATTGTTCCTCATTAAAGTCTGTCTCGTTGTCAGAGACTACCGGACTAGGACCTTTTCCCCCTTGGGGACTGCTCTTGCCTATAGAAGAACCAGCCTCTTCATTCTGCAGAGTGTTGCCAAACCTTTGGCCCGAGTTGAAAAGAACAATTCTCTTCTTCTTCTTCTTCTCCTTCTTTAGGAGCAAAGCCTTCAGCTCTTCTTGGCCTTGAGCCAAACCCATGATCAGTTCCTGAAATTGCGCGTTCTGCGCCTAAAGAGCCTTGATAGACATCTCAGTTGATGATGAGTCAGGATTCATGATGCTGAAATAAACAGCGAAGAACAGTAAGCAACCTGAAAAGAAGAAAACCTGCTATGCACATGATGAATCATATGTGTTTATGCAATGCATTCAAGGGTTCGAAAGTTCAAATTTGTTGTAGACAAAAAAGGGAACACACGTTATCATTAAGGAAATAATTGTTCAGTACATAAAAGCCTCATGGGCACATATTACAAAGCAAATCAATCCCAAAAGACACTACGCATCCTCTTTGGAGCTATGTAGGTGTTGAGATTCCTCTCCTCATGCAATAGGCGGGTGAGCTCCAAGACCTTCTTTTCACTAGCATGTAGACTGGTTTCAAGAGAATTCCGTTCTTCCTTAAGCTGGATCCAGCTCTTCTGCATCTCTTCCCAGGACGTGGGCATGTCAGGATGTTGAATGGTGTAGGACACCTCTCCTTCTAAGACTGGCTCTTTGATCACAGGGAGCACATGAGGATAAGGCATTATTAACTTCTGGGAGCGGGCTCGTACCCACTTGAGATAAGGTTCCAATGGGATGGAATTCTTGTGCCCCAGTGTCTTGCTGTCTATCCTACTTGGCATCCTCCAAGCTCTGATAAATCTCTGGCGAAGTCCTTGTTCATCGTTGTCGAAGTCAAAAACTATGTCAGGAATTAACATATCATGAGGGCCATCCCTCCGAGCATAACCAAACTGTCTCCAAGCCAGACATGGGTTGTAAGTAATACCTCCTCTGATTCCAAGTAAAGGAACATTAGGGTACTCCCCGCAACGATCAATGATAGTGACATCCTCTCTGGACCGAGGGCACCAATGTATATCTGCATGTGTAAGAGTCATCAACCGTTGTGACCACCTCAAACCCCGCTCGTTCTTCAAAGCTGATTGTGGAAGGTGCGATATAAACCACCTTCCCAGGAGAGGAGTGCAACACATAAGGACACCTCTTTTTCTCATGGTTCGAGTGTAACATGAGTGAAGGATGTCCCCCAGCAACGTAGGTATAGGATTCCTGGACATGAAGATCTGGACAGCACTGATATCTATAAGCTGATCTGGGTTAGGGAACAACACCAAACCATAGACAAGGAGGGCCACAACTTCTTCAAAAGCTTGTAAGTCAAGGGAGTTCCAACATTCATGGGCCTTTTCAAATAGAAACCTGGCTAAGAACCCTTTGATACCACTTCTAACTTCCCAATGTCCCTTGAGGTCAGATGATTGTAGGTGTAAGGCTTTAGCAATCTCTTCAAGCTTGGGTTCCTTTTCCGTACTGTTGTAGGGTAGTTGATCAAGGATAGGGATCTTCAGAAGCCGGGAGAACTCCTCCAGGGTAGGTACCAGCTGATAATCCAGGAAAGTGAAACAGTGATGCAGAGGGTCAAAGAACTGGAACAGGACCTTTATCATATCTTCCTCAATGTTGGTATTGACCAAGCTGATGAGTTTTCCATGTCTTTCATTGAATGAAGAGCTCTCGGGAATCCTAGATATAAGCTCCTTAAGCTGAGGAGGGATCCTTACAAGGCTGATTTGAATTGTCTTTCTATGAACCGTTTCCATGTCCTACAAAACAAGAACAAAGATGAAAATTCGAACCCCTGAAATGGTTAGCCAATGCATATGATGTTGTATGATGTCATGATTCTATGATTAAACACACCACAGATATTTACAAAGGCAAACATGTAAAGCACACAAGTCACACAAGACAAGCCCTTAGAGTTTAGGCCAGCATGGGGTCTGGGTATTGCCCTCTTGAAGTTGGTGGGCTCAACCTGTCCTATTAGAAGTAACCGGGTTCTAAGGGTCCCAATATCACTGGATTGCTTTCATTGTTCATCGTTTCGATTTAGCCACTGAACTGGCGACCGAAATATTCCAGGAAAGCAACCCTCAATTGAGTGTAGTATCGAGTATCAACCAACCTCGGACTGCACCAAAGTCAGTTATCTCACTACCCTAAAGAGGCCAAGATAGTTCAATTAAGGTTCCTAAGGTCAGTTGATGCTTCACGACACCACGCGGAGGCCCCGTACTCTCCTTGACTGAACTTAAGGGTTACCGGTACACACCAAAGTGCCACATCAACGTAGCAGACTGTTTCAACCATGTCGGTATACCTCGCACAGTTCCCTCACAGCCTTGTTGCTACTTTCTAAGAAGGTATCCCCAGATCCGGGTTAGGATCTATAGAACTCCCAAGACAGTCCCACAATTTAAAGAAAACAAGTCAAAGCAATTGAAAACACAGTGATCTTAGTCCTAAGGTACACCTCACTTTTATAAGAATCCCCAGCAGAGTCGCCAGTTCTGTGATCGGTGGATCTGGAACTGATTGTTTAACGCTGGTTCACGAAATGTCGCGGAAGCAAGAGTCGCCACCGTCTTTTATTTTCTCCAAATGGAAAGGAAAAAAGCACAGAAAAATTCCTTATAGAGATTGCTCTCGGTTCGGGAGGTAGATTTATAGAAAGGGAAGGTGCTAGCACCCTTTCTATCCATGGTTATCCATGGGCTCTTAGATACTTGCTCATCTGTGTTTTCAAAATTGTTTGTTTTCTTTTCAACTGTGGGTTTTAAAAAGTTTCTTTGAAAATTTCAGTTCGACTCTTGTATCAGTCCTCAAGAGTGTTTGAAAAGTTGCTTTCGAAAGCTTTTTGAAAAGGTGTCGGTGTGAAAAGTAGTTTTGATTTGTTTTGAAATTAGAGCAAGTATCTACGAGAATCTACCTACCCTAAGGAATTCGTCTGTGTAAATGTCCTTAAAGTAGTGCCATCCCACCATTGAGAGGTAGGTAGCACCACCGTTGGAGGTGTTCGGGTCAATTCGAGGGTTCGGGACATGGTGATCACCAGAGCAATAGGAAGACACCTTAGAAGCTACCCTCATGCCATGTTTATGGACATGAGGACTTACTAAAACATCCTCTACTCGACGACCACCTTTCGAGGGGCAAGGCAACAATGAGGCGTACCCTAGGGGTGGTGTGTGATTTGTGTGTCATGTTCATTTATGTTTATCTTGTTCATACATTGGTGATCTACGCGTTACTTTTATTTTGGCATTCATTCTTTCATGCAAGTTATTAACAGTTAAAAAGATGCGGAATTAAAAGTCCTACGCTATTACAAAGGCGCGGGTCTACATCGCCAAATTAATCCAAGACCCGATTTGAAATAAAGTAAAAAATGCGAAAAGATAAATGTCTATTACACGGCTTTTGGACAGTTACATTTATATTCACAAAAAAAGAGATAAAAATAAAATGCGAGAAGAAATAAAATCGGGAATGCGAGGGCGTTGGACCCTTTTAAAGAAATTAAATTACAGTTAATAAATTAATTAAGTTAAAATAAAAAGAAAGAATTTTTGGAGTTTTTGTATTTATGGAGTTTAATGAGAATTAATGGAATTAAAAAAAACCTAATTCTAAACTATTTTTAATTTATTAAAAATATTTAAATTTGACCTAATTTTAATCTAATTATCTACATGGCAATTTATTTACAAAATAATTAATATTTTAATAATGATAAAAGAAAAGAAAGAGAATAAAAATATTTAGAACCCTAATTCCACATTTTTTAGTTTATTAAAAACATTTAAAATTACACCTAGAATTAAAACTAAATTAATTAATAAAATTTATTTACAAGAATGTTAGTGAATTAACCATAAAAAACCTATTTTTTATTTTATAGCTTCTGAATTTTTTGGGTATTTTTATGTTATGAAAATATTAATTTATGAATTAAAAGGAAATAATTAAATTAAAACAAATAATAAAAAATAGAAAAAAGAAAAGAAATACAAACACTTGGGGGGGTGTTGACCCCAATTGGGAGATATTATTGTAGCAATCAGGCCCAATGAATTAAGGCCTTTGGTTGACTTTTCAGCGCGCGTGTGGCCCTTGGACTAAGGTGTACCATGGAATTCACATCTTGGCTTTTGGATGGATCTCAGTGGCCATGTGGCAAGCTTCAGTGCTGCGTGTTTGGTGGTCATCTGGATATATTGAGTACCTGATCACATTACAAGAAAAAATAGAAAGACATATGGGGGACCTGGGAATCGTACCCAGGTCCCATTGCTTACCAAGCCATGTGCCTGCCAACTGAGCCATTAACGCGCTTGTAATATAATATGACAAATAATCAACATAATGCAAAACAATGGTTAGTGGTATATTTCGCGCGAAATTCAAACGCACCAACCGCTGGCTTACACCTCATCTTCTTCTCTAATCGTCCTGCATTTGCCTGAAAAAACATATCAAATAGCGGGGGTTTTGAACCCCCACTAACTACAGTATAAGAAAATAGCGATTACGCCATGGTTGCTCATAAATTGAGCGCGACATATGTGTTAAACTCGTGTGAAGCTTCTGAGTCCAATGGTCCTGGTCCTGTGGTCTAATTTTTCCTGAAGAGGAAAGCCTAATTTTACAGTTCTGAAACCCTAGCAAGCTTCAATGGTGGATTCATGTATAAAGCACGAAAACTCAATTAAATGGCATGGTTAGCTTTAGAATGAATAAATTAACACAAATCAAGCATTAGAAATTGAAAACAACGCATGAATCATGAGACACGAATATGCAAAAAGTTTGAAAAAGTTTGATCTCCATATACCAATTCTTGATGCTAGAAGCGTGGAAAAGGATTCAGTTAGGTTCCTTGATGTCTTAGGAAGCTTTTGGGATAGTTATTTCGCCTTGAAACTCCCTGCAATATCGTTTTCAGTTTTGAAAAATTTGATGAAAAATGCAAAGTTGGTTTTGGTTCTTAGGCGCAGCTTTCTGGTTGTTAGCTTTAGGGTTATGATCAGCTTATGTATGCCAATGGATTAGGGTAAGAATTCAAGCCAAAAGATCCATGTTTTGATGAATCCAATATTTGATTTTTAATGAAATATTTTCAAATCTTTTCCATGTGTTTTGATACCAATCATGGCCAAATCCTTCCTTTTTTGATGTGCACGAATCTTCAGTAACTAATGAGAGCAAATGCTGCATAAAAAGATTCAAATACATTTGTTTAGTATTTTTTTCATATTTTATTTAATTAAATGAATTAATGGTGATTAAAAATTCAAATAAATAATAAAAAATGATGAAATAAATCCCCTTTGGGCCAAATGGTCGTGCATAGCCTTTGGATGATGAATCTTTGAAGAAAATGTGGCCCATTAGCAATTTTGAGGCATTTGAAGTAAAGTTGACTTTTCAAAATTCCCAAAAATTTCCCAACTTCCACAAGGCATATCTTGCTCAATTTTTAAGCTTTGATCATATTCTTGGACATTTTGGAAAGGTCTTGAAGTCCTCTAACCAATGCCTTTGGTCACATGTCATTTTGATTTACCAATCTCAAGTTATGGTCTTTGACTTAAAGTCCCTTTTTGTTGACTTTTGAAAATGACCTATAATGTTGAAATTGATAACTTTTTGTGAGAGCATTTCTTGGACTTGAAGTGTGAAGAGGAGTTGTAGGAAATGTCTTTCTATTCAAAATGAGATTTGGATGGAATTTTTCTGATAAACCATGTGGAAGTTATGCCTTGGTCAAGTTACAGTTGACTTTTTCAACTGTCCAAATATGGAAACTTTTGCATCTTGAGACTTTTTGAGCCATGCCTTGAAAATCATGATCAAGAATTGATCAAATGATGTTTGTGGCTCAAAATAAGATGTTGACCAAAAATTTGAACTTTTGACTGTCAAATGACCATTTTGCCCCTATAGTTGACTGTTGAGCAATTAGGGTTTTTGACTGTGCAATTTTGTGCTGTAAGTCTTGAAACTTGGTATGAGGATGCTTGACCATGTTTATAGGCATGTGGGACTTGATTGGACCCTTGAAAACTTCAATTTCTTTGCCAGAACCAAAACCCTAGTTTTTGACTGTTAGGAGGCCCTTGAACTATGCAACCCTTAGGGAGATTTTGAAGCATGCTCTTTGCAAATCTTGAAGAATATGGGAGGGCAAATTTTGGGGTACAACAGCCTTGTAATAGATAGGTTTAAATTTCTCTCACTTTATTTTTTGTTATTAATTAAACTGTTAGATGAATGATAATAGGATTGTATGCAAATGATCATAATTTAAAAACAGTAGAAAACCCTAAATGTGCAAATATAATAACTGAAAAAAACAAACACTTGCACATGCTCACTCCTAGGTTTGCCCCACTTCGGTTGCCTTCGGTAAACGGTCATGAAGTATAGGAAGTTTTAGTGGTTGCCCTCTAGTCCCAAAAGATAAAAAATAACCCATTTGAATGTTGCCCCAGAAAGATCTTTAGGACTCTAGGGTAACTACTAAGGTTTCCTAATCATTGCTTTAGTGAGTGTACTCGTCCCTTTAGATTGTCCCTTAAAATCCAACGATGGAGCTACCTACTCCTTAATAGTAGGATAGCGCTGTCTAAAGGAAATAAGAAAACTGAACAGTCATTTTCGAGTAGGTAGAAACTTTTAGGTACTTGCTCAAAACAACAAAATTTCACATTATACACTTTCAAACAAACTTTTCAAACTAAAGTTTTCAAAACACTTTATCACACCCTTGAGTACTGATACAAGGGTTACCATAAAGTGAAACGCCACACTAAGGCAATTTCAAAACTTTTCAAATACACAAACACACAAAAGCAATTTAAGAAGGAGCAAGTACCTAAGAGCCCATGGAAAACCATGGATAGAAAGGGTGCTAACACCTTACCTTTCTATAATCTACCCCCTGTACTCAGAAATATCGAAAAAGGTTTTTTTTGTTCTTTTCCCTTTTACTTTGTTGGATGAAATAAAAGACGGTGGAGACTCTTGCTTACCGTACATTTGCGAACGCAAAACGCAAAACTAGTAGTAACAAAAAACAGTCGGTTCTGCCACCGTATCACAGAACTGGTGACTCTGCTGGGGAATAGATGAAAAGTGGGGTTTAACTTAGGATCTAGGTCATTTTTTTTTAATTTCCTTCTTGCTTGTTTTGCTTGCTTTATCTTTAAGGGTTTTTGCTTGGGTATTGTTGAAGATCCTACACCAGGATCTAGGGACACTTTTTTAGGTAAACAGTAATAGATCGTGGAGACTGTACAACGTAGACCAATATGGTTTAAGCGATGGTTGTATTGGTGTGACACTTTGGTTGGTACCAGTATCCTTCGTGTTAAAACAAGGAGAATACGGGGCCGCCACGTGGTGTCGTGAAGCACTAACGGACCTTAGTTGAACAAACTTGGCCATTAGAAAGTAGTGAGACAGCCAGCCCTAGTATAAAGCCGAGGATTAGTTGATACTCGATTCTACATGAAGTGGTGAAAAACACAAGAAGGGGGGGGGGGTTGAATTGTAAAACTGAAATCTAAAGCAATGAACACGATATTTTTATCCTGGTTCGTTTGATCTCAAACTACTCCAGTCCACCCGTCAAGGTGATTTCACCTCTCTCCAACGAGGTCTTAATCCACTATATTCAACTGAATATTACAGACTGCTTTAACAACTGCTAAAGCCTTCTTGATTCAAACCACAACCCGGTTTGTCAAGGTAACACTTTCTTACAAAGAGATAAAACTATGTGTGTGGATGTTTTCTACAAAACTGTATCACAACTGTGATGTATACACAAAATGAAGCTTAGAAACTAGATTGCTAAACAGTAATGGAATATCAGAGTGTGTGGTTTAGCAAAACTGGTAGAACGAAGATTATGGTTCAGCTTTTGTGCGTGTAGAGATTTGGAGAGCATTAACCATTTCAATCTTCAAAGCTTTGTTTATATAGCACTGAGATGATGAACGTTGGATGCAATATTCTTGATTCAATGCTAATAACAAACTTTCCTTATTGAGCAGATCTTGTCTGGAATGAGGCCGTTGGAATTAATTTGCTTTCAATGCACAGTACCGTTGCTTACTTAATGCAAGTTCTGGCTTGGCTCATTCTGATTCTGCTTCGCTGCTGATGAACTGTTGTGTTTCTGTATCAGAGTGTTGAGCGCAGTCTTGTTCATCAGGCTTCAGCATGTACGTGAGTTGATCATCTGATTTTGACATTCTGATGTAGCAACTTCTGATGCTGATGTATGAAATTAAATTCTGATGCTGAATAGATGTGATCTTGCTTATATCAATCAGAGTATCTGCAAGTCAGAACATAATAATTTTAGGCAGTAGATAGTTCATTCATGAAACTTATAAATACTATATCTTTTCACTTTGTTATCATCAAAACTTAAATATAGGGTAGTAGATTCAAACTTTGTTCTAACAATCTCCCCCTTTTTGATGATGACAAAAACTAGATATTTTAAATGAAAAATAACGTGAAAAGGTATCTGGAAAATGTGTCAGAATAAGAAGTAAAAGGATAAGGATTAAGGAGATGTCAGAGTTGAGAGATACTCCCCCTGAGTTGATTACTTCCCTTTGATTATACGCGTTCTTCAGGATCAGATCTTTTTCTTTCTTTGAACATCAGATTATCATAGTCTTTGACTTATCAGAAGCTTTATGTCAGAGCAGAGCTTCAGAGCTTTTCTTGTCAGAGCTTTGCTTTGGATCAGAATATTAGAGCGGATCAGAACTTCATAGTGATCAGAGCTTCTAGTCTTCAGAGTGTCCAGGAGCTTCCTTGTGCCTGTAGACTTTAAGCAAAACAGAAAAAAAACATTTCAAGTAATAGAGTTAGAATGTTTGAGAATTTCTGTCTAGTTAGCCGTTATTGATTTAAATATCATTCTTGTTCTCCCCCTTTTTGTCAGCAATCAAAAAGTGTTGGTGATGTGCTAAAACAATTAAGATCAGAAAAACTAATCATATTAAGATAGTTCAGAGTCAAAACGATAAAATATTACAAAACACAATCAAACAGTACATCAGAAAATCACAGAAAACATGAAAAAGGTCATGCATGAAAGAAAAGATTAAGGTTGAGGAGGCAAGCGTGTGAACAGGTTCTCCAGCATGGCTTGAATCTTTTCAGAAGTCTCATTCTGCTTATGCACCATGCTGACAACAGTGTCAATCTTGCTGTCCTGCACATCCATTCTCTCTTTCATCTTCTGATCAATAAAGTAGATCAGAAACTGCTGATCCACATTTATGTAATCAGGAGAACTTGTTGGTTTCCTGTGGTTGAAGCACCCCAGAATTATCTTAGCCCATACTCTGAAATGATCCTTCAGATCTTTAATCTTGCTGCTGGGCATCCCAAGAGTGAAAATCCTGTTAGCTACCACACCTATATCAGCACATCTTTCAGCCATGTCCACACAACGGACGCCACCACCACTTTGACCGATTAGCCTTGCAATGAGATCTTCAGTAATCACAATCTTCTTCCCCATAACAGAGGAGATGACTAGGTGTGTTGAAACCTTGGCGTGAATCCAAAATTCCTTGACCAGCGCTGGGAATGTTGGTCCAACCAACCTATCGAAATACCTTTCCCACTTTTGAGCCCTAACTTCTTCAGTTAGGTCAAAACCATTCTCCTTTAAGCTTTCAAAGTCAATGATTAATTCAGAAAGCACTTCAAGATTCTTCACCGGAGTGAGGAGAGTTCTGAGTGGCACTTGATATTGCTCAGATGATGCTTTCTTCTGATTACCTGCAGAAACGCTACTGGAGGTTGCCATGTTCACACTAAAAGGGTTTTGAGAATGAACTGAGGAAAAAGGTTTGCAAGAGATGAACTCAGAAATATGCAGAAAATGCTTGAGTGTTAGTAAGAAAGCATAAAGAATAAGAATGAGAGATTAATGTGCTTAAATAGAGTTTTCAAAACTATTTTGAAAAAATAAACGTTTTTAAGAGAGAGAAAAATCATGATTGCCATTTAAAAGCATGATTACTTTTCATTAAATGCTTGCTGATTTTGGGGGATTTGAGAAAGATACTTAAAAACGGTTACCAGACATGTGTCTCAATGCACCCAATCAGCGCTTTGTCTTCTCATAAGTGTGCACGTGTTCTGCTTCAGAGATATGCTGATGATTGGATGACACTTGTTTGATGTAGTGATCAGCACGTCTGTCTTTGAGCTTAGACTCTCAGATCTTTAGACTTGCATCTGATACAATCTGCATGTTCTATCTTTCTGAGAGGAGATTGATCAGAAGTTCACAGTAAAATAATTACATTCTGATAGTAAATATATGGAATTAAAACATTTTCACTCTGGACACACTTTCATGCTGAGATGTTTCAGAATGAAATTAAACCTATCTTCTGAAAGGGGTTTAGTAAAGATATCAGCCCATTGATGGTCTGTATCTATAAATTTTAAGTTCAAAATACCTTTCTGAATATAGTCCCTAATGAAGTGATGTTTTATTTCTATATGCTTTGATCTAGAATGTAAAATGGGATTCTTACTTAAGCAAATAGCAGAAGTATTATCACAATGTATAGGAATGTTACTCTCAAAAATCTGGAAGTCTTCAAGCTGACTTTTCATCCAGAGCATTTGTGTGCTACATCCTGCTGCTGCTATGTACTCAGCTTCTGCTATTGACAGAGCAATTGTTGATTGTCTTTTGCTGGACCAAGAGATCAGATTTTCTCCCAGAAACTGGCAGCTTCCAGAAGTACTTTTACGTTCCACTCTGTCTCCAGCAAAATCAGCATCACAGTAGCCTACTAAGCTGTAATCACTAGATTTTCTATAAAACAAACCCAGATTAGTAGTACCTTTCAGATACTTGAAAATTCGCTTAACAGCTGTTAAGTGAGATTCTCTAGGATCTGATTGGAATCTAGCGCAGATACAAACACTGAATAATATGTCAGGTCTTGAAGCAGTCAGATAGAGGAGAGAACCAATCATACCTCTGTAGACTTTCTGTTCTACATTTTTGCTTACCTCTTCTCTTTCCAGAATGCACGTGGGATGCATTGGAATCTTTGATGGCTTACATTCTGAGAGGTCAAATTTCTTCAGAAGATCTCTGATGTATTTGCTCTGATGAATGTAAGTTCCTTCTGGAGTTTGATTGATCTGAATTCCTAGAAAGAATTTCAGTTCCCCCATGAGGCTCATCTCAAATTCTGCCTGCATACACTTAGCAAATTTTCTTCCAAGAGAAGGATTAGTAGAACCAAAAATGATATCATCAACATAAATTTGACAGACTAAGATGTCACTCTTAACTGTTTTATAGAATAGAGTAGTGTCCACATTCCCTCTGGTGAATTCATTTTCAAGCAGAAAGTTACTTAGCCTTTCATACCAAGCTCTGGGAGCTTGTTTCAGACCATACAGTGACTTCTTTAGTTTGAAAACATGTTCTGGATGTTTTGTATTTTCAAAACCTGGGGGTTGGTGAACATAAACTTCTTCTTCTATATAACCATTTAAGAATGCACTTTTGACATCCATCTGATACAGAGTGATGCCTCTATTAACAGCAAATGAAATTAAAAGTCTGATAGATTCTAACCTGGCGACTGGGGCAAAGGTTTCTGTATAGTCTATCCCCTCTTGCTGACTATAACCTTGTGCAACCAGTCGTGCCTTGTTTCTGATGACTTCACCTTGTTCATTTAGCTTGTTTCTGAACACCCATCTTGTTCCAATGACGTTGAATCCTTTTGGTCTGGGAACGAGATCCCATACGTCGTTTCTGGTGAATTGATTCAGCTCTTCTTGCATTGCCAGAATCCAGTCATTATCCAGGAGTGCTTCATCAATAGAAGAAGGTTCAATCAGAGACACCAGTCCCATAAGAGTTTCTTCAGAGTTTCTGAAGCTTGCTCTTGTTCTGATTGGATCTTCCTTTCTTCCTAGGATAGTCTCTTCTGGGTGATCCAAGCTGCTTCTGGGTAATCTCTTCTGAGGTTGATCAGCAGCTGTTGTAGGATTTCTAGCAGTGCTCCTTTCAGACGTTGAAGGAATGTCTGTGTTGAGAGCTTCTGATGACTTGTCTTCAGAACCTGCAAATTCAATTTCTATACCTGCAAAAATTTCATTCTGCTTTGACTTTTCAGAGTCAAGCTTATCATCAAAACGAACACTGATTGATTCTTCCACAATCTGTGTTTCTGTATTGTATACTCTGTACCCTCTTGAGCGTTCAGAGTATCCTAACATAATACACTTCTGTGCCTTAGAGTCAAACTTGTTCAAATAATTCTTTGTATTTAATATAAAGCAAGTACATCCAAATGGATGAAAATATGAAATGTTGGGCTTTCTGTTCTTCCACAATTCATATGGAGTCTTTTCCAGAATAGGTCTTATTGAGATTCTATTCTGAATGTAGCACGCTGTGTTTATTGCCTCTGCCCAGAAAGTCTTAGCAACGTTTGTCTCATTGATCATGGTTCTGGCCATTTCTTGCAATGTTCTGTTCTTTCGTTCTACAACTCCATTTTGTTGGGGAGTTCTAGGACAAGAGAAATCATGCAGAATGCCTCTGTCATTAAAGAATGACTCAAAATCTTTATTTTCAAATTCTCCACCATGATCACTTCTGACTTTAACGATTCTAAGATCCTTTTCATTCTGAACTTGGTTACAGAAGGTAACAAACACAGAGTGTGACTCGTCCTTGTGTCTTAAGAACTTTACCCATGTCCATCTGCTATAGTCATCTACGATTACTAACCCATACTTCTTACCACTGACTGAAGCAGTTTTAACTGGTCCAAATAAGTCAATGTGCAGAAGTTCTAATGGCTTAGAGGTAGAAACAACATTTTTGGATTTAAAAGAAGGTTTTGCAAATTTGCCTTTCTGACATGCTTCACACAGAGCATCTGAATTGAACTTCAAATTAGGAAGTCCTCTGACCAGATTGAGTTTGTTAATCTGAGATATTCTTCTCATACTAACATGCCCCAATCTTCTGTGCCAGATCCACTGCTCGTTGTTAACAGACATAAGACATTTTACATTCTGACTCTTTAGTTCAGAAAGTTTGATTTTGTAAATGTTGTTTTTCCTCTTACCATTAAACAGGATAGTCCCATCTTTCTGACTAACAGCTTTACATGATTTTTGATTAAAGATTATATCATAACCGTTATCACTTAATTGACTTATGGATAACAGATTATGCATCAATCCATCTACTAGCAGAACATTATTAATAGAGGGAAGATTTCCATTACCTACAGTTCCAGAGCCAATTATCTTTCCCCTCTGATTGCCTCCAAAGCCAACGTGGCCTCCAGGCTTAAGTTCCAGGCTTTGGAACATATGCCTTCTTCCCGTCATGTGTCGTGAGCAGCCAGAGTCCAGGTACCATGACTGGTGTTTCTGACTTGCTGCTAAAGATATCTGCAACATGTATTATTTTATCCTTAGGTACCCAGATTTTCTTGGGTCCTGATTTGTTAGTTTTACCAAAACTCTGGTTGAATTTTGGTTTCACAGAGTGCTTACTGCTAGTATATTTGATATCATGTGTGTGACCATACACAAAATGTGAATTCAAAGGAGTGTGTTTAATGGTTAAGTCCATGACATTCTTTGGTGTAGGAACCTTACCTTGGTATCCTATTCCTTTCCTGCCGTTTCTGCTAACTCCATAGATCATTGAAGCCATTCTGCTTCTATCTATGCTTTTAGCTAGGAACTTCTGGAAACTGTGATCATACTCCTTGATGATCTTATCAGCGTTGCTGGGAGTTTCAGAAATTGGTTCCTTCTGAGAGTTTTGTAAAGTGTTTTCTAATTTTGAAATCTTATTTCTCAGCTCAGAATTTTCCAATTTGAGACTCTCAGACTTATTAGAGTCAGATTCAAGATTCCTTTTCAGGTCTCTGAATTTAGCTCTAATTTGCTGATAACGTTCCAGAATCTCATTGAGGCTTTCAGCAAGTTCAGCCTTTGTAAAGTTAATAGCGAAGTTAGGAAATACCTCTTCCGTGTCTGATTCTGAGTCTGATTCAGAAGCTTCACTGTCTTCTGAAATGTTAGCCATGAGAGCTATGTTTGCCCTTTCATCATCTGATTCTGAGTCAGCTTCAGACAAGTCAGAGTCATCCCATGTGGCCATGAGACTTTTCTTCTTCTCTCTTCCAAACTTCTTTTTGGGCTTTTCCCTCTGAAGCTTTGGGCAGTCACTCTTGTAGTGTCCTTGCTCATTGCACTCATAGCAGATGATGTCTTTGGTGTTTGGCTTTTTGCTACTGGAGGAGCCTTCAGATCTTCTGTATCCAGAGGAAGAATCTGTCCTTCTGTATCTGGAAGAAGACTCGTTCTGATCAGATCTTCTGGGATTCCTGAACTTCCTTTGTCTTTGCTTCCACAGTTGATTTACTCTTCTGGAGAGAAGGGAAAGTTCGTCTTCTTCTGATGAGGATCCATCAGATGTTTCTTCAACTGCCTGCAAAACTTTAGACTCAAATTTTCTGTTAGATTTTAATGCTAAAGGCTTACCTTGCTTCTGAGGCTCATCAGCTTCTAGCTCTATCTCATGACTTCTGAGGGAGCTGATAAGTTCCTCCAGAGTGATTTTGTTGAGATCTTTAGCTAGCTTCAGAGCAGTAACCATAGGCCTCCACTGCTTGGGAAAACTTCTGACGATTTTCTTGACATGGTCAGCAGTAGAGTATCCTTTGTCCAGAACTTTGAGACCAGCTACCAGAATCTGGAATCTAGAGAACATAGTTTCAATGGATTCAGATTCTTCCATTTTGAACGCCTCATACTTCTGAATGAGCGCCAGAGCTTTTGTTTCTTTGACCTGAACGTTGCCCTCATGCGTCATTCTGAGAGAATCAAAAATATTCTTTGCTGTGTCTCTGTTGGAGATCTTTTCATACTCAGTATAGGAGATGGCACTGAGGAGGATGGTTCTGGCCTTGTGGTGATTCTTGAAGTCACGCTTTTGTTGATCAGACATTGTTTTTCTATCAATCTTCTGACCACTTGCATTCACAGGGTGCGTGTATCCATCTTTCACCATATCCCACAGATCAGCATCATGTGCTAGAAAGAAGCTTTCAATTCTGTCTTTCCAGTAATCAAAGTTTTCTCCATCAAAGACTGGAGGTTTGCCACTGAATCTGCCTCTGTCCTCATTGTTGTCATTGCTGATGTGAGAATTGTTTCCTGCCATTGTGTTTTTCTGACGCTGGATCTTGTACTGACACGGTTAAGTGTTTTAGCTCAGAACCAGGCGCTCTGATGCCAATTGAAGTGGTGAAAAACACAAGAAGGGGGGGGGGGGGGGTTGAATTGTAAAACTGAAATCTAAAGCAATGAACACGATATTTTTATCCTGGTTCGTTTGATCTCAAACTACTCCAGTCCACCCGTCAAGGTGATTTCGCCTCTCTCCAACGAGGTCTTAATCCACTATATTCAACTGAATATTACAGACTGCTTTAACAACTGCTAAAGCCTTCTTGATTCAAACCACAACCCGGTTTGTCAAGGTAACACTTTCTTACAAAGAGATAAAACTATGTGTGTGGATGTTTTCTACAAAACTGTATCACAACTGTGATGTATACACAAAATGAAGCTTAGAAACTAGATTGCTAAACAGTAATGGAATATCAGAGTGTGTGGTTTAGCAAAACTGGTAGAACGAAGATTATGGTTCAGCTTTTGTGCGTGTAGAGATTTGGAGAGCATTAACCATTTCAATCTTCAAAGCTTTGTTTATATAGCACTGAGATGATGAACGTTGGATGCAATATTCTTGATTCAATGCTAATAACAAACTTTCCTTATTGAGCAGATCTTGTCTGGAATGAGGCCGTTGGAATTAATTTGCTTTCAATGCACAGTACCGTTGCTTACTTAATGCAAGTTCTGGCTTGGCTCATTCTGATTCTGCTTCGCTGCTGATGAACTGTTGTGTTTCTGTATCAGAGTGTTGAGCGCAGTCTTGTTCATCAGGCTTCAGCATGTACGTGAGTTGATCATCTGATTTTGACGTTCTGATGTAGCAACTTCTGATGTTGATGTATGAAATTAAATTCTGATGCTGAATAGATGTGATCTTGCTTATATCAATCAGAGTATCTGCAAGTCAGAACATAATAATTTTAGGCAGTAGATAGTTCATTCATGAAACTTATAAATACTATATCTTTTCACTTTGTTATCATCAAAACTTAAATATAGGGTAGTAGATTCAAACTTTGTTCTAACACTACACTCATTGAGATCAGACTTTCGGTATATTTCGGCCGCAAGAAAAGATTGCCTGAGCTGAAACAATGCCCGATAAAGGATGATCAGTGATATTGAGAATCCTTAGAACCCGGTTACTTTTCTAAGACAGGTTTGAAACCAACTAAAATTCAAGAGGGTACTTACCTTTAACCTCATGCAAGCCTTTGAACTTAAGGTTTATTGTGTGCTTTTCTTGTATGTGATTTACTCTGTTTGAACATAACATCATGCATCATAACATGGCATCCATTCTTATTACACTAACCATTTCAAGGACTGAGGGAATTTATTTTTGTTCTGTTTTGCAGACCATGGCTTCCACTCGTAGAAACACTATCCGAATCAGCTTTGTGAGAATACCTCTCCAAATCAAGGAGCTAATATCAACAGTTCTTGAAAATTCTTCGTTCACTAAGAGATATGGTTGACTTATCAACCTGGTTACTTCGAGCTTTGATGAAAAAATGATGGGTGTACTCTTTCAGTTCTTTAATCCCAAGCACCACTGCTTCATCTTTCCAGACTATCAGTTGGTTCCTACCATGGAAGAGTTCTATCAATTATTGGATCTACCTATTATTGACCAGATTCCTTTCACAGGTTTAGAAGAAGTTCCCAAGCCAGAGATCATTGCCTCAGCTTTGCATCTGAAACGGGTCGATGTGGTATCTAATTAAGAAACAAGAAGCGGAGTCAAGGGTTTTCTAGCCAAGTTCCTAATAGAGAAGGCCCAACTGTTTTGGAATGATTTAGACTTTCAGGCTTTTGAGGAGGTTTTGGCTCTTCAAATTTATGGGTTAGTATTGTTCCCTAATCCAGACTTACTCATAGATGTGAATGCTATCAAGATCTTCTTCTCTCGAAACCATGTGCCTACTTTGCTCGGAGATATCTTGCATGCTCTCCA
Source organism: Vicia faba (assembly GCA_948472305.1). NCBI lineage: Eukaryota > Viridiplantae > Streptophyta > Magnoliopsida > Fabales > Fabaceae > Vicia > Vicia faba. Next base: position 1,265,449,729 of record OX451736.1, on the reverse strand, counting down.
CACTCGTACTATGAAGAGAAGAGGGGTTCTTATATGCTGCATGCCATTACTGTCGAGGTGGTTTATTTTCACCTCCCTAAGTCAGTGCTGAAGAATGAAGAAGGTTTGGGTTGGTTTAAAAGGATAATGTCACTTTCTCACGCAGATATTCTCTGGTATTCCTGATCTATGGGAGATATTTCTATTATTGACCGTTGCAGGGAATTCCCTATTGTCCCACTACTTGGAATTAGGGGAGGCATAACTTATAATCCTTCTTTGGCTCTGCAACAATTTGGTTACGCTCGAAGGGGTGGTCCTCATGAGATTCTTATCCAGGGAATTATGTTTAACTATGAGGAGGATGTTCAAGGGTACCACCAGAGGTTCATACGAGCTTGGGCGTGGAAAACAGATCTGATGTCAAGACTTTGGGGCCGAGGACTTCCATTCCTATGGAACCTTATCTCCAATGTGTGGAGCTCGTGCTCAGAAACTGATGATGCCATACATAGTTGTCTTACCAGTGATTGTGGATCCCATTACTGAAGGGGATATTCCCTACACGGTTCTTCATCCTGATATGCCCACCGATCTTGAAGAATTACAGAGGTCCTGGATTCAGTTGAAGAAGGAGCATGATACTTATAGGGACCAGTTCTATGCCCAGGAGAAGAATGTTTTAGAGCTCACAAAGCAGCTTCATGAGGAAAGAAGCCTTAATGTCTATCTCGGCACGAAGAGGAAGCATCCATGGGAAACTTGATATTTTTTTTAGAATTTTCAATTGTAACGCCTAAAAGGCAATTTTATTATGAATTCTACTAATAAAATCTTTGTTTCATTTTGGGTTCGCAAATTTAAATTTCCTAAAGCCCTTGAAATCATTTCATACGCATATCACCCATGACATTGCATAAACAGGTTTCATAACAGGTTTCTCATCGTCTTCATTGTTTATTTAAGCAATAATGACTTCTGAATAAAGTATCAAGGATCTCCATTTCAGCAAATGTTCATAGCTTTGGCTAAAGGGTAGGAAGATCTAAAGGCCCTTATCTTGAAAGATAGAAAGAAGAAGACAAAGAAGACTACTGGTGTCCTGAATCTGGGCAGATGATTCAAGGGACCATTGAAGCAATCGGTTGATCTGACCTCTTCATCTAAAGAAGGGGAGAACCAGGAGGATGAGACAAGGGAGGAAGACCCTAGCCCAAGATTTCTGATGATGAATCTGATTACAATGATGAACAGTATCCTCCCACTGAGGATAGATACAAACAATTAGAGGATCGTCTGAGCGCAATGGAGATCCAAAGAGTACCAGGGTTGGATTTTGAAGAGCTGGGTTTGGTATCTGGGGTTGTCATCACACTGGAGTTCAAGGCTCCGAAATTTGCAAAGTATGATGGGGTGTCTTGTCCCAAGCTTCATCCCTATTCCTATGTGAGGAAGATCTAGCCTCACACCACTGATAGGAACTTGTGGGTCCATTTCTTTCAGGACAGTCTGTCCGGGACTTAGCTTGAGTGGTTCTATCAGCTGGAGGGAACCAACGTCCACAACTGAGAAGATTTGGCTGCTACATTTTATAAGCAGTATCAATATAACACTGACCTTACTCCTACCCGTACTCAACTCCAGAGAATGTCTATGGGTGCAAGTGAAGGTTTTAAGGACTACGCTCAGAAGTGGAGAGATTTGGCAGGAAGAGTCCAACCCCCTTTGTCTGATAGGGAGTTGGTGGACATGTTTCTTGGTACGCTATCTGGTCCGTTCTTAAATCACTTGATTGGTAGCTTCTCAGATGGTTTTATGGAGCTGATATTGATTGGAGAAAGGGTAGAAGCTGGGATCTGAAGTGGCAAGATCCAGAAAGACACCTCTTCAAGTACAGTGAAGAAGCCATTCACGGGTAAGAAGTAGGTCAATGTCATATATAATCCAAGAAGTCAGAGCAGAACCGAGCGCCGTCCAACGGTAGGGGCCGTGATGAAACCTAGGCCCTTGGCTACTCAACAACGAAACAATCAACCAAGGGTAGAAAGACCTCAAAGGCAGTTCACCCGGATCAATATGACGTTGTCTGAGGTTTTAACCCATCTGTTAAAATCTAACTTGGAAACCTTAAAGGAGGCTCCCAAGAATCCCAACACCACATCTCCTCGTTATAATCCAAATGCTCGGTGTGCTTACCATTCTGAGAGTCCAGGCCACGATACAAAAGACTGTTGGGCTCTGAGGAATAAGATACAGGATCTGATCTAAGCAAAGGAGATTGGGTTTGATGCTCCTGAGATGCCTAATGTCATAACTGCTCCCATGCCCAAGCACAACCGTGGTGTTAATGCCATTGATATTGATCTATTTTTTTACCTTTGTTGATGAAGTTTCCAATCCTCTCATGACCGTCAAGAGGAATTTTTTGCTGGCCGATTTATTTCTGGGTTGTGGTAAAGGTTGCCACATGTGTTTATCTCTGCCTTCTGGTTGTTATTTGCTGAAAGCAGGCGTTCAACGCCTGCTGGATAACAAATAAATTTTGTTTGAAAGGACTCCGGTTCCAACTGTTCTACATGAAGATGTTGCTATCATAACCATTTCCGCCAATCCTTCCAAGGTCTCCTCTAAAAGACATGTTAGGATTACACCTGCTCCAAGAATTGCTCCATTGATAATCACTTTTCTTGGCCCTGTACCGTACTCCTCAGACAAAGCTGTTCCTTGGAATTATGGTGTTGACGTTTACTACCATGGCGTCAAGCAGGATTTGAAGACCGAAGAGGCTGATCCGGATGTCAATAACATTGTCAAGACCAACAAAATTACTCGAAGTGGAAGGGTTTTCTCTCCCGAGATCTCCCCGAAGACTGTTGCTAGGCCTGTTGTTATTCCATCTATTGTTCCTGCTAGTAGTTATGCTACTACTCCCATCCTTACTCCAGTTGCTACCCCTGCCGATGAGTCATCTGGGACTCGGGGAAAAGAAGTTGTAGGTGAGCTTTCTCGGACGGAGGCACCTAGAAAAGTTATTTTGGAATCCTCGAAACCAGAAATGGAGGAAATTTTAAAAATAATCAAGAAGAGCGATTACAATGTGGTCGAGCAGCTGGGGAAGACCCCTTCGAAGATATCAATATTGTCTCTGCTATTATGTTCCGAGGCCCATGCGAAGGCTTTGATTACATTTCTCAAGACTGTGCATGTGCCACAAGAAACCTCCACCGACCAATTCAAAGACTGTGTGGCCAGTTTGACTACAGATAATGGGTTAGGTTTTTCAGATGCTAATTTGACACCAAAGGAGAGAAGGCATAATGATGCTCTGCATGTCTCGATCGAATGCAGGGGCACTACCATGGCCCATGTGCTGGTGGACACTGGATCGTTACTGAATGTTCTGCCTAAGAAGGCTCTTGATAGGCTAGATTGTGAAGGTTTTTACCTTAAAGCCCAGTAACATTATGGTGAGGGATTTTGACGGTTCAAAGAGAATGGTGCACGGGTAGGTGGACATCCCTGTCAAAGTGGGTTCCCAGACCTTTAAATCCATATTCTACATGATGGATATCAGGCCATCTTATTCTTGTCTGTTGGGTCATCCTTCGATTCATGAAGCTGGGGCTGTTACTTCTATGTTGCACCAAATGTAGAAGTATCCAGTGAAGGGGAAGATTGTCATCGTGCATGGTGAAGAGGAGTACATGGTAAGCCACATGAACTCTTTCAGGTATGTGGAGATGGACGGGGAATTCATAGAGACCCCTTATCAAAATTTTGAAGAGGTTCCCCAGATTATGGCATCAACTGAGGCTATCACCAACACGCCGAAGATCACCAAACCTCCTTTGAAGATGGCTTCTCTCAAGGATTACAGAGCGGTATTTGAAGAAGGTGGGCGTACCACTTGGGGACAACTCCCTGATTTTCCTCATAAAACTAAAAAATTTGGTTTGGGTTTTACTTCAGGAGCTCAAAGGGTTGTTCGACGTGCTCGGGCTGGAGGACCTCCCCTATGCATCAACAATCCCCTAAGAAGGATGGTAAGGTACAGATGTGTGTGGACTACAGAGACCTGAACAGGGAAAGCCCCAAGGATGACTTCCCGCTTCCCCATATCAATGTTTTGGTTGACAACACCATACAACACAAGATCTTTTCCTTCATGGACGGTTTCTCTGGGTACAATCAGATCAATATGGCTCCTGAGGACATGGAGAAGACAACCTTTGTCACACAGTGAGGCACTTTCTGTTACAAGGTGATGCCATTCCGGTTGAAGAACACGGGGAAACTTATCAACGAGCCATGGTAGCTTTGTTCCATGATATGATTCACCATGAGATAGAGGTTTATGTTGATGACATGATAGCCAGGTCTCAAACTGAGGAAGAACACCTTGATCATCTACAAAGCTGTTTGACAGGTTGAAGACATACAAGCTGAGGTTGAATCTGAACAAGTGCACCTTCGGGGTAAGGTCTAGTAAGCTGCTAGGTTTCATCGTCAATGACAAAGGTATTCAAGTAGACCCTACAAAGGTGAAGGCTATACAAGAGATTCCGGCTCCCCGTACTGAGAAGGAAGTTAGAGGTTTCTTGGGATGCCTAAATTATATCGCCAGGTTCATTTCACATCTGACTGCTACTTGTGAACCAATCTTTAAGCTCCTGAAGAAAGATCAAGTAGTAAAATAGAATGACGAATTCCAGACTGCTTTTGAAAGAATCAAGGAATACCTTCAAGAACCACCAATTTTGATGCCTCCGATTGAAGGAAGACCTTTGATAATGTACTTAACAGTATTAGACAATTCAATGGGGTGTGTGTTGGGGAAGCATGACGAATCTGGTCGAAAAGAGCATGCAATATACTACCTTAGCAAAGAGTTTACCGACTGTGAGACACGATACTCACTTCTCGATAAAACTTGATGCGCTTTGGCATGGGCGACTCGCCGACTAAGACAGTATATGTTGACCCACACTACTTTGTTGATATCTAAAATGGATCCGATCAAGTACATCTTCGAGAAGCCCACTCTCTCCGAAATAATAGCAAGATGGAAAATGATCTTAACCGAATACGAAATCCAATATACAACCCAGAAAGCAATCAAGGGAAGTGTATTAGCTGATCATTTGGCTCATCAGGCCATGGATGACTACCATTCCATGAATTTTGAGTTCCCGAATGAGAATATTATGCTAGTGACTGACTATGAAGAACTTGGACCGAATGAAGGACCTGAAGAAGGATCCCAATGGACTATGGTTTTTGACGGAGCTTCGAATGCACTCAGTAATGGCATTGGCGCTGTAATCATATCTCCTGAGGGCTGTCATACTCCTTTCATCGCCCGACTATGCTTCAACTGTACCAATAACATGGCGGAGTATGAAGCATGCATCATGGGTCTCAAAGCTGCTATCGACCTAAGGATCAAATTCTTAAACGTTTTCTGGGATTCAACCTTGGTGATAAGTCAGATCAAAGGAGAATGGGATACGAAGCACCCAAATCTCATCCTGTACAAAGAGCATGTGTTGACATTGCTCCCACACTTTGAGGAGGTAACTTTTGAACATTTCCCGTGAGAGAAGAATCAGTTAGCGGACACGCTAGCTACCATGTCATCTATGTTAAAAGTCAGATGGGACAACGAAGCTCCCCGAATCACTATTGAGAGGTTGGATGAACCAGCGTATTGCTGTGAGATTGATACTGAAGAGGTAGCAGACAAACCTTGGTTTCATGAATTAAAAAGGTATCTAGAGGCTCAAGAGTATCCCGAGGGGGAATCTGTCAATGATAAGAAGTTTCTGAGAAGGTTCGCTGCAAAATTCTTCCTCAGTAATAGAATCTTCTACAAGCGTAAACATGACTCTACCTTACTGCGGTGTGTAGACAAGAGCGAAGCAGAGATAATTATGGCAGATCTACACGAAGGTACCTTCGAAACCCATTCAAGTGGACATACCATGGCTAAGAAGATCCTACGGGCAGGATACTGGTCCACTATGGAAGCAGATTGTTATCAGCACTCCCAAACTTGCCACAAGTGCCAAATCTATGCTGATAAGGTGCATGTGCCTCCGTTTCCTTTGAATGTCTTGACCGCTCCTTGGCCATTTGCAATGTGGTGCATTGACATGATCAGAGAGATTAAACCTACCGCTTCCAATGGACATCGCTTCATCCTAGTGGCCATTGATTACTTCACGAAGTGGGTTGAAGCTGCCTCCTTTGCCACTGTTACCAAGAACGTTGTGGCGTGGTTTATTAAGCATAACCTGGTTTGTCGGTACGGTGTGCCAGAGAGAATCATCACTGGAAATGGTAAGAATCTCAACAACACAATGATTACCAAACTCTATAAATAGTTCAAGATCCAGCACCATAATTCTTCCCCTACTGGCCGAAGATGAATGGCGCTATTGAAGCTGCTAACAAGAACATCAAAAAGATCATATAGAAGATGACGGTGACATACAAAGACTGGCATGAGATGTTACCATTTGCTCTTTATGGGTACCGCACCTCCGCACGAACATCGACAGGGGAAACACCCTACTCTTTGGTATATGGCATGGAGGTTGTCCTACCTATTGAGGTCCAGATCCCTTCTCTGAGGATAATGAAGGATGCAGGTTTGAACAAAGACGATTGGATCTATACTCGACTTGATCAACTGAATCTGATCGATGAGAAGAGACTTACTGCTGTCTGTCATGGTAAAATGTATCAAAAACAAATGATCAAGGATGTCAACAAAAAAGTCAGACGCCAAGAATATTAAGTCGGGGATCTAGTGATCAAGTGCATCATACTTCCGCAAGGTGATCCCAGGGGAAAATGGAATCCCACATACGAAGGTCCATTTGTGATCAAAAACATTTTTTCAGGTGGAGCCATGATTCTGACCACCATGGACGGTGACGAACTTCCCCACCTTGTCAATGCGGACATAGTGAAAAGATATTACGCGTGATAAAGACCCGCTAGGTTGACTGGCCTAGGAAAAAATAAGGGCTTCCCAGCGAACCAAAAGGGTTTGGGCAAAAATTAGGGATGAAAACGAAAAAACCTGTACATCCGGCAAGTCGAAAACCTGAAAAGGAAGCTTGGACAAAAAAGGGTATCCTGGTGGACTGAAAACCCGAAAGGGAAGTCCAGGAAAAAGTTAGGGATTTAAAGCGTATCACTATGTCCCATTAGGATAACCTTGCGACCAGACCTCAATATAAAATATCAAGCTCGAACGACACCAATCAATCTAGTCAGCTTCGAACAAGCAGCAAAGTGATGAGACGCTCGAAGACATAGCGGCAATAGCAGAATTGAAACTCAATGGGATTATTACACATAAATGTTTTCTTATCTTTGTACACAATACTGTATAGATTTCATTTCCACGTCGGCGTTCTCTTACTTGAGTGTCAGCCTCCTTGTACAAAAACGATTGTTATAGACCAACTTCAAAAATTAATACAAGTCATTTTTACAAAACCATTTGTTTTTCTTTTTCTGTATTTGTGATACGGTGGGAGAACTGACTTAAGGTTTTGCATTTTGTCGCAAATGTCGCGGTTTAGCAAGAGTCGCCACCGACTTTTATTTTATCCAAAAGGAAAGGTAAAAAAAGTACAGGAAAGACCTTTGAGATGTTTTCTTGAGTTTGGGGGATAGATTATAAAAAGGGAAGGTGCTAGCACCATTTTCATCCATGGTTTTCCATGGGCTCTTAGTTACTTGCTTAGATCACTTGCTTTGCTTTTGAAATTGTTTGAAATGGTGCTTTGTGTTTGGTGTGGTTTTGAAAGTATTTTGAAAAGAGGCCATTCATTTAGGCAATCTTTGTAATGATTCTCGTTCGTAAGAATGTATACAAAGATGTTTGTCTTTTGAAAAATGTTTCAATGTTTTGTAAGATGTTTGGAAATGTGTGTATGTGCTTGTTTTTGAAAATAGAAAGGATTGTTTTGAAATGGAGCAAGTAACTTAGAAGCTATTTACCTACTCAAATGTCTTTCTTGTGCATTTTTATTCCTTTGAAATTGTTGACTTACCATTGTTTTGGTAAGCAACCCTATCTTTGGATGTAAATGGGATGGGCGTGGGTCATCGTATGACCATGATAGCAATGTTGCCAAGTATCTTAGCATTTTTGTGGGACCAAGATCATTTTGTTTTAGGAAACCTTTTGATAGCGTCATCGAGGGACTATGATCTCATTTTTGTTTTGTTTTGCCAAGATACTTCGCATTCGTAACATGGCCATTTTTCTTTAGGCAACCAAGTGGGTGAAACCCTAAGGGTGCTTGTGTGCAATGTGTGTCATTTTACATGCTTTTGATTTGTCTTTGATTAAGTCTTTTCTATTTGTTTATTTTTGGTCTTATCATGCAAACCCTAATTTACTAACATGGTATATGAAAGCAATAAATTGCGTAAAAGTAAACTAAACTATTACAACAATTATTATAGGAGGGGGGATACAAGTTTTTGAATGGGGATATTGCACAAAATAAACCCTAAAAATACTATTACAACCCAATTGAATATTGTGCGAAATAAATAAATATACAAATATTTAAATATGCAATGCAATGTATTTATGGAAAAATGTTTTGTATTTGTTTAAGGTATGAGAAAATAAAATTAATTAACCCTAGAAAATAAGGAAAAATAATATTATTATTTTTGAAAGGGGGGAAACCCTAGTTTTTGATTAAAAGAAATATATGTTTCCTATTATTTTATTTTGTCCATTTTTTGTACAAGAAAATAATAAATAATATTATGTACAAATATTAAAAATTAAAATGTGTATGAAAATAAATATTTTATGTATATAAATAACATAATAAAAATGTATAGTATTTTTAAATATATTTACAATTTATTTAAGAAAATAAAGTATATTATCCTAATAAACTATTATTTATGCCAAAAAATAATAAAAAAATAAAATAAAAGTGTGGAAATAAATAAATTATTTTTGGGTATTTTTTATCATTAGAAAAAATAAATGCAAGTAATTAAATATAAATATGCAAGAAAAATGTACAAATATAAGAAATAAGTCAGGGGGTGCAAAAGTAAGTTAGGGGGTGTGAAAAGTAGAAACAAAAAGGCCAAAGCTGCAAAAAGCCCAGATGAAGCTTCGTCCCTGTCCTTCAGCCTCTCCTTCGCGCGTGTTCTTCTTCAAATCTGTAACTTGCTATTGCTTGCATAAAAACAAAAACTTATAACACAAAACATGTAGCATTTTCTCTCATGATTCCAATGATATAAAATTTGTAACCTAACTCTCAAAGATCAGGGAGAATTTTAATGGCCCTAAATCGTGAGCTAATTATTTCATGAACTTCAAGCTTCAAATTCTCATGGCACAGTTAATATAAATGACAAGTATGCATATGTACAGCTTCACCAAGATAAAGGCTACATTTTTTCTTCACAAATCGTGGCTTGAGGATGCCTAAATAGAGAGATAGAGTTTTGAAAAATACCTCCTTCAGCTGGATTTGGATATGTCAATGTGGGGACTTTGAGTGAGGCCTGAGGATCGTGTGATCTTCCTTGAAGTTCCTTCAAGCTATTCCAATGCCTAGCTTGCTCTGTGGATGGCCAGAACTCCCTGTAGAAGTCAAGCTGCAAGCTCCAATATTGAAAATGGCAATGGCTGAAACAAAGCTTACAGGTGCAGGATGAATGCTTGGACTGCTTTGGTATAATGTGTAGGAAGTGTTTCAAATGTTAAAGGGCAAAACACACGAGCCAAAATGAAGTTGGCAATGATTTTGCAGAACTGTAATGTTTGGGCAGAAAAATGATATTTTTGTGTTTGGGAGAGTTTTGGATGCAATTCCTTCATTTTTATGAGTTGTAAAAAGTTCGTATACTTGTATAGAATGATCCAAAGTCCACTCTTCCCTTGCTGTACAAGTTATGACTTCTTTTGCACCTTTTCTTGCATTTGAAGAAAAGTGACAAGACAAATGTAACATGCTTGTACTGGCTACCTCAAGGGCTGATAAGAGTTGGTATCTTTGCTTAATACCTGTGGAAATTGTTTTTACCAAAGGAACAGGTCCAAGGCTCAAGGTTGATAAAGTTGCAAAATCTCACCTTTATGAAAATGGCAATGTGCCCTTTATGCCATTAATGGAATTATCTCTTGTACAATGTTCCAAAAGTGAAAATAAAGCCTTTAACCTCTGAGTTTGCATTTAATTATGGAGTGTAGAATGATTTTAGGACCTGTAATGCAAGGTACAAGCTTCCAAGATCAGATTTTCAACTTGATGCCTTATAAAAATGGCTTGAACAAAAGTGATAAAATGCCAATTTCTCTTCTTCGATTCTCCCTAACCACAAATGATCTTGGAGAGTTCCTGGACATTTTGGAAAGCTTGTCATGTGCTCTATAATCCACATTTGAAATGCATTTTGATATACCTCTTGGAACTAGGTGAAAAATGTCCATGAAGTTGGGTCAAAAACCTGCCTAAATTAGGGAAAATTTTCACTAAATTATTTAGTTCATGGACCTATGTTCACAAATTCATAACTTGAGATCCAAGCATCTTTTGGGAAAACTTTGTGAAGAAAAGTTGTAGATTTAATGGAGGAATAAAACTTTCATGTTGGAAGTTTTCTTTGAATCAAATTTCATTATGGTGAAAAAGTGGTGGAAAGTTGGGAAAAAATAAGAAAATTTCCATACTTAGAAAAATTCTAAGTTATGAAAATTTTCAAATTCAAAACCCTAATTTTCAAAATTGGTTTTCTTGGTCAACAATTTTCATGTTTTGACATATATTGATGAATCATGACCCTTGTCATTTGATTTTGACCAAAAAGTCAAAGTTTGACTTTTCAGTGTACAATTGACTTTTGATTAGTTGACTGGAAAATTCATCTGTCAATCCTATGAACTTGAGATCTTTTGAACCATGTGATTAGGTCAAGATGATGCCATTGAGTCCTTGAAATCATGTTTGAACCCAAATGGTCATTGGCTAGGTTAAAAATCAGAAATTTCCCTTTCTCAGTCAAAACCCTAATTTTGACCATTTTGCCCTTTTGATGATTTGATCAAATTTCTTGAGGAGTTATGATCCAAACTTGATCAAATGGTAAATATGAGTCTAAAATGTTATTATGGATAAAAAATTATGAAGTTTGACTGTAAATTGGCCATGGTTGACTTTTTCCCCAATACAGCTGATTTTTAGGTCAACTGTCCAATTGACCGAGCAAAAATGTGATTCAAGGCTTGAAACTTAACATGAGCAATCTTAGGGGTCCAAGATGGTGTATGAAAGTCACATGAAGCATTGATGGTCCACAAATCCTTGTGCAAACTCAAACCCTAATTTCAGGTTATTAGTGCAAGATGAAGTGTCTTGAGCTGACCAAACCCTAATCCTGTCTTGAGTCCAAGAAGTTTTGTGAGAGAAATCTTGATAAATGAGAGGGAAAATTTTGGGGTACAATAGCTTCCCCTGTTCAATCTTCTTGAACCTGAAGAGTAGATTGGCGAGCTTTGTCGTCCGTGACTCGAAGGTAAAAGATGATTGGACACTAGAGTGCCCGTAAATTTGCGGTCGTCAAAGTGTAGTTGAGGGAATGGGCTTAAAGATGCCATTTGGAGATGTGATAGAATCTTGTTGGAGATGGGCTTGTAGATGCCATCCAAGAATGCTTATTTAATTGTAAGTTGTAAGTCAAAAGAATGAGTATCAGAATGGTGTCCGTATTTGGAACGTATCTGAACTGTATCTGGAGACTGAGTCTGGATGAGCAATGGAATAGCATCCGTGTCTGAAGCGTATCTGAGTTGTGTCTGTACTTGAAATCTGAATGAGTAACAGAATGACTTCCGTGTCTGGAGTGTATCTGTACTGTATCTAGAATTGAGATCTGAATGAGCGACAAAATGGAATCCTTGTCTGGAGCGTATCTGAACTGTATCTGAATAAGTAATAGAGTGGCTTCCGTGTTTGGAGCGTATCTAAATGGTTTCTTGAAAGATGAATCTTGAATGAGTGACAGAATGACTTCCGTGTCTGGAGCGTATCTGGACTAGAATCTGAATAGGTGACATAATGACTTCCGTGTCTGGAGTGTATCTGTATTGTATCTGAAAGCTGAATCTGAATAAGTGACAGAATGACTTTTGTGTCTGGAGTGTATCTGGACTGTATCTTGAAATTGGGATCTGAATGAGTAACATAATGACTTCCGTGTCTAGAGTGTATTCGTACTGTATCTAGAATCTTTGGACATTGTTAATGGTAGCTGTTAATCTTATCCTGAAAAGGGTAAAATGTTAGCTAAAACACAAAGTTATGTTGCATGAAATGTATGATGCAATATATGTGTTTTGTCAATGTTTATGATATATGGATGTAATGTATGCGCATGTAAGCTGATTCGTTGTATTGCTGAGGAAAATAAATCCTCGACTGCTGCTGGAGATTAAAAATCCTTGATTGTTGAGGATGAGAAATCCTTGGCGACTGTTGGGGATTAAAAATCCTTGATGACTTTCCTGGGGATATAGGGATCCTTCATGTCTTGACATTGGAGTATTGACAAAAATCTGCTGCGAGAAATGCCATATACTGCTTGAGTAATCCGCTTGGGGAATCCAGAGGATTTTGATGACTTCTACCGGGGATTACACAATAGGAATCCCTGTTATGCTGGGGAAAAGAGAGAACTCTGATGACTTCTGTGGGGAATTAAGAATGAGAATCTTCATTCTGTCGGGAAGCAATAAAAACTCTGTGGGGAAGAAGGCTTACTGTTGTACAAGTAGGTCCAGGAGTTTGGATTGTCTGCCACTCTACTGGGGAATTAACCTAGGTTGGGGAGAGACAAAAGTTAACTACTATCTGGTTGATTTTCAGGCTTCAATATAACTTGCTGGGGGATTTAGGGAAACTGGATGGTTTCCGCTGGGGATTGGTAGTTTGAAAATTTGGCTCCGCCGGGGCTTGGTAGTTCAAAGTTTTAGCTCCGCTGGGGATCTTAATGATGTATTGTAGGGATTGCCCCTGGAATAGCCTAAAGACGTTTTCCTATTCTTTCAACCTGTCAGTAATTGTTCTTTTCCACTTTGTTTATTTGTAAACAGTAATTATGTTCAAATGCATATGTTCATCAATGAATCATTGGACGTTTTTTGCAAATAAAAACACAAGTGTAAAAGAAAAAGGGAAATAGTTTTTCTATACTTTGAAAGAGATATATTTGTATTTACTTTGAATAAGTGCTTTGTACAAAGGAGACAAGCATCCTAGTAAGAGGACGGTGTCATAAAAGTAAGAAAAAGTTTATACAAAGAAAGATAACTATGTGTAAAAATCTCATGGGGTTCCCATTCCGCTATAGCCTTCGTGTCTCCGAATATCTGGTCCATTTGCTGCTTCGTCCGAAGATGATTGGATTGATCAGAAGCTCCAGGTTTGTCCGTGAAGAGATTATCCTTAAATTGATCCGACGAGACATAGTCATACGCTTTAATTCCCTAACTTTTGCCTGGACCGCCCTTTCGGGTTTTCGATCCACCGGGAAACCCTTTTTTGCCCAAGTCGCCCTTTCGGGTTTTCAACTTGCCGGGTGTATAGATTTTTTTGATTTTATCCCTAACTTTTGCCTGAACCTTTTGGTTCGCCGGGATGCTCTTTTTTTGCCTAGGTGTATCAACCTAGCGGGTCTCTTATGCGTAGTATCTTTTGACTATGTCTGCATTCGCAGGGTGTGGCAGGTCGTCACCGTCCATGGTGGTTAAGATCATTTCCCCACCAGAAAATATGTTCTTGATTACCAATGGTCCTTCATAGGTAGGAGTCCATTTGCCCCTGGGATCACTTTGTGGCAAGATGATGTGCTTGATCACTAGATCCCCAACTTGATACACTTGGCGTCTGACTTTCTTGTTGAAAGCCTTGATTATCCGTTTTTGATACGTCTGACCATGGCAAACAACAGTAAGTCTCATTTCGTCAATTAGGTTTAACTGATCAAGTCGGGTTTGAATCCAATCATCTTCACTCAAACCTGCATCCTTCATGATTCTTAAAGAGGGGATCTGAACCTCAATAGGTAAAACAACCTCCATGCCATAAACCAAAGAATAGGGTGTTACCCCAGTTGATGTGCGAGCCGTGGTACGGTACCCGTGGAGAGAAAACGGTAGCATCTCATGCCAGTCCTTGTAGGTGACTGTCATTTTTTGTATGATCTTTTTAATGTTTTTGTTCGCAGCTTCAACTGCACCATTCATCTTTGGCCGATAGGGGGATGAATTGTGATGTTGAATCTTGAACTGTTCGCACAAGGCGGTGATTATAGTATTGTTAAGGTTTGTACCGTTATCAGTGATGATCCTTTCGGGGATACCGTACCGGCAAATAAGATTCTGCTTGATGAAGCGGGCAACAACATTCTTAGTAACGGAGGCGAAGGAAGCTGCTTCGACCCACTTTTTGAAATAATCAATGGCCACTAGAATGAAGAGGTGTCCATTGGAGGCTGTAGGCTTGATCTCCCCAATCATATCGATTCCCCACATAGCGAAGGGCCAAGGAGCTGTTAAGACATTTAGAGGAACTGGGGGCACGTGTACCTTGTCTGCATAGATTTGGCATTTATGACAAGTCCGAGAGTGTTGATAGCAGTCTGCTTCCATGGTAGACCAGTAATAGCCTGCCCGTAGAATTTTCTTCGCCATCGTATGCCCGCTAGAGTGAGTGCCGAAGGTACCTTCATGCAATTCAGCCATAATCCTTTCATCTTCAATCTTGTCCATACAATGGAGCAGAACAGAATCATGATTGCGTTTGTACAGGATGCCATTACTTAGGAAGAACTTAGCTGAGAATCTCCTTAAGAACTTTTTGTCATTGACTGAAGCTCCTTCTGGATATTCTTGAGTCTCAAGATACTTTTTGACTTCATGGAACCAAGGTCGGTCCACTACTTATTCAGTATTAATCTCGTGACAATGCGCTAGTTCGTTCACCCGTTAAATGGTGATTTGGGGAGCCTCGTTATCCCAATTAAGTTTAAACATGGATGACATTGTAGCTAGAGCATCTGCTAGCTGATTTTCTTCTCGCGGGAAGTGCTCGAAGGTAATCTGCTCGAAATGTGGTAACAATGTCAAAACATGTTCTTTGTAAGGGATAAGGTTTGGATGCTTAGTGTCCTATTTTCCTTTGATCTGAATGATAACCAAAGCTAAATCTCCAAACACAACCAAAGATTTGATTCCCAAGTCTATGGCAGCCTTGATACCAAAGATGCATGCTTTGTACTCTGCCATGTTGTTCGTATAGTTGAAGAAAAGTCTGGCTGTAAAAGGAGTATGGCAACCTTCTGGAGATATAAGCACAACATCGATACCGTTACCAAGCGCATTGGATGCCCCATCAAAGTACAGGGTCCATCGGGATCCTTGTTCAGGTCCGTCATATGTTCTGAAATCTTCAATGTTGTCCACTGCCATGATGTCTTCATCATGGAAGTCAAACTTCATGGATTGATAATCTTCTACCACTTGATGAGCAAGATGATCATCTAGCACACTGCCCTTTATAGCTTTTTGGGTCGTGTACTGTATGTCATATTCTGTTAGGATCATCTGCCATCTAGTTATCCTTCCAGACAAAGCAGGCTTTTCGAAGATGTACTTTATCGGATCCATCTTAGATATCAGCAAAGTGGTATGAGTCAACATATACTGTCTTAGCCGGCAAGCAGCCCATACCAGAGCACAGCAAGTTTTCTCGAGCAGTGAATATCTGGTTTCACAGTCAGTAAAATTTTTGCTCAGGTAATAAATGGCATGCTCTTTTCGGCCAGACTCGTCATGCTGCCCCAATACGCACCCCATTGAGTTCTCCAAAACGGCCAGATACATGATTAGCGGTATTCCCTCGACTGGTGGCATCAAGACATGAGGCTCTTGTAAATACTCCTTGATTTTGTCAAAAGAAAACTGACAATCATCATTCCATTTAACTACCTAATCTTTCTTCAACAACTTGAAGATTGGTTCACAAGTAGGTGTTAGGTGAGAAATGAACCTAGCAATGTAGTTTAGGCGTCCCAAGAATCCCCTGACTTCCTTCTCAGTGCGAGGAGCAGGCATTTCTTGGATAGCTTTAACTTTGGCAGGATCAACCTCGATGCCTTTGTTGCTGACAATGAAACCTAAGAGCTTACCAGATCGGACTCCGAATGTGCACTTGTTAGGGTTTAACCTTAGCTTGTACTTCTTCAACCTGACAAACAACTTTTGCAAGTGATCAAGGTGTTCTTCTTCAGTTTGTGATCGGGCTATCATGTCATCTACGTAGACCTCTATCTCATGATGTATCATATCATGAAACAAAGCTACCATGGCGCGTTGATAGGTTGCCCCAGCATTCTTCAGTCCGAATGGCATCACTTTGTAGCAGAACGTACCCCACTGTGTGACAAAAGTAGTTTTCTCTATGTCCTCAGGTGCCATTTTGATCTGGTTATAGCTTGAGAATCTGTCCATGAAAGAAAATACTTTGTGTTGAGCTGTATTGTCAACCAGGATGTCGATGTGTGGAAGTGGAAAATCATCTTTAGGGATGACCCTGTTTAAATCTCTATAATCCATGCACATTCTCACTTTGCCGTCCTTTTTAGGTACGGGAACAATGTTAGCGACCCATTGTGGATAGGAAGTAACAGCCAGAAATTCAGCATTGAACTGTTTCATAACTTCTGCTTTGATCTTCTCTGACATATCAGGCCTCATGCGGCAGAATTTTTGCTTCACTGGTGGACAGTCTTCTTTTGTGGGTAGACGATGTACCACAATGTCTGTATCAAGTCCCGGCATGTCTTCGTATGAACAGGCAAAGATCTCAACATAATCATGTAACAACTGAATTAGGCGCTCTTTGACACTCAGCTCTAGATTGGCACCCACTATGATTTCCTTTTTATCTTCCTTAGTGCCCAAGTTGATCGTATCCAACAGCTCCTCATGAGGCAGAATAGCTCTTTCCTCTTGTTGTAGTAATCTGGCCAATTCCCCTGGCACCTCACAATCTTCCTCACCTTCGTATTCGGCTTGGTAGATCAGATCTTCAGAGTCACTGAAGGCTATAGCAGTATTGTTACCCATGGGATCCGAAATGGAAGGGTACCTGCATTTGTGAGTGTGGGTGTGTGTAAGGGATAGCCATCTTAAAACAATAAAATGTAAAAGAAAGACAATGAGAAAAAAAGGTTTATATATGAAAAAGCGTCCATGATTCATTAAATGACATATGAAAATGAAATAAGAACCCTTCCAAATGGACCGTTGTTCCTCGGGTAAGACACAAGGTTGAAAAAGTACGAATTGTTTGTGAATTATTACAGATCCAACAGAAATGGAAAAGATAAATTACTGAGATATGAAATATCCAGTCTTCCAGGCTGCCCTCTTCTTCACTGTCCTCTAGTGCATTAACCCCTTGGTGGTTGATCTTCATAGGTGGCCCTCCGGCACGGGCGCGGCGCACGGCCTTCTGAGCAGTTGAGGTAAACCCCAAGCCAAATTTGTCTGATTTGTAAGGGATGTCTGGAAGCTTCCCCCAGATGGTGCTTCTGCCTTCTTCCACTACTTCCTTTGCATCTTTTAGAGAAGACATCCTAGGTGGAGGTCTCGTGATCATAGGAACTAAGAATACTGCCTTGGTCGCCGCTATTTCTTGAGAGACTTCTTCAAAATGTTGGAAAGGGGTTTCAATGAATTCGCCATACAATTCTACATATCGGAAAGAATTCAGATGACTAATCATGTATTCCTCTTCACCATGGACAGTTATGATCTTCCCTTGGACGGGATACTTCAGCATTTGATGCAAAGTTGAGGTGACTGCACTAGAATTGTGAATCCAGGGGCGTCCCAATAGACAAGAGTAAGAAGGATGGATGTCCATCACATAGAACATTGAATTGAACGTCTGAGTGCCCACCTTGATCGGGATGTCTACCTCCCCATGGACCATCCTTTTAGAGCTGTCAAATGCTCTCACAATTATGTTGCTGGGTTTTAATGTCAGCCCCTCACAATCCAATCTATCCAGGGCTTTCTTTGGCAAGACATTTAAAGATGATCCAGTATCAACCAAAACATGGGCTAAGGTGGTTCCCCTACACTCCACTGAGACATGTAGTGCGTCGTTATGTTTTCTCCCTTTGGATGTCAAGTCAGCATCGAAGAAACCCAGGCCATTGTCAGC
Organism: Vicia faba; assembly: GCA_948472305.1. NCBI lineage: Eukaryota > Viridiplantae > Streptophyta > Magnoliopsida > Fabales > Fabaceae > Vicia > Vicia faba. The sequence goes on along the minus strand of OX451736.1, from coordinate 1,265,431,460 downwards.
TGTCAAACTGGCCACACACTCTTGGAATTGATCCACAGACGTCTCTTGCGGCACATGAGCTGTCTTCAGAAATTTTACCAAAGCTTTAGCATGTGCCTCAGAGCACAGCAGCAGGGCTAACATAGAGATTTTGGAGGGGGTCTGCCCCAGTTGTTCAACCACATCATAATCACTCTTCTTAATGATCCTCAAGATTTCTTCCATCTCCTTCTTGGATGTTTCAGGAATAGATAGTGATTGAGCCTTCGTCCGGACAGGCTCCTCTTGAACATTCTTTCCTTTGTTCTCATCAGTGGAAGTAGGGATAGGAATTATATTGTCTTCTTTGTTGGTCGGTACGCTTGCAGGCGTAATCACTGGTACAGATGTAATCTTCGGAACGGCCACGGGTCCAAAGACCGCCTTTGGAGGGGCAATCTCTGGAGAGAAAATTCTCTCACTACGGGTAATTTTTCTTGTTCCGACAATGTTACTGATGTCGGAATTGTCCTCTTCGGAGTTCTCGTCTTCGGCAGTCTGTTCAATCTGTTTGACACCATGGTAGTAGATTTCTCCACCATAATTCCATGGTACCATTTTATCTGATTTGTATGGGGCAGGCCCGGGCATTGTTATCTTCAACAGAGTAGTCATTGGAGCAGATGTAATCCTAACGGGTCTTTTAGGGACCCTGGAAGGATTGGCGTATATGATTATTATTGAAACTTCTTTCACTGGAACGGGTGAAACAGGAGCTTTCTCAAACAAAATTTATTGATTATCAATCAGTTGTTGGATACCTTTCTTCAACAGAGGGCAGTCAAATGATGAGGACGGGCAAGTATAACAATCTTTGTCACAACCTGGGAACACCCCAGCCTTTAACAAATTCAACTTTATGGTCGAGAGCGGAGTCAACAATTCATCCACGGTGTTAACAAATAAGTCCTCCTCAACAGCACTGGCATTGTGTCCATGCCTAGGCATTAGAGCGAAGATAACACTCGATTTCTCAGGCACTTCAAATTCAACCTCCTTAGCGTCTATCGGATCTTGAATCTTGTTCTTCAGAGCCCAATAGTTGTTGGTGTCATGCCCTGGACTTTCAGAATGGTAAGCGCACCTGGCATTCAGATGGTAGTGGGGAGATACAATATTGGGATTTTAGGGGCCTCTTTCAGCATGGCCAAATTCAACTTCAGAAGATGTGGTAGGACTTGAGCTGGAGTCATGTTGATCTTGGTGAATTGTCGTACAGGCCTTTTCACCCTTTGCTGGTTATTTCTCGGCTGATTGTTTCTCGGCTGGTCTGATGCAGGCTTTTGAATCATAACGGCCCCCACTGTTGGTCGTTGTTCGGTTCTTCCCTGATTTCTCTGTGCATAGACAGCAGACACTTCCTTCTTTCCGGTGAAGGGCTTTTTTACAGTTGCAGAGGTAGACGCGTCTTTCTGAATTTTTCCGCTTCTTATACCAGCCTCCACCCTTTCGCCGGTTAAAATCAGTTCAGTGAATCCTGCAGAGGAAATTCCAATCAGGTGATTAAAGAAAGGACCTGATAGAGTTCCCAAGAACATGTCCACTAGCTCCCTTTCAGATAAAGGTGGTTGCACCCTTCCGGCTAAATCCCTCCCCTTTTGGGCGTAGTCTTTGAAGCTCTCATTGGACACCATGGCCATACTCTGGAGTTGAGTACGGGTTGGTGCCAAATTGACGTTGTATTGATATTGTTTATAGAAGGTGTTGTACCCAAAAATTTGCCCTCCCATTTCATCAATATTTTCTCACCACAAGACCCTTGGAGCTCAAGATCAAGTTAGGGTTTGCTCTGCTCAAGACTCCTCCTTGCACTGTTGACCCAAATTAGGGTTTGAGTTTGCACAAAGATGTTTTGACCTGAAATGCCCAAAGTGACTTTCATGCTTCATGTTGGACTCACAAGTTTATCCATACCAAGTTTCAAGCCTTGATTCCAATCTTTGCCCAGTCAATTGGGCAGTTGACCTAGAAATCAGCTGTATTGGGAAAAAAAGTCAACTGTGGTCAATTTACAGTCAAACCTCATGATTTTTGACCCACATCAACATTATGAACTCATATGGACCATTTGATCATGTTTGGATCACAATTCCACAAGAAATTTGATCAGATCACCAAAAGGGCAAAATGGTCATTTTTAGGGTTTTGACTGCACAAAGGCAATTTTTGACTGTTTGACCTAGCCAATGGCAAACCAAGCTCACATATGGACTCAAGGACTCAATGGCATTGTTTTGACATGTTCAACAAGTTCAAAGATCCCAAATGCACAAGATTGACAGATGAATTTTCTAGTCAACTGAGCAAAATTTGATTGTATACTGAAAAGTCAAACTTTGACTTTTTGGTCAAAATCAAATGCCAAGATTCATTTTTCATCAAGACATGTCAAATTGTGAAACTTGTTCATCAAGAAATCAAAAATTACAAATTAGGGTTTGAAATGAAAAAATTTCATAACTTAGAAATTTTCTAAGTTATGAAATTTCCTAATTTTTTCCTAACTTTGTCCCATCTTTTCATCAAGATAAATTTGGATTCAAACAAAACTCAAAACATGAAAGTTATAGTCCATTGCAAAATCTACAACTTTGATTCACAAAGTTTCCTCAAAAGAAGCTTGTAGCTCAAGTTATGATTTTTGGAATAGGGGTGCAAAACATTCTTAACTTAGAAATTTTTTGACCTATTTTGGGCAGGATTTTTGCCCAAATTCATGGCCACTTTTCACATGCTTCCACTTGGAATTTCAAGTTGCATTACAAAGATGGATTATAGTACACATTCCAAGCTTTCCAAATTGTCCAAGAACTTCTCAAACACCCTTGTGGTTAGAGAGAATCGAATTTGTCAATATGGGTAAAAGTCACTTTGTTCATGAGCCAATTTCATGTTCATACACTATGCATTTTCAAACTCAGCTTGCACAAGCTAGGTTACAGGCCTCTAATCCCATTAACACTCAATAATTCAATGCTAAACCATTGTTCCAAGATGTTATTTTGCTAATTTGGTCATTACATGGAAGTTTAATCTATAATTAGAAAAAGTAACTTATCTATTCTTGTAAAGATCAACTTTATGTCAAACACAGATCTAAGAAGTACCAAAGCAGATCTTTTGGGCACAAGTTCAGGAATCAATTCCACTGATCAAGAGTGATTTGTGCAGCATGCTTGATGGGCCTGTATGAGCCTATAATCTAAGTTGACAACTCTTGCTTAGATAAGAAGAAAGATGGCAAAAGATATCCAAGATTGAGATCCTGTGAACACAAGCCAAAACAAACTTCTTGAACACTTTCAAAACATCAAACCAGACCTAAAGCATGACCAAACCACCTTCAATACCTTCTCATTCCCAGAAACATCATCCTACTGCAAAAAACAGAGTCCCTTCTGCAACTTGACTTCTATAAACCTTTCCACTCGTGCACTTTGGCCAAAAAGAGTTCAAACATGTTCCATATCACCCACTGAAGCTATCCCAAGCATTGAACACAAACTGTAACATCCCTAACATCATTTGCCATTTTCAGTTTTCAACTTTGCAGGTGAACTTCCATAGCTCGATTCAGCTAGTTTCAAAGCAAGCTAGAGGTTGGAGAAGCATCCCTGAACTTCAAGCAAGTTGTACAAGTCCTCACATTGCATTGAAAGTGCCTTCATTGTTGTACATGATTCAAGCTGAACAGGTAAAAGTTTGAACTTCTATCTCTCTATCCAAGCATATCTAGGCTTAGGTTTGTGAAGAAGTTATGTCCTACTCATGTCCCTGAAGCCACCCATATCCTCACTTTCCATTTATATTGTGTGTGCTGAGAGAATTTAAGACATGAACAGTGAAAAAAACTTAGGTTAAAAATTGGGGGAGAAGAAATTCTCTCTCATTTCTGAGAGTTAGGACAACTTTTTTATATGTATGAGTTCGTGATTTAATGCTCTACAAAGTTCATGTTGTGTGTTTTGGCTGAAAATCAAAGAATCAGGATGTTTGAACAAGGCATGAATGGCGCGCGTTTTTGACAGAAGTGTGGCTGGAGGTTGAAGAAGCCTCTTTGGGCTGGGCTTGAGTTTTGTTTTTTCTGTTTACACCACCTTTTCACACATACACCCCCCTGGCCCATTATGTGTTATATTTGTCATTTTTGATTTTTTCTTTTTGATTCTAATTTCATATTTTTATTCAAGCATAAAAAAACACTAAAAATATTTTTCTCACATTTTTTTGCATTTTATTTGATATTTATTTGTTTCATTTGGTTACATATATAAATAAATATAATACTATTTGTTTAAAACATTAAAAATAATAATACAAAATATATATTTTTTTTTAGTTATTATTATTTTTATTTACATTTTGGAAACATTTTCTAAAAAATATACTTTTTTTGTAAATAATTAACATTTTTTTATTTTTGTACATATTTAATATATTTAATATATAATATAAATACTTATATAGTTATTAAATATTTAGGATAAATATAAAAATAATACATTTTTATTTTTATTAATATTTGACCTCAAAAATTACTTTTTCATAATATACTTCTCTTTTATTTATTTTTGTATATAATTAATAAATATTGTATATAATATAAATAATAAATACCATTTATTTACAAAATTAGGGTTTTGCCCTAAATCATGAAAATATCTAAAAATTAACCTTTTTTTTAATTATTTTTATTTCACTTGTAAATAATCATACACTTACACAAATACATTGATACATTTACAACATATACTTACATTGCTTTATTCTTATACATTGATCATTTTACATTCGCGATTGATTCGATTTGGTTGTAAATTTATTTGGATACCACTCTCCTATTAAAGTCTCATCCCCATTTGAACATTTTTACCCCCATCCCCATGACTATTTTGTAATAATTTAGGACTTTAAATTCCGCATTTAGAAGCTTTCTAAATATGTCATGATAGACTTAGGGTTTGTATGCAAATAAAATCAAATAACAAATAGCTTGACCTAATTCAAAGACAAAAAAGCATGAAAATGGACAACACCAATCACACTTGCACCCCTTAGGGTTACTCCACTTGTTGCCTTCAAAAATGGGCCATGTTGCATGTTGAGTTTCTTTGGCAAAACAAAACAATATCAAATGATCATAGTTCCTCGATGACGCTTTCGAAAGTTGCCTAAAAAATGATCAAGTCCCTTAAAGAAAAAATTGCCAAAGATACTTGGCACTATTGCAATCATGGTCTAAACGATGATCCGCGCCTGTCCCGTTAACATCCTAACACAAGATTGTCCACCAAATACAATGGTGGAACAAAATTGTTAAAAGGGTTAAAACATAGGAAAGATCTTTGAGAAATTTAGGATAGATAGCTCTTGGTTACTTGACCAAATCTTGCAAAACAATCCTTGCCATTTTTCAAAACACACATCACAACACACTTTCAAAACAACTTCCAAAAAACATTGAAAACTTTTCAAAAGATATACACCTTTGTATACATCCAAACATGGATCATTACAAAGGTTGCCACAACAAATGGCCTCTTTTCAAAACATTTTCAAACACACGCACAAAGCACCATTTCAAACAATTAAAAGCACCATTTCAAATAATTGAAAACACAAGGCAAGTGATCTAAAACCAAGTAACTAAGAGCCCATGGATAACCATGGATAGAAAGGGTGCTAACACCTTCCCTTTCTATAATCTACCCCCCGAACCCAAGAAAACATCTCAAAGGTTTTTGCCGTGCTTTTTAACCTTTCCTTAGGATAAAATAAAAAGTCGGTGGCGACTCTTGCTCAACCGAAACATTTGCAAAAACAAACGCAAAACCCAAGTCAGTTCTCCCATCGTATCTCAGAAGGCTACTGCCAAGTCCTCCCAAATATGCACGTCAGCCCTTTCCAACTGGTAGAACCAATCCAGCTGCGTCCCTGATAAACTGTCCTGGAAAAAGTGAACCCACAAGTCCTTGTCAGCAGAATGCGGCTGCATCTTTCTGACATATGAGCGGAGGTGCATCTTTGGACAAGACACCCCGTCATACTTAGAAAATAAAGGTACTTTAAACTTAGGAGGGATTACTATTCCAGACACCAACCTTAATTCCTCGAAATCCAGCCCGGGTACTCTCTGTATCTCCATAGCAGTTAGACGTTCTTCCAGGTTTTTGTATTTGTCATCGGCCGGAGGGTATTGTTGTTCAGAGTAGTCCTCTTCCTCATCTTCTTCTGCTTCAGAATCAGATGGTACTGCCGTCTCTTTACCTTTTCTTTCCCCTTCCTCAGAGGTTGATGGAAATTCCAAGGTCCCTTTGGCTTGTCCTTGGAACCTTCGGCCCATAATAACCACACCAGCTGGCTTCTTCTTCTTTTTCTCTTTTTCTTTTTCTAACAGAGTCTTGAGCTCCTCCTTCCCCTTGGCTAAGTTCAAGAGTAGCTGCTGAAATTGCGAATTCTGAGCTTGCAAGTCTTTAACCGTTTGTTCAAGATCCATTTTGATGAAATAAACAACAGAGGGATGAGGAAACTTCTTGCAAAGACTTGTTTATGCTCATGATGCATGATATGTATTCATGCAATGTTTTCAAGGATTTGAAAATTCAAATTTGTGTTAAACAAAAAAGGAACACACGTTATATTAATAAAATAGAATTTGAGTACATCAATGCCCCTAGGGCAAAATAATACAAAATTCTAAGATAAAAATACGCTGCACATCCTTTTTGGTGCAATGTAGGTGTTGAGTGTCTGCTCTTCGTGAAGTAACCGAGTGAGTACCAAAACCTTCTTCTCGCTTGCGTAAAATTAGGCTTCGAAAGTATCGCGTTCTCCCTTGAGCTGTATCGAACTCCTTTGCAGGTCTTCGAGTGATGTCGGCATGTCAGGATGTAGGATGGTGTATGGAACCTCTCATTCCTTAAAAGGCTCTATAATCACTGGGAGAATGGAGGGGTAAGGCATTATAAGACTTTAGGCGCGGGTTCGTACCCACTTGAGGTAAGGCTCGAGAGGGATGGAATTCTTGTGTCCCAAGGTCTTACTATCTACCTTGTTTGGCATCCTCCAAGCTCGGATGAACCTTTGACGAAGTCCTTGATTATCGTTGTCGAAGTCGAAAACCAAGCCTTGAATCAACATGTCATGTGGGACATCCCTTCGGGCATAACCAAACTGTCTTAGAGCCAAACAAGGGTTGCAGGTGATGCCTCCCCTAATGCCAAGTAGAGGGACATTAGGGAATTCCCCACAAAGGTCGACGATGATAAAATTCTCTTTGGATCGAGAACACCAATGAACATCTGAATGTGTAAGTGTCATCAACCTTTATGACCACCTCAGACCTTGCTCATTCTTCAAGACTGATTGGGGAAGATGAGAAATAAACCATCTTTCCAGGAGAGGAGTGCAACATATGAGAACACCTCTTTTCCTCATTGTACGAGTGTGAAAAGAGTGTAAGATATTTCCAAGCAATGTAGGCACCGGATTGCATGACATGAAGATTTTGATAGCACTCACATCTATAAGTTGGTCAGGATTAGGGAACAAGACCATCCTATAGATGAGAAGAGCTACAATCTCCTCAAAAGCTTGTAAGTCCAAGGAATTCCAGCAGCTTTGGGCCTTCTCAAACAAGAACTTTGCCAAGAAGACTTTGACACCACTTCTAGTTTCCCAATGGGTTGTGACATCAGATGAGTGCAAGTGCAAGGCTTGAGCAATCTCTTATGGCTTTGGATCTCTTTCCGTATCGTTGAAAGGTAGTTTATTGAGAATAGGAATTCTCAAGAGTTGAGAAAATTCTTCCAAAGTGGGCACAAGCTGGTAGTCAGGAAATGTGAAGCAGTGATGCAAAGGGTCAAAGAACTGGAAGAGAACTTTCACCATGTCTTCCTCTGTGTTGGAGGTGACCAAGTTGAGTAGACGACCATGCCTCTCGGTGAATGGAGAATTCTCAGGAATACTTGAAGCTAGCTCCTTGAGTTGTGGAGGACTTCTTACAAGGTTGAATTGGATAGTTTTCCCGCGAAGTGAATCCATATCCTACAAAACAAGAACAAAGATGAATTTCCAAAATCCTAAAAATGGTTAGTGGATGCATATGATGCTCATGATGTCCATGATGTTATGCACAAGTATATATGTACAAACAAATCACACAAGTTCCTAGTTTAGGCTTGCATGGGGTTTCATAGGTAAGTACCCTCTTGAAGTTTAGTTGGCTCAATCTGTCCTAGAAAATAGTAACCGAGTTCTAAGGAGCTCAATATAACTGGATTGTTTCCTTGTTCATTGTTTCAATTCAAGCCTCTTACCGGCGATCGAGATATTCCAAGGAACCAACCCTCAATGAGTGTATTATCGAGTATCTACCAACTTCGGACTGCACCAAAGCCGGTCATCTCACTACATCCTAAAAGGCCAAGTTCGTCAAGTAAAGGTTCTAGAAGTTCGTTAGTGCTTCATGACATCACTCAGCGGCCCCGTATTCTCTTTGATTGACTCAAAGGCTACCGGTACCCACAAATATGTCACACTAACATAGTTATTGCTTAGACCGTGTCGGTATACCCCGCACAGTTTCCACAACATATTGCTATTTACCTATAATGTTTCCCAAATCCGGGTGGAGGATTCAAACCCAAACAATAGAACCAAAGTGTAAAGCAAACAAGTCAAACAAGGTAAGCAAATAAAGGTGATCTAAACCCTAAGGTAACCCCACTTTTATAATGATCCCCAGCAGAGTCGCCAGTTCTGTGATACGGTGGAAGAACTGACTTGAGGTTTTGCGTTTTGTCGCAAATGTCGCAGTTTAGCAAGAGTCGCCACCAACTTTTATTTTATCCAAAAGGAAAGGTAAAAAAGCACAGGAAAGACCTTTGAGATGTTTTCTTGAGTTCGGGGGGTAGATTATGAAAAGGGAAGGTGCTAGCACCCTTTTCATCCATGGTTTTCCATGGGCTCTTAGTTACTTGCTTAGATCACTTGCTTTGCTTTTGAAATTGTTTGAAATGGTGCTTTGTGTTTGGTGTGGTTTTGAAAGTATTTTGAAAAGAGGACATTCGTTTAGGAAATCTTTGTAATGATTCTCGTTCGTAAGAATGTATACAAAGATGTTTGTCTTTTGAAAAATGTTTAAATGTTTTGTAAGATGTTTGGAAATGTGTGTGTGTGCTTGTTTTTGAAAATAGCAAGGATTGTTTTGAAAATGAGCAAGTAACTTTGAAGCTATTTACCTACTCAAATGTCTTTCTTGGGCATTTTTATTCCTTTGACATTGTTGACTTACCATTGTTTTGGTAAACAACTCTATCTTTGGATGCAAACGGGACGGGCGTGGGTCATCGTATGACCATGATAGCAATGTTGCCAAGTATCTTAGCATTTTTGTGGGACCAAAATCATTTTGTTTTAGGCAACCTTTTGATAGCCAAGATACTTCGCATGCGTAACATGGCCATTTTTCTTTAGGCAACCAAGTGAGTGAAACCCTAAGGGTGCTTGTGTGCAATGTGTGTCATTTTATATGCTTTTGATTTGTCTTTGATTAAGTCTTTTCTATTTGTTTATTTTTGGTCTTATCATGCAAACCCTAATTTACTAACATGGTATATGAAAGCAATAAATTGCGTAAAAGTAAACTAAACTATTACAACAATTATTATGGGAGGGGGGATACAAGTTTTTGCATGGGGATATTGCACAAAATAAACCCTAAAAATATTATTACAACCCAATTGAATATTGTGCGAAATAAATAAATATACAAATATTTAAATATGCAATGCAATGTATTTATGGAAAAATGTTTTGTATTTGTTTAAGGTATGAGAAAATAAAATTAATTAACACTAGAAAATAAGGAAAAATAATATTATTATTTTTGAAAGGGGGGAAACCCTAGTTTTTGATTAAAAGAAATATATGTTTCCTATTATTTTATTTTGTCCATTTTTTGTACAAGAAAATAATAAATAATATTATGTACAAATATTAAAAATTAAAATATGTATGAAAATAAATATTTTATGTATATAAATAACATAATAAAAATGTATAGTATTTTTAAATATATTTACAATTTATTTAAGAAAATAAAGTATACTATCCAAATAAACTATTATTTATGCCAAAAATAATAAAAAAATAAAATAAAAGTGTGGAAATAAATAAATTATTTTTGGGTATTTTTTATCATTAGAAAAAATAAATGCAAGTAATTAAATATAAATATGCAAGAAAAATGTAAAAATATAAGAAATAAGTTAGGGGGTGCAAAAGTAAGTTAGGGTGTGTGAAAAGTAGAAACAAAAAGGCCAAAGCTGCAAAAAGCCCAGATGAAGCTTCATCCATGTCCTTCAGCCTCTCCTTCGCGCGCGTTCTTCTTCAAATTTGTAACTTGCTATTGCTTGCATAAAAACAAAAACTTATAACACAAAACATGTAGCATTTTCTCTCACGATTCCAATGATATAAAATTTGTAACCTAACTCTCAAAGATCAGGGAGAATTTTAATGGCCCTAAATCGTGACCTAATTATTTCATGAACTTTAAGCTTCAAATTCTCATGGCACAATTAATATAAATGATAAGTATGCATATGTACAGCTTCACCAAGATAAGGGATGCATTTTTTCTTCACAAATCGTGGCTTGAGGATGCCTAAATAGAGAGATAGAGTTTTTAAAAATACCTCCTTCAGCTGGATTTGGATATGGCAATGTGGGGACTTTGAGTGAGGCCTGCGGATCGTGTGAGCTTCCTTGAAGTTCCTTCAAGCTATTCCAATGCCTAGCTTGCTTTGTGGATGGCTAGAACTCCCTGTAGAAGTCAAGCTGGAAGCTCCAAATTTGAAAATGGCAATGGCTGAAACAAAGCTTACAGGTGCAGGATGAATGCTTGGACTGCTTTGGTATAATGTGTAGGAAGTGGTTCAAATGTTAAAGGGCAAAACACACGAGCCAAAATGAAGTTGGCAATGATTTTGCAGAACTGCAATGTTTGGGCAGAAAAATGATGTTTTTTTGTTTGGGAGAGTTTTGGATGCAATGCCTTCGTTTTTCTGAGTTGTAACAAGTTTGTATACTTGTATAGAATGATCCAAAGTCCACTCTTCCCTTGCTGTATAAGTTTTGACTTCTTTTGCACCTTATCTTGCATTTGAAGAAAAGTGACAAGACAAATGCAACATGCTTGTACTGGCTACCTCAAGGGCTTATAAGAGTTGGTATACTTTGCTTAATACCTGTGGAAATTGTTTTTACCAAAGAAACAGGTCCAAGGCTCAAGGTTGATAAAGTTGCAAAATCTCACCTTTATGAAAATGGCAATGTGCCCTTTATACCATTAATGGAATTATCTCTTATACAATATTCCAAAAGTGAAAATAAAGCCTTTAACCTCTGAGTTTGCATTTAATTATGGAGTGTAGAATGAGTTTAGAACCTGTAAGGCAAGGTACAAGCATCCAAGATCAGATTTGCAACTTGATGCCTTGTAAAAATGGCTTGAACAAAAGTGATAAAATGCCAATTTCTCTTCTTCGATTCTCCCTAACCACAAATGATCTTGGAGAGTTCTTGGACATTTTGGAAAGCTTGTCATGTGCTATAATCCATATTTGAAATGAATTTTGAGATACCTCTTGGAACTAGGTGAAAAATGTCCATGAAGTTGGGTCAAAAACCTGCCTAAATTAGGGTAAAATTTTCACTAAGTTATTTAGTTCATGGACCTATGTTCACAAATTCATAACTTGAGATCCAAGCATCTTTTGGGAAGACTTTGTGCAGAAAAGTTGTAGATTTCATAGAGGACTACAACTTTCATGTTGGAAGTTTTCTTTGAATCAAATTGCATAATGGTGAAAAAGTGGTGGAAAGTTGGGAAAAAATAAGAAAATTTCCATACTTAGAAAAATTCCAAGTTATGAAAATTTTCAAATTCAAAACACTAATTTTCAAAATTGGTTTTGTTGGTCAACAAGTTTCATATTTTGACATATCTTGATGAATCATGACCCTTGGCATTTGATTTTGACCAAAAAGTCAAAGTTTGACTTTTCAGTGTACAGTTGACTTTTGATTAGTTGGCTGGAAAATTCATCTGTCAATCCTATGAAATTGAGATCTTTTAAACCATGTGATTAGGTCAAGATGATGTCATTGAGTCCTTGAAATCATTTTTGAACCCAAATGGTCATTGGCTAGGTTAAAAATCAGAAATTGCCCTTTCTCAGTCAAAACCCTAATTTTGACCATTTTTCCCTTTTGATGATTTGATCAAATTTCTTGAGGAGTTGTGATCCAAACTTGATCAAATGGTACATATGAGTCTAAAATGTTATTTTGGATCAACGATTATGAATTTTGACTATAAAATGGCCATGGTTGACTTTTTCCCCAATACAACTGATTTTTAGGTCAACTGTCCAATTGACTACGCAAAAATGTGATTCAAGGCTTGAAACTTAACATGAGCAATCTTAGGGGTCCAAGATGGTGTATGAAAGTCACATGAAGCATTGATGGTCCAAAAATACTTGTGCAAACTCAAACCCTAATTTCAGGTTATCAGTGCAAGATGAAGTGTCTTGAGCTGACCAAACCCTAATCCTGTCTTGAGTCCAAGAAGTTTTGTGAGGGAAATCTTGATAAATGAGAGGGCAAATTTTGGGGTACAACAGTATTATTTTGAAAAAACGTCCAATGATTTTTTCTTGATATATGCATTCGAATATGATTGTTATTCACAAATATTTGCATATGAAACAGAAATACAATTGCTCATGACTTAAGGAATGGGGCAAAGCCTAATCCCGACAGTTACTTTGTTCAGCATGTTACAGGGGCAGGGAAAGTTTTGAAACAAAGTCACCCTTACAAGCGACCCCGTGACATCTACACTCCTCACAGAGTAAAGGCAACTAAAGCTTTGACATCGGCTTCCCAAAGAGGAGTCACTTTCCCAACAAAGTTCCTTCAGAGAGCCGACATCTATTCCCCAACCGAATTTTACAATCGCAAGCGGGTCATAAAGTTTTCTCCCAAGAAGAGTTTATTTCTCTAACTACAAAAGCTCAATCCCCAACAGAGCTTATTCCTCCATCTACGGAAGTTCATCCTCCAACGGAGTTTATTTCTCTTAATCGCCAAGATCTTCCCGCAAAACATCTCCTCTTTCAAACAGAGTTATTCCCCCGCAGAGTTATTCTCTATGATACGGTGGGAGAACTGACTTTTTGTTTTGCGTTTGTCGCAAATGTTGCGGATAGCAAGAGTCGCCACCGACTTTTCTTTTATCCAATAAGGAAAGGTGAAAAAGCACAGGAAAGACCTTTAGAGATGTTTTCTTGAGTTCGGGGGGTAGATTATGAAAAGGGAAGGTGTTAGCACCCTTTTCATTCGTATTTATCTACGGGCTCTTAGTTGCTTGTTAGATCACTTGCTTTTGTTTTGAAATGTGCTTTGTGATGTGGGTTTTGGAAGTATTTTGAAAATGTGACTTTGTAATGATTCTCGTCTCTATGAGAATGCGTACAAAGTGTTGGTTTTGAAAATAGTTCAAAGAGATGTGTTGGTGTATAAAAATGTTTTTGTTGTGAGCAAGCGAGTAACTAGGAGAGAATCTACCTACTCAAAAGGTCTTAGATGTTCTTTTCCTCTTCCTTTAGATGTTGCTATCTTACCATTGATTTGGTAAGAAGCCCCATCGTTGGATGTGAAGGGACGGGAGCGGGACATTTTTGTATAGCCATAGAAGGCAACCCATGGAACATTTTAGCAATGTCGTGTGAGGGACTAGATCGTTTATCGAAGGCAACATAGAGGGTCATCGAGGGACTACGATCTTTTATCGAGGGTCTTTTGCTAAAAACGCCCATGTTCGAGGGACATGACTATTTTTCTGATAGGCAACAAGGTGGGATTATCCTAAGGTTGCTAGTGTGCAAGTGTGTTTGATTGCATGCATTTAGTCTTGATTAGGGTGATCTATTTGTTGATTTCATATCTTGCCATACACATCCTAATTACTAGCATTTTATATTTCGAAAAGCATTAAATTGTGGAAATATAAAAGTCCAACGCTATCACAATATTTTAGGGATGGGGGTACATATTTACAAATGGGGGGTTGCAAGAATTTAAATCATATTTAACTATTACAACCATATTGTGATGTACAATGCAAAAGAGAAAAAAAGACTTGTTTAGAAAATGGTTTTTTGTGTATTAATGAATTAAGAAAAAAGAAATAAATTAATCAAAAAAAGAAAATATTTTTATGTCTTTTTATATTAATAAAAAAAGGATTAATATTGAAAATGATAAAAAATAAAATAAATGAAAGATAGAAACAGCGTGCTGCTGCAAGCAAAACGACAAGGATTAGAAGTTCTGAAGCCAGGCGCGTGGTGACTCAGAAAGGAACGTTAGTGGAATCAGAAGTTCTGGATTGATACACTCTTAGGTCCTGCAAGAATTGTCATAGGGAAAGGAAACAAAGGTTATGGGTGGTATTCAGACAATGAACCAAAAGTCAGAAGTTCTGTGTTGTGCTAAAATAGTGAGTGAACATCAGAAATTCAGTGTGTTGTCAACGTGTGAAAAATCAGAAATTCTGAGTGTTAAAACAACGAGTGGAAGCATCAGAGGTTCAGTGTACTTAACAGTAAGAAAGCCTAGAAGTTCTGTCTGTTTAACGTGTAGGGAGAACTCAGAAGTTCTGTGCTGTGCTAAAATAGTGAGTGAGCATTCTTGAAATTCTGTGTTAAAATGGTGAATGAAGAACAGCAGTTCTGTGTTACATTTCAACTTTTTCATCATATTAATCAGCACATCAGCAATTTATTCAGTCTTTAACAGCAAATAAGGAGGATAAAAGCACATCAGTTTATAGAAGTTCTAATCCTAGTTCTGAGCCTAGCCCTAATCAAGAAGTTCTGACCCCCAGTTTTTCTACTTATGCAATGATATGGACAACATCAATATTGTGATATTTACATATTTAATGATGTTATGAATAAAAAGATGCAAAGGCAAAAAGACTTACCTTGAATCTGAAGCGTGTGTTTGGAACCTGAACTGCTGCCTTCAGATGTTTTGGAGTCAGCAAGAGCAATGGAAGAGAAAATGCCAAGTTCTTTGATTCAAAGGGAAGAATAAAGGTTTGGTTTTCTGTTTGGGAATTGGATTTTTGATGAAGGTTTCTCAATTTTCTTTTCTCTCTTTTGACAATTTTCTGTCTCAAAATACCAGCCCCTTGAACGTGTGATGGAGCCAATTACTTACATATGGGTTTGCTGTGGTTTTGGGAAAAAAATGGGATTCAAACCTTTTTGGTATACCGTTTCATTGCTTTTTAATCACAGTTTTCGTATGCTAATTTGATGCAAATATGGGGTTTGAGAAAGTGCAGGTGTGGACTGGATCAATAGCTGATTGCAGGACTGTGATATAGCAGGGCAGCAGGTTGCTTAAACGAGGTTTTGGGATTTGGTGATGTTCTGATCGCAGAAGATCAGAAACGTAACCTCCATATGCTGAAGGGTCATGTTCTTACCGAAAGACATTATTTCCATATGTTCTAATTGAAGCATCATGTTCTGAACCGTGTCTAGAAATTCTGATTGCACTCGCGTGAAGGCTGGCCCAAAAGTTCTGAAGCATCATATTCTCTTAACACTTAGAAAATTTTCTAAATGTTTATAAATTTGATTTTTTTTCAAAGTAATTTCTGACTTCTGATTTTTTGATGAACCAATTCCATGTCTTGATGAAATATAATTGTTGAAACTTGATTTGATCTAAAAAGTCAAAGTTTGACTTTTTAGTGTGCTTTTGACCATTTTGCCCCTTTGGATGATTTTCTTGAAAAGTTGTAATTCAAAACTTGAAACTTGATAGAAGCAAGCCTGAGAGTCCAGGATGATCCTTAGAGAAATGAGAGGGCAAATTTTGGGGTACAACAGCTGCCCCTGTTCAATATTCTTAAGCCCGAGGATTAGATTGGCCGGTCTGCCTTTCGTGATCTGAAGGTGGAAGATGATTGAACATTAGAGTTCCCAGAAATTTGCACTCGCATGAAGTAATGCTGATTGGTGATATCGGAAATGGGCTTACAGGTTCCATTTGGAAGGCGACGGGGAATCGCCGGAGATGGGCTTAAAGATTCCATCCGGAAAAGATCGATTGCATAAGAGATTCCTTGGCGAGAATTCTTGTACCTGCTGTTGAGGAGGACTTCGCCGGTGAATTTTGATTTATGTCCTAGGAAGTAGAGTCTAGGAGCTTCGGTTGTCCATTACTCTGCTGGGGAATTAACTCTTGATTGAGGAGGTGAAAGTAGAATGCATATCTGGTTAGGGTCCAGGCTGTATATAGGCTTACTGGGGAAATGTGAAATCGACTGTATCTGGTTGGGTCCGGGCCTTACAGTGTTATAAACTGTTGTCTGGAGATAAGGGAGAAGGAACCTGGATAGTAGGGTTACTTCAAGATGAAATCCTGGATAGTAGGGCTATGTGAAAGAACCTAGATAGTAGGATTACTTCGAGATGAAAGCCTGGATAGTAGGGCTATGAGAAGGAACCTGGAAAGTAGGATTACTTCGAGATGAAAGCCTGGATAGTAGGGCTATGAGAAGGAACCTGGGTATTAGGGTTACTTCGAGATGAAAGCCTGGATAGTAGGGCTATGAGAAGGAACCTAGGTAGTAGGGTTACTTCGAGGTGAAAGCCTGGGTAGTAGGGCCATGAGAAGGAACCTGGGTAGTAGGGTTACTTCGAGATGAAAGCCTGGATAGTAGGGCTATGAGAAGGAACCTGAGTAGTAGGGTTTCTTCGAGATGAAAGCCTGGATAGTAGGGCTATGAGAAGGAACCTAGGTAGTAGGGTTACTTCGAGGTGAAAGCCTGGGTAGATGGGCCATGAGAAGGAACCTGGGTAGTAGGGTTACTTCGAGATGAAAGCCTGGATAGTAGGGCTATGTGAAAGAACCTGGATAGTAGGGTTACTTCGAGATGAAAGCCTAGATAGTAGGGTTATGAGAAGGAACCTGGATAGTAGGGTTACTTTGAGATGAAAGCCTGGATAGTAGGGCTTTGAGAAGGAACCTGGGTAGCAGGGTTACTTCGAGATGAAAGCCTGGGTAGTAGGGTCATGAGAAGGAACCTAGGTAGTAGGGTTACTTCGAAATGAAAGCATGGGTAGTAGGGCCATGAGAAGGAACCTGGGTAGTAGGGGTACTTCGCTTGATCATGTAGAAAAGTTAACACGCTTAGTTTCGGGAACTGATTTTTTCATTAGCTGTCTACAAATATGATATGTATAATTGTTGGGATTGTTGGTGATAACTGTCTTTTTTGAAAAGACAACAGGGTTAATCATATGCGATACATGAAATGCATTGTGAGATGATGTTCTCAAAATAAATGAGATTATGTTGTATGTGATATGTGTGCGCATGTCATGATGTATGAACATGAGATGTTATTTGTGACATATCCGAGTCTAGGAAAATAAATCCCTGACCGCTGATGGAGAATATAGCATTTCTGATTGTTGTAGAGAACTGTGGTTCTTCTACTTCCATTGGAGATGGTGAACAGAAATGACTGTACCGGAGATTTGCTCTTTGTTGTTTGTGAGTATTCTGCCAGGGAGAGACTTTGTTCGAGAATAGCTCTGCGGGGGAATGACTCTTGTTAAGCTCTGTTGGGGATTGAGCTTCTATATCTAGAGAAACGAACTCTGCTTGGGGAGACAATAATTTATGATGATCTTCTCGCGATCATGTAATTCGGTCAGGGGATATAGATGTCAGGTTTCTGGATGACCCTGGCTAGGGAGATTACTTCCTGTTTTGAGAGAACTGATATCAATGCTTCAGTTACCTTTACTCTATGGGGAATACAAATGTTACAAGGTCGCATGTATTGATGACTGTGCTCCAAAGCTGTCTCTGCCCTGGTACCTGCTGGACAAAGTAACTGTCGGGTTTGACATTTCTTATTTTTGCCCCTGTTTTTGGAATTATGAGTAATTGCCTTTTGTTTCTTTATGTAAACATTTATGAGCAGCGATCATATTTAAATGCATATGTCAAAAATAAATCATTGGACGTTCTTGCAAAACAAAACAGAAAAAGAAAAACTCAAAGTTTCTTATGAAAATTATTTTGTATTGATTTTTTTGAAGTTGGCCTGTAATGGGCGTTTTCGTACAAGGAGGATGACGTTCTAGTAAGAGATCGCCGCCGGAAAAAATAGAATTATACAATATTGTGTAAAAAGAAAACAACTATGTACAACAATCCCATTGGGTTCCAATTCTGCTATTGGCACTATATCTTCGAGCATCTCATCACTTTGCTGCTTGTCCGAAGCTAATTAGGTTGACCGATGCTGTTTGAGCTTGACGATTGATACTGAGGTCAGATCGCAAGGTGATCCAATGGGACATAGTGATATGCTTTTCATCCCTAACTTTTGCCTGGACCGCCTTTCGGGTTTTCAGTCCACTGGGATACCCCTTTTTGCCCAAGTTGCCTTTTCAGGTTTTCGACTTGCCGAGTGTACAGATTTTTTTTTCATTTTCATCCCTTATTTTTTGCCCGAACCCTTTTGGTTCGCCGGGAAGCCCTTATTTTTTCCTAGGCCAGTTGACCTAGCGGGTCCTTTATCATGCATAATATCTTTTCACTATGTCTGCATTGACAGAGTGAGGAAGGTCGTCACCATCCATAGTGGTCAGGGTCATGGCCTCACCCGAGAAAATGTTTTTAACCACAAATGGCCCTTCGTATGTGGGAGTCCATTTGCCCCTGGGGTCACCTTGCAGCAGTATGATACGCTTTATCACTAGATCCTCAACTTGATATTCTTGACGCATGACTTTCTTGTTAAAAGCCTTGACCATTCGCTTTTGATATGTTTGACCATGACAGACAAAAATAAGTCTCTTCTCATCAATCAGATTTAGTTGATCAAGTCGTGTCTGAATCCAATCATCTTCATTCAGACCTGCATCCTTCATGATTCTCAGAGAAGGGATCTGGACCTCAACGGGTAGGACTGCCTCCATGCCATATACCAGAGAGTAAGGTGTTTCCCCTGTAGACGTATGTGCTAAGGTACGGTACCCATGCAGAGCAAATGGTAACATCTCACGCCAGTCTTTGTATGTCACCGTCATCTTCGGTACAATTTTCTTGATGTTCTTGTTAGCTGCTTCAACAACACCATTCATCTTTGGTCGGTAGGGAGAAGAGTTATGATGTTGTATCTTGAACTGCTTACAGAGTTCAGTGATCATCGTGTTATTGAGATTCATACCATTATCGGTGATAATCATCTCTGGCACACCATACCAATAGATCAGGTTATGTTTGATAAACCGCGTCACAACACTCTTGGTAACAGTAGCAAAAGAGGCCGCCTCAACCCATTTCGTGAAGTAATCGATGGCCACCAAGATGAAGCGATGCTCATTGGAGGCGGTGGACCTAATTTCTTCGATCATGTCGATGCCCCACATTGCAAAGGGCCACAGAGCTGTCAAAACATTCAAAGGAGCCGGAGGCACATGCACCTTATCAGCATAAATTTGGCACTTATGACAAATTCGGGAGCGCTAATAACAATCTGCTTCTGTAGTGGACCAATAGTATCCTGCCCGTAGGATCTTCTTAGCCATGGTATGTCCACTAGAATGGGTTCCGAAGGTACCTTCATGTAGATCTGTCATGATTCTCTCTGCTTTGCTCTTGTCTACACACCGTAGTAAGGTAGAGTTATGGTTGCGTTTGTAGAGGATTCTATTACTGAGGAAGAATTTTGCAGCGAACCTTCTCAGAAACTTCTTATCATTGACAAATGCCCCCTCGGGATACTCTTGAGTCTCGAGATACTTCTTTACCTCATGAAACCAGGGCTTGTCTACCACCTCTTTAGTATCAATCTCACAGCAGTGCGCTGGTTCATCCAACCTTTCAATGGTGATTCGGGGAGCTTCGTTGTCCCACCTAACTTTGAACATAAAAGAAATGGTAGCTAGCGCGTCCGCTAACTGATTCTCCTCTCATGGGAAATGTTCAAAAGTTACCTCCTCAAAGTGTGGGAGCAATGTCAGTATGTGCTCTTTGTATGGGATGAGATTCAGATGCTTCGTATCCCATTCGCCTTTGATCTGACTTATCACCAAGGTTGTATCCCCGAACACATTTAGGAACTTGATTCTGAGGTCAATAACGGCTTTGAAACCCATGATGCAGGCTTCATACTCCGCCATGTTGTTAGTGCAGTTGAAACATAATCGGACAGTGAAAGGAGTGTGACAGCCCTCAGGGTATATGATTACAGTGCCAATGCCATTACCGAGTGTGTTCGAAGCTCCATCAAAAACCATAGTCCATCAGGATCCTTTCTCAAGTCCTTCATCCGGTCCATGTCCTTCGTAGTCAGTCACCAGCATAATGTTCTCATCTGGGAACTCAAAATTCATGGACTAGTAGTCATCCACGGCCTGATAAGCCAAATGATCAGCCAATACACTCCCCTTGATTGCTTTCTGGGTTGTATATTGTATATCGTATTCAGTTAAGATCATCTGCCATCTCTCTATTCTTCCGAAGAGTGCGGGCTTCTTGAAGATGTATTTGATTGGATCTATCTTAGATATCAACAAAGTAGTGTGGGTCAACATATACTGTCTCAGCCGGCGAGAAGCCCATGCCAAAGCGCATCAAGTTTTCTTGAGCAATGAGTATCTTGTATCACAGTCGGTAAACTTTTTGCTAAGGTAGTATATTGCATGCTCTTTTCGACCAGACTCGTCATGCTTCCCCAGTACACACCCCATTGAATTGTCTAGCACTGTTAAGTATAATATCAAAGATCTTCCTTCAACTAGAGGCATTAGAATTGGAGGTTCTTGAAGATATTCTTTGATCCTTTCGAAAGCAGTCTGGAATTCGTCATTCCACTTTACCACTTGATCTTTCTTCAGAAGCTTGAAGATGGGCTCACAAGTAGCAGTCAGATCTGAAATGAACTTGGCGATATAATTCAAGCGTCCCAAGAAACCTCTAACTTCCTTCTTAGTACGGGGATCCGACATCTCTTGTATGGCCTCTACCTTTGCGGGGTCTACCTGAATACCTTTGTCACTGACGATGAAACCCAGAAGCTTACTAGACCTTACCCCAAAGGTGCACTTGTTTGGATTCAACCTCATCTTGTATATCTTTAACCTGTCGAACAATTTTTATAGATGATCGAGATGTTCCTCTTCAGTTTGAGACCTGGTGTGATACGGTGGGAGAACTGACTTGAGGTTTTGCGTTTGTATTCGCACTTGTTCGGTTTAGCAAGAGTCGCCACCGATTTTTTATTTATCCTAAGGGAAAGGTTAAAAAGCACAGGAAAAACCTTTGAGATGTTTTCGTGGGTTCGGGGGGTAGATTATGAAAAGGGAAGGTGCTAGCACCCTTTTCATCCATGGTTATCCATGGGCTCTTAGTTACTTGTTTTAGATCACTTGCCTTGATTTTCAATTGCTTGAAATGGTGTTTCTATGTGTGTGGTTTTGAAAATGTTTTGAAAAAGATGCCTTGTCTAGGCAACCATTGTAACAATTCTTTACTCGATTGTTTTACAAAGGTGTTTGTCTTTTTGAAAAGATGTTTCAATGTTTTTGAAAGTTGTTTTGGAAGTTGTGTTGGTGAAGTGTGTTTTGAAAGTAGGCAAGTGTGTTTTGCAAGTTTGATCAAGTAACTAAGAGTTGTCTACCCCTAAATTTACTCAAAGATCTTTCTCATGTTTTAACCCTTTTAACAGTGTTGTTTCACCATTGTATTTGGTGAACAACCTTGTGTTAGGATGTTAACGGGACGGGCGCGGGTCATCGTATACAATCATTGAAGGCAACTTGTGAGATGCTCTAGCAATTTTTATAAGGGACGAGATCGTTTTATCGAAGGCAATATCGAGGGTCATCGAGGGACTAACGATCTTTGTTTATCGAAGGGACATTTGCTAGAGTGTCTCATACTCGAGGGACATGATTGCATTTTTCCGAGGCAACAGGCGAGGTTACCCTAGAGGTGCGAGTGTGAATGGTGTATTGATTTTCATGCATTTGTCTTGTATTAGGTTAAACTATTTGTTGGTTTTATTTACATACAAACCCTAGGTCTATCATGGCATAATTTGAAAGATTTTAAATGCGGAAATTTAAAGTCCTAAATTATTACAACAGGATTATGGGGATGGGGATACAAATATTTACAAATGGGGGATGCGATTTGTCAGAATAGTAGTGTTATTTACAACCAAATCGAATCGCATTCTCAAAAAATATAACAATGTATAAGAATCAAAGAGAAATAAAAGTATGTAAGATGCACATGATTATTTACAAGTGAGTAAAAATGTTAATCTAATGCAATTGTTAAGTATTATTATTATTTATTTATGTTTTTGTTAATTATATAAACAAAAGTTTTAAAGAAAAATGTTTTAACTTTAATAAAGAAAATCTATTACTTACATATTTTTGTTAATGTTTTATATACAAGAAAATTATTTAACTCAAAATTCTATTCTTATGTATTTTTAATTGTACTAACTAAAATAAATAAAAAAGTATTTAAGAAAATTTTATATAAAAAAAAGTTAATGTCTTTTTTTTATTTACCAAAAATATTAGTTTAAATTATATACAAAAGAGGAAAAATAAAGTGATAATAAATAATAAAAAGAAAATAGGGTATTAGTTTAAATGAAAAAAAAGTCAAATGGGCTTTAGGCATTATGCTGGGCCCAAAATTATACATGGAAAGAGGTCAATAGGGGGGGGGGGGGTGCGCCAGAAATTGAGATTGGGCTTAATGTTTTTGTGAGGGAACAGGCCCAATGCGCTTTACAACATTTTGTTTAGGGTTCATTTGGCTTGTTTTAGATTTAGGGTTTACAGCGTTGAGCGGCGCCGTTTCTATCTTCCTCTTCGTTGTCATCTTTCTCATTCTTGAGCCAAGCTACTGAACGAACATCCATGCCTCAGCTGCTAGAGCGTCGCCTCCACTTCCCTCTCTCCATGGTCATGCAAGGCGGTGATGAGAAAAGGTTTGATTTCTGTTTTATGCGTTTTTAGGTTTTCAAGTTTTACATGTTATGATTTATTTTTTTATGTCCTGATCTTTATTCATTACATGTTTATGTGAAGTGTGTAAAAAAGAGAAGGAATTACTACCTTTGGAGAGGAGACGGAGGAGCATGGCGGCGCGTCTCAGGTGGCCAGAGGCGGAGGGAGTACGTGATGTTGTGCTAGCTTTGTGGCCTTCCTGGTACTTTGTATCTTGCTTTTGTTTAATGATGATAGTACAATCTGAAAATGTTTGTATAACTTCTTCTCCTCTTCTGATTGCCTGCTTTATTTCCAATGCTAGGATGATTTTGATTCTGAGTATGATGATGTTATTGTTGAATTTCTGAGATGCTTGCCTTTTGTTGTTCTGATAACTTGACGTTGGTAATTTTGAGATTTGCTTTTCCTCTCTCTTTTGGCTTTGATTCTGAGATGCACCTAATTCTGAGAATGTTTATGTTGTTGTTGGCCCTGTGATGAGGTTGTTCTGAGGGTGTTTGGGATTTAGGTTTTGACAGGCTTGTGTTTTGACAGGCTTTGGTATCATGCAAGCTTGTTGGAATTTGTTTTGGAAAAGAAACAGGTTTTGACAGGCTTGAAAGTTTAGGCTTTTTGGCTTGAGGTATTATGCAGGTTGTATGACTTTTTGGCTTGTATCTGGTTTTTAGGCTTGAGCAAGTTGGAGGTGTTATGCAGGCTTTGAAACTGAACAAGTTTTGATTTGTTGTTCAAGCAGGCATGAGGCTTGAGGCAGTTTTTCAAGGCTTGAGTCTTTTAGCTTTGTATTATGTAACAGTTTTTGTGGTTTTAGGCCGGATGAAAACAGGCTTATATTTTTGCTTGTCTTTTTTCTGGTCTCTTTGTTAGGCTTCTCGTTTGTGTTATGTAACAGGCAGGCTGCTTGTTGTTTTCTTAGGATCCAAGCTTGGAACAAGCTTCAATGTTTCAACAGGTTGCAAGGCTTGAGGTTTACAGTTTTTTTGTGATATCTTCTTCTGTATGTATTCTGCCCCCCTCTGACAGTGTTCTGATTTTGTTATATTTATCTTTAAGCCTGCCTGGAAAATTGTAAGCCTGCTACTTTTCCCTCTTTTTCTCTCTCCACAGAAAGCACATCTTTGCTTAGAATATCTCTTTTTTTTCTGAAAAGACTTTGGCCTGGAAAATGATGGATAAAAATGTATTCTTCACAAGCTTGCTTGCATTTGTCTTTCCTCTGCATACCTCCAGATTTTCTGCCTTGCTTTTGTATGCTTGTTGACCACTTTTTGACAGTTTACAGCTTGGTTGACATTGTTTTGTTGACATCTTTGTATTTGTGACTTAGTTTGCCTCTTTGACAATTTGGTTTGCTTCTTTGGACAGTTTTGACAGTTTAGCTGGCATTTTGGACGTGGGCAACTTGCTTTTCAGTTTGAACTTTGTAATTGTTTGGCATATGCAGTTTGTTTGGCATTTTCAGTTTGCACTTTGTAATTTAGCTTTGTGCATTTTGCAAAATAATTCATATGCTTGTAAAACATTGCTTTCCTCTTTGTGAACCAAGAAGAAACATCTTCTTGCGATTTGCAGAGAGGACGAATAAACTGATTCCGGCCAAAATCTTTAATGATGAGTTTTTATGATTAACTGTCTGAAAATTCTTTTTCTTTTAATTTATCTGTGTTGACTTCTTTCTTTTTTGTCTTTGCAGATAAGGATCAGTTGAGCAAAGGATGCAATTAGTAGAAGATGAAGATTTCAAACAATTTAGGATAGTTTTATTTTATTTTAATCATTTGTAATAAATATTATTATAAATACTGTAAATAAAATTACTGTATTTAAATAACACTTGTACCAATAATTAAAAATAAATAAAAGTCCTTTGTCAGTTAATCTTTTTTAATTCTTCTGCCTTTGCTTATTTAATTATTTAAATTTCTTAAGTCATAATAATTGGAAGTTTTTCCCAATAATCTTAACTTTAGAAACTATAAATAATCAATAAACACTGTAGTCTTGCAACTTCGCATTAACCAATAATAAACCCGGCGTTCCAATTAACCATAAACATTGCACAGTTAATCAAACAAACGTCCATATGCCTTTCCTTCTACTGATTAAACCAAACACTGCAAATTTCCACCCAGAAACCTCAGCTTCTAATCAAGAGGTTCAGGTTTTGAGAAACAAAATGAAATCAGGCGTCAAAGCAGTGTGACAGCCAATTAAGACACTGTGGATTCAAATTCTTCTGAGAATGCGCGTGCAAATCCTAATTCTTGATTTAAGGTTAAAGAAGCGTCTGCTTGATCAAACCCTGAGCCAAACTCAAACAAATCAAAAGAAACCCTAATTTTGTATGACAGATTCAAAATCAATGAAAAACCCTAATTTTGTCTGACTGATGAGAAAAGTCTGTTTGACTGTTTCTTAAACCAATCTAAAAAAATCAGGAAAAGCCTGAAGCTGTGATTTCTTGTGAAAAAGAGAGAGGGCAAATTTTGGGGTACAATAGTTGCCCCTGTTCAATCTTCTTGAACCTGAAGAGATAGATTGGCAAGTTTGCCGTTTGCGTCTCGAAGGTAAAAGGAGATTGGACACTAGAGTGCCCGTAAATTTGCACTCGTCAGAACATGGATGCGGGAATGGGCTTAGAGATGCCATTTGGAGATGGGCTTAAAGATGCTTTCTGGAGGGGAGACAAAATCTTGTCGGGGATGGGCTTAAAGATGCCACCTGGAATGTTTGTTGAACTGTATGTCGTTGAAATTGAAGCTTAATAATCTTATCCTGAAAAGGGTAAAATATTAGCTGAAACACAAAGTTATGTTGCATGAAATGTATGATGCAATATGTGTTATATCAATGTTTATGATATGAATGTAATGATTATGCATGTAAGCTGATGAGTTGTCTTGCTGAGGATAGATGAATCCTGGATAGCCGGAGATAATAGATCCTTGACTGCTGCTGGGGAAAGTGAATCCTTGACTGCTGCAGGGGGTTGCAAGAATCTTTTGATCGTTGAAAATGAGAAGTCCTGGGACTGCTGTTGGGGGAATCAGGAACTTGGGTTGTATGCCACTTCGAGAATGAGAATCTTCATTCTGTTGGGAAGTATCAGGAACTCAGGTTATCTGCCACTTTGAGAATGAGAATCTTCATTCTGTTGGGAATATCAGGAATTCAGGTTATCTGCCACTTTGAGAATGAGAATCTTCATTCTGTTGGGAATATCAGGAGCTTGGGTGTATGCCAATCTACTGGGGTTTCAAGGATGAGAGTCTTCATTCTGTTAAGGGTCAGAAATTGGGAGTATACCAATCTTCTGAGGTTTTAAGGATGAGAGTCTTCATTCTGTTAAGGGTCAGAAATTGGGAGTATACCAATCTTCTGAGGTTTTAAGGATGAGAGTCTTCATTCTGTTAAGGGTCAGAAACTTGGAGTATACCAATCTTCCGAGGTTTTAAGGATGAGAATCTTCATTCTGTTAAGGGTCAGAAACTGGGAGTATACCAATCTTTTGAGGTTTTAAGGATGAGAATCTTCATTCTGTTAAGGGTCAGAAACTGGGAGTATACCAATCTTCTGAGGTTTTAAGGATGAGAATCTTCATTCTGTTAAGGGTCAGAAACTGGGAGTATACCAATCTTCTGAGGTTTTAAGGATGAGAATCTTCATTCTGTTAAGGGTCAGAAACTGGGAGTATACCAATCTTCTGAGGTTTTAAGGATGAGAATCTTCATTCTGTTAAGGGTCGGAAATTGGGAGTATACCAATCTTCTGAGGTTTTACGGATGAGAGTCTTCATTTTGTTAAGGGTCAGAAATTGGGAGTATACCAATCTTCTGAGATTTTAAGGATGAGAATCTTCATTCTGTTAAGGGTCAGAAACTGGGAGTATACCAATCTTCTGAGGTTTTAAGGATGAGAATCTTCATTCTGTTAAGGGTCAGAAACTGGGAGTATACCAATCTTCTGAGGTTTTAAGGATGAGAATCTTCATTCTGTTAAGGGTCAGAAATTGGGAGTATACCAATCTTCTGGGGTTTTAAGGATGAGAATCTTCATTCTTCAGAGGAACAGATTTTTAGGAGCTTCAATTGTCCGTTATTCTGTTGGTGGTTGTAACTTCCAGCAGGTGATGAAGGAATTTGAAACTTGAAATGTAATTTGTTTTGGAGAATAAATCCTTGACAAAGGTTGGGGATCGGAAATCTTTGGACATCCTTGTTGACTGCTGATTGCTTGGGGAGCAAGATCTTCAATGATTGAGGGATTTCAGGGCCACTGCTAGGGATTGAAAATCCTTGGTGATTTGTGGGGAATGAGAATTCTGATGATCTCTACTGGGGAGTTCAGAACCTGGGAGACTCATGCTGGAGGAGTGAGACTGAGAATCTTCAATCTGATGGGAAGTATCTCTGTGGGGAGAATGTTCGCTAGTCTGGTTCCGTTGGGGATTGATAGCCGGAAGTTTTAGCTCCGCTGGGGATTAACAGCTTTGACTTCACTGGGGATAGGATTTTCAGATTTTTAGGGCTCCACTGGGGAACTGAAACTTAATCCTGAGGGGAATTAAGTTCTGGAAGGCTCTCTGGCTGGGGAAATCAGCTTTGAAGAAGCTTTTGTTCTACTGAGGATCCTGAAGTTTAACTCTGTTTGGGGAATTAAGTTCTGGATTTTAACCTTGTTGAGGAATTTGGAGTTTAACTCTGCTGGGGATTCTTTCTGAAAGGGCATCAAGATATCTATCTGTACCTTTAACCTATCAACAATCATCTTTCTTGATTTGTAATAAAATGATTATGTTCAAATGCATATGCCTATTTAACAAAACATTGGACGTTTCTCAAATTAAACATAAGTGTAAGAAGCAAAAGGAAGACAAAGCAAATTTCTGTATTTGGAAAAGTGTTTGTATTAACTTTTTATGAGTATCTTTGTACAAAGGAGACAGACATCCTAGTAAGAGGGTGTTGTCGTAAAATTGAAAAAGTTTATACAAAAGAAAGATGGCTATGTGTAACAATTCTATGGGATTCCCATTCTGCTATAGCCTTCACAACTCTGAATGTCTGTCCATTCGCTGCTTCATCCGCCGATGATTAGATTGATCAGAAGCTCGGAGCTTGTTAATGAAGAGATTGTTCTTTAAAGTGATCCGACGAGACACAGTCATACGCTTTAATTCCCGAACTTTTGCCTGGATCGCCCTTTCGGGTTTTCAATCCACCGGGAAACCCTTTTTTGCCCAAGTCGCCCTTTCGGGTTTTCAACTTGCCGGGTGTACAGATTTTTTTGTTTTATCCCTGATTTTTTCCTGAACTGCCCTTTCGGGTTTTCGGTTCACCGGGATGCCCATTTTTGCCCAAGTCGCCCTTTCGGGTTTTCAACTTGTCGGGTGATTTTATGCGTAGTATCTTTTGACTATGTCTGCGTTCGCGGGGTGCGGAAAATCGTCGCCGTCCATGGTGGTCAGAATCATTGCGCCACCAGAAAAGATGCTCTTGATTACAAATGGTCCCTCGTAAGTAGGAGTCCATTTTCCCCTGGGATCACTTTGCGGCAAGATAATCCGCTTGAATACGAGATCTCCGACTTGGTATACTTGACGTCTGACTTTCTTGTTGAAAGCCTTGATCATCCGTTTTTGGTACGTCTGCCGTGGCAAACAGCAGTGAGTCGCTTCTCGTCGATCAAATTGAGTTGATCAAGTCGGGTCTGAATCCAATCGTCTTCACTCAAACCAGCGTCCTTCATAATCCTTAAAGAAGGAATCTGAACTTCCATGGGTAGGACAGCTTCCATGCCATATACCAAAGAAAATGGGGTTGCCCCTGTTGAGGTACGTGTCGTGGTACGGTATCCATGCAGGGAAAACGGTAACATCTCATGCCAGTCCTTGTAGGTGACTGTCATTTTCTGAATGATCTTCTTGATGTTTTTGTTCGCATCTTCAACAGCACCGTTCATCTTCGGCCGATAGGGAGATGAATTGTGATGATAAATCTTGAACTGTTCGCATAGAGCGGTGATCATAGTATTGTTCAGATTTGTACCGTTGTCTATGATGATCATGTCGGGGACACCATACCGGCATATGAGGTTCTGCTTGATGAAGCGGGCAACCACATTTTTTGTAACGGAGGCAAAGGAAGCTGCTTCGACCCACTTGGTGAAATAGTCAATAGCGACCAGGATGAAGCGATGTCCATTGGATGCCGTGGGCTTGATTTCTCCAATCATGTCAATGCCCCACATTGCGAATGGCCAAGGAGCCGTCAGAACGTTGAGAGGAACAGGAGGAATATGTACCTTGTCGGCGTAGACCTGACATTTGTGGCAAGTACAGGAATGTTGATGGCAATCAGCTTCCATGGTAGACCAGTAATAACCTGCCCTTAGAATCTTCTTAGCCATCGTATGTCCGCTCAAGTGGGTGCCAAATGTGCCGCTGTGTATCTCAGTCATGATCAACTCTGCCTCAGCTTTGTCCACACATCGGAGTAAAACACAATCATGGTTGCGTTTATAGAGGATGTCGTTGCTCAGGAAGAACTTGGAAGCAAATCTCCTTAAGAACTTCTTGTCATTGACGGAAGCTCCTTCAGGGTATTCTCTAGTCTGGAGATACCTTTTGATTTCGTGAAACCAAGGTTGTTCCACTACTTCTTCGGTATTAATCTCATGACAGTGTGCAGGTTCATCCATTCGCTCGATGGTGATTTGGGGAGCCTCGTTATCCCAGTTGAGTTTAAACATGGAATACATTGTAGCCAGAGCATCTGCTAGCTGATTTTCTTCTCGCGGGAAGTGCTCGAAGGTGATCTTCTCAAAATGAGGCAACAATGTTAGGACATGTTCTTTGTATGGGATAAGATTAGGATGCTTGGTATCCCACTCTCCTTTGACTTGACTGATAACCAAAGCCGAGTCCCCAAATACGACCAAAGATTTGATCCCGAGGTCTATAGCAGCCTTGAGACCAAAGATGCAAGCTTCATATTCGGCCATGTTGTTGGTACAGCTGAAACAAAGTCGGGCCGTGAAAGGTGTATGGCAACCTTCTGGAGAAATGAGTACCGCACCGATACCGTTTCCAAACGCATTTGAAGCACCATCAAAGTACCGGGTCCATCGGGATCCTTTTTCAGGTCCGTCATACGGTCCGTTACCTTCAATGTTGATCAATGTCATGATGTCTCGTCCGGGAAGTCGAATCTCATGGATTGATAATCTTCGATAGCTTGATGAGCTAGATGGTCAGCTAGTACACTCCCTTTTATAGTTTTTTGGGTGGTATACTGGATGTCATACTCAGTCAGGATCATTTTCCATCTAGCAAATCTTCCAGATAAAGCAGGCTTGTCGAAGATATATTTGATAGGATCCATTTTGGAAATCAACAAAGTGGTATGAGTCAACATATACTGCCTTAGTCGGTGAGCAGCCCATACCAAAGCGCAGTAAGTTTTTGCGAGCAGTGAGTAGCGAGTCTCACATTCGGTAAACTTTTTGCTAAGGTAATAAATGGCATGCTCTTTTCGACCAGACTCGTCATGTTGGCCCAGTACGCACCCTATTGAGTTGTCCAAAACAGTCAGATACATGATCAGTAGTCTTCCTTCGACGGGTGGCATCAGAATAGGAGGTTCTAGCAAATACTCCTTGATTTTATCAAAAGCAGTTTGACAGTCATCGTTCCATTTGACTACCTGATCTTTCTTTAATAGTTTAAAGATTGGCTCACAGGTAGACGTCAGGTGAGAGATGAACCTGGCGATATAGTTCAAGCGCCCCAAGAATCCTCTAACCTCCTTTTCAGTACGGGGGACCGGCATTTATTGTATAGCTTTCACTTTTGCTGGATCGACCTCAATGCCTTTGTTGCTGACAATAAAACCCAGAAGTTTACCAGACCTAACTCCAAAAGTGCATTTACTTGGATTCAGCCTGAGTTTGTATTCCTTCAACCTGGCAAACAGCTTCTGCAAATGTTCAAGGTGTTCCTCCTATGTTTGTGATCGAGCTATCATGTCGTCTACGTAAACTTCAATCTCATGATGTATCATATCATGAAACAAAGCTACCATGGCACGTTGATAGGTTGCCCCTGCGTTCTTCAGTCCGAACGGCATCACCTTGTAGCAGAAGGTACCCCATTGTGTAACAAAAGTTGTTTTATCCATGTCCTCGGGGGCCATTTTAATCTGGTTGTAGCCCGAGAATCCGTCCATGAAAGAAAACACTTTGTGCTGAGCCGTGTTGTCAATCAAAATGTCGATATGCGGTAGCGGAAAATCATCCTTAGGGCTGGCCCTGCTCAAATCCCGGTAGTCCACACACATTCTAACCTTGCCGTCTTTTTTGGGAACGGGCACAATGTTAGCAACCCATTGCGGATAGGATGTAACATCCAGAAAGCCAGCGTTGAATTGCTTCATTACTTTAGCTTTAATCTTCTCAGACATGTCGGGCCTCATTCGGCGGACTTTTTGCTTGATCGGTGGACAGTCTTCTCTTGTAGGGAGACGGTGAACCACAATGTCTGTGTCTAACCCCGACATGTCTTCATAAGACCAGGCAAAGATTTCAACGTATTCATTTAACAACTGTATTAAGCGCTCCTTGACACTTGGTTCCAGATTGGCACCCACTTGTACTTCTTTCCTGTCTCCCTCTGTTCCCAAGTTGACTGTTTCCAACAACTCTTCATGAGGTAAGATGGCCCTCTCTTCTTGTTGTAGAAGTCTGGCTAGCTCTCCCGGTACTTCACAATCTTCGTCATCTTCATACTCAGCCTGATTGACCAAATCTTCAGAGTTATTGAAGGATACAACAGAATAGTCACCCATGGAATCTGGAGTGGATGGGTACCTGCATTTATGAGTGTGGGTGTGTGTAAGGGATAGCCATCCTTAAACAAACAAAAATGCAAAAGGAAAGAAAATGAACACAGCAATTTATAAATGAAAAACGTCCAATGATTCATTAAACATGGCATATGATTATGAAGAGAATCAAAACCCTTACAAATGGACCTACATGCCCCGGGCAAGGCATGAGGTGAAAAAGTAGTGTGCAGATTGTTTTAGTAATTATTACAGACCAACAGGAAATGTTCGAAAGATAAATTACTGATTAATTAAAGTAATGGGAATGAAGTATTTCACCTCCCAGTTGTGTAGTCCCCCTTCGATGGTTGGGAAGATCCAATCTTCAATGTTACCCTTTTCATCTTCGTCTTCCAAAGCATTGATTCCATGAGGAGAAATCTTGATGGGTGTCTTTTCAATTTTTGAGCGACGCATAGCTTTTTGCCCCGCAGCGGTAAATCCCAACCCAAACTTGTCTGTCTTGTGGGGAAAGTCAGGAAACTGACCCCACGTTGAGCTCTTCCCCTCCTTCATTGCAGCCTTTGCGTCTTTCAGAGATGCCATCCTGGCCACCTGCTTGGGTACCTCAGCTACTGCCTTTGCTACTGCAACCTCGGGAGAAACTTCCTCGAAGTGCTGAAAGGGTGTTTCAATGAATTCACCATCCACTTCCACATACCGAAAGGAATTCAGATGACTGATCATGTACTCCTCCTCACCGTGTACAATTATGATTTTTCCCTTAACGGGGTATTTTAGCATCTGATGTGGAGAGGAAGTGACTGCCCCAACATTGTGTATCCATGGTCTTCCTAGCAAGCAAGAGTATGATGGGCAGATGTCCCTCACATAGAATGTTGAGTGGAACACTTCAGTGCCTACCTTGATGGGAATGTCGACCTCCCCAAGCACCATTCTTTTAGACCCGTCAAAGGCCCTGACAATGATATTACTTGGTTTCAGCTCCAAGCCTTCACAGTCCAACCGGTCCAGAGCTTTCTTAGGCAGCACATTTAGAGAAGAACCAGTGTCGACCAAGACATGGGCGAGAGTGGTTCCTCGGCATTCAACTGACACATGCAACGCGTCGTTGTGCTTTCTTCCTTTCGGAGTCAGGTCAGCATTAGAGAAACCCAGGCCGTTGTCGGCGGTAAGGTTGGCTACACAATCCTGGAATTGATCGGCTGAGGTTTCCTGGGGCACATGGGCTGTCTTCAAAAACCTTATCAAGGCCTTGGCATGAGCCTCCGAACAAAGCAGCAAAGCTAACATGGAGATCTTCGAGGGGGTTTGCCCCAGTTGCTCCACCACGTCATAATCACTCTTCTTAATTATTTTCAGAATCTCCTCCATTTCTTTCTTAGAGGTTTCGGGGATGACCAATGGTTGAGCCCTCGTCCTGACGACCTCTTCTTGGATCCCTTTCCCCTTATCAGCAGAAGTATGAGGGACAACCACAGGATAACAGCTTCTTCAATCAACGGATTTCTTGCAGAAAGTTTTATCGGTGCAGGAGTAACCTTGGCAGCAGCTGAGGGTCCAAAGATTGCCTTCGGAGGGGCAATCTCTGGAGAGAAAATTCTCCCACTTCGGGTAATCTTGCTCGTACCGGCAATGTTTCCAATGTTGGTAGTTTCTTCGTCAGAGCTCTCTTCAGTTATCTCAATTTGCTTAACACCGTGGTAGTAGATTTCTCCATCATAATTCCACGGTATCGATTTGTCAGATTTGTAGGGGACGGGCCCAGGCATGGTTATTTTCAGAGGTGCAATCTTCGGAACTGATGTAATCTTAACAGGCCTTTTGGGGACCTTGGAAAGATTGGCAGAAATGGTGATTATTGAAACTTCCTTGATAGGAATTGGAGTAGCAGGAATCTTTTCGAAAAGAATTTGTTGGTTGTCCATTAGGCCTTGGATGCCTATCTTCAGCAATGGACAATCAGTTGGTAGGGAGGAACAATAGTAGCAATCTTCTTTAAAACCTGGGAAAATCCCAGCTTTCAACAGATTCAACTTGATTGTCAGTAATGGAGTTACCAGGTCATCAACAGTAGAAACATACAGATATTCTTCAACAGCATGAACATGATGGCCATGCTTTGGCATCGGAGCGGATATTACGTTCGGCTTCTCGGGGGCGTCGAACTCAACCTCTTTTGTGTCTATCAAGTCTTGAATTTTATTCTTTAGCGCCCAACAATTGTTGGTGTCATGTCCAGCGCTGTCATAATGGTAGGCACATCTAGCATTGGCATGATAGTATGGAGATGTGGTGTTAGGGTTTTTCGGCGCCTCCTTTAAACCAGCCAGATTCAACTTCAACAAATGGGGAAGAACGTGTGCATGCGTCATGTTGATGCGGGTGAACTGCCGTTGTAGCCGCTCTACCCGTTGCTGATTAGGTCTAGACTGATTGGTACGAGGCTGATCATTTGACGAATTTTGAATCATCACGGCCCCTACAGTCGGTTGGCGCTCAGTTCTCCCCAATCCTTTTTGAGAGTACACAACAGCTGCCTCCTTCTTGGCTGGAAATGGCTTTTTAACAGTTGTAGATGCAGAGGCATCCCTTTGAATCTTCCCACTCTTAATACCAGCTTCCACCCGTTCGCCAGTCAGAATCAATTCGGTAAACCCTGCGGAAGAGCTCCCGATCAAATGGTTGAAGAAAGGGCCAGATAGGGTCCCCAAGAACATATCAACTAGTTCCCTATCTGAAAGAGGTGGTTGTACTCTTCCGGCCAAGTCGCTCCATTTCTGGGCGTATTCTTTGAACCCCTCATTTGAGGCCATTCCCATACTTTGTAGCTGAGTACGGGTTGGCGCCAAGTCGGTGTTATATTGATACTAGCGATAAAAGGCAGCTGCCAAATCCTCCCAACTATGTACCTCTGACCTCTCAAGCTAGTAAAACCAATCAAGCTGTGTACCAGACAGGCTATCCTGGAAGAAGTGTACCCAAAGATTTCTATCGGATGTATGAGGTTGAATTCTTCTGACATATGACCTCAGGTGCATCTTCGGGCAAGACAACCCGTCATATTTTGCAAAAATTGGCACCTTAAACTTTGGAGGGATCACAATCCCAGCAATCAATCCCAATTCTTCAAAATCTAAACCAAGAACCCTTTGCAGCTCCATAGCTGCCAGTCTATCCTCCAGGTTTTTGTATTTGTTGTCCGCTGGCGGGTATTACTACTCCGAATAGTCTTCATCTTCCTCAACCTCTTCCTCTTCAGCCTCGGACTCAGAAGGTAATGCATCTCCTTTTCCCTTACCGGTCCCCTCATCAGATGTGAAGGGGAATTCAAGAACCCTCCTAGCTTCATTCTCAAATCTTCTTCCCAGTGTAGCTACCCCAACACTTTTCTTCTTCTTTTTTCCTTTTTCTTGCTCTTTATTCCCTAACAGTGCTTTAAGATCCTACTGACCCTTTGCCAAGGTCATAAGGAGCTGTTGAAACTGCGAGTTTTGTGCCTGCAGATATTTGACCATCTGTTCGAGATCCATCTTACTGAAATAAACAGCAGAAAGATAAGGAAACCTGGTGTGGAGACCTGTTTATGCATATGATGAATGATATGTTTATTCATGCAATGCATTCAAGGATTTAGAAATCCAAAGTTGTTGCAAAAAAAAAGAACACACGTCATATTAATAAGAAGAAATTTTGTCAGTACATAAATGCCTCATGGGCCAAATATTACAAAAACTTCTTAAGGTAAAAAGACGTTGCGCATCCTCTTTGGTGCGATGTAAGTGTTGAGGGTCTCCTCCTCGTGAAGTCGACGGGTAAGCTCCAAAACCTTCTTCTCACTGGCGTAGAAGCTGGCCTTAAAAGCATCCCTTTCTTCCTTGAGTTGGATCTAACTCTTCTGCATCTCCTCCCATGATGTTGGCATGTCAGGATGTAGGATGGTGTATGGAACCTCTCCTTCCTTAACAGGCTCTTTGATCAAAGGGAGAATGTGAGGGTAAGGCATCATAAGACTCTGGGCTCGGGTTCGCACCCACTTGAGGTAAGGCTCAAGAGGGATGGAGTTTTTATGCCTCAGTGTCTTGCTATCTACCATGTTAGGCATCCTCCAAGCTCTGATGAATCTTTGGCGGAGTCCTTGCGCATCATTGTCGAAGTCAAAAACTAGGTCAGGAATCAGCATGTCATGAGGGCCATCCCTCCGTGCATATCTAAATTATCTCAAAGCTAGACAAGGGTTATAGGTAATGCCTCCCCTAATTCCAAGTAATGGAACATTAGGGAACTCACCACAACGATCGACGATGACGACATTTTCTCTGGACCGAGAACACCAATGTACATCAGAATGTGTGAGGGTCATCAATCATTGTGACCACCTTAAGCCTTGCTCATTCTTCAAAACAGATTGTGGAAGGTGAGAAATAAACCACCTTGCAAGGAGAGGAGTACAACACATGAGAACACCTCTCTTCCTCATTGTTCGTGTGTAAAATGAGTGGAGGATGTCCCCAAGCAATGTAGGTATGGGATTCCTGGATAGGAAAATCTTGATAACATTGACATCTATAAGTTGGTCAGGATTTGGGAACAAGACCAACCCATAAATGAGAAGTGCCACAATTTCTTCAAAGGCTTGTAGATCCAATGAATTCCAACACTCTTGTGCCTTCTCAAACAAGAATTTTGCCAAGAAGCCTTTGACACCACTTCTAGTTTCCCAATGCCCCTTGATGTCAGATGGTTGCAAGTGTAGTGCTTGAGCAACATCTTCAGGCTTTGGTTCTTTTTCCGTACCGTTGTAGGGTAGTTGATTAAGAATAGGAATTCTCAAGAGTTGAGAAAATTCCTCCAAAGTAGGCACCAATTGGTAGTCGGGGAATGTGAAACAGTGGTGAAGGGGGTCAAAGAATTGGAACAACACTTTCACCATGTCTTCTTCAATGCTGGTGTTGACTAGGCTGAGCAGTCTACCATGTCTTTCACTGAAGAGAGAGCTTTCTGGAATTCTGGATGTAAGCTCCTTGAGTTTAGGAGGGATTCTCACAAGGTTGACTTGGATGGTTTTCCTGCGAAGAATTTCCATGACCTACAAAACAGGAACAAAGATGAAGATCCAAATCCTTGAAATGGTCAGTGGATGCATATGATGCTTTATGATGTTTATGATGTATGCACAAACACATGTACAAGCAATTCACACAAAACCCTAGTTTCAAGCTTGCATGAGGTTTCATAGGTAAGTACCCTCTTGAGTGTAGTTGGCTTAAAAACCTGTCCTATAAATAGTAACCGGGTTCTAAGGAGCTCAATATCATTGGATTGTTTTCCATGTTCATTGTTTTGGTTTAGCCACTTAACTAGCGACCAAAATATTCCAAGAAAACAACCCTCAATGAGTGTAGTATCGAGTATCTACCAACTTCGGACTGCACCAAAGCCGGTCATCTCACTACCCCTAATAAAAGGCCAAGATGGTCAAGTAAGGTTCTAGGTCATTAGTGCTTAGTGACATCGCTCAGCGGCCCCGTACTCTCCATGATTGAACTCAAGGGTTACCGATACTCACAAATATGTTACACTAATATAGCTATTGCTTCGACCGTGTCAGTATACCCCGCACAATTTCCACAACATATTGCTATCTATGAATGTTTCCCAAATCCGGGTGTAGGATTTCAAGCCCAAACAAGAGAACCACAAAGGTAAAGCAATCAAAGCAAACAATTAATCATGCAAAAGGGTGATCTAAAACCCTAAGGTAACCCCACTTTTAAGAAATCCCCAGCAGAGTCGCCAGTTCTGTGATACGGTGGGAGAACTGACTTGAGGTTTTGCGTTTGTATTCACACTTGTTCGGTTTAGCAAGAGTCGCCACCTACTTTTTATTTATCCTAAGGGAAAGGTTAAAAAGCACAGGAAAAACCTTTGAGATGTTTTCGTGGGTTCGGGGGGTAGATTATGAAAAGGGAAGGTGCTAGCACCCTTTTCATCCATGGTTATCCATGGGCTCTTAGTTACTTGTTTTAGATCACTTGCCTTGATTTTCAATTGCTTGAAATGGTGTTTGTATGTGTGTGGTTTTGAAAATGTTTTGAAAAAGATGCCTTGTCTAGGCAACCATTGTAACAATTCTTTACTCGAATGTTTTACAAAGGTGTTTGTATTTTTGAAAAGATGTTTCAATGTTTTTGAAAGTTGTTTTGGAAGTTGTGTTGGTGAAGTGTGTTTTGAAAGTAGGCAAGTGTGTTTTGCAAGTTTGATCAAGTAACTAAGAGTTGTCTACCCCTAAATTTACTCAAAGATCTTTCTCATGTTTTAACCCTTTTAACAGTGTTGTTTCACCATTGTATTTGGTGAACAACCTTGTGTTAGGATGTTAACGGGACGGGCGCAGGTCATCGTATACAATCATTGAAGGCAACTTGTGAGACTCTCTAGCAATTTTTGTAAGGGACGAGATCATTTTATCGAAGGCAATATCGAGGGTCATCGAGGGACTAACGATCTTTGTTTATCGAAGGGACATTTGCTAGAGTGTCTCATACTCGAGGGACATGATTGCATTTTTCCGAGGCAACATGCGAGGTTACCCTAGAGGTGCGAGTGTGAATGGTGTATTGATTTTCATGCATTTGTCTTGTATTAGGTTAAACTATTTGTTAGTTTTATTTACATACAAACCCTAGGTCTATCATGGCATAATTTGAAAGCTTTTAAATGCGGAAATTTAAAGTCCTAAATTATTACAACAGGATTATGGGGATGGGGATACAAATATTTACAAATGGGGGATGAGATTTGTCGGAATAGTAGTGTCCAAATAATATTTACAACCAAATCGAATCGCATTCTCAAAAAATATAACAATGTATAAGAATCAAAGAAAAATAAAAGTATGTAAGATGCACATGATTATTTACAAGTGAGTAAAAATGTTAATCTAATGCAATTGTTAAGTATTATTATTATTTATTTATGTTTTTGTTAATTATATAAACAAAAGTTTTAAAGAAAAATGTTTTAACTTTAATAAAGAAAATCTATTACTTACATATTTTTGTTAATGTTTTATATACAAGAAAATTATTTAACTCAAAATTCTATTCTTATGTATTTTTAATTGTACTAACTAAAATAAAAAAAAAAGTATTTAAGAAAATTTTATATAAAAAAAAGTTAATGTCTTTTTTTTATTTACCAAAAATATTAGTTTAAATTATGTACGAAAGAGGAAAAATAAAGTGATAATAAATAATAAAAAGAAAATAGGGTATTAGTTTAAATGAAAAAAAAGTCAAATGGGCTTTAGGCATTATGCTGGGCCCAAAAATATACATGGAAAGAGGTCAATAGGGGGGGGGGGGGGGTGCGCCAGAAATTGAGATTGGGCTTAATGTTTTTGTGAGGGAACAGGCCCAATGCGCTTTACAACATTTTGTTTAGGGTTCATTTGGCTTGTTTTAGATTTAGGGTTTACATCGTTGAGCGGCGCCGTTGTCATCTTTCTCATTCTTGAGCCAAGCTACTGAACGAACATCCATGCCTCAGCTGCTAGAGCGTCGCCTCCACTTCCCTCTCTCCATGGTCATGCAAGGCGGTGATGAGAAAAGGTTTGATTTCTGTTTTATGCGTTTTTAGGTTTTCAAGTTTTACATGTTATGATTTATTTTTGTATGTCCTGATCTTTATTCATTACATGTTTATGTGAGGTGTTTAAAAGAGAGAAGGAATTACTACCTTTGGAGAGGAGACGGAGGAGCATGGCGGCGCGTCTTAGGTGGCCGGAGGCGGAGGGAGTACGTGATGTTGTGCTAGCTTTGTGGCCTTCCTGGTACTTTGTATCTTGCTTTTGTTTAATGATGATAATACAATCTGAAAACGTTTATATAACTTATTCTCCTCTTCTGATTGCCTGCTTTATTTCCAATGCTAGGATGATTTTGATTCTGAGTATGATGATGTTATTGTTGAATTTCTGAGATGCTTTCCTTTTGTTGTTCTGATAACTTGATGTTGGTAATTTTGAGATTTGCTTTTCCTCTCTCTTTTGGCTTTGATTCTGAGATGCACCTAATTCTGAGAATGTTTATGTTGTTGTTGGCCCTGTGATGAGGTTGTTCTGAGGGTGTTTGGGATTTAGGTTTTGA
Source organism: Vicia faba (assembly GCA_948472305.1). Classification (NCBI taxonomy): domain Eukaryota; kingdom Viridiplantae; phylum Streptophyta; class Magnoliopsida; order Fabales; family Fabaceae; genus Vicia; species Vicia faba. Next base: position 1,265,391,299 of record OX451736.1, on the reverse strand, counting down.
CAGGCTTGTGTTTTGACAGGCTTTTGTATCATGCAAGCTTGTTGGAATTTGTTTTGGAAAAGAAACAGGTTTTGACAGGCTTGAAAGTTTAGGCTTTTTAGCTTGAGGTATTATGCAGGTTGTATGGATTTTTGGCTTGTATCTGGTTTTTAGGCTTGAGCAAGTTGGAGGTGTTATGCAGGCTTTGAAACTGAACAAGTTTTGATTTGTTTTTCAAGCAGGCATGAGGCTTGAGGCAGTTTTTCAAGGCTTGAGTCTTTTAGCTTTGTGTTATGTAACAGTTTTTGTGGTTTTAGGCCGGATGAAAACAGGCTTATATTTTTTATTGGCTTTTTTCTGGTCTCTTTGTTAGGCTTCTCGTTTGTGTTATGTAACAGGCAGGCTGCTTGTTGTTTTCTTAGGATCCAAGCTTGGAACAAGCTTCAATGTTTCAACAGGTTGCAAGGCTTAAGGTTTACAGTTTTTTTGTGATATCTTCTTCTGTATGTATTCTGCCCCCCTCTGACAGTGTTCTGATTTTGTTATATTTATCTTTAAGCCTGCCTGGAAAACTGTAAGCCTGCTACTTTTCCCTCTTTTTCTCTCTCCACAGAAAGCACATCTTTGCTTAGAATATCTCTCTTTTTTCTGAAAAGACTTTGGCCTTGAAAATGATGGATAAAAATGTATTCTTCACAAGCTTGCTTGCATTTTTCTTTCCTCTGCATACCTCCAGATTTTCTACCTTGCTTTTGTATGCTTGTTGACCACTTTTTGACAGTTTACAGCTTGGTTGACATTTTTTTGTTGACAGCTTTGTATTTGTGACTTAGTTTGCCTCTTTGACAATTTGGTTTGCTTCTTTGGACAGTTTTGACAGTTTAGTTGGCATTTTGGACGTGGGCAACTTGCTTTTCAGTTTGAACTTTGTAATTGTTTGGCATTTTCAGTTTGCACTTTGTAATTTAGCTTTGTGCATTTTGCAAAATAATTCATATGCTTGTAAAACATTGCTTTCCTCTTTGTGAACCAAGAAGAAACATCTTCTTGCGATTTGCAGAGAGGACGAATAAACGGATTCCGGCCAAAATCTTTAATGATGAGTTTTTATGGTTAACTGTCTGAAAATGTTTTTTCTTTTAATTTATCTGTGTTGACTTCTTTCTTTTTTGTCTTTGCAGATAAGGATCAGTTGAGCAAAGGATGCAATTAGTAGAAGATGAAGATTTCAAACAATTTAGGATAGTTTTATTTTCTTTTAATCATTTTTAATAAATTTTATTATAAATACTGTAAATAAAATTACTGTATTTAAATAACACTTGTACCAATAATTAAAAATAATTAAAAGTCCTTTGTCAGTTAATCTTTTTTAATTCTTCTGCCATTGCTTATTTAATTATTTAAATTTCTTAAGTCATAATAATTGGAAGTTTTTCCCAATAATCTTAACTTTAGAAACTATAAATAATCAATAAACACTGTAGTCTTGCAACTTCGCATTAACCAATAATAAACCCGGCGTTCCAATTAACCATAAACATTGCACAGTTAATCAAACAAACGTCCATATGCCTTTCCTTCTACTGATTAAACCAAACACTGCAAATTTCCACCCAGAAACCTCAACTTCTAATCCAGAGGTTCAGGTTTTGAGAAACAAAATGAAATCAGGCGTCAAAGCAGTGTGACAGCCAATTAAGACACTGTGGATTCAAATTCTTCTGAGAATGCGCGTGCAAATCCTAATTCTTGATTTAAGGTTAAAGAAGCGTCTGCTTGATCAAACCCTGAGCCAAACTCAAACAAATCAAAAGAAACCCTAATTTTGTCTAACTGATTCAAAATCAATGAAAAACCCTAATTTTGTCTGACTGATGAGAAAAGTCTGTTTGACCGTTTCTTAAACCAATCTAAAAAAATCAGGAAAAGCCTGAAGCTGTGATTTCTTGTGAAAAAGAGAGAGGGAAAATTTTGGGGTACAACACCTGGCTATCATGTCATCAACATAAACCTTGATCTCATTGTGAATCATATCGTGGAACAGAGCGACCATGGCTCGCTGATAAGTTTCCCCAGCATTCTTCAACCCAAAAGGCACCACCTTGTAACAAAAGGTGCCCCACTGTGTGACAAATGTCGTCTTCTCCATGTCTTTAGGAGCCATCTTGATATGGTTGTAGCCAGAGAAACCATCCATGAAGGAGAAGATTTTGTGCTGCGCGGTGTTGTCAACCAGAACATCAATGTGGGGAAGCGGGAAGTCATCCTTGGGGCTTGCCCTGTTCAGATCTCTGTAATCCACACACATTCGTACCTTGCCGTCCTTCTTAGGTACCGGAACAACATTAGTAACCCACTGCGGATAGGAGGTGACAGCTAAGAAACCTGCATCGAACTGTTTCATGACCTCTTCCTTTATCTTCTCTGACATTTCAGGGTGCATACGGAGGACCTTCTATTTAACTGGAGGATAATACTCTTTAGTTTAGAGACGGTGTACCACGATGTTAGTGTCTAAAGCAGGCATGTCTTCATATGACCAGGAAAAAATCTCAACGTAGTCGCACAACATATGTATCAACCGCTGTTTGATCTTAACTTCCAAATTTGCGCCGATCTTGACTTCTTTTCTATCCGTCTCTGTGCCCAAGTTTATTGTCTCAACTGGCTCTTCATGAGGCTGTATATCCCTCCCTTCTTATTGTAATAGTCTAGCCAGTTCCCCAGGCACCTCACAATCATTCTCACCTTCGTCCTCGGCTCGGTTGATTGGATTCTTGAAGTCATAGCCGGTATTAGCAAGATTATTATCAATGGGATCCAAAGTGGATATGGATCTGTAGTTTGATACGTGCGTGTGTGTAAGAGCATAGCTGAATTGATAAAGTAAAAACAGAAAAGAAAAAAAACAGAGAGCGTAAAATTTGTATGCAAACACGTCCAATGCTTCATTGATGATATATGAAATGACATATAATAACCCTCACATATAGAAACAAACATTGTGCCTCGGGTAAGACACAAGGCCAATTTTTTTTTAAAATTTGTTCATTACAAATTCAGAACATAAATAAGACAATTACTATGGAATAAAAGAAACTGGAATAAAATCTCTAGTCGTCTAGTTATTCGGTCCACCGTTGGTAGTTGGGTAGATCCAGCTGTCAATGTCAGGGTCTTCCTCACTGTCTTTAATAGCGTCGACCCCATGATTGCTGATGCGTAGGGGAGGTCCTCCAGCCCGAGCGAGTCGAACAACCCTTTGAGCCCCTGAAGTAAAGCCCAAACCAAATTTTTCAGTTTTGTGAGTAAAATTAGGAAGTCATCGCCAATTGGTACACCCACCTTCTTTAACCACTATTCTGGCATCCTTGAGAGAAGCCATCCTCAAAGGAGGTTTGGTATTGGTGATAGTTTCGGTCGACGCAAAAATCTGGGGAACCTCTTCAAAGTTTTGACAAGGGGTCTCTATGAATTCCGCGTCCATCTCCACATAACGGAAGGAGTTCCGGTGGCTCACCATATATTCCTCTTCGCCATGCACAGTGATTATCTTCCCCTTCACCGGATACTTCAACATTTGGTGTAGTGTAGAAGTAACAGCCCCAGCTTCATGGATCCAAGGAAGACCCAACAAACAAGAGTATGATGGCCTGATGTCCATCACATAGAAGGTGGACTTAAAAGTTTGAGAGCCTACTTTGACAGGGATGTTCACCTCCCCATGCACCATTCTCTTCAATCTGTCAAAATCCCTTACCACAATGTTACTGGGCTTTAGGGTCAAGCCTTCTTAGGCAACACATTCAGGGAATAACCAGTATCCACCAACACATGAGCCATAGTGGTGCCTCTACATTCGATCGAGACCATCAGAGCATCATTATGCTTCCTCCCTTTCAGTGTCAAGTCGGCATCTGAAAAACCCAGCCCATTGTCAGCAGTCAAGCTGGCCACACAGTCTTTAAATTGATCGATTGAGGTTTCTTGTGGCACATGCGCCATCTTGAGGAATTCAATCAAGGCCTTTGCATGGGCCTCAGAACATAACAGCAAAGACAACATCGATATCTTTGAGGGGGTCTGCCCCAACTGCTCGACCATATTGTAGTCGCTTTTTTAACTATTTTTAAAATTTACTCTATCTCTTGCTTAGAGGTTTCCACGATAATCGTTCTAGGTGAGTCTGTCCGGGCAGGCTCACCTATAGCTTCTTTTCCTCGAGTCCCAGATGACTCTACGGCAGGAGTAACAATTGGAGTAAGAACATGAGTAGTGACAAAAGTATTGGTAGGAACAACAGATGAAATAACAACAGGCTTAGTGACAGTCTTTAGGGAGATCTCAGGAGAAAAATCCTTCCACTTCTAGTAATCCTACTGGTCCCGACAATGTTACTGACATCAGGACCAGCCTCTTCATTCTTCAGGTCTTGTTTAACACCATGATAGTAGATATCGGCGCCATAATGCCAAGGGACAGCTTGGTCCAAGGTGTATGGGACAGGACCAGAACAGGTGATTATTAACAGAGCAACTCTCAGAGCGGGTGTAATCCTAACAAGTCTTCTTGAGGAAGCCTTGGAAGGATTGGCGGAAATGGTTATAATAGCAGCATCTTCGAACAGAACAGCAGGAGTCAAATTTTCTCGAACAAAATTTCTCTGATATCCATTAGGTGCTGGACACCTGTCTTTAGCAGATAACAACCAGAAGGCAGAGATGAACACATGTGGCAACCTTCACCACAACCTGGAAATAAACTGGCCAACAACAAATTCTTCTTAACAGTCATAAAGGGAGTAGAAACTTCATCAACTGAGGTCACAAACAGATCGGAATCAATGGCGTTAACTCCACGGTTGTGCCTAGGTATGGGAGCAGTTATGACATTGGGCTTCTCCAGAGCGTCAAACTCAATCTCCTTGGCTTCAATCAGATCTTGTACTTTATTTCTTAGATCCCAGCAGTCATTTGTATCGTGACCAGGACTCTCAGAATGGTAGGCACACCGAGCGTTAGGATTGTTCCGAGGAGACGAGGTATTAGGATTCTTGGGAGCCTCTTTCAAAGTTGTCAAGTTGGATCTCAGCAGATGGGGTAGAACCTTTGTCAATGTCATGTTAATCTGGGTAAACTGCCTTTGTGGTCTTTCCACCCTTTGTTGATTGTTGCATTGTGGGGCAGCCGCGGGCATAGGTATCATTACAACACTTACCGTTGGACGATATTCCGTTTTGCTCTGATCTCTCGGACTATAAACGGCACTGGCTTCCTTCTTACCGGTGAAGGGCCTCTTTACTGAACTTGAAGAGGTGTCTTTCTGTATTTTGCCTCTCTATATTCCAGCTTCTACCCTTTCTCCAGTTAATATCAGCTCCGTAAAACCAGCCGATGAGCTACCTATTAAATGGTTGAAGAATGGACCAGACAACGTCCCAAGAAACATGTCGAACAACTCGCTATCAGACAAAGGGGGTTGGACTCTCCCGGCCAAATCTCTCCACTTCTGCGCATAGTCCTTAAAGCCTTCACCTGCACCCATGGACATACTTTGGAGTTGAGTACGAGTAGGGGCCAGGTCGAAAATGTATTGATACTGCTTGTAAAAAGCAGCAGCCAAATCCTCCTAGTTTCGGACATTGGTTCCCTCCAATTGGTAGAACCATTCGAGCTGAGTCACTAACAGGCTGTCTTGAAAGAAGTGAACCCACAAGTTTCTATCAGCGGTGTGGGGCTGGATCTTCCTTACATAGGAACGGAGATGAAGCTTTGGGCAAGACACCCCATCATACTTTGCGAAAACTGGAGCCTTAATTTTCTGCGGGATGACAACTCCCGACACCAATCCTAGTTCTTCGAAGTCCAACCCAGGTATTCTCTGGACTTCCATGGCGCTCAACCGATCCTCTAATTGCTTGTATCTATCTTCAATGGGAGGATATTTCTCATCATTTTAGTCTATAACATTGTCAGAAGCTTCAGGACTGGGGTCCTCTTCTCTTGTTGGCCTCTCTTGATTCTCCCCTTCTTTGGACGAGGAATTCAGATCAACTGATTTCTTTAGCGCCCCCCCAAATCTGCTGCCCATATTAAGGATACCGACGGGTTTCTTCTTCTTCTTCTTCTTCTTATTCTCTTTCAGGATGAGGGCCTTCAGATCTTCCTACCCTTTCGCCAGAGTTATGAACATCTGTTGAAATTGGGCATTTTGTGCCTGAAGATCTTTTATGCTTTTCTCATAAGACATCTTTGCTGAAATAAATAGCGAAAAAGATGAGAAACCTGTAATGGTACCTGTTTATGCAATGTTATAGATGGGATGCGTATGCAATGATTTCAAGGACTTTGGGAAATTTAAATTTGAAAACCAAAATGAAACAAAGATTTTATTAGTAGAATTCAAGGTACAATTGCCTCTCAGGCGTTACAATAAAAAAATTCTAAAAACTAAAAAAAAATCAAGTTTCCCATGGATGCTTCCTTTTCATGCCGAGATAGGCATTAAGGCTTCTTTCCTCATGAAGATGCTTTGTGAGCTCTAAAACCTTCTTCTCCTGGGCACATAATTGGTCCCTATAAGTATCCCGCTCCTTCTTCAACTGGATCCAAGACCTCTGTAGTTCTTCAAGATCAATGGGCATATCTGGATGGAGAACCGTGTAGGGAATATCCCCGCCAGTAATAGGCTCCACAATCACCGGTAAGATAGCTATGTAGGGCGTCATAATTTTCTGAGCGCGAGCTCGTACCCATTGGAGATAAGGTTCCATAGGAATGGAATTCTTCGGCCCCAAAGTCTTGGCGTCAGATCTGTTTATCATGCCCCAAGCTCGTATGAACCTCTGGCGATACCCTTGAATATCCTCCTCATAGTTAAATATAATGACCCGGATAAGTAACTCATGAGGACCATCCTTTCAAGCATAACCAAGTTGTCGCAGAGCCAAAAAAGGATTGTAAGTTATGCCTCCCCTAATGCCAAGTAGTGGGACGTTAGGGAACTCCCTGCAACGGTCAATAATGGAAACATCTCCCATCAATTGGGAATACCAGAGAATATCCGCGTGAGAAAGTGATATTATCCTTTGCGACCAACCCAAACCTTCTTCATTCTTCAGCACTGACTTAGGGAGGTGAGAAATAAACCACCTCGACAGTAATGGCATGCAGAACATAAGGACCCCTCTTCTCTTCATGGTACGAGTATGGAGAGCGTGAAAGATATCTCCGAGCAAGGTAGGCACATGGTTGCGAGAGAGGAAAACCTTGATAGCATTCATATCTATGAGTAAGTCCGAATTAGGGAATAGTACTAACCCATAGATTAGAAGGGCCAAGACCTCCTCAAAGGCCTGAAAATCCAAATCATCCCAAAACAGTTGGGCCCTGTCTATTAGGAACTTGGCTAGAAACCCTTGACTCCGCTCCTTGTTTCCCAATTGGATACCACGTCGGCCCATTTTAGATGCAAATCTGAGGCGATGACTTCTGGCTCCGGAACCTCTTCTAAACCTGTGAAAGGTACCTGGTCAAGAATGGGTATATTCAATAACTGAGAGAACTCTTCCATGGTAGGCACCAACTGATAGTCTGGAAAGGTGAAGCAGTGGTGCTCGGGATCAAAGAACTGAAAGAGTACACCTATCTTCTTCTCATCAAATCTTGAAGTAACCAGGTTGAGAAGTCGACAATGTCTCTTGGTGAACACAGAAGTTTCAGGAACCCTCGATACTAGTTCCTTAAGTTGGGGAGGTATTCTCACAAAGATGATTCAGATAGTGTTTCTACGAGCGGAAGCCATAATCTGCAAAACAGAGAAAAGATAAATTCCCTCGTTCCTTGAAATGGTTAGTGTAATGAGAATGGATGCTATGTTATGATGCATGATGTTATGTTCAAACAGAGTAAATCACACACAAGCCAAACACACAATAGTCCTTAGGTTTAAAGGCTTGCACGAGGTTAAAGGTAAGTACCCTCTTGAAGTTTAGTTGGTTTCAAACCTGTCTTAGAAAAGTAACTGGGTTCTACGGATTCTCAATATCACTGATCATCCTCTATCGGGCATTGTTTCAGATCATGCAATCTTTTCTTGCGGCCGAAATATCCTGAAAGGCTGACCTCAATGAGTGTAGCATCGTTTATCAACCAATCCTCATCTTTATACCGAGGCCGGCTATCTCACTACTTTCTAATGGCCAAGTTTGTTCAACTAAGGTTCTAAGGTCCGTTAGTGCTTCACGACATCACGCGGCGGCCCCGTATTCTCTTCATTTCCACACAAAGGATACCAGTTCCAACCAAAGTGTCACACCAACACAGCCATTGCTTAAACCATATCGGTCTATGCCGTACAGTCTCCACGATCTTTTGTTGTTTACCTAATAAGTGTCCCCTAGATCCGGGTATAGGATATTTAACAATAACCAAGCAAAAAACCCTTAAAAGTAAAGAAAACAAGTCAAACAAAAAAAGCAAGTAAAGGTGATCTAACCCTAAGGTAACCCCACTTATATATTCCCCAGCAAAGTCGCCAGTTCTGTGATATGGTGGGAGAACTGACTTTTTGTTTTGCGTTTGATCGCAAATGTTGCGGATAGCAAGAGTCGCCACCGAATTTTCTTTTATCCAATAAGGAAATGTGAAAAAGCACAGGAAAGACCTTTAGAGGTGTTTTCTTGAGTTCGGGGGGTAGATTATGAAAAGGTAAGGTGTTAGCACCCTTTTCATCTGTAGTTATCTACGAGCTCTTAGTTGCTTGCTAGATCACTTGCTTTTGTTTTGAAATGTGCTTTGTGATGTGGGTTTTGAAAGTATTTTGGAAATGTGACTTTGTAATGATTCTCGTCTCTATGAGAATGCATACAAAGTGTTGGTTTTGAAAATAATTCAAAGAGATATGTTGGTGTATAAAAATGTTTTTGTTGTGAGCAAGCGAGCAACTAGGAGTGAATCTACCTACTCAAAAGGTCTTAGATGTTCTTTTCCTCTTCCTTTAGATGTTGCTATCTTACCATTGATTTGGTAAGAAGCCCCATCGTTGGATATGAAGGGACGAGAGCGGGACATTTTTGTATAGTCATAGAAGGCAACCCATGGAACGTTTTAGCATGTCGTGTGAGGGACTATATCGTTTATCAAAGGCAACATCGAGGGTCATCGAGGGACTACGATCTTTTATCGAGGGTCTTTTGCTAAAAACGCCCATTAATTCTTTTTCATTGATTTTGTCATTATCAACATGTTATAAGTATATATTCTTGCTTGTAATCATGTTTGCAATATGTTTGGATGCTTTGATTTGAGTTTACGTACAGGAATCATGAAACGCCATTCTTAGGGTTTCAAAACATGTTTTAGGGCTTTTTGATACAAGTTAAATTAAGCCAAACAAAGGGTATATTCAGGTTCAATGGTTGATTCCCAATCGACCTATGCCCTTGGTTAGGATTTATCATGCCTGTGCTGCATTTTGGAAATGTCACAGGTTATAGCTATGGACTTTGCCCATAGGTAAAAGTCCAGTACCTAAAACAACGATCCTGCGAAGAAGATGATGGCGTGTCCAAGCCTGGTTGGACAGTTTAAATCTCGCACATTTTTCTTATAATACTGACTCATTATCTAATATATTATTTGTTGTTTGTTTGTATCAACGAATGATTAGCTTGGCTCAGTGGCAAAGGGAAGAGGTTTTAAGACACGCGCGTGTAGGAGGTCAGGGGTTCGATCCCTGCCTCCTACATAATATTTTTCTCACGATTTCTTTGTAGATCCAGTAGTACCATTCCAAACACGCTCACCATGCACCTCAACATCTCATCATTGGATCAATCTGTATCCAGATCCCACGCCTCAAGCATGCAGGCGCATGGTGGACTCTCTTAGCAAGCTTCCCACTGGACCAGACGCAGGCAGATGGACCAACAAGATTGGGCCTGGAAAATTCAATTCTACACCCCCAAATTACTTCCAGCATCAGGCCCATCTTTTTTTTTAATTTCTTTAACTTCTTTTTATTGTTTTATTTATTTTTAATTGGTTTAAAAATCCTTTTTTAATTAAATCTCAAAATCATAAAAACACAAAAATTAGAATTAGTTTTTTTCATAAAATATTTAATTCCATTAATTAATTAGATTAATTAGGATACTTTAAATTCCTTTTTTCATAATTAAAATTAATTAGAAATTAGGTTAATTTGAAAAATTAATTACTTTCTCACAAAATCCAAAAAGATATTTTTTCTTTATCCACTAATTAAATGTTTTTGAATTTAATTTTAATCCCTCGTTTAATTTATTCTCGCGCGCATTTATTTATTCATTTTTCCAATTAATGTAATTGCTCCGAGTTTGTAATATCTTTTAACTTGGGTTTACTATTTTCATTTACTGTTTTCCCCAAGTCTTTGATTATGTAACCCCCTCCCTAAGGCCTTGTAATAGCTAGGATTAAATTTCTCGCACTTTATTTTCTGTTATTAATTAAACTGTTAGATGAATGATAATAGGATTGTATGCAAAATATCATAATTTAAAAACAGTAGAAAATCCTAAATGTGCAAAGATAATAACTGAAAAAAACAAACACTTGCACATGCTCACTCCTAGGGTTTGCCCCACTTCGGTTTCCTTCGATAAACAGTTATGAAGTATAGGAAGTTTTAGTGGTCGCCCTCTAGTCCCAAAAGATAAAAAATGATGCATTCGAATTTTGCCTCGGAAAGATATTTAGGACTCTAGGGTAACTACTAAGGTTTCCTAATCATTGCTTTAGTGATCGTACTCGTCCCTTTCGATTGTCCCTTAAACTCCAACGATGGAGCTACCTACTTCCTTAATAGTAGGATAACACTGTCTAAAGGAAATAAGAAAAACGAACAGTCTTTTTCGAGTAGGTAGAAACTTTTAGGTACTTGCTCAAAACAACAAATTTTTACACTTTACACTTTCAAACAAACTTTTCAAACTAAAGTTTTCAAAACACTTTATCACACCCTTGAGGACTGATACAAGGGTTACCATAAAGTGAAACACCGCACTAAGGAAATTTCAAAACTTTTCAAACATACAAAAGCAATTTAAGAATGAGCAAGTACCTAAGAGCCAATGGAAAACCACAGATAGAAAGAGTGCTAACACATTCCCTTTCTATAATCTACCCCCCGTACTCAAAAATATCGAAAAAGGTTTTTTCTTTTCTTTTTCCCTTTTCCTTTGTTGGATGAAATAAAAGACGGTGGAGACTCTTGCTGACCGTATATTTGCGAACAAAAAACGTAAAAATAGTAGTAATAAAAATAGTCGGTTCTGCCACCGTATCACATTTTCCTTCAAATCCAGAACCAAAGAAACACAATTCTACTTTTGTTGGCTTTCAAATCCAGTCAAATAAACACAACACTTGTTTCTCTCCATTCGAATCCAAGAGCATCCAGGGCAAGCACTCAAGGTCCAGAAGCACTAACTCCAGATTCAAGGTAAGTCTTCCTGACTTTAACCCTCGTTTCAAGCATGTAAATAGCCTTTTAGTTATTTTTATCATTTCTACCCTTTCGTTTGTTTTCTTTTCTTGTCTAAATATATGTTAGAAACTAACCTGTACAGGCCATATTAGCATGGCTTCGACTCATACTACTATCATGTCCCAAACGAAAGAAAAAAGAAAAATTTGTGTGAATTGAAGGGTGTGCTTCGATACACACTGATTTGCAGGCCCAAATGAAAGGAAATGGTGTGTGAATCAAAGGGTGCAAGCTTTGATATACACAGGTTGCAGGCCCAATCAAAAGAAGGAAAAGTGTGGGAATCGAAAGACACATCCTTCGATCTAGGATGTCTTTTGTTTCTCTCTTTTACACTATTTTTGTCTTTATATTTTCTATATGTTTACATTTTCTTGCTATTCAATATGGTTGTAATAATTAGGACTTTTATTTCTTTTCAACCCCCATTTGTAAACTTGTATACCCCGTCCCCCAAAACATGTAATAGCGTAGGACATTTATTTTCCACATTTTTATTACTTTCATAAATGTTAGTAACTAGGGTGTGTATGGCAAGATTAAAACCAATACTTAGACCACCCTAAATTCAAGACAAGAATGCATGCAATCAAACACACTACACACACATGCACCTCTAGGGTAATCTCACTTGTTGCCTCAGAAAATAGTCATGTCCCATGGGCGTTTTAGCAAAGACCCTCGATAAAAAGATCATAGTCCCTTGATGTCCCTCGATGTTGCCTTCGGTAAACGATCTAGTCCCTAACGAAATTTCTAAAATGTCTCACAGGTTACTTTCTATGACTATACGATTGACCCACGTCCGTTCCTTCACATCCAACGATGGGGCTTCTTATCAAATCAATGGTAAGATAGAAACATATAAAGGAGGAGGAAAAGAACATAGACCTTTTGTGTAGGTAGGACGCTCGTAGTTGCTTGCTCTTGAACTAAAACCATTTTCCACACTTACACTTTCAAAACATCTTCAAAAAAAAAAACATCTCTTTGAACTATTTTCAAAACCAACACTTGGTATACATTCTTATAGAGACGAGAATCATTACAAAGTTTGTCGTAACAAAGGCATTTTGAAAAATACTTTCAAAAACCACCACAAAGCACATTTTCAAAAAAAGCATTTTCAAGTGACCTAGCAAGAAACTAAGAGCCCGTAGATAACTACGGATGGAAAGGGTGCTAACACCTTCCCTTTTCATAACCTACCCCCCCCCCCCCCCCCCCCCGAACTCAAGAAAACATCTCAAAGGTCTTTCCCGTTCTTTTCACCATTTCCTTTATTGGATAAAAGAAAAGTCAGTGGCGACTCTTGCTATCCGCAACAATTGCGATCAAACGCAAAACAACCAAGTCAGTTCTCCCACCGTATTACACCCGACGACCACCATATCAACGTACTTGATGACATAGATCGAAATGGATGAGTGGCATGAAAATTTCATGCAATGTGATCTCTAAATCATGCAAATTTACAACTGGTCCTACTGGAGTCTTTAGTGCAATTCAAAATTACAATACTTACACTTGACAAAAAAGAACTTGACATTGTTATAACAATAGTACCTCATAAGTTTTTATTTATGCAGAAAATTAAACATAACATAAAGTTTGTACCAAAATAAAACAAAAGTATAGAATATAGAAAAATAAGGAAAAAACTCCCACTAATCTAAGGCAATCTCAAAACCAAGACCCATGTGACCAACATGCCCATGAAAAGGCTTAGGTGTTAAACCTTTGGTTAGTGGATCAGCTAGCGTTGAGTTTGTCCCTATATGTTCTATCAAAAAAAATTTCCCCTGAACTCTTTCTTTCACAATAAGATACTTGATATCAATAAATTTTGATTACGTAGAACTCATATTGTTGTTGGAGTAGAGAACAATTGCATTATTGTCACAATAAACCTTCAAGGGCATTTCAATACTCCCAACGATGCGTAGGCTTGTAAGAAAGTTTCGCATCCAAATTGCACGATTTGATGCCTCAAAGAAAGCCACAAACTCTGCTGCCATGGTGAAGGAGCCACTAAAGTCTATTTGGAAGACTTCCAGAAGACGGCTCCTCCAGCCGAGAGAAAGATGTAACCAGATGTGGAATGTTTGCAATCCGGACATCTTGCAAAATCTGAGTCAGAATACCCAATGATCTCCAAGTTATCTGACTTTCGATAAGTGAGCACGAAGTCTCTTGTTCTCTTCAGGTATCGCATTACATGCTTTACTGTTATCCAATGCTACATACCAGGGTTACTTAGATATCTGCCAAGAACTCCTACAATGAATGCTAAGTCGGGACGGATACAAACTTGAGCATACATATGACTTCCCACAGCTGAAGCATATGGAACCTTATGTATCTCTTCCTTTTCAAGATCTGTAGTGGGACACTATTTTAGAAACTTGTCTCATTTAGCAACGGGTGTGTCTCCTGGTTTACTATCTTTCATGGAGAGTCTATCCAGAACTGTATTAATATAGCTCCTTTATGACAATCCTAAAATACCTCTAGAACGGTCTCTAAGTATTTGAATTCCTAAGATAAATGAGGCGTCTCCAAGATCTTTCATCTCAAATTTATTCGTTATAAATATCTTAGCTTCGTACAATAAGCCTATATTGTTGCTTGCCAAAAGAATATCATCTACATATAGTACCAAGAAAAGAAAATTTACTCCCACTGAAATTTTGGTATATACAATTATCAATTGGATTAGCCTCAAAACCAAACGAGGATATTACTTGATGAAATTTATAATACCATTGAAGGGAAGCCTGTTTAAAGTCATATATTGTCTATTTAATGTTTCTATTTAGAAACGCAGTCTTTACATCCATCTGATGCAATTCTAAGTCAAAATGAGCAACCGATGACATCATAATCCTAAGAGAGTCCATCGAAGAAACTACAGAGAAAGTCTCTTTATAGTCGATTTCTTTCTTTTGAGTAAAGCCTTTTGCGACAAGACGAGCTTTATATCTCTCACTGTTACCCTTTGAATCCCTTTTGGTTTTAAATATCCATTTACAACCAATGGATTTCTTTCCTTCAGGTAATTTAATGAGATCCCAAACATTATTATCAGCCATCGACTTCATCTAATCCTTCATGGCATTAACCCACTTAAGAGAGTTTGGAATCCATATAACTTGACTAAAGTTGATAGGATCTTCCTCATTCAAACTAATACCATCCTCACGTTCCTAAAGAAATACAACATAATCATTTGAAATTGCACTCTTCTTCTCTCTAGTGGATCTTCTTAATGGTGGCTCTTGAGGTTGTTGAGTTTGAACTATAGGTGATGCTTGAGCAATAAACTAATTATTGTCTTGTTATTGAGGGATGTTAGGAATAACATCAATGTTTATTTCAGATTTTGTTTCTGGAATAAAGACATCTACAAAAACTTGATCAATGTGAGAAATAGTTTCTTCATCAAAGGAAACACTCTTTATTCTTCCTTCCCCTCCAAACTCTACATCCTCAAGGAATCTTGCATTTCCTATCTCAATAATTGTTCTAGTGATAGGATTCTAAAACTTTTACCCATAAGAGCGTTCAATGTATCCAATAAAATAATTGCTAGTTGTCTTTGTATCCAACTTACATTCAGAAGGCTTATAACTCCTCACTTCAACTGGACATCCCCAAATGTCAGGTGTCTAATGCTGGGCTTTTTCCCAGTCCATAACCCATAAGGGGTTTTACCTACTACTTTACTATGTACTCTATTAAAGATATAAACTGTGTTCTTTAATGCTTCTCTCTAAAATGACTCTGGAAGAGAAGAATGACTAATCATACTCCTTACCATGTCCTTAAGAGTCTGGTTTCATCGTTCTACAACTCCATTCATGTTGGGTTTTCACGGAATTGTGTATTGTAGAACAATTCCACACTCATCAAGGAAAAGCGCGAAGGGACATGGATGTTGTTCCCCTGATCCATCATACCAACCATAGTATTCACCACCACGGTCAGATTTGACAGCTTTTATTTTCTTTCCAAGTTGAAGTTCGACTTCAGCTTTAAATGACTTGAACACGTTCAAAGATTGAGATTTATGATGAATCAAATACAAGTATCCATGTCTTGAGTAATCATCTATGAACGTAATAAAATACCATTGTCCATTCCAAGAACCCATTGGGAATGGACCAAATATATCGGTATGAATTAGTTCTAAGACATCCTTAGCTCTTTCAGCATGGAAATTCCTCTTATACGTCTGCTTACCCTTGATACATTGAATGCAGACTTGAAAGTCCGATAAATCAAGGGATCTAAGAATACCATCCGACATAAGCCTCTAAATTCTTTGTTTAGATATATGTCCTAATTGCTTATGCCGTAAAGTGGTGGAATTCTCATTTAATTTTCGTTTTGTACCATGTGACTCTATTTGCATTATTTTGTTATAAGGACATTCAATATCAATCATATAAAGATTATCATTCGAAGAACCGTAACCAACAACATT
The DNA here is from genome assembly GCA_948472305.1 of Vicia faba. NCBI lineage: Eukaryota > Viridiplantae > Streptophyta > Magnoliopsida > Fabales > Fabaceae > Vicia > Vicia faba. The sequence goes on along the minus strand of OX451736.1, from coordinate 1,265,375,302 downwards.
TGAATCATACGAGAGACTAAATTTATTATTTCCAAACGAACAAGTATAACCTGATTTGTCCATAATAGAAATATAAATTAAATTCCGTCTAATAGATGGTGCAACAAAAGTCTCAATTAAATCCAAATTAAAACCGGTCTTTAATAATAATCTAAAAGTCCATATAGCCTCTACTACAACTTTATTGCCATCACCCACATAGATGAGTCTTTCAGCATCACTTGGTGGACGACTCCACAGGCAACCCTGCATGGACATACTAATGTGATTAGTAGCACCAAAATCTACCCACCAAGTATACTTAGGTATAGAAACTAAATTAATTTCAGAACAAACAAAAGTGAGAAAATTACCCTTCTTTTCACGCCATGCGGCATACTTGGAACACTCCTTCTTCATATGTCCAGCCTTTTTGCAAAAGAAGCAAGTGGTCTCCTTAGGTTGTTCCTTTGCCCTTTTGTTTTGAGAAAAATTTCCCGCATGTTTCTTCCTTTTATTCTAAGAATTGGTAGCCAAGTGAGTGCTTTCAGTCTTCTCTCTCTCTCTCTCTCTCTCTCTCTCTCTCTCTCTCTCTCTCTAACCTCTCTTCCTCTTGCACATAGTGAGATATAAGCTCATTTAGAGACCATTTGTCCTTTTAAGTATTGTAACTCACTATGAACTTCCCAAAGTGTGTCAGGAGAGAGATCAAAACCAAGTGCACAATCAAATCCTCATGAAGTTATAACTTCAATGTCTTGAGTTTTAATGCGAGATTAGACATCTTCATGATGTACTCTCTTATGTTCCCTTTGCCTTTATAAACCATTAAAATGAGTTTGGACAAGGTACTACTTGTCTTAGCCTTATCGTTTTTAGCATAGAATTGCTCCACAGTTTTGAGGAACTTCTTGGCGTTTTCACTCTCAGCAATTGAGCCCCTAATCATTTCAGTTATGGATCTTTTGATTATCACGAGGCATATTCGGTTAGATCAGTCCCATTTTTATATTTTAGTTTCATTTGGGTTCTCAACAGTGGCAGTGGGACGCTCCCCCCTCAAAGATAAATCCAAATCTATGCATCCAAGAATGATCTCCACTTATTCTTTCCAAGATTTGAAGTTCATCCCACTCAGCATTGGGATAGAGTTAATCTAAGCAACGAACTTTAGAGCGGTAGTTGCAGCATCTAGATCCATTTAGAAGAACAACAAACATACAATAACATTATTAGGCATGCCAATTAACTATATAGACATACACAATATTCTTTATATGCAAATCAGATTAGACCTATACAAGATATCAAAAAACACCATCAATTCTCAATTTTTGATTGTAAGAACTAACTGTAAGTGATACTCTCATGTAATGATCAAAACTTAGTAATAAGTTCTGCCAGATAATGGATGCCTTTGACATCAATCATTAGCCACATGGATAACCTTGATAATTACTACATACTTACCATCACAGGTATGCAAATTTTTGGCCAAATTGTGCCTTCCTTTTGGCCGACAATAAGAGTTCGTATGAAAAATTACACACTACACCTTTTATGATTCCGGTTTAATCAACTTTACACAACAGAAGTTACTTTTACAACTTGTCATTTCAATCAACCAAACCAAAATCGCTAACCAATTTGAATTTAATAAATTAAATGGGGAGGTCTTACAATTCACACAAACATTATCCACAAATGTAATGTTAAACTTGTATGTGCATTTCATCGCTTAATAATCAATTGATTATTAAAATATTTTGACATTACAATTAAAAAAAACAATGAAAAAAAAATGAACAATTTGATATAATTTTGAACCAAACAAACCTTATTACTTACGATACTCTTGCTTGACATATACTGTGTAACAAATTTATTTTAGTTATAAAGAAAACATATAAGAAAACATATTGTTATGGAACTTACTCAATTTCCTCAAAGATTGAATCCATTGAAAAATTAATTGCCTTATAGATAACTTCAAATAACACAATAGCAACGGAATAAACAATTTTACTAAAATAATAGTTATCTCATATTATACGGAAATGTGCTATGGTGAGGCTGAAACAGACTATATATAATATATTAGAATAGTGCACAACAGCACTAAGCATCGCCAACCGTATTTGAAAAAAATTTCAAAAAAAAATTTATCGCGACTTTAAGAGTCTATTGGGTGTAGTAACTGCAAGTGTATATTTTAATCGCGTAATTTTAAAAGATATCAAATCTACAAAGATTGATAATCGAGTTACTGCTATCTAAAATTACCGTGTTAAACTAATTCTAATAATTAATCTTAGGTTTCAGGTTAGACGAAAAAAAGCTTAGACTTAAATGAAATATTTGATAACGGGACACCAGTACGAAATACGTCTGACTTCGAGGATTCAGTAAGTTATTAGTATACCATGAATATTCAAAACACTTTTTCAGTAGAAATTATCAATTTAAAAACCTTTATCTCACACTCTCGTGATTATTGACTCGGACTATATTATTAAACTTAAATGCTTACTCTCGCTGTCTCATTTAAAATCTAAAAATACTTTTTGAAAACAAATATAATCTAATTACTCATAAATCGTTCTCGCTGTATTTAAAACTAATATTTGATTACCACTATCCAATTAAAAGCTCATACTCTCGTGATTATTGATTTTAACCTTCGTTTGTCTCTTACTCTCGTAACAAAACAATTTTTAATATTAAAATTGGAACCAAACCAGAATAGTATTTTATAAAATATTTATTCCAATTTATTACCGAATCCCTTCGGTTTATAACCTTACATACCGATATCAGGGAAGTTAGCCGAACATATTATTCATTACGAACACAAAATAATAGCAAACATATAGTGATTCAGTCATGATTGATAAATAACGAGACAATAATATAATTGAATTAAAAACCTGGAGTTAAATAATGGAAAATAGAATTTCTGCAACACTTCTAGTACTGAAAGCAATCCTCCACAATATGCCGGCAAGATTTGCTTGCGGAAAAATAACTTGAATGCAGAACAAAAAAATATAAAATTTAAAGCAAAATTCAGGAGGCTATGAAAAGAAATTAATTATGCAATAGATTTCCGGTGTAGAAAACTATTGTTATTTAGGTGAAGGTTTTATTGGTTGAAGATTCTAAATAAAGCTCTGAACTGTTGAAACTGGAATAATAGGCGTGAAAGAGAGCGAGATGCGAGATAGCGTAAAGAAAATGAGAGAGAGAAATTTTGTTGTAAACTGTCCTCCTTTTATAGTGCTCTCATATAACAAATTTCTTGAGAGAATGTAGGAGTTGTGACTTCATGGCCCAGTCTCAAAAAAATCTGTGCATGGAGAAAGACCAGGAGGAAATAATGCAGGAGTCATGGTTGGTACTGGCAGCGTGGAGATAACATGGAGAAAACTTCGCGTCAAACGCTGAAAAATAGCATGTGACGAGTGAGATGCATTGTGTGTCGTGGGGCACACATATTTTCATTACGTTCCAATCTTCATGTCATGTGTGCCGAGGGGAACACATGTTTAACTTGTGTCGAGCGTCAGGGAAGGTGTGACGACCGTCACAACCTTCTGATAAGAATTTTTTACTGCTTTATGCTATTTTCTTATTTTCAGTCCATTTCTTTTTCATTTATTCTTCTTTTATCAAGTAGGCCTTGTGGGAAATAATTACCTGAAACAAACTTGAAATACCAACATAATGCAACATAATTAAGATAAAACGGTAACTTTATTTATGCAAATCGGGTCGAATATGCTATGTATTTTCGCATTATCAAACTCCCTTATACTTGAACCTTTGCTTGTCCTCAAGCAAATAATCATTATGGTAATCTCTTAAGCACGAGTTAAATGTAATTACATGACACAAATTAATTTGTACGTGGTTGTGAGGTATTTTCATCAGAACAATATAAGCTCAATATCAACACCAAAGATACAGTAATGACACTAGACAACCCCTTCTTATGCAGACCAATTTCAGTCATGCTATTATAGCTCAACATAATTCTTTTTTCTTTGTTTCACTCGTTTTATTTGAGCGCAATCACATTAAGCCTTTTATCTTATTGCACGCACATAGTAGAGTAGCCGGTTAGTGATGGTCATTTTAAACACTGGGTTCTGGTACATAAATTTGGTAACCCCTTTATTAAACTGATTGCAAGAAGCGGGGGATCAAACCGTACTCCGCCCTACCAAGTTCAGCACCAGAAACCTCTGAACCAACTTACATCGGATAGTTATAACATATTTTGTAGGTTCCGCAACTGTTGAGTTAAGTAACTGAGAGAGGGTCACCTAACTTAATTAGCGCATTCCCTGTTTTCAATTCATCATTACAAGATGTTTTTCGAAAAATGATTTAAGACCATTCACTTAAATTCATTAGCTCTCTACGTAGTTTGTTTTTAAGACGTTGTTGACTTCTTATATAAAGTACTTGGGGCTACTTTAAAGATTGAGGTTTCAGTATAATAGGTGCTTAAATCGTTCTCGCGTAAGCGGGGGTTTTAGAGTGTTAAAACGGTATCAATTTTGTTTAAATCTTACTCATGGTTTCTAACATATTTAAGAGTGAGAAATGTATATACTTTTTGAATGTGTCAGGTAAATTTTTTTGTTATGGCTCAAGATAGTGAGGGAGTCAAATAATAAACGAAAATCTGCATATAAAGACTTGATAGTACATAAATTCTTATTTAAGGGAAATTTGCGATAATGTAAATCTACTTAGAAAATGGTAAATGAAAGCGGTAAAGCTTCCTCCCCCAAACATAGACTGAGAATTGTCCCTAATGCAACGAAGTAAGGTGAGAAAGGAAGGAAGAAAATGAGATGAATGACTACTCTTCGCCTTGTCCCCGCGCTCTACAATGTGCCCATGCTCGTGCTCTTCCACGTGCATCATCTCTGCCTTGGAAAGGCTCTACACCCTATCCTTGTAGTCTGACATGAGTAACAAAATCATGCAGGCCGTCAACCCGATAAGTCAATGCTTGCATCTATTCGGTAAGCTCTGACATACTATAGCCATGCAAGTAGGCATAGTCGTGTTGATCCCTCTGAAGTTTTCGGACCTCTTACATCACCTTGTTATTCTGCGCTTCCATTCTTTGATAGTGTTGAGCTTCAACTTTATTATATCACATCATTTTAGCATAAATGTCATCAAGAGTAGCTGGCTGCCCCTGGTTTCTTCTTCTTCGAGGATGGTGCCCGGATGATGAACCTGCAAGATTCTCGGTAGGAATTTGTGCAACATGTGGGTGGGTGTCAGGTTGTTGAGCATCTTGTTCTAGCACTTTCTCCATTTCATCGGGCTCAACATTGCTCGGACCACCTGGATTATTCTGAACATTCTCACTAGGAGCAGGAGCACTTAGATCATAACACCACTTATCCATATTTGCTACATTGGTAAGCAAAAGATTGTGCAAAATAATACTTGGAACAACTTTATTCAGCACCATAAGATTATATCTTCCATCCTCTCTAGCCTTGATTAGGTGCCCAGCACGACAGGTGTCAACATCAATAAATAGAGCTGGTAGTGGAGGCAGATTCGCTAGTTTGTCCCCCAAGTTCAAAGCAAGTGCTATTGAGGTGACTAACCCTCTAATACAGAAAGGGGTAGAAATTCCTACACAGACGGATTGGATGTGTTCCAATAGGAACACACTAGCATTGATCTTTTAACCAGGTGTGAAGATGCAGTGCAGGAAAGACAATTCTTTGGAATTAAATTTGGTGTTGTTTCCCCCCTCCCCCCAAATGGTGTTGGAAAGGATGCGATGAAAGTAACTGATGGAAGGAGTATGGATAGATGAAGCAAAAAGTCCCTCCCAACTAGAAGGCCGCTCACCAGTTAAAGCGTGCCATAGACCGAATATTGTCGATGCCTAATTTTCTTCTAGAGGGATTCGGTAGTACACTTCTCCTCCATGAGGGAAACGTAACAAATCACTCAGAGCTTCTTGATACACAGAATATCCATCGTTAAATAATCTAAAGTTTGCAGTGCCGGTGAGGTACATGTTGTCATCTGCTAGAGTGTTGTAGGAGAAGGATCTCAAAAATTACAAGGTCAAAGATTCATAAGTTGGGTGGTTCAGTGTGCAGACATAAGAGATGTCCGAATTTTGAAGTAGCCATTGCATACTGCCTAACAGTCCCAACTCACGCAGATAGTTAACACCAACATACCTTGTAGAGGTAACTGAACATTGATAAAACTTCTGGTACTGAGCTTCCTGATGTACCCCAGCTTCGCCATTTCTGAACACGATTCTGGAAAGGTCGGGTTCTCCTCTTGGGTATTAGACTCTTCGAGACATAATTAGATGCAAGGAAGGTGAATGGGTTCGATTACGAAATTGATAGAAGGTTGTGGGTTTTGATATTTGTTTCTCAAGTGCTTAAATAACATAATAATATAGAATGCATGGAGTGGATTTTAATGAGTTTCAATGATAATTTTTGGAAGTAGAGGATGTGGGACAGTTAGGGGTGAAGAATATGGAGAAAGGGTTTTAATGGGGTTTAATGATAGTGGAAGAAGATGAATGAAAGCGGTATATGTAGAAACAAATACACTTGCAAGTTTTTATTCCTTCTCGAGGGGCACAAAATATGTGTCGAGTGGAACACTTCGTAAGGGTATGACGATCGTCATAGAACGTGTGGTGAGGGGCACAATACAGAAATCCCAATTTCCATAAACATCATTAATATGGTAACAGAGCGATACATCCAGGACCACACAAAGATATATATCAGCAAGTAAGTAGTAACTAGTTTAACATAAAGCATAACATAGATGTAAATATCATAAAGAAATAGTGCCAAACAATTTAATTGAATTCAAAAATTTAGAATTTTCCAAACAATAGTCTGAGAAGTAAAAACAGAAAGTAAACACAAGCAATAAAATATAGAAATGAAGAATGTCTAGAAATGTCAACCACTACTGTTAGTATTCTGAGCAAAGGAGTATATATGCTGAAAAATATAATCCACCTGCTTTGTCACTAAATCCATAAAACCATGAAACTCGATGCGCAATTTAGTGAATTCCTCTCTCAAGCAGTTTAAGTTAGTTTGCAAAGCGAGCATGGCAGTAAATTTATCAACAGAGGGAGGTGCAGAGGCAATTGGAGCAACAAAAGCATATGAAGGGGTAGGTGGGTCAGTAGATGGAAAATGGTGATAAAATGGAGGTGTTTCATAATCTGTTTCGATATCAGAAAGAAAAGCATCATTGTGGTCATAAATTTATGGTGTCTCGGGAGAAACTGGAGGTGAAGCTTGTTGTATTTCCAAATCATATAGCCAGTTGTTTTGGTTATGAATATTAGTTCTTGGATTTGGCAAGGTGAAGAGTTGCATAACCTGGTTATTAATGAGGAGTTCAAATTTGCTAGGGCCAAGGTTTCTAATTATGTTGGTGTTGAAATAGAATTGTATATTCATGGATTGAAATTTACCTAGAGGGTGGAGTTCAAGAAGTGGTTGTCGCATTCCAATAGAATTGACTATCATGGTCACTAAGCCTCCCACCAAGATAGGTGCATGATCAGTCTATGTAATACGGTCAAAGTTCGCTATCATAAAGGTAACGACATTAACGGGGCGGTTTCTGGAGGCACAATACATGATGAAAAGTTCATTTTTGGACACAAAAGTAATGTTTTGTTCTTTTCCAAAAAGGGTGTATGCAAGGAATTTATGGAAGTAATAGATAACATGGTTATGGATATTTTTAGAGAACATGTTATTAGGATTGGGGTTGCTATCTCCGGTTATACTATCCCAAAAATATCCAAGTTCACGGTCCAAAAGAAGGTCTTCTTGGGTACAGGTAAAAACATGTGGGCCACTAGGAAATCCTAACAGATTAGCAAGTTCACGGTTATTATAATGGTATTCAATACCGAACATTTTAAAGGTAATGAGGCCTTGATTAAATCCTAAACCATGGTCAGGCAAAAATATGAGTGAGCTTAGGAATTCTAAGGTCAACTTTCTATAAGAACTAAATCTTCTTCTAAAAGGAAAAGTATCCCAACCTATTTGGTTCAGAAAATACATTACACTATCTCTAATACCTAAAGTGGTCATGGTATTGCTATTAGGGTAGAAAGTTAGTGTCATTTCTCTTGCAGTCGGTGCCTCAAAATGCCTCCTCTAGGCTCTTCCTCTGAAAGCTATTTCCATTGTGTCAACTTCTTGCATCGTTAGTTAGTATGGTTAGCTAAAAATTAAGTTAGTCTGTAAGCAAGTTGACAATTAGAATTATGTTATTAGTGGTTAACGTTAGAGAACAATACTGCAAAACTTTTATGAAAAATAAAAAGAAAGAAAAGTAAGAAAATGTAAAGACTAAAAATTAGTAAATCAAAATAAAAGACTAGAAAGTGGGGTGTCTCCCACCAAGCACTTTATTTTATGTGTAAGCTCGACATAATTTTAATAGGTGATTAAATATGGGAGTGAGCGGGTAGCTCTGCAAGATGGAAACTAGCGGAATAGTCTCTGTTTTCTATACAATGATAGTACTTCAAGCGCTTCCCGTTTACGATAAACGATTCGCTAGATTTTCCTTTAATTTTAATAGATCCACTTGGAAAAACCTTAGTTAAACGGAGCAGACCACGTAGAACGAAGTTTTCCTGGGAACAGTTTAAGTCTAGAATTAAGCAGGAGCACTATGTCTCCCTCATTGAACTCTTTCCTAGATATGCGCTTGTCGTGCCAAATTTTTGTTTTTTCTTTATAGATCCTGGAATTTTCATATGCATGTAGCCTAAGTTCTTCTAACTCATGGATATCTAAGATTCGTTTTTCGCCTGCGGCAGTGTAACTTAAGTTGAGGATTTTTATTGCCCAATAAGATTTATGCTCGAATTCTACCGGCAGATGACACGATTTTCCATAAAATAGTTTGAATGGTATGGTTCCTATGGGTGTCTTATAGGCTGTTCTATATGCCCATAGAGCCTCGTATAATTTGGATGATCAATCTTTCCTAGAAGTGGAAACTATTTTTTTAAAATATTTTCTTAATCTCTCTATTGGATACTTCTACGTGCCCACTTGTTTGGGGATGATAGGGTGTTGCTACACGGTATCAGACTCCATATCTCACTAATAGTTTTTCAAAGATTTTATAAATGAAATTAGAGCCACCATCACTGATGACAAGTCGTGGCACACTGAATCTAGGAAAAATTATATTTTTGAAGAGCCTGATTACTACTCGATTGTCATTTATTGGAGAAGCTCTCAATCCATTTTGATACGTAATCGACAATAACAAGTATGTATTTATTTCCAAAATAGTATGGAAAAGGTCCCATGAAATTAATTCCTCACACATCAAAGACTTCTACTTCTAAAATTCCTTTTTGAGGCATTTCGTCGCATCTGGAGATGTTGATAGTGCGTTGGCATCGGTCGCAATTTATGACTGCAATGTGGACATCTTTTCATAAGTTAGGCCAATAGAGGCGAGCTTGTAAAATTTTATCGCAAGTCTTTGAAGTACTTGCATGTCCATCATAGGGAGCAACATGACTATGGGAAATTATGTTTTCTATTTCATCTTCGGGGACATATCAATGGAAAATACTATTGGCACCTCTTTTGAATAGCAGAGGCTCATCCCAATATATTGTTTAAGATTGTGGAAGAACTTCTTATTTTGTTGATAGGTTAGATTCGGTGGAAGCACTCCAGCGGCCAAATAGTTAACAAAGTCAGCGTACCATGGAAATGTGTTCTTAGTGTAAACTGCTTCTGCGACTTCATCAGTCTTAGTATTAAAAGTTACGGGGCGTTCAATGGTGTTATTTTCTGACTGGGATATGAGTTGTCCATAAGGGAAATCATTGTTGATAAGTATTTGTTCAGGCTTAATGTCTTCCATTCTAGATAAGTGATCAGCTACTACATTTTTTCAATTCCCTTTTTGTCCTTGATTTCTAAATCAAACTCTTGTAGGAGTAAGATCCATCTGAGTAATCTTGGTTTGGTGTCCTTTTTGCTTAATAGGTATCTGTTGTACCCCAAAATTTTCCCTCTCATTTCTCAAAGAATCACCCTGGATCCTCAAGTTTGCTTCCATCAAGTTTCCAGGCCTTGAATTATCAATTTTTCCAAGCAAATCATTCACAAGGGTAAAATAGTCATTTGCACACTGAAAAGTCAAACTTTGACTTTTGGATCAAAATCAAATTTCAAGAGTCATATTTCATCAAGACATGTTGAAATATTAAGTTTGTTTCATCAAGAAATTCAAAAGTCAAATTTTACTTTGGAAAAGTCAAATTCTAAATACTTAGAAATTTTTCTAAGTGTTTAATAAATATGACAATTTCAGAAGTTCTGACCAGATTATCACCCTAACACTCAGCAAATTCTGGATATTCTCAAGATAGAGTTTGTTAAGAACTTCTAGGCAAGTTTTCACAAAAGTTCAGTCAGAGTTTGCCAGGGTAATTCAAAGAAAGTTAAGAAGCATGCTGCAAGCCTCTTAGAAAGTCTAAGAGCTCCGTCAGAACATGCTGGAGCCAGAAGATAAGAGGATCAGAAGATTGGATGCTACACTGAAGCAGAACTTCTGATCCAGAACTAAGCCATGGTGTAGAATCTCACGTTGCAGGATTTCTGGTTGTGATAAGTCTCATCATCATTTAATGCTCACAACCACTTTCTGAGTCTTTATCCAAAGGATTTTTACCACGTGTACCTCTACTGTCTCGGGATAGCAAACTTTGGTACTAGGCCCATGCTTTGTTTTGCTTTTCCTTAAATCCTGCTGATAACTCCAGCTTAAGCATGGTTAAAAGCTGCTAATCAACAGCTAGTTCAGCCTACGCCTGCATCCCATAATTGCACCAAACTAGCATACGAAAACAGTGATCAAAAGGCAAGGGAGCAGGATGCCAAATCAATTTAAAATCCCATTTGTCTTTCCCCCCCAAATCATAACAAATTCACCTATAAATACTTTTCTCCATCACACGTTTAAGGTGCTGGGCTTTGAAGGAGAGGCTGGCTTTGGAAGAGAGATTGGTAAAAAAGGGAGAGAAAAGGAAGTTGAAACCTTCATAAAAAATCCAGAAATCCCAAACAGAAAACCAAACCTTTGTTCTTCCTTTTGAATCAAAGAGTTGGGCACTTCCTCTTCCGTTACTCTTGCTGATTCCAGAACATCCAAAGGTAGCAGCTCAAAGCTCCAAGCCCACGTTTTAGGTTCAAGGTAAGTCTTTCTGACTTTGCATTTTTTTCATTCAGAACATCATTAAACATGTAAGTATCATAGTATTGATGTTGTTCATATCCATGCATAAGTAGAAAAAACTATGGATCAAAGTTTCTTGATTAGGGCTAGACTCAAATTTAGGATTAGAAATTCTATAAGCTGTTGTGCTATTATCCTTCTGATTTGCTGTTTAATAAGAACTGAATGAATTGCTGGTGTGCTGATTAATAGTCAAAATGTAACACAACTTCTGTTTTTCACTCACCATTTTAACACACATAACTTCTAGGATTTTCTCACTGTTTAAGGACGCAGAACTTTTGAGTTCTCTTCACTGTTTTAACACACAGAACTTCTATGATTTTTTCTCACTGTTAACACACACTGAACTTCTGATTCTTACATGCTGATAATGCACTGAACTGCTAATGTTCACCCACTAGCTCAACACAATACATAACTTCTGATGATTCACTCACTGTTCTAACATAACACAGAACTTCTGAGTTCTCCTTACATGTCAAATACACTGAACTTCTGATGTTTCCACTCGCTGTTTTCAAACACTCAGAGTTTCTGATTTTTACATGTTGATAACGCACTGAACTACTGACGTTTACTCACTGTTTTAGTGTAATACATAACTTCTGCCTTGTGGCCCACTGTCTGAATACAACCCAAAACTTTTGTGTTTTCCCTCTAACGTGTCTTGCAGGATCTCAGAGTTTACCAATCCAGAACTTCTGATTCCACTGACGTTCCTTTCTGAGTCATCACGCATCTGGCTTCAGAATTTCTGATCCTTGTTGTTTTGCTTGCAGCAGCACTGTTTCTATCTTTCATTTATTTTCTTTTTCATCATTTTTAATATTAACTCCTTTTTTTATTAACATAAAAATACATAAAAATATTTTCTTTTATTAATTAATTTATTTCTTTTTTTTTCATTAAGACAAAAAAAACCATTTTCTAAACAAGTTTTTTTTCTTTCTTATATTGTACATTTCAATATGGTTGTAATACTAACTTAGGACTTATTTTTACTTGCAACCTCCATTCATAAATATGTACCCCCATCCCCTAAATATTGTAATAGCGTAGAATCCTTACTTTCTGCACTTTTATTGCTTTCATATATTGTTAGTAACTAGGGTGTGTATGGCAAGACATTAAATTGACAAATAGACCACCCTAATCAACACTAAATGCATGCAATCAAACACACTTTTCACACATGCACCCTTAGGGTAATCTCACTTTGTTGCCTATCAGAAAAATAGTCATGTCCCTCGAACATGGGCGTTTTAGCAAAGACCCTTGATAAAGGATCGTAGTCCCTCGAGACCCTCGATGTTTCCTTCAGTAAACGATCTAGTCCGTAAACAATATTGCTAAAACGTTCCATGGGTTGCCTTCTATGACTATAAAAATGTCCCAACGTTCTTCCCTTCACATCCAACGATGGGGCTTCTTACCAAAACAATGGTAAGATAACAACGTCTAAAGGAGGAGGAAAAATAACACCTAAGACCTTTTGAGTAGGTAGATTGCTCCTAATTACTTGCTCAATTTCAAAACAAAAACATCCTTGTTATTTTCAAAACAAACACCAACACTTTCAAAAACACTTTCAAAAATCTTCCAAACTTGAAACATTTTCAAAAGCTCAACACTTTGTATACGTTCTTACGAACGAGAACTGTTACAAAGTTTTCCTAAACAATGGCGCCTTTTCAAAATATTTTCAAAAAACCACACAAAGCACAATTTCAAACAAAAGCAAGTGATCTAGCAAGTAACTAAGAGCCCATGGAAAACCATGGATGGAAAGGGTGCTAATACCTTCCCTTTTCATAATCTACCCCCCGAACTCAAGAAAACATCTTGAAAGGTCTTTCCTATGCTTTTTCACCTTTCCTTTTGGATAAAAGAAAAGTCAGTGGCGACTCTTGCTAAACCGCAACATTTGCGAACACAAACGCAAACCTACAAAGTCAGTTCTCCCACCGTATCACAGAACTGGAGACTCTGCTGGGGAATTTCTAAAAGTGGGGTTACCTTAGGGTTAGACCATATTTACTTGCTTTCATTGTTTGATTTGTATGCTTTACATTTTGGTTCCTTGTTTGGGTTTGTTTTAAATCCTACACCCGGATTTGGGGACACCTTTTAGGTAAGTAGCAATAGACTGTGAGGGAACTGTGTGGGGTACACCGACACGGTTGAAGTAGTAGCTATGTTGATATGGCACTTTGGTTGGTACCGGTAACGCTTGAGTTGAATCAAGGAGAGTACGGGGCCGCCGCGTGGTGTCGTGAAGCATCAACTGACCTTAGAACCTTACTCGACCAACTTGGCCATTAGGAAGTAGTGAGATAGCAGGTTTGGGTGCAAAGCTGAAAATTGGTTGATACTCGATGCTACACTCATTGAGACTTGACTCATGAGTTTTGTTCGGTTGCGAGTCAATTTCCTATCGAACGAAACTTGTGGGAAAGGTCAGTTATATTGAGATCCCTTAGAACTCGATTACTATTAACTAGGATAGGTTGAGCCAACTAAACTTCAAGAGGGTACTTACCTACAAACTCCATGCAAGCCTAAACCTAAGGACTTGTCTACTTTGTGTGAATATGATTATTTCTATATAAACTTGCTTACATCGCATATTTGTACATAACATCATAACATCATACCATAACATTTTCAATAACATTGAACCATAACATTTCAAGGATCTCGAGGGTCTTTGATGCAGGGTCACGTTGAACCAAACGTCTATCAAAAGACAAGAGGATTTATTTCCCTCTAACCAAACGCCGTCAAAGATCAAGTACAACAATTTGAGTCAAGGGCTATGACCCACTTGACATGGTGAGCTTGATTCTCGTGGAAAGACATCCACCGATATGAAGTTTTCCAATAAAAGTTGCGGATCAACTCTCAAACTCTAACATCTTATCGTATTTATCCCGCGAGATCCTTGAAAACATGCATCCACATATCATGCATCATATCATGACAGGTTTCTCCCATATAGGTCTCCTTATCTTCCTACTGTTTATTTCAGTAAGATGGATATGGAACAAACGGTGAAAGATCTCCAAGCTCAAAACACTCAATTCCAACAAATGTTCCTGGCTATAGCTAAGGGGCAAGAGGACCTGAAAACTCTTCTTAAAGACAAGAAGAAAAAGTCCAAGAAGTCAATAGGCGTCCTGAACTTGGAAAGAAGACCTAGATGACCAGTCAAGGGAGCTCTAGATCTTTCAACTCCATCCAACATGGGGGATAGTCTTGAAGAAGACCACAATTTGGAGATTGATGAAGTTGAAGCTGACTACTCCAAAGAACAATATCCTCCCACTGATGACAAGTACAAACAGTTAGAGGATCGCCTCAGTGTTATAGAGATTCAATAGGTACCTGGCTTGGATTTAGGAGACACGAGTTTGGTTTCTGGAGTGGTCATTCCGCCAAAGTTCAAAATCCCTACCTTTGCCCTGTACGATGGAGTATCTTGCCCTAAGATGCACTTAAAGTTCTATGTCCGCAAGATTCAACCATATACAACTGATTCAAAGCTTTGGATCCATTTCTTCCAAGAGAGCCTAGTAGGGACTCAACTTGAATGGTTCTATCAATTGGAGAGTTCTCACATCTGCACCTGGGAGGATTTAGCTGCTGCTTTCTACAAACAATATCAGTACAATGTTGATCTTGCACCAACTCGTGTGCAATTGTAGTACATGACCATGGGTTCCAACGAGAGCTTCAAAGGATACGCCCAAAAGTGGAGAGATCTAGCTGGTAGGGTGCAACCCCCTTTAACTGACAGGGAGCTGATTGACACCTTCATGGGAACCTTGACGGGACCTTTCTTCAAACACCTAATCGGAAGCTCCTCATCCGGGTTCACCGAGCTAGTACTGACTGGCGAAAGGGTCGAAGCTAGTGTTGTACCCCAAAATTTTCCCTCCTATATTCCTCAAGACATGTGAAGAATAATCTTCAAAGTTGCTCAAGTTGGCTCAAGGGTTGGACAATCAAGTCACCTCCTAAGGCAGTCAAGTAAAAATTAGGGTTTTGTGTTGCATCAAGGTCCTTGCATCCAAATGACCTCAAGTGCTCCCCAATGTCCTAATATGATCTCAAGTTCATCCATGTCAAATTTCAAGCCTTGCAGAGGAAGTTTGGTCAGTCAATTGTTCAAGAGATCCAAAAATCGACTGTGCTAGGGCAAAAGTCAACTGTGTCCCAAATACAGTCAAACCTCAAGATTTTTTGTCAACATTCTCATTTTGAAGGATAATTAATAATTTTATCAAGTGTTGATCATGATTCATCAAGGATTGCTCAATATTCATCAAAATTCAAAAGTTGCTAAATTAGGGTTTTGTAGGAAAAGTCAACTCAACTTTGACCAAGCATAACTTTCTCATACTTTATGAGAAATGACCCATCCAAATCTCATTTTGAAGATGATGCAATTTCCTACAATCCATATTCACACCCAAAGATCAATAAATGATCTCACAAAAAGTTACAAATTTGGACATTATAGGTCATTTTTGAAAGTCAACAAAAACACCCTTTTTGCCAAAGCTTATAACTTGAGCATGGAACATCAAAAAAAGATGAGACCAAAAGGGTTGATTAGAGGACATCTCAAGGTTCCTAAAAAGTCCAAGAACACCTCCAAAAGTTCAAAATTGAGGAAGTTATGCATTGTTGAAGTTGGGCATTTTTCCAAAATTGCCAAAAGTCAACTATCCTCAAAACTCCAATTTTTGACAAAAGGGCCCACTTTTTTCCACTTGATATAGTCTTGTCATGCCACACACGTGTTCCATCTTTAATTTCATGGCCAAAAATTTATTTTTCTATTTTATTTCATTTTTATTGATTTAATTCATTATTAATCAATATTAAATCAAATAAAATCTAAAAATTGATGTAAGGGGATTCTTGTGATCAATACAGCTTGCAAATATCATGTGCAACTCAATCAAACTCGTGCCAAGTTAAAACATGCACAAAATCTCAGATTTGATGCAAATATGGCAACTTGGTTATGGTGATCAAAATCCAATCTTCCATCTTCAATGCACTTGATTTCAGACCAAAAGACCAAACCTAATTCATTATATAACACTCACACAAGTCACACAAACCTAAAACACGCACAAAATACTGTGGAAACGGCCAGAACGAGTTTGTTAAAAAGCTCGAAAAGTGAGAGATCAAAAACAACATTAGAACACGATTCAGTCCAAAAGCTCAACACTACTCTCTTCCTTGACATCCAGTGGAGCTATACCAATCAAAACCAAGCCTTTTCATTGCCTAAAACTCATTGTAAGTCTCCACGAATATGCCTCTGCACATGAAATCGTAAATCATTCTCCTTGCATCTTTTTGCCAATTTGATTGCACTATCATGCTTAACATTCAAATTCTAACAATTCTGCATTATTTAATTTGATTTTCATGGCCTGTATTGTGATGCCCGATTCTAGGGTTCTTGTTCTTGCTTTTTAGGCCTTTTTGATACAGGAAAAGTCAATGCTAATGATGGGTATAGAGATAACCAGGAGGAAGAGACGAGTGCATTGGTACTCCTAGCTTGCGTTTACATGGCCTAGGAAGGATTTTTGAGAGATGCTACGAATCTTCCTGCGGATAAAAATCCGCAGGTAAAAAACCAGGGTGATATGAAGAAGATGATAACGTGGCTGGGCGTGATTGGCTTGTTTGAATCTTTAGCGTGTTTTATTTTATTTTCAGGCTTAGCGTTTTGTTTTTTATATAATATTTACTTCTTATCCTAATAACAACTAAGCAAGCTGGTTGGAGTGGTTGAGCGGGCAGGCATGTGAGCATTGGGACCTGGGTTCGAATCCCAGGTCCCCCAATATTATTTGTCTTGTTTTTCTCCAAGAAATTGCATGCGCTTCAGGCTTTGCAGTGCATCATATGCCCTCATCCAGATCTCATCCAGATGGCTTGTGGACCAAATCCAATGGCCAGAATTGGGTCCTCACCATACTCTCAAGTCAAAGGCGCACATTGGATGGATAGGGTCAACGAGGCTGCTCACAGTTGGGCCTCTGAAATTGCAAACCATACTCCCTCTTCAGGCCCACACCCCCCTGAGTATTTCTTTACATTTTATTTCTTTTTCTCATTTATTTATTTTATTATTATTATTATCTTAATTAATTAATTAACAAATTAACATTTTTATATAAAATCAGAAAACCCAAAAAATAATATTTTTATTAATCTCACTATTTTATTATTTTTGTAAATAAATTTTAGTCAATTAATTTAGTTTTTTTAATTAGGTACAATATTAATATCTTTTGCAATAAATTAAAATTGATTTAGAATTAGGTTTTTAATATTTTTAACCATTCTTATTTTATTTCCCTAATTAAAATAAAAACCCAAAAATATTTTCATTTAATTAATTAATTCAATTATTAATTTAGACTAATTTTTAATTCAAAAAATAACAAAATATGCTTTCTTTAATAAAAAGGGTTAAAACCCTAAAAACACTCCGATTTAATTTCCTCGCGCGCAAATAATTTTTGATCCATATTTCAATAATGTAACTGCTCCGGGAATGTAATAGTTTTTTTTAACTTAAGACTTTATTTATTTATTTATCGCTTTTATTTACTTTTCGCAATTTAATTTTTTAAGGGTTTGTCTTTGGCGATGTAAATACCCGACGCCTTGTAATAACTTAGATTTATTTTCCGCAATTTAATTTCCACAACCATTAACTGTTAGATGTTTGAATAATAGGCAATGCATGACAAGATCAATCTTAATTTAAAATCAACAATAGATCACCCATAACATGTACAAAGATAATATAATTGAAAAAACAATACACTCGCACATGCCACTCTTAGGGTACACCTCACTTGGTTGCCTCGAACGTGGTCATTGAGTGTAGGAAGTTTTAGAGGTCGCCCTCTTGTCCAAAGATCATAAGTTGCCTCGAAACGGTTGCCTCGGATAAAATGATCTAAGACATTAGGGTTACCGCTAAGGTATCCTAACATTGCTTTAGTGACCACACGTCCCTTAATCGAATTGACCCTTAAAATCCAACGACGATGCTACCTACTCATTCATAGTGGGATAGCATTGTCTAAAGGACACTTATACAGTTTAATTCCTTTTTGAGTAGGTAGATGGTTCTTAAATACTTGCTCCTTTTAAAAACAAAACAAAACTTTTCGCACTTACACTCTCCTCGAAAACGAAACTCTTTCAAACCCACAAACACAAAGAAAAGAAAATTTTTGAAAACATAATGAGCAAGTACCTAAGAGCCCGTGGATAACCACAGATAGAAAGGGTGATAACACCTTCCCTTTCTATAATCTACCTCCCGAACCCGAGAAATATCTCAAAAAGAAATTTTTCTGTGCTTTTGTCCTTTCCTCGTTGAATAAAATAAAAGACGGTGGCGACTCTTGCGTACCGCGACATTTTGAGAAAACAAACGCAAAACGCGAACCAGCATTCCAAAACAGTCAGTTCTATTCCCACCGATCACATAACTGGCGACTCTGCTGGGGAAATTATAAGTAAGGTGTACCTTAGGATTAGATCACTATGTTTTCAATTGTATGCTTTGTATGCTTTAATTTTATGGGCTTGTATCGGAGTTTTATAGATCCTAACCCGGATCTGGGGATACCCTTTAGGTAAGTAGCAATAAACTGTGAGGGATCTGTCCGGCGTAGACCGACACGGATGAAGCAGTAGCTACTTTGGTGTGACACCTTGGTCCGTACCGATATCCCTTGTGTTGGAACGAGTAGAATATGGGTCTTCTAAGGAGTCATTAAGCACCAACTGACCTTAGAACCTTAAATTAACCAACTTGGCCATAGAACAGTAGCAGTATGCTACACTCATTGAGACTAAACTCTCGCGATGATTCCGGCCGCAAGAAAAGGTTGCTAAATTGGAATTATGACCGATTGAGGGTAGTCAGTGATATTGAGATCCTCTAGAACCCGATTACTATTTTTAGGATAGGTTTAAACCAACTGAACTGAAAGAGGGTAGTACCTAAGCTTCATGCCAGCCTGAAATCTAAGGGCTCTTTTGTGTGACTTGAGTGCCTTTACCATGTTTGCCTTTTGTAGATACTTGTGGTGTGCCTTTATCATGACATCATGACATCATAACATTGCATACATTTTGCATAAGGACTAACCTATTTCAAGGACAAGAGGGTTTCATCTTTGCTCTGTTTTGTAGGTCATCATGATGCCTATGCGTAGGAATACTATCCGGATCAACTTTGTCCAAGTACCTACCCTGCTTAAAGATTTGGTTATCAGGATTCCAGACACTACTTCCTTCATCAGAAGGCATGGTTCTCTTCTAAGTTTGGTCACTTCAAAATTGGACGAGCAAATGATGAGTGTCCTGGTCCAATTCTATGATCCGCTGTACCATTGTTTTACTTTCCAGGACTTCCAGCTGGTTCCTACCCTAGAAGAGTTCTCTGAGCTGCTCGGTATCTCCGTCCTGGAACAAACTCCGTTTACTGGTTGGGAAAAGACTCTTAAGCCCAAAGAAATTGCTACAGCCCTTCACTTGACCAAAGAGGAGGTAATGGCTAACTGGGAAACTAGAAGTGGAGCTAAGGGTTTTCTGGCTAAGTTTTTGGTTGACAAAGCTAATTACTTCTGGGACAGCTTAGACTTCAAGGCATACGAGGACATTCTGGTTCTCTTGATTTATGGTCTGGTATTGTTTCAGAATCCTGACACTTTTGTTGATATTAATGCCATAAAGATCTTCATCTCTCAGAATTCGGTACCCACTCTCTTGGGTGACATCCTTCATCAGCTCTATGCTCGTACTGCCCGAAAGCGGGGAACTTTGATGTGCTGTGCTCCTTTATTGTCGAGGTGGTTTATTTTGCACCTCCCTAAGTCCGTACTAAAAAACAAAGAAGGAATGGGCTGGGCTTATATGGTGATGTCTCTTTCTAATAATGACATTATCTGGACTCTCAAAGGTATGGATGAGGTGACTGTCATTGATCGTTGTGGAGAGTATCCTAATGTTCCATTGATCGGGACCCATGGAGGGATTTCTTACAACCTATGCTTAGCTCTCCGTCAGTTTGGAAGAGCCAGAAGAAAAGGGCCTCATGAGATGTTGATGCCTCATATCATCTTTGATTTTCAGGGAGATAGCGATGAGCTGCGTCGTAGATTCATAAGGGCTTGGGACAGAGTTCACCAATCTGATCCACATGAATTGGGTCCAAAGACTTCTCTGCCAATGGAGCCATATCTCAGATGGGTCCGCATCCGTGCCCAGAAGTTAGGTATGCCATATGAAGCTGTTAGGCCTGTTACTCTTGAAGTTGCTAATGAGGAGGGGGTTCCTCCAATTATTCTCCACCCTTATATGCCCACTGATATTGGGACACTGAAGAGGTCTTGGATGCAGTTGAGGGATGAACGCGATTCCTACCGAGAGAGGTTCAATGAACAAGATCAGAAGATCCAGAAGCTGACCAGACAGTTGGAGAACGAGCGGATCCTGAATGATTATGTCCGCACTGAGAAGAAGAGACCGTGGGAGCATTATGGACTTTTGATGATTTCTTTTACAGTTTTTATTTACTTTTTAGTATTTCCATTCTTGTAACGCCTAAGGGCAATTTGTTGAACAATTTAAATTTTGAAGTTTAAATCTAATAAAGTGTGTTTCCTTTCTTGTTTACAAATTTGAATCTCGATTGTCTTTGAAATCATAAATCATACGCATTTCATCCCATGCACTTCATAAACAGGTACCCTTTACAGTTCTCTTATCTTCTTCGCTGTTTATTTCAGCATTCATCATGTCTACTGAACCTTCAATTGAGCAAGCTACCAAGGCCCTCCAGGCCCAGAATGCCCAGTTTCAAGAGCTGTTCATGAATCTAGCCAAGGGTCAGCAGGACCTGAAGACCTTGATCCTGAAAGAGAAGAAGAAGAAGAAGAAGAAGAGGACCATCCTGTTCAACACTGGACGCAGGTTTGGAAACGGGCTGCAGAATGAAGTTGATCTAACCACCTCATCTGGAGGGAAGGATAGTCCACAAGAAAGGAGGGCTCCTAGCCCTATGGTCTTCGACAACGAGACGAATTATGATGAAGAACAGTATCCTCCCGCTGAGGATAAGTACAAACAGCTGGAAGACCATTTGAGTGCTTTGGAAATACAGAAGGTGCCCGGTCTGGACTTCGGAGATCTAGGTCTGTCCTCTGGCATAGTGATTCCCCATAAGTTCAAGGCACCTGCCTTTGCCAAGTATGACAGAGTTTCCTGTCCGAAACTGCACCTCCGGTCATATGTGAGGAAGATCCAACCTTACACTGGTGATAAGAACTTATGGATCCATTTCTTTCAAGACAGTCTCTCAGGGACTCAGCTCGAGTGGTTTTATCAGTTGGACGGAGCCAGTATCCGTAGCTGGGAAGATTTGGCTACTGCATTTTACAGGCAGTATCAGTACAACTCCGACATCGCTCCTACGCGTGCCCAACTCCAGGGTATGTCAATAGGAACGGGTGAAGGATTTAAAGAGTATGCTCAGAAATGGAGAGACCTTGCCGGAAGGGTACAACCACCTTTGGCTGATCGTGAACTTGTTGACATGTTTTTGGGGACCCTGTCTGGTGCATTCTTTAACCATCTAATTGGAAGCTCTTCAGCTGGGTTTACAGATCTTATTCTGACTGGTGAGAGGATTGAAGCTGGTATTAAAGCTGGGAAGATACAGAAGGGTGCCTCATCGAGCACCAAGAAGAAACCGTTTAAGAAAGAGTCCAGTGTTGTCTACAGTTCGAGAAGACAGAATAGACCTGAACACCGCCAAGCTGTCAATGCGGTTGTTATTTCAAAACCTGCTGGTGCTCCTCAGCATCACAATCAACAAAAGGACGAGAGACCTCGAAGGCAATTCACTCGTCTCAGCATGACTTTGTCTCAAATTCTGCCACAGTTGCTGAAGACCAATCTGGTGACTCTAAAAGAAGCTCCGAAGAATCCAAGTACCACATCACCAAAGTACAACCCTAATGCCCGCTGCGCTTTTCACTCTAATAGCCCGGGGCATAATACAGATGATTGTTGGGTTTTGAGGAACAAGGTGCAAGACCTAATGGATGCAAAGGAGATTGAGTTTGAGGCGCCCGAGAGGCCTAATGTTGTGACTGCTCCCATGCCCAAACATGGAGTAAATGCTGTAGAGGAAGACTTGTTTGTAGTTTCCGTGGATGATATTGTTACCCCTCTGATGACTATCAAGAAGAACTTGTTGCTAGCCGGTTTATTTCCGGGCTGTGGCGAAGGTTGCCATATGTGTTCTGTTTTACCTACTGGTTTCCCATTACTGAAGTCAGGAATCCAAAACCTGATGGATAATAAGGAGATCCTTTTTGAGAAGACTGTTGTTCCTTCCATTCCTACTGAAGAAGTCTCCATCATTACCATTTTCGACAATTCTTCCAAGGCTCCCTCGAGGAAGCCTGCTAGAATTACATATGTTCTGAAGATCGCACCTGTAATCATCACTGTTCTGGGGCCCATCCCCTATACCTCTGACAAAGCTGTCCCTTGGCACTATGGGGCAGATTTTTATGTTCTTGGAGTTAAGCAAGAGTTGGATGTTGATACCGGCGTCAGCAACATTACTGGGCCTGCTAAAGTCACCCGCAGCGGTAGACTTTTCTCACCTGATATTGCTCCACCAACTGTCTGAAGACCTGTTGTCATTACACCTACAAGTGTGCCTAATGCCATTCCTGATCAAGTTCTTAGTCCTACCCCTGTCACCGATTCATCTAACGCTCGGGGAAAAGGGATCACCACTGATGTGCCTGCCCAGATGGCGGCACCGAAGACCATTACTGTTGAAGCTTCCAAATAGGAGATGGAAGAGATTTTGAAGATTATTAAGAAGAGTGATTATAACGTAGTTGAGCAGCTGGGGCAAACCCCATCCAAGATTTATGTTGTCACTGTTGTTGTGTTCAGAGGCCCACGCCAAGGCTCTAATTACCTTCCTGAAGACTGCCCACGTGCCACAAGAGACATCAGCTGATCAATTTACAGATTGTGTGGCCAATTTAACTGCGGATAATGGTTTGGGCTTCTCCGACGCTGATTTGACTGCTAAAGGGAAGAACCATAATGATGCCCTGCATGTCTCCATTGAATGCAGGGGCACTACTCTTGCACATGTATAAGTTGACACTGGTTCCTCATTGAACGTCTTGCCCAAGAAAGCTCTAGACCGGTTGGATTGCGAAGGGTTTGAGCTAAAGCCAAGTAACATCATTGTCAGGGCCTTTGACGGGTCTAAAATGATGGTGCATGGTGAAGTTGATATTCCAATTAATGTTGGTTCTCAGGTCTTCAATTCTACATTCTACGTGATGGACATCCGGCCATCCTATTCTTGTTTGATGGGTCGTCCATGGATCCATAAAGCGGGGGCCGTAACCTCAACACTCCACCAGAAGCTGAAGTACTCGGTCAGAGGGAAGATTGTGACAGTTCAAGGGGAGGAAGAGTACATGGTCATCCACCTCAACTCATTCAGATACGTAGAGATGGATGGGGAATTCATTGAGACCCCATTTCAACACTTTGAAGAGGTTCCTCAGACACTGGCATCAGCTGAGACTGTGGTTGAAGATCCTCCTATGAAGATGGCTTCCTTAAAGGATGCCCGGGCTATTATTGAGAAGGGTGAGTATGCAAATTGGGGCCGACTCCCTGATTTTACTCAGAAGACTAACAAGTTTGGTTTGGGTTTCACAGCAGAAGCTCAAAGGGATGTTCGTAATGAAAGGATTGGAAGACCTCCTGTGTTCATTAGCAACTCGGGAGTAAATGCCATTGAAGATGATGTGGAGGAGTCTGAATTCGACAGTTGGATCTATCCTACGACCAACGGTGGACCAAGCAACTGGAAAGCGAAGGACTCCATCCCTATTACTTTTGTTACCCAGTAATGAACTCTTTGTTTTGAGCTTGTAACAGACAATGTTTTGAAACTTTATGGCCCGGTGTCTTACCCAGGACACTGTGGCTACATTTGTGAGGGCCTTTGTGTGCCATTTTCATATATCATTAATAAAAGCATTGGACGTTTCTTGCATTTCAAATTTTGCGCTCCTTGTTTTTTTTTATTATATGTTGCAAAACAGCTATTTTACACACACTTACATATACAGGTCTCTATCCACTCTGGATCTCACTGGTAACGACTCTGCTACTGCCAGTTATGACTTTGAAAATCCGATCAACTTAGCCGAAGACGAAGGCGAAGATGATTGCGAAGTTCCTGGTGAACTTGCAAGACTGCTACTCCAGGAAGAGAGGGCCATTCAGCCACAGCCGGTGGAAACAGTGAATCTGGGTACTGAAACAAACAAGAAAGAAGTCAAGATCGGTGCAAACTTGGAGCTTAGTGTGAAACAGCGGCTGATTCAGATGCTGCATGACTACGTTGAAATCTTTTCCTGGTCTTACGAAGATATGCCTGGGTTGGATACTGACATTGTGGTTCATCGCCTTCCTACCAAGGAAGACTGTCCTCCGGTAAAACAGAAGGTTCGTCGTATGCGCCCGGAGATGTCTGAGAAAATCAAAGTCGAAGTTATGAAGCAATTTGACGCCGGTTTTCTAGAAGTGACTTCTTACCCTCAGTGGGTCGCCAATGTGGTTCCCGTGCCGAAGAAGGATGGTAAGGTTCGAATGTGTGTTGACTACAGGGATCTGAACAGGGCCAGTCCCAAGGATGACTTCCCTCTACCTCATATTGACGTTCTGGTTGACAACACTGCTCAGCACAAGGTATTCTCCTTTATGGATGGTTTCTCTGGATATAATCAAATTAAGATGGCTCCCGAAGACATGGAGAAGACCACCTTTGTTACTCAGTGGGGCACCTTTTCCTACAAGGTCATGCCTTTTGGGTTGAAAAATGCTGGGGCAACGTATCAGCGCGCCATGGTTGCTTTGTTTCATGATATGATCCATCATGAGATTGAAGTATACGTCGATGATATGATTTCAAGGTCCCAGACCGAGGAAGAACACCTTGACCATCTACAGAAGCTTTCTGACAGGTTGAAGTTGTACAAGATGAGATTGAACCCGAACAAGTGCACCTTCGGGGTGAGGTCTGGTAAACTACTGGGTTTCGTCGTAAGCGACAAAGGTATTCAAGTGGACCCCGCCAAAGTGAAAGCCATACAAGAGATGCCAGCTCCCAAGATAGAGAAGGAGGTCAAAGGCTTTCTAGGACGACTGAACTACATTGACCGATTCATCTCTCACTTGACTGCTACTTGTGAGCCAATCTTCAAGTTACTGAAGAAAGATCAAGTGGTATGTTGGAATGATGAATGTCAGGCCGCTTTCGAAAGGATCAAAGAGTATCTCCAAGAGCCACCCATCCTTATGCCACCAGGTGAAGGGAGACCTCTGATCTTATACTTGACAGTACTTGACAACTCAATGGGGTGTGTGCTGGGGAAGCATGACGAGTCTGGCCAAAAAGAGCATGCTATTTATTACCTTAGCAAAAAGTTTACCGACTGTGAGACCCGATACTCACTGCTTGAGAAAACTTGCTGCACTTTGGCATGGGCTTCTCGCCGGCTGAGATAGTATATGCTGACTCACACTACTCTGTTGATTTTAAAGATGGATCCAATCAAGTATATCTTCGAAAAGCCTGCCTTGTCCGGAAGAATAGCAAGATGGCAGATGACCTTGACTGAGTATCACATCCAGTACACAACTCAAAAATCAATCAAGGGAAGTGTATTGGCAGACCATTTGGCACATCAGGCAGTGGACGATTACCAGTCTATGAACTTTGAATTTCCGGACGAGAATATCATGGTAGTGACTGATTGTGAGACACCTGGACCGGATGAAGGACCTGAGGAAGGATCCCGATGGTCTATGTACTTTGATGGAGCTTCGAACGCTTTGGGTAATAGCATTGGCGCCGTGATCATATCTCCTAAAGGCTCTCATACTCTGTTTACCGCCCGACTATGTTTCAACTGCACCAACAACATGGCGGAGTATGAAGCGTGCATCATGGGTCTTCGAGCTGCAATTGACCTAAGGATTAAGTTTCTAAGTGTCTTCGGAGATTCTGCTCTCGTGATTAGTCAGATCAAAGGCGAGTGGGATACGAAACACCCAAATCTTATTCCTTACAAGGAGTATGTATTGACGTTGCTTCCCTATTTCAAGGAGATAACCTTTGAACACTTCCCAAGAGAGGAGAATCAGTTGGCGGACGCGCTAGCTACGATGTCTTCTATGTTCAAAGTCAATTGGGACAACGAGGCTCCCCGGATCATTATTGAAAAATTGGACGAACCTGCACATTGCTGTGATCTTGAGACTGAAGAGGTAACAGAAAAGCCATGGTATCATGAGGTGAAGATGTACCTTGAAGCTCAGGAATACCCTGAGGGTGCATCTGTTAATGACAAGAAGTTTCTGAGGAGGTTTGTAGCCAAGTTCTTCATCAGCAATGGCCTTCTTTACAAGCGTTACCATGATTCGACCTTACTGCGTTGTGTGGATAAGATTGAAGCAGAAAGTATCACGACAGAGCTGCATGAAGGTACCTTCGGAACTCATTCCCGTGGACATACCATGGCAAAGAAAATCCTTCGGGCAGGATATTATTTATCCACAATGGAAACTGACTGTTATCAGCATTCTCGGACATGTCACAAGTGCCAGGTCTATGCTGATAAGGTGCACATACCTCTAGTTCCTCTGAATGTTTTGACAGCACCTTGGCCTTTTACAATGTGGGGCATTGATATGATTGGCAAGATCAGACCTACGGCATCCAACGGGCATCGATTCATCCTGGTAGCGATTGATTACTTTACAAAGTGGGTTGAAGCAGCTTCCTTTGCTACGGTAACCAAGAACGTCGTGGCACGGTTTATTCGGCATAACCTGATTTGTTGATACGGTGTACCAGAGAGGATCATTACGGACAATGGTACCAATCTTAATAGCAAAATGATCACTGAGCTCTGCGAGCAATTCAAGATACAACATCACAACTCTTCTCCCTACCGGACGAAGATGAATGGGGATGTCAAAGCGGCAAATAAGAACATTAAGAAGATTGTGCAGAAGATGACAATGACATACAAAGACTGGCACGAGATGTTACCATTTGCTCTTCATGGGTACCGTACCTCAGCACGGACGTCAACATGGGCAACACCCTATTCCTTGGTATATGGCATGGAGGCAGTCTTGCCCATCGAAGTTCAGATACCCTCTCTCTGGATCATGAAGGATGCAGGTTTGAGCGAAGATGACTGGATTCAGACTCGACTTGATCAGCTAAACCTAATTGACGAGAAAAGACTTACTGCTGTTTGTCATGGTCAGACGTACCAAAAACGGATGATCAAGGCATTTAACAAGAAAGTCCGACTACAAGAGTATCAAGTTGGGGACCTGGTAATCAAGCGCGTTATCCTACCTCAAGGTGATCACAGGGGCAAATGGACCTCTACGTACGAAGGGCCATTTGTGGTTAAAAACATCTTCTCAGGAGGAGCTATGATTCTAACTACCATGGATGGTGACGACCTTCCTCACCCCGTCAATGCAGACATAGTGAAAAGATACTACGCATAATCAAATACCCGCTAGGTTGACTGGCCTAGGCAAAAATAAGGGCTTCCCGGCGAACCAAAAGGGTTCGGGCAAAAATAAGGGATGAAAATAAAAAAATCTGTACACCCGGCAAGTCGAAAACCTGAAAAGGCGGCTTGGGCAAGAATGGGTATCCCGGTGGACTGAAAACCCGAAAGGGCGGTCCAGGAAAAAGTTAGGGATTAAAGCATAACACTATGTCTCATTGGATCACCTCGCATCCAGACTTCGGGATCAACTATCAGGCTCAGACGACACCAATCAATCAGATTCATCTTCAACTAAGCAGCAAAGTGATGAGACGCTTGAAGATATAAAGGCAATAGCAGAGTTGGAACCCAGTGGGATTATTCACATAGCTGTTTTATTTCCTTTTCACAAAATTGTATAAATTTTATTTGTTCGGCGGCGCCCTCTTACTAGGACGTCAGCCTCTTGTACAGAAACGCCTATTTACAGGCAAAATTCAAAATCAATACAAATTCATTTTTCAGACAAATTTCAAATTATTTTTCCTTTATCTGTTTTGTTTTGCAAAGAACTTCCAATGTTCATTTTTGATATATGCATTTGACATTAATTGCTGCTCATAAATATTTACATGTGAAACAAAGGACGAATTACGGGTAATATCAGAAACAGGGGCATAAGAAATGTCCAAACTGTGTAGTTACTTTGTCCACCAAGGTACCAAGGGAGGTTCAGCTGAAGAATATGACCAAGATACCATCACCCCCCATAGAGTAAAACAGTAATGGTAGCTCTCCCCACTGAGACTTGTAACTATGAACGAATCAACAATGCTCTCCCCAAGCAGAGTTAATCTACCATCAGCCCTAAAAAGGCTTGGTATCCCCAGAAGATCTTAATCTTCCCCAGCAAGTATAAGAGCATCCCTAGCAGTCTTAACATTCCTCAACGGAGTATAAGAATGTTCTCCGACTGAATACAAGATACCCCAGTGGAGTCATTTCCCCAGCGCAGTCTAAAAAAGGATTCCCCGCCAGAGTTGAACCATCTTATCCAGTAGATTCTGGAAGCTTATCCCCTGCAGATCACAAATAAATCTCCCCATCCAAATTCAGAAGGTTATCCTCACAAGAGTCTAACTGGGTTATCCTCAGCAAGTTGCAACTAAAAGACTATCCCCAGCGAAGTTCTTTCTATCCCCAGCGGAGTTCATCATTAAAATCCCCAACAGAGCTTATCAATAGAATCCCCAGCGGAGTTATCGTTAAAATCTTCAGCAAAACGTCTCTTCCCCACAGAGTATTTCCCCTCGAAGTAATCTCTTCATCAGTTTATTCCCCCAACGGAGTTCTTCTCTCCTACAGGTTTATCATCTTTGTTCATCATCCAGCGGAAACGAAGAACTCATCTCTATTCTCCAGCAGCTCCGGGATTTATTTTCCCCAACTAAAACATCACATTTCCATACATCATGATACATGCATATACGCATCATACCATGCAATCTCATTTATGTTAAGAACATCATTGCTTGATCCATCTCATGCATTGCACGTGACTGACCTTTTACCTTTCAAGAAAGATGCAGTTAAGTCCCCAGCTTAGTCAAAGACCTGACCGGTTCTTAAATCTCAATTGATTTATCCTCGGGTGAATTTCAGATAAGGTCCTCAATCTCGACAGTTTCCCTACATCATAGTGTGGACGAGTTCTATAACCTCAACGGTAATACTCCGTGGAGCACGAGACAGTTCCTAGATCTTGATGAAGATGTTTCCCTACATCATAGTGTGGACGAGTACTATAACCTCAACGGTATACTCCATTGATCACGAGTTAGTTCCTAGATCTTGATGTTTTCCTCCGTCATAGTGTGGACAAGTTCTATAACCTCAAAGGTATACTATATTGAGCACGAGTCAGTTCCTAGATCTTGATGTTTTCCTACGTCATAGTGTGGACGAGTACTATAACCTCAACGGTATACTCCATTGAGCACGAGTCAGTTCCTAGATCATGATGTTTTCCTCCGTCATAGTGTGGACAAGTTCTATAACCTCAACGGTATACTCCATTGAGCACGAGACAATTCCTAGATCTTGATGAAGATGTTTCCCCCCAGTTGAATTATGGACAAGTTCTTAATACTCAGCCGGGGCATTCTCTCAGTTGAAGTACAAGCAAGTTCCTAAATCTCAACAAAAGTTAGACTTCCCTAGTGGAATCTTTTACAACAACAGGTATGCAAGTTCTCGCTAAAGAATCTCTTATGCGATCGACATTCCTGCAGATGGCATCTGTAAGCCCATCCTCCTACCAACAATCTCCAAACGACATCTGTGAGCCCATTCCCGACATCACAATGTTGATAGTACACCATGTGAGTGCAAATTTCTGGGCACTCTAGTGTTCAATTATCTTCCACCTTCGGATCACGAAAGGCTCGAAAGCCAATCTATATCCTCAGGTTTAAGAAAATTGAACAGGGTAAACTGTTGTACCCCAAAATTTTCCCTCCCATATTCCTCAAGACATGTCAAGAATAATCTTCAAAGTTGCTCAAGTTGGCTCAAGGGTTGGACAGTCAAGTCACCTCCTAAGGCAGTCAAGTCAAAATTAGGGTTTTGTGTTGCATCAAGGTCCTTGCATCCAAATGACCTCAAGTGCTCCCCAATGTCCTAATATGCTCTCAAGTTCATCCATGTCAAATTTCAAGCCTTGCAGAGGAAGTTTGGTCAGTCAATTGTTCAAGAGATCCAAAAATCGACTGTGCTAGGGCAAAAGTCAACTGTGTCCCAAATACAGTCAAACCTCAAGATTTTTTGTCAACATTCTCATTTTGAAGGATAATTCATCATTTGATCAAGGGTTGATCATGATTCATCAAGGATTGCTCAAGATTCATCAAAATTCAAATGTTGCTAAATTAGGGTTTTGTAGGAAAAGTCAACTCAAATTTGACTAAGCATAACTTTCTCATACTTTATGAGAAATGACCCATCCAAAGCTCATTTTGAAGATGATGCAATTTCCTACAATCCATCTTAACACCCCAAGATCAAGAAATGATCTCACAAAAAGTTACAAATTTGGATATTATAGGTCATTTTTGAAAGTCAACAAAAACACCCTTTTTGCCAAAGCTTATAACTTGAGCATGGAACATTAAAAAAATATGAGACCAAAATGGTTGATTATAGGACATCTCAAGGTTTCTAAAAAGTCAAAGAACACCTCCAAAAGTTCAAAATTGAGGAAGTTATGCATTGTTGAAGTTGGGCATTTTTCCAAAATTGCCAAAAGTCAACTATTCTCAAAACTCCAATTTTTGACAAAAGGGCCCACTTTTTTCCACTTGATATAGTCTTGTCATGCCACACACGTGTTCCATCTTTAATTTCATGGCCAAAAATTTATTTTTCTATTTTATTTCATTTTTATTGATTTAATTCATTATTAATGAATATTAAATCAAATAAAATCTAAAAATTGATGTAAGGGGATTCTTGTGATCAATACAGCTTGCAAATATCATGTGCAACTCAATCAAACTCGTGCCAAGTCAAAACATGCACAAAATCTCATATTTGATGCAAATATGGCAACTTGGTTATGGTGATCAAAATCCAATCTTCCATCTTCAATGCACTTGATTTCAGACCAAAAGACCAAACCTAATTCATTCTATAACACTCACACAAGTCACACAAACCTAAAACACGCACAAAATACTGTGGAAACGGCCAGAACAAGTTTGTAAAAAAGCTTGAAAAGTGAGAGATCAAAAACAACATTGGAGCACGATTCAGTCCAAAAGCTCAACACTACTCTCTTCCTTGACATCCAGTGGAGCTATACCAATCAAAACCAAGCCTTTTCATTGCCTAAAACTCATTGTAAGTCTCCACGAATATGCCTCTGCACATGAAATCGTAAATCATTCTCCTTGCATCTTTTTGCCAATTTGATTGCACTATCATGCTTAACATTCAAATTCTAACAATTCTGCATTATTTAATTTGATTTTCATGGCCTGTATTGTGATGCCCGATTCTAGGGTTCTTGTTCTTGCTTTTTAGGCCTTTTTGATACAGGAAAAATCAATGCTAATGATGGGTATAGAGATAACCAGGAGGAAGAGACGAGTGCATTGGTACTCCTAGCATGCGTTTCCATGGCCTAGGATGGATTTTTGAGAGATGCTACGAATCTTCCTGCGGATAAAAATCCACAGGTAAAAAACCAGGGTGATATGAAGAAGATGATAACGTGGCTGGGCGTGTTTGGCTTGTTTGAATCTTTAGCGCGTTTTATTTTATTTTCAGGCTTAGCGTTTTGTTTTTTATATAATATTTACTTCTTATCCTAATAACAACTAAGCAAGCTGGTTGGAGTGGTTGAGCGCGCAGGCATGTGAGCATTGGGACCTTGGTTCGAATCCCAGGTCCCCCAATATTATTTGTCTTGTTTTTCTCCAGGAAATTGCATGCGCTTCAGGCTTTGCAGTGTATCATATGCCCTCATCCAGATCTCATCCAGATGGCTTGTGGACCAGATCCAATGGCCAGAATTGGGTCCTCACCATACTCTCAAGTCAAAGGCGCACATTGGATGGAAAGGATCAACGAGGCTGCTCACAGTTGGGCCTCTGAAATTGCAAACCATACTCCCTCTTCAGGCCCACACCCCCTGAGTATTTCTTTACATTTTATTTCTTTTTCTCATTTATTTATTTTATTATTATTATTATCTTAATTAATTAATTAACCAATTAACATTTTTATATAAAATCAAAAAACCCAAAAAATAATATTTTTATTAATCTCACTATTTTATTATTTTTGTAAATAAATTTTAGTCAATTAATTTAGTTTTTTTAATTAGGTACAATATTAATATCTTTTGCAATAAATTAAAATTGATTTAGAATTAGGTTTTTAATATTTTTAACCATTCTTATTTTATTTCCCTAATTAAAATAAAAACCCAAAAATATTTTCATTTAATTAATTAATTCAATTATTAATTTAGACTAATTTTTAATTCAAAAAATAACAAAATATGCTTTCTTTAATAAAAAGGGTCAAAACCCTAAAAACACTCTGATTTAATTTCCTCGCGCGCAAATAATTTTTGATCCATATTTCAATAATGTAACTGCTCCGGGAATGTAATAGTTTTTTTAACTTAGGACTTTATTTATTTATTTATCGCTTTTATTTACTTTTCGCAATTTAATTTTTTAAGGGTTTGTCTTTGGCGATGTAAATACCCGACGCCTTGTAATAGCTTAGATATATTTTCCGCAATTTAATTTCCACAACCATTAACTGTTAGATGTTTGAATAATAGGCAATGCATGACAAGATCAATCTTAATTTAAAATCAACAATAGATCACCCATAACATGTACAAAGATAATATAACTGAAAAAACAATACACTCGCACATGCCACTCTTAGGGTACACCTCACTTGGTTTCCTCGAACGTGGTCATTGAGTGTAAGAAGTTTTAGAGGTCGCCCTCTTGTCCAAAGATCATAAGTTGCCTCGAAACGGTTGCCTCAGATAAAATGATCTAAGACATTAGGGTTACTGCTAAGGCATCCTAACATTGCATTAGTGACCACACGTCCCTTAATCGAATTGACCCTTAAACTCCAACAACGGTGCTACCTACTCATTCATAGTGGGATAGAATTGTCTAAAGGACACTTGTACAATTTAATTCCTTTTTGAGTAGGTAGATGGTTCTTAAATACTTGCTCCTTTTAAAAACAAAACAAAACTTTTCGCACTTACACTCTCCTCGAAAACGAAACTCTTTGAAACCCACAAACACAAAGAAAAGCAAAATTTTGAAAACATAATGAGCAAGTACCTAAGAGCCCGTGGATAACCACAGATAGAAAGGGTGCTAACACCTTCCCTTTCTATAATCTACCTCCCGAACCCGAGAAATATCTCAAAAAGGATTTTTTTTGTGCTTTTGTCCTTTCCTCGTTGGATAAAAAAAAGACGGTGGTGACTCTTGCTTACCGCGACATTTTGCAAAAACAAACGCAAAACGCGAACAAACATTCCAAAACAGTCAGTTCTATTCCCACCGATCACAGCTGGCATCAAAAGTGAAAAGATCCAAGGAGCCACACCTTCTGATGCTCACAAAAAGCCATACAATGGAAAGAAAGAGTCCAATGTTGTGTACGGCCAAAAGAGTCGTGATGATCAACATGTAGGGGCAATCCTGATCTCTAATCCTACATCTGTTCAACAAATACAAGGCAATAGGCGCAGGGTAAGATATCAAGAAAGATAGTACACTAACATCAACATGCCTTTGTCTCAAGAGTTACAACATATGCTGAAGTTGAAGCTGATCACGTCAAAGGATCCTCCTCGAAATCCCGATACCACCTCTTCTAAGTACAATCCAAGCGTAAGATGTGCCTATCATTCTGATAGTCCCGGACATGACACTGACAACTGTTGGAATTTGAAGAACAAGATTCAAGATTTGATTGACGCCAAGGAGATCGAATTTGACCCTCCGGAGACTCCAAACATGATCACTGCTCCTATGCCAAATCATTGAGAGCGCCTTATTCATTGGAATTTTCAATTGTAATCTCTTTTGTTGTTTAAACAATTATCTATTAATATCAAACTTTATTTCATTAATGCATTGCATATGTTTGTCTTGAATCCATCCATTCGTTTTCATTACATTTAAACTATGCTTTTTACTCACTTTATGACATTCAACTCTTGCTAAAAGTTACAAGCCTTTAGAGGGAGGATGACGAAAACAATACCATAATCTTATACAGTATGCTTTTGGACAGACCTTGCTGACTATGTATAGGTGTTCTTTAAAATCCTAAACACTGGAGTTATAAGGAAGATAATCCCTAGTCAACCCCTTCGAGCCAAAGAAGTAGAAGTTTTTCACAAAATTAAAACCTTTAATCAAAACCTGGGGCAAGGTAGTCTCTCAGTTGATTCAAAAGCGCGTTTAGCCGCAAACTCTCATCTCGTAATACAACGAATGACATCAAAAATATTCCTATGGAATAAAAAGATAGTGATGGTTCCCTATCACCTAGGCAGTCATTATCTCTCAAAGAGAAAAGCCCACTAAGTCAAAACCTACGAAGGAGACTTAAGAAAAACTGGGGCATCCCGCTGACTGTAATCTCAAAACAAGAACAGTCAGGCAAAATTAGGGATAACGAATCAAAAGAAAGAGGTCACTACAAATCCTCAACAACATGAAAAAAAAATATTGCAAAAAAAAAAGACTGCCTTCCGACAAACCTAACTCGTCTAAACCATCACTAAAACATCATTCCAGACTCAATTGGAGTTCAAACATACAATTAACTGAGTTTAGGACTGAAGAACATCACGAAGAATGAGCGGGTACAAATACACTTTGAGCCTTTATCCTTTGTTTCTTAAACCGTGAACCAAGCCACGTTACAACCCTTCAAAAGTCCTAATTGAAGCATGGGTTACTTCGATAGCATACTGTTACAAAAGGTATCCTGACTCCTGTAGAGCTTTACTCTAAATCCTGAGTTGAATTTTTCTTACAAAATTTCTTTACTCGCTAAAATGCATTTTTCAAAATTTCAAGACAAACATAAACTTTGCATTACTTGAATATCATTGTTTGCATATGGCTATTTGTTTGACAACGGAGAAATTCACACAATGAATATCCAGTGAACGAAAGCTCTCTTAGTGAACAAAATCACTTCAAGTGGGATGACACTTCCATTGTCAAAACTCCTATCAACAGGGGGACATGACATGTCACTATCCAGCACACCTGGGGCAGTACAGTCAAGATTCCAAGAAATATCTCAAGAAGTACAGAATAACCAGGGGCAGGTCTCCATCTCCGTCACTTGGGGCATTGAACGTCAATCTCAGCAAAGGGTTACGTACAATCAAATATTTTTGGCAATACCACAAACATTTGCTTCTAGGGGCAATGACAAGTCTCCCCAAAGTCCTCCTCATAGGATAATTTCCCAGCAAGAGTTTAACCTCTGAAAACCTTTTCCCAGTCGAGACAACCTCAAGAATCCTCAAGGAATTTCCCCAATGAAGTCGTCAACTCTCAAGCAGATCGGCAAAAAGGTTTATTTCCCCAAAAAACGGTAGGATCCACAAACTTGAGTTTTCCTCTCCCACTACTACAAATCAAAGGACCACAACTCCCTTCCCCCAGTAGATTACTCTACAATCCCCAACAAGTTACTGTGAAGCCTGAACCCAACCAGACATTAGTTCAACTTCGACTCCCCAGTAGAGCAACAGACGACTAAGACTCCTGAACTCTTTTTCCCCAAGCAGGAATCAACACTCTATACAGAGCTTTCAACATCTCCCAGCGAAGTTCTCCTCAAACAAAAAACAGGAATCCCCGGTGAAAACATTCTGAGCAAAGTTTGAAGACACACTTACATCTCAATAACATTTATAGCATATGCATACAAAATACATATACCACAAATCTCATTTATTTTGAGAACATCATTACACAATGCATACATCATGACATTTCATACAACTAACTCTTTACCTTTTCAGGAAAGATCAATCAATAGATAAAGTTCATCCTCCTCCTGAGGTAGTAGTCATCCAAGATTCCTTCATCATCCTACTAAGGTAGTAGTCATCCAAGATTCCTTCATCATCCTACTGAGGTAGTAATCGTACAAGATTCCTTCATCATCCTGCTGAGGTAGTAGTCATCTAAGATTCCTTCATCATCCTGCTGAGGTAGTAGTCATCCAAGATTCCTTCATCATCCTGCTGAGGTAGTAGTCATCCAAGATTCCTTCATCATCCTGCTGAGGTTGTAGTCATCCAAGATTCCTTCATCATCCTGCTGAGGTAGTAGTCATCCAAGATTCCTTCATCATCCTGCTGAGATAGTAGTCATCCAAGATTCCTTTATCATCCTGCTGAGGTGGTAGTCATCCAAGATTCCTTCATCATCTCGTTGAGGTAGTAGTCATCCAAGATTCCTTCATCATCCTACTGAGGTAGTAGTCATCTAAGATTCCTTCATCATCCTGCTGAGGTTGTAGTCGCCAAGATTCCTTCATCATCTTATTGAGGTAGTAGTCATCCAAGATTCCTTCATCATCCTGCTGAGGTTGTAGTCATCCAAGATTCCTTCATCATCCTGTTGAGGTTTTAGTCATCCAAGATTCCTTCATCATCCTGCTGAGGTAGTAGTCATCCAACATTCCTTCATCATCCTGCTGAGGTTGTAGTCATCCAAGATTCCTTCATCATCCGGTTGAGTTTGTAGTCATCCAAGATTCCTTCATCATCCTGCTGAGGTAGTAGTCATCCAAGATTCCTTCATCATCCTGCTGAGGTTGTAGTCATCTAATATTCCTTCATCATCCTATTGAGGTTGTAGTCATCCTAGATTCCTTCACCATCCTGCTGAGGTAGTAGTCATCCAAGATTCCTTCATCATCCTGCTGAGGTAGTAGTCATCCAAGATTCCTTCATCATCCTGCTGAGGTAGTAGTCATCCAAGATTCCTTTATCATCCTGCTGAGGTAGTAGTCATCCAAGATTCCTTCATCATCCTGCTGAGGTAGTAGTCGTCCAAAATTCCTTCATCATCCTGTTGAGGTAGTAGTCATCCAAGATTCCTTCATCATCCTATTGAGGTAGTAGTCGCCAAGATTCCTTCATCATCCTATTGAGGTAGTAGTCGTCTAAGATTCGTTCATCATCCTGCTGAGGTTGTAGTCATCCAAGATTCCTTCATCATCCTGTTGAGGTTGTAGTCATCCAAGATTCCTTCATCATCCTGCTGAGGTAGTAGTCATCCAAGATTCCTTCATCATCCTGCTGAGGCAGTAGTCATCCAAGATTCCTTCATCATCCTGCTGAGGTAATAGTCATCCAAGATTCCTTCATCATCCTGCTGAGGTAGTAGTCATCTAAGATTCCTTTATCACCCTGCTGAGGTAGTAGTCATCCAAGATTCCTTCATTATCCTGCTGAGGTAGTAATCATCCAAGATTCCTTCATCATCCTGCTGAGGTAGTAATCATTCACGATTCCTTCATCATCCTGCTGAGGTAGTAGTCATCCAAGATTCCTTCATGATCCTGCTGAGGTAGTAGTCATCCACGATTCCTTCATCATCCTGCTGAGGTAGTAGTCATCCAAGATTCCTTTATCATCCTACTGAGGTAGTAGTCATCCAAGATTCCTTCATCATTCTGCTGAGGTAGAAATCACCCAAGATTCCTTCATCATCCTGATGAGCTTTCAGATACAGTTCAGATATGCTCCAGATACGGATGCCATCCTGATACTCATTCAAAGACAGCTTTCAAATATGGTTCAGATACGCTCCAGACACGGATGCCATTCTGATAATCATTCAGTTCCAGCTTACAGATACAGTCCAACAATCATTTCTGGATGGCATCTTTAAGCCCATCTCCAACATAATCAACTAACACATCTTCGAGTGCAAATTTTCTGGGCACTCTAGTGTTCAATCATCTTCCACCTTCAAGTCACGAATGACAGAATTACCAATTTAACTCTTCATGTATAAGAAGATTGAACACGGGCAGTTGTTGTACCCCAAAATTTGCCCTCTCATTTCTCAAAGAATCACCCTGGATCCTCAAGTTTGCTTCCATCAAGTTTCCAGGCCTTGAATTATCAATTTTTCCAAGCAAATCATTCACAAGGGAAAAATGGTCATTTTCACACTGAAAAATCAAACTTTGACTTTTGGATCAAAATTAAATTTCAAGAGTCATATTTCATCAAGACATGTTGAAATATGAAGTTTGTTTCATCAAGAAATTCAAAAGTCAAATTTTACTTTGGAAAAGTCAAATTCTAAATACTTAGAAATTTTTCTGAGTGTTTAAGAAATATGACAATTTCAGAACTTCTGACCAAATTATCACCCTAACACTCAGCAAATTTTGGATATTCTCAAGACAGAGTTTGGTCAGAACTTCTAGAAAAGTTTTCACAAAAGTTCAGTCAGAGTTTGCCAGGGTAATTCAAAGAAAGTTAAGAAGCATGTTGCAAGCCTCTTAGAAAGTATGAGAGCTCCGTCAAAACATGCTGGAGCCAGAAGATAAGAGGATCAGAAGATTGGATGCTACGCTGAAGTAGAACTTCTGATGCAGAACTAAGCCATGGTGTAGAATCTCACGTTGCAAGATTTCTGGTTGTGATAAGTCTCATCATCATTTAATGCTCACAACCACTTTCTGAGTCTTTATCCAAAGGATTTTCACCACGTGTACCTCTACTGTCTTGGGATAGAAAACTTTGGTACTAGGCCCATGCTTTGTTTTGCTTTTCCTTAAATCCTGCTAACAACTCCAACTTAAGCATGGTTAAAAGCTGTTAATCAACAACTAGTTCAGCCTACGCCTGCATCCCATAATTGCACACAACTAGCATACGAAAACAGTGATCAAAAGGCAAGGGAGCAGGATGCCAAATTGATTTAAAATCCCACTTGTCTTTCCCCCCAAAATCACAACAAATTCACCTATAAATACTTTGCTCCATCACACGTTCAAGGTGCTGGGCTTTGAAGGAGAGACTGGCTTTGGAAGAGAGATTGGTAAAAAGGGATAGAAAAGGAAGTTGAAACCTTCATAAGAAATCCAGAAATCCCAAACAGAAAACCAAACCTTTGTTCTTCCTTTTGAATCAAAGAGCTGGGCACTTCCTCTCCCGTTACTCTTGCTGATTCCAGAACATCCAAAGGTAGCAGCTCAAAGCTCCAAGCCCACGTTCCAGGTTCAAGGTAAGTCTTTCTGACTTTGCATTTTTTTCATTCAGAACATCATTAAACATGTAAATATCATAGTATTGATGTTGTTCATATCCTTACATAAGTATAAAAAACTGTGGATCAGAGTTTCTTGATTAAGGCTAAAGTCAGATTTAGGATTAGAACTTCTATAAGCTGTTTGTTGTTATCCTTCTGATCTGCTGTTTAATAAGAACTAAATGAATTGCTGGTGTGCTGATTTAAAGTCAAAATGTAACACAACTTCTGTTTTTCACTCACCATTTTAACACACAGTATTTCTAGGATTTTCTCACTGATTAAGCACGCAGAACTTTTGAGTTCTCTTTACTGTTT
This sequence comes from Vicia faba, assembly GCA_948472305.1. Lineage (NCBI taxonomy): Eukaryota > Viridiplantae > Streptophyta > Magnoliopsida > Fabales > Fabaceae > Vicia > Vicia faba. The sequence goes on along the minus strand of OX451736.1, from coordinate 1,265,335,122 downwards.
TAACATACAAAACTTCTATGATTTTTTCTCACTGTTAACACACACTGAACTTCTGATTCTTACATGCTGATAATGCACTAAACTGCTAATGTTCACCCATTGGCTCAACACAATACAGAACTTCTGATGATTCACTCCCTGTTCTAACACAGCACATAACTTCTGAGTTCTCCTTACATGTCAAATACACTGATTTTCTGATGTTTCCACTCACTGTTTTCAAACACTCAGAGTTTATGATTTTTACATGCTGATAACGCACTAAACTGCTGACGTTTACTCACTGTTTTAGTGTAATACAGAACTTCTGACTTGTGGCCCACTATCTGACAACCCAGAACTTCTGTGTTTTCCCTCTAACGTGTCTTGAAGGACCTCAGAGTTTACCAATCCAGAACTTCTGATTCCACTGAAGTTCCTTTCTGAGTCATCACGGGCCTGGTTTCAGAACTTCTGATCCTTGTTGTTTTGCTTGCAGCAACACTGTTTCTATCTTTCATTTATTTTCTTTTTCATCATTTTTAATATTAACTCCTTTTTTTATTAACATGAAAATACATAAAAATATTTTCTTTTATTAATTAATTTATTTCTTTTTTTTTCATTAAGACAAAAAAAACCATTTTCTAAACAAGTTTTTTTTCTTTCTTATATTGTACATTTCAATATGGTTGTAATAGTAACTTAGGACTTATTTTTACTTGCAACCCCCATTCATAAATATGTACCCCCATCCTCTAAATATTGTAATAGCGTAGAATCCTTACTTTCTGCACTTTTATTGCTTTCATATATTGTTAGTAACTAGGGTGTGTATGGCAAGACATTAAATTGACAAATAGACCACCCTAATCAAGACTAAATGCATGCAATCAAACACACTTTGCACACATGCACCCTTAGGGTAATCTCACTTTGTTGCCTATCGGAAAAATAGTCATGTCCCTCAAACATGGGCGTTTTAGCAAAGACCCTCGATAAAGGATCGTAGTCCCTCGATGACCCTCGATGTTGCCTTCGGTAAACGATCTAGTCTGTAAACAATATTTCTAAAACGTTCCATGGGTTGCCTTCTATGACTATAAAAACGTCCCAACGTCTGTCCCTTCAAATCCAACGATGGGGCTTCTTACCAAAACAATGGTAAGATAGCAACGTCTAAAGGAGGAGGAACAATAACACCTAAGACCTTTTGAGTAGGTATATTGCTCCTAATTACTTGCTCAATTTCAAAACAAAAACATCCTTGTTATTTTCAAAACAAACACCAACACTTTCAAATACACTTTCAAAAATCTTCCAAACTTGAAACATTTTCAAAAGCTCAACACTTTGTATACGTTCTTACGAATGAGAAATGTTACAAAGTTTTCCTAAACAATGGCGCCTTTTCAAAATATTTTCAAAAAACCACACAAAGCACAATTTCAAATAAAAGCAAGTGATCTAGCGAGTAACTAAGAGCCCATGGAAAACCATGGATGGAAAGAGTGCTAATACCTTCCCTTTTCATAATCTACCCCCCGAACTCAAGAAAACATCTCGAAAGGTATTTCCTGTGCTTTTTCACCTTTCCTTTTGGATAAAAGAAAAGTCGGTGGTGACTCTTGCTAAACCGCAACATTTGCAAACACAAACGCAAACCTACAAAGTCAGTTCTCCCACCGTATCACAGTATCTAATCGCAACATGATCGGTATAGATAATTATCTTTGCTTCTACTAGGTAAGAACGAAATTTATCTAGAGCGAAGACGACAACTAAAAGTTCTTTTTCAGTTGTGGTGTAGTTCATCTGTGCAGGATCTAAGGTTCTACTGGCATAATAGATCGCATGGAGCTTTTTATCTTTTTGTTGTCCTAAAACTGCGCCTACAACATAGTCACTAGCATCACACATGATTTCAAACGATAATCTCCAATCAGGTGGTTGTATAATAGGTGAGGTAATAAAATTTGTTTTTAATTGTTTAAATGCTTTTAAGCATTTGTCATTGAAATTGAAAACATCGTCCTTCATTAACAGGCAAATTAGTGGTTTGGTAATTTTAGAGAAATCCTTAATGAATCGTTGGTAGAAATCGGCGTGTCCTAAGAAACTTCGGATTTCTCTTACGGTTTTTGGAGGTTGAAGGTTTTCTATAACTTCTATTTTTGCTTTGTCAACTTAAATCCCCTTGTCTGATACTATGTGTCCAAGTATGATTCCTTGTCGGACCATGAAATAGCATTTTTCCCAATTTAATACGAGATTAACTTTTACGCATTGTTCAAGTACAATTTCTAAGTTCGATAGGAATCCTTCAAAGCTTTTCCCACAGACAGAAAAATCGTCCATAAATACTTCCATGATGTCATCTATAAAATCAGAGAAAATTGACATCATGCATATTTGGAATGTTGCGGGAGCATTTCTTAGTCCAATCGACATTCGTCTATAGGAAAATGTACCATAAAGACAAATGAATGTAGTCTTTTCTTGATCTCCGGGGTGTATAGGGATTTGGAAAAATCCCGAATAACCATCCAGATTGCAAAAATTGGAATGCTTAGCTAGTCGTTCGAGCATTTGATCAATGAAAGGTAAAGGAACATGATCTTTTCGAGTGGCTTTGTTTAACTTCCTATAGTCAATGCATATTCTCCATCCAGTTTGAGTATGTTGTGCTACTGATTCTCCTTTTACGTTGCTGACAACTGTAACACCTCTCTTCTTTGGTACAACATGCACCGGGCTAACCCATTTACTATCGGATATCAGATATATGATTCCTACTTCTAATAACTTTTGTATTTATTTCTTAACTACATCACTCAGAACTGGATTTATTCTTCTTTGATGTTCTCTCGATGTCCTGCAGTCTTCCTCAAACATAATGTGATACATGCAAATTGAGGGGCTTATTCCTTTTAGATCAGAGATGTTATAGCCAAAAGCAGTTGACTATTTCCTTAGGACATGCAACAACTTTTTTGTTTCTATCTGTCCTAAATCTGTGTTGACTATGACGGGTTATTTAAGTTCTGTGTCTAGGAATTCATATCTTCTTTTGGTGATGTTTTAAGTTCGACAGCTGGTTTCCTTAAGCAAGGAATTTGGCCAGGAGTTAGCGCGAGATATTCACTTAGATTGTCATCCTTGTATTCATCAGACCAATTATCGTCTTCAAGGATTAGAGGTATTGGAATTTTTAAAGCTTCTGAATATTTGGTCTGTTGTTTATCCATTTCTTTAACGTATTCATCAATGAAGTCCAAGAAACAACACGAGTCATCTATAGTTGGTGCCTTGAAGAATTGTGAGAGGATGAATTCAACTTTTTCTTCGCCAACCTCAAATAAGAGTTTACCTCTTTTCACATCTATGATGGCTCCGGAGGTGGATGGGAATGGTCTTCCTAATATAATAGGGATGTTTGAATCTTCCTTGATATCCATAATAATGAAATCGGTGGGGATATAAAATTGTCCAATACATACAGGAACATTTTCGATCATTCTTAAAGGAAACTTCACTAAATGATCAGCTAGTTGTACAGACATTCTTGTTGGTCGCAATTCTCCCATATTTAATCTTTTACAGATTGATAAAGGCATTAGACTAATGCTGGCTCCCAAGTCACATAGAGGTTTGTCTATGACGAAATTTCCAATTACACATGGTATGGAAAAACTACCAGGGTATTTGAGCTTAGGGGGCATGTTATTTTGGATTATAGCGATACATTTTGCAGTAAGCATAACAGTTTCGTTGTCTTCGAGCTTCTTCTTATTGGATAAAATTTCTTTAAGGAACTTAGCATAGAAGGGAATTTGTGTGATGGCTTATGTAAAATGTATAGTGATATTTAGTTGTTTCAGAAGTTCAACGAATTTCTTAAATTGCCCTATATTTGTAGATTTATCCAACCGTTGAGGGTATGGTATCAGTGGTTTGTACGGTGGTGGAGGTACGTAGGGTTTATCTTTCTCTTCTGCCTCTGCACTTTCATCTCCCTTCTCATCTTCTTTTGGTTCATCTTCCTTCTCAGTTGGTTTACCAGTACTCTGGTAAATGGCTGGATTTTTGGTTCTTGGGTTAGTTGGTCCTTCTACTTTTGTTCCACTCTGAAGTATTATAGCATTAGCATGAACTTTCAGATTCAGTTGTGGTTGGCATGGAAAAGTGCCACCTGTAGCAGCTTATTGTTGAGCCACTTGAGAGATTTGCGTTTCAAGCATTTTGTTATGAGTAGCTAGGGCATCTACCTTGTTTAATAACTGCTTTATTTGTTCACTAGTGTGTATGTTTTGATTTAGAAAATCTTTGTTTTGTTGAGCTTGAGTGATATGAAGTTTTCTATCATGATCTGTATATTAGATTTCCTAGGAATATTTGGAGTAATTTGGGTGGCTTTCTTATATCCCGGTGGTGTAGTAGGAGCTTGCCCAGGTGCATATAATGCATTGTTATTCTTGTACGAAAAGTTTGGATGGTTCTTCCAGGTAGGGTTATAGGTATTCTCGTATGGGTTTCCTTCAGAATAATTCACATGATGAACTGGTACTCCTGTTAAAAGTGGACATTCGGGTGCAGCATGCGCGTGAAGTCTGTATAAATTGCAGGTTGGAGCTAGTGCAGCCACGGTGGCTGCAGAAGTTGTGGTTAAGTTTTCTATCTTTTGGGTTAGAGCTTCTACCTTAGCGTTAACTTGGTCTAAAATGCTAAATTTGTACATACCTCCTTTCATTTGAGGTTTCTCCACAATTGTTATATCGCTTCTCCACTGGTAATGGTTTTGAGCCATACTTTCGATAAGCTAATAAGCGTCATGATAAGGTTTATCCATCAATGCGCCGCCAGATGCAGCGTCAATCGTTAGTCTTGTGTTATACAAGAGACCACTATAAAAGGTGTGGATAATAAGCCATTCTTATAGACTGTGATGTGGACAAAGTCGCAACATGTCTTTGTATGTTTCCCATGCTTCGAAAAGAGATTCACTTTCATTTTGTTTAAAACCATTGATATTTCCTCTTAGCATAGCCGTCTTACTCGGCTGAAAAGTACCGTGCTAGGAAAACTTTCTTCAACTCGTTCCATGTGGTAACAGAGTTGGATGGTAGAGACTCGAGCCAGGCTCTAGCTCTATCTTGTAATGAAAAGGGGAAAATACAAAGTCTTATTGGGGCTCACACCATTTGCTTTTACTGTGTCTGCGTACTGCACAAACACGAAAAAATGTAAGTTCAGATCTGTAGGACATCCTGAAAACTGATTTTTTTGGATAGCTTATAATAACGAAGGATTCAACTCAAAATCTTTCTGAGCGATAGCGAGGGCATCAATGATGTTGTGAGGTTCATCTTGCGATGGGGTAGCATAATCCTTCAGAGGACTATTTTGGGGTCCTTCGGCCATTTTTGGTTCAGGAAGAGATAAATCGGGAAGATTGAATTTGGGAAGATTGTACTTAATTTGGTATTCTCTAATTTGGCATCTTATAATAACAAAATGCTCGATCTCTTCGATTGGTTTCTCTAATTCTTCGCCTTGAGAGCGAGTGTTTGGAATATAATTAATGGATAAAGGGAAATAAAATGTGTTTCCTTAGTCTATACTATGTAACAAAGGAGTCACAATATCGACTAAATCAGTCCCTGACAATGGCGCCAAAAACTTGATCGCAACTTTAAGAGTCTATCGGGTGTAGTAACTACAAGTGCACATTTTAATTGCGTAGTTTTAAAAGATATCTAACCCACAAGGACTGATAATCGAGTTACTGCTATCTAAAGTTACCGTGTAAAGCTAAGGCTAATAATTAATCTTAAGTTTCGGGTTAGAGGAAAATAAGCTTAGACTTAAATGAAATACTTGATAATGGGACACCGGTATGTAATATGTCTGACTTTGGGGATTCAGTAAGTTATTGGCATACCATGAGTATTCAAAACACTTTTTCAGTAGAAACTACCAGTTTAAAAACCTTTATCTCACACTGTCATGATTATTGACTCAGACTATATTATTAAACTTAAATGCTTGCTCTCGTTGTCTCATTTAAAATCTAAAAATACTTTTTAAAAACAAATAGAATCTAATTACTCTTAAACCGCTCTCGCTGTATTTAAAACTAATGTTTGATTACTACTATCCAGTTAAAAGCTCACACTCTCGTGATTATTGATTTTAGTCTTCGTTTGTCTCTTACTCTCGTAACAAAACAATTTTTAATATTAAAATTGGAAACCAAACCATAAAAGTATTTTATAAAATGTATGCCAATTTATTCGGTCCCCTTCGGTTTATGAACTTACATACCGGTATCAGGGAAGTTAGTCGGACATATTATTCATTACGAACACAAATAATAGCAAACATATAATGATTCAGTCATGATTGATAAATAAAGAGACAATAATATAATTGAATTAAAAACTTGGAGTTAAATAATGGAAAATAGAATTTCTGCAACACTTCTAGTACTGAAAGCAATCCTCCACAATATGCTAGTAGGATTTGCTTGCGGAAAAATAATTTGAATGCAGAACAAAAAATATAAAACTTAAAGCAAAATTTAGGAGGCTATGAAAAGAAACTAATGATGCAATAGATTTCTGGTGTAGAAAATTATTGTTGTTTAGGTGAAGGTTTTATTGGTTAAAGATTCTAAACAAAGCTCTAAACTGTTGAAACTGGAATAATGGGCGTGAAAGAGAGCGATATGTGAGATAGCGTAAATAAAACGAGAGAGAGAGATTCTATTGTAAACTGTCCTCCTTTTATAGTGATCTCCTATAACAGATTTCTTGAGAGAATGTAGGAGTTGTGACTTCATGGCTCAGTCTCAGAAAAAGACGTGCATGGAGAAAGACCAAGAGGAAATAATGCAGGAGTCGTGGTTGGTACTGGAAACATGGAGATAACATGGAGAAAACTTTGCGTCAAACACTGAAAAATAGTCTCTACAGACGAGTGAGATGCATTGTGTGTCGTGAGGCACACATATTTTCATTACGTGTCGATCGTCATGTCATGTGTGCCCAGTGGCACACATGTTTAACTTATGTCGAGCGTCAGGGAAGGTGTGATGATCGTCATAGCCTTCTGATAAGAATTTTCTACTGCTTTCTGTTATTTTCTGATTTTCGGTCCATTTCTTTTCCATTTCTTCTTCTTTTCTCAAGTAGGTCTTGTGGGAAATAATTACCTGAAACAAACTTTAAATACCAACATAATGTAACATAATCAAGATAAAACAGTAACTTTATTTATGAAAATCCGGTCGAATATGCTATGTATTTTTGCGTTATCACATATTGATTTACCAATATTTTAATTTCAGTTCCAATACGACAATTATTATTTTTGGTTCTGTAATTGACAATTTTAATTCCGGTAATTTCAAAATCAGACTCTGATACCATTTGTTAGAATTAAGTTGTCTAATGGTCAATCAAATATATATATATGCTCACAAAGTATAACATATAATTTATGCGGAAACTTGATAATCATACAAGCATGTAAAAAATTATAGGATTGATAAAATAATTTTAAAAATACTTGGATCCATCTAGAAAGTTTCTGTTGGCGGTAACTCTGAGAGTTGAGACAAAAAATGAATACCTGATGGCTTGTGTGGTTCTTTTTCAACCTGTACTCCTAATGCCTTGAATACTCTTCAGACGGGGAGAAGAGATGATTTGTTTGTGTACCGTATATTAGGGACCATAGCTAAAGGTTGAGAAAACACTTAGAGGGGGGGGGGGTGTTGAATAAGTTTTTCTTCTTTTCTAGCGCAATACTAATGGAAGCACACTGGTAATTTTATCCTGGTTTGTTTGAAACTCAAACTACTCCAGTCCACCCGCCAAGGTGATCTCGCCTCTCTCAACGAGGACTTAATCTACTATAATCAAACTTATTACAAGCGCATAACCAAAATGGTGTGACTAACAATACAACGCAAAAGCCAACTATAAGTGACTAAAACCTCTAAGACTCAACTAGTCCTAGCCCTCTTGAGAAATCTGACCCAACTGGTCTCTCAAGGAACACTTACAAAATTTTCTCTAAATAGTAGTGAAACAGATTTGCTTCTAAAAAGCTTTATCACAACTGTGATTTTTCACTAAGATTGTTGCACAATACTTAAGATCTACCCACTATACATTATTAGTTTACAAGTATGAAAATAGTGAGTGTAATTATATTTCACGTAAGTCAATAACCTTTCTTTGATACAAAAGGTCTTCTATATATAGCTTCCAATTGACCGTTAATGCCTTGATGATAGTGCATGCATTTAATGAAGCGTGTTTGCAATGATGCGTGTTACGTGTAGCGAGCAGATTTGGTATTTATATTTCCAGTGCTAGTGCGCATAGTACACTTGAGTGCGTTAGCCATATTAGCATTTAATAACCAATGGTACTTTCAGAGCTTGTCTCTGGAAGTTGAAGTGTTTGCTTGTAGCGTTCCCATTTCAGAGTTTACTTGATCTTTTCTTCTATCAGAGTATTCTTCAATATGTGTTCATCAGAGTTTACTTTAAACTTATATTTATCAGATGTTATATTTAGCGTGCATCTATCAGAGGTTGCTGAGGATTTGCTCTTCATTCTGAGTTTGCTTTGTACTAGCGTAGAATCCTGTGTCTTTCTAAGATGCGTGAGTCAGAGCATCATCTGAACTTAGCGAGAATACAAGTCAGAGTATAACATAAATATAACAAAATTTATTTCATTGTTTCATCAAAACTCTAAGATATGATTAGAACCAAACTTTGTTCTAACAATCTCCCCCTTTTTGATGATGACAAAACAATTTAGATTTTAGGAAAAAAAAATTTTGTGCAAGTATGAGGATCTCCCCTTGAGATAGATAATCTCCCCCTGAGATTGATATTTCTTCTTCTTACATAAAAAATGATTAAAGAGTTTAAAGGCATAAGGGAAACTTCCTGAGATTTGTTCTTCAGAGCTTTTAGACTTTTTCTTTCAGAGTTTGCTTTAGCAATTCTTTTCTTGATGATGTTCAGAACTTAGTCTTTCAGAGTTTCTTGAGTTCCTGTAAATCTCTTAAACAGAAAATAAATTTGTATATCTTTAGAATTGTTTGAGACTTAGTCCCGTAACTGTTTCATGGATAAGATCAAAATCTTATTTTCTCCCCCTTTTTGTCATAAGCAAAAAGTAAAAAAAGATCAGAAAAAATAGTCTTATATTGAAGATTCAAGAGAAAACAGAGTTACAAAATAAAAAGAAAATAAAAAACAAAAAATTTAGAAATAAAACTTAAGAGCGACGAGAAACAAGGGAAAGCAGAAGATTCTTGATTTCATTTGAGGAATCCTCTTGTTTCTGCATCCAAGATCTGATTTCCTTGTTGGTTTCATCTTGTTTATACAAACGTTCATGGATGGCCTCATTGTCCTTCTTCAGTTCATTCAGAGCATCCAGCAACAACGAAGGTGACACAAAAGTTGAAGCAGCTTCAGATGAGACAACCTTAGAAGCAGAAGTAGCAGAGCCTGAGTACCCAACATTTGACAGAAAGGTACCAGGATCAATCAACAGAGTAGGCACTTTATCAGGGCTAGCTTTAGCATAAGGTTGGTGATACAAAGTCATGGCCAAAGGATGTGATTCAGACTCAGCGTCATCTTCTGATTCATCCTCTGATATCTCCATAGGGTCAGCAGGTGGTAATGAAGCACCAGTAATCTGTAGTGGAGACCTCTGACCCTAGATGTTTACACCTTCTGTCAAGAAAGTATTCAGATACTTGGAGAAATTCTCAAGAACTTGAGCATAGCACAGTTCTTGCAAATTAAGGATTTCATCATTGATTTTGCTTCTGAAAGCGTCCCACATAAAATCACACGCTGCTGGATTCAGGCTGCTGGCACTGTCAGCTTTCAGCAGGTCAATCCACGTCTGCATTTCTGTTACGAAGTTCTGACAGCGTACAAGAACATCTGATTGATTAGATTTTGGAGTTGGTTTGGGAGAGGCCTTTTTGGTGGATTTTATTTGTACATAACGTAGTGATTCAAGATCAACTACAGTTCTGAGAAAGTCAGAAGGGACAGAGGGTTCAAGAGGTTCTACTGAGGATGGACTAGGGATTAGTTCTAGAGAGAGAGGTGAAGAGGGTTCAGATGATGAAGGTAATGGAATTTCTGGTGAGGAAGGTGGTGTGACATCAGGAGATATGATGATTGTGGTTTGAGGTGAGGGAGGAGTTTGGTGTTTGAGAAAGAGAGTAAAAAAAAATAGAACAGGGATTTTGCAAGGGTATATATAGTTAAAAAATCTTTAATTTAATGAGCAGTTTAAGAATTTTAAACGTTTAAAAAACATAATAATTATAGATAATTAATGAGATTTGACATTTAAGGGGGTTGCGTGATTTTGATCAAATCTAAACAATTACCTAGGAATGGCGTCTCAATAGCAGTGCACGCATGCGTGACCTTTCAGAATTGAAACACGCGTTCAACTTCTAAGGGAAGCGTGAGACAGCTGGTTTAATATAATGAACTTTTGACCATTTTAGTAATGAAATGTTAGACACATTTCAGAACATGATGAATGGCTTCTGATGTAACTCCTCTTCTAACTTCTGAAGAGCAGTTAATCAGAACATTCATTTCAGAACATTCTGGAAACACATATAGAAGAAAAAATATTTTCATTCAGGACAAAATTCCATGCTGATGTTTTTCAGAATGAATTTGAATCTATCTTTAGCAAGGGGTTTAGTAAAAATGTCAGCTCATTGATGGTCTGTGTCTATAAAGTTTAAGTTTAAAATTTCCTTCTGAATGTAGTCCCTTATGAAATGATGTTTAATTTCTATATGTTTTGCCTTAGAATGTAAGATGGTATTTTTTGAGAGACAGATAACAGAGGTATTATCACAGAAGATAGGAATCTTACTCTCATATAGATGATAATCTTCCAACTGGCTCTTCATCCAGATTATCTGAGTGCTACATCCAGCAGTAGATATATATTCAGCTTCAGTGGTTGATAGTGCAATAGTGGCTTGCTTCTTGCTGTACCATGAGATGATGTTATCACCCAGAAACTGACAGCTTCCAGAGGTGCTTTTGCGTTCTATTCTATCTCCAACAAAGTCAGCATCACAGTAACCTACTAGTTTAAAATCTTTGGATCTTCTGTAACACAGTCTAAGGTTAGTAGTACCTTTCAGATACCTCAGAATTCTCTTAACAGCAGTTAAGTGAGATTCTTTAGGATCTGATTGGAATCTAGCACATAGACATACACTCAATAGAATATTTGGTCTAGATGCAGTCAGATCGAGAAGAGATCCAATCATACCTCTGTAGAGTTTCTGATCTACCTTCTTACTTACCTCGTCTTTTCCCAGAGTGCATGTGGGATGCATTGGGGTCTTTGCTTCTTTACTTTCTGATAGCTGGAATTTCTTCAGAAGTTCTTTGACATACTTTGTCTGATGTATGTAGGTACTTTCTGGCGTTTGATTTATTTGAATTCCTAGAAAGAATTTTAGTTCTCCCATCATGCTCATCTCTTAGAAGGGGGTGGGGGGGGGGGGGGGGGGGGGGGGGGGGGGGGGGGGGGTTGAATAAGTTTTTCTTCTTTTCTAGCGCAATACTAATGGAAGGACACTGGTAATTTTATCCTGGTTCGTTTGAAACTCAAACTACTCCAGTCCACCCGCCAAGGTGATTTCGCCTCTTTCAATGAGGACTTAATCCACTATAATCAAACTGATTACAAGCGTAAAACCAAACTGGTGTGACTAACAATACAATGCACAAGCCAACTGCAAGTGACTAAAATCTCTAAGACTCAACTAGTCCTAGCCCTCTTGAGAAATCTGACCCAACTGGTCTCTCAAGGAACACTTACAAAATTTTCTCTAAATAGTAGTGAAACAGATTGGCTTCTAAAAAGCTTTATCACAACTGTGATTTTTCACTAAGATTGTTGCCCAATACTTAATATCTACCCACTATACAGTATTAGTTTACAAGTATGAAAACAGTGAGTGTAAGTATATTTTACGTAAGTCTGTAACCTTTCTTTGATACAAAAGGTCTTCTATATATAGCTTCCAATTGACCGTTAATACCTTGATGATAGTGCATGCATTTAATGAAGCGTGTTTGCAATGATGCGTGTTGCGTGTAACGAGTAGATTTGGCCTTTATGTTTCCAATGCTAGTGCGCGTAGTACACTTGAGTGCGTTAGCCGTCTTAGCATTTAATAACCAATGATACTGTCAGAGCTTGTCTCTGGAAGTTGAAGTGTTTGCTTGCAGCGTTTCCATTTCAGAGTTTACTTGATCTTTTCTTCTATCCTAGTATTCTTCAATATGTGTTCATCAGAGTTTACTTTAAACTTATATTTATCAGATGTTGTATTCAGCGTGCATCTATCAGAGGTTGCTGAGGATTTGCTCTTCATTCTGAGTTTGCTTTGTACTAGCGTAGAATCCTGTTTCTTTCTAAGATGCGTGCGTCAGAGCATCATCTGATTTTAGCGAGCATACAAGTCAGAGTATAACATAAATATAACAAAATTTATTTCATTGTTATCATCAAAACTCTAAGATATGATTAGAACCAAACTTTGTTCTAACAATAGCTTGTATATAGTGTGATGACCAATTAGGATTCCCATTATTTCTAAATGGGTCATCTTGACATTCACTCATATTTAAGCTCATATCCAATTATTTAATTAATTAATTAAATAATTCTTAAATAAAATATAAATAATCTTTTTCATATTATTTGATCACATAATTATTTAAGATATTTTATTTAATAAAATAGTTAATATAATTAAATAAATATATTAGACCACATAATTATTGAAATGCTAATATATAATTAAATAATCAAAATATTCCAACATATTCCTCAATATTATTTTGCAAGAAGAGGTTTACATGATACATCCTCCCAGTTTCTTGTTTGCACCTTCTCAATTTGATGCTGATCAAAAAGTACATAACCAACAAAAACAAGCTTCAATCTCAGTGAGTTAAATTAAAAATAATCAACCATTACATGTACTCTATGCGGAATACCAACACTTACTAATTAGCTATGGATAATATATGAATGAATAAAAACAATACAGAAAAATCGAAATACATTCATAATTTGAGTTGTATGTTGCAGATTGAATTGACAGTTTGGTTACGCGTGTACACAAGAATCTCACAGGTGGAGTAGCTTGTCGCTTTGATTTTTATGAACTTCAATATCTTAACTTTACCTACTAAATTAGTTATTGATGTAAAACTAATAATTCCACTTAAATAATCACCCAATAAATCAGGAACTTCTGTAACATCTACATAAACATTCAAGACAGTGCTAATGTTATGTGATTTAAGAGCTGGAATTGTGTCTTCATGTAATGGAGCTTCAGCTAAGAGTCTGCCACGGTAATGAAGATAAGCTGTGCTGTTTTGGTATGTAAAACTTCCATGATTAGGGTTATCAACAGTAACTAATATGGCTAATGATGCATTAAGATCAATTATTGGAGTAACATCAAACATAAACCTTCCAAACTTAACTGATTGCAGAGTAATTGTAGGGTCTTTACGCTTGAAATCAGTGAGGAATAAGACTAGTAGGATCACTAATACTACAATTAGGAAAATCGATGTTACACCACAGCATATTTTTAGGCCTTTTGAACACTTTAAGCCACATGACATATTGATAAGTTTGGGAAATATATTTCTACAAGTTAAATCAGGTTTGGATTATATATATAGGAATTTGTAGCTGTCAATGTATATGTTTAGTGATTGTGTTTTTTGATGAGAAATTAAAAATGATTTTAATTTGTTGGTTTAAAATATTGAATTTTATTATAATATGAAGATGTAAACTATGAATGAGACGGCTGCATGGTGTTTGGCTTTCATCATCCGGCTCTTGTTTTTGCAGTCATACAATTTCGCTTTTACAAACTTTTTCTTGTTCATGTTTTTGTTTATTCTATCATATATATATATATATATATATATATATATATATATATATATATACACGATTGCAAATTAAAAGCGCTTTAAATAAAATAATCAAACATAAGAAAATATGTTCCGACAATAATATAATTTTATATTAAAATTACATATTAATCTAAAACTTTAGAAATGTTCCCACAAACCTTCGTTCCTTACCAGAAGTTTGTATACCACTCGAGCTCATCCGTTTGGTTAAATCAAGAAAATAATATATAACTTGATTTTTGAGTAGTAAAATATTGGTATGTCAAGTGTGAGTAATGATTCTCATATTGAATGGATAAAAGGATATTAAACTTTTTTTAAGTGAGAAAAGACATAGACTCAATATTTTAAGGTTTTGAGTTAATATGTGATTTTAGAAATTAATTTTATTTGATAAATTTTATTTGGTATATGTCATTTAGGATAAATTAGCCTCAATTTTACAAGGGGTAGCATAGGTTTCACCTCGATTTTGATATCCAAAAAAGGATAGAGGTGCACTTTATTATTCGCTTTCCTTATATATATATATATATATATATATATATATATATATATATATATATATATATATATATATATATATATATATATATATATATATATATATATATATATATATATATATATATATATATATATATATATATATATATATATATTGTTTTGGACTGGGCTAGCACCTGTCCAACTATTGGGGAGACCCAATCCAGCGCCTTTACAAGCTCTAAAGCACGCAGCCTAAATTGAGGACTGTTGGACATTTCCCCATGTGTCCACTAGAAGAACATGACTCAAGCTTCCATAACGTCATTATCCTGTCCTCCGAGAATAACGGATCCAACTTCCCTATTTTCTCGGGGCAATTGACCAGGGAGGAGGCCACGTGCTGGACTCCATACACCCGTAAACCCTGTCAGTCTCCATTATTGAATCTTATCGTGGCCCAACATTGGAGATCTTGGCCCAGTGCTAGGGGCTATAAAAATCCTCTCACTTGAGAGAGTCAGGTATTCATTCACTCATTCATACTCACTTTACTCGCTCTGAATTTTACTTTGACATCGGAGTGTCTTGCAGGTACCCACCCCACTTCACATTCAACCGCTACTCAACTTGAAGCTCGTGGGCCTTGACGATCCCTTCTGATCAGGTCCGACCAGTGGCGCCGTCTGTGGAAAATCAGTTTCTCCGTCTTTCATTTACTTAAAATCAAAGCAACTCTTTCTTAACCTTCCAACCATCATGGCCGACCAAGCTAACAATGGTGACCAAAATGTTCACTTTGCTGATGTTGGGAACAACAATAACACCGACAACAACAACAATAACAACAACGCTAACACTGGCAACAATAACACAATCGAGCACGACTTCAAGGACGGGATGACCGCGTCCACTTTCACCCGCATGCAACCACGCGACGATGCCAACCAACCTCAATAGAATTACGATTCTGCTGTGTATCAAGAGATCTCTGTTCCTGAGAATGTCGATCCCACGACCAGGGCCTTATTCGTGAAGATCAACCTAATGAAATACATGATCTTCTCGCGGGGAGAATGCTTGATGATGCTGGAACAAACCCGCCGTTCCCCCAGAAAACACCGAAGACCCGATTATTGAACTCCTCCTCCCCGACGACATGAGGACCGCTCCCGATCTCCCCCATAGAGACACAAACAGGATGACTCTCGAAGCCCTTCTCCCTGCCGAACTGGGCGAGGTCCTGCATTAGAGAGGATGCAACTTGAAGCTGTCAAGAAGCGCGGTCACACCCCCCGCACAAAGAATGATGATCCCATGAACGACAAAGAACAAGAGCTACAATCGGTCCCCTTCTCGCTCCCCAGAAAGAAGCGACGCAGATGAACCCCGTGGTCCACTGTGCCAAGCTATCATGGAGGGCCCTATTCCTAAAGGGATGGAGAAGCCTCACTATCTGAAGGAGTACGACAACATTACAAACTCTATCGACTACATCGACCCCTTTGAGGCGATGCTCCACTATCACAACATCGGGGGCCCTATCAAATGCAGGTTGTTTCCAAGACGCTGAGGAAAACAACCATGAACTAGTATAAGTGCCTCCACCCCAGGTTGATCACCTCGTGGAGGAGTCTGAAGAACTAATTCGTCAGCAACTACACAACATCTCGTCGGCACCCGAAAACTATGACCACCCTTGAGGAAATCGTCCAGATGAGCGATGAGACCCTTATAGAGTACATCGATCAGTTCAACCGTGAGGCCATTCAGATCCCCTACACCAATCACATGAAGAGGTAATTGCTCGAGAGGGGACTCCTCCCATGCATTGAATTCAGAAAGTCCATTGGCATCGAGCCTCCCGGGTCTTTTGACGTACTCCTCGAAAAATCCTAGGTCTACATGGACCACGAGGAAAAAAAGGCCGCCAACAACACCCGCGATACGAGGAACCGCAGACCAACTAACATCCTGCCACAATGATACAGGCTCTTCTCGATGAAAATGGGATAAGAGAAGGGAGGAGAAGTCTCACGACTCCAGTGAGCACAGAGGACCAGTCAGACAATTCACCGAATACACCCCACTTATCGCTTCTCGCGAGCATATCCTTGCGGATTGCTCCAATACTGAGTTCAAGGACGATGGGGTCAGGTGTCCTCAACCAGCCCCTGCTAAGCCCGGGGCCGATAGGAAAAAATATTGTCAATACCACTGGAGCCACGATCACCTGACCGAAGACTGCGTCCACCTGAAGGATGTCATCGAAACTCTCATCAAGGTAGGGAGACTCGAGAAGTACAAGAGAAACAACGCTCCTCGCTGGGAAATCCCTGAGGTTAAATAAATTGAGGAGGATGCCCGATCATCCGACGGGTCTAGTCACCTCCAGGTAGCCTTCTGTGTCTCAAGGCCCAAGAACTTCCACATCCCCGACGGTCTCGAGGACGATGAGCCTTTGTTCACCCACAACAGATGAAAGAAATTCCCCTCCTCTATGGTCATATCTGGTGGGGGATTCAGTGACGTCTCGGTGAATTCAACGAAGAGGAAATTTAATAAGCTGATAGATGCAGCCCCGGTCTAGGCTGTAACCCTTGAAAGGTTCAAGGGAAAATTTGAGCCGATCACCTTCTACCTCGAGGAGCTTCCCGACGGAGCCCCTAACTCCAATACCCCTCTGCTGGTGAGGGAAAAGATGGACAACTTTGATGTACATCGCATCCTGGTCGATGAGGGAAGGTTCATTGACGTCATGTACACCCACCTGTTCTCCATCTTACAACTCGACGATTCCCACCTGTCAACATACGTGGGGTTCGACCTGCAAGGATTCAATGGTTCGACATATAAGCCATGGGGTTATGTCGAGCTGTTTGTCATGTTCGGGGAAGAAACCGCATCCCGATAGGTCAAAGTGTGTTTTCTGGTGATTGACTTCCTGCCTCTCTACAACTGCATCCTAGGGAGACCAACACTGGCCGAGCTGACTGTTGTACCCTCCATAACACATTTAAACATGAAGTTCTACACCAGTAGGAACCGCGTCTCCACCATCCATGGAGACATCTCAGCTTCCAGGAGATGTTTCAATGCGGATTCTAAAGGAAAAAACATGGTCGACACTGGGGTACGACCTGCCAAAAGAGAAACCTCCTCGACAACAACGTCTACCTCGACTGAAAAACCTGCTCAAGTTAAAGAACAATAAGCTCTGTCAAAGGTCAACTCCATCGACCTCGACACCCGCTTCACTAAAGATGAAGTTGAGGCCTCAAAGGAGAACAATATCCTCTCTGACCTATCCCAGACGGAGACTTTGAGTTCATCCCCCTTGGTGAAGACCCAAGTAAAGGAGTGAAGATCGGTGATGGACTCCCCGACTTGGGGAGGAAGCAGCTCAAAACCCGCTTGAGGGACAATTCTGACCTGTTCACATGAAGCGCTGTGGAGATGCTCGAACTCAACCCTGAGGTCGCCTGTCACTAACTTTTCATGGATCCAGTCGCTAGGGAAGTAGTATAAAATAGGCATAAGCAATCTCCCAAAAAAGCGGAGGATGCTGAAAAAGTTGTAAAAGATCTCCTAGAGACAAATTTTATTTTTGAGGCCTAATATTCAATCTTGCTCTCCAACATTGTACTTGTTAAAATAAATAATGGATAATGGCGTATGCGTGTTGACTATAATAATCTCAACCGAGCATGTCTCAAAGATGCATTTCCTTTACCTAATATTGACATGCTAGTCGACAAATCGGCCAACTACAAAATTTTATCATTTATGGATGCATATTTGGGCTATAATCAAATCCCCATGGCAATGAGCGACAAACATTGCACTGCCTTCATGACCTGGTCGGGCAATTACTACTAGAACATACTTTCCTCCGGCCTAAAAAACGCGAGCGCAATGTACCAGTGGATGATGAACAAAGTCTTATGCAACGATATTGGGGACATGTTCGAGGTGTACAAGTATGACATGATCATTAAATTTTGAGTAGAAATCGACCACGCTGCCCATCTCAAAAGATTTTTCGCCCAAGCAAGGCGATACAAGATGAGGTTTGTAATTTGGTGGGAGAACTTACTTGGGATGTGTTGCGTTTGATCGCAAATGTTGTGGTTAGCAAGAGTCGCCACTGACTTTTCTTTTATCCAAAAGGAAAGGCTGAAAAGAACAGGAAAGACCTTTGAGATTATTTCTTGAGTTCGGGGGGTAGATTATGAAAAGGGAAGGTGTTAGCACCCTTTTCATCCATAGTTATCTAATGGCTCTTATTTTCTTGCCAGATCACTTTCTTTTGTTTCAAAATATGCTTTGTAGTGGTTTTGAAAGTATTTTTGAAAAGGCACCTTCGTTTAGGCAAACTTTGTAATAGTTCTCATTCGTAAGAACGTATACAAAGTGTTGGACTTTTGAAAATATTCCATGTTTTAAAAGTGTTTGGTGTTTGTTTTGAAAGTGAGCAAGGATGTTTGTTTTGAAAGTGAGCAAGGATGTTTATTTTGAAGGTGAGTGTGATATGGTGGCCAGAACCGGACTATTTTGAAATGCTGGTTTGCGTTTTGCGTTTGTTTTCGCAAAATGTCGCGGTAAGCAAGAGTCGCCACCGTCTTTTATTTTATCCAACAAGGAAAGGAAAAAAGCACAGAAAAATTCCTTTTTCGATATTTTCTGAGTATGGGGGGTAGATTATAGAAAGCGAAGGTATTAGCACCCTTTCTATCCGTAGTTATCTACGGGCTCTTAGGTACTTGCTCATTGTTTTCAAAATTGTTTTCTTTGTGTTTATGGGTTTGAAAAAAAGTTTTTGTTTTCAACTTCGATTTAACTCTTGCTTCTGTCCTCAAGAGTGTAATGAAGTGTTTTTGAAAACTTGTTCGTAAAAGTGTAAGTGTGAAAAATTTGTTTGGAATGAGCAAGTACTTAAGAACTAATCTACCTACTCGAAAAAGGAATCGTTCTATGTTTGTTTCCTTTAGACAATGCTATCCAACTATTAATGAGTAGGTAGCACCATCGTTGGAGTTTGAGGGTCAATTCGAAAGAGGGACATACGGTCACTAAAGCAACATTAGGACGCCTTAGCGGTAACCCTAATGTCTTAGATCATTTATCCGAGGCAACAATATCCGAGGCAACCATTTCGAGGCAACTATGATCTTTTAGACAAGAGGGCGACCTCTAAAACTACCTATACTCAATGACCGTTTACGAAGGCAACCAAGTGGGGTGTACCCTAGGGGTGCGCATGTGCGAATGTGTTGATTTCAATTATTTTTATCTTTGCACAATTAAGGGTGATCTAACTGTTTTAAATTTAGTCATTCATTCTTGTCATGCAAACCCTATTATCAAACATCTAACAGTTGAATATTTGCAGAAATTAAAGGTGCAGAATTTAAACTAAACTATTACAAGGCTTAGGGTATTTACATAGCCAAAAACAAACCCTTTGAAATTTAAAAGTGGTAAAAATAAATAAACGTCCTAATTTAATTATTACAAACCCGGAGCAGATACAATAATTGGATAAAAATAAAGCACGCGAGAAAATTAGATCGAATGCGAAACTAGGGTTTTGACCCTCTTAATTAAAAGAAAATGTTTTTGTTGTTTTTAATATTTTTTAAGAAAAGAAATTAAGTCCTAAAATTAAATACTAACCTAATTGGTTAATTAAATTAACAAATGAAAAATAATTAAATGACATATTTTAGATTTTTATTATTTTAGGAAAGAAATAAAATAGTTAAGTTAGTAATAAAAACCTATTTATTCTAATTAATTTTAATTATTTTCAAAAAGAGAAATTAAAGTTGTCTAAATTAATAAACCTAATTAAATTAATTGATTTATTGATGAAAAATAAAATACTAATTTTAATTTGGACATAAAAATATTTTTGGTGATTTTTTGATAAAAAAGAAAATTAATTTGATGATTAGTAAAAATAAATAGACAATTTAAATAAAATAAATAAAAAGATATGAAGAGAGAAATGGGCCTGAGTGTAGCATTTTAGAGGATGCAAATAGCTGAAATTTGGGCCCAAAAGTGATGATCCGTTTTGACTTTTACAATCCAGTGAATATGCATTGACTTGGTCTATGGTGTGCCTTCTATGGTGGCCACCAGATCTGGCCATCTGGCCATCTGGCGCTTTGATGAGGAAGGAGTATGGTGGATCTCTTGACTGCGCATACATTGGATCACCTGAAAATAAATGGGAAAATAACAAATGCTGGAGGCAGGGATCGAACCCCTGACCTCCAGCCTCTAACGCCTTGAAAACCTGCGTGGCAACCACTGGGCTATTCTATTTTGATTGTACATAAAACATACAATAATAAAAATAATATATAAAAACAAAGCGTTAGTGGGATTTTTGCGCGAAATTCAAACAGGCCAATGGAAGCTGGCCACGTCTGCGTCTTCTTCCCTGTACCGTGGCTAAAAATTGAAATACCTATACCTACGAACAAAGTCCGTTGCTACAGGTCTGTGTGTTTCCAAAATCCTCTACAAGTAATATAAACGACCACCAAGGCCATGGTTAGAACTGTCTCCTTCTTCTGAACACAGTGGTACCCAATACCAAGACCAATTGTCCCTGAAAATAAAAACCCTAAAAGAAACTCCAAAAACCTAAGAATGGTGATTCACGATTCAGTCCATATAAATGAAATTGAATAATGCCAAAAGTTTGCAAATGCTATGGTGATCAAGAATGTACCATTATTTTAGATTATGGATGCAAGAATAAGGTTATTCGAATTCAAGAAGATGGTGATACCGTTACAGACTTACATTGCATGGGAGGGCTTGAAAGCGCTTTGTTTCGATTGCTTTCGCTTGCAGAGACTCCCTGGAAGTGATTGGGATCGTCAAAGAGCCTTGAGACAGCCTCTAAAAGTGATTTCAAACTCACACTTTTCTTGGTATTTTTTAGATTTTGTTCTCTCTCTCTAACGCCTGTTTCCAACCTTCCTTTTGATCTGCCTCGCCTCCTTATGTATCAAACAATGTATTAGGGTTGATTATTGTGTCCAAATCCTTCTCCATCAATGATTTTGGATTTGATTTGATTTGCTTTTAAAAACTTTCTAAACATGGCTTATTTCCAATCTTTTTGTGCCCACAAGACTTTACACGAATTTGAATGCCTTGCTAGCTGTAATTAGAGCCTGAAACAATCACAAAATCCCTTGTTATCAATGTTTTGGATTTTTATTTAATTTAATTTGATTTAAATTGAATTAATTCAAATAAAAACCAAAATAAACAATAAAAATAAGATATGGACAATTGGAAAAGGCTAGAACACGTGGGCTATGTTGCCAACTCAAAACAAGTGAAAAAGATTGGGCCCATTTGGCAAAATTTGAAGTTTTAGGAATAGTTTACTTTTGGCAATTTTGCAAAAAGGGTCAACTTCACCAATGTATAACTTCCTCAATCTTGACTTTCTGGAGGTGTTCTTGGACTTTTTATAAATCTTGAGATGTTCTATAAGCAACCTTTTTGGTCTCATCTCATTTTGATATTCCATGCTCATGTATGAAGCTTTGACAAAAAAGGTGTTTTTGTTGACTTTTCAAAATGACCTATAATGTCCAAATTCATAACTTCTTGTGAGTGAATATTTTGAACTTGGGAGATGAAGATGGATTGTATGGAATTGCATCCTATTCAAAATGATATTTAGATGGGTCATTTCTCATAAAGTATGAGAAAGTTATGCTTGGTCAAAGTTGAGTTGACTTTTCCTACAAAACCCTAATTTAGCAACTTTTGAGTCTTGATGAATCATGAGCAATCCTTGATGAATCATGATCAACCCTTGATCAAATGATTAAATATACTTCAAAATGATGATGTTGAGCAAAAATCTTGAAGTTTGACTGTATGTAGGCCACAGTTGACTTTTGCCCTAGCACATTCGATTTTTGGACTTTTGAGCAATTGACTGAGCAAACTTTCTCTGCAAGGCTTGAAACTTGACATGGATGATTTTGAGAACATGTTAGGACATTGGTGAGCACTTGGGATCACTTGGACTCAGGTATCTTGATGCAACATGAAACCCTAGTTTGAAGTAGACTGCCTTAGGAGAGAGCTTGTCTGGCCAACCCTTAGACTACCTTGAGCCACTTGAGGATCTTTCTTGCAATGTTTTGAGAAATATGGGAGGGAAAATTTTGGGGTACAACAGCTGCCCATGTTCAATCTTCTTAAACATGAGGATGTATATTGGCTTTCATGCCTTTCGTAATCCGAAGGTGGAAGTTGATTGAACACTAGAGCGCCCAGAAATTTGCACTCGCATGAAATGGTAATTGTCTTGTGATGTCGAGAATGGGCTTACAGATGCCATTTGGAAATTGCCGAAGAGGGGATGGGCTTACAGATTCCATCTGAAGGAGTGACGATCGCATAAGAGATTCCTTAGCGAGAGCTTGTATACCTGTTGTTGTGGAAGATTCCGCTGGGGAAGTTTGATCTTTGTTGAGAGAAGTAGAAATTTAGGAACTATGGTTGTCCGTTATTCTGCTGGTGAGTCATCTCTGTTGATATTTAGGAACTTCGATCGTCCGTACTCAACGGAGGAATCATCTCTGCTGATATTTAGGAACTTCGATCGTCCGTACTCATTTGAGGAATCATCTCTGCTGATATTTAGGAACTTCGATCGTCCATACTCAACTGAGGAGTCATCTCTATTGATATTTAGGAACTTCGATCGTCCGTACTCAACTGAGGAGTCATCTATGCTGATAATTAGGAACTTCGATCGTCCGTACTCAACGGAGGAATCATCTCTGCTGATATTTAGGAACTTCGATCGTCCGTACTCAATGGAGGAATCATCTCTGCTGATATTTAGGAACTTCGATCGTCCGTACTCAACGGAGGAAAAAATCTCTGCTGAGATTTAGGAACTCGTCCGTAATTCAACTGAGGAAACATCTCTGTCAAGATTTAGGAACTCGTCCGTAATTCAACTGAGGAAACATCATCTGCTGAGATTTAGGAACTCGTCCGTAATTCAACTGAGGAAACATCTCTGCTGAGATTTAGAATCTCGTCCGTAATTCAACTGAGGAAACAACATCTGCTGAGATTTAGGAACTTCGATCGTCCGCAATTCAACTGAGGAAACATCTCTGTCAAGATTTAGGAACTTGTCCGTAATTCAACTAAGGAAACATCTCTGCTGAGATTTAGGAACTTGTCCGTAATTCAACTGAGGAAACATCTCTGCTGAGATTTAGGAACTTGTTTGTAATTCAAATAAGGAAACATATCTGCTGAGATTTAGGAACTTGTCTGTAATTCAACTGAGGGAACATCTCTGCTGAGATTTAGGAACTTGTCCGTAATTCAACTGAGGAAACATCTCTACTGAGATTTAGGAACCTGTCCGTAATTCAACTGAGGAAACATCTCTGCTGAGATTTAGGAACTTGTCCGTAATTCAAATGAGGAAACATATCTGCTGAGATTTAGGAACTTGTCCGTAATTCAATTGAGGTAAAAGCTTCATAGCTTGATTTTGTGAGAATTTGACTGTATCCTTCCTGAAAGGTAATGGTTAGTTGTATGTAATGCATGATATGTATCAAACGATGATGTTCTCAAAATAAATGAGATTGTGTCGTATGATGCGTATGCATGTCATGATGTATGGAAATGTAATGTTTTTTAGCTGGGGAAAATAAATCCCGAATAGCTGCTGGAGAAAAGAGTTGAATTCTTCGTTTCTGCTAGGGATAGCGAATGAAGATGATTATGAGAATAAACCTGCAGGAGAGGATAACTTCGCTGGGGAATAAACTGGTGAGGAGATTACTCTGTGGGGAAGAGATGCTCTGCTGAGGATTCCACTGATTAAATTCAATTGGGGATGAATTACTGTTGCTGGCGATACTGAATCCGATTGGGGATTAAGTTTCTGTTTGTGAAAGGAATGAACTCCACTGGGGATGATCTTTTAGTTGCGACTTCACTGGGGATAACCTTTTAGACTCTACTGGGGACAATTTTCCAGAGTCTACTGGGGATGATCCTCCAAACTCCATTGGGGAAGATTTTCCAGACTGCGCTGGGGATAATTGTCTAGTGCTGATGACAAATAAGTTCTGCTTGGGGAGAATGTTGCCAACTCATTCGCGGTTGCGAGCCTCAGCTGGGGAGAGTTAACATTATTGGTCTTTCTCTTACTCTGCAGAGAGTGAATGTACCTTAGTCATATTCTTCAGCTAAATCTATCTCTGTACCTGGTGGATAGAGCAATTGTAAAGCTTGGACAATTCTTATTTGCCCCTGTTCCTGATATTACGAGTAATCGTCTTTCGTTTCGCATGTAGATATTCATGAGCAGCAATTAATGTCAAATGCATATATCAAAAATGAACATTGGACGTTCTTGCAAAACAGAACAGAAAAAGGAAAAACAGTTTGAAATTTCTTTGAAAATGAATTGTATTGACTTTGAAGTTTGGCCTGTAAATAGGCGTTTTTGTACAAGAGGCTGACGTCCTAGTAAGAGAACGCCGCCGAACAATAGAACTTATATAGTTTGTGTAAAACTAAACAAAACAACTATGTGAACAATCCCAATTGGGTTCCAACTCTGCTATTTCCCTTATGTCCTAGGGCATCTCATCACCTTGCTACTTGGTTGAAGGTAGATCAGATTGATTAGTGCCTTCTGAGCTTGATAGTCGATGTCGAAGTCTGGTTGCAAGGTGATCCAATGAGACATAGTGTTACGCTTTGATCCCTAATTTTTGCCTGGACCGCCCTTTCGGGTTTTCAGTCCACCGGGATACCCTTTTTTGCCCAAGCCGCCTTTTCAGGTTTTCGACTTACCGGGTGTACAAATTTTTCATTTTCATCCCTTATTTTTGCCCGAACCCTTTTGGTTCGCCGGGAAGCCCTTATTTTTGCCTAGGCCGGTCGACCTAGCAGGTCTTTGATTATGCATAATATTTTTTCACTATGTCTGTATTGACGGGGTGAGGAAGGTCGTCACCATCCATGGTGGTTAGAATCATAGCTCCTCCTGAGAAAATGTTCTTAACCACAAACAACCCTTCGTAAGTAGGGGTCCATTTGCCCCTGGGATCACCTTGTGGCAGTATGATGCGCTTGATCACCAGATCCCCAACTTGATACTCTTGTCGTCTAACTTTCTTGTTAAATGCCTTGATCATCTGCTTTTGATACGTTTGACAATGACAAATAACAGTAAGTCTCTTTTCGTCGATTAAGTTCAGCTGATCAAGCCGGGTCTGGATCCAGTCATCTTTGCTTAAACCTGCATCCTTCATAATCCGAAGAGAGGGTATCTGAACTTCAACGGGCAATATGGCCTCCATACCATATACCAAGGAATAGGGGGTTGCCCCTGTTGACGTCCGCGCTGAGGTACGGTACCTATGAAGAGCAAATGGTAACATCTCGTGCCAGTCTTTGTATGTCACCGTCATCTTCTGCACAATCTTCTTAATGTTCTTATTATCCGCTTCAACAGCCCCATTCATCTTCGGCCGATAGGGAGAAGAGTTGTGATGCTTTATCTTGAACTGCTTGCAGAGCTCGGTGATTATCTTATTGTTGAGATTTGTACCATTATCCGTAATGATCCTCTCTGGTACACCGTATCGGCAGATCAGATTGTGCCGAATAAACTGTGCCACGACGTTCTTGGTTACAGTAGCAAAGGAAGCTGCTTCAACCCACTTTGTAAAGTAATCAATTTCTACCAGGATGAAATGATGCCCGTTGGACGCGGTAGGACTGATCTCGCCGATCATGTCGATGCCCCATATTGCAAAAGGCCAAGGTGCTGTCAAGACGTTCATAGGAAATGGAGGTATGTGCACTTTATCAGCATAGACATGGCACTTGTGACATGTCCGAGAATGTTGATAACAGTCGGCTTCCATTGTGGACCAATAATATCCTGCCCGTAGGATTTTCTTTGCCATGGTGTGTCCACTGGAATGAGTTCCGAAAGTACCTTCATGTAACTCCTCCATAATCCTTTCTGCCCCGTTCTTATCCACACATCGCAGTAAGGTCGAATCATGGTTACGCTTGTAAAGGATGTCATTACTGATGAAGAACTTCGCCGCGAACCTCCTCATAAATTTCTTATCATTAACAGATGCACCCTCGGGGTATTCTTGAGCCTCAAGATATCTTTTTACCTCGTGGAACCAGGGTTTGTCTACTACCTCTTCAGTCTCAATGTCACAGTAATGTGCGGGTTCGTCCAACATTTCAATGGTAATCCGAGGAGCCTCGCTGTCCCAATTGACTTTGAACATAGAAGACATTATAGCCAGCGCGTCCGCCAACTGATTCTCCTCTCTAGGGAAGTGTTCAAATGTTATCTCCTCGAAGTGGGGAAGCAACATTAACACATACTCTTTGTAAGGAATAAGATTTGGGTGTTTCATATCCCACTCGCCTTTGATCTGACTGATCACGAGAGCGGAATCTCCGAACACACTCAAGAACTTAATCCTTAGGTCAATAGCTGCTCGAAGACCCATGATGCACGCTTCATACTCCGCCATATTGTTGGTGCAGTTGAAACATAGTCGGGCGGTGAACGGAGTATGAGAGCCTTCAGGAGATATGATCATGGTGCCAATGCCATTTCCCAAAGCGTTCGAAGCTCCGTCAAAGTACATAGACCATCGGGATCCCTCCTCAGGTCCTTCATCTGGTCCAGGTTCTTCATAGTCGGTTACTATCATGATATTCTCATCCGGGAACTCGAAGTTCATAGACTGGTAATCATCCACTACCTGATGTGCCAAATGATCTGCCAACACACTTCCCTTGATTGCCTTTTGGGTCGTATAGTGGATGTCATACTCAGTCAAGATCATCTGCCATCTTGCTATTCTTCTGGACAATACAGGCATCTCGAAGATATACTTGATTGGATCCATCTTTGATATCAATAGAGTAGTGTGAGTCAGCATATACTGTCTCAGCCAGCGAGTAGCCCATGCCAAAGCACAAGAAGTTTTCTCAAGCAGTGAGTATCGGGTCTCACAGTAGGTAAACTTTTTGCTAAGGTAATAAATAGCATGCTCTTTTCGGCCAGACTCGTCATGCTGCCCCAACACGCACCCCATTGAGTTATCGAGTATTGTCAAGTATAAGATCAAAGGTCTCCCTTCAACTGGAGGCATCAGAATGGGTGGCTCTTGGAGATATTCCTTGATCCTTTCGAAAGCGGCCTGACATTCATCGTTCCATCTTACCACTTGATCTTTCTTCAGTAGCTTGAAGATTGGCTCACAAGTAGTAGTCAGGTGTGAGATGAATCGGGCAATGTAATTCAGACGTCCCAAAAAGCCTCTGACTTCTTTTTCTGTTCGTGGAGCTGGCATTTCCTGTATAGCCTTCACCTTTGCTGGATCCACTTGAATACCTTTATTGCTAACGATGAAACCCAGCAGCTTACCAGACCTCACTCCGAAGGGGCACTTGTTCGGGTTTAACCTCAGCTTGTACAACTTCAACCTGTCAAATAGCTTCTGAAGGTGGTCCAAATGTTCTTCTTCAGTCTGGGATCTTGCAATCATGTCGTCGACGTATACCTCAATCTCATGATGGATCATGTCATGCAACAAAGCGACCATGGCGCGCTGATACGTTGCCCCAACATTCTTCAATCCGAAAGGAATGACTTTGTAGCAAAAGGTACCCCACTGCGTGACAAAGGTTGTCTTCTCCATGTCTTC
This sequence comes from Vicia faba, assembly GCA_948472305.1. Lineage (NCBI taxonomy): Eukaryota > Viridiplantae > Streptophyta > Magnoliopsida > Fabales > Fabaceae > Vicia > Vicia faba. The sequence continues at coordinate 1,265,306,832 of OX451736.1, read as the reverse complement.
GGGAGCCATTTTAATCTGATTGTAACTGAAGAAACCATCCATAAAGGAGAAGACCTTTTGCTGTGAAGTGTTGTCAACCAGAACGTCGATATGAGGCAGAGGGAAATCATCTTTGGGGCTCGCCTTGTTCAGATCCCTATAGTCAACACACATTCGAACCTTACCATCCTTCTTCAGCACCAGAACCATGTTGGCCACCCACTATGGGTAAGAAGTAACTGCTAGAAAACCGACATCAAATTGTTTCATAACCTCAGCCTTGATTTTCTCAGACATCTCTGGGCGCATTCGGCGAACTTTCTGTTTCACTGGAGGACAGTCTTCCTTGGTGGGCAGGCGGTGAACCACAATATCGGTATCCAACCCAGGCATATCTTCATAAGACCAGGCAAAGATCTCAACATAGTCACACAGCATCTGTATCAACTGTTGTTTAACACTAGGCTCCAGATTTACACCGATCTTGACCTCTTTCTTGTCTACCTCTGTGCCCAGATTCACTGATTCCACTGGCTCTTCATGCGGCTGTATGGCCCTCTCTTCCTGAAGCAACAGTCTAGCAAGTTCCCCAAACACTTCACAATCATCCTCACCTTCGTCTTTGGCTTGGTTGATCAGACTTTCGAAGTCATAACTGGCAGTAGCAGAGTCGTTATCAGTGGGATCCAGAGTGGATGTAGACCTGTATATATGAGTGTGTGTAAAATAGCTGTTTTGCAAGATAGAAAAGGAAAACAAGGAGCGCAAAATTCGTAATGCAAGAAAACGTCCAATGCTTTTATTAATGATATATGGTAATGACACATATAAAGCCCTCACAAACAAAGCCACGGTGTCTCGGGCAAGGCACCAGGCCATAAAGTTTAAAATTGTCTGTTACAAAAACAAAAGTTTCATTACTTGGTAATAAAAGAAACGGGCATAGAATCCTTCGCCGTCCAATTGCTTAATCCACCGTCAGTAGTCGGGTAAATCCAGCTGTCAATATCAAACTCTTCATCATCATCTTCAATCGAATTCACTCTCGCGTTATGTTTGGGTATAGGTTCCGTTATGACATTAGGCTTTTCCGGTGATTCAAACTCAATCTCCTTAGCTTCAATCAGATCCTGTACCTTATTCTTCAAGACCCAGCAGTTATTCGTATCATGCCCCGGGCTATCGGAGTGAAAAGCACAACGGGCATTCAGATTGTACAACGGTGATGTAGTATTGGGATTCTTCGGGGCTTCCCCCAGAGTCACCAAGTTGGTCTTTAACAACTGCGGCAGAATTTGAGACAGGGTCATACTGAGCCGAGTAAATTGCCTCTGAGGCCTCTCTGCTCTTTGCTGGTTGTTGCGTTGTGGAGCAATAATTGGTCTTGATATAACCACCGCATTCACTGCTTGGCGGAATTCGGGTCGGCTTTGGCTCTTTGAGCTGTAAACTGCACTTGACTCCTTTTTGAAGGGCTTTTCTCGGTGCTTGACGAAGCAACTTTCTGTATCTTGCCAGTTTTGATACCGGCTTCGACTCTTTCCCCGGTCATAATCAGCTCAGTAAACTCGGACGATGAGCTACCAATCAAATGGTTGAAATACGGACCAGACAAGGTCCCCAGAAACATATCCACTAACTCCCTATCAGCCAGAGGGGGTTGTACTCTCCCAGCAAGGTCCCTCTGTTAAAACATAATTTTATTCTATAACCCTTAGTTAGAGTTTTGATGATAACAAATACAAGATTAAATGAATTATGAGATTTATATATGATATAGATGCTACCTAAAAATATGTTGTGTATTTATAGGAAACTCTGATGGAATCAGCATCAGAATATCAGCATCAGAAGATGTCAACCAGAAGATCAATACATATGCTATGCTGAAGTCTGATGAACAGAATCTGCGCTCAACATACTCTGACTCAGATTAAGATCTTAACTATGTCATCAACACTCAGAAGCACCAGAATAAGCCAAAGCCAAGAACGCTCAGATCTTCACTAAGCAGAACATTCTGAAGTGTTAACGTTACTGCATTCAAGGCAGATTAATTTCCAACGGCTTTATTCCAAGACAAAGATCTTCTCAAAATGGAAAGAACGTAATGAGCATTGAAATGGAATTATTGGCATCAACGTATCTTTTCCAAGAAGTATTTAAACAAATCAGTGAGAAAGGAATTGGCTAATGCTCTACAATACTCTACACGCCTAAAGCCAATCATCATCGTCCTTACTCATACAGTTTGCTAAAGCTCTCAAATTGATTACTCTATAGTTCTAGCATTCTAGTTTCACATAAGCTTAATTTGTGTATTATCACAGTTGTGATATATTGTTTTTGTAGAAAACATCAAACACACATAATTGTTCATTTATCTGTAAGAAAGAATTTCCTTGAGAAACCGGTCTGTGGTTTAGACTCAAGAAGGCTTTAGCAGTTATTAAAGCAGATTTGTATTCAGTTGAATATAGTGGATTAAGACCTCGTTGGAGAGAGGCGAAATCACCTTGACGGGTGGACTGGAGTAGTTTGAGATCAAACGAACCAGGATAAAAATAACGTGTTGTCTGCATTTGATTTCAAGTTTCAACAATTCAACCCCCCTTCTTGTGTTTTTCACTTCTTCAATTGGCATCAGAGCGCCTGGTTCTGAGTTCATAACACTTAACCGTGTTAGTACAAGATCCAGCGTTGAAAAACACTATGGCAGGAACACATCACAACAACAGCAATGACAATAACAAAGAAAGAGACAGATTCAGTGGCAAACCTCCAGTCTTTGATGGAGAGAACTTTGATTACTGGAAAGACAGAATTGAAAGCTTCTTTCTAGCCCATGATGCTGATCTGTGGGATATGGTGACAGATGGATACACGCACCCAATGAATGCAAGTGGTCAGAAGATTGACAGGAAAGCAATGTCTGACCAACAAAAGCGTGATTTCAAGAATCATCACAAGGCCAGAACTATTCTTCTCAGTGCTATCTCTTACTCTGAATATGAAAAAATATCAAACAGAGACACTGCTAAGAACATGTTTGATTCTCTCAAAATGACGCATGAAAGCAACCTTCAAGTGAAAAAAAAAAAGCTCTTGCGCTCATTCAGAAGTATGAGGCATTTAAGATGGAAGAAAGTGAATCTATTGAAACAATGTTCTCAAGATTTTAGATTCTGGTTGCTGGTCTTAAAGTTCTGGACAAAGGGTATTCTACTGCTGATCATGTCAAGAAGATCATCAAAAGCTTGCCAAAACAGTGGAGGCCAATGGTCACAGCGCTGAAGCTAGCTAAAGATCTCAATACAATCTCTCTGGAGGAACTTGTCAGCTCCCTCAGAAGTCACGAGATAGAGTTGGAAGCTGATGAACCTCAAAAGCAAGGTAAGCCTTTAGCTCTAAAATCTAACAGAAAATCTGACTCTAAGGTTTTGCAGGCTGTTGAAGAAACCTCTGATGGGTCCTCATCAGAAGAAGATGAATTGTCTCTCCTCTCCAGAAGGGTGAACCAACTGTGGAAGCAGAGGCAAAGAAAGTTCAGGAATCCCAGAAGATCTGAGAACTAGAACAAGCCCTCCTCCAGATACAGAAGGTCAAAATCCTCCTCTGGACACAGAAGATCTGAAGGTTCTTCAGGAAGCAAAAAGCCAAACAACAAGGACATCATCTTCTATGAATGCAATGAGCAAGGACACTACAAGAGTGACTGCCCAAAGCTTCAGAAGGAAAAGCCCAGAAGAAAGTTTGGCAAGGAAAAGAAGAAAAGTCTCATGGCCACATGGGATGACTCTGACACATCTGAAGCTGACTCAGAATCAGATGATGAGAGAGCAAACATAGCTCTCATGGCAAACATATCAGAAGACGGTGAAGCTTCTGAATCAGACTCTGAATCAAACACAGAAGAGGTATTTCCTGACTTTGCTATTAATTTTACTAAGGTTGAACTAGCAGAAAGCCTTAATGAGATTCTGGAACGATATCAGCAGATCAGAGTCAAATTCAGAAACCTGAAAAGGGATCTTGCTTCTGACTCTGATAAAACTGAGAGTCTCAAGTTGGAAAATTCGGAGTTGAAAAATAAAGTTTCAAAATTAGAAAATCTTTTACAAAACTCTCAGAAGGAAACAATTCTTGAAACTCCCAGTAGCGCTGATGAGATCATCAAGGAGTATGATCACAGCTTTCAGAAGTTTCTTGCTAAAAGCATAGATAGAAGCAAGATGGCTTCAATGATCTATGGAGTTAGCAGAAATGGCAGAAAGGGAATATGATACCAAGGTAAGGTACCTACACCAAAGAATGCCATGGATTTAGTTATTAAACGAACTCCTCTTAAGTCACACTTTGTATATGGGCACACACACGACATCAAATATACCAGTAGCAATTATTCTGTCAAACCAAAATTCAACCAGAGTTTTGGTAAAACTAACAAATCAGGACCCAAGAAAATATGGGTACCTAAGGATAAAATAATACATGTTGCAGATATCTTTAGCAGTAAAGCAGAAACACCAGTCATGCTACCTGGACTCTGGCTGCTCACGACACATGACGGGAAGAAGGCATATGTTCCAAAGCCTGGAACTTAAGCCTGGAGGCCATGTAGGCTTTGGAGGCAATCAGAGGGGAAAGATCATTGGCTCTAGAACAGTAGGTAATGGAAATCTTCCCTCTATCAGTAATGTCTTATTAGTAGATGGATTAATGTATAATCTGTTATCCATAAGTCAATTAAGTGATAACGGTTATGATATAATCTTTAATCAAAATTCATGTAAAGCTGTTAGTCAGAAAGATGGGACTATCCTGTTTAATGGAAAGAGGAGAAACAACATTTACAAAATCAAACTTTCTGAACTAAAAAGTCAGAATGTAAAGTGTCTTCTGTTTGTTAACAACGAGCAATGGATCTAGAACAGAAGATTGAGGCATGTTAGTATGAGAAGAATATCTCAGATTAACAAACTCAATCTGGTCAGAGGACTTCCTAACCTGAAGTTCAATTCAGATGCTCTGTGTGAAGCATGTCAGAAAGGCAAGTTTGCAAAACCTGCTTTTAAATCTAAAAACGTTGTTTCCACCTCTAAGCCATTAGAACTTCTGCACATTGACTTATTTGGACCAGTTAAAACTGCTTTAGTTAGTGGCAAGAAGTATGGGTTAGTAATCGTAGATGACTATAGCAGATGGACATGGGTAAAGTTCTTAAGACACAAGGACGAGTCACACTCTGTGTTTGTTACCTTCTGTAACCAAGTTCAGAATGAAAAGGATATTAGAATCGTCAAAGTCAGAAGTGATCATGGTGGAGAGTTTGAAAACAAAGATTTTGAATCATTTTTTAATGACAAAGGCATTCTGCATGATTTCTCTTGTCCTAGAACTCCCCAGCAAAATGGAGTTGTAGAACGAAAGAACAGAACATTGCAAGAAATGGCCAGAACCATGATCAATGAGACTAACGTTGCTAAGATCTTCTGGGCAGAGGCAATAAACACAGCGTGCTACATTCAGAATAGAATCTCCATAATACCTATTCTGAAAAAGACTCCATATGAATTGTGGAAGAACAGAAAGCCCAACATTTCATATTTTCATCCATTTGGATGTACTTGCTTTATTTTGAATACTAAAAATTATTTGAACAAGTTTGACTCTAAAGCACAAAAGTGTATTATGTTAGTGTGATCGGTGGGAATGAGAACTGACTATTTTTAAGCTGGTTCGCGAAATGAAGCGGTAAGCAAGAGTCGCCACCGTCTTTTATGTTCTCCAACATGGAAAGGACAAAAGCACAGCAAAATTCCTTCTTTGAGAATGTTTCTCGGTTCGGGAGGTAGATTTATAGAAAGGGAAGGTGTTAGCACCCTTTCTATCCGTGGTTATCCATGGGCTCTTAGGTACTTACTCTTATGTTTTCAAAAGATTGTTTGCTTTTCAAGTGTATGTGGGTTTTGAAAAAGTTTCGTTTGAAAAATTTCTAAGTAACTCTTGTATCTGTCCTCAAGAGTGTATGAAAAATTTGTTTGAAAACTTTTTGAAAGTGTCAGTGTGAAAAGTATTTTGTTTGTTTTTGAGAGAGAGAAAGTACCCATGAGAAATCTACCTACTCTAAGGAATTAGGTTGTGTAAGAGTCCTTTAGACAGTACTATCCCACTATTGAGAAGTAGGTAGCACCGTCGTTGGAGGTATTCGGGTCAATTCGATTATAGGGGAAATGTGTGGTCACCAAAGCAATAGTAGGACACCTTAGCGATAACCCTAATGTCCTAGATCCTTTTTATCCGAGGCAACCGTTTCGAGGCAACTGGATCTTTAGATAGGAGGGCGACCTCTAAAACACCCTATACTTGACGACCACGTTCGAGGCAACCAGTGAGGCGTACCCTAAGAGTGGCATGTGCATGTGTGTTGTTTTAGTTTATGTTTATCTTTGATCATGCATTTGTGAGCTACGGATTGGTTTTATTATTCATACAAGTCTTTCATGCATATTAACAGTTAAGAGTGCGGAAAATAAATTGCGGAAAGGTAAAGCTACGCTATTACAAGGCGCGGGTCTATACATCGCCAAAAACAAAACCCGTTTTGGAAAATAAATGCGGAAAGTAAAGAAAGCAATAAAAGCCTAATTAACTATTACATCCTCGGAAACAGATACATCAATATAATTAAAATAAATAATACTGCACAAAAGAAATTAAATCAGGACGTCTTTAGGGTTTTGACCCTTTTGAGAAAGCATGAGTTTCGGTCCTTTGCATTTAATTAAATATTAACCCTAAACTAATTTATTAATTAATTAAAAGAAAAATGTTTTTTTTTTATGTTTTAATGAAAATAAAAATAAAGAAATTAAAAGTGTCAAAAGAAAAACCCTAAGTCTAATCTATTTTTAAGTTATTGAGAAAAAATTAAAGTTGACTTAATTTTAAAAAGACTAAATTAATTAACCATATTTATTTACAAAAATAATGATTAATAATAATAAATAATAGTAATAAGTAAAATATTTACATTTTTTTAATAGGTCTGAATTTATTGTGAAAATAATAATTTATGAATAATTATAGTAATAGTTATAATAATTAAATAGCAATTAAAATATAAAAGAAAAAAAAGAATACTAGAACCAGGGGGGTATGCTGGCCCAGGTGGAGGTTTGTTTAGGAATTTTCTGGCCCATTAAGCTTCCAAGCCTGTTTGACCTTTGGAATTATCTGAGCGTTCATTGACTAGGTAGCATGGTGGTCAGCACCTCAGGGCCATTGGATTTGTGGCTGTGGACACATGGCACGTGGATTGCTTGAAGCACATGATGGGCATCACTTGAGAGCCTGCACATGATTAGATAAAGAAAAACAATATGGAAATTTTGGGGGACCTGGGAATCGAACCCAGGTCCCATTGATTGCCAGACACATCCTCTTCCACTAAGCCAAGCGCCTGCGTTTGATATAATAATAAGCAATGGAAATAATGTTAAAACAAACAACGCATATGCTGTAACCAATAAAGCGCGCCTTTCATTTGAATAAACCAATAGCCTGCTTCCACGTCTTGTCTTCTTCACCTGGCCTGTAAAAAAAAGATTGAATAGCGGGGGTTTTTAACCCCCACAACCTGTATCCCCAGAAAATAGCGATTAGGCATACGTTGTACATAAATTCATCGCGAGGGTCGTTCTAGATTCGTCTGGTTGCAATGAATCCAACCATATGCGTCTCAAGGCCCAATTTTTTCTATAGAGCAAACCCCCAAATTGGAAGCTTCGAAACCCTAAGTTTCATCAATGGTGGTTTACGTTTCAAGGCGTTTCAATGCAATTAATTTATGCCAGAAGATTCCTGTGGATGCAAGCAACTCAAAACACACAAAGAATCACATTAAAGATGCATGAATTATGAGTTTTGATTATGAGAAAGAAAGTTAAACCGTGTGACTGTTTGTGGAGATTTCTTGAGCTATGAAACTGGAAAATGATTGCAAATTGTTCAGGAAGCTCCCAGCAATGTCTTTGGATCCATAAAAGTCCTTAATTCGCCCTAGAACACTGAAAACAGTTTTGAGTTTTTTCCACTTTTTTCAAATTTGCATATGGCTTCTGCAACAGTTTTTCACGTTTTTAGGCTTCAGGGTTTGGTTATGCTCTTATAGTAGAATGGAATTAGGGTTCAATCTTGGCCAAGAATCCATTACATTCATGTTTCAATATTTGATTGGAAATCAAATAATTTTCAATCTTTTTGATTGATAAAACTTGCCAAACATGGAGATTTTTGTCTCTTTGATGGATGCACGAAATTGCCAGCTTGCCCTGAGCCTATTTGCTTCATAAAAAGATTTGAAAACACTATCTTTATATTTTCTACATTTTAAATCAATTAAATGAATTAATATTAATAAAAAATTCAATTAATTAATTAAAAATAAGAAAATAAATCAATTTGAGCTCAATGGGTCGTGCATAGGTCTTGGACAAAGTTTCAAGAAGGAATTTGAGGCCCATTAGCAAAAATGAGGTGTTTTGGGCAAAGTTGACTTTTGCAAATTCATGAAAATTTCCCAACTTCTCCAATGCATATCTTGCTCAATTTTGATCCTATGAACATGTTCTTGGACATTTTGGAAAGGTCTTGAAGTCCTCTAACCAATTCCTTTGGTCCCATGTCATTTAGATTTACCAATCTCAAGTTATGGTCTTTGACTTAAAATGCCTTTTTGTTGACTTTTGAAATTGACCTATAATGTAGAAATTGATAACTTTTTGTGAGAGCATTTCTTGGACTTGGAATGTGAAGATGAGTTGTAGGAAATGTCATCCCCTTCAAAATGAGCATTGGATGGGATTTTTCTGATGAACCATGAAAAAGTTATGCCCTGGTCAAGTTACAGTTGACTTTTCAGCTGTCCAAAAATAACAACTTTTGCATCTTTGATGATTTTTGAGCCATTCTTGTGGAATCATGATCAAGACTTGATCAAATGATGATTGTGAGCTCAAAATAAGATGTTGACCAAAAATTTTGACTTTTGACTGCCAAATGACCATTTTACCCCTACAGTTGATTGTAGAGCAAATAAGGCTTTTGATTGTGCAAACTGGCATTGTGAACCTTGAAACTTGACATGTAGATGCTTGACAATGTGTATAGGCCTATGGGACTTGATTGAGCCATTGAAAACCTCAAATTCCTTGCAATAGCCAAAACCCTAATTTTGACTGTGTTAGGAGGCAATTGGATTGTGCAACCTTTGAGGAATCTTGAAGAATATGGGAGGGCAAATTTTGGGGTACAACAGTTGCCCCTATTCAATATTCTTAGAACTGAGGATGTAGATTGGCTTGCGTGCCTTTCGTGATCCGAAGGTGGAAGATGATTGAACACTAGAGTGCCCAGAAATTTGCACTCGCATAGTAGAGTATCAGCAGTGTGATGGCGGGAATGGGCTTATAGATGCCATTTGGAAGTGTGATGGATAGTTGTGGAGATGGGATTATAGATGCCATATGAAGGTGTTGATCGCGTAAGAGATTCCTTAGCGAGAACTTGCGTACTTGAGAAAGAAAGATAATTTCCTGGCCTGTTACAGGTGTTGATCTTCAATCCCTTAATGCAGATATGCCCTGACTAGATACAGGTATCGAATCTACAATCGATCGCTCACAGATGTGCCCTGGCTAGATACAAGTATCGAATCTGGAATTGGTCGCCCATAGATATGCCCTGGCTAGATACAGGTATAGAATCTGGAACTTCAAAAGGTTGATGGGTTGTTTCTACTGACAGGTTATCTCAGAAAAATCTTTAGGAACCGATTTAACTGAACCAATTTTGTATTCTTTGACGAGTCGTCTCTTTTAACGGGTTGTCTTTATGGAAAGGTTGTCTTTATTGACAGGTTGTCTTTACTGACGGGTTGTCTTCACTGACGGATTGTCTTCAATGACGGATTGTCTTCAATAACATGTTGTCTTTAATGACAGGTTGTCTTCAATGACAAGTTGTCTATAATGACGGGTTGTCTATAACGACGGGTTGTCTTCAATAACAGGTTGTCTTTAACGACGGGTTGTCTTTAACGACGAGTTGTCTTCAATGACGGGTTGTCTTCAATGACGGGTTGTCTTTAATGACGAGTTGTCTTCAACGACGGGTTATCTTCAATGACGGATTGTCTTTAATGACGGGTTGTCTTCAATGACGGGTTGTCTTTAATGACGAATTGTATTCATTGATTGAATTTAGAGTTTAACTGCATCTTTCCTGAAAGGTAAAGGTCAGTCATATGCAATGCATGATATGGATCAAGCAATGATGTTCTCATCATAAATGAGATTGTATGACATGATTGCATATGTGCATGTATCATGATATATGACAATGTGATGTTTATGAATGTATCTTCGTCTGGGAAAATAAATCCTTGACGAATGCCGGGAAATTCGTTGAATCCTGGGCTGATGTTGAAGAGTAGAGTCCTTCGTTTCCGCTGGGGATGATGATTGCAAGAATAAACCGGTAGGAGAAGATGACTCCGTTGGGGAATAAACTTGTTGAAGAGATTACTCTACGAGGAATTACTCTGTGCGAAGAGATACTTCACTGAGATTTTGATGATAACTCCGCTGGGGATAGGAAGAACTTGGCCGAGGACGATCTTTCCGTGGTAATTAGCTGAGGATAACCCAGTTATACCCTGGTGGGGAATAACCTTTGAACATGGTCCGGGAGAGATGCATTCTGCAGGGGACAAGCTTCCAGAATCTACTGGGGATAAGCTTCCAGAATCTACTGGGGAGGATGATTCAACTCTCCTGGGGAGACTTTTGGACTGCACTGGGGAAATGGCTCTACTGGGGGTATCTGTGTTCCACCGGGGAACAATCTTATATTTCTGTCGAGGAATATTAAGACTGCCGGGGATGCTTGTTGAGGAATATCTGTATATCCTGCTAGGGAATATTAAGATCTTCTAGGGATACCCAACTTTTCCAGGACTGGTGGTAGGCCAACTCTGCTTGGGGGAGAGTATTGCTGACTTGCTGGGGATACTATGCCTTTTTAGAGCTGATGGGAGACCCACTCTGTTTGGGGAGAGTATTGCTGAATCTTGCCTTACTCTGCGGAGAGTGAAGGTATCTTGGTTACATTCTTCAGCCGAACCTACCTTGGTACCTTGTAAACAGGATAACTTGTACAGTTCAGACAATTCTTATTGCCCCAGTTTCTGTGGGAGAAGGTACCTATGAGGTGCTTGATGATTTCCGATTGACAAATCTTTCTTCTGGTAGGCAAGTGACGAGATGTCGGGGCATAGTTGTACGCCGTGATCCCTAACTTTTGCCTGGACCGCCCTTTCGGGTTTTCAGTCCACCGGGATACCCATTTTTGCCCAAGCCGCCTTTTCAGGTTTTCGACTTGCCGGGTGTACAGATTTTTCATTTCCATCCCCTATTTTTGCCCGAACCCTTTTGGTTCGCCGGGAAGCCCTTATTTTTGCCTAGGTGTGTCAACCTAGCGGGTCTTTGATTATGCGTAGTATTTTTTCGACTATGTCCACGCTCTCAGAATGTAGGGAGTTGTCACTGTCAGTAGTGTTGTGTTGCCATACTACCAGAAGATGCTTGATCATGCAAGATTTGTCGCTGGAATTCACGCCCAATGCCCCAGTTGATTCAGAAGGAGATCTGCCCCTGGCTATTTGGCATTTGAGAGATTCTCTGAATCTTGACTGGACTTCCCCAGATGATGGACCATGATCATGTCTGCCCCTTGATTGGAAGTATTTTTCCATTTGATGTGACCCTTGAGAATATTTTTGTTCACTAGATATTCGTCGTGCGAATTTCTCTGCTGTTGAACAAATAGTCATATGCAAACAATGTTATTTTAATAATGCAAAACTTATGTCTGTTTTGAAGTTTTTGAAAATGCAGTTTTCAATAAAACAAGTGATTTTTTTGTAAAATGTGATGTCAACTCAAGATTTTACAGCAAGCCCTACAGGAGTCAGGATACCTTTTGTAACAGTATGCTTTCGAACTAACCCATGCTTCAACTAGGACTTTTAAGGGTTATAACGTGGCCAGGTTCACGGTTTAAGAAACAAAGGATAAATGCTCAAAATTTATTTGTACCCAGCTGCTCTTCGTGATGTTCTTCAAACCTAAACTAAGCTAATCGTGCATTTGAGTCTTTGCTCTGACATACCAGTGATGGTTTGGGTACTGACAATTTATTTTGAACAGGCAGTCATTTCTTTTTTGTCGAGGGTTTGTTGGACCTCTTTATTTTTGATTTTATTATCCGTGTTTTTTGCCTGAACTGTTTCTTTTTATATTTACAGTCAGCGGGATGCCCCAGTTTTGTAAGTCTCCTTCATAGGTTTTGACTTAATGGGCTTTTGTTTTTGAAAGATAATGACTGCCTATCTTGACGATTATAGGGAACCATCACCATCTTTTGTTTTGGAAGGACTCCTTTGATGCCATTCATTGTGCACTTGGATCAACTGAGAGAACTACCCTGCCCCAGGTTATGATTAAGGGTTTTAATTATTTTTTTTGTAAAAAAAAAAACTCCTACTTCTTTGGCTCGAAGGGGTTGACGAGGGATTATCTTCCTTATAACTCCACTGTTTAGGATTTGAAACAATGCCTGTACCTCATCAGCGGGGTCTGTTCAAAAGCATATTGTAGATTGTGGTATCGTTTTTGTCATCCTCCCTCAAAAGGCTTAGAATTTTCTAATCGAGAGTTGAACATCAAAAATTGAAAGCAGTTTTAAGCATAGTGAACATAATTACTTTAAAACAGACACGTGTAATGCATTAATGAAATAACAACGTTTGACATGAATAAATGTTTGAATAATCAAAGAAAAATACAACTTGAACAAAAGTTTTTTCAATCCTAGCCATGTTTTGGCAAGGGAGCAGTGATCACATTGGGAGTCTCAGGCGCTTCGAACTCGACCTCCTTTGCATCGATTAGGTCTTGAACCTTGTTCCTCAAAGTCCAACAATCATCTGTAGCATGCCCCGGGCTGTCAGAATGATAAGCGCAGCGGGTGTTGGGGTTATACCTTGAAGGTGTCTTGTTGGGATTCTTAGGAGGATCCCTTAGAGTTACCAAATTGGTCTTCAGCAACTGGGGCAATATCTGGGACAAGGTCATGCTGAGGGGAGTGAATTGCCTTCTAGGTCTCTCTTCCCTTTGTTGGTTGCGATGTTGAGGAGCACTGGCCGATTTTGAAATAACTACCGCGTTGGCAGCTTGGCGGTGTTCGGTCCTCTTCTGCCCTCTTGAACCATAGACAGCACTGGATTCTTTCTTGAATGGTTTCTTCTCAGTGTTCGAGGAGTCACCCTTTTGTATCTTCCCAGACTTGATACCATCTTCGATCCTCTCACCAGTCAAGATCAGATCTGTAAACCCAGCAGAAGAATTACCAATCAGGTGATTGAAGAACGGACCAGACAGGGTCCCCAGGAACATATCAACGAGCTCACGGTCAGTTAGAGGTGGTTGCACCATTCCAGCAAGGTCTCTCCACTTTTGCGCGTATTCCTTGAATCCTTCACCCGTCCCTAGTGACATACCCTGGAGTTGGGTACGCGTAGGAGCGAGGTCGGAATTGTACTGATACTGCTTATAGAATGCGGTAGCCAAGTCCTCCCAGTTACGAATGCTGGCTCCATCAAGCTGATAGAACATTCGAGTTGAGTCCCTGAAAGGCTGTCCTGAAAGAAGTGAATCCACAAATTCTTGTCAATTGTGTAGGGCTGGATCTTCCTTACGTATGAACGGAGGTTTAGCTTAGGACAGGAAGCTCCGTCGTACTTTGCAAAGGAAGGTGCTTTGAATTTGTGAGGGATCACCACCCCAGAGGATAGACCTAGATCTTCGAAGTCCAGGCCAGGCACTTTCTGTATCTCCATAGCACTTAACCGGTCTTCGAGCTGTTTGTACTTGTCCTCAGCAGGAGGATACTGTTCGTCATTGTAATCTGTCTCGTTGTCGGAGACCACGGGACTAGGAACCCTTCTCTCTTGGGGACTGTCTTTGCCCACATATGAAGTAGTCAACTCAGCCTCATTCGGTAATCCATTCCCAGATCTGCATCTAGGGTTGAACAACACAGTCCTCTTCTTCTTCTTCTTCTTCTGAATCAGAGCCTTCAAGTCCTGTTGACCCTGGGCTAGGCTCATAACCAACTCCTGGAACTGGGCATTCTGGGCCTGGAGGGCCTGGATAGCTTGTTCAGTGGATGATGTGGGACTCATGCTGATTGCTGAAATAAACGGCGAAGAAGATAAGTGACCTGTAAAAAGTGGTACCTGTAAGGCAATGATATGTATGATATGCATGCAATGTTTTCAAGGATCTCGCGGGGTAAACAGAGAAATTTGTTAGAAGTTGAATACGGTAGCTTGATTGAAGGAACTTCATGTTGTTAAGATTCCTTCTTCAAGAGTCAAAGCTCACCATATCGAGTGGGTCATAGCCCCTGACTCAAGTTATCAACCTTGGCTAGAGGAAAATAAATCCCCTTTGCCCCTTGCTAGACATTTTGGTTCATCATGACCTGCATCACAGACCCTTGAGATCCTTGAAATGGGTTAGTCCTTATGCAGGATGCATGCAATGGTATGATGTTATGCTATGCATGGAATGATGTAAGTAGGCCCAGTAATGAGTCCCAATTAAGGACTGTAAACAAAACCTGCAAGGAACTCGTGTTGTTAGATAACAAGTATGTGCAAGTAATTCAAGTTTGAAGGCACACAACTCATACAGAGAGCCCTTAGAGTTTAGGCCAGCATGAGGTCTAGGTACTACCCTCTTTCAGTTTCGTTGGTTAAGACCTATCCTAGAAAATAGTAACCGGGTTCTAGAGGATCTCAATATCATCGACTACCCTCAATCGGTCATAACTCCAGCATCGCAATCTTTTCTTGCGGCCAGAACCATCGCGAGAGTTTAGCCTCAATGAGTGTAGCATACTGCTACTGTTCTATGGCCAAGTTGGGTCAATTTAGGGTTCTAAGGTCGGTTGGTGCTTAATGACTCCTCAGAAGACCCATATTCTCCTCGTTGCAACATAAGGGATATCGGTACAGACCAAGGTGCCACACCAACGTAGCCACTGCTTCACCCGTGTCGGTCTATGCCGGACAGGTCTCTCACAGCTTATGCTACCTAAAAGGGTATTCCCCAGATCCGGGTTAGGATCTATGAAACTCCGATGCAACCCACAAATATAAAAGCAATCAAGACAAGCAATTGAAAACATAAGAGTGGTCTAATCCTAAGGTACACCTCACTTATTAAGTATCCCCAGCAGAGTCGCCAGTTCTGTGATCGGTGGGAATGAGAACTGACTGTTTTTAAGCTGGTTCGCGAAATGTCGCGGTAAGCAAGAGTCGCCACCGTCTTTTATGTCTCCAACATGGAAAGGACAAAAGCACAGCAAAATTCCTTCTTTGAGAATGTTTCTCGGTTCGGGAGGTAGATTTATAGAAAGGGAAGGTGTTAGCACCCTTTCTATCCGTGGTTATCCACGGGCTCTTAGGTACTTGCTCTTATGTTTTCAAAATATTTTTTGCTTTTCAAGTGTATGTGGGTTTTGAAAAAGTTTCGTTTGAAAAATTTCTAAGTAACTTTTGTATCTGTCCTCAAGAGTGTATGAAAAATTTGTTTGAAAACTTTTTGAAAGTGTCAGTGTGAAAAGTGTTTTGTTTGTTTTTGAGAGAGAGCAAGTACCCGTGAGAAATCTACCTACTCTAAGGAATTAGGCTGTGTAAGAGTCCTTTAGACAGTACTATCCCACTATTGAGAAGTAGGTAGCACCGTCGTTGGAGGTATTCGGGTCAATTCGATTATAGGGGCAATGTGTGGTCACCAAAGCAATAGTAGGACACCTTAGCGATAACCCTAATGTCCTAGATCCTTTTTATCCGAGGCAACCGTTTCGAGGCAACTGGATCTTTAGACAGGAGGGCGACCTCTAAAACACCCTATACTTGACGACCACGTTCGAGGCAACCAGTGAGGCGTACTCTAAGAGTGGCATGTGCATGTGTGTTGTTTCAGTTTATGTTTATCTTTGATCATGCATTTGTGAGCTACGGATTGGTTTTATTATTCATACAAGTCTTTCATGCATATTAACAGTTAAGAGTGCGGAAAATAAATTGCGGAAAGGTAAAGCTACGCTATTACAAGGCGCGGGTCTATACATAGACAAAAACAAAACCCGTTTTGGAAAATAAATGCGGAAAGTAAAGAAAGAAATAAAAGCCTAATTAACTATTACATCCTCGGAAACAGATACATCAATATAATTAAAATAAATAATACTGCGCGAAAGAAATTAAATCAGGACGTCTTTAGGGTTTTGACCCTTTTGAGAAAGCATGAGTTTCGGTCCTTTGCATTTAATTAAATATTAACCCTAAACTAATTAATTAATTAAAAGAAAAATGTTTTTTTTATGTTTTAATGAAAATAAAAATAAAGAAATTAAAAGTTTCAAAAGAAAAACCCTAAGTCTAATATATTTTTAAGTTATTGAGAAAAAATTAAAGTTGACTTAATTTTAAAAAGACTAAATTAATTAACCATATTTATTTACAAAAATAATGATTAATAATAATAAATAATAGTTATAAGTAAAATATTTACATTTTTTAATAGGTCTGAATTTATTGTGAAAATAATAATTTATGAATAATTATAGTAATAGTTATAATAATTAAATAGCAATTAAAATATAAAAGAAAAAAAAGAATACTAGAACCAGGGGAGTATGCTGGCCCAGGTGGAGGTTTGTTTAGGAATTTTCTGGCCCATTAAGCTTCCAAGCCTGTTTGACCTTTGGAATTATCTGAGCGTTCATTGACTAGGTAGCATGGTGGTCAGCACCTTAGGGCCATTGGATTTGTGGTTGTGGACACATGGCACGTGGATTGCTTGAAGCGCATGATGGGCATCACTTGAGAGCCCGCACATGATTAGATAAAGAAAAACAATATGGAAATTTTGGGGGACCTGGGAATCGAACCCAGGTCCCATTGATTGCCAGACACGTCCTCTTCCACTAAGCCAAGCGCCTGCGTTTGATATAATAATAAGCAATGAAAATAATGTTAAAACAAACAACGCATATGCTGTAACCAATAAAGCGCGCCTTTCATTTGAATAAACCAATAGCCTGCTTCCACGTCTTGTCTTCTTCACCTGGCCTATAAAAAAAAGATTGAATAGCGGGGGTTTTTAACCCCCACAACCTGTATCCCCAGAAAATAGCGATTAGGCATACGTTGTACATAAATTCATCGCGAGGGTGGTTCTAGATTCGTCTGGTTGCAATGAATCCAACCATATGCGTCTCAAGGCCCAATTTTTTCTATAGAGCAAACCCCCAAATTGGAAGCTTCGAAACCCTAAGTTTCATCAATGGTGGTTTACGTTTCAAGGCGTTTCAATGCAATTAATTTATGCCAGAAGATTCCTGTGGATGCAAGCAACTCAAAACACACAAAGAATCACATTAAAGATGCATGAATTATGAGTTTTGATTATGAGAAAGAAAGTTAAACCGTGTGACTGTTTGTGGAGATTTCTTGAGCTATGAAACTGGAAAATGATTGCAAATCGTTCAGGAAGCTCCCAGCAATGTCTTTGGATCCACAAAAGTCCTTAATTCGCCCTAGAACACTGAAAACAGTTTTGAGTTTTTTCCACTTTTTTCAAATTTGCATATGGCTTCTGCAGCAGTTTTTCACGTTTTTAGGCTTCAGGGTTTGGTTATGCTCTTATAGTAGAATGGAATTAGGGTTCAATCTTGGCCAAGAATCCATTACATTCATGTTTCAATATTTGATTGGAAATCAAATAATTTTCAATCTTTTTGATTGATAAAACTTGCCAAACATGGAGATTTTTGTCTCTTTGATGGATGCACGAAATTTCCAGCTTGCCCTGAGCCTATTTGCTTCATAAAAAGATTTGAAAACCCTATCTTTATATTTTCTACATTTTAAATCAATTAAATGAATTAATATTAATAAAAACTTCAATTAATTAATTAAAAATAAGAAAATAAATCAATTTGAGCTCAATGGGTCGTGCATAGGCCTTGGACAAAGATTCAAGAAGGAATTTGAGGCCCATTAGTAAAAATGAGGTGTTTTGGGCAAAGTTGACTTTTGCAAATTCATGAAAATTTCCCAACTTCTCCAATGCATATCTTGCTCAATTTTGATCCTACGAACATGTTCTTGGACATTTTGGAAAGGTCTTGAAGTCCTCTAACCAATGCCTTTGGTCCCATGTAATTTGGATTTACCAATCTCAAGTTATGGTATTTGACTTAAAATGCCTTTTTGTTGACTTTTGAAATTGACCTATAATGTAGAAATTGATAACTTTTTGTGAGAGCATTTCTTGGACTTGGAATGTGAAGATGAGTTGTAGGAAATGTCATCCCCTTCAAAATGAGCATTGGATGGGATTTTTCTGATGAACCATGAAAAAGTTATGCCCTGGTAAAGTTACAGTTGACTTTTCAACTATCCAAAAATAGCAACTTTTGCATCTTTGATGATTTTTGAGCCATTCTTGTGGAATCATGATCAAGACTTGATCAAATGATGATTGTGAGCTCAAAATAAGATGTTGACCAAAATTTTTGACTTTTGACTGCCAAATGACCATTTTACCCCTACAGTTGATTGTAGAGCAAATAAGGCTTTTGACTGTGCAAACTGGCATTGTGAACCTTGAAACTTGACATGTAGATGCTTGACAATGTGTATAGGCCTATGCGACTTGATTGAGCCATTGAAAACCTCAAATTCCTTGCAAGAGCCAAAACCCTAATTTTGACTGTGTTAGGAGGCAATTGGACTGTGCAACCCTTGAGGAATCTTGAAGAATATGGGAGGGAAAATTTTGGGGTACAACAGTTAGGATACTCTGAACGCTCAAGAGGGTACAGAGTATACAATACAGAAACACATATTGTGGAAGAATCAATCAGTGTTCGTTTTGATGACAAGCTTGACTCTCAAAAGTCAAAGCAAAATGAATTACTTGCAGGTATGGAAGTTAAATTCACAGGTACTGAAGACAAGTCATCAGAAGCTCTTAACAGAGACACTCCCTCAACATCAGAAATAGGCACTGCAAGCAATCCAACATCTTCTGTTGATCAACCTCAGAAAAGACCATCCAGAATCAGCATGGATCATCCAGAAGAAACTATCTTAGGAAGAAAGGAAGATCCAATCAGAACAAGAGCCAGCTTCAGAAACTCTGAAGAATCCCTCATGGGACTTGTCTCTCTGATTGAACCTTCTTCAATTGATGAAGCACTTCTGGACAATGACTAGATTCTAGCAATGCAAGAGGAGCTGAATCAATTCACCAGGAATGACGTATGGGATCTGGTTCCTAAGCCAAAAGGATTCAACATCATTGGAACAAAATGGGTGTTCAGAAACAAGCTGAATGAGCAAGGTGAAGTCATCAGAAACAAGGCACGATTGGTAGCACAAGGTTATAGTCAGCAAGAGGGGATAGACTATACAGAAACCTTTGCTCCAGTCGCCAGGTTAGAATCTATCAGACTTTTAATTTCTTTTGCTGTTAATAAAGGCATCACTCTGTATCAGATGGATGTCAAGAGTGCATTCTTAAATGGCTATATAGAAGAAGAGGTATATGTGCACCAACCCCCTGGTTTTGAAAGTTCAAAACATCCAGAATATGTTTTCAAACTAAAGAAGTCACTGTATGGTCTGAAACAAGCTCCCAGAGCTTGGTATGAAAGACTAAGTAACTTCCTGTTAGAAAAGGAATTCACCAGAGGGAAGGTGGACACAACCTTATTCTGTAAGACAGTTAAGAATGACATCTTAGTCTGCCAGATTTAGGTTGATGATATAATATTTGGATCTACTAATCCTTCTCTGGGAAGAAAATTTGCTAAGTGTATGCAGGCAGAATTTGAGATGAGCCTGATGGGGGAACTGAAATTCTTTCTGGGAATTCAGATCAATCAAACCCCAGAAGGAACTTACATTCATCAGAGCAAATATGTCAGAGAACTTCTGAAGAAATTTGATCTCTCAAAATGTAAGCCATCAAAGATTCCAATGCATCCCACGTGCATTCTGGAAAGAGAAGAGGTAAGCAAAAAGGTAGAACAGAAGGTCTACAGAGGTATGATTGGTTCTCTTCTTTATCTGACAACCTCAAGGCCTGATATTTTATTCAGTATATGCATTTGTGCAAGATTCCAATCAGATCCTAGAGAATCTCACTTAACAGCTGTTAAGCAAATTTTCAAGTATCTGGAAAGTACTACTAATCTGGGTATGTTTTATAGAAAATCTGGTGATTACAGCTTAGTAGGTTACTGTGATGCTGACTTTGCTGGAGACAGAGTTGAACGTAAAAGCACTTCTGGAAGCTGCCAGTTTCTGGGAGAAAATTTGATCTCGTGGTCCAGCAAAAGACAATCCACCATTGCTCTATCAACAGCAGAAGCTGAATACATAGCAGCAGCTAGATGCAGCACACAAATGCTCTGGATGAAAAGTCAACTCGAGGACTTCCAGATTTATGAGAGTAACATTCCTATCCTCTGTGATAACACCTATGTTATTTGCTTAAGTAGAAATCCAATATTGCATTCTAGGGCTAAGCATATAAAAATAAAACATCATTTTATTAGGGACTATATTCAGAAAGCAATCTTAAACTTAAAATTTATTGATACAGACCATCAATGGGCTGATATCTTTACAAAACCACTTTCTGAAGATAGGTTCAACTTCATTCTGAATCATCTCAGCATGAAGTTCTATCCAGAATAAAACTGTTTTAATTTTATATATTAACCTTCAGAATTATGTTTATTACTCTTTGAACTTCTGATCAATCCTCCTTTCAGAATTTTTAGAAATGCTGATTGTATCAGATCTATCCATGAAGCTTCGAGCTCTTCAGTTCAAGGATAGAAGTGATGTTCACTCAAAGCAAACAAGTGTCATCCAGTCATCAGCTGTTTCCTGAGGCTGAACACGCGTTCACGCTTCTGAAAAGGCAAAGCGCTGATTGGTTGCATTGAGACACATGTCACTGGTAACCGTTTAAGTATCTTTCTTAAATCCCCTAAAATCAGCAGTCATTTAATACTATTAATCATGATTTATTTTCTCTCTCTTAACCGTTTATGTTTTCAAAAACTTTTTCAAAATCTATTTAAACACCATTAACACACATTCACAACTTTTACCCTTACTTTCGTTTTCAAGCAATATTTATGATTTCTGTGTTTGTGTTCTTCCTCTCAAGAAAACCCTTTCAAATTTTTCTCTCTCAAGAACTCGTGTGAACATGGCTTCTAGCAGCAATCTTTCATCAGGTTCCCAGAAAGATGCATCAGCTGAGCAATATGAGGTTCCTCTCAGAACTCTTCTCACTCCGGTCAAGAACCTTGAAGTTCTGTCAGAGATTATAGTGGATTTCAACAGTTTGAAGGAAAATGGTTTTGATTTATCAGAAGAGATTCAAGCTCAAGGATGGGAAAGGTATTTTGACAGGTTGGTGGGTCCAACTTTTCCCATTTTGGTTAAGGAATTCTGGATTCACGCCTCTTCCTCAAATCACCAAGTCACTTCTTACATAATGGGGAAGAAAATTATGATTACTGAAGACCTAATTGGAAAACTGATTGGATACAATGGTGGTGGTATTCGCTGTATATACATGATTGAAAGGTGCTCAGATGTTGTTGTTGTAGCAAGGGAAATTTTCACGCTGGGGCTTCCCTCCAGCAAGATAAGGGATTTGAGAGATAAGCACAGAATCTGGGCAAAGATTATTCTGGGTTGTTTCAATCACAAAAAGCCCACAAGCTCTCCTGATTACATAAATATAGATCAGCAATTTCTGATCTATTTTATTTCTCAGAGGGTAAAGATTAATCTAGCTCATCTTCTGTTCAACCATCTGAGAACAAGCATCAAGGAAACAAGAGAAGATGAACACACTAAAAGGGATTGGATACCCTTGGGAAGATTGATATCAGATATTATGACTGAGAATAGGCTGATTGAACACTTGACATAGGCACAAGAGATCAGCTCCCTGGAACCTTCAGTTGGCAAGCAGCTGAATGCCAAGAATCTAAAGAAGATGAAGCTGATAGAGAACATTAAGAAGGAGCCCGGTGTCACTCCTTTTGCTGACATCTCCAGCAGAAGAGTCCCTCTGGACGACTTCCCCATGTTCTTAGAGATTGACTCCAAGCCTCAGATCATTCTGAGATACTTGGACGCTTGTAAAGCTGATGGTACAACACCCAATCTCAACATCCAAGATATTCAGAAGAAGGCACTAGAGGTTGCTCTGAAGAAGACTAAGAAGAGAAAAGCTGCCCCAGAAGGATCATCACCACAGACTCCAGAGAAAAGAGGTAATCCTGTTTCTGTATCTGTTTTAAATTCAAGTGTTGTTTCCTCATCTATTCCTACTCCTATTCCAACACCAGCTGATATCCCAACACCACAAACCTTTGAAGATTTTGAAGACTTTGACCCTTCTGAGTCATTAACTCTCAGAAGATCCCGCTCCAAACCACAAAATCCAAACACCACAACCATTCCATAACCAGAACTTGCACAAGTTCTGTCTGATATAGACCAACATACTTCCGCTCCCCAAACAGATAATCCAAATCCACAACCAGAAATTCCCATTTCTCCACAACCTGACATTCCACTTTCACCAATACCAGAAACTCCCATACCAGAACCAGAAATTCCACAACCTCCCTCTCCTCAACCAGAAAGTAATCCACCATCTCCTCCACATGAACAATCACCACAACCTGAGACTCAAAACTCTGAGGCTCAAACCTCTGAGTCCCCTAAACCACAACCATTGGCCATTCAATTGCCTTGTGGTACAACTGTCAATATGGCTCAACTTCCCTCATCACCAGAAACAACTCCACCACATACTCCACATAGTCCAATCGTTATTTCTGACTCTCCCACTCCATCACCTAAGAAAAATACAGAAAACTACAGCAAGACAGTCATTGACTTAACAGTCCTTGAACGCCTTGCTGCAATAAACCAGAAAACTGCCATCCCTAAACCGAAACAACCAGATGTTGGTTCCAGCATTTTGAACTTTGAATCAGATATGCAGAAATGGATATCTTCTTTGAAACAAGCAAGTTTAGAAGTAGTTGATCCTGCTGTATCAGATCATCTCTGGACTCAATTCAGAAGATGGGTATGCGCTGAAACCTTCAAGCTGCAAGACCAGAGTTATGGACAAGCTCAACAGAACTTCAGCAAACTGCTGAAGGAAATGGAAGGTCCAGTTCTGAGTAAGGCGCTGAAGGAAGAAGTTCTCCATCTGGATAGTGAGCCTTGGTCTGAAAAGCTTCCAGCATCTACAGTTCAAGCTACAGAAGAACAGATTATTCAAGATGAAGACTTGGGTCAAGCAGAAGAAGCTACAGAAAGCTCTGAGAAGCAGCCTGTATCTGAAGATCCTCAAGCTTCCTCTCTTGACAGGCAAGCTCTGGAGGATTTGAAGAGATCAGACATGCTGATGAATGAACGGATGGACAAGCAGGATATCAAGATTGATTCTATAGCAAGCATGGTAGCCAAGCAGAACGAAACCAACGAACAAATCAAGAGCATGTTGGAAGTTCTGTTCACACAACTTACTCCTTCTTCTTAGATTTTTTCTTATGTTTTCCTTGTTTTCTTTACATGTTTGTCTGTAATATTTCTACTTATTCTAAACTATCATTGCTTCTGTTTTAATACAAACGTGTTTTTACTCTGATCTGTTTAACTCTGATTATATATGCTTTTTGATCGCTGACAAAAAGGGGGAGAAAGAATGATATTTTTCAATAACGGTTTACTGAGACATAAGTCTCAAACATTCTAACATCCTTATATATTTGCTGTTCTGAAAAGCTTACAGGTACAAGAATCTGAAGAACTCTGATGAAGCAAAATTTTGATGCTCAAAGAAAGGTTCAATAAAATTCTAAAGTTCTGATACTCAAGGTCTTAAGGAATCAAAGGGAAATAATCAACTCAGGGGGAGTTTCTCTCATCATTACTCTGATAATTTTTATGCCTTACCCTCTTAGATCTGATACTGTTAATCATTATCTGATCATCTCTGATATCGTTTCCTCTTTATCCTTAAACTCTGATACTTTCATCATTTTATTTCAATTGAAAAAATCTGGTTTTTGTCATCATCAAAAAGGGGGAGATTGTTAGAACATAGTTTGATTCTACAACCCTCAGTTAGATTTTTGATGATAACAAATACAAGATTAAATGAATTATGAGATTTATATATGACATAGATGCTACCTAAAAATATGTTATGTATTTACAGGAAACTCTGATGGAATCAGCATCAGAATATCAGCATCAGAAGATGTCAACCAGAAGATCAATACATATGCTACGCTGAAGTCTGATGAACAGAATCTGCGCTCAACATACTCTGACTCAGATTAAGATCTTAACTATGTCATCAGCATTCAGAAGCACCAGAATAAGCCAAAGCCAAGAACGCTCAGATCTTCACTAAGCAGAACATTCTGAAGTGTTAACGTTACTGCATTCAAGGCAGATTAATTTCCAACGGCTTTATTCCAAGACAAAGATCTTCTCAAAATGGAAAGAACGTAATGAGCATTGAAATGGAATTATTGGCATCAACGTATCTTTTCCAAGAAGTATTTAAAAAAATCAGTGAGAAAGGAATTGGCTAATGCTCTACAATACTCTACACGCCTAAAGCCAATCATCATCGTCCTCACTCATACAATTTGCTAAAGCTCTCAAATTGATTACTCTATAGTTCTAGCATTCTAGTTTCACATAAGCTTAATTTGTGTATTATCACAGTTGTGATATATTATTTTTGTAGAAAACATTAAACACACATAATTGTTCATTTATCTGTAAGAAAGAATTTCCTTGAGAAACCGGTCTGTGGTTTAGACTCAAGAAGGCTTTAGCACTTGTTAAAGCAAATTTGTATTCAGTTGAATATAGTGGATTAAGACCTCGTTGGAGAGAGGCGAAATCACCTTGACGAGTGGACTGGAGTAGTTTGAGATCAAACGAACCAGGATAAAAGTAACGTGTTATCTGCATTTGATTTCAAGTTTCAACAATTCAACCCCCCTTCTTGTGTTTTTCACTTCTTCACCCTCCATTTCTGAGCGTAGTCCTTAAAACCTTCGCTCGCACCCATAGACATACCCTGAAGTTGGGTACGCCTGGGAGCAAGGTCAGAATTGTACAGGTACTGCTTGTAAAAAGCAGCAGCAAGGTCCTCCCAGTTACGGATGTTAGCTCCTTCCAGTTGGTAAAACCATTCAAGTTGAGTCCCTGAAAGACTATCTTGAAAGAAATGAATCCAGAGATTCTTGTCAGCAGTGTATGGTTAAATCTTTCTAACATACGAGCAGAGATGTAGCTTTGGGCAGGAGACCCTGTCGTATTTAGCAAAGACGGGCGCTTTAAACTTATGGGGAATTACCACCCAGACGCCAAACCCAAATCTCCAAAGTCCATACCAGGGACTTTCTGGACCTCTATTGCGCTCAAACAGTATTCGATTTGCTTATACCTATCCTCATCCGGAGGATACTGGTCTTCATCAAAGTCAGTCTCATTGTTAGAAACCACAGGGCTAAGATCCCTCCTTTCTTCCTGATTCTCTCCCTCTCCAGATGAGTAAGATAAATCAACATCCTGTCTTAATCTGCTCCCGAACCTGTGACCCATATTCAGAAGGACCGTCTTCTTCTTCTTCTTCTTCTTCTTCTTCTTATCCTTCAAGATATGAGTCTTCAGATCTTGCTGACCCTTGGCCAAGTTCATGAACATTTCCTAGAACTGAGAGTTTTAAGCTTGTAGGGCCTTGATGGCTTGATCAGTTGATGTTTCAGAAGACATGATGTGCTGAAATAAACAGCAAAGAAGATGAGAAACCTGTAAGGGGTACCTGTAACGAGGTGCATGGGAATGGAATGCGTATGATATGATTTCAAAGACTTTGGAGATTCAAATTCGTAAACCAAAATGAAACACACTTTATTAGATAAAAACTTGAAATCAATGTTTAACAAATGCCTTTAAGGCGTTACAAAAAGAAATACTGAAAGCAAATCTACGTTAGAAACAATAAAAGACAATCAGCGCTCCCACAGTCGTTTTCCTTTGGTGCTGACATAGTTGTTGAGGACCCTCTCATTCTCCAGCTGCCTTGTAAGCTTCAGGATCTTTCTCTCCTGCTCATGATACTTTTCTCTGTAAGTATCTCGTTCTTCCCTTAGCTGGATCCAAGACCTCTTAAATGCCCCAATGTCAGTAGGCATGTATGGATGGAGGATGGTAGGAGGAACCCCTTCTTCATCAATACTCTCAACAATTACCGGCAAGACAGCTTCGTACGGCATCCCCGGCTTTTGAGCGCGGGCTCAAACCCGCCAGAGATACTGTGGCATTGGGAGAGAAGTCTTCATGCCTAGATCATGCGGATCAGACCTGTTGACCATATCCCATGCTCGTATGAATCTGCGGCGATGTCCCTCAACATCTCCCTGGAAGTCAAAGACAATGCTTGGAAGTAGCAACTCATGAGGTCCGTCCCTCCTAGCTCGCCCAAATTGTCGTAAGGCCAACCAAGGATTATAGGTGATCCCTCCTCTGATTCCCAACAATGGAACATTGGGGTATTCCCCACATCGATCAATAATAACTACCTCTTCCATGTCTTTAGTACTCCAGATGATGTCCGTGTGAGCAAGAGACATAATCCTGTAGGCCCAACCCATGCCTTCCTCGTTCTTCAAAACAGATTTGGAGAGGTGAGAAATAAACCACCTCGCCAGCAATGGTGCACAACACATAAGGGTTCCCCATTTCTGAGCAGTACGGGCATAGAGAGTATGCAAAATATCACCCAAGAGAGTGGGCACTGGATTACGGGACATGAAAATCTTCACTGCGTTCACGTCAACAAAGGAATCTGAATTTAGGAACAAAAGCAATCCATAAATGAGAAGAGCCAGGATGTCCTCAAACGCTTGAAAGTCTAAACTGTCCAAGAACTGATTAGCCTGATCAACCAAGAACTTAGCCAAGAAGCCTTTTATCCCGCTCCGAGTTTCCCAATTAGACACCACATCAACCCTTATAAGATGGAGGGATGAAGCAATATCTTCCAGCCTAGGAGCTGTTTCCAAACCTGTAAACGGGGTCTGCTCTAGAATAGAGATGCCGAGTAGATCCAAGAACTCTTCCAAAGTAGGGACCAACTGGTAGTTCGGAAAGGTGAAGCAGTGGTACAATGGATCAAAGAACTGGAATAAGACGCTCATCATCTGTTCATCCAGCTTGGAAGTGACTAGACTGAGGAGGTGACCATGTCTTCTGTCAAAAGAGGATGTATCAGGAACCTTGGAAACCAAATCTTTAAGCTGAGTAGGAATCTGTACAAAGCTGATCCAAATAGTGTTTCTACGCATAGATGCCATGATCTGTAAAACAGAACAAAGATGAATCCCATTGGTCTTTGAAATGGTTAGTCCAATGAAATATGCATGCAATGTCATGATGCATGATGTCATGATAGAAACACACCATAGGTATTCACAGATAACAAACATGGTAAGGGCAAACAAGTCACGCAATAGCCCTTAAATTTCCGGCTGGCATGGAGTTTAGGTACTACCCTCTTTCAGTTTAGTTGGTTCAACCTGTCCTAGTAATAGTAACCGGGTTCTAGAGGATCTCAATATCACTAACCACCCTCGTTCGGTCATAATTCCAGTTTAGCAACCTTTTCTTGCGGCCGGAATCATTGCAAGAGTTTGGTCTCAATGAGTGTAGCATACTGCTACTTTTCTATGGCCAAGTTGGTCAATTATAGGTTCTAAGGTCAGTTGGTGCTTAATGACCCCTTAGTAGCCCCATATTCTCCTTGTTCCGCCACAAGGGATATCGGTACAAACTAAAGTATCACACCAACGTAACTACTACTTCAACCGTATCGGTCTACGCTGTACATTTCCCTCACAGTCTATTGCTACTTACCTAAAAGGTATCCCCAGATCCGGGTTAGGATCTATAGTAACTCCAATTAAAACCCACAAAAATAAAGCAAACAGATCAAACAATTGAAAACAATATGAATTATTCCTAAGGTACACCCCACTTATTAAGCGTCCCCAACAGAGTCGCCAGTTTTGTGATACGGTGGCCAGAACCGGACTGTTTTGAAATGCTGGTTTGCGTTTTGCGTTTGTTTTTGCAAAATGGCGCGGTAAGCAAGAGTCTCCACCGTCTTTTATTTTATCCAACAAGGAAAGGAAAAAAGCACAGAAAAATTCCTTTTTCGAGATTTTCTGAGTACGAGGGGTAGATTATAGAAAGGGAAGGTATTAGCACCCTTTCTATCCGTAGTTATCTACGGGCTCTTAGGTACTTGCTCATTGTTTTCAAAATTGTTTTCTCTGTGTTTGTGGGTTTGAAAAAAAGTTTTTGTTTTTAACTTCGATTTAACTCTTGCTTCTGTCCTCAAGAGTGTAATGAAGTGTTTTTGAAAACTTGTTCGTAAAAGTGTAAGTGTGAAAAATTTGTTTGGAATGAGCAAGTACTTAAGAACTAATCTACCTACTCGAAAAAGGAATCGTTCAATGTTTGTTTCCTTTAGACAATGCTATCCCACTATTAATGAGTAGGTAGCACCGTCGTTGGAGTTTGAGGGTCAATTCGAAAGAGGGACATACGGTCACTAAAGCAACGTTAGGACGCCTTAGCGGTAACCCTAATGTCTTAGATCATTTATCCGAGGCAACAATATCCGAGGCAACTATGATCTTTTAGACAAGAGGGCGACCTCTAAAACTACCTATACTCAATGACCGTTTACGAAGGCAACCAAGTGGGGTGTACCCTAGGGGTGCACATATGCGAATGTGTTGATTTCAGTTATTTTTATCTTTGCACAATATAGGGTGATCTAACTGTTTTAAATTTAGTCATTTATTCTTGTCATGCAAACCCTATTATCAAACATCTAACAGTTGGATATTTGCAGAAATTAAAGGTGCGGAATTTAAACTAAACTATTACAAGGCTTCGGGTATTTACATAGCCAAAAACAAACCTTTTGAAATTTAAAAGTGGTAAAAATAAATAAACGTCCTAATTTAATTATTACAAACCGGGAACAGATACAATAATTGGATAAAAATAAAGCGCGCGAGAAAATTAGAACGAATGCGAAACTAGGGTTTTGACCCTCTTAATTAAAAGAAAATGTTTTTGTTGTTTTTAATATTTTTTAAGAAAAGAAATTAAGTCCTAAAATTAAATACTAACCTAATTGGTTAATTAAATTAACAAATGAAAAATAATTAAATGACATCTTTTGGATTTTTATTATTTTAGGAAAGAAATAAAATAGTTAAGTTAGTAATAAAAACCTATTTATTCTAATTATTTTTAATTATTTGCAAAAAGATAAATTAAAGTTGTCTAAGATAATAAACCTAATTAAATTAATTGATTTATTGATGAAAAATAAAATACTAATTTTAATTTGGACATAAAAATATTTTTGGTGATTTTTTGATAAAAAAGAAAATTAATTTGATGATTAGTAAAAATAAATAGACAATTTAAATAAAATAAAATAAAAGATATGAAGAGAGAAATGGGCCTGAGTGTAGCATTTTGGAGGGTGCAAATAGCTGAAATTTAGGCCCAAAAGTGATGATCCGTTTTGACTTTTACAATCCAGTGCATATGCATTGACTTGGTCTATGGTGTGCCTTCAATGGTGGCCACCAGATCTGGCCATCCGACCATCTGGCACTTTGATGAGGAAGGAATATGGTGGATCTCTTGACTGCACATACATTGGATCACCTGAAAACAAATGGGAAAATAGCAAATGCTGGAGGCAGGGATCGAACCCCTGACCTCCAGCCTCCAACGCCTTGAAAACCTGCGTGGCAACCACTGGGCTATTCTGTTTTGATTGTACATAAAACATACAATAATAATAATATATAAAAACAAAGCGTTAGTGGGATTTTTGCGCGAAATTCAAACAAGCCAATGAAAGCTGGCCACATCTGCGTCTTCTTCCCTGTACCGTGGCTAAAAATTGAAATACCTATACCTACGGACAAAGCTCGTTGCTACAGGTCTGTGTGTTTCCAAAATCCTCTACAAGTAATATAAACGACCACCAAGGCCATGGTTAGAACCGTCTCCTTCTTCTGAACACAGTGGTACCCATTACCAAGACTATTTGTCCCTGAAAATAAAAACCCTAAAAGAAACTCCGAAAACCTAACAATGGTGATTGACGATTCAGTCCATATAAATGAAATTGAGTAATGCCACAAGTTTGCAAATGCTATAGTGATCAAGAATGTACCATTATTTTACACTATGAATGCAAGAATAAGGTTATTCGAATTCAAGAAGATGGTGATACCGTTACGGACTTACAGTGCGTGGGAGGGATTGAAAACGCTTTGTTTTGATTGCTTTCGCTTGCAGAGACTCCCTGGAAGTGATTGGGATCGTCAAAGAGCCTTGAGACTGCCTCTAAAAGTGATTTCGAACTCACACTTTTCTTGGTATTTTTCAGATTTTGTTCTCTCTGTAACGCCTGTTTCCAACCTTCCTTTTGATCTGTCTCGCCTCCTTATGTATCAAACAATGCGTTAGGGTTGATTATTGTGTCCAAATCCTTCTCCATCAATTATTTTGGATTTGATTTGATTTACTTTTAACAACTTTACAAACATGGCTTATTTCCAATCTTTTTGTGCCCACAAGACTTTACACGAATTTCAATGCCTTGCTAGCTGTAATTAGAGCCTGAAACAATCACAAAATCCCTTGTTATCAATGCTTTGGATTTTTATTTGATTTAAATTGAATTAATTCAAATAAAAACCAAAATAAATAATAAAAATAATATATGGACAAGTGGAAAAGGCTAGAACACGTGGGATTTATTTCCAACTCAAAACAAGTGAAAAAGATTGGGCCCATTTGGCAAAATTTGGAGTTTTATGGATAGTTGAATTTTGGTAATTTTGCAAAAAGGGTCAACTTCACCAATGCATAACTTCCTAAATCTTGACTCTTTGGAGGTGTTCTTGGACTTTTTAGAAAGCTTGAGATGTTCTCTAAGCAAAATGTTTGGTATCATATCATTTTGATATTCCATACTCATGTATAAAGCTTTGACAAAATAGGTGTTTTTGTTGACTTTTCAAAATGACCTATAATGTCCAAATTCATAACTTCTTGTGAGTGCATATTTTGAACGTGGGAGATGAAGATGGATTGTAGGGAATTGAATCCTATTCAAAAATAGCTTTGGATGGGTCATTTATCATAAAGTATGAGAAAGTTATGCTTGGTCAAAGTTGAGTTGACTTTTCCTACAAAACCCTAATTTAGCAACTTTTGAGTCTTGATGAATTATGAGCAATCCTTGATGAATCATGATCAACCCTTGATCAAATGATGAAATATACTTCAAAATGAGGATGTTGACCAAAAATCTTGAAGTTTGAATGTATGTAGGCCACAGTTGACTTTTGCCCTAGCACAGTCGATTTTTGGACATTTGAGCAATTGATTGAGCAAACTTTCTCTGCAAGGCTTGAAACTTGACATGGATGATATTGAGAACATGTTAGTACATTGGTGAGCACTTGGGATCACTTGTACTCAAGTATCTTGATGCAACATGAAACCCTAGTTTGAAGTAGACTGCCTTAGGAGAGAGCTTGTCTGGCCAACCCTTGGACTACCTTGAGGCACTTGAGGATCTTTCTTGCAATGTTTTGAGAAATATGGGAGGGAAAATTTTGGGGTACAACAGTGAGCAAGCAACTAGGAATAATCTACCTACTCAAAAGTCTTTGTTCATTTCTTCCTTCTTTTGATATTGCTATCTTACCATTGGTTTGGTAAGAAGCCTTATCTTTGAATGTAAAGGAACAAGCGTGGGTCATCGTATAGTCATGATAGCAATGTTGTAAGATATATTAGTATTTCTCTTTGAGGGACTAAAATTATTTGAAAGGCAACATTTGTAGCGTCATCGAGGGACTATGATCTTGTATTTTTTATTGTTTTTGCTAAGACATCCCACATGCATAACATGACCATTTTTATAAGACAACAAGTGGAATTACCCTAAGAGTGCATGTGTGAGTAGTGTGTTTGATTTGCGTGCATTTAATTTTGATTAGGGTTATCTACTTGTTGATTTTATCTTTTCATACAAACCCTAATTACTAGCATTTATATGAAAGCGATAAATTGCGAAAAGTAAAATTACTACGCTATTACATCATTAGGGGGATGGGGTATACAAATTTATAAATGGGGATTGCAAGAAATTAAACCTAATTATCTATTACAACCATATTGAATAATGTAAAAGAATTGAAAAGAATATAATGTGCAAGGATATAAATAGAAAAGAAATGGATTTTTTTGGTTTGGTTTTTGAGGAAAAGGTTTGGTTTTAACCTAATTATCTAAAAGAAAATTATTAATTAAAATAAATAAAATTAAACCTAAACTAATTAAGAAAAGAAAACAAGTTAGAAGGCATTTTTAGGGTTTTTTAGAAAAGGTTTTTTAAGTTTAATAAAAATAGTAGGAAAATTAATTAATTAAAAAACCTAAATTCTAAGTTAATTTTAAATGAAAAAATAAAATAACTAAACCTAAATCTAATTATTAATTTATTAAGAAAAAGAATTAAATTTGTTTAAGAAAAATATTTTTGATATTTTGTTTTATAAAGAAAATAAAAATATAAGTATGTAAATAATAAATAAATTTTTTTTTTTGGATTTTTAATTTAATAAATAATAATAATAATAATAATAATAATAATAATAATAATAATAATAATAATAATAAAAATTTAAGGAAAATAAAAAAATATGAAAATAAAGTCATGAGGTGAAAAAGGAGTTTAGGGTGTATGTTAGAAAAAAACAGTTTTGTTGAAACCTGGCCCAATGGTATTTTTAATAATCAGAAAAATAAACAAAAATAAAAAAACTTGGGCCTGTGTTGTACAGTGAAGTGGGGGTGTCGAGAAGCAAAATGGTAAGGGCCCAGTATACTAAGCCCAGGCGCTGGTTGTTTGTAACAAAAAAGAAAGAAAAGGTTGGAAAATATAGCAAAAGGCAACGTAGGGACTTGAACCCATGACCTTGACCATAAACGCGTGCTGCCTTTACCACTGGGATGAATGTATATCCGTTAATATAACTGAAACAATAGATACATAATACAAAATAAGTTCCAGAAATAAACTTTATCTTCAACCTCCAGCCATGGTTCCTATAACGCACTCATTTCTCATCCATTCACAAAACTTCCAACATCAAACTTGTTAGAAATTTTACCACGATTCTGAATATGTAAATAACTTAAGCTAATTCTCAAAGATGAGCATGGATTTCTAAAAGTACCAAATTTTGACCTAACTTTTTTCAGAGATTCAAACCTCAAATTCTCTAAGCTCAATCAATATAAATGAAAACTATGAACATGTACAACTTCAGGGCAATGATATCTACATTTTATCATCACAAATCAGGATCAAATGATGCTTGTATGAAGAGATAGAAGTTCATAAAAAATACCTCAAAATTGGAAATCGTGAAATGAGTTTGAGTTGCTTTCAAGGAGATGCGATGATCAGGTTAGCTTCCTCAAGTTCCCAGGAAGCTAATGCAATGCTTAGCTTGAGCTATGGATGGCTGGAATCGTCTGGAGAAGTCAACTTGCAGACTCTGTTTTTTGGTTATGGAGGAAGGTGAAGATGATGTTATAGTTCCAAAGCAATAACATGGATGGACTATATTTGAGGTATAGAAGCTTTGCAAATGAATTTGAGGGAAAACGCACCAGGGAAATGAGAGATACAAGTTCAAGGCCAGAACTTGTGTATCAATGGTGTTTTTGAGCAATTTATGGTTTGTGAGTGTTTGGGAGAGTTTCAGGGTGCTTGAGCTCGTGTCTTAGCTTACAAATAGTGTCTCTATTTATAAGCAAAAGGTTTTGTATGCTACAACAAGTCAGAATTTGAATTCACATGTTTAAGCTAAACATGTGATTTTCTTGACAAAACAAGTTTCCATGCCTTTGTACTTGCTATTGTAGAGTGGTTACACTTTAAACAAGCTTGATTATGACTTTGTGGATGGAGTGTGCTTAAAGAGAACAAGTTAGGAGCTCAAGAAGCTGACTTTGTGCATAAAGCTTGCTTTACAAGAATGGAAATGGTGACTTTCTCCCTAAAATGCAAAATGCTTTGGACAATGCTTGAATCAATTGGACAATTGATCAATCAGTTGTGTAAACATTAAATTAATGAGTGACAAACAAGTTTGAGGCCTGTAAAGAGAGGATTATGCAGCATGGCTATGGATTGGATCAATTGTTCATCATGAAAATGACTTGAAAAACAAGTTTGAAACCCTAACTTATTACCTTCGATTCTCTAAGCTCAAGTATGATCTCAATGAGTTCTTTGACATTTCGGAAAGCTTGTAACATCCTTTACAAACTTCATGTTGGACATTTTTGAAAATTCAATTTGGAACTAAATGAAAAGTTGCCATCAAGTTAGGTCAAAATCCTGCCTAACTAGGGCAAAATTTCACTAAGTCTTTTTAGTTTCATGGTCATGTCTTCACAAATTCATAACTTGAAATCTAAGCATTTCTAGAAAAAGTTCTACCCTACAATTTTTAGATCTCATTGAGATCTACAACTTTGATGTTGGAAGTTTCCCTTGAATCATCTTGCATCATGGTGGAAATTTGGCACAAAGTTATGAAAAAATGTGAACTTTCCAACACTTAGAAAAAATTCTAAGTCTTGGAATTTTGACTTTTCAAAGATGAATTTTGACTTTTCAATTTATTTATGAACAAGTTTCATATTTTGACATGTCTTTATGAATTGTAATCTTTGAAACTTGATTTTGATCAAAAAGTCAAAGTTTGACTTTTCAGTATACATTTGACTTTTCATCAGTTGACTGAAATTCAATTATCAATCAATTGATCTTGAGAAATGTTTTGAGCCATGCCATTAGGTCAAAATGATGCATTTGAATCCTTGATACCATGTCTCAAACCAATAAGTCATTTGTTAGGTCAAAAGTCAAAATTGCACCTTCTCAGTCAAAATACTAATTTTCACCATTTTGCCCTTTTGATGATTTGATCAAGTTTCTTGAGGAATTATGATCCAAACTTGATCAATTGCCATATATGAGTTCATGATGTATATATGGATAAATAATTATGAAGTTTGACTGTAAATTGACCACAGTTGACTTTTCCCCCAATACAACTGATTTTAGGTTATCTAATCAATTGTCTGAGAAAAAATGTGATCCAAGACTTGAAACTTGACATGAGAAATCTTGAGGGTTCCTGATGATCCATGAAAGTCATATGGGGCATTAAAAGTTCAAATGTCCTTGTGAAAACTCAAATCCTAATTTTCAGTTGTCAGTGTTGAGGAGGTGTCTTGAGTTGATCAGACCATGTGTAGTCTTGAATCAAAGGAGATCCTATGAGAGATTTCTTGAGAAATGAGAGGGAAAATTTTGTGGTGCAACTGCTGCCCCTGTTTAATCTTCTTAAACCTGAAGAGTTATATTGGCGGATCCGTCATTCGTGACTTGAAGGTGGAAGATAATTGAACATTAAAGTGCCCATAAATTTGCACTCAAAGATCAATTAGGAATGGGATTATATATTCTATTTGGAGGAATGATGGTAAATACTGGAAGAAGTATCAACACAAATCTTTGGTCCATTTATACTAAAACTTGATGTTTTACCTGTGGGAAAAAGGGTTAGTCAAATACAGATGTATGCATGTCGTTCTCAAGATGAATGAGATTGTGCTAAATGCATTTTGTATGTATATGCTATGATGTATGAATGTGGGATGCATATTTGTCCGGGAAAATAAATCCCTGACTACTACTGAGGAGTTCTAGGAAACTGAATCCCGGATGGCTGTTGGGGATGAAGGATATACATATCTTAAAGTTTGAAAGGATGCTTCCGCCGGGGAATATCTCTTGAATGTTAGTTGTTATCTGGTTGAATATAGTCTTCACAACAACTTGCTGAGGATGAGTAAGTCAAGTGCTATCTGGTCGGGTTCTAGGTTTCACAGTAACTTACTGGGGAAGAATAAATCAACTGTTATTTGGTCAGATTCAAGGCTTCGCAGAAAATTTCTTAAAATTGAACTATTATCTGGTCGGACCCAGGCTTCGCAGTAACTTGAAGTGGTAACTACTATCTGGTTGGGTCCAGGCTTCATAATTTTTGAAAAGTTATACTATTATCTGGTCGGGTCCAAGCTTCATAATTTTTGAAAAGTTATACTATTATGTGGTCGGGTCTAGGCTTCATAGTGACATGCTGGGAATTGTAGCTAGTTGTTATCTAGTCGGACTCCAGGATTCACAATAACTTGCTTGAATAGACGAAGTTGAACTGATATCTGGTCAGATCCAGGCTTCACAGTAACTTAATGACATTAAACCGCTATCTGGTCGGATTCCAAGCTTTAAAGATTTCTGAGGTGGATGAAATTAATTGCTATCTGGTCGGGTCCATGTTTCATAGTAACTTACCGGGGTAGAGGCAAACTCTACTGGGGAAAAGAAGTTAAACCCTTGTCTGGTTGAGTCCAGATTCTTCAATATCTCGAGGATTTAAACTTTTATCTGGTCGGGTCCAGGCTCAAAGTGTCTTGAAAATTTAACTATTATCTGGTCGGGTCCAGGCTTCAAGTTACTTGAGAGATGAACTATTATCTGGTTGGGTCCAGGCTTTATAGTATTGAAAAGTTAACTATTATCTGGTCGGTTCCAGGTTTCATAGTGACTAAAAGTAGTACTATTATTTGGTCGGGCCCAGGCTTCATAGTATTTGAATGAATGAAGTTGACTGTTATTTGGTCGGATCCAGGCTTCACAACAACAACTTACTGAAGTTAAAACTGTTATCTGGTCGGATTCCAGGCTTCACATCAACTTTTGGAGATAGCAATGACTTTGTTGGAGACATCACTTGGGATTAGGGGTTGTGGCCCTCTGATTTGTAATAGTATGAAAGGAAAACTCAAGCTGGAGAGGATAGACTATACCGGGGAATTTTGCTATTCATTGTTTGTTGGGGAAAATAAACCCTGTTGGGGAAATAAAACCTGTTAATGAATACTTGATGAACTGCTGACGAGGTAAGTTCTTTTAGAAAGAGATCCACACGGCTTCTTCTTGTAGGATTAACTTAGATGGGGAGAGAGCTGTCAAGAGATTGAGACTCTGGCTGGGTATCAACCTATGCAAAGAGACTTTATGGGTAACTCTATGGGGATTGGTTTATTGTAGCCGGTCTTGTGGGGATAATGTTAATGAAATAACTCTGTGGGGATATTCCATATACATTAAAGAGATGCTTAATGCTTCTTAGTAGGACACATGTGCCAAATAGTTTTAATTATGTTCATATGCATATGTTTGTTCAATTTTAGTCATTGGACATTTTTGCATTCAAAATAAAACAGAAAGTTCGCACTTCAAAGTATATTTGTATTGATATTTTGCCCATGAATAGGCTTTTTTTGTACAAAGAGACAAAGATCCTAGTAAGAGGAAATCGTCGAAAGGAAAACAAAATTGAAAACAAAGATAATAGCCATATGGAAGTGATCTCATTGCATTCTAACTCTATTATTGCCTCAATGTCTTCGAATGCCCCTTGCCGTTGACAGAAGTTGATTAGATTGATCTTGGACCATTTGAACTAGGACCTTGGTAATAAAGTTGACTGTGGTGATTCCTCAGGACATAGTCATACGCTTTTAATCCTTAACTTTTGCCTGGACCGCCCTTTCGAGTTTTCAGCCCACCAGGATACCCATTTTTGCCCAAGTCGCCCTTTTGGGTTTTCAACTTGTCGGGTGTACAATCTTTTGCATATATCCCTAAATTTTTCCCAAACCTTTTGGTTTTCCGGGATGCCCTTATCTTGCCTAGGTGTGTCAATCTAGCGGGACTCTTATACGTAGTATTTTTTAACTATGTCCGTGTTCACAGGATGTGGGAAGTCTTCACCATCCATTGTAGTCAGCATCATGGCACCGCCAGAGAACAATCTCTTGACAACAAATGGCCCTTTGTAGGTGGGAGCCCATTTGCCTCTAGGGTCGCCTTATGGAAAAATGATGTGCTTTATCACCAAGTCACCAGCTTGATATACTCGAGGACTGATCTTTTTGTTGAAAGCCTTGATCATGCATTTTTGGTACATATGACCGTGACAAACAGCAACCAATCGCTTTTTATCAATCAAGTTCAACTGATCCAATCTTGTCTGAATCCACTCGTCTTCGCCTAAGTTTGCCTCATTCATAATCCTTAGTGAGGGAATTTGAACTTCCACTGGCAGAACAACTTCCATGCCATAGACCAAAGAAAAGGGAGTTTCCCTAGTTGATGTTCTAGCTGAAGTGCGGTACCCATGAAGAGCAAATGGTAACATATCATGCCAATCCTTGTATGTTACTACCATCTTCTTCACAATTTTCTTAATGTTTTTGTTGGCCGCTTCCACTACGCCATTCATTTTAGGTCTATAAGGAGAAGAATTGTGATACTTGATTTTGAATTAAGTGTAGAGTTCAGTAATCATAGCATTGTTGAGGTTAGTCCCATTGTCAGTGATGATCCTTTCAGGGATACCATAGCGGCATATGAGGCTATGTTTGATGAATTTGGCCACCATGTTCTTTGTGACTGGGGCAAATGAGGCGGCTTCGACCCATTTGGTAAAATAATCAATAGCGACAAGAATGAAGCGATGTCCATTAGAAGCAGTGGGTTTTATTTCTCTAATAATGTCAATGCCCCACATTGCAAATGGCCACGGAGCGGTCATGACGTTCAGGGGGATAGGAGGCACATGGACCTTATCAACATAGATTTGGCATTTGTGGCAAGTTCTTTAGTGTTGACGGTAATCAGTCTCCATTGTTGACCAATAGTAACCAGCTCTCAGGATTTTCCTGGCCATAGTATGTCGGCTTGAGTGAGTCCCAAAGAGACCATCATGCATGTCTTCCATAATTTCCTCTGCCTCCTTCTTCTCCACACATCGGAGTAGAGTAGAGTCATGGTTGCGTTTGTACAGGATTCCATTACTTAGGAATAATTTGGCTGCAAATCTTCGTAAGAACTTTCTGTCATTGATGGAAGCTCCTTCGGGATACTCTTGTGCTTCAAGGTATCTCTTCACCTCATAGTACCATGGATTTTCTGTGTAAGTGTTGAGCTCATAGAAGTGCGCAGGTTCGTCGAATCTCTCAATTGTAATCATAGGGGATTCGTTGTCCCATCTGACCTTGAACATAGAGGACATTGTGGCCAAAGTATCGGCTAGTTGATTTTCTTCCCTAAGGAAATGTTCAAATGTGACCTCTTCAAAGTAAGGAATCACAGATAACACTAGCTCCTTGTAAGGAATGAGATTAGGGTGTTTATTGTCCCAATCTCCTTTTACTTGGCTAATCACTAGAGCGGAATCCCCAAACACATTTAAATGCTTGATCCTTAAATCAATGGCAACCTTCAGACCCAAAATGCATGCTTCGTACTCAGCCATATTATTCGTGCAATCGAAGCATAATCTGGAAGTGAAAGGAGTGTGGCAACCTTCAGGGGAGATAATCACAACACCAATTCCATTACCCAAGGAGTTGGAAGCCCCATCTAAGACCATAGTCCATCGGGATCCTTGTTCAGGTCCATCATACGGTCCAGGTTTCGCGCAGTCGGTCACTAGCATGATATTCTCATCCAGGAAGTAAAAATTCATAGACTGATAATCATCAACAGCTTGATGGGATAAATGAATTGCTAGTACACTTCCTTTGATGGATTTTTGTGTTGTGTATTGAATATCGTACTCGGTCAAGATCATTTTCCATCTAGCTATCCGTTCGGAAAGAGTGGGCTTCTCGAAGATGTACTTGATAGGGTCCATCTTAGAAATAAATAGAGTGGTATGAGTCAACATATACTGTCTTAGCCGGTGAGCAGCCCATGCCAGAGCGTAGCAAGTTTTCTTGAGCAGTGAATATCTGGTTTACAGTCGGTAAACGTTTTGCTCAGGTAGTAAGTAACATGCTCTTTTCGGCGAGACTCGTCATGTTGGCCCAATACACACCCCATAGAATTCTCTAACACTGTAAAGTACATGATCAAGGGTCTTCCTTCAACTGGAGGCATGAGAATAGGAGGTTCTTGCAGATATTCTTTGATTTTTTCGAAGGCAGCTTGGCATTCATCATTCCATCTGACTACTTGATCTTTCTTCAAGAGTTTGAAGATTGGCTCACAAGTAGTAGTTAAGTGGGATATGAAGCGGGCGATGTAATTAAGATGACCCAAGAATCCTCTAACTTCCTTTTCAGAGTGGGGGACTGGCATTTCTTGGATGGTCTTTACCTTGGCAGGATCGACTTTGATGCCTTTACCACTGACAACAAATCCTAGAAGCTTTCCAGTTCATACTCCAAACATGCACTTGTTAGTATTCAACCTCAACTTGTACTTTTTCAGCCTGTCGAATAGCTTGTATAGGTGATTGAGGTGCTCCTCTTCAGTTTGTGACCTTGAAATCATATCATCCACATATACCTCTATCTCATGATGGATCATATCATGAAACAAAGCTACCATAGCCCTTTGATATGTTGCCTCTGCATTCTTTAATCCGAACGACATGACCTTGTAGCAAAAGGTCCCCCATTGCGTAATGAAAGTAGTCTTCTCCATGTCTTTGGGAGCCATCCTTATTTGATTATAGCCTGAGAAGCCATCCATGAAAGAGAAGACTTTATGCTGAGCAGTATTATCAACTAAGACGTCAATGTATGGTAGAGGGAAATCATCCTTGGGGCTTTCCATATTCAGATCCCTATAGTCTACGCACATGCGAACTTTTATGTCTTTCTTCGGTACTGGAACCACATTTGCAACCCATTGGGGATAAGATGTTACAGCTAGGAATCCTGCATCAAATTGTTTCATCACTTCAGCTTTTATCTTTTCAAACATGTCAGGCCTCATGCAATGAACTTTTTCTTTGACAGGAGGACAATCTTCCTTTGTCGGCAGACGATGAACTACAATATCGGTATCCAACCCTGGCATATCTTCATACGACCAAGCAAACACTTCCACATAGTCATGCAACATCTGAACCAATCTGCTTTTGACACTACTTTCTAGGTTAGCACCGATCTTAACTTCCTTCTTGTCTGTCTCGGTACCCAAATTGATAACTTCAACTGACTCTTCGTGCGGTTGAATAGCCTTTTCCTCTTGTAATAGAAGTCTGTCTAGTTCTCCCGGTATTTCACAATCTTCCTCGCCTTTGTCTTCAGCTTGGTTAATTGGACATTTAAAATCATAGTCGGCAATAGTAAAGTCATTAGCAATGAGATCCAGAGTGGATGAGGACTTGCAAGAGTGTGTGTGTGTGCATGTAAGATACATGGCTATTTTGGAAAATGTATTTGAAGAAAAAGAAAGACAATGAGCACAAAAGTTCGAATACAAAAGTCCAATGATTTGTATTGAATGATCATATGATAAAATGAACATAAATAAAACCCTTGACAAATGGACCATAGTGCCCCTGGCCAGGCACATGGCTTAAAATTCATTGTTTAATATTACAGACAAAATGTTTTGAATTAAAAGAAATCAATAAACAAGTAATTACTCCTCAACGAAGGAGATGGGAACGAAGTCCTTTGCTTGCCAATTGTTGAGCTTTGTTGTAGTAGGATATACCCATTCTTCAAATGCACATTCATCATCAGAGTCACCTACAGTGTTAACTTTATGACTTCCAATACGGAGAGGGGGTTTCCCTGCACGAGCATGCCTCACTTCTTTCTAAGCCTTGATTGTGAAACCCAAACCAAATTTGTCTGCTTTGAATGGGATCTCTAGGAGTTTCCCCCAAGTATCACAGCTTCCTTCTTCGACTGCAGCACGAGCATCTTTGAATAAACCATCTTTAGCATGACCTTAGAAGCTTTGGACACATCAGAGGAATATTTGGCAGTAGCAATCATCGGTGGCACTACTTCAAAATCCTGACACGGGGTCTCTATAAATTCTCTGTCCATCTCCACATATTTGAAAGAGTTGAGGTGGCTTACCATGAACTCCTCCTCACAATAGACAGTGACAATTCTTCCTTTGACCGAATACTTGAGCTTTTGATGAAGAGTTAACTCTATTGCCCCTGCTCCATGAATCCAAGGGCGATCCAACAAACAGGAGTAGGCAGGATGAATATCCATAATGTAGAAAGTAGAGTTGAAAATCTGTGAGCCCACCTTGATCGGGAGATCCACCTCTCTATGAACTGTCCTTTTGGACCCATCGAAAGCCCTCACAATAATATCACTTGGTTTCAAAACTAGTCCTTCACAGTCTAAACGATCCAAAGCCCCCTTGGGTAGCACATTTAAAGAAGAGCCAGTGTCCACCAAAACATGTGCCAGGGTAGTCCCCTTACATTCAACAGAAACATGCAGAGCTTTGTTATAGTTCTTTCCAAGTGGTGTCAGATCAACATCCGAGAACCCCAAACCATTGACGATCGTGAAGCTTGCCACACAATTTTCAAACTGGCCAGTTATGGTCTCATGAGGTACATGAACCTTCTTCAAGAATTTGATTAATGCCCGAGCATGAGCGTCAGAACAAAGTAGCAGAGATAACATGGAAATCTTGGAAGGGGTTTTCCCCAACTGCTCCATAATCTTGAAATCACTCCTTTTTATAATTTTCAAGATCTCATCCATTTCTCGAGCGAATGGTTCTCCATCAGCAATGTCTTTTGCGGGTATTTTTGTCTCGAAAGGCTCAACAACTTTCTCTTTTCCCCTTGTGTAATCACTTGGCTTAGCAGCGGTGATATGGACATGCACCTTTGTAACAATTGGTGGTGAGATGTTGGGTGAAAAGATTCTACTAGTTCTGGTCACATTACTAGAGCCAATAATGTTACCAATGTCATCAACTTTGTTTTCTTCAATCCAAGCATCTTGCTTTATCCCATGGTAAAATATCTCAACACCATAGTTCCACGACACTGCTTTGTTGGAAGAATACGGAATTGGTCCCAGAGCGGTAATTATCAGAGGAGAAACAGTCGGTTTTGTTGCACCCCAAAATTTCCCTCTCGTTTTACTCAAAACATACTCCTAGAGGTCCTCAATTGCTCAATTTGACTAAGGATTGACCAGATAAACCCTCCTCCTAAGACAATGATCCTCAAACTAGGGTTTCACTCCTCATCAAGATGTTTGAGTTCCAAGGGTCCTAAATGGTTTCCATTGCCCTAATATGTCCTCAAGATCATCCATTACAAGTTTCATGCATTGCACAACAAGTTTGCTCAATCAACTGCTCAAATGCCTGAAAATCAACTATACTAGGTCAAAAGTCAATTGTGGCCCAAATACAGCCAAACTTCAAGATTTTTGGTCAACATCAATATTTTGAAGTAATATCCATCACTTTATCATGTTTTGATCATGACTCCTCAAGAAATACTCCTAACTCATCAAAAGTCAAAAAATGGCAATTTAGGGTTTCTATAGGAAAAGTCAACCAAACTTTGACCAAGCATAACGTTTTCATACTTTATCAAAAATTTTCCAACTAAGGCTCATTTTGAAGAGAATCCAATTCCCTATAACTCCTCTTCATCCCTTAAGGTCAATAAATGCGTCAATCAAAAGATACAAGTTCATACATTATAGGTTATTTAAAAAAGTCAACAAAACACCTTTTGGGTCAAAGCTCCTTACATGAACATGGAAGATCCAATTATTATGAAACCAAAAAGGTTGTTTAGAGGACATCCTAAGCTTTCTAAAAATTCTAAGAACACCCTCCTAGGATTAAAAATGAGAGAGATATGTATTACTAAAGTTGACCAATTTTTGGAAATGTGCATGAAGTTAATATTGATCAAAATGATTTTTTTTTCCAAATGGGCCCATGTTTTCTTGTTTGAAACTTGTTCCTAAGATGGCCCACGACCCCTGACCTTATCCAACTATTATTTCATTATTTTTATTATTATTTTGATTTTTTTATTCATTTAAATCAAAATAAATCAATTTAAATAGTTGAATAATCAAATATTTGATTTTGTGAGCATATTTTGAGTCCATGAACAACTAGCAAATCAGGAAAATTCGGGCAAGGGATAATTAATTGGAAAAGATCATGATTTGGTTTGTTTTAGAAAGAAATCATACAAGGAAAAAAAAATCAAATCTTTTTCAACAATTTGCAAAGATTGAATACAATTTTGTTAACCTAATTGCTTCTATTATATAT
Organism: Vicia faba; assembly: GCA_948472305.1. Taxonomy (NCBI): domain Eukaryota; kingdom Viridiplantae; phylum Streptophyta; class Magnoliopsida; order Fabales; family Fabaceae; genus Vicia; species Vicia faba. The sequence goes on along the minus strand of OX451736.1, from coordinate 1,265,262,217 downwards.
AGACAACATTTCCAAAGCATAAAAACAAGGATTGGTCGTGAGAATTGAAAGAACAAAAACTCAAATTTTGAACAAGAAAGAGGCAATCAGATTTCCTTCTAAAAGGAGATTCAAGGTGTTTCAAGGCCAACAATTCATTCCTGGAAGTATTTGTGAGCTATTTGGACCATTACCAAGCCTCAACATGCCCAGAAACGCTCTACACGAGTACCACGGTTTGCCTTCCTTCTTGAAATTGATTTTTGCAATTTACGCCTGATAAAATATTTCTAACTATAAATTCATGTTTGTATCATTATTTAGAACTTTTTTGCATATTTAATTGCGAGTTTTGATGTGTATTGGACAACCTGCCATTGTTAGGGTTTAGAGTTTCTTTTTAGGCCTTTTTGTTTCAGGCAAAATCAGGGCCAAAGATGGATACCACTGTATTCAAGAGATTAAACCCAATTGATCTGTGTAATTAGATTTGATTTATGTTTCCTGAATATGATTTTTGAGATGCACAGGTTTGTAGCTACAACCTATGTCAGTGGGTAAAAGTCCTGTCTAAAACGACAGTCCCAACGAGGAAGACGATGGCGTGTCCAAGCCTGGTTGGATAGTTTGAATCTTGCACGTTTTATTTATTACATTGACTTTTAATTCTATATAATATATTATTTGTGTTTATATAAACGATTGAGTAGCTTGGTTCAGTGGCAAAGGGGAAGGGTTTGCAAGACGCGCATGTAGGAGGTCAGGGGTTCGATCCCTGCCTCCTACATAATATTTTTCTCAATATTTGTTTGCAGATTCAGTGGTTTCATCACATGTGCCTACACCATATGCCTCCATATCATCATCATTGGATCAATCTGCATCCAGATCTAGTGCCTCAAGCATGCATACACATGGTGGACCCTCTTGGCACAAACTCATCAGATCCAACGCTGGTGGTCGGCCAATCTGACTGGGCCTGGAACAGAATTCAACAACATCACCTCCAATTTGGGCCTACACCACTCATGCCTAATTTCTAACCTTTTTTCTAGTTTTTTTTATTTATCATCATAATTTTGTTTAATTATTTTTATTAATCAATTTTTTTACAAAATCATAAAATCAAAAATCACAAAAATAGTACTTAGTTTTTTTTCTTCATAATAAATTAACTTTTGTAAATAAATTAATTTCACCAACTTTAATTTATTTTTCATTAATTAAAATTAATTATAAAAATTAGGTTAAGTTCAAATCTTTTTCACAAAAAATCCAAAAATATTTTAATGATCAAATTATGTTTTTTAGGGTTTTAAAATTTTTTCAACCTTTATTCTCGCGCTGAATTATTTTTTCCGTACGATACTTTTTCAATATTGATGTAATTGCGCTCGGTTTGTAATAGATTAATTAGGGTTTTATTTCCGCATTTTATTTTGAGTCAAATATTTATGTATCTGCCCAAAAGCCTTGTAATAGCGTAGGAGTCTTTTACTTTCTCGCTTTTATATCTTATGCTTGTATATAATTGTTAGCAACCTAGGATTGTATGATTAATCAATTAATTAGTAGATCACTTAATTACAAGATAAATATCTAAAAACAAACACTGCTGCACACTTGCACCCTTAGGGTATACCTCACTTGGTTGCCTCAGAAACAATGGTTATGTCCCTCGAATGTAGGGATATCTTAGCAAAGACCCGTAATTCAAAGTCGTCATAAAGATCATAGTCCCTTATTGTCCCTCGAGTTGCCTACGAGAAATGATCTTATAGTGATAGTCCCTTCGAAATGCTAAGGTATCCTTACATGTTGCCTTCAATGACCATAATCGTCGCTTTCGATAGTCCCTCAACATCCAACGACTAGGGTTACCTACACACTAATAGTAGGATAACACTGTCTAAAGGATAGGAGTAAAAGAACAAGTTTTTTTAGAGTAGGTAGATAACTATTAGGTACTTGCTCAAACAAATTTTTACACCCTACACTTTCACACTCTTTTCAACTAAAGTTTTCAAAAACGCTTTATCACACTCTTGAGGACTGATACAAGAGTTACCATAAAGTAAAACACCGCACTAAGGCATTTTCAAAGCTTTTCAAAACACACACAAAAGCAATTTAAAAATGAGAAAGTACCTAAGCACCCGTAGAAAACCATAGATAAAATGGGTGCTAACACCTTACCTTTCTATAATCTACCTTCCGTACTCAGAAACATCTCGAAAAAGGTTTTTCTATTCTTTTCCCTTTTCCTTTGTTGGATAAAATAAAATACGGTGGTGACTCTTGTTTACCGCGACATTTGCGAACAAAAAACACAAAACCAGTAATAACAAAAAACAATCGGTTCTGCCACCATATCACAGAACTGGCGACTATGCTGGGGATTTAAACTTAAAAGTGGGGTTACCTTAGGATCTAGGTCATTTTTGAATTGCTTTCTTGTTTGTTTTGCCTGCTTTATCTTTAAGGGTTTTTGCTTGGGTATTTTTGAAGATCCTACACCCGGATCTGGGGACTATTTTTAGGTAAACAACAATAGATTGTGGAGACTGTACGGCATAGACCGATATGGTTTAAGTGATGGCTGTGTTGGTGTGAAACTTTGGTTGGTACCAGTATCCTTCGTGTTGAAACAAGGAGAATACATGACCGCCGTGTGGTGTCGTGAAGCACTAACGGACTTTAGAACCTTAGTTGAACAAACTTGGCCATTAGAAAGTAGTGAGATAGCCAACCTCGGTATAAAGTTGAGGATTGGTTCATACTCGATGCTACACTCATTGAGATCATACTTTCGGGATATTTTGGTTGCAAGAAAAGATTGTCTGAGCTGAAACAATTCCCGATAAAGGATGATCAATGATATTGAGAATCCTTAGAACCTAGTTACTTTTGTAAGACAGGTTTGAAACTAACTAAACTTCAAGAGCGTACTTACCTATGGAATCCATGCAAGCCTAAACCTAAGGCTACTTGTGTGACTTGTTTGCTTTCTGTTCCTAACAATTTGAACTCATTGCAAGGCTTTACTTGTATTCCTTGCAGGACCTTGTTTGTATAAATCCAATAAATTGGTTTCTTACCCTACATTTTTGCTTGATGCATAGCATACACATTATAGCATCATACCATAGAATTTCATTAACCATTTCAAGGATCTCGAGGGCCTGTGATGCAGGTTATGATGAACCAGACGTCTAGCAAGGGGCAAGGGGATTTATTTTTCTCTAGCCAATGCCGTCAAAAGATCAAAACACGATGACTTGAGTCATGGACTATGACCCATTTGATATGGTGAGCTTGACTCTCGTAGAAAGACACTGAATGATACAAAGTTCTTCAACCAAAGCTGAAAATTTCAACTTCTAACATTTTCTTGTTTACCCCGCGAGATCCTTGAAAACATTGCATACATATATCTTACATATCATTGCATAACAGGTCTTCCAGTACAGGTTTCTCATCTTTTTGCTGTTTATTTCAACAAAAGAAATGTCTCTTGAACAAACAATTAAAGACCTTCAGGCTCAAAACGCTCAGTTTCAACAAATGTTCCTGACTCTGACCCAGGGGCAAGAAGACTTGAAAGCTCTGATCGTTAAAAAGAAGGCTAAGAAGGCACAAAAATCAGTTCGTGTGGGAAGGATAAGACTAGCTAACCGAGCTCTAGATTTTGCAACCCCATCAAAGGGAAGAGGTAATCAAGAGGAAGAAGACAAGGAATCAGATGAAGGAGACAAAAATCCAACGTCTGAAGAAGATAAACCTAACTATGATGAGGAGCAGTATCCTCCTGCTGATGAAAAATACAAACAGTTGGAGGATTGGCTTAATGCCATGGAGATCCAAAGGGTGCCCGGTCTGGATTTCAAAGAGTTGAGTCTCGTTCCTAGAGTGGTCATCCCACCAAAGTTCAAGGTCCCCACATTTGATAAGTATGACGGTGTCTCCTGCCCTAAGTTGAATTTAAGATCCTATGTCAGGAAGATCCAACCTTACACTGCTGACCGAAAGTTATGGGTCTATTTATTCCAAGAAAGTTTGGGCGACACTCAACTGGATTGGTTTTATCAGCTAGAAGGAACTGACATCCATGCCTGGGAAGACTTGGCTACTGCTTTCTATAAGCAGTACCAATACAATGCTGACCTGGCACCAACTCGAGTGTAACTGCAGATTATGTCATTGGGCTCGAAAGAAGGGTTCAAGGAATATGCACAAAAATAGAGGGATCTAGCTGGCAGAGTATAACCTCCTCTGACTGATCATGTAATGGTAGACATGTTCATGGGCACTCTGACATGACCATTCTTCAATTTGCTGATTGGGAGTTCCTCATCCGGATTCACAGAGATGGTTCTGACAGGAGAGAGGATCGAAAGTGGTATCAGGAGCAGGAAGATCCCGATGGCTGCATCTTCTAATACTGAGAAGAAGCCATTTGGTGGTAAGAGGGAAGCCAATGCAGTGCATGGCCAAAAGGGTCATAATAAGGAAAACTACTACCAATCTGTGGGGAAAGTGCTGGTCTCTAATTCGGCACGCGTACAACGACCACAACAACAGAGTAATCAGCGAAGGCCAGATGAGCCTAAGAGACAATTTACCCAAATCAACATGCCATTGTCACAAGCATTGCAATACACGTTGAAGATGAATCTGATTACGGTAATAGGTCCTCATCCAAACCCCAAGACTTCCTCTCCTAACTACAATCCTGATGCAAGGTGTGCCTATCACTCTGGAAGTCTGGGGCACAATACTAATGATTGTTCTGTGCTAAAATACAAGATTTAGAATATGATTGACGCCAAGGAGATTGAGTTTGACCCTCCTGAGACTCCCAATTTGATCACTGCTCCCATGCCAAATCATGGCTAGGATTGAAAGCATTTTTGTTCATTTGAATTCTCAAGTTGTATTTTCTTGGTTTATTCAAACAATTATTGTCATGTCAAAACTTTGTTATTTCATTAATGCATTTCACATGTTTGTCTTGAATTAATTTGTTTTCATTATGCTTAAACTGCTTTATACTTCCTTTTCGTGATATTCAACTCTTGATCAAAAGCTATAAGCCTTTAGAGGGAGGATGACGAAAATGATACCACAATCTCTACAGTATGCTTTTGAACAGACCTTGCTGACGATGTACAGGCGTTGTTTCAAATCCTAAATAGTGGAGTTATAATCAAGATAATCCCTAGTCAACCCCTTTGAGCCAAAGAAGTAGGGGTTTTTCTTTTCACACAAATTAAAACCCTAAATCATAACCGAGGGCAGGGTAGTTTCTCAGTTAATTCAGACGCGCATTCAGTCGCAATCTTCCGCTTTGTACATAATGAATGGTATCAAAGACGTCCTTCTGAATCAAAAGACGGTGATGGTTCTGTATATTCGTCAATACAAGCAGTCATTATCTCTCGAAATAAAAGCCCGCTAAGTCAAAACCTATGAAGGAGACTTAAGAAAAAACTGGGGCATCCCGCTGACTGTAATCACAAAAGAAACAGTTCAGGAAAAAGATAGGGATAGCAAAATCAAAAAAAGAGGTTACTACAAATCCTTGAAAAAAAAGAAAAGGTTACAAAAATGACTGCCTTTTTCAAAACAAACGTTCAATTGCTGAACTATCACCAGAATATCAAGGATAAGATGCCAAACTCAATTGGGATTCCAAATGCACAATTAACTGAGCATAGGACTGAAGAACACCATGAAGAACGAGTGGGTACAAATAAATTTTGAGCCTTTATCCTTTGTTTCTTAAACCGTGAACCAGGCCATGTTACAACCCTTAAAAGTCCTAGCTGAAGCATGGGTTAGTTTGAGAGCATACTGTTACAAAGGTATCCTGACTCCTGTAGGACTTGCTACGAATCCTGAGTTGATATCACATTCTTGCAAATTTTGTTTTACTACACAAAACACATTTAAAAAAAAATTCAAGACAAACATGAGTTTTGCATTCTTTAAATAACATTATTTACACATGGTTAATTGTTCAAATGGCAGAGAAATTCACACAATGAATATTCAGTGAACAAAAACCTTCTCAATGAAAAGGATCACCTCAAGTGGAAAAACACTTCCAACCAAAGAGGCACGGTAGGATCATTGTCCATCATCCGGGGCAGTCAAGTCAAGATTCAAGGAATCTCTCAAATGCCAAATATCCAGAGGCAAATCTCCATTTGTATCACTTGGGGCATTGGGTATGATCCCAGCAACGAATCCTGTATGATAAAACAAACATCTTCTGGCAGTATGGCAACACTTACCACTATGGACAATGAAAATTCTCTGTACCCGGTGAATGTGGACATAGTCGGGAAACACTACGCATGAACAAGGACCCGCTAGGTTGACTGGCCTAGGAAAAAATAAGGGCACCCCGGCGAACCAAAAGGGTTCGGGAAAAATTAGGGATAAAAACAAAAAAAATATGTACACCCGGCAAGTCGAAAACTTGAAAAGGCAGCTTGGGCAAAAAAGGGTATCCCAGTGGACTGAAAATTAAAAGAAATCGTCTGGGCAAAAGTTATGGATTAAAGCGTACGACTACGTTCCGTCATCTCGTCACTTGTTTAGTCAGTAGAAGGTTTATCATCCTGATCAACATTTATCAAGCGCCCCAGGAGTTGGGATACCACTCAACTATCAACAAAGTCTCCGCAGGTACTTTCTCCAGCAGGTGCAGAGGCAGGGGCATCTTACGTAAGGTCGCCACTATATCCTCAGTTTACAGCCTAGTGACATCAGGTGTTCTTGTATCCACGACAAAACAGGAATTTCCAACTACTACTCCGGCACCAGGTTTTCCCTAGTGAAGTTGTCAAACTTCTCAGGATTCCCCAATAGGATTTCACAAAATCCTCAGGCAGTGCACAGAGCTTTCCTTCCGCAACAGAGTTTATTCCTCTAACAGCGGAAGATCATCTCCCAGCAGTTCAACTTTAACAAAATCCTAAGACCTACATTCTTCATTGCCAGCAACAATCAGAGATTTATTTTCCCTGGTTCAATAATACTGCAATAGAACAACTGATATGTTCATACATTGCATTCATACATCATTATACAAACGTCATAACATATGCAGTACAAATGTATACGACACAATTTCATTTATTTTGAGAACATCATTACACAATGCATTTCATACATCGCGACATTGCATATAGCTAACCCTTTACTTTTTCAGGAAAGATCAATCAACATATATTTATCATCAAAAATTTCCAACAGGTCCAAGATTAGCTCCTGAAACTAAACAGAGTAATTATCTGCGCAACCAAATACAGCTTTACACGGGCTCTTCACGAAGCAATCTTACACGAGTTTCTCCTAACTTCCAAATACAGCTTTACACAGGCTCAACATGAAGCAGTCTTATAGGGGTTTCTTCTGACTTCCAAAAACAGTTTTACACGGACTTATCCTGAAGCAACCCTACCCAGGTTCCTTCTGAAGTTTTACACAGACTTATCCCGAAGTAACCCTACCCAGGTTCCTTCTGAAGTTTTACACGGACTTATCTCGAAGTAAACCTACCCAGCTTCCTTCTAAAGTTTTACACAGACTTATCTCGAAGTAAACCTACCCAGGTTCCTTCTGAAGTTTTACACGGACTTATCCCGAAGTAACCATACCTAGGTTCCTTATGAAGTTTTACACGGACTTATCCCGAAGTAACCCTACTCAGGTTCCTTCTGAAGTTTTACACGGACTTATCCCGAAGTAACCCTACTACCCATGTTCCTTCTCATATCCCTACTACCCAGGCTTTTATTTCGAAGTAACCCTACTACCCAAGTTCCTTCTTATAGCCCTACTACCCAGGATTTTATTTCGAAGTAACCTTACTACCCAGGTTCCTTCTCACAGCCCTACCACCCAGGCTTTATTCCGAAGCAGCCCTACTACCCAGGCTTTATTTTGAAGTAACCCTACTACCCAGGTTCCTTCTCATAGCCCTACTACCCAGACTTTTATTTCGAAGTAACCCTACTACCGAGGTTCCTTCTCACTGCCCTACCACCCAGGCTTTATTCCAAAGCAGCCCTACTACCCAGGCTTTATTTCGAGGTAACCCTACTACCCAGGTTCCTTCTCATATCACTACTATCTAGGCTCCTTTTCATGAATTACCTGACGCAGTATTACAATGACGTGTCCTAAGAAAGCCCTATACAATTTTCCTTCTCTTTTATCTCCGGACAACAATTTACAACACTGTAAAACCTGGACCCAACCAGATACGGACGGTTTCATATTCCCTAGTAAGTCGCTGTAAAACTTGGACCCGACCAGATAACAGCTCACTTTTGTCTCATCAATCAAGAGTTAATTCACCAGTAGAGTAGTGGACAACCGAAGCTCCTAGACTCTATTTCCCAGGACATAAATCAATATTCCCAGGCGAATTCCTCCTCAACAACAAGAACAAGAATTCCCACGAAGGAATATCTCACGAAATCATCATTCTCCGGATGGAATCTTTAAGCCTATCTCCTATAATCCTCCATCATCTTCTCTAAATGGCATCTGTGAGCCCATTCTCGATATTATCGATCGACATTCACTTCATGCGAGTGCAAATTTCTGGGCACTCTAGTATTCAATTATCTTCCACCTTCAGACCATGAAAGACAGACAAGCCAATCTACATCCTCAGGTATAAGAAAATTTAACAGGGGAAGCTATTGCACCCCAAAATTTTCCCTCTCATTTTACTCAAAACACACTCCTAGAGGTCCTCAATTTCTTAAGTTGACTAAGGATTGACCAGACAAATCCTCCTCCAAAGACAATGAGCCTCAAACTAGGGTTTCACTCCTCATCAAGATGTTTGAGTTACAAGAGTTCTAAATGGGTTCCATTGCCCTAATATGTCCTCAAGATCATCCATGCCAAGTTTCATGCCTTGCACAACAAGTTTGCTCAGTCAACTGCTCAAATGCCTAAAAATCAACTATACTAGGTCAAAAGTCAACTGTGGCCCAAATACAGCCAAACTTCAAGATTTTTGGTCAACATCAACATTTTGAAGTAATATACATCATTTTATCAAGGGCAATTTAGGGTTTCTATAGGAAAAGTTAACCAAACTTTGACCAAGCATAACTTTCTCATACTTTATCATAAATTTTCCAACTAAGGCTCAATTTTAAGAGAATCAAATTCCCTTCAACTCATATTCATCCCTCAATGTCAAGAAATTCCTTAATCAAAAGATACAAGTTCATATATTATATGTCATTTTAAAAAGTCAACAAAAACACCTTTTGGGTCAAAGCTCCTTACATGAACATGGAAGATCCAATTAAGATGAAACCAAAAATGTTGTTTATAGGACATCCTAAGCTTTCTAAAAAGTCCAAGAAAACCCTCCTAGGGTTAAAAATAAGAGAGATATGCATTGCTAAAGTTGACCAATTTTTGGAAATGTGCATGAAGTCAATATTGATCAAAATGACTTTTTTTTCCAAATGGGCCCATGTTTTCTTGTTTGAAACTTGTTCCTAAGATGGCCCATGACCCCTGAGCTTATACACCTATTATTTCATTATATTTATTAATATTTTGATTTTTTTTATTCATTTAAATCAAAATAAATCAATTTAAATAGTGGAATAATCAAATAAAATCAAAGATTTGATTTTGTGAGCACATTATGAGTCCATGAACAGCTAGCAAATAAGGAAAATTCGGCCAAGGGCTAATTGATTGGAAAATATCATGATTTGGTTTGTTTTAGAAACAAATCATACAAGGCAAAAAAATCAAATCTTTTTCCATAATTTGCAAAGATTGAAAACAGTTTTGTTAACCTAATTGCTTCTATTACATATAGACAACATTTCCGAAGCATAAAAACAAGGGTTGGTCGTGAGAATTGGAAGAACAAAAACTCAAATTTTGAACAAGAAAGAGGCAATCAGATTTCCTTCTACAAGGAGATTCAAGGTGTTTCAAGGCCAGCAATTCATTCCTGGAAGTATTTGGGAGCTATTTGGACCATTACCAAGCCAGAACATGCCCAGAAACGCCCTACACGAGTACCACGGTTTGCCTTCCTTCTTGAAATTGATTTTTTCAATTTACGCCAGATATACGATTTCTGACTATACATTCATGTTTGTATAATTAATTAGAACATGTTTGCATATTTAATTGTGAGTTTTGATGCGTATTGGATAACCTGCCATTGTTAGGGTTTAGAGTTTCTTTTTAGGGCTTTTCGTTTCAGGCAAAATCAGGGCCAAAGATGGATACCACTACATTCAAGAGATCAAACCCAATTGATTTGTGTAATTAGATTTGATTTATGTTGCCTGGATATGATTTTTGAGATGCACAAGTTTGGAGCTACAGCCTATGTCCGTGGGTAAAAGTCCTGTCTAAAACGACAATCCCAGAGAGGAAGACGATGGCGTGTCCAAGCCTGGTTGGACAGTTTGAATCTCGCGCGTTTTATTTATTACAATGAATTTTCATTCTATGTAATATATTATTTGTGTTTATATAAACGATTGAGTAGCTTGGTTCAGTGGCAAAGGGGAAGGGTTTGCAAGGCGCGCGTGTAGGAGGTCAGGGGTTCGATCCCTGCCTCCTACATAATATTTTTCTCAATATATTTTTGCAGATTCAGTGGTTTCATCACATGTGCATACACCATACGCCTCTATATCATCATCATTGGATCAATTTGCATCCATATCTAGCGCCTCAAGCATGCAGGCACATGGTGGACCCTCTTGGAACAAACTCATCAGATCCAGCGTTGGTGATGGGCCAACCTGACTGGGCCTGGAATATAATTCAGCAACATCACCTCCAATTTGGGCCTACACCCCCTCATGCCTAATTTCTAACCTTTTTTCTAGTTTTTTTATTTATCATCATTATTTTGTTTAATCATTTTTATTAATCAATTTTTTTACAAAAGTAGTACTTAGTTTTTTTTCATAATAAATTAACTTTTGTAAATAAATTAATTTCACCAACTTTAATTTATTTTTCATTAATTAAAATTAATTAGAAAAATTAGGTTAAGTTCAAATCTTTTTCATAAAAAATACAAAAATATTTTAATGACCAAATTAGGTTTTTTAGGGTTTTAAACTTTTTTCAAGCTTTATTCTCGCGCTGAATTTTTTTTTCAGTACGATACTTTTTCAATATTGATGTAATTGCGCCCGATTTATAATATTAATTAGGGTTTTATTTCCGCAATTTATTTGCAGTCATATATTTATGTATCTGCCCAAAAGCCTTGTAATAACGTAGGAGTCTTTTACTTTCTCGCTTTTATATCTTATGCTTGTATATAATCGTTAGCAACCTAGGCTTGTATGCTTAATCAATTAATTAGTAGATCACTTAATTACAAGATAAATATCTGAAAACAAACACTGACGCACACTTGCACCCTTAGGGTATACCTCACTTGGTTGCCTCAGAAACAATGGTCATGTCCCTCGAATGTAGGGATATCTTAGCAAAGACCCGCAATTCAAAGTCGTCGTAAAGATCATAGTCCCTTACTGTCCCTCGAGTCGCCTACGAGAAATGATCTTATAGTGATAGTCCCTTCAAAATGCTAAGGTATCCTTACATGTTGCCTTCAATGACCATAATCGTCCCTTTCGATAGTCCCTCAACATCCAACGATTAGGGTTACCTACTCACTAATAGTAGGATAACATTGTCTAAATGATAGGAGGAAAAGAACAAGCTTTTTTCGAGTAGGTAGATAACTGTTAGGTACTTGCTCAAACAACTTTTTACACCCTACACTTTCACACTCTTTTCAACTAAAGTTTTCAAAAACACTTTATCACACTCTTGAGGACTGACACAAGGGTTACCATAAAGTGAAACGCCGCACTAAGGCATTTTTAAAACACACACAAAAGCAATTTAAAAATGAGCAAGTACCTAAGAGCCCGTGGAAAACCATAGATAGAAAGGGTGCTAACACCTTCCCTTCTATAATCTACCCCGCATACTTAGAAACATCTCGAAAAAGGTTTTTTCTGTTCTTTTCCATTTTCCTTTGTTGGATAAAATAAAAGACGGTGGCGACTCTTGCTTACCGCGACATTTGCGAACAAAAAATGCAAAACCAGTAATAACAAAAAACAGTCGGTTCTGCCACCGTATCACAAGTTCATTTGAAATCCTGATAGGACCCTTGGAGGAGATCATAAGAGGCTTGTTTGAGATAGTTATGATAGAGAGATCTTCAATCTTATTGGTTAAACTTTTGGCGGACGAAGTCTTCTCAAATAGGATCTCATGGCTATTCATCAGGCGTTGAATGCCTTCCTTCATCCATGTGCATCCATTTAGTTGTTTGGAACAACAATCATAATCCTTCAAACAACCAGGGAAAATCCCGGATTTCAACATATTCTTTTTGATAGTGGTTAACGGAGTAGTCAAGTCTTCGACGAAGGAAACAAAAATGGTGTCTTCAACGGCATTGACACCCTTGCCATAATTTGGCATAGATGCGGTGATTACATTCGGAGTTGGAGGAGGATCAAATTCAATGGTCTTATTGTCTATTAACTCTTGAACTTTATTCTTCAGTGCCCAACATTGGTCAGTCTCGTGCCTGGGACTATTTAAGTGATATGCACACTTGGCGTTCGGATTGTACTTTGGTGAAAAGGTATCTGGATTGGCCGGAGGATCACACAGTGTCACCAAATTAGCCTTTAATAGGTGTTGTAAGGCTTGGGATAGTGAATAACCTATCCTTGTGAATTATCTTCGCGGAGTCTCAAACCGTTGATGATTAACAGATGGTCTTTCAGCAGGAGTTGGATTGGAAATCCGGATAGCACTAACGTACTGGCGATCATCCTTCTTTGTACGGGCCCTTGCCCCATACACAACATTTATTTCTTTCTTCGCGGTAAAAGGTTTCTTTACGGGATTGGAGGTGGAAGTAGATGCTATGGGAATCTTCCCGCTTTTGATGCCGCTTTCAACTCTTTCACCGGTTAAGATCAGTTTAGTGAAACCGGATGAAGAACAACCAACCAACAAATTGAAAAATGGACCAGATAAAATGCCCATAAACATGTCAATGTGCTCCCTATCAGTCAAAGGTGGTTGAACCCTACTTTTAAGGTCTCTCAACTTTTGGGCGTACTCTTTGAACCCTTCATTCTTTCCTATTGTCATGTCTTGCAACTGAACTCTTGATGGCGCCAGGTTAGCATTATACTGGAATTGGTGGTAGAAAGAGGTGGCTAAGTCTTCCCATGTATGGATACGGGAACCATCCAATTGGTAAAACCACTCTAGTTGCGTCCCAACCAAACTTTCTTGAAAAAAGTGAACCAAGAGTTTCTTGTTGGCGGTGTGCGATTGGATTTTGCGCATATAAGACTTCAGGTGAAGTTTTGGGTAGGAAACTCCATCGTATTTTGCGAAGACTGGTATCTTGAATTTGTGGGGAATGACAACCCCAAATATTTAACCTAAATCATCAAAATCCAAACCAGGGACAACTTGTATATCAACGGCCTTCAATCTGTCTTCTAGCTGCTTGTACTTAACTTCGGCAGGAGGATACTGCTCGTCAAAATAATCATCATCATCAGACGCTTGATCATTGATACACCGAGCCTAGGTGCTTCTTGCTTTTCCAATTCGATTCTCATATTCCTCAGATGAGTCTTCCACTATCGGTATCTGACGGACCGGCTCTCTGAATCTTCTACCCATGTTGACTAGGGCTTTCCTCTTTGGTTTCTTTTTAGCTGCCAGTAACGCCATTAAATCTTGCTGCCCCTTGGCCAGGGTCAGCAGAGTCTCTTGAAACTGGGAGTTTTGTGCTTGTAGGTCTTTCACTGTTTTCTCGATATCCATCTTGCTGAAATAAACAACAGAAAGTTAAGGAAACATGTCATGGAAAACATGTTATGTTATGAAGCATGGAAGATGTGTATGCAAATGATTTCAAGGATTTATCAAATTTAAATTTGTATAGACAAAGAATGAACAAACGTAAAATTTCCTTAATTAGTTCAAAATGACTACAACAAGCCTCTTGGGCTTACAAAATAAATCTCCTAAGATAAAAAGGTCGAACGCATCCTCTTTGGCGCAATCTAGGCGTTCAAGCTTTGTTCTTCATGGAGCTGCTTTGTAAGCTCCAAGACCCTTTTCTCACTAGCGCAGAATTGAGCTTCGAAGGTATCTCGTTCTTCCTTTAGCTGAATCCAACCTCTTTGCAAGTCTTCAAGAGAAGTAGGCATGTCGGGATAGAGGACAGTGTACATGACATCTCCTTCAACCACGTGCTCCATGATAACTGCTAAGATGGAGGGATAAGGAATAACGAGCTTCGGAGCACGAGCTCGTACCCACCTAAGGTAAGGCTCAAGGGGGATGGAATTCTTGGGTCCCAGTGTCTTACTATCCACTTTTCTTACCATCCTCCAAGCTCGTACAAACCTCTGACGGTAGCTTTGATTGTCGTTCTTGTAGTCGAATACCACTCCTTGGATGAGCATATCATGAGGACCATCCCTTTGGGCGTACCCAAATTGTCGTAATGCTAAGCAAGGGTTGTAAGTGATACCTCTCCTAATTTCAATAAAAGGGACATTAGGGAATTCTCCACAATGATCGATGATAGTAACATTCTCCAAGGATCGAGAACACCAATGAATATCTGAATGTCTGAGCGTCATCAGCCTATGGGACCATCTAAAACCTTGCTCGTTCTTCAACATAGACCAGGGAAGATGCGAAATAAACCATCTAGACAATAGAGGAGTGCAACACATGAGGATCCCTCTCTTCCTCATAGTGCAAGAGTGGAGAGAATGTAGGATATCTCCCAACAAAGTAGGCACCGGATTGCGAGACATGAAGATTTTGACAGCATTTACATCTATAAGTTGGTCAGGGTTTGGAAACAAAACCATCCCATAGATGAGAAGGGCCAAGATTCCTTCAAAAGCTTATAAATATAAATAGTTCCAACAATCTTGAGCTTTCTCAAAAAAGAACTTGGCTAAGAACCCTTTGACACCACTCCTTGTTTCCCAATTAGTCGTGACATCAGATTGTTGCAAGTGTAGTGCTCGGGCAATCTCTCTAGGTCTTGGATCTCTTTCTGTACCATTGAAGGGTAGTTTATTGAGAATGGGAATCCTCAAGATTTGAGAGAATTCTTCTATAGTAGGTACAAGCTGATAATCGAGAAAAGTAAAGCAATGGTGTAGAGGACCAAAGAATTGGAAAAACACCTTCATCATATCTTCATCAGTGCTAGAGGTAACCATGTTTAGGAGGAGACCATGTCTTTTAGTGAATGAAGAATTCTCATAGACCCTTGATGTTAACTCTTTGAGTTGAGAAGGAATTCTTACGAGATTGACTTGGATAGTATTCTTGCGGATAGAAGCCATGTCCTATAAAACAGAACAAAGATAAATCCCAAAAATCCTTGAAATGGTTAGTGAGAAGGCTTATGATGTTATGATGTTTATGATGCTATGTACAAGTAAGCATATAAAAACAAGGCAAACAAGTCCTTAGGTTTAGGCTTGCATGGAGTCTTATAGGTAAGTACCCTCTTGAAGTTTAGTTGGCTCAACCTGTCCTAGTAATAGTAACCAGGTTCTAAGGGATCTCAATATCACTGATCTTTTTTATTGGGCATTGTTTCAGCGCAAGCTTCTTTCATGGTGACCGAAATATCCTGAGAAGTCCGATCTCAATGAGCATAATATTGAGTATCAACCAAATTCGTACTGCACCAAAGTCGGCTATCTCACTACTTCCTAATGGCCAAGTTGGTCAAGTAAAGGTTCTAAAGTCAGTTAGTGCTTCATGACACCACACAGTGGCCCCGTATTCTCCTTAATTACTCAAGGGCTACCGGTACCAATAGATGTGTCACACTAACGTAGCTATTGCTTAGACAATGTCGGCATACCCCGTACAGTTTCCACAACGTAATGCTACTTACCTATAAGGTATCCCAAATCCGGTAGAGGATCAAAGCAAACCCAAACAAGGAACCAAAATGTAAAGCAAGCAAGTCAAACAATGAAAGCAAGTAAAGGTGATCTTAGCCCTAAGGTAATCCCACTTTTAAAATTTCCCCAACAGAGTCGCCAGTTCTGTAATGCGGAGGGAGAATTGACTTGGGATGTTTTGTGTTTGATCGCAAATGTTGCGGTTAGCAAGAGTCGCCACCGACTTTTCTTTTATTCAAAAGGAAAGGCTGAAAAGAACAAGAAAGACCTTTGAGATTATTTCTTGAGTTTGGGGGGTAGATTATGAAAAGGGAAGGTGTTAGCACCCTTTTCATCCATAATTATATATGGGATCTTAGTTTCTTTCTAGATCACTTACTTTTGTTTGAAAATGTGCTTTGTAGTGGTTTTGAAAGTATGTTTGAAAAGGCGCTTTCATTTAGGCAAACTTTGTAATGGTTCTCGTTCGTAAGAACGTATACAAAGTGTTGGACTTTTGAAAATATTCCATGTTTTGAAAGTGTTTGGTGTTTGTTTTGAAAGCGAGAAAGGATGTTTGTTTTGAAAGTGAGCAAGGGTGTTTGTTTTGAAGGTGAGCAAGCAACTAGGAATAATCTACCTACTCAAAAGTCTTTGTTCATTTCTTCCTTCTTTTGATATTGATATCTTACCATTGGTTTGATAAGAAGCCATATCTTTGGATGTAAAGGGACGGACGTGGGTCATCGTATAGTCATGATAGCAATGTTGTAAGATATCTTAGCATTTCTCTTTAAGGGATTGAGATCATTTGAAAGGCAATATTTGTAGCGTCATCGAGGGACTATGATCTTGTATTTTTGATTGTTTTGCTAAGACATCCCACATTCATAACATGACCATTTTTATAAGGCAACAAGTGTAATTACCCTAAGGGTGCATGTGTGAGTAGTGTGTTTGATTTTCATGCATTTAATCTTTGATTAGGATCATCTACTTGTTGATTTTATTTTTTCAAACAAACCCTAATTACTAGCATTTATATGAAAGCGATAAATTACGGAAAGTGAAATTATTACGCTATTACATCATTAGGGGGATGGGGTATACAAATTTACAAATGGGGATTGCAAGAAATTAAACCTAATTATCTATTACAACAATATTGAATAATGTACAAGAATTAAAAAAAAATATAATGTGCAAGGATATAAATAGAAAAGAAATGGATTTTTTTGTTTGGTTTTTGAGGAAAGGGTTTGGTTTTAACCTAATTATCTAAAAGAAAATTATTAATTAAAATAAATAAAATTAAACCTAAACTAATTAAGAAAAGAAAACAAGTTAGAAAGCATTTTTAGGGTTTTTAGAAAAGGTTTTTTAAGTTTAATAAAAATAGTATGGAAATTAATTAATTAAAAGAAACCTAAATTCTAAGTTAATTTTAAACAAAAAAAATAAAATAACTAAACCTAAATCTAATTATTAATTTATTAAGAAAAATAATTAAATTTGTTTAAGAAAATATTTTTGTATTTTTTTAATAAAGAAAATAAAAATATAAGTATGTAAATAATAAATAAAAATATACTTTTTGGATTTTTTTGATTTAATAAATAATAATATAATAAAAATAATAATTTAAAGAAAATAAAATAAAATATGAAAATAAAGTTAGGAGGTGAAAAAGGAGTTTAGGGTGTATGTTAGAAAAAAACAGTTCTGTTGAAACTTGACCCAATGGTATTTTTTATAATCAGAAAAATAAACAAAAATAAAAAAAAGTTGGGCTTGTGTTGTGCAGTGAAGTAGGGGTATGGAGAAGTAAAATGGTAAGGGCCCAACATGGTAATCCCAGGTGCTGGTTATTTGTAACAAAAAAGAAAGAAAATGTTGGAAAATATAGCAAAAGGCAGCGCTGGGACTTGGACCCATGATCTTAACCATAAATGTGTGCTGCCTTTACCACTGGGGTGGCTGTACATCTGTTAATATAACTGAATCAATAAATACTTAATACAAAAATAAGTTCCAGAAATGAACTTCATCTTCAACCTCCAACCATGGTTCCTATAACACACTCATTTCTCATCCATTCACAAAACTTCCAACATCAAACTTGTTAGAAATTTCACAACGATTCTGAATATGTAAATAATTTAAGCTAATTCTCAAAGATGAGCATGAATTTCTAAAAGTACCAAATTATGACCTCACTTTTTTCAGAGATTCAAACCTAAAATTCTATAAGCTCAATCAATATAAATGAAAACTATGAACATGTACAACTTCAGGGAAATGATATCTACATTTTATCTTCACAAATCAGGATCAAATGATGCTTGTATGAAGATATAGAAGTTTAGAAAAATTACCTCAAAACTGTAAATCGTGAAATGAGTTTGAGCTGCTTTCAAGGAGTTGTGATGATCAGGTTAGCTTCCTCAAGTTCCCAGGAAGCTAATGAAATGCTTAGCTTGAGCTATGGATGGCTGGAATGGTCTGGAGAAGTCAACTTGCATAATCTATTTTTTGGTTATAGAGGAAGGTAAAGATGGTGTTATAGTTCCAAAGCAAGGACAAGGATGGACTATATTTGAGGTATAGAAGCTATGCAAATGAATTTGAGGGAAAGCGCACGAGGGAAATGAGAGATGCAAGTTTAAGGTCAAAACTTGTGTATCAATGGTGTTTTTGAGCAATTTCTGGTTTATGAGTGTTTGGGAGAGTTTTAGGGTGCTTGAGCTCGTGTCTTATCTTGCAAATAGTGTCTCTATTTATAAGCAAAAGGTTTTGTGTGCTACAACAAGTCAAAATTTGAATTCACATGTTTAAGTTAAACATGTGATTTTCTTGACAAAACAAGTTTCCATGCCTTTGTACTTGCTATTGTAGAGTGGTTACACTTTAAACAAGCTTGATTCTGACTTTGTGGATGGAGTGTACTTAAAGAGAAAAAGTTAGGAGCTCAAGAAGATGACTTTGTGCATAAAGCTTGCTTTACAAGAATGGAAATGGTGACTTTCTCCCTAAAACGTAAAATGCTTTGGACAATGCTTGAATGAATTGGAAAGTTGATCAATCAGTTGTGTAAACATTAAATTAAGGAGTGAAAAACAAGTTTGAGGCCTGCAAAGAGAGGATTATGAAGCATGGCTATGGGTTGAATCAACTGTTCATCATGAAAATGACTTGAAAAACAATTTTGAAACCCTAATTTCTTGCCTTCGATTATCTTAGCTCAAGTATGATCTCAATGAGTTCCTGGACATTTTGGAAAGCTTGTAACATACTTTAAAACCTTCATGTTGGAAATTTTTTAAAATTCAATTTGGAACTAAATGAAAAGTTGCCATGAAGTTAGGTCAAAATCCTGCCTAACTAAGGCAAAATTTCACTAAGTCTTTTTAGTTTCATGGTCATGTCTTCACAAATTCATAACTTGAAATATAAGAATTTCTAGGAAAAGTTCTGCCCTACAATGTTTTATATCTCATTGAGATCTACAACTTTCATGTTGGAAGTTTCCCTTGAATCATCTTGCATCATGGTGGAAATTTGGCAGAAAGTTATGAAAAAATGTGAACTTTCCAACACTTAGAAAAAATTCTAAGTCTTGGAATTTTGACTTTTCAAAGATGAATTTTGACTTTTCAATTTCTTATTGAAAATTTTTCATATTTTTACATGTCTTGATGAATTGTAATCTTTGAAACTTGATTTTGATCAAAAAGTCAAAGTTTGACTTTTCAGTGTACAATTGACTTTTCATCAGTTGACTGAAATTCAATTATCAATCAATTGATCTTGAGAAATGTTTTGAGCCATGCCATTAGGTCAAAATGATGCATTTGAATACTTTATACCATGTCTCAAACCAATAAGTCATTTGTTAGGTCAAAAGTAAAAAATTGCACCTTCTCAGTCAAAACCCTAATTTTGACCTTTTTGCCCTTTTGATGATCTGGTCAAATTTCTTGAGGAATTATGATCCAAACTTGATCAATTTACACATATGAGTTCATGATGTAGATATGGATCAAAAATTATGAAGTTTGATTGTAAATTGACCACAATTGACTTTTTCTCCAATACAGTTGATTTTAGGTCATCTGATCAATTGATTGAGCAAAAATGTGTTCCAAGACTTGAAACTTGACATGAGAAATCTTGAGGGTTCCTGATGATCCATGAAAGTCATATGGGGCATTAAAAGTTCAAATGTCCTTGTGAAAACTCAAATCCTAATTTTCAGTTGTTAGTGTTAAGGAAGTGTCTTGAGCTGATCAGACCTTATGTAGTCTTGAATCAAAGGAGATCTTATGAGAGATTTCTTGAGAAATGAGAGGGAAAATTTTGGGGTACAACAAGGTTCAACCCATAGAAATGTACTTTCAGGGTTAAGGCGGGCAAATTCCTCAGTTTCTATCTAAATGAATGGGGATTCGAAGCTAACCCCAAAAAATGTTCGGCATTCTCTAAGATCCCCATGCCATGCTCGAAAAAATCCATACAAGTCTTAAATGACATGCTCACCTTGCTCTCCTACTTCGAGGTGAAGTCCGCATAACATGCACTCCCATTCTTCAAACTCTTACTTAAAGAAGCGGCGTTCGAGTGGACTGATGAGTGCGAGCAAGCCCTCCTCCACCTCAAATGAGCCCTTTCACAACCACTCGTGTTATCACGACCAGAGAGCGGGGAAAATTTGTTCCTTTATCTGTCCATCTCCACTGAGGCCGTAAGTGAGACCCTCGTATTCCAGACACCAGACAGGCAGAAACCAGTATACTTTACTAGCAAAGTGTTACAAGGCTCCGAGGTTAGATATCAACAAATTGAAAAGGTAACCTTGACCCTCAGCAATGCGGAGAGGAGACTCAGATATTACTTCCTAGCCCACACAGTCGTCGTACGAACAAATCATCCCGTGAGATAGCTCCTAGGTCGACCACACATGGGCGATCGATTGCTGAAATGGTCCCTAGAGCTTTCAGAGCATGATGTTTAGTACAAAATTAGGAAAGCCCTTAAAGCCCAAGCATTGGCCGAATACGTTGCGGAGATGACCACCCACGAACCCCTTGTGGGCGGTTAACATAAGTGGACCATCTTTGTGGATGAAGCTTTCAGCTCGACGGGAAGTGGAGCAGGAATCCTCCTTGAAAAAAAAGTGGGCATTGTGATCAAATATTCACTCGCCCTATTATTTCCCACTTCGAACAATCAGGCCGAGTACGAGGCCCTGCTTGCAATATTAAGGCTAGCCGAAGACTTAGGTGCTCAAGAAATACAAGTATTCACGGGCTCCCAACTCGTCACATCTCAAGTTTGAGAAGAATATCAGGCCAAAAATGATAGCCTCATCAAATATTTGAACCTAGTTAAAGAAAGGATGAAGAAGTTCGACCGGGCAGAAATCAAACACGTATCTCGCAAACAGAACACGTGGGCCGATATAGTCTCAAAACTCGCGAGCACAAAGAAAAAAAGGTGGGAACAAATGCGTTATTCAAGAATCCCTTTCTTGTCTGAGTATTGAAAAACCCATTGCATCTTCCGAGGTGAACGCCATCAGGGAGTGTTCGTGTTGGATGACCCTGGTATTTAATTATCTCACAAAGGAAGATTTAACCGCTAACCAAAAATAGGCCAATGCGACTAAACAACAAGCCTGCTCTTACGTAGTAGTCGAGCAGAAGCTCTATCGACGGGGATTCTCTATCCCACTCCTAAAATGCGTCGAGGAGTATAAAATCCCCGAGATCTTATGGGATTGGGTTGTCACCTTCCCTACCATTAGGGAGGCCTAATTCAGCGCCTTTATAAGGCCCAAAAGCATGCAACCTAAATTGAGGGTCGTTGGACATTTCCCCACGTGTCCACTAGAAGAACATGACTCATGCTTCCATAACTTCATTATCCTACCCTTCGAGAATAAAGGGTCCAACTTTCCTACTTTCTCGGGGCAGTTGACCAGGGAGAAAGCCACGTGCTGGACTCCATGCACCCGTAAAGCCTGGAAGTCTCCATTATTGGGCCTCATCATGGCCCAATGCTAGATATCTTGGCCTAGCGCTGGGAGCTATAAAAACCCTCTCACTTGAGAGAGTCAGGTATTCATTCACTCATCCATACTCACTTTACTTGCTCTCGCTCTGAATCTTACTTTGGCATCAGAGTGTCTTGTAGGTACCTCCCCCACTTGACATTCAACCGCTACTCAACTTGAAGCTCGTGGGCTTTGACGATCCCTTCTGATAAGATACGATCATGTATATATAAGGCATATCATATGAGAATGAGTAAGTTATATGAAAATATGAGAATGAATAAGAACTATCAAATTTAAAAAGGAAATATTGAGATTAAATTGAGATTTTCACAAAACCACGTGTCATTAATAGTAAAGAGAAATCATTAATTAAATTTTAAAAATATCTTTTAATCATAACCATTAAATATAAATTTAATGATTATTATCACATTCTCATATAACTTACTCATTCTCATATTATACGTCCTCTCTCTCTCTCTCTCTTTCTCTCTCTCTCTCTCTCTCTCTCTCTCTCTCTCTCTCTCTCTATATATATATATATATATATATATATATATATATATATATATATATATATATATATATATATAATGTTTATGGGTGTGTGTGTCTTGATTAAATAGCACTAATGTGTCAAACTTAATAGCATGATACATCTGATAACTATTTATCTCATCCATAAAACAAAATCAACTATTGTATTGAAAGATACTATTATATAGACCGTGTTTATAAAATTTAACATCAATCAAAAATAATTTAACTATTTAATGAGATGCATAAAAATTAATGTGTTATAAAAGTTCATCAAAATGGCTGTTTTTAATCCATCTCCTTAACATATCAAATGGTTTATGATTGATGTTAAATTTTATAAACATGATCTATATGGTAATAGCTTTCAATCCAATGGTAAATTTTATTATAAGGATATATAATACACAATTATTGAAGGTTTCATAATATTAGGGTTGACACATGTATACTTCATACTTATTCCTAAATAAACTATGATAAAAAATGTCTCCATACATATATTTCACGAATAATTTGGGAATAGAAATCATAGTTTATGATTATATATAAAAAAAGGTAAAACAAGATTTGAGGGACATTTCCACTTTAAGAAGGTATTAAGCTAACATGAACAGGTAAAATTGTCTTCATAAACAAAAATAAAAGTCATATGTTTTTATGGATTTGGTAACGAGGGAGAAAAGACTATATAAGTCAGTAGGGTTTTGATATAGGTAAGAAGGTAACTTTATGTATGATTTCGATCTGACATGTCGTGGTATAGATCATCTAGAACATGTGTAATATTATTTTTTTCCGGAAAATTATGCTAGTTAATCACTAGAGGAATTTTATTATTTTAATTTTTTAGAAGTGGGTTCGCTCTTATTATCTGAGTGTTTATCTCTATTTTGCGGATTGAGAGAACATACCTTTATTGATATTATGCATGGAGGATTGTGATGGGTGGTTAATGGCCTCTCCAATTTAGTATAAGGTTTCTTTAGCCTTTCTTCAGATATCTCTCTCGAGAGGGTTTCTTATTCAGGTTGGTTTTGGTAGGGAGGTTTTTTGTGGTTGTTGTTGGATTGGTTATTTTTTACTTGATTTGGTTTATATTTTTTCAATTTTTCTTCTTCTTACTAGTTACTTGAATTTGGAGTACTTTTTGTGCTCTTTGTAAGCTTATAACTCATCTCTTTGTGTGTGTATGTGTGTATGTATACCACTAAAAAAGTAGACAATAATCTATTAAAAAGTGAAATTTGTTTAAAGGTATGACCTTAATAAGATGACTGATAGGGTCAAAACACGTTGTATATTTGACTTGATTTATGCATGATTTATTGTTGTTTTGTTTACATTTCAACTTCTATGATGGTATTTTGACTATGTTTCAGATAAATGACCATTAGGGAGTCATGTGCGAAGAAACAAAGAAAAACGGATGGAAAATGGAAGAATTATGGAAAAAAGCATTCAAAGCAACCTCTATGGAGTTCACCACAGAGGTGGTCATGAGGGGCCCACATCTCAACGGTCAAAAGACCAAGTCTTAGCTACCTTAGGATCATGGCAATCGCCATGGAGGGTGTGGCATTCACCATACATTATGGAGACCATGCGGTTGAGAAATGGGATTTCTTGGTCAAGCAACCATCCCCACTTCCTCCTAAGCTCTCTCCACGCCTTTGACAACCTCTTTGGTGATTTTAGGATTTTAGGAACTCTATAAATACCATGCTACCTTTCACTTTCAAGCTATCCAAGCTTAGTTACATACTTAAGCCATATACTGTCGAATTTTGGTAAGTGGTTAACTCTTCACATCGGAGGTTATCACTTCATTGATCGAGTCTGTAATCGAGTTTAGTGCAAAATTTATCAAAAGCTTAATCTTGTCGTCATTTACTTTCCACATTAAAGTTTCAGTAAATTTACTTCATGTACCAGGTTCAAAGTCTCTTCAGAGCAGGATTTTTTAATCGCATTACTTTTATTTTATCGTCTTTCATTTATTTAATCACAATTTTATTTCATCACACTTGTATTCAATCACACGCTCTTCTTCTACCTTTCTCTTAATCGCACATTTAAAGTTTTATTCTATTTATTCACTATGTTTTATTTCATGATTAAATCAATTGTTTTATCGCTTTTTATCATGTCTAACTAATTTTATAAGTGTTGGAATATGAGGACCGTTGATTCAATGGTACTCTAATCATTGTTCCTTTAGAAATACTTAAGGGACTGTTTTGGTTTTAACCACAACTTTTCTAAACTCAAATTTGTCGGTTACTACGAAAGTAGAACCATTTATAAACCGGGTAAGATCGAAAGTCGTCTGGTACAAAAAATATTAAATTTGTCTAGGTTATAATTGGTAAAAACCAAGAAATATATTTATTAATTAATTAGAAAAGTTTATATTTTAATAAAGTACTTTTGACCTATTTTCGGAAGTAAACGTCGGGAACCTTTTAAAATCCTATTTTCCAATATAAAGAACTTTTACATCTAAGTAAAGAATTTAATTCCTTAAAAATAGGTTTTACTACTTTAACATGAGTCGCGCCTACCATCGTGGCAATGGTTGGGATAGATTAGAGAGTAAAATTTAATTCTGAATACGCGAAAGTGATAGTTCCTCTTTATTAATTCTTTACAAAGTAGAAAAACATTGTCCCTTAGTAATTCGATTTATGTACAACAAGAGTATTAACAAATTGATGAGATCCACATTCCATTCATGTCTTTTATGATATTAATTTAAGTCTTTCATTTAATTTGTTTCCACAAACCTAATCTTTATTTAATTAACCTTAGATAAACACCACGATAGAAAATGATATCTTGACTATTAGGTTTTTGTGGGTTCGACACTCTTTATATTACTATGATAATTTTCATACACTTGTGAAATACCCAATCAATGACAATATTTTGTATCTTTATCTCTTGAAGGCCCCTCCTAGTTGAGTGAAAAAGAGCAGCGGTTCTTGTAAATACGCTAATGCTCGAATTAGTGAATAAACAAGGCAATGAAGAGTATTTTTTTAGCTTTGGAGAATATGCACCTTGATTATGTTGTTTTCCCCCTTTTCTAGATGGATTATGGGGTTCCTATGATCTATAACCTTCTTTGTTGAGACAAGTGTCACTATATTATTCATTAATGGCCTCTGTTTAATCAGACTAAGTTGTTCAATCCATTTTTAGGGTTAAACTTGGTAATTTTCCCAATGCCTTAGGCCTTTTTCTTATTAAATCATCATCTTATGGAAGTTGCTTTACGAATATGCCATCAATGACATTTTAAGGGATAAAAGGTCCTTCTTTAATGGAAACCCATAGTTGTAATTGCATATAATATCCATGTACATGTATTGCTTCCAATATGCATAATTTTCACCAATGAAAATTGGGGTTTTATTGTAAGGGTTCTTCATATCATTTTGCATCATATTCAATAACCTTTGAGGTTGTTAGTCCTAAATCAAAAGAACGACTCTTGATGTCAATTGTTGGTTAAATATGGTGGTCAGAGTCTATAAGGAGGTTTGAATAGACTAATTCCCATTGTTTTAGTTTTCAAAATTTAAAATGGTGAAAAATGTTTGAAATGGATTTTACATAGTTGAAAGTGTTGTATACAATGATCAAAAGTGAAAAGGATAACAATAACAAGATAAAAATATGTCTATTAATTTATTACAATTAAATATAGAAATTAGAGTTCTATTATGTTAATCAAATTTACAATCTAATATTACAACTTCGGAACTTAATCACCAAAAATATAAATTGAAAATTTTGATCTAATCAACCCTAACGTTTTAACAAATCAAACATTATGAACACAAATTAAAGGCTAAACTTGCTTCAATCGAACCTAGACGGCGAGCGAAAGCGAGTATATCTTTGTTCTCTTATTCTAAACCAAGCATGAAAGTCTAAGGATAATTGTAGGTCGGTGGCTACCCAAGAAAACTCCTATTCTATCCACCCCCAGCTGGGAGGCATCTACCTCATCTCGATCACAAGGGGAGGTTCACCATGATGGGGGGTACTTTTTCCATTCCATAATTAACTAAATGCATAGGGGACCATCTATTAAAGCTGATTGTCCAATCAACGAAAATGATATTTTGTGAACTAATGGAGGTACTGAGCCTAAAGTTGGATCTTGTAAAATGAATTTTGATAAAACATGGTTCTCGACTGATGTTGAGTAAGATGTCACAACATCTTAACCAACTGTCATGGCAGGTTCTACTGTCATGTTTATCATATAGATGTTAAGCCAGATGTCCTGACATATTGGCTTGTTATGCAGCAGGTGTTGGTGTTTTGTTTCCTTGAAGATTTGATTGAAAAATATGACATTCTGGAATATTATGGTACTCATACAGGTGCAACAAATAAAGGGTATTTTAGGAATAAGTGAAGATTTGATTTGATTCCTTAAAAAGGATCTTTGAGACTTTTTAGGAAACCTTGAAGATTTGTTCCTATTTTTATGTGAAGATCTTGAAGCTGATTTAAAAAGTGAAGATTGAATTTGATTTTAAGAGTCTAACTCCATTCTGCAAGAGTCTATAAATAAGGACTTACTAGACCTAAAATAGCAAGCATTCACATTGAAGAAACCGTGGGTGAAACATAAGGATTAGGGTTTTATGAGTCTTTTAAGTTCTTTGTGTTTTTGTTCTTTGCATCTCACTCATGTATCTTCTGGTACATTGAGTAGACTGATTGTTACTTAATTGTCAATCAAGTTATTGTTCTCACTCATTAACTTTTAAGCAAAGAGTTGAGAATTGTTCTTGGTTGAAGATTTTAAGCAAAACTAAGTATTGTTTATTTGAAGCATAATATTCTATTGGATTCTTTAAGTATAGTCATATAGGTTGTGACTGTAGGTACCACTAAGGTGATTATAAGTGAGAGAGGGTTCTCATATCTAAGAGGTTCCTAGGTATAAGTTGCACAAGGTAGTGACTAGGAGAAAAGTTGTAAATTGGGATTGTTTAGGCTTTGGACTAATATTATCATAGTGGGTTTTCTTCCTGGCTTGGTAGCCCCCAGAGTAGGTGACGTTGCACCAAACTGGGTTAGAAATTGATTGTGTTGTTTATTTTTCTGCATAATTTATGGTTTATGTCAATAGATGTCATAACATGTGTCCTGACATTGTGTTTTTGTGCTAAGATATCAGCCTTGACATCAATATTGAAAGTGCTAGAATTTCAATTGGCATCAGAGCATGCACCCTATTCTGGATATTGGGTGAGCTCTGGGGAGAATATTTTCTAGTGATATGGGTTCTGAGAATGATTGTTAGACACTATTGTGTTACTTAGAAGTCAACTAAGTAGATTTTTAAAGAGATTGGAAATTTAGGAAAGATCAAATGTCAATAACATTCCATCTAATATCAGCAATAGTCATGATTTCCATAATAAACTCATAATTAGAGATATGGCTGATCATAATAAAGGAACTTGGTGCCTTAAATGTGAAGTATTTAGGAATCTTAGAACAGAATGTCCTACGTATCTTAAGAGACAACCTAAGGGGATAATGTTTCTTGGTTAGATGATGAATTTGTTGAGGAAGAATCTACTAAGAATGTGACTGCATTAATAGGAATGTGGGATTCTAAGGTAGACTTCAGAAGTGGAGAGATATATCATGATGAATTGACTACCTCCTACAGAGGGCTATGCAACAAAAGTGAGAAAGTCTATCAAATAGGAATGAACAAAGGATGGTCATAGCTAAACTTCAGGACGAGAAGGATCAATACTTAGCTGAAAATTCTGAACTTTAAAATAAAGTGACCTTTTTGACATCAAAACATGATAATTTGATCAAAGTTGTTAGGATGTTGAACAATAGATATGATATTCTATATGATATTCTTCAAGATGTAGAAAGAGGAAAAAGACACACTGGAATTGGGTTTAACTATCAAAACTTGAAGAATAAGAAGAAAACCCCTAAGATAAAGTTTGTCCCTTCTAAAATGCATGATAAGAGCAAGATGTCTGGCTAGATCTCACAACATCTCGTCAAGTCACTATAGCGGTAGAAATATTGTGACAAAGCCATTGGATTGAATTAACTCGCACAAATTAAATAAAAATCGCCACCGCGATTTATTGTTTCCAGAAGGAATGAGAAAAGAGAGAATAACCCAAAAAGAGGGGGAAAGAATCTAAGTTCGGGGGCTGGTTATGCAAAGGGAAGGTATTAGCACTCTAAACATCTACGATACTCTGCAGGAACCTCT
The DNA here is from genome assembly GCA_948472305.1 of Vicia faba. Lineage (NCBI taxonomy): Eukaryota > Viridiplantae > Streptophyta > Magnoliopsida > Fabales > Fabaceae > Vicia > Vicia faba. The sequence goes on along the minus strand of OX451736.1, from coordinate 1,265,233,359 downwards.
TTGAAAATTTGTGTATTTTGGATATAAGTGTTATATACAAAAATGGATTATGGGGATGAGAAAAGAAGTATTTTTTACAATTTTTGAATCCGTCACAGTTGCGAACCTTTAGTGCCTATGTACCAACTTCCGTGAAATAGGGGTTCAGGGTACCCATAGTTCACCTTTAAAAATTTAAAACACAAGTGTGTTTGTTATTTTTAAGAGATAAGACATCATTGTTGTATCCGAGTGGAAGAATATACTTACTACCCACAATTATAAGAAAGGAGAATTTGCATCATCTCAAAGTGGAGGATATGGCTTGGATTTAAAAATCAACAAAGCCTCACTCAACACTCAAGTGGAAAATATCTCACTTCACTACATATCATAAAAGTATAGTAGTTTGCATCACTACAAAGATTGACAAGAATCTAATCTTTTAAGAAAAGTTTTAAGGTAAAAAACCAAAGTGGCAAAATGGTTTGAATGTCAAAGTATTATTAAGTTCGTTAAAATTTTATTAAGAAAATGATTTTTTGAAAATGCATGGACCTAATCCCAAGTTTATTGTCAAAGCGATTCAAGTTTAAAAACAAGAAGCGTTTTCAAAAGGAGGGAGAAGACTTTTGAAATTAAAGAAGATGGGAGGAGATTAAGGGACTATCCTAGAGCATAAGGTAAAAGCTAGCGAAAAGAACCGTCTAACCAACAAGAAGCCAACACTAGGATTGAGACCAACCAAGAAAATATTATAAACCTCTTGAGAATACCAAACTTCAAATGTATTAAGTCTTCATAAAAATTAGGCAGAGTAACAACTGTATACAGATGAGTTCCCAATCATAAATAAAGCATATAATCAGAATAACCTACAGACAAAGAAAATAACCAACCCAATGTCTCAGGGTAAACTCCAATAACTCCAGACAAAATAACAATAGAAGTCACAAGGTCTTAAGGTAGGTTAAGGTCTCTACTCCTAAGTCTAAGAAGTTCATAACTCCATCATGCCAAGGATAGTAACTAAATAGTCCAAGTGACATTAAGCATTTTTTTATTGGCTCAAGTTGGTTATTAGGTATTTTGAAAAAGAAAAAGAAAATCTCAAGTGAGCAAAATGAAAAGACATAAAGATAAATGCTCAAGTTAGCAAAGATGAAAATAGCATGAAATGTAAATGCTAAAGAAAATGGTGCGTAAAAGTAAAGGCGTAAAGTAAATGCATAAAAAATAAATGTCAATTGTTAATCATTTATAAATTAGAGGTTAGTTGAATGACCATCTTGAAATTTGCATTTGAAAACTCATTAGAAGATTGATAAAATCAAAGCCTCTTAACAACAACTTTCATTTGATTTTTGTCAAGTATATCATTCATTTCAAATTCTCGAGGAAACAACAAATGATCAACGATGTTTGAATGATTCACTTAGTCCAAAATTTATGATGATTCATTAGAGGATTGATAAGACCAAAGCCTCCTAACAATGAACCTCAAGGTTATTGGACCAAAGGTTTCAAATTAAACATACTTGGGCTTACAAACATAAGTTTGGTCCACGAATGATCATTTCTCGAATCGAGACAAAAATTTAGCGATATACTAAGCAATCGTAAGTGGACTTATATAGAAGTCACACCTATTTTGAGGCCGATCAATAGAAATCTATGTACCATATGTTTAGATAAATGATATATAGATTATCATCTAACAACGTGTAGCACAAATGAGAAAGGGATAAGATGAAGAGGGAGGGGATGCAATGTATGAAATTAGGGTTTCAAATATCATCAACATCATTCATCCATTTTGGTGGATTTGGTTTCTCAACCTATCAACACCCAAGATCCAATGAGGTTGAAGAATTTGTCACCAAATGAAATCCAAGTCAGAACCAAAATAAAAAATAATATTTAATAAAACAAAATTAAAATGGTTAATAAAAGGAGAATAATTGATAAAATACACAAAGTATATTAAAACACCAAATAAAAATCTTTAAAAAAAGTCAGAGGTCAAACATGATTTAATAAAGGTTGCAAAAAAAATTTCATAATTTTTTTTAAAGTCAGAAACTATTTTAAAAATAAAAGAAATAAGTAAAATAAACCAAAAATGGTAAAAAATAGTAAAACCAGAAATAAAAATAAAACAAGGTTATCAAAAATTGTCAAAAGGCCAAAGGACCTTTCCATAATTTTTTCAGAATTTAAATATTAAGAAAAATATTTTTAATCAATTAAAACAAGTTAATTAAAGTGAAAAAATTATAAAAAAATATCAAATCATGAAATAAAATTGTGAAAAAATAAAAATCAGAAAGAGAAAAATCCAAAATATTTTAAAGAATTTTTAAATATTTTTTGAGTCAGAAATGAATTTTTTTAATGAATTTTTGATTTTTAAATCAATTAAAATATAAAATCAAAAAATAAAAATAAAACCAAAAAGATATAGACCATTGAATCAATGTCAAAACATGTTAGTAATTAAATCCAAGGGATCTAGCACAATGTGCATATCATGGTCATTAGTGAATAAACCACTGGATCAAATATTAAATCATATTTTGAAAAACAAGTGGCTTCTTGTCATTGGTTGAGAGATGACACGTTGGTCATCTTTAACCTCCAGCCACGCGAATTGCAGGTCTCTCAAACTGTAAAATCATGAGCTCAGACCAATGCCATTCGCTTCGTCTCATCAAGACGAAGACAATCGTACCCTCGTGAAAAATTTATTTAAAGTGCAACTCATTCGATTTGCAAAAACTCAGAAGGAAAAATTGAATAGAGATTTGAAAATTCACGACCAAAACTCACTTCCAGTTGAAAACAAATGATGCAACGAGTATCATAATGATGAGAGCTTCATTGTAGTAGCAAATTTTAAGAGAATTGATGAAGAAATCGACCTATTGAAGTTCAAATTTAGAGCTCTAAAACTTGACTTGGCTAGCACGATTTAGGATGCTCCAAGGCTTGGTTCTTCTTCTGTTAGCTTCAGTGAAGTTCAAGGATGAATAATTAACAAAGAAAATGGATTGAAGAAGGCTATAAAACCAAATTCGAAGTTGCAGAAATGTGGGTTAGGGAGAGGGTTTGATAGGGTGATTCTGGTTGTTCAAGCTTGAGAAAATGAATGCAATATGTCCCTCTATTTATATAAGAGTGAATGGTGAAAAGAATGGGAAGCAATAGTGAGGTTTGGAGGGAAAATAAAGGAAGCCCGAAAGTGAGAAAAGTGTGACTTGAATTTGCTCAAAACTCAGCTAACTCTTGCGTTTTGAACCTTAATTCAACTTTGGGAACTTGGTTAAACATGCTTAAACCTAAAACACGTGCTAATTTTGTGTTTAGAAGCTCGATTATGGATTTAAAATTCTGACTTGAAGTGAAACTTCAATTCCAAGGTACCCACTTTGAACCGATGGTACTCATAGCTCAAGTGGTCTTAGGGCATAATTCTTGAAGTATTTGAAAGATAAGGTCACCATCTTTGAAATTTTCCAAGAGTGAGATCAAATGGATGTTTGAGATAAGAGTTGTGATGAGTCAAAGTTGAGAAAAAGATGCTGACTTTTTGTACTTAGAAAAATTCTAAGTTTTTCTTCAAAAGTGACCTATAATGTTTTGAGTTCAAATAAGACCTTCCTCAAAAATTGAGCTCTGATAATTAATTCTATCTTGAAATAGACTTCCCAAATAGAATTGTGAAACTTGAATCACTTAAAAATACCAAATATTGAAAAAGTTATGGCCTTGTGAAATTAGTCAAAATCCATGAGGTGACCTATAATCTTTTGAGTTCTTAGGGCATCTTCCAACCATTTTCAAGTCTTGCACATAAAAGAAGAGTTAAATTTCACATCTTTAAGATCATTATGGAAAAATAATGGGCTCAAGGAGATAAAAATTGACCAAGTTATGATCTTTTGAAGTCATATGAGGGGAATTTGATGGCCTATCTAGAGGACATGTAATCTTTCTCAACCATTAGAAATCTTCCATACAAATTTTTCTTGAAACTCTTGAAGTGATTAGTTTATAACCCTTTAAAGATAATCATGTCTTTAGAACCACTCAAAAATCTCAAAAGATGAGCAAGATATATCCCTTAGAAGTTCAAAACCCTAGCTCCTCAAGCACCAAAATTACTTGGAAACCCTTTTCAATTTTGAAAAACTTTCTTGCATAATAACTTTTGACATGTGAATAGAGGTTGTTGTGGATGATAATAAGAACCCATAGCAACAATAACCACCTCCAAATATTAAGGATTGAGAGAGTTATGCACTTGTGATCAGAGAATCAAGAATTTGTCCAATTAGGTCAAACTTCTTCAATTAACTGTTGCATCTTTTGACTTTATTTGACAAATTGAGGCATGATAAACAATACTAGATCTTGTCATGATATTAATTTAGAGCATATTTAATGATTAAGCTTGAATCTCAGTGAAGTTTTGTTGAAGGAGGCATGGAAATAAGCTCATGAACCTATAGATCAACCTGATGAAATATGTTGTGCTCTCACTTATAGCATCATCAATTAGAGAAAACATTCATTGTATTTGTTAGTTAAAAGTTAATAAATACAAAACATATATGTCCACAATATAGAATTCAAGGTGCTTGATGATTCCTCCTAAGCAAACCTAAAGATAGGGAGAAGAACCAAAACCCTAGTGTGATCTTGATATGATTGAGTTGATATGAGATGATAGAGGAATCTTAAGGGGGAAAATTGGGGTACAACAACTACCCTTATTTAAGTGTCTTCTATTCGGAGATACAAAGGTTAAAATCTTCGTGTCGATGCGATTAAAGATACTTAAATATAAAATAAGCCCTATTTTTGGCCCTAAGATACCATGCAATGCTTATGGTTATACATGCAAACAAACAGATCCAAAGGTGATATGGGACACCGCTGAGTAAACAGAAAATAAAGATCAAAAGAAAATTCGACCAGGAAAATAAATCACTGGTGAACAGAAGACTCGACTCTATTGGGGTAAAGCCCAAGGAGGAGATAAAGCAACATCAACTCAAATGTCGAGGAGCAAAGTAAAGGATAACAATTATCGACAGATAGCCGCGAACTATCCACTCGCTGAGAAGATAGCAAAAAAGGTAACATCGACCCACTGGGGGAAAGAAATGGTAGGATAATACCAGCAAACACCAATATTAGGGTAGGTCACAAATAGCCAGCATGAGTACTTCTGACTAGACACATGTGAACTTATTTAGAGCAAAAATGAATCTCAAAGATGAACTATCTCCCATAATGACGAGACTAACATCCATTGGAGTAACAAATCTCAACAACAAACTATCTCCCATAATAACGAGACTACCATCCATTGGAGTAACAAATATCAACAACAAACTATCTCCCATAATGACGAGACTACTATCCATTGGAGTAACAAATATCAACAACAAAGTATCTCCCATAATAACGAGACTACCATCCATTGGAGTAACAAATCTCAACAAAGACCTATCTCCCATAATGAAGAGACTACCATCCATTAGAGTAACAAATCTCAATAACGAACTATGTCCCATAATAACGAGACTACCATCCACTAGAGTAACAAATCTCAACAACAAACTATCTTCCATAATGACGAGACTACCTTCCATTGGAGTAACAAATCTTAACAATGAACTATATTCCATAATGACGAGACTACCATCCATTGGAGTAATAAATCTCAACAACAAACTATCTCCCATAATGACGAGACTACCATCCATTGGAGTAACAAATCTTAACAACGAACTATCTCCCATAATGACGAGACTACCATTCATTAGAGTAACAAATATCAACAACGAACTATCTCCTATAATGAAGAGACTATCATCCATTGGAGTAACAAATATCAACAATGAAATATCTCCCATAATGGCGAGACTACCATCCATTGGAGTAACAAATATCAACAATGAACTATCTCCCATAATGACGAGACTACCATCCATTGGAGTAACAAATCTCAATAACGAACTATCTCCCATAATGACGAGACTACCATCCATTGGAGTGACAAATCTCAACAAGGAACTATCTCCCATAATGACGAGACTACCATCCATTGGAGTAACAAATCTCAACAATGAACTACTCCCATAATGAAAAGACTACCATCAATTGGAGTAACAAATATCAACAATGAACTATCTCCCATAATGACGAGACTACCATCCATTAGAGTAATAAATCTCAACAATGAACTATCTCCCATAATGACGAGACTACCATCCATTGGAGTAACAAATATCAACAAAGAACTATCTCCCATAATGATGAGACTACCATCCATTGGAGTAACAAATCTCAACAATGAACTATCTCCCATAATAAGGAGACTAACATCCATTGGAGTAACAAATGAATCTTCTCTGGGAGCTAACAGGCCTACTGGGGAAGAATAAGTTGCTCAAATAAAGAGACTTTTCACTTGCTGTTATGAGAAAGAAGTGCAACAATGTTGCTGGGAAATGAATCTTGACCTCTCTTGGGAAGTGTCGGTACAGTCATGCTGAGGAGATAAAGTCTTCTCGTTCAAAATAAATGCACACCCTCAAACCATGGATCAAAGCCTGCTGAAAACATAATAATAATGTCTCCAAGGACAACAATCTCAAACCAGAAATAAACTGGAGTGAAACAGTCAACCAAGACAACGTATAATTAGAAATAAACTCAAAAGGGAAAATAGATCTAACCAGATAATGAGTCAAATAAGAAGGCTAAATAAAAATTCTTCCACGAGGGATAACTCAGTGGGGAAATTGAAAGAATATACACTTTTTGCTTAAGGTTGAAAATCTATTGGAGAGAGGGTAACATAACTCTGTAAAATAGGGTAATGTGTCAAAAAAAAACAAAAATGAATGCAAATGAGCAATGAATTTTAATTCAGCTATGCATCATGTATGTATGGATGCATGAATGTTATCATGTATATATTAACAAAAAAGACACATAATGCTGGGAATAACCAGACAGAACCAGCTTGGGTAAAGTCAACACTCGGCTAAATCACATCCAGGAGGAAAATTTTATAAGAAAGTAAGCACCAACTGAGAAAAAAATTCCTATTTCACGGCTTAATTTCACTGGGAAGAAACACAATTCAAAAGTAATCAAATCAAAATAGTAAATCAGTACAGACACAGGGGTATAACATCTTCCTCCAGGCTTTACCGGGGGACATCACACAAACTTCAATGGGGAAATAATGTCTCTATATCTAGACTTCCATTGGAGATCAAAATACTGACTTCACTAGGGAAGATGAAAACCACGTCGTCGAGACATCAACTGGGGATCTCATATTTATTTCATTGGGGAGGACCATACTACATCATCGAGGGGAGTCCAAAATACATTCTTCAATACTAAGAGTGATGATTACACAAACTTTTCTGGGGAGGAATTATGAAACCACACGGGGATAACAACTTTCAAAGAGAAACATTATCTTAGCTTTACTTGGGGATTTAAGAAGCTAAACAATACACCAAGAAATCAAAATTATGGGGATTTTAAATCAAACCCAACGCTTGGCAGGAGAAAACCCAAAAAGTTGACAACTATTTCAACACTTCTTATAAATGATATTGCCCTTGTCTAGTTGCCAAACAACAACAATAATGTCAACACTGCAAAAGGGATATGTTTTGCAAATGATTCCTCCTCAACACACAAAGGGAGAAGGAACTTCCGTCATATGAGTGAAGACCTCACTGGGGAATCTGGGATGGAGGTTTCAAACCATGCAAACCTAAAACCAAATTATCAACCTGGAGAAAAAACTAACCAAGATCAAACTGGGAAAATGGGATCACAAATCCAACACCACACCATACATCAATTGGTATCATATCCAACTATTTGAGAAACAACAAGAAGATCATATGCATATCAACGAAAACGGCCTGGAAGAACTTTCTTGGGGAATACCTACTTCTAAAAAATTCAGAGTTTGTCCATCCTCGTAATCACTATTTTTGTTTTTTCTTGAATCACAAAATCTAAAGTAAAAGGTAATTTGTAAATTCTTTTCAAAAAAATTTCTATTATTAAATCTCTTTTTTTTGAACATTACTATCAATAATAAATAGAGTCTTTGTAAGCAGAATAAAATAAGAATTGTAAAGAATTGGATAAAAGCTCATACTTTATTAATAGAATAGTAGTCTGCGAATGGCGAGACCCCATAGATGATTACAAAGTTTGGAAAATGGTAATATATTGGAAAAGATACATTTAAACACAATGACCACTATTCTCCCTAACAACTTTGAATTCTTGAGCAACGACTTCTGTTGAAGTGTGGTGAGGATTCAAGAAGATTTTTGATTCAATGATCAAGTCTCGTCTGACGCAGTTAATTGCCAAGAAATCCCTAACTTTTTCCTAAGTTTCCCTTGTGGGTTTTCAACCTAGCGGGAAAGTTTATTCTGTTTGTGTCTCTTATTTTTTCCTAGACCGCCCTTTCTGGTTTTTAGCCTACCGAGACACTCTTTTTTTCCTAAGCCGCCCTTTCGAGTTTTCGACTTAGCGAGCTGTTCTTTTATTTCTTTAGGCGAAGTATTTCTTGACTTCATCAACATTCATAGGACGTGGGAACTCCTCGCCATCTATAGTTTCAAGAATTAATGCACTGCCAGAGAAGGCTTTCTTGACAACATATGGGCCTTTAAAATTGGGAGTCCACTTGCCCCTAGAACCGACGTTAAAAGACATGATCTTCCTGGGCACGAGGTCGCCTTCTTTGAATTCATGAGGCTTGACCTTCTTATCAAAAGCTTTCTTCATTCTCTTCTAGTATAACTTGCCATGACACAAGGCCGTCATTCTCTTTTCTTCAATCAAATTCAATTGGTCACCCTGTTTTGGACCCATTCAGCCTCTGACAAATTGGTTTCCATTATCACACGTAAAGAGGGAATCTCAACCTCAACGGGGAGCACTGCTTCCATACCTTACACAAGAGAGAATAGGGTTGCCCCTGTTAAAGTGCAGACGAATGTACGATATCCATGCAAAGAAAAGGGAGCATCGTATGCCAATATTTATAGGTAACAACCATTTTCTAGATGATCTTCTTAATATTTTTATTAGCAGCTTCAACAACCCCATTCATCTTTTTCCTGTAGGGAGATAAATTGTGATGGACAATCTTGTATTCTTCACAAAGTTCTGTCATCATCTTGTTATTTATATTCGAGCCATTGTCAGTGATAATCCTGCTTGGCACACCATACCGACATATAAGATTGTTCTTGATAAAGTGTACTACCACCTGCTTAGTAACATTAGCATATGAAGCTGCTTCCACCCATTTGGTGAAGTAGTCAATTGCCACCAAGATAAAACGATGTCCATTTGACGCCTTAGGTTCAATCATTCTGATCATGTCAATACCTGTTGTACCCCAAAATTTGCCCTCCCATTTTCTTCAAGATTTGCTAAAGAGCATGCTTCAAAGTCTCCCAAGGGTTGCACAGTCCAATGGCCTCCTAACAGTCAAAAATTAGGGTTTTGGTTCTGACAAAGAAGATGAGGTTTCCAAGGGTCCAAACAAGTCCCACATGCCTATAAACATTGTCAAGTATCCTCATACCAAGTTTCAAGACTCACAACACAAAATTGCACAGTCAAAAACCCTAATTGCTCAACAGTCAACTGTAGGGGTAAAATGGTCATTTGACAGTCAAAAGTCCAAATTTTTGGTCAACATCTTATTTTGAAGCCACAAACATCATTTGATCAATTCTTGATCATGATTTTCAAGGCATGGCTAAAAAAGTCTCAAGATGCAAAAGTTTCCATATTTGGACAGTTGAAAAAGTCAACTGTAAATTGACCAAGGCATAACTTCCACATGGTTTATCAGAAAAATTCCATCCAAAGCTCATTTTGAAGATAATGACATTTCCTACAACTCCTCTTCACACTTCAAGTCCAAGAAATGCTCTCACAAAAAGTTATCAATCTCAACATTATAGGTCATTTTTAAAAGTCAACAAAAAGGCACTTTAAGTCAAGTACCATAACTTGATATTGGTAAATCAAAATGACATGGGACCAAGGTCATTGGTTATAGGACTTCAAGACCTTTCCAAAATGTCCAAGAACATGATCAAAGCTTAAAAATTGAGCAAGATATGCCTTGTGGAAGTTGGGAAATTTTTGGGAATTTTGAAAAGTCAACTTTACTTCAAATACCTCAAAATTGCTAATGGGCCTCAATTTCTTCCAAGAGTCATCACCCAAAAGCTATGAACTACCCATTGACCCAAAGGGGAGTTATTTTCCTATTTTTAATTAATTAATTGAATATTTAATCTATTTAATTCATTTAATTATAATTAATTATAAGAAAAAAATACTAATCCATGCTTTTCAAATCTTTTTGTGCATAGAATTCACTCAAGATTTTGTGCACTATTCAATAAGGAAAGAATCAAGGTGATTGGCAATGATTGGCATCAAAAGGACATGAAAAAGATTGGAAAAGATTACATGAAAAATCAAATATGCAAAATCATCAATGCAAGGTTTTGGGCTTGGATTTCTAACCTAAATCATTCCTAATACATATGCAAACACAACCCTAATGCTCACAACTCAGAAGCTGCGCTCAGAATCAAAAACAAACTTTGCATTTTTCACCAAAAATTTCAAAACTGAAAACTGTATTACAGGGTGTTTCAAGGCAAAAGAACCATTCCAAAGGCTTGCTGAGATAACCAGGACACTTTCTCAATCAAAAACATGTGCCCTAACCTCAAGAACTGGTAGCACGAAGTCGCCCTGTTCATGAACATTTGCATATTCGTATTTTGATTTGCACGCATTTTTCATACATTCTAATGATTGTTTTACACTAATATGGACTCACTGAAGCTTATGGTACCATTGAATTGAACTAATATTGCTTGTATAGAAAATTGCCATGGCTATTTTTTAGGGTTTCAGGAACCATGAATTGGGGTTTTACGCTTGAGGAAAAATTGGCCAACCTAAATAGCACCATTGAAATCAGAAGCTCATGACGAACAGAACCATACCATCGCGCCTTTTTTATGATCGCTAAATTCCTATTCGCTATTTTCTGTTGTTTCAGATTGTGGGGGTTTAAAACCCCCGCTATCTAGCATGTATTTTCAGGAAAAACAAAGAGGCCATGAGGAAGACGCTGAGGTGTAAGCACGCTACTGGGTAATTCAAATCCTGGCGCACGTTTTGTTAAAGTCCCACTAACCCTTGTTTTCTCTCTCTTATTATTCTTTATCCATTATATGATCAAACAAACGCGCTTGGCTGGTTGGTTGATGCGTTTTCCTTCAAGCATTGGGACCTGGGTTCGATTCCCAGGTCCCCCATATTTCCCTATATTTTTCTTTGTAACATGTTCAGGTGGTCATCACTCTTAAAGGTTCACCATATGCCTTCGCCAGCTTGTCTGCCACATGTCCAGTAACGCCAATCCAAGGGCCATAATAGGAGGACTACCATACGCACCAGTCAACACCTCCACATGCAGCATTGAAAAGTCAAAAAGGGCCTCAATCTAATGGGCCAAATTGCTGTGAACAAACCTCCAATTTGGGTCAACACCCCCATCTGTTTGCATTTTCTTCTCTTTTTTTTTTCTTTTCTTTCATTTATTTTAATTATATTAATTGTTTATTTAATTCCATAAATTAATTTTTTATAACATAAAAATACAAAAAAAAAAATCAGAAACTATAAAAAAATAAAAATATGTTCATTTATTTTTTAATCAATATTTTGTAAATAAAATTCTAATAACTAATTAGTTTAATTTTAGGTTTAATTTTAATATTTTTTTAATAAACTAAAAAAGGTAGAAATTAGGGTTTTTATACTTTTATTCTTTTTTTCCCTTTTCACCATATTTAATTATTAATTATTTTGTAAATAAATATGCCATTTAATTAATTAGGGTTAAATTAGGTTACAACTTAAACATTTTTTTTTATAAATTAAAAACAATTCAGAACTAGGGTTTTAATTAACTTTTAATTCCAATATTAATTCTCCTTAATTCCATAAACACAAAAACTCCAAAAAAAAGGGTTCTTTCTTTTATTTAATTTAATTAATTTATGATTTCGATTTAATTTCTTTAAAAGGGTCCAACGCCCTCGCATTCTCGATTTTTATTTCTTTTCGCACATTTACTTTTATTTCCTTTTTTAAATTTCATGTAATTGCCCCAAAGCTTTGTAATAGATTAATTAGGATATTTACTTTCCGCATTTTATTTATTTCAAATCGGGTCTTGGTTTAATTTGGCGATGTAGACCCGCGCCTTTGTAATAGCGTAGGACTTTTATATTTCCGCACCTTTTAAACTGTTAAAATACATGAAAGAATGTATGCTCAAATAAAAACAATGCGTAGAACACTCAATACATGATCAAGACAAAAATAACTGAAAATGACACACGAATCACACACCACTCCTAGGGTACGCCTCACTGTTGCCTTGCCCCTCGAAACGTGGTCATCGAGTAGAGGACGTTTTAGTAAGTCCTCATGTCCATGAACATGGCATGAGGGTAGCTTCTAAGGTGTCTTCCTATTGCTCTGGTGACCACACTGTTGCCTTGTCCCTCGAAACGTGGTCGTTGACTATAGGACGTCTTAGTGAGTCTTTATGTCCCATTGATCTGGTTGCCTCGAAACAAGTTGCCTCGGAATAAAAGATCAATGGCATAAGGGTAGCTTCTAAGGTGTCTTCCCATTGCTCTGGTGACCACACTGTCCCTAATACTCGAATTGACCCGAACACCTCCAACGGTGATGCTACCTACCTCTCAATAGTAGGATGGCACTACCTAAAAGACATTTACACAGACTAATTCCTTAGGGTAGGTAGATGACTCGTAGATACTTGCTCTAATCCAAAACAAATCAAAAACTTCTTTTCGCACCGACACTTTGCAAAAAGCTTTCAAAAACAACTTTTCAAACACTCTTAGGGACTGATACAAGAGTCATTCTGAAACATTAAACGAAACTTTTTCAAACCCACTCACCTTGAAAAGCAAACAAACATTTTGAAAACACAAATGAGCAAGTATCTAAGAGCCCATGGATAACCATGGATAGAAAGGGTGCTAACACCTTCCCTTTCTATAAATCTACCTCCCGAACCGAGAAACTATCTCATAAGGAATTTTGCTGTGCTTTTGTCTTGTCCATGTTGGAGAAAATAAAAGACGGTGGTGACTCTTGCTTACCGCGACATTTCGCGAACCAGCGTTAAACAGTCAGTTCCAGATCCACCGATCACAGAACTGGCGACTCTGCTGGGGACACTTAAAGTGAGGTGTACCTTAGGATAGCTCATACTTGTGTTTTCAATTGTTGTGTTTTGTTTGCTTTATTATTGTGGGCGTTGTCACGGAGTTACATAGATCCTAACCCGGATCTGGGGATACCCTGTTTAGGTAGCATAAGCTGTGAGGGACCTGTCCGGCGTAGATCGACACGGGTGAAGCAGTGGCTACGTTGGTGTGGCACCTTGGTCTGTACCGATATCCCTTGTGTTGCAACGAGGAGAATATGGGTCTTCTGAGGAGTCATTAAGCACCAACAGACCTTAGAACCTTAAATGACACAACTTGGCCATTATAACAGTAGCAGTATGCTACGCCCATTGAGGCTAAACTCTTGTGATGGTTGTGGCCGCAAGAAAAGATTGTGATGCTGGAGTTATGACCGATTGAGGGTAGTCAATGATATTGGGATCCTCTAAGAACCCGGTTACTTTTGATAGGACAGGTATGAACCAACAAACTGAAAGAGGGTAATACCTAGACCCCATGCTGGCCTAAACTTTAAGGGCTTGCCTTGTGTGACTTGTGTGCCTTAACATGTTTGCCTTTGTAAATATTTGTGGTGTGCTTCATCATAACATCATAACATCATGAGCATTGCATGCATCCTGCATAAGGACTGACCATTTCAAAGACAAGAAGGTTTCACCTTTGCTCTGTTTTGTAGGACATCATGATGCCTGTGCGAAGGAATACTATCCGGTTCAACTTTGTTCACCCACCTGAGTTGCTTGAAGAGTTGGTTTGCAGGATTCCAAATACCACTTCCTTCATCCAGAGGCATGGTTCTCTTCTCAGTTTAGTCACTGCAAAGCGGGATCAACAGTTGATGAGTGTCCTGACCCAGTTCTATGACCCTCTGTACCAGTGCTTCACCTTTCAAGACTTCCAGCTGGTCTCTACCCTGGAAGAGTTCTCTGATTTGCTTGGTATCCCTATCTTGGATCAAACTCCCTTTACTGGTTGGGAAAAGACCCTCAGGCTTGAGGAGGTTGCTGCAGCTCTTCCCTTGACCCATCAAGAAGTAATGGACAACTGGGTGACTAGAAGCGGAGTTAAGGGTTTCTTGGCCAAGTTTCTGATTGGTAAAGCTAACAGTTTCTGGAATGACTTGGACTTTAGGGCATATGAAGACATCTTGGCTGTCTTAATCTATGGGCTAGTCTTGTTTCCTAATCCTGACAACTTCATCAATGTCACTGCCATAAGGATCTTCATGTCTCAGAATCCTGTGCCCACTCTCTTGGGTGACATCCTGCAACAACTTTATGCTCGTACTGCCCAAAGACGAGGAACTCTGTGGTGTTGCATCCCTTTATTGGTGAGGTGGTTTATTTCGCACCTCCCTAAGTTCGTACTGAAGAACCAAGAAGGAAGAGGTTGGGCTCATAGGTTAATGTCTCTCACTGATAAGGACATCATTTGGACTCTCAGAGGTTTGGATGAGGTAGCTATTATTGATCGTTGCGGAGAATACCCTAATGTTCCTTTGATTGGTACCCAAGGAGGAATCTCTTACAATCCATGTCTAGCGCTCCGTCAGTTTGGAAGGGCCAGAAGAGCAGGGCCTCATGAGATGTTGGTGCCTCACATCAGTTTTGAGTTTCAAGTGGATAGTGACGAGCTGCGCCGTAGGTTCATCAAGGCTTGGGACAGAGTTCATAAAGCTGACCCACAAGAGTTGGGGCCAAAGACTTCTCTACCTATGGAAGCCTACTACAAATGGGTTCGCATCCGTGCTCAGAAGTTAGGTATGCCATACGAAGCTGTCAGACCCGTCATTCTTGAGTATCCTGACCAAGACGGGGTTCCTCCAACTGTCCTCCCTCCTCAGATACCTACTGATTATGAGACATTAAAGAGGTCTTGGTCGCAACTGCGAGAAGAACGGGATTCGTATCGGGAAAAGTTCAACGAGCAGGAACTAAAGATCCAGAAGCTGACAAAGCAGTTGGAGAATGAGCGAGCTCTGAATGACTACATCCGTACTGAGAAGAGGAGACCCTGGGATCAATGAGGAGCTCTGGATGTTCTTTTACAGTTTTATTTCCCTTTTCAGTATTTCCATTTTTATGTAACGCCTAAGGGCAACCTGTTGAACAATTTAAATTTCAAAGTTGAATCTAATGAAGTGTGTTCCTTTTTGTTTACAAAGTTAATTCTCGATTGTCTTTGAAAACATAAATCATACGCATTCCATTCATCATGTGCATAGCAGGTATTCTTCTTTTCAGGTTGCTTACTGTTCTTCGCTGTTTATTTCAGCATCATGAACCCTGAATCATCAACCGATATGTCTATCAAGGCCCTTCAGGCGCAGAACGCACAATTTCAAGAGCTGATCATGGGTTTGGCTCAAGGCCAAGAAGAGCTGAAGGCTTTGCTCCTGAAGAAGGAGAAGAAGAAGAAGAGAACTGTCCTTTTCAACTCGGGCTGGAGGTTTGGTAATACTCTGCAGAATGAGGAAGCTGGTTCTTCTGTTGCCAAAGACAGTCCCCATGGGGGAAAGGCTCCAAGTCCAGTAGTCTCTGACAACGAGACTGATTTTAATGAGGAACAGTATCCTCCTGCTGAAGACCGGTATAAGCAGTTGGAAGATAGACTGAATGCCATGGAGATCCAACAGGTGCCTGGGCTGGATTTCGGAGACTTGGGTTTATCTACTGGTGTGATCATTCCTCACAAGTTTAAGGCACCATCTTTTACCAAGTATGACAGGGCGTCTTGCCCCAAGCTACACCTCAGATCTTATGTGCGGAAGATTCAACCGTACACAGTGGACAAGAACTTGTGGATCCACTTCTTCCAGGAGAGTCTTTCAGGGACTCATCTCGAATGGTTCTATCAGCTGGATGGAACCAAGGTTCGTAACTGGGAGGAGTTGGCTACTGCTTTTTACAAGCAGTATCAATATAATGCCGACCTTGCTCCTACACGTACCTAACTCCAGGGTATGTCGTTAGGATCAAGCGAAGGTTTTAAAGAGTATGCACAGAAGTGGAGGGATCTGGCTGGCAGGGTGCAACCTCCGTTAACTGACCGTGAATTGGTGGATATGTTCTTGGGGACCCTCTCCGGGCCATTCTTCAATCATCTTATCGGTAATTCGTCCGCAGGGTTCACTGACCTTATTCTGACTGGGGAGAGGATAGAGGCTGGAATGAAGTCCGGTAAAATTCAGAAGGGTGCATCTTCAAGTTCTGAGAAGAAACCCTTTAAAAAGGAGGCCAGTGCTGTATATGGGCCTAGAAGACAAGATAAACCAGAGCGCCGCCAGTCTATCAACGCGGTGATTATTGCTAAGCCTGCTGCCGCTCCTCGGCAAACCAATCCACAAAGGGCTGAAAGACCCAGAAGAGAGTTTACTCGGCTGAGTATGACCTTGTCGCAAATCTTGCCACAATTGCTATCCACCAACTTGGTGACTGTTAGGGAGGCCCCGAAAGTTGTGGATACTGCCTCTCCGAAATATAATACAAATGCCCGTTGTGCTTATCACTCCGATAGCCCGGGGCATTCTACTGATGACTGCTGGGCCTTAAGGAATAAGGTGCAAGACCTTATTGATGCAAAGGAGATACAATTTGAGGCGCCTGAGAGGCCAAATGTGGTGACTGCTCCTATGCCCCAGCATGGAGTGAATGCCGTTGATGAAAATGTGTATGCTGTTTCTGTGAATGATGTAGCTACTCCTCTGATGATTGTTAAGAGGAATCTACTGCTGGCCGGTTTATTTCCGGGTTGTAGTGAAGGTTGCCTTTTGTGTGCTGTTTCCCTTTCTGGTTGTCCTTTACTGAAGTTAGGCATCCAAAGCCTGATGGACATCAAAGAGATTATGTTCAAGAAGACCGCTGTTCCATTTGTTCCTGTGGAAGATGTATATGTTATTACAATTTTTAACCATCCAATCAAGGCTCCCCCGAGGAAGCCAGTTAAAATCATGACTGTCGCACCCATTGTTATTACTGTTTCGGGGCCTCTCCCCTATAAATCTGATAAGGCTGTCCCATGGCACTATGGGGCAGATGTGTATGTACATGGAATAAAGCAAGAGTTCAACACTGGCACCAGCATCAGCAATATCACTGGTCCAGCCAAAGTTACCCGCAGTGGCATGCTCTTCTCGCCTGACATTGCGCCGCCAACTATTCGAAGACCTATCATTATAACACCTGCAAGTGCACCTGTTCCCATTTCTGATCAAGTTGCTTACCCTATTGCCGGGTCATCTAATGCTCGGGGCAAAGGGATTGAAGATGAGCCTGCCCGGATGGAGGCACCAAAATCTGTGAATGTTGAAGCCTCCCAACAAGAGATGGAGGAAATTCTGAAGATAATCAAGAAGAGTGACTTTAATGTTGTTGAACAGCTGGGGCATACCCCCTCCAAGATCTCTATGCTCTCCTTGCTGCTGTGCTCAGAGGCCCATGCTAAGGCCCTGATTTCATTTCTAAAGACGGCCCATGTGCCACAGGAGACATCTGCAGTCCAGTTTACTAATTATGTAGCCAATTTGACAGCCGACAATGGTTTGGGTTTCTCGGATGCTGACCTTACTGCTAAGGGAAAGAACCACAATGATGCCCTGCATGTCTCTATTGAATGCAGGGGCACTACTCTTGCGCACGTGTTGGTGGACACTGGTTCTTCCCTGAATGTGCTACCCAAAAAGGCCTTAGACCGGTTGGATTGTGAGGGCCTGGAGCTGAAACCTAGCAACATCATTGTTAGGGCCTTTGACGGTTCTAAGAGGATGGTTCATGGAGAGGTAGACATTCCTATTCGTGTGGGATCTTAAGTATTCGACTCAACTTTCTATGTGATGGATATTCGTCCATCTTATTCCTGTTTACTGGGTAGACCTTGGATTCACAAAGCTGGGGCAGTGACCTCTACCCTACACCAGAAACTCAAGTACCCTGTTAAAGGGAAGATTGTCACTGTGCAGGGAGAGGAGGAGTATATGGTTAGTCACTTGAATTCCTTCCGATATATTGAGATGGACGGGGAGTTTATTGAAACCCCCTTTCAGCATTTTGAAGAGGTACCTCCAACTTTGGCGGCGGCAGAAACAGTGGTTGAAGAGGATGTTCCTTTGAAGATGGCTTCCCTGAAGGATGCCCAGGCTGTAATCAAGAAAGGTGAATGTGCTAACTGGGGCAGGCTCCATGATTTTACACCTAAAACTGACAAGTTTGGACTGGGTTTTACTGCATAGGCTCAGAGGGTTGTGCGCAAGGCAAGGACCAGAAGACCTCCTGTGCTCATTACCAATCCTGGAGTGAATGCTGTTGGGGATGAAGACGAAGTGGAGGAGTCAGAGTTCGATAGCTGGATCTACCCGACGACTGATGGTGGATTGACCAATTGGACTGCTAAAGATCATACTCCTATTACTTTTGTTACGCAGTAATAAACTCCTTTGTTTTTGTTATTTGTAATAAACAATGAATTGAAACTCTATGGCCCGGTGCCTTACCCGGGGCCCCGTGGCTTCATTTGTGAGGGCATATTAATTTTCATTTCATATATCATGAATAAAGACCTTGGACGTTATCTCGCACTTCAAATATTATGCTCCTTTTCTTTCTTTCCTTTCTTTATATATTGCAAAACAGCTGTATTTACACACACTCACTCATACAGGTTCCAATCCACTATGGATCTCACTGGTAACGACTCTGCTACTGCCAGTTATGACTTCGAAAATCCGATCAACTTAGCCGAAGACGAAGGTGAAGATGATTGCGAAGTGCCTGGCGAGCTTGCAAGACTGTTACTCCAGGAAGAGAGAGCAATTCAACCACATGAAGAGCCGGTGGAAACGATAAATCTGGGTACTGAGGCGGACAGGAAGGAAGTCAAGATTGGTGCCAACCTAGAGCTCAGCGTGAAGCAACGGTTGACTCAGATGCTGCATGATTATGTGGAAATCTTTGCCTGGTCCTACGAAGACATGCCTGGGTTGGATACCGACATTGTGGTCCATCACTTGCCTACCAAGGAGGACTGCCCTCCGGTTAAGCAAAAGGTCCGTCGTATGCGTCCAGAGATGTCTGAGAAGATCAAAGCTGAGGTTATGAAGCAATTCGATGCCGGGTTTCTTGCAGTGACTTCTTACCCTCAGTGGGTTGCTAATGTGGTGCCGGTACCGAAGAAAGATGGTAAGGTTAGAATGTGTGTCGACTACAGGGATCTGAACAGGGCCAGCCCCAAGGATGACTTCCCCCTACCTCACATTGACGTCCTGGTTGACAATACGGCTCAGCACAAGGTGTTCTCTTTCATGGATGGTTTTTCAGGGTATAATCAGATCAAGATGGCTCCGGAAGACATGGAAAAGACTACCTTTGTTACTCAGTGGGGCACCTTCTGCTACAAAGTCATGCCTTTTGGATTGAAAAACGCTGGGGCAACCTACCAACATGCCATGGTTGCTTTATTTCATGATATGATCCATCATGAGATAGAAGTGTATGTTGACGACATGATTGCAAGGTCCCAAACTGAGGAGGAACACCTTGATCATCTGCAGAAATTGTTTGACCGTCTGAAGCTGTACAAGCTAAGGTTAAACCCGAGCAAGTGTACCTTCGGGGTAAGATCTGGAAAATTGCTAGGCTTCGTTGTAAGTGATAAGGGTATTCAAGTGGACCCTGCCAAGGTTAAAGCCATTCAAGAGATGCCAGTTCCTAAGACAGAGAAAGAGGTCAGAGGCTTTTTAGGACGCCTGAATTACATTGCTCGATTCATCTCGCACCTAACTGCTACCTGTGAGCCAATCTTCAAGCTGCTGAAGAAAGATCAGGTAATACATTGGAATGATGAATGTCAGGCCGCTTTTGATAGAATCAAAGAGTATCTCCAGGAACCACCCATCCTTATGCCACCGGTTGAAGGGAGACCTCTGATACTATACCTGACAGTACTTGACAACTCAATGGGGTGTGTGCTGGGGCAGCATGACGAGTCTGGCCGAAAAGAGCATGCCATTTATTACCTTAGCAAAAAGTTTACCGACTGTGAGACCCGATACTCACTGCTCGAGAAAACTTGCTGCGCTTTGGTATGGGCTGCTCGCCGGCTGAGACAGTATATGCTGACTCACACTACCTTGTTGATTTCAAAGATGGATCCTATAAAGTATATATTTGAAAAGCCTGCTCTGTCTGGGAGAATAGCAAGATGGAAAATGATCTTGACGGAATACGACATCCAATACACGACTCAGAAAGCTATCAAGGGAAGTGTATTGGCAGACCACTTGGCACATCAGGCAGTGGACGACTATCAGTCAATGAACTTTGAGTTTCCAGACGAGAGCATCATGATTGTGACTGATTGTGAAGTACCTGGACCGGATGAAGGACCTGAGGAAGGATCCCGATGGTCTATGCACTTTGGCGGAGCCTCCAATGCTTTGGGTAACGGTATCGGTGCTGTGATCATATCCCCTCAAGGCACTCATACTCCACTCACTGCCCGGCTATGTTTCAACTGCACCAACAACATGGCGGAGTATGAGGCATGCATCATGGGTCTCCAAGCTGCGATCGACTTAAGGATCAAGTTTCTAAGTGTCTTCGGAGATTCCGCTCTCGTGATCAATCAGATCAAAGGGGAGTGGGATACGAAACATCTGAATCTTATTCCTTACAGAGAATGTGTATTGACATTGATCCCCCACTT
Organism: Vicia faba; assembly: GCA_948472305.1. Taxonomy (NCBI): domain Eukaryota; kingdom Viridiplantae; phylum Streptophyta; class Magnoliopsida; order Fabales; family Fabaceae; genus Vicia; species Vicia faba. The sequence goes on along the minus strand of OX451736.1, from coordinate 1,265,212,285 downwards.
CACAGAGATAACCTTTGAACATTTTCCGAGAGAGGAGAATCAGCTGGCGGACGCGTTAGCTACAATGTCTTCTATGTTCAAGGTCAAATGGGACAATGAGGCTCCCCGGATCATCATCTGGAAACTGGACGAACCGGCATACTGTTGTGATCTTGAGACTGAATTGGTGACTGAGAAGCCTTGGTACCATGAGGTGAAGAGATATTTGGAAGCTCAGGAATACCCTGAAGGTGTATCTGTCAACGATAAGAAGTTTCTGAGAAGGTTCGCAGCAAAGTTCTTCCTTAGCAACAACATTCTGTACAAGCGAAACCATGATTCGACCTTACTGCGTTGTGTGGATAAGACTGAAGCAGAAAGGATCATGGCAGAGCTACATGAAGGGACCTTCGGAACACATTCCAGTGGACACACTATGGCAAAGAAAATCCTTCGGGCAGGGTATTTCTGGTCCACAATGGAAGCCGACTGTTACCAACATTCTCGGACGTGTCATAAATGCCAGATTTATGCAGATAAGGTGCACGTTCCTCCAGTTCCTCTGAATGTCCTGACTGCACCTTGGCCGTTTGCAATGTGGGGCATATATATGATCGGTGAGATTAAACCCACAACATACAATGGGCATCGCTTCATCCTGGTGGCGATTGATTACTTCACGAAGTGGGTTGAAGCAGCTTCCTATGTTACGGTAACCAAGAATGTTGTGGCACGGTTCATTCGGCATAACCTAATTTGTCGATACGGCGTCCCAGAAAGGATCATTACAGACAACGATACCAATCTCAATAACAAGATGATCACTGAGCTCTGCGAGCAATTTAAGATACAGCACCACAACTTTTCTCCTTACCGGCCGAAGATGAATGGGGCTGTAGAAGCAGCGAATAAAAATATCAAGAAAATTGTGCAGAAGATGACCTTGACCTATAAATATTGGCACGAGATGTTACCGTTCGCTCTTCATGGGTATCGTACCTCAGCAAGGACGTCAACCGGGGCAACCCCTTTCTCCTTGGTCTATGGTATGGAGGCAGTCTTACCGATCGAAGTGCAGATACCCTCTCTCCGGATAATGAAGGATGCAAATCTGAGCGAAGATGATTGGATCCAGACACGACTTGATCAGTTAAACTTAATCGATGAAAAGAGACTTGCTGCTATTTGTCATGGTCAGACGTACCAAAAACGGATGATCAGGGCATTTAACAAAAAGGTCAGACCACAAGAATATCAAGTTGGGGATCTGGTAATCAAGTGTATCATCCTTCCTCAAAGTGATCCGAGGGGCAAATGGACCCCTACATACGAAGGGCCATTTGTGGTTAAACATGTGTTCTCAGGAGGAGCCATGATTCTTACCACCATGGATGGTGACGACCTTCCTCACCCCGCCAATGTGGACATAGTAAAAAGATACTACGCATGAAAAAGGAGCCGCTAGGTTGACATACCTAGGCAAAAATTAGGGCTTCCCAGCGAACCAAAAGGGTTCGGGCAAAATGGAGGGATGAAATGAAAAAATATGTACACCCGGCAAGTCGAAAACCTGAAAAGGCGGCTTGGGCAAAAAATGGGTATCCCGGTGGGCTGAAAACCCGAAAGGGCGGTCCAGGAAAAAGTTAGGGATTAAAGCGTAATACTATGTCTCATTGGATCACCTTGCATCCAGAATCTGGTATCAACATCAAGTTCAGACGGCATCAATCAATCAGCTTCATCTTCAACTAGGTCATCAAGTGATGAGACGCTCGAAGATATAAAGGCGATAGCAGAGTTGGAACCCAGTGGGATTATTCTTTTCACATAGCTGTTTTGTTTTCCCTTTGTACAAATTGTATAAACTCTTATTCGGCGGCGTTCTCTTACTAGGACGTCAGCCTCTTGTACATAAACGCCTATTTACAGGAAAATTCAAAAATCAATACAAAAATCACTTTTCAGTTAAAATTGCCAATTGTTTTCCTTTTCTGTTTGTTTTGCGAAGAACGTCCAAGGTTCAATTTGTGATATATGCATTTGACACTAATTACTAACTCATGAATATTTGCATACAAAACAAAGGATTAATTACAGGTAACATTAGAAACAGGGGAAATAAAGAGTGGTCTAAGCGATCTAATTGCTCTATCCGCCAAGGTATCAAGGTAGGTTCAGATGAAGAACACAACCAGTATATCTTAACCCCCCAGGGAGTGAGCCAGCAAGTCAGTGCACTCTCCCCAAGCAAGTATATTATCAGCCTTAAGGAAGTTGGGTACCCCCGCAGATGTCAACATTCCCCAGCATGATATACAAATATTCTTAACAAGCATCCCCGGCAATCTTGACCTAAAGATTGTTCCCTGGCGGTATATCAAACATTCAATGGAGTCACTTCCCCAATATAGTTCAAAAATTTCCCCAGGAGAGTCCAATCCAGTTTCCCCAGGAAAGTTGGAATCCATCTCCCCAAGCAGTAAGCTTATCCCCAGTAGATTCTGGAAGCTTATCCCCGTAGAGCACGAACGCGTCCCCCGGCTTTATTCAAAGGTTATTTCCCTACCAGGATATAACTGGGTTATCCTCAGCCAAAAGCCACGGAAAGACCGTCCTCGGCGAAGTCTTCTTATCCGCAGCGGAGTCTATTAACACTTCCAACATAACAACGGTATCCCCAGCGAAGTTACCATCAACATTCCAGCAAAGTACCTCCCTCCCCACAGAGTATTGCTCCCCAGCAAGATCGCTAGAATAATTCTCTCCCCACAGAGTATTGTTCCCCAACAAGATCGCTAGAATAATTTTCTCCTCGCAGAGTAATCCATTCGCCAAGTTTATTCCCCAACGAAGTTATCTTCTCCTACCGGTATTCTTGCAACTATCATCCCCAGCGGAAACAACAAAGCATTGTTCTCCAACATCAGCCCAGGATGTGACTTCCCGACACCCGTCAAGGATTTATTTTCCTAAGACGAAAACATACATTCATAAACATCACATACATCATGATACATGCGTAAACGCATCATACCTTACAATCTCATTTATGTTGAGAACATCATTGCTTGATCCATATCATGCATTGCATATGACTGACCTTTACCTTTCAGGAAAGATCCAGTTAAGTTCTCATCTATGTCCAAGACCTTGTCCGGTTCAGTTAAATCGATTCCTAAATATTTTTCTGATTCTTATCCAGTCAGAGGCCTTCTCTGGTCCAGTTAAATCGATTCCCAAAGATTTTCCTGATGAAGACTCAGTAGAAGACATCCAAGATTCTCTCATCGTTACTGTTGAGGTTGAAGTCGCCCAAGATTCTCTCATCGTTACTGTTGAGGTTGAAGTCGCCTATGATTCTCTCATCGTTACTGTTGAGGTTGAAGTCGCCCAAGATTCTCTCATCGTTACTGTTGAGGTTGAAGTCGCCTATGATTCTCTCATCGTTACTGTTGAGGTTGAAGTCGCCTATGATTCTCTCATCGTTACTGTTGAGGTTGAAATCTCCCCAGATTCTCTCCCCGTTACTGTGGAGGTAGTAATCGCCCCAGATTCTCTCATCGTTACTGTTGAGGTAGTAATCGCCCCAGGTTCTCTCATCGTCCCGCTGAGGTAGTACCCATCCCTGATTCATTCATCACCTTTTGAAGCTCCAGATTCAATTCCTGTAACCAGTCAGGGCGCATCTACACAAAGAGTTTGAAGACCAGCTCCTGTAACAGGCCAGGTACTCATTTTCTTTTTCAGGTACGCAAGTTCTCGCTAAGGAATCTCTTACGCGATCGACACCCAGATGGCATCTATAAGCCCATCCACCTATCCATCACCTCTCAACATGGCATCTATAAGCCCATCTTCCTATCCATCAATCTCCAAATGGCATCTGTAAGCCCATTCCCATCATCACACTGCTAACATGTGAGCGCAAATTTCTGGGCACTCTAGTGTTCAATCATCTTCCACCTTCGGATTACGAAAGGCACGCAAGCCAATATACACCCTCAGGTATAAGAAGATTGAACAGGGGCAACTGTTGTACCCCAAAATTTTCCCTCCCATTTTCTTCAAGATTTGCTAAAGAGCATGCTTCAAAGTCTCCCAAGGGTTGCACAGTCCAATGGCCTCCTAACAGTCAAAAATTAGGGTTTTGGTTCTGACAAAGAAGTTGAGGTTTCCAAGGGTCCAAACAAGTCCCACATGCCTATAAACATTGTCAAGCATCCTCATACCAAGTTTCAAGACTCACAGCACAAAATTGCACAGTCAAAAACCCTAATTGCTCAACAGTCAACTGTAGGGGTAAAATGGTCATTTGACAGTCAAAAGTTCAAATTTTTGGTCAACATCTTATTTTGAAGCCACAAACATCATTTGATCAATTCTTGATCATGATTTTCAAGGCATGGCTCAAAAAGTCTCAAGATGCAAAAGTTTCCATATTTGGACAATTGAAAAAGTCAACTGTAAATTGACCAAGGCATAACATCTACATGGTTTATCAGAAAAATTCCATCCAAATCTCATTTTGAAGATAATGACATTTCCTACAACTCCTTTTCACACTTCAAGTCCAAGAAATGCTCTCACAAAAAGTTATCAATCTCAACATTATAGGTCATTTTCAAAAGTCAACAAAAAGGCACTTTAGGTCAAGGACCATAACTTGAGATTGGTAAATCAAAATGACATGGGACCAAGGGCATTGGTTAGAGGACTTCAAGACCTTTCCAAAATGTCCAAGAACATGATCAAAGCTTAAATATTGAGCAAGATATGCCTTGTGGAAGTTGGAAAATTTTTGGGAATTTTGAAAAGTCAACTTTACTTCAAATACCTCAAAATTGCTAATGGGCCTCAATTTCTTCCAAGAGTCATCACCCAAAAGCTATGCACGACCCATTGACCCAAAGGGGAGTTATTTTCCTATTTTTAATTAATTAATTGAATATTTAATCTATTTAATTCATTTAATTATAATTAATTATAAGAAAAATACTAATCCATGCTTTTCAAATCTTTTTGTGCATAGAATTCACTCAAGATTTCGTGCACTATTCAATAAGGAAAGAATCAAGGTGATTGGCAATGATTGGCATCAAAAGGACATGAAAAATATTGGAAAAGATTACATGAAAAATCAAATATGCAAAATCATCAATGCAAGGTTTTAGGCTTGGATTTCTGACCTAAATCATTCCTAATACATATGCAAACACAACCCTAATGCTCACAACTCAGAAGCTGCGCTCAGAATCAAAAACAAACTTTGCATTTTTCACCAAAAATTTCAAAACTGAAAACTGTATTACAGGGTGTTTCAAGGCAAAAGAACCATTCCAAAGGCTTGCTGAGATAACCAGGACACTTTCTCAATCAAAAACACGTCCCCTAACCTCAAGAACTGGTAGCACGAAGTCGCCCTATTCATGAACATTTGCATATTCGTATTTTGATTTGCACGCATTTTTCATACATTCTAATGATTGTTTTACACTAATATGGACTCACTGAAGCTTATGGTACCATTGAATTGAACTAATATTGCTTGTATAGAAAATTGCCATGGCTATTTTTTAAGGTTTCAGGAACCATGAATTGGGGTTTTACGCTTGAGGAAAAATTGGCCAACCTAAATAGCACCATTGAAATCAGAAGCTCATGACGAACAGAACCATACCATCGCGCCTTTTTTATGATCGCTAAATTCCTATTCGCTATTTTCTGTTGTTTCAGATTGTAGGGGTTTAAAACCCCCGCTATCTAGCATGTTTTTTCAGGAAAAACAAAGAGGCCACGAGGAAGACGCTGAGGTGTAAGCATGCTACTGGGTAATTCAAATCCTGGCGCGCGTTTTGTTAAAGTCCCACTAACCCTTGTTTTCTCTCTCTTATTATTATTTATCCATTATATGATCAAACAAACGCGCTTGGCTGGTTGGTTGATGCATTGTCCTTCAAGCATTGGGACCTGGGTTCGATTCCCAGGTCCCCCATATTTCCCTATATTTTTCTTTGTAACATGTTCAGGTGGTCATCACTCTCAAAGGTTCACCATATGCCTTCGCCAGCTTGTCTGCCACATGTCCAGTAACGCCAATCCAAGGGCCATAATAGGAGGACTACCATACGCACCAGTCAACACCTCCACATGCAGCATTGAAAAGTCAAAAAGGGCCTCAATCTAATGGGCCAAATTGCTGTGAACAAACCTCCAATTTGGGTCAACACCCCCATCTGTTTGCATTTTCTTCTCTTTTTTTTTTCTTTTCTTTCATTTATTTTAATTATATTAATTGTTTATTTAATTCCACAAATTAATTTTTTATAACATAAAAATACAAAAAAAAATCAGAAACTATAAAAAAATAAAAAAATGTTCATTTATTTTTTAATCAATATTTTGTAAATAAAATTCTAATAACTAATTAGTTTAATTTTAGGTTTAATTTTAATATTTTTTTAATAAACTAAAAAAGGTAGAAATTAGGGTTTTTATACTTTTATTCTTTTTTTCCCTTTTCACCATATTTAATTATTAATTATTTTGTAAATAAATATGCCATTTAATTAATTAGGGTTAAATTAGGTTACAACTTAAACATTTTTTTTTATAAATTAAAAACAATTCAGAACTAGGGTTTTAATTAACTTTTAATTCCAATATTAATTCTCCTTAATTCCATAAACACAAAAACTCCAAAAAAAAGGGTTCTTTCTTTTATTTAATTTAATTAATTTATGATTTCGATTTAATTTCTTTAAAAGGGTCCAACGCCCTCGCATTCTCGATTTTTATTTCTTTTCGCACATTTACTTTTATTTCCTTTTTTAAATTTCATGTAATTGCCCCAAAGCTTTGTAATAGATTAATTAGGATATTTACTTTCCACATTTTATTTATTTCAAATCGGGTCTTGGTTTAATTTGGCGATGTAGACCCGCGCCTTTGTAATAGCGTAGGACTTTTATATTTCCGCACCTTTTAAACTGTTAAAATACATGAAAGAATGTATGCTCAAATAAAAACAATGCGTAGAACACTCAATACATGATCAAGACAAAAATAACTGAAAATGACACACGAATCACACACCACTCCTAGGGTACGCCTCACTGTTGCCTTGCCCCTCGAAACGTGGTCATCGAGTAGAGGACGTTTTAGTAAGTCCTCATGTCCATGAACATGGCATGAGGGTAGCTTCTAAGGTGTCTTCCTATTGCTCTGGTGACCACATTGTTGCCTTGTCCCTCGAAACGTGGTCGTCGACTATAGGACGTCTTAGTGAGTCTTTATGTCCCATTGATCTGGTTGCCTCGAAACAAGTTGCCTCGGAATAGTTGCCTCAGAATAAAAGATCAATGGCATAAGGGTAGCTTCTAAGGTGTCTTCCCATTGCTCTGGTGACCACACTGTCCCTAATACTCGAATTGACCCGAACACCTCCAACGGTGATGCTACCTACCTCTCAATAGTAGGATGGCACTACCTAAAAGACATTTACACAGACTAATTCCTTAGGGTAGGTAGATGACTCGTAGATACTTGCTCTAATCCAAAACAAATCAAAAACTTCTTTTCGCACCGACACTTTGCAAAAAGCTTTCAAAAACAACTTTTCAAACACTCTTGGGGACTGATACAAGAGTCATTCTGAAACTTTAAACGAAACTTTTTCAAACCCACTCACCTTGAAAAGCAAACAAACATTTTGAAAACACAAATGAGCAAGTATCTAAGAGCCCATGGATAACCATGGATAGAAAGGGTGCTAACACCTTCCCTTTCTATAAATCTACCTCCCGAACCGAGAAACTATCTCATAAGGAATTTTGCTGTGCTTTTGTCCTGTCCATGTTGGAGAAAATAAAAGACGGTGGCAACTCTTGCTTACCGCGACATTTCGCGAACCAGCGTTAAACAGTCAGTTCCAGATCCACCGATCACAATACCCCACATAGAAAAAGGCCATGGGGAAGAAATAACATTGAGAAGTGTCAGAGGCACATGAGTATTGTCAGCATAAATATCGCACTTATGACACTTCTTTTCAAATTTGTAACAGTCAGATTCCATTATCAGCCAATAGTAACTTGCTCTAAGCATCTTATTTGCCATCAAATGTCCATTGGCATGAGTACCAAAGGAACCTTCATGGATTTCATGCATCAACATGTTTGCTTCGTGTCTATCCACGCATTTGAGTAAGAACATGTCATAATTTCTTTTGTATAGCACATCTTCATTGAGGAAAAAGCGGCCTATTAACCTTCTCAATGTCTTTCCATGTTTGTTTGATGCACCATCTGAGTACTCCTGAGTCTGGAGAAAATGCTTGATATTATAATACTAAGGTTTTCCGTCTGAAGTTCCCTTTGTTTAAAACACATGAGCTGGTCTATCTAAACGTCACACTGTGATACGAGGCACATCGTTCCAAGTATTTACTTAATACATAGAAGCCAGAGTGGCAAAAGCATCCGCCATATGATTTTATTCTCTAGGAATATGATGGAATTCAACTTTATTAAAGAAGGGTAGTAGTCTTCTAGCATAGTCTTTGTAGGGAATCAAGCCAGGGTGACGAGTATCCCATTCTACTTTAATCTGATTTATTACCAAAGTTGAATCACCATATACATCTAGAATTTTGATTCTGAGATCTATAGCCTCTTCGAGACCCATAATACAAGCTTCATACTTTGCCATGTTATTGGTATAATCAAATTCAAGCCTTGCAGTAAATGGGATATGTGACCCATGAGGAGTGATAATCACAACACTAATTCCTTTCTCATAAGCATTCACAGCTCCATCAAACACCATGCCCCACTGAGATTCAGGATCATGACCTTCCCCAGGAAAAGGTTCATCACAATATTTTATCTTCAAAAACATCACATCCTCATCAGGGAAATCTTATTTAACAGAATGATAATCATCAACTGGTTGGTGAGCAAGATAATCTGCCAACACACTGCTTTTTATAGCCTTTTGAGTACAATATTCAATATCATATTCAGACAAAAGCATCTGCCAACGGGAAATTCTTCCAGTAAGAGCAGGCTTTTAAAAAATATACTTAATTGGATCCATTTTGGAAATCAACCAAGTAGTATGATTCAACATATATTGTCGCAACCATTTTGCTGCCCAGGCCAGAGCGCAACAGGTTTTTTCCAACATAGAATACCGTGACTCACAGTCAGTAAACTTCTTGCTGAGATAATAAATGGCATATTCTTTTCTCCTTGTTTCATCTTGTTGTCCCAAAATACAACCCATATAATTATCTAACACTGTCAGATACATAATTAGTGGTCTTCCTTCAATGGGAGGGAGCAAGATAGGAGGTTCAAGCAGATACTCTTTAATACTTTCAAATGCCTTTTGACAATCATTTGTCCACACACAACCTTGATCTTTCTTTAACAACTTAAATATCGGTTCACACGTTGCACTCATATGGGAGATAAATCTGGAAATGTAATTCATACGCCCAAGGAAGCCTCTAACTTGCTTTTCAGTTCATGGTGCAGGAATTTCTTGAATTGCCTTAACTTTATCAGGATCAACTTCAATTCCTTTTTGGATGACAATGAAACCTAACAATTTTCCTGATCAAACACCAAAGGTGGATTTATTTGGATTCAAGCGAAGACTATACTTCCTCAAACGCTGAAACAATTTCAACAAATCTTCTATATGCCCTTATTCAATCTGGGATTTAGCAATCATATCATCAACATATACCTTAATTTCTTTGTGAATCAGATCATGGAATATGGTTTTCATAGCCCTCTTGTACGTTGCATCACCATTCTTCAACCCGAAGGGCATCACTTTGTAACAGAATGTTCCCCAGGGTGTGATAAATGTTTTTTCCATGTCCTCAGGAGCCATTCTGATTTGATTATATCCGGAAAATCCGTCCATGAACGAGAATATTTTGAATTTTGCTGTACTTTCAACCAACATATCAATATATGGTAATGGGAAGTAATATTTTGGACTAGCTTTATTTAAATATCTATAATCAACGCACATGCAAACTTTTCCATCTTTCTTTGGTACTGGGACAATATTGGAAATCCACTGAGGGTACACTGATGTCACAAGAAAACCGGCATTAATCGGCTTTAAAACTTCTTCTTTAATTTTTACTGCCATATCAGGGTGAGTTCTTCGCAATTTTTGCTTGATTGGAGGGTATTCTGGCTTTAGCGGCAAATGATGTTCCACAATATCAGTATCCAATCCCGGCATGTCTTGGTAAGACCAAGCAAAGATATCCACATACTCTTTCAACAATTTAATCAACCTGTGATTCACGTTGGGATGAAATAAAGCTCCGATCTTGACTTCTTTTGGATCTTCCTCTGAACTTAAATTAATTGTCTCCAACGACTCTTTATATGGCTGAATGGTACTTTCCTCGCACTCAAGCAACTGTGAAACCTCTTCTGGGATTTCATCATATTCCTATTCTTCGGCCACATACGTAAGATATTTAAACTTGGGAAAGGGTGCAGGGTCATTGTACTAAACGAGTTTTTTAATTAAACTGCACATATGATTTATGATTGTTTTTAGAAACTAACACATTTAGCAAGCGATTATGCAGATTCATTTACAGTTATTATTTATTTTGAAAGGATTTTTCTGATTACCATTTTCCAAGAAAAAGCAGAAAATAAAGACACAACTTGGGAATCAAAAACAACTTTTATTATTGATTTTAAAGATCAAAGCAACAGATATGCCCATACAATATCAATACTTTCACCTTGGGCAAAGTGAAAGATTTTTGAAAAGATTAACAAAAACAAATTACTTTGAAATATGAATGCAAGAGGGAGCATCAATAGTGATCCAATTTTGGACTCTGACTCCATGCATCACATAGTTCGGCATCTCTTGCTCTTATTCACCTTCTAGAATAGCATTGATCCTAGGAACAGTTGGATGAAGGTAACCTCCACTGTGAAAGATATCTTGATATTTCCCTAAAGCAGACTTCAGCTTCATATTCTCACCTTTACTATTCTTCACAGAGAACCCCAAACCAGCTCTATTCTTATTCACAGGCGAATCCACAATCTGCCCCCACACCTTGCTAGGGCCATTATACACCACCTGTTGAGTAGCTTTAAATTAGGCTATAGAATCTTCATTTTCCTCACATTATCAATGGATAAAGCTTGGAACTGAGTTCCAACAGCACCTCCATTCGCTTCATAACACTGAAAGAGGAAAAATGAGATACTAACAAAGTCTGCTCTCCATTTATGATGACCACCTTTCCTTCACGAACAAACTTTAGCTTCAGGTGCAAAGTTGAAGTAACAGCCCCTGCCTCATGGATCCATAGTCATCCCAGTAAATAACTGTAAGCGGGAACAATATCCATAACCTTGAAAGTAATCTGAAATAAGTGCGGGCCTATGTGAATAGGAAAATCTACTTCCCTGGTGACATACTTCCTTGATCCATCAAAAGCTTTCACAATTATGCCACTCTGGCGTATGGGAGTTCCTTGGTACTTCAGCTTCATGAGCGTGCTCCTCGGTATGACATTTAAAGTGGACCCATTATCAATCAGTACATTGGACAATGAATCATTCTTACAATTCATGGAGATATGGAGAGCTAGGTTATGATTCCTTCCTTCATCTGGCAATTTGTCATCACAAAAACTTAGGTTATTACAGGATGTAATATTCCCGACAACACTACTGAATTAGTCCAGAGGTGTTGTACCCCAAAATTTGCCCTCCCATTTCCTCAACATTTTCTCATCACCAGACCTTTGAAGATCAAGATCCAATTAGGGTTTCCTCTGCTCAAGATTTCTCCTTGCACTGATGGACCCAAATTAGGGTTTGTGTTTGAACAAAGATGTTTTGACCTAAAATGCCTAAGATGACTTTCATGCTTCATGTTGGACTCCCAAGTTTATCCATACCAAGTTTCAAGTCTTGATTCCAAGTTTTGCCCAGTCAATTGGACAGTTGACCTAAAAATCAGCTGTATTGGGGAAAAGGTCAACTGTGGCCAATTGACAGTCAAATCTCATGAAAATTGACCCACATCAACATTATGAACTCATATGGACCATTTGATCAAGTTTGGATCACAATTCCACAAGAAATTTGATCAGATCACCAAAAGGGCAAAATGGTCATTTTTAGGGTTTTGACTGCACAAAGGCAATTTTTGACTGTTTGACTTAGCCAATGGCAAACCAAGATCACATATGGACTCAAGGACCCCATAGAATTGTCTTGACATTCTCAACAAGCTCAAAAGATCCCAAGTACACAAGATTGACAGTTGAATTTCCCAGTCAATTGATCAATTTTGACTGTATACTGAAAAGTCAAACTTTGACTTTTTGGTCAAAATCAAGAGTCAAGATTCATTTTTCATCAAAACATGCCAAATCATGAAACTTGTTCACCAAGAAACCAAGAAATGCAAATTAGGGTTTGAAATGGAATTTTTCATAACTTAGAATTTTTCTAAGTTATGGAAAACCCTAATTTTTTTCCCAACTTTGCCCCACCTTTCCACCAAGATTCATTTGGATTCAAACAAAAGTCAAAACATGAAAGTTGTAGCTTGTTGCATAATCTACAACTTTGATTCACAAAGTTTTCCCAAATGATGCTTGTATCTCAAGTTACAAATTTTTGAATAAGGGCACTAAACCATTCTTAACTTAGTGAATTTTTGACCTATTTTGACAAGGTTTTCTACCCCACTTCAAGGCCATTTTCCATACACTTCCACTTGGAATTTCAATTTGCATTTCAAAGATGGATTGTAGTACACATTCCAAGCTTTCCAAAATGTCCAAGAACTTCTCAAACAACCTCATGGTTAGGGAGAATCGAATTTCTCAATATGGCAAAAACTCACTTTGTTCATGACCAAGTTACATGTCCATAACCTTGCAATTTGAACTCAGCATGCTTTAAGCTAGATTACAGGTCCTTAAACCAAGTTACACTCATAAATTTAATGCATATTCTTTGTGCCAAGACCATGTTCTTTGAGTTCAAGCATTGTCTAAAGGATTAATCCCAAATTGGAAAAAGCATAATATCCATTCTTGAAAAGTTGCACTTTATGTCAAATTGAAAATCCAACAAGTACATTGCAAATCTGATTGGCACAAGATTATGGATAAATCACACTGATCAAGGAGGGATTATGCAGCACATTAGGGGGTCCTCTACATGCCTAGAAACACAAGTTGGCATTTGTTGCTTAAAGTTGAAGAAAAGTGCCATAACACATACCAACTACCATATCAGCTCAAGAACACTTAGACAAAGTTATCAAACACATTCCACACAACACAACCAAGCTAATACACGAGCCCTTAGCCTTCAAAACACCTTCAATCTCAGAATCACTCTCAAACTGCAAAAACAGGGCAAGGCCTGCAGTTTGAGTATCATCTCTCAATCCCTTCAAGCATTCTTGCCCAAACCAGTTCACATACATCCCCTAACATCTATGCAAGCTAACCAAAAGCAAAAACACGACCTGTAATCCCTCTAACTGGTTCCACCATTTTCATATTTCTGACTTGCAGGTGAAGTTCTCTAGCTCGATTCAGAAGCTTTCAAGACAAAGTAAACATTGGAATAGCATCCCTGGACTTCAAGGAAGCTTTTCCAATCATCACCTTGCACTGAAAGTTCCTACATCTCCAGATAGAACTTCAACTGAACAGGTAAGTTTTTGAATTCGTATCTCTCTTATTAAGCATCATTAGCTTTAAGTTTGTGAAGAAACAATGTTCTACTCATGCCACTGAACATGTACATTCTTTTACTTTTCATTTCTTTTGCCTGAGCTGTGAGAATTTAAGGTCTGAAAATAGTAGAAAACTTAGGTCAGGATTTGGGATTGTTAAAATTCTCTCTCATTTCTGAGAGTTAGGAGATGTTCTTTATATATTTGGAATCGTGGTTTCATGATTAGCATTTCTTATGTTGGAAGTTTGTTCAAAAAATCAAAGAATCAGGATATTCAAATGGAGCTTCTTGCGCGCGTTTTTGAACAAATTTTTGTTCAGAGGTTGAAGAAGGTGTTTCATGGGCTGGGCCAGTTTTGGTTCTGCTTTTTGCACCACATAATTGCTTTTACACCCCCAAGGCCCATTTGCTTATTTCTTTGACTTTTTGACTTTTTCCTTTTTTGATTGACTTTGTTTATTTTTTCTCATGACATTAAAAGTATAAAAATATTTTTCCCATCATTTTTTGAATTTATTAAGTATTTATTTGATTGTTTTGTACATAAATAAATAAATATACATATATACTTTTTGTTTAAAATATTAAGATAATACAAATATATTTTTTTTATACACTTTTATTTTATTTTTACTTCCTGAAAATATTTTGTATAAAAAATACCCTTTTTATTTTTATATTAAATATTATTATTTTTTATATATAATACATATTTAGAACTTAATACATAAATATATATATTTATTAATCTACTTAGAATAAAATACTAAAAATATACATATTTTATTTTATTAATATTAAACACTAAAAAATCATTTTTTACAAATATATTTCTTTTCTTATTTTATTTTTGTGTGTAAATGATAAATATTGTATATATTAATAAATAATACCTTTTATTTAATAGAATTAGGGTTTTTGCCCTAAATTTGAAAATACTTCAAAAAATAACACCTTTTGTTTTCCTTTTTATTTTACATAAATAATACTTTTTTTCATACATATACAAAACATTTTTGCATCTTGCATATTTTATTCCATTTTTATTTAATTATTGTACATTAATTAAATTGTATAAATTCAAAATTGATGTAATAGTTTTAGGTTTAAATTCCTTGTCAAAATCCCCATTTAGAACATTTGTACCCCCCTCCCTATATTATTGTGTTGTAATAGCGTAGGAGTTTAAATTTCACACTTTATCGCTTTCTAAATATACAATGCTAGAATTAGGGTTTATATGCGAATAAAACGAACAAAATAGTTATGACCTAATATAAGACAAACAAGCATGAAAATGGACACACAAATCACACTTGCACCCCCTAGGGTATTCCACTTGTTGCCTTTCAAAATTGGGCCATATTGCATGTTAGGTCTCTTTGGGCAAAACAAACAAATTGAATGATCATAGTCCCTCGATAACATTTTTCAAAATATTGCCAAACAAATGATCAAGTCCCTTAAAGAAAATTGCCCAAAGATACTTGGCACCGTTGCAATTATGGTCTAAACGATGACCCGCGCCCGTCCCTTTCACATCCTAACATGAGATTGTCCACCAAATACAATGGTGGAACAAACTTATGAAAAGGGTTAAAACATAGCAATAGTCTTTGAGAAATTTAGGAGTAGATAAACTCTTAGTTACTTGAATCAAACTTGCAAAAACCAAACACTTGCCTATTTTCTAAAACACACCTCACAACACTTTCAAAACAACTTTCAAAAACAAATGAAAACCTTTTCAAAAGACATACACCTTTGTATACATCCCAACATGGATCATTACAAAGGTTGCCACCACATTGGCTTCTTTTCAAAACATTTTCAAACCCACACACACAAGCACCATTTAAAACAATTGAAAACAAAAGGCAAGTGATCTAAGCAAGTAACTAAGAGCCCATGGATAACCATGGATAGAAAGGGTGCTAATACCTTCCCTTTCTATAATCTACTCCCCGAACCCAAGAAAAATCTCAAAGGTTTTTGCTGTGCTTTTTAAACCTTTCCTTAGGATAAAATAAAAAGTCGGTGGCGACTCTTGCTCAACCGAAACATTTGCGAAAACAAACGCAAAACTCAAGTCAGTTCTCCCACCGTACCACAGAACTGGCGACTCTGCTGGGGAATATTTTAAAATTGGAGTAACCTTAGGGCTTAGATCACCCTCTTGCATGACTAATTGTTTGAATTGTTTGCTTTATACTTTGGCTCTATTTGTTTGGATTTGCAATCCTACACCCGGATTTTGGGAAACATTCATAGATAGCAATACGTTGTGGAAACTGTGCGGGGTATACCGACACGGTCGAAGCGATAGCTATATTAGTGCGACATATTTGTGAGTACCGGTAACCCTTGAGTTCAATCAAGGAGAGTACGGGGCCGCTGAGTGATGTCACTAAGCACTAATGACCTAGAACCTTACTTGACCATCTTGGCCTTTTATTAGGGGTAGTGAGATGACCGGCTTTGGTGCAGTCCGAAGTTGGTAGATACTCGATACTACACTCATTGAGGGTTGTGTTCTTGGAATATTTTGGTTGCTAGTTAAGTGGCTAAACCAAAACAATGAACAATGAAAACAATCCAGTGATATTGAGCTCCTTAGAACCCGGTTACTATTTATAGGACAGGTTTTTAAGCCAACTACACTCAAAAGGGTACTTACCTGTGAAACCCCATGCAAGCCTGAAATTAGGGTTTGGTGTGATTTGCTTGTACATATGTTTTGTGCATACATCATAAACATCATAAAACATCATATGCATTCACTAACCATTTCAAGGGTTTTGGATCTTCATCTTTGTTCTTGTTTTGTAGGACATGGAAATTCCTCGCAGAAATACCATTCAAGTCAACCTTGTGAGAATCTCTCCTCAACTCAAGGAGATCACCTCAAGAATTCCGGAAAATTCATCCTTCAGTGAAAGACATGGTAGACTGCTCAGCCTAGTCAACACCAACATTGAAGAAGACATGATGAAAGTGCTATTCCAGTTCTTTGACCCTCTTCACCACTGTTTCACTTTCCCTGATTACCAGTTGGTACCCACTTTGGAGGAGTTTTCTCAACTCCTGAGAATTCCTATCCTTAATCAACTACCCTTCAACGGTACGGAAAAGGAACCAAAGCCGGAAGATGTTGCTCGAGCATTATATCTACAACCATCCGACATCAAGGGGCATTGGGAAATCAGAAGAGGCGTCAAAGGATTCTTAGCAAAATTCTTGTTTGAGAAGGCACAAGAATGTTGGAACTCATTGGACCTACAAGCCTTTGAAGAGATTGTGGCACTCCTTATCTATGGGTTGGTCTTGTTCCCAAATCCTGACCAATTGGTAGATGTCAACGCCGTCAAAATCTTCTTGTCCAGAAATCCAATACCAACATTGCTTGGGGACATTCTTCACTCATTTTACACACGAACAATGAGAAAGAGGGGTGTTCTCATGTGCTGTACTCCTATCCTTGCAAGGTGGTTTATTTCGCACCTTCCACAGTCTGTCTTGAAGAATGACCAAGGTACAAGGTGGTCCCAATGATTGATGACTCTTACTCATTCTGATGTGCATTGGTGTTCTCTGTCCAGAGAAAATGTCATCATTGTCGATCGTTGCGGAGAATTTCCTAATGTTCCTTTACTTGGAATTAGAGGAGGTATCACCTACAACCCTTGCCTAGCTTTGAGGCAATTTGGATATGCACGGAGGGATGGCCCTCATGATATGTTGATTCCTAGCCTAGTTTTTGACTTCGACAACGATGCGCAAGGACTTCGCCAAAGATTCATCAGAGCTTGGAGAAAACTCAACAAGGTTGATAGCAAGACTCTGGGACACAAGAACTCCATCCCTCTTGAGCCTTATCTCAAGTGGGTACGAGCCCGAGCCCAAAGTATAATGATGCCTTATCCTCATGTACTCCCAGTGATTAAAGAGCCCGTCAATGAAGGAGAGGTTCCCTACACCATCCTACATCCAGACATGCCTACATCGTGGGAAGAAATGCAGAAAAGCTGGATTCAGCTCAAGGAGGAACGGAATACTTTTGAAGCTAGCTACTACGCCAGTGAAAAGAAGGTTCTAGAGCTTACCCGCCGACTCCACGAGCAAGAGGCCCTCAACACCTACATCGCACCAAAGAGGATGCACAATGTCTTTCTGCCTTAAGAAGTTTATTTTGTAATATTTGGCCCATGGGGCATTTATGTACTGACAAATTTCTTCTTATTAATATGACATGCGTTCTTCTTTGTCTAAAACAATTTTGAATGTCCTAAATCCTTGAATGCATTGCATACATAAGCATACCATTCATCATGTGCATAAGCAGGTCTCATTCCAGGTTTCCTTATCTGTCTGCTGTTTATTTCAGTAGGATGGATCTCGAGCAAACAATCAAAGACCTACAGGCTCAGAATGCACAATTCCAGCAACTCCTGATGACCTTGGCTAAGGGTCAGGAGGATATCAAGACTCAATTGGGGAACAAAGACCCGGTAAAAAAGAAGAAAAAGAGACTCGGGGTGGCTACTTTGGGGAGAAGATTTGACGGAGAAGCTCGAAGAGTGCTTGAATTTCCTCCTACTTCTGATGAAGGGACCAGTAAAAGAGATGGAGTTGCGGTGCCTTCCGAGTCTGATGCGGAAGAAGAAGAGGTTGAAGAGGATGAGGATTATTCCGACCAGTAATACCCTCCAGCTGATGATAAATACAAGGGTTTAGAAGATAGATTAGCCGCCATGGAGCTACAGAGAGTTCCGGGTTTGGATTTTGAAGACTTGGGTTTGGTTTCCGGGATTGTGATTCCCCCAAAATTCAAGGTGCCAGTGTTTGTAAGGTATGATGGGCTGTCCTCCCCCAAAATGCATCTTAGGTCCTACGTGAGAAAGATCCAACCCTATACGGCAGATAAAAACCTCTGGATTCATTTCTTTCAAGACAGCCTTTCTGGAGCTCAGTTGGAGTGGTTTTATCAGCTAGAGGGAACCAGTGTCCGGAATTGGGAAGATTTGGCCACCGCTTTTTACAAACAATACCAATACAATTCTGACCTTGCCCCTACTCGTACCCAACTTCAGCGTATGTCGATAGGAACAGGCGAAGGATTCAAAGAATACACACAAAAATGGAGGGATTTGGCTGGCAGGGTGCAACCTCCTTTAACCGATCGTGAACTTGTTGATATGTTTCTAGGGACCCTATCTGGGCCATTTTTCAATCATCTGATTGGTAACTCTTCCGCGGGGTTTACCGATTTGATCTTAATGGGCAAAAGAATAGAGGCTGGCATCAAGTCAGGAAAGATTCAGAAGGGTGTTGCTGCAAGTACTGAGAAGAGGCCTTTTAAGACGGAAGCGAGTGCCGTCTATGGTCCTAGAAGACAAGTCAAGCCAGAAAGTCGCCAAGCCGTCAATGCTCTGGTCATTTCAAAACCTGTTGCTTCTCCTCAGCAGTACAATCAACAAAGAGGTGAAAGGCCCAAGAGGCAGTATACTCGGCTGAGTATGACCTTATCTCAAATTATACCTCAACTACTATCAACCAATTTGGTGACCACCAAAGAAGCTCCTAAAGTCGTCAACACTGCGTCTCCTAAATATAACCCAAATGCCCGGTGTGCTTATCATTCTGATAGTCCCGGGCACACTACTGATGATTGCTGGGCCTTGAGAAACAAAGTGCAAGATCTTATCGCCGCGAAGGAAATTCAGTTTGAAGCGCCTGAGAGGCCGAATGTTGTAACTGCTCCTATGCCCCAGCATAGGGTAAATGCCATTGAGGAAGAATTGTATGCTGTTTCGGTAAATGAAGTTGTTACCCCGCTTTTGACTGTTAAGAGGAACTTACTACTAGCCGGTTTATTTCCAGGTTGTAGTAAGGGTTGCCTCCTGTGTGCTGTTATCCCTACCGGTTGTCCACTTCTGAAGTCAGGCATCCAAAGCCTGATGGATAGCAAGGAAATTCTATTCAAGAAAACTGATGTTTCGTCTGTTTCCGTTGAAGAAATATCTGTTGTCACAATCTACAATCCTGCCAAAGCTCCCGTAAAGAAACCAGTCCAAATTATGTCTGTTGCACCCATCACTATTACTGTCCCAGGGCCTCTCCCGTATGAGTCTGATAAAGCTGTTCCATGGCATTATGGATCCGACGTGTATGTGCTTAGGGTGAAGCAGGAGTTCAACACTAATACCAGTATCAGTAACATCACTGGTCCCGCCAAGATTACCCGAAGTGGCAGGCTCTTCTCGCCTGACATTGCACCGCCAGTTATCCGAAAACCTCTCACCATCACACCCGCAAGTGTGCATGTTCCAGTTCAAGTTCCTGTGTCTACTACTGCCGCCGAGTCTTCTGATACTCGGGGCAAAGAAGTTGCTACCGATTTACCTGCCAGGACGGAGGCACCGAAAAAGAAGACTGCCGTGGAAGCCTCCCAACAAGAAATGGAGGAAATTCTTAAAATTATCAAAAAGAGTGACTTTAATGTTGTTGAACAATTGGGGCATACTCCCTCCAAAATCTCTATGTTATCATTGCTGCTATGTTCAGAGGCCCATGCAAAAGCCCTGATTTCATTTCTGAAAACGGCCCATGTGCCGCAAGAGACCTCCGCGGATCAATTCACCGACTGTGTGGCTAATTTGACGGCTGACAATGGCTTGGGGTTCTCAGATGCTGACCTTACCGCCAAAGGGAAAAATCATAATGATGCCCTGCACGTCTCTATAGAGTGCAGGGGCACTACTCTCGCACACGTATTGGTAGATACCGGTTCTTCCCTGAATGTTTTACCCAAGAAGGCATTGGATCGCTTAGATTGTGAGGGTCTGGAGTTGAAACCTAGTAACATCATTGTTAGAGCCTTCGACGGTTCTAAGAGGATGGTGCACGGTGAGGTAGACATTCCTATTCGTGTGGGTTCCCAAGTTTTCGGCTCAACGTTCTATGTAATGGATATTCGTCCATCTTACTCCTGCTTATTGGGTCGACCCTGGATTCACAAAGCTGGGCAGTAACTTCCACTTTACACCAAAATCTCAAATACCCTGTCAAAGGGAAGATTGTTACTATGCAGGGTGAGGAGGAATACATGGTGAGTCACTTGAATTCATTCCGATATATCGAGATGGACGGGGAGTTTATTGAAACCCCCTTTCAACATTTTGAGGAAGTACCTCCAGTGTTGGCATCAGCTGAAGCAGTGGTCGAAGAAGATTTTCCGTCGAAGATGGCGTCCTTGAAGGACGCCCGGGCTGTAATTGAGAAAGGCAATTGTGCAAACTGGGGTCAGCTTCCTGACTTCACCCAAAAGAATGACAAGTTTGGGTTGGGCTTTACTACAGAGGCTCAGAGGGCTATGCGCAAGGAAAGGATCGGAAAGGCTCCGGTGTTTATCTCCAACCCAAGGGTAAATGCTATTGAGGAGGAGGTGGAGGAAGAAGAGTTTGACAGTTGGATCTACCCGACTACCAGCAACGGACCAAGCAACTGGACGGCAAAGGATTTTACACCTATCACATTTGTCACGCAGTAATTAATTTCTTTTTTATTTCCAATTTGTAACAAACAATGTGTTAAAACTTTTATTGGCTCGGTGTCCTACCCGGGGCATCGTAGCTCCATTTGTGAGGGCTTTTTGTATGACATTTCCATATATCATCAATCAAAACATTGGACGTTGTTGCATTTCAAATCTTATTCTCTTTTTCTTTCTGTGTTATATATATTGCAAAACAGCTATATTTACACACACTCACTTATACAGGTTTCAATCCACTCTGGATCTCACTGGTAACAGCTCTGCTACTGCCAGTTATGACTTCGAGAATCCGATCAACTTGGCCGAAGACGAAGGTGAAGATGATTGCGAAGTGCCTGGTGAACTCCCAAGACTGCTACTCCAGGAAGAGAGGGCTATTCAACCACATGAAGAGCCGGTGGAAACAATTAACCTAGGTACTGAGACAGATAGGAAAGAGGTCAAGATTGGTGCCAATCTAGAGCTCAGCGTGAAGCAACGATTGATCCAGATGCTACGTGATTACATGGAGATATTTGCTTGGTCCTATGAAGATATGCCTGGTTTAGATGCCGACATTGTAGTTCATCACCTGCCAACCAAGGAAGACTGCCCTCCGGTAAAGCAAAAGGTCCGCCGTATGCGCCCAGAGATGTCTGAAAAGATCAAGGCTGAAGTTATGAAGCAATTCGACGCCGGGTTTCTAGCAGTAACTTCTTACCCTCAGTGGGTTGCCAATGTGGTGCCAGTGCCGAAGAAGGACGGTAAAGTCAGAATGTGTGTCGACTACAGGGATTTGAACAGGGCCAGTCCCAAGGATGATTTTCCTCTACCTCACATTGACGTCCTCGTTGACAATACTGCTCAACACAAGGTGTTCTGCTTCATGGATGGTTTTTCAGGGTATAATCAGATCAAGATGGCTCCGGAAGATATGGAAAAGACTACCTTTGTGACTCAGTGGGGCACTTTCTGTTACAAGGTCATGCCATTCGGGTTGAAAAATGCTGGGGCAACCTACCAACGCGCCATGGTTGCTTTATTTCATGATATGATCCATCATGAGATTGAAGTATACGTTGATGACATGATTGCAAGGTCTCAAACTGAGGAGGAGCACCTTGACCATCTGAGGAAGCTGTTTGACCGACTCAAGTTATACAAGCTGAGATTGAATCCCAACAAATGCACCTTTGGGGTAAGATCCGGAAAATTGTTAGGTTTCATTGTAAGTGATAAGGGTATTCAAGTGGACCCTTCCAAGGTTAAAGCCATTCAAGAGATGCCAGTCCCTAAGACAGAGAAAGAAGTCAGAGGCTTCCTGGGACGACTGAATTACATTGCCCGATTCATCTCACATCTGACTGCTACTTGTGAGCCAATCTTCAAATTACTGAAGAAAGATCAAGTAGTACGCTGGAACGACGAATGCCAGGCTGCCTTTGAAAGGATAAAGGAATATCTCCAAGAGCCACCCATTCTTATGCCACCAGTGGAAGGAAGACCTCTAATATTATACTTGACAGTACTTGATAATTCAATGGGGTGTGTGCTGGGGCAGCATGACGAGTATGGCCGAAAAGAGCACGCTATTTATTACTTGAGCAAAAAGTTTACCGACTGTGAGTCTCGTTACTCACTGCTTGAGAAAACTTGCTGCACTCTAGTATGGGCTGCTCGCCGGCTGAGACAGTATATGCTGACTCACACTACTCTATTGATTTCAAAGATGGATCCCATCAAGTACATATTTGAAAAGCCTGCTCTGTCTGGAAGGATAGCGAGATGGAAAATGATCTTGACAAAATATGACATCCAGTATACAACTCAGAAAGCTATTAAGGGAAGTGTACTGGCGGATCATTTGGCACACCAACCTGTGGACGATTACCAATCATTGAACTTTGATTTTCCGGACGAAGACATCATGGTAGTAACTTACTGTGAAGTACTTGGACCGAATGAAGGACCTGAGGAAGGATCCCGATGGTCTATGCATTTTGATGGAGCCTCCAATGCTTTGGGTAACGGCGTCGGCGCTGTAATCATATCTCCCAAAGGAACTCATACTCCACTCACCGCCCGATTGTGTTTCAACTGCACCAACAACATGGCAGAATATGAGGCATGTATCATGGGTTTACAAGCTGCAATCGACTTAAGGATCAAATTTCTGAGTGTCTTCGGAGATTCTGCTCTCGTGATCAATCAGATCAAAGGTGAGTGGGATACGAAACACCCGAATCTTATTCCTTACAAGGAGTATGTGTCAACCTTGCTTCCCCACTTTGAAGAAATAACTTTTGAGCACTTCCCAAGAGAGGAGAATCAGCTAGCGAACGCACTGGCTACGATGTCTTCAATGTTCAAAGTTAAATGGGACAATGAGGCTCCCCGGATCATTATCTGGAAGTTGGATGAACCGGCATACTGCTGCGAGCTTGAGGCTGAAAAGGTGACTGAAAAACCCTGGTATCATGAGGTGAAGAGGTACTTAGAAGCTCAGGAATACCCTGAAGGTGCATCTGTCAATGACAAGAAATTCATGAGAAGGTTTGCGGCGAAATTCTTCCTCAGCAACGGCATTCTCTATAAACGGAATCATGATTCAACTCTACTACGTTGTGTGGATAAGGCCGAAGCAGAGAAGATCATGATAGAACTGCATGAAGGTACATTTGGAACACATTCCAGTGGACACACCATGGCTAAGAAAATCCTTCGGGCAGGATATTTCTGGTCCACAATGGAAGCCGATTGTTACCAACACTCTCGAACTTGTCACAAATGCCAGATCTATGCCGACAAGGTGCATATTCCTCCAGTTCCTCTAAACGTCCTGACGGCACCCTGGCCTTTCGCAATGTGGGGGATTGATATGATCGGTGAGATCCGACCGACGGCATCCAATGGGCATCGCTTCATCTTAGTGGCGATCGATTATTTCACAAAGTGGGTTGAGGCAGCTTCCTACGCCACAGTAACCAAGAGCGTTGTGGCACGTTTCATCCGGCATAATCTGATCTGTCGGTACAGCGTCCCGGAAAGAATCATTACGGACAATGGTACCAATCTCAACAACAAGATGATCACTGAACTCTGTGAACAATTCAAGATACAGCACCACAATTCTTCTCCCTACCGGCCGAAGATGAATGGGGCTGTAGAGGCAGCCAATAAGAATATCAAGAAAATTGTGCAGAAGATGACAGTGACCTATAAGGATTGGCACGAGATGTTGCCGTTCGCTCTTCATGGGTACCGTACCTCAGCAAGGACGTCAACCGGGGCAACTCCTTTCTCCTTGGTCTACGGCATGGAGGCAGTCTTGCCAATTGAAGTCCAGATACCCTCTCTCCGAATAATGAAAGATGCAGATCTGAGTGAAGATGACTGGATCCAGACTCGACTTGATCAATTAAACCTGATTGACGAGAAGAGACTCACCGCTATCTGTCATGGTCAGACGTATCAAAAACGGATGATCAGGGCATTTAACAAGAAAGTCAGACCGCAAGAGTATCAAGTTGGGGACCTGGTAATCAAACGCATCATCCTTCCTCAAAGTGATCCCCGGGGAAAATGGACCCCTACTTACGAAGGGCCATTTGTGGTTAAACATGTGTTCTCAGGAGGAGCCATGATCCTAACCACCATGGACGGTGACGATCTTCCTCACCCCGCCAATGCAGACATAGTGAAAAAATACTACGCATAAATAAAAGACCCGCTAGGTTGACATACCTAGGCAAAAATTAGGGCTTCCCAGTGAACCAAAAGGGTTCGGGCAAAAATAAGGGATGAAATGGAAAAAATCTGTACACCCGGCAAGTCGAAAACCTGAAAAGGCGGCTTGGGCAAAAATGGGTATCCCGGTGGACTGAAAACCCGAAAGGGCGGTCCAGGCAAAAGTTAGGGATAAAGCGTAACACTATGTCTCATTGGATCACTTCGCATCCGGAATTTGGCATCAACTATCTGGCTCAGACTTCGGCATCGACCAATCAGCTTCATCTTCAACTAGGCAGCAAAACGATGAGACGTTTGGAGACATAAAGGCAATAGCAGAGTTGGAACCCAGTAGGATTATTCACATAGCTGTTTTGTTTTCTTTTCAAAATTATAAATTCTGTGTTAATTCGGCGGCATCCTCTTACTAGGATGTCAGCCTCTTGTACAAAAAACACCTATTCACAGGCAAAATTCAAATCAATACGAATTCACTTGTCCATACAAATTGCCATTGTTTTTCCCTTTTTCTGTTTTTGTTTTGCGAAGAACGTCCAATGTTCATTTTTGATATATGCATTTGACATTAAATTGCTGATTCATAAATATTTGCATATGAAACGAAAGATTAATTACAGGTGACATCAGAAACAGGAGGCAATGTGAAGTTGCTTGATGCAGTCTGTTTGCTTTGTCTGCCAAGGTACCAAGATAGATTCGACTGAAGGTTGTGACCAAATCATCTCAACTCCCCGCTGAGTAAGGCAAGATTCATCAATACTTTCCCCAAGCAGAGTTGGTTCCCCGTCAATCCTGAAAAGGCACAACATTCCCCGGCAGGTCTTAAAGCTTATCCCCAGTAAATTCTGGAAGCTTGTTCTCCGCAGAATACGGACGTCTCTCCCGAGCTTTATTCAGAGTTATCCCTCACAAGGGCTTATAACTGGGTTATCCCCAGCTAATTGCCATGGAAGATCGCCCTCGGCAAGGTTCTTTCAGTCCCCGGCAGGAGTTTGTCTTTGGTATTCCCCAAGCAGAGTTTATCATCATTATCCCCAGCGGAATCCATCATTGAAGTCCTCAGCAGGCCCCTCGTCAAACTTCAGCAAAGTATCTCTGCCACAGAGCAATTCTTCGGCCATTCGTCAAGGATTTATTTTCCTAAGACAGAATTACATTCATAAACATCTCACATTTTCATACATCTTGCTTACATACATGATAAAGTGCATACAACACTATCTCATGTTGAACATCATGACATCATGCATATCATACATCATGACATTGCATACAACTTAGGTTTTTGCCTTTTCAGGGAAAAAGACAACCCCAAAGACAACTACTTTCAACTGCCACAATTCCATATTCGATACCTGTATCTAGCCAGGGCACATCTGAGAGTGATCAGTTTCCAGACTCGATTCCTGTATCTAGCCAGGGCACGTCTGAAGAGTTCGAAGATTCGATTCCTGTATCCAGCCAGGGCACATCTATCAACTACAACATTTCTGGATTCGACTCCTGTATCCAGCCAGGGCATATCTGTTGACCATATTTCCAGACTCGATTCCTGTATCTAGCCAGGGCACGTCTGAAGAGTTCGAAGATTCGATTCCTGTATCCAGCCAGGGCATATCTGTTGACAACTATTTCTGGATTCGATTCCTGTATCCAGCCAGGGCACATCTGTGAGCAACCATTTGTAGACTCAACACCTGTATCTAGCCAGGGCATATCTGCATAAAGAGATTGAAGATCGAACACCTGTAACAAGCCAGGAAAATATCTGTCTTTCTCAAATACACAAGTTCTCGCTAAGGAATCTCTTATGCGATCAACACTTCCAAAATGGCATCTATAAGCCCATTCCCGACAAGGTTCTGTCACATCTTCAGATGGCATCTATAAGCCCATCTCCCTATCCACCATCTCTCCAAATGGCATCTGTAAGCCCATTCCCGACATCACGTTGTTGAGACTCCAACATGCGAGTGCAAATTTCCGGGCACTCTAGTGTCCAATCTCCTTTTACCCTCGAGTCACGAAAGGCAAACCTGCCAATCTAACTCTTCAGGTTCAAGAAGATTGAACAGGGGAAACTGTTGTACCCCAAAATTTGCCCTCCCATTTCCTCAACATTTTCTCATCACCAGACCTTTGAAGATCAAGATCCAATTAGGGTTTCCTCTGCTCAAGATTTCTCCTTGCACTGATGGACCCAAATTAGGGTTTGTGTTTGAACAAAGATTTTTTGACCTAAAATGCCTAAGATGACTTTCATGCTTCATGTTGGACTCCCAAGTTTATCCATACCAAGTTTCAAGTCTTGATTCCAAGTTTTGCCCAGTCAATTGGATAATTGACCTAGAAATCAGCTGTATTGGGGAAAAGGTCAACTGTGGCCAATTGAAAGTCAAATCTCATGAAAATTGACCCACATCAACATTATGAACTCATATGGACCATTTGATCAAGTTTGGATCACAATTCCACAAGAAATTTGATCAGATCACCAAAAGGGCAAAATGGTCATTTTTAGGGTTTTGACTGCACAAAGGCAATTTTTGACTGTTTGACTTAGCCAATGGCAAACCAAGATCACATATGGACTCAAGGACCCCATGGAATTGTCTTGACATTCTCAACAAGCTCAAAAGATCCCAAGTACAGAAGATTGACAGTTGAATTTCCCAGTCAATTGATCAATTTTGACTGTATACTGAAAAGTCAAACTTTGACTTTTTGGTCAAAATCAAGAGTCAAGATTCATTTTTCATCAAAACATGCCAAATCATGAAACTTGTTCACCAAGAAACCAAGAAATGCAAATTAGGGTTTGAAATGGAATTTTTCATAACTTAGAATTTTTCTAAGTTATGGAAAACCCTAATTTTTTTCCCAACTTTGCCCCACCTTTCCACCAAGATTCATTTGGATTCAAACAAAAGTCAAAACATGAAAGTTGTAGCTTGTTGCATAATCTACAACTTTGATCCACAAAGTTTTCCCAAATGAGGCTTGTATCTCAAGTTACAAATTTTTGAATAAGGGCACTAAACCATTCTTAACTTAGTGAATTTTTGACCTATTTTGACAAGGTTTTCTACCCCACTTCAAGGCCATTTTCCATACACTTCCACTTGGAATTTCAATTTGCATTTCAAAGATGGATTGTAGTACACATTCCAAGCTTTCCAAAATGTCCAAGAACTTCTCAAACAACCTCATGGTTAGGGAGAATCGAATTTCTCAATATGGCAAAAACTCACTTTGTTCATGACCAAGTTACATGTCCATAACCTTGCAATTTGAACTCAGCATGCTTTAAGCTAGATTACAGGTCCTTAAACCAAGTTACACTCATAAATTTAATGCATATTCTTTGTGCCAAGACCATGTTCTTTGAGTTCAAGCATTGTCTAAAGGATTAATCCCAAATTGGAAAAAGCATAATATCCATTTTTGAAAAGTTGCACTTTATGTCAAATTGAAAATCCAACAAGTACATTGCAAATCTGATTGGCACAAGATTATGGACAAATCACACTGATCAAGGAGGGATTATGCAGCACATTAGGGGGTCCTCTACATGCCTAGAAACACAAGTTGGCATTTGTTGCTTAAAGTTGAAGAAAAGTGCCATAACACATACCAACTACCATATCAGCTCAAGAACACTTAGACAAAGTTATCAAACACATTCCACACAACACAACCAAGCTAATACACGAGCCCTTAGCCTTCAAAACACCTTCAATCTCATAATCACTCTCAAACTGCAAAAACAAGGCAAGGCCTGCAGTTTGAGTATCATCTCTCAATCCCTTCAAGCATTCTTGCCCAAACCAGTTCACATACATCCCCTAACATCTATGCAAGCTAACCAAAAGCAAAAACACGACCTGTAATCCCTCTAACTGGTTCCACCATTTTCATATTTCTGACTTGCAGGTGAAGTTCTCTAGCTCGATTCAGAAGCTTTCAAGACAAAGTAAACATTGGAATAGCATCCCTGGACCTCAAGAAAGCTTTTCCAATCATCACCTTGCACTGAAAGTTCCTACATCTCCAGATAGAACTTCAACTGAACAGGTAAGTTTTTGAATTCGTATCTCTCTTATTAGGCATCATTAGCTTTAAGTTTGTGAAGAAACAATGTTCTACTCATGCCACTGAACATGTACATTCTTTTACTTTTCATTTCTTTTGCCTGAGCTGTGAGAATTTAAGGTCTGAAAATGGTAGAAAACTTAGGTCAGGATTTGGGATTGTTAAAATTCTCTCTCATTTCTGAGAGTTAGGAGATGTTCTTTATATATTTGGAATCGTGGTTTCATGATTAACATTTCTTATGTTGGAAGTTTGTTCAAAAAATCAAAGAATCAGGATATTTAAATGGAGCTTCTTGCGCGCGTTTTTGAACAAATTTTTGTTCAGAGGTTGAAGAAGGTGTTTCATGGGCTGGGCCAGTTTTGGTTCTGCTTTTTGCACCACATAATTGCTTTTACACCCCCAAGGCTCATTTGCTTATTTCTTTGACTTTTTGACTTTTTCTTTTTTTGATTGACTTTGTTTATTTTTTCTCATGACATTAAAAGTATAAAAATATTTTTCCCATCATTTTTTGAATTTATTAAGTATTTATTTGATTGTTTTGTACATAAATAAATAAATATACATATATACTTTTTGTTTAAAATATTAAGATAATACAAATATATTTTTTTATACACTTTTATTTTATTTTTACTTCCTGAAAATATTTTGTATAAAAAATACCCTTTTTATTTTTATATTAAATATTATTATTTTTTATATATAATACATATTTAGAACTTAATACATAAATATATATATTTATTAATATACTTAGAATAAAATACTAAAAATATACATATTTTATTTTATTAATATTAAACACTAAAAAATCATTTTTTACAAATATATTTCTTTTCTTATTTTATTTTTGTGTGTAAATGATAAATATTGTATATATTAATAAATAATACCTTTTATTTAATAGAATTAGGGTTTTTGCCCTAAATTTGAAAATACTTCAAAAAATAACACCTTTTGTTTTCCTTTTTATTTTACATAAATAATACTTTTTTTCATACATATACAAAACATTTTTGCATCTTGCATATTTTATTCCATTTTTATTTAATTATTGTACATTAATTAAATTGTATAAATTCAAAATTGATGTAATAGTTTTAGGTTTAAATTCCTTGTCAAAATCCCCTTTTGGAACATTTGTACCCCCCCTCCCTATATTATTGTGTTGTAATAGCGTAGGAGTTTAAATTTCGCACTTTATCGCTTTCTAAATATACAATGCTAGAATTAGGGTTTATATGCGAATAAAACGAACAAAATAGTTATGACCTAATATAAGACAAACAAGCATGAAAATGGACACACAAATCACACTTGCACCCCCTAGGGTATTCCACTTGTTGCCTTTCAAAATTGGGTCATATTGCATGTTAGGTCTCTTTGGGATAAACAAACAAATTGAATGATCATAGTCCCTCGATAACGTTTTTCAAAATATTGCCAAACAAATGATCAAGTCCCTTAAAGAAAATTGCCCAAAGATACTTGGCACCGTTGCAATTATGGTCTAAACGATGACCCGCGCCCGTCCCTTTCACATCCTAACATGGGATTGTCCACCAAATACAATGGTGGAACAAACTTATGAAAAGGGTTAAAACATAGCAATAGTCTTTGAGAAATTTAGGAGTAGATAAACTCTTAGTTACTTGAATCAAACTTGCAAAAACAAAACACTTGCCTATTTTCTAAAACACACCTCACAACACTTTCAAAACAACTTTCAAAAACAAATGAAAACCTTTTCAAAAGACATACACCTTTGTATACATCCCAACATGGATCATTACAAAGGTTGCCACCACATTGGCTTCTTTTCAAAACATTTTCAAACCCACACACACAAGCACCATTTAAAACAATTGAAAACAAAAGGCAAGTGATCTAAGCAAGTAACTAAGAGCCCATGGATAACCATGGATAGAAAGGGTGCTAATACCTTCCCTTTCTATAATTTACTCCCCGAACCCAAGAAAAATCTCAAAGGTTTTTGCTGTGCTTTTTAAACCTTTCCTTAGGATAAAATAAAAAGTCGGTGGCGACTCTTGCTCAACCGAAACATTTGCGAAAACAAACGCAAAACTCAAGTCAGTTCTCCCACCGTACCACAAGAGGCATATCATTTTCCATGAAATCTTGATTCAATACTCTCATCAAACATTCCATGTGGGCAGAAGATTTTATTAGCAAAGCTAGAATAGATATCTTTGATGGAGTCTGCAACAATTGATCTATGATCCTGTAGTCGATCATCTTATTAATCTTCAATATATCGTCCACATATTTTTCCAGAGTAGTACCACTAGATTCCCCTACTGCTTTCTTAGGTTCAGTACTGTCAAGAACCTTTTTATCAGCATTAACATTTCCTCGAATGACCGGTGCGTAAAAACAGCCATTATGGGTCACTCGGCTGGCTTCAGCAATATTCTTGACATCAGACAAAGGTTGGATGGGAACCTCTACACCATCCTCTAGGATTGTTGCATTGTACTTATATGTCACGGCTTTGTCTGATTCGAAAGGAACAGGAACCGGCAAGCAAATAACCATTGAAGCAACAACTGGCTTGCTATGGTACTAATCTCTATAGGGGCAGGAACACAAAAACAAGGCACAATAATATTCACCCCTTCTTCGTAATACTTAGACATCATATAATCATTACTGGAGAGCACATCTTTATCTGAGGAAAATAATTCATCTACAGAAGCATATTCATCATCTAACACGGTCTCGGCCGATCAATCTTTAATCATGTTAATCCCGTTGTAATCATCTCTATTGCCTTAGAATTTGATGGTACCATTGTCTAATAACAACTGAATACCCATCCTCACAATGGAACAACCACGAGAATCTCTACAGCAAATCTGGCAAGATCCGTAGTGGTGTTCTTCTTGACCATCCATGTGACAGAAGGTAGCGTGCAACTGCACCAAATCATCATTCATATGATTCACGTTAAAAATCCATAATTCACCGGGACATCCATAGACCATATTCACATATTCTTCATACTCTGCCCTTGGCCAAATTATATGAATGAGGCCTTTGTCTATCATTTCTTGAAGATCAGCTTTTATCTTATCACATTGTAGCAGTAGAAATGTTGAGACTAAGCCATTGGATTGACTTGAGTCACACTGATCAAAATAAAAACTGCCACCGTGCTTTATTGTTTCTAAAGGAATGGGAAAAGAGCGAATAACCCAAAAGAGGGGGAGAGAATCTAAGTTCGTGGGTTAGTTATGCAAAGAGAAGGTATTAACACCCTAAACATCTACGGTACTACGCGGGAACCTCTTTGAAAATTTGTGTATTTTGGATATAAATGTTGTATAAAAAATAGATTGTGGGGATAAGAAAAGAAGTATTTTTTTAATGATTTTTGCACCCGCCATGGTTAGGAACCTTTATTGCCTACGTACCACCTTCCGTGTAATAGGGGATTAGGGTACATGTAGTTCACCTTTTAAAAGTTAAAAAAACACATGTGTGTTGGTTAATTTTTTAGAGACGAGACATCATCGTCTTATCCGACTGGAAAACATACTTACTACCCACGATTATGAGAAAGGAGAATTTGCATCATCTCATAGTGGAGGGTATGGATTGGATTTTAAAATCTACAAAGCCTCTCTCAACACTCAAGTGGAAAATATCTCACTTCACTATATATCATAGAAGTATAGTAGTTCGTGTCACTACAAGGATTGATAAGAGTCTAATCTTTTGAGAAAATTTTAAAGTAAAAAGCCAAAGTGACAAAATAGTTTGAATGAGATTGATTGAATTTTAGTCTTCTCAAAAAAAATGTTGTTGTACCCCAAAATTTTCCCTCTCACTTATCAAGAATTTGCTCACAAAATCTCCTTGGGCTCAAGACTGCACTATGGTTTGATCAGCTGAAGACACCTCCTTATGCACTGATGATCAAAATTAGGGTTTGAGTTTGCACAAGGATTTTTGAACTATCAATGCTTCATATAAATTTCATGGATCATTATGGACCCCCAAGAATACTCATGTCAAGTTTCAAGCCTTGAATCACACTTTTGATCAGTCAATTGAACAATTGACCTAAAAAATCAGCTGTATTGGGGAGAAAGTTAACCATAGCCAATTTATAGTCAAACTTCATAATTTTTTATCCACATCAACATTTTAGACCCATATGTATCATTTGGTCAAGTTTGGACCATAATTCCTCAAGAAATTTGATCAAATCTCCAAAAGGGCAAAATGGTTAAAATTAGGGTTTTGATTGGGAAAGGGCAATTTCTGATTTTTGACCTAGAAAATGGTCAATTGGTTTAAGGCATGATTTCAAGAGTTCAATTGCATCATTTTTGACCTAATGACATGGTTCAAAACATTGCAAGTCCATTGAATTGACAGATGAATTTTGCAGTCAACTAATCAAAAGTCAACTGAATACTGAAAAGCCAAACTTTGACTTTTTGGTCAAATTCAAGTGTCAAGGATCATGATTCATCAAAACATGCCAAAATATGAAACTTTTTCATCAAGAAATCAAGAATTCAAGATTTCATCTTGAAATGTTAAAATTTATTAACTTAGAAATTTTTCTAAGTATGAAAGTTTTCTTATTTTTTCATAACTTTAAGCCAAATTTTCACCATGATGCAAGATGATTCAAAGGAAAATTCCAACATGAAAGTTGTAGATCTCCATGAAATCTAAAACTTTGATTCACACAACTTCTTCTAAAAGTGCTTGGATCTCAAGTTATAATTTTGTGAATACATGCTCATGAACTAAAAAAGACTTAGTGAAATTTTGCCCTAGTTAGGCAGATTTGGACCTAACTTCATGGAAATTTTTCACATAGTTACAAGGGGAATATTCGAAAGCAATTCAAAGATGGATTGTAGATCATATTGCAAGCTTTCCAAAATGTATAAGAACTCCTTGAGATCATTCTTGAACAAGGAGAATCGAAGGCAAGAAGTTAGGGTTTTCAAACTTGAATTACAGGCCATTTTGTGAAGAACACTTGATCCAATCTTCAAGCATGTTGTACAAATCTTGCTTTGCAGGTTTCAAACTTGCTAATCACTTAATAATTTAATGTTTACGCAACTGATAGAGCCATTGTCCAAGCATTTGAGTCATTATCCAAGTTGCATTTCCATTTGGGAAGAAAGTCACCACTTCCATTTTGGAAAAGTGACTTTAATCACAATGTCAACTCTTCTTGAGCCCATATATTGTTGTTTCTGACTCCAAAACATTTAAAAGTAAGAAGCAACATATCTACTGCCTGCGAACCACCCTACAAATCCTTGTACTTCACATTGAAACCATGTTTGTCAACTTTGCTTCAAAATCAAGTAACCAAGCCATAACATGTGATTTCAATTTCTGAGTTGTTTCAAGCCTCAAAACCTCTTGCCTATAAGTACATACACTATTTTCAAGCTAACACACGAGCTTGAAGATCCTAAAACTCTAAAAAACTCCATGCTGCACAAAACTGCCCAACTTGATAGTTTTAAGCCAAAACTCATCATCTTTATTTCCATTCATGCGTTTTGGAAACCAATCATTCAAACACCTTTTATACATCATACCAAAGTAATCCAGGCCCCTGTTTCAAGACTGTAAATCCTCCATCACTATCCACAATTTTCAAAAATCAAGCTTGCAGGTTGACTTGAGTAGAGAGATTCAGGGACTTTCAAGGCAAAGTAGGAGTTGGAATACACTCAAGGAAGTCCAGGCAAGCTAAACAGATCCTCAGGCCATCTCAAAAGTTTCTCAAACTCCATTCACGACTCCAGCTGCAAGAGGTCAGTTTTCAAACTCCATCTCTTCATACATGCATCATTTGTTTCTGATTTGTGAAGATAAAATGTAGATATCATTGCTCTAAAATCGACCATGTTCATAGTTCCCATTTATATTGACAGTGTATAGAGAATTTTGGAGTTGAAATTTCTGAGAAAATTAGGTTTCAATTTAGGACCAGCAAAATTAATCTTCATGTTTGACTTTTAGCTTACATAAGTTATATGATTGGATTTGTGAGAAAAAATAGCACAACTTTCATGTTTTCGTTTTCTATTTTTGTTGAGAAATAAATGAGATACAGGTGGTCCAGTTGGCTGAAAGTTGAAGACGAAGTACAGGCCATGGAACCTTTTTACCTTATA
Source organism: Vicia faba (assembly GCA_948472305.1). NCBI lineage: Eukaryota > Viridiplantae > Streptophyta > Magnoliopsida > Fabales > Fabaceae > Vicia > Vicia faba. Next base: position 1,265,176,976 of record OX451736.1, on the reverse strand, counting down.
TATTTATTCTTTCATTTAAGTTAACAGATGTATAGTCACCCCAGTGGTAAGGCAGCACGCTGGTAATCAGGAGGTCATGGGTTTGAGCCTCAGCGCGCGCTGTCTTTTGCTTTTTTCTCATTTTTTACATTTGTTTTTGTTCTTTACAGCGCCTGGGACCAGTTTTGGGCTTTCCACCCTTTTTGCTTTCACTAACTCCCTGTTCTATTTTCACACCTCCCTGATTTTCTCTTCATATTTTATTTTAATTTTATTTTCTTTATTATCTTTATTATTATTATTATTAATATTATTATTATTATTAAATATTTTTTATAGTTATTAATAAAAATCCAAAAAATATTTTTTATCTTTACATTTATTTTGTTTATTTTGTCTTATAAAATCAAAAGAAATAAAAAAAAGTTTTCTTTAATAAACTAATTCTTTTTATATACTTAGATAATAAATTTTGACTATTATGTATTATTTCATTATTTTCTTGAAAGTTAAAATAAATTTAAAACCTAGGCTTATTTTGGTTAATTAACCTTTTTGTATTTTAATAAAATCCACAAAAATCCTAAAAAATACTTTTCTAAATCAATTTTATTTCTTTTAAAAAATTAGGTTTAGTTCCCTAAATTTAATTTGGACCAATTAATCATCACACTTTAGCTTGACTAAGGCCAAAACATTTTCTTAACAAAAATCCAAAATAAATCAATTTCTTTTCCTTTTATACTTGTATATTATATTCATTTTAATCCTTGTACATTGATATCAAATTCAATTTGGTTGTAATAGATTAATTAGGTTTATATTCTTGCAATCCCCATTAACAATTTGTATACCCCCTCCCCACAAATGTTGTAATAGCGTAGTAACTTTAAATTTCGCAATTTATCGCTTTTACGTAACATGCTAGTAATTAGGATTTGTATGGAAAGAATAAAATCAATCAAGTAGAAAATCCTAATGTTAGACGGTGTGGCAAGTGATCGAGAAGGGGGAGGGGGGGGGGGGGGGGGTGAATAGATCACCTCTTACTTTTTCAAGGATTTAAAATATTTTATCAAAGCGAGTTGAAAGCAGCGAAAATCAATATCCTGAATCAATTTCGTCTACTTTGAACCGACTATTAGAAAACTTGACATGTGAAAAACTTGCTGGATTTTTATTAAATGAGATGGATGAATATACAACTCATAAATCTTAACGTTTCAATGCACTTATCATAAAATAGTATTTCCAATGAATTTAGAAATTTGTTAGGAATTTTGTCAAACACTTGGCATATGCTTGTATAATGATTTAGTAGTGGTGGTTTGGTGAAAATGTTTAAACCACTATGTTTATCATTAGACAGTAAAACTTAGCAAGCCAATTGAATTACAAAATCATAGAATATGTAAAACTATAACGAGAAAGAAAGAAAGAACGATACGCAGACAGTTTGGTAAGGAAGTTCCCCACTGTCGTCCTCGCGTGTGGGTACGTCTCCCTCTCAATTTCACAATCGAAACTTAGAACTTTTATATCAATTTGCTGAATGTTTGATAACAAGGTTACACTACACAGAAAGATAGAAATCCCTATGATCTTCTTCTTCTTGTAAGAACCACCACTTGATATGAGTTGTATCAAGATTTCCTACAAAGTCCACAAACGATCCTCCGCTTCCATGACCTGTTTGTTAAAATCCTTCCGATTTCCAAACCTCTCGCTACGGCTGAATCCGACTCGTGTGACCGTGGCTAACAAAACCCTCAAGAACACACCCATTCTTGAAGGACAAACCCTCTGGTTTATTTCTTGAAGCCTCCTCTTCAACCTTCAACTCAGCTTAGATTTCTTTAATACACAGATGAACGTTATCTCTAACCGCTTGATTCAGTTCAACAAGGATGTTTGATTTTCTTTGTTGTTGTTGAATTTAAGATGGTTGAGAAGATGATGAAGATGAAGTTTCTTTAAGCTTCTGGTTGCTCACAATTGTTTGCACACAATTCAAATATGTTGCTATAATAAAACTGAGAAAAATGCTTGCTTATATTTATAACAGAAAATGGTTAGTCAAAAAGAAAGTATTATGAGTCGATGCATGTTTGTCATGTGTCGACTCATGTTAGTTATGTGTGACAGGATGAGTCGATACATTGTGTTTTGAGTCGATAGAAAATCATGTTATAACGTTTTACAGAACCAACACTTTTATATCCGTCGACACATAACACGTATGTGTCGATACATAATGATTGTAAATTTCATTTTTGAATTTAAAACATAGTATGAGTCGACACATGATATTATGTATTGATACATATAAGTTCAAAAATGTTTTCCAGGGGCATCAGAATGTTTTGTATCGATACATGAGGTTTTGTATCGATGCATACAAGTTCAAGAATGTATTACAGAGGCATTAAAGTGTTATGTGTCGATGCATGAGGTTTTGTGTCGATGCATACAAGTATTACAGGGGCATCAAAATGTTATGTGTCGATGCATGAGATTATGTATCGATGCATGCAGGTTTTAAGTTTGCATTCCAGGGTCGTCAAAGAGTTATGTATCGATGCATAAGCTTTTGTAACGATGCATAATAGTTTTGAAATAGTATTCCATGGACTTCAGTAAGTTATGTATCGAAACAAAACTTGTTGTGTCGACTCATAATGATGCATTATGAGTAAAATACATTTTTGGCTTATTTAAACATGTTATATTATATTTTTTTAGTGCACACATGTATTTAGTGTTTCACATATATATTTGCAATCATTAAAAAATCAATCATGAAGGGGTTGCTCACAAACTCCCCCTTTTTGATGATGGAAAATATCTGATGATGTGTGGATGAAATAAGCTTGCTCCCCCTGAGTTTGTGCATCTTCTTCCTAACACAAGCACAATATTCACTAACACACTCTTCTTCTCCCCCTTTGACCATATCAAAAAGAGAATAAGCAATATTTTCAGTAATCTTAGCACATAAGAAAATTGATATACAATTTCAGCAAATAATTAACTTGGCATTCACACAGAAAGTCTAGGCATAATGTTATCAATAACTGAGTAAATAGTAGAGTAAACATAAAGTGCTCAAGTTAAAAGTAATGAATTTGCAGATAAAAGTTAGATTACACAAGCACAATAGTTTGAAAGAGACATTAATACAACCACTTGAAAGAAGAAAAAAAGGCATGAGTTAATGGTATGCAATGTATGACATGAAGATACAGATTAAGGATTGTGCCCACACAGGACTCATTATAGTTGTAGGGAGGAGGAGGAGGTGGAGGCGGATTGATGTCAGGATTCTGAGTCATGAACTGATATCGTCGAAACCTGTTTTGGATATCAACATTTCTGAAATTTTCCATGATTCCAGGATTTTGACGGCAGTCGTCCATGAAGCTTGTCATCTCATTGTAAAACACCTGGTGCCATTTGACCAAATCTAAGTGCCACGAATGTTAATTTTGGTACACCCGTGTGTGCTCATCATGCCATTGCTCATGTTCTTTGTGCCACTCATTTTACTGGTTGTGCCACTGTCTCGCTTCTTCGTGGCGAGAATCATTTGCAACCTGCATTTGCTCAAACATGGCAGTGAGGTAAGCAGGAGCTTCCGAGGAAGAACTTGCTGCAGCAGTGGGAGCACCATGAGGTTGTGCTGTTTGATCAAATTGATAATTTATTGGAGACAAACGGTTTGGAACCCACTCACCCCAACCGGTTCCAGCCTAATTTGCTTCAGGTTGGACATTTTCATTGATATCTGGCATGTCAACATCAATAGGGTCCTCATCCTCATAGATCTGTTCAGCGGGGATGTCAAAGTTATACACCCTTACATTTGACCCTTTTTCTTTAAAATAAAGGTATTTACGGTTTTGTCCCATTTGTATCCCATTTGGGATAAAGTAGCCCTATTAAACTCTTGGGTAGAAGTTGGAGAGATGAGAGGAACAGGTGGGATAACAAGGTTCCAGAACTTGATAATTCTCATGATCTGAGCCGAATATCCAAGAGCAGTGTTTTTCTGGCTGTTTTGCATAAGGAACATGCGTTTGACAAAGTAGTTCGGCCAGTTTAGGGGAACCCTATCTAGCAAGATGTGCAGAAGATGAATATCTGACCTGTCAAGCCGAGAGTGGCCACCAGATCTTGGACGCAATATATGTGAGGTTATCCAGTGAAGCATTTGAGGAATGCTTTTGATAGTGCCAGTGGTTATCGGCTCAAACTCGTCTAGAGGTCGATCAAGCTTTAGGATTGAGTTTATGAAAGATTCTTCGTCATAGTCGGCATCAAAACTTTGATCATGGAAGCTTTTCATTATTGACCTTCCAAAAGGAATGCCAAAAACACTCTGCCAATCGATGGCTTCAAAGACATACCTTCTTGTCCCGATTTTGACTTTAAAGCACCAGCCCTTGTTTGTTTCTAATCCAGCATAAAAAGCTCGTATAAAATATTCATGGTAGTCTTCTCTAATGTTAAGAAAAGACCCTAGTTGTTGAGCATCTAGTATATCACAGACATCTGTGATATAGAGGGATAGAACCTCAGCCTTATCAAAGACATGAGGTTTCATGACTAACCTTGTTTTAAAGGACTGCTCAAATTCATCTGCAACAGCGGGATGCATGATAGATAAAGCGCTTGGAGGGATATCCGGGACAGATCCGGATGGTCCAGCAACTAATTTTCCCTTCCCTTTTGTTTTTGGAGGCATGCTTGGTTGTAGAAGAATGGTTGTTGAGAGTATGAGTGTGAGGTAATTTCTTTGTTGAAGATGAAAGAGTGATGAGAGTGGCGAAGAAACTATTAGGGTTGGAGGCTTGTATGTGATGATACAGATAGTTGGAAGGATGGGTAAGTGGGTAGGCCCAATTCAAATTAATGACATTTATTATTCTTATGTGTCGACATGAAATTTGTATGTGCCGATACATCCTATGTAAAAGAACAGTTTTAAACGTTTTGTATCGATGCAAGATCTCTATGAGTCGACGGAAAGGAATATGTGTCGATGCAAACCTTGATGCGTAAATTTGAACCAAGTCTTGCTTTCTGTTTTTATAAGATTTTTGATATGATTCGACTCATAACTGTATGTATCGACTCATAACACAAATTTTGACAAAAATTGCAGTTTTTCACAGTTTCTTGTTAACAAGGCGATATGGTACCAAATTTCACTTTAAAAAATGACTCATCTGAAGAGTGTTATGCATGCCTAATGATGTGATGTAAATTGTAGATGTCAAATTCGAACAATTTATGTAAAAGAGATATACAAAGATATTATCAGTGGAACATTTAGATCAACTTATAGGTGATTGAGGGTGAAGATAGGAAGTATATTACCTCGTTTGATTAGATAAGTGGACACATGAACTAAAGCTAAAAAGAACATCTCAACAGTATGGTGAGACATAGATATATTTCAATTACATATATGCTTAGGACATCACGTAAGAGATATCTAAAATCCCTAGCTCACGGCGAATGTTGAAGAAGAGTTCCATTGCAAGTGGTTTTGTAAAGATGTCAGCAAGTTGATTTTTAGTATCAACATGCTCAAACGTAACATCTTCCTTTTCAACATGATCGCGAAGAAAGTGATTTCTAATCTCTATGTGTTTAGTGCGTGAGTGTAAGACTAGATTCTTAGTGAGATTTATAGCACTTGTGTTGTCACATTTTATTGGAATACATTTTAATTGAATATCGTAGTCTTGTAATTGTTGCTTCAGCCATAAGATCTGAGCACAACAACTACCAGCAGCAACGTATTCAGCTTCAGCAGTTGACAAAGCGACAAAAACTTGCTTTTTTATATGCCAACTTATTATAGAGTTTGAAAACAAGTGACATTTTCCACTAGTGCTTTTCCTATCTGATTTGCATCCAGCAAAATCAGAATCGGAGTAACCTACTAAATTGCAATCGCTTCCCTTGGAATACTATATCCCATACTTAGATGTATTATTGAGATACCTAAGTATACGCTTGACAGCTTTCAAGTGGGATTCCTTAGGATCCAATTGATATTGTTCACACATGCAAACACTAAACATGATGTCAGGCCTAGATGCTGTAAGATACAATAGTGATCCGATCATACCTCTATATTTCTTGACATCAACACTCTTACCATGTTCATCCTTGTCTAAATTTCTGTTGGTAGGCATGGGAGTGTCAATTGGTTTAGAGTTGTTCATCCCAAATCGTTTAAGCAACTCTTGGCAATATTTTGTTTGACATATAATTGTGCCTTCATTGAGATGCTTTATTTGGAGACTGAGAAAGTAGTTTAACTCCCCCATGAGAGTCATCTCAAATTCACCCTGCATGACTTTGGAAAATTCCTCGACCAAGTGTAGATTAGTTGAACCAAAAATAATGTCATCTACGTATATTTGAACTAAAAGGATGTGCTTTCCTTTATGTTTAATGAAAAGAGTGGTGTCCACTTGACCTCTTGAATAACCATGATCAAGTAAAAATTTACTAAGTCTCTCATACCAGACCCGAGGAGCCTGTTTAAGACCGTATAAAGCTTGTTTTAATTTAAAGACATGATCTGGATATTCGTTATTTTCAAAATCAGGAGGTTGTGAGACATACACTTCTTCATTTATGACTCCGTTAAGAAAGGCACTCTTTACGTCCATTTGATAAAGCTTAAAATCTTTTGCACACGCATAAGCGAGCAAGAGACGTATAGCCTCAAGGCGAGCAACTAGAGCATAAGTCTCTTCATAATCAATGCCCTCCTCTTGGTTATACCCTTGTGCTACCAAGCGTGCTTTATTACGGGCTATCATTCCGTTTTCATCAAGTTTATTTCTAAAAACCCATTTAGTGCCTATGATATGATGGTCTCGCGGACGAGGGACAAGTTCCCAAACGTCATTTCTTTTAAACTGATTTAGCTCTTCTTGCATGGCCATTAGCCAAAATTCATCAATCAAGGCCTCTTTAGCATTATTAGGTTCTACTTGTGAAACGAAAGCAAAATGATAACAAAAATTACTTATCTTGGAGCGAGTCATTACTCCTTTTGAGATGTCTCCCAATATGTTGTCAATGGGATGGTCTTTAGAGGACTTCCGAGCTAGTGGAAGATCATTTCCTTCCAATTTCTATTCTTCCTCATCTTTTGAAGGGCTTGTATCTTTTTCTTCCTTATCATCAACTATTTTGGATTGAACAATTTCCTCAACAGTTTCTTTGAGTATATTCTCAGTAGATACACCTGCACCATCAAGAGATATACCTTTTCTGACATGTTTCGGATAAGATTCATCAAAAGAGACATGAACTGACTCCTCAACTGTAAGTAGAGGTTTATTGTATACCCTATATGCTTTGTTTGATTGTGAGTATCCGAGAAAGATACCTTCGTCTACTTTTGCATCAAATTTTCCAAGATTTTCTTTTCATATGGTGTTTTATCCAAAATTGGACGAATTAGTATTCTGTTTAAAACATAGCAGGCTGTGCTAATTGCATCAGCCCAAAAATATTTTGGAAATCCACCTTCATTGAGCATTGTTCTTGCTAACTCCTCTAAGACGCGATTTTTGCGCTCCACAACTCCATTCTGCTGTGGAGTTCGAGGTGCTGAAAATTATGCTCAATACCATGCTTGTAACAGTATTTATCAAAGAGATGGTTTTGAAATTCACCTCAATGATCGCTTCGAATTGCAATTATTTTCAATTCCATTCTATTTTGAGATAGTTTTGCAAAACTCTTAAAAGCAGAAAAAGTTTCATTTTTGCTATGAAGGAATATAGTCCAAGTAAATCTAGAGTAGTCGTCAACAATCACAAAACCATAATAATTTCCTCCTAGACTTTTTGTTCTAGAGGGTCCAAAAAGGTCCATGTGGAGAAGCTCAAGGGGTCGTGAAGTCGAAATCAGGTTTTTGGATTTGAAAGAGACCCTTGTTTACTTTCCCATTTGGCACGCATCACATAGGTGATCCTTTGTAAATTTTATCTTTGGAAGACCTACTACTAGATCCTTGGATACAACCTTATTAAGAAAATCAAAGTTAACATGCGCTAGACGTCTATGCCAAAGCCATAAATCATCATTCAAGGTGACTAGACACTTAGTGCTTGTTAAGGATACATCAAAAAGGTCAAGCATATAGACATTGTTTACTCTAATGCCCTTAAAGACAATATCTTTTTCAGTATTTTCAATTATGCAGCAAGTGTTTGTGAAGGTAAGTTTATAACATTTGTCACATAATTGACTAATACTGAGCAAATTATGTTTAAGCCCCTCTACTAAATGGACATCAGAAGTAGTAGTGCTAGAGGGATTACCTACACTACCTTTATCGAGTATAGCTCCTTTGTTATTGTCTCCACAGGTAACAAATCCTTTCTTCTTTGCCTTGAAGTCAATGAAGAGCGATATGTCACCGGTCATGTGCCTTGAACACCCGCTGTCTAGAAACCATCTTTTATCCATGGGTGTAAGGCATTTTTCCTGCAATATCAAAAGAGAGAGGTAGGTACCCAATTTTTATTGGGTCCATGTGGGTAAGTGGTAACATGGTTGCCTTTAGGCCTCCATTGGTAAATGCCTTTAGGAACAAGAAACCTCCTAAACTTGCATTTTTCAATGGTATGACCAAAACGACAACAATAATGGCATAAACCATGATGATGATGTATTGTTTTACTTCTTCTCATTGAATCCTTTGGTATTTTTTTAACAAAAGAGTATTTTGAATATGGTGGATTCAACGTTTTCTTAAAAATTTTAGGATCGACTGCAAAAGTAACTTTGGGTTCTAAAGCTTTTTCTTATTTGGCATTAAGAGTTCTAACCTCTTCTTGCCAAATATGGAAAAATTCACATTCCCTTCTGGGAATACATCCTGTAACATCCTTATCTTTTGAACTTTCTGCAATACTAGATTTTATACTTTTTAAGTCTTTTTCAGCTTTATAGACTTTACTCTCCAGAAATGAAAATATTTGTTTATCGAAGGATAATCTCTTAAAAGAATCTTCAGCTTTGTATTGCAGTTTTTCAAAAGCTAACTTTAGTTTAGAAAAGGTCATAGAAGAAAAGTTGTTAGGATATGCTTGTCTTACTTGCTTGTTGTGGTTGTCTTTCTTGTTGTGGAATTGATTTTTGGTATGTGCCATCAGACATAAATTTACACTTTCATCACTACCACTTGAACTGCCATCATCTGATGAATCACTATCGCTTTCCCATGCAATGTAAGCTCTTCTTTATTTGTTGAACTTCTTTGGTGGAGCTTTTCCATTATCCTTTTTCATCTTTAGACAGTCTGGTTTGTAGCGTCCAACTTTACCACAATTGTAACAAGGTCCTTTACCTCTTTGCTTTTTATTTTCTTCTTGAGTTGGCTCTTTGGATTGTTTTCGAAAGCTTATGAGATTCTTCATCATCAGAACAAAGAGTCCCATTTCTTCATCAACAGAATTTTCATCACTAGTTGAGTCATTATCATCTTGCTCTTTGGTTGAGGACTTAGAGCTAGAAGCCATTAGAGCTATTGACTTCTTCTCACCCTCCCTGTCTTTGTTCCTTTCCTTCTTACTCTTATTTTCGTATTTTTCAAGACTTTGCAATTCTTGTTGATGTTCTTTCAACTTTCCAAACAGAGTTGTAATGGTAAGCATAGTGAGGTCATTTGCTTCCTTGATAGCTGTTACTTTAGGTTGCCATTCCCTGCTAAGAAATCTCTAAATTTTATTAGTAGCAATTTCATTGGAAACAGGTTTTCCAAGTGCATTTAAACGACTCACAAGATGTATGAATCTCTTCTGCATGTCAGAGACAGATTCTCTCTGTTTCATGCGAAAGAGCTCGACCTCTTGATTAAGTGTATTGATGCGAGATTATTTAACTTCAGTTGTGCCTTCATGGGCAATTTCTAAAGCATCCCACATTTATTTAGCGGACGTGCAGTGAGATACCTTATAATACTCATCAACACCAAGTGCTGAGATTATCATATTTCTGCCTCTCCAATTGCACCACGATTTCTTTTCATCCATTTCATTCCATTGATCCTCAGGTTTAGGTACTATTGCACCTGCATCATTCCTCATGGTGATTTGAAAGGGACCATTTTGAATGGCAGTCCATACATTCCTGTCAATGGAATTTATGTGTACTCGCATGAAGTCTTTCCAGTAGCCATAGTTTTCATCATTGAAAATAGGAGCTCTATTATACGCCCCCTTTGGTTCAAAGGCCATAGCGTTACTAGTAGATACAAAGCACCAGCTAACCGGTGCTCTGATACCACTTGTTAGACGGTGTGGCAAGTGATCGAGAGGAGGGTGAATAGATCACCTCTTAATTTTTCAAGGATTTAAAATTATTTTATCAAAGCGAGTTGAAAGCAGCGAAAATCAATGTCCTGAATTAATTTCGTCTACTTTGAACTGACTACTAGAAAACTTGACATGTGAAAAACTTGCTGGATTTTTATTAAATGAGATGGATGAATATACAACTCAGAAATCTTAACGTTTCAATGCACTTATCATAAAACAGTATTTCAAATGAATTTATAAATTTGTTAAGAATTTTGTCAAACACTTGGCATATGCTTGTATAATGATTTAGTAGTGATGGTTTGGTGAAAATGTTTGAACCACTATGTTTATCATTAGACAGTAAAACTTAGCAAGCCAATTGAATTACAAAATTATAGAATATGTAAAACTATAAAGAGAAAGAAAGAAAGAAGGATACGCCGGCAGTTTGGTAAGGAAGTTCCCCACTGTTGTCCTCTCGTGTGGGTACGTCTCCCTCTCAATTTCACAATCAAAACTGAGAACTTTTATATCAATTTGCTGAATGTTTGATAACAAGGTTACACTACACAGAAAGATAGAAATCCCTATGATCTTCTTCTTCTTGTAAGAACCACCACTTGATATGAGTTGTATCAAGATTTCCTGCAAAGTCCACAAACTATCCTCCGCTTCCACGACCTGTTTGTTAAAATCCTTACGATTTCCAAACCCCTCGCTACGGATAAATCTGACTCGTGCGGCCGTGGCTAACAAAACCCTCAAGAACACACCCGTTCTTGAAGGACAAACCCTCTGGTTTATTTCTTGAAGCCTCCTCTTCAACCTTTAACTCAACTAAGATTTCTTCAATACACAGATGAACGTTATCTCTAACCGTTTGATTCAGTTCAACAAGGATGTTTGATTTTCTTTGTTGTTGTTGAATTTAATATGGTTGAGAAGATGATGAAGATGAAGTTTCTTTAAGCTTCTGGTTTCTCACAATTGTTTGCACACAATTCAAATATGTTGCTATAATAAAACTGAGAAAAATGTTTGCTTATATTTATAATAGAAAATGGTTAGTCAAAAAGAAAGTATTATGAGTCGATGCATGTTGGTCATGTGTTGACTCATGTTAGTTATGTAAGACAGGATAAGTCGATACATTGTGTTTTGAGTCGATACAAAATCATTTTATAACGTTTTACAGAACCAACACTTTTATATCCGTCGACACATAACACGTATGTGTCGATACATACTGATTGTAAATTTAATTTTTGAATTTAAAACATAGTACGAGTCGACACATGATATTATGTATCGATACATATAAGTTCAAAAATGTTTTCCAGGGGCATCAGAATGTTTTATATTGATACATGAGGTTTTGTGTCGATGCATACAAGCTCAAGAATGTATTACAGAGGCATCCAAGTGTTATGTGTCGATGCATGAGGTTTTGGTTCGATGCATACAAGTATTACATGGGCATCAAAATGTTATGTGTCGATGCATGAGATTATGTATCGATGCATGCAGGTTTTAAGTTTGCATTTCAGGGTCATCAAAGAGTTATGTATCAACGCATAAGCTTTTGTATCGATGCATAATAGTTTTGAAATAGTATTCCAGGGACTTCAGTAAGTTATGTATCGATACAAAACTTGTTGTGTCGACTCATAATGATGCATTATGAGTAAAATACTTTTTTGGCTAATTTAAACATGTTATATTATATTTTTGTATTGCACACGTGTATTTAGTGTTTCACATATATATTTGCAATCATTCAAAAATCAATTATGAAGGGGTTGCTCACATCTAATTCAAGACAAAATCAAGCATGAAAATCAATACACTTGCACACAAGCACCCCTAGGGTTATCCCACTTGGTTGCTTTATACAAAATGACCATATTATGCATGTAAGGTATCTTAGCAAAGACAAGAAAATACAATATCATAGTCCCTCTATGACGCTATCTAAGTTGCCTTACAAATGATATTAGTCCCTAAAGAGAATGCTAAGATACCTTGCAACATTTCTAATCATGGTTATACGATGACCCACGCCCGTCCCGTTTACATCCAAAGATAGGGTTGCTCACCAAATCAATGGTAAGACAACAATGTCAAAGGAAAAGAAAATGAACAAGAAAGACATTTGAGTAGGTAGATTGCTCATAATTACTTGCTCCATTTTAAAACAAACATCCTTGCTATTTTCAAAACAAACACCTACACATTTTAAAAACATCTTACAAAACTTGAAAACATTTTCTAAAGATCAACAACTTTGTATACATTCTTATGAACGAGAATCATTACAAAGTTTGCCTAAACAATGGCCTATTTACAAAATACTTTCAAAAACCACACAAAGCACAATTTCAAACAAAAGCAAGTGATCTAGCAAGTAACTAAGAGCCCATGGAAAACCATGGATGAAAAGGGTGCTAATACCTTCCCTTTTCATAATCTACCCCCTGAACTCAAGAAATAATCTCAAATGTCTTTACAGTGCTTTTTCACCTTTCCTTTTGGATAAAATAAAAGTCGGTGGTGACTCTTGCTAACCTCAACATTTGCGATCAAACGCAAAACCCTCAAGTCAGTTCTCCCACCGTATCACAGAACTGACGACTCTGGTGGGGAAAATTCTAAAAGTGGGGTTACCTTAGGGATAAATCACATTTACTTGCTTACATTATTTGACTTGTATGCTTTACATTATGTTTCTTTGTTTGGGTTTGAATCCTCTACCCGGATTTGGGATACATTATAGGTAAGTAGCAATACGTTGTGGAAACTGTGCGGGGTATACCGATATGGTCTAAGCAATAGCTACGTAGGTGCGACATATTTGTGGGCACCGATAGCCTTTGAGTTAATCAAAGAGAATATGGGGCCGCTGAGTCATGTCACGAAGCACTAATGAACTTTTAGAACCTTTACTTGACCAACTTGGCCTTTAGGATGTAGTGAGATGACCGGCTTTGGTGCAGTCCGAAGTTGGTAGATACTCGATGCTACACTCATTGAGGTTTGGTTTCTTGAGATATTTCAGTCGCCATTAAAGAGGCTTGAGCTGAAACAATGACCAAGGAAACAATCCAGTGATATTGAGCTCCTTAGAATCCAGTTACTATTACTAGGACAGGTTTGAGCCAACTAAACTTCAAGAGGGTACTTACCTATGAGACTCCATGCAAGCCTAAACCTAATGAATTGTTTGCCTTTTTTGTATATACATACTTGTACATAACATCATGAACATCATAACATCATAACATCATACACATTCACTAACCATTTCAAGGATTTTTTGGATTCATCTTTGTTCTTGTTTTGTAGGATATGGATTCACTTCGCAGGAAAACTATTCAACTCAACCTTGTGAGGATCCCCCACAACTTAAGGAGCTAGCTTCAAGGATTCCTGAAAACTATCCATTTACCGAGAGACATGGTCGCCTACTCAACTTGGTCACCTCCAACACAGATGAGGACATGATCAAGGAGCTCTTTCAGTTCTTTGATACTTTAGACCATTGCTTCACATTTTCCGACTATCAAATTGTGCCTACTTTGGAAGAATTCTCCCAACTCCTAAGGATTCCCATTCTCAGTCAACTGCCTTTCAATGGTACGGAAAGAGACCCAAATCCAGAAGATATTGCCCAAGCTCTACACTTGCACTCATCTGATGTCACAACTCACTGGGAAACGAGGAGTGGTGTCAAAGGTTTCCTGGAAAAGTCCCTGTTTGAGAAAGCCCAAAGCTGTTGGAATTCCTTGGATCTGCAAGCCTTTGAGGAGATGGTGGCTCTCCTCATCTATGGGATGTTTTCGTTTCCAAATCCTGACCAACTCATAGATGTGAACACCGTTAAAATCTTCATATCACGCAACCCGGTGCCTACATTACTAGGAGATATCCTACACTCTTTTCACACTCGCACAATGAGGAAAAGAGGTATCCTTATGTGTTGCACTCCTCTCTTGGAAAGATGGTTTATTTCTCATCTTCCCCAATCTGTATTAAATAATGAGCAAGGTTCAAGGTGGTCACAAAGGTTGATGACACTCAAACATTCAGATATTCATTGGTGCTCCCGATCCAAAGAGAATGTTATCATTGTCGACCATTGTGAGGAATTCCCTAATGTCCCTTTACTTGGCATTAAGGGAGTAATCACCTACAACCCCTGCTTAGCTTTAAGACATTTTGGTTACACTCGAAGGTTTGGTATTTGACTACGACAACGACGATCAAGGTCTTCGCCAAAGATTTATCCGAGCTTGGAGGATGTTGAAAAAGGTGGATATCAAGACTCTGGGGCACAATAATTCCATCCCTCTTGAACCTTACCTCAAATGGGTATGAACTCGTGCTCAGAGTCTTATGATGCCTTATCCCTCTGTTCTCCCGGTAATTATTGAGCTTGTCGTGGAAGGAGATGTCCCATACACAATCCTTCATCCTGACATGCCCACATCTCTTGAAGACTTACAAAGAGATTGGATACAACTCAAGGGGGAGCGAGATACTTTCGAAGCCCAATTCTATGCAAGCGAGAAGAATGTTTTGGAACTCACTAGGCTACTTCATGAGGAGCAGACTCTGAATGACTACATTGCACCAAAGAGGATGCGCACTACCTTTTTATCTTAGAGTTTCTTGTATTTGTTTTGCTCAAGAAGGCTGTTGTACCCCAAAATTTTACCTCTCATTTTACTCAACAAATGTCAAGTGAGGTCCCCAATTTGCTCAAGATTGCCCAAGAGTTGACCAAACAAACTCTCTCCTAAGGCAGTATACCCCAAATTAGGGTTTCTATTTTCATCAAGATGGGTGGACCAAAAAGGTCTCATATGCTATCCAAGGTATTATTATGTTCCCAAGATCATCCATGCCAAGTTCAGTCCTTGCATAAGAAGTTTGCTCAATCAACTGCTCAAATGCTTGAGAATCGATTATAGTAGGTCAAAAGTCGACTGTGGCCCACATACAGTCAAACCTCAAGATTTTTTTGCCAACATCAACATTTTGAAGTTACTTCCATCATTTGATCAAGGGTTGATCATGATTCCCCAAGGAATGCTCCAAATTCATCAAAACCCAAAAGTTGTTAAATTAGGGTTTCTCAGTAAAAGTCAACCCAACTTTGACTAAGCATAACTTCTTCATGCTTTATCAGAAATTTTCCATCCAAATCTCATTTTGAAGAGGATGCAATTCCATACAACTCATCTTCAGCTTAAAAGTTCAAAATATGCACTCATAAAAAGATATGAATTTTGGCATTATAGGTCCTTTTGAAAAGTCAACAAAAACACCTTTTGGGTCAAAGCTTCATACATGAACATGGAAGATCCAATTGAGTTGAAACCAAAAGGTTTGTTTAGGGGACATCCTAAGATTTCTAAAAAGTACAAGAACACCCTCCTAGGGGCAAAATTGAGAGAGTTGTGCATTGTTAAAGTTGGCAATTTTTGGAAAATTGTCAAAAGTCTACATTGATCAAATTTGCATTTTTTTCCAAAGGGGCCCATGTTTTCTTGTTTGAAACATGTTACTAATAGGACCCACGACCCCTGAGCTTTTCCACCTATTATTTTATTATTTTTATCATTTATTTTGATTTTTTATTCATTTAAACCAAAATAAATCAAATTAAATGGTAAAATAATAAAAGCAAATCAAATCTTGGGATTTTTGTGCACATTATGAGTCCATATACAGCTAGCATGGCATGTAATTTGTGCAAGGATGATTTAGATTGAAAAATTCATGATTGGAGCTATTTTGGAAAGAAGTCATACAAGGACAAAATCAAATCAAATCTTCATAATTCCTCAAGATACCATGAGATTTCTTCCATTATTTTTTACCTAAATTCCTCCTCTATATAAACACAACACCCTCATACACTAGGGAGGACGAAATTGGCTGCTCAAGAACGCTCTCTAAAACCTCAAATTCTGTCAAAACTAGTGCAAAGTCAAAACCGAAGATCCAGCCACTTTCAGTCCAAGCCATCAATTACAAATCATTCCTGAGGTATCTAAGGGTAAGAATAGGTCGAAAGTCATGGCCATTGATGCTTGAAACAAGCATACTCATCTTCTCTGATTTGCTTTTCTTTCAAACATTCTTATAATTAATTTCATGCATTGCTAATGTTTATTAATTGTCCAAATGAGTTCTTGTTGTTACGTAGAACATGTTTGAATCACAAACAATAGCTTGGCTTGGTGGATGAGGCGCCTAACTGTGACCCAAGGGGCATGGGTTCATCATCCACCCCATGCATTTTTAACTTTTTTGACTATTTTATTTTCTAACCCTTTTCATTTATTTATTTTTCACTTGATTTGTTTTCTATCATTAATTTAATTAACATATAAAATCACAAAAAAAATCATTAAATATTAGTTTTAGGCTTTCAATTAATTAAAATAATTTTTACATAAAAGTTGTTTTGATTTAATCAATGTTGATTTTATTTCATAATTAACTTGTAAATTAATCAGAGTTAGGTTTTTAATTATTAATTCACACTTTTATTATTTTCCTAACAATTTACTGCATATTCAGTACATCACCATTCCATGTGTCCATCATACGCTCACAAATCCTACCCTTTGGATCATCCCTTGGTCCAGATCCAGCGTCCAACCACAGCAGCCCATGGTGCACTCTCTGAAGCTAATCCACATGGGATCACACACAAGGAACACATGCTCAATCTTTTCTTTTTTATTTTATTTCAATTCTTTTTATTGTTTTAATTTATATGGAAAATAAACTAAATTAAATTAATTTTGATACTAATAATAATAAAAAAAAATAACTAATCCTAATTGTTTTTATGAAGTCTTGATTTTATGATTTTATAGAAAATAAATAAATTTGTAAATTAAAATAAATAAAGGAAATTAGAAGAATGAATAAAATAAAGATAAGAAATAAAAAGGAAGTAAATGAGCCTGGTGGTATTTGCTGAAAAGGGGGGTGACAACTGAATTTCTGGGCCCAAGGTTAATGGCCCGTTTTGACTTTGCTGGATCTGGTGTGTGGGTTGACTTGAGGCGCATGGTAGTCCTCCAATGGTAGCACGTTGATCTGGGCCAGAGATGTGTTTGGTGGCCAGATGTTGATGGTGCATGGTGAACCTTCTGATGAGCAGTGCACCTGATCACATGGAACAAAATAATGCAAAGAAAGGTTGGGACCTGGGGATCAAACCCAGGTCTTTAGGCATATTTCCCATACACGCTTGCCAACTGAGCTATTTGACTTGTTTGTACATATAACGAAAACAAACTATAATATAAAAAATAAGGGTTATTGGAAAAACGCGCTAAGATTCAAACCACCCAACCAGGGAGTGCCACGCATCCATCTTCTTCCTCCCAACCGTCGTTTTAGCCTAAGCTATTTTTACCTACGGACGATGCGCTGTAGCTACAAACCTGTGTATCTCAAAAATTGTCCCCAGGAAAGATAAATGACCATGGATGGTACCAATCAACTCGTCTCATCCTCACGAGTATCATGGTTCCAGAATCAACGTCCAATTTAACCTGTATTGCAAAGCCCTAAAACTAAACAAGAAACCCTAGCCATGGCAGTTTTACATACAGTCATCAAAAACGCAATTGAATAGAATGGTTAGCTTGCAAACTTAATACGGAACAAGAATATGTAATCAAAATGTGCAAATGATGTATAAATCAATGAAAATGAAAACGAATTTTTAAGGAAAACTGTGACTTCTGTACCTTTGATTCCAAGCGTGAGAAAGCTTGCAATTGGTTGAAATCCCTTCTGGAGATGTCCAGGAATCTGTTGGTATTGTGAGAATGGCTCGAATTGGCCTCTAGGATTGAAATTGGATCACTACTTTTTCTTGAAATTTTTTAGTTTTGCTCTTGCTCTGCACGACTGTTCAACCTCTTCTCTTGCCTTGGATCCCTTCTGTATATGTAATGCAACATGTTAGGTCAACAAAAACGAATTGAGTCTTGCCCATTATGAAGATTTGATTTGGTCTTTCATGGCATATGATATATTTACAAATTTTCTTCAATCCAATATTTTTCAACCCAAATCAGTCTTACACGAATTGGTTCTCATTTGACAGCACATAAGTTCTTCCTTCAATGCAAAAATCATCCCTAAAACACATTATATGATTTATTTGGATTTATTTGATTTAATTTGAATTTTAAATGAATAAAAATCAAAATTAATTAAATAAATAAATAAATAATGGAGGGTCCCATAGTTCGTTGACTATGCTAGGAATGAGATGCAATCTTGAAAAGATGGGCCCATGTGGAAAAAATGCAATTTTGATCAATGTTGACTTTTGACAATTTCCCAAAAATTGCCAATTTTGACAATGTACAACTCTCTCAATTTTGACGCTAGAGAGGTGTTCTTGGACTTTTTAAAAATCTTAGGATGTCCCCTAAGCAACCCTTTTGGTCTCATCTCATTTGAGTCTTCTGTGCTCATGTATGAAGCTTTGACCCAAAAGGTGTTTTTGTTGACTTTTCAAAATGACCTATAATGTCAAAATTCATATCTTTTTGTGAGTGCATATTTTGAACTTGGGGGATGAATATGAATTGTAGGTAATTGCATCCTATTCAAAATGAGCTTTGGATGGGTCATTTCTGATAAAGTATGAGAAAGTTATGCATGGTCAAAGTTGAGATGACTTTTCCTGTAAAACCCTAATTTAGCAACTTTTGGGTTTTGATGAATTGTGAGCAATCCTTGATGAATCATGATCAAACCTTGATCAAATGATGAATGATATTTAAAAATGAGGATGTTGACCAAAAATCTTGAAGTTTGACTATATATTGGCCACATTTGACTTTTGACCTAGCATAGTCGATTTTCTGGCCTTTAAGCAATTGACTGAGCAAACTTCTTCTGTAAGGCTTGAAACTTGACAAGGATGATATTGAGAACATATTAGGACAATGGTGAGAATTTGGGATCCTTTTTATTCAAGCATATTGATGAAAAATGAAACCCTAATTTGAGGTAGACTGCCTTAGGAGAGAGTTTGTCTGGTCAACTCTTGAACTTCCTTGAGCAATTTGAGGACCTCACTTGACATGCATTGAGAAATATGGGAGGTCAAATTTTGGGGTACAACAGCTGCCCCTGTTCAATCTTCTTAAACCTGAGGATGTAGATTCGTTGTCTGCCTTTCGTAATCTGAACGTGGAAGATGATTGGACACTAGAGTGCCCAGAAATTTGCACTCGCATGAAGTAGTACTTGATTTGTGATATCAGGAATGGGCTTATAGATGTCGTTGGGAAGTTGAGGATTGAAGATTTTTGGGGATGGGCTTAAAGATGCCATCCTAAGAGGTGTCGACCGCATAAGAGATTCCTTTACTAGAACCCGTATACCCGTAGTTGAGGAGGACTTCGCTGGGGAATGCTGGTCTCTGTCTTGGGAGAATTAGAGTTTTAGGAGCTTCAATTGTCCGTTACTCTACTGGGGGATAACTCCGGTTTGGGGAGCGGAAGTAAATTGTATGTTTGGTCGGGGTATATGCTACACCGCAATTTACTGGGGAGATGCGAAACCAATCGTATTTGATCGGGTCCCGGTCATATATTGTTGTGGACTGTTGTTTGGGGATAAGAGAGGAAGAACACAGATAGTAAGGTTATGAGAAGGAACCTGGATAGTAGGGTTACTTCGATATTAAATCCTGGATAGTAGGGATGTAAGAAGGAACCTGGATGGTAAGGTTACTTCGATACGAAAGCCTGGATAGTAGGGCTGTGAGAAGGAACCTGGATGGTAGGGTTACTTCGATACGAAAGCCTGGATAGTAGGGCTTTGAGAAGGAACCTGGATGGTAGGGTTACTTCGATACGAAAGCCTGGATAATAGGGCTATGAGAAGGAACCTGGATGGTAGGGTTACTTCGATACGAAAGCCTGGATAGTAGGGTTGTAAGAAGGAACCTGGATGGTAGGGTTACTTCGATACGAAATCCTGGATAGTAGGGCTGTGAGAAGGGACCTGTATGGTAGGGTTACTTCGATACGAAATCCTAGATAGTAGGGCTATGAGAAGGAACCTGGATGGTAGGGTTACTTCGATACAAAAGCCTGGATAGTAGAGCTGTGAGAAGGAACCTGGATGGTAGGGTTACTGAAAGCCTGGATAGTAGGGCTGTAAGAAGGAACCTGGATGGTAGGGTTACTTCGATACGAAAGCCTGGATAGTAGGGATGTGAGAAGGAACCTGGATGGTATGGTTACTTCGGTACGAAAGCCTGGATAGTTAGGCTGCAGGAACCGGGATGAGGTTGCATTTGTTGCCGATGATTACTCTGTTTAGCTTAGGGTGTTGATCATGTACCTGCTAAAAATTGTTGATAATAACTATCTTTCCTGAAAGAAATGCATGGTTAGTTATGTGCGATGCATGAGATGCATTGTATGATGACGTTCTCAAAATAAATGAGACTATGTTATATGTGATGTATGCACACATCATGATGTATGAACATGAAATGCTGATGTAATAATATGAGTTCGAGAAAGTAAATCCCTGAATGCTGTTTGGAGAGTATGAGAAATGGTATTCTTGACTACTGTAAAAAACCATAGGTCCTCCACTTCTGTTGGGGATGGTGAACAAAGATGACTATGCTGGGGATTTGCGACTCGGCTGGTAAATATTCTGTCGGACGAGATCCTGTCTGAGGATAACTCTGTGGGGAATAACACTATTGGAGAGGAGATACTCTGTTGATAGATATGCTGACTTGGAGAAATGAACTCAACTGGGGATGAATTACCGTGGTTGGTGATGATGAAATCTGTTGGAGATTGAATTTCTGCTTGTGAGAGAAATAAACTCTGCTTGGGGAATAATTTACTGACTCACTCAGCTGGGGAGAGTCATGTCCTGCTCTGGGAAGCTGACATCACCGTCTTTGGATATTTCTTATTTTGTGGGGAGTGTATATACCACTACTCATGTTCTTAAGCTGGTTCTACCTTGGTACCTGATGGTCAAAGTAACTGTAAGGTTTGGGCACTTATTGTTTTCCCTGCTCTTGGAATTACGAGTAATTGTCTTTTGTTTTTCATGTAAATATTTATGAGCAGCAATTATTTTCAAATGCATATATCAAAAATGAACCATTGGACGTTCTAGTAAAACAAAACAGGAAAAAGAAAATAAATCACAGCTTTGTGAAAATGACTTGTATTGATTTTTGAAGTTGGCCTGTGTGATACGGTGGGAGAACTGACTATGGTTTTGCGTTTGTTTTCGCAAATGTTTCGGTTGAGCAAGAGTCGCCACCGACTTTTTATTTTATCCTAAGGAAAGGTTAAAAAGCACAGCAAAAACCTTTTGAGATGTTTTCTTGGGTTCGGGGAGTAGATTATAGAAAGGGAAGGTATTAGCACCCTTTCTATCCATGGTTATCCATGGGCTCTTAGTTACTTGCTTAGATCACTTGCCTTTTGTTTTCAATTGTTTGAAATGGTGCTTGTGTGTGTGGGTTTGAAAATGTTTTTGGAAAGAAGCCAATGTGGTGGCAACCTTTGTAATGATCCATGTTGGGATGTATACAAAGATGTATGTCTTTTGAAAAGGTTTTCATTGTTTTTGAAAGTTGTTTTGAAAGTGTTGTGAGGTGTGGTTTTAGAAAATAGGCAAGTGTTTTGTTTTTGCAAGTTTGATTCAACTAACTAAGAGGTTATCTACTCCTAAAATTTCTCAAAGTTTATTGATATGTTTTAACCCTTTTAACAAGTTTGTTCCACCATTGTATTTGGTGGACAATCTCATGTTAGGATGTGAAAGGGACGGGCGCGGGTCATCGTTTTAGACCATAATTGCAATGGTGCCAAGTATCTTTGGGTATTTTTCTTTAAGGGACTTGACCATTTGTTTAGGCAACTTTTGAAAGCGTCATCGGGGGACTATGATCATTTGATTTGTGTTTGTTTTAGCCCAAAGAGACCTAACATGCAATATGGCCCAATTTTGAAAGGCAACAAGTGGAATACCCTAGGGGGTGCAAGTGTGATTTGTGTGTCTATTTTCATGCTTGTTTATCTTGAAATTAGGTCAAAGCTATTTTTCGCATACAAACCCTAATTCTAACATGGTATAATTGGAAAGCAATAAAGTGCGAAAATAAATTTACTAAGCTATTAAAAAACCATATATGGGAAGGGGGTACAAATGTTCAAATGGGGGGATATCTAGACAAAGAAATTAAACCTAGCTATTACATCATTTTTGGAACATTTACAAGTTATTAATTGCATAAATTAAATGGAAAAATAAAATAAAGGTGCAAAATGCAAAAAAGGGTTTTTATATGTATGAGAAAAAAGTATTATTTATGTTAAATAAAAAATAAAAAGTATTATTTTTGGAGTTTTTGTATTTTAAGGGTGAAACCCTAATTTTTATTAAGTAATATATATATATTATTTAATTTACACAAGTATTTATTTATTATGTACAAAAAAATAAAATAAAATGAAATATATTTATAAAAAGTACTTTTTTATGTCAAGTATTAATAAAAATAAAAATATATGTATTTTTGTATTTTACCCTAAGTATACTAATATATATATATATTAATTCCTAAATGTGTATTATTTATATATAAATAATAATATTTAATATTTATAAAAAAAGTATATTTTGCATAAAATATTTTCAAAAAGGAAAATGTAATAAAATCAGAAAAGAAAATATATTTGCATTATTTTTCCTATCTATTCTAAATGATATATATATATATATATATTTATGTACAAATGATTCCTATAAACAAATAAATGCTAAAAAATAGAAAAATGGTATAAAAAATATTTTTTATATTTTTTATATAATAAGCAAAAATAAATAAGTCAGAATGAAAAAGGAAAAGTCAAAAAATCATTGAAATAAACCAAATGGGCCTAGGGGGTGTCAAAGTGAAAAGAGTGTGTGAAAAGAAATAACACAAAGGCCCAGCCCATGAAACTTCTTCTTCAACCTTCAACCAAAAACGTTCACAAAAAACGCGCGCCTGTGATCAAATTCAAACATCCTGATTCCTTGATTTTTTGCACAAACTTCCAACATAAGAAATGTTAAGCATTGAATCACGATTCTAAATATATAAAAAACTCATCCTAACTCTCAGAAATGAGAGAGAATTTTGACATTCCTAAATCCTGACCTAAGTTTTCTGCCATGTTCAGACTCAAAATTCTTGCAGCACACAGAATATAAATGAAATCTAACTACATGGGCATGTTCAGGGCTATGAATGTGACATATTATCTTCACAAACCTAAAGCTAACAATGCCTAATAAGAGAGATACGAGTTCATGAACTTACCTGTTCAGTTGAAGTTCTATCTGCCAATGGAGAAGCTTTCAGTGCAAGGTGATGATTGGTATAGCTTCCTTGATGTCCAGGGATGCTATTCCAAGCTTTACTTTGTCTTGAAACCTTTTGAATCGTGCTAGAGCTTTTCACCTGCAAATCAGAAAAGTGAAAATGGCCAAAAGGGTTAGAGGAGTTACAGGTTGTTTCTAATACTTTGGATAGTTTGGATTGATGGTAGGGAAGGTGTCTGAAGTGGTTTGGGCAAGAATGCTTGAAAGGATTGAGAGTTGGAACTCAATCTGCAGAGGTTGCTCTGTTTGAGCAGTTTGATGGTGGTTCTGAGTTTGTGGAGGTATTGGAGGTATTGGAGTCGTGTTCTAGCTTGTGCTTGATGATTAGGAAGTGTACAAAACAAATGCTTAAGTGTTCTAATGCTGAGATGAGAGTTATGTTGTGATATGGGATGTTTCTTAACACTTAAGCAAGAAAATGTCAAGTTGAGGTTTAGACAGGTAGAGGACCCCTAATTATGCTGCAAAGCTCCTCCTTGATCAGTGTGTTATGCTCATAATCTTGTGCCAATCAGATTTCATCTGTACTTGTTGGATTTGCAATATGACATAAAGCTTGCTTTTGCAAAAATGGAAGAAATGCTTTATCTATTTATGGACTAATCCAACATGTAATGCACAAGCTCATGAAACAAAGCTTTAGCACAATGAACATTCATTAAATTATTGAGTGTTGGATGGTTTAAGGACCTGTAATGCAGCACAAACCAAGCTGACTTGCAAATGGCATAAGTTATGAACATGTACATGACCAATTCAAAAGTGAGTTTTTGCCATATTGTGAAATTCGATTCTCTCAAGTTATGAGGTTGTTTGATGAGTTCTTGGACATTTTGGAAAGCTTGGAATGTGTACTACAATCCATCTTTGAAATGCAAATTGAAATTCCAAGTGGAAGTGTATGGAAAATGGCCTTGAAGTTAGGTAGAAAACCTTGCCAAAATAGGTTAAAATTTCACTAAGTTAAGAATGGTTTAGTACCCTTATTCCAAAAATTGTAACTTGAGATACAAGCCTTATTTGGGAAAACTTTGTGAATAAAATATGTAGATTATGCAACAAGCTACAACTTTCATGTTTTGACTTTTGCTTGAATCCAAATGAATCTTGGTGAGAAAGTGGGGCAAAGTTGGGAAAAAATTAGGGTTTTCCATAACTTAGAAAAATTCTAAGTTATGAAAAATTTCCATTTCAAACCCTAATTTGCATTTCTTGATTTCTTGGTGAACAAGTTTCATGATTTGGCATGTTTTGATGAAAAATGAACCTTGACCCTTGATTTTGACCAAAAAGTCAAAGTTTGACTTTTCAGTATACAGTCAAAATTGATCAATTGACTGGGAAATTCAACTATCAATCTTGTGTATTTGGGATCCTTTGAACTTGTTGAGCATGTCAAGATAATTACATGGGGTCCTTGAGTCCATATGTGAGCTTGGTTTGCCATTGGCTAGGTCAAACAGTCAAAAATTTCCTTTGTGCAGTCAAAACCCTAAAAATGACCATTTTGCCCTTTTGATGATCTGATCAAATTTCTTGTGGAATTATGATCCAAACTTGATCAAAAGGTCCATGTGAGTTCATAATGTTGATGTGGGTCAATTTTCATGAGATTTGACTGTCAATTGGCCACAGTTGACCTTTTCCCCAATACAGTTGATTTCTAGGTCAACTGTCCAATTGACTGAGCAAAGTTTGGAATCAAGACTTGAAACTTGGTATGGATAAACTTGGGAGTCCAACATGAAGCATGAAAGTCATCTTAGGCATTTTAGGTCAAAATATCTTTGTGCAATCACAAACCCTAATTTGGGTCAACAGAGCAAGGAGAGGTCTTGAGCAGAGGAAACCCTAACTGGATCTTGAGCTCCAAGGTTTTTGTGATGAGAAAATGTTGAGGAAATGGGAGGGGAAATTTTGGGGTACAACAGCCTGTAATAGGCGTTTTATACAAAGGGGCTGACGCTCTAGTAGGAGAATGCCGCCGAAAGGTAGAAATTACAATTTGTGTTTAAGAAAGAAAAACATCTATGTGAAATGATCCCATCGGGTTTCAATTCTTCTATTGCCTTTATATCTTCGAGCATCTCATTACTTTGCTGCTTTGTCCGAAGGTGGATCAGATTGATTGGCGTTGTCCGAGCTTGATAGCCGCTACCGAAGTCTGGTTACAAGATGATCCAATGAGACATAGTGTTACACTTCAATCCCTAACTTTTGCCTGGACCACCCTTTTAGGTTTTCGGTCCATCGGGATACCCTTTTTTTCCCAAGCCGCCTTTTCAAGTTTTCAACTTGCCGGGTGTACAAATTTTTTTGTTTTCATCCCTTACTTTTGAACAAACCCTTTTGGTTCGTTGGGAAGCCTTTATTTTTGCCTAGGCCAGTCAACCTAGCGGGTCTTTGATTATGCATAGTATCTTTTCACTATGTCTGCATTGACGGGGTGAGGAAGGTCGTCGCCACCCATGGTGGTTAGAATCATAGCTCCTCCCGAGAATATGTTCTTAACCACAAATGGCCCTTCGTATGTGGGGGTCCACTTGCCCCTGGGATCACCTTGCGGTAGTATGATGCGTTTGATCACTAGATCCCCGACTCGATATCCCTGACGTCTGACTTTCTTGTTAAAAGCCTTGATCATTCGCTTTTGATACGTCTGACCATGACAGATAGCAGTAAGTCTTTTTTCATCGATTAGGTTCAGCTGATCAAGTCGGGTTTGGATCCAGTCGTCTTCGTTCAAACCCGCATCCTTCATAATCCTGAGAGAGGTTATCTGGACTTCGATGGGTAGGACTGCCTCCATGTCGTACACCAAAGAGTAGGGTGTTTCACCTGTCGACGTCCGTGCTGAGGTACGATACCCATGAAGAGAGAATGGTAACATCTCGTGCCAGTCTTTGTATGTCACCGTCATCTTCTGCACAATCTTCTTGATGTTCTTTTTAGCTGCTTCAACAGCGCCATTCATCTTCGGCCGATAGGGAGAAGAGTTATGATGTTGTATCTTGAACTGTTTGCAGATCTCGGTGATCATCGTGTTATTGAGATTTGTACCATTGTTAGTAATAATCCTCTCTGGGACACCATATCGACAGATCAGATTGTGTCGGATGAACCGCGCCACGACATTCTTGGTTACTGTAGCAAAAGAAGCTTCCTCAACCCACTTCGTAAAGTAATAAATTGCTACCAGAATGAAGCGATGCCTGTTAGACGCAGTAGGTCTGATCTCGCCGATCATGTCTATGCCCCACATTGCAAAGGGCCAGGGAGCTGTCAAAACATTTAGGGGGACCGGAGGTACATGCACCTTATCAGCATAGACTTGGCACTTATGACAGGTTCGAGAATGCTGATAACAATTGGCTTCCATAGTGGACCAGTAATATCCTTCCCGTAGGATTTTCTTTGCCATGGTATGTCCACTGGAATGAGTTCCGAAGGTTCCTTCATGTAATTCTGCCATGATCCTTTCTGCCTCGCTCTTGTCCACACACCGCAGTAAGGTTGAATCATGGTTACGCTTATAGAGGATACCATTACTGATGAAGAACTTCGCAGAAAATCTTCTCATAAACTTCTTATCATTAACAGATGCCCCCTCGGGGTATTCTTGAGCCTCAAGATACCTCTTTACCTCATGAAACTAGGGTTCATCTGCCACCTCTTTAGTCTCAATGTCACAGTAATATGCGGGTTCATCCAACCTCTCAATGGTAATCTGGGGAGCTTCATTGTCCCACCTGACTTTGAACATAGAAGACAAGGTAGCTAGCGCGTCCGCTAACTGATTCTTCTCTCTTGGGAAATGTTCAAAGGTTATCTCCTCAAAGTGAGGGAGCAATGTCAGTACATACTCTTTGTAAGGAATAAGATTTGGGTGCTTCGTATCCCACTCGCCTTTAATCTGACTTATTACCAGAGCGAAGTCTCCGAATACACTCAAGAACTTAATCCTCAGGTCAATAGCAGCTCGAAGACCCATGATAAACGCTTCATACTCCGCCATATTGTTGGTGCAATTAAAACATAATCGAGCGGTGAACGGAGTATGATAACCCTCAGGAGATATAATTACAGCGCCAATGCCATTTCCCAATGCGTTCGAGGCTCCATCAAAATACATAGACCATCGGGATCCTTCCTCAAGTCCTTCATCCGGTACAGATTCTTCGCAGTCGGTTACCAACATGATATTCTCATTCGGGAACTCGAAATTCATGGACTGGTAGTCGTCCACGGCATGATGCGCCAAATGATCCGCCAATACACTCCCCTTGATTGCTTTTTGGGTTGTGTATTGGATGTCGTACTCGGTTAAGATCATCTTCCATCTTGCTATTCTTTCGGATAAGGCAGGCTTCTCGAAAATATACTTGATTGGATCCATCTTTGATATCAACAAAGTGGTGTGAGTTAGCATATACTGTCTCAGTCGGCGAGCACCCCATGCCAAAGCGCAGCAAGTTTTCTCGAGCAATCAGTATCGGGTCTCACAGACGGTAAACTTTTTGCTAAGGTAATAAATGGCGTGCTCTTTTCGACCAGACTCGTCATGCTGCCCCAGCACACACCCCATTGAGTTATCTAGTACTGTTAAGTATAATATCAAAGGTATTCCTTCAACTGGAGGCATCAGAATTGGTGGTTCTTGAAGGTATTCCTTGATTCTTTCGAAAGCGGTTTGGCATTCATCATTCCACTTTACCACTTGACCTTTCTTCAGCAGCTTGAAGATTGACTCACAAGTAGCAGTCAGATGTGAAATGAACCTGGCGATGTAATTCAGACGTCCCAAGAAACCTCGAACTTCCTTTTCTGTGCGAGGAGCCGACATCTCTTGTATGGCTTTTACTTTTGCAGGTTCCACCTGTATACCCTTATCACTGACGACGAAACCCAGAAGTTTACCAGATCTTACCCCGAAGGTACACTTGTTCGGATTCAACCTCAGCTTTTATATCTTCAACCTGTCAAACAGTTTCTGGAGATGATCCAGATGCTCTTCCTCAGTCCGAGACCTAGCTATCATGTCATCAACATAAATCTCGATCTCATGGTGAATCATATCGTGGAACAAAGCGACCATGGCGCGCTGATAAGTTGCCCCAACATTCTTCAACCCAAAA
Source organism: Vicia faba (assembly GCA_948472305.1). Lineage (NCBI taxonomy): Eukaryota > Viridiplantae > Streptophyta > Magnoliopsida > Fabales > Fabaceae > Vicia > Vicia faba. Next base: position 1,265,148,058 of record OX451736.1, on the reverse strand, counting down.
GGAATTACCTTGTAACAGAAGGTGCCCCAATGCGTAACGAAGGTTGTCTTCTCCATGTCCTCAGGAGCCATCTTGATCTGGTTGTAGCCTGAAAAACCATCCATGAAGGAGAAGATCTTGTGTTGCATGGTTTTGTCGACTAGAACATCAATGTGAGGAAGTGGGAAGTCATCCTTGGGGCTTTCCCTGTTCAGATATCTGTAGTCCACACACATTTGTATCTTACCATCCTTCTTAGGTACCGGAACGACATTAGCAACCCACTGCGGATAAGAAGTGACAGCTAAGAATCCTGTGTCGAACTGTTTCATGACCTTTGCCTTGATTTTCTTTGACATTTCAGGGCGCATACGGCGGACTTTCTGCTTTACCGGAGGGCAATCTTCTTTAGTCGGCAGGCGATGTACCATAATATCAGTGTCCAGACCAGGCATGTCTCAACATAGTCGTGTAGCATTTGTATTAGCCATTGTTTGACACTAGGCTCTAGATTCGCACCTATTTTAACCTCCTTCTTGTCTTCCTCCAGGCACCTCACAATCATCCTCACCTTCATCCTCGACTTGGTTGATCGGATTTTTAAAGTCATAACTGGCAGTAGCAGAGCTGTTATCAATGGGATCCAGAGTGGATGTGGATTGTGGAATAAAAGAAATAGGTATGAAGTCCTTCGCCGTCCAGTTATTCAGTCCACCGTTGGTTGTTGGGTAGATCCAACTGTCGATGTCTGAATCTTCTTCACCATCCTTAATTGCATTAACTCCCTGATTGCTGATGTGCAGAGGAGGTCTTCTAATCCGCGCGCGCCTAACATCCCTTTGAGCCCCTGTAGTAAAGCCCAAACCAAATTTGTCAGTTTTGTGAGTGAAATTAGGGAGCCGACCCAAATTCGTACACCCACCTTCTTCAACAACAGCCTGGGCATCCTTGAGAGAAACCATCTTCAACGGAGGTTTGTTGGTAGTAACTTGAGTTGACGCCAAAGTATGAGGGACCTCTTAGAAGTTCTGACAAGGAGTTTCTATGAACTCCCCATCCATCTCCATATAACGGAAGGAATTGAGATGACTCACCATGTACTCTTCTTCACCTTGCACTGTGACAATTTTCCCCTGCACTAGATACTTCAGCATTTGATGGAGTGTGGAAGTAACTGCCCCAGCCCTATGGATCCAAGGACGACCCAGCAAGCAAGCATACGATGGTCTGATGTCCATCACATAAAAGGTGGACCCAAAGGTCTGAGAACCCACTTTGACAGGGATGTCTACTTCCCCGTGCACCATCCTTTTTGATCTGTCAAAATCCCTTACCACAATGTTACTCGGCTTTAATGTCAAACCCTCACAGTCCAAACGGTCCAATGCTTTCTTTGGCAGAACATTCAGCGAAGACCCGGTGTCCACCAGCACATGAGCCACAGTGGTACCCCTGCACTCAATCGAGACATGCAGAGCATCATTATGATTCCTCCCCTTAGCGGTCAGATTCGCATCTGAAAATCCTAGCCCATTGTCAGCAGTCAGGATAGCCACACAATCTTTTAAATGATCTGCAGAAGTTTCCTGCGGCACATGCGCAATCTTGAAAAATGCAATCAAGGCCTTTGCATGGGCTTCAGAATACAACAACAGAGACAACATGGAGATCTTTGACGGGGTCTACCCCAGCTGTTTGACTACATTGTAATCGCTTTTCTTGATGATTTTCAGTATTTCTTCTATTTCTTGCTTAGAGGCTTCCACAACAATTTTTTTAGGTGCCTTCGTCCGGGAAGGCTCACCTATGATTTCTTTGCCCCGAGTCCCAGATGGTTCGGCGACAGGGGTGATAACTGGAGTAGGAACTGGAACAATATTTGATGTACTAGCAGATGGAATAACAACAGGTTTGTGGACAGTCGGAGGGGAAATCTCGGGAGAAAATAGTCTTCCACTTTTGGTGACCTTGCTAGCCCCGAAAATATTACTGACATCAGTATCAGCTTCTTCATTCTTCAATTCTTGCTTAATGCCATGATAATACACATCAGCACCATAGTGCCATGGGACAGCCTTGTCTGAAGTGTACGGGATGGGACCAGGAACGGTGATTATTAGCAGAGCAATTCTTGGGACAAGTTTAATCCTAACAGGTTTTCTCGAGGAAACCTTGGAAGGATTGGCGGAAATGGTTATGATGGCGACATCTTCATTGGGAACAACAGGAATAATAGTCTTCTCGAACAGAATCTCTTTATTATCCATCAGGCTCTAAACACCTGACTTCAACAAGCGGCAACCAGTAGGTAAAATCGAGCACATGTGGCAACTTTCACCACAACCTGGAAATAAACCGGCCAACAGCAAATTCCTCTTAACAGTCATAAGAGGGGTATAAATTTCTTCAACAGAGGTCACAAATAAATCATTATCAACAACATTAACCCCACGACCATGTTTGTAGGGGTGTTCAAATCCAAACCAATCCAAATAAAAAACCGAAAACCGATCCAAAAAACCAAAAACCGTAAAAAAACGAAAGTTATTGGTTGTGTTTGGATATTATTTTATGAAAACCGATCGGTTCGGATTGAATTTCGGATGAATTTTTCAAAACCGATCCAAACCAAACTGAACCGCATAAATATATTTTGATACTTATTTACTTTTTATTAGTATGACATGTTATGTGAATTTATTATTAGATGATAATAATTTTTTTAATAATATTTATTAGTTTGGTATAATCTATTTATTTTTATTATTTCAAGAATAATCAATCACTCTCATTTTGTAATATTAACTTTTAATACTATATGTTATATATTATATCAAATCTATGATTTATTAGTAGTTTTATAATATTAATAAAAATATAATGTGTAATTTGGATATCTAAAAACCGATCCAAATTAAACCGCATAAAATTGGATCGGATCAGATTGGATTTTTTAAAATATATCATCCAAAACCGAACCGAACCGTAAGTGAATTAATCTTTGGATCAGATTAATTTTTGCTTTAAAACCGATCCAAACCGAACCGCGAACACCCCTACATGTTTTGGCATAGGAGCAGTTATTACATTTGACTTTTCTGGAGCATCGAACTCTATCTCCTTAGCTTCCAGCAAATCTTGTACTTTGTTTCTCAAAGCCCAGCAGTCATTGGTATCGTGGCCAGGACTCTCAGAATGATAGGTGCACCACGCGTTGGGATTGTAACTAGGAAAGGTAGTGTTTGGATTTTTGGGAGCCTCCCTCAATATGGTCAAGTTGGATCTCAGCAGGTGAGGTAACACTTCAGCCAATGTCATGCTAATGCGGGTAAACTTCCGCTGTGGTCTTTCCACCCTCTGTTGATTGTTGCGTTGTGGAGTGTTGGACCCCAAAATTTTCCCTCTCATTTATCAAGACTTTTCTCACAAGACTTCTTGGACTCAAGACAAGATTAGGGTTTGGTCAGATCAAGATACCTCACCTTGCACTGATAACCTGAAATTAGGGTTTGAGTTTTCACAAGGATTTTTGGACCATCATTGCTTCATGTGACTTTCATACACCATCTTGGATCCCTAAGATTGCTCATGTTAAGTTTCAAGCCTTGAACCACATTTTTGATCAGTCAATTGGACAGTTGACCTAAAAATCAGTTGTATTGGGGGAAAAGTCAACCATGGCCAATTTACAGTCAAACTTCATAATTTTTGATCCACAACAATATTTTAGACTCATATGTACCATTTCATCAAGTTTGGATCATAACTCCTCAAGAAATTTGATCAAATCATCAAAAGGGCAAAATGGTCAAAATTAGGGTTTTGACTGAGAAAGGGAAAATTCTGATTTTTAACCTAGCCAATGACCAATTGAGTTCAAACATGATTTCAAGGGTTGAATGGCATCATCTTGACCTAATTACATGGTTCAAAATATCTCAAGTTCATTGGATTGACAGATGAATTTTGCAGTCAACTGATCAAAAGTCAACTGTACACTGAAAAGTCAAACTTTGACTTTTTGGTCAAAATCAAGTGCCAAGGGTCATAATTCATCAAGATATGTCAAAATGTGAAACTTGTTCACCAAGAAAACCAATTTTGAAAATTAGGGTTTTGAATTTGAAAATTTTCATAACTTAGAATTTTTCTAAGTATGAAAATTTTCTTATTTTTTTCCCAACTTTCCACCACTTTTTCACTATGATGCAATTTGATTCAAAGAAAACTTCCAACAAGAAAGTTGTATTCCTCCATGAAATCTACAACTTTTCTTCACAAAGTTTTCCCAAAAGATGTTTGGATCTCAAGTTATGAATTTGTGAACATAGGTCCATGAACTAGATGACTTAGTGAAAATTTGCCCTAATTTAGGCAGGTTTTGGACCCAACTTCATGGACATTTTTCACCTAGTTCCAAGAGGTATCTCAAAATACATTTCAATGATGGATTATACAACACATTGCAAGCTTTCCAAAATGTCCATGAACTCTCCAAGATCATTTTTGGTTATAGAGAATCGAAGAGGAGAAGTTGGCATTTTATCACTTTTGTTCATGCCATTTTCACAAAGTATCAAGTTGCAAATCAGATCCGTGATGGTTGTATCTTGCTTTGCAGGTCCTAAACTCATTCTACACTCCATAATTAAATGCAAATTCAGAAGTTAAAGGCTTTATCTTGGCTTTTGGAGCATTGTACAAGAGATAATTCCATTTTAGGCATAAAGGTTACAATGCCATTTTCATAAAGGTGAGCTTTTGCAATTTTGTCTATCTTGAGCCTTGGACCTGTCCCTTTGGTACAAGCATTTTCTACAGGTCTCAAGCAAAGTATACCAACTCTTATCAGCTCACAAACTAGCCAGTACAAGCATATAGCAATGGTCACTTCACTTTTCTTCAAAAACAAGAAAAGTGGCCAAAAGGTGAAAAGCTTGCACAGCTAGTGAAGAGTGGACTTGGATCATTTCTATACATATTCACAAACATGTCACAAGGATGAAAACGATTGGCTTGCACCTCAAACACCCTGAAAACATAAAAACTCCATTTTCCTGTCCAAAACATAGCAGTTATGCAAAACCAAGGCCAACTGATTTTTGGCTCGTGCGTTTTTCATTTTAACACTTGAAACACTTCATAAACATCCTACCAAAGCTATCCAAGCCCTTACCCTACATCTGTAAGCCCTGTTTCATCCATTTCCATTTTCAAACTTGGAGCTTGCAGCTTGACTTGTGTAGAGACTTCTGGCCATCCACAAAGTAAGCTAGGCATTGGAATATCTTGAATGAAGTTCAAGGAAGCTCACACGATCCTTAGGCCTCCATCAAAGTCCCTACATTTCTCTATCCAAATCCAACTGAAGGAGGTATTTTTCAAAACTCTATCTCTCTATTTTGGCATCCTCAAGCCACGGTTTGTGAAGAAAAGATGTAGTCTATAACATGGTGAAGCTGTACATATGCATACTTTTCATTTATATTAACTGAGCTGAGAGAATTTGAAGTTTGAAAATGCTGAAATTTCTAGGTCACGAATTAGGGGTCCCAAAATTCTCCCTGATCTTTAAGAGTTAGATTACAAATTTTATATGGTTAGAATCGTGAGATTAAATGCTACATGTTTTATGTTATGAGATTTTGTTTTTATGCAAGCATGTGAAAGATACAATTTGAAGGGAAAACGCGCGCGCAGGAACTGGCTGGAGGACAAGGACATTGGTTCTGGGCTTTTTGTTTTTACTTTTTGCACCTCCTGAATTACTGCTACACCCCCAGACTTATTTCTTATATTTTTGCATTTTCTTGCATATTATTATATTTACTACTTGCATTTATTTTTTCTAATGATAAAAAATACCCAAAAATAATTTATTTATTTTCCCATTTTTATTTTATTTTATTTATTTATTTTCTCACATAAAAATAGTTTATTTTGAAAAATAGAATCTATTTTCTTAAATAACTTTTAAATACATTTAAAAACACTTAACATTTTTTTAATTATATTATTTATGCACATAAAATATCTATTTTCATGCATATTTAATTTTTAATATTTGCACATGATATTATTTATTATTTTCTTGTACAAAAAATAGACAAAAAAATAACATAAAACATTATTTTCTTTTAATAAAAAATTAGGGTTTCACCCCTTTCCAAAAATAAATAATATTTTTTTATCTTTTTCTAGGGTTTAATTAATTTATTTTTCTAATACAAAAAACAAACATAAAACATTTTTAACATAAATACATTTGCATTGCATTTTAATATTTGTATATTTATTTAATGCGCACAATATTTGATTGGGTTATAATAATATTTTTAGGTTTATATTTGTGCAATATCCCCATTCAAAACTTGTATCCCCCCTCCCATAATAATTGTTGTAATAGCTTAGTTTATTTTATGCAATTTATTGCTTTCCTATACTATGCTTAGTAAACTAGGGTTTGCATGATAAGACAAAAACCAAACAAATAGAACAAACCTAATGCAAGACAAAAGCATGAAAAATGACACACATTGCACACAAGCACTCTTAGGGTTTCACCCACTTGGTTGCCTAAAATAAAATGGCCATGTTACGCATGTGAAGTATCTTGGCAAAACAAAACAAAAATAAGATCATAGTCCCTCGATGACGCTATCAAAAGGTTGCCTAAAACAAAATGATCTTGGTCCCACAAACATGCTAAGATACTTGACAACATTGCTATCATGGTCATACGATGACCCACGCCCGTCCCGTTTACATCCAAAGATAGGGTTGCTTACCAAATCCATGGTAAGTCAACAATGTCAAAGGAATAAAAATGCATAAGAAAGACATTTGAGTAGGTAGATAGCTTCTAAGTTACTTGCTCCATTTCAAAACAATCCTTGCTATTTTCAAAACAAACACACACACATTTCAAAACATTTCAAAACATCTTACAAAACATTGAAACATTTTTCAAAAGACAAACTTCTTTGTATACATTCTTACGAACGAGAATCATTATAACGATTGCCTAAACGAATGGTCTCTTTTCAAAATACTTTCAAAACCACACCAAACACCAAGCACCATTTCAAATAATTTCAAAGAAAAGAAAGTGATCTAAGCAAGTAACTAAAAGCCCATGGAAAACCATGGATGAAAAGGGTGCTAGCACCTTCCCTTTTCATAATCTACCCCCCGAACTCAAGAAAACATCTCAAAGGTCTTTCCTGTTCTTTTTTTACCTTTCCTTTTGGATAAAAGAAAAGTCGGTGGCGACTCTTGCTAACCGCGACATTTGCGACGAAACGCAAAACCTCAAGTCAGTTCTCCCACCGTATCACAGAACTGGCGACTTTGCTGGGGAAAATTATAAAAGTAGGGTTACCTTAGGGTTTAGATCACCTTTATTTGCTTACATTATTTGACTTGTTTGCTTTACATTTTAGTTCTATTGTTTGGGTTTGAATCCTCCACCCGGATTTGGGAAACATTATAGGTAAATAGCAATACGTTGTGGAAACTGCGGGGTATACCGACACAGTCTAAGCAATAGCTATGTTAGTGCGACATATTTGTGGGTACCAATAGCCTTTGAGTCAATCAAAGAGAATACGGGGCCGCTGAGTGATGTCATGAAGCACTAACGAACTTCTAGAACCTTTACTTGACCAACTTGGCCTTTTAGGATGTAGTGAGATGACCGGCTTTGGTGCAGTCCGAAGTTGGTAGATACTCGATACTACACTCATTGAGGGTTGGTTCCTTGGAATATTTCGGTCGCCAGTCAAGAGGCTTGAATTGAAACAAAGAACAAGGAAACAATCCAATGATATTGAGCTCCTTAGAACCCGGTTACTATTTCTAGGACAGGTTGAGCCAACTAAACTTCAAGAGGGTACTTACCTATGAAACCCCATGAAAGCCTAAACTAGGAACTTATGTGATTTGCTTGTACATATATACTTGTGCATAACATCATGGACATCATGAGCATCATATGCATCCACTAACCATTTCAAGGATTTTGGAAATTCATCTTTGTTCTTGTTTTGTAGGATATGGAATCACTTCGGAGGAAAACTATCCAAGTCAACCTTGTAAGAATTCCTCCACAACTCAAGGAGCTAGCTTCAAGGATTCCTGAGAATTATCCATTCACCGAGAAGCATGTTCGTCTACTCAACTTGGTCACTTCCAGCACAAAGGAAGACTTGATGAATGTTCTCTTCCAGTTCTTTGACCCGTTGCATCACTGCTTCACATTTCCTGACTACCAGCTTGTGCCTACTTTGGAGGAATTTTCTCAACTCTTGAGGATTCCTATTCTCAATCAACTACCCTTCAACGATACGGAAATAGATCCAAAGCCAGAAGAGATTGCTCAAGCCCTGCACTTGCACTCATCTGATGTCACAACCCATTGGGAAACTAGGAGTGGTGTCAAAGGTTTCTTGGCAAAGTTCTTGTTTGAGAAGGCCCAAACCTGTTGGAACTCTTTGGACTTGCAAGCTTTTGAGGAGATTGTAGCTCTTCTAATCTATGGGATGGTCTTGTTCCCTAATCCTGACCAACTCATAGATGTGAGTGCTTTCAAAATCTTCATGTCTCGTAATCCGGTGCCTACTTTGCTTGGATATATCTTACACTCTTTTCACACTCGTACAATGAGGAAAAGAGGTGTTCTCATGTGTTGCACTCCTCTCCTGGAAAGATGGTTTATTTCTCATCTTCCCCAATCTGTCTTGAAGAATGAGCAAGGTTTGAAGTGGTCATAACGGTTGATGACACTTACACATTCATATATTCATTGGTGTTCTCGATCCAAAGAGAATGTTATCATCATCGATCGTTGTGGGGAATTCCCTAATGTCCCTCTACTTGGCATTAGGGGAGGCATCACCTACAACCCTTGTTTGGCTCTAAGACAGTTTGGTTATGCTCGAATAGATGGCCCACATGATATGCTGGTTCAAGGCTTGGTTTTCGACTTCGACAACGATGATCAAGGACTTCGTCAAAGATTCATCCGAGCTTGGAGGATGCCAAACAAGGTAGATAGTAAGACCTTGGGAAACAAGAATTCCATCCCTCTTGAGCCTTACTTCAAGTGGGTACGAACCCGCGCCCAAAGTCTTATGATGCCTTACCCTTCTGTTCTCCCATTGATTATAGAGCCTGTTAAGGAAGGAGAGGTTCCATACACCATCCTACATCCTGACATGCCAACATCACTCGAAGACCTACAAAGGAGTTAGATACAGCTCAAGGGAGAACGCGATACTTTCGAAGCCCAATTCTACGCAAGAGAGAAGAAGGTTTTGGAACTCACTCAGTTACTTCATGAAGAGCAGACTCTTAACACCTACATTGCACCAAAGAGGATGCGCAACGTCTTTTTATCTTAGAATTTTATATTATTTTGCCCTAGGGGCATTGATGTACTCAAATTCTATTTTATTAATATAATGTGTGTTCCTTTTTGTTTGACACAAATTTGAATTTTCAAATCCTTGAAAATATTGCATGAATTCATATCATTCATCATGAGCATAAACAGGTCTTTGCAACAAGTTTCCTCATCCTTCTACTGTTTATTTCAGCAAAATGGATCTTGAACAAATGGTTAAAGACTTGCAAGCTCAAAATTCACAATTTCAAAAGTTACTCTTGACCTTGGACAAGGGGAAGGAGGAACTCAAGACTCTACCAGAGAAAGAGAAAGAGAAAAAGAAGAAGAAGCCATCTGGTGTGGTTATCATGGGCAGAAGGTTTCAGGGACAAGCCAGGAGGACCTTATAATTTCCAACAACCTCTGACGAAGGGGAAAGAAAAGGAAAGGAAATGGAAGTACCATCAGATTCTGAAGCAGAAGAAGAGGAAGAAGAGGACTACTCTGAATAACAATACCCTCCGGCCGATGACAAATACAAACACTTGGAAGAACGTCTAGCTGCTATGGAAGTACAGAGAGTACCGGGGCTAGACTTTGAGGAGTTAGGGTTGGTGTCAGGAATAGTAATCCTGCCAAAATTTAAAGTGCCACTATTTGCCAAGTATGATAGGGTGTCTTGTCCCAAAATGCACCTTCGATCTTATGTCAGGAAGATGCAGCCACACTCTGCTGACAAAGACTTGTGGGTCCACTTTTTTCATGACAGTTTATCAGGAACGCAGCTTGACTGGTTCTACCAGTTGGAGAGGTCTGATGTCCATAATTGGGAAGACTTGGTAGCAGCCTTCTATAAACAGTATCAATACAACACCGATTTAGCACCAACCCATACTCAACTCCAGAGTATGGCCATGGTATCCAATGAGGGCTTCAAAGACTACGCCCAAAAGTGGAGGGATCTAGCCGTAAGGGTGTAACCCCCTTTATCTGAAAGGGAGCTAGTGGAGATGTTCTTAGGAACTCTGTCAGGTCCTTTCTTTAATCATCTGATTGGAAGTTCTTCTGCAGGATTCACTGAATTGATTTTAACTGGCGAGAGGGTGGAAGCCGGTATAAGAAGTGGGAAAATTCAGAAAGACGCATCTACCTCTACATCTGTAAAAAAGCCCTTCACAGGAAAGAAGGAAGTGTCTACTGTCTATTCACAGAGGAATCAGGGAAGAACCGAGCACCGATCAACAGTGGGGGCCGTCATGATTCAAAAGCCTGCATCAGACCAGCCAAGAAACAACCAACCGAGAAACAATCATCCAAGGGTGGAAAGGCCAGTACGACAATTCACCAAGATAAACATGACTCCAGCTCAAGTCCTACCACATCTCCGGAAGTTGAATCTTGCCAAGTTAAAAGAGGCCCCTAAAAATCCCAATACTACGTCTCCTCACTACCATTCGAATGCCAGGTGCGCATACCATTCCGAAAGTCCAGGGCACGACACCAAAAACTGTTGGGCTCTGAAGAACAAGATTCAAGACTTGATAGACGCTAAGGAAGTTAAATTTGAAGCTCCTGAGAAACCGAATGTTATTTCTGCTCCGATGCCTAGGCATGGACACAATGCCAATGCTGTTGAGAAAGACTTATTTGTTGCCACTGTGGATGAACTGATAACTCTGCTCCCGATCATCAAGTTGAATTTGTTGAAGGCTGGTATGTTCCCAGGATGTGACAAAGATTTCCATATTTGCCTATCCTCATCATTTGACTTCCCTGTGTTGAAAAAAGGTATCCAACAACTGATTGATAACCAGAAAATTTTGTTTGAGAAAGCGCTTATTTCACTCGTTCCAGTGAAAGAAATTTCAATAATAACCATCTACGCCAATCCTTCCAGGGTCTCTAAAAGACCCGTTAGGATTACATCTGCTTCAGTGACTACTCCGTTGAAGATAACAATGCCTGGGCCGACCCCATACAAATCAGATAAAACAGTACCATGGAATTATGGTGGAGAAATCTACTACCATGGTGTCAAACAGATTGAAAAAACTGCCAAAGAAGAGAGCTCCGAGGAGGATAATTCCAACATCAATAACATTGTCGGAACAAGCAAAATTACCCGTAGTGGAAGAATTTTCTCTCCAGAGATTTCCCCTCCAAAGGCAGTCTTTGGACCCGTGGCCGTTCCGAAGATTACCTCTGCACCAGTGATTGTACCTGTAAGCATACCTACTAACGAAGACAATACAATTCCTATCCCTACTTCCACTGCTGAGAATAAAGGAAAGAATGTTCAAGACGAGCCCGTCCTGACAAAGGCTCAATCACTAGATATTCCTGAAACATCCAAGAAGGAGATGGAAGAAATCCTGAGGATCATAAAGAAGAGTGATTATGATGTGGTTGAACAACTAGGGCATATCCCCTCCAAAATCTCTATGTTAGCCTTGCTTCTGTGCTCTGAGGCACATGTTAAAGCTTTGGTAAAATTTCTGAAGACAACTCATGTGCCGCAAGAGACGTCTGCGGATCAATTCCAAGAGTGTGTGGCCAGTTTGACAGCTGACAATGGCCTGGGTTTCTCTGATGCAGACTTGACCCCCAAAGGGAGAAAACACAACGAGGCGTTACATGTCTCAGTGGAGTGTAGAGGTACCACCCTATCCCATGTCTTGGTTGATACTGGATCATCTTTAAATGTCTTGCCAAAGAAAGCCCTGGATAGATTGGATTATGAGGGGCTGACTTTGAATCCCAGTAATATAATTGTGAGAGCATTTGACGGCTCTAAGAGGATGGTCCATGGGGAGGTGGACATCCCGATCAAGGTGGGTACTCAGACCTTCAATTCAACATTCTACGTGATGGACATCCATCCTTCTTACTCTTGTCTGTTGGGAGGCCCCTGGATTCACAATGCTGGTGCTGTCACCTCCACTTTGCATCAGATTCTAAAGTACCCCGTCCAAGGGAAGATCATAACTATCCATGGGGAAGAGGAATACATGATTAGTCATCTGAATTCATTCCGATATGTGGAATTGGATGGCGAATTCATTGAAAACCCTTTACAACATTTTGAAGAAGTCTCTCAGGAAATAGCGGCGACCAAGGCAGTATCCTCAACTCCTATGATCACAAGACCTCCCCCTCGGATGTCATCTCTAAAGGATGCAAGGGCAGTAGTGGAAGAAGGCGAATCCACCATCTGGGGGCAGCTTCCAGACATCCCCTACAAATCAGACAAGTTTGGCTTAGGGTTTACCTCAACTGCTCAGAAGGATGTGCGTCGCGCCCGTGCCGGAGGGCCACCTGTGAAGATCAGCCACCAAGGGGTTAATGCACTAGAGGACATTGATGAAGATGGCAGCCTGGAAGATTGGATATTTCCTACTGTCAGCGAAGGACTATGCAATTGGGAAGCCAAAGACTTCATCCCTATAACTTTCATATCGCAATAATTTATCTTTTACATTTCTGTTGGACTTGTAATAATTCACAAACAATTCGTACACTTTCAACCTTGTGTCTTACCCGAGGCACAACGGTCCATTTGTAAGGGTTCTTATTTCATTTTCATATTTTATTTAATGAATCATGGACACTTTTTCATATAAACCTTTTGTACCCTTACACACACCCACACTCACAAATGTAGGTACCCTTCCATTCCGGATCCCATGGGTAACGATACTACTATAGCCTTCAGTGACTCTGAAGATCTGATCTACCAAGCCGAATACGAAGGTGAGAAAAATTGTTAGGTGCCATGGGAATTGGTCATATTATTACAATAAGAGGAAAGAGTTATTCAACCTCATGAGGAGCTGTTGGATACAATCAACTTGGGTACTGAGGACGACAAGAAGGAAATCAGAGTGGGTGCCAATCTAGAGCTGAGTGTCAAGGAGCGCCTAATTCAACTGTTGCATGATTATGTTGAGATCTTTTCCTGGTCATACGAAGACATGTCGGGACTTGATACAGACATTGTGGTACACCGTATACCCACAAGAGAAGACTGTCCACCAGTGAAGCAAAAAGTCTGCCGCATGAGACCTGACATGTCGGAGAAGATCAAAGCAGAAGTTATGAAACAGTTCAATACTAGATTTCTAGTTGTTACTTCCTATCCACAATGGGTTGCTAACTTTGTTCCCGTTCCTAAAAAGGACGGAAAAGTAGGAATGTGCATGGATTATAGAGATTTAAACAGGGCCAGCCCTAAAGATGACTTTCCACTTCCACACATCGACATCCTGGTTGACAATACAACTCAGCACAAAGTATTTTATTTCATGGACGGATTCTTAGGCTATAACCAAATCAAAATGGCACCTGAAGACATGGAGAAAACTACATTTGTCACACAGTGGGGTACGTTCTGCTACAAAGTGATGCCATTCGGACTGAAGAATGTGAGGCAACCTATCAACGTGTCATGGTAGCTTTGTTTCATGATATGATACATCATGAGATAGAGGTCTACATAGATGACATGATAGCCCGATCACAAACTGAAGAAGAACACCTTGATCACTTGCAAAAGCTGTTTGTCAGGTTGAAGGAGTATAAACTAAGGTTGAACCCATACAAGTGCGCATTCGGAGTCCGGTCCGGTAAGCTCTTAGGTTTCATTTTCAGTAATAAAGACATCGAGGTTGATCTTGCCAAAGTCAAAGCGGTACAAGAAATTCTTGCTCCTCGCACTGAGAAGGAAGTCAGAGGATTCTTGGGACGCCTAAACTACATTGCTAGGTTCATTTCTCACCTAACATCTACTTGTGAGCCAATCTTCAAGCTGTTGAAGAAAGATCAAGTAGTTAGATGGAATGATGACTGTCAGATTGCTTTCGATAAAATCAAAGAATATCTACAAGAGCCTCCTGTCTTGATGTCGCCAGTCGAGGGAAAATCGCTAATCATGTATCTGACTGTTTTAGAGAACTCAATGGGGTGCGTATTGGGGAAGCATGACGAGTCTGGCCGAAAAGAGCACACCATTTATTACCTGAGCAAAAAGTTTACCGACTGTGAAACCAGATATTCACTTCTCGAGAAAACTTGTTGCGCTCTGGTATGAGCTGCTCGCCGGCTAAGACAGTATATGTTGACTCATACCACTCTGCTGATATCTAAGATGGATCCGATAAAGTACATCTTTGAGAATCATGCTTTGTCTGGAAGGATAGCTAGATGGCTGATGATCCTAACAGAATATGACATATAGTACACTACCCAAAAAGCTATAAATAGCAGTGTGCTAGCTGATCATCTTGTTCATTAAGCTGTAGAAGATTATCAATCCATGAAGTTCGACTTCCCTGACGAAGACATCATGACATTGGACAATGTTGAAGATTTCAGACCATATGACGGACCTGAACAAGGATCCCGATGGACCTTGTACTTTGATGGGGCATCCAATGCACTTGGTAACGGTATCGGCGTTGTGCTCATATCTCCAGAAGGTTGCCATACTCCTTTTACTGCCAGGCTTTGCTTCAACTGTACGAACAATATAGCAAAATATGAAGCTTGCATCTTTGGTCTCAAGGCTGCCATAGACTTGGGAATCAAATCTTTGGTTGTGTTTGGGGATTCAGCTTTGGTCATCAGTCAGATCAAAAGAGAATGGGACACTAAGCACCCAAACCTTATCCCTTACAAAGAACATGTTTTGACATTGCTACCACATTTCAAGCAGATTACCTTCGAGCATTTCCCGCGAGAAGAAAATCATCTAGCAGATGCTCTAGCTACAATGTCATCCATGTTTAAACTTAATTGGGATAACGAAGCTCCCCAGATCACCATTGAACGAATGGACGAACCAGCACACTTTCACGAGATTAATACCGAAGAAGTAGTGGACCAACCCTGGTTTCATGAAGTCAAAAGGTATCTCGAGACTCAAGAATATCTAGAAGGAGCTTCAGTCAATGACAAAAAGTTATTAAGGAGATTCTCGGCTAAGTTCTTCCTAAGTAATGGCATCCTGTACAAACGCAATCATGATTCTATTCTGCTCCGCTGTATGGACAAGATTGAAGCTGAAAGGATTATGGCTAAATTGCATGAAGGTACCTTTGGCACTCACTCTAGCAGGCATACGATGGAAAAGAAAATTCTACGGGCAAGCTATTACTGGTCTACCATGGAAACAGACTGCTATCAGCATTCCCGGACCTGTCATAAGTGTCAAGTCTATGCAGACAAGGTGCACGTGCCTCCGGTTCCTCTAAATGTCTTAACAGCTCCTTGCCCCTTTGCTATGTGGGGAATCGACATGATTGGGGAGATCAAGCCTACAGCCTCCAATGGACATTACTTCATCCTTGTGGCCATTGATTATTTCACAAAGTGGGTCAAAGCAGCTTCCTTCGCATCTGTTACTAAGAATGTTATTGCCCGCTTCATCAAGCAGAATCTCATTTGCCGGTACGGTATCCAAGAAAGGATCATCACTGATAACGGTACAAACCTTAACAATACTATGATCACCGCTTTGTGCGAGCAGTTCAAAATTCAACATCACAATTCATCCCCCTATCGGCCAAAGATGAATGGTGCAGTCGAAGCTACAAACAAAAACATCAAAAAGATCATACAGAAAATGACAGTCACCTACAAGGACTGGCATGAAATGCTACCGTTCTCTCTCCATGGGTACCGTACCATGGATCGCACATCAACTAGGGCAACACCCTATTCTTTGGTATATGGCATGGAGGTTGTTTTACCTATTGAGGTTCAGATCCCCTCTTTAAGAATCATGAAGGATGCAGGTTTGAGTGAAGACGATTGGATTCAAACCTGACTTGATCAGTTGAACTTAATTGGCGAAAGGAGATTTACTGTTGTTTGCCATGGTCAGACGTATCAAAAACGGATGATCAAGGCTTTCAACAAGAAAGTCAGACACCAAGTGTACCATCTTGGAGATCTAGTGATCAAGCGCATCATCTTTCCACAAAGTGATCCCAGGGGCAAATGGACTCCTACCTACGAAGGACCATTTGTAATCAAGAATATATTTTCTGGTGGGGCAATGATCTTAACCACCATGGACGGTGACGACCTGCCACACCCTACGAACGCATATATAGTCAAAAGATACTACGCATAAGAGACCCGCTAGGTTGACACACCTAGGCAAAACAAGGGCATCCCGACGAACCAAAAGGTTCGGGCAAAAATTAGGGATAAAATAAAAAAAATTGTACACCCGGCAAGTTGAAAACCCGAAAGGGCGACTTGGGCAAAAAAGGGTTTCCCGGTGGATCGAAAACCCAAAAGGGCGGTCCAGGCAAAAGTTAGGGAATTAAAGCGTATGACTATGTCTCGTCGGATCACTTTAAGGACAATCTCTTCACAGACAAACTCTGAGCTTCTGGTCAATCCAATCATCTTCGAACAAAGCAACAAATGGACAAGATATTCGGAGATACGAAGGCTATAGCAGAATGGGAACCCCATGGGATTTTTTTACACATAGCTATCTTTCTCTGTATAAATTTTTCTTATTTTTATTACACCATCCTCTTACTAGGATGTTTGTCTCCTTTGTACAAAATACTTACTCAAAGTAAATACAAAGATATCTCTTTAAAGTGCAAAAAACTATTTGTCCTTTTCTTTTTACACTTGTGTTTTATTTGCAAAAACGTCCAATGATTCATTAATGAACATATTCATTTGAACATAATTACTGTTTACAAATAAACAAAATGGAAAAGAACAATTACCGACAGGGTGAAAGAATAGGAAAACGTCTTTAGGCTATTCCATGAACAATCCCTACAGTATGTCATTAAGATCCCCAGCAGAGCCAAAACTTCCAACTACAGATCCCCAGTGGAGCCAAAACTTCAAACTACCAATCCCCAGTGGAAACCATTCAGTTTCTCCAAATTCCCCAGCAAGTTATCTTAAAGCCTGAAAACTAACCAGACAACAACCTAGGATAACTCCCTAGTAGAATGGCAGACAACCTAGACTCCTAAACTTTCTCCCCAGCAGAATAAGATTTTTCCCCACAGAGTTTAATTGCTCCCCAACAGAATGAAGATTCTCATTCTTATTTCCCAGCAGAAGTCATCAAAGTTCCCTGGATTCCCCAAGCAGATTACTCCAACAATACATGGCACTACTCTCACAACAGAATTTTTGCCAATATTCCAACTTCAAGACATGAAGGATCCCTATATCCCCAGAGAAGTCGCCAAGGATTTCTTGTCCTCGGCAGTCAAGAATTTATTTTCCCTGACAGCAGTCAAGGATTTATTTTCCTCAGCAAAACAGCTAATCAGCTTACATGCGCATACATTACATTCATATATCATAAACATTGATAAAGCACATTTATTGCATCATACATTTCATGTAACATAACTTTGTGTTTCAGCTAACATTTTACCCTTTTCAGGATAAGATTAACAGCTATCATTAACAATGTTCAAAGATTCTAGATACAGTACATATACACTCCAGACAAGGATGCCATTCTAATATTCATTCAGATTCAGCTTTCAGATACAGTACAGATACGCTCCAGATACGGATGCCATCCTGATACTCATTCAGATTTTAGTTCATGATACAGTTCAGATACGCTTCAGATACGGTTGCCATTCTGTCACTTATTCAGATTACAGTACAGATACACTCTAGACACGGAAGTCATTATGTCACTTATTCAGATCCTAGTTTAGATACGCTCCAGAAACGGATGCCATTTTGTCGCTTATTCAGATTTCAAATTCATGATATAGTTCAGATACGCTCCAGATACGGATGCCATCCTGATACTCATTCAGATTTCAGTTCATGATACAGTTCAGATACGCTCCAGATACGGTTGCCATTCTGTCACTTATTCAGATTACAGTACAGATACACTCCAGACATGGAAGTCATTTTGTCACTTATTCAGATCCTAGTTCAGATACGCTCCAGACACGGATGCCATTCTGTCGCTTATTCAGATTCCAAATTCAAGATTACCATACAAATACACTCCAGACACGAAAGTCATTATGTTACTCATTCAGATTCAAATACAGATACAACTCAGAGACGCTCCAAACACGGACGATATTATATTGCTCATACAGATTCAGTCTCCACATACAGTTCAGATACAGTTCAGATACGTTCCAGATACGAACACCATTCTGATACTCATTCTTTTGACTTACAACTTACAATTCAGCAAACATTCCCTCAACTACACTTTGACGAGTGCAAATTTACGGGCACTCTAGTGTCCAATCATCTTTTACCTTCGAGTCACGAACGACAAAACTCTCCAATCTAACTCTTCAGGTTCAAGAAGATTGAACAGGGGCAGCAGTTGTACCCCAAAATTTTCCCTCTCATTTATCAAGACTTTTCTCACAAGACTTCTTGGACTCAAGACAAGATTAGGGTTTGGTCAGATCAAGATACCTCACCTTGCACTGATAACCTCAAATTAGGGTTTGAGTTTGCACAAGGATTTTTGGACTATCATTGCTTCATGTGACTTTCATACACCATCTTGGATCCCTAAGATTGCTCATGTTAAGTTTCAAGCCTTGAACCACATTTTTGATCAGTCAATTGGACAGTTGACCTAAAAATCAGTTGTATTGGGGGAAAAGTCAACCATGGCCAATTTACAGTCAAACTTCATAATTTTTGATCCACAACAATATTTTAGACTCATATGTACCATTTCATCAAGTTTGGATCATAACTCCTCAAGAAATTTGATCAAATCATCAAAAGGGCAAAATGGTCAAAATTAGGGTTTTGACTGAGAAAGGGAAAATTCTGATTTTTAACCTAGCCAATGACCAATTGAGTTCAAACATGATTTCAAGGGTTCAATGGAATCATCTTGACCTAATTACATGGTTCAAAATATCTCAAGTTCATTGGATTGACAGATGAATTTTGCAGTCAACTGATCAAAAGTCAACTGTACACTGAAAAGTCAAACTTTGACTTTTTGGTCAAAATCAAGTGCCAAGGGTCATAATTCATCAAGATATGTCAAAATGTGAAACTTGTTCACCAAGAAAACCAATTTTGAAAATTAGGGTTTTGAATTTGAAAATTTTCATAACTTAGAATTTTTCTAAGTATGAAATTTTTCTTATTTTTTTCCCAACTTTCCACCACTTTTTCACCATGATGCAATTTGATTCAAAGAAAACTTCCAACAAGAAAGTTGTATTCCTCCATGAAATCTACAACTTTTCTTCACAAAGTTTTCCCAAAAGATGCTTGGATCTCAAGTTATGAATTTGTGAACATAGGTCCATGAACTAGATGCCTTAGTGAAATTTTGCCCTAATTTAGGCAGGTTTTGGACCCAACTTCATGGACATTTTTCACCTAGTTCCAAGAGGTATCTCAAAATACATTTCAATGATGGATTATAGAGCACATTGCAAGCTTTCCAAAATGTCCATGAACTCTCCAAGATCATTTTTGGTTAGAGAGAATCGAAGAGGAGAAGTTGGCATTTTATCACTTTTGTTCATGCCATTTTCACAAAGTATCAAGTTGCAAATCAGATCCGTGATGGTTGTATCTTGCTTTGCAGGTCCTAAACTCATTCTACACTCCATAATTAAATGCAAATTCAGAAGTTAAAGGCTTTATCTTGGCTTTTGGAGCATTGTACAAGAGATAATTCCATTTTAGGCATAAAGGTTACAATGCCATTTTCATAAAGGTGAGTTTTTGCAATTTTGTCTATCTTGAGCCTTGGACCTGTCCCTTTGGTACAAGCATTTTCTACAGGTCTCAAGAAAAGTATACCAACTCTTATCAGCTCACAAACTAGCCAGTACAAGCATATAGCAATGGTCACTTCACTTTTCTTCAAAAACAAGAAAAGTGGCCAAAAGGTGAAAAGCTTGCACAGCTAGTGAAGAGTGGACTTGGATCATTTCTATACATATTCACAAACATGTCACAAGGATGAGAACGATTGGCTTGCACCTCAAACACCCTGAAAACATAAAAACTCCATTTTCCTGTCCAAAACATAGCAGTTATGCAAAACCAAGGCCAACTGATTTTTGCCTCGTGCGTTTTTCATTTTAACACTTGAAACACTTCATAAACATCCTACCAAAGCTATCCAAGCCCTTACCCTACATCTGTAAGCCCTGTTTCATCCATTTCCATTTTCAAACTTGGAGCTTGCAGCTTGACTTGTGTAGAGACTTCTGGCCATCCACAAAGCAAGCTAGGCATTTAAATAGCTTAAAGGAAGTTCAAGGAAGCTCACACGATCCTCAGGCCTTCATCAAAGTCCCTACATTGCTCTATCCAAATCCAACTGAAAGAGGTATTTTTCAAAACTCTATCTCTCTATTTAGGCATCCTCAAGCCACGATTTTTGAAGAAAAGATGTAGTTTATAACATGGTGAAGTTGTACATATGCATACTTTTCATTTATATTAACTAAGCAGAGAGAATTTGAAGTTTGAAAATGCTAAAATTTCTAGGTCACGAATTAGGGGTCCCAAAATTCTCCTGATCTTTAAGAGTTAGATTACAAATTTTATATGGTTGGAATCGTGAGATTAAATGCTACATGTTTTATGTTATGAGATTTTGTTTTTATGCAAGCATGTGAAAGATACAGTTTGAAGGGAACACGCGCGCGCAGGAACTGGCTGGAGGACAGGGACGATGGTTCTGGGCTTTTTGTTGCATTGGGCTTTTTGTTTTTACTTTTTGCACCTCCTGAATTACTGCTACACCCCCTGACTTATTTCTTATATTTTTGCATTTTCTTGCATATTTTTATATTTACTACTTGCATTTATTTTTTATAATGATAAAAAATACCCAAAAATAATTTTTTTCCCATTTTTAATTTATTTTCTCACATAAAAATAGTTTATTTTGACAAATAGATTCTATTTTATTAAATAACTTGTAAATACATTTAAAAATACTTAACATTTTTTTATTATATTATTTATGCACATAAAATATCTATTTTCATGCATATTTAATTTTTAATATTTGCACATAATATTATTTATTATTTTCTTGTACAAAAAATGGACAAAATAATAACATGAAACATTATTTTCTTTTAATAAAAAATTAGGGTTTCACCCCTTTCCAAAAATAAATAATATTTTTTTCTCTTTTTCTAGGGTTTAATTAATTTATTTTCTCATACAAAAAACAAACATAAAACATTTTTAACATAAATACATTTGCATTGCATTTTAATATTTGTATATTTATTTAATGCGCACAATATTCGATTGGGTTGTAATAATATTTTTAGGTTTATATTTGTGCAATATCCCCGTTCAAAACTTGTATCCCCCCTCCGATAATAATTGTTGTAATAGCTTAGTTTATTTTACGCAATTTATTGCTTTCCTATACTATGCTTAGTAAACTAGGGTTTGCATGATAAGACAAAAACCAAACAAATAGAACAAACCTAATGCAAGACAAAAACATGAAAAACGAAACACATTGCACACAAGCACCCTTAGGGTTTCACCCACTTGGTTGCCTAAAATAAAATGGCCATGTTACGCATGCGAAGTATCTTGGAAAAACAAAATATAAATAAGATCATAGTCCCTCGATGACGCTATCAAAAGGTTGCCTAAAACAAAATGATCTTGGTCCCTCAAACATTCTAAGATACTTGGCAACATTGCCATCATGGTCATACGATGACCCACGCCCGTCCTATTTACATCCAAAGATAGGGTTGCTTACCAAATCAATGGTAAGTCAACAATGTCAAAGGAATAAAAATGCATAAGAAAGACATTTGAGCAGGTAGATAGCTTCTAAGTTACTTGCTCCATTTCAAAACAATCCTTGCTATTTTCAAAACAAACACACACATATTTCAAAACATTTCAAAACATCTTACAAAACATTGAAACATTTTTCAAAAGACAAACATCTTTGTATACATTCTTACGAACGAGAATCATTACAAAGATTGCCTAAACGAATGGCCTCTTTTCAAAATACTTTCAAAACTCACCAAACACCAAGCACCATTTCAAACAATTTCAAAGCAAAGCAAGTTATCTAAGCAAGTAACTAAGAGCCCATGGAAAACCATGGATGAAAAGGGTGCTAGAACCTTCCCTTTTCATAATCTACCCCCTGAACTCAAGAAAACATCTCAAAGGTCTTTCGTGTTCTTTTTTACCTTTCCTTTTGGATAAAAGAAAAGTCGGTGGAGACTCTTGCTAACGGCGACATTTGCGATGAAACGCAAAACCTCAAGTCAGTTGTCCCACCGTATCACATGGAGCAACATCGGGTCTTGGTACCACTACAGCATTTACCGTTGGATGGTGTTCAGATGTGTTTTGGCCCCTCGAGCTATAAACTGCACCGACTTCCTTCTTACCAGTAAAAGGTTTCTTTATCGAACTCGAAGAGGCATCTTTCTGTATTTTACCACTTCGAATTCCAGCCACCATTCTCTCTCCAGTTAAAATCAACTCGGTGAAACCAGACGACGAGCTTCCAATCAAGTGGTTGAGAAATGGACCAGACAGCATCCCTAGGAACATATCAACCAACTCCTTATCAGACAAAGGGGGTTGAACTCTGCCAGCCAAATCTCTCCATTTTTTAGCGTAATCTTTGAAACCTTCACCTACACCCATGGACATACTCTGGAGCTGAGTACGAGTGGGAGCAAGGTCGGCATTGTACTGATACTGCTTGTAGAAAGCAGCAGCAAGATCTTCCCAGTTTCGAAATTGGCCCCTTCCAACTGGTAGAACCATTCAAGTTGATTCCCTAACATACTATCTTGAAAGAAATGGACCCACAAAAACCGGAGCCTTGAACTTCTGAGGGATGACCACTCCCGATACCAGTCCTAGTTCTCCGAAATCCAAACCAGGTATCTTCTGAACTTCCATAGCACTCAGACGGTCTTCTAGTTTCTTGTACCTATCCTCGGCAGTAGGATATTGCTCATCATCAAAATCAGTATCATTATCAGAGACTGCAGGACTAGGGTCCTTTTCCTCTTCTTGGTTCTCCCCTTCCTTGGATGAAGAGGTCTGTACAGTTTGATGCTTCAACCTTTCTCCAAACCTTCTGCCCATATTCAGAATACCGACCTTCTTCTTCTTCTTTTCCTTTTTCAGAATGAGGGCTTTAAGATCCTCTTGCCCCTTTTCCAGACTGATGAACATCTGTTGGAACTGGGCGTTCTGTGCCTGAAGATCTTTGATGGCTTGATCGAAAGACATTTCTGCTGAAATAAACAGCAAAGAAGATAAGAAACCTATAGTGGTACCTGTGATGATGTGCATGATAATGGGATGCGCATGTAATGATTTCAAAGACTTTGGGAGATTTAAATTTGCAAACCAAAAATAATTAAAACTTTTATTAGCTTAAACTTGAAGGTTCAAAATGCCTTTAAGGCGTTACAAATAAGTAAATAAAACAGATCTAAAACTAGAAAAGAAAAGTCAAAAGTCCCATGGGCGCTTTCTCTTTGTGCTGATATAATCATTGAGCACTCTTTCCTCCTCGACCTTCCTTGTGAGCTTCAAAACCTTCCTCTCTTGCTCATGGAATTGCTCTCTGTAAGTATCTCGCTCATTCTTCAGCTGAATCCAAGACCTCTGTAGCTCCCCAAGATCAGTTGGCATGTAAGGATAGAGAACTGTGTAAGGAATGTCGTCTTCGGTAGTGGGTTCCACAATCACTGTTAATACTTGTTAGAACATATTTTGATTCTACAACCCTTGGTTAAAGTTTTGATGATAACAAATACAAATAAATAAATACAATGAATAAATACAAAGAACAAATATGCTCCTTAAAAATATGTTTTATGTATGCAGAAGTTCTGATCAGATCAGCATCAAAAGATAAGCCATAAAGTATTACACACTGAAGCAATCAGATTATACGTTGAAGATTGGTGACTAGAACCTGCTCTTAATTACAATAAACTCTGATTCTGAACAAAGACATATCAACCAAGTCATCAATATTCTGAAGCGTCATCAGCAGTTAAGGGAAAAGACTCTGAAGCGTTACTGAACATTCAAGACAAAATTAATTCTAACGGCTTTCTTCATACAAGATCTTCTCCAAAAGGAAAGTGTGTTAATAACATTAAACTTGCTTTATGGACAATGTAATTACATTGACTATATAAACAAGTCAGCTTGCAAAATGAAGCACGTACGTACACACAACAATTTGCTAAGATTATCAAACCACGCATATTCAAGCTCAAGCAAATTCATTCTTTATTCTAAGCTTAACCTGTGTAATTTATCACAGTTGTGATAAACCGTTTTTTATTAGAAAAACAATAACACATTTTGTTTAAACATATTGTAAAAGAGATCCTTGAGATTAACCAGATTGTGGTTGTACTCAAGAAGACTTTAACAGTTGTTAAAGTAGCTTTTGTAATCTTGTTGAGATTAGTTGATTAAGACCTCGTTGGAGAGAGGCGAAATCACCTTGACGGATGGACTGGAGTAGTTTGAGATCAAACGAACCAGGATAAAAATATTGTGTCATTAAGCTGTTTTAGATCCAAGTTTTCAATTCAACCCCCCTTCTTGTGTTTTTCACATCTTCAATTGGCATCAGAGCGCCTGTTTCTGAGCTTAAACACTTAACTGTGTCAGTACAAGATCCAAGCATCAGAAAAACACTATGGTGGGACCAATCCAAAACATCAACAATGACAACAATGAAGACAGAGACAGATTCAGTGGAAAACCTCCAGTCTTTAATGGATAAAACTTTGACTACTGGAAAGACAGAATTGAGAGTTTTTTTCTGGCACATGATGATGATCTGTGGGACATGGTGACTGATGGATACACGCATCCTGTGGATGGACGTGGTCAGAAGATAGACAGGAAAATGATGTCTGATCAGCAAAAGTGTGAATTCAGAAATCACCACAAGGCCGGAACAATTCTCCTTAACGCCATCTCATATTCAGAATATGAGAAAATATCAAAAAGAGAAATTGCCAAGAATATGTTTGACTCTCTGAGAATGACGCATGAAGGCAACATTCAAGTCAAAGAAACCAAGGCCCTTGCACTCATTCAGAAGTATGAGGCATTCAAGATGGAAGATAGTGAATCAATAGAAACTATGTTTTCAAGATTTCAAATTCTTGTTGCTGGACTAAAAGTTCTTGACAAAGGGTATTCTACTGCTGATCATGTTAAGAAGATCATCAGAAGCTTGCACAAACAGTGGAGGCCAATGGTCACAGCACTTAAGCTAGCCAAAGATCTCAACAAAATCTCTTTGGAAGAACTTTTTAGCTCCCTCAGAAGTCACGAGATAGAGCTAGAAGAAGATGAACCTCAAAAGCAAGGTAAGCCATTAGCTTTAAAATCTAACATAAAATCTGACTCCAAAGTTTTGCAGGATGTGGAAGAAACCTCTGATGGATCCTCATCAGAAGAAGATGAACTGTCTCTCCTCTCCAGAAGGGTGAACCAACTGTGGAAGTAGAGACAAAGGAAGTTCAGAAATCCCAGAAGATCAGAAAATCAGAATGAATCCTCATCCAGATACAGAAGGTCAGAATCCTCCTCTAGACACAGAAGATCTGAAGGTTCTTTGGGATACAGAAAGCAAAACAACAAAGACATCATCTGCTATGAATTTAAGGAGCAAGGGCACTACAAAAGTGACTGCCCAAAGCTTCAGAAGGAAAAGCCCAAAAAGAAGTTTATCAAGGAAAAGAAGAAAAGCCTCATGGCTACATGGGATGATTCTGACACATCTGAAGCTGACTCAGAATCAAATGATGAAAGAGCAAACATAGCTCTCATGGAAAACGTATCAGAAGACAGTGAAGCTTCTAGTTCAGACTCAGAATCAGAGACTGAAGAGGTATTCCATGATTTTACCATAAACTTTACTAAGGCTGAACTTGCTGAAAGCCTAAATGAAATTCTGGAAAGGTATCAGCAGATCAGAGTGAAATTCAGAAACCTGAAAAGGAATCTTGCTTTTGACTCTGATAAGACTGAGAGTCTCAGATTGGAGAATTCTGAGTTAAGAGAAAAAGTTTCAAAATTAGAAAAACAGTTGCAAAACTCTCAGAAGGAAACAATCTCTGAAACTCCCAACAATGCTGATGAGATCATCAAAGAGTATGATCATAGCTTTCAGAAGTTTCTAGCTAAAAACATAGACAGAAGCAAGATGGCTTCAATGATCTATGGAGTTAGCAGAAATGGCAGAAAAGGGATAAGATATCAAGGTAAGGTACCTACACCAAAAAATGCCATGGACTTAGTTATAAAGCGCACACCACTTAATTCACATTTTATATATGGGCACACACATGACATAAAATACACAAGTAGTGATTATTCTGTCAAACCAAAACTCAACCAGAATTTTGGTAAAACTAATAAATCAGGACCCAAGAAAATGTGGATACCTAAGGATAAAATCATACATGTGGCAGATATCTTTAGTAGCAAGGCTAAGACACCAATCATGGTACCTGGACTCTGGCTGCTCATGACACATGACGGGAAGAAGGCATATGTTCCAAAGCCTAGAACTTAAGCCTGGAGGCCACGTGGGCTTTGGAGGCAATCAAAGAGGAAAGATCATTGGCTCTGGAATAGTAGGTAATGGAAATCTTCCCTCTATAAGTAATGTTTTATTAGTTGATGGATTAATGCATAACCTGCTATCCATAAGTCAATTAAGTGATAATGGTTATGATATAATGTTTAATCAAAATTCATGCAAAGCTGTTAGTCAGAAAGATGGGACTACCCTATTTAATGGAAAGAGGAAAAACAACATTTATAAAATAAAATTTTTTGAACTAAAGAATCAGAATGTAAAATGTCTATTGTCTGTTAACAACGAGCAATGGATCTAGCACAGAAGATTGGGACATGTTAGTATGAGAAGAATATCTCAGATTAACAAACTTAATTTGGTCAGAGGACTTCCTAACTTGAAGTCCAATTCAGATGCTCTGCGTGAAGCATGTCAGAAAGGAAATTTTTCAAAACCTACTTTCAAATCCAAAAATGTTGTTTCCACCTCTAAGCCATTAGAACTTCTGCACATTGACTTATTTGGACCAGTAAAAATTGCTTCAGTCAGTGGCAAGAAGTATGGGTTAGTAATCGTAGATGACTATAGCAGATGGACATGGGTAAAGTTCTTAAGACACAAGGACGAGTCACACTCTGTGTTTGTTACCTTCTGCAACCAAGTTCAGAATGAAAAGGATCTTAGAATTGTCAAAGTCAGAAGTGATCATGGTGGAGAATTTGAAAATAAAGATTTTGAATTATTCTTTAATGAAAAAGGCATTCCGCATGATTTCTCTTGTCCTAAAACTCCCCAGCAAAATGGAGTTGTAGAACGAAAGAACAGAACATTGCAAGAAATGGCCAGAACCATGATCAACGAGACTAACGTTGCTAAGATCTTCTGGGCAGAGGCAATAAACAGTGTGTTACATTCATAATAGAATCTCCATAAGACCTATTCTGGAAAAGACTCCATATGAATTGTGGAAGAACAGAAAGCCCAACATTTCTTATTTTCACCCATTTGGATGCACATGTTTTATTCTGAATACAAAAAATTATTTGAATAAGTTTGACTCTAAAGCACAAAAGTGTATTATGTTAGGATACTCTGAACGCTCGAGAGGGTACAGAGTATACAATACAGAAACACAGATTGTTGAAGAGTCAATCAGTGTTAGGGAGGTGAGAAATATCTATATGAGCAAGTGACATTATTCTATGCGACCAACCCAAACCTTCTTCATTCTTCAGCACAGACTTAGGGAGGTGAGAAATAAACCACCTCGACAACAATGGTATGAAGCACATAAGAGTCCCTCTTCTCCTTGTAGTACGAGTATAGAGAGCGTGCAAGATATCTCCAAGCAAGGTAAGCACAGGATTGCGAGAAAGGAAAATCTTGATAGCATTCACATCTATAAAGCAATTCGGAATAGGGAAGATAACCAAACCATAGATAAGAAGATCCAAGACATCTTCAAAAGCCTTAAAATCTAAATCATCCTAGAATAGATAAGCCTGGTCTATCAGAAATTTGGCTAGAAAACCCTCGACTCCGCTTCGAGTTTCCCAATTGGATACCACATCGGCCCATTTCAAATGCAAAGTTGAGGCAATGACTTCTGGCTTAGGAACTTCTTCCATACCTGTGAAGGGTACCTGTTCAAGAATGTATATGTCCAATAGATGAGATAATTCCTCCAAGGTGGGTACCAATTGATAATTTGGAAAGGTGAAACAGTGGTACTCGGGATCGAAGAACTGAAAAAGTACGCTCATCATCTGTTCATCAGGGTTTGAAGTAACCAGGCTGAGAAGTTGACCATGTCTCTTAATGAACGTAGAAGTTTCAGAAATTCTTGACACTAACTCTTTGAGTTGGGATGGTATCTCCACAAAGTTGATTCGGATAGTCTTTCTATGTACGGAAGCCATGATCTGCAAAGCAGAACAAAGATAAATTCCCTTGGTCTTTGAAATGGTTAGTGTAATGAAGCATGAATGATATGTTATGATTCATGATGTCATGATAAAACACAGGTATAGCAAATAACAGATATTGAAAAGACAAACAAGTCACACAAAGCCCTTAGGTTTAAGGCTTGCATGAGGTCAAAGGTAATACCCTCTTGAAGTTAAGTTGGTTTCAAGCTGTCCTAGAAAAAGTAACCGGGTTCTAGAGGATCTCAATATCACTGACCATCCTCCATCGGTCATGGTTTCAGCTCACACAATCTTTTCTTACGGCCGAAACTATTCCGAGAGTATGGTCTCAATGAGTGTAGCATCGAGTATCAACCAGTTCTAAGCTATAGACCGAGGCCGACTATCTCACTACTTTCTAATGGCCAAGTTGGGCGATTAAAGGTTCTAAGGTTAGTTGATGTTTAACGACACCACGCGGCGGACCCGTATTTTCCTCGTTTCTCTACAAGGGATACTGGTACCAACCAAAGTGTCACACCAACGTAGCCACTACTTCAACCGTATCGGTCTACGTCGTACAGTTCCCTCACAATCTATTGCTACTTACCTAAAAGGTATCCCTTAGATCCGGGTTAGGATCTATAGTAACCCCAAGCAAAAC
This sequence comes from Vicia faba, assembly GCA_948472305.1. NCBI lineage: Eukaryota > Viridiplantae > Streptophyta > Magnoliopsida > Fabales > Fabaceae > Vicia > Vicia faba. The sequence goes on along the minus strand of OX451736.1, from coordinate 1,265,118,518 downwards.
CCTTAAAAGTAAAGCAAACAAAACAATCAACAGAAGAAATTATGATGAACTAGATCCTAAGGTATACCCCACTTATTAAGTCCCCAACAGAGTCACCAGTTCTGTGATACGGTGGCAGAACCGACTATTTTTACAGGTTTGCATTTTGTGTTTTTTGTTTGCAAAATGGCGCAGTAAGCAAGAGTCGCCACCGACTTTTATTTCATCCAACCAGAAAGGAAACAAGTACAGAAAAAATCCTTTTTCGAGATATTCTGAGTATGGGGGTAGATTATAGAAAGGGAAGGTGTTAGCATCCTTTCTATCCATGGTTTTTCATAGGCTCTTAAGTACTTGCTCATCTTTTTTAAAATTTCTTGTGTATGTGCTTTGTTTTGAAAAGTTTGACTTCGTGATAACCCTTGTATCAGTCCTCAAAGGTGTGACGAAGTTATTTTGAAAATTGTTTTGAAATGTGTAAGTGTGAAAACTTTTGATTTGAGCAAGTACCTACTAGCATCTACCTACTCAAAAAAAGATCGTTTCTATTCTTGTTTCCTTTAGACAGCACTATCCTACTATTGAGAAATAGGTAGCACCGTCGTTGGAGTTGTAAGGGTCAATTCGAAAGGGACGTACGATCACTAAAGCAATGTTAGGACACCTTAGTAGTAACCCTAGAGTCTTAAGATCATATTCGAGGCAACATTTCCGAGGCAACGTTTGATCTTTTTAGACAGGAGGGCAACCACTAAGACACCCTATACTTAATGACCGTTTACCGAAGGCAACCGAAGTGTGAGTATACCCTAAGATTGATATGTGTGAGTGATCTGTTTTCAATTATTTAGTCTTTTCACATTAGGGTTTTCTAACTGTATTAATTTGTCATGCATTCTTGTCATACAATCCTATTAGCATACATCTAAACAGTCAAATATTTGCGAGAATTAAAATGCGAGAAAGTAAATCTACGCTATTACAAGGATTCAGGGAGGGGGATTAATTACATAGCCAAAAAAACAGGGAAAAGCGATAAGTAAAAAGTCCTAGGTTAAACTATTACAAGCCCTGAACAGTTGCAGAAACATTGGCAAAAATAATTAACACGCGCACGATGAATTAAATACAAAACAATCTAGGGTTTTGACCCTTGCCTGAACCTAATTGCGATTGATTAAAAAAATGTTTTTGTCAGGTTTTGTTATTTAAGAAAAAAAGAAATCATTAAATTAAAAAGAAAATCAATATTATAATTAATTTTAAATTAAGAAAAATAAAAGTAATTTATTCTAAAAAACCTATTTTTTGTATTTTTGTTTGTTTGAGAAAAGGAGAAAAATAAAATTAAATCAAAAGTTTTACCCTAATTTCTATTTGTTTTTATTTATGAAAATAAATTATAATTTCCCTAAATTAAACTAAATTAAATTAATTTTGATAATAAAAATAATAATAAAAAAAAGAACTAATCCTAATTGTTTTTATGAAGTCTTGATTTTATGATTTTATGGAAAATAAATTAATTTGTGAATTAAAATAAATAAAGGAAATTAAAAGAATGAATAAAATAAAGATAAGAAATAAAAAGGAAGTAAATGGGTCTGGTCGTATTTGTTGAAAAGGGGGTGCCAACTGAATTTCTGGGCCCAAGGTTGATGGCCTGTTTTGACTTTGCTGGATCTGGTGTGTGGGTTGACTTGAGGCGCATGGTAGTCCTCCAAGGGTAGCACGTTGATCTGGGACATAGATGTGTTTGATGGCCAGATGTTGATGGTACATGGTGAACCTTCTGATGAGCAGTGCACCTGATCACATGGAACAAAATAATGCAAAGAAAGGTTGGGACCTGGGGATCGAACCCAAGTCTTTACGCATATTTCCCATACACGCTTGCCAACTGAGCTATTTGACTTGTTTGTACATGTTTTACCCCAAACTTTTCCCTCCCATATTTCTCAATACATGTCAAGTGAGGTCCCCAAATTACTCAAGGAAGTCCAAGGGTTGACCAGACAAACTCTCTCCTAAGGCTGTCTATCCCAAATTAGGGTTTCATTTTGCATCAAGATGCTTGAGTCCAAAGGATCCCAAATTCTCACCATTGTCCTAATAGGTTCTCAAGATCATCCATGTCAAGTTTCAAGCCCTGCAGAGGAAGTTTGCTCAGTCAATTGCTCAAAGGCCTAGAAATCGACTGTGCTAGGGTAAAAGTCAACTTTGGCCCACATACAGTCAAACTTCAAGATTTTTGGTTAACATCCTTATTTTGAAGTATCATTCATCATTTTATCAAGGGTTGATCATGATTCATCAAGGATTGCTCACAATTCATCAAAACCCAAAAGTTGCTAAATTAGGGTTTTGCAGGAAAAGTCAACTCAACTTTGACCAAGCATAACTTTCTCATACTTTATCAAAAATGACCCATCAAAAGCTCATTTTAAATAAGATTCAATTCCCTACAATTCATCTTCATCTACCAAGTTCAAAATATGCACTCACGAGAAGATATGAATTTAGACATTATAGGTCACTTTGGAAAGACAACAAAAACACCTTTTGGGTCAAAGCTTCATACATGAACATGGAAGACTCAATTGAGATGAGACCAAAAAGGTTGCTTAAAGGACATCTTAAGCTTTCTAAAAGTCCAATAACACATCTCTAGGGTCAAAATTTATGGAGTTATGCACTGGAAAAGTTGACCTTTTTTGCAAAATTGCCAAAAGTCAAATATGTCCAAAATTGCATTTTTGTCAAATGGGCCCAACTTTTTATGCTTGCACTGAGTTTTTAATGTGACACGCGACCCACGAGCTCTTCCACTTGTCATTCTTTTATTTTTGTTATTTATTTTGATTTTATTTCATTTAAATCAAATAAAATCAAAATAAAATAGTAAAAATATCAAAAGTTAATCAAATCTTGAGATTTTGTGCATGTTTAGGTCTATTACACAGCTGGAAGTGAGATCAAAACGTGCAAGGCTCATATGGATACAAAAATATTGCATTTTACTTGATTTGGAAAGATTTTGCACAAGGATCAAATCATGAATCAATAATCATAATTGGAGAGATTTGATACAAGTTTGAACCCTAATAAATTCATGGATACATAAGGGACAATTGCAGACCAAAAAGAAAGAGGTTGGAGGCGTGCAAGACAGAAAGCAAAGTTTCAAAAATTCAAGAAAATTTTTAAATCAATTTCCAGGTTTCAGGCCATCTTAATCCATTCTAACCATCCCAATCGTTTGCTGGACATCCCTGGATCGTGTTGCAACCACTAGCAAGCTTCTCCACGCCTTGAAACGCACTGTAAGAGTCACACGGTTCATCTCTTTTCTTGAATTCGAATATCCTAATTCTGGCATATTTAGCATGATTCATTGATATATTCTTAATCCTTGAGATGTTTGCAAGCTAATGGTTGTATTTAATTACATTTTGATTGACTATACAGCAAAATGCCATGGCTAGGGTTCTAGTTTCATTTTTAGGGGTTTTGTGTACATGAACAATTAGGCATGGATAATGGTACTGTGATGCTCGTGAGGTTGCAACGAGTTGATTGGTACCATTGGTTGTGATTTATCATGCTTGCACAGAATTTTGGAGAAGCACAAGGTTATACCTACTCCTGGTGTCCGTAGGTAAATGTCTTTTGTCTAAAAACGACGGAGGCAACGAGGAAGATGATGGCGTGGCGCTTCATGACTAGCCAATTCAAATTTCGCACGTTCAAGAATTAATATTTTGTTTTTTACCATATAATGTTTGTTTGATATTACTTGTACAACTAAACATGTCAGCCCAGTTGGCAAGCGTGCAGGGTGATAAGGCTCAAGGACCTGGGTTCGATCCCCAGGTCCCAACTTTCGCTTTATATTGTTTTTCTCACATATTCAGGTGCATAGGTGTCCTATAAGTTCACCATACATCATCAGCATCCAACCATCAGATCATCAATATGCCAGATCCAAGGCTTCTCATATGAGGGCCTACCATACGCCCAATCAAGCATGCCCATGGGATTGTGAAAAGTCAATGGGGCCAGGAATTGGTGGGCTCAGAATTGCAAAGTCACCCCCCCTTCTTGCTAACAACAACCAGGTCCATTCTTATTCTTTTTTCTATTTCCTTTTGTTTATTCAATTTGTATAAATTATCTTCTAACAAAATTAATTTCTTTTTTTTACAAAAAATCATAAAATCAAATTTCACAAATTTAGAATTAGGTTTTTATTTTACAAAATTTAATTTAATATTACTTTAAATTTAATTTAGGGTAATTCTAACTTTTTGTATAATTAAAATCAATTAGAAAAAACTAGAGTTAATTCTTGATTTAATTTTTATTCCTTTTTCATAAAATAAAAAAAAAAAACAAAATAGGTTAGTTATTTTTCTAAATTTAAGTTAATTAGAAATTAGGTTTTTTTATTTATCCAATTAAACTCTATTTTTCTCAAATAACACAAAAACACAAAAAATGACGTTTCTTTTTATTAGGCTTAGTTGGGGTCAAAACCCTAAATCTCTCGTTTTCGATTCATCGCGCACGTTTATTAATTTTGCAATATTAATGTAACTGCTTACGGTATGTAATAGTTTAATTAGGATTTTCTTTACGTATCATTTTATGGGTTTTTTGGCTATGTAATTAATCCCTACCCCGAAGCCTTGTAATAGCGTAGGTTTAATTTCTTGCATTTTAATTCTCGCAAATATTAACTGTTAGATGTATGTTAATAGGATTGTATGACAAGATTACATGATAATTTAAAACGGCTAGAAAACCCTAATGTGCAAAGATAATAACTGAAATCAAATCACTCTCACATGCGCACTTTTAGGGTATACTCTCACTTCGGTTGCCTTCGATAAACGATCATTAAGTATAGGGTGTCTTAGTGGTGGCCCTCCTGTCTAAACAAAGATCAAAAGTCCCGTTCGAAAATGTGGCCTCGAAAAGGTTGCCTCGGAAATGTTGCCTCGAATAATGATCTTAAGACTCTAGGGTTATTACTAAGACGTCCTAACGTTGCTTTAATGATCGTACGTCCCTTTCGAATTGACCCTTACAAACTCCAACGACGGTGCTTCCTATTTCTCAATAATAGGATAGCGTTGTCTAAAGGAAACGAGAATAGAAACAATCTTTTTTTGAGTAGGTAGATGCTAGTAGGTACTTGCTCAAATCAAGCTTTTTCACACCAAACACTTTTCAAACAAAGTTTTCAAAAACACTTCGTAACACTCTTGAAGACAGAAGCAAGGGTTAAAACGAATTAAAACAAAAACTTTTTCAAAACAAACACAAGAAATTTTAAAAGATGAGCAAGTACCTAAGAGCCAGTAGATAACTACGGATAGAAAGGGTGATAACACCTTCCCTTTCTATAATCTACCCCCCGTACTCAAAATCTCGAAAAAGGAATTTTTCTGTGCTTTTTTCCTTTCCAGTTGGATAAAATAAAAGTCAGTGGCGACTCTTGCTTACCGCGACATTTTGCAAATACAAAACGCAAAATGCAAACCAGTATTAATATTCAGTTCTGCCACTGTATCACAGAACTATGCTAGGGAGATAATAAGTGGGGTATACCTTAGGATTTAGTTCATCATACATTGCTTCTCTTGTTTGTTTTGGTTGCTTTACTTTTAAGGGTTTTGTTTGGGAGTTACTATAGATCCTAACCCGGATCTGGGGACACCTTTTAGGTAAGTAGAAATAAACTGTGAGGGAACTGTACGGCGTAGATCGATATGGTTGAAGCAGTAGCTATGTTGATGTGGCACATTGGTTGGTACCGGTATCCCTTGTGGAGAAACGAGGAGAATACGGGGCCGCTACGTGTGTCGTTAAGCATCAATTGACCTTAGAACCCTTAATCGACCAACTTGGCCATTAGAAAGTAGTGAGATAGTCGGCCTCGATGTAAAGCTGTAAAATTGGTTGATACTCGATGCTACACTCAAGAAAAGATTGCATAAGCTGAAACCATGACCGATGGAGGATGGTAAGTGATATTGAGAACCTCTAGAACCCGGTTACTTTTGCTAGGACAGGTTGAAACCAACTGAACTTCAAGAGGGTAATGCCTTTGACCCCATGCAAGCCTTAAACTTAAGGGCTTTTGTGTGACTTGTTTGCCTTTGCCATGCCTGTTATCTGCCATACCTGTGTTTCTTTTATCATAACATCATGCATCATAACATAACATGCATACTTCATTATACTAACCATTTCAAAGACCGAGGGGATTTATCTTTTTTCTGTTTTGCAGATTATGGCTTCCATGCGCAGAAACACCATCCGAGTTAACTTTGTGCAAATACCTGCTCAACTTAAAGAGTTAGCCTCAAGAGTTTCTGAGACTTCTATGTTCATTAAGAGACATGGTCAGCTTCTTAGCTTGGTTACCTCAAAGTTTGATGAGCAAATGATGAGTGTACTTTTCCAGTTCTTCGATCCGGTGCATCATTGTTTCACCTTTCCAGATTACCAACTGGTTCCCACTTTGGAAGAGTTTTTTCACTTATTGGGCATATCCATCCTTGAGCAGATACCCTTCACAGGTATGGAAGAGACTCCTAGACCAGAAGACATTGCTTCAGCTCTCCATTTAAAAAGGGCTGATGTAGTATCCAATTGGGAAACACGAAGCGAGGTCGAAGGTTTCTTAGCCAAGTTTCTGATAGATCAGGCTCAGCTATTCTGGGATAACTTGGATTTTCAGGCTTTTGAAGATATCTTGGCTCTCCTTATCTATGGGTTGGTCCTCTTCCCGAATCCAGATTCCTTTATAGATGTGAATGTGGTTAAGATCTTCCTGTCTCGCAATAGAGTGCCTACTCTACTGGGTGATATCTTGCATTCACTCTACACTCGTACTGTGCGAAGAAGAGGGACTCTTATATGTTGCATGCCATTTCTGTCAAGGTGGTTTATTTCGCACCTCCCTAAGTATGTGCTAAAGAACGAAGAAGGTTTGGGACGGTCCTACAGAATAATGTCACTTGCCCATACAAACATTCTTTGGAATTCCAAGGCTATGAAAGACACTTCTGTCATTGATCGGTGTGGGGGATACCCTAATGTCCCATTGCTTGGAATTAGAGGGGGTATAACCTACAATCCTTATCTCGCTTTGCAACAATTTGGTCGTGCTCGGAGAGACGGTCCCCAGGAGCTACTTCTTGAGGATATTGCATTTGACTACAAGGAAGACGTTGAAGAGCATCGCAGGAGGTTTATACGAGCTTGGGGCATGGCGAACAGATCTGACCCCCAAGAGCTAGGACCAAGGACTTCCCTTCCTATGCATCCTTACCTCCAATGGGTCCGAGCTCGTGCCCAGAAGCTTGGGATGCCTTATGAAGCTGTATGTCCAGTAATTGTGGAGCCCACTAATGAAGAAGGCATTCCTTACTCAGTTCTTTATCCTTACACGCCCACTGATCCCGGGGCATTGCAGAGGTCTTGGATTTAGTTGAAAGAGGAAAGGGATACTTACTGATAGAAGTACCATGAGCAAGAAAGGAAGATTTTGAAGCTCACCAGGCAGCTCGAGGAGGAAATAGTGATCAATGACTACGTCAACACAAAGAAGAAGCGTCCATGGGACTTTTTATTTTGCTTTTCTAGTTTAGATTTGTTTTCCATTTATTTCTTTGTAATGCCTCAAAGGCATTGTGGAACCTTTTACAAGTTAATCTAATAAAGTTTATTTATTTTTGGTTTGCAAATTTAAATCTCCCAAAGTCTTTGAAATCATTACATACACATCCCATCATCATGCACATCACTAACAGGTACCATTACAGTTTTCTCATCTTCTTCGTTGTTTATTTCAGCAGAAATGTCTTATGATCAAGCCATCAAGGATCTTCAAGAATATAACGCCCAATTCCAACAAATGTTCTTGAACTTGGCTAAAGGGCAAGAGGATCTAAAAACTCTCATTCTGAAAGAGAAGAAGAAGAAGAAGAAGAAGAAGGTCGTTCTTCTAAATATGGGTAAAAGGTTTGGGGATAGGTTGAAACAGCAAGCTGATCTGACCTCTTCATCCAAGGAAGGGGAGAACCAAGAAGAAGAAAAGGTCCCCAGTCCTGCAGTTTCTGATGATGATACGGATTATCATGAGGAGCAATATCCTCCTGCCGAGGATAGGTACAAGCAGTTAGAAGACCGTCTGAGTACTATGGAGATTCCAAAGATCCCTGGTTTGGATTTCGGAGAACTGGGACTGGTATCAGGAGTAGTGATCCTCCATAAGTTCAAAGCTCTAGTTTTTTCCAAGTACGATGGAGTATCCTGTCCAAAACTCCATCTCCGTTCGTATGTCAGGAAAATCCAACCTCACACTGCTGATAGAAATCTGTGGGTGCATTTCTTTCAAGATAGTCTATCAGGGACTCAGCTTGAATGGTTTTATCAGTTGGAAGGAGCCAATGTCCGAAACTGGGACGACCTTGCTGCTGCTTTTTACAGGGAGTATCAATATAACACTGACCTTGCTCCCAATCGTACTCAGCTTCAGGGTATGTCTATGGGTGCAAGTGAAGGTTTTAAGGACTATGCTCAAAAGTGGAGAGACTTGGCCGGAAGAGTCCAACCCCTTTTGTCTGATAGGGAGTTGGTTGACATGTTTCTAGGGACGCTATCTGGTCCATTTTTCAATCATCTGATCGGCAGTTCGTCATCTGGGTTTACTGAGTTGATTTTGACTGGAGAGAGAGTAGAAGCTGGTATCCGAAGTGGTAAGATACAGAAGGATACTTTATCAAGCGCAGTAAAGAAACCTTTCACCAATAAGAAAGAAGCTAGTGCAGTCTATGGCCCGAGGGGCCAAAGCAGACCTGAACACTGTCAAGCAGTAAATGTAGTAGTAATATCAAGACCCATAGTTGCTCCACAATGCAACAATCAACAAAGGGTGGAAAGACCACAAAGACAGTACACTCGGCTCAATATGACCTTGTCTCAAATTCTACCACAATTATTGAAGACCAATCTGGTAACTCTGAGGGAAGGCCCGAAGAACCCCAACACCACTTCTCCTCATTATAACCCAAATGCCCGTTGCGCCTATCACTCCGAAAGTCCATGCCATGATACAAACAACTGTTGGGCCTTGAAGAATAAGGTGCAAAATTTGATCGAAGCCAGAGATATTGAGTTTGACGCTCCGGAGAAACCCAATGTCATAACTGCACCCATGCCCAAGCATGGCTTGGGAATCAATGCTATTGAGGTTGTCTCCGCCACAGAAGATGCTGATGATGAGAACCCAGATGTTGACAGTTGGATCTACCCTACGACCAATGGTGGATTGAACAACTGGACGACGAGGAACTTCATACTTATTTCTTTTATTACACAGTAATTGACTTTTGTTTTAAGAGTTGTAATAGACAGTTTAAAAATTTACGGCCCGGTGCCTTGCCCGAGGCACTTTGGCTTTGCTTGTGAGGGCTTATTATTTGTCATTTTCATATATCATTAATAAAGCATTGGACGTTTCTTGCATTACAAATTTTGCGCTCCTTGTTTTTCTTTTCTGTCTCTCACTTTATCGAAACAGCTATTCTCTTACACACACTCACGTATCATAATGCAGATCCATATCCACTCTGGATCCCATTGATAACGGCTCTGCTACTGCCAATTATGACTTCGAAAATCTGATCAACCAAGCTGAGGACGAAGGTGAGGATGATTGTGAGGTGCCTGGGGAACTTGCTAGATTGTTACTACAGGAAGAAAGGGCCATACGGCCTCATGAAGATCCAGTTGAATCAGTAAACTTGGGTACAGAGGAAGACATGAAAGAGGTCAAGATAGGTGCGAATCTGGAACCTAGTGTCAAACAACGGTTGATACAGATGCTACGCGACTATGTTGAGATTTTCGCTTGGTCTTATGAAGATATGCCTGGTTTGGACACTGATATTATGGTTCATCGCTTGCCGAGTAAAGTAGAAGGTTCGTCATATGCGCCCTGAGATGTCTGAGAAAATCAAAGTTGAGGTTATGAAACAATTCGACACGGGATTTTTTAGTTGTCACTTCTTATCCACAGTGGGTTGAAAATGTTGTTCCGGTACCCAAGAAGGATGGTAAGGTACAAATGTGTGTGGACTATAAAGATCTGAATAGGGCAAGCCCCAAAGACAACTTCCCACTTCCTCACATCGATGTTCTGGTCAAGAACACCACACAGCATAAGATCTTCTCCTTTATGGATGGTTTTTCTGGTTACAATCAAATCAAGATGGCTCCCGAGAACATATAAATACTGGCACGAGATGTTACCATTCACTCTTCATGGGTACCGTACCTCAGTACAAACGTCGACAGGGGCAACACCCTACTCTCTGGTGTATGGCATAGAAGCAGTCTTACCCATCGAGGTTCAGATACCCTCTCTCAGGATCATGAAGGATGCAGGTTTGAGCGAAGAAGACTGGATCCAAACTCAGCTTGATCAGTTAAATTTAATTGATGAAAAGAGACTTACGGCTATTTGACATGGTCAGACGTACCAAAAGCGAATGATCAAGGTTTTTAACAATAAAGTGAGACGACAAGAATATCAAGTCGGGGATCTGGTGATTAAACGCATCATACTACCGCAAGGTGATCCCAGGGGCAAATGGACCCCCACATACGAAGGGTCATTTGTGGTTAAGAACATTTTCTCGGGAGGAGCTATGATTCTAACCACCATGGATTGTGACGACCTTCCTCACCCCGTCAATGCAGACATAGTGAAAAAAAATACTATGCTTAATCAAATACCCGCTAGGTTGACTGGCCTAGGAAAAAATAAGGGTTTCACGGCGAACCAAAAGGGTTCGGGCAAAAATAAGGGATGAAATGAAAAAAAACTGTACACCCGGCAAGTCGAAAACCTGAAAAGGCGACTTGGGCAAAAAAGGGTATCTCAGTGGACTGAAAACACGAAAGGGAGGTCCAGGAAAAAGTTAGGGATCAAAGCGTAACACTATGTCTCATTGGATTATCTTGAAATCAGACTTCTGTATCGACTATCAAGCTCGGACGACGCCGATCAATCTGATCTACCTTCGACCAAGTAGCAAAGTGATGAGACGCTTGAAGATATAAGGGCAATAGCAGAGTTGGAACCCAATGGGATTGTTCACATAGCTGTTTTTCTTTCTCTTTCAAAAAATGTATAATTCCTGGCTTTTGGCGACATTCTCTTACTAGGACGTCATCCTCTTTGTACAAAATGCCTATTACAGGCCAACTTCAAAAATCAATACAATTCGTTTCCACAAGAAATTCTAAGTTGTTTTTCTATTTTCTGTTTTCTTTTGCAAGAACGTCTAATTATTCATTTTTTATATATGCATTTGAAAATAATTGCTGCTCATGGGTATTTACATAAGAAACAAAAGACAATTGCTCGTAATTCCAAGAACAGGGGCAAACTAAAAGTGTCCAAACCTTACAGTTGCTCTACCCACCAGGTACAGGGATAGAGCCAGCTTGAGAATATGACTAAAGGTACATACACTCCCCGCAGAGTAGGAAGTATCCGAAGACAGTGGTGTTAATTCTCCCCAAGCAGAGTGTATATATCACCAGCAATAGAAGTTCACCATCAGCTGAGTTTATTTCTTCCACAAGCAGAAATTCAATCCCCGACAGGGTTCATTATCACCAGCAACGGTAATTCATCCCCAGCGGAGTTGTTTCTCCAAATCAGCAGATTGTCCAACAAAGTATCTCTCTTCCCCACAGAGTCATCCTCCCGCAGAATTGTTCTCAAACAGAGTCTCTCCAGGCAGAATGTTCTCAAGCAGAATAGATGTAAATCTCCGGCTAATCATCTTCGTTCACTATCCCCAGCAAGAACGAAGAACTCAACTCCTTGTACTCTCCAATAGCAGTCCAGGATTTATTCTCCCCATCCAGAAGATGTCATAAAAACATTGCATATCCATACATCATGGCATATGCATATGCGTCATACAACACAATCTCATTTATTTTGAGAACATCATCACTCAACACATTTCATATATCATGATATTACATACGCCTAACTCTTTACCTTTCAGGGAAAGATAAAATCAAGTTCTCGCAATTTTTCTCTGGTTCAGTCAAATCGATACTAAGCTTTCTATTCCAGTTTAAGCTATGAAGCTCGGTAATCGACCAGATAATATCTTGATTTCTCCAAAATACTATGAAGCCTGGAATCGACCATATAGTGGTATATCCTAAATACAAGCTATGAAGCCCGGAGATCGACCGGAAAATAGCTTAACCCTCAGCAAGTTATTGTGAAGCCTGGAAATCGACCAGATAGAAATAAAAGATACCATGAAGCCTGGAATCGACCAGATAATAGTATAAGACACTGTGAAGACTGGATCACGACCAGATAGTGGAAAAAGACACTGAAGCCTGGGACACGACCAGATAACAGTATAAGGTACCGCGAAGCTGGGAATTCGACCAAATAGCAGTTTGCTTGTCCAATTACTATGAAGCCCGAAAATCAACCGGATATTAGTATGCCTTAAATTCAAGTTGAAGCCCGGATGCGACCGGATAACCACTTGATTCCTTCTGAAGCCTGGAGAACGACCAGATAAGAATAGAGAAATTTCAAAGCCTGGAGAATGACCAGATAGCAAGCCTAATCTCATCTCCCCAGTAAGTCACTGCAAAACCTGGAGCACGACTAGATAGCAGTCGGTCTTATTTTCCTCAGCAAATCAATGTAAAGCCTAGAGCATGACCAGATAGCAGTTCATCTTCACCTCCTCGACTAAGAGATGATTCCCCAGTAGAGTAACGGATAACTGAAGTTCCTAAAGCTCTGGTTCTCTCAAGACAGAGACCAGCATTCCCCAGCGAAGTCCTCCTCAAACAGGTATACGGGTTCTCGCAAAGGAATCTCTTATGCGATCGACACTTCCTCTAATGGCATCTTTAAACCTGCCTACCATCATTGACTTCCAAATGGCATCTATAAGCCCATTCTCGATATCGTAAAACAAGTACCACTTCATGCGAGTGCAAATTTCTAGGCACTCTAGTGTTCAATCATCTTCCACCTTCGGATCACGAAAGGCAGACAAGCCAATCTACATCATCAGGTTTAAGAAGATTGAACAGGGGCAGATGTTGTACCCCAAAATTTCCCCTCCCATATTTCTCAATACATGTCAAGTGAGGTCCCCAAATTACTCAAGGAAGTCCAAGGGTTGACCAGACAAACTCTCTCCTAGACAGTCTATCCCAAATTAGGGTTTCATTTTGCATCAAGATGCTTGAGTCCAAAGGATCCCAAATGCTCAACATTGTCCTAATATGTTCTCAAGATCATCCATGTCAAGTTTCAAGCCCTGCAGAGGAAGTTTGCTCAGTCAATTGCTCAAAGGCCTAAAAATCGAATATGCTAGGGCAAAAGTAAACTGTGGCCCACATACAGTCAAACTTCAAGATTTTTGTTCAACATCCTCATTTGGAAGTATCATTAATCATTTGATCAAGGGTTGATCATGATTCATCAAGGATTTATCACAATTCATCAAAACCCAAAAGTTGCTAAATTAGGGTTTTGCATGAAAAGTCAACTCAACTTTGACCAAGCATAACTTTCTCATACCTTATAAAAAATGACCCATCCAAAGCTCATTTTAAATAGGATTCAATTCCCTACAATTCATCTTCAGCTCCCAAGTTCAAAATATGCACTCACAAGAAGATATGAATTTGGAGATTATAGGTCACTTTGGAAAGACAACAAAAACACCTTTTGGGTCAAAGCTTCATACATGAACATGAAAGACTCAATTGAGATGAGACCAAAAAGGTTGCTTAGAGTACATCTGAAGCTTTATAAAAAGTCCAAGAAAACATCTCTAGAGTCAAAATTAAAGGAGTTATGCATTGGCAAAGTTGACCCTTTATGCAAAATTACCAAAAGTCAAATATGTCCAAAATTGCATTTTTTTGTCAAATGAGCTCAACTTTTTATGCTTGCACTGAGTTTGTAATGTGACACACGACCCATGAGCTCTTCCACTTGTCATTCTTTTATTTTTTTTATTTTATTTTTATTTTATTTCATTTAAATCAAATAAAATCAAATCAAATTGTAAAAATATCAAAAGCTAATCAAATCTTGAGATTTTGTGCATGTTTAGGTCTATTACACAGCTGGAAGTGAGATCAAATCGTGCAAGGCTCATATGGATACAAAAAGATTGCATTTTTCTTGATTTGGAAGGATTTTGCACAAGGATCAAATCATGAATCAATAATCATAATTGGAGAGATTTGATACAAGTTTGTAACCCTAATACATTCTTGGATACATAAGGGACAATTACATACCAAAAAGAAAGAGGTTGGAGGCGTGCAAGACAGAAAGCAAAGTTGCAAAAATTCAAAAAAAGTTGTAAATCAATTTCCAGGTTTCAGGCCATCTTAAGCCATTCTAACCATCCCAATCGTTTGCTGGACATCCCTGGATCGTGTTGCAACCACTAGCAAGCTTCTCCACGCCTTGAAACGCACTGTAAGAGTCACACGGTTCATCTCTTTTCTTGAATTCGAATATCATAATTATGGCATATTTAGCATGATTCATTGATATATGCTTAATCCTTGAGATGTTTGTAAGCTAATGGTTGTATTTAATTGCATTTTTATTGACTATACAGCAAGTGGCCATGGCTAGGGTTCTAGTTTCGGTTTTAGGGGTTTTGTGTACAGGAACAATTAGGCATGGATAATGGTACCATGATGCTCGTGAGGTTGCAATGAGTTGATTGGTACCATTGGTTGTGATTTATCATGCTTGCACATAATTTTGGAGAAGCACAAGGTTATACCTACGCCTTGTATCCGTAGGTAAATGTATTTTGTCTAAAAACGACAGAGGCAACGAGGAAGATGATGGCGTGGCGCTGCATGACTAGCCAATTCAAATTTCGCACGTTCAAGAATTAATATTTTGTTTTTTACCATATAATGATTGGTTGATGTTACTTGTACAACTAAACATGCCAGCCCAGTAGGCAAGCGTGCAGGGTGATAAGGCTCATGGACCTGGGTTCGATCCCCGGGTCTCAACTTTCGCTTTATATTGTTTTTTCTCACATATTCAGGTGCACAGGTGTCCAATAAGTCCACCATACATCATCAGCATCCAACCATCAGATCATCAATATGCCAGATCTAAGGCTTCTCATATGAGGGCCTACCATACACCCAGTCAAGCATGCCCATGGGATTGTGAAAAGTCAATGGGGCCAGGAATTGGTGGGCTCAGAATTGCAAAGTCACACCCCCTTCTCGCTAACAACAACCAGGCCCATTCTTATTCTTTTTTCTATTTCCTTTTGTTTATTTAATTTGTTTAAATTATCTTATAACAAAATTAATTTATTTTTTTTACAAAAAATCATAAAATCAAATTTCACAAATTTAGAATTAGGTTTTTATTTTACAAAATTTAATTTAATATTAGTTTAAATTCAATTTAGGGTAATTCTAACTTTTTGTATAATTAAAATCAATTAGAAAAAATTAGGGTTAAGTCTTGATTTAATTTTTATTCCTTTTTCATAAAATAAAAAAATATAAAATAGGTTAATTATTTTTCTAAATTTAAGTTCATTAGAAATTAGGTTTTTTTATTTATTCAATTAAACTCTATTTTTCTCAAATAACACAAAAACACAAAAAATGACGTTTCTTTTAATTAGGCTTAGTTGGGGTCAAAACCCTAAATCTCTCGTTTTCGATTCATCGCGCGCGTTTATTAATTTTGCAATATTAATGTAACTGCTCACGATATGTAATAGTTTAATTAGGATTTTCTTTACTTATCATTTTTACGGGTTTTTTGGCTATGTAATTAATCCATACCTCGAAGTCTTGTAATAGCGTAGGTTTTATTTCTCGCATTTTAATTCTCGCAAATATTAACTGTTAGATGTATGTTAATAGGATTGTATGATAAGATTACATGACAATTTAAAACGGCTAGAAAACCCTAATGTGCAAAGATAATAACTGAAATCAAATCACTCGCACATGCGCACTCTTAGGGTATACTCTCACTTCGGTTGCCTACGATAAATGATCATTAAGTATAGGGTGTCTTAGTGGTGGCCCTCCTGTCTAAACAAAGATCAAAAGTCCCGTTCGGAAATGTTGCCTCGAATAATGATCTTAAGACTCTAGGGTTATTACTAAGACTTCCTAACGTTGCTTTAGTGATCGTACGTCCCTTTCAAATTAACCCTTACAAACTCCAATGACGGTGCTTCCTATTTCTCAATAATAGGATAGCGTTGTCTAAAGGAAACGAGAATAGAAACAATCTTTTTTCGAGTAGGTAGATGCTAGTAGGTACTTGCTCAAATCAAGCTTTTTCACACCAAACACTTTTCAAACAAAGTTTTCAAAAACACTTCGTAACACTCTTGAAGACAGAAGCAAGGGTTAAAACGAAGTAAAACAAAAACTTTTTCAAAACAAACACAAGCAATTTTAAAAGATGAGCAAGTACCTAAGAGCCCGTAGATAACTACGGATAGAAAGGGTGCCAACACCTTCCCTTTCTATAATCTACCCCCCGTACTCGAAATCTCGAAAAAGGAATTTTTCTGTGCTTTTTTCCTTTCCAGTTGGATAAAATAAAAGTCGGTGGCGACTCTTGCTTACCGCGACATTTTGCGAATACAAAACGCAAAATGCAAAGCAGTATTAACAGTCAGTTTTGCCACCGTATCACAGAACTGGCAAATCTGCTGGGGAGTTAATAAGTGGGGTATACCTTAGGATTTAGTTCATCATAAATTGCTTCTCTTGTTTGTTTTGGTTGCTTTACTTTTAAGGGTTTTGTTTGGGAGTTACTATAGATCCTAACCCATATATGGGGACACCTTTTAGGTAAGTAGCAATAAACTGTGAGGGAATTGTACGGTGTAGACCGATACGGTTGAAGCAGTAGCTACGTTGATGTGGCACATTGGTTGGTACCGATATCCCTTGTGGAGAAACGAGGAGAATACGGGGCCGCTACGTGTGCCGTTAAGCATCAACTGACCTTAGAACCCTTAATTGACCAACTTGGCCATTAGAAAGTAGTGAGATAGCCCGCCTCGGTGTAAAGCTGAGAACTGGTTGATACTCGATGCTACACTCATTGAGACCATACTCTTGAGATAGTTCCGGCCGCAAGAAAAGATTGCGTGAGCTGAAACCATGACCGATGGAGGATGGTCAGTGATATTGAGAACCTCTAGAACCCGGTTACTTTTTCTAGGACAGGTTGAAACCAACTGAACTTCAAGAGGGTAATACCTTTGACCCCATGCAAGCCTTAAACTTAAGGGCTTTTATGTGACTTGTTTGCCTTTGCCATGTATGTTATCTGCCATACCTGTGTTTCTTTTATCATAACATCATGCATCATAACATAACATGCATACTTCATTATACTAACCATTTCAAAGACCGAGGGGATTTATCTTTGTTCTGTTTTGCAGATTATGGCTTCCGTGTGCAGAAACACCATCCAAGTTAACTTTGTGCAAATACCTGCTCAACTTAAAGAGTTAGCCTCAAGTGTTTTCGAGACTTCTATGTTCATTAAGAGACATGGTCAGCTTCTTAGCTTGGTTACCTCAAAGTTTGATGAGCAGATGATGAGTGTACTTTTCCAGTTCTTCGATCCAGTGCATCATTGTTTCACCTTTCCAGATTACCAGCTGGTTCCCACTTTGGAAGAGTTTTCTCACTTATTAGGCATATCCATCCTTGAGCAGATACCCTTCACAGGTATGGAAGAGACTCCTAGACCAGAAGACATTGCTTCAGCTCTGCATCTAAAAGGGCTGATGTAGTATCCAATTGGGAAGCACGAAGTGTGGTCGAAGGTTTCTTAGCCAAGTTTCTGATAGATCAGGCTCAACTGTTCTGGGATAACTTGGATTTTCAGGCTTTTGAAGACATCTTGGCTCTCCTTATCTATGGGTTGGTCCTCTTCGTGAATCCAGATTCCTTTATAAATGTGAATGCGGTTAAGATCTTCCTGTCTCGCAATCGAGTGCCTACTATACCGGGTGATATCTTACATGCCCTATACACACGTACTGTGCTAAGAAGAGGGACTCTTATGTGTTGCATGTCGTTGCTGTCAAGGTGGTTTATTTCGCACCTCCCTAAGTCTGTGTTGAGGAATGAAGAAGGTTTGGGATGGTCCTACAGAATAATGTCACTTGCCCATACAGACATTCTTTGGAGTTCCAAGGCTATGGAAGACACTGCTGTCATTGATCGGTGTGGGGGATACCCTAATGTCCCATTTCTTGGAATTAGAGGGGGTATAACCTACAATCCTTGTCTAGCTTTGCGACAATTTGGTCGTGCTCGGAGAGACGGTCCCCAGGAGCTACTTCTTGAGGATATTTCATTTGACTACAAGGAAGACGTTGACGAGAATTGCAGGAGGTTTATACGAGCTTGGGGCATGGTGAACAGATCTGACCCCCAAGAACTAGGACCAAGGACTTCCCTTCCTATGCAGCCTTACCTCCAATGGGTCCGAGCTCGTGCCTATAAGCTTGGGATGCCTTATGAAGCTGTATTTCCAGTAATTGTGGAGCCCGCTAATGAATAAGGCATTCCTTACGCAGTTCTTTATCCTTACATGCCCACTGATCCTGGGGCATTGTGGAGGTCTTGGATTCAGCTGAAAGAGGAAAGGGATACTTACCGGGAGAAGTACCATGAGCAAGAAAGGAAGATTTTGAAGCTCACCAGGCAGCTCGAGGAGGAAAGAGTGATCAATGACTACGTCAGCACAAAGAAGAAGCGTCCATGGGACTTTTGATTTTGCTTTTCTAGTTTAGATTTGTTTTCCATTTATTTCTTTGTAATGCCTCAAAGGGAATTGTGGAACCTTTTACAAGTTAATCTAATAAAGTTTGTTTATTTTTGGTTTGCAAATTTAAATCTCCCAAATTCTTTGAAATCATTTCATACGCATCCCATCATCATGCACATCATTAACAAGTACCATTACAAGTTTCTCATCTTCTTCGATGTTTATTTCAGAAGAAATGTCTTCTGATCAAGCCATCAAGGATCTTCAAGCACAGAACGCCCAATTCCAACAGATGTTCTTGAACTTCGCTAAAGGGCAAGAGGATCTAAAAACTCTCATTCTGAAAGAGAAGAAGAAGAAGAAGAAGAAGGCCAGTCTTCTAAATATGGGAAAAAGGTTTGGGGATAGGTTTAAACAGCAAGCTGATTTGACCTCTTCATCCAAGGAAGGGGAGAACCAAGAAGAAGAAAAGGGCCCCAGTCCTGTAGTTTCTGATGATGATACGGATTATGATGAGGAGCAATATCCTCCTGCCGAGGATAGGTACAAGCAGTTAGAAGACCGTCTGAGGGCTATGTAGATTCAAAAGATCCCTGGTTTGGATTTCGGAGAACTGGGACTGGTATCACGAGTAGTGATTCTTCATAAGTTCAAAGCTCCAGTTTTTGCCAAGTACGATGGAGTATCCTGTCCAAAACTCCATCTCCATTTGTATGTCAGGGAAATCCAACCTCACACTGCTGATAGATATTTGTGGGTGCATTTCTTTCAAGATAGTTTGTCAGGGACTCAGCTTGAATGGTTTTATCAGTTGGAAGGAGCCAATGTCCGAAACTGGGAAGACCTTGCTGCTGCTTTTTATAGGAACGATCAATATAACCCCGACCTTGCTCCCACTCGTACTCATCGTCAGGGTATGTCTATGGGTCCAAGTGAAGGTTTTAAGGACTATGCTAAAAAGTGGAGAGACTTGGCCGGAATAGTCCAACCCCCTTTGTCTGATAGGGAGTTGGTTGACATGTTTCTGGGGACGCTATCTGGTCCATTTTTCAATCATTTGATCGGCAGTTCGTCATCTGGGTTTACTGAGTTGATTTTGACTGGAGAGAGAGTAGAAGTTAGTATTCGAAGTGGTAAGATACAGAAGGATACTTCATCAAGCGCAGTAAAGAAACCTTTCACAGGTAAGAAAGAAGCTAGTGCAGTGTACGGCCCGAGGGGCCAAAGCAGACCTGAACACCGTCAAGCAGTAAATGCAGTAGTAATATCAAGACCCACAGTTGCTCCACAATGCAACAATCAACAAAGGGTGGAAAGACCACAAAGACAGTACACTCGGCTCAATATGACCTTGTCTTAAATTCTACCACAATTATTGAAGACCAATCTGGTAACTCTGAGGGAAGCTCCGAAGAACCCCTAACACCACCTCTCCTCATTATAACCCAAATGCCTGTTGCGCCTATCACTCCTAAAGTCCAGGCCATGATACAAAGAACTGTTGGGCCTTGAAGAATAAGGTGCAAGATTTGATCGAAGCCAAAGAGATTGAGTTTGATGCTCCGGAGAAACCCAATGTCATAACTGCACCCATGCCCAAGCATGGCTCGGGAATCACTGCTATTGAGGTTGTCTCCGCCACAGAAGATGCTGATGATGAGAACCCATACGTTGACAACTGGATCTACCCTACGACCAATGGTGGATTGAACAACTGGACGGCGAGGGACTTCATACCTGTTTCTTTTATTCCACAGTAATTGACTTTTGTTTTAAGAGTTGTAATAGACAGTTTAAAACTTTACGGCCCGGTGCCTTTCCCGAGGCACTTTGGCTTTGCTTGTGAGGGCTTATTATTTGTCATTTTCATATATCATTAATAAAGCATTGGACGTTTCTTGCATTATAAATTTTTCACTCCTTGTTTTTCTTTTCTTTCTCTCACTTTATCGAAACAACTATTCTCTTACACACACTCACGTATCATAATGCAGATCCATATCCACTCTGGATCCCATTGATAACGACTCTGCTACTTCCAGTTATGACTTTGAAAATCTGATCAACCAAGCTGAGGACGAAGGTGAGGATGATTGTGAGGTGCCTGGGGAACTTGCTAGACTGTTACTACAGGAAGAAAGGGCCAGACGGCCTCATGAAGAGGCAGTTGAATCAGTAAACTTGGGTACAGAGGAAGACAGGAAAGAGGTCAAGATAGATGCGAATCTGGAACCTAGTGTCAAACAACGGTTGATACAGATGCTACGCGACTATGTTGAGATTTTCACTTGGTCTTATGAAGATATTCCTGGTTTGGACACTAATATTATGGTTCATCGCTTTCCGACTAAAGAAGATTGTCCTCCGGTAAAGCAGAAGGTTCGCCGTATACGCCCTGAGATGTCTGAGAAAATCAAAGTTGAGGTTATGAAACAATTCGACGCGGGATTTTTTAGCTGTCACTTCTTATCCACAGTGGGTTGCCAACGTTGTTCCGGTACCCAAGAAGGATGGTAAGGTATGGATGTGTGTGGACTATAAAGATCTGAACAGGGCAAGCCCCAAAGACGACTTCCCACTTCCTCACATCGATGTTCTGGTCGACAACACCGTGCAGCATAAGATCTTCTCCTTTATGGATGGTTTTTCTGGTTACAATCAGATCAAGATGGCTCCCGAGGACATACAAAGACTGGCACGCGATGTTACCATTCGCTCTTCATGGGTACCGTACCTCATCACGGACGTCGACAGGGGCAACACCCTACGCTCTAGTGTATGGCATGGAAGTAGTCTTACCCATCGAGGTCCAGATACCCTCTCTCAGGATCATGAAGGATGCAGGTTTGAGCGAAGAAGACTGGATCTAAACTCGGCTTGATCAGTTGAATTTAATTGATGAAAAGAGACTTACGGCTATTTGACATGGTTAGACGTACCAAAAGCGAATGATCAAGGCTTTTAACAATAAAGTGAGACGACAAGAATATCAAGTCGAGGATCTGGTGATCAAACGCATCATACTACCGCAAGGTGATCCCAGGGGCAAATGGACCCCCACATACGAAGGGCCATTTGTGGTTAAGAACATTTTCTCGGGAGGAGCTATGATTCTAACCACCATGGATGGTGACGACCTTCCTCACACCGTCAATGCAGACATAGTGAAAAATACTACGCTTAATCAAAGACCTGCTAGGTTGACTGGCCTAGGCAAAAATAAGGGCTTCCCGGTAAACCAAAAGGGTTCGAGAAAAAATAAGGGATGAAATGAAAAAAAACTGTACACCCGGCAAGTCGAAAACTTGAAAAGGCGGCTTGGGCAAAAAAGGGTATCCCGGTGGACTGAAAACCCGAAAGGGCGGTCCAGGAAAAAGTTAGGGATCAAAGTATAACACTATGTCTCATTGGATCATCTTGTAATCAGACTTCGGTATCGACTATCAAGCTCAGACAGCGCCGATCAATCTGATCTACCTTCTACCAAGTAGCAAAGTGATGAGACACTTGAAGATATAAGGGCAATGGCAGAGTTGGAACCCAATGGGATTGTTCACATAGCTGTTTTTCTTTCTCTTTCACAAAATGTATAATTCCTGTCTTTCGGCGGCGTTCTCTTACTAGGACGTTAGCCTCTTTGTACAAAATGCCTATTACAGGCCAACTTCAAAAATCAATACAATTCGTTTCCACAAGAAATTCCAAGTTGATTTTCTTTTTTCTGCTTTGTTTTGCAAGAACGTCCAATGATTCATTTTTGATATATGCATTTGAAAATAATTGCTGCTCATGGATATTTACATAAGAAACAAAATACAATTGCTCATAATTCCAGGAACAGGGGCAAACAAGAAGTGTCCAAACCTTACAGTTTCTCTACCCACCAGGTACAGGGATAGAGCCAGCTTGAGAATATGACTAAAGGTACATACACTCCCTGCAGAGTAGGAAGTATCCAAAGACAGTGGTGTTAATTCTCCCCAAGCAGAGTGTATATATCATCAACAATAGAAGTTCACCATCAGCTGAGTTTATTTCTTCCACAAGCAGAAATTCAATCCCCGACAGGGTTCATTATCACCAGCAACGGCAATTCATCCCCAGTGGAGTTGTTTCTCCAAATCAGCAGATTGTCCAACAAAGTATCTCTCTTCCCCACAGAGTCATCCTCCCGCAGAATTGTTCTCAAACAGAGTCTCTCCCGGCAGAATTTTCTCAAGCAGAATAGATGTAAATCTCCAGCTAATCATCTTCGTTCACTATCCCCAGCAAGAACGAGGAACTCAACTCCTTGTACTCTCTAATAGAAGTCCAGGATTTATTGTCCCCAGTCAGAAGATGTCATAAAAACATTGCATATCCATACATCACGGCATATGCATATGCGTCATAGAACACAATCTCATTTATTTTGAGAACATCATCACTCAACAAATTTCATATATCATGACATTTTATACGCCTAACTCTTTACCTATCAGGGAAAGATACAATTAAGTTCTCGTAAGTTTTCTCTGGTTCAGTCAAATCGATTCTAAGATTTATATTCCAGTTCAAGCTATGAAGCCCGGAAATCGACCGGATAATATCTTGATTTCTCCAAAATACTACGAAGCCTGGAATCGACCAGATAGTGGTATATCCTAAATACAAGCTATGAAGCCCGAAGATCGACCGGAAAACAGCTTAACCCTCAGCAAGTTATTGTGAAGCCTGGAAATCGACCAGATAGAAATAAAAGATACCATGAAGCCTGGAATCGACCAGATAATGGTATAAGACATTGTGAAGACTGGATCACGACCAGATAGCGGCAAAAGACACTGAAGCCTGGGACACGACCAGATAACAGTATAAGGTACTGCGAAGCTGGGAATTTGACCAAATATCATGTTGCTCGTCCAATTACTATGAAGCCTGGAAATCGACTGGATATTAGTATGCCTTAAATTCAAGTTGAAGCCCGAATGCGACCGGATAACCACTTGATTCCTTCTGAAGCCTTGTAATTGCTCTGAGGTTGTAATAGTCTTTTAAACTAGGGTTTTATTTACTATTTAATTTCCCCCCAAGTTTTAGTTATGTAATCCTCATTCCCCGAAGCCTTGTAATAATTAGATTTACTTTTCCTCTTTTAATTTCCGCAATCTTTAACTATTTAGATGTATGGCTATTAGGATTGTATGAGAAGAATGCCGAAAAATTAAAACGGTAGATCACCTAATGTGCAAAGATTAAATAACTGAAACAAATCATATGCACATATTCACTCCTAGGGTTTACCTCACTTCGGTTGCCTTCGGTAAACAATCATTAAGCATAGGAGATTTTAGTGGTTGCCCTCCAGTCTAAAGAGATCAAATTGTCCCATTCGAATGTTGCCTCAGAAATGTTGCCTCGGAAATGTTGCCTCGGAAATTGTGCCTCGAAAATATCTTAAGACTCTAGGGTTATTATTAAGGTTTTCTAACTATTGCTTTAGTGATTGTATTCGTCCCTTTCGAATATCCCTTACAAACTCCAACGACGGTGCTACCTACTCCTTAATAGTGGGATAGCGCTGTCTAAAGGAAATAGAACAAAAACAATCTTTTTTCGAGTAGGTAGATGCTAGTAGGTACTTGCTCAAAACAAATCTTTTCACACTAACACCTTTTCAAAACAGTTTTCAAAAACAACTTTGTCATACCTTTGAGGAATGATATAAGGGCTATCACAAAGTAAAATATTTTCATAGCAAGCACATACACGAGCAATTTAAAAAATGAGCAAGTACCTAAGAGCCCATGGAAAACCATGGATAGAAAGGTTGCTAACACCTTCCATTTCTATAATCTACCCCCCGTACTCAGAAACATCTCGAAAAAAGGTTTTTTCTGTTCTTTTTTCCTTTTCCATGATTAGTTGAAATAAAAGTCGGTGGCGACTCTTACTTATCGTGACATTTTGTGAACACAAAAGGCAAAACGCAAACCGGTATTAAACAGTCGGTTCTGCCACCGTATCACAGAACTGGAGACTTTGCTGGGGAATTCTATAAAGTAAGGTAAACCTTAGGATCTAGGTCATATTTAATTGCTTTCTCTTGATTGTATTTATTGCTTTATATTTATGGGAACTGTTTGGGTTATTTGATCCTACACCCGGATCGGGGAACACCTTTTAGGTAAGTAGAAATAAATTGTGAAGGAACAATGTTGGGGTATACCGGCACGGTTGAAGCAGTAGCTACGTTGATGTGTCACTTTGGTTGGTACCGGTAACCCTTGAGTCAATCAGGGAGAGTACGGGGCCGCCGCATGGTGTCATGAAGCATCAACTGACCTTAGAACCTTTAATTGCACAACTTGGCCATTAAAAAGTAGTGAGATAGTCGGCCTCAGTGTAGAGCTGAGAACTGGTTGATGTTCAATTCTACACTCATTGAGATCATACTTTTGGGATATTTTGGCCGCAAGAAAAGATTGCGTGAGCTGAGACAATGCCGATAAAGGATGGTCAGTGATATTGAGATCCTCTAGAACCCGGTTAATTTTTAAGACAAGTTGAACCAACTAAACTTCAAGAGGGTACTACCTTAAAACCCATGCAAGCCTAAACCTAAGGCTGTTTGTGTGACTTGTGTGCTTTCAACTTAAACTACTTGCACAGTTTTATTATCTGACAACATGAGTTCCTTGCAGGTTTTGTTTACAGTCCTTATCCAATAACTTGGTTTTCTTGTCGGGTTTACTTGCTTACATCACCTCGAACTTTTGCTTAAACGCATAGCATACACATCATAACATCATGCCTTAACATTTCCTTAACCATTTCAAGGATCTCAAGGGTTTGTGATGCAGGTTATGGTAAATCAGACATCTAGCAAGGGGCAAGGGGATTTATTTTCCTCTAGCCAATGTCGTCTAGAGATCAAAACACGATAACTTGAGTCAGTGGATATGACCCAATCGATATGGTGAGCTTGACTCTTGAAGAAGTACTCTTAACGACACGAAGTTTCTTCAATCAAGCTGCAACCGGATTCTAACTGTTTCTTGTTTACCCTGCGAGATCCTTGAAAACATTGCATACATATATCATACATATCATTGCATAACAGGTCTTCCAGTACAGGTCTCTCATGTTCTCGCTGTTTATTTCAGCAATGGCTCTCAAATAAGACAACAAAGATCTTCAAACTCAAGAAGCTCATTTCAAGGACATATTCCTAAACCTATCCAAGGGGCAGGAAGAGTTGAAAACACTCCTCGTTGGGAACTTGGTCAAGAAAATTCCTAAAGACAATAAGGATGAACGGATAGAACGACTGCAAGATGAGGTAGGTGCAATGAGAACCCAAATGCTGGGGTAGATGGCTCTTATCCAAGGCCTATCCCAAAGGCAAGAAGAGCTGAAAGCCATCATCAACCAACTTCATCAAGACGGATACAACAATATGAAGCAAACAGTCGTGGTCGGGGACCAAGTCATTGATCAACCTCTAAGAAGACAGGAGTTTGGTTTTGTGAAGAGTGGACCTTTCCAAATTTCTACTACCTCACGGGTCCAACAACAACCTCGCCAAAAATAATGGGTTAATCAGAGTAAGCCAGATACACCCAAGAGGAAGTTTACCAAACTCAACATGCCGCTATCTCAAGATTTACAACACATGTTGAGGATGAATCTGGTTACATTGATAGGACCTCATCCGAATCCCAAGACTTCTTCTCCTAACTACAATCCTGATGTAAGGTGTGCATATCACTCCAACAGTCTGGGGATGATACTCACGACTGTCGGAGGTTGAAATACAAAATTCAAGACCTGATTGATGAAGGAGCATTAGAATTCACACAAGATGGTCAACTGGAATGTTTCTGTCAATCCTCCAAGGCCCATTATTTGAAGTGACAAGTTCTAACAAGAGGGATTTTCGTTCATTAGAATTTTCAATTTGCAATTATCTTTTGATTGTTCGAACATCCATTCATGTCAAACTCTGTTACTTTATCAATGCATTGCATATGTCTGTTTTGAATTAATTCATTCGTATTCACTATATTTAAACTCTGTTCCTTTTTGTGATATTCAACTCTCGACTAAAAAGTTGTAAGCCTTTAGAGGGAGGATGACGAAAATGATACCACAACCTCTACATTATGTTTTTGAACAGACCCCACTGACGATGTACATGCGTTGTTTCAAATCCCAAACAGTGGAGTTATAAGGAAGATAATCCCTAGTCAACCCCTTTGAGCCAAAGAAGTAGGAGTTTTTCTTTTCACACTAATTAAAACCCTTAATCATAACCTGGGGTAGGGTAGTTCTCTCAGTTAATTCAACGGTGCATTCATTCACAATCTTTCGCTTCGTACACAATGAATGGCATCGAAGACGTCCTTCCAAATCAAAAGACGGTGATGGTTCCGCATAATCGTCAAGACAGGAAGTCATTATCTCTCAAAATAAAAGCCCGCTAAGTTAAAACCTATGAAGGAGACTTAAGAAAAAAAACTAGGGCATCCCGCTGACTGTAATCACAAAAGAAACGGTTCAGGCAAAAGACAGGGATAGTAAAACCAAAAAAAGAGGTTACTACAAATCCTCGACAAAAAAAAGATTACAAATTGACTGCATTTTTCAAGTAAACTTTCAGTATATCAAGGACAATATTCCAGAACTCAACTGGGATTCTAAACGCGCAATTAACTGAGCATAGGACTGAAGAACATCAGAAAGAGCGGGTGGGTACAAATAAATTTTGAGCCTTTATCCTTTGTTTCTTGAACCGTTAACCAGGCCACGTTATAACCCTTAAAAGTACTAGCTGAAGCATGGGTTAGTTCGAAAGCATACTATTACAAAAGGTATCCTGACTCTTGTAGAACTTGCTGTAAATCCTGAGTTGACATCACATTTTACAAAATTTGCTTGTTTTACTGAAAAACACATTTTCAAAAATTTCAAGACAGACATAAGCTTTGCATTCTTAAAATATTATTGTTTTCATATGACTATTTGTTCAACAGAATAGAGATTCACATGACGAATATCTAGTGAACAAAAAAAAACTTCTCAATGAAAAGGATTACCTCAAGTGGAAAAACACTTCCAACCAAGGGGCACGGCATGACCATTGTCCATCATCTAGGGCAGTCAAGTCAAGATTCAAGGAATATCTCAAAGATGCCAAATAGCCAGGGAAAGATCTCCATCTGAATCACTTGGGACATTGAGCATGAATTCCAGCAACGAATCCTATACAATCAAACAAACATCTTCTGGTAGTGTGGCAACACTTACTACTATGGACAGTGACAATTCTCCATACCCGGTGAACATGGACATAGTCGGAGAATACTACGCATGAACAAAGACCCGCTAGGTTGACATACCTAGGAAAAAATAAGGGCATCCGGCGAACCAAAAGGGTTCGGGCAAAAGTTAGGGATATACATATGAAAAATCTGTACACCCGACAAGTCGAAAACCTGAAAAGGCGGCTTAGGCAAAAAAGGGTATCCCGGTGGACTAAAAATATGAAAAGACAGTCTAGGCAAAAATTAGGTATTAAAGCGTACGACTATGTCCCGTCATCTTGTCACTTGTCCATCAGTAGAAGACTTATCATTTTGATTGGCAGTTACCAAGCACCTCATAAGTTGGGATAACACTCAATCCACAAGGCCTCCGCAGGCACCTTCTCCAGCAGGTACAGGGGCAGAAAAGTCTTGATACGAAGTCATTGTCATATCCTTAGCATGAGTTCCAGTAACATCTACACTCCCCACAGAGTAGAGGCAACCAAAGTTTTGATCTTTGCTTCCCCAAACAAAAATTACTTTCCCCAGCCAAGCTCTTTCGGAGAGTTGACGTCTATATTCCCCAGCCCAATTTTGTAATCGCAAGTGGTTCATATAGTTTTCTCCCGAGCAGAGTTTATTTCTCTGAATACGGAATCGCATCCCCAACAGAGTTATTCTCCCGCGGAGTTATTCTCAAACAGAGTCTCCCCCCGGCAGAGTAGCTATAAACAAGGAGCAAATCTCCACCATAGTCATCTCCGGTTCGCCATCTCCAGCGGAAGTAGAAGAACCACTTTTTCTACTACGATCAAGAATGTAATTTCCAGTACTCTCCAGCAATAGTCAGGGATTTATTTTCCCAAACTCGGACGTGCCACAATAGCATTTCATATTCATATATCATGACGTGCGCATACATATTGCATACAGCATAATCTCATTTATTTTGAGAATGTTATCATACAATGCATTTCATGCATCATATACGATTAATCATGTACCTTTTCAGGATATATGGTTATCATCAACAACTTCCAGCAAGTTCAAGATTAGCTCCTGGAACCAAACAGAATAATTATCTGCGCGACCAAATGCAGCTTTACACAGGTTCGTCACGAAGCAATCTTACACGGGTTTCTCCTAAATGCAGCTTCACACGGGTTTATCCTGAAAAATCTTACACCGGTCCTTTCTCATATATTTCTGAATGAAGTTTTACACGAACTTATCCTAAGGTGACCTTACCCAGGTTCCTTCTTAAGTTTTACACGAACTCATCCCAAAGTAACCTTACCAAGGTTCCTCCTGAAGTTTTACACGAACTCATCTCTAAGTAACCTTACCCAGGTTCCTTCTGAAGTTTTACACGAACTTATCACAAAGTAACCTTACTGTGATACGGTGGGAGAACTGACTTGAAGGTTTTGCATTTTATCGCAAATGTTGCGGTTAGCAAGAGTCGCCACCGACTTTTCTTTTATCCAAAAGGAAAGGTGAAAAAGCACAGGAAAGAACTTTGAGATGTTTTCTTGAGTTCGGGGGGTAGATTATGAAAAGGGAAGGTGCTAGCACCCTTTTCATCCATGGTTTTCCATAGGCTCTTAGTTACTTGCTTAGATCACTTGCTTTGTTTTGTTTGAAATGGTGTTTGGTGTGGTTTTGAAAGTATTTTGTAAAAGAGGCCATTCGTTTAGGCAATCTTTGTAATGATTATCGTTTGTAAGAATGTATACAAAGATGTTTGTCTTTTGAAAATATTTTTCAATGTTTTGTAAGATGTTTTGAAATGTGTATGTGTTTGTTTTTGAAAATAGCAAGGATTGTTTGAAAAGGAGCAAGTAACTTAGAAGCTATCTACCTACTCAAATGTCTTTCTTGTGCATTTTCTATTCCTTTGACATTGTTGACTTACCATTGATTTGGTAAACAACCCTATATTTGGATGTAAACGGGACGGGCGTAGGTCATCGTATAACCATGATAGCAATGTTGCCAAGCATCTTAGCATTTTTTGAGGGACCAAGATCATTTTTTTTAGGAAACTTTTGAATAGCGTCATCGAGGGGCTATGATCTTATATTTGTTTTATTTTGCCAAGATACTTCGCATGCGTAACATGGCCATTTTATTTTAGGCAACCAAGTGGGAGAAATCCTAAGGGTGCTTGTGTGCAAAAGTGTATCATTTTCATGCTTTTGTCTTGTATTTAGGGTTTTTCTATTTGTTTTGTTTTGTTCTTGTCATGCAAACCCTAATTACTAATCATGGTATATAAAGCGATAAATTGCGTAATGTAAATGTACTAAGCTATTACAACAATTTTTATGGGAGGGGGGAATACAAGTTTGAATGGGGTATTTGCACAAATATAAAGCTAAATATATTATTAAAACCAAATCGAATTTGCGCGGATTAAATAAATATAAGACAAATATTTAAAATACAATGCAATATGTATGTAAAAGAAAAGATTTTTTTATGTCTTGTTTTTGTATGAGAAAAATATTTAATTTAAACCTAAAAAAGGGAAAAAAATAATATTTATTTTTGGAAGGGGCTTAAACCCTAGTTTTTAATTAAAAGAAAATAATGTTCTATATTTATTAACTTGTATATTTTTTTATATAAAAAATAATAAATAATATTATGTTTAAATGTTAAAAATTAAATATGTGTAGAAAATAAGTATTTATGAGTATAAAATGTATAATAAAAATATTAAGTATTTTAAATTATATTTACAAGTTATTTAAGAAAAATAAATTCTATCTTATTCAAATAAATTAATTTTTTTATGTGAAAAAATAATAAAAAAATAAAATAAAAGTGTAAAAATAAAGAAATCATTTTTTGGATTTTATATCATTCAGAAAAAATAAACAAAATTATTAAATATGAAAATATTAAAAAAATACAACAATATAAAATAGTTAAGTCAGGGGGGTGCAGTAGCAAGTCATGGGAGTGCAAATAGAAAAAACAAAAAGGCCAAGGCGCCAAAAAGCCCAAGACTTCATCCATGTCCTTCGTCCGTCTACCTGCACGCGTTTTCCATTCAAACCTATCTCTTTCTCATGCTTGCATAAAAATGAAAACTCATAACATAAAAAATGTGGCATTTGAGCTCACGATTCCAACCATATAAATTATGTAACCTAACTATTAAAGATCAAAGAGAATTTTGGAATCCCTAATTCGTGACCTAATTTTTTCAGAGTTTTCAATCTTCAAATTCTCTTAGCACAAGTAATATAAATGTAAAGTAATGGTATGTACAACTTCGTTATGATAAGGACTACATTTTTCCTTCACAAATCGTGGCTTGAGGTTGCCTATATAAAGAGATAGAGTTTAAGAAAATACCTCCTTTAACTGGAATCGAGTAGGGCAATATAGGGACTTTAATGGAGGCCTGATGATTGTTTGAGCTTCCTTGAACTTCCCTGAAGCTATTCCAATGCTTATCTTGCTCTGAGGATGGCTGGAACTCCCTGACCAAGTCCAACTGCAAGCTTCTAAGTTGAAAATGGCAGATGCTGAAACAGAGGTTACAGAACCAGGGTGATGGCTTGGATTGGCTAGGTATCAAGTGAATAAGATGTTTGAATTTATTAAACACAAAACGAACGAGCCAAATGAGAGTTGGTTGTGCTTTTGCAGAAAACTGTGAGCTTAGGCAGATTTTTGGTGTTTTTGAGTTTGAGGGAGTTTCAAGTCCAAGCCAAGCGTGTTATATGTTGTATTAGGCTTGCATATTAGTATAGAAGAGATACAAAGTCAGCTTCCTATTAGCTATGCAAGCTTTAGCCCTTTTGCCATTTTTCTTGTACTTGAAGTAAAGTTGACAAGACCAATCCTACATGCTTGTACCAGCTTGCTTTAGGGATGATAAGAGTTTGTACAAAATGCTTGAGAGCTGTGTAGTTTGCTTGTATCAAGGGGACAGGTCCAATGCTCCAAGTTGACAAAGTTGCAAAAGTGCATCTTTACGAAAATGGCAGTTTAACGTTTTTGCCCAAAATGGAATTACAACTTGTGTAAAGTTTCAAAAGCAAGGATAAAGGATTTGGATTCTGAGTATGCATTTAATTAAGGAGTGTATAGCAAGCTTAGGACCTGTAAATAAAGATATGACCAGCATAGGTTTGATTTTCAACTTGATTCTATGTGAAAATGGCTTGAACAAAAAGTGAGAAAATGGCAACTTCCCTTCTTCGATTCTCCCTACTCAAAAATGATCTTGCAATGTACTCTATAATGCATCTTTGAAATGAATTTTGAGATACCTCTTGTAACTAGGTGAAAAATTGCCATGAAGTTGGGTCCAAAACCTGCCTAAATTAGGGCAAAATTTCACTAAGTTAAGAAGTTCATGACCATGTATTCATAAATTTATAACTTGAGATCCAATCATCTTTAGGGAAAAGTTTGTGAGGAAGAGTTGTAGATTTCATGGAGGACTAAAACTTTCATGTTGCGGACTTCTCTTGAATCAAAATGCATCATGGTGAAAAAGTGGTGAAAAGTTGAGAAAAAATAAGAAAATTTTTATACTTGGAAAAATTCTAAGTTATGAAAATTTTCAAATTAAAATTCTAATTTTCAAATTTGGTTTTCTTGGTGAAGAAGTTTCATATTTTGACATATCTTAATGAATTATGACCCTTGGTACTTGATTTTGACCAAAAAGTCAAAGTTTGACTTTTCAGTATACAGTTGACTTTTGATCAGTTGACTGCAAATTTCATCTGTCAATCCAATGAAGTTGAGATCTTTTGAACCATGTAATTATGTCAATATGATGCCATTGAATCCTTGAAATCATGTTTGAACTCAATTGGTTATTGGCTAGGTTAAAAATCAGAAATTTCCCTTTCTCAGTCAAAACTCTAATTTTGACCATTTTGCCCTTTTGATGATTTGATCAAATTTCTTGAGGAGTTGTGATCCAAACTTGATCAAATGGTACATATGAGTCTAAAATGTTGATGTGGATAAAAAATTATGAAGTTTGACTGTAAATTGGCCATGGTTGACTTTTTCCCCAATACAGCTGTTTTTTAGGTCAACTGTCCAATTGACTGATCAAAAATGTGGTTCAAGGCTTGAAACTTAACATGAGCAATCTTAGGGGTCCAAAATGATGTATGAAAGTCACATGAAGCATTGATGGTCCAAAAATCCTTGTGCAAACTCAAACCCTAATTTTGGGTTATCAGTGCAACATGAGATGTCTTGAGCTAACCAAACCCTAATCTTGTCTTGAGTCCAAGAAGTCTTGTGAGAAAAGTCTTGATAAATGAGAGGGAAAATTTTGGGGTAAAACACTTACCCAGGTTCCTCTTGAAGTTTTACACAGACTTAGCCCAAAGTAACCTTACCCAGGTTCCTGCCGAAGTTTTACACGGACTTATCCCAAGGTAACCCTACCCAGGTTCCTCCTAAAGCCATACACGGACTCATCACGAGCAACCTTACCCAGGTTCCTTCTGAACATTTACACAAACTTATCCTAAAGTAACCTTACCCAGGTTCCTTTTGAATTTTTACACGAACTTATCCCAAAGTAACCTTACCCAGGTTCCTCTTGAAGTTTTACACAGACTTAGCCCAAAGTAACCTTACCCAGGTTCCTGCCGAAGTTTTACATGGACTTATCCCGAGGTAACCCTACCTAAGTTCCTCCTAAAGCCCTACACGGACTCATCACGAGCAACCTTACCCGGGTTCCTTCTGAAGTTTTACACGAACTTATCCCAAAGTAACCTTACCCAGGTTCCTTCTGAAGTTTTACACGAATTTATCCCAAAGTAACCTTACCCAGGTTCCTTCTGAAGTTTTACACGAACTTATCACAAAGTAACCTTACCCAGGTTCCTCTTGAAGTTTTACACAGACTTAGCCCAAAGTAACCTTACCCAGGTTCCTGCCGAAGTTTTATACGGACTTATCCCGAAGTAACCTTACCCAAGTTCCTGCCGCATTTTTACATAAACTCCTCACAAAGCAACCTTACCCAGGTTCCTTCTCAGTTCAGATGCAGTTTTACCCAAACTCGTCATAAAGAAACCTTACCCAGGTTCCTTCTCAGTTCAGATGCAGTTTTACCCAAACTCCTCACAAAGCAACCTTACCTAGGTTCCTTCTCAGTTCAGATGCAGTTTTACCCAAACTCCTCACAAAGCAACCTTACCCTGGTTCCTTCTCGGTTCAGGTGCAGTTTTACCCAAACTCCTCACAAAGCAACCTTACCCAGGTTCCTTCTCAGTTCAGATGCAGTTTTACCCAAACTCCTCACAAAGCAACCTTACCCAGGTTTCTTCTCAGTTCAGATGCATTTTTACCCAAACTCTTCACGAAACAACCTTACCCAGGTTCCTTCTCACGGCTCTACTATCCAGGCTTTTCATATTGAAGTAACCCTACTTTCCAGGTTCCTTCTCACATCCCTACTATCCAGGCTTTGATTTCGAAACAACCTTACCCAGGTTCCTTCTAACGGCCCTACTATCCAGGCTTTCATATCGAAGTAACCCTACTATCTAGGTTCCTTCTCACAGACCTACTATCCAGGCTTTGATGTTGAAACAACCTTACCCAGGTTCCTTCTCACGGCCCTACTATCCAGGCTTTTCATATCGAAGTAACCCTACTATCCAGGTTCTTTCTCACAGCCCTACTATCCAGGATTTTCATATCAAAGTAACCCTACTATCCAGGTTCCTTCTCATAACCTTACAATCCAGGTTTCTTTTCTCTTATCTCCAGATAGCAGTCCACAACACTGTAAGACATGGACCTGATCAAACCCGATTGGGTTCGTATTTCCCTAGTAAGTCGCGGTGCAGCCTGTACACTGACCAGACATGCAGTTCACCTCAGGAGTTAATTCCCCAATAGAGTAACGGAAAATTGAAGCTCCTAAAATTCTATATCTCCCAAGACAGATACAAACATTCCTCATCAGATTCTTCCTCAAAAACAGCAACAGGGACTCTCGTCAAAGGAATATCTCAGGAAATCCACATTCTCTAGCTGGTATCTTTAAGCCCATCTCTGACGATTCTCCGTCGCATCCAGGATGGCATCTTTAAGCCCATCTCCGACAATCTTCCATCATCGACCTCCAAATGGCATCTGTAAGCACATTCCCGATATCACAAATCAAGTGCCACTTCATGCGAGTGCAAATTTCTAGGCACTCTAGTGTTCAATCATCTTCCACCTTCAGATCACGAAAGACAGAGCAACCAATCTACATCCTCAGGTTTAAGAAGATTGAACAGGGGAAGTTGTTGTACCCCAAAATTTTCCCTCTCATTTTACTCAACAAATGTCAAGTGAAGTCCCCAATTTGCTCAAGGTTGCCCAAGAGTTGACCAGACAAACTCTCTCCTAAGGCAGTATACCCCAAATTAGGGTTTATATTTTCATCAAGATGGGTGGACCACAAAGGTATAATATGATTTACAAGGTCTTATTATGTTCCCAAGATCATCCATGCCAAGTTCAGGCCTTGCATAAGAAGTTTGCTCAATCAACTGCTCAAATGCTTGAGAATCGACTATAGTAGGTCAAAAGTCAATTGTGGCCCACATACAGTCAAACCTCAAGATTTTTGGCCAACATCAACATTTTGAAGTGAATTCCATCATTTGATCAAGGTTTGATCATGATTCCCCAAGGAATGCTCCAAATTCATCAAAACCCAAAAGTTGCTAAATTAGGGTTTCTTAGTAAAAGTCAACCCAACTTTGACCAAGCATAACTTCTTCATACTTTATCAAACAATTTCCATCCAAATCTCATTTTTAATAGGATGCAATTCCCTACAACTCATCTTCAGCTCACAAGTTCAAAATATGCACTCATAAAAAGATATGAATTTTGGCATTATAGGTCCTTTTGAAAAGTCAACAAAAACACCTTTTGGGTCAAAGCTTCATACATGAATATGGAAGATCCAATTGAGATGAAACCAGAAGTTTTGTTTAGAGGAAATCCTAAGATTTCTAAAAAGTCAAAGAACACCCTCCTAGGGTCAAAATTGAGAGAGTTGTGCATTGTCAAAGTTGGCAATTTTTGGAAAATTATCAAAAGTCAACATTGATGAAATTTGCATTTTTTCCAAAGGAGCCCATGTTTTCTTGTTTGAATCATGTTTCTAATAGGACCCATGACCCCTTAGCTTTTCCACCTTCTATTTTATTATTTTTATCATTTATTTTGATTTTTTATTCATTTAAACCAAAATAAATCAAATTAAATGGTAAAATAATAAAAGCAAATCAAATATTTAGATTTTTGTACACATTTTGAGTCCATATACAGCTAGAATGGCATGTAATTCGTGCAAGGATGATTTAGATTGAAAAATTCATGATTGGAGCTATTTTGGAAAGAAATCATACAAGGCCAAAATCAAATCAAATCTTCATAATTCCTCAATATACCATGAGATTTCTTCCATTATTTTTTACCTAAATTCCTCCTCTATATAAACACAACACCCTCATACACTAGGGAGGACGAAATTGGCTGCCCAAGAACGCTTTCTAAAAACCTCAAATTTTGTTAAAACTAGTGCAAAGTCAAAACTGAAGATCCAGGCACTTTCAGTCCAAGCCATCAATTACAAATCATTCCTGAGGTATCTAAGGGTAAGAAAAGGTCGAAAGTCATGGTCATTGATGCTTGAAACAAGCATACTCATCTTCGCTGATATGCTTTTCTTTCAAACATTCATATAATTAATTTCATGCATTGTTAATGTTTATTAACTGCCCAAATGAGTTCTTGTTGTTACGTAGAACATGTTTGAATCACAAACAATAGCTTGGCTTGGTGGATGAGGCGCCTAACTGTAACCCAAGGGGCATGGGTTCATCACCCACCCCATGCATTTTTCACTTTTTTGACTATTTTCTTTTCTAACCCTTTTCATTTATTTATTTTTCACTTGATTTGTTTTCTATCATTAATTTAATTAACATATAAAATCACAAAAAAAAAATCATTAAATATTAGTTTTAGGCTTTCATTTAATTAAAATAATTTTTGACATAAAAGTTATTTTGATTTAATCAATATTGATTTTATTTCATAATTAACTTGTAAATTAATCAAAGTTAGGTTTTTAATTATTAATTCACACTTTTATTATTTTCCTAACAATTTACTGCAGATTCAGTACATCACCACTCCATGCATCCATATTACGCTCACAAATCCTACCCTTTGGATCATCCCTTGGTCCAGATCCAGCGTCCAACCACAGCAGCCCATGGTACACTCTCTAAAGCTAATCCACATGGGATCACACGCAAGGAACAAAGGCCCAATCTTTTCTTTTTTATTTTATTTCAATTCTTTTTATTGTTTTAATTTATTTATTTTCCAAAAATCATTTTTAATCAAAACATAAAAATCAGAAAATCACAAACTTTTTTTTCATAAAATATTTAATTGCATTAATTAGTTTAATTAGGTTAACTTAAATCTTTTTTTCATAATTAAAATCAAATAGAAATTAGGTTTAATTCTTAATTTCAATTCCTTCTCAAAATAAAAACACAAAAATAGGTTAATTGTTTTTTTTCATTAATTTAATGATTTTTCATAATTAAAACTTAATTAGTGATTAGGATATTTTGCAATTTATTCTTTATTTCCTAAAGTAAAAATGACAAAAAAATGATTTTTTTTCTTTAATTAAATTCAATTTGGTTTTCAAGGGTCAAGATCCTAATTTCTCGCATTTACATTTGTCTACGTACTTTTCATTATATTTTTGTAATTGCTCCGAGTTTGTAATAGTCTTTTAAACTAGGGTTTTATTTACTCTTTAATTTTCCCCCAAGTTTTGGTTATGTAATCCTCATTCCCCGAAGCCTTGTAATAATTAGATTTACTTTTCCGCTTTTAATTTTCGCAATCTTAAACTGTCTAGATGTATGGCTAATAGGATTGTATGAGAAAAATGCCAGAAAATTAAAACGGTAGATCACCTAATGTGCAAAGATTAAATAACTGAAACAAATCATATGCACATATTCACTCCTAGGGTTTACCTCACTTCGGTTGCCTTCGGTAAACAATCATTAAGCATAGGATATTTTAGTGGTTGTCCTCCAGTCTAAAGAGACCAAATTGTCTCATTCGAATGTTGCCTCGGAAATGTTGCCTCAGAAATGTTGCCTCAGAAATGTTGCCTCAGAAATGTTGCCTCAGAAATGTTGCCTCGAAAAGATCTTAAGACTCTAAGGTTACTATTAAGGTTTTCTAACTATTGCTTTAGTGATTGTATTCGTCCCTTTCGAATGTCCCTTACAAACTCCAATGACGGTGCTACCTACTCCTTAATAGTGAAAAAGAGCTGTCTAAAGGAAATAGAATAAAAACAAACTTTTTTCGAGTAGGTAGATGCTAGTAGGTACTTGCTCAAAACAAATCTTTTCACACTAACAGCTTTTCAAAACAATTTTCAAAAACAACATCGTCACACCCTTGAGGACTGATACAAGGGCTATCACGAAGTAAAACATTTTCAAAGCAAACACATACACGAGCAATTTGAAAAATGAGAAAGCACCCCATGGAAAACCATGGATAGAAAGGGTGCTAACACCTTCCCTTTCTATAATCTACCCCCGTACTAAAAACCATCTCGTAAAAAGGTTTTTTATTTTCTTTTTCCTTTTCCATGATTGGATGAAATAAAAGTCGGTGGCGACTCTTGCTTACCGCGACATTTTGCAAACACAAAACGCAAAACGCAAACCAGTATTAAACAGTTGGTTCTGCCACCGTATCACAAAGGCATTATTGTACTCGAGCTTTAATCTATTAATATAATGTGTGTTTCGTTTTTGTCTAAAACAAATTTGAATCTTTGAAATCCTTGAAATCATTACATATGCATATACCATTCATCATAACATAAGCAGGTTTCTTGCAACAAGTCTCCTCATCTCTCTACTGTTTATTTCAGTGAGATGGATCTTGAACAAACAGTGAAAGACCTCCAAGCTTAGAATACTCAGTTTCAGCAGTTGCTCTTGACCCTAGCCAATGGACAAGAGGAATTGGAGACTTTGCTGGCTGAAGAGAGGAAAAAGAAGACAAAGAAGGTAACCGGAGTCCTGAACATGGGAAGAAGATTTCATGAGCAGACAAATAGGACCTTAAACTTTGCAACGACATCCGGTGAAGGATAAAATCAATATGGGAAAGGCAAGGAAACAATTGTCACGTCATAATCGGAAGAGGAAGAGGAAGAAGAAGACTATTATAAAGAACAATACCCTCCAGCTGATCACAAGTATAAACATCTCGAAGAGCGGTTGAGTGCGATGGAAATCCAAAAAGTGCCTGGCTTGGATTTTGAGGAATTGGGTTTAGTTTCGGGGATTGTTATTCCTCCGAAATTCAAAGCACCTGTGTTCGCAAAATATGACGGAGTTTCATGCCCTAAAATGCATATTCGGTCATATGTGAGGAAAATCCAACCCCATACCGCTGACAAAGACTTATGGGTACACTTCTTCCAAGACAGTCTGTCTGGAACTCAACTTGACTAGTTTTACCAACTAGAAAGAGCCAACATTCACAATTGGGAAGATCTTGCTGCAACCTTCTACAAATAATATCAATACAATGCTGACCTTACGCCTACCCGTACTCAACTCCAGAGTATGGCCATGGTTTCCAATGAAGGTTCCAAGGACTATGCACAAAAATGGAGAGACTTAGCTGGAAGAGTTCAACCCCCTCTATTTGAGAGGGAATTGGTAGACATGTTCTTAGGCACCTTATCTGGTTCCTTCTTCAATCATTTAATTGGAAGTTCATCTGTAGGCTTTATTGAACTAATATTGACTGGAGAAAGGGTAGAAGCCGATATAAAGAGTGGAAAGATTCAGAAAGATACATCTTCTTCTGCGGCTGTAAGGAAGCCTTTCATCGGAAAGAAAGAGGTGGTTGTTGTATATCCGTAAAGAAACCAAGATAGGGCCGAACGCCATCCAATGGCGGGGGCTGCTATGATCCCTAAACCTGCGCATGATCAGCAAAGAAACAACCAACCGAGGATTGAAAGACCGGTTAGGCAATTCACTAGAATTAACATGACCCTATCTCAGGTATTACCGCATCTACTAAGATCCAATTTGGTAACCTTGAAAGAAGCTCCGAAAAACCCCAACACGATATCTCCTCACTATCATCCCAATGCCCGTTGCGCATATCACTCTGAAAGCCCTGATCACGATACTAATAACTGTTGGGCTCTAAAAAATAAAATACAAGACCTCATTGAAGCAAAAGAAATTGAGTTCGATGCGCCTGAAAAGCCAAATGTAATTTCTGCCCCTATGCCCAAACATGGCCATAATACCAATGCCATTGAATAAGGATTGTTTGTTACTTCAGTTAATGAACTTATGACCCCA
Organism: Vicia faba; assembly: GCA_948472305.1. Classification (NCBI taxonomy): domain Eukaryota; kingdom Viridiplantae; phylum Streptophyta; class Magnoliopsida; order Fabales; family Fabaceae; genus Vicia; species Vicia faba. The sequence goes on along the minus strand of OX451736.1, from coordinate 1,265,077,902 downwards.
CTTCTGACTATTAAAATGAACTTGTTGAATTTCGGCGTGTTCCCGGGCTGTGACGAAGTTTGCATTTCTGTTTTTCCTCACCAACCAGCTGTCCTTTGTTGAAAGCAGACGTTTAGTGCCTAATAGATAACAAAGAAATTTTGTTCGAAAAGACTTTTGTTCCACCTATTCCTTTTGAAGATGTCTCTATCATTACCATTTATGTCAATTCTTCCAGGGTCTCCACCAAAAGACCCGTTAGAATTACATCAGTTCTGAAAGCAACTCTTTTAATAATCACAATGCCTGGACCAGTCCCATATTCGTCAGACAAGACCGTACCATGGAATTATGGAGGGGATGTCTACTACCATGGTATCAAGCAGGACTGGCCAGCCTCCGAAGATTTAAGTTCTGAGAAAGTGGATTCCGACGTCAGTAATATTGCAGGGACTAGTAAGATTACCCGAAGCGGTAGGATATTCTCTCCAGAAATTGCTCCCCCAAAGGCCTTTTTGGACCTGTAATCATTCTTGTTGCTCCTCCAAAGGTTACTCCCAATCCCTTAATCATCTCTGCAAGTACTCCTACTGACGAAGCTGTTACAATCCCTGTTATCACCCCTACTGACATTCTGGCTGCCGAGTTAACCGAGACTCGAGGAAAAAGTATTCTGATTGAGCCTCTCTGGACAAAGGCACAATCATTGGCTATCCCTGAGACCTCTAAGAAAGAGATGGAGGAGATTCTAAAAATCATAAAAAGAAGCGCATGCAAAGGCTTTATTGTTGTGTTCTGAGGCGCATGCAAAGGCCATGGTAAAGTTCTTAAAAACCGCCCATGTACCTCAAGAGACATCTGCCGATCAGTTTCAAGACTGCGTAGCTAGCTTGACTGCAGATAATGGCCTAGGTTTTTCAGATGATGATCTAACGCCAAGAGGAAGGAAGCATAATGAGGCATTGCATGTCTCAGTTGAATGTAGGGGCACAACCCTGGCTCATGTTTTGGTGGACACTGGCTCATCTCTGAATGTATTGCCTAAAAAAGCTCTTGACGGACTTGGCTGCGAGGGATTCACATTAAAGCCAAGCAACATAGTAGTAAGGGCTTTTGACGGCTCGAAAAGTATGGTGCACGGGGAAGTGGATATCCCCATAAAGGTTGGAACCCAAACTTTCAATTCAACTTTTTATGTAATGGACATCTGCCCTTTATACTCCTGCTTGCTAGGCCGTCCATGGATCCACAATGCTGGCGCTGTTACTTCTACGTTGCACCAAATGCTGAAGTATCCAATTCAAGGAAAGATTATCACCGTTCATGGAGAGGAAGAGTACATGATTAGCCATCTCAATTCCTTCAGATATATGGAATTAGATGGTGAATTTATTGAAACTCCATTTCAACACTTTGAAGAGGTCCCGCAAGATGTGGCAGTGACCAAGACTGTGTCTCAGGTTCCCGGGATTACAAGGCCTATACTACAGATGTCATCTCTGAAGGATGCCAAAGCAATGGTAGAAGAAGGTGGGTGCACTATCTGGGGACAACTCCCGGATATCCCATATAAGTCTGATAAGTTTGGCCTAAGTTTCACTTCAAGTGCTCAAAAGGTTGTACGCCACGCTCGTGCTGGAGGACCACCCCTGAAGATCAGTGACCGTGAAGTCAACGGGGTAGAAGATGGTGAAGATGTCTGCAACCTGGAGGATTGGATCTTCCCAACTGTCAATGGAGGGCTCAGCAATTGGGAGGCTAGAGATTTTGTCCCAATCACTTTTATCCCACAATAATTTTTCTTTACATTTTGTTGGATCTGTAATATCAAAATAATTCGCACTCTTGAAACCTTGTGTCTTACCCGAGGCACAATGGTCCATTTGTAAGGGTTATCATCTCATTTTCATATGACATCAATGAATCATGGACGTTTTCGCATACAAACTTTTGTGCTCATTATTTTTCTTTTACATTTTTTATTTTCTTTCAAAGATAGCTATACCCTTACACACACCCACACTCACAATGCAGGTATACATCCATTCGGGATCCCATGGGTAGCGATACTGCTATGGCCTTTTGTGACTCTGAGAATCTAATCTACCAAGCCGGAGACGAAGGTAAGGAAGATTGTGAAGTACCAGGGGAACTTGCCAGACTACTACAACAAGAAGAGAGAACCATTCAGCCTCACGAGGAACCTGTGGATACAATCAACCTAGGTACCGAAGAAGACAAAAAAGAGGTCAAGGTGGGTGCCAATCTGGAACCAAGTGTCAAGGAGCATATGATTCAATTATTACACGACTATGTTAAAGTCTTTGCTTGGTCGTATGAGGACATATCGGGACTTGATGCCGACATTGTGGTACATCGTATGCCTACAAGAGAAGATTGTCCGCCAGTAAAGCAAAAGGTTCTCCGCATGAGGCCTGATATGTCAGAAAATATTAAAGCATAAGTCATGAAGCAATTCAATGCTGGATTCCTGGCTGTCACCTCTTATCCCCAATGGGTTGCCAATATTGTTCCCGTACCCAAAAAAGATGGCAAAGTGCGAATGTGTGGGGACTACATAGATTTGAATAGGGCAAGCCCTAAGGATGGTTTTCCACTCCCACACATTGATATTCTAGTTGACAATACGGTACAACACAAAGTGTTTTCCTTCATGGACGGTTTCTCAGGCTACAACCAAATCAAAATGGCGCCTGAGGACATGGAAAAAACAACGTTTGTCATGCAGTGGGGCACTTTCTGCTATAAGGTGATGCCATTCGGACTAAAGAATGTTGGGGCAACCTATCAGCATGCCATGGTAGCTTTATTTCATGACATGATACATCACAAAATAGAGGTCTACATGGACAATATGATAGCCAGATCTCAAACAGAAGAAGAGCATCTTGATCACTTACAAAAACTGTTTGAGAGACTGAAGAAGTACAAGCTGAGGTTGAATCCAAACAAATGCACATTTGGGGTACGGTCTGGTAAACTCCTAGGCTTTGTCGTCAGCAACAAAGTTATCAAGGTCGATCTTGCCAAATTTAAAGAAATACAAGAGATGCCTGCTCCTCGTACTGAGAAGGAAGTCAGAGGATTCTTAGGGCGTTTAAAATACATTGCCAGATTCATTTCTCACCTGACAGCTACTTGTTAGCCAATCTTCAAACTATTGAAGAAAGATCAAGTAGTCAAATGGAATGATGAATGCCAAGTTGCTTTTGACAAAATCAAAGAATACCTACAAGAGCCTCCTGTATTGATTCCACCAGTCGAGGGAAGACCATTGATCATGTATCTAACTGTTTTAGAAAATTCAATGGGGTGTGTATTGGGGCAGCATGACGAGTTTGGCCGAAAAGAGCACGCTATTTATTACCTGAGCAAAAAGTTTACTGACTATGAAACAAGATATTCACTGCTCGAGAAAACTTGTTGCGCTCTGGCATGGGCTGCTCGTCGGCTAAGACAGTATATGCTGACTCATACTACCCTGTTGATATCTAAAATGGATCCGATAAAATACATCTTCGAGAAGCCTGCTCTCTCTGGGAGAATAGCGAGATGGAAGATGATCCTGACAGAATATGACATACAATATACTACCCAGAAAACAATAAAGGGAAGTGTATTAGCCGATCACCTTGCTCACCAAGCTGTAGAAGACTACCAGTCAATGAAATTCGAATTTCCGGATGAAGACATCATGATGATAGACAACTGTAAAGAATTCAGGTCATATGACGGACCTGAACAAGGATCCCGATGGACCCTGTTCTTTGATGGGGTATCCAATGCACTTGGAAATGGTATCAGTGCTATACTCATATCTCCTAAAGGGTGTCATACTCCCTTTACCGCAAGAATCTGCTTTAATTGTACAAACAACATGGCAGAATACGAAGCATGCATCTTTGGTCAGAGCTGCCATAAACTTAAGGATCAAATCCTTTGATGTATTCAGAGATTCAGCTTTGGTCATCAGTCAGATCAAATGGGAATGGGACACCAAACACCCTAACCTTATCCCTTATAAAGAACATGTTTTGACATTGCTACCACATTTTGATAAGATTACCTTCGAGCATTTCCCGCGAGAAGAAAATCATCTAGAAGACGCACTAGCCACAATGTCATCTATGTTTAAACTTAATTGGGATAACGAGGCTCCCCAGATCACCATTGAACGAATGGATGAACCAGCACACTGTCACGAGATTAATACTGAAGAAGTGGACCAGCCTTGGTTTCATGAAGTCAAGAGTTATCTTGAGGCTCAAGAATATCCAGAAGGAGCTTTAGTCAATGATAAGAAGTTCTTAAGGAGATTTTTTTGCTAAGTTCTTCCTTAGTAATGACATCCTGTACAAACGTAATCATGACTCTGTGTTACTTCGGTGCGTAGATAAGGTTGAAGTTGAAAGGATCATGACTGAATTGCATGACGACACTTTTGGCACCCATTCTAGTGGGCATACGATGGCAAAGAAAATCCTACGGGCAGGCTATTACTGGTCTACCATGGAAGCAGATTGTTATCAACACTCTCGAACCTGCCATACGTGTCAGATTTATGCTGACAAAGTAAACGTACCTCTGGTTCCTCGAAATGTCTTGACGGATCCTTGGACCTTTGCTATGTGGGGGATTGATATGATTGGGGAAATCAAGCCGACATCCTCCAATGGACATCGCTTCATCTTAGTGGCCATTGACTATTTTACAAAGTGGGTTGTGGCAGCCTCCTTCGCTTCTGTCACCAAGAATCTTGTCGCTCGGTTCATCAAACAGAACCTCATTTTCTGGTACGATATCCCAGAAAGGATCATCACTGACAATGGTACAAATCTCAACAAACTATGATCACCGCCTTGTGCGAGCAATTCAAGATCCAGCATCACAATTATTCCCCTTACCGGCCAAAGATGAATGGTGTTGTCAAAGCTACAAATAAGAACATTAAAAAGATCATACAGAAAATGACTGTCACATACAAAAACTGGCATGAGATGCTACCATTCGCTCTCCACGGGTATCGTACCATAGTCCGCACATCAACCGAGGAAACACCCTATTCTCTGGTTTACGGCATGGAGGTTGTCTTGCCTATCGAGGTCCAGATCCCATCTCTGAGGATTATGAAGGATGCCGGGTTGAACGAAGACGATTAGATCCAGACTCGACTTGATCAACTAAACTTGATTGGTGGGAAGAGACTTACTGCTATTTGCCATGGTCAAATGTATCAAAAACGGATGATCAAGGCTTTCTACAAGAAAGTCAGACGCCAAGTGTATCAAGTTGGGGATCTAGTGATCAAACGCATCATACTGCCACAAGGTGATCCCAGGGGCAAATGGACTCCTACCTATGAAGGACCATTTGTAATCAAAAACATATTATCTGGTGTGGCAATGATCTTGACCACCACGGATGGTGACGACCTGTCGCACCCTGCGAACGCAGACATAGTCAAAAGATACTACACATAAGAGACCCGCTAGGTTGACACACCTAGGCAAAACAAGGGCATCCCGGCGAACCTAAAAGGTTCGGTCAAAAATTAGGGATAAAACAAAAAAATTTGTACAGCCGGCAAGTTGAAAATCCGAAAGGGCGACTTGGGCAAAAAAGGGTTTCCTGGTGGACTAAAAACCCGAAAGGGCGGTCCAGGCAAAAGTTAGGGAATTAAAGCGTATGACTATTTTTCGTTGGATCACCTTACGGACAACCTGGAAACTCAAAAGTTCTGATCAATCCAATCATCTTCGGACAAGGCAACAAATAGACGAGATGCTCAGAGATACGAAGGCTATAGCAGAATGGGAACCCCATGGGATTATTACACATAGCTATCTTTTCTTTGTATCAAAATTTCCATTTTTTTACGACGACATTCTCTTACTAGAATGATTGTCTCATTGTACAAAAATACTTACTCAAATTCAATACAAAGATATCCCTTTGAAAGTGCAAAAACTATCGGTTTTTCTTTACGCTTGTGTTTTGTTTACAAAAACGTCCAATGATTCATTGTTGAACATATGCATTTAAACATAATTACCGTTTACAAATAAACAAAATAAAAGACAATCACTGATGGCTTTAAGAGATAGGGAAATATCTCTAAGTTTATCTCCATAAAATTCCCCACAATTTGCAGTTTAATGCCCAGCGAAACAAAGTTTCCATTTATCAATTCCCGGTAGAAATCATCCAATTTATCCAGATTCCCCAAACAGATTTTTCAAGCGGTACACGACATTTTCCTTACAACAAAGTTTAATTCTCTAAACATAAATTCATCAGCACTTCGACTTCAAGACATGATAAACTTACATATCCTCAGCAGTAGTCAGGGATTTAGTTTACCTAATCCAATAGCAGTTCATCAAATTAGCTCACATACGCATACATTGCATCCATATATCATAAACATTGATAAAACGAATGTATTATATCATACATTTCATACAACATGACTTTGCATTATAGCTAACATTTTACCCTTTTCAGGATAAGATTAACAGCCACCATTAACAATGTTCAAAGTTTTCAGATACAGTTCAGATACACTCTAGACATGGATGCCATTCTGATACTCATTCAGATTTAACTTTCAGATATAGTTCAGATACGCTCCAGACACGGATGCCATTCTGATACTCATTCAGATTCAACTTTCAGATACAGTTCAGATACTCTTCAGACAGGGATGCCATTCTGATATTCATTCAGATTAAACTTTTATATACAGTTTAGATACGCCCCAGACACGGATGCCATTCTGATACTCATTCAAAATCAGCCTCCAGATACGGTACAGATACGCTCCAGACACGGATGCCATTCTGATACTCATTCTTTCAGCTTACAAATTACAATACAAACAATTACTTTTGGATGGCATCTTTAAGACCATTTCCTACATCTTTCTATCACCTCTCCAAATTGCATCTTTAAGCTCATTCCCTCAACCATCGCATCACCGAGTGCAAATTTCTGGGCACTTTAGTGTCCAATCATCTTCCACCTTCGAGTCACGAATGGCAAAGCTTGCCAATCTAACTCTCTAGACTTAAGAAGATTGAACAGGGGCAGCTGTTGTACCCCAAAATTTTCCCTCTCACTTATCAATAATTTGCTCACAAAATCTCCTTGGGCTCAAGACTGCACTAGGGTTTGATCAGCTCAAGACACCTCCTTATGCACTGATGATCAAAATTAGGGTTTGAGTTTTCACAAGGATTTTTGAACTATTAATGCTTCATATAACTTTCATGGATCATTATGGACCCCCAATATTACTCATGTCAAGTTTCAAGCCTTGGATCACACTTTTGATCAGTCAATTGAATAGTTGACCTAAAAAATTAGCTATATTGGGGAAAAAGCTAACCATAACCAATTTACAGTCAAACTTCATAATTTTTTATCCACATCAACATTTTAGACCTATATGTATCATTTGATCAAGTTTGGACCATAATTCTTCAAGAAATTTGATCAAATCTCCAAAAGGGCAAAATGGTCAAAATTAGGGTTTTGACTGGGAAAGGGCAATTTCTGATTTTTGACCTAGAAAATGGTAAATTGGTTTAAGGCATGATTTCAAGAGTTCAATTGCATCATTTTTACCTAATGATATGGTTCAAAACATTGCAAGTCCATTGAATTGACAGGAATTTTGCAGTCAACTGTATACTAAAAAGTCAAACTTTGACTTTTTGGTCAAATTCAAGTGCCAAGGATCATGATTCATCAAAGCATGCCAAAATATGAAACTTGTTCATCAAGAAATAAAGAATTCAAGATTTCATCTTGAAATGTTAAAATTTCTTAACTTCGAAAATTTTCTAAGTATGAAAGTTTTCTTATTTTTTCATAACATTAAGCCAAATTTTCACCATGATGCAAGATGATTCAAAGGAAACTTCCAACATGAAAGTTGTAGATATCCATAAAATCTACAACTTTTCTTCACACAACTTCTTCCAAAAGTGATTGGATCTAAAGTTATAATTTTGTGAATACATGCTCATGAACTAAAAAAGATTTTTGATTTTTGTGAAATTTTGACCTAACTTCATGGAAATTTTTCACATAGTTCCAATGAGAATATTCAAAAGAAATTCAAATATGGGTTATATATCACATTGAAAGCTTTCAAAAATGTCCAATAACTCCTTGAGATCATTCTTGAGCAAGGAGAATCGAAGGCAAGAAGTTAGGGTTTTCAAACTTGAATTACAAGCCATTTTGTGAAGAACACTTGATCCAATCTTCAAGCATGATGTACAAATATTGCTTTGCAGGTTTCAAACTTGATAACCACTCAATAATTTAATGTTTACACAACTGATAGAGTCATTGTCCAAGCATTTGAGCCATTATCCAAGTTGCATTTCCATTTTGGGAAGAAAGTCACCACTTCCATTTTGGAAAAGTGACTTTAATCATAATGTCAACTCTTCTTGAGCCCATACATTGTTGTTTCTGACTCCAAAACATTTAAAATCAAGAAGAAACATATCTACAGCCTGCGAACCACCCTACAAATCCTTGTACTTCACGTTGAAACCATGTTTGTCCACTTTGCTTCAAAATCAAGTAACCAAGCCATAACATGTGATTTCAATTTCTGAGTTGTTTCAAGCCTCAAAACCTCTTGCCTATAAGTACATACACTATTTGAAAGCTAACACACGAGCTTAAAGATCCTAAAACTCTCCAAAACAACATTGTTTCACAAAACTGTCCAACTTGATAGTTTTGAGCCAAAACTCGTCATCTTTATTTCCATTTGTGTGTTTTGGAAACCAATCATTCAAACACCTTCTATACATCATACCAAAGTAATCCAGGCCCCTGTTTCAAGACTGTAACTCCTCCATCACTATCCACCATTTTTAAAAATCAAGCTTGCAGGTTGACTTGAGTAGAGAGATTCGGGGACTTTCAAGGCAAAGTAGGAGTTGGAATACACTCAAGGAAGTCCAGGAAAGCTAAACAGATCCTCGGGCCATCTCAAAATTTGCTCAAACTCCATTCACGACTCCAGCTGCAAGAGGTAAGTTTTCAAACTTCCATCTCTTCACACAGGCATCATTTGTTTCTGATTTGTGAAGATAAAATGTAGATATCATTGCTCTAAAACTGACCATGTTCATAGTTCCCATTTATATTGACAGTGTATAAAGAATTTTGGATTTGAAATTTTTGAGAAAATTAGGTTTCAATTTAGGGCCAGCAAAATTAATCTTCATCTTTGAATTTTAGCTTACATAAGTTATATGGTTGGATTCGTGAGAAAAAATAGCACAACTTTCATGTTTTCATTTTCCATTTTTATTGAGAAATGAATGAGATACAGGTGGTCCTGCTAGCTGAAGGTTGAAGACGAAGTACATGCCATGGAAGCGTTTTACCTTATGTATTTATTCTTTCATTTAAGTTAGCGGATGTATAGCCACCCCAGTGGTAAGGCAGCGCGCTGGTAATCAGGAGGTCATGGGTTCGAGCCTCAGCGCGCGCTGCCTTTTGCTTTTTTCTCATTTTTTACATTTTTTTTGTTCTTTACAGCGCCTGGGCCCAGTTTTGGGCTTTCCACCCTTTTTGCTTTCACTAACTCCCTATTCTATTTTCACACCTCCCTGATTTTCTCTTCATATTTTATTTTTATTTTATTTTCTTTATTATCTTTATTATTATTATTACTAATATTATTATTATTAATAATAAATATTTTTTATAGTTATTAATAAAAATCCAAAAAATATTTTTTATCTTTACATTTATTTAGTTTATTTTGTCTTATAAAATCAAAAGAAATAAAAAAAAGTTGTATTTAATAAACTAATTCTTTTTATATACTTAGATAATAAATCTTGACTATTATGTATTATTTTATTATTTTCTTGAAAGTTAAAATAAATTTAGAACCTAGGCTTATTTTGGTTAATTAACCTTTTTGTATTTTAATAAAATCCACAAAAACCATAAAAAATACTTTTCTAAATCAATTTTATTTCTTTTAAAAAAATTAGGTTTAGTTCCCTAAATTTAATTTGGAGCAATTAATCATCACCCTTTAGCTTGACTAAGGCCAAAACATTTTCTTAACAAAAATCCAAAATAAATCAATTTATTTTCCTTTTATTCTTGTATATTATATTCATTTCAATCCTTGTACATTGATATCAAATTCAATTTGGTTGTAATAGATTAATTAGGTTTATATTTTTGCAATCCCCTTTCATAATTTGTATACCCCCGCTCCCCACAAATATTGTAATTGCGTCATAACTTTAAATTTCACAATTTATCGCTTTTACATAACATGCTAGTAATTATGGTTTGTATGGAAAGAATAAAATCAATCAAGTAGAAAACCCTAATTCAAGACAAAATCAAGCATGAAAATCAATACACTTGCACACAAGCACCCCTAGGGTTATCCCACTTGGTTGCCTTATACAAAATGGACATATTATGCATGTAAGGTATCTTAGCAAAGACAAGCAAATACAAGATATAGTCCCTCGATGATGCTATCTAAGTTGCCTTAAAAATGATCTTAGTCCCTAAAGAGAATGCTAAGATACCTTGCAACATTGCTAATCATGGTTATACGATGACCCACGCCCGTCCCGTTTACATCCAAAGATAGGGTTGCTCACCAAATCAATGGTAAGACAACAATGTCAAAGGAAAAGAAAATGAACAAGAAAGACATTTGAGTAGGTAGATTGCTCCTAATTACTTGCTCCATTTCAAAACAAACATCCTTTCTATTTTCAAAACAAACACCTACACATTTCAAAAACATCTTACAAAACTTGAAAATATTTTCAAAAGATCAACAACTTTGTATACATTCTTACGAACGAGAATCATTTCAAAGTTTGTCTAAACAATGAGTTAATGTAGAATTCCCATCCGTTGGATTTGAAACCAAACAAGAAAAGATAATAAACCTCTTAAGGAAACCAAGCTTCAATTGCATTAAGTCTTCACAAAAATTGGGCAGAGTAACGACTATATACAAATGAATTCCAGATCACATACAAAGCACGTAATCAACATAACATGCATACAAAACAAACAAATAACCCAATGTCTTGGGGTAAACCCCAAGAACTCTAGACAAAATAACAGTTGAGGTCACAAGGTCTCAAAGTAGGTCAAGGTCTCTAATCCAAAGTCCATGAAGTCCATAATCTCCCTAATGCGAAGGATAGTAACCAAGTAGTCCAAGTAACATTAAATCTTTTTTATGATTCAAGTTGATTATTAGGTATCTTCAAAAATAAATGAAGAGCTCAAGTGAGCAAAAATAAAAATGACATAAAAGTAAATGCTCAAGTGATAAAAGATGAAAATAGCATGAAACAAAGATGCTAAAATAATGTGCTTAAAGTAAAAGCATAAAGTAAAAGCACAAAATAAAGTCAATTATTAGAAATTAGAGGTTAGTTGAATGACCATCTTGAAACTTGCATTTGAAACTCATTAGAAGATTGATAAAATAAAAGTCTCTTAACAACAAGTTTAATTTTATTTTTGTCAAGTATATCATCCATTTAAAATTCTCAAGGCAACAATAAATGATCAATGAAGTTTAAGTGATTCACTTTGACCAAAGCTTGTGAAAATTCATTAGAGGATTGATAAGACCAAAACCTCCTAACAATGAATCTCAAGGTTATTGGATCAAAGGATTCAAATTAACATACTTGGGCTTATAAACATGGGTTTGGGCCACGAATAATCATTTTTCGAATCGGAACAAAATTTAGCGCTATGTTAAGCAATCGTAAGTGGACTTATGTAGAAGTCGCACCTATTTTAAGATCGGTCAATAGCAATCTATGTATCATATGTTTCGAGAAATGATATGTAAACTCTTCTTCAATAACATTTAGTACAATAAGAAAGGGATAAGAGGAAGAGGGATGGGGTAAGACTCAAACCACATTTGAACCAAAAATTTAATCAAGTTATTATTAAAATCATTCATCCATTTTTTGTGGAGTTAAACTCAAAACCATGGATCCAATTATATTAATAAAGCTCATGATCAAAATCTCATAGTCCAAGATCAACTAGAATATATACAAAAATAAAATTGTATTTAATAATAAAGAAAAAGATTGTTTAAAATGATTTAAAAATGAAAATAAGAGGAGAAAATAACAACTATATTCAAAACAACCAAGAAAAAATCAATGAAACCATAAAAAATCAGAAATGAGCTCAAATATTTTTATAAAATTTTTGGCAATTTTTTAAAGTCAGAAACTATTTTTAAAATTAAAAGAAATAGGAAAAATAAACCAAAAATGATGAAAAATAGTAAAATCAGAAATAAAAATAAAATAAGGTCATCAATATTTTTCAAGAGGTCATTGGATCCTTCCCTATTTTTTCAGAATTTAAAAATTAAGAAAAGTATTTTTAAACATTTAAAAATTCAAATAAAGTGAAAAAATTATAAAAATATCAGAACATAAAATAAAATTATGAAAATATAATAATCAGAAAGAGAAAAATCAAAAATATTTTTTATAATTTTTTCAGATTTTTTGAAGCTAAAATGAATTTTCTATGATTTTTTGGAGTTTAAAACAATTTAAATATAAAAATTAGAAATAAAAAATAAAGTCAAAAAAATATGGACCAATGGATGAGAGTCAAAATGCGTTAGTAAGCTAATCCAATGGATCAGACGCGTTGTGCATATCATGGTCTTTAGTGAATAAAACACAGAATCATTTATTAAATCAGAATTTGAAAAATAAAAGTGTGGCATGCTATCATTAGTTGAGAGATGACATGTTGGTCATCTTAAAACTCCAGCCATGAGATTTAAAGGTCTCTAAAATTGTAAAATTAGAACACGAGATTGGTACCATTCGCTTCGTCTCTTCAAGACGATTCCAATGGTACCTTCGCGAAAAATTTATATAAGTTGTAGCTCTGTCGTTTTGGAAGGAAAGGTTTGAAAAGGGATTTGAAATTTCATGGCCAAAACACACTTCCAGTTGAAAATAAATGTTGCGACTAGAATCAGGATGATGAGAGCTTCATAACAGTATCAAAGTTTGAGAGAATTGGTGAGGTAATCTACCTATTGAAGTTCAATTGCAGAGCTCTGAAACTTGACTTGGCTAGCACGATTTAGGAAGTATTAGAGCTTAATTCTTCTTCGGTTAGCTCCAGTGAGGTTCAAGGAAGGTGAATTGTTAAAGAAAATGGATTTAGGAAAGTTGTAAAAGCAAATTCAAAGTTGTAGAAAATTGGGTTCAAGAGGAAGTTTGGCAGGGTGATTCTGGCTCTCTAAGATTGAGGAAATGAATGAGGTATGGCCCTCTATTTATAGGGAAGCTGATTGAATGCTCAAGCATGTGAAATTATGAAGTTTGGAGGGAAATCTTGTGAAGTTGCAAACAAGAAAAGTGTGACTTCTATTTTGATCAAAACTCATCCAAAGCTTACGTTTTAATGTGCTAATAACTTCTGGAAGTTCTTTAAACATGATTAGAAGCAAAAGCACGCGGGAAATTTGTGTTTAGAAGCCAAATCAAGGATTTCAAATTCTGACTTGAGGTGAAACTTCAGTTTTAAGGTACCATGTTCAAATCAATGGTGTGCATGATTCAGTGCATCTCAAGACTTTATTCTTGATGCACTGGAAAGATGAGATCACAAGCTTTACAATGTCTAAAGAATGGAATTAAATGGATACTTGAGCTGAAAATTGTGATAAGTCAAAGTTGAGAAAAAGAGGTTGACTTTTGTACTTAGAAAAATTCTAAGTTTTTTTCTTCAAAAATGACCTATAAAGTCTTGCATCCAAACATGGCCTTCCACTTGAAATTTTCTCTTGACAAAAAAGATGGAATGAAGTAGATCTCTTGAATGACATTTTGAGACTTGAACCATTTAAAATATCCAAAAATTGAGAAAGTTATGACTTGTTAAAGTTTGTGAAAATTCATGAGATGACCTATAATCTTTTGCATCCTTAGGGCATCTTCCATCCATTTTCAAACTTTGCACATAAAAGAAGATTTGAATATCACATTCTTAAAATCATTTTGGAAAAATAATGGGCTTAAGAAGATAAAATTTTTCCAAGTTATGATCTTTTAAAGTCACATAAGGGATTTTGATGGTTTATCTAGAGGACTTGTAATCTTTCTTCATCATTAGGTATCTTCCACACAAAATTTTCTTGAAAATTTTGAAGTGATTTGTTGATAAACTTTTAAAGAGAAGCATGTATTTGGAATCACTCAAAAATACCAAAAGATTATCAAGATATAGCCCTTTGAAGTTCAAAAAACCTAGCTCCTAGAGCAACAAAATGTCTTGGAAACCCTTTTCAATTTTGACAAACCTCCTTGTATTTGTCATGTAAATAGAATTTGTTGAGGATGATAATGAGGAACCATAGAAACAATAACCACTTCCAAATATTGATAACTGAGGGAGATATGCACTTGTGATCAAGAAATCAAAGACTTATCCAATTAGGTCAAACTTCTTCCATCAACCCTTACATATTTGGACTATCTTTGACAACTTGAGTCATGATGGATCATGATAGACTTTGTCAATGATATTACTTAAAGTTATATTAAATGGTGGGGCTTGAATCTAAATGAAACTTTGTTTGAAGAAGGATTGGGAATAAGCTCATGAACCTGTAGAGAAACTTGATGGAGTAGGTTGTGCTTTCACCTATGATATCAACAATTAGAGCAAACATTCGTTGTATTTATTAGTTAAAAGTTAATCAATACAAGACATAGATGATTAAAAAATACAAGTCAAGGTGCTTGGTGATTCCCCATGAGTAAAGCTAAAGATAAGGAGAAGAACCAAACCCTGGTGGGTGATCTTGTTGCATTATGATGGTATGAGATGATAGAGGAATCTTAGGGGGGGAAATTGGGGTACAACAGCTGCCCTTATTTAAGTGTCTTCTATCCGTAGATTGGAAGGTTAAAATCTTCATGTCGACACGATTGAAGATACTTAAATATAAAACAATCCCTATTTTTGGCCCTAAGATTCCATGCTTATGAATGCAAATGAGCAAATCTAAAACTGACGCAAGACCCCGTTGGGGATGTAGTAAATAAAAACAAGGATCAAAAGAAAAACCCAACCAAGAAAATAAATCACTGGTGAACAAAAGATCATACTCTATTAGGGTAAATCCCAAAGAGGAGATAAAGCGTCATCAACTCAAAGATTGAAGAGAGGAGGTAAAGGATAACAGTTTTCGACAGATGAATGCGAACTATCCACTCACTGAGGAGATAGCAAAAAAGTAACGTTGAAGCACCGGGGAAAGAAATAGTAGGATAATACCAGTGAATACCAGTATTAGGGTGGTAAAAATGATTAGCATCATTTCTCCCGACTGGAAACAAACGAACTTCTTCAGAGCAACAAAATCTCAACGATGAACTACCTTCCATAATGACAAGGCTACCATTCATCGGAAAAAGATCTCAACAATGAATTACCTTCCATAATAACAAGGCTACCATTCATTGGAGTAACAAATATCAATAACGAACTACCTTCTATAATGACAAGGCTATCATTCATTAGAGTAACAAATACCAGCAACGGACTACCTTCCATAATGACAAGGCTACCATTCATTGGAGTAACAAATATCAACAACAAACTACCTTCCATAATGACAATGTTACCATTCATTGGAGTTACAAATCTCAGCAAAAAACTACCTTCCACAATGACAAGGCTACCATTCATTAGAGTAACAAATCTCAACAACAAATTACCTTCCATAATGACAAGGCTACCATTCATTGGAGTAACAAATCTCATCAACGAACTACCTTCCATAATGACAAGGCTACCATTCATTGGAGTAACAAATATCAACAATGAACTACCTTGCATAATGACAAGGCTACCATTCATTGGAGTAACAAATCTCAGCAATGAACTACCTTCCATAATGACAAGGCTACCATTCATTGGAGTAACAAATCTCAGCAACAAACTATCTTCCATAATGACAAGGCTACCATTCATTAGAGTAACAAATCTGAATCCTCTCTGAGAACTGACAGATTTACTGGGGAAGTACAGGTTCCTCAAATAAAGAGACATACCACTTGTTGTTATGATAAGGAATTTCCATAATGGTTTCCTGGGGAAAGTAATAGGACTTCCTGGGGAAATGCCAATATATTCCTTTTGAGGAGTTAAAATCTTCATGTGCAAAATAAATGCACATTCTCAAACTAGGGCTCAAAGCTTGTTGAAATCAAAATAATGATATTGCTCAGGACCATAGATTTAAATTATAACTAAACTAGAATGAGTCAGTCAACCAAAATAATACCTCATGAGAAATAAACTCAAGAGGGAACCACTTTCTATCCAGACAAAGAGCTGTACAGGAAGGCTAAAGCAAAAAATTTCCACGAGGGATAACTCAGTGGAGAAATTGAAAGGATATACACTTTCTGCTTAAGGTTGACACTCTATTGGAGAGAGGATAACACAACCCTGTGAAACAGGGTGATATGCCAACAAGATATTAATAAATGCAAATGAGCAATGATTTTTCTAAATTCAGCTAATGCATGATGTATGTATGAATGTATGAATGTTATCATGTATATGTTGACAAAACACACGTATAACACTAGGGATAACCAGGCAAAACCAACTTAGGGTACAGTCAATACTCGGCTAAATCACATCCAAGATGAAAATCTCATAAGAAAGTAAGCACCAACTGAGGAAACAAATTCCTAACTTCACGGCTTAACTTCACTGGGAAGGAACATAATCCGAAATTAATCAAATCATAGCAGTAAATCAATACAGATATAGGGATATAACATCTTCCTCCAGGCTTCATTGGGGAATATCACACAAACTTCAATGGGGAAAAACAAATATTTCAAGGTTTGTACTTCTTCTGGGGATTGCATTACCGATTTCAATGGGGGAAACAAAACCACATTGTTGAGACATCAGCTGAGGATCTCATATTGACTTCATTAGGGAGGACAACACCACATCGTCGAGGGGAAACCAAGACACATTCCTCAATACTAAGAGTGAGGATTGCACCAACTTCTCTGGGGAGAAATTATGAAACCTCATGGGGATAACAATTTTTAGAAAGGTACGCTATCTCAGCCTTAATTGGGGATTTTAAGAAGTCAAATATTTCAGCAAGAAATCAAACTTATGGGGATTTTAAATCAAACCCAGCACTTTGCTGGGGGGAAAACCCAAAAAGTTGACAACTGTTTCAACACTTCTTAGAAAATACATTGCCCTCGTCTAGTTGCCTAGGAAACAAACAACAACAAAAATGCCAGCACTGCAACGGGCGATGTTTTTCAAATGATTCCATCTCAGCACACCCAGAATCTGGGATAGAGACTTGATACCATACAAACCCATAATCAAAATGAACCAAGACCTGACTGGGGAAAATGGGATCACAAACCCAACACTGCACCACACACCAATTGGTATCATCTTCAATTATCTGAGAAGCACAAGAATATCATACCCATACCATCAAAAGTGACCTGAGAGAGCCTTCCTGGGGAATACATACCTCTAAAGCAAGAAGTAATTTGTAAATTCTTTTCAAAAAAATAATTTTGTTATTTAATCTGTTTTCTTTAAAAATTACTATCAATAATAAATAAAGTCTTTGTAAGCAGAATAAAATAAGAATTGCAAAGAATTAGATAAAAGCTCAAACTTTATTAATAGAATGGTAGTCTGCAAATGGCGAGACTCCATAGATGATTACAAAGTCTAGAAAATTGGTAATATACATAGGAAAAGATACATTGAGATACAATGATAAATATTCTTCCTAACAACTTTGAATTCTTGAGCAGTGACTTCGGTTGAAGAGTGGTGAGGATCTAGGAAAATTGTTGCTTCAATGATCAAGTCTTGTCTGATGCAGTTACTTTCCAGGAAGTCCCTACCTTTTTCCTAGATTTCCCTTGCGGGTTTTCAACCTACCGGGAAAATTTATTCTGTTTTGTCTCTAATTTTTGCCTAGACCACCCTTTCGAGTTTTCAGCCTACCGAGATGCTCCTTTTTGCCTAAGCCTCCCTTTCGGGTTTTCATCTTAGCGAGTTGTTCTTTTATCTATCTAGGTGAAGTATTTCTTGACTACATCAGCATTCAAAGGACGTGAGAACTCCTCACCATCCATTGTTTCAAGAATCAGTGCACCACCAGAGAAGGCTTTCTTGACAACATATGGGCCTTCAAAATTGGGAGTCCACTTGCCTCTAGAATCAGCGTTGAAAGACATGATCTTCCTGAGCACGAGGTCGCCTTCTCTGAATTCACGAGGCTTGACCTTCTTATCAAAAGCTTTCTTAATTATATTATGGTATAACTGACCATGACACAAAGTCTTCATTCTTTTCTCTTTAATTAAATCCAACTGGTCAAACTTGTTCTGGACCCATTCAGCCTCTAACAACTTGGTTTCCATTATCACGCATAAAGAGGGAATCTCAACCTCAACGGGGAGCACTACTTCCATGCTATACACAAGACAGAACGAGGTTGCCCTGGTTGAAGTACTGACAGATGTTAGATACCCATGCAGAGCAAAAGGGAGCATCTCATGCCAATCTTTATAAGTAACAACCATTTTCTGGATGATCTTCTTGATATTATTATTAGCAGCTTCAACAGCCCCATTCATCTTTGGCCTATAGAGAGATGAATTATGGTGGTTAATCTTGAATTCTTCACAAAGTTCTGTCATCATCTTGTTATTCAAATTTGAGTTGTTGTCGGTGATAATCCTGCTTGGCACACCATACGGACATATGAGATTGTTCTTGATAAAATGTACTACCACCTGCTTGGTAACATTAGCATATGAAGCTGCTTCCACCCGTTTGGTGAAGTAATCAATTTCCACTAAGATAAAACGATGTCCATTCGACGCCTTTGGTTCAATCATTCCAATCATGTCAGTACCACACATAGAGAAAGGCCATGGGGAAGAAATAACATTGAGAAGTGTTGGAGCCACATGAACTTTGTCAGCATAAATCTGACACTTGTGGCACTTCTTTGCAAATTTGTAACAGTAAGATTCCATTGTCAACCAATAGTAATCTTCCCTAAGCATCTTCTTTGCCGTCGAATGTCCATTGGCATGGGTACCAAAGGAGCCTTAATGGATCTCATGCATCAACATGTCTGCTTCATGTCTATCCACACATCTGAGCAAGACCATGTCATAATTTCTTTTGTATAGCACATCTTCATTGAGGAAAAAGCTGTCTGCCAACCTTCTCAATATCTTTCTATCTTTATTTTCCGCACCAGCTAGGTATTCCTGAGTCTGGAGAAAATGCTTGATATCATAATACCAAGGTTTTTCATCTGACACTTCCTATACTATAAACACCTGAGCTGGTCTATCAAAACGTCACAGTGTGATATGAGGAACATCATTCCAAGTATTTACTTGATACATAGAAGCCAGAGTTGCCAAAGCATCTGCTATCTGATTTTCATCTCTAGGAATATGGTGGGACTCAACTTTGTTAAAGAAGGGTAATAATCTTCTAGCATAGTCTTTGTAAGGGATCAAGCCAGGGTGACGAGTATCCCATTCTCCTTTAATCTGATTTACTACCAAAGCTGACTCTCCATACATATATAGCACTTTGATTTTGAGATCAATGGCCTCCTTAAGACCCGTGATACAAGCCCCATACTCTGCTATATTATTAGTACAATAAAATGTCAACCTTTCAGTAAAAGGAATGTGTTATCCATGAGGTGTGATAATCACAACACCAATTCCTTTCCCATAAGCATTCACAACTCCATCAAATACCATGCCCCACCAGGATTCAGGATCAGGACCTTCGCCAGGCAAAGGTTCATCATAATATTTTGCTTTCAAGAACATCACATCCTCATCAAGGAAATCATACTTGACATATTGATGATCATCTATCGGTTGATGAGCAAGATAATCCGCCAGCATACTGCTTCTTATAGCCTTATGAGTGCGGTATTCAATATCATATTCAGAAAACAACATCTGCCAACGGGCAATTCTCCCAGTAAGAGTAGGCTTTTCAAAAATATACTTAATTGGATCCATTTTGGAAATCAACCAAGTAGTATGATTTAACATATATTGCCGCAACCACTTTGCCGCCCAGGCCAGAGCACAACAAGTCTTTTCATGCATAGAATACCATGAATCACAGTCACTAAACTTCTTGCTAAGATAATAAATGGCATATTCCTCCTTTCCTGTTTCATCTTGTTTTCCCAAAATACAGCCCATATAATTATCTAACACTTTCACATACATGATCAATGGTCTTCCGTCAACAGGAGGGAGAAAGATAGGAGGTTCAAGTAGATATTCTTTAATACTTTCAAGTGCCCTTTGGAAACCATCTGTCCACACACAACCCTGGTTTTTCTTTAACAACTTAAAGATCAGTTCACACGTTGCAATCATGTGGGAAATGAATCTGGAAATGTAATTTTGATGCCCAAGGAAACCTCTAACTTGCTTTTCAATCCTTGGCGCAGGCATTTCCTGAATTACTTTGACATTATCAGGGTAAACTTAAATTCCTTTTTGGCTGACAATGAAACCTAACAACTTCCTTGATCAGACACCGAAGGTGCATTTATTTGGATTCAAGCGGAGATGATACTTCCTCAAATGCTGAAACAATTTCAACAAATATTCTACATGCCCTTCTTCAGTCTGTGATTTGGAAACCATATTATCAACATATACCTCAATTTCCTTGTGCACCAGATCATGGAATAGGGTTGTCATAGCCCTCTGGTACGTTGCACCAGTGTTCTTCAACCCGAAGGGCATCACTCTGTAATAGAATGTTCCCTAGAGTGTGATAAATGTTGTTTTTTCCATGTCCTCGGGAGCCATTCTTATTCGATTATATCCAGAAAATTTGTCCATGAACGAGAATACTTTTAATTTTGTTGTACTATCAACCAACATATCAATATGTGGCAATGGATAATCATCTTTTGGACTAGCTTTATTTAGATCTCTATAGTCTACGCACATGTGAACTTTTCTGTCTTTCTTTCATACAGGGACAATATTGTCAATCCACTGAGGGTACACTTATGTCACAAGAAAATCAACATTAATCTGCTTTAACACTTCTTCTTTAATTTTCACTGCCATATCAGGGTGAGTTCTTCACAATTTCTACTTGACTGGCTGGCACTCTGGCTTCAATGATAAATAATGCTCCACAATATCAGTATCTAGACCAGGCATGTCTTGGTAAGACCAAGCAAATATGCCCACATACTCTTTCAACAATTCAGTCAACCTGCTCTTCACGTCGGGATGCAACAATGCTCCAATCTTGACTTCTTTCTGATCTTCCTATGTACCCAAATTGATTGTCTCCAATGACTCTTTATAAGGCTTAATGGCACTTTCCTCACGCTCGAGCAACCTTGAAACCTCTTCTGGAATCTCATCATATTCTTCTTCTTCAGCCTCATACACAGGATATTCAAAGTCGGGAGAGGGTGCAGGGTCATTGTATTCAACAAGTTTTTTAATTAATCTGCACATATGATTTATGATTGCTTTTAGAAACTGACACTTACATAAAGTGATCATGCAAATTTATTTCAGTTATTATTTATTCCAAAAGGGTTTTTTTATTACCATTTTTCCAAGAAAAAGCAGAAAATAAAAATATAATTTGAGAATCAAAGATAACTTTTATTTATGATTTTAATGAGCAAAGAAAACAGATAAGCCCGTACAATATTAAATTTCACTTTGGGCAGAGTGAAACCTTTTTGCAAAGATTAACAAAAACAAATTACTTTGAGACATGAATGCAAGAGGAAACATCAATAGTGACCCAGTTCTGGACCCTGACTCCAGGCATCACATGATTCAGCATCTCCTGCTCTTCTTCATCCTTCACAATAGCATTGATCCTGGAAACAGATGGATGAAGGAAACCTCCGCTGTGGAAAATATCCTGATACTTATCCAGAGCAGTCTTCGGCTTCAAGTTCTGACATTTTCCATTCTTCGCAAAAAATGCTAAACCAGCCATGTTCTTGTTCACTGGCGGGTCGATAATCTGCCCCCATACTTTACTAGGGCCATTATGTGTAACCTGCTGAGCATCTTTGAATGAAGGCATAGAATTCTCATTCTCCCTTACGTTATCAATGGACAAAGCTTGAAACTGAGTTCCAACAGCAGCTTCATTTGCTTCTACAATACTGAAAGAAGATAAATGAGAGATTAACAATGCTTGCTCTCCATTTATGATAACCACTTTTCCTTCACACATGAACTTCAACTTTTGGTGTAGAGTTAAAGTGATAGCCCCTGCCTCATGTATCCATGGTCGTCCCAGTAAACAACTGTATGCGGGCACAATATCCATGACTTAGAAAGTAATCTGAAAAAGGTGCGGGCCTACGTGAATAGGCAGATCCACTTCCCCAATAACAGACTTCCTTCATCCATCGAAAGCTTTTACAATTATGCCGTTTGGGCGCATGGGAGCTCCTTGATATTTCAGCTTCATCAGCGTGCTCCTCGATATGAAATTTAAGGCGGACCCATTATCAATCAGCACATTTGACAATGAATCATTCTTACAGTTCATGGATATATGGAGAGCCAGATTGTGATTCCTTCCTTCGTCAGGCAATTCATCATCACAGAAGCTTAGGTTATTACAAGATGTAATATTACCTACCACATTGTTGAATTGGTCTAACGGCATATCACTTTCTATGAAGGCCTGATCTAACACCCTCATTAAAGATTCTCTATGGGCGGAAGAATTCATCAACAAGTCCAAAATTGATATCTTTGAAGGTGTCTGCAACAACTTATCTACAATTTTGTAGTCTCTCATCTTGATAATCTTCAATATATCATCCACCTCTTTCTCCAGAGTAGCACCACTGGACTCCCCTACTGCTTTCTTATTTTCAACACTTTCAACAACCTTCTTACTAGCACTATCATTTCCTTGAATAACAGGCGCAAACACACGACCACTACGGGTCACTCTACTGGCCTCATCAATACTCTCGACATTAGACAAAGGTTGGATGGGAATTTCGACACCATCCTCTAAAATTGTAGCATTGTACTTGTATGGTACGTCTTTATCAAATTCGTAAGGAATAGGACCCGACAAGCAAATCACTATTGGAGTAACAAATGGCTTGCTACAGTATTCAATCTCGGCAGGGGATGAATAATTGAAACAAGGCACAATTACATTCACCACTTCTTCAGAAAATTTGGTCATTGCAGAATCATCATCGGAGAACATATCTTCGTCTGAGGAAAAGAATTCATCCGCAGAAGCATATTCCTCATCCGACTCAGACTCAGCCAAACAATTTTCAATTACATTAATCATATTGTCATCATATCTTTGGCCTGAAACCTTGATGGTACCATTATCCAATAACAATTGAATTCCCCTTCTCACAGTGGCACAACCATGAGAGTCTCTGCAGCAAACTCGACAAGATCCATAGTGGTGTTCTACCTCACCATCTGTGATACGGTGGGAGAACTGACTTGAGGTTTGCGTTTGTATTCGCAAATGTTGCGGTTAGCAAGAGTCGCCACCGACTTTTTATTTTATCCTAAGGAAAGGTTAAAAAGCACAGCAAAAACCTTTTGAGATGTTTTCTTGGGTTCGGGGAGTAGATTATAGAAAGGGAAGGTATTAGCACCCTTTCTATCCATGGTTATCCATGGGCTCTTAGTTACTTGCTTAGATCACTTGCCTTTTGTTTTCAATTGTTTTAAATGGTGCTTGAGTGTGTGGGTTTTGAAAATGTTTTGAAAAGAGGCCAATGTGGTGGCAACCTTTGCAATGATCCATGTGGGGATGTATACAAAGATGTATGTCTTTTGAAAAGGTTTTCATTTGTTTTTGAAAGTTGTTTTGAAAGTGTAGTGTTGTGTGGTTTTGAAATTAGGAAAATGTTTTGTTTTGCAAGTTGATTCAAGTAACTAAGAGGTTATCTACTCCTAAATTTCTCAAAAGATTATTGCTATACTTTAACCCTTTTAACAAGTTTGCACCACCACTGTATTTGGTGGGCAACCTTGTGTTAGGATGTGAAAGGGACATGCGCGGGTCATCGTTTAGACCATAATTGTAACGACGTTAAATGTCTTTGGGCAATTTCTTTAAGGGACTTGATCATTTGTTTTGTTTGTTTTGAAAAGTTTTATCGAGGGACTATGATCATTCAAACTGTTTGCTTTGCCCAAAGATGTTCAACATACAATATGGCCCATTTATTTGAAGGCAACAAGTGGAATACCCTAGGGGGTGCAAGTGTGATTTGTGTGTTCATTTTCATGCTTGCTTATCTTGTATTAGGTCAAACTATATTTTTATCGTTTTTCGCATACAAACCCTAATTCTAGCATGTTATTATTAGAAAGCAATAAAGTGCGAAATTAAAATTACTAAGCTATTACACAACCAAATATGGGAAGGGGGGTACAAATGTTCAAATGAGGATATTGACAAGAATTTAAATCTAAATTATTACAACAATTGGATATTTTGCAATGCATAATTAAATGTAAATTAAATAAATATGTGAAATGTAAAAAAGGAAAGTTTCTATGTGTATGAGAAAATATTATTTATGTAAAAGGAAAAAGAAAATAAAATGTATTTATTTTTTAGTATTTTGAACTTAGGGTGAAAAACCCTAATTTTTAAATAAAAGGTATTATTATCTAATTTAATTCTACTATTTATTTATTATTTATAAAAATGACATAAAATGAAGTATATTGTGAAAAAGGTATTTTTGTATTAAATATTAATAAAATGAAAAAAAATCAAGTATTTTTATATCTTTGTCTTAAATATATTAATAATCAAATATACATATATATATAACCCTAAATATGTATTGTTCTTAAAATAAATATTTATTTAATAATTTAATAAAATAAATAAAAGAGTATTTTTTGTGTGAAATATTTTCAAAAAGTAAATAAAAAATAAAAAGTGTATTCACATTATTTTTACATTTATTCTAATAATCAAATATATATATATATTTATGTACAAACTAAACAAATAAACAAATAAATATGCAATAAATGCAAAAAATAATGAAAAAAATATTTTTAATTTTTTAATGGCATGAGAAAAAATAAATGAAGTCAGCAAAAAAGGAAAAAGTCAAAAATGTCAAAAAATGAGTAAATGGGCTCAGGGGGGTGTAAGCCAAAAAGGATGGTGTGAAAAGAAAGAACAACAACAGCCCAGCCCAATGACACACTGTCTTCAACCTCCAGCTTCAAACTTTGAAAAAACGCGCGCCTCTTGCTTCAATGTCTAACTCCTGATTCCTTGATTTTTTGAACATACTTCCAACACAAAAGATGTTAAGCATGAAGAGACGGTTCTAACCATATAAAGAACTTGACCTATCTCTCTGAGATGAGGGAGAATTTCTCTCCCCCTCTTTTCTGACCTAATTTTTCTACCATTTTCAGAGCTCAAATTCTCTCTACTCAGATAAAAGAAATGAAAAGTAAAGCTATGTACATGTTCAGGGCTATGAGTAGGACCTTGTTTCTTCACAAACTTAAGACTAAAGATGCCTAATAAGAGAGATACGAATTCAAACTTTTACCTGTGCAGTTGAACTTCTATGTGGAGAATGAGAGACTTTCAGTGCAATGTAATGATTGGAAAAGCTTCCTTGAGGTCCAGGGATGCTTTTTCAATGCTTACTTTGTCTTGAACCTTCTTGTATCAAGCTGTAGAACTTCACCTGCAAGTCAAAGATGTGAAAATGGTGGAAGTGGTTAGAGCAACTACAGATCGTGCCTAAGCTTCTGGATAGCTTGCATAGGTTGTAAGGAAGGTAGAGGAACAGGTTTTGATCAAAATGCTTGAAGGGTTTGAGAGATTGCACTCAAACTGCAGGGGCACCCCTGTTTGTGCAGTTTGAGGATGATTCTGAGATGGAGGGTGTTTTGGAGGTCAAGAGCTCGTGTGTTAGCTTGGATATGTTATGTGTAATGTGTTTGACAACTTTGTTCTTGTGTTTGTATGCTGGTATGAGAGATGGCATAAGTTATGGATGTTACTTCTAAGTGAAGCAAGCAAATGCCAACTTGGTTTCTAGGCCAGTACAATGCCTCAATCTATGCTGCACATTTGAGTCTTGATCAGTGGGAAATGTCCATGCCTTTTTGCCTCAAAGATCTGCATTGTACCTCATAGATTTGCAAAGTTGCCATAAAGTAGCACTTTACAAGAATGGATAATATGCTTTTTCTAGTTTAGGCTTGATTTTGTGTGTATTGTCCAAATGAGCAAGATAATGCTAGAGCACAAAGGATATGCATTGAATTATTGAGTGAAAATGGGATTAGAGGCCTGCAATGTAGCTTAAGCATGCTGAATTCAAATTTGCCAAGTTTATGAACATGCTTTGATGAAGAACAAAAAGTGAATTTTTGCCAACTTGTGAAATTCGAATCTCTCAAGTTATGAGGTTGTTTGATGAGTTCTTGGACATTTTGGAAAGCTTGTAATGTGTACTACAATCCATCTTTGAAATGCATTTTGAAATTCCAAGTGGAAGGGTATGAAAAGTGGCCTTGAAGTAGGGTAGAAAACCTTGTCAAAATAGGCCAAATTTCACTAAGTTAAAAGATGGTTTAGTGCCCTTATTTAAAAAATCATAACTTGAGATTCAAGCTTCAAATGAGAAAACTTTGTGAATCAAAGTTGTAGATTATGCAACAAGCTACATCTTTCATGTTTTGACTTTTGTTTGAATCCAAATGGATCATGGTGAAAAGATGGGGCAAAGTTGGGAAAAAAATTAGGGTTTTTCATAACTTAGAAAAATTCTAAGTTATGAAAAATTCCATTTTCAACCCTAATTTGCAATTTGTGATTTCTTGGTGAACAAGTTTCATGATTTGGCATGTTTTGATGAAAAAATGAATCTTGACTCTTGATTTTGACCAAAAAGTCAAAGTTTGACTTTTCAGTATACAGTCAAAATTGATCAATTGACTGGGAAATTCAACTGTCAATCTTGTGTACTTGGGATCTTTTGAGCTTGATGAACATGTCAAGATAATTCCATGGGGTCCTTGAGTCCATATGTGAGCTTGGTTTGCCATTGGCTAGGTCAAACAGTCAAAAATTGCCCTTGTGCAGTCAAAACCCTAAAAATGACCATTTTGCCCTTTTGATGATCTGATCAAATTTCTTGTGGAATTGTGATCCAAACTTGATCAAATGGTCCATGTGAGTTCATAATGTTGATGTGGATCAAATTTCATGAGGTTTGACTGTCAATTGGCCATAGTTGACTTTTTCCCCAATACAGCTGATTTCTAGGTCAACTGTCCAATTGACTGGGTAAAACTTGGAATCAAAACTTGAAACTTGGTATAGGTAAACTTGGGAGTACAACATGAAGCATGAAAGTCATCTTAGGCATTTTAGGTCAAAGCATCCTTAGGCAAACACAAACCCTAATTTGAGTCCACAGTGCAAGGAGAAGTCTTGAGCAGAGGAAACCCTAATTGTATCTTGATCTTTAAATGTCTTGTGATGAGAAAATGTTGAGGAAATGGGAGGGCAAATTTTGGGGTACAACAGTTGCCCCTGTTCAATCTTCTTGGACCTGAAGAGTTAGATTGGCAAGTTTGCCTTTCGTGACTCGAGGGTAAAAGGAGATTGGACACTAGAGTGCCCGGAAATTTGCACTCGCATGCTGGAGTCTCAACAATGTGGTGTCGGGAATGGGCTTATAGATGCCATTTGGAGAGATGGCGGATAGGGAGATGGGCTTTGTAGATGCCATCTGGAAAAGTGACAGAATTTTGTCGGGAATGGGCTTATAGATGCCATTTGGAAGTGTTGATCGCATAAGAGGTTCCTTAGCGAGAACTTGTGTATTTAAGAAAGACAGATGTTTTCCTGGCTTGTTACAGGTGTTTGATCTTCAGTTTCCTTATGCAGATATGCCCTGGCTGGATACAGGAATCGAATCTTCGAACTCTTCAGACGTGCCCTGGCTAGATACAGGAGTCGAATCTGGAAATGTGGTCAACAGATGTGCCCTGGCTGGATACAGGAATCGAATCTTCGAACTCTTCAGACGTGCCCTGGCTAGATACAGGAGTCGAATCTGGAAATGTGGTCAACAGATATGCCCTGGCTGGATACAGGTATCGAATCTGGAGTTGTGGTCAACAGATATGCCCTGGCTGGATACAGGTATCGAATCTGGAGTTGTGACAGTTGAAGGTAGTCGTTTTTGAGATTGTCTTTTTCCTGAAAAGGCAAAGACGTAAGCTGTATGCAATGTCATGATGTATGATATGCATGATGTCATGATGTTCAACATTTGATGTTGTATGTGTTTCATCATGTATGTAAGCAAGATGTATGAAAATGTGAAATGTTTATGAGTGTAATTTCATCTTAGGAAAATAAATCCTTGACGAACGGCCGGGAAGCTGCTCTGTGGAAGAGATACTCGGCCGAAGTTCTGATGAGAGGCCTGCTGAGGACTTTAACGATGGATTCCGCTAAGGATAATGATGATAAACTCCGCTGGGGAACCCCAAAGATAAACTCTGCTTGGGAATACCAAAGATAGACTTCGCTGGGGATTGAAGGAACTTTTTGCCGAGAACGGTCTTCCGTGGCTTTTAGCTGAGGATAACCCAGTTATAAGTCCTTGTGAGGAAATAACTCTAAATAAAACTCGGGAGAGACGTTCGTACTTCGCCGGGGATAAGCTCGCAGAATCTACTGGGGATGAGCTTTTAAGACCTGCCGGGGAATGTTGTGCCTTTTTCAGGATCGACGGGGAATCGACTCCTGCTTGGGGAAAGTGCTGCTGAACCTTGTTTTACTCCGCGGGGAGTTAAAATGATTTGGCCACATTTTCAGTTGAACCTACCTTGGTGCCTTGGTGGACAAAACAACTAGACCGCATTAGACAACTCCACATTGTCCCTGTCTTTGATGTCACTTGTAATTAATCTCTTTTTTCATATGCAAACATTTATGAATCAGCAATTTAATGTCAAATGCATATATCAACAATGAACATTGGACGTTCTTCGCAAGACAAAACAGAAAAAGAAAAACAATGGCAATTTGTATGGACAAGTGAATTTGTATTGATTTAAGCTTTGCCTGTGAATAGGCGTTTTTTGTACAAGAGGCTGATATCCTAGTAAGAAGACATCGCCAAAAAGTGTAGAGTTTACAATTTGAAAAAGAAAACAAAACAGCTATGTGAACAATCCCACTGGGTTCCAACTCTGCTATTGCCTTTATGTCTTCGAATGTCTCATCGCTTTGCTGCTTAGTTGAAGATGAAGCTGATTGGTCAATGCCGAAATCTGGAGCCAGATAGTTGATGCCGAATTCCGGATACGAAGTGATCCAATGAGACATAGTGTTACGCTTTTATCCCTAACTTTTGCCTGGACCGCCCTTTCGGGTTTTCAGTCCACCGGGATACCCTTTTTTGCCCAAGCCGCCCTTTCAGGTTTTCGACTTGCCGGGTGTACAGATTTTTTCATTTCATCCCTTATTTTTGCCCGAACCCTTTTGGTTCGCCGGGAAGCCCTTATTTTTGCCTAGGTATGTCAACCTAGCGGGTCTTTTATTTATGCGTAGTATTTTTTCACTATGTCTGCATTGGCGGGGTGAGGAAGGTCGTCACCGTCCAT
This sequence comes from Vicia faba, assembly GCA_948472305.1. NCBI lineage: Eukaryota > Viridiplantae > Streptophyta > Magnoliopsida > Fabales > Fabaceae > Vicia > Vicia faba. The sequence continues at coordinate 1,265,048,074 of OX451736.1, read as the reverse complement.
GGTGGTTAGGATCATGGCTCCTCCTGAGAACACACGCTTAACCACAAATGGCCCTTCGTAAGTAGGGGTCCATTTGCCCCGGGGATCACTTTGAGGAAGGATGATGCGTTTGATTACCAGGTCCCCAACTTGATACTCTTGCGGTCTGACTTTCTTGTTAAATGCCCTGATCATCCGTTTCTGATACGTTTGACCGTGACAGATAGCAGTGAGCCTCTTTTCGTCAATCAGATTTAGTTGATCAAGTCGAGTCTGGATCCAATCATCTTCATTCAAGTCTGCATCCTTCATTATCCGAAGAGAGGGTATCTGGATTTCAATCGGCAAGACTGCCTCCATGCCGTAGACCAAAGAGAAAGGAGTTGCCCCGGTTGATGTCCTTGCTGAGGTGCGGTACCCATGAAGAGCGAACGGTAACATCTCGTGCCAATCTTTATAGGTCACTGTCATCTTCTGCACAATTTTCTTGATATTTTTATTGGCTGCCTCTACAGCCCCATTCATCTTCGGCCGGTAGGGAGAAGAATTGTGGTGTTGTATCTTGAATTGTTCACAGAGTTCAGTGATCATTTTGTTATTGAGATTGGTACCATTGTCCGTAATGATTCTTTCCGGGACGCCGTACCGACAGATCAGATTATGTCGGATGAAACGCGCCACGACGCTCTTGGTTACTGTGGCATAGGAAGCTGCCTCGACCCATTTCGTGAAGTAATCGATTGCCACCAAGATGAAGCGATGTCCATTGGATGCCGTTGGTCGGATCTCACCGATCATATCGATGCCCCACATTGCGAAAGGCCAAGGTGCCGTTAGGACATTCAAAGGAACTGGAGGGATATGCACCTTGTCAGCATAGATCTGGCACTTATGACAAGTTCGGGAGTGTTGGTAACAATCGGCTTCCATTGTGGACCAGAAATATCCTGCCCGAAGGATTTTCTTAGCCATGGTGTGTCCACTGGAATGGGTCCCAAATGTACCTTCATGCAGTTCCATCATAATTTTCTCTGCTTCAGCCTTATCCACACAACGTAACAGAGTTGAATCATGATTCCGTTTGTAGAGAATGCCGTTGCTGAGGAAGAATTTTGCAGCAAACCTCCTCATGAACTTCTTGTCGTTGACAGATGCACCTTCAGGGTATTCCTGAGCTTCCAAGTACCTCTTCACCTCGTGATACCAGGGTTTTTCAGTCACCTTCTCGGCCTCGAGCTCGCAGCAGTATGCCGGTTCATCCAACTTCCAGATTATGATTTGGGGAGCCTCATTGTCCCATTTAACTTTGAACATCGAAGACATCGTGGCTAGTGCGTCCGCTAGCTGATTCTCTTCTCTGGGGAAATGCTCAAAAGTTATCTCTTCAAAGTGAGGGAGCAAGGTCGACACATACTCCTTGTAAGGAATGAGATTCGGGTGTTTCATATCCCACTCGCCTTTGATCTGATTGATTACGAGAGCGGAATCTCCGAAGACACTTAGAAACTTGATCCTCAAATCGATTGCAGCTTGTAGACCCATGTTACATGCCTCATATTCTGCCATATTGTTGGTGCAGCTGAAACATAATCGGGCGGTGAGGGGAGTATGAGTTCCTTTGGGAGATATGATTACAGCGCCGACGCCGTTACCCAAAGCATTGGAGGCTCCATCAAAATGCATAGACCATCGGGATCCTTCCTCAGGTCCTTCATCCGGTCCAGGTACTTCACAGTCAGTTACCACCATGATATCTTCGTCCGGAAAATCAAAGTTCAATGATTGATAATCGTCCACAGGTTGGTGTGCCAAATGATCAGCCAGTACACTTCCCTTAATTGCTTTCTGAGTTGTATACTGGATATCATATTCTGTTAAGATCATTTGCCATCTCGCTATTCTTCCAGACAGAGCAGGCTTTTCAAATATGTACTTTATGGGATCCATCTTTGAAATCAACAAAGTAGTGTGAGTCAGCATATACTGCCTCAGCCGGCGAGCAGCCCATACAAGAGCGCAGCAAGTTTTCTCAAGCAGTGAGTAACGAGACTCACAGTCGGTAAACTTTTTGCTCAAGTAATAAATAGCGTGCTCTTTTCGGCCAGACTCGTCATGCTGCCCCAGCACACACCCCATTGAATTATCAAGCACTGTCAAGTAAAGTATCAGAGGTCTTCCTTCCACCGGTGGCATAAGAATGGGTGGCTCTTGGAGATATTCCTTTATTCTTTCAAAGGCGGCCTGACATTCATCATTCCAGCGTACCACTTGATCTTTCTTCAATAATTTGAAGATTGGCTCACAAGTAGCAGTCAGATGTGAGATGAATCGGGCAATGTAATTCAGTCGTCCTAGGAACCCTCTGACTTCTTTCTCTATTTTTGGAGTCGGCATCTCTTGTATGGCTTTTACCTTGGCAGGGTCCACCTGAATACCTTTATCACTTACAATGAAACCTAACAATTTTCCGGACCTCACCCCGAAGGTGCATTTGTTGGGATTCAATCTCAGCTTGTACAACTTGAGTCGGTCAAACAACTTCCTCAGATGATCAAGGTGCTCCTCCTCAGTTTGAGACCTTGCAATCATGTCATCAACGTATACTTCAATTTCATGATGGATCATATCATGAAATAAAGCAACCATGGCACGCTGATAGGTTGCCCCAGCATTTTTCAATCCGAATGGCATGACCTTATAACAGAAGGTCCCCCACTGAGTTACAAATGTAGTCTTCTCCATATCTTCAGGAGCCATCTTGATCTGATTATACCCTGAGAAGCCATCCATGAAGGAGAACACCTTGTGTTGAGCTGTATTATCAACAAGGACATCGATGTGAGGTAGGGGGAAATCATCCTTGGGGCTGGCCCTGTTCAGATCCCTGTAGTCGACACACATTCTGACTTTACCGTCCTTCTTCGGCACTGGCACAACATTGGCAACCCACTGAGGGTAAGAAGTTACTGCAAGGAAACCCGCATCAAACTGTTTCATCACCTCAGCTTTAATCTTCTCAGACATCTCTGGACGCATTCGTCGAACTTTTTGCTTTACTGGAGGGCAATCTTCCTTGGTTGGCAGATGGTGAACTACAATGTCGGCATCCAAACCGGGCATATCTTCATAGGACCAAGCAAAGATCTCCATGTAGTCCTGTAGCATCTGGATCAATCGTTGCTTCACGCTGAGCTCTAAATTGGCACCAATCTTGACCTCTTTCCTTTCTGTCTCAGTACCCAAGTTAATTGTCTCCACCGGCTCTTCATGTGGTTGAATAGCCCTCTCTTCCTGGAGTAGCAGTCTTGCGAGTTCACCAGGCACTTCGCAATCATCTTCACCTTCGTCTTCGGCCAAGTTGATCAGATTTTCGAAGTCATAACTGGCGGTAGCAGAGCTGTTACCAGTGAGATCCAGAGTGGATTGAAACCTGTATAAGTGAGTGTGTGTAAATATAGCTGTTTTGCAATATATATAACACAGAAAGAAAAAGAGCACAAGATTTGAGATGCAACAAACGTCCAATGTTTTGATTGATGATATATGAAAATGTCATACAAAAAGCCCTCACAAATGGAGCTACGATGCCCCGGGCAGGACACCGAGCCAACAAAGTTTTAACATATTGTTTGTTACAAATTTGGAAATCAAAAGAAATTAATTACTGCGTGACAAATGTGATAGGGGTAAAATCCCTTGCTGTCCAGTTGCTCGGTCCGTCGCTGGCAGTCGGGTAGATCCAACTGTCAAACTCAGCTTCCTCCACATCCTCCTCGATAGCATTCACCCTTGAGCTGGAAATAAACACCGGAGCCTTTCCGATCTTCTCTTTGCGCACCGCCTTCTGAGCCTCTGCAGTAAAGCCTAGCCCAAACTTGTCGTTCTTCTGAGTGAAGTCAGGAAGCTGACCCCAATGTGCACAATTGCCTTTCTGAACCACAGCCCGGGCATCCCTTAGGGAAGCCATCTTCAAGGAATCATTCTCTTCGGCCATTGTCTCCGCAGCTGCTGAAATTGGATGTACCTTCTCGAAATGTTGGAAGGGAGTTTCAATAAATTCTCCGTCCATCTCGATGTACCTGAAGGAATTCAAATGGCTCACCATATACTCCTCTTCTCCTTGCACAGTGACAATTTTCCCCCTGACGGGATACTTCAGCTTTTGGTGCAAGGTGGAGGTCACTGCCCCAGCTTTGTGGATCCAAGGTCGACCCAACAGACAGGAGTACGATGGACGTATATCCATCACGTAAAAGGTAGAGTCAAACACTTGAGAGCCCACACGAATAGGGATGTTAACCTCTCCATGAACCATCCTCTTGGAACCGTCAAAGGCTCTGACGATGATATTGCTGGGTTTCAACTCCAGGCCTTCATAATCCAGACGATCTAAAGCCTTTTTCGGAAGAACATTCAAGGAAGAACCAGTGTCCACCAATACATGTGCCAGAGTAGTGCCCCTGCATTCAATAGAGACATGCAGGGCATCATTGTGGTCTCTCCCTTTTGCGGTCAGGTCAGCATCTGAAAAACCCAAACCGTTATCCGCCGTCAGATTCGCTATGCAGTCAGTGAACTGGACTGCAGACGTCTCTTGCGGCACATGGGCCGTCTTGAGAAATGAGATCAAGGCTTTTGCATGGGCCTCGGAACATAGTAATAAGGAAAGCAGGGAGATCTTGGAGGGTGTATGCCCCAACTGCTCGACAACATTAAAATCACTTTTCTTTATTATTTTCAGAATCTCCTCCATTTCTTGTCGGGAGGCCTCAGCATTCACGGGTATCGGTGCCTCCATCCGGGCAGGCTCTTCTTCAATCCCTTTGCCCCGAGCATTTGATGACTCGGCAGCAGGGGACACAATTTGATCAGCAACAGGACTTGGTAAACTTGCAGGTTTTATGAGGAGGGGTTTTCGAATAGCGGGCGGCGCAATGTCAGGCGAGAAGAGCCTGCCACTGCGGGTGACTTTAGCTGGACCGGTGATATCGCAGATACTGGCACTAGCATCAAATTCTTGCTTGATTCCATTTACATATACGTCTGCCCCATAATGCCAGGGGACAGCTTTATCAGACACGTAGGAGAGGGGTCCTGGAACAGTAATGATCACAGGCGCAACCGTCAAGATTTGAATAGGCTTCTTTGGGGGAGCCTTGATTGGATTTTTGAAGATGGTAATCACGGACACTTCTTTCATCGGAACCAAATGAACAACAGTCTTTTTGAATAGAATCTCCTTGCTATCCATTAGGCCTTGGATGCCTAACCTCAGCAAGGGACAATCAGATAGGGAAATAGCACAGAATGGGCAACCTTCGCCGCAACCCGGAAATAAACCGGCCCGCAGTAGGTTCTTCTTAACAGTCTTCAAAGGGGTAACAACTTCATTTATCGAAACAGCATACACTTCTTCCTCAATGGCATTTACCCTATGCTGGGGCATAGGAGCCGTTACAACATTCGGTCTTTCCGGCGCTTCAAACTGAATTTCTTTTGCGTCAATTAGATCTTGCACTTTGTTTCTCAGGGCCCAACAATCATCAGTAGTGTGCCCGGGACTATCAGAATGATAAGCACACCGGGCATTTGGGTTGTATTTAGGAGACGCAGTGTTGACGACTTTAGGAGCTTCTTTGAGGGTCACCAGGTTGGTGGATAACAGTTGGGGTAAAATTTGAGATAATGTCATACTCAATCGGGTATACTGCCTCTTGGGCCTTTCACTTCTCTGTTGATTGTACTGCTGAGGAGCAGCAACAGGTTTAGAGATGACCAACGCGTTGACGGCTTGGCGACTTTCGGGCTTGACTTGTCTTCTAGGGCCATAGACGGCACTTGCTTCTTTCTTAAACGGCCTCTTCTCAGCACTTGTAGAGGCAGCCTTCTGTATCTTGCCTGACCTGATGCCAGCTTCAATTCTTTCTCCCGTTAATATTAAATCTGTAAATCCAGCGGAGGAGTTACCAACCAAATGATTGAAAAACGGACCAGACAACGTTCCCAGAAACATATCAACCAGCTCTCGATCAGTTAATGGAGGCTGCACCCTGCCAGCCAAATCTCTCCATTTTTGAGCGTACTCTTTGAACCCTTCACCCGTCCCTAGAGACATACCCTGAAGTTGGGTACGCGTAGGAGCGAGATCAGAATTGTATTGGTATTGTCTGTAAAACGCAGTTGCCAAATCTTCCCAGTGCCGGATGCTAGCTCCGTCCAATTGGTAGAACCATTCAAGTTGTGACCCCGAGAGGCTGTCTTGGAAGAAGTGAATCCAGAGGTTCTTATCCGCCGTGTAAGGTTGGATTTTCCTTACATACGACCTTAGATGCAGCTTTGGGCAGGAGACCCCATCATACTTGGCGAAGGCAGGCGCCTTAAACTTGTGTGGAATTACTACTCCAGAAGATAATCCCAAATCTCCGAAATCCAGTCCCGGCACGTTCTGAATTTCCATAGCGCTCAAGCGGTCCTCCAATTGTTTGTATCTGTCGGCAGCAGGTGGGTATTGTTCATCGTTATAGTCCGTCTCGTTGTCGGAGACTGCGGGACTAGGAGCTCCTCCCCCTTGGGGACTGTTTTTCTCAGCAGAAGAAGTGGTTGGATCAGCTTCATTGTGGAGTGTGTTCCCAAATCTGCGTCCGGTGTTGAACATCGCCGTCCTCTTTTTCTTCTTCTTCTTCAGGAGTAGAGTCTTCAACTCTTGCTGACCCTGGGCTAGGCTTAGGACCATCTCTTGAAACTGTGCACTTTGGGCCTGAAGGGCCTTGATTGCTTGCTCACTGGATGATTCCGGATTCATGATGACTGTGCAAACAAACAGCGAAGAAGATTAAGCAACCTGTGAAATAGGGTACCTGCTATGCATATGGTGTAATGGAATGCGTATGTTTTATGTTTTCAAAGACAAATAAGATTCAACTTTGTAGACAAAAAAAAGGGAAACACACTTCATTAGATTAAAAATTTTCAATTGTTCAACAATTTGTCCTTAGGCATTACAGGAATGAAAAATACGGAAAAGGAAATAAAACTACAAAAGGAAATAATCAAAGCTCATCAATGCTCCCATGGCCTCCTCCTCTCAGTGCTGATGTAGTTGTTCAGGACACGTTCTTCCTCCAATTGCTTAGTCAGCCTTTGGACCTTCCTTTCCTGCTCGTTGAACTTCTCCCGATAGAAATCCCGTTCTTCCTTTAGCTGTGCCCAAGATCTCTTCATGGTGTCAAAATCAGTAGGTATCTGAGGAGGGAGGACAGTTGGAGGAACCCCATCTTCATCGGGAGATTCAAGGATGATTGGTCTGACAGCTTCGTACGGCATACCTAACTTCTGAGCACGGATGCGGACCCATTTGCAATAGGGCTCCAATGGTAAAGAAGTCTTTGGTCCTAACTCATGTGGGTCAGCTTTGTGGATTCTGTCCCAAGCTCTAATGAATCCCTGGCGTAGTTTGTCACTGCCTGCCTGAAACTCAAAATGGAAGTGAGGAACCAGCATTTCATGGGGCCCATCTCCTCTGGCTCTTCCAAACTGACGGAGAGCTAAACATGGATTGTAAGAGATTCCTCCTTGGATACCAATCAACGGGACATTAGGGTATTCTCCGCAACGGTCGATAACAGCTACCTCATCCAAGCCTCTGAGAGTCCAAGTGATATCCTTATCTGTGAGAGACATTAACCTCCGAGCCCAACCTTTTCCTTCTTCATTCTTCAGCACGGACTTAGGAAGGTGCGAAATAAACCACCTTACCAGCAAAGGAGCACAACACCACGGAGTCCCCCGTTTTCGAGCAGTACGAGCATAGAGTTGTTGTAGAATGTCACCCAAGAGAGTGGGTACCGGATTCCGAGACATGAAGATTCTTATGACATGGATACTGATGAAGGTGTCAGGGTTGGGAAACAATACCAGACCATAGATCAAAAGAGCCAGAATATCCTCGTACGCCTTGAAGTCCAAGTCATTCCAGAAATCATTAGCCTTGCCAACCAGAAATTTGACCAAAAAGCCCTTGACCCCATTTCTAGTTTCCCAGTTGGACAATATCTCTTCTTTGGTCAAGGGGAGAATTGCAGCAATCTCTTCAGGCCTAGGAGTCTTTTCCAAACCAGTGAAAGGAGTTTGTTCCAAGACAGGAATCCCAAGCAAGTAAGATAATTCTTCCAGGGTAGGAACCAGCTGGAAGTCTTGAAAGGTGAAACAGTGATGCAGAGGGTCATAAAACTGGGTCAGAACACTTATCAATTGTTGGTCCCATTTTGCAGTGATCAAGCCAAGGAGAGAACCATGTCTGTTGATGAAGGAGGTAGTGTTTGGAATTCTTTCAACCAGATCTTTGAGTAAAACTGGTGGTTGAACAAAGTTGAGCCGGACAGTATTTCTACGCACGAGCATCATGATGTCCTACAAAACAGAGCAAAGATGAAACCTTTTTGTCTTTGAAATGGGTTAGCTTTTTATGCATGCAATGGTATGATGGCATGATGCTATGATGAAGCGCATCACAAGTATTCACATAGGCAAATAAAGCACACAAGTCACACAAGACACCCTTAGGTTTCAGGCCAGCATGAGTTTCAGGTATTACCCTCTTTGGGTTTTGTTGGTTAAAACCTGTCCTATCAAAAGTAACCGGGTTCTAGAGGATCTCAAATCATTGGCTACCCTCAATCGGTCATAACTCCAGCATCGCAATCTTTTCTCGCGGCCAGAACCATCTCGAGAGTTTAGCCTCAATGAGTGTAGCATACTGCTACTGTCCTAATAGCCAAGTTGGTCAATTTAGGGTTCTAAGGTTGGTTGGTGTTTAATGACTCCTTAGAAGACCTATATTCTCCCCGTTACAACACAAGGGATATAGGTACAGACTAAGATGCCACACCAACGTAGCCACTGCTTCACCCATGTCGGTCTACGCCGGACAGGTCCCTCACAGATTATGCTACCTAAAAAGGGTATTTCCCAGATCCGGGTTAGGATCTATGAAACTCCGATGCAAAGCCCACAAATATAAAAGCAAACAAAGCAAACAATTGAAAACAAAGGTGATCTAAACCCTAAGGTTACTCCACTTTTAAGTTTTCCCCAGCAGAGTCGCCAGTTCTGTGATACGGTGGGAGAACTGACTTGAGGTTTGCGTTTGTATTCGCAAATGTTGCGGTTAGCAAGAGTCGCCACCGACTTTTTATTTTATCCTAAGGAAAGGTTAAAAAGCACAGCAAAAACCTTTTGAGATGTTTTCTTGGGTTCGGGGAGTAGATTATAGAAAGGGAAGGTATTAGCACCCTTTCTATCCATGGTTATCCATGGGCTCTTAGTTACTTGCTTAGATCACTTGCCTTTTGTTTTCAATTGTTTTAAATGGTGCTTGAGTGTGTGGGTTTTGAAAATGTTTTGAAAAGAGGCCAATGTGGTGGCAACCTTTGCAATGATCCATGTGGGGATGTATACAAAGATGTATGTCTTTTGAAAAGGTTTTCATTTGTTTTTGAAAGTTGTTTTGAAAGTGTAGTGTTGTGTGGTTTTGAAATTAGGCAAATGTTTTGTTTTGCAAGTTGATTCAAGTAACTAAGAGGTTATCTACTCCTAAATTTCTCAAAAGATTATTGCTATACTTTAACCCTTTTAACAAGTTTGCACCACCACTGTATTTGGTGGGCAACCTTGTGTTAGGATGTGAAAGGGACAGGCGCGGGTCATCGTTTAGACCATAATTGTAACGACGTTAAATGTCTTTGGGCAATTTCTTTAAGGGACTTGATCATTTGTTTTGTTTGTTTTGAAAAGTTTTATCGAGGGACTATGATCATTCAAACTGTTTGCTTTGCCCAAAGATGTTCAACATACAATATGGCCCATTTATTTGAAGGCAACAAGTGGAATACCCTAGGGGGTGCAAGTGTGATTTGTGTGTTCATTTTCATGCTTGCTTATCTTGTATTAGGTCAAACTATATTTTTATCGTTTTTCGCATACAAACCCTAATTCTAGCATGTTATTATTAGAAAGCAATAAAGTGCGAAATTAAAATTACTAAGCTATTACACAACCAAATATGGGAAGGGGGGTACAAATGTTCAAATGAGGATATTGACAAGAATTTAAATCTAAATTATTACAACAATTGGATATTTTGCAATGCATAATTAAATGTAAATTAAATAAATATGTGAAATGTAAAAAAGGAAAGTTTCTATGTGTATGAGAAAATATTATTTATGTAAAAGGAAAAAGAAAATAAAATGTATTTATTTTTTAGTTTTTTGAACTTAGGGTGAAAAACCCTAATTTTTAAATAAAAGGTATTATTATCTAATTTAATTCTACTATTTATTTATTATTTATAAAAATGACATAAAATGAAGTATATTGTGAAAAAGGTATTTTTGTATTAAATATTAATAAAATGAAAAAAAATCAAGTATTTTTATATCTTTGTCTTAAATATATTAATAATCAAATATACATATATATATATATAACCCTAAATATGTATTGTTCTTAAAATAAATATTTATTTAATAATTTAATAAAATAAATAAAAGAGTATTTTTTGTGTGAAATATTTTCAGAAAGTAAATAAAAAATAAAAAGTGTATTCACATTATTTTTACATTTATTCTAATAATCAAATATATATATATATTTATGTACAAACTAAACAAATAAACAAATAAATATGCAATAAATGCAAAAAATAATGAAAAAAATATTTTTAATTTTTTAATGGCATGAGAAAAAATAAATGAAGTCAGCAAAAAAGGAAAAAGTCAAAAATGTCAAAAAATGAGTAAATGGGCTCAGGGGGGTGTAAGCCAAAAAGGATGGTGTGAAAAGAAAGAACAACAACAGCCCAGCCCAATGACACATTGTCTTCAACCTCCAGCTTCAAACTTTGAAAAAACGCGCGCCTCTTGCTTCAATGTCTAACTCCTGATTCCTTGATTTTTTGAACATACTTCCAACACAAAAGATGTTAAGCATGAAGAGACGGTTCTAACCATATAAAGAACTTGACCTATCTCTCTGAGATGAGGGAGAATTTCTCTCCCCCTCTTTTCTGACCTAATTTTTCTACCATTTTCAGAGCTCAAATTCTCTCTACTCAGATAAAAGAAATGAAAAGTAAAGCTACGTACATGTTCAGGGCTATGAGTAGGACCTTGTTTCTTCACAAACTTAAGACTAAAGATGCCTAATAAGAGAGATACGAATTCAAACTTTTACCTGTGCAGTTGAACTTCTATGTGGAGAATGAGAGACTTTCAGTGCAATGTAATGATTGGAAAAGCTTCCTTGAGGTCCAGGGATGCTTTTTCAATGCTTACTTTGTCTTGAACCTTCTTGTATCAAGCTGTAGAACTTCACCTGCAAGTCAAAGATGTGAAAATGGTGGAAGTGGTTAGAGCAACTACAGATCGTGCCTAAGCTTCTGGATAGCTTGCATAGGTTGTAAGGAAGGTAGAGGAACAGGTTTTGATCAAAATGCTTGAAGGGTTTGAGAGATTGCACTCAAACTGCAGGGGCACCCCTGTTTGTGCAGTTTGAGGATGATTCTGAGATGGAGGGTGTTTTGGAGGTCAAGAGCTCGTGTGTTAGCTTGGATATGTTATGTGTAATGTGTTTGACAACTTTGTTCTTGTGTTTGTATGCTGGTATGAGAGATGGCATAAGTTATGGATGTTACTTCTAAGTGAAGCAAGCAAATGTCAACTTGGTTTCTAGGCCAGTACAATGCCTCAATCTATGCTGCACATTTGAGTCTTGATCAGTGGGAAATGTCCATGCCTTTTTGCCTCAAAGATCTGCATTGTACCTCATAGATTTGCAAAGTTGCCATAAAGTAGCACTTTACAAGAATGGATAATATGCTTTTTCTAGTTTAGGCTTGATTTTGTGTGTATTGTCCAAATGAGCAAGATAATGCTAGAGCACAAAGGATATGCATTGAATTATTGAGTGAAAATGGGATTAGAGGCCTGCAATGTAGCTTAAGCATGCTGAATTCAAATTTGCCAAGTTTATGAACATGCTTTGATGAAGAACAAAAAGTGAATTTTTGCCAACTTGTGAAATTCGAATCTCTCAAGTTATGAGGTTGTTTGATGAGTTCTTGGACATTTTGGAAAGCTTGGAATGTGTACTACAATCCATCTTTGAAATGCATTTTGAAATTCCAAGTGGAAGGGTATGAAAAGTGGCCTTGAAGTAGGGTAGAAAACCTTGTCAAAATAGGCCAAATTTCACTAAGTTAAAAGATGGTTTAGTGCCCTTATTTAAAAAATCATAACTTGAGATTCAAGCTTCAAATGAGAAAACTTTGTGAATCAAAGTTGTAGATTATGCAACAAGCTACATCTTTCATGTTTTGACTTTTGTTTGAATCCAAATGGATCATGGTGAAAAGATGGGGCAAAGTTGGGAAAAAAATTAGGGTTTTTCATAACTTAGAAAAATTCTAAGTTATGAAAAATTCCATTTTCAACCCTAATTTGCAATTTGTGATTTCTTGGTGAACAAGTTTCATGATTTGGCATGTTTTGATGAAAAAATGAATCTTGACTCTTGATTTTGACCAAAAAGTCAAAGTTTGACTTTTCAGTATACAGTCAAAATTGATCAATTGACTGGGAAATTCAACTGTCAATCTTGTGTACTTGGGATCTTTTGAGCTTGATGAACATGTCAAGATAATTCCATGGGGTCCTTGAGTCCATATGTGAGCTTGGTTTGCCATTGGCTAGGTCAAACAGTCAAAAATTGCCCTTGTGCAGTCAAAACCCTAAAAATGACCATTTTGCCCTTTTGATGATCTGATCAAATTTCTTGTGGAATTGTGATCCAAACTTGATCAAATGGTCCATGTGAGTTCATAATGTTGATGTGGATCAAATTTCATGAGGTTTGACTGTCAATTGGCCATAGTTGACTTTTTCCCCAATACAGCTGATTTCTAGGTCAACTGTCCAATTGACTGGGTAAAACTTGGAATCAAAACTTGAAACTTGGTATAGGTAAACTTGGGAGTACAACATGAAGCATGAAAGTCATCTTAGGCATTTTAGGTCAAAGCATCCTTAGGCAAACACAAACCCTAATTTGAGTCCACAGTGCAAGGAGAAGTCTTGAGCAGAGGAAACCCTAATTGTATCTTGATCTTTAAATGTCTTGTGATGAGAAAATGTTGAGGAAATGGGAGGGCAAATTTTGGGGTACAACACCATCCATGTGGCAGGAAGTAGCTTGAAACTGCACTAAATCATCATTCATATGGTTCACATCAAAGATCTGAAACTCTCCAGGACATCCAAAGACCATGTTCACTTCTTCCTCATATTCTACCCTAGGCCTGATTATATGGATGAGGCCTTCATCCATCATCTCCTGGAAATCAGCCTTTATCTTATCTCACCCTTGTATACTAGTACTATAGATACCACAACCAGTATGGTCATGCGTATAGTAACTAAACTCGAAAAGTTTTGCATGCATATTTACCAAATCTCCTCTGACCAAGTTGATATCATAAATTTGAAAGTCCCCTGGACAACCAGCAACTATGTTGACAGCACTTTCTCCTTCGTGCTTTGGCAGAGGATTGTCTTTTACATTCGGGCCGACATCTTTAAAGGATAAAAGGCCAGATCTCACCATTTTTTGTACCTCCGATTTTAGGGGATAACAGTTTTCCACATTGTGCCCTGGTGCACCCTGATGAAAAGCGCATGTCTGATCTGCCTTATAATACCAAGGCAAAGGTGATGGTTGATAACACGAAAAGATATAGCATTTTCCGCCTGAATTATATAGATTAAAATTCTGATTCCTCGATTATTATGTCACATTTTATCCCTTTTGTACTTTTTGAAACATATTTCAGGTACTTAGCGTTAGCAAGGCATAAATAAGAAAAGGAAGAAAAAGAATGGAAAATGAAGAAGAAATAGCTTTAAAACGGCAAAAATGCATTTATGTAGCAGAGAAGCGTGTCGCCCGCCACAAAGGCGTTGCGACCGGCACAAGTTAAGTTTTTTTGCCCCTCAACACACTCACGTTAAGACCGGGACAAACATGGATTATGTGCCCCACGTCACGCACCACAATACGCTCGCCACGATCCAAGCAGTTATGAAGCCTTCACCAATGGAGCGTACACAACGCATATTCCTGTATTTTCTCCATGCTTCAGTAACGTAAATCATGGGACATTACCTATTTTTCCTCAACAAAATATACTCTATATATGGAGGTAGTTATCAACAATTGAAGCGGCCCACTCCCTCTCGTTTTGATCTCTCTATGGCACTTTGAACAATTACGCAGTATTATTATTTTCAATTCCATTTTCTTTGTTCAACAATTGTTTTATTGTATTCCGTTTTAGTATTTTTCCAGTTAGATTTCCAGCATTACTTTTCCAGTCGTAGAACCACTTAGGCAAAAAAAATACCTTACCATTAAGCAGTATTTTTCCACATCGGAGAAACACTGCAACACTAGTTTGTTTCCAGACTTCCAGAATTTTCCTAGGATTTCTATAATTACTTCGAGATATTTTTTTTACTACAAGTCAATCCTGCTGGCTTGTGGAGGATACGCAATACTCAGATCAATTGCTTTGTATTCACATTTATGCTCTTATTTTATTAAGCATAATTTATTAATTTCCTGCCATGCATGCACTGTTGAATCTACGCTTTAATTTTGTACTATTTTGCAATAATATTATGTTTGGCTAGTTTCCCTATACCGGTATGTAAAACTTGACCAAAACAATTCGGTAATTAATTGGTATTATTATTTTTTACAAAAATACTTTTCTGGTTTTAATTTCCAATTGAATATTTAATTGTTTTTGTACGAAAGTAAGGAACAATCTAAGGTTAAAATCAATAGAGCAGAAGTTTGAGGTTTTACCCAGATAGTGGTTATTGAAATGTTAATTTTAAAAACAGTGGAAGCGCTTTAAAGTTAATTGGATCTTATTTGTTTCCAAAAAATACTTTTGAGTTTTAAATGAAACAGCGGAAGCGCTCATTTCGAGCTTAACTGATATGATCTAATTCAATAGACCGGGAGTTTGAGACGAGGGTTTTTAAACGAATAGTTTCACTGAAACTGTGTTTTAATACTAAAAACAAATGCCAATGACGTACTGAATCCCTTAAGTTAACGAAATACATACCGGTATCTCGTCATTAATTATTTAATTCTAGTTAAATCCCGATTAAACCCAAACACCCAAATTTATAATTAGCCTTAGCTTTACATAGTAACCCTTAGATAACAATAGTTCTGACCACCAGTTCTTGTGGGTTCGATATCTTTTAAAACTACGCGATAGACTGTGCACTTGCAATCACTACACCCGATAGACTCATAAAGTCAAGATCAATTTTTTGGCGTCGTTGTCGGGGACTAAATTAGTCTAATACTGTGAATCCCTTGTTACGCAGTATAGACTAAGGCAACCAATTTTATTTTAATTTTTAACCGTCGATTGTATGCCAAGTACTCGCTCTAAGGACAAGGAATTAGAACAACCAGTCAATGAAGTCGAGCATTTTGTTAATATAAGACGCCAAATCAGAGAGTACCAAGCCAAGTACAATCTTCCCAAATCCAATTTTCCTAACTTTTCTCTTCCTGACCCAAAAATGGCTGAAGGACCCCAAAATCGTCCTCTGAAGGATTATGCTGCCCCATCACAAGAAGAACCCCACAACAGTATTACTGCTCCCGCTATCGCACAGAATGATTTCGAGTTAAAGCCTTCACTTTTGCAAGTTGTTCAACAAAACCAATTTTCAGGATGTTCTACGGACGATCCAAATCTTTATTTATCCGTGTTTGTGCAGTACCCAGACACAGTGAAAGCAAATGGAGTCAGCCCTGAAGCAATAAGACTCCGTCTTTTTCCTTTCTCGTTGAGAGATAGAGCTAGAGCATGGCTCCAGTCTCTACCATCCAACTCCATTACAACATGGAACAAATTGAAGAAATTTTTCCTAGCGCGGTATTTTCCGCCAAGTAAGACAGTTATGCTAAGAGCCAATATTAACGATTTTAGACAAAAGGAAAGTGATTCTCTTTTTAAAGCATGGGAAAGATACAAAGACATGTTGCAACTCTAACCGCATCACGGTCTAGAAGAATGGTTGATCATCCACACCTTTTACAATGGTCTCTTGTATAACACGAGACTAACAATTGATGCAGCTGTTGGCGGTGCACTGATGGATAAACCATACCATGATGCCTATCAACTTATTGAAATTATGGATCAAAATTATTATTAGTGGGGAAGCGATAGAACCATGATGGAAAAATCTCCAACGAAGAGTGGTATGCACGAAGTTAGTAGCTTAGACCAAGTTAATGCTAATGTAGAAGCCCTTACCCAAAAGATACAAAGCTTGACCACAACTCCCGCAGCCATCGTGGTTGCAGTAACTCCAACTTGTGATCTACGCGAACTTCACGAGCATAATGCACCCGAATGTCCACTTTTAACAGGAGTACCAGTTGATCAAGTAAACTACGCTCAAGGAAACCCCTATGGAAATAACTATAACCCTTCTTGGAAGAACCATCCTAACTTTTCATACAAAAGTAATAACGCTTTGTACGCACCAGGGCAAGCTCCTACTACACCTCCAAGATTTCAGAAATCCACCCAAAATGTCCCAAATATTCCAAATATCCCTAGGAAGTCCAACATCGAAATCACGATATAAAACTTTGTAGCCAACCAAGCTCAAACTAACAAAGATTTCATGAATCAAAACATTCACACTAGTGAAAAGATTAAGAAATTGACTAATAAGATTGATGCTCTTGCCACAGACAAAAAAAATGTTAGAAACACAAATTTCCCAAGTGGCTCAACAGCAAGCGGATACAACTGCTCCAGCTGGAACTTTTCCTAGACAACCTCAACCAAATCCTAAGAGACACGCTAATTCCATAATACTACGGAGTGGGACGGAACTAAGTGGACAAACTGAACCTAAAATTGAAAACCCAACCATGTACCAAAAACATGGAAAAGAAATTGAGAAAGAAGCTGAAATAAGGGAAGTAGAAAATGAAGGTGACAAAGAGTTCGTAGAAAAAGAAGAACCTTATGTGCTTTCACCACTGTATAAACCACCTATTCCATATCCTCAAAGACTTGCTAAGTCTAAAAACGTAGGGCGACTCAAGAAATTCATTGAACTTCTGAAACAACTTAACATTACCATACCTTTTACAAAAGCTATCACACAAATGCCCTTATACACTAAATTTCTTAAAGAAATCTTGTCCAATAAGAAAAAGCTTAAGGATAACAAAATTGTATTACTCACTGTTGAGTGCAGTGTTATAATACAAAACAACATGCCTCATAAACTTAAAGACCTAGGTAGTTTTTCCACACCTTGCGTAATCGGAAAATTTGTCATAGACAATGCACTATGCGATTTAGGAGCCAGTATTAGTCTGATGCCATTATCAATTTGCAAAAAACTCAACATGGGAGAACTAAGACCAACAAGAATGTTCGTACAATTAGCAGATCGATCAGTAAAATTTCCTTTAGGTATGTTAGAAAATGTTCATGTATGCATAGGACAATTATATATCCCATTAATTTTATAATCATGGACATTAAAGAAGACTCCAATATACCTATCATATTAGGTAGACCATTCCTAGCCACTGCAGGAGCCATAATAGATGTTAAAAATGGAAAACTGACTTTCGAAGTCGGAGAAGAAAAGGTTGAATTCATCTTATCTAAATTCCTTATTGCACCAACCATCGACGATTCATGTTGTTTCCTAGATGAAATCGATAAATGCGTGAAAGAATTTGAGAAATAACAAACCACCTATTCGGAAGTATTGAAGATTCCCATACCCCCGATTCTCGAAGATGATAATTGGCGTCTTGAATATCAAGATGAAAATCTGAGTGAATGCCTAGCTCTAACTCATGACCCTATATCCTGTCAAAAGAAGCCTGCCATAGAACTCAATGCACTACCAAAAGACCTAAGATATGAATTCCTATACACAGAACTTGAACGGCCAGTTATAGTCAATGCAGGCCTAGGACAAATAGAAACTGGAAAATTATTACATGTCCTAAGAAAATACCCAACCACTTTAGGTTATAACATATCAGATCTAAAAGGAATAATCCCTTCTGTCTGCATGCACCGTATTATTCTGGAGGAAGACTGTAAAACCTCTAGGGAACATCAAAGGAGAATAAATCCCATTCTGAGCGATGTAGTCAAAAGGAAGTAGAAAAGCTACTAGAAGCAGGAATCATATACCCAATATTTGACAGTAAATGGGTTAGCCCAGTACATGTCGTACCTAAGAAAGGTGGTGTGACAGTTGTCAGCAACACTAAAGGAGAATTTGTAGTGCAACGAAGTCACATCGGGTGGAGAATGTGCATCGACTATAGAAAGTTAAATAAATCCACTCGTAAAGATCAGTTTCCTTTACTCTTCATTGATCAAATGCTTGAACGACTAGCTAAACACTCTCACTTCTGCTATTTAGACGGATATTTCGGATTTTTCCAAATTCCTATCCATCTCGACGACCAAGAAAAAATGACTTTCACTTGTCCTTATGGTACGTTCGCCTATAGACGAATGCCATTCGGATTATGCAATGCCCCTGCAACATTCCAGAGATGTATGATGTCCATCTTCTCTGATTTCTTAGATGGCATGATGGAAGTTTTTATGGATGACTTCTCGGTCTGTGGAGAAAGTTTTGAAGGATGTTTATCGAACCTTGAAATGGTACTAGAAAGATGCGTAAGTGTCAATCTCGTATTAAACTGGGAAAAATGCAACTTCATGGTCCGATAAGGAATTGTCTTAGGGCATATAGTATCCGATAAGGGAATTGAAGTAGATAAAGCAAAGATCGAAGTTATAGAAAATCTTCAACCACCCAAAACTATTAGAGAGATAAGAAGTTTTCTAGGACACGCTAGTTTCTATCGATGTTTCATTAAAGACTTCTCTAAAATAACCAAACCTCTAACCGAACTGCTGATGAAGGATGTTGAGTTCATTTTCACTGACAAATGTTTAGACACATTTACAACTCTAAAAAAAGCGTTAATTTTAGCACCTATTATGCAACCTCCTGATTGGAACGAACCATTCTAGATAATGTGTGATGCCGGTGACTATGTCGTAGGCGTAACCTTAGGACAAAGAAAGGATAAAAAGCTTCATGCGATCTACTACGCAAGTAGAACCCTAGATCCTGCGCATACGAATTACGCCACTGTGATACGGTGGGAAAACTGACTTGATATTTTGCGTTTTGATCGCATTTGTGCTGATAGCAAGAGTCGCCACTGACTTTTCTTTTATCCAAAAGGAAAGGTAAAAAAGCACAGGAAAGACCTTTCGAGATTATTTCTCAGTTTCGGGGGGTAGATTATGAAAAGGGAAGGTATAGCACCCTTTTCATCCATGGTTTTCCATGGGCTCTTAGTTACTCGCTTAGATCACTTGCTTTTTGTTTTGATAGTGTGCTTGTGATGTGGGATTTGAAAGTGTTTTGAAAAATCTCTTTGTAATGGTTCTCGTTTCTATAAGAACGCGTACAAAGTTTTGTTTCAAAAGATGGTTCAAAGATGTGTTTGTGAATTGTGTTTTAGAAAGTGTTTTGAAAAGATATTTCGTAATGGTTCTTGTCTCTATAAGAACGTATACAAAGTATTTTGTCTTTTGAAAATATTTTAAGATGAAAGTGTAGGTGTAAAAATGTTTTTTTTGTCGTGAGCAAACGAGTAAATAGGAGCGAATCTATCTACTTGAAAGGTTTTCAATTGTTCTTTTCTTCCTCCTTTTAATGTTGCTTTCTTACCATTAATTTGGTAAGAAACCCCATTGTTGGATGTTAAGGGACAGGTGTGGGTCAATTTTATAGTCATCGAAAGCAACTTATGAGACGCTTTAGCAATTTCCGTAAGGGACTTAGATTGTTTTATCGGAGGCAACATCGAGGGTCATCGAGGGACTACGATCTTTTTTTATCGAAGGGTCTTTGCTAAAACGTCCCATGTTCGAGGGACATGACTTTGTTTCCGAGGCAACAAACGAGGTTACCCTAGAGGTGCGCGTGTGAAGAGTGTGTTCGTTTCAAGTTATTTTGTTGAAATTAGGTTATCTAGCGATTGATTTTATGTCTTGCCATGCACGCCTAATTACTATACAGTATAAGGAAAACAGTAAATTGCGAGAATTGAAATTCTACGCTATTACAGAGTTTTCGGGAATGGGGGTACAAATTTATGAATGGGGATGAGTCGAATGCGATTTAAAAGTCCAAAATAGGCAATCAATACAACCAAATCAAATTGAACGATTAATTAGAATTATAACGGTCTATAAAATTAATTAACAAGGTATAGCAATAAGATTCTAAGTATTTGTTTGTAAATTAGTTTGGAAGGAAAAACAAAAATAAAATTTTGTTCTATTAAAGAAAATAAATGACTAAAGAAATTAATTTATATACTTTGTCTTTTAGGATTTATGTCATTTTTTAGAAATTAAATGAACCAAATAACACTTAATATACAAATATTGGTCAGTAAAATAATTTACAAAATCCTAAACTAATTGAGAAAATAAATTATTCTTTGAAAAAAATATACATTTTTAATTAGTTGAATTAGAATTAAACCTAAAATAAGTTCTAAACTAATTTAAAATTCTAAGTACTTAGATTACTTCTAAAATTAAGTAAATAATAGTTAAGTAAATAATAATAATAAATAAGTAAATAAAAGTAAAAATAAAAGAAAAAAAGAAATTCTAAAAATATTAAGTTAAACCTAAACTAAGATTTACTAAAACTATATTTAAGTTAAACTAAAGGTAAAACAAATTAATTATGAGAAAAGGGTGTGAAATAGAGAAATAGGGGGTGAGGCTGGAAAAAAGAACATTGGGCTTCAAAGAATGGCCCAGGTTATAAACAAAATCAACTAGACTAATTTTATAAAAAAAATAAAAAAAGAAAAAGCTAATGGGCTGACCAGAGATCGGGTCGGGTCAGACCCAGGTCTACCCCATTTT
This sequence comes from Vicia faba, assembly GCA_948472305.1. Taxonomy (NCBI): domain Eukaryota; kingdom Viridiplantae; phylum Streptophyta; class Magnoliopsida; order Fabales; family Fabaceae; genus Vicia; species Vicia faba. Next base: position 1,265,026,983 of record OX451736.1, on the reverse strand, counting down.
GCAAATAATAAGAGACGGGTTAGAAAACCCTAGCAGCAAAACCAGCCGCTTGGAAAAACACGTTGCCCTCCCTCATCTTTTATCGTTTCACCTTGTTTTCATCTCTTGGTTAACCAAACCTCCATGGCCGAAACTCTCTTTGCTCAAAATTCAACTAAAAAAAATGAAAGGGTATCGAGCGATTTGTGTCCCCCCTCTCAATACCGATTTCATCTCAAAAGTTTCTAGAAATTAACAACATCACAAATATTTATACCCTAAGGTTCCAAACCCCAATCCCTAATAATCAGGTTAAGTGGCAACGAAACACAAATTCTAGCAAACATCAATGAGTCTATGAATCAGCAAGGCACGGTGTACATGATGGTATCAAAGTAAATTGAGAAAAAGTGAGAAAATCTTACGTAACCAGAGCTAGTCCAGTGAGAGGTAGTTTTGATGTGGTGTCAGGTAAGCGTGAATCTCTTTCTATCGTCTTCTTATTTCATCCTTATTCAAGTTATTGTCGAGTCTAGGTCATGAGATATTATTTGGACCGGGTGAACATTGTTGTTGTTTCTGTATGAACCTGTGTTTCTATCATAGTGCAGAGGTTATTGGTAAGTACAGCTTGGGCAAAACATAGGTGAGTTAGGGCTTGAGCAGGTGAGTATGAATGAGGGTGATGTTGTGTTTTCTGTAAGCAGGATTTGGAGATGTTTTTTTTTCTTGTGTTGATATCTCTGTGAAATTTGTGATCCTGGTTTGTTATAACAGTATGAGGTTTTTTAGTTGTTGGCTATTTTTTGCTGGTTCTGTTGGTTCTGGTTTCTTGGCTTTTTTGTTTTACAGTGAGGTTTTTTGCTCTAATATTGGTTGGCCTTTTTTTGTGATCTGAGACAAGGGTTTTTGTGAGCTTGTGGTGATGTTGGTGGTTTTTGTCTATGATGTTTGTTTAGGATCTGAGACAAGGGTTTTTCTGAGCTTGTGGTGATGTTGTTGGTTTCTGTCTATGATGTTTGTCTACCTTGGTTTTGTATCATGTTCTGTTATATGCTTATCCTAGCTATTTTTTGCTCTCCTCCTCTCTCTCCATAATGTTAATGCAGAACCTCTCTTTTATATTCCCTGAGAGTGGATTTTGGGGGGAAGTATTGGCGAGTTTGAATGGATTTGATATGCTGATTTATGGCTTTTGAGTGCAAGTTGACATTTTTTCCATTTTAGTGTAAGTTTGGGCAAGTTATGACTTGCTTTATGCAGAGTTGCAGCAGGTTTAGGACTGTATAAGGGCTGTAACAGGCTAAGTGATATCTTTCTGATTCTTTTTCTTCTTTCCTCTTTCATCTTTTCATGATGCAAATTGTTTTGCCTTTCTTGAAAATTCTGAAGGACTTTTCATTTTTTAGGAACATGATGACATAAGGGCCAGGAATCAATGCTAGCTTACATCTTAATTGATGTTGTGCTATTTGCTTATGCTGTTTTGCATAGCAGCTTGTTGCTGCCCTGTTTCGTTTTTTCTTAGTGATGCGCCTGCTGTTTGCAGCCTTGCCCTGTTTTGGTTTCTTTTTTGCTTTGTGTTGCGCCTGCTGTTTGCAGCCTTGCCCTATTTTGTTTACAGCCTAGTTTTGTTTGTTACTTTGCTGTTGTTTTTGTAATGTTTGAAAACTTCTTTTTCCCTTTTGTGAACTAAAAGATCAAAATTTTGTCATTTGCAAAAGTAAGAGATAGACCATGATTAAGAACAAAGCCCTTCTAGTCTGATTCCAAATGCAAAACCTTATGATGAATTTGCGAAAATAAAACTTAGAACATTTCTTGTTTAAACTTCAATATTTATGTGCTAATCATATATTTTTATTCTTTCACTTGTTGCATGTGATGGTATGGAGAAACAGCAAGGCGATTTATAATTGGAAGTCATGGATAGGCTTGAAGGGAAATGATGATGTCTTGAAGGAATGAGGCTGCCATGAAGCTTGAAGAATATCTCGAAGATTTTGGGATGATTTAAACATGTAACGAATTAGGATTAGGCTTTGGATGTACAGTCCCTTTACCACTTGTAATTGGAAACTAATCTTGGAATCATAACTTGTGATTTGCAATTTACAATTGTAACTTGAATTTGATCTTTGAGAGAGTCTTGGTAATCATTTGGGTGAAACACAATAATGCCCTTGTAGTTTCCTTTCTGAACTTAAAAAGTTTCTTCCATTTCGAATCTTGAACTAAAGACAAATTCAAAATAAATGAATTAAGCCTTGTATGCTTGAACGGATTTGAAATCAAGAGCATCATTTGAATGGATCCTCAAATATCTTTCACTAAAACTCTACGTCACATCTTCAATTCATAGTAACTCGCAATACAAGTCAAATAGTGTCTTAAGAAAACTCGATTAAAAATCCATTGTAACCTAATAAACACCAATGCTCAAACACCAATGACTTGAAGTCAGCGACAAACAAACAAGGAATCTCCGATCTCATCATAAGAATCAATATCTTTGAGAAAATAAATATGGCAGGTGTTGAAATTAGAAGTTAAAAAACATTCTAAATCAAGGAAACGATTTATGACAATTTGATAACTCACAGGGTCTTCTAAGCATAATTTTCCTTTGATTCTTGAAGAGAACTTGTTGATGACATCACTTAGGATAATGTGCAAGAATAATTGTCTCAAAGTCTTCTAATTTGAAGAAATAACAATCAGATGACCGTTATTTTAAATTAGGTCAAAATTCAAGATGTGACTTCTAACGCATTCGAATTTTGGGTGATCTTCTACGCGTAATCAGCTCTTGATTTGTGAAGATAAATTTTAGGTGGCATCAAGGAGGATCATATGCAAGAAAAAACTGCTCAAAAATATTGAATAATGAAGAAATTACGATCGTTTGAATTTGTTCTCGCCAAAAGGATTGATTTTGGGGTTGCTGTGGTCATTTTCAGTCATCTGAACCATTGGTTGAGCAAGCTTGCACTTGAGGGCTCAATTTTCTTTGAGAAGCGCCAAACCCTAATTGCTGATTATTTGCCTAGGAAGAGAATCTTCTTGATCAACTTTTGAGCCAAATTGAGCGTTTGAGAAACCCTGGGATAGCATCTTGAGTGGAAAATGGGAGGGCAAATTTTGGGGTACAACAGCTGCCCCTGTTCAATCTTCTTAAACTTGAAAAGCGGGATCGACGTGTTTGTCGTTCGCGGCTTGAAAGTAGAAGATGATTGAACACTAGAGTGCCCAGAAATTTGTGCTTGATGATGCGCTGGTTGATTGCATAAGGAAATGGGCTTAAAGATGCCATTTGGAGAAGCAAAGGAGAATTGTCTGAGATGGGCTTATAGATTCCATCCAAAGACGATTGTTGACGGAAAGTTTGAACTCGATCTTAACAGAGAACGAATCAGAATAAACTGTTGAGAAATTTATCTGAACCAGTGAAAATCTGGAGACGAATCAGAATAAATCGTTGAGTGATTTATCTGAACCAGTGAAAATCTGGAGACGAATCAGAATAAATCGTTGAGAGATTTATCTGAACCAGTGAAAATCTGGAAACGAATCAGAATAAACTTTTTAGAGATTTATCTGAACCAGTGAAAATCTGGAGACGAATCAGAATAAATCGTTGAGAGATTTATCTGAACTAGTGAAAATGTGGAGACGAATCAGAACAAATCGTTGAGAGATTTATCTGAACCAGTGAAAATCTGGAAACGAATCAGAATAAACCGTTGAGAGATTTATCTAAACCAGTGAAAATCTGGAAACGAATCAAAATAAACTATTGAGAGATTTATCTGAACTAGTGAACATCTGGAAATGAATCAGAATAAACCGTTGAGAGATTTATCTGAACTAGTGAAAATCTAGAAATGAATCAGAATAAACCGTTGAGAGATTTATCTGAACCAGTGAAAATCTGGAAATGAATCAGAATAAAACGTTGAAAAATTTATCTGAACCAGTGAAAATCTTGAAATAAATCACAATAAACCGTTGAGAGATTTATCTGAACCAGTGAAAATATGGAAATGAATCAAAATAAACCGTTAATAGATTTATCTGAACCAATAAAAATCTGGAGACGAATCAGAATAAACCATTGAGAGATTTATCTGAACCAGTGAAAATCTGGAAATGAATCAGAATAAACCGTTGAGAGATTTATATGAACCAGTAAAAATCTGGAAACGAATCAGAATAAACCGTTGAGAGATTTATCTGAACCAGTGAAAATATGGAAATGTATCAGAATAAACCGTTGTGAGATTTATCTGAACCAGTGAAAATATGGAAATGAATCAGAATAAATCGTTGAGAGATTTATCTGAACCAATAAAAATCCGGAGACGAATCAGAATAAACCATTGAGAGATTTATCTGAACTAGTGAAAATCTGGAAATGAATCAGAATAAACCATTGAGAGATTTATCTGAACTAGTGAAAATCTGGAAATGAATCAGAATAAACCGTTGAAAGGTTTATCTGAACTAGTGAAAAATCTGGAAATGAATCAGAATAAATCATTGAGAGATTTATCTGAATCAGTAAAAATCTGGAAACGAATCAAAATAAACCGTTGAGAGATTTATTTGAACCAGTAAAAATATGGAAATGAATCAGAATAAACCGTTGAGAGATTTATCTGAACCAGTGAAAATATGGAAATGAATCAGAATAAACCGTTGAGAGATTTATCTGAACTAGTAAAAATCTGGAGACGAATCAGAATAAACCATTGAGAGATTTATCTGAACCAGTGAAAATCTGGAAATGAATCAGAATAAACCGTTGAAAGGTTTATCTGAACTAGTGAAAATCTGGAAATGAATCAGAATAAACCGTTGGGAGATTTATCTGAACCAGTAAAAATCTGGAAACGAATCAGAATAAATCGTTGAGATATTTATTTGAACCAGTGAAAATCTGGAAATGAATCTGAATAAACCGTTGAGAGATTTATCTAAATCAGTGAAAATCTAGAAATGAATCAGAATAAACTGTTGAGAGATTTATCTGAACCAGTAAAAATCTGGAGACGAATCAGAATAAACCATTGAGGGATTTATCTGAACCAGTGAAAATCTGGAAATGAATCAGAATTAACCGTTGTAAGGTTTATCTGAACCAGTAAGAGTCTGGAAGAAATATTTTGTTATGTAGATGGTCGACCAGTCTTTTCTTGTTAAAAATATTTGTCTGTTGGAAATTTGTTGATGATAATTTCCTGTCGAATGACTCTTTCCTGCAAAAGGTGAGGATTTAATTGTATGCAATGCTATGATGTATGCGATTCATGGTGTGATGTTTGCCTCTCAAAATAAACAAGATTGCACCGTATGTACTTGTGTTGTCAATGCTATGACGTATGGATGAAAATGTATGGAATTAAAGATTGTTTGTGTCGTAGCGTTGCTGGAAGCGGGGAAAATAAATCCCCTTTGAAGCACTGATGGGTGAATCCCCAAATATAAACTCTGTTGTAGAAAGGAAAATTCAGACATTGCTTGTAGTCTTCGTGATATCCTGCTGGGGAAATCTGAGAAGTTGGAAAATTTACTGGGAATACTCTCGAGCGATAGTTGGAAATTTTGCTCTGTCAAGAATATGATAACGCTTGATACCAACATGCTGCATACTGGGGATATTTTAGCGATTCTGTAGTAGCATGTATTCGCTTTTGCTCCGATTGGAGAAAGTACTTGCGGGGATTTTATGAAAGGCCTAAAGATATTATCCTATTTCTTAAATTCCTTAGTAATTGTCTTTCCGTTTCCTATTTATTTGTAATAGTAATCACATTCAAATGCATATGTTCAAAAATAAATCATTGGACATTTTTGTAAACAAGACACAGAAACAAAGAAAAAAGAAAACAAATGGTTTTGCACTTCCAAAGGGGACATCTTTGTATTAACTTGAATAAGTATTTTTGTACAATGAGATGAGCATTCTAGTAAGAGAATGTCATCGTAAAAAAAAACAATGAAAATTGATACAAAGAAAAGATAGCTATGTGCAATAATCCCATGGAGTTCTCATTCTGCTATAGTCTTTGTGTCTCTGAGTGTCTTGTCCATTTGTCACCTCGGCGAAGTTGATTGGATTGATTAGAACTGTTTGAGTTGATTGGTCAATGCTGAAGATTGTCTGCAAGATTATCCAACGGGACATAGTCATACGCTTTAATCCCTAACTTTTGCCTGGACCTCCCTCTCGGTTTTTCAGTCCATCGGGATACCCTTTTTTACCCAAGCCTCCCTTTCGGGTTTTCGACTTGCCGGGTGTACAGATTTTTTTTAATTTTCATCCCTTATTTTCGCCCGAACCCTTTTGGTTCGCCGGGAAGCCCTTATTTTTGCCTAGGCCAGTCAACCTAGCGGGTCTTTGATCATGCGTAGTATCTTTTAACTATGTCCGTATTTACAGGGTGCAGGAGGTCGTCGCCATCCATAGTGGTCAAGATCATTGCTCCACCAGAGAATATGCTTTTGATTACAAACGGCCCTTCATATGTAGGAGTCCATTTCCCCTGGGATCACCTTGTGGAAAAATGATACGCTTTATTACCAAGTCACCGACCCGATATACCTGACGTTTGACCTTTTTATTAAAAGCTTTGATCATGCGTTTTTGATACATATGACCATGATAGACAGCTGTAAGCCTATTCTCATCAATCAAGTTTAGTTGGTCAAACCGAGTCTGGATCCAATCTTCTTCATTCAAACCAGCATCCTTCATGATTCTTTGAGAGGAGATCTGGACCTCAATAGGTAAGACAACCTTCATGCCGTATACCAGAGAATAGGGTGTTGCCTCAGTTGATGTGCGAGTTGTGTTACGATACCCGTGGAGAGCGAACGGTAGCATCTCATGCCAGTCTTTGTATGTGACTGTCATTTTCTGTATTATCTTTTTAATGTTTTTGTTAGCAGCTTCTACAGCACCATTCATCTTTGGCCGGTAAGGGGAAGAATTGTGATACTGAATCTTGAATAGCTCGCACAAGGAGGTGATCATAGTGTTGTTTAGATTCGTATCGTTATCGGTGAGGATTCTCTCTGGGATACCGTATCGACAGATGAGATTCTGTTTGATGAACCGAGCGACCACATTCTTTGTAACGGAGGCGAAGGAAGTTGCCTCAACCCACTTTGTAAAATAGTCGATGGCCACTAAGATGAAGCAGTTTCCATTGGAGGCCGTTGGCTTGATTTCCCTAATCATATTGATTCCCCACATAGCAAAGGCCCAAGGAGCTGTCATGACTTTCAGAGGAACCGGAGGTACGTGCACTTTATCCGCATAAATCTGACACTTATGGCAAGTCCGAGAGTGTTGGTAGCAATCTGCCTCCATGGTATACCAATAGTAGCCTGCCCGTAGGATTTTCTTTGCAATTGTATGCCCACTGGAATGGGTACCAAAAGTGCCTTCATGTAATTCAACCATGATCCTTTCAGCCTCAACCTTGTCTATGCACCAAAGCAATACGGAGTCATGACTGCGTTTGTACAAAATGTCGTTACTAAGGAATAATTTAGCCGAGAATCTTCTTAGGAACTTCTTGTCATTCACCGAAGCTCCTTCTGGATATTCCTGAGACTCGAGATACCTTTAAACTTCGTGGAACCAAGGTCTATCAACTACTTCTTCAGTACCGACCTCGTGACAGTAGGCTGGTTCATCCATCCGCTCAATGGTGATTTGAGGAGCCTCGTTATCCCAATTAAGTTTAAACATAGATGACATTGTAGCTAATGCGTCTGCTAGCTGATTTTCTTCTCGCGGGAAATGCTCGAAGGTAATCTTCTCGAAATTCGGCAACAATGTTAACACATGTTCTTTATAAGGGATAAGGTTGGGGTGTTTGGTGTCCCATTCCCCTTTGATCTGACTAATGACCAAAGTTGAATCTCCAAATACATCCAAGTATTTGATCCCCGAGTCTATAGCAGCTTTGAGACCGAAGATGCATGCTTCGTATTCTGTCATGTTATTTGTACAGTTGAAGCAAAGTCTGGCAGTAAAGGGAGTATGACATCCTTCCGGGGATATGAGTACAACACCGATACTGTTTCCAAGTGCATTGGATTCCCCATCAAAGAACAGGGTCCATCGGGATCCTTGTTCAGGTCCGTCATATGGCCTGATTTCTTCACAGTTGTCTAATGTCATGATGTCTTCATCCGGGAACTCAAACTTCATGGACTGATAGTCTTCCACGGCTTGGTGAGCAAGGTGATCATCCAATACACTACCTTTTATAGCTTTCTGGGTAGTATATTGTATGTCATATTCTGTCAGGATCATCTTCCATCTCGCTATTCTCCCAGAAAGAGCGGACTTTTTGAAGATGTACTTTATCGGATCCATTTTAGATATCAACAGAGTAGTATGGGTCAGCATATACTATCTCATCCAGCGAGCAGCCCATGCCAAAGCGCAACAAGTTTTCTCTAGCAGTGAATATCTCGTTTCACAGTCGGTAAAATTTTTGCTCATGTAATAAATAGCATGCTCTTTTTGGCCAGACATGTCATGCTGCCCCAACACACACCCCATTGAGTTTTCTAAAACAGTTAGATATAAGATCAATGGCCTTCCCTCGACGAGTGGCAACAACACAGGAGGCTCTTGCAGATATTCTTTGATTTTCTCAAAAGCAATTTGGCATTCGTCATTCCATTTGACTACTTGATCTTTCTTCAAGAGCTTGAAGATTGGCTCACAAGTAGCTGTCAGGTGAGAAATAAACCTGGCTATGTAGTTCAAATGTCCCAAGAATCCTATGACTTCCTTCTCAGTACGAGGAGAAGGCATTTCTTGTATTGCTTTAACCTTGGCAGGATCAACCTCGATACCCTTGTTGCTGACAACAAAACCTAAGAGCTTACCAGACCGGACTCGGAACGTGCACTTGTTTGAATTCAATCTCAACTTATACTTCTCCAGCCTCTCAAACAACTTTTGTAAGTGACCAAGGTGCTCTTCTTCGGTCTGCGATCTGGCTATCATATCGTCTACATAGACCTCTATCTCATGATGTATCATGTCATGAAATAAAGCTACCATGGTGCGTTGATAAGTTACCCCAACATTCTTCAGTCTGAATGGCATGACCTTATAGAAGAATATGCCCTACTGTGTAACAAAGGTCGTTTTCTCCATATCTTCAGGCGCCATTTTGATTTGTTTATAGCCTGAGAAACCGTCCATGAAGGAAAACACTTTCTATTGTGCCGTATTATCGACTAGGATGACGATGTGGGGAAGTTGGAAATCATCTTTGGGGCTTGCCCTATTCAAATCTCTGTAATCCACACACATTCGTACTTTACCGTTTTTCTTGGGCACGGGAACAACATTGGCCACCCATTGGGGATAAGAGGTGACAGCCAAAAACCCAGCATTGAATTGCTTCATGACTTCTGCTTTGACCTTTTCCGACATATCGGGCCTCATGCGACGAACCTTTTGCTTTATTGGGGGACAATCTTCTTTTGTAGGCTGACGATGTACCACAATGTCTACATCAAGTCCCAACATGTCTTCGTACGACCAGGAAAAGATCTCAACATAGTCGTGTAATAACTGAACCAGACGCTTCTTGATATTAGGCTCCAAATTGGCACCCACCTTGACCTCCTTCCTATCTTCCTCAGTTCCCAAGTTAACTGTTTCGACCAGCTCTTCGTGTGGCTGAATGGTCCTTTCTTCCTGTTGCAACAACCTGGCCAACTCCCCTGGCACCTCATAATCTTCCTCACCTTCATCATCGGCTTGGTAGATCGGATTTTCAAAGTCACAATTGGTCATAGAAAAACTGTTACCCATGGGATCCTGAGTGGATGTATATCTGCATTTTTAATATGTGAGTGTGTGTAAGAGCATAGCTACCTTTGAAAGAAATAAAATGTAAGAAAAAAATACAAAGAAAACAAAATTTGATTCAAAAACGTCCATGATTCATTAATGACATATGAGAATGAAGTGACAACCCTCACAAATGGACCGTTGTGCCTCGGGTAAGACACAAGGTTTTAAAAAGTCTGAATTGTTTAAATATTACAAGCCTGAAAATATTAAAAGACAATTACTCTTGAATAAAAGTAAGAGGAATGAAATATTTGGCCTCCCAATTGTTGAGCCCTCCGCCGATGGTTGGAAAAATCCATTCGTCCATGTCACAGCTGCCATCACTATCTTCTATTGCATTGACTCCTTGATTGCTGATACGCAGAGGTGGTCCCCTAGCGCGAGAATGTCGAACAGCTTTTTGGGCCTCTGAAGTGAACCCCAACCCAAATTTATCGGACTTGTAGGGAATATCTGGAAGCTGACCCCGGATAGTACATCCTCCCTCTTCAACTACTGCTCGAGCATCTTTCAACGAGACCATCTTCAGTGGAGGTCTGGTAATCTTCAGGACCTTTGGAGTAGACTTGGTTTCCGCGACCGTTGCTGGAACCTCCTCAAAGTTCTGACAGGGAGTCTCTATGAATTCACCATCCATTTCAACATACCTGAAAGAGTTCAGATGGCTAACCATGTACTCCTCCTCTCCGAGAACTATGACAATCTTCCCTCTGATCAGGTATTTTAGCATTTGGTGTAGGATGGAAGTGACGGCACCAGCACCATGGATCCAGGGTTGACCCAACAGACAAGAGTACGAAGGGCGGATGTCCATCACATAGAAAATTGAGTTAAAAGTCTGAGTCCCAATTTTTATGGGGATACTAACTTCTCCGTGCACTGTCCTCTTGGAGCCATCAAAGGCCCTTACTATGATGTTGCTTGGTTTCAAGATGAGCCCCTCGCAATCCAGTCGGTCGAGAGCATTTTTTGGCAAGACATTCAATGATAAGCCAGTGTCCACCAGAACGTGGGCAAGTGTGGTGCCCTTGCATTCAATGGAAATATGCAAGGCATCGTTGTGCTTCCTTCCCTAAGAGGTTAAATCAGCGTCAAAAAAGCCCAATCCGTTATCAACAGTTAGACTGGCCACACAGTTTTCAAATTGGTCGATGGAGGTCTCTTGGGGCACGTGGGCGGTCTTAAGAAACTTTACTAAGGTATTGGCGTGAGTTTCAGAACATAAAAGTAAGGACAACAATGATATCTTCGAGGGGGTCTTCCCCAATTGTTCTACAATGTTGTAGTCACTTTTCTTGATTATCTTCAGTATTTCTTCTATTTCTTTTCTAGAAGCTTCAAGGATGACCTCGGGATGTTCTCTTGCTTGGGCAAGCTCAATCAAAGTCTCTTTGTCCCTTGTATCAGTAGCAGGGATAACAGTAGGAGTATCACTGGGAGTGTCGGTAGGAGTGGCAGTAGGAATGATCACAGGAGTAGCAACGGTCTTTGGAGAAATATCAGGTGAGAAGACTCTTCCACTTCTTGTTATTTTGTTGGTCCCAGTGATGTTACCGACATCAAGATCAATATCTCTCGCAACTTCATCTTTACCAACCAACAAGTCTTTCCTGACGCCATAGTAATAAACGTCAGCCCCATAACTCCAGGGAACAGCTTTATCCGAGGAGTATGATATTGGTCTTGGCATAATGATGATTAAAGGTGAAGATCTTGGAACAGATGTAATCCTGACGGGTCTTTTGGTGGAGACCCTGGGAGGATTGTCAAAAATGGTGATTATCGAAACATCTTGATAAGAACTTTTAATAAGAGGTAGCTTTTCAAATAGGATTTCTTTGCTAGTCATCAGGCGTTGGACGCCTATTTTTAGTAACAAACAGCGGTTCGGTAAAGACTTGCATAAGTGACAATCTTCATCACAGCCTGGGAACAGGCCAGCTTGCAGTAGATTATGTTTAATGGTCAACAGAGGAGTAACTAAGTCATTCACGGAGGAGACAAAACGATCATCATCAATGGTGTTTATACCTTGGCCATGTCTGGGCATTGGCGCCGTTATTACATTAGGTGTTTATGGGGGATCAAATTCAATCTCTTTCGCATCGATAAGGTCTTGCGCCTTATTCTTTAAGGCCCAACAGTCATTTGTATCGTGCCCCGGGCTTTCAGAATGATAGGCACATCGGGCATTCGGGTTTTAGAGAGGAGAAGCAGTATTGGGATTCTTGGGAGCTTCCTTTAAAGTTGCCAGATTGGTCTTTAGAAGGTGTGGCAAAACTTGAGACATGGTCATGTTAATCCGGGTAAACCGTCTCATGGGCGCTTCCGGTTTGCGCTCATAATTTCGTTGTTGATTTGGCGCAGGGTTAGAAATCATGACAGCCCCTACTGCCAGATGAAGGTCAGTTTCGTTTTGATTTCTATAGTCATATGCAGCACTGACCTCCTTCTTTCCAACAAAGTGCTTCTTCACCATACTCGAGGATGCATCTCTTTGAATTTTGCCACTTTTTATATCGTCCTCAACCCGCTCACCAGTCATAATTAATTCAGTAAACCCAGCTGAGGAACTCCCAATCAGGTGATTGAAAAATGGTCCTGACAAGGTGCCTAGGAACATATCCACTAATTCTCTGTCGGACAGAGGGGGCTGGACCCTGCCTGCAAGATCCCTCCATTTTTGAGCATAGGTTTTGAAACCTTCACCCGTTCCCATAGACATGCTTTGTAACTGCGTCCTAGTCGGAGCCAAATCAGCATTATACTGATATTGTTTGTAGAAAGCGGCGGCTAACTCTTCCCAGTTGCGAACATTGGTCCCTTCCAATTGGTAGAACCAATCCAACTGCGTCCCAGATAAACTCTCCTGGAAGAAATGCACCCACATATTCTTGTCAGCCGTGTGGGGTTGAATCTTTCTGACATATGACCTTAGATGTAGCTTCGGGAAAGAGACATCGTCGTTCTTGGCAAAAGTGGGGACCTTGAATTTTTGTGGGATGACAACCCTCGAGATGAGTCCTAATTCTTCAAACTCCAAACCAGGTACCCTCTGAATTTCCATAGCATTCAAATGATCTTCTAGATATTTATATTTATCATCAGCAGGAGGATATTGTTCCTCTGAGTAATCAGGCTCTTCCTCTCCTTCGGATGCTGGGTCGTTGTTCACTTCATGGGTTTGATTATCTCCTTCACCTGACGATGTTACAAAATCTAAAGTTCGCCTGGTTTGTCCTTTAAAACTTCTTCCCATGATTACAACACCGGTTGGTTTCTTCGTTTTCTTCTTCTTCTCTTTGGACAACAGAGTCTTCAACTCCTCTTGTTCTTTTGTCAGAGCCATGAGCATTTGTTGAAACTGGGCGTTCTGCGCCTGAAGATCTTTCACAGTCTGTTCAACATCCATCTCACTAAAATAAACAGTAGAAGGATAAGGCGACATGTATGATGTTATGATGAATGAAGATGCAATATGCAAATAATTTCAAGGAAATTTACAGATTTAAACTTATTCAAACCAAAAAAAGAACACGCGTTATATTAAACAAAACCAAGTTTGAATACATCATGCCTCCTTGGGCTTACAAAGAAAGAAACAAAATACAGCAAAACTCCTAAGACAAAAAGATCGAACGCATCCTCTTTGGAGCAATGTAGGCATTCAAGTTTCTCTCTTCATGAGGCAGTTTGGTGAGCTCCAGAACCTTCTTCTCACTGGCGTAATACTGGGTTTCAAAGGTGTCTCACTCTTCCTTCAACTGAACCCAAGCTTTCTGCAGGTCTTCGAGAGAGGTAGGCATGTCAGGATGAAGAACGGTGTATGGGACGTCTCCTTCAATAACAGGCTCAATGATGATAGGAAGGATGGAAGGGTAAGGCATCAAGAGACTCTGGGCACGAGCCCGTACCCACCTAAGGTAAGGCTCGAGAGGGATAGAGTTTTTATGTCCCAAAGTCCTACTGTCCACCTTATTCACCATTCCCCAAGCATGTGTAAACCTTTGGCGATAACCTTGGTCTTCTTTGTCGTAGTCGAACACCAGACCTTGGGTGAGCATCTCGTGAGGGCCATCTCTTCGGGCATACCCAAACTGTCGAAGAGCTAAGCATGGGTTGTAGGTGATACCTCCCCTAATACCAAGCAGAGGTACATTAGGGAATTCCCCACAGTGGTCAATGATAGAGATATCTTCCAAGGATCTCGAGCACCAACGGATATCAGAGTGGGTGAGAGACATCATCCTTTGAGACCAAGTCAGTCTTTACTCATTCTTCAATGCTGACTGAGGCAGGTGTGAAGTGAACCACATAGCGAGTAGGGGGATACAACATAAAAGGGTACCTCTTTTCTTCATGGTGCAGGTATGAAGACAATGCAAGATATCTCCTAGTAAGGTAGGTATAGGATTGCGAGAGAGAAAGACTTTGATGGCATTAACGTCTATGAATTGGTCCGAATTGGGAAATAGAACCAAACCATAAATGAGGAGAGCTAGTACGTCTTTGAAAGCTTGGAAATCTATGTCATCCCAAAATGAACGAGCTTTTTCCAATAGAAACTTAGCTAGAAAGCCTTTAACCCCACTTCTTGTCTCCCAATTGGCTATGGCCCTCTTCACATGTAAAGCTTTGGCGATGACTTCAGGTTTCAGAATCCCTTATAGACCGGTGAACGGTATTTGATTAAGTACAGGCACCCCTAAGAGTAGAGAGAACTCTTCCAGTGTAGGTACCAACTGATAGCCCTGGAAAGTGAAACAATGATGTACGGGATCAAAGAATTGGAATAGTACATATATCACCTCTTCTTAGAAGTTGGATGTGGCCAAACTGAGGAGTCAACCATATTTCTTGGTAAAAGGAGAATCCCCAGGCACTCTTGAGGCTAGCTCTTGAAGTTGGGGATGTGCTTTTACAAAGCTGGTTCGGATGGTGTTTCTTCAAAGAGAATTCATGTCCTACAAAACAAAAACAAAGATAAATTTCTAAATCCTTGAAATGGTTAGTGAGCATGCATATGATGTTGATGATGTTTATGATGTTTATGTACAAGCAAATATATACACATACAACAAACAAGTCCCTATGTTTTAGGCTTGCATGAGTTTTGTAGGTAAGTACCCTCTTGAAGTATAGTTGGCTCAACCTGTCCTAGAAATAATGATCGGGTTCTAAAGGATCTGAATACCACCGACCTTTCTCTTAGGCATTGTATCAGCACAACAATCTTTTCTTGCGGCCAAGATATCCCAAAAGTTTAGCCTCAATGAGTGTAGTATTGATTATCAACCAATTTTCATCTCTACACCAAAACTGGCTACCTAACTACGTCCTAATGGCCAAGTTTGTTCAATTAGGGTTCTGATGTCAAATATTGCTTCATGGTGCCACTCAGCGGCCCTGTATTCTCCTCGATTCACCACGAGGGATACCGGTACCCACAAATGCATCACACTAACATAGCCATTGTTTCAACCATATCGGTCTATGTCGTACAGTCTCAACAATCTATTGTTATTTACCTAAAAAGGTGTCCCAAATCCAGGTGGAGGATCAAAGCAAGCCCAATACAATGAACTAAATATAAAAGCACACAAATCAAATAATGAAAGCGAGTAAAGGTGATCTAACCCTAAGGTAACCCCACTTTTTTTAGAAATATAGTTCCCAACAGAGTCGCCGGTTCTGTGATACGTTGGGAGAACTGACTTGATGTTTTTCATTTGGATCTCATTTGTGCGGATAGCAAGAGTCGCCACCGACTTTTCTTTTATCCAAAAGGAAAGGTAAAAAAAGCGCAGGAAAGACCTTTCGAGATTATTTCTCAGGTTCGGGGGGTAGATTATGAAAAGGGAAGGTATTAGCACCCTTTTCATCCATGGTTTTCCATGGGCTCTTAGTTACTCGCTTAGATCACTTTCTTTTTGTTTTGATAGTGTGCTTATGATGTGGGCTTTGAAAGTTTTTTAAAAAATATCTTTGTAATGGTTCTCATTTCTATAAGAACGCGTACAAAGTTTTGTTTCGAAAGATAGTTCAAAGATGTGTTTGTGAATTGTGTTTTAGAAAGTGTTTTGAAAAGATGTTTCGTAATGGTTCTTGTCTCTATAAGAACGTATACAAAGCATTTTGTCTTTTCAAAATGTTTTGAGATGAAAGTGTAGGTGTAAAAATGTTTTTTTTGTCGTGAGCAAACGAGTAACTAGGAGTGAATCTATCTACTCGAAAGGTTTTCAATTGTTCTTTTCTTCCTCCTTTTAATGTTGCTTTCTTACTATTGATTTGGTAAGAAACCCCATCGTTGGATGTTAAGGGACAGGTGCGGGTTAATTTTACAGTCATCGAATGCAACTTATGAGACGCTTTAGCAATTTTCGTAAGGGACTTAGATTGTTTTACCAAAGGCAACATAGAGGGTCATCGACGGACTACGATCTTTTTTTATCGAAGGGTCTTTGCTAAAACGTCCCATGTTCGAGGGACATGACTGTGTTTCCGAGGCAACAAACGAGGTTACCCTAGAGGTGCGCGTGTGAAGAGTATGTTTGTTTCAAGTTATTTTGTTGAAATTAGGTTATCTAGCGATTGATTTTATGTCTTGCCATGCACGCCTAATTACTATACAGTATAAGGAAAACAGTAAATTGCGGGAATTGAAATTCTACGCTATTACAGAGTTTTCGGGAATGGGGGTACAAATTTATGAATGGGGATGAGTCGAATGCGATTTAAAAGTCCAAAATAGGCAATCAATACAACCAAATCGAATTGAATGATTAATTAGAATTATAACGGTCTATAAAATTAATTAACAAGGTATAGCAATAAGATTCTAAGTATTTGTTTGTAAATAAGTTTGGAAGGAAAAACAAAAATAAAATTTTGTTCTATTAAAGAAAATAAATGACTAAAGAAATTAATTTATATACTTTGTCTTTTAGGATTTTTGTCATATTTTTTAGAAATTAAATGAACCAAATAACACTTAATATACAAATATTGGTTAGTAAAATAATTTACAAAATCCTAAACTAATTGAGAAAATAAATTATTCTTTGAAAAAAATATACATTTTTAATTAGTTGAATTATAATTAAACCTAAAATAAGTTCTAAACTAATTTAAAATTCTAAGTACTTAGATTAATTCTAAAATTAAGTAAATAATAGTTAAGTAAATAATAATAATAAATAAATAAATAAAAAATTAAAAAAAAAATTCTAAAAATATTAAGTTAAACCTAAACTAAGATTTACTTAAACTATATTTAAGTTAAACTAAAGGTAAAAAAAATTAATTATGAGAAAAGAGTGTGAAATAGAGAAATAGGGGGTGAGGCTGGAAAAAAGAACATTGGGCTTCAAAGAATGGCCCAGGTTATAAACAAAATCAGCTAGACTAATTTTATAAAAAAAATAAAAAAAAGAAAAAGCTAATGGGCTCACCAGAGACCGGGTCGGGTCAGACCCAGGTCTGCCCCATTTTGCAAATAACAAGAGACGGGTTAGAAAACCCTAGCAGCAAAACCAGCCGCTTGGAAAAACACGTTGCCCTCCCTCATCTTTTATCGTTTCACCTTGTTTTCATCTCTTGGTTAACCAAACCTCCATGGCCGAAACTCTCTTTGCTCAAAATTCAACCCAAAAAAATAAAAAGGTATCGAGCGATTCGTGTCCCCCCTCTCAAAACCGATTTCATCTCAAAAGTTTCTAGAAGTTAACAACATCACAAATATTTCTACCCTAAGGTTCCAAACCCCAATCCCTAATAATCAGGTTAAGTGGCAACTGAACATAAATTCTAGCAAACATCAATGAGTCTATGAATCAGCAAGGCACGGTGTACATGATGGTATCAAAGTAAATTGAGAAAAAGTGAGAAAATATTACGCAACCAGAGCTAGTCCAGTGAGAGGTAGTTTTGATGTGGTGTCAGGTAAGCGTGAATCTCTTTCTATCGTCTTCTTATTTCTTCCTTATTCAATTTATTATCGAGTCTAGGTCATGAGATATTATTTGGATCGGGTGAACATTGTTGTTGTTTCTGTATGAACCTGTGTTTCTAACATAGTGCAGGGGTTATTGGTAAGTACAACTTGGGCAAAACAGAGGTGAGTTAGGGCTTGAGCAGGTGAGTATGAATGAGGGTGATGGTGTGTTTTCTGTAAGCAGGATTTGGAGATGTTTTTTTTCCTGTGTTGATATCTCTGTGAAATTTGTGATCCTGGTTTGTTATAACAGTATGAGGTTTTTTAGTTGTTGGCTATTTTTTGCTGGTTCTGTTGGTTCTGGATTCTTGGCATTTTTGTTTTATAAGGAGGTTTTTTGCTCTAATATTGGTTGGCCTTTTTTTGTGATCTGAGACAAGGGTTTTTGTGAGCTTGCGGTGATGTTGGTGGTTTTTGTCTATGATGTTTGTTCAGGATCTGAGACAAGGGTTTTTGTGAGCTTGTGGTGATGTTGTTGGTTTTTTTCTATGATGTTTGTCTACCTTGGTTTTGTATCTTGTTCTGTTATATGCTTATGCTGGCTATTTTTTGCTCTCCTCCTCTCTCTCCCTGATGTTAATGTAGAACCTCTCTTTTATATTCACTGAGAGTGGATTTTGGGGGGAAGTATTAGCGATTTTGAATGGATTTGATATGCTGATTTATGCCTTTTGAGTGCAAGTTGACATTTTTTCCATTTTAGTGTAAGTTTGGGCAGGTTCTGACTTGCTTTATGCAGAGTTGCAGAAGTTTTAGAACTGTATAGGGGATGTAACAGGCTAAGTGATATCTTTCTGATTCTTTTTCTTCTTTCCTCTTTCATCTTTTCATGATGCAAACTGTTTTTCCTTTCTTGAAAATTCTGAAGGATTTTGCATTTTTTAGGAACATGATGACATAAGGGCCAGGAATCAATGCTAGCTTACATTTGAATTGATGTTGCGCTATTTGCTTATGCTGTTTTGCATAACAGCTTGTTGCTGCCCTGTTTCGTTTTTGCTTAGTGTTGCGCCTGCTGTTTGCAGCCTTGCCCTGTTTTGGTTTCTTTTTTGCTTTGTGTTGCGCCTGTTGTTTGCAGCCTTGCCCTATTTTGTTTACAGCCTAGTTTTGTTTGTTACTTTGTTGTTGTTTTTGTAATGTTTGAAAACTTCTTTTTCCCTTTTGTGAACTAAAAGATCAAAATTTTGTGATTTGCAAAAGTAGGAGATAGACCATGATTAAGAACAAAGCCCTTCTAGTCTGATTCCAAATACAAAACCTTATGATGAATTTGCAAAAAGAAAACTTTGAACATTTCTTGTTTAAGCTTCAATATTTATGTGCTAATCATATCTTTTTATTCTTTGACTTGTTGCATGTGATGGTATGGAGAAACAACAAGGCGATTTATAATTGGAAGTCATGGATAGGCTTGAAGGGAAATGATGATGTCTTGAAGGAATGGGGCTGCCATGAAGCTTGAAGAATATCTCGAAGTTTTTAGGATGATTTAAACATGTTACGACTTAGGATTAGGCTTTGGATGTACAGTCCCTTTACCACTTGTAATTTGAAACTAATCTTGGAATCATAACTTGTGATTTGCAATTTACAATTGTAACTTGAATTTGATCTTTGAAATAGTCTTGGTAATCATTTGGGTGAAACAAAATAATGCCCTTGTAGTTTCCTTTCTGAACTTAAAAAGTTTCTTCCATTTCGAATCTTGAACTAAAGAAAAATTCAAAATAAATGAATTATGCCTTGTATGCTTGAACGGATTTGAAATCAAGGGCATCATTTGAATGGATCCTCAAATATCTTTCACTAAAACTCTACGTCACATCTTCAATTCATAGTAACTCGCAATACAAGTCAAATAGTGTCTTAAGAAAACTCGATCAAAAATCCATTGTAACCTAATAAACACCAATGCTCAAACACCAATGACTTGAAGTCAGCGACAAACAAACAAGGAATCCACAATATCATCATAAGAATCAATATCTTTGAGAAAATAAATATGGCAGGTGTTGAAATTAGAAGTTAAAAAACATTCTAAATCAAGGAAACGATCTATGACAATTTGATAACTCCCAGGGTCTTCTAAGCATAATTTTCCTTTGATTCTTGAAGATAACTTGTTGATGACATCACTTAGGATAATGTGCAAGAATAATTGTCTCCAAGTCTTCTAATTTGAAGAAATAACAATCAGACGATGTTATTTTAAATTAGGTCAAAATTCAAGATGTGACTTCTAATGCATTCGAATTTTGGGTGATCTTCTACGCGTAATCAGCTCTTGATTTGTGAAGATAAATTTGAGGTGGCATCAAGGAGGATCATATGCAAGAAAAAACTGCTTAAAAATATTGAATAATGAAGAAATTACGATCGTTTGAATTTGTTCTCGCCAAAAGGATTGATTTTGGGGTTGCTGTGGTCATTTTCAGTCATCTGAACCATTGGTTGAGCAAACTTGCACTTGAGGGCTCAATTTTCTTTGAGAAGCGCCAAACCCTAATTGCTGATTATTTGCCTAGGAAGAGAATCTTCTTGATCAACTTTTGAGCCAAATTGAGCATTTGAGAAACCCTGGGATATCATCTTGAGTGGAAACTTGGAGGGCAAATTTTGGGGTACAACAGCCACCACTGAAAATTAATTGTTAGATGTTGTGTTTGCTTTAGATAAATTTTGTTCCTACTTAGTAGGAGCACGAATAATTATCTATACTGACCACGCTGCAATTCGGTACCTCTTGAGTAAGAAAGATGCCAAACCAAGATTACTAAGGTGGGTCTTACTTCTACAAGAATTTGATTTTAGAAATAAAAGACAAGAGAGGCACCAAAAATGTAGTGGATGACCACCTATCCAGAATAGAAGGCATCAAACCAGATCATATTCCCATCAATGATGATTTTCTTTATGAACGCCTTGTAGCCCATTTAGAATTAAATAATATCATAACTGAGTACCCTTTGACTTATGAAGACAAGAACGCAAACGAAATTATGGAAGCAATATGCACCGCAACCATACTACCATGGTACACCGATTTGGTCAACTACTTGGCTGCTAGAGTGCTTCCACCCGATATGTCTTATCAACAAAAGAAGAAATTCTTTCATGACCTTAAACATTATTATTGGAACGAGCCTTTGCTTTTCAAAAGAGGCGCCGATGGTATTTTCCGTTGATGTGTTCATGAAAATGAAATCGAAAACATAATTTTCCACAGCCATGCCGCCCCTTATGGAGGACATGCAAGTACATCAAAGACATGTGCTAAGATATTACAAGCTGGCCTCTATTGGCCTAGTCTTTGGAAAGACGTCCATATCGCGGTTAAAAATTGTGACCAATGCCAACACACTGGAAACATCTCTAGACGCGATGAGATGCCTCAGAAGGCCATTCTAGAAGTTGAAGTCTTTAATGTATGGGGAATCAATTTCATGGGACCCTTCCCGTCTTCCTTTGGAAATCACTACATACTAGTTGTTGTCGACTATGTTTTAAAATGGATTGAGGTTGTAGCCTCTCCAACAAATGACGTGTGAGTAGTAGTCAGGCTTTTCAAGAACATAATCTTTCACAGATTCGGTTTACCAAGACTCGTCATCAGCGACGGTGGCTCCCATTTCATTTCCAAAATCCTAGAAAAATTATTAGCTAAGTATGGAGTCCGACATCGTGTCCCAACACCTTATCATCCTCAAACAAGTGAGCAAGTAGAGGTCTCCAACAGAGAAATAAAGAAAATTTTAGAAAAAACTATAGCAACCTCTAGGAAAGACTGGTCATCTAAGTTACATGAAGCTCTATGGGCATATAGGACAGCATATAAAACTCCGATTGGAACCACACCATTTAAACTAGTTTATGGGAAATCCTGTCACCTTCCGGTAGAAATAGAACATAAAGCTTATTGGACCATTAAGACCCTTAATTTAAATTATACCTCTGCGGGTGAGAAACGAATCTTAAATATCCACGAGCTAGAAGAACTTAGACTAGACGCTTATGAAAGCGCCCAGATATATAAAGAGAGAACAAAAAATGGCACGATAAACGAATATCTAGAAAAGAATTCAATGAAGGCAATATAGTTCTCCTGTTTAATTCTAGACTTAAATTATTCCCGGGAAAACTTGGCTCTAGATGGTCTGGTCCATTTGAAGTCACTAAGGTTTTTCAAAATGGTGCAATAGAAATCAAAGGAATGAGTTGCAAACCGTTCATTTTGAACAAACAACACTTAAAACATTATCATAGCATAAATAACAAGGATTATTACACAGCAATTAGGCTAGATGCGCTGCCACCCCCATTCATCAGACTAATCACCATGTAATGTCGAGCTTACGACTTTAAACAAAGCGCTTCTTGGTAGACAACCTAACTTTGAGTCTTTTCTTTTTGCTTTGCCTATTTTCGTTTTTATTTTATTGCTTTTATTATTATTATTGTTAAAATATGAATTATTGTTTCTCTAATTTTACCCGCTACTAACTTAATGCTAACTGTCAACCTACTTCAGGCTAACTTTCTGATTAGCTAGTTATACTAACCAGATGAATCTGGTTCATAATGTAAAATCAAGCTTCTCAAATGCACTTTTGTTTTGAAGAAGACAAACCATAATTGGCAAAGAAGTCAAATATTATTGATCAAGCTAAAAATATCTATGGATAAAGTCTTTGGTTCAAGCACTTAGCAAAATTTCAAGGTATAATGATAATACTTACTTTGAACTTAAGACATAGATGATCAATGGTCAAAAGAAATATTTTATATTTTCCAAATCCTTGCTCAAGTTTTTCTAAGCTAAAAATCATTTTTCACTTGAGTGCAATCGATTTGCATATTAGTGCAATCGATTGCATGCTTCAATTTTTCAAAACATTTGCTACTATTTCTAAGTACAATCGATTTGCATGTTTGTGAAATCAATTGCACTCACTCAAATTTTTCTACTGACTTCAAATGCAATCTATTTACACAAAGGGTGCAATCGATTTCATGCTGAACAATTTTGAAAAACAACAGCTTTACACATGCCTGTTCATAACACGAATTCATGGAAACCTTTCACTCAATCTTGACAATTGTTCATGATTCATTTACAGAAATTTATGTTGTTTCAAAAGGGTGCTATGAACATATAAATACTCATTTTCAAAATCATTTTAAGTACCTTTTCTAATCATTTTTCTCTGAATTTTTCAAAAATCAAACTCAAGCTGTTATACATTTTCATATACAAGTTTTCTGCACACTTTCACATTTTGTTAACCAGAAAAATTTGAGCATTATATATTTTGAGTCATTATATACTATTATCATTGGAAGAGAAGATCAATTCATTTATTAAATCACTCAAAGTGATCATTGCTACTCAAACTCACTCAAATCAAATATTGATATATACTTGCTTATTTTTTAGGATTGTTGGAAATAAGTTTAAGTGGTTTTATAAATCTTGTTTTTCCAGGATTGTTGGATACAAGTAAAGTCACTTTGAGAGGATTGTTCTCGTTATTAACATAGTGGAAATCCAATAGGATTTTTCTTGGTCCAAGAGGATTGTTCTTGGTTTTGGGTAGTTCTTGTTTAAGTTTGCCACAATAAGGAAATCTCTTTCATGTTGAAAGGGGACTGGAGTACTCTCGGACTGTGAGGGGAACCAGGATATATCGCTTGTGTATCTTTATTTTTCTGCACTTTACTCTTTCATAAACTCACCATAAACCAGAAAAATAATATCTATCATCACTAAAACCAGAAATTTTTTAAAGTACCTAATTCACCCCCCCCCCCCCTCCCCTCCCCCCTCTTAGGCGAACTTCATACTTACAATTGGCATCAGAGCAGGTTATAGATAACCTGTTCCTAAAAGATCCAGAGTGGCTTCCGCAAATCAAAATCCCATTTTCAAATATGGTGGTAGTAACAACAAGCCTCCTCTATTTTGTGGTGAATATTTTGACTTCTGGAAAATACGCATGAAGGCACATCTAGAAGTACAAGGAGAAGAATTATGGGACGCCGTCGAGAATGGTCCATTTATCCCTATAACGGTAATCAATGGTGCTGGATCACCAAAGCCTAAAGCTGCATGGGACGAAGATGATAAGAAGAAGGCTCTCTATGATAAAAAGGCAATAAATCTTCTTCAAGGTGCACTTAGCATGGATGAATTCTTCTGTGTCTCGGCATGCAAAATAGCGAAAGAAATATGGGATACCTTGGAACAAACTCATGAAGGAACTGTTGAACTTAAAAGATCAATACTAAATACCTTGAGTCAAGAATACGAATTATTTTGAATGCAGCCCAGAGAAACCATCCTTGACCTACAAAAGAGATCCGTGCACTTGACAAATCATCTAAGTGCTCTTGGTAAGACTTTGACGAATGATGAACTAAACCTGAAAGTACTTAGGTCCTTAACTAGAGAATGGCAACCAAAGGTAACGAAATTTTCAGAAAAGATAAGTCTCTCCTCTATGACTTTCGCAACGTTGTTTGGGAAACTTCAAGAATATGAAACGGAACTCGAAAGACTTGAAAAACATGAAAATCAAGAGAAGAAATCCAAGAATATTGCTTTAAAGATAGATTCCAAGGAAGTTGAGAAGGAAGACAATCCGGAAGAAGATGAAAATTTCATGATTCTTGTTAAAAGGCTTGGTAAGTTCTTTGGTAGAAATGACAAATCCTTTTCTCATTCAAAAGGAAAGAAACAATTCAAGAAAAAGGAAGCTTCCACATCAACACAAGAAGTCACATGTTATGAATGTGGTAAGCAAGGTCATATCACGCCGGATTGTCCGAAACTCTCCAAGAAAGGTGGCTACAAAAGCAAAAATGGATTCAAGAACAAAAAGGCCTATGTTGCATGGGAGTATAATGAAATAAGTTCTTCATCCGATTCTGATAGTGATGAAAATGCAAATCTAGCATTGATGGCCTCACACCATTCCGATAATGAAGACAATGAGGTTAGTAATGAATTTTCTCTTTTTTGATTGTGATGCACAAGATGCTATAGATGAACTATTAAATGAATGCAAAATTCTGTATAAAACTATTTCATCTCAAAAGAAACAAATTTCATCTTTAGAAGAAAAATGTGAATCTATGGAAAAAGATTTTAAAGAAGAAAAACAAAAATTAAGTGATGAACAAAAACATAATTTTTGATGTAAAAATTGTGAATCACTCTCTTTCTAAATTGTCCAATTGAAAAGAGTTATTGAAAGATATGAAAAAGTTCAAATTGGATTGGAAGGTGTTCTTAGTCAACAAAGATACTCCAATGATAAAAGTGGACTTGGATATTCAAAGTTTTCAAAACCAAGTTCTAATAAAAATATCTTTGTTAAGGCTAGTGATCAACCATCCAAAGAGAAAGTAAACAAACCTAAAATGGTTCATCACTACCCCAAAAAGAAAACATTTCCTAAGAAGAAATCTTATCCTTCTAGATATAGAAGTAACTTTAAACCTACTTGTTTCTATTGTGGTATTAAAGGTCATACACCTAATGCTTGCTATGTTAAAAACTTCAGTGTGGCAAGTGGGCATTATGTGTGGGTAAAGAAAGGCACTAATTCTGAAGGACCCAAAGCAACTTGCATACCTAACAAGACCTAATTTGTTTTGAAGGTATGCTTGAAGACCACATGCAATCTTTGGTATCTTGATAGTGGTTGTTCAAAGCATATGATGGGAGACATAAACCAATTTTCAAATCTAGCTCTAAAGGAGAAGGTTTTTGTCACTTATGGAGACAATAATAAGGGAAGAATCCTTAGAAAAGGCAAAGTTGGTGCTCCACCTTTCACATCCATTAAAGATGTTCTTTATGTTGAAGGACTAAAGCACAATCTTCTTAGTATTAGCCATCTTTGTGACAAAGGCTTCAAGATCAAGTTCACCCAGGATGAATGCTTGATAGAAGACGAAGTCACACATGAGGTTATACTTAAAAGTAAAAGAATCAATAATATATTCATGATTTCCCTTGATGATCCATCTTTGAAGGTAAAATGTCTCATGGCGAACAACGATGATTCATGGTTGTGGCACAAAAGAATTGCTCATATTCACATGGAACACTTGAATAAACTAATCAAGCATGATCTTGTCAATGGGTTGCCTAAAAGAAATTTTGTCAAAGATAGACTTTGTGATGCTTGTCAAAAAGGGAAACAAACAAAATCAACTTTCAAATCTAAGAATGTTGTGTCTACTACAAGGCCACTACAATTGTTACATATGGACTTATTTGGTCCATCAAGAATAAGAAGTTTTTGACGTAATGTATATGCTTTGGTTATTGTTGATGATTTCTCTAGATATACTTGGACATTATTTTTAGTGCAAAAAAGTGATGCATTCAAGGTGTTCAAGAAGTATGCTAAACAAATTCAAAATGAGAAGTCTCTAACAATTGCCTCCATAAGAAGTGATCATGGAAGAGAATTTCAAAATGCTCTTTTTGAATAATTTTATGGAGAACATGGAATATCTCACAACTTCTCGGCACCAAGGACTCCTCAACAAAACGGAGTGGTGGAAAGAAAGAATGGGTCTCTTGTAGAACTTTTAAGAATGATGCTTAGCGATTCAAACCTTCCAAAATATTTTTAGGCAGATGCGGTGAGCACGGCATGTTTTTTTAGCAATAAAGTTAACATAAGACCGATCTTGAAGAAAACTCCATATGAACTCTTCAAAGGGAGGAAAAAAAACATTGCTTTCTCTCAAATTTTCGATTGCAAATGCTTTGTCTTAAACAACGACAAAGATAACCTTGATAAGTTTGATGAAAAATCTGATTAAGGTATTTTTATTGGCTACTCTCTTTCTAGTGAGGCATATAGAATTTATAACAAAAGAATTTTAACAATTGAAGAATCAATGCATGTATCTTTTGATGAAACTAACCCCTCCAAGGAGGATAATATTGTTTGTAATGATGATGATGATGATGAAATACTAGAAGGCCCTCAAGAAAATACTTCCAAAGATCAACCAACTCAACAAGGAGAATCATCCCAACTAGAATCAAATTTCAATGATCTACCAAAAGAATTGAGAACTCATAGAGATCATCCTATAGATAAAGTAATCGGTGATATAAGTCAAGGTGTAACAACAAGACTAAATCTCAAAGATGTTTGTCTAAACATGGCGTTTGTCTCTCAAATTGAACCTTCTAAAGTTGATGAAGCCTTAGGCGATGACCAATGAATTATTGATATGCAAGAAGAGTTAAATCAATTTGAAAGTAATCAAGTTTGGGAACTTGTCCCTAGGCCAAGCAAGAAACACATTATTGGAACAAGATGGGTGTTTAAAAACAATCTTTACGAAAATGGAATAATTGTTCGGAACAAAGCAAGGTTGGTAGCACAAGTCTACAATCAAGAAGAAGGAATAGATTTTGAAGAAACTTTTGCTCCAGTTGCAAGGTTGGAAGCTATTCGTCTCTTACTTGCTTATGCTTGCTCATTAAATTTTCAGCTTTTCCAAATGGATGTCAAAAGCGCATTCTTGAATGGATATATCAATGAAGAAGTCTACGTTAAGAAACCCCCGGGGTTCGAAGATTTCAAGAATCTATCTCATGTATTTAAATTGAGAAAAGCTCTCTATGGTTTGAAACAAGCACCAAGGACATGGTATGATCGGCTAAGTAACTTCCTATGCGAAAAAGGTTTTGAAAAGGGTAAAGTTGACAAGACTTTGTTTATCAAGAAAATCAAAAATGACAATTTGCTAGTTCAAGTCTATGTTGACGATATCATTTTCGGCTCTTCAAACAAAGAAATATGTGAAGAATTTTCAGCAATGATGCAAGGAGAATTTGAGATGTCCATGATGGGTAAAATGAATTATTTTCCTGGACTTCAAATCAAGCAATTAAAAGATGGCATCTTCATCAACCAATCCAAGTATTGCAAGGAACTCTTGAAAATATTTGACATGGATAACTGTAAGGCAATGTCTACACCAATGGGTTCCAGTACATATGTTTATCAAGATGAATCAGGTGTTTCCATCGAAATTACAAAGTATCGAGGTATGATTCGCTCCTTATTATATCTTATGGCAAGTCGTCCTGACATAATGTTTAGTGTTTGTCTATGTGCTCGCTTTCAAGCAAATCCAAAGGAATCTCATCGCATGGCGGTGAAACGGATCATGAAGTATCTCAAAGGAACAACAAATGTTGGATTATGGTATCCTAAAGGTAGTGTTTGTAACTTAGTTGGTTATTCTGACGCAGATTATGCAGGTTGTAAAAATGATAGAAAAAGCATAAGTGGTACTTGTCACATCCTTGGAAATGCATTAGTATCATGGGCCTGCAAGAAACAAGCATGTGTTGCTCTTAGCACGGCCGAAGCAGAATACATTGTAGCGGGTAGTAGTTGTGCTCAAATTTTGTGGCTCAAATAACAACTACATGACACGGACTCGATCTAGGATGCATTCCTCTATGGTGCAACAATACAAGTGCAATAAACATTACGAAGAATCCGGTCATGCATTCAAGAACCAAACACATAGATATACGACATCATTTCCTTCATGATCATGTACTTCAAGGAGATGTTGAGGTAACATTTGTAGATACTCATAATCAACTTGCTGATATCTTCACTAAACCTTTGGCAAGAGAACCGTTTTACAAGATTCGACGAGAGCTTGGCATTCTCGATGAACACGACATATAAGGTGCTTTCTATCCTTGTTATGATTTTATATATATGTCTTAACCTTATTATATGTGAATATATATGTTAAGTGGTGTTTAAGTTTAAGAAAAATATGTTTTTGGTCATTTTTGGTTGATGCAAATCGATTTCACAATAATGTAAATCGATTGCTCACTGAATGTTTTTATTTTTGACCTTTCTGTTTCAATGCAAATCATTTGCACCATAAGTGAAAATAGGTTGCACTTTATGTGTTTCAGTTTTATATTGCTTCTGTTTTATGTGCAAATTGATTGCATCTATATGCAAATCGATTACACCCACTATAACATGCTTTTATGACAGAAATATTTGTTGGTCAGAATTCCTATCTCTCTCTCTCTCTCATATTCCCAAGCTCATCTCTATTATTGAAAAGTCAATAAAACTTCATTACATGTAATACAACCCACTCATTTCTATTTACTCACAAATCATATCCAAACTTCAGCTCATCAAACATCTTCCTCTCAAAACCTAAAACCTTCCAAACCCTAAAAACACCTTACCCATGGCTTCAAGGTAAAAATGAAAGGTGTCAGCTTCAGAGAAAGGGAAGAAAAAGGTTGGTTCATCCTCTGAGAATCCATTAATCTCAACTCTCATCGAAGAACAAGAAGTAAGATTTACAAAGGATTTTCAAAGAAAGATAGTGTCCAATCCTAAATATGGTATGCTATCATCTTTCCCAGGAATGTTTCTCTTTTCAAAATGATTTAACTACTTATGGAATAAAACCTTTAATTTCATCATTTGGTCCATATTATTTGGATCTGGTAAGAGTATTTTTCAGTAATTTAACTCCTCACAAAGGCAAGATGGTGACATATGTGTTGGGTACACGAATCTCTCTAACCCCTGAGATTGTTGGTGAGATTCTACATATTCCCTACACTGGATGCTCTTTGTACGACCCTGAAAACTAGGCATGGGATGACTACAGGAAAAAGGAATTTTATTACAGCATTGGGAGATTAAGCAAAGCTGAATTCCGTGTTAAACAGATTCGTGGTCTAGGAGGAGTGATTCCCTTTAAAGACTCATGGAGTGCAGGTAAATTTTATATAGACGATCGACTATTTCATTATTTCATGGTCTATATTATGTTTCCACGGGCTGGAAACCACTGCACCGTGACTGACCTAGAAATGCAGTTGATCTATGCAAGGAAGAAAGGTATAAGTGTTAATTGGACAAGGCTCATAATGGTTCATATGCTGAGGGTTGATGCAAAATCAAAATTTCTACCATATGCTTACTTTGTTACATTAATTATGGAAGAATTTGGAGTTGATTTTGTTGGGTTTGAGAAAGTTAATATGGATCCAAATTTGTATAAGATTTCAATCAAAAATGTTGACTCAATAATGGGTGTTCATTATAATCCGAAAACAAAAACTATAACTTACATTGGTAAAGATGTGGTTGGTGATGAAGGAAACGATCAAGAAGTTGAAGGTGGTGAAGTTGTACCTCCTCCACCTACTGCTCCCTCTGGTCCAAGCGATCAAGATCTTATGGATTTCATGTCTCAATAATTTGCTTCCATGAATACCAACATCAACAACCAATGGAATTCTATCAACGATTCTACAACAACCCGGATTAATGAATTCCACACAGATGTGAATCAACAATTTTCTTACCTATACTCTCATCTTCACATTCCACCATATAACCCATATAATCTAGCTGCACCTCCACAACATACACAGAACCTCCTATACAACAACAATTTCCAAATCAAGGATCTTGGTTCTATAACAACCGGGACATGAATCAACCATAAAGTTCTGTCCAACTTTATTATGTCTACTGTTTTCTGTTATGTCCTTGTTCAGTTATGCTACATTTTGTTTGTTGTTTTCTTTGTAATTGTTATGTTACTATATCTATGATAATTTATGATGCATGATTAATTAAGTTTTTTCAATATTGCTTTATTATTGTCCATTTTTATTGCATCTTTCCCTTCTTTTTTATAATGTCAAAGGGGGAGAGGATGTGGAACTTTATGCTTGTATATTTCATGTCTTAAATTTCTAAGGTACTCTTAAACCAAGATGAACAAATTCAAAGGATTCCAACCTTCTCATACAAAGTGGGAGTTAGCATCTTTGGGGGAGAAGCCTCTTTCGGGAATTACAACGCATCAAGCAAGATCGTTTGTCATCATCAAAAAGGGGGAGAATGTAAAATCAAGCTTCTCAAATGCACTTTTGTTTTGATGAAGACAAACCATGATTGACAAAGAAGGAAAAGATTATTGATCAAGCTAAAAGAATTTGTGGATAAAGTTTTTGGTTCAAGCACTTAGCAAAATTTCAAGGTATAATGATAATACTTACTTTGAACTTACGACATAGATGCTCAATGGTCAAAAGAAATATTTTATATTGTCCAAATCCTTACTCAAGTTTTTCTAAGATAAAAATAAATTTTCACTTGAGTGCAATCGATTTGCATATTAGTGCAATCGATTGCATGCTTCAATTTTTCAAAACATTTGCTATTGTTTCTAAGTACAATCAATTTGCATGTTTGTGCAATCGGTTGCACTCAATCAATTTTTGCTACCTACTTCAAATAAAATCAATTTACACAAAGGGTGTAATCGATTGCATGCTGAACGATTTTGAAAAACAGCAGCTTTACACATGCCTGTTCATAACACCAATTCATGGAAACCTTTCACTCAATCTTGGCAATTGTTCATGATTCATTTACAGAACTTTATGATCTTTCAAAAGGGTTCTATGAACGTATAAATACTCATTTTCAAAATCATTTTAAGTACCTCTTCCAATCATTTTTCTCTGAATTTTTCAAAAATCAAACTCAAGTTGTTATACATTTTCATACACAAGTTTTCTACACACTTTCACATTTTGTTAACCAGAAAACTTTGAGCATTATATATCTTGAGTCATTGTATACTATTATAATTGGAAGAGAAGATAAATTCATTGATTAAATCACTCAAATTTATCATTTCTACTAAAACTCACTCAAAACAAACATTGCTATATACTTGCTTATTTTTCAGGATTGTTGGAAATAAGTTTAAGTGGTTTTATAAATCTTGTTTTTCCAGGATTATTGGATACAAGTAAAGTCACTTTGAGAGGATTGTTCTCATTGTTGATATAGTGAAAATCCAAGAGAATTGTTCTTGTTCCAAGAGGATTGTTCTTGGTTTTGGATAGTTCTTGTTTAAGTTTCCCACCATAAGGAAATCTCTTTCATGTTGAAAGGGGACTGGAGTACTCTCGGACTGTGAGGGGAACCAGGATATATCACTTGTGTCTCTTTATTTTTCTGCACTGTACTCTTTCATAAACTCACCATAAACCAGAAAAATAATATCCATCGTCGCTAAAACCAGAAATTTTTTAAAGTACCTAATTCACCCCCCCCCCCCCCCCCCCCCTCTTAGGCGCACTTCGTACTTACACGATGGACATTATGTTTAGAGGGAGGAATCAACAGAGGAGGTTTGGGTCACTTTCTAATAGGGAGATTGGATTAAGTACCTACCCCGACGGACCATCCACGATCACCTTAGGGATTCAGGATAATGTTCTGTATTTATTGAGCCAAATAGGGTGGGATACATCTGCTTTGAGGAGAAAATTTAGCTCTTACCGTAGACTAACTTTAGAGTTTTTAAGCTCCCTTGTCTATAAACTTAACCATGATTTGGGATTCAATAGAGGACTGGTTAGATTTAGACTATTTGGTATAGAGTACACCTTCACCCACAGAGAGCTAGTAGAGTTTCTAGGATTCCCACATAGCCTGGATGCATTTACCGTAGTCCAGGAAGAGCTTTTTAAAAGAGGTGAGCTAGATTATTTCTGAGGGTACATTACAGGCATTAGTAACCCTGAGCCTGAGGACATGCATTCTGAAAGGATTCACAACCCAGCTTTAAGATACTTTCACAAAATCCTAGCCTACACCCTTTTTGGTAAAGCGGAAAACATTACCACTGTTTTCTAGAGCTAAGCTTTTTATCATGTTTTGCACCTTGCAAAACCGCCCCATCAATGGAGCTCCATTTATGCTAGCAAATTTTCACCGTCTTGCGAGAGTGGTACATCAACTCATTCTCATAGGTGGCTTAGTGGCCATGATAGCTAATGCTATCGGATTAAGACAACAACTGCTAGACCTTGTCCCTCAGGGTAGATTTCAACCGATCAACATAAATTTCTGTTTCAATAGGGGTATCATCGGAAACCTAGGCCCAGGTAACTTCGAACTACTCATTAACAATCAGTTAATGCCACTTTTTACCCTACCTGACCCTAGGACAAGCATACATGACTGAATTAACTGGTTATATGATTGGGACGCACCACACATGTCACCACCATCCACTCTTGAGACTCCCTTAATTTATGACCACCTAGATGCTTTCATGTCCGATGAGGATATTGACCCTGAGACACCTCCCTTTTACCATGACTTCCCACCTCCCGAACAAATTGGCTCAAACTTCCCCGACTCTCCAGTTGTTTCTCCACCTCCTGTATTTCATCCTGCTTCCGCTTGGACTGCCATCCAATCAGAGATTGATTTGTTGAAGGAAGAGCTTGTTATTATGTGGATTGAATTCCATTCCTTTATGGATGCGGTATTTGAATAACTGGATTATATTTATCAGCATCTTTTATCCGCATCGCTTGACCGACGTGGCTGATTTACCAGACATACTGCATTATTTTTCTTTTCACATTTAAACATTGAGGTCAATGTTTTGTTTAAGTGTGGAGATAAGTTTTATTAGATTTTCATTTATTTATTTGACACTTTATTATTACAAGTTTTGGAATTCTATTTTTCAGTATTTTTGGAATTTTATCTCAGTTCATTTAATCATGAGTTTTATTTATTTTGCCAATTTACTGCATTAGTATCATATTTACGTATATATATATATATATATATATATATATATATATATATATATATATATATATATATATATATATATATATATATATATATATATATATATATATATATATATATATATATATATATATATATATATATATATATATATATATATATGTGTGTGTGTGTGTGTGTGTGTGTGTGTGTGTGTGTGTGTGTGTGTGTGTGTGTGTGTGTGTGTGTGTGTGTGTGTGTGTGTGTGTGTGTGTGTGTGTGTGTGTGTGTGTGTGTGTGTGTGTGTGTGTGTGTGTGTGTGTGTGTGTGTGTGTGTGTGTGTGTGTGTGTATTATGTATAGTATTGAAATGATTTAATGAGTAACGAACTATATTTAGTCGGATATCGTTCACCATACAAGCGTCACACCCGTCACGCTTGACATAGCCCTGTGCCGCTCGGCACATATGTGTAACGCTCAGCACACACTGATAATACAGAAGCATTCTTGTATTATTATAGAAACCCTTGAAAACCCTTTCACCCTTCCATTTTCTTCAACCATTTCTCACAATACATTGAACTTATTGCCTATTTCTCTTCCCCATTAACATTGCCATAAAAATCCACTAAACCTCACTTAATTCCATCGTTATATCTCTCTAAAAATCATCTCCAAACCATCTCCAAACCCATTACCAATTCAAAATCCCCAATCTCTAACATAAACCTTCACCAATCTTCTTTCCTTGCTTCAACAATGGCACAAAGAAATTCCAGACCTAAACCAGATCTTTCCGACATTACATTTCACAACGGAGAAGAAAGAGAGCACCAAAGGGCTCAGTACCTCAAGTTCTATCAACACTCCTTCGTACCAACACGGTATATAGATATTGAGTGCCTCCAAAAATTAGGCTTGCTCGATAGCGTCTAGTGGTTACTCCATCACTCTGACTTAGCATCCATCTTCACGCAGAACCTCCCAACATACGAGTCGCTAACCTTGGAATTTCTGAGCTCGTTTTTATACAACCTGCCGTCTGACGGGAACGAGCACCTATCTGGCTCCGCCATTTTTAGAATGTTCAACACTGAATATTCTGTAAGTCAATCCACTCTAAGTGCATTCTTCTACTTTCCTACCGAAGGGATAATACACCACTGTATTCCAAAAGGCCTTGATTGGGCATCTACAGGTTTCACGCTTTGGAAAGTGCTTACCAATGAGGAACCAAGCAGCTGGGAAGGACTTTATGCCTCATCCATCCATAATCCCGCAATAAGGTACTTCCACCGTGTCATCTCCAATACCATTTTTGGAAGAATAAACAACAACAAAGTTAATTCAAAAGAGTTGTTCCTCCTCCATTGTACCTTCAAACCCAACCAAAGGATCAATACAAGCACCTTCCTCCTATCGCATATCCAGTCCTTGTGCACCAGAGGATCTACGCCTTTCTGCATTGGAGGGATAGTGACCTCTATAGCACTTGGGCTTGGCCTTCAAGACAAGCTTGCAAATTTGCCATCACTACCACCCACGTTCATTGACATTGACAATTGTCGGGCTGACCACTTGATTAAGGTTAGAAGGGATTGTAGATACAATCTCATGGTGCACAACAAGGTAGTTCCAAGTATCAGTTTGCCAAAATTTGCGCTTACTAATGTTATAGATTTGTCTAAGTGGATTTATGACCTTGATGCTCCTGCACCTGGAGATAATGCGCGAAGCAACCAGGGGAATGTCCAAGCGGATGAAATGGAGCAGGGAATGGAACAAGGATACACTGAATAGTAAGCTCCTCCTAAAAATGTGGCAAGCACGTCCTCTAGGCTTATGAGAAGAAGAGAAAGAGTATCAACCTCGAATGATGACATTATAGCTGCCATAATGGAACAAGATGAAAGAATGCAGGCTATGCAAAATAACCAAAATGCAATGATGCAACTTATGTTGGCCATGCAAACTCAACAACAAGAATACGATGAAAGAAACGAGCACTGGGCTGTGAGATTAACTGAAGAAATGGAGGCCTTGATTGTACGCATGGATGGTTTTCAAGATTATATATACCATGTAGCTATGCCCCCATCCTTCGGGTACACATGGACGAGCATGAGGACGAGGAAGAGGACGCGATAACGAACAAGAATAGATTAATTTTGTTTCTCTTCCTGTTTCCTTTTGTTTCTAAAGCATTGGGACATTTCTTGTTTCAAGCTTAGGGGAGTTAGTTAGTTTAGAAACTCTTTGTTTCTTTCTAAGTAGGCTTTTCTTTCATTTCCATTTGTAATCAAAAATGTCATTGTATTTTCGAGTTCATTTATGCAATTTTTCCGTTGTTATCTAATTTCCCACTTTCTTGAGCCAAAACAAAAAAAAAATTGTTAGTTACCTGCATAATCTGACACATTCGAAGAATATATAAATTGCTCACCTTTCAAAAGATATATGAGAAGCTTTGAGTGAAACATAAGTATGATGGATATTGTTGTAACACTCTAAATCCCCAGATTGCGCTAGATCGATTTCAGTAACCTTTATACCAAAACCTTAAACTTTAGCTTTAAAATAACCCCGAGTAGTTTATCTAGCAGTTAGCACCGTCTTAAACACAAACTACGTAGGGAAACGATGAATATAAGTGAATGATCCAGTGTATTTGAAAGATATACGCTTTACTGTAAGAAAATAGGGAATGCACCAATTAATTTAGGCAACCCTCACACGGTCTCTTAATCCAACGGATGTAGTACCTACGTGATATAGCATAAAAACTTGTTGTCAGTTGGTTCAGAGGTGTCTGGTATTGAACTTGGTAGGGCGGACTATGGTCCGATCCCCCGTGACTTGTAATTGGGTGAATCAAAGGAGGTTACCGCATTCATGTTTCAGAACCCCATGCTTATAAGGATCATAGTCAATAACCGGCTACTCTACTATGTGCGTGTGAAGATAAAGGGCTTAATGTGATTGCGCTAGAATGAAAATTGGTAAAATTTAGCGAAAAGAATTAGGTTGACCTATAATGGCATGACTGGAATTGGTCTGCACAATAGGGGATGTTTAGTGTTATTACCATATCTTTTGTGTTATGTTGAGCTTACATTTCCGCAAAAACATTGGCAGCCTCTTATGATTCGAATTGCATCATGAAATTGCATTTAACTTGTGACTTATTTTTTTTTATACTGATTTTATTGCTTGAGGACAAGAAATGGTTCAAGCTTAGGGGAGTTTGATAACACGAAAAGAAATAGCATTTTCCGCCCGAATTATATAAATTAAAATTCTGATTCTTCAATTATTATGTCACATTTTATCCCTTTTTGTAGTTTTTGAAACATATTTCAGGTACTTAGCATTTGCAAGGCATAAATAAGAAAAGGAAGCAAAAGAATGGAAAATGAAGAAGAAATGGCTTTAAAACAGCAAAAATGCATTTATGTAGCAGAGAAGCGTGCCGCCCGCCACAAAGGCGTTACGACCGGAACAAGTTAAGTTTTTGTTCCCCTCGGCACACTTACGTTACGATTGGGACAAACATGGATTATGTGCCCCACGTCACGCACCACACCACGCTCGCCACGATCCAAGCAGTTACGAAGCCTTCGCCAATGGAGCGTACTCAGCATATATTCCAGGATTTTCTCCATGCTTCAGTAACGTAAATCATGGGACGTTACCTATTTTTCCTCAACAGAATAGACTCTACATATGGAGGCAATTATCAACAATTGAAGCAGCCCGCTCCCTCTCGTTTTGATCTCTCTTTGGCACTTTGAACAATTACGCAGTATTATCATTTTCAATTCCATTTTCTTTGTTCAAAAATTATTTTATTGTATTCAGTTTTAGTATTTTCCAGTTAGATTTCCAGCATTACTTTTTCAGTCGTAGAACCACTTAGGCAAATAAAATACCTTATCGTTAAGCAGTATTTTTCCACATCGGAGAAATACTACAACACTAGTTTGTTTCCAGACTTCCAAAATTTGCCTAGGATTTCTATAATTAGTTCAAGATATTTTTTTTGCTACAAGTCAATCATTCCGGCTTGTGGAGGATATGTAATACTCGGATCAATTTCTTTGTATTCACATATAGGTTCCTATTTTATTAAGCATAATTTATTTATTTCCTGCCATGCATGCACTATTGAATATACGCTTTAATTTTGTACTGTTTTGCAATAATATTATGTCTGGCTAGATTCCCTATACCGGTATGTAAAACTTGACCAAAAGGATTCAGTAATTAATTGAAATTATTATTTTTTACAAAAATACTTTTCTGGTTTTAATTTCCAATTGCATATTTATTTGTTTTTGTACACAAGTAAGAAACAGTCTAAGGTTAAAATCAATAGAGAGAAAGTTTGAGGTTTTACCCGGATATTGGTTATTGAAACATTAATTTTAAAAATAGCGGAAGCACTTTAAAGTTAATTGGATCTTATTTGTTTTCAAAAAAATACTTTTGAGTTTAAAATGAAACAGCGGAAGCGCTCATTTCGAGCTTAACTGATATGATCTAATTCAATAGAACGGAAGTTTGAGACGAGGGTTTTTAAACAAATAGTTTCACCGAAACTATGTTTTAATACTAAAAACAAATTCCAATGACGTACTGAATCCCTTAAGTTAACGAAATATATACAGGTATCCCATCATTAATTATTAAATTCTTGTTAATTCCCGATTAAACCCAAACACCCCAATTTATAATTAGCCTTAGCTTTACATAGTAACCCTTAGATAACAGTAGTTCTGGCCATGTGCCTTTGTGGGTTCGATATCTTTTAAAACTATGCGATAGACTGTGTGCTTGGAGCCACTACACCTGATAGACTCATAAAGTCGCGATCAATGGTGTATCAGGAGGTGGCTTGATCTGGACCAACTTTTTCTAAATAAATACTAGGAGTAAATCTGTATAACTCATGAGGATAGATTCAAAAGCCTCTCTCCTCTGATTCTGCCCTTGATTTCCTTGAGGGGCTAGCCTCTGATAAGGGACTCTAGTCGAAGCCGGATTGATAATTGGGGTTACCGAAGTACCCTGTTGGTGGCGCTAATGATTTCTTCTAGGAGTATTAACCCTTCTCTCTTGTATAACAGCATTTGTCTCTCCTTCTTTCTTTTTAGCAAACTTGTATGATGGTTTCTTCACACAACAGAATTTTCACTTCTTGTCGAGCGACCTTCTCTTACCGCTTCTTCCAAACGAACGCCCATTCCCATCATCTCGGTAAAATCACTTGGCGCACTCGCCACCATTCTTTCATAATAGAATGCACCTAAAGTCTTCAGAAAAATCTTCGTCATTTCTTTTTCTTCCATTGGAGGAATCACCTGGGTGGCTACTTCATGCCATCTCTGTGTATATTCCTTAAATTACTCATTGTCCTTCTGGACCATGGCCCCGAGTTGATTACGATCAGGCGCCGTGTCCATATTATATTTATACTTTCTGATAAATGCTTCACCCAAGTCAGTGAAATTATGAATGTTGGCATTATCCATGCTCATGTACCATTTCAACGCTGCACCAGTCAAACTGTCTTGAAAGAAGTGAATCAACAGGCATTAATCATCGGTATGAGTAGACATTCTCCTCACATACATCACTAGGTGAGCACGAGGGAAAGTATTGCCCTTGTACTTCTCGAATTCTGGTACTTTGAATTTTGCAGGTATTTTCACATTTGGAACCAAACACAGATCATTCACATTCTGCCCAAACAGTTCTTTTCCTCTGAGGGCCTTCAACTCTTTCTGCATCTTATCAAATTGGTCCTGAAAATCGTCCATTCGATCATAGAACCCAAGCTTTCACTTGGTGGAGAAATAGGACAATAAAATTCATCATTCACAAATGGTACAACATTCACCGAGGGAGGTGCAGCATAATGAATCTCACTTCTAGCAACGGGGGTAATATGCACCACAAGAGGTGAAAGAGCAGCAGCAGCCTGAGAAAGTGGAGAAACTTGAGTATCTTGATTATAAACTTTTGGCATGAAGTTCTCTGACACTCCCCATGGATAACCTTGAGGCACACGATTTTGAATAATAGCGGTTGGAGTAGCAGAAACATGAACCGTAAGAGCTTTAGAAGTAACAGTTGTCTGTTGAAGTTGAGCAAGTGGTGGTTGATTCTAAGCATCCACCAATGATTCTATCAAAGCAGTGAGATTGGACATACCGGTCTTCAGAGTAGAAACTTCTTCGTGCAGCTCGCGATTCTCTTGTTCTAGATTATCCATCTTCCTTCTGAAATTAGCCCGAGTATTATACTGATGAGACAGCTTGTTGAATGAAGTAAAGAAGCTCAGTAAGACACCTGGATATGAAAAAAAATAAGTATGTAAAATATGATGCATGATATGCAATGCATATTATTTATTTTATCATTTCAAGGAAATCAAAGATTTATAGACAATTTGCCAATATCAAAGTACTAACACATTTGAAATACCGAAAATCTCATTATAATAATTTCAAGATGGATTATAACTTTTTTAGTACAACTTTCAATAATCCCAAGTGCAAGATAATATAAAAATTGAATATCCTAAGAAAACAAAGCTGATAAAGATCACTCTACACACTGACGTTTCCCTGTGAGTCTTGCAATCTGAGCCTTCAGCCGCTCGTTCTCTTTTGTATACATATCGGCAACCTCTTTCCAATCACTAGAGTCGGGAAGTGAGAAACTAGGTCCTGAAGGAGCTCTAGAGGAAAATAAATCCTCTTGCCTCTCCAATATCTCTATAGTGTGACTCTCAAGAATCTCGATCAGGTCATCTTTCTCCTTCAGGTCTGCTCGGTAGGATACCTCTAAAGTCTGGCACTTATTCTTCCAAGCCTCTTTTTCTTGTTTCATCCTAACTAGAGCAAGTTGGAGCTCTTCCACATCATCTAATATGGGAGGAGTGATCTTCATAAACATATTAGGCATGGGTACTTCACGGGAATACAACATCTTCAACTGGATGGCTCTTGCTTGTACCCACTGAAGATAAGGCTCCAAAGAAACAGCCCCTCTAGGCCCCAAGTCCTTCCTACCCTTCCTGTGAACATGACGCCAAGCCTTTGCAATCTCCTCTCTAGCTTCCTTGTGAACTTCTCACTCTTTAAGGAAGGATCCATTCATATGAATACTATTTTTCCTATCCCTCATCGGATATCCAAGTTGTCGTCGTGCAAGAACAGGGTTGTAGTTAATCCTCCCTTTGTACCAAGAAGAGGTACATTGGAGAAACTACCACAACTGTCAATAATCTCCACATCATGGTAAGCCTGATGATACCAAACAATATCTGAATGAGTGAGAGCCTTCATTTTTGGAGCCCAACGAGGTTCCTTTCTGACATCCTAGAAAGCATCGGACCTAGTCAAGTGAGAAATAAACCACTGATACAACAAAGGTGTGCCGCAAATGATCATCCTTCCATAATAAGAATCCCGAAGATGAATAGAGTAATAAGCATAATCCAACAATGTAGGCACTGGGTTCCCAATCATAAAGATCCTGATGGCATTGATATCCACAAATTTGTCGACATTGAGAAATAAGAACAATCCATAAGTAAGTAGAGCAAAGATGGCTTCAAAAGCAATTGTCCTCTTCATCCTAGCAAAGTAGCAACCTTTCTCCAATAAGAACTAAGCGAGTAATCTTCTAATACCTCCTTTGGTAGTCATGTGGGCTTCAACCTCAGACTTCCCCAAGTGGATCAAATCAACAATCTCATGAGATTTTAGCTCCCCCTCCAAACCAGTAAAAGGAACATGATCGGTGATAGGGAAACTCAGTAGATAAGAATACTCCTCTAATGTAGGCATCAACTGATAATCAGCAAAAGTAAGGCATCGACACATCGAATCATAGAACTGGACCAAAGTCGAGAGAATACCCTCCTTCATCCTGAGCTTCATGAGAGAAATGATGGACCCATACTTCCTCCGAAAATTTGTAGAACTCTCGATCTTAGAAATCAGACTCATCAACTCGTCTATCTTGGGATCTTTGAAATTGTACTTCCCGGTCTTTCTTTTTCCAGGATCCATAGTCAAAAAGTACCTGAGATATTCACAAAGAGTCAACTTTTAAGTCCCTTGAAATAAAGTGTTTTTAGAAGATACTCATGGGTGCATGAATGCATGATACAACAATCACACACAAGATCACAAACATAGGGTTCATAGGTTCAATGTCACGAGAATAAGGTCGAAGTTACTACCCATAAGGTATGA
The DNA here is from genome assembly GCA_948472305.1 of Vicia faba. Taxonomy (NCBI): domain Eukaryota; kingdom Viridiplantae; phylum Streptophyta; class Magnoliopsida; order Fabales; family Fabaceae; genus Vicia; species Vicia faba. The sequence goes on along the minus strand of OX451736.1, from coordinate 1,264,985,191 downwards.
TCTAAAAGTTTATCACATGTTGAACAAGGTTCTAAGAGGTTCCCAGAGTCTACATCCTTCCTTCGGATATTACCAACGTCCTGATTGACTCGGTAATTAGAAATATTCTCAAGAAAAACTCGTACGAGCGTAGTACCGCGTGACAACCATTTCCAGATTACTCCATCATATCTTTCGCACTACACCTAAAAGGCCAGGATGGGTTAAAGGTTCTACGGTCCTCAATTTCAGCAGGCTCCCAGGTCGAAAGCAGCATGTCTTCCCGATTACTCGATAAACGACACTACAATCAAAGGGGCCTCCACTGAGTGGGAGATCTCATGTCTCTTTTTTTGGGATTACTCCCTCAAAGTTAACATGACTATACCGCCCATCCTATCTCAAGTTTTCCCATGTCCGGGTATAGGACCTATGAGAAATCACCAAGCACCCTGAAAATCAGGAAAATCCAGACAAACATATATATAACATATAATATTCAAAAAATAAAACACATACACAAATATATAAAGGTAGGCTCAACCCACTTAGGGATGGACCAGCAATAGGTCAATCTCTCCCCAGTGAAGTCACCAATTTTTCTGTAGCGGTAGAAATGTTAAGACTAAACCATTGGATTGACTTGACTCGTACAGATCAAAATAAAAATCACCACCGCGCTTTATTTTTTCCAAAGGAATGGGAAAAGAGTGAATAACCCAAAAGAGGGGGAGAGAATCTAAGTCCGCGGGTTAGTCATGTAAAGGGAAGGTATTAGCATCCTAAACATCTACGGTACTCTGCATGAACCTCTTTGAAAATCTGTGTATTTTGGCTATAAATGTTGTATAAAAAAAATAGATTGTGGGGATAAGAAAAGAAGTATTTTTTTATGATTTTTGCACCCGCTGCGATTGTGAACCTTTAGTGCCTATGTACCACCTTCCATGCAATAGGGGATCAGGGTACACGTAGTTCACCTTTTTAAAGTTAAAAAAACACATGTGTGTTGGTTAATTTCTTAGAGACGACATCATCATCTTATCCAAGTGGAAAATATACTTACTACTCGCGATTATGAGAAAGGAGAGTTTGCATCATCTCAGAGTGGGGGATATGGCTTGGATTTTAAAATCTACAAAGCCTCACTCAACATCCAAGTGGAAAATATCTCACTTCACTACATATCATAGAAGTATAGTAGTTCACGTCACTAAAAGGATTGACAAGAGTCTAATCTTTTGAGAAAATTTTAAAGTAAAAAGCCAAAGTGGCAAAATAGTTTGAATGAGATTGATTGACTTGTAGTCTTCTCACATAAAATGTCAAGGTATTTTAAATTGAGTAAAGTTTGATTAAGAAAATATTTTTGAAAATGCATAGACCTAAGTCCAAGTTTATTATGAAAGTGGTTCATGTTTTAAAACAAGAAGAGTTTTCAAAAGGAGGGAGAACATTTTGAAATTAAAGAAGGGGGGAGGAGATGAAGGGACTATCCTAAAGCATAAGGTAAAATCTATGAAAAAGAATCGTCTAACCAACAACAAGTCAACACTTGACACAATGAGTCAATGTAGAATTCTCATCCTCTGGATTTGAAACCAAATAAGCAAAGATAATAAACCTCTTAAGAAAACCAAGCTTCAATTGCATTAAGTCTTCACAAAAATTGGGCCGAGTAACGGCTGTATACGGATGAATCACCGATTATAGACAAAGCATGTAATCAAAACAACCTGCACACAAAGAAAACAAATAACCCAATCTCTTAGGGGTAAACCCCAAGAACTGTAGACAAAATAACAATTAAGGTCACAAGGTCTCAAAGTAGGTCAAGGTCTCTAATCCAAAGTCCAAGAAGTCTATAATCTCCCTGTGATACGGTGGGAGAACTTACTTGTGTTTTGCGTTTGTTTTCGCACTTGTTCGGTTTAGCAAGAGTCGCCACCGACTTTTCATTTTATCCTAAAGGAAAGGTTAAAAAGCACAGGAAAAACCTTTTGAGATGTTTCGTGGGTTCGGGGGGTAGATTATGAAAAGGGAAGGTGCTAGCACCCTTTTCATCCATGGTTATCCATGGGCTTTTAGTTACTTGGTTTTAGATCACTTGCCTTGATTTTCAATTGTTTGAAATTATGGTGTGTGTGTGTGTGTGTGTGTTTTGAAAATGTTTTGAAAAAGACGCCTTGTTTTAGGCAACCAATGTAATGACTCGTGTTTGAGTGTTTCACAAAGGTGTGTATCTTTTCGAAAAGATGTTTCAAATGTTTTTGGAAGTTTGTTTTGAAAGTGTTTGTGGAAGTGTGGTTTTGAAAAGTAGGCAAGTGTTTTTGCAAGTTTGATCCAAGTAACTAAGAGTTTTGTCTACCCCTAAATTTACTCAAAGGTTTTTCTTATGTTTTAACCCTTTTAACAATTTTGTTCCACCATTGAATTTGGTGGACAATCTTGCGTTTAGGATGTGAACGGTACAGGCGCGGGTCATCGTATGGATCATGAATGCAATGGTGCCAAGTGTCTTTGGCAATTTGCTTGAAGGGACTATGATCATTCCGTTTAGGCAACTTTCGAAAGCGTCATCGAGGGACTTATGATCATTTGAATTGTTTTGCCAAAGAAACTCGACGTGCAAGCATGGCCCATTTTGGAAGGCAACAAGGGGGATTACCCTAGGGGTGCAAATGTGATTGTGTATTGATTTCATGTATTTGTCTTATATTAGGTTATCTAGCGTTGGATTTTATTTACATACAACCCTAGGTCTAACCATGGTATATTTGAAAGCGGTAAATTGCGGGAATTTAAAGTCTACGCTATTACAAAATAGTATCCGGGAGTGGGGGTACAAGTATACACATGGGGGATGAGACTTATAGGAGGATAGTATCCAAATAATTACAACCAAATCGAATCAATCGCCATCTCAAATGTAAAGCAATAGCAATGTAAAAATGGGACAAGCAAAAAGATAAAATGCGTATTGTAAATGTGTACGTGTATGTATTATGAAGTATTGTTAACTTAATGAAAAATTAAGTGTTTGTTATGTATTTAGTATTCTTATATTTTGTTTAATATGTACAAATAAAGTATTTTAAGAAAAGAAAATGTTCAAATTCTAAATATCAATGTCTTATATTAAAGAAAAGTGTTTCTTATGTATTTATAAATTAATGTATTTTAATTAATATTTTTATGAAAGTTTTAATTAAAAGAAAATGTTTTAAATTTGAGAAAATTATTATGTTCATGTTTTTTTTAGTTAATTATGTACAAAGGTTCTTTTTATTAATTTAAGAAAAAGGTTCAAAAAGTAAAAAAAAGTTGTTTAAACCTAATAATCTAATATTTATATATTAGTAAGATTTTTTACAAGAAAAGAAATCAATGTATTATTTTACTTATAAACAAAAATAGTATATATTAGTTTAAATTATGAAAATAGAAAAGATGTTAGTTTATAAATATTTATAAAGGATAAAAAAATGAAGGGAAAGATAGAATGGGCTTTAAGGGTTTTAGGCCCAACCTGAAACAAGGGAAACAGAAAGGGGGGGTGTCCCAAATCCGGGTGGGCTTAGGCATTGTAATGGGCGAGGCCCAAATGGTTACACGTTTTTTGTTTAGGGTTGTTAGAATTGTTTTCATTTGAGAACGAATTAGGGTTTGAGTCACAGAAGCGGCGCTCATCTTCGTCTTCATCCTTCGTTTCCTTCGCCTCTGAACGCCCCTCCATGCTTGGTCGTCATGTTCCATCATCCATTCCTCTTCCCTCCATGGAGCATCCAGGAGACATTTAAAAAGGTAGATTTCTTGCTTCTGTCACGTTAGGGTTTCAAACTTTCATGTCTTGCATGTTTTTATTTCTCGTTTATTGACTTTGTTTCTTGTGTATTGTGGTTCACGTGAGGTTTTGAAAAGAGGGAAAAGAAGTACTACCTTTTGGAGACTGAGGAGGAGGGAATTAGGAGGCGCGTAGGATGGCCAAGGGTGGAGGACGCGTGATGCACCTTTTGCTGGAAAATGGTATCTATATCTCGCTTCTTTAGGTTTTATGATGAGCAACTGAAAACCTAGATTTTATCACTTTTTCCTCTTCTGTCTCTTTGCCTCGTACGCTTTGACTCTGAAACAAACTTGCTTTTGCAATCTTCTTTTTCTCTTCTTCCTGTCTCTTTGTTGCCTTGTATGTTTGCATATGATGAAAGTTTTCTGAGGCTATTTGCTTGCTGAGTATAGTTGTTGATGTTGGTTTGAGTTGCCTTGATGATGTTGGTTTGAGTTGCCTTGATGATGTTGGTTTGAGTTGCCTTGATGATGTTGGTTATACTGAATATGCTTGTGACTGTATGCTTGATGGTATGTTTGGTTGCCTGTGTACCCTGAGATATTTGTTGATGATATGCTTGAATGTTTTGATATCTTGAATGTTTTGATGATGTTGTTGTTAGCCCAGTGATGAAGCAATTCTGAGGGCTTGGGTTTTGGTTGGATTTTGTTGATTGTTTCTGGTTTTTGGAAAGGGCTTTGATGTTTTTGGTTCTGGACAAAGGCTTCAAGGTTTATGGTTTAAGGCTTTTAGCTTGACAGGGTTGGTGTTTTGAATGGTAAGACTTTGGTGAGGGTTTTAGCTTCTTTTACTTGGTTGAAAACTTTACAGGTTTTTGCTTGAGGCTTGGAGGCTTTGAATGTTTGCAGGCTTGACAGTTCAGGTTTTGGCCTCAGTTCACAGGTTAGGGGCTTGGCAGGTTAAGTTTAGCGTGAGGTTTGGAGTTTAAAAGGGTTTCAGCAGGTTGATTGTTTAAGCTTTTTCTTGAAGCCTGATGCTTCAGGTTCAACAGGTTATGTGTTGTTAAGCTTGGGCTTCAGGCTTATGGATTTGACACAGGTTTTTGAGCCTGGTGTCTGAAGGTTTTTGCTGTTTGATGAGTTTTTAGGCTTTTTGCTTTGAATGCAGGTAAGGCTTTTGGGAACTGTCTTGGAGAGTTTTGCAATCTCTTTTTTGACAGTTTTGTTGTATTCTGCTTTTGTAATATCTCTGCCTCTTATCCACTGTGTTATTAACAGTCTTTGTTTTTATCTCTTTTCTTGCCTAAAGCCTGAGCCCTGTAAGCCTCCTTCTTTTACTCTCTCTCTCTCCTCTCTCTTGACTTTAAGCATATTATATTGCTTAGATGTACTTATCCTGAAAAGGCACTGGCTTAGAAAATGATGAAATGGACCTTGCTTACTTGCATATGTAGTTTAGCTCTGCATACTTTATGTACTGCTTCCATATTTTCTGCTTCTTTGTGACAGTATTTTGATACTTTGATATCTTGAGATATCTTTTGGGCAGCTTGGACAGTTTTAAATGTGAACTCGGTTTGGACTTTGTTGGCCTAGTTCAGTTTGCCTTGTATCCTTGGTTTAGAACTTTTGGAATTATGCAGTATGTAACTTTTGTGCATTTTCGAACTTAAATTGCAAGACATTTCATCCCTCTTTGTGAACCGGGAGAAATCCCATGATTTGCAGAGAGGGCAAACTGATTCCGGCCAGTCGCCTTTAATGATGAACCCAAATTAACTGTTTGTCTTCTATTCATTTTATCTGCAATTGACTTTTCTTTCTTTTCTTTTTTTTTTTTTGCAGATAAAATCAAATGAAGCAGAGGGAGCAATGGATGGAAAATGAAGACTTAGGAATTAGGATAGTTTTTATTTCATTTTAAATATTTGTAAAATTATCATTGTAAATACTTTGTAAAAAAAAATATTGTATTTAAATAATAATTGTAACAAATAAATTAAAGATGAATAAAACCTATTTTTTATCAGTTAATTCCTTTTCTTCTTTTCAATTGTTTATTTTATTATTTATAATTCTCAAATTATAATAATTGGAAATAAATTCCAACCATTTTAACTCAGAATAATAAATAATCCATAAACGTCTGGCATCTTGAATAATCAAAGCAATGCACCGTCAAATCACACATGCCCAAATGTCTTTTCTTTTTACTGATTTAATCAAACACTGCAAACTCAATCCAAACGCCTCTTTCCAAATTTCAGAGTAAACTGAAAAGAACTAAGAATTAATTCTTTCCGAGAAATGTGCGCGCAAAACCCTAGTTCTTGATTAAAATGCCAAAGAAGTGTTCGCCTGATTAAAACCTGATGTGATCGGTGGATCTGGAACTGACTGTTTAACGCTGGTTCGCGAAATGTCGCGGTAAGCAAGAGTCGCCACCGTCTTTTATTTTCTCCAACATGGACAGGACAAAAGCACAGCAAAATTCCGTATGAGATAGTTTCTCGGTTCGGGAGGTAGATTATAGAAAGGGAAGGTGTTAGCACCCTTTCTATCCATGGTTATCCATGGGCTCTTAGATACTCGCTCATTTGTGTTTTCAAGATGGTTTGTTTGCTTTTCAATTGTGGGTTTAAAAAGTTTCTTTGAAAATTTCAGTTCGACTCTTATATCAGTCCTCAAGAGTGTTTGAAAAGTTGTTTTCGAAAGCTTTTTGAAAGGTGTCGGTGTGAAAAGTATTTTTTGATTTGTTTTGAAATTAGAGCAAGTATCTAGAGTCGTCTACCTACCCTAAGGAATTCGTCTGTGTAAATGTCCTTTAAAGTAGTGCCATCCCACCATTGAGAGGTAAGTAGCACCACGTTGGAGGTGTTCGGGTCAATTCGAGTTTAGGGACAGTATGGTCACCGAGAAACGGTAAGATACCTTAGGAGCTACCCTTATACCATTGATCTTTTATTCCGAGGCAACTATTCCGAGGCAGCTTTTTTTGAGGAAACCAGATCAATGGGACATAAGGACTCACTAAGACGTCCTATAGTCGACGACCACGTTTCGAGGGACAAGGCAACGGTGTGGTCACCAGAGTAATAGGAAGACACCTTAGAAGCTACCCTCATGCCATGTTCATGGACATGAGGACTTACTAAAACGTCCTCTACTCGACGACCACCTTTCGAGGGGCAAGGCAACAGTGAGGCGTACCCTAAGAGTGGTGTGTGATTTATGTGTCATGTTCATTTATTTTTGTCTTGTCATGTATTGGTGATCTACGTGTTGCTTTTATTTTTGACATTCATTCTTGCATGCGAATTATTAACAGTTAAAAAAAAAGAAGCGAGAAGGTAAAAGTCCTACGCTATTACAAAGGCGCGGGTCCACATCGCCAAATTAATCCAGGACCCGATTTGAAAATAAAATAAAGTGCGAAAAAGATAAATGTCTAATTAAGCTATTACATGGCTTTGGGAGAATTACATGAATATTCACAAAAAGAAATAAAAGTGCGAAGAGAATTAAAGTCGGGAATGCGAGGGCGTTGGACCCTTTTTATGGAATTAAATTATAATTAACAAATTAATTAAGCTAAATAAAAGAAAGAAATTGTTTTTGAGTTTTTTGCATTTATGGATTTTTAGTAAGAAAATTAAATTGGAATTAAAAAAAGAAAAGTTAATTAACCCTAGTTCTAACTATTTTTAATTTATTAAGAAGAATATTTAAATTGACCTAATTTTAATTAATTATTTACATGACAAATTTTATTTACAAAATAATAATTAATAATTAAATATGGTGAAAAAAAGAAAAAAAGGATAAAAGTATAAAACCCTAATTCTACATTTTTTAATTTATTATGAAAAATATTAGAATTAAACCTAGAATTAAAAAACTAAATTAATTAATAAAGTTTATTTACAAAATAACATTAAATAAAATATATATATATATTATTTTTTGTCTTTTCTGATTTTTATTGTTTTTATATTATGAAAATATTAATTTAAAGAATTAAAAGGAAATAATCAAATTAAAGCAAATAAAAATAAAATAGGAAAAAAGAAAAGAAATGCAAACCCTTGGGGGTGTTGACCCCAGTTTGGAGGTGTTTGGCCAGTAATTAGGCCCATTGAATTCCTGGCCTTCTTGACTTTTAGTGATTATGTGCGTGTGCATTGACTGAATCATTCCATAGGCTTTGGATCTGGACCATTGGACTGATGATATGGGACGTGTGGCGCGCTTGGATACAAGGCTGCATGGTAGGCTTCAGGAAGCAAGCTACACAGAACCACGTCAGGAAGAAAAATATGAAATAAAGTAGGGGACCTGGGGATCGAACCCAGGTCCCAAGGCTTACCAATACTCTTCTCCACCAACTGAGCTGCGTGTACATTCATAAATATAATGGGATAATATTATTAAATGTGAAAAAGCACGCTTATTGGTAAAAACAAAAAAACGCGCTAAAATATTTGAATGATCCAACCAGGCTATGACAACTCATCTTCTTCCTCGTTGTTCTGCATTTGCCTGGAAAAAAACATCAAGTAGCGGGGGTTTTAAACCCCCACTAAACGTTGCATACAAAAATAGCGATTAGAAGCCTGTTAATCATAAATTAATCGCGAGGTATGGAATCAACTAGTCATAAGCTTCTGGTTTCAATGGCGTGGGTCTCGTGGTCTGATTTTTCCTGAAGAGGAAACCCCTAATTTCGCAGCTCTGAAACCCTAGCAAGCTTCAATGGTAACTTCACGTACATAGCACGAAAACTCAATTAAATTGCATGGTTAGTTTCAGCATGATGAGATTAGTGTAGAACAACAATTAAATTGTATGAAAAATGCCCAGAAATTGAAATACGATTATGCATAAAGTATGAGAAATTTCAACTTCTATCTACCAATTCTTGATGCTATGGGCGTGGAAGAGGATTTAGTCAGGTTCAGTGATGCCTGAGAAAGCTTTTTCAATTGGTTGGAAGCCTTGAATCGCTTTGGAATGGTGTTTTCAATTTTCAATTTTTTTCACAAAAATGCCAAAGTTGTTCTTAGGATTGGGCGCAGCTTTCAGGTCTTCTCCATTAGGTTTTGCATCTGTATATGTATGCCAATGGATTAGGGTTGAATTTTGAGTCCAAAGATCCTTGCATTGATGTATGAGATATTTGATTTTCCATGAATATTTTTTCAATCTTTTTCATGTGTTTTTTATTCCAATCATGGCCAATCTTTCCAATTTTGATGTGCACGAATCTTCAATGACCAATGAGAGCAAATGCTGCATAAAAAGATTCACATACATTTGTTTAGTATTTTTTCCATATTTTATTTAATTAAATGAATTAATTGTGATTAAAAATTCAAATAAATAATAAAAATGATGAAATAAATCCCCTTTGGGCCAAATGGTCGTGCATAGCCTTTGGATGATGAATCTTGGAAGAAAATGTGGCCCATTAGCAATTTTGAGGCATTTGAAGCAAAGTTGACTTTTCAAAATTCCCAAAACTTTCCCAACTTCCACAAGGCATATCTTGCTCAATTTTTAAGCTTTGATCATGTTCGTGGACATTTTGGAAAGGTCTTGAAGTCCTCTAACCAATGCCTTTTGTCCCATGTCATTTTGATTTACCAATCTCAAGTTATGGTCTTTGACCTAAAGTCACTTTTTGTTGACTTTTAAAAATGACCTATAATGTTGAAATTGATAACTTTTTGTGAGAGCATTTCTTGGACTTGAAGTGTGAAGAGGAGTTGTATGAAATGTCTTTCTCTTCAAAATGAGCTTTGGATGGAATTTTTCTGATAAACCATGTGAAAGTTATGCCTTGGTCAAGTTACAGTTGACTTTTTCAACTGTCCAAATATGGAAACTTTTGCATCTTGAGACTTTTTGAGCCATGCCTTGAAAATCATGATCAAGAATTGATCAAATGATGTTTGTGACTTCAAAATAAGATGTTGATCAAAAATTTGGACTTTTGACTGTCAAATGACCATTTTGCCCCTGCAGTTGACTGTAGAGCAATTAGGGTTTTTGACTGTGCAATTTTGTGCTGTGAGTCTTGAAACTTGGCATGAGGATGCTTGACCATATTTGTAGGCATGTGGAACTTGATTGGACCCTTGAAAACTTCAATTTCTTTGTCAGAACCAAAACCCTAGTTTTTGACTGTTAGGAGGTCCTTGAACTGTGCAACCCTTGGGGAGATTTTGAAGCATGCTCTTTGCAAATCTTGTAGAATATGGGAGGGCAAATTTTAGGGTACAACAGTTGCCCCTGTTCAATCTTCTTAGACCTGAGGATGCAGATTGGCTGACGTGCCTTTCGTAATCCGAAGGTGGAAGATGATTGAACACTAGAGTGCCCAGAAATTTACGCTCACATAGTAGTGTGATGTGGGGAATGGGCTTACAGATGCCATTTGGAGATTGATGGATAGGATGATGGGCTTATAGATGCCATGCTAAGAGATGATGGATGAGTGGATGGGCTTACAGATGCCATCTGGGTGTCGATCGCGTAAGGGATTCCTTAGCGAGAACTTGCATACCTGAAAAAGAAAATGATTACCTGGCCTGTTACAGGAGCTGGTCTTCAAACTCTTTGTGTAGATGTACCCTGACTGGTTACAGGGACTGGGTCTGGAGCTTCAAAAGGTTATGAATGAACCAGGGATGGTTACTACCTCAACGGGACGGTGAGAGAACCTTGGACGATTACTACCTCAACAGGGACGCTGAGAGAATCTTGGGACGATTACTACCTCAACAGGGACGCTGAGAGAATCTTGGGGCGATTACTACCTCAACAAGAATGCTGAGAGAATCTGGGGACGATTACTACCTCAACAGTAACGCTGAGAGAATCATAGGCAACTTCAACCTCAACAGTAACGCTGAGAGAATCTTGGGCGACTTCAACCTCAACAGTAACGCTGAGAGAATCTTGGGCGACTTCAACCTCAACAGTAACGACGAGAGAATCATAGGAGACTTCAACCTCAACAGTAACGATGATAGAATCATAGGCGACTTCAACCTCAACAGTAACGCTGAGAGAATCTTGGGCGACTTCAACCTCAACAGTAACGATGAGAGAATCTTGGGCGACTTCAACCTCAACAGTAACGCTGAGAGAATCATGGATGTCTTCAACTGGATAAGAAACAGGGAGATCTTAGGGTCGATCTGACTGAACCAGAGAAGGCCTTTGACTGGATAAGAAACAGAAAAATCTTAGGGTCGATTTAACTGAACCGGACAAGGTCTTGAAATCTTCAACTGGATAAGAAATAGGGAGATCTTAGGGTCGATCTGACTGAACCAGAGAAGGCCTTTGACTGGATAAGAATCAGGAAAATCTTAGGGTCGATTTAACTGAATCGGACAAGGTCTTGAAATCTTCAACTGGATAAGAAACAGGGAGATCTTAGGGTCGATCTGACTGAACCAGAGAAGGCCTTTGACTGGATAAGAAACAGAAAAATCTTAGGGTCGATTTAACTGAACCGGTCAAGGTCTTGAATATAGCTGGGAACTTAACTGGATCTTTCCTGAAAGGTAAAGGTCAGTCATGTGCAATGCATGATATGGATCAAGCAAACTATGTTCTCAACATAAATGAGATTTGTAAGATATGATGCGTATATGTATGCTATAATGTATGGAAGTGCGATATTTATGAATGTATGTTTTCGTCTTAGGAAAATAAATCCTTGGCGGGTGCCGGGAAGTCATATCCTGGGCTGATGTTTGAAGAAAAGAATATTTGCTTCCGCTGGGGAGTGCTGGTTGCAAGAATACCGGTAGGAGAAGATAACTCCGTTGGGGAATAAACTTGGCGAATGGATTACTCTGCGGGGAGAAAAGTACTCTAGCGATCTTGCTGGGAACCATACTCTGTGGGGAGAGAGGTACTTTGCTTAAATGTTGATGGTAACTTCGCTGGGGATACCATTGTTGTGTTGGAAGTGCTAATAGACTTCGCTGGGGATAAGAAGACTTCGCCGAGGACGATCTTCTCGTGGCTTTTGGCTGAGGATAACCCAGTTATATCCTGGTAGGGAAATAACTCTTTGAATAAAGCCGGGAGACGCGTTCGGGCTCTGCAGGGGATAAGCTTCCAGAATCTACTGGGGATAAGCTTACTGCTTGGGGAGATGGATTCCAACTTTCTTGGAGAAACTGGATTGGACTCTCTTGGGGAAATTTTGAGATGTACTGGAAGTAACTCCACTGAATGTTTGATATACCGCCGGGGATCAATCTTTAGACCAAGACTGCCGGGGATGCTTGTTAGGAATATTTGTATATCGTGCTGGGGAATGTTGAGATCTGCTGGAGGATACCCAACTTCCTTAAGGCTGATAATAACTTTGCTTGGGGAGAGTGCACTGACTTGCTGGCTCACTCTCTGGGGAGTTGAGATATACTGGTTATGTTCTTCGGCCGAACTCACCTTGATACTTTGGAGGACAGGACAATTAGATTGCTTAGACAACTCTTTATTGCCCCTGTTTCTACTGTTACCTGTAATTAATCCTTTGTTTCGTATGCAAATATTCATGAGTTAGCAAATTATTGTCAATGCATATATCACAAATTGAACCTTGGACGTTCTTCGCAAAACAAAACAGAAAAGGAAAAACAAATGGCAATCTGAGCTGAAAAGTATATTTGTATTGATTTTTGAATTTGCCTATAAAATAGGCGTTTATGTACAAGAGGCTGACGTCCTAGTAAAAGAACGCCGCCGAACAAAAAGAATTTATACAAGTTTGTACAAAAGAAAATAAAACAGCTGTGTGAAATGAATGATCCACTGGGTTCCGACTCTGCTATTGCCTTTATATCTCCGAGCGTCTCATCACTTGATGACCTTAGTTGAAGATGAAGCTGACTGATCGATGCCGTCTGAACTTGATGTTGATACCGGATTCTGGATGCAAGGTGATCCAATGAGACATAGTATTATGCTTTTATCCCTAATTTTTGCCTGGACCGCCCTTTCGGGTTTTCAGTCCACCAGGATACCCATTTTTGCCCAAGCCGCCTTTTCAGGTTTTCGACTTGCCGGGTGTACAAATTTTTCATTTCATCCCTTCATTTTGCCCGAACCCTTTTGGTTCGCCGGGAGCCCTAATTTTTGCCTAGGTATGTCAACCTAGCGGGTCTTTATTATGCGTAGTATCTTTTTACTATGTCTGCATTGGCGGGGTGAGGAAGGTCGTCACCATCCATGTTGGTTAGAATCATGGCTCCTCCTGAGAACACATGTTTAACCAAAAATGGCCATTCGTACGTAGGGGTCCATTTGCCCCTTGGATCACTCTGAGGAAGGATGATTCGTTTTGATTACCAGATCCCCAACTTGATATTCTTGTGGTCTGACCTTTTTGTTAAATGCCCTGATCATCCGTTTTTGGTACGTCTGACCATGACAAATAGCAGCAAGTCTCTTTTCATCAATAAGGTTTAGCTGATCAAGTCGTGTCTGGATCCAATCATCTTCACTCAGATCTGCATCCTTCATTATCCGGAGAGAGGGTATTTGTACTTCGATCGGTAAGACTGCCTCCATACCGTAGACCAAGGAGAAGGGAGTTGCCCCGGTTGACGTCCTGGCTGAGGTACGGTACCCATTAGAGCGAACGGTAACATCTCGTGACAATCTTTATAAGTCACTGTCATCTTCTGCACGATTTTCTTAATGTTCTTATTTGCTGCTTCTACAGCCCCATTCATCTTCGGCCGGTAAGGAGAAGAGTTGTGGTGCTGTATCTTAAACTGTTCGCAGAGCTCAGTGATCATCTTGTTATTGAGATTGGTACCGTTGTCTATAATGATCCTTTCTGGGACGCCGTATCGACAGATCAGGTTATGCCGAATGAACCGTGCCACAACAGTCTTGGTTACCGTAGCGTAGGAAGCTGCTTCAACCCACTTCGTGAAGTAATCAATCGCTACCAGGATGAAGCGATGCCCATTGGATGCCGTAGGTTTAATCTCGCCGATCATATCTATGCCCCACATATCAAACGGCCAAGGCGCAGTCAGAACATTTAGAGGAACTGGAGGAACATGCACCTTGTCTGCATAAATCTGGCATTTATGGCATGTCCGAGAGTGCTGGTAACAGTCGGCTTCCATTGTGGACCAGAAATACCATGCCCGAAGGATCTTCTTTGCCATAGTGTGTCCACTGGAATGTGTCCCGAAGGTCCCTTCATGTAGCTCTTCCATGATCCTTTCTGCTTCAGTCTTATCTACACAACGCAGTAAGGTCGAATCATGGTTTCGCTTATACAGAATGCCGTTGCTAAGGAAGAACTTGGCTGCGAATCTTCTCAGAAACTTCTTGTCGTTGACAGATGCACCTTCAGGGTATTCCTGAGCTTCCAAATATCTCTTCACCTCATGGTACCAAGGCTTCTCAGTCACCAATTCAGTCTTGAGATCACAACAGTATGCCGGTTCGTCCAGTTTCCAGATGATGATCCGGGGAGCCTCATTGTCCCATTTAACTTTGAACATAGAGGACATCGTAGCTAACGCGTCCGCTAACTGATTCTCCTCTCTCGGAAAGTGTTCAAAGGTTATCTCTGTGAAGTGGGGGATCAATGTCAACACGCATTCTCTATAAGGAATAAGATTCGGGTGTTTCGTATCCCACTCTCCTTTGATCTGATTGATCACGAGAGAGGAATCTCCGAAGACACTCAGAAACTTGATCCTTAAGTCGATCGCAGCTTGGAGACCCATGATGCATGCCTCATACTCCGCCATGTTGTTGGTGCAGTTGAAACATAGTCGGGCAGTGAGTGGAGTATGAGTGCCTTGAGGAGATATGATTATAGCGCCAATGCCGTTACCCAAAGCGTTGGAGGCTCCGTCAAAGTGCATAGACCATCGGGATCCTTCCTCAGGTCCTTCATCCGGTCCAGGTACTTCACAATCAATCACTATCATGATGCTCTCGTCCGGAAACTCGAAGTTCATTGATTGATAGTCGTCTACTGCCTGATGTGCCAAGTGGTCTGCCAATACACTTCCTTTGATGGCTTTCTGGGTCGTGTACTGGATGTCGTATTCTGTCAAGATCATTTGCCATCTTGCTATTCTCCCAGACAGAGCAGGCTTTTCAAATATGTACTTTATAGGATCCATCTTTGAGATCAACAAGGTAGTGTGAGTCAGCATATACTGTCTCAGCCGGCGAGCAGCCCATACCAAAGCGCAGCAAGTTTTCTCGAGCAGTGAGTATCGGGTCTCACAGTCGGTAAACTTTTTGCTAAGGTAATAAATGGCATGCTCTTTTCGGCCAGACTCGTCATGCTGCCCCAGCACACACCCCATTGAGTTGTCGAGTACTGTCAGGTATAGTATCAGAGGTCTCCCTTCAACCGGTGGCATAAGGATGGGTGGTTCTTGGAGATACTCTTTGATTCTGTCAAAAGCGGCCTGACATTCATCATTCCAACGTACTACCTGATCTTTCTTCAGCAGCTTGAAGATTGGTTCACAGGTGGCAGTCAGGTGTGAGATGAATCGAGCAATGTAATTCAGACGTCCTAGGAAGCCTCTGACCTCTTTCTCTGTCTTAGGAACAGGCATCTCTTGAATCGCTTTGACCTTGGCAGGGTCCACTTGAATGCCCTTGTCACTTACAACGAAGCCTAGCAACTTTCCAGATCTTACCCCGAAGGTGCACTTGTTCGGGTTCAACCTCAGCTTGTACAACTTCAGACGGTCAAACAATTTTTGCAGATGATCTAGGTGCTCTTCCTCAGTCTGGGACCTTGCGATCATGTCGTCAACATACACCTCTATCTCATGATGGATCATGTCATGAAATAAAGCAACCATGGCGCGTTGGTAGGTTGCCCCAGCATTTTTCAGTCCAAAAGGCATGACCTTGTAGAAGAAGGTGCCCCACTGAGTAACAAAGGTAGTCTTCTCCATGTCTTCAGGAGCCATCTTGATCTGATTGTAACCTGAAAAGCCATCCATGAACGAGAACACCTTGTGCTGAGCCGTATTGTCAACCAGGACATCAATGTGAGGTAGGGGGAAGTCATCTTTGGGGCTGGCCCTGTTCAGATCCCTGTAATCGACACACATTCTGACCTTTCCGTCTTTCTTAGGTACCGGCACCACATTAGCAACCCACTGAGGATAAGAAGTCACTGTAAGAAACCCGGCGTCAAACTGTTTCATAACCTCTGCTTTGATCTTCTCAGACATCTCTGGACGCATACGGCGGACCTTTTGCTTGACCGGAGGGCAGTCTTCCTTGGTAGGCAAATGATGGACCACAATATCAGTATCCAAACCGGACATGTCTTCGTAGGACCAGGCAAAGATCTCCATATAATCATGTAGCATCTGAGTCAACCGTTGCTTCACGCTGAGCTCTAGGTTGGCACCAATCTTAACCTCCTTCCTGTCCGTCTCAGTATCCAGATTTATTGTCTCCACTGGCTCTTCGTGTGGTTGAATTGCCCTCTCTTCCTGGAGTAACAGTCTTGCAAGATCTCCAGGCACTTCGCAATCATCTTCACCTTCGTCTTCGGCTAAGTTGATCGGATTTTCGAAGTCATAACTGGCAGTAGCAGAATCGTTACCAGTGAGATCCAGAGTGGATTGAAACCTGTATGAGTGAGTGTGTGTAAATATAGCTGTTTTGCAATATATAAAGAAAGGAAAGAAAGAAAAGGAGCATAAGATTTGAAATGCGAGAAAACATCCAAGGTCTTTATTCATGATATATGAAATGACAATTAATATACCCTCACAAATGAAGCCACGGTGCCCCGGGTAAGACACCGGGCCATAGAGTTTTAATTGCTGTTTATTACAAATAACAAAACAAAGGAGTTTATTACTGCGTAACAAAAGTAACAGGAGTATGATCCTTAGCAGTCCAATTGGTCAATCCACCATCAGTCGTCGGGTAGATCCAGCTTTCAAACACTGACTCTTCCACCTCATCTTCATCCCCAATGGCATTCACTCCTGGGTTGGTAATGAGCACAGGAGGTCTTCTGATCTTTGCCTTGCGTACAGCCTTCTGACCCTCTGCAGTAAAACCCAGTCCAAACTTGTCAGTTTTTTGTGTAAAATCAGGGAGCCTGCCCCAGTTAGCACATTCACCTTTCTTGATCACAGCCCGGGCATCCTTTAAGGAAGCCATCTTCAAAGGAACATCCTCTTCGACCACTGTTTCTGCTGCTGCCAATGTTGGAGGTACCTCCTCGAAATGCTGAAAGGGGGTTTCAATAAACTCCCCGTCCATCTCAATATACCTGAAGGAGTTCAAATGGCTCACCATATACTCCTCCTCTCCCTGCACAGTGACAATCTTCCCTCTGACGGGATACTTGAGCTTCTGGTGCAAGGTAGAGGTCACTGCCCCAGCATTGTGGATCCAAGGTCGTCCCAGTAGACAAGAATATGATGGATGGATATCCATCACATAGAAAGTAGAGTCGAATACTTGAGAACCCACCCGAATAGGAATGTCTACCTCTCCATGAACCATCCTCTTAGAACCGTCAAAGGCTCTGACGATGATATTGCTAGGTTTCAGCTCCAGGACTTCACAATCCAAACGGTCTAAGGCCTTCTTGGGTAGCACATTCAGGGAAGAACCAGTGTCCACCAACACGTGCGCAAGAGTAGTGCCCCTGCATTCAATAGAGACATGCAGGGCGTCATTGTGGTCATTTCCCTTAGCAGTAAGGTCAGCATCTGAGAAGCCCAAACCATTGTCCGCTGTCAGATTTGCTACGCAATCAGTAAACTGGACTGCAGATGTTTCCTGTGGCACATGGGTCGTCTTGAGAAATGAAATCAAGGCCTTAGCATGGGCCTCTGAGCACAGTAGCAAGGAGAGCATGGAGATCTTAGAGGGTGTATGCCCCAGCTGCTCAACAACATTAAAGTCACTCTTCTTGATTATTTTCAGAATTTCCTCCATCTCTTGTTGGGAGGCCTCAGCAGTCACAGATTTTGGTGCCTCCATCCGGGCAGGCTCATCTTCAATCCCTTTGCCCCGAGCATTAGATGACTCGGCAGCAGGGGACACAACTTGATCAGAACTAGGAACAGGTACACTTGTAGGTGTTATAGTGAGGGGTCTTTGAATAGTTGTTGGTGCAATGTCAGGCGAGAAGAGCCTACCACTGTGGGTAACTTTTGCTGGACCAGTGATATTGCTGACGCTGGTGTCAGTGTTGAACTCTTGCTTGATTCCATGTACATACACGTCTGCCCCATAGTGCCATGGGACAGCCTTCTCAGATTCATAGGGGAGAGGCCCCGGAACAGTAATCACAATGGGTGCGACAGTCATGATTTTAATTGGCTTCCTCAGGAGAGCCTTGATTGGATTATTAAAGATTGTAACAACAGAAACTTCTTCCACCGGAACAAACTGAACATCAGTCTTCTTGAACAGAATCTCTTTGCTGTCCATCAGGCTTTGGATGCCCAACTTCAGCAAAGGACAACCAGAAAGGGAAACAGCACAGAAAAGGCAACCTTCACTACAACCCGGAAATAAACCGGACAGTAGTAGGTTCCTCTTAACGGTCATCAAGGGAGTAGCTACATCATTCACAGAAACGGCATACACATCTTCCTCAACGGCATTCACTACATGCTGGGGCATAGGAGCAATCACCATATTTGGCCTCTCAGGCGCTTCAAACTGTATCTCTTTTGCGTCAATAAGGTCTTGCACCTTATTCCTTAAGGCCCAACAGTCATCAGTGGAATGCCCCGGGCTATCGGAGTGATAAGCACAGCGGGCATTTGGATTGTATTTCGGAGAGGCAGTGTTTACAACCTTCGGGGCCTCTCTAACAGTCACTAGGTTAGTGGACAGCAACTGCGGCAAGATTTGCGATAGGGTCATACTCAAACGGGTAAACTCTCTTCTAAGTCTTTCAGCCCTTTGTGGATTGGTTTGCCGAGGAGCGGCAGCAGGTTTAGCAATCATCACCGCGTTGACATATTGGCGGCGTTCAGGTTTCTCTTGTCTTCTAGGCCCATATACAGCGCTGGCCTCTTTTTTAAAGGGTTTCTTCTCAGAGCTTGCAGATGCACCCTTCTGAATTTTACCAGACTTCATCCCAGCCTCTATTCTCTCCCCAGTCAGAATAAGATCAGTAAACCCTGCAGATGAGTTACCGATAAGATGATTGAAAAATGGCCCAGATAGGGTCCCCAAGAACATGTCTACCAACTCCCGGTCAGTTAACGGAGGCTGCACCCTGCCAGCCAGATCCCTCCTCTTCTGTGCATACTCTTTAAAACCTTCGCTTGACCCTAGCGACATACCCTGGAGCTGGGTACGTGTAGGGGCAAGGTCGGAATTATATTGATACTGCTTATAAAAAGCAGTAGCCAACTCCTCCCAGTTACGAACTTTGGTCCCACCCAGCTGATAGAACCATTCGAGATGAGTCCCTGAAAGACTCTCCTGGAAGAAGTGGATCCACAAATTCTTGTCCACTGAGTACGGTTGAATCTTCCGCACATAAGATCTGAGGTGTAGCTTGGGACAAGACGCCCCGTCATATTTGGTGAAAGATGGTGCCTTAAACTTGTGAGGAATAATCACACCAGTAGATAAGCCCAAATCTCCGAAATCCAGCCCAAGCACTTGTTGGATCTCCATAGCATTCAGTCTGTCCTCCAACTGCTTATACCGGTCTTCAGCTGGAGGATACTGTTCCTCATTGAAGTCAGTCTCATTGTCGGAGACTACTGGACTAGGACCTTTTTCCCCCTTGGGGACTGCTCTTGCCTATAGAAGAACCAGCCTCTTCATTCTGCAGAGTATTGCCAAACCTTCGGCCCGAGTTGAAAAGAACAGTTCTCTTCTTCTTCTTCTTCTCCTTCTTCAGGAGCAAAGCCTTCAGCTCTTCTTGGCCCTGAGCCAAACCCATGATCAGTTCCTGAAATTGCACGTTCTGCGCCTGAAGAGCCTTGATGGACATCTCGGTTGATGATGAGTCAGGATTCAAGATGCTGAAATAAACAGCGAAGAACAGTAAGCAACCTGAAAAGAAGAAGACCTGCTATGCACATGATGAATGATATGTGTTTATGCAATGCATTCAAGGGTTCGAAAGTTCAAATTTGTTGTAGCCAAAAAAAGGAACACACGTTATTATTAATGAAACAATTGTTTGGTACATCAAAGCCTCATGGGCAAAATAATACAAAAGCAAATCAATCCCAAAAGACACTACGCATCCTCTTTGGAGCTATGTAGGTGTTGAGATTCCTCTCCTCGTGCAATAGGCAGGTGAGCTCCAAGACCTTCTTTTCACTAGCATGTAGACTGGTCTCGAGAGAATTCCGTTCTTCCTTAAGCTGGATCCAGCTCTTCTGCATCTCTTCCCAGGACGTGGGCATGTCAGGATGTTGAATAGTGTAGGACACTTCTCCTTCCAAGACTGGCTCTTTAATCACAGGGAGCATATGAGGATAAGGCATTACTAACTTCTGGGAGCGGGCGCGTACCCACTTGAGATAAGGTTCCAACGGGATGGAATTCTTGTGCCCTAGTGTCTTACTGTCTATCTTACTGGGCATCCTCCAAGCTCTGATAAATCTCTGGCGAAGTCCTTGTGCATCGTTGTCGAAGTCAAAAACTATGTCAGGAATTAACATGTCATGAGGACCATCCCTCCGAGCATAACCAAATTGTCTCCAAGCCAGGCATGGGTTGTAAGTAATACCTCCTCTGATTCCAAGTAAAGGAACATTAGGGTACTCCCCGCAACGATCAATGATAGTGACATCCTCTCTGGACCGAGGGCACCAATGTATATCTGCATGTGTAAGAGTCATCAACCGTTGTGACCACCTCAAACCCCGCTCGTTCTTCAAAACTGATTGTGGAAGGTGCGAAATAAACCACCTTCCCAGGAGAGGAGTGCAACACATAAGGACACCTCTTTTTCTCATGGTTCGAGTGTAACATGAGTGAAGGATGTCCCCCAGCAACGTAGGTATAGGATTCCTGGACATGAAGATCTGGACAGCACTGATATCTATAAGCTGATCTGGGTTAGGG
Organism: Vicia faba; assembly: GCA_948472305.1. Classification (NCBI taxonomy): domain Eukaryota; kingdom Viridiplantae; phylum Streptophyta; class Magnoliopsida; order Fabales; family Fabaceae; genus Vicia; species Vicia faba. The sequence continues at coordinate 1,264,964,320 of OX451736.1, read as the reverse complement.
AACAACACCAAACCATAGACAAGGAGGGCCACAACTTCTTCAAAAGCTTATAAGTCAAGGGAGTTCCAACATTCATGGGCCTTTTCAAACAGAAACCTGGCTAAGAACCCTTTGATACCACTTCTAACTTCCCAATGTACCTTGAGGTCAGATGATTGTAGGTGTAAGGCTTTAGCAATCTCTTCAAGCTTGGGTTCCTTTTCCGTACCGTTGTAGCGTAGTTGATCAAGGATAGGGATCTTCAGAAGCCGGGAGAACTCCTCCAATGTAGGTACCAGTTGATGATCCAGGAAAGTGAAACAGTGATGCAGAGGGTCAAAGAACTGGAACAGTACCTTTATCATATCTTCCTCAATGTTGGTGTTGACCAAGCTGATGAGACTTCCATGTCTTTCACTGAATGAAGAGTTCTCGGGAATCCTGGATATAAGCTCCTTAAGCTGAGGAGGGATCCTTACAAGGCTGATTTGATTTGTCTTTCTGCGAACAGTTTCCATGTCCTACAAAACAAGAACAAAGATGAAGATTCGAACCTCTGAAATGGTTAGTCAATGCATATGATGCTGTATGATGTCATGATGCTATGATTAAACACACCACAGATATTTACAAAGGCAAACATGTAAGGCACACAAGTCACACAAGACAAGCCCTTAGAGTTTAGGCCAGCATGGGGTCTGGGTATTACCCTCTTGAAGTTGGTGGGCTCAACCTGTCCTATTAGAAGTAACCGGGTTCTAAGGGTCCCAATATCACGGGATGGCTTTCATTTTTCATCGTTTCGATTTAGCCACTGAACTGGCGACTGAAATATTCCAGGAAAGCAACCCTCAATTGAGTGTAGTATCGAGTATCAACCAACCTCGGACTGCACCAAAGTCAGTTATCTCACTTCCCTAAAGAGGCCAAGATAGTTCAATTAAGGTTCCTAAGGTCAGTTGATGCTTAACGACACCACGCGGAGGCCCCGTACTCTCCTTGACTGAACTCAAGGGTTACCGGTACACACCAAAGTGCCACATCAACGTAGCAGACTGTTTCAACCATGTCGGTATACCCCGCACAGTTCCCTCACAGCCTTGTTGCTACTTTCTAAGAAGGTATCCCCCAGATCCGGGTTAGGATCTATAGAACTCCCAAGACAGTCCCACAATAATAAAGCAAACAAGTCAAAACAATCGAAAACACAGTGATCTTAGTCCTAAGGTACACCTCACTTTAAAAGATTGTCCCCAGCAGAGTCGCCAGTTCTGTGATCGGTGGATCTGGAACTGACTGTTTAACGCTGGTTCGCGAAATGTCGCGGTAAGCAAGAGTCGCCACCGTCTTTTATTTTCTCCAACATGGACAGGACAAAAGCACAGCAAAATTCCTTATGAGATAGTTTCTCGGTTCGGGAGGTAGATTATAGAAAGGGAAGGTGTTAGCACCCTTTCTATCCATGGTTATCCATGGGCTCTTAGATACTCGCTCATTTGTGTTTTCAAGATGGTTTGTTTGCTTTTCAACTGTGGGTTTAAAAAGTTTCTTTGAAAATTTCAGTTCGACTCTTGTATCAGTCCTCAAGAGTGTTTGAAAAGTTGTTTTCGAAAGCTTTTTGAAAGGTGTCGGTGTGAAAAGTATTTTTTGATTTGTTTTGAAATTAGAGCAAGTATCTAGAGTCGTCTACCTACCCTAAGGAATTCGTCTGTGTAAATGTCCTTTAAAGTAGTGCCATCCCACCATTGAGAGGTAGGTAGCACCACCGTTGGAGGTGTTCGGGTCAATTCGAGTTTAGGGACAGTATGGTCACCGAGCAACGGTAAGATACCTTAGGAGCTACCCTTATGCCATTGATCTTTTATTCCGAGGCAACTATTCCGAGGCAGCTTGTTTTGAGGCAACCAGATCAATGGGACATAAGGACTCACTAAGACGTCCTATAGTCGACGACCACGTTTCGAGGGATAAGGCAACAGTGTGGTCACCAGAGTAATAGGAAGACACCTTAGAAGCTACCCTCATGCCATGTTCATGGACATGAGGACTTACTAAAACGTCCTCTACTCGACGACCACCTTTCGAGGGGCAAGGCAACAGTGAGGCGTACCCTAAGAGTGGTGTGTGATTTATGTGTCATGTTCATTTATTTTTGTCTTGTCATGTATTGGTGATCTACGTGTTGCTTTTATTTTTGACATTCATTCTTGCATGCGAATTATTAACAGTTAAAAAAAAGATGCGAGAAGGTAAAAGTCCTACGCTATTACAAAGGCTCGGGTCCACATCGCCAAATTAATCCAGGACCCGATTTGAAAATGAAATAAAGTGCGAAAAAGATAAATGTCTAATTAAGCTATTACATGGCTTTGGGAGAATTACATGAATATTCACAAAAAGAAATAAAAGTGCGAAGAGAATTAAAGTCGGGAATGCGAGGGCGTTGGACCCTTTTTATGGAATTAAATTATAATTAACAAATTAATTAAGCTAAATAAAAGAAAGAAATTGTTTTTGAGTTTTTTGCATTTATGGATTTTTAGTAAGAAAATTAAATTGGAATTAAAAAAAGAAAAGTTAATTAACCCTAGTTCTAACTATTTTTAATTTATTAAGAAGAATATTTAAATTGACCTAATTTTAATTAATTATTTACATGACAAATTTTATTTACAAAATAATAATTAATAATTAAATATGGTGAAAAAAAGAAAAAAAGGATAAAAGTATAAAACCCTAATTCTACATTTTTTAATTTATTATGAAAAATATTAGAATTAAACCTAGAATTAAAAAACTAAATTAATTAATAAAGTTTATTTACAAAATAACATTAAATAAAATATATATATTATTTTTTGTCTTTTCTGATTTTTATTGTTTTTATATTATGAAAATATTAATTTAAAGAATTAAAAGGAAATAATCAAATTAAAGCAAATAAAAATAAAATAGGAAAAAAGAAAAGAAATGCAAACCCTTGGGGGTGTTGACCCCAGTTTGGAGGTGTTTGGCCAGTAATTAGGCCCATTGAATTCCTGGCCTTGTTGACTTTTAGTGATTACGTGCGTGTGCATTGACTGAATCATTCCATAGGCTTTGGATCTGGACCATTGGACTGATGCTATGGGACGTGTGGCGCGCTTGGATACAAGGCTGCATGGTAGGCTTCAGGAAGCAAGCTACACAGAACCACGTCAGTAAGAAAAATATGAAATAAAGTAGGGGACCTGGGGATCGAACCCAGGTCCCAAGGCTTACCAATACTCTTCTCCACCAACTGAGATGCGTGTACATTCATAAATATAATGGGATAATATTATTATATGTGAAAAAGCACGCTTATTGGTAAAAACAAAAAAACGCGCTAAAATATTTGAATGATCCAACAAGGCTATGACAACTCATCTTCTTCCTTGTTGTTCTGCATTTGCCTGAAAAAAAAACATCAAGTAGCGGGGGTTTTAAACCCCCACTAAACGTTGCACACAAAAATAGCGATTAGAAGCCTGTTAATCATAAATTAATCGCGAGGTATGGAATCAACTAGTCATAAGCTTCTGGTTTCAATGGCGTGGGTCTCGTGGTCTGATTTTTCCTGAAGAGGAAACCCCTAATTTCGCAGCTCTGAAACCCTAGCAAGCTTCAATGGTAACTTCACGTACATAGCACGAAAACTCAATTAAATTGCATGGTTAGTTTCAGCATGATGAGATTAGTGTAGAACAACAATTAAATTGTATGAAAAATGCCCAGAAATTGAAATACGATTATGCATAAAGTATGAGAAATTTCAACTTCTATCTACCAATTCTTGATGCTATGGGCGTGGAAGAGGATTCAGTCAGGTTCAGTGATGCCTCAGAAAGCTTTTTCAATTGGTTGGAAGCCTTGAATCGCTTTGGAATGGTGTTTTCAGTTTTCAATTTTTTTCACAAAAATGCCAAAGTTGTTCTTAGGATTGGGCGCAGCTTTCAGGTCTTCTCCATTAGGTTTTGCATCTGTATGTGTATGCCAATGGATTAGGGTTGAATTTTGAGTCCAAAGATCCTTGCATTGATGTATGAGATATTTGATTTTCCATGAATATTTTTTCAATCTTTTTCATGTGTTTTTGATTCCAATCATGGACAATCTTTCCAATTTTGATGTGCACGAATCTTCAATGACCAATGAGAGCAAATGCTGCATAAAAAGATTCACATACATTTGTTTAGTATTTTTTCCATATTTTATTTAATTAAATGAATTAATTGTGATTAAAAATTCAAATAAATAATAAAAATGATGAAATAAATCCCCTTTGGGCCAAATGGTCGTGCATAGCCTTTGGATGATGAATCTTGGAAGAAAATGTGGCCCATTAGCAATTTTGAGGCATTTGAAGCAAAGTTGACTTTTCAAAATTCCCAAAAATTTCCCAACTTCCACAAGGCATATCTTGCTCAATGTTTAAGCTTTGATCATGTTCTTGGACATTTTGGAAAGGTCTTGAAGTCCTCTAACCAATGCCTTTGGTCCCATGTCATTTTGATTTACCAATCTCAAGTTATGGTCTTTGACTTAAAGTCACTTTTTGTTGACTTTTGAAAATGACCTATAATGTTGAAATTGATAACTTTTTGTGAGAGCATTTCTTGGACTTGAAGTGTGAAGAGGAGTTGTAGGAAATGTCTTTCTCTTCAAAATGAGCTTTGGATGGAATTTTTCTGATAAACCATGTGAAAGTTATGCCTTGGTCAAGTTACAGTTGACTTTTTCAACTGTCCAAATATGGAAACTTTTGCATCTTGAGACTTTTTGAGCCATGCCTTGAAAATCATGATCAAGAATTGATCAAATGATGTTTGTGGCTTCAAAATAAGATGTTGATCAAAAATTTGGACTTTTGACTGTCAAATGACCATTTTGCCCCTGCAGTTGACTGTAGAGCAATTAGGGTTTTTGACTGTGCAATTTTGTGCTGTGAGTCTTGAAACTTGGCATGAGGATGCTTGAACATATTTGTAGGCATGTGGGACTTGATTGGACCCTTGAAAACTTCAATTTCTTTGTCAGAACCAAAACCCTAGTTTTTGACTGTTAGGAGGTCCTTGAACTGTGCAACCCTTGGGGAGATTTTGAAGCATGCTCTTTGCAAATCTTGAAGAATATGGGAGGGCAAATTTTAGGGTACAACACCTGAGCCAAATTCAAACAAACCCTAGCAACCTGCTTGAACCGCTTCAAAATCAAAGAAAACCCTAATTTTGTCTGATTGATAAGAAAAGTCTGTTTGACTGAATCTCACGCCAATCTGAAAAATCAGGAAAAGCCCGAAACTGTGATTTCTTGTGGAAAAATACGAGGGCAAATTTTGGGGTACAACAGTTGCCCCTGTTCAATCTTCTTGGACCTGAAGAGTTAGATTGGCAAGTTTGCCTTTCGCGACTCGAGGGTAAAAGGAGATTAGACACTAGAATGCCCAGAAAATTTGCACTCGGTGATGTGATGGTAGAGGTGAATGGGCTTACAGATGCCATTTGGTGATGGGCTTAAAGATGCCATCTAGGGATGTGACAGAATCTTGTCGGGGGATGGGCTTAGAGATGCCATCTGGAAATGGGCTTAAAGATGCCATTTGGAAGTTGTTGGTAGGAGGATGGGCTTATAGATGCCATCTGGAAATAGGCTTCAAGATGCCATTTGAAAATGTTCTTGGTGAGTGGACGAGTATCAGAAAGGCATCCATGTTTTGGAACATCTCTGAACTGGGATTCTGAACAAGCAATAGATTGACATCCACGTTTTGGAGAATCCGTAAACTGTTTTTAGGAATCGAAGTTGAATAAGCAATAGAGCAGCATCCGTTGATGGGAAGCGTCCGTAAACTATTTTCAGAAGTTGAAGAAGGAACCGGTGTAGGGTTTCCTGATGATGAGTCCGTGTAAAACTGCATCTAAATGAATCCGGAATAAGTATCAGAATGTCGTCGTGTCTGGGTCACCTCTGAACTATCTCTGGATGAATCTGGAATAAGTATCAGAATGTCGCCGTGTCTGGGTCACATCTGAACTAATTCTAGAAAGAATCTCGGAAGATGGTGATTTTTGTCTGTCAACTGATCTTACCTGAAAAAGTAAAGAGTTAGTTGTATGCAATGTCATGATGCGTGATGCAATGTATGTTATATCAATGTTTATGATATGAATGTGATGAATGCGTATGCAAGCTGATGAGCTGTCTTGCTGAGGATAGATGAATCCCGGATGGTTGGAGACAAAAGAATCTTGACTGCTGCCGGGGAAAATAAATTCTTGGCTGCTGCTGTGGAGGGCAAGAATATCTTGATTGTTGAAAATGAGAAACCCTGGGACCACTGCTGGAGAATCAGGAGCTTGGGTTGTATGCCAAGCTACTGGGGAATTCCTGTCTTGAGGTGATTTTCACTGGAGAACATTCGAATATTCTGTGAGGAACTGAGAATGAGAGTCTTCATTCTGCTTGGGGATTGATAGTTGGAAGTTTTAGTTCCGCTGGGGATCTTGAAACTTGACTCTGAGGGGAATTAGATTTTGTAAGGCTCTCTGGCTGGGGAAATCAGCTTTGAGAAAGCTCTTGTTCTACTGAGGGTCCTAAAGTTAAACTCTGTTTGGGGAATTGAGAACTCGGGTTATATGCCACTTTAAGAATGAGAATCTTCATTCTATTGGGGGTCAGAAATTGGGAGTGTACCAATCTTCTGAGGTGGTGATAAACTTCATGCTGTTAACGGTCAGAAACTGGGAGAATACCAATCTTCTGAGGTTTTAAGGATGAGAGTCTTCATTCTTGAGAGAAACAGATTTTTCAGTTGTCTGTTATCTTGTTGGTGGTTGTAATTTCCAGCAGGTGATGAAGGAAATTTGATGATTACTACTCCAAAAGATGAAGGAACCTTGACGATTACTACTTTAAAAGATGAAGGAACCTTGATGATTACTACTTCAAAAGATGAAGGAACCTTGATGATTACTACTTCAAAAGATGAAGGAACCTTGATGATTACTACTTCAAGATGAAGGAATTTGGATGATTACTACTTCAAGATGAAGGAACCTGGATGATTACTACTTCAAGATGAAGGAATCTGGATGATTGCTACTTCAAGATGAAGGAACCTGGATGATTACTACTTCAAGATGAAGGAACCTGTCGATCAATCTGCATATGTTAAGAATGATGTTGAAAGGTAAATTGAGCTGGAGAATAAATCCTTGACAAATGTTGGGAAATAAACCCATGACTGCAGGTCTGTTAGAGAGGTTTCATCACTGCCCCTAGTATCAGATGCTTGTGATATTACCAGGAAACTTGGATTGTTCGTAACCCTTGAGATTGAAATTCGAATGCCCCAAGTGATGGTGACGGAGACTTGCCCCAGGTTAATCTGCAATTGAGAGATTTGTGGAAAGCTTGACCGGATTGCCCCAGGTTAACTGGATAGTGACATGTGATACCCTTTGTTGATAGGAGTTTTATCAATGGAAGTGTCATCCTTTTGAAGTGATTTTACTCACTGAGAGAGTTTTCGTTCCTCCGAACATTCACTGTATGAATTTCTTCGCCGTCAAACAAATAAACCACATGCAGACAATGATATTCAAACCATGCAAAGTTTATGTTTGTCTCGAATTTTCTTGAAAAATGCGTTTTTTAGCAGAAAACTTTTCATAAGACAAAATCGACACGAGATTTTGGAGCAAAGCCTTACAGGAGTCGGGATACCTTTTGAACAGTATGCTTTAGAACTAACCCATGCTTCAATTAGGACTTTTGAAGGGTTGTAACGTGGCTTGGTTCACGGTTTGGGAAACAAGGGATAAAGGCTCAAAGTATATTTGTAGCCACCCGCTCCTCGTGATGTTCTTCAACCCTAAGCTCAGTTAATTGTGCGTCGCACTCTGTTTTGAGTTTGGAGCGACCTTTTGGGTGATGGTTTACCTATTGAATTTTAGGAGACAGTCATCATCTCCTTTTTTCTTTGCAACATTTTTCATTTTGTTGAGGATTTGTAATGACCTCTCTATTTTGATTTGTTATCCCTAACTTTTGCATGACTGTCTCTGTTTTTGAGATCACCGTCAGCGGGATGCCCCAGCTTTCTTAAGCCTCCTTTACAGGTTTTGGCTTGGTGGGCTTTTCTCTTTTGAGAGATTGACTGCCTATGTGATAGGGAACCATCACTGTCTTTTGATTCCAAAGGAATGCTCTTTCTTTTTTGACGTCGTTCGTTGTGTTACGAGCTGAGAGTTTGCGACTTCAATGCGCACTTTTTTTTTGAATTAACTGAGAGATTACCCTGCCCCAGGTTTACATCAAAGGTTTTGAATGTTTAGAACATAAAACTCCTACTTCTTTGGCTCGACGGGGTTGACTAGGGATTATCTTCCTTATAACTCCAGTGTTTGGGAATTGAAAGAAATGCCTGTACATCATCAGCAAGGTCTGTTCAAAAGCATACTGTATGAGATTATGGTATTGTTTCGTCATCCTCCCTCTAAAGGCTTGCGACTTTTTATCAGGAGTCAAATATCATAGAGAAAGTAGAAAGCATAGTTCAAGTGTACTGAAAATGAGTGAATCAAATCAAGACAAACATATGCGATGCATTAATGAAACAAAGTTTGACATTAATGGATAATTGTTTGAACAGCAAAAGATATTACAACTTTGAAAATTCAAATGAAAGAAAGACACTCTTGATGATTTGGCATAGGAGCAGTGAACACATCCGGAGGGTCAAAACTGGATCTCCTTGGCATCAATCAAGTCTTGAATCTGGTTCTTCAAAGTCCAACAGTTGTCGGTGTCATGTCCAGGACTGTCAGAATGATAGACACATCTCACACTCGGGTTATACTTGGAAGAGGAAGTATCAGGATTTTGAGGAGGATCCTTTGGCGTGATTAACTTCAACTTCAGTAATTGTTGAAATGCTTGAGACAAAGGCATGTTGATGTCAGTGTACTGCCTTTCTTGATATCTCACCCTACGCCTCTTGCCCCGTTTTTGTTGAACAGTTGCGGGATCAGAGATTAGGATTTCCCCTTGTGATCGGTGGAAATAGAACTGACTGTTTAAAGCTGGATCGCGTATGTCGCGGTAAGCAAGAGTCGCCACCGTCTTTTATGTTCTCCAACATGGAAAGGACAAAAGCACAGCAAAATTCCTTATTGAGAATGTCTCTCGGTTCGGGAGGTAGATTTATAGAAAGGGAAGGTGTTAGCACCCTTTCTATCCGTGGTTATTCACGGGCTCTTAGGTACTTGCTCTTATGTTTTCAAAATTGTTTTGCTTTTCAAGTGTGTGTGGGTTTGAAAAAGTTTCGTTTGAAAAATTTCTAAGTAACTCTTGTATCTGTCCTCAAGAGTGTATGAAATATTTGTTTGAAAACCTTTTGAAAGTGTAGGTGCGAAAAGTTGTTTTTATTTGTTTGAGAGAGCAAGTACCCAGGAGAATCTACCTACTCTAAGGAATTAGGCTGTGTAAGAGTCCTTTAGACAGTACTATCCCACTATTGAGAAGTAGGTAGCACCGTCGTTGGAGTTGTTCGGGTCAATTCGATTGAGGGACAGTATGGTCACCGAAGCAATAGTAGGACACCTTAGAAGTAACCCTAATGTCCTAGATCCTTTTATCCGAGGCAACCGTTTCGAGGCAACTGGATCTTAGACATAAGGTCGACCGCTAAAACACCCTATACTTGACGACCACGTTCGAGGCAACGAGTGAGGCGTACCCTAGAAGTGGCATGTGCTTTGTGTTGTTTTCATGTTATGTTTATCTTTGATCATGCAATTGTGAGCTACGAGTTGTTTTTAATTATCATACATTCTTTCATGCAATTTAGCAGTTAGGAGTGCGGAAAATAAAAATACGGAAAGGTAAAAGCTACGCTATTACAAGGCGCGGGTCTATACATCGCCAAAAAACAAAGACCCGTTTTGATAAAGTGCGGAAAGTAAAGAAAGCGGTAAAACTAATTACTATTACATTCTTGAAGCAGTTACATAATAATCAAATAAGAAAATAATGCGCAAATAGAAATTAAACTGGACGTCCTTAGGGTTTTGACCCTTTTGAGAAATTATGAGCTTTTTTGTCCTTTTGCATTAAATTAAAATTGAACCTAGTACCAATTATTTAATTATTTACAAGAAAGATATTTTTTGTGTTTTTTTGTATTTAATGAAAATAAAATAAATTAAAAGTCAAAAGAAAACCCTAGTTCTAAGTTTATTTTAATTATTATAAAAATGTTAAAGTTAAACTAATTTAAACTAATTAATTTACATGTTATTTACAAAAATAATAGTAACCAATAACTAATAATAATAATTAAGAAAGTATGAATGAAAGTGTTAAGCCTAATTCTACATAATTTTTATTTATTGAGACAAAGATTAAAATTAAAACCTAAATTAAACTAAGTTAATTATTAGTATTTATTTACAAAAAATAATAGTTAATGAATTTAATAAATAATAAAAATATATTTACAATTTTGATTTCTGAATTTATTAGGAAAGATTAATTTGTTGTGAATTAATAATAATAATTAAAACAATTAAAAGAATTAAAAGAAAAGAAAAATAAAAATTACAAACCAAAGGGGGTAAGTTGGCCCATATGGAGGTTTTTGTGAGGAATTCTGGCCCAAGACATTCCAAGCCTGGTTGACTTTCCTGGTTGCCTGTACGTGCATTGACTGGAGAGTATCATGCTCCTCATCTCCTGGCCACTGGATGGATTTCAGGGCCACTTGGCAAGCTTAGGCGTGAGGGTGTATGATGGAACTTTGGATGAGGCGCTGCACCTGAAAGCTTTAAGAAAAATATTAACAATTATATGGGGGACCTGGGAATCGAACCCAGGTCCCAGTACCCCTTGCCTTAGTGCCCTTGCCAACTGAACCATGGTGCGCGTTTGTAATATGAATGGATAATAAATATTATATAAAAAAACAAACGTTATGATAATAAAACAAAATAACGCGCGCTGTATTCAAACCCTCCAACCACGTTGAGCCACGCAATCACCTTCTTCGTTTCACCTGTAAAAATATCAAACAGATAGCAGGGGTTTTAAACCCCCACTAACTACAACGACAGAAAATAGCGATTAGAGTTAGGGATAACATAAATTGAGCGCGAGGGTTGGGTTGAATTCGTCTGGCCTTGACGAATTCAACCATTCTTGTCTCAAGGTCCAATTTTTCCTTATGTGCAAAGCCCTAAATTTCAAGCTTCGAAACCCTAGATATCTCCAATGGTGGATTTCGATTGAGAACGCTATAACCAAATTGGTTTATACCAATAGCTTCAGAATGTCCCTATTAACATAAATCAACCAAGAAAATGGATTAAAAACGCATGAATTATGATATGTAATTTTGGAAATATATTCAAACCGTGGGACTTGTATTCTTTGATTCTGATGGTGTTGGGGCTTGTTCTTGATGGCAACAGGTTCCTGGAGACTCAGGCAAGGTGTTTTGATCAAGAGGAGGCTTTGAATTCGCCTGGAAGACTGATTTCAGTTTCACACTTTTCTTGAATTTTTTAGAATTTGATTATGGTGTTCTTGCAGCAATTTCACGTGTAGGGTTTTAGGTTAAGCTTTAGTACATATAGCACAATAGAATTAGGGTAAATCTTGGCCCAACAATCCATGGCATTATGGTTTGAATGTGTGATTGCCAATCAAATCTTTTCCAATCTTTTTCTTTGATAAAACCTTTCCAATCATGGAGATTTTGAGGTCTTTGATATGTACACGAATTTCCAGCTTGCCCTAGCCTTATTTGCTTCACAAATGATTTAAAAATCATATCTTTTGAATTTTCCTACAATTAAAATCAATTAAATGAATTAATATTAATAAAAATTCAATTAATTAATTAAAAATAAGAAAATAAATCATCTTAAGCTCAATGGGTCGTGCATAAGCCTTGGGCAAAGATTCAAGAAGGAATTTGAGGCCCATTAGCAAAAATGAAGTGTTTTAGGCAAAGTTGACTTTTGAAAGTTCCCAAAAATTTCCCAACTTCTCCAATGCATATCTTGCTCAATTTTGAAGCTATGAACATGTTTTTGGACATTTTGGAAAGGTCTTGAAGTCCTCTAACCAATGCCTTTGGTCCCATGTCATTTTGATTCACCAATCTCAAGTTATGGTCTTTGACTCAAAGTGCCTTTTTGTTGACTTTTGAAAATGACCTATAATGTAGAAATTGATAACTTTTTGTGAGAGCATTTCTTGGACTTGGAGTTTGAAGATGAGTTGTAGGGAATGTCATCCCCTTCAAGATGAGAATTGGATGGAATTTTTCTGATGAACCATAAAAAAGTTATGCCTTGGTCAATTTGCAGTTGACTTTTCAACTGTCCAAAAATAGAAACTTTTGCATCTTGAGACTTTTTGAGCCATGCTTGTGGAATCATGATCAAGACTTTATCAAATGATGATTGTGGCTTCAAAATAAGATGTTGACCAAAAAATTTGACTTTTGAATGTCAAATGACCATTTTACCCCTGCAGTTGACTGTGAAGCAATTAGGACTTTTGACTGTGCAACTTGATGCTGTGAGTCTTGAAACTTGACATATAGATGCTTGACAATGTATATAAGCATATGGGACTTGATTGGTCCCTTGAAAACCTCAACTTCCTTGCAAGAACTAAAACCCTAATTTTGACTGTGTTAGGAGACAATTGGACTGTGCAACCCTTGAGAGATTTTGAACCATTTGGAGATTGATCTTGACAAATCTTGAAGAATATGGGAGGGAAAATTTTGGGGTACAACATTTGCCCCTGTTCAATCTTCTTAGACCTGAGGATGTAGATTGGCTTGCGTGCCTTTCGTGATCCGAAGGTGGAAGATGATTGAACACTAGAGTGCCCAGAAATTTGCACTCACATAGTAGAGTATCAGCAGCATGATGGCGGGAATGGGCTTACAGATGCCATTTGGAGAGATGGTGGATAGGAGGATGGGCTTACAGATGCCATCTGGAGGTGTGACAGAACCTTGTCGGGAATGGGCTTATAGATGACATTTAGAGACTGTTAGGGATGGTTGAATATGAGTAAGAAATAGAATAGCTTCCGTGTCTGGGGCATATCTAGTCTATATCTAATTGCTGACGTCTGAACGAGTAGTAGAATGACCGCCGTGTCTGGGGGTATATCCATAATGCATATGACTGGGTGACAGAATGTCATCTGAGTCTGAATCATATCTGGAATGTCTTTTGAATGAATCTGGACTAAACAATAGAATAGCCTCCGGGTCTGGAGCATCTCTAAGTTGTCTTTAGAAGTTTGAATCTGAATAAGCAGTAGAATAACATCCGGGTCAGGAGCATCTCTAAGCTATATCTGAAAGGGATTCTGGAATACGTATCGGAATGTCACCAAATCTGGGTCGCATCTGAACTATCTCTGAATAAGCAATAGAATAGCATCCGGATCTGGAGCATCTCTAGGCCATCTCTGGAGAGGAATCTGAATAGGCAGAAGAATAACATCCGGATACGGAGTATCTCTAAGCCATCTCTGAAAGGAAACTTTGAATAAGCTAAAGAATAGCATTCATGTCTGGAGCATTTCCCAGCTATCTCTGAAAAGAAACTTTGAATAAGCGAAAGAATAGCATCCATGTCTGGAGCATTTCCAAGCCATTTCTGGGAAGAAACTCTGAATAAGCGATAGAATAGCATCCGGGTCCGGAGCATCTCTAAGCTATCTGAGAGGAAATCTGAATAAGCAATAGAATATCATCCGCATCGGGAGCATCTCTAAGCTATCTCTGAAAGAGAATCTGGAATAAGTATTAGAAAGTAGCCATGTCTGGATCGCATCTGAACTATATCTAGAAGGAATCTCTGAATAAACAATAGAATAGCATCCGTGGTTGGAGCATCTCTAAGTTATCTCTGAAAAGCAACTCTGAATAAGCAACAGAATAGCATCTGGTTTGGAGCATATCTGAACTATCTCCGAAAGGAAACTCTGAATAAGCAGAAGAATAGCATCCATGTATGGAGCATTTCCAAGCTATCTCTGAATAAGCAACTCTGAATAAGCAACAGAATAGCATCCGGTTCTGGAGCATATCTGAACTATCTCTGAGAAGAAACTTTGAATAGGCAAAAGAGTAGCATCCATGTCTGGAGCATATCTGAGCCATTTCTAGGAAGAAACTCTGAATAAGCGATAGAATAGCATTCGGGTCCGGAGCATCTCTAAGCTATCTGAGAGGGGATCTGGAATAAGTATCAGAATGTAGCCATGTTTGGATCGCATCTGAACCATCTCTAGAAGAACATCTGAATAAGCAATAGAACAGCTTCCGTGTCCGGAGCATTTCCAAGCTATCTCTGAAATCTCTTTTAAGGTAGATATGCCCTGGCTAGATACAGGTATCGAATCCACAATCAATCGCTCACAGATATGCCCTGGCTAGATACAAGTATCGAATCTGGAATTGCGACAGTTGATAGTAATCATCTTTGAATTGACCTTTTTTCCTGAAAAGGCAAAACATTAGTTGTATGCAATGTCATGATGCATGAACTACATGATATTAAGATGTCCTCAAAAATAAATGAGATTTGTGATATGATGCGTATGCATGCTATAATGTATGAAGATGTGATGTTTATGAATGTATTTTCGTCTAGGAAAAGAAATCCTTGACGGATGCCGGGAAGTTTGTTGAATCCTGGGCTAATGTCGAGAGTAGAGTCTTCGTTTCCGCTGGGGATGAAGATTGCAAGAATAAACCGGTAGGAGAAGATGACTCTGTTAGGGAATAAACTTGTAGAGATTACTCTGCGGGGAATTACTCTGTGGGAAGAGATACTTCGCTGAGGTTTGATGATAACTCCGTTGGGGATAGGAAGAACTTCGCCGAGGACGATCTTTCCGTGGCAATTAGCTGAGGATAACCCAGTTATAAGCTCTGGTGGGGAATAACCTTTGAATATGGTCGGGGAGAGATGCATTATGCAGGTGATAAGCTTCCAGAATCTACTAGGGATAAGCTCCCAGAATCTACTGGGGAGATTTTGAGACTGCACTGGGGAAATGGCTCCACTGGGGTGTCTGGTATTCTGCCGGGGAGCAATCTTATATTAAGACTACCGGGGATGTTTGCTGAGGAATATATGTATACTCCGCTGGGGAATATTGAGATCTTCTGGGGATATCCAACTTCCTTAAGGCTGACAGTAGACTAACTCTGCTTGGGGAGAGCGTTGTTGACTTGCTGGAGATACTGTGCCTTGTCAGGGCTGACGGGAGACCAACTCTGCTCAGGGGAGAGTATTGTTTAACCTTGTCTTACTCCCGGGGAGTGGAGGCCTCTTGGTTATGTTCTTCCGCCGAACCTACCTTGGTACCTTAGTTGACAGAGCAACTAGATCGCTTGGACAACTCATTATTGCCCTTGTTTCTGATGTGAGAGAAGAAGATACCTTGTGAGGTGTTAGACAACTGCCGATTCGACAAATCTTCTTCTGGTGGGCGAGTGACGAGATGACAGGACATAGTCGTACGCTTTAATCCCTAACTTTTTCCTGGACCGCCCTTTCGGGTTTTCAGTCCACCGGGATACCCATTTTTGCCCAAGCCGCCTTTTCAGGTTTTCGACTTGCCGGGTGTACAGATTTTTTTCGTTTTTTCATCCCTTATTTTTGCCCGAACCCTTTTGGTTCGCCGGAAAGCCCTTATTTTTGCCTAGGTGTGTCAACCTAGCGGGTCTTTGATTATGCGTAGTATTTTTTCGACTATGTCCACGCTCTCGGAATGCAGGGAATTGTCACTGTCAGTAGCGTTGTGTCGCTATACTACCAGAAGATGTTTGATCGCACCAGATTTGTCGTTGGAATTCACGCCCAATGCCCCAAGTGACTCAGATGGAGATCTGCCCCTAGCTATTTGGCCTTTGGGAGATTCTCTGGATCTTGACTTAACTGCCCCAGATGACGGACAATGATCATGTATGCCCCTTGATTGGAAGTGCTTTTGTTCATTAGATATTCTTCGTGCGAATCTCTCTGTTGTTCGAACAAAAAGTCATATGCAAACAATGCTATATTAAAAATGCAAAGCTTATGTCTGTCTTGAAGTTTTTTGAAAATGCATTTTTTTTTATAAAACAAGTGAATGTTTGTAAAACGTGATGTCAACTCCGTATTTACCGTAGGCCTTAAGGAGTCAGGATACCTTTCGTAACAATATGCTTTCGAACTAACCCATGCTTCAGCTAGGACTTTTTGAGGGTTGTAACGTGGCCTGGTTCACGGTTTAAGAAACAAAGGATAAAGGCTCAAATTTTATTTGTACCCACCCGCTCTTCGTGATGTTCTTCAAACCTAAACTCAGCTAATCGTGCGTTATACCTTGTTTGAGTCTTTGCTCTGATATTCCGGTGATGGTTCGGATATTGACAGTTTATTTTGAATAGGCAGTCATTCCTTTTTTGGTTAAGGGTTTGTAGGACCTCTTTCTTTTTTGATTTTGTTATCCCTATTTTTTTTTGTCTGAACTGTTTCTTTTGTGATTACAGTCAGCGGGATGCCCCAGTTTTGTAAGTCTCCTTCATAGGTTTTGACTTAATGGGCTTTTATTTTGAGAGATAATGACTGCCTGTCTTTATGATTATTCGGAACCATCATTGTCTTTGTTTTATAAGGACTTCTTTTGATGTCCTTCGTTATGCACTTGGATCAACTGAGAGAACTACCCTGCCCCAGGTTTTGATTAAGGGTTTTTAATTTTTGTGAAAAGAAAAACTCCTACTTCTTTGGCTCGAAGGGGTTGACGAGGGATTATCTTCCTTATAACTCCACTGTTTAGGATTTTAAACAATGCATGTACATCGTCAGCGGGGTCTGTTCAAAATCATAATGTAAAGATCGTGGTATCATTTTCGTCATCCTCCCTCAAAAGGTTTAGAATTTTTTAATCGAGCGTTGATCATCACAAAAATATGAAAACAGTTTGCATATAGTGAATACGAAATAATTACTTCAAAACAGACATGTGTAATGCATTAATGAAATAACAACGTTTGACATGAATAAAATGTTTGAACAATCAAAGAAAAATACAACTTGAACATTCGAATGAACAAAAAAAATTTCCAATCCTAGCCATGTTTTGGCAAGGGAGCAATGATCACATTGGGAGTCTCTGGAGAGTCGAACTGGACTTCCTTTGCGTCAATCAGATCCTGAACCTTGTTCCTCAGAGTCCAACAATCATCTGTAGCATGCCCCGAGCTGTCAGAATGATAAGCGCAGCGGGCGTTGGGGTTATACCTTGAAGGTGTCCTGTTGGGATTCTTAGGAGGGTCCCTTAGAGTTACCAAATTGGTCTCCAGTAACTGTGGCAATATCTGGGACAAAGTCATACTGAGTCTGGTGAACTGCCTCTTAGGTCTCTCTTCCCTTTGTTGGTTGCAATGTTGAGGATCACTGGCCGGTTTTGAAATAACTACCGCGTTGACAGCTTGGCGGCGTTCCGATTTGTCCTGCTTCCTTGACCCATAAACAGCACTAGATTCCTTTTTGAAGGGTTTCTTCTCAGTGTTAGAGGAGTCACCCTTTTGTATCTTCCCAGACTTGATACCAGCTTCAATTCTTTCCCCAGTCAAGATCAGATCTGTAAACCCAGCAGAAGAATTCCCAATCAGATGGTTGAAGAATGGACCAGACAGGGTCCCCAAGAACATGTCAACGAGTTCCCGGTCAGTCAAAGGTGGCTGCACCCTTCCAGCAAGGTCTCTCCACTTTTGCGCATACTCTTTGAATCCTTCACCCGTCCCTAGTGACATACCCTGGAGTTGGGTACGCGTAGGAGCGAGGTCGGAATTATACTGATACTGCTTGTAAAATGCAGTAGCCAAGTCCTCCCAGTTACGAATACTGGTTCCATCCAGCTGATAGAACCACTCGAGTTGAGTCCCTGAAAGACTATCCTGGAAGAAATGGATCCATAAGTTCTTGTCAGTCGTGTAGGGCTGGATCTTCCTTATATATGAACGGAGGTGCAGCTTAGGACAGGAGGCTCCGTCGTATTTTGCAAAGGCAGGTGCCTTGAACTTGTGGGGAATCACCACCCCAGAGGATAGACCTAGATCTTCAAAGTCCATGCCGGGTACCTTTTGTATCTCCATGGAGCTCAACCGGTCTTCCAACTGTTTGTACCTGTCCTCCACAGGAGGGTATTGTTCTTCATTATAATCTGTCTCATTGTCAGAGACCACGGGACTAGGAACCCTTCTTTCTTGGGGATTGTCTTTCCCTACGGAGGAAGTAGCCAGATCAGCCTCATTTTGTGATCCATTCCCAGATCTGCGTCTAGGATTGAACAAAACAGTCCTCTTCTTCTTCTTCTTCTGTATCAGAGTCTTCAACTCCTGTTGACCCTGGGCTAGGCTCATCACCAACTCTTGGAACTGGGCGTTCTGGGCCTGGAGGGCCTTGATAGCTTGTTCATTGGATGATTCAGGATTCATGATGTTTGCTGAAATAAACAGCGAAGAAGATTAAGCAACCTGTAGAAAGTGTACCTGTAATGTAATGATATGTATGTATGCATGCAATGTTTTCAAGGATCTCGCGGGGTAAACAGAGAAATTTGTTAGAAGTTGAATACGGTAGCTTGATTGAAGGAACTTCATGTTGTTGAGAGTCCTTCTTCAAGAGTCAAGGCTCACCATATCGAGTGGGTCATAGCCCCTGACAACCTTGGCTAGAGGAAAATAAATCCCCTTTACCCCTTGCTAGACATTTGGTTCATCATGACCTACATCGTAAACCCTTGAGATCCTTGAAATGGGTTAGTCCTTATGCAGGATGCATGCAATGGTATGATGTTATGCTATGCATGGAGTGATGTAAGTAGGCCCTGTAATGAGTCCTAATTAAGGACTGTAAACAAAACCTGCAAGGAACTCGTGTTGTTAGATAACAAGTGTTGTACCCCAAAATTTGCCCTCCCATATTTTTCAAAATTTGCCAAGTCAAAGCTTCAAAATTCCCCAAGGGTTGCACAGTTCAAGGGCATCCTAACAGTCAAAACTAGGGTTTTGGTTCTGACAAAGAAAATGAAGTTTCCAAGGGTCTAATCAATTCTCACATGCCTACAAACATGGTCAAGCATCCTCATACCAAGTTTCAAGACTTACAGCACAAAATTGCACAGTCAAAAACCCTAATTGCACTACAGTCAACTATAGGGGCAAAATGGTCATTTGACAGTCAAAAGTTCAAATTTTTGGTCAACATCTCATTTTGAAGCCACAAACATCATTTGATCAATGCTTGATCATGATTCTCAAAGTTTGGCTCAAAAAGTCTCAAGATGCAAAAGTTTCCATATTTGGACAGTTGAAAAAATCAACTGTAACTTGACCAAGGCATAACTTTCACATGGTTTATCAGAAAAATTCCATCCAAAGCTCATTTTGAAGAGAATTACATTTCCTACAACTCCTCTTCACACTTAAAGTCCAAGAAATGCTCTCACAAAAAGTTATCAATTTCAACATTATAGGTCATTTTCAAAAGTCAACAAAAAAGGACTTTAAGTCAAAGACCATAACTTGAGATTGGTAAATCAAAATGACACGGGACCAAAGGCATTGGTTAGAGGACTCAAAGACCTTTCCAAAATGTCCAAGAACATGAGCAAAGCTTAAACATTGAGCAAGATATGCCTTGTGGAAGTTGGGAAATTTTTGGATATTTTGAAAAGTCAACATTGCTTCAAATGTCTTAAAAATGCTAATGGGCCTCTTTTTCTTCCACAATTCATCATCCAAAGCATGTGCACGACCATTTGGCCCAAAGGGAAGTTTTTTATCATTTTTATTTATTTATTTGAATTTTTAATTGCTAGAAATTCATTTAATTAATTAAAATACATGAAAAATACCAAACCTAACTTTTTAAATCTTTTTATGCATGGAATAAGCTCAAGATTTCGTGCATGATCAGATATGGAAGGAATTAAAGTGATTGGCCATGATTTGTATCAAATATGCATGAAGAAATATTGGAAAAGATTCTTGAAAATCAAATCTTGAAAATCATTAAAAGCAAGGCTATGGGCTTGGATTATTGATCAAATTCGTTCTCTATACATGTGCAAACCTAACCCTAGTGATCACGACAAGAAAGCTGCGCCAGAAAAGCATAACAAAGTTTGAGTTTTTTGTCAAAAAAAGTGAAAACTGAAAACCCTATTCTAGCACGATTCAGAGAGACATAACAATCCCAATAGCTTGCAAAAGTGTCAAGGAAGCTTCCTGCATTGTTTTTTTTACCCTTACACGCCCAGAATTGGTATAGGGAATTCAAACTGTTTTCAATTTTATGCATAATCGTGTTTTACTATTCAAGCATTTCCATTGCATTTTTTTATGTATTCATACTAAT
The DNA here is from genome assembly GCA_948472305.1 of Vicia faba. NCBI lineage: Eukaryota > Viridiplantae > Streptophyta > Magnoliopsida > Fabales > Fabaceae > Vicia > Vicia faba. The sequence continues at coordinate 1,264,943,867 of OX451736.1, read as the reverse complement.
TGGTTGATCCTGAAGCTAACTGCATACTTTGATTGAGTTTTCGTGCACTATTGAAGAATTCACCATGGAAGATGGTTAGGGTTACAGGACTTTCAAATTAGGCGTTTCTAAATACTATAAAATTAGAGAACCTCAGTGCCATGTCTGGAATCAGGAAGCTTGGACGAATTGATTGCCATAGTCGCGCCTAATTTATGTGGCCATATGGCCTATTCGCTATTATTGAAAACTGCATGTTTTGGGGGGGTTCAAAACCCCCGCTAACCCTTTTATGTTTCAGGAAAAACACAGCCAAGGAAGAAGAAGGGTATGTGGCAAGCGATGGTTGGTTCATTTAAATCTTTGCGCATTTTTTGAGCTAATGTTACTAGCGTGTTTTATGATATATGTTTTTTATTGTCCACTAATTCTACAAAGTAAGCTTTTGGTGCAGATGGTTGGTGCGTTGTCCTATAACCACAGGGACCTGGGTTCGATTCCCAGGTCCCTCACTTCATTCATATATTTTGCTACAATCTAATCCTATGCAACGCTCTTCCCTGAAGGCCATCATACACCCCTTGGTCCAACTATGCCACGCGCCCACTGAGATTAATCCATTGGCCATGATCAGAGGAGCACCATACTCATTAGTCAATGCACCCACACGCTCTCAAAAAAAGTCAAACAAAGACCATAAGTATTGGGCCCAAATTGCTGGGATAAAACCTCCACTTGGGGTCAGCACCCCCTAGGGTTTGTGTTCACTTTCTTTTTCTCTTATTTTTATTATTTGTTTAATTTAATTAATTTCCATTTTAATCTTTAAATTAATTTAGTTTCATAAAAAATAAAATAACAAAAAATCAGAAAAGACAAAAACTAATATATTTTATTTTAATATTTTGTAAATAAATCTCACTAATTAATTAGATTTAAATTTAGGGTTAATTTTAATATCTTTCCTTAATAAATTAAAAGCTTGTAGAATTAGGTTTAAATTACTTTAATTACCTTTTTTATTTTCTTTTCACTAATAATTAATTATTTATTTTTATAAATCAAATTGCCATCAATTAATTAATTTAATTTTAGGTTTAAATTTTAACATGTTTTTCTTAATAAATACAAGTTGTAGAATTAGGGTTAATTAGTTAATTTCATTTAATTCACATAAAAAACCATAAAATCCAAAAAAATCTCTCAAAATAATTTCTTTTTCTTTAATTTAATTAATTTGTTAATATAATTTAGTTAAAAAGGGTCCAATGCCCTCGTTTCCAATTTTAATTCATATTCGCGCATTTTATTTATTTCTTGTAAATATTAATGTAATTCTCCCAAAGCCTTGTAAACTCGGACATTTTATTTCTCGCACTTTATTTACTTTCTGTCAAATCGGGTCCTGGATTAAATTTGGCGATGTGGACCCGCGCCTTTGTAATAGTTTAGAACTTTATATTTCCGCAACTTTTTTAACTGTTAATAATGGCATGCAAGAATGAATGATTAAATAAAAACAAACGCGTAGATCACCATGACATGAACAAGACAAAATATCTGAAAATGACACACAAATCACACACCACCCCTAGGGTACGCCTCACTGTTGCCTTGCCTATCGAAAGGTGATCGTCGAGTAGAGGATGTCTTAGTAAGTACTCATGATCCAGGAACCTGGAATGAGGGTAGCTTCTAAGGTGTCTTCCTATTGCTCTGGTGATCACCATGTCCCGAACCTTCGAATTGACCCGAACACCTCCAATGGTGGTGCTACCTACCTCTCAATGGTGGGATGGCATTACTTTAAAGGACATTTACACAGACGAATTCCTTAGGGTAGGTAGACGACTCGTAGATACTTGCTCTAATTCAAAACAAAACAAATCAAAAATACTTTTCACACCAACACATTTTCAAAAAGCTTTCGAAAGCATTTTTCAAACACTCTTGAGGACCGATACAAGAGTCGAACTGGAATTTTCAAAGAAACTTTTTTTTAAACCCACAGTTGAAAAGCAAACAAACCATTTTTGAAAACACAAATGAGCAAGTATCTAAGAGCCCATGGATAACCATGGATAGAAAGGGTGCTAACACCTTCCCTTTCTATAACCTACCTCCAGAACCGAGAGCAATCTCTATAAGGAATTTTTCTGTGCTTTTGTCCTTTCCATTTGGAGAAAATAAAATACGGTGGCGACTCTTGCTTCCGCGACATTTCGCGAACCAGCGTTAAACAGTCAGTTCCAGATCCACCGATCACAGAACTGGCGACTCTGCTGGGGACTTAAACTTAAAGTGAGGTGTACCTTAGGGTTAGTTCATAACTGTGTTTTCAATTGTATTGCTTTGCTTGCTTTATTGTTGTGGGACTGTCTTGGGAGTTCTATAGATCCTAACCCGGATCTGGGGATACCTTCTTAGAAAGTAGCAACAAGACTGTGAGGGAACTGTGCGGGGTATACCGACATGGTTGAAACAGTCTGCTACGTTGTTGTGGCACTTTGGTGTGTACTGGTAACCCTTGAGTCCAGTCAAGGAGAGTACGGGGCCTCCGCGTGGTGTCATGAAGCATCAACAGACCTTAGGAACCTTAATTGAACTATCTTGGCCTCTTTAGGGTAGTGAGATAACTGACTTTGGTGCAGTCCGAGGTTGGTTGATACTCGATACTACACTCAATTGAGGGTTGCTTTCCTGGAATATTTCGGTCGCCAGTTCAGTGGCTAAATCAAAACGATGAACAATGAAAGAAATCCCGTGATATTGGGACCCTTAGAACCCGGTTACTTCTAATAGGACAGGTTGAGCCCACCAACTTCAAGAGGGTACTACCCAGACCCCATGCTGGCCTAAACTCTAAGGGCTTCTCTTGTGTGACTTGTGTGCCTTCCAACTTGACTATTTGCATGCTTGTTATCTGACATTTGAGTTCCCTGCAGGTTTTGTTTATAGTCCTTAATTAGGACTCATAACAGGGTTACTGAGTTTACTTGCAGGTTTTGTTTATAGTCCTTAATTAGGACTCATGACAGGGTTACGGAGTTTACTTGCAGGTTTTGTTGATAGTCCTCAATTAGGACTCATAACAGGGTTTACCAAGTTTCTTGCAGGTTTTGGTTTGCAGTCCTTAATTAGGACTCATAACAGGGTTACCTACATTATCCCATGCATACCATAACATCATACCATTGCATACATCCTAACCCATTTCAAGGGTCTCAAGGGCTTGTGATGCAGGTCATGATGGATCAACTATCCCAGCAAGGGGCAAAGGGGATTTATTTTCCTCTAGCCAAGGTTGTCATGGGCTATGACCCACTTGATATGGTGAGCTCTGACTCTTGAAGAAGGTTCCCCTAACCAAGGTTGTTTGGAAATCAAAACCAGACAGGATGACTAAAGTCAGGGGCTATGACCCACTGGATATGGTGAGCCTTTGACCCTTGACGAAGGACTCTCAATAATATGCAGTTTCTTCAATCAAGCCATCGGATCCCAATTCTAACAATTTCCTTGTTTACCCTGCGAGATCCTTGAAAACATTGCATGCATACATCCATATCATTGCATTGCAGGTACCCTTTGACAGGTTGCTTACCTTCTTCGCTGTTTATTTCAGCCGATCGTCATGAATCCTGAATCGTCTACTGAGAAAACTATCAAGGCCCTCCAGGCCCAGAATGCCCAGTTCCAGGAGTTGATTATGAGCCTAGCCCAGGGTCAAAAAGAATTGAAGACTCTGATTCAGAAGAAGAAGAAGAGGACTGTTTTGTTCAGCCCTAGACGTAGATCTGGGAATACACTGCAGGATGAAGCTGAGAGGACAACTCCATCTGTGGGGAAAGGCAGTCCCCATGAGAGAGAGGTGCCTAGTCCAGTGGTCTCCGACAACGAGACAGATTTCAACGACGAACAATACCCTCCTGCTGAAGACAAATACAAGCAGTTGGAAGACCGTCTGAATGCAATGGAAATTCAACAAGTACCTGGTTTGGATTTCGGAGATTTGGGTCTAACTTCTGGTGTGGTGATCCCACACAAATTCAAAGCACCCTCTTTTGCTAAGTACGATGGGGCATCCTGTCCCAAGCTACACCTCAGGTCTTATGTGCGGAAGATTCAACCGTACTCGGTGGACAAGAATTTGTGGATCCACTTCTTCCAGGAGAGTCTTTCAGGGACTCATCTCGAATGGTTCTATCAGCTTGATGGGACCAAGGTTCGTAACTGGGAGGAGTTGGCTACTGCTTTCTACAAGCAATATCAATATAATGCCGACCTTGCCCCTACACGTACCCAACTCCAGGGTATGTCGCTAGGTTCAAGCGAAGGTTTTAAAGAGTATGCGCAGAAATGGAGAGACCTGGCCGGTAGGGTACAACCACCGCTGACTGACCGTGAACTTGTGGACATGTTCTTGGGGACCCTGTCTGGTCCATTCTACAACCACCTGATTGGGAATTCGTCTGCTGGATTCACAGATCTTATCTTGACTGGAGAGCGAATAGAAGCTGGCATCAGGTCTGGGAAGATTCAAGAGGCTGCACCTTCTGATAAAAAGCCTCATCATGGAAAGAAAGAGTCCAATGCTGTGCACGATAAAAAGAGCCGTCATGAGGTAGGGGCAACCCAGATCTCCAATCCTAGACCTGCTCAACAAGGACAGGGGCAGCAGCGCAAGGAGAGCGCACCCAAACGACAGTTCACCAAGATCAACATGTCGCTGGATCAAGCACTACAACAAATGTTGAAGGCAGGGCTGATCATCTTAAGGGCTCCTCTTCGGAACCCGAACACTTCTGCTCCGAACTACCATCCTAATGAGAGGTGTGCCTACCACTCTGATAGCCCGGGGCATACTACGGACAAATGCTGGCCTCTCAAGAATAAGATTCAAGACATGATCGACGCCGGAGAGATTCAATTTGAAGTACCTGAGACTCCGAACATAATCACTGCTCCGTTGCCCAATCATTGAAGACCTTTTGTTTATTTGAATTTCCGAGTTGTATTTTTCTTTGCTCATACAAACAATTAATGTTATAGCAAACTCTTTTATTCTATTAAAGCATCGCATATGTCTGTTTTGGGAATTAATACAATTGTTTTCATGATATTCAAAATTGTTTTCATGATATTCAAAATTGTTTTCATTTTTTCTGTGATGATCAACTCTCGATTAATAATTCTAAGCCTCTTGAGGGAGGATGACGAAAACGATACCACAATCTACAGTATGCTTTTGAACAGACCCCGCTGATGAGGTACAGGCATTGTTTCAATCCCTAAACACTGGAGTTATAAGGAAGATAATCCCTCGTCAACCCCTTTGAGCCAAAGAAGTAGGAGTTTTTCTTTTCGAAAATATAAACCCTTAATCATAACCTGGGGCAGGGTAGTTCTCTCAGTTGATCCAAGTGTATAACGAATCGCACCAAAGAGGTCCTTACAAAAAAAAGAAGACAGTGATGGTTCCGAATAATCAATAAAGAAAGGCAGTCATTATATCTCAAAAATCAAAACCCAATAAGTCAAGACCTATGAAGGAGACTTACAAAACTGGGGCATCCCGCTGACTGTAACCACAAAAGAAACAGTTCAGGCAAAAATAGGGATCATAAAATCAAAAAGAAAGAGGTCCTATAAACCCTCAATAAAAAAAGGAATGACTGCCTATTCAAAATAAGTTATCAACATCCGAATCATCACCGGAAAATCAGAGCAAAGACTCAAACAAGGTCTAACGTATGATCAACTGAGTTTAGGTTTGGAGAACATCACGAAGAGCGGGTGGGTACAAATAATTTGAGCCTTTATCCTTTGTTTCTTAAACCGTGAACCAGGCCACGTTATAACCCTTAAAAGTCCTAGCTGAAGCATGGGTTAGTTCGAAAGCATACTGTTACGAAAGGTATCCTGACTCCTTAAGGCTTACGGTAAATACGGAGTTGACATCACGTTTTACAAACATTCACTTGTTTTATGAAAAAAAGAATGCATTTTCGAAATCTTCAAGACAGACATAGGCTTTGCATTTTTAACATAACTTTGTTTGCATATGACTTTTGTTTGAACAGCATAGAAATTCGCACGACGAATTCCTAATGAACAGAAGTACTTCCAATCAAGGGGCATGGCATGATCATGGTCCGTCATCTGGGGCAGTCCAATCAAGATTTGGAGAATCTCTCAAAAGCCAAACAGTAGGGGCAAATCTCTGCCTGAGTCACTTGGGGCACTCCAGCAACGAATCTTGCACGATCAGACATCTTCTGGTAATATGGCAACACAAGCAGCCAGAGGCACCTCCCTGCATTCCAAGAGCATGGACATAGTCGAAAAAATACTACGCAAAATCAAAGACCCGCTAGGTTGACACACCTAGGCAAAAATAAGGGCTTCCCGGCGAACCAAAAGGGTTCGGGCAAAAATGAAGGGATGAAATAAAAAAAAAATCTGTACACCCGGAAAGTCGAAAACCTGAAAAGGCGGCTTGGGCAAAAATGGGTATCCCGGTGGACTGAAAACCCGAAAGGGCGGTCCAGGCAAAAATTAGGGATTAAAGTGTACGACTATGTCCTGTCATCCTGTCACCTGCCTACCAGAAGAAGGTTTGTCCATCAACAACTATCAGCACCTCACAGGTCTTCCTCTCCCACCTCAGAAACAGGGGCAATAAAGAGTCGTCCAAACGATCTAATGGCTCTGTCCATCAAAGTATAAAGGTAGGTTTAGCTAAAGAACATAACCAGATATCTTAACTCCCCAGAGAGTGAGCCAGCAAGTCAGTACACTCTCCTCAAGCAAAGCTACTCAAGCCTTAAGGAAGTTGGGTATCCTCCCGCAGATCTCAACATTCCCCAGCAATGTACGGATATTCTTAACAAGCATCCCCGGCAGTCTTGGTCTAAAGATTGTTCCCCGGTGGTATATCAAACATTCAATGGAGTCACTTCCCCGTTACAGTTCAAACTCCCCCAGGAAAGTTAGAGTCCATCTCCCCAAGCAGTAAGCTTATCCTCGCAGAGCACGAACGCGTCCCCCGGCTTTATTCAAAGAGTTATTTCCTTACCAGGATATAACTGGGTTATCCTCAGCCAAAAGCCACGGAAAGATCGTTCTCGGTGAAGTCTTCTTATCCCCAGCGAAGTCTATCAACACTTCCAACACAACAAGGGAATCCCCAGCGAAGTTACCATCAACAGCTCAACAAAGTACCTCTCTCCCCACAGAGTATGGTTTCCCAGCAAGATCGTCAGAGTACTCTTCTCCCCGCAGAATATCCAATCGTCAAGCTTACTCCCCAACGGAGTTATCTTCTCCTACCGGTATTCTTGCAACTATCATCCCCAGCGGAGGCAAAATCTATTCTTCAACACCAACCCAGGAGTTAACTTCCTGGCACCCGTCAAGGATTTATTTTCTTAGACAAAAATACATTCATGAACATTACATCTTCATACATTATAGCATGCATATGCATCATACTACACGAATCTCATCAATTTTGAGGACATCCTGAAATCATGCAGTTCATGCATCATGATCTTGCATACAACTGATGCTTTACCTTTTCAGGAAAGGTCAATACAAAGATGATTACTATCAACTATCGCGACTTCTTCTAGATATAGTTCAGATGTGAACCAGATATGGCGACGTTCTGATACTTCTTCCAGATTTTCTTCTAGATATAGTTCAGATGTGAACCAGATATGGCGACGTTCTGATACTTCTTCCAGATTTTCTTCTAGATATAGTTCAGATGTGAACCAGATATGGCGACGTTCTGATACTTCTTCCAGATTTTCTTCTAGATATAGTTCAGATGTGAACTAGATATGGCGACGTTCTGATACTTCTTCCAGATTTTCTTCTAGATATAGTTCAGATGTGAACCAGATATGGCGACGTTCTGATACTTCTTCCAGATTTTCTTCTAGATATAGTTCAGATGTGAACCAGATATGGCGACGTTCTGATACTTCTTCCAGACTTCCTTCTAGATATAGTTCAGATGTGAACCAGATATGGCAACGTTCTGATACTTCTTCCAGATTTCCTTTCAGAGATAGCTTAGGAATGTTCCAGATATGGATGCTGTTCTGTTGCTTATTCAACACTCCTTCTAGATATAGTTCGGATGTGACCCAGGCATGGCGACGTTCTGACACTTATTCCAGATCCCCCTCAGATAACTTAGAAATGCTCCGGACACGGAAGTTGTTCTATTGTTTATTCAGAGATCACCTTTCTAGAGATGGTTCAGATGTGACCCGGATATGGCTACCTTCTGATACTCATCCCCAGATTCTCTCAATGATTACTGTTGAGGTTGAAGTCGCCCGAGATTCTCTTAATGATTACTGTTGAGGTTGAAGTCGTCCAAGATTCTCTCAATGATACTGTTGAGGTTGAAGTCGCCCAAGATTCTCTCAATGATTACTGTTGAGGTTGAAGTCGTCCAAGATTCTCTCAATGATTACTGTTGAGGTTGAAGTCGCCCGAGATTCTCTCAATGATTACTGTTGAGGTTGAAGTCGCCCGAGATTCTCTCAATGATACTGTTGAGGTTGAAGTCGCCCAAGATTCTCTCAATGATTACTGTTGAGGTTGAAGTCGTCCAAGATTCTCTCAATGATTACTGTTGAGGTTGAAGTCGTCCAAGATTCTCTCAATGATACTGTTGAGGTTGAAGTCGCCCAAGATTCTCTCAATGATTACTGTTGAGGTTGAAGTCATCCAAGATTCTCTCAATGATTACTGTTGAGGTTGAAATCGTCCCCAGATTCTCTCAATGATTACTGTTGAGGTTGAAGTCGCCTATGATTCTCTCCCCGTTACTGCGGAGGTAGTAATCGTCCCAAGATTCTCTCAATGATACTGTTGAGGTAGTAATCATCCAAGGTTCTCTCAGCGTTCCTGTTGAGGTAGTAACCATCCCTGGTTCATTCATCACTGTTTGAAGCTCCAGATTCAGCTCCTGTAACCAGTCAGGACACATCTATACAAAGAATCTGAAGACCAGCTCCTGTAACAGGTCAGGTAATCATTTTCTTTTGCAGGTACGCAAGTTCTCGCTAAGGAATCTCTTACGCGATCAACATCCAGATGGCATCTATAAGCCCATCCACCATCCATCATCTCTCAGCATGGCATCTACAAGCCCATCATCCTATCCATCAATCTCTGAATGGCATCTATAAGCCCATTCCCATCATCACACTACTATGTGAGCGCAAATTTCTGGGCACTCTAGTGTTCAATCATCTTTTACCTTCGGATTACGAAAGGCACGTCAGCCAATCTGCATCCTCAGGTCTAAGAAGATTGAACAGGGGCAACTGTTGTACCCCAAAATTTGCCCTCCCATATTTTTCAAAATTTGCCAAGTCAAAGCTTCAAAATTCCCCAAGGGTTGCACAGTTCAAGGGCATCCTAACAGTCAAAACTAGGGTTTTGGTTCTGACAAAGAAAATGAAGTTTCCAAGGGTCTAATCAAGTCTCACATGCCTACAAACATGGTCAATCATCCTCATACCAAGTTTCAAGACTTACAGCACAAAATTGCACAGTCAAAAACCCTAATTGCACTACAGTCAACTATAGGGGCAAAATGGTCATTTGACAGTCAAAAGTTCAAATTTTTGGTCAACATCTCATTTTGAAGCCACAAACATCATTTGATCAATGCTTGATCATGATTCTCAAAGTTTGGCTCAAAAAGTCTCAAGATGCAAAAGTTTCCATATTTGGACAGTTGAAAAAGTCAACTGTAACTTGACCAAGGCATAACTTTCACATGGTTTATTAGAAAAATTCCATCCAAAGCTCATTTTGAAGAGAATTACATTTCCTACAACTCCTCTTCACACTTCAAGTCCAAGAAATTCTCTCACAAAAAGTTATCAATTTCAACATTATAGGTCATTTTCAAAAGTCAACAAAAAAGGACTTTAAGTCAAAGACCATAACTTGAGATTGGTAAATCAAAATGACATGGGACCAAAGGCATTGGTTAGAGGACTCAAATACCTTTCCAAAATGTCCAAGAACATGAGCAAAGCTTAAAAATTGAGCAAGATATGCCTTGTGGAAGTTGGGAAATTTTTGGATATTTTGAAAAGTCAACATTGCTTCAAATGTCTTAAAAATGCTAATGGGCCTATTTTTCTTCCACAATTCATCATCCAAAGCATGTGCACGACCATTTGGCCCAAAGGGAAGTTTTTTATCATTTTTATTTATTTATTTGAATTTTTAATTGGTAGAAATTCATTTGATTAATTAAAATACATGAAAAATACCAAACCTAACTTTTTAAATCTTTTTATGCATGGAATAAGCTCAAGATTTCGTGCATGATCAGATATGGAAGGAATTAAAGTGATTGGCCATGATTTGTATCAAATATGCATGAAGAAATATTGGAAAAGATTCTTGAAAATCAAATCTTGAAAATCATTAAAAGCAAGGCTATGGGCTTGGATTATTGATCAAATTCGTTCTCTATACATGTGCAAACCTAACCCTAGTGATCACGACAAGAAAGCTGCGCCAGAAAAGCATAACAAAGTTTGAGTTTTTTGTCAAAAAAGTGAAAACTGAAAACCCTATTCTAGCACGATTCAGAGAGACATAACAATCCCAATAGCTTGCAAAAGTGTCAAGGAAGCTTCCTGCATTGTTTTTTTACCCTTACACGCCCAGAATTGGTATAGGGAATTCAAACTGTTTTCAATTTTATGCATAATCGTGTTTTACTATTCAAGCATTTCCATTGCATTTTTTTATGTATTCATACTAATTGGTTGATCCTGAAGCTAACTGCATACTTTGATTGAGTTTTCGTGCACTATTGAAGAATTCACCATGGAAGATGGTTAGGGTTACAGGACTTTCAAATTAGGCGTTTCTAAATACTATAAAATTAGAGAACCTCAGTGCCATGTCTGGAATCAGGAAGCTTGGACGAATTGATTGCCATAGTCGCGCCTAATTTATGTGGCCATATGGCCTATTCGCTATTATTGAAAACTGCATGTTTTGGGGGGGTTCAAAACCCCCGCTAACCCTTTTATGTTTCAGGAAAAACACAGCCAAGGAAGAAGAAGGGTATGTGGCAAGCGATGGTTGGTTCATTTATATCTTTGCCCATTTTTTGAGCTAATGTTACTAGCGTGTTTTATGATATATGTTTTTTATTGTTCACTAATTCTACAAAGTAAGCGTTTGGTGCAGATGGTTGGTGCGTTGTCCTATAACCACAGGGACATGGGTTCGATTCCCAGGTCCCTCACTTCATTCATATATTTTGCTTCAATCTAATCCTATGCAGCGCTCTTCCCTGAAGGCCATCATACACCCCTTGGTCCAACTATGCCACGCGCCCACTGAGATTAATCCATTGGCCATGGTCAGAGGAGCACCATACTCATTAGTCAATGCACCCACACGCTCTCAAAAAAAGTCAAACAAAGACCATAAGTATTGGGCCCAAATTGCTGGGATAAAACCTCCACTTGGGGTCAGCACCCCCTAGGGTTTGTGTTCACTTTCTTTTTCTCTTATTTTTATTATTTGTTTAATTTAATTAATTTCCATTTTAATCTTTAAATTAATTTAGTTTCATAAAAAATAAAATAACAAAAAATCAGAAAAGACAAAAACTAATATATTTTATTTTAATATTTTGTAAATAAATCTCACTAATTAATTAGATTTAAATTTAGGGTTAATTTTAATATCTTTCCTTAATAAATTAAAAGCTTGTAGAATTAGGTTTAAATTACTTTAATTACCTTTTTTATTTTCTTTTCACTAATAATTAATTATTTATTTTTATAAATCAAATTGCCATCAATTAATTAATATAATTTTAGGTTTAAATTTTAACATGTTTTTCTTAATAAATACAAGTTGTAGAATTAGGGTTAATTAGTTAATTTCATTTAATTCACATAAAAAACCATAAAATCCAAAAAAATCTCTCAAAATAATTTCTTTTTCTTTAATTTAATTAATTTGTTAATATAATTTAATTAAAAAGGGTCCAATGCCCTCGTTTCCAATTTTAATTCATATTCGCGCATTTTATTTATTTCTTGTAAATATTAATGTAATTCTCCCAAAGCCTTGTAAACTCGGACATTTTATTTCTCGCACTTTATTTACTTTCTGTCAAATCGGGTCCTGGATTAAATTTGGCGATGTGGACCCGCGCCTTTGTAATAGTTTAGAACTTTATATTTCCGCAACTTTTTTAACTGTTAATAATGGCATGCAAGAATGAATGATTAAATAAAAATAAACGCGTAGATCACCATGATATGAACATGACAAAATATCTGAAAACGACACACAAATCACACACCACCCCTAGGGTACGCCTCACTGTTGCCTTGCCTATCGAAAGGTGATCGTCGAGTAGAGGATGTCTTAGTAAGTACTCATGATCCGGGAACCTGGCATGAGGGTAGCTTCTAAGGTGTCTTCCTATTGCTCTGGTGATCACCATGTCCCGAACCTTCGAATTGACCCGAACACCTCCAATGGTGGTGCTACCTACCTCTCAATGGTGGGATGGCATTACTTTAAAGGACATTTACACAGACGAATTCCTTAGGGTAGGTAGACGACTCGTGGATACTTGCTCTAATTCAAAACAAAACAAATCAAAAATACTTTTCACACCAACACATTTTCAAAAAGCTTTCGAAAGCATTTTTCAAACACTCTTGAGGACCGATACAAGAGTCGAACTGGAATTTTCAAAGAAACTTTTTTTTAAACCCACAGTTGAAAAGCAAACAAACCATTTTTGAAAACACAAATGAGCAAGTATCTAAGAGCCCATGGATAACCATGGATAGAAAGGGTGATAACACCTTCCCTTTCTATAACCTACCTCCCGAACCGAGAGCAATCTCTATAAGGAATTTTTCTGTGCTTTTGTCCTTTCCATTTGGAGAAAGTAAAAGACGGTGGCGACTCTTGCTTCCGCGACATTTCGCGAACCAGCGTTAAACAGTCAGTTCCAGATCCACTGATCACAACAAGTATGCAAGTAGTTCAAGTATGAAGGCACACAAGTCACACAGAAGAGCCCTTAGAGTTTAGGCCAGCATGAAGTTTAGGTACTACCCTCTTTCAGTTTCGTTGGTTCAGACCTGTCCTATCAAAAGTAACCGGGTTCTAGAGGATCCCAATATCACTGACTACCCTCAATCGGTCATAACTCCAGCATCGCAATCTTTTCTTGCGGCCAGAACCATCGCGAGAGTTTAGCCTCAATGAGCGTAGCATACTGCTACTATTCTATGGCCAAGTTGGGTCAATTTAGGGTTCTAAGGTCGGTTAGTGCTTGACGACTCCTCAGAAGACCCATATTCTCCTCGTTCCAACACAAGGGATATCGGTACAGACCAAGGTGTCACACCAACGTAGCCACTGCTTCACCCGTGTCGGTCTACGCCGGACAGGTCCCTCACAGCTTATGCTACCTAAAAGGGTATTCCCCAGATCCGGGTTAGGATCTATGAAACTCCGATGCAAGCCCACAAATATAAAAGCAAACAAAGCAAGCAATTGAAAACATAAGAGTGGTCTAATCCTAAGGTACACCTCACTTTTTTAAGAATCCCCAGCAGAGTCGCCAGTTCTGTGATCGGTGGAAATAGAACTGACTGTTTAAAGCTGGATCGCGTATGTCGCGGTAAGCAAGAGTCGCCACCGTCTTTTATGTTCTCCAACATGGAAAGGACAAAAGCACAGCAAAATTCCTTATTGAGAATGTCTCTCGGTTCGGGAGGTAGATTTATAGAAAGGGAAGGTGTTAGCACCCTTTCTATCTGTGGTTATCCACGGGCTCTTAGGTACTTGCTCTTATGTTTTCAAAATTGTTTTGCTTTTCAAGTGTGTGTGGGTTTGAAAAAGTTTCGTTTGAAAAATTTCTAAGTAACTCTTGTATCTGTCCTCAAGAGTGTATGAAATATTTGTTTGAAAACCTTTTGAAAGTGTAGGTGCGAAAAGTTGTTTTTGCTTGTTTGAGAGAGCAAGTACCCAGGAGAATCTACCTACTCTAAGGAATTAGGCTGTGTAAGAGTCCTTTAGACAGTACTATCCCACTATTGAGAAGTAGGTAGCACCGTCGTTAGAGTTGTTCGGGTCAATTCGATTGAGGGACAGTGTGGTCACCGAAGCAATAGTAGGACACCTTAGAAGTAACCCTAATGTCCTAGATCCTTTTATCTGAGGCAACCGTTTCGAGGCAACTGGATCTTAGACATAAGGGCGATTGCTAAAACACCCTATACTTGACGACCACGTTCGAGGCAACGAGTGAGGCGTACCCTAGAAGTGGCATGTGCTTTGTATTGTTTTCATGTTATGTTTATCTTTGATCATGCAATTGTAAGCTACGAGTTGTTTTTAATTATCATACATTCTTTCATGCAATTTAGCAGTTAGGAGTGCGAAAAATAAAAATACAGAAAGGTAAAAGCTACGCTATTACAAGGCACAGGTCTATACATCGCCAAAAAACAAAGACCCGTTTTGATAAAGTGCGGAAAGTAAATAAAGCGGTAAAACTAATTACTATTACATTCTTGAAGCAATTACATAATAATCAAATAATAAAATAATGCGCAAATAGAAATTAAACTGGACGTCCTTAGGGTTTTGACCCTTTTGAGAAATTATGAGCTTTTTTGTCCTTTTGCATTAAATTAAAATTGAACCTAGTACCAATTATTTAATTATTTACAAGAAAGATATTTTTTGTGTTTTTTTTATTTAATGAAAATAAAATAAATTAAAAGTCAAAAGAAAACCCTAGTTCTAAGTTTATTTTAATTATTATAAAAATGTTAAAGTTAAACTAATTTAAACTAATTAATTTACATGTTATTTACAAAAATAATAGTAACCAATAACTAATAATAATAATTAAGAAAGTATGAATGAAAGTGTTAAGCCTAATTCTACATAATTTTTATTTATTGAGACAAAGATTAAAATTAAAACCTAAATTAAGCTAAGTTAGTTATTAGTATTTATTTACAAAAAATAATAGTTAATGAATTTAATAAATAATAAAATATATTTACAATTTTGATTTCTGAATTTATTAGGAAAGATTAATTTGTTGTGAATTAATAATAATAATTAAAACAATTAAAAGAATTAAAAGAAAAGAAAAATAAAAATTACAAACCAAAGGGGGTAAGTTGGCCCATATGGAGGTTTTTGTGAGGAATTCTGGCCCAAGACATTCCAAGCCTGGTTGACTTTCCTGGTTGCCTGTACGTGCATTGACTGGAGAGTATCATGCTCCTCATCTCCTGGCCACTGGATGGATTTCAGGGCCACTTGGCAAGCTTAGGCGTGAGGGTGTATGATGGAACTTTGGATGAGGCGCTGCACCTGAAAGCTTTAAGAAAAATATTAACAATTATATGGGGGACCTGGGAATCGAACCCAGGTCCCAGTACCCCTTGCCTTAGTTCCCTTGCCAACTGAACCATGGTGCGCGTTTGTAATATGAATGGATAATAAATATTATATAAAAAAACAAACGTTATGATAATAAAACAAAATAACGCGCGCTGTATTCAAACCCTCCAACCACGTTGAGCCACGCAATCACCTTCTTCGTTTCACCTGTAAAAATATCAAACAGATAGCGGGGGTTTTAAACCCCCACTAACTACAACGACAGAAAATAGCGATTAGAGTTAGGGATAACATAAATTGAGCGCGAGGGTTGGGTTGAATTCGTCTGGCCTTGACGAATTCAACCATTCTTGTCTCAAGGTCCAATTTTTCCTTATGTGCAAAGCCCTAAATTTCAAGCTTCGAAACCCTAGATATCTCCAATGGTGGATTTCGATTGAGAACGCTATAACCAAATTGGTTTATACCAATAGCTTCAGAATGTCCCTATTAACATAAATCAACCAAGAAAATGGATTAAAAACGCATGAATTATGATATGTAATTTTGGAAATATATTCAAACCGTGGGACTTGTATTCTTTGATTCTGATGGTGTTGGGGCTTGTTCTTGATGGCAACAGGTTCCTGGAGACTCAGGCAAGGTGTTTTGATCAAGAGGAGGCTTTGAATTCGCCTGGAAGACTGATTTCAGTTTCACACTTTTCTTGAATTTTTTAGAATTTGATTATGGTGTTCTTGCAGCAATTTCACGTGTAGGGTTTTAGGTTAAGCTTTAGTACATATAGCACAATAGAATTAGGGTAAATCTTGGCCCAACAATCCATGGCATTATGGTTTGAATGTGTGATTGCCAATCAAATCTTTTCCAATCTTTTTCTTTGATAAAACCTTGCCAATCATGGAGATTTTGAGGTCTTTGATATGTACACGAATTTCCAGCTTGCCCTAGCCTTATTTGCTTCACAAATGATTTAAAAATCATATCTTTTGAATTTTCCTACAATTAAAATCAATTAAATGAATTAATATTAATAAAAATTCAATTAATTAATTAAAAATAAGAAAATAAATCATCTTAAGCTCAATGGGTCGTGCATAAGCCTTGGGCAAAGATTCAAGAAGGAATTTGAGGCCCATTAGCAAAAATGAAGTGTTTTAGGCAAAGTTGACTTTTGAAAGTTCCCAAAAATTTCCCAACTTCTCCAATGCATATCTTGCTCAATTTTGAAGCTATGAACATGTTTTTGGACATTTTGGAAAGGTCTTGAAGTCCTTTAACCAATGCCTTTGGTCCCATGTCATTTTGATTCACCAATCTCAAGTTATGGTCTTTGACTCAAAGTGCCTTTTTGTTGACTTTTGAAAATGACCTATAATGTAGAAATTGATAACTTTTTGTGAGAGCATTTCTTGGACTTGGAGTGTGAAGATGAGTTGTAGGAAATGTCATCCCCTTCAAGATGAGCATTGGATGGAATTTTTCTTATGAACCATGAAAAAGTTATGCCTTGGTCAATTTGCAGTTGACTTTTCAACTGTCCAAAAATAGAAACTTTTGCATCTTGAGACTTTTTGAGCCATGCTTGTGGAATCATGATCAAGACTTTATCAAATGATGATTGTGGCTTCAAAATAAGATGTTGACCAAAAAATTTGACTTTTGAATGTCAAATGACCATTTTACCCCTGCAGTTGACTGTGAAGCAATTAGGACTTTTGACTGTGCAACTTGATGCTGTGAGTCTTGAAACTTGACATATAGATACTTGATAATGTATATAAGCATATGGGACTTGATTGGTCCCTTGAAAATCTCAACTTCCTTGCAAGAACTAAAACCCTAATTTTGACTGTGTTAGGAGACAATTGGACTGTGCACCCCTTGAGAGATTTTGAACCATTTGGAGATTGATCTTGACAAATCTTGAAGAATATGGGAGGGAAAATTTTGGGGTACAACACCCCTGCATGTTGATCATGACGACCCTTTTGACTAGTCACTGCATTGGACTCTTTCTTTCTGTTGTAGGGAAATATCTGAGTATCGGAGGTTGTAGCTCCTTGGATCTTTCCATCTTTGATGCCAGCTTCGACCCTTTCGCCGGTTAGTACTAACTCGGTGAACCCGACTGAGGAGCTCCCAATTAAGTGATTGAAGAAAGGCCCTGTCAAAGTCCCCATGAAGATGTCAATCAGCTCTCTGTCAGTTAGAGGGGGTTGCACCCTGCCAGCCAAATCTCTCCACTTTTGGGCATATCCCTTGAAGCTCTCGTCAGAACCCATGGTCATGTTCTGCAACTGCACACGAGTTGGTGCAAGATCAGCATTGTACTGATATTGTCTGTAAAAAGCCCCAGCTAAATCCTCCCAAGTGTGGATGCGAGAACTCTCCAATTGATAGAACCACTCGAGTTGAGCTCCTACCAAACTTTCTTGGAAGAAATGGATCCAAAGCTTTAGATCAGTTGTGTATGGTTGAATCTTGCTGACATAAGACTTTAGATGCATCTTAGGGCAAGAGACCCCATCGTACATGGCAAAGGTATGGACCTTGAACTTTGGGGGAATGACCAATCCAGGAACTAAACCCAAGTCTCCTAATTTCAGGCCAGGTATTTGTTGGACCTCCATGGCATTGAGGCGATCCTCCAACTCTTTGTACTTGTCATCAGCGAGAGGGTATTGTTCCTCGGAGTAGTCAGCTTCCTCTTTAACAATCTCCACATTATGGTCTTCTTCAAGACTGGCCCCTATGCTGGATGGAGTTGAAAGGTCTAAGGTTTTAGGCCTTCTCCTCAAATTCAGGATGCGGGCTGCCTTCTTGGACTTCTTCTTCTTGTCTTTGAGAATGAGAGCCGTCAGATCCTCTTGCCCTTTACCCATAGCCAGCAGCATTTGTTGGAATTGAGCATTTTGGGCCTGGAGATCTTTCACCGTTTGTTCCATATCCATCTTACTGAAATAAACAGTAGGAAGAATAAGGAGACCTAAAAAGGAGAAACCTGCTATGCAATGATATGTATTATATATATGAAATGTTTTCAAGGATCTCTTGGGGTAAACACAAGAGAATGTTAGAGGTTGAACTTCAGTCTTTGATTGGAGACCTTTGTACCGATGGATATCTTTCCACGAGAATCAAGCTCACCATGTCAAGTGGGTCATAGCCCCTGATTCCAGTTGTTGTACTTGATCTTTGATGGTATTTGTTTAGAGGAGAAACCTCTTTCCCATTGGTAGACGTCTGGTTCAACGTAACCCTGCATCAAAAGAACCCTCGAGATCCTTGAAGAGGTTATTGAAAGTGCTATGGTATGATGTTATGATGTTATGTACATGTATGCAAAAGCAAATGAGTGTATATACAGGCAATCATATTCACACAAAGCAAAACAAGTCCTTAGGTTCAGGCTTGCATGGGGTTGTAGGTAAGTACCCTCTTGAAGTTAGTTGGCTCATTCTGTCCTAAAATAGAAACCGGGTTCTAAGGAGCTCAATATCATTGGATTGTTTTCTGTGTTCATTGTTTTGGTTTAGCCACTTAACTGGCGACCAAAATATTCCAAGAAAACAACCCTCAATGAGTGTAGTATCGAGTATCTACCAACTTCGGACTGCACCAAAGTCGGTCATCTCACTACCCCTAAAAAGGCTAGGATGGTCAAGTAATGTTCTAAGAGTTCGTTAGTGCTTCGTGACATCACTCAGCGGCCCCGTACTCTCCTTGATTGAACTCAAGGGTTACCGGTACTCACAAACATGTCACACTAACATAGCTTACTGCTTCAACCATGTCGGTATACCCCGCACTGTTCCCTCACAGTTTTTTTTTGCTATTTACCTAAAAAGGTGCCCCAAATCCGGGTGTAGGATTTACAACAAACCCAAACAAGGACCCAAAAAGTAAAGCAATCAAGGCAATCAAAGCAAGTATGTAAAAGTGATCTAAACCCTAAGGTAACCCCACTTTTAAGTTTCTCCCCAGCAGAGTCGCCAGTTCTGTGATACGGTGGGAGAACTGACTTGTGTTTTGCGTTTGTTTTCGCACTTGTTCGGTTTAGCAAGAGTCGCCACCGACTTTTCATTTTATCCTAAAGGAAAGGTTAAAAAGCACAGGAAAAACCTTTTGAGATGTTTCGTGGGTTCGGGGGGTAGATTATGAAAAGGGAAGGTGCTAGCACCCTTTTCATCCATGGTTATCCATGGGCTCTTAGTTACTTGGTTTTAGATCACTTGCCTTGATTTTCAATTGCTTGAAATTGTGGTGTGTGTGTGTGTTTTGAAAATGTTTTGAAAAAGACGCCTTGTTTTAGGCAACCAATGTAATGACTCGTGTTTGAGTGTTTCACAAAGGTGTGTATCTTTTCGAAAAGATGTTTCAAATGTTTTTGGAAGTTTGTTTTGAAAGTGTTTGTGGAAGTGTGGTTTTGAAAAGTAGGCAAGTGTTTTTGCAAGTTTGATCCAAGTAACTAAGAGTTTTGTCTACCCCTAAATTTACTCAAAGGTTTTTCTTATGTTTTAACCCTTTTAACAATTTTGTTCCACCATTGAATTTGGTGGACAATCTTGCATTTAGGATGTGAACGGGACAGGCGCGGGTCATCGTATGGATCATGAATGCAATGGTGCCAAGTGTCTTTGGCAATTTGCTTGAAGGGACTATGATCATTCCATTTAGGCAACTTTCGAAAGCGTCATCGAGGGACTTATGATCATTTGAATTGTTTTTGCCAAAGAAACTCGACGTGCAAGCATGGCCCATTTTGGAAGGCAACAAGGGGGATTACCCTAGGGGTGCAAATGTGATTGTGTATTGATTTCATGTATTTGTCTTGTATTAGGTTATCTAGCGTTGGATTTTATTTACATACAACCCTAGGTCTAACCATGGTATATTTGAAAGCGGTAAATTGCGGGAATTTAAAGTCTACGCTATTACAAAATAGTATCCGGGAGTGGGGGTACAAGTATACACATGGGGGATAAGACTTATAGGAGGATAGTATCCAAATAATTACAACCAAATCGAATCAATCGCCATCTCAAATGTAAAGCAATAGCAATGTAAAAATGGGACAAGCAAAAAGATAAAATGCGTATTGTAAATGTGTACGTGTATGTATTATGAAGTATTGTTAACTTAATGAAAAATTAAGTGTTTTTTATGTATTTAGTATTCTTATATTTTGTTTAATATGTACAAATAAAGTATTTTAAGAAAAGAAAATGTTCAAATTCTAAATATCAATGTCTTATATTAAAGAAAAGTGTTTCTTATGTATATATGAATTAATGTATTTTAATTAATATTTTTATGAAAGTTTTAATTAAAAGAAAATGTTTTAAATTTGAGAAAATTATTATGTTCATGTTTTTTTTAGTTAATTATGTACAAAGGTTCTTTTTATTAATTTAAGAAAAAGGTTCAAAAAGTATAAAAAAAGTTGTTTAAACCTAATAATCTAATATTTATATATTAGTAAGATTTTTTACAAGAAAAGAAATCAATGTATTATTTTACTTATAAACAAAAATAGTATATATTAGTTTAAATTATGAAAATAGAAAAGATGTTAGTTTATAAATATTTATAAAGGATAAAAAAATGAAGGAAAAGATAGAATGGGCTTTAAGGGTTTTAGGCCCAAGCTGAAACAAGGGAAACAGAAAGGGGGGTGTGTCCCAAATCCGGGTGGGCTTAGGCATTGTAATGGGCGAGGCCCAAATGGTTACACGTTTTTTGTTTAGGGTTGTTAGAATTGTTTTCATTTGGGAACGGATTAGGGTTTGAGTCACAGAAGCGGCGCTCATCTTCATCTTCATCCTTCGTTTCCTTCGCCTCTGAACGCCCCTCCATGCTTGGTCATCATGTGCCATCATCCATTCCTCTTCCCTCCATGGAGAATCCAGGCGACATTTAAAAAGGTAGATTTCTTGCTTCTGTCACGTTAGGGTTTCAAACTTTCATGTCTTGCATGTTTTTATTTCTCGTTTATTGACTTTGTTTCTTGTGTATTGTGGTTCACGTGAGGTTTTGAAAAGAGGGAAAAGAAGTACTACCTTTTGGAGACTGAGGAGGAGGGAATTAGGAGGCGCGTAGGATGGCCAAGGGTGGAGGACGCGTGATGCACCTTTTGCTGGAAAATGGTATCTATATCTCGCTTCTTTAGGTTTTATGATGAGCAACTGAAAACCTAGATTTTATCACTTTTTCCTCTTCTGTCTCTTTGCCTCGTACGCTTTGACTCTGAAACAAACTTGCTTTTGCAATCTTCTTTTTCTCTTCTTCCTGTCTCTTTGTTGCCTTGTATGTTTGCATATGATGAAAGTTTTCTGAGGCTATTTGCTTGCTGAGTATAGTTGTTGATGTTGGTTTGAGTTGCCTTGATGATGTTGGTTTGAGTTGCCTTGATGATGTTGGTTTGAGTTGCCTTGATGATGTTGGTTATACTGAATATGCTTGTGACTGTATGCTTGATGGTATGTTTGGTTGCCTGTGTACCCTGAGATATTTGTTGATGATATGCTTGAATGTTTTGATATCTTGAATGTTTTGATGATGTTGTTGTTAGCCCAGTGATGAAGAAATTCTGAGGGCTTGGGTTTTGGTTGGATTTTGTTGATTGTTTCTGGTTTTTAGAAAGGGCTTTGATGTTTTTGGTTCTGGACAAAGGCTTCAAGGTTTATGGTTTAAGGCTTTTAGCTTGACAGGGTTGGTGTTTTGAATGGTAAGACTTTGGTGAGGGTTTTAGCTTCTTTTACTTGGTTGAAAACTTTACAGGTTTTTGCTTGAGGCTTGGAGGCTTTGAATGTTTGCAGGCTTGACAGTTCAGGTTTTGGCCTCAGTTCACAGGTCAGGGGCTTGGCAGGTTAAGTTTAGCGTGAGGTTTGGAGTTTAAAAGGGTTTCAGCAGGTTGATTGTTTAAGCTTTTTCTTGAAGCCTGATGCTTCAGGTTCAACAGGTTATATGTTGTTAAGCTTGGGCTTCAGGCTTATGGCTTTGACACAGGTTTTTGAGCCTGGTGTCTGAAGGTTTTTGCTGTTTGATGAGTTTTTAGGCTTTTTGCTTTGAATGCAGGTAAGGCTTTTGGGAACTGTCTTGGAGAGTTTTGCAATCTCTTTTTTGACAGTTTTGTTGTATTCTGCTTTTGTAATATCTCTGCCTCTTATCCACTGTGTTATTAATAGTCTTTGTTTTTATCTCTTTTCTTGCCTAAATCCTGAGCCCTGTAAGCCTCCTTCTTTTACTCTCTCTCTCCTCTCTCTTGACTTTAAGCATATTATATTGCTTAGATGTACTTATCCTGAAAAGGCACTGGCTTAGAAAATGATGAAATGGACCTTGCTTGCTTGCATATGTAGTTTAGCTCTGCATACTTTATGTACTGCTTCCATATTTTCTGCTTCTTTGTGACAGTATTTTGATACTTTGATATCTTGAGATATCTTTTGGGCAGCTTGGACAGTTTTAAATGTGAACTCAGTTTGGACTTTGTGTGCCTAGTTCAGTTTGCCTTGTATCCTTGGTTTAGAACTTTTGGAATTATGCAGTATGTAACTTTTATGCATTTTCGAACTTAAATTGCAAGACATTCCATCCCTCTTTGTGAACCGGGAGAAATCCCGTGATTGGCAGAGAGGGAAAACTGATTCCGGTCAGTCGCCTTTAATGATGAACCCAAATTAACTGTTTGTCTTCTATTCATTTTATCTGCAATTGACTTTTCTTTCTTTTCTTATTTTTTTTTTTGCAGATAAAATCAAATGAAGCAGAGGGAGCAATGGATGGAAAATGAAGACTTAGGAATTAGGATAGTTTTTATTTCATTTTAAATATTTGTAAAATTATCATTGTAAATACTTTGTAAAAAAAATACTGTATTTAAATAATAATTGTAACAAATAAATTAAAGATGAATAAAATCTATTTTTTATTAGTTAATTCCTTTTCTTCTTTTCAATTGTTTATTTTATTATTTATAATTCTCAAATTATAATAATTGGAAATAAATTCCAACCATTTTAACTCAGAATAATAAATAATCCATAAACGTCCGGCATCTTGAATAATCAAAGCAATGCACCGTCAAATAACACATGCCCAAATGTCTTTTCTTTTTACTGATTTAATCAAACACTGCAAACTCAATCCAAACGCCTCTTTCCAAATTTCAGAGTAAACTGAAAAGAACTAAGAATTAATTCTTTTCGAGAAATGTGCGTGCAAAACCCTAGTTCTTGATTAAAATGCCAAAGAAGCGTTCGCCTGATTAAAACCTGAGCCAAACTCAAACAAACCCTAGCAACCTGCTTGAACCGCTTCAAAATCAAAGAAAACCCTAATTTTGTCTGATTGATAAGAAAAGTCTGTTTGATTGAATCTCACGCCAATCTGAAAAATCCAGAAAAGCCCGAAACTGTGATTTCTTGTGGAAAAATACGAGGGCAAATTTTGGGGTACAACACTCCCTAATGCCAAGGATAGTAACCAAGTAGTCCAAGTAACATTAAAGTTTTTTTATGATTCAAGTTGATTATTAGGTATCTTCAAAAAGAAATGAAAAGCTCAAGTGAGAAAAATAAAAATGACATAAAAGTAAATACTCAAGTGAGCAAAGATGAAAATAGCATGAAATAAAGATGCTAAAATAATGTGCTTAAAGTAAAAGCATAAAGTAAAAGCACAAAATTAAGTCAATTGTTATAAATTAGAGGTTAGTTGAATGACCATCTTGAAACTTGCATTTGAAACTCATTAGAATATTGATAAAACCAAAGCCCTCAACAACAAGTTACATTTGCTTTTTGTCAAGTATATCACCCATTTAAAATTCTCAAGGCAACAATAAATGATCAATGATGTTTAAGTGATTCACTTTGACCTAAGCTTGTGAAAATTCATCAAAGGATTAATAAGACCAAAGCCTCCTAACAATGAATCTCAAGGTTATTGGATCAAAGGACTCAAATTAACATACCTGGGCTTACAAACATGGGTTTAGGCCACGAATGATCATTTCTCAAATCGGGACAAAATTTAGCGTTATGTTAAGCAATCATAAGTGAACTTATGTAGAAGTCGCACCTATTTTGACGCCGGTCAATAGCAATATATGTACCATATATTTTGAGAAATGACATGTAAATTATTCTCCAATAACATTTAGTACAATAAGAAGGGGATAAGATGAAGAGGGATGTGGTAAGATTCAAACCACATTTGAACCAAAAATTTAATCAAGCTATTATTAAAATCATGCATCCATTTTTTATGGAGTTAAACTCAACACCATGGATCCAATGATGTTAATAAAGCTCGCGATCAAAATCTCATAGTCCAAGATCAACCAGAATATATACAAAAATAAATTTGTATTTAATTATAAAGAAAAATATTTTTTTAAATGATTTAAAAATGAAAGTAAGAGGAGAAAATAGCAACTATATTCAAAATATCCAAGAAAAATTCAATGAAACCATAGAAAAATTATAAATGAGCTCAAATATTTTTATAAAATTTTTGACAATTTTTTAAAGTCACAAACTATTTTTAAAATTAAAAGAAATAGGAAAAATAAACCAAAAATGATGAAAAATAGTAAAATTAGAAATAAAAATAAAATGAGGTCACCAATATTTGTCAAAAGGTCATTGGATCCTTCCCTATTTGTTTTGGAATTTAAAAATTAAGAAAAGTATTTTTAAACATTTAAAACAATTCAAATAAAGTGAAAAAATTATAAAAAAAATATCAGAACACAATAAAACTGTGAAAAAATAATAATCAAAAAGAGAAAAATCAAAAGTATTTTTCATAATTGTTCAGATTTTTTAAAGCTAAAATGAATTTTTTATGATTTTTTGAAGTTTAAAACACTTTAAATATAAAAATAAAAAATAAAAAATAAAGTCAAAAAAATGTGGACCAATGGATGAGAGTCAAAACGTGTTAGTAAGTTAATCCAATGGATCAGACGCATTGTGCATATCATGGTCTTTAGTGAATAAAACACAATCATTTATTAAATCAGAATTTGAGGGGAAAAAAGTGTGGCATGTTATCATTGGTTGAGAGATGACACGCTGGTCATCTTCAACCTCCAGCCACGAGATTTGCAGGTATCTGAAATGGTAAAATTAGAACACGAGATTGATATTGTTCGCTCTGTCTCTTAAAGACGATTTAATGGTACCTTCGCGAAAAATTTATATAAGTTGTAGCTCAGTCGTTTTGGAAGGAAAGGTTTGAAAAGGGATTTAAAATTTCATGGTCAAAACATACTTCCAGTTGAAAAAAATGTTGCGACTAGAATCAGGATGATGAGAGCTTCATAACAGTATCAAAGTTTGAGATAATTGGTGAGGGAATTAACCTATTGAAGTTCAATTGCAGAGCTCTGAAACTTGACTTGGCTAGCACGATTTGGGAAGTCTTAGAGCTTAATTCTTCTTCTGTTAGCTTCAGTGAGGTTCAAGGAAGGTTAATTGACAAAGAAAATGGATTGAGGAAAACTGTAAAAGCAAATTCGAAGTTGCAGAAAATTGGGTTCAAGAGGAAGTTTGGAAGGGTGATTCTGGCTCTATAAGCTTGAGGAAATGAATGAGATATGACCCTCTATTTACAGGGAAGTTAATTGAATGCTCAAGCATGTGAAATGATGAAGTTTGGAGGGAAATCGTGTGAAGTTGCAAACAAGAAAAATGTGACTTCTAGTATGATCAAAACTCATCCAAAGCTTGCGCTTTAATGTGCTAATCACTTCCGGAATTTCTTTAAACATGATTAGAAGCAAAAGCGCGCAGAAATTTTGTGTATAGAAGCCAAATCAAGGATTTCAAATTATGACTTGAGGTGAAACTTCAGTTTCAAGGTACCATGTTCAAATCAATGGTGTGCATGATTCAGAGCATCTCAAGACTTGATTCTTAATGCATTGGAAAGATGTGATCACAAGCTTTACAATGTGAAAAGAATGGAATCAAATGGATACTTGAGCTGAAAATTTTGATGAGTCAAAGTTGAGAAAAAGAGGTTGACTTTTGTACTTAGAAAAATTCTAAGTTTTTTTCTTCAAAAATGACCTATAATGTCTTGCATCCAAACATGGCCTTCCACTTGAAATTTTCTCTTGACCAAAAAAGATGGCATGAGGTAGATATATTGAATGAAATTTTGAGACTTGAACCATTTAAAATATCCAAAAATTGAGAATGTTATGACTTGTTGAAGTTGGTGAAAATTCATGAGATGACCTATAATCTTTTGCATCCTTAGGGCATCTTACATCCATTTTCAAACTTTGCACATAAAAGAAGAGTTGAAGTTCACATTCTTAAAATCATTGTAGAAGAAGAATGGGCTCAAGAAGATTAAAAATTGGCCAAGTTATGATCTTTTAAAGTCACATAAGGGATTTTGATGGTTTATCTAGAGGACTTATAATCTTTCTTCATCATTAGGTATCTTCCACACAAAATTTTATTGAAACTTTTGAAGTGATTTGTTGAAAACCTTTTAAAGAGAAGCATGTCTTTGGAATCACTCAAAAATACCAAAAGATGAGCGAGATATAGCCCTTTGAAGTTCAAAAATCCATAGCTCCTAGAGCAACAAAGTGTCTTGGAAACCCTTTTCAATTTTGACAAACCTCCTTGTACAAAGACTTTTGTCATGTAAATAGAAGCTGTTGAGGATGATAATGAGGAACCATAGCAACCATAACCACTTAAAAATATTGAGAATTGAGGGAGATATGCACTTGTGATCAAGAAATCAAAAACTTATCCAATTAGGTCAAACTTCTTCCATCAACCCTTACATCTTTGGACTATCTTTGACAAATTGAGGCATGATGGATCATGATAGACTTTGTCAATGATATTACTTCAAGGTATCTTCAATGATGGGGCTTGAATCTCAATGAAACTTTGTTTGAAGAAGGCATGGGAATAAGCTCATGAACCTGTAGAGCAACTTGATGGAGTAGGTTGTGCTTTCACCTACGATATAAACAATTAGAGCAAACATTCATTGTATTTTTTAGTTAAAAGTTAATAAATACAAGACATAGATGATCACAAAATACAAGTCAGGGTGCTTGGTGATTCCCCGTGAGCAAAGATAAAGATAAGGAGAAGAACCAAACCCTTGTTGCACCACAAAATTTGCCCTCTCATTTTACTCAACACATGCTCATTAAGGTCCTCAATTTTCCCAAGGATGCCTAAGGATTGACCAGACAAATCCTCCTCCTAAGACAATAAGCCTCAAACTAGGGTTTCCATTTTTATCAAGATTTTTGAGTTCCAAGGGTCCCAAATGATTTCCATTGCCGTAATACATTCTCAAGACCATCCATGTCAAGTATCATGTCTTGCACAAGAAGTTGCTCAGTCAATTGCTCAAATGCCTAAAAATCAACTGTACTAGGTCAAAAGTAAACTGTGGTCCTCATGCAGTCAAACTTTAAGATTTTTGGTCAACATCAACATTTTGAAGTGGTATCCATCATTTGATCAAGGGTTGATCATGATTCCTCAAGGAATGCTCCTAATTCTCAAAACTCGAAAGTTGCTAAATTAGGGTTCCTATAGGAAAAGTCAACCAAACTTTGAACAAGCATAACTTTCTCATACTTTATCAGAAATTTCTCATACAAGGCTCATTTTTAAGAGAATATAATTCCCTACAACTCATCTTCAACCCTCAAGTTCAAGAAATGCACTCATGAAAATATATAAATCCAGACATTATAGGTCCTTTTCAAAAGTCAACAAAAACACCTTTTGGGTCAAAGCTTCTTACATGAACATGGAAGATCCAATTGAGATGAAAGCAAAGAGGTTGCTTATGGGACATCCTAATATTTCAAAAAATTCTAAGAACACCCTCATAGGGTTAAAATTGAGAGATATATGCATTGTCAAAGTTGGCCAATTTTTGGAAAAAATGCATGAAGCAAATATTGACCAAACTTGGATTTTTTTTCCAAATGGGTCTATATTTTCAAGTTTGAAACTCATTCCTAACATGGTCCAAGACCTCTAAGCCCACCCTTACATTTTTCTACTATTTATGCTATTTATTTTGATATTTTATTCATTAAAATTTAGAATTAAATAAATAAATAATAGAAATAATGTAAATTTTGATGTGAATCCATTTTGGGAAAGTTTTATGCTGGTTTAAGTCAATTGATTTCATGCAATAACTCTTCAAATATGTCTAGGTTCATCCACATGTGAAAATGGCATAAAATCATCAAATATGGCATTTTTTCAAATTTTGATCATGGTCTTAAAAAACAACATTATGAGGGAGATTTTGTCCATGCTTTCTTGTCTCCTTATTCTCCTCTATAAATATAGAGCCATAAAAGCTTGAAACACACAAAATTCCAATCTAAAAAGCTCTCAAAAAGCTCTTCAAAAAGCTCTCCAAAAGCTCTTCAAAAAGCTCTCCAGAAATCAAAGAATTGGTGCAAGTCATATCTCGAGGTTCCGGTCTCTCTCGATTGACATCAAGCCTCAAACCATCCTCTTGAAGTCCTCAGGAGCCTTACAAGGCCCAAGAGCAATCCATCACACGCCTAGCACGCCCCCATTTGACAATATCGGTTTGGTAAAATTTTAAACTTTGAATCTCTAATTTTAATCATATTTCATGGCATGTTAACGTTTGTTTGAGTTTATATAGAATAGTTATGGATGGTTGAATCAGAGGTTCCATGCAAGAATCTGAAAACACCATGGTTAGGGCATGAAGCTTTCGAAGATTTGGGCCTAGGGATTTCTGATGATTGCACCCCCTGTTTACTTTGGCTACTAGGCTCATCTTTATTTTCTTGTTTTATTCATTTCATTTATTTCTTTTAATCCTTTTTTTTAATTTTAATCAATAAACAAATAAAAAAATCACATAAAAATAGATTTAGGATTTTTCTTAATTAAATTTTAATTTTGGTAAAGTAATTAACTAATCACTTTAACTTTTTTTTTAAATTAAAATTAATAGAACTTAGGTTTAATTTCATTTTAATTCATTTTCCTTTTCGTAACAAAAATACCAAAAAAGCATATAATTAATTTCTTTTATTTAAATTTCATGTTTCTTTAATAATTAACTTTTTTTTTAAATATAGATCTAGATCAATTATTTTTTAACTTAAACCATTTTTATAAATTAAAACAAAAAATAACAAAAAGATTTTTTATATCTTAGGATTTTTATACGTCTTTTCAAATTTGTGCGTTATTATTATTTCGCACTTCATTTTATTATTGTAACTGTATATTGGGATGTAATAGATGATTAGTAGGACCTTTACTGCTTTTATTTATTTTTTTTCCCAGTTTTGAATATGTACATAATCCCCCTCCCCGAAGCCTTATTACTGCAATTATTAACTGCTAGATGTATGACTAATAGGATTGTATGACAAGAATAATCAAACATTAGCAAACTTAACACAAGACTAAAATAACTGAACATAACACACCTTGCACATATGCACCCTTAGGGTATACCACACTTGGTTTCCTCGAAAAATAATGGTCATGTCCCTCGAATGTATGGATGTCTTAGCAAAGACCCTTAATTCTAAAGTCATCATATAGATCATGATCCCTAACGTCCCTCGAGTTGCCTACGAGAAAAGATCTTGTCCCTCGATGTTGCCTATATAATGACAGTCCCTTCGAATGCTAAGATATATTTACATGTTGCCTTCGATGACTATAGCGTCACTTTCGATAGTCCCTCAACATCCAACGATAGGTCTACCTACTCACTAATAGTAGGATAACATTGTCTAAAGGAAACGAGAAAATGAACAATATTTTTCGAGTAGGTAGAAACTCTTAAGTACTTGCTCAAAACAATAAAAAACTCTTTTTCACAAACACTTTCAAAACAATTTTCAAAAAAAACTTTGTCACACTCTTGAGGACAGATACAAGGGTTATCACAAAGTTAAACAAAAACTTTTCAAAACACACACAAGCAATTTCAAAATCAGCAAGTACCTAAGAGCCCGTGGAAAACCACGGATAGAAAGGGTGCTAACACCTTCCCTTTCTATAATCTACCCCCCCACCCCCCCCCCCCCTACTCAGAAATATCTCGAAAAAGGTTTTTTTCTGTTCTTTTTCCTTTTCCTCTGTAGGATGAAATAAAAGTCAGTAGCGACTCTTGCTTACTGCAACATTTGTGAATAAAAAACGCAAACCAGTATTAACAGTCGGTTCTGCCACCGTATCACAGAACTGGCGACTCTGCTGGGGAATAAAATAAAGTAGGGTTTACCTTAGGATCTAGGACATTTTTAAAATTACTTTCTTGTTTGTTTTGCTTGCTTTATCTTTAAGGGTTTTTGCTTGGGTATTGTTGAAGATCCTACACCCGGATCTGGGGACACTCTTTAGGTAAACAGCAATAGATCGTGGAGATTGTACGGTGTATACCTAGATGGTTTAAGCAATGGCTATGTTGTTGTGACACTTTGGTTGGTACCGGTATCCTTCGTGTGGAAACGAGGAGAATACGGGGCCACCGCATGGTGTCGTGAAGCACTCACGGACCTTAGAACCTTAGTTGAACAAACTTGGCCATTAGAAAGTAGTGAGATAGCTGGCCTCGGTATAAAGTTGAGGATTGGTTGATACTCGGTACGACACTCATTGAGATCAGACTTTTGGGATATTTCGGCTGCAACAAAAGATTGCCTGAGCTGAAACAATTCCCGATAAAGGATGATCAGTGATATTGAGAATGCTTAGAACCCGGTTACTTTTCTAAGAAAGGTTTAAAACTAACTAAACTTCAAGAGGGTACTTACCTATTGAATTCATGCAAGCCTAAACCTAAGGCTGCTTGTGTGACTTGCTTGCTTTCTTTGCCTAACAACTTGAACTCATTGCAGGGCTTTATTTGTGTTCTTTGTAGGACCTTGTTTGTACAAATCTAATAAATTGGTTTCTTACCCTGCATTTTTGCTTAACGCGTAGCATACACATCATGCCACAACATTTCCTTAACCATTTCAAGGATCTCAAGGGTTTGTGATGCAGGTTATGATAAATCAGATGTCTAGCAAGGGGCAAGGGGGTTTATTTTCCCCTAGCCAATGCCGTCAAAAGACCAAAACACGACAACTTGAGTTAGGGGCTATAACCCACTTGATATGGTGAGATTGACTCTCGTAGAAGTACTTTCAACGATACGAAGTTCTTCAATCAAAGCTGTAAATTTCAACTTCAGACATTTTCTTGTTTACCCCGCGAGATCCTTGAAAACATTGCATACATATATCATACATATCATTGCATAACAGGTCTTCTAGCACAGGTCTCTCATGTCTCGCTGTTTATTTCAGCAATGGATTTCCAACAAGACAACAGAGATCTTCAAACTAAAGAAACTCAATTTAAGGAAATGTTCCTAAACCTATCCAAGGGGCAGGAAGAGTTGAAAACACTCCTCACTGGGAACTTGGTCAAGAAAAGTCCTGAAGACAATAAGGACGAACGGCTGGAACAACTGCGAGGTAGAGGAAATGAGAACCCACATGTTGGGGTAGATGGCTCTTGTCCAAGGCCTAGCCCAGGGAAAAGAAGAGCTAAGATCCATTATCAACCAACTTCATCAAGACGGACACAACCGTATGAAGCAAGCAGTCGACGCTGGGGACCAAGTCATTGATCAACCTCCAAGAAGACAAAAGGTTGGTTGGATGAAGAGTGGACCTTTCCAAATTTCTACCATATCACAGGTCCAACAATAACCTCGCCAAAAACAACGGGTTAATCAGAGTAAGCCGGATATTCCTAAAAGGAAATTTACCAAACTCAATGTGTCGTTGTCTCAAGCTTTGCAACACCTGTTGAGGATGAATCTGATTACGTTGATAGGACCTCATCTAAATCCCAAGACTTCCTCTCCTGACTACAAGCCAGATGCAAGGCGTTCTTACCATTCTGGCAGCCCAAGGCACGATACTAATGATTATTGGACGCTGAAATACAAGATTCAGAATATGATTGACACCAAGGAGATCGAATTCGACCCTACGGAGACTCCCAACATGATCACTGCTCTGTTTCCAAAACATGGCTAGGATTGAAAGCATTTTTGTTCATTTAATTCTCAAGTTGTACTTTCTTTGCTTATTCGAACAATTATTGTCATGTCAAAAAAATTTTATTTCATTAATGTATTACACATGTTTGTCTTGAATTAATATGTTTTCACTATGCTTAAATTGCTTTATACTTCATTTTCGTGATATTCAACTCTCAATTAAAAGCTCTAAGCCTTAGAGGGAGGATGACAAAAATGATACCGCAATCTCTACAGTATGCTTTTGAACAGACCCCGCTAACGATGTACAGGCATTGTTTCAAATACTAAACAGTGGAGTAAGAAGGAAGATAATCCATAGTCAACCCCTTTGAGCCTAAGAAGTTGGAGTTTTTATTTTTCACACAAATTAAAACCCTTAATCATAACCTGGGGTAGGGTAGTTTTCTCATTTAATTCATAGGCGCATTCAAGTTGCAATCTTCCGCTTCGCACACAATGCATGGCCTCGAAGACGTCCTTCCAAATCAAAAGGCGGTGGTGCTTCCGTATAATCGTCAAGACAGGCAGTCATTATCTCTCAAAGTAAAAGCTCGCTAAGTCAAAACCTATGAAGGAGACTTAAGAAAAAAACGGGGGCATCCCGCTGACTGTAATCATAAAAGAAACAATTCAGGCAAAAAAAAAGGATAACAAAATCAAAAAAGAAAGAGGTCCTACCAATCCTGAACAGAAATAAGATTATAAAAAATGACTGCCTATTCAAAATAAAATTTCAGTATCCTAACCATCATTGGAACATCAAGGACAGTACCCCAGGACTCAACTAGAATTCTAAACGCGCAATTAATTGAGCATAGGACTGAAGGACATCACGAAAAACGGGTGGGTACAAATAAATTTTGAGCCTTTATCCTTTGTTTCTTAAACTGGCAACCAGGCCACGTTATAACCCTTAAAAGTCCTAGCTGAAGCATGGGTTAGTTTGAGAGCATATTGTTACAAAGGTATCATGACTCCTGTAGGACTTGATACGAATCCTGAGTTGATATCACATTCTTGCAAATTTTGTTTTACTACACAATACACATTTTCAAAAAAATTTCAAGACAGACATGAGTTTGCATTCTTTAAATGACATTGTTTGCATATGACTAGTTGTTTGACAGCAAAGAAATCTGCACAATGGATATTCAATGAACAGACATCCTCTCAATGGACAGAATCACCTCAGCGGGAAAGACACTTCCAACAACAGGTCTTCCATAAGAAAGGGGCATGACATGATGTCTAACACAGCTGGGGCAGTCTCTCCAAAAGTGCCAAATAACCAGGGGCAAATCTCCATCTAAATCACTTGGGGCATTACACACACATTCCAGCAACGAATCATGTGCCATCAAGAAAACATCTTGACAGTATTACAACACAACGATATGGACGGTGAAAACTCCCTACATCCTGAGAGCATGGACATAGTCGGAAAAGACCACGCATGAAAAAGACCCGCTAGGTTAACTGGCCTAGGAAAAAATAAGGGCATCCCGGCAAACCAAAAAAGGTTCAGGCAAAAGTTAGGAATATACATATGAAAAATTATACACCTGGCAAGTCGAAAACCTGAAAAGGCGGCTTGGGCAAAAGAGGGTATCCCGGTGGACTGAAAATCTGAAAAGACAGTCCAAGAAAAAGTTAGGGATCAAAGCGTACGACCATGTCCCGTCATCTTGTTACTAGCCTATCAGTAGAAGACTTATCATTCTGATCGGCAGTTACCAAGCACCCCAAGAGTCGGGATAACACTCAATCCACAAAGCCTCCGCAGGCACTTTCTCCAGCAGGTACAGGGGGTAGAAAAGTCCTGATGCGAAGTCATTGTCGTATCCTCAGCATACGACCCTGTGATGTCTACACTCCCCACAGAGTAGAGGCAACGAAATATTTGACATCGGCTTCCCTAAACAGGAGTTACTATCCCCAGCCAAGTCCCTTCAGAAAACCGACATCTATGTTCCCCAACCAAATTTTGTAATCGCAAGCAGTTCATATAGTTTTCTCCCGAGCAGAGTTTATTTCTCTAAATACATAAACTCAATCCCCGACAGAGTTTCAGCTATGGAAGTTCATCCTCCAACAGAGTCATTCTCCAGCAGAGTTATTCTCAAGTAGAGTCTCTCCCCCCAGTAGAATATCCGTAAACAAGGAGCAAATCTCCAGCATAGTCATCTCTGTTCGTCATCCCCAATGGAAGTAGAAGAACCACTTTTTCTACAACGGTCAGGAATTCAATTTCCGGTACTCTCCAGCAGCAGTCATGGATTTATTTTCCCAGACTCGGACATGTCATAATAGCATTTCATGTTCATACATCATGACGTGCGCACACATATCGCATACAGCATAATCTCATTTATTTTGAGAACATCATCATACAATGCATTTCATGCATCATATATAAATAATCATGTACCTTTTTCAGGAAAGATGGTTATCATCAACAATTTCCAGCAGGTCCAAGATTAGCTCTTGAAACTAAACAGAGTAATTATCTGCGTGACCAAAGGAAGCTTTACACGGGTTCGTCATAAAGCAATATTACACGGGTTTCTCCTAAATGCAGCTTCACACGAGTTTATCCTGAAAAATCTTACACGGGTCCCTTCTCATACATCTCCAAATAAAGTTTCACACGAACTTATCACGAAGCAACCTTACCTAGGTTCCTTCTCGGTTCCGGTGTAGTTTTACCCAAACTCCTCATGAAGCAACCTTACCTAGGTTCCTTCTCAGTTCCGAGGAAGTTTTACCCAAACTCCCTACGCATAAACCTTACTTAGGTTCCTTCTCGCTTCAGATGTGGTTTTACCCAAACTCCCCACGAAGCAACCTTACCTAGGTTCCTTCTCGGTTCCGATATAGTTTTACCCAAACTCCCTACGAAGCAACCTTACCTAGGTTCCTTCTCGGTTCAGATGCAGTTTTATCCAAACTCCCCACGAAGCAACCTTGCCTAGGTTACTTCTCGGTTCCGATGTAGTTTTACCCAAACTCCCTACGAAGCAACCTTACATAGGTTCCTTCTCGGTTTCGATGTAGTTTTACCAAAACTCCCTATAAAGCAACCTTACCTAGGTTCCTTCTCGGTTCAGATGCAGTTTTACCCAAACTCCCCAAGAAGCAACCTTACCTAGGTTCCTTCTCGGTTCCAATGTAGTTTTATCCAAACTCCCTACGAAGCAACCTTACCTAAGTTCCTTCTCGATTCAGATGCAGTTTTACCCAAACTCCCCACGAAGAAACCTTACCTAGGTTCCTTCTTGGTTCAGATGCGATTTTACCCAAACTCATCCCGAAGTAACCCTACGGCCTAGGTTCCTTCTCATAGCCCTACTATCCAGGCTTTCATTTTGAAGTAACCCTACGACCCAAGTTCCTTCTCATAGCCCTACTATCCAGGATTTCATTTTGAAGTAACCCTACTATCCAGGTTCCTTCCCATAAGTCCTACTATCCAGGCTTTCATCTCGAAGTAACCCTACTATCCAGGTTCCTTCCCATAAGCCCTACCATCCAGGCTTTCATCTTGAAGTAACTCTACTATCCAGTTTCCTTCCCATAAGCCCTACTATCCAGGATTTCATCTTGAAGTAACCCTACAACCCAGGTTCCTTCTCATAGCCTACTATCCAGGCTTTCATTTCGAAGTAACCCTACGACCCAGGTTCCTTCTCATAGCCCTACTATCCAGGCCTTCATTTCGAAGTAACCCTACGACCCAGGTTCCTTCTCATAGCCCTACTATCCAGGCTTTCATTTTGAAGTAACCCTACTATCCAGGTTCCTTCCCATAAGCCCTACTATCCAGGATTTCATCTCGAAGTAAACCTACTATCCAGGTTCCTTCCCTATAATCCCTACCATCCAGGATTTCATCTTGAAGTAACCCTATTATCCAGGTTCCTTCTCATAGCCCTACTATCCAGGCTTTCATTTCGAAGTAACCCTACGACCCAAGTTCCTTCTCATAGCCCTACTATCCAAGTTCCTTCTCATTGCCCTACTATCCAGGCTTTCATTTCGAAGCAACCCTACTATCCAGGTTCCTTCTCTCTTATCTCCAGACAACGATTTACAACACTGTAAGACCTGGACCCGACCAGACACGGACGGTTTCACATTTCCCCAGTAATTCGATGTGCAGCCTGGACCCTGACCAGATAGGAAGTTTAACTCCACCTCCTCAATCAGGAGTTAATTCCCCAGTAGAGTAATGGACAACCGAAGCTCTTATACTCTATTTACCAGGACATAAATCAACATTCCCCGACGAAGTTCTCCTCAACAGCAGGTACAAATTTTCTCGCAAAGGAATCTCTTATGTGATCGATATCTTTTTTGGATGGCATCTTTAAGCCCATCTCTAACGATTCTCTATCAACTTCCAAATGGAATATGTAAGCCTATTCCCGATATCACCAATCAGTATTACTCCATACGAGTGCAAATTTCTGGGCACTCTAGTGTTCAATCATCTTCCACCTTCAGATCACGAAAGGCATACCAGCCAATCTACATCCTCAGGTTTAAGAATATTGAACAGGGGCAGCTGTTGCACCCTAAAATTTCCCCTCTCATTTTACTCAACACATGCTCATTAAGGTCCTCAATTTGCCCAAGGATGCTTAAGGATTGACCAGACAAATCCTCCTCCTAAGACAATGAGCCTCAAACTAGGGTTTCCATTTTTATCAAGATGTTTGAGTTCCAATGGTCCCAAATGATTTCCATTTCCCTAATATGTTCTCAAGATCATCCATGTCAAGTATCATGCCTTGCACAAGAAGTTACTCTATCAATTGCTCAAATGCCTAAAAATCAATTGTACTAGGTCAAAAGTCAATTGTGGTCCTCATGCAGTCAAACTTCAAGATTTTTTGTCAACATCAACATTTTGAAGTGATATCCATCATTTGATCAAGGGTTGATCATGATTCCTCAAGGAATGCTCCTAATTCATCAAAACTCAAAAGTTGCTAAATTAGGGTTCCTATAGGAAAAGTCAGCCAAACTTTGACCAGGCATAAATTTCTCATACTTTATCATAAATTTCTCATCCGAGGCTCATTTTTAATAGAATCCAATTCCCCACAACTCATCTTCAGCCCTCAAGTTCAAGAAACACACTCATGAAAAGATATAAATTCAGACATTATAGGTCCTTTTCAAAAGTCAACAAAAACACCTTTTGGGTCAAAGCTTCTTACATGAACATGGAAGATCCAATCTTTCTAAAAAGTCCAAGAACACCCTCATAGGGTTAAAATTGAGAGAGATATGCATTGTCAAAGTTGGTCAATTTTTGAAAAAAATGCATGAAGCAAATATTGACCAAACTTGGATTTTTTCCAAATGGGCCTATCTTTTCAAGTTTTAAACTCATTCCTAACATGGTCCAAGACCTCTAAGCCCACCCATACATTTTTATACTATTTATGCTATTTATTTTGATATTTTATTCATTAAAATTTAGAATTAAATAAATAAATAATAGAAATAATGTAAATTTTGATGTGAATCCATTTTGGGCAAGTTTTATGTTGGTTTATGTCAATTGATTTCGTGCAATAACCCTTCAAATATGCCCAGGTTCATCTGTAACGCTCGTAATATAATTAATTATTTAATTCAATTATTTTTGGAATATTTGTGAAGATGTGTTATAATTATAATTGGATTTATTTTATTAAGTGGAGAAATAATATTAGAGATATAATATTATGTGGTGAAATAATATTAACAGAGTAATATTATTTAATGTGGGCTTATTTTGGGAGAATAGAAGTAATAAGGGGGTGTATTGATTTTAAGCCCATTAAGGAATAATAGAATAATAGGGTTATTTTATTATTTGTTGTGAGAATAGAAAGAAAAAAGCAGTAGAAAGAAATAAGGATTTGGAAGAGAACGTGCAAGCTGCGTGAGAAAGAGGAATAACGGCAAGAATGTGAATTTAACTGGGAATTGTAGAGCAACCTTCAATCCAAGGTAAGGGTGGGGTTCTGACTCTATAATTGGGTTTATGATGATTGGTATATGGGGTTAGAGGTGATTGTTGTTTTGTTCTTGAATTGAGAATATATTGATTGATGTATGATGAAAATTGATGAATTTTTGGATGAATATTGATGTCTTGATGCTGATTAAAATGTTGTAAGATTATTGGGTTATTATCGGTGATGAATTACCATGATTAGATTAGATTCTAAGGCTTTAGTTATGAAAACGCAGAAATACTGTAGCACAAAAAACACATAATTATGCTAGAATGATACCAGGTGCTGTTGTGTTAGAATGATGAATCAATTAGGGAATAGCATTAGTCGTATGGTTCCTGATTAGGGTGATAACAGGCAAAAGAATTAAATAATAACGTTAAGGGAAGGTAGCAGTCCTGACGTTAGAGGATGTTGATAGAAGTTGCGTCAGATTAGTGCAAGGTAGAAGTTTTGATGTTATACGTATGTTAGTTAGAAGTTGTGTTGCACTAATAGAGAATAGAGGTTCTGATAGTAGAAGTTGCATTATTCAGAAGATGTGGCTAGTCGGAAGTTGCTTTAGTCAGAAGATGTGGCTAGTCAGAAGTTGCATTAGTCAAAATCCATACTAGTCAGAGGCAGGGTTGATCAGAAGATGGGATTAGTCAGAAGATGTGGTTAGTCAGAAGTTGTATTAGTCAGAAGATTGGGTTAGTCAGAAGCTGTGATGATCAGAAGTTGTATCTGGTCAGAGGTTGGGTTAGTCAGAAGTGATAACAGTCAGAAGATTGTGTCGCCCAGAGGTTGTGTCATTAGAAGCCATGCTGTTAGAAGTTGTGTTGGTTA
Source organism: Vicia faba (assembly GCA_948472305.1). Taxonomy (NCBI): domain Eukaryota; kingdom Viridiplantae; phylum Streptophyta; class Magnoliopsida; order Fabales; family Fabaceae; genus Vicia; species Vicia faba. The sequence goes on along the minus strand of OX451736.1, from coordinate 1,264,904,466 downwards.
GAGGTTACACGGTCAGAAACTGTGTTGGCCTTTACACTATTTTGTATAGAATGTGGGTTGTTAGATACTTAGAAGTTGTTGTTGAGTTATAACAGCGGGAATATTGACGGTCTTGATGCTATAGTTGCAGAATGGCAGTATTGTTTTTACTGTGGAAATTAAATGCCGCAGAGTTATTAATGAGAAGTATTAATAATATTGCGTTGATGATTTATAATAAATAAACAATGTTTGATGAATTATTTTGATAATCTGAGATGTTGACTATTTGAGATATTTTTGAGATGTTTTTGAGAGGTTAATTTGAGATGTTTTGAGATGTTAATTTGAGATGTTTTTGAGATGTTAATTTGAGATGTTTTGAGATGATTTGAGATGTTATTAATTTGAGCGTTATTATTACATTCATGACTGTGTCGCATACATTGCATTTTTGAGATGAAGCTTATGCTCGTTGAGATGGTCTGGATTGGCAAATTTTGAGATGAAGGCTATGCCTTGTTGGTGCCTCTATTAATTGGAACATTTTTGAGATGGGAGTTCTACTCCAATGGTACAACATGCATTTGCATAGTATTGAGTCGCATTATATGATTTCATAAAGAAGTGTATTTTGATGTTGATGAATATAGATTATTGTTGAGATTGTTGTTGATTTTGAGATGAGAAGTGGTGATGTTGTTGATCTAAAATAATATATTAATTATCATGCGCTTTATTATATTGTTAGATATCTCACTCCTTCTGTTTGAATGTTGCCCTTATGTTGGTAACGTGCAGGTAATCGAGAGTGAAGGTTGTATACCTTCAGTAGTTCGAGTCAGTGTCATTGCTCTGATATGTAACACTCGGGGGGATGAACGCTTGCTAATTTTAGATTGTTGTTTTTCAGTTGTTGAACTTTAAATTGATTATTATTGAATATGAGATGTTTCGTAGTTGTTGTTTTGTTTAAAGATGTTATTGAGGAATTCCGCTGCGTAGATATTAATTTATTTGATTAAAGAGGTTATGTTAATGGTTCATCCGATGTTTGTAAAAGTGTTACGTATCCACGATGAATGCAATGAATTTTGTGAGAAGAATTTGTGACGTCCCAATTCATTTGTATGATTGAAATTTTATAACTCTTATTTATTTTGCATAATTGCTTGGGGTAGAATTGGGGTGTTACAAAGTTGGTATTAGAGCAAAAGGTTGGTCCGACCTTGTCGTTGAGTCGTAGTTGTCTAACAATCGAGTATTGTTATTTTGAGTTCTAACTGTTGTTTGTGGTTTAGTGAGAAGTTGAGATGGCTGGAAGGAATGATGCTACACTTGCTGCTGCTCTAGAAGCAATGGATCATGCGATGGAAAATCAGCCGAATGCTGACGGGAATACTAGATCTCGTAGCTTGGCGACTTTCCAGAGAGAGAATCCACCTACGTTCAAGGGAAAGTATGATCCTGACGGAGCATTGGAGTGGTTGAAAGAGATAGAGAGAATATTTCGCGTGATGGACTGCACCCCAGTGCAGAAGGTTCGTTATGGGACTCATATACTAGTAGTCGAGGTTGATGACTGGTGGCTAGAGACTTGTCAGAGATTGGAAGCTACAGGTGAGAATGTTACTTGGGCTGTGTTTCGTAGAGAATTTTTGAGCAAGTACTTTCCTAAAGATGTTCGTGGTAAGAAGGAAATTGAGTTCCTTGAGCTGAATCAAGGAAGTATGTCAGTTGTTGAGTATGCTACCAAGTTTGCTGAGTTGGCTAAGTTTTATCCGAATTATGCTGAGGAAAATGCTGAGTTTTCGAAGTGTATTAAGTTTGAGAACGGGTTGCGCCCGGAGATTAAGAAAGAAGTTGGATACCAGAAGATCTGTGTCTTTACTGATTTGGTTGATAGCTGCAGAATTTATGAAGAGGATAATAATGCTCATTACAAGATTATCAGTGAGAAGAGGGGTAAGCACCAACAGAATCGTGGTAAACCTTATGATGCCCCAGCTGGTAAGGGTAAACAGAAATTTGCTCATGGACAGAGGACTAGTGGGGGAGATGCTCCTACTGGTGTGATTTGCTTTAAGTGTGGGAAACCTGCGCACAAGATTAATGTGTGCACTACTGAAGTGAAGATGTGTTACCATTGTGGTAAGAACGGGCATGTTGTGTCTGAGTGTGAACACAAGAATGTGATATGTTTCAACTGTAGAGAGGAAGGCACATTGGTAGTCAGTGTCTGAAACCGAAGAGGGCTCCGTCAAGTGGTAAAGTGTTTGCTTTGGTTGAAGATCAGACAGCTGCTGAGGACGGACTTATTAGAGGTACATGTTTCATTAATAGTACTCCTTTAATTACTATTATTAATACTGGTGGTACGCATTGTTTTATTGCTGCTGATTGTTTTGAAAGATTGGGTCCTATGTTGTCTTCTTTAAATGGAGAAGTGGTCGTCGATACTCCATCCAAGGGGTCGGTGACTACTTCTTTTTTGTGTGCTAAGTGTCCCTTGTCGATCTTCAACAGAGACTTTGTTGTTGATTTGGTTTGTTTACTGCCAAGAGGTTTTGATGTGATTTTGGGTATGAACTGGTTAGAGCATAACTGTGTTCATATTAACTGTTATGACAAGTCCGTGAAGTTTTCTACTCCCGAAGAAGAGGAAGATGGCCTGTTGTCTGCTAGACAGTTGAGAAAGTTGATGCAAGAGGAAGCACAGATGTTCTCATTAATGGTGTCGTTATTTATAGAGACTCAAGCTATAATTGAGGAATTGTAGGTGGTGTATGAATTTCTTGAAGTTTTCCCTGATGAGATTCCGGATGTATCGCCAGAGAGGGAAGTTGAATTTGCAATTGATCTTGTACCTGGTACCAGACCTGTGTCTATGACACCATACAGGATGTCTGCATCTCAATTGTCAGAATTAAAGAAGCAATTGGAAGAGTTACTTGAGAAGAAGTTTGTAAGACCAAGTGTATCACCGTGGGGAGCTCCAGTGTTGCTAGTGAAGAAGAAAGATGGAAGTATGAGGCTTTGTGTTGATTATAGACAATTGAATAAAGTGACGATTAAGAACAAGTATCTGCTTCCAAGAATAGATGACTTGATGGACCAATTGGTGGATGCCTGTGTGTTTAGTAAGATTGATCTGAGATCGGGTTACCATCAGATTAAAGTGAAGGATGAAGATATTCAGAAGACGGCTTTCAGAACGCGTTATGGACATTACGAGTATTTGGTGATGCCTTTCAGTGTTACTAATGCACCGGGAGTATTCATGGAATATATGAATCATATCTTTCATACTTATTTGGATCGGTTCATAGTGGTGTTCATTGATGATATTTTGATTTACTCTAAGTCAGAAGAAGAGCATGCAAAACATTTAAGAGTAGTATTGCAAGTTTTGAAAGAGAAGAAGTTGTATGCAAAGCTGTCCAAGTGTGAGTTTTGGTTAAAAGAGGTTAGTTTTCTTGGTCATGTGATTTCAGGTAGTGGCATTGCTATAGATCCATCTAAGGTTGATGTTGTGTTGCAATGGGAGACTCCAAAGTCAGCTACTGAGATTAGAAGCTTCTTGGGATTAGCTGGTTATTATAGAAGGTTTACCGAAGGGTTTTCTAAGTTGTCACTTTCGTTGACTAAGTTGACTTGTAAAGGTAGAGTGTTTGTATGGGATGTTCAATGCGAATAAAGTTTTACAGAATTGAAGAAGAGGTTGACGTCGGCTCCGATTTTGATGTTGCCTAATCTCGGAGATCCTTTTGTGGTGTATTGTGATGCTTCTAAGATGGGTTTAGGAGGTGTGCTTATGCATAATAGGAAGGTAGTTGCTTATGCAACAAGGCAGTTGAGGACTCATGAGAAGAACTATCTTACGCATGATTTAGAGCTTGTTGTTGTTGTTTTTATGTTGAAGATTTGGAGGCATTATCTTTATGGTTCTAGATTTGAAGTGTTTAGTGACCATAAGAGCTTGAAGTATCTTTTTGATCAGAAAGAGCTGAATACGAGGCAACGAAGATGGTTGGAATTGTTAAAGGATTATGATTTTGGTTTGAATTATCATCCAGGAAAAGCGAATGTGGTAGCTGATGCGTTGAGTCGAAAGACTTTACATATGTCAGCAATGACGATTAAAGAGTTGGAATTGATTGAGCAGTTTAGAGATATGAGCTTAGTTTGTGAGGTTACTCCACCAAGTGTTATGTTGGATATGTGTCATACCCCAAATTTGTCTGCCCTTTATTTCAACAGTAAAAAATATTTTAATTATTGATTTTAAAATATCATTTTATTTTTATAAAATATTCACTTCCAAACCTCTTTAAAAATATAATGATTTATTTCAGATCATTTGTATTTTTGAATAAATAAATATTCCCATACATTTCATATACTTTCAATTGAGTTTATTTACAAATGGGTAACATAGCACAATTGGTAAAGGATGAAGCTTACAAATATAAGGTCGCGGGTTTGAATCTCTTGTGCCGCACTTTCAACATTTTCTATTTTTTTCTATTTTTTGTCACTAATTTTCTTTCCTTTTAAATTGGTGTTTCTTATTGGCCATTTGATGTCAATTTGTGTCACACTTTATTTTTGATTGGTCAAATTTGTCTTATTTCCAATTTGGATGGTTTTTTCATCTATAAATAGGACATGTTTTTCACACATCTAGATCATTCACAATTTCCACAAATCTATAATTCTCACAATTTCACTACACTTACACAATTTTTAACTTTCACTTTTATACATTTTTCCAATCTCTTTTCAAGATTTCTTTTCAAATTGTTTTTGATTTTTGGCCGATGATTTAATATGAGGCCCCCGTTTTCAATATTTTTTATTTATTTAATTTGTTTGTTCTTATTTTTTCAACCAAATGATGAGTATATGATGGTTTCTTGTGTTAAATTATGCTATTCCATTACAATCGACCATCCCCTCCCTCTTATTTTCAATTTTAATTTTTTAAATTTGTTTACTGTTTAAAAAATGTGATGATAGAGATCTAATGGTTTGTTTTTTTACACTAACTAAACAACATTCTTTTCTCTCACAAAATATTCATCCACGTGCAAAAATATTTTTTTACATTACTATTTACAATGTAAAAATATTTTCTTTGATCTGTGTCTCTTGTTATATGTTACAATGAGATATGCAAAAAATTTGGGTTTAGTTAGACCTCTCCTTTTCACTATTTACTTTCATTCACGTACACGTTTACACACACATTTATTTTCCACACTTGTGTACATAGTTTTTTTTGCTAACAAATTTCACCACTCAAAACCTTATACATATTTGTAACAACACTAACACTCTCACGATACACATTTTCTACTCACTGACAAATCCAGTACAAATTTTCACGCACACTAATTGATTCCATTTTTCTCAACTTCCAAGATCTTTATATTTCCAAGACAACACAATACAACTTATGCAGAAGCTTCTTTTTTCCAGGAAAAAGATGAATAAAATAAACACCAATAAAAACTATAGCTATTGGATATGTTCATTGGATTTTTAGCCACCACCCTGAACCGCACGCGGCACTAAGCTATGTCGTTCTTGTTGGTACTCTCTCATCCTCATATCTTGTGGTGTTTGTTTTTTTTCTATCAAATTAAACTTGTGGTTGTTTTGGGAGAGAGAATATGTGTAACCAAGAGAGACAAGTAAATTCAATTTTTTTATCTCTATTCTTTATGTTTTGCTTCTTATCTATTTTTATTGTTTTAATTTTAATTTTTATGTAATGCGTGTCATGTTTCGATTGGAGTTGTTTTGATTTTTTTTGAAAAAAAACCAAATAGCCTATTTATTTATTCATTAGTAATAATAATTATAATTAGTGTCTTTTTTTTAGGATAAAAAATATAGAGAAAGTTTGTTATAAAGAGAATACTGTGATTTATTATAGTGCCTATTTATTCATTGAGTCTGAATTCAATATCTGAATTCAGGGTCTTTGTTTTCACACCCCACCTTTTTTACTATGTCAGTTAATTTTGTACCCCTGCGTTTTGATTTTATTTTCTTTTATTACATTATTGCAATTATTATTATTTATATTTTTATATTTATATTATATTTATTTGCTATTGAAAATTAAGTTAATTATTTTCAACTCATAAAAAATATATATTTTTATTATTGTATTATATTGTTCTTTTAATCATGCACTTAAAATTATTTTTCGCAATATAAGTTAATTTAATATTTTACATCAAAATATTAAAACCCGCACAATTCACCAAATTACTACGTCTGCGAGCGACATGTGGCCAATATCTGGCCACGTGATGAGGAGACTATATCAGACTCCCCCGCTCTGCGTCTTAAAACTACTAACCAATCTCAAATCATTTTTTTACTGACATAACAATCAAAATCAAAAACATTTTCAAAAAGGATTAAATAGCATCGCCTTCGAATCAAACTACGAACTGCGTCTATGATCACTCAGTTTACAACTCAGACAAAGTTCAAAGTTAATTTGAAAGCAATTTTATGCAATCTATAAAAAAACACCAACTAACTGCGAACTACGAAAATGAGACTCTGATTCCTCCTAAGGAGGATACGTAGGCATACGATCAAAAATTGTTGTGAGTCCCGCTAACTAAAATTAAAACCCTTTTCCACTAATTATACTTAAAACCCCTATTTCTTAAAAATAATGCTTCTAAACCTAGTATCCTTGTGAACAAGGTAGATAAGGGGTGCCTAACACCTTCCCCTCGTCTAGAACTGAGTCCAAATCTAGAATCTCTGAACTTTAGGGTTATTCCTTTATACTCCCTTCCTTTAGGATAAAAATTAAGGGTGGCGACTCTGATTTAAAAACCAGTTGCAACAGCTGGCGACTCTGCTGGGGACTCAACCCTAGGTTTAGAAGCATCTCCTTTAGGTTTTAGGATTTTCTTATTTTTGGGTTTTTCTTTATTTATCTTTATATATTTATATATTTATCTTGCTTATTATTTTATCATATTGTATACGTGGTGGGATTTACTATTGCGAAAATTATTTTTCAAAACCCTTAGAAAGAAGGTTCGTCTATTAGCCAAGGGGTTACATCAACCCTATGAGTTTATGTGACGACTTCGCCTAGACTCGGTAGAATTCCGCAAAAGGAATACCTCTCGAGAGACATCCTCTTGGGAAGTAGGACTTTGGAATGACACCTATGAGTCTTTGTATGGCCCTTAAACCAAAAACTCATGATAAGACCTTTCATGACCTAGAGACGAAAGTTTCGGTCTGTAAAGAGACTATGCTTAAGGGAGGCCCTTATACCTTTCCCTCTAGTGTCATTCATGATACCCTTAAGAAAGCCACCTTATGGGGAGAGTATAATATCCGTAGGCCAATACTAAGAACCTACCTTCTAAGGATACCATTCACAAATCTCACTACAATCTTTAAACCCACAAGGGTTATCTTTTCACCTTCTACTAGCCCGTAGGACTTCCGTCTATGTTGTTATCCCTATCCTGTAGGGACTCCTCGTTGTCTTTAATTTACCATAATCCTTAGGGAATCCTTGCTTGTCTCAATCTCTGAGATAATGTAGGACATCATCAAATTTATGTCTTTTATCATCTTCGTCCGCTAGGGGTCCCTGCATGTCTCAATTCCTGAGTCAGAGTAGGATATCATCATCAAACCTGTATATGGTACCCCTACGTCTATCATCATTTTACGTCTGTGTCGCATTGCATATCCACGAAACTTTTTTGCATACCTAAAATCGATTTTTTTTTGTATACCCATGCATTTTCGTACATTCATTTCATGCATCTTCACCTTCGCCCTTATCCAACTATCATCCATTTGCTAGTCGATTTCTTAATACTCGCCAACGAGTTTAAGAAAGTTTGAAACTGTGGAAGAATGAGATTATATACTAAAGATTCAATGGAGCTTGATCCTACAAGTCTTATTAGAGAGAGAAGTCAGTCCTTCACCATGACAACTACATGCCTACACAGCGCCTCAAGTGCCACTACTATTGGTGATTCCTCTACATTAAGAGCAATCGTCCTATCAACGAAATAAGTATGCCCAAGAAAAGTCAAGGGTCATCCCAATGATCTGACAAGTCCAATAACTAAGAAGCATTCCCTAAAGTTAGTGGATCAACAAGAAGGCTTATCTCTAGATCATTAGGCTTTTATCATTTCAAATTGTAATTTCTTTCTTGCTACGTGTTATTTGTCATAAATTATGTACTTTTTGGTCAAGTAATTCTAATAAAATAAGCGTGCGTGTTTTTGAAATCGATTCCTTCCACACAAAAAATCAACAACTTTCCATTTTCACTCTTTCTTTTCCATTTTTAAATTAACAAACTTCGATGGAGAATGATGAAAATACAAAATAATCGAATTTTGCTGACGTATGCTTTTTAATAGTAAGGCTTAGCTAACGATGTAAGGCATTATTTCAATCCCTAGACAATGGAGATATAAGGAGATAATCTGTAGTTAACCCCCTCGAGCTAGAAGTCGGAGTTCTTTCTATTTTCTATAAAAAAACCTTCATCTTAACCAGGGGCAAGGTAGATTTCAATTAATTCGAAGATGCATTCATATCCCAGGAGAATCAAAACAATCTAAGCAAAGGTTCAAGCATATATCTTTCCTCGATTCATCATCGAGAGAATGATCTAAGCAAAGGTTCAAGAATATCTTTTTCCTCGATATATCATTGAGAGAACGATCTAAGCAAATATTTGAGCGCATCATCTTCCATATGTTCATCGTCCAAGATTGGGGAATTAATAAAAAAACAAAGTCCACGACATATTTCTTCCTCAACACATCAATCAAGATCGAAGAAACGATGAAGATGAAGCTTGCAACAATCAACATGGCAGTCACAAATTTTCAAAACCAAAAGCGAAAAAAAAGAAATAAAAAAAAGGTGAAAACCCGCTAAGTCAAAAAAAAATTGACTTGGGAAAAAGTTAGGGCGTCCCGATGGATCAAATTCAAAACAATAATTCAAAAAAAATTGGTCCATGCAAAAATAAGGGATTGAAAACAATAAATTGAAGAACAATCTTGTGACTGCCACCTTAAGAACCATCAAGGTTTCTCATCAACGCTTGGATCTTATCAACACTTGGATCTTATTAATGCTCATATCTTATCAATTCTTTTCATCGGCGCTTGGATCTTTGCCTACGCTTCTCATCATCTGCGCGACTATAAAACTTCTCTTGGGGATTAAACACATCTGTTGGATTAATTGAACTTAGGATTGGAGAACATCAAGGAGAATGGGGTGGGCTAAATTAATTTTGAGCCTTATATCTTTTGTTTCTTAAACCACGAACCATGGCCACGTTACAACCTTTAAAAGTCCTAATTGAGGCTAGGTTCACTATGAAAGCATATCCAGCAAGATTTGTGTTAAATTGACTCCTATGTTTGTTAAAATCATTTCTAACTACTTCGCTTATTCGAATATTCATCTTCTAATATTCCATTTCTTTTCAAATAATCCATTTCAAGAACGTGCATGTGCATCAAACAAAATTACTTTTTTGAAATGTACAATTTTATCTACGAATCAATACTTAGCATCAAAGAGATTTCAAGAAGGTCTTATCAAAGGCCATCCTTTCCAAGAAGCTCCTAACTGGGGAAAAAGCATCTAAGGGGATCCCTATAAACAAGGGCATAGACTAATGATCATAGGGGTATATCACATGAAGATAATATTGAAAAGGGGAGATCATTCAGAGGTTCAATCAACTTGGATCAAAATTTTAAAGCACTGTTCAACAAGGTGCATATCTTTCGAAGAAGCATTTGTGCCACGACAGGATATGACTCGGTTTCCTCGTTTTAATAAACCTCTCAAGGCCTGGAAGCAGGGGCAACTTTTTGAGATTCAAATGTTGGGGCAGTGCGTACCAAGTTCATCCTATTGCACGTAGGTTCCAAATTCTTCAAGCAACTTCAAGTATAAACTTTTCAAGCTTCGAATAATTGGGGAAATCTATGTCAAGTTCATGGTAAAGTATGAGTTCTTTCTAAGGATACTTCCTCCGAATCTTGGAGATTGAGGGGCATGTCTTTCAAAATTCGAATGTTGGGGCAAACCACTGCGAGGCTCGATCAAAAAAGAAGTTGATACAAAAGGGTCCATCAAAGCCAAGCATTTTTCAGGAGTCTTTTAATCAGGGGCATAATGCAAAATATTGGGGTCATTCACATTATGATCAAACTTTTTCCAAGCTCATATTAAAGATAATCTCCTCCAGGACCCTACCAACAAATTAGGAAAAATAGTCCATACAAAAGCAAGCTCTCTTCATACTTTCACAAACCTCCAGTGGGCCTCTCTTCTACGTCAGCAATCTTCGAGTTCGAAACAAGTATCAGGGAATCATGCAAGCACAACACTCAACCATAATGTGACAAGCAACCTTGTTGCATAAACAAACCTCCATGCTTTAATCATCCATAACCCATCACAAGGGCACCATTAAAAAAATATCTAATTCATAATCATAAAGCATAAGGCTGCATAAATCATGCATTAGGGCTCCTAGATCCAAAACCAAGCCATACTATCATCTCATTCATCTACGCATTCCAACAGCATGGGTCGAGCGTATCTCAAAAAGCCTAACTACGCATTCGTATTTCAAAGTCCAATATCCATTTACATATATCCAAGTCATTCATCACATTTCATGCATCAATCAATCATTACGTACATCAATCAATCATCATATTTCATGCGTCAATCAATCATTACATACATCAATCAATTCATACGTCAATCAATCATTACATACATCAATCGATCATTACATGCATCAATCAATCATTACATTCCATGCACCAATCAAATTTGCATGCATAGCATGAAACCTCGTTTTATGTGAAGGCAATCATCATCGGCAATCAAGCTACCAATTCTACATAGAATCTCGGTAGTAGATTCCTCTTGTTGATCACGACGGGTGATTTTCAAGAAAACCTCGGCAAGAGGTAATCTTTCTACAGAATCTCGGCAGTGGATTCCTTGGAAATCTTGGCAGCAGATTTCCCACTAAGAGCCTCACATCAAGCATGATGTACGCAAAATCTCAAGATCATTTGCAACATTTGGTGCATCTAACATACAGAAACACCAAAGAGCATTTGATAAATCATTAAAGTTTATTCTGGTTAGAAGAACAACGAAGGAAAATCCATGCCTACACCTATGTCCACGCCAATTTCTACGCACATGCCTACGTCCACGACTACACCAACATCCACTTCCATACCTATGCATGCGTCTACGATACAGACATTAAGATCTCGCAAACATCTCTCACCAAATCCAAATCCACTTGGAGATACAATAAGGCAGACAACACTGTCGAGGAGTTGGTGACTACGAGAACCCAATTGGTTTACCCAAAAAAAAATATCGATCAAAAGCATACACATACAAACATTTGGGGTATACATCACACTCGAATAACATATCAGTTTAGGACATTATGCATACATGGCATCTTGCAAAGCTACTCTGGTTAAGATGGCAAATTCTTTTGGGGTTCATTTTCTTCATGTTGATAATGGTCGAGACGACACGACCAATATCATCATGAATTTGGGGTTCATTTTCTTCATGTTGATAATGGTTGAGACGACACGACCAATATCATCATGAATTTGGGGTTCATTTTCTTCATGTTGATAATGGTTGAGACGACACGACCAATATCATCATGAATTTGGGGTTCATTTTCTTCATGTTGATAATGGTTGAGACGACACGACCAATATCATCATGAATTTGGGGTTCATTTTCTTCATGTTGATAATGGTTGAGACGACACGACCAATATCATCATGAATTTGGGGTTCATTTTCTTCATGTTGATAATGGTTGAGACGACACGACCAATATCATCATGAATTTGGGGTTCATTTTCTTCATGTTGATAATGGTTGAGACGACACGACCAATATCATCATGAATTTGGGGTTCATTTTCTTCATGTTGATAATGGTTGAGACGACACGACCAATATCATCATGAATTTGGGGTTCATTTTCTTCATGTTGATAATGGTTGAGACTGACACGACCAATATCATCATGAATTTGGGGTTTATTTTCTTCATGTTGATAATGGTTGAGACGACACGACCAATATCATCATGAACTTGGGGTTTATTTTCTTCATGTTGATAATGGTTGAGACGACACGACCAATATCATCATGAACATGGGGTTTATTTTCTTCATGTTGATAATGGTTGAGACGACACGACCAATATCATCATGAATTTGGGGTTCATTTTCTTCATGTTGATAATGGTTGAGACGACACCACCAATATCATCATGGATTTGGGGTTTATTTTCTTCATGTTGATAATGGTTGAGACGACACGACCAATATCATCATGGATTTGGGGTTTATTTTCTTCATGTTGATAATGGTTGAGACGACACGACCAATATCATCATGAATTTGGGGTTCATTTTCTTCATGTTGATAATGGTTGAGACGACATGACTAATATCATCATGGATTTGGGGTTCATTTTCTTCATGTTGATAATGGTTGAGACGACATGACCAATATCATCATGGATTTGGGGTTTATTTTCTTCATGTTGATAATGGTTGAGACGACACGACCAATATCATCATGAATTTGGGGTTCATTTCCTTCATGTTGATAATGGTTGAGACGACACGACCAATATCATCATGGATTTGGGGTTTATTTTCTTCATGTTGATAATGGTTGAGACGACACGACCAATATCATCATGGATTTGGGGTTTATTTTCTTCATGTTGATAATGGTTGAGACGACACGACCAATATCATCATGAATTTGGGGTTCATTTTCTTCATGTTGATAATGGTTGAGACGACATGACCAATATCATCATGGATTTGGGGTTCATTTTCTTCATGTTGATAATGGTTGAGACGACACGACCAATATCATCATGGATTTGGGGTTTATTTTCTTCATGTTGATAATGGTTGAGACGACACGACCAATATCATCATGATTTTGGGATTTATTTTCTTCTTGTTGATGGTTACGGTAGAGACGACACAACTAACCTCATCGGTGAACTTTGGGTTCCATCGCTTCAAATCTAGCATATTGCATTTGGTTATCGAATCTTGGTTGAGGGCTGACACAACCAACATCGTCATTCCAAGTCCAAATATCTGGTTTCAAGCTTTTTCAATTATTTATCTCCTAGGTTGTGATAGATATGCGAATCTTCAAGGTTATATTATTCATCCCCTAGGTTGCGGTGGATAACGTAAGCCCACCCCTGTTGTCTTTTATCCCCTAGGTTGTGATAAATGCACAGGTTCATCCTCGTACTATTTACTCCCTAGGTTGTAGTAAACATAACTAAATTTGTGTAAATCCATTGCATCAGTCTCCATGCAGCAATGTGTTATCAAGCTTTATGTTATTCATCCCATGAGGTTGCGATGAATATACAAAATCTGCTTCATAAACTTACTATATCAGTCTCCTAGCATTAGTAAATCAGCTTTTTAAACTCGTACCATTTACCTCCTAGGTTATGGTAAATAAGAAAAATCTTACAATCTCTCAGATACCGATGAGTTATCTGCGTTGTCGAGTCTTGATTCTAACACACTTTGGTCCAAACGCTGGTAAGATGATACATCATCATCTATGTCTATTATTCACACTCATAAGAATGTTGTACAACGTATTCTTATATTAGCTCGGACAAATCTTGGGGTTTTCTAATATTTAATAAACTTCCATTAAACGCGCGAGACCTGCGTATTCTCGCACTATTTAATCAAAAGATGATTAAATAGGGGCAGCTGTCATACCCCAAATTTGTCCGCCCTTTATTTCAACAGTAAAAAATATTTTAATTATTGATTTTAAAATATCATTTTATTTTTATAAAATATTCACTTCCAAACCTCTTTAAAAATATAATGATTTATTTCAGATCATTTGTATTTTTGAATAAATAAATATTCCCATACATTTCATATACTTTCAATTGAGTTTATTTACAAATGGGTAACATAGCACAATTGGTAAAGGATGAAGCTTACAAATATAAGGTCGCGGGTTTGAATCTCTTGTGCCGCACTTTCAACATTTTCTATTTTTTTCTATTTTTTGTCACTAATTTTCTTTCCTTTTAAATTGGTGTTTCTTATTGGCCATTTGATGTCAATTTGTGTTTTTTTTTCTATTTTTTGTCACTAATTTTCTTTCCTTTTAAATTGGTGTTTCTTATTGGCCATTTGATGTCAATTTGTGTCACACTTTATTTTTGATTGGTCAAATTTGTCTTATTTCCAATTTGGATAGTTTTTTCATCTATAAATAGGACATGTTTTTCACACTTCTAGATCATTCACAATTTCCACAAATCCATAATTCTCACAATTTCACTACACTTACACAATTTTTAACTTTCACTTTTATACATTTTTCCAATCTCTTTTCAAGATTTCTTTTCAAATTGTTTTTGATTTTTGGCCGATGATTTAATATGAGGCCCCCGTTTTCAATATTTTTTATTTATTTAATTTGTTTGTTCTTATTTTTTCAACCAAATGATGAGTATCTGATGGTTTCTTGTGTTAAATTATGCTATTCCATTACAATCGACCATCCCCTCCCTCTTATTTTCAATTTTAATTTTTTAAATTTGTTTACTGTTGAAACAATGTGATGATAGAGATCTAATGGTTTATTTTTTTACACTAACTAAACAACATTCTTTTCTCTCACAAAATATTCATCCACGTGCAAAAATATTTTTTTACATTACTATTTACAATGTAAAAATATTTTCTTTGATCTGTGTCTCTTGTTATATGTTACAATGAGATATGCAAAAAATTTGGGTTTAGTTAGAGCTCTCCTTTTCACTATTTACTTTCATTCACGTACACGTTTACACACACATTTATTTTCCACACTTGTGTACATAGTTTTTTTTGCTAACAAATTTCACCACTCAAAACCTTATACATATTTGTAACAACACTAACACTCTCACGATACACATTTTCTACTCACTGACAAATCCAGTACAAATTTTCACGCACACTAATTGATTCCATTTTTCTCAACTTCCAAGATCTTTATATTTCCAAGACAATACAATACAACTTGTGCAGAAGCTTCTTTTTTCCAGGAAAAAAGATGAATAAAATAAACACCAATAAAAACTATAGCTATTGGATCTGTTCATTGGATTTTTAGCCACCACCCTGAACCGCACGCGGCACTAAGCTATGTCGTTCTTGTTGGTACTCTCTCATCCTCATATCTTGTGGTGTTTGTTTTTTTTCTATCAAATTAAACTTGTGGTTATTTTGGGAGAGAGAATATGTGTAACCAAGAGAGACAAGTAAATTCAATTTTTTTATCTCTATTCTTTATATTTTTCTTCTTATCTATTTTTATTGTTTTAATTTTAATTTTTATGTAATGCGTGTCATGTTTCGATTGGAGTTGTTTTGATTTTTTTTGGAAAAAAACCAAATAGCCTATTTATTTATTCATTAGTAATAATAATTATAATTAGTGTCTTTTTTTTAGGATAAAAAATATAGAGAAAGTTTGTTATAAAGAGGATACTGTGATTTATTATAGTGTCTATTTATTCATTGAGTCTGAATTCAATATCTGAATTCAGGGTCTTTGTTTTCACACCCCACCGTTTTTACTATGTCAGTTAATTTTGTACCCCGCGTTTTGATTTTATTTTCTTTTATTACATTATTATAATTATTATTATTTATATTTTTATATTTATATTATATTTATTTGCTATTGAAAATTAAGTTAATTATTTTTAACTTATAAAAAATATATATTTTTATTATTGTATTATATTGTTCTTTTAATCATGCACTTAAAAATATTTTTCGCAATATAAGTTAATTTAATATTTTACATCAAACTATTAAAACCCGCACAATTCACCAAATTACTACGTCTGCGAGCGACATGTGGCCAATATCTGGCCACGTGATGAGGAGACTATATCAGACTCCCCCGCTCTGCGTCTTAAAACTACTAACCAATCACAAATCATTTTTTTACTGACATAACAATCAAATTCAAAAACATTTTCAAAAAGGATTAAATAACATCGCCTTCGAATCAAACTACAAACTGCGTCTATGATCACTCAGTTTACAACTCAGACAAAGTTCAAAGTTAATTCGAAAGCAATTCTATGCAATCTATAAAAAACACCAACCAACTGCGAACTACGAAAATGAGACTCTGATTCCTCCTAAGGAGGATACGTAGGCATACGATCAAAAATCGTTGCGAGTCCCGCTAACTAAAATTAAAACCCTTTTCCACTAATTATACTTAAAAACCCAATTTCTTAAAAATAATGCTTCTAAACCTAGTATCCTTGTGAACAAGGTAGATAAGGGGTGCCTAACACCTTCCCCTCGTCTAGAACTGAGTCCAAATCTAGAATCTCTGAACTTTAGGGTTATTCCTTTATACTCCTTTCCTTTAGGATAAAAATTAAGGGTGGTGACTCTGATTTAAAAACCAGTTGCAACAGTATGTTGAAGATTAATAATGAATTTTTAGACAGTATCAGAGAAGCTCAGAAGTTGGATGTGAAACTGGTAGATTGGATGGTTGGGATTGGTCAATCTGAGAATAGTGATTTCAAGCTAGATGAGCAAGGTGTGTTGAGATTTCGTAACCGGATTTATATTCCTGATGATGCTGAGATGAAGAAAGTGATACTTGAAGAGAGCCATAAAAGTAAGTTGAGTATTCATCCAGGAGCTACAAAGATGTATCAAGATTTGAAATGTTTATTTTGGTGGCCTGGGATGAAGAGTGATGTGGCTCGGTTTGTGTATGCATGTTTGACTTGTCAGAAGTCGAAATTTGAACATCAGAAGCCTGCAGGATTGATGCAACCGTTGGAAGTTCCAGAATGGAAATGGGATAGCATTTCAATGGACTTTGTGACGGGGTTGTCTAATACTTTAAGATGACATGATTCAATTTGGGGGATTGTTGATAGGCTTACGAAGTCAGCTCATTTTATTCCTATTAACATCAGTTTTCCAGTGCCGAAGTTGGCTGAGATTTATATTAGTGTGATTGTGAAGCTGCATGGTGTTCCTTTGTGCATTGTGTCAGATAGAGATCCAAGATTTACTTCTGATTTTTGGAAGAGTTTGCAAGAAGAGTTGGGTTCTAAGTTGAGGTTGAGTTCAGCGTATCATCCTCAGACAGATGGTCAGACTGAACGGACTATTCAATCGTTGGAAGATTTGTTGAGGGCATGTGTTCTTGAGCAGGGAGGTACGTGGGATACTTATCTTTCGTTGATATAGTTCACTTATAATAACAGTTATCATTCCAGTATTGGGATGGCACCTTTTGAAGCGTTGTATGGTCGAAGATGTAGAACTCTGTTATGTTGGCATAAATTTGTTGAAAGTGTAGTACTTGGACCTGAACTTGTTTGTGAGACTACCGAGAAGGTGAAGTTGATTCGAGAAAATATGAAAGCTTCACAGAGTAGACAGAAGAGTTATCATGACAAGCGAAGGAATGATTTAGAATTTCAAGCTGGTGATCATGTGTTTTTGAGAGTTACACCTGTGACTGATGTTGGGCGAGCATTGAAGTCTAAGAAGATCATTTCTCGTTTTATTGGACCGTATTAGATTTCAGAGAGAGTGGGGAATGTTGCTTATAGAGTGGCTTTACCGCCTAATCTTTCTAATTTGCATGATGTGTTTCATGTGTCGCAACTTTGGAAGTATATTTCAGATCCGTCTCATGTGATTCATATGGATGATGTGCAAGTACGGGATAATCTTACGGTGGAGACGATACCTGTACAAATCGCAGATCGTGAAATGAAGACTCTGAGGGGCAAATAGATTGCCTTGGTTAAAGTGGTTTGTCTAGGAGCTGTTGGTGAAAGCATGACTTGGGAGTTGGAGAGCAAGATGCGAGACTCCTATCCTGAATTGTTTAATTGAGGTAAATTTTCGAGGACGAAAATATTCTAAGTGGGGGAGAGTTGTAACGCCCGTAATTTAATTAATTAATTAAATTATTTTTGGAATATTTGTGAAGATGTTTTATAATTATAATTGGATTTATTTTATTAAGTGGAGAAATAATATTAGATATATAATATTATATGGTGAAATAATATTAAAAGAGTAATATTATTTAATGTGGGCTTATTTTGGGAGAATAGAAGTAATAAGGGGGTGTATTGATTTTAAGCCCATTAAGGAATAATATAATAATAGGGTTATTTTATTATTTGTTGTAAGAATAGAAAGAAAGAAGCAGTAGAAAGAAATAAGGATTTGGAAGAGAACGTGCAAGCTGTGTGAGAAAGAGGAATAACGGCAAGAACGTGAATCCAACCGGTAATTATAGAGCAACCTTCAATCCAAGGTAAGGGTGGGGTTATGACTCTATAATTGGGTTTATGATGATTGATATGTGGGGTTAGAGGTGATTGTTGTTTTGTTCTTGAATTGAGAATATATTCATTGATGTATGATGAAAATTGATGAATTTTGGGATGAATATTGATGTCTTGATGCTGATTAAAATGATGTAAGATTATTGGGTTATTATGGGTGATGAATTACCATGATTAGATTAGATTCTAAGGCTTTAGTTATGAAAACGCAGAAATATTGTAGCACAGAAAATGCAGAATTATGCTAGAATGATACCAGGTGCTGCTGTGTTAGACGATGAATCAATTAGGGAATAGCATTAGCCGTATAGCTCTTGATTAGGGTGATAACAGACAAAAGAATTAAATAATAACGTTAAGGGAAGGTAGCAGTCCTGACGTTAGAGGATGTTGATAGAAGTTGCGTCAGATTAGTGCAAGGTAGAAGTTCTGATGTTATACGTATGTTAGTTAGAAGTTGCGTTGCACTAATAGAGAATAGAGGTTCTGATAGTAGAAGTTGCATTATTTAGAAGATGTGGCTAGTCAGAAGTTGCTTTAGTCAGAAGATGTGGCTAGTCAGAAGTTGCATTAGTCAGAATTCGTACTAGTCAGAGGTTGGGTTGATCAGAAGATGGGATTAGTTAGAAGATGTGGTTAGTCATAAGTTGTATTAGTCAGAAGATTGGGTTAGTCAGAAGCTGTGATGATCAGAAGTTGTATCTGGTCAGAGGTTGGGTTAGTCAGAAGTGATAGCAGTCAGAAGATTGTGTCGCCCAGAGGTTGTGTCATTAGAAGCTATGGTGTTAGAATTTGTGTTGGTTAGAGGTTACGTGGTCAGAAACTGTGTTGGCCTTTACGTTGTTTCGTACAGAATGTGGGTTGTTAGATACTTAGAAGCTGTTGTGGAGTTATAACAGCAGGAATAGTGACGGTCTTGATGTTAGAGTTGCAGAATGGCAGTATTGTTTTTACTGTGGAAATTAAATGCTGCAGAGTTGTTAATGAGAAGTATTAATAATATTGTGTTGATGATTTATAATAAATAAACGATGTTTGATGAATTATTTTGATAATATGAGATGTTGACTATTTGAGATATTTTTGAGATGTTTTTGAGAGGTTAATTGAGATGTTTTTGAGATGTTAATTTGAGATGTTTTGAGATGATTTTAGATGTTATTAATTTGAGCGTTGTTATTACATTCATGATTGTGTCGCATACATTGCATTTTTGAGATGAAGCTTATGCTCGTTGAGATGGCCTGGATTGGCAAATTTTGAGATGAAGGCTATGCCTTGTTGATGCCTCTATTAATTGGAACATTTTTGAGATGGGAGTTCTGATCCAATGGTACCACATGCATTTGCATAGTATTGAGTCGTATTATATGATTTCATAAAGAAGTGTATTTTGATGTTGATGAATATAGATTATTGTTGAGATTGTTGTTGATTTTGAGATGAGAAGTGGTGATGTTGTTGATCTAATTTAATATATTAATTATCATGCGCTTTATTATATTATTAGATATCTCACCCGTTCTGTTTGAATGTTGTCCTTATGATGGTAACGTGCAGGTAATCGAGAGTGAAGGCTGTATACCTTCAGTAGTTCGAGTCGATGTTATTGCTCTGATATGTAACACTCGGGGGGATGAACGCTTGCTAATTTTAGATTGTTGTTTTTTAGTTGTTGAACTTTAAATTGATTATTATTGAATATGAGATGTTTCGTAGTTGATGTTTTGTTTAAAGATGTCATTGAGGAATTCCGCTGTGTAGATGTTGATTTATTTGATTAAAGAGGTTATGTTGATGGTTCATCCAATGTTTGAAAAAGTGTTACGTATCCACGATGAATGCAATGAATTTTGTGAGAAGAATTTGTGACGTCCCGATTTATTTGTATGATTGAAATTTTATAACTCTGATTTATTTTGCATTATTGCTTGGGGTAGAATTGGAGTGTTACATCATCCACATGTGAAAATGACATAAAATCATCAAATATGGCATTTTTTTCAAATTTTGATCATGGTCTTAAAACACAACATTATGAGGGAGATTTTTTTCATGCTTTTTTGTCTCCTCATTCTCCTCTATAAATATAGAGCCATACAAGCTTGAAACACACGAAATTCCTCTCTAAAAAGCTCTAAAAAAGGTCTTCAAAAAGCTCTCCAAAAGCTCTTCAAAAAGCTCTCTAAAAATCAAAGAATTTGTGCAAGTCATATCTCGAGGTTCCGGTCTCTCTCGATTGACATCAAGCCTCAAACCATCCTCTTGAAGTCCTCAGGAGTCTTACAAGGCCCAAGAGCAATCCATCACACGCCTAGCACGCCCCCATTTGACAACACCGGTTTGGTAAAATTTTAAACTTTGAATCTCTAATTTTAATCACATTTCATGGCATGCTAACGTTTGTTTGAGTTTATATAGAATAATTATGGATGGTTGAATCAGAGGTTCCACACAAGAATCTGAAAATACCATGGTTAGGGCATGAAGCTTTCGAAGATTCAGGCCTAGAGATTTCTGATGATTGCACCCCCTGTTTACTTTTGCTACTAGGCCCATATTTATTTTCTTGTTTTATTCATTTCATTTATTTCTTTTAATCCCTTTTTTATTTTAATTAATAAACAAATATAAAAATCACATAAAAATAGATTTAGGATTTTTCTTAATTAAATTTTAATTTTAGTAAATTAATTAACTAATCACTTTAACTTTTTTTTAAATTAAAATTAATAGAACTTAGGTTTAATTTCATTTTAATTCATTTTCCTTTTTGTACCAAAAATACCAAAAAAACATAGAATTAATTTCTTTTATTTAAATTTCATGTTTCTTTAATAATTAATTTTTTTAAAATATAGATCTAGATCAATTATTTTTTTAACTTAAACCATTTTTATAAATTAAATCAAAAAACAACAAAAAGATTTTTTATATCTTAGGATTTTTAGACGTCTTTTCAAATTTGCGCGTTATTATTCTTTCGCACTTCATTTTATTATTGTAACTGTATATTGAGATGTAATAGATGATTAGTAGGACCTTTACCGCTTTTATTTTTCCCCCCAGTTTTGGATATGTATATAATCCCACTCCCCAAAGCCTTGTAATAGCTAGGTATTATATTTCTGTATTTTTAAATTACTGCAATTATTAACTGCTAGATGTATGACTAATAGGATTGTATGGCAAGAATAATCAAACATTAACAAACTTAACACAAGACTAAAATAACTGAATGTAACACACCTTGCACATATGCACCCGTAGGGTATACATCACTTGGTTGCCTCGAAAAATAATGGTCATGTCCCTCGAACTTAGGGATGTCTTAGCAAAGACCCTTAATTCTAAAGTCATCATAAAGATCATGATTCCTAACGTCCCTCGAGTTGCCTACGAGAAAAGATCTTATTCCTCGATGTTGCCTATATGATGACAGTCCCTTCGAATGCTAAGATATCTTTACATGTTGCCTTCGATGACCATAGCATCCCTTTCGATAGTCTCTCAACATCCAACTATAGGGCTACCTACTCACTAATAGTAGGATAGCACTGTCTAAAGGAAATGAGACAATAAACAATATTTTTCGAGTAGGTAGAAACTCTTAAGTACTTGCTCAAAACAATAAAAACTCTTTTTCACAAACACTTTCAAAACAATTTTCAAAAACAAATTCGTCACACTCTTGAGAAGAAATAGTTATCACGAAGTTAAACAAAAACTTTTCAAAACACACACAAGAAATTTCAAAATGAGCAAGTACCTAAGAGCCCGTGGAAAACCACAAATATAAAGGGTGCTAACACCTTCCCTTTCTATAATCTACCCCCCCCCCCCCCCCCCCCCCCCCCCCCGTACTCAGAAATATCTTGAAAAAAGTTTTTTCTGTTCTTTTTCCTTTTCCTTTGTAGGATGAAATAAAAGTTGGTGGCGACTCTTACTCACCATAACATTTGCGAACAAAAAATGAAAACCAATATTAACAATCGGTTCTGCCACCGTATCACAACCCTAGTGTGTGATCTTGTTGCATTGTGATGGTATGAGATGATAGAGGAATCTTAGGGGGGGGAATTGGGGTACAACACACATCCCTGGATATCTATATTGCAAATACAACAACCAACATTGTCGTGTGTATAGTAACTTAACTCGTAGATTTCAGCATGCATTTCACCAAATCTCCTCTAACCAGGTTGATATCAAAAATCTGGAAGTCCCCTGGACAACCAACAACCATGTTTACAACATTCACTCCTCCATGTTTAGGAAAAGGATTTTCTTTCACGTTAGGGTCAACATCTTTAAAGGATAGGAGGCCAGATCTCACCATCTTTTGTACTTCAAATTTTAAAGGATAACAGTTCTCGATGTTGTGCCCTGGGGCTCCTTGATGAAAATTGCATGTCTGGTCTGCCTTATAATACCAGGGTAGAGGTGAAGGTATAGCAGGGGAAGCCCTGGTCTGAACCAACTTCTTCTGAATCAAAGCCAAGAGCAACTCTTCATAGCTCATTGGAATAGAGTCAAAAGCCTCTCTCTTCTAACGTTGCCCTTGATTTCCCTGAGGGGATGGTCTCTGATAGGCAACAGTGGTTGGAGATACATTAACAACTGGAGTCATAGAAGCAACCTGTTGTTGGTACCGATGTTGTCTTCTAAGTAGCCTAATCTTCCTTTCCCTAATAACAGCATTTGTTTCACTTTCTTTCTTTTGAGAGAACCCGTATGACGAATTATTTGTCCCTTCGTCTTTCATCAAGCGCCCTTCTCTGACAGCTTCTTCTAAACAAACACCCATGCTCACCATCTCGGTGAAATCACTCGGTGCACTGGCGACCATCCTTTCATAATAA
This sequence comes from Vicia faba, assembly GCA_948472305.1. Taxonomy (NCBI): domain Eukaryota; kingdom Viridiplantae; phylum Streptophyta; class Magnoliopsida; order Fabales; family Fabaceae; genus Vicia; species Vicia faba. Next base: position 1,264,881,094 of record OX451736.1, on the reverse strand, counting down.
AATGATCCAAGGGTTTTCAGAAAGACCTTGGTCATTTCTTGTTCTCCCATAGGTGGCACCACCTAGGCAGTTATCTCGCACCAACGTTGCACATATTCTTTGAATGACTCCTTGTCTCTCTAAGCCATTACCCTCAATTGGTCATGGTCAGACGCCATAAACATATTATACTTATACTGCTTGATAAAGGCTTCCACCAGATCATTGAAAGTGCGGATACTACTACTGTCCAAACTTATATACCATTTCAGAGTGGCACCAGTCAAGCTATCTTGGAAGAAATGAATGAGCAAACGCTGATCATCAGTATGGATGGAAACTTTCCTGAGATACATCACAAGGTGGTCAAGAGGACAAGAGTTGCCCTTGTACCTCTCAAATTCCGGTCATTTATGGCACTTTTACATTGGGAACTAGGCGGAGTTCATTGAGATTCTATCCAAACAATTCTTTTCCTCGAAGGGCCTTCATTTCCTTATGCATCTCATTGAACTGGTCTTGAAAGTCATCCAATCGGTCATAGAAACCCATACTTTCACTCGATGGAGGAACAGGACGATAAACTTCATCATTAACAAACGGAACAACATTTACTGAAGGAGGTGCAATATAATGGATCTCATTTCTAGAAGCAAGAGTAACATGCACCACAAGAGGTGCGGGATTAGCAGCAGCTTGAACAATCGGAGCAGCTTGAACAATCGGAGCAGCTTGATTATCAAGATTATAACCTTCTGGCATGAAGTTCTCTGAAATTCACCATGGATAACCCTGAGGCATATGATTCTGAGCAACAGTAACTGGAGTAGCAGAAACAGAAACTGATGGAGCTTCGGAAGTGACCATTGTTTGTTGAGGCTGAGCAAGTGGTGGTTGATTCTGAGCAGCCACCAACGATTCCATCAAAGCAGTGAGATTGGCCATACTGGACTTCAAAGTAATAAACTCTTCATGCAGCTCGCGATTCTCTTACTCAAGATTCTCCATTTTCTTCCTGGAATTAGCCTGAGTATTGTACTGGTGAGACAACTTGTTGAACGAAGTATAGTAACACAGTAAGACACCTGGGTATGAACAGAAATGAAAAAATATGTGCAAGATGATGCATGATATGTAATGCACATGATTTATTTATTATTATTAATATTTCAAGGAACTCAAAGATTTATAGACAATTTGCAAATACTAACACATTTTGAAATACTGAAAAACTCATTATAATAACTCCAAAATGGATTACAACTTTTATTACAAGTTTTAACAATCCCAAGTACAAGATAAGATAGAATCTAAAATCTTAAGAAGGCAAAGATGATTAAGATCACTCCACATGTTGACACTTTCCTGTGAGTCTTGCAATCTGAGCCTTCAACAGCTTGTTCTCTTCTCCATATCTGTCGTCGACCCCTTTCCAATCACCAGAGTCGGGAAGTGAGTAACTAGGTCCTGATTGAGCTCTAGAGGAAAATAAATCCTCTTGACTCTCCATCATCTCTATAGCACGACTCTCAAGAATCTCGATCAGGTCATCCTTCTCCTTCAACTCTGCTCGGTAGGACATCTATAAAGTCTGACACTTATTCTTCCAAGCCTCCTTCTCATGCTTCTTCCTGACTAGGGCAAGCTGAAGCTCTTCCACATCATCTAAAAAGGGGGATTGGTCTTCATAAACATATCAGGTAAAGGTTCCTCACGAGAATATGGAATCTTCAATTGAATTTCCCTTGCATGTACCCAATGGAGATAAGACTTCAAAGCAACATCACCTCTAGTTCCCAAGTCCTTTCTACTCTTCTTGTGAATATGGCGCCAAGCCTTTGCAATCTCCTCCTTATCTACCTTATGATCCTCTCCTTCTTTAAGAAAGAAACTACTCAGATGAATACTATTTGGCTTATCTCTCATCGGATATCCAAGTTGTCGTTATGCAAGAATAAGATTGTAGTTAATTCCTCTCTTTGTACCAAGAAGAGTTACATTAGGGAAACTACCACAACTATCGACAATCTCCATGTTATAGTAAGCCTGATGATACCAACAATATCTGAATGAGTGAGGGCCATAATCTTCGGAGCCCAACGAGGTTCCTTCCTAATATCCCAGAAAGCATCAAACTGAGGTAAGTGAGAAATAAACCACTGATACAACAAAGGCGTGCAACAAATGATCATCCCTCCATGATAAGAATCCCGAAGATGAATGGAGTAATAAGCATCTCCTAATAAGGTAGGAACTGGGCTTCCAATCAAAAAGATCCTGATGGCATTGATATCCACAAATTTTTCGATGTTAGGAAATAAGAACAACCCATAAGCAAGTAGAGCAAAGATATCCTCAAAAGCAACTGTGCTCTTCATCCTAGCAAAGTAGCAAGATTTCTCCAAAAAAATTGAGCGGGTAATCTATGATTCCTCCTTTGGTAGTCATGTGGGCCTCAATCTCGGACTTCCCCAAATGAACCATAGCAGCAACCTCATGAGACTTGGCTTCTCCCTCTAAATTGGTGAAAGGAACATGATCAGTAATAGATAAGCCCAGTAGGTAAGAATATTCCTCCAATGTAGGCATCAACTGATAATCAGGGAAAGTAAAACATAGATACATTAGATCATAAAACTGGATCAAAGTAGAGAGAATACTCTCCTTCATCCTGAGCTTCATAAGAGACACGATGGATCCATACTTCTTCTGAAAATCTGTTGAACTCTCGATCTCGGGAATTAGACTCATCAATTAATCTATCTTAGGATCCTTGAAAATGTACTTCTGGGTCTTTATTTTTCCAGAATCCATGGTCAAAAGTACCTGAGATATTCGCAAAAATTCAACTTTAAGTCCCTTGAAACAAAATGTTTTAAAGGATGCTCATGGGTGCATGAAAGAATGATGCAACAATCACATACAAGATCATACACATGGGTGTTATAAGTTTGACGTCACGAGCATGAGGTCAAAGGTACTACCCACAAGGTATGGTCTAATAGTTTATCACCTGCCGAACAAGGTTCTAAGAGGTTCCCAGAGTCTACATCCTTCCTTCAGATATTACCAACGTCCTAATTGACTCGGTAATTAGTAATATTCTCAGGAAAAACTCGTCTGAGTGTAGTATCGCGTGACAACTATTTCCGGATTACTCCGTCATAGTTTCTGCATTACACCTAAAAGGCCAAGATTGGTTAAGGGTTCTACGATCCTCAGTTTCAGCAAGTTCCCAGGTCAAAAGCAGCACGTCTTCCCAATTACTCGGTAAATAATACTACAGTCAAAGGGGCCTCCACTTAGTGAGGGATCACATGTCTCCTTTTTTGGGATTACTCCCTCAAAGTTAACATGACTATATCGCCTGTCCTATCTTAAGTTTGTCCAAGTCCGGGTAGAGGACTTATGAGAAATCACCAAGCACCCTGAAAACCAGGAAAATCCAGACAATCATATATACAACACATAATATACAACAAACAAAAGCACATACACAGAAAAACAAAGAGAGGCTCAATCCAATTAGAGATGGACCAACATTTGGTCAATCTTTCCCCAGTGAAGTCTCCATTTTTTCGATAGCGGTAGAAATGTTGAGACTAAGCTATTGGATTGACTTGACTCGCACAGATCAAATAAAAATTGCCATCGCGCTTTATTGTTTCCAAAGGAATGGGAAAGAGAGAATAACCCAAAAAAAGAAGGGGAGAGAATCTAAGTTCGGGGGTTGGTTATACAAAGGGAGGGTATTATCATCCTAAACATCTACGGTACTCAGCAGGAACCTCTTTGAAAATTTATGTATTTTGGCTATAAATGTTATATACAAAAAATAGATTGTGGGGATGAGAAAAGAAGTATTTTTTACAATTTTTTCACCCGCCGCGGTTGTGAACCTTTAGTGCCTATGTACCATCTTTCGTGCAATAGGGAATCATGGTACTCGTAGTTCACCTTTAAAAATTTTAAAACACAAGTGTGTTGGTTAATTTTAAGAGACAAGACATCATCGTCGTATCCTAGTGGAAACATACTTACTATCCATGATTATGAGAAAGGAGAATTTGCATCATCTCAAAGTGGAGGATATAGCTTAGATTTTAAAATCAACAAAGCCTCGCTCAACACCCAAGTGGAAAATATATCACTTCAATATATATCGTAGAAGTATAGTAGCTTGCATCACTACAAGGATTAACAAGATTCCAATCTTTTGAGAAAAGTTTAAAGTAAAAAAATACCAAAGTGGCAAAATGCTTTGAATGAGATTGATTGACTTTTAGTCTTATCACAAAATGACAGTATTATTAAGTTGTTTAAAGTTTAATTAAGAAAAATGTTTTTGAAAATGCATGGATGTAAGTCCAAGTTTATTATGAAAGCGGTTTGACTTTAGAAAACAAGAATAGTTTTGAAAAGGATGGAGAAGATTTTTGAAATTAAAGAAGGTGGATGAGATGAAAGGACTATCCTAAATCATAAGGTAAAAGCTAGAGAAAAGAACCGTCTAACCAACAAGAAGCCAACACTTGACATAATGAGTCAATGTAGAATTCTCATCCTTTAGATTGAAACCAAACAAACAAAGAGAATAAATCTATTAAGAAAACCAAGCTTTAAATGAATTAATTCTTCATAAAAATTAGGCAGAGTAACGGTTGTATACAGATGAATCCCCAATCACAGACCAAGCATATAATCAGAATAACCTGCACACAAAGAAAATAAACAACCCAATGTCTCGGGGTAAACCCCAAGAACTCCAGACAAAATAACAATAGAAGTCACAAGGTCTCAAGGTAGGTCAAGATCTCTACTCCTAAGTCCAATAAGTCCATAACTCCAATATGCCAAGGATAGTAGCCAAATAGTCCAAGTGATATTAAAGTTTTTTATTGTTCAAGTTGATTATTAAGTATCTTCAAAAAGAAAATGAAAACTCAAGTGAGCCAAATAAAATGACAAAAAGATAAAGGCTCAAGTGAGCAAAAATGAAAGTAGCATGAAATGTAAATGCTAAAATAAATAGTGTGTAAAGGTAAAGACGTAAAGTAAAAGCATAGAAATAAAAGTTAATTGTTAATGAGTTAGACCATCTTGAAACTTGCATTTGAAAACTCATTAGAAGATTGATAAAATCAAAGTCTCTCAACAACAAGTTTCATTTGTTTTTTTATCAAGTATATTATTCATTTCAAATTCTTGAGACAACAACAAATGATCAATGATGTTTAAATGATTCACTTAGATCAAATCTTATGAAAGTTCATTAGAGGATTGATAAGACCAAAGCCTCTTAATAATGAACCTCAAGGTTATTGGATCAAAGATTTCAAATTAAACATACTTAGGCTTGCAAACATAGGTTTGAGCCATGAATGATTATTTCTCAAATCGAAACAAAATTTAGCGATATGTTAAGCAATCGTAAGTGGACTTATATAGAAGTCACACCTATTTTAAGGCCGGTCAATAGTAATCTATGTGCCATATGTTTGGAGAGATGATATATAGATCATCCTCTAACAACATGTAGCATGTGTAAGAAAAGAATAAGATGAAGAGGGAGGGGAAATATTTGAATAAAAATTTTTAATCAAACTATCATTAAAATTATCCATCTATTTTGGTGGAGTTAAACTCAACACCCAAGATCCAATGATGTTAATGAAGTTCATGGTCAACAATCATATAGTCAGGATATATTAAAAAAATAAATTGCATTTAATGAATAAAATAAAAAAAGAAAAATGATTTTTAAATTGTTTTTAAAATGAAAATAAAAGGAAAAATAGCAAACTATATTCAAAGTGTCAAAGAAAAATTTAAAGAGACCACAGAAAAATCAGAGGTGATCTCAAATATTTTTTATAAAATTTTTGGTAATTTTTAAAAACAGAAAAGCATTTTTAAACTAATTAAAATCACTCAAATAAGTAATAAAAAAGATTTAAAAAAATAATAGAAGTCAAAATAAAATTCTAGAAAATTTTCAGAAAGTCAGAAATAAGGAAAATAATTTTTATAGAATTTTTTAGAATTTAAAAATATCAAAAAGTATTTTTAAATAATTAGAAACAAGTCAAAATAAATAAAAAATTATTAAAAAAATATCAAATATGAAAATAAAATCATGAAAAAATAAAAATCAGAAAGAAAATATTTTTGTGATTTTTTCATAATTTTTGAGTCAGAAATGAATTTTCTATGAGAGTCAAAATGTGTTAGTAATCAGATCAAAGGATCAGGCACGCTATGCATATCATGGTCAGCTTTGGAAATTGCACCGGATCACCTTTTAATATTTATAAACAACTAAAATTCTGGCGCGTTGGGTGGAGTCTGACTAATAGAAGTAATCAGATCCAAGAGCTCTCAAAGCGCGCATATGATAAAGCAAACACACTGGATTGAATTCAAAAAATTACATGTCACGCCTTCATTGGTTGAAGCACGACACGTAGGTCATCTTCAACCTCCGGACGCCCTAGATTGGGGTTCCTCAAACTGTAGAATTAGAGGACCAAACCGATACCATTAGATTCGTCTCTTCAAGATGATTCTAATGGTACCATCGCGCCAAATTTATATAAACAGAGCAAGGCTTAAATTGAGAAAATGCAGAAATAATAGCGAGCACAAAATTCTGAAATATCTCACTCAAATCTCAATGAAATTACAAATTGTAAAAAGCATGAGAATCAGAAAGATGAAGAGAGTATATTAGTTTTTTATTTGGATCGATTTGATCAAGAAATCTACCTGAGCGAAGTAGCAAAAAGTGGCTTTGAAACTGGACTTCTGTAGATCAATATAGTTCACAATTCTTGAAGGTAAAAGTATGGTTAGCTTCAGAGAAGTTCAATGAAGCTAACTGAATGGAGCTTTTGGTGTTTTGGAGTGAGAATGCAAGAAATTAGAAATTCAAATTCAGAGTTCGTGTGAGATCTGAACATGGGTCAATTGTCTATCAAAAACTTGTGAAAATAGGTTGAATATGCATCTTATTTATAGGAGAGGATGAGGCAATGCTTAAGTGTGCGAATGAGAGTGTAATTGAGTGAATTCGTGTGAAGTTGAAGCATGAGAAATGTGTGACTTGTTTAGCATCAAAACTCAGCCAAATCCTGCGTTTTATGATGCTAAATGCTTTTGGAATGTTGCTAAACATGATTAGAAGCAAAAACACGTGTAAACTTTGTGTTTAGAAGGCACAATATGGATTTCAAATTCTGACTTTGGTGAAATCTTCAGTTTCAAGGTACCAACTTTGAATCCATGGTGTTCACAGCTCAAGGGATCCTAAGGCATGATTCTTGAAGCATCTGAAAGATAAGATCACAATCTTTGCAATGTGCCAAGAATGAGATCAGATGGATGTTTGAGCTAAAAGTTATGATGAGTCAAAGTTGAGAAAAAGATGTTGACTTGTTGTACTTAGAAAAATTCTAAGTTTTTCTTCAAAAATAATCTATAATGTTTGGAGTTCAAACAAGGTCTTCCTCCAAAATTGAGCTTTGATAATTGATTCTAGCTTGAAGTAGACTTCCCAAAGAGCATTGTGAAACTTGAATCACTCAAAAATAAGTATTGAAAAAGTTATGGCCTTGTAAAATTGGTGAAAATTCATGAGGTGACCTATAATCTTTTGAATTCTTAGGGTATCTTCCACTCATTTTCAAGTTTTACGCATAAAAGAAGAGTTGAAGTTCACACCCCTAAGATAATTGTGGAAAAATAATAGGCTCAAGGAGATAAAAATTGAACAAGTTATAAACTTTTGAAGTCACATAAGGGAATTTGATGGCGTATCTAGAGGACTTGTAATCTTTCTTCATCATTAAGCATCTTCCACACCAAATTTTCTTGAAACTCTTGAAGTGATTAGTTGATAACCCTTTAAAGATAAGTGTGTCTTTGGAATCACTCAAAAATCTCAAAATATGAGCAAGATATAGCCCTTAGAAGTTCAAAACTCTAGCTCTTCAAGCACCAAAATGACTTGGAAACCCTTTTCAATTTTGACAATCTTTCTTGCACAATAACTTTTTCCATGTGAATAGAGTTTGTTGTGGATGATAATGAGAACCCATAATAATAATTACCACCTCCAAATATTAAGGATTAAGAGAGTTATGCACTTGTGATCAAAGAATCAAGAATTTGTCCAATTAGGTCAAACTTCTTCAATCAACCATTGCATCTTTTGACTTTCTTTGACAAATTGAGGCATGATAAACCATAGTAGATCTTGTCATGATATTAATTTAAAGCATCTATAATGATGAAGCTTGAATCTCAATGAAGTTTTGTTGGAGGAGGCGTGGAAATAAACTCATGAACCTATAGATTAACCTGAATAAATGTGTTGTGCTCTTACTTATAGTATCATCAATTAGAGAAAATATTCATTGTATTTGTTAGTTAAAAGTTAATCAATACAAAACATATATGTCTATAATATACAATTCAAGGTGCTTGGTGATTCCTCTTGAGCAAACCTAAAGATAGGGAGAAGAACCAAAACCCTAGTGTGATCTTAATATGATTGAGTTGATATGAGATGATAGAGGAATCTTGGGAGCAAAAAATGGGTACAACACAAGTGACTTGGATACCCCAACCAACTTGTGATTTTATTTATAGGATGACTATAATTTTTTTATGGAAAGATAATTCAAATTCTAGTGTGCTTCTCGTTGGCTGGAATAGAATCACTAAGCCCAAAAAGTTGGGTTGTCTTAGGATCTGAAAAGCAAGAGAGGCTAATACCTCTATGTTGAGTAAACTGGTTTGGAATCTCCACCGAGATTGTGATTTCTTATGGGTCCAAGTTTTGAAGCATAAGTACATCAATAAGGAAGTGTTCCTCAATATGAAAAAGAAATTGAAATTTGTGACTTGGAATGCAGTTATAAAAGCTCACTCAACTCTTAAAGATAGAACTGAGTTTAGTTTAGGGGATGTGAACTCCTCTTTCTGGTTTTCCAATTGGTCTAGGGTAGGAGAATTAGCGGAGCATATTCTCTATGTGGATATCCACAATCTCAAAAATGCAAATGACGATGTTTACTTGGATGGAAATTGGAACCTCAATCCATTATATACTAATATTCTCACGGTTGTTTGTGACCGCCTAAAAGTGCTTCTCATTTGTTTGAATTCTCTAGTTCCTGATCACTTAACCTATAAAGACAATTTAGATTATATCTATACAGCTCAGGATGGTTATACTGACTCAACAGACTTGAATTTGTTCATTATACAACAGACAATAACTCTTGGAAATTAGTGTGGTATATTCCTGCTCTTGAGAATGTGAAATTCTTTCTTTGGACGACTTTTTATGAGTCCCTTCCTACAAGATCAATATTGTGTCATCGTAGTATACTCTAGACGAATCTTTGTCCTAGATGCAATCAGTACACCAAGATTGTGAAATTTCTACTCGCTTTTAGAAATCTATTGGTTTTTTGGACCCACTATTATTTCAAGGAGATAGTTGATATGATTTGATTAGACATGACATCATTGACGGCTCTATCTTTTTGACTGCTTGTTGGTGGTTATGACACACTAGAAACAAATTGTTTCTTGCGAATGAAGTGATATCTTCCTATACTTTGAAACTCATCACAATGAAAAATGCTAATCTTTTAGCTAAATTTTTTCCCAAGCATAATATGTCTCATCCAAGGAGAATGGTCGCATGTAATGCACACAAAGATAGTAATATGATTTTGAATGTTGATGGAAGCAGCCTTGCTAATCCTAGCTTCTCGACTTTTGGTGGATTGGTTTGAAATGTCGATGGTGCTTGAGTTCGCAATTTTGCGGGTAATATTGAATTTTTGAACATTCTTCATGCTGAGTAAATCGTGTTATATCATGATTTATGTATGATCTGTGAATTTGGCATCAAAGACTTGATGTGTTATTCTAACTTGAACTACTATCAAATTTATCTCAGAGTATATTAATGTTTGACATCACTATGTCGTGATTCTTCATAATATTAAAGAACTTCTTTCTAAGAAATAGCGAATTCAAATATTTCATACACTTAAAGATGTAAATGTTTATGTTAAGAAATAGCGAATTCAAATATTTCATACACTTAAAGATGTAAATGTTTACGTTGACTATTTAGCAAAATATAAAATTGGTAATGATACAGCATATCAATTTTTTACAGAATCTTCTATTAGAATCATCACTCTTCTACCAAAAGATGCTAGTGAGACTTTATTTTTCAAATAATTCACTGCTTTATTTTTATTTTACTTTTTTTTTCACTATCCAAAAAAATAATACAATATAAATTTAACAGGAGATGTTAGATAATATAATGATTTTTATTTATAGTTAAGCTATAAATGATTTAATCTATTTATATTTTATTATATATTCTCTATAACTCTTATTTACGTAAGTTATTCATATTATTAAAACTCTCTTTTATTTCTCTCTTCCCTACTTTGTCATCTCTAACATTAACAAATAGTTTTGTCTCCTTACTTAGCCATCTCTATCATTAACAAATAGTTTTGTCTCCTTACTTAATCATCTCTATCATTAATAAATAGTTGTCTCCTTAATTATTTTTTACCTTCAAACTCATTATTTAACACACTTTTATGTTATCTAGAAACATAATTTTTTTACAAAAGTGACAATTAAAAAGGAATAAAATATTTCATTGAAAGTCAACATAATCAGCATATAAAACAAAATACATAGAGAAAATACAAAAAATATCTAAGTCTAGGTACTATAACACATTAGTTTGGGAGTATTAATCTTGCACCAAAAACTAGCATAGGTAATATGGAAATTCAAATTTAAAAATTCAAAGAAACAAGCCACCGACATAAGGAAGCATACACGAATTTTCTCACTACATACTTCTTTAACTATACAATAAATGCACATTTAATTAACTTGAATACAACGTCCATTTCACTCTATTATGCACATGCATTTTCAGATAATAGTACTACTTGCATTTATACATGTCCATTTCAATATCAATAATCATCATCATTATTTAAATCAAATCTTCACAATCTCATTGCAACATTACATATGGTGGAACCATAATAATTCACAGAAAACTCCAATTCATATACTGCCATTTTTTCGTTGCAGAGCAATTACTACCATCACTGTACCACATCAACGTCACACTTATTACAACTACTGTATAATACTACTGTATTAGTATATGATATCAAATAGTACAATTAAAAACAGTCAGAAAAAAAGACTTTTCACTTTCCCAACTAAAAATCAAAAGCACGTTCCAAATTTAAATACTCAGTCACATGCAAATTCAATGCCACGTCAGCTTCTACAATACAAGAAAGATTCTCCTTTTTTTTTTGAACATTTTTTGAACATGATATTTTGGTTAATGAGAACAAAAAACATAGATCAAGAAACTAACGTTGTAATAAAACAAATTACAAAGATTAGATAAGATTAATTTGGTTATTACTACTACTAATCACTGTTTTATGATTGGTGATTAAAGAGTTTTTGCAATGAGTAATAGCACCTTGAATAGCACTCTGCAACTCTTCCATGGAAGAAGAATCACGAAGAACAGCTTTTGATGAAAGAACACCAGAATGACTTGGTGAAGATCTCATTGAAGAAGGACAACTTGAAACGAAGTTTCTCTTTCTTGGATACCTTAAATTCCCAGAAAACGAATGAGATAACATACCCACGTTCTCTTTCTTCATTTCCTTCACAGATCTCTCTGATTTTGTTAACAGAGACATAACCGTTAACGTTGTATTTGTGTTTGTAGTTGTTGTAAGTGTAACATCCTCCGTTGGTTGTTGTTTTTGAGAAAGTTTCTCGTATAATGGTTTCACTTTCTTGAAGTATTTTCGAATAACCTCTTTCGCAGTAACACTCATTCGTTTCATGGAAGAGTTGTTGATGATATTACTAGCTACGGTTTCGGTTTCGCTTGCTCTGGTTTTAACGACGGTATCTCTACGAAAAACGGAGGAGAATCGTGACAGAGAGAAATACTTGTTGGTTTTCTTCAACTGTGAACTGGATCTGTTGTTGTTGTTGTTGTTGAGATTGAGACGTTTGAGTTCATCGTCTTCAGTGACAGAACTTGGTCGAGAGGAATCACAAGAGTCAGGGAAAAGAGCGAGGTCACTGATGAAAGAAGAGGTGGAGTCGTTTGAGTTGGTGCTACCGGTGGAGTCACGGGGAGCGGTGGAGGAGGAAGTGGCGGAGGAGGTGGAGGAGGAAGAGAGGAGAAGAGTACGGACCATGGAGATACGAGGGGAGAGATGGAGAGGTAAGAGTTGGCCTTTGTAGAAGAGTTCATCTGCGGGACAGAGATGGTTGGAAGATTTGCGAGGTGAGATAGAGATAGTGAATTCGAAATCTGAGGAAGAAGATGATGAAAATGAGTGTGATGGTGATGAAGGGAGTGTGTGTGATTTTGATTCTTTTGTTCGGTTATTGTTGGTGGTGGTGGTTTTCCTTTTTGCCATTTCGTTTCTTTTGTGATCTACTACATCACACATTACTAGTACTACTATGCGATGTTGTATAGTACAGTATGGTATGGTTTGGGGGCTAAAAGCCTAAAAGTAGAGAGGCTACTCAAATCTACAATTTATAACGGATGGATAGAAGATGTCTATTAAAAAATTCTAGTTGGTTATTGCCGGTTATCAATGGCATTTTGACCCTTTGTTTTGAAACATCAATTGTTGTAAATAAGCACTTGTTTGAGATGGGTAAAGAATCAAATTAATTTTGATATGGATCGATTTTCAATAAAGTATTACTTGTATTTGGTTATAAATAAATGTGATTTTTTTTGGACTACTTGTATTTGGTTATAAATAAATGTAATTTTTCTTTGAGTAACCAAGTTTTGAAAAACAAAATGTAAATAATTGTATTTTGGAGAAAATTATTTTTAAGTTTCGGGAAATGTTTATAACAAGGAATTAAGTGAGATGACGTTTATTCATAAATTTTGTATGAATGTATCAAATGAGACGACGTTTAGGTTTGACTTCCTCTAACCAAAAACGAGGTTTTCTAGTTGCGAAATTCATGGTGATTCTTCTTCTCTGGATTTTTCTAATTTGTTTGTCCGATTGAATGTCCTCGTCTTATCATCTTTTCAACTCTCTTTTAAGACGTTCCATAGAATGGGTGTGCCAAAATTTTATTTTTCATCGGAGTTTTGTGAGCGAGTAACAAACATATTCATCTCTTGTGAAAATAATTCCGGATGTCACGGTGAAAGAATTAAAGAGAAAGTGAGAAGATGTGTGAAAATAGTGGAGAAATTAGGAGAATTGATGGATTTTATTTATAGAAAATACAAGTATACATAGAAGTCATCTCAGATGGCGCCTCATCTCAAATTTATAGAGCATGAGCCAAGCCATGTGGCACCTCTATAGTGCATTCGTCATCTCAGATAGCGTCTACATGCTATTTTTAGAACATGCATCATCTGAGATGGCTCCACCTTATAAACATTTTTCTGAAATCTAGTTATTCACATAATTTTCTCTGAAACGTGATTATTTACGTATTTTTTTAATACCTAATTAATCAAAAAAAAAATCGATAAATACCTCCTCCATTTACTTATTTGCAAAAAAAAAAAACTAAATGAATATTTTTTATTAGATTTTTAATTATATAATTTATTTAATTGAACATCCTACATTAGAAGTCTTTTTGACCATTTCATATAAATTTAAAAAAGAAAAATATTTATTAGTAAGAAAATATGAAAACAAAAAAATATAAGAATAAATCTCCATCATTAAATATTACCACCACTCCATAATTTTATTTTAAAAAAATTTAAAATTAAAATTAATTTAAAATTCAACTCTAAAATAATAACATATATACATTCTTATATTTCTTCTTTAAAATATTTCGTACTAAATGATATTAATCTTTAAAAAATATATAAATTAAAAAAGGAAAATACTATTTGTTACTAATGTCAAATGAAAGAAAGACAAGAATTAAACTAATCCTACCCATGTTTCAATAAAAAGCCGATTTTATATTTTTTGGTAACTAACTATTTTGCCCATTCGTATATTTCGTTTGGTAATAAGTAGCATGTCTCATTAAAAAATATATAATCCATTTTGTATGAAAAAAAAAATCATGTACTGATATGATATATGACACTATTATCTTTCATTATGACACAAAGAAAAAAATTTAAAAGAAGGGGAAAAGTGAAATGTAATAGTAGAGAGTTTATTAAAAAAATATTATTATATTGAAACTGTAAAAGGATATATAATTTAAAATAATATTTTTTTTTTAAAATCACTTATAATATTGATATTACATATACCATTTTTAATTTATTATATTTAACTTGTTTTCATTTTTCATTTATATATTTTTTAAGAAAATTCAAAATAGTCATATAAAATTTGCGAAAGAGTATTATAAATACAAGTTGAGAAAATATTATTTAAAGGTATATATATATTTTTTAAATTGTTAATCTATAATTATCAATAATTTATTTATAATAATACATAAATATAAATAAATATTATTATTAGAAAGTAAACTCTAAATTATTAATTTATATTAATTTAACTAAATTAACCATAAAAATGATAAAATAGGTCTGACTCGCCGGAAATGTTTATTTTGTCCGTACTTTTTTGTGAGATAGATTAAATATTTAGACCGTATTTTTTTGTAAACACATATATTAATATAACTTTTTACTTAAAAAGGTACATGCCTGAGGGTCTGTCTCGTCCCTACTTCATCTTTTCACGAACAAAATGAATATTCATTTTAATGTGTTTTGTTCGTTGATGCTAAAATGAGTTACCCGAGAGATAGATGGCAATGACATTGTCACAGTACACCATGGTTGTTTTATGAATAAGGCATTGTAACTCAAGCAGAAGGTTTCGTAACCAGCAAGATTCAGATATCACATTAGCAACTCCACAGTATTTTGCTTCAGCACTAGAGTGTGGTTGTCGTTTGGACGACCAAGAAAGTAGATTGTCTCCAAGATACACGCAGTAGCCGAAAGTGGAACGTCTAGTGTCAGGACATCCTCCCTAATCTGCATTTGTATAAGATAGTAATGAAGTAGTAGATGAGGGATAGATATGTAAATCGTGGTGTTTGGTGTCCTGAATGTAGCGTAATATCCTGCGGAGAGCAGGCATGTAGGTGTCTATCGGATTGTGTATAAAGAAACAGATTTGTTGAACCGCATATGAGATATCAGGTCGTGTGAAGGTAAGATACTGGAGGGCACCTGCAAGACTACGATAGAGAGACGGATCCTCATACGGGACACTATGTGCGGCACTCATCTTGGGTTTTGTATCAACTAGAGTTAGACAAGTTTTGCATGAAGACATGTTGGCTTGTGAGAGGATGTCTTCAACATATTTCTTCTGCGTGAGGAATAGACCATGCTTATGGCGAGTGACTGCAATACCCAGTAAGTAGTTGAGATGTCTTAAGTCTTTCATAGCAAACTCGGAGTTAAGGAGAGAGATGATGGATTACCACAAAGCATCAGAGGAGGTGGTGAGGATGATATCATCTATGTACAGTAAAAGGTAGGCTAGATGAGAGTCTTTCTTGTAGATGAATAGAGAGTGATCACACTTGCTTTGGTAAAACCCAATCGATGAAGTATAGTAGGCAAACCTCTTATACCAAGCTCTAGGGGCTTGTTTAAGCCCATATAGTGATTTGCGGAGACGACACACATGGTCAGGATGTTTGGAATCTCTGAATCCTAATGGTTGATACATGTAAACTATTTCTTTGAGTTCACCGAGGAAGAATGCATTCTTGACATCTAATTGATGAATGTACCAAGATTTGGAATGAGCAATACTGAGAACAGTATGAATGGTAGCCGAGTTGACAACTGGGCTAAAAGTTTCTCCATAATCAATGTCAACCTGTTGACCTGCACCATCACCTACAAGTTTGGCTTTATGCCTCTCAAAGGAACCATCAGATTTTTCTTTATGTATAAAGATCCACATAGATCTAATAACATTAATATCAGGCGGTCGTGGTACTAAATCCCACGCATCATTTTTAATTAAAGCATTATATTCATCATGCATAGCCATTTTCCAATTAGGGTCCTTAAGTGCAGACATTGGATTCCTATGAAAGGGGGATTTTGTGACATGAGTGAGTAAACTGTAGTATTTTTTGTTAGGTTTAAAAACTCCATATTGACTCCTAGTGATGGGTTTTGTGTTGGCTTGGGCGGTAGGTTGATAGATAAGGGGAAGATTGGTTTGCAAGGTATGGTTTGACTGTGCGGAGGGGGGTGATGAGTTTAGAGTAGAGATTGAATTTGATTGGGGCCAATTTGAGGGAGTAGTGGGCTATTTTGTTTGAGGGAGTGTATTTGGAAAAAGGTGTGGTGTGGGCCATGTTTAGGAAGGTTTTTGGCTTTTAAGGATGGACCGATTAACTGGGTTAACAATTTTTTTTGTCTTGATTCATGATATGGTTAATGAGATAAGGGGATAAGTCATTATCGAGAAGCGTGTAGGTAGTAGATTGAGGGGTGTGAAGCTTTGCATAGGGAAAAGTGGACTCATCAAACAAAACATGACGAAAAATGATTGTTTTGTTTGTTGTCATATCGAGACACTTATAACCACGATGATTGGACAGATACCTAATAAATACACAAGGTGTGGAGCGAGGTTGAAGTTTGTGGATATTAATTGAGGGGAATAGCGGAAAGCATAAAAAACCAAAAACACATAGATGAGAGTATGATGGGTTTTTGTTATATAACATGTAGAGAGGTGACTGAAAGTTTATTGATTTACTAGGCAAAATGTTAGAAATATAGGTGGTCATTTCTAGAGCATAATTCCAAAAGGAATGAGGTAGATATGCATGAATTAATAAAGTTTGAATATTGTTATTAATGGACCTTATTATTCGCTCAGCTTTACCATTTTGAGAGGAGTTGTAAGGACAAGAGTAACGAAAAAATATATTTTGTACTCTAAAATTTTCCCTCCTATTTTTCATTCAAGATATTCTCTTAGGGTTTCACAAATTCTCAAGGTGGCTCAAGAATTGATCAGACAAATTCTCCTCCTAAGCATTGGGTCCATAACTAGGGTTTGGTATTTCTCAAGCAATATTGGGTTTCCAAGGTCTCAAATAGCTTTCATGGTGCTTCATATGTATTCAAGAATGCTCATATCAAATTTCATGCCTTGCATCACAAGTTCGCTCAGTCAATTGCTCGGATGACCGAAAATCAACTGTATTAACCAAAAAGTCAACATTTTCAAGATCAAGTTCAAACAATTGTAACTTCTTCATTATTCAATATTTTTAGTGGTTCTTTTTGCGTATGACTCTCCTTGACATCATCTCCAACTTCTATTTACAAGTTAAGAGCTGATTATGTGCGAAAGATCATAAAAAATTTGAATACTTTAGAGGTCGCTTTGTGGGCGTTGACCTAATTTCAAGTTTTTTTGTTGCCTGACTTCCAATGATCGTAACTTCTAAAATATTCATCATTTTGGGACGATTCTTTTTACATGTTGTCATAAGCGATGTCGTCTACAAGTTTTCTTCAAGGATCGAAGGCAAATTGTACTTACAAGACCGTGAAAGTTATTTAATTGTTATAGGTCATTTCTCGACTTGGAATGTTCTTAACTCCTAGATTCAAACTCTATTCACGGGGATAAATTTGAGATATATATCATAATTGATTCAATTTATCAAATGCATAGCCAATTTTTTTATTAAAGTTCTCAAGGAATGTAGTTTATTCCTAAAGACCAATTCAAGCATACAAAGGTGGGAAGAAGGTTTATGAGAATTACTTGAAGTTCAAGATACAAAAGAATTGTCATGTCAAAAGAAAGCATACATCATGGTTTTCGCAAGCAAAGTCTTATCATTCAAGCACCATTCAAGTAGTAAACAAGACTCTAGGATTTTCATTTATTTGGTTTATCAAAAGGCCAAATTCATTTAAAGTTTCAAGATCACATTTTCATTCAAACAACATTACACTATACAAAACCATTCCAAGATTCTTTGGAATTTTTGAACAAAAGTAAAGAGACTTCATTCAAATTTCCTTTGAAGTTTACAAACCTAAATATGCATTCAAGAAAATTCCTTTGAAGTGTCAAGATATTTCATTCATCGTTACAAAGCTACAAAGGAATTACACAAGTTTGTACATGAGGTCAAGGCCCATAAACCTAAACTCTAATGTCCAGAACATTTGCCAAAGCTTGTTTTCACATCTTCAAAACTTCTCCAAACCTGTGCAAACATTACACCAAAATGGTCAAAACAAAAACTGCAGTAAGAAGTATTGAAGCAGTGCATCAAATTAGTTAAAAAGATATTTCATCCCCCCCCCCCCCCCATTTGCACCCTTTCTCATCTATAAAACAACTCTCTAACCTCTGCTCAAGGAACCAACAGTTAACCTAAGAAAATTCTCCTCCAAACCTTTTCTCGTACTCCCTGCATAAAACCAGAAAATTCTGTTCAAAAAAGATATACAAAAATTCATCAAAAAAATCTCTTCAAACTCTCTTCCCTACAAAAATCACCTTACAGCCACCAATCCACCTCACCACTCAAACTCAACCTCACCTTTACTCATTCATCCTCACATTACTGAAACTGCATCTCATAAATCTCACACAACCACGCCATAACACTCATTCTGACTGACTTCGCATACAACTTTAGGACAATACACAACAACAACAAAAGTTTCAATCCAGATTCGCAGAAACAGAAGATCAAAGAAGAAGTGATTGCAAACTTATGAGAATCACATTCTCGTCAGCATCGAAATCCTCGTACTAGCTTTGAGTTCATAAGTTTCATTTTTTGTTTCTCAAAATTATTGATGCTTTGTCTGTGTTGTTGTTTATCGTTTGATTTGTTGAGAGTGAACCACGAGAGATGAGTGAGACTGAAAGAATTTGAACTGAATTTCGAAAAGGTTGTTGTTACTGTTGATATGATTAAAATGAAAATAAGGCATTACCATTGTTGTTGTTTAGACTTTAAGAGACAAAGAGTTTGAGTTACAAAGGAAGGTTAATGTAGAGGAAGTTTTTTTTCGTTTTACGGTTGAGATGAATGAATAGAGATTTACGTAGGGAGGTTTAGTTTTTATTTTGTTGTTGTTGTCTTCTTTGTGTAAGTGAAAAAACGAGAGGAATAGAGAAGAGAAGGCAGAGTTGTATTGTTGTTGGTTCTTGATAGAGAAAGATGAATAGGGAGTTACTGATCGAAAAGCGTGTTTGAGAAGATGTGAGTTTTTTTTTCTCTTAGCAATAACTCAATCTTATCAATAGTTAATTGGGATTTTTTTTTACTTTTACTTTTCCCTATACAGCAATCCGCGGCGCCCCTTTTTCTGCAATTAGGGTTTCAAAACAAACCCTCTATATTCCCTCTAGTTGGATCCGGGTTTGGGTCTGTTTTGTTTAGCCCAATCCAATTCTCAAATTTCAGTTTATGTATTAATGGAAGCGCCATAATACACGAATGAATAGATTGCGTAGCGGTTAGAGCGTGTGTTTTATATGCGTGGGGACCTGGATTTGAGACCCATAGGAAGCATTTTACCATTTTTTCTGTTTTTTTCTTGTTTCATTAAACTCATGGACTGTTTTTATTTCTTATTTAATTTGAAAGACTATAATAAACGAACGGGCAGCATGGCGCTATGGTTAGTGTGTATGTTTAGATTTGTAAGGTCCCGGGTTTGAGACCCCCTGGGACATTTTTTCATTTTTTTTTTGTTTTCTCACTAACAAAAAACAAATAAATGGGCCTTAAGCCACATAACCCAGCCCAATAGTGTTTTATTTAGCTATTTTTGTTTGTTTTATTTTACAATCTTGGGCTTACTGTTTTTTTGGTTCATTTTCTACTGTCTAATCCGAGTTTATTATTCCACCTCCATAGTTTTGGTTCAACACCCCTTATTTTGGTTATTTTGTATTTTCTTAATTTTTATAGTTTAAATTTTAATTTCATTTAATAATAATATAGTTTCTTAACTAAACAATTTTCTTAATTAGTTTAGTTTTAAATTTAGTTTAGGAAATTTTTGTGAATAATTGATTTTGTTAATTAATATTTTATTTTTTATATTATTTGTTAATTTCTTTTAATTGTTTTATTTTCTTTATGATAAACAAAAATTCCAAAAAAAAATAATAGAGTAGGTTTTTATTTTCTTTTCAAATTTTCTCAGAAAACAAAAATACCAAAAATATTATTTAGAATTTTAATTTTTGAACCTTCGTTCATAACTTTTATTTGATTTAATTTTCTTACTTGATAAAATCACAAAAAACAATTTCCCTTTTCCTTTTTCATGTAATTTACTATTTTCGCATTTTTTCGATTATTGTAACTGCTTATGATTTGTAATAATTTAATTAGGTTTTTACTTTTCCCCCATTTTTTATGGTTTGTAACCTCATCCCCGAAGCATAGTAATAGCGTAGATTTTATTTCCCCCGCTTTACTTTCTGCACCTATAACTATGCATGTATGTATATATAAATGTATAGTAATTAGGCGTGTATGGCAAGACATAAAATCAACCGCTAAATAATCTTAACCTCAAGATTAAATAAGTGAATCGAAACACTATTCACACGCGCACCTCTAGGATGACTTCGCTTGTTGCCTTCGGATAAAACAGTCATGTCCCTCGAACAAGAGACGCTTTAGCAAAGACCCTCGATTAAAAGATCGTAGTCCCTCGATGACCATTCGATGTTGTCTTTGGTAAACGATCATAGTCCCTTACGAAAATTGCTAAAACGTCCTACAAGTTGCCTTCTATGATTGTACGATGACCCGCTCCAGTCTCTCACACATCTAATGATAAGGCTTCCTACTAACTAATGGTAGGGTAGTACTATCTAAAGGAGGAGGAAAATAATAAAGACTTTTTTGAGTAGGCAGATCACTCATAACCGCTTGCTCACAAACTAAAACAATTTTCACACTTCATGCTTTCAAAACAACCGCTTTCAAAACACTTTGTAAACACTCTTGAGGACTGATACAAGGGTTATTATAAAGCAAACTTCCTTACATTGGCATTTCCAAAAACATTTTCACACAACGACACTTTTTCAACAAATATTTTTAAAATAGACATTTTGTATGCATTCTCAACGATACGAGAATCATTACAAAATTGTCGTACTTAGGTATTTTCAAAATATTTTCAAACATACACAAACACGAAGCATTTTTAAAAGTGAGCTAGCGATTAAGAGCCCGTAGATAACTACGGATGAAAAGGGTGCTAACACCTTCCCTTTTCATAACCTACCCCCTTACTCAGAAAATTCTCAAAAGATATTTCCTGTTCTTTTCACCCTTTCCTTTATTGGATAAAAGAAAAGTCAGTGGCGACTCTTACTATCCGCAACATTTGCGATAAAATATAAGACTAAAAGTCAGTTCTCCCACTGTATGGCAGAACTGACGACTCTGTTAGGGAGATTGTAAAAAAGGCGAGGTTACCTTAAGAGCGAGATCACCTTTATTGCTTTACTTGTTTGTCTTGTATGCTTTATATTTATGGATATGCTTGAGTTTATTTCTTGTATAGATCATATATCCGGATCAGGGGACATTTTAGATAAGTAGCAATAGATCTTGAAAATTGTATGACGTATACCGATACGGTTGAAGCGCTATGTTAATACGACACATTGGTTGGTGTCGGTGTCTCTTGAGTTAGTCAAGGAGAATGCTGGATTGTCGCGTTGTGTCATAAACACTAAAAGATGAGATACGAGGGGAGAGATGGAGGGGTAAGAGTTGGCCTTTGTAGAAGAGTTCATCTGTAGGACAAAGATGGTTGGAAAATTTGCGAGGTGAGATAGAGATAGTGAATTCGAAATCTGAGGAAGAAGATGATGAAAATGATTGTGATGGTGATGAAAGGAGTGTGTGATTTTGATTCTTTTGTTCGGTTATTATTGTTGGTGGTGGTTTTTCTTTTTGCCATTTCGTTTATTTTGTGATCTACTACGTCATACATTACTAGTACTACTATGCGATGTTGTATAGGACAGTATGGTATGGTTTGGGGGCTAACAGCCTAAAAGTAAAAAGGCTACTCAAATCTACGATTTATAACGGATGGATAGGAGATGTGTATTAAAAAATTCTAATTGGTTATCGTCGGTTATCAATGGTATTTTGACCCTTTGTTTTGAAACATTAATTGTTGTAAATAAGCACTTGTTTGATATGGGTAAAGAATTAAAGTAATTTTGATATGGATCGATTTCAATAAAGTATTACTTGTATTTGGTTATAAATAAATGTGATTTTTTTGGACTACTTATATTTGGTTATAAATAAATGTGATTTTTTTTGGACTACTTATATTTGGTTATAAATAAATGTGATTTTTTTTAGTATTTAAGTTTTGAAAAAAATTGTAAATAACTACGTTTTCGAGAAAATTATCTGAATAATTAAGTTTCAGGAAATATTTATAATAAGAAGTCAAGTGAAATGGTGTTTATTCATAAACTTTGTATGAATGCATTAAATGAGATGGCGTTTAAGTGCGTCTGATTTTTCCTAATCAATCTCAGATGGCGCCTAAGTATAAATATGGGATATTTTTTTATTTATTTTTAAATAAAAAATAAATTCGTTGTAAATGAGATTTAGATTTTCATTCGTAATAATACAAGTACATAATGGAGAAAAACAATACAAATTCTAGTAGTCGACGTCATCCTCGTCGTCACCCTCGTGGTGAATATCTACGATCTTGTTGTTGCGGTTGGGTCGATGGCCCCACATAATCTATATGTTCAGGATCCATGAATCTTGTCAGATCATCATATCCGGAAGACCCGCCTTCAAACAATCGACTACCCATGCCTTCAAAGTTTGATCGTCTTGGTGGGGGGTTGGATTTCATGGATGATCGATAGCACTGGTCATCTGAATAGGATGGGTAAAAAGGCAATGGATTTTGTAGAGTTTGGTACTTAGATGACTGTTGGGTGCTATGGTGGTGTGATGGTTGATGGTATGATGGGTGACGTCTCTTCCACATCTTACACCATTTCAGAGCGAATTCTCTCCAATTATTAACACCTCATTGAGTGTCGACTCTAAGGAGATGTCATGGTGACAAATATGTCGATCGCTGGGTATTTCTTGATGCATTGTGAACTGCATCTTGACAATTTTGAACATTGTCGGGTATTTCAATAACAGAACAAAATATCTAAGAAATTACAATCGCCAGAACAGTTTCATCGGGTCCATGCATCATGTGCATTATGTTTGTATCTGTTTTGACTTCCTCCAACCAAAAACAAGAAATACAATAATAAATTTTCATCATTAAATATAACCATTGTAGCGGTAGAATTGTTTAAGACTAAGCCATTAGATTGACTAGACTTTATACAAATCAAAATAAAAATCGCCATCGCGCTTTATTGTTTCCAAAGGAATGGGAAAAGAGCGAATAACCCAAAAAAAGGGGGAAAGATTCAAGGTAAGGGGGTTGGTTATGCAAAGGGAATGTATTAGCATCCTAAACATCTACGGTACTCCGCAGGAACCTCTTTGTAAAATTAGTATATTTTGGCTAAAAATGTGTTGTATATAAAATGGATGGTAGAGGTGAGAAGAGAAATATATTTTTTATGATTTTTGCACCCGCCGCGGTTGTGAACCTTTAGTGCCTACGTACCACCTTTCGTGCAATAGGGGATCAGGGTACAAGTAGTTCCTCTTTTAAAAGTTTGAAACACAAGTGTGTTGGTTAATTTTATGAGATAAGACATCATCGTCATTGTCTATGTTGAAAACATACTTACTACCCACAATCATGAGAAAGGAGAATTTGCATCATCTCAAAGTGGAGGATATGGCTTAGATTTTAAAATCAACAATGCCTCACTCAACACCCAAGTAGAAAATATCTCTCTTCACTACATATTATAGAAGTATAGTTGTTTGCATCACTACAAGGATTGACAAGAGTCTAATATTTTAAGAAAAGTTTAAAGGTAAAAGCCAAAGTGGCAAAATGGTTTGAAATGAGATTGGTAGACTTTTAGTCTTCTCATAAAAAAAATATCAATGTATTATTAAATTGATTGAAGTTTATTTATAAAAATGCTTTTGAAAATGCATGGACATAAGTCCAAGTTTATTGTAAAAGTGTTTAAGTTTCAAAACAAGAAGGTTTTTTCAAAAGGAGGGAGAAGGTTTTTGAAATTAAAGAAGATGTGAGGAGTAGAAGAGGCTATCCTAAAGCATAAGGTAAAAGCTAAGGATAAGGACCATCTAACCAATAAGAAGCCAAAACTTGACATTATGAGCCAAGATAGAATTCTCATTCTTTGGATTGAAACCAAGCAAGCAAAGATACTAGACCTCTTCAAGTGTATTAAGTCTTCACAAAAATTGGGCAGAATAACGGTTGTATGCGGGAGAATTCTATATTACAAACAAATGATGTAATCACAAAAATCTGCACACAAAAAACAAATAAGCAACCTAATGCCTTGAGTTAAACCTCAAGATCTCCAAACAAAATAAATCAGATAATATCACAAGGTCTCCAAGATAGGCCAATGTCTCTAATCCTGGGTCCAAGAAATAGTCCCATGCTCCATAATGCCAAGGATAGTAACTAAATAGTCCAAGTACCATTAAGAGTTTTTTAGGGTTTAAGTTGATTATTAAGTATCTTAGGAAAAGAAAAAGAAAAGCTCAAGTGAGCAAAGTAAAAATGACAAGAATATAAATGCCCAAATGAGCAAAGATAAAAAATGGCATGAAATGAAAAATGCTAAAAATAAATAGTGCATAAAGCATAAAAGAATAAAAGCATAAAATAAAACAAGTCAATAATTAGTGGTTAGTTGGATGACCATCTTGAAACTTGCATTTGGAACTCATTAGAGAATTGGTAGAACCAAAGCCTCCACACAACAAGTTGCATTTGCTTTTTGTCAAGTATATCATCCATTTGGAATTCTCACAAGTACCATTTAATGATCAACGATGTTTAAGTGATCCGCATTGACCAAAGGTGTTTTAGATCCATTAGAGGATTGGTAGAACCAAAGCCTCCACACAATGAATCTCAAGGTTATTGGATCAAAGAGATCAAATTAACATACTTGAGCTTTAAATTATAAGTTTGGGCCATAAATGATCATTTATTCGAATCGGGACAAAATTTAGCGCTATATTAAGCAATCGTAAGTGGACTTATATAGAAGTCGCACCTATTTTGAGGCCGGTCAATAGCAATCTATGCACCATTTGTTTTGAGACATGATATAGAGATCGTGCTCTAACAACATTTAGTGCAATGAGAAGGGGATGAGATGAAGAGGAATTAGGGTACAAAGAGAAACCACATTTGAATTAAAAATTTAATCAAACTATTATTAAAATCATTCATCCATTTTGGTGGAGTTGAACTCAACACCTAAGATCCAATGATGTTAATAAAGCCATGATCAAAAAATCAACCCAAGACAGCCAGAAATAATCACAAAATTATATATATTTAATATATATATATTAAAAGGTTTAAAAATGTTTTTTTTAAAGAAAATAATGAGGAAAATATCAATTATATTCAAATTAATCAAGAAATGAAAAATAAGACCATAGAAAAATCAGAAAAGAGGCCAAGTAATTTTACAAAAAAATTGGGAATTTTTAAAAGTCAGAAACTATTTTTAAAAATTAAAATAAATGGGTAAAATAAACAAAAATAGTAAAAAATAGTAAAGTCAGAAACTAAAATAAAATAAGATCACCAATATTTGTCACAATATCATTGGATCATTCCATAATTTTTTCAGAATTTAAAAATGTGTAAAAGTATTTTTAAACATTTTAAACAAATCAAATAAGTGTAAAATTCATACAAAATATCAAAACACAAAATTAAATTGTGAAAAAATAAAAATCAGAAAGAGAATAATCAAAAATATTTTTCATAATTTTTTCAGATTTTTTGGACTAAAAATGAATTTTCTATGATTTTTTGAAATTTAAAACAATTAAAATATAAAAATCAGAAAAAGAAAATAAAAGAAAAAGATGTGGACCATTGGATGAGAGTCAAAACGCGTTAGTAATCAAATCCAAAGGATCTGATGCACTGTGCATATCACGGTCTTTAATGAATAATATACAGAATCATTAATAAAATCAGAATTTGAAAATAACAAATGTCACGCTTTCATTGGTTAGAAGATGACACATTGATCATCTTCAACCTCCAGCCCTCACGAATTATAGGTCTCTCAAACTGTAAAATCAGAAGCTCAAACCTTTGTCATTCGCTTTGTCTCTTCAAAACGAAGACAACCACACCCTCGCGCCAAATTTATATAAACTGTAACTCAAGCAATTTGGAAAGAAAAATTTCAAAAGGGATATGAAAATTCATGGTCAAAATGTGCTTCCATATGAAAGTAAGTGTTACGACTAGAACCAGGGTAATGAGAGCAACACAATGATACCAAAGTTTTGAAGAATTGATGAAGTAATCTACCTATTGAAGTTGAGTTACAGAGCTCTGAAACTGGACTTCTATGGAGCAATATAGGGCACGATTCTTGAATGTGATTATATGGTTAGCTTCAGGGAATATCAAGGAAGGTGAATTGATGAAAAAAATGGATTGAAAAAGGCTTGAGAATAGGATTAGAAGTAGCTGAATTCTGAGTTGTGAAGAAAGTTTGGCAGGGTGATTCTGGCTATCTAAGCTTGAGAAATTGAATGGAGGATGACCCTCTATTTACAGGGAATCAAACAGAATGTTCAAGCGTGTGGAATGATGCAAATTGGAGGGAAATCGTGTGAACCTGATGCATGAGCAAAGTGTGATCTGATTTGCATCAAAACTCATCTAATCCTTGCGTTTCAAGGCTCTAATCCACTTTGGCAACTTGGTTAAACATGTTTAGATCACAAACGCGTGCTAATTTGATGTTTAAAGGCCAAAACATGAATTTCAAATTCTGACTTATGGAGAAACTTCAGTTCTAAGTTACCAAGTTCAATCCAATGGAATTTCCACCTCAGGGGGTCTTAGGGCAAAATTCTTGATGCTTTGGAAAGATGAGGTAACAAGCTTTGCAATGGAAAAGGAATGGAATCAAATGGATGCTTGAGCTGAAAGTTACATGGAGTCAAAGTTGAAGAAAAAGAGTTGACTTTCCATACTTAGAAATATTTCAAATTCTTCTTTAAAAATAACCTATAATCTCTTGCATCCAAACATGGCCTTCCACTTAGAATTTGATCTTGACCAAAAAAGATGGAATGAAGTAGATCTCTTGAATGACATTTTTCAATTTGAACCACTCAAAATATCAAAAAATTGAGCAAGTTATGACTTGTTGAAGTTGGCCAAAAATCATGAAATGACCTATAATCTCTTGCATTCTTAAGGAAACTTCCATCCATTTTCTTACTTTGCACATAAAAGAAAACATGAAGTAGACATCCTTAGGATCATCATGAAAAAAGAATGGGCTTAAGGTGATAAAAATTGACCAAGTTATGACCATTTGAAGTCACATATGGAAAATTGGGGATTCATCTGGATGACATGTAATCTTCCCTATTCACTAAGTTCCTTCTACATGAAAAATCCTTGGAACTTTTAAAGTGATTTGTTGGTAACTCTTTGAAGAGAAGACTTTTTTTGTAATCACTCCAAAATACCAAAATATGAACAAGATATGACCCTTTGAAGTCCAAAACCCTAGCCTCTAGATCAAGAGAATGCTTGGTGGAACTTTGCCAAGTTTGAACAAACTTTTTGTGCCAATATTCTTTCTTTGTGAATAGGAATTGTTGAGGATGATGATGAGGACTCATGTCCACCAAAACAACTTCCATACCAACTTTAAAACAACTTCAATGGTGAGGTTTGAATTTCTCAAGCTTTTGACTAGGGCATGGAAATAAACTCAAGAACCCATGAAGCAATTTGCTAAACCTCATTGCCTTTACCTACATTATTAACAAGTAAGACAAACCAACATTGAATTTTATTAATTAGAAAGAAAATCAAAGCAAAATATTCATGATCATAAAAGAAAACAAGTCAAGGTGGTTTGGGATTCCTCAAAGAGCAAAGCTAAAGATTGGGAGAAGAACTAAAAGCCCTAATATGATTTTGTTGTGATTGAAACAACATGGTATGATTAAGGGAACTTAGGGGGGGGGGGGAAATTGGGGGTACAACAGCTGCCCTTATGTAAGTTTCTTATATTCGGAGATACAGAGGTTAAAAATCTTCGTGTCGACGTGATCGAAGACACTTAAATATAAAACAAACTCTGTTTTTGGCCCTAAGATACCATGCAAATGTTTATGCATATGAATGCATATGAATGGAACAAAAGAGACGCAAAGTAGCATTGGGGATGCAACAAAAAATGTAGAAATAAAGGAGCAACCCTACCAAGAAAATAAATCACTGGTAAACCACGAGAACAAAATCAGAGAGGAGGATAACAAGCATCGATGTTCACTTCCGATGTACTATCAACGTTCATTGAATATATCATACCACCGCCGTTCACTGATGATGAACTATCAACGTTCACTGAAGATAGGAAAAAGATAAGTGTGATCGGTGGGAACGAGAACTGACTATTTTGGAATGCTGGTTCGCGTTTGTGTTTGTTTTTGCAAAATGTCGCAGTAAGCAAGAGTCGCCACCGTCTTTTATTTTATCCAACAAGGAAAGGACAAAAGCACAGAAAAATTCCTTTTCGAGATTTTTCTCGGGTTCGGGAGGTAGATTATAGAAAGGGAAGGTATTAGCACCATTTCTATCCGTGGTTATCCACGGGCTCCTAGGTACTTACTCACTATGTTTTCAAAAGTTTGCTTTTCTTTGTGTTTGTGGGTTTTGAAAAGAGTTTTGTTTTTGAAGAAAGTGTAAGTGCGAAAAGTTTTGTTTTGTTTTTAAAAATGAGCAAGTACTTAAGAACCTCTACCTACTTAAAAAGGAATTAAACTGTGCTAATGTCCTTTAGACAATGCTATCCCACTATTAAGGAGTAGGTAGCACCATCGTTGGAGTTTTCGGGTCAATTCGATTTAAGGGACGTGTGGTCACTAAAGCAACGTTAGGACGCTTTAGTGGTAATCCTAATGTCTTAGATCATTTTTATCGAGGCAACCATTTCGAGGCAACTTATGATCTTGGGACAAAAGGACGACCTCTAAAACATCCTATACTTAATGACCACGTTCGAGGCAACCAAGTGAGGTGTACCCTAGGAGTGGCATGTGCAAGTGTGTCAATTTTCAGTTATATTATCTTTGTACATGTTATGGTGAGCTACTGTTGATTTTAAGTTAAGATAGATCTTGTCATGCATAGCCTAGTTAGCATACATCTAAACAGTTAATATATGTACAGGAATTTAAAGTGCAGGAATTGTAAATCCTACGCTATTACAAGGCTTCGGGGAGGGGGATTTATTTACATGTCCAAAATTGGGGGAATAAAACAGTAAAGCGTAAAAGTCTTAGTTAAGCTATTACAAACCAGTAGGCAGTTACAATAAAATAAACGCGCAAATCTGAAAATAACTCTAAAAATTCTAAGATAAAATCTTTTTGTTGTTTTATTTTATTTTTTGGGAAAATGCTCTAAATCTATTTAATTTTAGTTTTTTGAGAAAATGTTAAGATAATTAAGAGATTAATTAACAAAGTTAATTTTAATAGAAAAAACTAGCCTAATGTTTTTGTGGTTTTTTGATTTTAATATTAATTAAAAAAGATAAAAAGATGTCAATGAAAACAAAAATAAAATACAAGGGGGGATCCTTCGATCCAAGGAAAAAAAGGAGTTTCGACCCAGGGAGGGAAATGGAAGCTTCGATTGGGCCAGACAGTAAGGCGTGAGTAGCCTTCGATCCAGGGAAGAGGATTGTCTTTTGATCAAGGAGGTCATGGCTTTCGATCCAGGAATGAGATGCCTCCTTCGATCCAGTATGCTAATGGGTTCGATCCAGAGAAGGGGTCTCCTTCGATTTGGGATGTTATACCTGCAAAAGCATGTTAGCGAAATAAAATGCAGGGCCTGGGTATTGAACCCCAAGCCCTTCGATCCTGCGCTTGCTGGGTCTCTTCAGGCTATGTCTGCAGCAAATGTTAGCAAACAAAAAACATGACCTGGGTGCCAAACCCAGGCCCTTTGATCCTGTCTAGGATGGAAAATCGAAAGTAACAACAAGTAATGATATGTTATGCAAAAAATAAGGTTGGATAATTTACCCTTTCTTACCAGCAGATTGGACTTTTAATTTGGGCGCTTCCTGGATGTAGGCACCTTCGATCTGGGGCTTCTGGGCGTGGATGCTTTTGTTGAAGGGTTGCTTTGGCCTGGAAAATTCCGGGCAGCGTCTCTCCAATGATTTTTTGTTCTCCTATTGTGTGTTTTTTCGTGTGTGTTCTCCTGCAGAGTTTTTGTGTGTGTTTCGTTGTATAATTTTTGTGTCCTGGATATGTATGTTGGCCTCTGTATTTATAGGGGTGTGAGGGTGCAGTAATGGCAAGAGACAGCCATTAAACAGGCCATTAAATGCCATGAGACAAGAAACAGACACATTAAAAGTTTTCCTTTTTTGAAACATTTGTGTCTCTTGAATGAACCTGGACGCTTTTGACTTGAGTGCCCTCTTGATGACCTCCTTCGAATGGCCCTTGTCCAAAGATCAATCGAAGTGTACTAATTAAAATTCCAATCGAGAGGCTTTGTTAACAGGCCAATCGAAAGGTGTTGTTCATGCTAATCGAAGGACATGGTTCACATGCTTGTCGAAGCTTCCTTGACACAATGCTAAATCGAAGGATCCCTTGGCATGCCAATTGAAGTGCTCCTTCAGAAGGCCAATCGAAAGGTCTTTCAGAATGCCAATCGAAGTGCTTGTCCATAATGCCAATCGAAATGCTCCTTCAGAATGCCAATCAAAAGGTCTTTCAGAATGCCAATCGAAGGCCTTGACATAATGCCAATCGAAGTGCTTGTCCATGCCAATCGAAATGCTCCTTCAGAATGCGAATCGAAAGGTCTTTCAGAATGCAAATCGAAGGCCTTGACATAATGCCAATCGAAGTGCTTGTCCATGCCAATCGAAATGCTCCTTCAGAATGCCAATCAAAAGGTACTTAAAGCACCACCCAAATAAATTTCTTTTTCCTTAGGCAAGGGTTTGTGATCAGCCATGCAGGGGGAAGACTTTGGAAAACATGAGAGGGAAAATTTTGGGGTGCAACAATAAGAAACACCGATGTTCACTGCCGATGTAATACCAATGTTAATTGAAGGTAGAAAGAGTAAAATATATCATACCACCTCCGTTCACTGATGATGAACTATCAACGTTCATTGAAGATAGCAAAAAGATAAGAAACATCGACGTTCACTGCTGATGTGCTACCAATGTTCACTGAAGGTAGAAAGAGTAAAATATATCATAGTTTCCCCAAGATTCTGGTGTTTTGCCAAGAACGAGTCTCAACTTCTTCTTTAACCAAGGAAATCTGCCTGGAAAAGGTAATACGTAATATGTGTCAAATAAAGAGACTTCCACTTATTGTCAAGGGGAATTGCAAAGATAAATATGACTTCACGGGGAAGTGCCACGATATTCCTGCTGAGGAGATAAAGTCTTCCTGTGCAAAATAAATGCACAAATCAAAACTCAAAGTTTTCATAAAGCCGCAAATCCAATTCAGAAACAAACTAGAGCAAGATGGCCAATGCAGATTCATCCTTTGAGAAATAAACTCCAGAGGGAAAACCAAATTCAACTAAGCAAAGAGCGCTGCCAGAAAGGTCAGAACACAATGTCAATGAATGATGATTTTTAGAAATGCATGATGTATGTATGAATGTATGAGTTCTATTGTACATATGCTGGTAAAAAGGATACATAATTAGCACAGACAAACAAAACCGCCTCAGGTACTAACAACATTGGGCTAAGCTTCAACCAGAAAGATCAATCCAAGAAAGGTAAAAGCAACTGCAGAAACCAAACTTATTGTTTTAATTTCACTGAGGAGAAACATAATCCGGATGTAGCTAAATCAAACAGACACCGGGATAGAACATCCTTCTTCCGGTTTCATCGGAGAAAAAGGGTTTCTAAAAGCAACATGCCTACTGGAGATTGCAAGATCAATCTCAAATAAAGCAGACTGACGTCGAAACAACCAAGCCTCACTGGGGGATTCAAGCCTACCTCCCTAGAGAAAAACTGCGAACTAAAACTTTCATCACGAATACTCATTCCAACAAGAGATGCCCTAGGGTAACCTTCCCGAGAAATCAAGAAGTCAACATTAATTCCAAAACTGCAAAAAGAGCGACATCCTAGCACACCAAGATAATAAAACCTTTCATAATATGAGGAAAAACTTCGTTGGGGAATCTGGGATAGAGGCTTCTAATCATGAAAACCTGAAAAAAATGAACCAAGACTTGACTGGGGATAGTGGGGTCACAAACCCAATACTGTACCTTGTACCCACTAATATCGTCTTTAACTATCTGAGAAACACACAAAGATTGCGCCCACCAGCAAAATGACTTGAGAAAACCTTCATGAAAGAAGTAAATCTTCTTAAAACAGATGGAGTTTGTTCATTCTTGGGATCACCATCTTTGTTGTCATTGTTTCATCAAAAATCCCAAAGTAAATTGAATTGTAAAGATCTCTTCTCTTTTTTTTGAAAAGTTAATTTTGCTTCTTTTAATCTTTTTGCTTTAACAGTTATTATCAGTAATAAATGAAGTCTTTGTAAGCTAAATAAAAATAAGAACACAAAGAATTGGGCAAAAGCTCGAATTTCATTAATAGAATGGTAGTCTGCGAACGGCGAGACTCCATGGATGATTACAAAGTTTAGGAAATGGTAATACATAATGGAAAAGATACATTGAGATACAATGACCACTATCCCCCCTAACAGCTTTTTGAAATCCTGAGCAGCAGCTTTCGTTGAAGTATGGTGAGGATCCGAGAAGATTGTTGCTTCAACAATCAAGTCTTGTCTGACGTAGTTACTTGCTAAGAAAAT
This sequence comes from Vicia faba, assembly GCA_948472305.1. Classification (NCBI taxonomy): domain Eukaryota; kingdom Viridiplantae; phylum Streptophyta; class Magnoliopsida; order Fabales; family Fabaceae; genus Vicia; species Vicia faba. Next base: position 1,264,847,896 of record OX451736.1, on the reverse strand, counting down.
CCCTAACTTTTGCCTAAGCTGCCCTTGCGGGTTTTCAACTTAGCGGAAAATTTATTCTGTTTATGTCTCTAATTTTTGCCTAGACCGCCCTTTCGGGTTTTCGGCCTACCGAGACGCTATTTTTTGCCTAAACCTCCCTTTCGGGTTTTCGACTTAGCGAGCTATTCTTTTATTTCTTTAGGCGAAGTATTTCTTGATTGCGTCAGCATTCATGGGATGTGGGAACTCCTCACCATCCATAGTTTCAAGAATTAATGCACCACCAGAGAAGGCTCTCTTAACAACATACGAGCCTTCAAAATTAGGAGTCCACTTGCCCCTAGAATCAGTGTTGAAAGACATGATCTTCCTGAGCACGAGGTCGCCTTCTCTAAATTCATGAGGTTTGACCTTTTTGTCAAATGTTTTCTTCATTCTTTTCTGATATAACTGCCCATGACACAAAGTTGTCATTCTCTTCTCTTCAATCAAATTCAATTGGTTAAACTTGTTCTGAACCCATTCAGCCTCTATCAATTTGGCTTCCATTATCACACGCAACGAGGGAATCTCTACCTCGACAGGGTGTACAGCTTCCATTCCATACACTAGGGAAAGCGGGGTTGCTCCTGTTAAAGTGCGAACAAATGTTCGATATCCATGCAGAGAAAAAGGGAGCATTTCATGCCAATCCTTATAAGTGACAACCATTTTCTGGATAATTCTCTTGATATTCTTATTAGCAGCTTCAACAGCCCCATTCATCTTTGGCCTGTATGAAGATGAATTGTGATGGAAAATCTTAAATTCTTCGCACAGTTCAGTCATCATCTTGTTGTTCAAATTCGAGCCATTGTCAGTGATGATTCTGCTCGACACACCATATCGGCATATAAGATTGTTTTTGACGAAACACACAACCACCTGTTTGGTAACATTGGCATATGAAGCAGCCTCTACCCATTTGGTAAAGTAGTCAATTGCTACCAAGATGAAACGGTGTCCATTTGAAGCTTTGGGTTCTATCATCCCGATCATGTCAATACTCCACATAGAGAAAGGCCACGGGAAGGAAATCATATTGAGAAGTGTCGGAGGTACATGGATCTTATCTGCGTAAATTTGGCATTTATGGCACTTCTTTGCAAATTTGTAACAATCAGATTCCATTGTCAACTAATAATAACCCGCCCTTAGCATCTTTTTAGCCATTTAATGTCCATTAGCATGAGTGCCAAATGAACCTTCATGGATCACACGCATCAACATGTCTGCTTCATGTCTATCCACGCATCTGAGCAAGACCATGTCAAAATTTCTCTTGTATAACACAATTTCACTGAGGAAGAAACTGCCTACCAATCTTCTCAGTGTCTTTCTATCTTTCTTTGACGCACCAAACGGGTATTCCTGAGTCTGAAGAAAATGCTTGATATCATAATACCAAGGTTTTTCATCTGCTACCTCCTTTGTCGCAAACACATGAGCGGGCCTATCTAGCCGTCGAACTGTAATTCAGGGTATATCATTCCAAGCATTTACTTGGTACATGGAAGCTAGAGTTTCCAGAGCATCTTCCATTTGATTTTCATCCCTAGGAATATGATGGAATTCAACTTTATTGAAGAAGGGTAGTAATCTTCTAGCATAATCTTTGTAAGGGATCAAGCCAGGGTGACGAGTGTCCCATTCTCCTTTAATCTGATTTATTACTAAAGCTGAATCACCATACACATCTAGAATCTTGATTGAGATTAATAGCTTCTTTAAGACCCATGACACAAGCCTCATATTCCTCCATATTATTAGTGCAATCAAATGTTAACCTTGCAGTAAAAGGAATGTGCGATCCATGAGGAGTAACAATCACAACACCAATTCCTTTACCATAACCTTGTGGTTTTTTGATTTTAATGTTAATTAAAAAAGATAAAAAGATGTCAATGAAAACAAAAATAAAATACAAGGGGGGATCCTTCGATCCAAGGAAAAAAAGGAGTTTCGACCCAGGGAGGGAAATGGAAGCTTCGATTGGGCCAGACAATAAGGCGTGAGTAGCCTTCGATCCAGGGAAGAGGATTGTCTTTTGATCATGGAGGGCATGGCTTTCTATCTAGGAATGAGATGCCTCCTTCGATCCAGTATGCTAATGGGTTCGATCCAGAGAAGGGGTCTCCTTCGATCTGGGATGTTATACCTGCAAAAGCATGTTAGCGAAATAAAACGCATGGCCTGGTGTTGTACCCCAAAATTTGCCCTCCCATTTCCTCAACATTTTCTCATCACAAGACATTTAAAGATCAAGATACAATTAGGGTTTCCTCTGCTCAAGACTTCTCCTTGCACTGTGGACTCAAATTAGGGTTTGTGTTTGCCTAAAGATGTTTTGACCTAAAATGCCTAAGATGACTTTCATGCTTCATATTGGACTCCCAAGTTTACCCATACCAAGTTTCAAGTCTTGATTCCAAGTTTTTCCCAGTCAATTGGACAGTTGACCTAGAAATCAGCTGTATTGGGGAAAAAGTCAACTGTGGCCAATTGACAGTCAAACCTCATGAAATTTGATCCACATCAACATTATGAACTCATATGAACCATTTGATCAAGTTTGGATCACAATTCCATAAGAAATTTGATCAGATCACCAAAAGGGCAAAATGGTCATTTTTAGGGTTTTGACTGCACAAAGGCAATTTTTGACTGTTTGACCTAGCCAATGGCAAACCAAGTTCACCTATGGACTCAAGGACCCCATGGAATTATCTTGACATGTTCATCAAGCTCAAAAGATCCCAAGTACACAAGATTGACAGTTGAATTTCCCAGTCAATTGATCAATTTTGACTGTATACTGAAAAGTCAAACTTTGACTTTTTGGTCAAAATCAAGAGTCAAGATTCATTTTTCATCCAAACATGCCAAATCATGAAACTTGTTCACCAAGAAATCACAAAATGCAAATTAGGGTTTGAAAATGGAATTTTTCATAACTTAGAATTTTTCTAAGTTATGAAAAACCCTAATTTTTTCCCAACTTTGCCCCATCTTTTCACCATGATCCATTTGGATTCAAACAAAAGTCAAAACATGAAAGTTGTAGCTTGTTGCATAATCTACAACTTTGATTCACAAAGTTTTCTCATTTGAAGCTTGTATCTCAAGTTATGATTTTTTGAATAAGGGCACTAAACCATCTTTTAACTTAGTGAAATTTGACCTATTTTGACAAGGTTTTCTACCCTACTTCAAGGCCACTTTTCATACCCTTCCACTTGAAATTTTAATTTGCATTTCAAAGATGGATTGTAGTACACATTCCAAGCTTTCCAAAATGTCCAAGAACTCATCAAACAACCTCATAACTTGAGAGATTCGAATTTCACAAGTTGGCAAAAATTCACTTTTGTTCTTCATCAAAGCATGTTCATAAACTTGGCAAATTTGAATTCAGCATGCTTAAGCTACATTGCAGGCCTCTAATCCCATTTTCACTCAATAATTCAATGCATATCCTTTGTGTTCTAACATTATTTTGCTCATTTGGACAATACACACAAAATCAAGCCTAAACTAGAAAAAGCATATTATCCATTCTTGTAAAGTTCTACTTTATGGCAACTTTGCAAATCTATGAGGTACAATGCAGATCTTTGAGGCAAAAAGGCATGGGCATAACACACTGATCAAGACTCAAGTGTGCAGCATAGATTGAGGCATTGTACTAGCCTAGAAACCAAGTTGACATTTGCTTGCTTCACATAGAAGTAACTTCCATAACTTAGGCTATCTCTCATACCAGCAGAAAAAACACAAGAACAAAGTTGTCAAACACATTACACATAACATATCCAAGCTAACACACGAGCTCTTGACCTCCAATACACCCTCCATCTCAGAATCACCCTCAAACTGCACAAACAGGGGTGCCCCTGCAGTTTGAGTGCAATCTCTCATTCCCTTCAAGCATTTCTGTCCAAACCTGTTCCTCTACCTTCCTTACAACATATGCAAGCTATCCAGAAGCTAAGGCACGATCTGTAGTTGCTCTAACCACTTCCACCATTTTCACATCTTTGACTTGCAGGTGAAGTTCTATAGCTTGATACAAGAAGGTTCAAGACAAAGTGAGCATTGAAAAAGCATCCCTGGACCTCAAGGAAGCTTTTCCAATCATTACATTGCACTGAAAGTCTCTCATTCTCCACATAGAAGTTCAACTGCACAGGTAAAAGTTTGAATTCGTATCTCTCTTATTAGGCATCTTTAGTCTTAAGTTTGTGAAGAAACAAAGTCCTACTCATAGCCCTGAACATGTACATAGCTTTACTTTTCATTTCTTTTATCTGAGTGAAGAGAATTTGAGCTCTGAAAATGGTAGAAAAACTAGGTCAGAAAAGAGGGGGAGAGAAATTCTCTCTCATCTTGGAGAGATAGGTCATGTTCTTTATATGGTTGAAACCGTCTCTTAATGCTCTACACTTTTCATGTTATGAGTTTTGCTTGAAAGTCCAGGAATCCAGAGATAAAAAACGCGTGTTTTGTGTGAAGAAAGCTGTACAGAGGTTGAAGAAGAAGTGGTCTGGGCTGGGCCTGGAATTATTTTCTTTTCACACCCCATTTTCATGTTTACACCCCCCTGAGCCCATTTGTTTATTTTTCAACATTTTTGACTTTTTCTTTTTGGGTTGACTTTGTTTATTTTTTCTCATGCCATTAAAATTTTTAAAATATTTTTTCCATCATTTTTTGTATTTATGGCATATTTGTTTGTTTATTTCTTTTGTTTATATACAAATATATATATATACTATTATTCAAATAAATAGAAAATAATGTAGATACACTTTTATTTTTTTATTTTTACTTTCTGAAAATATTTCACACAAAAAATACTTTTATTTATTTTATTTAAAATATTAAATAAATATTTATTTTGTATAATACTTATTTAGGGTTTAATATATATATATATATATATATATATATATATATATATGTTTATTAATATATTTAAGATAAAAATATAAAATACTTGATTTTCTTCATTTTTATTAATATTTGATACAAAAATGCTTTTTTCACAAAATACTCCATTTTATTTTATTTTTATAAATAAATAATGGAATTAAAGTAGATAATAATACCTTTTATTTAAAAATTAGGGTTTTTTACCCTAAGTTCAAAATACTCAAAAATAAATACATTTTTATTTTCTTTTCCCTTTTACATAAAAATAATATTTTCTCATACACATAAAAACTTTCTTTTTTGCATTTCACATATTTATTTAATTTACATTTAATTATGCATTATTTAAATTGCAAATATTCAATTGATGTAATAATTTAGATTTAAATTCTTGTCAATATCCCCCATTTGAACATTTGTACCCCCCTTCCCATATTTGGTTTTGTAATAGCTTAGTAATTTTAATTTCGCACTTTATTGCTTTCTAATAATAACATGCTAGAATTAGGGTTTGTATGCGAAAAAACGATAAAAAATAGTTTGACCTAATAAAAGATAAACAAGCATGAAAATGGACACACAAATCACACTTGCACCCCCCTAGGGTATTCCACTTGTTGCCTTCAAATAAATGGGCCATATTGTATGTTGAACATCTTTGGGCAAAGCAAACAGTTTGAATGATCATAGTCCCTCGATAAAACTTTTCAAAACAAACAAAACAAATGATCAAGTCCCTTAGAGAAATTGCCCAAAGACATTTAACGTCGTTACAATTATGGTCTAAACGATGACCCGCGCCTGTCCCTTTCACATCCTAACACAAGGTTGCCCACCAAATACCATGGTGGTGCAAACTTGTTAAAAGGGTTAAAGTATAGCAATAATCTTTTGAGAAATTTAGGAGTAGATAACCTCTTAGTTACTTGAACCAACTTGCAAAACAAAACACTTGCCTTCTTTTCAAAAACCACAATCCACTACACTTTCAAAACAACTTTCAAAAACAAATGAAAACCTTTTTAAAAGACATACATCTTTGTATACATCCCCACATGGATCATTACAAAGGTTGCCACCACATTGGCCTCTTTTCAAAAACATTTTCAAAACCCACACACTCAAAGCACCATTTAAAACAATTGAAAACAAAAGGCAAGTGATCTAAGCAAGTAACTAAGAGCCCATGGATAACCATGGATAGAAAGGGTGCTAATACCTTCCCTTTCTATAATCTACTCCCCGAACCCAAGAAAACATCTCAAAAGGTTTTTGCTGTGCTTTTTAACCTTTCCTTAGGATAAAATAAAAAGTCGGTGGCGACTCTTGCTAACCGCAACATTTGCGAATACAAACGCAAACCTCAAGTCAGTTCTCCCACCGTATCACAGAACTGGCGACTCTGCTGGGGATGACTTAAAAGTGGAGTAACCTTAGGGTTTAGATCACCTTTGTTTTCAATTGTTTGCTTTGTTTGCTTTTACATTTGTGGGCTTTGTATCGGAGTTTCATAGATCCTAACCCGGATCTGGGAAATACCCTTTTTAGGTAGCATAATCTGTGAGGGACCTGTCCGGCGTAGACCGACATGGGTGAAGCAGTGGCTACGTTGGTGTGGCATCTTAGTCTGTACCTATATCCCTTGTGTTGTAACGGGGAGAATATAGGTCTTCTAAGGAGTCATTAAACACCAACCAACCTTAGAACCCTAAATTGACCAACTTGGCTATTAGGACAGTAGCAGTATGCTACACTCATTGAGGCTAAACTCTCGAGATGGTTCTGGCCGCGAGAAAAGATTGCGATGCTGGAGTTATGACCGATTGAGGGTAGCCAATGATTTGAGATCCTCTAGAACCCGGTTACTTTTGATAGGACAGGTTTTAACCAACAAAACCAAAAGAGGGTAATACCTGAAACTCATGCTGGCCTGAAACCTAAGGGTGTCTTGTGTGACTTGTGTGCTTTATTTGCCTATGTGAATACTTGTGATGTGCTTCATCATAGCATCATGCCATCATACCATTGCATGCATAAAAAGCTAACCCATTTCAAAGACGAAAAGGTTTCATCTTTGCTCTGTTTTGTAGGACATCATGATGCCCGTGCGTAGAAATACTGTCCGGCTCAACTTTGTTCAACCACCAGTTTTACTCAAAGATCTGGTTGAAAGGATTCCAAACACTACCTCCTTCATCAACAGACATGGTTCCCTCCTTGGCTTGATCACTGCAAAATGGGACCAACAACTGATAAGTGTTCTGACCCAATTTTATGACCCTCTGCATCATTGTTTCACCTTTCAAGACTTCCAGCTGGTTCCTACCCTGGAAGAGTTCTCTTATTTGCTTGGGATCCCTGTCTTGGAACAAACTCCATTCACTGGTTTGGAAAAGATTCCTAGGCCTGAAGAGATTGCTGCAATTCTCCCCTTGACCAAAGAAGAGGTATTGTCCAACTGGGAAACTAGAAATGGGATCAAGGGCTTTTTGGTCAAATTTCTGGTTGGCAAGGCTAATGATTTCTGGAATGACTTGGACTTCAAGGCGTACGAGGATATTCTGGCTCTTTTGATCTATGGTCTGGTATTGTTTCCCAACCCTGACACCTTCATCAGTATCCATGTCATAAGAATCTTCATGTCTCGGAATCCGGTACCCACTCTCTTGGGTGACATTCTACAACAACTCTATGCTCGTACTGCTCGAAAACGGGGGACTCCGTGGTGTTGTGCTCCTTTGCTGGTAAGGTGGTTTATTTCGCACCTTCCTAAGTCCGTGCTGAAGAATGAAGAGGGAAAAGGTTGGGCTCGGAGGTTAATGTCTCTCACAGATGAGGATATCACTTGGACTCTCAGAGGCTTGGATGAGGTAGCTGTTATCGACCGTTGCGGAGAATACCCTAACGTCCCGTTGATTGGTATCCAAGGAGGAATCTCTTACAATCCATGTTTGGCTCTCCGTCAGTTTGGAAGAGCCAGAGGAGATGGGCCTCATGAAATGCTGGTTCCTCACTTCCATTTTGAGTTTCAGGCAGGCAGTGACAAACTACGCCAGGGATTCATTAGAGCTTGGGACAGAATCCACAAAGCTGACCCACATGAGTTAGGACCAAAGACTTCTCTACCATTGGAGCCCTATTGCAAATGGGTCCGCATCCGTGCTCAGAAGTTAGGTATGCCGTACGAAGCTGTCAGACCAATCATCCTTGAATCTCCCGATGAAGATGGGGTTCCTCCAACTGTCCTCCCTCCTCAGATACCTACTGATTTTGACACCATGAAGAGATCTTGGGCACAGCTAAAGGAAGAACGGGATTTCTACCGGGAGAAGTTCAACGAGCAGGAAAGGAAGGTCCAAAGGCTGACTAAGCAATTGGAGGAAGAACGTGTCCTGAACAACTACATCAGCACTGAGAGGAGGAGGCCATGGGAGCATTGATGAGCTTTGATTATTTCCTTTTGTAGTTTTATTTCTTTTTCCGTATTTTTCATTCCTGTAAAGCCTAAGGGCAAATTGTCGAACAATCGAAAAATTTTAATCTAATGAAGTGTGTTTCCTTTTTTGTCTACAAAGTTGAATCTTATTTGTCTTTGAAAACATAAAACATACGCATTCCATTACACCATATGCATAGCAGGTACCCTATCTCACAGGTTGCTTAATTTTCTTCGCTGTTTGTGTGCACAGTCATCATGAATCCGGAATCATCCAGTGAGCAAGCAATCAAGGCCCTTCAGGCCCAAAGTGCACAGTTTCAAGAGATGGTCCTAAGCCTAGCCCAGGGTCAGCAAGAGTTGAAGACTCTACTCCTGAAGAAGAAGAAGAAGAAGAGGACGGCGATGTTCAACACCGGACGCAGATTTGGGAACACACTCCACAATGAAGCTGATCCAGCCACTTCTTCTGCTGAGAGAAACAGTCCCCAAGGGGGAGGAGCTCCTAGTCCCGCAGTCTCCGACAACGAGACGGACTATAACGAGGAACAATACCCACCTGCTGCTGACAGATACAAACAATTGGAGGACCGCTTGAGCGCCATGGAGATTCAGAATGTGCCGGGACTGGATTTCGGAGATTTGGGGTTATCTTCTGGGGTAGTCATTCCACACAAGTTTAAGGCGCCTGCCTTCGCCAAGTATGATGGGGTCTCTTGCCCAAAGCTGCATTTGAGGTCGTATGTAAGGAAAATCCAACCTTACACGGCGGATAAGAACCTCTGGATTCACTTCTTCCAAGACAGCCTCTCGGGGTCACAACTTGAATGGTTCTACCAATTGGACGGAGCTAGCATCCGGCACTGGGAAGATTTGGCAACTGCATTCTACAGACAATACCAATACAATTCTGATCTTGCTCCTACGCGTACCCAACTTCAGGGTATGTCTCTAGGGACGGGTGAAGGGTTCAAAGAGTACGCTCAAAAATGGAGAGATTTGGCTGGCAGGGTGCAGCCTCCATTAACTGATCGAGAGCTGGTTGATATGTTTCTGGGAACATTGTCTGGTCCGTTTTTCAATCATTTGGTTGGTAACTCCTCCGCTGGGTTCACAGATTTGATATTAACAGGAGAGAGAATTGAAGCTGGCATCAGGTCAGGCAAGATACAAAAAGCTGCCTCTACAAGTGCTGAGAAGAGGCCATTTAAGAAAGAAGCAAGTGCCGTCTACGGCCCTAGAAGACAAGTCAAGCCCGAAAGTCGCCAAGCCGTCAATGCTTTGGTCATCTCGAAACCTGTTGCTGCTCCTCAGCAGTACAATCAACAAAGAAGTGAAAGGCCCAAGAGGCAGTATACCCGATTGAGTATGACATTATCTCAAATTTTACCCCAACTGTTATCCACCAACCTGGTGACCCTCAAAGAAGCTCCTAAGGTCGTCAACACTGCGTCCCCTAAATACAACCCGAATGCCCGGTGTGCTTATCATTCTGATAGTCCCGGGCACACTACTGATGATTGCTGGGCCTTGAGAAACAAAGTGCAAGATCTAATTGACGCAAAAGAAATTCAGTTTGAAGCGCCGGAAAGACCGAATGTTGTAACGGCTCCTATGCCCCAGCATAGGGTGAATGCCATTGAGGAAGAAGTGTACGCTGTTTCGGTAGATGAAGTGGTTACCCCTTTGAAGACTGTTAAGAAGAACCTACTGCGGGCCGGTTTATTTCCGGGTTGCGGCGAAGGTTGCCCATTCTGTGCTATTTCCCTATCTAATTGTCCCTTGCTAAGGTTAGGCATCCAAGGCCTAATGGATAGCAAGGAGATTCTATTCAAAAAGACTGCTGTCCATTTGGTTCCGACGAAAGAAGTTTCCGTGATTACCATCTTCAAAAATCCAACCAAGGCTCCCCCAAAGAAGCCTATTCAAATCTTGACAGTTGCGCCTGTGATCATTACTGTTCCAGGACCCCTCTCTTACGTGTCTGATAAAGCTGTCCCCTGGCATTATGGGGCAGACGTATATGTAAATGGAATCAAGCAAGAATTTGATGCTAGTGCCAGTATTTGCGATATCACCGGTCCATCTAAAGTCACCCGCAGTGGCAGGCTCTTCTCGCCTGACATTGCGCCGCCCGCTATTCGAAAACCCCTCCTCATAAAACCTGAAAGTTTACCTAGTCCTGTTGCTGATCAAATTGTGTCCCCTGCTGCCGAGTCATCAAATGCTCGGGGCAAAGGGATTGAAGAAGAGCCTGCCCGGATGGAGGCACCGATACCCGTGAATGCTGAGGCTTCCCGACAAGAAATGGAGGAGATTCTGAAAATAATAAAGAAAAGTGATTTTAATGTTGTTGAGCAGTTGGGGAATACACCCTCCAAGATCTCCCTGCTTTCCTTATTACTATGTTCCGAGGCCCATGCAAAAGCCTTGATCTCATTTCTCAAGACGGCCCATGTGCCGCAGGAGACGTCTGCAGTTCAGTTCACTGACTGCATAGCAAATTTGACGGCAGACAACGGCTTGGGCTTTTCAGATGCTGACCTGACCGCAAAAGGGAGAGACCACAATGATGCCCTGCATGTCTCCATTGAATGCAGGGGTACTACTCTGGCACATGTACTGGTGGACACTGGTTCTTCTTTGAATGTTCTTCCGAGAAAGGCTTTGGATCGTCTGGATTATGAAGGCCTGGAGTTGAAACCCAGCAATATCATCGTTAGAGCCTTTGACGGTTCCAAGAGGATGGTTCATGGAGAGGTTAACATCCCTATTCGTGTGGGCTCTCAAGTGTTTGAATCTACCTTTTACGTGATGGATATACGTCCATCGTACTCCTGTCTGTTGGGTCGACCTTGGATCCACAAAGCTGGGGCAGTGACCTCCACCTTGCACCAAAAGCTGAAGTATCCCGTCAGGGGGAAAATTGTCACTGTGCAAGGAGAAGAGGAGTATATGGTGAGCCATTTGAATTCCTTCAGGTACATCGAGATGGACGGAGAGTTCATTGAAACCCCCTTCCAACATTTTGAGGAGGTACATCCAACTTCAGCAGCTGCAGAGACAATGGCCGAAGAGAATGATTCCTTGAAGATGGCTTCCCTAAGGGATGCCCAGGCTGTGGTTCAGAAAGGCAATTGTGCACATTGGGGTCAGCTTCCTGACTTCACTCAGAAGAACGACAAGTTTGGGCTAGGCTTTACTGCAGGGGCTCAGAAGGCAGTGCGCAAAGAGAAGATTGGAAAGGCTCCGGTGTTTATTTCCAGCTCAAGGGTGAACGCTATTGAGGAAGATGTGGAGGAAGCTGAGTTTGATAGTTGGATCTACCCGACTGCCAGCGACGGACCAAGCAACTGGACGGCAAAGGATTTTACCCCTATCACATTTGTCACGCAGTAATTGATTTCTTTTGATTTCCAAATTTGTAACAAACAATATGTTAAAACTCTGTTGGCTCGGTGTCCTGCCCGGGGCATCGTAGCTCCATTTGTGAGGGCTTTTTGTATGACATTTTCATATATCATCAATCAAAACATTGGACGTTTGCTGCATTTCAAATCTTGTGCTCTTTTTCTTTCTGTGTTATACATATTGCAAAACAGCTATATTTACACACACTCACTTATACAGGTTTCAATCCACTCTGGATCTCACTGGCAACAGCTCTGCTACCGCCAGTTATGACTTCGAAAATCCGATCAACTTGGCCGAAGACGAAGGTGAAGATGATTGCGAAGTGCCTGGTGAACTCGCAAGACTGCTACTACAGGAAGAGAGGGCTATTCAACCACATGAAGAGCCTGTGGAGACAATTAACCTGGGTACTGAGACAGATAGGAAAGAGGTCAAGATTGGTGCCAATCTAGAGCTCAGCGTGAAGCAACGATTGATCCAGATGCTACAGGACTACATGGAGATCTTTGCTTGGTCCTATGAAGATATGCCCGGTTTGGATGCCGACATTGTAGTTCACCATCTGCCAACCAAGGCAGATTGCCCTCCAGTAAAGCAAAAAGTTCGACGAATGCGTCCAGAGATGTCTGAGAAGATTAAAGCTGAGGTGATGAAACAGTTTGATGCGGGTTTCCTTGCAGTAACTTCTTACCCTCAGTGGGTTGCCAATGTTGTGCCAGTGCCGAAGAAGGACGGTAAGGTCAGAATGTGTGTTGACTACAGGGATCTGAACAGGGCCAGCCCCAAGGATGATTTTCCCCTACCTCACATCGATGTCCTTGTTGATAATACAGCTCAACACAAGGTGTTCTCCTTCATGGATGGCTTCTCAGGGTATAATCAGATCAAGATGGCTCCTGAAGATATGGAGAAGACTACATTTGTAACTCAGTGGGGGACCTTCTGTTATAAGGTCATGCCATTCGGATTGAAAAATGCTGGGGCAACCTATCAGCGTGCCATGGTTGCTTTATTTCATGATATGATCCATCATGAGATTGAAGTATATGTTGATGACATGATTGCAAGGTCTCAAACTGAGGAGGAACACCTTGATCATCTGAGGAAGTTGTTTGACCGACTCAAGTTGTACAAGCTGAGATTGAATCCCAACAAATGCACCTTCGGGGTGAGGTCCGGAAAATTGCTAGGTTTCATTGTAAGTGATAAAGGTATCCAGGTGGACCCTGCCAAGATTAAAGCTATTCAAGAGATGCCGACCCCAAAAACAGAGAAAGAAGTCAGAGGTTTCCTAGGACGACTGAATTACATTGCCCGATTCATCTCACATCTGACTGCTACTTGTGAACCAATCTTCAAATTACTGAAGAAAGATCAAGTGGTACGCTGGAATGATGAATGTCAGGCCGCCTTTGAAAGAATAAAGGAATACCTCCAAGAGCCACCCATTCTTATGCCGCCGGTGGAAGGAAGACCTCTGATACTTTACTTGACAGTGCTTGATAATTCAATGGGGTGTGTGCTGGGGCAGCATGACGAGTCTGGCCGAAAAGAGCACGCTATTTATTACTTGAGCAAAAAGTTTACCGACTGTGAGTCTCGTTACTCACTGCTTGAGAAAACTTGCTGCGCTCTTGTATGGGCTGCTCGCCGGCTGAGACAGTATATGCTGACTCACACTACCTTATTGATTTCAAAGATGGATCCCATAAAGTACATATTTGAAAAGCCTGCTTTGTCTGGAAGAATAGCGAGATGGCAAATGATCTTAACAGAATATGATATCCAGTATACAACTCAGAAAGCAATTAAGGGAAGTGTACTGGCTGATCATTTGGCACACCAACCTGTGGACGATTATCAATCATTGAACTTTGATTTTCCGGACGAAGATATCATGGTGGTAACTGACTGTGAAGTACCTGGACCGGATGAAGGACCCGAGGAAGGATCCCGATGGTCTATGCATTTTGATGGAGCCTCCAATGCTTTGGGTAACGGCGTCGGTGCTGTAATCATATCTCCCAAGGGGACTCATACTCCACTCACCGCCCGATTATGTTTCAGCTGCACCAACAACATGGCAGAATATGAGGCATGTATCATGGGTTTACAAGCTGCGATCGATTTGAGGATCAAGTTTCTAAGTGTCTTCGGAGATTCCGCTCTCGTGATCAATCAGGTCAAAGGCGAGTGGGATACGAAACACCCGAATCTTATTCCTTACAAGGAGTATGTGTCAACCTTGCTCCCTCACTTTGAAGAGATAACTTTTGAGCATTTCCCCAGAGAGGAGAATCAGCTAGCGGACGCACTAGCCACGATGTCTTCAATGTTCAAAGTTAAATGGGACAATGAGGCTCCTCAAATCATAATCTGGAAGTTGGATGAACCGGCATACTGCTGTGAGCTCGAGACTGAGAAGGTAACTGAAAAACCCTGGTATCACGAGGTGAAGAGGTACTTGGAAGCTCAGGAATACCCTGAAGGCGCATCTGTCAATGATAAGAAGTTCATGAGGAGGTTTGCTGCAAAATTCTTCCTCAGCAACGGCATTCTCTACAAACGGAATCATGATTCAACTCTGTTACGTTGTGTGGATAAGGTTGAAGCAGAGAAAATCATGATGGAACTGCACGAAGGTACATTTGGGACCCATTCCAGTGGACACACCATGGCTAAGAAAATCCTTCGAGCAGGATATTTCTGGTCCACAATGGAAGCCGATTGTTACCAGCACTCCCGAACTTGTCATAAATGCCAAATCTATGCTGACAAGGTGCATATCCCTCCGGTTCCTTTGAATGTCCTGACGGCACCTTGGCCTTTCGCAATGTGGGGCATCGATATGATCGGTGAGATCCGACCGACGGCATCCAATGGACACCGCTTCATCTTGGTGGCAATCGATTACTTCACGAAATGGGTTGAGGCGGCTTCATATGCCACGGTAACCAAGAGCGTCGTGGCACGTTTCATCCGACATAATCTGATATGTCGGTACGGTGTCCCAGAAAGAATCATTACGGACAATGGTACCAATCTCAATAACAAAATGATCACTGAACTCTGTGAACAATTCAAGATACAGCACCACAATTCTTCCCCCTATCGGCCGAAGATGAATGGAGCTGTAGAGGCCGCCAATAAGAATATCAAGAAAATTGTGCAGAAGATGACAGTGACCTATAAAGATTGGCACGAGATGTTACCGTTCGCTCTTCATGGGTACCGCACCTCAGCAAGGACATCAACCGGGGCAACTCCTTTCTCTTTGGTCTATGGCATGGAGGCAGTCTTGCCGATCGAAATCCAGATACCCTCTCTCCGGATAATGAAGGATGCAGACTTGAATGAAGATGATTGGATCCAGACTCGACTTGATCAACTAAATCTGATTGACGAAAAGAGGCTCACTGCTATCTGCCACGGTCAAACGTATCAGAAACGGATGATCAGGGCATTTAACAAGAAAGTCAGACCGCAAGAGTATCAAGTTGGGGACCTGGTAATCAAACGCATCATCCTTCCTCAAAGTGATCCCCGGGGCAAATGGACCCCTACTTACGAAGGGCCATTTGTGGTTAAGCGTGTGTTCTCAGGAGGAGCCATGATCCTAACCACCATGGATGGTGACGATCTTCCTCACCCCGCCAACGCAGACATAGTGAAAAAATACTACGCATAAATAAAAGACCCGCTAGGTTGACATACCTAGGCAAAAATAAGGGCTTCCCGGCGAACCAAAAGGGTTCGGGCAAAAATAAGGGATGAAATAAAAATCTGTACACCCGGCAAGTCGAAAACCTGAAAGGGCGGCTTGGGCAAAAATGGGTATCCCGGTGGACTGAAAACCCGAAAGGGCGGTCCAGGCAAAAGTTAGGGATAAAAGCGTAACACTATGTCTCATTGGATCACTTC
Source organism: Vicia faba (assembly GCA_948472305.1). Taxonomy (NCBI): domain Eukaryota; kingdom Viridiplantae; phylum Streptophyta; class Magnoliopsida; order Fabales; family Fabaceae; genus Vicia; species Vicia faba. The sequence continues at coordinate 1,264,832,175 of OX451736.1, read as the reverse complement.
GCGTCCGGAATTCGGCATCAACTATCTGGCTCCAGATTTCGGCATCGACCAATCAGCTTCATCTTCGACCAGGCAGCAAAGCGATGAGACGTTCGAAGACATAAAGGCGATAGCAGAGTTGGAACCCAGTGGGATCGTGCACATAGCTGTTTTGTTTTCTTTTTCAAATTGTAAATTCTATACTTTTTGGCGATGTCCTCTTACTAGGATGTCAGCCTCTTGTACGAAAAAACGCCTATTCACAGGCAAAGTTTAAATCAATACAAATTCACTTGTCCATACGAATTGCCATTGTTTTTCTTTTTCTGTTTTGTCTTGCGAAGAACGTCCAATGTTCATTTTTGATATATGCATTTGACATTAAATTGCTGATTCATAAATGTTTGCATATGAAAAAAAAAAAAAAGAGATTAATTACAAGTGACATCAAAGACAGGGGCAATGTGGAGTTGTCTAATGCGGTCTAGTTGTTTTGTCCACCAAGGCACCAAGGTAGGTTCAACTGAAAATACTGGCCAAATCATCTTAAGCTCCCCGCAGAATAAAACAAGGTTCAGCAGCACTTTCCCCAAGCAGGAGTCGATTCCCCGTCGATCCTGAAAAAGGCACAACATTCCCCGGCAGGTCTTAAAAGCTCATCCCCAGTAGGTTCTGCGAGCTTATCCCCGGCGAAGTACGAACGTCTCTCCCAAGCTTTATTTAGAGTTATTTCCTCACAAGGACTTATAACTGGGTTATCCTCAGCTTGAAGACACGGAAGACCGTTCTCGGCAAAAGTTCCTTCAATCCCCAGCGAAGTCTATCTTTGGTATTCCCAAGCAGAGTTTATCTTCGGGGCTCCCTCAGCGGATTTTATCATCACTATCCTCAGCGGAATCCATCGTTAAAGTCCTCAGCAGGCCTCTCATCAGAGTTTCGGCCAAGTATCTCTTCCGCAAAGCAGCTTCCCGGTCATTCGTCAAGGATTTATTTTCCTAAGATGAAATTACACTCATAAACATTTCACATTTTCATACATCTTGCTTACATACATGATGAAACACATACAACATCAAATGTTGAACATCATGACATCATGCATATCATACATCATGACATTGCATACAGCTTACGTCTTTGCCTTTTCAGGAAAAAGACAATCTCAAAAAACGACTACCTTCAACTGTCACAATTCTAGATTCGATACCTGCATCTAGCCAGGGCACATCTGAGAGTGATCAGTTTCCGGACTCGATTCCTGTATCTAGCCAGGGCACGTCTGAAGAGTTCAAAGATTCGACTCCTGTATCCAGCCAGGGCACATCTATCAACTACAACAGTTCCAGATTCGATTCCTGTATCTAGCCAGGGCATATCTGTTGACCACATTTCCAGACTCGACTCCTGTATCTAGCCAGGGCACGTCTGAAGAGTTCGAAGATTCGATTCCTGTATCCAGCCAGGGCACATCTATTTGACGACTATTCCCGGATTCGACTCCTGTATCCAGCCAGGGCACATCTGAGCAACCAATTGTAGATTCGATACCTGTATCTAGCCAGGGCATATCTGCATAAGGAGACTGAAGATCAAACACCTGTAACAAGCCAGGGAAACATCTGTCTTTCTTAAATACACAAGTTCTCGCTAAGGAACCTCTTATGCGATCAACACTTCCAAATGGCATCTATAAGCCCATTCCCGACACCACGTTGTTGATACTTCAACATGCGAGTGCAAATTTCCGGGCACTCTAGTGTCCAATCTCCTTTTACCCTCGAGTCACGAAAGGCAAACTTGCCAATCTAACTCTTCAGGTCCAAGAAGATTGAACAGGGGCAACTGTTGTACCCCAAAATTTGCCCTCCCATTTCCTCAACATTTTCTCATCACAAGACATTTAAAGATCAAGATACAATTAGGGTTTCCTCTGCTCAAGACTTCTCCTTGCACTGTGGACTCAAATTAGGGTTTGTGTTTGCCTAAAGATGTTTTGACCTAAAATGCCTAAGATGACTTTCATGCTTCATATTGGACTCCCAAGTTTACCCATACCAAGTTTCAAGTCTTGATTCCAAGTTTTTCCCAGTCAATTGGACAGTTGACCTAGAAATCAGCTGTATTGGGGAAAAAGTCAACTGTGGCCAATTGACAGTCAAACCTCATGAAATTTGATCCACATTAACATTATGAACTCATATGAACCATTTGATCAAGTTTGGATCACAATTCCATAAGAAATTTGATCAGATCACCAAAAGGGCAAAATGGTCATTTTTAGGGTTTTGACTGCACAAAGGCAATTTTTGACTGTTTGACCTAGCCAATGGCAAACCAAGTTCACCTATGGACTCAAGGACCCCATGGAATTATCTTGACATGTTCATCAAGCTCAAAAGATCCCAAGTACACAAGATTGACAGTTGAATTTCCCAGTCAATTGATCAATTTTGACTGTATACTGAAAAGTCAAACTTTGACTTTTTGGTCAAAATCAAGAGTCAAGATTCATTTTTCATCCAAACATGCCAAATCATGAAACTTGTTCACCAAGAAATCACAAAATGCAAATTAGGGTTTGAAAATGGAATTTTTCATAACTTAGAATTTTTCTAAGTTATGAAAAACCCTAATTTTTTCCCAACTTTGCCCCATCTTTTCACCATGATCCATTTGGATTCAAACAAAAGTCAAAACATGAAAGTTGTAGCTTGTTGCATAATCTACAACTTTGATTCACAAAGTTTTCTCATTTGAAGCTTGTATCTCAAGTTATGATTTTTTGAATAAGGGCACTAAACCATCTTTTAACTTAGTGAAATTTGACCTATTTTGACAAGGTTTTCTACCCTACTTCAAGGCCACTTTTCATACCCTTCCACTTGAAATTTTAATTTGCATTTCAAAGATGGATTGTAGTACACATTCCAAGCTTTCCAAAATGTCCAAGAACTCATCAAACAACCTCATAACTTGAGAGATTCGAATTTCACAAGTTGGCAAAAATTCACTTTTGTTCTTCATCAAAGCATGTTCATAAACTTGGCAAATTTGAATTCAGCATGCTTAAGCTACATTGCAGGCCTCTAATCCCATTTTCACTCAATAATTCAATGCATATCCTTTGTGTTCTAACATTATTTTGCTCATTTGGACAATACACACAAAATCAAGCCTAAACTAGAAAAAGCATATTATCCATTCTTGTAAAGTTCTACTTTATGGCAACTTTGCAAATCTATGAGGTACAATGCAGATCTTTGAGGCAAAAAGGCATGGGCATAACACACTGATCAAGACTCAAGTGTGCAGCATAGATTGAGGCATTGTACTAGCCTAGAAACCAAGTTGACATTTGCTTGCTTCACATAGAAGTAACTTCCATAACTTAGGCTATCTCTCATACCAGCAGAAAAAACACAAGAACAAAGTTGTCAAACACATTACACATAACATATCCAAGCTAACACACGAGCTCTTGACCTCCAATACACCCTCCATCTCAGAATCACCCTCAAACTGCACAAACAGGGGTGCCCCTGCAGTTTGAGTGCAATCTCTCATTCCCTTCAAGCATTTCTGTCCAAACCTGTTCCTCTACCTTCCTTACAACATATGCAAGCTATCCAGAAGCTAAGGCACGATCTGTAGTTGCTCTAACCACTTCCACCATTTTCACATCTTTGACTTGCAGGTGAAGTTCTATAGCTTGATACAAGAAGGTTCAAGACAAAGTGAGCATTGAAAAAGCATCCCTGGACCTCAAGGAAGCTTTTCCAATCATTACATTGCACTGAAAGTCTCTCATTCTCCACATAGAAGTTCAACTGCACAGGTAAAAGTTTGAATTCGTATCTCTCTTATTAGGCATCTTTAGTCTTAAGTTTGTGAAGAAACAAAGTCCTACTCATAGCCCTGAACATGTACATAGCTTTACTTTTCATTTCTTTTATCTGAGTGAAGAGAATTTGAGCTCTGAAAATGGTAGAAAAACTAGGTCAGAAAAGAGGGGGAGAGAAATTCTCTCTCATCTTGGAGAGATAGGTCATGTTCTTTATATGGTTGAAACCGTCTCTTAATGCTCTACACTTTTCATGTTATGAGTTTTGCTTGAAAGTCCAGGAATCCAGAGATAAAAAACGCGTGTTTTGTGTGAAGAAAGCTGTACAGAGGTTGAAGAAGAAGTGGTCTGGGCTGGGCCTGGAATTATTTTCTTTTCACACCCCATTTTCATGTTTACACCCCCCTGAGCCCATTTGTTTATTTTTCAACATTTTTGACTTTTTCTTTTTGGGTTGACTTTGTTTATTTTTTCTCATGCCATTAAAATTTTTAAAATATTTTTTCCATCATTTTTTGTATTTATGGCATATTTGTTTGTTTATTTCTTTTGTTTATATACAAATATATATATATACTATTATTCAAATAAATAGAAAATAATGTAGATACACTTTTATTTTTTTATTTTTACTTTCTGAAAATATTTCACACAAAAAATACTTTTATTTATTTTATTTAAAATATTAAATAAATATTTATTTTGTATAATACTTATTTAGGGTTTAATATATATATATATATATGTTTATTAATATATTTAAGATAAAAATATAAAATACTTGATTTTCTTCATTTTTATTAATATTTGATACAAAAATGCTTTTTTCACAAAATACTCCATTTTATTTTATTTTTATAAATAAATAATGGAATTAAAGTAGATAATAATACCTTTTATTTAAAAATTAGGGTTTTTTACCCTAAGTTCAAAATACTCAAAAATAAATACATTTTTATTTTCTTTTCCCTTTTACATAAAAATAATATTTTCTCATACACATAAAAACTTTCTTTTTTGCATTTCACATATTTATTTAATTTACATTTAATTATGCATTATTTAAATTGCAAATATTCAATTGATGTAATAATTTAGATTTAAATTCTTGTCAATATCCCCCATTTGAACATTTGTACCCCCCTTCCCATATTTGGTTTTGTAATAGCTTAGTAATTTTAATTTCGCACTTTATTGCTTTCTAATAATAACATGCTAGAATTAGGGTTTGTATGCGAAAAAACGATAAAAAATAGTTTGACCTAATAAAAGATAAACAAGCATGAAAATGGACACACAAATCACACTTGCACCCCCCTAGGGTATTCCACTTGTTGCCTTCAAATAAATGGGCCATATTGTATGTTGAACATCTTTGGGCAAAGCAAACAGTTTGAATGATCATAGTCCCTCGATAAAACTTTTCAAAACAAACAAAACAAATGATCAAGTCCCTTAGAGAAATTGCCCAAAGACATTTAACGTCGTTACAATTATGGTCTAAACGATGACCCGCGCCTGTCCCTTTCACATCCTAACACAAGGTTGCCCACCAAATACCATGGTGGTGCAAACTTGTTAAAAGGGTTAAAGTATAGCAATAATCTTTTGAGAAATTTAGGAGTAGATAACCTCTTAGTTACTTGAACCAACTTGCAAAACAAAACACTTGCCTTCTTTTCAAAAACCACAATCCACTACACTTTCAAAACAACTTTCAAAAACAAATGAAAACCTTTTTAAAAGACATACATCTTTGTATACATCCCCACATGGATCATTACAAAGGTTGCCACCACATTGGCCTCTTTTCAAAAACATTTTCAAAACCCACACACTCAAAGCACCATTTAAAACAATTGAAAACAAAAGGCAAGTGATCTAAGCAAGTAACTAAGAGCCCATGGATAACCATGGATAGAAAGGGTGCTAATACCTTCCCTTTCTATAATCTACTCCCCGAACCCAAGAAAACATCTCAAAAGGTTTTTGCTGTGCTTTTTAACCTTTCCTTAGGATAAAATAAAAAGTCGGTGGCGACTCTTGCTAACCGCAACATTTGCGAATACAAACGCAAACCTCAAGTCAGTTCTCCCACCGTATCACACCTGGGTATTGAACCCCAGGCCCTTCGATCATGCGCTTGCTGGGTCTCTTCAGGCTATGTCTGCAGCAAATGTTAGCAAACAAAAAACATGACCTGGGTGCCAAACCCAGGCCCTTTGATCCTGTCTAGGATGGAAAATTGAAAGTAACAACAAGTAATGATATATTATGCAAAAAACAAGGTTGGATAATTTACCCTTTCTTACCAGCAGATTGGACTTTTAATTTGGGCGCTTCCTCGATGTAGGCACCTTTGATCTGGGGCTTCTGGGCGTGGATGCTTTTGTTGAAGGGTTGCTTTGGCCTGGAAAATTCTGGGCAGCATCTCTCCAATGTTTTTTTTGTTCTCCTGTTGTGTGTTTTTTCGTGTGTGTTCTCCTGTAGAGTTTTTGTGTGTGTTTCGTTGTATAATTTTTGTGTCCTGGATATGTATGCTGGCCTCTGTATTTATAGGGGTGTGAGGGTGCAGTAATGGCAAGAGACAACCATTAAACAGGCCATTAAATGCCATGAGACAAGAAACAGACACATTAAAAGTTTTCCTTTTTTGAAACATTTGTGTCTCTTAAATGAACCTGGACGCTTTTGACTTGAGTGCCCTCTTGATGACCTCCTTCGAATGGCCCTTGTCCAAAGATCAATCGAAGTGTACTAATTAAAATTCCAATCGAAAGGCTTTGTTAACAGGCCAATCGAAAGGTGTTGTTCATGCTAATCGAAGGACATGGTTCACATGCCTGTCGAAGCTGCCTTGACACAATGCTAAATCAAAGGATCCCTTGGCATGCCAATCGAAGTGCTCCTTCAGAAGGCCAATCGAAAGGTCTTTCAGAATGCCAATCGAAGTGCTTGTCCATAATGCCAATCGAAATGCTCCTTCAGAATGCCAATCGAAAGGTCTTTCAGAATGCCAATCGAAGGCCTTGACATAATACCAATCGAAGTGCTTGTCCATGCCAATCGAAATGCTCCTTCAGAATGCCAATCGAAAGGTCTTTCAGAATGCCAATCGAAGGCATTGACATAATTCCAATCGAAGTGCTTGTCCATGCCAATCGAAATGCTCCTTCAGAATTCCAATCGAAAGGTACTTAAAGCACCACCCAAAAAATTTTCTTTTTCCTTAGGCAAGGGTTTGTGATCAGCCATGTCGGGGGAAGACTTTGGAAAACATGAGAGGGAAAATTTTGGGGTGTAACAGTTGCCCCTGTTCAATTTTCTTAAACCTGAGGATATAGATTGGCTTTCGAGCCTTTCGTGATCCGAAGGTGGAAGATAATTGAACACTAGAGTGCCCAGAAATTTGCACTCGCATGGTGTAGCATTAGCATTGTGATGTCGGGAATGGGCTTACAGATGCCATTTGGAGAGATGATGGATAGTTGTTGGAGATGGGCTTAAAGATGCCATCCAGAAATGATTGCTGGACTGTATTTGAATAAGTGACAGAATTACATCTGAATCTAGATCGTATCTGGACTGTTATTTGAAGGTCTCTGATTGCCTGAGAAGGTCTTTTTTGATAATGACGTGTGATGAAGGAATCTGGGACGATTGCTACTCCAAACAGATGATGAAGGAATCTTGGACGATTACTACCTCAGTAGGATGATGAAGGAATCTTGGATGACTACTACAACAGCAGGATGATGAAGGAATCTTGGACGATTACTACCTCAGCAGGATGATGAAGGAATCTTGGATGACTACAACCACAACAGGATGATGAAGGAATCTTGGATGACTTCTACCTCAGCAGGATGATGAAGGAATCTTGGACGATTACTACCTCAGCAGGATGATGAAGGAATCTAGGATGACTTCTACCTCAGTAGGATGATGAAGGAATCTTGGATGATTACTACCTCAGCAGGATGATGAAGGAATCTTGGATGACTTCTACCTCAGCAGGATGATGAAGGAATCTTGGATGACTTCTACCTCAGCAGGATGATGAAGGAATCTTGGATGATTACTACCTCAGCAGGATGATGAAGGAATCTGGGATGACTTCTACCTCAGCAGGATGATGAAGGAATCTTGGATGACTTCTACCTCAGCAGGATGATGAAGGAATCTTGGACGATTACTACCTCAGCAGGATGATGAAGGAATCTGGGATGACTTCTACCTCAGCAGGATGATGAAGGAATCTTGGACGATTACTACCTCAGCAGGATGATGAAGGAATCTTGGATAACTTCTACCTCAGCAGGATGATGAAGGAATCTTGGATGACTTCTACCTCAGCAGGATGATGAAGGAATCTTGGACGATTACTACCTCAGTAGGATGATGAAGGAATCTGGGATGACTTCTACCTCAGTAGGATGATGAAGGAATCTTGGACGATTACTACCTCAGCAGGGTGATGAAGGAATCTGGGATGACTTCTACCTCAGCAGGATGATGAAGGAATCTTGGACGATTACTACCTCAGCAGGGTGATGAAGGAATCTGGGATGACTTCTACCTCAGCAGGATGATGAAGGAATCTTGGACGATTACTACCTCAGCAGGGTGATGAAGGAATCTGGGATGACTTCTACCTCAACAAGATGATGAAGGAATCTTGGACGATTACTACCTCAGTAGGATGATGAAGGAATCTGGGATGACTTCTACCTCAACAGAATGATGAAGGAATCTTGGATGATTACTACCTCATCAGGGTGATGAAGGAATCTGGGATGACTTCTACCTCAGCAGGATGATGAAGGAATCTTGGACGATTACTACCTCAGCAGGATGATGAAGGAATCTGGGATGACTTCTACCTCAGTAGGATGATGAAGGAATCTTGGACGATTACTACCTCAGCAGGGTGATGAAGGAATCTGGGATGACTTCTACCTCAGCAGGATGATGAAGGAATCTTGGACGATTACTACCTCAGCAGGATGATGAAGGAATCTTGGATGATTACTACCTCAGCAGGATGATGAAGGAATCTTTGACGACTGCTACTCCAAAAGGTAATGACTTTTATTTGTCGATCGATCTTTCCTGAAAAGGTAAAGAGTGAGTTGTATGCAATGTCATGATGTATGCATTGTGTAATGATGTTCTCAAAATAAATGAGATTCATGTTATATGTATTTTGTATGCATATGCCATGAATGTTATTGAAATGTAATTTTGTCTTGGAGAATAAATTCTTGACAAGTGTTGGGGGGTTATTAAATCCCAGACTGCTGTTGAAGAGCAGGTATGTCTTCAAACTTTACTTAGAATGTTTCCACTGAGGATCTTTGTTTTGTTGAGGAGAACTCCGTTGGGGAAAGTTGTGAACTCTGTGGAGAGTATTGATTCATTCTTGCGGAACAAGTTCGGGAGTCTCGGTTGTCCGTTGCTCTACTGGGGAGTCAAAGTTAAACTGACATCTGGTCGGGTCCAGGTTTCACAGTAACTTGCTGGGGATTGTAGAGTAGTCTACTAGGGAAGAGGAGTTGTGGTCCTTTGATTTGTAGTAGTCGGAGAGGCAAACTCAAGCTGGGGAATCCTGGTGTTGTTGGGGAAATAAACCATGTCGTCAGTCTGCTAGAGAGCTGACATCTTCGTTGGGGTTGTCCTCGAGGATTCTTGAGTTTGATTCAGCTGGGGAAAGGTTTTCAGAGATTAAACCTTTGTTGGGAGTTATCCTATGAGAAGGATTTTTTTGGGGAGATCTGTCATTGCCCCTAGTAGCAAGTGCTTGTGACATTGCCAGAAACTGTTTAATTGTACGTAACCCTTCACTGAGATTGATGTTCAATGCCCCAAGTGACGGAGATGGAGACTTGCCCCTGGTTACTCTGCACTTCTTCAGAGATTTCTTGAAATCTTGACTGGACTGCCCCAGGTGTGCTGAATAGCGACATGTCAAGTCCCCTTGTTGATAGGAGATTCGTCAATGGAAGTGTCATCCTTTTTGAAGTGATTTTGTTCACTGAGAGGGCTTTAGTTCATCAGATATTCGTTGTGTGAATTTCTCCGCTGTCAAACAAATAGCCAAATGCAAACAGTGATATTCAAATAATGCAAAGTTTATGCTTGTCTCGAAGTTTTGAAAAATGCGTTTTTTTAGCAGAAAACTTTTTTTAAGACAAATTCAACACAAGATTTAGGGCAAAGCCTTACAGGAGTCAGGATACCTTTTGTAACAGTATGCTTTTGAAGGGTTGTAACGTGGCTTGGTTCACGGTTTAAGAAATAAAGGATAAAGGCTCAAAGTATATTTGTACCCACCCGCTCTTCGTGATGTTCTTCAATCCTAAACTCAATTAATTGTGCATTTGAACTCCAAATGAGTCTGGAACGACGTTTTTGATGATGGTTCACACAAGTTGAATTTGTTGGAAGGCAACCATCTTTTCAACACTTTTCACGTTGTTGAGGATTTTTAGCGACCTCGTTCTTTTGATTTGTTATCCCTAACTTTTGCCTGACTGTTCCTGTTTTCGAGATTACAGTCAGCGGGATGCCCCAGCTTTCTTAAGCTTCCTTTATAGGTTTTGGCTCAGTGGGATTTTCTCTTTTGAGAGATTGACTGCCTATGAAATAAGGAACCACCACTGTCTTTTGATTCCAGAGGAATTATTTTGATGCTGTTCGTTGTATTATGAACTGAGAGTTTTGCGACTTCAATGTGCATCTTTTGAATTAACTGAGAGACTACCCTGCCCCAGGTTTAAATCAAAGGTTTCAATTTGTGTTTAAAACAGAAAACTCCTACTTATTTGGCTCGAAGGGGTTGACTAGGGATTATCTTCCTTATAACTCCAGTGTTTGGGATTTGAAAGAAATGCATGTACATCGTCAGCAAGGTCTGTCCAAAAGCATATTGTATGAGATTATGGCATTGTTTCGTCATCCTCCCTCTAAAGGCTTGTAACTTTTAGCAAGAGTTGAATGTCATAAAGTGAATAAAAAGCATAGTTTAAATGTAATTAAAATGATTGGATCAAATCAAGACAAACATATACAATGCATTAACGAAACAAAGTTTGGCATTAATAGATAATTGTTTGAATAACAAAGAGATTACAACTTGAAAATTCAAATGAAACAAAGACATTCTCAATGATTTGGCATAGGATCAGTGATCAAACTTGATCTCCTTGGCATCAATCAAGTCTTGGATCTTGTTCTTCAAAGTCCAACAGTAGTCGGTGTCATGTCCAGGACTGTTAGAATGGTAAGCACATCTCACACTCGGATTATACTTAGAAGAGGAAGTATCAGGATTTTGAGGAGGATCCTTTAGCGTGATTAGCTTTAACTTCAGCAGATGTTGTAACGCTTGAGACAAAGGCATGTTGATGTTAGTATACTGCCTTTCTTGATACCTTACCCTACGTCTATTGCTCTGTCTTTGTTGAACAGGCGTGGGATCGAAGATCAGGGTTGCCCCTACCTGTTGATCATGACGACTCTTTTGACCATACACAACATTGGACTCTTTCTTCCCATTGTAGGGATTTTTCTAAGCATCAGAAGGTGTAGCTTCTTGAATCTTCCCACTTTTGATACCAGCTTCGACCCTTTCGTCGGTCAGTATTAGCTCGGTGAATCCGGCTGAAGAGCTTCCGATCAAGTGTTTGAAATAGGGACCAGACAAAGTCCCAAGAAACATGTCCACCAACTCCCTATCAGACAGAGGGGGTTGGACTCTTCCAGCAAGATCTCTCCACTTCTGAGCGTAGTCCTTAAAGCCTTCGCCTGTACCCATAGACATACCCTAAAGCTGAGTACGCGTGGGAGCAAGGTCGGCATTATACTGGTATTGCTTGTAAAAAGCAGCAGCAAGGTCCTCCCAGTTGCGGAGCTCCTTCCAGTTGACAGAACCATTCAAGTTGAGTCCCTGAGAGACTGTCTTGAAAGAAATGGATCCACGAGTTCTTATCAGCAGTGTAAGGTTGGATCTTCCTCACATATGATCAGAGGTGTAGCTTTGGACAGGAAGCTCCGTCATACTTGGCAAAGGCAGGTGCCTTGAACTTATGGGGAATAACCACCCCAGATGATAGACCTAGATCTCCGAAGTCCAGACCGGGTGCCTTATGTATTTCCATAGCGTTTAAACGGTCTTCCAGCTGTTTGTACTTATCCTCAGCAGGAGGATACTGTTCTTCATCATAGTTCGTCTCGTTGTCGGAGACTTCAGGGCTAGGAGCCCTCCTTTCTTGTGGATTGTCTTTCCCTTCAGATGGGATGGTCAGATCAACTTTGTTCTGCAGCCCGTTTCCAAACCTGCGTCCAGTATTGAATAAGATGGTCCTCTTTTTCTTCTTCTTCCTCTCTTTTAAAATCAGGGTCTTCAGGTCCTGCTGACCCTTAGCTAGGCTCATGACCAACTCTTGAAATTGGGCATTCTGGGCCTGGAGGGCCTTGATAGCTTGCTCAGTGGAAGGTTCAGTAGACATGATGATTGCTGAAATAAACAGCGAAGAAGATGAGAGACCTGTACTGGGAGACCTGTTATGCAATGATATGTATGATATATGTATGCAATGTTTCCAAGGATCTCGCGGGGTAAACAAGAAACTGTTAGAATCTGAATCTGGTAGCTTGATTGAAGGAACTTCATGTTGCTGAGAGTCCTTCTTCAAGAGTCAAGCTCACCATATCGAGTGGGTCATAGCCCCTGACTCAAGTTATCATGCTTGGATTTCTAGACAACCTTGGCTAGAGGAAAATAAATCCCCTTTACCCCTTGCTGGACATTTGATTTACCATAACCTGCATCACAAGCCCTTGAGATCCTTGAAATGGTTAAGGAAAATGCTATGGTATGATGTTATGATGTGTATGCTATGCGTTTAAGCAAAAATGTGAGATGATGTAAGTAAACCCTGCAATAAGTCCAAATTATTGGATAAGGACTGTAAACAAAACCTGCAAGGAACTCATGTTGTCAGATAACAAGAATGTGCAAGTAGTTCAAGTTTGAAGGCACACAAGTCACACATAAGAGCCCTTAGATTTCAGGCTGGCATGAAGTTCAAGTACTACCCTCTTTCAGTTTCAGTTGGTTAAGACCTGTCCTAAAAAATAGTAACCGGGTTCAAGAGGATCTCAATATCACTGACTACCCTCAATCGGTCATAATTCCAGCTTAGCAACCTTTTCTTGCAGTCGGAACCATCGCGAGAGTTTAGTCTCAATGAGTGTAGCATACTGCTACTGTTCTATGGCCAAGTTGGTCCATTTAAGGTTCTAAGGTCAGTTGGTGCTTAATGACTCCTCAGAAGACCCATATTCTCCTCGTTTCAACACAAGGGATATCGGTACAGACCAAGGCGCCATACCAACGTAGCTACTGCTTCATCCGTGTCGGTCTACGCCGGACATATCCCTCACAGTTTATTGCTACTTACCTAAAAAGGGTACCCCCAGATCCGGGTTAGGATCTATAGAACTCCGATACAAGCCCACAAAATTAAAAGCATACAAAACAATACAATTGAAAACATAAGTGATCTAATCCTAAGGTACACCTCACTTATAGTAGATCCCTAGCAGAGTCGCCAGTTCTGTGATCGGTGGGAACAAGAACTGACTATTTTGGAATGCTGGTTCGCGTTTGCGTTTGTTTTTGCAAAATGTCGCGGTAAGCAAGAGTCGCCACCGTCTTTTATTTTATCCAACAAGGAAAGGACAAAAGCACAGAAAAATTCCTTTTCGAGATTTTTCTCGGGTTCGGGAGGTAGATTATAGAAATGGAAGGTATTAGCACCCTTTCTATCCGTGGTTATCCACGGGCTCTTAGGTACTTACTCACTATGTTTTCAAAAGTTTTCTTTTCTTTGTGTTTGTGGGTTTTGAAAAGAGTTTTGTTTTTGAAGAAAGTGTAAGTGCGAAAAGTTTTGTTTTGTTTTTAAAAATGAGCAAGTACTTAAGAACCTCTACCTACTCAAAAAGGAATTAAACTGTGCTAATGTCCTTTAGACAATGCTATCCCACTATTGAGGAGTAGGTAGAACCGTCGTTGGAGTTTTCGGGTCAATTCGATTTAAGGGACGTGTGGTCACTAAAGCAATGTTAGGACGCTTTAGTGGTAATCCTAATGTCTTAGATCATTTTTATCGAGGCAACCATTTCGAGGCAACTTATGATCTTGGGACAAAAGGACGACCTCTAAAACATCCTATACTTAATGACCACGTTCGAAGCAACCAAGTGAGGTGTACCCTAGGAGTGGCATGTGCAAGTGTGTCAACTTTCAGTTATATTATCTTTGTACATGTTATGGTGAGCTACTGTTGATTTTAAGTTAAGATAGATCTTGTCATGCATAGCCTAGTTAGCATACATCTAAACAGTTAATATATGTACAGGAATTTAAAATGCGGGAATTGTAAATCCTACGCTATTACAAGGCTTCGGGGAGGGGGATTTATTTACATGTCCAAAATTGGGGGAATAAAACAGTAAAGCGTAAAAGTCTTAGTTAAGCTATTACAAACCAGTAGGCAGTTACAATAAAATAAACGCGCAAATCTGAAAATAACTCTAAAAATTCTAAGATAAAATCTTTTTGTTGTTTTATTTTATTTTTGGGAAAATGCTCTAAATCTATTTAATTTTAGTTTTTTGAGAAAATTTTAAGATAATTAAGAGATTAATTAACAAAGTTAATTTTAAAAGAAAAAACTAGCCTAATGTTTTTGTGGTTTTTTTATTTTAATGTTAATTAAAAAAGATAAAAAGATGTCAATGAAAACAAAAATAAAATACAAGGGGGGATCCTTCGATCCAAGGAAAAAAAGGAGTTTCGACCCAGGGAGGGAAACAGAAGCTTCGATTGGGCCAGACAGTAAGGCGTGAGTAGCCTTCGATCCAGGGAAGAGGATTGTCTTTTGATCATGGAGGTCATAGCTTTTGATCCAGGAATGAGATGCCTCCTTCGATCCAATATGCTAATGGGTTCGATCCAGAGAAGGGGTCTCCTTCGATCTGGGATGTTATACCTGCAAAAGCATGTTAGCGAAATAAAACACAGGGCCTGGGTATTGAACCCCAGGCCCTTCGATCCTGCGCTTGCTGGGTCTCTTCAGGCCATGTCTGCAGCAAATGTTAGCAAACAAAAAACATGACCTGGGTGCCAAACCCAGGCCCTTTGATCCTGTCTAGGATGGCAAATAGAAAGTAACAACAAGTAATGATATGTTATGCAAAAAATAAGGTTGGATAATTTACCCTTTCTTACCAGCAGATTGGACTTTTAATTTGGGCGCTTCCTGGATGTAGGCACCTTCGATTTGGGGCTTCTGGGCGTGGATGCTTTTGTTGAAGGGTTGCTTTGGCCTGGAAAATTATGGGCAGCGTCTCTCCATTGTTTTTTTTGTTCTCTTATTGTGTGTTTTTTCGTGTGTGTTCTCCTGCAGAGTTTTTGTGTGTGTTTCGTTGTATAATTTTTGTGTCCTGGATATGTATGTTGGCCTCTGTATTTATAGGGGTGTGAGGGTGCAGTAATGGCAAGAGACAGCCATTAAACAGGCTATTAAATGCCATGAGACAAGAAACGGACACATTAAAAGTTTTCCTTTTTTGAAACATTTGTGTCTCTTGAATGAACCTGGACGCTTTTGACTTGAGTGCCCTCTTGATGACCTCCTTTGAATGGCCCTTGTCCAAAGATCAATCGAAGTTTACTAATTAAAATTCCAATCGAAAGGCTTTGTTAATAGGCCAATCAAAAGGTGTTGTTCATGCTAATCGAAGGACATGGTTCACATGCTTGTCGAAGCTGCCTTGACACAATGCTAAATCGAAGGATCCCTTGGCATGCCAATTGAAGTGCTCCTTCAGAAGGCCAATCGAAAGGTCTTTCAGAATTCCAATCGAAGTGCTTGTCCATAATGCCAATCGAAATGCTCCTTCAGAATGCCAATCGAAAGGTCTTTCAGAATGCCAATCGAAGGCCTTGACATAATGCCAATCGAAGTGCTTTTCCATGCTAATCGAAATGCTCCTTCAGAATGCCAATCGAAAGGTCTTTCAGAATGCCAATCGAAGGCCTTGACATAATGCCAATCGAAGTGCTTGTCCATGCCAATCGAAATGCTCCTTCAGAATGCCAATCGAAAGGTACTTAAAGCACCACCCAAAAAAATTTCTTTTTCCTTAGGCAAGGGTTTGTGATCAGCCATGCAGGGGGAAGACTTTGGAAAACATGAGAGGGAAAATTTTGGGGTGCAACAATAAGAAACACCGATGTTCACTGCCGATGTAATACCAATGTTAATTGAAGGTAGAAAGAGTAAAATATATCATACCACCGCCATTCACTGACGATGAACTATCAACGTTCATTGAAGATAGCAAAAAGATAAGAAACACCGACGTTCACTACTGATGTGCTACCAATGTTCACTGAAGGTAGAAAGAGTAAAATATATCATAGTTTCCCCAAGATTATGGTGTTTTGCCAAGAACGAGTCTCAACTTCTTCTTTAACCAAGGAAATCTGGCTGGAAAAGGTAATACGTAATATGTCTCAAATAAAGAGACTTCCATTTATTGTCAAGGGGAATTGCAAAGATAAATATGACTTCACGGGGAAGTGCCACGATATTCCTGCTGAGGAGATAAAGTCTTCCTGTGCAAAATAAATGCACAAATCAAAACTCAAAGTTTTCATAAAGCCGCAAATCCAATTCAGAAACAAACTAGAGCAAGATGGCCAATGCAGATTCATCCTTTGAGAAATAAACTCCAGAGGGAAAACAAAATTCAACTAAGCAAAGAGCGCTGCCGGAAAGGTCAGAACACAATGTCAATGAATGATGATTTTTAGCAATGCATGATGTATGTATGAATGTATGAGTTCTATTGTACATATGTTGGTAAAAAGGATACATAATTAGCGCAGACAAACAAAACCGCCTCAGGTACTAACAACATTGGGCTAAGCTTCAACCAGAAAGATCAATCCAAGAAAGGTAAAAGCAACTGCAGAAACCAAACTTATTGTTTTAATTTCACTGAGGAGAAACATAATCCGGATGTAGATAAATCAAACAGACACCGGGATAGAACATCCTTCTTCCGGTTTCATCGTAGAAAAAGGGTTTCCAAAAGCAACATGCCTACTGGAGATTGCAAGATCAATCTCAAATAAAGCAGACTGACGTCGAAACAACCAAGCCTCACTGGGGGATTCAAGCCTTCCTCCCTGGAGAAAAACTGCAAACTGAAACTTTCATCACGAATACTCATTCCAACAAGAGATGCCCTGGGGTAACCTTCCCGATAAATCAAGAAGTCAACATTAATGCCAAAACTGCAAAAAGAGCGACATCCTAGCACACCAAGATAATAAAACCTTTCATAATATGAGGAAAAACTTTGTTGGGGAATCTGGGATAGAGGCTTCTAATCATGCAAACCTGAAAAAAATGAACCAAGACTTGACTGGGGATAGTGGGGTCACAAACCCAATACTGTACCTTGTACCCACTGATATCGTCTTTAACTATCTGAGAAACACACAAAGATTGCGCCCACCAGCAAAATGACCTGAGAAAACCTTCATGAAAGAAGTAAATCTTCTTAAAACAGACGGAGTTTGTTCATTCTTGGGATCACCATCTTTGTTGTCATTGTTTCATCAAAAATCCCAAAGTAAATTGAATTGTAAAGATCTCTTCTCTTTTTTTTGAAAAGTTAATTTTGCTTCTTTTAATCTTTTTGCTTTAACAGTTATTATCAGTAATAAATGAAGTCTTTGTAAGCTAAATAAAAATAAGAACACAAAGAATTGGGCAAAAGCTCGAATTTCATTAATAGAATGGTAGTCTGCGAACGACGAGACTCCATGGATGATTACAAAGTTTAGGAAATGGTAATACATAATGGAAAAGATACATTGAGATACAATGACCATTATCCCCCCTAACAACTTTTTGAAATCCTGAGCAGCAGCTTTCGTTGAAGTATGGTGAGGATCCGAGAAGATTGTTGCTTCAACAATCAAGTCTTGTCTGACGTAGTTACTTGCTAAGAAAATCCCTAACTTTTGCCTAAGCTGCCCTTGCGGGTTTTCAACTTAGCGGGAAATTTATTCTGTTTATGTCTCTAATTTTTGCCTAGACCGCCCTTTCGGGTTTTCGGCCTACCGAGACGCTCTTTTTTGCCTAAACCGCCCTTTCGGGTTTTCGACTTAGCGAGCTATTCTTTTATTTCTTTAGGCGAAGTATTTCTTGATTGTGTCAGCATTCATGGGATGTGGGAACTCCTCACCATCCATAGTTTCAAGAATTAATGCACCACCAGAGAAGGCTCTCTTAACAACATACGAGCATTCAAAATTGGGTGTCCACTTGCCCCTAAAATCAGTGTTGAAAGACATGATCTTCCTGAGCACGAGGTCGCCTTCTCTAAATTCACGAGGTTTGACCTTTTTGTCAAATTTTTTCTTCATTCTTTTCTTATATAACTGCCCATGTGTTTACAGTGATTTCTGGTAAACAACCGCTAGTCCTCCAAACTATCGAAGAATCTTACTGACTGTTATTCAATTTCTCTGGTAACTCGCAGGATCGACTAGATTGATCCTAGGACGTGTTGGTCATTAGGGTAACTCTCATGATCGAACTGGTATTCATGGTTGGTAGTTGGAATGTTGTGTAGGTGCTTAACTTACTTCGATTACTCTTTTAAAATCTAAAGGCATGATCAAGTAAATGTGCGCGAAACTAAATTGCATGAATAAAGGTCAATTATAAAGACATGTAAAAACTGCATAAAAGACATGTAAATGACTTCGAAGTATAAAACAGTTAATGTAAAAGAGTCTCTGAAACGTAAAAGATTCGAAATATGAAGAAAGCGTTTAAATGCAAGAAAACTGTAGAATGGCTTTAAGTAAAAAAAAGGTGTTCGAATGATAAAAACTTGAAGATAAAGGCATGAAATGTATAACAGTTTCTAAAATGTAAAGTATTTGAAATGGAAAGAAAGCATTTAAATGTAAGGCATCAGTAAAAAGATTTCGAATGAGAACATTTTAAATGCAAAAACTTGTAAATGGTATTGACATAAAGATAAAGAAAAGTACTGGAAATGATAAAGAGTTTTCATTAAATCATAAACATGTGGTGTAATCATACGTACATTGCTCGTGCATTCGTTTCCCTAGCCATGTGGTAATTTGAATGTTTACTGAGTTTTTTGTACAATAGATATGACACCCGAAAATCCTAATGCTAAGACTTCTATTTATACTACTTCGACCATAACGGTCTTGCTATAAGATTCTGCCACGTTCAGAACATGCAGAGCAACGCCTCTCTCTTGCTTCCATGCGTCTTCGAATGCTCCAGCGCATATATTTCAAATTTCGAACATCCCGCTTGCATTTGAATTTCAAATGTTTTGGCATTTCTTCGCTTCGAACGCATTTCTTAGACACAACCTTGTTATCATTTCGAGGCTTCTTTGAATATACTCTCATGATTGCCACTCGAAGCTCCAAGCTTTGATATGCCCATTCGAAGCACTGCTTCTACCATTTCGGAACATGACGTTTTGTTTCATTTCAATCGAAACGTCCAACTTACTTTGCTTCTAATAATATCATCAAAATCTTCAGCCAACAAAATGCCCCTTTAAAATATGTATTTCGATTCCTTTGAGAAATACTTATTTTAAACATATACACAAAATTTTGATGCGACCTTCGAATCATCGTAACATTTATTGCATATGACTCCAGTCACGTCAATCACAACGCTTTTCAGATTCCTTAACCACCTTGAACCATTTCACAGCATGGTGCAGTTACAAAACAATGATTATCTTTAATCACGCCTATTACCAATGTTAACTTTACGCCACCTCTTCATCAAACCAACCCACGACTACCATGTATCACAATTTTACTCAGTGGATGCTTAAACTTCCACATTATAAAAACTCATCAACTTAGTCTTTTCTTTTCTTCCCACTTTCTGAATCTTTTCTCCCTCTTTGCTCACCGAAACCCTAAACTTCCAACATTCTTCCAACAATGTCTTCTTCAACTTCATCTCAACTAAAAAAGGTTTCCAAAAAGAAAGGAAAGACCACAGGAACTACAATGGAAAGCAAGGTTGGCACCTACAAGGTCAATCTGTTCTTGTTCCCCAGATGATCTCAAAAGAGAAAGAAATGCTTTATGCATCCCAGGTACTAATTCCTACTCACGCTGCTGGCAAGAGGTTAGCTTTAATGGGCCCTCTTACAGTCTGAAATTTTAAAAGACACTAGAAATTTTTTTCCAGTTTGCTATAATTTCAAACCCCTGTTTAATAAAATGGATAGCCCCAAGACTATAGAGTCTTCTGATTCAACCACCGTAGAAAATCCAATCGTTCCTCCTAAGGACCCTTTTGTACTAGATTATGTAAAGAGTAACTTCAAACCGGTTCGATCTTGCCCCACCTCCGACACAGCCTATCACAACTGGTTTAATAAGGTAGAAGCTAAGAAATCCCAAAAATGGGAAGAATTAGGTATCTACAACTTGATTAAACTGTCGAAGCCAGGTTTTACTTATAGCCACCCATTGCTATTCGCGTCCCTATATTTCTGGGACAGTACTTACAATACTTTCCATCTTCCTGGTGGAATGATTACCCCTACCTTTTTTGACATAGCGGCCATTACTGGGCTATCACTAATAGGAGAAACATATATCCCTGACAATGAAGAGCATTTGAGTATTATCGACTTCGAAGTCAAGCTAGCAAGCTTTTCAAAGTTTATCAGCCACTATCACACTGAAGGAGACAATGTGTCGGATGTAGAACACATTGCTTTCCTTACCTTATGGCTGTCAAGGTATGTCTTTTGCAGCAGATCCCTACAAGTAGCCAGTAGGTTTATTCCTCTAGCTAGAGATTTGCATGAGAATCGGAGAGTGTGCTTAAGCGAACTGCTATTAGTTGATCTTTATGAAAGTCTAAGGTCAGTTGTTTCGAGTCTAAAATCTCACACCTCCAAGAATATCCTGCTAGCTGGCCCTTTCTGGTTACTTCAGTTATGGCTAAATGCCATGTTCGAACCTTCACTATCAACTGCCAATATTATTGCTGAACAAGACCCAGAAATAGTGGATAGAATCATCGAAGGCACTAGGTTGCGAAGACTAACCCCAAACGATGATAAGGATGATTTCAAAGTTCTCTTCTCAAAATATATCATGATATTCTCCAAGAGGCATAAGTTCGAAGAGACCATGGCGCCTTTTGCTTCAAGGGCTCATGGACCTTCATGGTTCACCATGGCTCTCTCAGAAGCTGTCAAAAGCAAAGAAATTCAAGATGTATGGAGAGCCTTTTTGCTACCCAGACTAATCTCTTCAAGAATAACTCCTGCTAAGAATCAGATTTTCCTTTTCGCTTATCAGCCCAACTTCGTTTCGAGACAGTTTGGCTTGTGCCAACTAATTCCTGAACCCCTATTTCAAACGGAAAATGCCATTACCTCTGGGCGAACCTTCAAGGCTAGAGAAGCCAAACTACAGAAGGAACAATACCAAGGCTTCGCCCATTTTGAACTCATAACCTTCGAACCTACACACCTTACAGCAAAGGGGTTTCTGGAATGGTGGACAAAGTTCTATCGGACTTATATGTTCGATACTCTTACTATTCAGCATAAACTAACTGATTCATTCGATGTGCAGGTACCATCCAAGAAAGGTATGTTTACTCATGCCAAAGAGATTAAGGCTTTTCAAAATTATTTCGAAACTACTTATGATCCCACACACTTGGAATCCACGGTGCATCAAGCGGCTGAGACCTTGAAGGAAAAATTCAAAGAAAAAGTTTCTAAGTTAAAACTTCCATCAGGGTTGTCACCTGAGGATAGGTATAGGTTGGCATTCGAAATGCATCCACCTAAATTTCCTAGATTACCTACCTCAGAACTGGCTCTGGCTTGGTTTCCTCCATACCCTTGGTGGTTCACTTGCAAAGAAATGTTCAAACATCTTCAAAAGAAACCAAAGCCATCTGAGACTGTGACATGGGCTCGACACTGGCTCCACGATTTCCCAGGACATCTTCGATATGACCTTTCTGCCATGTCGATTAAATCTGATCAAGGCACAGGTGCGAATTCTTGGGAAAATCCCAAACGCTTCTTATTTTCTATATCTTTAACCTTTGCCTTAATTGTTTCGATTTTCAGCCATCAGGATAAAGACTACTGCTTCAAAGTCAAAAGAAGGGAGCGCCTCTCAAGCCTCTATCGAAACCATTGACAATGTGACTCCATCCGAACCAACAACAATTGCTGCAACAACAACAACAACAACACTAGTAATAACTAATGCTCCAACTCCACAGGTAATCACTTAGCCTTGATGTTTCGAATTCACTAATGTTTCATGATTTACATCTAACTCTTTGTTTAAATCTTTTCAGACCAACAAACTTCCGCCTACCACTCCAAAGAAGCGAAAATCAAACACTACTGGGGAAGACCCCAAGGCTGGAGGGAATTTACCAGCTGCTTCGAAGAAGAAGCAGAAGAAGGATATTTTAAAAAGTGCTGTACCCACTAGTGTCTCTGGACTCGATTCCAGGGATGCTGCTCCCTCACCTAAATCCAAAATTCCATCTTCGACCTCTAACGTAATGTTGGAACGCATAGCTAGCAACCTCTCTTCCGAGAGTCCACAGGTAAATTGAAATTTAAATCTTTTGAAAAAATAATTTCTCATTACCTTGGTGCATGCCTTTAATATTCTTTTGCTTCTTGCAGGATATTTTAAATCCAGCTCTTACCACTTCGACCTCACCATCAAAAGCTGCTGCTCCGATCAACTCTTCTCCTCAAGGAGATTCCAGCAACCTTGTACAGAACAAAGGTTCCTCCAATATGGCGGTTCTGGCTGGGGCTTCTGAGCAGCAAGATGATCAGAGTACTTCTCCTCCTCTAAAAGAAACAAATGAAGATATACTTCATGAATCTGCAGAGGCTTTACAAAGAACTTCTCTTCAAAATTCCCCTCTTGAAACCCTTCAAGAGGACCCAAAGGACACTCACGCTGAAGGAGAGAAAGCTGATTCTGGTCAAAGAAACGAAGAATCTGCAGAAGAAGGGTCTGAGGAAGGAAATGCCAACGATGGTTCGACTGCTGGGACAGAGTCCAATGCAAATAGCAGCGAAAACGAAGACATCGAAGTGGTGGATTTGGATGACGAGGAAGAAGATAATGAGCACGAAACGGATGAAGGGGATGGTGACACAACCAATAAACCCATGGAAGTCGAAATAGACGTGACTCCCCTGCGTGTGGAACTCCCTCAACCGTCTTTGTCCCGAATGACTGACGAGGAGCTTGCTCTCCTGAGACGAAATGACCCTATTGGGTACATGAAGGCGAAGCTGGCTCAAAGGGATATTCCACCTGCTAGGGCTGGCACAAGTTCGACTAGCCATCCGCTGCCCACAGATGAAAGAATTGTACTTCTTAACAGGATCAGGAGAACAATTCTTGATGTGGATATATTCGAAGTGCTCAAACAGGATAGCACTGCTTGCTACACTATGAAGGAGTTGCTTACAAAGGTCAACCTTGCTACCTGCTCCTTGCCAGTTAGCACTATCTTGTTCGATCTTCAATCTTTGCTGGACAACGTGACTGGGTACCTTCTCCAAGATGAATTTGCTGCCAGAAAGGTTCAAGAAAAACGCACTGCAATGGATGCTGCTTATGAACAGGCTTCGAAACTCTCTCAAGAAGCTGAGGATCAAGCCATGCATCTAAAGCAAGCAAAAACTGATTATGAGGCTCGAGCTGAGTCCATCCTTCTCTGGGAAAGGCAAATTCAGGAACTTCAACAGAAGGTTAAAAAGGCTAGAGAACAGCAATTAGCCTACGAAACCAATACTGCTGGTAACCAATTCGAAGAGCTTCTCAACCAGGGGCTTGCAGAAATGGAAACTGCAGAACAACTCAAGGGAGAAGTGGCCACCTTAGAGGGGGCAAGACGTTTTGCTCAGCAAAGGCTTGAGTCTTTTCGAAGTATCTTCAACAGATTGAAGAATAATTCCTATTTATAAATCTTAGTGTTCATTTGATTAAATTTGGTTTTTTATATGTAATATTCGAACAACGCCATTTTGGCATCCCATGTTACCATTTTTGCATTTTTATGATATTTTGATTACGTTGTTACTATTCGAATCTCCTGCAGACGTGGCTTATATTTCTTTAAATATTTCCCATTTACCTTTGGGATACGTTTATCATCCATCAGCTCTTCGATTTCATATGCATTGTTTGAGAATACCTTTAGTATTCGAAAAGGCCCTTCCCAATGAGGTGACCATTTACCTAACGTTTTATTTTTCTTGTCCATGGGCAATATGACTTTCCAAACTAAGTCATTAATAATGAATGCCTTCCTTTTCACCCTTTTGTTATATGTCCTGGCCACTCTTTCTTTTTGTCTCATCAAGATTTACAATGCATGTAATCTAACTTCGTCCAATTCCACTAACTCATTCATCATCATATCCCAATATAATGCAGCTGGAATTTCGTTTTGTCTTTGAATTCGAACTGATTGCAGATGAATTTCTACTGGCAGAACTGCATCATGACCAAATGTGAGTTGGAAAGGCATGGTGTTAGTAGCTTCTTTAGGAGATGTTCTACAGACCCATAGTATTTGGTCCAAAGTTTTGTGCCAGCTCCTTGGCTTTTTGCCAATATGTTTCTTGATTAATCCTATTATCACTTTATTAGCTGCTTCGACTTGACCATTTGCTTGAGCATAATATGGCGTTGATGTTAGTAATCTAAACCACATTTCTTGGGCAAATTCTTGCATCTTTCTACCAGTAAACACAGAGCCTTGGTCTGTGGTTATGCTCTCTAGCAATCCGAACCTATAGATAATGTGTTTCTGTATAAACTCAATAATAACCTCTTGATCAGCAACTATTAATGGTATAGCTTCGATCCACTTGGTAAAATAATCTATTCCTACCAAGATATATTTCTGTCCTTTAGACGAAGCAGGATTTATTTCTCCTATTAAATCCAATGCCCATCCTCTAAATGGCCATGGTTTGATGATTGAATGCAACTCACTTGCAAGGGCATGTTGAATCCCTGCATGTTTCTGACATTCCTCACATCCTTTAGCAAAGTCTATACAATCTTTGAGCATGCTAGGCCAATACATGCCATATCGAAATAACAGCCATTTCATTTTATGACCTGCTTGATGTGCCCCACATGCCCCGTTGTGGACTTCTGACAATGCTAAGTATGCCTCACTTTCTCCTAGGCACTTCAATAATACGCCCTCTTGGGTCTTTTTGAACAATTCGTTCCCCATGAGGACATATGACAATGCTCTATATTTTATCTTTCTATCAACATTCAGAGTTGGGTTTGTCAAATAACTCACCAGTGGACTTCGCCAATCTGCATCTGATAAAGTGTTTATGGCTAATATTTCGAATCCCTGTTTCTCAGCATATCCCAATTTCATACTTTCTAGATCTGATGGTGTGAATCTAGTAGCCATAACTCTACCCCTTAATTCAACTAAATCCTCAAAGTTCTTGGCAGAAACTTTATAACCCGAAGCCAACTGTGCTAAGTCATTTGCTTCTTGGTTTTCTATTCTTGGTATATGTTGAATATCCATGTATTCAAATTTCCTAAGTAGTCTGTTAACTACGACGAAGTATATCATCAGGTTTTCCTTTATGCATTTATACTCCTTTGTTATTTGCTTGACCACTAATTCTGAGTCTCCTTTAATTTCGACTCTAGTTGCCCCAAATTCCAACAAAGCTTCAAGTCCAACAATGAGCGCTTCATACTCAACTTTTTTGTTCGAGCAACGAGGACCATCTAATTTATACTTGAATTTTATTGGAATTCCTTCAGGAGAAATTAGAAGGACTCCAACACCACTTCCATTCCTGTGGGTTGAACCATCAAAGTATAATTTCCATGGTTGCATTTCGACGTAACTCATGACAGTCTGCTCAACCAATGAATGGTCCACAATGAAATCAGAAAACACTTGGCCTTTCACAGCTTTTAAAGGCATGAAAGTTAAAGAATATTCTGTTAAGGCTAAAGCCCATTTACCAACTCTGCTATGCATTATTGGTTTTGAAAACATGTGTTTAATGACATCGAAATGAGATGAAACATAAACATCAACAGGCTTTATATAATACTTGAGTTTCATACAAGAGAAATACAAACAGCGACATAGCTTTTCTAAATTGCTATATTTGGTCTCTGCGTCATTCAAAACTCTACTTAAATAGTATATGGCTCTTTCGATACCATTGCTATCTTCTTGTGCTAACATACTACCTATACTAACTTCAGAGGCAGATATGTACAATCTCATGGGCTTCCCCCATGAAGGTGGAGACAAGATAGGAGGCTGAGAGAGGTATCTCTTTATCTTGTCAAATGCCTCCTGATGGCCTTCATTCCATTCGAAGGCTTGGCCTTGCTTTAGACGAAGCAACGGAGAGAAAGCTTGGGTTCTTCCACTCAGATTCAAAATGAACCTTCTGAGGAAGTTAATCTTCCCTAGCAAAGATTGCAACTCCCTTTTTGACGTAGGTGCTTTCGTCTCCATTATGGCTTTGGTTTTGTTCTGGTTGATCTCAATCCCTTTCTTGTGAACCACAAAACCAAGGAAATCCCCAGCCTGCACAAAAAATGCACATTTAAGGGGATTCATCTTTAAGCCATGTTTTCTCATTCGTTCGAATGATTGGCTCAAATGATGCAAATGTGTTTCTGCAGATATAGATTTGATGACTATATCATCAATATACACCTGCATAAAGGTTTCAATGAAATCATGGAAAATCGAATTCATTGCCCTTTGGTAAGTTGCCCTAGCGTTCTTTAAACCAAAAGGCATCACCACCCATTCGTAAGTGCCTAAGGCTCCTGGGCAACGAAATGCTGTCTTGGCAACATCTTCTTCAGTAATGAAAATCTGATTATACCCAGAGTATCCATCTAACATACTCAAGTATTCGAACCCTGCAGCAGAGTCTACTAGCATTTCTGCCACAGACATGGAGTACTCATCCTTAGGGGTTGCAGTGTTTAAATCTTTAAAATCTATGCAGATTCTCAAAGAACCATTTTTCTTAATAACAGGTACTATATTTGCTAACCATTCGACATACCTTGTGGTTCTGATGAATCTGCAACGCAACAACCTTTCGATCTCAGCTTTAATCTTTGTGAGAACCGCTGGTGCGAATCTTCTAGGAGTTTGTTTGATGGGCTTCTTGCCATCTTTGATTGGAAGTCTGTGTTCGACTAACTCCCTCTTTAAACCAGGCATTTCGTCATAATCCCATGCGAAGAAATCTTTGTTTTTCTTGAGGACTTCGATCACTTCCTGCTTGAGGCCTGGGCTAAGCTTTGCACTTATGTAGGTTACTCTTTTCGTGTTTTCATCCCCTAAGTTCACTTCTTCGAGTGGATCCTGTGCCAACATTTTGGCACCTGAGTCTATGGGATCCCTTTCGAAGCCTAAGGGTTCTTTATCATAGATGGCGTCCAGCCTTTGATCTATCTCAATTTCTTTAAATGGTGAGCTTTTCGAGCCATCCCCACTTATTTCGTTCATCTTCAAAGCCAATTTATTTATTTCAGCCTCTAAGGCCGCTTTGATTCGTTCTCAGCCATATAGGCCGAAATCCTTTCGAAAAAGGAGGACTCAGTCATGAGTAAGGTTGTCGAAGTCCCAGCCTGCTGGCCGTCTTTGTATAGTATTTTCAACTCCTTCGTCGTCATTGATTATGCTTCTATCCCAGTATAGGCCATCATGACGAAGGGTCATATAGTAGTGGGCGTTTCTGGTTTCGTTGATTTCATCATTTGGGACACAAGGAGCAATCTTTGGCAGATGCTTGTCATAATTCCTCTTGTCAACTAAATTGACTGTTGACATGAAGTAACTCTGGTCTGCTTCAATGTTTTCCACGATCCCATCTTCTCTCCATAGAACTAATCGCTGGTGCATTGACGAAGGGACTGCCCCTACGCCATGGATCCACTCCCTTCCCAGCAACAAGTTGTAGTTGGCCTTGGCTTCGATCACCATGAACATGGTGGGCCTATAGCTTGAGCCTATTGTCAAGTCTAACTGAACCACCCCCAGTGTTTTGCCCACTTTCCCTTCATAATTGGATAGAACCATATTGTGGGGCTTGATGTCTCCTTCGCGTATTTCTAACCTTTTCAGCATGAAGTGGGGTATCAAATTGACTGCAGCGCCCCCATCCACTAGAACTTTATTCACGCCATGGGCACCAACTTTTGCCCGAATAAATAGTGGCTTAAGATGGTTCTTCATAGCTGGTTCTGGACGTTCGAAGAATGCATTTTGCTCCTCGACAGCCCCATTGTCCATCACATAGTAGCACACAGGCCTATGCTTCATCAAGTCTATGGTATCTTCTTCCTCATATTCATCAATTTCAGTTTCCTGTCCAAATTCACAGGGAAGCATAGATACCACGTTGCTGTTTAGGTTGAACGAAGACTCCCCCTCTGATTCGAAGTTATCCGTTATCATATCTTCATCTTCTTCTGGGCCTGGAGTGTATTCCTTTGGTTCATCCAGTTGTACTTCAGAGAAAAGCCTCCTATTAACTGGGGGTTTGCCTTCAGTTTGATTTTTTGGTGTGGGTTTGTTGGTGCTAGATTCACCTTGGTTCTTTGTTGAAGTTGCCCCTTTATTTGCCACAGCTTCCCTCTCAGCCTTTCGAATCCTCTGTTGCCTTCGCCACTAGGATCTCGACATGGGGTTCCTTCCTTTGTAGTTCTCTAATCTCACCTCTTCCCTCTTTGCTATGTTAAATTGCCTTCTGTATGTCATAGCATGGCGTGCATTTCGTTCGGTGTTTCTCCATCTGTCTTTGCCTTTGTCATTTCTGACTTGCAGCCATCTGTCTGTTGGCACTTCAGCTGGGAGCTTGAACGTCACTCTTCGAGCACCCTTGGTATGAGGGCTATCAGGCCTTCGTTGTTTGTATTTGCTATCGAAACGTGGGCCCATCTGAATAGTTTCTTGATGGTTCCAGCAAGGGGCGAAAGGAATTGTCTCGAAGGCTCTGGCCATGCTTTGATCATACACAGCAGAACACCTTGGGCATATCAAGCACTTGGTTGCCCCTTTGTAGCAGCGAAACACAAATTCCAGCAAACTTTCTCCAGCCTTAGGATAACACCTGAATAGCTGGTTATCCTGGCCCCAGTTGTTGCCAATTCGCGCCCTCTGTACCCTCTCGAAGTTCGCGTCGATTCTCTGATTGCAGAGGTTGCTGCACCTAGGGCACAGTATCATTCCTGTATCTCCCTTGTGGCACGTCATGAGGTAATCCTTGAGACTAGCATCTCTGTTGTACCCCAAAATTTGCCCTCCCATATTCTTCAAATTTTGCCAAGTCAATGCTTCAAAATTCTCCAAGGGTTGCACAGTTCAAGGGCCTCCTAACAGTCAAAAACTAGGGTTTTGGTTCTGACAAAGAAAATGAAGTTTCCAAGGGTCCAATCAAGTCCCACATGCCTATAAACATGGTCAAGCATCCTCATACCAAGTTTCAAGACTTACAACACAAAATTGCACAGTCAAAAACCCTAATTGCACTACAGTCAACTGTAGGGGCAAAATGGTCATTTGGCAGTCAAAAGTTCAAATTTTTGGTCAACATCTCATTTTGAAGCCACAAACATCATTTGATCAATGCTTGATCATGATTCTCAAAGTTTGGCTCAAAAAGTCTCAAGATGCAAAAGTTTCCATATTTGGACAGTTGAAAAAGTCAACTGTAACTTGACCAAGGCATAACTTCCACATGGTTTATCAGAAAAATTCCATCCAAAGTTCATTTTGAAGATAAAGACATTTCCTACAACTCCTCTTCACACTTCAAGTCCAAGAAATGCTCTCACAAAAAGTTATCAATTTCAACATTATAGGTCATTTTCAAAAGTCAACAAAAAGGAACTTTAAGTCAAAGGCCATAACTTGAGATTTGTAAATCAAAATGACATGGGACCAAAGGCATTGGTTAGAGGACTCAAAGGCCTTTCCAAAATGTCCAAGAACATGAGCAAAGCTTAACAATTGAGCAAGATATGCCTTGTGGAAGTTGGGAAATATTTGGATATTTTGAAAAGTCAACATTGCTTCAAATGTCTTAAAAATGCTTATGGGCCTCTTTTTCTTCCAAAATCCATCATCCAAAAAATGTGCACGACCATTTGGCCCAAAGGGAAGTTTTTCATCATTTTATTTTATTTATTTGAATTTTTAATTGCTAAATATTCATTTAATTAATTAAAATATATGAAAAATACTAAACATAACTTTTTAAATCTTTTTGTGCATGGAATAGGCTTAAGATTTCGTGTATGATCAGATTTGGAAAGAATTGTGGTGATTGGACATGATTTGAAGCAAATATGCATGAAGAAATATTGGAAAAGATTCTTGAAAATCAAATCTTGAAAACCATTGAAAGCAAGGCTATGGGCTTGGATTAGTGATCAAATTCATTCTCTATACAAGTGTAAACCTAACCCTAATGCCAAGAACCACAAAGCTGCGCCATACCTCCATAACAAAACTTGAGTTTTTTTGCCAAAAAATTGAAAACTGAAAACTAGGTTCTAGGGCGATTCAAGCCAAGATAATTGTTCCATTGGCTTGTTGAGACTTCAAGGAAGGAGTCTGAATCAAAATCGTAGCTTGAAGCATCAAGAATTGGTAGTTATAACTCAAACTGTTTTCAATAATATGCATATTCGTGTTTTGATTTTCAAGCATTCTCATGGCATTTTATTTATGGATTTATACTAATTGGATGATTCTGAAGCTAACCCTATAATTTGATTGAGTTTTTGTGCACTATTGGAGATTTCACCATTGATGCCAATTAGGGTTCTTCAAGTTTTAAATTAGGCGTTTCTTAATACTGTAAAATTGAGACACTTCAAGGCCATGGTTGAAATCAGCATGTTTGGACGAAAACAACACACCCCTCGCGCCTAATTTATATAACCCCATGGCCTAGTCGCTATTTTTGAGAATGGCATATTTTGGGGGGGGTTCAAAACCCCTGCTAACCTTCTTTTATTTTCAGGGAAAACGTAACAAGGAAGAAGATGATTATGTGGCAAGACATGATAGGGTGATTTGAATTTCGCGCTGAATTTATCCACTAACCATTGTTTTATTTCATATTATTTATTAGTTATTATATAATCAAAAGCGCGTGAATGGCATAGTGGTGGAGAAAGCACTTGGTAACCTTCAGGACCTGGGTTCGATCCCAGGTCCCCCTCCCTTTCCTTATATTTTTCCTCTAATTGTCATCCTATGCAGTTTCAATACAAGAAGTCCACCATGTAACTTACAATCCAGCTTGCCACGCACATACTAAGACCAATCCAAGGGGCATGGTTTGAAGATCATCATGGACACAAGTCAAAGATGCCACATGCTAGCGTCAGAGTCAAATGAGGCCATAGACAAATGGGCCTAAATTACTAAGCAAAACCTCCAATTTGGGGACAGACCCCCCATGGTTTGCCTTTCTAATTCTTTTTCTCATATTTTTCTATTTTTGTTTTAATTAGTTTTTTTTAATTTAATTCTTCAATTTAATTATTTTCATAAAAATATAAAAAATGACATAAAAATCAAAAAAAGACAAAATTACAAATATATTTTATTTTAATTTTTTTAAAGTAAATATCATTAATTAATTTAGCTTTGTAAAATTAGGTTTAATTCAAACATTTTTCTTAATTAACTTAAAATTTGTAGAATTAGGGTTTTAATCAATTTTTATCTATTTTCTTTTCTTTTCATTAATAATTAATTATTTATTTTTATAAATCAAATTGCTTTAATTAATTAGGTTAATTTAGGTTTAACTTTAATATTCTTTCTTAATAAATAAAAGTTATAGAATTAGGGTTAATTTAATTTTAATTTCAGCTAATCTTCTCATTAAAAATTCACAATTCCAAAAAACTCAAAAATAATTTCCTTTTTATTTTAATTTAATTAATTTTCTCAATATAATTTAATTTCATTAAAAAGGGTCCAACGCCCTCGCTTTCGATTATTAATTTGTTTCGCGCATTTTTATTTTATTTCTTATAATATTTATGTACCTCTCTCAAAGCCTTGTAAACTCGGACATTTTATTTCTCGCACGTTATTTACTTTCTGTCAAATCGGGTCCTGGATTTTAATTTTGGCGATGTGGACCCGCGCCTTTGTAATAGTCTAGAACTTTTAATTTCCGCATCCTTTTAACTGTTAAATAAATGCATGCAAGAATGAATGACCTAAAATAAAAACAAACGCATAGATCACTTTGACATGAACAAGACAAATGCAAATGAACATGACACAAAAATAACACACCACCCCTAGGGTACGCCTCACTGTTGCCTTGCCTCGAAAGGTGATCGTCGAGTAGAGGATGTCTTAGTAAGTCCTCATGATCCGGGAACCTGGCATGAGGGTAGCTTCTAAGGTGTCTTCCCATTGCTCTGGTGATCACCATGTCCCGAACTTCGAATTGACCCGAATACCTCCAACGGTGGTGCTACCTACCTCTCAATGGTGGGATGGCACTACTTTAAAGGACATTTACACAGACGAATTCCTTAGGGTAGGTAGACGACTCTAGATACTTGCTCTAAATTTCAAAACAAATCAAAAATACTTTTCACACCGACACCTTTTCAAAAAGCTTTCGAAAGCAACTTTTCAAACACTCTTGAGGACCGATACAAGAGTCGAACTGGAATTTTCAAAGAAACTTTTTAAAACCCACATTGAAAAGCAAACAAACCACTTTTGAAAACACAATGAGCAAGTATCTAAGAGCCCATGGATAACCATGGATAGGAAGGGTGCTAACACCTTCCCTTTCTATAACCTACCTCCCGAACCGAGAGCAATCTCTTTAAGGAATTTTTCTGTGCTTTTGTCCTTTCCATTTGGAGAAAATAAAAGACGTTGGCGACTCTTGCTTCCGCGATATTTCGCGAACCAGCGTTAAACAGTCAGTTCCAGATCCACCGATCACAGAACTGGCGACTCTGCTGGGGAAAATACTAATAAAGTGAGGTGTACCTTAGGGTTAGTTCATAACTGTATTTTCAATTGTATTGATTTGCTTGCTTTAAATTGTGGGACTGTCTTGGGAGTTCTATAGATCCTAACCCGGATCTGGGGATACCTTCTTAGAAAGTAGCAACAAGGCTGTGAAGGAACTGTGCGGGGTATACCGACATGGTTGAAACAGTCTGCTACGTTGATGTGGCACTTTGGTGTGTACCGGTAACCCTTGAGTTCAGTCAAGGAGAGTACGGGGCCTCCGCATGGTGTCATGAAGCATCAACAGACCTTAGGAACCTTAATTGAACTATCTTGGCCTCTTTAGGGTAGTGAGATAACTGACTTTGGTGCAGTCCGAGGTTGGTTGATACTCGATACTACACTCAATTGAGGGTTGCTTTCCTGGAATATTTCGGTCGCCAGTTCAGTGGCTAAATCGAAACGATGAACAATGAAAGCAATCCCGTGATATTGGGATCCTTAGAACCCGGTTACTTCTGATAGGACAGGTTTGAGCCCACCAACTTCAAGAGGGTAATACCCAGACCTCATGCTAGCCTAAACTCTAAGGGTTTCTCTTGTGTGACTTGTGTGCCTTCGTACTTGCCTATTTGCATGCTTGTTATCTGACACATAAAGCTACTTGCAGGTTTTGTTTATAGTCCTTAACTAGGAATCATGACAGGTTTTACTAAGTTTCTTGCAGGTTCTGTTTATAGTCCTTAACTAGGACTCATGACAGGTTTTACTAAGTTTCTTGCAGGTTCTGTTTATAGTCCTTAATTGGGACTCATGACAGGTTTGACTTGAGTGTCTTGCAGGTTTTGGTTTGCAGTCCTTAATTGGGACTCATAACAGGGTCACTTACGTTACCCCATGCATAGCATAACATCATACCATTGCATACATCCTAACCCATTTCAAGGATCTCAAGGGCTTGTGATGCAGGTCATGGTGAATCAACTATCCCAGCAAGGGGCAAAGAGGATTTATTTTCCTCTAGCCAAGGTTGTCAGGGGCTATGACCCACTTGATATGGTGAGCTTTGACTCCTGGAGAAGGTTCCCCTAACCAAGGTTGTTCGGAAACCAAAACTAAACATGATGACTAAAGTCAGGGGCTATAACCCACTGGATATGGTGAGCCTTTGACTCTTGAAGAAGGACTCTCAACAATATGAAGTGCCTTTAATCAAGTCGCCAGTTTCCAATACTAACAATTTTCTTGTTTACCCTGCGAGGTCCTTGAAAACATTGCATGCATATCATACATATCATTGCATAACAGGTATCCTTGTTGCAGGTCACTTACCTTTCCCGCTGTTTATTTCAGCAATGGCTTCCCAACAAGATAACCAGGACCTTCTGGCTCAAGAGACTCGGTTCGGGGAAATCCTCCTGAATCTATCCAAGGGGCAGGAGGAGCTAAGGACACTACTCATGGAGACTTTGGTCAGGAACAGCGCTGAGGACGAACGGTTGAAACATTTGTAAGCTGAAGTGGATGCAATGAGAGCCCAGATGCTGGGGCAGGTGACTATCATTCAAGGCTTAGCTCAAAGACAAGAAGAGCTCGGAGTTCTCGTCAACCAACTGCTTCAGGGTAACCAACTGGGGAAAACATCCAAGGGTAAAAAGCCAGTCGTCGTTCAACCACCTTTGAGACCAGGAGATAAGGGGAGAGCTCCTCAAATGGCTCCAGTGTCACAAATTCAGCATCAACCTCACCGGCTTCAGCCCGACAAGTCCAGGAGGCAGTTCACCCCACTCAACATGTCGCTGTTTCAAGCTTTACAACGCCTGTTGAGATTGAATTTGATCATATTAAGGGCACATCCCCAGAACCCCAACACAGCACATCCTGCTTATGATCCCAATAAAAGGTGTGCCTACCATTCCGCCTGTCCAGGACATGATACAAATGAGTGTTAGGCTCTGAGGAACAATATTCAGGACCTGATTGATGAAGGAGCACTGGAGTTCACACAAGATGGTCAGGCTGAATTTTTCTACCATCCCTCCAAGGCTCACCATTTGAAGTGACAAGCCCTGAGATAAAAAGACTTTTGTTCATTCGAATGTTCAAGTTGTGTTGTTCTTTGATTGTTTAGACATTTATTCATGTTAAACATTGTTATTCCATTAATGCATCGCTTATGTCTATTTTGAATCAATATATTCGTATTCACTCTATGCAAATTATTTTCATATATTTTCTGATGATCAACTCTCATTAATAATTCTAAGCCTCTTGAGGGAGGATGACGAAAACGATACCATAATCTACAGTATGCTTTTGAACAGACCCCGCTGATGAGGTACAGGCATTGTTTCAAATCCCTAAACACTGGAGTTATAAGGAAGATAATCCCTCGTCAACCCCTCTGAGCCAAAGAAGTAGGAGTTTTTTTTCTTTTCGAAATTTAAAACCCTTAATCATAACCGGGGGCAGGGTAGTCTCTCAGTTGATCCAAGTGCATAACAAATGGCACCAAGGAGGTCCTTGCAAAACAAACAAAAGACAGTGATGGTTCCGAATAATCAATAAAGAAAGGAAGTCATTATCTTTCAAAATAAAAACCCATTAAGTCAAAACCTATGAAGGAGACTTACAAACTGGGGCATCCCGCTGACTGTAATTCCAAAAAAAGGAAACAGTTCAGGCAAAATAAAATAGGGATAACAAAATCAAAAAAAGAAAGAGGTCTTACAAACCCTCGACAAAAATGACTGCCTATTCAAAATAAGTTATCAACATCCGAACCATCACCGGAAAATCAGAGCAAAGACTCAAACAAGGTCTAACGTATGATCAACTGAGTTTAGGTTTGGAGAACATCACGAAGAGCGGGTGGGTACAAATAATTTGAGCCTTTATCCTTTGTTTCTTAAACCATGAACCAGGCCACGTTATAACCCTCAAAAGTCCTAGCTGAAGCATGGGTTAGTTCGAAAGCATACTGTTACGAAAGGTATCCTGACTCCTTAAGGCCTACGGTAAATACGGAGTTGACATCACGTTTTACAAACATTTACTTGTTTTATGAAAAGAATGCATTTTCAAAATCTTCAAGACAGACATGAGATTTGCATTTTTAACATAACTTTGTTTGCATATGATTTTTTGTTTGAACAGCAGGGAAATTCGCACGATGAATACCTAGTGAACAAAAGTGCTTCCAATCAAGGGGCAGACATGATCATGGCCCGTCATCTGGGGCAGTCCAATCAAGATTCGGAGAATCTCTCAAAGGCCAAATAGCCTGGGGAAAATCTCCGTCTGAGTCACTTGGGGCATTTCAACAATAAATCTTGCCTGGTCAAAAATCTTCTGATGGCATGGCAAAACACTTCTAACAGGGGCACCTCCCTACATCCTGAGAGCATGGACATAGTCGAAAAAAATACTACGCGTAATCAAAGACCCGCTAGGTTGACACACCTAGGCAAAAATAAGGGCTTCCCGGCGAACCAAAAGGGTTCGGGCAAAAATAAGGGATGAAATGAAAAAAATCTGTACACCCGGCAAGTCGAAAACCTGAAAAGGCGGCTTGGGCAAAAATGGGTATCCCGGTGGACCGAAAACCCGAAAGGGCGGTCCAGGAAAAAGTTAGGGATTAAAGCGTATGACTATGTCCTGTCATCCTGTCACTTGCCTACCAGAAGAAGGTTTGTCCATCAACAACTACCAAGCACCTCCACAGGTATCTTCCTCTCCCACATCAGAAATAGGGGCAATAAAGAGTCGTCTAAGCAATCTGATTGTTCTGTCCTCCAAGGTATCAAGGTAGGTTCCGTTGAAGAACATAACCAATACAGTTCAAGATTTCCCCAGGAGAGTCCAATCTAGTTCCCCAGGAAAGTTGGAATCCTTCTCCCCAAGCAGCAAGCTTATCCCCAGTAGATTCCGGAAGCTTATCCTCGCAGAGCACGAACGCGTCCCCCGGCTTTATTCAAAGAGTTATTTCCCTAACAGGATATAACTGGGTTATCCTCAACCAAAAGCCACGGAAAGAGCGTCCTCGACGAAGTCTTCTTATCCCCAGCAAGTATTATCAACAATTCAACAAAGTATCTCTCTCCCCACAGAGTATTGCTTCCCAGCAAGATCGTCAGAGTACTTTTCTCCCCGCAGAGTAATCCATTCGCCAAGTTCATTCCCCAACGGAGTTATCTTCTCCTATCGGTATTCTTGCAACTATCATCCCCAGCGGAGGCAAAAGATCTATTCTTCAACATCAGCCCAGGAGTGACTTCCCGGCACCCGTCAAGGATTTACTTTCCTAGACGAAAAGATACATTCATAAATATCACATTTTCATACATTATAGCATGCATATACGCATCACATCCTACAAATCTCATTTATGTTGAGAACATCATTGCTTGATCCATATCATGCATTGAGTATAACTGACCTTTACCTTTCAGGAAGAATTCAGTTAAGTTCCCAGCTATATTCAAGACCCAGACCGGTTCAGTCAGATCGACCCTAAGATCTCCCTGTTTCTTATCCAGTCAAAGGCCTTCTCTGGTTCAGTCAGATCGACCCTAAGATCTTCCTGTTTCTTATCCAGTTGAAGAGTCCAAGACCTAGACCGGTTCAGTTAAATCGACCCTAAGATTTTTCTGTTTCTTATCCAGTCCAAGGCCTTCTCTAGTCCAGCTAAATCGACCCCAAACAGATTTTCCTGATAAAGACTCAGTAGAAGATATCCAAGATTCTCTCAATGATTGCTATTGAGGTTGAAGTCTCCCAAGATTCTCTCAATGATTACTGTTGAGGTTGAAGTCGCCCAAGATTCGCTCAGCGTTACTGTTGAAGTTGAAGTCGCCCAAGATTCTCTCAATGATTGTTGTTGAGGTTGTAGTCGCCTATGGTTCTCTCCCCGATACTGCGGAGGTAGTAATCATCCCCAGATTCGCTCAGCGTTACTGTTGAAGTTGAAGTCGTCCAAGATTCTCTCAATGATTGGTGTTGAGGTTGTAGTCGCCTATGGTTCTCTCCCCGATACTGCGGAGGTAGTAATCATCCCCAGATTCGCTCAGCATTACTGTTGAAGTTGAAGTCGTCCAAGATTCTCTCAATGATTGCTGTTGAGGTTGTAGTCGCCTATGGTTCTCTCCCCGATACTGCGGAGGTAGTAATCATCCCCAGATTCGCTCAGCGTTACTGTTGAAGTTGAAGTTATCCAAGATTCTCTCAATGATTGCTGTTGAGGTTGTAGTCGCCTGTGGTTCTCTCCCCGTTACTGCGGAGGTAGTAATCACCCCAAGTTTCTCTCAGCGTTACTGTTGAAGTAGAAGTTATCCAAGATTCTCTCAATGATTACTGTTGAGGTTGAAGTCACCCAAGATTCTCTCAATGATTACTGTTGAGGTAGTAATCGCCCCAAGATTCTCTCAGCGTTACTGTTGAGGTTGAAGTCGTCCAAGGTTCTCTCACCGTTCCTGTTGAGGTAGTAACCACCCCTGGTTCATTCATCATCTTTTAAAGATCCAGATCCAGCTCCTGTAACCAGTCAGGACACATCTACACAAAGAATTTGAAGACCAGCTCCTGCAACAGGCCAGGTAATCATTTTTCTCTTTTGCAGGTACGCAAGTTCTCGCTAAGGAATCTCTTACGCGATCAACATCCAGATGGCATCTATAAGCCCATCCACCGTCCATCATCTCTTAGCATGGCATCTATAAGCCCATCATCCTATCCATCAATCTCCAAATGGCATCTATAAGCCCATTCCCCACATCACACTACTATGTGAGCGCAAATTTCTGGGCACTCTAGTGTTCAATCATCTTCCACCTTCGGATTACGAAAGGCACGTCAGCCAATCTGCATCCTCAGGTCTAAGAAGATTGAACAGGGGCAACTGTTGTACCCCAAAATTTTCCCTCCCATATTCTTCAAAATTTTCCAAGTCAATGCTTCAAAATTCTCCAAGGGTTGCACAGTTCAAGGGTCTCCTAACAGTCAAAAACTAGGGTTTTGGTTCTGACAAAGAAAATGAAGTTTCCAAGGGTCCAATCAAGTCCCACATGCCTATAAACATGGTCAAGCATCCTCATACCAAGTTTCAAGACTTACAGCACAAAATTGCACAGTCAAAAACCCTAATTGCACTACAGTCAACTGTAGGGGCAAAATGGTCATTTGGCAGTCAAAAGTTCAAATTTTTGGTCAACATCTCATTTTGAAGCCACAAACATCATTTGATCAATGCTTGATCATGATTCTCAAAGTTTGGCTCAAAAAGTCTCAAGATGCAAAAGTTTCCATAATTGGACAGTTGAAAAAGTCAACTGTAACTTGACCAAGGCATAACTTCCACATGGTTTATCAGAAAAATTCCATCCAAAGTTCATTTTGAAGATAAAGACATTTCCTACAACTCCTCTTCACACTTCAAGTCCAATAAATGCTCTCACAAAAAGTTATCAATTTCAACATTATAGGTCATTTTCAAAAGTCAACAAAAAGGGACTTTAAGTCAAAGGCCATAACTTGAGATTGGTAAATCAAAATGACATGGGACCAAAGGCATTGGTTAGAGGACTCAAAGGCCTTTCCAAAATGTCCAAGAACATGAGCAAAGTTTAAAAATTGAGCAAGATATGCCTTGTGGAAGTTGGGAAATGTTTGGATATTTTGAAAAGTCAACATTGCTTCAAATGTCTTAAAAATGCTTATGGGCCTCTTTTTCTTCCAAAATCCATCATCCAAAACATGTGCACGACCATTTGGCCCAAAGGGAAGTTTTTCATCATTTTATTTTATTTATTTGAATTTTTAATTGCTAAATATTCATTTAATTAATTAAAATATATGAAAAATACTAAACCTAACTTTTTAAATCTTTTTGTGCATGGAATAGGCTTAAGATTTCGTGTATGATCAGATTTGGAAAGAATTGTGGTGATTGGACATGATTTGAAGCAAATATGCATGAAGAAATATTGGAAAAGATTCTTGAAAATCAAATCTTGAAAACCATTGAAAGCAAGGCTATGGGCTTGGATTAGTGATCAAATTCGTTCTCTATACAAGTGTAAACCTAACCCTAATGCCAAGAACCATAAAGCTGCGCCATACCTCCATAACAAAACTTGAGTTTTTTTGCCAAAAAATTGAAAACTGAAAACTAGGTTCTAGGGCGATTCAAGCCAAGATAATTGTTCCATTGGCTTGCTGAGACTTCAAGGAAGGAGTCTGAATCAAAATCGTAGCTTGAAGCATCAAGAATTGGTAGTTATAACTCAAACTGTTTTCAATAATATGCATATTCGTGTTTTGATTTTCAAGCATTCTCATGGCATTTTATTTATGGATTTATACTAATTGGATGATTCTGAAGCTAACCCTATAATTTGATTGAGTTTTTGTGCACTATTGGAGATTTCACCATTGATGCCAATTAGGGTTCTTCAAGTTTTAAATTAGGCGTTTCTTAATACTGTAAAATTGAGACACTTCAAGGCCATGGTTGAAATCAGCATGTTTGGACGAAAACAACACACCCCTCGCGCCTAATTTATATAACCCCATGGCCTAGTCGCTATTTTTGAGAATGGCATATTTTGGGGGGGTTCAAAACCCCCGCTAACCTTCTTTTATTTTCAGGGAAAACGCAACAAGGAAGAAGATGATTATGTGGCAAGACATGATAGGGTGATTTGAATTTCGCGCTGAATTTATCCACTAACCATTGTTTTATTTCATATTATTTATTAGTTATTATATAATCAAAAGCGCGTGAATGGCATAGTGGTGGAGAAAGCACTTGGTAACCTTCAGGACCTGGGTTCGATCCCAGGTCCCCCTCCCTTTCCTTATATTTTTCCTCTAATTGTCATCCTATGCAGTTTCAATACAAGAAGTCCACCATGTAACTTACAATCCAGCTTGCCACGCACATACTAAGACCAATCCAAGGGGCATGGTTTGAAGATCATCATGGACACAAGTCAAAGATGCCACATGCTAGCGTCAGATTCAAATGAGGCCATAGACAAATGGGCCTAAATTACTAAGCAAAACCTCCAATTTGGGGACAGACCCCCCATGGTTTGCCTTTCTAATTCTTTTTCTCATATTTTTCTATTTTTGTTTTAATTAGTTTTTTTTAATTTAATTCTTCAATTTAATTAGTTTCATAAAAATATAAAAAATGACATAAAAATCAAAAAAAGACAAAATTACAAATATATTTTATTTTAATTTTTTTTAAGTAAATATCATTAATTAATTTAGCTTTGTAAAATTAGGTTTAATTCAAACATTTTTCTTAATTAACTTAAAATTTGTAGAATTAGGGTTTTAATCAATTTTTATCCTTTTTCTTTTCTTTTCATTAATAATTAATTATTTATTTTTATAAATCAAATTTCTTTAATTAATTAGGTTAATTTAGGTTTAACTTTAATATTCTTTCTTAATAAATAAAAGTTATAGAATTAGGGTTAATTTAATTTTAATTTCAGCTAATCTTCTCATTAAAAATTCACAATTCCAAAAAACTCAAAAATAATTTCCTTTTTATTTTAATTTAATTAATTTGCTCAATATAATTTAATTTCATTAAAAAGGGTCCAACGCCCTCGCTTTCGATTATTAATTTGTTTCGCGCATTTTTATTTTATTTCTTATAATATTTATGTACCTCTCCCAAAGCCTTGTAAACTCGGACATTTTATTTCTCGCACGTTATTTACTTTCTGTCAAATCGGGTCCTGGATTTTAATTTTGGCGATGTGGACCCGCGCCTTTGTAATAGTCTAGAACTTTTAATTTCCGCATCCTTTTAACTGTTAAATAAATGCATGCAAGAATGAATGACCTAAAATAAAAACAAACGCATAGATCACTTTGACATGAACAAGATAAATGCAAATGAACATGACACACAAATCACACACCACCCCTAGGGTACGCCTCACTGTTACCTTGCCTCGAAAGGTGATCGTCGAGTAGAGGATGTCTTAGTAAGTCCTCATGATCCGGGAACCTGGCATGAGGGTAGCTTCTAAGGTGTCTTCCCATTGCTCTGGTGATCACCATGTCCCGAACTTCGAATTGACCCAAATACCTCCAACGGTGGTGCTACCTACCTCTCAATGGTGGGATTGCACTACTTTAAAGGACATTTATACAGACGAATTCCTTAGGGTAGGTAGACGACTCTAGATACTTGCTCTAAATTTCAAAACAAATCAAAAATACTTTTCACACCGACACCTTTTCAAAAAGCTTTCGAAAGCAACTTTTCAAACACTCTTGAGGACCGATACAAGAGTCGAACTGGAATTTTCAAAGAAACTTTTTAAAACCCACATTGAAAAGCAAACAAACCACTTTTGAAAACACAATGAGCAAGTATCTAAGAGCCCATGGATAACCATGGATAGGAAGGGTGCTAACACCTTCCCTTTCTATAACCTACCTCCCGAGCCGAGAGCAATCTCTTTAAGGAATTTTTCTGTGCTTTTGTCCTTTCCATTTGGAGAAAATAAAAGACGGTGGCGACTCTTGCTTCCGCGATATTTCGCGAACCAGCGTTAAACAGTCAATTCCAGATCCACCGATCACAATCTCCAACATGATTATCCCCCATTTTATACTTCTCTTTTTCTAAGTATCTTTCTACTTCCTCTATCTCAGAGCGAGGTCTCTCCATATCCACCATGTTTACCTCAACATCCTCCCCCTTAGCTTCATCATCTCCCCATCCTGTGGGTTTTATATCTTCAATGTGGACCTTTGAACTCTCTGGGGAAGAATATTTGACCAAATAGTCAAATTTTCCACTGGGTTCCCCTAAAGTGTCCCATATTTCTTTCTGAGGGGAGGTTGGCTTTGTGATTTGGACTTTCTCCAATTCCATACTCAGGCCTTCAGTGACCTGTGTCAATTCTTGGTTTTGGTTTTCCTGGCCTTCAGTAGCCTGGATTTCTTTTGCAACAGCTAAAGGTGCTGCTTTAATCGAAGTCTCTGATTGTTTGTGGACGTCTTCAGTGACCTCCTTATTGACTTCGACTATCACCCAGCTTTCGTTTTCAGTACCTTTCTCTCCTATTGGGGCATCACTTTGGTCAGCTTCCACCATGTTAATCTCTCCAATGCACGCAGGCTCGGAGTAATTGGTGTCTGCGACGTCCAAAGGATCTTCGTCCACTTTCATTTTTGCTTTATCAGCAAACTTCAGTCTGCCATCTTTAATTGCATTCTGAATTAGGTCCCTAAAAAGAAAACATTGTGAGGTTTTGTGGCCTAGGAAACTATGATATTTGCAAAATCCTCTTTTCTTTCTTTGATCTAAAGGAGGTATTTTGACATTTGATGGAACAATGAGTTGGCCATCTTTGACAAGTAAATCAAAAATCTCGTCACACTTAGTGACATCGAAGGTATAAACCTTCTTTGGGAATTTGTCACTTTTCTCATTTTCAACAATTTATTTCCCTTTTGTGGGAACTAATAGTTTGCAGGAGTAAGGTGGTGCCTGTTCTAATTCAGCGAGGTCGATTTCGACCTCTTCGAATTCGAATTCAGGATAATCTTCTGCTTCCTCAGTTCCAACATAGGAGATCAATTCCTTCTTGTTATTTTTAAAGACTCTGGCCTTTTCGGCCTTTAGCCTTTCGACCTGTCGAACCCTATCGGCTAACTGAGCCATATCCCTCAAATATTGAGTGTCTAGTTTCTTTCGAATAGAGTAATCCAAGCCGCCAGCGGCCATTTCAACTAACTCATGTTCAGGCACTACTGTGTAACATCTAGATTTCAGAAGCCTGAATCTATTCAGATAATCATCTATGGGTTCAGTGAACTTTCTCTTGACACTGGCTAATTCCTTCAAACTTATTTTTGACTGTCCCATGTAAAACTGTTCATGGAATAATCTCTCCAAAAGAGCCCAAGTATCAATGGACCCAGGAGGCAAAGTGGTGAACCATGTGAAGGCGTTTTTAGTCAGGGAACTTGGGAAGTATTTGATCCTGAGGTCTTCGTTATTGGCTATATCTCCCGCTTCGGTTAGATATCTGGCTATATGTTCGACTGTTGACTCATTGGTATCCCCAGCAAACTTTGTGAACTTAGGGACTTTATATCCCCTTGGTAAATCAGTATGCATTATGTAATCTAATATAGGAGAAGCATAATTTGGCCTTCTAATTCCTGTGTTGAGGCCATTCTGGGCCATGACTCTCTCTATCATGGTGGTTAAATTGTTTTCTGCCAAGATGTTATCGTTTCGAATTCTATGAACGACTGCATCAGCATCTTGATTTCGACCCACCATGACAACCCCCCTAGGTTGTTCTTCTCGAAACTCTGGGACTTCCAGCCTTTCGACCCTTGCCCCTGGTTCCATAATTTCTCTTTTTGGGCCTTGGATAATTGGAGCTTCTAGCCTTTGTGCCCTTGCCCCCAAGTTAACTTCTTCTCTGGGTGGTCTATAGGTTGGGTCGTTAGCAACTTGTTCCATAATAGGTACGTTCGCTCGAACTCCCGCCTGATTCTGCCTACGCTTCTCTAGGGGAGCAAAGAAATCTGCTATTCGACTCATGTTATCTGCGTTTTCTTTGTTTGTCACAGTCACATTTTGTACTATTGGGGCAAATATTTCCTGCATAGTTTGTGCTAATACCCCTATCATAATATGGTTACTGTCATCCATCAATTGCCTAAAAGCCAACTGGTTTTCTGTGGTTAAAATAGGCATTGCGCTATAACCCACTGACCCTTGGTTATTTGTCATAAATTGATTCGCCCCAGACCCTGACCCTAATTGTGGTGATGAATTCGATGTGGAATTGTGTAAACCTTCCATAAAAGATGTTGGCATTCCATAAGAGGAATTTCTGGTTCTATTACTGTAGTTGTTTAGTTATTGGCTTGCATTTTTGGTAAAACCC
The DNA here is from genome assembly GCA_948472305.1 of Vicia faba. Lineage (NCBI taxonomy): Eukaryota > Viridiplantae > Streptophyta > Magnoliopsida > Fabales > Fabaceae > Vicia > Vicia faba. The sequence goes on along the minus strand of OX451736.1, from coordinate 1,264,787,194 downwards.
AAGTGTGTGTGTGAATGTCATGACTGATGTCATAACATTCTAGTTTAGTTTGTACTGATTCATTAGGTACCTTTGCAGAAAAATATTGTCATTCAGGTACTGATGTTTATAAGTGTGTATCTGAGCATTTTGCAAAATGATCACATTTTCCTAAATCAGTAGACAGGTTTTTCAAATGTCATAACAGATGTTAAGACATCCTGTTCTGAACTAACAGGTTTTCAGTTTGGTTAATTCTGAGTTTTTTCAGGAAAATGACTCAGTCTTTCCAGAACAGAATCCTGCGTTTTCTTTGGGTTAACCTAGCTCAACCCTAACCTGGTTGATAAAGTCCTGTGACCTAGTCTTAAGGTCAAATGGAATTAACCCTATCTTTTTGTGGAAACCCTAACTGAAGATACAACTGCTATATATTCAACAGAGCTGCTGTTTTGCAAGCAATCCCTTTTTTGGTCAGAAGATCATTTGTAAACTGTATAGGTTTAATTATTGTACTTCAAGCAATTATCATTGTGATAAGTGACTTGGAATAGGTTTTTAATTGTAAGGGTTGTGTAGCACTCAAAGCTTTGAAGCAAGAGTGTTTGTATGTTTCTTGACTAAAGCTGTGAAGCAGAGTCAAGTTAGCTGTGTGTATCACTCAAAGCTGTGAAGCAAGAGTGGTTGTGTTGCTTGATTAAAAAGCTGTGAAGCTTAATCAAGTGTATGTTTTTGAAGAGTGTCTTCATCAATTCATTAGTCAAATTGTTTTATGTATCACTGCTGTGATTGAGGGGGAGTGAGTAGGAACTCAGGTTTAAGTTGTACTTAGATTGAAATTGCATTGGGTAGGTCTTAAGTGAAAGAGATAAACTGGTTGGTTTATTCCTGAATTAACATCTCTTATAGTGGATTTCCTCCCTGGCTTGGTAGCCCCCAGAGTAGGTGTTGTTGCACACTGAACTGGGTAAACAATTGATTGTGTTCTTTACTGTTTTTGTATTTACTGTCTTATAGAAAGTCAGATACGGTGTCATAACATTAAACGTGACATTGAGTATCTGCAGCCAGAATTTCAATTGGCATCAGAGCAGGCACCCTGCCTGTATTACTGGGTGAGATCTAGGGATATCACTTTCTGGCACTATGGCCAAAGAAGGAGTTTTTGGAAATAGACCACCCATTCTGGATGGAACTAATTATGACTACTGGAAACCTCGTATGATTGCCTTCTTAAAATCTCTTGACAAAAAGGCCTGGAAAGCTGCTGACAAAGGATGGATCCATCCCACCATAACTGAGAAAGATGGGACAATCAGTCTGAAGCCTGAGGAAGATTGGAGTAAAGAAGAAGATGAGTTAGCCCTGGGAAATTCCAAAGCTTTAAATGCCTTGTTCAATGGAATTGATAGAAACATTTTCAGACTAGTTCATCAATATGAATTGGCCAAGGAAGTTTGGGACACTCTCAAAACTACTCATGAGGGCACTTCCAAAGTAAAAATGTCAAGGCTTCAGATGTTGACCACCAAGTTTGAGAATCTAAAATTGATGGAAGATGAAACCATTCATGAGTTTCACATGAACATCTTGGAGATTGCCAACACCTCAGGAGCACTGGGAGAAAAGATGTCAGAAGAAAAACTGGTGAGAAAGATTCTCAGATCCTTGCCTAAAAGATTTGCAATGAAGGTAACTGCCATAGAGGAAGCCCAGGACATCAGCAAGTTGAAAGTGGATGAACTTATTGGGTCTCTTCAGACTTTTGAGATGGGGATCACTGATAATGGTGACAAGAAGAACAAGAGCATAACACTTGTATCCAACACTGATGTTGAAAACGAGGAGGATGAAGAAGAAAATATTTCAGAAGCTATAGCCATGCTTGGAAGACAGTTCAACAAGCTCATCAAAAAAATGGATCCAAAGTCAAGGTATAATGTTCATAACAATCCCTCTGACATTGACAGTTCCAGCAGAAGATCAAGGTCAGAAGAAAAGGGAAACCAAGGCAGAGGCATTCAATGCCATGGCTGTGAAGGATATGGACATATTCGAGCTGAATGTCCTACCTTTCTTAAGAAACAAAAGAAAGGAATGACTGTTACTTGGTCTGACTGTGATTCAGAAAGTAATTCTGAAGAAGAATCTGCCAAACTAGTTACTGCTCTAACTAGTGTTTGTACCTCTGACAGTGACACTAGTGATGAAGAAGTGACATTTGAAGAACTGGCTGATACCTACAAGAAATTGTGTATCAGAAGTGCTGAAGTCTTTGTGCAGAATGAGAAACAATCAAAAATCATTATAAAGCTGGAGGCTGAAAAAAGGGCAGATCTTGAAACTATAAGTCACCTAGAAGGGGAAGTTCAATTACTGAACTCACAACTGAACCAAATGAAAAAATCTGTCAAGATGTTGACCAATGGATCAGATAAATTGGAAGAGATTCTTCAAGTTGGACAAAATGTGGGAAACAAATCTGGTCTAGGATTTGTGGAAGCTAAGAAATCTGGTGCAGACAAGAAGATCAGGCATGTTAAACAATTGTCAAAGCAGATGTCTCAACACAACTCTCAACATCAGAAATACATGAAGAAAAAATACCAAAGATGGAGATGTCATCATTGTGGGAGGTATGGACACATAAAGCCCTTCTGCTTCAAATTGCATGGATACCCTAATCAAAACTCAGGTGCTAAACCTAAGTCAAAAAGGGTACCACATACTCCTCATTGGAAGAAAAAGGCTACTGCCCTGATAGCCCATACTTCCCTGAGAGTGTCTGCAAAGGAAGGCTGGTACTTTGACAGTGGTTGCTCTAAACACGTGACTGGAATAAAGAACATTCTCAATCATGTCAAACCTCACAACACTAGTTATGTGACCTTTGGAGATGGTGCTAAAGGTGAAATCAAAGGAGTTGGTAATTTGGACTGCCCTGAAGTTCCAAGACTGAGTGAAGTCTTGCTGGTAAAAGGGTTGACTGCTAATCTCATTAGTATCAGTCAATTATGTGATCTAGGATTCAAGGTCAACTTCTCAAAATCTGAATGTCTAGTAATTAATGAAAAACTAGAAGTTGTAATGAAAGGAATCAGATCCAAAGATAACTGCTACTTGTGGCAGCCTGAGAACACTAATGACTCCACTATGTGTCCAATTACCAAAGAAGAAAAAGAGATGAAACTGTGGCATCATAAGCTTGGTCATCTTCATCTAAGAAGAATGAAAAGAGCTATCTCTATGGAAGCAGTCAGAAGGACTCCAAAACTACAAGTTGATAATGTCTATGATGTGGCAAATAAACTTGAAGAAGGATGTGTTGTCAGAACCAGAAGTTATCATGACAAGGATGTTGGAAATAACAAGTCTAATAAATTTTGTTTCCCTGAAGAAATGAGGCGTGAAGTATCCTCTCCTATAACTCTCCATCAAAATGGAGTGGACAAAAAGAAAATCATTCAAGAATCAACCAGAACTATGATTCATGTCAAAAGAATGCCTTCCCAACTCTGTGCGGAAATAGTTGCTGCTAGGAATAACTGTTCTCAAAATATCTGGTCAAAACAGATGCTCACTGAGTATAATGTCTCACAAGATGTTGTGACATTGTGTTGTGACAATCTGAATACAATCAATATTTCCATGAACCCTATTCAACATAACAGGACCAAGCACATTGACTTTGTAGAGAAGAAGTCATTTAAACTGGAACATGGTATCTTTAAGCTTCAGCTGACTGATTCTTCTACCAAGGCTCTTGTTGGAAATAAACTTGAAAACTTGAGGGGCAGGTTGGGTATTTGCCAACATGAGAAATTATAGCAATTAATTTTGCTTAAAATAAGGGTTGAAGGAGTTAATTTTGTTAAGTCTATGTTTAGTGGGTTAATCATATGTTTTCCCAATTCTTTCAAAATCCTTAAGAAGTTGAAAAGACTCTCTTTTGCCTCCTACCTCTCTCGTCTTTGCAACCTGTTCCCTCCTCTCAATCAAAGTTTTTTCTCAAACTGCTACTGGTGCTCTAAGTCAATCAAAATGTCTCAGACATCATCTTCAACCAAGGCGACTTCATCATCCTCATCATCTTCATCATCTGACCAAGACTCTAGAGCAATCACCACATGCATAGAATCTGAAGTTCTTGAGGTCACTCCTCTCAGAGAGATGGCAACTGACCCCGCCAAAGTCAAAAAGCTAAGAACTATACATGCAGGAAGAGCTCAAGCTGCAGCCTCTGGTAATCCTTCTCATCCTTCTTCTTCTGTACCAAATAGAGAAGGATCAGTTTAAGTTCATCAAGCTATTGCTAGGCTTGTTACTAGTATACTAAGCGGAAACCAACTTGTACCGGGGATTTCTGTCCCTTTAAATCAATCAGGAAGCCCAAATGTGGACCTCTCTGAGAATGTAGATGTCTCTGAGAATGTTGTGACACAAAATGACAACATTCAGAACCCTTCAGAAAAGACTGCTGATCCACCTATCATTGATGTGGATGAGGATTACTCAGATAATGATCTGATTGCCAATGTAAACCCTAGCATAGCTAGGAGATTGATGAAAAGAAAGGGTAATCAGAATGATGCAAAATGTGTGTCCAAAGATAAACCTGCTGTTAAGAAATCCAAGGCTGAAGGCATGGCTGAGGTAGAATCTGTGAAAATTATTCAGACCAAAGGGAAGAAGGCCCAGGTGCATACTGCTAGACAACCAATTTCAAAGAAGAGAAAAGAAGCTGAATCTTCTGATTCTGATGAGGAATCAGAATTTGAGATTGATGCTGAAGAAATTCCTATCAGAAGGAAGCTCCCCTCCGGCAAAATTGCTAGAGTTCCTGAAGTCCCAACAAACAACATCTCTTTTCATCATCCTGACAATGCAAACAGATGGAAGTGTGTTTGCTTAAAGAGAATAGCTTTAGAAAGAGAACTCAACAATGATGCCATGGAGTGCAAAGACATCGTGGACCTGATCAAGAATGCTGGACTGATGAAGACAGTGATAAAATTTAACAAGTGTTATGAAAATCTGGTCAAGGAGTTTATAGTGAACTTGTCTAATGATTGTGCTGATGGAAGGTCAGCTGACTTTGAAAGTGTTTTTGTTAGAGGAAGAAGGGTCAAGTTTTCTCCATCAGAAATTAACAAATTTCTTGGAAGAACAAATGAGGATTGTCCTGATCTGGAGGTCACTGACAATGAAGTTTGTCAAACCATCACAGCAAGGCAAGTGAAGTGCTGGCCCTTGAAAGACAAGCTGAATGCCAGCAAACTCAGCATGAAGTTTGCCATCCGGCACAAGATTGGTGCAGCCAACTGGGTGCCTACAAACCATAAATCAACTATCTCCACAGGATTGGGGAGATTTATTTATGCTGTGGGAACCAAGACCGCTTTTGACTATGGCAGGTATATTTTTGAACAAACTTTAAAACATGCTGGTAGTTATGTTGTCAAAGGACCAATTGCCTTTCCCTCCCTCCTTTGTGGAATTATCCTTGCACAATACCCTGATATCCTGGTGGCAAGAGATACAGCCTGCAAAAGAGCTCCTGCCCTTGGGTTGCACTACAAACTGTTTCAGGGATCTCATGCTCCAGATATTGTCATAACATCAGCTGAGACATCGTCTGTGAAGACCCAGTCCAAGACATCTGATGTCATAGTTGTTTTAAAAGAAACCTGCAAAGAGCTGGAAGCTAGGAAAAGACCCTAGAAATCCTAATTGCCAGGTTAGAAAAGGAGGAAGCTGAAGGAAACAGAAGGGAAGAAGGTGTAGAAGCTGAAGGTAATCTCAATACTGAAGAAACTAGCTCCTCTGAGTCTGATGACAGTGCTTAAAGGTTGGTTGCTGTTTGGTGGTGTTGCTGATTGGTGGTGGTGATACCTGGTGGAGTTTGGAAGTGTGTTCAGTCTTTTCTGATGCTGCTCTTATTACTTTTTTGGATAACTGTATAATCTTTATGAACATGTATCTTTGGCCCATTTGTGGCTAAAGAGGGGGAGAATATTTTGGTACTTACTTAATTAGTACTTGCTTAATTAGACATTCTATTTTTCTGCAGTCATTTCTTTCTGCTGCTATCTATCTCTGATTGCTTAGGGTCTTTAGCCAAAAATCTGCCAAAGGGGGAGTTTGTAGTTGTTTAGTTATTGGCTTGCATTTTTGGTAAAACCCAAGTGTGTGTGTGAATGTCATGACTGATGTCATAACATTCTAGTTTAGTTTGTACTGATTCATTAGGTACCTTTGCAGAAAAATATTGTCATTCAGGTACTGATGTTTATAAGTGTGTATCTGAGCATTTTGCAAAATGATCACATTTTCCTAAATCAGTAGACAGGTTTTTCAGATGTCATAACAGATGTTAAGACATCCTGTTCTGAACTAACAAGTTTTCAGTTTGGTTAATTCTGAGATTTTTCAGGAAAATGACTCAGTCTTTCCAGAACAGAATCCTGCGTTTTCTTTGGGTTAACCTAGCTCAACCCTAACCTGGTTGATAAAGTCATGTGACCTAGTCTTAAGGTCAAATGGAATTAACCCTAGCTTTTTGTGGAAACCCTAACTGAAGATGCAGCTGCTATATATTCAACAGAGTTGCTGTTTTGCAAGCAATCCCTTTTTTGGTCAGAAGATCATTTGTAAACTGTATAGGTTTAATTATTGTACTTCAAGCAATTATCATTGTGATAAGTGACTTGGAATAGGTTTTTAATTGTAAGGGTTGTGTAGCACTCAAAGCTTTGAAGCAAGAGTGTTTGTATGTTTCTTGACTAAAGCTGTGAAGCAGAGTCAAGTTAGCTGTGTGTATCACTCAAAGCTGTGAAGCAAGAGTGGTTGTGTTGCTTGATTAAAAAGCTGTGAAGCTTAATCAAGTGTATGTTTTTGAAGAGTGTCTTCATCAATTCATTAGTCAAATTGTTTTATGTATCACTGCTGTGATTGAGGGGGAGTGAGTAGGAACTCAGGTTTAAGTTGTACTTAGATTGAAATTGCATTGGGTAGGTCTTAAGTGAAGGAGATAAACTGGTTGGTTTATTCCTGAATTAACATCTCTTATAGTGGATTTCCTCCCTGGCTTGGTAGCCCCCAGAGTAGGTGTTGTTGCACACTGAACTGGGTAAACAATTGACTGTGTTCTTTACTATTTTTGTATTTACTGTCTTATAGAAAGTCAGATACGGTGTCATAACATTAAACGTGACATTGAGTATCTTCAGCCAGAATTTCAATTACCATCGAAACCGGGTGGTCTAGTTAGTGGGGTGGCGAAATGGGTTTGTGTCCCTGATGGTGGAACGAATCCCCCAGGATAACCAATGGTTCCAGTATTTCCTAAGATCGAACTATTAGTTGATATGCCACTTATTCCATTAGTGTCTATATTACTGGTAGAAGATGCAACAGACTGTGCATTTGAAGGGATCACATTAGATGTTCCCATCGAAGCGGACATATTAGTGCCTGTTGTATGTGGGGCATTTTGTTCCCCTTGTTGATTGTCAGAATTAGACATCTTGTTCAAACGTTTTCTTCTGGATAAGGGTTGGTTGCTGTTGGTTATTTTACCACTTCTTAGGTTCATAAAACAACAAACTTATCACTCAGAGGGTATTTTTATAATGGTTAAGTCTCAACAATCTTTATTTTTGTTCTAAATTCCGTAATGTCCAATTACTGGTCCCACCAGGTGTGCCAATTTGTTTACAGTGATTTATGGTAAACAACCGCTAGTCCTCCAAACTATCGAATAATCTTACTGACTGTTATTCAATTTCTCTGGTAACTCGCAGGATCGACTAGATTGATCCTAGGACGTGTTGGTCATTAGGCTAACTCTCATGATCGAACTGGTATTCATGGTTGGTAGTTGGAATGTTGTGTAGGTGCTTAACTTACTTCGATTACTCTTTTAAAATCTAAAGGCATGATCAAGTAAATGTGCGCGAAACTAAATTGCATGAATAAAGGTCAATTGTAAAGACATGTAAAAACTGCATAAAAGACATGTAAATAACTTCGAAGCATAAAACAGTTAATGTAAAAGAGTCTCTGAAACGTAAAAGATTCGAAATGTGAAGAAAGCGTTTAAATGCAAGAAAACTGTAGAATGGCTTTAAGTAAAAAAAAGGTGTTCGAATGATAAAAACTTGAAGATAAAGGCATGAAATGTATAACAGTTTCTAAAATGTAAAGTATTTGAAATGGAAAGAAAGCATTTAAATGTAAGGCATCAGTAAAAAGATTTCGAATGAGAACATTTTAAATGCAAAAACTTGTAAATGGTATTGACATAAAGATAAAGGAAAGTACTGGAAATGATAAAGAGTTTTCATTAAATCATAAACATGTGGTGTAATCATACGTACATTGCTCGTGCATTCGTTTCCCTAGCCATGTGGTAATTTGAATGTTTACTGAGTTTTTTGTACAATAGATATGACACCCGAAATCCTAATGCTAAGACTTCTATTTATACTACTTCGACCATAACGGTCTTGCTATAAGATTCTGCCACGTTCAGAACATGCAGAGCAATGCCTCTCTCTTGCTTCCACGCGTCTTCGAATGCTCCAGCGCATATATTTCAAATTTCAAACATCCCGCTTGCATTTGAATTTCAAATGTTTTGGCATTTCTTCGCTTCGAACGCATTTCTTAGACACAACCTTGTTATCATTTCGAGGCTTCTTTGAATATACTCTCATGACTGCCACTCGAAGCTCCAAGCTTTGATATGCCCATTCGAAGCACTGCTTCTACCATTTCGGAACATGACGTTTTGTTTCATTTCAATCGAAACGTCCAACTTACTTTGCTTCTAATAATATCATCAAAATCTTCAGCCAACACCATGACACAAAGTTGTCATTCTCTTCTCTTCAATCAAATTCAATTGGTTAAACCTGTTCTGAACCCATTCAGCCTCTATCAATTTGGCTTCCATTATCACACGCAACGAGGGAATCTCTACCTCGACAGGGAGTACAGCTTCCATTCCATACACTAGGGAAAACGGGGTTGCTCCCGTTGAAGTGCGAACAAATGTTCGATATCCATGCAGAGCAAAAGGGAGCATTTCATGCCAATCCTTATAAGTGACAACCATTTTCTGGATAATTCTCTTGATATTCTTATTAGTAGCTTCAACAGCCCCATTCATCTTTGGCCTGTATGAAGATGAATTGTGATGGACAATCTTAAATTCTTCGCACAGTTCAGTCATCATCTTGTTGTTCAAATTCGAGCCATTGTCAGTGATGATTCTGCTCGACACACCATACCGGCATATAAGATTGTTTTTGACGAAACACACAACCACCTGTTTGGTAACATTGGCATATGAAGCAGCCTCTACCCATTTGGTAAAGTAGTCAATTGCTACCAAGATGAAACGGTGTCCATTTGAAGCTTTGGGTTCTATCATCCCGATCATGTCAATACTCCACATAGAGAAAGGCCACGGGAAGGAAATCATATTGAGAAGTGTCAGAGGTACATGGATCTTATCTGCGTAAATTTGGCATTTATGGCACTTCTTTGCAAATTTGTAACAATTAGATTCCATTGTCAACCAATAATAACCCGCCCTTAGCATCGTTTTAGCCATTTAATGTCCATTAGCATGAGTGCCAAATGAACCTTCATGGATCACATGCATCAACATGCCTGCTTCATGTCTATCCACGCATCTGAGCAAGACCATGTCAAAATTTCTCTTGTATAACACAATTTCACTGAGGAAGAAACTGCCTACCAATCTTCTCAGTGTCTTTCTATCTTTCTTTGACGCACCAAACGAGTATTCCTGAGTCTGAAAGAAAATGCTTGATATCATAATACCAAGGTTTTTCATCTGCTACCTCCTCTGTCGCAAACACATGAGCGGGCCTATCTAGCCGTCGAACTGTAATTCAGGGTATATCATTCCAAGCATTTACTTGGTACATGGAAGCTAGAGTTTCCAGAGCATCTGCCATTTGATTTTTATCCCTAGGAATATGATGGAATTCAACTTTATTGAAGAAGGGTAGTAATCTTCTAGCATAATCTTTGTAAGGGATCAAGCCAGGGTGACGAGTGTCCCATTCTCCTTTAATCTGATTTATTACCAAAGCTGAATCACCATACACATCTAGAATCTTGATTGAGATCAATAGCTTCTTTAAGACCCATGACGCAAGGCTCATATTCCTCCATATTATTAGTGCAATCAAATGTTAACCTTGCAGTAAAAGGAATGTGCGATCCATGAGGAGTAACAATCACAACACCAATTCCTTTACCATAAGCATTCACAGCTCATCAAATACCATACTCCAACGAGATTCAGGGTCGGGGCCCTCCTCAGGCAATGGTTCATCACAATCTTTCACTTTCAAGAACATCACATCTTCATCGGGGAATTCATATTCTGCAGACTGATGATCTTCCACCGGCTGGTGAGCAAGGTAATCTGCCAACACACTACTTTTGATAGCCTTTTGAGTGCGGTACTCGATATCATATTCAGATAACAACATCTTCCAGCGGGAAATTCTCCCAGTAAGAGCAGGCTTTTCAAAAATATACTTGATTGGATCCATTTTGGAGATCAACCAAGTAGTATGATTCAACATATACTGTCGCAAACGCTTTGCCGCCCAGGCTAAAGCACAACATGTTTTTTCTAGCATAGAATACCGTGACTCACAATCAGTGAACTTTTTGATGAGATAATAAATGGCGAACTCTTTCTTTCCTGTTTCATCCTGTTGTCCCATAATACAACCCATAGATTTATCTAACACTGTTAGATACATAATTAACGGTCTTCCTTTTATAGGAGGGAGTAAGATATGAGGTTCAAGCAGATATTCTTTAATACTTTCAAATGCCATTTGGTAGTCATTCGTCCACACACAACCTTGATCTTTCTTAACAACTTAAAGATCGGTTCACACGTTGCAGTCATGTGGGAAATAAATCTCGAGATATAATTCAAACGCCCGAGGAAACCCCTGAATTGCTTTTCAGTTATTGGTGCTGGCATTTCTTGAATTGCTTTGACTTTGTCAGGGTCAACTTCAATTCCTTTCTGGCTAACAATAAAACCCAACAATTTCCCCGATCTAACTCCGAAGGTGCATTTATTTGGATTCAGGCGGAGATGATACTTCTTCAAACGCTGAAACAACTTTAACAAATCTTCTATATGCCCTTCTTCAGTTTGGGATTTGGCAATCATATCATCAAAATATACTTCGATTTCTTTATGCATCAGATCATGGAATAGGGTTGTCATAGCCCTCTGGTACGTTGCACCAGCATTCTTCAACCCGAAGGGCATCACTCTGTAACAGAATGTTCCCCAGGGTGTGATAAACGTTGTTTTTTCCATGTCCTCTGGAGCCATTCTTATTTGATTATACCCGGAAAATCCTTCCATGAACGAGAATACCTTGAATTTTGTTGTGCTATCCACTAACATGTCAATGTGAGGCAATGGAAAATCATCTTTTGGACTAGCTTTATTTAGATCTCTGTAATCTACGCACATGCTGACTTTTCCGTCTTTTTTCGGTATTGGGACAATATTGGAAATCCATTGAGGATACACTGATGTCACAAGAAAACCAACATTAATCTGCTTTAGGACCTCCTCTTTGATCTTTACTGCCATATCCGAGTGGGTTCTTCTCAACTTTTGTTTAACTGGCGGACACTCTAGCTTCAACGGAAAACGATGCTCGACAATGTCTGTATCTAGACCAGGCATATCTTGATAAGAACAAGCAAAAATATCCACATACTCTTTCAACAGCTCAATCAACCCGCTCTTTACATCAGGATGCGACGATGCTTCAATCTTAACTTCCTTCGGATCTTCTTCTGAACCCAAATTAACCACTTCCAAAGGCTCTTTATATGGCTGAATGGTATTTTCCTCATGCTCAAGCAACCATGAGACCTCTTCTGGAATATCATCATAATCTTCTTCTTCAGCCCCAAACACAGGACAATCAAAGTTGGGAGAGGGTGAAGGGTCATTGTATTTAACGGGTTTTTTAATTAATCTGCACATGTGATTTATGATTGTTTTTAGAAACTAACACATATAACAAGTGATCATACAGATTAATTTTCAGTTATTATTTATTTTGAAAGGTTTTTTTTATATTACCGTTTCCTAGGAAAAAGCAGAAAATTAAAGACATAATTTGGAAGCAAAGACAACTTTTATTAATAATCTTAACAGTTATAGCAAACAAATAAGCCCTACAACATTAATACTTCCACCTTGGGCAGAGTGAAAGCTTTTCAAAAGAAAGAAATAGATTAACAAAACAAATTACTTTGAAATATGTATGCAAGAAGGAACATCAATGGTGATCCAGTTCTGAACTCAGACTCCATACGTCACATAATTAGGTACCTCTTGCTCTGCTTCACCCTCTTCAACAACATTAATTCCAGAACCAATTGGATGGAGGTAGCCTCTGCTGCGGAAAACATCATGATAATTATTCACAGAAGACTTTGACTTCAAACTCGCCTTTGCCATTCCTCGAAGAGAAACCCAAACCAATTTTGTTTTTGTTCACGGGTGGATCCACAAGTCGTCCCCAAACTGCATTATGACCATTACGCATAACCTGTTGGCGTCCTTCAGAGAGACCACAAAATTCTCATTCTTCCTTATGTTGTCAATGGATAAGGCTTAGAACCGGGTTCCAACAGCAGCCTCATCCGCTTCTACAATACTGAAAGAGGATAGATGGGATATCAACAACGCCTGCTCCCCATTTATGATCACTACCTTCCCTTCATGCACAAACTTTAGCTTCTGATGCAGAGTTGAAGTGACAGCCCCTGCTTCGTATATCCATGGCCGTCCTAGAAAATAACTATATGCGGGAATAATGTCCATTACCTGGAAAGTTATCAAGAACAAATGTGGTCCTATGTGGATGGGTAAGTCCACCTCACCGATGACAGATTTCCTCGACCCATCAAAAGCCTTCACAATGATGCCACTCGGGCGCATAGGTGTTCTCTGATACTTTAAGTTCATGAGGGTACTTCTCGATATTACATTCAATGCGGATCCGTTATCAATTAACACATTGGATAGCGAGTCATTCTTGCAATTCATAGATATGTGGAGGGCCAAGTTGTAATTCCTCCCTTCATCTGGTAACTCATCATCGCAGAAACTCAAGTTGTTACATGATGTAATGTTTCCAATTACGCTGCTGAATTGATCTAATGATATGTCCTTCTCTATAAAAGCTTGGTCTAGTACTCTCATCAGTGATTCTCTATGAGCGGAGGAATTCATCAATAAAGCTAGGATGTATATCTTTGAAGGAGTTTGCAACAGCTGGTCTACAATTTTGTAGTCGCTCATTTTAATTATATTCAAGATATCATCCACTTCTTTCTCTAATGTAGCTCCACTAGTCTCTCCTGCAGCCTTCTTAGACTCATCATTCTCAACAATTTTCTTTCCAGCAACAACATCTCTTCGTACAACCGGCGCAAACACACGACCGCTACGGGTCACCCTGCTATTATCAACTATATTTCCAACATTTGGCATTGGCCGGATGGGAATTTCCACCCCATCTTCTAAGATTGTAGAGTTGTATTTGTAAGGCACAACCTTATCTGATTTATAGGGAATAGGTCCCGGCAGACTAATTACCAATGGGGTAACAGCTGGTTTGCTATGGTACTCCACCTCAAGATGAGCGGGTGCACCAAAACAAGGTACAATGACGTTTACACCTTCCTCGACACAATCAACCCTCAAAAGGCCATTTCCGGCAAACAAATCTTCGTATGAAGAGAAATACTCATCCGTAGAGGCACACTCTTCCTCTGACTCTTCTCCCATCAAACAAACTTCAACCATATCAATCTCGTGATAATCATCTCTCTGACCTGTGATCTTGATAGTTCCATTGTCTAACAGTAGCTGAACACTCTCTCTCACAATAGAACATCCTCAGGGGTCTCGACAGCACACTACGCAAGACCCATATTGGTGTTCCACCTGACCAGCAGTACAACAGAAAGTAGCATGCAACTGTACGAGATCTTCATTCAAATACTCCACATCAAAAATTCTGAATTCACCCGGACATCCAGAAACCATATTCACTTCCTCTTCATATTCTTCCCTATGCCTGATTATATGAATTAGACCTTCATCCATCATCTCCTGTAAATCAGCCTTTATCTTCTCGTAACCCTGTATATTTATACTGCAAATAGCACAACTGGTGTGGTCATGCGTATAATAACTGAATTCACAGAGGTCTGCATGCATCTTCACCAAATCCCCTCTAACCAGATTAATGTCAAAAATCCGGAAGTCACCTGGACAACCGGCCACCATATTCACAACATTCACTCCCCCGTGCTTGGGTAGAGGATTGCCCTTCACATTAGGTCCCATGTCTTTGAAAGATAAAATTCCAGACTTCACCAACCTTTTCACTTCAGTCCTTAAAGGATAACAATTTTCAACACTATGCCCTGGTGCTCCCTGATGAAAGGCACACGTCTGGTCTGCTTTGTAATACCAAGGCAATGGTGATGGTACTGCTGGAGGTGGTCGTGTTTGGACCAACTTCTTATGAATCAATGCTGGTAGTAGCTCTGCATAGCTCATGGGAATAGGGTCATAGTTCTCCCTTCTCTGATTATTCCCTTGGTTCCCCTGCTGGGATTTCCTTTGATAAGCAACGGTAGTCGGAGCGGCATTCATAACAGGAGTCACTGAAGCAACTTACTGGTGACGCTAATAATTCCTTCTAGGAGCATTTACTCTCCTCTCTCGTATGACAACATTTGTATCCCCCTCTTTCTTCTTTGTAAACCCATAAGCTGGCTTCTTCACACCTCTGGATCCTTCTCCCTTTGTCAAACGACCTTTTCTTACCGCCTCTTCTAGGCGGACACCCATTCCTACCATCTCTGTAAAATCACTTGGGGCACTTGCTACCATTCTTTCGTAGTAGAAAGCGCCTAGCGTTTTCAGAAATTTTTTAGTCATTTCCTTCTCTTCTATAGGAGGGATCACTTGTGCAGCCACTTCGCGCCATCTCTGCGCGTACTCTTTGAACGATTCCCTGTCTTTTTGAACCATCGACCTAAGCTGGTCACAGTTAGGCGCCATGTCCACATTGTACTTGTATTATTTTATGAATGCTTCTCCCAAATCATTAAAGGTATGGATGTTTGCGCTGTCTAAACTCATGTACCATTTCAACGTTGCGCCGGTCAGACTATCCTAGAAAAAATGAATCAGCAGATGCTGATCATCAATGTGGGTAGACATTCTCCTCACGTACATCACCAAGTGAGCACGAGGGCAAGTGTTTCCCTTGTACTTCTCAAACTCCGGGACCTTGAACTTAGCAAGCACTTTAATATTTGGGACCAAACACAACTCATTCACATTCTGCCCAAATAGCTCTTTTCCCCTAAGAGCCTTCATATCTCTTTGCATTCTATCAAACTGCTCTTGGAAATCATCCATTCTACCATAAAGACCCAAATCTTCACTCGGCGGAGGGAAAGGACGACACACATATTCAAACGGAACCAAATTCATCGAAGGAGGTGCAGCAGGAGCAGTATGCACCACAGGAGGTGCTGAAGTAACAACATTTGGAACCACTGGAGCATCTTGGGGGCCCAAATTGAAACCTTCAGGTGCAAAATTCTCTGGCATTCCCCACGGATAACCCTGAGGCATACAGTTTTGAACAACAGTCAGAGTAGCGGATACAGGAACAATAGGAACTTCAACATTTGCCCTTGTTGGTTGAGGTTAAACACTCGGTGGATGATTCTGAGCAACCACCAGAGCTTCCATCAGAGTAGTCAAATTGTCCAAGCCAGCCTTCAAAGCAAAAACTTCTTCGCGTAGCTCGCGATTCTCCTGTCCCAAGTTGTTCATATTCTTTTTGAAGTTAGCCCGAGTGTTGTAGTGATGAGTCAGTTTGCAGGAACGAAGCAAAAATCTAGGTAAGGCACCTGGACATGCATAATAAATGCAAGAAATATGTGCAATATGATGCATGACATGCAATGCATATGTTTACTTTATTATTTAATATTTCAAGGGATTTAACGTTTATAGACATATTACAATCATCAAAATAATAACACATTTAAAATACTGAAATTTTTTATTATAATAACTTCAAAAATGGATTACAAGTTTCAATGATCCCAAGTACAAGATGAAAATACAATCTAAAAATCCTGAGAGAAAGAAACAGATAGAGATCAATCTGTACGCTGGCGCTTCCCTGTGAGCCTGGCAATCTGAGCCCTCAACCTCTGGTTTTCTTCTACGTGCCTGATGGTAATTTCCTTCCAATCATCTGGATCAGGAAATGAGCAATCAACACCTGTTTGAGGCTTAGGAGAAAATAAATCCCCTTACCTCTCCATAGACTCTGCCGCTCGAATCTCAAGAATCTCGATCAAATCATATTTCTCCTTCAAATCTGCCTTGTAGGAACTCTCTAAAGTCTGGAACTTGTTCTTCCAAGCATCTCTTTCCTGTTGCATCCTAACCAAAGCAAGCTGCAACTCTTCTAGATCATCTAATAAAGGAGGAGTGGTCTTAAAAAATAGATCAGGCATAGGTGTCTCCTGGGTATATGGCATCTTCAACTGGATGGCTCTCGATCGGACCCACTGAAGATATGGCTCCAAAGAAATAGCACCCCTAGGTCCCAAATCCTTCATACTCTTCTTATGAATGTGACGCCAGGCCTTCGTAATTTTCTCCCTAGCCTCCCTATGGTCTTCTCCTTCCTTCAGAAAGAAACTACTCAAATGAATATTGTTTGGTTTATCCCTCATCGGATAACCAAGCTGTCGCCGTGCAAGAACAGGGTTATAGTTAATTCCTCCCTTTGTACCAAGAAGAGGTACATTGGGGAAACTACCACAACTGTCAATAATCTCCTTATCCTGATAAGCTCGATGGTACCAATCAATATCTGAGTGAGTAAGTGCCATGATCTTAGGAGCCCAACGAGGTTCCTTCTTGACATCCCAAAAAGCATCAGACTGAGGAATATGAGAGATGAACCATCGGTACAACAAAGGCGTGCAACAGATAATCATTCCCCCATGATAATAATTCCGAATATGAACAGAGTAATAAGCATCACCCAACAGTGTATGAACCGGGTTTCCAATCATGAAGATCTTGATAGCGTTAATGTCGACAAACTTGTCCACATTAGAAAATAAGAACAATCCATAAGCAAGCAGAGCAAAGATAGCCTCAAAATAAACCGTACTCTTCATTCAGGCAAGGTAACGAGCTTTCTCCGATAAGAATTGAGCTGGTAATCCTCTAATCCCTCCTTTGGTAGTCATATGGGCTTCCACCTCAGACTTCTCCAGATGAATCAAAGCAGCAATCTCATGTGGTTTTGGCTCACCCTCCAAACCAGTAAAAGGAACACGATCGGTAACGGGTAAATCCAATAGATGGGAATACTCCTCCAGTGTAGGCATCAACTAATAATTGGGAAAAGTAAAGTAGTGATACATCGGATTATAAAACTGGACCAAGGTCGAGAGAGTACCCTCCTTCATCTTCAGCTTCATGAGAGGAATAATGGATCCATACTTCTTCCGAAAGTCTACATGACACTCAATCTCTGGAATTAGACTGACCAACTCATCTATCTTGGGATCCTTGAAACTGTATTTCCCGGTCCTTCTCTTTCCAAAATCCATGGTTAAAAGTACCTGAGATATTCACAAATAGTCAACCTTTAAATCCCTTGAAATATTGTTTTCTTCAAAAGATGCTTATGAGTGCATAGATGCATGATGCAGCAATCACACAGAAGATCACACATATAGGGTTCATAGGTTCAACATCACGAGCATGAGGTCGAAGGTACTATCCATAAGGTGTTGGTCTAAAAATTTATCACCTGCCGAACAAGGTTCTAGAGGTTCCCAGAGTCTAAATCCTTCCTTCGGATATTACCAACTTCCCGATTAACTCGGTAATTAGTAATATACTCAAGAAAGACTTTTCCGAGCATAGTATCACGTGACAACTATTTCCGGATTACTCTGTCATAGCTTCCGCACTACACCTAAAAGGCCAAGATGGGTTTGGTATTCTACGGTCTCAGTTTCAGTAGGCTCCCAGGTCGAAAGCAGTACGTCTTCCCGATTACTCGGTAAACAACACTATAATAAAAGGGGCCTCCACTGAGTGGGGGATCTCATGCCTCCTTTTTTGGGATTACTCCCTCAAAGTTAACATGACTATACCGCCCGTCCTATCTTAAAGTTTGCCCAAGTCCGGGTATAGGACTTATGAGTAATCACCAAGCACCCTGAAAACCAGGAAAATCCAAACAAACATATATACAACATATAATACAAAAAACAGTAATAACACATATACAGATATAAACAAAGATAGGCTCAACCCACTTAGGGATGGACCAGCAAGAGGTCAATCTTTCCCCAGTGAAGTCTCCATTTTTCTGTAGCGGTAGAAATGTTCAAGACTAAGCCATTAGATTGACTAGACTTTATACAAATCAAAATAAAAATCGCCACCGCGCTTTATTGTTTCCAAAGGAATGGGAAAAGAGCGAATAACCCCAAAAAAGGGGGAAAGATTCAAGGTAAGGGGGTTGGTTATGAAAAGGGAAGGTATTAGCACCCTAAACATCTACGGTACTCCGCAAGAACCTCTTTGTAAAATCTGTATATTTTGGCTAAAAAATGTGTTGTATATAAAATGGATGGTAGAGGTGAGAAGAGAAATATATTTTTTATGATTTTTGCATCCGCTGCGGTTGTGAACCTTTAGTGCCTACGTACCATCTTTCGTGCAATAGGGGGTCAGGGTACACGTAGTTCCTCTTTTAAAAGTTTGAAACACAAGTGTGTTGGTTAATTTTATGAGATAAGACATCATCGTCATTGTCCGTGTGAAAAACATACTTACTACCCATAATCATGAGAAAGGAGAATTTGTATCATCTCAAAGTGGAAGATATGACTTGGATTTTAAAATCAACAATTCCTCACTCAACATCCAAGTGGAAAATATCTCTCTTCACTACATATTATAGAAGTATAGTTATTTGCATCACTACAAGGATTGACAAGAGCCTAATCTTTTAAGAAAAGTTTAAAGGTAAAAGCCAAAGTGGCAAAATGGTTTGAAATGAGATTGGTAGACTTTTAGTCTTCTCATAAAAAAATGTCAAAGTATTATTAAATTGATTGAAGTTTATTTATAAAAATGCTTTTGAAAATGCATGGACATAAGTCCAAGTTTATTGTAAAAGTGTTTAAGTTTCAAAACAAGAAGGTTTTTTCAAAAGGAGGGAGAAGGTTTTTGAAATTAAAGAAGATGGGAGGAGTAGAAGAGGCTATCCTAAAGCATAAGGTAAAAGCTAAGGATAAGGACCATCTAACCAACAAGAAGCCAAAACTTGATATTATGTGCCAAGATAGAATTCCCATTCTTTGGATTGAAACCAAGCAAGCAAAGATACTAGACCTCTTCAAGTGTATTAAGTCTTCACAAAAATTGGGCAGAATAACGGTTGTATGCGGGTGAATTCCATATTACAAACAAAGGATGTAATCACAAAAACCTGCACACAAAAAACAAACAAGCAACCCAATGTCTTGAGGTAAACCTCAAGAGCTCTAGACAAAATAAATCAGATAAGATCACAAGGTCTCCAAGATAGGTCAAGGTCTCTAATCCAAGGTCCAAGAAATAGTCCCATGCTCTATAATGCCAAGGATAGTAACCAAATAGTCCAAGTACCATTAAGAGTTTTTTAGGGTTTAAATTGATTATTAAGTATCTTAGGAAAAGAAAAATAAAAGCTCAAGTGAGCAAAGTAAAAATGACAAGAATATAAATGCCCAAATGAGCAAAGATGAAAAATGGAATGAAATGAAAAATGCTAAAAATAAATAGTGCATAAAGCATAAAAGAATAAAAGCATAAAATAAAATAAGTCAATAATTAGTGGTTAGTTGGATGACCATCTTGAAACTTGTATTTGGAACTCATTAGAGGATTGGTAGAACCAAAGCCTCCACATAACAAGTTGCATTTGCTTTTTGTCAAGTATATCATCCATTTGGAATTATCACAAGTACCATTTAATGATCAACGATGTTTAAATGATCCGCGTTGACCAAAGGTGTTGTAGATCCATTAGAGGATTGGTAGAACCAAAGCCTCCACACAATGAATCTCAAGGTTATTGGATCAATAAGATCAAATCAACATACTTGGGCTTGCAATCATAAGTTTGGGCCACGAATGATCATTTATTCGAATCGGGAGAAAATTTAGCGCTATGTTAAGCAATCGTAAGTGGACTTATATAGAAATCACACCTATTTTGAGGCCGGTCAATAGCAATCTATGCATCATTTGTTTTGAGGCATGATATAGAGGTCGTGCTCTAACTATATTTAGTATGCAATGAGAAGGGGATAAGATGAAGAGGAATTAGGATACAAAGAGAAACCACATTTGAATT
This sequence comes from Vicia faba, assembly GCA_948472305.1. NCBI lineage: Eukaryota > Viridiplantae > Streptophyta > Magnoliopsida > Fabales > Fabaceae > Vicia > Vicia faba. The sequence goes on along the minus strand of OX451736.1, from coordinate 1,264,766,639 downwards.
AAAAATTTAATCAAACTATTATTAAAATCATTCATCCATTTTGGTGGAGTTAAACTCAACACCTAAGATCCAATGATGTTAATAAAGCCATGATCAAAAAATCAACACAAGACAGCCAGCAATAATCACAAAATTATATATATTTAATATGTACATTAAAGGGTTTAAAAATGTTTTTTTAAAAAAGAAAATAATGAGGAAAATATCAATTATATACTAATTAATCAAGAAATGAAAAATAATACCATCGAAAAATTTGAAAAGAGGCCAAGTAATTTTACAAAAATTTTGGAAATTTTTAAAAGTCAGAAACTATTTTTAAAAATTAAAATAAATGGGTAACATAAACAAAAATATTAAAAAATAGTAAAGTTAGAAACAAAAATAAAATAAGGTCACCAATATTTGTCACAATATCATTGGAACATTCCATAATTTTTTCAGAATTTAAAAATGTGTAAAAATATTTTTAAACATTTTAAACAAATCAAATAAGTGTAAAATTTATAAAAAATATCAAAACACAAAATTAAATTGTGAACAAATAAAAATCAGAAAGAGAATAATCAAAAATATTTTTCATAATTTTTTCAGATTTTTTGGACTAAAAATGAATTTTCTATGATTTTTTGAAATTTAAAACAATTAAAATATAAAAATCAGAACAAGAAAATAAAAGAAAAAGATGTGGACCATTGGATGAGAGTCAAAACACGTTAGTAATCAAATCCAAAGGATCTGACGCACTATGCATATCATGGTCTTTAATGAATAATGTACAGAATCATTAGTAAAATCAGAATTTGAAAATAACAAATGTCACACTTTCATTGGTTAGAAGATGACACGTTGGTCATCTTCAACCTCCAACCCTCACGAATTGCAGGTCTCTTAAACTGTAAAATCAGAAGCTCAGACCTATGCCATTCGCTTCGTCTCTTCAAGACAAAGACAACCACATCCTCGCGTCAAATTTATAAAACTGTAACTCAAGCAATTTGGAAAGAAATTTTTGAAAAGAGATTTGAAAATTCATGATCAAAACGTGCTTCCAGATGAAAGTAAGTGTTGCAACTAGAACCAGGGCAATGAGAGCAACACAATAATGCCAAAGTTTTGAAGAATTGATGAAGGAATCTACCTATTGAAGTTGAGTTGCAGAGCTCTAAAACTGGACTTCTATGGAGCAATATAGGGCACGATTCTTGAATGTGATTATATGGTTAGCTTCAGGGAAGATCAAGGAAGGTGAATTGATGAAAAAAATGGATTGAAAAAGGCTTGAGAATAGGATTCGAAGTAGCTGAATTCTGAGTTGTGAAGCAAGTTTGGCAGGGTGATTCTGGCTATCTAAGCTTGGGAAATTGAATGGGGGATGACCCTCTATTTATAGGGAATCAAATGGAATGTTCAAGCGTGTGGAATGATGCAAATTGGAGGGAAATCGTGTGAACCTGATGCACGAGCAAAGTGTGATCTGATTTGCATTAAAACTCATCTAATCCTTGCGTTTCAAGGCTCTAATCCACTTTGGCAACTTGGTTAAACATGTTTAGATCACAAACGCGTGCTAATTTGATGTTTAAAGGCCAAAACATGAATTTTAAATTCTGACTTATGGAGAAACTTCAGTTCCAAGTTACCAAGTTCAATCCAATGGCATTTCCACCTCAGGGGGTCATAGGGCAAAATTCTTGATGCTTTGGAAAGATGAGGTAACAAGCTTTGCAATGGAAAATGAATGGAATCAAATGGATGCTTGAGCTGAAAGTTACATGGAGTCAAAGTTGAAGAAAAATAGTTGACTTTCCATACTTAGAAATATTTCAAATTCTTCTTTGAAAATGACCTATAATCTCTTGCATCCAAATATGGCCTTCCACTTAGAATTTGCTCTTGACCAAAAAATATGGAATTAAGTAGATATCTTGAATGACATTTTGCAATTTGAACCACTCAAAATCTCCAAAAATTGAGCAAGTTATGACTTGTTGAAGTTGGCCAAAAATCATGAAATGGCCTATAATCTCTTGCATTCTTAAGGCAACTTCCATCCATTTTCTTACTTTCCACGTAAAAGAAAACATGAAGTACACATCCTTAGGATCATCATGAAAAAAGAATGGGCTCAAGGTGATAAAAATTGACCAAGTTATGACCATTTGAAGTCACATATAGAAAATTGGGAATTCATCTGGATGACTTGTAATCTTCCCTCTTCACCAAGTTCCTTCCACATGAAAACTCCTTGGAACTTTTGAAGTGATTTGTTGGTAACTCTTTGAAGAGAAGAATGTTTTTGGAATCACTCCAAAATACCAAAAGATGAACAAGATATGCCCCTTTGAAGTCCAAAACCCTAGCCTCTAGATCAAGAGAATGCTTGGTGGAACTTTGCCAAGTTTGAACAAACTTTTTGTGCCAATATTATTCCTTTGTGAATAGAAATTGTTGAGGATGATGTTGAGGACTCATGGCCACCAAAACCACTTCCATACCAACTTCAAAACAACTTCAATGGTGAGGTTTGAATTTCTCAAGCTTTTGACTAGAGCATGAAAATAAATTCAAGAACCCATGAAGCAATTTGCTAAACCTCATTGCCTTTACCTACATTATTGACAAGTAAGACAAACCAACATTGCATTTTATTAATTAGAAATAAAATCAAAGCAAAATATTCATGATCACAAAAGAAAATAAGTCAAGGTGCTTTGGGATTCCTCAAAGAGCAAAGCTAAAGATAGGGAGAAGAACCAAAAGCCCTAATGTGATTTTGTTGTGATTGAAACAACATGGTATGATTAAGGGATCTTAGGGGCAAATATTGGGGTACAACAACCACCACCTCATGATTCTTATTAAAAAAGAGATTAAAATTAAAATCAATTTAAAATTCACCTCTAAAACAATGACATATGTACATTTTTGTATTTATTCTTCAAAATATTTCGTACTAAATAGAATTATATTTTAAAATATATATAAATTAGAAAAGAAAAATACTATTTGTTACTAATGTCAAATGAAAGAAAGACAAGAATTAAACTAATCCTACCCATGTTTCAATAAAAAGTCGATTTTATATTTTTTGGTAACTAACTATTTTGCCCATTCGTATATTTCATTTGGTAATAAGTAGCATGTCTCATTAAAAAATATATAATCATTTTGTATTAAAAAGAAAAAAGAAATCATGTACTGATATGATATATAACACTATTATCTTTCATTATGACTAAAGGAAAAAAATTAAAAGAAGGGGAAGACTGAAATGTAATAGTAGAGAGTTTATTAAAAAAATATTATTATATTGAAACTGTAAAAGGATATATACTTTAAAATAATATTTTTTTTAAAAATCACTTATAATATTGATATTACATATACCACTTTTAATTTATTATATTTAACTTTATATTTATAGTTATTATGAATATTAATAATGCTTAATAAGAGTATTTTAATAAAAATATTGTTTTCATTTTTCATTTATATATTTTTTAAGACAATTCAAAATAGTCATGTAAATTTTGCGAAAGGGTATTATAAAATACAAGTTGAGAAAATATTATTTAAAGGTATATATTTTTTAAATTGTTAATCTATAATTATCAATAATTTATTATATTAATACATAAATATAAATAAATATTATTATTATTAGAAATTAAACTCTAAACTATATTTATTTAACTGAATTAACCATAAAAATGATAAAATATATCTGATTTATCGAACATGTTTGTTTTGCCCGTATTTTTTGTGAGATGGATCAAATATTTAGACCGCTCCATCGTATATTTTTGTAAACACATATATTAATATAACTTTTTAATTTAAAAGATACATATCTGAGAGACCGTCTCGTCCTTACTTCATTTTTTCCATAAAACAGTGAAAATTATATATATATATATATATATATATATATATATATATATATATATATATATATATATATATATATATATATATATATATATATATATATATATATATATATATATATATATATATATATATATATATATATATATATATATATATATTTACCACCCTAAATATATACCAATATCATTTGAGTTACCCCATTCATCCTATTTATATTTGGAAAATGTGAATATTAACCAAATTTTGCACTTTAATTAAAAATATTCTCTTTAAATATTATAAATAAAATATATGGATTCTTTTATTAATTAACTTTTTTATTTTAATTAGAAATTCCCAACATATAAATGTTTTTATAAAATTACATATAAACACCTCACTTGTTGATCATATGAAGTGACCCAATGAAGATTTTAAAGGATAAATACCTTTTATCGGTCACCTCCATCCATGTCGACCATTGTGTTCTTTGAAGTTCCCTTTGTAATTGAAGTTGGCAGTAGTATTGGGTGCCTTAAATCGTTTCTCAAACAAACATCGTGTGGGGGAAATGGTTAGCAAGTCCAACATATATTAGGTATATTGTGATAAGAGAGCTTTATATACAATCACTCTAATAATTAACTTGTTAACCTATGACTAAGAAAAAGATGTCTCATGTGTTTAATAGAATTTCTAATTTTTGCACCCTTGACATCGTTATTAAAATTTGATGATGAGATATATCATATTGCAATATATTCTATTTGGAAGGGTCTAATATCCAAAATTATTATGAAATGAAGTCATTAAATATGTGACAAAATATTTCAAGGACTTTCAATTTGAGGTCAGGAAATTATATGGTGTTGAGATCATTCTACATAATATCAACAATTATAAATCCTATTAAAAAATTCTAAATTCTATATTGGTTAGAGATATAGCGTATATAGAATTTATGTAAAGTATTATTTATTACTTTACAAATTAATTTTATAAAGATAAATTAGACCAAACACTAATAAATCTAAAATCAGAAGGTGTTCGTGGTGTGGTGCTCACACAATCTCCATGCCACTTTAGAAAACTAGGATATCTTTAATTGCTGTTCATATATAAGAGATATGTAAGTAATATAATCCCCTTGTTTTTCATTGATAAGAATACTCATTATATACAAGTATGACAATGTTTATATTTGGAAGCTAATAATATATAATTATGATTTATACCAATTATAGAGATATTCTAATACTCCCCCACAGTTCAAGTAGGAGGTGGACGGACGTTGAGGTTGTCTCTGAAGTCTTGAAAAAGTATAAGAGGAAGTCCTTTGGTAAAAATATTTGCGATTTGATGTTTCGAGGGGATACGAAGAACCATGACTTGACCCCGGGCGACCTTTTCACGAACAAAATAATATCCATTTCAATGTGTTTTGTTCGTTGATGCTGAACTAGATTATCCAAGAGGTAGATGGCAATAGCATTGTCACAGTACACCATGGTAGCTTTATGAATAGGGCATTGTAACTCAATCAGAAGGTTTCGTAACCAGCAGGACTCAGATACCACATTGGCAACTTCACAATATTCTGCTTCAACACTAGAGTGTGAGAGCGTGGGTTATCGTTTGAACGACCAAGAAAGTAGATTGTCTCCAAGATACACGCAGTAGCCGGAAGTGGAACGTCTAGTGTCAGGACATCCTCCCCAGTCTACATTTATATAAGATAGTAATGAAGTAGTAGATGAGGGATAGATATGTAAACCGTAGTGTTTGGTGTCCTGAATGTAGTGTAATATCATGCGGAGAGCATGCATGTAAGTGTCCATCAGATTGTGTATAAAGAGACAGATTTGTTGAACCGCATATGAGATATCAGGTTGTGTGAAGGTAAGATACTAGAGGGAACCTGTAAGACTATGGTAGAGAGACAAATCCTCATACGGGACACTATGTGCGACACTCATCTTGGGTTTTGTATCAACTGGAGTTAGACAAGTTTTGCATGAAGGCATGTTGGCTCGTGATAGGATTTCTTCAACATATTTCTTCTGCGTGAGGAATAGACCATGCTTATGGCGAGTGATTGCAATACCCAGGAAGTGGTTGAGATGTCCTAAGTCTTTCATAGCAAACTCGGAGTTGAGGAGAGAGATGATGGATTGTCGTAAAGCATCAGAGAAGGTGGTGAGGATGATATCATCTATGTACAATAAAAGATAGGCTAGATGAGAGTCTTTCTTGTAGATGAATAGAGAGTGATCACACTTTCTTTGGTAAAACCCAATCGATGAAGTATAGTCGGTAAATCTCTTATACCAAGCTCTAGGGGCTTGTTTAATCCCATATAGTGATTTTTTGAGACGACACACATGGTCAGGATGTTTAGAATCTCTGAATCCTAATGGTTGATACATGTAAACTGTTTCTTTAAGTTCATTGTGGAAGAATTCATTCTTGACATCTAATTGATGAATGTGCCAAGATTTGGAAAGAGCAAGACTGATAACAATGTGAATGGTAGCCGGTTTGATAACTGGGCTAAAAGTTTCTCCATAATCAATGGCAACCTGTTGACCTGCACCATCACCTACAAGTCGGGCTTTATGCCTCTCAAAGGAACCATCAGATTTTTCTTTATGTCTAAAGATCCACATAGATCTAATAACATTAACATCAGGCGGTAGTGGTACTAAATACCACGTCTCATTTTAAATTAAAGCATTATATTCATCATGCGTTGCCATTTTCTAATTAGGGTCCTTAAGTGCAGACACTGGATTCCTAGGGACGGGGGATTTTGTGACATGAGTGAGTAAACTATAGTATTTTTGGTTAGGTTTAAAAATTCCATATTGACTCCTAGTGATGGGTTTTGTGTTGGCTTGGGCGGTAGGTTGATAGATAAGGGGAAGACTGGTTTGCAAGGTATGATTTGACTGCGGGGAGGGGAGTGATGAGTTTAGAGTAGAGATTGAATTTGATTGGGGCCGGTTTGAGGGAGTAGTGGGCCGTATTGTTTGAGGGAGTGTGTGATATGGTGGGAGAACTGACTCGGAGGGTTTTGCGTTTGTGTTTGCAAATGTTGCGGTTTAGCAAGAGTCGCCACCGACTTTTCTTTTATCCAAGAGGAAAGGTGAAAAAGCACAGGAAAGACCTTTAGAGATGTTTTCTTGAGTTTGGGGGGTAGATTATGAAAAGGGAAGGTGTTAGCACCCTTTTCATCCATGGTTTTCCATGGGCTCTTAGTTACTCGTTAGATCACTTGCTTATGTTTGAATGTGCTTGTGGTGTGGTTTTTGAAAGTATTTTGAAAACGTCTTTGTAACGGTTCTCGTCTCTATAAGAACGCGTACAAAGTGTTTGTTTGAAAAATAGTTCAAAGGTGTGTTTGTGAGATGTGTTTTTGAAAGTGATTTTGAAAAGGTGTCTTTGTAATAGTTCTCGTCTCTATAAGAACGCGTACAAAGTGTTCTCTTCAAAAATGTTTCAAAATGAGAGTGTTGGTGTATAAAATGTTTTTGTTGTGAGCAAGCGAGTAACTAAGAGCGAACCTACCTACTCAAAAGGTCTTAGATGTTCTTTTCCTCCTCCTTTAGATGTTTCTATCTTACCATTGTTTTGGTAAGAAGCTCCATCGTTGGATGTGAAGGGATAGGTGCGGGACGTTTGTATAGTCATAGAAGGCAACCCATGTGACGTTTTAGCAATGTTGTTTTAGGGACTAGATTGTTTACCGAAGGCAACGTTGAGGGTCATCGAGGGACTACGATCTTTTATCGAGGGTCTTTGCTAAAACGCCCATGTTTGAGGGACATGACTATTTTTCCGATAGGCAACGAAGTGTGATTACCCTAAGGGTGCTCGTGTGCAAGTGTGTTTGATTGCATGTATTTTAATCTTGATTAGGGTGATTTATTTTTCAATTTCATATCTTGTCATACACACCCTAGTTACTAATAATATATGACATCAATAAAAGTGCGGAAAGTAAATATCCTATGCTATTACAATCATTAGGGGGATGGGGGTACATATTTATGAATGGGGGTTGCAAGTAAAATTGAATCCTAAGTTACTATTACAACCATATTGAAATATACAACATAAGAAAGCAAGAAAAAGGACTTGTTTAAAAAGGGTTTTTATCTTAAAAAATTAATTAGTAAAAGGAAAATATTTTTATGTCTTTTTTTTTGTGTTGGTAGAAAAAAGTATTAACATTAAAATTGATAAAAAGGAAAACAAATGAAAGATAGAAACAACGTGCTGCTGTAAGCAAAACAACGAGGGTAAGAAGTTCTGAAGCCAGATACGTGGTAACCCATAAAGAAACGGCAGTGGGAATCAGAAGTTCTGATTGGTAAACTATGAGGTCCTGCAAGAAATGTTAGGGGGCAAATACATAAATTCTGGGATTCTATGTGCTAAACTTCTGAGTGTTAGAACAATGAGAAAGTCTTAGAAATTCCGTGGATGTTAAAACAATGAGTGGAAACATCGGAAGTTCTGTATTTGTGCTAAGCCAGTGAGTGAACATTAACAGTCCAGTGCGTTATCAGCATGTAAGTATCAGAAGTTCAGTGTGTATTAACAGTGAGAAAAATCATAGAAGTTCTGTATGTTAAAACAATGAGGAGAACTCAGAAGTTCTGTGTGTGTTAACAGTGAGAAAGATCATAGAAATTATGTACATAAGTAACCTATTCAGTTTTCAACAAACAAAAAATCAGAAGGATAAAAGCACAACATTTTACAGAAGTTCTAATCTTGATCCTGAGCCTAGCCTTAATCAAGAAGTTCTGATCCACAGTTTTTTCTATTCATGCAATGATATAGACGACATCAATACTATGATATTTACATGTTTAATGATGTTCTGAATAAAAAAATGCAAAGTCAGAAAGACTTACCTTGAACCTGGAGCATGTGTTTGGAACTTGGACTGCTGCCTTTAGAGGTTCTGAGGTCAGCAAGAGCAACAGAAGAGAAGAATGCCAAGTTCTTTGATTCAAAGGGAAGAACAAAGGTTTGTTTTTCTGTTTGAGATTTCTGGATTTTTTTACGAAAGGTTTCACAGGTTTCTTTTCTCTCTTTTGATGATTCTTTCTCTCCAAATGCCAACCCCTTGAACGTGTGATGGAGCAAATTATTTATAGATGGGTTTATTGTGTTTTTTGGGGGAAAAAAATGGGATTCAAACCCTTTTGGTATATTGTTCCATTTCTTTTTAATCACGGTTTTCGTATGCTAATTTAATGTAAATATGGGGTTTGAGAAAGTGCAGGCGTGGACTGGGTCAACAACAATTTGGAGCATTGTGGTAGCTGGTTGCAGGACTGTACCATAACAGGGCAGCAGGTTACTTAAACGAGGTTTTGGGATTTGGTGATGTTATGATCGCAGAAGATCAGAAGCGTAATCTCCATGTGCTGAAGAGTCACGTTCTGATGGAAGATTATGTTCTAAACCATGTTTGCAATTTCTGACTACGCTTGCGTAGAGGCTGAAGAGCCATGTTCTGATTGAAGGCTATGTTCTGAACCATGTTTGCAACTTCTGACTGCACTTGCATGCACGCTGGCTCAGAAGTTCTGAAGTATCACATACTCTTAACACTTAGAAAATTTTCTAAATGCTTAGGAAATTGGATTTTTCCAAAGTAACTTCTGACTCCTGATTTTTTGATGAACCAATCTCATGTCTTGATGAAATAAAATTGTTGAAACTTGATTTGATCTGAAAGTCAAAGTTTGACTTTTTAGTGTGCTTTTGACCATTTTGCCCTTATGGATGACTTCCTTGAAAAGTGATGATTCAAGACTTGGAACTTGATAGAAGCAAACCTGAGAGTCCAGGATGATCCTTTGAGAAATGGGAGGGCAAATTTTGGGGTACAACAGAGTGTATTTGGAAAATGTGTGATGTGGGGCATGTTTAGGGAGGTGTTTGGCTTTGAAGGATGGACCGATGAATTGGGTTGACAATTGTTTTGGACTTGGTTCATTATATGGTTGATGAGATAATGGGGTAAGTCATTATCGAGAAACGTGTAGGTAGTAGATTGAGGGGTGTGCAACTTTGCATAGGGAAAAGTGGACTTATCAAACAAAACATGACGACAAATGATTATTTTGTTTATTTTCATATCGAGACACTTATAACCACGATGATTGGATGGATACCCAATAAATACACATGTTGTGGAGTGAGGTTGAAGTTTATGGATATTAATTGAGGGGAATAGCGGAAATCATAAAAAACCAAAAACACGTAGATGAGAGTATGACGGGTTTTTGTTATATAACATGTAGAGAGGTGATTGAAATTTGATTGATTTACTAGGCAAAATGTTAGAAATATAGGTGGTCATTTCTAGAGCATAATTTCAAAAGGAAGGAGGTAGATATGCATGAATTAATAAAGTTTGAATAATGTTATTAATGGACCTTATTTTTCTCTCAACTTTACCATTTTGAGAGGAGGTGTAAGGACAAGAGTAACGAAAAGATATGTGTTGTACCCCAAAATTTTCCCTCCAATTTTTCATTCAAGATATCCTCCTAGGGTTTCTCAAATTCTCAAGGTGGCTCAAGAATTGATCAGACAAATTCTCCTCCTAAGCATTGGGTCCTTACTAGGGTTTGGTATTTCTCAAGCAATATTGGGTTTCCAAGGTCTCAAATGGCTTTCATGGTGCTTCATATGTATTCAAGAATTCTCATATCAAATTTCATGCCTTGCATCATAAGTTCGCCCAGTCAATTGCTCGGATGACCGAAAATCAACTATATTGACCAAAAAGTCAACATTTTCAAGATCAAGTTCGAACGACTGTAACTTCTTCATTATTCAATATGTTTTAGTGGTTCTTTTTGCATATGACTCTCCTTGATGTCGTCTCCAATTCTCTTTACAAGTTAAGAGTTGATTATGTGCGAAAGATCATCAAAAATTCGAATACTTTAGAGGTCGCTTTGTGGGCTTTGACCTAATTTCAAGTTTTTTTTGTTGCCTAACTTCCAATGATCCTAACTTCTATAATATTCAGCATTTTAGGACGATTCTTTTTGCATGTTGTCATAAGAGATATCGTCTACAAGTTTTCTTCAAGGATCGAAGGCAAATTGTGCTTACAAGACCTTGAAAATTATTTAATTGGTTATAGGTCATTTCTCGACTTGGAATGTTCTTAACTCCTAGATTCAAACTCCATCCATGGGGATAAATTTGAGACATGTATAGCCTATTTTTTTATCAAATTTATCAAGGCACGTAGTTTATTACTAAATACCAATTCAAGCATACAAAGGTGGGAAGAAGGTTTATGAGAATTACTTGAAGTTCAAGATATAAAAGAATTGTCATGTAAAAAGAAAGCATTCATCATGGTTTTCGCAAGCAAATTCTTATCATTCAAGCACCATTCAAGTAGTAAACAAGACTTGAGGATTTTAATTTTATTTGGTTTATCAAATGGCCAAATTAATTTAAAGTTTCAAAATCACATTTTCATTCAAACAACATTACACTATACAAAACCATTCCATGATTCTTTGGAATTTTGGAACAAAAGTAAAGAGACTTCATTCAAATTTCATTTGAAGTTTAAAAACCTAAAGATGCATTCAAGAAAATTCCTTTGAAGTGTCAAGATATTTCATTCATCATTACAAAGCTACAAAGGAATTACACAAGTTTGTACATGAGGTCAAGGCCCATAAACCTAAACTATAATGTCCAAAACATTTTCCAAAGCTTGTTCTCACATCTTCAAAACTTCTCCAAGCCTGCTGTCCAAAAAAAAGTCATAAAACAACAAAAAACAGCCATATTGATGTCCAAATAAACCATGTGCACTCCACTCCAGACCTGTGCAAACATTACACCAAAATGGTAAAAACAAAAAACTGCAGTAAAAAGTATTAAAGAAGTGCATCAAATTAATTCAAAAGTTATTCCATCCCCCCCCCCCCCCCCCCCCCCCCCAACTTTCAACCCTTTCTCATCTATAAAAACAACTCTCTAACCTCTGCTCAAGGAACCAACAGCTAACCTAAGAAAATTCTCCTCCAAACCTTTTCTCATACTCCCTGCATAAAATCAGAAAATTATGTTAAAAAAAGATATACAAAAATTCATCAGAAAAATCTCTTCAAACTCTCTTCCCTACAAAACTCACCTTACAACCACCAATTAATTTCACAACTCAAACTCAACCTCACCTTTACTCATTCACCCATACATTACCGAAACCACATCTAATAAATCTTGCACAACCACGCCATAACACTCATTTAGATCGACTCCACAGACAACTTTAAGACAATACACAACAACAACAAAAGTTTCAATCTAGATTCAAAGAAACAGAAGATCAAAGAAGAAGCGATTGCAAACTTACTGGAATCACATTCTCGTCGGCATCGAAATCTTCAAACTAGCTTCGGGTTTGTAATTTTTCTTTTTTGTTTCTCAAAATTATTGATGCTTTGTCTGTGTTGTTGTTTTTTGTTTGATTTATTGAGAGTGAACCACAAGAGAGGAGTGAGACTGAAAGAATTTAAACTGAATTTCAAAAATGTTTTTGTTATTGTTGATACGATTGAAATGAAAATAAGGCATTACCATTGTTGTTGTTTAGACCATAAGAGACAAAGAGTTTGAGTTACAGAGGAAGGTTGATGCAGAGGAAGTTTTTTTTCCGGTTTACGGTTGAGATGAAGGAATAGAGATTTATAGAGGGAGGTTTAGTTTTTATTTTGTTGTTGTCGTCTTCTTTGTGTAAGTGAAAAAAGAAGAGGAATAGACAAGAGAAGGAAGAGTTGTATTGTTGTTGGTTCTGGATAGAGAAAGATGAATAGGGAGTTACTGATCGGAAAGCGTGTTTGAGAAGATGAGAGTGTTTTTTTTCTCTTAGCAATAGCCCAGTCTTATCAATAGTTAATTAGGCTTTTTTTTTTACTTTTCCTCTTCCCTATACAGCAATCCGCGGCGCCCCTTTTCCTGCAATTAGGGTTTCAAAACAAACCCTCTCTATTCCCTCTAGTTGGATCCGGGTTTGGGCCTGTTTTGTTTAGCCCAATCCAATTCTCCAATTTCAGTTTATGTATTAATAGAAGCACCATAATACACGAATGAATAGATTGCGTAGCAGTTAGAGCGTGTGTGTGACATGCGTGAGGACCTGGATTCGAGACCCATAGGGAGCATTTTACCATTTTTCTGTTTTTTTTCTTATTTCATTAAACTCGTGGGCTGTTTTTGTTTCTTATTTAATTTGAAAGACTATAATAAACGAACGAGCAACATGGCGCGATGGTTAGTGTGTATGATTAGATTTGTAAGGTCCCGGGTTTGAGACCCCCTGGGACATTTTTTCATTTTTTATGTTTATTTCATTAACCCCCCCTCCCCCCAATTCTTTTTTTATTTTACAATCTTGGGCTTACTGTTTTTGTTGTTGTTCATTTTCGGTACAATCCGAGTTTATTATTCCACCTCCATAGTTTTGGTTCAACACCCCTTATTTTGGTTATTTTGTATTTTCTTAATTTTTATAGTTTAAATTTTTAATTTCATTTAATAATAATATAGTTTCTTAACTAAATAGTTTTCTTAATTGGTTTAGTTTTAAATTTAGTTTAGGAAATATTTGTGAATAATTAATTTTTTTAATTAAAATTTTATTTTTTATATTGTTTAGTTAATTTCTTCTAATTGTTTTATTTTCTTCATGATAAGCAAAAATTCCAAAAAATAAATAATAGAGTAGATTTTTATTTCCTTTTCAAATTTTCTCACAAAACAAAAATAGCAAAAATATTATTTAGAATCTTAATTCTTGAATCTTCGTTCATATCTTTTATTTGATTTAATTTCCTTACTTGATAAAATTACAAAAAACAATTTCCTTTTCCTTTTTCATGTAATTTACTATTTTCGCATTTTCCGATTATTGTAACTGCTTACGGTTTGCAATAGTTTAATTAGGTTTTTACTTTCCCCCCATTTTTTATGGTTTGTAACCTCATCCCCGAAGCATTGTAATAGCGTAGATTTTATTTCCCGCACTTTACTTTCCGCACCTATAATTATCTTGTATGTATATATAATATTATAGTAATTATGCGTGTATGGCAAGACATAAAATCAACCACTAGATAACCTTAACCTCAAGATTAAATCAGTGAATTGAAGCACTATTCACACGCGCACCTCTAGGGTGACTCCGCTTGTTGCCTTCCGAAAAACAGTCGTGTCCCTCGAACGTGGGACGCTTTAGCAAAGACCATCGATTAAAATATCGTAGTTCCTCGATGACCCTTTGATTTTGCCTTCGGTAAACGATCTTAGTCCCTTACTATTGCAACCGGTTTTTAAAACAAGAGTCGCCACTATTAGCTTTTGTCCTAGGGAAGGGAACCTAACAGAAAACCCTAATGCACGGACAGAGATTCTAGGTTACAGACTCAATTAGACGAAAGGAAGGTGTTAGGAACCTTTCATCCACCTTGTTCACAAGGATATTATCCCTAAGTTTAGGTTTGGGATAAACAATGTTTTAAGTTTTAATTAGCAAGACTCGCCACGATTTTAGTTCGCATGCCTACGTATCCTCTTATGACGATCAGAGTCCCAATTCGTAGTTCGAATGGGTTGGTGTCTTTTAGAGGGTTTGTAAACATATTTTGAATCACTTCGCACTCGGTCGGGGGGTAGTGATTGCAAAATTTTTGACTGAGTACGCAATAAGCCAAAATCGGTTTGAAACCCTATTTGCAAAAAGACTGTTGATTAGCTTAATTTGTTCACGAAAATAGTTTGATGCTTGGTTTGTGTTTTTTACCGTATTAATTGCGAAAAGTCTTGATTAATGCATGATAAAAAAGATTTAATGCAAATGGTATAGAAAATAATATATGCAATTTTTACATGAAAATGATTTATTTTATCATATAATGATACTTACATACAATAAATAATTATTAATATATGGTTACAAAACTAATCATAATAATTATAATTATTAATAAATAATTAATACAATATAATATAAGTATAATATAATATAATATAAATAAAATATATAAAAAAAACTATAAAAGAAATTAATAAAAATGATTGTTTAAGCAAAACCGGGGGGGGGGGGGGGGGGGGGGGGAGCTTCTAAAAGGCAAGTAAAATAGGGGGCGCTAACAGTGGTTCAGGTTAGGCCCCAATTAATTCTGGACAGGGGTGCGTTGCCTTTGGAGTTTCAGTAATCGTTGATAGGGAGGGTGTTAAAAGAAATGGGCCAGGCCCACTACAAACCAGGGAAGGTGGCCTGTGCAATCTAGTGTGCGGAGGTGCATGTGCTATCGCGTGAGACTTGGCCAGATGGCCGTCCAATCCAGATTATACGGACATGACTAAAGGGTGCATTATAACTATGGTGGGCGCATAGGTATATGATAACAACAGAATACAAACTATTGTTTTTTTTTCTCCATTTTTTTACAAATCTATTTCGTTCAGTTGCTGTTTATCTCCTTTCTCTTTCCCTTACAAACCCTCGATCCTCTGTCTCTTCCCTAACCCTAACACCGTACCACCTCCTCTGTCGTAAATTAAAACCCTCCCCGCGACCACAAATACAATAACATCAATAAAATCTAAGCGTATTCACACCTCTGTAATTTGAGATTTCGAATCCGGCTCGACTCTAACCCTTCTTCTCCTCGGTTTTGTAGGTTCTGGTGACCGAAGATGGCGTTAAAGTTAACGGCGGTGGATGGCGGTGATGATAGGGATATCAGCGACGATTGTGGTTTCCGATAACAGAACCCCAATCTCCCCCTTTCACTGTAGCGTCTTATTCCCCAAAATCTCCACTGTAAACTCTCCGCCTTCTTGTTTTTCTGTATCAACAAAATCTTCCCCTTTTCTGTCCGGCCTCCCCTTGCTTGGTTCTCGCTCTGTAAAATAAATCCTCCCCCTCTGTATTTTCTTTCTCTTAGTTTATACAGGTAGCTTTTTAGGGTTTTGAGTTCTTTTTCAGTTATGATTCACTTCAATTAGGGATTAGAATTTTTTTCTGTAATTGATGCAAATTGATTTAGTTGAATCGTCATATTTGATTTTGTGTTGTAATTTCAGATTTGATTATGCAATAGAGACTTAGTTGATTTAGTGTTTTAACTGTAATTGATTATGGATATTTTATTTCAATTATAACTGGTTTGGTTTATTTAAATTTGTTGGAGATTTGTTCTGTAGATTTCATTTGCCATCATATGTCCTTTGATTTAATCTTAATCTAAACGTATATGTTGCTTGCAAAAAATCATGCGCCTAATTGGGGTTTAATTGGAACAGGGAGTGTTTTTTTTATTACATTAGGCCTGCGCATTATTTGTTGTTCCCAACCTACTATTTTTTTCAACATAAAATGGGCCTAAACTGGCATAAAAAATTACCCAACCAATCTCTTTTCAGAATAACAATTATTATATAAAAGTTTGAGTAATATGAAAACAAGCCATAAAATGATTTTTTTCTACAATAAGACTTTAACAACATTACAACAAAAGTTTTTTTTAGTAAAACCAGGCCTAATTTCCTTTCAAAACCTGATGTTAACTACTCTAAACAATATTTTTTCATAAATACCATTTACAAATAATATTTTACATAATGTGGTAAAAATCAACAGTAATACTTTATACTCCTTTTCTTTTTTTTATTAAAACGAAACAACAGTAACCCTTAATCAAGAAAACAATGTTTAAAAACAAAGTTCAACGACATGCTACATATATATATATATATATATATATATATATATATATATATATATATATATATATATATATATATATATATATATATATATATATATATATATATATATATATATATATATTCAATATATATAATAAATTATTTTTAATAGTAATAATAATATTTCTTTTTTTCTTCAAAACAACCAATGGGCCAACTACAGAAACTTAATGGACTTAGTTAATTTCAAATCCTCTTTTACCAATAACAACTATTTACTAATTAAGAACTTAATAGTTATTTGAATGATTTTTATTTCCGAATCGCATGTGACATTGGCCAACATGCCTCGCGACTGGGTTTGTGAGTCTTTCCAATTTAAAAAGCCCCACTTCCCTGAATTGAAATATACCCCCTGATTAACTTAAATTATTAAGAATGGGCCATCAGATATTGTTGTACCACCCTTAGTTAAGCGCTTATTTAATATTCTAATCTTGGTATACAATAATCATCGGGGTAGGACAAATTTGGGGTACGACAGCTGCCCCTTTTCAATTATCTTCCAATCAAATAGCGCGAGAAGACTCGAGTCTTGTGCGTTTGGATTGGAAGTTTATTGAATAATTGAAGTATCACAAAATTTGTCCGACAAACATAAGGTTACGCTGATGTAGCATACCCTTATGAGTCCCAAGGAAGTAGGCAATGCTGGTGATGCATCGCTATTGTACCCCAAAATTTTCCCTCTCATTTGTCAAGATTTTCCTCACAAGGCTTCTTGGACTTAAGACAAGATTAGGGTTTGCTCAGCTCAAGACATCTCCTTGCACTGATAACCTGAAATTAGGGTTTTAGTTTGCACAAGGATTTTTGGACCATCAATGCTTCATGTGACTTTCATACACCATCTTGGACCCCTAAGATTGCTCATGTTAAGTTTCAAGCCTTGAATCACATTTTTGCCTAGTCAATTGGACAATTGACCTAAAAATCAGCTGTATTGGGGAAAAAGTCAACCATGGCCAATTTACAGTCAAACTTCATAACCTTTGATCCACAACAACATTTTAGACTCATATGTACCATTTGATCAAGTTTGGATCACAACTCCTCAAGAAATTTGATCAAATCATCAAAAGGGCAAAATGGTCAAAATTAGGGTTTTGACTGAGAAAGAGAAATTTCATATTTTTAACCTAGCCAATGGCCATTTGGGTTCAAACATGATTTCAAGGGTTCAATGGCATCATCTTAACCTAATTACATAGTTCAAAAGATCTCAAGTTCATTGGGTTGACAGATGAATTTTGCAGTCAACTGATCAAAAATCAACTATACACTGAAAAGTCAAACTTTGACTTTTTTGGTCAAAATCAAGTGCCAAGAGTCATAATTCATCAAGATGTGTTAAAACATGAAACTTGTTGGCCAATAAAAACTAATTTTTCAAATTAGGGTTTTAATTTGAAATTTTTTCATAATTTAGAATTTTTCTAAGTATGGAGATTTTCTTATTTTTTCCCAAGTTTTCCCAACTTTTTCACCATGATTCAATTTGATTCAAAGAAAACTTCTAACATGAAAGTTGTAGTCCTCCATGATATATACAACTTTGATTCACAAAGTTTTCCTAAAATATGCTTGGATCTCAAGATATAAATTTGTGAATAGGGGTCCATGAACTAAAAGACTTAGTGAAAATTTGCCCTAATTTAGGCAGGTTTTTGACCCAACTTCACAGACATTTTTCACCTAGTTCCAAGAAGTATCTCAAAATGAATTTCAAAGATGGATTATAGAGCATGTTGCAAACTTTCCAAAATGTCCAAGAAATCTCCAAGATCATTTGTGGTTAGGGAGAATCGAAGAAGAGAAAATGGCATTTTATCACTTTTGCTCAAGCCATTTTCACAATGCACCAAGTTGCAAATCTGATCAAGCATACTTGTACCTTGCATTACATGTCCTAAACCCCTTCTAAACTCCATAATTAAATGCCAACTTAATGGATAATGGCTTTATTTTGGCTTTTGGAGCATTGTACAAAGAATAAATCCATAAATGGCATAAAGGGCACATTGCCATTTTCATAAAGCAAGCTTTTGCAAACTTTATCAGCCTTGAGCCTTGGACTTGTTCCTTTTGTGCAAGAATTTTCCACATATATCAAGAAACTTGTACCAACTCTCTACAGCTAGCAAGCAAGCAGTACAAGCATTTTGCCTCAAGTCACTTCAACTTTCTTCAAATGCAAGAAAAGTGGCAAAAGGGATCAGAACTTGTACAACTGCTAGAGAGTGGAATTTGTATCCCTTCATACATATTGACAAACATATCACAAGGCTAAACACAAATGCTTGTCATCCCAAACACTCTCAAACTCAAAAAACACATTTTTCTGCCCAAACATTGCAGTTTTTGCAAAATCATAGCAAGTTCAATATTTGCTCGTGCATTTTGCCTTTTTACACTTCAAACATCTTCTCCACATCATATCCAAACTATCCAAGCATTCATCTTGCAACTGTGAGCTCTGTTTCAGAAATCACCATTTTCAAACTTGGAGGTTGCAGATTGACTCATGCAGGAAGTTATGGCCATCCACAAAGCCCCATAAGCATTGGAATAGCTTGAAGGAACTTCAAGGAAGCTCACACGATCCTCAGGCCTCACTCAAAGTCCCCACATTGCCATATCCAAATCCAGCTGAAGGATGTATTTTTCAAAACTTTATCTCTCTATTTAGGCATCCTCAAGCCACGATTTGTGAAGCAAAAATGTAGTCTCTAGCATGGTGAAGCTGTACATACGCATAGTTGTCATTTATATTAAATGAGCTAAGAGAATTTGAATGTTGAACATGCTGAAAAAATTAGGTCAGAAATTAGGGGTTACGAAATTCTCCCTGATCTTTTAGAGTTAGTTTACAAATCTTATATCATTGGAATCATGATAAGAAATGCTACATGTTTCATGTTGCAAGTTTTTGCTTTTGTGCAAGTATGTGAGAGTTGCAGGTTTGAAAAACCGCGCGCAGGGAAGAAGCCAAGGACAGGGACGAAGCTGATGATCTGGGTTTTTGCAACTTTGGCCTTTTTGTTTCTACTTTTTGCACCCCCATGCATTACTTTTGCACCCCCTTTGCATATTTTGTATATTTTTCATATTTTCTTTTTATTTTTATGATTATTGATTTTAATAATTTTTTCTGAACATTAAAAAGTCACAAAAAAATTTTCTTTATTTTTTGCATTTTTATTTTATTTTAATTTTATTTTTTGCATAATAAAATAGTTTACTAGAATAAATAGAACTTTATTTTCTTAAATAAATTATAAATACATGTAAAAATACTATACATTTTTATTTTTATTATTTCATACATAAAATAATTATTTCCATACATATTTTAATTTTTAATACTTGTTAATAATATTATTTATTATTTTCTAATACAAAAATGGACAAAATAATATTAGAAAGCATTATTTTCTTTTAAATCAAAAAACTAGGGTTTCATCCCTTTCAAAAAATAATAATATTTTTTCTCCTATTTTCTAGGGTTTACATGAATCATTTTCTCATACAAAAATCAAATACAAAACATTTTGCATAAAATACGTTTTATTTGCATATTTAAATAATTGTATATTTATTTATTTCGCACAATTATTCAATTGGGTTGTAATAGTATTTTAGGGTTTTATTTTGTGTAAATATTCTCATTCAAAACTTGTATCCCCCCTCCCATAATAATTGTTGTAATAACGTAGTTTACTTTACGCAATTTATCGCATTTATATCATGTGTAGTAAATTAGGGTTTTGCATGATAAGACCAAAAATCAAACAAATAGAATGACCTAATCCAAGACAATCAAAGAGCATGTAAAATGACACACATTACACACAAGCACCCTTAGGGTTTCACCAACTTGGTTGCCTAAACAAAAAAATGGCCATGGTATGCATGCAAAGTATCTTGGCAAAAACAAAACAAAATAAAAGATCATAGTCCCTCGATGACGCTATCAAAAGGTTGCCTAAACAAATGATCTCGGTCCTTCAAAATGCTAAAGATACTTGGCAACATTGCTATCATGGTCATACGATGACCCACACCCGTCCCGTTTAACATCCAAAGATAGGATTGTTTACCAAATCAATGGTAAATCAACAATGTCAAAGGAATAAAAATGTATAGGAAAGACATTTAAGTAGGGTAGATAGTTCCTAGTTACTTTCTCTCCTTCCAAACAATCCTTGCTATTTTCAAACACACACACACACACATTTCAAAACATTTCCAAACAACTTTCAAAACATTGAAACATTTTTCAAAAGACAAACATCTTTGTATACATTCTTACGAACGAGAATCATTACAAAGATTGCCTAAACGAATGGCATCTTTTCAAATTGCTTTCAAAACCACACCAAACACAAAGCACCATTTCAAACAATTTCAAAAGCAAAGCAAGTGATCTAAGCAAGTAACTAAGAGCCCATGGAAAACCATGGATGAAAAGGGTGCTAGCACCTTCCCTTTTCATAATCTACCCCCCGAACTCAAGAAAATATCTCAAAGGTCTTTCCTGTGCTTTTTTACCTTTCCTTTTAGATAAAATAAAAGTCGGTGGCGACTCTTGCTAAACCGAAACATTTGCAACGAAACGCAAAACCTTCAAGTCAGTTCTGCCACCGTATCACAATCGCTTACCAGGGTTTGATAACGAGGCAGATGGAGCAATTTTGTATGTCTTGGCTTACTCAATCATTTAGAAGGTGAGTATAGCAATGATTGATGATGCATGGATGCTTGAAGACTGAGGCCATGGGCTACATTCGCGAATCGCTGCATGACGTCTGAGGTGATGCCTTGAGCATGAATACATTGCGGCTTAGAGGCTATGTATTTGAGTCTGATGAAAGCATTGCAGCTTAGAGGCAATGTGTTGGTTTGGATAATACATTGCGGCTTAGAGGTAATGTGTTTGAGTTGGAAGAACGCATTGCGGCTTAAAGGCAATGTAATGAGTTTGAAGAACGCATTGCGGCTTAGAGGCAATGTGTGTGAGTTTGAAGAGTGCATTGCGGCTTAGAGGAAATGTGTTTAGTTGGAAGAAATGCATTATGGATTAGAGGCAATGTGTTTGAGTTGGAAGAATGCATTGCGGCTTAGAGGCAATGTAATGAGTTTGAAGAATGTATTGCTGCTTAGAGGCATTGTGTGTGAGTTTGAAGAGCGCATTGTGGCTTAGTGGAAATGTGTTAATTTGGAAGAAATGCATTGCAGATTAGAGGTAATGTGTTTGAGTTTGAAGAGCTCATTGCGGCTTAGAGGAAATATGTTTGAGTTTGGGAATACATTGCGGCTTAGAGGCAATATGTCGAATTTTGTTTTCTTTTGACCATCGTAGCATGAAGTCTGAGGCGATGATCGGTGTTCACGGAGTAATGAAATGTATTGCTGGATGAAGTCTGATGCAATGGGTAAAAGTTTTGTTTTTCATCGTGGCACGAAGTCTGATACGATGATTCGTGTTACGGAGTAAAGAGATATTCATTTCTGCATGAAGTCTGATGCAAACAGTCTTGTTTTTCATCGTGGCATGAAGTCTGAGACGATGATTCGTGTTACAGAGTAAAGAGATATTCATTGTTGCATGAAGTCCGAGGCAATGAGTTTGGTTTGCAAATCACTGCGTGAAGTCTGATGTGATAAGCTGGATATGGTTTTCGGACATTGCTGCATGAAGTCTGATGCCATGGTCAAGAGCTTGGAATAAAGAAACACATTGCTGCATGAAGTCTAATGCAATGGATTAGGTTCGCAAATCACTGCATGAAGTATGGTGTGATAAGCTAAATTTGGTTTCAAAGATCGCTGCTTGAAGTCTGAGGCGATGGTCTGAGTTTGGGTAATGCATTATGGCTTAGAGGCAATGTGCTGATTTGCACAATATATTGTGGCTTAGAGGAAATATGTTGATCTGGAAAGATACATTGTGGCTTAGAGGCAATACATTGCGGCTTAGAGGCAATGTGCTTGTTTGGATAATATATTGCGGCTTAGAGGCAATATGTTGATCTGGAAAGATATATTGCGACTTAGGAGCAATATACTGAGTTAGTTGATATATTGCGGCTTAGAGGCAACATACCAGGTTTTGCAAATACATTGCGGCTTGGAGGCAATGTAATGGGTTTTTGCGAATACATTACGGCTTAGAGGCACCATACTGAGTTTTGTAAATACATTGTGGCTTAGAAGCGATGTAGTGAGTTTTTGCGAATACGTTGCGGCTTAGAGGCAACGTAATGGGTTTGTAAGGACCTCATCACTGCGGGGAGACTTAGGTGATGGGCTGAACATGTCACGGCCTGAAGACTGAAGTGACGGGTTGAATCGTGGGAGAAGTATTGTGTTAGTTGACCCTTGGATAGTTGAATCGAGGGTGAAATTATTTGTCTGTTTGCTATGTGATGCATGTGTATGCATGCGTATTGAATTTTGTATATATGCAAAATGTATGATGTTTGACATTAATATGGAACCCTGACTATATGCGTATTATATGTAGGAATGCATAGTGTATGTATGCTTGAGATATGCAAAATGTGTGTATGTATGAAATGTGTGTAAGATACGCGTATGCCTTGAAATGTTATGAAGACTATTTCTGGCATTCTCTACTTTAAACCATTGGCTCAGAGTTACCAACTCCTGGCGTTGTATGTTGTGTCGTTGTTGTATTGTTGAATTTGAATGCGGTGGCCAAAGTTAGCCAAAGTTGAGCATTGATTTTGTATTGTGGGCGTAGACGTAAACGTAGGTAATGGCATATGTGAAGATTTATATGCAGGCATGGACGTAGACGTAGACGTAGGTAATGGCCTATGTGTAGATTTGTATGCAGGCGTAGACGTAGACGTAGACGTAGACTTAGATAATGGCCTTATGCGTAGATTTGTATGCAGGCGTAGACGTAGATAATGGCCTTATGCATAGATTTGTATGTAGGCATAGACATAGATGTAGACGTAGGTAATGGCCTATGCGTAGATTTGTATGACGGTGTAAGCATAGACGTAGACTTAGATAATGTCCTTATGCGTAGATTTGTATGCAGGTGTAGACGTAGACGTAGACATATTTCGATTCGTATGTCATAGGCACAGGCGTGGACGTAGTCTTTTTTTGCATCGTGAGCATAGACATAGGCGTAGACATGGACGTATACTTTGCATGGACGCATAGATGTAGGCATAGACTTGGTATTGTCGAGAACAAGCATAGGCGCAGGTGCGGACATAGTCTTTTTTGCACCGTGAGCGTAGACATAGGCGTAGACATGGACACATGTATGGAATTTGTATTATAGACGTAGGAATAGACATGTGCATGGACGTATGTGCGGACGTAGATTTTGTGTTGCAAGTGAGGGCATAGGTGCCGACATGGACGTAGACTTTGCGTAGGGACGCGTAGATATATGCATATACATTGTATTGTTGAGTGTAAGCATAGCGCAGACATGTGTATGAGTGTAGACTTTTTTTCGTCGTGAGCGTGGATATGCATAGATACAGGCGTAGACATGTGTACAGGTTTTCAAGGCGTAGGAGTAGCCCTATGCGTGGACGTAGACGTGGATTTTCTTTTGATATTTTCCTAACCAAAATGGTTTTTTTTTTATGTTTTGTCAAATGCTTTTATTTTGTCAATCCACTGAAATGATTTCAAGACAATATTCACAAATAATAATCGTAGTATTTTGTAAACAAGAATTCCATCCCCCTTGAGCCTTACTTCAAGTGGGTACGAACCCGCGCCCAAAGTCTTATGATGCCTTACCCCTCCATTCTCCCAGTGATTATAGAGCCTGTTATGGAAGGAGAGGTTCCATACAACCTCCTCCATCCTGACATGCCAACATCACTAGAAGATTTACAAAGGAGTTGGATACAGCTCAATGGAGAACGCGATACTTTTGAAGCCCAATTCTACGCAAGCGAGAAGAAGGTTTTAGAACTCACTCGACTACTCCATGAAGAGCAGACTCTCAACACCTACATTGCACCAAAGAGTATTCGCAACGTCTTTTTGTCTTAGAATTTTGTACTATTTTGCCCTAGGGGCATTGATGTAAACAAATTCTATTTTATTAATATAACGTTTGTTCCTTTTTGTTTAACACAAATTTGAATTTTCAAATCCTTGAAAGCATTACATGAATACATATCATTCATCATATGCATAAACATGTCTTTGCAAGAAGTTTCCTCATCCATCTGTTGTTTATTTCAGCAAAATGGATCTTGAACAAACGGTTAAAGACTTGCAAGCTCAGAATTCACAATTCCAACAGTTACTCCTGACTCTGGCCAAGGGGCAAGAGGAGCTCAAGAATCTGCTAGAAAAAGAAAAAGAGAAAAAGAAGAAGAAGCCAACTGGGGTGGTTCTTATGGGCAGAAGGTTCCAAGGACAAGCCAGAAGGACCTTGGAATTTCCATCAACCTCTGAGGAAGGAGAGAGAAAAGGTAAGGAGACAACAGTACCATCTGATTCTGAAGCAGAAGAAGAGGAAGAAGAGGATTACTTAGAACAACAATACCCTCCGGCCGATGACAAATACAAAAATCTGGAAGAACGTCTAACTGCTATGGAGATACAGAGAGTACCTGGGCTGGATTTCGAGGAATTAGGGCTGGTGTCTGGAATAGTAATCCCTCCTAAGTTTAAAGTCCCTTTATTTGCTAAGTATGATGGGGTTTCTTGTCCCAAGATGCACCTCCGCTCATATGTCAGAAAGATGCAACCATATTCTGCAGACAAAGACTTGTAGGTTCACTT
This sequence comes from Vicia faba, assembly GCA_948472305.1. Classification (NCBI taxonomy): domain Eukaryota; kingdom Viridiplantae; phylum Streptophyta; class Magnoliopsida; order Fabales; family Fabaceae; genus Vicia; species Vicia faba. The sequence continues at coordinate 1,264,741,136 of OX451736.1, read as the reverse complement.
TTTCCAGGACAGTTTGTCAGGAACGCAGCTGGATTGGTTCTACCAGTTGGAGAGGTCTGATGTGCATAATTAGGAAGACTTGGTAGCTGCCTTCTATAAAAAGTATCAGTACAACTCCGACTTGGCACCAACCCGTACTCAACTCCAGAGTATGGCTATGGTGTCCAATGAGGGCTTCAAAGACTACGCCTAAAAATGGAGGGATTTAGCTGGAAGGGTGCAACCACCTTTATCTGAAAGAGAGCTAGTGGACTTGTTCTTGGGGACTCTGTCAGGTCCTTTCTTTAATCACCTGATTGGAAGCTCCTATGCAGGTTTCACTGAGTTGATTTTAACTGGCGAAAGGGTGGAAGCCGGTATTAGAAGCGGGAAAATTCAGAAGGACGCGTCTACCTCTGCTGTTGCAAAAAATCCCTTCACTGGAAAGAAGGAAGTGTCTGCTGTCTATGCACAGAGGAATCAGGGAAGAATCGAATGACGACCAAAAGTGGGGGCCGTTATGATTCAAAAGTCTGCATCAGACCAACCAAGAAACAACCAGCCGAGAAATGATCAGCCAAGGAATAACCAGCAAAGGGCGGAAAGGCCTGTAAGGCAATTCACCAAGATAAACATGACTCCAGCTCAAATCCTACCACATCTTCTGAAGTTGAACCTTTCCATGCTAAAAGAGGCCCCTAAAATCCCAATACTGCATCTCCACACTACCATCTGAATGCCAGGTGTGCTTACCACTCTGAAAGTCCAGGGCACGACACCAACAACTGTTGGGCTCTGAAGAACAAGATTCAAGATTTGATAGACGCTAAGGAAGTTGAATTTGAAGCTCCTGAAAAACCAAATGTTATCTCCGCTCCAATGCCTAGGCATGGACACAATGCCAGTGCTGTGGAAGAAGATCTGTTTGTTTCTACTATGGATGAACTGTTAACTCCTCTCCTAACCATCAATTTGAATTTGTTGAAAGCTGGGGTATTCCCAGGTTGTGACCAAGATTGCCATACTTGCCTGTCCTCATCATTTGACTTCCCTCTATTGAAGAAAGGTATCCATCAACTGATTGATAACCAGGATTTTTTTGTTGAGAAAGCTCCTATTTCACCCATTCCAGTTCCAAAAGTTTCAATAATAACCATATACGCCAATTCTTCCAGGGTTCCTAAAAAACCCGTTAGGATTACATCCGCTCCAATGACTACTCTGTTGAAGATAACAATGTCCGGACCAGCCCCATACAAATCAGATAAAATGGTACCATGGAACTATGGTGGAGAAATCTACTACCATGGTGTCAAACAGATTGAACAGACTGCCGGTGAAGAGAGTTCTGAAGAAAATTCCGACATCAGTAATATTGCCGGAACAAACAAAATTACCCGTAGTGGGAGAATTTTCTCTCCAGAGATCGTGCCTCCAAAGGCAGTCTCTAGACCCGTGGCTGTTCCGAAGATTACAGCTGTACTAGTGATTACACCTGCAAGTGTACCCGCCAACAATGACAATACAATTCCTATCCCTACTTCTGCTGTTGAGAATAAAGGAAAGAATGTTCAAGAGGAGCCTGTCCCGATGAAGGCTCAATCACTAGTTATTCCTAAGACATCCAAGAAGGAGATGGAAGAAATCCCGAGGATCATTAAGAAAAGTGATTATGATGTGGTTGAACAACTGGGGCAGACCCCCTCCAAAATCTCTATGTTAGCCCTGCTGCTGTGCTCTGAGGCACATGCTAAAGCTTTGGTAAAGTTTCTGAAGACGACTCATGTTCCACAAGAGTCATCTGCAGATCAATTCCAAGAGTGTGTGGCCAGTCTGACAGTTGACAATGGTCTGGGTTTCTCCGATGCTGACTTGACACCCAAAGGGAGAAAGCACAACGATGCACTACATGTCTCAGTGGAGTGTAGGGGAACAGCCTTAGCCCATGTTTTGGTTGATACTGGATCATCCTTGAACGTTTTTCCAAAGAAAGCCCTGGATAGATTGGATTGTGAGGGGCTGACTTTAAAACCCAGAAATATAATTGTGAGAGCATTCGACGACTCTAAAAGGATGGTCCATGGGGAGGTGGACATCCCGATCAAGGTGGGAACCCAGACGTTCAATTCAACATTCTATGTGATGGACATCCGTCCTTCTTACTCTTGCCTGTTGGGACGCCCCTGGATTCACAATGCCGGTGCAGTCACCTCGACATTGCATCAGATGCTGAAGTACCCCGTCCAAGGGAAAATCATAACTGTCCATGGGGAAGAGGAATACATGATTAGTCATCTAAATTATTTTCGATATGTAGAATTGGATGGCGAATTCATCGAAACCCCTTTCCAACATTTTGAAGAAGTTTCTCAGGAAATAGCAGCGACTAAGGCGGTATCCTCAACTCATGTGATAACAAGACCTGTACCTCGGATGTCTTCTCTAAAAGATGCAAGGGCAGTAGTGGAAGAAGGCGGATCCACTATCTGGGGACAGCTTCCAGATTTTCCTTTCAAATCAGACAAATTCGGCTTGGGATTTACTTCGACTGCTCAGAAGGCCGTGAGCCGCGCCCGTTCTGGAGCGCCACCTGTAAAGATCAGCCACCAAGGGGTTAATGCACTAGAGGACAATGAAGAAGAGGGAAGCCTGGAAGACTGGATTTTTCCTACTGTCAGCGGAGGACTGTGCAACTGGGAAGAAAAAGACTTTGTTCTGATTACTTTCATACCACAGTAATTTATCTTTTCCATTTCTGTTGAATCTATAATAATTCACAAAGAATTCGTACTTTTTCAACCTTGTGTCTTACCCGAGGCACATAGGTCCATTTGTAAGGGTTCTTATTTCATTTTCATATGTCATTTTAATGAATCATGGACGCTTTTTCATATAAACCTTTTGTGCTCATTGTCTTTCTTTTACATTTTGTTGTTTTAAGATGGCTATGCCCTTACACACACCCAAACTCACAAATGCAGGTACCCTTCCACTCCGAAACCCATGGGTAACAATACTGCTATAGCCTTCAGTGACTCTGAAGATCTGATCTACCAAGCCGAATACGAAGGTGAGGAAGATTGTGAGGTGCCAGGGGAATTGTCCAGACTATTACAACAAGAAGAAAGAGCTATTCAGCCTCATGAGGAGTTGTTAGACACAATCAACTTGGGTACTGAGGAAGATAAGAAGGAAATCAGAGTGGGTGCCAACCTAGAGCCGAGTGTCAAGGAGCACCTAATTCAGCTGTTGCATGATTATGTTGAAATCTTTGCCTGGTCATACGAAGACATGCCAGGACTCGACACAGACAGTGTGGTACACCGTCTACCCACAAGAGAAGAATGTCCACCAGTTAAACAAAAGGTCCGTCGTATGAGAACTGACATGTAGGAGAAGATCAAAGCAGAAGTTATGAAGCAGTTCAATGCTGGATTTCTGGCTGTTACTTCCTATCCACAATGGGTTGCTAACATTGTTCCCGTGCCTAAAAAGGACGGCAAAGTCAGAATGTGCGTTGATTATAGAGATTTAAACAGGGCCAACCCTAAAGATGATTTTCCACTTCCGCACATTGACATCCTGGTTGACAATACAACTCAGCACAAAGTATTTTCTTTCATGGACAAATTCTCAGGCTATAACCAGATCAAAATGGCACCTGGGGACATGGAGAAAACTACATTTGTTACACAGTGGGGTATGTTCTGCTACAAAGTGATGCCATTCGGACTGAAGAATGCCGGGGCAACCTATCAACATGCTACGGTAGCTTTGTTTCATGTTATTATACATCATGAGATAGAGGTCTACGTAGATGACATGATAGCCCGATCACAAACTGAAGAAGAACACTTGGATCACTTGCAAAAGCTGTTTGTCAGGTTGAAGGAGTACAAGCTAAGGTTTAACCCTAACAAGTGCACATTCGGAATCCGGTCCGGTAAACTCTTGGGTTTCATTGTCAGCAACAAAGGCATCGAGGTTGATCCTGCCAAAGTCAAAGCCATACAAGAAATGCATGCTCCTCGCACTGAGAAGGAGGTCAGAGGTTTCTTGGGATACCTAAACTACATTGCTAGGTTCATTTCTCACCTAACATCTACTTGTGATCTTCAAGTTATTGAAGAAAGATCAGGTAGTTAGATGGAATGATGACTGTCAAATTGCTTTCGATAAAATCAAGGAGTATTTACAAGAGCCTCCTGTCTTGATGCCTCTCGTCGAAGGAAGACTGCTAATCATGTATCTGACCGTCTTGGAGAACTCAATGGGATACGTATTGGGGAAGCATGACGAGTCTGGCCGAAAAGAGCATGCCATTTATTACCTTAGCAAAAAGTTTACCGACTGTGAAACCAGATATTCACTGCTCGAGAAAACTTGCTGCGCTTTGGTATGGGCTGCTCGCCGGCTAAGGCAGTATATGTTGACTCATACCACTCTACTGATATCTAAGATGGATCCGATCAAATACATCTTCGAAAAGCATGCTTTGTCTGGAAGGATAGCTAGATGGAAGATGATCCTAACAGAATATGACATACAGTACATGACCCAAAAATCCATAAAGGGCAGTGTGCTAGCTGATCATCTGGCCCATCAAGCTGTAGAAGATTATCAATCCATGAAGTTTGACTTCCCTGACGAAGATATCATGACATTGGACAACATTAAAGACTTCAGACCATATGACGGACCTGAACAAGGATCCCGATGGACCCTGTACTTTGATGGGGCATCCAATGCGCTTGGTAACGGTATCGGTGTTGTGATTATATCTCCAGAAGGTTGCCATACTCCTTTTATAGCCAGACTTTGCTTCAACTGTACGAACAACATGGCAGAATATGAAGCATGCATCTTTGGACTCAAGGTTGCCATAGACTTGGGAATTAAATCTTTAGTTGTGTTTGGGGATTCAACTTTGGTCATCAGTCAGATCAAAGGAGAATGGGATACTAAGCATTCAAACCTCATCCCTTACAAAGAACATGTCTTGACATTGTTACCACATTTCGAGCAGATTACCTTCGAGCACTTCCCACGAGCAGAAAATCAGCTAGCAGATGCTCTAGCTACAATGTCATTGGGATAACGAGGCTCCCCAAATCACCATTGAACGGATTGACGAACCTGCACACTATCACGAGATTAATACCGAAGAAGTAGTGGACCAACCATGGTTTCATGAAGTCAAAAGGTATCTCGAGGCTCAAGAATACCCTGAAGGAGCTTCAGTCAATGACAAAAAGTTCTTAAGGAGATTCTCAGTTAAGTTCTTCCTAAGTAATGGCATCTTGTACAAACGCAATCATGATTCTATTCTTCTCCATTGTGTGGACAAGCTTGAAGATGAAAGGATTATGGCTGAATTGCATGAAGGTACCTTCGGCACTCACTCTAGCGGGCATACGATGGCTAAGAAGATTCTACGGGTAGGATATTATTGGTCTACCATGGAAGCTGACTGCTATCAACACTCCCGGACTTGTCATAAATGTCAAGTCTATGCAGACAAGGTACACGTGCCTCCAGTTCCTCTAAATGTCTTAACAGCTCCTTGGCCATTCACTATGTGGGGAATCAATATGATTGGAGAGATCAAGCCTACAGCCTCTAATGGACACTGCTTCATTCTAGTGGCCATTGATTATTTCACAAAGTAGGTCGAAGAAGATTCCTTTGCATCCATTACTAAGAATGTTGTCGCCCGCTTCATCAAGCAGAATCTTATTTGCTGGTACGGCATCCCCGAAAGGATCATCACTGATAATGGTACAAACCTTAACAATACTATGATCACCGCCTTGTGCGAGCAGTTCAAGATTCAACATCACAATTCATCTCCCTATCGGCCAAAGATGAATGGTGCTGTCGAAGCTGCAAACAAAAACATTAAAAAGATCGTACAGAAAATGACAGTCACCTACAAGGACTGGCATAAGATGCTACCATTTGCTCTCCTCGGGTACCGTACCACGGCTCGTACATCAACTAGGGCAACACCCTATTCTTTAGTTTATGGCATGGAGGCTGTTTTACCTATTGAGGTTCAGATCCCTCTTTAAGAATCATGAAGGATGCCGGTTTGAGTGAAGACGATTGGATCCAAACCCGACTTGATTAGTCGAACTTAATTGACGAGAAGAGACTTACTGCTGTTTGTCATGGTTATACGTATCAAAAATGGATGATCAAGTCTTTCAACAAGAAAGTCAGGTGACAAGTGTATCAAGTTGGAGACCTAGTGATCAAGCGCATCATCTTGCCACAAAGTGATCCCAGGGGAAAATGGACTCCTACCTACGAAGGACCATTTGTAATCAAGAACATCTTCTCCAGTGGGGCAATGATCTTGACCACCATGGACGACGATGACCTGCCACACCCTGCGAGCGCTGACATAGTCAAAAGATACTACGCATAAAAGACCCGCTAGGTTGACAGACCTAGGCAAAACAAGGGCATCCCGGTGAATCGAAAACCCGAAAGGGCGGTTCAGGCAAAAGTTAGGGATAAAATTAAAAAAAAATCTGTACACCCGACAAGTTGAAAACCCGAAAGGGCGACTTGGGAAAAAAAGGGTTTCCCGGTGGATCGAAAACCCGAAAGGGAGGTCCAGGCAAAATTTAGGGAATTAAAGCGTACGATTATGTCTCGTCGGATCACTTTAAGGACAATCTCTTCACTGACAAACCTGAAGCTTCTGATCAATCCAATCATCTTCGGATGAAGCAACGAATGGATAAGCTATTTGGATATACGAAGGAAATAGCAAAATGGGAACCCCATGGGATTTTTTGCACATAGCTATCTTTCTTTGTATAAATTTTTCTCATTTTTTATGACACCATCCTCTTACTAGGATTCCTGTCTCCTTTGTACAAAATACTTACTCAAGGTTAATACAAAGATACCTCTTTAAAGTACAAAAAACTATTTGTCCTTTTTCTTTTTACACTTGTGTTTTATTTGCAAAAACGTCTAATAATTCATTAATGAACATATGCATTTGAATATAACTACTGCTTATAAATAAACAGGATGAAAAAGAACAATTACTGACAGGTTGAAAGAATAGGAAAACGTATTTAGGCTATTCCAGAGGCAATCCCTACAGTACATCATCTAGATCCCCAACGGAACTAAAAATTTCAAACCCTTAATCCCCATCAGAGTTAAAACTTCAAACTCCCAGATCCCCAGCGGAGCTGAGACCTTCAATCCCCACCGGAGCCAAAATTTCCAACTATCAACCCCCAGCGGAAACCATTCAGTTTTCTCCAAATTCCCCAACAAGTTGTCTTGAAGTCTGAGAATCAACCAGATAACAGTTAACTTTTGTCTCTCCCCAACCTAGGACAATTCCCCAGTAGAGTGGCAGACAATCCAAACTCCTGAACCTACTCCCCAGCAGTAAGCCTTCTTCCCCATAGAGTTCTTATTACTCCCCAGGGAAGTCGCCAGAATGAAGATTCTCATTCTTAGTTCCCCGCAGAAGTCATCAGAGTTCTCTCTATTCCTCAGCAGAACAAGGATTCCCACTGTTTAATCCCCGGTAGAAGTCATCGAAATTCTCTGGATTCCCCAAGCGGATTACTCAAGCAGCATATGGCATTACTTGCACCAGATTTGTGTCAATACTCCAACTTCAAGACATGAAGGATCCCTATATCCCCAGGAAAGTCATCAAGGATTTTTAATCCCCAACAGTCGCCAAGGATTTCTCATCCTCAGCAATCAAGGATTTATTTTCCCCAGCAGCAGTCGATGATTTATTTTCCTTAGCAAAACAGCAAATTAACTTACATGCGCATACATTACATTCGTATATTATAAACATTGATAAAACACATTTATTGCATCATACATTTCATGCAACATAACTTTGTGTTTCAGCTAATATTTTACCCTTTTCAGGATAAGATTAACAGCTACCATTGACAATGTTCAAAGATTTCAGATACAATATAGATACACTCCAGACACGGAAGTTATTCTGATACTTATTTAGATTTCAAGTCAAGATACAATCCATATATGCTCCAGACACGGTTGCCATTCTGTCACTTATTCAGATTTTTTCCCCAGCTTAGATACGCTCCAGACACAGATGTCATTCTGTCGCTTATTCAGATTTCAACTTCAAGATACAGTACAGATACACTCCAGACACGGAAGTTACTCTGTTACTCATTCAGATACAGCTTAGATACGCTCCAGACACGAATGCTATTCTATTGCTCATTCAGATTCAGACTTCAGATACAATCCAGATACGCTCCAGACACGGTTGCCATTCTGTAACTTGTTATGATTTTTCTCACAGTTCAGATACGCTCCAGGCACGGTTTCTATTCTGTCACTTATTCAGAGTCAAATTCAAGATACAGTTCAGATATGTTCCAAACGTGGACACCATTCTGATACTCATTCTTTTGACTTACAACTTACAGTTCAACAAACATTCTTGGATGGCATCTACAAGCCCATCTCCAACAAGATTCTATCACATCTCCAAATGGCATCTTTAAGCCCATTCCCTCAACTACACTTTGACGAGTGCAAATTTACAGGCACTCTAGTGTCCAATCATCTTTTACCTTCGAGTCACGAACGACAAAACTCGCCAATATAACTCTTCAGGTTCAAGAAGATTGAACAGGGGCAGCTGTTGTACCCCAAAATTTGCCCTCTCATTTGTCAATATTTTCCTCACAAGGCTTCTTGGACTCAAGACAAGATTAGGGTTTGCTCAGCTCAAGACATCTCCTTGCACTGATAACCTGAAATTAGGGTTTGAGTTTGCAGAAGGATTTTTGGACCATCAATGCTTCATGTTACTTTCATACACCATCTTGGACCCCTAAGATTGCTCATGTTAAGTTTCAAGCCTTGAATCACATTTTTGCCCAGTCAATTGGACAGTTGACCTTAAAATCAACTATATTGGGGAAAAAGCCAACCATGGCCAATTTACTGTCAAACTTCATAATTTTTGATCCACAACAACATTTTAGACTCATATGTACCATTTGATCAAGTTTGGATCATAACTCCTTAAGAAATTTGATCAAATCATCAAAAGGGCAAAATGGTCAAAATTAGGGTTTTGACTAAGAAAGGGCAATTTCTGATTTTTAACCTAGCCAATGGCCATTTGGGTTCAAACATGATTTCAAGGGTTCAATGGAATCATATTGACCTAATTACATAGTTCAAAAGATCTCAAGTTCATTGGATTGACAGATGAATTTTGCAGTCAACTGATCAAAAATCAACTGTACACTGAAAAGTCAAACTTTGACTTTTTTGGTCAAAATCAAGTGCCAAGGGTCATAATTCATCAATATGTGTCAAAACATGAAACTTGTTTACCAAGAAAACTAATTTTTCAAATTAGGGTTTTAATTTGAAAATTTTTCATAACTTAGAATTTTTCTAAGTATGGAGATTTTCTTATTTTATCCCAACTTTTCACAACTTTTTCACCATGATGCAATTTGATTCAAAGAAAACTTCCAACATGAAAGTTGTAGTCCTCCATGAAATCTACAACTCTGATTCACTAAGTTTTCCCAAAAGATGCTTGGATCTCAAGATATAAATTTGTGAATAGGGGTCCATGAACTAAAAGACTTAGTGAAAATTTGCCCTAATTTAGGCAGGTTTTTGACCCAACTTCATGGAATTTTTCACCTAGTTCCAAGAAGTATCTCAAAATGCATTTCAAATATGGATTGTATATCATGTTGCAAACTTTCCAAAATGTCCAAGAACTCTCCAAGATCATTTGTGGTTAGGGAGAATCGAAGAAGAGAAAATGGCATTTTATCACTTTTGCTCAAGCCATTTTCACAATGCACCAAGTTGCAAATCTGATCAAGCATGCTTGTACCTTGCATTACAGGTCCTAAACCCCTTCTAAACTCCATAATTAAATGCCAAATCAATGGATAATGGCTTTATTTTGGATTTTGGAGCATTGTACAAAGAATAAATCCATAAATGGCATAAAGGGCACATTGCCATTTTCATAAAGCAAGCTTTTGCAAACTTTATCAGCCTTGAGCCTTGGACTTGTTCCTTTTATGCAAGCATTTTCCACAGATATCAAGAAACTTGTACCAACTCTCTGCAGCTAGCAAGCAAGCAGTACAAGCATTTTGGCTCAAGTCACTTCAACTTTCTTCAAATGCAAGAAAAGTGGCAAAAGGGATCAGAACTTGTACAACTGCTAGAGAGTGGACTTTGTATCCCTCCATACATATTGACAAACATATCATAAGGCTAAACACGAATACTTATCATCCCAAACACTCTCAAACTCAAAAAACACATTTTTCTGCCCAAACATTACAGTTTCTGCAAAATCATAGCAAGTTCAATATTTGCTCGTGCGTTTTTCCTTTTAACACTTCAAACATCTTCTCCACATCATATCCAAACTATCCAAGCATTCATCTTGCAACTGTGAGCTCTGTTTCAAACATCACCATTTTCAAACTTGGAGGTTGCAGATTGACTCGTGCATGAAGTTCTGGCCATCCACAAAGCCCCATAAGCATTGGAATAGCTTGAAGGAACTTCAAGGAAGCTCACACGATCCTCAGGCCTCACTCAAAGTCCCCACATTGCCATATCCAAATCCAACTGAAAGAGGTATTTTTCAAAACTTTATCTCTCTATTTAGGCATCCTCAAGCCACGATTTATGAAGCAAAAATGTAGTCTCTAGCATGGTGAAGCTGTACATACGCATAGTTGTCATTTATATTAACTGAGCTAAGAGAATTTGAATGTTGAACATGCTGAAAAAATTAGGTCAGAAATTAGGGGTTACAAAATTCTCCCTGATCTTTTAGAGTTAGTTTACAAATCTTATATCATTGGAATCGTGATAAAAAATGCTACATGTTTCATGTTGCAAGTTTTTGCTTTTGTGCAAGTATGGGAGAGTTGCAGGTTTGAAAAAGCGCGCGCAGGGAAGAAGCCAAGCACATGGACGAAGCTGATGATCTCGACTTTTTGCAACTTTGGCCTTTTTGTTTCTACTTTTTGCACCCCGCTCCATTACTTTTTGCACCCCCTTTGCATATTTTGTATATTTTTCATATTTTCTTTTTATTTTTATGATTATTGATTTTAATAATTTTTTCCGAATATTAAAAAGTCAGAAAAATATTTTCTTTATTTTTTGCATTTTTATTTTATTTTTATTTTATTTTTTGCATAATAAAATAGTTTACTAGAATAAATAGAACTTTATTTTCTTAAATAAATTATAAATACATGTAAAAATACTATACATTTTTATTTTTATTATTTCATACATAAAATAATTATTTCCATACATATTTTAATTTTTAATACTTGTTAATAATATTATTTATTATTTTCTAATACAAAAATGGACAAAATAATATTAGAAAGCATTATTTTCTTTTAAATAAAAAAACTAGGGTTTCATCCCTTTCAAAAAATAATAATATTTTTTCTCCTATTTTCTAGGGTTTACATGAATCATTTTCTCATACAAAAATCAAATACAAAACATTTTGCATAAAATACATTTTATTTGCATATTTAAATAATTGTATATTTATTTATTTCGCACAATTATTCAATTGGGTTGTAATAGTATTTTAGGGTTTTATTTTGTGCAAATATCCCCATTCAAAACTTGTATCCCCCCTCCCATAATAATTGTTGTAATAACGTAGTTTACTTTACGCAATTTATCGCATTTATATCATGTGTAGTAAATTAGGGTTTTGCATGATAAGACCAAAAATCAAACAAATAGAATGACCTAATCCAAGACAATCAAAGAGCATGTAAAATGACACACATTACACACAAACACCCTTAGGGTTTCACCAACTTGGTTGCCTAAACAAAAAAATGGCCATGGTATGCATGCAAAGTATCTTGGCAAAACAAAACAAAACAAAAGATCATAGTCCCTTGATGACGCTATCAAAAGGTTGCCTAAACAAATGATCTCGGTCCTTTAAAATGCTAAAGATACTTGGCAACATTGTTATCATGGTCATACGATGACCCACACCCGTCCCGTTTAACATCCAAAGATAGGGTTGTTTACCAAATCAATGGTAAATCAACAATGTCAAAGGAATAAAAATGTATAGGAAAGACATTTGAGTAGGGTAGATAGTTCCTAGTTACTCGCTCTCCTTCCAAACAATCCTTGCTATTTTCAAAAAAACACACACACACATTTCAAAACATTTCCAAACAACTTTAAAAACATTGAAACATTTTTCAAAAGACAAACATCTTTGTATACATTCTTACGAACGAGAATCATTACAAAGATTGCCTAAACGAATGGAATTTTTTCAAATTACTTTCAAAACCACACCAAACACAAAGCACCATTTCAAACAATTTCAAAAGCAAAGCAAGTGATCTAAGCAAGTAACTAAGAGCCCATGGAAAACCATGGATGAAAAGGGTGCTAGCACCTTCCCTTTTCATAATCTACCCCCCGAACTCAAGAAAATATCTCAAAGGTCTTTCCTGTGCTTTTTTACCTTTCCTTTTGGATAAAATAAAAGTCGGTGGTGACTCTTGCTAAACCGAAACATTTGCAACGAAACGCAAAACCTTCAAGTCAGTTCTCCCACCGTATCACAATCGCTTACCAGGGTTTGATAACGAGGCAGATGGAGCAATTTTGTATGTCTTGGCTTACTCAATCATTTGGAAGGTAAGTATAGCAATGATTGATGATGCATGGCTGCTTGAAGACTGAGGCCATGGGCTACATTCGCGAATCGCTGCATGACGTCTGAGGTGATGCCTTGAGCATGAATACATTGCGGCTCAGAGGCTATGTATTTGAGTATGATGAAAGCATTGCAGCTTAGAGGCAATGTGTTGGTTTGGATAATACATTGCGGCTTAGAGGTAATGTGTTTGAGTTGGAAGAACGCATTGCGGCTTAAAGGCAATGTAATGAGTTTGAAGAATGCATTGCGGCTTAGAGGCAATGTATGTGAGTTTGAAGAGTGCATTGCGGCTTAGAGGAAATATGTTTAGTTGGAAGAAATGCATTGCGTCTTATAGGAAATGTGTTTGAGTTGGAAGAATGCATTGCGGTTAGAGGCAATGTAATGAGTTTGAAGAATGCATTGCGGCTTAGAGGCATTGTGTGTGAGTTTGAAGAGCGCATTGCGACTTAGAGGCAATGTGTTGAGTTGGAATAAATGCATTACGGATTAGAGGTAATGTGTTTGAGTTTGAAGAGCGCATTGCGGCTTAGAGGCAATGTGTTTGAGTTTGGGAATACATTGCGGCTTAGAGGCAATGTGTCGAGTTTTGTTTTCTTTTGAGCATCGTAGCATGAAGTCTGAAGCGATGATCGGTGTTCATGGAGTAACGAAATGCATTGCTGCATGAAGTCTGATGCAATGGGTAAAAGTTTTGTTTTTCATCGTGGCACGAAGTCTGAGATGATGATTCGTGTTACGGAGTAATGAAATATTCATTTATGCATGAAGTCTGATGCAAAAAGTTTTGTTTTTCATCGTGGCATGAAGTCTGAGACGATGATTCGTGTTACAGAGTAAAGAGATATTCATTATTGCATGAAGTCCGAGGCAATGAGTTTGGTTTACAAGTCACTGCGTGAAGTCTGATGTGATAAGCTGGATTTGGTTTTCGGACATTGCTGCATGAAGTCTGATGCCATGGTCTGGAGCTTGGAATAAAGAAACACATTGCTGCATGAAGTCTGATGCAATGGATTAGGTTCGCAAATCACTGCATGAAGTATGATGTGATAAGCTAAATTTGGTTTCGAAGATAGCTGCCTGAAGTCTGAGGCGATGGTCTGAGTTTGGGTAATGCATTATGGCTTAGAGGCAATGTGCTGATTTGGACAATATATTGCGGCTTAGAGGCAATATGTTTATCTGGAAAGATACATTGCGGCTTAGAGGCAATACATTGCGGCTTAGAGGCAATGTGCTTGTTTGGATAGTATATTGCGGCTTAGAGGCAATATGTTGATCTGGAAAGATATATTGCGGCTTAGGAGCAATATACCGAGTTAGATGATATATTGCGGCTTAGGAGCAATATACTGAGTTTTGACAATGTGTTGCGGCTTAGAGGCAACATACCGGGTTTTGCAAATACATTGCGGCTTGGAGGAAATGTAATGGGTTTTTGCGAATACGTTGCGGCTTAGAGGCACCGTACTGAGTTTTGTAAATACATTGTGGATTAGAAGCGATGTAGTGAGTTTTTGCGAATACGTTGCGGCTTAGAGGCAACATAATAGGTTTGTAAGGACCTCATCACTACGGGGAGACTTAGGGGATGGGCTGAACGTGTCACGACCTGAAGGCTGAAGTGACGGGTTGAATCGTGGGAGAAGTATTGTGTTAGTTGACCCTTGGATAGTTGAATCGAGGGTGAAATTATTTGTCTGTTTGCTATGTGATGCATGTGTATGCATGCGTATTGAATTTTGTATATATGCAAAATGTATGATGTTTGACATTAATATGGAACCCTGACTATATGCGTATTGTATGTAGGAATGCATAGTGTATGTATGCTTGAGATATGCAAAATGTGTGTATGTATGAAATGTGTGTAAGATATGCGTATGCCTTGAAATGTTATGAAGACTATTTCTGGCATTCTCTCCTTTAAACCATTGGCTCAGAGTTACCAACTCCTGGCGTTGTATGTTGTGTCGTCGTTGTATTGTTGAATTTGAGTGCGGTGGCCAAAGTTAGCCAAAGTTGAGCATTGATTTTATATTGTGGGCGTAGACGTAGACGTAGGTAATGGCATATGTGAAGATTTGTATGCAGGCATGGACGTAGACGTAGACGTAGGTAATGGCCTATGCGTAGATTTGTATGCAGTCGTAGACGTAGACATAGACTTAGATAATAGCCTTATGCGTAGATTTGTATGCAGGCGTAGACGTAGGTAATGGCCTTATGCATAGATTTCTATGCAGGCGTAAACATAGATGTAGATGTAGGTAATGGCCTATGCGTAGATTTGTATGACGGTGTAAGCGTAGACGTAGACTTAGATAATGTCCTTATGCGTATATTTGTATGCAGGTGTAGACGTAGACGTAGATGTATTTCGATTCGTATGCCATAGGCGCAGGCATGGACGTAGTCTTTTTTTGCATCGTGAGCATAGACATAGGGGTAGACATGGACGTATACTTTGCATGGACGCATAGATGTAGGCATAAACTTGGTATTGTCGAGAACAAGCATAGGCGCAGGTGCAGACGTAGTCTTTTTTGCACCATGAGCATAAACATAGGCGTAGACATGGACACATGTATGGAATTTGTATTATAGACGTAGGAATAGACATGTGCGTGGACGTATGTGTAGACGTAGAGTTTGTGTTGCAAGTGAGGGCATAGGTGCCGACATGGACGTAGACTTTGCGAAGGGACGGGTAGATATATGCATATACTTTGTATTGTTGAGTGTAAGCATAGCGCAAACATGTGTATGAGTGTAGAATTTTTTTCGTCGTGAGCGTCGATATGCATAGATACAGGCGTAGACATGTGTACAGGTTTTCAAGGCGTATGAGTAGCCCTGTGTGTAGACGTAGACGTGGATTTTCTTTTGATATTTTCCTAACCAAAATGGTTTTTTTATGTTTTGTCAAATGCTTTTATTTTGTTAATCCACCGAAATGATTTCAAGATAATATTCACAAATAATAATCGTAGTATTTTGTAAACAAGTCCGAGAACAGAAAAATGCAATTTTGAAAAGGCAATGGAAGCAAGTGTTTTATTAGTATGCCTCTGAATAGGCGAGAGTATAAGATGCAATTCCTAGAAAGAGGTAATTACAGAAAGTTTAAAAACTGTAAATGGCAATAAAAATGATAATTGTTATTGCTGTGCCCCAATATCCTTTTAATGATCTTATCTCCTTTGCTTCTGAGTTGAATGACCCAGATCTGTCTCTCCTTTCATGGTTCGTAGTCGCAGTTCTTAGATCACAGTCTTTTTGTTCTTTATTTCTTTTTGAATGATCCCTAACTTTTGCCTGGATTTCCCTTTCAGGTTTTCAATCCACCTGGATAATTTTTTCTGTTATATGCCCCTAATTTTTTCCAGGATCACCCTTTAGGGTTTTCGATCCACCGGGGCGCTCCTTTTTGCCTAAGTCGCATGTTTAAGGTTCGAGCTTAGAGAGCTTCTTATACATAATGTTTTTGGCTGCGTCAGAATTTTCCGGGTGCGATAATTCTTCCCCGTCCATTGTTGTGGGGGGTAAGACCACCACCGGAGAATGTTATTTTCACTACGTATGGACCTTCGTAATTAGGTGTCCATTTACCACATGAGTGGAGGTGAGGTAGAAGAATCTTCTTGAGTACTTGACCATGTCGTGGTTCGTGTTGTACAATATACCGTTACCTGGAAAGAATTTCGCGGATGATTTTTGTGGAGTTGCTTGTTGATGCTGGAGGCATGTTCTAGACGTCGTGAAACCAAAGC
This sequence comes from Vicia faba, assembly GCA_948472305.1. Taxonomy (NCBI): domain Eukaryota; kingdom Viridiplantae; phylum Streptophyta; class Magnoliopsida; order Fabales; family Fabaceae; genus Vicia; species Vicia faba. The sequence continues at coordinate 1,264,724,624 of OX451736.1, read as the reverse complement.
TTGTCATATTGTCGTTCTTTTTAGTAGCAAGGCAAAGCGCAGGCTATTCGAAGTGTCTGTTTGTGATGCGCGATTCGTGGTTTGACCAAGTTATTTTTAATATAGACGACATAGTTGCCAAGGCGTATTTCATTTGGTTCCCTTTTTGTAGGACGCGACTGGAAAATGATCTTTGTGAATTCCGTAGTTGGTTTTAAAATATGATCTCGATAGGGAATCAATTTTGGGTATTTAGTATCCCGTTCACCATTGAATTAGTATATGGCTTGTGAGCATTCTCTGGGAGAGTCCATAGTGCCCCTATGTCGTGCCCCAGTGTGTTGGAAGCTTCGTCGAACATGGATACCCAATATGCCCCTGGCTCGGGTTCTTCGTCAGATCTTGGTATTTCGTAGTTGTTTATTTTTACAGCACTGTCCGTATTCGACTTTGGCTTGTTTCCGTAGATATGTGCAATAACTTGATCAAATTCTTCATGGCTCCTCTCTTAACATTGCCCCTTAGCTTGGTTTCTTCCAAGTCTTCCCCTGTACTCAGATTAATGGTTTTAATAGCCTCTTGACATGGTCACGTATTGTTAGCTTTTCCTTCTCCCTTTTCTCAGAGAGTTCAAGATCTTTATCATCTCCTCTTTAGCTTGGTTTATAGGAGCATAAAAATTATATCGGATCACAACAATAGCATTATCGGTGGTTTTGGGCATGAATTTGCACCTTTACCATGTTTTGGTGCAGCCTTAGTATTTGAATATTTGAAAATGCATATGCAGAGAAAGTACTTCCATTTTTTAAGATTAAGACATGAATGCAAAATAAAGACATGGATCTTGATTGAAAACAAAATATCGCTTTTATTAATCGTAGATATTGTCTGAAACAAAACGGGGAAACCCTTACAAGCAACCCCCATGTCTCGGGCTTGACATAGGTTCTTTCGAAAACAAGAAAAATTAATTAAGAAAGAAAAAGATCTCAGGAATCTCCACGGTCGTCCATCTTTTGATGTTTTCTCTGGGCACATTCTTGGGTGACTTCGATTGCCCCTTTGATGTTGGCCTTATTAGATATCTTCGCCATATGTCCACCATGCACTACTCCATTATTGACAAAGGTCTCTTGGATTGGAAGAAAATGCGCTTCGCCCTTCAAAACATCTTTATGTTTTCTTTAAGGGTATTTTCCGGACTGGAATATCCCCTGGTCCCCTAGCCTTGGTAGAGCTCTTTCAAAAGCTTTATTGTGCCCTAACGAGATTCCGCATCCCAACATATATTCTTTCAGCGGGTTCGTCGGGGTTTTTGCTTGTCTGCTTTCCCCAGAGTCAGTGACTACTTCAATTATATTCATTGTCAGCCCATCGAACAACGGCGTAGGGTCTGATGTGATGTTGGGATTCTCGAAAGTGATGTCTTGAGAATCCAAAAAATCCTGCACCTTATGTTTGAAAGTCCAACATTGTTCTAGGGTATGTCCAGGGGAATTAGCATGATATTCGCATCTGGCATTGGCATCGTATCTTCGTGGGAGTGGCCTAACTGGAGGAGCTAGAGGCTTGAGTTCCACTAAGGATGCCTTAACTAGCTGTTGTAATAGCTGACTGGGTGGCATTGGAAGTGGATCAAATTTCCTGGGTGGCCTTCTGCCTTGCTGCTGCCCTATTGGAATCACCAATGGTTGTTGTACCCTAGGTTGTGACGCTGCAACATTAATTCCCCCCTCTTTTCCTTTGAGGAAGTTTGAAGTAGACTGTTTCGAATTGTAGGGAGAATTTGATGGTTCCCCTGATATCTTCCCCACTTTTTATCCCAATCTTGATTCTTTCTCTGATGGTTACTAGGTATGAGAACCCTGAAGAGATACTTCCAACCATCATCTCATAATACAGCCCGTGCAAAGTTCCCATGAATGTGTCTATTAACTCCTTCTCTAACAATGGTGGTTGCACGTGGGATGCCAATTCCCTCCATCTCTGAGCATACTCCTTGAAGGACTCTTCTTTCTTCTGGGACAAGTTTTAGAGTTGCATGCGGGTAGGCGCCATGTCCAGTTTATATTTGTAATGCTTTAGGAACGCATTAGCAAGATCTGCCCAGGTTCGAATATGTGTTCGCTCCAATTGCATATACCAGTCTGAAGATGCCCCACTCAGGCTATCTTGAAAATAGTGAATCATCGGTTTCTGATCATGGGCATGTGCATGCATCTTCTTGCAATACATGCGAAGATGATTTCTTGGGCAAGTGAGCCCCTCGTATTTTTCAAAGTTAGGTACTTTGGACTTCGGTGGAATCACTACGTCAGGAACTAGGCCCATTTTGAGTGCGTCTACTTCGAAAGCGTCGAAACCCTCCACAACTTTTAATATTTCTTCCAGAGCTTTGTACTGATTCATCACTAGTGGATTATCAACAGCATGAGTACCATTCGTCGTTGGGGGCGCTTGGTTGGCATCCTATGGGTCATGGTCTTCGTATTGCATGTCCTAGTAGTTGCCTGCATTATTGGTTGAAATCTGCAGGGTACGAGGTGCCCCTGCTTTTGGCGGTGGTGGGACAAACCCTTCAGCTTTAGCTTCTTGTTGGGCCATATCGGACTTCTGGAGTCCTGCCTCTGACTCTTTCCTTAGTTGGTGACGGTTTGATGCACCAATAGTCCGGGCTACTTCTTCGAAAGCTACTCTGGGAATTTGTTCTTGCCTGTCAACAGTGTTCTTCAAGGCCAAAAAAATTTGACTCAAATCTCCTTTCATCGAACTTACGTCTCCCTTTGCTTGGTCGAGATCCTCTTTGAACGCAGCCTACGTTTCCTCGATTTTCTCCATTGCTTTTGTTGATAAGCCCTTGTTTGATATAGAGGCCAAGGAGGTGGCGATCTTCTTTGACCAATGGTTCAGTAAGAGAGATGTTTATGGAAAAATGAGTTTTGACATGACATGCGGGTGTTCGTGAATGCAGGAGTGCAAATGAATGTGGATGTCTTATTCCTTTGGGTATATGGTTGTCCTTTAATATTTTACTTGGCGACTATCTTCAAAATAGATACGCAAACGGTGTGTGGAAACAAAACACCTTTATTGAAGGTAACGTAATTCAGATATTGAAAAATATTACCATGTTTAGCCAAAACATTATTTGCGTGAAATCAGGCACCCAGGAAATAAACCTTCTAGGCGCACCTACAGATATCTGCTTTTGAAACCATCCACTGTTGCTGGACAGAACTTGAGAAAATTTTCAGCATGTTCTTTCCTTTTTGTGGCCTTGATTTCAGACATGTTTGGCATGTTGACGTGGGTAAGTTGTTTCCTTCGGTATCCATTTTTAAGGGTAGTCACCAAGATCTCGATTTCTTTTTTATCTTTTATACCCCCTTGTGAATAAGACAAACGTAGGGTGACAAATATGTGAAATGCATGACGAATACATGAAATGCATGAATGCATAGGTGTAGGGTCGAGTGACAGGATTTTTGTAATAAATACCCCTATAAGGTAGGGATGTATGGTTCAGTGACAGGGTTTTGTTATAAGTACCCTTATAAGGTAGGTTCCTTAGTCTTTACCTACAGTTGATCTACCCTCCCAAAAGGCGCAAGGGCCTCCCTTAGGTAGAGCCTCTTTACGGACCGAGACGTCCGTCTCAAAGTCGTGAAAGGTCTCGTCATGAGATATTTGGGTTAAGGTTGTTACAAAGAGTCATGGGTATCCTTCCAAAGTCCTACTCGTCAAGAGGATATCTCTCGATAAGTATTCCCTTTTCGGAAGTTCACCAACTCTAGGAGAAGTCGTCACATAAACTCGCAGGGATGATGTACCCCCTAAGCTAATAGATGAAACTTCTTGCTAAGGTTATTTGAGAATATTTTGAGAAATAAAAATATCCCGCCATGCAATAAGTATATGATGATAAAAAAAATTGATAACAAATAAATAAACGCAATAAAATAGGTAAATGTGATAAATAAATAAAATAGAAAACCCCCAAAGTAAAACCTAAAACCTAGTGTTAAGGAGAGTCCCCAGCAGAGTCTTTAGCTGTTGCGACCGGTTTTTAAAACAAGAGTCGCCACTATTAGTTTTTATCCTAGGGAAGGGAACCTAACAGAAAACCCTAATGCGCAGACATAGATTCTAGGTTACGGACTCAATTAGACGAAAGGAAGGTGTTAGGAACCTTTCATCCACCTTGTTCACAAGGATATTATCCCTAGGTTTAGGTTTGGGATAAACAGTGTTTTAAGTTTTAATTAGCAAGACTCGCCACGATTTTAGATCGCATGCCTACGAGTCCTATTAGAGGAATCAGAGTCTCAATTCGTAGTTCGTATGGGTTGGTGTCTTTTAGAGGGTTTGCAAACATATTTTGAATCACTTCGCACTCGGCCGGGAGTAGTGATTGCGAAAATTTTGACTGAGTACGCAGTAAGCCAAAATCGGTTTGAAACCCTATTTGCAAAAAGACTGTTGATTAGCTTAATTTGTTCATGAAAATAGTTTGATGCTTGGTTTGTGTTTTTTACCTTATTAATTGCGAAAAGTCTTGATTAATGCATGATAAAAAAGATTTAATGCAAATGGTATAGAAAATAATATATGCAATTTTTACATGAAAATGATTTATTTTATCATATAATGATACTTAAATACAATAAATAATTATTAATATATGGTTACAAAACTAATCATAATAATTATAATTATTAATAAATAATTAATACAATATAATATAAGTAAAATATAATATAAATAAAATATAATATAAATAAAATATAATATAAATAAAATATATAAAAAAAACTATAAAAGAAAATTAAAAAAAATGATTGTTTAAGCAAAACCTGGGGGGTGCAGCTTCTAAAAGGCAAGTAAAATGGGGGGCGCTAAGAGTGGTGCGGGTTAGGCCCAAATAATTCTGGACAGCGGGTGCGTTGCATTTGGAGTTTCAGTAATCGTTGATAGGGAGGGTGTGATACGGTGGCAGAACCGACTGTTTAATACTGGTTTGCATTTTGCGTTTTGTGGTCGCAAAATGTCGCGGTAAGCAAGAGTCGCCACCGACTTTTACTTTATCCAATCGGAAAGGAAAAAAGTACAGAAAAAATACTTTTTCGAGATATTCTGAGTAAGAGGGGTTTATTATAGAAAGGGAAGGTGTTAGCACCCTGTCTATCCATGGTTTTCCATGGGCTCTTAGGTACTTGCTCATTTTTAAATTGCTTGTGTTTGTGTGCTTTGTTTTGAAAAGTTTTACTTTGTGATAACCCTTGTATCAGTCCTCAAGGGTGTGACGAAGTTGTTTTTGAAAACTTTGTTTGAAAAGTGTAAGTGTGAAAAGTTTTGATTTGAGCAAGTACCTACTAGCATCTACCTACTCGAAAAAAGATTATTTCTATTCTTGTTTCCTTTAGACAACACTATCCTGCCATTGAGAAATAGGTAGCACCGTCGTTGGAATTTGTAAGGGTCAATTCGAAAGGGACGTACGATCACTAAAGCAATATTAGGATACCTTAGTAATAACCCTAGAGTCTTAAGATCTTTCGAGACAACACTTTCGAGGCAACATTTCCGAGGCAACATTTTCGAAGCAACATTTGAATGGGACATTTTGATCTTTTTAGACTAGAGGGCAACCACTAAGACACTTATGCTTAATGATCGTTTACCTAAGGCAATCTATGTGAGAGTATACCCTAAGAGTGATATGTGCGAGTGATTTGTTTTCAGTTTACTATCTTTGCACATTAGGGTATTCTTATTTTTTTCTCAAATTTTCACCACTTTTTCACCATGATGCATTTTTATTCAAGAAAAGTCCCCAACATGAAAGTTATAGTCCTCCATGAAATCTACAACTTTGCTTCACAAACGTTTCCCTAAATATGCTTGGATCTCAAGATATAAATTTGTGAATACATGCTCATGAACTAAATAAATTAGTGAAATTTTGCCCTAAATTAGGCAGGTTTTGGACCCAACTTCATGGCAACTTTTCACCTAGTTCCAAGAGGTATCTCAAAATGCATTTCAAAGATGGATTATATAGCACATTGCAAGCTTTCCAAAATATCCAAGAACTCTCCAAGATCATTTCTGAGTATGGAGAATCGAAGAGAGGAAGTTGACATTTTCTCACTTTTTGTTCAGGCCATTTTCACATAGAACCAAGTTGCAAACCAAACCTATGCTGGCTATCTCATGCTTTACATGTCCTAAGCTTGCTACACAATCCTTAATTAAATGCATACTCAGTTGAAAAAGCCTTTATCCTTGCTTTTGAACTTTTACACAAGTTGTAATTCCATTTTGGGCAAAAAAGCTTCATTGCCATTTTCATAAAGATGCACTTTTGCAATTTTGTTAACTTGGAGCATTGAACCTGTCCCCTTGATACAAGAAAACTACACAGTTCTCAAACAATTGGTACAAACTTATATCAACCCTAAATCAAGCTGGTACAAGCATGTGGGTTTGGTCTTGTCAACTTTGCTTCAAGTACAAGAAAAGTTGCAAAAGGGCTAAGGCTTGCACAACTAGTAGGAAGCTGACTTTGGATCACTTCTATACTAATATGCAAACATTGTACAAGACATTACACATTTTTTGTAAGGATCTGAAACTCTCTCAAACTGAAAAACACCAAAAAACCTGCTCAAGCATACAGTTTCTGCACAAAACTCATCCAACTCTCATTTGGCTCGGGTGTTTATTGTTTAACTCATCCAAACATTTCATATCACACAAAGGTTGTTTAATAACCTTCAACAAAAAGGAAAGTCTAGCAGCCTGTTGGAGCTTCCTTAAGGTTCATAAAACATCTTGAAGAGCACTTGGACTCAAAACTTAAAGCGCAGTTACAAGGTAACTCATCTTTACCTTGCCTTTTCCATACATCAACTTTTCTGTTGATAGGATGTAGTAATCATTATTCTTGAAGTTAATCATTTATTTGTTGTTCCTATTATTCATTCATATGTTAAAAAACTAACTGTTGTATGCAAAGAATGGTGTTTAAGACATAAAATTGCAGTATGTATCGATACATATCCACATGTGTCGACCCATCTTAGTGAAAATACAGGGTATGGGTCAACACATGACCCTCATGCATCGACCCGTACTGAGTTCAGGTCACAAAACAGCAACTGGAAAGGACTATGAGTCGACACATACGCATTTCGCTTTGATGCAAAAAGGTGTATGAGTCGATACATCCCATTATGTGTCGACTCATACTGAACAAATTTCATTTTACAGGGGCAAGGAAAAGCTATGTGTCGATGCATAACAGCATGGGTTGACACATAGCAGTTCAAAAGTGCATTTTTATTCCTTTTATTATCGTTTGACATGGTTGTAATATATTAGTTCCTATCTCACCACCACTGATATGTTGTTACACCCCCTACTAACTCTTTCATATTTTATTTTGTTTCATTTTTATATTTAAAACTTTTAATTATTTTTTTAATGATAAAAAATCCTAAAAAATAATTTATTTATTTTACACCTTTATTTTATCTTTTATTACTTCTCACATAAAAAATTAATTTATTTTGATAGAATATAATTTATTTTCTTAATAAACTTATAAAAATAATTAAATATACTTAATATTTTTATTTCCTATTTACAAATACTTATTATTTTTGCACATATTTATTTTTTTAATATTTATACACAGTATTATTTATTTTTAAACAAAAAATGCACAAAATAATATATAAACATTATTTTCTTTTAAATTGAGATTAGGGTTTAATCCCTTTCAAAAGAATTAATTATTTTTCCTTATGTTTTTTATAGGTTTAAATTAAATTTCCTTTTATACAAAATCAAGACATAAAACATCTTTTCTTTACATATACATTGCATTACATTTTAAATATTGTATTATATTTATTTTGATTCGCGCAAATTCGATTTGGTTGTAATAATATATTTATCTTTATATTTGTGCAAATCCCCATTCAAACTTGTATTCCCCCTCCCAAAAAATTGTTGTAATAGCTTAGTATATTTACATTATCCAATTTATTGCTTTCATATGCCATGATTAGTAATTATGGTGTGTATGACAAGAACGAAACAAAACAAATAGAAGACCCTAAATACAAGACAAAATCAAAAGCATGAAAAGTGATACACTTTACACACAAGCACCCTTAGGGTTTCTCCCACTTGGTTTCTTAAAATAAAATGGCCATGTTACGCATGCGAAGTATCTTGGCAAAAGCAAAACAAAACAAATATGAGATCATAGCCCCTCGATGACGCTATTCAAAAGTTGCCTAAGCAAAATGATATTGGTCCCTCAAAGATGCTAAGATACTTTGCAACATTGCTATCATGGCTATACGATGACCCATGCCCGTCCCGTTTACATCCAAAGATAAGTTTGTTTACCAAATCAATGGTAAGTCAACAATATCAAAGGAATAGAAAATGCATAAGAAATACATTTGAGTAGGTAGATAGATTCTAGTTACTTGCTCCATTTCAAATAACAATCCTTGCTATTTTCAAAACAAACACATACACATTTCAAAAACAACTTACAAACATTGAAAACATTTTTCAAAAAACAAACATCTTTATATACATTCTTACGAACGAGAATCATTACAAAGATTGCCTAAACGAATGGCCTCTTTTACAAAATACTTTCAAAACCACATCAAGCACCATTTCAAACAAACCAAAGCAAGTGATCTAAGCAAGTAACTAAGAGCCAATGGAAAACCATGGATGAAAAGGGTGCTAGTACCTTCCCTTTTCATAATCTACCCCCCCCGAACTCAAGAAAACACCTCAAAGGTCTTTCCTGTGCTTTTTTACCTTTCCTTTTGGATAAAAGAAAAGTCGGTGGCAACTCTTGCTAACCGCGACACTTGCAAATACAAACGCAAAACCTCAAGTCAGTTCTCCCACCGTATCACACAATCCTATTAGCATACGTCTAGACAGTTAAATATTTGCGGGAATTAAAAATGCGAGAAAATAAATCTACGCTATTACAAGGCTTCGGGGAGGGGGATTAATTACATAGCCAAAAAATCGGGGATTTAAACAGTAAATAAAAAACCCTAAATTAACTCTTACAAACCATGAACAGTTACAAAATATTGGCAAAATAAAGAACAAGCGCGCGGCGAATTAGATGCGAGGCGATTAGGGTTTTGACCCTTTGACTAATCCTACTTGCGATTAAAGAAAAAACAGTTTTTTGTCATGTTTTGTTATTTGAGAAAATAATGAAATAATTGAATTAAAAAGAAAATCCTAAGTTCTAATTAATTTTAAATTAAGAAAAATAAATTAATTCATTCTAATAATCTATTTTTGTATTTTTTTGTTTGAAAAAAGAAAAGAATTAAATCAAGAACTAAACCTAATTTTCTAATTAGTATTAATTACAAAAACAAGTTAATATTTCCCTAAATTAAATTAAACTAATTAAATTAAACTTGATAAAAAAACTAATTCAAATTTTTGTGAATTCTTGATTTTATGAAAAAATGATTAATTTTGTTAATTAAAATAATTAAGCAAAATAATTAAAAGAATTAAAAAAAGAAATAAAAAGTAAAGAGATGGGCCTGTGTTGTTGTTAACAAAGAGGGGGTTTGAATCTGATTTTTCTGGGCCCAAAATATTCCAAGCATGTTTGACTATGCTTGCCCTGGTCTAGGTGTTGACTTGAGGTGTATGGTGGTCCCTTGCTACCTGGGCGTTGGATCCAGCTTGCTGATGAATCTGATGGTTGGATATTGATGGAGCATGGTGAGCCTCGTGATGAAAGATAAACTGGATCAGCTAACTGAAAATAATACAAATAAAATGCTGGGACCTGGGGATCAAACCCAGGTCCTTATGCTTGCTTCCAGTGCTCGCTTGCCAGCTGTGCTGCGTTGTCTGTTTGTTCATATAATAAAAACAAAATAATATAACAAAATCAAATAATATATTCACAAAATGAGCGGAAATTCAAATGGACGAGTGGCTGCTTGACACGCCAGCGTCTTCTTCCTCTCTCCGTCGTTTTAGCAAACAAAGCTTTTACCTACAGACACTTATTGTAGGTACAAACCTGTTCATCTCAAAAATTGCATACGAGCAAGATAAATGACAAGTGCTGGTACCAATCAACTCGTCTCATCCTCACGAGCATCACGGTACCAGAATCAAAGCCTAATTTTGCCTGCATTAAAAACCCCTAAACAAGAACATGAAACCCTAACCATGGAAATATCATGTACAGGCATAAAAAATGCAATTAAATGGCATGGTTAGCTTTCAAATATGATGATAATCACAACTATGACAATTAAAAGTGCTAAAGATGCATGAATCGTGCTAATCGAATTACACTAATCTTGCAAAGGATGTTGTTAGCTTTCTGAGATGTCTAGCAGGCGATTGGAATGGCTAGCACACCTTGAATTGGCCTGTAGAATGAAAACCAACTCCCACTTTTCTTTGAATTTTTCAGTTTTGTTCCATGCTTCTCACGACCTCTAACCTTTTTTTCTTGCCATGGTTGCGTTATCTATTTGTACTAGAGTGAATTAGGGTTGTAAAAACCACTAGTATCTTTGCAAATTTTGAAGATTTGATTTGGTTTTCATGTTGTATGATATCCTTCAAATTTTGGCCTAATCATGCCATTCTCGTGCCAATTAGCTTTGATATGATTTGATCTTGATATGCCAGCATAATGAGCTTGTGATTTTGTCCAAAAATCCAATAAAAACAAATATTTTCCATTATTTACCAATTATTTGATTTAATTCAATTTTTAATAAATAAAAAATCAAAATAAAATAAGTAATGAATCAAATAACATGTGAGTGAAAAATTGGGTCGTGGACCATGTTATAAGTAAGGTGCAAGCATAAAAAGTTAGGCCCATTTAGCAAAAAAATGCAAATTTGAGCACATTTGACTTTTGACAATTTTGCAAAAATGGTTAACTTGGCCAATGCATAACTCTATCAATTTTGACCCAAGAGAGGTGTTCTTGGACTTTTTAGAAAGATTAGGATGTCCTCTAAGAAACCCTTTTGGTATCATCTCAATCGAGTCTTCCATGTTTATGTATGAAGCTTTGACCCAAAAGGTGTTTTTGTTGACTTTTTAAAAGGACCTATATTGTCAAAATTCATATATTTTTGTGAGTGCATATTCTGAACTTGGGAGATGAAGATGAATTGTAGGGAATTGTATCCTATTCAATATGACCTTTGAATGGGTCATTTTTGATAAAGTATGAGAAAGTTATGCTTGGTCAAAGTTGAGTTGACTTTTCCTACAAAACCCTAATTTAGCAACTTTTGGGTTTTGATGAATTGTGAGCAATCCTTGAGGAATCATGATCAACCCTTGATCAAATGATGAATAATACTTCAAAATGAGGACATTGACCAAAAATCTTGAAGTTTGACTGTATGTGGGTCACGGTTGACTTTTGACCTAGTAAAGTTGATTTTCAGGCATTTGAGCAATTGACTGATCAAACTTCTTCTGCAAGGCTTGAAACTTGACATGGATGATCTTGAGAACATATTAGGACAATGATGAGCAATTGATTCCTTTGTGATTCACACATCTTGATGAAAAATGAAACCCTAATTTGAGGTATACTGCCTTAGGAGAGAGTTGGTCTAGTCAACTCTTGGACTTCCTTGAGCAATTTGGAGACCTCACTTGACATTTGTAGAGAAATATGAGAGGGAAAATTTTGGGGTACAACAGCTGCCACTGTTCAATCTTCTTAAACCTGAGGATGTAGATTGGCTCGTTTGCCTTTCGTGATCTGAAGGTGGAAGATGATTGAACACTAGAGTGCCCAAAAATTTGCACTCGCATGAAGTGATACTTGACTTGTGATATCGGGAATGGGCTTACAGATTCCATTTGGAAGTTAAGGATTAACGATTGTCGGGGATGGGCTTAAAGATGCCATCCGAAGGGGTATCGATCGCATAAGAGATTCCTTTGCGAGAATCCATATACCTGTTGTTGAGGAGGACTTCGCTAGGGAATGCTGGTCTCTATCTTGGGAGAAATAGAGTTTTAGGAGCTTTAGTTGTCTATTACTCTACTGGGGGAATAACTCCGGTTTGGGAAGCATAAGTGAACTGCGTATCTGGTCGGGGTATATGTTGCACCGCGACTTTCTGGGGAAATGTGAAATCAATTGTGTTTGATCGGGTCCCGGTATTACAGTGTTGTGGACTGTTGTCTGGAGGATAAGAGTGGAAGAACCCGGATAGTAAGGTTATGAGAAGGAACCTGGATAGTAGGGTTACCTTGATATGAAAGCCTCGGTAGTAGGGTTGTGAGAAGGAACCTGGATAGTAGGGTTACTTCGAGATGAAAACATGGATAATAGGGCTTGGGAAGGAACTTGGGTAGTAGGGTTACTTCGATATGAGAGCCTGGATAGTAGGGCTGTGAGAAGGAACCTGGATAGTAGGGTTACTTCGAGATGAAAGCCTGGATAGTAGGGCTTGTGAAGGAACATGGGTAGTAGGGTTGCTTCGATATGAGAGCCTGGATAGTAGGGTTGTGAGAAGGAACCTGGATAGTAGGGTTACTTCGAGATGAAAGCCTGGATAGTGGGGCTTGGGAAGGAACCTGGATAGTAGGCTTACTTCGAGATGAAAGCCTGGATAGTAGGGATGTGATAAGGAACCTGGATAGTAGGGTTACTTCGATATGGAAGCCTGGGTAGTAAGGCTGTGAGAAGGAACCTGGATAGGAGGGTTACTTCGATATGAAAGCCTGGATAGTAGGTCTGTGAGAAGGAACCTGGATAGTAGGGTTACTTCGATATGAAAGCCTGGATAGTAGGGCTGTGAGAAGGAACCTGGATAGTAGGGTTACTTCTATATGAAAGCCTGGATAGTAGGGCTGTGAGACGGAACCTGGATGGACCTGCTGGAAATTGTTGATAATAATTGTCTCTTCTAAAAGAAATACATGGTTAGTTATGTGCGATGCATGAGATGCATTGTGATGAGGTTCTCAAAATAACTGAGATTATGTTACATGTAATGTATGCACATGTCATGATGTATGAACATGAAATGCCGACATAATAATTTGAGTCCGGGAAAATAAATCCCTGACTTCTGTTTGGAGAGTATGAGAAATGGTATTATTAACCGTTGTAAAAAAAACCATAGTTCCTCTACTTCTGTTGGGGATGGTGAACAAAGATGACTAACTGGGGATTCACATCCATTCGACTGATGAATATTCTGCCGGAAGAGACCCTGTCTGAGGATAAATCTGCGGGGAATAACTCTGTTAGAGAGGAGATGCTCTGTTGATAGATCTGCTGACTTGGAGAAATAAAACTCAACTGGGGATGAATTTCCTTTGCTGGTGATAATGAATTCTGTTGGAGATTAAATTTCTGCTTGTGAGAGAAATAAGCTCTGCTTGGGGAAAAATTTACTGCCTCACTCGCGATTGTGAACCTCAGCTGGAGAGAGTTATGTCTTGTTCGGGAAAGCTAACATCACTATCTTTGGATACTTTTTACTCCGTGGGGAGTATATGTACCACTGCTCATGTTCTCAAGTTGGCTCTATCCCGGTACCTGATGGGCAGAGTAACTGTAAGGTTTGGGCACTTCTTGTTTTCCTTGTTTCCGGAATTACGAGTAATTGTATTTTGTTTTTTGTGTAAATATTTATGATTAACAATAATTTTCAAATGCATATATCAAAAATGAATCATGGGACGTTCTTGCAAAACAAAACAGAAAAAGAAAAAAAAATTGAAATTTCTTGTGAAAATGAATTGTATTGACTTTTGAAGTTGGTCTGTAATAGGCGTTTTTGTACAAAGAGGCTGACATCCTAGTAAGGTAATGCCTCCGAAAGAAATAAATTATACAATTTGTGTAAAAGAAAGAAAAAAAGCTATGTGGAACAATCCCATCGGGTTCAACTCTGCTATTGCCGTTATATCTTCAAGCGTCTCATCACTTTGCTGCTTGGTCGAAGGTGGATCATATTGATTGGCACCGTTCGAGCTTGATAGTCGATACCGAAGTCAGGTTGCAAGATGATCCAATGAGACATAGTGTTACGCTTTGATCCCTAATTTTTTCCTGGACCGCCCTTTTGAGTTTTCAGTCCATCGGGATACCCTTTTTTTCCCAAGTCGCCTTTTCAGGTTTTCGACTTGCCAGGTGTACAGTTTTTTTCATTTTCATCCCTTACTTTTGTCCGAACCCTTTTGGTTCGCCGGGAAGCCCTTATTTTTTCCTAGGCCATTCAACCTAGCGGGTCTTTGATTATGCGTAGTATCTTTTCACTATGTCTGCATTGACGGGGTGAGGAAGGTCGTCACCATCCATGGTGGTTAGAATCATAGCTCCTCCCGAGAAAATGTTCTTAACCACAAATGGCCCTTCGTATGTGGGGGCCCATTTGCCCCTGGTATCACCTTGTGGTAGTATGATGCGTTTGATCACTAGATCCCCGACTTGATATTCTTAGCGTCTGACTTTCTTGTTAAAAGCCTTGATCATTCGTTTTTGATACGTCTGACCATGACAGATAGCAGTAAGTCTATTTTCATCGATTAGATTCAGCTGATCAAGCCGGGTTTGGATCCAGCCGTCTTCGTTCAAACCCGCATCCTTCATAATCCTGAGAGAGGGTATCTGGACTTCTATGGGTAGGAATGCCTCCATGCCATACACCAAATAGTAGGGTGTTTCCCCTGTCGACGTCCGTGATGAGGTATAGTACCCCTGAAGAGCGAATGGTAACATCTCGTGCCAGTCTTTATATGTCACCGTCATCTTCTGTACAATCTTCTTGATGTTCTTGTTAGCCGCTTCAATAGCTCCATCCATCTTCGGCCGGTAGGGGGGAGAGTTATGATGCTAAATCTTGAACTGATTACAGAGCTCGATGATCATTGTGTTATTGAGATTTGTACCATTGTCAGTAATAATCCTCTTCGGGACACCATATCAGCAAATCAAATTGTGTCGGATAAACCGCGCCACGACGTTCTTGGTTACCGTAGCAAAGGAAGCTGCCTCAACCCACTTGGTGAAATAATCAATTGCTACCAGAATGAAGCGATGCCCGTTAGACGCAGTAGGTCTGATCTCGCCTATCATGCCGATGCCCCACATTGCAAAGGGCCAAGGAGCTGTCAGGACATTCAGGGGAACCGAAGGTACATGCACCTTATCAGCATAGACTTGGCACTTATGACAGGTTCGTGAGTGCTGATAACAATCGGCTTCCATAGTGGACCAGTAATATCCTGCCCGTAGGATTTTCTTCGCCATGTATGTCCACTGTAATGGGTTCCAAAGGTGCCTTCATGTAACTCTGTCATGATCCTCTCTGCCTCGCTCTTGTCTACACACCGCAGTAAGGTTGAATCATGGTTGCACTTATAGAGGATTCCATTACTGATGAAGAACTTCGCAGCGAACCTTCTCAGAAACTTCTTATCATTAATAGATGCCCCCTCGGGATATTCTTGAGCCTTAAGATACCTCTTTACCTCGTGAAACCAAGGTTTATCTGCTACCTCTTGAGTCTCAATGTCACATCAATGTGCGGGTTCGTCCAACCTCTCAATGGTAATCTAGGGAGCTTCATTGTCCCACCTAACTTTGAACATAGAAGACATGGTAGCTAGCGCGTCTGCCAACTGGTTCTCTTCTCGTGGGAAATGTTCAAAGGTTACCTCCTTAAAGTGTGGGAGCAATGTCAGTACACACTCTTTGTAAGTAATAAGATTCGGGTG
The DNA here is from genome assembly GCA_948472305.1 of Vicia faba. NCBI lineage: Eukaryota > Viridiplantae > Streptophyta > Magnoliopsida > Fabales > Fabaceae > Vicia > Vicia faba. The sequence continues at coordinate 1,264,708,835 of OX451736.1, read as the reverse complement.
CTTCATATCCCACTTGCCTTTGATCTGAATTATCACCAGAGCGGAATCTCCGAATGCACTCAAGAAATTAATCCTTAGGTCAATAGCAGCTCTAAGACCCATGATAGATGCTTCATACTCCGCCATATTGTTGGTGCAGTTAAAACATAATCGGGCGGTGAATGGAGTATGACAACCCTCAAGAGATATAATTACAACGCCAATACCATTACCCAATGCATTCTAGGATCCATCAAAATACATAGACCATCAGGATCCTTCCTCGGTTCCTTCATCCGGTCCAGGTTCTTCACAGTCAGTTACCAACATGATATTCTCATCTGGGAACTCGAAATTCATGGACTGATAGTCATCCACGACATGATGTGCCAAATGATCCGTCAATACACTCCCCTTGATTGCCTTTTGGGTTGTGTATTGGATGTCGTACTTGGTTAAGATCATTTGCCACCTTGCTATCCTTCCGGAGAGAGCGGGCTTCTCAAAAAAATACTTGATCGGATCCATCTTTGATATCAACAAGGTGGTGTGAGTCAGCATATACTATGTCAGTCAGCAAGCAGCCCATGCCAAAGCGCAACAAGATTTCTCGAGCAATGAGTATCGGGTCTCGCAGTCGGTAAAATTTTTGCTAAGGTAATAAATGGCGTGCTCTTTTCGACCAAACTCATCATGCTGCCCCAACACACACCCCATTGAATTGTCTAGCACTGTCAAGTATAAAATCAAAGGCCTTCCTTCAACCGGAGGCATCAAAATGGGTGGTTCTTGAAGGTATTCCTTGATTCTTTCGGAAGCGGTTTGGCATTCATCATTCCACTTTACCACTTGATCTTTCTTCAGCAGCTTGAAGATTGGCTCGTAAGTAGCAGTCAGATGTGAAATGAACCTGTCGATGTAGTTCAGACATCCCAAGAAACCTCTAACTTCTTTTTCTATGCGGGGAGCTGGCATCTCTTGTATGGCTTTTACCTTTACAGGGTTTGCCTGAATACCTTTGTCACTGAAAAAAAACCCAGAAGCTTACCTGACCTTACCCCGAAGGTACACTTGTTCGGATTCAACCTCAGCTTGTATGTCTTCAACCTGTCAAACAGTTTCTGGAGATGATCAAGGTGCTCTTCCTCAGTCTGGGACCTGGCGATCATGTCGTCAACATAAACCTCGATCTCCTGGTGAATCATATTGTGGAACAAAGTGACCATGGCGTGCTGATAAGTTTCCCCAGCATTCTTCAACCCAAAAGGAATTACCTTGTAACATAAGGTGCCCCACTGTGTAACGAAGGTTGTCTTCTCCATGTCCTCAGGAGCCATCTTGATCTGGTTGTAGCCAGAAAAACCATCCATGAAGGAGAAGATCTTGTGTTGTGCAGTGTTGTCGACTAGAACATCAATGTGAGGAAGTGGGAAGTCATCCTTGGGGCTTGCCCTGTTCAAATCTCTGTAGTCCACACACATCCGTAACTTACCGTCCTTCTTAGGTACTGGAACGATGTTGGAAACCCACTGCGGATAAGAAGTGACAGCTAAGAATCCTAGGTCGAACTGTTTCATGACCTCTGCCTTGATTTTCTCTGACATTTCAGGGCACATATGGCGGACCTTCTGCTTTACCGGAGGGCAGTCTTCTTTAGTCGGAAGGCGATTTACCATAATGTCAATGTCTAAACCAGACATGTCTTCATAGGACCAGGCTAAGATCTCAACATAGTCGTGTAGCATCTGTATTATCCTTTGTTCGACACTAGGCTCCAGATTTGCACCTATTTAAACCTCTTTCATGTCTTCCTATGTACCCAAATTCACTGACTCAATTGGCTCTTCATGGGGCTGTATGGCCCTTTCTTCCTGCTGTAATAGTCTAGCAATCTCTCCAGGCACCTCATAATCATCCTCACCTTCGTCCTCGGCTTGGTTGATCGGATTTTTGAAGTCATAACTGGAAGTAGTAGAGTTGTTATCAATGGGATCCAGAGTGGATATGGATCTGCAATATGATACGTGAGTGTGTGTAAGTGCATAACTGTTTTGATAAAGTGAGAGATAGAAAAGAAAAATAAGGAGCGCAAAATTTGTATGCAAGAAACGTCCAATGCTTTATTAATGATATATGAAATGACAAATAATAAGCCCTCACAAGCAAATGCAAGGTGCCTCGGGCAAGGCACCTAGCCGTAAAGTTTCAAATTGTTTATTAGAAATCTTAAAACAAAAGTCAATTAATGCGGAATAAAAGAAACAGGTATGAAGTCCCTAGCCATCCAGTTATTCAATCCACCGTTGGTTGTTGGGTAGATCCAGCTGTCGATGTCTGAATCCTCTTCACTGTCTTCAATTGCATTGATTCCCCGATTGCTGATGTGTAGAGGAGGTCTTCCAATCCGAGCGCGCCTAACAACCCTTTGAGCACCTTCTTTAACTACAGCCCTGGCGTCCTTGAGAGAAGCCATCTTCAATGGAGTTTTGTTGGTAGTAACTTCAGTTGATGCCAAAGTCTGATGGATCTCTTCGAAATTATGACAAGGAGTTTCTATGAATTCCCCGTCCATCTCTATGTAACAGAAGGAATTAAGGTGACTCACCATATATTCCTCTTCACCTCGCACTGTGACGATCTTCCCCTTCAATGGATACTTCAACAATTGATGTAGTGTGGAAGTAACTGCCCCAGCCTCATGGATCCAAGGACGACCCAGCAAGCAAGAATACGATGACCTGATATCCATTACGTAGAAGATGGACCCGAAAGTCTGAGAACCCACTTTGACAGGGATGTCCACCTCCCCGTGCACCATTCTCTTCAATCCTTCAAAAGCCCTTACCACAATGTTACTAGGATTTAGAGTCAAACCCTCATAATCCAAACGGTCCAATGCTTTCTTCGGCAGAACATTAAATGAAGACCCGATGTCTACCAGCACATGAGCCATAGTGGTGCCCCTGCACTCAATCGAGACATGCAGAGCATCATTATGATTCCTTCCTTTTGGTGTCAGATCCGCATCTGAAAAACCCAATCCATGTCAGCAGTCAGGCTGGCCATACAATCTTTGAACTGATCTGCTGAAGTTTCCTGCGGCACATGCGCAGTCTTGAGAAATGCAATCAAAGCCTTCACATGGGCTTCAGAAACAACAGTAGAGACAAGATGGAGATCTTTGACAAGGTCTGCCCTAGCTGTTCAACCACATTGTAGTCGTTTTTCTTGATAATTTTCAGTATTTCCTCAATTTCTTGTTTAGAGGCTTCCACAATAATTTTTCTAGGCGCCTCCGTCCGGGAAGGCTCACCTATAATTTCTTGGCCCCGAGTCCCAGATAGCTCAACAACAGGGGTGATAACTGGAGTAAGCACAGGAACAGTAGTTAATGTACTAGCGGGAACAACAGATGGAATGACAATAGGTTTGTTGACAGTCAGAGAGGAAATCTCGGGAGAGAAGATCCTTCCGCTTCGGGTATCCTTACTAGCCCCGACAATATTACTGACACCAATATCAGCTTCTTCATTCTTCAAATCTTGCTTAATGCCATGATAGTACACATCAACACCATAATGCCATGGGACAACCTTGTCTGAGGTGTACGGGATAGGACTAGGAACAATGATTATCAGCGGAGCAATTCTTTGAACATGTGTAATCCTAACAGGTCTTCTCGAGGAAACCTTGGAAGGATTGGTGGAAATGGTTATAATGGAAACATCTTTATTTGGAACAACAGGAATCATAGTCTTCTCAAACAAAATTTCTTTATTATCCACCAGGCGCTTAACACTTGACTTCAACAAACGGCAACCAGAAGGTATAATCGAACACATGTGGCAACCTTTACCGTAACCCAGAAATAAACCGACCAATAGCAAATTCCTCTTAACAGTCATAAGGGGAGTAGAAATTTCTTCAACAGAGGTCACAAACAAATCAGTGTCAACAATATTAACTCCACGACCATGTTTGGGCATGGGAGCAGTTATAACATTCGGCTTTTCTGGAGCATCAAACTTTATCTCCTTGTCTTCAAGCAAATCTTGTACTTTGTTTCTCAGAGCCCAGCAATCATTTGTATCGTGGCCAGGACTCTCAGAATGGTAGGCGCACCGCGCGTTGGGATTGTATCTGGGAGATGTAGTGTTTGGATTCTTGGGAGCCTCTCTCAAGGTCGCCAAGTTTGATCTCAGCAGGTGAGGTAACACTTCAGCCAATGTCATGCTAATACGGGTAAACTGCCGATGTGGTCTTTCCACCCTTTGTTGATTGTTGCATTGTGGAGCAACTGCAGGCCTTGGTATCACTACAACATTTATCGTTTAATGGTGTTCAGATCTGCTTTGGCCCCTCGGGCTATAGACTGCACTGGCTTTCTTCTTACCAGTAAAAGGTTTCTTTACCGAACTTGAAGAGGCATCCTTCTTTATTTTACCACTTCGAATTCTAGCTTCTACTCTTTCTCCAGTTAAAATCAGCTCAGTGAATCCAGCTGATGAACTGCCGATCAAGTGATTAAAAAATGGATCAGACAGTGTCCTCAGAAACATATCAACCAACTCCCTATCAGACAAATGGGGTTGAACTCTCCGAGCCAAGTCTCTCCATTTTTTAGCATAATCTTTAAAACCTTCACCTACACCCATGGACATACTTTGGAGCTGAGTACGAGTTGGAGCAAGGTCGGCATTATACTGATACTGCTTGTAGAAGGCAGCATCAAGATCTTCCCAGTTTCGGACATAGGCTCCCTCCAACTGATAGAACCATTCAAGCTGAGTCCCTGATAGAATATCTTGAAAGAAGTGCACCCACAAATTTCTATCAACAGTGTGGGGTTGAATCTTCCTGACATACAAGCGGAGATGGAGTTTTGGGCAGGACACTCCATCATACTTGGCAAAAACTAGAGCTTTGAACTTCTGAGGGATGACTACTCCCGATACTAGTCCCAATTCTCCAAAATCCAAACCAGGTATCTTCTGAACTTCCATAGCACTCAGACGATCTTCTAACTGCTTGTATCTATCCTTTGCAGGAGGATATTGCTCATCATCATAATCAGTATCATTGTCAGAGACTGCAGGACTAGGGTCCTTTTCCCCTTCTTGGCTCTCCTCTTCCTTGGATGAAGAGGTCAAATCAGTTTGATGCTTCAACCTTTCTCCAAACCTTCTGCCCATATTCAGAATACCAATCTTCTTCTTCTTATTCTCTTTCAGAATAAGGGCTTTCAGATCTTCTTGCCCCTTTTCCAGACTGATGAACATCTGTTGGAACTGGGCGTTCTGTGCCTGAAGATCTTTGATGACTTGATCGGAAGACATTTCTGCTGAAATAAACAGCGAAGAAGATGAGAAACCTGTAGTGGTACCTGTAATGATGTGTATGATAATGGGATGCGTATGTAATGATTTCAAAGACTTCCGGAAATTTAAATTTGCAAACCAAAATAAACAAAACTTTATTAGTGTTAACTTGAAAGTTCAACATGCCTTTAAGGCGTTAGAAATAAGTAAAACAAATCTAAAAACTAGAAAAGAAAAATCAAAAGTCCCATGGATGCTTTCTCTTTGTGCTGATATAATCATTGAGCACTCTTTCTTCCTCGAGCTGCCTGGTGAGCTTTAAAACCTTCCTCTCTTGATCATGGAACTGTTCCCTGTAAGTATCCCGCTCATTCTTCAGCTGAATCCAAGACCTCTGTAGCTCCCCAAGATCAGTGGGCATGTAAGGATAGAGAACCGTGTAAGGAATGTCGTCTTCAGTAGTGGGCTCCACAATCACTAGTAATACGACCGCATAAGGCATCATAAGCTTCTGGGCACGAGCTCATACCCATTGGAGGTAAGGCTGCATAGGAACGAAAGTCTTTGGTCCCAACTCTTTGGGGTCAGATCTGTTTACCATACCTCAAGCTCGTATGAACCTCCGACGATACTCCTTAACATCATCCTCATAGTCGAATACAATGTCCTCGAGAAGTAACTCATGGGGACCATCCCTTCGAGCACGACCAAATTGTCACAAAGCTAGACAAGGATTGTAAGTTATACCCCCTCTAATACCGAGTAATGGGACATTAGGGTACCCCCCACAGCGGTCAATAACAACAATGTCTTCCATAGCTCGAGAACACCAAAGAATATCCGTATGAGCGAGTGACATTATTATGTGCGACCAACCCAAACCTTCTTCGTTCTTCAGTACGGACCTAGGGAGGTGAGAAATAAACCACCTAGATAACAACGACATGCAACACATAAGAGCCCCTCTTCTCTTCATGGTACGAGTATGGAGAGCATGCAAAATATCTCCAAGCAAGGTAGGCACAGGGTTGCGAGAAAGGAAGATCTTGATAACATTCACATCTACGAAAGAGTCCGGATTAGGGAACAAAAATAAACCATAGATAAGAAGAGCCAAGACATCCTCAAAAGCCTGAAATTCCATATCATCCTAAAATAGATGAGCCTGGTCTATCAGAAATTTGGCTAGAAAACCCTTGACTTCGCTTCGATTTTCCCAATTAGATACCACATCGGCCCGTTTCAAATGCAAAGCTGAGGCAATGAATTCTGGCTTAGGAACTTCTTCTATACCTGTGAAGGGTACCTGTTCAAGAATGGATATGCCCAATAGATGAGAGAATTCTTCCAAGGTGGGTACCAACTGATAATCTGGAAAGGTGAAGCAGTGATGCTTGGGATCGAAGAACTGAAAAAGTACGCTCATCATCTGTTCATCAGGGTTTGAAGTAACCAGGATGAGAAGTTGACCGTGTCTCTTAATGAACATAGAAGTTTCAGAAATTCTTGATACTGGCTCTTTGAGTTGGGAAGGTATCTGTACAAAGCTGACTCAGATAGTATTTCTACGCATGGAAGCCATGATCTGCAAAACAGAACAAAGATAAAGTCCATTGGTCTTTGAAATGTTTAGTGTAATGAAGCATGAATGCCATGTTATGATGCATGATGTCATGATGTCATGATGTCATGATGTCATGATGTCATGATGTCATGATGTCATGATGTCATGATAAACCACAGGTATAGCAAACACAGGTATTGCAAACACAATCAAATCACACAAAGCCCTTAGGTTTAAGGCTTGCATGAGGTCAAAGGTAATAACCTCTTGAAGTTAAGTTGGTTCAACCTGTCCTAGAAAAGTAACCGGGTTCTAGAGGATCTCAATATCACTGACCATCCTCCATCGGTCATGGTTTCATCTTACGCAATATTTCCTTGCGGCCGAAATATTCCGAGAGTATGATCTCAATGAGTGTAGCATCGAGTATCAACCAGTTCTCAGCTCTACACCGAGGCCGGCTATCTCACTACTTTCTAATGGCCAAGTTGGGAAATTAAAGGTTCTAAGGTCAGTTGATGCTTAACGACACCACGCAACGGCCTCGTATTCTCCTCGTTTCACCATAAGGGAAACTGGTACCAACCAAAGTGCCACACCAATGTAGCTACTGCTTCAACCGTATCGGTCTACGCCGTACAATTCCCTCATAGTCTATTGCTACTTACCTAAAAGGTGTTCCCCATATTCGGGTGTAGGATCTATAGTAACCCCAAACAAAACCCTTAAAAGTAAAACAAACAAAGCAATCAAGAGAAGCAATTATGATGACCTAGATCCTAAGGTATACCCCACTTATATTTCCCCAGCAGAGTCACTAGTTCTGTGATACGGTGGCAGAACCAACTATTTAATACTGGTTTGCGTTTTATGTTTTGTGTTTGCAAAATGTCGCGGTAAGCAAGAGTCGCCACCGACTTTTATTTTATCCAATCGGAAAGGAAAAAAGTACAGAAAAAAAAAATCCTTTTTCGAGATATTCTGAGTACGGGGCAAATTATAGAAAGGGAAGGTGTTAGCACCCTTTCTATCCATGGGCTCTTAGGTACTTGCTCATTTTTAAATTGCTTGTGTTTGTGTGCTTTGTTTTGAAAAGTTTTACTTCGTGATAACCCTTGTATCAGTCCTCAAGGGTGTGACGAAGTTGTTTTTGAAAACTTTGTTTGAAAAGTGTAAGTGTGAAAAGTTTTCATTTGAGCAAGTACCTACTAGCATCTACCTACTCGAAAAAAGATTATTCTATTCTTGTTTCCTTTAGACAGTGCTATCCTGCTATTGAGAAATAGGTAGCACCGTCGTTGGAATTTGTAAGGGTCAATTCGAAAGGGACGTACGATCACTAAAGCAATATTAGGATACCTTAGTAATAACCCTAGAGTCTTAAGATCTTTCGAGACAACATTTCTGAGGCAACATTTCCGAGGCAACATTTCCGAGGCAACGTTTCCGAAGCAACATTCGAATGGGACATTTTGGTCTTTTTAGACTAGAGGGCAACCACTAAGACACCTATGCTTAATGATCGTTTACCGAAGGCAACCGAAGTGAGAGTATACCCTAAGAGTGATATGTGCGAGTGATTTGTTTTCAGTTTACTATCTTTGCAAATTATGGTTTTCTAACTGTATTAATTTGTCATGCATTCTTGCCATACAATCCTATTAGCATACATCTAGACAGTTAAATATTTGCGGGAATTAAAAATGCGAGAAAATAAATCTACGCTATTATAAGGCTTCGGGGAGGGGGATTAATTACATTGCCAAAAAATCGGGGATTTAAACAGTAAATAAAAAACCCTAAATTAACTATTACAAACCATGAACAGTTACAAAATATTGGCAAAATAAATAACAAGCGCACGGTGAATTAGATGCGAGGCGATTAGGGTTTTGACCCTTTGACTAATCCTACTTGCGATTAAAGAAAAAACAATTTTTTGTCATGTTTTGTTATTTGAGAAAATAATGAAATAATTGGATTAAAAAGAAAATCCTAAGTTCGAATTAATTTTAAATTAAGAAAAATAAATTAATTCATTCTAAAAACCTATTTTTGTATTTTTTTGTTTGAAAAAAAGAAAAGAATTAAATCAAGAACTAAACCTAATTTTCTAATTAGTTTTAATTATAAAAACAAGTTAAAATTTCACAAAATTAAATTAAACTAATTAAATTAAACTTGATAAAAAAACTAACTCAAATTTTTGTGAATTCTTGATTTTATGATTTTATGAAATAAATGATTAATTTTGTTAATTAAAATAATTAAGCAAAATAATTAAAAGAATTAAAAGAAGAAATAAAAAGTAAAGAGATGGGCATGTGTTGTTATTAGCAAAGAGGAGGTTTGAATCTGATTTTTCTGGGCCCAAAATATTCCAAGCCTGTTTGACTACACTTGCTCTGGTGTGAGTGTTGACTTGAAGTGTATGGTGGTCCCTTGCTACTTGGGCGTTGGATCCAGCTTGCTAATGAATCTGATGGTTGGATATTGATGGAGCATGGTGAGCCTCATGATGAAAGATATGCTGGATAAACTAACTTAAAATAATACAAATAAAATGCTGGGACTTGGGGATCAAACCCAGGTCCTTATGCTTGCTTCCAGTGCTCGCTTGCCAGCTGTGCTGCGTTGTCTGTTTGAATGCACGAAAATATATTCATAAAATGCGCGAAAATTCAAATGGACGAGTGGTTGCTTGACACGCCATCGTCTTCTTACTCTTTCCGTCGTTTTAGAAAACAAAGCTTTTACCTACAGACGCTTACGGTAGGTACAAACCTGTTCATCTCAAAAATTGCATACGAGCAAGATAAATGACAAGTGCTGGTACCAATCAACTCGTCTCATCCTCACGAGCATCACGGTACCAGAATCAAAGCCTAATTTTGCCTGCATTGAAAACCCCAAAACAAGAACATGAAACCCTAACCATGGCAATATCACGTACAAGCATAAAAAATGCAATTAAATGGCATGGTTAGCTTGCAAACATGATTATAATAACAACTATGACAATTAAAAGTTCTAAAGATGCATGAATCGTGGTAATCGAATTACAAAAATATGGCAAACCGTGGGGATCATAGCGCGCGTTTTTGGGCGTGTTGAAGCTTGCAAAGGATGTTGTTAGCTTCCTGAGATGTCTAGCAAGCGATTGGAATGGCTAGCACATATTGAATTGGCATGTAGAATGAAAACCAACTCCCACTTTTCTTTGAATTTTTCAGTTTTGTTCCAAGCTTCTCACGACCTCTAACCTTTTTTTCTTGCCTTGGCTGCGTTATCGATTTGTACTAGAGTGAATTAGGGTTGTAAAAACCACTAGTATCTTTGCAAATTTTGAAGATTTGATTTGGTTTTCATGTTGTATGATATCCTTTCAAATTTGGCCTAATCATGCCATTCTCGTGCCAATTAGCTTTGATATGATTTGATCTTGATATGCCAGCATAATGAGCTTGTGATTCTGTCCAAAAATCCAATCAAAACAAATCTTTGCCATTATTTACCAATTATTTGATTTAATTCAACTTTTAATAAATACAAAATCAAAATAAAATAAGTAACTAAGAAAATAACATGTGAGTGAACATTTGGGTCGTGGACCATGTTATAAGTGAGGTGCAAACATAAAAAGTTAGGCCCATTTAGCAAAAAATGCAAATTTGAGCACATTTGACTTTTGGCAATTTTGCAAAAATGGTCAACTTGGCCAATGCATAACTCTCACAATTTTGACCCTAGAGAGGTGTTCTTGGACTTTTTAGAAAGCTTAGGATGTAATCTAAGCAACCCATTTGGTTTCATCTCAATTGAGTCTTCCATTTTCATGTATGAAGCTTTGACCCAAAAGGTGTTTTTATTGACTTTTCAAAAGGAGCTATAATGTCAAAATTCATATATTTTTGTGAGTGCATATTCTGAACTTGGGAGATGAAGATGAATTGCAGGGAATTGCATCCTATTCAAAATGAGATTTGGATGGGTCATTTTTGATAAAGTATGAGAAAGTTATGCTTGGTCAAAGTTGAGTTGACTTTTCCTACAAAACCCTAATTTAGCAACTTTTGGGTTTTGATGAATTGTGAGCAATCCTTGAGGAATCATGATCAACCCTTGATCAAATGATGAATAATACTTCAAAATAAGGATGTTGACCAAAAATCTTGAAGTTTGACTATATGTGGGCCACAGTTGACTTTTGACCTAGTACATTTAATTTTCAAGCATTTGAGCAATTGACTGAGCAAACTTCTTCTGCAAGGCTTGAAACTTGACATGGATAATCTTGAGAACATATTAGGATAATGGTGATAATTTGAGTCCTTTGTGGTTCAGACATCTTGATGAAAAATGAAACCCTAATTTGAGGTATATTGCCTTAAGAGAGAGTTGGTCTAGTCAACTCTTGGACTTCCTTGAGCAATTTGGAGACCTCACTTGACATTTATGGAGAAATATGGGAGGGAAAATTTTGGGGTACAACAGAGGGTGTTAAAAGAAATGGTCTAGGCCCACTACAACCAGGGATGGTGGCATGCACAATCTAGTGTGCGAGGGTGCATGTGCTATCACGTGAGACTTGGCCAGATGGTCGTCCAATCCAGATCATACGGACATTACTAAAGGGTGCATTATAACTATAGTGGGAACATAGGTATAGGATAATAACAGAATACAAATTATTTCTTTTTTCCATTTTTTTACAAAATCTATTTTATTCAGTTGTTGTTCATCTCCTTTCTCTTTCCCTTACAAACCCTTGATCCTCTAACTCTTCCCTAACCCCAACAGCGTACCACCTCCTCCGCCGTAAATTAAAACCCTCCCCGCAACCACAAATACAAGAACATCAATAAAATATAAGTATATTCACCCCTCTGTAATTTGAGATTCCGAATCCGGCTCAACACTAACCCTTCTTCTCCTTCAATTTTGTAGGTTCCAGTGACCGAAGATGGCGTTAAAGTTGATGGCGGTGGATGGCGGTGATGATAGGGCTATCAGCGGCGATTGTGGTTTCCGATAGCGGAACCCCAATCGCCCCCTTTCACTGTAGCATCTTCTTCCCCAAAATCTCCACTGTAAATTCTCCGCCTTCTTGTTCTTCTGTATCAACAAAATCTTCCCCTTTTTTGTCCGGCCTCCCCTTGCTTGGTTCTCGCTCTGTAAAACGAATCCTACCCCTCTGTATTTTCTTTCTCTTAGTTTATATAGGTAGCTTTTTAGGGTTTCAGTTCTTTTTCAGTTACGAATCACTTCAATTAGGGATTAGAAGTTCTTTATGTAATTGATGCAAATTGATTTAGTTGATTCGTCAGATTTGATTTTGTGTTGTAATTTCAGATTTGATTATGCAATAGAGACTTAGTTGATTTAGTGTTTTAATTGTAATTGATTCTGGATATTTTATTTTAATTGTAACTGATTTGGTTTAATCTTAATCTAAACGGTATATGTTGCTTGCAAAAAATCATGCGCCTAGTTGGGGTTTAATTGGAACAGGGAGTGTTTTTTTTATTACATTGGGCATGCACATTATTTGTTGTTCCCAGCCTACTGTTTTTTTCAACATAAAATGGGCCTAAACTGGAATAAAAAATTACCCAACAAATCTCTTTTCAAAATAACAATTATTATATAAAAGTTTGAGTAAGATGAAAACAAGCCATAAAATGATTTTTTTCTACAATAAGACTTTAACAACATTACAGCAAAAATTTTTTTATAGTAAAACCAGGCCTAATTGCCTTTCAAAACCTGATGTTAACTACTCTAAACAATATTTTTTCATAAATACCATTTACAAATAATATTTGACATAATATGGTAAAAATCAACAGTAATATTTTATACTCCTTTTCTTTTTTTTATTAAAACGAAACAACATTAACCCTTAATCAAGAAAAAAATGTTTAAAAACAAAGTTCAACGACATGCTACATTATATATATATATATGTATATATATATATATATATATAATAAATTGTTTTTAATAGTAATAATAATATTTCTTTTTTTTTTCAAAACAACCAATGGGCCAACTACAGAAACTTAATGGGCTTATTTAATTTCAACCCCTCTTTTATCAATAACAACTATTTAATAATTAAGAACTTAATAGTTATTTGAATGATTTTTATTTCCAAATCGCATGGGCCATTGGCCAACATGCCTCACGACTGGGTTTGTGAGTCTTTCCAATTTAAAAATCCCCACTTCCCTGAATTGAAATATACCCCCTAATCAACTTAAATTATTAAGAATGGGCCATCAGATATTGCTATACCACCTTTAGTTAAGCACTTCTTTATTATTCATCGGGGTAGGACAAATTTGGGGTACGACATTTACGAATATTACCAAAGCGTCCTACAAGTTGCCTTCTATGACTGTACGATGATCCACGCTCGTCCCTCACACATCCAATGATAGGACTTCCTCCTAACTAATGGTAGGGTAGCACTATCTAAAGGAGGAGGAAAAGAACAAAGACTTTTTTGAGTAGGTAGATCGCTCATAACCGCTTGCTCACAAACTAAAACAATTTTCTCACATCATGCTTTCAAAACAACCGCTTTTAAAACACTTTATAAACACTCTTGAGGACTGATACAAGGGTTATTATAAAGCAAACTGCCTTACATTGGAATTTCCAAAAACATTTTCACACAACGACACTTTTCCAACAACTATTTTCAAAATAGACATTTTTTATGCATTCTCAACGATACGAGAATCATTACAAAATTGTCTTACTTAGGCATTTTCAAAATATTTTCAAACATACACAAACACGAAGCATTTTTAAAAGTGAGCTAGCGATTAAGAGCCCGTAGATAACTACGGATGAAAAGGGTGCTAACACCTTCCCTTTTCACAACCTTTCCCCCTTAATCAGAAAATTCTCAAAAGGTCTTTCCTATTATTTTCACCCTTTCCTTTATTAGATAAAAGAAAAGTCGGCGGCGACTCTTGCAATTCATAATATTTATGATAAAACTCAAAACCAAAAGTCAGTTCTCCCACCGTATGACAGAACCTCTGACTCTACTGGGGAGATTGTAAAAAGGTGGGGTTACCTTAAGAGCTAGATCACCTTTATTGCTTTACTTGTTTGCCTTGTATGCTTTATTTTTCGGGATATGCTTGGGTTTATTTCTTATATAGATCCTATACCTGGATCTGGGGCATTTTAGGTAAGTAGAAATAGATCGTGAAAATTGTATGACGTATACCGATGCAGTTGAAGCGATGGCTACGTTAGTGCGACATATTGGTTGGTGCCGGTGTCCCTTGAGTCAATCAAGGAGAATACTGGGATGCCGCATGGTGTCATAAGCACTAACTGACCTTAGAACCTTAGTTGACACAACTTAGCCATTAGAAAGTAGTGAGATGGTCGGTTTTGGTGCAGACTGAAGTTGGTTGATACTCAATGCCACACTCATTGAGGTCGGACTCTCGGGATATTTCGATCGCAAATCAGATGCTTGTGGTGAAACAATTCTTGGGGGAAAGATCAGTGATATTGAGGCTCCTAGAACCCGGTTACTTTTTTAGGATAGGTTGAGCCAACTAAAACATCAAGAGGGTACTTACCTACAAACTCCATACAAGCTTAAACCTAAGGCCTTATGTGTTTTGTTTGTGTATGATTAATTGTTCGAACATGACATCATGACATCATTACACATATCATTTTCAATGACCATTTCAAAGATCTCAAAGGGCTTGTGATGCAGGGTTATTTTGAATTGGACGTTTATCAAGGGGTAAGAGGATTTATTTTCCTCTAACCGGATGTCGTCAAAGGCCAAAGCATGATATCTTATGTCAATGGCTAGGACCCACTCTACATGGAGAGCTTGATTCTCGTAGAAGGATATTCTATGATACAAAGTTCTTCAATCAAAGCTGCAGTCAGATTCAGTCTCTAACATTCTCTTGTGTTTACCCCGTGAGATCCCTGAATACATCAAATTTGCATATCATGCATCATTACATAACAGGTGTTTCATACAGGTTTTCTCATCTACTTACTATTTATTTCAGTAAAAGATGGCCCTCGAACATACCGTTAAGGAACTTCAAGCTCAGCATGCACAATTTGAAGAGACTCTCCTGAACCTAGCCAAGGGGCAACAGGATATAATGGCGCTTCTCGCCAAGAAGAAGAAGACTAAAAAACCGTTTGTCATCCTCAATATGGGGAGAAGATTCAAAGGTCTTGCTCAACCGGTTCAAGTGGATAATGTTTCCTCTGAGGAAGACGACAACCAAGAGGAGGATGGTAGAAGTGTCAGGGGTGAAGGTAGAAATAACCAGGGTTCTGAGAATATTCTTGAAGATGAAGACTACTCCGACGAACAGTATCCTCCTGTAGATAACAAGTACAAGCAGTTGGAAGACTGTCTCAAAGCTATGGAAACCCAGAAAGTGCCTGGATTAGATTTTGGAGAACTAGGTCTGATCCCAGGGGTGGCCATCCCTCACAAATTAAAGGTCCCCATCTTTGCTAGGTCTCTTGTACCAAACTTCATCTGAGGTCATATGTTCGAAAAATCCAACCTCATACTGCTGACAGGAAGTTATGGGTCCATTTCTTTCAATAAAGTTTGTCTGTCACTCAACTTGAATGGTTCTATCAGTTGGAAGGAACCAACATTCACACGTGGGAAGACTTGACTTCTGCTTTTTACGAGCAGTATCAATATAATGCTGACCTTGCACCGACTTGTGTACAATTGAAAAACATGTCCATGGGCTCGAATGAAGGGTTCAAGGAGTATGCACAAAAATGGAGGGATTTAGCTAGAAGGGCGCGACCTCCCTTGTCTGATCGATAATTAGTTGATATGTTCATGGGCACTTTAATATACCCATTCTTTAATATTCTAATTGGGAGTTCTTTAGTTGGTTTTATAGAGCTGATACTGGCAAGAGAAAGAGTTGAAAGTGGTATTAAGAGTGGGAAGATTCCAATGGCTGCGACTTCTAATGTTGTGAAGAAGCCTTTCGGTGGTAAAAAAGAAACCAATGTTGTCTATGGCCAGAAGAGCTGTAGTAAAAGTGACCATCATCAGTCTGTGAGAGTGGTGTTGATCTCTAATCCAGCGCCTGTTCAACCACAACAATATGGAAATTAGCGTAGGTCAGACGCCCCGAAACGACAGTTCACTTGGATTAGTATGTCATTGTCTCAGGCATTATAACATTTGTTGAAAGTAGAATTGATAACACTACGGGATTCTCCTCCTAATCCCAACACATGCTCTCCTAAGTACAATCCAAACGAGAAGTGTGCCTATCATTATGACAGCCCTAGGCATGACACCAACAACTGTTGGGCCCTGAAAAACAAAATTCAGGACATGATTAATAACAAGGAAATTGAGTTCGATCCTCCGAAGACTCCAAACGTGATTGCTGCGCCTATGCTGAAGCATGACAAGGGCATAAATGCTATTGAAGATGTTATGTATGTTACCACTGTAGGTGATGTGGTTACTCCTCTCTCAACAATAAAAAAGAATCTGTTACAAGCTTGTTTATTTCTAGGATGTGTTAAAGAATGTTATTGTTGTACAGTCCAACCCAATGGTTGTGAGTTACTAAAGGAAGGCGTGCAGCGTATGATGGATGAACACATAATTTTGATAGAGAAAGTTCCATATACAGAGAATTTGTGCCAAGATTTGTCTATCATACATGGTACTCCTTTTAGGATCACTTCCAAGGGTCCTGTAAGGATTTCCGCCAATCCAAAAGTTGCTCCCTTGATCATTACAACACTTGGACCCATCCCATATTCCTCAGAAAAGGCTATTCCATGGAACTATGGATCTGACGTCTACTACCATGGCGTCAAACAAGAATTGTCTGATGAAGATACTGAAGATTTTGATCCCAATGTTGACAATATTATGGGGACAAGCAAAGTTACTAGAAGCAGAAGGATTTTCTCCCCGGAGATCTCTCCGAAAAATGTTGCTACACCTGTTCAAGTCACAGTTACCAAGTTAACTACCGAGGCTCAGGTCAAAGAGCCAATGATAGATCCTGCCCAGACGAAGGCACCAAAAGAAACCACAATCAAATATGCCTCTGAACAAGAAGTAGAAGAGGTTTTGAAGATCATTCACAAAAGTGATTATAAAATTATTGAACAGCTTGGGCAGACCCCATCCAAAATCTCCATGTTATCTTTACTGCTGTGTTATGAAGCCCATGTACATGATTTACTAAAATTCTTGAAGACTACTCATGTGTCACAAGAGATTTCAGTTGATCATTTTGGAAGTTATGTGGCTAGTTTAACAACTGATAATGGATTAGGCTTCTCCGATGCTGACCTGACTCTATAGGGGAGAAATTATAATAGGGCCCTATATGTATTCATTGAATACAGGGGCACTACGTTGGCTCATGTGTTAGTTGATACTGGCTCTTCTCTGAATGTTCTGCCAAAGGGCGCTCTTGACAGACTATATTGTGAAGGGATTATGCTGAAACCAAGTGAAATTATAGTTTGATCCTTCGATGGGTCCAAAAGAATGGTACATGGAGAAGTGGATTTTCCTATCAAAGTGGGTTCACAGATCTTTGAACCCACCTTCTATGTAATGGACATCCGTCCAGCTTATTCTTGTTTATTGGGATGCGGCTGGATCCACGAGGCAGGAAGTGTTACCTCCACTTTGCACCAGAAATTAAAGTATCATGTAAAAGGAAAGGTTGTTACTGTCTACGGAGAAGAGGAGTACATGGTCAGCCATCTGAATTCATTTCGGTACGTAGAGATGGACGGGGAATTCATCAAGACTCCCTGTTAAACTTTTTAAGTGATTTCCCCTGCTGCTATTAAATATGTTTCTGCCATTCCAAAGACTACCAGAGTTCTGCACAAGATGGCTTCCTTGAAGGATGCCAAAGCTACTATAGAAGGGGGTGGTTGCACTATTTAGGGTCAACTTCCTGATATCCCGTATAAATATGAGAAGTTTGGTTTGGGATTTACTGCATGAGGTTAAAGGGATGTTCGTCATGCTCGGGATGGAAGACCTCCATTCTGTATCAGCAACAACATAGTCAACACTATAGAAGACGCTGACAATGATTGTGACTTCAATAGCTGGATCTTTTCTACCATTGGCAACGGGATCAACAACTGGAAGGCGGAAGACATTATCTCTATCTCCTTTAGTTAAGAATAATAGCTATTTCTGTTTTATTGCTTTAAGAAGTTTGTTTATGTAATTGTTTTAAAATAATAACTTTAAACCTTGTGTCTTGTCTGCGGCCCAATGGTTCATTTGTTAAGGGTTGTCATTTCATATGTCATATTTTCATTTAATCGAAACATTGGAAGTTTTGCATTCAAATTTTAAGCTCTATGTCTTTCTTTTACTTTATTTCACTTTCGAATTGATGTGTGTTCTTACACACACCCACACACTATATTGCAGATCCATATCCACTCTGGATCTCGTTGATAACGATTTTGCTGTTGTCGCATATGACTTTGAAAATACGATCTACCAAGATGAGGACGAAGGTGAGGAAGATTGTGAAATACCTGGAGAACTTGCCAAACTCTTAATACAAGAAGAAAATGCTATCCAACCGCACGAATAGCCGATCCAAGTGGTAAACTTGGGTATTGATACATACAAAAAAGAGGTCAAGATTGGCGCCGACCTAAAAGGCAGTGTCAATAACAGGTTAATTTAGATGTTACATGACTATGTTGAGGTCTTTTCTTGGTCGTACAAATACATTACAGGGCTCAACACTAATATTGTGGTTCATCATCTGCCAATGAAAGAGGTTGTTCTCCGATTAAATAGAAAGTTTGTCATATGCGTCCTGAGATGTCAGAGAAGATCAAGGACGAGGTTATGAAGTAACTCAACGCAGGTTTCTTAGCGGTAACATCATATCCTTAATGGGTTGCTAATGTTGTTCTGGTACCAAATAAAGATGGAAAGGTACGTATGTGTGTAGATTACAGGGATCGGAACAGGGAAAGCCCCAAAGATGACTTCCTACTTCCATATATTGATGTTTTGGTCGACAATACCGCTCAGCACAAGGTATTCTCTTTCATGGATGGTTTCTCAGGTTATAATCAGATCAAGATGGCGCCTGAAGACATGGAGAAAACTACCTTCGTCACACAGTGGGGAACTTTCTGTTACAAGGTTATGCCTTTTGGGTTGAAAAATGTCGGGGCAACTTATCAGTGTACCATAGTAGATTTATTTCATGAAATGATTCATCATGAGATAAAGGTCTACGTCGATGATATGATAGCCAGATCATAGACTGAAGAAGAACATCTTGATCATCTATATAATTTATTTGAAATATTGAAGAAATACAAGTTGAGGTTGAATCCAAACAAATGCACCTTTGGGGTGAGGTCTGGAAAACTTCTAGGTTTCTTCGTTAGTGGTAAAGGTATTAAAGTTGATCCTGCAAAAGTTAAAGCTATTCAAGAAATGCTGGCTCCCTGTATTGAGAAGGAAGTAAGAGGTTTCTCATTTGACTACTACATGTGAGGCAGTCTTCAAGCTTCTGAAGAAAGATCAAGTTGTAAAGTGGAATGACAATTGTTAAATAGCCTTTGATAAAATCAAGGAATACTTACAAGAACCTTCGATTATGATGCCACCAGTTGAAGGAAGACCTCTAATCATGTACCTCAAGTTGCTGAAGAATTCAATGGGGTGTGTATTTGGGGCAACATGAAGAGTCTGGTCGAAAAGAGCATGCAATATACTACCTTAACAAAAAGTTTACCGACTGTGAAACAAGATATTCACTGCTGGAGAAAACTGGATGCGCTTTGGCATGGGCTACTCTCCGAATAAGACAATATATGTTGACTCATACTACTCTATTGATCTCTAAAATGGATCCCATCAAATACATATTTGAGAAGCCAACTCTCTTCGAAAGAATAGCTCGGTGGCAAATGGTCCTAACAAAATATGATATTTAGTACACCACTCAAAAGGTAATCAAAGGAAGTGTACTAGCAGATCATTTGGCACATCAAGCTGTAGACGACTATTAGTCTATGAATTTTGAATTCCCAGACAAGAATATTATCCTAGTGAGAAATTGTGAATAAAATGGATCATATGAAGGACCTGATCCAGGATCCTGATGGACTATGGTTTTCAATGGAGCTTCTAACGTACTTGGCAATGGGATCAGCGCTGTAAATATCTCTCCTCGGGGTTGTCATACGCCCTTCACTGCCAGACTTTGCTTTAACTGCACTAATAATATGGTTGAATATGAAGCATGCATCATGGGAATTAAAGCTGCTATTAACCTAAGAATCAAGTTCTTGAGGGTATATGGGGATTTATCCTTGATAATCAGTCAGGTTAAGGGAGAATGGGATACAAAGCACCTAAATCGTATCCCTTATCGAGAACATGTATTAACATTGATCCCGTATTTTGAAGAGATTACTTTTGAGAATATCCCAAGAGAAGAGAATTAGTTGGTAGACGCATTGGCTACCATGTCATCCATGTTCAAGGTCAGATGGTACGATGAGGCTCCCAGAATTACCATCGAAAGATTATAAGAACCGACACGCTGCTATGAAATTGATACTGACATAGTAGAAATAAATCCTTGGTTTCATGAAGTGAAAAGATACCTTGAGGCTCAAGATTACCCTGAAGGGGCATCTATCAATTACAAGAAATTCCTACGGAGTTTCTCAGCTAAGTTCTTCATGAGCAACAGAATTTTATACAAGCATAATCATGATTCGACTCTGCTTCATTGTGTGGACAAGAAAGGAGCAGAAAAGATGATGCAAGATATGCACGAAGGTATCTTAGGTACTCATTCCAGTGGACATACTATGAATAAGAAAATCCTGAGAGTGGGTTACTATTGGTCGACCATGGAAACTGATTGCCATCATCACTCCAGACGTGTCACAAATGCCAAATCTATGCTGATAAAGTACATGTGCCTCAAGTACCTCTGAATGTTTTGACTGCTCCTTTGTCATTCGCAATATGGGGAATTGACATGATTGGAGAGATCAAACCCACTGCCTCTAATAGACATTGCTTTATCCTCGTCACTATCAATTACTTTACAAAGTGGGTTGAAGCAGCTTCATTCGCCTCTATTACTAAGAATTTCGTGGCCCGGTTCATCAAGCATAACCTTATTTGTCGGTATGGAATCCCTGAGAGAATCATTACAGATAATGGTACTAATCTAAACAACACTATGATCACTGAACTCTGCATGCTGTTCAAGATCAAGCACCATAACTCTTCTCCATATCGACCAAAGATGAATGGTGCAGTGGAGGCCGCCAACAAGAATATTAAAAAGATTATACAGAATATGGTTGTGACCTACAAAGAATGGCACGAGATGTTACCGTTTGTTTTTCATGAATATCGCACTTTAGCACGAACTTCAAATAGGGCAACCCAGTTCTCTTTGGTCTATGGTATGGAAGATGTTCTACCTGTCTAAGTTTAGATTCCTTATCTGAGAATCAT
The DNA here is from genome assembly GCA_948472305.1 of Vicia faba. Lineage (NCBI taxonomy): Eukaryota > Viridiplantae > Streptophyta > Magnoliopsida > Fabales > Fabaceae > Vicia > Vicia faba. Next base: position 1,264,687,414 of record OX451736.1, on the reverse strand, counting down.
AAAGGATGTTGAATTGGACGAAGACAATGGATTCAAACTAGGATGGATCAGTTGAATTTGATTGACGAGAAAAGGCTTGCAGCAGTTTGTCACGGTCAAATGTATCAGAGGCTTATGATCAAAGCCTTCAATAAGAAGACCAAGCATCAGGTATATAAGGCCGGTGACTTGGTAATAAAGCACATCATTCTGCCACTAGGTGATCCCGGGGGAAAATGGACTCCCACCTACGAATGGCCATTTGTAATTAAGAAGATATTTTCAAGCGGTGCTATGTGTAATATGGTGGGAGAAATGACTTAGGTGTTTTGCGTTTGATTGCAATTGTTGCGTGTGACACGGTGGGAGAACTGACTTGAGGTTTTGCGTTTGTGTTCGCAAATGTTTCGGTTTAGCAAGAGTCGCCACCGACTTTTTATTTTATCCAAAGGAAAGGTAAAAAAGCACAGGAAAGACCTTTGAGATGTTTTCTTAGGTTCGGGGGGTAGATTATGAAAAGGGAAGGTGCTAGCACCCTTTTCATCCATGGTTTTCCATGGGCTCTTAGTTACTTGTTTAGATCAATTGCTTTGCTTTTTCAATTGTTTGAAATGGTGCTTTGTGTGGTTTTGAAAGTATTTTGAAAAGAGGCCATCGCTTTGGCAATCTTTGTAATGATTATTGTTTGATGAATGTATAAAAATATGTATTGTATTTTGAAAAATGTTTCAATGTTTGAAAGTTTGTTGGGAAATTGTTTTGAAATTGTGTGTGCGTTTTTGAAATTAGTAAGGATTTTTGCAAATTGATCAAGTAACTAGGAGTTATCTACCCTACTCAAAGATCTTTCCTACACATTTTTAACCCTTTTACATTGTTGTTTTACCATTGTATTTGGTAAACAACCTTGTATTTGGATGTTAAACGGGACGGGCGTGGGTCATCGTATGGCCATGATAACAATGTTGCCAAGTATCTTAGCAAGCTTTTGAGGGACTAGATCATTTTTGTTTGGGCAACCAAGATAGCGTCATCGAGGGACTATGATCTTTTTGTTTTGTTTTTGTTTTGCCAAGATACTTAGCATGCATACCATGGCCATGTTTTTAAGGCAACAAGTGGGTGAAACCCTAGGGATGCTTGTGTGCAAGGTGTTGTCATTTTTCATGCATTTTTGTCTTGTGTTTAGTCATGCTATTTGTTTTTATTTTTTTGGTTATCATACAAACCCTAATTTACTAGGCATGCATATAAAAGCAATAAATGCGTAAAAGTAAATCTAAGACTATTACAACACTGATATGGGGAGGGGGGTACAAGTTTGAATAGGGGGTATTTGCACAAAATAAAGCCCTAAAACTATTCCAACCATATTGAATTTATTTGTACAAATAAATGAATAAGCAAATATTTAAATGGACAATTAAATATAAATATGCAAAAATGTTTTTGTATTTATTTTTATGTATGTAAAAACGAAATTATTTAGTGTCTTAAAAAGGGAAATAATATGATTATTTTTTTGGAAAGGATGGAAACCCTAGTTTTTATTTTAGAAGAAAATATATATTCTAATTATTTATTTATTTTTTATGTACTATAAAATAAATAAAAAAATAAAAAAATGTTAAAAAATAAAATATGTATGACAATATTATTTTTAAGTGTATAAATAATAGAAATAAAAAAAAATATAATATTTGTATTATTTATAAATTTATTTAAGAAAATAAAAGTATATATTATTTAATAAACTATTCTTATGCCAAAAAAATAATTAAAAAAATAAAATTAAATGTGAAAATTTAAGAAAATATTTTTGGTGATTTTTAATATTTAGAAAAAATAAATAAAAGTCAGAAAATATAAAAAGAAATAAAAAATGTACAAAATAAAAGAAATGGGCCAAGGGGGTGTAGAAAGCAAGCAGGGGGGTGTCAATAGTCAGAAGAAGCCAAGCCCAGTCCAATGTCACACTTCATCCCTGTCCTTGGAACGAAAACACGCGCGCCATGGTTCAAATCCTGTTCTCTCTTGTTCTTGTATGAAATCAAAAACTCACAACATAAAAGTTATAGCATTTTCAATCATGATTTCAATGATATAAAAAACTTAATCTAACTCTAAGAAACCAGGGAGAATTTCAGTGCCCCTAATTTATGACCTAATTTTTTCAGCAACTTCAACATCCAAATTCTCTTAGCTCAGATAATATAAATGGAATCTATGCATATGTACAGCTCAAGAAACTTAGAGACTACATTTTTGCTTCACAAGCCTAAGCCTAATGATGCCTAAATGAGGAGATAGACGTTTGAGAAATACCTGTTTCAGTCAAGTTCGAGTATGGAAATGTAGGGGTGGTGAGTGAGGCCTGAAGGACTTTTGAGCGTGCTTGATGTTCCCTTGACCTTCCCCAATGCTTAGCTAGCTTTGAAATGGTCTGAAACTCCTTGTAGAACTCAACCTGCAAACTCAGAATTTGCAAATGGTGAAGCTTGAAAATGAAGCTACAGTTACTGAACAATGGCTTGGAAAGTTAAGGTGTATTGTTTAGAAAGTGTTTGAAGTGGTTTGGGACAAAATGCACGAGGCAATGTGAAGGTGGCTTGAGTTCTGCAGGGCTTGCCCTGTTTTGGGCAGAAAATGGAGTTTTTGTGTATTTGGGTGTTTGAGAGCTTATGGAATCGTGTTCTAGGCTTGGTGTGATATGCTGAAGTTGTTTGAAATGTTCACAAAGTTTGCTCTTATCAGATTACCAAGTTGTGGAGTTTTTGCACAGTTGCTTGTTTTTGAAGTAAAATTTGAGAAGTGACAATACCAAGGTTGTACAAGCTAGCACAAGGCCTGCTGAGAGTTGATACACCTTTCCTGATATTAGTGAACTTTGTTTGCTGCAAAAGATTGGGTCCAATGCTCAAGAGAAACAAAATTGGCAAAAGCTAACTTTATGGAAATGACATTGTTATCTTTTTTCCAAAAATGGAATAAACCTTTGTATAATGCTCTAAAGCTCAGAACAAAGCCTTAATCCAATGTGTTTGCATTTAGTTTATGAGTGTAGAAATGATTAGAACCTGTAAACCAAGTACAAGCAAGGTTTGGACAGATTTGCAAGTTGTATCAATGTGCAAAATGCCTTGGCCAAAAGTGATAATTTGCCATTTTCAATCCTTCGATTCTCCATAACCACAAATGATCTTGGAGAGTTTTTGGACACTTTGGAAAGCTTGTAACATGCTCTACAATCCATCTTTGAAATTAATTTTTATATTCCAATTGGAACTATGTGAAAATGTGTCATGAAGATAGGTCAAAATCCTGTCTAAAATAGGGTAAAATTTCACTAAGTTAAAAGTTTCATGGACCCTTACTCACAAAATCATAACTTGAGATACAAGCATCTTTTGGGAAAAATTTGTGAATCAAAGTTGTAGTTTTTATGGAGTACTACAACTTTCATGTTGGAAGTTTTCTCTGAATCCAATTGCATCATGGTGAAAAAGTTGTGCAAAGTTGGGAAAAAAAAAGAAATTTTCATAACTTAGAAAATTTCTGTTATGAAGATTTTCCATTTTAAACCCTAATTTCCAAAATTAGGTTTCTTGGTGAATAAGTTTCATGTTTTGACACATCTGGATGAAAAATGACCCTTGGCACTTGATTTTGACCAAAAAGTCAAAGTTTGACTTTTCAGTGTACAGTTGATTTTTGATCAGTTGACTAGAAAATTCATTTGTCAATCCAATGCATTTGAGATCTTTTGAACCTTGTGATTAGGTTAAGATGATGCCATTGAGTCCTTGAAACCATGCTTGAACCTAATTTTCCATTGGCTAGGTGAAAAATCAGAAATTGCCCTTCTACAGTCAAAACCCTAAAAATGACCATTTTGCCCTTTTGATGATCTGATCAAATTTCTTGAGGGGTTATGGTCCAAACATGATCAAATGGTTAATATGAGTCTATAATGTTGATGTGGATAAAAAATTATGAGGTTTGACTGTAAATTGGCCACAATTCACTTTTCCCCCAATACAACTGATTTTTATGTCAACTGTCCAATTAACTGGGCAAAAATTTGATTCAAGGCTTGAAACTTGGTATGAGAAATCTTAGGAGTCCAACATGAAGTATGAAAGTCACATTAAGCATTGAAAGTCCAAAAATCCTTGTGCAAACTCAAACCCTAATTTCAGGTCATCAGTGCAAGGAGATGTCTTGAGCTGAGCAAACCCTAATCTGGTCTGGAGTCCAAAGAGTCTTGTGAGGGGAATCTTGATAAAATGAGAGGGAAAATTTTTGGGTACAACATTGCGGATAGCAAGAGTCGCCACCGGCTTTTCTTTTATCCAATAAAGGAAAGGGTGAAAAGAACATGAAAGACCTTTTGAGATAGTTTCTTGAGTTCGGGGGGTAGGTTATGAAAAAGGAACGTATTAGCACCCTTTTCATCCGTAGTTATCTACGGGCTCTTAGTTGCTTGCTAGATCACTTGCTTTTTTTGAAAATGTGCTTGTGATGTGGGTTTGAAAGTATTTTGAAAATGTCTTTGTAATGATTCTCGTTTCTATAAGAATGCGTACAAAGTGTTGGTTTTTGAAAATAGTTCAAAAAGGTGTTTGTGGAATATGTTTTTGAAAGTGATTTTGAAAAGTGCCTTTGTAATGATTCTCGTCTCTATAAGAATGCGTACAAATAACTTTTTCTTTAGAAAATGTTTAAATTGAAAGTGTTGGTGTGAAGAAATGTTTTTGTTGTGAGCAAGCGAGCAACTATGAGCATCCTACCTACTAAAAAGGTCTTTGTTTTTTCCTCCTCCTTTAGATGTTGCTATCTTACCATTGATTTGGTAAGAAGCCTCATCGTTGGATGTGAAGAAACGAGCGTGGGTCATTTGTATAGTCATAGAAGGCAACCTATGAGATGTTTTAACAATTTTCGTTTGGTAACTAGATCGTTTACCGAAGGAAACATCGAGGGTCATCCAGGGACTACGATCTTTTATCGAGGGTCTTTGCTAAAATGCCCATATTCGAGGAACATGACTATTTTTCGAGGCAACAAGTGAGATTACCCTAGAGGTGCATGTGTGCAAAGTGTGTTTGATTGCATGCATTTTGTCTTTGATTAGGGTGGTCTACTTGTTGATTTTATCTTGCCATACACCCTAATTACTAGCATTTGTATAAAGTAATTAAAATGCAGAAGATAAATATCCTACACTATTACAACCATATTGAATAGCAAGAAAATGTAAATACAACAAAATAAAATAAGGAAAAATGAGTGCTTCAATTTAGGCAGCAATGTCCCTTCGATTCTGCTCTTCTGGGTTTCCTTCGATTTGGCATGGAAGTCAACATGTGCAGGCAACCTTCGATTCACCTTCCTGGATGCTTCCTTTGATTAGGCATGGCAGTCAGTGTGAATGGATCCTTCAATTACATCATTTTCTGCTTCCTTCGAATGGCCTGGAAGTCAGTGTGTGGCGAAGCCTAAGGCCACACTCTTTGTTCTGCTTGCAACTGTGAAACAACCAAGGATGAAGCCTAAAGCTTCGATTCACACCTCCTTCCTTCTGTTTTATTTTATTTGGGATTTTAATAGCAACATGGCTAGTATTGTCTCATGGCCAGGTTAGTTCTTAAAAACGTTTGATAAACTAAGAAACAAAACCAAAAGGTTAGCAATGAAAACAAACTGAAAAGGTGGAAACGAAAAGGAAAAAAATGTTATGTATATGCTTAAAACGAAAAGTTTAAGGTCAGAGTGACTTACCTTGCTTGAAGATGGGTGTTGTACCCCAAAATTTTTCCTCCCATTTTTACACAAAACATATTCCTAGAGGTCCTCAATTGCTCAAGTTGACTGAGGATTGATCAGACAAATCCTCCTCCTATGACAATGAACCTCAAACTAGGGCTTCACTCCTTATCAAGATTGCTTGAGTTCCAAGGGTCCTAAGTGGTTTCCATTTCCTTAATATGTCCTCAAGATCATCCATGCCAAGTTTCATGTCTTGCACAAGAAGTTTGCTCAGTCAACTGCTCAAATGCCTGAAAATCAACCGTGTTAGGTCAAAAGTCAATTGTGGCCCACATACATTCAAACTTCAAGATTTTGGGTCAACATTAACATTTTGAAGTGATATACATCATTTTATCAGGGGTTGATCATGATTCCTCAAGGGATGCTCCTAAGTCATCAAAACTCAAAAGTTGCTAAATTAGGGTTTCTATAGGGAAAGTCAACCAAACTTTGACCATGCATAACTTTCTCATACTTAGTCAAAAATTGCTCATCCAAGGCTCATTTTGAAGAGAATTCAATTCCCTACAATTCATCTTCAACCCTAAAGTTCAAGAAATGCACTCATGAAAAGATATAAATTCAGACATTATAGGTCATTTCAAAAGTCAACAAAAACACCTTTTGGGTCAAAGCTTATTACATGAACATGGAAGATCCAATTGAGATGAAACCAAAAGGGTTGTTTAGAGGTCATCCTAAGATTTTTAAAAAGTCAAAGAACACCCTTTTAGGGTCAAAATTGAGAGAGATATGCATTGTCAAAGTTGGCCATTTTTGGAAATTTGCACAAAGTCAACAATTCCCAAAATTGCATTTTTTCACATGGGCCAATCTTTTCAAGATTGAATCTCAGTCCTAGCATGGTCCACCACCTATGGGACCCTCCATGCCTTATTTACTCATTTATTTAATTTTATTTTGATTTTTATTCATTTAAAAATCAAATAAATCCAAATAAATCATATAATTTGTTTTAAGATTTATTTTTGCATTGAAGGGAGATCTTATATGCTGTCAAATAGCCAGGAAATCATGCAAGGATGTGATACGGTGGCAGAACTTACTGTTAATAATGGTTTGCGTTTTTTGTTCGCAAATGTCGCGGTAAGCAAGAGTCGCCACCGACTTTTATTTCATCCAACAAAGGAAAAGGAAAAAGAACAGAAAAAACCTTTTTCGAGATTGTTGTACCCCAAAATTTTCCCTCCCATATTTTTCAAGATTTATCAAGAATCATCTTCAAATGGTTCAAGACTTCTCAAAGATTGCACAGTCCAAATGCCTCATAAGCCAGTCAAAATTAGGGTTTTGGTTCCTTCAATGAATTTGGGATTTTCAATGGTCCAATAAAGTCCCATAGGCCTATATACATTGTCAAGCATCTACATATCAAGTTGCAAGATTCACAATGCCAAATTCCACAGTCAAAAGCTCCATTTGCTCTACAATCAACTACAGGGGCAAAATGGTCATTTTACAGTCAAAAGTCAGAATTTTTGGTCAACATATTATTTTGAGTCCACAATCATCATTTGATCAAGTCTTGGTCATGATTCCTCAAGCATGGCTCAAAAATCATCAAGATGCCAAACGTTACTATTTTTGGACAGTAGAAAAGTCAACTGTATCTTGACCAAGGCATAACTTTTTCATGGTTCATCAGAAAAATCCCATCTAATGCTCATTTTGAAGGGGATGACATTTCCTACAACTCATCTTCACATTCCAAGTCCAATAAATGCTCTCACAAAAAGTTATCAATTTCTACATTATAGGTCAATTCCAAAAGTCAACAAAAATGCACTTTAAGTCAAAGACCATAACTTGAGATTGGTAAATCCAAATGTCATGGGACCAAAGGCATTGGTTAGAGGACTTCAAGACCTTTCCAAAATGTCCAAGAACATGTTCATAGGATCAAAATTGAGCAAGATATGCATTGGAGAAGTTGGGAAATTTTGTGAATTTGCAAAAGTCAACTTTGCTCAAAATACCTTATTTTTGCTAATGGGCCTCAAATTTCTTCTTGAAAATTTATCCATGGCTTATGCACGACCCATCAAGCTTAAATTGATTTATTTTCTTATTTTTATTAATTAATTGGATTTTTAATTGATTTTAATTGATTTAATTAATTTAAAATGTAGGAAAATATCAAGATATGGTTTTTCAATCTTTTCATGAAGCAAATATGACCTACAAGAGCTGGCAAATTTGTGTATCAATCAAAGAGACAAAAATCTCCAAGTTTGGCAAGTTTTCTCAATCAAAAAGATTGAAAAATATTTGATTTTCAATCAAATATTGAAACATCAATTTCATGGATTTCCTTGCAAGATTGTAACCTAAACTCAGTCTCCTATATATACACAACTCAACCCTAATGCCAAAAACGAGATTTTGCTGCAACAAAGCCATATGAAACATTGAAAAAAATCAAAGAAATTTGAAAACTGATTTCCACATTCTAACGTGATTCAAAGCTTTTTCTTGTTTCTAATACATTGCAGGGGTTCCCAGGAACGTGTAGGAATCAAAACCAAGTGCCAAAGCTCAAAGAATCCAAAGAAACAGTTTCACAGTTTGAACATATTTTCCAGAATCGCATCTCATTATTCATGTGCATTTGACATATTTTATTGGTTGTTTTGTGTTAATAGGAACCATACGAAGCTTTTGGCATAGGTTAATTGCATTAAAACGCACAGAATCAGAATTTGCCATGAACGAGTTTTAGGGTTCTTCAGTTCTGGAATTGGGGCTTTGTGAATCAAGTAAAATTAGGATCCATAAGGCATATGGTTGTAATCCTGAGAACCAGACGAATTTAACCCTACCCTCGCGAACAATTTATATTGAACACAAACCTATTCGCTATTATTCCTCATGTTAGATTGTGGGGGTTAAAAACCCCCGCTATCTGTTTGTTATTTTGCAGGTTCAGTGAAAGAGATGAAGACGTGTAAGCATGCCATTGGAACGTTCAAATAAAATGCGCGCTTGTTTTGTTTGTACAGCATATGGGTTTGTTTTTATATATTATTTTCAATTGTCACTATAATATCAAATGCAGGCGAATGGTGTAGTGGCTATTGAGGTGGCTGGTAATCATTGGGACCTGGGTTCGATTCCCAGGTCCACCCAAATAATTGTTTCTTATTTTTCTTAACAAGATCCTATGCAGGCTTCCAAAGGTGTTCCGTCATACACCTCAAACAATCAGGCGCCATGTGTCCTTAAGCATTAATCTGAAGGTCATGAGTGGATGACCATGATGCTCCTGGTCAACCCTGTGCGTAGACAAGCAAGAAGGTTAACGGACTGGCCAACAAATGGGCCAGAAATTGCTATCAATACCTCCATCTGGGCCCAACACCCTCAGGGTTTTGTTTCTCATTTTTTTTCTCTTTTATATTTTTCATTTAATCTTTTTAGTAATTATTACTATTATTATTTAACTACCTCACAAATTATATTTTCACAATAAATTCAGAAAATTAAAATGCTAATATTATTATTATTATTATTTATTAATTTCACCTTAGTTTATTATTTTTGTAAATAAATGTAAATTAATTGATTTAGTCTTCTTTTAATTAGGTTAACTTTGACTTTATTTCATAATAAATAAAATAAATTAGAATTAGGTTTTACTAACTTTCAACTTTTAATTTCTTTTATTTTTATTTTCATTAAAGACCTAAAAAACTAAAAAAATACTTCTTTCTTGTAAATTATTTAATTAATTAGTAAATTAGGTTTAATATTAATTAAGTGCAAAAAAGGACAAAAATGCCATTCTTTTCTCAAAAAGGGTCAAAACCCTAAAAGACTTCTCCAATTCAATTTCTTTCGCGCACTATTATTTATTTGATCATATTTATGTATCTGCTCCGAGAATGTAATAGATAATTAGGACTTTTATCTCTTTCTTTATCTTCTCGCATTTTCTTTTCAAAGGGTTATGTTTTTGGCGATGTAAATACCCGACGCCTTGTAATAGCGTATATTCACTTTCCACAATTTATTTCCGCACAACTATTAACTGTTAATTATGCATGCAAGACTTGCCTGAAAAATAAAACCAACTCGTAGCTCACCATAATACATGTGCAAAGACAATTTAACATGAAACCTGACACACATGCACATGCCACTCCTAGGGTACGCCTCACTTGGTTGCCTCGACGTGGTCATCAAGTATAGGGTGTTTTAGAGGCCGCCCTCCTGTCTAAATGATCCAGTTGCCTCGAAACGGTTGCCTCGGATAAAAAGGATCTAGGACATTAGGGTTACCGCTAAGGCTTCCTACTATTGCTTTGGTGACCACACATGTCCCTATAATCGAATTGACCCGAATAACTCCAACGGCGGTGCTACCTACTCCTCAATAGTGGGATAGTACTGTCTAAAGGACTCTTACACAGCTTAATTCCTTAGAGTAGGTAGATTTCTCCTGGGTACTTGCTCTTTAAAAACAAAAAAAAACAAATTTTTCGCACTCACACTTTCAAAAAGTTTTCAAACAAATACTTCATACACTCTTGAGGATTGATACAAGAGTTACCTAGAAGTTTTCAAAACGATACTTTTTCAAAACCCACAAACACAAGAAAAGCAAACATTTTTGAAAACATAGTGAGCAAGTACCTAAGAGCCCGTGGATAACCACGGATAGAAAGGGTGCTAACACCTTCCCTTTCTATAATCTACCTCCCGAACCGAGAGACATCTCGAAAAGGAATTTTGTTGTGCTTTTGTCCTTTCCTTGTTAGAGAACATAAAAGACGGTGGCGACTCTTGCTTACCGCGACATTTTGCGAACCAGCATTTCAAAAAACAGTCAGTTCTATTTCCACCGATCACAGAACTGGCGACTCTGCTGGGGATATTAATAAGTGAGGTGTACCTTAGGATTAGACCACTCTTGTTTTCAATTTCTTGCTTTGTTTGCTTTAATATTGTGGGCTTGTCTTGGAGTTTCATAGATCCTAACCCGGATCTGGGGGATACCTTTTAGAAGTAGCAACAAACTGTGAGGGAACTGTAGGGGTATACCGACACGGTTGAAGCAGTTGCTACGTTGATGTGGCACTTTGGTGAGTACCGGTAACCCTTGAGTCAAGTCAAGGAGAGTACGGGGCCGCCACGTGGTGTCGTGAAGCATCAACTGACCTTAGGAACCTTACTTGACCATCCTGGCCTCTTTAGGGGTAGTGAGATGACCGACTTTGGTGCAGTTCGAAGTTGGTAGATACTCGATACTACACTCATTGAGGTTTTTTTTCTTGGAATATTTTGATCGCCAGTTCAGTGGCTAAATCAAAACAATGAACATAGAAAACAAACCAATGATATTGAGCTCCTTAGAACCCGGTTACTTTTGATAGGACAGGTTTTGAGCCCACCAACTTCAAGAGGGTAGTACCTACACCTCATGCTGGCCTAAACTCTAAGGGTTGTCTGGTGTGACTTGTGTGCCTTATCATGTTCGCCTTTTGTGAATACTTGTGGTGTGCTTTTATCATAACATCATAACATCATAAAGCATCATATGCATTTACTAACCACTTCAAGGGTTCGAATCTTCATCTTTGTTCTTGTTTTGTAGGACATGGAATCTCTCCGTAGAAAGACAATTCAGGTCAACCTTGTAAGGATCCCTCCTCAGCTTAAGGAGCTTACATCTAGGATTCCCGAGAACTCTTCCTTCAGTGAAAGGCATGGTAGACTCATCAGCTTGGTCAACACCAACATTGAAGAAGATATGATAAAAGTTCTCTTCCAGTTATTTGACCCTTTGCACCATTGTTTTACCTTCCCGGATTATCAATTAGTGCCTACTTTGGAAGAGTTTTCTCAGCTTCTGAAGGTTCCCATTCTCAGTCAACTACCCTACAACGGTACGGAAAGGGAACCAAAACTTGAAGAGGTTGCTAAAGCATTACGCCTACAACCATCTGACATCAAGAGGCATTGGGAAATCAGAAGTGGTATCAAAGAATTCTTGGCAAAGTTCCTATTTGAGAAGGCACAAGAATGTTGGAATTCCCTTGACCTGCAAGCCTTTGAAGAAGTTGTGGCACTCCTTGTCTATGGGTTGGTGTTGTTCCCGAATCTGGATCAGCTTATAGATATCAATGCTGTCAAGATTTTCATGTCCAGGAATCTTATACCTACGTTGCTTGGGGACATCCTCCACTCATGTTACACTCGAACCATGAGAAAAAGAGGTGTTCTCATGTGCTGCACTCCTCTCCTGGCAAGGTGGTTTATTTCGCACCTTCCACAATCAGTTTTGAAGAACGAGCGGGGTTTGAGATAGTCACAACGATTAATGACTCTTACACATGCTGATATACATTGGTGTTCTCGGTCCAGGGAAAATGTCACTATCATTGATCGTTGCAGAGAGTTTCCTAATGTTCCTTTACTTGGAATCAGAGGAGGCATTACTTACAACCCATGTCTGGCTTTGAGACAGTTTGGATATGCTCGGAGGGATGGCCCTCATGACATGTTGATTCCTGACATAGTTTTTGACTTTGACAATGATACGCAAGGACTTCGTCAAAGATTCATCAGAGCTTGGAGGATGCCTAACAAGGTGGACAGTAAGACACTGGGGCACAAGAACTCCATCCCCCTTGAGCCTTATCTCAAGTGGGTAAGAGCCCGCTCCCAGAAGCTTGTGATGCCATATCCTCATGTTCTTCCCGTGATCAAAGAGCCTATTTTGGAAGGAGAGGTCCCGTACACCATTCAACATCCTGACATGCCAACGTCTTGGGAGGAAATGCAGAAGAGTTGGATCCAACTCAAGGAAGAGCGGAATTCTCTTGAAGTCAGTCTACATGCCAGTGAGAAGAAGGTCTTGGAGCTCACCCGCCTACTTCACGAGGAAAAGACCCTCAACACCTATATCGCTCCAAAGAGGATGCGCAGTGTCTTTTGGGATTAAGTATTTTGTAATATTTCGCCCATGAGGCATTGATGTACTGAACAGATTATTTCTTAATATAACGTGTGTTCCTTTTTTGTCTACAACGAATTTGAATTCTCGAACCCTTGAATGCATTGCATAAATAGCATATCATGCATCATGTGCATAACAGGTACTCTTTTTTACAGGTCACTCATCTTCTTCGCTGTTTATTTCAGCAATCATCATGTCTTCTGAACCTACTACTGAACAAGCTATCAAGGCCCTCCAGGCCCAGAACGCCCACTTCCAAGATTTGGTCGTGAGCTTAGCCCAGGGTCAACAGGAGTTGAAGACTCTGATTCTGATTCTGAAGAAGAAGAAGAAGAGGACTGTGCTGTTTAACACTGGACGGAGATTTGGGAATGGACTGCAAAATGAGGTTGTTCTGGCTACTTCCTCTGTAGGGAAAGACAGTCCCCAAGAGAGAAGGGTTCCTAGTCCCGTGGTCTCCGACAACGAGACGGATTACAATGATGAACAGTACCCTCCTACTGAGGACAAGTACAAACAGCTCGAAGACCGGTTAAGTGCTATGGAGATTCAACACGTGTCTGGGTTCGATTTTGGATATCTAGGTTTATCTTCTGGGGTGGTGATCCCACACAAGTTCAAGGCACCTGCTTTTGCAAAGTACAACGGAGCTTCCTGTCCCAAAGCTGCACCTCTGGTCGTATGTAAGGAAGATCCAACCTTACACCGCTGACAAGAATTTATGGATCCATTTCTTTCAGGATAGTCTTTCAGGGACTCAACTCGAATGGTTCTATCAGCTGGATGGAGCCAGTATTCGTAACTGGGAGGACTTGGCTACTGCGTTCTACAAGCAGTATCAGTATAATTCCGACCTCGCTCCTACGCGTAACCAACTCTAGGGTATGTCACTAGGGACGGGTGAAGGATTCAAGGAGTATGCTCAAAAGTGGAGAGACCTGGCTGGAAGGGTGCAGCCACCTTTGACTGACCATGAGCTCGTTGATATGTTCTTGGGGACCCTGTCTGGTCCTTTCTTCAACCATCTGATTGGGAATTCTTCTACTGGGTTTACAGATCTGATCTTGACTGGTGAGAGAATAGAAGCTGGTATCAAGGCTGGGAAGATTCAAGAAGCTACCCCTTTTGATGCTCAGAAAAAGCCTTACACGGGGAAGAAAGAGTCCAATGCTGTGTCTGGTAAAAAGAGTCATCGTGATCAACAGGTAGGGGCAACCCAGATCTCCGATCCCACGCCTGTTCAAAGAAGACAGAGCAATAGGCGTAGGGTAAAGTATCAAGAAAGGCAGTATACTGACATCAACATGCCTTTGTCTCAAGCGTTGCAACAATTGCTGAAGGTGAAACTGATCACACTAAAGGATCCTCCTCAAAATCCTGATACTTCCTCTTCCAGGTATAACCCGAGTGTGAGATGTGCCTACCATTGACGGTCCGGGACATGACACCGACAACTGTTGGACTCTGAAGAACAAGATCCAGGACCTGATTGATGAAGGAGCAGTGGAGTTCACCCAAGGTGGTCAGGCTGAGTTTTTCTACCATCCCTCCAAGGTTCACCATTTGAAGTGACAAGTCCTGAGACTAGAAGATTTTTTGTTCATTGGAATTTTCAAGTTGTATTTTTCTTTGCTTATACAAACAATTATTGTCATAGCAAACTTTATTACTTTCATTAATGCATCGCATATGTCTGTTTTGAATTAATCCATTCGTATTCACTATATTCAAATTGCTTTCATTTTTGTGATGTTCAACTCTCGATTAAAAATTCTAAACCTTTTGAGGGAGGATGACAAAAATGATACCACGACATTTACAGTATGCTTTTGAATGGACCCCGCTGATGAGGTACATGCATTGTTTCAAATCCTAAACAGTGGAGTTATAAGGAAGATAATCCCTCGTCAACCCCTTTGAGCCAAAGAAGTTGGAGTTTTTCTTTTCACAAAAAGCTAAAACCCTTAATTATAACCTGGGGCAGGGTAGTTTTCTCAGCTGATCCAGGTGCACAATGAATGGCATCAAAGAAGTCCTTCCAAAACAAAAGACAGTGATGGTTCCCAATAATCGTCAAGACAGGAAGTCATTATCTCTCAAAATAAAAGCCCAATAAGTCAAAACCTATGAAGGAGACTTACAAAAACTGGGGCATCCCGCTGACTGTAATCACAAAAGAAACAGTTCAAGCAAAAGATAGGGATAACAAAATAAAAAAAGAAAGAGGTCTTACAAACCCTCAACAAAAGAAATGACTGCCTATTCAAAATAAATTGTCAGTATCTGAACCATCACTGGTATATTAGAGCAAAGACTCAAACAAGATCTAATGCACGATTAGCTGAGTTTAGGATCGAAGAACATCACGAAGAACGGGTGGGTACAAATAAATTTGAGCCTTTATCCTTTGTTTCTTAAACCGTGAACCAGGCCACGTTATAACCCTTAAAAGTCCTAGCTGAAGCATGGGTTAGTTCGAAAGCATACTGTTACCAAAGGTATCCTGACTCCTATAGGGTTTGCTGTAAAATCCTGAGTTGACATCACATTTTACAAAAATTCATTTGTTTCACAAAAAATGCATTTTCAAAAACTTCAAGACAGACATAAGCTTTGCATTCTTAAAATAACATTATTTGCATATGACTATTTGTTCGAACAGCAGAGAAATTCGCACGACGAATATCTAGTGAACAAAAATCTTCTCAAGGATCACCTCAAGTGGAAAAACACTTCCAACCAAGGGGCACGGCATGATCATGGTCTATCATCTGGGGCAGTCCAGTCAAGATTCAGAGAATCTCTCAAAAGCCAAATGGCCAGGGGCAAATCTCCACCTGAGTCACTTGGGGCATTGGGCATGAATTCCAGCGACAAATCTGGTACGATCAAACATCTTCTGGTAATATGGCAACACAACGCTACTAACAGTGACAACTCCCTACATTCTAAGAGCGTGGACATAGTCAAAAAAATACTGCGCATAATCAAAGACCCGCTAGGTTGACACACCTAGGAAAAAATAAGGGCTTCTCGGCGAACCAAAAGGGTTCGGGCAAAAATAAGGGATGAAAATGAAAAATCTGTACACCCGGCAAGTCGAAAACCTGAAAAGGCGGCTTGGGCAAAAAAGGGTATCCCGGTGGACTGAAAACCCGAAAGGGCGGTCCAGGCAAAAGTTAGGGATCAAAAGCGTACGACTATGTCCCGTCATCTCGTCACTTGCCTACCAGAAGAAGATTTTTCCATCGGTAATTATCAAGCACCTCCACAGGTACCTTCTCCCACAGAAGCTGGGACAATAAGAATTGTCTAAGAGATCTAGTTGCTCTGTCCGCCGAGGTACCAAGGTAAGTTCAGCTGAAGAACATGACCAAGATACCTTCACTCCCCGTAGAGTAAGACAAGATTCAGCAATACTCTCCCAAGCAGAGTTGGTCTCCCATCAGCCCCAAGAAGGCACAGTATCTCCAGCAAGTCAGCAATGCTCTCCCCAAACATAGTTAGTCTACCATCAAGTTGGGTATCCCCAGAAGATCTCAATATTCTCCAGCAGAGTATATAGATATTCCTCAAGCAAGCATCCCCGGCAGTCTTAATATAAGATTGTTCCCCGGCGGAATACCATACACCCCAGTGGAGCCACTTCCCCAGTACAGTTAAAAAGTTTCCCCAGGAGAGTTGAATCATCCTTCCCAGTAGATTCTGGAAGCTTATCCCTAGTAGATTCTGGAAGCTTGTCCCCTGCAGAATACAAACGAATATCTCTCCCGACCATGTTTAGAGGTTATTCCCCACCAGAGCCTAACTGGGTTATCCTCAGCAATTTGCAATGGAAAGATCGTCCTCGGCGAAGTTCTTCCTATCCCCAGCGGAGTTCCTCAAATTCCCCAACAAAGCTTATCAACAGGAATCCCCAGCAGAGTTATCATTAAAACCTCAGCAGAGCATATCTCCCCACAGAGTAATTCCCCGCAGAGTAATCTCTTCAACAAGTTTATTACCCAACGGAGTCATCTTCTCCTACCGATTTATTCTTACAATCATCACCCCCAGCGGAAACGAAGAACTCTACTCTTCAACATCAGCCCAGGATTCAACGAACTTCCCGGCATGCGTCAAGGATTTATTTTCCCAGACGAAAATACATTCATAAACATATCACATCTCATACCTCCTATTTACATACATGATAAATTGCATACGACACGATCTCGTTCTGAGAACATCATGACATCATGCATTTCATACATCATGACATTGCATACAACTAATGTTTTCCTTTTCAGGGAAAGGTCAATCAAAGATATTACCATCACCTTTTGAAGTTCCAGATTCGATACCTGTATCTAGCCAGGGCATATCTGTGAGCGATTGATTATAGATTCGATACCTGTATCCATCCAGGAAAGCTATCTCGATCAACCTTTTGAAGTTCCAGATTTGATACCTGTATCTAGCCAGGGCATGTCTGTGAGCGACTGATTAGAGGTATACGCCTGTATCCATCCAGGAAAGCTATCTCGATCAACCTTTTGAAGTTCCAGATTCGATACCTGTATCTAGCCAGGGCATGTCTGTGAGCGACTGATTAGAGGTCTACACCTGTATCCAGCCAGGAAAGCTATCTCGATCAACCTTTTGAAGTTCCAGATTCGATACCTGTATCTAGCCAGGGCATGTCTGTGAGCGACTGATTAGAGGTCTACGCCTGTATCCAGCCAGGAAAGCTATCTCGATCAACCTTTTGAAGTTCCAGATTCGATACCTGTATCTAGCCAGGGCATGTCTGTGAGCGACTGATTAGAGGTCTATGCCTGTATCCAGCCAGGAAAGCTATCTCGATCAACCTTTTGAAGTTCCAGATTCGATACCTGTATCTAGCCAGGGCATATCTATGAGCGACTGATTAGAGGTCTACGCCTGTATCCAGCTAGGAAAGCTACCTCGATCAACCTTTTGAAGTTCCAGATTCGATACCTGTATCTAGCCAGGGCATATCTGTGAGTGATTGATTGTAGATCTATACCTGTAACTAGCCAGGAAAGTATCTGCACAAAGAGTTTTAAGATCAACACCTGTAACAGGCCAGGAAATTATCTTTCTTTCTCAGGTACGCAAGTTCTCTCTAAGGAATCTCTTACGCGATCGACACCCCTGGATGGCATCTTTAAGACCATCTCCACAACTATCCATTACATATCCATATGGCATCTCTAAGCCCATCCTCCTACCCATCATCTCTCCAAATGGCATCTATAAGCCCATTCCCGCCATCACACTGCTGATACTACACTATGCGAGTGAAAATTTCTGGGCACTCTAGTGTTCAATCATCTTCCACCTTCGGATCACGAAAGGCACGCAAGCCAATCTACATCCTCAGGTCTAAGAAGATTGAACAAGGGAAACTGTTGTACCCCAAAATTTTCCCTCCCATATTTTTCAATATTTATCAAGAATCATCTTCAAATGGTTCAAGACATCTCAAAGATTGCACAGTCCAAATGCCTCATAAGCCAGTCAAAATTAGGGTTTTGGTTCCTTCAATGAATTTGGGATTTTCAATGGTCCAATCAAGTCCCATAGGCCTATATACATTGTCAAGCATCTACATATCAAGTTACAAGATTCACAATGCCAAATTCCACAGTCAAAAGCTCCATTTGCTCTACAGTCAACTGCAGGGGAAAAATGGTCATTTTACAGTCAAAAGTCAGAATTTTTGGTCAACATCTTATTTTGAGTCCACAATCATCATTTGATCAAGTCTTGATCATGATTCCTCAAGCATGGCTCAAAAATCATCAAGATTCCAAAAGTTACTATATTTGGATAGTAGAAAAGTCAACTGTATCTTGACCAAGGCATAACCTTTTCATGGTTCATCAGAAAAATCTCATCCAATGCTCATTTTGAAGGGGATGACATTTCCTACAACTCATCTTCACATTCCAAGTCCAAGAAATGCTCTCACAAAAAGTTATCAATTTCTACATTATAGGTCAATTTCAAAAGTCAACAAAAATGCACTTTAAGTCAAAGACCATAACTTGAGATTGGTAAATCCAAATGACATGGGACCAAAGGCATTGGTTAGAGGACTTCAAACCTTTCCAAAATGTCCAAGAACATGTTCATAGGATCAAAATTGAGCAAGATATGCATTGGAGAAGTTGGGAAATTTTTGTGAATTTGCAAAAGTCAACTTTGCTCAAAATACCTTATTTTTGCTAATGGGCCTCAAATTTCTTCTTGAAACTTTATCCATGGCTTATGCATGACCCATCAAGCTTAAATTGATTTATTTTCTTATTTTATTAATTAATTGGATTTTTAATTGATTTTAATTCATTTAATTAATTTAAAATGTAGGAAAATATCAAGATATGGTTTTTCAATCTTTTCATGAAGCAAATATGACCTACAAGAGCTGGCAAATTCGTGTATCAATCAAAGAGACAAAAATCTCCAAGTTTGGCAAGTTTTCTCAATCAAAAAGATTGAAAAATATTTGAATTTCAATCAAATATTGAAACATCAATTTCATGGATTTCCTTGCAAGATTGTAACCTAAACTCAGTCTCCTATATATACAAAACTCAACCCTAATGCCAAAAACGAGATTTTGCTGCAAGAAAGCCATATGCAACATTGAAAAAAATCAAAGAAATTTGAAAACTGATTTCCACATTCTAACATGATTCAAAGCTTTTTCTTGTTTCTAATACATTGCATGGGTTCCCAGGAACGTGTAGGAATCAAAACCAAGTGCTAAAACTCAAAGAATCCAAAGAAACAATTTCACGGTTTGAACATATTTTCCAGAATCGCATCTCATTATTCATGTGCATTTGACATATTTTATTGGTTGTTTTGTGTTAATAGGAACCATACGAAGCTTTTGGCATAGGTTAATTGCATTAAAACGCACAGAATCAGAATTTGCCATGAACGAGTTTTAGGGTTCTTTAGTTCTGGAATTGGGGCTTTGTGAATCAAGTAAAATTAGGATCCATAAGGCATATGGTTGTAATCCTGAGAACCAGACGAATTTAACCCTACCCTCGCGAACAATTTATATTGAACACAGATCTATTCGCTATTATTCCTCATGTTAGATTGTGGGGGTTAAAAACCCCCGCTATCTGTTTGTTATTTTGCAGGTTCAGTGAAAGAGATGAAGACGTGTAAGCATGCCATTGGAACGTTCAAATAAAACGCGCGCTTGTTTTGTTTGTACAGCATATGGGTTTGTTTTTATATATTATTTTCAATTGTCACTATAATATCAAATGCAGGCGAATGGTGTAGTGGCTAGTGAGGTGGCTGGTAATCATTGGGACCTGGGTTCGATTCCCAGGTCCACCCAAATAATTGTTTCTTATTTTTCTTAACAAGATCCTATGCAGGCTTCCAAAGGTGTTCCGTCATACACCTCAAACAATCAGGCGCCATGTGTCCTTAAGCATTAATCTGAAGGTCATGAGTGGATGACCATGATGCTCCTGGTCAACCTTGTGCATAGACAAGCAAGAAGGTCAACGGACTGGCCAACAAATGGGCCAGAAATTGCTATCAATACCTCCATCTGGGCCCAACACCCCCAGGGTTTTGTTTCTCATTTTTTTCTCTTTTATATTTTTCATTTAATCTTTTTAGTAATTATTATTATTATTATTTAATTACCTCACAAATTATATTTTCACAATAAATTCAGAAAATTAAAATGCTAATATTATTATTATTATTATTATTTATTTATTTCACCTTAGTTTATTATTTTTGTAAATAAATGTAAATTAATTGATTTAGTCTTCTTTTAATTAGGTTAACTTTGACTTTATTTCATAATAAATAAAATAAATTAGAATTAGGTTTTACTAACTTTCAACTTTTAATTTCTTTTATTTTTATTTTCATTAAAGACCTAAAAAACTAAAAAAATACTTCTTTCTTGTAAATTATTTAATTAATTAGTAAATTAGGTTTAATATTAATTAAGTGCAAAAAAGGACAAAAATGCCATTCTTTTCTCAAAAAGGGTCAAAACCCTAAAAGACTTCTCCAATTCAATTTCTTTCGCGCACTATTATTTATTTGATCATATTTATGTATCTGCTCCGAGAATGTAATAGATAATTAGGACTTTTATCTCTTTCTTTATCTTCTCGCATTTTCTTTACAAAGGGTTATGTTTTTGGCGATGTAAATACCCGACGACTTGTAATAGCGTAGATTCACTTTCTGCAATTTATTTCCGCACAACTATTAACTGTTAATTATGCATGCAAGACTTGCCTGAAAAATAAAACCAACTCGTAGCTCACCATAATACATGTGCAAAGACAATTTAACATGAAACCTGACACACATGCACATGCCACTCCTAGGGTACGCCTCACTTGGTTGCCTCGACGTGGTCATCAAGTATAGGGTGTTTTAGAGGTCGCCCTCCTGTCTAAAAGATCCAGTTGCCTCGAAACGGTTGCCTCGGATAAAAAGGATCTAGGACATTAGGGTTACCGCTAAGGCGTCCTACTATTGCTTTGGTGACCACACATGTCCCTATAATCGAATTGACCCGAATAACTCCAACGACGGTGCTACCTACTCCTCAATAGTGGGATAGTACTGTCTAAAGGACTCTTACACAACTTAATTCCTTAGAGTAGGTAGATTTCTCCTGGGTACTTGCTCTTTCAAAACAAAAAAAACAAATTTTTCGCACTCACACTTTCAAAAAGTTTTCAAACAAATACTTCATACACTCGTGACGACTGATACAAGAGTTACCTAGAAGTTTTCAAAACAAAACTTTTTCAAAACCCACAAACACAAGAAAAGCAAACATTTTTGAAAACATAGTGAGCAAGTACCTAAGAGCCCGTGGATAACCACAGATAAAAAGGGTGCTAACACCTTCCCTTTCTATAATCTACCTCCCGAACCGAGAGACATCTCGAAAAGGAATTTTGTTGTGCTTTTGTCCTTTCCTTGTTGGAGAACATAAAAGACGGTGGCGACTCTTGCTTACCGCGACATTTCGCGAACCAACATTTCAAAAAATAGTCAGTTCTATTTCCACCGATCACAAATATGTTTCTGAGTACGGGGGGTAGATTATAGAAAGGGAAGGTGTTAGAACCCTTTCTATTCGCGGTTTTCCACAGGCTCTTAGATGCTAGCTCATGTTTTGAAAATTGCTTGTGCTTTGTGTGTTTGAAAATTGTTTTGAAAATGCATTAGTGCGGTGATTCGCTTTGTGATAACTCTTGTATCAGTCCTCAAGAGCGTTGACAAGGCGAATGTTTTTGAAAGTGTTTTGAAATATTTTTGTGTAGGTGCAAAAAGTTGCTTTGAGCAAGCATCTAAGAACTTATCTACTTATATTCAAAAAGGTCGTTCTTTTCTCCCTATCCTTTAGATAGTGCTATCCTACTATTATGAGTAGGTAGCCCTATCGTTAGATGTATGAGGGACAAGCGTGGGTCATTGTTATGGTCATAGAAGGAAACATATAGGGATACCTTAGCAGTTCGAAGGGACTGTTATCATATATTCGTAGGCAACATTGAGGGACAAGATCATTTCTTGTAGGCAATTCGAGGGACGTTAAGAGACTATGATCTTTATGATGACTTTTAGATTGAGGGTCTTTTGCTAAGATATCCATACGTTCGAGGGACATGACAATTGTTTTCCGAGGCAACCAAGTGGGGAGTACCATAGGGGTGCAAGTGTGCAACGTGTATTTTTTCAATTATATTTATCTTGCAATTAGGGTTTTCTATCGTTCATTTTTATCTTTCCATACAATCCTATTAATCTAAGCATTGCATAAAATATAGTAGCAGGAGATAAAGGCGGAAATATAAACCTAAGCTATTACAAAACTTTGGGGCAATTACATAATAGTGAAGAGTGTGAAAAAGAAATCCTAAAACTATTACATCCCGGAAGCAATTACATGATAATGATGGGGAAAAACGGGAAAATAAAGCTACGCTATTACAGTTGAATGCGGCTTATACACTTTATCTAGGAAAATGGAAATAAGATGAAAATAGCAAGTAAAATGTTTTGGTGGTTTTTTATGAAAAAAAATAGTTTATGATAATTAATTAAATAAACCTAAAAACTTAATTAATTTTAATTAATAAAAAAATGTTAATTTTGAAAAAGTTAATTAAGATACCTAAAACCTAATTAATCTGAATTAAAAAAAAGGTTAATTTAAAAAAAGTTAAAAAATCTAAAATTAATTAACTTAAAAATTAAATTAGGTTTTGTTGTAAAAAAAGGTTTGTGAAAAAAGTTTTGTGGTCAAGTGAATTTAAGATTGAAAAAGACAAATTGGTTAGAAACCAAAAACAAACAATGAAATTAAAAATCTAAAATTAAATTAAAACCTAAAATTAAATTAAAAACCTAAAATTAATTATTTGAGTTTATTAGGAAAAATCAAGGGTTTGTAAAAAATGTTAGGTTTTATGAAAAAAGTTTTAAATAGAAAGAAGGAAAATAGGTAAAACAGATAAAAGGATAAATAGAATGGAAGAAAACCAAAACCAATAGGGGTGGGTGTTGAATCCACGCCCTTAACCTCCTCAGGATGTTTGCCTTGCCATGTATTAGTGGTTCTTATGATTCGGCCTCAGTGTTTTGTAATAACCCTGCATGGGACCCTGTCTAAATCTGCAGTGTAGAATCTCATGAACACATTAAATAAATTAATATACCATGAAATACAAAGAAAATAACTATATGAAATTTTGTAATGTTAAAACTGAAATGGCATGTATGAATGCTTCTACACCCTTGGGATCATGGAGATCAAACCAGCCTTACCCTTACTGGAGAAGTAGTGAAAGTAGTGAGATATGGGTTTGTAACGAGAGTAGCTTGTTTGTAGTGAGATGGAGGTTTGTAACAAGGATTTCAAGATTTTTAGTGTTCTTGAAAGAATTTGATATTTTGATAGGGTTGTGGCAAAGGTTTTTTCTCTCGTCCTGTTTGTATGAAAAAAATGAGATTGTATAATGAAAATTAGAGAAAAAATATGGGCTTTGAATGTGCAATTGGGCCTCCAATAACCACAAGCAATAGTGCAGATTTTAATTCACTAGAGTTCGTTACATTCCAGGCTAAATTGCAGGGGCTTAAGTGCAATTTTTGAAGTTGAAATGTGAATACAAAATGTAGCTAACATCGAGAAGTAATTCCTGTCAAAAAATGGGATTAATCGGATAAATGGTGAATTAGTTATGAATTTTTGAAATTTCGCCTTAGACATACTTATTTTGGGCTCCAGTGTCCATTCTGACACGTTCTTCAATAAAAAACTGGTATTGATCGGAGCAGAACCCAGTCTCGACCTTGGAAACAAAGTTGTAGATCTCTGAATCAGTGACCTTGTGTAAAATGATGGGCCCGATCCGATAAAAATTGACCGAGTTAGGAATTTTCGAAGTTTTGACCCAGATGAAATAATATTCAGCATTCCGGATTTTTTGCGCATCACGCGCACTCTGAGAAAAACGAAGGCCTTTTGGATACCGTTCTGTTGTACCCCAAAATTTTCCCTCTCATTTATCAAGGCTTTTGTCACAAGATTTCTTTGACTCAAGACTAGATTAGGGTTTGGTCAGCTCAAGGCATATCATCTTGCACTGATGACCCAAAATTAGGGTTTGAGATTGCACAAGGATTTTTTGACTATAAATGCTTCATGTGACTTTCAAACATCATTATGGAACCCCAATATTATCCATGTCAAGTTTCAAGCCTTGGATCACATTGTTGCTCAGTCAATTGGACAGTTGACCTAAAAATCGGCTGTATTGGGGAAAAAAGTCAACCATGGCCAATTTATAGTCAAACTTCATAATTTTTTATCCACATCAACATTTTAAACTTATATGTGTCATTTGTTCAAGTTTGGATCACAACTCCTCAAGAAATTTGATCAAATCACCAAAAGGGCAAAATGGTCAAAATTAGGGTTTTTGACTGAGGAAGGGCAATTTCTGGTTTTTGACCTAGAAAATGACCAATTAAGTTAAAGCATGATTTCAAGGATTCAATTGCATCATCTTGACCTAATTACATGGCTCAAAACATTTCAATTTCATTGGATTGACAGATGAAATTTGCAGTCAACTGATCAAAAGTCAACTGTACATTGAAAAGTCAAACTTTGACTTTTTGGTCAAAATTAAGTGCCAAGGGTCATATTTCATCAAAACATGTCAAGATTTGAAATTTGTTCATCAAGAAATTCAAGTTTGAAGATTAGGGTTTGAATTTGAAAATTTTCTTAACTTAGAAATTTTCTAAGTATAGAAAATTTCTTATTTTTTCTCAACTTTAGGCCACTTTTTCACCATGATGCATAATGATTCAAATAAAGTTCCCAACATCAAAGTTGTAGACCTCCATAAAATCTACAACTTTGCTTCACACACTTTTCCCTAAAGATGCTTGGATCTCAAGACATAAATTTATGAATACATGGTCATGAACTAAATAACTTAGTGAAATTTTGCCCTAATTTAGGCAGGTTTTGGACCCAACTTCATGGAAACTTTTCACCTAGTTCCAAGAGGTATCTGAAAATTCATTTCAAATATTAGTTATAGAGCACATTTCAAACTTTCCAAAATTTCCAATAACTCCTCAAGATCATTTTTGAGTAGGGAGAATCGAAGAGATGAAGTTGGCAATTTCTCACTTTTTGTCCAAGCCATTTCATGAAGAACAAAGTTGCAATCAGCACCTATGCTGCCTAATCCATGATTTACAGGTCCCAAACTTGTTCCTCACTCCTTAATTAAATGCTTACTCAGTTGAAAAAGCTTTGATCCATGCCTTAGAACCATTATCCAACTTGCAATTCCATAAATGGCATAAAGTGACCATTGCCATTTTGGAAAAGCACAACTTTTACCACTTTCCAATTCTTGAGCATTGCACCTGTCTCCATTGTACACACAAGTCTCACAGGTCTAAAGTAAATTGTACAAGCTGATACCAACCCTAAGAGAGAAAGTACAAGCATGGCAAGCCTTGTCCCTTCACTTTGCTTCAAAAGCAAGAAAGGTGGCCAAAAGGCTAGAATTAGCACATCTGTTGAAGGGAAGGTAGGAAACTAATCTTATACTAATATAAAAACATTATACAACACAAGGGATGATGAGTTAAGGCCGGAAACACTCCCAACCAGAAAAACACCAAAAATCTGTCCAAACCTGCAGTTTTTGCATAAGCACACCCATCTTCCATTTGGCTCATGTGTTTTGAGTTTTGATTATTCAAACATCTTACATACTTGATATCAAACCAATCCAAACCTTCATCCATGTTCTGTAATCACTTTTCCACCATCTTCCATTGTTGATTTCAGAGCTTGCAGTTTGACTTGGCCAAGGAGTTTCAGATACTTTCAGAGCAAGGCAAAGGTTGGAATACATTCAGGGAAGTTCAAGGAAACTCAAGCAAGCATCAGGCCTCCATCAAACTCACTCCAGTTCCATCCACGATTCCAACTGAAGGAGGTAAAATCTTAAAATCTATCTCCTTGTATAGGTAACCATAGGCCATGATTTATGAATAAAAAGTGTAGTCCTCATCATAACAAAACTGTACATATCTTTATCTTGCATTGATTTCACTTGAGTTGAGAGAATTTGGAACTTGAAATTTCTGTAAATATTAGGTTAAAATTTAGGGCTGTTAAATTCTCTTTGATCTTTGATTGATAGTTCACATAACTTATATGGTTGGAATTGTGAGTTAAAGTACTACAACTTCCATGTTATGAGTTTTCATTTCATGGAAGTATGAGAGAGTTACAGGATGTCTGGATGTATAGCCACCCCAATGGCAAAGTAGCGCGCTGGTGAGACCCATGTCTTGGGTTCGAACCTGGGCGCGCTACTTTTGTTTTTACATTTTTCCATTTTTTCCAGTTTTGACATTTTTGCAGGTTGGGCCTTCATAGTTGGGCCATGGACTTTTTTGCTTGCATGATACCTCTAATCTGCTACATCACCCCCTTTGCCAACTTTTTATATTTTTATTTTTATTTGCTTTATTTTCATTTTTAATATATATTAAATATTTTCTTTGATACATAAAAATCCCAAAAAATATAAATTTCATACTATTGCATTTTTATTTTATTTTAGTTTATTTTGCACATAAAAATATATTTTATTTTTAATATATATCATGTATTTTCTTAATAACTTGTAAAATATAATCAAAGTATATTTAGTTTAATTTACTTATTTATTTCTCATTTCATATTTATAAATATTTATTTTTGCATATATAAAAATTTTATACTTTCATACAATATTATTTATTATTCTAAAATACAAAATATTAAAAAATAGAATATAAGAACTTTACTTCCTTCAAAAATAATAATTAGGGTTAAGCCTCCCTTCTAAAAAAATTAATTTCTTTTCCTTACATTTTTAGGTTTAGATTAAAATCTCTTTTGCATAAAAACAAAACAAAAATATCTTTTCTTACATATACATTGTATTGCATCTTTAAATATTGTATTATTTATTCAAATTCGTACAAATTCGATTTGATTGTAATAATTTATTTACGCTTATATTTGTGCAAATCCCCATTCAAATTTGTATTCCCCTCTCTCATAAATTGTTGTAATAGCTTAGAAATATTTACATTATGCAACTTATCACTTTATATGCAATGATTCGTAATTAGGGTTTTTATGACAAGATCAAAACAAAGCAAAATAGAAAATCCTAAACGCAAGACAAAATCAAAGCATGAAAATGATACACTTGCACACAAACATCCTTAGGGTTTCTCCACTTGATTGCCTAAAACAAAATGGTCATATTATGCATGTGAAGTATCTTGGCAAAACAAAACAAATATAAGATCATAGTTCCTCGATGATGCTATTCAAAAGTTGCCTTACAAAAAGATATTGGTCCCTCAAAATGCTAAGATACTTTGCAACATTGCTAATCATGGTTATACGATGACCCACACTCGTCCCGTTTATATCCAAAGATATGGTTGATTACCAAATAAATGGTAAGACAACAATGTCAAAGGAATAGAAAATGTACAAGAAAGACATTTGAGTAGGTAGATTACTTCTAGTTACTTGCTCCATTTCAAACAACTATGCTTGTTATTTTCAAAACAAACACACACATTTCAAAACATCTTACAAACATTGAAAACATTTTCAAAGACAAACATCTTTGTATACATTCTTACGAACGAGAATTATTACAAAGATTTCCTAAACGAATGGCCTCTTTTACAAATACTTTCAAAAACCACACCAAACACAATTTCAAACAAACAAAAGCAAGTGATCTAAGCAAGCAACTAAGAGCCCATGGAAAACCATGGATGAAAAGGGTGCTAATACCTTCCCTTTCATAATCTACCCCTCGAACTCAAGAAACAATCTCAAAGGTCTTTCCTGTGCTTTTTCAACTTTCCTTTTGGATAAAAGAAAAGTCGGTGGCGACTCTTGCTAACCGCGACATTTGCGATAAAACACAAAAACCTCAAGTCAGTTCTCCCACCGTATCACAGAATTGGCGACTCTGCTGGGGAAGATTATAAAAGTGGGGTTACCTTAGGGCTAGATCAAATTTATTTGCTTACATTATTTTACTTGTATGCTTTACATTTTGGTTCTTTGTTTGGGTTTGAATCCTCCACCCGGATTTAGGAAACATTATAGGTAAATAGCAATACATTATGGAAACTGTGCGGGGTATACCAACATGGTATAAGCAATAGATATGTTAGTGTGACATATTTGTGGGTAACAGTAGCCTTTGAGTCAATCAAAGAGAATACGAGGCCACTGAGTGATGTCATGAAGCACTAATGAACTTCTAGAACCCTTTACTTGACCAACTTGGCCTTTAGGATGTAGTGAGATGACCGGCTTTGGTGCAGTCCGAAGTTGGTAGATACTCGATACTACACTCATTGAGGGTTGGTTTCTTGGGATATTTCGGTCGCCATTAAAGAGGCTTGAGCTGAAACAATGACCAAGGAAATAATCCAGAGATATTGAGCTCCTTAGAACCCGATTACTATTATTAGGACAGGTTGAGCCAACTAAACTTCAAGAGGGTACTTACCTATAAAACCCCATACAAGCTTAAACTAAGAATTTGTTTGATTTGCTTGTATATACATACTTGTGCATAACATCATGAACATCATGAACATCATATGCATCCACTAACCGTTTCAAGGATTTTGGAGATTCATCTTTGTTCTTGATTTGTAGTATATGGATTCACTTCGCAGGAAAGCTATCCAAATCAACCTTGTAAGAATTCCTCCACAACTCAAGGAGCTAGCTTCAAGGATCCCTGAGAACTCTCTATTCACCGAGAGGCATGGTCGTCTACTCAACTTAGTCACCTCCAACACAGAGGAGGATATGATGAAGGTGCTCTTCCAGTTCTTTGATCCTTTGCATCATTGCTTCACATTTCCTGACTATCAGCTTGTACCTACTTTGGAAGAATTATCTTAACTCTTTAGGATTCCTATTCTCAATCAACTACCTTTAAACGGTATGGAAAGAGATCCAAAGCCAGAAGAGATTGCTCAAGCTCTACACTTGCACTCATCTGATGTCACAACCCATTGGGAAACTAGAAGTGGTGTCAAAGGCTTCTTAGCAAAATTTCTGTTTGAGAAGGCCCAAAGCTGTTGGAATTCCATAGACTTGCAAGCTTTTGAGGAAATTGTGGCCCTTCTTATCTATGAGGTGGTTTTGTTCCCAAATCCTGACCAACTCATAGATGTGAGCACCGTCAAAATCTTCATGTCACGCAATCCGGTGCCTACATTGCTTGGAGATATCTTACACTCTTTTCACACTCGTACGATGAGGAAAAGAGGTGTCCTTATGTGTTGCACTCCTCTCCTGGCAAGATGGTTTATTTCTCATCTTCCCCAATCAGTCTTAAAGAATGATCAAGGATTAAGGTGGTCACAAAGGTTAATGATGCTCAAACATTCAGATATTCATCGGTGCTCTCGATCCAAAGAGAATGTTATCATTGTTGACCGTTATGGGGAATTCCCTAATGTCCCTCTACTTGGAATTAGGGGAGGCATCACCTACAACCCATGCTTAGCTCTAAGACAGTTTGGTTATGCCCGAAGGGATGGCCCACATGATATGCTGATTCAAGGCTTGGTATTCGATTACGACAACGACGATCAAGGTCTTCGCAAGAGGTTCGTCCGAGCTTGGAGGATGCTAAACAAGGTGGATAGCAAGACTTTGGGACACAAGAATTCCATCCCCATTGAGCCTTACCTCAAGTGGGTACAAACCCGCCCTCAAAGTCTTATGATGCCTTATCCTTCCATTCTTCCGGTGATTATTGAGCCTGTTAAGGAAGGAGAAGTTCCATACACTATCCTACATTATGACATGCCCACATCTCTTGAAGATCTACAAAGGGATTGGATACAACTCAAAGGAGATCAAGATACTTTCGAAGCCCAATTCTACATAAGCGAGAAGAAGGTTTTGGAACTCATTAGGCTACTTCATGAGGAGCAGACTCTAAATGCCTACATTGCACCAAAGAGGATGCGCACTACTTTTTTATCTTAGAGTATTGTATTATTTTGCCCAAGGGGCATTGATGTACTCAAACTCTATCTTATTAATATAATGTGTGTTTCTTTTTGTTTAAAACGAAATTGAATCTTTTAAAATCCTTGAAAACATTACATATGCACATATCATTCATCATAACATAAACAGGTCTTTAGCAACAAGTTTCCTCATATCTCTACTGTTTATTTCAGTAAGATGGATCTTGAACAGACTGTGAAAGATCTCCAGACTCAAAACATGCAGTTTCAATAGTTACTCACAACCCTGGCCAAAGGATAAGAGGAGCTAAAGACTCTGTTGGAAAAGGAGAAAAAGAAGAAAGAAAAGAAACCAACTGGTGTTGTAATCATGGGGAGAAGGTTTCAACTGGTGTTCGCAGCAACATCTGATGAAGGGAAAGGGAAAGAAACATCAGTTCCGTCAGACTCTGAAGAGGAGGAAGAAGAGGAAGACTACTCTGAGGAACAGTACCCTCCGGCTGATGATAAGTACAGACACCTTGAAGAGCATCTGAGCGCTATGGAAATACAAAGGGTACCAGGTCTAGACTTTGAAGAATTGGGGATAGTGTCAGGAATTGTGATCCCACCAAAGTTTAAAGTGCCGTTGTTTGCAAAATATGATGGGGTGTCATGTCCTAAAATGCACCTCCGATCATACGTGAGAAAGATTCAGCCGCACTCTGTCGATAAAGACTTATGGGTCTATTTTTTCCAAGATAGTTTATCCGGAACGCAACTCGATTGGTTTTACCAATTGGAAAGGGCCGACGTCCACAACTGGGAAGAACTCGCCGCAGCTTTCTATAAACAATACCAGTATAATGCAGATTTGGCGCCCAACCGTACTCAAATTCAGAGTATGGCTATGGCTTCAAATGAGGGCTTCAAAGATTACGCGCAGAAATGGAGGGATCTAGCTGGGAGAGTGCAACCCCCTCTGTCTGAAAGGGAGTTGGTGGACATGTTCTTAGGCACTTTATCGGGCCCTTTCTTCAACCATTTGATTGGGAGCTCATCTGTTGGGTTTACAGAGTTAATTTTAACCGGAGAGAGGGTGGAAGCTTGTATAAAAGTGGAAAGATTCAGAAGGATTCGTCTTCCTCTACAGCTGTGAGAAAGCCTTTCACTAGGAAGAAGGAGGTATCTGTTGTTTATCCATAAAGGAACCAAGGGAGAGTTGAACGCCGACCAATGGTAGGGGCTGTTATGATCCCATAACTTACATCTGATCAACCAAGGAGTAATCAACCGAGGGTGGAAAGGCCAGTCCGGCAATTCACCAGAATTAATATGACTCTAGCCCAAATTTTACCACATCTGCTGAAATCTAATCTAGCAACTTTAAAAGAAGCTCCAAAGAATCCCAACACGGCGTCCCCTCATTATCATCTGAATGCCAGATGCGCATATCATTCCGAAAGCCCGGGTCACGACACTAACAACTGTTGGGCTTTGAAAAACAAAATTCAAGACCTTATAGATGCAAAAGAGATTGAGTTTGAAGCGCCCGAGAAACCAAACGCCATTTCCACTCCTATGCTTAGGCATGGTCACAACGCCAATGCTATTGAAGAAGATTTGTTTGTTACCACAGTGGATGAACTCTTTACTCCGCTCTCGATCATTAAGATAAACTTGTTGAAAGCTGGTGTATTCCCAGGTTGTAATAAAGACTGCCACCTCTGCTTATCCTCACCAATTGTTTGCCCTCTGTTGAAGACAGACATTCAACGCTTGATAAACAACCAAGAGATTCTGTTTGAAAGTGCTCCTGTTTCACTTGTTCCTGTTGAAGACATTTCAATCATAACCATCTACGCGAATCCTTCCAGGGCCCCCAAAAGACCCGTTAGGATTACATCGGTTCCAAATACTACTCCTCTTATAATCAAAATTCCCGGGCCGGTCCCGTACGAATCAGACAAAACAGTACCGTGGAATTACGTGGAGAAATCTACTACCATGGTATCAAACAAGATGGGCTGGCCGCCGAAGAAGTGAGCTCCGAAGAAGAAGATTCCGACATTAGCAATAATGCCGGAAATAGTAAGATTACCCGTAGCAGTAGAATCTTCTCTCCAGAAATTGCCCCTCCAAAGGCAATTTTTGAACCCGTGGTTGTTCCAAAGGTTACCTCCATACCAATAATCATATCTGCAAGTGCTCCTACTGACAAAGATGACACAACCCCTGTTGTTATCCCCACCAAAACCTCTACTACTGAAAATCGAGGAAAAGGTATTCAAGAAGAGCCTGTCCGGACGAAGGCTCAACCACTGACTATCCCCGAAACCTCCAAGAAAGAAATGGAGGAGATCCTAAGAATAATAAAGAAGAGTGACTATGACGTGGTTGAACAGTTGTGGCAAACTCCCTCCAAGATCTCTATGCTAGCATTATTGCTGTATTCTGAGGCACATGCGAAAGCTCTGGTGAAGTTTCTGAAGACAGCCCATGTGCCAGAAGAGACATCTGCTGACCAATTCCAAGATTGTGTGGCCAGTTTGATAGCTGATAACGGCCTAGGCTTCTATGATGCTGATTTGACACCAAAAGGGAGAAAGCACAACGAGGCATTACATGTCTCTGTGGAGTGTAGAGGAACAACTCTGGCCCATGTCTTGGTGGACACTGGCTCATCTTTGAACGTCTTACCGAAGAAAGCTCTCGACAGACTAGATTGCGAAGGACTGACATTGAAACCCAGTAACATAGTCGTAAGAGCATTTGATGGCTCAAAGAGGATGGTCCACAGGGAGGTGGACATCCTCATAAAGGTGGGAACTCAGACTTTCAACTCAACTTTCTATGTAATGGACATCCGCCCCTCTTACTCCCGTCTGCTAGGATGGCCCTGGATCCATAATGTTGATGCTGTCACCTCTACCCTACACCAGATGCTGAAATACCCGGTCCATGGAAAGATTATCACTGTCCACGGAGAGGAAGAGTACATGATTAGCATCTAACTTCTTTCTGGTATGTGGAGTTGGATGGCGAGTTCATTGAAACTCATTTTCAACATTTCGAAGAAGTCTCTCAAGAGGTAGCGGTAACCAAGACGGTATCCCAAATCCCCAAGATCGCAAGACCTCTGCTTCGGATGTCATCTCTAAAGGACGCCGAGGAAGTATTAGAGAAGGGTGGATGCACCATCTGGGGGAAGCTTCCAGACATTCCGTATAAATATGACAAGTTTGGCTTAGGGTTTACTTCAAATGCTCAGAAGGCTGTGTGCCGTGCCCATGCTGGAGGGCCATCTTTGAAGATTAGAAACCAAGAGGTCAATGCAGTGGAAGACAGTGAAGAAAATGGCATCTTGGAGGATTGGATATTTCCTACTATCAATGGAGGACTTCGCAATTGGGAAGCCAAAGACTTTGTTCCAATAACTTTCATCTCTCAGTAATTTATCTTTTACATTTCTGTTGGACTTGTAATATTCACAAACAATTCGCACATTAAAAACCTTGTGTCTTACCCGAGGCACAATGGTCCATTTGTAAGGGTTTTTATTTCATCTTCATATGACATTCAATGAATCATGGACGTTTTTTCACATACAAACCTTTTGTGCTCATTATCTTTATTTTACATTTTTATTGTTTAAAGATGGCTATACCCTTACACACACCCACACTCACAAATGCAGGTACCCCTCCATTCCGGATCCCATGGGTAATGATACTGCTATGGCCTTTAGTGACTCTAAAGATCTAATCTACCAAGCCGAAGACGAAGGTGAGGAAGATTGTGAAGTACCAGGGGAATTGACCAGACTACTACAACAAGAGGAAAGAGTTATTCAGCCTCATGAGGAACCGTTGGATACAACCAACTTGGGTACCGAGGAAGATAAAAAGGAAATCAAAGTGGGTGCCAATCTAGAGTCGAGTGTCAAGGAGCGTCTAATTCAGCTATTGCATAATTATGTTGAGATCTTTGCCTGGTCATACGAAGACATGCCAGGACTCGATATAGACATCGTGGTACATCATCTACCCACAAGCGAAGATTGTCCACCAGTGAAACAAAAAGTCCGCCGCATGAGACCTGATATGTCAGAGAAGATCAAAGCGGAAGTTATGAAATAATTCAATGCTGGATTCTTGGCTATCACTTTTTATCCTCATTGGGTTTCCAACATTGTTCCAGTGCCTAAAAAGGACGACAAAGTACGAATGTGCATGGATTATAGAGATTTAAACAGGGCCAGCCCTAAAGATGATTTTCCACTTCCCCACATTGATATCTTGGTTGACAATACAGCCCAGCATAAAGTATTTTCTTTCATGGACGAATTCTCAGGTTACAACCAAATTAAAATGGCACCTGAGGACATGGAGAAAACTACATTTGTCACACAGTGGGGCACATTCTGCTACAAAGTGATGCCATTCGGACTGAAGAATGTCAGGGCAACCTATCAACCCGCCATGGTAGCTTTGTTTCATGATATGATACATCATGAGATAGAGGTCTATGTAGATGACATGATAGCCCGATCCAAAACTGAAGAGGAGCACCTTGATCACTTGAAAAAGTTGTTTGTAAGGATGAAGGAGTACAAGTTAAGATTGAATCCAAACAAGTGCACATTCGGAGTCCGGTCCGGTAAACTCTTAGGTTTTGTTGTCAGCAACAAAGGCATCGAAGTTGATCCCGCCAAAGTTAAGGCGATACAAGACATGCCTGCTCCTCGTACTGAGAAGGAAGTCATAGGATTATTAGGACGCCTGAACTATATTGCCAGATTCATTTCTCACCTAACAGCTACTTGTGAACCAATCTTCAAGCTATTGAAGAAAGATCAAGTAGTTAGATGGAATGATGAATGTCAGACTGCTTTTGACAAAATCAAAGAGTACTTACAAGAGCCTCCTGTTTTGATGCCACCAGTCGAGGGAAGACCACTGGTCATTTATCTGACCATTTTAGAGAACTCTATGGGGTGTGTATTGGGGCAGCATGACGAGTCTGGCCGAAAAGAGCACGCTATTTATTACCTGAGCAAAAAGTTTACCGACTGTGAAACCAGATTCTCACTGCTCGAGAAAACTTGCTGCGCTCTGGTATGGGCTGCTCGTCGGCTAAGACAGTATATGTTGACTCATACTACTTTGTTGATATCTAAGATGGATCTGATAAAGTACATCTTCGAAAAGCCTGCTCTGTCTGGGAGGATAGCTAGATGGCAGATGATCCTAACAGAATATGACATACAATACACTACCCAAAAAGCTATAAAGGGCAGTGTACTAGCTGATCATCTGGCCCATTAAGCTGTAGAAGATTATCAGCCCATGAAGTTTGAGTTCCCGGATGAAGACATCATGACATTAGACAACTGTGAAGAAATCAGACCATATGACGGACCTGAACAAGGATCCCGATGGACCTTGTTCTTTGATGGGGCATCCAATTCACTTGGTAATGGTATCGGAGATGTACTCATATCTCCGGAAGGGTGTCATACTTCCTTTACTTCCAGACTTTGCTTCAATTGTACGAACAATATGGCGGAGTACGAAGCATGCATCTTCGGTCTTAAGGCTACCATAGACTTGGGAATCAAATCTTTAGATGTGTTTAGAGATTCAGCTTTGGTTGTCAGTCAGATCAAAGGAGAATGGGACACTAAGCACCCAAACCTTATCCCTTACAAAGAACATGTTTTGACATTGTTACCACATTTTGAGCAGATTACCTTCGAGCATTTCCCGCGAGAAGAAAATCAGCTAGCAGATGCTCTAGCCACAATGTCATTTATGTTTAAACTTAATTGTGATAACGAGGCTCCCCAGATCACCATTGAACGAATGGATGAACCAGCACATTGTCACGATATTAATACTGAAGAGGTAGTGGACCAACCTTGGTTTCATGAAATCAAGAGGTATCTCGAGGCTCAAGAATATCCAGAAGGAGCTTCAATCAATGATAAAAAATTCTTAAGGAGATTCTCTGCTAAGTTCTTCCTGAGTAATGACATCTTGTACAAACGCAACCATGACTCCATTCTACTCCGATTTATGGATAAGATTGAGGCTGAAAAGATCATGGCTGAGTTACATGAAGGTACCTTTGGCACTCACTCAAGTGGGCATACGATGGCGAAGAAAATCCTACGGGCAGGCTATTATTGGTCTACCATGGAAGCAGACTGCTATCAACACTCTCGGACCTGTCATAAATGTCAAATTTATGCGGACAAGGTGCACGTGCCTCCGGTTCCTATGAATGTCTTGACGGTTCCTTGGCCCTTTGTTATGTGGGGAATTGACATGATTTGGGAGATCAAGCCAACAGCCTCCAATGGACACCGTTTCATCCTAGTGGCCATTGACTATTTTATAAAATGGGTCGAAGCGGCTTCCTTCGCATCCGTTACTATGAATGTTGTTGCCCGCTTCATCAAGCAGAATCTCATTTGCCGATACGGTATCCCAAAAAGGATCATCATTGACAATGGTATAAGCCTTAACAATACTATGATCACCGCCTTGTGCGAACAGTTCAAGATTCAGCATCACAATTCATCCCCCTATCGGCCAAAGATGAATGGTGCCGTTGAAGCTGCAAATAAAAACATTAAAAAGATCATATAAAAAATGACAGTCACCTACAAGGATTGGCATGAGATGCTACCATTTTATCTCCACGGGTATCGTACCACGGCTCGCACATCAACTGGGGCAACACCCTATTCTTTGGTTTATGGCATGGAGGTTGTCTTGCCTATTGAGGTTCAGATCCCCTCTTTAAGAATTATGAAGGATGCAGGTTTGAATAAGGACGATTGGATCCAGACTTGACTTGATCAATTAAACTTAATTGATGAAAAGAGACTTACTGCTGTTTTCCATGGTCAGATGTATCAAAAACGGATGATCAAGGCTTTCAATAAGAAAGTCAGGCGCCAAGTATATCAAGTTGGAGATTTAGTGATCAAGCGCATCACCTTACCACAAAGTGATCTCGGGGGCAAATGGACTCCTACCTATGAGGGACCATTTGTAATCAAGAACATCTTCTCCGGTGGGGCAATGATCTTAACCACCATGGACGGTGACGACCTGCCACACCCTGGGAACGCGAACATAGTCAAAAGATACTATGCATAAGAGACCCGGTAGGTTGACACACCTAGGAAAAACAAGGGCATCTCGGCGAACCAAAAAGGTTTAGGAAAAATATAGGGATAAAATATATAAAAAATCTATGCACCCGGGAAGTTGAAAACCCGAAAGGGCGACTTGGGAAAAAAAGGGTTTCCCGGTTGACTGAATACTCGAAAGGGAGGTCCAGGAAAAAGTTAGGGAATTAAGGCGAACGACTATGTCCAGTTGGATCACTTTGATGACAATCTCTTCAGTGACAAACTCAGAGTTTCTGATCAATTCAATCATCTTCGGATGAAGCAACAAATAGACAAGATATTCGGAGATACGGAGGCTATAGCAGGATGGGAACCCCATGGGATTATCACACATAGCTATCTTCTTTGTATAAAATTTTCTTACTTTTATGGCACCGTCCTCTTACTAGGATGTCTGTCTCTTTTGTACCAAATACTTATTCAAAGTAAATACAAACATATTTATTTAAAGTACAAAAAACTATTTGTCCTTTTTCTTTACACTTGTGTTTTATTTGCAAAAACGTCCAATGATTCATTAATGAACATATGCATTTGAACATAACTACTGTTTACAAATAAACAAAATAAAAAAAGACAATTACTGACAGGTTGAAAGAATAGGAAAACGTCTTTAGGCTATTCCATGAGCAATCCCTACAATACGTCATTTAAACCCCCAGCGGAACTGAAACTTTAAACTATTAATTCATGGTGGAAACCGTCCAGTTTCTCCAAATTCCCCAGTAACTTGTTTGAAGCCTGAAATCCAATCAGACAACAACTGATTTATGATACTCCCTAACGGAACAAAGAATCCCATTTATTAATCCCCAGTAGAAGTCATCAAAATTCTCTAGATTCCCCAAGCAGATTCCTCAAATAGTATATGGCATTGCTCTCACAATAGGATTTTGTCAATACTTCAAATTTCAAGATATGAAGAACCCACATGTCCTCAACAACAGTCAAGGATTTATTTTCCTCAATCATACAACAATACAGCAAATCATCTTACATGCACATTGTTGTACCCCAAAATTTGCCCTCCCATATTCTTCAAGATTTGCCAAGATCAGGGTTCAAAATCTCTCAAGGATTGCACAGTCCAATTGCCTCCTAACTCAGTCAAAATTAGGGTTTTGTCTCTGGCAAAGAAATTGAAGTTTCCAAGGGTCCAATCAAGTCCCATATGCTCATATGCATTGTCAAGCATCCATATGCCAAGTTTCAAGACTCACAACATCAAATTGCACAGTCAAAAACCCTAAATGCTCCACAGTCAACTGCGGGGGCAAAATGGTCATTTGACAGTCAAAAGTCAAAAATTTTGGTCAACATCTTATTTTGAAGCCACAAACATC
This sequence comes from Vicia faba, assembly GCA_948472305.1. Lineage (NCBI taxonomy): Eukaryota > Viridiplantae > Streptophyta > Magnoliopsida > Fabales > Fabaceae > Vicia > Vicia faba. The sequence goes on along the minus strand of OX451736.1, from coordinate 1,264,648,473 downwards.
ATTTGATCAATTCTTGATCATGATTCTCAAAGCATGGCTCAAAAAGTCTCAAGATGTAAAAGTTTCTATTTTTGGACAGTTGAAAAAGTCAACTACAAATTGAGCAGGGCATAACTTCTTCATGGTTTATCAGAAAAATACCATCCAAAGCTCATTTTGAAGAGGATTACATTTCCTACAACTCATCTTCACACTTCAAGTCCAAGAAATTCTCTCACAAAAAGTTATCAATTTCAACATTATAGGTCATTTTCAAAAGTCAACAAAAAGGCACTTTAAGTCAAAGACCATAACTTGAGATTGGTAAATCAAAATGACATGGGACGAAAGACATTGGTTAGAGGACTTCAAGACCTTTCCAAAATGTCCAAGAACATGATCATAGCTTCAAAATTGAGCAAGATATGCCTTGTAGAAGTAGGGAAATTTTTGGGAATTTTGAAAAGTCAACTTTGCTTCAAAAGCTCCAAAATTGCTATTGGGCCACAAATTCTTCCATGAATCATTACCCAAAGGCTATGCACGACCCATTGACCTCAAAGGGATGTATTTTCTTATTTTTTATTAATTATTTGAATTTTTATTATTATTAATTCACTTAATTAAATTTAAATATGAAAAAATATCAAATAACACTTATCAAATCTTTTTGTGCAGCAAGTTCACTCATTATGAGCTAATTATCTTGTGTATCAATCAACAAGGACAAAATCATCCAAATTTGGCATAATTGGCATGAAAAAGATTGAAAAAAAAGATATGGAAAATCAAATATTCAAAACATTGATTCAATGGACTATGGGCTTGGTTTTTGACCTAGAAAGCTTCAGATACATATGCATAACATAACCTAATCCTAACACACACGAAATATTGCATACAAGCTGCATACCAATTTGCAAAAATTTCCTTAAAAGTTGAAAACTGAAAACCTAGTTACAAGGCATTTCAAAGCTCCAAAAGGATTCCAAAACATTGCCAAGACATCCAGGAACGTGTTGCAATCAAGAATACGCCTCCACACTCAAAGAATTGGTAGAACAAAGTCACACTTTTCTTGAACTTTTCCCTAATCGTGTTTTAATTTACATGCATTATTCATGATTTTTAATGGTTGATTCTTACTAACAATGATGTTCTGAAGCTTTTGGTACCATTCAATTGAACTATAGCATCCTATATCAAAAACTGCCATTGATGGACATTAGGTTTTCAAAACCTCAAAATTAGGCGTTTCCTCATATGGAAAAATTAGGCCACCAAACCGATGCCATTGAAATCGTGACATCCAAACGAGACTAACTCACTACTCGCGCCCTTTTTATGTTAACCCAGGTGCTAATCGCTATTATTTCTGGTTGAGTTTAGTGGGGGTTTAAAACCCCCGCTATTTGCTTTTATTTGCAGGAAAAAGAGGAAGAAGAAGCATGTGTGTCCTCATATGGTTGGCCAATTTAAACGTTGGCGCGTTTTTCAGCATAGTGGGCATTTTCTATATATCATGTTTGCTTATTTTATATACGAATGAACATGATAGATCAATTGGCCAGGGATGTGCGTTGCAAGCTTTGGGACCTGGGTTCGATTCCCAGGTCCCCCACATATTCCATAATTTTTCTCTTAAGGCGTTTCTATGCAGCGTTCCTTCAAGGCTTCACCATACACCCTCATGCTCTGGCTTGACAAGTGGCTTTATGATCAATCCAAAGGCCAGAACATGGAGACTACCATACACGCTAGTCAACTACTCCACATGCAAACTGGAAAGTCAATGCAGGCCTTGCAATCTTGGGCCCAAATTACTCTACAAAAACCTCCAAAAGGGCCAGACACCCCTCCTTGTTTGTATTCCTTCTTTTAATTTTCTTTTCTTTTATTCTTTTCAATTATTATTCTTTTTAATTGTTTTATTTAATTTCATAAATTAATTTTTATAATATAAAACCAGAAGATCAAAAAAACTAAAAATATGTTTAATTATATTTAATTCCTATTAATTTATTTTGTAAATAAATGTTAAATAATTAATTTAGTTAAATTAGGTTTTAAAACTTAAATCTTTTTCTTAACAAATTAAAATATGTAGAAATTAGGGTTTTTAACTTTTCATCATTTTTTTTAATAAATAATTTTTTTTCTTATTATTATTATTATTAATTATTAAATATTTTTGTAAATAAACATGTACATTAAATATTTAGTAAATTAGTTTAAACTTTAACTTTTTGTTTTAATTAAAAATATTTAGAACTAGGATTTCCTTCTAATTTTAAATTCTTTTCTTATTGCATTAAATACAAAAAAACCTAAAAAACATTTCTTTTCTTAATTAAATAATAATTAGTTTTTAATTTCAATTTAATTTCAAAAGGGCCCAACGCCCTCGAGCGCTCCATTGTTATTTCTTTCGCACATTTATTTTCTTTCAAATATTATGTAACTGTTCAAGCCGTGTAATAGTAATTAGGTCTTTTACTTTCCGCATTTTTTTATTCAAACGTGTCTTTGTTAATTTGGCGATGTATAGACCCACACCTTGTAATAGCGTAGGACTTTACTTTCCGCATTTAAATTTCCGCACTTTTAAATTATAATTGCATGAAAGAATGTATGGCCTAAATTAAAAAACAAGCGTAGATCACCATGGTACATGTACAAGATAAATGCTAAACTGAAAATAACGCACAAATTCACACACCACTCTTAGGGTACGCCTCACTGTTGCCTTGCCTTCGAAACGTGGTCATCGAGTATAGGACGTTTTAGTAAGTCCTTATGTCCATGATCAATGGCATAAGGGTAGCTTCTAAGGTGTCCTACTGTTGCTCTGGTGACCACACTGTCCCTACAAACGAATTGACCCGAACACCTCCAACGGTGGTGCTACCTACCTCTCAATGGTGGGATGGCACTACCTTAAGGAAATTTACACAGCCTAATTCCTTAGGGTAGGTAGATGACTCGTAGATGCTTGCTCTGTTCAAAAACAAATCAAAACTCTTTTCACACCGACACTTTCAAAAAGCTTTCAAAACAATTTTTCAAACACTCTTGAGGACTGATACAAGAGTCGATCTGAAATCTTTAAACGAAACTTTTTCAAACCCACTCACACTTTGAAAAGCAAACACTTTTGAAAACACAAATGAGCAAGTATCTAAGAGCCCATGGATAACCATGGATAGAAAGGGTGCTAACACCTTCCCTTTCTATAAATATACCTCCCGAACCGAGAGACATCTCAAAGAAGGAATTTTGCTGTGCTTTTGTCCTTTCCATGTTGGAGAACATAAAAGACGGTGGCGACTCTTACTTACCGCGACATTTCGCGAAACCAGCGTTAAACAGTTAGTTCCAGATCCACCGATCACAGAACTGGCGACTCTGCTGGGGAAAATTATAAAGTGAGGTGTACCTTAGGACTAAGATCACTTGTGTTTTCAATTGTTGTGCTTGTTTGCTTTATTATTGTGGGGTGCATCAGAGTTACATAGATCCTAACCCGGATCTAGGGATACCCTGTTAGGTAGCATAAGCTGTGAGGGACCTATCCGACGTAGACCGACACGGGTGAAGCAGTGGCTATGTTGGTGTGGCACCTTGGTCTGTACCGATATCCCTTGTGTCACAACGAGGAGAATATGGGTCTTCTGAGGAGTCATTAAGCACCAACCGACCTTAGAACCCTAAATGACCCAACTTGGCCAATAGAACAGTAGCAGTATGCTACGCCCATTGAGGCTAAACTCTCGTGATGGTTCTGGCTGCAAGAAAAGATTGCGATGCTGGAGTTATGACCGATTGAGGGTAGTCAGTGATATTGGGATCCTCTAGAACCCGGTTACTTCTGATAGGACAAGTCTTAACTGACAAACTGAAAGAGGGTAATACCTAGACCCCATGCTGGCCTAAACTCTAAGGGCTCTGTATTGTGTGACTTGTGTGCCTTATCATGTTTGCCTTTGTATATTTATGGTGTGCTTTATCATAACATCATGCCATCATAAACATTGCATGCATCCTGCATAAGGACTGACCATTTCAAAGACAAGAGGGTTTCACCTTTGCTCTGTTTTGTAGGACATCATGATGCCTATGCGAAGGAACACTATCCGGTTCAATTTTGTTCACCCACCTGAGTTGCTTGAAGAGTTGGTTAGCAGAATTCCAAATACTACTTCCTTCATCCAGAGGCATGGTTCTCTTCTCAGTTTAGTCACGGCAAAGTGGGACCAACAACTGATGAGTGTCCTGACCCAGTTTTATGACCCTCTGTACCAGTGCTTCACCTTTCAAGACTTCCAGCTGGTCCCTACCCTGGAAGAATTCTCTGATTTGCTTGGCATCCCTATCTTGGATCAGACTCCCTACACTGGTTGGGAAAAGACTCTTAGGCTTGAGGAGATTGCTGCAGCTCTTCCTTTGACCCACAAAGAGGTAATGGACAACTGGGTGACTAGAAGCAAAGTTAAGGGTTTCTTGGCCAAGTTTCTGGTTGGTAAGGCTAACAGTTTCTGGAATGACTTGGACTTTAGGGCGTATGAGGACATTCTGGCACTCTTAATCTATGGTCTAGTCTTGTTTCCTAATCCTGATAACTTCATTAACGTCACTGCCATAAGGATCTTCATGTCTCGGAACCCTGTGCCCACTCTCTTGGGTGATATCTTGCAACAACTTTATGCTCGTACTGCCCGAAGACGAGGAACTCTGTGGTGTTGTATTCCTTTGTTAGTGAGGTGGTTTATTTCGCACCTCCCTAAGTTCGTGCTGAAGAACAAAGAAGGAAGAGGCTGGGCTCATAGGTTAATGTCTCTCACTGATAATGACATCATTTGGACTCTCAGGGGTTTGGATGAGGTAGCTGTTATTGATCGTTGCGGAGAATATCCCAATGTTCCTTTGATTGGTACCCAAGGAGGAATCTCTTATAATCCATGTCTAGCCCTCCGTCAGTTTGGAAGAGCCAGAAGAGCAGGGCCTCATGAGATGTTGGTGCCTCACATCAGTTTTGAGTTTCAGGTAGATAGTGACGAGCTGCGTCGTAGGTTCATCAAGGCTTGGGACAGAATTCACAAAGCTGACCCACAAGAGTTGGGACCAAAGACTTCTCTACCTATGGAAGCCTACTACAAATGGGTCCGCATCCGTGCTCAGAAGTTAGGTATGCCATACAAAGCTGTCAGACCCATCATTCTTGAGTATCCTGATAGAGATGGGGTTCCTCCAACTGTCCTCCCTCCTCAGATACCTACTGATATTGAGACACTAAAGAGGTCTTGGGCGCAACTGCGAGAAGAACGGGATTCTTATTGGGAAAAGTTCAACGAGCAGGAATTGAAGATCCAGAGGCTGACAAAGCAGTTGGAGAATGAGAGAGCTCTGAATGACTACATCCGTACTGAGAAGAGGAGACCCTGGGATCAATGATGAACTTTGGATATTCTTTTATAGTTTTATTTCCCTTTTCAGTATTTTCATTTTATGTAACGCCTAAGGGCAATCTGTTGAACAATTTAAATTTCAAAGTTGAATCTAATGAAGTGTGTTCCTTTTTGTTTACAAAGTTGATTCCCGATTGTCTTTGAAAACATAAATCATACGCATTCCATTCATCATGTGCATCACAGGTACTCTTCTTTTCAAGTTTCTTAATGTTCTTCGCTGTTTATTTCAGCATCATGAACCCTGAATCATCTACCGAGCAGTCTATCAAGGCCCTTCAGGCTCAGAACGCCCAATTCCAAGAGCTGATTATGAGTTTGGCCCAAGGTCAGGAGGAACTGAAGGCTCTGCTGGTCAAGAAGAAGAAGAAGAGAACTGTTCTATTCAACACTGGCCGGAGGTTTGGTAACACACTGCAGAATGAGGTTGATCAAGCTGGTTCTTCTGTAGGCAAAGGCAGTCCCCAGGGGGGAAGGGTTCCTAGTCCGGTGGTCTCTGACAACGAGACTGATTTTAATGAGGAACAGTATCCTCCAGCTGAAGACAGGTACAAGCAGTTTGAAGATCGTCTGAATGCCATGGAAATTCAGCAAGTGCCTGGTTTGGATTTCGGAGACTTGGGTCTGTCTTCTGGTGTGGTCATCCCACACAAGTTCAAAGCACCATCTTTCGCAAAGTATGACGGGGCGTCCTGCCCTAAGCTACATCTCAGATCTTATGTGCGGAAGATCCAACCATACACTGGACAAGAACTTGTGGATCCACTTCTTCCAGGAGAGTCTTTCAGGGACTCATCTCGAATGGTTCTATCAGCTGGATGGAACCAAGGTTCGTAATTGGGAGAAGTTGGCTACTGCTTTTTACAAGCAGTATCAGTATAATGCCGACCTCGCTCCTACATGTACCCAACTCCAGGGTATGTCGTTAGGATCGGGAGAAGGTTTTAAAGAGTATGCGCAGAAGTGGAGGGACCTGGCTGGAAGGGTGCAGCCACAATTAACTGACCGTGAGCTAGTAGACATGTTCTTGGGGACCCTATCCGGGCCGTTCTTCAATCATCTTATTGGCAATTCATCTGCAGGGTTCACAGACCTCATTCTGACTGGGGAAAGGATAGAGGCTGGTATGAAATCAGGGAAGATTCAGAAAGGTGCGTCCTCAAGTTCTGAGAAGAAGCCTTTTAAAAAGGAGGCCAGTGCTGTGTATGGGCCTAGAAGGCAAGACAAACCGGAACGCCGCCAAACTGTCAACGCGGTGGTTATTGCAAAGCCTGCTGCCGCTCCTTGGCAACCTAATCAACCAAGGGGTGAGAGACCCAGAAGAGAGTATACCCGGCTGAGTATGACCTTGTCACAGATCTTGTCGCAACTGCTATCGACCAACTTGGTGACCGTCAGAGAGGCTCCAAAGGTGGTGAACACGACCTCTCCGAAGTATAATCCAAATGCCCGCTGTGCTTATCACTCTGATAGCCCGGGGCATTCTACTGATGATTGCTGGGCCCTGAGAAATAAGGTTCAAGACCTTGTTGATGCGAAGGATATACAGTTTGAGGCACCTGAGAGACCCAACGTTGTGACTGCTCCTATGCCCCAGCATGGAGTAAATGCCATTGAGGAAGACTTGTATGCGGTTTCTGTGGATGATGTTGCTACCCCTTTATTGACTATTAAGAGGAACCTGTTGCTGGCCGGTTTATTTCCGGGTTGTAGAAAGGGTTGCCTTCTGTGTGCCGTTTCCCCTGCTGGTTGTCCGTTGCTAAAATCAGGTATCCAAAGCCTGATGGATAGCAAGGAAATTTTGTTCAAGAAGACTGCTGTTCCTTTTGTTCCCGCTGAAGAAGTATCTGTCGTCACAATTTTCAATAATCCTACCAAGGCTCCCCCGAGGAAGCCAGTCAAGATCATGTCTGTTGCACCCATCGTTATTACTGTTCCGGGGCCCCTCCCCTATGAATCTGACAAGGCTGTCCCATGGCCCTATGGGGCAGATGTGTATGTACTTGGAGTGAAGCAGGAGTTCAACACCGGTACCGGTATCAGTAACATCACTGGTCCCGCCAAAGTAACTCGCAGTGGCAGGCTCTTCTCGCCCGACATTGCGCCACCAGTTATTCGAAGACCTCTTATAATAACACCTGCAAGTGAGCCTGTTCCTACTTCTGATCAAGTTGCTTCCCCTGCTGCCGAGTCATCTAATGCTCGGGGCAAAGGGATTGATAATGAGCCTGCCCGGATGGAGGCACCGAAGACTGTGAATGTTGAAGCCTCCCAGCAAGAGATGGAGGAAATTCTTAAGATAATCAAGAAGAGTGACTTTAACGTCGTTGAACAGCTGGGGCATACCCCCTCCAAGATCTCTATGCTATCATTGCTGCTGTGCTCAGAGGCCCATGCCAAGGCCCTAATTTCATTTCTGAAGGCGGCCCATGTGCCACAAGAGACTTATGCAGATCAATTCACTGACTGTGTGGCCAATTTGATAGCTGACAATGGTTTGGGTTTCTCGGATGCTGATCTCACCGCCAAGGGAAAGAACCACAATGATGCCCTGCATGTCTCCATAGAATGCAGGGGCACTACTCTTGCACACGTGTTGGTGGACACCGGTTCTTCCCTGAATGTGTTGCCCAAGAAGGCCTTAGACCGGTTGGATTGTGAGGGCCTGGAGTTGAAGCCTAGCAACATCATTGTCCGAGCCTTTAACAGGTCGAAGAGGATGGTTCATGGTGAGGTAGACATTCCTATTCGTGTGGGTTCTCAAGTATTTGACTCAACGTTCTATGTGATGGACATTCGTCTGTCTTATTCCTGTTTGCTGGGTCGACCTTGGATTCACAAAGCTGGGGATGTGACCTCCACTCTACACCAGAAGCTCAAGTACCCTGTCAGAGGGAAGATTGTCACCGTGCAGGGGGAGGAAGAATACATGGTTAGTCATCTGAACTCGTTCCGGTATATTGAGATGGACGGGGAGTTTATTGAAACCCCCTTTCAACATTTTGAAGAGGTACCTCAAACATTGGCAGCAGCAGAAGCAGTGACTGAAGAGGGTTCTCCCTTGAAGATGGCCTCCTTAAAGGACGCCCGGGCTGTAATTGAGAAAGGTGAATGTGCTAACTGGGGCAGGCTCCCTGATTTTACTCCTAAAACTGACAAGTTTGGGCTGGGTTTTACTGCAGAGGCTCAGAGGGCTGTACGCAAAGCTAGGATTGGAAGACCTCCCGTGTTCATCACCAACCCGGGAGTGAATGCTATTGAGAGCGATACGGAGGAATCAAAGTTTGATAGCTGGATCTACCCGACGACTGACGGTGGACTGACCAATTGGACCGCAAAAGATCACATACCTGTTACTTTTGTTACGCAGTAATGAATTCCTTTGTTTCTTTAATTTGTAATAAACAATAAACTGAAACTTTATGGCCCGGTGTCTTACCCGGGGCACCGTGGCTTCATTTGTGAGGGCATTACTTGTCATTTCCATATATCATGAATAAAGACATTGGACATTTTTCGCATTTCAAATCTTGTGTTCCCTTTCTTTCTTTCCTTCTTTACATATTGCAAAACAACTATATTTACACACATTCACTCATACAGGTTTCAATCCACTCTGGATCTCACTGGTAACGACTCTGCTACTGCCAGTTATGACTTCGAAAATCCGATCAACTTAGCCGAAGACGAAGGTGAAGATGATTGCGAAGTGCCTGGTGAGCTTGCAAGACTGTTACTCCAGGAAGAGAGGGCCATTCAGCCACATGAAGAGCCAGTGGAAACGGTAAATCTGGGTACTGAGACAGATAGAAAGGAGGTTAAAATTGGTGCCAATCTGGAGCTCAGCGTGAAACAACGGTTGGTTCAGATGTTACATGATTATGTGGAGATCTTCGCCTGGTCCTATGAAGACATGCCTGGGTTGGATACTGACATTGTGGTCCATCACCTGCCTACCAAGGAAGACTGCCCTCCGGTTAAACAAAAGGTCCGCCGTATGCGTCCAGAGATGTCCGAGAAGATCAAAGCCGAGGTTATGAAGCAATTCAATGCCGGGTTTCTAGCAGTGACTTCTTACCTTCAGTGGGTTGCCAACGTGGTTCCAGTGCCAAAGAAAGATGGTAAGGTCAGAATGTGTGTTGATTACAAGGATCTGAATAGGGCCAGCCCCAAGGATGACTTCCCCTACCTCACATTGATGTTCTGGTCGACAATACTGCTCAGCACAAGGTGTTCTCCTTCATGGATGGCTTTTCAGGTTATAATCAGATCAAGATGGCTCCTGAAGACATGGAAAAGACTACTTTTGTTACTCAGTGGGGCACCTTCTGCTACAAGGTCATGCCATTCGGGTTGAAAAATGCTGGGGCAACCTATCAACGTGCCATGGTTGCTTTATTTCATGACATGATCCATCATGAGATTGAAGTGTATGTCGACGATATGATAGCCAGGTCCCAAACTGAGGAGGAACACCTTGACCATCTGCAAAAGCTGTTTGACCGTCTGAAGTTATACAAGCTGAGGTTGAACCCGAACAAGTGCACATTTGGGGTAAGATCTGGAAAGTTGCTAGGCTTCGTCGTGAGCGATAAAGGTATTCAAGTAGACCCGGCCAAGGTTAAAGCCATACAAGAGATGCCAGTTCCCAAGATAGAGAAAGAAGTCAGAGGCTTTCTAGGACGTCTGAATTACATTGCCCGATTCATCTCGCACCTAACTGCTACCTGTGAGCCAATCTTCAAGCTGCTGAAGAAAGATCAGGTAGTACGTTGGAACGATAAATGTCAGGCCGCTTTCGACAGAATCAAGGAGTATCTCCAAGAACCACCCATCCTTATGCCACCGGTTGAAGGGAGACCTCTAATACTATACCTGACAGTACTTGACAGCTCAATGGGGTGTGTGCTGGGGCAGCATGACGAGTCTGGCCGAAAAGAGCACGCCATTTATTACCTTAGCAAAAAGTTTACCAACTGTGAGACCCGATACTCACTTCTCGAGAAAACTTGCTGCGCTTTGGTATGGGCTGCTCGCCGGCTGAGACAGTATATGCTGACTCACACTACTTTGTTGATTTCAAAGATGGATCCAATAAAGTACATATTCGAAAAGCCTGCTCTGTCTGGGAGAATAGCAAGATGGAAAATGATCTTGACAGAATACGACATCCAGTACACGACTCAGAAAGCTATCAAGGGAAATGTATTGGAAGACCACTTGGCACACCAGGCAGTGGACGACTACCAATCAATGAACTTTGAGTTTCCTGACGAGAGCATCATGATTGTGACTGATTGTGAAGTACCTGGACCGGATGAAGGACCTGAGGAAGGATCCCGATGGTCTATGCACTTTGACGAAGCCTCCAACGCTTTGGGTAATGGTATCGGCGCTGTGATCATATCCCCTCAAGGCACTCATACTCCACTTACTGCCCGACTATGTTTCAACTGCACCAACAACATGGCGGAGTATGAGGCATGCATCATGGGTCTTCAAGCTGCGATTGACTTAAGGATCAAGTTTCTGAGTGTCTTCGGAGATTCCGCTCTCGTGATCAATCAGATCAAAGGCGAGTGGGATATGAAACATCCGAATCTTATTCCTTACAAAGAATGTATGTTGACATTGATCCCCCATTTCACAGAGATAACTTTTGAACACTTCCCAAGAGAAGAGAATCAGTTGGCGGACGCGTTGGCTACGATGTCTTCTATGTTCAAAGTCAAATGGGACAATGAGGCTCCCCGGATCATCATCTGGAAACTGGACGAACCGACATATTATTGTGATCTTGAGGCTGAGACAGTAACTGAGAAACCCTGGTACCATGAGGTGAAGAGGTATCTGGAAGCTCAGGAATACCCTGAAGGTGCGTCTGTCAATGACAAGAAGTTTCTAAGAAGGTTCGCAGCGAAGTTCTTCCTCAGCAACGGCATTTTGTACAAGCGAAACCATGATTCAACCTTACTGCGTTGTGTGGATAAGACTGAAGCAGAAAGGATCATGGCAGAGCTACATGAAGGTACCTTCGGAACGCATTCCAGTGGACACACCATGGCAAAGAAAATCCTTCGGACAGGATATTACTGGTCCACCATGGAAGCCGACTGTTACCAACACTCTCGGACATGTCACAAGTGCCAGATTTATGCAGATAAGGTGCACGTTCCTCCAGTTCCTCTGAATGTCTTGACTGCACCTTGGCCCTTTGCAATGTGGGGCATTGATATGATCGGCGAGATTAAACCTACAGCATCCAACGGGCATCGCTTCATCCTGGTAGCGATTGATTACTTCACAAAGTGGGTTGAAGCAGCTTCCTACGTTATCGTAACCAAGAACGTCGTGGCACGGTTCATTCGGCATAATCTGATCTGTCGATACGGCGTCCCGGAAAGAATCATTACAGACAACGGTACATATCTCAATAACAAGATGATCACTGAGCTCTGCGAGCAATTCAAGATACAACACCACAACTCTTCTCCTTACCGACCGAAGATGAATGGGGCTGTAGAAGCAGCAAATAAGAATATCAAAAAGATTGTGCAGAAGATGACAGTGACCTATAAAGATTGGCACGAGATGTTACCGTTCGCTCTTCATGGGTACCGAACCTCAGCAAGGACGTCAACCGAGGCAACTCCCTTTTCTTTGGTCTATGGCATGGAGGCGGTCTTGCCGATTGAAGTCCAGATACCCTCTCTCCGGATAATGAAGGATGTAGATCTGAGCGAAGATGACTGGATCCAGACTCGGCTTGATCAATTAAATCTAATCGACGAAAAGAGACTCACTACTATTTGTCATGGACAAACGTACCAAAAACGGATGATCAGGGCATTTAACAAAAAGGTCAGACTACAAGAGTATCAAGTTGGGGATCTGGTAATCAAACGCATCATCCTTCCTCAGAGTGATCCCAGGGGAAAATGGACCACTACGTACGAAGGGCCATTTGTGTTTAAACATGTGTTCTCAGGAGGAGCCATGATCCTAACCACCATGGATGGTGACGACCTTCCTCACCCCGCCAATGCAGACATAGTAAAAAAATACTACGCATGATAAAATACCCGCTAGGTTGACATACCTAGGCAAAAATTAGGGCTTCCCGGCGAACCAAAAGGGTTCGGGCAAAATGAGGGATGAAATGAAAAAAATCTGTACACCCGGCAAGTCGAAAACCTGAAAAGGCGGCTTGGGCAAGAAAGGGTATCCCGGTGGACTGAAAACCCGAAAGGGCGGTCCAGGCAAAAGTTAGGGATAAAGCGTAATACTATGTCTCATTGGATCACCTTGCATCCAGAATCCGGTATCAACTATCAAGTTCAGACGGCATCGATCAATCAGCTTCATCTTCAACTGAGCAGCCAAGTGATGAGACGCTCGAAGATATAAAGGCGATAGCAGAGTCGGAACCCAGTGGGATTATTCTTTTCACATAGCTTTTTTGTTTTCCCTTTTCACAAAATTGTATAAACTCTGTTGTTCGGCGGCGTTCTCTTACTAGGACGTCAGCCTCTTGTACATAAACGCCTATTTACAGGCAAATTCAAAAATCAATACAAATTCACTTTTCAGATCAATTGCCAATTGTTTTTCCTTTTTCTGTTTTGTTTTGCGAAGAACGTCCAATGTTCAATTTGTGATATATGCATTTGACACTAATTGCTAACTCATAAATATTTGCATACGAAACAAAAGGATTAATTACAGGTAACATCAGAAACAGGGGCAATAATGAGTTGTCTAAGCAGTCTAATTGCTCTGTCCACCAAGGTACCAAGGTAAGTTCGGCTGAAGAATATAACCAAGATATCTTAACTCCCCAGAGAATGAGCCAGCAAGTTAACATACTCTCCCCAAGCAAAGTTATACTGTCAGCCTTATGGAAATTGGGTATCCCCAGCAGATCTCAACATTCCTCAGCAGTATACAAACATTCTTAACAAGCATCCCCGGCAGTCTTGATCTAAGATTGTTCCCCGGCGGTATACCGGACATTCAGTGGAGCCACTTCCCCAGTATATCTCAAAAATTTCCCCAGGAGAGTCCAGTCCAAGCTGAAAGATTCCCCCAGGAGAGTTCAATCAATCTCCCCAGTAGTAAGCTTATCCCCAGTAGATTCTGGAAGCTTATCCCCTGCAGAGCGAACGCGTCTCCCCGGTTTTATTCACAGGTTATTTCCCCACCAGTATATAACTGGGTTATCCTCAGCCAATTGCCACGGAAAGATCGTCCCCGACGAAGTCTTCCTATTCCCCAGCGGAGTTCATGAATTCCTTCAACATAACATATCAATGGTATCCCCAGCGGAGTTATCACCAATCTCAGCAAAGTACCTTTCTTCCCCACAGAGTCCACTCCCCGCAGAGTAATCTATTCGCCAAGTTTATCCCCCAACGGAGTCATCTTCTCCTACCGGTATTCTTGCAACAATCATCCCCAACGAAAGCAAAGCTCTACTCTTCCACATCAGCCCAGGATTCAACTTCCCGGCACCCGTCAAGGATTTATTTCCCTAGACAAAAACATACATTCATAAACATCGCATCATCATACACTATAGCATGCACATACGCATCATGAACATACAATCTCATTTATTGTGAGAACATCACGCATGTCATACATCATGACATCGCATACAACTAACGTTTTGTCTTTTCAGGACAAAGGTCAGTACAAAGATGATTACTATCAACTGTCGTGATTCCAGATCCGATTCATGTATCTTGCCAGGGTGTATCTGTTGACGACTAATTCCAGACTCGATTCCTGTATCCTGCCAGGGCACGTCTGAAGAGTTTGAAGATCCGATTCCTGTATCTTGCCAGGGTGTATCTGTTGACGACTAACATTACCAGACTCGATTCCTGTATCTTGCCAGGGCACGTCTGAAGAGTTCGAAGATCTGATTCCTGTATCTTTCCAGGGTGTATCTGTTGATGACTAACATTACCAGACTCGATTCCTGTATCCGGCCAGGGCACGTATGAAGAGTTTGAGGATCCGATTCCTGTATCTTGCCAGGGTGTATCTGTTGATGACTAACATTACCAGACTCGATTCCTGTATCTTGCCAGGGCACGTCTGAAGAGTTCGAAGATCTGATTCCTGTATCTTGCCAGGGTGTATCTGTTGACGACTAACATTACCAGACTCGATTCCTGTATCTTGCCAGGGCACGTCTGAAGAGTTCGAAGATCCGATTCCTGTATCTTGCCAGGGTGTATCTGTTGACGACTAACATTACCAGACTCGATTCCTGTATCTTGCCAGGGCACGTCTGAAGAGTTCGAAGATCCGATTCCTGTATCTTGCCAGGGTGTATCTGTTGACGACTAACATTACCAGACTCGATTCTTGTATCCAGCCAGGGCACGTCTGAAGAGTTTGAGGATCCGATTCCTGTATCTTGCCAGGGTGTATCTGTTGACGACTAACATTACCAGACTCGATTCTTGTATCTCGCCAGGGCACGTCTGAAGAGTTCGAAGATCCGATTCCTGTATCTTGCCAGGGTGTATCTGTTGACGACTAACATTACCAGACTCGATTCCTGTATCTTGCCAGGGCACGTATGAAGAGTTCGAAGATCCGATTCCTGTATCTTGCCAGGGTGTATCTGTTGACGACTAACATTACCAGACTCGATTCCTGTATCTCGCCAGGGCACGTCTGAAGAGTTTGAGGATCCGATTCCTGTATCTATCCAGGGTGTATCTGTTGACGACTAACATTACCAGACTCGATTCCTGTATCTTGCCAGGGCACGTCTGAAGAGTTCGAAGATCCGATTCCTGTATCTCGCCAGGGTGTATCTATTGACGACTAACATTACCAGACTCGATTCTTGTATCCTGCCAGGGCACGTCTGAAGAGTTCGAAGATCCGATTCCCGTATCCTGCCAGGGTGTATCTGTTGACGACTGTATTCTCCGGACTCGATTCCTGTATCTTGCCAGGGCACGTCTGAAGAGTTTGAAGATTCGATTCCTGTAACCATCCAGGGCACATCTATATAAAGAATTTAAAGATCAACTCCTGTAACAGGCCAGGTAATTATCTTTCTTTTTCAAGTACGCAAGTTCTCGCTAAGGAATCTCTTACGCGATTGACACCTAGATGGCATCTGTAAGCCCATCCACATACCGACAGTCTCCAAATGGAAACTGTAAGCCCATTCCCACCATCACGCTGCTGATACTCAACTATGTGAGTGCAAATTTCTGGGCACTCTAGTGTTCAATCATCTTCCACCTTCGGATTACGAAAGGCACGCAAGCCAATCTACATCCTCAGGTCTAAGAAGATTGAACAGGGGCAACTGTTGTACCCCAAAATTTGCCCTCCCATATTCTTCAAGATTTGCCAAGATCAGGGTTCAAAATCTCTCAAGGATTGCACAGTCCAATTGCCTCCTAACTCAGTCAAAATTAGGGTTTTGTCTCTGGCAAAGAAATTGAAGTTTCCAATGGTCCAATCAAGTCCCATATGCTCATATGCATTGTCAAGCATCCATATGCCAAGTTTCAAGACTCACAGCATCAAATTGCACAGTCAAAAACCCTAAATGCTCCACAGTCAACTGCAGGGGCAAAATGCTCATTTGACAGTCAAAAGTCAAAATTTTTGGTCAACATCTTATTTTGAAGCCACAAACATCATTTGATCAATTCTTGATCATGATTCTCAAAGCATGGCTCAAAAAGTCTCAAGATGCAAAAGTTTCTATTTTTGGACAATTGAAAAAGTCAACTGCAAATTGACCAGGGCATAACTTCTTCATGGTTTATCAGAAAAATCCCATCCAAAGCTCATTTTGAAGAGGATGACATTTCCTACAACTCATCTTCACACTTCAAGTCCAAGAAATGCTCTCACAAAAAGTTATCAATTTCAACATTATAGGTCATTTTCAAAAGTCAACAAAAAGGCACTTTAAGTCAAAGACCATAACTTGTGATTGGTAAATCAAAATGACATGGGACCAAAGACATTGGTTAGAGGACTTCAAGACCTTTCCAAAATGTCTAAGAACATGATCATAGCTTCAAAATTGAGCAAGATATGCCTTGTAGAAGTTGGGAAATGTTTGGGAATTTTGAAAAGTCAACTTTGCTTCAAAAGCTCCAAAATTGCTATTGGGCCACAAATTCTTCCATGAATCATTACCCAAAGGCTATGCATGACCCATTGACCTCAAAGGGATGTATTTTATTATTTTTGATTAATTATTTGAATTATTATTATTATTAATTCACTTAATTAAATTTAAATATGAAAAAATATCAAATAACACTTATCAAATCTTTTTGTGCAGCAAGTTCACTCATTATGAGCTAAATATCTCGTGCATCAATCAACAAGGACAAAATCATCCAAATTTGGCATAATTGGCATGAAAAAGATTGAAAAAAAGATATGGAAAATCAAATATTCAAAACATTGATTCAATGGACTATGGGCTTGGTTTTTGACCTAGAAAGCTTCAGATACATATGCATAACATAACCTAATCCTAACACACACGAAATATTGCATACAAGCTGCATACCAATTTGCAAAAATTTCCTTAAAAGTTGAAAACTGAAAACCTAGTTACAAGGCATTTCAAAGCTCCAAAAGGATTCCAAAACATTGCCAAGACATCCAGGAACGTGTTGCAATCAAGAATACGCCTCCACACTCAAAGAATTGGTAGAACAAAGTCACACTTTTCTTGAACTTTTCCCTAATCGTGTTTTAATTTACATGCATTATTCATGATTTTTAATGGTTGATTCTTACTAACAATGATGTTCTGAAGCTTTTGGTACCATTCAATTGAACTATAGCATCCTATATCAAAAACAGCCATTGATGGACATTAGGTTTTCAGAAGCTCAAAATTAGGCGTTTCCTCATATGGAAAAATTAGGCCACCAAACCGATGCCATTGGAATCGTGACATCCAAACGAGACTAACTCACTACTCGCACCCTTTTTATGTTAACCCAGGTGCTAATCGCTATTATTTCTGGTTGAGTTTAGTGGGGGTTTAAAACCCCCGCTATTTGCTTTTATTTGCAGGAAAAAGAAGAAGAAGAAGCATGTGTGTCCTCATATGGTTGGCCAATTTAAACGTTGGCGCGTTTTTCAGTATAGTGGGCAATTTCTATATATTATGTTTGCTTATTATATTATATACGAATGAACATGATAGATCAATTGGCCAGGGATGTGCGTTGCAAGCTTTGGGACCTGGTTCGATTCCCAGGTCCCCCACATATTCCATAATTTTTCTCTTAAGGCGTTTCTATGCAGCGTTCCTTTAAGGCTTCACCATACACCCTCATGCTCTGGCTTGACAAGTGGCTTCATGATCAATCCAAAGGCCAGAACGTGGAGACTACCATACACGCTAGTCAACTACTCCACATGCAAACTGGAAAGTCAATGCAGGCCTTGCAATCTTGGGCCCAAATTACTCTACAAAAACCTCCAAAAGGGCCAGACACCCCTCCTTGTTTGTATTCCTTCTTTTAATTTTCTTTTCTTTTATTCTTTTCAATTATTATTCTTTTTAATTGTTTTATTTAATTTCATAAATTAATTTTTATAATATAAAACCAGAAGATCAAAAAAACTAAAAATATGTTTAATTATATTTAATTCCTATTAATTTATTTTGTAAATAAATGTTAAATAATTAATTTAGTTAAATTAGGTTTTAAAACTTAAATCTTTTTCTTAACAAATTAAAATATGTAGAAATTAGGGTTTTTAACTTTTCATCATTTTTTTTAATAAATAATTTTTTTTCTTATTATTATTATTATTAATTATTAAATATTTTTGTAAATAAACATGTACATTAAATATTTAGTAAATTAGTTTAAACTTTAACTTTTTGTTTTTATTAAAAATATTTAGAACTAGAATTTCCTTCTAATTTTAAATTCTTTTCTTATTGCATTAAATACAAAAAAACCTAAAAAACATTTCTTTTCTTAATTAAATAATAATTAGTTTTTAATTTCAATTTAATTTCAAAAGGGCCCAACACCCTCGAGCGCTCCATTGTTAATTCTTTCGCACATTTATTTTCTTTCAAATATTATGTAACTGTTCAAGCCGTGTAATAGTAATTAGGTCTTTTACTTTCCGCATTTTTTTATTCAAACGAATCTTTGTTAATTTGGCGATGTATAGACCCGCGCCTTGTAATAGCGTAGGACTTTACTTTCCGCATTTAAATTTCCGCACTTTTAAATTATAATTGCATGAAAGAATGTATGGCCTAAATTAAAAAACAAGCGTAGATCACCATGGTACATGTACAAGATAAATGCTAAACTGAAAATAACGCACAAATTCACACACCACTCTTAGGGTACGCCTCACTGTTGCCTTGCCTTCGAAATGTGGTCGTCGAGTATAGGACGTTTTAGTAAGTTCTTATGTCCATGATCAATGGCATAAGGGTAGCTTCTAAGGTGTCCTATTGTTGCTCTGGTGACCACACTGTCCCTACAAACGAATTGACCCGAACACCTCCAACGGTGGTGCTACCTACCTCTCAATGGTGGGATGGCACTACCTTAAGGACATTTACACAGCCTAATTCCTTAGGGTAGGTAGATGACTCATAGATGCTTGCTCTGTTCAAAAACAAATCAAAACTCTTTTCACACCGACACTTTCAAAAAGCTTTCAAAACAATTTTTCAAACACTCTTGAGGACTGATACAAGAGTCGATCTGAAATCTTTAAACGAAACTTTTTCAAACCCACTCACACTTTGAAAAGCAAACACTTTTGAAAACACAAATGAGCAAGTATCTAAGAGCCCATGGATAACCATGGATAGAAAGGGTGCTAACACCTTCCCTTTCTATAAATCTACCTCCCGAACCGAGAGACATCTCAAAGAAGGAATTTTGCTGTACTTTTGTCCTTTCCATGTTAGAGAACATAAAAGACGGTGGCGACTCTTGCTTACCGCGACATTTCGCGAAACCAGCGTTAAACAGTCAGTTCCAGATCCACCGATCACACACATACATTACATCCACATATCATAAACATTAATAAAACACATATATTGCATCATACATTTCATGCAACATAATTTTGTGTTCAAGCTAACATTTTACCCTTTTCAGGATGAGATTAACAGCCATCATTAATAATGTTCAATCAGATACAGTACAGATACGCTCCAGATACGGATGCCATTCTGATACTCATTCAGATTTCAAGTTTAGATACAGTATGGATACACTCTAGATACGGATGCCATTGTGATACTCATTCAGATTTCAAGTTCAGATATAGTATGGATACACTCCAGACACGGATGCCATTCTTATACTCATTCAGATTTCAAGTTCAGATACAGTATGGATACGCTCCAAAAATGGATGCCATTCTGATACTCATTCAGATTTTAAGTTCAGATACAGTTCGGATACGCTCTAGATACGGATGCCATTCTGATACTCATTCAGATTTCAAGTTCAGATACAATATGGATACGCTCCAGATACAGATACCATTCTGATACTCATTCAGATTCATATTTCAGATACAGGACAGATACGCTCTAGACACAGATGCCATTCTGATGTTTATTCAGATTCAACTTTCGGATATAGTACAGATATGCTCTAGACACAGACGACATTCTGATACTCATTCTTTCAACTTACAATTTACAATTCAACAAACATTCTTGGATGGCATTTACAAGCCCATCTCCAACAAGGATATATTATTTCTCCAAATGGCATCTGTGATACAGTGGGAGAACTGACTTGAGGTTTTGCGTTTGTTTTTGCACTTGTTCGGTTTAGCATGAGTCGCCACCGACTTTTTATTTTATCCTAAGGAAAGGTCAAAAAGAACAGGAAAGACCTTTGAGATGTTTTCGTGGGTTTGGGGGGTAGATTATGAAAAGGGAAGGTGATAGAACCCTTTTCATCCATGGTTATCCATGGGCTCTTAGTTACTTGTTTTAGATCACTTGCCTTTGCTTTTCAATTGTTTGAAATGGTGCTTTGTGTGTGTGGTTTTGAAAATGTTTTGAAAAAAGATGCCTCGTCTAGGCAACCTTTGTAATGACTCATGTTTGAGTATATACAAAGGTGTATGTCTTTTTGAAAAGATGTTTCAATGTTTTTAAAGTTGTTTTTGTGAAGTGTGTTTGAAAGTTGGCAACGATGTTTTGCAAGATTGATCAAGTAACTAAGAGCTATCTACTCTAAATTTCTCAAAGATCTTTCTCATGTTTTAACCCTTTTAACAGTGTTGTTTCACCATTGTATTTGGTGAACAACCTTGTGTTAGGATGTTTAAACGGGACGGACGCGGGTCATCGTATAGACCATGAAAGCAATAGTGTCAAGTGTCTTTGGCAATTTTCTTGAGGGACTATGATCATTTTGCTTAGGCAACAAGATAGCGTCATCGAGGGACTATGATCATTTTGTTTGTTTTTGTTTTGTTTTACCAAAGTACTTGACATGCAAACATGGCCCATTTTTGAAGGCAACAAGTGGATGAAACCCTAGGGGTGAAAGTGTGAATTGTGTATTGATTTTCATGCATTTATCTTTGTGTTAGGTTATCTAGCGTTTGATTTTGAATCTTCGCATACAAATCCTAATTACTATACAGTATATAGAAAGCGATAAATTGCGGAAATTTAAAGTCTAAGCTATTACAAATAAGTATCCGGGGATGGGGGTACAAATGTTTACAAATGGGGATGAGTCTTATCAGGATAGTAGTGTCCAAATATTATTTACAACCAAATCGAATCGTCGCATTCTCAATGTAACAATATAATCAAGATACAAGAATCAAAGATAAACAAAAGTATTATGCCATGCATATAATTATTTACAAATGATGCAAGTTAAGTATTATTATTTATTTTTGTGTTTTTTGTTAATGTTATATAAACAAAAGTTTTAAAATTAATTAACTTAATAAAATCTAATATTTACATATTTTAAGTGCAATAATAAAAAAAAGGTATTGTTAATAAAACTTAATGTGAAAAAAGTAATATAATATTTTTATTTACCAAAAGGAGTTAGGTTATATAAAAAAGAAAATAAGATGATGGTAATAAAATAAAGTGTTGATTTATATAAAAAAAGTGTTAAGAAAATTAAATGGGCTTAGGGGTATGTTCTTGGCCCAAGTGAAAAACAAACAAGGTTATAGAAAGAAAGGGGGTGTATGCGCCAGTTCCAATTGGGATTGGTGTTTTGTGCGTGGGGCAGGCCCAAACGGGTTCACAAAATTTTATTAGGGTTTCATCATTTTGTTCAGAATAGGGTTTACTCATGAACGGCGCCGCTCCCTTTCTTCTTTATCGTCCTCTTTGTCCTCTCTCAATCAAGGTTTCTGATGCCTTCCACTCGCCTCAGCCGCCGGACGCCACCTCCACTCTCCTCTCTCCACAGTTGTACTAGGCGGTGATAAAAGGTAACGACTTTCTTCTTCATGTTTTAGGGTTTCAAAATTCGTGCATGTTATTGATTTTACATATTCTGATCTTCTATGTTATTTATGTTTGTGTGAGGTGTAGAAAAAAAAAGGGAAGAGGAATTTATACCTTGGTTCTGCTTTTTTTGGAAAGGAGAAGGAGAGTTTGGACAGGAGGCGTCTTAGGCGGCCAGGCGAGGGAGCGAGACGCTGAGGAAAGCTTTGTTCTGGTACTTGTATCTTTGCTTTGTTTTATGATGAATGCTATGCTTCTGAAAACCCTAGGGCATCTTCTTTTCTTCTTCTGATTGCTTGCCTTGTTGTCATTCTGATTAGGCTATGTTGATGAACTTTAAATCTCTCTTTGGCTTGATTTGTTTTCAATGATGAGTATTTCTAAGATGTTCTTGCTTCTGACTTTTTGAATATTGGCTTTGTTGGATTTTTCTAAGATGAATCTTTGATTCTGAGATGCTTTTGATATGTGTTTGGTTATGTTGGCTCTGTGATGAACATGGTTCTGAGAGTATTTTTGATGTGTTTCTGACTCTCTTCCTCTCTTGAACTTGGTTGGTATCGTTTAGCTATTTTGGCCCTATGATGAACATGGTTCTGAGAGTATTTGGATTTGCTTTGAGTTTAGTTACTTGATCTTGAAGGCAGGTTGAATGTTTTTATGGTTTTTGACAGGCTTGAGGCAGGTTTGTATGGTACAATTGGGTTTATTGAAGTTTATGCAGGTTATGTTTATGCAGGCTTCAGGGCTTGTGCTTTGTGCAGGCTTGAGGCAGACTTCAAAGTTTGCAATTTACTGAGCTTGTTAGTTTGTTGTGTAGGCTTTCTTGTATGCAGGCTGGAGGTTTTTATGCAGGCTTGCTTCGGTTTCCAGTTTTGTTTGGATATTTTATGAAGGCAGGCTTATGTTTTGAACAAAGGTTTGAAGTTTTTGAGCTTGTTAGTTTTTGAGAGGCTTTGATGCAGGATGTGTTATGCTTGGCTTTGGTGTTTTACAGTTTTGAGATATCTGCTCTGGTTTTTCTGTCCTCCCTTGAACTATTCTGATTTGTTATATTTATTTATCTCTAAGCCTGCCTGAAAAACTGTAAGCCTCTACTTCTCTCTCTCTCTCTCTCTTTTCTCTCTCTATTAAAGCATATTATATTGCTTAAAGGTACTTTCCATTCTGAAAAGGTGTTGGCCTAGGGAAAATGATGAAATTGGTTTTACAAGCTTGCTTGCAATGTTAGCTTTCTTCTGCATATTGTACTTTCTTCTTTTCTTTGATGACAGTTTGATAGCTTTTGATATCTTTTGGTATCTTCTTTGACAGCTTTGACAGCTTCCTTTGACAGTTTCTTGTAACTTAGTTTGCCATTGCTTACAATTGTAACTTGGTTTGGCATTGTTTACACTTGTGACTTGGTGAACTTTCTATGCAGCCTTGTGTATTTGTAACTTGGCTGTTTGGTTTGCCTTGTTTGAATTTATGCATCTTTGTGAATTTTGTTTAATTGATTCATATGCTTGTAAAATAATTTTTCTTTCCTCTTTGTGAACCAAGAAGAGAGTCTTTTTGTGATTTGCAAAGAGGATGAGAAAAATATGATGAAAATCAAAACAATCTGATTCCGGCCAACCACCTTTAATGATGAGTTTTTGATTATCTGTCTGAGAATGCCTTTTTAATCCATACTGTATTGACTTCTCCTTTTCTGGATTTGCAGGTAAATATCAATTGGGGCAAGGGAAGCAACAGTAGAAGATGAAGACTTCAAGAAACTTAGGATGATTTTTTTATTTTATTTTTAATCATTGTAATTTATTGTAAATACTGTAAATAAATTTACTGTATCAAATAAACATTTGTAACAACAATTAAAAATGAATAAAAAATCTTTTGTCAGACAATTCTTGATTTCTTCTACAATTGCTTATTTAATTATTTAAATTCCTTGAATTATAATAATTGGAAATTATCCCAATAATTGTAACTAAGATAATATAAATAATCAACAAACATCACAGTCTCACCGCTTTGTATTAACCAACAATACTCCCGGCATTCCAAATAATTAAAAGCATTGCACAATTAAACAAACAAATGTCCATACGCCTTTCACTTCACTGATTAAACCAACACTTCAAACTCTCAATTCAAATTCCTCAGCTTTTATCCCAGATGTATAGGTTTTGGGAAACAAACAGAAATCTTGAACAAACGTCAAAACCATGTGACAGTCAATTTGAAAAGAATTGTAGAATTAATTCCTTCTGAGAATGCGCGTGCAAACCCTAATTTGGGATTTACTGTTAAAGAATCGTCTGTTCGATCAAACCCTGAGCCAAACTCAACCAAATCAATAGAAAACTTAATAATCTGTCTGACTGATTCAAAAGTCATTGGAAACCTTAATTTTGTTCGATTGATAAGAAAAGTCTGTTTGACCGATTCTTGAGCCAATCTAAAATCAGAAAAAACCCGAAGCTGTGATTTCTTGTGAAAAAGAGGAGGGCAAATTTTGGGGTACAACAGTTTCCCCTGTTCAATCTTCTTGAACCTGAAGAGTTAGATTGGCAGTTTTGCCGTTCGCGACTCGAAGGTAAAAGGAGATTGGACACTAGAGTGCCCAAAAAATTTTCACTCGTCAAAGCGTAGTTTGAGGGAATGGGCTTAAAGATACCATTTGGAGATGGGCTTAAAGATGCCATCTGGAGATGTGACAGAATCTTGTCGGGGGATGGGCTTAGAGATACCATCTGAGAATGTTCGTTGAACTACATGTCATTGGTGAGTGAAATGAGTATCAGAAAGGTGTCCATGTTTTGGAACATCTTTGAACTGGGGGTCTGAATAAGCAATAAATTGACATCCATGTTGGGAAGCATCCATGAACTGTTTTCAGAAGTTGAGTCTGAACAAGCGATAGATTAACATCCGTATTTGGATAATCCGTAAACTGTTTTCAGAAGTCTTGGAGTTGAATAAGCATGAGTTGGTCGAGTAGATATTTTTCCTGTCTGGCTTCAGGTATTAATCTCTGACCTGAGAAAGAAAGATAGTTTTCCTGGCTTGTTACAGGTATTGATCTTCAATTTCTACAGGTATTGTGATGTCGGGAATGGGCTTACAGATGCCATTTGGAGATATGATGGATAGTTGATGGAGATGGGCTTAAAGATGCCATCCAAGAATGATTGTTGAATTGTAATTTGGTAAGTTGAAAGAAGGAACCTGTGTAGGGTTTCCTGATGATGAGTCCGTGTAAAACTGCATCTGAATTGAGAAGGAACCGATGTAGGGTTGCCTGATGATGAGTCCGTGTAAAACTGCATCTGAATTGAGAAGGAACTGGTGTAGGGTTGCCTGATGATGAGTCCGTGTAAAACTGCATCTGAATTTGAGAAGGAACCGGTGTAGGGTTTCCTGATGATGAGTCCGTGTAAAACTGCATCTGGATTTGAGAAGGAACCGGTGTAGGGTTGCTTCATGATGAGTCCGTGTAAAACTGCATCTGGAATTTGAGAAGGAACTGGTGTAGGGTTTCCTGATGATGAGTCCGTGTAAAACTTCATCTAGAATTTGAGAAGGAACCGGTGTAGGGTTGCTTCATGATGAGTCCGTGTAAAACTGCACCTGATTTTGAGAAGGAACCGGTGTAGGGTTGCCTGATGATGAGTCAGTGTAAAACTGCATCTGGAATTGAGAAGGAATCGGTGTAGGGTTGCTTCATGATGAGTCAGTGTAAAACTTCATCTGGAATTTGAGAAGGAACCGGTGTAGGGTTGCTTCATGATGAGTCCGTGTAAAACTTCATCTGGAATTTGAGAAGGAACCGGTGTAGGGTTGCTTCATGATGAGTCTGTGTAAAACTTCATCTTGGAAAGAGAAGGAACCGGTGTAGGGTTGCTTCATGATGAGTCCGTGTAAAACTTCATCTTGGAAAGAGAAGGAACCGGTGTAGGGTTGCTTCATGATGAGTCAGTGTAAAACTTCATCTGAATTTGAGAAGGAACCTGTGTAGGGTTGCTTCATGATGAGTCCGTGTAAAACTTCATCTTGGAAAGAGAAGGAACCGGTGTAGGGTTGCTTCATGATGAGTCCGTGTAAAACTTCATCTTGGAAAGAGAAGGAACCGGTGTAGGGTTGCTTCATGATGAGTCCGTGTAAAACTTCATCTTGAAAAGAGAAGGAACCGGTGTAGGGCTACTTCATGATGATCAAGTAGATAGCTGTCCTGGTTTGTTACAGGTGTTAATCCTTTCGCCGAAAAAGGTAAATTGTTAGTTGAAACACAAAGCTATGTTGCATGAAATGTATGATGCAATGAACTGTATTTCATCAATGTTTATGATATATGAATGTCATGGTTATGTATGCAAGCTAAATAGCTGTCTTGCCGAGGAAGATAAAATCCGGATAGCTGGAGATAAAGGATTCTTTGACTGCTGCCGGGGAAAATGAATCCTTGGCTGCTACAGGGGATTGCAAGAATCTTTGATTGTTGAAGATGGGAAATCCTTGTTGACTGCTGACTGCTTGGGGAACAAGGACAACTTTAAAAATCTCTACTGGGAAGCTTAAAACCTGGGAGACTTATGTTGGAAAGATGGGACTGAGAAACTTCAATCTGTTAGGAAGTATCTCTGTGGGGAGAATGATAATTATTCTGAATGAGTGATAGAATGGCAACCGTGTCTGGAGCGTATCTGGACTGTATCTTGGTGTTGAGATCTGTATAAGTAGCAGAATGACTTCCGTATTTGGAGTGTATCCAAAACTGTAACTGGGATCTGAATGAGTGACAGAATGGCAACCGTGTCTGGAGCGTATCTGAAACTGTATCTTGGAGTTGAGATCTGTATGAGTAGCAGAATGACTTCCGTATCTGGAGTGTATCTGAAACTGTAACTGGGATCTGAATGAGTGACTGAATGGCAACTGTGTCTGGAGCGTATCTGAAACTGTATCTTGGAGTTGAGATCTGTATGAGAAGCAGAATGACTTCCGTATCTGGAG
This sequence comes from Vicia faba, assembly GCA_948472305.1. Lineage (NCBI taxonomy): Eukaryota > Viridiplantae > Streptophyta > Magnoliopsida > Fabales > Fabaceae > Vicia > Vicia faba. The sequence goes on along the minus strand of OX451736.1, from coordinate 1,264,621,521 downwards.
TGTATCTGAAACTGTAACTGGGATTTGAATGAATGACAGAATGGCAACCGTGTTTGGAGTGTATCTGAAACTGTATCTTGGAGTTGAGATCTGTATGATAAGCAGAATGACTTCCGTATCTGGAGTGTATCTGAAACTGTAACTGGTATCTGAATGAGTGACAGAATGGCAATCGTGTCTGGAGCGTATCTGAAACTGTATCTTCCAACAGGTGATGAAGGAATTTTTGATGTTGATCGTAACTTCCAGCAGGTGATGAAGGAAATTTTGAACGACCTTGAGTTCCAACAGGTGATGAAGGAATTTTTGATGTTGATCGTAACTTCCAGCAGGTGATGAAGGAAATTTTGAACGACCTTGATTTTGACATTCGAATGCCCCAAGTGATGGTGAGGAAGACTTGCCCCAAGTTCACTGAACTTTTGAGAAATTTGTTGAAATCTTGACTGGACTGCCCCAGGTTAAATGGATTTTGAAAGATTTGTTGAAATCTTGACTGGACTGCCCCAGATTATCTTTGAAAGATTTGTTGAAATCTTGACTGGACTGCCTCAGATTTGTTGGACAATACCAAACCAAGTCTCTTTTTATTGACGAGAGATTTTTGCAATGGGAGTATCATCCCACTTGAAGTGATTTTACTCACCGAGAGAGCTTTCGTTCCTCCGAACATTCACTGTATGAATTTCTTCGCTGTTAAACAAGTAAACCATGTGCAAACAACGATATTCAAATAATGCAAAGTTTATGCTTGTCTCGAAGTTTTGAAAAATGCATTTTTTAGCAGAAAACTTTTTATAAGACAAATTCAACACAAGATTGGGGGCAAAGCCTTACAGGAGTCAGGATACCTTTTGTAATAGTATGCTTTCGAACTAACCCATGCTTCAATTAGGACTTTTGAAGGGTTGTAACGTGGCCTGGTTCACGGTTTAAGAAACAAAGGATAAAGGCTCAAAGTATATTTGTACCCACCCGCTCTTCGTGATGTCCTTCAATCCTAGACTCAGTTAATTGTGAGTCGCACTCTATTCGAGTTTGGAACGACTTTTGGGTGATGGTTCACCAGTTGAATTTTATGGGAAGACAGCCATCATTTTTTGCAACATTTTTCATGTTTATAGAGGATTTATAATGACCTCTTTCTTTTGATTTGTTATCCCTAACTTTTGCCCGACTGTTTCTATTTTCGAGACTACAGTCAGCGGGATGCCCCAGCTTTCTTAAGCCTCCTTTATAGGTTTTGGCTCAGTGGGCTTTTCTCTTTTGAGAGATTGACTGCCTATGAGATAAAGAACCATCATTGTCTTTTGGTTCCAAAGGAATGTTTTTGATGTCATTCGTTGTATTACGAACTGAGAGTTTGCGACTTCAATGCGCATCTCTTTTTGAATTAACTGAGAGACTACCCTGCCCCAGGTTTAAATCAAAGGTTTCAATTTGTTTAGAACAAAAAACTCCTACTTCTTTGGCTCGAAGGGGTTTACTAGGGATTATCTTCCTTATAACTCCAGTGTTTAGGATTTGAAAGAAATGCTTGTACATCATCAGCAAGGTCTGTTTAAAAGCATACTGTATGAGACTATTGTATTGTTTCGTCATCCTCCCTCTAAAGGCTTGTAGCTTTTTATCAAGAGTTAAATATCATAAAGAAAGCATAAGAATAGTGAAAATGAATGGATGAATTCAAGACAAACATATGCAATGCATTAATGAAACAGAGTTTGACATCAACAGATAATTGTTCGAATAACAAAAGAAATTACAACTTTGAAAATTCAAAAGGAACAAAAGTCTCTCAGTTCGAGCTTTGTCATTTCAAATGGAGAACCTTTAACGGAAGATTTTCATCTCACCATCTGGCATGAATTTCAACACTCCATTGTCAATCAGATCCTGAATTTTGTTTTTCAAGGCCCAGCAGTCATCGGTGTCGTGTCCAGGACTATAGGAGTGGTATACACAAAATGCGTCAGGGTGATAGCTGGGAGAAGAGGTATTGGGATTCCGAATAGGATCCCTTAAAGCAGTCAGGTTGACCTCCAACAAGCGTTCCAGTATTAGAGATGATGGTATGTCGGTCTCAGTGATCTGTCTTCCAGACGTATTTTTCTTACGCTGATTACCCCGTTGACGCTGACGAGGTTGTTGATGGGCTTGTGACCCCGAAGCAAGTTGAGAAGCCTTTCCCTTGTCTTCTTGTCTCAAAGGGGGTTGAATGATGACTTGATCTTCAACCTCAGATGTTTGCCCCACTTGGTTGTCCCGAAGTAGTTTGTTGACGAGAACCCTGAGCTCCTCTTGTCTTTGAGCCAAGTCCTGGATGAGAGTCATCTGGCCCACTAGTTGTCCCATCATCTGGATCCTCATTGCGGTCAGCTCAAACTGAAGTTCTTCCAATTGATCACTCCTGGGATTGCTTGAATTCCCCCGGACCATGCCCCTTGTGAGGAAAGCTTTCACTTCTTCTTGCCCCTGGGACAGGTTCAAGAACATTTCTTGAAGTTGAGCATTTTGATCCTGGATATCTTTGACATTCCTCTCTAGAGCCATCTCTACTGAAATAAACAGTAGGAGAATAAGGAAACCTGAAAAGGAAAAACTGTTACGATGCAATGCATGATATGTGGATGCATGTTTTTCAAGAATCTCTTGGGGTAAACACAAGAAAAATGTTAGAGGTGGAACTTTGATCAACATCTTTGATTGGAGAACTTTGTATCAGTGGATGTCCTTCCAACGAGAATCAAGCTCACCATGTCAAATGGGTCATAGCCCCTGATTCAAGTTGTTGCACTTGATCTTTGATGGCATTTGTTTAGAGGAGAAACCTCTTGCCCGTTGGTAGACGTCTGGTTCAACGTGACCCTGCATCAAAAGACCCTCGAGATCCTTGAACTGGTTATTGAAAATGCTATGGTATGATGTTATGATGTTATGTACATGTATTCAAAAGTAAACAAGTGTGTATACAGACAGACATATTCATACAGAGCAAACAAGTCCTTAGGTTTAGGCTTGCATGGGGTTTGTAGGTAAGTACCCTCTTGAAGTTAGTTGGCTCATCCTGTCCTAAAATAGAAACCGGGTTCTAAGGAGCTCAATATCATTGGATTATTTTCTATGTTCATTGTTTTGGTTTAGCCACTTAATTGGAGACCAAAATATTCCAAGAAAACAACCCTCAATGAGTGTAGTATCGAGTATCTACCAACTTCAGACTGCACCAAAGTCGGTCATCTCACTACCCCTAAAAAGGCCAAGATGGTCAAGTAAGGTTCTAAGAGTTCGTTAGTGCTTCATGACATCACTCAGCGGCCTCGTATTCTCCTTGACTACTCAAGGGCTACCGGTACTCACAAATATGTCACACTAACATAGCTACTGCTTCAACCATGTCGGTATACCCCGCACAGTTCCCTCACAGTTTATTGCTATTTACCTAAAAATGTGCCCCCAAATCCAGGTTTAGGATTTATAGCAAACCCAAACAAGGAACCCAAAAAAGTAAAGCAATCAAAGTAATCAAAGCAAGTATGTAAAGGTGATCTAAAACCCTAAGGTAACCCCACTTTTAATTTTCTCCCCAGCAGAGTCGCCAGTTCTGTGATACGGTGGGAGAACTGACTTGAGGTTTTGCGTTTGTTTTCGCACTTGTTCGGTTTAGCAAGAGTCGCCACCGACTTTTTATTTTATCCTAAGGAAAGGTCAAAAAGCACAGGAAAGACCTTTGAGATGTTTTCGTGGGTTCGGGGGGTAGATTATGAAAAGGGAAGGTGCTAGCACCCTTTCCATCCATGGTTATCCATGGGCTCTTAGTTACTTGTTTTAGATCACTTGCCTTTGCTTCTCAATTGTTTGAAATGGTGCTTTGTGTGTGTGGTTTTGAAAATATTTTGAAAAAAGATGCCTTGTCTAGGCAACCTTTGTAATGACTCATGTTTGAGTATATACAAAGGTGTATGTCTTTTTGAAAAGATGTTTCAATGTTTTGAAAGTTGTTTTTGTGAAGTGTGTTTGTGAAGTGTGTTTGAAAGTTGGCAAGGATGTTTTGCAAGATTGATCAAGTAACTAAGAGCTATCTACTCTAAATTTTTCAAAGATCTTTCTCATGTTTTAACCCTTTTAACAGTGTTGTTTCACCATTGTATTTGGTGAACAACCTTGTGTTAGGATGTTTAAACAGGACGGGCGCGGGTCATCGTATAGACCATGAAAGCAATAGTGTCAAATGTCTTTGGCAATTTTCTTGAGGGACTATGATCATTTTGCTTAGGCAACAAGATAGCGTCATCGAGGGACTATGATCATTTTGTTTGTTTTTGTTTTGTTTTACCAAAGTACTTGACATGCAAACATGGCCCATTTTTGAAGGCAACAAGTGGATGAAACGCTAGGGGTGAAAGTGTGAATTGTGTATTGATTTTCATGCATTTATCTTTGTGTTAGGTTATCTAGCGGTTGATTTTGAATCTTCGCATACAAACCCTAATTACTATACAGTGTATAGAAAGCGATAAATTGCGGAAATTTAAAGTCTAAGCTATTACAAATAAGTATCCGGGGATGGGGGTACAAATGTTTACAAATGGGGATGAGTCTTATCAGGATAGTAGTGTCCAAATATTATTTACAACCAAATCGAATCGTCGCATTCTCAATGTAACAATATAATCAAGGTATAAGAATCAAAGATAAACAAAAGTATTGTGCCATGCATTTGATTATTTACAAATGATGCAAGTTAAGTATTATTATTTATTTGTGTGTTTTTTGTTAATGTTATATAAACAAAAGTTTTAAAATTAATTAACTTAATAAAATCTAATATTTACATATTTTAAGTGCAATAATAAAAAAAAGGTATTGTTAATAAAACTTAATGTGAAAAAATTAATATAATATTTTTATTTACCAAAAGGAGTTAGGTTATATAAAAAAGAAAATAAGATGATGGTAATAAAAAAAAGTGTTGATTTATATAAAAAAAGTGTTAAGAAAATTAAATGGGCTTAGGGGTATGTTCTTGGCCCAAGTGGAAAAAAAACAAGGTTATAGAAAGAAAGGGGGTGTATGCGCCAGTTCCAATTGGGCTTGGTGTTTTGTGCGTGGGGCAGGCCCAAACGGGTTCACAGAATTTTATTAGGGTTTCATCGTTTTGTTCAGAATAGGGTTTGCTCATGAACGACGCCGCTCCCTTTCTTCTTCATCGTCCTCTTCGTCCTCTCTCAATCAAGGTTTCTGATGCCTTCCATTCGCCTCAGCCGCCGGACGCCACCTCCACTCTCCTCTCTCCACAGTTGTATCAGGCGGTGATAAAAGGTAACGACTTTCTTCTTCATGTTTTAGGGTTTCAAAATTCGTGCATGTTATTGATTTTACATATTCTGATCTTCTATGTTATTTATGTTTGTGTGAGGTGTAGAAAAAAAAAGGGAAGAGGAATTTATACCTTGGTTCTGCTTTTTTTGGAAAGGAGAAGGAGAGTTTGGACAGGAGGCATCTTAGGCGGCCGGGCGAGGGAGCGAGACGCTGAGGAAAGCTTTGTTCTGGTACTTGTATCTTTGCTTTATTTTATGATGAATGCTATGCTTCTGAAAACCCTAGGGCATCTTCTTTTCTTCTTCTGATTGCTTGCCTTGTTGTCATTCTGATTAGGCTATGTTGATGAACTTTAAATCTCTCTTTGGCTTGATTTGTTTTCAATGATGAGTATTTCTGAGATGTTCTTGCTTCTGACTTTTTGAATATTGGCTTTGTTGGATTTTTTTAAGATGAAACTTTGATTCTGAGATGCTTTTGATATGTGTTTGGTTATGTTGGCTCTGTGATGAACATGGTTCTGAGAGTATTTTTGATGTGTTTCTGACTCTCTTCCTCTCTTGAACTTGGTTGGTATCGTTTGGCTATTTTGGCCCTGTGATGAACATGGTTCTGAGAGTATTTGGATTTTCTTTGAGTTTAGTTACTTGATCTTGAAGGCAGGTTGAATGTTTTTATGGTTTTTGAAAGGCTTGAGGCAGGTTTGTATGGTACAGTTGGGTTTATTGAAGTTTATGCAGGTTATGTTTATGCAGGCTTCAGGGCTTGTGCTTTGTGCAGGCTTGAGGCAGGCTTCAGAGTTTGCAATTTACTGAGCTTGTTAGTTTGTTGTGTAGGCTTTCTTGTATGCAGGCTGGAGGTTTTTATGCAGGCTTGCTTCGGTTTCCAGTTTTGTTTGGATATTTTATGAAGGCAGGCTTATGTTTTGAACAAAGGTTTGAAGTTTTTGAGCTTGTTAGTTTTTGAGAGGCTTTGATGCAGGATGTGTTATGCTTGGCTTTGGTGTTTTATAGTTTTGTGATATCTGCTCTGGTTTTTCTGTCCTCCCTTGAACTATTCTGATTTGTTATATTTATTTATCTCTAAGCCTGCCTGAAAAACTGTAAACCTCTACTTCTCTCTCTCTCTTTTCTCTCTCTATTAAAGCATATTATATTGCTTAAAGGTACTTTCCATTCTGAAAAGGTGTTGGCCTAGGGAAAATGATGAAATTGGTTTTACAAGCTTGCTTGCAATGTTAGCTTTCTTCTGCATATTGTACTTTCTTCTTTTCTTTGATGACAGTTTGATAGCTTTTGATATCTTTTGGTATCTTCTTTGACAGCTTTGACAGCTTCCTTGGACAGTTTCTTGTAACTTAGTTTGCCATTGCTTACAATTGTAACTTGGTTTGGCATTGTTTACACTTGTGACTTGGTGAACTTTCTATGCAGCCTTGTGTATTTGTAACTTGGCTGTTTGGTTTGCCTTGTTTGAATTTATGCATCTTTGTGCATTTTGTTTAATTGATTCATATGCTTGTAAAATAATTTTTCTTTCCTCCTTGTGAACCAAGAAGAGAGTCTTTTTGTGATTTGCAAAGAGGATGAGAAAAATATGATGAAAATCAAAACAATCTGATTCCGGCCAACCACCTTTAATGATGAGTTTTTGATTATCTGTCTGAGAATGCCTTTTTAATCCATACTGTATTGACTTCTCCTTTTCTGGCTTTGCAGGTAAATATCATTTGGGGCAAGGGAAGCAGCAGTAGAAGATGAAGACTTCAAGAAACTTAGGATGATTGTTTTATTTTATTTTTAATCATTGTAATTTATTGTAAATACTGTAAATAAATTTACTGTATCAAATAAACATTTGTAACAACAATTAAAAATGAATAAAAAATCTTTTGTCAGACAATTCTTGATTTCTTCTGCAATTGCTTATTTATTTATTTAAATTCCTTGAATTATAATAATTGGAAATTATCCCAATAATTGTAACTAAGATAATATAAATAATCAACAAACATCGCAGTCTCACCGCTTTGTATTAACCAAAAATACTCCCGACATTCCAAATAATCAAAAGCATTGCACAATTAAACAAACAAATGTCCATATGCCTTTCACTTCACTGATTAAACCAACACTTCAAACTCTCAATTCAAATGCTTCAGCTTTTATCCCAGATGTTTAGGTTTTGGGAAACAAACAGAAATCTTGAACAAACGTCAAAACCATGTGACAGTCAATTTGAAAAGAACTGTAGAATTAATTCCTTCTGAGAATGCGCGTGCAAACCCTAATTTGGGATTTACTGTTAAAGAAGCGTCTGTTCGATCAAACCCTGAGCCAAACTCAACCAAATCAATAGAAAACCTAATAATCTGTCTGACTGATTCAAAAGTCATTGGAAACCTTAATTTTGTTTGACTGATAAGAAAAGTCTGTTTGACCGATTCTTGAGCCAATCTGAAAAATCAGAAAAGCCCGAAGCTGTGATTTCTTGTGAAAAAGAGGAGGGCAAATTTTTGGGTACAACAGCATCTTTAAGCCCATTCCCTCAACTACGTATTGTCGAGTGCAAATTTATGGGCACTCTAGTGTCCAATCATCCTTCACCTTCGAGTCACGAACGGAAAACTCGCCAATCTAACTCTTCAGGTTCAAGAAGATTGAACAAGGGAAGCTTTTGTACCCCAAAATTTTCCCTCTCATTTATCAAGGCTTTTCTCACAAGATTTCTTTGACTCAAGACTGGATTAGGGTTTGGTCAGCTCAAAGTATATCATCTTGCACTGATGACCCAAAATTAGGGTTTGAGATTGCACAAGGATTTTTTGACTATCAATGCTTCATGTGACTTTAAAACATCATTATGGAACCCCAACATTACCCATGTCAAGTTTCAAGCCTTGGATCACACTATTTCTCAGTCAATTGGACAGTTGACCTAAAAATCAGCTGTATTGGGGAAAAAGTCAACCATGGCCAATTTACAGTCAAACTTCATAATTTTTGATCCACATCAAAATTTTAAACTTATATGTGTCATTTGGTCAAGTTTGGATCACAACTCCTCAAGAAATTTGATCAAATCACCAAAAGGGCAAAATGGTCAAAATTAGGGTTTTTGACTGAGGAAGGGCAATTTCTAGTTTTTGACCTAGCAAATGACCAATTAAGTTAAAGCATGATTTCAAGGATTCAATTGCATCATCTTGACCTAATTACATGGCTCAAAACATTTCAATTTCATTGGATTGACATATGAAATTTGTAGTCAACTGATCAAAAGTCAATTGTATACTGAAAAGTCAAACTTTGACTTTTTGGTCAAAATTAAGTGCCAAGGGTCATATTTCATCAAAACATGTCAAGATGTGAAATTTGTTCATCAAGAAATTCAAGTTTGAAGATTAGGGTTTGAATTTGAAAATTTTCTTAATTTAGAAATTTTCTAAGTATAGAAAATTTCTTATTTTTTCTCAACTTTAGGCCACTTTTTCACCATGATGCATAATGATTCAAAGAAAGTTCCAAACATAAAAGTTGTAGACCTCCATGAAACCTACAACTTTTCTTCATACACTTTTCCCTAAAGATGCTTGGATCTCAAGACATAAATTTATGAATACATGGTCATGAACTAAATAACTTAGTGAAATTTTGCCCTAATTTAGGCAGGTTTTGGACCCAACTTCATGGCAACTTTTCACCTAGTTCCAAGAGGTATCTCAAAATGCATTTAAAATATGAGTTATATAGCACATTTCAATCTTTCCAAAATGTCTAAAAACTCCTCAAGATCATTTTTGAGTAGGGAGAATCGAAGAGATGAAGTTGGCAATTTCTCACTTTTTGTCCAAGCCATTTCATGAAGAACAAAGTTGCAATCAGCACCTATGCTGCCTAATCCATGTATTACAGGTCCCAAACTTGTTCCTCACTCCTTAATTAAATGCTTACTCAGTTGAAAAAGCTTTGATCCATGCCTTAGAACCATTATCCAACTTGTCATTCCATAAATGGCATAAAGTGACCATTGCCATTTTGGAAAAGCACAACTTTTACCACTTTCCAATTCTTGAGCATTGCACCTGTCTCCATTGTACACACAAGTCTCACAGGTCTAAAGTAAATTGTACAAGCTGATACCAACCCTAAGAGAGCAAGTACAAGCATGGCAAGCTTTGTCCCTTCACTTTGCTTCAAAAGCAAGAAAGGTGGCCAAAAGGCTAGAACTGGCACATTTGTTGAAGGGAAGATAGGAAACTGATATTATACTAATATAAAAACATTATACAACACAAGGGACGATGAGTTAAGGCCGAAAACACTCCCAACCAGAAAAACACCAAAAATCTGTCCAAACCTGCAGTTTTTGCATAAGCACACCCATCTTCCATTTGGCTCGTGCGTTTTGAGTTTTGATCATTCAAACATCTTACATACTTGATATCAAACCAATCCAAACCTTCATCCCTGTTCTGTAATCACTTTTCCACAATCTGCCATTGTTGATTTCAGAGCTTGCAGTTTGACTTGGCCAAGGAGTTTCAGATACTTTCAAAGCAAGGCAAAGGTAGGAATACATTCAGGGAAGTTCAAGGAAACTCAAGCAAGCATCATGCCTCCATCAAACTCACTCCAGTTCCATCCATGATTCCAACTGAAGTAGGTAAAATCTCAAACTCTATCTCCTTGTATAGGCAACCATAGGCCACGATTTATGAATAAAAAGTGTAGTCCTCATCATAACGAAACTGTACATATCTTTATCTTGCATTGATTTTACTTGAGTTGAGAGAATTTGGAATTTGAAATTTCTGAAAATATTAGGTTACAATTTAGGGCTGTTAAAATTCTCTTTGATCTTTGATTGATAGTTCACATAACTTATATGGTTAGAATCGCGAGTTCAAGTATTACAACTTCCATGTTATGAGTTTTCATTTTTATGGAAGTATGAGAGAGTTACAGGATGTCTGGCCAAGCTTGAGGAAGAAGATGAAGTACAGGGCAAGGATTTGTTTTATGTTATCTTATTTTCGTTTCCCTTAAGACATTGGATGTATAGCCATCCCAGTGGCAAAGTAGCGCGCTGGTGAGACCCATGTCCTGGGTTCGAACCTGGGCGCGCTACTTTTGTTTTTACATTTTTCCATTTTTTTCAGTTTTGACATTTTTGCAGGTTGAGCCTTCATAGTTGGGCCCAGGACTTTTTTGCTTGCATGATACCTCTAATCTGCTACATCACCCCCTTTGCCAACTTTTTATATTTTTATTTTTATTTGCTTTATTTTATTTTTAATATATATTAAATATTTTCTTTGATACATAAAAATCCCAAAAAATATAAATTTCATACTATTGCATTTTTATTTTATTTTAGTTTATTTTACACATAAAAATATATTTTATTTTTAATATATATCATGTATTTTCTTAATAACTTGTAAAATATAATCAAAGTATATTTAGTTTAATTTACTTATTTATTTCTCATTTCATACTTATAAATACTTATTTTTGCATATATAAAAATTTTATACTTTCATACAATATTATTTATTATTCTAAAATACAAAATATTAAAAAATAGAATATAAGAACTTTACTTCCTTCAAAAATAATAATTAGGGTTAAGCCTCCCTTCTAAAAAAATTAATTTCTTTTCCTTATATTTTTAGGTTTAGATTAAAATATCTTTTGCATAAAAACAAAACAAAAATATCTTTTCTTACATATACATTGTATTGCATCTTTAAATATTATATTATTTATTCAAATTCGTACAAATTCGATTTAGTTGTAATAATTTATTTAGGCTTATATTTTTGCAAATCCCCATTCAAATTTTTATTCCCCCTCCCATAAATTGTTGTAATAGCTTAGAAATATTTACATTATGAAATTTATCGCTTTATATACCATGATTAGTAATTAGGGTTTGTATGACAAGATCAAAACAAAGCAAAATAGAAAATCCTAAATGCAAGACAAAATCAAAGCATGAAAATGATACACTCGCACACAAGCATCCTTAGGATTTCTCCACTTGGTTGCCTAAAACAAAATGGCCATATTATGCATGCGAAGTATCTTGGCAAAACAAAACAAATATAAGATCATAGTCCCTCGATGACGCTATTCAAAAGTTGCCTTACAAAATGATCTTGGTCCCTCAAAATACTAAGATACTTTGCAACATTGCTAATCATGGTTATACGATGACCCACGCTCGTCCCATTTATATCCAAAGATAGGGTTGCTTACCAAATCAATGGTAAGACAACAATGTCAAAGGAATAGAAAATGTACAAGAAAGACATTTGAGTAGGTAGATTACTTCTAGTTACTTGCTCCATTTCAAACAACTATCCTTGCTATTTTCAAAACAAACACACACATTTCAAAACATCTTATAAACATTGAAAACATTTTCAAATACAAACATCTTTGTATACATTCTTACGAACGAGAATCATTACAAAGATTGCCTAAATGAATGGCCTCTTTTACAAATACTTTCAAAAACCACACCAAACACAATTTTAAACAAACAAAAGCAAGTGATCTAAGCAAGCAACTAAGATCCCATGGAAAACCATGGACGAAAAGGGTGTTAATACCTTCCCTTTTCATAATCTACCCCCCGAACTCAAGAAACAATCTCAAAGGTCTTTCCTGTGCTTTTTCACCTTTCCTTTTGGATAAAAGAAAAGTCGGTGAAGACTCTTGCTAACCGCGACATTTGCGATAAAACACAAAAACCTCAAGTCAGTTCTCCCACCGTATCACACGTTTGAACTCGATACCTCTTGTGAAAACATTGCCAACTTAATTTGTGAAATTTTGGAGCTGGAATCAGCTCGATACGATGAAAATCGACCAAGTTATGATTTTCTGAACATGACGCAAATAAACTTCTGTCACAAATTTTCTGTATGAAAATACTTGATAAATTCGCATTTTTGAAGACCTTCTGATTGAAATTGGCTTCCAGCCGTGAGAGATAAAAATGTTGATAACGTCAAGACGAAATTTTTTCCACCGGAACAGGTTCAAAACAAGCCACGATCTTCAAGTTATGAATTTTTTAGTGCGTAAAAACTGCACTTTCAGCACACTTTTTCACCATATTTCTTCGAGAAAACTCACACATTCGGAGAACTTCTTTAAAGAATTGACTATTGAGCCGAACCTGAATTTAAGAATACGTTATCAGAGATATCTTAGCGAAATAACACCTGAATATGACGCGTCGGGTTGGACTTGTGAATCTTTGAACCCCGAATTGTTGCAAAACGGCGAATCGATCTTCAGCACGGAAAATACTCTGAGAACATCCATTGGCGAAATAAACGTCACTTGTAACCTGACGAAGCTTGATAAATATACCTTTACTCCATAATGTGATACGGTGGGAGAACTGACTTGGAGTTTTGCGTTTGTGTTCGCAAATGTTGCGGTTTAGCAAGAGTCGCCACCGACTTTTGTTTTATCCAAAAGGAAAGGTGAAAAAGCACAGGAAAGATCTTTAGAGATATTTTCTTGAGTTAGGGGGGTAGATTATGAAAAGGGAAGGTGTTAGCACCCTTTTCATCCATGGTTTTCCATGGGCTCTTAGTTACTCACTAGATCACTCGCTTTTGTTTTGACAATGTGCTTGTGGTGTGGGCTTTGAAAGTGTTTTGAAAAATCTCTTTGTAATGGTTCTCGTTTCTATAAGAACGCGTACAAAGTTTTGTTTTGAAAGATAGTTCAAAGATGTGTTTGTGGATTGTGTTTTGGAAAATGGTTTTCGAAAGGATATTTTGCAATGGTTCTCGTCTCTATAAGAACATATACAAAATGTTTTATCTTTTGGAAAATGCTTTGAAATGAGAGTGTTAGTGTGTAAAAGTGTTTTTGTCGTGAGCAAGCGAGTAACTAGGAGAGAATCTACCTACTCGAAAGGTCTTAAATGTGCTTTTCCTTCTCCTTTAGATGTGGCTATCTTACCATTGATATGGTAAGAAGCCCCATCGTTGGATATGAAGGGACGGACGTGGGACGTTTGAATAGTCATAGAAGACAACTTATGAGATGTTTTAGCAATGTCGTTTAGGGACTAGATCGTTTACCGAAGGCAACATCGAGGGTCATCGAGGGACTACGATCTTTTTTTATCGAATGGTCTTTGCTAAAACGACCCATATTCGAGGGACATGACTATTTTCTGAAAGGTAACAAAGTGAGATTACCCTAGAGGTGCTAGTGTGTAAGCGTGTTAGTTTGCGTGCATTTTGTCTTGTATTTGAAAGTCATCTATTTGTTGATTTTATCTTTCCATACATCCTATTTACTAGAAATATATGAAAAGCAAGTAAAAAATGCGAAAAATAAAATCTAAGTTATTACATCACTTTAGGGGGATGGGGGTACAATTTAATAATGGGGATGAAGTGGAGACTGAAATATTACAACTATATCGAATAATAATGAAAACAATGTAAAATAAAAGGAAAAATGCACTTTGAATTGCTATGTGTCGACCCATGCTGTTATGCATCGACACATAGCTTTTCCTTGCTCCTGTAAAACAAAATCAGTTCAGTATGAGTCGACACATAATGGGATGTGTCGACTCATACACCATCTTGTATCGATGCGAAACGCGTATGTATCGACTCATAGGCTTTTCCAACTTCTGTTTTGTAACCTGAAATCAGTATGGGTCGATGCATGGGGGTTATGTGTCGACTCATACCCTGTTTTTTCACTAGGGTGAGTTGACACATGAGGATATGTGTCGATACATGCTGTATTTTCCTGCCTTAAACATTGTTTTATTGTCCATACATGTCATTTTATAGGATATGATTGATAAACATAAACAACAAATGATTGAATAATCCTAAATAATAAGCAAATAAACAGTTCAATAGGATCATAAAATGCTATATCTCATCTTCAAAACAAATTATTAATGATGTGTGAAAAGATATCAAGTCAAGAAGACTTACCTTTGGGCTACACTGGCTGTTTTGAATCTGAATGTTTTCTGGATGCTGTGATGGCTCTAATAAATCTTCAGGAAGCTGCTCCGGGCTGTTGAAACTGAGTTAGATTATACTGTATGTTTTTTTTTGTGTTTTGAGGGTGGAGATGATAGCACTACAAGGACTGTTTTTATGTTTGGACAAACTTTGTATGTGATGAAGTTTTTGGCTTATGGGAGAGTTTGTATGGTGGAATAATGGGTTGTGTTTTTGTTTTGAACAAGAACAAAACTGATTTTGAAAATGAGTCAAGGTTACAAAGGATATTGTTTTTCTTCTCAAAAAAACTATATATTCTCTCTCTCAATCCTCCTCTCTCGATCCAAACCTTATGTCTTATGAGACTGTCCCTTTTGTAGACCTTTGACTGTGGTTTAGGGGGGAAACCAAATAAGTTATTTTGAATAGTTTTTGCCTACTGTTTTGACACTTTCTTCACATAATTTTCCTTTGCCATTTTGGTGCAATTTTGGGGTTGTTATGATGCAGGCTTGGGCAGACTGCATAGAGCAGTTTTGGACTGTATAGGACAACATATGCATACTTCTGGGGCAGCATAGCACAAGGTTTCTTGTAGGGCAGCAATGGAGCAGATTTTGGAGTGTTGTGGCAATGTAGCATATCACACTATGTTCAACTTGGACAGTATAATTTGTAGCATGACATAAATTTGGTCTTGTGGAATATTTCATGCACATTATGTCAAGGGCAAAAATATTGTGGCAAGGTTTTTTGAGAGAACTCAATCAAGACATAGTTTTAGAATTTTTAATTTTGCAAAAATGCCACTTTGTAATATCTTGAATTACTTGCATCATTTTGAATTATTTAGATTGTAGTAAAAAAATGTAATGAAGTAAATGAAATTAACCAAGTATAGAAAATACTTAGAAAAAATTTCAAAGTCTTGCAAAGTTGGATTTTTTATGATCAAATTTCATTTTTTGGATGTCTTGACATAATGTGATTTTTGGGACTCAAATTTGGTCAAAAAGTCAAAGTTTGACATTTTAGCGTCCGATTGACTTTTTCTAGCTGGAACTCAAATTTTGCTCATTTTGCCCCCTTTTTGATAATTTGAATGATTCTTCTTAGAAAATATGGTCTGAGGCTTGAAATTTGACTGAAGTAATTCTAAGAGTCCTTGAGACATGAGAGGGCAAATTTTGGGGTACAACAGCTGCCCCTGTTCAATCTTCTTAAACCTGAAAATTTAGATTGGAAAACCTACCATTCATGACTTGAAGGTGGAAGATGATTCAACACTAGAGTGCACAGAAATTTGCACTCGATGATGTAGTGGTTGATTGTTCAGGGAATGGGCTTAAAAGATGTCATTTGGAGAAATGAAGGAGAATTGTCGGAGATGGGCTTGTAGATGCCATCCAGAAAAGATTGGTTGCATAAAGGGATTCCTTGGCGAGTAATCCTGTTCCTGCTGTCGAGGAGGACTTCAGCGGGGAATGTTGGTTTACGTCCTGGGAAGTAAAGTCTAGGAGCTTCAGTTGTCCATTACTACACTGGGGATTTAACTCTTGACTGAGGAGGTGAAAGTATAATGTGTACCTGGTCAGGGTCCAGGCTGTACAGTGACTTGCTGGGGAAATGTGAAATCGACCGTGTCTGGTCAGGTCCAGGCCTTACAGTGTTGTAAAATGTTGTTTGGAGATAAGGAAGAAGGAACCCGGATAGTAGGGTTACTTCGAAATGAAAGGCTGGGTAGTAGGGCTTGTAGGAAGGAACCCGGATAGTAGGGTCACTTTGAGATGAAAGCCTGGTGTGATACGGTGGGAGAACTGACTTGGGATTTTACATTTGTGTTTGAAAATGTTTTGGTTTAGCAAGAGTCGCCACCGACTTTTTATTTTATCCTAAGGAAAGGTCAAAAAGCACAGGAAAGACCTTTGAGATGTTTTCTTGGGTTCGGGGAGTAGATTATAGAAAGGGAAGGTATTAGCACCCTTTCTATCCATGGTTATCCATGGGCTCTTAGTTACTTGTTTAGATCACTTGCTTTGCTTTTCAATTGTTTGAAAAGGTGCTCTTCAATTGTTTGAAATGGTGCTTTGTGTGTGATTTTGAAAGATGTTTTGAAAAGAGGCCATCGTTGTGGCAACCTTTGTAATGATTCTTGTTTGAATGTATACAAAGGTGTTTTGGTCTTTTGAAAAGTTTCCAATGTTTGAAAGTAGGGTTTTGAATTTGTGTTGTGAAGTGTGTTTTAAAAATAGCAAGGATGTTTTTGCAAGCTTTTGATAAAGTAACTAAGAGCTATCTACCCTATTTTACTCAAAGATCTTTCTTATGTTTTTAACGCTTTTAACAGTGTTGCTTCACCATTGTATTTGGTGAACAAACTTGTGTTAGGATGTTAAACGGGACAGGCGCGGGTCATCGTATAAACCATGATAGCAATTGTGTCAAGTATTTTTGGCAATTTTCTTGAGGGACTTGATCATTTTGTTTAGGCAACTCAGATAGCGTCATCGAGGGACTATGATCTTTGTTTTGCTTTTGTTTTGTCAAAGTACTTAACATGCATATCATGGCCCATTTTTGAAGGCAACAAGTGGATTGTAACCCTAGTGGTGCAAGTGTGCATTGTGTTTGTTTTTCATGCACTTTTGTCTTTGATTAGGTCAAACTAATTGTTGGTTTTGATTTTTGCATATAAACCCTAATTCTAATCACAACATATTTGAAAGCATTTAAATGCGTAAAAATAAATCTAAGCTATTACAACTTTGATATAGGGAGGGGGATACAATTTTGAATAGGGGATTATTTTGCAAGAAATTAAACCCTAAACTATTACAACCAAATTGAATTTACAATGCATAATATTTAAATGGACAATATTTAAATAAACACAATAAATAAATATTAAATAAAAATGTATTTATGCAAAAAAGGTTTTTTATGTATGTAAAGTATTTTCAATGAAAAAGAATGTAAAGAATTAAAATAAAATAAAATAAGTTAATTTTATTCATTTTTAGGGTAAACCCTAATTTGCCTTAAAGAAAAATAAAAATGTATTATTTATATACAAAATATATTAATTTGTACAAAAATAAGAATATATTATAAAAAAATTGTTTTTTAGTATAAAATAATAATAAAAATAAAAATGTAATATTTTGTGTTTTTTGTTCTAATTGTTTAATAAAATATAGTATATATATATATATATATATATATATATATATATATATATATATATATATATATATATATATATATATATATATATATATATATATATATATATATATATATATATATATATATATATATATATATATATATATATATATATATATATATATATATATATATATATATATATATATATATATATATATATATATATATATATATATATATATATATATATATATATATATATATTAAATATGTTAAGTGTGTATAAAAATAAAATAAAATATTTACAAATATATGTATATTTAAGAAAATATTTTTGAATATGGATAAAAATAAGAAATGAAAACAAGAGCATTATTTACATTATTTTCAAGTTTTAATAGACAATATAAAGTATTTAAACATTTTAATGTTAGAAATAATTAAAATAAATACCAATTAAATGTAAAAATTTATGAAAATATTTTTTAGGCATTTTTTTTGGTTGGAAATAAAATAATAAAATCAGAAATGAAATTAGAATGCAAAAATAATAAAAATACAAAGAAATGGGCCAGGGGGTGCATTTAGCAAAAGGAGGGTGTTAGAAGCAAGAAGCCAGGCCCAGCCCATCAGCTTCATCTTCTTCCTCCAGCAGTTTTGAAAACGCGCGTGTGCCTGTACAAACTTGTATCTCCTGTATTTTTGATCTTTTGATAAAACTCAAAACATGAAACTTGTAGAGCATCAAACCACGATTCTAACCATATAAAAAACTTGATCTAACTCTCAAAGACCAGAGAGAATTTCTCTGGCCCTAATTTCTAACCTAGTTTTTTCAGAAAGTTCATGGATGAAATTCTCCTAGCACGATTAATATAAATGAAAACTGAGCATATGTGTGGTCTCAGGGCAATGAGTACAACATCTTTCATTGACAAACCTAAGGCTAAATGTTCCTAAATAGAGAGATAGAAGTTCATGAAAAACCTGTTTCAGCTGGACACGAGTTGGAAAATGCAGCAACTTTCAGTGAGGCCTGGGGTTCTTTTGAGCTTGCTTGATATTCCCTGGACCTTTCCCAATGCTTAGTTTGTTTTGAAGTGGACTGAATCATTTTACAGAACTCAACCTGCAAAGCTTCCAAACAAAAATGGTGAACACTGTAAATGGAGTTACAGTTGGCAATGGAGGTTTGGGATAGCTTGAGTGAGTTGAATGGAAGGTGTTTGAAGTGGGAAGGGACAAAATGCACGAGAAAATGTGAAGATGAAAGTGATTCTGCAGGGCTTGCCCTGTTTTGCAAGAAAATGTGGTTTTTGAGTATGAGAGTGTTTTAGGGGTGAAAGGCTCGTGCTTCTAGCTTACAAGGATGTGAGAAACTTGTTTGAAAACTTTGCTTGAGTTCAATATATCAGATGTGTGAGTTATGGACTTTTGGCCATTTGACTTGTTTTTTGAAAGAAAAGTATGAAGTGAAATGAGATAGGCCTGTACAGGCTATCTCCAAGCATGCACCAACTTCTTGTACCTTTGCCTAAGTTCGTGGAACTTGTTTGCTGCAAAGAAAGAAGTTCAAAGCTCAAGAAAGACAACTTTGCAAAATTTATGCTTTATGAAAATGGAAGTGTGATCTTTATGCCCAAAATGGAATTATTCAATGTACAATGCTCCCTTGATCAGAACAATGCCTCTAACCAATGTATTTGCATTCAATTTTTGAGTGTTGAAGGGTTTATAGACCTGTAATTATGTACTAAGTTAGTTTGGTCAGATTTGCAACTTGGTATGAACATGAATTGGCCATGGTTACAAAGTGAGTTTTTGCCAACTTCAAGCATTCGATTCTCCCTAACCACAAATGTGTTTGAGGATTTCTTGGACAATTTGGAAAGCTTGCAACATGTAATATAACCCATCTTTGAAATGCAACTTGAGACTCCAAGTGGAACTATGTGAAAAATGGCCAAGAAGATAGGTCAAAATCCTGCCTAAACTAGGGCAAAATTTCTCTAAGTTAAAAGTTTTAGGGACCCTTGTTCCAAAAAACATAACTTGAGATCCAAGCTTCTTTTAAGAAAACTTTGTGAATCAAAGTTGTATAAGTTGTGATGGACTACAACTTTAATGTTGTAAGTTTTATTTGAATCCATTTGCATCTTGGTGAAAATGTGGGTCAAAGTTTGGGTTTCTTGATGAACAAGTTTCATAATTTGACATGTCTTGATGGAAAATGACCCTTGGCACTTGATTTTGACCAAAAAGTCAAAGTTTGACTTTTCAGTGTACAATCAAATTTTGATCAGTTGACTGAAAAATTCATCTGTCAATCCTATGCATTTGAGATCTTTTGAACTTTTTGAATGGGTCAAGATAATGTCATTGAGTCCCTGAGTCCATGTTTAAGCTTGATTTGCCATTGGTTAGGTCAAACAGTCAAAAATTGCCTTTGCACAGTCAAAACCCTAAAAATGACCATTTTGCCCTTTTGGTGATCTGATCAAATTCCTTGTGGAATTATGATCCAAACATGATCAAATGGTTCATATGAGTTCATAATGTTGATGTGGGTCAAAATTCATGAGGTTTGACTGTCAATTGGCCACAGTTGACTTTTTCCTCAATACAGTTGATTTCTAGGTTAACTGTCCAATTGACTGGGCAAAAATTTGAATCAAGGCTTGAAACTTGGTATGGACAAACTTGTGAGTCCAACATGAAGTATGAAAGTCACTTTGGGCATTGTAGGTCAAAACATCACTGTGCAAACTCAAACCCTAATTTAGGTCAACAGTGCAAGGAGGTGTCTTGAGCAGAGTAAACCCTAGCTTATACTTGAGTTTCAAGAGTCTTGTGATGAGAAATGTTGATGAAATGGGAGGGAAAATTTTGGGGTACAACAGTTTCCCCTGTTCAATCTTCTTGAACTTGAAGAGTTAGTATTGGCAAGTTTGCCTTTCGTGACTCGAAGGTAAAAGAGGATTGGACACTAGAGTGCCCGTAAATTTGCACTCGTCAAAATGTTGTTGAGGGAATGGGCTTAAATAAGCCATTTGGAGACGGTAGAATCTTGCTGGAGATGGGCTTAAAGATGCCATCTAAGAATTTTTTTTGAATTGCAATGTTGTAGGTCATAAGAATGAGCATCAAAATGGTATCCGTGTCTGGAATGCATTTGAACTGTATCTGGAGACTGAGTCTGTATGAGTAAAAGAATGACGTCCGTGTCTGGAGCGTATATGAGCTGTAAATGCATTTGAAATTTGAATGAATATTAGAATGACTGCCGTGTCTGGAGTATATCTGTATTGTATTTGAAGTTGAGATCTGTATGAGTAGCAGAATGACTTCCGTGTCTGGAGTGTATCTGAGACTATAACTGGGATCTGAATAAGTGACAAAATGACTTCCGTGGCGGCTGCACCGGGGAGAATCAAACTTCTGGTGTAAGGGCCAGAATGGCATCCGTGTCTGGAGCGTATATGAACTTGTAGTTGATAGTTAAATCTGAATGAGAGATAGAATGGCTGCCGTGTCTGGAGCGTATCTAGTCTGTATCGGATTGCTAAAGTCTGAATGAGTATTAGAATGACCGCCATGTTTGGGGTGTATCCGTACTGTATTTTGACTTATAGTTCTGAATGAGTAAATAGAATGACTGTCGTGTCTGGAGTGCATCCGTACTGTATCTGAATAATTGTTAGTGATAGCCTTTTAATCTTATCCTGAAAAGGGTAAAATGTTAGCTAAAACACAAAGTTATGTTGCATGATATGTATGATGCAATGAACTGTGTTTCATCCATGTTTATGATATATGAATGTAATGGATGGGCATGTAAGCTGAGTGGCTGTCTTGCTGAGGGAAATAAATCCTTGATAACTGGAGATAATGAAATCTTTGACTGCTGCCGGGGAAAGTAAATCCTTCATGACTTTCCTGGGTAATAAGGAAAACTCCGAAAATCTCTACTGGGGAGTTAAAACCTGGGAGGCTTCTGCTTGGAGAAATGAGACCGAGAATCTTTGATCTGCTGGGAGATAACCTTGTGGGGAGAATGTTTACTCGGCCGGTGAAATCAGGAGCTTGGGTTGTACGCCAATCTACTGGGGAATCATCCTAGTTGGGGATAAGCCAAGAGGTTAACTGTTATCTGCTTGGTTTTCAGACTTTTAAGATAGCCTGCTGGGGAAATTGGGGGAAGTTGAACAGTTCCCACCAAGGGTTGATAGTTGGAAATTTGACTTCGCTGGGGAAGAAGGTTTAGAACATTCTGGCTCCGTTGGAGAAATGTATTTCAGGGTTTTCGGGATCCACTGGGGATCTTGAAATTTAACTCCGCTGGGGAAATATACTCCAGATTTTTAGCTTTGTTGAGGATCTGAATGGTGTACTGTAGGGGATTTCTTCTGAATAGCACAAGGATATCTTCCTACACCTTCAACCTAACAATAATTATCCTTTCTCAATTTTGTTTTATTTGTAAGCAGTGATTATATTCAAATGCATATGCCTATTTAACAAAACTTTGGACGTTTTCAAATAAAACATAAGTGTAAAAAGAAAGAAAGGCAAGCAAATTTCTGCACTTTGAACTATCTTTGTATTAACTTTTGTAAGTATCTTTGTACAAAGGAGACAGACATCCTAGTAAGAGAATATTGTCATAAAATTGAAAAAAAAAATTTATACAAAAAGAAAGATGGCTATGTGTAACAATTCCATGGGATTCCCAATCTGCTATAGCCTTCACAACTCTGAGTATCTTGTCCATTCGCTGCTTCGTCCGCCGATGATTGGATTGATCAGTAGCTTGGAGCTTGTCGGTGAAGATATTGTTCTTAAAGTGATCCGACGGGACATAGTCATACGCTTTAATTCCCTAACTTTTTCCTGGACCGCCCTTTCGGGTTTTCGGTCCACCGGGAAACCCTTTTTTTCCCAAGTCTCCCTTTCGGGTTTTCAACTTGCCGGGTGTACAGATTTTTTTGTTTTATCCCTAATTTTTGCCTGAACCGCCCTTTCGGGTTTTCAGTTCACCAGGATGCCCTTTTTTGCCCAAGTCGCCCTTTCGGGTTTTCAACTTGTCGGGTCGTTTCATGCGTAGTATCTTTTAACTATGTCTGCATTCACAGGGTGTAGTAAGTCGTCACCGTCCATAGTGGTCAGAATCATTTCCCCACCAGAAAAGATGCTCTTGATCACAAATGGTCCTTCGTAAGTAGGAGTCCACTTACCCCTGGGATCACTTTGCGGCAAGATGATCCGCTTGATTACAAGATCTCCGACTTGATATACCTGACGTCTGACTTTCTTGTTGAAATCCTTGATCATTCGTTTTTGGTACGTCTGACCATGACAAACAACAGTAAGTCGTTTCTCGTCGATCAAGTTAAGTTGATCAAGCCGGGTCTGAATCCAATCGTCTTCACTCAAACTGGCATCCTTCATAATCCTCAAGGAAGGAGTCTGAACTTCCATAGGTAAAACAACTTCCATGCGATATACCAAAGAGAAGGGGGTTGCCCCTGTTGAAGTACGTGTCGTGGTACGATATCCATGCAGAGAAAACGGTAACATCTCATTCCAGTCCTTGTAGGTGAGTGTCATCTTTTGAATGATCTTCTTGATATTTTTGTTTGCGGCTTCAACAGCACCGTTCAACTTCGGCCGATAGGGAGATGAATTGTGATGATAAATCTTGAATTGTTCGCATAGAGCGATGATCATGGTGTTGTTCAAATTTGTACCGTTGTCTGTGATAATCCTGTCGGGGATACCATACCGGCATATGAGGTTCTACTTGATGAAGCGGGCAACCACATTCTTTGTAACTGAGGCGTAGGAAGCTGCTTCGACCCACTTGGTAAAATAATCAATAGCGACCAAGATGAAGCGATGTCCATTGGATGTCGTAGGCTTGATCTCTCCAATCATGTCAATGCCCCACATTGCGAATGGCAAAGGAGCTGTCATAACATTGAGAGGAACAGGAGGAATATGTACCTTGTCGGTGTAGACTTGGCATTTGTGGCAAGTACGGGAATGTTGATGACAATCAGCTTCCATGGTAGACCAGTAGTAGCCGGCCCTTAGAATCTTCTTAGCCATCGTATGTCCGCTCAAGTGGGTGCCAAATGTGCCACTATGTATTTCGGTCATGATCAACTCTGCTTCAACCTTGTCCACACAATGAAGTAGAACATAATCATGACTGCGCTTATAAAGGATGCCATTGCTTAGGAAGAACTTGGCAGCAAATCTCCTTAAGAACTTTTTGTCATTGACGGAAGCTCCTTCAGGATATTCTCGAGTCTGGAGAAACCTTTTGATTTCATGAAACCAGGGTTGTTCCACTACTTCTTCGGTGTTAATCTCATGACAGTGTGCAGGTTCGTCCATTCGCTCGATGGTGATTTGGGGAGCCTCATTATCCCAGTTGAGTTTAAACATGGAAGACATTGTAGCCAGAGCATCGGCTAACTGATTTTCTTCTCGTGGGAAATGCTCGAAAGTAATTTGCTTGAAATGAGGCAACAATGTCAGGACATGTTCTTTGTATGGGATAAGATTAGGATGTTTAGTGTCCCACTCTCCTTTGACTTGACTGATAACCTAAGCCGAGTCCCCAAATACGACCAAAGATTTGATTCCCAAGTCTATAGCAGCCTTGAGACCAAAGATGCAAGCTTCATATTCAGCCATGTTGTTGGTACAGCTGAAGCAAAGTCGGGCAGTGAAGGGTGTATGGAAACCTTCCGGAGAAATGAGTACCGCACGGATACCGTTGCCAAGTGCATTTGAAGCACCATCAAAGTACAAGGTCCATCGGGATCCTTGTTCAGGTCCGTCATACAGTCTGTTACCTTCAATGTTGTCCAATGTCATGATGTCCTTATCAGGGAAGTCGAATCTCATAGATTAGTAATCTTAGACGGCTTGATGAGCTAGATGGTCAGCTAGTACACTCCCCTTTATAGCTTTTTAGGTAGTATACTGGATATCATACTCAGTCGGGATCATTTGCCATCTAGCGATTCTTCCAGATAAAGTAGGCTTCTCGAAGATATACTTGATCGGATCCATTTTGGAAATCAGCAGAGTGGTATGAGTCAACATATACTGCCTTAGCCGGTGAGCAGCCCATACCAAAGCGCAGCAAGTTTTCTCGAGCAGTGAGTAGCGAGTCTCACAGTCGGTAAACTTTTTGCTAAGGTAATAAATGGCATGCTCTTTTCGGCCAGACTCGTCATGTTGGCCCAGTACGCACCCCATTGAGTTATCCAACACAGTCAGATACATGATTAATGGCCTTCCTTCGACGGGTGGCATCAGAATAGGAGGTTCCAATAAATACTCCTTGATCTTATCAAAAGAAAATTGACAATCATTGTTCCATTCAACTACCTGGTCTTTCTTCAACAGCTTGAAGATTGGCTCACAGGTAGATGTCAGGTGAGAGATGAACCTCGCAATATAGTTTAAGCGTCCCAATAATCCCCTAACCTCCTTTTCGGTGCGAGGGGCAGGCATTTCTTGTATAGCCTTTACTTTAGCTGGATCAACCTCAATGCCTTTGTTGCTGACAATAAATCCCAAAAGTTAACCATACCTAACTTAAAAAGTGGACTTGCTTGGGTTCAGTCTGAGTTTATACTCCTTCAACCTGGCAAACAACTTTTGCAAATGATCAAGGTGTTCTTATTCCGTCTGTGATCGAGCTATCATGTCGTCTACGTAAACTTTGATCTCATGATGTATCATATCATGAAACAAAGCTACCATGGCGTGTTGATATGTTGCCCCTGCATTCTTCAGTCTGAATGGCATCACTTTGTAGCAGAAGGTACCCCATTGCGTGACGAAAGTAGTTTTCTCCATGTCCTTGGCGGCCATTTTGATCTGGTTGTATCCCGAGAATCCATCCATGAAGGAAAATACCTTGTGTTGAGCTGTGTTGTCAACCAAGATGTCGATATGTGGCAATGGAAAATCATCCTTGGGGCTAGCCCTGTTTAAATCCCGATAGTCCACACACATTCTGACTTTGCCGTCCTTCTTAGGTACGGGCACATTGTGGATAGGAAGTAACAACCAGAAAGCCAGCGTTGAATTGCTTCATTACCTCAGCTTTGATCTTCTCAGACATGTCGGGCCTCATTCGGCGGACCTTTTTCTTGACCAGTGGACAGTCTTCTCTTGTAGGGAGACGGTGGACCACAATATCTGTGTCTAGTCCCGGCATGTCTTCATAAGACCAGGCGAAGATTTCAACATATTCGTTCAACAACTGCACTAAGCACTCTTTGACACTTGGTTCCAAGTTAGCACCCACTTTTACCTCTTTCTTGTCTTCCTCTGTCCCCAAGTTGATGGTTTCTAGCAACTCTTCATGAGGCAGAATAGCCCTCTCTTCTTGTTGCAAAAGTCTGGATAACTCTCCTGGCACTTCACAATCTTCGTCAACTTCGTACTCAGCATGATTGACCAAATCTTCAGAGTTACTGAAGGCTAAAGCAGAATAGTCACCCAGGGAATCTGGAGTGGATGGGTACCTGCATTTGTGAGTGTGGGTGTGTGTAAGGGATAGCCATCCTTAAACAAAACAAAATGCAAAAAGAAAGAAAATGAACACAACAGTTTATGGATGAAAACGTCCAATGATTCATTAAAACATGGCATATGATAATGAAGAAAATCAAGCCCTTACAAATGGACCTATATTCCCCAGGCAAGGCATAAGGTGAAAATAGTGTACGAATTGTTTAGTTATTACAGACCAAAAATAGGAAATTGTTCAAAGATAAATTACTGGTTGATGAAGGTGATGGGAATAAAATCCTTTGCTTCCCAGTTGCTTAAACCCCCTTCGACGGTTGGAAAGATCCAATCTTCAAAGTTGTCCTTTTCATCCTCATCTTCTACAGCATTAATTCCATGGTAGGTGATTTTTATGGGTGGTCCTCCAGCCTTGGAGTGACGCATAGCCTTCTGTCCTGCAGCAGTAAACCCTAATCCAAACTTGTCCGTCTTATGGGGAAAATCAGGCAGTTGCCCCCACACTGTGCTCTTTCCTTCTTTGATTACCGCCTCTGCATCCTTGAGAGATGCCATCCTAGATACATGCTTGGGAACGATGGGCACCTCAACCATTGTCTTCGCAACTGCGACCTCAGGCGAAACTTCCTCAAAATGTTAGAAAGGCATTTCGATGAACTCTCCATCCAACTCCACATAGCGGAAGGAGTTGAGGTAACTTATCATGTACTCTTCCTCGCCGTGCACCGCTATAATCTTACCCTTAACAGGATACTTCAGCATTTGGTGTAAAGAGGAGGTAACTGCCCCAGCATAATGGATCCACGGTCTTCCTAACAAACACGAATATGAAGGACAAATGTCCATCACATAAAAGGTGGAGTTGAAAACTTCTGTGCCCACTTTGATAGGAATGTCAACCTCTCCGTGAACCATTCTTTTGGACCCAGCAAAGGCCCTAACAACGATGTTACTGGGTTTGAGGGTCAATCCTTCGCAGTCTAAACGGTATAACCCTTTCTTTGGCAGCACATTCAAAGAAGAACCGGTATCAACTAAGACATGGGAGAGGGTGGTTCCTCTGCATTCAATTGAGACATGTAGCGCGCCGTTGTGTTTCCTTCCCTTTGGATTCAAATCAGCATCGGAAAAGCCAAGGCCATTATCAGCAGTAAGGCTGGCCACACACTCTTGAAACTAGTCAGCCAAAGTTTCTTGGGGCACGTGTGCCGTGTTTAAAAATTTGATTAAGGCCTTAGCATGGGCCTCAGAGCAGAGTAGAAGAGCCAACATGGATATTTTAGAAGGGGTCTGCCCTAGCTGTTCCACGACGTTGAAATTGCTCCTTTTGATTATTTTCAAGATTTCCTCCATTTCTTTCTGGGTGGTTTCGGGGATAACCACAGTATGAGCCTTCGTCCTGACAGGCGCTTCTAGTATCCCCTTACCCTTATCGGTAGTATCAACATATGGTGTTACTTTAGGAGTATCCAATTCTTCAATTATCGGGTCTTGCACAGATGGCTTAACAGGCACAGAAGCTTTCGAGGGTCCGAAAACTGCTCGAGGGGGAGCAATCTCCGGAGAAAAAATTTGTCCACTGTGAGTTATCTTGCTTGTTCCTGCAATGTTCCCTATATCAGGGGTTTCCTCTTCAGAATTCTCTTGGACTGCTTCAATCTGTTTGATACCATGATAGAAGATTTCTCCTCCGTAGTTCCATGGTATCGTTTTGTTAGATTGATACGGGACAAGCCCCGACATGGTGATTTTTAATGGTACAAATTTAGGGTCGGGCGTAATCTTGACAGGCGTTTTGCAAGCCTTGGGAAGATTGTCGGAAATGGTTATTATTGCAACGTCGTTGGTTGAAGTAGCAAAAGTAGCAGGAGTAACAGGAGTGAAGGTATCAACAAGGGTCTTTTGGAAGAGTATCTCTTGGGTATCCATCAGGCGTTGGATGCTTGATTTCAACATTGGGCAGTCAGCTCGTACGTTTAATCAAAAGTAGCAGTCTTTTCCACAGCCTAGGAACATCCCGACTCTCATCAAATTCACTTTAATCACTGGTAAGGGAGTCAAAAGGTCAGCAACATTGGTAACATGAAGGTCTTCCATAACGGCATGAACATTATGACCGTGCTTGGGCATTGGGGCAGAAATCACATTTGGCTTTTCGGGCGCATCGAATTCTACTTCCTTGGTGTTAATCAGGTCTTGGATTTTGTTCTTAAGAGCCCAACAGTTGTTGGTATCATGCCCTGCACTATCGGAGTGGTAAGCACACTTGGCATTGGAGTGGTAGTATGGAGAGGAGGTATTAGGGTTCTTTGGTGCTTCCTTCAAATTGGTAAGATTCAACTTTAACAAATGAGGGAGTACTTGAGCTGGCGTCATGTTGATTCGGGTGAACTGCCGTTGTGGCCTTTCTACCCGTTGTTGATTAGGCCTTGGCTGATTGCCGCGAGGTTGATCATTTGAAGAGTTTTGAATCATCACAGCCCCCACAGTCGGTCGGCGCTCGGTTCTTCCTTGACTTTTTTGAGAATAAATAGCAGAGGCTTCCTTCTTAGCTGGGAAGGTTTTCTTAACAGCAGTGGACGCGGAGGTATCTTTCTGAATCTTACCACTTTTAATACCGGCCTCGACCCTTTCGCCGGTCAAAATTAGTTCGGTGAATCCTACGGAGGAACTCCCAATTAAATGATTGAAGAAAGGGCCAGACAGGGTCCCTAGAAACATGTCAACCAACTCTCTATCCGACAACGGTGGCTGCACCCTTCCAGCCAGATCACACCACTTCTGGGCATACTCTTTAAATCCTTCATTGGAAGCCATCCCCATACTTTGTAGTTGAGTACGAGTAGGCGCTAAATCAGCGGTGTATTGGTATTGACGGTAAAAAGCAGCAGCTAAGTCTTCCCAGTTATGAACCTCAGACCTCTCAAGTTGATAGAACCAGTCCAATTGTGTTCCTGATAAACTGTCTTGGAAAAAGTGTACCCAGAGGTCTTTATCAGATGAGTGGGGTTGGATCTTTCTGACATAGGATCTCAGATGCATCTTTGGGAAGGACAGGCCGTCATACTTAGCAAATGTTGGTACCTTGAACTTTGGAGGAATGACGATCCCAGCGACCAACCCTAGTTCTTCAAAATCTAAACCAGGTACCTTTTGCAACTCCATGGCTGCCAATCTATCCTCAAGATTTTTATATTTATCATCCGCTGGGGGATATTGCTGTTCGGAGTAGTCTTCGTCTTCTTCCTCTTCTTCTTCTCAGATTCAGAAGGTACCGCAACTCCTTTTCCTTTACCAGCCCCTCCATCAGACGTTGAGGGGAACTCGAGAACTTTTCTAGCATTGCTTTCAAACCTTCTTCCAAAAGTGGCCACTCCGGGCCTTTTCTTATTTTTTTCTTTATTTTTCTCCAACAGTGCTTTGAGGTCCTCTTGACCCTTTGCTAAGGTCATGAGGAGTTGCTGGAATTGAGAATTCTGTGCTTGCAGATCCTTAACCGTCTGCTCCAAATCCATCTTGCTGAAATAAACAACAGAAAGATAAGGAAACCTGGTGTGAAGACCTGTTTATGCATATGATGAATGGTATGTTATTCATGTAATGCATTCAAGGATTCAGAAATTCAAATTTGTTGCAAACAAAAAGGAACACACGTCATATTAAGAAGAAATTGTTAGTACATAAGTGCCCCAGGGGCAAAATATTACAAAATTCTTAATGTAAAAAGACATTGCGCATCCTCTTTGGTGCGATGTAGGTGTTGAGAGTTTCCTCCTCATGCAGTCGGCGGGTAAGCTCCAAAACCTTCTTCTCACTGGCATAGAAGCTGGCTTCAAAAGTATTCAGTTCTTCTTTGTGTTGGATCCAACTCTTTTGTAATTCTTCCATTGATGTTGGCATGTCAGGATGTAGGAGGGTGTATGGAACCTCTCCTTCCATAACAGGCTCTTTGATCACAGGGAGAATGTGAGGGTATGGCATCATAAGATTCTAGACGCGGGTTCGTACCCACTTGAGATAAGGCTCAAGGGGGATGGAATTCTTATGCCCCATTGTCTTACTATCCACTTTGTTGGGCATCCTCCAAGCTCTGATGAACCTTTGTCAAAGTCCTTGCGCATCGTTGTCGAAGTCAAAAACTAGGTCAGGAATCAACATGTCATGAGGGCCATCCCTCAGAGAATATCCAAACTGTCTTAGAGCTAAACATGGGTTGTAGGTAATGCCTCCCCTAATGCCAAGTAGTGGGACATTAGGGAATTCCCCGCGGCGATCAATAATGATGACATTATCTCTGGACCGAGAACACCAATGAACATCAGAATGTGTGAGGGTCATCAATCGTTGTGACCACCTTAAACCCTGCTCATTCTTCAAAACTGATTGTGGAAGGTGAGAAATAAACCACCTTGCTAGTAGAGGAGTACAACACATGAGAGCACCTATTTTCCTCATTGTTCTTGTGTAAAATGAGTGTAGGATGTCCCCAAGCAATGTAGGTATAGGATTCTGAGATATGAAAATCTTGACAGCATTCACATCTATAAGCTGATCAGGGTTTGGGAACAAGACCAACCCATAGATGAGGAGTGCCACAATCTCTTCAAAGGCTTGTAGATCTAGAGAATTCCAGCAGTCTTGTTCCTTCTCAAACAGAAACTTTGCCAAGAAACCCTTGACACCACTTCTGGTTTCCCAATGTCCTTTGATGTCAGATGGTTGCAAGTGTAATGCTTGAGCAACATCTTCAGGCTTTGGTTCTTTTTCCATACCGTTGTAGGGTAGTTGATGAAGAATAGGAATTCTCAGGAGTTGAGAAAATTCCTCCAAAGTGGGTACTAGTTGGTAATCGGGGAATGTGAAATAGTGGTGTAGGGGGTCAAAGAACTGGAAGAGAACTTTCACCATGTCTTCTTCAATGTTGGAGTTGACCAAATGGAGATGTCTACCATGTCTTTCACTGAAGAGAGAATTCTATGGAATCTTGGAAGTAAACTCCTTGAGTTGAGGAGGGATTCTCACAAGGTTGACTTGAATTATTTTCCTGCGAAGAGATTCCATGACCTACAAAACAAGAACAAAGATGAAGATCCAAACCCTTGAAATGGTTAGTGGATGCATATGATGCTTTATGATGTTCATGATGTATGCACAAACATATGTACAAGCAAGTCACACAAAACCCTAGTTTTAGGCTTGCATGAGGTTTCATAGGTAAGTACCCTCTTGAGTTTTAGTTGGCTCAAACATGTCCTATAAATAGTAACCGGGTTCTAAGGAGCTCAATATCATTGGATTGTTTTCTATGTTCATTGTTTTGGTTTAGCCACTTAACTAGCGACCAAAATATTCCAAGAAAACAACCCTCAATGAGTGTAGTATCGAGTATCTACCAACTTCGGACTGCACCAAAGCCGGTCATCTCACTACTCCTAATAAAAGGCCAAGATGGTCAATTAAGGTTCTAAGAGTTCATTAGTGCTTCATGACATCACTCAGCGGCCCCGTATTCTCTTTGATTGACTCAAAGGCTATCGGTACTCATAAATATGTCGCACTAATATAGCTATTGCATCAACCATGTCGGTATACCCCGCATAGTTTCCACAATGTATTGCTATTTACCTATGAATGTTTCCCAAATCCGGGTAGAGGACTTCAAGCCCAAACAAGAGAACCAAAATGTAAAGCAATCAAAGCAAACAATATAATCATGCAAAGGGTGATCTAAACCCTAAGGTTACTCCACTTTTAAGATCTTTCCCCAGCAGAGTCGCCATTTCTGTGATACAGTGGGAGAACTGACTTGGGATATATAGCGTTTGTGTTCGCAAATGTTTCGGTTTAGCAAGAGTCGCCATCGACTTTTTATTTTATCCTAAGGAAAGGTCAAAAAGCACAGGAAAGACATTTGAGATGTTTTCTTGGGTTCGGGGAGTAGATTATAAAAAGGGAAGGTATTAGCACCCTTTCTATACATGGTTATCCATGAGCTCTTAGTTACTTGTTTAGATCACTTGCTTTGCTTTTCAATTGTTTGAAATGGTGCTCTTCAATTGTTTGAAATGGTGCTTTGTGTGTGATTTTGAAAGATGTTTTGAAAAGAGGCCATGGTTGTGGCAACCTTTATAATGATTCTTGTTTGAATGTATACAAAGGTGTTTTGGTCTTTTGAAAAGTTTCCAATGTTTGAAAGTAGGGTTTTGAATTTGTGTTATGAAGTGTGTTTTAAAAATAGCAAGGATGTTTTTGCAAGCTTTTGATCAAGTAACTAAGAGCTATCTACCCTATTTTACACAAAGATCTTTCTTATGTTTTTAACCCTTTTAACAGTGTTGCTTCACCATTGTATTTGGTGAACAACCTTGTGTTAAGATGTTAAACGGGACAGGCACGGGTCATCGTATAAACTATGATAGCAATTGTGTCAAGTATTTTTGGCAATTTTCTTGAGGGACTTGATCATTTTGTTTAGGAAACTCAGATAGCGTCATCGAGGGACTATGATCTTTGTTTTGCTTTTGTTTTGTCAAAGTACTTAACATGCATATCATGGCCCATTTTTGAAGGCAACAAGTGGATTGTAACCCTAGGGGTGCAAGTGTGCATTGTGTTTATTTTTCATGCACTTTTGTCTTTGATTAGGTCAGACTAATTGTTGGTTTTGATTTTTGCATATAAACCCTAATTCTAATCATGGCATATTTGAAAGCATTTAAATGCGTAAAAATAAATCTAAGCTATTACAACTTTGATATAGGGAGGGGGGTACAATTTTGAATAGGGGATTATTTTGCAAGAAATTAAACCCTAAACTATTACAACCAAATTGAATTTACAATGCATAATATTTAAATGGACAATATTTAAATAAACACAATAAATAAATGTTAAATAAAAATGTATTTATGCAAAAAAGGTTTTTTATGTATGTAAAGTATTTTCAATGAAAAAGAATGTAAAGAATTAAAATAAAATAAATAAAAAAGTTAATTTTATTCATTTTTAGGGTAAACCCTAATTTGCCTTAAAGAAAAATAAAAATGTATTATTTATATACAAAATATATTAATATGTACAAAAATAAGAATATATTATAAAAAAAATTGTTTTTTAGTATAAAATAATAATAAAAATAAAAATGTAATATTTTGTGTTTTTTGTTCTAATTGTTTAATAAAATATAGTATATATATATATATATATATATATATATATATATATATATATATATATATATATATATATATATATATATATATATATATATATATATATATATATATATATATATATATATATATTAAATATGTTAAGTGTGTATAAAAATAAAATAAAATATTTACAAATATATGTATATTTAAGAAAATATTTTTGAATGTGGATAAAAATAAGAAATGAAAACAAGAGCATTATTTACATTATTTTCAAGTTTTAATAGATAATATAAAGTATTTAAACATTTTAATGTTAGAAATAATTAAAATAAATACCAAATAAATATAAAAATTTATGAAAATATTTTTTAGGCATTTTTTATGGTTGGAAATAAAATAATAAAATCAGAAATGAAATTAGAATGCAAAAATAATAAAAATACAAAGAAATGGGCCAGGGGGTGCATTTAGCAAAATGAGGGTGTTAGAAGCAAGAAGCGAGACCCAGCCCATCAGCTTCATCTTCTTCCTCCAGTAGTTTTGAAAACGCGCGCGTGCCTGGTCAAACTTGTATCTCATGTATTTATGATCTTTTGACAAAACTCAAAACATGAAACTTGTATAGCATCAAACCACGATTCTAACCATATAAAAAACTTGATCTAACTCTCAAAGACCAGAGAGAATTTCTCTGGCCCTAATTTCTAACCTAGTTTTTTCAGAAAGTTCATGGATGAAATTCTCCTAGCACGATTAATATAAATGAAAATTGAGCATATGTATGGTTTCAGGGCAATGAGTACAACATCTTTCATTGACAAACCTAAGGCTAAATGTTCCTAAATAGAGAGATAGAAGTTCATGAAAAACCTATTTCAGCTGGACACGAGTTGGACAATGCAGCAACTTTCAGTGAGGCCTGAGGTTCTTTTGAGCTTGCTTGATGTTCCCCGGACCTTTCCCAATGCTTAGTTTGTTTTGAAGTGGCCTGAATCGTTCTACAGAACTCAACCTACAAAGCTTCCAAACAAAAATGGTGAACACTGTAAATGGATTTACAGTTGGCAATGGAGGTTTGGGATAGCTTGAGTGAGTTGAATGGAAGGTGTTTGAAGTGGAAAGGGGCAAAACACACGAGCAAATGTGAAGATGGAAGTGATTCTGCAGGGCTTGCCCTATTTTGCAAGAAAATGTGGTTTTTGAGTATGAGAGTGTTTTAGGGGTGAAAGGCTCGTGCTTCTGGCTTACAAGGATGTGAGAAACTTGTTTGAAAACTTTTCTTGAGTTCAATATATCAGATGTGTGAGTTATGGACTTTTGGCCATTTGACTTATTTTGAAAGCAAAGTCTAAAGTGAAATGAGATAGGCCTGTACATGATATCTCCAAGCATGCACCAACTTCTTGTACCTTTGCCTAAGTTTGTGGAACTTGTTTGCTGCAAAGAAATAAGTTCAAAGCTCAAAAAAGACAACTTTGCAAAAGTTATGCTTTATGAAAATGGAAGTGTGATCTTTATGCCCAAAATGGAATTATTCAATGTACAATGCTCCCTTGATCAGAACAATGCCTCTAACCAATGTATTTGCATTCAATTTTTGAGTGTTGAAGGGTTTAGAGACCTGTAATTATGTACTAAGCTAGTTTGGTCAGATTTGCAACTTGGTATGAACATGTATTGGCCATGGTTACAAAGTGAATTTTTGCCAACTTCAAGCATTCGATTCTCCCTAACCACAAATGTGTTTGAGGAGTTCTTGGACAATTTGGAAAGCTTGCAACATGTACTATAATCCATATTTGAAATTAAAATTGAGAATCCAAGTGGAACTATGTGAAAAATGGCCAAGAAGATGGGTCTAAATCCTGCCTAAACTAGGGCAAAATTTCTCTAAGTTAAAAGTTTTAGGGACCCTTGTTCCAAAACACATAACTTGAGATCCAAGCTTCTTTTGAGAAAACTTTGTGAATCAAAGTAGTAGAATTTGTGATGGACTACAACTTTCATGTTGTAAGTTTTGTTTGAATCCATTGGCATCTTGGTGAAAATGTGGGGCAAAGTTAGGAAAAATTAAGAAAATTTCATAACTTAGAAAATTTCTAAGTTATGAAAATTTCAATTTCAAACCCTAATTTGCAATTTTGGGTTTCTTGATGAACAAGTTTCATAATTTGACATGTCTTGATGGAAAATGACCCTTGGCACTTGATTTTGACCAAAAAGTCAAAGTTTGACTTTTCAGTGTATAGTCAAATTTTGATCAGTTGATTGAAAAATTCATCTATTAATCCTATGCATTTGAGATCTTTTGAACTTGTTGAATGGGTCAAGATAATTTCATTGAGTCCTTGAGTCCATGGTTAAGCTTGATTTGCCATTGGCTAGGTCAAACAGTCAAAAATTGCCTTTGCACGGTCAAAACCCTAAAAATGACCATTTTGCCCTTTTGGTGATCTGATCAAATTTCTTGTGGAATTGTGATACAAAATTGATCAAATGGTTCATATGAGTTCATAATGTTGATGTGGGTCAAACTTCATGAGGTTTGACTGTCAATTGGCCACAGTTGACTTTTCCCCAATACAGCTGATTTCTAGGTCAACTGTCCAATTGACTGGGCAAAAATTTGAATCAAGGCTTGAAACTTGGTATGGACAAACTTGTGAGTCCAACATGAAGTATGAAAGTCACTTTGGGAATTTTAGGTCAAAACATCCCTGTGCAACCTCAAACCCTAATTTAGGTCAACAGTGCAAGGAGGTGTCTTGAGCAGAGTAAACCCTAGCTTGATCTTGAGTTCCAAGAGTCTTGTGATGAGAAATGTTGATGAAATAGGAGGGAAAATTTTGGGGTACAACACCTGGGTAGTAGGGATGTGAGAAGGAACCTGGGTAGTAGGGTTTACTTCGAGATGAAAGCCTGGATAGTAGGGCTGTGAGAAGGAACCTGGATAGTAGGGTTACTTCGAGATGAAATCCTGGATAGTAGGGCTGTGAGAAGGAACCTAGTAGTAGGGTTACTTCGAGATGAAAGCCTGAGTAGTAGGGCTTGTAGAAAGGAACCCAGATAGTAGGGTCACTTTGAGATGAAAGCCTGAGTAATAGGGTTGTGAGAAGGAACCTGGGTATTAGGGTTACTTTGAGATGAAAGCCTGGATAGTAGGGCTCTGAGAAGGAACCTGGATAGTAGGGTTACTTCGAAATGAAAGCCTGGGTAGTAGGGCTGTGAGAAGGAACCTGAATGGTAGGGTTGCTTCGAAATGAAAGTCTGGGTAGTAGGGTTGTGAGAAGGAACCTGG
The DNA here is from genome assembly GCA_948472305.1 of Vicia faba. Taxonomy (NCBI): domain Eukaryota; kingdom Viridiplantae; phylum Streptophyta; class Magnoliopsida; order Fabales; family Fabaceae; genus Vicia; species Vicia faba. Next base: position 1,264,585,010 of record OX451736.1, on the reverse strand, counting down.
ATAGTGACGCTACTTCATTTGATCATGTAGATTAGTTGACCCGTTTGGTTTCGGGAACTGGTTTTTTCCTTGGTTGCAGATATGACATGTATAACTGTTGGGATTGTCGGTGATAAATGTCTATCCTGAAAAGATAACAGGGTCAGTTATATGCGATGCGTGAAATGCATTGTTAGATGATGCTCTCAAAACAAACGAGATTATGTTGTATGTGATATGTACGTGCACGTCATGATGTATGAGCATGGTAGTTGTAACATATCTGAGTCTGGGAAAATAAATCCCTAATTGTTGCTGGAGAGAATAGAATTCCTGACTGTTGTAGAGAAATATGGCTCTTCTACTTCCGTTGGGGATGATGAATGGAAGTGACTATGCTAGGGATTTGCTCCTTATTTACGAATGTTCTGTTGGGGAGAGACTCTGCTTGAGAATAACTCTGCAGGGAACCACTTGAAAGGTGAATTTCCAATAACTGAAGTAATGGGCTCTGTCGGGGATTGAGCTCCTGTATCTAGATAAATAAACTCTGCTTGGGGAGTCAGAACTTTATGATGATCAACTCGTGATTATGAAATTTGGCCGAGGGATATGGGTGTCAAGTTTCCGGATAACCCTGGCTAAGGAGATTACCTCCCGTTCTGGGAAAACTGATATCAAGGATTTGGTTACCTCTACTATGTGGGGAATACAGATGTTGCAAGGTCACATGTATTGATGACTTTGCTCCAAAGTTGTCTCTGCCCTGGTACCTGCTGTACAGGGTAACAGTCGGGTTTGACATTTTAGTTTTCCGTCCTTGTTTCTTGAGTTATGAGCAATTGTCTTTCTTTTCCTATGCCAATATTTGTGAACAACAATCATATTCAAGTGCATATGTCAAGAATAAATCATTGGACGTTCTTGCAAAAAAAAATAGAAAAAGAAAAAAAATTAGTTTTGTAAAAATGACTTGTATTGATTTTGGAGTTGGCCTATAACAGGCATTTTTGTACAAGGAAGCTGATGCTTTAGTAAGAGAGTGTCGCCATAAAAATGAAGGATATACAATATTGTGTAAAACGAAAAGAAAACAACTATGTGCAACAATCCCATTGGGTTTCAAATCTGCTATTTCCACTATGTCTTCGAGCGTCTCCTCACTTTGCTGCTTGTCCGAAGCTGATTAGATTGATTGATGTCGTTTGAGCTTGATAGTTGATACCGAGGTCAGATCGCAGGGTGATCCAATGGGACATAGTGATACGTTTTTCACCCCTAACTTTTTCCTGGGCCACCCTTTCGGGTTTCGGTCCACCAGGATACCCTTTTATCCCAAGTCGCCTTTTCAGGTTTTCGACTTGTCGGGTGTACAAATTTTTTTTTTCATTTTCATCCCTTATTTTTGCCCGAACCCTTTTGGTTCGCCGGGAAGCCCTTATTTTTGCCTAGGCCAGTCAGCCTAGCGGGTCTTTTATCATGTGTAGTATCTTTTCACTATGTCTGCATTGACAGGGTGAGGGAGGTCGTCACCGTCCATGGTGGTCAAAATCATGGCTCCACCCAAGAAAATGTTTTTAACCATAAATGTCCCTTCGTATGTGGGAGTCCATTTGCCCCTGGGGTCACCTTGCGGCAGTATGATGCGCTTGATTACTATATATCTGACTTGATACTCTTGACGTCTGACCTTCTTGTTAAAAGCCTTGATCATTCGCTTTTGATACGTCTGACCGTGGAAGATAGCAGTAAGCCTTTTCTCATCGATTAGATTTAACTGATCAAGTCGAGTCTGGACCCAGTCATCTTCGTTTAAACCTGCATCTTTCATAATCTTTAGAGAAGGTATCTGGACTTCGATGGGTAGGACTGCCTCCATGCCATATACCAGAGAGTAGGGTGTTGCCCATGTCGATGTTTGTGCTTCGGTACGGTATCTATGAAGAGAAAATGGTAACATCTCATGCTAGTCTTTGTATATCACTGTCATCTTCTGTACAATCTTCTTGATGTTCTTGTTAGCTACTTCAACAACGCCATTCATCTTCAGCCGGTAGGGAGAAGAGTTGTGATGTTGTATCTTGAACTATTTACAGAGCTCAGTGATCATTGTGTTGTTGAGATTTGTACCATTGTCAGTAATAATTCTCTCTGGCACACCGTATCGACAAATCAGATTATGTCGGATAAACCGTGCCACTACGTTCTTGGTTATTGTGGCAAAAGAGGCTGCCTCAACCCACTTCGTGAAGTAATAAATGGCTACTAGGATAAAGCGATGTCCATTAGAAGCGATGGGCCTAATTTCTCCGATCATGTTGATGCCCCACATTACAAAGGGCCACGGAGCTGTCAAGACGTTCAAAGGAAACGGAGGCACATGCACCTTATCAGCGTAGATTTGGCATTTATGACAACTTCGAGAGTGCTGATAACAATCGGCTTCCATAGTGGGCCAATAGTATCCTGCCCGTAGGATCTTCTTAGCCATGGTATGTCCACTAGAATGGGTTCCGAAGGTGACTTCATATAGATCTGTCATGATCCTCTCTGCTTCGCCCTTGTCTACACACCGCAGTAAGGTAGAGTCAAGATTGCGTTTATAGAGGATTCCATTACTGAGGAAGAACTCTGCGGCGAACCTTCTCAGAAATTTCTTGTCGTTGACACATGCCCCTTCGGGATACTCTTGAGTCTCGAGATACCTTTTGACTTCGTGAAACCAGGGTTTGTCTGATACCTCCTGAGTATCAATCTCGCAGCAGTGTGCCGGTTCATCCAACCTCTCAATGGTGATTCGGGGAGCTTCATTGTCCCACCGGATTTTGAACATAGAAGACATGGTGGCTAACGCATCCGCTAACTGATTCTCCTCTCGTGGGAAATGTTTAAAGGTTACCTCCTCGAAGTGTGGGAGCAATGTTAGTACATACTCTTTGTAAGGAATGAGATTCGGGTGCTTCATATCCCACTCGCCTTTGATCTGACTTATCACCAAAGCGGAATCCCCGAATACACTCAAGAACTTGATCCTTAGATTGATAGCAGCTCGAAGACCCATAATACATGCTTCATACTCCGCCATATTGTTGGTGCAATTGAAACATAATCGGGCAGTGAACGGAGTATGACAACCTTCGGGAGATATGATTATAGCACCAATGTTGTTACCCAGTGCTTTTGAGTCTCCATAAAAATACATAGACCATCAGGATCCTTCCCCGGGTCCTTCATCCGGTCCAGGTTCTTCGTAGTCAGTCACCAGCATAATATTCTCATCCGGGAACTCAAAATTCATGGACTGGTAGTCATTCACGGCCTGATGAGCCAAATGATCAGCCAATACACTCCCCTTTATTGCTTTATGGGTTGTATATTGTATATCGTATTCAATTAAGATCATTTTCCACCTTGCTATCCTTCCGGAGAGAGCGGGCTTCTCGAAAATGTACTTGATCGGATCAATCTTTGATATCAATAAGGTAGTGTGAGTCAGCATATACTGTCTCAGTCAGCGAGCAGCCCATGCCAAAGCGCAACAAGTTTTCTCGAGCAATGAGTATCGTGTCTCACAGTCGGTAAACTTTTTGCTAAGGTAGTATATTGCATGCTCTTTTCGACCAGACTCGTCATGCTTCCCCAGCACACACCCCATCGAATTGTCTAGCACTGTCAGGTACAATATCAAAGGTCTTCCTTCAACTGGAGGCATCGGAATTGGTGGTTCTTGAAGGTATTCCTTGATTCTTTCAAAAGCGGTCTAGCATTCATCATTCCACTTTACCACTTGATCTTTCTTCAGAAGCTTGAAGATTGGCTCACAAGTAGCAGTCAGATGTGAAATGAACCTGGCAATATAATTCAGGCTTCCCAGGAAACCTCTAACTTCCTTCTCTGTGCGGGGAGTTGGCATTTCTTGTATAGCCTTTACCTTTGCAGGATCTACTTGGATACCTTTGTCATTGACGATGAAACCCAGAAGCTTACCGGACCTTACCCCGAAGATGCACTTGTTCGGATTCAACCTCAGCTTATATATCTTTAACCTGTCGAACAGCTTTTGGAGATGATCAAGATGCTCTTCCTCAGTCTGAGACCTGGCTATCATGTCATTGACATAAACTTCGATCTCATGGTGAATCATATCGTGGAACAAAGCGACCATGGCGCGCTGATAGGTTGCCCCAACATTCTTCAACCCAAAAGGCATCACCTTATAGCAAAAGGTGCCCCACTGTGTAACGAAAGTTGTCTTCTCCATGTCTTTAGGATCCATCTTGATCTGGTTGTAGCCAGAGAAACCATCCATGAAGGAGAAGATTTTGTATTGTGCGGTGTTGTCAACCAGAACATCAATATGGGGAAGCGGGAAGTCATCCTTGAGGCTTGCCCTGTTCAAATCTCTGTAATCCACACACATCCGTACCTTTCCTTCCTTATTAGGTACCGGAACGACGTTAGCAACCCACTACGGATAGGAGATGACAGCTAAGAACCCGACGTCGAACTGTTTCATGACCTCTGCCTTGATCTTCTCTGACATTTCAGGGTGCATACGACAGACCTTCTGTTTAACCGGCAGGAAGTCTTCCTTAGTCGACAGGTGATGTACCACAATATCAGTGTCCAAACCAGGCATGTCTTCATAGGACCAGGCAAAGATCTCAACGTAGTCGTGCAACATCTGTATCAGTCGCTGTTTGACGCTAAGCTCCAGATTTGCACCTATTTTAACCTCTTTTTTTTCTATCTATGTTCCCAAGTTTATTGTCTCAACTGACTCTTCATGAGGCTGTATAGCCCTCTCTTCCTATTGTAGCAGTCTAGCAAGTTCTCCAGGTACCTCACAATCATCCTCACCTTCGTCCTCGACTTGGTTAATCGGATTTTCGAAGTCATAACTAGAAATAGAAAGATTGTTATCAATGGGATCCATAGTGGATATGGTTCTGCAGTTCGATACGTGAGTGTGTGTAAGAGCATAGTTGTGTTGATAAAGCAAAGGCAGAAAAGAAAAACTGAGAGTGTAAAAATTCGTATGCAAAGAATGTCTAATGCTTCATTGATGATATATGAGATGATGTATAATTACCCTCACAGATAGAACCATTATGCCTCGGGTAAGACACAAGGCTATAAAGTTTAAATTGTTCATTACAAACTTAAAAAACAAATAAGACAATTACTATGGAATAAAAGAAACTGGTATGAAATTTGTGGCCGTCCAGTTACTCGGTCCACCGTTGGTAGTCGGGTAAATCCAGCTGTCAAAATCAGAGTCTTCCTCAATGTCTTCAATAGCATTGACCCCTCGGTTGCTGATGTGTAGTGGATGTCCTCCAACTCGAGCGCGTCGAACAACCCTCTGAGCTACTGAAGTAAAGCCTAAGCCAAACTTATCAGTGTTATGGATAAATTCAGGAAGTTGTTCGCAATTGGTACTTCTGCCTTCTTCAACTACTGTTCTTGCATCCTTAAGAGAAGCCATCTTTAGAGGAGGTTTGGTGATGGTAGTGGTCTCAGTTGAGGCCAAAATCTGGGGAACCTCTTCAAAGTTTTGACAAGGAGTCTCTATAAATTCTCCGTCCATCTCTACGTAGCGGAAGGAATTGAGGTGGCTCACCATATATTCTTCCTCACCCCGTATTGTGACAATCTTTCCTTTCACTGGATACTTCAACATTTGGTGGAGTATGGAGGTAACAGCTCCAGCTTCATGGATCCAAGGACGGCCCAACAAACAAGAGTATGATGGCTTGATTTCCGTCACATAGAAGGTGGATTCGAAAGTCTGAGAGCCTACCTTGACAGGGATGTCCACCTCCCCGTGCACCATTCTCTTTGATCCGTCAAAAGCCCTTACCACAATGTTACTAGGCTTTAGAGTCAAACCCTCGCAATCCAACCAGTCCAATGCCTTCTTCGACAGAACATTCAGCGAAGACCCCGTATCTACCAACACATGAGCCATAGTGGTGCCCCTGCATTCGATAGAGACATGCAGAGCATCATTATGCTTTCTTCCTTTTGGTGTCAAGTCGGCGTCTGAGAAGCCCAGCCCATTGTCGGCGGTCAGGCTAGCCACGCAATCTTTGAATTTATCAGCTGAAGTCTCTTGCGGCACATGCGCAGTTTTGAGGAATGCAATCAAATCCTTCGCATGGGCCTCAGAGCACAACAGTAGGGATAACATGGATATCTTTGAGGGGGTCTGCCCCAGCTGCTCGACCACATTGTAGTCACTCTTTTTGATTATTTTCAAAATTTGCTCTATCTCTTGCTTAGAGGTTTCCACAACAATTTTCCTAGGTGTCTCCGTCCGGGCAGGCTCACCTACAGCTTCTTTGCCTCGAGTACCAGATGACTTATCGGCAGGGGTACCAGCTGGAGTAAGGACAGGAATAGTAACTGAAGTACTAGCGGGTGCAGAAGATGAAGTAACAATAGGCTTAGTGACAGTCTTCGGGGTGATCTCAGGAGAGAAAACCCTTCCACTTCTAGTAATTTTGCTGGTCCCGACAATGTTACTAACATCAGGATCGACTTCTTCGGTCTTCAAGTTTTGTTTAACGCCATGATAGTAAACATCGGCGCCATAATGCCAAGGGACGGCTTTGTTCGAGGCGTATGGGATAGGACCAGGACAGGTGATTATCAACAGAGAGATTCTTGTAACGGGTGTAATCCTAATAGGTCTTCTCGAGGAGGCCTTGGAAGGACTGGCGGAAATGGTTATAATAGCAATGTCTTCATATGGAACAACAGGAACCAGAGTTTTCTCGAACAAAATTTCTCTACTGTCCACCAGGCATTGAACACCTGACCTCAGCAAATGGCAACCATAAGGTAGAAATGAACACATGTGGCAACCTTCACCATAACCCGGAAATAAACCGGCCAACAGCAAATTTTTCTTTACAGTCATGAGAGGAGTAGTAACTTCATCCACCAAGGTCACAAACAAGTCGATATCGACAGCATTAATTCCACGACCGTGTTTAGGCATGGGAGCAGTTATGACATTGGGCTTCTCCGGAGCATCAAATTCAATCTCCTTAGCTTCAATCAAATATTGTACTTTATTTCTTAAAGCCCAACAATCATTTGTCTCATGACCAGGACTCTCAGAATGATAGGCACACCGAGCGTTCGGATTGTATCGAAGAGAGGAGGTATTAGGATTCTTGGGAGCCTCTTTCAAAGTTGCCAAGTTAGACCTCAACAGATGGGGTAGAACCTCTGTCAATGTCATGTTGATCCGGGTGAACTTCCTTTGTGGTCTTTCCATCCTTTGCTGATTGTTGCGTTGTGGGGTAGCCGCAAGCCTAGGTACTATTACAGCACTTACCGTTGGACGGTATCCCGCTCTGCTCTGATCTCTCAGATTATAAATGGCATTGGGCTCCTTTTTACCAGTGAAGGGTTTCTTCATCGTGCTCGAGGATGTATCTATTTGAATTTTTCCACTTTTTATATCGGCTTCGACCCGCTCACCAGTCATGATTAGCTCAGTAAATCCACCCGAGGAACTTCCGACCAGGTGGTTGAAGAATGGACATGACAAGGTGCCTAGGAACATATCCACTAACTCTCTGTCAGATAGAGGGATCTGGACTCTGCTTGCGAGAACCCTCCATTTCTGAGCATAGGTTTTGAAACCTTCACCTGCACCTATAGACATGCTTTGCAATTGCATCCGAGATGGAGCTAAGTCAGCATTATACTGGTACTGTTTGTAGAAGGCGGCAACCAAATCTTCCCAATTGCGAATATTGGTCCTTTCCAACTGATAAAACTAATCCAATTGTGTCCCTGACAAGCTCTCTTAGAATAAATGCACCCACAGATTCTTATAAGCCGTATGGGGTTGAATCTTTCTGACGTATGACCTTAAATGCAGCTTTGGGAAAGAGACACCGTCATATTTAGCGAAAGTGGGGACCTTGAATTTCTGTGGGATGACAACCCCTGAGACAAGTCCTAACTCTTCAAAATCCAGTTAGGGTACCCTCTGGACCTCCATAGCATTCAAACAATCCTCTAGCTTTTTGTATTTGTTATCAGCGGGAGGATACTGTTCCTCAGAGTAGTCAGGTTCTTCCTCTTCTTTGGAGGTTGGGTTGTTGTTCACTTCCTTGGTCCTGTCTTCCTGATTATCTCCTTCACTCGATGATGTCGCAAAGTCCAAAGTCCGTCTGGCTTGTCCTTTGAACCTTCTTCCCATGATCACAATACCGGTTGGTTTCTTCGCTTTCTTCTTCTTCTCTTTGGCCAGTAGAGTCTTCAACTCCTCTTTTCCTTTTGTCAGAGTCAAGAGCATTTGTTGAAACTGGATGTTTTGCGCCTGAAGATCTTTCACTGCCTGTTCAATATCCATCTCACTGAAATAAACAATAGAAGGATAAGGAGACCTATCGTAAGAAACCTGTATGATGTTATGATGAATGAAGATGCAATATGCAAATGATTTCAAGGAATTTAGAGATTTAAATTGTTTCAAACCAAAAAGAACACACGTTATATTAAATCCAGTGTTTGAGCACATCATGCCTCTTTGGGCTTACAATGAAAGAAACAAAATACAACAAAAAACTCCTAAGACAAGAAGGTTGTACGCATTCTCTTTGGAGCGATGTAGGCGTTCAGGATCTTATCCTCATGGAGAAGCTTGGTGAGTTCCAGAACCTTCTTCTCACTGGTGTAAAATTGGGCTTCAAAGGTGTCTCTCTCTTCCTTCAACTGAACCCAAGCTTTCTGCAAGTCTTCGAGAGAGGTAGGCATGTCAGGATGAAGGACGGTGTATGGGACGTCTCCTTCAACAACAGACTCTATGATAACAGGGAGAACGGAAGGGTAAGGCATCACGAGACTCTGAGCACGAGCTCGCACCCACTAAGATAAGGCTCGAGAGGGATATAGTTTGTATCCTAAAGTCCTACTGTCCACCTTGTTCACCATTCTCCAAGCTCGTGTGAACCTCTGGCGGTAACCTTGGTCTTCTTTGTCATAGTCAAACACCAGACCTTGAATGGGTATCTCATGAGGGTTGTCTCTTCGGGCATACCCAAACTGTCGAAGAGCTAAGCAGGGGCTGTAGGTGATACCTCCCCTAATACCAAGCAGGGGGACATTAGGGAATTCCCCACAGTGGTCAATAATAGAGACATCTTCAAAGGATCCCGAACACCAATGGATATCAGAGTGGGTGAGGGACATCATCCTTTGAGACCATGTCAGTCTTTACTCGTTCTTCAATACTGATTGAGGTAGTTGTGAAGTGAACCACTTAGCGAGTAGGGGAATACAACACAAAAGAGTACCTCTTTTCTACATGGTGCGGGTATGAAGGCAATGCAAGATATCTCCCAGTATGGTAGGTACAGGGTTGCGAGAGATAAATACTTTGATGGCGTTAACATCTATGAATTGGTCCGAATTGGGGAACATAACCAAACCATAAATGAGAAGAGTCGGGATGCCTTAAAAATCTTGGAAATCCATGTCGTCCCAGAATGAATGAGCCTTCTCCAATAGAAACTTGGCTAGGAAACCTTTAACCCCGCTTCTTGTCTCCCAATTGGCTATGATGTCGGCTCTCTTCATATGCAAAGCTTCGGCGATGACTTCAGGTTTTGGAATCTCCTCTAGACCGGTGAACGGTATCTGATCAAGCACGGGCACCCCTAAGAGTAGAGAGAACTCTTCCAGTGTAGGTACCAACTGATAGTCCAGGAAAGTGAAACAATGATGTACGGGATCAAAGAATTGGAACAATACACACATCACCTCTTCTTAGAAACTGGATGTAGCAAAACTGAGGAGTCGACCGTATTTCTTGGTAAAAGGAGAATTCCTGGGCACTCTTGAGGCTAACTCTTAGAGTTGGGGGTGTGCTTTTACAAACATGATTCGGATGGTGTTTCTTCGGACAGAATTCATGACCTACAAAACAAAAACAAAGATAAACTTCTAAATCCTTGAAATGGTTAGTGAGCATGCTCATGGTGCTTATGATGTTTATGATGTTATGTACAAGTAAATATAAACACACAAAGCAAACAAATCCCTATGTTTTAGGCTTGCATGAGGTTTTATAGGTAAGTACCCTCTTGAAGTTTTGTTGCCTCAACTTGTCCTAGTAATAGTGATCGGGTTCTGAAGGATCTCAATATCACCGACCTTTCTCTTAGGCATTGTATCAGCATAATCAATCTTTTCTTGCGGTCGAGGTATCCCAAAAGTCTAGCCTCAATGAGTGTAGTATCTAGTATCAACCAATTTTCAGCTCTACACCAAAACCGGTTATCTCACTACGTCCTAATGGCCAAGTTTGTTCAATTAGGGTTCTAAAGTCCGTTAGTGCTTCATGAAGCCACTCAGCGGCCCCGTATTCTCCTTGATTCACCACAAGGGATACTGGTACCCACAAATGTGTCACACTAACATAGCCATTGTTTCAACCATATTGGTCTACGTCGTACAATTTCCACAATCTATTGCTATTTACCTAAAAGGTGTCCCAGATCTGGGTGGAGGATCAAAGCAAGCCCAAACAAAGAAAAATAACGTAAAGCATATAAATCAAACAATGAAAGCAAATAAATGTGATCTAGCCCTAAGGTAACCGCACTTTTAGTATTTTCCCCAGCAGAGTCGCCAGTTCTGTGATACGGTGGGAGAACTGACTTGGAGTTTTGCGTTTGTGTTTGCAAATGTTGCGGTTTAGCAAGAGTCGCCACCGACTTTTCTTTTATCCAAAAGGAAAGGTGAAAAAGCACAGGAAAGACCTTTAGAGATTTTTTTTTGAGTTCGGGGGGTAGATTATGAAAAGGTAAGGTGTTAGCACCCTTTTCATCCATGGTTTTCCATGGGCTCTTAGTTACTCGCTAGATCACTTGCTTTTGTTTTGACAATGTGCTTTTGGTGTGGGCTTTGAAAGTGTTTTGAAAAATCTCTTTGTAATGGTTCTCGTTTCTATAAGAACGCGTACAAAGTTTTGTTTCGAAAGATAGTTCAAAGATGTGTTTGTGGATTGTGTTTTGGAAAATGGTTTTCGAAAAGATATTTTGCAATGGTTCTCGTCTCTATAAGAACGTATACAAAATGTTTTATCTTTTGGAAAATGCTTTGAAATGAGAGCGTTGGTGTGTAAAAGTGTTTTTGTCGTGAGCAAGCGAGTAACTAGGAGCGAATCTACCTACTCGAAAGGTCTTAAATGTGCTTTTCCTTCTCCTTTAGATGTGGCTATCTTACCATTGATTTGGTAATAAGCCTCATCGTTGGATGTGAAGGGACGGACGTGGGACGTTTGAATAGTCATAGAAGGCAACTTATGAGATGTTTTAGCAATGTCGTTTAGGGACTAGATCATTTACCGAAGGAAACATCGAGGGTCATCGAGGGACTACGATCTTTTTTTATCGAATGGTCTTTGCTTAAACGTCCCATATTCGAGGGACATGACTATTTTCTGAAAGGCAACAAAATGAGATTACCCTAGAGGTGATAGTGTGCAAGTGTGTTAGTTTGCATGCATTTTGTCTTGTATTTGAAAGTCATCTATTTGTTGATTTTATCTTGCCATACATCCTATTTACTAGCAATATATGAAAAGCAAGTAAAAAATGTGGAAAATAAAATCTAAGCTATTACATCACTTTAGGGGGATGGGGGTATAATTTAACAATGGGGATGAAGTGGAGACTGAAATATTATACCCATATCGAATAATAATGAAAACAATGTAAAAACAGTGTAAAATAAAATGAAAAATGCACTTTGAACTACTATGTGTCGACCCATGCTGCTATGCATCGACACATAGCTTTTCCTTGCTCCTGTAAAACAAAATCAGTTCAGTATGAGTCGACACATAATGGGATGTGTCGACTCATACACCTTCTTCTATCGACGTGAAACGCGTATGTATCGACTCATAGGCTTTTCCAACTTCTGTTTTGTAACCTGAAATCAGTATGCGTCGATGCATGGGGGTTATGTGTCAACTCATACCCTGTTTTTTCACTAGGGTGAGTCGACACATGAGGATATGTGTCGATACATGCTGTATTTACCTGCCTTAAACATTGTTTTATTGTCCATACATGTCAGTTTATAGGATATGATTGATAAACATAAACAACAAATGATTAATAAGCCTAAACAATAAGCAAATAAACAATTCAACAGGATCATAAAATTCTATATCTCATCTTCAAAACAAATTATTAATGATGTGTGAAAAGATATCAAGTCAAGAAGACTTACCTTTGGGCTGCACTGGCTGTTTTGAATCTGAATGTTTTCCGGATGCTGTGATGGCTCTAATAAATCTTCAGGAAGCTGCTCTGGGCTGTTGAAACTGAGTTAGACTGTACTGTATGTTTTTGTTTGTATTTTGAGGGTGTAGATGATAGCACTACAAGGACTATTTTTATGTTTGGACAAACTTTGTATGTGATGAAGTGTTTGGCTTATGGGAGAGTTTTTATGGTGGAATAATGAGTTGGGTTTTTTTTTGAACAAGAACAAAACTGATTTTAAAAATGAGTCAAGGTTACAAAGGATATTGTTTTTCTGCTAAAAAAACTCTCTATTCTCTCTCTCAATCCTCCTCTCTCGATCCAACCCTTATGTCTTATGAGACAGTCCCTTTTGTAGACCTTTGACTGTGGTTTAGTGGGGGAACCAAATAAGTTATTTTGAATTGTTTTTGCCTACTGTTTTGACACTTTCTTCACATAATTTTCCTTTGCTATTTTGGTGCAATTTTGGGACTGTTATGATGCAGGCTTGGGCAGACTGCATAGATCATTTTTGGACTGTATAGGACAACATATGCATACTTGTGGGGCAGCATAGCACAAGGTTTCTTGTAGGGCGGCAATGGAGCAGATTTTGGGGTGTTGTGGCAATGTAGCATATCACACTATGTTCAACTTGGACAGTATAATTTGTAGCATGACATAAATTTGGTCTTGTGGAATATTTCATGCACATTATGTCAAGGGCAAAAATATTGTGGCAAGGTTTTTTGAGAGTACTCAATCAAGACATAGTTTTAGAATTTGTAATTTTGCAAAAATGCCACTTTGTAATATCTTGAATTACTTGCATCATTTTGAATTATTTGGAATTGTAGTAAAAAAATGTCATGAAGTAAATGAAATTAACCAAGTATAGAAATACTTAGAAAAAATTTCAAAGTCTTGCAAAGTTGGATTTTTGATTCTCTTGATTTTTGATGATCAAATTTCATTTTTTGGATGTCTTGACATAATGTGATTTTTGGGACTCAAATTTGGTCAAAAAGTCAAAGTTTGACTTTTTAGCGTCCGGTTGACTTTTTCCAGCTGGAACTCCAATTTTCCTCATTTTGCCCCCCTTTTTGATAATTTGAATGATTTGATAATTTGAATGATTCTTCTTAGAAAATATGGTCTGAGGCTTGAAATTTGACTGAAGTAATACTAAGAGTCCTTGAGACATGAGAGGGCAAATTTTGGGGTACAATACATAACCATAAAACCAATGATATGCGTGTATGAAAAGAGGGTAAATTTTGGGGTACAACAGTTGCCCCTGTTCAATCTTCTTAAACTTGAAGATTTAGATTGGCTTGACTACCGTTGTAATCTAAAGGTGGAAGATGATTGAACACTTGTAATGATGCTTGACTATGTAGATAATTTCGGGAATGGACTTATAGATGCCATTTGGAGAAGATGACTGAAAGTCGTCGGAGATGAGCTTAAAGACGCTATCCTGAGAATATGATGGAGAGTCGTCGGAGATGGGCTTAAAGATGTCATCCAGAATAATGATTATTTCGTGAGATATTCCTTCGTGGGAATTCCTGTTCCTGTTGTTAGGGAGAACTTCGCTGAGGAATGTTGGTCTCTATCTTGGAACATAGAGTCTAGGAGCTTCAGTTGTCAGTTATCCTACTGGGGAGTCATCTCATGATTGAGGAGAAGGAAGTGAACTGCTTATCTAGTCAGGATTTAGGCTTCACTGTGACTGGTTGAGGATGATAAGGTTGATTGCTATCTGGTCGTATTCCAGGCTTCACAGTGACTTATTGGGGAAATGTGAAATCGACCGTATCTGGTCGGGTCCAGATTTTATAGTGTTGTAAACTGTTGTCCAGAGATAAGAGAAGGAACCTGGATAGTAGGGTTACATCGAAATGAAAGCCTGGATAGTAGGGCTATGAGAAGGAACTTGGGTCGTAGTGTTGCTTCGAAATGAAAGCCTGGATAGTAGGGCTTATGGGAAGGAACCTGGGTCTTAGGGTTGCTTCGAAATGAAAGCCTGAATAGTAGGGCTACCTCAAGATGAAATCCTGGATAGTAGGGCTTATGGAAGGAACCTGGATAGTAGGGTTACTTCAAAATGAAAGCCTGGATAGTAGGGCTTATGGGAAGAACCTGAGTCGTAGGGTTACTTCAAGATGAAAGCCTGGATAGTAGGGCTTATAGGAAGGAACCTGGGTATTAGGGTTACTTCGTAGGGAGTTTGAGTAAAACTGTATATGAACCGAGAAGGAACCTAGGTAAGGTTGCTTCGTGAGGAGTTTGGGTAAAACTGCATCTGAACCGAGAAGGAACCTAGGTAAGGTTGCTTCGTGGGGAGTTTGGATAAAATTGCATCTGAACCGAGAAGGAACCTAGGTAAGGTTACTTTGTAAGGAGTTTGGGTAAAACTACATTGGAACCGGGAAGTAACCTGGGTAAGGTTGCTTTGTGAGGAGTTTGGGTGAAACTACATCGGGAAATTGTTAGAAGGAACCTGTGTAAGGTGCTTCAGGATGAGTCCGGGTGAAACTACATCGGGAAATTGGTAGGAGGAACTTGGGTAAGGTTATGAGAGGGAACCTTGGTAAGGTTACTTCAGGCTAAGTCTGTGTAAAACCTTAGGAGGAACCTGGGTAAGGTTGCTTTGGGATTAGTCCGTGTAGGGCTATGGGAAGGAACTTGAGTTGTAGGGTTACTTCGTGAAAAGTTCGTGTGAAACTTTATTTGGAAATGTATGAGAAGGGACCTGTGTAAGATTTTTCAAGATAAGCCTGTGTGAAGCTGCATTTAAGAGAAGCCCGTGTAAGATTGCTTCGTGACGGACCCATGTAAAGTTGCATTTGGCCGCGTAGATAATTACTCTGTTTAGTTTCAGGAGCTAATCTTGGACCTGCTGGAAATTGTTGATGATAACCATCTTTCCTGAAATGGTACATGATTAATTATATGTGATGCATGAAATGCATTGTATGATGATGTTCCCAAAATAAATGAGATTATGCTGTATGCAATATGTGTGTGCACGTCATGATGTATGAACATGAAATGCTATTGTGATATATCCAGGTCTGGGAAAATAAATCCCTGACTGTTGCTGGGGAGTACTGAAAATTAAGTTCCTGACTATCGTAGAAAAAGTGGTTCTTCTACGATGGCGAACGGAGATGACTATGCTTGGTTGGAGATTTGCTCCTTGTCTACAGATATTCTGTCGGGGGAGAGACTCTTTTTGAGAATAACTCTGCAGGGAGCTAACTCTGTTGGAGGATGAACTTCCGTAGCTGAAGGGATAAACTATGTCGGGGATTGAGCTTCTGTATTAAGAGAAATAAACTCTGTTTGGGAGAAAACTTTATGACCCGCTCGCGATTATGAAATTCGGCTGGGGAATATAGATGTCAGTTTTCTGAAGGAACCTGGCTGGGGATAGTAACTCCTGTTTGAGGAAGCCGATGTCAAAGCTTTAGTTGCCTCTACTCTGTGGGGAGTGTAGATGTCACTGGGACGCATGCTAAGGATACAATAATGACTTTGCATCAGGACTTTTTCTTCCCCTGTACCTGCTGGAGAAAGTACCTGCAGAGGCTTTGTGGATAGCTTGAGTATTATCCCAACTCATGAGGTGCTTGGTAACTGCCGATCGGAATGATAAGCCTTCTACCGATAGACCAGTGACAAGATGATGGGGTATAGTCGTACACTTTGATCCCTAACTTTTTCCTGGACCGCCCTTTCGGGTTTTCAGTCCATCAGGATTCTTTTTTTGCTCAAGCCACCTTTTCAGGTTTTCGACTTGCCGGGTGTATAATTTTTTCATATGTATATCCCAAACTTTTGCCAGAACCTTTTTTTGGTTCGCCGGGATGCCCTTATTTTTTCCTAGGCCAGTCGACCTAGTGAGTCTTTTTCATGTGTGGTCTTTTACGACTATGTCCATGTTCTCAAGATGTAGGGAGTTGTCACTGTCCATAACGTTGTGTTGCAGCACTGTCAAAATGTTTTCTTGATGGCACATGATTCATTTCTGGAATGCGTGCGTAATTCCCCAAGTGATTCAGATGGAGATCTGCCTCTGGCTACTTGGCATCTTTGAGAGATTCCTTGAATATTGACTTGACTGCCCCAGATGATTGATAATGATCCTGCCGTGCCCCTTGGTTGGAAGTGTTTTTCCACTTGAGGTGATCCTTTTTGTTGGAGAAGGTTTTTGTTCACTAGATATTCGTCATGCAAATTTCTCTGTTGTTGAATAAATATTCATATGCAAACAATGGTACTTTAAGAATGAAAAGCTTATGTCTGTCTTGAAGTTTGAAAATTCTTTTTTTTAGTAAAACAAACAAATTTTGTAGAAGTGTGATATCAACTCGGGATTTATAGTGAACCCTACAGGAGTCAAGATACGTTTTGTAACAATATGATTTCGAACTAACCCATGCTTCAGCTAGGATTTTTAAGGGTTATAACCTGGCCTGGTTCACGGTTCAAGAAACAAAGGATAAAGGCTTAAATTTTATTTGTACCCAACCCACTCTTCGTGATGTTTTTCAGTCCTATGCTCAGTTGATTGCGCATTTAGATCCCCATTGAGTCTGGCATCTTGTCTTTGATGTTTCGATGATGGTTCGGATACTGAAAGTTTATTTGGAAGAGGCAGTCATTTTGTAATCTTTTTTTTGTCGAGGATTGGTAGGACCTCTTTTTTTAATTATTATCCCTTCTTTTTCTTGAACTGTTTCTTTTGTGATTACAGCCAACATGATGCCCTAGTTTTTTTCCAAAGTCTCCTTCATAGGTTTTGACTTATTGGGCTTTCATTTTGAGAGATAATGACTACCTGTTATTAATGACTATGCGGAACCATCACCGTCTTTTGTTTTGGAAGGACTTCTTCGATGCCATTCATTATATATGAAGTAGAATATTGCGACTGAATGCGCATATGAATTAACTGAGAAACTACCCTGCCCCAGGTTATGATTAAGGGTTTTAATTTGTGTGAAAAGAAAACTCCTAATTCTTAGGCTCAAAGGGGTTGACTAGGGATTATCTTCCTTATAACTCCATTGTTTAGGATTTGAAACAAAGCATGTACATCTTCAGTGGGGTCTGTTCAAAAGCATATTGTAGAGATTGTGGTATCATTTTCGTCATCCTCCCTCTAAAGGCTTACAGCTTTTAATCAAGAGTCGAATATCACAAAAAGGAAGTAAGAACGCAGTTTTGAAATAGTGAATACGAATGAATTGATTCAAGATGAACATGCACGATGCATTGATGAAATAACAAGGTTTGATATGAATAAATCTTCTAACAAATCAAAAGAAAATTACAAATTGAAAATTCTAATGAACAAAGGCCTCTTCATCTGATCTTGTCACTTTAGACGACGTGCCTTTGAAGGATGGCAGAAGAACTCAGCCTGATCATCTTGTGTAAACTCCAACACTCCTTCATCAATCAAGTTTTGAATTTTATATTTTAACATCCAACAATCATCAGTATCATACCCCAGACTGTTGGAGTGATATGCACACCTTGCATCAGGATAGTAGTTAGGCGAAGAAGTCTTGAAATTTGGATGAGGCCCTATCAACGTAACCAGATTCATCCTCATCATGTGTTGTAAAGCTTGAACCAACGACAGGTTAAGTTTAGTAAACTTCCTCTTGGGTGTATCTGGATTACTTTTATTAACCCGTTGTTTTTGGCGAGGTTGTTGTTGGATCCGTGAGGTAGTAGAAATTTGGAAAGGTCCACTCTTCACCAAACTAAACTCTTGTCTTCTTGGAGGTTGATCAATGACTTGGTCCCTGTAACACCCCAATTCTACCCCGGCAAATTATATAAATAAATCAGAGTTATAAAAAGCATTCATGCAAATGAATCAGGATGTCACAAATACTTCTATCAAAATTCATTACATTCATCGTGGATATATAACACTTTTAAAACATCAGATCAACCATCATCATAACATCTTTAATTAAATAATTCAATATATATGCAGCAGAATCCTTAATAACATCTTTATCATCATTATAACAACTTCAAACCAACGAATACTTAATAGTAATCAACTTAAAGTTCAACGACTGAATAATCAACAATCAAAAGAAACAAGTGTTCATCCCCCCGAGTGTTACATATCATAGCAATGACACCGACTCGAACTATTGAAGGTATACAACCTTCACTCTCGATTACCTGCACATTACCGACATAAGGGCAACATTCAAACAGAAGAGGTGAGATATCTAACAATATAATAAAGCGCGTGATAATTAATATATTAAATTAGATCACATAACATCACCACTTCTCATCTCATAATCAACAATAATAACAACAATACCACACATTCACCACATCAATACACACTTCTTTATGCGATCATATAATGCAACTCAATACTATGCAAATGCATGTGGTACCATTGGAGCAGAACTCTCATCTCAAAAATTGCCAATTAATAGAGGCATCAACAAGGCATAAGCCTTCATCTCAATATTTGCCAATAAAGGCCATCTCAACGAGCATAAGCTCCATCTCAAAATGCAATGTATGCGACACAATCGTGAATGTAATAACAACACCATAATTGACAACATCTCAAAACAACACCATTGTTGGCCAAAGGCCTACATCTTAAAGCATCTCAACATCTCTTCATCAACATCTCATATTATCATAATAAGTCATCAAACATCGTTTACTCATAAAACATCATTTATTCATCATAAATTATCAACGCAACATCATTAATAACATCTCATCAACAACTCAGCTGTACATTAATACGACAGTAATTCATACTGCTATTCTGTAATCTTACATCATTACTCCTACTGTTACAAATCAAATAGCAGCTTGTAAACATTTCATCCTCATCATTCTGCATAAAAAATCAACGTAACAATCAACACGGGAACTAACTCTAAATCCATACATTGGCTACTAGGACTAAACTTCCTATCCCTCATTTTAATCCTCCGGAGTAAAGCTCATCGCGTTAGCTATTCAACGCTTCGAACGGCATCTCAAACGGCATCCTAAAACTCAAGTAACAGCATTTTCAAACTGAATATGCCAAAAACCAGACAATATAGATCGATGCAAAACGTCTTGGATCGACGCGTACTACACTAAAATCATAACATGAGTCGACGCATCCTCTCTTGGATCGACTCATTCTGAGTCTTACACACAACATGTATCGACACATGCTCCTATGGGTCGACTCATCCTGAGTCTAAAAGCACTCATGTATCGATGAAAAGCCTCTTCGTGTCGACTCATCCTGAGTCTCTAAACCTTCTTGTATCGACACATCATGTTTGAGGTCGACGTGTACTGTTACGTCCTGCATAAATTCTGCGATTTTCTCTGCGTTTTCACTACGGTTCCATAATTTTAAGCCCTATAAACTTAATCTAATCATGGATAATCATAACTTACAATCACCCTATAATTCTACATCAATTAAACAGCTTCGGGACATCATCATTCATCTAGCATTCATTAATTTTTCGTTATACAACATCATAAATATTCAATTCATGAACAAGACAATAATCACCTCTAACCCCACATACCAATTATCAAGAACCCAATTGTGATACGGTGGGAGAACTGACTTGAGGTTTTGGGTTTTGGGTTTGTAAATATTTCGGTTTAGCAAGAGTCGCCACTGACTTTTATTTTATCCAAAAGGAAAGGTAAAAAAGCACTGGAAAGACCTTTGAGATGTTTTCTTGAGTTCGGGGGGTAGATTATGAAAAGGGAAGGTGCTAACACCCTTTTCATCCATAGTTATCCATGGGCTCTTAGTTACTTGTTTAGATCACTTTCTTTGCTTTTCCAATTGTTTGAAATGGTGCTTTGTGTGGTTTTGAAAGTATTTTGAAAAGAGGCCATCGTTTTGGCAATCTTTGTAATGATTCTCGTTCGTAAGAATGTATACAAAGATGTCTGTCTTTTGAAAAATGTTTCAATGTTTTGAAAATGTGTGTGTGTTTGTTTGAAAATAGCAAGTATTGTTTGCAAATTGATCAAGTAACTAGAAGCTTATCTACCTACTCAAACGTCTTTCTTGTACATTTTTATTCCTTTGACATTGTTGACCTACCATTGTTTTGGTAGACAACCCTATCTTTGGATGTTAAACAGGATGGGCGTGGGTCATCGTATGACCATGATAGAAATATTGCAAAGTATCTTTAGCATTTTGAGGGACTAAGATCATTTGTTTTTAGGCAACCTTGTCTAGCGTCATCGAGGGACTATGATCTTTTGTTTTGTATTGTTTTGCCAAGATACCTAGCATGCATACCATGGCCATTTGTTTAGGCAACCAAGTGGGTGAAACCCTAGAGGTGTTTGTGTGCAATGTGTTGTCATTTTCATGCATTTTTGTCTTGTGTTAGGTCATGCTATTTGTTTGATTTTTTTGTCTTATCATACAAACCCTAATTTACTAAACATGTATATAATGCGATAAATTGCATAACGTAAATCTAAGCTATTACAACAATATTATGGGAGGGGGGATACAAGTTTTGAATGGGGGATATTGCTCAAAATAAAACCCTAATTCACTATTACAACCCAATTGAATTTATTGTATAATAAATAAATAAACAATTATTTAAATATGCAATAAAATGTAAATATGCAAAAAAAAAAGTTTTGTAATTGTTTCATGTATGAGGAAATAAACTTATCTAAGTCCTAAAAATAAGAAAAAATAATATTATCATTTTTTAAAGGGGAAACCCTAATTTTGTTTTAAAGAAAATATGTTTTCTATTATTATTTACTTTATTCATTTATGTATAAGAAAAATAAATAAAATTATTTACAAATATTAAAATATATGAAAATAAAATTTTATGTGTGAAAAATAATAAAACAAAAATGTATAGTATTTTTTTAATTATTTACAAGTTTTATTTAAAAAAAATAAAGTATAATATACTAACAAACTATTTATTAATGCAAAAAAATAAAATAAAAATATAATAAAATGCAAAAAATAAAGAAAATATTTTTGTGATTTTTTAATGTTCAGAAAAAAATGAATGCAAGTCAAAAATATAAAATATGCAAGAAAAATGCAAAAATATAAGAAAATAAGTCAGGGGGTGCAAATAGGAATATGGGGGTGTGAAAAACAACAGGCCCAAGGCGCCAGGCCCAAGCCAGCTTCATCCCTGTCCTCCAGCCAAACGTCTAAACGCGCACGTTCTGCCTTCAAATCCTATTCTTGCTCATGCTTACATAAAATCAAAAACTCATAACACAAAAAAGGTAGCTTATGAACTCACGATTCCAATAATATAAAATTCATGACCTAACTCTCAAAGATCAAGGAGAATTTTAATAGCCCTAATTTCTGACCTAGCTTTTTCAGCATGTTCAACAACCAAATACTCTTAGCTCAGTTAATATAAATGGAAAGTATGCATATGTACAGCTTCAGCAAGTTAAGGACTACATCTTTGATTCATAAATCAAAGCCTAAGGATTCCTAAATAGAGAGATAGAACTTTGAAAAATACCTTGTTCAGTTGAGTTTGAATATAGCAATG
This sequence comes from Vicia faba, assembly GCA_948472305.1. Lineage (NCBI taxonomy): Eukaryota > Viridiplantae > Streptophyta > Magnoliopsida > Fabales > Fabaceae > Vicia > Vicia faba. The sequence goes on along the minus strand of OX451736.1, from coordinate 1,264,563,145 downwards.
TGGGGACTTTGAGTGAGGCCTGAAGATCGTGTGAGCTTCTTTGAAGTTCCCTCAAGCTATCCCAATGCTTAGCTTGCCTTGAGAATGCTTGAAACTTCCTATAGAAGTCAACCTGCAACCTTCAAAAGTGAAAATGGTGAAGCTTGAAACAAGGCACACAGTTGCAAGACAAGGGCCTGGATAGTTTAGGTAGGATGTATGTAAAGTGTTTGAAGTGTTTCAAAGCAAAACGCACGAGCCAATATTGATTTGGCAAAGGTTCTGCAGAAGATGCCCTGTTTGGGCAGGAACTTGGGTTTTTTGTGTTTGAGAGTGTTTGGGATGCTATAAATTCGTGTTTTTTGCTTGTGACAAAGTTCTGAAGTTGTTTGAAATGAAGCCAAGCCTTGCCTTTATCAGATGGACAAGTTCACTTGACTTTTGCAAGTTTGCTTGCTTTTGAAGAAAGTTGAAGTGACAATGCCCAAGGCCTGTACAGGCTTGCTTGCTAGCTGCATAGAGTTGGTACAAGTTACCTGATATTTGTGGATATTGTTTGTAACAAAAGATCAGGTCCAGGGCTCAAGAAATACAAAGTTGTAAAAAGTTAGCTTTATGAAAGTAGTATTATGAACTTTATGCCATTTTTGGATTAATTCATTGTGCAATGCTTTAAAAGTCAGAACAAGATCATTATCCATTGAGTTTGCATTTAATTATGGAGTGTATAAGGGATTTGGGACCTGTAATACAAGGTACAAGCATGCTAGGACAGATTTGCAACTTGAAGCATTTGTAAACATGACTTGAACAAAAGTGACAAATTGCCATTTTCTCTTCTTCGATTCTCCCTAACCATAAATGATCTTGGAGTGTTCTTAGACATTTTGGAAAGCTTGTAACATGCTCTATAATCCATCTTTGAAATGAAACTTGAGATACCTCTTGGAACTAGGTGAAACGTTGCCATGAAGTTAGGTCAAAAATCTGCCTAAACTAGGGCAAAATTTCACTAAGTTAAAAAGTTTATGGACCCCTATTCACAAAATCATAACTTAAGATCCAAGCATATTTTGGGAAAACTTTGTGAATCAAAGTTGTAGATTTAATGTAGGACTACAACTTTCATGTTGGAAGTTTTCTTTGAATACAATTGCATCATGGTGAAAAAGTTGTGGAAAGTTTGGGAAAAATAAGAAATTTCCATAACTTAGAAAAATTCTAAGTTATGAAAAATTTCAAATTAAAACCCTAATTTGCAATTGTAGGTTTCTTGGTCAACAAGTTTCACATTTTGACATATCTTGATGAATTATGACCCTTGGCACTTGATTTTGACCAAAAAGTCAAAGTTTGACTTTTCAGTGTACAGTTAACTTTGGATCAGTTGACTTCAAAATTCATTTGTAAATCCTATGCATTTGAGATCTTTTGAACCTTGTGATTAGGTTAAGATGATGCCATTGGATCCTTGAAACCATGTTTGAACCCAATTGGTCATTGGCTAGGTTAAAAATCATAAATTTCCCTTTCTCATTCAACACCCTAATTTTGACCATTTTGCCCTTTTGATGATCTGGTCAAATTTCTTAAGGACTTGTGGTCCAAACTTGATCAAATGGTACCTAGGAGCCTAGAATGTTGTTGGGGATCAAAAATTATGAAGTTTGACTATAAATTGGCCATGGTTGACTTTTTCCCCAATACAACTGATTTTTAGGTCAACTATCCAATTGATTGGGCAAAAATGTGATTCAAGGCTTGAAACTTGGTATGAACAATCTTAGGGGTCCAAGATGGTGTATGAAATTCACATGAAGCATTGATGGTCCAAAAATCCTTGTGCAAACTCAAACCTTAATTTCAGGTTATCAGTGCAAGGTGAGGTCTTGAGCTGAGCAAACCCTAATCCTGTCTGGAGTCCAAGAAGTCTTGTGAGGAAAATCTTGATAAAATGAGAGGGAAATTTTGGGGTACAACAGCTGCCCCTGTTCAATCTTCTTGAACCTGAAGAGTTAGATTGGCGAGTTTTTTCGTTCGTGACTCGAACGTAAAAGATGATTGAACACTAGAGTGCCCGTAAATTTGCACACGTCAAATTGTAGTTTGAGGGAATAGGCTTAAAGATTCCATTTGGAGAGGTGATAGAATCTTGTTGGAGATGGGCTTGTAGATTCCGTCCAAGAATGTTTGTTGTAAGTCAAGAGGATGAGTATCAGAATGGTGTCTGCGCCTGGAACGTATCTGAACTGTATCTGGAGACTGAGTTTGTATGAGCAAGGGAATGGCATCCGTGTCTGGAGCATACCCGAGATGTAATTGTACTTGAATCTGAATGAATAACAAAATGACTTCTGTGTCTAGAGTGTATCTGAGCTGGGGAAAATCAGAATAAGCGACAGAATGGCAACTGTGTCTGGAGCGTATCTGGACTGGAATCTGAATAAGTAGCAGAATGACTTCCGTGTCTGGAGTGTATTTGTACTTGAATCATGATTGTTGAAGTCTGAATGAGTGATAGAATGGCATCCGTGTCTGGAGCGTATCCATACTGTATCTGGACTTTGAAATCTGAATGAATATCAGAATGGCATCCTTGTCTGGAGCGTATCTGTACTATATCATGAATCTTTGAAATCTGAATGAGTAATAGAATGACTTCTGTGTCTGGAGTGTATCTTTACTATATCTGAAATATTTGACCATTGTTAATGATAGTTGTTAATCTTATCCTGAAAAGGGTAAAATGTTAGCTGAAACACAAAATTATGTTGCATGAAATGCATGATGCAATAAATGTGCTTTATCAATGTTTATGATATATGAATGTAATGTATGCGTATGTAAGCTGGTTTGTTGTATTGCTGAGGAAAATAAATTCTTGACAACCGGAGATAATAAAGTCTTTGACTGCCTGGGGATAATGACTCCTTGACTGCTGCTGGAGATTCAAAATCTTTGATTGTTGAAGATGAGAAATCTTTGGCGACTGTTGGGGATATGAGGATCCTTCATGTCTCAGAGTTGGAGTATTGACAAAAATTATGTTGAGAAAGTAATGCCATGTACTGCTTGAGAGATCTGCTTGGGAAATCCAGAGAACTTTGATGACTTCTATTGGGGATTACACAAAGGGAATCCTTGTTCTGCTAGGGAATGGAGAAAACTCTGAGGACTTCTGTGGGGAAGTAAGAACGAGAATCTTCATTCTGGCGACCTCACTGGGGAATAGTAAAGCTATGCGGGGAAGAAGGCTTACTGCCAGGGAGTAAGTTTAGGACTCTGGGAAAAAGCTTATTCCTATTTGGAAAAAAGTTCAGGAGTTTGGGTTGTCTGCCACTCTACTGGGGGAATTATCCTAGGTTGGGGAGAGACAAAAAGTTAAGTGTTATCTGGTTTCTTTTCAGACTTCAAGACAACTTGCTGGGGAATTTGGAAAAACTGGATGGTTTCTGCTGTGGATTGATAGTTTAAAGTTTTGAATCGACTGGGGATTTGAAATTTATCTCCGCTGGGGATCTAGATGATGTATAGTAAGGATTGCTCATGGAATAGCTGAAAGACGTTTTCCTATCCTTTTAACCTGTCAGTAATTGTTCTTTTTCATCCTTTTATTTGTAAATAGTAATTATGTTCAAATGCATATGTTCACTAATGAATCATTGGATGTTTTTGCAAATAGAACACAAGTGTAAAAAAGAAAAAGGCAAATAGTGTTCTGCACTTTAAAGAGATATCTTTGTATTAACTTTGAATAAGCATTTTGTACAAAGGAGACAGACATCCTAGTAAGAGGACGGTGTCATAAAAAATGAGAAAAATTTATACAAAGAAAGATAGCTATGTGTAAAAAATCCCATGGGGTTCCCATTCTGCTATAGCCTTCATAACTCCGAATATCTTGTCCATTCGTTGCTTCGTCTGAAGATGATTGGATTGATCAGAAACTCCAGAGTTTGTTAGTGAAGAGATTATCCTTAAAGTGATCCGACGAGACATAGTCATACGCTTTAATTACCTAACTTTTTCCTGGACCGCCATTTTGGGTTTTCGATCCACCGGAAAACCCTTTTTTGCCCAAGTCGCCCTTTCGGGTTTTCAACTTGCCGGGTGTATAGATTTTTTTATTTATCCCTAATTTTTTCCTGAATTGCCCTTTCGGGTTTTCGATTCACTGGGATGCCCTTGTTTATCCTAGGTGTGTCAACCTAGTGGGTCATTTATGCGTAGTATCTTTTGACTATGTCTGCGTTCGCAGGGTGCGGCAGGTCACCGCTGTCCATGGTGGTTAAGATCATTGCCCCACCAGAAAAGATGTTTTTTATTACAAATGGTCCTTCATAGGTAGGAGTCCATTTTCCCCTGGGATCACTTTGTGGCAAGATGATGCGCTTGATCACAAGATCTCCAACTTGATACACTTGTCATCTGACTTTCTTGTTGAAAGCCTTGATCATCTGCTCTTGATATGTCTGACCATGGCAAACAACAGTCAGGCTCTTTTCGTCAATTAAGTTCAACTGATCAAGCCGGGTTTTGATCCAATCGTCTTCACTCAAACCTGCATCCTTCATGATTCTCAAGGAGGGAATCTGAACCTCAATAGGTAAAACAGCCTCCATGCCGTATACCAAAGAATAGGGTGTTGCACCAGTTGATGTGTGTGCCGTGGTCCGGTACCCGTGGAGAGCAAACGGTAACATTTCATGCTAATCCTTGTAGGTGACTATCATCTTTTGTATGATCTTATTGATATTTTTGTTCGCAGCTTCGACATCACCGTTCATCTTTGGCCGATAGGGAGATGAGTTATGATGTTGAATTTTGAACTACTCGCACAAAGCAGTGATCATAGTATTGTTAAGGTTTGTACCATTGTCAGTAATGATCCTTTCGGGGATACCGTACCGGCAAATAAGATTTTATTTGATGAAGTGGGCAACAACATTCTTAGTAACGGATGCAAAGGAAGCTGCTTCTACCCACTTGGTGAAATAATCAATGGCCACTAGAATAAAGCGGTGTCCATTGGAGGCTGTAGGCTTGATCTCTCCAATCATGTCGATTCCCCACATAGCGAACAGCCAAGGAGCTGTTAAGACATTTAGAGGAATCGGGGGCACGTGTACCCTGTCCGCATAGATTTGACATTTATGACAGGTACGGGAGTGTTGATAGCAGTCTGCTTCCATGGTAGACCAGTAATATCCTGCCCTTAGAATCTTCTTAGCCAACGTATGCCCGCTAGAGTGAGTGCCAAAGGTACCTTCATGCAATTCAGCCATAATCCTTTCAGCTTCAATCTTGTCCACACAACGGAGCAGAATGGAATCATGATTGCGTTTGTACATGATGCCATTACTTAGGAAGAACTTAGTTGAGAACCTCCTTAAGAAATTTTTGTCATTGACTGTAGCTCCTTCAGGGTATTCTTGGGCCTCAAGATACCTTTTGACTTCATGAAACCAGGGCTGGTCCACTACTTCTTCGGTATTAATCTCGTGACAGTGTGTTAGTTCGTCCATCCGTTCAATGGTGATTTGGGGAGCCTCATTATCCCAGTTAAGTTTAAACATGGATGACATTGTAGCTAGAGCATCTGCTAGCTGATTCTCTTCTCGCGGGAAGTGCTCGAAGGTAATCTGCTCGAAATGTGGTAACAATGTCAAGACATGTTCTTTGTAAGGGATGAGGTTTAGATTCTTAGTATCCCACTCTCCTTTGATCTGACTGATGACCAAAGTTGAGTCCCCAAACACAATCAAAGATTTGATTCCCAAGTCTATAGCAGCCTTGAGTCCAAAGATGCAAGCTTCATATTATGCCATGTTGTTAGTACAGTTGAAGCAAAGTCTAGCAGTGAAAGGAGTATGGAAACCTTCTGGGGAGATGAGTACTGCGCCGATACCATTTCCAAGTGCATTGGAGGCCCCATCAAAGTACATAGTCCATCGGGATCCTTGTTCAGGTCCATCATATGGTCTGAAATCTTCAATGTTGTCCAATGTCATGATGTCCTCGTCAGGGAAGTCGAACTTCATGGATTGGTAATCTTCGACAGCTTGATGAGCTAGATGATCAGCTAGCACACTTCCCTTTATAGCTTTTTGGGTCGTGTACTGTATGTCATACTCTGTGAGGATCATCTTCCATCTAGCTATCCTTCCAGACAAAGCAGGCTTCTTGAAGATGTATTTGATCGGATCCATTTTAGATATCAGCAAAGTGGTATGAGTCAACATATATTGTCTCAGCCGGCGAGCAGCCCATACCAAAGCGCAACAAGTTTTCTCGAGCAGTGAATATCTGGTTTCACAGTCGGTAAACTTTTTGCTAAGGTAATAAATGGCATGCTCTTTTCGGCCAGACTCGTAATGCTACCCCAGTATGCACCCCATTGAGTTATCCAAAATGGTCAGATACATGATTAGCGGTCTTCCTTCGACGGGTGGCATCAAGATAGGAGGCTCTAGCAAATACTCCTTGATTTTATCGAAATAAAATTGACAGTCATCATTCCATTTAACTACCTGATGTTTCTTCTACAGCTTGAAGATTGGTTCACAGGTAGATGTTAGGTGAGAAATGAACCTAGCAATGTAGTTTAGCGTCCCAAGAAACCTCTGACCTCCTTCTCCGTGCGAGGAGCGGGCATTTCTTGTATAGCTTTAACTTTGGCAGGATCAACCTCGATGCCTTTGTTGCTGACAATGAAACCCAAGAGTTTACCGGATCGGACTCCGAATGTGCACTTGTTAGGGTTCAATCTTAGCTTGTACTCCTTCAACCTGACAAATAGCTTTTGCAAGTGATCGAGGTGTTCTTCTTCAGTTTGTGATCGGGCTATCATGTCGTCTATGTAGACCTCTATCTTATGATGTATCATATCATGAAACAAAGCTACCATGGCGCGTTGATAGGTTGCCCCGACATTCTTCAGTCCAAATAGCATCACTTTGTAGCAGAACGTACCCCATTGTGTAACAAATGTAGTTTTCTCCATGTCTTCAGGTGCCATTTTGATCTGGTTGTAGCCTGAAAATCCGTCCATGAAAGAAAATACTTTGTGCTGGGTTGTGTTGTCAACCAGGATGTCGATGTGCGGAAGTGGAAAGTCATCTTTAGGGCTGGCCCTGTTTAAGCCTCTGTAATCCACGCACATTCTCACTTTGTCGTCCTTTTTAGGCATGGGCACAATGTTAGCAACCCATTGTGGATAGGAAGTAACAGCCAGAAAACCAGCATTGAACTGCTTCATAACTTCTGCTTTGATCTTTTCAGACATGTCAGGTCTCATGCGGCGGACCTTTTGTTTAACTGGTGGACAGTCTTCTCTTGTGGGTAGACGGTGTACTATAATGTCTGTATCAAGTCCCAGCATGTCTTCGTATGACCAGGCAAAGATCTCAACATATTCATGCAACAACTGAATTAAGCGCTCCTTGAAACTTGGCTCTAGGTTGGCACCCACTCTGATTTCCTTCTTGTCTTCCTAAGTCCCCAAGTTGATTGTGTCCAACAACTCCTCATGAGGCAAAATTTCTCTTTCTTCTTGTTGAAGTAATCTGGCCAATTCCCCTGGCAACTCATAATCTTCCTCACCTTCGTATTCGGCTTGGTTGATCATATCTTTAGAGTCACTGAAGGCTATAGCAGTATTGTTACCCATGGGTTCCGGAGTGTAAGGGTACCTGCATTTATGAGTGTGGGTGTGTGTAAGGGCATATCCATCTTAAAACAACAAAATGTAAAAGAAAGACAATGAGCACAAAAGTTTTATATATGAAAAGCGTCCATGATTCATTAAAATGACATATGAAAATGAAATAAGAACCCTTACAAATGGACCTGTGTGCCTCGGGTAAAACACAAGGTTGAAAAAAGTACGAATTGTTTGTGAATTATTACAGTCCAATAGAAATGGAAAAGGTAAATTACTGCAGTATGAAAGTAATCGGAACAAAGTCTTTTGCTTCCCAGTTGCACAGTCCTCTGGCAACAGTAGGAAAAATCCAATCTTTCAGGCGGCCTTCTTCATCACTGTCCTCTAGTGCATTAACCCCTTGGTGGCTGATCTTCACAGGAGGCCCTCCGGCATGGGTGCGGCGCACGGCTTTCTGGGTAGTCGAAGTGAATCCCAAGCCGAATTTGTCTGATTTGAAAGGAAAGTCGGGAAGCTGCCCCTATATTATGGATCCGCCTTCTTCCACTACTTCCCTAGCATCCTTGAGAGATAACATATGAGGCACATGTTTTGTGATCACAAGAGCTGAGGAAACTGCTTTAGTCGCTGCTATTTCAGGAGAAACCTCTTCAAAGTGTTGGAAAGGGGTCTCTATGAATTCTCCATCTAACTCCACATAACAGAAGGAATTCAAATGACTAATCATATATTTCTCTTCACCATGGACAGTTATAATTTTCCCTTGGACGGGGTACTTGAGCATCTGGTGCAATGTGGAAGTGACAGCTCCAGCATTGTGAATCCAGGGGCGTCCCAACAGGCAAGAGTAGGAAGGACGGATGTCCATCACGTTGAATGTTGAATTGAACGTCTGGGTACCCACCTTGATTGGGATGTCCACCTCCCCGTGGACCATCCTTTTAGAGTCGTCAAATGCTCTGACAATGATATTTCTGGGTTTCAGGGTTAGGACTTCACAATCCAATCTATCCAAGGCTTTCTTTGGCAAGACATTTAAAGACGAACCAGTGTCTACCAGTACGTGTGCTAGGGTTTTCCCTCTGCATTCCACCGAGACATGTAAAGCATCATTATGTTTTCTCCCTTTCGAAGTTAAATCTGCATCTGAGAATCCTAGACCATTTTCAACTGTTAAACTAGCCACGCATTCCTGGAACTGATCAGCGGAGGTTTCTTGTGGCACGTGGGTCGTCTTCAAAAATTTGACCAAAGCCTTAGCATGTGCCTCGGAGCACAACAGCAGGGCTAACATAGAGATTTTGGAGGGGGTCTTCCCCAGTTGCTCAACAACATCATAATCACTTTTCTTAATGATCCTCAGAATCTCTTCCATCTCTTTCTGGGATGTTTTAGGAATGACTAGTGATTGAGCCTTCGTTAAGACAGGCTCCTCTTGAACATTCTTTCCTCTTTTCTCAGCAGCGGAAACAGGGATGGGAATTGTATTATTATTGTCAGCGGGAACACTTGCAGGTACAATCATAGGGGTAATCTTCGGAGTGGCCACGGGTCCAAAGACTGCTGTTGGAGGAGCAATCTCTGGAGAAAAGATTCTTCTGCTACGAGTAACCTTGCTTGTTCCGGCAATGTTACCGATGTCGGGAGTATCCTCTTCGGAGCTTTCTTCTTCTGCAATCTGTTCAATTTGTTTGACACCATGGTAGTAGATTTCTCCATCATAGTTCCATGGTACCATTTTGTCGGATTTGTAAGGGGCTGGCCCGGGCATTGTTATCTTCAACGGAGTAGTCATAGGAGCGGATGTAATCCTAATGGGTTTTTTAGGAACCTTGGAAGGATTGGCGTATATGGTTATTATTGAAACTTCTGGAACTGGAATGGGTGAGATGGGAGCTTTCTCAAACAAAATTTCCTTGTTATCGATCAATTGTTGGATTCTTTTCTTCAACAGAGGATAATAAAATGGGGAGGATGGGCAAGTATGGCAATCTTGGTCACAACCTGGGAACACCCCAGCTTTCAAAAAATTTAACTTGATGGTTAGGAGAGGAGTTATCAGTTCATCCACAGTAGAAACAAACAGGTCTTCTTCCACAACACTGGCATTGTGTCCATGCCTAGGCATTGGAGCAGAGATAACATTCGGCTTTACAGGAGCTTCAAATTCAACTTCCTTTGTGTCAATCAGATCTTGAATCTTTTTCTTCAGAGCCCAACAGTTGTTGGTGTCGTGCCCTGGACTTTCTGAATGGTAAGCGCACCTGGCATTCGGATGGTAGTGTGGAGATGCAATATTAGGATTTTTAGGGGCCTCTTTTAGCATAGCCAAATTCAACTTCAAGAGATGTGGTAGGACTTGAGCAGGATTCATGTTTATCTTGGTGAATTGCCTTACAGGCCTTTCCACCCTTTACTGATTATTCCTTGGTTGTTCACTTCTCGGCTGATTATTTCTCGGCTGGTCTGAAGAAGACTTTTGAATCATGATGGCCCCAACTGTTGGTCTTCTTTCGGTTCTTCCCTGATTCCTCTATGCATAGACTGCAGACACCTCCTTCTTTCCTGTGAAGGGCTTTTTAGCAACAGCAGAGGTGGACGCATCTTTCTGAATTTTCCCGCTTCTAATACCGGCTTCCACCCTTTCGCCAGTTAGAATCAACTCAGTGAAACCTGCAGAGGAGCTCCCAATCAGGTGATTAAAGAAATGACCTGACAGAGTCCCCAAGAACATGTCCACTAGCTCTCTTTCAGATAAAGGTGGTTGCACCCTTCCGGCTAAATCCCTCCATTTTTGGGCATAGTCTTTGAAGCCCTCATTGGTAGCCATGGCCATACTCTGTAGCTGAGTACGGGTTGGTGCTAAGTCGGCATTGTATTGATACTGTTTATAGAATGCGGTTGTTAAGTCTTCCCAATGATGTACATCAGACCTCTCCAACTGGTAGAACCAATCAAGTTGTGTTCCTGACAAACTGTCCTGGAAAAAGTGAACCCACAGGTCTTTGTCAGAAGAATGTGGCTGAATTTTCCTGACATAAGATCGTAGGTGCATCTTGGGACAAGACAACCCATCGTACTTGGCAAATAGAGGCACTTTAAACTTAGGAGGGATTACAATTCCAGATACCAACCCTAACTCTTCAAAGTCCATCCCAGGCACTCTTTGTATCTCCATAGCAGCTAGACGCTCTTCCAGGTTTTGGTATTTGTCATCAGCCGGAGGGTATTGTTGTTCTGAGTAATCCTCTTCTTCCTCTTCTTCAGCTTCAGATCCAGATGGCACTGCAGTCTCTTTACCTTTCCTCTCTCCTTCCTCAGAGGTTGATGGAAATTCTAAGGTCCGTCTGGCTTGTCCTTCAAACCTTCTTCCCATAAGAACCACACCGGCTCACTTATTTTTCTTTTTCTCTTTTTCTTTTTCCTTCTCTAGTAGAGTCTTGAGCTCCTCCTGCCCCTTAGCCAAGGTCAAGAGTAGCTATTGGAATTGTGAATTCTGAGCTTGCAAGTCTTTGACCGTTTATTCAATATCCATCTTGCTGAAATAAACAGCAGAAGGATGAGGAAACTTGGTGTGAAGACCTGTTTATGCATATGATGAATGATATGTAATGCTTTCAAGGATTTAAAAAATTCAAATTTGTGTTAAACAAGGAATGAACAAACATTATATTAATAAAATAGAATTTGTTTACATCAATGCCCCTAGGGCAAAATAGTACAAAATTCTAAGATAAGAAGACGTTGCGCATCCTCTTTGGTGAAATGTAGGTGTTGAGAGTCTGCTCTTTGTGAAGTAACCGAGTGAGTTCCAAAACCTTCTTCTCGCTTGCGTAGAATTGTCAAAAGTATCACGTTCTCCCTTGAGCTGTATCCAACTCCTTTGCAGATCTTCGAGTGATGTTGGCATGTTAGGATGTAAGAGGGTGTATGGAACTTCTCCTTCCATAACAGGCTCTATAATCACTGGGAGAATAGAGGGATAAGGCATCATAAGAATTTGGGCGCGGGTTCGTACCCACTTGAGGTAAGGCTCAAGGGGGATGTAATTCTTGTGTCCCAAGGTCTTACTGTCTACCTTATTTGGCATCCTCCAAGCTCGGATGAACCTTTGTCGAAGTCCTTGATTGTCATTGTCGAAGTCGAAAACCAAGTCTGGAATCAGCATGTCATGTGGGCCATCCCTTCGGGTATAACCAAATTGTCTCAGAGCCAAGCATGGGTTGTAGGTGATGCCTCCCCTAATGCCAAGTAGAGGGACATTAGGGAATTCCCCACAACGGTCGATGATGATAACATTTTCTCTGGATCGAGAACACCAATGAATATCTGAATGTGTAAGGGTCATCAACCATTGTGACCACCTCAAGCCTTGCTCATTCTTCAAGATTGATTGGGGAAGATGAGAAATAAACCATCTTTCCAGTAGAGGCGTGCAACACATGAGAACACCTTTTTTCCTCATTGTACGAGTGTGAAAAGAGTGTAAGATATCTCCAAGCAATGTAGGCACCGGATTGCGAGTCATGAAGATTTTGACAGCACTCACATCTATGAGTTGGTCAGGATTTGGGAACAAGACCATCCCATAGATGAGAAGAGCTACAATCTCCTCAAAAGCTTGTAAGTCCAAAGAATTCCAGCAGCTTTGGGCCTTCTCAAATAGAAACTTTGACAAGAAGCCTTTGACGCCACTTCTAGTTTCCCAATGTGTTGTGACGTCAGAGGAGTGCAAGTGTAAGGCTTGAGAAATCTCTTCTGGCTTTGGACCTCTTTCCGTACCATTGAAGGGTAGTTGATTGAGAATATGAATCCTCAAGAGTTAAGAAAATTCCTCCAAAGTGGGCACAAGCTGGTAGTCAGGAAATGTGAAGCAGTGATGTAAAGGGTCAAAGAACTGGAAAAGAACTTTCATCATGTCCTCCTCTATGTTGGAAGTGACTAAGTTGAGAAGACGACCATGCCTCTTGGTGAATGGATAATTCTCATGAATCCTTGAAGCTAGCTCCTTGAGTTGTGGATGAATTCTTACAAGGTTGACTTGGATAGTTTTCCTGCGAAGTGAATCCATAACCTACAAAACAGGAACAAAGATGAATTTCCAAAATCCTTGAAATGGTTAGTGGATGCATATGATGCTTCATGATGTCCATGATGTTATGCACAAGTATATATGTACAAGCAAATCATACAAGTTCCTAGTTTAGGCCTGCATGGGGTTTCATAGGTAAGTACCCTCTTGAAGTTTAGTTGGCTCAACCTGTCCTAGAAATAGTAACCGGGTTCTAAGGAGCTCAATATCACTGGATTATTTCCTTGTTCATTGTTTCAATTCAAGCCTCTTACCGGCGACCAAAATATTCCAAGGAACCAACCCTCAATGAGTGTAGTATCGAGTATCTACCAACTTCGGACTGCACCAAAGCCGGTCATCTCACTACATCCTAAAAGGCCAAGTTGGTCAAGTAAAGGTTCTAAAAGTTCATCAGTGCTTCACGACATCACTCAGCGGCCCCGTATTCTCTTTGATTGACTCAAAGGCTACCGGTACCCACAAATATGTCACACTAACATAGCTATTGCTTAGACCGTGTCAGTATACCCGGCACAGTTTCCACAATGTATTGCTATTTACCTATGAATGTTTCCCAAATCCGGGTGGAAGATTCAAACCCAAACAGTAGAACCAAAGTGTAAAGCAAACAAGGCAAACATGGTAAGCAAATAAAGGTGATCTAAACCCTAAGGTAACCCCACTTTTATAATTTTCCCCAGCAGATTCGCCAGTTCTTTGATACGGTGAGAGAACTGACTTGAGGTTTTGCGTTTTGTATTCGCAAATATTTTGGTTTAGCAAGAGTCACCACCGACTTTTATTTTATCCAAAAGGAAAGGTAAAAAAGCACAGGAAAGACCTTTGAGATATTTTCTTGAGTTCGGGGGGTAGATTATGAAAAGGGAAGGTGCTAGCACCCTTTTCATCCATGGTTATCCATGGGCTCTTAGTTACTTGTTTAGATCACTTGCTTTGCTTTTCCAATTGTGTGAAATTGTGCTTTGTGTGGTTTTGAAAGTATTTTGAAAAGAGGCCATCGTTTTGGCAATCTTTGTAATGATTCTCGTTTGTAAGAATGTATACAAAGATGTTTGTCTTTTGAAAAATGTTTCAATGTTTTGAAAATGTGTGTGTGTTTGTTTGAAAATAGCAAGGATTGTTTGCAAATTGATCAAGTAACTAGAAGCTTATCTACCTACTCAAAAGTCTTTCTTGTACATTTTTATTCCTTTGACATTGTTGACCTACCATTGTTTTGGTAGACAATCCTATCTTTGGATGTTAAACGGGACGGGCGTGGGTCATCGTATGACCATGATAGCAATGTTGCCAAGTATCTTTAGCATTTTGAGGGAATAAGATCATTTGTTTTTAGGAAACCTTGTCTAGCGTCATCGAGGGACTATGATATTTTGTTTTGTATTGTTTTTCCAAGATACCTAGCATGAATACCATGGCCATTTGTTTAGGCAACCAAGTGGGTGAAACCCTAGAGGTGTTTGTGTGTAATGTGTTGTCATTTTCATGCATTTTTGTCTTGTGTTAGGTCATGCTATTTGTTTGATTTTTTTGTCTTATCATACAAACCCTAATTTACTAAACATGTATATAATGCGATAAATTGCGTAAAGTAAATCTAAGCTATTACAACAATATTATGGGAGGGGGGATACAAGTTTTGAATGGGGGATATTGCTTAAAATAAAAGCCTAATTCACTATTACAACCCAATTGAATTTATTGTACAATAAATAAATAAACAATTATTTAAATATGCAATAAAAATGTAAATATGCAAAAAAAAAAGTTTTGTAATTGTTTCATGTATGAGGAAATAAAATTATCTAAGTCCTAAAAATAAGAAAAAATAATATTATCATTTTTGAAAGGGGAAACCCTAATTTTGTTTTAAAAGAAAATATATTTTCTATTATTATTTACTTTATTCATTTATGTATAAGAAAAATAAATAAAATTATTTACAAATATTAAAATATATGAAAATAAAATTTTATGTGTGAAAAATAATAAAACAAAAATGTATAGTATTTTTTTAATTATTTACAAGTTTTATTTAAAAAAAATAAAGTATAATATACTAACAAACTATTTATTAATGCAAAAAAATAAAATAAAAATATAATAAAATGAAAAAAATAAATAAAATATTTTTGTGATTTTTCAATGTTCAGAAAAAAATAAATGCAAGTCAAAAATATAAAATATGCAAGAAAAATGCAAAAATATAAGAAAATAAATCAGGGGGTGCAAATAGGAATATGGGGGTGTGAAAAACAACAGGCCCAAGGCGCCAGGCCCAAGCCAGCTTCATCCCTGTCCTCCAGCCAAACGTCCAAACGCGCGCGTTCTGCCTTCAAATCCTATTCTTGCTCATGCTTGCATAAAATCAAAAACTCATAACACAAAAAAGGTAGCTTATGAACTCACGATTCCAATGATATAAAATTCATGACCTAACTCTCAAAGATCAAGGAGAATTTTAATAGCCCTAATTTCTGACCTAGTTTTTTCAGCATGTTCAACAACCAAATACTCTTAGCTCAGTTAATATAAATGGAAAGTATGCATATGTACAACTTCAGCAAGTTAAGGATTACATCTTTGCTTCACAAATCAAAGCCTAAGGATTCCTAAATAGAGAGATAGAACTTTGAAAAATACCTTGTTCAGTTGAGTTTGGATATTGAAATGTGGGGACTTTGAGTGAGGCCTGAAGATCGTGTGAGCTTCTTTTAAGTTCCCTCAAGCTATCCCAATGCTTAGCTTGCCTTGAGGATGCTTGAAACTTCCTATAGAAGTCAACCTGCAACCTTCAAAAATGAAAATGGTGAAGCTTGAAACAGGGCACACAGCTGCAAGACAAGGGCCTGGATAGTTTAGGTAGGATGTATGTAAAGTATTTGAAGTGTTTCAAAGCAAAACACACGAGCCAATATTGATTTGGCAAAGGTTCTGCAGAAGATGCCCTGTTTGGGCAGGAACTTTGGTTTTTTGTGTTTGAGAGTGTTTGGTATGCTATGAATTCGTGTTTTTTGCTTGTGACAAAGTTCTGAAGTTGTTTGAAATGAAGCCAAGCCTTGCCTTTATCAGATGGACAAGTTCACTTGACTTTTGCAAGTTTGCTTGCTTTTGAAGAAAGTTGAAGTGACAATGCCCAAGGCCTGTACAGGCTTTCTTGCTAGCTGCATAGAGTTGGTACAAGTTGCCTGATATTTGTGGATATTGTTTGCAACAAAAGATCAGGTCCATGCCTCTTCTTTCTATTCTTTTTAGCAACAATAAAATAACCTATTATTCTCTTTACTCCTTATTGGGCTTAAAACTAACACACACCCGTTATTACTTCTATTCCTTCAAAATAAGCCCTTATCAAATAATATTATACTTCTAATATTATTTCTCCACTTAATAAAATAATTAAATCCAATTAATTAAAACAAAACTTATCAAATATTCCAAAAATAATTTAATTAAATAATTAATTAAATTACAGGCGTTCCAACTCTCCCCCACTTAGAATATTTTTGTCCTCGAAAACTTGCCTCAATCAAACAACTCGGGGTAGGAGTCTCCCATCTTGCTCTCTAACTCCCAAGTCATGCTTTCTCCGGCAGCTCCTAGCCAAACCACTTTAACCAGAGCAATCTCTTTGCCCCTCAGAGTCTTTATTTCACGATCCGCGATCCGTACAGGCATCGTCTCTACCGTAAGATTATCCCGTACTTGCACATCATCCATATGAATCGCATGAGATAGATCTGAAATATACTTCCGAAGTTGCGACACATGAAACACATCATGCAAATTCGAAAGATTAGGCGGTAAAGCCACTCTGTAAGCAACATTCCCCACTCTCTCCGAAATCTTATACGGTCCAATAAAATGAGAAGTGGGCTTCTTAGACTTCAATGCTCTCCCAACACCAGTCACAGGTGTAACTCTCAAAAGCACATGATCACCAGCTTGAAATTATAAATCTTTCCTTTGCTTGTCATGATAACTCTTTTGTCTACTCTATGAAGCTTTCATCTTTTCTCGAATTAACTTCACCTTCTCAGTAGTCTCACGAACAAGTTCCGGTCCAAGTACTACACTTTCACCAGATTCATGCCAACATAAAGGAGTTCTACATCTTCGACCATACAACGCCTCAAAAGGTGCCATCCCAATACTAGAATGGTAACTTTTATTATAGGTGAACTCTACCAACGGAAGATAAGTATCCCACAAACCTCCCTGTTCAAGAACACATGCCCTCAGCAAATCTTCTAACAATTGAATCGTCCATTCAGTTTGACCATCTGTCTAAGGATGGCATGTTGAACTCAACCTTAACTTAGAATCCAACGCTTCTTGCAAACTCTTCCAAAAATTAGAAGTAAATCTTGGATCTCTATCTGACACAATGCACAAAGGAACACCATGCAGCTTCACAATCACACTAGTGTAAATCTCAGCCAACTTCAACACTGGAAAACTGATGTTAATAGGAATAAAATGAGCTGACTTCGTAAGCCTATTAACAATCACCCAAATTGAATTATGTCCTCTTAAAGTACTAGGTAACACCGTCACAAAGTCCATTGAAATGATATCCCATTTCCATTCTGGAACTTCTAACGGTTGCATTAATCATGCAGGCTTCTGATGTTCAACTTTCGACTTCTGACAAGTAAAACATGCATACACAAACCGAGCCATGTCACTCTTCATCCCATGCCACCAAAACAGACCTTTCAAATCTCGATACATCTTTGTAGCTCCTGGATGAATACTCAACTTACTTCTATGACTCTCTTTGAGTATCACTTTCTTCATCTCAGCATCATCAGGAATACAAATCCGATTATGAAATCAAAGGGGTTGGTTAGAGGACATCTCAAGGTTTCTAAAAAGTCCAAGAACACTTCCAAAAGTTCAAAATTGAAGAAGTTATGCATTGTTGAAGTTGGGCATTTTTCCAAAATTGCCAAAAGTCAACTATCCCCAAGACTTCAAATTTTGTCAAATGGGCCCACTTTTTTCCACTTGATTTGATCTTGTCACACTACACAAGTGTCCTATCTTCAGTCTTGTGTCCAATTATTAATTTTTCTATTTTATTTGATTTTTATTGAATTAATTCATTTTAAATCAATTTAAATCCAAATAAAATCTAAATATTGATCACTTGGTATCTTTTTTATTGATATAGGTCTTAAATATCATCATGGACATAATCAAATCCGAATCAAGCCATATCATGAACAAAAAGTTGGATTTTTGGCAAATTTGGAAGATTTTTAATGGTGAATCAAATCACATCTTCAAACATCAATGCATAAGGATTCAGCCCAAGAAACTTGACCTAATTCACTCCATATTACTTATATAATGCAAAGGCACGAAAATTAGAGGCTAGAGGCTGCACAATCAGAAGAACAAAATTTGAAAAAACTTGAAAAAAGCTTGAAACTGAAATCAAGCATAGAGGTGTTTTCAAGGCCAAAACTCAACGTGAGTCTATTGCTAGGTCATCACTAAAGCGAAGCCAACTTAAAACCAATCCCCATACCTGTTGAATCGCACTGTAAGCCTCCCTGAAAATCACCCTATATTTGAAATCGCATACTCATATTCTTGCACTTTCTTGGAAAAATCTTTACACAATCATGCTTATCATTCCATTTAGAAGCTTTTTGCATTATTTAATTGTGTTTATATGACATGTAATGCCATACTCGAATCTAGGGTTCTTGTTTCTTGTTTTTGGGCGTTCTAGTTTCAGGAAAAATCAATGTAAATAATGGACATAGGCATGTTTAGGAGGGAGAGACGAGCATGCTTGTGGTCTCAGATTCGTTTTCATGGCCTAGAACTCGTTTTAGGATGGACCTATGCATTTAGATGCGGATACAAATCCGCAGGTAAATATCCAGGGTTCAGTGGAGAAGACAAAGACGTGTCCTTTTCTAACTGGCCCATTCAAAAACTTCGCGCGTGTTTTTTTGTATTGCTGGCATATTGTTGTTGTTTCACATATAATATTCTTTGTTTATTACACTATCAATTAAGATGCGTTGGCTGAGTGGTAGGGGTGTTGATCAATGACTCACAAGACCTGGGTTCGAATCCCAGGTCCACCATATTGCATATTTTTATTTTTCTACAGATGTTCCAACACGTTTCAAGGATTATGGACCACCATACGCCATCAAATATCAAAGCACCAGATGGCCCATGGCCAGATCTGGTGACTCAGGTTGAATGTCCATCATGGGGTTGAGTCAATGGGCGCACACTGGAGTCAGAAAGTCAAACACAGGCCAATTCAAATCAGGCCATCAGATTGTTATCCAAACCTCCCAAAAGCAGGCCCAAATCTCTAATTCTCTCTATTTTTCATTTTATTTATTTGTTTTGATTAATTATTATTTTTATTTAAACTAACCAATTAAACTCTTTTCCTCATAAAATCAAAAATCAAAAAATATATTTTATTTATTAAAATTAAATTCAGCACTTTATTTTTGTAAATAAATTAATTTAATTAATTTAGTTTTAATTAGGTATAATTTCAATATTTTTGCAATAATTAAAATTAATTTAGATAATTAGGTTTTACTAACTTTGATCAAATTTATTTTATTTCTTTAAATACTCAAAAATCCAAAAATATCTTTTTCTTAAATAATTAATTTATTTATTTAATTAACTTAGTATTATTTCCCTTTAATTCAAAAAAATAACCAAAAAAAACTTTTTTCTTTCAAAAAGGGTCAAACCCCTAAAAAATGCGCCCGATTTAATTTTCCCGCATGCGATCCATTTATGATATTGATGTAATTGTTTCCCGGAATGTAATAGTTTTAATAGGACTATTTAAGTTATTTATCGCTTTATTTTATTTTCCGCATTTTAATTTCAAGGGTTGTCTTTGGCGATGTAAATACCCGACGCCTTGTAATAGTTTAGATTTAATTTCCGCTTTTAATTTCTACAAATATTCAACTGCTAGATGTTTGATAATAGGGAATGCATGACAAGATCGAATGTATGAACTTAAAATCAACATAGCTCACCATTAACATGTACAAAGATAAAATAAACTGAAAACAACACACTCGCACATGCGCACTCTTAGGGTACACCTCACTTGGTTCCCTTCGAACGTGGTCATTGAGTATAGGAAGTTTTAGAGGTCGTCCTCTTGTCCAAAGATCATAGTTGCCTCGAAACGGTTGCCTCAGAAAAATGATCTAAGACATTAGGGTTACCGCAAAGGCATCCTAACATTTCTTTAGTGACCACACGTCCCTTAATCGAATTGACCCTTAAACTTCAACGACGGTGCTACCTACTCATCAATAGTGGGATAGCATTGTCTAAAGGACATTAGCACAGATTGATTCCTTTTTCGAGTAGGTAGATGGTTCTTAAGTACTTGCTCCTTTCAAAACAAAATAAAACTTTTCGCACTTACACTTTTCAAACAAAAACTTCTCTCAAACCCATAAACACAAAGAAAAGCAATTTTTGAAAACACTTTGAGCAAGTACCTAAGAGCCCGTGGATAACCACAGATAGAAAGGGTTATATCACCTTCCCTTTCTATAATCTACCTCCCGGACCCGAGAAACATCTCAAAAAAGGAATTTTTCTGCGCTTTTTTCCTTTCCTTGTTGGATAAAATAAAAGACGGTGGCGACTCTTGCTTACCGCGACATTTTGCAAAAACAAACGCAAAACGCGAATCAGCATTCCAAAAATAGTCAGTTCTCTCACCGTATCACAGAACTGGCGACTTCACTGGGGAATAATAATAAGTGGGGTGTACCTTAGGATTAGATCATTGTGTTTTCAATTGTATTCTTTGTATGCTTTATATTTGTGGGCTTGTATCGGAGTTACTATAGATCCTAACCTGGATCTGGGGGGTACCCTTTAGGTAAGTAGCAATAAACTGTGAGGGAACTGTACGGCGTAGACCGATACGGTTGAAGCAGTAGCTACGTTGGTGTGGCACTTTAGATTGTACTGATATCCCTTGTGTTGGAACGAGGAGAATATGGGTCATCTAAGGGGTCATTAAGCACCAACTGACCTTAGAACCTTTAAATTGACCAACTTGGCCATAGAACAGTAGCAGTATGCTACACTCATTGAGACTAAACTCTCGCGATGATTCCGGCTGCAAGAAAAGGTTGCTAAACTGGAATTATGACCGGTCGAGGGTAGTCAGTGATATTGAGATCCTCTAGAACCCGGTTACTATTTTTAGGACAGGTTTAAACCAACTGAACTGAAAGAGGGTAGTACCTAAGCTCCTTTCCAGTCTGAAATCTAAGGGCTCTCTGTGTGACTTGTGTGCCTTTACCATGTTTGCTATTTGTGGATACTCGTGGTGTGCTTACTATCATGACATCATGACATCATAACATTGCATACATCTTTCATTGGACTAACCTATTTCAAAGACAGGAGGGATTCATCTTTGTTCTGTTTTGTAGGTCATCATGATGCCCATGCGTAGGAATACCATCCGGATCAACTTTGTCCAGGTTCCCACCTTGCTTAAAGAGTTGATTGCAAAGATGCCTGATACTACTTCCTTCCTCAGGAGACATGGTTATCTTTTAAGTTTGTTCACCTCCAAATTGGACGAGCAGATGATGAGTGTCCTAGTCCAGTTCTATGATCCGCTGTACCATTGCTTCACTTTTCAGGACTATCAGATGGTTCCTACCTTAGAAGAATTCTCTAAGCTGCTCGGTATCTCTATTCTGGAGCAGACCCTGTTTACTGGTTGGGAGAAGATTCTTAGGCCCGAAGAGATTGTTGCAACCCTTCATTTGACAAAAGAGGAGTAATGGCTAATTGGGAGACTAGAAGTGGAGCAAAGGGCTTTCTGACTAAGTTCTTGGTTGGTAAGGCTAATTACTTTTGGGATAGTCTAGACTTCAAGGCATTCGAGGATATTCTGGCTCTTTTGATATATGGCTTGGTATTGTTTCCGAACTCTGACTCCATTGTTGATGTGAATGCGATAAAGATTTTCATCTCTCGAAATCCGGTACCCACTCTCCTGGGTGACATTCTTCATCAGCTCTATGCTCGTACTGCTCGAAAGCGGGGAACCTTGATGTGTTGTGCTCCATTATTGGCGAGGTGGTTTATTTTGCACCTCCCCAAATCAGTGTTGAAGAATAAATAAGGCATGGGCTGGGCCTATAGGGTCATGTCTCTCTCTCTCATAATGACATCATCTGGATTCTTAAGGGTATGGACGAGGTGGCTATTATTGATCGATGTGGGGAGTACCCTAATGTTCCACTGATAGGAAACCATGGAGGAATTTCTTACAACCCATGCTTAGCTCTACATCAGTTTGGGCGTGCCAGAAGAGAGGGACCTCATGAGTTGTTAATGTCTAACATCATCTTTGATTTTCAAGGGGATAGCGACGAGCAGCGTCGCAGATTCATAAGGGCTTGGGATAGAGTTCACCAATCTGATCCACATGAGCTGGGTCCAAAGACTTCTCTCCCGATGGATCCATATCTCATATGGGTCTGTATCCGTGCGTAGAAGCTGGGTATGCCATATGAAGCCGTCCGACCTATCATTGTTGAAGTTGCTAATGAAGAGGGGGTTCTTCCTACCATCCTCCATCCTTACATGCCCACTAACATTGGGGCACTGAAAAGATCCTGGATACAGCTAAGGGAAGAACGGGATTCTTACCGAGAGAAGTTCAACGAGCAAGAGCAGAAGATCCAGAAGTTGACTAGATAGTTGGAGAACGAGCGGATTCTCAATGACTATGTCCGCACCGACAAGAAGAGACCATGGGAGCATTGATTGTCCTTTGATGATTTCCTTTCCAGTTTTCATTTACTTTTCAGTATTTCATTTCTTGTAACGCCTAAGGGAAATCTGTTGAACAATTTGAATTTTAAAGTTTATTTAATAAAGTGTGTTTCCTTTCTGGTTTACAAATTTGAATCTCCCGATTGTCTTTGAAATCATAAACATACGCATTTCATCCCATGCACTTCATAACAGGTACCCATTAAAGGTCTCTTATCTTCTTCGCTGTTTATTTCATCACTCATCGTGTCTGCTGAACCTTCAACTGAGCAAACCATCAAGGCCCTCCAGGCCCAGAATGCCCAATTCCAAGAGTTATTCATGAATCTAGCTAAGGGTCAGCAAGATCTGAAGACCCTGATTCTGAAAGAGAATAAGAAGAAGAAGAAGAAGAGGACAATCCTGTTCAACACAGGGCACAGGTTTGGAAATAGGCTACATAATGAAGTTGATTTGACTACCTCATCTGGAGGGAAAGATAGTCAGGAAGAAAGGAGGGCTCCTAGCCCTGTGGTCTCCGACAACGAGACGAACTTCGACGAAGAGCAGTATCCTCCTGCTGAGGATAGATACAAGCAACTGGAAGACCGGTTGAGTGCTATGGAAGTACAGAAAGTGCCTGGTCTGGACTTTGGTGATCTAGGTCTATCATCTGCGGTAGTAATTCCCCACAAGTTCAAGGCACCAGCCTTTGCTAAGTATGACGGAGTTTCTTGTCCGAAGCTGCACCTCTGGTCATATGTGAGAAAGATTCAGTCGTACACCGCTGATAAGAACTTATGGATCCACTTCTTTCAAGACAGTCTCTCAGGGACTCAGCTTGAATGGTTCTATCAGTTAGACGGAGCCATTATCCGCAGTTGGGAAGATTTGGCTACTGCTTTCTACAGCAAGTATCAATATAACTCCGACCTCGCTCCCACGTGTACCCAACTCCAGGGTATGTCAATGGGAACGGGTGAAGGATTCAAAGATTATGCCCAGAAGTGGAGAGACCTCGCCGGAAGAGTACAACCATCCTTGGATGATCGGGAGCTTGTGGATATGTTTTGTTAGAACATAGTTTGATTCTACAACCCTCAGTTAGAGTTTTGATGATAACAAAATACAAGATTAAATGAATTATGAGTTTTATATTTGACATAGATGCTACTTAAAATTATGCTGTTTATTTACAGGAAACTCTGATGGAATCAGCATCAGAATATCAATATCAGCATCAGAAGATGTCAACCAGAAGATCATACATGTGCTCACGCTGAAGTCTGATGAACAAGATCTGCGCTTAACATACTCTGATTCTAATCAAGTTCCTAAATATGTCATCAGCACTCTGAAGCGCCAGAATAAGCTAAAGCCAAGAACGCTCAGATCTTCATTACGCAGAACTTTCTGAAGTGTCAACGGTACTGCATTCAAGGCAGGTTAATTACCAACGGCATTATTCTAAGACAAAGATCTTCTCAAAATGGAAAGAGCGTAATGAGCATTGAAATGGAATTATTGGCATCAACATATCTATTCCAAGAAGTATTTAAACAAATCAGTGAGAAGTGAAATGGCTAATGCTCTACAATACTCTACACGCCTAAAGCCAATAATCATCTTCGTCCTCACTAAATCAGTTTGCTAAAGCTCTCAAATTGCTTACTCTATAGTTCTAGCATTCTAGTTTCACATAAGCTTCATTTGTGTATTATCACAGTTGTGATATATAGTTTTTGTAGAAAACATCAAACACACATAATTGTTCAGTTATCTGTAAGAAAGAATTTCCTTGAGAAACCGGTCTGTGGTTTAGACTCAAGAAGGCTTTAGCAGTTGTTAAAGCAGTTTTGTATTCAGTTGAATATAGTGAATTAAGACCTCGTTGGAGAGAGGCGAAATCACCTTGACGGGTGGACTGGAGTAGTTTGAGATCAAACGAACCAGGATAAAAATAACGTGTTGTCTGCATTTGATTTCAAGTTTTAACAATTCAACCCCCCTTCTTGTGTTTTTCACATCTTCAATTGGCATCAGAGCGCTTGGTTCTGAGTTCATAACACTTAACCGTGTCAGTACAAGATCCAGCATTGAAAAACACTATGGCAGGAACACATCACAACATCAGCAATGACAACAACGAAGAAAGAGACAGATTCAGTGGCAAACCTCCAGTCTTTGATGGAGAGAACTTTGATTACTGGAAAGACAGAATTGAAAGCTTCTTTCTAGCCCATGATGCTGATCTGTGGGATATGGTGACAGATGGATACACGCACCCAGTGAATGAAAATGGTCAGAAGATTGACAGGAAAGCAATGTCTGATCAACAGAAGCGTGATTTCAAAAACCATCACAAGTCCAGAACTATTCTTCTCAGTGTTATCTCTTACTCTGAATATGAAAAGATATCAAACAGAGACACTGCTAAGAACATGATTGATTCTCTCAGAATGACGCATGAAGGCAACCTTCAAGTTAAAGAAACTAAAGCTCTTGCGCTCATTCAGAAGTATGAGGCATTCAAGATGGAAGAAAGTGAATCTATTGAAACAATGTTCTCAAGATTTCAGATTCTGGTTGCTGGTCTCAAAGTTCTGGACAAAGGGTATTCTACTGCTGATCATGTCAAGAAGATCATCATAAGCTTACCAAAATAGTGGAGGCCAATGGTCACAGCGCTGAAGCTAGCTAAGGATCTCAATATAATCTCTCTGGAGGAACTTGTCAGCTCCCTCAGAAGTCACGAGATAGAGCTAGAAGCTGATCAACCTCAAAAGCAAGGTAAGCCTTTAGCTTTAAAGTCTAACAGAAAATCTGACTCCAAGGTTTTACAGCCTGTTGAAGAAACCTCTGATGGGTCCTCATCAGAAGAAGATGAACTGTCTCTCCTCTCTAGAAGGGTGAACCAACTGTGGAAGCAGAGGCAAAGAAAGTTCAGGACTCCCAGAAGATCTGAGAACTAGAACGAATCCTCCTCCAGATACAGAAGGTCAGAACCCACCTCTGGATACAGAAGATCTGAAGGCTCTTCAGGAAGCAGAAAGCCAAACAACAAGGACATCATCTGCTATGAATGCAACGAGCAAGGACACTACAAGAGTGACTGCCCAAAGCTTCAGAAGGAAAAGCCCAGAAGAAAGTTTGGCAAGGAAAAGAAGAAAAGTCTTATGGCCACATGGGATGACTCTGACACATCTGAAGCTAACTCAGAATCAGATGATGAGAGAGAAAACATAGCTCTCATGGCAAACATATCAGAAGACAGTGAAGCTTCTGAATCAGATTCTGAATCAGACACAGAAGAGGTATTTCCTGACTTTGCTATTAATTTTACTAAGGCTGAACTAGCTGAAAGCCTCAATGAGATTCTGGAACGATATCAGCAGATCAGAGTCAAATTCAGAAACCTGAAAAGGGATCTTGCTTCTGACTCTGATAAAACTGAGAGTCTCAAGTTGGAAAATTCTGAGTTGAAAAATAAAGTTTCAAAATTAGAAAATATATTACAAAACTCTCAGAAGGAAACAATTCTTGAAACTCCCAGTAGTGCTGATGAGATCATCAAGGAGTATGATCACAGCTGTGATACGGTGGGAGAACTGACTAGGGTTTTGCGTTTGTTTTCGCAAATGTTTCGGTTGAGCAAGAGTCGCCACCGACTTTTTTATTTTATCCTAAGGAAAGGTTAAAAAGCACAGCAAAAACCTTTGAGATGTTTTCTTGGGTTCGGGGAGTAGATTATAGAAAGGGAAGGTATTAGCACCCTTTCTATTCATGGTTATCCATGGGCTCTTAGTTACTTGCTTAGATCAACTTGCCTTGATTTTCAATTGTTTGAAATGGTGCTTTGTGTGTGGGTTTTGAAAATGTCTTGAAAAGAGGCCAATGTGGTGGCAACCTTTGTAATGATCCATGTTTGAATGTATACAAATCTGTATGTCTTTTTGAAAAGTTTTTCAATGTTTTTGAAAGTTATTTTGAAAATGTGTTTGTGAGGTGTGGATTTGAAAATAGGCAAGTGTTTTTGTTTTGCAAGTTGGCAAATAACCAAGAGCTTATCTACCCTAAATTTCTCAAAGATCTTTGCTATGTTTTAACCCTTTTAACAATTTTGTTCCACCATTGTATTTGGTGGACAATCTTGTGTTAGGATGTTAACGGGACGGGTGCAGGTCATCGTTTAGACCATAATTGCAATGGTGCCAAGTATCTTTGGGCAATTTTTCCTTTAAGGGACTTGATCATTTTTTAGGCAACTTTCGAAAGCGTCATCGAGGGACTATGATCATTTGATTGTTTTGTTTTTTGCCAAAGATACCTAACATGCAATATGGCCCATTATTGAAGGCAACAAGTGGAATACCCTAGGGGTGCAAGTGTGATTAGTGTTGTCCATTTTCATGCTTTGTTATCTTTGAATTAGGTCAAACTATTTTTGGTTAATTTTGCATACAAAACCCTGATTCTATCATGGTATAATTAGAAAGCTTTTAAATGCGAGAAATAAAAGGTCCTAAGTTATTACAACACAATATATGGGATGGGGGGTACAAATGTTCAAATGGGGATATTTTAGCAAGAAATTAAACCTAAACTATTACATCCAAATTGAATTATACCAATTATTTAATATACAATAATTAAATAAAAATATAATAAATATGCAAGATGCAAAAAATGTTTTGTATATGTATGAAAAAAGTATTTTTTTTTATGTGTTAAATAAACAAAAATAAAATTGATTAATTTTGGTATTTTTATGCATTTAGGTCAAAACCCTAATTTTATAAATAAAAGGTATTTATTATGTAATATTTATTAATTATGTACAAAAATAAATAAAAGAAGGTATATTGTAAAAAATGGAATTTTTGAGGTCAAAATATTAATAAAAATAAAATGCATTAATTCTTTGTATTTCTCTAAATATATTCATAAATATACATGTATTTACATTATTTATTAAATATATATCATATGTACAAATAATAAAATATTTAATATATATAAAAAAAGTATATTTTTATTATAAAATGTTTTCAAGAGATATCATAAAATAAAAATAAAAAATAAAGTATGTTTATATTATTTTTTATTATTTTTAAATGATAATATATTTATGTTTATTTATATACAAACTAAATGAAACAAAATAAATGTCAAAAAAAATGCAAAAAAATGTGAAAAAATATTTTTAAGGTTTATTTATATTTAGACAAAAATATCAAAATAAAATCAGAAGGAAAAAATCAAAAATATCAAAGATAACTCAAAATGGGCCAGGGGGTACATGTGGAATGCAAAGGTGTGAAAAGTAACACAACTCAGGCCCAGCCCATGAAAAGGTTGTCTTCAACCTCTGAACAACAAAACAGAGTAACACGTGATCCTTGCTATCTCCTGATTCCTGGACTTTTAGCACAAACTTACAACATGAAAGATGTTAAGCATCAAGCCACGATTCCATACATATAAAAAACTCAACTTAACTCTCAGAAATGAGAGAGAATTTCTCCATCCCTAATTCTTAACCTAAGTTTTTGTCAATATTCAGATTCAAAATACTCTCAGCATATGCAATATAAATGAAAAATGAAGATATGTATAGCTTCAGGGGCATGAGTAGAACATTTTTCATTCACAAACTTATAGCTAACTCTTCCTATATTGAGAGATAGAAGTCCATGAACTTACCTGTTCAGCTTGGATCGTATCTGACAATGAAGGCACCTTCAAGGCAAAATGAGGATTGGTGCAGCTTGCTTGAAGTTCAGAGATGCTATTCCAACCTTTAGTTTGCTTTGAAACCAACTGAATCAAACTATAGCAATCCACCTGCAAAACAGAAAATATGAAAATGGTGAAGTTGGTTAGAGGTGTTACAGGTCGTGTCTAGGGCTTGGGATAGCTTGCATATGTGATATGGAATGTGTATGAACTGGATTTAGCAAGAATGCACGAATGGGCTTATGGAAGTCCAACTGCAGAGGTCACTCTGTTTTCTGCAGTGGGAGGGTGTTTTGAGGTTTGAGGATGTTTGGAAGGTATTTGGCTCGTGCTCTAGCTTAGGTTTGATGTTTGGAAGGTGTACAACAACTTTGCTTAAGCTTCCCTTGGCTGAAATGAGAGTTTTTTTTAGTTATGGCAAGTTACTTCTAACTTAAGCAAGAAAATGCAAGTTGGTTTTACAAGCTTGTGCAGGCCCCTCTAATGTGCTGCAACTATCCCTCTTGATCAGTGTGACATGCTCCTGAACTTGTGCCCAAAGATATGGCTTTGTACTTCTTGATTCACAAACTTGACATAAAGCCATACTTTACAAAAATGGATAAAGTGCTTTTTCCAATTAAGGCTTAATTCTTCATGTAATGTCCAAATGCACAAAATAATGCTAACACACAATGGATTGGCATTTAATTATTGAGTGCAAATGGGATTAGAGGCCTGTAACTAGCTTATGCATGCTGATTTGAAAAATTGCACAAGTTATGAACATGTAAATTGGCCATGAACAAAGTGAGTTTTTCCCATATTGCCAAATTCGATTCTCTCTAACCATAAGGTTGTTTGATGAGTTCTTGGACATTTTGGAAAGCTTGGAATGTGTACTACAATCCATCTTTGTAATGCAAATTGAAATTCCAATTGGAAGCATGTGAAAAGTAGCCATGAAGTTAGGCAAAAATCCTGCCTAAAATAGGTCAAAATTTCTCCAAGTTAAGAATGGTTTTGCACCCTTAATCCAAAAATTGTAACTTGAGATACAAGCTTCTTTTGAGTAAACTTTGTGAATAAAAGTTGTAGATTTTACAATGGACTACAACTTTCATGTTTTGACTTTTTCTTGAATCCACATGCATCTTGATGAGAAAGTGGGACAAAGTTAGGGAAAAATTAGGGTTTTTCATAACTTAGAAAAATTCTAAGTTATGAAAATTCTTCATTTCAAACCCTAATTTGTGATTTTTGATTTCTTGGTGAACAAGTTTCACAATTTGGCATGTTTTGATGAAAAATGGATCTTGACACTTGATTTTGACCAAAAAGTCAAAGTTTGACTTTTCAGTATACAGTCAAAAATTGATCAATTGACTGGGAAATTCATCTGTCAACCTTGTGCATTTGGGATCTTTTGAATTTGTTGAACATGTCAAGACAATTCCATTGGGTCCTTGAGTCCATATATGAGCTTGGTTTGCCATTGGTTAGGTCAAACAGTCAAAAATTGCCTTTGTGCAGTCAAAACCCTAAAAATGACCATTTTGCCCTTTTGGTGATCTGATCAAATTTCTTATGGAATTGTGATCCAAACTTGACCAAATGGTTCAAATGAGTTCAATATGTTGATGTGGGTCAAAAAATCATGAGGTTTGACTGTCAATTGACCACAGTTGACTTTTCCCCAATACAACTGATTTCTAGGTCAACTGTCCAATTGACTGGGCAAAGTTTGGAATCAAGACTTGAAACTTGATATGGATAAACTTGGGAGTCCAATATGAAGCATGAAAGTCAACTTGGGCATTTTAGGTCAAAACATTTTTGTGCAAACACAAACCCTAATTTGGGTCAACAGTGCAAGGAGGAGTCTTGAGCAGAGCAAACCCTAACTGGATCTTGAGCTCCAAGGGTCTTGTGATGAGAAAATGTTGAGGAAATGGGAGGGCAAATTTTGGGGTACAACAACAGCTTTCAGAAATTTCTTGTCAAAAGCATAGATAGAAGCAAAATGGCTTCAATGATCTATGGAGTTAGCAGAAATGGCAGAAAGGGAATAGGATACCAAGGTAAGGTACCTACACCAAATAATGGCATGGATTTAGTTATTAAACGAACTCCTCTTAAGTCACACTTTGTATATGGGCACATACACGACATCAAATATACTAGTAGCAATTATTATGTCAAACCAAAATTCAACCAGAGTTTTGGTAAAACTAATAAATCAGGACCCAAGAAAATATGGGTACCTAAGGATAAAATAATACATGTTGCAGATATCTTTAGCAGCAAAGCAGAAACACCAGTCATGGTACCTGGACTTTGGCTGCTCACGACACATGACGGGAAGAAGGCATATGTTCCAAAGTCTGGAACTTAAGCCTGGAGGCCATGTAGGCTTTGGAGGCAATCAGAGGGGAAAGATCATTGGCTCTGGAACAGTAGGTAATGGAAATCTTCCCTCTATCGGTAATGTTTTATTAGTAGATGGATTAATGCATAACCTGTTATCCATAAGTCAATTAAGTGATAACGGTTATGATATAATCTTTAATCAAAATTCATGTAAAGTTGTTAGTCAAAAAGATGGGACTATCCTGTTTAATGGAAAGAGGAGAAACAACATTTACAAAATCAAACTTTCTGAACTGAAAAGTCAGAATGTAAAGTGTCTTCTGTCTGTTAACAACGAGCAATGGATCTGGCACAGAAGATTGGGGCATGTTAGTATGAGAAGAACATCTTAAATTAACAAACTCAATCTGGTCAGAGGACTTCCTAACCTGAAGTTCAATTCAGATGCTATGTGTGAAGCATGTCAGAAAGGCAAGTTTGCAAGACCTGCTTTTAAATCTAAAAACGTTGTTTCCACCTCTAAGCCATTAGAACTTCTGCACATTGACTTATTTGGACCAGTTAAAACTGCTTCAGTCAGTGGCAAGAAGTATGGGTTAGTAATCGTAGATGACTATAGAAGATGGACATGGGTAAAGTTATTAAGACACAAGGACGAGTCACACTCTGTGTTTGTCACCTTATGTAACCAAGTTCAGAATAAAAAGGATCTTAGAATCGTCAAAGTCAAAAGTGATCATGGTGGAGAATTTGAAAACAAAGATTTTGAATCATTTTTTAATGACAAAGGCATTCTGCATGATTTCTCTTGTCCTAGAACTCCCCAGCAAAATGGAGTTGTAGAACGAAAGAACAGAACATTGCAAGAAATGGCCAGAACCATGATCAACGAGACTAACGCTGCTAAGATCTTCTGGGCAGAGGCGATAAACACAGTGTGCTACATTCAGAATAGAATCTCCATAAGACCTATTCTGAAAAAGACTCCATATGAATTGTGGAAGAACAGAAAGCCCAACATTTCATATTTTCATCCATTTGGATGTACTTGCTTTATTTTGAATACTAAAAATTATTTGAACAAGTTTGACTCTAAAGCACAGAAGTGTATTATGTTAGGATACTCTTAACGCTCAAGAGGGTATAGAGTATACAATACAGAAACACAGATTGTGGAAGAATCAATCAGTGTTCGTTTTGATGATAAGCTTGACTCTCAAAAGTCAAAGCAGAATGAATTACTTGCATGTATGGAAGTTGACTTCACAGGTACTGAAGACAAGTCATCAGAAGCTCCTAACAGAGACACTCCCTCAACATCAGAAAGAGGCACTGCAAGCAATCCAGCATCTTCTGTTGATCAACCTCAGAGAAGACCATCCAGAAGCAGCATGGATCACCCAGAAGAAACTATCTTGGGAAGAAAGGAAGATCCAATCAGAACAAGAGCCAGCTTCAGAAACTCTAAAGAATCCCTCATGGGACTTGTTTCTCTGATTGAACCATCTTCAATTGATGAAGCACTTCTGGACAACGACTGGATTCTGGCAATGCAAGAGGAGCTGAATCAATTCACAAGGAATGACGTATGGGATCTGGTTCCTAAACCAAAAGGATTCAACATCATTGGAACAAAATGGGTGTTCAGAAACAAGCTGAATGAACAAGATGAAGTCATCATAAACAAGGCACGATTGGTAGCACAAGGTTATAGTCAGCAAGAGGGGATAGTCTATACAAAAACCTTTGCTCCAGTCGCCAGGTTAGAATCTATCAGACTTTTAATTTCTTTTGCTGTTAATAAAGGCATCACTCTGTATCAGATGGATGTCAAGAGTGCATTCTTAAATGGATATATAGAAGAAGAGGTATATGTGCACCAACCCCCTGGTTTTGAAAGTTCAAAAAATCCAGAATATGTTTTCAAACTGAAGAAGTCACTGTATGGTCTGAAACAAGCTCCCAGAGCTTGGTATGAAAGACTGAGTAACTTCCTGTTAGAAAAGGAATTCACCAGAGGGAAGGTGGACACAACCTTATTCTGTAAGACAGTTAAGAATGACATTCTAGTCTTCCAGATTTATGTTGATGATATAATATTTGGATCTACTAATCCCTCTCTGGGAAGAAAATTTGCTAAGTCTATGCACGCAGAATTTGAGATGAGCCTAATGGGGGAACTGAAATTCTTTCTGGGAATTCAGATCAATCAAACTCCAGAAGGAACTTACATTCATCAGGGAAAATATGTCAGAGAACTTCTGAAGAAATTTGATCTCTCAGAATGTAAGCCATCAAAGATTCCAATGCATCCCACGTGCATTCTGGAAAGAGAAGAGGTAAGCAAAAAGGTAGAACAGAAGGTCTACAGAGGTATGATTGGTTCTCTTCTTTATCTTACAGCTTCAAGGCCTGATATTTTATTCAGTGTATGCATTTGTGCAAGATTCCAATCAGATCCTAGAGAATCTCACTTAACAGTTGTTAAGCGAATTTTCAAGTATCTGAAAGGTACTACTAATCTGGGTTTGTTTTATAGAAAATCTAGTGATTACAGCTTAGTAGGTTACTGTGATGCTGACTTTGCTGGAGACAGAGTTGAACGTAAAAGCACTTCTGGAAGCTCCCAGTTTCTGGGAGAAAATCTGATCTCGTGGTCCAGCAAAAGACAATCCACCATTGCTCTACCAACAGCAGAAGCTGAATACATAGCAGCAACTGGATGCAGCACACAAATGCTCTGGATGAAAAGTCAGCTTGAGGACTTCCATATTTATGAGAGTAAAATTCCTATACTCTATGATAATACCTCTGCCATTTGCTTAAGTAAAAATCCAATTTTGCATTCTAGGGCTAAGCATATAGAAATACAACATCATTTTATTAGGGACTATATTCAGAAAGGAATCTTAAACTTAAAATTTATTGATACAGACCATCAATGGGTTGATATCTTTACAAAACCACTTTCTGAAGATAGGTTCAACTTCATTCTGAATCATCTCAGCATGAAGCTCTGTCTAGAATAAAACTGTTTTAATTTTATATATTAACCTTCAGAATTATATTTATTACTCTGTGAACTTCTGATCAATCTTCTTTCAGAGTCTTTAGAAATGCAGATTGTATCAGATCTATCCATGAAGCTCTGAGCTCTTCAGTTCAAGGATATAAGTGATGTTCACTCAAAGCAAACAAGTGTCATCCAGTCATCAGCTGTTTCCTGAGGCTGAACATGCGTTCACGCTTCTGAAAAGGCAAAGCGCTGATTGGTTGCATTGAGACACATGTCACTGGTAACCGTTTAAGTATCTTTCTTAAATCCCCTAAAATCAGCAATCAATTAATGCTATTAATCATGAGTTATTTCTCTCTCTTAAGCGTTTATGTTTTCAAAAACCTTTTCAAAATCTATTTAAACACCATTAACACACATTCACAACTTTTACCCTTACTTTCGTTTTCAAGCAATATTTCTGATATATGTGTTTGTGTTCTTCCCTCTCAAGAAAAACCCTTTCAATTTTTTTTCTCTCAAGAACTCATGTGAACATGGCTTCTAGCAGCAATCTCTCTTTAGGTTCCCAGCAAGATGCATCAGCTGAGCAATATGAGGTTCCTCTCAGAACGCTACTCACTCCAGTCAAGAATCTTGAAGTTCTGTCAGAGATTATAGTGGATTTCGACAGTTTGAAGGAAAATGGTTTTGATTTATCAGAAGAGATTCAAGCTCAAGGATGGGAGAAATACTTTGACAGGTTGGTGGGTCCAACTTTTCCTATCTTGGTTAAGGAATTCTGGATTCACGCCTCTTCCTCAAATCACCAAGTCACTTCTTACATCATGGGGAAAAAGATAGTGATTACTGAAGACCTAATTGGAAAACTGATTGGTTACAATGGTGGTGGTATACGTTGTACAGACATGGCAGAAAGATGTTCAGATGTTGCTCTTATAGCAAGGGAAATTTTCACGTTGGGGCTACCCTCCAGCAAGATAAGGGATCTGAAAGATAAGCACAGAATTTGGGCAAA
Organism: Vicia faba; assembly: GCA_948472305.1. Taxonomy (NCBI): domain Eukaryota; kingdom Viridiplantae; phylum Streptophyta; class Magnoliopsida; order Fabales; family Fabaceae; genus Vicia; species Vicia faba. Next base: position 1,264,528,479 of record OX451736.1, on the reverse strand, counting down.
GATTATTCTGGGCTGTTTCAATCACAGGAAGCCTACAAGCTCTCCTGATTACATAAACATAGATCAGCAGTTTTTGATTTATTTTATCAATCAGAAGGTAAAGATTAATCTAGCTCATCTTCTGTTCAACCATCTGAGAACCAGCGTCAAGGAGACAAGAGAAGATGAACGGACTAAAAGGGATTGGATACCCTTGGGCAGATTGATATCAGATATTCTGACTGAGAATAGGCTGATTGAACACTTGACAGAGGCACAAGAGATCAGCACCTTAGAACCTTCTGTTGGCAAGCAGATGAATGCCAAGAATCTAAATAAGATGAAGCTGATAGAGAACATTAAGAAGGAGCTCAGCATCACTCCTTTTGCTGAAATCTCCAGCAGAAGAGTCCCTATGGACGACTTCCCTATGTTCTCAGAGATTGACTCTAAGCCTCAGATCATTCTGTGATATTTGGATGTGTGCAAAGCTGATGGTACAGCACCCAATCTAAATATTCAAGATCTTCAGCAGAAGGCACCTGAGGTGGCTCTGAAGAAGACTAAGAAGAGAAAAGCTGCTCCAGAAGGATCATCACAACAGACTCCAAAGAAAAGAGGTAATCATGTTTATGTATCTGTTTTAAGTTCAAGTGTTGTTTCCCCATCTATTCCTACTCCCATTCCAACTTCAGCTGTTATCCCAACACCACAAACCTTTGAAGATTTTGACATTGATTTTGACCCTTCTGAGTCATTAACTCTCAGAAGATCCCGCTCCAAACCACAAAATCCAAACACTGCAACCATACCAGAACCAAAACTTGCACAAGTTCTGTCTGACATAGACCAAAATACTTCCGCTCTTGAAACAAACAATCCAAAACAACCAGAAATTCCCATTTCTCCAGAACCTGACATCCCACTTTCACCAATACCAGAAACTCCACTCACTCCCATACCAGAACCAGAAATTCCACAACCTTCCTCTCCCCAACCAGAAAGTAATCCACCATCTCCTCCACATGCACAATCACCACAGCCTGAGACTCAAAACTCTGAGGCTCAAACCTCTGAGTCCCCTGAACCACAACCCTTGACCATTCAATTGCCTTGTGGTACAGCTGTTAATATGTCTCAGATACCATCCTCACCAGAAACAACTCCACCAAATACTCCACATAGTCCAATCGTTATTTCTGATTCTCCTACTCCCTCACCTAAGAAAAATCCAGAAAACCACAGCAAGACAGTCATTGATCTAACAATCCTTGAACGCCTTGCTGCAATAAACCAGAAAACTGTTATTCCCAAACCGAAACAACCAGATGTTGGTTCCAGCATTTTGAATTTTTAAACAGATATGCAGAAGTGGATATCTTCTTTAAAACAAGCAAGTCTGGAAGTGATTGATCCTGCTGTATCAGATCATCTCTGGACTCAATTCAGAAGATGGGTTTGTGCTGAAACCTTCAAGCTGCAAGACCAGAGCTATGGACAGGCTCAATAGAACTTCAGTAATCTGCTGAAGGAAATGGAAGGTCCAGTTCTGAGCAAGCTGCTGAAGGAAGAAGCTCTCCCTCTGGACAATGAGCCTTGGTCTGAAAAGCATCTAGCATCTACAGTTCAAGCTGCAGAAGAACAGGTTATTCAAGCTGAAGACTTGGGTCAAGCAGAAGAAACTACAGAAAGCTCTGAGAAGCAGTCTGTATCTGAAGATCCTCAAGCCTCCTCTCTTGACAGGCAGGCTCTGGAAGATTTGAAGAAATCAGATATGCTGATGAATGAACGGATGGACAAGCAGGATATCAAGATTGATTCTATAGCAAACATGGTAGCCAAGCAAAACGAAACCAGCGAACAAATCAAGAGCATGTTGGAAGCGCTGTTCACACGACTTCCTCCTTCTTCTTATATTTTTCTTATGTTTTCCTTGTTTTCTTATGTTTGTCTGTAATATCTCTACTTGTTCTAAACTATCATTGCTTCTGTTTTAATACAAACATGTTTTTACTCTGATCTTTTTAAACTCTGCTTATATATGCTTTTTGATCGCTGACAAAAAGGGGGAGAAAGAATGATATTTTTCAATAACGGTTTACTGACACAAAAGTCTCAAACATTCTAACCTCATTATATACTTGTTGTTCTGAAAAGCTTACAGGTACAAGAATCTGATGAACTCTGATGAAGTAACACTCTGATGCTCAAAGAAAGGTTCAATAAAGTTCTGAAGCTCAAGGTCTTAAGGAATCAAAGGGAATAATCAACTCAGGGGGAGTTTTTCTCATCATTACTCTGATAATTTTTATTCCTTACTCTCTTAGCTCTGATACCTTTACTCATTATTTGATTATCTCTGATACCGTTTCCACTCTATCCTAAAACTCTGATACTTTCATCATCTTATTTTAATTGAAAAAAATCTAGTTTTTGTCATCATCAAAAAGGGGGAGATTGTTAGAACATAGTTTGATTCTACAACCCTCAGTTAGAGTTTTGATGATAACAAAATACAAGATTAAATGAATTATGAGTTTTATATTTGACATAGATGCTACTTAAAATTATGCTGTTTATTTACAGGAAACTCTGATGGAATCAGCATCAGAATATCAATATCAGCATCAGAAGATGTGCACCAGAAGATCATACATGTGCTCACGCTGAAGTCTGATGAACAAGATCTGCACTTAACATACTCTAATTTTGATCAAGTTCCTAAATATGTCATCAGCACTCTGAAGCGCCAGAATAAGCTAAAGCCAAGAACGCTCAGATCTTTATTACGCGGAACATTCTGAATTGTCAACGGTACTGCATTCAAGGAAGATTAATTACCAACGGCATTATTCTAAGACAAAGATCTTCTCAAAATGGAAAGAACGTAATGAGCATTGAAATGGAATTATTGGCATCAACGTATCTATTCCAAGAAGTATTTAAACAAATCAGTGAGAAGTGAAATGGCTAATGCTCTACAATACTCTACACGCCTAAAGCTAATAATCATCTTCGTCCTCACTAAATCAGTTTGCTAAAGCTCTCAAATTGCTTACTCTATAGTTCTAGCATTCTAGTTTCACATAAGCTTCATTTGTGTATTATCACAGTTGTGATATATAGTTTTTGTAGAAAACATCAAACACACATAATTGTTCAGTTATCTGTAAGAAAGAATTTCCTTGAGAAACCGGTCTATGGTTTAGACTCAAGAAGGCTTTAGTAGTTGTTAAAGCAGTTTTGTATTCAGTTGAATATAGTGAATTAAGACCTCGTTGGAGAGAGGCGAAATCACCTTGACGGGTGGACTGGAGTAGTTTGAGATCAAACGAACCAGGATAAAAATAACGTGTTGTCTGCATTTGATTTCAAGTTTTAACAATTCAACCCCCCCTTCTTGTATTTTTCACATCTTCATGTTTCTGGGGACCCTGTCCGCTCCATTTTTCAACCACCTGATTGGAAGCTCTTCATCTGGGTTTACGGAGCTGATTATGACCGGTGAGAGGATTGAGGCTGGTAAGATACAGAAGGGTGCCTCATCAAGCACCGAGAAGAAGCCCTTTAAGAAAGAGTCCAGTGCTGTCTACAGTTCGAGAAGACAGAATAGACCTGAACACCGCCAAGTTGTTAATGCGGTTTTTATTTCAAAACCTGTTGGTTCTCCTCAGCACAACAACCAACAAAAGGACGAGAGACCTCGAAGGCAATTCACCCGTCTCAACATGACCTTATCTCAGATTCTGCCACAGTTACTGAAAACCAATCTGGTGATTCCAAGGGAAGCCCCAAAGAATCCAAATACAACGTCACCAAAGTATAACCCTAATGCCCGCTGTGCTTATCACTCTGATAGCCCGGGGCATAATACAGATGATTGTTGGACTTTGAAGAATAAGATACAGGACTTAATTGATGCTAAGGAGATTGAGTTTGAGGCGCCCGAAAGACCTAATGTTGTGACTGCTCCTATGCCCAAGCATGGAGTGAATGCTATAGATGAAGACTCATTTGTGGTTTCTGTGAATGACATTGTTACCCCTTTGATGACTGTGAAGAAGAACCTCTTGTTAGCCGGTTTATTTCCGGGCTGTGGCGAAGGTTGCCATATGTGTTATGTTCTACCAACCGGCTGCCATCTTTTGAAATCAGGTGTCCAACGCCTGATGGATAGTAAAGAAATTCTATTTGAGAAGACTGTTGTTCCTCTAGTTCATACTGAAGAAGTTTCCATCATTACCATTTTCGACAATTCTTCCAAGGCTCCCTTGAGGAAGCCTGTTAGAATTACATCTGTTCTAAGAATCGCACCTGTGATCATCACTGTTTCGGGACCCATCCCCTATACCTCTGATAAAGTTGTCCCTTGGCACTATGGGGCTGATGTTTATTTTCATGGAGTTAAGCAAGAGTTGGATGCTGATACTGACGTCAGCAATATTGTTAGACCTGCTAAAGTCACCCGTAGCGGAAGACTTTTCTCACCTGATATCTCTCCGCCAACTGCACGAAGACCTGTTGTTATTACACCTGTCAGTGTACCTGCTACTATTCCTGATCAAGTTCCTATTCTTACCCCTATCGTCGAGTCATCTGACACTCGGGGCAAAGGGATCACCACTGATGTGCCTGCCCAGACGGAGGCACCGAAGACGATTACTGTTGAAGCTTCTAGACAAGAGATGGAATAGATCCTGAAGATCATCAAAAAGAGTGACTACAATGTAGTTGAACAGCTGGGGCAAACCCCGCCCAAGAATTCGGTTGTCACTGTTGCTGTGCTCAGAAGCCCATGCCAAGGCTCTGATTACCTTCTTGAAGACTGCCCACGTACCACAAGAGACATCAGTTAATCAGTTTACAGATTGCGTGTCCAATTTGACTGCTGATAATGGGTTGGGTTTCTCTGACGCCGACTTGACTGCTAAAGGGAAGAATCACAACGATTTCCTGCATATCTCCATTGAATGCAGGGGCACTACTCTTGCACATGTATTGGTGGATATTGGTTCCTCATTGAATGTTTTATCGAAGAAAGCTCTGGACCGGTTGGATTGTGAAGGGTTGGAGCTGAAACCAAGCAACATCGTTGTCAGGGCCTTTGATGGGTCTAAGAGAATGGTGCATGGAGAAGTTGATATTCCGATTAAAGTTGGTTCTTAGGTTTTCAATTCTACGTTCTATGTGATGGACATTCGGCCATCTTATTCTTGTTTGCTGGGTCGTCCATGGATCCACAAAGCTAGGGCCGTAACCTCAACGCTCCACCAGAAGCTGAAGTATTCGGTCAAATGGAAGATTGTGACAGTACAAGGAGAGGAAGAGTACATGGTTAGCCACCTCAACTCTTTCCGATATGTAGAGATGGATGGGGAGTTCATTGAGACCCCATTTCAGCATTTTGAAGAGGTTCCCCAGACACAGGCGTCAGCTGAGACCGTTGTTGAAGATTCTCCTATGAAGATGGCTTCCTTAAAGGATGCCCGGGCTGTTGTCGAGAAAGGTGGGTGCACAAATTGGGGACGACTCCCTGATTTTACATAGAAGACTAACAAGTTTGGTTTGGGTTTCACTGTAGAGGCTCAAAAGGCTGTTCGGAATGCACGGATCGGCAGACCTCCCGTGTTCATCAGCAACTCAGGAGTGAATGCCATTGAAGACGATGTAGAAGAGTCTGAGTTCGACAGCTGGATCTATCCTACGACCGACGGTGGACAATGCAACTGGACAGCAAAGGACTTCATCCCTATTACTTTTGTTACCCAGTAATGAAACTTTTGTTTTGAATCTGTAACAGACAATGTTTTAAACTTTATGGCCCGGTGTCTTACCCGGGGCACCGTGGCTTCATTTGTGAGGGCCTTATGTGTGTCATTTTCATATATCATTAATAAAAGCATTGGACGTTTCTTGCATTTCAAATTTTGCGCTCCTTGTTTTTCTTTATTATATATTGCAAAACAGCTATTTTACACACACTCACATATACAGGTCCACATCCACTCTGGATCTCACTGGTAACGACTCTGCTACTTCCAATTATGACTTTGAAAATCCGATCAACTTAGCCGAAGACGAAGGTGAAGATGATTGCGAAGTGCCTGGTGAACTTGCAAGACTGCTACTCCAGGAAGAGAGGGCTATTCATCCGCACGAAGAGCCGGTGGAATCAGTAAATCTGGGTACGGAAGAGGACAAGAAGGAAGTCAAGGTTGGTACCAATCTGGAGCTTAGTGTGAAGCAACGGTTAATTCAGATGCTGCGTGACTACATTGAGATCTTTGCCTGGTCTTACGAAGATATTCCTGGTTTGGATACTGATATTGTGGTTCACCACCTGCCTACCAAGGAAGACTGTCCTCCCGTGAAACAGAAGGTTCGCCGAATGTGCCCAGAGATGTCTGAGAAAATCAAGGCTGAAGTTATGAAACAGTTTGACGCCGGTTTTCTAGCAGTTACTTCTTACCCTCAGTGGGTTGCCAACGTGGTTCCTGTACCGAAGAAAGATGGTAAGGTTCGAATGTGTGTTGACTATAGGGATCTGAACAAGGCCAGTCCCAAGGATGACTTCCCTCTACCTCATATCGACGTTCTAGTTGACAACACCGCTCAGCACAAAGTCTTTTCCTTTATGGATGGTTTCTCCGGTTATAATCAGATTAAGATGGCTCCCGAAGACATGGAGAAGACAACGTTTGTTACTCAGTGGGGTACCTTTTGCTACAAGGTCATGCCTTTTGGGTTGAAAAATGATGGGGCAACGTATCAGCGTGCCATGGTTGCTTTATTTCATGACATGATCCATCATGAGATTGAAGTATATGTCGATGATATGATTGCAAGATCTCAAACTGAGGAAGAACACCTTGACCATCTGCAGAAGCTGTTTGACAGATTGAAGTTGTACAAGTTGAGGTTAAACCCGAACAAGTGCACCTTCGGGGTGAGATCTGGTAAGCTACTGGGTTTCGTCGTGAGTGACAAAGGTATTCAAGTGGATCTTGCAAAGGTGAAGGCTATACAGGAGATGCCATCTCCCAAAACAGAGAAAGAAGTCAGAGGCTTTATGGGATGACTGAACTACATTGCCCGATTCATCTCACACCTGACTGCTACTTGTGAGCCAATCTTCAAGATGCTAAAGAAAGATCAAGTAGTACGTTGGAACGACGAATGCCAGGCCTCTTTCAAAAGGATCAAAGAGTATCTCTAAGAGCCACCTATTCTGATGCCACCAGTTGAAGGGAGACCTTTGATCTTATACTTGACAGTACTTGACAACTTAATGGGGTGTGTGCTAGGGCAGCATGACGAGTCTGGCCGAAAAGAGCATGTTATTTATTACCTTAGCAAAAATTTTACCGACTGTGAGACTCGATACTCACTGCTCGAGAAAACTTGTTGCGCTTTGGCATGGGCTGCTCACCGGCTGAGACAGTATATGTTGACTCACACTACTCTGTTGATATCAAAGATGGATCCAATCAAGTATATCTTTGGGAAGCCTGCCTTATCCGGAAGAATAGAAAGATGGCAAATGATCTTGACTGAGTATGACATCCATTACACGACCCAAAAGGCGATCAAGGGGAGTGTGTTGGCAGACCATTTGGCACATCAGGCAGTGGATGATTACCAGTCTATGAACTTCGAATTTCTGGACGAGAATATCATGTTAGTGACTGATTGTGAGATGCCTGGACCGGATGAAGGACCTGAGGAAGGATCCCGATGGTCTATGTACTTTGACGGAGCTTCAAACGCTTTGGGTAATGGCATTGGCGCCGTGATCATATCTCCTAAAGGCTCTCATACTCTGTTTACCGCCCGACTATGCTTCAACTGCACCAACAACGTGGCGGAGTATGAAGCGTGCATTATGGGTCTTCGAGCAGCAATTGACCTAAGGATTAAGTTTCTAAATGTCTTCGGAGATTCCACTCTCGTGATTAGTCAGATCAAAGGTGAGTGGGATACGAAACACCCAAATATTATTCCTTACAAGGAGTATGTATTGACATTGCTTCCCCATTTCGAGGAGATAACCTTTGAACACTTCCCGAGAGAGGAGAATTAGTTGGCGAACGCGCTAGCTACGATGTCTTCTATGTTCAAAGTCAATTGGGAAAACGAAGCTCCCCGGATTATCATCGAAAGATTGGACGAGCCTGCACATTGTTTTGATCTTGAGACTGAAGAGGTAACAGAAAAGCCTTGGTATCATGAGGTGAAGAGGTATCTAGAAGCTCAGGAATACCCCGAGGGTGCATCTGTTAATGACAAGAAGTTTCTGAGGAGGTTTGCGGCGAAGTTCTTCATCAACAATGGCATTCTTTACAAGCATAACCATGATTCGACCTTACTGCGTTGTGTGGATAAGAATGGAGCAGAAAGGATCATGGCAGAGTTACATGAAGGTATTTTCGGAACTCACTCCAGTGGACATGCCATGGCAAAGAAAATCCTTCAGGCAGGATATTATTGGTCCACTATGGAAGCTGACTGTTATCAGCATTCTCGGACATGTCACAAGTGCCAAGTGTTGTACCCCAAAATTTTCTCTCCCATATTCTTCAAGAAATTGCCAGAGCAAGCTTCAAAATCTCCCTAAGGGTTGCACAGTTCAAAGGCCTCCTAAACAGTCAAAATTAGGGTTTTGGTTCTGATCAAGAAAATGAAGTTTCCAAGGGTCCAATCAAGTCCCACATGCCTATAAATATGGTCAAGCACCCTCATATCAAGTTTCAAGACTTTCATCACAACATTGCACAGTCAAAACCCTGATTGCACTACAGTCAACTGTAGGGGCAAAATGGTCATTTGACAGTCAAAAGTCCAAATTTTTGGTCAACATCTCATTTTGAGGCCACAAACATCATTTGATCAATGCTTGATCATGATTCTCAAAGCTTGGCTCAAAAATCATCAAGATGCAAAAGTTTCCATATTTGGACAGTTGGAAAAGTCAACTGTAAATTGACCAGGGCATAACTTTCACATGGATTATCAGAAAAATTCCATCCAAAGCTCATTTTGAAGAGAAAAACATTTCCTACAACTCATCTTCATACTTCAAGTCCAAGAAATGCTCTCACAAAAAGTTATCAACTTCAACATTATAGGTCATTTTCAAAAGTCAACAAAAAGGGACTTTAAGTCAAAGGCCATAACTTGAGATTGGTAAATCAAAATGACATGGGACCAAAGACATTGGTTAGAGGACTCCAATACCTTTCCAAAATGTCCAAGAACATGAGCAAAGCTTAAAAATTGAGCAAGTTATGCCTTGTGGAAGTTGGGAAATTTTTGGATATTTTGAAAAGTCAACATTGCTTCAAATGACCTAAAATTGCTAATGGGCCTCTTTTTTCTTCCACAATTCATTACCCAAGGCATGTGCACGACCATTTGGCCCAAAGGGAAGTTTTTCTTCATTTTTTATTTATTTATTTGGATTTTTATTATTAATAATTCATTTAATTAATTAAAATACATGAAAAATACTAAACCTAGGTTTTTCAATCTTTTTATGCACATAATATCTCCAAGATTTCGTGCAAGCCAAATATAGAAAGAATCAATTGAATTGGTCATGATTTGGTAGAAGTTTTACATGAAAAAGATTTGAAAATAATGGCTTGAAAATCAAATATATTTTTCATTAATTCATGGATTTTGGATCAATTTTCTTTGACCTAATCATTCATACACATATAAGGATGCAAACCCTCGTGCTCACAGACTAAAAGCTGCGCCATACATAGAAAACAAAACTTGAGTTTTTGGTTGAAAAATTGAAAACTGAAAACAGGGATAGAGGTCGATTCAAGCCAAGAAATTCATCTCATCACCTTCCTGAGACCTTAAGCAACGTACCTGACTAGGTTTCCACGTCTCTAACGCCTTGAATCATTGTACAGAAGTCAAACTTTTTCACTTTGTTCTCATAATCGTATTTTAATATTTATGCATTTTCATGGCATTTCTTTCATAGATTCTGACTAATGAGAAGATTCTGAAGCTAACCATATAAATTAATTGTGTTTTTATGCGCTATACATGGTTCTACCATTGATGCAGGCTAGGTTTTCTTGAGTTCCAAATTAGGCTTTTCTAAAAGCCATAAAATTAGAGCCTCATAATATCATGACCAGATTCAGTGCGTTGGGACGAAAATAATGAAACCCTCGCGCCTAATTTCTGAGGCCACATGGCCTAATCGCTATTATCAAATTAAGCATAATTTGGGGGGGTTCAAAACCCCCGCTAACTCTTTTTCTATTTCAGGGAAACACAAAGCAACGAAGAAGACGACCCCTGCGGCATCAGCTGATTGGCTAATTTGAATTCTCGCGCTAAAAAGTTCACTAATACGCGTTTTATTTCATATTAATTCTTAGTTATATAATAATCAAAACGCGTTGAGTGCTTCAGTGGGAAGGCTTGTTAGTGGTAATCTCTAGGACCTGGGTTCGAGCCCCAGGTCCCCACCCCCTTTCATATTATTTTTCATATAACGTTCATGTGCAGTTTCAGCGTTAAGGTGTACCATACGCTTCTCAATCCAGCTGTCCACGCGTCCCACTGGATTCAATCAAGGGCCAGGATCTGAAGAATATGGTAAACTCTAGTCAACGCCTGGGCACGTTGGTGGAAAAAGTCAGCCAGGCCAAAGGCCATTGGGCCCAAATTGCTAAAGAAAAACCTCCAACTTGGGGACAGCACCCCCCTCTAGTTTGTTTTCTTTTACTCTTTTATTTTTTTTCTTTTCTTTATTTTTATTAATTTCTTAATTCTTTATAATTATTATTTTCAATAATATAAAAAAAAACACAAAAAAATCAGAAAAGACCAAAATTAAATACATTTATTTAATTAGTATTTTTGTAAATAAAACTCGTAATTAACTTAGTTTTCTTCTAATTTAGGTTTAAATCTTGACATTTTCTTAATTAATTTAAAAATGGTAGAATTAGTTTTAATTAATTTTTATCCTTTTTCTTTTCTTTTCACTAGTAATTAACTATTTATTTTTATGAATTAAATCGCATTAATTAATTAGGGTTAATTTTAGGTTAAACTTTAATATGTTTTCATAATAAAAAATAAAAATTGTAGAATTAGGTTTAATTGCATTAAATTCTCCTAAATACCAAAAAAAATAACCAAAAACAATTTCTTTTCATTTTAATTTTATTAATTTAATAATCGTTTAATTTATTTTGCAAAAAGGGTCCAACACCCTCGTTTCTAATTTAAATTTCAATTCGCATATTTATTTCGTTTCCTTTCAAATATTTATGTAACTCTCCCAAAGCCGTGTAATTAATTTCTCGCACTTTACTTTTCATTATTCCTTTATTTTTCTGTCAAATCGGGTCCTGGAAATTTTGGCGATGTGGACCCGCGCCTTTTGTAATAGCTTAGAATCTTTACCTTTTCCGCACTCTTTTAACTGTGAATAAATGCATGCAAGAATGAATGGCCGAAAATAAAAACAAGCGCATAGATCACTAATAACATAACGAATCTGACACACAAATCACACACCACCCCTAGGGTACGCCTCACTGTTGCCTTGCCTCGAAAGGTGATCGTCGAGTAGAGGATGTCTTAGTAAGTCCTCATGATCCGGGAACCTGGCATGAGGGTAGCTTCTAAGGTGTCTTCCTATTGCTCTGGTGATCACCATGTCCCGAACCTCGAATTGACCCGAACACCTCCAACGGTGGTGCTACCTACCTCTCAATGGTGGGATGGCACTACTTTAAAGGACATCTACACAGACGAATTCCTTAGGGTGGGTAGACGACTCTAGATACTTGCTCTAATTTCAAAATAAATCAAAAACACTTTTCACACCGACACCTTTTCAAAAAGCTTTCGAAAGCAATTTTTCAAACACTCTTGAGGACTGATACAAGAGTCGAACTGAAATTTTCAAAGAAACTTTTTTAAAACCCACAGTTGAAAAGCAAACAAACCATTTTTGAAAACACAAGTGAGCAAGTATCTAAGAGCCCATGGATAACCATGGATAGAAAGGGTGCTAACACCTTCCCTTTCTATAATCTACCTCCCGAACCGAGAGCAATCTCTTTAAGGAATTTTTCTGTGCTTTTGTCCTTTCCATTTGGAGAAAATAAAAGACGGTGGCGACTCTTGCTTCCGCGACATTTCGCGAAACCAGCGTTAAACAGTCAGTTCCAGATCCACCGATCACACCAAGTCTATGCTGATAAGGTACACATACCTCCAGTTCCTCTAAACATCTTGACAGCACCTTGGCCTTTTGCAATGTGGGGCATTGATATGATCGGCGAGATCATACCTACGGCATCTAACGAGCATCGCTTCATCCTGGTAGCAATCGATTACTTTACAAAGTGGGTTGAAGCAGCTTCCTTTGCTACCGTAACCAAGAACGTCGTGGCACGGTTCATTCGGCACAATCTGATTTTTCGATACGGTGTACCATAGAGGATCATTACGGACAATGGTACCAATCTCAACAATAAGATGATCATTGAGCTCTGCGAGCAATTCAAAATACAGCATCACAACTCTTCTCCCTACCGGCCGAATATGAATGGGGTTGTCGAAGCGGCTAACAAGAACATTAAGAAGATTGTGCAGAAGATGACAGTGACATACAAAGACTGGCACGAGATGTTACCATTTTCTCTTCATAGGTACCGTACCCCAGCGCGGACGTCAATAGGGGCAACACCCTATTCCTTGGTATATGGTATGGAGGCAATCTTGCCCATTGAAGTTCAGATACCCTCTCTTCGGATCATGAAGGATGCAGGTTTGAGTGAAGATGATTGGATTCAGACCCGACTTGATCAACTGAACTTAATCGACGAGAAGAGACTTACTGCTATTTGTCATGGTCAGACGTATCAAAAACGGATAATCAAGGCATTTAACAAGAAATTTAGACGACAAGAGTATCAAGTTGGGGATATGGTAATCAAGCGCATTATTCTACCTCAAGGTGATCCCAGGGGAAAATGGACCCCTACTTACGAAGGGCCATTTGTGGTTAAGAACATTTTCTAAGGAGGAGCTATGATTCTAACCACCATGGATGGTGACGACCTTCCTCACCCCGTCAATGCAGACATAGTGAAAAGATACTACACATAATTAAAAGACCCGCTAGGTTGACTGGCCTAGGCAAAAATAAGGGCTTCCCGGCGAACCAAAGGGGTTCGGGCAAAAATAAGGGATGAAAATGAAAAAATTTGTACACCTGGCAAGTCGAAAACCTGAAAAGGCGGCTTGGGAAAAAAAGGGTATCCCGGTGGACTGAAAACCCGAAAGGGCGGTCCAGGTAAAAGTTAGGGATCAAAGCGTAACACTATGTCTCATTGGATCACCTTGCATCCAGACTTCGGTATCAACTTTTAAGCTCGGACGGCATTAATAAATCTGATTCACCTTCAACCCGTAGCAAAGTGATGAGATGCTCGAAGACATAAGGGCAATAGCAGAGTTGGAACCCGGTGGGATCATTCACATAGCTGTTTTGTTTAGTTTTTCACAAATTGTGTAAATTCTATTATTCTGCGGCGTTCTCTTACTAGGACGTCAGCCTCTTGTACAAAAACGCCTATTTACAGGCCAAACTTCAAAGTCAATACAATTCATTTTCAAAGAAATTTCAAACTGTTTTTCTTTATCTGTTTTATTTTGCAAAGAACGTCTAATGTTCATTTTTGATATATGCATTTGACATTAATTGCTGATCACAAATATTTACATGTGAAAACGATTACGGGTAACATCAGAAACGGGGGCAATACGAATTGTCTGAACTGTACAGTTGCTCTATCCACCAGGTACCAAGGTATATTCAGCTGAAGAATATGGCTAAGATGCTTTCACTCCCCGCAGAGTAAGACAGTAATGGTAGCTCTCCCCCAGCTGGGACTTACAACCATGAACGAATCAACAATACTCTTCCCAAGCAGAGTTGGTCTACCATCAGCACTAAAAGGGTCTTAATATTCCCCAGCGGAGTATAAGAATATTCCCCAGTAAGTATAAGAGTATCCCTGGCAGTCTTAATATTCCTCAACAAAGTATAAGAATGTTCCCCGGCAGAATACAAGATACCCCCAGTGGAGTCAATATTTTCCCAGCACAGACTGAAAAAGCTTCCCCAACGGAGTTGAAGTATCATCCCTAGTAGACTCTGGAAGTTTAGCCCCAGCAGAGTACAAAATAAATCTCCCCAGTCAAGTTCAAAGGATCGTTCCCAGCAGAACTCAGAGGATTATCCCCCCAGAAGTCTAACAGGGTTATCCCCAGCAAGTCATAACTGAAAGATCCTCCCCCAGCGAAGTTTCTTTCCTTTCACAAGCGGGAATTCAATCCTCAACAAATGCAATATCACCAGCAACGATAATTCATCCCCAACGGAGCTTATCAGTGGAGTCCTCAGCAGAGCATCTCTTCCCCACAGAGTAATCTTCTCATCAGTTTATTCCTCAACGGAGTTCTCTTCTCCTGCAGGTTTATTACCTTCGTTCATCATCCCCAGCGGAAATGAGGAATTCAACTCTACTCTCCAGCAGCTATCCGGGATATTTTTTCCCAGCTAAAGCATTACATTTCCATACATCATGATACATGCATATACGCATCATACCATACAATTTCATTTATGTTGAGAACATCATTGCTTGATCCATATCATGCATTGCATATGACTGACCTTTACCTTTCCAGAAAGATGCAGTTAAGTTCTCATCTATGTCAAAGACCTTCTCTGGTCCAGTTGAATCGATTCCTAAAGATTTTTCTGATGCAGTTGAAGTTAATCCAAGACCTTCTCTGATCCAGTTGAATCGATTCCTAAAGATTCTTCTGATGCATTTGAAGATTTCAAGACCTTTCCTGGTCCAGTTAAATCGATTCCTAAAGATTTTTCTGATGCCAATCCAGTCAAAGAAGACAAAACCTCCTTGGGTCCAGTTAAATTGATTCCTAAAGATTTTCCTGATGCCAATCCAGTCAAAGAAGACAAAACCTCCTTTGGTCCAGTTAAATCGACTCCTAAAGATTTTTTTTTCTGATGCCAATCCGGTCAAAGAAGACAAAACCTCCCCTGGTCCAGTTAAATCGATTTCTAAAGATTTTTCTGACGCCAATCCAGTCAAAGAAGACAAAACCTCCCCGGGTCCAGTTAAATCAATTCCTAAAGATTTTCCTGATGTCAATCCAGTCAAAGAAGACAAAACCTCCTCTGGTCCAGTTAAATCGATTCCTAAAGGTTTTTCTAATGCTAATCCAGTCAAAGAAAACAAAACCTCCTCTGGTCCAGTTAAGTCGATTCCTAAAGATTTTTCTGATGTCGACCCAATCGAAGCCAATCCAAGACCTCCTCTGGTTCAGTCAGATCGCCGATAAGATTTCCCTGATTCGTATTCCAGTTGAAGTTTATACCACCTATCAACAATCTCCAAATGGCATCTGTAAGCCTATTCCCGACATCACAATGCTGATACCACTTCATGCGAGTGCAAATTTCTGGGCACTCTAGTGTTCAATCATCTTCCACCTTCGGATCATGAAAGGCCCGAAAGCCAATCTATATCCTCAGGTTTAAGAAAATTGAACAGGGGCAACTGTTGTTACCCAAAATTTTCCCTCCCATATTTCTCAAGACATTGCAAGAAAAATCTCTAAGTGCTTCAAGATTGCTCAAGAATTGGACAGTCAAATCATCTCCTAAGGCAGTCAACCTCAAATTAGGGTTTTGTGTTGCATCAAGGTCCTTGAATCAAAATGACCTCAAGTTCTCCCCAATGTCCTAACATGTTCTCAAGTTCATCCATGTCAAATTTCAAGCCTTGCAGAGGAAGTTTGGCCAGTCAATTGCTCAAGAGGTCCAAAAATCGACTGTGCTAGGGCAAAAGTCAACTGTGACCTATAAACAGTCAAACCTCAAGATTTTTTGTCAAAATTATCATTTTGAATGATGTTTCATCATTTTATCAAGGGTTGATCATGATTCATCAAGGATTGCTCAAAATTCATCAAGATTCAAAAGTTGTTAAATTAGGGTTTTGTAGGAAAAGTCAACTCAACTTTGACCAAGCATAACTTTCTCATACTTTATGAGAAATGACCCATCCAAATCTAATTTTGAATAGGATTCAATTTCCTACAATCCATATTCATACCCCAATATCAAGAAATGCACTCACAAGAAGTTAAAAATTTGGACATTATAGGTCATTTTTGAAAGTCAACAAAAACACCTTTTTTGCCAAAGCTTATAACTTGAGCATGGAATATCAAAATGCGATTATACCAAAGGGGTTGGTTAGAGGACATCTCAAGGTTTCTAAAAAGTCCAAGAACACTTCCAAAAGTTCAAAATTGAAGAAGTTATGCATTGTTGAAGTTGGGCATTTTTCCAAAATTGCCAAAAGTCAACTATCCCCAAGACTTCAAATTTTGTCAAATGGGCCCACTTTTTTCCACTTGATTTGATCTTGTCACACTACACACGTGTCCTATCTTCAGTCTTGTGTCCAATTATTAATTTTTCTATTTTATTTGATTTTTATTGAATTAATTCATTTTAAATCAATTTAAATCCAAATAAAATCTAAATATTGATCACTTGGTATCTTTTTGATTGATATAGGTCTTAAATATCATCATGGACATAATCAAATCCGAATCAAGCCATATCATGAACAAAAAGTTGGATTTTTGGCAAATTTGGAAGCTTTTTAATGGTGAATCAAATCACATCTTCAAACATCAATGCATAAGGATTCAGCCCAAGAAACTTGACCTAATTCACTCCATATTACTTATACAATGCAAAGGCACGAAAATTAGAGGCTAGAGGCTGCACAATCAGAAGAACAAAACTTGAAAAAAGCTTGAAACTGAAATCAAGCATAGAGGTGTTTTCAAGGCCAAAACTCAACGTGAGTCTATTGTTGGGTCATCACTAAAGCGAAGCCAACTCAAAACCAATCCCCATACCTGTTGAATCGCACTGTAAGCCTCCCTGAAAATCACCCTGTATTTGAAATCGCATACTCATATTCTTGCACTTTCTTGGCAAAATCTTTACACAATCATGCTTATCGTTCCATTTAGAAGCTTTTTGCATTATTTAATTGTGTTTATATGACCTGTAATGTCATACCCGAATCTAGGGTTCTTGTTCTTGTTTTTGGGCGTTTTAGTTTCAGGAAAAATCAATGCAAATAATGGACATAGGCATGTTCAGGAGGGAGAGACGAGCATGATTGTGGTCTCAGAATTCGTTTTCATGGCCTAGAACTCGTTTTAGGATGGACCTATGGATTTAGCTGCGGATACAAATCCGCAGGTAAATTTCCAGGGTTTAGTGGAAAAGACGAAGACGTGTTCTTTTCCAACTGGCCCATTAAAAAACTTCGCGCGTGTTTTTTTGTATTGCTGCATATTGTTGTTGTTTCACATATAATATTCTTTGTTTATTACACTAACAATTAAGATGCGCTGGCTGAGTGGTAGGGGTGTTGATCAATGACTCACAGGACCTGGGTTCAAATCCCAGGTCCACCATATTGCATATTATTATTTTTCTACAAATGTTCCAACGCGTTTCAAGGATTGTGGACCACCATACACCATCAAATATCAAAGCACCAGATGGCCCATGGCCAGATCTGGTGACTCAGGTTGAATGTCCATCATGGGGTTGAGTCAATGGGCGCACACTGGAGTCAGAAAGTCAAACACAGGCCAATTCAAATTGAGCCATCAGATTGCTATCCAAACCTCCCAAAAGCAGGCCCAAATCTCTAATTCTCTCTATTTTTCATTTTATTTATTTGTTTTGATTAATTATTATTTTTATTTAAACTAACCAATTAAACTCTTTTCCTCATAAAATCAAAAATCAAAAAATATATTTTATTTATTAAAATTAAATTCAGCACTTTATTTTTGTAAATAAATTAATTTAATTAATTTAGTTTTAATTAGGTATAATTTCAATATTTTTGCAATAATTAAAATTAATTTAGATAATTAGGTTTTACTAACTTTGATCAAATTTATTTTATTTCTTTAAATACTCAAAAATCCAAAAATATCTTTTTCTTAAATAATTAATTAATTAATTTAATTAACTTAGTATTATTTCCCTTTAATTCAAAAAAATAACCAAAAAAAACTTTTTTCTTTCAAAAAGGGTCAAACCCCTAAAAAATGCGCCCGATTTAATTTTCCCGCATGCGATCCATTTATGATACTGATGTAATTGTTTCTCGGAATGTAATAGTTTTAATAGGACTATTTAAGTTATTTATCGCTTTATTTTAGTTTCCGCATTTTAATTTCAAGGGTTGTCTTTGGCGATGTAAATACTCGACGCCTTGTAATAGTTTAGATTTAATTTCCGCTTTTAATTTCTGCAAATATTCAACTTCTAGATGTTTGATAATAGGGAATGCATGACAAGATCGAATGTATGAACTTAAAATCAACATAGCTCACCATTAACATGTACAAAGATAAAATAAACTGAAAACAACACACTCGCACATGCGCACTCTTAGGATACACCTCACTTGGTTTCCTTCGAACGTGGTCATTGAGTATAGGAAGTTTTAGAGGTCGTCCTCTTGTCCAAAGATCATAGTTGCCTCGAAATGGTTGTCTCAGAAAAATGATCTAAGACATTAGGGTTACCGCTAAGGCATCCTAACATTGCTTTAGTGACCACACGTCCCTTAATCGAATTGACCCTTAAACTCCAACGACGGTGCTACCTACTCATCAATAGTGGGATAAAATTGTCTAAAGGACATTAGCAAAGATTGATTCCTTTTTCGAGTAGGTAGATGGTTCTTAAGTACTTGCTCCTTTCAAAACAAAATAAAACTTTTCGCACTTACACTTTTTAAACAAAAACTTCTCTCAAACCCACAAACACAAAGAAAAGCAATTTTTGAAAACACTTTGAGCAAGTACCTAAGAGCCTGTGGATAACCACGGATAGAAAGGGTGCTAGCACCTTCCCTTTCTATAATCTACCCCCGGACCCGAGAAACATCTCAAAAAAGGAATTTTTCTGTGTTTTTTTCCTTTCCTTGGTGGATAAAATAAAAGACGGTGGCGACTCTTGCTTACCGCGACATTTTGCGAAAATAAACGCAAAACGCGAACCAGCATTCCAAAAACAGTCAGTTCTCTCCCACCGTATCACAGTGTCATAGACACAGGTTTGGTACCAGGTACAAGATCAATAGCAAATTCAACTTCCCTCTTCGGCGGTACATCAGGAATCTCATCAGGGAAAACTTCAGGAAATTCACACACCACCTTCAATTCCTCAATTATAGCTTGAGCCTCTACATATAGCATCGCCATCAACGATAATATCTACACTTCTTCTTGCATCAACTCCCTCAACTGTTTAGCAGAAAACAGACTATCTTCCTCTTCTTCAGGAGTAGAAAACCTTACAGACTTATCATAACAGTTAATATGAACATAGTTATGCTCTAATCAGTTCATACCCAAAATCACATCCAAACCTCTTAACGGTAAACAAACCAAATCAACAGCAAAGTCTCTGTCGAAGATCAACAAGGGACACTTCAAACACACAAAAGAAGTAGTCACTGACCCCTTGGCTGGAGTATCGACGGCCATTTCTCCATTCAAAGAAGACAACATAAGACCCAATCTTTCAACACAATCAGAAGCATTAAAACAATGCGTAGCACCAGTATCAATAATAGTAATTAAAGGAGTACTATTAATGAAACATGTACCTCTGATAAGTTTATCCTCAAAGGCTGTCTGATCCTCCACCAAAGCGAACACTTTTCCACTTGACTGAGCCCTCTTCGATTTCTGACACTGACTACCAATGTGCCCTTCTTCTCTACAATTGAAACAAATCACATCCTTATGTTCACACTCAGACACTATGCATCTTAAAGCATATCAACATCTCTTCATCAACATCTCATATCATCATAATAAGTCATCAAACATCATTTACTCATCAAACATCATTTATTCATCATAAATTATCAACCCAACATCATTAATAACATCTCATCAATAACTCAAATGTACATTAATACGACAGTAATTCACACTGCTATTCTATAATCTTACATCATTACTCCTACTGTTACAAATCAAACAGCAGCCTATAAACACTTCATCCTCATCATTCTGCATAAAAAATCAATGTAACAATCAACACGGGAACTAACTCTAAATCTATACATTGGCTACTAGGACTACACTTCCTATCCCTCATTTTAATCCTCAAGAGTAAAGCTCATCGCGTTAGCTATTCAACGCTTCGAACGACATCTCAAATGGCATCCTAAAACTCAAGTTACAGTATTTTCCAACTGAATCTACCAAAAACCAGACAATATGGATCGACGCAAAACGTCTTGGATCGACGCGTATTGCACTAAACTCACAAAATGAGTCGACGCATCCTCTCTTGGATCGACTCATCCTGAGTCTTACACACAGCATGTATCGACACATGCTCCTATGGATCTACTCATCCTGAGTCTAAAAGCACTCATGTATCGATGCAAAGCCTCTTCGTGCCGACTCATCCTGAGTCTCTAAACCTTCTTGTATCGACACATCATGTTTGAGGTCGACGCGTACTATTACATCCTGCATAAATTCTGCGATTTTCTCTGTGTTTTCACTATGGTTTCATAATTTTAAGCCCTAAAAAATTAATCTAATCTTGGATAATCATCACTTACAATCACCTTATAATTCTGCATCAATTAAACAGCTTCGGGACATCATCATTCATCTAGCATTCATCAATTTTTCGTCATACAACATCATAAAGATTCAATTCATGAACAAGACAACAATCACCTCTAACCCCACATACCAATTATCAAGAACCCAATTATAGAGTCAGAACTCCACCCTTACCTTGGATTGAAGGTCGCTTTACAACTTCCGGTCGAATTCCCATTCTGTCGTTCTTTCCTCTTTTTCCAGCAACTTCATGTTCTTCTTCTCAATCCTTATTCTTCTACTGCCTCTTTTTTCTTTTCTTTTTAGCAACAATAAAATAACCTATTATTCTCTTTACTCATTATTGGGCTCAAAACTAACACCCCCCCCCCTTATTACTTCTATTCCTTCAAAATAAGCCCTCATCAAATAATATTATACTTCTAATATTATTTCTCCACTTAATAAAATAATTAAATCCAATTAATTACAACACAACTTCTCAAATATTCCAAAAATAATTTAATTAAATTACAGGTGTTACAACTCTCCCCCACTTAGAATATTTTCGTCCTCGAAAACTTACCTCAATCAAACAACTCTGGGTAGGAGTCTCACATCTTGCTCTCCAACTCCCAAGTCATGCTTTCTCCGGAAGCTCCTAGTCAAACCACTTTAACCAGAGCAATCTATTTGCACCTCAGAGTCTTTATTTCACGATCCACGATCCGTACAGGCATCATCTCTACTGTAAGATTATCCCATACTTGCACATCATCCATATGAATCACATGAGATGGATCTGAAATATACTTCTGAAGTTGCGACACATGAAACACATCATGCAAATTCGAAAGATTAGGCGGTAAAGCCACTCTGTAAGCAACATTCCCCACTCTCTCCAAAATCTGATACGGTCCAATAAAACAAGAAGTGGGCTTCTTAGACTTCAATGCTCGCCCAACACCAGTCACAGGTGTAACTCTCAAAAACACATGATCACCAGCTTGAAATTCTAAATCTTAACTTTGCTTGTCATGATAACTCTTTTGTCTACTCTGTGAAGCTTTCATCTTTTCTCGAATTAACTTCACCTTCTCAATAGTCTCACGAACAAGTTCAGGTCCAAGTACTACACTTTCACCAGATTCATGCCAACATAAAGGAGTTCTACATCTTTGACCATATAACGCCTCAAAAGGTGCCATCCCAATATTATAATGGTAACTGTTATTATAGGTGAACTCTACCAATGGAAGATAAGTATCCCACAAACCTCCCTGCTCAAGAACACATACCCTCAGCAAATCTTCCAATGATTGAATCGTCCGTTCAGTTTGACCATCTATCTGAGGATGATACGCTGAAGTCAACCTCAACTTAGAACCAAACTCTTCTTGTAAACTCTTCCAAAAATCAGAAGTAAATCTTAGATCTCTATCTGACACAATGCACAAAGGAACACCATGCAGCTTCACAATCACACTAGTGTAAATCTCAGCCAACTTCGACACTAGAAAACTGATGTTAATAGGAATAAAATGAGTTGACTTCATAAGCTTATCAAAAATCACCCAAATCGAATCATGTCCTCTTAAAGTACTAGGTAACCCCGTCACAAAGTCCATTGAAATGCTATCCCATTTCCATTCTGGAACTTCTAACGGTTGCATCAATCCTGCAGGCTTCTGATGTTCAACTTTCGACTTCTGACAAGTCAAACATGCATACACAAACCGAGCCATGTCACTCTTCATCCCAGGCCACCAAAACAGACCTTTCAAATCTCGATACATCTTTGTAGCTCCTGGATGAATACTCAACTTACTTCTATGACTCTCGTCGAGTATCACTTTCTTCATCTCAGCATCATCAGGAATACAAATTCGATTACAAAATCTCAACACACTTTGCGCATCTAACTTAAAATCACTATTCTCTGACTGATCGATCCCAACCATCAAATCTACCAATTTCACATCCAACTTCTGTGTTTCTCTGATACTGTCTATAAATTCATTATTAATCTTCAACATACCCAACGTAACACTATGTGGCGTAACCTCACAAACTAAGCTCATATCTCTGAACTGCTCAATTAATGTCAACTCTTTAACCATCATTGCCGACATATGTAAAGTCTTTCGACTTAACGCATCAGCCACCACATTCGCTTTTCCTAGATGATAATTCAAACTGAAATCATAATCCTTTAACAATTCCAACCATCTTCGTTGCCTCATATTCAACTCTTTCTGATCGAATAAATACTTTAAGCTCGTATGGTCACTAAACACTTCAAATCTAGAACCATATAGATAATTCCTCCAAATCTTTAACACAAAGACAACTGCAACAAGCTCTAAATCATGCGTAGGATAGTTCTTCTCAAGAGTCCTTAACTACCTTGACGCATAAGCAACTACCTTACCATTCTGCATAAGCACACCTCCCAAACCCATCTTAGAAGCATCACAATATACCATAAAAGGCTCTCCTGGATTAGGCAACGTCAAAATCAGAGCCGACGTTAACCTCTTCTTAAATTCTGCAAAACTTTCTTCGCACTGAACATCCCATACAAAAGCTCTACCTTTACAAGTCAACTTAGTCAATGGAAGTGCCAACTTAGAAAAACCTTCGATAAACCTTCTACAGTAACCAGCTAATCCCAAAAAGCTTCTGATCTCAGTAGCTGACTTCAGAGTTTCCCATTGCAACACAACATCAACCTACGATGGATCTACAACAATGCCACTACCTGAAATCACATGACCAAGAAAACTAACCTTTTTTAACCAGAATTCACACTTGGACAGCTTTGCATACAACTGCTTCTCTTTCAAAACTTGCAATACTACTCTTAAGTGTTCTGCTTGCTCTTCTTCTGACTTAGAGTAAATCAAAATATCATCAATGAACACCACTACAAACCGATCCAAATAAGTATGAAAGATATGATTCATATATTCCATGAATAATCCTAGCGCATTAGTAACACCGAAAGGCATCACCGAGTACTCGTAATGTCCATAACGCGTTCTGAAAGCCGTCTTCTGGATATCTTCACCCTTCACCTTAATCTGATAGTAACCCGACCTCAAATCAATCTTACTAAACATACGAGCATCCACCAATTGGTCCATCAAGTCATTTATTCTCGAAAGCGGATACTTGTTCTTAATCGTCACTTTATTCAGTTGTCTATAATCAACACAAAGCCTCATACTTCCATCTTTCTTCTTTACTAACAACACTGGAGCTCCCCAAAGCGATACACTTGGTCTTACAAACTTCTTCTCAAGCAACTCTTCCAATTACTTCTTTAACTCTGACAATTCAGATGCAGACATCCTATATGGTGCCATAGACACGGGTCTGGTACCAGGTACAAGATCAATAGAAAATTTAACTTCCCTCTCCGGCGGTACATCGGGAATCTCATCAGGGAAAACTTCAAGAAATTCACACAACACATGCAATTCCTCAATTATAGCTTGAGTCTCTACAAATAGTGTCACCATCAACGAGAACATCGGCACTTCTTCTTGCATCAACTCTCTACACTGTTTAGTAGACAACAGACTATCTTCCTCTTCCTCAGGAGTAGAAAACCTCACAGACTTGTCATAACAGTTAATATGAACATAGTTATGCTCTAACCAGTTCATACCCTAAATCACATCCAAACCTCTTAACGATAAACAAACCAAATTAACAGCAAAGTCTCTGTCGAAGATCGACAAGGGACACTTCAAACACATAAAAATAAGTAGTCACCGACCCCTTGGCTGGAGTATCGATGACCATTTCTCCATTCAAAGAAGACAGCATAAGACCCAATCTTTCAACACAATCAGCAGCAATAAAACAATGTGTAGCACCGATATCAATAATAGTAATTAAAGGAGTACTATTAATGAAACATGTACCTCTGATTAGTCTGTCCTCAACGGTTGTCTGATCCTCCACCAAAGCGAAAACTTTTCCACTTGACTGAGCCCTCTTCGGTTTCTGACACTGACTACCAATGTGCCCTTCTTCTCTACAATTGAAACAAATCACATCCTTATGTTCACACTCAGATACAACTTGTCTGTTCTTACCACAACGGAAACACCTCTTCACTTCAGTATTACACACATTACTCTTGTGCCCAAATTTCCCACACTTAAAACAAACCACACCAGCAGGAGCATCTCCCCCACTAGTCCTTTGACTCTGAGCAACTTTCTGTTTACCTTTACCAATTGGTGCATCATAAGGCTTACCACGATTATGTTGGTGCTTACCCCTCTTCTCACTAATAATCTTGTAATGAGCATTATTATCCTCCTCATAAATCCTGCAGCTATCAACCAAATTAGCAAAGACACAGATATTCGGGTATCCAACTGCCTTCTTGATCTCCGGGCGCAACCCGTTCTCAAACTTGATACACTTTGAAAATTCAGCATCTGCGCCAGTGTAATGCAGATAAAACTTAGCCAACTCAGCAAACTTGGCAGCATACTCAACAACTGACATACTTCCTTGCTTCAGTTCAAGGAACTCAATTTACTTCTTACCACGGACATCTTCAGGAAAGTACTTCCTAAAAAATTCCCTACGGAACATAGCCCAAGTGACATTCTCACCTGCAGCTTCCAACTTTTGACAAGTCTCTAGCCACCAGTCATCAACCTCGACTGCTAGCATATGAGTACCATATTGAACCTTCTGCGCTGGAGTGCAATCCATTACACAAAAGATACTCTCTATCTCTTTCAAACACTCCAATGCTCTGTCAGGATCATACTTTCCCTTGAACATAGGCGGATTCTCTCTCTGGAAAGTCGCCAAGCTACGAGATCCAGCATTCCCGTCAGCATTCGGCTGATTCTCCATCGCATGAGCCATTGCTTCTAAAGCAGCATCAAGTGCAGCATCATTCCTTCTAGCCATCTCAACTTATCACTACAACATAAACAACGGTTAGAACTCAAATTAACAATACTCGATTGTTAGACAACTACGACTCAATGACAAGTTCAGACAAACCTTTTGCTCTGATACCAAATTTGTAACACCCCAATTCTACCCCGGTAAATTATATAAATAAATCAGAGTTATAAAAATCATTCATGCAAATGAATCGGCATGCCACAAATTCTTCTAACAAAATTCATTGCATTCATTATGGATATATAACACTTTTAAAACATCAGATGAACCATTATCATAACATCTTTAATTAAATAATTCAACATCTACGTAACGGAATCCTTAATAACATCTTTATCATCATTACAGCAACTTCAAACCAATGAATACTTAATAGTAATCAACTTAAAGTTCAACGACTGAATAATCAACAATTAAAAGCAATAAGCGTTCATCCCCTCGAGTGTTACATATCAGAGAAATGACACCGACTCGAACTATTGAAGGTATACAGCCTTCACTCTCGATTACCTGCACGTTACCGACATAAGGGCAACATTCAAACAGAAGGGGTGAGATATCTAACAATATAATAAAGCGCATGATAATTAATATATTAAATTATATCACATAACATCACCACTTCTCATCTCATAATCAACAATAATCACAACAATACCACACATTCACCACATCAATACACAATTCTTTATGCGTCCATATAATGCAACTCAATACTATGCAAATGCATGTGGTACCATTGGAGCAGAACTCTCATCTCAAAAATTGCCAATTAATAGAGGCATCAACAAGGCATAAGCCTTCATCACAATATTTGCCAATAAAGGCCATCTCAACGAGCATAAGCTCCATCTCAAAATGTAATTTATGTGACACAATCGTGAATGTAATAACAACACCATAATTGACAACATCTCAAAACAACACCATCTTTGGCCAAAGGCCTACTCCTTAAAGCATATCAACATCTCTTCATCAACATCTCATATCATCATAATAAGTCATCAAACATCGTTTACTCATCAAACATCATTTATTCATCATAAATCATCAACACAACATCATTAATAACATCTCATCAACAACTCAGTTGCACATTAATATGACAGTAATTCATATTGCTATTCTATAATCTTACATCATTACTCCTACTGTTACAAATCAAACAGCAGCCTATAAACATTTCATCCTTATCATTCTGCATAAAAAATCAACGTAACAATCAACACGGGAACTAACTCTAAATCCATACATTGGCTACTAGGACTACACTTCCTATCCCTCATTTTAATCCTCAAGAGTAAAGCTCATCGCGTTAGCTATTCAACGCTTCGAACGGCATCTCAAATGGCATCCTAAAACTCAAGTTACAGTATTTTCAAACTGAATCTACCAAAAACCAGACAATATGGATCGATGCAAAACGTCTTGGATCGACGCGTATTGCACTAAACTCACAAAATGAGTCGACGCATCCTCTCTTGGATCGACTCATCCCGAGTCTTACACACATCATGTATCCATACATGCTCCTATGGATCGACTCATCCTGAGTCTAAAAGCACTCATGTATCGACGCAAAGCCTCTTCGTGCCGACTCATCCTGAGTCTCTAAACCTTCTTGTATCGACACATCATGTTTGAGGTCGACGCGTACTATTACATCCTGCATAAATTCTGCGATTTTCTCTGTGTTTTCACTACGGTTTCATAATTTTAAGCCCTAAAAACTTAATCTAATCTTGGATAATCATCACTTACAATCACCTTATAATTCTGCATCAATTAAACAGCTTCGGGACATCATCATTCATCTAGCATTCATCAATTTTTCGTCATACAACATCATAAAGATTCAATTCTTGAACAAGACAACAATCACCTCTAACCCCACATACCAATTATCAAGAACCCAATTATAGAGTCAGAACCCCACCCCTACCTTGGATTGAAGGTCGCTCTACAACTTCCGGTCGAATTCCCGTTCTGCCGTTCTTTCCTCTTTTTCCAGCAACTTCATGTTCTTCTTCTCAATCCTTATTCTTCTACTGCCTCTTTTTTCTTTTCTTTTTAGCAACAATAAAATAACCTATTATTCTCTTTACTCCTTATTGGGCTTAAAACTAACACCCCCCTTATTACTTCTATTCCTTCAAAATAAGCCCTAATCAAATAATATTATACTTCTAATATTATTTCTCCACTTAATAAAATAATTAAATCAAATTAATTACAACACAACTTCTCAAATATTCCAAAAATAATTTAATTATATTACGGGTGTTACAACTCTCCCCCACTTAGAATATTTTCGATCTCGAAAACTTACCTCAATCAAACAACTCTGGGTAGGAGTCTCGCATCTTGCTCTCCAACTCCCAAGTCATGCTTTCTCCGGAAGCTCCTAGCCAAACCACTTTAACCAGAGCAATCTATTTGCACCTCAGAGTCTTTATTTCACGATCCGCGATCCGTACAGGCATCGTCTCTACTGTAAGATTATCCCATACTTGCACATCATCCATATGAATCACATGAGATGGATCTGAAATATACTTCCGAAGTTGCGACACATGAAACACATCATGCAAATTCAAAAGATTAGGCGGTAAAGCCACTCTGTAAGCAACATTCCCACTCTCTCCGAAATCTGATATGGTCCAATAAAACGAGAAGTGGGCTTCTTAGACTTCAATGCTCGCCCAACACCAGTCACAGGTGTAACTCTCAAAAACACATGATCACCAGCTTGAAATTCTAAATCTTAACTTTGCTTGTCATGATAACTCTTTTGTCTACTCTGTGAAGCTTTCATCTTTTCTCGAATTAACTTCACCTTCTCAATAGTCTCACGAACAAGTTCAGGTCCAAGTACTACAGTTTCACCAGATTCATACCAACATAAAAGAGTTCTACATCTTTGACCATACAACGCCTCAAAAGGTGCCATCCCAATACTATAATGGTAACTGTTATTATAGGTGAACTCTACCAATGGAAGATAAGTATCCCACGAACCTCCCTGCTCAAGAACACATACCCTCAGTAAATCTTCCAATGATTGAATCGTTCGTTCAGTTTGACCATCTATCTGAGGATGATACGCTGAAGTCAACCTCAACTTAGAACCCAACTCTTCTTGTAAACTCTTCCAAAAATCAGAAGTAAATCTTGGATCTCTATCTGACACAATGCACAAAGGAACACCATGCAGCTTCACAATCACACTAGTGTAAATCTCAGCCAACTTCGACACTGGAAAACTGATGTTAATAGGAATAAAATGAGTTGACTTCATAAGCTTATCAACAATCACCCAAATCGAATCATGTCCTCTTAAAGTACTAGGTAACCCCGTCACAAAGTCCATTGAAATGCTATCCTATTTCCATTCTGGAACTTCTAACGGTTGCATCAATCCTGCAGGCTTCTGATGTTCAACTTTCAACTTCTGACAAGTCAAACATGCATACACAAACCGAGTCATGTCACTCTTCATCCCAGGTGTTGTACCCCAAAATTTGCCCTCCCATATTTCTCAAAATATTTCAAGAAAAATTCACAAGTCCAACCCGGCGCGTCATATTCAGGTATTCTTTCGCCAAGATATCTCTGATAACGTATTCTCAAATTCAGGTTCGGCTCAAGAGTCAATTCTTTAAAGAAGGTATCTGAATGTGTGAGTTTTCTCGAAGAAATATGGTGAAAAAGTGTGCTGAAAGTGCAGTTTTTACGCGCTAAAAAATTCATAACTTGAAGATCGTGGCTCGTATTGAACCCGTTCCGGTCGCCAAAATTCCGTCTTGACATTATCTACGTTTTCATCTCTCACGGCTGGAAGCCAATTTCGATCAGAAGGTCTTCAAAAATGTGGATTTATCAAGTATTTTTGCACAGAAAATTTGTGAAAGAAGTTTATTTGTGTCATGTTCAGAAAATCATAACTTGATCGATTTTCATCGTATCGAGCTGGTGCCGGCGCCAAAATTTCACAAATTGAGGTGACTACATTTTCACAGAAGGTATTGAGTTCAAACGGTATTCAAAAGGCCTTCGTTTTTTGCTCAGAGTGCGTAACACGCTGAAAATCCTGAATGCTGAATATTATTTCATCTGGGCCGAAACTTCGAAAATTCATAACTCGGTCAATTTTTATCGGATTGGGCTCATATTTTTACACAAGGTCCCTGACTCATAGATCTACAACTTTGCTTCAAAAGTAGATACCGGATTATGCTCCGATCAATACCAGTTTTTTATTGAAGAACGTGTCAGAGTCGACACTGGAGCCCAAAATAAGTTTGTCTGAGCTGAAACTTCAAAAATTCATAACTAATTCACCGTTTATCTGATTGAGCCGATTTTCGGACAGGAGTTAGTTATCGATGTCGGCTACATTTTGTTTTCACATTTCAACTTCAAAAATTGCACTTAAGTCCCTGCGATTTAGCCTGGAAAGTGACGAACTCAAGTGAACATTGGAGGCCCAATTGCACATTCAAAGCCCATTTTCTTTACCCTAATTTCCATTATATAATCACCTTCTTTTCACACAAACCGGAGAGGAGGAAAAGAGAGAAAAAAACCTTGCCACAAAACTGTTAGAATATCAAATTCTTTCAAGAACCCTAAAATCTTGAAATCCTTATTACAAATCTCTCTCTCACTACAAACAAGCCATCACAGTTACAAACCAACACCTCATTACTTCTTCAGTAAGGATCAGGCTGGCTTGATCTCCATGATCCAAAGGGCATAAAAGCATTCAGGTCACTAATTTTCCAGTAAGGGTAAGATTGATTTGATCTCCATGATCAAAAGGGTATAATCATTCATACATGTCATATTGTGCCTAAACATTAAATTTCTTCATATATTGGCTTTATTTGCATTTTATGATTTTATTTAATGTGTTCGTGAGATTCAACACTGCAGATTTAGACAGGATCCCATGCAGGTTCATTAAGGAACGTTGAGGCCAAAAGCCAAATGGCCAAAAGCCAAAAGCCAAAAGCCAAATGGCCAAAAGAACAACTTATGCATGACACCAATACATGGCGAAACAAACATCCTGGGAAGATTAAGGAACGTTGAGGCCAGAACACAAATGGCCAACAGCCAGAACACAAATGGCCATGAAACCCAATCCAATGGCCAAAGAATGCAGACCACGGTACTCAGGAGTCAATGAACACGCACGTGATGCCAGAAAGTCAAACAAGGCTTTTTGTCTAATGAGCCAGATTTCTCACAAAAAACCTCCCTTTGGGTCTGAATACCCCCCATGGTTTGCACATTTTTATTTTTTATTTGATTTTCCTTTTTATTCTTTTAATTGTTTTCAATTGTTTTCTTTAATTTCATAAATTAATTTTCATAAGATAAAAAATCAGAAACTAAAATATATTTAATTATTATTATTTCACTATTAATTTATTTTGTAAATAAACTTTAATAATTAGTTTAGTAAATTAGGTTTTAAAACTTTAATCTTTTTCTCAATAAATTAAAATATGTAGAAATTAGGTTTTTTAACTTTTTATCACTTTTCTTAATAAATAATTTTTTCTTATTATCATTATTATTAATTACTAATTTATTTTGTAAATACCCATGTAATTAATTAATTAGTGTAAATTAGGTTAAACTTGAATATTTTTCATAAATAATTAAAAACAACTTAGAACTAGGGTTTCATTTAACTTCTAATTTTAATTAATTTTCTTTATTCTCATTAAATACCAAAACACAAACCTAAAAACATTTCTTTTCTTTAATTTAATAATTAATTAGCTTTTCTAATTTCAATTTAATTTCAAAAGGGTTCAACGCCCTCGAACATTCGATTCTAATTTCTCTTCACGCATTTATTCTTATTTATTTTCTTTCAAATATTATGTAACTGTTCAAGCCATGTAATAGTAATTAGGAATTTATTTACTTTCCGCATTTTTATTAAAACGGGTCTTTGTTAATTTGGCGATGTATAGACCCGCGCCTTGTAATAGCGTAGGATTTTACTTTCCGCATTTAAATTTCCGCACTTTTAAATTATAATTGCATGAAAGAATGTATGACCTAAATTAAAAGCAAGCGTAGATCACCATGATGCATGTACAAGATAAAACATAACATGAAAATAACACACAAATTCACACACCACTCTTAGGGTACGTCTCACTGTTGCCTTGCCCTCGAAACGTGGTCGTCGAGTATAAGACGTTTTAGTAAGTCCTTATGTCCATGATCTATGGCATAGGGGTAGCTTCTAAGGTGTCATATTGTTGCTCTGGTGACCACACTGTCCCTAAACTCGAATTGACCCGAACACCTCCAACGGTGGTGCTACCTACCTTTCAATGGTGGGATGGCACTACCTTAAGGACATTTACACAGACTAATTCCTTAGGGTAGGTAGATGACTCGTAGATACTTGCTCTAATTCAAAACAAATCAAAAACTTCTTTTCACACCGACACTTTCAAAAAGCTTTCAAAACAATTTTTCAAACACTCTTGAGGACTGATACAAGAGTCGATCTGAAACTTTCAAAGAAACTTTTTAAACCCACTCACCTTGAAAAGCAAACAAACATTTTTGAAAACACAAATGAGCAAGTATCTAAGAGCCCATGGATAACCATGGATAGAAAGGGTGCTAACACCTTCCCTTTCTATAAATCTACCTCCCGAACCGAGAAACTATTTCATAAGGAATTTTGCTGTGCTTTTGTCCTGTCCATGTTGGAGAAAATAAAAGACGGTGGCGACTCTTGCTTCCGTGACATTTCGCGATCCAGCGTTAAACAGTCAGTTCTAAATCCACCGATCACAGAACTGGCGACTCTGCTGGGGACTCTTATAAAGTGAGGTGTACCTTAGGACTAAGATCACTTGTGTTTTCAATTGTTGTGCTTGTTTGCTTTATTATTGTGGGCTGCATCGGAGTTTCATAGATCCTAACCCGGATCTGGGGATACCCTGTTAGGTAGCATAAGCTGTGAGGGACCTGTCCAGCGTAGACCGACATGGGTGAAGCAGTGGCTACGTTGGTGTGGCTCCTTGGTCTGTACCAATATCCCTTGTGTCGCAACGAGGATAATATGGGTCTTCTGAGGAGTCATTAAGCACCAACTGACCTTAGAACCCTAATTTGACCCAACTTGGCCAATAGAACAGTAGCAGTATGCTACGCCCATTAAGGCTAAACTCTCGTGATGGTTCTGGATGCAAGAAAAGATTGCGATGCTGGAGTTATGACCGATTGAGGGTAGTCAATGATATTGGGATCCTCTAGAGCCCGGTTACTTCTGATAGGACAGGTCTTAACCAACAAACTGAAAGAGGGTAATACCTAGACCCCATGCTGGCCTAAAATCTAAGGGCTCTTTTGTGTGACTTGTGTGCCTTCGTACTTGACTACTTACATGCTTGTTATCTGACACTTGAGTTTCTTGCAGGTTTTGTTTACAGTCCTTAATCTGGACCCATAACAGGGTTTACCTATGTTACGCCACGCATAGCATAACATCATAACATCATACCATTGCATGCATCCTACATAAGGACTAATCCATTTCAAGGATCTCAAGGGTCTGTGGTGCAGGTCACGATGAACCAAACTGTCTAGCAAGGGGAAAAGGGGATTTATTTTCCTCTAAGCCAAGGTTGTCAGGGGCTATGACCCACTCGATATGGTGAGCCTTGACCCTTGAAGAAGGACTCTCTACAATATGCAGTTCCTTCAATCAAGCCACCGAATTCAAATTCTAACGATTTTCTTGTTTACCCCGCGAGATCCTTGAAAACATTGCATGCATATCATACATATCATTGCATTACAGGTATCCCTTTTACAGGTTGCTTACCTTCTTCGCTGTTTATTTCAGCTCGCCATCATGAATCCTGAATCATCTACTGAGCAATCCATCAAGGCTCTCCAGGCTCAGAACACCCAGTTCCAAGAGTTGATCATGAGTTTGGCCCAGGGGCAACAAGATCTGAAGACCATGCTTTTGAAGAAGAAGAAGAAGAAGAAAACGGTGATGTTCAACCCTAGACGCAAATCTGAGAATGGATCACAAAACGAAGCTGAGCAGACTACCCCATCTGTTGGGAAAGACAGTCCCCAAGAAAGGGAGGTTCCTAGTCCAGTGGTCTCCTACAACGAGACCGATTTCAATGATGAACAGCACCCTCCAGCTGAGGATAGGTACAAACAATTGGAAGACCGGCTAAGTGCCATGGAGATACAAAAAGTTCCCGGCCTGGACTTCGAAGATCTAGGTCTGTCTTCTGGGGTAGTGATCCCGCACAAATTCAAGGCACCTGCCTTTGCCAAGTACGACGGGGCATCCTGTCCTAAGCTGCATCTCAGGTCTTACACAAGGAGGATCCAGCCCTACACGGCTGACAAGAATTTGTGGATCCATTTCTTCCAGGAGAGTCTTTCAGGGACTCAGCTCGAATGGTTCTATCAGCTGGATGGAACCAGTATTCGTAACTGGGAGGACTTGGCAACTGCTTTTTATAAGCAGTATCAGTATAATGCCGACCTCGCTCCTACGCGTACCCAACTCCAGGATATGTCACTGGGGACGGGTGAAGGTTTTAAGGAGTACGCCCAAAAATGGAGAGACCTTGCTGGAAGGGTACAACCACCTCTAACTGACCGTGAGCTCGTTGACATGTTCTTGGGGACTTTGTCTGGTCCATTCTACAACCATCTGATTGGGAATTCTTCTGCTGGGTTCACAGATCTTATCTTGACTGGGGAGAGAATTGAAGCTGGTATCAAGTCGGGGAAGATTCAAGAAACCGCACCTACTGATGCTCAGAAAAAGCCCCACAGTGGGAAGAAGGAGTCCAATGCTATACATGGTAAAAAGGGTCGTCATGATGCAGGGGCAATCCAAATCTCTGATCCCACGCC
The DNA here is from genome assembly GCA_948472305.1 of Vicia faba. Lineage (NCBI taxonomy): Eukaryota > Viridiplantae > Streptophyta > Magnoliopsida > Fabales > Fabaceae > Vicia > Vicia faba. Next base: position 1,264,493,856 of record OX451736.1, on the reverse strand, counting down.
CGTTCAACCAAGAAAGAGCAATAGGCGTAGGATAAAGTATCAAGATAGGAAGTATACTGACATCAACATGTCTTTGTCTCAGGCATTACAGTAATTGCTGAAGGCAAAACTGATCACACTAAAGGATCCTCCCCAAAATCCTGATACTTCCTCTCCCAAATACAACCCGGGTGCGAGATGTGCCTACCACTCTGATAGTCCTGGACATGACACTGCCGACTGTTGGGCTCTGAAGAACAAAGTCCAGGACCTGATCAATGAAGGAGTAGTGGATTTCACCCAAGTGGGTCAGGCTGAGTGCTCCTACCATCCCTACAGGATTCACCACTTGAAGTGACAAGCCCTGAGATTAGAAGACTTTTGTGCATTCGAATGTTCAAGTTGTAATTTTCTTTTGATTGTTCAAACATTTATTCATGTTAAACGTTGTTATTTCATTAATGCATCGCATATGTCTGTTTTGAAGCAATATATTCGCATTCGCTATACCCAAACTGCTTTCATTTTTTAATGTCAACTCTTAATTAATAATGCTAAGCCTCTTGAGGGAGAATGACGAAAACGATACCACAATCTACAGTATGCTTTTGAACAGACCCCGCTGATGAGGTACAGGCATTGTTTCAATTCCTAAACACTGGAGTAATAAGGAAGATAGTCCCTCGTCAACCCCTTTGAGCCAAAGAAGTAAGAGTTTTTCTTTTCGAAAATTAAAACCCTTAATCATAACCTGGGGCAAGGTAGTTCTCTCAGTTGATCCAAGTGCATGACGAATGGCACCAAAGAGGTCCTTACAAAACAAAAGACAATGATGGTTCCGAATAATCATAAAGACAGGCATTCATTACCAAAACAAAAAAAAACTAAAGCCCAATAAGTCAAAACCTATGAAGGAGACTTACAAAACTGGGGCATCCCGCTGACTGTAAATACAAAAAGAAACAGTTCGGGCAAAAAAAATAGGGATAACGAAATCAAAAAGAAAGAGGTCCTACAAACCCTCAACAAAAAAAAAGAAATGACTGCCTATTCAAAATAAACTGTCAACATCCGAACCATCACCAGAATATCAGGATAAAGACTCAAACAAGGTCTAACGCATGATTAGCTGAGTTTAGGTTTGAAGACCATCACGAAGAACGGGTGGGTACAAATAAAATTTGAGCCTTTATCCTTTGTTTCTTAAACCGTGAACCAGGACACGTTACAACCCTTAAAAGTCCTAGCTGAAGCATGGGTTAGTTCGAAAGCATACTGTTACGAAAGGTATCCTGACTCCTTAAGGCCTGCGGTAAAATAACGAGTTGACATCACAGTTTACAAAAAAAAAAAGTTTCACTTGTTTTATGAAAAAATGCATTTTCAAAAACCTCAAGACAGACATAAGCTTTGCATTTTTAATATAACTTTGTTTGCATATGACTTTTTGTTCGGACAGCAGAGAAATTCGCACGACGAATATCCAGTGAACAAAATCTTCTCAACAAGAACTCAAATGGAAGAAACACTCCCAATCAAGGGGCAGACGTGATCATTGTCCATCATCTGGGGCAGTTAAGTCAAGATTCAGAGAATCTCTCAAATGCCAAGCAGCCAGGGGCAACTCTCCGTCTGAGACACTTGGGGCATTGGGTATGGATTCCAGCTACGAATCTTGCCTGATCAGACATCTTCTGGTAGTATGGCGACACAATGCTACTGACAGGGGCACCTCCCTACATCCTGAGAGCGTGGACATAGTCGAAAAATACTACGCAAAATCAAAGACCCGCTAGGTTGACACACCTAGGCAAAAATAAGGGCTTCCCGGCGAACCAAAAGGGTTCGGGCAGAAATAAGGGATGAAATGAAAAAATCTGTACACCCGGCAAGTCGACAACCTGAAAAGGCGGCTTGGGCAAAAATGGGTATCCCGGTGGACCGAAAACCCAAAAGGGCGGTCCAGGCAAAAATTAGGGATCACAGCGTACGACTATGTTCCGTCATCTCGTCCCTTGCCTACCAGAAGAAGATTCGTAAATCGGCAGGTATCAAACACCTCACAGGCCTTCCTCTCCCGCAGAAACTGGGGCAATAAGAATGGTCTAAACGATCAAGCTGCTCTGTCCTCCAAGCACCAAGGTAAGGTCAGCTGAAGAACGTAACCAAGATACCTTAATTCCCAAGAGAGTGAGACAAGATCCAACAATTCTCCCCAAGCAGAGTGGGTCTCCAATCAGCCCTGAGAAGGCCCATACCTCCAGCAAGTCGGCAACACTCTCCCCAAGCAGAGTTAGCTTACTGTCAGCCTTAAGGAAGTTGGATTATTCCCCGAAGATCTCAACATTCCCCAGCGGAGTGTACAAATATTCCTAACAAGCATCCCCAGCAATCTTGATCTAAGATTGTTCCCCGGCGGAATACCGCACATCCAGTGGAGCCACTTCCCCAATACAGTCTCAAAAGCCTCCCCAGGAAAGTTGAATCAATCTCCCCAGTAGGAAGCTTATCCCCGGTAGATTCTGGAAGCTTATCACCTGCAGAGTACGAACGCTCTCCCCCGGCTTTATTCAAAGGTTATTTCCCCACCAGGATATAACTGGGTTATCCTCAGCCAATTGCCACGGAAAGATCGTCCCCGGTGAAGTCTTCCTATCCCCAGCGGAGTTCATCCAATCTTTCAACAAAGCTCAACAATGGTATCCCCAGCGGAGTTATCATCAAACCTCAGCAAAGTACATCTCTTCCCACAGAGCATTCCCCGCAGAGTATTCTATTCGCCAAGTTTATTCCCCAACGGAGTCATCTTCTCCTACCGATATTCTTGCAACTATCATCCCCAGCGAAAACGAAGAACTCTCTTCAACATCATCTCCCGGCATTCGTCAAGGATTTATTTTCCTAGACGAAAATACATTCATAAACATCACATTGTCATACATTATGTTACATGCATACACGAATCATATCACCCCAATCTCATTTATTTTTTAGAACATCATGACATCATACATGTCATACATTATGACATTGCATACAACTAACTCGTTACTTTTTCAGGAAAGAACGATCAACAGATAAAAGTCTTTACCTTTTGAAGTAGAAGACGTCTAAGATTCCTTCATCATTCTGCTGAGGTTGTAGTCGCCAAAGATTCTCTCATCATTCTGCTGAGGTTGAAGTCGCCAAAGATTCTCTCATCATTCTGCTGAGGTTGTAGTCGCCTAAAGATTCTCTCATCATTCTGCTGAGGTTGTAGTCGCCTAAGATTCTCTCATCATCCTGCTGAGGTTGTAGTTGCCTAAGATTCTCTCATCATTCTGCTGAGGTTGTAGTCGCCTAAGATTCTCTCATCATCCTGCTGAGGTTGTAGTCGCCTAAGATTCTCTCATCATCCTGCTGAGGTAGTAATCGTCCAAGGTTCTCTCATCGTCCCGTTGAGGTAGTAATCGCCCAAGGTTCTCTCATCGTCCCGTTGAGGTAGAAATCGCCCAAAGGTTCTCTCATCGTCCCGTTGAGGTAGTAATCACCCAAGGTTCTCTCATCGTCCTGTTGAGGTAGAAATCGCCCAAGGTTCTCTCATCGTCCTGTTGAGGTAGTAATCGCCCAAGGTTCTCTCATCGTCCCGTTGAGGTAGTAATCGCCCAAGGTTCTCTCATCGTCCCGTTGAGGTAGTAATCGCCCAAGGTTCTCTCATCGTCCCGTTGAGGTAGTAATCGCCCAAGGTTCTCTCATCGTCCCGTTGAGGTAGTAATCGCCCAAGGTTCTCTCATCGTCCCGTTGAGGTAGTAATCGCCCAAGGTTCTCTCATCGTCCCGTTGAGGTAGTAATCGCCCAAGGTTCTCTCATCGTCCCGTTGAGGTAGAAATCGCCCAAAGGTTCTCTCATCGTCCCGTTGAGGTAGTAATCGCCCAAGGTTCTTTCATCGTCCCGTTGAGGTAGTAATCGTCCAAGGTTCTCTCATCGTCCCGTTGAGGTAGAAATCGTTCAAGGTTCTCTCATCGTCCCGTTGAGGGCACGTCTGAAGAGTTTGAAGATCCGATTCCTGTATATTGCCAGGGTGTATCTGTTAACGACTAATTCCAGACTCGATTCCTGTATCCTGCCAGGGCACGTCTGAAGAGTTTGAAGATCCGATTCCTGTATCTTGCCAGGGTGTATTTGTTGACGACTAATTCCAGACTCGATTCCTGTATCCTGCCAGGGCACGTCTGAAGAGTTCGAAGATCCGACTCCTGTATCTTGCCAGGGTGTATCTGTTGACGACTATTCTCCGGACTCGATTCTTGTATCTTACCAGGGCACGTCTGAAGAGTTTAAAGATTCGATACTTGTATCCAGCCAGGGCACATCTACACGAAGAGTTTGAAGATCAACCCCTGTAACAGGCCAGGTAATTATCTTTCTTTCTCAGGTACGCAAGTTCTCGCTAAGGAATCTTTTACGCGATCGACAACCTCTCGATGGCATCTATAAGCCCATCCACATACCAACAGTCTCCAAATGGCATCCATAAGCCCATTCCCGACAAAGCTCCGTCACAGCTCCAGATGGCATCTATAAGCCCATCCCCCCATCCATCACTTCCAAATGGCATCTATAAGCCCATTCCCCCTACATCACATTGCTGATACTACACCATGCGAGTGAAAATTTCTGGGCACTTTAGTGTTCAATCATCTTCCACCTTCGGATCACGAAAGGCACGCAAGCCAATCTACATCCTCAGGTTTAAGAAGATTGAACAGGGGCAACTGTTGTACCCCAAAATTTGCCCTCCCATATTTCTCAAAATATTTCAAGAAAAATTCACAAGTCCAACCCGGCGCGTCATATTCAGGTATTCTTTCGCCAAGATATCTCTGATAACGTATTCTCAAATTCAGGTTCGGCTCAAGAGTCAATTCTTTAAAGAAGGTATCTGAATGTGTGAGTTTTCCCGAAGAAATATGGTGAAAAAGTGTGCTGAAAGTGCAGTTTTTACGCGCTAAAAAATTCATAACTTGAAGATCGTGGCTCGTATTGAACCCGTTTCGGTCGCCAAAATCCGTCTTGACATTATCTATGTTTTCATCTCTCACGGCTGGAAGCCAATTTCGATCAGAAGGTCTTCAAAAATGTGGATTTATCAAGTATTTTTGCACATAAAATTTGTGAAAGAAGTTTATTTGCGTCATGTTCAGAAAATCATAACTTGATCGATTTTCATCGTATCGAGCTGGTGCCAGTGCCAAAATTTCACAAATTGAGGTGACTACATTTTCACAGAAGGTATTGAGTTCAAACGGTATTCAAAAGGCCTTCGTTTTTTGCTCAGAGTGCATAATACGCTGAAAATCCTGAATGCTGAATATTATTTCATCTGGGCCGAAACTTCGAAAATTCATAACTCGGTCAATTTTTATCGGATTGGGCTCATATTTTTACACAAGGTCCCTGACTCATAGATCTACAACTTTGCTTCAAAAGTAGAGACCGGATTATGCTCCGACCAATACCAGTTTTTTATTGAAGAATGTGTCAGAGTCGACACTGGAGCCCAAAATAAGTTTATCTGAGCTGAAACTTCAAAAATTCATAACTAATTCACCGTTTATCCGATTGAGCCGATTTTCGGACATGAGTTAGTTATCGATGTAGGCTACATTTTGTTTTCACATTTCAACTTCATAAATTGCACTTAAGTCCCTGCGATTTAGCCTGGAAAGTGACGAACTCAAGTGAACATTGGAGGCCCAATTGCACATTCAAAGCCCATTTTCTTTACCCTAATTTCCATTATATAATCACCTTCTTTTCACACAAACCGGAGAGGAGGAAAAGAGAGAAAAAAACCTTGCCACAACACGGTTAGAATATCAAATTCTTTCAAGAACCCTAAAATCTTGAAATCCTTATTACAAATCCCTCTCTCACTACAAACAAGCCATCACAGTTACAAACCAACACCTCATTACTTCTTCAGTAAGGATCAGGCTGGCTTGATCTCCATGATCCAAAGGGCATAAAAGCATTCAGGTCACTAAATTTCCAATAAGGGTAAGATTGATTTGATCTCCATGACCAAAAGGGTATAATCATTCATACATGTCATATTGTGCCTAAACATTAAATTTCTTCATATATTGGCTTTATTTGCATTTTATGATTTTATTTAATGTGTTCGTGAGATTCAACACTGCAGATTTAGACAGGATCCCATGCAGGTTCATTAAGGAACGTTGAGGCCAAAAGCCAAATGGCCAAAAGTCAAAAGCCAAATGGCCAAAAGCCAAAAGCCAAAAGCCAAATGGCCAAAAGAACAACTTATGCATGACACCAATACATGGCGAAACAGACATCCTGGGAAGATTAAGGAACGTTGAGGCCAGAACACAAATGGCCAACAGCCAGAACACAAAATGGCCATGAAACCCAATCCAATGGCCAAAGAATGCAGACTACGGTACTCAGGAGTCAATGAACACGCACGTGATGCCAGAAAGTCAAACAAGGCTTTTTGTCTAATGAGCCAGATTTCTCACAAAAAACCTCCCTTTGGGTCTGAATATCCCCCATGGTTTGCACATTTTTATTTTTTTATTTGATTTTCCTTTTTATTCTTTTAATTGTTTTCAATTGTTTTCTTTAATTTCATAAATTAATTTTCATAAGATAAAAAATCAGAAACTAAAATATATTTAATTATTATTATTTCACTATTAATTTATTTTGTAAATAAACTTTAATAATTAGTTTAGTAAATTAGGTTTTAAAACTTTAATCTTTTTCTCAATAAATTAAAATATGTAGAAATTAGGTTTTTTAACTTTTTATCACTTTTCTTAATAAATAATTTTTTTTTATTATCATTATTATTAATTACTAATTTATTTTGTAAATACCCATGTAATTAATTAATTAGTATAAATTAGGTTAAACTTGAATATTTTTCATAAATAATTAAAAACAACTTAGAACTAGGGTTTCATTTAACTTCTAATTTTAATTAATTTTCTTTATTCTCATTAAATACCAAAACACAAACCTAAAAACATTTCTTTTCTTTAATTTAATAATTAATTAGCTTTTCTAATTTCAATTTAATTTCAAAAGGGTTCAACGCCCTCGAACATTCGATTCTAATTTCTCTTCACGCATTTATTCTTATTTATTTTCTTTCAAATATTATGTAACTGTTCAAGCCATGTAATAGTAATTAGGAATTTATTTACTTTCCGCATTTTTATTAAAACGGGTCTTTGTTAATTTGGCGATGTATAGACCCGCGCCTTGTAATAGCGTAGGATTTTACTTTCCGCATTTAAATTTCCGCACTTTTAAATTATAATTGCATGAAAGAATGTATGACCTAAATTAAAAGCAAGCGTAGATCACCATGATGCATGTACAAGATAAAACATAACATGAAAATAACACACAAATTCACACACCACTCTTAGGGTACGCCTCACTGTTGCCTTGCCCTCGAAACGTGGTCGTCGAGTATAGGACGTTTTAGTAAGTCCTTATGTCCATGATCTATGGCATAGGGGTAGCTTCTAAGGTGTCCTACTGTTGCTCTGGTGACCACACTGTCCCTAAACTCGAATTGACCCGAACACCTCCAACGGTGGTGCTACCTACCTTTCAATGGTGGGATGGCACTACCTTAAGGATATTTACACAGACTAATTCCTCAGGGTAGGTAGATGACTCGTAGATACTTGCTCTAATTCAAAACAAATCAAAAACTTCTTTTCACACCGACACTTTCAAAAAGCTTTCAAAACAATTTTTCAAACACTCTTGAGGACTGATACAAGAGTCGATCTGAAACTTTCAAAGAAACTTTTTAAACCCACTCACCTTGAAAAGCAAACAAACATTTTTGAAAACACAAATGAGCAAGTATCTAAGAGCCCATGGATAACCATGGATAGAAAGGGTGCTAACACCTTCCCTTTCTATAAATCTACCTCCCGAACCGAGAAACTATTTCATAAGGAATTTTGTTGTGCTTTTGTCCTGTCCATGTTGGAGAAAATAAAAGACGGTGGTGACTCTTGCTTCCGCGACATTTCGCGATCCAGCGTTAAACAGTCAGTTCCAGATCCACCGATCACACCAGGCCACCAAAACGGACCTTTCAAATCTCAATACATCTTTGTAGCTCCTGGATGAATACTAAACTTACTTCTATGACTCTCTTCGAGTATCACTTTCTTCATCTCATCATCATTAGGAATACAAATTCGATTATGAAATCTCAACACACTTTGCGCATCTAACTTAAAATCACTATTCTCTGACTGATCGATCACAACCATCAAATCTACCAATTTCACATCCAACTTCTGTGTTTCTCTGATACTGTCTATAAATTCATTATTAATCTTCAACATACCCAACATAACACTATGCGGCGTAACCTCACAAACTAAGCTCATATCTCTGAACTGCTCAATTAATGTCAACTCTTTACCCATCATTGCCGACATATGTAAAGTCTTTCGACTTAATGCATCATCCACCACATTCGCTTTTCCTGGATGATAATTTAAACTGAAATCATAATCCTTTAACAATTCCAACCATCTTCGTTGCCTCATATTCAACTCTTTCTGATCGAATAAATACTTTAAGCTCTTATGGTCACTAAACACTTCAAATCTAGAACCATAAAGATAATGCCTCCAAATCTTCAACACAAAGACAACTGCAACAAGCTCTAAATCATGCGTAGGATAGTTCTTCTCATGAGTCCTTAATTGCCTTGTCGCATAAGTAACTACCTTACCATTCTGCATAAGCACACCTACCAAACCCATCTTAGAAGCATCACAATATACCACAAAAGGCTCTCCTGGATTAGGCAACGTTAAAATTAGAGCCGACGTTAACCTCTTCTTTAATTCTGTAAAACTTTCTTCGCACTGAACATCCCATACAAAAGCTTTACCTTTACAAGTCAACTTAGTCAATGGAAGTGCCAACTTAGAAAAACCTTCGATAAACCTTCTATAGTAACTAGCTAATCCCAAAAAGCTTCTGATCTCAGTAGCTGACTTTAGAGTTTCCCATTGCAATACAACATCAACCTACTATGGATCTACAACAATGCCACTACCTGAAATCACATGACCAAGAAAACTAACCTTTTTTTAACCAGAATTCACACTTGGACAGCTTTGCATACAACTGCTTCTCTTTCAAAACTTGCAATACTACTCTTAAGTGTTCTGCTTGCTCTTCTTCTGACTTAGAGTAAATCAAAATATCATCAATGAACACCACTACAAACTGATCCAAATAAGTACGAAAGATATGATTCATATATTCCATGAATACTCCTAGCGCATTAGTAACACCGAAAGGCATCACCGAGTACTCGTAATGTCCATAACGCGTTCTGGAAGCCGTCTTCCGGATATCTTCACCCTTCACCTTAATCTGATAGTAACCCGACCTCAAATCAATCTTACTAAACACACGAGCATCCACCAATTGTTCCATCAAGTCATTTATTCTCGAAAGCGGATACTTGTTCTTAATCGTCACTTTATTCAGTTGTCTATAATCAACACAAAGCCTCATACTTCCATCTTTCTTCTTTACTAACAACACTGGAGCTCCCCACAGCGATACACTTGGTCTTACAAACTTCTTCTCAAGCAACTCTTCCAATTACTTCATTAACTCTGACAATTTAGATGCAGACATCCTGTATGGTGCCATAGACACGGGTCTGGTACTAGGTACAAGATTAATAGAAAATTTAACTTCCCTCTCCGGCGGTACATCGGGAATCTCATCAGGGAAAACTTCAAGAAATTCACACACCACCTGCAATTCCTCAATTATAGCTTGAGTCTCTACAGATAGCGTCGCCATCAACGAAAACATCTGCACTTCTTCTTGCATCAACTCCCTACACTGTTTAGTAGACAACAGACTTTCTTCCTCTTCTTCAGGAGTAGAAAACCTCACAGACTTGTCATAACAGTTAATATGAACATAGTTATGCTCTAACCATTTCATACCCAAAATCACATCCAAACCTCTTAATGGTAAACAAACCAAATTAACAGCAAAGTCTCTGTCAAAGATCGACAAGGGACACTTCAAACACACAAAAGAAGTAGTCACCGACCCCTTGGCTGGAGTATCGATGACCATTCCTCCATTCAAATAAGACAGCATAAGACCCAATCTTTCAACACAATCAGCAGCAATAAAACAATGCGTAGCACCAATATCAATAATAGTAATTAAAGGAGTACTATTAATGAAACATGTACCTCTGATAAGTCTGTCCTCAACGGTTGTATGATCCTCCACCAAAGCGAAAACTTTTCCACTTGACTGAGCCCTCTTCGGTTTCTGACACTGACTACCAATGTTCCCTTCTTCTTTACAATTGAAACAAATCACATCCTTATGTTCACACTCAGATACAACATGTCCGTTCTTACCACAACGGAAACACCTCTTTACTTCAGTATTACACACATTACTCTTGTGCCCAAATTTCCCACACTTAAAACAAACCACACCAACAGGAGCATCTCCCCCACTAGTCCTTTGACTCTGAGCAACTTTCTGTTTACCTTTACCAATAATAATCTTGTAATGAGCCTTATTATCCTCCTCATAAATTCTGCAGCTATCAACCAAATTAGCAAAAACACGGATCTTCTGGTATCCAACTGCCTTCTTGATCTCCGGGCGCAACCCGTTCTCAAACTTGATACACTTCGAAAATTCAGCATCTGCGTCAGTGTAATGCGGATAAAACTTAGCCAACTCAGCAAACTTGGCAGCATACTCAACAAATGACATACTTCCTTGCTTCAGCTCAAGGAACTCAATTTACTTCTTACCACGGACATCTTCAGGAAAGTACTTCCTAAAAAATTCCCTACGGAGCATAGCCCAAGTGACATTCTCACCTGCAGCTTCCAACTTTTGACAAGTCTCTAGCCACCAGTCATCATCCTCGACTGCTAGCATATGAGTACCATATCGAACCTTCTGTGCTGGAGTGAAATCCATTAAACAAAATATTCTCCCTATCTCTTTCAAACACTCCAATGCTCTGTCAGGATCATACTTTACCTTGGATGTAGGCGGATTCTCTCTCTGGAAAGTCGCCAAGCTACGAGATCCAGCATTCCCGTTAGCATTCGGCTGATTCTCCATCGCATGAGCCATTGCTTCTAAAGTAGAATCAAGTGCAGCATCATTCCTTCTAGCCATCTCAACTTATCACTACAACATAAACAACGGTTAGAACTCAAATTAACAATACTCGATTGTTAGACAACTACGACTCAATGACAAGGTCGGACAAACCTTTTGCTCTGATACCAACTTTGTAACACCCCAATTCTACCCCGGAAAATTATATAAATAAATCAGAGTTATAAAAATCATTCATGCAAATGAATCGGCATGCCACAAATTCTTCTATCAAAATTTATTGCATTCATTGTGGATATATAACACTTTTAAAACATCGGATGAACCATCATCATAACATCTTTAATTAAATAATTCAACATCTACGCAACGGAATCCTTAATAACATCTTTATCATCATTACAGCAACTTCAAACCAACGAATACTTAATAGTAATCAACTTAAAGTTCAATGATTGAATAATCAACAATTAAAAGCAACAAGCGTTCATCCCCCCGAGTGTTATATATCAGAGCAATGACACCGACTCGAACTATTGAAGGTATACAACCTTCACTCTCGATTACCTGCACGTTACCGACATAAGGGCAACATTCAAACAGAAGGGGTGAGATATCTAACAATATAATAAAGCGCATGATAATTAATATATTAAATTAGATCACATAACATCACCACTTCTCATCTCATAATCAACAATAATCACAACAATACCACACATTCACCACATCAATACACAATTCTTTATGCGATCATATAATGCGACTCAATACTATGCAAATGCATGTTGTACCATTGGAGCAGAACTCCCATCTCAAAAATTACCAATTAATAGAGGCATCAACAAGGCATAAGCCTTCATCTCAATATTTTCCAATAAAGGCCATCTCAACGAGCATAAGCTCCATCTCAAAATGCAATTTATGTGACACAATCGTGAATGTAATAACAACACCATAATTGACAACATCTCAAAACAACACCATCGTTGGCCAAAGTCCTATTCCTTAAAGCATATCAACATCTCTTCATCAACATCTCATATCATCATAATAAGTCATCAAACATCATTTACTCATCAAACATCATTTATTCATCATAAATCATCAACACAACATCATTAATAACAACTCATCAACAACTCAGTTGTACATTAATACGACAGTAATTCATACTGCTATTCTATAATCTTACATCATTACTCCTACTGTTACAAATCAAACAGCAACCTATAAACATTTCATCATCATCATTCTGCATAAAAATCAATGTAACAATCAACACGGGAACTAACTCTAAATCCATACATTGGCTACTAGGACGACACTTCCTATCCCTCATTTTAATCCTCAAGAGTAACGCTCATCACGTTAGCTATTCAACGCTTCGAACGACATCTCAAACGGCATCCTAAAACTCAAGTTACAGCATTTTCAAACTGAATCTGCCAAAAACCAGACAATATGGATCAACGCAAAACGTCTTGGATTGACGCGTATTGCACTAAACTCACAACATGAGTTAACGCATCCTCTCTTGGATCGACTCATCCTGAGTCTTACACACAGCATGTATCGACACATGCTCCTATGGATCTACTCATCCTTAGTCTAAAAGCACTCATGTATCGACGCAAAGCCTCTTCGTGTCGACTCATCCTGAGTCTCTAAACCCTCTTGTATCGACACATCATGTTTGAGGTCGACGCGTACTGTTACATCTTGCATAAATTCTATGATTTTCTCTGTGTTTCCACTATGGTTCCATAATTTTAAGCCCTAAAAACTTAATCTAATCATGGATAATCATCACTTATAATCACCCTATAATTCTACATCAATTAAACAGCTTCAGGACATCATCATTCATCTAGCATTCATCAATTTTTTGTCATACAACATCATAAACATTCAATTCATGAACAAGACAACAATCACCTCTAACCCCACATACCAATTATCAAGAACCCAATTATAGAGTCAGAACCCCACCCTTACCTTGGATTGAAGGTCGCTCTACAACTTCCGGTCGAATTCCCGTTCTTCCGTTCTTTCCTCTTTTTCCAGCAGCTTCACGTTCTTCTTCTTAATCCTTATTCTTCTACTGCCTCTTCTTTCTATTCTTTTTAGCAACAATAAAATAACCTATTATTCTCTTTACTCCTTATTGGGCTTAAAACTAACACACACCCCTTATTACTTCTATTCCTTCAAAATAAGCCCTCGTCAAATAATATTATACTTCTAATATCATTTCTCCACTTAATAAAATAATTAAATCCAATTAATTACAACAATGCCTTAGGAAAGTCAAAGGAGGGGTTCAAAATGAAGAATTGGGGCACCAATATATTCCCCCTCTTCTTACTAAGGAAGAACATATTTAAGGAAGCCGACTCTCGTTCTTTATCTACGGGAATATGAAAAGTAGACCTGTCGCGCTTCGAAGAAAGGTAGTTCCCTGGGGTCTTATAGCCTACCTTAGTCTCGCGCATACATTTTATTGCTGGGTGAGGGCTTTAAGACCCTATTCACATAGCATTCCTGACTTATAACATTTGAATTTATCAAAAAAAAATTAATTTGAAATGGGTATGGCTTTAACTTCATTCATCTCAAATATTCCAAAAATAATTTAATTAAATAATTAATAAAATTATAGGCGTTACAATCCCCAGCCTCGACTGCTTGCTTCATGCGGTTGTATCCATCTTGATAAAGTTTGTTATAATGATTCTCAGCTCTTTTTGTCCCGGGCTAGGCCTTGGATAAGAGCCATCTGCCCCAGCATATGGGTTCTCATTGCTTCAGCCTCAGGTTGCAGTTGTTCCAATCGTCTTACCTTATTATCTTCAGGATTTTTCTTGGCCAGGTTCCCAACGAGGAGTGCTTTCAACTCTTCCTGTCCCTTGTATAGGTTTAGGAACATTTCCATGAACTGGGCCTCTTGAATTTAGAGATCATTGTTGTCTTGTTTGAGAGCCATTACTGAAATAAACAGCAATAACATGAGAGACCTACTTTGAAACTTGTTTATGCAATGATATGTATGATATATGTATGCAATGTTTTCAAGGATCTCGCGGGGTAAACAAGAAAATGTCAGAAGTTGAGATTTGCAGCTTTGATTGAAAAACTCAGTATCGTCGAATGTCCTTCTCCGAGAGTCAAGCTCTCCATATCAAGTGAGTCATAGCCCCTAACTCAAGTTACCGTGTTTTGATCTTTTGACGGCATTGGCTAGAGTAAAATAAATCCCCTTGCCCCTTGCTAGACGTCTGGTTCATCATAACCTGCACCACAGGCCCTAGAGATCCTTGAAATGGTTAAGGAAATGCTATGGTATGATGATATGATGTGTATGCTATGCATCCAGCAAAAATGTAGGATAAGAAACCAATTTATTGGATTTATACAAACAAGGTCCTGCAAGGAATACAAACAAAGCCCTGCAATGAGTTCAAATTGTTAGGAACAGAAAGCAAACAAGTCACACAAGTATCCTTAGGTTTAGGCTTGCATGGATTCCATAGGTAAGTACCCTCTTTAAATTTAGTTGGTTTCAAACCTATCTTAGAAAAGTAACCGGGTTTTAAGGGATCTCAATATCACCGATCTTTCCCCAAAGCTTCATTCAATAGGCGATTGACTCGCAACCAAACAAAAATCAGGAGTCAAACCTCAATGAGTGTAGCATCGAGTATCTGTCGACCTTGGGAATACACCAAAGCCGGCCATCTCGCTACGTCCTACTGGCCAAGTTGTGCAATTAAAGGTTCTAAGGTCAGTTGATGCTTTATGACACCACGCAGCGACTTCGTACTCTCCTTGATTGACTCAAGGGTTACCAGTACCAACCAAAGTATCGCATCAACGTAGCTACTGCTTCAACTGCGTCGGTATACCCCGCACAATTCCCTCACAGTTTATTGCTACTTACCTAAAAGGTGTTCCCAGATCCGGGTGTAGGATCTACATAACCCAAATAGATACCCTTAAAAGTAAATCAAGCAAGACAAGCCCAAGAAGAAATTTAAGAATGACCTAGATCCTAAGGTAAACCCCATTTTATTATTAGTCCCCAGCAGAGTAGCCAGTTTTGTGATACGGTGGCAGAACTGACTTTTATTCTGGTTTGCGTTTTTTGTTTGCAAGTATCGCAGTAAGCAAGAGTCGCCATCGACTTTTATTTCATCCAACAAAGGAAAAGGAAAAAAGAACAGAAAAAACCTTTTTCGAGATGTTTCTGAGTACGGGGGGTAGATTATAGAAAGGGAAGGTGTTAGCACCCTTTCTATCTGTGGTTTTCCACGGGCTCTTAGATTCTAGCTCATGTTTTGAAAATTGCTTGTGTTTTGTGTGTTTTGAAAATTGTTTTGAAAATTCCTTAGTGCGGTGATTCGCTTTGTGATAACTCTTGTATCAGTCCTTAAGAGTGTTGACAAGGCGAATGTTTTTGAAAGTGTTTTGAAATATTTTTGTGTAGGTTCAAAAAGTTGTTTTGAGCAGGCATCTAAGTACTTATCTACTTATACTCGAAAAGGTAGTTCTTTTCTTCCTATCCTTTAGATATTGCTATCCTACTATTAGTGAGTAGGTAGCCCTATCGTTGGATGTATGAGGGACAGGCGCGGGTCATCGTTATGGTCATAGAAGGCAACATATAGAGATACCTTAGCAATTCGAAGGGACTGTCATCATATATTTGTAGACAACATCGAGGGACAAGATCATCTCTCGTAGGCAACTCGAGGGACATTAAGGGACTATGATCTTTATGATGACTTTTAGATTGAGGGTCTTTTGCTAAGATATCCCTACGTTCGAGGAACATGACCATTATTTTCCAAGGCAACCAAGTGGAGAGTACCCTAGGAGTGCAAGTGTGCAACAATATGTTTTTTCAGTTATATTTATCTTGCAATTAGGGTTTTCTATCGTTCATTTTTATCTTTCCATACAATCTTATTAATCTAAGCATTGCATAAAATATAGTAGCAGGAGATAAAGGCGAAAATGTAAACCTAAGCTATTACAGAGATTTGGGGCAGTTACATAATAGTGAAGAGTGCGGAAAAGAAATCCTAAAACTATTATATTCCGGAAGCAATTACATGATAATGATGGGGAAAAAATCGGGAAAAGCGTTATTACAGTTGAATGCACCGTATACACTTTATCTAGAAAAATAGAAATAAGATGTAAATAGCAAATAAAATATTTTGGTGATTTTTTATGAAAAAATGATTTATGATAATTAATTAAGTAAACCTAAAAACTTAGTTAATTTTAATTAATAAAAAAATGTTAATTTTGAAAAAGTTAATTAAAATACTTAAAACCTAATTAATATGAATTAAAAAAAAGGTTAATTTAAAAAAAAAAAGTTAAAAAATCTAAAATTAATTAACCTAAAAATTAAATTAGGTTTTTTTTTATAAAAAAAGGTTTGTGAAAAAAGTTTTGTGATTAAGTGAATTTAAGATTGAAAGAGACAAATTGGTTAGAAACCAAAAACAAACAATGAAATTAAAAACCTAAAATTAACTTAAAACCTAATATTAAATTAAAAATCTAAAGTTAATTATTTGAGTTTATTAGGAAAAATTAGGGGTTTGTAAAAAATATTAGGTTTTATGAAAAAAGTTTTAAACAGAAAGAAGGAAAAAAGGTAAAATAGATAAAAGGATAAATAGAATGGAAGAAAACCAAAACCAATAGGGTTGGGTGTTGAACCCGCGCCCTTAACCTCCTCAGGATGTCTGCCTTGCCATGTATTGGTGGTTCTTATGATTCAGCCTCAGTATTTTGTAATAACCCTGCATGGGACCCTGTCTAAATCTGTAGTGATGAATCTCATGAACACATTAAATAAATTAATATACCATAAAATACAAAGAAAATAACTATATGAAATTTTATAATGTTAAAACCGATATGGCATGCTTCTACACTCTTAAGATCATGGAGATCAAACCAGCCTTACCCTTACTGGAGAAGTAGTGAAAGTAGTGAGATGTGGGTTTATAACGAGAGTAGCTTGTTTGTAGTGAGATGGGGGTTTGTAACAAGGATTTCAAGATTTTTAGGGTTCTTGAAAGAATTTGATATTTTGATAGGGTTGTGGCAAAGGTTTTTTTTCCGTCCTGTTTGTGTAAAAAGAATGAGATTATATAATGGAAATTATAGAAAAAATATGGGCTTTGAATGTGCAATTGGGCCTCCAATAACCACAAGCAATAGTGCAGATTTTTATTCACTTGAGTTCGTCACGTTCCAGGCTAAATTGCAGGAGCTTAAGTGCAATTTTTGAAGTTGAAATGTGAAAACAAAATGTATCCGACATCGAGAATTAGTTATGAATTTTTGAAGTTTCGCCTTAGACATACTTATTTTGGGCTTCAGTGTCAACTCTGATACGTTCTTCAATAAAAAACTGGTATTGATCAGAGTAGAACCCGGTCTCGACCATGGAAATAAAGTTGCAGATCTCTGAGTCAGTGACCTTGTGTAAAATGATGGGCCCGACCCGATAAAAATTTACCGAGTTATGAATTTTCGAAGTTTTGACACAGATGAAATAATATTCAGCATCCAGGATTTTCGGCGCGTCACGCGCACTCTGAGCAAAAAAAGAAGGCCTTTTAGATACTATTTGAACTCAATACCTCTTGTGAAAACATAGTCAACTCAATTTGTGAAATTTTGGCACTGGAACCAGCTCGATACGATGAAAATCGACCAAATTATGATTTTCTGAACATGATGCAAATAAACTTCTGTCACAAATTTTCAGTACGAAAATACTTGATAAATCTGCATTTTTGAAGACCTTCTGATCGAAATTGGCTTCCAGTTGTGAGATACGAAAACGTAAATGACATCAAGACGGAATTTTGGCCACCGGAATGGGTTCAAAACAAGTCACAATCTTCAAGTTATGAATTATTTAGTGCGTAAAAACTGCACTTTCAGCACACTTTTTCACCATATTTCTTCGAGTAAACTCACACATTCGGAGAACTTCTTTAAAGAATTGACTCTTTAGCTGAACCTGAATTTGAGAATATGTTATCAGAGATATATTAGCGAAAGAACACCTGAATATGACGCGCCGGGTTGGACTTGTGAATCTTTGAACCCCGAATTGTTGCAAAATGGTGAATCGATCTTCAGCACGAAAAATACTCTGAGAACATCCATTGGTGAAATAAACATTACTTGTAACCTGACGAAGCTTGATAAATATACCTTTATTCCATAACCATAAAACCAATGATATGCGTTTATGAAAAGAGGGTAAATTTTGGGGTACAACAAAGGCCAAATAGGACACAAATCTTCATATATGGCAATTTTTCAAGATTTGATTTTCTTCTAAAAATCATGCCATCAATCTTTTGATTCTTTCCAATTATGATGACCTAATTTGATTCAGTACATATACAATGCATTGCAACCCTAAAGAAGGAGGAATTCGTGCGCAGCCAGCCTCAAAAAGAGAAAGAAAAAGCTTCCAAAATTTAAAAGAAAAACTCAAATCGGATTCCACATTGCAGTCCTCCTCAAGGGGATTTGAAGATTGCAATACGTTCCTTGGTACTCCCAAAAGCTTTTACAATCGTTTCCCAACATCAAAGCTTCCAGAATCGCATCATCCACGCCCACGATTTGCTCTCTTTTTCTCAAGTTCGAATTCAATGATTCATGTACCATAAAATCATTGTTTCTTTTTTTAATTTCTTATTTTAATTATTCGTTTTTAATTATTTTACAAAATCATTGTTTTTTAATTAAATCAAAAAATCACAAAAGTCACAAAAATTAGAATTAGGTTTTTTCATAAAACATTTAATTTCATTAATTAATTAGGTTAATTAGGATAACTTAAATTCTTTTTTCATAATTAAAATTAATTAGAAATTAGGTTAATTTGCAAAATTAATTATTTTTTCTCAAAAAAATCCAAAAAGTATTTTTTCTTTATTCACTAATCAAATATCTTTGAATTTAACTTTAATCCCTCGTATTTAATTTCATCGCGCGTATTTATTTATTTATTTATTTATTTTCCAATTAATGTAATTGCTCAGAGTTTGTAATTGTTTTAACTTAGGTTTATTATTATTTTCATTTACTGTTTTTCCCAAGTTTTGATTATGTAATCCCTCTCCCCAAAGCCTTCTAATAGCTAGGTTTAAATTTCTCGCACTTTATTTTCTGTTATTAATTAAACTGTTAGATGATTGACAATAGGATTGTATGCAAAAGATCATAATTTAAAATAGTAGAAAACCCTAACTGTGCAAAGATAAATAATTGAAAATCAAACACTTGCACATGCTCACTCTTAGGGTTTTCCCCACTTCGGTTGCCTTCGGTAAACGGTCATGAAGTATAGGGAGTTTTAGTGGTTTCCCTCTAGTCCCAAAAGATAAAAAATGACCCAGTCGAATGTTGCCTCGGAAAGATCTTTAGGACTATAGGGTAACTACTAAGGTTTCCTAATCATTGCTTTAGTGATTGTACTCGTTCCTTTCGATTGTCCCTCAAACTCCAATGATGGAGATACCTACTCCTTAATAGTACTTGCTCAAACAAACTTTTACACCATACACTTTCAAACAAACTTTTCAAACTAAAGTTTTCAAAAAAACACTTTATCACACCCTTAAGAACTGATACAAGGGTTGCCATAAAGTGAAACGCCACACTAAGGTAAATTTCAAAACTTTTTCAAACACACAAAAGCAATTTAAGAATGAGCAAGTACCTAAGAGCCCGTAGAAAACTACGGATAGAAAGGGTGCTAACACCTTCCCTTTCTATAATCTACCCCCCGTACTCAGAAACATCTCAAAAAAGGTTTTTTCTGTTCTTTTTCCTTTTCCTTTGTTGGATGAAATAAAAGTCGGTGGCGACTCTTGCTTACCGTACATTTGCGAACAAAAAACCTAAAACCAGTAGTAACAAAAAACAGTCAGTTCTGCCACCGTATCACAGAACTGGCGACTCTGCTAGGGAAAAGAAATAAAGTGGGGTATACCTTAGGATCTAGGTCATTTTTAAATTGCCTTCTTGTTAGTTTTGTTTGCTTTATCTTTAAGGGTTTTTGTTTGGGTATTGTTGAAGATCCTACACCCAGATCTGGGGACACTTTTTTAGGTAAACAGCGATAGGTCGTGGAGACTGTACGACATAGACCGATATGGTTTAAGCGATGGTTGTGTTGGTGTGACACTTTGGTTGGTACCGGTATGCTTCATGTTGAAACGAGGAGAATACGGGGCCGTCGTGTGGTGTCGTGAAGCACTAACGGACCTTAGAACCTTAGTTGAACAAACTTAGCCATTTGAAAGTAGTGAGATAACCGACCTCAGTATAAAGCTGAGGATTGGTTGATACTCGATGCTACACTCATTGAGATCAGAATTTCGGGATATTTCGGCCGCAAGAAAAGATTGCCTGAGCTGAAACAATGCCCGGTAAAGGATGATCAGTGATCTTGAGAATCCTTAGAACCCGATTACTTTTCTAAGATAGGTTTGAAACCAACTAAGCTTAAAGAGGGTACTTACCTTTAACCTCATGCAAGCCTTTGAACCTAAGGTCTATTGTGTGCTTTGCTTGTATGTGATTTACTCTGTTTGAACATAACATCATGCATCATAACATAGCATCCATTCTTATTACACTAACCATTTCAAGGACCAAGGGAATTTATCTTTGTTCTGTTTTGCAGATCATGGCTTCCGCTCATAGAAACACTGTCCGAATTAGCTTTGTGAGAATACCTCTCCAACTCAAGGAGCTAGTATCAAGGGTTCCTGAAACTTCTTCGTTCACTAAGAGATATGGTCGACTTCTCAACCTGGTTACTCCGAGCTTTGATGAAAAGATGATCGGTGTAATCTTTCAGTTCTTTGATCCCAAGCACCACTGCTTCACCTTTCTAGAATATCAATTGGTTCCTACCATGGAAGAGTTCTCTCAATTATTGAATCTACCTATTCTTGACCAGATGCCTTTCACAGGTTTAGAAGAGGTTCCTAAGCCAGAAGTCATTACCTCAGCTTAACATCTGAAACGGGCCGACGTGGTATCCAATTGGGAAACAAGAAGCGGAGTTAAGGGTCTTTTTAGCAAAGTTCCTAATAGAGAAGGCCCAGCTGTTTTGGGATGATTTGGACTTTCGGGCTTTTGAGGAGGTTTTGGCTCTTCTAATTTATGGGTTAGTGTTGTTACCTAATCCAGACGTACTCATAGATGTGAATGCTATCAAGATCTTTCTCTCTCGCAACCCTGTGCCTACTTTGCTCAGAGATATCTTGCATGCTCTCCATACTCGTACCATGAAGATAAGAGGGGTTCTTATGTGCTGCATGCCATTACTGTCAAGGTGGTTTATTTCTCACCTCCCTAAGTCAGTGCTAAAAAATGAAGAAGGTTTGGGTTGGTCGCAAAGGATAATGTCACTTTCTCATGCGGATATTCTCTGGTATTTCTGATCTATAGGAGATATTTCTATTATCAACCACTGTGGGGAGTTCCCTAATGTCCCACTACTTGGCATTAGGGGAGGCATAACTTATAATCCTTGTTTGGCTCTGCGACAATTTGGTTACGCTCAAAGGGATGGTCCTCATGAGATGCTTATCTAGGGCATTGTGTTTAACTATGAGGATGATGTTCAAGGGTATCGCCAGAGGTTCATACGAGCCTGGGGCATAGTAAACAGATCTGACATCAAGACTTTGGGGCCAAAGACTTCCATTCATATGGAACCTTATCTCTAATGGGTACGAGCTCGTGCTCAGAAACTTATGATGCCATACATATAGTTGTCTTACCAGTAATTGTGGAGCCCATTACTGAAGGGCATATTCCCTACACGATTCTTCATCCTGATGTGCCCACCGATCTTAAAGAATTACAGAGGTCCTGGATTCAGTTGAAGAAGGAGCGAGATACTTATAGGGACAAGTTTTATGCCCAGGAGAAGAAAGTTTTAGAGCTCACTATTGTACCCCAAAATTTGCCCTCTCTTTCTTCAGGAAATCATCTTGGATTTTCAAGGTCCCTCTGAAACAAATCCAAGTCCAGAACTGTCATTTTTGCCCAAGCAAACCACTTACAAGAGCAAGATGATCACACAAGCTCTAAAGACAACGCTTTTAGCTTGAGAAAAATTAAATTCTAAGTACTTGGAATTTTTCTCTAAAAAATGAGTGTTTAAGAAAAAATCAGCGTTTCAGAACTTCTGGACCAATTCCAGATAAGAAACGGTCAGAAGTTGCAAGCTTGGCTCAGTGCAGAACATGCTGAAATCAGAAGATGAAGGCTCTTTCAGAACATGCTGAAATCAGAAGATGAAAAGGTCAGAAAAGTGGGTGTTACACTGATACAGAATTTCTAAGCCCAGGAGGTCCAGAAGCAAATCCAGGGAACGTATCAGAAAATCAGGAGAATCCCCAGAACTTAATAAGACAACAGGAAGCCAAGGCCATAGCATGGTTTACGATGTTCTTGTTGAAACAGAACTGCTGGTTCAAAGTTTGGTTTCCCTTACCAGAATATTGATGTTGATAAGTCTTATCACCATTTAATGCCCATTAATGCTTCCAACCACTCCTGAACATTCATCCAAGTAATCCCTTCACGTGTGGCTTGGAAAACGCCTTTATGCAGATTCTGGCATGGGTCTACACGCCACCGCCCACTTAAGAGGTCACTTCACTCTAATCCACGCCTGCTGCTGCAGCCTAGGCTGAAGGCTATCTGTTATCACAACTTCCCAGGAATTTCTGTCAAAGAACAATTCAAACTCTGTTGGCGCTTTAATGTTCAAGACACCCACAAGAACTTTGCCTATAAATAGAGAGTCATTGTCCACTGAAAAAGGGCGTTCAAGAAACAGAAAAATTGCTAAGAGAAAAACAGAAATCTTTAGCAAGATAGTGTTGTGAAACTCTGCCAAAATCCCCAGTTGTTTCATAACTTTGAATTTCTCACCTTCAAACTTTATCCAATACCCAGTTTTTCTTTGTGAACCAAAAACCCCTTTTCAAACTTCTAACCCTATATACGCATACACCTTCACCTGGCTTTTTCAAAAAGAATCTGTCCAGAACACCACCAGAGCCAAAAGCTAGCTTTCATCCACAAACTTTTCCAACAGCCAGGTAAGCACCTGCTGACCTTCATCACGCTACTAAGCATCATCAGCTGTGCGTGCTCAAATAAACATAATGTAAATATCATGTTGTTGTTGTTTATATTCTGAGGATTTTCATACCTCAGAACGTTCTGAGCCAGTGTAGGACTTGCCTGTGACCTTGTTGGTTCTGCCCTCTGAAACATTTTGACATTTGCTGGATCTGTTCCAAATATGTTTCCTGTTTTGTGGAATAACAACAAAATTGCAGATGTTCTGATTAGTACAGGGAAAAGCCAAGTGCTGACTTTGACGTTAGCACATCTGAAGCTTGTTTTGCTGTCAATAATATCAGAACCTCTGAGAGTTATTGTCTTTCCAGCAGAATCAGAACTTCTGGTTTCTCCACTAACAAACTTTTGTTTTGCAGCGCAGGGGGTCAGAACTTCTGATTTCCCCACTAACAGGTTTCTGTTTTGCAGGTGCCAGGGTCAGAAGTTCTGACTCATACAGTTTAACCAAGAGGTTGATCATCTGGCAGCGGATCTGAGTCAGAACTTCTGATGACCTCTCAGCAGCGCGTTGGCTCCCTCTCTCTTTCTCTCTATCTTGCTTTTTGCTATTTTCTTTTTTGTGTATTTTTCTCGTTGAACCCCCCATGTACAAATGTGTATCCCCACCCCCTAATTGTTGTAATAGCGTAGGATTTTATATTTCCGCTTCTTATTGCTAGTAATTAGGACGTGTATGGCAAGATAAAATCAATGAAATAGAAAATCCTAATTCAAAGAAAAACTCTTGTATGCAATAAAACACACTTGCACACTAACACCCCTAGGGTTATATCCACTTGTTGCCTTTTCACAAATGGGCCATGTTACGCATGTAAAGTATCTTGGTAAAACAAACAAAATCAAAAGATCATAGTCCCTCGATGACGCTTTCGAAAGTTGCCTTACAAAAAAAAATGATCTTAGTCCCTCAAAAGAAAAACTAAGATACTTTGCAACATTGCTATCATGGTCTATACGATGACCCGCGCCCGTCCCGTTCACATCCTAAACGCAAGATTGTCCACCAAGTACAATGGTGGAACAAAATTGTTAAAAGGGTTAAAAACATAGAAAAATCTTAGAGTAAATTTAGGGGTAGACCACTCTTAGTTACTTGATCAAACTTGCAAAAACACTTGCCATTTTTCAAAACACAC
The DNA here is from genome assembly GCA_948472305.1 of Vicia faba. Taxonomy (NCBI): domain Eukaryota; kingdom Viridiplantae; phylum Streptophyta; class Magnoliopsida; order Fabales; family Fabaceae; genus Vicia; species Vicia faba. Next base: position 1,264,469,332 of record OX451736.1, on the reverse strand, counting down.
TCTCAAAACAACTTTCAAAAAAAAACATTGAAAACTTTTTCAAAAGACATACACCTTTGTATACATCCCAACATGGATCATTACAAAGGTTGCCACCACATTGGCCTCTTTTCAAAACATTTTCAAAACACATACACAAAGCACCATTTCAAACAATTGAAAATTAAGGCAAGTTGATCTAAGCAAGTAACTAAGAGCCTATGGATAACCATGGATAGAAAGGGTGCTAATACCTTCCCTTTCTATAATCTACTCCCCGAACCCAAGAAAACATCTCAAAGGTTTTTGCTGTGCTTTTTAACCTTTCCTTAGGATAAAATAAAAAGTCAGTGGTGACTCTTGCTCAACCGAAACATTTGCAAAAACAAACGCAAAACTCAAGTCAGTTCTCCCACCGTATCACAGAACTGGAGACTCTGTTGGGGACTTCTTTTAAGTGGAGTAACCTTAGGGCTTAGATCACCCTTTTGCATGACTAATTGTTTGTTTTGATTGCTTTATATCTTGGCTCTCTTGTTTGGGTTTACAATCCTACACCCGGATTTTGGGAAACATTCATAGATAGCAATACGTTGTAGAAACTGTGCGGGGTATACCGACACGGTTGAAGCAATAGCTATATTAGTGCGACATATTTGTGAGTACCGGTAACCCTTGAGTTCAATCAAGGAGAGTACGGGGCCGCTGAGTGATGTCACTAAGCACTAATGACCTAGAACCTTACTTGACCATCTTGGCCTTTCATTAGGGGTAGTGAGATGACCGACTTTGGTGCAGTCCGAAGTTGGTAGATACTCGATACTACACTCATTGAGGGTTGTTTTCTTGGAATATTTTGGTCGCTAGTTAAGTGGCTAAACCAAAACAATGAACAATGAAAACAATCCAATGATATTGAGCTCCTTAGAACTCGGTTACTATTTATAGGACAGGATTTTAAGCCAACTACACTCAAGAGGGTACTTACCTATGAAACCCCATGCAAGCCTGAAACTAGGGTTTGGTGTGATTTGCTTGTACATATGTTTGTGCATACATCATGAACATCATAAAGCATCATATGCATTTACTAACCACTTCAAGGGTTTAGATCTTCATCTTTGTTCTTGTTTTGTAGGTCATGGAAATTCCTCGCAGAAAAACCATCCAAGTCAACCTTGTGAGAATCCCTCCTCAACTCAAGGAGCTCACATCAAGAATTCCGGAAAGCTCTCCCTTCAGTGAAAGACATGGTAAACTGCTCAGCTTAGTCAACACCAAAATTGAAGAGGACATGATGAAAGTGCTATTTCAGTTCTTTGACCCTCTTCACCACTGTTTCACTTTCCCCGACTACCAGTTGGTGCCCACTTTGGAGGAATTTTCTCAACTCCTGAGAATTCCTATCCTCAATCAACTACCTTTCAACGGTACGGAAAAGGAACCAAAGCCTGAAGATGTTGCTCGAGCATTACATCTACAGCCTTCTGACATCAAGGGGCATTGGGAAACTAGAAGCGGCGTCAAAGGTTTCTTAGCAAAATTCTTGTTTGAGAAGGCACAAGAAATTCTGGAATTCATTGGACCTACAAGCCTTTGAAGAAATTGTGGCACTCCTTATCTATGGGTTGGTCTTGTTCCCAAATCCTGACCAGCTTATAGAGGTCAACACCGTCAAAATCTTCTTGTCCAGAAATCCAATACCAACATTGCTTGGGGACATCCTTCACTCATTTTACACACGAACAATGAGAAAGAGGGGTGTTCTCATGTGCTGTACTCCTCTCCTTGCAAGGTGGTTTATTTCGCACCTTCCACAATCTGTCTTGAAGAATGACCAAGGCTCAAGGTGGTCCCAGCGGTTGATGACTCTTACTCACTCTAATGTACATTGGTGTTCTCGGTCCAGAGAAAATGTCATCATCGTCGATCGTTGTGGAGAGTTCCCTAATGTTCCATTACTCGGCATTAGAGGGGGCATTACCTATAACCCTTGCCTAGCTTTGAGGCAATTTGGATATGCACGAAGAGATGGCCCTCACGACATGTTGATTCCTGACCTAGTTTTTGACTTCGACAACGATGCGCAAGGACTTCGCCAGAGATTCATCAGAGCTTGGAGGATGCCCAACAAGGTTGATAGCAAGACACTGGGGCACAAGAACTCCATCCCTCTTGAGCCTTATCTCAACTGGGTACGAGCTCGAGCCCAGAGTCTAATGATGCCTTATCCTCATGTTCTCCCTGTGATTAAAGAGCCCGTTAAGGAAGGAGAGGTTCCATACACCATCCTACATCCTGATATGCCTACATCGTGGGAGGAGATGCAGAAGAGTTGGATCCAACTCAAGGAGGAACGGAACACTTTTGAAGCCAGCTTCTACGCCAGTGAGGAGAAGGTTTTAGAGCTCACCCGCCGACTCCATGAGCAAGAGACCCTCAACACCTACATCGCACCAAAGAGGATGCGCAACGTCTTTTTACCTTGAGAAGTTGTTTTTGTAATATTTGGCCCATGGGGCATTTATGTACTAACAAATTTCTTCTTATTAATATGACGTGCGTTCTTTTTGTCTGCAACAATCGTGAATTTCTGAAATCCTTGAATGCATTACATAAATAGCATCTCATGCATCATGTGCATAACAGGTACCCTTTTTTCTACAGGTTGCTTAATCTTCTTCGCTGTTTATTTATGAACAGTCATCATGAATCCTGAATCATCCAGTGAACAAGCAATCAAGGCCCTCCAGGCCCAGAACACCCAGTTTCAAGAGATGGTCATGAGCCTGGCCTAAGGTCAACAAGAGTTGAAGGCTCTGCTCCTAAAGAAGAAGAAGAAGAAGAAGAGGACTGCGTTGTTCAACACTGGACACAGGTTTGGGAATACACTCCATAACGAGGCTGATCCAACTACTTCCTCTGCAGAGAAAGACAGTCCCCAAGGGGGAGGGGCTCCTAGTCCTGCAGTCTCTGACAACGAGACGGATTACAATGACGAACAATACCCTCTTGCTGCTGACAGATACAAGCAATTGGAGGACCGCTTGAGTGCCATGGAGATTCAAAATGTGCCGGGGCTGGACTTTGTAGATTTAGGGTTATCTTCTGGGGTGGTAATCCCACACAAGTTCAAGGCGCCTGCCTTTGCAAAATACGACGGGGCTTCCTGTCCAAAGCTGCATCTCAGATCGTACGTAAGGAAGATCCAACCTTACACGGCAGACAAAAACCTTTGGATCCACTTCTTCCAAGATAGCCTTTCGGGGTCACAGCTTGAGTGGTTCTATCAGCTAGATGGAACCAGTATCCGACATTGGGAAGATTTGGCTACCGCATTTTATAGACAATATCAATACAATTCTGACCTTGCTCCTACGCGTACCTAACTTCAGGGTATGTCATTAGGAACGGGCAAAGGATTCAAAGAATATGCACAAAAATGGAGAGATTTGGCTGGCAGGGTGCAGCCTCCTTTGACTGACCGTGAACTGGTTGACATGTTTCTAGGGACCTTGTCTGGTCCATTCTTCAATCATCTGGTTGGTAATTCCTCCGCTGGGTTTACGGATTTGATCCTGACAGGTGAAAGGATAGAAGCTGGCATCAGGTCAGGAAAGATACAGAAAGGTGCGTCCGCAAGTACTGAGAAGAAGACTTTCAAGAAGGAAGCTAGTGCCATCTATGGTCCTAGAAGACAAGTCAAGCCAGAACGCCACCAAGCCGTCAATGCCTTGGTCATTTCAAAACCTGTTGCTTCTCCTCAGCAGTACAATCAACAAAGGGGTGAGAGGCCCAAAAGGCAATACACTCGGCTGAGTATGACCTTGTCACAAATCTTACCGCAACTGCTATCAACCAACTTGGTGACCACCAGAGAAGCTCCGAAGGTCGTGAATACTGCATCTCCTAAGTATAACCCAAATGCCCGTTGTGCTTATCATTCTGGTAGCCCCGGGCATACTACTGATGATTGCTGGGCCCTGAGAAATAAGGTTCAAGACCTTATTGATGCGAAGGAAATTCAGTTTGAGGCGCCTGAGAGGCCAAATGTTGTAACTGCTCTAATGCCCCAGCATAGAGTGAATGCCGTCGAGGAAGATTTGTATGCTGTTTTAGTGAATGATGTTGCTACCCCTCTATTGACTGTTAAGAGGAACCTACTACTAGCCGGTTTATTTCTGGGTTGTAGCAAGGGTTGCCTCCTGTGTGCTGTTACCCCTACCGGTTGTCTGCTGCTGAAGTCAGGCATCCAAAGCCTGATGGATAGCAAAGAAATTCTATTCAAGAAAACCGTTGTTCCAGTTGTTTCCGCTGAAGAAATATCTGTCGTCACAATTTTCAACAATCCTACCAAGGCTCCCCCGAGGAAGCCAGTCCAAATTATGTCTGTTGCACCCATTACCATTACTGTTCCGGGGCCCCTCCCCTATGAATCTGACAAGGCTGTCCCATGGCACTATGGGGCAGACGTGTGTGATCGGTGGATCTGGAACTAACTGTTTAATGCTGATTCGCGAAATGTCACGGAAGCAAGAGTCGCCACCGTCTTTTATTTTCTCCAAATGGAAAGGACAAAAGCACAGAAAAATTCCTTATAGAGATTGCTCTCGGTTCGGGAGGTAGGTTATAGAAAGGGAAGGTGTTAGCACCCTTTCTATCCATGGTTATCCATGGGCTCTTAGATACTTGCTCATTGTGTTTTCAAAAATGGGTTGTTTGCTTTTCAACTGTGGGTTTAAAAAGTTTCTTTGAAAATTCCAGTTCGACTCTTGTATCGGTCCTCAAGAGTGTTTGAAAAATTGCTTTCGAAAGCTTTTTGAAAATGTGTCGGTGTGAAAAGTATTTTTGATTTGTTTTGAAATTAGAGCAAGTATCTAGAGTCGTCTACCTACCCTAAGGAATTCGTCTGTGTAAATGTCCTTTAAAGTAGTGCCATCCCACCATTGAGAGGTAGGTAGCACCACCGTTGGAGGTGTTCAGGTCAATTCGAAGGTTCGGGACATGGTGATCACCAGAGCAATGGGAAGACACCTTAGAAGCTACCTTCATGCCAGGTTCCCGGATCATGAGGACTTACTAAGACATCCTCTACTCGACGATCACCTTTCGAGGCAAGGCAACAGTGAGGCGTACCCTAGGGGTGGTGTGTGATTTGTGTGTCGTTTTCATTTGTATTTATCTTGTCATGTTATTGGTGTTCTACGCTTGTTTTTATTTTATCCATACATTCTTTCATGTCATTTGATTAACAGTTAAAAGTTGCATGGAAAGTAAATTCTAAGCTATTACAAACGGCGCGGGTCCACATCGCCAAAATTAACCAGGACCCGATTTGACAGAAAAAATAAATAGACAAAGTAAATAAAGAATTGAAAAGTGCGAGTAATTAAATACATGGCTTCGGGAGAGATACATAATATTAGACGAAGGAAATAAATATGCGAATTGAAATTTAAATCGAAACGAGGGCGTTGGACCCTTTTGCAAAATTAAATTACATGGAATTGATTAATTAAAATTAAAAGAAAGAAAGAACTTATTTTTTGGTATTTTTTAGTATTTTAGGATTTAAATGAAAAGAGAGAGTTAATTAAAATTAAAATAATATGCAAACCCTAATCCTAATTATTTTTAATTTATTAAGAAAAATTGAAGTTTTTTTTTTACCTAAATTAACCCTAAGTTATTTTTATGCAAATTTAATTATAAAAATAAATATTTAATTATTTTAATTATTATGAAAGAAAAATAAAAAAAAAGATGACAAATTATTAATTAAACCTATTTCTACATTTTTTAGATTTTTTGTTAAAAGTATTAGAATTACAACTTAAATTAAAACTAAATAATTACATGCAAATTTATTTATGAAAATATTAGAAATAAAAATATTTATTATATTTTTTATCTTTTTTCTGATTTTTAGGTATTTTGTGGTTTTATGAAAATAAGTAAATTTAATTAAACAAATAATAATTTTAATAAGAATAGAAATAATGCAAAAAAAAAGAAAATATAAAAAAAAGCAAACCTAGGGGGGTGTCAGTCCCAAATTAGGAGGTATTCTTTAGAAATCCAGGCCCAATAAGACATTGATCCGTTTGACTTTCCAGGTAGTGTGCTGCAGCGTTGACTGGACCTTATGTTGTTCCTCCAATCTGCACCCTTGGATTGCTTTAAACGTACGCGTGGCTGGCCTGATGAGGAGGTGTATCATGGTCTTCAGTAAGCGAAACTGCATGTGATGGTTAATTGAAAAATAACATTGAAATTATTGAAGACCTGGGGTTCGAACCCAGGTCATGTGCGTTATCTCCAGATATGCTTGCCACCGAGCCACTTCATGCATTGTTAATATTAAATAAGCAACAAATATTATAAAACGAACAACTGCATTAGTGATTCAAAACGCGCGAAATTTAAACCTTCCAATCAACGCCGGCCAACACATCATCTTCTTCATGTTCCTGAAATACAAACAACATAAGCAACGGTTTTTACACCGTTGCAGAAAGTATCTTTACAGAAAATAACGATTAGCACTAGGGCACTCATAAATTAGGCGCGATAGTTCCATTATCTTCGTCCACATGCGCTGAGTTGAATGGTGGTGGTCTTGAGGGCCAATTTTTCCCCAGTCAAAAACCCCTAATCCAAGGTCTTATAAACCCTAGAAAACGACAATGGTGAAATCGTCTACAGCTTGCAAAAACTCCATTAAACGCATGGGTTAGCTTTAGAATAATACCAGGGACATGAATCAATAATTAAAATGTCATGAAAATGCATAGATTTGAAAATACGATTATGAACTTTTCATGAGATATTTCAAGTTCTGTATACCAATTCCTTATGCTTTGATGAATGTTCTTGGTTGAGACACGTTCAATGGACTTTCAGTAAGCTAATGAAACAAAAATTATGTCTTGAATCACCCTAGAAGTGAGTTTTCAGAATTCAGTTTCTTAACAAAATTTCAAGCTTTAGTTTTCAATTTTCTGAGCAGCTGCATGTGTATATTGATTAGGGTTGTGATTAGGCTTTTGTATTGAGTCCATTAGGTCAAGAAAAGTAGAACAAATCCAATGCATTCATGGTTTTTGGAAATTTGATTTTTAAGGATCTTTTTCAATCTTTTCCATGTGTTCTTGTATCAATTATGATCAATTTACTCCAAATCTTTCCTTATTTGATTTCACACGAATTATTGAGTGGATTTTGTGCACAAAGAGATTATAAAACCTAGATTACATATTTTTCATATATTTAATTTGATTTAAATGAATTATTATAAATAAAAATTCAAATAAATAAATAAAAAATGAGAAAATACTTCCCTTTGGGCCAAGTGGTCGTGCACATGCCATGGATGATGATTTGTGGAGGAAAAATGGGCCCATTAGCAATTTTAGGTCATTTGAATCAATGTTGACTTTTCAAAATATCCAAAAATTTCCCAACTTCTACAAGGCATAACTTGCTCAATTTTTAAGCTTTTCTCATGTTCTTGGACATTGTGGAAAGGTCTTTGAGTCCTTTAACCAATTCCTTTGGTCCCATGTCATTTTGATTTACCAATCACAAGTTATGGCCTTTGACTTAAAGTCCCTTTTTGTTGACTTTTGAAAATGACCTATAATGTTGAAATTGATAACTTCTTGTGAGAGCATTTCTTGGACTTGGAATATGAAGATGAGTTGTAGGAAATGTCTTTCTCTTCAAAATGAGCTTTGGATGGAATTTTTCTGATAATCCATGTGAAAGTTATGCCCTGGTCAATTTACAGTTGACTTTTTCAACTGTCCAAATAAGGAAACGTTTGCATTTTAATGATTTTTGAGCCAAGCTTTGGGAATCATGATCAAGCATTGATCAAATGATGTTTGTGGCTTCAAAATGATATGTTGACCAAAAATTTGAACTTTTGACTGTCAAATGACCATTTTGCCCCTACAGTTGACTGTAGTGCAATTAGGGTTTTTAACTGTGCAATTTTGTGCTGAAAGCCCTGAAACTTGATATGAGGATACTTGACCATATTTGTGGGCATGTGAAACTTGATTGGACCTTTGGAAACTTCATTTTCTTGACCAGAACAAAAAACCCTAATCTTGACTGTATAGGAGACTTTTGACTGTGCAACCCTTGGGGAGATTTTGAAGCTTGACTTTGCAAATCTTTGAAGAATATGGGAGGGCAAATTTTGGGGTACAATAGTTGCCCCTGTTCAATCTTCTTAGACTTGAGGATGCAGATTGGCTGACGTGCCTTTCGTAATCCGAGGGTAGAAGATGATTGAACACTAGAGTGCCCAGAAATTTGCGCTCACATAGTAGCAGTGTGATGGAAATGGGCTTATAGATGCCATTTAGAGATTGATGGATAGGATGATGGGCTTATAGATGCCATCTGGATGTTTATCGCATAAGAGATTCCTTAGCGAGAACCTGCATACCTGCAAAAGAAAAATGAGTACCTGACACGTTGCAGGAGCTGGTTTTCAGATGCTTGGTATAGATGTATCCTGACTGGTTACAGGAGCTGAATCTAGAGCTTCACAAGATAATGAATGAACCAGGGATGGTTACTACCTTAGCGTGAACGGTAAGAGAACCTTGGGTGACTTTAACTTCAACTACGCTCGTTGAGAAAATCTTGGTGGGGATTACCATCTTCGCAGTATCGGGAAGAGAACCAATAGGAAATTATAATCTCAAAGAAGAACCTAAAATGGAAATCTCATGCACCGTCGGAGAGAGAACCAGTAGGAAAATATAATCTCAAAGAAAAACCTAAAATGGAAATCTCATGCACCGTCGGAGAGAGAACCAATAGGAAATTATAATCTGAAAGGAATTATCACCTCACTCACCGTCGGAGAGGGAACCATAGGAAATTATAATCTAAAAGGAATTATCACCTCACTCACCGTCGGAGAGGGGACCATAAGAAATTATAATCTGAAAAGGAATTATCACCTCACTCACCGTCGGAGAGGGAACCATAGGAAATTATAATCTGAAAAGGAATTATCACCTCACTCACCGTCGGAGAGGGAACCATCTGAAAAGGAATTATCACCTCACTCACCGTCGGAGAGGGAACCATCTGAAAAGGAATTATCACCTCACTCACCGTCGGAGAGGGAACCATCTGAAAAGGAATTATCACCTCACTCACCGTCGGAGAGGGAACCATCTGAAAAGGAATTATCACCTCACTCACCGTTGGAGAGGGAACCATCTGAAAAGGAATTATCACCTCACTCACCGTCGGAGAGGGAACCATCTGAAAAGGAATTATCACCTCACTCACCGTCGGAGAGGGAACCATCTGAAAAGGAATTATCACCTCACTCACCGTCGGAGAGGGGACCATCTGAAAAGGAATTATCACCTCACTCACCGTCGGAGAGGGAACCATCTGAAAAGGAATTATCACCTCACTCACCGTCGGAGAGGGAACCATAGGAAAAGGAATTATCACCTCACTCACCGTCGGAGAGAGAACCAATAGGAAAATATATTCTCAAAGAAAAACCTAAAATGGAAATCTCATGCACCGTCGGAGAGAGAACCAATAGGACATTATAATCTCAAAGAAAAAACCTAAAATGGAAATCTCATGCACCGTCGGAGAGAGAACCAATAGGATATTATAATCTGATAACTTCTACTGAGTCTTCGTCAGAAAAATCTGTTGGGAGTCGATTTGGCTGGACTAGAGAAGGCCTTGGACTGGATAAGAAATTTTTAGAGTCGATTAACTGAACCGGTCTAGGTCTTGAAATATGGCTGAGAATTTAGCTGAATCTTTCCTGAAAGGTAAAGGTCAGCCATATGCAATGCATGATATGGATCAAGCAATGATGTTCTCCACATAAATGAGATTTGTATGATATGATGCGTTATGCATGCTATAAAGATGTATGTGATGTTTATGTATGTGTTTTTCGTCTAGGAAAGTAAATCCTTGACGGGTGCCGGGAAGTCAATCCTGGGCTGGTGTTGAAGAATAAGCTTTTACTTCCGCTGGGGATGATAACTGCGAGAATACCGGTAGGAGAAGATGACTCCGTTGAGGAATAAACTTGGCAAATGGAAGATTCTGCGGGGAGAAAAGATACTCTAGCGACCATGCTGGGAAGCAATACTCTGTGGGAAGAGGGATGCCTTGCTGAGTGTTGATAATAATTTGCTGGGGATACCCTTGTTGTTGGAAGTGTTGATGGACTTCGCTGGGGTAAGAAGACTTCGTCGAGGACGCTCTTTCCGTGGCTTTTGGCTGAGGATAACCCAGTTATATCCTGTTAAGGAAATAACTCTTTGAATAAAGCCGGGAGACGCGTTCGTGCTCTGCGAAGGATAAGCTTCCAGAATTTACTGGGGATAAGCTTACTGCTTGGGGATATGAATTCTAAATTTCCTGGGGAACTAGATTGGATTCTCTTGGGGAAGTTTTGAACTGTATCGGGGGAAGTGATTCCTTTGAATGTTGATATACCATCGGGGAACAATCTTTAGACCAAGACTGCCGGGGATGCTTGTTAAGGATATATGCTGCTGGGGAATGTTGATATCAGCTGGAGGATACCCAACTTCCTCAAGATTTGATAACTGCTTGAGGAGAGTGTACTGACTGCTTACTCTCTGGGGAACTAGGATATCTGGTTATGTTCTTTAGCTGAACCTACCTTGGTACCTTTGGAGGACAGAACAATTAGCTTGCTTGGGCAGCTCATCATTGCCCCTGTTTCTGATATTGGAGAGGAAGACCCGTGAGGTGCTGATAGTTTGTTGATGGACAAACCTTCTTCTGGTAGGCAAGTGACGAGATGACAGGACATAGTCGTACGCTCTGATCCCTAACTTTTGCCTGGACCGCCCTTTCGGGTTTTCGGTCCACCGGGATACCCATTTTTGCCCAAGCCTCCTTTTCAGGTTTTCGACTTGCCGGGTGTACAGATTTTTTTATTTCATCCCTTCATTTTGCCCGAACCCTTTTGGTTCGCCGGGAAGCCCTAATTTTTGCCTAGGTATGTCAACCTAGCGGGTCTTTGATTGTGCGTAGTATTTTTTCGACTATGTCCATGCTCTCAGAATGTAGGGAATTGCCCTTGTTAGGAGTGTTTTGCCATGCCACCACAAGGGATTTGATCAGGCAAGATTCGTTGTTGGAATGCCCCAAGTGACTCAGGTGGAGATTTGCCCCAGGCTATTTGGCCTTTTGAGAGATTCTCCGAATCTTGATTGGACTGCCCCAGATAATGGACCATGGTCATGTCCTGCCCCTTGATTGGAAGTACTTCTGTTCATTAGGCATTCGTCATGCGAACTTCTGCTGTTCAAACAAAAAGCCATATGCAAACAAAGTTATGTTAAAAATGCAAAACTTATGTCTGTATTTTGAAAATGCATTTTTTCATAAAACATGTGAATGTTTGTAAAACATGATGTCAACTCTGTATTTACCGTAGCCTTAAGGAGTCAGGATACCTTCATAACAGTATGCTTTCGAATTAACCCATGCTTCAGCTAGGTCTTTTAAGGGTTATAACGTGGCTTGGTTCACGGTTTAAGAAACAAAGGATAAAGGCTCAAATTATTTGTACCCACCCGCTCTTCGTGATGTTCTCCAAACCTAAACTCAGTTGATCGCACGTTAGACCTTGTTTGAGTCTTTGCTTTGATATACCAGTGATGATATTGATGATTTATTCTGAATAGGCAGTCTTTTTTTTTTTGTCGAGGGTTTGTAAGACCTCTTTCTTGTCTGATTTTTGTTATCCCTTTCTTTTTTGCCTGAACTGTTTCCCTTTTTTGGAATTACAGTCAGCGGGATGCCCTAGTTTTGTAAGTCTCCTTCATTGGTTTTGACTTATTGGGTTTTCGTTTTGAGAAGTAATGACTGCCTGTCTTTACGATTGTTCGGAACCATCACTGTCTTTCTTTGTTTTGTAAGGACCTCTTTGATGCCATCCCTTGTGCACTTTGGATCAACTGAGAAAACTACCCTGCCCCAGGTTATGATTACGGGTTTTAAATTTCGAAAATAAAAACTCCTACTTCTTTGGCTCGAAGGGGTTGACGAGGGATTATCTTCCTTATAACTCCAATGTTTAGGGATTGAAACAATGCCTGTACCTCATCAGCGGGGTCTGTTCAAAAGCATACTGTATATTGTGGTATCGTTTTCGTCATCCTCCCTCAAGAGGCTTTAGAACTTTAGATCAAGAGTTGACATCAGAAAAAATATGAAAATAATTTGCATTTAGTGAATACGAATATATTGATTCAAAATAGACATAAGCGATGCATTAATGTGATAACAATGTTTAACATGAATAAATGTTTGAACAAAAGAAAATTGCAACTTGAACATTCGAATGAACAAAAATTCTTCTCATCTCAGGGCTTGTTATTTCAACTGGTGCATCTTGTAGGGATGGCAGGAGCATTCAGCCTGGCCCATCTGGGTAAAATCCACAGCTCTTTCATTGATCAGATCTTGAATCTTATTCTTCAAAGCCCAGCAGTCGTCGGTGTCATGCCCTGGACTGTTAGAATGGCACGCACATCTTTTCTCAGGATTGTACTTTAGGGAGGTTATATTGAGACGCCTAGGAGGGCCCCTTACCGTCACCAGATTCAACCTCAACAATTCTTGTAAAGCTTGAGACGGTGACACGTTGAGTTTGGTGAGCTGCCTTTTAGGCTTGTCTGGCTGAAGCTGGTGAGGTTGATGTTGAATTTGTGACACTGAAGCCCTCTGAGGAGCTTTTCCCTTGTCTGCTTGTCTCAAGTATGGTTGAATGATGACTGGCTCTTCAACCCTAGACGTTTGCCCCAGCTGGTTACCCCGAAGCAGTTGGTTGACGAGAAACCGGAGCTCATCTTGTCTTTGAGCTAAACCTTGAATGGCATTCCTCTGCCCCAGCATTTGGGCTTTCATTGCATCCATCTCAGCTTGCTGATATCTCGTCCGTTCATCCTCAGCACTGTTCCTGGCCAAAGTCTCCCTGAGAAGTGTCCTTAGCTCCTCCTGCCCCTTGGATAGATTCAGGAGGATTTCCCCGAACCGGGTTTCTTGAGCAAGAAAGTCCTGGTTGTCTTGTTGGGAAGCCATTGCTGAAATAAACAGCGGAGATGGTAAGGGACCTGTCCAAAGGGTACCTGTTATGCAATGATATGTATGATATGCATGCAATGTTTTCAGGGACCTCGTAGGGTAAATAAGAAGATTGTTAGCATTTGGATTTGTAGCTTGATTGAAGGAAACCCATGTTGTTGAGAATTCTTCTTCAAGGGTCAAAGGCTCACCATATCTAGTGGGTCATAGCCCCTGACTTTAGTCATCATGTCTGGTTTTGGTTTCCAAGCAACTTTGGTTAGGGGAACCTTCTTCAAGAGTCAGAGCTCACCATATCGAGTGGGTCATAGCCCCTGACAACCTTGGCTAGAGGAAAATAAATCCTCTTTGCCCCTTGCTAGATGTTTGATTTATCATGACCTGCATCACAAGCCCTTGAGATCCTTGAAATGGGTTAGGATGTATGCAATGGTATGATGTCATGCTATGCATGGGGTGATGTAGGTAAACCCTGTTATGAGTCCCAATCAAGGACTATAGACAAACCCTGCAAGAAATTCAGTATACTTTGTTATGAGTCCCAATTAAGGACTATAGACAAACCCTGCAAGAAATTCAGTCTACTTTGTTATGAGTCCCAATTAAGGACTATAAACAAAACCTGCAAGAGACCTAGTAAACCCTGTTATGAGTCCCAGTTAAGGACTATAAACAAAACCTGCAAGAAACTCAAGTGTCAGATAACAAGCATGCAAGTAGTCAAGTTGGAAGGCACACAAGTCACACAAGAGAAGCCCTTAGAGTTTAAGGCCAGCATGAGGTCTGGGGTACTACCCTCTTGAAGTTGGTGGGCTCAGAACCTGTCCTATTAGAAGTAACCGGGTTCTAAGGGTCCCAATATCACGGGATTGCTTTCATTGTTCATTGTTTCGATTTAGCCACTAAACTGGCGACCGAAATATTCCAGGAAAGCAACCCTCAATTGAGTGTAGTATCGAGTATCAACCAACCTCGGACTGCACCAAAGTCAGTTATCTCACTACCCTAAAGAGGCCAAGATAGTTCAATTAAGGTTCCTAAGGTCTGTTGATGTTTCACGACACCACGCGGAGGCCCCGTACTCTCCTTGACTGAACTCAAGGGTTACCGGTACACACCAAAGTGCCACATCAACGTAGCAGACTGTTTCAACCATGTCGGTATACCCCGCACAGTTCCCTCACAGCCTTGTTGCTACTTTCTAAGAAGGTATCCCCCAGATCCGGGTTAGGATCTATAGAACTCCCAAGACAGTCCCACAATAATAAAGCAAGCAAGTCAATACAATTGAAAACACAGTGATCTTAGTCCTAAGGTACACCTCACTTTATAAAGATCTCCCCAGCAGATTCGCCAGTTCTGTGATCGGTGGATCTGGAACTGACTGTTTAATGCTGGTTCGCAAAATGTCGCGGAAGCAAGAGTCGCCACCGTCTTTTATTTTCTCCAAATGGAAAGGACAAAAGCACAGAAAAATTCCTTATAGAGATTGCTCTCGGTTCGGGAGGTAGGTTATAGAAAGGGAAGGTGTTAGCACCCTTTCTATCCATGGTTATCCATGGGCTCTTAGATACTTGCTCATTGTGTTTTCAAAAATGGGTTGTTTGCTTTTCAACTGTGGGTTTAAAAAGTTTCTTTGAAAATTCCAGTTCGACTCTTGTATCGGTCCTCAAGAGTGTTTGAAAAATTGCTTTCGAAAGCTTTTTGAAAATGTGTCGGTGTGAAAAGTATTTTTGATTTGTTTTGAAATTAGAGCAAGTATCTAGAGTCGTCTACCTACCCTAAGGAATTCGTCTGTGTAAATGTCCTTTAAAGTAGTGCCATCCCACCATTGAGAGGTAGGTAGCACCACCGTTGGAGGTGTTCGGGTCAATTCGAAGGTTCGGGACATGGTGATCACCAGAGCAATGGGAAGACACCTTAGAAGCTACCCTCATGCCAGGTTCCCGGATCATGAGGACTTACTAAGACATCCTCTACTCGACGATCACCTTTCGAGGCAAGGCAACAGTGAGGCGTACCCTAGGGGTGGTGTGTGATTTGTGTGTCGTTTTCATTTGTATTTATCTTGTCATGTTATTGGTGTTCTACGCTTGTTTTTATTTTATCCATACATTCTTTCATGTCATTTGATTAACAGTTAAAAGTTGCACGGAAAGTAAATTCTAAGCTATTACAAACGGCGCGGGTCCACATCGCCAAAATTAACCAGGACCCGATTTGACAAAAAAAATAAATAGACAAAGTAAATAAAGAATTGAAAAGTGCGAGTAATTAAATACATGGCTTCGGGAGAGATACATAATATTAGACGAAGGAAATAAATATGCGAATTGAAATTTAAATCGAAACGAGAGCGTTGGACCCTTTTGCAAAATTAAATTACATGGAATTGATTAATTAAAATTAAAAGAAAGAAAGAACTTATTTTTTGGTATTTTTTAGTATTTTAGGATTTAAATGAAAAGAGAGAGTTAATTAAAATTAAAATAATATGCAAACCCTAATCCTAATTATTTTTAATTTATTAAGAAAAATTGAAGTTTTTTTTTGACCTAAATTAACCCTAAGTTATTTTTATGCAAATTTAATTATAAAAATAAATATTTAATTATTTTAATTATTATGAAAGAAAAATAAAAAAAAAAGATGACAAATTATTAATTAAACCTATTTCTACATTTTTTAGATTTTTTGTTAAAAGTATTAGAATTACAACTTAAATTAAAACTAAATAATTACATGCAAATTTATTTATGAAAATATTAGAAATAAAAATATTTTTTATATTTTTTATCTTTTTTCTGATTTTTAGGTATTTTGTGGTTTTATGAAAATAAGTAAATTTAATTAAACAAATAATAATTTTAATAAGAATAGAAATAATGCAAAAAAAAAAGAAAATATAAAAAAAAGCAAACCTAGGGGGGTGTCAGTCCCAAATTAGGAGGTATTCTTTAGAAATCCAGGCCCAATAAGACATTGATCCGTTTGACTTTCCAGGTAGTGTGCTGCAACGTTGACTGGACCTTATGCTGTTCCTCCAATCTGCACCCTTGGATTGCTTTAAACGTACACGTGGCTGGCCTGATGAGGAGGTGTATCATGGTCTTCAGTAAGCGAAACTGCATGTGATGGTTAATTGAAAAATAACATTGAAATTATTGAAGACCTGGGGTTCGAACCCAGGTCATGTGCGTTATCTCCAGATATGCTTGCCACCGAGCCACTTCATGCATTGTTAATATTAAATAAGCAACAAATATTATAAAACGAACAACTGCATTAGTGATTCAAAATGCGCAAAATTTAAACCTTCCAATCAACGTCGGCCAACACATCATCTTCTTCATGTTCCTGAAATACAAACAACATAAGCAACGGTTTTTACACCGTTGCAGAAAGTATCTTTACAGAAAATAACGATTAGCACTAGGGCACTCATAAATTAGGCGCGATAGTTCCATTATCTTCGTCCACATGCGCTGAGTTGAATGGTGGTGGTCTTGAGGGCCAATTTTTCCCCAGTCAAAAACCCCTAATCCAAGGTCTTATAAACCCTAGAAAACGACAATGGTGAAATCATCTACAGCTTGCAAAAACTCAATTAAACGCATGGGTTAGCTTTAGAATAATACCAGGGACATGAATCAATAATTAAAATGTCATGAAAATGCATAGATTTGAAAATACGATTATGAACTTTTCATGAGATATTTCAAGTTCTGTATACCAATTCCTTATGCTTTGATGAATGTTCTTGGTTGAGACACGTTCAATGGACTTTCAGCAAGCTAATGAAACAAAAATTATGTCTTGAATCGCCCTGGAAGTGAGTTTTCAGAATTCAGTTTCTTAACAAAATTTCAAGCTTTTGTTTTCAATTTTCTGAGCAGCTGCGTGTGTATATTGATTAGGGTTGTGATTAGGCTTTTGTATTGAGTCCATTAGGTCAAGAAAAGTAGAACAAATCCAATGCATTCATGGTTTTTGGAAATTTGATTTTTAAGGATCTTTTTCAATCTTTTCCATGTGTTCTTGTATCAATTATGATCAATTTACTCCAAATCTTTCCTTATTTGATTTCACACGAATTATTGAGTGGATTTTGTGCACAAAGAGATTATAAAACCTAGATTACATATTTTTCATATATTTAATTTGATTTAAATGAATTATTATAAATAAAAATTCAAATAAATAAATAAAAAATGAGAAAATACTTCCCTTTGGGCCAAGTGGTCGTGCACATGCCATGGATGATGATTTGTGGAGGAAAAATGGGCCCATTAGCAATTTTAGGTCATTTGAATCAATGTTGACTTTTCAAAATATCCAAAAATTTCCCAACTTCTACAAGGCATAACTTGCTCAATTTTTAAGCTTTTCTCATGTTCTTTGACATTTTGGAAAGGTCTTTGAGTCCTCTAACCAATTCCTTTGGTCCCGTGTCATTTTGATTTAACAATCTCAAGTTATGGCCTTTGACTTAAGGTCCCTTTTTGTTGACTTTTGAAAATGACCTATAATGTTGAAATTGATAACTTCTTGTGAGAGCATTTCTTGGACTTGGAATATGAAGATGAGTTGTAGGAAATGTCTTTCTCTTCAAAATGAGCTTTGGATGGAATTTTTCTAATAATCCATGTGAAAGTTATGCCCTGGTCAATTTACAGTTGACTTTTTCAGCTGTCCAAATAAGGAAACTTTTGCATTTTAATGATTTTTGAGCCAAGCTTTGGGAATCATGATCAAGCATTGATCAAATGATGTTTGTGGCTTCAAAATGATATGTTGACCAAAAATTTGAACTTTTGACTGTCAAATGACCATTTTGCCCCTACAGTTGACTGTAGTGCAATTAGGGTTTTTAACTGTGCAATTTTGTGCTGAAAGCCCTGAAACTTGATATGAGGATACTTGACCATATTTGTGGGCATGTGAAACTTGATTGGACCTTTGGAAACTTCATTTTCTTGACCAGAACAAAAAACCCTAATCTTGACTGTATAGGAGACTTTTGACTGTGCAACCCTTGGGGAGATTTTGAAGCTTGACTTTGCAAATCTTTGAAGAATATGGGAGGGAAAATTTTGGGGTACAACAGTTGCCCTTGTTCAATCTTCTTAGACTTGAGGATGCAGATTGGCTGACGTGCCTTTCGTAATCCGAGGGTAGAAGATGATTGAACACTAGAGTGCCCAGAAATTTGCGCTCACATAGTAGCAGTGTGATGGAAATGGGCTTATAGATGCCATTTAGAGATTGATGGATAGGATGATGGGCTTATAGATGCCATCTGGATGTTGATCGCATAAGAGATTCCTTAGCGAGAACCTACATACCTGCAAAAGAAAAATGAGTACCTGACACGTTGCAGGAGCTGGTTTTTAGATGCTTGGTATAGATGTATCCTGACTGGTTACAGGAGCTGAATCTGGAGCTTCACAAGATGATGAATGAACCAGGGATGGTTACTACCTTAGCGTGAACGGTAAGAGAACCTTGGGTGACTTTAACTTCAACTACGCTCGTTGAGAAAATCTTGGTGGGGATTACCATCTTCGCAGTATCGGGAAGAGAACCAATAGGAAATTATAATCTCAAAGAAGAACCTAAAATGGAAATCTCATGCACCGTCGGAGAGAGAACCAGTAGGAAAATATAATCTCAAAGAAAAACATAAAATGGAAATCTCATGCACCGTCGGAGAGAGAACCAATAGGAAATTATAATCTGAAAGGAATTATCACCTCACTCACCGTCGGAGAGGGAACCATAGGAAATTATAATCTGAAAGGAATTATCACCTCACTCACCGTCGGAGAGGGGACCATAAGAAATTATAATCTGAAAAGGAATTATCACCTCACTCACCGTCGGAGAGGGAACCATAGGAAATTATAATCTGAAAAGGAATTATCACCTCACTCACCGTCGGAGAGGGAACCATCTGAAAAGGAATTATCACCTCACTCACCGTCGGAGAGGGAACCATCTGAAAAGGAATTATCACCTCACTCACCGTCGGAGAGGGAACCATCTGAAAAGGAATTATCACCTCACTCACCGTCGGAGAGGGAACCATCTGAAAAGGAATTATCACCTCACTCACCGTCGGAGAGGGAACCATCTGAAAAGGAATTATCACCTCACTCACCGTCGGAGAGGGAACCATCTGAAAAGGAATTATCACCTCACTCACCGTCGGAGAGGGAACCATCTGAAAAGGAATTATCACCTCACTCACCGTCGGAGAGGGAACCATCTGAAAAGGAATTATCACCTCACTCACCGTCGGAGAGGGGACCATCTGAAAAGGAATTATCACCTCACTCACCGTCGGAGAGGGAACCATCTGAAAAGGAATTATCACCTCACTCACCGTCGGAGAGGGAACCATCTGAAAAGGAATTATCACCTCACTCACCGTCGGAGAGGGAACCATAGGAAAAGGAATTATCACCTCACTCACCGTCGGAGAGAGAACCAATAGGAAAATATATTCTCAAAGAAAAACCTAAAATGGAAATCTCATGCACCGTCGGAGAGAGAACCAATAGGACATTATAATCTCAAAGAAAAAACCTAAAATGGAAATCTCATGCACCGTCGGAGAGAGAACCAATAGGATATTATAATCTGATAACTTCTACTGAGTCTTCGTCAGAAAAATCTGTTGGGAGTCGATTTGGCTGGACTAGAGAAGGCCTTGGACTGGATAAGAAATTTTTAGAGTCGATTAACTGAACCGGTCTAGGTCTTGAAATATGACTGAGAATTTAGCTGAATCTTTCCTGAAAGGTAAAGGTCAGCCATATGCAATGCATGATATGGATCAAGCAATGATGTTCTCCACATAAATAAGATTTGTATGATATGATGCGTTATGCATGCTATAAAGATGTATGTGATGTTTATGTATGTGTTTTTCGTCTAGGAAAGTAAATCCTTGACGGGTGCCGGGAAGTCAATCCTGGGATGATGTTGAAGAATAAGCTTTTACTTCCGCTGGGGATGATAACTGCGAGAATACCGGTAGGAGAAGATGACTCTGTTGAGGAATAAACTTGGCAAATGGAAGATTCTGCGGGGAGAAAAGATACTCTAGCGACCATGCTGGGAAGCAATACTCTGTGGGAAGAGGGATGCCTTGCTGAGTGTTGATAATAATTTGCTGGGGATACCCTTGTTGTTGGAAGTGTTGATGGACTTCGCTGGGGTAAGAAGACTTCGTCGAGGACGCTCTTTCCGTGGCTTTTGGCTGAGGATAACCCAGTTATATCCTGTTAAGGAAATAACTCTTTGAATAAAGCCGGGAGACGCGTTCGTGCTCTGCGAAGGATAAGCTTCCAGAATTTACTGGGGATAAGCTTACTGCTTGGGGATATGAGTTCTAAATTTCCTGGGGAACTAGATTGGATTCTCTTGGGGAAGTTTTGAACTGTATCAGGGGAAGTGATTCCTTTGAATGTTGATATACCATCGGGGAACAATCTTTAGACCAAGACTGCCGGGGATGCTTGTTAAGGATATATGCTGCTGGGGAATGTTGATATCGGCTGGAGGATACCCAACTTCCTCAAGATTTGATAACTGCTTGAGGAGAGTGTACTGACTGCTTACTCTCTGGGGAACTAGGATATCTGGTTATGTTCTTTAGCTGAACCTACCTTGGTACCTTTGGAGGACAGAACAATTAGCTTGCTTGGGCAGCTCATCATTGCCCCTGTTTCTGATATTGGAGAGGAAGACCCGTGAGGTGCTGATAGTTTGTTGATGGACAAACCTTCTTCTGGTAGGCAAGTGACGAGATGACAGGACATAGTCGTACGCTCTGATCCCTAACTTTTGCCTGGACCGCCCTTTCGGGTTTTCGGTCCACCGGGATACCCATTTTTGCCCAAGCCGCCTTTTCAGGTTTTCGACTTGCCGGGTGTACAGATTTTTTTATTTCATCCCTTCATTTTGCCCGAACCCTTTTGGTTCGCCGGGAAGCCCTAATTTTTGCCTAGGTATGTCAACCTAGCGGGTCTTTGATTGTGCGTAGTATTTTTTCGACTATGTCCATGCTCTCAGAATGTAGGGAATTGCCCTTGTTAGGAGTGTTTTGCCATGCCACCACAAGGGATTTGATCAGGCAAGATTCGTTGTTGGAATGCCCCAAGTGACTCAGGTGGAGATTTGCCCCAGGCTATTTGGCCTTTTGAGAGATTCTCCTAATCTTGATTGGACTGCCCCAGATAATGGACCATGGTCATGTCCTGCCCCTTGATTGGAAGTACTTCTGTTCATTAGGCATTCGTCGTGCGAACTTCTGCTGTTCAAACAAAAAGCCATATGCAAACAAAGTTATGTTAAAAATGCAAAACTTATGTCTGTATTTTGAAAATGCATTTTTTCATAAAACATGTGAATGTTTGTAAAACATGATGTCAACTCTAAATTTACCGTAGCCTTAAGGAGTCAGGATACCTTCGTAACAGTATGCTTTCGAATTAACCCATGCTTCAGCTAGGACTTTTAAGGGTTATAACGTGGCTTGGTTCACGGTTTAAGAAACAAAGGATAAAGGCTCAAATTATTTGTACCCACCCGCTCTTCGTGATGTTCTCCAAACCTAAACTCAGTTGATCGCACGTTAGACCTTGTTTGAGTCTTTGCTTTGATATACCAGTGATGATATTGATGATTTATTCTGAATAGGCAGTCATTTTTTTTTTGTCGAGGGTTTGTAAGACCTCTTTCTTGTCTGATTTTTGTTATCCCTTTCTTTTTTGCCTGAACTGTTTCCCTTTTTTGGAATTACAGTCAGCGGGATGCCCTAGTTTTGTAAGTCTCCTTCATTGGTTTTGACTTATTGGGTTTTCGTTTTGAGAAGTAATGACTGCCTGTCTTTACGATTGTTCGGAACCATCACTGTCTTTCTTTGTTTTGTAAGGACCTCTTTGATGCCATCCCTTGTGCACTTTGGATCAACTGAGAAAACTACCCTGCCCCAGGTTATGATTACGGGTTTTAAATTTCGAAAAGAAAAACTCCTACTTCTTTGGCTCGAAGGGGTTGACGAGGGATTATCTTCCTTATAACTCCAATGTTTAGGGATTGAAACAATGCCTGTACCTCATCAGCGGGGTCTGTTCAAAAGCATATTGTATATTGTGGTATCGTTTTCGTCATCCTCCCTCAAGAGGCTTTAGAACTTTAGATCAAGAGTTGACATCAGAAAAAATATGAAAATAATTTGCATTTAGTGAATACGAATATATTGATTCAAAATAGACATAAGCGATGCATTAATGTGATAACAATGTTTAACATGAATAAATGTTTGAACAAAAGAAAATTGCAACTTGAACATTCGAATGAACAAAAATTCTTCTCATCTCAGGGCTTGTTATTTCAACTGGTGCATCTTGTAGGGATGGCAGGAGCATTCAGCCTGGCCCATCTGGGTAAAATCCACAGCTCTTTCATTGATCAGATCTTGAATCTTATTCTTCAAAGCCCAGCAGTCGTCGGTGTCATGCCCTGGACTGTTAGAATGGCACGCACATCTTTTCTCAGGATTGTACTTTAGGGAGGTTATATTGAGACGCCTAGGAGGGCCCCTTACCGTCACCAGATTCAACCTCAACAATTCTTGTAAAGCTTGAGACGGTGACACGTTGAGTTTGGTGAGCTGCCTTTTAGGCTTGTCTGGCTGAAGCTGGTGAGGTTGATGTTGAATTTGTGACACTGAAGCCCTCTGAGGAGCTTTTCCCTTGTCTGCTTGTCTCAAGTATGGTTGAATGATGACTGGCTCTTCAACCCTAGACGTTTGCCCCAGCTGGTTACCCCGAAGCAGTTGGTTGACGAGAAACCGGAGCTCATCTTGTCTTTGAGCTAAACCTTGAATGGCATTCCTCTGCCCCAGCATTTGGGCTTTCATTGCATCCATCTCAGCTTGCTGATATCTCGTCCGTTCATCCTCAGCACTGTTCCTGGCCAAAGTCTCCCTGAGAAGTGTCCTTAGCTCCTCCTGCCCCTTGGATAGATTCAGGAGGATTTCCCCGAACCGGGTTTCTTGAGCAAGAAAGTCCTGGTTGTCTTGTTGGGAAGCCATTGCTGAAATAAACAGCGGAGATGGTAAGGGACCTGTCCAAAGGGTACCTGTTATGCAATGATATGTATGATATGCATGCAATGTTTTCAGGGACCTCGTAGGGTAAATAAGAAGATTGTTAGCATTTGGATTTGTAGCTTGATTGAAGGAAACCCATGTTGTTGAGAATTCTTCTTCAAGGGTCAAAGGCTCACCATATCTAGTGGGTCATAGCCCCTGACTTTAGTCATCATGTCTGGTTTTGGTTTCCAAGCAACTTTGGTTAGGGGAACCTTCTTCAAGAGTCAGAGCTCACCATATCGAGTGGGTCATAGCCCCTGACAACCTTGGCTAGAGGAAAATAAATCCTCTTTGCCCCTTGCTAGATGTTTGATTTATCATGACCTGCATCACAAGCCCTTGAGATCCTTGAAATGGGTTAGGATGTATGCAATGGTATGATGTCATGCTATGCATGGGGTGATGTAGGTAAACCCTGTTATGAGTCCCAATCAAGGACTATAGACAAACCCTGCAAGAAATTCAGTATACTTTGTTATGAGTCCCAATTAAGGACTATAGACAAACCCTGCAAGAAATTCAGTCTACTTTGTTATGAGTCCCAATTAAGGACTATAAACAAAACCTGCAAGAGACCTAGTAAACCCTGTTATGAGTCCCAGTTAAGGACTATAAACAAAACCTGCAAGAAACTCAAGTGTCAGATAACAAGCATGCAAGTAGTCAAGTTGGAAGGCACACAAGTCACACAAGAGAAGCCCTTAGAGTTTAAGGCCAGCATGAGGTCTGGGGTACTACCCTCTTGAAGTTGGTGGGCTCAGAACCTGTCCTATTAGAAGTAACCGGGTTCTAAGGGTCCCAATATCACGGGATTGCTTTCATTGTTCATTGTTTCGATTTAGCCACTAAACTGGCGACCGAAATATTCCAGGAAAGCAACCCTCAATTGAGTGTAGTATCGAGTATCAACCAACCTCGGACTGCACCAAAGTCAGTTATCTCACTACCCTAAAGAGGCCAAGATAGTTCAATTAAGGTTCCTAAGGTCTGTTGATGTTTCACGACACCACGCGGAGGCCCCGTACTCTCCTTGACTGAACTCAAGGGTTACCGGTACACACCAAAGTGCCACATCAACGTAGCAGACTGTTTCAACCATGTCGGTATACCCCGCACAGTTCCCTCACAGCCTTGTTGCTACTTTCTAAGAAGGTATCCCCCAGATCCGGGTTAGGATCTATAGAACTCCCAAGACAGTCCCACAATAATAAAGCAAGCAAGTCAATACAATTGAAAACACAGTGATCTTAGTCCTAAGGTACACCTCACTTTATAAAGATCTCCCCAGCAGATTCGCCAGTTCTGTGATCGGTGGATCTGGAACTGACTGTTTAATGCTGGTTCGCAAAATGTCGCGGAAGCAAGAGTCGCCACCGTCTTTTATTTTCTCCAAATGGAAAGGACAAAAGCACAGAAAAATTCCTTATAGAGATTGCTCTCGGTTCGGGAGGTAGGTTATAGAAAGGGAAGGTGTTAGCACCCTTTCTATCCATGGTTATCCATGGGCTCTTAGATACTTGCTCATTGTGTTTTCAAAAATGGGTTGTTTGCTTTTCAACTGTGGGTTTAAAAAGTTTCTTTGAAAATTCCAGTTCGACTCTTGTATCGGTCCTCAAGAGTGTTTGAAAAATTGCTTTCGAAAGCTTTTTGAAAATGTGTCGGTGTGAAAAGTATTTTTGATTTGTTTTGAAATTAGAGCAAGTATCTAGAGTCGTCTACCTACCCTAAGGAATTCGTCTGTGTAAATGTCCTTTAAAGTAGTGCCATCCCACCATTGAGAGGTAGGTAGCACCACCGTTGGAGGTGTTCGGGTCAATTCGAAGGTTCGGGACATGGTGATCACCAGAGCAATGGGAAGACACCTTAGAAGCTACCCTCATGCCAGGTTCCCGGATCATGAGGACTTACTAAGACATCCTCTACTCGACGATCACCTTTCGAGGCAAGGCAACAGTGAGGCGTACCCTAGGGGTGGTGTGTGATTTGTGTGTCGTTTTCATTTGTATTTATCTTGTCATGTTATTGGTGTTCTACGCTTGTTTTTATTTTATCCATACATTCTTTCATGTCATTTGATTAACAGTTAAAAGTTGCACGGAAAGTAAATTCTAAGCTATTACAAACGGCGCGGGTCCACATCGCCAAAATTAACCAGGACCCGATTTGACAAAAAAAATAAATAGACAAAGTAAATAAAGAATTGAAAAGTGCGAGTAATTAAATACATGGCTTCGGGAGAGATACATAATATTAGACGAAGGAAATAAATATGCGAATTGAAATTTAAATCGAAACGAGAGCGTTGGACCCTTTTGCAAAATTAAATTACATGGAATTGATTAATTAAAATTAAAAGAAAGAAAGAACTTATTTTTTGGTATTTTTTAGTATTTTAGGATTTAAATGAAAAGAGAGAGTTAATTAAAATTAAAATAATATGCAAACCCTAATCCTAATTATTTTTAATTTATTAAGAAAAATTGAAGTTTTTTTTTTACCTAAATTAACCCTAAGTTATTTTTATGCAAATTTAATTATAAAAATAAATATTTAATTATTTTAATTATTATGAAAGAAAAATAAAAAAAAAAAGATGACAAATTATTAATTAAACCTATTTCTACATTTTTTAGATTTTTTGTTAAAAGTATTAGAATTACAACTTAAATTAAAACTAAATAATTACATGCAAATTTATTTATGAAAATATTAGAAATAAAAATATTTATTATATTTTTTATCTTTTTTCTGATTTTTAGGTATTTTGTGGTTTTATGAAAATAAGTAAATTTAATTAAACAAATAATAATTTTAATAAGAATAGAAATAATGCAAAAAAAAAAGAAAATATAAAAAAAAGCAAACCTAGGGGGGTGTCAGTCCCAAATTAGGAGGTATTCTTTAGAAATCCAGGCCCAATAAGACATTGATCCGTTTGACTTTCCAGGTAGTGTGCTGCAACGTTGACTGGACCTTATGCTGTTCCTCCAATCTGCACCCTTGGATTGCTTTAAACGTACGCGTGGCTGGCCTGATGAGGAGGTGTATCATGGTCTTCAGTAAGCGAAACTGCATGTGATGGTTAATTGAAAAATAACATTGAAATTATTGAAGACCTGGGGTTCGAACCCAGGTCATGTGCGTTATCTCCAGATATGCTTGCCACCGAGCCACTTCATGCATTGTTAATATTAAATAAGCAACAAATATTATAAAACGAACAACTGCATTAGTGATTCAAAATGCGCAAAATTTAAACCTTCCAATCAACGCCGGCCAACACATCATCTTCTTCATGTTCCTGAAATACAAACAACATAAGCAACGGTTTTTACACCGTTGCAGAAAGTATCTTTACAGAAAATAACGATTAGCACTAGGGCACTCATAAATTAGGCGCGATAGTTCCATTATCTTCGTCCACATGCGCTGAGTTGAATGGTGGTGGTCTTGAGGGCCAATTTTTCCCCAGTCAAAAACCCCTAATCCAAGGTCTTATAAACCCTAGAAAACGACAATGGTGAAATCATCTACAGCTTGCAAAAACTCAATTAAACGCATGGGTTAGCTTTAGAATAATACCAGGGACATGAATCAATAATTAAAATGTCATGAAAATGCATAGATTTGAAAATACGATTATGAACTTTTCATGAGATATTTCAAGTTCTGTATACCAATTCCTTATGCTTTGATGAATGTTCTTGGTTGAGACACGTTCAATGGACTTTCAGCAAGCTAATGAAACAAAAATTATGTCTTGAATCGCCCTGGAAGTGAGTTTTCAGAATTCAGTTTCTTAACAAAATTTCAAGCTTTTGTTTTCAATTTTCTGAGCAGCTGCGTGTGTATATTGATTAGGGTTGTGATTAGGCTTTTGTATTGAGTCCATTAGGTCAAGAAAAGTAGAACAAATCCAATGCATTCATGGTTTTTGGAAATTTGATTTTTAAGGATCTTTTTCAATCTTTTCCATGTGTTCTTGTATCAATTATGATCAATTTACTCCAAATCTTTCCTTATTTGATTTCACACGAATTATTGAGTGGATTTTGTGCACAAAGAGATTATAAAACCTAGATTACATAT
The DNA here is from genome assembly GCA_948472305.1 of Vicia faba. NCBI lineage: Eukaryota > Viridiplantae > Streptophyta > Magnoliopsida > Fabales > Fabaceae > Vicia > Vicia faba. The sequence goes on along the minus strand of OX451736.1, from coordinate 1,264,441,968 downwards.
TTTTCATATATTTAATTTGATTTAAATGAATTATTATAAATAAAAATTCAAATAAATAAATAAAAAATGAGAAAATACTTCCCTTTGGGCCAAGTGGTCGTGCACATGCCATGGATGATGATTTGTGGAGGAAAAATGGGCCCATTAGCAATTTTAGGTCATTTGAATCAATGTTGACTTTTCAAAATATCCAAAAATTTCCCAACTTCTACAAGGCATAACTTGCTCAATGTTTAAGCTTTTCTCATGTTCTTTGACATTTTGGAAAGGTCTTTGAGTCCTCTAACCAATTCCTTTGGTCCCGTGTCATTTTGATTTAACAATCTCAAGTTATGGCCTTTGACTTAAGGTCCCTTTTTGTTGACTTTTGAAAATGACCTATAATGTTGAAATTGATAACTTCTTGTGAGAGCATTTCTTGGACTTGGAATATGAAGATGAGTTGTAGGAAATGTCTTTCTCTTCAAAATGAGCTTTGGATGGAATTTTTCTAATAATCCATGTGAAAGTTATGCCCTGGTCAATTTACAGTTGACTTTTTCAGCTGTCCAAATAAGGAAACTTTTGCATTTTAATGATTTTTGAGCCAAGCTTTGGGAATCATGATCAAGCATTGATCAAATGATGTTTGTGGCTTCAAAATGATATGTTGACCAAAAATTTGAACTTTTGACTGTCAAATGACCATTTTGCCCCTACAGTTGACTGTAGTGCAATTAGGGTTTTTAACTGTGCAATTTTGTGCTGAAAGCCCTGAAACTTGATATGAGGATACTTGACCATATTTGTGGGCATGTGAAACTTGATTGGACCTTTGGAAACTTCATTTTCTTGACCAGAACAAAAAACCCTAATCTTGACTGTATAGGAGACTTTTGACTGTGCAACCCTTGGGGAGATTTTGAAGCTTGACTTTGCAAATCTTTGAAGAATATGGGAGGGAAAATTTTGGGGTACAACAGTTGCCCTTGTTCAATCTTCTTAGACTTGAGGATGCAGATTGGCTGACGTGCCTTTCGTAATCCGAGGGTAGAAGATGATTGAACACTAGAGTGCCCAGAAATTTGCGCTCACATAGTAGCAGTGTGATGGAAATGGGCTTATAGATGCCATTTAGAGATTGATGGATAGGATGATGGGCTTATAGATGCCATCTGGATGTTGATCGCATAAGAGATTCCTTAGCGAGAACCTACATACCTGCAAAAGAAAAATGAGTACCTGACACGTTGCAGGAGCTGGTTTTTAGATGCTTGGTATAGATGTATCCTGACTGGTTACAGGAGCTGAATCTGGAGCTTCACAAGATGATGAATGAACCAGGGATGGTTACTACCTTAGCGTGAACGGTAAGAGAACCTTGGGTGACTTTAACTTCAACTACGCTCGTTGAGAAAATCTTGGTGGGGATTACCATCTTCGCAGTATCGGGAAGAGAACCAATAGGAAATTATAATCTCAAAGAAGAACCTAAAATGGAAATCTCATGCACCGTCGGAGAGAGAACCAGTAGGAAAATATAATCTCAAAGAAAAACATAAAATGGAAATCTCATGCACCGTCGGAGAGAGAACCAATAGGAAATTATAATCTGAAAGGAATTATCACCTCACTCACCGTCGGAGAGGGAACCATAGGAAATTATAATCTGAAAGGAATTATCACCTCACTCACCGTCGGAGAGGGGACCATAAGAAATTATAATCTGAAAAGGAATTATCACCTCACTCACCGTCGGAGAGGGAACCATAGGAAATTATAATCTGAAAAGGAATTATCACCTCACTCACCGTCGGAGAGGGAACCATCTGAAAAGGAATTATCACCTCACTCACCGTCGGAGAGGGAACCATCTGAAAAGGAATTATCACCTCACTCACCGTCGGAGAGGGAACCATCTGAAAAGGAATTATCACCTCACTCACCGTCGGAGAGGGAACCATCTGAAAAGGAATTATCACCTCACTCACCGTCGGAGAGGGAACCATCTGAAAAGGAATTATCACCTCACTCACCGTCGGAGAGGGAACCATCTGAAAAGGAATTATCACCTCACTCACCGTCGGAGAGGGAACCATCTGAAAAGGAATTATCACCTCACTCACCGTCGGAGAGGGAACCATCTGAAAAGGAATTATCACCTCACTCACCGTCGGAGAGGGGACCATCTGAAAAGGAATTATCACCTCACTCACCGTCGGAGAGGGAACCATCTGAAAAGGAATTATCACCTCACTCACCGTCGGAGAGGGAACCATCTGAAAAGGAATTATCACCTCACTCACCGTCGGAGAGGGAACCATAGGAAAAGGAATTATCACCTCACTCACCGTCGGAGAGAGAACCAATAGGAAAATATATTCTCAAAGAAAAACCTAAAATGGAAATCTCATGCACCGTCGGAGAGAGAACCAATAGGACATTATAATCTCAAAGAAAAAACCTAAAATGGAAATCTCATGCACCGTCGGAGAGAGAACCAATAGGATATTATAATCTGATAACTTCTACTGAGTCTTCGTCAGAAAAATCTGTTGAGAGTCGATTTGGCTGGACTAGAGAAGGCCTTGGACTGGATAAGAAATTTTTAGAGTCGATTAACTGAACCGGTCTAGGTCTTGAAATATGACTGAGAATTTAGCTGAATCTTTCCTGAAAGGTAAAGGTCAGCCATATGCAATGCATGATATGGATCAAGCAATGATGTTCTCCACATAAATAAGATTTGTATGATATGATGCGTTATGCATGCTATAAAGATGTATGTGATGTTTATGTATGTGTTTTTCGTCTAGGAAAGTAAATCCTTGACGGGTGCCGGGAAGTCAATCCTGGGATGATGTTGAAGAATAAGCTTTTACTTCCGCTGGGGATGATAACTGCGAGAATACCGGTAGGAGAAGATGACTCCGTTGAGGAATAAACTTGGCAAATGGAAGATTCTGCGGGGAGAAAAGATACTCTAGCGACCATGCTGGGAAGCAATACTCTGTGGGGAGAGGGATGCCTTGCTGAGTGTTGATAATAATTTGCTGGGGATACCCTTGTTGTTGGAAGTGTTGATGGACTTCGCTGGGGTAAGAAGACTTCGTCGAGGACGCTCTTTCCGTGGCTTTTGGCTGAGGATAACCCAGTTATATCCTGTTAAGGAAATAACTCTTTGAATAAAGCCGGGAGACGCGTTCGTGCTCTGCGAAGGATAAGCTTCCAGAATTTACTGGGGATAAGCTTACTGCTTGGGGATATGAGTTCTAAATTTCCTGGGGAACTAGATTGGATTCTCTTGGGGAAGTTTTGAACTGTATCAGGGGAAGTGATTCCTTTGAATGTTGATATACCATCGGGGAACAATCTTTAGACCAAGACTGCCGGGGATGCTTGTTAAGGATATATGCTGCTGGGGAATGTTGATATCGGCTGGAGGATACCCAACTTCCTCAAGATTTGATAACTGCTTGAGGAGAGTGTACTGACTGCTTACTCTCTGGGGAACTAGGATATCTGGTTATGTTCTTTAGCTGAACCTACCTTGGTACCTTTGGAGGACAGAACAATTAGCTTGCTTGGGCAGCTCATCATTGCCCCTGTTTCTGATATTGGAGAGGAAGACCCGTGAGGTGCTGATAGTTTGTTGATGGGCAAACCTTCTTCTGGTAGGCAAGTGACGAGATGACAGGACATAGTCGTACGCTCTGATCCCTAACTTTTGCCTGGACCGCCCTTTCGGGTTTTCGGTCCACCGGGATACCCATTTTTGCCCAAGCCGCCTTTTCAGGTTTTCGACTTGCCGGGTGTACAGATTTTTTTATTTCATCCCTTCATTTTGCCCGAACCCTTTTGGTTCGCCGGGAAGCCCTAATTTTTGCCTAGGTATGTCAACCTAGCGGGTCTTTGATTGTGCGTAGTATTTTTTCGACTATGTCCATGCTCTCAGAATGTAGGGAATTGCCCTTGTTAGGAGTGTTTTGCCATGCCACCACAAGGGATTTGATCAGGCAAGATTCGTTGTTGGAATGCCCCAAGTGACTCAGGTGGAGATTTGCCCCAGGCTATTTGGCCTTTTGAGAGATTCTCCTAATCTTGATTGGACTGCCCCAGATAATGGACCATGGTCATGTCCTGCCCCTTGATTGGAAGTACTTCTGTTCATTAGGCATTCGTCGTGCGAACTTCTGCTGTTCAAACAAAAAGCCATATGCAAACAAAGTTATGTTAAAAATGCAAAACTTATGTCTGTATTTTGAAAATGCATTTTTTCATAAAACATGTGAATGTTTGTAAAACATGATGTCAACTCTAAATTTACCGTAGCCTTAAGGAGTCAGGATACCTTCGTAACAGTATGCTTTCGAATTAACCCATGCTTCAGCTAGGACTTTTAAGGGTTATAACGTGGCTTGGTTCACGGTTTAAGAAACAAAGGATAAAGGCTCAAATTATTTGTACCCACCCGCTCTTCGTGATGTTCTCCAAACCTAAACTCAGTTGATCGCACGTTAGACCTTGTTTGAGTCTTTGCTTTGATATACCAGTGATGATATTGATGATTTATTCTGAATAGGCAGTCTTTTTTTTTTTGTCGAGGGTTTGTAAGACCTCTTTCTTGTCTGATTTTTGTTATCCCTTTCTTTTTTGCCTGAATTGTTTCCCTTTTTTGGAATTACAGTCAGCGGGATGCCCTAGTTTTGTAAGTCTCCTTCATTGGTTTTGACTTATTGGGTTTTCGTTTTGAGAAGTAATGACTGCCTGTCTTTACGATTGTTCGGAACCATCACTGTCTTTCTTTGTTTTGTAAGGACCTCTTTGATGCCATCCCTTGTGCACTTTGGATCAACTGAGAAAACTACCCTGCCCCAGGTTATGATTACGGGTTTTAAATTTCGAAAAGAAAAACTCCTACTTCTTTGGCTCGAAGGGGTTGACGAGGGATTATCTTCCTTATAACTCTAGTGTTTAGGGATTGAAACAATGCCTGTACCTCATCAGCGGGGTCTGTTCAAAAGCATACTGTATATTGTGGTATCGTTTTCGTCATCCTCCCTCAAGAGGCTTTAGAACTTTAGATCAAGAGTTGACATCAGAAAAAATATGAAAATAATTTGCATTTAGTGAATACGAATATATTGATTCAAAATAGACATAAGCGATGCATTAATGTGATAACAATGTTTAACATGAATAAATGTTTGAACAAAAGAAAATTGCAACTTGAACATTCGAATGAACAAAAATTCTTCTCATCTCAGGGCTTGTTATTTCAACTGGTGCATCTTGTAGGGATGGCAGGAGCATTCAGCCTGGCCCATCTGGGTAAAATCCACAGCTCTTTCATTGATCAGATCTTGAATCTTATTCTTCAAAGCCCAGCAGTCGTCGGTGTCATGCCCTGGACTGTTAGAATGGTACGCACATCTTTTCTCAGGATTGTACTTTAGGGAGGTTATATTGAGACGCCTAGGAGGGCCCCTTACCGTCACCAGATTCAACCTCAACAATTGTTGTAAAGCTTGAGACGGTGACACGTTGAGTTTGGTGAGCTGCCTTTTAGGCTTGTCTGGCTGAAGCTGGTGAGGTTGATGTTGAATTTGTGACACTGAAGCCCTCTGAGGAGCTTTTCCCTTGTCTGCTTGTCTCAAGTATGGTTGAATGATGACTGGCTCTTCAACCCTAGACGTTTGCCCCAGCTGGTTACCCCGAAGCAGTTGGTTGACGAGAAACCGGAGCTCATCTTGTCTTTGAGCTAAACCTTGAATGGCATTCCTCTGCCCCAGCATTTGGGCTTTCATTGCATCCATCTCAGCTTGCTGATATCTCGTCCGTTCATCCTCAGCACTGTTCTTGGCCAAAGTCTCCCTGAGAAGTGTCCTTAGCTCCTCCTGCCCCTTGGATAGATTCAGGAGGATTTCCCCGAACCGGGTTTCTTGAGCAAGAAAGTCCTGGTTGTCTTGTTGGGAAGCCATTGCTGAAATAAACAGCGGAGATGGTAAGGGACCTGTCCAAAGGGTACCTGTTATGCAATGATATGTATGATATGCATGCAATGTTTTCAGGGACCTCGTAGGGTAAATAAGAAGATTGTTAGCATTTGGATTTGTAGCTTGATTGAAGGAAACCCATGTTGTTGAGAATTCTTCTTCAAGGGTCAAAGGCTCACCATATCTAGTGGGTCATAGCCCCTGACTTTAGTCATCATGTCTGGTTTTGGTTTCCAAGCAACTTTGGTTAGGGGAACCTTCTTCAAGAGTCAGAGCTCACCATATCGAGTGGGTCATAGCCCCTGAAAACCTTGGCTAGAGGAAAATAAATCCTCTTTGCCCCTTGCTAGATGTTTGATTTATCATGACCTGCATCACAAGCCCTTGAGATCCTTGAAATGGGTTAGGATGTATGCAATGGTATGATGTCATGCTATGCATGGGGTGATGTAGGTAAACCCTGTTATGAGTCCCAATCAAGGACTATAGACAAACCCTGCAAGAAATTCAGTATACTTTGTTATGAGTCCCAATTAAGGACTATAGACAAACCCTGCAAGAAATTCAGTCTACTTTGTTATGAGTCCCAATTAAGGACTATAAACAAAACCTGCAAGAGACCTAGTAAACCTTGTTATGAGTCCCAGTTAAGGACTATAAACAAAACCTGCAAGAAACTCAAGTGTCAGATAACAAGCATGCAAGTAGTCAAGTTGGAAGGCACACAAGTCACACAAGAGAAGCCCTTAGAGTTTAAGGCCAGCATAAGGTCTGGGGTACTACCCTCTTGAAGTTGGTGGGCTCAGAACCTGTCCTATTAGAAGTAATCGGGTTCTAAGGGTCCCAATATCACGGGATTGCTTTCATTGTTCATTGTTTCGATTTAGCCACTGAACTGGCGACCGAAATATTCCAGGAAAGCAACCCTCAATTGAGTGTAGTATCGAGTATCAACCAACCTCGGACTACACCAAAGTCAGTTATCTCACTACCCTAAAGAGGCCAAGATAGTTCAATTAAGGTTCCTAAGGTCTGTTGATGCTTCACGACACCACGCGGAGGCCCCGTACTCTCCTTGACTGAACTCAAGGGTTACCGGTACACACCAAAGTGCCACATCAACGTAGCAGACTGTTTTAACCATGTCGGTATACCCCGCACAGTTCCCTCACAGCCTTGTTGCTACTTTCTAAGAAGGTATCCCCCAGATCCGGGTTAGGATCTATAGAACTCCCAAGAAAGTCCCACAATAATAAAGCAAGCAAGTCAATACAATTGAAAACACAGTGATCTTAGTCCTAAGGTACACCTCACTTTATAAAGATCTCCCCAGCAGATTCGCCAGTTCTGTGATCGGTGGATCTGGAACTGACTGTTTAATGCTGGTTCGCGAAATGTCGCGGAAGCAAGAGTCGCCACCGTCTTTTATTTTCTCCAAATGGAAAGGACAAAAGCACAGAAAAATTCCTTATAGAGATTGCTCTCGGTTCGGGAGGTAGGTTATAGAAAGGGAAGGTGTTAGCACCCTTTCTATCCATGGTTATCCATGGGCTCTTAGATACTTGCTCATTGTGTTTTCAAAAATGGGTTGTTTGCTTTTCAACTGTGGGTTTAAAAAGTTTCTTTGAAAATTCCAGTTCGACTCTTGTATCGGTCCTCAAGAGTGTTTGAAAAATTGCTTTTGAAAGCTTTTTGAAAATGTGTCGGTGTGAAAAGTATTTTTGATTTGTTTTGAAATTAGAGCAAGTATCTAGAGTCGTCTACCTACCCTAAGGAATTCGTCTGTGTAAATGTCCTTTAAAGTAGTGCCATCCCACCATTGAGAGGTAGGTAGCACCACCGTTGGAGGTGTTCGGGTCAATTCGAAGGTTCGGGACATGGTGATCACCAGAGCAATGGGAAGACACCTTAGAAGCTACCCTCATGCCAGGTTCCCGGATCATGAGGACTTACTAAGACATCCTCTACTCGACGATCACCTTTCGAGGCAAGGCAACAGTGAGGCGTACCCTAGGGGTGGTGTGTGATTTGTGTGTCGTTTTCATTTGTATTTATCTTGTCATGTTATTGGTGTTCTACGCTTGTTTTTATTTTATCCATACATTCTTTCATGTCATTTGATTAACAGTTAAAAGTTGCACGGAAAGTAAATTCTAAGCTATTACAAACGGCGCGGGTCCACATCGCCAAAATTAACCAGGACCCGATTTGACAGAAAAAATAAATAGACAAAGTAAATAAAGAATTGAAAAGTGCGAGTAATTAAATACATGGCTTCGGGAGAGATACATAATATTAGACGAAGGAAATAAATATGCGAATTGAAATTTAAATCGAAACGAGGGCGTTGGACCCTTTTGCAAAATTAAATTACATGGAATTGATTAATTAAAATTAAAAGAAAGAAAGAACTTATTTTTTGGTATTTTTTAGTATTTTAGGATTTAAATGAAAAGAGAGAGTTAATTAAAATTAAAATAATATGCAAACCCTAATCCTAATTATTTTTAATTTATTAAGAAAAATTGAAGTTTTTTTTTTACCTAAATTAACCCTAAGTTATTTTTATGCAAATTTAATTATAAAAATAAATATTTAATTATTTTAATTATTATGAAAGAAAAATAAAAAAAAAGATGACAAATTATTAATTAAACCTATTTCTACATTTTTTAGATTTTTTGTTAAAAGTATTAGAATTACAACTTAAATTAAAACTAAATAATTACATGCAAATTTATTTATGAAAATATTAGAAATAAAAATATTTTTTATATTTTTTATCTTTTTTCTGATTTTTAGGTATTTTGTGGTTTTATGAAAATAAGTAAATTTAATTAAACAAATAATAATTTTAATAAGAATAGAAATAATGCAAAAAAAAAGAAAATATAAAAAAAAGCAAACCTAGGGGGGTGTCAGTCCCAAATTAGGAGGTATTCTTTAGAAATCCAGGCCCAATAAGACATTGATCCGTTTGACTTTCCAGGTAGTGTGCTGCAGCGTTGACTGGACCTTATGCTGTTCCTCCAATCTGCACCCTTGGATTGCTTTAAACGTACGCGTGGCTGGCCTGATGAGGAGGTGTATCATGGTCTTCAGTAAGCGAAACTGCATGTGATGGTTAATTGAAAAATAACATTGAAATTATTGAAGACCTGGGGTTCGAACCCAGGTCATGTGCGTTATCTCCAGATATGCTTGCCACCGAGCCACTTCATGCATTGTTAATATTAAATAAGCAACAAATATTATAAAACGAACAACTGCATTAGTGATTCAAAACGCGCGAAATTTAAACCTTCCAATCAACGCCGGCCAACACATCATCTTCTTCATGTTCCTGAAATACAAACAACATAAGCAACGGTTTTTACACCGTTGCAGAAAGTATCTTTACAGAAAATAACGATTAGCACTAGGGCACTCATAAATTAGGCGCGATAGTTCCATTATCTTCGTCCACATGCGCTGAGTTGAATGGTGGTGGTCTTGAGGGCCAATTTTTCCCCAGTCAAAAACCCCCAATCCAAGGTCTTATAAACCCTAGAAAACGACAATGGTGAAATCGTCTACAGCTTGCAAAAACTCAATTAAACGCATGGGTTAGCTTTAGAATAATACCAGGGACATGAATCAATAATTAAAATGTCATGAAAATGCATAGATTTGAAAATACGATTATGAACTTTTCATGAGATATTTCAAGTTCTGTATACCAATTCCTTATGCTTTGATGAATGTTCTTGGTTGAGACACGTTCAATGGACTTTCAGCAAGCTAATGAAACAAAAATTATGTCTTGAATCGCCCTGGAAGTGAGTTTTCAGAATTCAGTTTCTTAACAAAATTTCAAGCTTTTGTTTTCAATTTTCTGAGCAGCTGCGTGTGTATATTGATTAGGGTTGTGATTAGGCTTTTGTATTGAGTCCATTAGGTCAAGAAAAGTAGAACAAATCCAATGCATTCATGGTTTTTGGAAATTTGATTTTTAAGGATCTTTTTCAATCTTTTCCATGTGTTCTTGTATCAATTATGATCAATTTACTCCAAATCTTTCCTTATTTGATTTCACACGAATTATTGAGTGGATTTTGTGCACAAAGAGATTATAAAACCTAGATTACATATTTTTCATATATTTAATTTGATTTAAATGAATTATTATAAATAAAAATTCAAATAAATAAATAAAAAATGAGAAAATACTTCCCTTTGGGCCAAGTGGTCGTGCACATGCCATGGATGATGATTTGTGGAGGAAAAATGGGCCCATTAGCAATTTTAGGTCATTTGAATCAATGTTGACTTTTCAAAATATCCAAAAATTTCCCAACTTCTACAAGGCATAACTTGCTCAATGTTTAAGCTTTTCTCATGTTCTTTGACATTTTGGAAAGGTCTTTGAGTCCTCTAACCAATTCCTTTGGTCCCGTGTCATTTTGATTTAACAATCTCAAGTTATGGCCTTTGACTTAAGGTCCCTTTTTGTTGACTTTTGAAAATGACCTATAATGTTGAAATTGATAACTTCTTGTGAGAGTATTTCTTGGACTTGTAATATGAAGATGAGTTGTAGGAAATGTCTTTCTCTTCAAAATGAGCTTTGGATGGAATTTTTCTGATAATCCATGTGAAAGTTATGCCCTGGTCAATTTACAGTTGACTTTTTCAGCTGTCCAAATAAGGAAACTTTTGCATTTTAATGATTTTTGAGCCAAGCTTTGGGAATCATGATCAAGCATTGATCAAATGATGTTTGTGGCTTCAAAATGATATGTTGACCAAAAATTTGAACTTTTGACTGTCAAATGACCATTTTGCCCCTACAGTTGACTGTAGTGCAATTAGGGTTTTTAACTGTGCAATTTTGTGCTGAAAGCCCTGAAACTTGATATGAGGATACTTGACCATATTTGTGGGCATGTGAAACTTGATTGGACCTTTGGAAACTTCATTTTCTTGACCAGAACAAAAAACCCTAATCTTGACTGTTTAGGAGACTTTTGACTGTGCAACCCTTGGGGAGATTTTGAAGCTTGACTTTGCAAATATTTGAAGAATATGGGAGGGCAAATTTTGGGGTACAACAACGTGTATGTGCTTGGAGTGAAGCAGGAGTTCAACACCGGTACCAGTATCAGTAACATCACTGGTCCCGCCAAAATTACTCGCAGTGGCAGGCTCTTCTCGCCTGACATTGCACCACCAGTTATCCGAAAACCTCTTATCATCACACCCGCAAGTGTGCATGTTTCAAATCAAGTTCCTGTGTCTACCACTGCCGCCGAGTCCTCTGATACTCGGGGCAAAGAAGTTGCTACCGATTTGCCTGCCCGGACGGAGGCACCAAAAAAGACCGCTGTTGAAGCCTCCCAGCAAGAGATAGAGGAAATCCTTAAAATCATTAAAAAGAGTGACTTCAATGTCGTTGAACAGCTGGGGCATACCCCCTCCAAAATCTCTATGCTATCATTGTTGCTGTGCTCAGAGGCCCACGCCAAGGCCCTGATTTCATTTCTAAAAACGGCCCATGTGCCGCAAGAGACCTCTGCAGATCAGTTCACTGACTGTGTGGCTAGTTTGACAGCTGACAATGGTTTGGGTTTCTCGGATGCCGACCTGACTGCCAAGGGAAAAAACCACAATGATGCCCTGCATGTTTCCATGGAATGCAGGGGCACTACTCTTGCACACGTGTTGGTGGACACCGGTTCTTCCCTGAATGTTTTGCCCAAGAAGGCCTTAAATCGGTTGGATTGTGAGGGCCTGGAATTGAAACCTAGTAACATCATTGTTAGAGCCTTCGACGGTTCTAAGAGGATGGTGCATGGTGAGGTAGACATTCCTATTCGTGTGGGTTCCCAAGTCTTTGACTCAACGTTCTATGTGATGGATATTCGTCCATCTTATTCCTGTTTGCTGGGTCGACCCTGGATTCACAAGGCTGGGGCGGTAACATCCACTCTACACCAGAAGCTCAAATACCATGTCAGAGGGAAGATTGTTAATGTGCAGGGAGAGGAGGAATACATGGTAAGTCATCTGAATTCATTCCGGTATATCGAGATGGACGGGGAGTTTATTGAAACCCCCTTTCAACATTTTGAAGAGGTACCTCCAACATTGGCGTCAGCTGAGACAGTGGTTGAAGAAGACTTTCCCTTGAAGATGGCTTCCTTGAAGGATGCCCGGGCTGTAATCGAGAAAGGCAAGTGCGCAAACTGGGGTCAACTTCCTGACTTCACTCAAAAGACCGACAAATTTGGGTTGGGCTTCACTGCAGAGGCTCAGAGGGCTGTTCGCAAAGAAAGGATCAGAAAGCCTCCGGTGTTCATCACCAACCCAAAGGTGAATGCTATCAAGGAGGACGTGGAGGAAGCAGAATTTGACAGTTGGATCTATCCAACAACCAACAACGGACCAAGCAACTGGACAGCAAAAGATTTTACACCTATTACATTTGTCACGCAGTAATGAACTCTTTTGTTTTCAATTTGTAACAAACAATATGTTGAAACTTTTTATTGGCTCGGTGTCCTACCCGGGGCACTGTGGCTCCATTTGTGAGGGCTTTTTGTATGACATTTCCATATATCATTAATCAAAACATTGGACGATGTTGCATTTCAAATCTTGTGCTCTTTTTCTTTCTTTGTTATATATTGCAAAACAACTATATTTACACACACTCACTTATATAGGTTCCAATCCACTCTGGATCTCACTGGTAACGGCTCTGCTACTGCCCGTTATGACTTCGAAAATCCGATCAACTTGGCCGAAGACGAAGGTGAAGATGATTGCGAAGTGCCTGGTGAACTCGCGAGACTACTACTCCAGGAAGAGAGGGTCATTCAGCTGCATGAAGAGCCAGTGGAAACAGTGAATCTGGGTACGGAGACAGATAGAAAAGAAGTCAAGATTGGTGCCAATCTAGAGCTCAGCGTGAAACAACAATTGATCCAGATGTTGCATGACTACATGGAAATCTTTGCTTGGTCTTACGAAGACATGCCCGGTTTGGATGCCGACATTGTAGTTCATCATCTGCCTACCAAGGAAGACTGCCCTCCCGTAAAACAAAAGGTCTGCTGCATGCGCCCAGAGATTTCCGAGAAAATCAAAGCTGAGGTTATGAAACAATTTGATGCCGGGTTTCTAGCAGTAACTTCTTATCCTCAGTGGGTGGCCAACGTGGTTCCAGTGCCAAAGAAAGATGGTAAAGTCAGAATGTGTGTAGACTACAGGGATTTGAACAGGGCCAGCCCTAAGGACGATTTCCCTCTGCCTCATATCGACGTTCTTGTTGACAATACTGCTCAACACAAGGTGTTCTCCTTCATGGATGGTTTTTCAGGGTATAATCAGATCAAGATGGCTCCTGAAGATATGGAAAAGACTACCTTTGTTACTCAGTGGGGCACCTTCTGCTACAAGGTCATGCCATTCGGGTTGAAAAATGCTGGGGAAACCTACCAACGTGCCATGGTTGCTTTATTTCATGACATGATCCACCATGAGATTGAAGTATACGTCGATGACATGATTGCAAGGTCCCAAACTAAGGAGGAACACCTTGACCATCTGCGGAAGCTGTTTGACCGACTGAAGTTGTACAAGCTGAGGTTGAATCCAAACAAATGCACCTTTGGGGTGAGGTCTGGAAAATTGCTAGGTTTCATTGTAAGCGATAAAGGTATTCAAGTGGACCCTGCCAAGGTGAAAGCCATACAAGAGATGCCGACTCCCAAGATAGAGAAAGAAGTCAGAGGCTTTCTAGGACGACTGAATTACATTGCCCGATTCATCTCACACCTAACTGCTACCTGTGAGCCAATCTTCAAATTGCTGAAGAAAGATCAAGTAGTATGTTGGGACGATGAATGTCAGGCCGCTTTCGAAAAGATAAAGGAGTATCTCCAAGAACCACCCATTCTTATGCCTCCGGTTGAAGGGAGACCTCTAATACTATACTTGACAGTACTTGACAACTCAATGGGGTGTGTGCTGGGGAAGCATGACGAGTCTGGCCGAAAAGAGCACGCTATTTATTACCTGAGCAAAAAGTTTACCGACTGTGAGACTCGGTACTCACTGCTCGAGAAAACTTACTGCGCTCTGGTATGGGCTGCTCGCCGGCTGAGACAGTATATGTTGACTCACACTACTCTGTTGATTTCAAAAATGGATCCAATCAAGTACATATTCGAAAAGCCTGCTCTGTATGGAAGAATAGCAAGATGGCAAATGATCTTGACAGAATATGATATCCAGTATACAACTCAAAAAGCAATAAAGGGAAGTTTATTGGCAGATCATTTGGCACACCAACCTGTGGACGATTACCAATCCCTGAACTTTGAATTTCCAGACGAAGATATCATGGTAGTAACTGATTGTGAAGTACCTGGACCAGATGAAGGACCTGAGGAAGGATCCCGATGGTCTATGCATTTTGACGAAGCCTCGAACGCTTTGGGTAATGGCATCGGCGCTGTGATCATATCCCCTAAAGGTACTCATACTCCACTCACTGCCCGGCTGTGTTTCAACTGCACCAACAATATGGCAGAATATAAGGCATGTATCATGGGTCTTCAAGCTGCAATCGACTTAAGGATCAAGTTTCTGAGTGTCTTCGGAGATTCCTCTCTCGTGATCAATCAGATCAAAGGCGAGTGGGATACGAAACACCCGAATCTTATTTCGTACAAGGAGTATGTGTTGACTTTGCTTCCCCACTTTGAAGAGATAACTTTTGAACACTTCCCAAGAGAGGAGAATCAGTTAGCGGACGCACTAGCTACGATGTCTTCAATGTTCAAAGTCAAATGGGACAACGAGGCTCCCCGGATCATTATCTGGAAGTTGGACGAACCTGCATACTGCTGCGATCTTGAGGCCGAAGAGGTAACCGAAAAACCCTGGTATCATGAGGTGAAGAGATATTTGGAAGCTCAAGAATACCCCAAAGGCACATCAGTTAATGACAAGAAATTCCAAAGAAGGTTTGCGGCAAAATTCTTCCTCAGCAATGGCATTCTCTACAAACGAAACCATGATTCAACTTTACTGCGTTGTGTGGATAAGACTGGAGTAGAGAAGATCATGGTAGAACTACATGAAGGTACATTCGGAACACATTCCAGTGGACATACCATGGCAAAGAAAATCCTTCGGGCAGGATATTTCTGGTCCACAATGGAAGCCGACTGTTATCAGCATTCTCGGGCTTGTCATAAATGCCAGATCTATGCTGATAAGGTGCACGTCCCTCCGATTCCTCTGAACATCCTAACGGTACCTTGGCCTTTTGCAATGTGGGGCATTGATATGATCGGCGAGATCCGACCGACGGCGTCCAACGGGCATCGTTTCATCTTGGTAGCAATTGATTACTTCACGAAGTGGGTAGAAGCAGCTTCCTACGCCACCGTAACCAAGAGCGTCGTGGCACGTTTCATTCGGCATAACCTGATCTGTCGGTACGGCGTCCCAGAAAGGATCATTACGGACAATGGTACCAATCTTAACAACAAGATGATCACTGAGCTCTGCGAGCAATTCAAGATACAGCACCACAACTCTTCTCCTTACCGGCCGAAGATGAATGGGGCTGTAGAAGCAGCTAATAAGAATATCAAAAAGATTGTGCAGAAGATGACAGTGACCTATAAAGATTGGCACGAAATGTTACCATTTGCTCTCCATGGATACCGTACCTCAGCACGGACGTCAACCGGGGCAACACCCTTTTCCTTGGTCTATGGCATGGAGGCAGTCTTGCCGATTGAAGTCCAAATACCCTCTCTCCGGATAATGAAGGATGCAGACTTGAGTGAAGATGACTGGATCCAGACTCGACTTGATCAATTAAACCTAATTGACGAAAAGAGACTCACTGCTATTTGCCATGGTCAGACGTACCAAAAACGGATGATCAAGGCATTTAACAAGAAAGTCAGACCACAAGAGTATCAAGTTGGGGACCTGGTAATCAAACGCATCATCCTTCCTCAAAGTGATCCCAGGGGCAAATGGACCCCTACGTACGAAGGGCCATTTGTGGTTAAACATGTGTTCTCAGGAGGATCCATGATTCTAACCACCATGGATGGTGACGACTGTTAGAACAAAGTTTGAATCTACTACCCTATATTTAAGTTTTGATGATAACAAAGTGAAAAGATATAGTATTTATAAGTTTCATGTATGAACTATCTGCTGCCTAAAATTATTATGTTCTGACTTGCAG
The DNA here is from genome assembly GCA_948472305.1 of Vicia faba. Classification (NCBI taxonomy): domain Eukaryota; kingdom Viridiplantae; phylum Streptophyta; class Magnoliopsida; order Fabales; family Fabaceae; genus Vicia; species Vicia faba. The sequence goes on along the minus strand of OX451736.1, from coordinate 1,264,425,735 downwards.
ATACTCTGATTGATATAAGCAAGATCACATCTATTCAGCATCAGAATTTGGTTTCAGACACCAGCATCAGAAGTTGCCATATCAGAATGACAGAATCAGATGATCAACTTACGTATATGCTGAAGCCTGATGAACAAGACTGCGCTCAACACTCTGATATAGAAACACAACAGTTCATCAGCAGCGAAGCAGAGTCAGAATGAGCCAAGCCAGAACTTGCATTAAGTAAGCAATGGTACTGTGCATTGAAAGCAAATTAATTCCAACAGCCTCATTCCAGACAAGATCTGCTCAATAAGGAAAGTTTGTTATTAGCATTGAATCAAGAATATTGCATCCAACGTTCATCATCTCAGTGCTATATAAACAAGACTTTGAAGATTGAAATGGCTAATGCTCTCCAAATCTCTACACGCACAAAAGCTAATCAAAATCTTCTTTCTCTCAGTTTTGCTAAACCACATTCTGATATTCTATCATTGTTTAGCAATCTAGTTTCTAAGCTTCAATTTGTGTATACATCACAGTTGTGATACAGTTTTGTAGAAAACATTCACACACTTAGTTTTATCTCTTTGTAAGAAAGTGTTACCTTGACAAACCGGGTTGTGGTTTGGATCAAGAAGGCTTTAGCAGTTGTTAAAGCAGTCTGTAATATTCAGTTGAATATAGTGGATTAAGACCTCGTTGGAGAGAGGCGAAATCACCTTGACGGGTGGACTGGAGTAGTTTGAGATCAAACGAACCAGGATAAAAATATCTTGTTCATTGCATTAGATTTCAGTTTTACAATTCAAACCCCCCTTCTTGTGTTTTTCACCACTTCAATTGGCATCAGAGCACCTGGTTCTGAGCTAAAACACTTAACCGTGTCAGTACAAGATCCAGCGTCAGAAAAACACAATGGCAGGAAACAATTCTCACATCAGCAATGACAACAATGAGGACAGAGACAAATTCAGCGGCAAACCTCCAGTCTTTGATGGAGAAAACTTTGATTACTGGAAAGACAGAATTGAAAGCTTCTTTCTGGCACATGATGCTGATCTGTGGGATATGGTGACAGATGGATACACGCACCCTGTGAATGCAAGCGGTCAGAAGATTGATAGAAAAACAATGTCTGATCAACAAAAGCGTGACTTCAAGAATCACCACAAAGCCAGAACCATCCTCCTCAGCGCCATCTCCTATACTGAGTATGAAAAGATCTCCAACAGAGACACAGCAAAGAATATTTTTGACTCACTCAGAATGACGCATGAGGGCAACGTTCAGGTCAAAGAAACAAAAGCTCTGGCGCTCATTCAGAAGTATGAGGCGTTCAAAATGGAATAATCTGAATCCATTGAAACCATGTTCTCTAGATTCCAGATTCTGGTAGCTGGTCTCAAAGTTCTGGACAAAGGATACTCTACTGCTGACCATGTCAAGAAAATCATCATAAGTTTACCCAAGCAGTGGAGACCTATGGTTACAGCTCTGAAGCTAGCTAAAGATCTCAACAAAATCACTCTGGAGGAACTTATCAGCTCCCTCAGAAGTCATGAGATAGAGCTAGAAGCTGATGAGCCTCAGAAGAAAGGTAAGCCTTTAGCATTAAAATCTAACAAAAAATTTGAGTCTAAAGTTTTGCAGGCAGTTGAAGAAACATCTGATGGATCCTCATCAGAAGAAGACGAACTTTCCCTCCTCTCCAGAAGAGTAAATCAACTGTGGAAGCAAAGACAAAGGAAGTTCAGGAATCCCAGAAGATCTGATCAGAACGAGTCTTCTTCCAGATACAGAAGGACAGATTCTTCTTCTGGATACAGAAGATATGAAGGCTCCTCCAGTAGCAAAAAGCCAAACACCAAAGACATCATCTACTATGAGTGCAATGAGCAAGGACACTATAAGAGTGACTGCCCAAAGCTTCAGAGGGAAAAGCCCAAAAAGAAGTTTGGAAGAGAGAAGAAGAAGAGTCTCATGGCTACATGGGATGACTCTGACTCGTCGGAATCTGACTCAGAATCAGATGATGAGAGGGAAAACATAGCTCTCATGGCTAACATCTCAGAAGATAGTGAAGCTTCTGAATCAGACTCAGAATCAGACACTGAAGAGGTATTTCCTAACTTTGCTGTTAACTTTACAAAGGCTGAACTTGCTGAAAGCCTTAATGAGATTCTGGAACGGTATCAGCAAATTAGAGTTAAATTCAGAAACCTGAAAAGGAATCTTGAATCTGACTCTAATAAGACTGAGAGTCTCAAATTGGAAAATTCTGAGCTGAGAAATAAGATTTCAAAATTAGAAAACACTTTACAAAACTCTCAGAAGGAACCAATTTCTGAAACTCCCAGCAACGCTGATGAGATCATCAAGGAGTATGATCACAGTTTCCAGAAGTTCCTAGCTAAAAGCATAGATAGAAGCAGAATGGCTTCAATGATCTATGGAGTTAGCAGAAACGGCAGGAAAGGAATAGGATACCAAGGTAAGGTTCCTACACCAAAGAATGTCATGGACTTAACCATTAAACACACTCCTCTAAATTCACATTTTGTGTATGGTCACACACATGATATTAAATACACTAGCAGTAAGCACTCTGTGAAACCAAAATTCAACCAGAGTTTTGGTAAAACTAACAAATCAGGACCCAAGAAAATCTGGGTACCTAAGGATAAAATAATACATGTTGCAGATATCTTTAGCAGCAAGTCAGAAACACCAGTCATGGTACCTGGACTCTGGCTGCTCACGACACATGACGGGAAGAAGGCATATGTTCCAAAGCCTGGAACTTAAGCCTGGAGGCCACGTTGGTTTTGGAGGCAATCAGAGGGGAAAGATAATTGGCTCTGGAACTGTAGGTAATGGAAATCTTCCCTCTATTAATAATGTTCTGCTAGTAGATGGATTGATGCATAATCTGTTATCTATAAGTCAATTAAGTGATAACGGTTATGATATAATCTTTAATCAAAAATCATGTAAAGCTGTTAGTCAGAAAGATGGGACTATCCTGTTTAATGGTAAGAGGAAAAACAACATTTACAAAATCAAACTTTCTGAACTAAAGAGTCAGAATGTAAAATGTCTTCTGTCTGTTAACAACGAGCAGTGGATCTGGCACAGAAGATTGGGGCATGTTAGTATGAGAAGAATATCTCAGATTAACAAACTCAATCTGGTCAGAGGACTTCCTAATTTGAAGTTCAATTCAGATGCTCTGTGTGAAGCATGTCAGAAAGGAAAATTTGCAAAACCTTCTTTTAAATCCAAAAATGTTGTTTCTACCTCTAAGCCATTAGAACTTCTGCACATTGACTTATTTGGACCAGTTAAAACTGCTTCAGTCAGTGGTAAGAAGTATGGGTTAGTAATCGTAGATGACTATAGCAGATGGACATGGGTAAAGTTCTTAAGACACAAGGACGAGTCACACTCTGTGTTTGTCACCTTCTGTAACCAAGTTCAGAATGAAAAGGATCTTAGAATCGTTAAAGTCAGAAGTGATCATGGTGGAGAATTTGAAAACAAAGATTTTGAGTCATTCTTTAATGACAGAGGCATTCTGCATGATTTCTCTTGTCCTAGAACTCCCCAACAAAATGGAGTTGTAGAACGAAAGAACAGAACATTGCAAGAAATAGCCAGAACCATGATCAATGAGACAAACGTTGCTAAGACCTTCTGGGCAGAGGCAATAAACACAGCGTGCTACATTTAGAATAGAATCTCAATAAGACCTATTCTGGAAAAGACTCCATATGAATTGTGGAAGAACAGAAAGCCTAACATTTCCTATTTTCATCCATTTGGATGTACTTGCTTTATATTAAATACAAAGAATTATTTGAACAAGTTTGACTTTAAAGCACAGAAGTGTATTATGTTAGGATACTCTGAACGCTCAAGAGGGTACAGAGTATACAATACAGAAACACAGATTGTGGAAGAATCAATCAGTGTTCGTTTTGATGACAAGCTTGACTCTGAAAAGTCAAAGCAGAATGAAGTTTTTGCAGGTATAGAAATTGAATTTGCAGGTTCTGAAGACAAGTCATCAGAAGCTCTCAACACAGACATTCCTTCAACGTCTGAAAGGAGCACTGCTAGCAATCCTACAACAGCTGTTGATCAACCTCAGAAGAGATTACCCAGAAGCAGCTTGGATCACCCAGAAGAGACTATCCTAGGAAGAAAGGAAGATCCAATCAGGACAAGAGCAAGCTTCAGAAACTCTGAAGAAACACTTATGGGACTTGTGTCTCTGATTGAACCTTCTTCTATTGATGAAGCACTTCTGGATAATGACTGGATTCTGGCAATGCAAGAAGAGCTGAATCAATTCACCAGAAACGACGTATGGGATCTCGTTCCCATACCAAAAGGATTCAACGTCATTGGAACAAGATGGGTGTTCAGAAACAAGCTAAATGAACAAGGTGAAGTCATCAGAAACAAGGTACGACTGGTTGCACAAGGTTATAGTCAGCAAGAGGGGATAGACTATACAGAAACCTTTGCCCCAGTCGCCAGGTTAGAATCTATCAGACTTTTAATTTCATTTGATGTTAATAGAGGCATCACTCTGTATCAGATGGATGTCAAAAGTGCATTCTTAAATGGTTATATAGAAGAAGAAGTTTATGTACACCAACCCCCAGGTTTTGAAAATACAAAACATCCAGAACATGTTTTCAAACTAAAGAAGTCACTGTATGGTCTGAAACAAGCTCCCAGAGCTTGGTATGAAAGGATAAGTAACTTTCTGTTAGAAAATGAATTCACCAGAGGGAAAGTGGACACTACTCTATTCTGTAAATCAGTTAAGGATGACATCTTAGTCTGTCAAATTTATGTTGATGATATTATTTTTGGTTCTACTAATCCTTCTCTTGGAAGAAAATTTGCTAAGTGTATGCAGGCAGAATTTGAGATGAGCCTCATGGGGGAACTGCAATTCTTTCTAGGAATTCAGATCAATCAAACTCCAGAGGGAACTTACATTCATCAGAGCAAATACATCAGAGATCTTCTGAAGAAATTTGACCTCTCAGAATGTAAGCCATCAAAGATTCCAATACATCCCACGTGCATTCTGGAAAGAGAAGAGGTAAGCAAAAATGTAGAACAGAAAGTCTACAGAGGTATGATTGGTTCTCTCCTCTATCTGACTGCTTCAAGACCTGACATATTATTCAGTGTTTGTATATGTGCTAGATTCCAATCAGATCCTAGAGAATCTCACTTAACAGTTGTTAAGTGAACTTTCAAGTATCTGAAAGGTACTACTAATCTGGGTTTGTTTTATAGAAAATCTAGTGATTACAGCTTAGTAGGCTACTGCGATGCTGATTTTGCTGGAGACAGAGTGGAACGTAAAAGTACTTCTGGAAGCTGCCAGTTTCTGGGAGAAAATCTGATCTCTTGGTCCAGCAAAAGGCAATCAACAATTGCACTATCAACAGCAGAAGCTGAGTACATAGCAGCAGCAGGATGTAGCACACAAATGCTCTGGATGAAAAGTCAGCTTGAAGACTTCCAGATTTTTGAGAGTAACATTCCTATACTCTGATAATACTTCTGCTATTTGCTTAAGTAAGAATCCCATTTTACATTCTAGAGCTAAGCATATAGAAATAAAACATCACTTCATTAGGGACTATATTCAGAAAGGTATTTTGAACTTAAAATTTATAGATACAGACCATCAATGGGCTGATATCTTTACTAAACCCCTTTCAGAAGATAGGTTTAATTTCATTCTGAAACATCTCAGCATGAAAGTGTGTCCAGAGTGAAAATGTTCTAATTCCATATATTTACCTTCAGAATGTAATTGTTTTACTGTGAACTTCTGATCAATCTTCTTTCAGAAAGATAGAACATGCAGATTGTATCAGATGCAAGTCTAAAGATCTGAGAGTCTAAGCTCAAAGACAGACGTGCTGATCACTACATCAAACAAGTGTCATCCAATCATCAGCATATCTCTGAAGCAGAACGCGTGCACGCTTCTGAGAAGGCAAAGCGCTGATTGGGTGCATTGAGACACATGTCTGGTAACCGTTTTTAAGTATCTTTCTCAAATCCCCCAAAATCAGCAAGCATTTAATGAAAAGTAATCATGCTTTTAAAATGCAATCATGATTTTTTTTTCTCTCTCTTAAAAAACGTTTATCTTTTCAAAATAGTTTTGAAACTCTATTTAAGCACATTGATCTCTCATTCTCATTCTTTACGTTTTCTCACTAATACTCAAGCATTTTCTGCATATTTCTGTGTTCATCTCTTGCAAAACCTATTTTCCTCAGTTTATTCTCAAAACCCTTTTAGTGTGAACATGGCAACCTCCAGCAGTGCTTCTGCAGGTCCTCAGAAGAAAGCATCATCTGAGCAATATCAAGTGCCATTCAGAACTCTCCTCACTCCTGTGAAGAATCTTGAAGTGCTTTCTGATGTACTGTTTGAATATGTTTTGTACTATTTTCATGTTTTGATTCTGAACTCTCTTAATATGATTAGTTTTTCTGATCTTAATTGTTTTAGCACATCACCTACACTTTTTGATTGCTGACAAAAAGGGGGAGAACAAGAATGATATTTTAATCAATAACGGCTAACTAGACAGAAATTCTCAAACATTCTAACTCTATTACTTGAAAATGTTTTTTCTGTTTTGCTTAAAGTCTACAGGTACAAGGAAGCTCCTGGACACTCTGAAGACTAGAAGCTCTGAAGCTCTGATCACTATGAAGTTCTGATCCGCTCTGATACTCTGATCCAAAGCAAAGCTCTGACAAGAAAAGCTCTGAAGCTCTGCTCTGACATAAAGCTTCTGATAAGTCAAAGACTCTGATACTCTGATGTTCAAAGAAAGGCAAAAAGATCTGATCCTGAAGAACACGTGTAATCAAAGGGAAGTAATAAACTCAGGGGGAGTATCTCTCAACTCTGATATCTCTTTACTCCTTATCCTTTTACTTCTTACTCTGATGCATATCTCAGATACCTTTTCACGTTATTTTCATTTAAAAATATCTAGTTTTTGTCATCATCAAAAAGGGGGAGATTGTTAGAACAAAGTTTGAATCTACTACCCTATATTTAAGTTTTGATGATAACAAAGTGAAAAGATATAGTATTTATAAGTTTCATGTATGAACTATCTGCTGCCTAAAATTATTATGTTCTGACTTGCAGATACTCTGATTGATATAAGCAAGATCACATCTATTCAGCATCAGAATTTGGTTTCAGACACCAGCATCCGAAGTTGCCATATCAGAATGACAGAATCAGATGATCAACTTACGTATATGCTGAAGCCTGATGAACAAGACTGCGCTCAACACTCTGATATAGAAACACAACAGTTCATCAGCAGCGAAGCAGAGTCAGAATGAGCCAAGCCAGAACTTGCATTAAGTAAGCAACGGTACTGTGCATTGAAAGCAAATTAATTCCAACGGCCTCATTCCAGACAAGATCTGCTCAATAAGGAAAGTTTGTTATTAGCATTGAATCAAGAATATTGCATCCAACGTTCATCATCTCAGTGCTATATAAACAAGACTTTGAAGATTGAAATGGCTAATGCTCTCCAAATCTCTACACGCACAAAAGCTAATCAAAATCTTCTTTCTCTCAGTTTTGCTAAACCACATTCTGATATTCTATCATTGTTTAGCAATCTAGTTTCTAAGCTTCAATTTGTGTATACATCACAGTTGTGATACAGTTTTGTAGAAAACATTCACACACTTAGTTTTATCTCTTTGTAAGAAAGTGTTACCTTGACAAACCGGGTTGTGGTTTGGATCAAGAAGGCTTTAGCAGTTGTTAAAGCAGTCTGTAATATTCAGTTGAATATAGTGGATTAAGACCTCGTTGGAGAGAGGCGAAATCACCTTGACGGGTGGACTGGAGTAGTTTGAGATCAAACGAACCAGGATAAAAATATCTTGTTCACTGCATTAGATTTCAGTTTTACAATTCAACCCCCCCTTCTTGTGTTTTTCACCACTTCAACGACCTTCCTCACCCCGCCAATGCAGACATAGTAAAAAGATACTACGCATGAATAAAAGACCCGCTAGGTTGACATACCTAGGCAAAAATAAGGGCTTCCCGGCGAACCAAAAGGGTTCGGGCAAAAATAAGGGATGAAATGAAAAAAACTGTACACCCGGCAAGTCGAAAACCTGAAAAGGCGGCTTGGGCAAAAATGGGTATCCCGGTGGACTGAAAACCCGAAAGGGCGGTCCAGGCAAAAGTTAGGGATAAAGCGTAACACTATGTCTCATTGAATCACCTTGCATCCAGATTTCAGCATCAACTATCGGGCTCAGACTTCGGCATCGATCAATCAGCTTCATCTTCAACTAAGCAGCAAAGTGATGAGACGCTTGAAGACATAAAGGCAATAGCAGAGTTGGGACCCAGTGGGAATATTGTTCACATAGCTGTTTTGTTTCCTTTTCAAAATTGTATAAACTTTGTGTTATTTGGTGGCATTCTCTTACTAGGACGTCAGCCTCTTGTACAAAAAACGCCTATTTACAGGCAAATTTCAAAATCAATACAAGTTCACTTTTCCAAACAAATTGCCAATTGTTTTTCCTTTTCTGTTTTGTCTTGCGAAGAACGTCCAATGTTCATTTTTGATATATGCATTTGGCATTAAATTGCTAACTCATAAATACTTGCATGTGAAACAAAGGATTGATTACAGGTGACATCAGAAACGGGGGCAATGTAAAGTTGTCCAGGCAGTCTAGTTGCTCTGTCCGCCAAGGTACCAAGGTAGGTTTAACTGAAGAATGTGACCAAATTACCTCAACTCCCCACAAAGTAAGACAAGATTCAGCAATACTCTCCCCAGGAAGAGTTAGTCTATCATCAGCCCTACAATAGGCACCCTGTTCCCCTAGCAAGTCAGCAATACTCTCCTCAAGCAGAGTTGGTCTACGGCCAGCCTAAAGGAAGTTGGGTATCCCCAGAAGATATCAACGTTCCCCAGCGGAGTATAGGCATTCATCAGCAAGCATCCCCGGCAGTCTTGATCTAAGATTGTTCCCCGGCGGAATACAGGCACCCCAGTGGAACCTTTTTTTTTTAAGTACAGTCTGAAAAGTTTCCCCAGGAAAATTGGAATCCATATCCCCAGCAGGTCTTGGAGCTTATCCCCGGTAGACTCTGGAAGCTATTCCCCCGCAGAGTACGGACGTCTCTCCCGGGCTTTATTCAAAGTTATTCCTCACAAGGGCTTATAACTGGGTTATCCTCAGCTAATCACCACGGAAGATCGCCCTCGGCAAGGTTCTTCCTATCCCCAGCGGAGTTCATCAAAGTCCCCCAACATAACTTATCAACAGAATCCCCAGTGGAGTTTATCATTGTTATCCCCAGCGGGGTCCATCATTGAAATCCTCAGCGGAGCTCTCATCAAAACTTCAGCGAAGTATCTCTTCCCACAGAGCAATTCCCCTCAGGGTAATCTCTCCAACAAGTTTATTCCCCAACAGAGTTATCTTCTCCTACCGGTATTCTCTCGCAACCATCATCCCTAGCGGAAACGAAGAACTCTACTCTTCAACGTCAGCCCAGGATTTAATACCCCAGCCAATCGTCAAGGATTTATTTTCCTAGACGAAAATACATTCATAAACATTTCACATTTCATACATCTTGCTTACATACATGATAAAGTGCATACGACACTATCTCATTTTGAACATCATGACATCATGCATTTCATACATCATGACATTGCATACAACTGATGTTTTGCCTTTTCAGGGAAAAAGACAAACCAAAAGACAACTACCTTCAACTGTCATAATTCCAGATTCGATTCCTGTATCTAGCCAGGGCACATCTATGAGTGATCAGTTTCCAGACTCGATTCCTGTATCTAGTCAGGGCACGTCTGAAGAGATTCCAGATTCGATTCCTGTATCCAGCCAGGGCATATCTGTTGACGACCAATTCTAGATTCGATTCCTGTATCCAGCCAAGGCACATCTGAGGAGTTTGAAGATTCGATTCCTGTATCCAGCCAGGGCACATCTGAGGAGTTTGAAGATTCGATTCTTGTATCCAGCCAGGGCATATCTATCAACCGTCTAATTCCATATTCGATTCTTGTATCCAGCCAGGGTACATCTGAGGAGTTTGAAGATTTGATTCATGTATCCAGCCAGGGCATATCTATCAACCGTCTAATTCCATATTTGATTCCTGTATCCAGCCAGGGCATATCTGTTGACAACTAATTCCAGATTCGATACCTGTATCCAGCCAGGGCATATCTGTGAGCAATCAATTGTAGACTCGACACCTGCATCTAACCAGGGCATATCTGCATGAAGAGATTGAAGATCAACACCTGTAACAAGCCAGGAAAACATTTGTCTTTCTCGAAATGCGCAAGTTCTCGCTAAGGAATCTCTTATGCGATCAACACTTCCAAATGGCATCTATAAGCCCATCCCCCTATCCACCATCTCTCCAAATGGCATCTATAAGCCCATTCCCGCCATCACATTGCTGATACTCTACTATGCGAGTGCAAATTTCTGGGCACTCTAGTGTCCAATCTCCTTTTACCTTCGAGTCGCGAAAGGCAAACTTGCCAATCTAACTCTTCAGGTTCAAGAACATTGAACAGGGGCAATTGTTGTACCCCAAAATTTCCCCTCTCTTTCTTCAGGAAATCATCTTGGATTTTCAAGGTCCCTCTGAAACAAATCCAAGTCCAGAACTGTCATTTTTACCCAAGCAAACCACTTACAAGAGCAAGATGATCACACAAGCTCTAAAGACAACGCTTTTAGCTTGAGAAAAATTAAATTCTAAGTACTTGGAATTTTTCTCTAAAAAATGAGTGTTTAAGAAAAAATCAGCGTTTCAGAACTTCTGGACCAATTCCAGATAAGAAACGGTCAGAAGTTGCAAGCTTGGCTCAGTGCAGTCAGAAGTTGGCTCTTCAGCAGCTACATCAGCTCAATCAGAAGTTGTAAACGTGGTTTAATATGTAAGCCTCAGACAGAACATGACTCTTTCAGCAGTTACGCAAGCTCAGCCAGAATTTGCTAAAGGAATGCAAAAGAAGCAAGGAAGTCTGAAGGCTCTTTCAGAACATGCTGAAATCAGAAGATGAAAAGGTCAGAAGAGTGGGTGTTACACTGATACAGAATCTCTAAGCCCAGGAGGTCCAGAAGCAAATCCAGGGAACGTATCAGAAAATCAGGAGAATCCCCAGAACTTAATAAGACAACAGGAAGCCAAGGCCAGAGCATGGTTTACGCTGTTCTTGTTGAAACAAAACTGCTGGTTCAAAGTTTGGTTTCCCTTACCAGAATATTGATGTTGATAAGTCTTATCGCCATTTAATGCTCATTAATGCTTCCAACCACTCCTGAACATTCATCCAAGTAATCCCTTCACGTGTGGCTTGGAAAACGCCTTTATGCAGATTCTGGCATGGGTCTACACGCCACCACCCACTTAAGAGGTCACTTCACTCTAATCCACGCCTGCTGCTGCAGCCTAGGCTGAAGGCTATCTGTTATCACAACTTCCCAGGAATTTCTGTCAAAGAACAATTCAAACTCTGTTGGCGCTTTAATGTTCAAGACACCCACAAGAACTTTGCCTATAAATAGAGAGTCATTGTCCACTGAAAAAGGGCGTTCAAGAAACAGAAAAATTGCTAAGAGAAAAATAGAAATCTTTAGCAAGATAGTGTTGTGAAACTCTGCCAAAATCCCCAGTTGTTTCATAACTTTGAATTTCTCACCTTCAAACTTTATCCAATACCCAGTTTTTCTTTGTGAACCAAAAACCCCTTTTCAAACTTCTGACCCTATAAACGCATACACCTTCACCTGCCTTTTTCAAAAAGAATCTGTCCAGAACACCACCAGAGCCAAAAGCTAGCTTTCATCCACAAACTTTTCCAACAGCCAGGTAAGCACCTGCTGACCTTCATCACGCTACTAAGCATCACCAGTTGTGCGTGCTCAAATAAACATAATGTAAATATCATGTTGTTGCTATTTATATTCTGAGGATTTTCATACCTCAGAACGTTCGGAGCCAGTGTAGGACTTGCCTGTGACCTTGTTGGTTCTGCCCTCTGAAACATTTTGACATTTGCTGGATCTATTCCAAATATGTTTCCTGTTTTGTGGAATAACAACAAAATTGCAGATGTTCTGATTAGTACAGGGAAAAGCCAAGTGCTGACTTTGACGTTAGCACATCTGAAGCCTGTTTTGCTGTCAATAATATCATAACCTCTGAGAGTTATTGTCTTTCCAGCAGAATCAGAACTTCTGGTTTCTCCACTAACAAACTTCTGTTTTGCAGCGTAGGGGATCAGAACTTCTGATTTCCCCACTAACAGGTTTCTGTTTTGCAGGTACCAGGGTCAGAAGTTCTGACTTATACAGTTTAACCAAGAGGTTGATCATCTGGCAGCGGATATGAGCCAGAACTTCTGATGACCTCTCAGCAGCGCGCTGGCTCCCTCTCTCTTTCTCTCTATCTTGCTTTTTGCTATTTTCTTTTTTGTCTATTTTTCTCGTTGAACCCCCCATGTACAAATGTGTATCCCCACCCCCTAATTGTTGTAATAGCGTAGGATTTTATATTTCCGCTTCTTATTGCTAGTAATTAGGACGTGTATGGCAAGATAAAATCAATGAAATAGAAAATCCTAATTCAAAGAAAAACTCTTGTATGCAATAAAACACACTTGCACACTAACACCCCTAGGGTTATATCCACTTGTTGCCTTTTCACAAATGGGCCATGTTACGCATGTAAAGTATCTTGGTAAAACAAACAAAATCAAAAGATCATAGTCCCTCGATGACGCTTTCGAAAGTTGCCTTACAAAAAAAATGATCTTAGTCCCTCAAAAGAAAAACTAAGATACTTTGCAACATTGCTATCATGGTATATACGATGACCCGCGCCCGTCCCGTTCACATCCTAAACGCAAGATTGTCCACCAAGTACAATGGTGGAACAAAATTGTTAAAAGGGTTAAAAACATAGAAAAATCTTAGAGTAAATTTAGGGGTAGACCACTCTTAGTTACTTGATCAAACTTGAAAAAACACTTGCCATTTTTCAAAACACACTCTCAAAATAACTTTCAAAAAAAAAACATTGAAAACTTTTTCAAAAGACATACACCTTTGTATACATCCCAACATAGATCATTACAAAGGTTGCCACCACATTGGCCTCTTTTCAAAACATTTTCAAAACACATACACAAAGCACCATTTCAAACAATTGAAAATTAAGGCAATTTGATCTAAGTAAGTAACTAAGAGCCCATGGATAACCATGGATAGAAAGGGTGCTAATACCTTCCCTTTCTATAATCTACTCCCCGAACCCAAGAAAACATCTCAAAGGTTTTTGCTGTGCTTTTTAACCTTTCCTTAGGATAAAATAAAAAGTCGGTGGCGACCCTTGCTCAACCGAAACATTTGCGAAAACAAACGCAAAACTCAAGTCAGTTCTCCCACCGTATCACACTCACAAAGCAACTTCATGAGGAAAGAAGCCTTAATGTCTATCTCTACAAACTTGGTTACTCCAACATCTCTAACCTTTTCTCTATAAATAGAGAAACAATTTGCAAGTTGAAGGAGGACTTTGGATGGTGTGGAAAGAATCTTCAAAAAAACTCTCAAACTCTCAAAATTCTCAAACACTAAACACACTCTCAAACCCAGAATCAAAAGAAACACCACACTTGTTTCTTCACTTCAAATACAGAACCCAGGGAAACACTAACCCAACGTTCTGCTCTTGCTTTCAAATCCAACACTAGAAACACAACACTTGTTTCTTTTCTCTTTCGAATCCAGAAGAAACTCAACGCTTGGTTCCTTCTTTCGAGTCCAGTGTTAGAAACATAACACTTGTTTCTTTCCTTCGAATCAAAAAGTATTCAGGGGAGAAATCCAAGGTCCAACACACATTCCAACTTCAAGCAAGGTAAGTCACTCTAACCTTAACCCTTTCGTTTCAAGCATGTAAATAACATTTGTGCACTTTTTATTTCTGTCCTTTTGATTGCATGCTTTTTTTCTTGTCCAGGTATATGTTAGAACTAACCTATACATACTCAAATGAAAGAAAAAGTTTTGTGTGAAGCGAAGCCTTAGGATTCACCCCTTACTACTTCACAGTCCCAAAGGAAAGACAAAGAGGACGTGAATAGAGGATGCACACTCATGCTGCTTTGCAGGCCCATATTGCTTCACAGTCCAAATGAAGGAGCGAGAAGGGAGAAACGAAGGGTGTTCACACTAACTTCCAGGCCCCAATCGAAAGAAGGACAAAGGGTGTAATCGAAGGTTGCTCACACTGATTCCTAGCCTCAATTGAAAGAAGTCAAAGAAGGGTGAATCGAAGGAGCCTACTGCCTAGATCGAAGGACTCACTTTTTCTCTCTTTTTATGTTATTTATGCTTTTCTTTAAATTTTCTTGATATTAAATATGATTGTAATAGTGTAGGATATTTATTTTCTGTATTTTTATTGCTTTATACAAATGTTAGTAATTAGGATGTATGGAAAGATAAAACCAATAAGTATACCACCATAATCAAAGACTAAAGGTATGCAATCAAACACACTTTGCACACATGCATCTCTAGGATAATCTCACTTGTTGTCTCATAAAATAGTCATGTCCCTCGAATATGGGCGTTTTAGCAAAGACCCTCGATAAAAGATCGTAGTCCCTCGATGACCCTCGATGTTGCCTCCGGTAAACAATCTAGTCCCTATAAGAAAATTGCTAAAATTTCTCATAGGTTGCCTTCTATGACTATACAAATGACCCACGCTTGTTGTTGTACCCCAAAATTTTCCCTCTCATATTTCTCAATACATTTCAAGTGAGGTCTTCAAATTGCTCAAGGAAGTCCAAGGGTTGACCAAACAAACTCTCTCTTAAAGTAGTCTACCTCAAATTAGGGTTTCATATTGCATCAAGATACTTGAGTCTAAGGGATCCCAAATGCTCACCATTGTCCTAATATTTTCTCAAGATCATCCATGTCAAGTTTCAAGCCTTGCATAGGAAGTTTGCTCAGTCAATTGCTCAAAGGCCTGAAAATCGACTATGCTAGGGCAAAAGTCAACTGTGACCCCCATACAGTCAAACTTCAAGATTTTTGGTCAACATCCTCATTTTGAAGTATTATTCATCATTTGATCAAGGGTTGATCATGATTCCTCAAGGATTGCTCACAATTCATCAAAATCCAAAACTTGCTAAATTAGGGTTTTGCAGGAAAAGTCAACTCAATTTTGACCAAGCATAACTTTCTCATAATTTATGATAAATGACCCATCCAAAGCTCATTTTTAAGAGTATTCAATTCCCTACAATTCATATTCATCTCCCAAGTTCAAAATATTCACTCACAAGAAGTTATGAATTTTGACATTATAGGTTATTTTGAAAAGTCAACAAAAACACCTATTTTGTCAAAGCTTCATACATGAATATGGAAGACCAAATTGAGATGATACCAAAATAGTTGCTTAGAGTACATCTCAAGCTTTCTAAAAACTCCAAGAACACTTTCAAAGAGTCAAAATTGAGGAAGTTATGCATTGGTGAAGTTGACCCTTTTTGCAAAATTGTTAAAAGTCAACTATGCCTAAAAATGCAATTTTTGCTAAAGGGGCCCAATCTTTTGCACTTGTTTTGAGTTGGTAGCATGGTCCACGAGCCCCAGCTCTTCCCATTTGTCTTTATCTTATTTTTTCTATTTATTTTGATTTTTTATTTCAATTAAATCATTTAAATCTAAACAAATCATGAAAAAATCCAAATCATTGAAACCTCAAGATATTGTGCATGTTTCAGGTCCTATATCCAGCTGGCAAGTGATTGAATTCGTGCAAGGCCTTTGTGTGCATAAAAATATTGGTTTTAGCCTATTTTTGGAAGGATTTTCAAGTGAATCAAATCAAGATCAAAATCAATAATTGGCAAAGATTGAGATCATGTTTGCAACCCTAATCTAATCCTCAGTATATAGGGAACATTTGCAGACAAAAATCACAGGGTTTTGGAGACGCAAAATAGAGAACAAAACTTGGAAAAAACAAAGAAAAGTGGTAAACTGATTTTGCACTTCCAGACATTTTCAAGTCCCTCTAGCCATCTCATTCGCTTCCTGGGATCACAAACAAGCTATACTAATCAAGAACAAGGAGTTTCCAGCACTAGAACACACTGTAAGTCAGCCACGACAATGGCTTCCTCTTGAAATCGAATTGCATAATTTTGGCGTCTATAGCATGAAGTAATTATATATTCTTGCTCCTTGAAACATTTCCAAACTATCTATAACATTTAATTGCATTTTTATGGACTGTATCAAGATTTGCCATTGTTAGGGTTCTTGGTCTCGATTTGGGATCTCGTCACACATGTAAAATTGGGCCACAAAAGGGGCACCATCATGCTCAGCAGGCCAAGATGAATTGATTCATGGCCTTGGATTTTATTTATCTTGCTTGTGTTTAATTTTGAGAATTGCAGGGTTTGTAGTGACGGACATTGTCCGTAGGTAAAGGTCTTCAAACCTTTTAGCCACAGAGAGAGGACAGGGATGAAGGTGTGGCACATTCCCATTCGTTTATTTAAAATTTCGCGCGCAGGGAACTAATAAAGTTGTGTTGTTTTTATAATATTTATTTGTTTCTTTACATACAACTAACACGCGCAGCTCAGTTGGTGGCCAGGCTATTGGAAAAGGTTACAGGACCTGGGTTTGAATCCCATGTCCCCTCATATTTCATGTTATTTTGCTTTAATTGATCAGGCATGCACACAAGGCAGGGGGATCACCATGCATCCTCAGGATTCAACCTTTGGATCTCCAGATGGCCAGATCTAGAGGCCATCAGATGAAGGACCATCATACGCCTTGGTCAATGTGTAGCACTGGAACGGGCAAGTCAACGTGGATCAATTGCTTCTTGGGCCAGATTTGCTATTCACACCCCCTCCCAAATTGCTAGTTTCAGGCCCAGTTCTTCTTCCTTTCTTTTATATTTTTCTTCATTAATTTATTTAGTTATTTTTTTTTACTAACTTAAAATAATTCTTTTTATCAAAAAATCACAAAAATAATATTTCTCGCCAAATTAGATTTAGTTTATTTTTTATCAAAAAATTAATTTAATTAGACTATTTAATTTTAGGGCAATTTTAATTATTTTGTAAATAAATTAAAATTAATTAGAACAATTAGGGTTTTTGTTTCTAATTTAATTCTATTTTCTTTTTCTCTTAAAAATAACCAAAAATGTAAAAATAGGCCATGTAAATTATTTTCTTTAAATTAATTTAATAACTAACTAATTTTGTATTTAATTTAAAAACCCTATTATTTTTCTTAAATAATTAAAAACAACAAAAATAATCTTTTCTTTCGATTAGGTTTGACGGGGTCAAAACCCTAACTTTTCTCGTTCTTAATTCATCGCGCGCGCTTTTTATTTTTACCATATTGATGTAATTGCTCACAAGTTGTAATAGATTAATTAGGACCTTTTACTTTCATATATCGTTTTTTTACGGGTTGTTTTTGGCTATGTAATTAATACTCGAAGCCTTGTAATAGCCTAGCTTTACTTTCTGCACTTTAAATTCCATAAAAATATTAACTGCTAGATGTATGGTATTAGGGTTGCATGACAAGAATGTATGATTAACTTTAAAACGATTAGCAAACCCTAAATGTGCAAAGATAAATAACTTGAAATTGAATCACTCGCACATGCGCACTCCTAGGGTATACTCTCACTTTGGTTGTCTTCGGTAAACGGTCATTAAGTATAGGATATTTTAGTGGTCGCCCTTTTGTCTCAAAGATCAAAGTTGCCTCGGAAAGGTTGCCTCAGAATTGTTGCCTCGAAAATTGATCTTAAGACATTAGGGTTATTACTAAGACGTCCTAACATTGCTTTAGTGATTGTACGTCCCTTTCGAATTGACCCTTAAAACTCCAACGACGGTGCTACCTACTCACTAATAGTAGGATAGCATTGTCTAAAGGAAACGAACATAGAACAATTCTTTTTTCGAGTAGGTAGATGCAAGTAGGTACTTGCTCAAAACAAACAAACTTTTCACACTTACACTCTTTTCAAACAAAGTTTTCAAAAACACTTCTTAACACTCTTGAAGACAGAAGCAAGGGTTAAATCGAAGTCAAAAACTTTTCAAATCACACAAACACAGGAGCAATTTTGAAAATGATGAGCAAGTACCTAAGAGCCCGTAGAAAACTACGGATAGAAAGGGTGTTAATACCTTCCCTTTCTATAATCTACCCCCCGTACTCAGAAAATCTCGAAAAAGGAATTTTTCAGTGCTTTTTTCCTTTCCTGTTGGATAAAATAAAAGTCGGTGGCGACTCTTGCTTACCGCGACATTTTGCGAACACAAACGCAAACGCAAACCAGCATTTTCAAATAGTTTCGGTTCTGCCACCGTATCACAGAACTGGCGACTCTGCTGGGGAATAAATAAGTGGGGTATACATTAGGAATAGTTTATCATATTGCTTCTATTGTTTGATTTGATTACTTTATCTTTGTGGGCTTTGTATCGGAGTTACTATAGATCCTAACTCGGATCTGGGGAACACCTGTTAGGTAAGTAGCAATAAACTGTGAGGGAACTGTACGGCGTAGACCGATACAGTTGAAGCAGTAGCTACGTTGATGTGGCACATTTGTTGGTATCGGTATCCCTTGTGGGGGAACAAGGAGAATACGGGGCTTCTATATGGGTCGTTAAGCATCAACTGACCTTAGAACCTATAATTGACCAACTTGGCCATAGGAAGTAGTGAGATAGCCGGCCTCGGTATAGAGCTGAGAAATGGTTGATACTCGATACTACACTCATTGAGACCATACTCTCGAGATAGTTCCAGATGCAAGAAAAGATTGCGTGAGCTGAAACCATGAACGATGGAGGATGGTCAGTGATATTGAGAACCTCTAGAACCCGATTACTATTATTAGGACAGGTTGAACCAACTGAACTTTAAGAGGGTATTACCGAGACTCCATGCAAGCCTGGAACTTAAGGGCTCTTGTGTGACTTGTTTGCCTTTACCATGTTTGTTACCTGCTATACATGTTGTGTGTTTTATCATGACATCATGCATCATAACATAGCATGCATACTTCATTTACTAACCATTTCAAAGACCGAGGGGATTTATCTTTGTTCTGTTTTGCAGATTATGGCTTCCATACGTAGAAATACCATTCGAGTCAACTTCGTGCAAATCCATGCTCAGCTCAGAGAGTTGGTCTCAAAAGTTCCTGATACTTCTTCATTTGTTAGAAGACATGGTCATCTCCTTAGTTTGGGCTTTGAAGAATAAGGTGCAGGATTTGATTGAAGCTAAAGAAATTGAGTTTGACGCTCCCGAGAAACCCAACGTCATAACTGCTCCTATGCCCAAGCATGGTAGTGGAGTAAATGTTTTGGACGATGATTTATTTGTGACCTCTGTGGAAGACATTTCTACTCTGTTGATAACCGTTAAGAAGAATCTATTGTTGGACGGTTTATTTCCGGGTTGTGGCGAAGGTTGCCACCTATGTTCCATCCTGCCTGCTGGTTGCTATCTACTGAAATCAGGTGTTCAGCGCCTGATGGATAACAAAGAGATCTTGTTCGAGAAAACTTTGATTCCGTCGAGTCCTGTTGAAGATATTTCCATCATAACCATTTACGCAAATCCTTCCAAGGCTTCCTCGAGAAATCCTGTTAGGATTACATCTGTTCCAAGAGTTGCTCCATTAATCATTACTATTTCTGGTCCTATCCCATACACTTCGAACAAGGTTGTCCCGTGGCACTATAGGGCCGATGTGTATTATCATGGGGTCAAACAAGACTTGAAGGTTGAAGAGGCTGATGTTGATGTCAGCAATATTGTCGGGTCTAGAAAAGTCACCAGAAGTGGAAGACTCTTCTCTCCCGAGATTTCTCCTCCGACTGTTCAAAAGCCTATTGCCATTTCATCCGCCAGTACGTCAGCTATTGTTCCAATTCTTACTCCAGTTATCACCCCTGTCGTTGAGTCATCTGACACTCGGGGCAAAGAAGTTACAAGTGAGCCTGCCCGGACGGAGGCGCCTAAGAAAGTCATTGTTGAAACCTCTAGGCAGGAGATAGAGGAAATTTTGAATATTATCAAGAAAAGTGACTACAACGTAGTCGAACAGCTGGGGAAAACCACGTCGAAGATCTTCGTGTTATCCTTATTATTGTGCTCAGAAGCCCATGCAAAGGCTTTAATTGCTTTCCTTAAAATTGTGCATGTGCCGCAGGAAACATATGTTGATTAATTCAAAGACTGTGTAGCTAGTTTAACCGCTGACAACGGGTTGGGTTTCTCCAACACAGATTTGACGGCTAAAGGAAGAAATCACAATGATGCTCTGCATGTATCGATTGAATGCAGGGGCACTACTTTGGCTCACGTGCTGGTGGACACTGGGTCCTCATTAAATGTTTTACCAAAGAAAGCATTAGACCGGCTGGATTGTGAAAGGTTGGTTCTGAAGCCAAGTAATATTGTGGTTAGGGCCTTTAACGGGTCCAAAAGGATGGTACACGGGAAGGTGAACGTCCCTATTAAAGTTGGCTCTCAGACTTTTGCTTCTACGTTCTATGTGATGGATATCCGACCATCTTATTCTTGTTTGATGGGTCGCCCGTGGATCCATAAGGCTGGGGCAGTGACTTCTATGCTCCATCAGATGTTGAAATATCCTGTGAAGGGGAAGATTGTTATGGTGCAGAGTGAGGAGGAGTACATGGTAAGTCATCTTAATTCCTTTCGGTATGTGGAGATGGATGGAGAGTTCATTGAAACCCCGTGTCAGAACTTTGAAGAGGTTCCCCAGACTCTGGCGTCGACTGAAATTGTTGCTGACAAACCTCTGATGAAGATGGCTTCCCTCAAGGATGCCAGGGCTGTGATTGAAAAAGGTGGGTGTGCAAATTGGGGCCAACTCCCTGACTTTGAAGACAAGACTGACAAGTTTGTTTTGGGTTTTACTGCATAAGCTCAAAGAGCTGTTCGACACGCACGGATTGGAAGACCTCATATGCGCATCAGTAATCCGGGAGTGAATGTGATTGAAGATGATGAAGAAGAGTCAGATATTGACAGCTGGATTTACCCGACTACTAACGGTGGCTTGAACAATTGGACGGCAAAGGACTTCGTGCTCGTTTCTTTTATTACACAGTAATAGACTTTTGTTTTGAGATTTGTAACAGACAATTTGAAACTTTGCGGCCCGATGCCTTGCCCGAGGCACCTTGGCTCTGTTTGTGAGGGCTTACCATTTGTCATTTTCATATATCATCAATAAAGCATTGGACGTTTTCTTGCATTACAAATTTTGTGCTCCTTGTTTTTCTTTTTTATCTTGCACTTTATAAAACAGTTGTTGTCTTACACACACTCACATATCATAATACAGGTACACGTCCACTCTGGATCCCACTGATAACGACTCTGCTACTGCCAGTTATGACTTCGAAAGTCCGATCAACCAAGCCGAGGATGAAGGTGAGGATGATTGTGAGGTGCCTGGGGAACTTGCTAGACTGTTACTTCAGGAAGAGAGGGCCATACAGCCGCATGAAGAGCCAGTGGAATCAGTGAATTTGGGTACAGAGGAAGACAAGAAAGAGGTCAAGATAGGTGTGAATCTGGAACCTAGTGTCAAGCAATGGTTGATACAGATGCTACGCGACTATGTTGAGATATTTGCTTGGTCTTATGAAGATATGTCGGGTTTAGACACCGATATCGTGGTTCATCGTCTGCCAACTAAAGAAGACTGTCCTCCGGTAAAACAGAAGGTTCGCTGCATGCGCCCCGAGATGTCTGAGAAAATCAAAGCTGAGGTTATGAAACAGTTTGACGCCGGATTTCTAGTTGTTACTTCTTACCCGCAGTGGGTTGCCAACGTGGTTTCGGTGCCGAAGAAAGATGGTAAGGTACGTATGTGTGTAGACTATAGAGATTTGAACAGGGCGAGTCCCAAAGACAATTTCCCACTGCCTCACATCGATGTTCTGGTTGACAACACCGCGCATCATAAGATCTTCTCCTTTATGGATGGTTTTTCCAGTTACAATCAGATTAAGATGGCTCCCGAAGACATGAAGAAGACAACCTTCGTTACGCAGTGGGGAACTTTTTGTTACAAGGTAATGCCTTTCGGGTTGAAGAATGCTGGGGCAACTTATCAGTGCGCCATGGTCTCTTTGTTCCATGACATGATTCACCATGAGATTGAGGTATACGTTGATGACATGATTGCAAGGTCCCAAACTGAAGAAAAACACCTTGACCATCTCCAGAAACTGTTTGAAAGGTTGAAGACGTACAAGCTGAGGTTAAACCCGAACAAGTGCACCTTCGGGGTGAGGTCTGGTAAGCTGCTAGGCTTCGTCATAAGTGATAAAGGTATTCAAGTAGATCCTGAAAAGGTGAAGGCTATACAGGAGATACCAGCTCCCTGAACAGAAAAAGAAGTCAGAGGCTTTTTGGGACGGTTGAATTACATTGCCCGATTCATTTCACATTTGACTGCTACTTGTGAGCCGATCTTCAAGCTGCTGAAGAAAGATCAAGTGGTAAAGTGGAATGATGAATGTCAGGCTGCTTTCGAAAGGATCAAAGAATATCTCCAAGAGCCACCTACTCTGATGCCTCCAGTCGAAGGAAGACCTTTGATCTTATACTTAACAGTATTGGATAATTCAATGGGGTGTGTGATGGGGAAGCATGACGAGTCTGGCCGAAAAGAGCACACTATTTACTACCTTAGCAAAAAGTTTACCGACTGCGAGACCCGATACTCGTTTCTCGATAAAACTTGATGCGCTTTGGCATGGGCTGCTCGCTGGCTGAGGCAGTATATGCTGACTCACACTACTCTATTGATATCAAAGATGGATCCAATCAAGTATATCTTCGAAAAGCCCGCCTTGTCCGGAAGAATAGCAAGATGGAAGATGATCTTAACTGAGTATGACATCCAATACACGACCCAAAAAGCAATCAAGGGGAGTGTGTTGGCAGATCATTTGGCACATCAGGCCGTGGACGACTACCAATCCATGAATTTTGAGTTTCCAGATGAGAACATCATGTTGGTGACTGATTGTGAGAAACCTGGACCGGATGAAGGACCTGAGGAGGGATCCCGATGGTCTATGTACTTTGATGGAGCCTCAAACGTGTTGGGTAATGACATTGGCGCCGTGATCATATCTCCTGAAGGTTGTCATACTCCATTCATCGCCCGACTATGTTTTAACTGCACCAACAATATGGTGGAGTATGAAGCGTGCATCATGGGCCTTCGAGCAGCTATTGACCTGAGGATTAAGTTCTTGAGTGTATTTTGAGATTCCGCTCTCGTGATCAGTTAGATTAAAGGTGAGTGGGATACGAAACACCAAAATCTTATTCCTTACAAAGAGTATGTATTGACTTTGCTTCCGCACTTCGAGGAGATAACCTTTGAACACTTCCCAAGAGAGGAGAATTAGTTAGAGGACCCGCTAGCTACCATGTCTTCTATGTTCAAGGTCAGGTGGGACAATGAGGCTCCCCAGATTACCATTGAGAGGCTGGATGAACCCGCACATTGCTATGACATTGAGACTGAAGAGGAAGTAGATAAAACCTGGTTTCACGAGGTAAAGAGGTACCTCGAGGCTCAGGAATACCCCGAGGGTGCATCTGTTAATGATAAGAAGTTTTTGAGGAGGTTCGCTGCGAAGTTCTTCATCAGTAATGGTATCCTTTACAAGCGTAACCATGATTCAACCTTACTGCGATGTGTGGACAAGAACGAGGCAGAAAGGATCATGGCAGAGTTACATGAAGGTACTTTCTAAACTCACTCCAGTGGACATACCATGGCAAAGAAAATCCTACGGGTAGGATATTATTGGTCTACTATGGAAGCCGATTGTTATCAGCATTCTCGGACCTGTCATAAGTGCCAAGTCTATGCTGATAAGGTGCATGTACCTCCAGTTCCTCTGAACGTCTTGACAACTCCTTGGACCTTTGCAATGTGGGGCATCGATATGATTGGCGAGATCAGGCCTACTGCGTCCAATGGGCATTGTTTCATTCTGGTGGCTATTGATTACTTTACGAAGTGGGTTGAGGCAACTTCCTTTACTACACTAACCAAGAACGTCGTGGTGTGGTTCATCCGACACAATCTGATCTGTCGATATGGTGTACCAGAGAGGATCATTACGGACAATGGTACAAATCTCAACAATACAATGATCACCGAGCTCTACAAACACTTTAAGATACGAAATCACAACTCTTCTCCCTACCGGCCGAAGATGAACGGGGTTGTTGAAGCTGCTAATAAGAACATCAAGAAGATTGTGCAAAAGATGACGGTGACATACAAAGACTAGCACTAGATGTTACCATTTGCTCTTCATGAGTACCGTACCTCAGCGTGGACATCGACAGGGGCAACTCCTTACTCTTTGGTGTATGGCATGGAGGCAGTCTTACCCATTGAGGTTCAGATACCCTCTCTTAGGATTATGAAAGATGCAGGTTTGAGCGAGGACGATTGGATTCAGACCCGGCTTGATCAGTTGAACTTAATCAACGAGAAGAGACTTACTGCTATTTTTCATGGTCAGACGTATCAAAAACGAATGATCAAGGTATTTAACAAGAAAGTTAGAGGACAAGAGTATCAAGTCGGAGATCTAGTAATCAAGCGCATCATACTGCCGCAAGGTGATCCCAAGGGCAAATGGACCCCCACGTACGAAGGGCCATTTGTGGTTAAGAACATTTTCTCGGGAGGAGATATGATTCTAACCACCATGGATGGTGACGACCTTCCTCACCCCGTCAATGCAGACATAGTGAAAAAATATTATGCATAATCAAAGACCCGCTAGGTCGACTGGCCTAGGCAAAAGTAAGGGCTTCCCGGCGAACCAAAAGGTTTCAGGCAAAAGTAAGGGATGAAAATGAAAAAAACTGTACACCCGGCAAGTCGAAAACCTGAAAAGGCGGCTTGGGCAAAAAAGGGTATCCCGGTGGACTGAAAACCCGAAAGGGCGGTCCAGGCAAAAATTAGGGATCAAAGTGTAACACTATGTCTCATTGGATCATCTTGCAACCAGACTTCGGTATCAACTATCAAGCTCGAATGGCGCCAATCAATCTGATCTATCTTCAACTGAGTAGCAAAGTGATGAGACGCTCGAAGATATAAAGGCAATAGCAGAGTTGGAACCCAGTGGGATTGTTCACATAGCTATTTTTCTTTGTTTTTCACAAATTGTATAAACTCTATCATTTCAGTGGCGTTCTCTTACTAGGACGCCAGCCTCTTGTACAAAAACGCCTATTTACAGGCCAAACTTCAAAATCAATACAATTCATTTTCACAAAGAAATTTCAAAATTGTTTTTCTTTTTCTGTTTTGTTTTGCAAGAACGTCCAATGATTTATCTTTTGATATATGCATTTGACAATAATTGCTGCTCATAAATATTTACATCCAAAACAAAAGACGATTACTCGTAATGACAGGAACAGGGGCAAACAGAAATGTCCAAACCTTACAGTTGCTCTATTCACCAGGTACAGGGATAGACCTAGCTAGAGAATATGACTAAAAATGCATACACTCCCCGTAGAGTAGGAAGTACCAGAATACAGTATTATCAACTCTCCCAAGCTGAGGTTCGCAATTGCGAGTGAGTCGGTAAGATTATCCCCAAGCAGAGTTCATCTTTCACCAACAAGGGAAGACCATCCCCAATGGAGTTTAATTCTTCCACAAACAGAAACTTTATCCCCAATGGAGTTCATCATTGCCAGCAACGGTAATTCATCCCCAGTCGAGATTATTCCTCCAAGTCAGCAGATCTTCGGACAGAGCATCTCTTCCCCACAGAGTCATTCTCTCACCAATGTATTATCCAGCAGGATTATTCTCCCAATCATCTTTGGTCGTTATCCCTAGCATGTGAAACTCTTTATATTCTCCAGCAGCAGTCCAAGATTTATTTTCCCCAACTAGAGAACATCACAAAAACATCACATTTCCATACATCATGACACATGCATACGCATCATACAGCACAATCTCATTTATTTTGAGAACATCATTACCCAATACATGTAATGCATCATGACATTACATACGACAAACCCTTTATGTTTCAGGAAAAGATACAATCCAATTCTCACAAAGTTCAAGCTATGAAGCCCGGGTACGACCGGATAGTATCTTGATTCCTCCATCATATTGTGAAGCCCGGAGAACAATCGGATAACAGTATCAGAATACCGTGAAGCCTGGATTACGACCAGATAGTGGTTTATCTCAGATTCAAGCTATGAAGCCCGGAAATCGACCGGATAGTAGTTTAATCCCCAGCAAGTTATTGTGAAGCCTGGATTACAACCAGATAGCAATACGAAGACACCATGAAGCCTGGATTACGACCAGATAGTGGTATATCATAAACACAAGCCGTGAAGCCCGGAGTCGGCCGGATAGCAGCTTAACAAGTTATTGTGAAGCCTGGATTACGACCAGATAGCAATACAAGATACCATGAAGCCTGGACTCAGCCAGATAATGGTATAAGACGTTGTGAAGCCTGGATTACGACCATATAGCAGCCAAGAATACTATGAAGCCTGGATTACGACCAGATAGTGGTATATCTTTAATACAAGTTATGAAGCCCGGATTCGACCGAATAATATCTTGATTTCCCTGAACGCCATGAAGCCTGGATTCGACCGAATAATATCTTGATTTCCCTGAATGCCATGAAGCCTGGATTCGACCAGATAATGGTATAAGGCATCGTGAAGTCTGGATTACGACCAGATAGCGGTATGATACATCATGAAGCCTGGATTATGACCAGATAGCGGTACAAACACTGAAGCCTGGGTTACGACCAGATAACAGTAAGGGACATTGTGAAGCTTGGATTTCAACCAAATAGCAGTTCACCCGGCCAATTACTATGAAGCCCGGAGTCGACTGGATATTAGCAGGCCTTAAGATCAAATGGAAGTCCGGATGCGACCGGATAACCACTTGATTTCTTCTGAAGCCTGGATTTTGACCAGATAAGAAGTGAGGTATTGTGAAGCCTGGATTCGACCAGATAGCAGTACAAGACGCCATGAAGCCTGGATTCGACCAGATAATGGTATGGAACATCGTGAAGCCTGGATTACGACCAGATAATGGTATAAGACATTGTGAAGCTTGGATTTTGACCAAATAGCAGTTTTACCTGGACAATTAGTAAGAAGCCCGGATTCGATCGGATATTAGTGTGCCCTAAATTCAAGTTGAAGTCCGGATGCGACCGGATAACAACTGAATTCCTTCTGAAGCCTGGATTACGACCGGATAAGAATTGAGAAATTGTGAAGCCTGGATTACGACCAGATAGCAATTTTAATCTCATCTCCCCAGTAAGTCATTGTAAAGCCTGGAGCACGACCAGATAGCAGTCGATCTTATCACTGTGAAGCCTGGATCACGACCAGATATCAGTTACAATTTCACCTCCTTGACCAAGAGACTATTCCCCAATAGAATAACGGACGACCGAAGCTCCTAAAATTCAACTTTCTCTCAAAATAGAGACCAACATTCCCCAGCGGAATCCTCCTCAATAGGTATACAAGCTCTCGCTAAGGAATCTCTTACGCGGTCGACACTTCTTCCGATGGCATCTTTAAGCCCATCCTCCGTCATCAATCTCCAAATGGCATCTATAAGCCCATTCCCGACATCACAAGACAAGTACCACTTTATGCGAGTGCAAATTTCTGGGCACTCTAGTGTTCAATCATCTTCCACCTTCGGATCACGAAAGGCAGACAAGACAATCTACATCCTCAGGTTTAAGAAGATTGAACAGGGGCAGCTGTTGTACCCAAAAAATTTCCCTCTCATATTTCTCAATACATTTCAGGTGAGGTCTTTAAATTGCTCAAGGAAGTCCAAGGGTTGACCAGACAAACTCTCTCCTAAAGCAGTCTACTTCAAATTAGGGTTTCATATTGCATCAAGATACTTGAGTCCAAGGGATCCCAAATGCTCACTATTGTCCTAATATGTTCTCAAGATCATCCATGTCAAGTTTCAAGCCTTTCAGAGGAAGTTTGCTCAGTTAATTGCTCAAAGGCCTGAAAATCGACTTTGCTAGGGCAAAAGTCAACTGTGACCCCCATACAGTCAAACTTCAAGATTTTTGGTCAACATCCTCATTTTGAAGTATTATTCATCATTTTATCAAGGGTTGATCATGATTCCTCAAGGATTGCTCACAATTCATCAAAATCCAAAGGTTGCTAAATTAGGGTTTTGTAGGAAAAGTCAAGTCAACTTTGACCAAGCATAACTTTCTCATACTTTATGAGAAATGACCCATCCAAAGCTCATTTTGAAGAGGATGCCATTCCCTACAATTAATCTTCATCTCCCAAGTTCAAAATATTCACTCACAAGAAGTTATGAATTTTGACATTATAGGTCATTTTGAAAAGTCAACAAAAACACCTTTTTTGTCAAAGCTTCATACATGAACATGGAAGACCAAATTGATATGATACCAAAAGGGTTGCTTAGAGGACATCTCAATATTTATAAAAAGTCCAAGAACACCTTCAAAGAGTCAAAATTGAGGAAGTTATGCATTGGTGAAGTTGACCCTTTTTGCAAAATTGTCAAAAGTCAACTATGCCCAAAAATGCAATTTTTGCTAAATGGCTCCTATCTTTTGCACTTGTTTTGAGTTGGTAGCATGGTCCACGAGCCCTAGCTCTTCCCATTTGTCTTTATCTTATTTTTTCTATTTATTTTGATTTTTTATTTCAATTAAATCATTTAAATCAAAACAAATCATGAAAAAATCCAAATCATTGAAACCTCAAGATATTGTGCATGTTTGAGGTCCTATATCCAACTGGCAAGTGATTGAATTCGTGCAAGGCCTTTGTGTGCATAAAAAGATTGGTTTTAGCCTATTTTTGGAAGGATTTTCAAGTGAATCAAATCAAGATCAAAATCAATAATTGGCAAAGATTGAGACCATGTTTGCAACCCTAATCCAATCCTCAGTATATAGGGAACATTTGCAGACAAAAATCACAGGGTTTTGGAGGCGCAAAAGAGAGAACAAAACTTGGAAAAAACAAAGAAAAGTGGTAAACTGATTTTGCACTTCCATGCATTTTCAAGTCCCTCTAGCCATCTCATTCGCTTCTTGGGATCACAAGCAAGCTATACCAATCAAGAACAAGGAGTTTCCAGCACTAGAACGCACTGTAAGTCAGCCACAACAATGGCTTCCACTTGAAATCGAATTGCATACTTTTGGCGTCTATAGCATGAAATAATTATATATTCTTGCCCCTTGAAACATTTCCAAACTATCTATAACATTTAATTGCGTTTTTGTGGACTGTATCAAGATTTGCCATTGTTAGGGTTCTTGGTCTCGATTTGGGATCTCGTCACACAGGTAAAATTGGGCCACAAAAGGGGCACCATCGTGCTCAGCAGGCCAAGACGAATTGATTCATGGCCTTGGATTTTATTTATCTTGCTTGTGTTTGATTTTGAGAATTACATGGTTTGTAGTGACGGACGTTGTCCGTAGGTAAAGGTCTTCAAACCTTTTAGCCACGGAGAGAGGACATGGATGAAGGCGTGGCACATTCCCATTCGTCTATTTAAAATTTCACGCGCAGGGAACTAATAAAGTTGTGTTGTTTTTATAATATTTATTTGTTTCTTTACATACAACTAACACGCGCAGCTCAGTTGGTGGCCAGGCTATTGGAAAAGGTTACAGGACCTGGGTTCGAATCCCAGGTCCCCCTATATTTCATGTTATTTTGCTTTAATTGATCAGGCGTGCACACAAGGCAGGGGGATCACCATGCATCCTCAGGATTCAACCTTTGGATCTCTAGATGGCCAGATCTAGAGGCCATCAGATGAAGGACCATCATACGCCTTGGTAAATGTGTAGCACTGGAACTGGAAAGTCAACGTGGATCAATTGCTTCTTGGGCCAGATTTGCTATTCACACCACCCCCCCCCCCCCCCTCCAAATTGCTAGTTTCAGGCCCAGTTACCATATTGATGTAATTGCTCACAAGTTGTAATAGATTATTTAGGACCTTTTACTTTCATTTATCGTTTTTTTTACGGGTTATTTTTGGCTATGTAATTAATACCCGAAGCCTTGTAATAGCCTAGTTTTACTTTCTGCACTTTAAATTCTGCAAAAATATTAACTGCTAGATGTATGATATTAGGGTTGCATGAAAAGAATGTATGATTAACTTTAAAACGCTTAGCAAACCCTAAATGTGCAAAGATAAATAACTTGAAATTGAATCACTCGCACATGCGCACTCCTAGGGTATACTCTCACTTCGGTTGCCTTCGGTAAACAGTCATTAAGTATAGGATATTTTAGTGGTCGCCCTTTTGTCTCAAAGATCAAAGTTGCCTCGGAAAGGTTGCCTTGGAATTGTTGCCTCGAAAATTGATCTTAAGACATTAGGGTTATTACTAAGATGTCCTAACATTGCTTTAGTGATCGTACGTCCCTTTCGAATTGACCCTTAAAACCCCAACGACGGTGCGACCTACTCACTAATAGTAGGATAGCACTGTCTAAAGGAAACAAACATAGAATAATTCTTTTTTCGAGTAGGTAGATGCTAGTAGGTACTTGCTCAAAACAAACAAACTTTTCACACTTACACTCTTTTCAAACAAAGTTTTCAAAAACACTTCGTAACACTCTTGAAGACAGAAGCAAGGGTTAAATCGAAGTCAAAAACTTTTCAAATCACACAAACACAGAAGCAATTTTGAAAATGATGAGCAAGTACCTAAGAGCCCGTAGAAAACTACGGATATAAAGGGTGCTAATACCTTCCCTTTCTATAATCTACCCCCCGTACTCAGAAAATCTCAAAAAAGGAATTTTTCTGTGCTTTTTTCCTTTCCTGTTGGATAAAATAAAAGTTAGTGGCGACTCTTGCTTACCACGACATTTTGCGAACACAAAGGCAAAACGCAAACCAGCATTTTCAAACAGTTCCGGTTCTGCCACCGTATCACACCTGTCCCTTCACATCCAACGATGGGGATTTTTACCAAATAAATGGTAAGATAGCAACATCTAAAGGAATAGAAAAAGAAAATTAGATCTTTTGAGTAGGT
Organism: Vicia faba; assembly: GCA_948472305.1. NCBI lineage: Eukaryota > Viridiplantae > Streptophyta > Magnoliopsida > Fabales > Fabaceae > Vicia > Vicia faba. The sequence continues at coordinate 1,264,394,339 of OX451736.1, read as the reverse complement.
AAGACGCTCGTTGTTGCTTGCTTGCTCACAACTATAAAAAAACATTTTCACACCAACACCTTCAATTGAAACATTTTCAAAAGTCAAAGCTCTTTGTACGCATTCTTATAGAGACGAGAATCATTACAAAGGCACTTTTAAAAATCACTTTCAAAAACATCTTCCACAAACAAACACCTCTTTGAACTATTTTCAAAACCAACACTTTGTACGCATTCTTATAGAGACGAGAATCATTGCAAAGACGTTTTCAAAATATTTTTCAAACCCACGCCACAAGCATATTTTCAAACAAAAGCAAGTGATCTAGAAAGCAACTAAGAGCCCGTAGATAACTACGGATGAAAAGGGTGATAACACCTTCCATTTTCATAACCTACCCCACGAACTCAAGAAAAAATCTCTAAAGGTATTTCATGTTCTTTTCAACCTTTTCTTGTTGGATAAAAGAAAAGTCGATGGCGACTCTTGCTATCCGAAACAATTGAGATCAAACGCAAAACAACCAAGTCTGTTCTCCCACTGTATTACAACAAGAAATTCAAAAACTTGATACACTTTAAAAACTCAGCATTCGCCTCGCTATAGTGCGGATAAAACTTAGCTAACTCCACATACTTTGCAGCATACTCAACAACCGACATACTTCCTTGCTTCAGTTCAAGGAACTCAATTTCCTTCTTACCATGAACATCTTCAGGGAAATACTTCCTCAAAAATTCCCTACGAAACATAGCCCAAGTGACATTTTCACCTGCAGCTTCCAACCTCTAACACGTCTCTAGCCACCAATCATCAACTTTGACTTCTAGCATATGAGTATCATATCGAACCTTCTGCGTTAGAGTGAATTCCATCACACGGAAGATCCTCTCAGTCTCTTTCAACCAATCCAACACTCCATTAGGGTCATACTTACCCTTGAAGGTAGGTGGATTCTCCCTCTGGAAAGTCGCCAAACTACAAGATTCAGCATTTTCGTTAGCGTTCGGTTGGTTCTCCATATCATGCGCCATTGCTTCTAAAGCAGCAGCAGGTGCAACATCATTCCTTCTAGCCATGTCAACTTATCTCTACAACATAAACAACAGTTAGAACTCAAGGTAACAATACTCGATTATTAGATAACTACGACTCGACAACTTGGTCAGATGGACCGACTTGCTCTGATACCAACTTTGTAACACCCCAATTCTACCCGACGATTATATAAAATTAGAGTTACAAAAATTCGACAACTGAATCAGGATACTACAAATTCAACTTAGTACAACGATATTCATCAATGATACATAACACATTAAACCTGGATGAACCAACAACAACATAAATTCATCTTTTAAAACCAGAAAAATTTCATAACCACGCAACGGAATCAAATATTCAAATTAAAGAATATAACATCTTTATCCAACTAAAACAACTTCAAATAATAGTTATTTGACAAACAACAGCTTAAAGTGCAACAACTAAATAATAACAACAATAAAATAGCAAGCGTTCATCCCCCCGAGTGTTATGTATCAGAGAAATGACACCAACTCGAACTACTGAAGTTAAACCGCCTTCACTCTGGATTACATGCATGTACCAATATATGGGTAACATTCCAACAGAAGGGGTGAGATATCGAACAATATAATTGGATGTATGATAAACATTATATAGAATCAGTCCATGTAAAAATCACTACTTCAAAATTAATGACAACATAAGCATAATTAAATCAACCACCCAACGACACAGAATGCAACACAGAATGCAACTTGCCTTTATGCAAATGCATGTGGTACCAACGAAGCAGAACTCCCAACTTAAAAATCTGCCAATAAATAGAGGCATCAACGAGGCATAAGCCTTCAACTTAATATTTTGCCAATCCAAGCCAACTTAACGAGCATCAGCTCCAACTTGATATGCGATGTATGTGACACAACATGAATGTAGCAAAAATCAATAACGAACAACAACTCAACATAAATCAACATTGTCCATAAGCCTACAATATCAACAACAATTCAACATAAATCAACGTTGGCCATAAGCATACAACTTAATATCTGCCAAAATTAGACGCATCTCAACATAAATCATCAACCTGCTAATTCTCAATTAAGCATAAACTACAGACCACACTGTAACGACCGAATCAACACACACGGGCAATAGGGCTCGGGAACTACGTACCCCTCAACATGTACAACAACCAAGGCAGAATAATAACTAACCCATACTCCTCGACACACAGAGAAACAAAGAGGAATAACAACTAACTTATGTTCCTCGGTACAACCTGCATCTTCGTTCCGCTCGACAACTGTATTGTGCTCCTTGGCACGCCTCACAGCCTAATGTCGCTCGACATCAAACACATATATTCTCTGACACACCTTACAGCCTAAATGCCGCTCATCACCTAACACCATCAGGATCCTCCTCGACCACTAATTCCAGCCAACAACATGTAACAATGCAACGTCTTAACGACCACACCACTACAATCTATAATTTCAGACCAACTGCTCGAAATATCACAGCAACGGGCAACGATATTTCCTATCAACATATTTATTAATTATACAAGACAGTCACGCAGAAACCTTCATAAAACGACCACAACAATAATTTACTAATTTTCTAGCAACCGCTCGGAACACCACATCGTCATAACGACCACACCACCCAGTGATAAAATACACTAACTTAATCACCGATTCTACCGGTAAATGATACAGGCCACTTAAACCGCCCACAACATAACAACCGGGTAACTTCCTAAAACATGTTCGTTAAACTGTTGTACGGTGACTTCCTAAATGACCACAATACAGAGAAACAGACAACTTCAATAACAAATCCAGTAACATCAATGCACACAGTCATACAAACGACCAATTCCCACATAATACACATCATAAATCTCATTATAAGGTCAGAACCCCACCCTTACCTGGATTGAAGTTCGCTCAACCAAAGCTTCGGCTATAATCCTTGTTTTACACTACTCGACACCAGGAAACTTGCTCCTCTCTCCGCGCAGCTCTTCCGGTCAATGCACAAACCCTTAATCACCAACTAAATCAAATCCTTGTGTCAGCTTAACCTTATATCACCAATTCTATTGGGCTTAACTTTCACACCCCCACTTTACTACTTCCAACCAATAAAATAGCCCAACAATATTATTCCATTAATTCCAACATTATTGTTATTATTATTAATCAACTAATTAATTAATAATAATCTAACAATTATACCAAAAACTCTCAATATCTCACAACTTCAACAAATAATCCAAAAATGATTTAATTAAATAATTAACTAAATAAACAGGTGTTACATGATGAGCATCCTGAATCCAAGTATCATTGGTCCTTGAATCTATCTTCATCTCTTGTTGTGACAGTCAACATCATCTCTTCTTCTTCATAATTTACAAACTTTGCATCACTTTTTTAATTCTTTCGCTTTTTTGGACAATCACTCGAATACTGGCCATATTTTTTACAATTGTAACACTGAATATGACTCTTGTTAGATTTTCAACCACCACCTCTTCCTCTATTCACAACACCACCTCTTTGGTTGCCTTAGTATGGTCTCCTCTGATTTGACACGTTTTCTTTGTGTTGATTTTCTCTACCAGTCAAACTGTTGTAGTCACCTTTACCTTTGTTGTCGAACTACTTTCCTTTGCCTTTCTTATCTTTTGTTGATTGAGCCTGCAAAGTCATATCACTCTTTGACTTTCTTTCATCTCTTTCATCCATTCTTTATTCGTGAGATTCAAGCGTCCCTTCAAGCTCTTCCTTTGATAAAAGATGACATGTCCTTCGAATCTTCTATGACAACTACTACATGATCGAACTTCAGAGCCAAAGATCTCAAGATCTTCGAAACAACTGCTCTTGTGGTTAACGTCTCTCCACAAGTCTTAATTTGATTCACTAGTTTCATAACCCTAGTGAAGAAATCAGATATGCTCTCGCTATCTTCCATCTGAAGTAAATCATACGTTCTATTATGAGTTTGTAACATCACCTCTTTCACCTTCTCAGCGCCTCCAAACGATTTCTTAAGAATTTCCCAAGCTTCTTTTGCAGATTTTACATCACTAATCTTTTCGAAATTGTCTAGGCTGACACATTGGTGAATTATAAAGAGAGCTTTATAATTCTTCTTCTTTGATTCTTTGTATTCTGCTTCTTCTTCTGAAGCGTCTTCATCAAGTGGTTCTAATCCATGTTTCACAAGATCCCAAAGACCTGGAAAACAAAATACAACCTTCATCTGTTTGTACCAATTCTCATAGTTATCACCTTTAAGAATTAGGAGACTTGTTGGAAAATTTTCGTTAGCGTAGTTCATCACTATCGTGAATTTCTTCTTTTTCTTCCTCAATCGTTCTTGATCATTCATCCCTTGAATCACTCAACCAGAGCTCTTGATACTAGATGTTGGAAATCCATCAAAATATATGATGAATTTCTATCAATCTTGATGAACAAGATTGATATCACCACACAATGACAATGAAAATATGAAAGAAAGAAAGAAGACAATTATTTTCTGCAGAGTTTCTCTCTGTCCATAAACTGTGGAAAACTTTATTATTCACTTGCAAATGCAAATTATGTGAATACAACTTAATTGACTTGATTTCATTACAAAAAATAAAAATTACTCCTTCTATTTATGGATTTAGGTTATCGCTCTCTAAGCCAAAAACCTAAAACTATAAAAGCTCAAAATACTTATTTTAGAACTAAATCAAATATATTCTAGTTTATATCTAAATCAAATCTATCTAAATCTAAAACAAATATAAATCTAAAACCAAATCAAATTTGTGTGCAACCTACTTCGATACACAAGTTCTTCGATTGAACAACGGTTTTCATCGAACAACCTACTTTGACAACCTCTAACCCTTCGACACACTCATAGTTTCAACCCACATGAATTATAATTTAACATTTTTAACATTATTTGACCACATAATTATTTAAAATACTTTATTTGATAAAATAATAATGTAATTAAATAAATATATTTAACCACATAATTATTGAAATATTAATATAAAATTATATTATTAAAATATTCCAACATATTCTGCTATATAAAAATTTCACTACACATTTCTAATTCCACTCTATAACAACAAGATCTATCCCGTTTACTATTTTGGATAAATGAGGAAAATTAATGTGCCCGGTGCACTATTATCATAAATGAGTAGTTTGGGGCAAGAAATATCACATGTATGCCTTATAAAACTAATGGGCTTTCACATGGGAGGAGTTTATGAAACGTCTTTGATATGAGTGAGTGGGTCTGGTCATGTGTTAGATGGTTGTCACGTGCCCTATACGTAAAATAAGGAGGTCCAAACATGTGTGAGAAAATGTGTCGGCCTCATAATTTCTTAGTAACTTAGTAAAAACTAACAGAAGCTAAATTGCAATTAGTGCTAAGCAGTGCAAGTTTTGTCAATTATTAATAAATAGCAATAGGTTTGGTGGCAGGCATTTAGTTTAGTAATTAAAAATTACAGTTGTCTTGTTTCTTCAACAGAAACTAGCTTTTTGTTTTTCTAATATGTGTTTGTTTTTGTTGTTTGTACCTAGTTATATGTCAGATAATTTGGACCCAATCTCAAGGGGGCATATGCTTTGACAGCATAATCCATGGCATTACTTGTGGGAAGATGGTATGATGCTTTTGTTTGTAAGGAATTTGTTCCTGCTGGAATCTAGCACTCTTTTCAAAATTGAGGTGTTCGTTCCATGAATAAAAGAAAACATTTTCCTAGTTTTCTGTATGTAATTCTATTCAAGTATGTATTACAAATTATAAGAGAAAAAGGAAAATGAATTTGTAATACAAGATCTAAACACTTTTTTTAGCACTTAGTGGTAATTACTTTATCATTTGCGGATCTAGCAATTCTTTCTATAGAAATTTAGTGATGAAATGTAAGTAAAAATATAATGAAGTAAGTTGGTGTAAAATTTGAACCAATTTGAACTAGTTCTTTTAGGTGAGCCGATGACCCAAAACATGTGAGATCCATATATTTAGCTTAATTAAGGAAAGTTCAAGAAAAATGATCTAATATTTATAATCACTACACATAAAATTTAAGGTATATTTTTTATCTCCGTTTTTTTATTTCATTTATCTTAAACTCTATAATTGATTGAACGTTGGAGTGTTAACTTTGTTAGTTTATTAGTGTCACTGTATCAGAAATCAATATCGTTGTTTCAAGAGTCCAACATTGTCAATCAACAACAATTCTTGTTCACTTGCATAACAGAGACACCATCTGTGGAAAACGATCTCTAATTCTTGCGAAATTTCACAATCAGATCATTCTCGATCTAGAAGCTAAATCTCTATCAAAATTGCTATAAGATAAAGTACGTAATAATTTACATCTCACCGAAAAACTCCATTGAATTCTCAAATCTTGCACCACCCCAACCCTTTGTCATCGATGAGATCCGCATGAAAGTGTTGTGTGATAGAGATTCCCCACTAGAGAACCTTCTCCAAGTGACGAATGATACCATATAACAAAGTAAAGATAGGTTGATCATAGAATTTCGAGATTGTGAAAAGGTAAATGAAATATCAAACGCAGAGCTATCGTTGGTTATAACATTTATCGTGGCTAATAACACAATGATAAGTTTCCTCGTGGACGAGGGAGTTCGTGTAACGCCTTCTACATCAATACACTTGAGCATCTAGAACTCCACCAACCAGATTTAAGTCCACGTGGGTGACAGAAGTCTCCCATGAAATGCTTGACATCGACTCCATTCTAGCCCAACATTAATAAATGTTGATCAACGCCCAATATAACTTCCAACAAAGAAGAAGACAATATTTAGAGAAGGTTGATGTCACTGCTAGAACGCCTGAAGGATAGTTAGACGCCAACTTTATCTCCAAAGTAAATTACGTGAATTACTCTCTAATTTTATATTAGTTAAGAAGCCTTCGGAGAAATGGAGGATGTGTGTCAACTATACAAACCTCAATCAAACATACCCAAAAGATTCTTATCTACTGCCTAACATAGACAAATTGGTTGACACATCGGCAGATACAAGTTGTTATCGTTCATGGATGCTTATTCCATATATATTCAGATACCCATGTTTGGACTTGATAGGAAGAAAAATCTATTCATGACCGACCAAGCCATTTACTAGTACAATGTGTTTCTCATTGGATTGAAGAACGTGGATGTGACGTGTAACACTCCGATTTATTTTATTTATTTTCTTTAATCTAATTATGTGATATTTAGTGATTATGTGGTATTGTTTGGTGTTTTGGTGTGTTTGGCATACCCTTGGTGTGAAGCAGTGGCCTTAAGAGTATAATTAAGGTGTCGGAAGTGTGTGAGCAAAAGTGTAGAATTTAGATTTAGAGATGTGGTGAATAAGACCAATTGAATTATATTAATTAATAATTATTTAATAATTTAATATTAGGTAGATATTGATTTAATTAAATAATTGATGAAATTATTATTATTATAGTTATTATTATCATTTAATTAGTTGAATTAAGTTATAATGATAATACTAGTAGAAGACTTGTGTGTCTGCACGAATAAGTTGATAAGTTCATTCATATCTTAGATCATTCGATAAGATTTGATTGTTACTAATATACCATTGTTATTATAAAATCACTAATATTTAAAAATAAATATATAGCAAATCACCAACATAATAAACCCAATATTACTAATAATTATAAATATCACTAATAACTATACCGATTTACAAATATTTTGTTAATTAAAATACAAAAAATATATTGTGATAATAGTGGTCCGTGAAAATAGTAAATTTCAGTGATAAAATTTATAAATATTACTCATTGTTTCTTTAAAATACAATAATAAATTAATAGTTTTAGTGATAAAATTCACATGAGTTGTATTATAAATTATAAAATGAGAATCTATAAATTAATAGAATATATATATTAATAGTGATCCCTAAAAATAATAATCTATCGAATTTTACATATAAATTATATCATAGCTTATTATACTGACCATATAAATTAGATAGTTTGCATATAAATTAGTTCCAACAAAATAAATCTTATAGTTTAGATTTAAGATTAATAATATTACAAATGTAATAAGTTAAAATATCAGTTAGGAATATTATAAACGTACTTCCAATCTTTTAAAATACATTCTATTAAACAGAAGAAAAAAAATCATTGAATAAAATAGAATGATTGAGTAACTTCGTACCATAATGTTTTTTTTTTTTAATATAACGTTGAATTGCATTCACATATGCTTGAAAAAATTTGTTAACTAACACGCCATAGTTTTATTTTAAAATACTGTGCAGCTTTGTCATATGCTGAATGACCAGACTCGGGAATTATCCTATAATCGAAAAATTAATTTTAAAGTAAATAAAAAAAGAAGATAATATACCGATGATATAAAATTGACTTTTTAAAAAAAAAATCAAAATGGATTAATTATTGGAGCACAAGAAGTGCAAATATATCTTACAAATACAAAATAGGCATCAGTCAAACACCCCTAAAACAATACACTTGCTTTTGCAATAACACCAAGAACGCGCCTAGCACAGACCTGCTACAATTGACACCAGAGAAAAAGTCTACACCAATAAGACTATAATAAGACTTGTTACAAGACCACCAGAGGAAAAACTACGCCAATCTCCCACAAACCACGACTTAACAAAATGGTCTATTAAGCCACACCAATGAACCGACAGACTATTGATCTATTCCACGCATATCATGATAAATTGCCAATCACATTCGACCCCATATTGTTAAAGAACATATACCAGAGATTCACAGTTTTCCTCACCACACTCGGGATTTGAAGTTTGTTCCTCCCTATTGTTAAAGAACTGATTCATCACATAGGTGACAATGGAATCTCCTGCAGCTGCAGACTCAACATGTTTAGAAAGAAGCCACATTCAACTGCAATTATATACTTAAAATCCTCATATAAAAAATCACAATAACGGTTAATAACATGTTTGGCAACAAATTCAAGATAGTTATCCTGAAGCAATTGAAGTGCCTGATTAGTAGTTTGTCTAAGCTGGTTCTTAACAAACCCATGAGAGTTTTTAAGATCATTAATTTGAACAATAGTAACGATACCAAATGGAGCAAAGTCCAGTTTTCTAACACTTTTCTCCAAAGACTGAATCCTCCAACGAATAAACTTGTTTCTCTTCTCATCATCAGAGAAACTTTTTTGATACATCCTGTTGCAGCGAAAACATACATGGGATTTAATATTCACTTAAACAAAATATAACCTAGACAAATTATTTACTGATAAAACTAACACTTAGAAGCAAACATAAGAGATTCAAGAGTATAGCATCCAAATATAAAGCAATCATTTCCATAAGAGATTCAAGACTATAGTCTCCTGCAACATATCAGAACAAATCAATTAATGACATAGGCACAGTGTGTAGTGTGTATAGTTGAGCATATAAAGGTATTGTGATTAGTGTATTAGTTGAGAAAGTTTTAAGTTAATCAGGATTAGTTTAGAGGTAGAAAAATTATTCAATTAATTTAAAATGTGAAGAAGATCCTAAACTAATATAAATCATATAGAGCTGAACATAAAGACAAAAAAATGCACATAAGTTTCATCCCAGGACAACTATGGGATCTATGGGGCTTAGAAATATTAATGCTATTGAGTTTCATAATTCAAGCCATCCTCGAATTTTTTATCAACATACCCTCTTTTTAGCATTTAAATCTCAATATACCCTCTCACACATTCATATATCCCAATATACTCTCTTTTCAAACAAAACACGTTTTTGCCACAACTCATCCGCCAATACAATGGGCGGAGGAGTGTATTTGTCTAGGGTTCCGCATCTGCACTGGGCGGATGCTTATAAAAAAAGAGAGGCTCCGCCCATTAGATGGGCGGATGTGTCCAAAACGTTTTTTATTTTTTATTCTGTAAATTAAATTCATATGATATACATTATAATTAAATAATATACATTTAAATTAAATTCATATAATTAAATAATATACATCATAAATTAAATTCATATAATTAAATAATATACATTTTAAATTAAATTCATATAATTAAATAATATACATTATAAATTAAATTAATATAATTAAATAATATACATTATAAATTTAATTCATATAATTAAATAATATACATTATAAATTAAATTCATATAATTAAATAATATACATTATAAATTTAATTCATATAATTAAATAATATACATCATAAATTAAATTCATATAATTAAATAATATACATTTTAAATTAAATTCATATAATTAAATAATATACATTATAAATTAAATTAATATAATTAAATAATATACATTATAAATTAAATTCATATAATTAAATAATATACATCATAAATTAAATCTATATAATTAAATAATATACATTATAAATTAAATGAAATACACTTTAATTAAACAAAATATACTATAAATAAACAAAAATTTAACTAAAGGACATAAATTAATTTTTTGCATTTTAACATATATAATCTCCCCATCACATCTACTGTCGATTTTGACCGGGTCGTGTCAATCGTTGGTGAGTTCCACAAGCAGGTGCTCGTCTAGTACGTTGGTCTGTTCTGCGATTTCCTTCTTCATTTTGTGGTTGAGTTGAAGTTGAAGGTCCCGCGTCACAGCCGCCCATTAAAAATTCCTCAATCATGTCCTCATTGGTAAAGTCTGTCTCGGCTGCACTGCCATAACTTAATCTGGTTCCCTCCCAATTCCAATTTTGTATGGGATTAGAAGACATTGGGCTATTTATTGAGGGTTGGTAACAATCTTGGGAGGTAAATTGTTGTGGTCGGGGAATAGGCATTTGTTGTTGGGGTGTTTGATAGTTGGGATTTTGTGGGGTTTGTTGGGTGCCCCATTGGGTGGGGTTAGAGGAAGGATATTGTTGTTGGGTGCCCCATTGGGTGGGGTTAGAAGAAGGATATTGTTGGTGGGTTCCCCATTGGGTGGGGTTAGAGGAAGGATATTGTTGGTGGGTGCCCCAATGGGTGGTGTTAGATGAAGGGTTTTGTTGTTGGGTGCCCCATTGAGTTGGGTTAGAAGAAGGGTTTTGTTGATGGTATTGTTGGCTTGGGGTAAATGGTGGTTGTGTTGGGAAGAATGGTTGTTGTGTAAAAGATGGTTGTGTTGGGAAGAGAGGTTCTTGGTTGCTCATGAATGGTAGTTGGGTGTAAGTGCTTGATGATGGTTGGGTGTGTTGGACGTTTGAAGATGTTGGGAAATTACGAGGGTCATACAAAAAGTTGTTTGGTGACAGATACAAATTTGTAACAGACTTATACCATTCCATGTATTCCTTACTTGGCTTACATTCTTCTGACATGACATCTCCTTGTAAGACTTTATTTTCGCGGTTATGCCATTGACGACGCTCCTGCTTGTAACAATCTTTCCAATTGTTATATGCCCATTGATCGTTCACCACACTTTTGTGATACTCCTCCATGCACTGTGGAGCATCCGGTATGCCTTGCTTAATGCCAAATTGAAGTTTTACTCGATCAGAATGGTGCATTTCAACAGTAGTAAAACATATGATAAATGTTTTTGCACTCCACACGTGACTATCGGTCGGATCGGTATCATCAAGTCCCAGATAGGGCCTCCATGTAAACTGTTAAAAAAATCAGTTATTAGTTTAACGAACCATATAAAATATGTAATACTTAAAATATGGTTAAGAATATTACATCAGATTCTTCGAAATGATCGATGAAAGTCCGATAGCCAGGTGCACAATGATGAGGAGTCTTTTCGTAATCCATCCCATAGGCAGACCATCTAAAAAAATGTAATAGTTAAATATTGTTCACATAATATATAAGTTTAAGACAAAGGATTAGTTACAACTTACTTGGTTGCGTACGGAAAATGAAAAGGATTACGATTCCTAGGCGCTAGATTCGGCATCCTGGACCAGCCCCAAGCTTGTATTAGTGTTGAACAACCAGCAAAATTATGAACATCTTTTTTGGCGCATCTACAGAGGTTTCTGTATAGATGCGATAAAACTGCCGATCCTCAACTGTATCTACCTATTTTATTAAAGTCAGCTAGCAATGGTAAATACATTAGATGTATTGTGTTACCATTTGTGTCAGGAAATAATAAACAAGCGAATAACAATAAAATATAAATTCTAGTTTTTTTATGAATTTGTTCTAGGGGGAATCTTGGTTCAATTCAAATGCATCATATATTTCCCGGAGCCAAGTAGTTTTGACGAATTGTCCCTTTCTAGCTCTTTCGGGCAATTCTTCACCCAAGAGTTCTTGAGTTATGGAGTAGTCAACATTTGTTCTCCCATTCACTGCCAAACCGTTTACACGTAAACCCATCAACATGTGGACATCTTCAAGGGTGACTGTGGATTCACCGGTAGGAAGATGGAATGTGTGTGTCTCCGGACGCCATCTTTCACATAAAGCAAGAATAAATTTCCTATCCACCCCATATGACGTTATGTTGAGTACGTGCCCAAAGCCCGCTTGCATCAAATATGGACGGATCATTTCGTCTACGCGCACATATGAGTGTGTACGAGGCCTAAATTTTTTCTCATTCTAAAAAAAAATAGTTAATATTAGAATATGGTTAATGTCAGAAGTATATGCTTAAAATTTTAAAAAATTTATACGTAAATATATTCAAGACTTACATATTGGAGGATGTTTGACAATGTTCCTCGGTGCTCCTCTCCATAAGTTAACAGAGACATTATAGTAAATTGAGGTGTAGTGTAAAATTATGATGAGAAATAATAGATAAAGATTGAGTGTGATGTAAATTTTGAAAAAATGAGTAGTATTTATAGAGAAATAATGTAGGGTTTTTATTCAAAACATTTAATGGAAAACAAAAAATTGGTTGGGTATTTACTCTGCATGCATGCTGCGTACGTAGACTGGTGCTGCATGCACAGTTTTGCAGGGTCCGCCTACTCAATGGGCGGAAGCCTTTTAATTTTCTGACACACCGCATATGCAATGGGCGGACATGTTTCTTTTTGTCTGCCATCCGCACTTTGAATGGCCGGAAGCGTGCATTTATGCCTGCCAAGGGCGCAGAAGCAATGGGCGGAGCCTGTATGAACTTCAATGCGTCCGCCTACTCATTGGGCGGAACCCTTTAACAATTAAATGACACCGCTTCTGCATTGGGCGGATGATTTATTACAACATAAATTCAATTCTTCCTGCGTTTATTTATTACACCATATCTACTAAACACAAAATCTATTTCATTTAAATACACCTCTACCTCCTACTTTTTTTCATCAAGCCAACCCATCAAAAAACCAAATTTCTCCTACAATTCAGATTTTATTCACTAACAAATCAACATGTCTCAAATACCTCAATACATAGTAGATGCTCATTACAATGGAGACATCCTTATCTCCGATGAAATGGGCATTATATTCGAAAATACCGATATATGCCGGTTCAAATTAAGTAGAAATGCGAAATTTGAATATTTGAGGGAGAGGATACAAACAAGGATGCAATCTGGAGTTGTCTCACAAATTATATATCGAAATGCTGTTAATTTCAGTGTTAACCAGGTGAAATATGTTCCACTGAAAATCCGAGATGATGATGATGTGGAAATGATGTTTTACAACCATGAATTATCTGGGTTACATGCGATAGATTTATACATAAAATTTCAAACTTCTCAACAATCTCAAATCTCACAAGTGGCCAATCCCAATGATGCTGAGCCCGTGTCCATAATTCCCGAGGAAGTCGTTGTCGAAGATGACGAAGAAGAGGAGACTGAGTCACAAGCTGATGATTTGTTCACTACTTTATTTGAAGACGGTGGACGTGACGAGGCGGATGCAATCAACGAAACTGAACAACATATTCCACTTGAGAATGTCTATTGTCCACCCGCCCACATGACAACTCTGGATACAGCTGGAGACGAATCATCCTTTCAATGGCCCAAAAATCCTCGTCTTCCGCTGGAGGATGACATAGCTGTTGGGAACCAGTTCAAAAACAAATCTGACTGTGTCTTTGCGATATCCAGGTACCATATGAAACATGTCGTTGATTTCAGGTTTACGTGTTCTGACACAAAGAGATATAAAATTTGTTGTAAGCGAAGTGGTTGCAACTTTCGTCTAGTGGCATCCTATAGGAAAAGGAGCGACCTATGGGAGATAGGAATCATGGAGCCCCCACATAATTGTTCAACGACCATCTTTAATCAGGATCATCGACAACTAAGCTCTCGACTGATGAGTGAACGATTAATGCCTCTTGTTGAAAAGGATCCCTCCATCAAGGTGAGTGTATGTATTAACGAAATTGTTTCTTTTTTCAAATACACTCCATCTTACAAGAAGGCATGGATTGCTAGAAACAAAGCAATCGAACAAGTGTTTGGTAATTGGGAAAAGTCATACAATGAACTTCCAAATTACTTGTTGGCCCTTAAGAAGTTTGTTCCAGGCACTGTAGTAGAAATGCAAACACTACCGGTATATACAGATGACGGGACTATTATTGCTAGGAAACAAATCTTCCACCGACTATTTTGGGCTTTCCAACCATGCATACGTGGCTTTGCATATTGCAAGCCTTTACTACAGATTGATGGTACCTGGTTATATGGAAGGTACAAAGGTACACTACTAATGGCTGTAGCACAAGACGGAAACATCAATATTTTCCCAGTTGCCTTTGCCTTAGTGAAAGGTGAGACGGCGGATGGTTGGGGTTTCTTTCTAAAAAACTTGAGAATGCATGTAGCTCCTCAACCTGGCTTGTGTTTGATTTCTGACCGACATGCATCTATCGAAAGCGCTTATAACAATCCTGAAAATGGTTGGAATAACACTACATCTGTCCATGTGTATTGTATCAGGCATATTGCGCAAAATTTTATGAAGGATATCAAGGACCGTATCCTCCGGAAAAAAATAATCAACATGGGTAAGTACTTTTTATGCAAACATTACATGCTCGTTAATAGTATACCATTATATTAACCAATATTTTTTTTAACATGTAGGGTATGCGCTGAACCAACCAACATTTAAATATTATCGTAATGAAGTTGGGATGGCTAATGGTGATGCTTTGAGGTGGATAGACAGAATTCCCGTTGAAAAATGGACGAGGGCATTTGATGAGGGTCGTCGTTGGGGGCACATGACAACAAACCTTGTCGAGTCACTACATTCCGTATTTAAAGGCACTCGTAATCTCCCCATCACATCGTTAGTAAGTGCAACATACTATAGGATGGGAACACTCTTTGCTGAAAGGGGTGCAAAGTGGAGTGCAGTTTTGAATTCTGGACAAACATTTACAGAACGGTGCGTGAAGGTGATGAAAGAAGAGACGTCTAAATCCGCCACACATCAAGTAAGCATTTTTTACTATAATAATAACACTTTCAGTGTGAAGGAGACAATTGACCATAATGAGGGGAAGCCATTGGGGCGTTACAAGGTCAACCTAATGGAAGGATGGTGTGACTGCGGAAAGTTTCAAGCATACCGTGTTCCTTGTTCACATGTTATCGCTGCATGTTCTGTGGTACGCCAAGACGCATTTCTTCTGTTGTCTGACGTTTACAAGGTTGCGAACTTATTTGGGGTTTACAACACGAGCTTTCCAGTTCTACCATACGATGAGTATTGGCCCACTTATGAGGGAGATCAAATTTTCCATAATCCAGTTATGCGGAGGAACAAGAAAGGTCGTTCCGTGAGCACCCGTATTACAACAGAAATGGACGCATATGATAAGTTGGAGAGAAAATGCACATTGTGTCGTCTTCCAGGTCACAACCGAACGCGATGCCCCAATGTAGGAACTAGTAATAATTAGTTATTTATTTTGTTATCAATCTGCAAAGTTGTATGTATAATGACACCGAGTTATTATGTTTCATTTCACTAATACTTCTGCATTTAATATAAATAACAATTCGAAAAAACAACACATAAATTAAAATACTGAGACGAATAGTAGAACTTAGCAACAACATTAAACGTAAACAACATCAACATGTTCAAACAAGGACATAACCATTTCTAGGATATTACAATCAGCAACACAATGTCTTTTTGTTGAAGCATCATCATAAGAACACATGCGTCGTTGTGAACAAGTCTCCAAGAACGAGTGGGTCCATTTAAGCCAGGCACCGTAACTAACCTCTCTATTTTCCGAATCTTTTCACCTTGGGCAATTTCTTCCCCTAACCATCCCTCCAAGTGCCTATGCAGATGCTCAAATGTCTGCGTGTTCAACAATTTGATCTTCATCGGAGGCTTTACTGGAGAAAAAATAAGTTCTGCGTCTCTTTTCATATATGGAAACATTGAAAACTCCCCGGATGTTGAAGACATTTTTAAGATACAACTAAAGAAAAATAATTTAAGTGTAGCTTGGATCATTCAACATCAACGATATTTATAGGTCACAACAAAAATTTTAAATTAATAAAATAATAAAACCCTCCGCCCATTAACGTGGCGGAGCCGTAAATAAATAATAAAATTACGAAAGCTTCCGCCCATCGCACTGGCGGAACTGTACTGAAATAATAAAATAATAAAATGAATAAAACCCTCCGTCCATTGCAGGGGCGGAGCCGCACTGCAATAATAAAATAACATGACCCTTTCTATGATTAATATTTTAACATTGATTTCTTACTTAATAATAATTTAATTTATTTTTAAAATTACATTAAAATAAATTTTATTTGTATAGTAATATTTTAATATTTTAATAATTTCATTAAAATGACTTAAAATTTGAATTTTTCAATTTCTTTTTATACAAATATATTGATTTCTTACTTAATAATAATTTTAATTTATTTTTAAAATTACATTAAAATAAATTTTATTTGTATAGTAATATTTTAATATTTTAAAAATTTCATTAAAATGACTTAAAATTTGAATTTTTCAATTTCTTTTTATACAAATATATTGATTTCTTACTTAATAATAATTTTAATTTATTTTTAAAATTACATTAAAATAAATTTTATTTGTATATTAATATTTTAATATTTTAATAATTTCATTAAAATGACTTAAATTTGAATTTTTCAATTTCATTTTATACAAATATATTGATTTCTTACTTAATAATAATTTTAATTTATTTTTAAAATTACATTAAAATAAATTTTTTTTGTATATTAAAATTTTAATATTTTAATAATTTTATTAAAATGACTTAAAATTGAATATATCAAATTCATTTTATACAAATATATTATTTTTTTATTTAACAGCAATTTTAATATATTTTTAAAATTATTTTTAAAAAAAAAACGTTGATCACACAGCTCCGCCAATGCAATGGGCCGAAACTGTGTATTTTTAAGACCATCCGCCCATCCATTGGGCGGAGCCTCCTAATTCCAAAATTTTTTTTTTTGAAAAGATGGTATATTGGAAATAATGGTTGAAAGGTGTAGTATATTGGGATATAGTTGTTAAAAGGGGTGTATGTTGATAAAAAATTCGCCATCCTCACCGTATACGGATGGCAGTATTAGTATTGAAACTTAGACAAGGTATAATGGCATGTTATTTTTAAAACAGCATGGCAGTAAGACAAATACTGGAAGTTGAAAATATTAATGAAAATAATGTAATATATGAGTTTAGTATATAATAGCATGGCTGTAAAGCAGCATGTTAGTTTAAAACAGCATGGCAGCATGACATACTAACCACATACTGAGAGTTTAGTCGCAGGCTGGTGACTTAAAAACATGAACTCACAAATTCATTGTTACGACACAAGCCATTGCCGGTGCAATCTGAAGTTAAAATATAGCGTGGCCATGAAATCGAAGAAAGCACCGGTAACTTCCATCAACACAATCTCAATTAAAATTACAAGCATTGGGACAGTGATGGGATCAATAATAAGCACAACAGGGATTGAATCCAGTCTGTAAATAAGTACAGACTTTTTTGCCTTCAGTCGAATCCGGTCCGTAATAAGTATCTGATCAAACATCACAATATAGCCTAAATACATGCCACAACTACTCTCCAAACTTTAAGAGTGTTTGTTTGCAATTTGTATCCCTAAAAAACATGTGAATGAAACTCAACGCAAGGGAATCCAATGCAGTAATCATATTTTAACTGATATAATCCACATATCTAATTTATATTATAGTATATCCTAAACATTAAAATTGCGAACCTCCGTAAGCGAATCAACCAGTATCCCGCGCAGAAGGGGTGTGCAAAAAAACTGGTTACTGATAATCAAATTCATATCTAAATTGTTCTATTTTTTAAAACCCAATCCAAATATTAAATACTGGATTTGGTGGTTCATTTATGGTCAAAGTGGTAAACCCGTACTCATAAAATAGTTATTGTATATCCAAATTTCTTTCCATTAAATTTTTCTGCTTTTTATTTTTCACACTTTCTCAATAAAATAAACTCTACAAATTTTCATAAAAATTGAATGATATTTAACCTTTTATTACAAATGACTAATTATTGAATAAATGTAAAAATGTTTAATTATAGTTAAAAAATATGCAAACACTCTCAAATAAATTGAAAGATACAGTGGACTAAACATTGAAAAAACAAGATATATTATTATTACTGTAGAAGACAAATTTAAATTTGAAAGAAATTTATTTGAACTTGATCCCTTTTCATTCAATATATACATATATTGTATAAAAGAAAACGAATGTTCACAGTGAATTAATTAATATTATCTCAATATTAATTGATTTTTCTTTTAAGATTGATAAAACAAAAAGGATCATTTAAACATAAAAATATTTTAAAAAACAGTATGTGACCGTGATAACGGCCGCGACAAAACGTTTTGGACAGATGTCGATACAGATACCGTTATATCCGTTTTATATTAAAAAATAAATTATGATTAATAATTTACACCGCGACGAACACAATCAATGTCGTGACACCTCTATCGACCAAAATTGTAAAAACTGCAACACGAGCGCGATTATTTTTTAAAATTTGTTTAAAATTAAATTAAGGATGTGCTTTGTTAATGTTTTAAAAAATTAATACTAAATTAGTTTTAAAATTTTATTAATTAAAATGAATTGAATATAAATTAAATTATATTTAAATAATTTGGATTAAAATTAAAACTGATTTGAAACCGGTTTTAATCCGATTTAGAACCAATTATGTCTTTCAAATCGATTTTTATAATTAATGGTTTGGTTTGTAAACCATAACCATAAAAGTGGATTGAATCACAATATATGATAATCATGTACAGCTCTACCGCACATGCTTGAAGTGATATCTTGTTGTATTATTTCCATTAAGTTAGGATAAGCCCTCTCGATAGCTGAAAAATGAAACGTTTGATAAAAAAGCTTAGCAGAAAATGTGAAATCAAAGAGACTCTCTTCTGATACCTTCTTCAATGGTGGCAAATGTCCAGTTGCACTCAAAGCGGCAGTAGGAGCACGAGTAAATTGATTCAGAACCTCTTTAGCTTTCAAAATGACACTCTTTCTCATCTTTATAAAATCCAAAAGAACTCCAAATACTAAACCTTGGTTGGTGAATTCTACAAACACAATAAAAAAATCTTGTTCAAACAAACACTTGTCAAACTCATAAACACATTTTTTCTGTAACACTTGTTCAAAAAATAAGATCTCATTCAACTTCATCACCATGAAAAAAAAATCCAAGACATGGTAAATATTTTGAAGAACCAAACTAATCTAAAACAACAACAAACATAAATCATACCTCATATGAAAAGGGAAGAAGCTGAATCTGAAAAAACGGTGAAAACTGAGGAGAAAAATGGGAGTGGACTTTTCTTTTATAAAATTGACCAACTGCCATTTGATATGAATACAAAGTGATTTATATAAAGATCACAAGATAGAATATTATATGTTACAGATTTAACTATTTCTAGGTCCCAAAGGAATAAATTTCTCACTGCCCAAAGAGAATTTGTCTTTTGTACTACCTAATACAGATTTGAACTTAACCAACAAAACTCCCCCATAAATTCAAATATTTCTTCGATCCATCATGCTATTGACTCCTAAATTCGACACCCACGTTCTATTATCATATAGATAATTAATTATGAGTTAGAAGAATTTCCTACACAAGAAGGCTTCGATCAGATGATCACATCGAAGGCTTATCAAAGAATGACAAGATACTTAGAGAAATTTCTCTAAGTTGGAATCACGTTGTTTTCAACGTCGAAGGAGCAACCTTTCGACCAAGGTCCCTGATGCCCAAGATCGAACAGTTTGAATTTCGAATTGTTGGAGGGAAAATGGTTCCCAGCAGTTACCAAGCGCAACGTGGCGTGGAAGTAGGCGTCGAGGGTTGTGAACGTGCCATGTGGTGTCACCACGAAGCGATGTAACTGCCCAGCAGTTACTTAGGATTTTTAGTATAAATACTAAGTGTTCACGTAGTTATTAAGGGTGTTCATCATTGTATACAAGTCACTCATTTAGATTCAAGTACCCAGCGTGAGAGAAAGAATCATTGAGAATGTATGTGTGAAACACCATTTACCTTAATCGAAATCTTTTACATTCAAGCAATTTATCACTTTCACTTATTTATCTCAGTCGAAGTCATTTATTTAACAAGCCTTTAATGCTTTTATTTACTTTATCAAGCTTTTCTCCATGCAATTTACTTAAAGTGTCTCTACCTTACTTGCGTTAATCACCATTAGGATTAGTCGAAACTCTCTATTTTAAAGCATTTAAACGATAAAAATCAGCCATGTCTTAGGATCAATCTGATCGATCCTGCGAGTCACCAAATAAGTTACCTTTTGGAAGATCAGCAGTTGTTTACCATTTTTCACGGTAAACAAATTGGCACACCCGGTGGGACCTTGTGTTGATTTTACGAGTTTAATCGTTTTTTATAAATATACTCCTTTTTCGAGAGTATTGCATGTTATTGAGAAGTGGTAGAATATACACCAACGAAACCAATACTAGGAGAAGAAGTAGAGAAATGGCGAATCCGCCAAACAATGGAGAAAACCCACAAACAAACGTGGGAGCGACAATTATCCCAACCATAAGCGAAGTGGTAACCGCTGGTTCAACGCCAGCAATAACTGTTACACAAACGGGGCCAATACCTTCATTTACAGGCTCCAAAATGCCTTTGGGAACTCCCCCACCAAGGGGAAACCAAGGAACCAGACCATATGTTCCCCCAGGTTTTTCGACAGTCTGGTTAAATCGAGAACCACCCTACGGCATGCCAACTTCTGAATTGACTAGCCTGACGAACGCTACGTCCACCTTTTCAGAACCTTTAGTGAGCGCCTCTTTGCCACTCCAAGGATCTGGAGTTGGTATGGCGAACATGGGTAGGAACCAACTCTTAGGAGGAACGTCCCATGTAATGCCTGACCTTACGAATGCCTCGACAGCAGTCTTGAGGCAGCAAATGGACGAAAGCAACCACGACATGGTTCAAATGTTGGCGCAAACTTTAAGTACAGTGCTAAATCCTCTAATACATAATACCACCCAGTCGAATCAGCAAATGTCGCGTCTGGCTGACTTTTTTGGGGTACCCCAACCCATTCGACAGCCCCAAAGGGCACAGATAAGGGGAAACCAAGGCATACTTCTAGAGGAAGAAACCACTATTAACCAAGTCCAGAAGCCTGTCGAAGAGAACCTTAGGGTACAAATGGAATAACCCGGGGTCGAAGAGCCGAGAGTCGTAGCCCCGGAAATAAGGATGGTTAATAGAAACCAAAACGCTGATGAAGTAGTTCAGCAAATCCAATACCAGAATGTTGGTTTGGAGAATAACTTGACAGCCGTGATTGAAAGAATCATGATGCAAAACGGGATGAATACGGGCTTCCGTAGGCCCAACTTCACATCCCCGCTGTCGGAATATGTGTTACAAACGGACTTGCCTCCTAGATGCAAAGTCCCTAAGTTCACTAAGTTTTCAGGGGACACGACAGAATCCATTGTCGAACATGTGGCAAGATATTTAATCGAAGCGGGAGAAATCTCAAACAATGAGAACCTAAGGTTTAAGTATTTCCCAAGTTCCCTAACAAAGAATGCATTTACTTGGTTCATAACTCTCCCCCCCAATTCGATCCACCATTGGACCCAGTTGGAGAGATTGTTCCATGAGCAATTCTACATGGGACAAACCAAGATAAGCTTGAAAGAGTTGGCTAGTGTAAAGAGGAGATTCAATGAGCCTATAGACGAATACCTAAATAGGTTTACATTGCTCAAGGCAAGATGCTTTACGCAAGTGCTAGAGCACGAGTTAGTCGAAATAGCCCCTGGAGGTCTAGATTACTCCATTAGGAAGAAATTAGACACTCGGTACCTGAGGGACATGGCCCAATTGGCCGATAGGGTTCGGCAGGTAGAACGCCTTAAAGCTGAAAAAGCTAGGGCGACGAAAACTCATAAAAGAGAAAAGATAGCATATGTCGAAATGGACGATGAAGATCCAGAAACATTCGACAAACTTATAGCCGTCGAGGAGAGTAAGGTCGATTTAGCTGAGTTAAAACGAGGGCCACCATACTCTTGCAAATTACTAGTCCCCTCAAGTGGAAAAAACCCCACTAAGTCTGAAAAGGCCAATGATAGGTTCCCTAAAAAGACTTACAATTTCGATATTACGAAATGTGATGAAATTTTTGATTTACTTGTAAAAGATGGCCAAATGATAATACCCCCAGGGGTAAAAGTGCCTCCTCTTGATCAAAGAAAGAAAATAGGCTATTGTAAATATCATAACTTTCTGGGCCATAAAACATCTCAATGTTTTCTTTTCAGGGATCTCGTGCAAAATGCTATCAAAGAAGGGAGGCTGAAGTTCGCTGACAAGGCCCCCGTGAATGTGGATTCGAGCCCTTTGCAGGCGGAAGCCCACTATGCTGAAGCCTCAGGGGAAAATATGATCGAAGCTTCCAGGAGTCAGGTGAAAAGGCCAGGGATAACTATGGTCGAAGTCACCAAAGATCATATCAATATGCCAATATTTGGGAGTTTTTCTGGGAACCTTTCTAGAAAAACAATCGAAACAGTCCAAAAGGCCGCTGAGGGCCCAAAATTGGAAACAGGTGGAGTCTCAAAATGTGGAACTAAACCCACTTCCTACTTGGCTGCGGTGCAAGGCCAAACAAAAGACCTGGAGGCTCAAATGAAGCAAATGACTCTTGCTACTAAAGACAACATGAATGTCAACATGGTCGAAATCTCTGAATCAAAAGTTTCAGAGGAAGCCATCAGGCAAGAGCAAGCAAACAGAACAGCGTTCCCCTGAGAGAACGAAAATCTGGCAGAATTCTTGCAACGATGCCAGAAGAAAAAATCAGAAGTGATGTTGTATCCTCGATGCAACTCTATTTTTGACAAGAAAGCTGCTGAACACATCGAAGGTGTGAGAGCAGCAAAAAAAAAATGGAGCAAAAATGCCCAAACAAGTGCAGGCTCTGATGTTCGACACGATCCTAGAAGAACATATCAAAAGGGTTCAAGTCAGGAAAAGAGGCCACTAACTTTCAGGCCTCCAACCAATGTGCCAGTTGATACATGGCTCAAAACATCGAGTCGAAAGAGACCCAACGAAGAAAGGTGGAATTCCTTTGAAGTGCCAAGAGGTTCATCTTTGACACTCAAGAAAGAACCTCATGTAGGTGCCACCAAAGTTGCTCAAGTATCGAGTAACTACAAGGGAAAGAACCCAATGTCTCGATCCCAGTGGAGAAGGTACCAAAGGCGGCGCAAGGCTGAGCGAGAGGCTGCCAACGAACCAAAACCAGAGTCGAGCTCAAATGTCCCCCAGCGAAAGCAAAGAAAGCCTTTGGAGAGGGAACTAGTGGCCAATAGATTGGTATGGCCTGATCAAGACGAAGCTGGTGACGAAGATAGCTCCGAGTCCGACGATACATTAGACATCATGATAAATATAGTTTCGGTCTTGCCAAGAGAATTCGACCGCCAAATGGAAGTCGAAGCAAACGACTGGGAAGTCGAACAAGAGATGGCCAAGCATAGGCCAGTATGCTACTTTGTCAAGGGTAATGGCTGCACTAAAGAGCAAAATGGTTTCTTCGAACCACCAACTGAGGCGATGAAAAGTCACATCAAGCCTTTATTCATAAGGACAAAGCTCGAAGAGGCCACTGTAAACAAAATCTTGGTGGACTGTGGGGCGACTATCAACATAATTCCCCACTTCATGCTAAGAAAAGTAGGCAAGAATGATGAAGACATTAAGCCTCATAATATGGTCCTATCGAACTACGAAGGCGGAATAGGGACCACCATGGATGTGATTCAACTAGACCTCAAAGTGGGATCCATCCTTCGACCAACCATGTTCATGGTCATATCGGATAAACCAAATTACAACCTACTGTTAGGCCGAGAATGGATACATGGTGTTGGAGCAGTACCATCATCGATGCACCAAAGGGTGATATTATGGCGTCCCGATGGGATTGTCGAGAATATAGAAGCAGATCAGAGATACTACTTAGGTGAAGTTAATCACCTAGGGAGAGCTGACTTCGACAAAAATTTGGCTCACATTGGGCCATGTCCAGCACCTGACTTCGACATGGCGCCAGCGCCAAATGCTTTTTGTTCCTTGTACCTGCATCTTGATCATGGGTTTCAATGGGATAAAGAAGACTTGTCTCATATTGATTTCAGTGGGCTAACTGACATCCAACCAATTGGTTGGGGAAGCGAATTCAGTGATAATGACTGAGTCGCAAGCGTTACAACGAATTTCGGCTTACGTAGCCGAAACAAGAATGATAGCGGCTCTCGAAGCCGAAGTAAAATATATGGCCACCAAGGCCAATGACCAAGTACTACCTTCTGCAGGTCCTGGAAAAGATTTCGACCCAGAGCCACCAAATATAGGTCCTGGAAAAGATTTCGACCCAGAACCTCCTGATATCTCGACAGAAGGAATGCAGGAACAAAGGCTCGACGCCATCTACGACGATGAGCCTTTGGGTTTCGAAAAGGACCCCCTGGAGAACAACATCAAAATGTTAGCATAGGATCCTTTAGAAGAAATCAACTTGGGCGAAGGGTTAGATAAAAGACCCACTTACATCAGTGCCAAAATAGACCCAGAGCTCAGGGTCGAAGTGATCTAATTACTGAAGGAGTTCAAGGACTGCTTTGCATGGGATTACAACGAGATGCCTGGTCTCGACAGAAGATTGGTAGAACTTCAGTTGCCAATTGTTGTACCCCAAAATTTGCCCTCCCATATTTCTCAAAAAAAACATTTCAAGAAAAATTCACAAGTCCAACCTGGCGCGTCATATTCAGGTATTCTTTCGCCAAGATATCTCTGATAACGTATTCTCAAATTCAGGTTCGGCTCAAGAGTCAATTCTTTAAAGAAGGTATCCGAATGTGTGAGTTTTCTTGAAGAAATATAGTGAAAAAGTGTGCTGAAAGTGCAGTTTTTACGCGCTAAAAAATTCATAACTTGAAGATCGTGACTCGTTTTGAACCCGTTCCGGTGGCCAAAATTCCGTCTTGATATCATCTACGTTTTCATCTCTCACGGCTGGAAGCCAATTTCGATCAGAAGGTCTTCAAAAATGTGGATTTATCAAGTATTTTCGTGCAGAAATTTGTGACAGAAGTTTATTTGCGTCATGTTCAAAAAATCATAACTTGGTCGATTTTCATCGTATCGAGCTGGTTCCGGTGCCAAAATTTCACAAATTGAGTTGGCTACATTTTTATAGAAGGTATTGAGTTCAAACGGTATTCAAAAGGCCTTCGTTTTTTGCTCAGAGTGCGTGACACGCCGAAAATCCTGAATGCTGAATATTATTTCAGCTGGGCCGAAACTTCAAAAATTCATAACTCGGTCAATTTTTATCGGATTAGACTCATATTTTTACACAAGGTCCCTGACTCATAGATCTACAACTTTGCTTCAAAAGTCGAGACCAAATTATGCACCGATCAATACCAGTTTTTTATTGAAGAACGTGTCAGAGTCGACACTGAAGCCCAAAATAAGTTTGTCTGAGCTGAAACTTCAAAAATTCATAACTAATTCACCGTTTATCCGATTGAGTCGATTTTCGGACAGGAGTTAGTTCTCGATGTCGGCTACATTTTGTTTTTACATTTCAAATTCAAAAAATGCACTTAAGTCCCTGCGATTTAGCCTGGAAAGTGACGAATTCAAATAAATATTGGAGGCCCAATTGCACATTCAAAGCCCATTTTCTTTACCCTAATTTCCACTATATAATCACCTTCTTGTCACACAAACCAAAAAGAAGGAAAAAGAGGAGAAAAAGAGGAGAAGAGAAAAAGAGAGAAAAAACCTTGCCACAACACTGTTGGAATATCAAACTCTTTCAAAAACCCTAAAACCTTGAAATCCTTATTACAAATCCCTCTCTCACTACAAACAAAGCCATCTCAGTTACAAACCAACATCTTATTACTTCTTCAGTAAGGGTAAGGCTGGCTTGATCTCCATGATCCAAAGGGCATAAAAGCATTCATGTCACTACTTTTCCAGTAAGGGTAAGGTTGATTTGATCTCCATGATCAAAAGGGTATAATCATTCATACATGCCATATTGTGCCTAAACATTAAATTTCTTCATATATTGGCTTTATTTGCATTTTATGATTTTATTTGATGTGTTTGTGAGATTCAACACTGCAGATTTAGACAGGATCCCAGGCAGGTTCATTAAGGAACGTTGAGGCCAAAAGCCAAATGGCCAAAAGCCAAATGGCCAGACTAGAAAAACTTATGCATGACACCAATACATGGCGAGGCAGACATTAAGCCAGAGATTAAGGGAACGTTGAAGCCAGAACACAAATGGCCAAAAGCCAAAAGCCAAAAGCCAATTGGCCAAAGTAGAACAACTTATGCATGAAACTCAATCCAATGGCCAAAGAATGCAGACCACGGTACTCAGGAGTCAATACTTCAAAAAAACCTCCCCTTGGGCCAGACACCCCCTATGGTTTGCTCAATTTTTAATTTTTATTTGTTTTTCCTTTTTATTCTTTTAATTGTTTTTTAATTGTTTTCTTTTAATTCCATAAAATAATTTTCATAATAAATATAAAATACAGAAAAATCAAAAAAATGTTTATTTTATTAATATTAATTTTACTATTATTATTTTTGTAAATAAACTTTAAACAATTAATTAGATTAATTTAGGTTTCAAAACTTTAATATTTTTCTTAATAAATTAAATATGTAGAAATTAGGTTTTTTTAACTTTTTCATCATTTTTTTTAATAAATAATTCTCTCATCATTATTATTATTATTAATTACTAATTTATTTTGTAAATAAACATGTACATAAATTCTTTAGTAAATTAAGTTAAACTTTAACATTTTTCTCA
The DNA here is from genome assembly GCA_948472305.1 of Vicia faba. Classification (NCBI taxonomy): domain Eukaryota; kingdom Viridiplantae; phylum Streptophyta; class Magnoliopsida; order Fabales; family Fabaceae; genus Vicia; species Vicia faba. Next base: position 1,264,366,770 of record OX451736.1, on the reverse strand, counting down.
AATAATTAAAAATAACTTAGAATTAGGGTTTCTTTTAATTTTAATTTTAATTTTCTTATTTCATAAATACAAAAAAAAACCTAAAAAACACTTCTTTTATTTCAATAAATAATTAATTAATTTTTAATTTCATTTAATTTCTTTAAAGGGTCCAACGCCCTCGAACGTTCTATTTTTATTTCTTTCGCACATTTATTTTCTTTCAAATATTATGTAATTGCTCAAGCCATGTAACTCGGACATTTTATATTTCCCGCATTTTATTTCTTTATTTTATGTCAAATCGGGTCCTGGTTTAATTTGGCGATGTGGACCCGCGCCTTTGTAATAGTTTAGGAATTTTATCTTTCCGCACTTTTTTAACTGTTAAATAAATGCATGCAAGAATGAATGACAAAAATAAAAACAAAACGTTAGATCACCTTGACATGAATAAGACAAAATAACTGAACATGACACACAAAATCACACATCACCCCTAGGGTACGCCTCACTGTTGCCTTGCCTCGAAAGGTGATCGTCGAGTAGAGGATGTCTTAGTAAGTCCTCATGATCCGGGAACCTGGCATGAGGGTAGCTTCTAAGGTGTCTTCCTATTGCTCTGGTGATCACCATGTCCCGAACCTCGAATTGACCCGAACACCTCCAACGGTGGTGCTACCTACCTCTCAATGGTGGGATGGCACTACTTTAAAGGACATTTACACAGACGAATTCCTTAGGGTAGGTAGACGACTCTAGATACTTGCTCTAATTTCAAAAAACAAATCAAAAATACTTTTCACACCAACACATTTTCAAAAAGCTTTCGAAAGCAATTTTTCAAACACTCTTGAGGACTGATACAAGAGTCGAACTGAAATTTTCAAAGAAACTTTTTTTAAAACCCACACTGAAAAGCAAACAAACTATTTTGAAAACACATTGAGCAAGTATCTAAGAGCCCATGGATAACCATGGATAGAAAGGGTGCTAACACCTTCCCTTTCTATAACCTACCTCCCGAACCGAGAGCAATCTCTATAAGTAATTTTTCTGTGCTTTTGTCCTTTCCATTTGGAGAAAATAAAAGACGGTGGCGACTCTTGCTTCCGCGACATTTCGCGAATCAGCGTTAAACAGTCAGTTCCAGATCCACCGATCACAGAACTGGCGACTCTGCTGGGGATTCTTTATAAAGTGAGGTGTACCTTAGGGATAGTTCATAACTGTGTTTTCAATTGCTTTCCTTGTTTGCTTTAAATTGTGGGACTGTCTTGGGAGTTCTATAGATCCTAACCCGGATCTGGGGATACCTTCTTAGAAAGTAGCAACAAGGCTGTGAGGGAACTGTGCGGGGTATACCGACATGGTTGAAACAGTCTGCTACGTTGATGTGGCACTTTGGTGTGTACCGGTAACCCTTGAGTTCAATCAAGGAGAGTACGGGGCCTCCGCGTGGTGTCGTGAAGCATCAACAGACCTTAGGAACCTTAATTGAACTATCTTGGCCTCTTTAGGGTAGTGAGATAACTGACTTTGGTGCAGTCCGAGGTTGGTTGATACTCGATACTACACTCAATTGAGGGTTGCTTTCCTGGAATATTTCGGTCGCCAGTTCAGTGGCTAAATCGAAACGATGAACAATGAAAGCAATCCCGTGATATTGGGACCCTTAGAACCCGGTTACTTCTAATAGGACAGGTTGAACCCACCAACTTCAAGAGGGTAATACCCAGACCCCATGCTGGCCTGAACTCTAAGGGTTTCTCTTGTGTGACTTGTGTGCCTTCCAACTTGACTACTGGCATGCTTTATCTGACACATGAACTTCTTGCAGGTTTTGTTTATAGTCCTTAACTAGGACTCATAACAGGGTTTACTGAATTTCCTGCAGGTTTTGTTCATAGTCCTTAACTAGGACTCATAACAAGGCTTACTAAGTTTCTTGCAGGTTTTTGTTTTAGTCCTCAACTAGGACTCATAACAAGGTTTACCGAGTTTCTTGCAGGGTTTGTTTTAGTCCTTAATTGGGACTCATGACAGGTTTACCGAGTTTCTTGCAGGGTTTGTTTTAGTCCTTAATTGGGACTCATGACAGGGTTTACTAAGTTTCTTGCAGGTTTCTGTTCATAGTCCTTAATAAGGGCTCATAACAGGGTTTATTCATATTACCCCATGCATCATGACATCATACCATTGCATACATCCTAATCCATTTCAAGGATCTCAAAGGCTTGTGATGCAGGTCATGATGAATCAAACACCCAGCAAGGGGCAAAGAGGATTTATTTTCCTCTAGATAAGGTTGTCAGGGGCTATGACCCACTTGATATGGTGAGCTCTGACTCTTGAAGAAGGTTCCCCTAACCAAGGTTGTTTGGAAATCAAAATCAGACATGATGACTAAAGTCAGGGGCTATGACCCACTCGATATGGTGAGCCTTTGACCCTTGAAAAAGGACTCTCGACAAGTATGAAGTTCCTTCAATCAAGCTACCGGATCCCAACTCTAACAAATTTCTTGTTTATCCCGCGAGATCCTTGAAAACATTGCATGCATGTCACATACATCATTACATAACAGGTATCTTTGTTGCAGGTCACTTACCTTTCTCGCTGTTTATTTCAGCAATGGCCTTCCAACCAGATAACCAGGACCTTCTCGCTCAAGAGACTCAGTTCAGGGGAATCCTCCTGAATCTATCCAAGGGGCAGGAGGAGCTAAGGACACTTCTTATGGAGACTTTTGTCAGGAACAGTGCTGAGGATGAAAGGCTGAAACACCTACAAGCTGAGGTGGATGCATTGAAGGTCCAGATGCTGAGGCAGGTGACTGCCATTCAAGGGTTAGCTCAGAGACAAGATGAGCTCTGGTTTCTCGTCAACCAACTGCTTCAGGGTAACCAACTGGGGCAAAAGTCTAAGGGTAAAAATCCAGTCATCGTTCGACCACCTTTGAGACAAAGAGGCAAGGAGAGGGCTCCTCAGATGGCTCCAGTGTCACAAATCCAACATCACAACCAACGAAAGAACGAGAGGAGGCAGTTCACTCGGCTCAGCATGACCTTATCCCAGATATTGCCACAGTTGCTGGAGACCAAGCTGGTAACTCTAAAAGAGGCTCCGAAGTTTCAAAATACAACGTCACCAAAGTATAACCCCAACGCTCACTGCGCTTATCATTCTGACAGCCCGGGGCATGCTACAGAGGATTGTTGGACTCTGAAAAAATAAGATCCAGGATCTGATCGAGGAGGGAGCTGTGGAATTCACCCGAGATGGCCAGGCTGAGTGCTTCTACCATCCCTACAGGAGGCACCAATTGAAGTGACAAGCCCCGAGATTAGAAAATTTTTGTTCATTCGAATGTTCAAGATTGCAATTTTCTTTTGTTCAAACATTTATTCATGTTAAACATTGTTATCACATTAATGCATCGCTTATGTCTATTTTGAATCAATATATTCGCATTCACTATACGCAAATTATTTTCATATTTTTTCTGATGTTAACTCTTGATCTAAAATTCTAAGCCTCTTGAGGGAGGATGACGAAAACGATACCACGATCTACAGTATGCTTTTGAACAGACCCCGCTGATGAGGTACAGGCATTGTTTCAATTCCTAAACACTGGAGTAATAAGGAAGATAATCCCTCGTCAACCCCTTTGAGCCAAAGAAGTATGAGTTTTTCTTCTCGAAATTTAAAACCCTTAATCATAACCCGGGGCAGGGTAGTCTCTCAGTTGATCCAAGTGCATAACGAATGGCACCAAAGAGATCCTTACAAAACGAAGAAAGACAGTGATGGTTCCAAATAATCATAAGGACAGGTAGTTATTATCTATCAAAATAAAAGCCCAATAAGTCAAAACCTATGAAGAAGACTTATGAAACCGGGGCATCCCGCTGACTGTAATTCCAAAAAAGGAAACAGTTCAGGCAAAAAGGAAAGGGATAACAAAAATCATACAGGAGAGAGGCCACACAAACCCTCAATAACAAAAAGGAATGACTGCCTATTCAAAATAAGTTATCAACATCCGAATCATCACCGGAACGTCAGAGCAAAGACTCAAACAAGGTCTAACGTATGATCAACTGAGTTTAGGTTTGGAGAACATCACGAAGAGCGGGTGGGTACAAATAAAATTTGAGCCTTTATCCTTTGTTTCTTAAACCGTGAACCGAGCCACGTTATAACCCTTAAAAGTCCTAGCTGAAGCATGGGTTGGTTCGAAAGCATACTGTTACGAAAGGTATCCTGACTCCTTAAGGCTCACGGTAAAATACGGAGTTGACATCACGTTTTACAAACAATCATTGGTTTTATGAAAAGAATGCATTTTCAAAATCTTCAAGACAGACATAAGCTTTGCATTTTTAACATAACTTTGTTGCATATGACTTTTTGTTTGAACAGCAGGGAAATTCGCACGATGAATGCCTAATGAACAGAAGTACCTCCAATCAAGGGGCAGACATGACCATGGTCCATTATCTGGGGCAGTCCAATCAAGATTCGGAGAATCTCTCAAAGGCCAAATAGCCTGGGGCAAATCTCCGCATGAGTCACCTGGGGCATTTCAACAATAAATCTTGCCTGGTCAGAAATCTTCTGGTGGCATGACAAAACACTTCTAACAGGGGCAACTCCCTATATTCTGAAAGCACGGACATAGTCGAAAAGATACTACGCAAAATCAAAGACCCGCTAGGTTGACGCACCTAGGCAAAAATAAGGGCTTCCCGGCGAACCAAAAGGGTTCGGGCAAAATGAAGGGATGAAATGAAAAAATCTGTACACCCGACAAGTCGAAAACCTGAAAAGGCGGCTTGGGCAAAAATGGGTATCCCGGTGGACTGAAAACCCGAAAGGGCGGTCCAGGCAAAAATTAGGGATCAAAGCGTACGACTATGTCCTGTCATCTTGTCACCTGCCTACCAGAAGAAGGTGGGTCCATCAACAACTATCAGCTCCTCACAGGTCTTCCTCTCCCACCTCAGAAGCAGGGGCAATGATGAGCCGTCCAAGCGATCTAATTGTGCTGTCCATCAGGGTATCAAGGTAGGTTCAGCTGAAGAAGATAACCAGATATCTCGACTCCCCAGAGAGTGAGCTAGCAAGTCCGTACACTCTCCTCAAGCAAAGCTATTATCAAACTTAAGGAAGTTGGGTATCCTCCAGCAGATCTCAACGTTTCCCAGCAGCATACAAGCATTCTTAACAAGCATCCCCGGCAGTTTCGACCTAAAGATTGTTCCCCGGCGGCCTATCAAATATTCAAAGGAATCACTTCCCCCGCAATTCAAAACTCCCCCAAGAGAATACAATCTAGTTTCCCAGGAAATTTAGAATTCATATCCCCAAGCAATAAGCATATCCCCAGTAGATTCTGGAAGCTTATCCCCTCGCAGAACGCGAACGCATCGTCCGGCTTGATTTAAAGAGTTATTTCCTTAACAGGATATAACTGGGTTATCCTCAGCCAAAAGCCACGGAAAGAGCGTCATCGACGAAGCCTTCTCATCCCCAGCGAAGTCTATCAACACTTCCAACAACAAAGATGTCCTCAGCAAATTATTATCAACACTCAGCAAAGCATCCCTCTTCCCACAGAATATTGCTTCCCAGCATGGTCGCTAGAGTATCTTTTCTCCCCGCAAAATCTTCCATTTGCCAAGTTTATTCCGCAACGGAGTCATCTTCTCCTACCGGTATTCTTGCAGTTATCATCCCCAGCGGAAGCAAAATCTAGTCTTCAACATCAGCCCAGGATAGGACTTCCCGGCACCCGTCAAGGATTTGCTTTCCTAGACGAAAACATACATTCATAAAACATCACATACATCATTATAGCATGCATAGACGCATTATATCATACAAATCGCATTTATATCGAGAACATCATTGCTTGATCCATATCATGCATATGACCGACCTTTACCTTTCAGGAAAAATGCAGTTGAAATTCTCAACCATATTTCAAGACCTTGTCCGGTTCAGTTAAATCGACCCTAAGATTTTCCTGATGCTTATCCAGTCAAAGGCCTTCTCTGGTTCAGTCAGATCGACCCTAAGATCTCCCTGATGCTTGTCCAGTTGAAGATATTCCAAGACCTTGTCCGGTTCAGTTAAATCGACCCTAAGATTTTCCTGATGCTTATCCAGTCAAAGGCCTTCTCTGGTTCAGTCAGATCGACCCTAAGATCTCCCTGATGCTTATCCAGTTGAAGATATTCCAAGACCTTGTCCGGTTCAGTTAAATCGACCCTAAGATTTTCCTGATGCTTATCCAGTCAAAGGCCTTCTCTGGTTCAGTTAGATCGACCCTAAGATCTCCCTGATGCTTATCCAGTTGAAGATATTCCAAGACCTTGTCCGGTTCAGTTAAATCGACCCTAAGATTTTCCTGATGCTTATCCAGTCAAAGGCCTTCTCTGGTTCAGTCAGATCGACCCTAAGATCTCCCTGATGCTTATCCAGTTGAAGATATTCCAAGACCTTGTCCGGTTCAGTTAAATCGACCCTAAGATTTTCCTGATGCTTATCCAGTCAAAGGCCTTCTCTGGTTCAGTCAGATCGACCCTAAGATCTCCCTGATGCTTATCCAGTTGAAGATATTCCAAGATCTTGTCCGGTTCAGTTAAATCGACCCTAAGATTTTCCTGATGCTTATCCAGTCAAAGGCCTTCTCTGGTTCAGTCAGATCGACCCTAAGATCTCCCTGATGCTTATCCAGTTAAAGATATTCCAAGACCTTGTCCGGTTCAGTTAAATCGACCCTAAGATTTTCCTGATTCTTATCCAGTCAAAGGCCTTCTCTGGTTCAGTCAGATCGACCCTAAGATCTCCCTGATTCTTATCCCAGTAGAAGACACCCAAGATTCTCTCAGCGTTCCTGTTGGGGTAGTAATCGTCCAAGATTCTCTTGCCGTTCATGCTAAGGCAGTAACCATCCCTGGTTCATTCATCGCCGTTTGAAGCTCCAGACTCAGCTCCTGTAACCAGTCAGGACACATCTATACCAAGCATCTGAAAACCAGCTCCTGCAACGTGTCAGGTACTCATTTGTTCTTTTGCAGGTATGCAGGTTCTCGCTAAGGAATCTCCTACGCGATCAACATCCAAATGGCATCTATAAGCCCATTCCATCATCGCACTGCTACTATGTGAGCGCAAATTTCTGGGCACTCTAGTGTTCAATCATCTTCCACCCTCGGATTACGAAAGGCATGTCAGCCAATCTGCATCCTCAGGTTTAAGAAGATTGAACAGGGGCAACTGTTGTACCCCAAAATTTGTCCTCCCATATTTCTCAAAAAAAACATTTCAAGAAAAATTCACAAGTCCAACCTGGCGCGTCATATTCAGGTATTCTTTCGCCAAGATATCTCTGATAACGTATTCTCAAATTCAGGTTCGGCTCAAGAGTCAATTCTTTAAAGAAGGTATCCGAATGTGTGAGTTTTCTTGAAGAAATATAGTGAAAAAGTGTGCTGAAAGTGCAGTTTTTACGCGCTAAAAAATTCATAACTTGAAGATCGTGACTCGTTTTGAACCCGTTCCGGTGGCCAAAATTCCGTCTTGATATCATCTACGTTTTCATCTCTCACGGCTGGAAGCCAATTTCGATCAGAAGGTCTTCAAAAATGTGGATTTATCAAGTATTTTCGTGCAGAAATTTGTGACAGAAGTTTATTTGCGTCATGTTCAAAAAATCATAACTTGGTCGATTTTCATCGTATCGAGCTGGTTCCGGTGCCAAAATTTCACAAATTGAGTTGGCTACATTTTTATAGAAGGTATTGAGTTCAAACGGTATTCAAAAGGCCTTCGTTTTTTGCTCAGAGTGCGTGACACGCCGAAAATCCTGAATGCTGAATATTATTTCAGCTGGGCCGAAACTTCAAAAATTCATAACTCGGTCAATTTTTATCGGATTAGACTCATATTTTTACACAAGGTCCCTGACTCATAGATCTACAACTTTGCTTCAAAAGTCGAGACCAAATTATGCACCGATCAATACCAGTTTTTTATTGAAGAACGTGTCAGAGTCGACACTGAAGCCCAAAATAAGTTTGTCTGAGCTGAAACTTCAAAAATTCATAACTAATTCACCGTTTATCCGATTGAGTCGATTTTCGGACAGGAGTTAGTTCTCGATGTCGGCTACATTTTGTTTTTACATTTCAAATTCAAAAAATGCACTTAAGTCCCTGCGATTTAGCCTGGAAAGTGACGAATTCAAATAAATATTGGAGGCCCAATTGCACATTCAAAGCCCATTTTCTTTACCCTAATTTCCACTATATAATCACCTTCTTGTCACACAAACCAAAAAGAAGGAAAAAGAGGAGAAAAAGAGGAGAAGAGAAAAAGAGAGAAAAAACCTTGCCACAACACTGTTGGAATATCAAACTCTTTCAAAAACCCTAAAACCTTGAAATCCTTATTACAAATCCCTCTCTCACTACAAACAAAGCCATCTCAGTTACAAACCAACATCTTATTACTTCTTCAGTAAGGGTAAGACTGACTTGATCTCCATGATCCAAAGGGCATAAAAGCATTCATGTCACTACTTTTCCAGTAAGGGTAAGGTTGATTTGATCTCCATGATCAAAAGGGTATAATCATTCATACATGCCATATTGTGTCTAAACATTAAATTTCTTCATATATTGGCTTTATTTGCATTTTATGATTTTATTTGATGTGTTTGTGAGATTCAACACTGCAGATTTAGACAGGATCCCAGGCAGGTTCATTAAGGAACGTTGAGGCCAAAAGCCAAATGGCCAAAATCCAAATGGCCAGACTAGAAAAACTTATGCATGACACCAATACATGGCGAGGCAGACATTAAGCCAGAGATTAAGGGAACGTTGAAGCCAGAACACAAATGGCCAAAAGCCAAAAGCCAAAAGCCAATTGGCCAAAGTAGAACAACTTATGCATGAAACTCAATCCAATGGCCAAAGAATGCAGACCACGGTACTCAGGAGTCAATACTTCAAAAAAACCTCCCCTTGGGCCAGACACCCCCTATGGTTTGCTCAATTTTTAATTTTTATTTGTTTTTCCTTTTTATTCTTTTAATTGTTTTTTAATTGTTTTCTTTTAATTCCATAAAATAATTTTCATAATAAATATAAAATACAGAAAAATCAAAAAAATGTTTATTTTATTAATATTAATTTTACTATTATTATTTTTGTAAATAAACTTTAAACAATTAATTAGATTAATTTAGGTTTCAAAACTTTAATATTTTTCTTAATAAATTAAATATGTAGAAATTAGGTTTTTTTAACTTTTTCATCATTTTTTTTAATAAATAATTCTCTCATCATTATTATTATTATTAATTACTAATTTATTTTGTAAATAAACATGTACATAAATTCTTTAGTAAATTAAGTTAAACTTTAACATTTTTCTCAAATAATTAAAAATAACTTAGAATTAGGGTTTCTTTTAATTTTAATTTTAATTTTCTTATTTCATAAATACAAAAAAAAACCTAAAAAACACTTCTTTTATTTCAATAAATAATTAGTTAATTTTTAATTTCATTTAATTTCTTTAAAGGGTCCAACGCCCTCGAACGTTCTATTTTTATTTCTTTCGCACATTTATTTTCTTTCAAATATTATGTAATTGCTCAAGCCATGTAACTCGGACATTTTATATTTCCCGCATTTTATTTCTTTATTTTATGTCAAATCGGGTCCTGGTTTAATTTGGCGATGTGGACCCGCGCCTTTGTAATAGTTTAGGAATTTTATCTTTCCGCACTTTTTTAACTGTTAAATAAATGCATGCAAGAATGAATGACAAAAATAAAAACAAAACGTTAGATCACCTTGACATGAATAAGACAAAATAACTGAACATGACACACAAAATCACACATCACCCATAGGGTACGCCTCACTGTTGCCTTGCCTCGAAAGGTGATCGTCGAGTAGAGGATGTCTTAGTAAGTCCTCATGATCCGGGAACCTGGCATGAGGGTAGCTTCTAAGGTGTCTTCCTATTGCTCTGGTGATCACCATGTCCCGAACCTCGAATTGACCCGAACACCTCCAACGGTGGTGCTACCTACCTCTCAATGGTGGGATGGCACTACTTTAAAGGACATTTACACAGACGAATTCCTTAGGGTAGGTAGACGACTCTAGATACTTGCTCTAATTTCAAAAAACAAATCAAAAATACTTTTCACACCAACACATTTTCAAAAAGCTTTCGAAAGCAATTTTTCAAACACTCTTGAGGACTGATACAAGAGTCGAACTGAAATTTTCAAAGAAACTTTTTTTAAAACCCACACTGAAAAGCAAACAAACTATTTTGAAAACACATTGAGCAAGTATCTAAGAGCCCATGGATAACCATGGATAGAAAGGGTGCTAACACCTTCCCTTTCTATAACCTACCTCCCGAACCGAGAGCAATCTCTATAAGGAATTTTTCTGTGCTTTTGTCCTTTCCATTTGGAGAAAATAAAAGACGGTGGCGACTCTTGCTTCCGCGACATTTCGCGAACCAGCGTTAAACAGTCAGTTCCAGATCCACCGATCACACCAATCAAACCTGGGAAAAAGCCTGTCAAACAAACTCCAAGATGCTTCGCTCCAGAAATACTGTCGAAGATCAAAACGGAAGTCGAAAGACTGCTGAAGTGCAAATTCATACGAACTACGAGGTACGTCGAATGGATTGCAAACATTGTGCCAGTTATTAATAAAAATGGTACATTAAGGGTGTGCATAGATTTCAGAGATCTGAATGCTGCAACACCCAAAGATGAATATCCTATGCCTGTGGCGGAAATGCTTGTCGACTCTGCCGCTGGCCACGAGTACCTGAGCATGCTCGACGATTACTCAGGATACAATCAAATTTTCATTGCTGAAGAAGATGTGTCGAAAACAACTTTTCGATGCCCTGGAGCCTTAGGAACTTACGAATGGGTAGTAATGCCTTTTGGCCTAAAAAACGCTGGGGCAACATATTAACGAGCAATGAACTCTATCTTCCATGATTTTATTAACACTTTCATGCAAGTATATATTGACGATATTGTTGTAAAATCTGTTTCCAGGAAGAACCATATAGACCACCTTCGACAATCATTCGAAAGAATGAGAAAGCATGGTCTGAAGATGAACCCTTTGAAGTGTGCGTTCTGTGTGAAAGTTGGAGATTTCTTGGGCTTCGTCGTCCACAAGAAAGGAATCGAAATCAACCAGAACAAGACGAAGGCAATCTTGGAAGCGAAAGCGCCAACGAACAAGAAGGAACTGCAATCTCTGCTGGGCAAGATAAACTTCTTAAGGAGAATTATATCTAACCTAAGTGGAAAAGCGCAAGCCTTCTCACCCTTACTTTGATTGAATAAGGAAGGGTTCGAGTGGGGCACGTGGCACGCATTGGCGCTGTAACCGTTCTGAAAAACGGAAACGTTGCAGCATGCTTCCTCGATTTCAGAGAATGGTCATGATGACAGCGTATGAAAGGCCATCGTGCGTGCGAAGTGCCTTTCTGAAGTGACATCTTGGGAAAAGTTGAAATGATGATTTTTTGAGATTGTCAGATGGTTGGTAGGAGACGAAAAGCGCACAAACTAATTTGTGGCTGAGAGTTAAGGATAAGTGTCGAATGGAATATCAAAGAATGCCTCTTTCTTCTAAGCGTCTAAAGAAGACATTCTTGGGGGGAAATTTGTTGGCTCCTAAATTCGACACCCACGTTCTATTATCATATAGATCATTAATTATGAGTTAGAAGAGTTTCCTACACAAGAAGGCTTCGATCAGCTGATCACATCGAAGGCTTATCAAAGAATGACAAGATACTTAGAGAAATTTCTCTAAGTTGGAATCATGTTGTTTTCAATGTCGAAGGAGCAACCTTTCGACCAAGGTCCCTGATGCCCAAGATCGAACAGTTTGAATTTCGAATTGTTGGAGGGAAAACGGTTCCCAGCAGTTACCAAGCGCAACGTGGTGTGGAAGTAGGCGTCGAGGGTTGTGAACGTGCCATGTGGTGTCACCACGAAGCGATGTAACTGCCCAGCAGTTACTTAGGATTTTTAGTATAAATACTAAGTGTTCACGTAGTTATTAAGGGTGTTCATCATTGTATACAAGTCACTCATTTAGATTCAAGTACCCAGCGTGAGAGAAAGAATCATTGAGAATGTATGTGTGAAACACCATTTACCTTAATCGAATCTTTTACATTCAAGCAATTTATCGCTTTCACTTATTTATCTCAGTCGAAGTCATTTATTTAACAAGCCTTTAATGCTTTTATTTACTTTATCAAGCTTTTCTCCATGCAATTTACTTAAAGTGTCTCTACCTTACTTGCGTTAATCACCATTAGGATTAGTCGAAACTCTCTATTTTAAAGCATTTAAACGATAAAAATCAGCCATGTCTTAGGATCAATCTGATCGATCCTGTGAGTCACCAAATAAGTTACCTTTTGGAAGATCAGCGGTTGTTTACCATTTTTCACGGTAAACACATGCCTAATATTTTATTGCCTCTGTCAAATAGCTCATTCGACAATGATTTTGTAAGAATGTATGCTGCTTGATCCCTGCTTGCAACGTGCTTCAGTTTGATGCTTCCATCCTTCACATGTTCTCGAATAAAATGGAACCGAACATCAATGTATTTGCTTCTTTCATGCTTGAGTGGATTCTTCGCCAGTTCAATTGCAGATTTGTTGTCGACTTGAATTATTGTTGCATCTTCCTGTTTTGACTTCATCCTACTCAGCAATCTTCTTAGCTATATTGCATGGCATACGCACCAAGATGCTGCCGCATACTCTGCTTCACAGGTCAAATGAGTTACTATGGGTTGCTTCCTTGACAGCCAGGTGAATGCAATGCTTCCCATGAAGAACACATATCCTGAAGTGCTCTTTCGATCATCTATGTCACCACACCAATCGTTGTTAGAGTCGTCAGTCAACTTGTATTCTTCTACTTTTGAATAAAACATTCCAAGTGACACAGTTCCTTGGACATATCGAAGGATTCTCGTTAGAGCTTTCCAGTGTGCAAAAACTGGTTCTTCAATGAAACGACTCACAATTCCAACACTCAGCAAAAGATCTGGCCTTGTGCATGTGAGGTATCGAAGACTTCCCACCAAGCTTCAAAATTTGTTTGCTTCGACACGCTCTCCCCCATAAAATTTTGAAAGCTTTGCTTGTGGTTCCATTGGTGTCGAAATTGGATTACAGCTTTCCATTTTAAATCTCTTAAGGATGTCTTTTGCATATTTTTCTTATGAGATGAAGATTCCTGTTTCTTCTTGTCGAACCTCCAGACCAAGAAAGTATTTCATCAGGCCTAAGTCAGTCATCTCAAATTCTTGTATCATTGTGCATTTGAATTCTTCTATCATCTGATTGTTATTTCCCAAGAAAATTAAGTCATCTACATAGAGAGCAACAAGCAATATTTTCTCTTTTTCCTTCTTCACATACAGGGTATGTTCGTAGGGACATTGCTGAAATTCATTTTCTTTGAAGTATGTGTCAATTCGTGTATTCCATGATCGTGGTGCCTGCTTCATCCCATAAAGTGTCTTCTTTAGCTTTAGCACCTTTCCTTAATTTTCGACTTTCATGTATCTAGGTGGTTGTTTGACATAAACTTCTTCTTCAAGCACGCCATTCAAAAAGGCCGACTTGACATCCATCTGATATATTTGCCATTTGTATTGAGCAGCTTGAGATATGAGCAGTCGAATTGTCTCCATTATCGCAACATGTGCAAACACTTCATCATAGTTGATTTCTACTTTCTGCTTGTATCCTTTCGCCATAAGTCGCGCCTTGTATCTTTCGATTACACCTTTTGCATTTATCTTTTTCTTGAACACCCACTTCACACTAATTATTTGACTTCCTTTTGGTAACTCTGCTAGTTCCCAAGTATCATTGCGTTCGATGGCTTTAATTTCTTCATTAATAGCATCCTTCTAATTCTTGTTTCTTACTGCTTCGTCGAAACTGACATCTTCAGTGTCTGCCAACAAACATCCAAGATGCACTTCTTCAGTGTTTTCATACAAGTCTTGTCGCAACCTGGGCTGTGAGAGTCCATCTTCATCATCAGAGTCTTCTGGTTCTGTCAAAGTGTTTTTCGATATAGCACCTGGTGATTCGACCATAACTTCAGTTGAGTTGTTCCAGCCCCACTCGCTTCCTTCATTTACTCGAACATCTCTACTCACTATCACCTTTTTTTTATTGGGTTGAAAAGTCTGTAACCTTTTGTTTTCTTATCATACCCAATGAGCATGTATTTCTGACTCTTATCTTCCTGCTTTGTTCTTCTTTGATCAGGTACATGTGCATAGTCACACTTCCGAACACTTTGAAGTGAGACACAATTGGATTTTGTCCGCTCCAAGCTTCTTAAGGTGTTAAATATCCCAACTTCAAATGTGAACATTTGTTCTGAACGTAGATTGCACATTGTACGACTTCTGCCTAAAATTCCTTCGACATGTTCTTGCTCTTAAGCATTGATCGAGCCATGTCAAGGAGTGTTCGATTCTTTCTTTCCACCACACCATTTTGTTGAGGTGAGTACACTGCAGCCAGAAATCTCCCCATGCCTTGCTCTTCACAGTACTTCATAAAGGTTGTCTAAGTGTACTATCCATCTCTATCTGATCAAAGAGCTTTGATGTGCCTGTTTGTTGCTTTCTCCACCATTATCTTAAACTTCTTGAATACTTCAAAGGCTTCTGACTTTTCTTTCAGAAAATACACCCAAGTTTTCCTTGAAAAATCATTAATAAAGGATATAAAATACTTTTTGCCACTAAAGGATTCTGGGGTAATTGGTCCACATGTAACGCCCGTAATTTAATTAATTATTTAATTAAATTATTTTTGGAATAGTTGTGAAGTTGTGTTATGATGATAGTTGATGTGTTGTGATTAGTTGGATTTATTTATTTTATTAAGTTGTGAGATAATATTAGAATGATAATATTATTTGATGTGGGCTTGTTTTAAAGGAATAGAAGTAGTAAAAAGGGGGTGTAGTAGTCTTAAGCCCATTAAGGTATTTTGAGAATTATAGGGTTATTTTATTATTGTCAGAAATAATAAGAAAATAAGAAGCAGTAAGAGAGAAAGAAATAAGGGTTGGAAGAAGAGAACGTGAAAGTTGTTGGAAAGGAGGAAAAGAGGCAAAACGGAAATCAACCGGAAAAGTTATAGAGCAACCTTTAATCCAAGGTAAGGGTGGGGTTCTGACTCTATAATAGGGTTTATGATGATTGATATGTGGGATTAGATGTGAAAGATTGTTTAGTTTATGATTAAATTATATACATTGTTATTTGATGAGAATCGATGATTGAAAGATGAATAATGATGCCCTAATGTTGTATATTTGATGTAGAATTATAGGATAATTATAATTGATAATTATCTATGATTAGAGGATGTTTTTATGGCCTAAAGTATGGAAACTGTGATCGGTGGAAATAGAACTGACTGTTTTAAAGCTGGTTCGCAAAATGTCGCGGTAAGCAAGAGTCGCCACCGTCTTTTATTTTCTCCAACAAGGAAAGGACAAAAGCACAGCAAAATTCCTTTTCGAGATGTTTCTCGGTTCGGGAGGTAGATTATAGAAAGGGAAGGTATTAGCACCCTTTCTATCCATGGTTTTCCATGGGCTCTTAGGTACTTGCTCACTATGTTTTCAAAAATTGTTTGCTTTTCTTGTGTTTGTGGGTTTTGAAAAAGTTTTTTTGGAAAAACGTCTAGGTAACTCTTGTATCAGTCCTCAAGAGTGTATGAAGTTTTTGTTTGAAAACTTTTTGAAAGTGTAGGTGCGAAAAGTTTGTTTTGTTTTTTGAAAGAGCAAGTACCCAGGAGAAATCTACCTACTCTAAGGAATTAGGCTGTGTAAATGTCCTTTAGATAGTACTATCCCACTATTGAGAAGTAGGTAGCACTGTCGTTGGAGTTATTCGGGTCAATTCGATTATAGGGACATGTGTGGTCACCAAAGCAATAGTAGCACGCCTTAGCGGTAACCCTAATGTCCTAGATCCTTTTTATCCGAGGCAACCGTTTCGAGGCAACTAGATCTTTAGACAGGAGGGCGACCTCTAAAACACCCTATACTTAATGACCACGTCTAGGCAACCAAGTGGGGCGTACCCTAAGAGTGGCATGTGCATGTGTGTCAGGTTTCATGTTTAAATTATCTTTGAACATGCATCATTGTGAGCTACGGGTTGATTTTATTTTTCATACAAGTCTTGTCATGCATAATTAACAGTTAATAATTGTGCGGAAAGTAAATTGCGGAAAGTGAATCTACGCTATTACAAGGCGTCGGGTATTTACATCGCCAAAAACATAACCCTTAAAAATAAATGCGAGAAAATTAAAGAAAGCGATAAAAGACCTAATTATCTATTACATCCTCGGAACGATTAAATATAATCAAAATAATATGCGCGAAAAGAAATTAAATCAGAGAAGTCTTTTAGGGTTTTGACCCTTTTTGAGAAAAGAATGGAATTTTGGTCCTTTTTGCATTTAATTAAACCTAATTCTAATTAATTAAATAATTAAAAGAAAAAAGTATTTTTTAGTTTTTTAATGTCTTAATGAAAATAAAATAAGAAAGGAAAACATGGTTAAAAGTTGTCAAAACCTAATTCTACATGAATTTTATTTATTGCAAAAATTGTTGAAATTAACCTAATAAAAAGACTAAATTAATTAATTACATTTATTTAAAAAAATAATAAATTACAAGTGAAATTAATAATAATAATAAAAATATTGTACTTTTTTGTGTTTTTTGAATTTTATTATAAAAATAATTAATTTGTTAATTAAATACTAATAATAATAATAATTAATGAAAAGATTAAATGGAAATTAAAAAAAGAAAAGAATAAAGAAACCAGGGGGGTGCTGGGCCAATAGGAGGTATGCTAGCAATTCTGGCCCATTTGCACACAAGCCTTTGTTGACTTTGGAAATTGTCCATGGCACGGTTGATTGGGAGCATGGTGGTCTTCCACTTATGATCTTCTGATTAGTGCATGTGGCCACTTGGCGTTTGGACGTGAGAGGTGCATGATAGAACCCCTTTGAAATCCTGCATGGGATTACCTAAGAAAAAATAGAAACAATTGTTTTGGGGGACCTGGGAATCGAACCCAGGTCCCAACACTTACTGAACACCTGGCCAACCACTCCACCAACTTGCACGCTTTGTTATATGAATAAGAAACAAATATAATATATAAAAATAATCACATGTGCTGGAAACAAACAAAATCGCGCGCGTATTTTGAATCGTCCAACCAGGAACTAACATGTCCTTCGTCTTCCTCAGATTCCCTGTAAAACAAAGTTAAATAGCGGGTGTTTTTAACCCCCACAAAGCAGAACGACCAATAATAGCGAATAGCCCTACGCTAAATATAAATATGGCGCGATGGTCTCATTGTGTTCGTCTCGTTCCAGCGGTCTCAACCATATGCATTAGGGGTTCCAATTTTTCCTGTATGGGAAAGCCCTAATTCAAGAACTCAAGAACCCTAGAATTCTCCAATGGCAACTTTCGATTCACTGCATAATAATTTAATTAACCTATGCCAAAAGCTTCATGTGGATTCAAGCAATGCAAAACCAACAAGAAATCATATTAAATATGCATGAATCATGAGTTTCGATTATAAAAAAAATGTGCAAACCGTGGGTTCGTGTAGAGTGATTTCTCAAGCTTTAGCGTGTGGTTTTGATTGCAATGTGTCTCTGAGACTTCCAGCAAGGTGTTAGAAACAACCAAAGTCCTTGAATTGGCCTGGAAGATTGAAAACAGTTTTCAAGTTTCTTTGATTTTTTTCAATATTGGTTATGGCTTTCTGCAACAATTTTCACGTCCATGGCATTAGGGTTGAGTTGTGTATATATAGGAGACTGAGTTTAGGTTACAATCTTGCAAGGAAATCCATGAAATTGATGTTTCAATATTTGATTGAAAATCAAATATTTTTCAATCTTTTTGATTGAGAAAACTTGCCAAACTTGGAGATTTTTGTCCCCTTGATGTGCACACGAATTTGCCAGCTTGTCTTGAGCTTGTTTGCTTCACCAAAAGATTGAAAAATCAAATCTTTGAATTTCCTACATTTTAAATTAATTAAATGAATTAAAATCAATTAAAAATCCAATTAATTAATAAAAAATAAGAAAATAACTTCAAATAATCTCAATGGGTCGTGCATAAGCCTTGGACAAAGTTTCAAGAAGAAATTTGAGGCCCATTAGCAAAAACAAGGTGATTTGAGCAAAGTTGACTTTTGCAAATTCACAAAAATTTCCCAACTTCTCCAATGCATATCTTGCTCAATTTTGATCATATGAACATGTTCTTGGACATTTTGGAAAGGTCTTGAAGTCCTCTAACCAATGCCTTTGGTCCCATGTCATTTGGATTTACCAATATCAAGTTATGGTCTTTGACTTAAAGTGCATTTTTGTTGACTTTTGAAATTGACCTATAATGTAGAAATTGATAACTTTTTGTGAGAGCATTTATTGGACTTGGAATGTGAAGATGAGTTGTAGAAAATGTCATCCCCTTCAAAATGAGCATTGGATGGGATTTTTCTGATGAACCATGAAAAAGTTATGCCCTGGTCAAGATACAGTTGACTTTTCTATTGTCCCAAAATAAAAACTTTTGCATCTTGATGATTTTTGAGCCATGCTTGAAGAATCATGATCAAGACCTGATCAAATGATGATTGTGGACTCAAAATAAGATGTTGACCAATAATTCTGACTTTTGACTGTAAAATGACCATTTTGCCCCTACAGTTGATTGTAGATCAAATAGGGCTTTTGATTGTGCAAACTGGCATTGTGAGTCTTGAGACTTGACATGTAGATGCTTGACAATATATATAGGCCTATGGGACTTGATTGGACCACTAAAAACCCCAAATTCATTGAAGGAACCAAAACCCTAATTTTGACTGGCTTAGGAGGCATTTGACTGTGCAACCTCTTGAGCAATCTTGAGCCAATTGAAGATGATTCTTGATAAATCTTGAAGAATATGGGAGGGCAAATTTTGGGGTACAACAGTTGCCCCTGTTCAATCTTCTTAGACCTGAGGATGTAGATTGGCTTGCGTGCCTTTCGTGATCTGAAGGTGGAAGATGATTGAACACTAGAGTGCCCAGAAATTTGCACTCGCATAGTAGAATATCAGCAATGTGATGTCGGGAATGAGCTTACAGATGCCATTTGGAGATATGATGGATAGGAGGATGGGCTTATAGATTCCATCGGGAGATTGTGACAGAATCTTGTCGGGGATGGGCTTATGGATGCCATTAGGAGATTGTGACAGAATCTTGTCGGGGATGGGCTTATAGATGCCATCTGGAAATGTAATTGATAGTTATGGAGATGGGCTTATAGATGCCATCTGAAGATTGTCTATTGAATTATAATTTGGTAAGTTGAACGAGGGAACCTGTGTAGGGTTGCCTGATGATGAGCTTGTGTGAAACTGCATCTTTGAAGGAAGGAAACCTGTGTAGGGTTGACTAATGACGAGTCCGTGTGAAACTGCATCTGAAATGGAGAAGGAACCTGTGTGGGGTTACTTTGATGATGATCCCGTGTAAAACTGCATCTGGAAAGAGAAAGGGAACCGGTGTAGGGTCGCCTCATGATGAGTCCGTGTAAAACTGCATCCTGGAAGAAAGAAAACCTGTGTAGGGTTGACTGGTGACGAGTCCGTGTAAAACTTCATCTTTGGAAAGAGAGAACCTGTGTAGGGTTTCTTGGTGACGAGTCCGTGTAAAACTGCGTCTTGAAGAGAGAACCTGTGTAGGGCTTCTTGATGACGAGTCCGTGTAAGACTTCATCTTTGGAAAGAGAGAACCTGTGTAGGGTTTCTTGATGACGAGTCCGTGTAAAACTACGTCTGGCGTTGAGAAGGAACCGGTGTAGGGTTTCCTGATGATGGGTCCGTGTAAGACTGCATCTGAAAGAGAAGGAACCGGTGTAGGGTTTCCTGTTGATGAGCCCGTGTAAGACTGCATCTGAAAGAGAAGGAACCGGTGTAGGGTTTCCTGAGGATGAGTCCGTGTAAAACTACATCTGATATCGAGAAGGAACCGGTGTAGGGTTGCCTAAGGATGATCAAGTAGATAAATGTCCTGTCTGGTTTCAGGTATTAACCCATGATCAGTCGTTCACAGAATTTTCCTGGCTTGTTACAGGTGTTGATCTGGAACTGCAAGGGTAGATGGTAATCATCTTTTGATTGACCTTTTCCTGAAAAGGCAAAGTATTAGTTATATGCAATGTCATGATGCATGAACTGCATGATGTCATGACGTTCTCAAGAATAAATGAGATTGTGTCGTATGCACTTTATCATGTATGTAAATAGGAGATATGAAATGTGAAATGTTTATGAACGTATTTTCGTCTAGGAAAATAAATCCTTGACGAATGCCGGGAAGTTAAATCCTGGGCTGATGCTGAAGAGTAGAGTTCTTCGTTTCCGTTGGGGATGATGATTGCAAGAATAAACCGGTAGGAGAAGATGACTCCGTTGGGGAATAAACTTGGTGTATGGCCAACGTTGTGAGATTGACGATCTACTGATGTATTGTTGTATGGATGAGTTGCTGTGAATTATGTTGATAAATGACATTGATGAATGATGTTTATAAATGATGTTGATGAGATTACGTTGATGAATTATGCAATGATAAATGATGTTTGATGAATTATGTTGATAAATGATGTTTGATGAATTATATTGATCAATGATGTTGATGAATGATGTTGATGAAAGATGTTGAGATGCCTCTAATAATTGGCAGCTATTAAGATGTAGGCTTCTGGACAACTATGATGTTGTGTTGATATGTGTTGTACCCCAAAATTTTCCCTCTCATTTCATCAACACTTCTCATCACAAGACTCTTGGAAATCAAGATCAAGCTAGGGTTTGCTCTGCTCAAGACACCTCCTTGCACTGTTGACCTAAATTAGGGTTTGAGTTTGCACAGGGATGTTTTGACCCACAATGCCAAAAATGACTTTCATACTGCCTGTTGGACCCACAAGTTTGTCCATACCAAGTTTCAGAATCAAATTTCTGCCCAGTCAATTGGACAGTTGACCTAGAAATCAGCTGTATTGGGGAAAAAGTCAATCGTGGCCAATTGACAGTCAAATCTCATGAATTTTGACCCACATCAACATTATGAACTCATATGAACCATTTGATCAAGTTTGGATCACAATTCCACAAGAAATTTGATCAGATCACCAAAAGGGCAAAATGGTCATTTTTAGGGTTTTGACTATGCAAAGGCAATTTTTGACTGTTTGACCTAGCCAATGGCAAATCAAGCTCAACCATGGACTCAAAGACTCAATGACATCATCTTGACCCATTCAACAAGTTCAAAAGATCTCAAATGCATAGGATTGACAGATGAATTTTTTTAGTCAACTGATCAAAATTTAACTGTATACTGAAAAGTCAAACTTTGACTTTTTGGTCAAAATCAAGTGCCAAGGATCATTTTTCATTAAGACATGTCAAATTATAAAACTTGTTCATCAAGAAAGCCAAAATTGCAAATTAGGGTTTAAAATGGAAAAATTTCATAACTTAGAAATTTTCGAAGTTATGAAATTTTCTAAGTTATGAAATTTTCTTAATTTTTCCTAATTTGTCCCACATTTTCACCAAGATGAAAATGGATTCAAACAAAACTTACAACATGAAAGTTGTAGTCCATCACAAAGTCTACAACTTTGATTCACAAAGTTTTCTCAAAAGAAGCTTGGATCATAAGTTATTATTTTTGGAACAAGGGTACCTAAAACTTTTAACTTAGAGAAATTTTGCCCTAGTTTAGGCAGGATTTTGACCCATCTTCTTGGCCATTTTTCACATGGTTCCACTTGGAGTTTCAAGTTTCATTTCAAATATGGATTATAGTACATGTTGCAAGCTTTCCAAATTGTCCAAGAACTCCTCAAACACCTTTGTGGTTAGGGAGAATCGAATGCTTAAAGTTGGCAAAAACTCACTTTGTAACCATGGCCGATACATGTTCATACCACTTGCCAAATCTGACCAAACTAGCTTAGTACATAATTACATGCCTCTAAACCAATTTAAAATCAAAAATTGAATGCAAATACATTGGACATTGGCATTATTCTGATCAAGAGAGCATTGTACAATGAACATTTCCATTTTGAGCATAAAGGTCATACTTCCATTTTCATAAAGGCCATTTTATGTCAAATTGCATTTTCTTGAGCCTTGTACTTTTTTCCTTGCAGCAAACAAGTTCCCTAATATCAGGCATAGTACACCAACTTGAGCATGCTTGTAACTAGCCTGTACAAGCCATAGCTTGGTCATTTCACATCTTGGCTTTCAAAACAAGTCAAATGGCCAAAAGCTCATAACTCACACATCTGATATATTAAACTCAAGCAAAGTTTTCAAACAAGTTTCTCATATCCTTGCAAGCTAGAAGCACGAGCCCTTGACCTCTCAAACCTCCTCATACTCAAAAACCACATTTTCTTGCAAAACAGGGCAAGCCCCGTAGAATCACTTCCATCTTCACTTTGCCTCGTGCGTTTTGCCTCAAACTTGTTCCAATACCTTCCATTCAACTCACTCAAACTATCCCAAACCTCCATTGCCAACTGTAACTCCATTTACAGTGTTCACCATTTTTGTTTGAATGCTTTGCAGGTTGAGTTCTGTAGCACGATTCAGGCCACTTCAAAACAAACTAAGCATTGGGAAAGGTTCAGGGGACATCAAGCAAGCTCAAAAGAACCTCAAACCCCATTGAAAGTTGATGCATTATCCAGCTCGAACTCAACTGAAACAGGTATTTCATGAACTTCTATCTCTCTATTTAGGAACATTTAGTCTTAGGTTTGTAAATGAAAGATGTTGTACTCATTACCCTGAAACCATACATGTGCTTAGTTTTCATTTATATTAATCGTGCTAGGAGAATTTCATCCATGAACTTTCTGAAAAAACTAGGTTAGAAATTAGGACCAGAGAAATTCTCTCTGGTCTTTGAGAGTTAGATTTAATTTTTTATATGGTTGAAATCGTTGTTTGATGCTCTACAAGTTTCATGTTATGAGTTTTGTCAAAGGATCACGTTTCCAGGAGTTGGCAGTTTTTACACAGAAGGCGCGTGTTTTTTTTTGAACAGAGGAAGAAGATGAAGTAGTTGGGCTGGGGCTGGCTATTTCTTGGTTTTGACACCCCCATTTTCAGTTTCACATCCCCCTGGCCCATTTATTTGTATATTTATTATTTTTGCATTTTTATTTCATTTCTGACTTTATTATTTTATTTCCAAACATAAAAAATGCCTAAAAAATATTTTCATAAATTTTTATATTTATTTCGTATTTATTTTAATTATTTCTAACATTAAAATGTTTAAATACTTTATATTATTTTGTTTAAACTTAAACATAATGTAAAAAAATACTTTTATTTTCATTTATTATTTTTATTCACATTTGAAAATATTTTCTTGAAATATATACATTTCTGTAAATAATTTATTTTACTTTTTACACACTTAATATGTTTAATATCTATCTATCTATCTATCTATCTATCTATATATATATATATATATATATATATATATATATATATATATATATATATATATATATATATATATATACTTTATTTTATTAAAAGCATAGAATAAAAAAAATACAAAAATAATACATTTTTATTTTTATTGATATTTTATACTAAAAAATACTTTTTTTTAATATACTTCTATTTTTGTACATATTGATACATTTTTGTATATAAATATTAAATAATACCATTTCTTTAAGGAATTAGGGTTTACCCTAAAAAATAATTAAAATTAACTTTTTATTCATTTTTTATATTTCTTTCCATTGAAAATACTTTACATACATAAGAAACCTTTTTTGCATGATGCATTTTATTTAATATTTATTTATTTTATTTTATTTAAATATTGTACATTTAAATATTATGCCTTACAAATTCAATTTGGTTGTAATAATTTAGGGTTTATTTTCTTGCAAAATAATCCCCTATTCAAATTTGTACCCCCCTCCCTATATCATGTTGTAATAGTGTAGAATTTAAATTCTCGCACCTTTAAGCTTTCAATTATGTCATGATTAGAGAATTAGGGTTTGTATGCAAAATCAAATTAACAAATAGTTTGACCTAATCAAAGACAAAAATGCATGAAAAACAAACACAATGCACACTTACACCCCTAGGGTTACAATCCACTTGTTGCCTTCAAAAATGGGCCATGGTATGCATGTCAAGTACTTTGGCAAAACAAAAAAACAAAACAAAAGATCATAGTCCCTCGATGACGCTATCTGAGTTGCCTAAACAAAAATGATCAAGTCCCTTAAGAAAATTGCCAAAAATACTTGACACAATTGCTATCATGGTCTATACGATGACCCGCGCCTGTCCCGTTTAACATCCTAACACAAGGTTGTTCACCAAATACAATGGTGAAACAACACTGTTAAAAGGGTTAAAAACATAAGAAAGATCTTTGAGTAAAATAGGGTAGACAACTCTTAGTTACTTGATCAAAGCTTGCAAAAGCATCCTTGCTATCTTCAAAACACATTTCACTACACAATTTCAAAACCCTACTTTCAAACATTGAAAACTTTTCAAAAGACAAAAACACCTTTGTATACATTCAAACAAGAATTATTAAAAAGGTTGTCACAACGATGGCCTCTTTTCAAACATCTTTCAAAATCACATACAACACACCATTTCAAACAATTTAAGAGCACCATTTCAAACAATTGAAAAGCAAAGCAAGTGATCTAAACAAGTAACTAAGAGCCCATGGATAACCATGAATAGAAAGGGTGCTAATACCTTCCCTTTCTATAATCTACTCCCCGAACCCAAGAAAACAACTCAAAGGTCTTTCCTGTGCTTTTTGACCTTTCCTTAGGATAAAATAAAAAGTCGGTGGCGACTCTTGCTAAACCAAAACATTTGCGAACACAAACGCAAAACCTCAAGTCAATTCTCCCACCGTATCACAGAACTGGCGACTCTGCTAGGGAATATCTATAAGTGGAGTAACCTTAGGGTTTAGATCACCCTTTGCATGTTTATATTGTTTTCTTTGATTGCTTTACATTTTTGGTTCTCTTGTTTGGGCTTGAAATCCTCTACCCGGATTTGGGAAAAATTCATAGGTAAATAGCAATACGTTGTGGAAACTGTGTGGGGTATACCGACATGGTTGAAGCGATAGCTATATTAGTGCGACATATTTGTGAGTACCGGTAGCCTTTAAGTCAATCAAAGAGAATACGGGGCCACTGAGTGATGTCATAAAGCACTAATGAACTCTTAGAACCTTACTTGACCATCTTGGCCTTTTATTAGGGGTAGTGAGATGACCGGCTTTGGTGCAGTCCGAAGTTGGTAGATACTCGATACTACACTCATTGAGGGTTGTTTTCTTGGAATATTTTGGTCGTTAGTTAAGTGGCTAAACCAAAACAATGAACATAGAAAACAATCCAGTGATATTGAGCTCCTTAGAACCCAGTTACTATTTATCGGACAAGTTTGAGCCAACTAAACTCAAGAGGGTACTTACCTATGAAACCTCATGCAAGTCTGAAACTAGGGTTTTGTGTGACTTGCTTGTACATGTGCTTGTGCATACATCATGAACATCATAAAGCATCATATGCATCCACTAACCATTTCAAGGGTTTAGATTTTCATCTTTGTTCTTGTTTTGTAGGTAATGGATTCACTTCACAGGAAAACAATTCAAATCAACCTTGTAAGAGTTCCTCCTCAACTCAAAGAGCTCACTTCCAGAATTCCAGAGAATTCTCTCTTCAGTGAAAGACATGGTAGGCTTCTCAACTTGGTCAACTCCAACATTGAAGAAGACATGGTGAAAGTTCTCTTCCAGTTCTTTGACCCCCTACACCACTGTTTCACATTTTCTGATTACCAACTAGTACTCACTTTGGAGGAATTTTCTCAACTCCTGAGAATTCCTATTCTTCATTAACTACCCTACAACGGTACGGAAAAAGA
Source organism: Vicia faba (assembly GCA_948472305.1). Classification (NCBI taxonomy): domain Eukaryota; kingdom Viridiplantae; phylum Streptophyta; class Magnoliopsida; order Fabales; family Fabaceae; genus Vicia; species Vicia faba. Next base: position 1,264,340,556 of record OX451736.1, on the reverse strand, counting down.
ACCAAAGCCTGAAGATGTTGCTCAAGCATTACACTTGCAACAATCTGACATCAAGGGACATTGGGAAACCAGAAGTGGTGTCAAGGGTTTCTTGGCAAAGTTTCTGTTGGAGAAGGCACAAGACTGCTGGAACTCTTTAGATCTACAAGCTTTTGAAGAGATTGTGGCACTCCTCATCTATGGGTTGGTCTTGTTCCCAAACCCTGATCAACTTATAGATGTGAATTCTGTCAAGATTTTCATATCTCGGAATCCTGTACCTATATTGCTTGGGGATATCCTACACTCATTTTACACACAAACAATGAGGAAAAGAGGTGTTCTCATGTGTTGTACTCCGCTCCTAGCAAGGTGGTTTATTTCTCACCTTCCACAATCAGTTTTGAAGAATGAGCAGGATTTAAGGTGGTCACAACGATTGATGACCCTCACACATTCTGATGTACATTGGTGTTCTCGGTCCAGAGAAAATGTCATCATCATTGATCGTTGTGGGGAATTCCTTAATGTCTCACTACTTGGCATTAGGGGAGGTGTTGTACCCAAAAATTTGCCCTCCCTTTCTTCAGGAAACCATCTTAGATTTTTCAAAGTCCCCTGGAACAAATCCAAGTCCTGGGTTATCCTTTTGCCCAAGCAAGCCACTTACAAGAGCAAGATGATCTCACAAACTCCGGGAACAACGCTTCCATCTTGAGGAAAATCAAATTCTAAAGTGTTTAGAATGTTTCTTTAAAATAAGTGTTTTTTTAGAAAAAAATCAGCGCTTCAGAACTTCTGGGCCCATTCCAGATGAAGACGGTCAGAAGTTGCAAGCTTGGCTCAGCGTGGTCAGAAGTTGGCTCTTCAGCAGTTATATCAGTTCAATCAGAAGTTGTAAACGTGGTTCAGAGTGTAAGCCTCAAACAGAACATGCCCCTTCAGCAGTTACACAAGCTCAGTCAGAACTTGCTAAAGGAATGCAAGAGAAACATGAAAGTATAAAGGCTCCTTCAGAACAGGTTGAAGTCAGAAGATGAAAGGTCAGAGGGATAGGTGTCACATTGATACAGAATCTCTAAGTCCAGATTGTCCAGAAGTAGACCCAAGGAACGTACCAGAAGACCAGGAAAATTTCCAGAGCTTGCTAAGACAACAGGTAGCCAAGGCCAGAGCATGGTTTACGCTGCTGATTCAACAACCAGAATGTTGGTATTGACAGGTCTTGTCACCATTTAATGCCCATTAATGCTTCCAACCACTCCTGAGCGTTCACGTGTGGCTTGAAAAATGCTTTTGCACAGATTCTGGCATGGGTCTTCACGCCACCGCCCATTTCAGAGGTCACTTCCCCCAATCCACGCCTGCTGCTGCTACCTAGGCTGAAAAATAGCTGTTATCATAACTTCCCAGGAATTTCTGTCAAAGAACAACTTCAAATTCTGTTGGCGCCTTAAATGTTCAAGGTATCCACAAGAACTTTGCCTATAAATAGAAAGCTTTCCCCACTGCAAAAGACGTTCAAGAAGTTCAAGGAAAACAGAAAAATTGCTAAGAGAGAAACAAAACTCCTAGCAACATAACATTCTGAAACTCTGCCAAAATTTCCAGTTTTGTTTCATAACTTTAAGTTTCTCACCTTCAACCTCATCAAACACCCAGCTCTTTTCTGTAAACCAAAGCGTTCTTTCCAAAACTTCTGACCCTATACACGTTTACACCTCCACTTCCCCTTTTCCAAATCTGTCCAGAACACCACCAGAACCAAAAGCTAACTTTCACCATTTTCCAGAAAGTCAGGTAAGCACCTGCTGACCCTCACCATGCTGTTAAGCATCATCAGCTGTGCATATTCAAATAACATAATGTAAATATTCATGTTATCGCTGTTTATGTTCTGAGGACTCTCATACCTCAGAATGTTCTGAGTCAGTTTAGGACTTGCCTGTGACCTTGGTGATTCTGACCTCTGGGACATTTTGCTATTTTGCTGGATCTTTTCCAAATATGTTTTCTGTTTTGAGGAGTAACAACAGGATTGCAGATGTTCTGATTAGTGCAGGAAAAAGCCCAGTGCTGACTTTGACGTTAGCACATCTGAAGCCTGTTTTGCTGCCAATGACCTCAGAACCTCTGAGAGTTATTGCCTTTTCAGCAGAATCTGAACTTCTGGGTTCTCCACTAACAAACTTCTGTCTTGCAGCGCAGGGAAATCAGAACCTCTGGTTTCCCCACTAACCAGATTCTGTTTTGCAGGTTCCAGAGTCAGAAGTTCTGACTCATCCAGTTTCATCAACAGGTTGATCATCTGACAGCGGATCTGGGTCAGAACTTCTGATGGCCTCCCAACAGCGCGCGGCCTCCCTCTCTCTCTCTATATATCTTGTTTTCCGCTATTTTCTTTTTTGTCTATTTTTCTCGTTGAACCCCCCATGTACAAATGTGTATCCCCCTCCCCTAACTATTGTAATAGCGTAGGATTTTACATTCCTGCTTCTTATTGCTAGTAATTAGGACGTGTATGGCAAGATAAAACTCAATGAAATAGAAAAACCTAATTCAAAGAAAAACTCTTGTATGTAATAAAACACACTTGCACATTAACACCCCTAGGGTACTCCACTTTGTTGCCTTCCAAAATTGGGCCATATTGCATGTTAGGTCTCTTTGGGCAAAACAAACAATTTAAATGATCATAGTCCCTCGATAACTTTTTTTTTCAAAACAAAATGATCAAGTCCCTTAAGGAAAATGCCCAAAGATACTTGGCACCATTGCAATTATGGTCTAAACGATGACCCGCGCCCGTCCCTTTCACATCCTAACACAAGATTGTCCACCAAATACAATGGTGGAACAAACTTGTTAAAAGGGTTAAAACGTAGCAATAAATCTTTTGAGAAATTTAGGAGTAGACAACCTCTTAGTTACTTGAATCAAACTTGCAAAACAAAACACTTGCCTAATTTCAAAATCACACATCACTACACTTTCAAAACAACTTTCAAAAACAAATGAAAACTTTTTCAAAAGACATACATCTTTGTATACATCCCCACATGGATCATTACAAAAGATTGCCACCACATTGGCCTCTTTTCAAAACATTTTCAAATCCACACACAAAGTACCATTTCAAACAAATTGAAAATAAAAGGCAAGTGATCTAAACAAGTAACTAAGAGCCCATGGATAACCATGGATGAAAAGGGTGCTAATACCTTCCCTTTTCATAATCTACCCCCCGAACCCACGAAATATCTCAAAAGGTTTTTGCTGTGCTTTTTTTAACCTTTCCTTTAGGATAAAATAAAAAGTCGGTGGCGACTCTTGCTAACCGCAACATTTGCGAATACAAACGCAAAACCTCAAGTCAGTTCTCCCACCGTATCACAGAACTGGCGACTCTGCTGGGGAAAACTTTTAAATGGGGTTACCTTAGGGTTTAGATCACCTTTACTTTCAATTGATTGCTTTGTTTGCTTTACATTTGTGGGCTTTGTATCGGAGTTTTTTAGATCCTAACCCGGATCTGGGGAAACCCTTTTAGGTAGCAACAAGGCTGTGAGGGAACTGTGCGGGGTATACCGACATGGTTGAAGCAGTCTGCTACGTTGATGTGGCACTTTGGTGTGTACCGGTAACCCTTGAGTTCAGTCAAGGAGAGTACGGGGCCGCCGCGTGGTGTCATGAAGCATCAACTGACCTTAGGAACCTTAATTGAACCATCTTGGCCTTTTTAGGGTAGTGAGATAACTGACTTTGGTGCAGTCCGAGGTTGGTTGATACTCGATACTACACTCAATTGAGGGTTGCTTTCCTGGAATATTTCGGTCGCCAGTTCAGTGGCTAAATCGAAACGATGAACAATGAAAGCAGTCCCGTGATATTGGGACCTTTAGAACCCGGTTACTTCTGATAGGACAGGTCGAGCCCACCAAACTTCAAGAGGGTAATACCCAGACTCCATGCAGGCCTAAACTCTAAGGGTTTGTGTGACTTGTGTGCCTTACCATGGTTGTCTTTGTGAATATTGTATTTAATCATCACATCATTACATCATACAAACATCATGAGCATTGACTAACCATTTCAAGGGTTTCGAATCTTCATCTTTGTTCTTGTTTTACAGGACATGGAAACTGCTCGCAGAAAGACAATTCAGATTAGCCTTGTAAAGATCCCTCCTCAGCTTAAGGAACTTCTGTCCAGGATTCCCGAGAGCTCTTCATTCAGTGAGAGACATGGAAGACTCATCAGCTTGGTTAACACCAACATTGAGGAGGATTTGATAAAGGTCCTGTTCCAATTCTTTGACCCTCTGCATCACTGCTTCACCTTCCCGGATTATCAGTTGGTGCCTACATTGGAAGAGTTCTCCCGACTTCTGAAGGTCCCTATCCTTGATCAACTACCCTACAACGGTACGGAAGAGGAACCCAAGCTTGAAGAGATCGCTAAAGCCTTGCACCTACAGACATCTGACCTCAAGGGACATTGGGAAGTTAGAAGTGGTATCAAAGGATTCTTAGCTAGATTTCTGTTTGAAAAGGCTCAAGAATGTTGGAACTCTCTTGACCTACGAGCTTTTGAAGAAGTCATGGCCCTCCTTGTCTATGGTTTGGTGTTGTTCCCTAATCCAGATCAGCTTATTGATATCAGTGCTGTCCAGATCTTCATGACCAAGAATCCTATACCTACATTGCTGGGGGACATCCTTCACTCATGTTACACTCGAACCATGAGAAGAAGGGGTGTCCTTATGTGTTGCACTCCTCTCTTGGGAAGGTGGTTTATTTCGCACCTTCCACAATCAGTTTTGAAGAACGAGCGGGGTTTGAGATGGTCACAACGGTTAATGACTCTCACGCATGCAGATATACATTGGTGTCCTAGGTCCAGGGAAGACGTCACTATCATTGATCGTTGTGGGGAGTACCCTAATGTTCCTTTATTTGGAATCAAAGGAGGTATTACCTACAACCCATGCCTGGCTTGGAGACAGTTTGGCTATGCTCGGAAGGATGGCCCTCATGACATGTTAATTCCCGACATAGTTTTTGACTTCGACAACGATACTCAAGGACTTCGTCAGAGATTTATCAGAGCTTGGAGGATGCCAAGTAGGATAGACAGCAAGACATTGGGACACCGGAACTTCATCCCGTTGGAACCTTATCTCAGGTGGGTACGAGCCCGCTCCCAGAAATTAGTAATGCCTTATCCTCATATGCTTCCTGTGATCAAAGAACCAGTCTTGGAAGGAGAGGCGTCCTACACCATTCAACATCCCGACATGCCCACCTCCTAGGAAGAGATGCGGAAGAGCTGGATTCAACTTAAGGAAGAACGGAATTCTCTTGAGACCAATCTACATGCTAGTGAAAAGAAGGTCCTGGAACTCACCCGCCTGCTGCACGAGGAAAGGAATCTCAACACCTACATCGCGCCAAAAAGAATGCGCAATGTTTTTTTATCTTAAGGAGTTATTTTGTAATATTTGGCCCATGAGGCATTTATGTACTAACGAATTTCTCCTTATTAATATAATGTGCGTTCCTTTTTGTCTACAACAAATCTTGAATATTCTAAATCCTTGAATGCATTGCATACATACGCATTCCATTGCACCATATGCATAGCAGGTACCCTATTTCACAGGTTGCTTAATCTCCTTCGCTGTTTATTTTGCACAGTCATCATGAATCCAGACTCATCCAGTGAGCAAGCAATCAAGGCCCTTCAGGCCCAAAGTGCACAATTTCAAGAGATGGTCCTAAGCCTAGCCCAAGGTCAGCAAGAGTTGAAGACTCTACTCCTGAAGAAGAAGAAGAAAAAGAGGACTGCATTGTTCAACACCGGACGCAGATTTGGGAACACACTCCACAATGAAGCTGATCCAACCACTTCTTCTGCTGAGAAAAATAGTCCCCAAGGGGGAGGAGCTCCTAGTCCCGCAGTCTCCGACAACGAGACGGACTATAACGATGAACAATACCCACCTGCTGCTGACAGATACAAGCAATTGGAGGACCGCTTGAGCGCTATGGAAATTCAGAATGTGCCAGGACTGGATTTCGGAGATTTGGGGTTATCTTCTGGGGTAGTCATTCCACACAAGTTTAAGGCGCCTGCCTTCGCCAAGTATGATGGGGTCTCCTGCCCAAAGCTGCATCTGAGGTCGTATGTAAGGAAAATCCAACCTTACACGGCGGATAAGAACCTCTGGATTCACTTCTTCCAAGATAGCCTCTCAGGGTCACAACTTGAATGGTTCTACCAATTAGATGGAACTAGCATCCGACACTGGGAAGATTTGGCAACCGCATTCTACAGACAATACCAATACAATTCTGATCTCGCTCCTACGCGTACCCAACTTCAGGGTATGTCTCTAGGGACGGGTGAAGGGTTCAAAGAGTACGCTCAAAAATGGAGAGATTTGGCTGGCAGGGTGCAGCCTCCATTAACTGACCGAGAGCTGGTTGATATGTTCCTTGGGACTTTATCTGGTCCATTTTTTAATCATTTGGTTGGTAACTCCTCCGCTGGGTTCACAGATTTGATATTAACGGGAGAAAGAATTGAGGCTGGTATCAGGTCAGGCAAGATACAGAAGGCCGCCTCTACAAGTGCTGAGAAGAGGCCGTTTAAGAAAGAAGCAAGCGCCGTCTATGGTCCTAGAAGGCAAGTCAAGCCCGAAAATCGCCGAGCCGTCAATGCTTTGGTCATCTCCAAACCTGTTGCTGCTCCTCAGCAGTACAATCAACAAAGAAGTGAAAGGCCCAAGAGGCAGTATACCCGACTGAGTATGACATTATCTCAAATTTTGCCCCAACTGTTATCCACCAACCTGGTGACCCTCAAAGAAGCTCCTAGGGTCGTCAACACTACGTCTCCTAAATACAACCCAAATGCCCGGTGTGCTTATCATTCTGATAGTCCCGGGCACACTACTGATGATTGCTGGGCCTTAAGAAACAAAGTGCAAGATCTGATCGACGCGAAAGAAATTCAGTTTGAAGCACCAGAAAGACCAAATGTTGTAACGGCTCCTATGCCCCAGCATAGGGTGAATGCCATTGAGGAAGAAGTGTACGCTGTTTCGGTAGATGAAGTTGTTACCCCTCTGAAGACTGTTAAGAAGAACCTACTGCAGGCCGGTTTATTTCCGGGTTGCGGTGAAGGTTGCCTGTTCTGCGCTATTTCCCTATCTGATTGTCCCTTGCTGAGGTTAGGCATCCAAGGCCTAATGGATAGCAAGGAGATTCTATTCAAAAAGACTGCTGTTCATTTGGTTCCGATGAAAGAAGTTTCCGTGATTACCATCTTCAAAAATCCAATCAAGGCTCCCCCGAAGAAGCCTATTCAAATCATGACAGTTGCGCCTGTAATCATTACTGTTCCCGGGCCCCTCTCCTACGTGTCTGATAAAGCTGTCCCCTGGCATTATGGGGCTGACGTGTATGTAAATGGAATCAAGCAAGAATTCGACGCTAGTGCCAGTATCTGCGATATCACTGGTCCAGCCAAGGTCACCCGCAGTGGCAGGCTCTTCTCGTCTGACATTGCACCGCCCGCTATTCGAAAACCCCTCCTCATAAAACCTACAAGTTTACCTAGTCCTGTTGCTGATCAAATTGTGTCCCCTGCTGCCGAGTCATCAAATGCTCGGGGCAAAGGGATTGAAGAAGAGCCTGCCCGGATGGAGGCACCAATACCCATAAATGCTGAGGCCTCCCAACAAGAAATGGAGGAGATTCTGAAAATCATAAAGAAAAGCAATTTTAATGTTGTCGAGCAGTTGGGGCATACACCCTCCAAGATCTCCCTGCTCTCCTTATTGCTATGCTCCGAGGCCCATGCTAAGGCCTTGATCTCATTTCTCAAGACGGCCCATGTGCCGCAGGAAACGTCTGCAGTCCAGTTCACTGACTGCATAGCAAATCTGACGGCGGACAACGGCTTGGGTTTTTCAGATGCTGACCTGACCACAAAAGGGAGAGACCACAATGATGCCCTGCATGTCTCTATTGAATGCAGGGGCACTACTCTGGCACATGTATTGGTGGACACTGGTTCTTCCTTGAACGTTCTTCCGAAAAAGGCTTTAGATCGTCTGGATTATGAGGGCCTGGAGTTGAAACCCAGCAATATCATCGTTAGGGCTTTCGATGGTTCAAAAAGGATGGTTCATGGAGAGGTTAACATCCCTATCCGTGTGGGCTCTCAAGTGTTTGACTCTACCTTTTACGTGATGGATATACGTCCATCGTACTCTTGTCTGCTGGGTCGACCTTGGATCCATAAAGCTGGGGCAGTGACCTCCACCTTACACCAGAAGCTGAAATATCCCGTCAGGGGGAAGATCGTCACTGTGCAAGGAGAAGAGGAGTATATGGTGAGCCATTTGAATTCCTTCAGGTACATCGAGGTGGACGGAGAGTTTATTGAAACTCCCTTCCAGCATTTCGAGGAGGTGCATCCAATTTCAGCAGCAGCAGAAACAGCGACCGAAGAGAATGATTCCTTGAAGATGGTTTCCCTAAGGGATGCCCGGGCTGTGGTGCAGAAAGGCAATTGTGCACACTGGGGTCAGCTTCCTGACTTCACTCAGAAGAACGACAAGTTTGGGCTAGGCTTTACTGCGGAGGCTCAGAAGGCGGCGCGCAAAGGGAAGATCGGAAAGGCTCCGGTGTTTATTTCCAGCTCAAGGGTGAACGCTATTGAGGAGGATGTGGAGGAAGCAGAGTTTGATAGTTGGATCTACCCGACTGCCAGCAACGGACCGAGCAACTGGACGGCAAAGGATTTTACCCCTATCACATTTGTCACGCAGTAATTGATTTCTTTTTTCCGAATTTGTAACAAACAATATGTTAAAACTTTGTTAGCTCGATGTCCTACCCGGGGCATCGTAGCTCCATTTGTGAGGGCTTTTTGTATGACATTTTCATATATCATCAATCAAAACATTGGACGTTTGTTGCATTTCAAATCTTGTGCTCTTTTCCTTTCTGTGTTATGTATATTGCAAGACAGCTGTATTTACACACACTCACTTATACAGGTTTCAATCCACTCTGGATCTCACTGGTAACAGCTCTGCTACCGCCAGTTATGACTTCGAAAATCCGATCAACTTGGCCGAAGACGAAGGTGAAGATGATTGCGAAGTGCCTGGTGAACTCGCAAGACTGCTACTCCAGGAAGAGAGGGCTATTCAACCACATGAAGAGCCTGTGGAGACAATTAACTTGGGTACTGAGACAGATAGGAAAGAGGTCAAGATTGGTGCCAATCTAGAGCTCAGCGTGAAACAACGATTGATCCAAATGCTACAAGACTACATGGAGATTTTTGCTTGGTCCTATAAAGATATGCCCGGTTTGGATGCCGACATTGTAGTTCACCATCTGCCAACCAAGGAAGATTGCCCTCCGGTAAAGCAAAAAGTTCGACGAATGCGTCCAGAGATGTCTGAAAAGATCAAGGCCGAGGTTATAAAGCAGTTTGATGCCGGGTTCCTTGCAGTAACTTCTTACCCTCAGTGGGTTGCCAATGTGGTGCCAGTACCGAAGAAAGACGGAAAGGTCAGAATGTGTGTTGACTACAGGGATCTGAACAGGGCCAGCCCCAAGGATGACTTCCCCCTACCTCACATTGATGTCCTTGTTGACAATACAACTCAACACAAGGTTTTCTCCTTCATGGATGGTTTTTCAGGGTACAATCAGATCAAGATGGCTCCGGAAGATATGGAGAAGACTACATTTGTGACTCAGTGGGGCACCTTCTGTTATAAGGTCATGCCGTTCGGACTGAAAAATGCTGGGGCAACCTATCAACGTGCCATGGTTGCTTTGTTCCACGATATGATCCATCATGAAATTGAGGTATACGTTGACGACATGATTGCAAGGTCTCAAACTGAGGAGGAGCACCTTGACCATCTGAGGAAGTTGTTTGATCGACTCAAGATATACAAGCTGAGGTTGAATCCCAACAAATGCACCTTTGGGGTGAGGTCTGGAAAATTGCTAGGTTTCATTGTAAGTGATAAAGGCATTCAGGTGGATCCTGCCAAGGTAAAAGCCATACAAGAGATGCCGACTCCAAAAACAGAGAAAGAAGTCAGAGGCTTCCTGGGACGACTAAATTACATTGCCCGATTCATCTCACATCTGACTGCTACTTGTGAGCCAATCTTCAAATTGCTAAAGAAAGATCAAGTGGTACGCTGGAATGATGAATGTCAGCCCGCCTTTGAAAGGATAAAGGAATATCTCCAAGAGCCACCCATTCTTATGCCACCGGTTGAAGGGAGACCTCTGATACTATACTTGACAGTACTTGACAAATCAATGGGGTGTGTGCTGGGGCAGCATGACGAGTCTGGCCGAAAAGAGCACGCTATTTATTACTTGAGCAAAAAGTTTACCGACTGTGAGTCTCGTTACTCACTGCTTGAGAAAACTTGCTGCGCTCTTGTATGGGCTGCTCGCCGGCTAAGACAGTATATGCTGACTCACACTACTTTGTTGATTTCAAAGATGGATCCCATCAAGTACATATTTGAAAAGCCCGCTCTGTCTGGAAGGATAGCAAGATGGCAAATGATCTTAACAGAATATGATATCCAATATACAACTCAGAAAGCAATTAAGGGAAGTGTACTGGCCGATCATTTGGCACACCAACCTGTGGACGATTACCAATCATTGAACTTCGATTTTCCGGATGAAAATATCATGGTGGTAACTGACTGTGAAGTACCTGGACCGGATGAAGGACCTAAGGAAGGATCCCGATGGTCCATGCATTTTGATGGAGCCTCCAATGCTTTGGGTAACGGCGTCGGCGCTGTAATCATATCTCCCGAGGGAACTCATACTCCCCTCACCGCCCGATTATGTTTCAACTGCACCAACAACATGGCAGAATATGAGGCATGTATCATGGGTTTACAAGCTGCAATCGACTTGAGGATCGAAATTCTAAGTGTCTTTGGAGATTCCGCTCTTGTGATCAATCAGATCAAAGGCGAGTGGGATACGAAACACCCGAATCTCATTCCTTACAAGGAGTATGTGTCGACCTTGCTCCCTCACTTTGAAGAGATAACTTTTGAGCATTTCCCCAGAGAGGAGAATCAGCTAGCGGACGCACTAGCCACGATGTCTTCAATGTTCAAAGTTAAATGGGACAATGAGGCTCCCCGGATCATCATCAGGAAGTTGGATGAACCAGTATACTGCTGCGAGCTCGAAACTGAGAAGGTTACTGAAAAACCCTGGTATCACGAGGTAAAAAGGTACTTGGAAGCTCAGGAATACCCTGAAGGCGCATCCGTCAATGATAAGAAGTTCATGAGAAGGTTTGCTGCAAAATTCTTCCTCAGCAACGACATTCTCTACAAACGGAATCATGATTCGACTCTGCTGCGTTGTGTGGATAAGGTTGAAGCGGAGAAAATCATGATGGAACTGCATGAAGGTACATTTGGAACACATTCCAGTGGACACACCATGGCTAAGAAAATCCTTCGGGCAGGATATTTCTGGTCCACAATGGAAGCCGATTGTTACCAACGCTCCCGAACTTGTCATAAGTGTCAGATCTATGCTGACAAGGTACATATCCCTCCAGTTTCTTTGAATGTCCTAACGGCACCTTGGCCTTTCGCAATGTGGGGCATCGATATGATAGGTGAGATCCGACCAACGGCATCCAATGGGCATCGCTTCATCTTGGTGGCAATCGATTATTTCACGAAATGGGTTGAGGCGGCTTCCTATGCCACAGTAACCAAGAGTGTCGTGGCGCGTTTCATCCGGCATAATCTGATCTGTCGGTACGGCGTCCCAGAAAGAATCATTACGGACAACGGTACCAATCTCAATAACAAAATGATCACTGAACTCTGTGAACAATTCAAGATACAACACCACAATTCTTCTCCCTACCGGCCGAAGATGAATGGGGCTGTAGAGGCAGCCAATAAAAATATCAAGAAAATTGTGCAGAAGATGACAGTAACCTATAAAGATTGGAACGAGATGCTACCGTTCGCTCTTCATGGGTACCGCACCTCAGCAAGGACATCAACCGGGGCAACTCCCTTCTCCTTGGTATATGGCATGGAGGCAGTCTTGCCAATCGAGATCCAGATACCCTCTCTCCGGATAATGAAGGATGCAGACCTGAATGAAGATGATTGGATCCAGACTCGACTTGATCAATTAAATCTGATTGACGAAAAGAGGCTCACTGCTATCTGTCATGGTCAGACGTATCAAAAACGGATGATCAGGGCATTTAACAAGAAAGTCAGACCGCAAGAGTATCAAGTTGGGGACCTGGTAATCAAACGCATCATCCTTCCTCAAAGTGATCCCCGGGGCAAATGGACCCCTACTTACGAAGGGCCATTTGTGGTTAAGCGTGTGTTCTCAGGAGGAGCCATGATCCTAACCACCATGGACGGTGACGACCTTCCTCACCCCGCCAATGCAGACATAGTGAAAAAATACTACGCATAAATAAAAGACCCGCTAGGTTGACATACCTAGGCAAAAATAAGGTCTTCCCGGCGAACCAAAAGGGTTCGGGCAAAAATAAGGGATGAAATGAATAAAAATCTGTACACCCGGCAAGTCGAAAACCTGAAAGGGCGGCTTGGGCAAAAATGGGTATCCCGGTGGACTGAAAACCCGAAAGGGCGGTCCAGGCAAAAGTTAGGGATGAAAGCGTAACACTATGTCTCATGAGATCACTTCGCATCCGGAATTCGGCATCAACTATCTGGCCCCAAATTTCGGCATTGACCAATCAGCTTCATCTTCAGATTAGGCAGTAAGGCGATGAGACGTTCGAAAACATAAAGGCGATAGCAGAGTTGGAACCCAGTGGAATTGTTCACATAGCTGTTTTGTTTTCTTGTTTCAAAATGTAAACTCTATACTATTTGGCGATGTCCTCTTACTAGGATGTCAGTCTCTTGTACAAAAAACGCCTATTCACAGGCAAAAGTTTAAATCAATACAAATTCACTTGTTCATACAAATTACCATTGTTTTCCCTTTTTTTTTGTTTTGTCTTGCGAAGAACGTCCAATGTTCATTTTTTGATATATGCATTTGACATTGAATTGTTGATTCATAAATATTCACATATGAAACAAGAGATTAATTACCGGTGACATCAAAGACAGGGGCAATATGGGGTTGTCTATTGCAGTCTGGTTGTTTTGTCCGCCAAGGCACCAAGGTAGGTTCAACTGAAAAATGTGGCCAAATCATCTTAACTCCCCGCAGAGTAAAACAAGGTTCAGCAATACTTTCCCCAGGCAGAGTTGGTCCCCCGTCGATCCTAAAAAGGCACAACATTCCCCGGCAGGTCTTAAAAGCTCATCCCCAGTAGATTCTGCAAGCTCATCCCCTGCAAAGTACGGACGTCTCGCCCGAGTTTTATTTAAGAGTTATTTCCTCACAAGGACTTATAACTGGGTTATCCTCAGCTAAAAGCCACGGAAGATCGCTCTCGGTAAAGTTCCTTCAATCCCCAGCGAAGTCTATCTTTAGTATTCCCAAGCAGAGTTTATCTTTGGAGTTCCCCAGCGGAGTTTACCATCATTATCCTCAGCAGAATCCATCGTTAGAGTCCTCAGCAGGCCTCTCATCAGAACTTCGGCCGAGCATCTCTTCCGCAGAGCAGCTTCCCGGCCGTTCGTCAAGGATTTATTTTCCTAAGATGAAATTACATTCATAAACATTTCACATTTGCATACATCTTGCTTACCTACATGATGAAACGCATACAACATTTCATGTTGAACATCATGATATCATGCACATCATACATCATGACATTGCATACAACTTACGCTTTTTCCTTTTCAGGAAAAAGACAATCTCAAAAAACGACTACCTTCAGCTGTCACCATTTCAGATTCGATACCTGTATCTAGCCAGGGCACATCTGAGAGTGATCAGTTTCCAGACTCGATTCCTGTATCTAGCCAGGGCACGTCTGAAGATTTCCAGATTCGATTCCTGTATCCATCCAGGGCATATCTGTTGACGACTATTTCCAGACTCGATTCCTGTATCCAGCCAGGGCATATCTGTTGACGACTATTTCCGGACTCGATTCCTGTATCTAGCCAGGGCACGTCTGAAAACTTCCAGATTCGATTCCTGTATCCAGCCAGGGCATATCTATTGACGACTATTTCCAGACTCGATTCCTGTATCTAGCCAGGGCACGTTTGAAGATTTCCAGATTCGATTCCTGTATCCAGCCAGGGCATATCTGTTGACGACTATTTCCAGACTCGATTCCTGTATCTAGCCAGGGCACGTTTGAAGATTTCCAGATTCGATTCCTGTATCCAGCCAGGGCATATCTGTTGACGACTATTTCCAGACTCGATTCCTGTATCTAGCCAGGGCACGTCTGAAGATTTCCAGATTCGATTCCTGTATCCAGCCAGGGCACATCTGTGAGCAACCAATTGTAGATTCGACACCTGTATCTAGCCAGGGCATATCTGCATGAGGAGATTGAAGATCAAACACCTGTAACAAGCCAGGAAAACATCTGTCTTTCTCAAATATACAAGTTTCTCGCTAAAGGAATCTCTTAGGCGATCGACACTTCCAAATGGCATCTATAAGCCCATTCCCGACAAGGTTCTGTCACGTCTCCGGATGGCATCTGTAAGCCCATCTCCCTATCTGTCACCTCTCCAAATGGCATCTGTAAGCCCATTCCTAACATCACATTGCTGATACTTCAACATGCGAGTGCAAATTTCAGGGCACTCTGGTGTCCAATCTTCTTTTACCTTCGAGTCGCGAAAGGCAAACTCGCCAATCTAACTCTTCAGGTTCAAGAAGATTGAACAGGGGCAACTGTTGTACCCCAAAATTTGCCCTCCCTTTCTTCAGGAAACCATCTTAGATTTTTCAAAGTCCCCTGGAACAAATCCAAGTCCTGGGTTATCCTTTTGCCCAAGCAAGCCACTTACAAGAGCAAGATGATCTCACAAACTCCGGGAACAACGCTTCCATCTTGAGGAAAATCAAATTCTAAAGTGTTTAGAATGTTTCTTTAAAATAAGTGTTTTTTTAGAAAAAAATCAGCGCTTCAGAACTTCTGGGCCCATTCCAGATGAAGACGGTCAGAAGTTGCAAGCTTGGCTCAGCGTGGTCAGAAGTTGGCTCTTCAGCAGTTATATCAGTTCAATCAGAAGTTGTAAACGTGGTTCAGAGTGTAAGCCTCAAACAGAACATGCCCCTTCAGCAGTTACACAAGCTCAGTCAGAACTTGCTAAAGGAATGCAAGAGAAACATGAAAGTATAAAGGCTCCTTCAGAACAGGTTGAAGTCAGAAGATGAAAGGTCAGAGGGATAGGTGTCACATTGATACAGAATCTCTAAGTCCAGATTGTCCAGAAGTAGACCCAAGGAACGTACCAGAAGACCAGGAAAATTTCCAGAGCTTGCTAAGACAACAGGTAGCCAAGGCCAGAGCATGGTTTACGCTGCTGATTCAACAACCAGAATGTTGGTATTGACAGGTCTTGTCACCATTTAATGCCCATTAATGCTTCCAACCACTCCTGAGCGTTCACGTGTGGCTTGAAAAATGCTTTTGCACAGATTCTGGCATGGGTCTTCACGCCACCGCCCATTTCAGAGGTCACTTCCCCCAATCCACGCCTGCTGCTGCTACCTAGGCTGAAAAATAGCTGTTATCACAACTTCCCAGGAATTTCTGTCAAAGAACAACTTCAAATTCTGTTGGCGCCTTAAATGTTCAAGGTATCCACAAGAACTTTGCCTATAAATAGAAAGCTTTCCCCACTGCAAAAGACGTTCAAGAAGTTCAAGGAAAACAGAAAAATTGCTAAGAGAGAAACAAAACTCCTAGCAACATAACATTCTGAAACTCTGCCAAAATTTCCAGTTTTGTTTCATAACTTTAAGTTTCTCACCTTCAACCTCATCAAACACCCAGCTCTTTTCTGTAAACCAAAGCGTTCTTTCCAAAACTTCTGACCCTATACACGTTTACACCTCCACTTCCCCTTTTCCAAATCTGTCCAGAACACCACCAGAACCAAAAGCTAACTTTCACCATTTTCCAGAAAGTCAGGTAAGCACCTGCTGACCCTCACCATGCTGTTAAGCATCATCAGCTGTGCATATTCAAATAACATAATGTAAATATTCATGTTATCGCTGTTTATGTTCTGAGGACTCTCATACCTCAGAACGTTCTGAGTCAGTTTAGGACTTGCCTGTGACCTTGGTGATTCTGACCTCTGGAACATTTTGCTATTTTGCTGGATCTTTTCCAAATATGTTTTCTGTTTTGAGGAGTAACAACAGGATTGTAGATGTTCTGATTAGTGCAGGAAAAAGCCCAGTGCTGACTTTGACGTTAGCACATCTGAAGCCTGTTTTGCTGCCAATGACCTCAGAACCTCTGAGAGTTATTGCCTTTTCAGCAGAATCTGAACTTCTGGGTTCTCCACTAACAAACTTCTGTCTTGCAGCGCAGGGAAATCAGAACCTCTGGTTTCCCCACTAACCAGATTCTGTTTTGCAGGTTCCAGAGTCAGAAGTTCTGACTCATCCAGTTTCATCAACAGGTTGATCATCTGACAGCGGATCTGGGTCAGAACTTCTGATGGCCTCCCAACAGCGCGTGGCCTCCCTCTCTCTCTCTCTCTATATATATCTTGTTTTCCGCTATTTTCTTTTTTGTCTATTTTTCTCGTTGAACCCCCCATGTACAAATGTGTATCCCCCTCCCCTAACTATTGTAATAGCGTAGGATTTTACATTCCCGCTTCTTATTGCTAGTAATTAGGACGTGTATGGCAAGATAAAACTCAATGAAATAGAAAAACCTAATTCAAAGAAAAACTCTTGTATGTAATAAAACACACTTGCACATTAACACCCCTAGGGTACTCCACTTTGTTGCCTTCCAAAATTGGGCCATATTGCATGTTAGGTCTCTTTGGGCAAAACAAACAATTTAAATGATCATAGTCCCTCGATAACTTTTTTTTTTCAAAACAAAATGATCAAGTCCCTTAAGGAAAATGCCCAAAGATACTTGGCACCATTGCAATTATGGTCTAAACGATGACCCGCGCCCGTCCCTTTCACATCCTAACACAAGATTGTCCACCAAATACAATGGTGGAACAAACTTGTTAAAAGGGTTAAAACGTAGCAATAAATCTTTTGAGAAATTTAGGAGTAGACAACCTCTTAGTTACTTGAATCAAACTTGCAAAACAAAACACTTGCCTAATTTCAAAATCACACATCACTACACTTTCAAAACAACTTTCAAAAACAAATGAAAACTTTTTCAAAAGACATACATCTTTGTATACATCCCCACATGGATCATTACAAAAGATTGCCACCACATTGGCCTCTTTTCAAAACATTTTCAAATCCACACACAAAGTACCATTTCAAACAAATTGAAAATAAAAGGCAAGTGATCTAAACAAGTAACTAAGAGCCCATGGATAACCATGGATGAAAAGGGTGCTAATACCTTCCCTTTTCATAATCTACCCCCCGAACCCACGAAATATCTCAAAAGGTTTTTGCTGTGCTTTTTTTAACCTTTCCTTTAGGATAAAATAAAAAGTCGGTGGCGACTCTTGCTAACCGCAACATTTGCGAATACAAACGCAAAACCTCAAGTCAGTTCTCCCACCGTATCACAGGAGGCATTACCTACAACCCATGTTTAGCTCTAAGACAATTTGGATATGCTCGGAGGGATGGCCCTCATGACATGCTAATTCTTGACCTAGTTTTTGACTTTGATAATGATGCGCAAGGACTTCGACAAAGGTTCATCAGAGCTTGGAGGATGCCTAAAAAAGTGGATAGTAAGACACTGGGGCACAAGAATTCCATCCCCCTTGAGCCTTATCTCAAGTGGATACGAACCCGTGCTCAGAATCTTATGATTCCATACCCTCACATTCTCCCCTTCATCAAAGAGCCTGTTATGGAAGAAGAGGTTCCATACACCCTCTTACATCCTGACATGCCAACATCATGGGAAGAATTTCAAAAGAGTTGGATCCAACTCAAGGAAGAACGAAATACTTTTGAAGCTAGCTTCTATGCCAGTGAGAAGAAGGTTTTGGAGCTTACCTGCCGACTTCATGAGGAGGAAACTCTCAACACTTACATCGCACCAAAGAGGATGCACAATGTCTTTTTACATTAAGAATTTTGTAATATTTTGCCCATGGGGCACTTATGTACTAACAATTTCTTCTTAATATGACGTGTGTTCCTTCTTGTTTGCAACAAATTTGAATTTCTGAATCCTTGAATGCATTACATGAATAGCATACCATTCATCATATGCATAAACAGGTCTTCACACCAGGTTTCCTTATCTTTCTGCTGTTTATTTCAGCAAGATGGATTTGGAGCAGACGGTTAAGGATCTGCAAGCACAAAATTCTAAATTCCAGCAACTCCTCATGACCTTAACAAAGGGTCAAGAGGACCTTAAAGCACTGTTGGAGAAAATTAAAGAGAAAAAGAAGAAAAGGCCCGGAGTAGCCACTTTTAGAAGAAGGTTTAAAAGCAATGCTAGAAAAGTTCTCGAGTTCCCCTCAACGTCTGATGAAGGGGCTAGTAAAGGAAAGGGAGCTGCGGTACCTTTTGAATCTGAAGTTGAAGAGGAAGAAGAAGAAGACGAAGAATACTCCGAACAACAATATCCCCCGGCGGATGAAAAATAATAAAATCTTGAGGATAGATTGGCAGCCATGGAGTTGCAAAGGGTACTTGGTTTAGATTTTGAAGAACTAGGTTTGGTCGCTGGGATCGACATCCCCCCAAAATTCAAGGTTCCTACATTTTCCAAGTATAACGGTCTGTCGTGTCCAAAGATGCATCTGATATCCTATGTCAGAAAGATCCAACCCCACTCATCTGATAAAGACCTTTGGGTACACTTTTTCCAAGACAGTTTGTCAGGCACACAATTGGACTGGTTCTATCAACTTGAGAGATCTGAGGTTCATAACTGGGAAGACTTAGCTGCTTCTTTTTACCGTTAATACCAATAGAACACAGATTTGGCTCCCACTCGTACTCAGCTACAAAGTATGGGGATGGCTTTCAATGAAGGATTTAAGGAGTATGCCCAGAAGTGGCGTGATCTGGCTAGAAGGGTGCAGCCACCATTGTCGGATAGAGAGCTGGTTGACATGTTTCTAGGGACCCTGTCTGTCCCTTTCTTCAATCATTTAATTGGGAGTTCCTCCGCGGGATTTACCGAATTAATTCTGACCGGCGAAAGGGTCGAGGCCGGTATTAAAAGTGGTAAGATTCAGAAAGATACCTCCGCGTCCACTGCTGTTAAGAAAACCTTCCCAGCTAAGAAGGAAGCCTCTGCTATTTATTCTCAGAAAAGTCAAGGAAGAACCGAGCGCCGGCCAACTGTGGGGGCTGTGATAATTCAAAACTCTTCAAATGATCAACCTCGCGGCAATCAGCCAAGATCTAATCAACAACGGGTAGAAAGGCCACAACAGCAGTTCACCTGAATCAACATGACGCCAGCTCAAGTACTCCCTCATTTGTTAAAGCTGAATCTTACCAGTTTGAAGGAAGCGCCAAAGAACCCTAATACCTCCTCTCCATACTACCACTCCAATGCCAAGTGTGCTTACCACTCTGACAGTGCAGGGCATGATACCAACAACTATTGGGCGCTTAAGAACAAAATCCAAGACTTGATTGACGCCAAGGAAGTAGAATTTGATGCCCCTGAGAAGCCCAACGTGATATCTGCTCCGATGCCCAAGCACGGTCATAATATTCATGCCGTTATGGAAGACCTTCATGTTACCGATGTTGCTGACCTTTTGACTCCGTTACTAGTTATTAAAGAGAATTTGATGAGAGCCAGGATATTCCCAGGCTGTGGAAAAGACTGCTACTTTTGTTTAAACATACAAGCTGACTGCCCAATGTTGAAATCAGGTATCCAACGCCTGATGGATACCCAAGAGATACTCTTCCAAAAGACCCCTGTTGATACCTTCACTCCTGTTACTCCTGCTACTTTTGCTACTTCAACCAACGACATTGCAATAATAACCATTTCCGACAATCTTCCCAAGGCTTGCAAAAGGCCTGTCAAGATTACGCCAGACCCTAAATTTGTACCATTAAAAATCACCATGTCGGGGCCTGTCCCGTATCAATCTAACAAAACGATACCATGGAACTACGGAGGAGAAATCTTCTATCATGGTATCAAACAGATTGAAGCAGTCCAAGAGAATTCTGAAGAGGAAACCCCTGATATAGGGAACATTGCGGGAACAAGCAAGATAACTCGCAGCAGACGAATTTTTTCTCCGGAGATTGCTCCCCCTCGAGCAGTTTTTGGACCCTCGAAAGTTTCTGTGCCTGTTAAGCCATCTGTGCAAGACCCGATAATTGAAGAATTGGATACTCCTGAAGTAAGACCATCTATTGATACTACCTATAAGGGTAAGGGGATACTAGAAGCGCCTGTCAAGATGAAGGCTCATACTGTGGTTATCCCCGAAACCACCCAGAAAGAAATGGAGGAAATCTTGAAAATAATCAAAAGGAGCGATTTCGACGTCGTGGAACAGCTAGGGCATACCCCTTCTAAAATATCCATGTTGGCTCTTCTACTATACTCTGAGGCCCATGCTAAGGCCTTAATCAAAATTTTAAAGACGGCACACGTGCCCCAAGAAACTTCGGCTGACCAGTTTCAGGAGTGTGTGGCTAGCCTTACTGCTGATAATGGCCTTAGCTTTTCCGATGCTGATTTGACTCCCAAGGGAAGGAAACACAACGACGCGCTACATGTCTCAGTTGAATGCAGAGGAACCACCCTCTCCCATGTCTTAGTTGATATTGGTTCTTCCTTGAATGTGCTGCCGAAGAAAGCGTTGGACCGTTTGGACTGCGAAGGATTGACCCTCAAACCCAGTAACATCGTTGTTAGGGCCTTTTATGGGTCCAAAAGAATGGTTCACGGAGAGGTTGACATTCCTATCAAAGTGGGCACAGAAGTTTTCAACTCCACCTTTTATGTGATGGAAATCCATCCTTCATATTCGTGTTTGTTGGGAAGACCGTGGATCCATTATGCTGGGGCAGTTACCTCCTCTTTACACCAAATGATGAAATATCCTGTTAAGGGTAAGATTATAATGGTTCACGGCGAGGAGGAGTACATGATAAGTCACCTCAACTCCTTCCGCTATGTGGAGTTGGATGGTGAATTCATCGAAATGCCTTTCCAACATTTTGAGGAAATTTCTCCTGAGGTCGCAGTTGCGAAGACAATGGTTGAGGTGCCTATCGTTCTCAATCATGTATCTAGGATGGCATCTCTCAAGTACGCAAAGGCGGTAATCAAAGAAGGAAAGAGCACAGTGTGGGGGCAACTGCCTGATTCTCCCCATAAGACGGACAAGTTTGGATTAGGGTTTACTGCTGCAGGACAGAAGGCTATGCGTCGCTCCAAGGCTGGAGGACCACCCGTCAAAATCACTCACCATGAAATTAATGCTGTAGAAGATGAAGATGAAGAGAACAACTTTGAAGATTGGATCTTTCCAACCGTCGAAGGGGGTTTAAGCAACTGGGAAGCAAAGGATTTTATTCCCATCACCTTCATCAACCAGTAAATTTATCTTTGAACAATTTCCTATTTTGGTCTGTAATAACTAAACAATTCATACACTATTTTCACCTCATGCCTTGCCCGGGGCATGTAGGTCCATCTGTAAGGGCTTGATTTTCTTCATTATCATATGCCATGTTTTAATGAATCATTGGACGTCTTCATCTATAAACTGTTGTGTTTATTTTCTTTCCTTTTGCATTTTGTTTTGTTTAAGGATGGCTATCCCTTACACACACCCACACTCACAAATGCAGGTACCCATCCACTCCGGATTCCATGGGTGACTATTCTGCTTTAGCCTTCGGTAACTCTGAAGATTTGGTCAATCAAGTTGAGTACGAAGTTGACGAAGACTGTGAAGTGCCGAGAGAGTTAGCCAGACTTTTGCAACAAGAAGAGAGGGCTATTCTGCCTCATGAAGAGTTGCTAGAAACCATCAACTTGGGGACAGAGGAAGACAAGAAAGAGGTAAAAGTGGGTGCCAACCTGGAACCAAGTGTCAAAGAGCGCTTAGTGCAGTTGTTGAACGAATATGTTGAAATCTTCTCCTGGTCTTATGAAGACATGCCGTGACTAGACACAAATATCGTGGTCCACCGTCTCCCTACAAGAGAAGATTGTCCACCGATCAAGCAAAAGGTCCGCCGAATGAGGCCCAACATGTCTGAGAAGATCAAAGCTGATGTAATGAAACAATTTAACGCTGGATTTCTGGCTGTTACTTCCTATCCACAACGGGTTGCTAACATTGTGCCCGTGCCTAAGAAGGACGACAAAGTCAGAATGTGTGTGGACTATCGGGATTTAAACAGGGCTAGCCCCAAGGATGATTTTCCACTACCACACATCGACATCTTGGTTGACAACACAACTCAACACAAGGTATTTTCCTTCATGGATGGATTCTCGAGATACAACCAGATCAAAATGGCCCCCGAGGACATGGAGAAAACTACTTTTGTCACGCAATGGGGTACCTTCTGCTACAAAGTGATGCCATTAGGACTGAAGAATGCAGGAGCAACCTATCAACACACCATGGTAGCTTTGTTTCATGATATGATACATCATGAGATCGAAGTTTACGTAGATGACATGATAGCTCGATCACAGACAGAAGAAGAACACCTTGATCATTTGCAAAAGTTGTTTGCCAGGTTGAAAGAATATAAGCTCAGATTAAACCCAAGCAAGTGCACTTTTGGAGTTAGGTCTGGTAAACTTTTGGGATTTATTGTTAGCAACAAAGGCATTGAGGTTGATCCAGCTAAAGTAAAGGCTATACAAGAAATGCCTGCCCCCCGCACTGAAAAGGAGGTTAGAGGATTCTTGGGACGCTTAAACTATATCGCGAGGCTCATCTCTCACCTGACATCTACCTATGAGCCAATTTTCAAACTGTTGAAGAAAGATCAAGTAGTTGAGTGGAACAATGATTGTCAAGTTGCTTTTGATAAGATCAAGGAGTATTTACTAGAACCTCCTATTTTGATGCCACCCGTCGAAGGGAGACCGTTAATCATGTATCTAACTGTTTTGGATAACTCAATGGGGTGCGTACTGGGCCAACATGACGAGTCTGGCCGAAAAGAGCATGCCATTTATTACCTTAGCAAAAAGTTTACCGACTGTGAGACTCGCTACCCACTGCTCGAGAAAACTTGTTGTGCTTTGGTATGGGCTGCTCGCCGGCTAAGGCAGTATATTTGACTCATACCACTCTGCTGATTTCCAAGATGGATCCGATCAAGTATATCTTCGAGAAGCCTGCTTTATCTGGAAGAATCGCTAGATGGCAAATGATCCTGACTGAGTATGATATTCAGTATACTACCCAAAAAGCTAAAAAGGGGAGTGTACTAGCTGACCATCTAGCTCATCAAGCCGTCGAAGATTACCAATCTATGAGATTCGACTTCCCTGACGAGGGCATCATGACATTGGACAACATTGAAGGTAACAGACCGTATGACGGATCTGAACAAGGATCCTGATGGACCCTGTACTTTGATGGTGCTTAAAATGAACTTGGCAATGGTATCGGTGCGATACTCATTTCTCCGGAAGGTTGCCATACACCCTTCACTGCCCGACTTTGCTTCAGCTGCACCAACAACATGGCTGAATATGAAGCTTGCATCTTTGGTCTCAAGGTTGCTATAGACTTGGGAATCAAATCTTTGGTCGTATTTGGGGACTCGACTTTGGTTATCAGTCAAGTCAAAGGAGAGTGGGACACCAAACATCCTAATCTTATCCCATACAAAGAACATGTCTTGACATTGTTGCCATATTTCGAGCAGATTACCTTCGAGCATTTCTCGCGAGAAGAAAATCAGTTAGCCGATGCTATGGCTACAATGTCTTCCATGTTTAAACTCAACTGGGATAACGAGGCTCCCCAAATTACCATCGAGCGAATGGAAGAACCTGTGCACTGTCACGAGATTAACACCGAAGAAATAGTGGAACAACCCTGGTTTCATGAAATCAAAAGGTATCTCCAAACTCGAGAATACCCTGAAGGAGTTTCCTTCAATGACAAAAAGTTCTTAAGGAGATTTGCTGCCAAGTTCTTCCTAAGCAATGGCATCCTTTATAAGCGCAACCATGATTGTGTTCTACTTTGTTGTGTGGACAAGATTGAAGCAGAGTTGATCATGACCGAGATACATAGTGGCACATTTGGCACCCACTTGAGCGGACATACGATGGCTAAGAAGATTCTAAGGGCAGGCTACTACTGGTCTACCATGGAAGCTGATTGTCATCAACATTCCCGCACTTGTCACAAATGCCAAGTCTACACCGACAAGGTACATATTCCTCCTGTTCCTCTCAACGTTCTGACAGCTACTTGGCCATTCGCAATGTGGGGCATTGACATGATTGGAGAGATCAAGCCTACAGCATCCAATGGACATCGCTTCATCTTGGTCGCTATTGATTATTTTACCAAGTGGGTCGAAGCAGCTTCCTATGCCTCAGTTACAAAGAATGTGGTTGTCCGCTTCATCAAGCAGAACCTCATATGCCGGTATGGTATCCTCAACAGGATTATCACGGACAACAGTACAAATTTGAACAACACTATGATCACCGCTCTATGCGAACAATTCAAGATTTATCATCACAATTCATCTCCCTACCGACCGAAGATGAATGGTGCTCTTGAAGCCGCGAACAAAAATATCAAGAAGATCATTCAAAAGATGACAGTCACCTACAAGGACTGGCATGAGATGTTACCATTTTCTCTGCATGGATATCGTACCACGACACGTACTTCAACAGGGGCAACTCCATTTTCTTTGGTATATGGCATGGAAGCTGTTCTACCTATGGAAGTTCAGATTCCTTCCTTGAGGATTATGAAGGATACCGATTTGAGTGAAGACGATTGGATTCAGACCCGGCTTGATCAACTTAATTTGATCGACGAGAAGAGACTTACTGCTGTTTGTCATGGTCAGACGTATCAAAAACGAATGATCAAGGCTTTCAACAAGAAAGTCAGACGCCAGGTATATTAAGTCGGAGATCTTGTAATTAAGCGGATCATCTTGCTGCAAAGTGATCCTAGAGGCAAGTGGACTCCTACTTACGAAGGACCATTTGTGATCAAGAGCATCATTTCTGGTGGGGCAATGATTCTGACCACTATGGACGGCGACGACTTGCCGCACCCTGCGAACGCGAACATAGTCAAAAGATACTACGCATAAAATAACCCGACAAGTTGAAAACCCAAAAGGACAACTTGGGCAAAAATGGGTATCCTGGTGAATCGAAAACCCGAAACGGCGGTTCAGGAAAAAATTAGGGATAAAACAAAAAAATATGTACACCCGGCAAGTTAAAAACCCGAAAGGGCGACTTGGGCAAAAAAGGGTTTCCCGGTGGATCGAAAACCCGAAGGGGCGGTCCAGGCAAAAGTTAGGGAATTAAAGCGTATGACTATGTCTCGTAGGATCACTTTAAGGACAATCTCTTCACCAACAAAGCTCCAAGCTACTGATCAATCCAATCATTGGAGGACGAAGCAGCAAATGGACAAGATACTCAAAGTTGTGAAGGCTATAGCAGAATGGGAATCCCATGGAATTGTTACACATAACCATCTTTCTTTTGTATAAAATTTCTCAATTTTTACGACAACATTCTCTTACTAGGATGTCTGTCTCCTTTGTACAAAGATACTTACAAAAGTTAATACAAAGATACTTACAAAAGTTAATACAAAAATACTTCAAAGTGCAGAAATTTGCTTTCATTTATTTCTTTTTTACACTCATGTTTTATTTGAAAACGTCCAAAGTTTTGTTAAATAGGCATATGCATTTGAATATAATCACTGCTTACAAATAAAACGAAATTGAGAAAGGATAATTACTGATAGGTTGAAGGTGTAGGAAGATATCTTTGTGCCATTCCAGAAGAAATCCCCTGCAATACATTGCTCAGATCCTCAACAAAGCCAAAGTCTTAAAGTATGTGTCCCCAGCGGAGTTAAACTTCAAGATCTCCAGCGGAGCCCGAAAACCCTGAAATACCTATCCCCAGCGGAACCAGAATATTCTAAACCTTCTTCCCTAGCGAAGTCAAATTTCCAACCACCAACCCCCGGTGGGAACTGTTCAACTTCCCCCAATTTCCCCAGTAGGCTATCTTAAAAGTCTGAGAACCAAGCAAATAACAGTTAACTTCTTGGCTTCTCCCCAACTAGGATGCTTCCCCAGTAGTTTGGCATACAACCCAAAGCTCCTGATTTCACCGGTCGAGTAAACATTCTCCCCATAGGGTTATCTCCCAGCAAGATTAGAGATTCCCGGTCTTATTTCTCCAAGCAGAAGCCTCCCAGGTTTTAACTCCCCAGTAAAGATTTTCGGAGTTTTCCTTATTTTCCAGGAAAGTCATGAAGGATTCTCGTTTCCCGCAGAAGTTGTCGAAGACTATTAATCCCCAAGCAGTCAGCAAGGATTTCTCATCTTCAATAATCAAAGTTTTGAATCCTCAACATCGGTCAAGGATTTACTTTCCCCGGCAGCAGTCAAAGATTTCAATCCCCAACAGTTATCAAGGATTTATTTTCCTCAACAAGACATCCACTCGGCTTACATGCCCATCCATTACATTCATATATCATAAACATTGATGAAACACAGTTCATTGCATCATACATATCATGCAACATAACTTGGTGTTTTAGCTAACATTTTACCCTTTTCAGGATAAGATTAAAAGGCTATCGTTAACAATTTTTCTGATACAGTATGGATACACCCCAGACACGGTGGTCATTCTATTACTCATTCATAACTTCAAGTCAAAATACAGTACGGATACACCCCAGACACGGCGGTCATTCTACTACTCATTCAGACTTCAGCAATCCGATATAGACTAGATACGCTCCAAACACGGTGGCCATTCTATCTCTCATTCAGATTCAACTATCAACTTCAAGTTCAGATACGCTCCAAACACGGATGCCATTCTGGCCCTTATACCAGAAGTTTGATTCTCCCCAGTGCAGTCGCCACAGAAGTCATTCTGCTATTCATACAGATCTCAACTTCAGTTACAGCTGGGATACGCTCCAGACACTGACGCCATTCTTTTTCTCATACAGGCTCAGTCTCCAGATACAGTTCAAATGCATTCCAGACACGGATACCATTTTGATGCTCATTCTTCTGACCTACAACATTGCAATTCAACAAACATTCTTGGATGGCATCTTTAAGCCCATCTCCAGCAAGATTCCACCATCTCCAAATGGCATCTTTAAGGCCATTGCCTCAGCTATATTTTGACGAGTGCAAATTTACGGGCACTCTTGTGTCCAATCCTCTTTTACCTTCGAGTCGCGAAAGGAAAACTTGCCAATCTAACCCTTCAGGTTCAAGAAGATTGAACAGGGGCAACTGTTGTACCCCAAAATTTGCCCTCTCATTTCATCAACATTTCTCATCACAAGACTCTTGGAACTCAAGATCAAGCTAGGGTTTTCTCTGCTCAAGACACCTCCTTGCACCGTTGACCTAAATTAGGGTTTGAGTTTGCACAGGGATGTTTTGACCCACAATGCCCAAAATGACTTTCATACTCCCTGTTGGACCCACAAGTTTGTCCATACCAAGTTTCATGCCTTGAATCAAATTTCTGCCCAGTCAATTGGACAGTTGACCTGGAAATCAGCTGTATTGGGGAAAAAGTCAACTGTGGCCAATTGACAGTCAAATCTCATGAATTTTTACCCACATCAACATTATGAACTCATATGAACCATTTGATCAAGTTTGGATCACAATTCCACAAGAAATTTGATCAGATCACCAAAAGGGCAAAATGGTCATTTTTAGGGTTTTGACTGTGCAAAGGCAATTTTTGACTGTTTGACCTAGCCAATGGCAAATCAAGCTCAACCATGGACTCAAAGACTCAATGACATCATCTTTACCCATTCAACAAGTTCAAAATATCTCAAATGCATAGGATTGACAGATGAATTTTTTTAGTCAACTGATCAAATGGATTCAAACAAAACTTACAACATTAAAGTTATAGTCCATCACAAAGTCTACAACTTTGATTCACAAAGTTTTCTCAAAAGAATCTTGGATCTCAAGTTATGATTTTTGGAACAAGGGTACCTAAAACTTTTAACTTAGAGAAATTTTGCCCTAGTTTAGGCAGGATTTTGACCCATCTTCTTGGCCATTTTTCACATGGTTCCACTTGGAGTTTCAAGTTGCATTTCAAAGATGGATTATAGTACATGTTGCAATCTTTCCAAATTGTCCAAGAACTCCTCAAATACCTTTGTGGTTAGGGAGAATCGAATGCTTGAAGTTGGCAAAAACTCACTTTGTAACCATGGCCAATACATGTTCATACCACTTGCCAAATCTGACCAAACTAGCTTAGTACATAATTACATGCCTCTAAACCAATTTACAATCAAAAATTGAATGCAAATACATTGGACATTGGCATTGTTCTGATCAAGAGAGCATTGTACAATGAACATTTCCATTTTGAGCATAAATGTCATACTTCCATTTTCATAAAGGCCACTTTATGTCAAATTGCATTTTCTTGAGCCTTGTACTTTTTTCCTTGCAGCAAACAAGTTCCCTAATCTCAGGCATAGTACACCAACTTGAGCATGCTTGTAACTAGCCTGTACAGGCCATAGCTTGGTCACTTCACATCTTGACTTTCAAAACAAGTCAAATGGCCAAAAGCTCATAACTCACACATCTGATATATTAAACTCAAGCAAAGTTTTCAAACAAGTTTCTCATATCCTTGCAAGCCAGAAGCACGAGCCCTTGACCTCTCAAACCTCCTCAAACTCAAAAACCACATTTTCTTGCAAAACAGGGCAAGCCCTGCAGAATCACTTCCATCTTCACTTTGCCTCGTGCGTTTTGCCTCAAACTTGTTCCAATACTTTCCATTTAACTCACTCAAACTATCCCAAACCTCTATTGCCAACTGTAACTCCATTTACAGTATTCACCATTTTTGTTTGAAAGCTTTGCAGGTTGAGTTCTGTAGCACGATTCAGGCCACTTCAAAACAAACTAAGCATTGGGAAAGGTTCAGGGGACATCAAGCAAGCTCAAATGAACCTCAGACCCCATTAAAAGTTGCTGCATTATCCAGCTCGAACTCAACTGAAACAGGTATTTCATGAACTTCTATCTCTCTATTTAGGAACATTTAGTCTTAGGTTTGTGAATGAAAGATTTTGTACTCATTGCCCTGAAACCATACATGTGCTTAGTTTTCATTTATATTAATCATGCTAGGAGAATTTCATCCATGAACTTTCTGAAAAAACTAGGTTAGAAATTAGGGCCAGAGAAATTCTCTCTGGTCTTTGAGAGTTAGATTTAATGTTTTATATGGTTGAAATCGTTGTTTGATGCTCTACAAGTTTCATGTTTTGAGTTTTGTCAAAGGATCACGTTTCTAGGAGTTGGCAGTTTGTACACAGAAGGCGCGTGTTTTTGTTTGAACAGAGGAAGAAGATGAAGTAGCTGGGCTGGGCCTGACTATTTCTTGCTTTTGACACCCCCATTTTCAGTTTCACATCCCCCTGGCCCATTTCTTTGTATATTTATTATTTTTGCATTTTTATTTCATTTCTGACTTTATTATTTTATTTCCAAACATAAAAAATGACTAAAAAATATTTTCATAAATTTTTATATTTATTTGGTATTTATTTTAATTATTTCTAACATTAAAATGTTTAAATACTTTATATTATTTTGTTTAAACTTAAAAATAATGTAAAAAAATACTTTTATTTTCATTTATTATTTTTATTCACATTTGAAAATATTTTCTTGAAATATATACATTCTTGTAAATAATTTATTTTACTTTTTACACACTTAATATGTTTAATATATATATATATATATATATATATATATATATATATATATATATATATATATATATATATATATATATATATATATATATATATATATATATATATATATATATATATATATATATATATATATATATATATATATATATATATATATATATATATATATATATATATATATATATATATATATATATATATATATATATATATATATATATATATATATATATATATATATATATATATATATATATATATATATATATATATATATATATATATATATATATATATATATATATATATATATATATATATATATATATATATATATATATATATATATATATATATATATATATATATATATATATATATATATATATATATATATATATATATATATATACACTTTATTTTATTAAAAGCATAGAATAAAAAAAAAACACAAAAATAATACATTTTTATTTTTATTGATATTTAATACTAAAAAATACTTTTTTTTAATATACTTCTATTTTTGTACATATTGATACATTTTTGTATATAAATATTAAATAATACCATTTCTTTAAGGAATTAGGGTTTACCCTAAAACATAATTAAAATTAACTTTTTATTTATTTCTTTACATTTCTTTCCATTGAAAATACTTTACATACATAAAAAACCTTTTTTGCATGATGCATTTTATTTAATATTTATTTGTTGTATTTTATTTAAATATTGTACATTTAAATATTATGCCTTGCAAATTCAATTTGGTTGTAATAATTTAGGGTTTATTTTCTTGCAAAGTAATCCCCTATTCAAATTTGTACCCCCTCCCTATATCATGTTGTAATAGTGTAGAATTTAAATTCTCGCACCTTTAAGCTTTCAATTATGCCATGATTAGAGAATTAGGGTTTGTATGCAAAATCAAATTAACAAATAGTTTGACCTAATCAAAGACAAAAATGCATGAAAAACAAACACAATGCACACTTACACCCCTAGGGTTACAATCCACTTGTTGCCTTCAAAAATGGGCCATGGTATGCATGTCAAGTACTTTGGCAAAACAAAAAAACAAAACAAAAGATCATAGTCCCTTGACGACGCTATCTGAGTTGCCTAAACAAAAATGATCAAGTCCCTTAAGAAAATTGCCAAAAATACTTGACACAATTGCTATCATGGTCTATAAGATGACACGCGCCTGTCCCGTTTAACATCCTAACACAAGGTTGTTCACCAAATACAATGGTGAAACAACACTGTTAAAAGGGTTAAAAACATAAGAAAGATCTTTGAGTAAAATAGGGTAGACAACTCTTATTTACTTGATCAAAGCTTGCAAAAACATCCTTGCTATCTTCAAAACACATTTCACTACACAATTTCAAAACCCTACTTTCAAACATTGAAAACTTTTCAAAAGACAAAAACACCTTTGTATACATTCAAACAAGAATCATTACAAAGGTTACAACAATGATGGCCTCTTTTCAAAACATCTTTCAAAATCACATACAAAACACCGTTTCAAACAATTGAAGAGCACCATTTCAAACAATTGAAAAGCAAAGCAAGTGATCTAAACAAGTAACTAAGAGCCCATGGATAACCATGGATAGAAAGGGTGCTAATACCTTCCCTTTCTATAATCTACTCCCCGAACCCAAGAAAACATCTTAAAGGTCTTTCCTGTGCTTTTTGACCTTTCCTTAGGATAAAATAAAAAGTCGGTGGCGACTCTTGCTAAACCGAATCATTTGCAACACAAACGCAAAACCTCAAGTCAGTTTTCCCACCGTATCACAATATGTTGTTAATTATGGTGTTGTCATTACATTCATGATTGTGTCGCATACATTGCATTTCAAGATGGAGCTGATGCTCGTTAAGATGGCCTGTATTGGCGAATATTAAGATGAAGGCTTATGCCTTGTTGATGCCTCTATTTATTGAAAATTATTTGAGATAGGAGTTCTGCTCCAATGGTACCACATGCATTTGCATAGTATTGAGTCGCATTATATGATTGCATAAAGAAGTTGTGTATTGATGTGGTGAATGTGTATATTGTTGGTATTTCTGTTGCGATTATTGTTGTTTATAAGATGAGAAGTGGTGGTGTTATGTGATCTAATTTAATATTTTAATTATCATACGTTTTATTATATTGTTAGATATCTCACCCCTTCTGTTTGAATGTTACCCTTACATTGGTAACGTGCAGGTAATCCAAAATGAAGGTTGTATACCTTCAATAGTTCGAGTCGGTGTCATTGCTCTGATACGTAACACTCGGGGGGGGGGGGGGGGATGAACGCTTGTTGCTTTTAATTATTGATTATTTTAGTTGTTGAACTTTAATGTTGTTTGTCTCTAATTATGAATTATTTTGAAGTTGTTGAAATTGTTGGACAAAGATGTTATTATGATTTCCGTTGCGTAGATGTTTAAATTGTTGAATTAAGAGATTAAATTACTATGCTGATAGTTCATCCGAAGTTTTAAAGTGTTATGTATCCACGCTGAATGCAATGTGTTTTTAAAGTTGAATTTGTGGCATCCTGATTTAGTTGCATGAATTTTATGACTCGGATTTGCATATATAATTGCCGAGTAGAATTGGGGTGTTACAAAGTTGGTATTAGAGCAAAGGTTGGTTCGTCCGACCAAGTTGTCGAGTCGTAGTTGTATAGCAATCAAGTATTGTTAATTTGAGTTCTAACCGTTGTTTATGTTATAGTGATAAGTTGAGATGGCTAGAAGGAATGATGCTGCACTTGCTGATGCTTTAGAAGCAATGGAGCATGCGATAGAGAATCAGACGAATGCTGACGGGAATGCTGGATCTCGTAGCTTGGCGACTTTCCAGAGAGAGAATCTGCCTACGTTCAAGGGAAAGTATGATCCCGACGGAGCATTGGATTGGTTGAAAGAGATTGAGAGAATCTTATGTGTGATGAACTGCACTCCAGCGCAGAAGGTTCGATATGGTACTCATATGCTAGTAGTCGAGGCTAATGACTGGTGGTTAGAGACGTGCCAGAGGTAGGAAGTTGCGGGTGAAAATGTCACATGGGCTGTGTTCCGTAGGGAATTTTTGAGGAAGTATTTTCCTGAAGACGTTCGTGGTAAGAAGGAAATTGAGTTCCTTGAGCTGAAGCAAGGGAATATGTCGGTTGTTGAGTATGCTGCAAAGTTTGCTGAGTTGGCTAAGTTTTATCCGCACTATGCTAAGGCAGATGCTGAGTTTTCGAAGTGTATCAAGTTTGAGAACGGGTTGCGCCCAGAGATAAAAAAGGCAGTTGGATACTAGAAGATCCGTGTCTTTGCTGATTTAATTGATAGTTGCAGGATTTATGAAGAGGATAATAATGATCATTACAAGATTATCAGCGAGAAGAGGGGTAAGCACCAATAGAATCGTGGTAAGCCTTATGATGCCCCAGCTGGTAAACCCCAGCTGGTAAAGGTAAACATAAAGTTGCTCAGGGTCAGAGGACTAGTGGGTGAGATGCTCCTGCTAGTGTGGTTTGTTTTAAATATGGGGAACCTGGGCATAAGAGTAATATGTGTACTACTAAACTAAAGAGGTGTTTTCGTTGTGGTAAGAGCGGACATGTTGTATCTGAGTGCAAGCATAAGGATGTGACTTGTTTCAACTGTAGTGAAGAATGGTACATCGGTAGTTAGTGTAAGAAACCAAAGAGGGCGCAGATAAGTGGTAAAGCGTTTGCTTTGGTTAAGGATCAGACAGCTGTTGAGGACAGACTTATCAGAGGTACATGTTTCATTTTTAGTACTCCTTTAATTACTATTATTGATATTGGTGATACTCATTGTTTTATTGATGCTGATTGTGTTGAAAGATTGGGTCTTATGTTGTCTTCTATGAATGGAGAAATGATCGTCGATACTCCAGCCAAGGGGTCAGTGACTACTTATTTTGTGTGTTTAAGGTGTCCCTTGTCGATATTCGACAGAGACTTTGCTGTTGATTTGGTTTGTTTGCCTTTAAGAGGGTTGGATGTGATTTTGGGTATGAACTGGTTAGAGCATAACCATGTTCATATTAACTGTTATGACAAGTATGTGAGGTTTTCTACTCCTGAAGAAGAGGAAGATAGTTTGTTGTCTGCTAAACAGTTGAGAAATTTGAGAAGCACAGATGTTCTCGTTGATAGTGTCGCTATTTGTAGAGACTCAAGCTATAATTGAGGAATTGCAGGTGGTGTGTGAATTTCCTGAAGTTTTCCCCGGTGAGATTCCTGGTGTACCACCGGAGAGGGAAGTTGAATTTGCTATTGATCTTGTACCTGGTACAAGACTTGTGTATATGGAACTGTTGTACCCCAAAATTTTCCCTCCCATATTTCTCAATACATTTCAAGTGAGATCCTCAAATTGCTCAAGGAAGTCCAAGAGTTGACCAGACAAATTCTCTCCTAAGGCAGTCTACCTCAAATTAGGGTTTCAGTTTGCATCAAGATGTTTGAATCAAAAGGGTCCCAAGTGCTCACTATTGTCCTAATATGTTCTCAAGATCATCCATGTCAAGTTTCAAGCCTTGCAGAGAAAGTTTGCTCAGTTAATTGCTCAAAGGCCTGAAAATCGACTGTGCTAGGGCAAAAGTCAACTGTGGCCCACATACAGTCAAACTTCAATATTTTTGGTCAAAATTATCATTTTGAAGTATTATCCATCATTTGATCAAGGGTTGATCATCATTCCTCAAGGATTGCTCACAATTCATCAAAATCCAAAAGTTGCTAAATTAGGGTTTTGTAGGAAAAGTCAACTCAACATTGACCAAGCATAACTTTCTCATATTTTATCAAAAAAGACCCATACAAAGCTCATTTTGAATAGGATGCAATTATCTACATTTAATATTCATCTCCCAAGTTCAAAATATGCACTCACAAGAAGATATAAATTTGGACATTATAGGTCATTTTGAAAAGTCAACAAAAATACCTTTTTTGTCAAAGCTTCATACATGGACATGGAAGACTCAATTGAGATGATACCAAAAGGATTGCTTATAGGACATCTCAATATTTCTAAAAAGTCCAAGAACACATCTCTAGGGTCAAAATTGAAGGAGTTATGCATTGTCAAAGTTGACCTTTTTTGCAAAATTGCCAAAAGTCAAAAGTGACCAAAGTTGCAATTTTTGTCAAATGGGCCCAATTTTTTATGCTTGCATTAAGTTGGTAACATGACCCACGATCCATGATCCTTCCCACTTGCCTTTATTTTATTTTTGTCATTTATTTTGATTTTTATTTCAATTAAATCAAATTAAATCAAAATAAAATCATGAAAATATTAAAAATAATAAAAGCTTGAGATTTTGTGCATGTTTAGGTCTCTTATACAGCTGGGAAGAGAATCAAATCGTGCAAGCTTCAAATGTACACAAAAAGATTAGATTTTGGCTTGATTTGGAAAGATTTACATGAGAATCAAATCATTATTCAATCATCTTAATTGAGAAAGATTTGAAGCAAGTTTGTGACCTAATTTATTCTAAAGTACATATAGAACATTTGTAGATCAAAAGAGGACCATTTAGAGACGTGAGAAGAGAAGAACAAATCTCAAAATTCCATAGAAAAGTGGCAATCTGATCTCATAGTTCCAGGCTTTTTCAAGCCATTCCAAGCACGTCATTCGTTTGTTGGGCATCTAAGGACTCTATCCCAATCATTAGCAAGCATTTTCGTGCCCAAATACGCACTGTAAGTATCCCACGAACTCCATGTTTTCTTGAAATCGAATCTCATAAATCTGGCATTGTTAGCATGATTTGTTTATATATTCTGAATCCTTGAAACATTTGCAAGCTAATGATAATAATTAATTACATTTTGGTTAACCATACAGAAAGTTGCCATGATTAGGGTTTAGGTTTCGTTTTTAGGGATTTTACTTGCAGGAATAATTATCCATGGAGAGTGGTACCATGATGCTCGTGAGGTTGCCACGAGTTGATTGGTACCACTGGAATTGATTTACCATGCTTACAGCGAATTTTGGAAGATCACAGGGTTGTACCTACGCCCAGAAAATCGTAGGTAAAAGTGTTGGACTTTTGCCAACGGAGGGAGGAAGAAGAAGGGTGGCGTGGCACCCCTTGACTGGCCCATTCAAAAATTCGTGCCTTTGTAATATGTTATTTTGTTTTTCCAATATAATATTTGTTTTCTATTCCATGTACAAGAAAACGTGCTAGCTCAGATGGTCAATGGGCAAGGGAAATTGTTAAAGGGCTTGGGTTTGATCCCCAGGTCCCCATATTTTCCAATGTTATTTTCTTTTATATCATCAGGTACACGCGCATGCATTGAGTCCAGCATAGGCCATCATCCTTCAACCACCAGATCTCCAGAATGCCAGATCTAACGCCTATCATATAGAGGTCTAAAATGCACCCTAGTCAAGCAATGCATGGGATCTGAAAAAGTCAAACATGGACCAAGGCTTATTGGGCTCAGAAATGCAATTGGCACCCCCCTTTTGCTACTAATACCATACCCATTTCTTTATTTTTCTTTTCTATTTCTCTATTTAATTTATTTTGATTAATTATTTTCTAACATAAAATTAATTCTTTTTTTTTTTTTACAAAAAACTCATAAAATCAATTTTCAACAATTTAGATTTAGGTTTTATTTTTATCAATTTTAATTTAATAATTAGTTTAATTTAATTTTAGGGTAATTTTAACCTTTTTGTAAATAACTTGAAATAAATTAGAAATTAGGGTTTGTTTGGTTTAATTTTTATTTTCTTTTCTTAAAATAACCAAAATGCAAAAATAGGTCAAATTAATTATTTTTCGTAATTTAAATTAATTAGTAATTAGGTTTTTACTTATTTAATTAAAATCTTATTTTCTCAAAATAATCAAAAACAACAAAAATGATTTTTTTCTTTTATTTAGGTTTAGACGGGGTCAAAACCCTAATTTTTTCTCATTCTCGATTCGTCGCGCGCATTTATTATTTTTTGCAAATATTAATGTAACTGCTCATGGGATGTAATAGTTTAATTAGAATTTTCCTTTTATTTATCGTTTTACGGGTTTTTGGATATGTAATTAATCCTCCTCCCTGAAGCCTTGTAATAGCGTAGTTTTATTTCTCGCATTTTAATTTTCGCAAATATTAACTGTTAGATGTATGATAATAGGATTGCATGACAAGACTGTATGTTAACTTTTTTAAAATGGCTAGCAAACCCTAATGTGCAAAGATAATAACTTGAAATCAAATCACTCGCACATGTGCACTCCTAGGGTATACTCTCACTTCGGTTGCCTTCGGTAAACGATCATTAAGTATAGGGTATTTTAGTGGTTGCCCTCTTGTCTAAATAAAGATCACAAGTCCCGTTCGGAAATGTTTCCTCGGAAATGTTGCCTCGAATATGATATTAAGACACTAGGGTTATTACTAAGACGTCCTAACATTGCTTTAGTGATCGTACATCCCTTTCGAATTGACCCTTACAACTTCAACGACGGTGCTACCTACTCACTAATAGCGGGATAGCGTTGTCTAAAGGAAACAAGAACAAAAACATTCTTTTTTCGAGTAGGTAGAATC
The DNA here is from genome assembly GCA_948472305.1 of Vicia faba. Lineage (NCBI taxonomy): Eukaryota > Viridiplantae > Streptophyta > Magnoliopsida > Fabales > Fabaceae > Vicia > Vicia faba. Next base: position 1,264,302,801 of record OX451736.1, on the reverse strand, counting down.
TTAAGTACTTGCTCAAATCAAACTTTTTCACACTTACACTCTTTTCAAACAAAGTTTTCAAAAACACTTCGTAACACTCTTGAAGACAGAAGCAAGGGTTAAAACAAAGTAAATCAAAAACTTTTCAAAAACACACAAACACGAAAGCAATTTTAAAAGATGAGAAAGTACCTAAGAGCCCATGGAAAACCATGGATAGAAAGGGTGTTAATACCTTCCTTTTATATAATCTACCCCTCGTACTCAAAATCTCAAAAAAGGAATTTTTCTGTGCTTTTTTTCCTTTCCAGTTGGATAAAATAAAAGTCAGTGGCGACTCTTGCTTACCGCGACATTTTGCAAACACAAATGCAAAATGCAAACCAGCATTTCCAAAACAGTCTGGTTCTGCCACCGTATCACAGAACTGGCGACTCTGCTGGGGAAATTAATAAGTGGGGTATACCTTAGGATTAGTTCATCATAAATTGTTTCTCTTGTTTGATTTGATTGCTTTACTTTTGAGGGTTTTGTATTGGGAGTTACTATAGATCCTAACCCGGATCTGGGGAACACCTTTTAGGTAAGTAGCAATAAACTGTGAGGGAACTGTACGGCGTAGACCGATACGGTTGAAGCAGTAGCTATATTGATGTGGCACATTGGTTGGTACCGATATCCCTTGTGGAGAAACGAGGAGAATACGAGGCTTCTATGTGTGTTGTTAAGCATCAACTGACCTTAGAACATATAGTTGACCAACTTGGCCATAAGAAGTTGTGAGATAGTCGGCCTCGGTGTAAAATTGAGAACTGGTTGATACTCAATACTACACTCATTGAAACCATACTCTCGAGATAGTTCCGGCTACAAGAAAAGATTGCGTGAGCTGAAACCATGACCGATGAAGGATGGTCAGTGATATTGAGATCCTCTAGAACCCGGTTACTATTATTAGGACAGGTTGAAACCAACTGAACTTCAAGAGGGTAGTACCTAGACCCCATGCTAGCCTGAAACTTAAGGGCTTTTTTGTGACTTGTTTGCCTTTACCATGTCTGTTATCTGCTATACCTGTTGTGTGTTTTATCATAACATCATGCATCATAACATAGCATGCATACTTCATTATACTAACCATTTCAAAGACCGAGGGGATTTATCTTTGTTCTGTTTTGCAGATTATGGCTTCCGTGCGCAGAAACACCATTCGAGTTAACTTTGTGCAAATACCTGCTCAACTAAAAGATTTAGCCTCGAGAGTTTCTGATACTTCCTCATTCATTAGGAGACATGGTCAGCTTTTTAGCTTGGTTAACTCAAAGTTTGATGAGCAAATGATGAGTGTGCTTTTCCAGTTCTTCGATCCGGTGCATCATTGCTTCACTTTCCCAGATTATCAACTAGTTCCCACTATGGAAGAGTTTTCTGACTTATTGGGCATATCCATCCTTGAGCAGATGCCCTTCACAGGTTTGGAAGAGAATCCTAGACCAGAAGACATTGCTTCAGCTCTGCATTTGAAATGGGCTGATGTAATATCTAATTTGGAAACACGAAGCGGGGTTAAAGGTTTCTTAGCCAAGTTTCTGATAGATCAAGCTCAACTATTCTGGGATAACTTGGATTTTCAGGATTTTGAAGACGTCTTAGCTCTCCTCATCTACGGTTTGGTTCTTTTCCCGAATCCAGATTCCTTCATAGATGTGAATGCGGTTAAGATCTTCCTGTCTCGCAATCCTGTACCTACTCTTCTGGGTGATATCCCATGCCATCTATACTCGTACTGTGCGAAGAAGAGGGACTCTCATGTGTTGCATGCCACTGCTGGCGAGGTGGTTTATTTTGCACCTCCCCAAGTCCGTGTTGAAGAATGAGGAAGGCTTAGGATGGTCTTACAGGATAATGTCCCTTGCCCATACATACATTCTTTGGAGTTCTAAGGCTATGGAAAGCATTGATGTCATTGATCGATGTGGGGGATACCCTAATGTCCCATTGCTCGGAATCAAAGGGGGTATAACCTACAGTCCTTGCTTAGCATTGCGACAATTCGGTCGTGCTCAGAGAGATGGTCCTCATGAGCTACTTCTTACAGATATTGCATTTGACTACAAGGAGGACGTTGATGAGAACCGTCAGAGGTTTATACGAGCTTGGGGCATGGTGAACATATCTGACCCTCAAGAGCTAGGACCAAGGACTTCTCTCCCTATGCAGCCTTATCTCCAGTGGGTCCGAGCTCGAGCCCAGAAGCTTGGGATGCCTTATGAAGTTGTGTTTCCAGTGATTGTGGATCCTACCAATGAAGAGGGCATTCCTTATATAGTCATTTATCCCTACATGCCCACTGATTTTGGGGCATTGAAGAGATCCTGGATTCAGCTGAAGGAGGAGAGGGATACCTACCGGGAAAATTATCATGAGCAAGAAAGGAAGACCTTGAATCTCACTAGGCAACTCGAGAATGAAAGGACGATTAATGACTACGTCAGCACGAAGGGGAAGCGTCCATGGGATTTCTGATTTTGCTTTTTCTAGTTTAGATTAGTTTTTCATTTATTTCTTTGTAACGCCGCAAAGGCATTGTTGAACCTTTTTACAAGTTTAATCTAATAAAGTTTGTTTTATTTTTTGGTTTGCAAATTTAAATCTCCCAAAGTCTTTGAAATAGTTACATACGCATCCCATTATCATGCACACCATTATAGGTACCATTACAGGTTTCTCATCTTCTTCGTTGTTTATTTCAGCAGAAATGTCTTCTGATCAAGCCATAAAAGATCTTCAGGCACATAATGCCCAATTCCAAGAGTTATTCTTAAGCTTGGCTAAAGGGCAAGAGGACTTGAAAGCTCTCATTCTGAAAGAGAAAGAGAAGAAGAAGAAGAAGAATAAGGTCGTTCTTCTGAGTATGGGTAAAAGGTTTGGGGATAGGCTGAAACAACAAGTTGATCTGTCCTTTTCATCCAAGAGAGGGGAGGACCAAGAAGAAGAAAAGGGCCCCAGTCCTGCAGTTTCTGATAATGATATAGATTATGATGAGGAACAATATCCTCCTGCTGGGGATAGGTACAAACAACTTGAAGACCGTCTGAGAGCTATGGAGATTCAGAAGATCCCTGGTTTGGATTTCAAAGATTTGGGACTGGAATCTGGGGTGGCGATCCCTCATAAGTTGAAAGCTCCGATTTTCGCCAAGTACGATGGAGCATCCTGTCCAAAACTCCATCTCTGCTCATACGTCAGAAAAATCCAACCTTACACTGATGATAGGAATCTGTGGGTACATTTCTTTCAAGATAGTCTGTCAGGGACTCAGCTTGAATGGTTTTATCAATTGGAAGGAGCTAATGTCCGAAACTGGGAGGACCTTGTTACTGCTTTCTACAGGCAGTACCATTATAACGCCGACCTTGCTCCCACTCATACGCAGCTTCAGGGTATATCTATGGGTGCAAGTGAAGGTTTTAAGGACTATGCTCAGAAGTGGAGAGATTTGGCTGGAAGAGTCCAACCTCCTTTGTCTGACAGGGAGTTGTGGACATGTTTCTAGGGACGTTGTCTGGTCCATTTTTCAATCATCTGATCAGTAGTTCTTCATCTGGAATTATTAAATTAATTTTGACCAGGGAGAGAGTAGAAGTTGGTATCAGAAGTGGTAAGATACAGAAGGATACATCGTCAAGTGCAGTGAAGAAGCCTTTCACTGGTAAGAAAGAAGCTAGTGTAGTTTACGGCCCGAGGGGCCAAAGCAGACCTGAACACCGTCAAGCAGTGAATGCGGTGCTAATATCAAGACCCACGGTTGCTCCACAACGCAACAATCAACAAAGGATGGAAAGACCACAAAGGCAGTTCACTCGGCTCAATATGACCTTGTCTCAAATTCTACCACAATTATTAAAGACCAACTTGGTAACTCTGAGGGAAGCCCCGAAGAATCCCAACACCACATCTCCGCTGTATAACCCGAATGCCCGTTACGCCTATCACTCCGATGGCCCAGGTCATGATACAAACAACTGTTGGGCCTTGAAGAATAAAGTGCAAGACTTGATCGAAGCCAAAGAGATTGAGTTTGACGCTCCAGAGAAGCCCAGTGTCATAACTGCTCCCATGCCCAAGCATGGTCAAGGAGTGAATGCAATTGAGGATGATGAAGAAAAGTCAGATATCGACAGCTGGATCTACCCTACAACCGATGGTGGATTGAACAACTGGACGACGAAAGACTTCATACCCATTTCTTTTATTACACAGTAATTGACTTTTGTTTTGAGATTTGGAACAGACAGTTTGAAACTTTACAGCCCGGTGGCTTTCCCGAGGCACCCTGGCTTTGTTTGTGAGGGCTTATTATTTGTCATTTTCATATATCATCAATAAAGCATTGGATGTTTTCTTGCATTACAAATTTTGCGCTCCTTGTTTTTATTTTCTATCTCGCACTTTATCAAAAACAGCTATTGTCTTACACACACTCACATATCATAATGCAGATCCACATCCACTCTGGATCCCATTGATAACGACTTTGCTACTGCCAGTTATGACTTCTAAAATCCGATCAACCAAGCCGAGGACGAAGGTGAGGATGATTATGAGGTGCCTGGGGAACTTGCTAGACGGTTACTACAGGAATAGAGGGATATACGGCCTCATGAAGAGCCAGTGGAATCAGTGAATTTGGGTACAGAGGAAGACAGGAAAGAGGTCAAGATTGGTGCAAATCTGGAGCCTACTGTCAAGCAACGGTTGATACAGATGCTACGCGACCATGTTGAGATCTTTGCCTGGTCTTATGAAGATATGCCTGGTTTGGACACTGACATTGTGGTTCACCGCCTGCCGACCAAAGAAGACTGTCCTCCGATAAAGCAGAAGGTTCGTCGTATGCGCCCCGAGATGTCTGAGAAAATCAGAGTTGAGGTCATGAAACAGTTTGACGCCGGATTTCTAGCTGTCACTTTTTACCTGCAGTGGGTTGCCAACATGGTTCCGGTACCTAAGAAGGATCGTAAGGTACGGATGTGTGTGGACTATAGAGATCTGAACAGGGCGAGCCCCAAAGACGATTTCTCACTGCCTCACATCGATGTTCTGGTTGACAACAGCGCATAACATAAGATCTTCTCCTTTATGGATGGTTTTTCTGGTTACAATCAGATTAAGATGGCTCTCGAGGACATGGAGAAGACAACTTTCATTACACAGTGGGGAACCTTCTGTTACAAGGTAATGCCTTTTGGGTTGAAGAATGCTGGGGAAACTTATCAGCGCGCCATGGTCGCTTTTATCCACGACATGATTCACCATGAGATTGAGGTTTACGTTGATGACATGATCGCAAGGTCCCAGACTAAGAAAGAGCATCTAGACCATCTCCAGAAATTGTTTGACAGGTTGAAGGGGTAAGATCTGATAAGCTGCTGGGTTTCGTCGTTAGTGATAAAGGTATTCAGGTGGATCCTGCAAAAGTGAAGGCTATATAGGAGATGCCGGCTCCCCGCACAGAAAAGGAAGTTAGATGCTTTTTGGGACATTTGAACTACATCGCCCGATTCATTTCACATCTGAATGCTACTTGTGAGCCAATCTTCAAGCTACTGAAGAAAGATCAAATAGTAAAGTGGAATGATGAATGTCAGATCGCCTTCGAAAGGATCAACGAATACCTCTAAGAGCCATCTATTTTGATGCCTCCAGTGGAAGGAAGACCTTTGATCTTATACTTGACAGTGCTGGATAATTCAATGGGGTGCGTGTTGGGGCAGCATGACGAGTCTGGCCGAAAAAAGCACACTATTTACTACCTTAGAAAAAAGTTTACCGACTGTGAGACCCGATACTCACTGCTCGAGAAAAATTGCTGCGCTTTGGCATGGGCTGCTCGCCGGCTGAGACAGTATATGCTGACTCACACTACCCTATTGATATCAAAGATAGATCCAATTAAGTATATCTTCGAAAAGCCTGCCTTATCCGAAAGAATAGCAAGATGGCAGATGATCTTAACTAAGTATGATATCCAATACACGACCCAAAAAGCAATCAAAGGGAGTGTGTTGGCGGATCATTTGGCGCATCAGGCCGTGGATGATTACCAATCCATGAATTTCGAGTTCCCTAATGAGAACATTATGTTGGTGACCGACTGTGAAGAACCTGGACCAGATGAAGACCCAAGGAGGGATCCTGATGGTCCATGTATTTTGATGGAGCTTCAAACGCATTGGTAATGGCATTGGCGCTGTTATCATATCTCCTGAGGGTTGTCATACTCCATTCACCGCCCGATTATGTTTTAACTGCACCAATAATATGGCGGAGTATGAGGCATGCATCCTGGGTCTTCGAGCTGCTATTGACCTGAGGATTAAGTTCTTGAGTGTACTCGGAGATTCTGCTCTAGTGATCAGTCAGATCAAAGGCGAGTGGGATATGAAGCACCCAAATCTTATTCCTTACAAAGATTATGTACTGACATTGCTTCCGAACTTTGAGGAGATAACCTTTGAACACTTCCCAAGAGAGGAGAATCAGTTAGCGGACACGCTAGATACCATGTCTTCTATGTTCAAGGTCAGGTGGGACAATGAAGCTCCCCAGATCACCATTGAGAGGTTGGATGAACCCGCACATTGCTATGACATTGAGACTGAAGAGGTAGCAGATAAACCCTGGTTTCACGAGGTAAAAAGGTATCTTGAGGATCAGGAATACCCCGAGGGTGCATCTGTTAATAATAAGAAGTTATTGAGAAGGTTTTCTACGAAGTTCTTCATTAGTAATGGTATCCTTTACAAGCGTAACCATGAATCAACCTTACTGCGATATGTGGACAAGAGCGAGGCAGAAAGGATTATGGCAGAATTACATGAAGGTACCATCGGGACTCATTCCAGTGGACATACCATGGCAAAGAAAATCCTACGGGCAGGATATTATTGGTCTACTATGGAAGCCGATTGTTATCAGCATTCTCGGACCTGTCATAAGTGCCAAGTCTATGCTGATAAGGTGCATGTACCTCCAGTTCCTCTGAATGTCTTGACGGCTCCTTGGCCTTTTGCAATGTGGGGCATCGATATGATCGGCGAAATCAGACCTACTGCGTCCAACGGGCACCATTTCATTCTGGTGGCTATTGATTATTTCACAAAATGGGTTGAAGTAGCTTCCTTTGCTACAGTAACCAAGAATGTCGTGGCGCGGTTCATCCGACACAATTTGATCTGTCGATATGGTGTACCAGAGAGGATCATTACGGACAATGGTACAAATCTCAACAATACAATGATCACCGAGCTCTGCAAATAGATTAAGATACAGCATCACAACTCTTCTCCTTACCGGCCGAAGATGAATGGGGCTGTTGAAGTGGCTAATAAGAACATCAAGAAGATTGTGAAAAAGATGATGGTGACCTACAAAGACTGGCACGAGATGCTACCATTTGCTCTTCATGGGTACCGTACCTCAGCACAGACGTCAACAGGGGAAACACCCTACTCTTTGGTGTATGGCATGGAAGCAGTCCTACCAATTGAGGTCCAGATACCCTCTCTCCGGATTATGAAAGATGCAGGTTTGAGCGAGGACGATTGGATCCAGACCCGGCTTGATCAGCTGAATCTGATCGACGAAAAGAGACTTACTGCTATTTGTCATGGTCAGACGTATCAAAAGCAAATGATCAAGGCTTTTAACAAGAAAGTCAGATGACAAGAGTATCAAGTCATGGATCTGGTGATCAAACGCATCATATTACCGCAAGGTGATCCCAGGGGCAAATGGACCCCTACGTACGAAGGGTCATTTGTGGTTAAGAACATTTTCTCAAGAGGAGCTATGATTCTAACCACCATGGATGGTGATGACCTTCCTCACCCCGTCAATGCAGACATAGTGAAAAAATACTACGCATAATCAAAGACCCGTTAGGTTGACTAGCCTAGGCAAAAATAAGGGCTTCCGGGCGAACCAAAAGGGTTTGGGAAAAAATAAGGGATGAAAATGAAAAAAAACTGTACACCCGGCAAGTCGAAAACCTGAAAAGGCGGCTTGGGCAAAAAAGGGTATCCCGGTGGACTGAAAATCTGAAAGGGAGGTCCAGGCAAAAATTAGGGATCAAAGCGTAACATTATGTCTCATTAGATCATATTGCAACTAGACTTCGGTATCAACTATCAAGCTCGGACGACGCTGATCAATCTGATCTACCTTCAACCAAGTAGAAAAGTGATGAGACGCTCAAAGATATAAAGGCAATAGCAGAGTTGGAACCCAGTGGGATTGTTCACATAACTGTTTTTCTTTGTTTTTCACAAATTGTATAATTTCTATCTTTCGGTGGTGTTCTCTTACTAGGACGTCAGCCTCTTGTATAAAACGCCTATTACAGGCCAACTTCAAAATCAATACAATTCATTTTACAATAAGTTTCAAAATTGTTTCTCTTTTCCTGTTTTGTTTTGCAAGAACGTCCAATGATTCATTTTTTATATATGCATTTGAAAATAATTGTTGCTTATAAATATTTACATGCGAAACAAAAGACAATTACTCGTAATTTCAGGAACAGGGGCAAATAGAAGTGCCCGAACCTGATAGTTTCTCTACCCACCAGGTACAGGGACAGAGCCAGCCTGAGAATGTGACTAAAGATACATACTCTCTCCGCAGAGTGGGAAGTGTTTGAGGACAATGGTGTTAATTTTCCCCAAGCAGAGTTTATCTATCACCAACAATTGAGGACTATCCCCAGTGGAGTTTATTTCTTCCACAGGCAGAAATTCAATCCCCAACAGAGTTTATCTATCACCAGCAATAGAGGACTATTCCTAGTGGAGTTTATTTCTTCCACAGGAAGAAACTCAATCCCCGACAGAGTTCATCATCACCAGCAACAATAATTCATCCCCAACCGAGGTTATTTCTCCAAATCAGTAGATCTTCTGGCAGAATATCTCTTCCCCATAGAGTCATTTTCTCGCCAGTCTATTCTCCAGCCGAGTTGTTCCCCCGCCAATTTATTCTCAAATCATCTTCGATCGTTATCCCCAGCGAGAACGAAGAACTCAACTCTCTATTTTCTCCAACAGAAGTCCAGGAATTATTCTCCCCAGCTAAAAAAAACATCACAAGAACATTGCATATCCATACATCATGGAATACGCATATACATCATGCAGTACAATCTCATTTATTTTGAGAACATCATTACTCAATACATTTCATACATCATGACATTACATACGACTAACTCTTTACCTTTCAGGGAAAGATACAATCAAAATTCTCATAAGTTTCTCTGGTTTAGTCAAATTGGTGCTAAGATTTCCATTCCAGTTCAAGTTATGAAGCCCGGATCCGACCGGATAATATCTTGATTTCTCCATCATACTGTGAAGCCCGGAGAACGACCGGATAACAGTACTAAAATACCACGAAGCCTGGAATCGACCAGATAGTGGTTTATCTTAAATTCAAGCTATAAAGCCCGGAAATCAACCGGAAAATAGTTGAATCCCCAGCAAGTTATTGTGAAGCCTGGAGAACGACTTGATATCAATGCAAGTTACTGTGAAGCCTGGAAATTAACCAGATAACAGTACAAAGACACCATGAAGCCTGAAATCAACCAGATAGTGGTATATCATAAACACAAGCGGTGAAGCCCAGAAATCAACCAGAAAACAGCTTAACAAGGTATTGTGAAGCCTGGAAATCGACCAGATAGCAGTACAGGACACCATGAAGCCTGGATTCGACCAGATAATGGTATAAGACATCGTGAAGCCTGGATTATGGCCAGATAGCGGTAAAAGACACTGAATCCTGGGACTACGACCAGATAACAGTAAGGGACACTGCGAAGCTTGGATTTCTACCAAATAGCAGTCTACCTGGCCAATTACTAAGAAGCCCGGAATCGACCAGATATTAGTAGGCCTAAAAATCAAATGGAAGCCCGGATGCGACTGGATAACCACTTGATTTCTTCTGAAGCCTGGAACATGACCAGATAAGAAGTAAGAGGTTGCGAATCCTAGATTACAACCAGATAGCGGCAAAAAAGACTGAAGCCTGGAATCGACCAGATAACAGTATAAGACACTGTGAAGCTTGGGTTTTGACCAAATATAAGTTTACCTGGACAATTACTAAGAAGCCCAGAATCAACCGGATATTAGTGTGCCCTAAATTCAAGTTGAAGCCCGGACGCGACCAGATAAAAATTTAATTCCTTCTGAAGCCTGGAGTACGACCAGATAAGAATGGAGAAATTGCAAAGCCCGTAGAACGACCAGATAGCAAGTTTAATCTCACCTCCCCAGTAGGTCACTGTAAAGCCTGAAGCCCGACCAGATAGCAGTTGATCTTATCACTATGAAGCCTGGATCACGACCAAATAGTAGTTCATTTTCACCTTTTCGACTAAGAGATGATTCCCCAGTAAAATAACGGACGACCGAAGCTCCTAAAATTCAACTTTTATCAAGACAGAGGCCAACATTCCCCAGCAAAATCTTCCTCAATAACAGGTATACAAGCTCTTGCAAAGGAATCTCTTATGCGATCGACACTCCTTCGGATGGCATCTTTAAGCCCATATTTTGTCATCAATCTCCAAATGGCATCTATAAGCCCATTCCCGACATCACAAGACAAAGTACCACCTCATGCGGGTGCAAATTTCTGGGCACTCTAGTGTTCAATCATCTTCAACCTTCAGATCACGAAAGGCAGGTAAGCCAATCTACACCCCCCAGGTTTAAGAAGATTGAACATGGGCAGCTATTGCACCCCAAAATTTTTCCTCCCATATTTCTCAATACATTTCAAGTGAGATCCTCAAATTGCTCAAGGAAGTCCAAGAGTTGACCAAACAAATTCTCTCCTAAGGCAGTCTACCTCAAATTAGGGTTTCAGTTTGCATCAAGATGTTTGAATCAAAAGGGTCCCAAACGCTCACTTTTGTCCTAATATGTTCTCAAATACATGTCAAGTTTCAAGCCTTGCAGAGAAAGTTTGCTCAGTTAATTGCTCAAAGGCCTGAAAATCGACTGTGCTAGGGCAAAAGTCAACTGTGGCCCACATACAGTCAAACTTTAAGTCTTTTTGTCAACATTCTCATTTTGAAGTATTACCCATCATTTGATAAAGGGTTGATCATGATTCCTCAAGGATTGCTCATAATTCATCAAAACCCAAAAGTTACTAAATTAGGGTTTTGTAGGAAAAGTCAACTCAACTTTGACCAAGCATAACTTTCTCATATTTTATCAAAAATGACCCATCCAAAGCTCATTTTGAAGAGGATGCAATTATCTACATTTCATCTTCAGCTCCCAATTTAAAAATATGCACTCACAAGAAAATATAAATTTGGACATTATAGGTCATTTTGAAAAGTCAACAAAAACACCTTTTTTGTCAAAGCTTCATACATGAACATGGAAGACTCAATTGATATGATACCAAAAGGGTTGCTTAGAGGATATCTCAAGATTTATAAAAAGTCCAAGAACACATCACTAGGGTCAAAATTGAAGGAGTTATGCATTGGCAAAGTTGACCTTTTTTGCAAAATTGCCAAAAGTCAAAAGTGGCCAAAGTTGCAATTTTTGTCAAATGGGCCCAATTTTTTATGCTTGCATCAAGTTGGTAACATGACCCACGACCCATGATCCTTCTAACTTGCCTTTATTTTATTTTTGTCATTTATTTTGATTTTTATTTCAATTAAATCAAATTAAATCAAAATAAAATCATGAAAATATCAAAACTAATCAAAGCTTGAGATTTTATGCATGTTTAGGTCTCTTATACAGCTGGGAAGAGAATCAAATCGTGCAAGCTTCAAATGTACACAAAAAGATTGGATTTTGGCTTGATTTGGAAAGATTTACATGAGAATCAAATCATTATTCAATTATCTTAATTGAGAAATATTTGAAGCAAGTTTGTGACCTAATTTATTCTAGAGTACATATAGAACATCTGCAGATCAAAAGAGGACTATTTAGAGGCGTGAGAAGAGAAGAAGAAATCTCAAAATTCCATAGAAAAGTGGCAATCTGATCTCATAGTTCTAGGATTTTTCTAGCCATTCCAAGCACGTCATTCGTTTGCTGGGCATCTAAGGACTCTATCCCAATCATTAGCAAGCATTTTCGTGCCCAAATACGCACTGTAAGTAGCCCACGAACTCCATGTTTTCTTGAAATCGAATCTCATAAATCTGGCATTGTTAGCATGATTTGTTTATATATTCTGAATCCTTGAAACATTTGCAAGCTAATGATAATAATTAATTACATTTTGGTTAACCATACAGAAATTTGCCATGATTAGGGTTTAGGTTTCGTTTTTAGGGATTTTACTTGCAGGAACAATTATCCATGGAGAGTGGTACCATGATGCTCGTGAGGTTGCCACGAGTTGATTGGTACCACTGGAATTGATTTACCATGCTTACAGCGAATTTTGGAAGATCACAGGGTTGTACCTACGCCCATAAAATCGTAGGTAAAAGTGTTGGACTTTTGCCAACGGAGGGAGGAAGAAGAAGGGTGGCGTGGCACCCCTTGACTGGCCCATTCAAAAATTCGTGCCTTTGTAATATGTTATTTTGTTTTTCCAATATAATATTTGTTTTCTATTCCATGTACAAGAAAACATGCTTGCTTAGATGGTCAGTGGACAAGGGAAATTGCTAAAGGGCCTGGGTTTGATCCCCAGGTCCCCATATTTGCCAATGTTATTTTCTTTTACATCATAGGGTACACGCGCATGCATTGAGTCCACCATAGGCCACCATCCTTCAACCACCAGATCTCCAGAATGCCAGATCTAACGCCTATCATATAGAGGTCTATAATACACCCTAGTCAAGCAATGCATGGGATCTGAAAAAGTCAAACATGGACCAAGGCTTATTGGGCTCAGAAATGAAATTGACACCCCCTTTTGCTACTAACACCAGACCCATTTCTTTATTTTTCTTTTCTATTTCTCTATTTAATTTATTTTGATTAATTATTTTCTAACATAAAATTAATTCTTTTTTTTTATACAAAAAACTCATAAAATCAATTTTCAACAATTTAGATTTAGGTTTTATTTTTATCAATTTTAATTTAATAATTAGTTTAATTTAATTTTAGGGTGATTTTAACCTTTTTGTAAATAAATTAAAATAAATTAGAAATTAGGGTTTGTTTGGTTTAATTTTTATTTTCTTTTCTTAAAACAACCAAAATGCAAAAATATGTCAAATTAATTATTTTTCTTAATTTAAATTAATTAGTAATTAGGTTCGTACTTATTTAATTAAAACGTTATTTTCTCAAAATAATCAAAAACAACAAAAAATGATTTTTTTCTTTTAATTAGGTTTAGACGAGGTCAAAACCCTAAGTTTTTTCTCGTTCTCGATTCGTCGCGCGCATTTATTATTTTTTTACAAATATTAATGTAACTGCTCATGGGATGTAATAGTTTAATTAGGATTTTTCTTTTATTTATCGTTTTACGGGTTTTTGGCTATGTAATTAATCCCCCTCCCCGAAGCCTTGTAATAGCGTAGTTTTATTTCTCGCATTTTAATTTTTGCAAATATTAACTGTTAGATGTATGATAATAGGATTGCATGACAAGACTGTATGTTAACTTTTAAAATGGCTAGCAAACCCTAATGTGCGAAGATAATAACTTGAAATAAAATCACTCGTACATATGCACTCCTAGGATATACTCTCACTTTGGTTGCCTTCGGTAAACGATCATTAAGTATAGGGTATTTTAGTGGTTGCCATCTTGTCTAAATAAAGATCACAAGTCCCGTTCGGAAATGTTGCCTCAGAAATGTTACCTCGAATATGATCTTAAGACACTAGGGTTATTACTAAGACGTCCTAACATTGCTTTAGTGATTGTACGTCCCTTTAGAATTGACCCTTACGACTCCAACGACGGTGCTACCTACTCACTAATAGCGGGATAACGTTGTTTAAAGGAAACAAGAACAGAAACATTCTTTTTTCGAGTAGGTAGAATCTTAAGTACTTGCTCAAGTCAAACTTTTTCACACTTACACTCTTTTCAAACAAAGTTTTCAAAAACACTTCGTAACACTCTTGAAGACAAAAGTAAGGGTTAAAACAAAGTAAAACAAAAACTTTTCAAAAACACACAAACACGAAAGTAATTTTAAAAGATGAGCAAGTACCTAAGAGCCCATGGAAAACCATGGATAAAAAGGGTGCTAATACCTTCCCTTTCTATAATCTACCCTCCGTACTCAAAATCTCGAAAAAGGAATTTTTCTGTGCTTTTTTTCTTTTCCAGTTGGATAGAATAAATGTCTGTGGCGACTCTTGCTTACCGCGATATTTTGCAAACATAAACGCAAAATGCAAACCAGCATTTCCAAAACAGTCCGGTTCTGCCACCGTATCACAGGAACCATACATGATGTCTGCATCTGAATTGCCAGAGTTAAAGAAGCAATTAGAAGAGTTACTTGAAAAGAAGTTTGTAAGACCAAGTGTATCATCGTGGGGTGCTCCAGTGTTGTTAGTAAAGAAGAAAGATGGAAGTACGAGGCTTTGTGTTGATTATAGACAGTTGAATAAAGTGACGATTAAGAACAAGTATCCGCTTCCAAGAATAGATAACTTGATGGATCAATTGGTGGATGCTCGTGTGTTTAGTAATATTGATTTGAGGTCGGGTTACCATCATATTAAAGTGAAGGATGAAGATGTCCAAAAGACGGCTTTCAGAACGCGTTATGGACATTATGAGTATTCGGTGTTACTAATGTGTCGGGAGTATTCATGGAATATATCAATCATATCTTTCATACTTATTTGGATCAGTTTATAGTGGTGTTCATTGATGATATTTTGATTTACTCTAAGTCAGAAGAAGAGCACGCGGAACACTTAAGAGTAGTATTGCATGTTTTGAAAGAGAAGCAGTTGTATACAAAGCTGTCCAATTGTGAATTCTAGTTAAAGGAGGTCAGGTTTCTTGGTCTTGTGATCTCAAGTAGTGGCATTGATATAGATCTATCAAAGGTTGATGTTGTGTTGCAATGGGAAACTCCAAAGTCAGCTACTGAGATTAGGAGCTTTTTGGAATTAGCTGGTTATTATAGAAGGTTTATCGAAGGTTTTTCTAAGTTAGCACTTCCGTTGACTAAGTTGACTTGTAAAGGTAGAGCTTTTGTGTAGGATGTTCAGTGCGAAGAAAGTTTTACAGAATTGAAGAAGAGGTTGATGTCGGCTCCGATTTTGATGTTACCTAATTCAGGAGAGCCTTTTGTGGTATATTGTGATGCTTCTAAGATGGGTTTAGGAGGTGTGATTATGAAGAATGATAAGGTAGTTGCTTATGCATCAAGGCAGTTGAGGACTCATGAGAAGAACTATCCTACGCATGATTTGGAGCTTGCTGCAGTTGTCTTTGTGTTGAAGATTTGGAGGCATTATCTTTACGGTTCTAGATTTGAAGTGTTTAGTGACCATAAGAGCTTAAAGTATTTATTTGATCAGAAGGAGTTGAATATGAGGCAACGAAGATGGTTGGAACTGTTAAAGGATTATGATTTCAGTTTGAATTATCATCCAGGAAAAGCGAATGTGGTAGCAGACGTGTTGAGTCGAAATACTTTACATATGTCTGCAATGATGGTTAAAGAGTTGGAATTAATTGAACAGTTCAGAGATATGAGCTTAGTTTGCAAGGTGACTCTGCGGAGTGTTATGTTGGGTATGTTAAAGATTAATAATGAATTTCTAGACAGTATCAGAGAAGCTCAGAAGTTGGATATGAAACTGGTGGATTCGATGGTAGGAATCAATCAGACTGAGAACAATTATTTCAAGCTATATGCGCAAGGTGTGTTGAGATTTTGTAACCGGATTTGTATTCCTGACGATGCTGAGATGAAGAAAGTGATACTTGAAGAGAGTCATAGAAGTAAGTTGAGTATTCATCTAGGAGCTACAAAGATGTATCAAGATTTGAAAGGTTTGTTTTGGTGGCCTGGAATGAAGGGTGACGTGGCTCGGTTTGTGTATGCATGTTTGACTTGTCAGAAGTCGAAAGTTGAACATCAGAAGCCAGTAGGGTTGATGCAACCGTTAGAAGTTCCAGAATGGAAATGGGATAACATTTCGATGGACTTTGTGATGGGGTTACCTAATACTTTAAGAGGACATGATTCGATTTGGGTGATTATTGATAGGCTTAAAAAGTCATCTCATTTTATTCCTATTAACATCAGTTTTCCAGTGTCGAAGTTGGCTGAGATTTACACTAGTGTGATTGTGAAGCTGCATGGTGTTCCTTTGTGAATTGTGTTAGATAGAGATCCAAGATTTACTTTTGATTTTTGTAAGAGTTTGCAAGAAGCATTGGGTTCTAAGTTGAGGTTGAGTTCAGCGTATCATCCTCAGACAGATGGTTAGACTGAACGGACTACTCAATCGTTGGAAGACTTGTTAAGGGCATGTGTTCTTGAGCAGGGAGGTTCGTGGGATACTTATCTTCCGTTGATAGAGTTCACCTATAATAACAGTTACCATTCCAGTATTGGGATGACACGCTTTGAAGCGTTGTATGGTCGAAGATGTAGAACTCCTTTATGTTGGCATGAATCTGGTGAAATTGTGGTACTTGGGCCTGGACTTATTCGTGAGACTACTGAGAAGGTGAAGTTGATTCGAGAAAATATGAAAGCTTCCCAAAGTAGACAGAAGAGTTATCATGACAAGCGAAGGAAAGATTTAGAATTTTAAGTGGGTGACCATATGTTTTTAAGAGTTACACATGTGACTGGTGTTGGGCGAGCATTGAAGTCTAAGAAGCTCACTTCTTGTTTTATTGGACCATATCAGATTTCGGAGAGAGTGGGGAATGTTTCTTATAGAGTGGCTTTACCGCCTAATCTTTCGAATTTGCATGATGTGTTTCATGTGTCACAACTCCGGAAGTATATTTCATATCCATCTCATGTGATTCATATGGACGATGTGCAAGTACGGGATAATCTTACGGTGGAGACGATGCCTGTACGGATCGCGAATCGTGAAATAAAGACTCTGAGGGGCAAAGAGATTGCTTTGGTTAAAGTGGTTTAGCTAGGGGTTTCCGGAGAAAGCATGACTTGGGAGTTGGAGAGCAAGATGTGGGACTCCTATCCTGAGTTGTTTGATTAAGGTGAATTTTCGAGGACGAAAATATTCTAAGTGGGGGAGAATTGTAACGCCCGTAATTTAATTAATTATTTAATTAAATTATTTTTGGAATAGTTATGAAGTTGTGTTATGATGATAGTTGATGTGTTGTGATTAGTTGGATTTATTTATTTTATTAAGTTGTGGGATAATATTAGAATGATAATATTATTTGATGTGGGCTTGTTTTAAAGGAATAGAAGTAGTAAAAAGGGGGTGTAGTAGTCTTAAGCCTATTAAGGTATTTTGAGAATTATAGGGTTATTTTATTATTGTTAGAAATAATAAGAAAAGAAGAAGCAGTAAGAGAGAAATAAATATGGGTTGGAAGAAGAGAACGTGAAAGTTGTTGGAAAGGAGGAAAAGAGGCAGAACGGAAATCAACCGGAAAAGTTATAGAGCAACCTTCAATCCAAGGTAAGGGCGGGGTTCTGACTCTATAATAGGGTTTATGATGAATGATATGTGGGATTAGATGTGAAAGATTGTTTGGTTTATGATTTAATTATATACATTTTTGTTTGATGAGAATCGATGATTGAAAGATTAATAATGATGCCCTAATGCTGTATATTTGATGTAGAATTATAGGATAATTATAATTGATGATTATCAATGATAGAGGATGTTTTTAGGGCCTAAAGTATGGAAACCATAGTGAAAACACAGTAAAATCGCAGAAAATATCCGTGACAGAACAATATGTTTCGACCCCAAAAGCCATGCGTCGATGCATGAAGGCTTTTAGACTCAGGATGAGTCGATACGAAGGAGTCATGTGTCGATACATGAAGGCTTTTAGACTCAGGATGAGTCGATATGAAGGAGCATGTATCGATACATGCAGTGTTGCGGACTCAGTATGAGTTGATACAAAGGGAGCACGCATCGACTCATGTAGTGTGTTAAGTCCAGTACGCATCGACTCAAGACATTACGCGTCGATCCATGTAGTCTGGTTTTTGACAGAATCATTTTGAAAAGGCTGTAACTTGAGTTTTCGGACTCCGTTTGAGGTGTCGTTCGAAGCATTGAATAGCTAACACGATGAACTTCATTCTTAAGGATAAAAATGAATAATGGAAAGGATAATCCTAGTATCCAAATTAGGATTAGAGTTAGTTCCCGCGTTAATCGCTATGTTGATTTTTGTGAAGAATGATGAGGATGAGATGATTATAGATTACTGTTTGGTTCGTAACAGCAAGATTAATGAGGATAATAATTTATTATTACATAATGAATAATATTTAGAGTTTTGGTAATTTAGAAGTAAGCCTTAGATGATTAATTAATTAATTATAGGCAATATCATGTTGTAGGCCTATGGCCGACGTTGCGAGATTGACGATCTACTGCTGTATTGTTGTATGGATGAGTTGCTGTGAATTATGTTGATATATGACGTTGATGAATGATGTTGATAAATGATGTTGATGAGATTACGTTGATGAATCATGCGATGATAAATGATGTTTGATGAATTATGTTGATAAATGATGTTTGATGAATTATGTTGATCAATGATGTTGATGAATGATGTTGATGAAAGATGTTGAGATGCCTCTAATGATTGGCAGCTATTAAGATGTAGGCTTCTGGCCAACGATGATGTTGTGTTGAGATGTTGTTAATTATCGTGTTATCATTACATTCATGATTGTGTCGTATACATTGCATTTCAAGATGGAGCTGATGCTCATTAAGATGGCATGTATTGGCGAATATTAAGATGAAGGCTTATGCCTTGTTGATGCCTCTATTTATTGGAAATTATTTGAGATGAGAGTTCTGCTCCAATGGTACCATATGCATTTTCATAGTATTGAGTCGCATTATATGATTGCATAAAGAAGTTGTGTATTGATGCGGTGAATGTGTATATTGTTGGTATTTCTGTTGCAATTATTGTTGTTTATAAGATGAGAAGTCGTGGTGTTATGTAATCTAATTTAATATATTAATTATCATACGTTTTATTATATTGTTAGATATTTCACCCCTTCTGTTTGAATGTTACCATTACGTTGGTAACGTACAGGTAATCCAAAGTGAAGGTTGTATAACTTCAGTAGTTTGAGTCGGTGTCATTGCTCTGATACGTAACACTCAGGTGGGATGAACGCTTGTTGCTTTTAATTATTGATTATTTCAGTTGTTGAACTTTAATGTTGTTTTTCGCTAATTATGCATTATTTTGAAGTTGTTGAGATTGTTGGACAAAGATGTTATTATGATTTCTGCTGCGTAGATGTTTAAATTGTTGAATTAAGAGATTAAATTATTATGCTGATAGTTCATCCAAAGTTTTAAAGTGTTATGTATCCATGCTGAATGCAATGTGTTTTTAAACTTGAGTTTGTGGCATCCTGATTTAGTTGCATGAATTTTATGACTCTGATTTGCATATATAATTGTCGGGTAGAATTGGGGTGTTACACCATATATGTCAGTGTGAATCAATTCCAAAATTTGTTTATCCTGATATTCTGCCTTCCTTTAAAATAAGGTTCTCGTCTGTTTGCCAAACACACATTCTTCACAGAACTTTCCTTCGAATTCTACATTCGACAGTCCATGCACCGTATTTTTCTTTGCTAACCTCCTTAGTCCAACCTGATGTAGATGACCAAAACGTAGATGCCACAGGGATGCTTGGTTTTCTACATTGGCTTGCAAACACTTTTCTCGAATGCTTCTCAAATTCAACTTGTTCGTTCGATTTCTCCCCATTTCGACTTGAGCAACCAGACGTCCTGGCTTGTCTTTTAAGTACAAGCTTCGATCTTCCATAAGTATTGAATAGCCCTTTTCTGTGAGTTATCCCAGACTTAAAATAATTGCTTTGAGGTTTGGTACATAGTACACATCTTGGATTTATCTTATCAAATCATCTTTCTCTAAGAAACTGATTGTTCCTTTTCCTTCGACCCTTACTTTTGACGCATCTCCAAAGGAAACATGACCATCCTCAATTTTCTTTATTTCTTTGAACAAGTTCTTATAACCACACATGTGGTTACTTGCTCCTGAGTCCAGGTACCACATAGTGTCATTTTCTGCATCTGCTTCCTTTTGAGTCATTAACAGAAACCCTTTATTCGATTCTGTTTCTAGGGCAAGATTTGTTGTTTCTTCTATCTTTCTTATGAGTCGACAATCTTTTGCAAGATGTTCCACTTTTCCACACTTGTAGCAACTGTAGGAGTTGAAATCTTTCGCGTAGTGCCCCTGTTTGTTACATTTGTAACATTCGATATTGTTATAATTCGACCTACCACCTTTCTGGCCACGTCCTCTGCCATGCCAATTTTTTTGGCTTGACTGTCCTTTGTCGAAGTTTTTATTTTGGTAACTTTGACCACCATTACGTCCTCCACGGCCATGTCCTCTCCCACGCCAATTTTGATAGAAAAGTGTCTTTTCGTCTCTGTTGGGTTCTGCATCCTCAAGTGTCTCCTCTTTCTTCTTTATTTTGCAATGTTCATGTGCCTCGAGTGAACCAGCGACTTCTTCGGCAGTGATTGTCGAAAGATCCTTCTCCTTTTCTATTGCGCATACTATATTTTCGAACTTATCTGTCAAAGATCTCAGAATCTTTTTGACAATACGAGCATCAGTCATTGCTTATCCATTTCGATTGAGTTGATTTGTCGCCATCTACACACGAGTGATGTAGTCCGACACGGACTTTGTCTCCTTCATCTTCACTCTCTCCATTTCTCCTCGAAGAGTCTGCAAGCGAACTTGCTTGACTCTATCTTCTCCTTTGAAAGACTTTTCTAGCGTATCCCACTCTTCTTTCGATGTATTCGAACCAACAATATTTTCGAAAACTGATTTGTCGATTTCTCTGAACAACATGTACAATGTTGTTTTATCCTTTGCTCGCATTTCTTTTAACGCCTTATTCTGAGCAGCTGTGTTTGCAGTGTATTTGATGGTTCTTCAAACCCATTGTTAGTTACTTCTCATACATCTAACAATCCCATAAGCGCCTTCATCTGGATACTCCAGTTCTCATAATTTCACTTTGATAGTCCTGACAGTGGCATATGACCCTTCATATTTGCCATGCGCTCTGATACCAATTTAAGGAGAAAATGGGAGTGGACTGAAGTTGTTTTCTTTTATAAATTTGTCCAACTGCCTTTTGATATAAGTACAAAGTGATTTATGTAGAGATCACAAGATATAATATTAAATGTTACAGCATTAACTATTTCTAGGTCCCAAAGGAATAAACTTTCCACTGCCCAAAGAGAATCAGTCTTTTGTACTACCCAATGCAGATTTGAATTTAACCAACAAAAGTGACGAACATGAGAATGGCGAACATGAGAATGCGAAGTAACCTAGATTGTACTTGTCAAAGAGGATTCGGTGGTGGTGCATGCATCCAGTGTTACCTGACCTCCCATATGCTTTTGGGGGTTTTGGGGTTTTCCAATACGACCGTGATCGGCTCTGATGTGGCCTCTCTTCTTCTTGTTCTTCTTGAACCTGGTCGCCATCTTCGTAGGAAGAGAGATATGCTTTAACGGTTGAAAGGAGATAGAGGGAAAATTAGACCAGGCTTTTAAATTTTGCCAATAATCCTTACGCTACCCGGATGCATTAAGTTATTTGATCGGCCAAGGATAATGCATTTAGTCAACTACACAAATGGACATATTTTAATGTAACTTAAATTTGTAAGCCGGGATAAGTTAGGGAGTTTAGTAGCATCCTCCATATTTAAGTAATAGTTGATAATAAAATAATAGAAAAGGAGAAATAGAGAATAGAAATTGATAGATTGAGAAAGTTTGGAGAAAAGAGAAAGGACAACTAGGATAAGGGGAAGAGAATATCACAAATATTGAGAAGCTTTTGCAAGAATTTTAAGGTAAAGATGGAGTTTTATTCATCTAAATATTTGTATGATGATGGTGGATACATTATTTTTATGCTTGGTTTATGTTTTCCTTCTCTTAATATCATGATCATGGTTGCAATTTTGTAATTGTTGGATTAATTGTGTGGATAATGCAATTGTATTTTGTTAATGAATTAGATATGTTAGAATATGGTATAATGATGTTGTGGTTGATGATTGAATGGTGAATTGTGTAATGTTGTTGTTGTTGAAATTATGCATTTTATGGAATTGTTGATGGTGGATGTTGTGTTGTTGCATGTGGTTACGAGTTAGAGTAGGAACTAAGTTATGATTGCTTTTAGTGAAAAACATTTGGGGCTTGAAACTTTTGAAAAATGATTTTTCGTGTTAAGACATAAGCTAAATTATTTGTAAGAAAAATGTGGTTTTTTGATGGCTTAAAGTGATTTTCATTTTGAAAATGTTGCAGAAAAGTGCTTCTGTCAACAATGTAATTGGTTACCATAAAAGGCGTAACCGGTTACACTGCTTTTAAACGTGTTTTCTGGACATTTTTGGGCAATGTATTCAGTTAAATGAATGATGTAACTGGTTACTTCAGAGAAAAAATTTATACTCTGTTTCTAGAATTGATGCAACTGGTTACAAGTTTTGAGGTAACCAGTTACACTGATGTGTTAAATTTTTTGAAAATTCATAACTTTAGTTATGGGTGTCTGATTCGAGTGTCGTTCGAAGCGTTGAAAAGATGACGCAACAAATTTTTTTCTTAAATTAGTTTCAGTACCTGAAAATGAATAATTCATTGTGTGATGGTGTTAAATGCATTGTGTTGTACCCCATAATTTTCCCTCTCACTTATCAATAAATTTGCTCACAAGATCTCATTGGGCTCTAGACTGCACTAGAGTTTGATCAGCTCAAGACACCTCTTTAAACATTGATGACCAAAATTAGGGTTTGAGTTTGCACAAGGATTTTTTAACTATCAATGCTTAATATGGCTTTCATGGATCATTATGGTCTCCCAAGATCACTCATGTCAAGTTTCAAGTCTTGGATCACTCTTTTGCTCAGTCAATTGAACAGTTGACCTAAAAATCAGTTGTATTGAGGAAAAAGTCAACCATGGCCAATTTATAGTCAAACTTCATAATTTTTTATCCACATTAAAATTTTAAACCCATATGTATCATTTGATCAAGTTTGGACCACAATTCCTCAAGAAATTTGATCAAATCTCTAGAAGGGCAAAATGGTCAAAATTAGGGTTTTGACTGGGAAAGGGCAATTTCTGATTTTTGACCTAACAAATGATCAATTGGTTAAAGGCATGATCTCAAGACTCCAATTGCATAATTTTGACCTAATGACATGATTCAAAACATTGCAAGACCATTGGATTGACAGATGAATTTTGCAGTTAACTGATCAAAAGTTAATTGTATACTGAAAAGTCAAACTTTGACTTTTTGGTCAAATTCAAGTACCAAGGATCATAATCCATCAAAACATGTCAAAATATGAAACTTATTCATCAAGAAAACAAGAAATCAAGATTTCATTTTGAAAAGTCAAAATTTCTAAACTTAGAAAATTTTCTAAGTGTTGAAAATTTCTTATTTTTTCATAACTTTGAGAAATTTTTTCATTATGATGCAAGATGATTCAAAGGAAACTTCCAACATGAAAGTTGTAGATCTCCATGGAATCTACAACTTTACTTCACACAACTTCTCCTAAAAGTGCTTGGATCTCAAGTTATAGTTTTGTGAATACATGCTCATGAACTAAAAAAGACAGTGAAATTTTGCCCTAGTTAGGCAGATTTTTGACCTAACTTCATGACACTTTTTCACATAGTTCCAAGGGGAATAATCAAAATAAATTCAAATATTAGTTGTAGATAACATTACAAGCTTTCCAAAATGTCAAATAACTCATTGAGATCATTCTTGAGTAGGGAGAATCGAAGAGATGAAGTTAGAGTTCCATTCTTGTTTTTCAAGCCATTTTCATGAAGAACATTGGATCCAATCTTCAAGCATGTTGTACAAATATCACTTTGCAGGCTTCTAACTTGACTTTCACTCCATAATTAAATGTTTCACAGTTGTTGGAAGCTTTAATCCAAGCATTCAATGCATTGGACAAATATAATTCCATTTTGGGAAGAAAGGCAACATTGTCATTTTAGAAAAGCAAGCTTTATGCAAAGTCAGCTTGCATTGAGCCTTGCATTTGTTCTTTCTGCACAAACACACTCTACACAATAAGAACAAGTGTGTTTAAAGGTTTCAACCACCCTACAAGCCTTGTACCTTACATTGAAACCATACTTATCAACTTTGCTTCAAAAACAAGTAACCAAGCCATAACATGTGAGTTTCAAATTTTGAGTTGTGACAAGCCTAAAAACTCTTGCTTACAAGTATACACACTATTTGCAAGTGGACACACGAATGCTAGTGCCCTGAAATTACCTAAAACACTAAAAAACCATAAACCTGTTCAAGAATACCATCAACACACACTTCTGAACCAAAACACATGATCTTCATTTCCACTCGTGCGTTTTGAAAATTAATCACTCAAACACCTTCTATATATCATACCAAAGCAATCCAGACCCCTGTTTCAAGACTGTAGCTCCTCCATAACCATCCAACATTTTCAAATATCAATCTTGCAGGTTGACTTGAGTAGAGAGATTCAAGGACTTTCAAGGAAAAGTAAGAGTTGGAATACACTCAAGGAGGTCCAGGCAAGCTAAATAAATCCTCAGGCCATCTCAAAAGTTGTTCAAATTCCATTCATGACTCCAGCTGCAAGAGGTAAAAACTCAAACTTCTATCTCTTCATACAAGCATCGTTTGATCCTGATTTGTGAAAACAAAATGTAAATGTCCTTGCTTTAAAGCTAACTGTGGTACGGTGGGAGAACTGACTTAGGATTTTGTGTTTTGTGTTCGCAAATGTTTCGGTTTAGCAAGAGTCGCCGCCGACTTTTTATTTTATCCTAAGGAAAGGTCAAAAAGCACAGGAAAGACCTTTGAGATGTTTTCTTGGGTTCGGGGAGTAGATTATAGAAAGGGAAGATATTAGCACCCTTTCTATCCATGGTTATCCATGGGATCTTAGTTACTTGTTTAGATTACTTGCTTTGCTTTTTTAATTGTTTGAAATGGTGCTCTTCAATTGTTTGAAATGGTGCTTTGTGTGTGGTTTTGAAAGATGTTTTGAAAAGAGGCCATCGTTGTGGAAACCTTTGTAATGATTCTTGTTTGAATGTATACAAAGGTGTTTTTGTCTTTTGAAAGGTTTTCAATGTTTGAAAGTAGGGTTTTGAAATTGTGTTGTGAAGTGTGTTTTGAAGATAGCAAGGATGTTTTTTGCAAGTTTTGATCAAGTAACTAAGAGTTGTCTACCCTATTTTACACAAAGATCTTTCTTATGTTTTTAACCCTTTAACAATGTTGTTTCACCATTGTATTTGGTGAACAACCTTGTGTTAGGATGTTAAACGGGACAGGCGCGGGTCATCATATAGACCATGATAGCAATAGTGTCAAGTATTTTGGGCAATTTTCTTAAGGGACTTGATCATTTGTTTAGGCAACTTAGATATCGTCATCAAGGGACTATGATCTTTTGTTTTGTTTTTGTTTTGCCAAAGTGCTTGACATGCATACCATGGCCCTTTTTTGAAGGCAACAAGTGGAGGGAAACCCTAGGGGTGCAAGTGTGCATTGTGTTTATTTTCATGCACTACGCCAAAAATAAGTTTTAGCAGCGCCTCTACTAAAGCGCTTATTGAAAAAGCGCTGCCATAGCCTTCACAAAAAAAAAAATTAAAAAAAAGGGAAACCTACGAAGGCGCTTTTTTAAAAGCGCTGGCATAGGGTTACCTACGAAAGCGCTTTTCAGAAAGCGCTTTCATAGGTATTTGAAATATCTAACCTACGAAAGCGCTTTTGAAAAGCGCTCTTATAGGGAACCCTATGCCAGCGCTTTTGAAAAGCGCTTTGATAGGGGGACCTACGAAAGCGCTTTTTACCTCAGAAGCGCTCTTATAGGGTACCCTATGCCAGCGCTTTTTAAAAGCGCTTTCGTAGGTTGTTTTTATATTAAAATTAAAAATCCCTAAATCTGTTCTTTAGTCTTCCTAATTTCTTTCGTTCAGAGCTTCCTCATTGCCGTCGCCGCCGTTCGTCTTAAGCTTTTCAGCCTCCGTTGGTCACCCCCACCGTCTACACCCTTTCCAACCACAATTCCGCTCCATCAACTCCTTCCAGTACACCTACAACGAGCTTCCCCTGTCTTCCTCTAGCTATGCCACCATTTCCGGTATCTTAGAAGTGAAAAGCTTTGCGTCAATCTCAGTTATCATCATCAGGTATCATCAATTCTTCACTACCCAGATGCTAATTCCTCTTTACTTGTTGAATGCTGAATATTCCTAATCATGACATGTTTATTCTGTGCAAATGTTTCTTTAATGAAAATGATCTTTACAGTGTTCTTCACTATCCATTTCAATTGTTTTCAACAACAAACAAGCTAAAGCTCTCAAGATTTAAGGTATCACTATCTTTTGATGCTTCACTAAGTAAGTCATTTGTGATGGATGTCAAGGAAACTTGTGTATTTTTATACTCTTCATTCAACAGTTTCTTCAAACTAATGTCAAAGAAACTAATGTCATTGTTCTTGTTTACCCTAACCAATTGATATTTTCGCATTCCAGGAGAACAATTTCTTTCTCTCGTTCAATTGCTTAAGTAATCTCTCTCATTCAAGTAATCTCAATCCTCCAGAGGCCTTCACGAACTGGTTTTTAGAAGTCCATCTTCTTCATCTAACTTGCTTCCTTCCTCTTAAATCTTAAGTAAGATTTAACATTGTTTTTAAAAATTAATCTTGAAGTAATCTTGTGTTGTTGTAGGTTGGTGTTTTAGTTTGAAGTATAATATTGTGATAATGTGATAATGTGTTTTTGGTTTGTTTTATTAAGTTGATGTTCTGGTTTGAAGTATTGTGTTTGTATTGTGATAATGTGATAATTTTTTTTAGTTTGGTGTCTTAGAAGTTGAAATTTTGTAAACTTTAATTATTAGTTACATAAGACATTAATAGAAAAATGGTAGTGTTTATTTTTTAATTTGTTAGGAGTAGAAGGAATTTGTTTATATTAGAGGTGGTTATATTTTTAATGCGCTATAATGTAGTGGAATTGGAATTTAGAGAATTGGTACTTACTAATATGTGTAAGATTGGAACTTAGATAATTTTGAGATTTTGTTGTGTTGTGTTAATTTATTTAATTGATTATGCATCACAAAAGTGATAATGAAGAGTAGAAAAAATGATTCTTTTTTCAATAGGAAAGAAATAGATGAAGAGAACTTAACTCCTATGTTAGAATCTCAAGGAGAGTTCTTGATAATCCAAGAATTAAAGAAAACTGGCAGGAACACACGCACCCAATGACAGCTTGACTAATAATAATGGGTTACAAGCAGTCGTAAGATTGGGAGGCAAAGTTGATCTCTTGGGAAAGGCTTGAGACATGAGAGTGTATTTCTCTCTAGCTTTTAGGATCAAATTATGTTATGTGCTAATAATTTATGTGTTAGGGACGGTCTATATAGAACTTTGTTCTAATTTTAAATGAGTCCCCTATTAGTAGTGGAAGTAATAGGATGGCCTTGAATCTGTGCAATTTAGGAATTCCAGTTATGAAAGTCATGGACATGCCTTCCAAAACAACATCAAGAATGGGGAGGGAATGTATTTGCTGTAGTAACCAGCAGGTGCCATTGTATTTTTGTTAAACAATACATGAACAATGAAAAGTAGTATCAACTAGAATCCTAGATCAGTAATCACATACATCTTGTTATTTCATTGTTTTTATAATGGGTAATATTATAACCTATGTGGCCTATATTATATCTCCAAGAAAATTCATATAATAAAACAATCAAACATGACAATGGATATGTATATTCTGCAATTCATAACACACAATAAAAGAAAACAGAAAATCAAGAAATGAAACTTTTATTTCCCACCCATAACAAACAATGTAGACTAAGGTTTATATATTTAAAGTTCCTTAAATAAGCTTATTGTTCTAATCTAAGGTTTATATTATTGTGTTTATGAAGTCTGTTTTGAACTTTGTGTGAGTTTTAATAGTTTTGTTCTTTGTGTGAAACTCGTCTCATTGGTTGAAGAATGTCGATGTTTATAAATTATCTTTAGTCCTGATTCTTAAGCAACATAATTTTTTGATTCAAGTGTTAGCATATGTTCGGCCTTTATGTATCATGTTCTTAATAGAATTTAAATAATTAAGATGATGACAAATAGGTGAAAGAAATACTCTATAAATTTGAAGTGAAAGTTAGGTTAGTGTGAAACATATTGTTAGATTATGATGACAAATAGGTGAAATAAATACTAAATTTGAAGTGAAAGTTAGGTTAGAGTGAATCATATATCTTATATATTAAAGTTGTGAAGTCTATTAAATTATTTTGGAGTTAAAATTAAGGTTTTTTTTTAGTAATTTTATATATTTATTTTATTTTATTTTATTAGTTATTTATTAAAATTAATTTCCTCTCAGTAACTCTTTAATTTCGTTTATCGTTAAGTGAGGTACTTACTAACTTTGTGAATTGAATTCGCCATAGGGGTTACTTGTGAAGAGTGAAAGTTTGACCGTTTTTGTTTAGCTTAATTAAGACATGGATAAGACATGGATGAATTCAAACCGATTGTCGAAAGAGTACGAGAAAGGGGTATGGGAATTTGTTGAGTTTGCGGTTGCGCACTCCAAAGACCCGCTTCGAATGCCGTGTCCTTGCTTGGGTTGCTGTTATGCCGGGGGTAAGGTTGACGGGAATCAGTTGGGATCTCATTTACTACGGTTTGGAATTGATAGAAGTTATACATGTTGGACAATGCATGGTGAGAAAAGTACCGGGAATGCTGAGTCGAGTTGTAATAGGAAGTATGCTTCAAACGACGATTGCACAGACACATACGATTGTGATCGAGTCGAAGAGATTGCAGAAGCGCTTGAAGAAGATCTTGCGGATTGTCCCAAAATGTTTGAGAGGTTGGTAAGCGATGCAGAGAAACCGTTGTATGTTGGTTGTTCAAAATTCACAAGATTGTCTGCGGTGTTAAAGTTGTACAACTTAAAGGCGGACAATGGATGGTCGGATAAAAGTTTCACAGAGTTATTAGCCCTTATGAAAGATATGCTACCAGAGGATAATGTTCTTCCCAATCGAACGTATGAAGCCAAAAAGATGTTGTCTTCTATTGGAATGAGCTATGATAAGATACATGCATGTCCAAACGATTGCGTTTTGTTTCGAAACGAGTATGCAGCGTTGAATGAGTGTCCTAAATGTGGTGCCCCTCGATATAAGAAAAAGTTGTCTCCTGCTAAAGTCTTATGGTATTTTCCTATAATTCCGAGATTTAGACGCATGTATCGTAGTGAGACCGATTCAAGACACTTGACTTGTAATGCAGATGAAAGAATTATTGATGGAAAGTTGCGACATCCGGCAGACTCACCACAATGGAGTAAAGTTGATACTGAATATCCTGAATTTGGAAAAGAAGCAAGAAACCTTCGGTTGTCATTGTCTACTGATGGAATGAACCCGCATGGTATTCAAAGTATCTCGCATAGCACATGGCCCGTGATTCTTATGATTTATAACTTACCTCCGTGGCTATGTATGAAGCGTAAGTACATGATGTTATCTATGCTAATTTCTGGGCCTAAACAACCAGGGAATGACATAGACGTATACTTGGCACCCTTAATCGAAGATTTAAAGTTTTTGTGGGAGAGAGGTGTGGAGGTTTACGATGGGTATAGGAAAGAAAGTTTCAACTTGAGGGCGATGTTGTTTGGAACAATTAATGATTTTCCAGCATACGGAAATCTATCCGGGTACAGCAACAAGGGTCAAAAGGCGTGTCCTGTTTGTGAAGATGAAACCGATACGACACGATTGGCGCTTTGTCAGAAGAATGTCTTTCTCGGCCATCGTAGATTCTTAAATTCTAATCATCACTACCGTGGGTGGAGAAAAGCATTCAATGGAGAGGCCGAACATCGTACAGCCCCGCCTTTTTTGTCAGGTGATCAAATTTTTGAAAAGGTGAAAGATGTGAGCACTCAGTTTGGCAAGCCTTTTGCATATTCAATTGTCAAGGGTGGGTGGAAGAAGAAGTCAATTTTCTTTGAACTTCCATATTGGAAGTCGTTGTACGTAAGACATTTCCTGGATGTTATGCATATTGAAAAAAAATGTATTTGACAGCGTTATAGGTACGCTACTCAATATACAAGGAAAGTCTAAGGATGGCGTTAACATAAGGAATGACATGGTAAACATGGGGATGAGAACTGAATTGGGTCCCGTGACGAAAGGAAGACGAACATATCTGCCACCTGCTGTTTACACTCTATCTAGAAAGGAGAAGAAAACATTGTGTAAGTTCCTCAGTGAAGTAAAAGTTCCAGAAGGCTACTCTTCAGATATTAGAAGACTTGTGTCCATGAAAGACCTCAAGTTAAAGAGTTTGAAGATGCATGATTGCCATGTTATAATGGAACATTTTTTACCAATAGGTATACGTTCTATTCTGCCAGAAAAAGTAAGAAGCGCAATAACTAAGCTGTGTTTCTTCTTCAGGTCTATTTGCAGTAAGGTGGTCGATCCCGCGATCTTACCAACATTGCAAAATGAGATAGTTGTTACTTTATGTGATCTTGAAATGTATTTTCCTCCCTCGTTTTTTGACATAATGGTTCATCTAGTCGTTCATCTTGTGAAAGAGACACAACTGTGCGGACCAGCTTATATGAGATGGATGTACCCTGCTGAACGTTATATGAAAATATTAAAAGGGTACGTGAAAAACAGAAGTCGACCAGAGGGTTGTATTGCCGAGCGATACGTTGCTGAAGAAGCGGTTGAGTTTTGTACTGAATATCTGTCAAACGTTCAATCAATTGGACTCCCCAAATCTCATATTGTCGAAAAAAAAGAAGGAAAAAGGCTAATTGGAAATAAAGTTGTGACAGTATCAATGGTCGAACGGGATCAAGTGCACTTGTATGTTCTGCACAATGAGATTGAGGTTGAGCCGTTTGTTGAAATGCACAAAGTTGTTCTCCGAGATTTAAATCCAAATAGAAATGAGAACTGGATAGTACGAGAGCACAATCGAAGTTTCATACCGTGGTTTAGAGATCATATTTATTCAAAGTATCGTTCAGATCCTGCTTCAGTAACAGAAAGGTTGAGATGTTTAGCCTATGGTCCATCTGTAATTGTGCTTTCTTATAGCGCATTCGCAATTAATGGATACACATTTTATACCAAAGAACAGGATGATAAAAGTACTATGCAAAATAGTGGTGTTACCTTGGTAGCTGAAGCTATGCACATATCAAGTGCGAATGACTTAAATCCGAAATTTGCAAATTTGTCATATTTTGGGGTTATCGAGCGCATTTTGGTGTTTGATTACGCGAAGTTTCAGATTCCTGTATTTGGTTGCAAGTGGGTTGAAAATAATAGTGGCGTACGAATGGATAAGTCAGGATTTTTGCAAGTGGATCTCAATAGGGTAGGGTACAAAGATGAGCCTTTCATTCTAGCCTCTCAAGCTAAACAAGTGTTCTATGTCAATGATCCGACAAGTACGAAATGGTCTATAGTGCTTTTATCTAACAAAATAGTTGATGAAAAAATTGAAGATCAAGGTGATATTGGTGTTGGCATTGAATCTTGTACAAGAAATGATCAAAATGAGAATGAATCTTGTATTAGAAATGATCATAATGAGGGTATTTGGATCAATCCAACCGTCCGCATTGTTAAGAGACGCGTAGTACACAATCCTACCAAGAAAAGAAAGAGACGTTAGTGATAAAGTTAGTGTTAATAGTGTACTAATGTTACTTCAGTTTCTATTAGAGTGTTGCTTGAAGATTTTACCTCTTGGTTTTAATGTGAAAGTGAGACAAATATGATCGATCACATGGATAATACAAAGCATGTAATAGTTTTGAAAATGACATGATATATTTTAATAATCTGATAGTAAGATGTAATAGTTTTGAAAATGTGATGCACCCTGATGCCTAATGTCAAATTGGAGCAATATTGTATTTAAAATTCTAGTGTAATGTTTAATGTTTTGCTTTTCGGTGTCAAGGTGATGAGTCAAGGTGTAGCAGATTTGTGTTGAAAGTTTTTGTGCATTTTTTGAAAAATGGTGATAAATGTTGATGATATATTTGGTCTTATTTAAGTGAATCTTTAAATGTTACTTCAATTATTATAAGAGTGTTGAAACTCTTTTCTGTTGTTCTGGTGTATATGTTGAAATATAATTTTTGTATTACTAATAGAAATATCAAGTAAAATATATGTGTAGTTCTGAAGTTTTAATTTTTACATAAGTGAAATTAAAAAGACCCGGGAATTTATTATGTATATAAAAATTGAAAGCTCCATTGTCACTCTCATTTAGTGTTAATAGTGTACTAATGTGCTTTAGTTTGTTTGATACAGGTTCAATGGCTCCAGATAGTTTGTTTGATACAGGTTCAATGGCTCCGAATTCGTATAATACCCGACCAGTAGGGTTAGTTTCTCATTCTTGGTTCATCTAATCTCTGTTTCTTTTGTGTATAGCAAAATTTTCATATAACCTATTGTTTTAATTTATAGAGCACACTGGTTGCTGCTTGCTATCAACCCGATAAGAGAAGTCGTGTATTATCTGAATTCGGTAAATGGTGAATGGACCAATTATCCGGCTATGAAGGAAATCGTTGATTTGTAAGTGGGATCGTTCTAAATATATATTCGTGTATATTTATATATTTTCTTATTTGTGGGATTGATCTAAACATATGCTTTTATATATTTAATAATTAGATCAATACAAGTGTTCCGTAGTCAACGGGACGCACAGGTATCCCGGACTAAATCAAACAACATCACTTGGATCCAAGTGCAGGTACATTACTTTTCACAATTTTGCTTATAATATTTATGCTACTTGGTAAAACAAGACAACTATAGAATCTTATTTGTTTTATTATGTAGTGTCCGCAACAGCGAAACAGTCATGATTGCGGATACTTTGTTTTGAGGTTCATGAAAGAAATCCTTCAGGCGAATCAATTAGAGATTCCGCTCACGGTATGAATTTATAACTTAAGATAATTTCATATAATTTATTACATTTAACTAAATATATCATTTATATTATGTTTTTGTTTTGTAGTACCTTGACGAATTCCGTGCTGCTGGGTACCCGAAGCTTAAGTTGGAAGAAATTAAAGAAGATTTGTGTCAATATTATATTAAGCAATTTTTCATGTAGGATTTGTGTCGATTTGAACTATAATATTATTGATGTAATGATGTATATATATAATTTTGGATATTATAATGGTATTATATTAGTATATATATTGTCTTACTGATGGCTGAAATAATAGCGTCGAAAATATATTACAGGTCAAAAATATATTACAGGTCGAAAATATTACAGGTCGAAAACATTACAGGTCGACTGGGAGGATTAAATTATAGGCTGCACATAAAAATACCTCATTTAGAAACGACAGCGCTTTTAAAAAGCGCTCTTAAAGGTCCACCTACTAAAGCGCTTCTTAGTAAAAGCGCTGCCAAAGACCAGTAAAAAAGCATAAAAAATTAAAAAAAAACGCAGCA
The DNA here is from genome assembly GCA_948472305.1 of Vicia faba. Taxonomy (NCBI): domain Eukaryota; kingdom Viridiplantae; phylum Streptophyta; class Magnoliopsida; order Fabales; family Fabaceae; genus Vicia; species Vicia faba. The sequence goes on along the minus strand of OX451736.1, from coordinate 1,264,268,890 downwards.
TACAAAAGCGCTTTTGGAAAAGCGCTCTTATAGGGGGGCCTATCAGAGCGCTTTTTCCAGAAACAGCGCTCTCATAGGGGGGCCTACCAGAGCGCTTTTCCAAAAGCGCTTTTGTATGCTGCGTTTTTTTTTAATTTTTTATGCTTTTTTACTGGTCTTTGGCAGCGCTTTCTGGAAAAGCGCTCTTAAAGGGGGGCCTACCAGAGCGCTTTTTCCAGGAAAGCGCTCTTATAGGGGGTCCTACCAGAGCGCTTTTTCCAGGAAAGCGCTCTTAAAGGGGGGGTCTACCAGAGCGCTTTTAGAAGCGCTTTTGTTACCTACGCCAGCGCCAGCTATTAAAGCGCTTTTAAGCGCTTTTAAAGGCCAAAATAAGCGCTTTAAAAGCCCTTTTCCGTAGTAGTGATGCCTTGTTATCTTGGATTAGGTCAAACTAGTTGTTGATTTTATTTTGCATACAAACCCTAGGTCTAATCATGGCATAATTGAAAGCGTTAAAAGTGGTAGAATTTAAATTCTACACTATTACAACATGACATAGGGAGGGGGTACAAATTTGAATTGGGGATTATTTTGCAAGAAATTAAATCCTAAATTATTACAACCATATTGAATGGGTAAGGTACAATATTTAAATGTACAATAATTAAATAAAATACAATAAATAAATGTTAGATAAAATGTGTTATGCAAAAAAAAAAGATTTTTATATATGTAAAAAGTATTTTTAAATGTGAAGTGTAAATAATAAAAAAAAGTCAATTTTAATTATTTTTGTTCTTTAGGGAAAAAACCCTAATTTCTTAAATAAATGGTATTATTTATTATTTGTACATAATAATGTATTAATTTATACAAAAATATAAGTATATTGAAAAAAATGGTATTTTGAGTATAAAATATTAATAAAAATAAAAATGTATTATTTTTGTGTTTTTTATCCTAATTAATTAATAAAATATGTACATATATGTATTAAATATATTAAATATATTAAGTGTATAAAAATAAAAATAAAAAATTATTTACAAAAATGTATATATTTCAAGAAAATATTTTCAAATGTGTATAAAATAATAAATGAAAATAAACATATTTTTTTACATTATTCTTAAGTTTTAATAAAAAGAATATAAATTATTTACATTTTTATACTAGTAAAATAAAAATAAAAATCAAATAAATATGAAAAAATATAAAAATAATTTTTTTGGCATTTTTTATATTTGGACATAAAATAATAAAGTCAGAATAAAAAATAAAAATACCAAAATGACAAATATACAAATAAATGGGCCAGGGGGGTGTAAACTGAAAATGTATGTGTGAGAAGCAAAAGCAATCAGGCTCAGCCCAAACAACTTCATCTTCTTCCTCAGTTCAAACAAAAACGTGCGTTCTGTACATCAAATGCTATCTCCTGATTCCTTGCTTTTTTGACAAAACTCATAACATGAAACTTGTAGAGCATCAAACAACGAATCCAACCATATATAAAACTTAAGCTAACTCTCAAAGACCAGAGAGAATTTCTCTGACCCTAATTCTTAACCTAGTTTTTTCAGAAAATTCATGAACAAAATTCTCCTAGCATGATTAATATAAATGAAAACTAAGCACATGTATGGTTTTAGGGCTATGAGTACAACATCTTTCATTCACAAACCTAAGTCTAACTATTCCTAAATAGAGAGATAGAAGTTCATGAAATACCTGTTTCAGTTGACTTCGAGCTGGAAAATGCAACAACTTCCAAGGGTGCTTGAGGTTCTTTTGAGCTTGCCTGATGTCCAATGAAGCTTTCCCAATGCTTAGTTTGTTTTGAAACAGCTTGAATCGTGCTACAGAACTCAACCTGCAAAGCTTTGAAACAAAAATGGCAATGTGTGTTAATTGTGTTACAGCTAGCAATGGAGGTCTAGAATAGTTCAGGTGTGTTGGTTGGAAGGTGTTTGAAGTATCTTTGGGCAAAACGCACGATGGAATTTGATGATGGCTTGCAAAATGCAGAACTGGCCCTATTTTGCAAAAAAAATGGGGAATTTGTGCACAAGGAGTTTTGAGAGGTCAAGGACTCGTGTTTCAGGCTTGCTAGGGTGTGCTAAACTTGTTTAAAAACTTTGTCTTGGTTGGTTTTATCAGAGGTGAGAGATCCAAGCTTTTGGCCATTTGACTTGTTTTTGAAGCAAAGATGTGAACTGTCCAAGCTAGGGCCTGTACAGGCTAGTTACAAGCTTGCTCAACTTGGTGTACTATTCCTGAGATTGTGGAGCTTGTTTTCTGCAAAGGAAGAAAGTCCAAGGCTCAAGAAAAAGCAATTTGACATAAAGTGCCCTTTATGAAAATGGAAGTATGGCCTTTATGCTCAAAATGACAATGTTCATTGTACAAAGCTCTTTTGATCAGAACAATGCCAATATCCAATGTATTTGCATTAAATTTTAGAGTGTGAATTGGTTTAGAGGCCTGTAATCATGTACTAAGCTAGTTTGGTTTGAAAATGCAAGTTGTATGAACATGTATTGGCCATGGAGCAAAGTGAGTTTTTGCCAACTTCAAGCATTCGATTCTCTCTAACCACAAAGGAGTTTGAGGAGTTCTTAGACAATTTAGAAAGCTTGAAACATGTAATATAATCCATCTTTGAAATGCAACTTGAAAATCCAAGTGGAACTATGTGAAAAATGGCCAAGAAGATGGGTCAAAATCCTGCCTAAACTAAGGCAAAATTTTTCTAAGTTAAAAGTTTTTAGGTACCCTTGTTTCAAAAATCATAACTTGAGATACAATATTCTTTTGAGAAAACTTTGTGAATCAAAGTTATATACTTTGTGATGGAATACAACTTTCATGTTGCAAGTTTTGTTTGAATCCATTTGCATCTTGGTGGAAAAATGGGACAAAGTTAGGAAAAAATAAGGAAATTTTATAACTTAGAAAAATTCAAAGTTATGAAAATTTTCCATTTTAAACCCTAATTTGCATTTTTGGGTTTCTTGATGAAAAAGTTTCATAATTTGACATGTCTTGATGAAAAATGACCCTTGGAACTTGATTTTGACCAAAAAGTCAAAGTTTGACTTTTCAGTGTGCAGTCAAATTTTGATCAGTTGACTGAAAAATTCATCTGTCAAACCTATGCATTTGAGATCTTTTGAACTTGTTGAATGGGTCAAGACAATGTCATTGAGTCCTTGAGTCCATGCTTGAGCTTGATTTTCCATTGGCTAGGTCAAACAGTCAAAAATTGCCCTTGTGCAGTCAAAACCCTAAAAATGACCATTTTGCCCTTTTGGTGATCTGATCAAATTTCTTGTGGAATTGTGATCCAAACTTGATCAAATGGTTCTATGAGTTCATAATGTTGATGTGGATCAAATTTCATGAGGTTTGACTGTCAATTGGCCATAGTTGACTTTTTCCCCAATACAGCCGATTTCTAGGTCAAATATCCAATTGACTGGGCAAAAATTTGAATCAAGGCTTGAAACTTGGTATGGACAAACTTGTGAGTCCAACATGAAGTATGAAAGCCAATTTGGGCATTGTAGGTCAAAACATCACTGTGCAAACTCAAACCCTAATTTAGGTCAACAGTGCAAGGAGGTGTCTTGAGCAGAGCAAACCCTAGCTTGATCTTGAGTTCCAAGAGTCTTGTGATGAGAAATGTTGATGAAATGAGAGGGAAAATTTTGGGGTACAACATTTGCCCCTGTTCAATCTTCTTGAACCTGAAGAGTTAGATTGGCAAGTTTGCCTTTCGCGACTCGAAGGTAAAAGAGGATTGGACACTAGAGTGCCCGTAAATTTGCACTCGTCAGAATATAGCTGAGGAAATGGGCTTAAAGATGCCATTTAGAGATGGTTGAATCTTGATGGAGATGGGCTTAAAGATGCCATCCAAGAATGTTTGTTGAATTGCAATGTGGTAGGTCAGAAGAATGAGCATTAAAATGGTATCCGTGTCTGGAATGCATTTGAACTGTATCTTGGAAACTGGGTCTGTATGAGCGAAATAATGGCGTCCATGTCTAGAGCGTATCCGAGCTGTAACTGTATTTGAGTTTTGAATGAATATCAGAATGACTGTCGTGTCTGGAGTGTATCTGTATTGTATCTGAATTCTGAATGGGCGACAGAGAAACATCTGTGTGTGAAGCATCTCTGGGCTGGGGATAAACTCTGAATGAGTGACAGAAAGGAAACCGTGTCTGGAGCATATCTAGACTGTATCTGAAGTTGAGTTCCGTATGAGTAGCAGAATGACTTCCGTGTCTGGAGTGTATCTGAGACTGTAACTGGGATCTGAATAAGTGACAGGATGACTTCCGTGGTGATTGCACTGGGGAGAATCAAACTGCTGGTGTAAGGGCCAGAATGGCATCCGTGTATGGAGCGTATCTGAACTTGTGGTTGATAGTTGAATCTGAATGAGAGATAGAATGGTTGTCCTGTCTGGAGCGTATCTAGTCTGTATCGGATTGCTGAAGTCTGAATGAGTAGTAGAATGACCATCGTGTCTGGGGTGTATCTGTACTGTATTTTGACTTGAAATTCTGAATGAGTAATAGAATGACCGCTGTGTCTGGGGTGTATCCATATTGTATCTGAATAATTGTTAACAATAGCCTTTTAATCTTATCCTGAAAAGGGTAAAATGTTAGCTAAAGCCAAAGTTATGTTACATGATATGCATGATGCAATGAATTGTGTTTCATCAATGTTTATGATATATGAATGTAATGGATGTGCATGTAAGCTGAGTAGCCGTCTTGCTGAGGAAAATAAATCCTTGATAACTGGAGATAATGAAATCTTTGACTGCTGTTGGGGAAAGTAAATCCTTGACCGATGCTGGGGATTCCAAAAATCTTTGATTATTGAAGATGAGAAATCCTTGCTGACTGCTGACTGCTTGGGGATTAAAGATCTCTAATTGCTGAGAATGAGAAATCCTGGGACCAATGCTGGAGATTGAAAATCCTCGGCGATTTGTGGGGATTCATAAGGCCTTTGACAATTTCTGCAGGGAATGAGAATCCTTCATGACTCTCCTGGGAAATAGGGAAAACTCTAAAATCTCTACTGGGGAGTTAAAACCTAGGAGGCTTCTGCTTGGAGAAAAGAGACCGAGATTCTTCGATCATGCTGGGAGATAACTCTGTGGGGAAAATGTTCACTATTCTGGCTCCGCTGGGGATAGGATTTTCAGGGTTTTCGAGCTCCACTGGAGATCTTGAAGCTTAACTCTGATGGGAATTTTGAAACTTAACTCAGCTGGAGAATCAAGTTTAGAATGCCCTGGCTCTGTTGAGGATCCTTGAAGCTTAACTCCGCTGGGGAAATATACTCCAAATTTCAGCTTTGTTGAGGATCTGAACGATGTATCGTAGGGGATTTCTTCTGAGATGGCACAAAGATATCTTCCTACACCTTCAACCTATCAGTAATTATCCTTTTTCAATTTCGTTTTACTTGTAAGCAGTGATTATATTCAAATGCATATGCCTATTTAACAAAACATTGGACATTTTCAAATAAAACATAAGTGTAAAAAGAAAAGAAAGACAAGCAAATTTCCGCACTTTGAAGTATCTTTGTATTAACTTTTGTAAGTATCTTTGTACAAAGGAGACAGGCATCCTAGTAAGATAATGTTGTCGTAAAAATTGAGAAAAATTTCATACAAAAGAAAGATGGCTATGTGTAATAATTCCATGGGATTCCCATTCTGCTATAGCCTTCACAACTCGGAATATCTTATCCATTTGTTGCTTCGTCTGCCGATGGCTGGATTGATCAGAAGCTTGGAGCTTGTTGGTGAAGAGATTGTTCTTAAAGTGATCCGACGATACATAGCCATACGCTTTAATTCCCTAACTTTTGCCTGGACCGCCCTTTCGGGTTTTCGATCCACCGGGAAACCCTTTTTTGCCCAAGTCGCCCTTTCGGGTTTTCAACTTGCCGGGTGTACAATTTTTTTTTTGTTTTATCCCTAATTTTTGCCTGAACCGCCCTTTCGGGTTTTCGATTCACCGGGATGCCCATTTTTGCCCAAATCGCCCTTTCGGGTTTTCAACTTGCTGGGTCGTTTTATGCGTAGTATCTTTTGACTATGTCTGCGTTCGCAGGGTGTGGCAAGTCGTCACCGTCCATGGTGGTCATAATCATTGCTCCACCAGAAAAGATACTCTTAATCACAAATGGTCCTTTATAAGTAGGAGTCCACTTGCCCCTGGGATCACTTTGCGGCAAGATGATCCGCTTGATTACAAGATCTCCGACTTGATATACCTGACGCCTGACTTTCTTGTTGAAATCCTTGATCATCCGTTTTTGATACGTTTGACCATGAAAAACAGCAGTAAGTCGCTTCTCGTCGATCAAGTTGAGTTGGTCAAGCCGGGTCTGAATCCAATCGTCTTCACTCAAACCAGCGTCTTTCATAATCCTTAAGGAAGGAATCTGAACTTCCATGGGTAGAACAACTTCCATGCCATATACCAAAGAAAATGGGGTTGCCCCTGTTGAAGTACGTGCCGTGGTACGATATCCATGCAGAGTAAACAGTAACATCTCATGCCAGTCCTTGTAGGTGACTGTCATCTTTTGAATGATCTTCTTGATATTTTTGTTTGTGGCTTCAACAACACCGTTCATCTTCGACCGATAGGGAGATGAATTATGATGATAAATCTTGAACTGTTCGCATAGAGCGGTGATCATAGTGTTGTTCAAATTCGTACCGTTGTCTGTGATGATCCTATCGGGGACACCATACCGGCATATGAGGTTCTTCTTGATGAAGCGGGTAACCACATTCTTTGTAACAGAGGCAAAGGAAGCTGCTTTGACCCACTTGGTAAAATAATCAATAGCGACCAAGATGAAGTGATGTCCATTGGTTGCCGTAGGCTTGATCTCTCCAATCATGTCAATGCCCCACATTGCGAATGGCCAAGGAGCTCTCAGAATGTTGAGGGGAACATGAGGAATATGTACCTTGTCGGCGTAGACTTGGCATTTATGGCAAGTACGGGAATGTTGATGACAATCAGCATCCATGGTAGACCAGTAGTAGCCTGCCCTTAGAATCTTCTTAGCCATCGTATGTCCGCTCAAGTGGGTTCCAAATATGCCAGTGTGTATCTCAGTCATGATCAACTCTGCTTCACCTTTTTCCACACAACAAAGTAAAACACAATCATGGTTGCGCTTATAAAGGATGCCATTGCTTAGGAAGAACTTGGCAGCAAATCTCCTTAATAACTTTTTGTCATTGACAGAAGCTCCTTCAGGGTATTCTCTAGTCTGGAGATACCTTTTGACTTCATGAAACCAGGGTTGCTCCACTACTTCTTCGGTATTAATCTCATGATAGTGCGCAGGTTCGTCCATTCACTCGATGGTAATTTGGGGAGCCTCGTTATCCCAATTGAGTTTAAACATGGAAGACATTGTAGCCAGATCATCGGGTAGCTGATTCTCTTCTCGCGGGAAGTGTTCGAAAGTAATCTGCTCGAAATGAGGCAACAATGTCAGGACATGTTCTTTGTATGGGATAATATTAGGATGTTTGGTGTCCAATTCTCCTTTGACTTGACTGATAACCAAAGCCGAGTCCCCAAATACGACCAAAGATTTGATTCCCAAGTCTATAGCATCCTTGAGACCAAAGATGCAAGCTTCATATTCAGCCATGTTGTTGGTACAACTGAAGCAAAGTCGGACAGTGAAGGGTGTATGGCAACCTTCCGGAGAAATGAGTACCGCACCGATACTGTTGCCAAGTGCATTTTAAGCACCATCAAAGTACAGGGTCCATCGGAATCCTTGTTCAGGTCCGTCATACGGTCTGTTACCTTTAATGTTGTCCAATGTCATGATGTCCTCGTCAGGGAAGTCGAATCTCATAGATTGGTAATCTTCGACGGCTTGATGAGCTAGATGGTCGGCTACTACACTCCCCTTTATAGATTTTTGGGTAGTATACTAGATGTCATACTCAGTCAAGATCATTTTCCATCTAGCGATTCTTCCAGATAAAGCAGGCTTCTCGAAGATATACTTGATCGGATCCATTTTGGAAATCACCAAAGTGGTATGAGTCAACATATACTGCCTTAGCCGGCGAGCAGCCCATACCAAAGCGCATCAAGTTTTCTCGAGCAGTGAGTAGCGAGTCTCACAATCGGTAAACTTTTTGCTAAGGTAATAAATGGCATGCTCTTTTCGGCCAGACTTGTCATGTTGGCCCAATACGCACCCCATTGAGTTATCCAAAACAGTCAGATACATGATTAACGGCCTTCCTTCGACGGGTGGCATCAGAATAGGAGGTTCTAGCAGATACTCCTTGATCTTATCAAAAGCAACTTGACAATCGTTGTTCCATTCAACCACCTGATCTTTCTTCAACAGCTTGAAGATTGGCTCACAGGTAGATGTCAGGTGAGAGATGAACCTCACAATATAGTTCAAGCGTCCCAAGAATCCTCTAACCTCCTTTTCAGTGCGGGGGGTAGGCATTTCTTGTATAGTCTTTACTTTAAATGGATCAACCTCAATGCCTTTGTTACTGACAATAAATCCAAAAAGTTTACCAGACTTAACTCCAAAAGTGCACTTGCTTGGGTTCAGTCTGAGCTTATACTCCTTCAACCTGGCAAACAGATTTTGCAAATGATCAAGGTGTTCCTCTTCTGTCTGTGATCGAGCTATCATATCGTCTACGTAAACTTCGATCTCATGATGTATCATATCATGAAACAAAGCTACCATGGCGCGTTGATAGGTTGCCCCTGCATTCTTCAGTCCGAATGGCATCACTTTGTAGCAGAAGGTACCCCATTGCGTGACAAAGGTTATTTTCTCCATGTCTTCGGGGGCCATTTTGATCTGGTTGTATCCCGAGAATCCATCCATGAAGGAAAATACCTTGTGCTGGGCCGTGTTGTCAACCAAGATGTCGATATGCGGCAGTGTAAAATCATCTTTAGGGCTAGCTCTGTTCAAATCCCGATAGTCCACACACATTCTGACTTTGCCGTCCTTCTTAGGCACATGCACAATGTTAGCAACCCATTGTGGATAGGAAGTAACAGCCAGAAAGCCAGCGTTGAATTGCTTCATTACCTAAGCTTTAATCTTCTCAGACATGTCAGGTCTCATCCGACGAACCTTTTTCTTGATCGGTGGACAGTCTTCTCTTGTAGGGAGACGGTGAACCACGATATCTGTGTCTAACCCTGACATGTCTTCATAAGACCAGGCGAATATTTCAACATATTCGTTCAACAACTGCACTAAGCGCTCCTTGACACTTGGTTCCAGGTTGGCACCCACTTTTACTTCTTTCTTGTCTTCCTCTGTCTCCAAGTTGATGGTTTCTAGCAACTCTTCATGAGGCAGAATAGCCCTTTCTTCTTGTTGTAGAAGTCTGGCTAACTCTCCCGGCACTTCACAATCTTCGTCAACTTCGTACTCAGCGTGATTGACCAAATCTTCAGAGTTATCGAAGGCGAAAGTAGAATAGTCACCCATGGAATCTGGAGTGGATGGGTACCTGCATTTGTGAGTGTAGGTGTGTGTAAGGGATAGTGTGATACAGTGGGAGAACTGACTTGAGGTTTTGGGTTTGTTTTTGCAAATGTTTCGGTTGAGCAAGAGTCGCCACCGACTTTTTATTTTATCCTAAGGAAAGGTTAAAAAGCACAGCAAAAACCTTTGAGATGTTTTCTTGGGTTCGGGGAGTAGATTATAGAAAGGGAAGGTATTAGCACCCTTTCTATCCATGGTTATCCATGGGCTCTTAGTTACTTGCTTAGATCAACTTGCCTTGATTTTCAATTGTTTGAAATGGTGCTTTCAATTGTTTGAAATGGTGCTTTGTGTGTGGTTTTTTAAAAATGTTTTGAAAAGAGGCCAATGTGGTGGGAACCTTTGTAATGACCCATGTTTGGATGTATACAAAGGTGTATGTCTTTTGAAAAGTTTTCAATGTTTTTGAAAGTTGTTTTGAAAGTGTGTTGTGATGTGTATTTTGAAAAGATAGGCAAGTGTTTTTGTTTTGCAACTTGGCAAGTAACCAAGAGTTGTCTACTTCTAAATTTACTCAAAGATCTTTGCTATGTTTTTAACCCTTTTAACAATTTTGTTCCACCATTGTATTTGGTGGACAATCTTGTGTTAGGATGTGAACGGGGCGGGCGCGGGTCATCGTTTAGACCATGATTGCAATGGTGCCAAGTATCTTTGGGCAATTTTTCCTTTAAGGGACTTGATCATTTTTAGGCAACTTTCGAAAGCGTCATCGAGGGACTATGATCATTTGAATTTGTTTTGTTTTGCCAAAGATACCTAACATGCAACATGGCCCATTATTGAAGGCAACAAGTGGAGTAATCCTAGGGGTGCAAGTGTGATTGGTGTTGTCCATTTTCATGCTTTTTTTGTCTTTGAATTAGGTCAAGCTATTTGTTTTAGTTGATTTTTGCATATAAACCCTAAGTCTATCATGGCATATTTAGAAAGCTTTTAAATGCGAAATTTAAAGTCCTAAACTATTACAACATAATTATGGGATGGGGGGTACAAATGTTCAAATGGGGATATTTAGCAAGAAATTTAAATCTAACTATTACATCCAAATTGAAATTTTACAAGGTATTTAATTGCACAATAATTAAATAAAATACAATAAATATGCAAGATGCAAAAAATAATTTTTATATGTATGAAAAAAGTATTTTTTATGTGTCAAATAAACAAAAATAAAAAGGTTAATTTTTTTGGGTTTTTTATGTTTTTAGGGCAAAACCCTAGTTTGCTAAATAAAATGTATTAATTATTTATTATATACAACATTTATTAATTATGTACAAAAAATTAATAAAAAGAAAGTATATTGTAAAAAAAAAGTATCTTTGAGATTAAATATTAATAAAAATGAAAATGTATTATTTTTTTATTTTTTTCTTAAATATTCTAATAAATATAGATAAGTATTTATATTATTTACTAAATATATTAAATATGTACAAAAATAAAATATTTATTATTTACAAAATAAAAGGTATATTTTTTTAGAAAAATGTTTTCAAAAGATAAAATAAAATAAATTTAGAAAACAAAATATATTTGTATTATTTTTAAGTATTTTAAGTAAAAAGTAAATACCTATTTATTTACATATAAACTAAATGAAACAAAATAAATACCAAATAAAATGCAAAAAATGTGAGAAAAATATTTTTAATGTTTTTTCATGTTTGGATAAAAATATAAAATCAAAATCAAAAGGAAAAAATCAAAAATGACAAATATATCTCAAAATGGGCCAGGGGGTGTATGTGTAAAAAGATGGTGCAAAAAGGAAAACAAAATTAAGGCCCAGCCCAAGTCCATCTTCTTCAACCTCCAGCCAATTTGTTCCAAAAACGCGCGTTTCTCATGCTGATTCAAACATCCCGATTCTTGGACTTTCAAGCAAAACTCATAACACCAAAAATGTAGAGCATCAAGAGACGAATCCAGACATGTAAAGAACTTAACTTAACTCTAAGAAACGAAGGAGAATTTCTTCATCCCTAATTCCTGACCTAAGTTTTTTCTAATATTCAGGTTCCAAATTCTCTCAGCACACACAACATAAATGCAAAGTAATTATATGTGTAGCTTCAGGGCCATGAGTAGAGCATTTTTCATTCATAAACCTAATCCTAACTCTTCCTAGATTGAGAGATAGAAGTCCATGAACTTACCTGTTCAGCTTGGATCGTGTATGATAATGGAGGCACTTTCAAGGCAATGTGAGGACTTGTACATCTTGCTTGAAGTTCAGGGATGCTTCTCCAATGCTTGGTGTGCTTTGAATCTTGCTGAATCACTCCATGGAAGTCAACCTGCAAGAGAGAAAAATGAAAATGGCAAACTATGCTATGGCTGTTACAGTCTGTATCTAAGGTTGGGGATAGCTTGTATGGATGTTATTGAATGTGTTTGAGGTGGTTTGGATGAAAACGCACGAGGGAAATGAACTGTGGAAGTCAATATGCAGAAGATACCCTGTTTTGCCATAAAACCGTGTTTTGATGAATGAGGGAGTCTTGAGGATGGCTTGGTCGTGTTTTAGGTTACTTGAGGAGTATGGAATGTGTTCACAATGTTTGCTTAGGTTTCTCTTGACAAGAATGTGTGTTGTTGTTCAATATGCCAAGTTTTCTTCTATGATAAGCAAAGTTTGTCAACTTGGTTTCTAGGCTACCACAGGCCCCTCAAGCATGCTGCACCTTTTAGTCTTGATCAGTGGGATTGGTTCCTGAACTTGTGCCTCAAATATCTGCATTGTACCTCATAGATTGTAAACTTGACATAAAGTGCCACTTTACAAGAATGGATAATGTGCTTTTTCTAATTATGGATTAATCCTTCATGTAATGACCAAATGCATAGAATAATATCTTGGCACAATGGTTTAGCATTGAATTATTAAGTAAGAAAAGGATTAGAGGCCTGTAACTAGCTTGTGCAAGCTGACTTGAAAAAATGCAAAGTGTATGAACATGAAAATGGCTCATGAACAAAGTTACTTTTGCCCATATTGTCAAATTCGATTCTCCCTAACCACAAGGGTGTTTGAGAAGTTCTTGGACAATTTGGAAATCTTGGAATGTGTACTACAATCCATATTTGTAATGAAAGTTGATATTCCAAGTGGAAGCATGTGAAAAGTGGTCATGAAGTTAGGCAAAAATCCTGCCTAAAAATAGGTCAAAATATTTCTAAGTTAAGAATGTTTTGCACCCTTGTTCCAAAAATCATAACTTGAGCTACAAGCTTATTTTGAGGAAACTTTGTGAATAAAAGTTGTAGATTTTGAAATGGACTACAACTTTCATGTTTTGAGTTTTCCTTGAATCCAAATGTATCTTGATGAAATAATGGGACAAAGTTAGGAAAAAATTAGGAATTTTCATAACTTAGAAAATTTCTAAGTTATGAAATTTCTCCATTTCAAACCCTAATTTGTGATTTTTGATTTCTTGATGAACAAGTTTCATAATTTGACATGTTTTAATGAAAAATTAATCTTGACACTTGATTTTGACCAAAAAATCAAAGTTTGACTTTTCAGTATACAGTCAAATTTGGCTCAGTTGACTAGAAAATTCATCTGTCAATCTTGTGCATTTGGGATCTTTTGAATTTGTTGAACATGTCAAGACAATGCCATTGAGTCCTTGAGTCTATATGTGAGCTTGGTTTGCCATTGGCTAGGTCAAACAGTCAAAAATTGCCTTTGTGCAGTCAAAACCCTAAAAATGACCATTTTGCCCTTTTGATGATCTGATCAAATTTCATGTGGAATTGTGATCCAAACTTGATCAAATAGTCCATATGAGTTCATAATGTTGATGTGGGTCAAAAATCATGAGGTTTGACTGTCAATTGACCATAATTGACTTTTTCCCCAATACAGCTGATTTCTAGGTCAACTGTCCAATTGATTGGGCAAAGATTGGAATCAAGGCTTGAAACTTGGTATGGATAAACTTGTGAGTCCAACATGAAGCATGAAAGTCACTTTGGGCCTTTTGGGTCAAAACATCTTTGTGCAAACACAAACCCTAATTTGGGTCAACAGTGCAAGGAGGAGTCTTGAGCAGAGCAAACCCTAGCTTGATCTTGAGCTCCAAGGGTCTTGTGGTGAGAAAATATTGATGAAATGGGAGGGAAAATTTTGGGGTACAACAGATAGCCATCATTAAACAAACAAAAATGCAAAAGGAAAGAAAATGAACACAACAGTTTATAGATGAAAAACGTCCAATGATTCATTAAAACATGACATATGATAATGAAGAAGATCAAACCCTTACAAATGGACCTACATGCCCCGGGCAAGGCATGAGGTGAAAATAGTGTGCAAATTGTTTAGTTATTACAGACCATAAATGGGAAATTGTTCAAAGATAAAATTACTGGTTGATAAAGGTGATGGGAATAAAATCCTTTGCTTCCCAGTTGCTGAAACCCCCTTCGACGGTCGGAAAGATCCAATCTTCAAAGTGGCTCTCTTCATCTTCATCTTCTACAACATTGATTCCATGGTGAGAGATCTTGACGGGTGGTCCTCCAGCCTTGGAGCGACGCATAGCCTTTTATCCTGCAGCAGTGAACCATAACCCAAACTTGTCCGTCTTATGGGGAAAATCAGGCAATTGCCCCCACACTGTGCTCTTTCCTTCTTTAACCACGACCTCTGCGTCCTTGAGAGATGCCATCCTAGATGCATGCTTGGGAACGATAGGCACCTCAACCATTGTCTTCGCAACTGCTATCTCGGGAGAAACTTCCTCAAAATGTTGGAAAGGCGTTTCGATGAACTCGCCATCCAACTCCACGTATCGGAAGGAATTGAGATGACTTATCATGTACTCTTCCTCGCCGTGCACTGTTATAATCTTACCCTTAACAGGATATTTCAGCATTTCGTGCAAAGAGGAGGTAACTGCCCCGACATAATGGATCCACGGTCTTCCTAACAAACACGAGTATGACAGACGGATGTCCATCACGTAAAAGATGGAGTTGAAAACTTATGTGCCTACTTTGATATGAATGTCAACCTCTCCATGAACCATTCTTTTGGAACCATCAAAAGCCCTAACAACGATTTTACTAGGTTTTAGGGTCAATCCTTCGCAGTCCAAACGGTCTAAGGCTTTCTTCGGCAGCACATTCAAGGAAGAACCAGTATCAACTAAGACATGGGCGAGGGTGGTTCCCCTGCATTCAACTGAGACATGTAGCGCATCGTTGTGTTTCCTTCCTTTGGGAGTCAAGTCAGCATCGTAAAAGCCCAGGCCATTATCAGCAGTAAGACTGGCCACACACTCCTGAAACTGGTCAGCCGAAGTCTCTTGGGGTACATGTGCTGCCTTCAAGAATTTGATCAGGGCCTTAGCACGGGCCTCAGAGCAGAGTAGAAGAGCCAACATTGAAATTTTAGCAGGGGTCTGCCCTAGCTGTCCCACAACGTCGTAGTCACTTTTTATGATTATTTTCAAGATTTCATCCATTTCTTTCTGAGTGGTTTCGGGGATAACCACAACATGAGCCTTCGTCCTGACAGGCACTTCTAGTATCCCCTTACCCTTGTCGGTAGCATCAGCAGATGGTCTTACTTCAGGAGTATCCAATTCTTCAATCATCAGGCCTTGCACAGATGGTCCAACAGGTACAGAAGCTTTCAAGGGTCCGAAAACTGCTCGAGGGGGAGCAATCTCCGGAGAAAAGATCCGGCCTCTACGGGTTATCTTGCTTGTACCCGCAATGTTCCCTATATCAGGGTTTTCTTCTTCAGAATTTTCTTGGACTGCCTCAATTTGTTTGATACCATGATAGAAGATTTCTCCTCCATAGTTCCATGGTATCATTTTGCTTGATTGGTACGGGACATGTCCCGGCATGGTGATCTTTAATGGTACACATTTAGAGCTGGGTGTAATCCTGACAGGCCTTTTGCAAGCCATGGGAGGATTGTCGGAAATTGTTATGATCGCAATATCGTTGGTTGAAGTAGCAAAAGTAACAGGAGTAACAAGATTGAAGGTATCAACAGGGGTTTTCTGGAAAAGTATCTCTTGAGTATCCATCAGGCGTTGGACACCTGATTTCAACATTGGGCAATCAGCTCGTATGTTCAAACAAAAGTAACAGTCCTTCCAACAGCCCGAGAATATCCCGGCTCTCATCAACTTCTCTTTAATCACTAACAATGGAGTCAAAAGATCGGCAACATCAGTCACATGGATGTCTTCTATAACGGCATGAACATTGTGGCCGTGCTTGGGCATCGGAGCAGATATAACATTTGACGAGTTTTGAATCATCACAGCCCCTACAGTCGGCCGATGCTCGGTTCTTCCCTGACCCTTCTGAGAATACATAGAAGAGGCTTCCTTCTTAGCCGGGAAGGGTTTCTTAACAGCTGTGGATGTGGAAGCATCCTTTTGAATCTTTCCACTTTTAATACCGGCCTCGAACCTTTCGTCGGTCAAAATTAGTTCAGTAAATCCCGCGGAAGAACTCCCGATTAGATGATTGAAGAAGGGTCCAGACAGGGTCCCCAGAAACATGTCAACTAACTCCCTATCTGACAACGACGATTGCACCCTTCCAGCCAGATCACGCCACTTCTAGGCGTACTCTTTAAACCCTTTATTGGAAGCCATCCTCGTACTTTGTAGCTGAGTATGAGTGGGCGCCAAATCAGAATTGTATTGATATTGACGATAAAAAGCGGCAGCTAAGTCTTCGCAATTGTGAACCTCTGATCTCTCGAGTTGATAGGACCAATCTAGCTGCGTGCCAGACAAACTGTCTTGAAAAAAATGTACCCAGAGGTCCTTATCGGATGAGTGAGGTTGGATCTTTCTGACATACGACCTCAGGTGCATCTTTGGGCAAGACAGACCGTCGTACTTGGCAAATGTTGGCACCTTGAACTTGGGAGGGATAACAATCCCAGCTACCAGCCCTAGTTCTTCAAAGTCCAAACCAGGGACCCTCTGCAACTCCATGGCTGCCAGTCTATCCTCAAGATTCTTATATTTGTCATCCGTTGGAGGATACTGTTGTTCGAAGTAGTCTTCATCTTCTTCCTCTTCCTCCTCTTCAACCTCAAATTCAGAAGGTACAGCAGCCCCTTTCCCTTTACCGGCCCCTTCGTCAGACGTTGAGGGGAACTCAAGAACCTTTCTGGCATTGCTTTTGAACCTTCTTCCAAAAGTGGCTACCCCAGGTCTCTTTTTATTTTTCTCTTTATTCTTCTCCAACAAAGCTTTGAGGTCCTCTTGACCCTTTGCCAAGGTCATGAAGAGTTGCTGGAATTGTGAATTTTGTGCCTGCAGATCCTTTACCGTCTGCTCCAAATCCATCTTGCTGAAATAAACAACAGAAAGATAAGGAAACCTGGTGTGAATACCTGTTTATGCATATGATGAATGGTATGTTATTCATGTAATGCATTCAAGGATTCAGAAATTCAAATTTGTTGTAAACAAAAAGGAACGCACGTCATATTAAGAAGAAATTGTTAGTACATAAGTGCCTCATGGGCAAAATATTACAAAATTCTTAATGTAAAAAGACATTTCACATCCTCTTTGGTGCGATGTAAGTGTTGAGAGTTTCCTCCTCATGAAGTCGGTGGGTAAGCTCCAAAACCTTCTTCTCACTAGCATAGAAGCTGGCTTCAAAAGTATCTCGTTCTTCCTTGAGTTGGATCCAACTCTTTTGCATTTCTTCCCATGATGTTGACATGTCAGGATGTAGGATGGTGTATGGAACATCTCCTTCCATAACATGCTCTTTGATCAAGGGGAGAATGTGAGGGTATGGCATCATAATATTCTGGGCGCGGGTTCGTACCCACTTGAGGTAAGGCTCAAGGGGGATGGAATTTGTGTGCCCCAGTGTCTTACTATCCACTTTGTTGGGCATCCTCCAAGCTCTGATAAACCTTTGTCGAAGTCCTTGCGCATCGTTGTCGAAGTCAAAAACTAAGTCAGGAATCAGCATGTCATGAGGGCCATCCCTCCGAGCATATCCAAATTGTCTCAAAGCTAGACAGGGGTTGTAGGTGATGCCTCCCCTAATGCCAAGTAGTGGGACATTAGGGAATTCCCCACAACGATCAATGATGATGACATTTTCTCTGGACCGAGAACACCAATGTACATCAGAATGTGTGAGGGTCATCAATCATTGTGACCACCTTAAACCCTGCTCATTCTTCAAAACTGATTGTGGAAGGTGAGAAATAAACCACCTTGCTAGGAGAGGAGTACATCACATGAGAACACCTCTTTTCCTCATTGTTCGTGTGTAAAATGAGTGTAGGATGTCCCCAAGCAATGTAGGTATAGGATTCCTGGATATGAAAATCTTGACAACACTCACATCTATAAGTTGGTCAGGGTTTGGGAACAAGACCAACTCATAGATAACGAGTGCCACAATTTCTTCAAAGGCTTGTAGATCAAGAGAATTCCAGCAGTCTTGTGCCTTCTCAAACAGAAACTTTGCCAAGAAACCCTTGACACCACTTTTGGTTTCCCAATGCCCCTTGATGTCAGATGGTTGCAAGTGTAATGCTTGCGCAACATCTTCAGGCTTTGGTTCTTTTTCCGTACCGTTGTAGGGTAGTTGATTAAGAATAGGAATTCTTAAGAGTTGAGAGAATTCCTCCAAAGTAGGCACCAACTGGTGATCAGGGAATGTGAAACTGTGGTGTAGGGGGTCAAAGAACTGGAAGAGAACTTTCACCATGTCTTCTTTAATGTTGGTGTTGACCAAGTTGAGGAGTCTACCATGTCTTTCACTGAAGAGAGATTTCTCTGGAATCCTAGAAGTAAGCTCCTTGAGTTGAGGAGGGATTCTCACAAGGTTAATTTGAATTGTTTTCCTGCGAAGAGATTCCATGACCTACAAAACAAGAACAAAGATGAAGATCCAAACCCTTGAAATGGTTAGTGGATGCATATGATGCTTTATGATGTTCATGATGTATGCACAAACACATGTACAAGCAAGTCACACAAAACCCTAGTTCCAGGCTTGCATGAGGTTTCATAGGTAAGTACCCTCTTGAGTTTAGTGGGTTCAAAACCTGTCCTATAAATAGTAACCGGGTCCTAAGGAGCTCAATATCACTGGATTGTTTTCTATGTTCATTGTTTTGGTTTAGCCACTTAACTAGCGACCAAAATATTCCAAGAAAACAACCCTCAATGAGTGTAATATCGAGTATCTACCAACTTCGGACTGCACCAAAGCCGGTCATCTCACTACCCCTAATAAAAGTCCAAGATGGTCAAGTAAGGTTCTAAGAGTTCATTAGTGGTTCATGACATCACTCAGCGGCCCCGTATTCTCTTTGATTGACTCAAAGGCTACCGGTACTCACAAATATGTCGCACTAATATAGCTATTGCTTCAACCATGTCGGTATACCCTGCACAGTTACCACAACGTATTGTTATTTACCTATGAATGTTTCCCAAATTCGGGTGGAGGATTTCAAGCCCAAACAAGAGAACCAAATGTGAAGCAATCAAGGCAAACAATATAATCATGCAAAGGGTGATCTAAGCCCTAAGGTTACTCCACTTTTAGAATTTTCCCCAGCAGAGTCGCCAGTTCTGTGGTACGGTGGGAGAACTGACTTGGGATTTTGCGTTTTATGTTCGCAAATGTTTCGGTTTAGCAAGAGTCGCCACCGACTTTTTATTTTATCCTAAGGAAAGGTCAAAAAGCACAGGAAAGACCTCTGAGATGTTTTCTTGGGTTCGAGGAGTAGATTATAGAAAGGGAAGGTATTGGCACCCTTTCTATCCATGGTTATCCATGGGCTCTTAGTTACTTGTTTAGATCACTTGCTTTGCTTTTTTAATTGTTTTAAATGGTGCTCTTCAATTGTTTGAAATGGTGATTTGTGTGTGGTTTTGAAAGATGTTTTGAAAAGAGGCCATCGTTGTGGCAACCTTTGTAATGATTCTTGTTTGAATGTATACAAAGGTGTTTTTGTCTTTTGAAAGGTTTTCAATGTTTGAAATTAGGGTTTTGAAATTGTGTTGTGAAGTGTGTTTTGAAGATAGCAAGGATGTTTTTTGCAAGTTTTGATCAAGTAACTAAGAGTTGTCTACCATATTTTACTCAAAGATCTTTCTTATGTTTTTAACCCTTTTAACAGTGTTGTTTCACCATTGTATTTGGTGAACAACCTTGTGTTAGGATGTTAAACGGGACAGGCGTGGGTCATCGTATAGACCATGATAGCAATAGTGTCAAGTATTTTAGGCAATTTTCTTAATGGACTTGATCATTTGTTTAGGAAACTCAGATATCGTCATCGAGGGACTATGATCTTTTGTTTTGTTTTTATTTTGCCAAAGTACTTGACATGCATACCATGGCCCTTTTTTGAAGGCAACAAGTGGAGGGAAACCCTAGGGGTGCAAGTGTGCATTGTGTTTATTTTCATGCCTTGTTATCTTGGATTAGGTCAAACTAGTTGTTGATTTTATTTTGCACACAAACCCTAGGTCTAATCATGGCATAATTGAAAGCTTTAAAAGTGCGATAATTTAAATTCTACACTATTACAACATGATATAGGAAGGGGGGTACAAATTTGAATTGGGGATTATTTTGCAAGAAATTAAATCCTAAATTATTACAACCATATTGAATGGGTAAGGTACAATATTTAAATGTACAATAATTAAATAAAATACAATAAATAAATGTTAGATAAAATGTGTTATGCAAAAAAAAAAGATTTTTATGTATGTAAAAGTATTTTTAAATGTGAAGTGTAAATAATAAAAAAAAGTCAATTTTAATTATTTTTGTTCTTTAGGGCAAAAACCCTAATTTCTTAAATAAATGGTATTATTTATTATTTGTACATAATAATGTATTAATTTATACAAAAATATAAGTATATTGAAAAAATGGTATTTTGAGTATAAAATATTAATAAAAATAAAAATGTATTATTTTTGTGTTTTTTATCCTAATTAATTAATAAAATATGTACATATATGTATTAAATATATTAAATATATTAAGTGTATAAAAATAAAAATAAAAAATTATTTACGAAAATGTATATATTTCAAGAAAATATTTTCAAATGTGTATAAAATAATAAATGAAAATAAACATATTTTTTACATTATTCTTAAGTTTTAATAAAAAGAATATAAATTATTTACATTTTTATACTAGTAAAATAAAAATAAATATCAAATAAATATGAAAAAATATAAAAATAATTTTTTTGGCATTTTTTATATTTGGACATAAAATAATAAAGTCAGAATAAAAAATAAAAATACCAAAATGACAAATATACAAATAAATGGGCCAGGGGGTGTAAACTGAAAATGTATGTGTGAGAAGCAAAAGCAATCAGGCCCAGCCCAAACAACTTCATCTTCTTCCTCAGTTCAAACAAAAACGCGCGTTCTGTACATCAAATGCTATCTCCTGATTCCTTGCTTTTTTGACAAAACTCATAACATGAAACTTGTAGAGCATCAAACAACGAATCCAACCATATAAAAAACTTAAGCTAACTCTCAAAGACCAGAGAGAATTTCTCTGACCCTAATTCTTAACCTAGTTTTTTCAGAAACTTCATGAACAAAATTCTCCTAGCACGATTAATATAAATGAAAACTAAGCACGTGTATGGTTTCAGGGCTATGAGTACAACATCTTTCATTCACAAACCTAAGTCTAACTATTCCTAAATAGAGAGATAAAAGTTCATGAAATACCTGTTTCAGTTGACTTCGAGCTGGACAATGCAGCAACTTCCAAGGGTGCTTGAGGTTCTTTTAAGCTTGCCTGATGTCCAATGAAGCTTTTTCAATGCTTAGTTTGTTTTGAAACAACTTGAATCGTGCTACAGAACTCAACCTGCAAAGCTTTGAAACAAAAATGGCAACGTGTGTTAATGGTGTTACAGCTAGCAATGGAGGTCTGGAATAGTTCAGGTGTGTTGGTTGGAAGGTGTTTGAAGTATCTTTGGGCAAAACGCACGATGGAATTTGATGATGGCTTGCAAAATGCAGAACTGGCCCTGTTTTGCAAAAAAAATGGGGAATTTGTGCACAAGGAGTTTTGAGAGGTCAAGGACTCGTGTTTCTGGCTTTCTAGGGTGTGCCAAAATTGTTTGAAAACTTTGTCTTGGTTGGTTTTATCATAGGTGAGAGATCCAAGCTTTTGGCCATTTGACTTGTTTTTGAAGCAAAGATGTGAACTGTCCAAGCTAGGGCCTGTACAGGCTAGTTACAAGCATGATCAACTTGGTGTACTATGCCTGAGATTGTGGAGCTTGTTTGCTGCAAAGGAAGAAATTCCAAGGCTCAAGAAAAATCAATTTGACATAAAGTGCCCTTTATGAAAATGGAAGTATGGCCTTTATGCTCAAAATGGCAATGTTCATTATACAAAGCTATTTTGATCAGAACAATGCCAATATCCAATGTATTTGCATGCAATTTTGGAGTGTGAATTGGTTTAGAGGCCTGTAATCATGTACTAAGCTAGTTTGGTTTGAAAATGCAAGTTGTATGAACATGTATTGGCCATGGATCAAAGTGAGTTTTTGCCAACTTCAAGCATTCGACTCTCTCTAACCACAAAGGTGTTTGAGGAGTTCTTGGACAATTTGGAAATCTTGCAACATGTACTATAATCCATCTTTGAAATGTAACTTGAAACTCTAAGTGGAACTATGTGAAAAATGGCCAAGAAGATGGGTCAAAATCCTGCCTAAACTAAGGCAAAAATTTTCTATGTTAAAAGTTTTTAGGTACCCTTGTTCCCAAAATCATAACTTGAGATACAAGCTTCTTTTGAGAAAACTTTGTGGATCAAAGTTGTATACTTTGTGATGGACTACAACTTTCATGTTTCAAATTTTGTTTGAATCCATTTGCATCTTGGTGAAAAAATGGGACAAAGTTAGGAAAAAATAAGGAAATTTTATAACTTAGAAAAATTCAAAGTTATGCAAATTTTCCATTTTAAACCCTAATTTGCATTTTTGGGTTTCTTGATGAACAAGTTTCATAATTTGACATGTCTTGATGAAAAATGACCCTTGGCACTTGATTTTGACCAAAAAGTCAAAGTTTGACTTTTTAGTGTACAGTCAAATTTTGATCAGTTGACTGAAAAATTCATCTGTCAAACCTATGCATTTGAGATATTTTGAACTTGTTGAATGGGTCAAGATAATGTCATTGAGTCCTTGATTCCATGGTTGAGCTTTATTTTCCATTGGCTAGGTCAAATAGTCAAAAATTGCCCTTGTGCAATCAAAACCCTAAAAATTACCATTTTGCCCTTTTGGTGATCTGATCAAATTTCTTGTGGAATTGTGATCCAAACTTGATCAAATGGTTCATATGATTTCATAATGTTGATGTGGATCAAATTTCATGAGGTTTGACTGTCAATTGGCCACAATTGACTTTTTCCCCAATACAGCTGATTTCTAGGTCAAATGTCTAATTGACTGGGCAAAAATTTGAATCAAGGCTTGAAACTTGGTATGGACAAAACTATGAGTCCAACATGAAGTATGAAAGCCAATTTCGGCATTGTAGGTCAAAACATCACTGTGCAAACTCAAACCCTAATTTAGGTCAACAGTGCAAGGAGGTGTCTTGAGCAGAGCAAACTCTAGCTTGATCTTGAGTTCCAAGAGTCTTGTGATGAGAAATGTTGATGAAATGAGAGGGAAAATTTTGGGGGTACAACACTAACCATGTTCATAGTTTCCATTTATATTGACTGTGCATAGAGAATTTTGGATTTGAAATTTTTGAGAAAATTAGGTTTCAATTTAGGGCCAGCAAAATTAATTTTTATCTTTGACATTTAGCTTACATACGTTATATGGTTGAATTCGTGGGATGAAACACCACAACTTTCATGTTTGAACTTTCCATTTTTATGGAGAGATGAGGAAGATACAGGTGGTCCGACTAGGCACGAGGTTGAAGATGAAGTTGCCTTCAGAAAGCAGTTTCTAATATATATTTATGCTTTGATTATATGACCGGATGAAACAGTCACCCCAGTAGAAAGCGCGCACGTACTAAGTCATGTGTTACCTAAAGGGCGAGGATTCGAACCAGTGTGAACCCCCCTTTTGCATTTTCTCATTTTTCTGATTTCCTAACACATTTTTTTGCAGGCGTTGGGCCCTTTGGGCCTGGCATTTTTTTATTTCTGCTAGCATACTCCCCTGTTTACTTGTGACACCCCTTGGCCCCTTTTATTTTTATTTATTTATTCATTTCTTTTTCTTTTAAATATATTATCTAAAAATACAAAAAAAATCATATGAAGTATAAAAATAATAGATTTATATTTTGACATAATTTAAATATTTTTCTACATAAAAAAATTATTTTATTCATTATACTTTATTTACTTTTAATAATTTCCTTGTAAATTAAAATAAAACTAGATTATTATTTATCTAAGTATATTTATTTTAATATAAAAAAAAATACCAAAAATATTTCATAACACCACATACTATTTTCAAGACAAAAACATAAAAAAAAATACTTTTTCTTTAAACTTATTTTCCTTTAATCAACTAAAATAGATTTAGGGTTTTATTCTAAAATCTTTTCTTAATTAAAATATTTTCTTAATTAATTTCTTTTATTAATTAACTTAAGTTAATTTAATTTAATTACCATTTTTCTCTAATGAGGTTTAGGTTAAAACCTTCTTCATACAAAAATCCAAACACAAAAATCTTTTCTTTCAATTTGCATTTGTACTTTATATATTCCTTCAATTATTGGTACAATATTCAATTTGGTTGTAATAGATTAATTAGGTTTATATTACTGCAATCTCCATTCATAAATTGTATACCCCCTCCCACAAATGTTGTAATAGCGTAGTAATTTTAAATTTCGCAATTTATCACTTTTACATAATATGCTAGTAATTAGGGTTTGTATGGAAAGAATAAAATCAATCAAATAGAAAACCCTAATCCAAGACAAAAACAAGCATGAAAATAACACACTTGCACACAAGCACCCTTAGGGTAAAATCCACTTGATTGCCTTATACAAAATGGCCATATTACGCATGTAAGGTATCTTAGCAAAAACAAGCAAATATAAGATCATAGTCCCTCGATGACACTATCTAAAGTTGCCTTACAAATGGTCTTAGCCCCTCAAAAAAGAATGCTAAGATACCTTGCAATATTGCTAATCATGGTTATACGATGACCCACGCCCGTCCCGTTTACATCCAAAGATAGGGTTGCTTACCAAACCAATGGTAAGACAACAATGTCAAAGGAAGAGAAAATGGACAAGAAAGACATTTGAGTAGGTAGATTGCTCCTAATTACTCGCTCTATTTCAAAACAAACATCCTTGATATTTTCAAAAACAATCACATACACTTTCAAAACATCTTACAAAACTTGAAAACATTTTCAAAAGATCAACATCTTTGTATACATTCTTACGAACGAGAATCATTACAAAGATTGCCTAAATAATGGCCTCTTTACAAAATACTTTCAAAAACCACACAAATCACAAATTCAAACAAAAAGCAAGTGATCTAGAAAGTAACTAAGAGCCCATGGAAAACAATGGATGAAATGGGTGCTAATACCTTCCCTTTTCATAATCTACCCCCCGAACTCAAGAAATAAATCTCAAAGGTCTTTCCTGTGCTTTTTCACCTTTCCTTTTGGATAAAAGAAAAGTCGGTGGAGACTCTTGCTAACCGCAACATTTGCGATCAAACGCAAAACTTCGAGTCAGTTCTCCCACCGTATCACAGAACTAGAGACTCTGCTGGGGAAATTCTAAAAGTGGGGTTACCTTAAGGTTAGATCACATTTACTTGCTTTCATTGTTTGATTTGTATGCTTTACATTATAGTTCTTTGTTTGGGTTTGAATCCTATACCCGGATTTGGGATACATTATAGGTAAGTAGCAATACATTGTGGAAACTGTGCGGGGTATACCGACATGGTCTAAGCAATAGCTACGTTAGTGCGACATATTTGTGTGTACCGGTAGCCTTTGAGTTAATCAAAGAGAATACGGGGCCGCTGAGTGATGTCATGAAGCACTAATGAACTTCTAGAACCTTTACTTGACCAACTTGGCCTTTAGGATGTAGTGAGATGACTGGCTTTGGTGCAGTCCGAAGTTGGTAGATACTCGATACTACACTCATTGAGGTTTGGTTTCTTGGGATATTTTGGTCGCCATTAAAGAGGCTTGTGCTGAAACAATGACCAAGGAAACAAACCAGTGATATTGAGCTCCTTAGAACCCGATTACTATTACTAGGATAGGTTTGAGTCAACTAAACTTCAAGAGGGTACTTACCTATGAGCCTCCATGCAAGCCTAAACCTAAGGACTTGTTTGTTTTGTTTGTATATGCATACTTGTACATAACATCATGAACATCATGAA
Organism: Vicia faba; assembly: GCA_948472305.1. Classification (NCBI taxonomy): domain Eukaryota; kingdom Viridiplantae; phylum Streptophyta; class Magnoliopsida; order Fabales; family Fabaceae; genus Vicia; species Vicia faba. The sequence goes on along the minus strand of OX451736.1, from coordinate 1,264,242,826 downwards.
CATCATATACATCCACTAACCATTTCAAGGATTCTGGGGTTCATCTTTGTTCTTGTTTTGTAGGATATAGATTCACTTCACAGGAAAACTATTCAAGTCAACCTTGTAAGGATCCCTCCACAACTTAAGGAGCTAGCTTCAAGGATTCCTGAGAACTCTCCATTTACCGAGAGACATGGTCTCCTACTCAACTTGGTCACCTCTAACACAGATGAGGATATGATGAAGGTGCTCTTTGAGTTCTTTGATCCTTTACACCATTGCTTCACATTTCCCGACTATCAACTTGTGCCTACTTTGGAAGAATTCTCCCAACTCTTGAGGATTCCCATTCTCAATCAACTACCTTTCAACGGTACGGAAAGAGACCCAAAGCCAAAGCCCTGGATAGATACAGGTATCGAATCTACAATCAAACGCTCACAGATATGCCCTGGCTAGATACAGGAATCGAACCCGGAACTTCAAAAGGTTGTTTACAGATGTGCCCTGGCTGGATACAGGTATCGAATCTCTAAACTGTTCATGCAGTGTGCCCTGGCTAGATACATGTATCTAATCCACAATCAAATCACTCACAGATATGCCCTGGCTAGATACAGGAATCGAATATGGAATTAGTCGTCTACAGATGTGCCCTGGCTGGATACAGGTATCGAATCTGGAAATTGTTCATGCAGATGTGCCCTGGCTGGATACAGGTATCGAATCTACAATCAAATCACTCACAGATATGCCTCGGCTAGATACAGGAATTGAATCTGGAATTGTGACAGTTGATAGTAATCATCTTTGGATTGACCTTTTCCTGAAAAGGTAAGACATTAGTTGTATGCAATGTCATGATGTATGAAATGCATGATGTCATGATGCTCAAAATGAGATAGTGTTGTATGCACTTTATCATGTCTGTAAGCAGGATGTATGAAATGTGAAATGTCTATGAATATATTTTCGTCTAGGAAAATAAATCCTTGACGAGTGCCGGGAACTTGTGGAATCCTGGGCTGATGCTTTTTTTTGAAAAGTAGAGTTCTTCGTTTCCGCAGGGGATGACGGTTGCGAGAATAAACCGGTAGGAGAAGATGACTCCGTTGGGGAATAAATTTGGTGAAGAGATTACTCTGCGGGGAATTACTCTGTGAGAAGAGATACTTCGCTGAGGTTTTGATGAGAGCTCCGCTGGGGATTCCACTAATGAGTTATGTTGGGGGAATTTGATAAACTCCGCTGGGGATAGGAAGAACTTCGCCGAGGACAAACTTTCCGTGGTGATTAGCTGAGGATAACCCAGTTATACCCTGGTGGGGAAATAACCTTTGAATAAAGTCGGGGAGATGCGTTCGTTCGCTACAGGGGATAAGCTTCCAGAATCTACTGGGGATAAGCTTCAGAATCTACTGGGGAGATTGATTCAACTTTCTTGGGGAAACTTTTCAGACTGTACTGGGGTGTTGGTATTCCGCCGGGGAACAATCTTATATTAAGACTGCGGGGATGCTTGTTGAGGAATTCCTATACTCCGCTGGGGAATGTTTAGATCTTCCGGGGATACCTAAGTTCCTTAAGGCTGATAGTAGACTAACTCTGCTTGAGGAGAGTACCGCTGACTTGCTAGGGGAACAATGTGCCTTTTTAGGGCTGATGGGAGACCAACTCTTCCTGGAGAGAGTATTGCTGAATCTTGTCTTACTCTGTGGGGAGTTGAGGTAACTTGATTACGTTCTTCAGCCGAACCTACCTTGGTACCTTGGTGGACAGAGCAACTAGATCGCTTGGACAATTCTAAATTGCCCCTGTTTCTGATGTCATCTGTAATTAGTCCTTTGTTTCGCATGCAAATATTTATGATTAGCAATTAGTGTCAAATGCATATATCAAGAATGAACATTGGACGTTCTTTGCAAAACAAAACAGAAAAAAGAAAAAAACGATGGGTAATTTGTCTGAAAAATTGAACTTGTATTGATTTTGAAATTTGCCTGAAAATAGGCGTTTTATGTACAGGAGGCTGACGTCCTAGTAAGAGAACACCGCCGAGTAAAATAGAGTTTATACAATTTTGTGAAAAGGAAACAAAACAGCTATGTGAAAAATAATCCCACTGGGTTCCAACTCTGCTATCGCCTTTATGTCTTTAAGCGTCTCATCACTCTGCTGCTTAGTTGAAGATGAAGCTGGTTGATTGGATTTATCTGAGCCCGGTAGTTGATGCCGAATTCTGGATGCAAGGTGATTCAATGAGACATAGTATTATGCTTTATCCCTAACTTTTTCCTGGACCTCCCTTTCGGGTTTTCAGTCCACCGGGATACCCATTTTTGCCCAAGCCGCCTTTTCAGGTTATTGACTTGCCGGGTGTACAGATTTTTTTTCATTTCGCCCCTTATTTTTGCCCGAACCCTTTTGGTTCGCCGGGGAGCCCTTATTTCATACGTAGTATCTTTTTACTATGTCTGCATTGGCGGGGTGAGGAAGGTCGTCACCATCCATGGTGGTTAGAATCATAGCCCCTCCTGAGAAGATATGTTTAACCACAAATGGCCCTTCGTACGTAGGGGTCCATTTGCCCCTGGGGTCACCTTGAGGAAGAATGATGCGTTTGATTACTAGATCTCCGACTTGATATTCTTGTCGTCTAACCTTCTTGTTAAATGCCCTGATCATCCGTTTTTGGTACGTCTCTTTTCGTCAATTAGGTTTAATTGATCAAGCCGAGTCTGGATCCAGTCATCTTCGCTCAAATCTGCATCCTTCATTATCCGGAGAGAGGGTATCTGGACTTCAATAGGCAAGACTGCCTCCATGCCATAGACCAAGGAAAAGGGAGTTGCCCCTGTTGACGTCCGTGCTGAGGTACGGTACCCATGAAGAGCAAACGGTAACATTTCGTGCCAATCTTTGTAGGTCACTGTCATCTTCTGCACAATCTTCTTGATGTTCTTATTCGCCGCTTCTACAGCCCCGTTCATCTTCGGCCGGTATGGAGAAGAGTTGTGGTGCTGTATCTTGAATTGCTCGCAGAGCTCAGTGATCATCTTGTTGTTAAGATTGGTACCATTGTCCGTAATGATCCTCTCAGGTATGCCGTATCGACAGATCAGGTTGTGCCGAATGAACCGTGCCACGACGTTCTTGGTTACGGTAGCGTAGGAAGCTGCTTCAACCCATTTTGTGAAGTAATCAATCGCTACCAGGATGAAGCGGTGCCCGTTGGATGCCGTAGGTCTGATCTCGCCGATCATATCAATACCCCACATCGCAAAAGGCCAAGGTGCTGTCAAGACGTTCAGAGGAACCGGAGGAATGTGCACCTTATCAGCGTAGATCTGGCATTTATGACAAGTTAGAAAATGCTGATAACAGTCGGCTTCCATTGTGGACCAGAAATATCCTGCCCGAAGGATTTTCTTTGCCATGGTATGTCCACTGGAATGTGTTCCGAATGTACCTTCATGTAGCTCCGCCATGATCTTTTCTGCTTCAGTCTTATCCACACAACGCAGTAAGGTTGAATCATGGTTTCGCTTGTAGAGAATGTCGTTGCTGAGGAAGAACTTTGCCGCAAACCTTCTCAGGAACTTCTTGTCATTAACAGATGCGCCTTCGGGGTATTCTTGAGCTTCAAGGTACCTCTTCACTTCATGATACCAGGGTTTTTCTGTTACCTCTACAGCCTCAAGATCACAGCAATATGCAGGTTCATCCAACTTCCAAATAATGATCCGGGGTGCCTCGTTGTCCCATTTGACTTTGAACATAGAAGACATCGTAGCCAACGCGTCCGCTAACTGATTCTCCTCTCTTGGGAAGTGTTCAAAAGTTATCTCCTCGAAGTGGGGGATCAAAGTCAACACATACTCCTTGTAAGGAATAAGATTTGGGTGTTTCATATCCCACTCGCCTTTGACCTGATTGATCACGAGAGCGGAATCTCCGAAGACACTCAGAAACTTGATCCTTAAGTCAATTGCAGCTTGAAGACCCATGATACATGCTTCATACTCCGCCATGTTGTTGGTGCAGTTGAAACATAGCCGGGCGGTGAGTGGAGTATGAGTGCCTTTAGGGGATATGATCACAACGCCGATTCCATTACCCAAAGCGTTCGAGGCTCCGTCAAAGTGTATAGACCATCGGGATGCTTCCTCAGGTCCTTTATCCGGTCCAGGTACTTCACAATCAGTCACTACCATGATATCCTCGTCTGAGAATTCAAAGTTCATCGACTAGTAGTCGTCCACTGCCTGATGTGCCAAATGGTCTGCCAATACACTTACCTTGATTGCTTTTTAAGTTGTGTACTGGATGTCATATTCCGTCAAGATCATTTGCCATCTTGCTATTCTTCCAGACAGAGCAGGCTTTTTGAATATGTACTTAATTGGATCCATTTTTGAAATCAACAGAGTAGTGTGAGTCAACATATACTGTCTCAGCCGGCGAGCAGCCCATACCAAAGCGCAACAAGTTTTCTCGAGAAGTGAGTATCGGGTCTCATAGTCGATATACTTTTTGCTAAGGTAATAAATGGCGTGTTCTTTTCGGCCAGACTCATCATGCTGCCCCATCACACACCCCATTAAGTTGTCAAGCACTGTCAAGTATAGGATTAGAGGTCTCCCTTCAACCGGGGGAATAAAAATGGGTGGTTCTTGGAGATACTCTTTGATCTTTTCGAAAGCGGCCTGACATTCATCGTTCCAACGTACTACTTGATCTTTCTTCAGCAGCTTGAAGATTGGTTCACAGGTAGCAGTTAGATGCGAGATGAATCGGGCAATGTAGTTCAACCGTCCTAGAAAGCCTCTGACTTCCTTCTCTGTCTTGGGAGTTGGCATCTCTTGTATGGCTTTTACTTTGGCAGGGTCCACTTGATTGCCTTTGTCGCTTACGATGAAGCCTAGCAATTTTCCAGATCTTACCCCAAAGGTGCACTTGTTTGGGTTCAACCTCAGCTTATACAATTTCAGACGGTCAAACAGCTTCCGTAGATGGTCAAGGTGTTCCTCCTCAGTTTGGGACCTTGCAATCATATCATCGACGTATACTTCTATCTCGTGATGGTTCATATCATGAAATAAAGCAACCATGGCACGTTGGTAGGTTGCCCCAGCATTTTTCAACCCAAAAGGCATGACCTTGTAGCAAAAGGTGCCCCACTGAGTAACAAAAGTGGTCTTCTCCATGTCTTTAGGAGCCATCTTGATCTGATTATAACCGGAGAATCCGTTCATGAAGGAGAATACTTTATGCTGAGCAGTGTTGTCAACCAGAACGTCGATAAGAGGCAGAGGGAAATCATCCTTAGGGCTCGCCCTGTTCAAATCCCTGTAATTAACACACATTCTGACCTTATCATCTTTCTTCGGCACTGGAACCACGTTGGCAACCCACTGAGGGTAAGAAGTCACTGCTAGAAACCCGACATCAAATTATTTCATAACCTCAGCCTTGATCTTCTCGGACATCTCTGGACGCATACGGCGGACCTTTTGTTTAACCGGAGGGCAATCTTCCTTGGTAGGCAGGTGATGAACCACAATGTCGGTATCCAACCCAGGCATGTCTTCGTAAGACCAGGCAAAGATTTCCACATAGTCATGCAGCATCTGAATCAACCGTTGTTTCACGCTGAGCTCTAGATTGGCACCAATCTTGACTTCTTTTCTGTCTGTCTCAGTACCCAGATTTACCGTTTCCACTGGCTCTTCATGTGGCTGAATGGCCCTCTCTTCCTGGAGTAGCAGTCTTGCAAGCTCACCAGGCACTTCGCAATCATCTTCACCTTCGTCTTCGGCTAAGTTGATCGGATTTTCGAAGTCATAACTGGCAGTAGCAGAGTCGTTACCAGTGAGATCCAGAGTGGATTGGAACCTGTATAGGTGAGTGTGTGTAAATATAGCTGTTTTGCAATATATAATAAAGAAAGAAAAGGAGCTCAAGATTTTGAAATGCAACAAACGTCCAATATTTTTATTGATGATATATGAAAATGACACACAAAAGCCCTCACAAATGAAGCCACGGTGCCCCGGGTAGGACACCGAGCCATAAAAGTTTAAACATATTGTTTGTTACAAATTTAAAACAAAAGAGTTCATTACTGAGTGACAAAAGTAATAGGTGTGAAGTCTTTCGCAGTCCAGTTGCTTGGTCCACCGTCGGTTGTTGGGTAGATCCAGCTGTCGAATTCAGATTCCTCCACATTGTCTTCAATAGCATTCACTCCCGGGTTGGTGATGAACACAGGAGGTCTTCCAATCCTTGCCTTACGAACAACCCTCTGAGCCTCTGCAGTGAAGCCCAAAACAAACTTGTCAGTCTTTGGAGTGAAATCAGGAAGTCGGCCCCAGTTTGCACACTCACCCTTCTCAATCACAGCCCGGGCATCCTTTAAGGAAGCCATCTTCAAAGGAGGGTCTTCAATCACAGTTTCAGCTGATGCCAGTGTCTGAGGCACCTCTTCAAAGTGCTAGAATGGAGTCTCAATGAATTCCCCATCCATTTCTATGTACCGGAACGAGTTGAGGTGGCTGACCATATACTCCTCCTCCCCCTGAACTGTAACAATTTTCCCTCTAACCGGGTACTTAAGCTTCTGATGTAGTGTGGAGGTCACAGCTCCAGCCTTGTGGATCCATGGACGACCCAACAAACAAGAGTAGGATGGACGGATGTCCATCACATAGAAAGTAGAATCAAAAACTTGAGAACCAACCCTGATTGGAATGTCAACTTCCCCATGTACCATCCTTTTCGAACCGTCAAAGGCCCGAACAACAATGTTACTGTGCTTGAGCTCTAGACCCTCACAATCCAGCCTGTCTAGGGCCTTCTTGGGTAATACGTTCAATGAAGAACCGGTGTCTACCAACACATGGGCAAGAGTAGTTCCCCTGCATTCAATGGAGACATGCAGGGCGTCATTATGGTTCTTTCCTTTGGCAGTCAGATCGGCGTCAGAGAAACCCAACCCATTATCGGCAGTCAAGTTGGCCACACAATTGGTAAATTGATCAACAGACGTTTCTTGTGGCACATGGGCCGTCTTCAGGAAGGAGATCAGAGCCTTGGCATGGGCCTCTGAACACAACAACAGTGATAGCATATAAATATTTGATGGGGTGTGCCCCAGCTGCTCAACTACGTTGAAATCACTTTTCTTGATAATCTTGAGGATCTCCTCCATCTCTTGCTGGGAGGCTTCAACAGTGGTTGTCTTTGGCGCCTCCGTCAGGGCAGGAAAATCAGTAGCAATCCCTTTTCCCCGAGCGTCAGACGACTCGGCAGCAGGGGTAGAAACAAGAACTTGATTAGGAAGGGGAACAGGCACACTTGCAGGTGTGATGATAAGAGGTTTCTGAATAGCTGGTGGTGCAATATCTGGTGAGAACAGCCTACCACTGCGAGTAATTTTGGCAGGCCCGGTGATATTACTGACGCCGGTACTAGTATCAAACTCTTTCTTAACTCCAAGCACATAAACATCTGCCCCATAGTGCCAAGGGACAGCTTTGTCGGACGTATAGGGGAGGGGCCCCGGAACAGTAATGATGATAGGAGCAATCTTCTGAGTGGACATGATTTTGACAGGCTTCTTTGAGGGAGCCTTAGGAGGTTTGTTGAAAATAGTAACAATAGAAACTTCTTCGGTAGGGGTAGCAGGAACATCAATCTTCTCGAACAAGATCTCTTTGTTATCCATCAGGCTTTGGATACCTGATTTCAGCAACGGACAACCAACAGGTGAAACAACACATAGCAGGCAACCTTTACCATATCCTGGAAATAAACCGGCTAACAACAGATTCCTCTTGACAGTCAACAACGGAGTAACAATATTTTCCACAGAGGCTACATACCGGTCTTCTTCCACAGCATTCACTCCATGCTGGGGCATGGGAGCAGTCACAACATTGGGCCTTTCGGGCGCCTCAAATTGTATTTCTTTAGCATCAATAAGGTCTTAAACCTTATTCCTCAGAGCCCAGCAATCGTCTGTGGTATGCCCCTGGCTATCAGAGTGATAAGAGCAGCGGGAGTTGGGATTGTACTTTGGAGAAGCTGTGTTCACTACCTTCGGAGCTTCTTTGACAGTTACCAAATTGGTTGACAGTAGTTGCGGCAAAATCTGAGACAGGGTCATACTGAGCCGAGTGTACTGCCTCTTGGGTCTCTCACCCCTTGGTTGGTTGTATTGTTGAGGAGCAGCAACAGGCTTTGAGATTACCAATGCATTGACAGCTTGGCGGCGTTCCGGCTTAATTTGTCTTCTGGGACCGTAAACAACATTGGCTTCCTTCTTGAAGGGCTTCTTCTCAATACTCGCGGAGGCACCTTTCTGTATCTTCCCCGATTTGATACCAGCTTCTATTCTCTCACCAGTCAAGATCAAATCTGTAAACCCAACAGAAGAATTACCAATCAGATGGTTGAAGAATGGACCAGACAGGGTCCCTAGGAACATGTCAACAAGTTCACGGTCAGTCAGCGGTGGCTGCACCCTGCCAGCCAGGTCTCTCCACTTTTGCGCATACTCCTTGAATCCTTCGCCCGTCCCTAGTGACATACCCTGGAGTTGGGTACGCGTAGGAGCGAGGTCAGAATTGTACTGATACTGTTTATAAAATGCAGTAGCCAAGTCCTCCCAGTTTCGAATACTGGCTCCATCCAGCTGATAGAACTACTCGAGTTGAGCCCCAGAAAGGCTATCTTGAAAGAAATGGATCCATAGGTTCTTGTCTGCAGTGTAAGGTTGGATCTTCCTTACATATGATCTGAGATGCATCTTCGGGCAGGATAGCCCGTCATACCTTGCACAAACTGGCACTTTGAACTTCGGGGGGATCACAATTCCAGCAACTAATCCCAAATCTTCGAAATCTAAGCCGGGAACTCTCTGCAGCTCCATAGCTGCCAACCTGACTTCCAAGCCTTTGTACTTATCATCGGCGGGCGGGTATTGTTGCTCATAGTAGTATTCGTCTTCTTCAGCCTCTCCTTCTTCAGCTTCGGATTTGGAAGGTACCGCAGCCGCATTCCCTTTACTGGTTCCCTCTTCAGATGTAGGGGGAAATTCAAGCACTCTTCTGGATTCACCCTCAAACCTTCTTCCTAGGGTAGCCACCCCGATTCTTTTCTTCTTCTTCTTCACTTTCTCTTTGTTCCCAAGCAGGGCTTTCAGATCCTCCTGACCCTTTGCCAAGGTCATCAGGAGTTGTTGAAACTGTGAATTCTGAGACTGCAAGTCCTTGACCGTCTGTTCGAGATCCATCTTACTGAAATAAACAGCAGAAAGATAAGGAAACCTGGTGTGGAGACCTGCTTATGCGCATGATGAATGATATGCTTATGTATGCAATGCATTCAAGGATTTAGCAAATTCAAAATTGTTGTAAAAAAAAAAGAACGCACGTCATATTAATAAGAAGAAATTTGTCAGTACATAAATGCCCCATGGGCCAAATATTACAAAAAACTTCTCAAGGTAAAAAGACGTTGCGCATCCTCTTTGGTGCGATGTAGGTGTTAAGGGTCTCTTCCTCATGGAGTCGGCGGGTAAGCTCTAAAACCTTCTTCTCGCTGGCGTAGAAGCTGGCTTCAAAAGTGTTTCGTTCCTCCTTGAGTTGGATCCAACTCTTCTGCATCTCTTCCCATGATATAGGCATGTCAGGATATAGGATGGTGTAGGGAACCTCTCCTTCCTTAACGGGCTCTTTAATCACAGGGAGAACATGAGGGTAAGGCATCATTAGACTCTGGGCTCAGGTTCGTACCCACTTGAGATAAGGCTCAAGAGGGATGGAGTTCTTGTGCCCCAGTGTCTTGCTGTCTACCTTGTTAGGCATCCTCCAAGCTCTGATGAATCTTTGGCGAAGTCCTTGCGCATCGTTGTCGAAGTCAAAAACTAGGTCAGGAATCAACATGTCATGAGGGCCATCCCTCCGTGCATATCCAAATTGTCTCAAAGCTAGACAAGGGTTGTAGGTAATGCCTCCTCTAATTCCAAGTAATGGAACATTAGGGAACTCTCCACAACGATCGATGATGATGACATTTTCTCTGGACCGAGAACACCAATGTACATCAGAGTGAGTGAGGGTCATCAACCGTTGTGACCACCTTAAGCCTTGGTCATTCTTCAAGACGGATTGTGGAAGGTGAGAAATAAACCACCTTGCAAGGAGAGGAGTACAACACATGAGAACACCCCTCTTTCTCATTGTTCGTGTGTAAAATGAGTGAAGAATGTCCCCAAGCAATGTTGGTATTGGATTTCTGGATAAGAAGATTTTGACGGCGTTGACATCTACAAGCTGGTCAGGATTTGGGAACACGACCAACCCATAAATGAGGAGTGCCACAATTTCTTCAAAGGCTTGTAGATCCAATGAATTCCAACACTCTTGTGCCTTCTCAAACAAGAATTTTGCCAAGAAGCCTTTGACACCGCTTATAGTTTCCCAATGCCCCTTGATGTCAGATGGTTGCAAGTGTAGTGCTTGAGCAACATCTTCAGGCTTTGGTTCTTTTTCCGTACCATTATAGGGTAGTTTATTAAGAAAAGGAATTCTCAGGAGTTGAGAAAATTCCTCCAAAGTGGGCACCAATTGGTAGTCGGGGAAAGTGAAACAGTGGTGAAGGGGGTCAAAGAACTGGAACAACACCTTTACCATGTCTTCTTCAATGTTGGTGTTGACTAGGCTGAGCAGTCTACCATGTCTTTCACTGAAGGAAGAGCTTTCCGGAATTCTGGATGTGAGCTCCTTGAGTTGAGGAGGGATTCTCACAAGGTTGACTTGGATAGTTTTCCTGCGAGGAATTTCCATGACCTACAAAACAAGAACAAAGATGAAGATCTAAACCCTTGAAATGGTTAGTGAATGCATATGATGCTTTATGATGTTCAAGATGTATGCACAAAACACATGTACAAGCAAATCACACAAAACCCTAGTTTCAGGCTTGCATGGGGTTTCATAGGTAAGTACCCTCTTGAGTGTAGTTGGCTTAAAAACCTGTCCTATAAATAGTAACCGGGTTCTAAGGAGCTCAATATCATTGGATTATGTTCCATGTTCATTGTTTTGGTTTAGCCACTTAACTAGCGACCAAAATATTCCAAGAAAACAACCCTCAATGAGTGTAGTATCGAGTATCTACCAACTTCGGACTGCACCAAAGCCGGTCATCTCACTACCCCTAATGAAAGGCCAAGATGGTCAGGTAAGGTTCTAGGTCATTAGTGCTTAGTGACATCACTCAGCGGCCCCGTACTCTCCTTGATTGAACTCAAGGGTTACCGGTACTCACAAATATGTCGCACTAATATAGCTATTGCTTCAACCGTGTCGGTATACCCCGCACAGTTTCCACAACGTATTGCTATCTATGAATGTTTCCCCAAATCCAGGTGTAGGATTGCAAACCCAAACAAGAGAGATAAGATATAAAGCAATCAAAGCAAACAATTAGTCATGCAAGAGGGTGATCTAAGCCCTAAGGTTACTCCACTTTAAAATTTTCCCCAGCAGAGTCGCCAGTTCTGTGATACGGTGGGAGAACTGACTTGAGATTTTGTGTTTGTTTTTGCAAATGATTCGGTTGAGCAAGAGTCGCCACCGACTTTTTATATTATCCTAAGGAAAGGTTAAAAAGCACAGCAAAAACCTTTGAGATGTTTTCTTGGGTTCGGGGAGTAGATTATAGAAAGGGAAGGTATTAGCACCCTTTCTATCCATGGTTATCCATGGGCTCTTAGTTACTTGCTTAGATCAACTTGTCTTGATTTTCAATTGTTTGAAATGGTGCTTTCAATTGTTTGAAATGGTGCTTTGTGTGTGGTTTTTTGAAAATGTTTTGAAAAGAGGCCAATGTGGTGGCAACCTTTGTAATGACCCATGTTTGGATGTATACAAAGGTGTATGTCTTTTGAAAAGTTTTCAATGTTTTTGAAAGTTGTTTTGAAAGTGTGTTGTGATGTGTATTTTGAAAAGATAGGCAAGTGTTTTTGTTTTGCAAGTTGGCAAGTAACCAAGAGTTGTCTACTCCTAAATTTACTCAAAGATCTTTGCTATGTTTTTAACCCTTTTAACAATTTTGTTCCACCATTGTATTTGGTGGACAATCTTGTGTTAGGATGTGAACGGGACGGGCGCGGGTCATCGTTTAGACCATGATTGCAATGGTGCCAAGTATCTTTGGGCAATTTTTCCTTTAAGGGACTTGATCATTTTTAGGCAACTTTCGAAAGCGTCATCGAGGGACTATGATCATTTGAATTTGTTTTGTTTTGCCAAAGATACCTAACATGCAACATGGCCCATTATTGAAGGCAACAAGTGGAGTAACCCTAGGGGTGCAAGTGTGATTGGTGTTGTCCATTTTCATGCTTTTTTTGTCTTTGAATTAGGTCAAGCTATTTGTTTTGGTTGATTTTTGCATACAAACCCTAAGTCTATCATGGCATATTTAGAAAGCTTTTAAATGCGAAATTTAAAGTCCTAAACTATTACAACATAATTATGGGATGGGGGGTACAAATGTTCAAATGGGGATATTTAGCAAGAAATTTAAATCTAACTATTACATCCAAATTAAAATTTTACAAGGTATTTAATTGCACAATAATTAAATAAAATACAATAAATATGCAAGATGCAAAAAATGATTTTTATATGTATGTAAAAAGTATTTTTATGTGTCAAATAAACAAAAATAAAAAGGTTAATTTTTTTGGGTTTTTTATGTTTTTAGGGCAAAACCATAGTTTGCTAAATAAAATGTATTAATTATTTATTATATACAACATTTATTAATTATGTACAAAAAATAAATAAAAAGAAAGTATATTGTAAAAAAAAAGTATCTTTGAGATTAAATATTAATAAAAATGAAAATGTATTATTTTTGTATTTTTTTTCTTAAATATTCTAATAAATATAGATAAGTATTTATATTATTTACTAAATATATTAAATATGTACAAAAATAAAATATTTATTATTTACAAAAAAAAAGGTATATTTTTTTAGAAAAATGTTTTCAAAAGATAAAATAAAATAAATTTAGAAAACAAAATATATTTGTATTATTTTTAAGTATTTTAAGTAAAAAGTAAATACCTATTTATTTACATATAAACTAAATGAAACAAAATAAATACCAAATAAAATGCAAAAAACGTGAGAAAAATATTTTTAATGTTTTTTCATGTTTGGATAAAAATATAAAATCAAAATCAAAAGGAAAAAAATCAAAAATGACAAATATATCTCAAAATGGGCCAGGGGTGTATGTGTAAAAAGATGGTGCAAAAAGGAAAACAAAATTCAGGCCCAGCCCAAGTCCATCTTCTTCAACCTCCAGCCAATTTGTTCCAAAAACGCGCGTTTCTCATGCTGATTCAAACATCCCGATTCTTGGACTTTCAAGCAAAACTCATAACACCAAAAATGTAGAGCATCAAGAGACGAATCCAGACATGTAAAGAACTTAACTTAACTCTAAGAAACGAAGAAGAATTTCTTCATCCCTAATTCCTGACCTAAGTTTTTTCTAATATTCAGGTTCCAAATTCTCTCAGCACACACAACATAAATGCAAAGTAATTATATGTGTAGCTTCAGGGCCATGAGTAGAGCATTTTTCATTCATAAACCTAAACCTAACTTTTCCTAGATTGAGAGATAGAAGTCCATGAACTTACCTGTTCAGCTTGGATCGTGTATGACAATGGAGGCACTTTCAAGGCAATGTGAGGACTTGTACAGCTTGCTTGAAGTTCAGGGATGCTTCTCCAATGCTTGGTGTGCTTTGAATCTTGCTGAATCACTCCATGGAAGTCAACCTGCAAGAGAGAAAAATGAAAATGGAAAACTATGCTATGGCTGTTACAGTCTGTATCTAAGGTTGGGGATAGCTTGTATGGATGTTATTGAATGTGTTTGAGGTGGTTTGAATGAAAACGCACAAGGGAAATGAACTGTGGAAGTCAATATGCAGAAGATACCCTGTTTTGCCACAAAACTGTGTTTTGATGAATGAGGGAGTCTTGAGGATGGCTTGGTCGTGTTTTAGGTTACATGAGGAGTATGGAATGTGTTCACAATGTTTTCTTAGGTTTCTCTTGACAGGAATGTGTGTTGTTGTTCAATATGCCAAGTTTTCTTCTATGATAAGCAAAGTTTGTCAACTTGGTTTCTAGGCTACCACAGGCCCCTCAAGCATGCTGCACCTTTTAGTCTTGATCAGTGGGATTGGTTCCTGAACTTGTGCCTCAAAGATTTGCATTGTACCTCATAGATTGTAAACTTGACATAAAGTGCAACTTTACAAGAATGGATAATGTGCTTTTTCTAATTATGGACTAATCCTTCATGTAATGACCAAATGCATAGAATAATATCTTGGCACAATGGTTTAGCATTGAATTATTGAGTAAGAAAAGGATTAGAGGCCTGTAACTAGCTTGTGCAAGCTGACTTGAAAAAATGCAAAGTGTATGAACATGAAAATGGCTCATGAACAAAGTGACTTTTGCCCATATTGTCAAATTCGATTCTCCCTAACCACAAGGGTGTTTGAGAAGTTCTTGGACAATTTGGAAAGCTTGTAATGTGTACTACAATCCATATTTGTAATGCAAGTTGAGATTCCAAGTGGAAGCATGTGAAAAGTGGTCATGAAGTTAGGCAAAAATCCTGCCTAAAAATAGGTCAAAATATTTCTAAGTTAAGAATGTTTTGCACCCTTGTTCCAAAAATCATAACTTGAGCTACAAGCTTCTTTTGAGGAAACTTTGTGAATCAAAGTTGTAGATTTTGCAATGGACTACAACTTTCATGTTTTGAGTTTTCCTTGAATCCAAATGTATCTTGATGAAAAAATGGGACAAAGTTAGGAAAAAATTAGGAATTTTCATAACTTAGAAAATTTCTAAGTTATGAAATTTCCCCATTTCAAACCCTAATTTGTGATTTTTGATTTCTTGATGAACAAGTTTCATAATTTTACATGTTTTGATGAAAAATGAATCTTGACACTTGATTTTGACCAAAAAGTCAAAGTTTGACTTTTCAGTATACAGTCAAATTTGGCTCAGTTGACTGGAAAATTCATCTGTCAATCTTGTGCATTTGGGATCTTTTGAATTTGTTGAACATGTCAAGACAATGCCATTGAGTCCTTGAGTCCATATGTGAGCTTGTTTTGCCATTGGCTAGGTCAAACAGTCAAAAATTGCCTTTGTACAGTCAAAACCCTAAAAATGACCATTTTGCCCTTTTGATGATCTGATCAAATTTCTTGTGGAATTGTGATCCAAACTTGATCAAATGGTCCATATGAGTTCATAATGTTGATGTGGGTCAAAAATCATGAGGTTTAACTGTCAATTGACCACAGTTGACTTTTTCCCCAATACAGCTGATTTCTAAGTCAACTGTCCAATTGACTGGGCAAAGATTGGAATCAAGGCTTGAAACTTGGTATGGATAAACTTGTGAGTCCAACATGAAGCATGAAAGTCACTTTGGTCCTTTTGGGTCAAAACATCTTTGTGCAAACACAAACCCTAATTTGGGTCAACAGTGCAAGGAGGAGTCTTGAGCAGAGCAAACCCTAGCTTGATCTTGAGCTCCAAGGGTCTTGTGGTGAGAAAATATTGATGAAATGGGAGGGAAAATTTTGGGGTACAACAGATAGCCATCATTAAACAAACAAAAATTCAAAAGGAAAGAAAATAAACACAACAGTTTATAGATGAAAAACGTCCAATGATTCATTAAAACATGACATATGATAATGAAGAAGATCAAACCCTTACAAATGGACCTACATGCCCCGGGCAAGGCATGAGGTGAAAATAGTGTGCAAATTGTTTAGTTATTACAGACCATAAATGGGAAATTGTTCAAAGATAAAATTACTGGTTGATAAAGGTGATGGGAATAAAATCCTTTGCTTCCCATTTGCTGAAACCCCCTTCGACGGTCGGAAAGATCCAATCTTCAAAGTGGCTCTCTTCATATTCATCTTCTACAGCATTGATTCCATGGTGAGAGATCTTGACGGGTGGTCCTCTAGCCTTGGAGCGACGCATAGCCTTTTGTCCTGCAGCAGTGAACCCTAACCCAAACTTGTCCGTCTTATGGGGAAAATCAGGCAATTGCCCCCACACTGTGCTCTTTCCTTCTTTAACCACGACCTCTGCGCCATTGAGATATGCCATCCTAGATGCATGCTTGGGAATGATAGGCACCTCAACCATTGTCTTCGCAACTGCTATTTCGGGAGAAACTTCCTCAAAATGTTGGAAAGGCGTTTCGATGAACTCGCCATCCAACTCCACGTATCGGAAGGAATTGAGATGACTTATCATGTACTCTTCCTCGCCGTGCACTGTTATAATCTTAACCTTAACAGGATATTTCAGCATTTGGTGCAAAGAGGAGGTAACTGCCCCGGCATAATGGATCCACGGTCTTCCTAACAAATACGAGTATGACAGACGGATGTCCATTACGTAAAAGGTGGAGTTGAAAACTTCTGTGCCTACTTTGATAGGAATGTCAACCTCTCCATGAACCATTCTTTTGGAACCATCAAAAGCCCTAACAACGATTTTACTAGGTTTGAGGGTCAATCCTTCGCAGAACAAATGGTCTAAGGCTTTCTTCGGAAGCACATTCAAGGAAGAACCAGTATCAACTAAGACATGGGCGAGGGTGGTTCCCCTGCATTCAACTGAGACATGTAGCGCGTCGTTGTGTTTCCTTCCTTTGGGAGTCAAGTCAGCATCGTAAAAGCCCAGGCCATTATCAGCAGTAAGACTGGCCACACACTCCTGAAACTGGTCAGCCGAAGTCTCTTGGGGTACATGTGCCGCCTTCAAGAATTTGATCAGGGCCTTAGCACGGGCCTCAGAGAAGAGTAGAAGAGCCAACATTGAAATTTTAGCAGGGGTCTGCCCTAGCTGTCCCACAATGTCGTAGTCACTTTTTATGATTATTTTCAAGATTTCATCCATTTCTTTCTGAGTGGTTTCGGGGATAACCACAACATGAGCCTTCGTCCTGACAGGCACTTCTAGTATCCCCTTACCCTTGTCGGTAGCATCAGCAGATGGTCTTACTTCAGGAGTATCCAATTCTTCAATCATCGGGCCTTGCACAGATGGTCCAACAGGTACAGAAGCTTTCAAGGGTCCGAAAACTGCTCGAGGGGGAGCAATCTTCGGAGAAAAGATCCGGCCTCTACGGGTTATCTTGCTTGTACCCGCAATGTTCCCTATATCAGGGTTTTCTTCTTCAGAATTTTCTTGGACTGCCTCAATTTGTTTGATACCATGATAGAAGATTTCTCCTCCATAGTTCCATGGTATCGTTTTGCTTGATTGGTACGGGACAGGTCCCGGCATGGTGATCTTTAATGGTACATATTTAGAGTTGGGTGTAATCCTGACAGGCCTTTTGCAAGCCTTGGGAGGATTGTCGGAAATGGTTATGATCGCAATATCGTTGGTTGAAGTAGCAAAAGTAACAGGAGTAACAGGATTGAAGGTATCAACAAGGGTTTTCTGGAAAAGTATCTCTTGAGTATCCATCAGGCGTTGGACACCTGATTTCAACATTGGGAAATCAGCTCGTATGTTCAAACAAAAGTAACAGTCCTTCCAACAGCCCGGGAATATCCCGGCTCTCATCAACTTCTCTTTAATCACTAACAATGGAGTCAAAAGATCGGCAACATCAGTCACATGGAGGTCTTCTATAACGGCATGAACATTGTGGCCGTGCTTGGGCATCGGAGCAGATATAACATTTGGATTCTCAGGTGCATCAAATTCTACTTCTTTGGCATCAATCAGATCCTGGATTTTATTCTTAAGCGCCCAGCAATTATTGGTATCGTGCCCAACACTGTCAGAATGGTAAGCACATTTGGCATTAGAGTGGTAGTATGGAGAGGATGTGTTAGGGTTCTTTGGCGCTTCCTTCAAACTGGTAAGATTCAGCTTCAACAAATGAGGGAGTACCTGAGCTGGCGTCATGTTAATTTGGGTGAACTGCCGTTGTGGCCTTTCTACCCGTTGTTGATTAGGTCTCAACTGATTGTTACGAGGTTGATCATTTGATGAGTTTTGAATCATCACAGCCCCTACAGTCGGCCGATGCTCGGTTCTTCCCTGACCCTTCTGAGAATACATAGAAGAGGCTTCCTTCTTAGCTGGGAAGGGTTTCTTAACAGCTGTGGATGCGGAAGCATCCTTTTGAATATTTCCACTTTTAATACCGGCCTCGACCCTTTCGCCGGTCAAAATTAGTTCAGTAAATCCCGCGGAAGAACTCCCGATTAGATGATTGAAAGGGGCCAGATAGGGTCCCCAGAAACATGTCAACTAACTCCCTATCTGACAACGGCGACTGCACCCTTCCAGCCAGATCACGCCACTTCTGGGCGTACTCTTTAAACACTTCATTGGAAGCCATCCCCGTACTTTGTAGCTAAGTACGAGTGGGCGCAAAATCAGAATTGTATTGATATTGACGATAAAAAGCGGCAGCTAAGTCTTCCCAATTGTGAACCTCTGATCTCTCGAGTTGATAGAACCAATCTAGCTGTGTGCCAGACAAACTGTCTTGAAAAAAATGTACCCAGAGGTCCTTATCGGATGAGTGGGGTTGGATCTTTCTGACATACGACCTCAGGTGCATCTTTGGGCAAGACAGACCGTCGTACTTGGAAAATGTTGGCACCTTGAACTTGGGAGGGATAACAATCCCAACTACCAGCCCTAGTTCTTCAAAGTCCAAACCAGGGACCCTCTGCAACTCCATGGCTGCCAGTATATCCTCAAGATTCTTATATTTGTCATCCGTTGGAGGATACTGTTGTTCGAAGTAGTCTTCGTCTTCTTCCTCTTCCTCCTCTTCAACCTCAAATTCAGAAGGTACAGCAGCCCCTTTCCCTTTACCGGCCCCTTCGTCAGACGTTGAGGGGAACTCAAGAACCTTTCTGGCATTGCTTTCGAACCTTCTTCCAAAAGTGGCTACCCCAGGTCTCTTTTTCTTTTTCTCTTTATTCTTCTCCAACAAAGCTTTGAGGTCCTCTTGACCCTTTGCCAAGGTCATGAGGAATTGCTGGAATTGTGAATTTTGTGCCTGCAGATCCTTTACCGTCTGCTCCAAATCCATCTTGCTGAAATAAACAACAGAAAGATAAGGAAACCTGGTGTGAAGACCTGTTTATGCATATGATGAATGGTATGTTATTCATGTAATGCATTCAACGATTCAGAAATTCAAATTTGTTGTAAACAAAAAGGAACGCACGTCATATTAAGAAGAAATTGTTAGTACATAAGTGCCTCATGGGCAAAATATTACAAAATTCTTAATGTAAAAAGACATTTCACATCCTCTTTGGTGCGATGTAAGTGTTGAGAGTTTCCTCCTCATGAAGTCGGTGGGTAAGCTCCAAAACCTTCTTCTCACTGGCATAGAAGCTGGCTTCAAAAGTATCTCGTTCTTCCTTGAGTTGGATCCAACTCTTTGGCATTTCTTCCCATGATGTTTGCATGTCAGGATGTAGGATGGTATATGGAACATCTCCTTCCATAACAGGCTCTTTGATCAAGGGGAGAATGTGAGGGTATGGCATCATAAGATTCTGGGCGCGGGTTCGTACCCACTTGAGGTAAGGCTCAAGGGGGATGGAATTTGTGTGCCCCAGTGTCTTACTATCCACTTTGTTGGGCATCCTCCAAGCTCTGATGAACCTTTGTCGAAGTCCTTGCGCATCGTTGTCGAAGTCAAAAACTAAATCAGGAATCAGCATGTCATGAGGGCCATCCCTCCGAGCATATCAAAATTGTCTCAAATCTAGACAGGGGTTGTAGGTGATGCCTCCCCTAATGCCAAGTAGTGGGACATTAGGGAATTCCCCAGAACGATCAATGATGATGACATTTTCTCTGGACCGAGAACACCAATGTACATTAGAATGTGTGAGGGTCATCAATCGTTGTGACCACCTTAAACCCTGCTCATTCTTCAAAACTGATTGTGGAAGGTGAGAAATAAACCACCTTGCTAGGAGAGGATTACAACACATGAGAACACCTCTTTTCCTCATTGTTCGTGTGTAAAATGAGTGTAGGATGTCCCCAAGCAATGTAGGTATAGGATTCCTGGATATGAAAATCTTGACAGCACTCACATCTATAAGTTGGTCAGGGTTTGGGAACAAGACCAACTCATAGATAAGGAGTGCCACAATTTCTTCAAAGGCTTGTAGATCAAGAGAATTCCAGCAGTCTTGTGCCTTCTCAAACAGAAACTTTGCCAAGAAACCCTTGACACCACTTTTGGTTTCCCAATGCCCCTTGATGTCAGATGGTTGCAAGTGTAATGCTTGAGCAACATCTTCAGGCTTTGGTTCTTTTTCCGTATCGTTGTAGGGTAGTTGTTTAAGAATAGGAATTCTCAAGAGTTGAGAGAGTTCCTCCAAAGTAGGCACCAACTAGTAATCAGGGAATGTGAAACAGTGGTGTAGGGGGTCAAAGAACTGGAAGAGAACTTTCACCATGTCTTCTTTAATGTTGGTGTTGACCAAGTTGAGGAGTCTACCATGTCTTTCACTGAAGAGAGATTTCTCTGGAATCCTAGAAGTAAGCTCCTTGAGTTTAGGAGGGATTCTCACAAGGTTAATTTGAATTGTTTTCCTGCGAAGAGATTCCATGACCTACAAAACAAGAACAAAGATGAAGATCCAAACCCTTGAAATGGTTAGTGGATGCATATGATGCTTTATGATGTTCATGATGTATGCACAAACACATGTACAAGCAAGTCACACAAAACCCTAGTTCCAGGCTTGCATGAGGTTTCATAGGTAAGTACCCTCTTGAGTTTAGTGGGCTCAAAACCTGTCCTATAAATAGTAACCGGGTCCTAAGGAGCTCAATATCACTGGATCATTTTCTATGTTCATTGTTTTGGTTTAGCCACTTAACTAGCGACCAAAATATTCCAAGAAAACAACCCTCAATGAGTGTAATATCGAGTATCTACCAACTTCGGACTGCACCAAAGCCGGTCATCTCACTACCCCTAATAAAAGTCCAAGATGGTCAAGTAAGGTTCTAAGAGTTCATTAGTGCTTCATGACATCACTCAGCGGCCCCGTATTCTCTTTGATTGACTCAAAGGCTACCGGTACTCACAAATATGTCGCACTAATATAGCTATTGCTTCAACCATGTCGGTATACCCCGCACAGTTTCCACAACGTATTGTTATTTACCTATGAATGTTTCCCAAATTCGGGTGGAGGATTTCAAGCCCAAACAAGAGAACCAAATGTAAAGCAATCAAGGCAAACAATATAATCATGCAAAGGGTGATCTAAGCCCTAAGGTTACTCCACTTTTAGAATTTTCCCCAGCAGAGTCGCCAGTTCTATGGTACGGTGGGAGAACTGACTTGGGATTTTGCGTTTTATGTTCGCAAATGTTTCGGTTTAGCAAGAGTCGCCACCGACTTTTTATTTTATCCTAAGGAAAGGTCAAAAAGCACAGGAAAGACCTTTGAGATGTTTTCTTGGGTTCGGGGAGTAGATTATAGAAAGGGAAGGTATTGGCACCCTTTCTATCCATGGTTATCCATGGGCTCTTAGTTACTTGTTTAGATCACTTGCTTTGCTTTTTTAATTGTTTGAAATGGTGCTCTTTAATTGTTTGAAATGGTGCTTTGTGTGTGGTTTTGAAAGATGTTTTGAAAAGAGGCCATCGTTGTGGCAACCTTTGTAATGATTCTTGTTTGAATGTATACAAAGGTGTTTTTGTCTTTTGAAAGGTTTTCAATGTTTGAAAGTAGGGTTTTGAAATTGTGTTGTGAAGTGTGTTTTGAAGATAGCAAGGATGTTTTTTGCAAGTTTTGATCAAGTAACTAAGAGTTGTCTACCCTATTTTACTCAAAGATCTTTCTTATGTTTTTAACCCTTTTAACAGTGTTGTTTCACCATTGTATTTGGTGAACAACCTTGTGTTAGGATGTTAAACGGGACAGGCGTGGGTCATCGTATAGACCATGATAGCAATAGTGTCAAGTATTTTGAGCAATTTTCTTAATGGACTTGATCATTTGTTTAGGCAACTCAGATATCGTCATCGAGGGACTATGATCTTTTGTTTTGTTCTTATTTTGCCAAAGTACTTGACATGCATACCATGGCCCTTTTTTGAAGGCAACAAGTGGAGGGAAACCCTAGGGGTGCAAGTGTGCATTGTGTTTATTTTCATGCCTTGTTATCTTGGATTAGGTCAAACTAGTTGTTGATTTTATTTTGCACACAAACCCTAGGTCTAATCATGGCATAATTGAAAGCTTTAAAAGTGCGAGAATTTAAATTCTACACTATTACAACATGATATAGGAAGGGGGGTACAAATTTGAATTGGGGATTATTTTGCAAGAAATTAAATCCTAAATTATTACAACCATATTGAATGGGTAAGGTACAATATTTAAATGTACAATAATTAAATAAAATACAATAAATAAATGTTAGATAAAATGTGTTATGCAAAAAAAAAGATTTTTATGTATGTAAAAAGTATTTTTAAATGTGAAGTGTAAATAATAAAAAAAAGTCAATTTTAATTATTTTTTTTCTTTAGGGAAAAAACCCTAATTTCTTAAATAAATGGTATTATTTGTTATTTGTACATAATAATGTATTAATTTATACAAAAATATAAGTATATTGAAAAAAATGTTATTTTGAGTATAAAATATTAATAAAAATAAAAATGTATTATTTTTGTGTTTTTTATCCTAATTAATTAATAAAATATGTACATATATGTATTAAATATATTAAATATATTAAGTGTATAAAAATAAAAATAAAAAATTATTTACAAAAATGTATATATTTCAAGAAAATATTTTCAAATGTGTATAAAATAATAAATGAAAATAAACATATTTTTTACATTATTCTTAAGTTTTAATAAAAAGAATATAAATTATTTACATTTTTATACTAGTAAAATAAAAATAAATATCAAATAAATATGAAAAAATATAAAAATAATTTTTTTGGCATTTTTTATATTTGGACATAAAATAATAAAGTCAGAATAAAAAATAAAAATACCAAAATGACAAATATACAAATAAATGGGCCAGGGGGTGTAAACTGAAAATGTATGTGTGAGAAGCAAAAGCAATCAGGCCCAGCCCAAACAACTTCATCTTCTTCCTCAGTTCAAACAAAAACGCGCGTTTTGTACATCAAATGCTATCTCCTGATTCCTTGCTTTTTTGACAAAACTCATAACATGAAACTTGTAGAGCATCAAACAACGAATCCAACCATATAAAAAACTTAAGCTAACTCTCAAAGACCAGAGAGAATTTCTCTGACCCTAATTCTTAACCTAGTTTTTTCAGAAACTTCATGAACAAAATTCTCCTAGCACGATTAATATAAATGAAAACTAAGCACGTGTATGGTTTCAGGGCTATGAGTACAACATCTTTCATTCACAAACCTAAGTCTAACTATTCCTAAATAGAGAGATAGAAGTTCATGAAATACCTGTTTCAGTTGACTTCGAGCTGGACAATGCAGCAACTTCCAAGGGTGCTTGAGGTTCTTTTAAGCTTGCCTGATGTCCAATGAAGCTTTTTCAATGCTTAGTTTGTTTTGAAACAGCTTGAATCGTGCTACAGAACTCAACCTGCAAAGCTTTGAAACAAAAATGGCAACGTGTGTTAATGGTGTTACAGCTAGCAATGGAGGTCTGGAATAGTTCAGGTGTGTTGGTTGTAAGGTGTTTGAAGTATCTTTGGGCAAAACGCACGATGGAATTTGATGATGGCTTGCAAAATGCAGAACTGGCCCTGTTTTGCAAAAAAAATGGGGAATTTGTGCACAAGGAGTTTTGAGAGGTCAAGGACTCGTGTTTCTGGCTTTCTAGGGTGTGCCAAAATTGTTTGAAAACTTTGTCTTGGTTGGTTTTACCATAGGTGAGAGATCCAAGCTTTTGGCCATTTGACTTGTTTTTGAAGCAAAGATGTGAACTGTCCAAGCTAGGACCTGTACAGGCTAGTTACAAGCATGCTCAACTTGGTGTACTATGCCTGAGATTGTGGAGCTTGTTTGCTACAAAGGAAGAAATTCCAAGGCTCAAGAAAAATCAATTTGACATAAAGTGCCCTTTATGAAAATGGAAGTATGGCCTTTATGCTCAAAATGGCAATGTTCATTATACAAAGCTCTTTTGATCAGAACAATGCCAATATCCAATGTATTTGCATGCAATTTTGGAGTGTGAATTGGTTTAGAGGCCTGTAATCATGTACTAAGCTAGTTTGGTTTGAAAATGCAAGTTGTATGAACATGTATTGGCCATGGATCAAAGTGAGTTTTTGCCAACTTCAAGCATTCGATTCTCTCTAACCACAAAGGTGTTTGAGGAGTTCTTGGACAATTTGGAAATCTTGCAACATGTACTATAATCCATCTTTGAAATGTAACTTGAAACTCCAAGTGGAACTATGTGAAAAATGGCCAAGAAGATGGGTCAAAATCCTGCCTAAACTAAGGCAAAAATTTTCTATGTTAAAAGTTTTTAGGTACCCTTGTTCCAAAAATCATAACTTGAGATACAAGCTTCTTTTGAGAAAACTTTGTGAATCAAAGTTGTATAATTTGTGATGGACTACAACTTTCATGTTTCAAGTTTTGTTTGAATCCATTTGCATCTTGGTGAAAAAATGGGACAAAGTTAGGAAAAAATAAGGAAATTTTATAACTTAGAAAAATTCAAAGTTATGAAAATTTTCCATTTAAACCCTAATTTGCATTTTTGGGTTTCTTGATGAACAAGTTTCATAATTTGACATGTCTTGATGAAAAATGACCCTTGGCACTTGATTTTGACCAAAAAGTCAAAGTTTGACTTTTCAGTGTACAGTCAAATTTTGATCAGTTGACTGAAAAATTCATCTGTCAAAGCTATGCATTTGAGATATTTTGAACTTGTTGAATGGGTCAAGATAATGTCATTGAGTCCTTGATTCCATGGTTGAGCTTGATTTGCCATTGGCTAGGTCAAACAGTCAAAAATTGCCCTTGTGCAATCAAAACCCTAAAAATGACCATTTTGCCCTTTTGGTGATCTGATCAAATTTCTTGTGGAATTGTGATCCAAACTTGATCAAATGGTTCATATGATTTCATAATGTTGATGTGGATCAAATTTCATGAGGTTTGACTGTCAATTGGCCACAGTTGACTTTTTCCCCAATACAGTTGATTTCTGGTCAACTGTCTAATTGACTGGGCAAAAATTTGAATCAAGGCTTGAAACTTGGTATGGACAAACCTATGAGTCCAACATGAAGTATGAAAGCCAATTTGGGAATTGTAGGTCAAAACATCACTGTGCAAACTCAAACCCTAATTTAGGTCAACAGTGCAAGGAGGTGTCTTGAGCAGAGCAAACTCTAGCTTGATCTTGAGTTCCAAGAGTCTTGTGATGAGAAATGTTGATGAAATGAGAGAGAAAATTTTGGGGTACAACACTAACCATGTTCATAGTTTCCATTTATATTGACTGTGCATAGAGAATTTTGGATTTGAAATTTTTGAGAAAATTAGGTTTCAATTTAGGGCCAGCAAAATTAATTTTTATCTTTGACATTTAGCTTACATACGTTATATGGTTGAATTCGTGGGATGAAACACCACAACTTTCATGTTTGAACTTTCCATTTTTATGGAGAGATGAGGAAGATACAGGTGGTCCGGCTAGGCACGAGGTTGAAGATGAAGTTGCCTTCAGAAAGCAGTTTCTAATATATATTTATGCTTTGATTATATGACCGGATGAAACAGTCACCCCAGTAGAAAGCACGCACGTACTAAGTCATGTGTTACCTAAAGGGCGAGGATTCGAACCAGTGTGAACCCCCCTTTTGCATTTTCTCATTTTTCTGATTTCCTAACACTTTTTTTTGCAGGCGTTGGGCCCTTTGGGCCTGGCATTTTTTTATTTCTGCTAGCATACTCCCCTGTTTACTTGTGACACCCCTTGGCCCCTTTTATTTTTATTTATTTATTCATTTCTTTTTCTTTTAAATATATTATCTAAAAATACAAAAAAAATCATATGAAGTATAAAAATAATAGATTTATATTTTGACATAATTTAAATATTTTTCTACATAAAAAAATTATTTTATTCATTATACTTTATTTACTTTTAATAATTTCCTTGTAAATTAAAATAAAACTAGATTATTATTTATCTAAGTATATTTATTTTAATATAAAAAAAAATACCAAAAATATTTCATAACACCACATACTATTTTCAAGACAAAAATATAAAAAAAAATACTTTTTCTTTAAACTTATTTTCCTTTAATCAACTAAAATAGATTTAGGGTTTTATTCTAAAATCTTTTCTTAATTAAAATATTTTCTTAATTAATTTCTTTTATTAATTAACTTAAGTTAATTTAATTTAATTACCATTTTTCTCTAATTAGGTTTAGGTTAAAACCTTCTTCATACAAAAATCCAAACACAAAAATCTTTTCTTTCAATTTGCATTTGTACTTTATATATTCCTTCAATTATTGGTACAATATTCAATTTGGTTGTAATAGATTAATTAGGTTTATATTACTGCAATCTCCATTCATCAATTGTATACCCCCTCCCACAAATGTTGTAATAGCGTAGTAACTTTAAATTTCGCAATTTATCACTTTTACATAATATGCTAGTAATTAGGGTTTGTATGGAAAGAATAAAATCAATCAAATAGAAAACCCTAATCCAAGACAAAAACAAGCATGAAAATAACACACTTGCACACAAGCACCCTTAGGGTAAAATCCACTTGATTGCCTTATACAAAATGGCCATATTACGCATGTAAGGTATCTTAGCAAAAACAAGCAAATATAAGATCATAGTCCCTCGATGACACTATCTAAAGTTGCCTTACAAATGGTCTTAGCCCCTCAAAAAAGAATGCTAAGATACCTTGCAATATTGCTAATCATGGTTATACGATGACCCACGCCCGTCCCGTTTACATCCAAAGATAGGGTTGCTTACCAAACCAATGGTAAGACAACAATGTCAAAGGAAGAGAAAATGGACAAGAAAGACATTTGAGTAGGTAGATTGCTCCTAATTACTCGCTCTATTTCAAAACAAACATCCTTGATATTTTCAAAAACAATCACATACACTTTCAAAACATCTTACAAAACTTGAAAACATTTTCAAAAGATCAACATCTTTGTATACATTCTTATGAACGAGAATCATTACAAAGATTGCCTAAATAATGGCCTCTTTACAAAATACTTTCAAAAACCACACAAATCACAAATTCAAACAAAAAGCAAGTGATCTAGAAAGTAACTAAGAGCCCATGGAAAACCATGGATGAAATGGGTGCTAATACCTTCCCTTTTCATAATCTACCCCCCGAACTCAAGAAATAAATCTCAAAGGTCTTTCCTGTGCTTTTTCACCTTTCCTTTTGGATAAAAGAAAAGTCGGTGGAGACTCTTGCTAACCGCAACATTTGCGATCAAACGCAAAACTTCGAGTCAGTTCTCCCACCGTATCACAGAACTAGAGACTCTGTTGGGGAAATTATAAAAGTGGGGTTACCTTAAGGTTAGATCACATTTACTTGCTTTCATTGTTTGATTTGTATGCTTTACATTATAGTTCTTTTTTTGGGTTTGAATCCTATACCCGGATTTGGGATACATTATAGGTAAGTAGCAATACGTTGTGGAAATTGTGCGGGGTATATCGACATGGTCTAAGCAATAGCTACGTTAGTGTGACATATTTGTGTGTACCGGTAGCCTTTGAGTTAATAAAAGAGAATACGGGGCCGCTGAGTGATGTCATGAAGCACTAATGAACTTCTAGAACCTTTACTTGACCAACTTGGCCTTTAGGATGTAGTGAGATGACTGGCTTTGGTGCAGTCCGAAGTTGGTAGATACTCGATACTACACTCATTGAGGTTTGGTTTCTTGGGATATTTTGGTTGCCATTAAAGAGGCTTGTGCTGAAACAATGACCAAGGAAACAAACCAGTGATATTGAGCTCCTTAGAACCCGATTACTATTACTAGGACAGGTTTGAGCCAACTAAACTTCAAGAGGGTACTTACCTATGAGCCTCCATGCAAGCCTAAACCTAAGGACTTGTTTGTTTTGTTTGTATATGCATACTTGTACATAACATCATGAACATCATGAATATCATATACATCCACTAACCATTTCAAGGATTCTGGGGTTCATCTTTGTTCTTGTTTTGTAGGATATGGATTCACTTCACAGGAAAACTATTCAAGTCAACCTTGTAAGGATCCCTCCACAACTTAAGGAGCTAGCTTCAAGGATTCCTGAGAACTCTCCATTTACCGAGAGACATGGTCTCCTACTCAACTTGGTCACCTCCAACACAGATGAGGATATGATGAAGGTGCTCTTTGAGTTCTTTGATCCTTTACACCATTGCTTCACATTTCCCGACTATCAACTTGTGCCTACTTTGGAAGAATTCTCCCAACTCTTGAGGATTCCCATTCTCAATCAACTACCTTTCAACGGTACGGAAAGAGACCCAAAGCCAGAAGAGATTGCTCAAGCTCTACACTGCACTCATCTGATGTCACAACTCATTGGGAAATAATGAGTGGTATCAAAGGTTTCCTAGAAAAGTTCATGTTTTAGAAAGCCCAAAGCTGTTGGAATTCCTTGGACTTGCAAGCCTTTGAGGAAATTATGGCTCTCCTTATCTATGGGATGGTTTTGTTTCCAAATCCTGACCAACTCATAGATGTCAACGCCGTCAAAATATTCATATCCTGCAACTCGGTGCCTACATTGCTAGGAGATATCATACACTCTTTTCACACTCGCACAATGAGGAAAAGAGGTGTCCTTATGTGTTGCACTCCTATCTTGGCAAGATGGTTTATTTCGCATCTTCCCTAATCTGTATTAAAAAATGAGCAAGGTTCAAGGTGGTCACAAAGGTTGATGACGCTCAAACATTCAGACATTCATTGGTGCTCCCGATCCAAAGAGAATGTTATCATTGTTGACCATTGTGGAGAATTCCCTAATGTCCCTTTACTTGGCATTAAGGGAGGTATCACTTACAACCCATGTTTAGCCTTAAGACAATTTTGTTAAGCCCGAAGAGATGGCCCGCACGAGATATTGATTCAAGGTTTGGTATTTGACTATGACAACGACGATCAAGGTATTCACCAGAAATTTATCCGAGCTTGGAGGATGTTAAACAAGATGGATAGAAAGACTTTGGGGCAAAAGAATTACATCCCTCTTAAGCCTTACCTCAAATGGGTGCGAACTCGTGCTCAGAGTCTTATGATGCCTTATCCCTCCATTCTCCCGGTAATCATTGAACCTGTCATGGAAGGAGATGTTCCATACATTATCTTACATCCTGACATTCCCACATCTCTTGAAGACCTACAAAGGGATTGGATCTAAATCAAAGGGGAGCGAGATACTTTCGAAGCCCAATTCTACACAAGCGAGAAGAAGGTTTTGGGACTCACTAGGCTACTTCACGAGGAGCAGACTCTGATGCCTACATTGCACCGAAGAGGATGCGCACTACCTTTCTGTCTTAGAGTTTTTGTATTATTTTGCCCAAGGGGCATTGATGTACTCAAGCTTTAACTTATTAATATAACGTGTGTTTCCTTTTTGTCTAAAACAAATTTGAATCTTTGAAATCCTTGAAATCATTACATATGCATATACCATTCATCATAACTTAAGCAAGTCTTTTACAACAAGTCTCCTCATCTCTCTACTGTTTATTTCAGTAAGATGGATCTCGAGCAAACAGTGAAAGACCTCCAAGCTCAGAATACACAGTTTCAACAGTTTCTCTTGACCCTATCCAAGGGACAAGAAGAATTGAAGAATTTACTGGCTGAAGAGAGGAAAAAGAAGACAAAGAAGGTAACCGGAGTCCTAAACATGGGAAGAAGATTTCATGGGCAGACAAGAAGGACCTTAAGCTTTGCAACAACATCCGGACAAAAAGACAATAAGGAGGGGAAAGGTAAGGAAATAGTCGTCCCGTCTGAATCAGAGGAGGAAGAGGAAGAAGAAGACTACTCTGAAGAAAAATACCCTCCAACTGATGACAAGTATAGACATCTCGAAGAGCGTTTGAGCGTGATGGAAATCCAAAAGGTGCCTGGCTTGGACTTTGAGGAATTGGGTCTGGTGTCGGGGATTGTGATCCCTCCGAAATTTAAAGCACTTATGTTCGCCAAATATGGCGGAGTTTCATGCCCTAAAATTCATCTCCGGTCATATGTGAGGAAAATTCAACCCCATACCGCTGATAAAGACTTATGGGTGCACTTCTTCCAAGACAGTCTGTCTGGAACTCAACTTGACTGGTTTTATCAACTAGAAAGAGTCGACATCCACAATTGGGAAGATCTTGCCGCATATTTCTACAATCAATACCAATATAATGCTGATCTTGCGCCTACCCGTACTCAACTCCAAATTATGGCCATGATTTCTAATGAAAGTTTCAAAAACTATGCGTAAAAATGGAGAGACTTGGTTGGAAGAGTTCAACCCCCTCTATCTGAGAGATAATTGGTAGACATGTTCTTGGGCACCTTGTCTTGTCCCTTCTTCAATCATTTAATTGGAAGTTCATTTGCAGGCTTTACTGAACTAATATTGACCAGAGAAAGTGTAGAAGCTGGTATAAAGAGTGGAAAGATTCAGAAAGATTCATCTTCTTCTACAGCTGTAAGGAAGCCTTTCATCAGAAAGAAAGAGGTGGCTGCTGTATATCCGTAAAGGAACCAAGATAGGGCCGAGCGCCGACCAATGGTGGGGGCTGTTATGATTCCTAAGCCCGCGTCTAATCAGCAAAGAAACAATCAACCAAGGATGGAAAGGCCAGTCCGGCAGTTCACCAGAATCAACATGACCTTGTCTCAAGTATTGCTGCATCTACTAAGATCCAATTTGGTGACCTTGAAAGAAGATCTGAAAAACCCAAATACAACATCTCCTTACTATCATCCCAATTCCCGTTGCACATATCACTCTGAAAGTCCCGGTCACGATACTAATAACTGTTGGGCTCTAAAGAACAAAATACAAGACCTCATTGAAGCAAAAGAAATTGTGTTCGATGCGCCTGAAAAGCCAATGTCATTTATGCCCAGACATGTTCACAATACCAATGCCATTAAAGAAGGATTGTTTGTTACTTCAATTGATGAACTCATGACCCCACTTCTGACTATTAAAATGAATTTGTTGAATGCCGGTGTGTTCCTGGGCTGTGATGAAGCTTGCCACCTATGTTTGTCCTCACCAACTGGATGTCCTTTGTTGAATGTAGGCGTTCAGTTCCTAATAGATAACAAAGAAATTTTGTTTGAAAATACTCATGTTCCACCTATTCCTTTTGAAGATGTTTCTATCATTACCATTTCCGCCAATTCTTCCAGTGTCTCCACCAAAAGACCCGTTAGAATTACATCAGTTCCGAAAACAACTCCTTTAATAATCATAATGCCTGAACCATTCCCATATGCGTCAGACAAAACCGTGCCATGGAATTATGGGGGGGATGTCTACTACCATGGTATCAAACAAGACTGGCCAGCCACTGAAGAATTAAGTTCTGAGAAATTGGATTCCGATGTCAGTAATATTGCAGGGACTAGTAATATTACCCGAAGCGGCTGGATCTTATCTCCAGAAATTTCTCCCCCAAAGGCTATTTCTGGACCAGTAATCATCCCCGTAGCTGTTCCAAATGTTACTCCCACACCCATAATCATTTCTGCCAGTACTCTTATTGACGAAGCTGTTATCATTCCTACTGACACTCCTGCTGCCGAGTTAACCGAGACTCAAGGAAAAAGTATTCTGGTTGAGCCTGTCCGGACGAAGGCTCAGTCATTGACTATCCCTGATACCTCTAAGAAAGAAATGGAGGAAATCCTAAAGATCATTAAGAGAAGCGACTACGATGTAGTTGAACAACTGAGGCAAACTCCCTCCAAAATCTCCATGCTGGAATTACTACTATGTTCCAAGGCGCATGCAAAAGCCTTGGTAAAATTCCTGAAGACTGCCTATGTACCTCAAGAGACCTCTGCCGATCAATTTCAAGACTACGTAGCCAGCTTAATTGCAGATAATGGTCTAGGTTTGTCGGATGCTGATCTAACGCCGAGGGGAAGGAAGCATAATGAGGCATTGTATGTCTCAGTGGAATGTAGGGTTACAACTCTGGCTCATGTTTTGGTGGACACTGGCTCATCTCTGAATGTTTTACCTAAAAAAGCTCTTGATAGACTTGACTGCAAGGGACTGACATTAAAGCCGAGAAACATAGTAGTAAGGACTTTTGACGGCTCGAAAAGGATGGTACATGGGGAAGTGGATATCCCCATAAAGGTTGGAACCCAAACTTTCAACTCAACTTTTTATGTAATGGATATCCTCCCTTCATACTCCTACCAGCTAGGCCGACCGTGTGTTTACCGTGGGAATTGGTAAACAACCGTTGATCTTCCAAAAGGTTACTTATTTGGTGACTCGCAGGATCGATCAGATTGATCCTAAGACATGGCTGATTTTGGGGTTTTGACTAAGTTTGATAATGGTTAAATGACAAGAAAATAAAGAAGCTTTATGTAAATTGCATGAAGAAGAGAACTTGATAAAATAAAGGAAGGCTTGAAATAAAGGCTTTCGACTGGAAAAGTAAAGGAGAAAGCAAGTAAAGTTTCTGGAAAATAAATGACTTTGATTAATAAAGTGGTGTTTCACACATACATTCTCAACAATTCTTTCTCACACGCTGGGTACTCGAATCTATATGAGTGACTTGTATATAATTGTGAACACACGCGAAAAACTGCGTGAACTACTAATATTTATACTAAACATCCCAAGTAACCGTCGGGCAGTTACACTGCTTCGAGATGACTCCACTTGGCACGTTCTCAGCGTTCGACGCTCCAAATCTTTGCACGTTGCACTTGGTAACCGCTGGGAACCGCTTTCCCTCCAAACGTTTGAATTTCAAACCGTTCCACTCTGAACAACCGAACACCTTCGTCGAGAAGCATCTTCGACGAGAAACAACTTCGACGTCGAAGGCAACCAAATTCTCCCTTGGAAGAAATTCTCTAAGTACATTGCCATCCTCTGACGAACACTTCGACAGAACCAACTGGTTGAAACCTTTAGCTTTAATGGCTGATATTAATAAAAACAAGGGTGTCGAATTTAGGAGCCAACAAATTGCCCCCCAAGAATGCCTTATTTCGACTCTGAAAAGAAAAAGGCATTCTTTGAAATTCCATTCGACACCTGTCTTTTCATTCTTAGTCACAAATTAAATTGTGCACTTTTTGTCTTCTACCAACCACTGACAATCCCAAGAAAAAGCCATCATTTCATCCGTACCTAAGACGTCACCTCAGTACGGCGTGCAGCGTGCCAAATTTCTTTTCACAAATTATCATCATGACAATTTCCCAAAAACGAGGGTGCACGCTGCACCCTTTTATTTCTGCAGAACGGCTATGTCAACAGGGGGACGCCACGTGTCCCACTATCTTCTGCAACATTAAATGGCATTAAATGGCCTCGAATTTGGGGATTTCCCAACTACTATAAATAGCGTCAAGTACCCATTGTGGGACTTTTTCACGCTATCTTGCCTTCAAACTTCCTTGTTGAATACAAACTCTCTGCAAACTTTGCAAACAACTTGTTCTTCACTTCATCTTCAACCTTAACATCAACAATGGCGTCCGGTTCTTCTACCGCTCCTAGTTCTAACATCCCCTCCAGAAATGCTAAACCCAAGATTTTCTCCACTGCCCCCGTAGTTACTCCTACAGGCCAACGAAGGGTTCCTGAACCCCTAGACATTGCTGAACGTGAAGCTTATTCACACCAACTCATGATTCCGGTTGGATACTCCAACCAAATCTTCGCCATGTCTGGCCCGCTAAACCCAAGCATCGCTGAAGCCATGAAGATCAAAAGCTTCTTTCCAGTGCTTGAAAAGCTCAAACCTGTTGGATGCTCTAAGAAAGATGCAGAGGATAACGAAGATCCCGCTAAGGAGAAAATCGATCTTCGCTTCTTCAATAGGGGTGTTAGGGCTTTCAGGTCTAGCCCTAGCCTCACTCCTGACTATAGTGCTTGGCTGGAAAAAATGGAAAAAAGCCAAGCTTCGATCTGGAAGGATCTGGGGATATTCGACCTAGTTATGTTGTCGAAGACGGGTCTCAACTACTCCCCAGAGATGTTGATAGCTTCCTTACTCTTCTGGGATTACACTCATTTCACCTTTCACCATCCCTGTGGAATGCTAACACCCACGTTGTTCGACGTGGCTGCCATCACTGGCCTTCGACCCACTGGGGATTATTTCGACCTAGAGGAAATGTCGGAGGATCAGATTGGATTCTCTGCCACAAAACCAACCTACACCACCTATATCAACCATTACCATGATAAGTCGACGGTCACTGTGTCGGATGTAGAGCATATCGCGTTTCTAGCCCTATGGCTGTCACTCTTTGT
Source organism: Vicia faba (assembly GCA_948472305.1). NCBI lineage: Eukaryota > Viridiplantae > Streptophyta > Magnoliopsida > Fabales > Fabaceae > Vicia > Vicia faba. Next base: position 1,264,208,122 of record OX451736.1, on the reverse strand, counting down.
GTTCTGCACAAAGTCTTTACAGGTGACAAAGAAGATGGTCACCCTCGCCACCCAACTCCACCATGGCCAAAATATTTGTTTGGCAGAATTGATCTTGGCGAATCTGTACGAGTCGATTAGCAGCGGAGCGACTCTTCTGAAGATCATCGAGAACAGAGCCAGTCTGCTGCTTGCAGGACCTTTTTGGCTACTTCAGTTGTGGCTCAATGCCACCTTCGAGTCTTTCTTACCTCAGAAGACTCAAATAAATGAGCAAGCCCCGGAGATAGCAAATAGGTGCATCGAAGGCACCAGATTGGCTCTACTGACCCCAACTGAAGATGGGTTGGAGCTTCAACAAACTTTTGCAAACTTCGTCTTGATGTTTGCAAGAAGAAAAGAATTTGTTTCGACCATGGCTCCCTTTGTTCGACGAAAGGTTGGTCCAGAATGGTTCACGAGGCCCCATCCTAAGTCGTCAAGTGACCCTCAGGTCGAAGAACATACAATAATGTGGGAAGCATTTCTCACACCAAGAATAATGCCCATGCGCTTCAAGAGCTCCAAGACTCACTTGAGCCTGATCGCGTATCAACCAAACTTGGTCTCTCGCTAGTTTGGTATCATTCAAACACTTCCTTCTCCTATTTTTCCCAGGGAGAAGTCTATGTTATATTTTTGCAACGACTACACTGAAGACGCTGCCACCAAGCATATTGGCAGGTATGCTGGTCGAATAGTCCTTTCGTTGTTCGACTATCAGCTTAACTTTCTCTGCTCACCATCCTTCGAAGAGTGGTGGAAAAGTTACTACGTTGAAGAGTTCTTCGACGAGAAGGACTTTGTGGACGAACTTCAGAAGTCTTTTGTTCTTGTCTTGGACAAAATAAAGAAATGTAAGTTCATTCTTCCAAATTATTTTGTCTTTCCCTTTCGACTGGTAGCCTGTTAATTATTTTGTCTTCTTTCAGTTGTTCGAAAGCCTGCAGCCAAGAAAGCTGCAGAAGGCCATCAGAGAGGAGGTCCCTTGACAAAACCTCCACCACCGGCGAAAACTATAGCACCGGCGAAAACTACAACAAGCCATCAGGGGGAAGGTCCTTCGAAAAAGCCTTTTGCACCGGTAACCAGACTTTTATTATTTTCTTCTGGTTTTAACATTCTGACTTTCGATGTAGCTTCTAAATCGAACTCCAATTGATTTTTAGGCACCTTCACCCAAGAAACGACCTGCTCTGACGGTCGAATCTGGGAGTGACGAAGAAGACGATTCTCCCCCTACTCCTCTAAAGAGGCGAAAACTGAAGAAAGACGTTCCTTCCCCTGAGACTCGAACAATCAGAATAAAGGTTGCTGGGAGAAAACCCAGGCCACCTCCAGTAATTATTGAAGAGCCAACGGAGGAGGAACTAAATGTTCTTCTCAATAAACCTGTCGAAAGCGACAATTCCAGCCCTGGGGCTGAAGTTCCTCTGTAGGTAATTTCTTTGACCCTTTTTAACTCAGGTGTCGATGCTCGCGTTCGATTATGTCTCGCTCTAACCTAGAAGATTCTTCTTCTTCTTTTTTCCAGGAAACCACTAAAAGCTCAGCGCCAAAGACTTCTGAAACACTAGATTCTGCTGAACTCAGTAGGCCACAAGAGAAAGAATTGGCGAACGATGACGCCAATGCTGAAATAGATGAAGCCAATGCTGAGACAGAAGAACAACAAACAGAAGATCCACAAACAGAAGAGCAACAACCAAAAGAGATTCAAGTGGTTGATCTGTCGGAGGAACAACATGACGAAGGAGGTCATGCTGATGCTGGTACTGCTGATCTTCAATTGGAAGAAATTCAAGTCGAGGCAAATGCTACTCAACAGCCTCAACCCCAAGGCAATGCTGCTGCAAAGGTTACCACCTCAACAAAGCATAGGTCGAAAGAAGACTTAGCACTCTTGAAGCAAACTGATCCAGTTGGCTGTCTGAATGCCATTATCGAGAGCAAGGGAAGTTCGTCTGATATTAGTCAGGAGGCTTCTACTCAGTCGGGGAAATCCACTGAGACTTCTCCTCTCGATGAGGCTTTGACGAAGGTCAAGGCCCAATTCTTCAAGAAAGACTTGATGAAAGCTTTGGAGGAGGACCCTACTGCTCTATCGTATTTGGGAGCTGTTTTGAATGCCGTAGACTTGCTAGCTGTGACTCCGGAGGTTTCAAGCTTTATCATGGAGTTACACTCCATTATTGATCAAGTCTCAGCAGACTATCAGCGACAAAGGGGCTTCAACAGCCAGCTTGAAGCGTTATATGGCAAAAGTTCTTCTGCATGGACTGCTGTAGCAGAGACGACTTCTCGAATCGCAGAGTTGTCGAAGCAAAAGGCATCTAAGCAGGAAGAAATTGATGCCATAGATCGAGAGAATGCTTCCATAAAGGCGCAAATCGAAGAGCTAGAGGCCAAGATGAATGCCAATACTAAGCGCAAGGAGGAACTTCTCTCGACTGTTCCAGACACCGAGAGTCAAGCTGAAATCACACAAGGCCTAGAGTTTGCTGAGAAAGCTCAAGCCCTCGACGACCAAATTGCCAAGCTTGCCCAGGCGAATGCCTTGTGCAACAAAAGACTGGAGTTGCAGCAGGCGAAGTACCTTCGACTCAAAGATTCGATCCCCTTCTGATTGACTCAGCCCTTTAACCATATATTGTAATATGTATTTGACAATATTGCCATTTTGGCTAATTTATAAAATTTTCCATTTTGGCTTATTTATGGTTAATTTAGTCATTACTTGCTATTTATTTTTATCTCTTGGAGCATAGGTTTATACTTTTTCAAATATTTGCCATTTACTCTCAAGAGCCTTTTATCTTCACCTAACTCTTCAACTTCATAAGCTCCACCAGAAAAAGTCTGGATAATTCTGAATGGTCCTTCCCATTTGGGTGACCGTTTTCCCATGCTTCAATCCCTTCGATCCATGGGAAGAATCACCTTCCAAACTAATTCTCCAGGCGAGAATGCCTTAGGTTTCCCTTTTTTATTGTAAGAGTCTTCTACTCTTTTCTTCTGAAGCCTTAGTAAGTCGAGAGCGCGCATTCTTTCTTCGTCTAAATCTACTAGTTCGTCTAACATCATATCCCAATAAACTTCAGAGGGAATATCATGGTGTCTCTGAACCCTTGCAGATTGAAGACAAATTTCTGCTGGCAATACTGCGTCATGACCAAATGTTAGCCTATATGGTGTTGTACCTATGGCTTCTTTTGGGGACGTTCGACAGGCCCACAAAATCTGGTCTAACGTCTTATGCCAATTTTTTGGCTTCTTCCCAACATGCTTTTTTATCAAGCCAATCACTACTTTGTTCGCTGCTTCGACTTGACCGTTTTCCTGTGCATAATAAGGCATTGATGTTAGGAGTTTAAAGCCTACTTCCTGAGCGAATTCCTGCATCTTTCGACCGGTGAAAACTGATCCTTGATCAGTAGTTATAGTCTCAGGGATTCCATATCTAAAGATAATGTTCTTTTGAATAAATTCAATGACATTTTCTTGGTCTACATTGACTAAAGGAATAGCTTCGATCCACTTAGTAAAATAATCAATGCCTACCAATATATACTTCTGGCTCTTTGATGATGCTGGTCGAATCTCTCCAATGAGGTCCAACGCCCATCCTCTAAAGGGCCAAGGTTTCACTATCGAGTGAAGTTCGCTCGCTGGTACATGCTGGATGCCTGTATGGACTTGACATTCTTGGCAACCCTTGGCGAACTCGACACAATCTTTCAACATGGTGGGCCAGTATAGTCCTTGTCGAAACAACAACCATTTCATCTTATGGCCTACTTGGTGAGCCCCATATGCTCCAGCGTGCGTAGTCGAAAGGGCTATGTATGCTTCATTTTCACTTAAGCACTTTAGCAATACCCCTTCAGGCGTCTTTTTAAATAACTCATTACCCATGAGTACGTAACTCAACGCCCTATATTTCGTTTTTTGTTCTGTCGAAGCTGCTGGATTTTGAAGATAATCCACAATGGGTTTCCTCCAATCTTGCTCTGACAAATTGTCTATGAACGAAATCTCGAAGTTACTTTGATCAGCATACCCTAGTCTTGTCGATTCCAAGTCTGTTGGTGACAGACAAGTTGCTTTTATCTTTTCTCGAACTTCGATTGCTCTTTGTAATCTCGTTTTTGAAATTTTGTACCCAGATGCAATTTGTGCCAAATTGTTGGCTATTTGATTTTCCAATCTGGGTATGTGTCGAATATTGACCATTTCAAATTTTTTCAACAAACGATTTGCTATCACAAAGTACATAATGAGATTTTCTCTTATGCATTTATATTCTTTTGTGACTTGCTTAATGACTAACTCTGAGTCTCCCATTATTTCGACTCGAGTTGCCCCCAATTCCAACAATATCTCAAGGCCAGTAATTAGAGCTTCATACTCAGCCTCATTGTTCGAACAAGAACCTGATATCTTGTACTTGAATGTTGTTGGAATTTTTTCTGGAGAAATAATCAAGACTCTTACTCCTGTTCCATCTTTATGGATGGAACCATCGAAGTAGAATTTCCAAGGTTCTATCTCCACATAATTAATACTCTCAACTTGAATTGAGTGGTCGACTATAAAGTCTGCCACCACTTGTCCTTTTACTGCCTTAAGAGGCATAAAGGTCAAGGAGTATTCAGTTAATGCTAGTGCCCACTTGCCAATTCAACTGTGCAAGATGGGTTTCGACAACATGTACTTGAAAACATAAAAATGAGACGAAACATACACATCAACTGGTTTTATATATTGCTTGAGTTTTGTACAAGAGAAATACAGACATAGACACAATTTTTCAACTTCGCTATATCTAGTTTCTGCATCGTTCAAAACTCTACTAAGATAGTAAATGGGTCTTTCGACTCCATTTTCATCTTCTTGGGCTAACATGCTTCCCAAAGTTTTGTCGGATGCAGCTATGTACAATCTCATACTCTTGTTGCTACAAGGAGGCACCAAAATAGGTGGCTTTGTGAGGTACCCTTTGATTTTGTCGAAGGCTTCTTGTTGCTCCTGCCCCCATTCGAATCCCTCTTTGTTCAATCGAAGTAAGGGTGAAAAGGCTTGAGCTTTCCCACTTAGGTTAGATATGAATCTCCTTAAGAAATTTATCTTGCCTAACAGAGATTGCAATTCCTTTTTGTTCGATGGCGCTTTCGCTTCCAGAATTGCCTTCGTCTTGTTCTGGTTGATTTCGATTCCTTTCTTGTGGACAACGAAGCCCAAGAAATCTCCAGCTTTCACACAGAATGCACACTTCAAAGGGTTCATCTTCAGACCATGTTCTCTCATTCTTTCGAATGATTGTCGAAGGTGGTCTATATGGTTCTTCCTGGAAACAGATTTTATAACAATGTCATCAATATATACTTGCATAAAAGTGTTAATAAAATCATGGAAGATAGAATTCATTGCTCGCTGGTATGTTGCCCCAGCATTCTTTAGGCCAAAAGGCATCACTACCCATTCGTAAGTGCCTAAAGCCCCAGGGCATCGAAAAGCTGTTTTCGACACATCTTCTTCAGCAATGAAAATTTGATTATATCCTGAATAACCATCGAGCATACTCAAGTACTCATAGCCAGCGGCAGAATCGACTAGCATTTCCGCCACAGGCATAGGATATTCATCTTTGGGTGTAGCAGCATTCAAATCTCTGAAATCTATGCACACCCTCAATGTACCATTTTTCTTAATCACTGGCACAATGTTTGCAATCCATTCGACATACCTCGTGACGCGTATGAATTTGCACTTCAGCAGTCTTTCGACTTCCGTTTTGATCTTCGACAGTATTTCTGGGGCGAAGCGTCTTGGACTTTGCTTGATTGGCTTCTTCCCAGGTTTGATTGGCAACTGAAGTTCTACCAATCCTCTGTCGAGACCAGGCATTTCGTCGTAATCCCATGCAAAACAGTCCTTGAACTCCTTTAACAAATGGATTACTTCCAACCTGAGTTCTGGGTCAATTTTTGCGCTGATGTAAGTTGGCTTTTTCTCTGACCCTTCACCCAAGTTGATTTCTTCTAAAGGATCCTGCGCTAGCATCTTGATGTTATTCGCTAAGGGGTCCTTTTCGAATCCCAAAGGCTCATCATCGTAGAAGGCGTCGAGCCTCTGTTCCTGCATCCCTTCTGGCATAATATCAGGAGGTTCTGGATCGAAGTCCTTTCCAGGACCTGCAGAAGATAACTGTTGATCATTGGCCTGTGTGGCCATATATTTTATTTCGGCTTCGAGAGCCGTTATCATCTTTGTTTCGGCTACGTAAGCCGAAATTCGCTGCAATGATTGTGACTCAGTCATTATCACTGAATTCACTTCCCCAACCAGTTGGTTGGATATCAGTTAACCCACTGAAGTCTATGTGGGACAAGTCTTCTCTGTCCCATTGAAAACCATGCTCAGGGTGCAGGTATAGGGAACAAAAAGTATTTGGCGCTGGCGCCAAGTCGAAGTCAGGTGTTGGGCATGGCCCAATGTGAGCCAGGTTCTTGTCGAAGTCTGCCAGCCCTAGGTGATTTACTTCGCCCAGGTAATAGCTTTGGTCCGCTTCTATGTTTTCGACCATTCCATCAGGACACCATAGCAGCAACCTCTGGTGCATTGATGATGGTACAGCTCCAACACCATGAATCCATTCACGGCCCAACAAAAGATTATAGTTAGGTTTGGCCGATATGACCATAAACATAGTTGGTCGAAGGATAGATCCCACCTTGATATCCAGTTGGATCACACCCATAGTGGTCCCTATGCCGCCTTCATAATTCGACAGGACCATGTTGTGAGGCTTGATGTTCTCATCACTTTTGCCTATTTTTCTTAGCATAAAGTGAGGGATGATGTTGATGGTTGCCCCACAATCCACCAAGATTTTATTTACTGTGGTTTCTTCGAGTTTAGCCCTTATAAATAAAGGCTTGAGGTGATTTTTCATCGCCTCCGTAGGTGGTTCGAAGAACCCATTCTGCTCTTCAGTAGCGCCATTATCCATGACGAAATAGCACACTGGCCTATGCTTGGCCATTTCTTGCTCCACTTCCCAATCACTTGTTTCGACCTCCACCTGGCGGTTGAACTCCCTGGGCAGAACTGAGACTATGTTCACCATGATGTCCAAAGTGTCATCAGGCTCAGAACCATCTTCGTCATCAACTTCACCCTAGTTAGGCCAAACTAGCCTATTGGTTACTGGTTCTCTTTCTAGAGGCTTCCGCTGCTTTCTCTGAGGAACATTTGAACTGTTTTCTGCCTTTGGTTCATTAGCAGCTTCCCTCTCAGCTTTTCGTCGCCTCTGGTATCTCCTCCATTGAGATCGAGACATGGGATTTTTCCCTTTGTAGTTGCTTGACACCTGTGTTACTTTAGGGGTAGCAACCTGAGGCTCCTTCTTATGTATTAAAGACGAACCTCTTGGCACATCGAAGGAGTGCCATCTTTCCTCGCTTGGCCTCTTTCGACCAGATGTCTTGTACCAAGTATCAACTGGCACATTAGTTGGAGGCCTGAACGTCAGTGGCCTCTTTTCTTGGTTTGAACCTCTTTGGGAGGCTCTTCTGGGATCATGTCGAGGATCAACACTTTCCCTTTTTTTATTTGCTGCTCTTACACCTTGAATATGTTCAGCAGCTTTTTTGTCGAAGATTGAACTGCATCTAGGACACAGCATCACCTCTAACTTCTTTTTCTGGCATCTTTGCAGAAAGTCTGCCAGATTTTCATTTTCCCGAGGGAAAGCAGTTTTGTTGGCTAGTTCTTGCCTCATGGCCTCCTCTGATGCTTTTGGTTCAGAGACTTCGACCATCTTGACATTCATGGTATCTTTGTTGGCAAGAGTCAACTGCTTCATTTGAATCTCCAAGTCCTCCGTCTGGCCTTGAACTGCAGCCAAGTGAGAACTGGGTTTTGTTCCAGATTTTTGGGCTCCAACTGTCTCCAGCTTTGGGCTTTCGACTGCCTTCTGAACCGCTTCAATTGTCTTTCTAGATAGATTCCCAGAAAAACTGCCAAAGATTGGCATGTTGACATGGTCCTTTGAGACTTCGACCATTGTGATTCCTAGCCTCTTCGACTGGCTTCTGGATGCCTCGATCACGTTCACCTCTGAAGGTTCAACATAATGGGCTTCAGCCTGCAACGGGTTAGAGTCCACAGTCATGGGGGTCTTGTCAGCAAACTTCAACCTCCCTTCTTCGATAGCGTCTTGCACAAGATTCCTGAAAAGAAAACATTGAGACGTTTTATGGCCCAGAAAATTATGATATTTACAAAAGCCTCTCTTCTTTCTTTGATCAAGAGGAGGCACTTTTACCCCTGGGGGTACTATCATTTGGCCATCTTTTACAAGCAAGTTAAAGATTTCATCACATTTTGTAATATCAAAACTATAAGTCTTTTTGGGGAACCTATCGTTGGTCCTTTCTGGACCAGTGGGATTTTTTCCACTTGAGGGGACTAACAGTTTGCAAGAATATGGTGGTCCTTGTTTTAGTTCCGCTAAATCGACTTCGCCTTCTTCGACAGTTATAGTTTTGTCGAAGGTTTCTGGATCTTCATCATCCATCTCAACATACGCTATCCTCTCTCTTTTATGAGTTTTCGTTGCCTTGGCTTTCTCAGCTTTAAGGCGTTCTACCTGTCGAACTCTATCGGCCAGATGGGCCATGTCTCTCAGGTATTGAGTGTCTAACTTCTTCCTAATGGAATAATCTAAGCCGCATGCGGCTATTTCGACTAACTCATCTTCTGGAACTTGTGTAAAACATCTTGCTTTGAGAAACCTAAACCTATTTAGATATTCGTCTATAGGTTCAGTGAAACGTCTCTTCACACTGGCCAATTCTTTCAGGCTTATCTTGGTTTGTCCCATGTAGAATTGCTCATGGAACAATCTCTCCAAATGGGTCCAATGATGGATCGAATAGGGGGGGAGAGTTGTAAACCAAGTAAAAGCGTTTTTGTTAAAGAACTTGGGAAGTACTTAATCCTCATGTTTTCGTTGTTTAAAATATCTCCTGCTTCGATCAAGTATCTCGCCACATGTTCGACAGTAGATTCTGTCGTGTCCCCAGAGAATTTAGTGAACTTAGGGAATTTACATCTAGGAGGTAAGTCTGTTTGTAACACGTACTCTGACAGTGGGGATGTGAAATTGGGCCTACGAAAGCCCATGTTCATCCCATTCTGCGTCATGATTCTTTCGATCATGGCTGCCAGATTATTTTCCAAACCCATATTTTGGTATTGGATATGCTGAACTACTTCGTCAGCATTTTGGTTTCTGTTAACTAACCTTACCTCTGGGGTTATAACCCTAGGTTCTTCGACAGGCTGCTCCAATCGTGCCCTAAGGTTTTCTTCGACAGGCTGCTGGCCTTGGTTGATAGTGGTTTCTTCCTCTAAGAGTATACCTTGGTTTCCCCTTATTTGCGCCCTTTGGGGTTGTCGAATAGGTTGGGGTACTCCAAAGAAATCAGCCAAACGCGTCATTTGCGCTGTCATCTGCTGATTCGATTGGGTGGTATTTTGTATTAGAGGGTTCAGCACTGTACTTAAAGTTTGTGCCAACATTTGAACCATATCATGGTTGCTTTCGTCCATTTGTTGCCTCAAGACTGCTGTCGAGGCATTTGTAAGGCCATGTGCTACTTGGGACGTTCCTCCTAAGAGTTGGGTCCTATTTCTGTTCGCCATACCTACTCCAGAACCTTGGAGTGGCGAAGAGGCACTCACTAAAGGGTCTGAAAAAGTGGACGCAGCGTTCGTTAGGCTAGCCAAATCAGATGTTGGCATGCCATAGAGTGGTTCTCGATTATGACCGCCTGTCATAAATCCTGGGGGAACATAAGGCCTTGTGCCTAGATTTCCCCTTGGTGGGGGGGGGGGGGTTCCTAAAGGCACTCTGGGGCCAGTGAACGGAGGTAATGGCCCCATCATTGTGACCGTTACTGCTGGTGTTGAACCAGCGGTTATCGCTTCACTTATGGTTGGGATAACCGTTGTTCCCTCATTCGTTTGTGGGATTTCGTTATTGTTTTGCGGATTCGCCATCGCTTCTCTTCTTCTGGCAGTATTGGTATTGTTAGTGTATATTCTACCACTTCTCAATAACATGCAATACTCCTCGAAAAAGATGATATTTTGTGTAAAAAGGTTAAACTTCAAAATCAACACACAGTCCCACCAGGTGTGCCAATTTGTTTACCGTGGGAATTGGTAAACAACCGCTGATCTTCCAAAAGGTTACTTATTTGGTGACTCGCAGGATCAATCAGATTGATCCTAAGACATGGCTGATTTTGGGGTTTTGACTAAGTTTGATAATGGTCAAATGACAAGAAAATAAAGAAGCTTTATGTAAATTGCATGAAGAAGAGAACTTGATAAAATAAAGGAAGGCTTGAAATAAAGGCTTTCGACTGGAAAAGTAAAGGAGAAAGCAAGTAAAGTTTCTGGAAAATAAATGACTTTGATTAATAAAGTGGTGTTTCACACATACATTCTCAACAATTCTTTCTCACACGCTGGGTACTCGAATCTATATGAGTGACTTGTATATAATTGTGAACACACGCGAAAAACTGCGTGAACTACTAATATTTATACTAAACATCCCAAGTAACCGTCAGGCAGTTACACTGCTTCGAGATGACTCCACTTGGCACGTTCTCAGCGTTCGACGCTCCAAATCTTTGCACGTTGCACTTGGTAACCGCTGGGAACCGCTTTCCCTCCAAACGTTTGAATTTCAAACCGTTCCACTCTGAACAACCGAACACCTTCATCGAGAAGCATCTTCGACGAGAAACAACTTCGACGTCGAAGGCAACCAAATTCTCCCTTGGAAGAAATTCTCTAAGTACATTGCCATCCTCTGACGAACACTTCGACAGAACCAGCTAGTCAAAACCTTTAGCTTTAATGGCTGATATTAATAAAAACAAGGGTGTGGAATTTAGGAGCCAACACCGTGGATCCACAATGCTGGTGCTGTTACTTCTACGTTGCACCAAGTGTTGAAGTATCTAGTTCAAGGGAAGATTATCACCGTTCATGGAGAGGAGGAATACATGATCAACCATCTCAATTCCTTCAGATATGTGGAATTAGATGGTGAATTCATTGAAACTCCATTTCAACACTTTGAAGAGGTCCCCCAAAATATGGCAGTGACCAAGGCTGTGTCTCAGGTTCCCAAGATTACAAGGCCTCCACTCCGGATGTCATCTCTGAAGGATACCAAAGCAGTAGTAGAAGAAGGAGGGTGCACTATCTGGGGACAAATCCCAGATATCCCATATAAGTCTGACAAGTTTGGCTTAGGTTTCACTTCAAGTGCTTAGAAGGTTGTACGCCGCGCTCTTGCTGGAGGACCACCCCTAAAGATCAACAATTATGGAGTCAACGAATTAGAGGATGATGAAGATGGTTGCAACATGGAGGATTGGATCTTCCCAACTGTCAATGGAGGGCTTAACAATTGGGAGGCTAGAGACTTTATCCCGATCACCTTTATCCCACAGTAATTTGTCTTTACATTTTGTTGGATCTGTAATATTGAAACAATTCGCACTCTTAAAACCTTGTGTCTTACCCAAGGCACAATGGTCCATTTGTAAGGGTTATTATCTCATTTTCATATGACATCAATGAATCATGGACGTTTTCGTATACAAACTTTTGTGCTCATTGTTTTTCTTTTACATTTTATTTTTTCTCAAAGATAGTTATACCCTTACACACACACACTCACAATGCTGAAACAACCGGCTGAAAATCATCAAACAATGAAGTCTCCATCGAACGTCTTTTATCCCACATGTAGGGAAAGGTAAACATCGAGAAAACCTGAGAAGGATTCAAGTGATACATGAAGCTTTGGGCATAGCTTGAAGACATGGTGGCTTGGCCATGGGAATCAAGCATGAAGATGTATGGGCTAAGATTAGGCTTAGAACAAAAGTTTGTATGATTATGAATGTAATTGGATGAAACTCAGATGCTATATGTATTTGTAATTTAGCTTTGTGAATTGTAACTTGTTTTTTTTGTATAACATCAACATGGCTTGTAAATTTGCACAATTATGACCTTGAACAATCATGAATATCTGAAGTTGGATAGAACTCTGATGAATGCAAGCAATGAATAACCTGGTTATTCTTACCAACAAATTTCATGTTTTGATTTGTCGTTCCAAGTCAAACGTATCTTGGAACCATGCACAAAACTTAGTTGATTAAGTGATGCATAAATGAATCCATATCTTCTCTTGTATGAAAACCATGTAAACATTCTTCCCACTTTGATCCATTCTTCGCACAAACCATAATTATTGCCTTCTAACCCAAAAATCTTGGATTGAATTAGTAAGATAGAATCATAAAATGTGATTCCACCATCCCTTACAATTCGAGCCTTAATTGATTAGAGAGTGTGCTGATGACCTTGGCTTGGTGAATAAATGAATTATATCCATTTAATAGCAAACCTCTTGACATTAATCTTGATCAATCATAAGAAGGTTCAACATGACTCTCTTCCCTATGAAATCCTCAGATTAAAACTAAGCTTTAGAAACATCAAAGGAAAGAGGTTCAATTGGAATATTGATTCAGTCATTAAGTGCCACAAATGAAACCTTAATACACTTGTCTCAGGATGGAAATTTGATGAAGACAGAAGTCTGTAATGACCATGAATACACAACCCTAGCTTCAAACCATTGATCTTTGCAAAAAACTCGCAAACCATTGATTGCTGAAGAAATCAGTTGAATCCCCCTAAATGAAGACGAGAGCTTAAAAGTATAGAGAAACCCTACTTCCATCATATCATTGATTCCATGCCAAATTATGTTGTTAGCGGATGTATGCAATGTTAAATGACCTAATGGAGATATGTACATGAGAAAAGCGCGATAATGCATAAACCAGATAAAAGTAGAAGGGTAGGACAAATTTGGGGTATTACAGCTGCCCCTATTTAATCGTCTTAAACCTGAAAGTACGATTGGCGCGTGCCTTTCGGAAGTTCGAGGTTGAAGATGATTAAATATCAATGCGGAAAATTTGTCTTGGGAGGAAGAGTAAGTGTTTTCTTTATTTGCTGGGGGAAGAATCCTTTTGTTTTTTTCAATGAAGAGACGGAGATTGGACTTGTAACGTGGCGTGATGCCAATACAAGACAAATGGTTGGTATTAAAAGACAGCGGTCGAGGTCTACGGGCGACCTGCGATCCTAAGGTGACACATGAGAGTGATTTGACAGAGAACCTAGCCAAAGGGTGATCTCATGTTCTAAGAAGGTAACATGGGTTACGACATGACGATTGTTTAGATAAGTGACACGGACGAGCGTCAAGAAAGGTTAAACACGGACGAGTGTTTGAATCAATATGGACGAGTATTGAAAGAAGATACGGACGAGTATCAAAAGATTAAACACGGACGAGTGTTTGAATCAATACGGACGAGTATTGCAAGAAGATACGGACGAGTATCAAAGGTTAAAAACGGACGAGTGTTTGAAAGAAGATACGGATGAGTATTAAATGGTTTAAACACGGACAAGTGTTTGAATCAATACGGATGAGTATTGAAAGGAGATACGGACGAGTATCAAAAGTTAAACACGGACGAGTGTTTGATTCAATACGGATGAGTATTGAAAGAAGATACAGAAGAGTATCAAAAGGTTAAACACAGACGAGTTATTGAAAGAAGATACGGACGAGTATCAAAGGTTAAACACGGACGAGTGTTTGAATAACTGACCCGGGTGGGTGTTTAGGAAACTTGACACATACGAGTGTTTAGGAATGGACACGGACGAGTGTTTAGAAACTGACAAGGATGAGTGTTTAGAAACTGACACGGATGAGTGTTTAGGAATAGACACGGACGAGTGTTTAGAAACTGACACGGATGTGTGTTTAGGAACTTACACAGACGAGTGTTTAGGGAACTGACTACCAGACAAGAACTGGGTTTAGAACGACAAAGTGTATTGATTTTTTTTGGCATTGAAAAGGTGAAGGTCACCGACTGGGGACTTTGGGCATGATACCCTCTTGTAGGGACGTACTGTTGTCCTTGAATAATTCAAGTCTTTCGTGTAAGGTACCTGATCTGGCTTATGCTATGTATGCATGTTTGAATTTCTTTTGACGCAAAGATCCACTCTGATGGATCAGCTACGCGCTTTTGAGGATGCAATGTTATGTAATGATAATTATATGCAATGCGAAGAAATAAAATTCATGGGAATAAGAGAAGGCTTGCTGGGAACCATTGCTCATCACTGGGGATGTCAATATATATCGATGTTGGAAGCCTGTAGTATCAAAGGTTGTTGGGGATACTGATAAAAATTTGCACTGGGGAGCCCATGATATCGAAGATTGTTGATGACTCTGCCGAAGATTGAATTGCTGACGAAGCGAGTCTTTTAGGTACCCTGCTGGATTCTGAATCGTACCGTTTGAGGAAGAGATAATCTGACCAAACCTCCATACATCTTGAATTGTTGAGGGGATGGTAGAACTGAATATGCTGAAGAATGGATACTTAACACCACGTGAATCCCTTTGAATGCACATCCCAAGTTTACGCACACTGGGGAATTATCTCTTGAATCGCTTGGGGATAAGAGATGGGCATGGACACTTATGAATGCCCCGGTTGAACTCTGTGAATGCCCCGGTTTAGCTTTGCGAATTCCTCGGTCTGGATCTGCGAATGCCCCAGTTTAGCTTTGCGAATGCCCCAGTTTAGCTCTGCGAATGCCCCGATTTAGCTTTGCGAATGCCCCGGTTTAGCTCTGCGAATGCCCCGGTTTAGCTCTGCGAATGCTCCGATTTAGCTCCATTGGGGATGTTCTTGATTAACTCCACTGAGGATGCACTTGCGCGTGCCGAGTCAAAAGACGATTCTAAACTTTCTGAATTCACTTGGGGAATCAGGCCCGATGTTGTTTGTAGCAGATGAAGGCATCTTCGTGTGCTGGCTAGGTCAGGGTGACCGTTATGATGCTTCTAGCTTGATTCGTTTCATACAACATAACTGGCTTGAGCAACTTTATAAGTACGAATGAGGAATTCCCCTGTCTGTAGGATCTCTGGGAAGATCTAGGTTGAATAGAAGATCAGAAGATTTGTGCCACAATATGATATGAGGTGGCCTGCCCCAATCTCTTGAGCCACGAAATAAACTTCTCTTGATTACAGCTTTCTTGGAGAGATTTATCGAATCTCGACGTAACTGCCCCATGTTGACTGAATTCTGAATAGATTCCTCAATGTGATAACCTCTGATTGATTGAGCTCGACGTGATAGCCTATGATTGACAACTTGAAGAGATTAATTGACGTGATAACCTCTGATTGACAGCTTGGAGAGATTAATCGACGTGATAACCTCTGATTGATAACTTGAGGGAATACCCCAGACTTGGAAGAACTTGGAGAGATCGAATCTCGACTTGATTGCCTCAGATTGGCTGAACTTGGAGAGATCGACTCTCGACTTGATTGCCCCAGATTGGCTGGCTCTGATAACTTCATCCCTGAATTGTACTGAGATTGTGAAGTACCAAGATGATTTCTCTTGACAGAATCACCAGTCAACATGCTACTGGATAAGTCATTTCTCTTATGGCAGCTGACTATTGCTTCAACAGGGTATTCAAGCCTCTCTTCTATGACAAGATTGAGGTCTTCACCGATTGTTCATTGTGTAAACTTACTTGATGTCGATCAGTTGTTTTGTATGCAGAAGAATGTTTATTATGAGAATGATGATTCTAATGCAACACATATGTAAGTCTTGAAGTTTGAAAAAAACTTTGAATGAAATGACGTCACAACTCTGTTGTGAATGAGTCACTAGCTAGAGAGAAACATTTGCAAATTCTTTTTTATGAAAGATGATGCAAGCATATGATGCCAAAACAGATATTAGAACGTACCTCTTAGGAGTTAGTTAAATGATATCTCGTTGTAGCATGCTTTCGAATTGGCCCACGCTTCAGTTAGGACTTTTATGGGTTGTAACGTGGCCTGGTTCACGGTTTTAGAAAAAAGGATTTAAGGCTCAAAATTATTTGGTGCCCACCCATTCTCCATGATGTTCTCCATTCCTACGTTCAGTTGACCCGATACAAGCGTTCATCTCTCTAGAAGGGTTTGCGATGGTTGAGGAACCATTGAGGTTTCTTGGACACGACAGTCACTAACTTCTTTGCCTTTGGTGCCTGATCAGACGACTTTGTTCTTTGATGAGGATTTTCATTGGTAATCCTTTTCTTGCCTTTTAGGCTTTTCAATTTCTTTCTTGCTTTCCCTATTTTTTGCCTGGATAAATTCTTTTGAATTTCGATTTGGAAGTCCAGCGGGATGCCCCAATTTTTGCCTAAGCGAATTGTTTTCAAGTTTCGACTTAGCGGGGATTTTTGTTTCTTTCTTTTTCGTATTTTCACTTTGAACAAGTCGTTGATATTCGTGTTGTTTTCGATTTGTCGGAAGTGATCGTGACTGCCTGAGTTTCTAGTAGATGATGGATAGCCATTATTGTATCGTCATTTGTTGACCTCCCTATGCGCGAGAGATACCCATTGGGGTATCGTTAGTAAACACACATTGTTGTTAGATGAGCGTTAACCGTTGGTTTTGACTTTTCTCAACCTTTTGATGGATAACCATTGTTGTATCCTTGGATGCACACTCTTGATGAGTTCTGAATGCTTGATCAGATTAGCTGAACATTACCCGCCCCAGGGTTGAAATAAGGGTTTTTTCTGAACAAAAAGAAAACTCCCACTTCGAAGGCTCAGAGGGGTTAACGAGGGTCTATCTCCCTTATATCTCCGGTGTTTGGGAATTGAAACAAGGCCTGTACATCGTCAGCAAGGTCTTATCAAAAGCGTACCAACCAGAGATTTTTGCGTTTTAGGTTGTCGTCATCCTCCTTCCAATCTTGACCTAAGCATAAGACTTGGAAACTTGGCATCAATATGCAAGTAAAACATTTAAAGAGTGATAACGAATGGATGAATAAAAATGAAAGGAACACTTTAAGACAAGCATACTTATTGCATTAATATTTCCGTTAAAAAATAGACAAGTTTCTATATACAAGCAATGTTTAAACAAACAAGCAAGAATGCAAATGAAAATGCAGTAAAGAAACTAATGATTGCCACTGTTGAGGAGACTTGACTCCGTATGGACTTGCTGATTCTGACGACTTTCTGTAGTCTTGATGTTCGAGCGTGTGAGGGAATTTCCCTTTGATCTGATGTGAGCATAGTAGTCCCCGGATTGAACCTGTCTTGGACTTGGTCTCTGGATGACATACCATCTTCAATCGATTGGCCAGGTGCCCCAATATAATATGCATCACCAAGCATATCATGTCTCAAAGAAATAATAGACATCATCATCAGAGTTTCCATGACCTGGCTTATCTGAGTATTTAATCCATTATCTTCCTGCTTGAAGAAGTTTCTGACTACGAGCCAAAGCTTGCATGTGCCACTCGGAGTTATTCCATAACTGATCTCTGAGCATGTGCGGTGAGAAATCAGGTTGAGCCTTTGAAGAGAACCCCAAGTCTGAGTAAGGGTCCCCAATCTTTGGGTACCTGTTATGAATGAATGAATATGCATGGGGTGCATGAATGAATGCCATGTCATGTTTTGTCATTTCCAAGGAATTCACGTGTTTTGATTTTGATTTTATGCAAGTAAGGGATGAAAGATTTTAGCACAAGACTTGCAAATATGATCCCTTGGAAATAATAGAACATGTATGTGATCGGTGGATCTGGAACTGACTGTTTAACGCTGGTTCGTGAAATGTCACGGAAGCAAGAGTCGCCACCGTCTTTTATTTTCTCCAAATGGAAAGGACAAAAGCACAGAAAAATTCCTTATTGAGATTGCTCTCGGTTCGGGAGGTAGGTTATAGAAAGGGAAGGTGTTAGCACCCTTTCTATCCATGGTTATCCATGGGCTCTTAGATACTTGCTCACTTGTGTTTTCAAAAATGGTTTGTTTGCTTTTCAACTGTGGGTTTAAAAAGTTTCTTTGAAAATTCCAGTTCGACTCTTGTATCGGTCCTCAAGAGTGTTTGAAAAATTGCTTTCGAAAGCTTTTTGAAAATGTGTTGGTGTGAAAAGTATTTTGAATTTTGTTTTGAAATTAGAGCAAGTATCTAGAGTCGTCTACCTACCCTAAGGAATTCGTCTGTGTAGATGTCCTTTAAAGTAGTGCCATCCCACCATTGAGAGGTAGGTAGCACCATCGTTGGATGTGTTCGGGTCAATTCGAGGTTCGGGACATGGTGATCACCGGAGCAATAGGAAGACACCTTAGAAGCTACCCTCATGCCAGGTTCCCGGATCATGAGGACTTACTAAGACATCCTCTACTCGACGATCACCTTTCGAGGCAAGGCAACAGTGAGGCGTACCCTAGGGGTGGTGTGTGATTTGTGTGTCGCTTTCAGATATTTTGTCTTGTTCATGTCATGGGTGATCTACGCTTTGTTTTTATTTGTCATTCATTCTTGCATGCATTTGTTAACAGTTAAAAAATTGCGAGAAAGATAAAATTCTAAGCTATTACAAAAGGCGCGGGTCCACATCGCCAAAATTTCCAGAACCCGATTTGACAGAAAATAATGAAAAGTAAAGTGCGAGAAATTAATTACACGGCTTTGGGAGAGATACATAAATAACTAAAAGAAAAAGAAATAAATATGCGAATTGAAATTTAAATTAGAAACGAGGGCGTTGGACCCTTTTTGATTAAATTAAATTAAACGATTATTAAATTAATAAAATTAAAAGGAAAAGAAATTGTCTTTGGTATTTTTGTATTTTATGATTTTAATGAAAAAGAATTAATTAAAATAAAATGCTAACCCTAATTCTAGTTGTTTTTAGTTTATTAAGAAAAGATTAAATTTTAACCTAATATTTAACCTAATTATTTACATGCCATTTAATTATAAAAATAAATAATAGGAAATATTTAATTATTATGAAAGAAAAGAAAAAGGGATAAAAATGATTATAAACCCTAATTCTACCAATTTTAGATTTTAATTAAGGAAAATATTACAATTAAACCTAATTTAATAACTAAAATTAATTAATGCAATTTATTTACAAAAATACTAAAATAAAAATATTTATTATTTTTTATCTTTTCTGATTTTTTTATGTCTTTTATATATTATGAAAATATTAAATTAATTAAAAAACAATAATTAAAAGAAAGTAAAAATAATGAAAAAGCAAAGAATGTAAAAAAGGGTTTGCAAACCTAGGGGGGTGTTGTCCCCAGTTGTGAGGTGAAACTTTAGCAATTTAGGCCCATCTGTCCTTGACCTGGTGGACTTTTCCAGCTAGCATGTATACGCGCTGACTAGAGTTCACCATGTTCTTTAGATCGTGACCCTCGGATTGATGAGATTGACCGCGTGGCAGGCTGAGATTTTGGACGTATAGTATTCCTCCATGGTGAACCTGCACAGAATCCTTAATTGAAAAATAATGTGAAAGGGGTGGGGGACCTGGGGCTCGAACCCAGGTCATGTGGTTTACCAGTCTTGCACTTTACCAAACGCGCTGCTTGAGTTCTTTGTTTATATAATAACCAACAATTAATATAAAATAGAACAAAATGCTAGTGGACTTTTAGCGCGAAATTTTAAACGAGCCAATCAGCTGATGCCACAGGGTCGTCTTCCTCGTTGTTTTGTTTTTCCTGAAAAATAGAAAACGGTTAACGGGGGTTTTGAACCCCCTCAAAATAAGCCATATTCAATAATAACGATTAAGCCATCTTTGAGCATAAATTAGGTGCGAGAGTCCTAGTCTGATCGTCCAAGCCTGCTGGTTTTATTCATGGTATTGACAAGTCTTAATTTTACAGGGATGAGAAACGCCTAATTTGGAACTCAAGAAAACCTAGCCCGTATCAATGGTAGAATCATGTATAGCGCATAAAAATGCAATTAACTTATATGGTTAGCTTCAGAATCTTCTCATTAGTCAGAATCTATGAAAGAAATGCCATGAAAATGCATAAATATTAAAATACGATTATGAAAAAAAAGTGGAAAAGTTTGATTTCTGTACGATGATTCAAGGCGTTAGAGATGTGGAAACCTAGTCAGGTACGTTGCTCAAGGTCTCAGGAAGGTGATGAGATGAATTTCTTGGCTTGAATCGACCTCTATCCCTGTTTTCAGTTTTCAATTTTTTCACCAAAAACTCAAGTTTTGTTTTCTATGTATGGCGCAGCTTCTTGGTCCTTAGGATTAGGTTTAGCATCTGTATGTACCTGTGAATGATTAGGGTTAAAGAAATTGATCCAAAACCTTTGCATTCATGGTTTGCAAGATTTGATTTTCCAAGATCTTTTCAAATATTTTTCATGCTTATTTGGTACAAATTATGGCCAATTAACTTCAATTCCTTCTATATCTGATCATGCACGAATTATTGAGTATATATCATGCATAAAAAGATTGAAAAACTTAGGTTTAGTATTTTTCATGTATTTTAATTAATTTAAATGAATTATTAATAATAAAAATCCAAATAAATAAATAAAAAATGAAGAAAAACTTCCCTTTGGGCCAAGTGGTCGTGCACATGCCTTGGATAATGAATTGTGGAAGAAAAAGAGGCCCATTAGCAATTTTAGGTCATTTGAATCAATGTTGACTTTTCAAAATATCCAAAAATTTCCCAACTTCTACAAGGCATAACTTGCTCAATTTTTAAGCTTTGCTCATGTTCTTGGAAATTTTGGAAAGGTCTTTGAGTCCTCTAACCAATGTATTTGCTCCCATGTCATTTTGATTTACCAATATCAAGTTATGGCCTTTGACTTAAAGTCCCTTTTTGTTGACTTTTGAAAATGACCTATAATGTTGAAATTGATAACTTTTTGTGAGAGCATTTCTTGGACTTTAAGTATGAAGAGGAGTTGTAGGAAATGTCTTTCTCTTCAAAATGAGCTTTGTATGGAATTTTTCTGATAATCCATGTGAAAGTTATGCCCTGGTCAATTTACAGTTGACTTTTTCAATTGTCCAAATAAGGAAACTTTTGCATCTTGATGATTTTTGAGCCAAGCTTTGAGAATCATGATCAAGCATTGATCAAATGATGTTTGTGGCTTCAAAATGAGATGTTGACCAAAAATTTGAACTTTTGACTGTCAAATGACCATTTTGCCCCTACAGTTGACTGTAGTGCAATTAGGGTTTTTGACTGTGCAATTTTGTACTGTAAGTCTTGGAACTTGATATGAGGATGCTTGACCATATTTATAGGCATGTGGGACTTGATTGGACCCTTGGAAACTTCATTTTCTTGATCAGAACCAAAACCCTAATTTTGACTGTTAGGAGGCCCTTGAACTGTGCAACCCTTGGGAAGATTTTGAAGCTTTGACTTTGCAATTCTTGAAGAATATGGGAGGGAAAATTTTGGGGTACAACAGTTGCCCCTGTTCAATCTTCTTAGACCTGAGGATGCAGATTGGCTGACGTGCCTTTCGTAATCCGAGGGTGGAAGATGATTGAACACTAGAGTGCCCAGAAATTTGCGCTCACATAGTAGCAGTGTGATAGTGGAATGGGCTTATAGATGCCATTTAGAGATTTCTGGATAGGATGATGGGCTTATAGATGCCATGCTAAGAGCTGATGGAAGGTGGATGGGCTTATAGATGTCATCTGGATGTTGATCGCGTAAGAGATTCCTTAGCGAGAATTTGCGTACCTGTAAAAAGAAAAATGAGTATCTGGCATGTTGCAGGAGCTGGTCTTCAGATGCTTGGTATAGATGTGTCCTGACTGGTTACAGGAGCTGAATCTGGAGCTTCAAAAGGTGATGAATGAACCAGGGATGGTTACTACCTCAACAGGAACGGTGAGTGAACCTTGGACGACTTCAGCTTCAACAGCAAACATTGAGAGAATCTTGGTGGGAATTATCATCTCCGCAGTATCGGGGAGAGAACCATAGGCAATTACAATCTCAATAGCAATCATTGAGAAAACCTGGGATGGAATTATCATCTCCGCAGCATTGGGGAGAGAACCATAGGCAATTAAAATCTCAATAGCAATCATTGAGAAAAACCTGGAATGGAATTATCATCTTCGCAGTATCGGGGAGAGAACCATAGGCGATTACAATCTCAATAGCAATCATTGAGAAAAACCTGGAATGGAATTATCATCTCCGCAGTATCGGGGAGAGAACCATAGGCGATTACAATCTCAATAGCAATCATTGAGAAAAACCTGGAATGGAATTATCATCTCCGCAGTATCGGGGAGAGAACCATAGGCGATTACAATCTCAATAGCAATCATTGAGAAAACCTTGGATGGAATTATCGTCTCCGCAGGATCGGGGAGAGAACCATAGGCGATTTCAACTCAATAGCAATCATTGAGAAAACCTTGGATGGAATTATCGTCTCTTCAGCATTGGGGAGAGAACCATAGGCGATTACAACTCAATAGCAATCATTGAGAAAACCTTGGATAGAATTATCGTCTCCGCAGGATCGGGGAGAGAACCATAGGCGATTACATCTCAATAGCAATCATTGAGAAAACCTTAGATAACTTCTACTGAGTCTTCATCAGAAAAATCTGTTTGGGGTCGATTTAGCTGGACTAGAGAAGGCCTTGGACTGGATAAGAAATCTTTGGATTCGATTACCTGAACCGGTCTAGGTCTTGAATGTCTTCAACTGGATAAGAAACAGGGAGATCTTTGGAGTCGATCTGACCGAACCAGAGAAGGCCTTTGACTGGATAATAACCAGAGAAATCTTTGGAGTCAATTTAACTGAACCAGATAAGGTCTTAGAGTCTTGAAATATGATTGAGAATTTAACTGAGTCTTTCCTGAAAGGTAAAGGTCAGTCATATGCAATGCATGATATGGACCAAGCAATGATGTTCTCAACATAAATGAGATTTGTATGATGCGTCTATGCATGCTATAATGATGTATGGAAGTGCGATGTTTATGAATGTATTTTTCGTCTAGGAAAGTAAATCCTTGACGGGTGCCGGGAAGTCACTCCTGGGCTGATGTTGGAGAATAGATTTTGCTTCCGCTGGGGATGATGATTGCAAGAATACCGGTAGGAGAAGACAACTTCGTTGGGGAATAAACTTGGCGAATGGAATAACTCTGCGGGGGAGAAAGTACTCTAACGATTTTGCTGGGAAGCAATACTCTGTGGGGAGAGAGATACTTCGTTGGGTTGATGGTAACTTGCTGGGGATACCTTTGTTGTTGTTGGAAGTGTTGATAGACTTCGCTGGGGATAAGAAGACTGCGTTGACGGCGATCTTTCCGTGGCTTTTGGCTGAGGATAACCCAGTTATATCCTGGTAAGGAAATAACTCTTAGAATAAAGTTGGACGACGCGTTCGTGCTCCACGAGGATAAGCTTCTAGAATCTACTGGGGATAAGCTTACTGCTTGGGGGATGGACTCCAACTTTCCTGGGGAACTAGATTGGACTTTCTGGGGGGAAGTTTTGAACTGTATCGGGGAAGTAACTTCACTGAATGTTTGATATACCGCCGGGGAACAATCTTTAGGCCAAGACTGCCGGGGATGCTTGTTAAGAATATGTATGCTGCCGGGGAATGTTGAGATCTGCTGAAGGATACCCAACTTCTTTAAGATTTGATAGTGGCTTGGAGAGAGCGTACTGACTGCTGACTTACTCTCTGGGGAATTGAGATATACTGGTTGTATTCTTCGGCTGCACCTACCTTGGTACTTTGGAGGATATAACAATTAGATTGCTTAGACAACTCTTTTATTGCCCCTGTTTCTAATGTTACCTGTAATTAGTCCTTTTGTTTCGTATGCAAATATTCATGAGTTAGCAAATTATTGTCAATGCATATATCACAAATTGAACCTTGGACGTTCTTCGCAAAACAAAACAGAAAAGGAAAAACAATTGGCCATGAAATTCTGGCTGCAGATACTCAATGTCACGTTCAATGTTATGACACCGTATCTGACTTACTCTATGACAGTAAATACAAAAGCAATAAAGAACACAGTCAATTATTTACCCAGTTCAGTGTGCAACAACACCTACTCTGGGGGCTACCAAGCCAGGGAGAGAATCCACTATAAGAGATGTTAATTCAGGAATAAACCAACCAGTTTATCTCCTTCACTTAAGACCTACCCAATGCAATTCTAATCTAAGTACAACTTAAACCTGAGTTCCTACTCACTCCCCCTCAATCACAGCAGTGATACATAAACCAATTTGACTTAAGAATTGATGAAGACACTCTTCAAAAACACACACTTGATTAAGCTTCACAGCTTTTTAATCAAGCAACACAATCACTCGTGCTTCACAGCTTTGAGTGATGTACACAACTAACTTGACTCTGCTTCACAGCTTTAGTCAAGGAACATTCAAACACTCTTGCTTCAAAGCTTTGAGTGCTACACAACCCTTACAAATAGAAACCTATTCCAAGGCACTTATCACAATGATAATTGCTTGGAGTATAATAAACAAATCTATACAGATTACACAATGATCTTCTAATCAATCAGCAGGGATCGTTGAAAAACAGCAGCTCTGTTGAATATATAGCAGCTGCAACTTCAGTTAGGGTTTCCAAAAACCTAGGGTTAATTCCGTTTGACCTAAAGACCAGGTCACAGGACTTTATTAACCAGGTTAGGGTTGAGCTAGGTTACCCCTCAGAAAACGCAGGATTCTGTTCAGGAAGGACTGAGTTATTTCCTGAAAAAACTCGGACTTATCCAATCCTGCAAACCTGTTAGTTCAGAACAGGATGTCATAACATCTGTTATGACATCTGAGAAAACCTGTCTACTGATTTAGCAAAATGTGATCATTTTGCACAAATGCTCAGATACACACTTATAAACATCAGTATTTGAATTACAATATTTTTCTGCAAATGTACCTAATGAGTTAGTACAACCTGAACTAGAATGTTATGACATCAGTCATGACATTCACACATACACTTGGGATTTACCAAAAATGCAAGCCAATACCTAGACACCTACAGGCCATTTTACTGAAAAATATATTTGTATTGATTTTTGAATGGCCTGTAAATAGGCGTTTTGTGTACAAGAGGCTGACGTCCTAGTAAGAGAATGCCGCCGAACAAAAGAGTTTATACAAATTTTGTACAAAAGAAAATAAAACAGCTGTGTGAAATGAATGATCCCACTGGGTTTCAACTCTGCTATTGCCATTATAACTCCGAGCATCTCATCACTTGATGACCTTGGTTAAATGTGAAGCTGACTGATCGATGTCGTCTGAACTTGATGTAGATACCGGATTCTGGATGCAAAGTGATCCAATGAGACATAGTATTACGCTTTTATCCCTAATTTTTGCCTGGACCGCCCTTTCGGGTTTTCAGTCCACCGGGATACCCATTTTTGCCCAAGCCGCCTTTTCAGGTTTTCGACTTGCCGGGTGTACAGATTTTTTTTCATTTCATCCCTTCATTTTGCCCGAACCCTTTTGGTTCGCCGGGAAGCCCTAATTTTTGCCCAGGCATGTCAGCCTAGCGGGTCTTTTTTCATGGGTAGTATCTTTTTACTATGTCTGCATTAGCGGGGTGAGGAAGGTCGTCACCATCCATATTGGTTAGAATCATGGCTCCTCCTGAGAACACATGCTTAACCACAAATGGCCCTTCGTACGTAGGGGTCCATTTGCCCCTTGGATCACTCTGAGGAAGGATGATCCGCTTGATTACCAGATCCCCAACTTGATATTCCTGTGGTCTGACCTTTTTGTTAAATGCCCTGATCATCCGTTTCTGATACGTCTGACCATGACAGATAGAAGCAAGTCTCTTTTCATCAATAAGGTTGAGCTGATCAAGTCGTGTCTGAATCCAATCATCCTCGTTCAGATTTGCATCCTTCATTATCCGGAGAGAGGGTATTTGCACTTCGATTGGTAAGACTGCCTCCATACCATAAACCAGAGAGAAAGGAGTTGCCCTGGTTGACGTCCTGGCTGAGGTACGGTACCCATGTAGAGCGAACGGTAACATCTCGTGCCAATCCTTATAAGTCACTGTCATCTTCTGCACGATTTTCTTGATATTTTTATTGGCTGCTTCTATAGCCCCATTCATCTTCGGTCTGTAAGGAGAAGAATTGTGGTGCTGTATTTTGAACTGCTCGCAGAGCTCAGTGATCATCTTATTATTCAGATTGGTACCGTTATCTGTAATAATTCTTTCTGGGACGCTGTACCGACAGATCAGGTTATGCCGAATGAATCGTGCCACAACAGTCTTGGTTACCGTAGCATAGGATGCTGCTTCGACCCACTTTGTAAAGTAATCAATCGCCACTAGGATGAAGCGATGCCCATTAGATGCCGTAGGTTTAACCTCACCGATCATGTCTATACCCCACATTGCAAACGGCCAAGGTGCAGTCAGAACATTCAGAGGAACTGGAGGAACATGCACCTTGTCTGCATAAATCTGGCACTTATGGCATGTCCTGGAATGTTGGTAACAGTCAGCTTCCATTGTGGACCAGTAATATCCTGCCCGAAGGATCTTCTTCGCCATAGTATGTCCACTGGAATGTGTACCAAAGGTCCCTTCATGTAGCTCTTCCATGATCCTTTCTGCTTCAGTCTTATCCACACAACGCAGTAAGGTTGAATCATGGTTTCGTTCATACAAGATGCCGTTACTAAGGAAGAACTTTGCTGCGAACCTTCTCAGGAACTTCTTATCATTGACAGATGCACCTTCAGGGTATTCCTGAGCTTCCAGATATCTCTTCACCTCATGGTACCAAGGCTTCTCAGTTACCAATTCAGTCTCGAGATCACAATAGTATGCCGGTTCGTCCAGTTTCTAGATGATGATCCGGGGAGCCTCATTATCCCATTTGACTTTGAACATAGAAGACATTGTAGCTAACGCGTCCGCCAACTGATTCTCTTCCCTTGGAAAGTGTTCAAAGGTTATCTTCGTGAAGTGGGGGATCAAAGTCAACACACATTCTCTGTAAGGAATAAGATTCGGATGTTTCGTATCCCACTCTCCTTTGATCTGATTGATCACAAGAGCGGAATCTCCGAAGACATTCAGAAACTTGATCCTTAGATCGATCGCAGCTTGAAGACCCATGATGTACGCCTCATACTCTGCCATGTTGTTGGTACAGTTGAAACATAGTCGGGCAGTGAGTGGAGTATGAGTGCCTTGAGGTGATATGATTATGGCACCGATACCGTTTCCCAAAGCATTTGAGGCTCCGTCAAAGTGCATAGACCATCGGGATCCTTCCTCAGGTCCTTCATCCGGTCCAGGTACTTCACAATCAGTCACTATCATGATGCTCTCGTCCGGGAACTCGAAGTTCATTGACTGATAGTCATCTACGGCCTGATGTGCCAAGTGGTCTGCCAATACACTTCCCTTGATGGCTTTCTGGGTTGTGTACTGAATGTCGTACTCCGTCAAGATCATTTTCCATCTTGCTATTCTCCCAGACAGAGCAGGCTTTTCAAATATGTACTTTATCGGATCCATCTTTGAGATCAACAAGGTAGTGTGAGTCAGCATATACTGTCTCAGCCGGCGAGCAGCCCATACCAAAGCGCAGCAAGTTTTCTCGAGCAGTGAGTATCGGGTCTCACAGTCGGTAAACTTTTTGCTAAGGTAATAAATGGCATGCTCTTTTCGGCCAGACTCGTCATGCTGCCCCAGCACACACCCCATTGAGTTGTCGAGCACTGTTAGATATAGTATCAGAGGTCTCCCTTCAACCGGTGGCATAAGGATGGGTGGTTCTTGGAGATACTCTTTGATTCTGTCAAAAGCAGCCTGACATTCATCATTCCAACGTACTACCTGATCTTTCTTCAGCAGCTTGAAGATTGGCTCACAGGTAGTAGTTAGGTGTGAGATGAAGCGAGCAATGTAATTCAGGCGTCCTAAAAAGCCTCTGACCTCTTTCTCTGTCCTAGGAACTGGCATCTCTTGAATAGCTTTAACCTTGGCAGGGTCCACTTGAATACCCTTATCACTTACAACGAAGCCTAGCAACTTTCCAGATCTCACCCCGAAGGTGCACTTGTTTGGGTTCAACCTCAGCTTGTACAGTTTCAGACGGTCAAACAATTTCTGCAGATGATCTAGGTGCTCTTCCTCAGTCTGGGACCTTGCGATCATGTCATCAACATACACTTCTATCTCATGATGGATCATGTCATGAAATAAAGCAACCATGGCACGTTGGTAGGTTGCCCCAGCGTTCTTCAGTCCGAAAGGCATGACCTTGTAGCAGAAGGTGCCCCACTGAGTAACAAAGGTAGTCTTTTCCATGTCTTCAGGTGCCATCTTGATCTGATTGTAACCTGAAAAGCCATCCATGAAAGAAAACACCTTATGCTGAGCTGTATTATCAACAAGGACATCAATGTGAGGTAGGGGAAAGTCATCCTTGGGGCTGGCCCTGTTCAGATCCTTGTAATCAACACACATTCTGACCTTACCGTCTTTCTTTGGTACCGGCACCATATTAGCAACCCACTGAGGGTAAGAAGTCACTGCAAGGAACCCAGCATCAAACTGTTTCATAACCTCGGCTTTAATCTTCTCCGACATCTCTGGACGCATACGGCGGACCTTTTGCTTCACCGGAGGGCAATCTTCCTTAGTTGGCAAGTGATGGACCACAATATCAGTGTCCAACCCGGGCATGTCTTCGTAGGACCAGGCAAAGATCTCCATATAATCATGTAGCATCTGAGTCAACC
Source organism: Vicia faba (assembly GCA_948472305.1). Lineage (NCBI taxonomy): Eukaryota > Viridiplantae > Streptophyta > Magnoliopsida > Fabales > Fabaceae > Vicia > Vicia faba. Next base: position 1,264,179,211 of record OX451736.1, on the reverse strand, counting down.
GTTGCTTCACGCTGAGCTCTAGGTTGGCACCAATCTTTACCTCTTTCCTGTCTGCCTCAGTACCCAAGTTTATTATTTCCACTGGCTCTTCATGTGGTTGAATTGCCCTCTCTTCCTGAAGTAACAGTCTTGCAAGCTCGCCAGGCACTTCGCAATCATCTTCACCTTCGTCTTCGGCTAAGTTGATCGGATTTTCGAAGTCATAAATGGCAGTAGCAGAGTCGTTACCAGTGAGATCCAGAGTGGATTGAAACCTGTATGAGTGAGTGTGTGTAAATACAGTTGTTTTGAAATATATGTAAAGGAAAGAAAGACAGAAAAGGAGCATAAGATTTGCAATGCGAGAAAACGTCCAAGATTTTCATTCATGATATATGAAATGACAATTTATATGCCCTCACAAATGAAACCACGGTGTCTCGGGTAAGACACTGGGCCACAGAGTTTATTTATTGTTTATTACAAATAACGAAACAAAGAAGTTTATTACTGCGTAACAAAAGTAACAGGAGTATGGTCTTTGGCAATCCAATTGGTCAATCCGCCTTCGGTCGTCGGGTAGATCCAGCTATTGAACTCAGCTTCGTCCACCTCATTGTCTTCCCCAACAGCATTCACTCCTGGATTTGTAATGAACACGGGAGGTCTTCTGGTCTTCGCCTTCTGCATAGCTTTCTGACCCTCTGCAGTAAAACCCAGTCCAAATTTGTCAGTTTTCTGTGTGAAGTCGGGAAGCCTTCCCCAGTTAGCACATTCACCTTTTTGAACCACAGCCCGGGCATCCTTCAGGGAAGCCATCTTCAAAGGAACATTCTCTTCTACTACTGTTTCTGCTGCCGCTGAAATTGGAAGCACCTCCTCGAAATGCTGAAAGGGGGTTTCAATAAACTCCCCATCCATCTCAATGTATCTGAAGGAATTCAAATGGCTCACCATATACTCCTCCTCTCCTTGCACAGTGACGATCTTCCCTCTGACGGGGTACTTCAGCTTCTGGTGCAAGGTAGAGGTCACTGCCCCAGCTTTATGGATCCAAGGCCGACCCAGTAGGCAAGAGTACGATGGACGGATATCCATCACATAAAATGTAGAGTCGAACACCTGAGAGCCTACCCGAATAGGAATGTCAACCTCTCCATGAACCATCCTTTTTGAACCGTCAAAGGCCCTGACGATGATATTGCTGGGTTTTAATTCCAGGCCTTCACAATCCAAACGGTCTAAAGCCTTCTTGGGTAGCACATTTAAGGAAGAACCAGTATCCACCAATACATGCACCAGGGTAGTGCCCCTGCATTCGATAGAGACATGCAGAGCATCATTGTGGTCTCTTCCTTTTGCAGTTAGGTCAGCATCTGAGAAACCTAAGCCATTGTCCGCTGTCAGATTTGCTACGCAATCAGTGAACTGGACTACAGATGTCTCTTGTGGCACATGGGCCGTCTTGAGAAATGAGATCAAGGCCTTAGCGTGGGCCTCTGAGCATAGCAATAAGGAGAGCATGGAGATCTTGGAGGGCGTGTGCCCCAGCTGTTCCACAACATTGAAGTCACTCTTCTTTATTATCTTTAGAATCTCCTCCATTTCTTGTTGGGAGGCTTCAGCAGTTATAGGTATTGGTGCCTCCATCCGGGCAGGCTCAACTTCAATCCCTTTGCCCCGAGCATTAGACGACTCGGCAGCAGGGGAAACAACCTGATCAGCAATAGGAACAGGTACACTTGTAGGTATTATAAGGAGGGGTCTTCGAGTAGCGGGCGGTGCAATGTCGGGCGAGAAGAGCCTGCCACTGCGGGTAACCTTGGCTGGGCCAGTGATGTCACAGATACCGGCGCCAGTGTTGAATTCTTGTTTAATTCCATTCACATATACGTCTGCCCCATAATGCCAGGGGAAGGCTTTATCAGATACGTAGGGAAGAGGCCCCGGAACAGTGATAACAACAGGTGCGACGGTCATGATTTGAACAGGCTTCTTCGGGAGAGCCTTGATTGGATTATTGAAGATGGTAACCACAGAAACTTCTTCTACCGGAACCGACTGAACAGCAGACTTCTTAAACAGAATCTCCTTGCTATCCATTAGGCTTTGGATGCCTAACTTCAGCAAGGGACAACCAGATAGGGAGACAGCACAGAACAGGCAACCCTCACTGCAACCCGGAAATAAACCGGCCAGCAGCAGGTTCCTCTTGACAGTCTTCAGAGGAGTGGCTAGATCATCTATAGAAACGGCGTAAACATCTTCATCAATAGCATTTATCCCATGCTGAGGCATAGGAGCAGTAACCACATTCGGCCTCTCAGGCGCTTCGAACTGTATCTCTTTCGCGTCAATAAGGTCTTGCACCTTATTCCTTAATGCCCAACAGTCATCAGTGGAATGCCCCGGGCTATCAGAATGGTACGCACAGCGGGCATTTGGGTTGTATTTGGGAGAGGCAGTGTTTACACCTTTGGGGGCCTCTCTGACAGTCACTAGATTAGTGGACAGCAACTGCGGCAAGATCTGCGATAAAGTCATGCTCAAACGGGTAAACTCTCTCCGGGGTCTTTCAGCCCTTTGAGGATTGGTTGGCCGAGGAGCGGCAGCAGGCTTGGCAATCATTACCGCACTGACAGATTGGCGGCGCTCAGATTTTTCTTGTCTTCTGGAGCCATATACAGCACTAGCCTCCTTCTTGAAGGGTTTCTTCTCAGAACTAGACGATGCACCCTTCGGAATCTTTCCAGACTTCAACCCAGCCTCAATTCTCTCTCCAGTCAGAATTAGATCAGTGAACCCTGCAGACGAATTCCCGATAAGATGGTTGAAAAATGGCCCAGATAGGGTCCCCAAGAACATGTCTACCAACTCCCGATCAGTCAACGGAGGCTGCACCCTGCCAGCCAGATCCCTCCACTTCTGAGCGTACTCCTTAAAACCTTCACTTGAACCTAACGACATACCCTGGAGTTGGGTACGTGTAGGGGCAAGGTCGGAATTATATTGATACTGCTTATAGAAAGCAGTAGCCAACTCCTCCCAGTTACGAACCTTGGTCCCATCCAGCTGATAGAACCATTCGAGATGAGTCCCTGAAAGACTCTCCTGGAAGAAGTGGATCCACAAATTCTTATCCGCTGAGTACGGTTGAATTTTCCGAACATAGGACCTGAGATGTAGCTTGGGATAAGACGCCCCGTCGTACTTAGTGAAAGATGGTGCTTTGAATTTCCGAGGAATGATCACACCAGTAGACAAACCCAAATCTCTGAAATCCAGCCCATGTACCTGTTGGATCTCCATAGCATTCAACCTGTCTTCCAACTGCTTGTAACGGTCTTCTGCCGGAGGATATTGCTCTTCATCAAAATCAGTCTCGTTGTCGGAGACTACCGGACTAGGACCTTTCTCCGCTTGAGGATTACCCTTGCCAATAGAAGAACCAGCCTCTTCATTCTACAGAGTATTGCCAAACCTTCGGCCCGAGTTGAGCAGAACAGTTCTTCTCTTCTTCTTCTTTTCCTTCTTCAGAAGCAGAGCCTTCAGCTCTTCTTGGCCTTGAGCCAGACCCATGATTAATTCCTGAAATTGCGCATTCTGCGCCTGAAGAGCCTTGATGGACATTTCAGTTGATGATGAGTCAGGATTCATGATGCTGAAATAAACAGCGAAGCACGGTAAGCAACTTGAAAAGGAGAAAACCTGCTATGCACATGATGAATGGAATGCGTATGATTTATGTTTTCAAAGACAATCGGGAATCAACTTTGTAAACAAAAAGGAACACACTTTATTAGATTCAACTTTGAAAAATTAGATTGTTCAACAGGTTGCCCTTAGGCTTTACATGAAAGAGAAATACTGAAAAAGGGAAATAAAACTGCAAAGAACATCCAGAAATCCTTATTGATCCCATGGTCTCCTCTTCTCGGTACGGATGTAGGCATTCAGAGCTCTCTCATTCTCCAACTGCTTTGTCAGCTTCTGGATCTTTAATTCCTGCTCGTTGAACTTTTCCCGGTAAGAATCCCGCTCTTCTCGCAGTTGCGACCAAGACCTCTTCAATGTCTCATAATCAGTAGGTATCGGAGGAGGAGGGACAGTTGGAGGAACACCATCCTTGTCAGGACACTCAAGAATGATAGGTCTGACAGCTTCATACGGCATACCTAACTTCTGAGCACGGATGCGAACCCATTTGTATTTAATCCAATATCTTCCTGCTTGAAGAAGTTTCTGACTACGAGCCAAAGCTTGCATGTGCCACTCGGAGTTATTCCATAACTGATCTCTGAGCATGTGCGGTGAGAAATCAGGTTGAGCCTTTGAAGAGAACCCCAAGTCTGAGTAAGGGTCCCCAATCTTTGGGTACCTGTTATGAATGAATGAATATGCATGGCGTGCATGAATGAATGCCATGTCATGTTTTGTCATTTCCAAGGAATTCACGTGTTTCGATTTTGATTTTACGCAAGTAAGGGATGAAAGATTTTAGCACAAGACTTGCAAATATGATCCCTTGGAAATAATAGAACATGTATGTGATCGGTGGATCTGGAACTGACTGTTTAACGCTGGTTCACGAAATGTTGCGGAAGCAAGAGTCGCCACCGTCTTTTATTTTCTCCAAATGGAAAGGACAAAAGCACAGAAAAATTCCTTATTGAGATTGCTCTCGGTTCGGGAGGTAGGTTATAGAAAGGGAAGGTGTTAACACCCTTTCTATCCATGGTTATCCATGGGCTCTTAGATACTTGCTCACTTGTGTTTTCAAAAATGGTTTGTTTGCTTTTCAACTGTGGGTTTAAAAAGTTTCTTTGAAAATTCCAGTTCGACTCTTGTATCGGTCCTCAAGAGTGTTTGAAAAATTGCTTTCGAAAGCTTTTTGAAAATGTGTTGGTGTGAAAAGTATTTTGAATTTTGTTTTGAAATTAGAGCAAGTATCTAGAGTCGTCTACCTACCCTAAGGAATTCGTCTGTGTAGATGTCCTTTAAAGTAGTGCCATCCCACCATTGAGAGGTAGGTAGCACCACCGTTGGAGGTGTTCGGGTCAATTCGAGGTTCGGGACATGGTGATCACCGGAGCAATAGGAAGACACCTTAGAAGCTACCCTCATGCCAGGTTCCCGGATCATGAGGACTTACTAAGACATCCTCTACTCGACGATCACCTTTCGAGGCAAGGCAACAGTGAGGCGTACCCTAGGGGTGGTGTGTGATTTGTGTGTCGCTTTCAGATATTTTGTCTTGTTCATGTCATGGGTGATCTACGCTTTGTTTTTATTTGTCATTCATTCTTGCATGCATTTGTTAACAGTTAAAAATTGCGAGAAAGATAAAATTCTAAGCTATTACAAAAGGCGCGGGTCCACATCGCCAAAATTTCCAGAACCCGATTTGACAGAAAATAAAGAAAAAAATAATGAAAAGTAAAGTGCGAGAAATTAATTACACGGCTTTGGGAGAGATACATAAATAACTAAAAGAAAAAGACATAAATATGCGAATTGAAATTTAAATTAGAAACGAGGGCGTTGGACCCTTTTTGATTAAATTAAATTAAACGATTATTAAATTAATAAAATTAAAAGGAAAAGAAATTGTCTTTGGTATTTTTGTATTTTATGATTTTAGTGAAAAAGAATTAATTAAAATAAAATGCTAACCCTAATTCTAGTTGTTTTTAGTTTATTAAGAAAAGATTAAATTTTAACCTAATATTTAACCTAATTATTTACATGCCATTTAATTATAAAAATAAATAATAGGAAATATTTAATTATTATGAAAGAAAAGAAAAAGGGATAAAAATGATTATAAACCCTAATTCTACCAATTTTAGATTTTTATTAAGGAAAATATTACAATTAAACCTAATTTAATAACTAAAATTAATTAATGCAATTTATTTACAAAAATACTAAAATAAAAATATTTATTATTTTTTATCTTTTCTGATTTTTTTATGTCTTTTATATATTATGAAAATATTAAATTAATTAAAAAACAATAATTAAAAGAAAGTAAAAATAATGAAAAAGCAAAGAATGTAAAAAAGGGTTTGCAAACCTAGGGGGTGTTGTCCCCAGTTGTGAGGTGAAACTTTAGCAATTTAGGCCCATCTGTCCTTGACCTGGTGGACTTTTCCAGCTAGCATGTATACGCGCTGACTAGAGTTCACCATGTTCTTTAGATCGTGACCCTCGGATTGATGAGATTGACCGCGTGGCAGGCTGAGATTTTGGACGTATAGTATTCCTCCATGGTGAACCTGCACAGAATCCTTAATTGAAAAATAATGTGAAAGGGGTGGGGGACCTGGGGCTCGAACCCAGGTCCTGTGGTTTACCAGTCTTGCACTTTACCAAACACGCTGCTTGAGTTCTTTGTTTATATAATAACCAACAATTAATATAAAATAGAACAAAACGCTAGTGGACTTTTAGCGCGAAATTTTAAACGAGCCAATCAGCTGATGCCACAGGGTCGTCTTCCTCGTTGTTTTGTTTTTCCTAAAAAATAGAAAACGGTTAACGGGGGTTTTGAACCCCCTCAAAATAAGCCATATTCAATAATAACGATTAAGCCATCTTTGAGCATAAATTAGGCGCGAGGGTCCTAGTCTGATCGTCCAAGCCTGCTGGTTTTATTCATGGTATTGACAAGTCTTAATTTTACAGGGATGAGAAACGCCTAATTTGGAACTCAAGAAAACCTAGCCTGCATCAATGGTAGAATCATGTATAGCGCATAAAAATGCAATTAACTTATATGGTTAGCTTCAGAATCTTCTCATTAGTCAGAATCTATGAAAGAAATGCCATGAAAATGCATAAATATTAAAATACGATTATGAAAAAAAAGTGGAAAAGTTTGATTTATGTATGATGATTCAAGGCGTTAGAGATGTGGAAACCTAGTCAGGTACGTTGCTCAAGGTCTCAGGAAGGTGATGAGATGAATTTCTTGGCTTGAATCGACCTCTATCCCTGTTTTCAATTTTCAATTTTTTCACCAAAAATTCAAGTTTTGTTTTCTATGTATGGCGCAGCTTCTTGGTCCTTAGGATTAGGTTTAGCATCTATATGTACCTGTGAATGATTAGGGTTAAAGAAATTGATCCAAAACCTTTGCATTCATGGTTTGCAAGATTTGATTTTCCAAGATCTTTTCAAATATTTTTCATGCTTATTTGGTACAAATTATGGCCAATTAACTTCAATTCCTTCTATATCTGATCATGCACGAATTATTGAGTATATATCATGCATAAAAAGATTGAAAAACTTAGGTTTAGTATTTTTCATATATTTTAATTAATTTAAATGAATTATTAATAATAAAAATCCAAATAAATAAATAAAAAATGAAGAAAAACTTCCCTTTGGGCCAAGTGGTCGTGCACATGCCTTGGATAATGAATTGTGGAAGAAAAAGAGGCCCATTAGCAATTTTAGGTCATTTGAATCAATGTTGACTTTTCAAAATATCCAAAAATTTCCCAACTTCTACAAGGCATAACTTGCTCAATTTTTAAGCTTTGCTCATGTTCTTGGACATTTTGGAAAGGTCTTTGAGTCCAATAACCAATGTTTTTGGTCCCATGTCATTTTGATTTACCAATCTAAAGTTATGGCCTTTGACTTAAAGTCCCTTTTTGTTGACTTTTAAAAATGACCTATAATGTTGAAATTGATAACTTTTTGTGAGAGCATTTGTTGGACTTGAAGTATGAAGAGGAGTTGTAGGAAATGTCTTTCTCTTCAAAATGAGCTTTGGATGGAATTTTTCTGATAATCCATGTGAAAGTTATGCCCTAGTCAATTTACAGTTGACTTTTTCAGTTGTCCAAATAAGGAAACTTTTGCATCTTGATGATTTTTGAGCCAAGCTTTGAGAATCATGATCAAGCATTGATCAAATGATGTTTGTGGCTTCAAAATGAGATGTTGACCAAAAATTTGAACTTTTGACTGTCAAATGACCATTTTGCCCCTACTGTTGACTGTAGTGCAATTAGGGTTTTTGACTGTGCAATTTTGTACTGTAAGTCTTGGAACTTGATATGAGGATGCTTGACCATATTTATAGGCATGTGGGACTTGATTGGACCCTTGGAAACTTCATTTTCTTGATCAGAACCAAAACCCTAATTTTAACTGTTAGGAGGCCCTTGAACTGTGCAACCCTTGGGAAGATTTTGAAGCTTTGACTTTGCAATTCTTGAAGAATATGGGAGGGAAAATTTTGGGGTACAACAATGTATGTTAAGCATGTGGTTAGCCGTGTTATGTATGCAAAGGCATGATATCAAAGAGGATCAAGGTTTCATCATTCCTGAATATGATTGCTGCACTGTTCTGAACCATGTGAGTATCATCAGATCAAAGGTCCGACATAGCTTCTGCATATATAAGAACCAAGTACCATGTGGATCTCCCATTGTACGGGGTCAAGGCTTCTGGAACATCAGATACTGTTGAGAATTTTTGAGCATGCTTGGAATACCAAGATTGAAGGCTTGAATGAACCTCCAGGTAAACAAGTCAAAAACTCAAAAAATAAATCTGAGAACCATACGGTCACCCACAGGATATAGCATCTGCATAAAGTCATAACAGAAATTTAGAACATAGCCATAATAGTCACTGCCTGAGCATAGTCACCATCTGAATATGAATAACCATCTGAACATAGTCACCATATGTACCTGTAATAAAATTCCCTCCCCACTTACGGGTGAAGACTAGGTCAGGGTAAGGCAATGGTAACTCGAAAATCACGGGTCTGCCTGAAAGTGCTATGGGCTTACCCACAGACGTGGGTGCCGATAGTAATTCATTTGAACCTCATTCGAGCGTGGTATATGATATGATTGCACTAATCGGACCACGTCCTATAGCCGTCATGCCCCCACTCTATTCCTAGGTATCCTAGTGCACTCTGGCCTGGGTACAAGGCCTTTTACCTCAATAGTGGCATCCCAACCCAAACAAGAAGCAGATCCTTTACAGCAGTAGTATATGGAAAACAGTAAAATGCAATGCATACGTATGCTCAAGAATGAGTGAATAAACTGAAAGCATGTAAAAATAAACACCCAAATGAAAGAAATCAAGAGCTAGGAGCGACTCCGGGATGGACCAGCATTTGGTCGACCTATTCCCTAGTGAAGTCGCCAGCTAAAACAACCGGCTGAAAATCATCAAACAATGAAGTCGCCATCGAACGTATTTTATCCCACATGTAGGGAAAGGTAAACATCGAGAAAACCTGAGAAGGATTCAAGTGATACATGAAGCTTTGGGCATAGATTGAAGACATGGTGGCTTGGCCATGGGAAGCAAGCATGAAGATGTATGGGCTAAGATTAGGCTTAGAACAAAAGTTTGTATGATTATGAATGTAATTGGATGAAACTCAGATGTTATATGTATTTGTAATTTAGCTTTGTGAATTGTAACTTGTTTTTTTGTATAACATCAACATGGCTTGTAAATTTGCACAATTATGACCTTGAACAATCATGAATATCTGAAGATGGATAGAACTCTGATGAATGCAAGCAATGAATAACCTGGTTATTCTTACCAACAAATTTCATGTTTTGATTTGTCGTTCCAAGTCAAACATATCTTGGAACCATGCACAAAACTTAGTTGATTAAGTGATGCATAAATGAATCCATATCTTCTCTTGTATGAAAACCATGTAAACATTCTTCCCACTTTGATCCATTCTTCGCACAAACCATAATTATTGCCTTCTAACCCAAAAATCTTGGATTGAATTAGTAAGATAGAATCATAAAATGTGATTCCACCATCCCTTACAATTTGAGCCTTAATTGATTAGAGAATATGCTGATGACCTTGGCTTGGTGAATAAATGAATTATATCCATTTAATAGCAAGCCTCTTGACATTAATCTTGATCAATCATAAGAAGGTTCAACATGACTCTCTTCCCTATGAAATCCTCAGATTAAAATAAAGCTTTAGAAACATCAAAGGAAAGAGGTTCAATTGGAATATTGATTCAGTCATTAAGTGCCACAAATGAAACCTTAATACACTTGTCTCAGGATGGAAATTTGATGAAGACAAAAGTCCGTAATGACCATGAATACACAAACCTAGCTTCAAACCATTGACCTTTGCAAAAAACTCGCAAACCATTGATTGTTGAAGAAATCAGTTGAATCCCCCTAAATGAAGACGAGGGCTTAAAATTATAGAGAAACCCTAATTCCATCATATCACTGATTCCATGCCAAATTATGTTGTTAGCGAATGTATGCAATGTTAAATGACCTAATGGAGATATGTACATGAGAAAAGTGCGACAATGCATAAACCAGATAAAAGTAGAAGGGTAGGACAAATTTGGGGTATTACAAATGCGGGTATACATCCATTCGGGATCCCGTGGGTAACAATACTGCTATGGCCTTTTGTGACTCTGAGAATCTAATCTACCAAGTCGAAGATGAAGGTGAGGAAGATTATGAAGTACCAGGGGAACTTGCTAGACTGCTACAACAAGAAGAGAGAACCATTCAACCTCACGAGGAACCCGTGGATACAATTAACCTGGGTACCAAAGAAGATAAAAAAGAAGTCAAAGTGGGCGCCAATTTGGAACCTAGGGTCAAGGAGCATCTGATTCAGTTGTTACACGGTTATGTTGAAGTCTTTGCATGGTCATATGAAGACATGTCGGGACTTGATGCAGACATTATGGTACATCGTTTGCCTATAAGAGAAGATAATCTTCCAGTAAAGCAAAAGGTTCGCCGCATGAGGCCTGATATGTCAGAAAAGATTAAAGCAGAAGTCATGAAGCAGTTCAACGCTAGATTCTTGGTTGTCACCTCTTACCCCCAATGGGTTGCCAATATCATTCCCGTACCCAAAAAAGACAGAAAAGTGTGAATGTGTGTGGACTACAGAGATTTGAATAAGGCGAGCCCTAAAGATGATTTTCCACTCCCCCACATTTATATCCTAGTTGACAATACGGCACAACACAAAGTGTTTTCCTTCATGGACGGATTCTCAGGTTACAATCAAATCAAAATGGTGCCTGAGGACATGGAGAAAACAACATTTCTCACACAATGGGGCACATTCTGCTACAAGGTAATGCCATTCGGAATAAAGAACGTTGGGGCAACCTATCAGTGTGCCATGGTAGCTCTATTTCACGACATGATACATCACGAAATAGAGGTCTACATGGACGATATGATATCCAAATCTCAAACAGAAGAAGAGTATCTTGATCACTTACAAAAACTGTTCAAGAGACTGAAGAAGTACAAGCTGAGGTTGAATCCTAACAAATGCACATTTAGATTTCGGTCTGGTAAACTCCTAGGCTTTGTCGTTAGCAAGAAAGGAATCTAGGTCGATCCTGCCAAAGTTAAAGTGATACAAGAAATGCCTGCTCCTCGTACTGAGAAGGAAGTCAGAGGATTCTTGGGACGTTTGAACTATATTGCCAGATTCATTTCTCACCTGACAGCTACTTGTGAGCCAATCTTCAAACTATTGAAGAAAGATCAAGTAGTCAAATGGAATGATGAATGCCAGGTTGCTTTTGACAAAATCAAAGAATACTTACAAGAGCCTCCTGTGTTAATGCCACCAGTGGATTGAAGACTATTGATCATGTATCTGGTTGTTTTAGAAAACTCAATGGGGTGCGTATTGGGGCAGCATGACGAGTCTGGCCGAAAAGAGCACGCTATTTATTACCTGAGCAAAAAGTTTACCGACTGTGAAATAAGATATTCACTGCTCAAGAAAACTTGTTGCGCTATGGCATGGGCTGCTCGCCGGCTAAGATAGTATATGCTGACTCATACTAACTTATTGATATCTAAAATGGATCCGATAAAATACATCTTCGAGAAGCCTGCTCTTTCTGGGAGAATAGCGAGATGGCAGATGATCCTAACAGAGTACGACATACAATACCTACCCAAAAAGCTATAAAGGGCAATGTACTAGCTGATCACCTTGCTCACCAAGCTGTGGAAGACTACCAGTTCATGAAGTTCGAATTCCCGGATGAAGACATCATGACATTAGACAACCATGAAGAATTCAGGCCATATGATGGACCTGAACAAGGATCCCGACGGACCCTGTTCTTTAATGAAGCATCCAATGCATTTGGAAATGGTATCGGTGTTGTACTCATATCTCCGGAAGGGTGTCATACTCCCTTTACTGCCAGAATTTTCTTCAATTATACAAACAACATGGCAGAGTACGAAGCGTGCATCTTTGGTCTCAGAGCTGCCATAGAATTGGGGATCAAATCCTTGGATGTATTCGGAGATTCAGCTTTGGCTATCAGCCAGATCAAAGGGGAATGGGACACCAAACACCCTAACCTTATCCCTTACAAAGAACATGTTTTGACATTGCTACCACATTTTGAGAAGATTACCTTCGAGCATTTCCCGCGAGAAGAAAATCAGCTAGGAGACGCACTAGCTACGATGTCATCTATGTTTAAACTTAATTGGGATAACGAGGCTCCCCAGATCACCATTGAACGGATGGATGAACTAGCACACTGTCACGAGATTAATACTGAAGAAGTAATGGACCGGCCTTGGTTTCACGAAGTCAAAAGGTATCTCGAGACTCAAGAATATCCAGAAGGAGCTTCAGTCAATGATAAGAAGTTCTTAAGGAGATTCTCTGCTAAGTTCTTCCTTAGTAACGACATCCTGTATAAACGCAATCATGACTCTATGTTACTTCGGTGCGTAGATAAGGTTGAAGCTGAAAGGATCATGGCTGAATTACATGAAGGCACTTTTGGCACCCACTCCAGTGGGCATACGATGGCGAAGAAAATCCTACGTGCAGGCTATTACTGGTCTACCATGGAAGCAGATTGCTATCAACACTCTCGAACCTGCCATAAGTGTCAAATTTATGCTGATAAGGTGCACGTACCTCCAGTTCCTCTGAATGTCTTGACGGCTCTTTGGCCCTTTGCTATGTGGGGAATTGATATGATTGGGGAAATCAAGCCGACAACCTCCAATGGACACTGCTTCATCTTAGTGGCTATTGATTACTTTACAAAGTGGGTGGAGGCAGCTTCCTTCGCTTCCGTTACTAAGAATGTTGTTGCCCGCTTCATCAAGAAAAATCTCATTTGCCAGTACAGTAACCTGGAGAGGATCATCACTGACAATGGTACAAATCTTAACAACACTATGATCACCGCCTTGTGCGAGCAATTCAAGATCCAGCATCATAATTCTTCTCCTTACCGGCCAAAGATGAATGGTGTTGTCAAAGCTGCAAATAAGAATATTAAAAAGATCATACAAAAAATGACAGTCGCATACAAAGACTGGCATGAGATGTTACCATTCACTCTCCATGGGTATCGTACCACAGCTCGCACATCAACCGAGGCAACACCCTATTCTCTGGTTTATGGCATGGAGGCCGTCATGCCTATCGAGGTCTGGATCCCCTCTCTGAGGAATATGAAGGATGTAGGGCTGAATGAAGAAGATTGGATTCAGACTCGACTTGATCAAATAAACTTGATTGATGAAAAGAGACTTACTGTTGTTTGACATGGTCAAATGTATCAAAAACGGATGATCAAGGCTTTTAACAAGAAAGTCAGACGCCAAGTGTATCAAGTTGGGGATTTAGTGATCAAACGCATCATATTGCCGCAAGGTGATCCCAGGGGAAAATGGACTCCTACCTATGAAGGACCATTTGTAATCAAAAAAAATTTCTCTGGTTGGGCAATGATCCTGACCACCATGGATGGTGACGACCTGCCGCATCCTGCGAATGCGGATATAGTCAAAAGATACTACGCATAAGAGACCCGTTAGGTTGACATACCTAAGCAAAACAAGGGCATCCCGATGAACCAAAAGGTTCGGGCAAAAATTAGGGATAAAACAAAAAAAAATCTATACACCCGGCAAGTTGAAAACCCGAAAGGGCGACTTGGGAAAAAAGGGGTTTCCCGGTGGACTGAAAACCTGAAAGGGCGGTCCAGGAAAAAGTTGGGGAATTAAAGTGTATGACTATGTCCTGTTAGATCACTTTACGGACAACCTTTGGCTTCCACTGACAAAATTTAGAGTTTTGGATCAATTCAATCATCTTCGGATGAGGCAACAAATAGACAAGATGCTCAGAGATACGGAGGCTATAGCAGAATGGAAACCCCGTGGGATTATTACACATAGCTATCTTTTCTTTGTATCAAAATTTTCTTTTTTTTTACGACAACATTCTCCTACTAGAATGTTTGTCTCACTGTACAAAATTACTTACTCAAAGTCAATACAAAGATATTCCTTTGAAAGTGCAAAACTATCTATTTTTCTTTACTCTTGTGTTTTGTTTACAAAAACGTCCAATGATTCATTGTTGAACATATGCATTTGAACATAATTACTGTTTACAAATAAACAAAATAAAAGACAATTACTAATGGCTTTAAGAGGTAGGGAAATATCTCTAAGCTATTTCCATAAATCCCCCACAGTTTGCAGTTTAATTCCCAGCGGAACAAACTTCCAATCATCAATCCCCGGTAGAATTCATTCAATTTCTCAAGATTTCACAACAGGATTTTACAAGCAGTACACGGCATTTCCCTTATAACAGAGTTTGTTTCTCTAAGAGGAAATTAATCAACACTTCAACTTCACAACATGAAGACTTACACTTCATATCCTCAGCAGCGGTCAGGGATTTATTTTCCCCAGTCCAACAGCAGTGCAGCAAACTAGCTCACATACGCATGCATTGAATCCATATATCATAAACATTGATAACCCGAATGCATTATACTATGCATTTCATACAACATAAACATTGCATTTTAGCTAACATTTAAACCTTTTCAGGATAAGGTTAACAACTACCATTAAAAATATTCAAAGTTTTCAAATACAGTTCAGATACACTCCAGACACGGATGCCATCCTGATACTCATTCAGATTCAACCTTTTGATACAGTTCAGATACACTCCAAATACGGATGCTATCCTGATACTCATTCAGATTCAACCTTTTGATACAGTTCAGATACGCCCCAGACACAGATGCCATCCTGATACTCATTCAGATTCAACCTTTTGATATAGTTCAGATACGCTCAAGACACGGATGTCATCCTGATACTCATTCAGATTTAACCTTTTGATACAGTTCAGATACGATCCAAATACGGATACCATCCTGATACTCATTTAGATTCAACTCTCAGATACAGTTCAGGTACCCTCCAGACACGGATGCCATCCTGATACTCATTCAGATTCAACTTTCAGATACAGTTCAGATACGCTCCAGACACGGACGCCATTCTGGTACTCATTCTTTCAACTTACAAATTACAACAAAAAACAATCACCTTTGGATGGCATCTTTGAGACCATCTCCTACAACTTTCTATCACCTCTCTAAATGGCATTTTTAATCCCATTCCCTCTACCATCACATCGCAGAGTGCAAATTTCTGGGCACTCTAGTGTAGAATCATCTTCCACCTTCGAGTCACGAATGGAAAAACTTACCAATCTACCTCTCCAGGCATAAGAAGATTGAACAGGGGAAGTTGTTGTACCCCAAAGTTTTCCCTCTCACTTATCAAGAAATTTTTTCACAAGATCTCATTAGGCTCAAGACTGTACTAGGGTTTGATCAGCTCAAGACACCTCCTTAAGCATTGATGACCAAAATTAGGGTTTGAGTTTGCACAAGAATTTTTGAACTATAAATGCTTCATATGGATTTCATGGATCATTATGGACTCCCAATATCACTCATGTCAATTTTCAAGTTCTGGATCACTCTTTTGCTTAGTCAATTGAACAATTGATCTAAAAATCAATTGTATTGGGGAAAAAGTCAACCATGGCCAATTTATAGTCAAACTTCATAATTTTTTATCCACATCAACATTTTAAACCCATATATATCATTTTATCAAGTTTGGACCACAATTCCTTAAGAAATTTGATCAAATCTCCAGAAGGGCAAAATGGTCAAAATTAGGGTTTTGACTGGGAAAGGGCAATTTCTGATTTTTGACCTAGAAAATGATCAATTGGTTAAAGGCATGATCTCAAGAGTCCAATTGCATCATTTTGACCTAATGACATGATTAAAAACATTGCAAGACCATTGGATTGACAGATGAATTTTGCAGTCAACTGATCAAAAGTCAACTGTATACTGAAAAGTTAAACTTTGACTTTTTGATCAAATTCAAGTACCAAGGATCATAATCCATCAAAACATGTCAAAATATGAAACTTATTAATCAAGAAACCAAGAAATCAAGATTTCATTTTGAAAAGTCAAAATTTCTAAACTTAGAAATTTTTCTAAGTGTTGAAAATTTCTTATTTTTTCATAATTTTGAGCAATTTTTTCATTATGATGCAAGATGATTCAAAGTAAACTTCCAACATGAAAGTTGTAGATATCCATGAAATCTACAACTTTTCTTCACACAAATTCTCCTAAAAGTGCTTGAATCTCAAGTTATAATTTAGTGAATACATGCTCATGAACTAAAAAAGATTTAGTGAAATTTTGCCCTAGTTAGGCAGATTTTTTACCGAACTTCATGACACTTTTTCACATAGTTCCAAGGGTAATCTTCAAAAGAAATTCAAATATGAGTTGTAGAGCATATTGCAAGCTTTCCAAAATGTCCAAGAACTCCTTGATATCATTCTTGAGTAGGGAGAATCGAAGAGGTGAAGTTAGAGTTCCATTCTTATTTTTCAAGCCATTTTCATGATGAACATTGGATCCAATCTTCAAGCATGTTGTACAAATATCACTTTGCAGGCTTCTAACTTGGCTTCACTCCATAATTAAATTTTTTCACAGCTGTTGGAAGCTTTAATCCAAGCATTCAATGCATTGTACAAATATAATTCCATTTTGGGAAGAAAGGCAACATTGCCATTTTAGAAAAGCAAGCTTTATGCAAAGTCAGCTTGCATTGAGCCTTGCATTTGTTCTTTCTGCATAAACACACTCTACACACTCAAAACAAGTGTGTTTAAAGGTTTCAGCCACCCTACAAGCCTTGTACCTTACATTGAAACCGTTCTTATCAACTTTGCTTCAAAAACAAGTAACCAAGCCATAACATGCGAGTTTCAAATTCTGAGTTGTGACAAGCCTCAAAAACTCTTGCTTATAAGTATACACATTATTTACAAGTGGACACACGAATGCTAGTGCCCTGAAATTACCTCAAACACTCAAAAACCATAAACCTGTTCAAGAACACTGTTGTACCCCAAAATTTTCCCTCTCATATTTCTCAATACATTGCAAGAAAAATCTCCAATTGGCTCAAGATTGCTCAAGATTGGACAATCAAGCTATCTCCTAAGGCAGTCAACCCCAAATTAGGGTTTTGTGTTGCATCAATATCCTTGAGTCCAAATGACCTCAAGTGCTCCCCAATTTCCTAATATGTTCTCAAGATCATCCATGTCAAATTTCAAGCCTTGCAGAGGAAGTTTGTTCAGTCAATTGCTCAAAGGGCCCAAAAATCGACTGTGCTAGGGCAAAAGTCAACTGTGACCTATAAATAGTCAAACTTCAAGATTTTTTGTCAACATTATCATTTTGAAGGATACTTCATCATTTGATCAAGGGTTGATCATGATTCACCGAGGATTGCTCAAAATTCATCAAGACTCAAAAGTTGCTAAATTAGGGTTTTGTAGGAAAAGTCAACTCAACTTTGACCAAGCATAACTTTCTCATACTTTATGAGAAATGATCCATCCAAATCTCATTTTGAAGAGGATGTAATTCCCTACAATCCATCTTCATACCCAAAGATCATAAAATTCACTCACAAGAAGTTATAATTTTGGACATTATAGGTCATTTTTGAAAGTCAACAAAAACACTATTTTTGCCAAAGATTATAACTTGAGCATGGAATATCAAAATGCGATGAGACCAAAAAGGTTGGTTAGAGGACATCTCAAGCTTTCTAAAAAGTCCAAGAACATTTCCAAAAGTTCTAAATTGAAGAAGTTATGCATTGTTGAAGTTGAACATTTTTGCAAAATTGTCAAAAGTCAACTATCCCCAAAACTTCAAATTTTGTCAAATGGGCCCATTCTTTTCCACTTGATTTGAGCTTGCATCATTTTCCACGTGTCCTAGCTTCATCCATGAGCCCATATCTTATTTTTATTATTTAATTTGATTTTTAATTGAATTTATTCATTTTAAATCAAATAAAATCAAATAAAATCATATAAAATCAAAAGTATTTATAACTCATGATTTTTTGGTTGCTTTAGGCTTTAAATACAGCTATTATGTGAATAAAATTCGCATCAAGTGCATTGGTTACAAGAAGATATGATTTAGGCCAAATTTGGAAGGTTGTAATGGTGGAATCAAATCCAATTCATGAGCATTGATGTGGAGAGATTTGTACCAAGTTTCTTACCCTAATGCAATATACATTACATAAGGAAGGCAAAGGCACGAAAATAATGGTTAGAGGCTACAAGAATAGGCAATACAAAGTTGCAAAATTCACTAAAAAGTGTGGAATCGAATCCATAGCTAGAGGCAATTTCAGAAGCCTAGACCGGTCCCAATCGATTCCTAGGTGTTCACTCAACCTTCCTGGATCAAAAGCAAGCATTCTCACATACCACAAAGCACTGTAAGTGTCACGATAATTACCTTGGTTCTTGAATTCGTGATTCATCATTCTTGCATCATTTGAACCAATTCTTGGCATGTTTATAATCCTTATAACATTTCCAAGCTTTTGGCAATATTCAATTTGGTTCATAGGCACTGTAACCCCAAAACACCATAGCTAGGGTTGCGTTTTTGCTTTTAGGGATTTTTATTTCAGGTGAAATTGGTCCATATAATGGGCATGGTTACACTCAGGAGAAGAAGACGAACCCAACCATGCCCTTGAAGGTCATTCATATTGCATGGAATTGATTTTTGGATCGAGCTGCGTTTTTAGATGCGGATTCAAATCCGCAGGTAAAATTACAGTAGTGGAAGGACAGGGACGAGTGCGTGTCAGCTTCCGATTGGCCCATTCAAATGTTTCTTCGCATGTTTTTTATTTTCTGACCAATTAATGTTGTTTTGTTATATTATTATTATGCAATATACTAACAAATGAGACAAAGCGGCCTAGTGGTAAACGTGTACATCCAAACTCCTTCAGGACCTGGGTTCGAATCCCAGGTCCCCCCCAATTTCTATTTGATTTTGTTCTTCAGGTAATCAAGTGCACATCTAAGCATACATCATACCATGAGCCCTCCTACATCCAACAGCCAGATGGCCATTGGCCAGATCTGGTGGTCCAAGGGGAACGTCCACCATAGTCCAAGTCAGCATATGCACACCTGATCAAGAAAAGTCAACAAGGCCAGCGTGTTATTGGGCCTCAGATTTGCTTCTCAAACACCCTTTTCAGGCCCAAACCTCTCTCTCTCTCTCTCTCTCTCTCTCTCTCTCTCTCTCTCTCTCTCTCTCTCTCTCTCTCTCTCTCTCTCTCTCTCTCTCTCTCTCTCTCTCTCTCCTCTCTCTCTCCTCTCTCTCTCTCTCTCTCTCTCTCTCTCTCTCTCTCTCTCTCTCTTATTTTACTTATTTTTGGTTTTTTTATTATTTGTTTTATTATTTTTATTAAATTACTAACCAATTAAAAAAATCTTTTCTTTTCTAAAATAAAATCACCAAAAACATTTTTATCAAATTAATTTTTAACTTTTATTTTTTATTAATAAACACTAATTTAATTAATTTTGGCTTTAATTAGAAATAATTTTAATATATTTTTGTAAATAATTAAAATTAAATTAGATTTAATTAGGCTTTTACTAACATTAATTATTTTATTTTTCTTTCTTAAAATACCAAAAACCCAAAAAATAATTTATTTTTATTAATTAATTTATTTATTTAATTTAGTAATTAACTTAGGTAACTTTCTTTCTTAATTCAAAAACAACAAAAAAAGATGTTTTCTTTAAAGGGTCAAAACCCTAATTTGCGCTCGATTTAATTTCCCGCACGCGATTTACTTTCTTTTGTCATATAATGTACTTGCTTCCGGTTTGTAATAGCTTAATAGGACTTTTATTTATTTATCGCTTTATTTATTCTTAAAGGGTTTGTCTTTGGCGATGTAAATACCCGACGTCTTGTAATTTAAATTCCGCATTTTATTTCTCGCAAATTATAACTGTTAGATGTTTGATAATAGGGGATGCATGACAAGACTGAATGTTTTAACGTAAAATCAACTTAGATCACCCTTAAGATGTACAAAGATAAAAATTAACTGAAAACGACACACTCGCACAAGCGCACTCTTAGGGTACACCCCACTTGGTTGCCTTCGTACACGGTCATTGAGTATAGGTCACTTTAGAGGTCGCCCTTTTGTCTAAAGATCATAGTCGCCTCGAAACGGTTGCCTCGGATATAATTGTCTCAAACAAAATGATCTAAGACATTAGGGTTACCGCTAAGGCGTCCTAACATTGCTTTAGTGACCGTATGTCCCTCAAGCGAATTGACCCTCAAACTCCAACGACGGTGCTACCTACTCATTCATAGTGGGATAGTATTGTCTAAAGGAAGATTGCATAGAATGATTCCTTTTTCGAGTAGGTAGACGGTTCTTAGATACTTGCTCATTCAAAAACAAAACAAACTCTTTCACACTTACACTTTTCGAACAAAGTTTTCAAAAACACTTCATACGCTCTTGAGGACAGAAGCAAGAGTTAAATCGAAGTTTTCAAACAAAAACTTTTTTTCAAACCCACAAGCACAAAGAAAGCAATATTTTGAAAACAATGAGCAAGTACCTAAGAGACCGTGGATAACCACGGATAGAAAGGGTGCTAACACCTTCCCTTTCTATAATCTACCCCCCGTACCTAGAAAATCTCGAAAAAGGAATTTTTCTGTGCTTTTTTCCTTTCCTTGTTGGATAAAATAAAAGTCAGTGGCGACTCTTGCTTACCGCGACATTTTACGAAATCAAACGCAAAACGCAAACCAGCATTCCGAAAAAACAGTCAGTTCTTCCCACCGTATCACAGAACTGGCGACTCTGCTGAGGACAATCTTCCTTTGAACTCGGCTGGGGATATTTATTTTTATACGCCGCCGGGGACGAACTTCCAGAGTCTACTGGGGATGATTCTTCAACTCCACCGGGGAAACTTTTTCAGACTATGCTGGGAAAATTTTAACTCCACTGAGGGTATCTTGTATTCTGCCAGGGAATATTCTTATACTCCGTTGGGGAATATTAAGACTGCCGGGGATATTAAGCCTTTTCAGTGTTAATGGTAGATAAACTCTGCTTGGGGAGAATATTACCGACTCATTCACAGTTGCAAGCCTCTGCTGGGGAGAGCTATCTTTACTGTCTTACTCTGCGGGGAGTGAATGTTACTGGGACGCGTGCTAAGGATATGACGATGGCTTGCATCGAGACTTTTTTGCCCCTGTTTCTGCGGGAGAAGGTGCCTGTGGAGGCCCTGTGGATCGAGTATTATCCCCACCTATGAGGTGCTTGGTATCTTTCGGTCAAAATGACAAGTCTTCTTCTGGTAGGCAAGTGACGAGATGACGAGACATAGTCGTACGCTTTGATCCCTAATTTTTGCCTGGACCGCCCTTTCGGGTTTTCAGTCCACCGGGATACCCTTTTTTGCCCAAGCCGCCTTTTCAGGTTTTCGACTTGTCGGGTGTACAATTTTTCATTCTCATCCCTAATTTTTTCCCGAACCCTTTTGGTTCGTCGGGAAGCCCTTATTTTTGCCTAGGCCAGTCAACCTAGCGGGTCTTTATTCATGTGTGGTATTTTCTGACTATGTCCACGCTCCCAGGATGTAGGGAGGTGTCACTGTCGGTAGTGTTGTGTTGCCATACTACCAGAAGATCTTCGTTTGATCATGCAAGATTCGTTGCGGGAATTCATGTCCAATGCCCCAATTGATTCAGATGGAGATTTGCCCCTGGCTATTTGGCATTTTGAGAGATTCCTTGAATCTTGACTTCACTGCCCCAGATGATGGACAATGCTCATGTCGTGCCCCTTGGTTGGAGGTGTTTTTTCCACTTGAGGTGACCCTTTTTATTGAAAAGGTTTTTGTTCACTAGATATTCATCGTGCGAATTTCTCTATTGTTTGAACAAATAGTCATATACAAACAATGTTATTTTAAGAATGCAAAGCTTATGTCTGTCTTGAAGTTTTTGAAAATGAATTTTTTCAATAAGATAGGAAAATTTTTTAAAATGTGACGTCAACTCAGGATTTACAGCAAGCCCTACAGGAGTCAGGATATCTTTTGTAACAGTATGCTTTCGGACTAACCCATGCTTCAGCTAGGACTTTTTAAGGGTTATAACGTGGCCTGGTTCACGGTTTAAGAAACAAAGGATAAATGCTCAAATTTTATTTGTACCCACCCGTTCTTCGTGATGTTCTTCGATCCTAAACTCAGATAATCGTGCATTAGATCTTGTTTGAGTCTTTGCTCTGATATACCAGTGATGGTTCGGATACTGACAATTTATTTTGAACAGGCAGTCATTTTGTTAAGAGTTTGCAGGATCTCTTCCTTTTTGGTTTTTATTATCCCTATTTTTTGCGTGAACTATTTATTTTTGTGATTACAGTCAGCGGGATGCCCCAGTTTTTCTTAAGTCTCCTTCACAGGTTTTGACTTATTGGGCTTTTATTTTGAGAGATAATGACTGCCTGTCCTTACGATTATACGGAACCAACACCGTCTTTTGTTTTGGAAGGACTTCTTTGATGGCATTCATTGTGCACCTGGATCAACTGAGAAAACTACCCTGCCCCAGGTTATAATTAAGGGTTTTAATTTGTGAAAAGAAAAACTCCAACTTCTTTGGCTTAAAGGGGTTGACTAGGGATTATCTTCCTTATAACTCCACTGTTTAGGATTTGAAACAATGTTTGTACCTCGTCAGCGGGGTCTGTTCAAAAGCATACTGTAGAGATTTTGATATCATTTTCGTCATCCTCCCTCTAAAGGCTTAGAATTTTTTAATCGAGAGTTGATCATCACAAAAAATGAAAGCAATTTGAATATAGTGAAATACGAATGGATTGATTCAAAACAGACATATGCAATGCATTGATAAAGTAATAAAGTTTGACATGAATAAATGTTAGAACAATCAAAAGAAAATTACAACTTGAAAATTCTAATGAGCAAAAAGTCTTCTTGTGATCGGTGGATCTGGAACTGACTGTTTAACGCTGGTTCGCGAAATGTCGCGGAAGCAAGAGTCGCCACCGTCTTTTATTTTCTCCAAATGGAAAGGACAAAAGCACAGAAAAATTCCTTTATAGAGATTGCTCTCGGTTCGGGAGGTAGGTTATAGAAAGGGAAGGTGTTAGCACCATTTCTATCCATGGTTATCCATGGGCTCTTAGATACTTGCTCACTTGTGTTTTCAAAAACGGTTTGTTTGCTTTTCAACTGTGGGTTTTAAAAAAAGTTTCTTTGAAAATTCCAGTTCGACTCTTGTATCGGTCCTCAAGAGTGTTTGAAAAAATGCTTTCGAAAGCTTTTTGAAAAGGTGTCGGTATTTTTTGAATTTGTTTTGAATTTAGAGCAAGTATCTAGAGTCGTCTACCTACCCTAAGGAATTTGTCTGTGTAGATGTCCTTTAAAGTAGTGCCATCCCACCATTGAGAGGTAGGTAGCACCACCGTTGGAGGTGTTCGGGTCAATTCGAGGTTCGGGACATGGTGATCACCAGAGCAATGGGAAGACACCTTAGAAGCTACCCTCATGCCAGGTTCCCGGATCATGAGGACTTACTAAGACATCCTCTACTCGACGATCACCTTTCGAGGCAAGGCAACAGTGAGGCGTACCCTAGGGGTGGTGTGTGATTTGTGTGTCATGTTCAGTTATTTTGTCTTATGCATGTCAAGGGTGATCTATGCGTTTGTTTTTATTTTTTTGTCATTCATTCTTGCATGCATTTATTTAACAGTTAAAAAAGATGCGGAAATTGAAAGTTCTAAACTATTACAAAGGCGTGGGTCCACATCGCCAAAATTAAAATCCAGGACCCGATTTGACAGAAAATAAATAAAGTAATAAAATAAAATGCGAAAAATAAATATTACACGGCTTTGGGAGAATTACATTAATATTTACAAGAAACAAAATAAATAAAAATGCGCGAATAGGAATTAAAATTGGAAACGAGGGCGTTGGACCCTTTTTAATGAAATTAAATTAAATGATTAAACTAATAAAATAAGAATAAAAAAAGAAATTATTTTGAGATTTTTGTATTTATGGTTTTTTATGAGAGAATTAAATGAAATCTAACCCTATTTCTAGTTGTTTTTTAATTTATTAAGAAAACATATTAAAATTAAACCTAAGATTAATCTAATTATTTACATGGTAATTTAATTACAAAAATAATATTTAATAATTAATTATTGTGAAAGAAAAGAAAAAAAGGATAAAAATTGATTAAAACCTAATTCTACCAATTTTAAGTTTATTAAGAAAAATGTTTGAATTAAACCTAATTTTACAAAGCTAAAATTAATTAGTGATATTTATTTACAAAAAAATAACATTAAATAAAAATACTTATTTTTTGTCTTTTTTCTGATTTTTATATTTATTATGAAAATTATTTTATGGAATTAAAAGAAAACAATTAAAAAACAATTAAAAGAATAAAAAGGAAAAACAAATAAAAATTAAAAATTGAGCAAACCATAGGGGGTGTCTGGCCCAAGGGGAGGTTTTTTGAAGTATTGACTCCTGAGTACCGTGGTCTGCATTCTTTGGCCATTGGATTGAGTTTCATGCATAAGTTGTTCTACTTTGGCCATTTGGCTTTTGGCTTTTGGCCATTGGCTTTTGGCTTTTGGCCATTTGTGTTCTGGCTTCAACGTTCCCTTAATGTCTGGCTTAATGTCTGCCTCGCCATGTATTTGACTTTTGGCTTTTGGCCTTTTGGCTTTTGACTTTTGGCCATTTGGCTTTTGGCCTCAACGTCCCTTAATGAACCTGCATGGGATCCTGTCTAAACCTGTAGTGTTGAATCTCATGAAAACATTAAATAAAATCATAAAATGCAAATAAAGACAATATATGAAGAAATTTAATGTTTAGGCACAATATGACATGTATGAATGATTATACCCTTTTGATCATGGAGATCAAATCAACCTTACCCTTACTGGAAAAGTAGTGACATGAATGCTTTTATGCCTTTTGGATCATGGAGATCAAGCCAGCCTTGCCCTTACTGAAGAAGTAATAAGATGTTGGTTTGTAACTGAGATGGCTTGTTTGTAGTGAGAGAGGGATTTGTAATAAGGATTTCAAGGTTTTAGGGTTCTTGAAAGAGTTTGATATTCTGACAGTGTTGTGGCAAAGTTTTTTTTCTCTCTTTTTCTCCTCTTTTTCTCCTTTCTTTTTCTCCTCTCTGGTTTGTGTGAAAAGAAGGTGATTATATAATGGAAATTAGGGTAAAGCAAATGGGCTTTGAATGTGCAATTGGGCCTCTAATATTCACTTGAATTCGTCACTTTCCAGGCTAAATCGCAGGGACTTAAGTGCATTTTTTGAAGTTGAAATGTGAAGACAAAATGTAGCCGACATCGAGAACTAACTCCTGTCCGAAAATCGACTCAATCGGATAAACGGTGAATTAGTTATGAATTTTTGAAGTTTCAGCTCAGACAAACTTATTTTGGGCTTCAGTGTCGACTCTGACACGTTCTTCAATAAAAAACTGGTATTGATTGGTGCATAATTTGGTCTCGACTTTTGAAGCAAAGTTGTAGATCTATGAGTCAGGGACCTTGTGTAAAAATATGAGTCCAATCCGATAAAAATTGACCGAGTTATGAATTTTCGAAGTTTCGGCCCAGATGAAATAATATTCAGCATTCAGAATTTTCAGCATGTCACGCACTCTGAGCAAAAAACGAAGGCCTTTTGAATACCGTTTGAACTCAATACCTTCTGTGAAAATGTAGTCAACTCAATTTGTGAAATTTTGGCGCCGGAACCAGCTCGATACGATGAAAATCGACCAAGTTATGATTTTTTGAACATGACGCAAATAAACTTCTGTCACAAATTTTCTGCACGAAAATACCTGATAAATCCACATTTTTGAAGACCTTCTGATCGAAATTGGCTTCCAGCCGTGAGAGATGAAAACATAGATAATGTCAAGACGGAATTTTGGCCACCGGAACGGGTTCAAAACGAGCCACGATCTTCAAGTTATGAATTTTTTAGCGCGTAAAAACTGCACTTTCAGCACACTTTTTCACCATATTTCTTTAAGAAAACTCGCACATTCGGATACCTTCTTTAAAGAATTGACGCTTGAGCCGAACCTGAATTTGAGAATACGTTATCAGAGATATCTTGGCGAAAGAATACCTGAATATGACGCGCCAGGTTGGACTTGTGAATTTTTCTTGAAATGTTTTTTTTGAGAAATATGGGAGGGCAAATTTTGGGGTACAACAGTTGCCCCTGTTCAATCTTCTTAGACCTGAGGATGCAGATTGGCTGACGTGCCTTTCGTAATCCGAGGGTAGAAGATGATTGGACACTAGAGTGCCCAGAAATTTGCGCTCACATGTTAGCAGTTTGGTGGGAATGGGCTTATAGATGCCATTTGGAGGTTGATGAATAGGATGATGGGCTTATAGATGCCATCTGGATGTTGATCGCGTAGGGGATTCCTTAGCGAGAACCTGCATACCTGCAAAAGAAAAATGAGTACCTGGCATGTTGCAGGAGCTGATTTTCAGATGCTTGATACAGATGTGTCCTGACTGGTTACAGGAGCTGAATCTGGAGCTTCAAACAGCGATGAAAGAACCAGGGATGGTTACTGCCTTAGCATGAATGATAAGAGAACCTTGGGTGATTTTAACTTCAACAACGCTCGTTGAGAAAAATCTTAGCGGGAATTACCATCTTTGCAGTATCGGAACGGGAACCATAGACCTTTATAATCTGAAAGGGAATCACCTCACTCGCCGTTGGAGAGGGAATCATAGGAAAAGGGATTGTCACCTCACTCGCCGTCGGAGAGGGAACCATAAGAGACTATCACCTCACACTCATCGTCGGAGAGGGAAACATCTGAAAAGGACTTACCACCTCACACACCGTCGGAGAGAGAACCATAGGAGACTATCACCTCACACTCATCGTCGGAGAGGGAAACATCTGAAGAAGGAATTACCACCTCACGCACTTGCCAGAGAGGGGACCATAGGAGACTATCACCTCACACTCATCGTCGGAGAGGGAAACATCTGAAAAAGGAATTACCACCTCACGCACTTGCCGGAGAGGGAACCATAGGAGACTATCACCTCACACTCATCGTCGGAGAGGGAAACATCTGAAGAAGGAATTACCACCTCACGCACTTGCCGGAGAGGGGACCATAGGAGACTATCACCTCACACTCATCGTCGGAGAGGGAAACATCTGAAAAAGGAATTACCACCTCACGCACTTTCCGGAGAGGGGACCATAGGAGACTATCACCTCACACTCATCGTCGGAGAGGGAAACATCTGAAAAAGGAATTACCACCTCACGCACTTGCCGGAGAGGGGACCATGACTTCTGCTGAGTCTTTATCAGAAAAATCTGTTGGGAATCGATTTAGCTGGACTAGAGGAGGTCTTGAAATGTCTTTAACTGGAATAAGTGTCAGAACGTCGCCATATCTGGTTCATATCTGGACTATATTTGGAAGGCAATCTAGAAGCAGCATCAGAACGTCACCTTATCTGGTTTACATCTGAAACTATATCTGGAAGGAACTCTGGAAGCAGTATCAGAATGTCACCATATCTGGGTCATATCTGAAACTATATCTAGAAGGAAATCTGGAAGCAGCATCAGAACGTCACCATATCTGGGTCATATCTGAGACTATATCTAGAAGGAAATCTGGAAGCAGCATCAGAACGTCACCATATCTGGTTTACATCTGAAACTATATCTAGAAGGATATCTGGAAGCAGTATCAGAACGTCACCATATCTGGGTCATATCTGAAACTATATCTAGAAGGATATCTGGAAGCAGCATCAGAACGTCACCATATCTGGGTCATATCTGAAACTATATCTAGAAAGAAATCTGGAAGCAGCATCAGAACGTCACCATATCTGGGTCATATCTGAAACTATATCTAGAAGGATATCTGGAAGCAGTATCAGAACGTCACCATATTTGGGTCATATCTGAAACTATATCTAGAAGGATATCTGGAAGCAGCATCAGAACGTCACCATATCTGGTTTACATCTGAAACTATATCTAGAAGGATATCTGGAAGCAGTATCAGAACGTCACCATATCTGGGTCATATCTGAAACTATATCTAGAA
Organism: Vicia faba; assembly: GCA_948472305.1. Classification (NCBI taxonomy): domain Eukaryota; kingdom Viridiplantae; phylum Streptophyta; class Magnoliopsida; order Fabales; family Fabaceae; genus Vicia; species Vicia faba. The sequence continues at coordinate 1,264,150,707 of OX451736.1, read as the reverse complement.
GGATATCTGGAAGCAGCATCAGAACGTCACCATATCTGGGTCATATCTGAAACTATATCTAGAAAGAAATCTGGAAGCAGCATCAGAACGTCACCATATCTGGGTCATATCTGAAACTATATCTAGAAGGATATCTGGAAGCAGTATCAGAACGTCACCATATCTGGGTCATATCTGAAACTATATCTAGAAGGAAATCTGGAAGCAGCATCAGAACGTCACCATATCTGGGTCATATCTGAAACTATATCTAGAAAGAATTGCGATGGTTGATAGTAATCATTTTTGTATTGATCTTTTTCCTGAAAAGGCAAAACATAATTGTATGCAAAATCATGATGCATGAACTGTATGTCTTCAAAATTAATGAGATTCGTGTAGTATGATGCATATGCATGCTATAATGTATGAAGATGTGATGTTTATGAATGTATTTTTGTCTAAGAAAATAAATCCTTGACGGGTGCCGGGAAGTCACTCCTGGGCTGATGTTGAAGAATAGGTTTTGCTTCCGCCGGGGATGATAGTTGCAAGAATTCCGATAGGAGAAGATAACTCTATTGGGGAATAAACTTGGCGAATGGGTTACTCTGCGGGGAGACAAATACTCTAGTAATCTTGCTGGGGAGCAATACTCTGTGGGGAGAGAGACACTCTGTTGATTGTTGATAATAACTTGCTGAGGATATCATTGTTGTTGGAAGTGTTGATGGACTTCGCTGGGGTAAGAAGACTGTGTCGACGACGATCTTTCCGTGGCTTTTGGCTGAGGATAACCCAGTTATATCCTGTTAGGGAATAACTCTTTAAATAAAGCCGGGAGACGCGTTCGTGCTCTGCGAAGGATAAGCTTCCAGAATTTACTGGGGATAAGCTTACTGCTTGGGGAGATGAATTCCAATTTTCCTGGGGAACTAGATTGGACTCTTCTTGGGAGATTTTGAACTGTAATTTTGTAGGTTGAAAGAGGGAACCTATGTAGGGTTGCCTGCTGATGAGCTCATGTAAAACCGCATCTGAAATGGAGAAGGAACCTGTGTAGGGTTACTTTGATGATGAGTTCGTGTAAAACTTCGTTTTTGGAAAGGGAGAACCTGTGCAGGGTTTCTGGTGACGAGTCCATGTAAAACTGCATCTTGAAGAGAGGGAACCGGTGTAGGGTTGCTTGATGTCGAGTTCGTGTAAAACTACGTCCGGAGAAGGAGAACCTATGTAGGGTTGCCTGGTGAGGTAAGTTTGTGTAAAACTTCTTGATGAACCGGGGTGAGGTTACTTGAGATAAATCCATGTAAGATTTCTGGGGGAACCGGGGTTAAGTTGCCGCAGGATAAGTTCGTGTAAAACTTCTTGATGAACCGGGGTTAGGTAATCTTGAGGTAGGTCCATGTAAGACTTCTGGAGGATAAGTTCGTGTAAAACTTCTTGACGAACCGAGGTGAGGTTACTTGTGGATAAGTTCGTGTAAAACTTCTTGGTGAACCGGGGTGAGGTTACTTGTGTATAAGTTCGTGTAAAACTTCTTGGTGAACCGGGGTTAGGTTACTTGGGATAAATCCATGTAATATTTCTGGAGGAACCGGGGTTAGGTTACGGCAGGATAAGTTTGTGTAAAACTTCTTGATGAACCGGGGTTAGGTCATCTTGAGATAGGTCCATGTAAGACTTCTGGAGGAAACGGGGTAAGGTTACTTCGGGATAAATCCATGTAAGATTTCTGGGAGGAACCGGGGTTAGGTTACCTTGGGATAAGTTCGTGTAAAAACTTCTGGATGAACCGGGGTAAGGTTACTCGTGGAGGATGGGTCTGTGTAAGACTTCGTCTGCAATTTGAGAAGGAACCGGTGTAGGGTCGCATGATTTTGATTAAGTGGATGATTGTCCTGTTCGGTCTCGGATGTTAACCCACGATCTGGAATTTGTAAAGGTAGATGGTAATCGTCCTTATGTTGATCTTTCCTTTGTACTTTGGTCGACAGAGCAATTGGAACGCCTGGATAACTCATTATTGCCCCTGTTTCGGAGGTGAGGGAAGAGGATACCTGTGTGGGGGGTTGACAAATCTTCGGGTAGACAAGTGATGAGATACCGGAACATAGTCGTACGCTTTAATCCCTAACTTTTGCCTGGACCGCCCTTTCGGGTTTTCAGTCCACCGGGATACCCATTTTTGCCCAAGCCGCCTTTTCAGGTTTTCGACTTGCCGGGTGTACATATTTTTCCATTTTCATCCCTTATTTTTTCCCGAACCCTTTTGGTTCGCCGGGAAGCCCTTATTTTTGCCTAGGTGTGTCAACCTAGCGGGTCTTTGATTATGCGTAGTATTTTTTTCGACTATGTCCATGTTCTCAGAATGTAGGGAGTTGCCCCTGTTAGAAGTGTTTTGTCATGCCACCAGAAGGTGTTTGATCAAGCGAGATTCGTTGCTGGGAATTCATGTCCAATGCCCCAAGTGGCTCAGGCGGAGGTTTGCCCCTGGCTGTTTTGGCCTTTGAGAGATTCTCCGAATCTTGATTGGACTGCCCCAGATGATGGACCATGATCATGTCATGCCCCTTGATTGAAAGTGCTTTTGTTCACTAGGTATTCATCGTGCGAATTTCCTTGCTGTTCAAACAAAAAGTCATACGCAAACAAAGTTATGTTAAAAATGCAAAGCCTATGTCTGTCTTGAAGATTTGGAAAATGCATTCTTTTTCATAAAACGAGTGAATGTTTGTAAAACGTGATGTCAACTCCTTCTTTATAGTAAGCCTTAAGGAGTCAGGATACCTTTCGTCACAGTATGCTTTCGAACTAACCCATGCTTCAGCTAGGACTTTTAAGGGTTATAACGTGGCCTGGTTCACGGTTTAAGAAACAAAGGATAAAGGCCCAAATTATTTGTACCCACCCGCTCTTCGTGATGTTCTCCAAACCTAAACTCAGTTGATCGTACGTTAGACCTTATTTGAGTCTTTGCTCTGATTTTCCGGTGATGATTCGGATGTTGATAACTTATTTTGAATTGGCAGTCATTCCTTTTTGTTGAGGGTTTGTAAGACCTCTTTCTTGTCTGATTTTTGTTATCCCTTTCTTTTTTTGCCTGAACTGTTTCCTTTTTAGGAATTACAGTCAGCGGGATGCCCCAGTTTTGTAAGTCTCCTTCATGGGTTTTGACTTAATGGGTTTTTGATTTTGGTAATGACTGCCTTTCTTTATTGATTATTCGGAACCATCACTGTCTTTCTTCGTTTTGTAAGGACTTCTTTGGTGCCATTTGTTATGCACTTGGATCAACTGAGAGACTACCCTGCCCCAGGTTATGATTAAGGGTTTTAAATTTCGAAAAGAAAAACTCCTACTTCTTTGGCTCAGAGGGGTTGACGAGGGATTATCTTCCTTATAACTCCACTGTTTAGGATTTGAAACAATGCCTGTACCTCATCAGCGGGGTCTGTTCAAAAGCATACTGTAGATCGTGGTATCGTTTTCGTCATCCTCCCTCAAGAGGCTTTAGAATTTTAGATCAAGAGTTGACATCAGAAAAAATATGGAAACAGTTTGCATATAGTGAATGCGAATATATTGATTCAAAAATAGACATAAGCGATGCATTAATGGAATAACAATGTTTTAACATGAATAAATGTTTAAACAAAAGAAAATCGCAACTTGAACATTCGAATGAACAAAAGTTTTCTAGTCTCAGGGCTTGTCACTTCACATGGTGCCTCTTGTAGGGATGGTAGAAACACTCAGTCTGGCCATCTTGGGTGAATTCCACAGCTCCTTCCTCAATCAGATCCTGGATCTTATTTTTCAGAGTCCAACAATCCTTTGTAGCATGCCCCGGGCTGTTAGAATGATAAGCGCAGCGAGCGTTGGGGTTATACCTTGAAGGTGTCCTGTTGGGATTCTTAGGAGGATCCTTTAGAGTTACCAAGTTCAACCTCAGCAGTTGTTGTAAGGCTTGAGGCAGCGACACGTTGAGCTTGGTGAATTGCCTTTTGGGCTCGTCTGGCTGAAGCTGGTGAGGTTGATACTGAATTGGTGATACTGAAGCCATATGAGGAGCTTTCTCCTTGCCTCTTTGTCTCAAAGATGGTCGAACGATGACTGGCTTTTTACCCTTAGACTTTTGCCTCAGCTGGTTATCCCGAAGCAGTTGGTTGACGAGAAACCAGAGCTCATCTTGTCTTTGAGCTAACCCTTGAATGGCGGTCACCTGCCCCAGCATCTGGACTCTCAGGCCATCCACTTCAGCTTGCAAGTGTTTCAGCCGTTCGTCCTCAGCGCTGTTCCTGACCAAAGTCTCCATGAGAAGTGCTCTCAACTCCTCCTGCCCCTTGGATAGATTCAGGAGGATCTCCCCGAACCGAATCTCTTGAGCAAGAAGGTCCTGGTTATCTTGTTGGGAAGCCATTGCTGAAATAAACAGCGAGAACGGTAAGTGACCTGCAACAAAGATACCTGTTATGCAATGATGTGTATGACATGCATGCAACGTTTTCAAGGACCTCGCGGGGTAAACAAGAAAATTTGTTAGCATTGGAATTTATAGCTTGATTGAAGGACACCCATGTTGTTGAGAACTCTTCTTCAAGGGTCAAAGGCTCACCATATCCAGTGGGTCATAGCCCCTGACAACTTTGGCTAGAGGAAAATAAATCCTCTTTGCCCCTTGCTAAATGTTTGATTCATCGTGACCTGCATCACAAGCCCTTGAGATCCTTGAAATGGGTTAGGATGTATGTAGGATGTATGCAATGGTATGATGTTATGGTATGCATGGGGTAATGTAAGTAACCCTGTTATGAGTCCCTATTAAGGACTATAAACAAAACCTGCAAGAAACTCAAGTGTCAGATAACAAGCATGCAAGTAGTCAAGTATGAAAGCACGCAAGTCACACAGAGAGCCCTTAGAGTTTAGGCCAGCATGAAGTTTGGGGTACTACCCTCTTGAAGTTGGTGGGCTCAAAACCTGTCCTATAAGAAGTAACCGGGTTCTAAGGATCCCAATATCACTGGATTGCTTTCATTGTTCATCGTTTCAATTTAGCCACTGAACTGGCGACCGAAATATTCCAGGAAAGCAACCCTCAATTGAGTGTAGTATCGAGTATCAACCAACCTCGGACTGCACCAAAGTCAGTTATCTCACTACCCTAAAGAGGCCAAGATAGTTCAATTAAGGTTCCTAAGGTCTGTTGATGCTTCATGACACCACGCGGAGGCCCCGTACTCTCCTTGACTGAACTCAAGGGTTACCGGTACACACCAAAGTGCCACATCAACGTAGCAGACTGTTTCAACCATGTCGGTATACCCCGCACAGTTCCCTCACAGTCTTGTTGCTACTTTCTAAGAAGGTACCCCCAGATCCGGGTTAGGATCTATAGAACTCCCAAAACAGTACCCACAATAATAAAGCAAGCAAATAAGACAATTGAAAACACAGTTATGAATTATCCCTAAGGTACACCTCACTTTAAGTTTAACGTCCCCAGCAGAGTCGCCAGTTCTGTGATCGGTGGATCTGGAACTGACTGTTTAACGCTGGTTCGCGAAATGTCGCGGAAGCAAGAGTCGCCACCGTCTTTTATTTTCTCCAAATGGAAAGGACAAAAGCACAGAAAAATTCCTTTATAGAGATTGCTCTCGGTTCGGGAGGTAGGTTATAGAAAGGGAAGGTGTTAGCACCCTTTCTATCCATGGTTATCCATGGGCTCTTAGATACTTGCTCACTTGTGTTTTCAAAAACGGTTTGTTTGCTTTTCAACTGTGGGTTTTAAAAAAAGTTTCTTTGAAAATTCCAGTTCGACTCTTGTATCGGTCCTCAAGAGTGTTTGAAAAAATGCTTTCGAAAGCTTTTTGAAAAGGTGTCGGTATTTTTTGAATTTGTTTTGAATTTAGAGCAAGTATCTAGAGTCGTCTACCTACCCTAAGGAATTTGTCTGTGTAGATGTCCTTTAAAGTAGTGCCATCCCACCATTGAGAGGTAGGTAGCACCACCGTTGGAGGTGTTCGGGTCAATTCGAGGTTCGGGACATGGTGATCACCAGAGCAATGGGAAGACACCTTAGAAGCTACCCTCATGCCAGGTTCCCGGATCATGAGGACTTACTAAGACATCCTCTACTCGACGATCACCTTTCGAGGCAAGGCAACAGTGAGGCGTACCCTAGGGGTGGTGTGTGATTTGTGTGTCATGTTCAGTTATTTTGTCTTATGCATGTCAAGGGTGATCTATGCGTTTGTTTTTATTTTTTTGTCATTCATTCTTGCATGCATTTATTTAACAGTTAAAAAAGATGCGGAAATTGAAAGTTCTAAACTATTACAAAGGCGCGGGTCCACATCGCCAAAATTAAAATCCAGGACCCGATTTGACAGAAAATAAATAAAGTAATAAAATAAAATGCGAAAAATAAATATTACACGGCTTTGGGAGAATTACATTAATATTTACAAGAAACAAAATAAATAAAAATGCGCGAATAGGAATTAAAATTGGAAACGAGGGCGTTGGACCCTTTTTAATGAAATTAAATTAAATGATTAAACTAATAAAATAAGAATAAAAAAAGAAATTATTTTGAGATTTTTGTATTTATGGTTTTTTATGAGAGAATTAAATGAAATCTAACCCTATTTCTAGTTGTTTTTTAATTTATTAAGAAAACATATTAAAATTAAACCTAAGATTAATCTAATTATTTACATGGTAATTTAATTACAAAAATAATATTTAATAATTAATTATTGTGAAAGAAAAGAAAAAAAGGATAAAAATTGATTAAAACCTAATTCTACCAATTTTAAGTTTATTAAGAAAAATGTTTGAATTAAACCTAATTTTACAAAGCTAAAATTAATTAGTGATATTTATTTACAAAAAAATAACATTAAATAAAAATACTTATTTTTTGTCTTTTTTCTGATTTTTATATTTATTATGAAAATTATTTTATGGAATTAAAAGAAAACAATTAAAAAACAATTAAAAGAATAAAAAGGAAAAACAAATAAAAATTAAAAATTGAGCAAACCATAGGGGGTGTCTGGCCCAAGGGGAGGTTTTTTGAAGTATTGACTCCTGAGTACCGTGGTCTGCATTCTTTGGCCATTGGATTGAGTTTCATGCATAAGTTGTTCTACTTTGGCCATTTGGCTTTTGGCTTTTGGTCATTGGCTTTTGGCTTTTGGCCATTTGTGTTCTGGCTTCAACGTTCCCTTAATGTCTGGCTTAATGTCTGCCTCGCCATGTATTTGACTTTTGGCTTTTGGCCTTTTGGCTTTTGACTTTTGGCCATTTGGCTTTTGGCCTCAACGTCCCTTAATGAACCTGCATGGGATCCTGTCTAAACCTGTAGTGTTGAATCTCATGAAAACATTAAATAAAATCATAAAATGCAAATAAAGCCAATATATGAAGAAATTTAATGTTTAGGCACAATATGACATTTATGAATGATTATACCCTTTTGATCATGGAGATCAAATCAACCTTACCCTTACTGGAAAAGTAGTGACATGAATGCTTTTATGCCCTTTGGATCATGGAGATCAAGCCAGCCTTGCCCTTACTGAAGAAGTAATAAGATGTTGGTTTGTAACTGAGATGGCTTGTTTGTAGTGAGAGAGGGATTTGTAATAAGGATTTCAAGGTTTTAGGGTTCTTGAAAGAGTTTGATATTCTGACAGTGTTGTGGCAAAGTTTTTTTTCTCTCTTTTTCTCCTCTTTTTCTCCTTTCTTTTTCTCCTCTCTGGTTTGTGTGAAAAGAAGGTGATTATATAATGGAAATTAGGGTAAAGCAAATGGGCTTTGAATGTGCAATTGGGCCTCTAATATTCACTTGAATTCGTCACTTTCCAGGCTAAATCGCAGGGACTTAAGTGCATTTTTTGAAGTTGAAATGTGAAGACAAAATGTAGCCGACATCGAGAACTAACTCCTGTCCGAAAATCGACTCAATCGGATAAACGGTGAATTAGTTATGAATTTTTGAAGTTTCAGCTCAGACAAACTTATTTTGGGCTTCAGTGTCGACTCTGACACGTTCTTCAATAAAAAACTGGTATTGATTGGTGCATAATTTGGTCTCGACTTTTGAAGCAAAGTTGTAGATCTATGAGTCAGGGACCTTGTGTAAAAATATGAGTCCAATCCGATAAAAATTGACCGAGTTATGAATTTTCGAAGTTTCGGCCCAGATGAAATAATATTCAGCATTCAGAATTTTCAGCATGTCACGCACTCTGAGCAAAAAACGAAGGCCTTTTGAATACCGTTTGAACTCAATACCTTATGTGAAAATGTAGTCAACTCAATTTGTGAAATTTTGGCGCCGGAACCAGCTCGATACGATGAAAATCGACCAAGTTATGATTTTTTGAACATGACGCAAATAAACTTCTGTCACAAATTTTCTGCACGAAAATACCTGATAAATCCACATTTTTGAAGACCTTCTGATCGAAATTGGCTTCCAATCGTGAGAGATGAAAACATAGATAATGTCAAGATGGAATTTTGGCCACCGGAACGGGTTCAAAACGAGCCACGATCTTCAAGTTATGAATTTTTTAGCGCGTAAAAACTGCACTTTCAGCACACTTTTTCACCATATTTCTTTAAGAAAACTCGCACATTCGGATACCTTCTTTAAAGAATTGACGCTTGAGCCGAACCTGAATTTGAGAATACGTTATCAGAGATATCTTGGCGAAAGAATACCTGAATATGACGCGCCAGGTTGGACTTGTGAATTTTTCTTGAAATGTTTTTTTTGAGAAATATGGGAGGGCAAATTTTGGGGTACAACACTTCTCGTCTCAGTACTTGTCACTTCAAATGGTGAACCTTGGGGGGATGGAAAAAGAATTCAATCTGACCGTCTTGTGTGAGTTCCAATGCTCCTTCATCAATCAGGTCTTGAATTTTGTTGCTCAACGCCCAACAGATGTCAGTATCATGCCCTGGGCTGTTGGAGTGATATGCACACCTTGCATCAGGATTGTACCTTGGGGAGGCTATGTTGGGATTCTTAGGAGGGTCCCTTAACGTCACCAGATTCAATCTCAACAGGTGTTGTAAAGCCTGAGACATCGACATGTTGAGCTTGGTAAATTGCCTTTTGGGCATATTTGGCTTACTCTGATCAACCTGTTGTTTATGGCAAGGTTGTTGTTGGACCCGTGAGGTAGTAGCAACTTGGAGAGGTATATTCTTCATCAAACCAAACCTTTGACTTCTCAGAAGTTGATTAATGACTTGGTCCCCGACCTTGACTGTTTGCTTCATGTTGTTGTATCTGTCTTGATGAAGCTGGTTGATAATGGTTCTCAACTCTTCTTGTTCCCGAGCTAAGCCTTGGATAAGAGCCATCTGCCCCAGCATCTGGGTTCTCATTGCATCTACCTCAGCTTGCAAATGTTTCAGTCGTTCGTCCTTATTGTCTTCAGGACTTTTCTTGACCAAGTTCCTAACGAGGAGTGTTTTCAACTCTTCCTGGCCCTTGGATAGGTTTAGGAATATGTCCCTGAACTGAGCTTCTTGAGTTTGAATATCTTGGTTGTCTTGTTGGAAAGCCATTGCTGAAATAAACAGCGAGAACATGAGAGACCTGTACTGGAAGACCTGTTATGCAATGATATGTATGATATGTATGCAATGTTTTCAAGGATCTCGCGGGGTAAATAAGAAACTGTTAGAATTTGAATTTTGCAGCTTTGATTGAAGAAACTTTGTGTTGTCAACTTCAAGAGTCAAGCTCACCATATCGAGTGGGTCATAGCCCCTGACTCAAGTTACAGTGTTTTGATCTCTAGACGACATTGGCTAGAGGAAAATAAATCCCCTTTCCCCTTGCTAGACGTTTGATTTACCATAACCTGCATCACAAGCCCTTGAGATCCTTGAAATGGTTAAGGAAATGTTAAGGCATGATGTTATGATGTGTATGATATGCGTTTAAGCAAAAGTGTGAGGTGATATAAGTGAACCCTGCAATAAATCCAGATTATTGGATAAGGAATGTAAACAAAACCTGCAAGCAACTCATGTTGTCAGATAACCAGAATGTGCAAGTAGTTCAAGTTTGAAGGCACACAAGTCACACAATAGCCCTCAAGTTTTAGGCTGGCAAGGAGTCTAGGTACTACCCTCTTTCAGTTCAGTTGGTTTAAACCTGTCCTAAAAATAGTAACCGGGTTCTAGAGGATCTCAATATCACTGACTACCCTCGATCGGTCATAATTCCAGTTTAGCAACCTTTTCTTACAGCCTGAATCATCGCGAGAGTTTAGTCTCAATGAGTGTAGCCTACTGCTACTGTTCTATGGCCAAGTTGGTCAATTTAAAGGTTCTAAGGTCGGTTGGTGCTTAATGACCCCTTAGCAGACCCATATTCTCCTCGTTGCGCCACAAGGGATATCGGTACATACTAAAGTGCCACACCAACGTAGCTACTACTTCAACCATATCGGTCTATGCCGTACAGTTCCCTCACAGTTTATTGCTACTTACCTAAAAGGTATCCCCCAGATCCGGGTTAGGATCTATAGTAACTCCGATTCAAGCCCACAAAGATAAATCATACAAGTCAAGCAATTGAAAACAATATGAACTATTCCTAAGGTACACCCCATTTATTAAGCCTCCCCAGCAGAGTCGCCAGTTCTGTGATACGGTGGGAAAGAACTGACTGTTTTTGAATGCTAGTTTGCGTTTTGCGTTTGTGTTTGCAAAATGTCGCGGTAAGCAAGAGTCGCCACCGACTTTTATTTTATCCAACAAGGAAAGGAAATTAGCATATAACGATTCCTTTTTCGAGTAGGTAGATGGTTCTTAGATACTTGATCTTTTAAAAAACAAAATCTTTTCACACTTACACTTTTCGAACAAAGTTTTCAAAAACACTTCATACGCTCTTGAGGACAGAAGCAAGAGTTAAGTCGAAGTTTTCAAACAAACTTTTTTTCAAAACCCACAAGCACAAAGAAAGCAATTTTGAAAACAATTGAGCAAGTACCTAAGAGCCCGTGGATAACCACGGATAGAAAGGGTGCTAACACCTTCCCTTTCTATAATCTACCCCTCGAACCCGAGAAAAATCTCGAAAAGGAATTTTTCTGTGGTTTTTTCCTTTCCTTGTTGGATAAAATAAAAGTCGGTGGAGACTCTTGCTTACCGCGATATTTTGCAAACACAAATGCAAAACATAAACCAACATTCCAAAAACAGTCAGTTCTTTCCCACCGTATCACAAACACCATTAACATACAGTTCTGAACCAAAACTCATGATCTTCATTTCCACTCGTGCATTTTGAAAACTAATCACTCAAACACCTTCTATATATCATACCAAAGCAATTCAGGCCCCTGTTTCAAGACTGTAGCTCCTCCATCACCATCCACCATTTTCAAATATCAAGCTTGCAGGTTGACTTGAGTAGAGAGATTTGGGGACTTTCAAGGAAAAGTAAGAGTTGGAATACACTCAAGGAGGTCCAGGAAAGCTAAACAGATCCTCAGGCCATCTCAAAAGTTGTTCAAACTCCATTCACGACTCCAGCTGCAAGAGGTAAAAACTCAAACTTCAATCTCTTCATACAAGCATCATTTGATCTTGATTTGTGAAAACAAAATGTAGATATCCTTGCTCTAAAGCTAACCATGTTCATAGTTTCCATTTATATTGATTGTGCATAGAGAATTTTGGATTTGAAATTTCTGAGAAAATTAGGTTTCAATTTAGGGCCAGCAAAATTGGTTTTTATCTTTGACATTTAGCTTACATACGTTATATGGTTGAATTCGTGGGATGAAACACCACAACTTTCATGTTTGAACTTTCCATTTTTGTGGATAGATGAGGAAGATACAGGTAGTCCGGCTAGGCACGAGGTTGAAGATGAAGTTTCCTTCAGAAAGCAATTTCTAATATATATTTATGCTTTGATTATATGACCGGATGAAACAGCCACCCCAGTGGCAAGCGCGCGTACTAAGACATGTGTTACCTAAAGGGCGAGGGTTTGAACCAGTTTGAACCCCCCTTTTGCATTTTTTCATTTTTCTGATTTCCTAACACTTTTTTTGCAGGCGTTGGGCCCTTTGGGCCTGGCATTTTTTTTATTTCTGCTAGCATACTCCCCTGTTTACTTGTGACACCCCTTGGCCCATTTTATTTTTATTTATTTATTCATTTCTTTTTCTTTTAAATATATTTTCTAAAAATACAAAAAAATCATATGAAGTATAAAAATAATAGATTTATATTTTGACATAATTTAAATATTTTTCTACATAAAAAAATTATTTTATTCATTATACTTTATTTACTTTTATTAATTTCCCTGTAAATTAAAATAAATCTAGATTATTATTTATCTAAGTATATTTATTTTAATATAAAAAAAAGACCAAAAATATTTCATAACACCACATACTATTTTCAAGACAAAAATATTTAAAAAAATACTTTTTCTTTAAACTTATTTTCCTTTAATCAACTAAAATAGATTTAGGGTTTTATTCTAAAATATTTTCTTAATTAAAATATTTTCTTAATTAATTTATTTTCTTAATTAACTTAAGTTAATTTAGTTTAATTACCATTTTTCTCTAATTAGGTTTAGGTTAAAACCTTCTTCATACAAAAATCCAAACACAATAATCTTTTCTTTCAATTTGCATTTGTACTTTATATATTCCTTCAATTATTGGTACAATATTCAATTTGGTTGTAATAGATTAATTAGGTTTATATTATTGCAATCCCCTCCCACAAATGTTGTAATAGCGTAGTGTGATACAGTGGCAGAACCGACTGTTTAATACTGGTTTGCGTTTTGCGTTTTGTGTTTGCAAAATGTCACGGTAAAAAAATCCTTTTTCGAGATATTCTGAGTACGGGGGTAGATTATAGAAAGGGAAGGTGTTAGCACCCTTTCTATCCATGGTTATCCATGGACTCTTAGGTACTTGCTCATCTTTTAAAATTGCTTGTGTATGTTTGTTTTGAAAAGTTTTGTTTTACCTCGTTTTAACCCTTCTTTCTGTCCTCAAGAGTGTTACGAGGTTGTTTTTGAAAACTTTGTTTGAAAAGTGTTTGGTGTGAAAAAGTTTATTTGTTTCGAGCAAGTACCTACTGGCATCTACCTACTCAAAAAGAGGATTGTTTCTATTCTCGTTTCCTTTAGACAGTGTTATCCTACTATTAGTGAGTAGGTAACCCTAGTCATTGGATGTTGTAAGGGTCAATTCGAAAGGGAAGTACGATCACTAAAGCAATGTTAGGACGTCTTAGTAATAACCCTAAAGTCTTAAGATCATATTCGAGGCAACATTTTCGAGGCGGCGTTTCTGAGGCAACATTTCCGAACGGGACATTTGATCTTTGTTTAGGCAGGAGGGAAACCACTAAAACACCCTATACTTAATGATCGTTTACCGAAGGCAACCGAAGTGAGATTATACCCTAGGAGTTCGCATGTGCGAGTGATTTGATTTCAGTTATTATCTTTGCACATTAGGGTTTTCTAGCCGTTTTAAATTACCATGCACTCTTGTCATACAATCTTATTAACATACATCTAAATAGTTAATATTTGCGAAAATTAAAATGCGAGAAAATAAACCTACGCTATTATAAGGCTTATGGGTAGGGATTAATTACATAGCCAAAAAAAACCCGCAAAAAGACGATAAATAAAGAAAATCCTAATTTAAACTATTACATAACGTAGACAGTTACATTAATATTGCAAAAAATATAAACGCGCGATGAATCGAATGCAAAATAATGAGGGTTTTGACCCCAACTATACCTAACTGTAATTTAAAGGAAAAATCTTTTTTTTTTTCGTGTTATTTGGAAAATAAAGCTTAATTGAATAATAATAACAAAACCTAATTACTAATTAATTTTAGTCAAGAAAAAAAAATTAAATTAACCTATTTTTGTATTTTTCATATTTGAGAAAGAAATAAAAAATTAAATCACAAGTTTAACCCTAATTTTTTCTAATTGGTTTTAATTACAAAAAAAGTTAGAATTTCTCTAAATTAAATCAAACTAATTATATTAAATTTGATAAAATAAAAACCTAATTCTAATTTTTGTGAAACTCTTGATTTTATGATTTTTGTGTGAAAAATTAATTAGTTTGTAAATTAAATGAATAAAGAAAATTAAAAGAAAAAAGAAATAAGAAAAAAGAAATATAGAGAAAATTAGTAATGGGCCTGATATTAGCAAAAAGGGGGGTGTAGCTTGGAAATTCTTGGCCCAACAAGTCCAGGCCTTGTTGACTTCATTGGATCCTGTATGCAAGCTTGACTTAGGTGCATGGTGGTCCTTCAGGGAGAAGGCATTGGATCTGAAGCCTTGATGGGTTGAACGATCAAATCTGGATAGCGCATGATGGGTCCCTCGCCATGTGATACACTAGATTGCCTGTTTAAGAAAAACATGAAATGAAGTTGGGACATGGGGATCGAACCCAGGTCCTTATGCATTTCCCCTTTGCACGCTTGCCATCTGAGCTGACTGATTCAATTGTACATATGGTCAAAAACAATTATAATATGATAAAAACAAAATGCTATATTTTAAAACGCGCGAAATTCAAACTTGCAAGTCAGAGAGCGCCACGTATTGTTATCTTCCTCCCAATCGTCGTGTTAGCCCTGGAGGTTTTTACCTACGGACATTTGAGTGTAACTACATACCCTGTTCATTCCAAAATCATGTACGCGCATGATAAATGAAAACCAATGGTACCAATCAACTCGTTTCAACCTCACGAGCATCATGGTACCATTATTAATGTCCAATTTTCCCTATACAAGAAACCCCTAAAATCAAAGCACAAACCCTAGCCATGGCAATTTCATGTTCAGTCAATAAAAATGCAATTAAATATAATCATTAGCTTGCAAACATCTCAAGGATTACAAATATGTCAATCAATCATGCTAAATATGCCAGAACCAATATATTTGAATTCAAGAAAATATGCAAACTGTGTGACTGCTACGATGCGTTTCCAGGCGTGGGGAAGCTTACTAACGATTGGAACACGATCCTGGGGAGTCTAGCAATTGATTGGTATGATTAGAATGGCTTCAGATGGTCTGAAACATGGAAATTGATCTGCACTTTTTTCTTGAGTTTTTGCAATTTGTTCTCTGCCTTTGCACGCCTCTCCTCTCTTCCTTTTGATCTGCTTTTGTTCCTTATGTATAATAGAGTGCATTAGGGTTACAATTTGTATTAAATCTTTTCCAATTATGAATATTGATTCATGATTCAATCCTTGCACCAAATCTTTCCAAAACAAGAAAACTCAATATTTTTGTCCATATGGAGCCTTGAACGATTTTCTCTTGTCTCCAGCTGTATAATGGACCTAATCATGCACACAATGTCAAGATTTAATTAGCTTTTAATATTTTCATTATTTTATATTGATTTTATTTGATTTAAATGAAATAAAATCAAAATAAAATAACAAAAATAAAAGAATGACAAGTGGAAGGGCTCATGGGTCGTGAGTCACATTACAAACTCAGTGCAAGCATAAAAAGTTGGTCCCATTGAGCAAAAAATGTAATTTTGGACACAATTAACTTTTGGCAATTTTGCAAAAAGGGTCAACTTGGCCAATACACAACTCCCTCAATTTTGACTCTAGAGAGGTGTTCTTGGACTTTTTATAAATCTTAAGATGTCCTCTAAGCAACCCTTTTGGTCTCATCTCAATTGAATCTTCCATGTTCATGTATGAAGCTTTGACCTAAAAGGTGTTTTTGTTGACTTTTCAAAATGACCTATAATGTCCAAATTCATATCTTCTTGTGAGTGCATATTTTGAACTTGGTAGATGAAGATGAATTGTAGGTAATTACATACTCTTCAAAATGAGCTTTGGATGAGTTATTTTTGATAAAGTATGAGAAAGTTATGCTTGGTCAAAGTTGAGTTGACTTTTCCTACAAAACCCTAATTTAGCAACTTTTGGGTTTTGATGAATTGTGAGCAATCCTTGAGGAATCATGATCAAACCTTGATCAAATAATGAATAGTACTTCAAAATGAGAATGTTGACCAAAAATATTGAAGTTTGACTGTATGTGGGCCACAGTTGACTTTTGACCTAGCACAATCGATTTTCAAGCCTTTGAGTAGTTGACTGAGCAAACTTCCTCTGCAAGGCTTGAAACTTGACATGGATGATCTTGAGAACATATTAGGACAATAGTGAGCATTTGGGACCCTTTGGATTTAAACATCTTGATGCAAAATGAAACCCTAATTTGAGGTAGACTGCTTTAGGAGAGAGCTTGTCTGGTCAACCCTTGGACTTCCTTGAGCAATTTGAGGACCTCACTTGAAATGTATTGCCAAATATGTGAGGGAAAATTTTGGGGTACAACATCTGCCCCTGTTCAATCTTCTTAAACCTGAGGATGTAGATTGGCTTGTCTGCCTTTCGTAATCTGAAGGTTGAAGATGATTGAACACTAGAGTGCCCAGAAATTTGCACTCGCATGAAGTGGTACTTGTCTTGCGATATTGGGAACGGGCTTATAGATGTCATTTGGAAGTCAATAACAGAAGATGGGCTTAAAGATTCCATCAGAAGAAGTGTCGATCGCATAAGAGATTCCTTTGCGAGAGCCCGTACACCTGTTGTCGAGGAGGATTACGCTGGGGAATATTGTTCTTTGTCTTGAGAGAAATAGAGTTTTAGGAACTTCAGTTGTACGTTACTCTATTGGGGAATCATCTCTTAGTCGAGGAGGTGAAAATGAACTGCTATCTGGTCGTGCTCCAGGCTTTACAATTTCTCCATTCTTATCTGGTCGTGCTCTAGGCTTCAGAAGGAATTAAATGGTTATCCGGTCGCATCTGGGTTTCAACTTAAATTTAAGGCATACTAATATTCGGTCGATTTCTGGGATTCAAAGTAATTGGCCGAGTAAACTGCTATTTGGTCGAATTCCAAGCTTCGCCGTACCTTATACTGTTATCTGGTCGTGTCCCAAGTTTTAGTGTCCTTTTCCGCTATCTGGTCGTGCTCCAGTCTTCACAGCGTCTTATACCGTTATCTGGTCGTAAGCCAGGCTTCGCGGTGTCTTACACCACTGTCTGGTCGATTCCAAGCTTCATGGTATCTTATACTGCTATCTGGTCGATTTCCAGGCTTCACAATTACTTGCTGAGGGTTAAGTTATGTTCTGGTCGATTTCTGGGCTTCAAAGCTTGAACTGGAATAGAAATCTTAGTATTGATTTGACTGAACCAGGGGAAACTTGTCAGAACTTGATTGCATCTTTCCCTGAAAGGAAAAGAGTTAGTCGTATGTAATGTCATGATGTATGAAATGTATTGAGTAATGATGTTCTCAAAATAAACGAGATTGTGTTGTATGATGCATATGCGCATGCCACGATGTATGAATATGCAATATTCTTATGATATTCTCCGGCTGGGGAGAATAAATCCCGGACTTCTGTTTGAGAGTATAAGGATTTGAGTTCTTCGTTCTTGCTGGGGATAGTGACCGAAGATGATTAGCTGGAGACTTGCATCCGTTCTGCTCAAGAAAATCCACCGGGAGAGACTCTGTTTATGAATAATCCTGTGGGAGAATGACTTTGTGGGAAAGAGAGATACTCTGTTAGACGATCTGTCAATTAGAAGAAATAAACTCAACTGGTAGTGAACTTCTATTGATGGTGATAGATAAACTCTGCTTGGGGAGAATTTTGCCGACTTATTCGTGATTATGAACCTCGGCTGGGGATAGCTAACACCACTTTCTTTGGATACTTCCAATTCAGCGGGGAGTGTATGAACCTTTAGTTATATTCTCAAGTTGGCTCTATCCTTGTACCTGGTGGGTAGAGCAACTGTAAGGTTTGGACATTTCTTGTTTGCCCCTGTTCTTGGAATTACGAGTAATTGTCTTTTGTTTCTTATGTAAATATTTATGAGCAGCAATTACTTTCAAATGCATATATCAAAAATGAATCATTGGACGTTCTTGCAAAACAAAACAGAAAAAGAAAAAACAAGTTGAAATTTCTTGTGAAAATGAGTTGTATTTATTTTTGAAATTGGCCTGTAACAGGCGTTTTGTACAGAGAGGCAGACGTCCTAGTAAGAGAATGCCGCCGAGGGAACATAAATTGTATAATTTGTGTAACAGAAAGAAAAACAGCTATGTGAAACAATCTCATCGGGTTCCAACTCTGTCATTGCCTTTATATCTTCGAGTGTCTTATCACTTTGCTACTTGGTCGAAGGTAGATCAGATTGATTGGCGTCGTCCGAGCTTGATAGTCGATACCGAAGTCTGGTTGCAAGATGATCCAATGGGACATAGTGTTACGCTTCGATCCCTAATTTTTGCCTGGACTTCCCTTTCGGGTTTTTAGTCCACCGGGATACCCTTTTCTGCCCAAGCCGCCTTTTCAAGTTTTCGACTTACCGGGTGTACAGTTTTTTTCCCTTCATTTTCATCCCTTACTTTTACCGAACCCTTTTGGTTCGCCGGGAAGCCCTTATTTTTTCCTAGGCCAGTCAACCTATCTGGTTTTTGATTAAGCATAATATCTTTTCACTATGTCTGCATTGACAGGGTGAGAAAGGTCGTCACCATCCATGGTGGTTAGAATCATAGCTCCTCCCGAGAAAATGTTCTTAACCACAAATGGCCCTTCGTATGTAGGGGTCCATTTTCCTCTGGGATCACCTTGCGGTAGTATGATGCGTTTGATCACCAGATCCCCGACTTGATATTCTTGACATCTGACTTTCTTGTTAAATGCCTTAATCATTCGCTTCTGATACGTCTGACCATGACAGATAGTAGTAAGCCTCTTTTCGTTGATTAGATTCAGTTGATCAAGTCGGGTTTGGATCCAGTCATCCTCGTTCAAACCTTCATCCTTCATGATCCTGAGAGAGGGTATCTGGACCTCGATGGGTAGGACTGCCTCCATGCCATACACCAGAGAGTAGGGTGTTGCCCCTATTGACGTCCGTGCTGAGGTACGGTACCCATGAAGAGAGAATGGTAACATCTCGTGCCAATCTCTGTATGTCACCGTCATCTTCTGCATAATCTTCTTGATGTTCTTGTTAGCCGCTTCAACAACCCCATTCATCTTTGGCTGGTAGGGAGAAGAGTTGTGATATTGTATCTTGAATTGTTTGCAGAGCTCGGTGATCATCGTGTTGTTGAGATTTGTACCATTGTCTATGATGATCCTCTTTGGTACACCGTATCGATAGATCAGGTTGTGTCGGATAAACCGCGCCACGACATTCTTGGTCACTATAGAAAAGGAAGCTGCCTCGACCTACTTCGTGAAATAATCAATCGCTACCAGAATGAAGCAATATTTGTTGGATGCAGTAGGTCTGATCTCGCCAATCATATCGATTCCCCACATTGCGAAATGCCAAGGGGCCGTCAAAACATTCAGGGGAACTGGAGGTACATGCACCTTATCTGCATAGACTTGGCACTTATGACAGGTTCGAGAATGCCGATAGCAGTCAGCTTCCATAGTGGACCAGTAATATCCTGCCCGCAGGATTTTCTTTGCCATGGTATGTCCACTGGAATGAGTTCCGAAGGTACCTTCATGTAACTCTGCCATGATCCTTTCTGCCTCGCTTTTGTCCATACATCGCAGTAAGGTTGAATCATGGTTACGCTTGTTGAGGATCCCATTGCTAAGAAAGAACTTCGCTGCGAACCTTCTCAGAAATTTATTGTCATTAACAGATGCACCCTCTGGGTACTCTTGAGTCTCAAGATACCTCTTTACTTCATGAAACCAGGGTTTATATGCTACCTCTTCAGTATCAATGTCGTAGCAATGTGCGGGTTCGTCCAACCTCTCGATGGTAATCTGGGGAGCTTCATTGTCCCACCTGACTTTGAACATAGAGGACATGGTAGCTAGCACGTCCGCTAACTGATTCTCCTCTCTGGGGAAGTGTTCAAAGGTTATCTCCTCAAAGTGTTGGAGTAATGTCAGTACGTATTCTTTGTAAGGAATAAGATTTGGGTGCTTCGTATCCCACTCGCCTTTGATCTGACTGATCATTAAAGTAGAATATCCGAATACACTCGAGAACTTAATCCTCAGGTCAATAGCAGCTCGAAGCCCCAGGATACATGCTTCATACTCCGCCATATTGTTGGTGCAGTTAAAACATAATCGGGCGGTGAATGGAGTATGACAGCCCTCAGGAGATATAATTACAGCACCAATGCCATTACCCAATGTGTTTGATGCTCCATCAAAATACATAGACCATCGGGATCCTTCCTCGGGTCCTTCATCAGGTCCAGGTTCTTCACAGTCGGTCACCAACATGATGTTCACATCTGGGAACTCGAAATTCATGGATTGGTAGTCATCCACGGCTTGAT
Source organism: Vicia faba (assembly GCA_948472305.1). Taxonomy (NCBI): domain Eukaryota; kingdom Viridiplantae; phylum Streptophyta; class Magnoliopsida; order Fabales; family Fabaceae; genus Vicia; species Vicia faba. The sequence continues at coordinate 1,264,130,261 of OX451736.1, read as the reverse complement.
GCGCCAAATGTTCTGCCAACACACTCCCCTTGATTTTTTTTTGGTGGTGTATTGGATGTCGTACTCGGTTAAGATCATCTTCCATCTCGCTATTCTTCTGGATAAGGCGGGATTTTCGAAAATATACTTGATTGGATCCATCTTTGATATCAAGAAGGTGGTGTAAGTCAGCATATACTGTCTCAGCCGGCGAGCAGCCCATGCCAAAGCACATCAAGTTTTCTCGAGCAATGAGTATCGGGTCTCACAGTCGGTAAACTTTTTGCTAAGGTAGTAAGTAGCGTGCTCTTTTCGGCCAGACTTGTCATGCTGCCCAACACACACCCCATTGAATTGTCTAACACTGTTAAGTATAAAATCAAAGGTCTTCCTTCAACTGGAGGCATCAAAATTGGCGGTTCTTGAAGATATTCTTTGATTCTTTCGAAAGCGGTCTGGCATTCGTCATTCCATTTTACCACTTGATATTTCTTCAACAGCTTGTAGATCGGCTCACAAGTAGTAGTCAGGTGTGAAATGAACCTGGCGATGTAATTCAGACGTCCCAAAAAGCCTCAAACTTCCTTTTCTGTACGGGGAGCTGGCATCTCTTGTATAGCTTTTACCTTTGTAGGGTCCACCTGAATACCTTTATCACTGGCGACGAAATCCAGCAGCTTACCAGACCTTACCCCGAAGGTGTACTTGTTCGGGTTCAACCCCAGCTTGCACATCTTCAACCTGCCAAATATTTTCTAGAGATGATCTAGGTTCCCTTCCTCAGTTTGGGACCTGGCTATCATATCATCAACATAAACCTCAATCTCATGGTGAATCATATCATGGAACAAAGTGACCATGGCGCGCTGATAAGTTTCCCCAGAATTCTTCAACCCGAAAGGCATTACCTTGTAACAGAAGGTGCCCCACTGTGTAACGAAGGTTGTCTTCTCCATGTCCTTGGGAGCCATCTTGATCTGATTGTAGCCAGAAAAACCATCCATGAAGGAGAAGATCTTATGCTGCACGGTGTTGTCGACCAGCACGTCGATATGAGGAAGTGGGAAATCATCCTTGGGGCTTTCCCTGTTCAGATCTCTATAGTCCACACACATCCGTACCTTACCATATTTCTTAGGCACCGGAACAAGATTGGCAACCCACTGCAGATAAGAAGTGACAGCTAAAAATCCCGCGTCGAATTGTTTTATGACCTCAGCTTTGATTTTCTCATACATCTCAGGGCGCATACAGCGAACCTTCTGTTTTACCGGAGGGCAGTCTTCTTTAGTTGGCAGGCGGTGTACCACAATGTCAGTGTCCAAACCAGGCATGTCTTTATAAGACCAGGTGAAGATCTCAACGTGGTCGTGTATCATTTGTATCAACCGTTGTTTGACACTAGGCTCCAGATTCGCACCTATCTTGACTTCTTTCCTGTCTTCCTCTATACCCAAATTTACTGATTCAACTGGCTCTTCGTGAGGCTGTATGGCCCTTTCTTCCTGCAGTAACAGTCTAGCAAGTTCTCCAGGCACCTCACAATCATTCTCACCTTCGTCCTCAGCTTGGTTGATCGGATTTTCAAAGTCATAACGGACAGTAGCAGAGTCGTTATCAATGGGATCTAGAGTGGATATGGATCTGCATTATGATACGTGAGTGTGTGTAAGAGAATAGTTGTTTTTGATAAAGCGAGAGACATAAAAAGAAAAACAAGGAGCGCAAAATTTGTAATGCAAGAAACGTCCAATGTTTTATTAATGATATATGAAATGACAAATAATAAGCCCTCGCAAGCAAAACCAAGGTGTCTCGGCCAAGGCACCGGGCCGTAAAGTTTTAAACTGTCTATTACAACTCTTAAAACAAAATTCAATTACTGTGGAATAAAAGAAACAGGTATGAAGTCCTTCGCTGTCCAATTGCTTAGTCTACCATTGGTTGTAGGGTAGATCCAGTTGTCGATATATGAATCTTCTTCACCGTCTTCAATTGCATTAACTCCTTGATTGATGATATGCAAAGGAGGTCTTCCAATCCGTGCGTGCTTGACAGCCCTTTGAGCCCCTGTAGTAAAGCCCAAACCAAATTTATCAGTTTTGTGCGTGAAATCAGGGTGCTGACCCTAATTGGTACACCCATCTTCTTCGATTACAGCCATGGCATCCTTGAGAGAAGCCATCTTCATCGGAGGTTTATCGATAGCAACTTCAGTTGACGCCAAAGTCTGAGGGACCTCTTCAAAGTTCTGACAAGGGGTTTCGATGAATTCCCCGTCCATCTCCATGTAGCGGAAGGAGTTGAGATGACTCACCATATACTCCTCTTCACCTTGTACCGTGAAAATCTTCCCCTTTACCGGATATTTCAACATTTGATGGAGCGTGGAAGTCACTGCCCCATCCTTATGAATCCAAGGGCGACCCAGTAAGCAATAATATGATGGTCTGATATCCATCACATAAAAGGTGGATGCAAAAGTCTGAGAGCCAACTTTAACAGGGATGTCCACCTCCCCGTGCACCATCCTTTTTGACTCGTCGAAAGCTCTGACCATAATATTGCTCGGCTTTAGAATCAAACCTTTATAGTCCAGATGGTCTAATGTTTTCTTTGGCAGAACATTCAATGAGGACCCAGTATCCAACAGCACATGGGCCATAGTAGTGCCCCTGCACTCGATCGAGACGTGTAGAGCATCATTATGATTTCTTCCTTTAGCAGTCAGATCTGCATCTGAGAAACCCAAACCATTGTCGGCAGTCAGGCTAGCTACGCAATCTTTGAATTAGTCGGCTGAAGTTTCCCGCGGCACATGCGCAGTCTTGAGGAATGCAATTAGAGCCTTTGCATGGGCTTCAGAACACAACAACAAGGACAACATGAAGATTTTTGACGGGGTCTGCCCCAGCTGCTCGACTACGTTGTAATTGCTCTTCTTGATTATCTTCAAGATTTCCTCTATCTCTTGTTTCGAGGTTTCTACAATGATCTTCATAGGTGCCTCCATCCGGGCAGGCTCACCTATGATTTCTTTCCCCCGAGTCCCAAATGGCTCGGCGACAGGGGTGATAACTGGAGTAGAAACTGGGACAGTAGTTGATGTACTAGCAGATGGAATGACAACAGGTTTATGGACAGTCGGAGGGGAGATCTCGGGGGAAAAGAGTCTTCCACTTCTTGTGACCTTGCTTGTCGCAACAATATTACTGATGTCCATATCGGCTTCTTCAGCCCTCAAATCTTGTTTAACACCATGGTAATATACATCCACACTGTAATGCCATGGGATGGCTTTATCTGAGGTATATGGGATGGGACCAGGGACAATAATTATTAACGGAGCAACTCTTGGGATGGGTGTAATCCTAACAGGTTTTCTCAAGGAAACCTTAGAAGGATTGGCGGAAATGGTTATGATGGCAACATCTTCAATTGGAACCAACGGAATCATAGTCTTTTCGAACATGATCTCTTTGTTATCCAGCAGGCGTTGAACACCTGATTTCAACAAGCGGCAACCAACAGGTAAAATCGAGCACACGTGGCAACCTTCACCACAACCCGGAAATAAACCGACCAATAGAAAATTCTTCTTTACTGTCATCAAAGGAGTAGAAATTTCTTCCACGAAGGTCACAAATAAATCATTGTCTACAGCATATACTCCATGACCATGTTTGGACATGGGAGCAGTTATGACATTAGGCTTCTCCGGAGCATCAAACTCGATATCTTTGGCTTCGATCAAGTCTTGCACTTTCTTTTTCAAGGCCTAACAGTTATTTGTATCATGACCTGGACTTTCAGAGTGATAGGTGCAGCGGGCATTTGGGTTATAGTGGGGAGATATGGTGTTGGGATTCTTTGGGGCTTCCCTCAGAGTTACCAGATTGGTCTTCAATAATTGTGGTAGAATTTGAGACAAGGTCATATTGAGCCGAGTGAACTGCCTTTGTGGTCTTTCCACCCTTTGTTGATTGTTGCGTTGTGGAGCAACTGTGGGTCTTGATATCACTACCGCATTTACCGCTTGACGGTGTTCAGGTCTGCTTTGGCCCCTCGGGCCGTAGACTGCACTAGCTTCTTTCTTACCGGTGAAAGGCTTCTTTACTTCACTTGATGAAGTATCCTTCTGTATTTTACCACTTCGGATACCAGCTTCTACTCTCTCTCTAGTCAAGATCAACTCAGTAAACCCAGATGAAGAACTGCCGATCAGATGATTGAAAAATGGACCAGATAGTGTCCCTAGAAACATGTCAACCAACTCCCTATCAGATAAAGGGGGCTGGACTCTTCCAGCTAAGTCCCTCCACTTTTGAGCATAGTCTTTAAAACCTTCACTTGCACCCATAGACATACCCTGGGTCTGAGTACAAGTGGGAGCAAGGTCGGTGTTATACTGATACTGCTTGTAAAAAGCAACAACAAGGTCTTCCCAGTTTCGGACACTGGCTCCTTCCAACTGATAAAACCATTCAAGTTGAGTCCCTGACAGACTATCTTGAAAGAAATGCACCCCCAAATTTATATCAGCAGTGTGAGGTTGGATTTTTCTGATGTACGAGCAGAGGTGGAGTTTTGGACAGGATACTCCATCGTACTTGGCAAAAATTGGAGCTTTGAACTTATGAGGGATCACCACTCCCGATACCAATCCCAGCTCTCTGAAGTCCAAACCAGGGATCTTCTGAATCTCCATAGCACTCAGACGATCTTCTAGCTACTTGTACCTATCCTCGGCAAGAGGATATTGCTCATCATCATAATCCGTATCGTTATCAGAAACTGCTGGACTAGGGTCCTTTGTCCTTTCTTGGTTCTCCCCGTCCTTGGATGAGGAGGTCAGATCAGCTGATTGTCTTATCCTTTCTCCGAATCTTCTACCCATGTTTAGAATACCAACCTTCTTCTTCTTCTTATTCTTCTTCTCTTTCATAATCAGGGTCTTCAAATCCTCTTGCCCTTTATCCAGACTTAAGAACATCTGCTGGAATTGGGCGTTCTGTGCCTGAAGATCTTTGATGGCTTGATCAGAAGACATTTTTGCTGAAATAAACAGCGAAGAAGATGACAAACCTGTAATGGTGTGCATGATAATGGGATGCGCATTGTTGTACCCCAAAATTTTCCCTCCCATATTTCTCAAAACATTTCAAGAAAGATCCTAAAGTTGCTCAAGGTAGTCCAAGGGTTGGCCAGACAAGCTCTCTCCTAAGGCAGTCTACCCAAAACTAGGGTTTCATGTTGCATCAAGATACCTGAGTCCAAATGGTCCCAAGTGCTCACAATTGTCCTAATATGTTCTCAATATCATCTATGTCAAGTTTCAAGCCTTGCAGAGAAAGTTTGCTCAGTCAATTGCTCAAAAGCCTGAAAATCGACTGTGTTAGGGCAAAAGTCAACTGTGGCCCAAATACAGTCAAACTTCAAGATTTTTGGTCAACATCCTCATTTTGAAGTATATTTCATAATTTGATCAATATTTGATCATGATTCATCAAGGATTGCTCACAGTTCATCAAGACTCAAAAGTTGCTAAATTAGGGTTTTGTAGGAAAAGTTAACTCAACTTTGACCAAGCATAACTTTCTCATACTTTATGAGAAATTACCCATCCAAAGCTCATTTTGAAGAGGATACAATTCCCTAAAATCCATATTCATCTCCAAAGTTCAAAATATTCACTCACAATAATTTATGAATTTGGACATTATAGGTCATTTTGAAAAGTCTACAAAAACACCTTTTTTGTCAAAGCTTCATACATGAGCATGGAATATCAAATTGAGATGAGACCAAAAGGGTTGTTTATAGGACATCTCAATATTTCTAAAAATTTCAAGAACACTTCCAAAGAATCAAAATTGAGGAAGTTATGCATTGTTGAAGTTGACCTTTTTTGCAAAATTGCCAAAAGTCAACTATCCCTAAAACTTCAAATTTTGCAAAATGGGCCCAATCCTTTTCACTTGTTTTGAGTTGGCAACATAGCCCACTTGCTCTAGCCTTTTCCACTTGTCCATATCTTGTTTTTATTATTTATTTTGATTTTTATTTAAATTAATTTAATTTAAATCATAATAAATCAAATAAAATCCAAAACATTGATAACAAGAGATTTTGTGCTTGTTTCAGGTTCCAATTACACAGCTAGCATCATTCAAATTCATATCAAAGCTTGTGTGCACAAAAAGATTGGAAATAAGCCAAATTTGGAAGGTTTTCAAAGTGAATCAAATCAAATATCAAAAGCATTGAAAGAGAAGGATTTGGATACAATTTTAAACCCTAATGCATTCACTCATACATATAGACTGAGGCCAGACCTAGAAATAGGTTGAAAGCAGGCGTGAGAGCAAGAACAGAATTTCAAAAATCAAGAAAAAAGTGTGAGATCGAAATCCCACTTAGAGGCATCCTCAAGGCTTGTAATCGGTCCTAATCGCTTCCTGGAACTCTCAGCAACCTAGAGCAATCAAGAACTAAGCCATTCCCGTCCCAAATCACATTGTATGTCGTTCATAAACTCGCCCTGTTCTTGAATTTGCATCTTGAAATTTGAGCATTGTTAACCTGAATTAATGGCATATTCTTAACCTATGAAGCATTTGCAAACTTTCTGCATTATTTGATTTCATTTATATGGCCTGTAGCGTTACTCACCATTGTTAGGTTTTCAAGCTTGGTTTTAGGGCTTTCAATTTCAGGGACAATTGGCCTTGGTAATGGGTACGGTTGTGATCAGGAGAGTGAGACGAACTCAACCACGGCGTTGGTTTCCATTTATGTGGCTTGTAGAGGATTTTGGAAGGACCACTGCTTGTAGCGACGGACAAAACGTCCGTAGGTGAAAGTATTTTACTTTTACCCACGAAGAGAGGAAGAGGACGACTGCGTCTCACTCCCCCATAGGCCTATTCAAATCTGACGCATTTTTTTTGTTACAATTATCCATTAACTTTTTTTTCTCCATATATTATCATTATTGTGTGTTTTATGAACAATCAAAACAAAACAGCGCAGTGGTTTCCACACACGTTCTCAAGGCGTTGGAGGCTGGAGGTCAGGGGTTCGATCCCTGCCTCCAACATTTGCTATTTTTCATTATTATTTCAGGTAATCCAATGCGCGTGTAAGCCTAATGTCCACCATATGTCTTCATCATCCAACGCGCCAGATGGCCAGATGGCCAAATCTAGTGGCCACCATTGCAAGCACACCTTAAGCCAGGGTCAGCGCACCATACAGGATCACAAAAGTCAACATGAACTTCCACTAATGGGCCCAGATTCTTGCTATTGACACCCCCTTAAATCAGGCCCAATCTCTATCTTTCTTTATATTTTCTCTTTTTTCATTTATTTATCTTATTTTATTTAATTTAATTACTAACCAAAAATTAATTTTCTTTTTATCAAAAATCACCAAAAATATTTTATGTCCAATTTAAAATTAGAATTTTTATTTTTCATCAATAAATTAATTAAATTAATTAGGTTATTGGTGTTAGATAACTTTAATTTATTTTGCAAATAATTAAAATGAATTAGAATCAATAGGTTGTTATACTAACTTAATTGTATTTTATTTCTTTCCAAAAATAACAAAAACTCCAAAAATATGTCATTTAATTATTTTTCATTAATTAATTTAATTAACTAATTAATTTAGCATTTAATTTTAAGACTTAATTTCTTTTCTTAAAAACATATTAAAAACAACAAAAACATTTTCTTTTAATTAGGAGGGTCAAAACCCTAGTTTCGCATTCGATCTAATTTCATCGCACGCTTTATTTTTATCCAATTATTATATCTACTCCCGGTTTGTAATAATTAAATTAGGACATTTATTTATTTTTTACCGCTTTTAAATTTCAAAGGGTTTGTTTTTGGCATACCCGAAGCCTTGTAATAGTTTAGTTTAAATTTCGCATTTTAATTCTGTAAACTATTAACTGCTAGATATGTGAATAATTAGGGCTTGCATGACAAGAATGAATGTTTAATCTTAAAACAGTTAGATCACCTTAAACATGCGCAAAGATAAATAACTGAAACCAACACACTCGCACATGCGCACTCCTAGAGTACACTCCCACTTGGTTGCCTTTGTAAAAGGTCATTGAGTATAGGTTGTTTTAGAGGTCGCCCTCTTGTCTAAAAGATTATAAGTTGCCTCGGAAAGGTTGCCTCGGATATCCTTGCCTCGGATAAATGATCTAAGACATTAGGGTTACCACTAAGGCGTCCTAACATTGCTTTAGTGACCGTATGTCCCTCTTTCAAATTGACCCTCAAACTCTAACGACGGTGCTACTTAATCGCTAATAGTGCGATAACATTGACTAAAGGAAACAAACATAGAACGATTCCTTTTTCGAGTAGGTAGATTAGTTCTTAAGTACTTGCTCATTCCAAATAAATTTTTCACACCTACACTGTTTTACGAACAAGTTTTCAAAAACACTTCATTACACTCTTGAAGACAGAAGCAAGAGTTAAATCGAAGTTAAAAACAAAAACTTTTTCAAACCCAGAAGCACAAAGAAAACAATTTTGAAAACAATGAGCAAGTACCTAAGAGCCCGTAGATAAACTACGAATAGAAAGGGTGCTAATACCTTCCCTTTCTATAATCTACCCCCTGTACTCAAAAATATCTCGAAAAAAGGAATCTTTCTGTGCTTTTTTCCTTTCCTTGTTGGATAAAATAAAAGACGGTGGCGACTCTTGCTTATCGCGACATTTTGCAAACACAAACGCAAAACGCAAACCAGCATTCCGAAAACAGTTAGTTCTTCCACCGTATCACAGAACTGGCGACTCTGCTGGGGATAATAAGTGGGGTGTACCTTAGGATTAGTTCATATTGTTTTCAATTATTTGATCTGTTTGCTTTATCTTTGTGGGCTTTGTATCGGAGTTACTATAGATCCTAACTCGGATCTGGGGACACCTTTTAGGTAAGTAGCAATAGACTGTGAGGGAATTGTACGGCATAGGCCGATACGGTTGAAGCAGTAGCTACGTTGGTGTGACACTTTAGTTTGTACCAATATCCCTTATGGAGGAACAAGGATAATATGGGGCTGCTAAGGGGTCATTAAGCACCAACTAACCTTAGAACCTATAATTGACCAACTTGGCCATAGAAAAGTAGCAGTATGCTACACTCATTGAGACCATACTCTCGTGATGATTCTGGCTGCAAGAAAAGGTTGCTAAACTGGAATTATGAGCGATCGAGGATGGTCAGTGATATTGAGAACCTCTAGAACCCGGTTACTATTACTAGGACAGGTTGAACCAACTAAACTGAAAGAGGGAAATACCTAGACCCCATGCAAGCCTAAACTTAAGGCTGTTTGTGTGACTTGTGTGCCTTCAAACTTGAACTACTTGCACATTCTTGTTATCTGACAACATGAGTTCCTTGCAGGTTTTGTTTATAATCCTTATCCAATAATTTGGATTTATTGCAGGGTTTACTTACATCACTTCACACTTTTGCTTAAACGCATAGCATACACATCATAACATCATGCCTTAACATTTCCTTAACCATTTCAAGGATCTCAAGGGTTGGTGATGCAGGTATGGTAAATCAAGTGTCTAGCAAGGGGAAAAGGGGATTTATTTTCCTCTAGCCAATGTCGTCTAGAGATTAAAACACGATGACTTGAGTCGGTGGCTATGACCCACTCGATATGGTGAGCTTGACTCTTGAAGAAGGACTCTTAACGACACGAAGTTTCTTCAATCAAACTGCAAAATTCAAATTCTAACAATTTCTTGTTTACCACGCGAGATCCTTGAAAACATTGCATACATACATATCATTGCATAACAGGTCTTCCAAAACAGGTCTCTCATGTTCTCGCTGTTTATTTCAGCAATGGCTCTCAAATAAGACAATAGAGATCTTCAAACCCAAGAAGCTCAGTTCAGGGAAATCTTCTTAAATCTATCCAAGGGGCAGGAAGAGTTGAAAACACTCCTCGTTGAGAACTTGGCCAAGAAAAGTCCTGAAGGCAATAAGGACGAATGACTGAAACAACTGCAAGCTGAGGTAGATACAATAAGAACCCATATGCTGGGGCAGATGGCTCTTATCCAAGGCTTAGCCCGGGAACAAGAAGAGATGAGAACCATTATCAGCCAACTTCATCAAGACAAATACAACAGCGTGAAGCAAACAGTCGAGGCTAGGGACCAAGTCATTGATCAGCCTCCAAGAAGACAAGAGTTTGGTATGGTGAAGAATGGACCTCTCCAAGTTGCTACTACCTCACGGGTCCAACAACAACCTTGCCATAAACAATGGGTTAATCAGAGGCAGTTTACCAAGCTCAACATGCCGCTGTCCCAAGCTTTGCAACACCTGTTGAGATTGAATCTGATGACGTTGGTAGGACCTCATCTGAATCCTAAGACTTCTTCACCCAACTACAATCCTGATGCAAGGTATGCATACCATTCTAACAGCCCGGGGCATGATACTGACGACTGTTAGAAGTTGAAGTACAAAATTCAAAACCTGATTGATGAAGGAGCATTGGAATTTACACAAGATGGTCAGGTTGAGTTATTCTACCATCCCTCCAAGGCACACCCTCTGAAGTGACAAGACCGGACGAGAAGACTTTTTGTTCATTAGAATTTTCAATTTGTAATTTTCTTTTGATTGTTCAAACATTTATTCATGTCAAACTTTGTTACTTTATCAATGCATTGCATATGTCTGTTTTTAATCAGTCCATTCGTATTCACTATATTTAAATTGATTTCCTTTTTGTGATGTTCAACTCTCAATTTAAAAAAACTCTAAGCCTTTAGAGGGAGGATGACGAAAATGATATCAAAATCTCTACAGTATGCTTTTGAACAGACCCCGCTGACGAGGTACAGGCGTTGTTTCAAATCCTAAACAGTGGAGTTGTAAGGAAGATAATCCCTAGTCAATCCCTTTGAGCAAAAGAAGTTGGAGTTTTTATTTTCACAAATTAAAAAACCTTAATCATAACCTGGGGCAGGGTAGTTTTCTCAGTTAATCCAGGTGCACAATGAATGGCATCGAAGACGTCCTTCCGAAATAGAAGACGGTGATGGTTCCGTATAATCGTAAGGACAGGCAGTTATTATCTATCAAAAATAAAATCACATTAAGTCAAAACCCATGAAGGAGACTTAAGAAAAAAACTAGGGCATCTCGTTGACTGTAATAACAAAAAGAAATAGTTCAGGTAAAAGACATGGATAATAAAAATCAAAAGGAAAGAGATCCTGCAAACTCTCAACAAAATGACTGCCTGTTCAAAATAAATTGTCAGTATCCGAACCATCACTGGAATATCAGAGCAAATACTCAAACGGGATCTAATGCACGATTAGCTGAGTTTAGGATCGAAGAGCATCACGAAGAACGGGTGGGTACAAATACATTTTGAGTCTTTATCCTTTGTTTCTCGAACCGTGAACCAGGCCACGTTATAACCCTTAAAAGTCCTAGCTGAGGCATGGGTTAGTTTGAAAGCATACTGTTACAAAAGGTATCATGACTCCTGTAGGACTTGCTATAAATCCTGAGTTGACATCACGTTTTACAAAATTTGCCTGTTTTTACTGAAAAATGCATTTTTAAAAACTTCAAGACAGGCATAAGCTTTGCATTCTTAAAATAACATTGTTTGCATATGACTATTTGTTCAACAGCAGAGAAAGTCGCATGACAAATATCTAGTGAACAAAAAATCTTCTCAGTAAAAAGGATCGCCTCAAGTGGAAAAAACACTTCCAATTAAGGAGCACGGCATGGTCATTGTCCATCATCTGGGGCAGTCAAGTCAAGATTCAAGGAATCTCTCAAAGATGCCAAATAGCCAGGGGCAAATCTCCGTTTGAATCACTTGGGGCATTGGACATAAAATCCAGCAACGAATCTTACATGATCAAACGAACATCTTCTGGTAGTATGGCAACACAACACTGCCGACAGTGACAACTCCCTACACTCTGAGAGCGTAGACATAGTCAGAAAATACCGCGCATGAATAAAGACCCGCTAGGTTGACTGGCCTAGGCAAAAATAAGGGCTTCCTGGCGAATCAAAAGGGTTCGAGCAAAAATTAGGGATAAAAAATGAAAAAAATATGTACACCCGGCAAGTCGAAAACCCGAAAGGGCGTCTTGGGCAAAAAAGGGTATCCCAGTGGACTAAAAATCTGAAAAGACAGTCCAAGCAAAATTTAGGGATTAAAGTGTATGACTATGTCCCGTCATCTCGTCACTTGCCTACCAGAAGAAGACTTGTCATTTCGATCGAAAGATACCAAGCACCTCATAGGTTGGGATAATACTCGATCCACAAGGCCTCCGCAGGCACCTTCTCCCGCCGACACAGGGGCAGAAAAGTCTCGATGCAAAGCCATCGTCATATCCTCAGCACACGTCCCAGTAACATTCACTCCCCACAGGGTCAGAAAAAGACAGTAATGTTAGCTCTCCCCAGCTAAGGCTCGTAACCGCAAATGAGTCGGTAAAATTATCCCCAAGCGGAATTTATCCATCATCAGCACTAGACAACTATCCCCAGTGGAGTCTGGAAAATCTTCCCCAGTGGAGTTTGGAGAATCATCCCGAGTAGACTCTGGAAGATTGTCCCCAGTGGAGTCTAAAAGGTTATCCCCAATGAAGTCGCAACTAAAAGATCATCCCCAGCGGAGTTCATTCCTTCCACAAACGGAAACTCGATCCCCAACAGGATTCAGTATCACCAGCAACGGTAATTCATCCCCAGCTGAATTTATCAGCGGAATCCTCAACAGAGCATGTCCTCCCCACAGAGCCACTTCCTCATCAGTTTATCCCCCAGCGAAGTTATCCTCTCCTGCAGGTTTATTCTCACAATCATCTTCATTCACTATCCCCAGGGGAAACAAAGAATCCAACTCTTTTCTCCAGCAGCAACCCGGGATTTATTTCCCCCAGCTAAAAATATCACATTTTCATACATCATGATACATGCATACGCATCATACAATCATAATCTCATTTATTTTGAGAACATCATTGCTTGATACATATCATGCATTACATACAGCTAACCTTTACCTTTCATGAAAAATACAATCAAATTCTCACAAAATTCAAGCTATAAAAGCTTTTTCCTCAGTTGAATTACGGACGAGTTCCTAAATCTCAGCAGATGATGTTTCCTCAGTTGAATTATGGACGAATTCCTAAATCTCAACAAAGATGTTTCCTCAGTTGAATTACGGACGAGTTCCTAAATCTCAGCAGAGATGTTTCCTCAGTTGAATTACGAACGAGTTCCTAAATCTCAGCAGAGATATTTCCTCAATTGAATTACGGACGAGTTCTTAAATCTCAGCAGAGATGTTTCCTCAGTTGAATTACAGACGAGTTCCTAAATCTCAGCAGATGATGTTTCCTCAGTTGAATTACGGACGAGTTCCTAAATCTTGACAGAGATGTTTCCTCAATTGATTTACGGACGAGTTCCTAAATCTCAGCAGAGATGTTTCCTCAGTTGAATTACGGACGAGTTCCTAAATCTTGACAGAGATGTTTCCTCAGTTGAATTACGGACGAGTTCCTAAATCTTAGCAGATGATGTTTCCTCAGTTGAATTACGGACAAGTTCCTAAATCTCAGCATAGATATTTCCTCAACTGAATTACGGACGAGTTCCTAAATCTCAGCAGAGATGTTTCCTCAGTTGAATTACGGACGAGTTCCTAAATCTCAGCAGAGATGTTTCCTCAATTGAATTACGGACGAGTTCCTAAATCTCAGCAGAGATGTTTCCTCAGTTGAATTACGGACGAGTTCCTAAATCTTAGCAGAGATGTTTCCTCAGTTGAATTACGGACGAGTTCCTAAATCTCAGCAGAGATGTTTCCTCAGTTGAATTACAGACGAGTTCCTAAATCTCAGCATAGATGTTTCCTCAGTTGAATTACGGACGAGTTCCTAAATCTCAGCAGAGATGTTTCCTCAGTTGAATTACGGACGAGTTCCTAAATCTCAGCAGAGATGTTTCCTCAGTTGAATTACAAATGAGTTCCTAAATCTTGACAAAGATGTTTCCTCAGTTGAATTACGGACGAGTTCCTAAATCTCAGCGGATGATGTTTCCTCAGTTGAATTACGGACGAGTTCCTAAATCTTGACAGAGATGTTTCCTCAGTTGAATTACGGACGAGTTCCTAAATCTCAGCAGAGATGTTTCCTCAGTTGAATTACGGACGAGTTCCTAAATCTTGACAGAGATGTTTCCTCAGTTGAATTACGGACGAATTCCTAAATCTCAGCAGATGCTGTTTCCTCAGTTGAATTACAGACGGGTTCCTAAATCTTGACAGAGATGTTTCCTCAGTTGAATTACGGATGAGTTCCTAAATCTCAGCAGATGATGTTTCCTCAGTTGAATTACGGACGAGTTCCTAAATCTTGACAGAGATATTTCCTCAGTTGAATTACGGATGAGTTCCTAAATCTCAGCAGATGATGTTTCCTCAGTTGAATTACGGACGAATTCCTAAATCTTGACAGAGATGTTTCCTCAGTTGAATTACAGACGAGTTCCTAAATCTCAGCAGATGATGTTTCCTCAGTTGAATTATGGACGAGTTCTTAAATCTTGACAGAGATGTTTCCTCAGTTGAATTACGAACGAGTTCCTAAATCTCGACAGAGATGTTTCCTCAGTTTAATTACAGACGAGCTCCTAAATCTCAGCAGAGATGTTTCCTCAGTGAATTACGGACGAGTTACTAAATCTTGACAGAGATGTTTCCTCAGTTGAGTACGGACGATCGAAGTTCCTAAATATCATCAGAGATGATTCCTCAGTTAAGTACGGAGGATCGAAGTTCCTAAATATCAGAAGAGATGATTCTTCAGTTGAGTACGGACAACCAGAGTTCCTAAATATCAACAGAGACGTCTCACCAGCAGGATAACGGACACCGAAGCTCCTAAAATTCTACTTCTCTCAACAATGATCATACTTCCCCAGCGGAATCTTCCTCAACAACAGGTACACGAGCTCTCGCTAAGGAATCCCTTATGCGATCGATACTCCTTCAGATGGCATATCTAAGCCCATCCACTCGTCAACAATTTCCAAATGGCATCTGTAAGCCCATTCCCGGCGTCACAAGACAATTACCACTTCATGCGAGTATAAATTTCTGGGCACTCTAGTGTTCAATCATCTTCCACCTTCGGATCATGAAAGGCACGAAAGCCAATCTACATCCTCAGGCTTAAGAAAATTGAACAGGGGAAGCTGTTGTACTCCAAAATTTTCCCTCCCATATTTCTCAAAACATTTCAAGAAAGATCCTCAAGTTGCTCAAGGTAGTCCAAGGGTTGGCCAAACAAGCTCTCTCCTAAGGCAGTCTACCCCAAACTAAGGTTTCATGTTGCATCAAGATACCTGAGTCCAAATGGTCCCAAGTGCTCACAATTGTCCTAATATGTTCTCAATATCATCTATGTCAAGTTTCAAGCCTTGCACAGAAAGTTTGCTCAGTCAATTGCTCAAAAGCCTGAAAATCGACTGTGTTAGGGCAAAAGTCAACTGTGGCCCAAATACAGTCAAACTTCAAGATTTTTGGTCAACATCCTCATTTTGAAGTATATTTCATAATTTAATCAATATTTGATCATGATTCATCAAGGATTGCTCACAGTTCATCAAGACTCAAAAGTTGCTAAATTAGGGTTTTGTAGGAAAAGTTAACTCAACTTTGACCAAGCATAACTTTCTCATACTTTATGAGAAATTACCCATCCAAAGCTCATTTTGAAGAGGATACAATTCCCTAAAATCCATATTCATCTCCAAAGTTCAAAATATTCACTCACAATAATTTATGAATTTGGACATTATAGGTCATTTTGAAAAGTCTACAAAAACACCTTTTTTGTCAAAGCTTCATACATGAGCATGGAATATCAAATTGAGATGAGACCAAAAGGGTTGTTTATAGGACATCTCAATCTTTCTAAAAATTTCAAGAACACTTCCAAAGAATCAAAATTGAGGAAGTTATGCATTGTTGAAGTTGACCTTTTTTGCAAAATTGCCAAAAGTCAACTATCCCTAAAACTTCAAATTTTGCAAAATGGGCCCAATCCTTTTCACTTGTTTTGAGTTGGCAACATAGCCCACTTGCTCTAGCCTTTTCCACTTGTCCATATCTTGTTTTTATTATTTATTTTGATTTTTATTTAAATTAATTTAATTTAAATCATAATAAATCAAATAAAATCCAAAACATTGATAACAAGAGATTTTGTGCTTGTTTCAGGTTCCAATTACACAGCTAGCATCATTCAAATTCATATCAAAGCTTGTGTGCACAAAAAGATTGGAAATAAGCCAAATTTGGAAGGTTTTCAAAGTGAATCAAATCAAATATCAAAAGCATTGAAAGAGAAGGATTTGGATACAATTTTAAACCCTAATGCATTCACTCATACATATAGACTGAGGCCAGACCTAGAAATAGGTTGAAAGCAGGCGTGAGAGCAAGAACAGAATTTCAAAAATCAAGAAAAAAGTGTGAGATCGAAATCCCACTTAGAGGCATCCTCAAGGCTTGTAATCGGTCCTAATCGCTTCCTGGAACTCTCAGCAACCTAGAGCAATCAAGAACTAAGCCATTCCCGTCCCAAATCACATTGTATGTCGTTCATAAACTCGCCCTGTTCTTGAATTTGCATCTTGAAATTTGAGCATTGTTAACCTGAATTAATGGCATATTCTTAACCTATGAAGCATTTGCAAACTTTCTGCATTATTTGATTTCATTTATATGGCCTGTAGCGTTACTCACCATTGTTAGGTTTTCAAGCTTGGTTTTAGGGCTTTCAATTTCAGGGACAATTGGCCTTGGTAATGGGTACGGTTGTGATCACGAGAGTGAGACGAACTCAACCACGGCGTTGGTTTCCATTTATGTGGCTTGTAAAGGATTTTGGAAGGACCCCTGCTTGTAGCGACGAACAAAACGTCCGTAGGTAAAAGTATTTTACTTTTACCCACGGAGAGAGGAAGGGGACGACTGCGTGTCACTCCCCCATAGGCCTATTCAAATATGGCGTGTTTTTTTTGTTACAATTATCCATTAACTTTTTTTTTCATATATTATCATTATTGTGTGTTTTATGAACAATCAAAACAAAACAGCGCAGTGGTTGCCACGCAGGTTCTCAAGGTGTTGGAGGCTGGAGGTCAGGGGTTCGATCCCTGCCTCCAGCATTTGCTATTTTTCATTATTATTTTAGGTAATCCAATGCGTGCGTAAGCCTAATGTCCACCATATGTCTTCATCATCCAACGCGCCAGATGGCCAGATGGCCAAATCTGGTGGCCACCATTGCAAGCACACCGTAAGCCAGGGTTAGCGCACCATACAAGATCACAAAAGTCAACATGGACTTCCACTAATGGGCCCAGATTCTTGCTATTGACACCCCCTTAAATCAGGCCCAATCTCTATCTTTCTTTATATTTCCTCTTTTTTCATTTATTTATCTTATTTTATTTTATTTAATTACTAACCAAAAATTAATTTTCTTTTAATCAAAAATCACCAAAAATATTTTATGTCCAATTTAAAATTAGAATTTTTATTTTTCATCAATAAATTAATTAAATTAATTAGGTTATTGGTGTTAGATAACTTTAATTTATTTTGCAAATAATTAAAATTAATTAGAATCAATAGGTTTTTATACTAACTTAATTGTATTTTATTTCTTTCCAAAAATAACAAAAACTCTAAAAATGTGTCATTTAATTATTTTTCATTAATTAATTTAATTAACTAATTAATTTAGCATTTAATTTTAAGACTTAATTTCTTTTCTTAAAAAAATATTAAAAACAACAAAAACATTTTCTTTTAATTAGGAGGGTCAAAACCCTAGTTTCGTATTCGATCTAATTTCATCGCGCGCTTTATTTTTATCCAATTATTGTATCTGCTCCCGGTTTCTAATAATTAAATTAGGAAATTTATTTATTTTTTACCGCTTTTAAATTTCAAAGGGTTTGTTTTTGGCTATGTAAATACCCGAAGCCTTGTAATAGTTTAGTTTAAATTCCGCGTTTTAATTCTGCAAACTATTAACTGCTAGATATGTGAATAATTAGGGCTTGCATGACAAGAATGAATGTTTAATCTTAAAACAGTTAGAATACCCTAAACATGCGCAAAGATAAATAACTGAAACCAACACACTCGCACATGTGCACTCCTAGAGTACACTCCCACTTGGTTGCCTTCGTAAACGGTCATTGAGTATAGGTTGTTTTAGAGGTCGCCCTCTTGTCTAAAAGATCATAAGTTGCCTCGGAAAGGTTGCCTCGGATATCGTTGCCTCGGATAAATGATCTAAGACATTAGGGTTACCACTAAGGCGTCCTAACATTTCTTTAGTGACCGTATGTACCTCTTTCAAATTGACCCTCAAACTCCAACGACGGTGCTACCTAATCGCTAATAGTGGGATAGCATTGTCTAAAGGAAACAAACATAGAACGATTCCTTTTTCGAGTAGGTAGATTAGTTCTTAAGTACTTGCTCATTCCAAACAAATTTTTCACACCTACACTGTTTTACGAACAAGTTTTCAAAAACACTTCATTACACTCTTGAAGACAGAAGCAAGAGTTAAATCAAAGTTAAAAACAAAAACTTTTTCAAACCCACAAGAACAAAGGAAACAATTTTGAAAACAATGAGCAAGTACCTAAGAGCTCGTAGATAAACTACGGATAGAAAGGGTGCTAATACCTTCCCTTTCTATAATCTACCCCTCGTACTCAGAAATATCTCGAAAACAAGAATTTTTCTGTGCTTTTTCCTTTCCTTGTTGGATAAAATAAAAGACGGTGGCGACTCTTGCTTACCGCGACATTTTGCAAACACAAACGCAAAACGCAAACCAGCATTCCAAAAACAGTCAGTTCTTCCACCGTATCACACGCATGTAATGATTTCAAAGACTTTGGGAAATTTAAATTTGCAAACCAAAAATAAACAAACTTTATTATATTAACTTGTAAAAGGTTCAACAATGCCTTTGAGGCATTACAAAGAAGTAAATGGAAAACAAATCTAAACTAGAACAGGCAAAATCAAAAGTCCCATGGACGCTTCCTCTTTGTGCTGACGTAGTCATTGATCACTCTTTCCTCCTCGAGCTGCCTGGTAAGCTTCAAAATCTTCCTTTCTTGCTCATGGTACTTTTCCCGGTAAGTATCTCTCTCCTCTTTCAGCTGAATCCAAGACCTATGCAATTCCCCAGGATCAGTGGGCATGTAAGGATAAAGAATTGTGTAAGGAATGCCTTCTTCATTAGTGGGCTCCATAATTACTGGCAATACTGCTTCATAGGGCATCCCAAGTTTCTGGGCACGAGCTCGGACCTATTATAGGTAAGGCTGCATAGGAAGGGAAGTCCTTGGTCCCAGCTCTTGGGGGTCAGATTTGTTCACCATGCCCCAAGCTCGTATAAACCTCTGGCAGTGCTCCTCAACGTCTTCCTTGTAGTCGAATGCAATATCCTCAAGAAGTATCTCATGGGGGACATCTCTCCGAGCACAACCAAATTGTCGCAAAGCTAGACAAGGATTGTAGGTTATACCCCCTCTGACTCTAAGCAATGGGACATTAGGGTATCCCCCACAACGATCAATGACTGTGGTGTCTTCCATAGCCCAAGAACACCAAAGAATGTCTGTATGGGCAAGTGACATTATTCTGTAGGACCATCCCAAACCATCTTCGTTCTTCAGCACTGACTTAGGGAGGTGCGAAATAAACCACCTTGACAGTAACGACATGCAACACATAAGAGTTCCTCTTCTTCGCACGGTACGAGTGTAGAGGGCATGCAAGATATCACCCAGTAGAGTAGGCACAGGATTGCGAGAAAGGAAAATCTTGACCGCATTCACATCTATAAAGGAATCTGGATTCGGGAAGAGGACCAACCCATAGATAAGGAGAGCCAAAATATCTTCAAAAGCCTGAAAATCCAAATTATCCCAGAATAGCTGAGCCTGGTCTATCAAAAATTTGGCTAGGAAACCTTCAACCCCGCTTCGTGTTTCCCAATTGGATACTATATCAGCCCGTTTCAGATGTAAAGTTGAGGCAATGTCTTCTGGTCTAGGAACCTCCTCCATACCTGTGAAGGGTACCTTCTCAAGGATGGATATGCCCAATAAGTGAGAGAACTCTTCCAAAGTGGGAACCAGCTGGTAATCTGGAAAGGTGAAGCAACGATGCACAAGATCAAAGAACTGGAAAAGTACACTCATCATTTGCTCATCAAGTTTTGAGGTGACCAAGCTAAGAAGCTGACCATGTCTTTTAATTAACATAGAAGTCTCATAAACTCTTGAGGCTAACTCTTTAAGTTGAGCAGGTATTTGCACAAAGTTAACTCGGATGGTATTTCTGCACACGACAGCCATAATCTGCAAAACAGAACAAAGATAAATTCCCTTGGTCTTTGAAATGGTTAGTGTAATGAAGTATGAATGTCGTGTTATGATGCATGATGTCATGATAAAACAAACAACAAGTATAACAGATAACAGGCATGGAAAAGGCAAACAAGTCACATAAAGCCCTTAAGTTTAAGGCTTGCATGGGGTCAAAGGTATTACCCTCTTGAAGTTCAGTTGGTTTCGACCTGTCCTAGCAAAAGTAACCGGGTTCTAGAGGTTCTCAATATCACTGACCATCCTCCATCGGTCATGGTTTCAGCTCACGTAATCTTTTCTTGCAGCCGGAACTATCTCGAGAGTATGGTCTCAATGAGTGTACCATCGAGTATCAACCAGTTCTCAGCTTTACACCGAGGCCGGCTATCTCACTACTTTCTAATGTCCAAGTTGGTCGATTAAAGGTTCTAAGGTCAGTTGATGCTTAACGACACATGCAGATGAAGGAAAATTGCGACCAAAAGCGCAGCGGGATTTAAAATTTTCCTTTAGCGATCCTTACGAATGAGCATGGTCAGTGATAGAAATATTTACCTCTTGTGGCGATTCAGACCTTTGATGTTGTGATCACGAGCGTTGATGAAGAACAACGCCTCTACTCAGTCCACACGAACAGATTGCTTCTGGTCACAGTGCTAGCTGATCATGAACGGAAACTTTGAGTGAGAGAGAGAATCAAAAACGAAATTGCATCAAGTGAAATTGCTTCATCGCAAGGGATCTATTTATAGAATCACTCGTGTGGGCTACAAGATAAAAGCCCAATTAAGGCTATAAGCTAAAAGCCCAATTAAGCTTATGGACATCATACCTTATGATGTACCATATATCACTTATCCACGTGGTACCTTACCACTTTCCGTATTACACTTAAGTGCACCGTACCTTACGGTGTTCCTTATTTATTCTATCTCTCATCAACCTGTCCTTATGTGTGTGACCCTGTAGGTTTTCGCGACGTTGCCAATTATGTTAAATCACACATTTAATATAATAAATAGTGAGTGGTATCTAGCAACACATCACTGTTACCCAAGTCACGAAAATGTCATGTGATCTGACCAAACCTTTTCCGTGATAATATTTATGTTGTACAATTACCCTTTTGCCCTCATGTCTATATTGAACACAAGGCATACATTGTGTCACCCTTGTCCAGTTCAATATTGGTCCCTTATACATTTATCCTGTTATGCAGGATGAGCAAATTCCATCTAGGTCACTCATGTCCCTTGGCATGCTTTGTGAAGTACCCGTCAACCGTCTTTATAGTCATCCAGTTACGGTTGACGTTTGATCAGAAATAAAGTACTTGACTCTACATCTAGGGTCCATAGTGGTTTCAGGTCGAAGGGTGGTATACACCACTATCATCATGAGAATAACTTATGACACTTTGCATAACATTCTATGTAGTATTCTCATAGCGGGTCAATCCAGTATAAATATTACTCCTAATATTCATACCTATGTCAAGACTTGATAACTCCTTATCTATGATCCGTGAGATGTGATCATCAATCTATCTTCATAATAATCTTAATGCTTTAATGTTATCCCACTTCACATTAAAGCTTGACTACGGATACTTTAAGAATAGTGTCTTATGTTTAATGGGATCTCATGATTAAGTCACACTTAACATTTCATTAAACAAATAAACCATTCTAGGGACTTTATTATTTTGGAAAGCAAACATAATAAAGAAATGCCTTTTATTATTAATAAATAATTTGATACAAGTACCAAAAGTGTTGGCCTCTAGGGCTTACACCAACAGCAGAGACCCCGTATTCTCCTCGTTTCTCCACAAGGGATACCAGTACCAACCAATGTGCCACATCAACGTAGCTACTGCTTCAACCATATCAGTCTACGTCGTACAGTTCCCTCAAATTTTATTGCTACTTACCTAAAAGGTGTCCCCAGATCCGGATTAGGATCTATAGTAACTCCCAAACAAAACCCTTAAAAGTAAAGCAACCAAAACAAACAAGAGAAGCAATTATGATGAACTAGATCCTAAGGTATACCCCACTTATTAAGTCCCCAGCAGAGTTGCCAGTTCTGTGATACGGTGGCAGAACCGACTGTTTAATACTGGTTTGCGTTTTGCGTTTTGTGTGCGCAAAATGTCGCGGTAAGCAAGAGTCGCCACCGACTTTTATTTCATACAATCGGAAAGGAAAAAAGCACAGAAAAAATCCTTTTTCGAGATATTCTGAGTACGGGGGGTAGATTATAGAAAGGGAAGGTGTTAGCACCCTTTCTATCCATGGTTATCCATGGGCTCTTAGGTACTTTCTCATCTTTTAAAATTGCTTGTGTATGTTTTTTTTTTGAAAAGTTTTGTTTTACCTCGTTTTAACCCTTGTTTTTGTCTTCAAGAGTGTTACGAGGTTGTTTTTGAAAACTTTGTTTGAAAAGTGTTTGGTGTGAAAAAGTTTGTTTGTTTCAAGCAAGTACCTACTGGCATCTACCTACTCAAAAAAAAGGACTGTTTCTATTCTCGTTTCCTTTAGACAGTGTTATCCTACTATTAGTGAGTAGGTAACCCTAGTCGTTGGATGTTGTAAGGGTCAATTTGAAAGGGACGTACGATCACTAAAGCAATGTTAGGACGTCTTAGTAATAACCCTAAAGTCTTAAGATCATATTCGAGGCAACATTTCCGAGGCGACGTTTCCGAGGCAACATTTCCGAACGGGACATTTGATCTTTGTTTAGGCAGGAGGGCAACCACTAAAACACCCTATACTTAATGATCGTTTACCGAAGGTAACCGAAGTGAGAGTATATCCTAGGAGTGCGCATGTGCGAGTGATTTGATTTCAGTTATTATCTTTGCATATTAGGGTTTTCTAGCCGTTTTAAATTACCATGCACTCTTGTCATACAATCCTATTAACATACATCTAAACAGTTAATATTTGCGAAAATTAAAATGCGAGAAAATAAACCTACGCTATTACAAGGCTTCGGGGTAGGGATTAATTACATAGCCAAAAAAAACCCGCAAAAAGACGATAAATAAAGAAAATCCTAATTTAAACTATTACATACCGTAGACAGTTACATTAATATTGCAAAAAATATAAACGCGGGATGAATCGAATGCAAAATAATGAGGGTTTTGACCCCAACTATACCTAACTGTAATTTAAAGGAAAAATCTTTTTTTTTGTTTTCGTGTTATTTGGAAAATAAAGCTTAATTGAATAATAATAACAAAACCTAATTACTAATTAATTTTAGTCAAGAAAAAAAATTAAATTAACCTATTTTTGTATTTTTCATATCTGAGAAAGAAATAAAAAATTAAATCACAAGTTTAACCCTAATTTTTTTCTAATTGGTTTTAATTACAAAAAAAGTTAGAATTTCCCTAAATTAAATCAAACTAATTATATTAAATTTGATAAAATAAAAACCTAATTCTATTTTTTGTGAAACTCTTGATTTTATGATTTTTGTGTGAAAAATTAATTAGTTTGTAAATTAAATGAATAAAGAAAATTAAAAGAAATAAGAAAAAAGAAAAAAGAAATATAGAGAAAATTAGTAATGGGCCTGATATTAGCAAAAAGGGGGGTGTTGCTTGGAAATTCTTGGCCCAACAAGTCCAGGCCTTGTTGACTTCGTTGGATCCTGTATGCAAGCTTGACTTAGGTGCATGGTGGTCCTTCAGGGAGAAGGCGTTGGATCTGAAGCATTGATGGGTTGAACAATCAGATCTGGATAGCGCATGATGGGTCCCTCGCCATGTGATACACTGGATTGCCTGTTTAAGAAAAACATGAAATAAAGTTGGGACATGGGGATCGAACCCAGGTCCTTATGCATTGCCCCTTTGCACGCTTGCCATCTGAGCTGGCTGATTCAATTGTACATATGGTCAAAAATAATTATAATATGATAAAAACAAAATGCTATATTTTAAAATGCGCGAAATTCAAATTGGCAAGTCAGGGAGCGCCACGTATTGTCATCTTCCTCCCAACCGTCGTGTTAGCCCGGGAGGTTTTTACTTACGGACATTTGAGTGTAACTACAGACCTTGTTCATTCCAAAATTATGTACGTGCATGATAAAAGAAAACCAATGGTACCAATCAACTCATTTCAACCTCACGAGCATCATGGTACCATTATTAATGTCCAATTTTCCCTGTACAAGAAACCCCTAAAAGAAAAGCACGAACCCTAGCCATGGCAGTTTCATGTTCAGTCAATAAAAATGCAATTAAATATAATCATTAGCTTGCAAACATCTCAAGGATTACAAATATATCAATCAATCATGCTAAATATGCCAGAACCAACATATTCGAATTCAAGAAAATATGCAAACCGTATGACTGCTACGATGCGTTTCCAGACGTGGGGAAGCTTGCTAACGGTTGGAACACGATCCTGGGGAGTCCAGCAATTGATTGGTATGATTAGAATGGCTTGAGATGGTCTGAAACGTGGAAATTGATCTGCACTTTTTTCTTGAGTTTTTGCAATTTGTTCTCTGCCTTTGCATGCCTCTCCTCTCTTCCTTTTGATCTGCTTTTATTCCTTATGTATAATAGAGTGCATTAGGGTTACAATTTGTATCAAATCTTTTCCAATTATGAATATTGATTCATGATTCAATCCTTGCACCAAATCTTTCTATAACAAGCAAACTCAATATTTTTGTGTCCATATGGAGCCTTGAACGAATCGATCTTGTCTCCAGCTGTATAATGGACCTAATCATGCACAAAATCTCAAGATTTAATTAGCTTTTGATATTTTCATTATTTTATATTGATTTTATTTTATTTAAATGAAATAAAATCTGTTGTACCCCAAAATTTGCCCTCCCATATTCTTCAAAGTTTTGACAAGCATCATCTCAATTTGCTCAAGTCTACTCAAGGGTTGCACAGTTCAAACACCCTCCTAAGCCCGTCAAATTAGGGTTTTGGTTCTTGCAAGGAAGTTGAGGTTTTCAAGGGTCCAATCAAGTCCCATATGCCTATATACATTTCCAATCATCCATATGCCAAGTTTCAAGGCTCACAAGGTCAAGTTGCACAGTCAAAAACCCTATTTGCTCTACAATCAACTATAGGGGTTAAATGGTCATTTGGCAGTCAAAAGTCAAAATTTTTGGTCAACATCTTATTTTGAAGCCACAATCATCATTTGATCAAGTCTTGATCATGATTCCACAAGAATGGCTCAAAAATCATCAAGATGCAAAAGTTTCCATTTTTGGACATCTGAAAAGTCAACTATAAATTGACCAGGGCATAACTTTTTCATGGTTCATCAGAAAAATCCCATCCAATGCTCATTTTGAAGGGGATGGCATTTCCTACAACTCATCTTCACATTACAAGTCCAAGAAATGCTCCCACAAAAAGTTATCAATTTCAACATTATAGGTCATTTTCAAAAGTCAACAAAAAGGCACTTTAAGTCAAAGACCATAACTTGAGATTGGTAAATCAAAATGACATGGGACCAAAGGCATTGGTTAGAGGACTTCAATACCTTTCCAAAATGTCCAAGAACATGTTCATATGATCAAAATTGAGCAAGATATGCATTGGAGAAGTTGGGAAATTTTTGTGAAATGGCAAAAGTCAACTATCCTTGAAACTTCATTTTTTGACAAAAGGGCCCACTTTTCCCACTTGATTCAGCTTTTCCATTCCACCCACGTGTCCCATGATTTATTTCAAGATTAAAAATTAATTTTTCTATTTTTTATTTAATTTTATTGATTTAATTCATTTTAAATCCATAAAATTCAAATAAAAATCAAAAAGATTAATCCAAGGATATCTTGTGGTTTGAATGACCTTGATGCATCATAAGTCACATACCAAATTCGTGCCAAGCCTATTATGAGCATGAAATTCAAATTTTGAACAAAAATGGCAAGTTTCTTTAATGGTGGTTATGGAAAAATCTCAAACATCATTGCATTGGTTTTAAGGCTCCTAAAGTCACTTGATTACATTCATAACCATATATGCAAGCCTCTCATACATCAAACACGAGCCAGAACTCTCTCAAACGGCGAAAACTAAATTCCAAAAACTTGAAGAAAATTTGCAAACTGAAATCCACTTTTCAGCACGATTCAAGGCCTTTTCTTGATCAAAACACATTCCTTACACCCCCAGGAATCTTTTGCAACCAGAAATAAGCTCTAAAGCTCCAGGAAACGCCATTCACAGTCATACGGTTCATCACTCTTTTTCAAAATCATAATCATCAATTCATGCGTTTTTAACATTTTTCATTGATTGTATTGTGTTCACATGACCCATACGAAGCTATTAGTGTAATTTAATTTGATTATAATGCCCTGGAATCGAAACTACCATTAACGAATCCTAGGGTTTCAGAGCTTGTGATTTGGGGCTTTTCCCATACTGTAAAATCAGAACTCCAAACACCCATGGTTGAAACCGGCTTGATGAGACAAACACAAAACATACCTCGCGCCCAATTTATCTTGCACCTATGCCTATTCGCTATTTTTCAATGTTGCAGGTTATGGGGGTTTAAAACCCCCGCTATCTAACTCTATTTCTTGCAGTTTCAGGGAAGAAGAAGGTGACGTGTTTGCATCCCATTAGTCCATTCAAACATAGCGCGCGTGTTTTGTTTAGTTTCCAGAATAATCATTGTTTCTATATTTTATTTTCTTTGGTTATTTCATTAACAAATGCGCATGAGTGGTGTAATGGTTGGCAACGTGCTTGGTAATCTTTGGGACCTGGGTTCGATTCCCAGGTCCCCCAAATGCTTATTTCCATTTTTTCTTACATACTTGTGTGCAGGCTTCAAAGAGGGCTTATCATGCGCCTCACAAATCCAAAGCGCCAAGTGTCTCCGAGTGCAAATCCAATAGCCACAAGGGAAGGAGCATCCTGTTCTCAGGTCAACACAGGCGCAGGCAATCTCCAAAGTCAAACCAAGCTGGCTTCTTAATGGGCCTCACAATTCCATTAACACCTCCAATCTGGCCCAAAACCCCCCTTGGGTTTGCAATTTTTATTTTGTCATTTTTATATTTATTTGTCTTATTTTATTTTTTCCCTTTTATTAACTATTAACATAATTAATTTTTTTCTATAAAAAAATCAAAAAAGAACTAATATTATTATTATTATTAATTTCATTTTATTTTTGTAAATAAATACTAATAAATTGAGTTAAATTTTAATTAGGTCAATTTTAATTTCTTTTTCTTTACAATAAATAAAAATAATTTAGAATTAGGTTAACCTTTAATTTTAATTCTTTTATTTTATTTCCATTAAAAAAAAGCATAAAAATACAAAAATATTTTCTTTTAATAAATTAATTAGTTTAATTTTAATTTCATTTAATCACAAAAAAGGACAAAAAATTCATTTCTTATTCAAAAGGGTCAAAACCCTTAGAACGTTCCCGATTAAATTTCCATTCGCGCATTTTTATTTCTTTTGATTATATTTTTGTATCTGTACAGAGGATGTAATAGTAATTAGGATTTTATTGCTTTCTTTAATTTTCTCGCACTTTATTTTACAAAACGGGTCTTTGTTTTTTGGCGATGTATAGACCCGCGCCTTGTAATAGTTAGATTTACATTTCCGCAATTTACTTTCCGCATTCCTAATTGTTAAATGCATGAAAGAACGTATGTAAATAAAATTAATCCGTGGCTCACAAATAACATGTACAAAGACAATTAACTGAAAAAACAACACACAAAGCACATGCCACTCCTAGGGTACGCTTCACTCGTTGCTTCGAAACGTGGTCATCAAGTATAGGACGTCTTAGAGGTCACCCTTTGTCTAAAGATCCAGTTGCCTCGAAACGGTTGCCTCGGATAAAAAAGGATCTAGGACATTAGGGTTACTTCTAAGGTGTCCTACCGTTGCTTTGGTGACCACACTGTCCCGATAATCGAATTGACCCGAACAACTCCAACGATGGTGCTACCTACCTCTCAATGGTGGGATAGCACTATCTAAAGGAATCTTACACAGCTTAATTCCTTAGGGTAGGTAGATTCTCATAGGTACTTGCTCTTCTCAAAAACAAACAAAAAATACTTTTCACACATCACACTTTCTAAAAGATTTCAAACAAATTTTTCACACACTCTTGAGGACTGATACAAGAGTTACTTAGAAATTTTTCAAACGAAACTTTTTCAAAACCCACACACACTTGAAAAGCAAACAATTTTTGAAAACATAAGAGCAAGTACCTAAGAGCCCATGGATAACCATGGATAGAAAGGGTGCTAACACCTTCCCTTTCTATAAATCTACCTCCCGAACCGAGAAACATTCTCGAATAAGGAATTTTGCTGTGCTTTTGTCCTTTCCATGTTGGAGAATATAAAAGACGGTGGCGACTCTTGCTTACCGCGACATTTTGCGAAACCAGCTTAAAAAACAGTCAGTTCTATTTCCACCGATCACAGAACTGGCGACTCTGCTGGGGATATCTTATAAGTGAGGTGTACCTTAGGATTAGACCACTCTTGTTTTCAATTGTATTGCTTTGTTTGCTTTAATATTGTGGGCTTGCATCGGAGTTTCATAGATCCTAACCCGGATCTGGGGAATACCCTTTAGGTAGCATAAGCTGTGAGGGACCTGTCCGGCGTAGACCGACACGAGTGAAGCAGTGGCTACGTTGGTGTGGCACCATGGTCTGTATCGATATCCCTTGTGTTGAAACAAGGAGAATATGGGTCTTCTGAGGAGTCATTAAGCACCAACCGACCTTAGAA
The DNA here is from genome assembly GCA_948472305.1 of Vicia faba. NCBI lineage: Eukaryota > Viridiplantae > Streptophyta > Magnoliopsida > Fabales > Fabaceae > Vicia > Vicia faba. Next base: position 1,264,100,933 of record OX451736.1, on the reverse strand, counting down.
CCCTAATGTGACCCAACTTGGCCATAGAACAGTAGCAGTATGCTACACCCATTGAGGCTAAACTCTCGCGATGGTTCTGGCCGCAAGAAAAGATTGCGACGCTGGAGTTATGACCGATTGAGGGTAGTCAGTGATATTGGGATCCTCTAGAACCCGGTTACTTTTGATAGGACAGGTCTTAACCAACGAAACTGGAAGAGGGTAGTATCTGAACTTCATGCTGGCCTAAACTTTAAGGGCTTTCTGGTGTGACTTGTGTGCCTTCAAACTTGACTACTTGCATGCTTGTTATTTGACAACACGGGTTCCTTGCAGGTTTTGTTTACAGTCCTTAATTGGGACTTATTACAGGGCCTACTTACATCCATACATAACAGCATAACTTCATACCATTGCATGCATCCTGCATAAAGACTAATCCATTTCAAGGGTCTCAAGGGCTTGTGATGCAGGTCATGATGAATCAAAGTGTCTAGCAAGGGGCAAAGGGGATTTATTTTCCTCTAGCCGAGGTTGTCAGGGGCTATGACCCACTAGATATGGTGAGCCTTGACTCTTGAAGAAGGATTCTCAACAACATGAAGTTCCCTCAATCAAGCTACCTGATTCTAACAATTTTCTTGTTTACCCCGCGAGGTCCTTGAAAACATTGCATGCATACATACACATCATTGCATAACAGGTACCCTTGTTACAGGTCACTTACCTTCTCCGCTGTTTATTTCAGCAATGGCTTCCCAACAAGATAACCAGGGTCTTCATGCTCAAGAGACTCATTTCAGGGAGATCTTCTTAAGCCTATCCAAGGGGCAGGAAGAGTTGAAGACACTCCTCATGGGGAATTTGGCCAAGAAAAGTCCCAAAGATGATAAGGACGAACGGCTGAAACGTCTGCAAGCTGAGGTAGATACAATGAGAACCCAGATGCTGGGGCAAATGGCTCTCATCCAAGGCTTAGCTCGGGAGCAAGAAGAGTTGAGGACCATGATCAGTCAGCTTCATCAAGACAGATACAACATGAAGCAACCAGTCCAAGTCAGGGACCAGGTCATTGATCAGCTTCCAAGAGGACAAGAGTCTGGTATGGTAAAGAATAGACCTCTCCAAATTGCTGCCACTTCACAAGTCCAACCACAACCTCACCCAGAGCAACAGGTTGATCAGAGTAAGCCAAACAATCCCAAGAGGCAATTCACCCAGCTCAACGTGTCGCTGTTTCAAGCTTTACAACACCTGTTGAGATTGAATCTGATTACACTAAGGGCTCCTCCCCAAAATCCCAACGTCTCTGCCCCTAACTATCATCCCAACAAAAGATGTGCATACCACTCTGATAGTCCTGGACATGACACTGCCGACTGCTGGGCTCTGAAGAACAAGGTCCAGGACCTGATCAATGAAGGAGCAGTGGATTTCACCCAAGAGGGTCAGGCTGAGTTCTTCTACCATCCCTGCAGGATTCACCATTTAAAGTAACAAGTCCTGAGATGAGAAGACTTTTTGTCCATTAGAATTTTCAAGTTGTAATTTTCTTTTGATTGTTCAAACAATTATTGTCATGGCAAACGTTATTACTTTATCAATACATCGCATATGTCTGCTTTGAATCAATATATTCGCATTTGCTATATTCAAACTGCTTTCATTTTTTGATGTCAACTCTCAATTAATAATTCTAAGCCTCTTGAGGGAGGATGACGAAAACGATACCATAATCTACAGTATGCTGTTGAACAGACCCCGTTGATGAGGTACAGGCATTGTTTCAATTCCTAAACACTGGAGTTATAAGGAAGATAATCCCTCGTCAACCCCCTTCGAGCCAAAGAAGTAGGAGTTCCTTTATTTTCAAAAATTAAAACCCTTAATCATAACCTGGGGCAGGGTAGTCTTCTCAGTTGATCCAGGTGCACAACGAATGGCATCAAAAGAAGTCCTTCCGAAACAAAATACAGTGATGGTTCCAATAATCATAAAGACAGGCAGTCATCATTTCTCAAAATAAAAGCCCAATAAGTCAAAACCTATGAAGGAGACTTACAAAAACTGGGGCATCCCGCTGACTGTAATCACAAAAGAAACAGTTCAGGCAAAAAGACAGGGATAATAAAATCAAAAAGAAAGAGGTTCTACAAACCCTCAATCAAAAAAGAAATGACTGCCTATTCGAAATAAACTGTCAATATCCGAACCATCACTGGTATATCAGAGCAAAAGACTCAAACAAGGTCTAACGCACGGTCAGCTGAGTTTAGGTTTGAAGAACATCACGAAGAGCGGGTGGGTACAAATAAAATTTGAGCCTTTATCCTTTGTTTCTTAAACCGTGAACCAGGCCACGTTATAACCCTCAAAAGTCCTAGCTGAAGCATGGGTTGGTTCGAAAGCATACTGTTACGAAAGGTATCTTGACTCCTTAAAGCTTGCGGTAAAATAACGAGTTGACATCACAGTTTACAAAATTCACTTGTTTTTATAAAAAAAAATGCATTTTCAAAAACTTCAAGACAGACATAAGCTTTGCATTTTTAAATAACATTGTTTGCATATGACTATTTGTTTGAACAGCATAGAAGTTCGCACGATGAATGTCTAATGAACAAAAACACCTCCAATCAAGGGGCATGGCATGATCATTATCTATCATCTGGGGCAGTTAAGTCAAGATTCGGAGAATCTCTCAAAAGGCCAACTAGTTTGGGGGCAAATCTCCATCTGGATCACTTGGGGCATTGGACGATCAAACAAAGATCTTCTGGTGGCATGGTAACACAACACTACTAACAGTGGCACCTCCCTACATCCTGAGAGCATGGACATAGTCGAAAAAAATACTGCACATAATCAAAGACCCGCTAGGTTGACACACCTAGGCAAAAATAAGGGCTTCCTGGCGAACCAAAAGGGTTCGGGCAAAAATAAGGGATGAAATGAAAAAAATCTGTACACCCGGCAAGTCAAAAACCTGAAAAGGCGGCTTGGGCAAAAATGGGTATCCCGGTGGACTGAAAACTCGAAAGGGCAGTCCAGGAAAAAGTTAGGGATCAAAGCGTACGACTGTGTCCCGGCATCTCGTCACTTGCCTACCAGAAGAAGATTCGTCAATCGACAGTCATCAAGCACCTCCACAAGTATCTTCTCCCACAGAAACAGGGGCAATAAAGAGTTGTCTAAGCGATCTAGTTGCTCCGTCCACCAAGGTACCAAGGTAAGTTCGGCTGAAGAACGTAACCAAGATACCTTCACTCCCCGCAGAGTAAGACCAGATTTCAGCAATACTCTCCTCAAGCAGAATTGGTCTCCAACCAGCCCTAAAAGGCACAGTATCTCCAGCAAGTCAGTGACACTCTCCCCAAGCAGAGTTAGCCCACCGTCAATCTTAAGGAAGTTGGATATCCCCAGTAAATCTCAACATTCCCCAGCGGAGTATACAAATGTTCCTAAGCTAGCATCCCCAGCAGTCTTAATATAAGATTGTTCCCCAGCGGAACACCAGGCACCCCAGTGGAGCCACTCCCCAATACAATCTCAAGAGTTTCCCCAGGAAATTTGAATCAATCTCCCCAGTAGGAAGCTTATCCCTAGTAGATTCTGTAAGCTTATCCCCTGCAGAACACGAACGCGTCTCCCCGGCTTTATTCAAAGATTATTCTCCACCAGAGCTTATAACTGGGTTATCTTCAGCTAATTGCCACGGAAAGATCTTCCTCGGAGAAGCTCTTCCTATCCCCAGTGGAGTTCATCAAATCTGCCAACAGAACGTATCAACGGAATCCCCAGCGGAGTTATCATCAAAACCTCAGCGAAGTATCTCTTCCCACAGAGTATTCCCTGCAGAGTAATCTCTCCAACAAGTTTATTCCCCAACGGAGTCATCTTCTCCTACCGGTTTATTCTTGCAACCATCATCCCCAGCGGAAATGAAGAACTCTACTCTTCAAACATCAGCCCAGGATCCAACTTCCCGGCATTCGTCAAGGATTTATTTTCCTAGACAAAAAACATATTCATAAACATCACATTATCATACACCATGACGCATGCATATACGCATCATAACACACAATCTCATTTATTCTTGAGAACATCATGAAATCATGCAGTTCATGCATCATGACATTGCATACAACTGATGTTTTGCCTTTTCAGGAAAAAGGTCAATCCAAAGATGATTACTATCAACTGTCGCAATTCCAGATTCGATTCCTGTATCTAGCCAGGGCATATCTGAAGAGTTTAAAGATTCGATTCCTGTATCCAGCCAGGGCATATCTGTTGACGACTATTTCCAAATTCGATTCCTGTATCCAGCCAGGGCACGTATGAAGAGTTTGAAGATTCAATTCCTGTACCCAGCCAGGGCATATCTGTTGACGACTATTTCCAGATTCGATTCCGGTATCCAGCCAGGGCACGTCTGAAGAGTTTGAAGATTTGATTCCTGTATCCAGCCAGGGCATATCTGTTGACGACTATTTCCAGATTCGATTCCTGTATCCAGCCAGGGCACGTCTGAGGAGTTTGAAGATTCGATTCCTATATCCAGCCAGGGCATATTTTTTGACGACTAATTCTAGATTCGATTCCTGTATCCAGCCAGGGCACGTCTGAAGAGTTTGAAGATTCGATTCCTGTATCCATCCAGGGCATATCTGTTGACGACTATTTCCAGATTCGATTCCTGTATCCAGCCAGGGCACGTTTGAAGAGTTTGAAGATTCGATTCCTGTATCCAGCCAGGGCATATCTGTTGATGACTATTTCCAGATTTGATTCTTGTATCCAGCCAGGGCACGTCTGAAGAGTTTGAAGATTCGATTCCTGTATCCAGCCAGGGCATATCTGTTGACGACTATTTCTAGATTCGATTACTGTATCCAGCCAGGGCACGTCTGAAGAGTTTGAAGATTCGATTCCTGTATCCAGCTAGGGCACATCTGTTGATGACTATTTCCAGATTTGATTCCTGTATCCAGCCAGGGCACGTCTGAAGAGTTTGAAGATTCGATTCCTGTATCCAGCCAGGGCATATCTGTTGACGACTATTTCCAGATTTGATTCCTGTATCTAGTCAGGGCACGTCTGAAGAGTTTGAAGATTCGATTCCTGTATCCAGCCAGGGCATATCTGTTGATGACTAATTCCATATTCGATTCCTGTATCCAGCCAGGGCACGTCTGAAGAGTTTGAAGATTCGATTCCTGTATCCAGCCAGGGCATATCTGTTGACGACTAATTCCAGATTCAATTCCTGTATCCAGCCAGGGCACGTCTGAAGAGTTTGAAGATTCGATTCCTGTATCCAACCAGGGCATATCTGTTGACGACTAATTCCAGATTCGATTCCTGTATCCAGCCAGGGCACGTCTGAAGAGTTTGAATATTCGATTCCTGTTTCCAGCCAGGGCATATCTGTTGACGACTAATTCCAGATTCGATTCCTGTATCCAGCCAGGGCACGTCTGAAGAGTTTGAAGATTCGATTCCTGTATCCAGCCAGGGCATATCTGTTGACGACTAATTCCAGATTCGATTCCTGTATCCAGCCAGGGCACGTCTGAAGAGTTTGAAGATTCGATTCCTGTATCCAGCCAGGGCATATATGTTGACGACTAATTCCAGATTCGATTCCTATATCCAGCCAGGGCACGTCTAAAGAGTTTGAAGATTCGATTCCTGTATCCAGCCAGGGCATATCTGTTGACGACTAATTCCAGATTCGATTCCTGTATCCAGCCAGGACACGTCTGAAGAGTTTGAAGATTCGATTCCTGTACCCAGCCAGGGCATATCTGTTGACGACTAATTCCAGATTCGATTCCTGTATCCAGCCAGGGCACGTTTGTAAGCAACCTTTCGAAGTTCCGGATTCGATTCCTGTATCTAGCCAGGGCACATCTGTGAGCAACCAATTGTAGATTTGATACCTGTATCCAGCCAGGGCATGTCTGCATGAAGAGTTTGAAGATCAACCCCTGTAACAGGCCAGGTAATTATCTTTCTTTCTCAGGTACGCAAGTTCTCGCTAAGGAATCTCTTACGCGATCGACACCTAGATGGCATCTATAAGCCCATCCTCCCATTACAGTTTCAAATGGCATCTATAAGCCCGTTTCCGACAAGGTTCTATCACATCTCCAGATGGAATCTATAAGCCCATCCTCTTATCCACCATCTCTCCAAATGGCATCTGTAAGCCCATTCCCGACATCACACTGCTGATACTCTACTATGTGAGTGCAAATTTCTGGGCACTCTAGTGTTCAATCATCTTCCACCTTCGGATCACGAAAGGCACACAAGCCAATCTACATCCTCAGGTCTAAGAAGATTGAACAGGGGAAACTGTTGTACCCTAAAATTTGCCCTCCCATATTCTTCAAAGTTTTGACAAGCATCATCTCAATTTGCTCAAGTCTACTCAAGGGTTGCACAGTTCAAACACCCTCCTAAGCCAGTCAAATTAGGGTTTTGGTTCTTGCAAGGAAGTTGAGGTTTTCAAGGGTCCAATCAAGTCCCATATGCCTATATACATTTCCAAGCATCCATATGCCAAGTTTCAAGGCTCACAAGGTCAAGTTGCACAGTCAAAAACCCTATTTGCTCTACAATCAACTGTAGGGGTAAAATGGTCATTTGGCAGTCAAAAGTCAAAAAATTTGGTCAACATATTATTTTGAAGCCGCAATCATCATTTGATCAAGTCTTGATCATGATTCCACAAGAATGACTCAAAAATCATCAAGATGCAAAAGTTTCCATTTTTGGACAGTTGAAAAGTCAACTGTAAATTGACCAGGGCATAACTTTTTCATGGTTCATCAGAAAAATCCCATCCAATGCTCATTTTGAAGGGTATGACATTTCCTACAACTCATCTTCACATTCCAAGTCCAAGAAATGCTCCCACAAAAAGTTATCAATTTCAACATTATAGGTCATTTTAAAAAGTCAACAAAAAGGCACTTTAAGTCAAAGACCATAACTTGAGATTGGTAAATCAAAATGACATGGGACCAAAGGCATTGGTTAGAGGACTTCAATACCTTTCCAAATTTAAAATATTACATACCGTAGACAGTTACATTAATATTGCAAAAAATATAAACGCGGGATGAATCGAATGCAAAATAATGAGGGTTTTGACCCCAACTATACCTAACTGTAATTTAAAGGAAAAATCTTTTTTTTTTGTTTTCGTGTTATTTGGAAAATAAAGCTTAATTGAATAATAATAACAAAACCTAATTACTAATTAATTTTAGTCAAGAAAAAAAATTAAATTAACCTATTTTTGTATTTTTCATATCTGAGAAAGAAATAAAAAATTAAATCACAAGTTTAACCCTAATTTTTTTCTAATTGGTTTTAATTACAAAAAAAGTTAGAATTTCCCTAAATTAAATCAAACTAATTATATTAAATTTGATAAAATAAAAACCTAATTCTAATTTTTGTGAAACTCTTGATTTTATGATTTTTGTGTGAAAAATTAATTAGTTTGTAAATTAAATGAATAAAGAAAATTAAAAGAAATAAGAAAAAAGAAAAAAGAAATATAGAGAAAATTAGTAATGGGCCTGATATTAGCAAAAAGGGGGGTGTTGCTTGGAAATTCTTGGCCCAACAAGTCTAGGCCTTGTTGACTTCGTTGGATCCTGTATGCAAGCTTGACTTAGGTGCATGGTGGTCCTTCAGGGAGAAGGCGTTGGATCTGAAGCATTGATGGGTTGAACGATCAGATCTGGACAGCGCATGATGGGTCCCTCGCCATGTGATACACTGGATTGCCTATTTAAGAAAAACATGAAATAAAGTTGGGACCTGGGGATCGAACCCAGGTCCTTATGCATTGCCCCTTTGCACGCTTGCCATTTGAGCTGGCTGATTCAATTGTACATATGATAAAAAATAATTATAATATGATAAAAACAAAATGCTATATTTTAAAACGCGCGAAATTCAAATTGGCAAGTCAAGGAGCGCCACATATTGTCATCTTCCTCCCAACCGTCGTGTTAGCCCAGAAGGTTTTTACTTACGGACATTTGAGTGTAACTACAGACCTTGTTCATTCCAAAATTATGTACGTGCATGATAAATGAAAACCAATGGTAGCAATCAACTCGTTTCAACCTCACTAGCATCATGGCACCATTATTAATGTCCAATTTTCCCTGTACAAGAAACCCCTAAAAGAAAAGCACGAACCCTAGCCATGGCAGTTTCATGTTCAGTCAATAAAAATGCAATTAAATATAATCATTAGCTTGCAAACATCTCAAGGATTACAAATATATCAATCAATCATGCTAAATATGCCAGAACCAATATATTCGAATTCAAGAAAATATGCAAACCGTATGACTGCTACGATGCGTTTCCAGGCGTGGGGAAGCTTGCTAACGGTTGGAACACGATCCTGGGGAGTCCAGCAATTGATTGGTATGATTAGAATGGCTTGAGATGGTCTGAAACGTGGAAATTGATCTGCACTTTTTTCTTGAGTTTTTGCAATTTGTTCTCTGCCTTTGCATGCCTCTCCTCTCTTCCTTTTGATCTGCGTTTATTCCTTATGTATAATAGAGTGCATTAGGGTTACAATTTGTATCAAATCTTTTCCAATTATGAATATTGATTCATGATTCAATCCTTGCACCAAATCTTTCTATAACAAGCAAACTCAATATTTTTGTGTCCATATGGAGCCTTGAACGAATCGATCTTGTCTCCAGCTGTATAATGGACCTAATCATGCACAAAATCTCAAGATTTAATTAGCTTTTGATATTTTCATTATTTTATATTGATTTTATTTGATTTAAATGAAATAAAATCTGTTGTACCCCAAAATTTTCCCTCCCATATTCTTCAAAGTTTTGACAAGCATCATCTCAATTTGCTCAAGTCTACTCAAGGGTTGCACAGTTCAAACACCCTCTTAAGCCAGTCAAATTAGGGTTTTGGTTCTTGCAAGGAAGTTGAGGTTTTCAAGGGTCCAATCAAGTCCCATATGCCTATATACATTGCCAATCATCCATATGCCAAGTTTCAAGGCTCACAAGGTCAAGTTGCACAGTCAAAAACCCTATTTGCTCTACAATCAACTATAGGGGTTAAATGGTCATTTGGCAGTCAAAAGTCAAAATTTTTGGTCAACATCTTATTTTGAAGCCACAATCATCATTTGATCAAGTCTTGATCATGATTCCACAAGAATGGCTCAAAAATCATCAAGATGCAAAAGTTTCCATTTTTGGACAGCTGAAAAGTCAACTGTAAATTGACCAGGGCATAACTTTTTCATGGTTCATCAGAAAAATCCCATCCAATGCTCATTTTGAAGGGGATGACATTTACTACAACTCATCTTCACATTCCAAGTCCAAGAAATGCTCCCACAAAAAGTTATCAATTTCAACATTATAGGTCATTTTCAAAAGTCAACAAAAAGGCACTTTAAGTCAAAGACCATAACTTGAGATTGGTAAATCAAAATGACATGGGACCAAAGGCATTGGTTAGAGGACTTCAATACCTTTCCAAAATGTCCAAGAACATGTTCATATGATCAAAATTGAGCAAGATATGCATTGGAGAAGTTGGGAAATTTTTGTGAAATGGCAAAAGTCAACTATCCTTGAAACTTCATTTTTTGACAAAAGGGCCCACTTTTCCCACTTGATTCAGATTTGCCATACCACCCACGTGTCCCATGATTTATTTCAAGATTAAAAATTAATTTTTCTATTTTTTATTTAATTTTATTAATTTAATTCATTTTAAATCCATAAAATTCAAATAAAAATCAAAAAAATTAATCCAAGGATATCTTGTGGTTTGAATGACCTTGATGCATCATAAGTCACATACCAAATTCGTGCCAAGCCTATTATGAGCATGAAATTCAAATTTTGAACAAAAATGGCAAGTTTCTTTAATGGTGGTTATGGAAAAATCTCAAACATCATTGCATTGGTTTTAAGGCTCCTAAAGTCACTTGATTACATTCATAACCATATATGCAAGCCTCTCATACATCAAACACGAGCCAGAACTCTCTCAAATGGCCAAAACTAAATTCCAAAAACTTGAAGAAAATTTGCAAACTGAAATCCACTTTTCAGCACGATTCAAGGCCTTTTCTTGATCAAAACACATTCCTTACACCCCCAGGAATCTTTTGCAACCAGAAATAAGCTCTAAAGCTCCAGGAAACGCCATTCACAGTCATACGGTTCATCACTCTTTTTCAAAATCATAATAATTAATTCATGCGTTTTTAACATTTTTCATTGATTGTATTGTGTTCACAGGGCCCATACGAAGCTATTAGTGTAATTTAATTTGATTATAATGCCCTGGAATCAAAACTACCATTAACGAATCCTAGGGTTTCAGAGCTTGTGATTTGGGGCTTTTCCCATACTGTAAAATCAGAACTCCAAACACCCATGGTTGAAACCGGCTTGATGAGACAAACACAAAACATACCTCGCGCCTAATTTATCTTGCACCTATGCCTATTCGCTATTTTTCAATGTTGCAGGTTGTGGGGGTTTAAAACCCCCGCTATCTAACTCTATTTCTTGCAGTTTCAGGGAAGAAGAAGGTGACGTGTTTGCATCCCATTAGTCCATTCAAACATAGCGCGCGTGTTTTGTTTAGTTTCCAGAATAATCATTGTTTCTATATTTTATTTTCTTTGGTTATTTCATTAACAAATGCGCATGAGTGGTGTAATGGTTGGCAACGTGCTTGGTAATCTTTGGGACCTGGGTTCGATTCCCAGGTCCCCCAAATGCTTATTTCCATTTTTTCTTACATACTTGTGTGCAGGCTTCAAAGAGGGCTTATCATGCGCCTCACAAATCCAAAGCGCCAAGTGTCTCCGAGTGCAAATCCAATAGCCACAAGGGAAGGAGCATCCTGTTCTCAGGTCAACACAGGCGCAGGCAATCTCCAAAGTCAAACCAAGCTGGCTTCTTAATGGGCCTCACAATTCCATTAACACCTCCAATCTGGCCCAAAACCCCCCTTGGGTTTGCAATTTTTATTTTGTCATTTTTTTATTTATTTGTCTTATTTTATTTTTTCCCTTTTATTAACTATTAACATAATTAATTTTTTTTCTATAAAAAAATCAAAAAAGAACTAATATTATTATTATTATTAATTTCATTTTATTTTTGTAAATAAATACTAATAAATTGAGTTAAATTTTAATTAGGTCAATTTTAATTTCTTTTTCTTTACCATAAATAAAAATAATTTAGAATTAGGTTAACCTTTAATTTTAATTCTTTTATTTTATTTCCATTAAAAAAAAGCATAAAAATACAAAAATATTTTCTTTTAATAAATTAATTAATTAGTTTAATTTTAATTTCATTTAATCACAAAAAAAGGACAAAAAATTCATTTCTTATTCAAAAGGGTCAAAACCCTTAGAACGTTCCCGATTAAATTTCCATTCGCGCATTTTTATTTCTTTTGATTATATTTTTGTATCTGTATAGAGGATGTAATAGTAATTAGGATTTTATTGCTTTCTTTAATTTTCTCGCACTTTATTTTACAAAACGGGTCTTTGTTTTTTGGCGATGTATAGACCCGCGCCTTGTAATAGTTAGATTTACATTTCCGCAATTTACTTTCCGCATTCCTAATTGTTAAATGCATGAAAGAATGTATGTAAATAAAATTAATCTGTAGCTCACAAATAACATGTACAAAGACAATTAACTGAAAAAACAACACACGAAGCACATGCCACTCCTAGGGTACGCTTCACTCGTTGCCTCGAAACGTGGTCATCAAGTATAGGACGTCTTAGAGGTCACCCTTTGCCTCGGATAAAAAAGGATCTAGGACATTAGGGTTACTTCTAAGGTGTCCTACCGTTGCTTTGGTGACCACATTGTCCCGATAATCGAATTGACCCGAACAACTCCAACGATGGTACTACCTACCTCTCAATGGTGGGATAGCACTATCTAAAGGAATCTTACACAACTTAATTCCTTAGGGTAGGTAGATTCTCATAGGTACTTGCTCTTCTCAAAAACAAACAAAAAATACTTTTCACACATCACACTTTCTAAAAGATTTCAAACAAATTTTTCACACACTCTTGAGGACTGATACAAGAGTTACTTAGAAATTTTTCAAACGAAACTTTTTCAAAACCCACACACACTTAAAAAGCAAACAATTTTTGAAAACATAAGAGCAAGTACCTAAGAGCCCATGGATAACCATGGATAGAAAGGGTGCTAACACCTTCCCTTTCTATAAATCTACCTCCCGAACCGAGAAACATTCTCGAATAAGGAATTTTGCTGTGCTTTTGTCCTTTCCATGTTGGAGAATATAAAAGACGGTGGCGACTCTTGCTTACCGCGACATTTCGCGAAACCAGCTTAAAAAATAGTCAGTTCTATTTCCATCGATCACAAAATCAAAATAAAATAATAAAAAATAAAATAATGACAAGTGGAAGGGCTCATGGGTCGTGGGTCACATTAAAAACTCAGTGCAAGCATAAAAAGTTGGGCCCATTGAGCAAAAAATGTAATTTTGGACACATTTAACTTTTGGCAATTTTGCAAAAAGGGTCAACTTGGCCAATACACAACTCCCTCAAATTTGACCCTAGAGAGGTGTTCTTTGACTTTTTAGAAAGCTTAAGATGTCATCTAAGCAACCCTTTTGGTCTCATCTCAATTGAATCTTCCATGTTCATGTATGAAGCTTTGACCTAAAAGGTGTTTTTGTTGACTTTTCAAAATGACCTATAATGTCCAAATTCATATCTTCTTGTGAGTGTATATTTTGAACTTGGGAGCTGAATATGAATTGTAGGGAATTACATCCTCTTAAAAATGTGCTTTGGATGGGTCATTTTTGATAAATTATGAGAAAGTTATGCTTGGTCAAAGTTGAGTAGACTTTTCCTACAAAACCATAATTTAACAACTTTTGGGTTTTGATGAATTGTGAGCAATCATTGAGGAATCATGATCAATCCTTGATCAAATGATGAATAGTAATTCAAAATGAGAATTTTGACCAAAAATATTGAAGTTTGACTGTATGTGGGCCACAGTTGACTTTGACCTAGCACAGTCGATTTTCAAGCCTTTGAGTAGTTGACTGAGAAAACTTCCTCTGCAAGGCTTGAAACTTGACATGGATGATCTTGAGAACATATTATGACAATAGTGAGCATTTGGGACCATTTGGATTCAAACATCTTGATGCAAAATGAAACCCTAATTTGAGGTAGACTGCCTTAGGAGAGAGTTTATCTGGCCAACCCTTGGACTTCCTTGAGCAATTTGAGGACCTCACTTGAAATGTATTGCCAAATATGGGAGGAACAATTTTGGGGTACAACACGTAGTAACTTTAAATTTCATAATTTATTGCTTTTACATAATATGCTAGTAATTATGGTTTGTCTGGAAAGAATAAAATCAATCAAATAGAAAAACCTAATCCAAGACAAAAACAAGCATGAAAATAACACACTTGTACACAAGCACCCTTAGGGTAAAATCCACTTGATTTCCTTATACAAAATGGCCATATTACGCATGTAAGGTATCTTAGTAAAAACAAGCAAATATAAGATCATAGTCCCTCGATGACACCATCTAAAGTTACCTTACAAATGATCTTAGTCTCTCAAAAAAGAATGCTAAGATACCTTGCAATATTGGTAATCATGGTTATACGATGACCCACGCTCGTCCCGTTTACATCCAAAGATAGGGTTGCTTACCAAACCAATGGTAAGACAACAATGTCAAAGGAAGATAAAATGGACAAGAAAGACATTTGAGTGGGTAGATTTCTCCTAATTACTTGCTCCATTTCAAAACAAACATCCTTGCTATTTTCAAAAATAATCACATACACTTTTAAAATATCTTACAAAACTTGAAAACATTTTCAAAAGATCAACATCTTTGTATACATTCTTACGAACGAGAATCATTACAAAGATTGCCTAAACAATGGCCTCTTTACAAAATACTAATAAAAACCACACAAAGCACAAATTCAAACAAAAAGCAAGTGATCTAGCAAGTAACTAAGAGCCCATGGAAAACCATGGATGAAAAGGGTGCTAATACCTTCCCTTTTTATAATATACCCCCCGAACTCAAGAAATAAATCTCAAAGGTCTTTCATGTGCTTTTTCACCTTTTCTTTTGGATAAAAGAAAAGTCGGTGGTAACTCTTGCTAACCGCAACATTTGCAATCAAACGCAAAATTTCAAGTCAGTTCTCCGACCGTATCACACATTGTATTATTTATGTTGTGGCGTGACATAATCTGAAATGTATTGTTGTTGCTTGCTATGTTGTATGTTGATGTTGTTGAGCTGTTATAGTATGTGTTGGTGCATAGTGGCCATTATTGGTATAGTATATTGACTATGGAGGTGTTGGTCATTGTGATTGATGTTGTTGTTGTAAATAAAATATGTTTTATCCATTCATGAGATTGGATAATGGTCTGTTATTGGTGTGCCTCAATCTCAGAAGAAATAACATAGTCTTTTAGAACTACTCATGACATTTAAAGTGACACATGAGAAGTAAAATAGTCTTGAGAATAGAAGAAATATCTTTATACCTTACCCTTTGTTAGATTCTACCACTCTTCATAGATAAATAATAATTTCATAATCTAATTAAAATCCACTCTCTCTTCTCCCAAATATTTTGCTAGTCTTCGCCCCAAATCCTTAAAGGGGACAAGTCAGGATGCAAGGAAGGTGGACACGCCATAGCCCATCAAACAAAATCAATTTTAAATAAAAATAGAAGGTGCTAGCGAAACAAGCAAAAATAGTACATCAAATCATTCGTTAATGTTCAAGACTTATATATAAAAAAAAGGAAATATCTTTTTAATGTCAAACACGGGTCGTTTATGGATAATAAATCGTTGTTTACTAAAAAATAATAGAATAAATCGAGTTTAAAGATTTTCCTGTGTAAATCAAACTAAATTAGTCATAATCATATATGTTGACATGTTAGGATCAAGTAACACTCTTATTACTAAAGAAATAGAAATTATCAAGCAAAAACGTATGTATCACACAAAAAATACAAATCACTAACTAATATAGAGAAATTGATCATTGTTTATAAGAGGGTAATTAATCATTATTATTATAGGATATTTAATGTTACAATCACCAAAAAGAAGTAATCTTTTATCATCAATATCGCACCTAACCATGAGTTCATTAAAGAGAGATAATGAGGTTAGCTAGAGGGAAATACACTTGATCCACTAGATGAAGAATGAAAGTTATTTTTCACCAGAGAATTTTTTTTTTTTTTAATTAATCACTCATTCCTTGACAAAGAGAGTATTTCAATTCTTCTCTATAAAGCTAAATATATATATTCAGCATGGGTTTCTAAATAAGTCAACCAATTAGTAACTAGTATCAATATACTCAATATCTAAAATTCATTTCTTAACATGGTATATAATAAAATGGTGTTTAACTCTAATATGTTTTGCTCTTAAATATATATTTTTTATAAACAAATAGTAGATGTATTATCACAAAAAATAAAAATGTTACTCTTTTTAATCTGATAGTCTTAAAGTTAATGCTTGATCCATAATAATTGAGTGCTACAACTTGCTAGTGAGATGTATTATGCTTCTAATATTTCCAAAATAATGTTTGATTTTTTTTTATAATGATGATATGAGATTTTCACTCAAGAATTGACAACTACCATTGATGATTTTCCTTTCAATTCTCTCTCTAATGTAATCAGGATCACAAAACTCTACTAAACAAAATCACTATGTTCTTGCTAAGCTGGACGAGTACCTTGCTAGCATTAGGCCGAGGACAATGATTCTAATATGTATGGTATATTTAGGGTATCAAGTGTATGATCAATGCATGTTTAGAATGAGATTCTTCATAGTTATTTCATGAACCCTCAATTTATAGATTCTTCATAGTTATTTTTCTTTATGAGTCATTATGAGCATGGTCGGGTAACACTTTCTCCATAGTTATTGAGGTCGAGTGGAGAGTCTCATGATTGGTTAATTCCATATTCAAATGTTGCATGGCATAAAGGTGTTAGTATTTCCTTTTTGGGTAAGGAAAAGTTGTTTTGTCATCTTAGTTACCTGAGCTAGAGTTATGGGTTGGTTGGAGTTTTTTTTAGGCCATTGAGTATGGTGGTTAATCATGCACGCTCTATCCTTCATGGCTTGGAGTTTTAGGCCATGAGCATTGGATCAAGGTTTGTGTTATTGGTTTGAGTATGGGCGTATAATGGTCTAGAAAGAAGGGTTGAATATATCTTCGCCAATAAAAAATATTTTCAATTTTTTTCTTTCAAAATCAAATTTAAAATTCACGGGAGCGAAATTTTAAAAAACATTTTAAAAGAATTTACATAATCAAATTGATGTACAAATGAATTCAATGATAAAAAGATGATGATGACGAATCAACTAATCAACAATATGGTAATCAATCTAATTGTATCCAAATAGAACATTTAAATAGAAATTGATTAATTGATACAATAATTTATAATTACAGATTTCCAGAATAATCCTCACGAAGAAAATTTTAACTGACTAGATCTAACACAAACCTAAGCATAAATATTAAATATTTATAAACAATAAACCCTAACCACATTCAAACTAGAAAGCAAGCAATTAAAACCTAAGAACGTGTGAATTATATGCAGAAATTAAAAGATAGATGGATAGAGAAAATGTAAACTAAGAGTTATATTGGTTTGGTGTGTCGTCGTTGCTTGCACCTAGTCCGGTCTCCAATAGAAATACATCTTAAATTGCCAATCTTCCACTAATTTGAAATTTAAAATTGTCTTTTAATACAACAGATAATCACAGATAAACTGAAAAACTTAAAGACAACTACTAAGCAACACATATTTAATTCTTGATTTTCCTTCTACTTTATAAATCTCACTAGGAAGTAAATCCTTCAAGACCTTTAGTCTTGAATCAAACTACCTTCTCAAAACATAACCTCTCCAAGATTTCGTCTATAACGATCTTCACTAGATCCTACCAAAATTCCCTTGTCTGAGTCTATGAACTTGTTGAAGGAGTTAGAAACTCCAAAATTCCGTCTGGGCCGATCTTCACTCTATTCTACCAAAATATTCTTGGAGAATAAACTCTTGTTTTTCTTCACTAAATGTCAATCTCCAGAAATCACAATCACAAGAATACAAACTCTCGGGTCAGCATGAGTCGATACACAAGGTCCCTGGAGTCGATACTTAGCTGAAGGAGTTGACTCCCTTGAGTCGTGGGTCGAGTACTACAAAAAGTGTTTTTAAGAATTAACTCTCTGGTCCAAAGGATTCGGCTCCCACACATTTAGGGTCGATATATTACATGAAGGAGTCGACTCCCACTGATCCAAATGCCAAATTTTGTAATTTTGTAACCTTATTTTCTTTGTATCATTCTTTCACACACTCACATATATGTAGTCATTCATGCTTCATTTCATATATACGAAACCACAAATATACATATCATTGCTCATCATCTCTCTATGCATACACACAACAAATTACACATAATCATTCTTTGTTGGATGCCATTTATATATAGTTTGATAACGTCCAATTAGGACTCTGTGTAATCGATTGGGTTGAGAATTCTTTAGATATTTTAAATAAGAAAACCAAGTTGGGGTTTTCTTTCAAGATCATTGGTTATTTGAAGGTTTTGGACAAGATTACACAATTTAGATTCAACTGAGTGAAAGCTTCTAAGAACAGTGGGTTCGATCGAAGGAATAACGGTAACCGAAGGATCACTTTTGTAAATCTTGGGTCATGATACGTTCACAATTTGGATTCAGACGAGTAAAGACTTTGAAGAATGAAGATTATTGAAAAGGAGTAACAGTATATGGATGATCAAATTGGAAGTATTGGGTTCACTTGATCGAGCTCAAGATCAAGGGAAGAGAAGAAGATACGATAAACATCTTACCTATGGTTTTAGATTGTTGGAGTGCTACATGTTCTCTTGTAAAACTATATTTGCAAAGGTTAATTTTCCTTTTCTTAACTCTGAACGAAGTTAGGGGAAAACGTACCCATAACGAGGTCGATTGGGGAACTGCCTAAACAAATCTTTATCTCTCTTTCTCTCTCTCTACTTTACTTTACTTGCAAATTATGAAATCGTTGATTATGTGATCGATATATAGAAATAATCTCTTTGGTTAATACCTCAAATTATTTTGTTATTTTGATTACAATCTATGTGATTGTAATTTGTTTATAATATAAACAAAATCATACATAAATCTATATTGTGTCGATTGCAAGTCAATTGTTCGACAAATTGCCTCAACTAGTTTTTGTTTAATATTTAATTGGAAATTGATTTCTATAATATGGTTTATTCAAACTTGGTTTGCTGGAAGTATATTGATATTTTTCTCATCATAAGTAAAGTCGTTCTATTGGTTTAACATATATCTGATCTTTTTGATAACGGTTCAGATAGATGATTGTCGATCCATATTTGTTTTCGCATGCCATAGTTTCAACATTTTAAAATAGAATTTTAATTAGAAAATTTCATTTTGTGATTTATTCAACCCTCGTCTAGACCATAGTCTGTCGTTTAACAAACAATATATTTAATCCTTTCTTTGAAGTAACTCTTGATATATGAGATTGTATCATAATTTAAGAGGAGAAAAATATCTTGTTCTGGACTGGGCCTGCCCTTGGCCCAACTCCATGTGAGGCCTAACCCAATAATGTCGGTCAAGGCATGCTGACCAGTTCTGCCCTCGACTGCGTCGGGCTGCAACTTCCATTCTCCGCGAGGAGGTAGCCTCACCACACGGGGATAAACCTAATTATTCTTGGGAAGATCTTCGCCGGTTAGGAGGACCCTGAGGTCACCCTCCAATCCTCTCCTCGACCAAGACTGATCCTCCCATATGGCCTGCGTCTGGCGGAGAGCATCCACGATGAGCAGAAATATCTCTACGAGCATCCTCCTCGTAGGGCTGACTATCCACGTCTCCAAATATCAGAGTCTTCGTAGCTCCGGAAAGACCGCATCCATATCCTCATGATCGTGCGAAGGAAGTCATCCAGGTGGGAGACCACGTGCTGGTCCCCACTACTCACGTAGGACCTGGCAGTCTCCACTTTGGGTCTGCTTAACCAGCCCAATGAGAAGACCTTGGCCCAACGTTGGGAGCTATAAATACCTTCTCTTTCAAGAGGGTCGGGTATTGAATATTTCTCACTCTCTTATTTGCTTGCTCATTTCGAATATCACTTTGACATCAGAGTGTCTTGTAGGTACCCCCTCCCCCCACCTCACTCTTAAGTTCTGCTCGACGTAAGTTCTGACAGTCCATTTTGATTATGTATGATCATATATAATGACTTTAATTTAGAAGAGAAAAAATAATGGAGTTAATTTAATTTTTTATTTTAAAATTAGAATATTTTTATTAAGGGTACATTTGATTATAGAGAGAAGATATAAAAAAAATATGGAATGATTTTAGTTTAAGAGAGAGAAAATAATAGATAGAGATTAATTTCTTATATTATAAGTTGAGATGAGAAAAATACATAATGATGTTAGTTTAAGAAAGCTAAAATAATGGAGTCAATGTATGGTAGACAATAAATAAAAACGGCTGAATATATTATTTGTAAGCATTATTATTTAATAATTATTTGTATTTTAATGAACGGAATAATTAGAGAAATTAGGGTAAATCCTTCGGACATTACTACTTTTATATGATAAAGATTTGATCACTATATACATGTTTATTCTTCTTTAGAAAGACTTTTTTATATTGAGAATATCACACTAAATGAGTGTCGTTAAAGTCGATTCAATACTACAAGAGGATTTAAGATTACTCATTAAAACTTTGCCTATGATCTCATTTTGTTTGTTTAAACTTTTATTCAACAAGTTAGTGTGATTTTTATCAGTCTTGATATTTTTTACAAGTCTTTTAGACTTTGTTGGGATGTTTGGAGGGGAGAAAAAATAAAGACTTCTAAAAATATTTTTCTTTAAATGATTGGAAAATATTTGATATTTTTTGAAAAAATAATTTTGTTTAGAATGATAAAGAAGTATTTATCATTATTATGTTTTTTATTTTTATAATATTATAACAACATAAAAAAATATTTAAAAAGTTTATATAAATCCTCCAAAATCTTTTAAAACCTTTATTCAATATAAATTTTAAATTCTCAAAATTAAAAAAAAAAATTGTGTTATGGATAAAAGAAAAATCTTCCAAAACTCTCCCACTTAAATTCTTCAACTTTTTCTACTCAATTCTTCTATTTTTTCAAAGTCTTCCCTTTTCTTCTAAACTCTTATACAAAATCTTAGTGGAAAAAAACTAACAAAGAAAAAAGAAATTTTTTTCTAGCAATAACAAATTTTACAATTAAAATATATTTATCCTCCGACCATCATTATAAATAAATTTCACTTTTTATAATACATTTAACTGTTAATGTATTTAATCTATATATAGATTAGATACATTAATAGTATCATACAAAGTGAAATTTATTTATAATAATGATCAAATAGTATAAATGACTATGTTTAAAAAAAACACAAATAACCAAGTTATATATATATATATATATATATATATATATATATATATTAAATGGACAAGTCATCTCATATGACACATGCATGTAAATTTTAAAGAGATGTGTCATATGAAATGACACGTATGTTCATTTTGTGTTTGGGAAGTTTTCACACATGTATGTAAATTTAAAAAGGAGACACCATATGAGATGGTGCAATGGTGATGCTATATGAGATGACTTTTAAGAAATAAAATAAACTTATGCGTCATATCATCTCATATGAGGTATCTCTTTAAAATTTACATGCATGTGTCATATGAGATGGCTTCCCAACAACAAAATGAATCTATGTGTTATCTTATATGACACATCCCTTTAAAATTTATATACATGCGCCATATGAGATAGAGTGTTCACTTAATTCAAATTTCAAATTTATTTTAATGTAATTTTTTTTTTGAAAACATGATTATTGAAGTATTCTAATAGTAAAACGTGGTTATTACTAAAATAATTTCAAGAAAAAAACCCATATTTTTTTCCATAATGTTTCACAGATTCTGCTTGGTAAGATTGAAAAAAAAACTTTTAATTTTTCAGTTTACATTAATAAAAAAATTATATTTGTTAATTCGATTTTAGTTTTTAATTTTTACTTTTTTTAAATAACTTTTAGTTTTTTTAAAAAGTTATTTAAAGTAGTTTTTGAATTTGTACTAGCTTTTAACTTATGATTTTTTTCTTTCATTTACACTCTTATTATTTTAACTATTATTATCCTTATTAATTAAAATGACTTTTATGTCATTTTATATCTATCAATTAATAAAATAGTTAATTTACCAAACACTGATGTTAGTTTATCATTCGTCACCAACTATCACTAACTATCAACTATCAAATATCAACTATTAATCTTACCGAATGAGAATGGACCGTCACAGCTAGCTCAGACAGAAGTTGAATGAGATGAGGGGGTACCTGCAAGACACTCCGATGGTAAAGTAAGTTGCGGAATGAGCAAGCAAGTATTAAGAGTTAGAAAGTGTTGAATACCTGACCCTCTTAGAAGATAGGGTATTTATAGCCCCTAGCGTTGGGTCAAGGTCCCCATTATTGGGCCATGTTGAGGCCCAATAACAGGAACTGCCAGGGCTTACGTGTGTATGGAGTCCAACAAGTGGACTCCTCCCTGATCAACTGCTCCGCGAGAATAGGGTTGGACTCGTGATTCCCGGAGGGCAGTTTAAGATGATTGTCGTGGGATCGTGGGCCATGTCCTCGAACGGTCGTATGGGGAGTTGCCCAACGGTCCCTAACTTGGGCTCTGTTTTTGGGCTTCCCATTCGAAGGGCAAGTGCAGGCCCAATCCAGATCAGGAGCCCCCCAAGTTATTGCCCTTGGGAAAAAGGGCGGTGACTTGAGTTCAGCTCTCGATGTCGGAGACTTGATCGAGAAGGACGGCCAAATTCCTCTGAAAGGAACGAGTTATTGCCCGCATGAGGGATAAGCTCGAGTGTTTCGGGGGATATTATGGATGAACGGGCAGTGAGACCGAAGGGGTCAGTCTCTTGCTTGAGAGGACCGTATTAGTTATGGGGAGCCTCCGCGATATTTCTTTCGACGCGCCCGTCTTGAGGGAGTTGTCGATATGTCGAGCATTACTTCGTCCCTGAGGTGGTTGAATGGATGTGCCCGTGTACGCACCCCAGCGTCGAGCATTCCCTCGTGTGGGGTATCTGTCTCGTGCATGTATGGGGATAACGCGTATGAGTCGGGCATATGCTCGTCAATCTAGAAGGGACGCGTGGTTGATAGTTGAGCCACGTGGCTAATGCTTTGGGGTGCCACCCCTTAAAGGGGAAAGCCAAAAGGCCCAATGAAATGATGGCCTTTCATGATGTACCTCTTGAGGCGCGGGTCACCTATAAAAGGGGGGCCTTGGGTCTCATTTGTCATCTTCTCAAGTTTCCTTTCAACTTTTCTTGCTCATTGTGTGAAGCAATCCTCTCAACTTCCCAGATTTCCTTGCTCGTTGTGTGAAGCAATCCTCTCAACTTCCCAGATTTTCTCTTTGAGTTCTTCACCCAAGTAAGTTACAACCTCTTAACACTGTTTCTTAAGCATTTCTAGATTAAATGTATAAATTATGCTTTGATTTGATGAACATTTATGATTTCTACGATGAACACTCATGAATGTTCATTGAAGTTCATGAATTTTTCGTTGAACACTCATGAATGTGTCGAGCACTTTATGAATGTTCATTAGTTATAGTGTCAGGGGGTTCTCCCTGAATAGTGGTCGTAACACAGGGAATGGTTTCCCCTGATATAGGGATTATCTCGGGCTTCTCGCTCGATGAGAGATCATCCCCTCGACAACATGACTTCCCAACGAAATAGCCTGCTTTACCGTGTAGTCAAGGGCTTGGGTCGAGTTCGTCGCCCTTTCACTTGATCTGCGGTGGAAGGGTGGATTTGATAATGTCGAATTCACTATTTCCCCCTGCTTTTCAGGTATAATGGCGCACTCAATCGAGGACGACATTTCGGCCGACAATTATGAAGACGAGCCCCACAATGACGAGGACCCTTTGACTTGGGTTGCTCATGAGCCCCAGAATAAACGGTCGTGCTTTTCTCAAGACGCAACGGACGCATTCAATTGTCCGGAGGTACGCGTAGAAGGGCCCCCCGCCAATTGGATGCTCCAAATTCCCCACCGCGGCCGAAGAATATGCTCGAATTACCCGGGAAAATGGTTCCCAGTGTATGAATTCACCTTTAAAGATACGGGGATGCGCTTTCCGTTCAATGATTTTCAAGTCGGGGTTTTCCAGTGGCTTCAATTGGCGCCTTCTTAACTCCACCCGAACGCGATGCCGTTTATGCGAGCGTTCAAGCTCGTTTGGCAGTACCCGAGGATAGGTGCCACGCCGCCCCTCTTTTTCCGTATCTTTCACCTCCAAAGACAATCAGTCGGAGGGGAGCAGGCGTGGGTGTCGTTCAAGCAATTCGGGAAGCTCTTAAGGCCTTACCTGGAGTCTGCCTGGAATTTCAAAGAAAGATATTTCATTGTGAATCCCCTGACGGATGCGGCCATAGATTCCCTGTATACTCGTGTGGAAGAGGTGGGGGTGGGCGGCTAGTTACCCGACTTATGGCCAAATTTCCGCTCGAGTGGCAGTGGAAGCACTTTGAACAAAGGCCTGGATATTACGCTGTAAAACCCGAGGACCTAGACGCTCAAGACCAGCTTTCGTATGAGAAGCTATCGGCCTATGTCAAGAGTTTCTCCCCCCGTGAAGTGCATGGATGTGAACAACAACCTCTTGTTCGACAATGAAAGGGAGTATCTTTTAGTCAATAAGTTGGTAAACACGAAGGCCTTTCTTAAATTCTCCTCCAATGGGGAAGCCATGAGGCTTTTAGGTAAGAGACGTAGCCTAACTAATTTCCTCCTCTTTATGCAGGAATGTGCTCGCGCTATTTTTGGTTTCCTAACCCGACTAACAATTCCTTTTGATTGTAGGTCGAATGGCATCCCTTTCTGAGCGTCTGTTGAAGTTGAGGCCCAAGAACGCATCCACCTCTGGGCCAAAAAACAGTCACCCGGTGTGATACGGTGGGAAGAACTGACTGTTTTTTGGAATGCTGGTTTGCGTTTTGCGTTTGTTTTCGCAAAATGTCACGGTAAGCAAGAGTTGCCATCGACTTTTATTTTATCCAACAAGGAAAGGAAAAAAGCACAGAAAAATTCCTTTTTCGAGATATTTCTGAGTACGGGGGGTAGATTATAGAAAGGGAAGGTATTAGCACCCTTTCTATCCATGGTTTTCCATGGGCTCTTAGGTACTTGCTCAATTGTTTTCAAAATTGTTTTCTTTGTGCTTATGGGTTTTGAAAAGTTTTTTGTTTGAAAACTTCGATTTAACTCTTGCTTCTGTCCTCAAGAGTGTAATGAAGTGTTTTTGAAAACTTTGTTTGTAAAAGTGTAAGTGTGAAAGAGTTTTTATTTTGTTTTTGAATGAGCAAGTATCTAAGAACTATTTACCTACTCGAAAAAAGAATCGTTCTATGCTAATGTCCTTTAGTCAATGTTATCCCACTATTAGTGAGTGGGTAGCACCGTCATTGGAGTTTGAGGGTCAATTTGAATGAGGGACTTACGGTCACTAAAGCAATGTTAGGATGCCTTAGCGGTAACCCTAAAGTCTTAGATCATTTGTTTGAGGCAACAATATCTGAGGCAACCATTTCGAGGCAACTATGACCTTTTAGACAAGAGAACGACCTCTAAAATGACATATACTCAATGACCGTGTATGAAGGCAACCAAGTGGGGTGTACCCTAAGAGTGCGCATGTGCGAGTGTGTTGATTTCGGTTATTTTTATCTTTGCACATGTTAAGGGTGATCTAATTTTGATTTTAAGATTTAAACATCCAGTCTTGTCATGCAAATCCTATTATCAAACATCTAACAGTTATAATTTACGGAATTAAAAGTGCGGAAATTAAATTACAAGGCGTCGGGTATTTACATCACCAAAGACAAACCCTTTGAAAAATAAAATAAAGCGGTAAAAATAATTAAATGTCCTATTTAACTATTACAATCCGGAAGCAGATACATTAATTGAATCAAAAAAATAAATAAAGCGCACGAAAAATTAAATCGAGTGCGAATTAGGGTTTTGACCCTTTTGGTTAAAGAAAATGTCTTTTTTGGTTTTTGTTGTTTTTATTTTAAGAAAGAAATTAATCCTAAGTTAAATAACTAAATTAAATTAATAAATTAATTAAATGAAAAATAAATTATTTTTGGAGTTTTTGATTATTTAAGAAAGAAATTAAAAATAATTAAATTAGTAGTTAATACCTAATTAAATCTAATTAATTATTTATTTGCAAAATAGGTTAAAGTTTTACTAGAATTAAAAACCTAATTAATTAATTAATGTTTATTAATAAAAATGAATTCTAAAATTTTATTGGGTAAAAATATTTTTGATAATTTTTTGATAAAAAGGAAAAAATGATTGGTTAGTAGTTAATTGAAATTAAATAAAATAACTAAATTAAAAAGAAAATATAAAGACAAAGAGAGAATTGGGCCTGATTTTAGGTGGTGTGGAAAGCAATTCCTTGGCCCATTAGAAGCTGGCTCGTTTGACTTTCTCTAATCCAGTGTGGGCGCATTGACTTGGCTCTTGGTGGACCTCCAGTCATTGACCATCAGATCTGGCCATTGGCCATCTGGCGCTTGGATGGGTGAGGGCATATGGTGGGTTGCAAGCTAGCGTATGCACTGGAATACCTGAAAAATAATAACATTGAGAAAGAGGGGGACCTGGGATTCGAACCCAGGTCCTGAATGGAATACACACGCTATGTGTACCACTACACCAAGTTGTTTCAATTGTTAATATAGCATGTACTAATAATAATATATCAAAACAAAACAATTGCCAGCAAAATAAAAAAAACGCGCAAAATATTTGAACTGACCAATAGATGGATGACACGAGTTCAACCCTGTCCTCACAATCCCTGTAAATTTACCTGCGGATTTCCATCCGCAGCAAAAAATGCAGGTTCATCCTAACATCGTCCTCAGGCCATATAAATGATTTTCAGGGCTAGGGTTGAGTTCATCATGATCTCCTGATCACAACCACGTTCTTCTTATGGGCCAATTGTACCTGAAATAGAAAGCCCAAAAAAAAAATCCAAGAACCCTAATTATGGTGATTCTTGTTACATATCATATAAATGCAATTCGTTAATACCAAAAGCTTGCAAATGTTCTTGTGATTATAAATATGCAATTATTTTGTTCAATGGATGCCAGAATAATGAAAATCGAAATCAAGAATGTGGCTATGTTGCGTGAGACTTACAGTGCACTAGGGAGTCTGAAAATGCGTGGCTTGGATCTTCATAGCTTCTGGAGATGGCCAGCAATTGATTGAGACAACTCTCGCGTCCTGAAACTGCCTCTAACCCGGATTTTGATCTCCAACTTTTTTGTGATTTTTTTCACTTTTGTTCTGCCTCTACCAATGCTTGCCAACCCTTATTTTCGTTTGCTTTCCTTCCTTATGTAATGCACATTGGATTAGGGTCACAAACTTGGTTCAAATCTTGCCCTATCAATGCTCATGAATTTGGTTTTATCCTTCCATTAAAACCTTCCAAATTTGATTTTATTTGGATCTTTTTGTGCATACAAGCCTTGATTCGAATTTGATTGCAATGCTAGCTATGACCAAAGCCTAAAACAACCAGAAAATCATGAGTTATTAATGCCTTGGATTTTATATGATTTTATTTGATTTAAAATGAATTAATTCAAATAAAAATAAAATTAAATAATAAAAATGAGATATGGGCATATGGCTGAAGCTAGGGCACGTGGGAAATAATGAAAACTCAAAACAAATGAAAAAGAATGGGCCCATTTGGCAAAATTTGAAGTTTTGGGGATAGTTGACTTTTGGCAATTTTGCAAAAAAATCCAACTTCAACAATGCATAACTTCTTCGATTTTTAACTTTTGGAGATGTTCGTGGACTTTCTAGAAAGCTTGAGATGTCCTATAATCAACCCTTTTGGTATCATCTCATTTTGGTATTCCATGCTCAAGTTATAGGCTTTGACAAAAAAGGTGTTTTTGTTGACTTTCAAAAATGACCTAAATATCCAAATTCATAACTTCTTGTGAGTGCATTTTTTGATATTGGGGTATGAATATGGATTGTAGGAAATTTCATCCTCTTAAAAATTAGCTTTGGATGGGTCATTTATCATAAAGTATGAGAAAGTTATGCTTGGTCAAAGTTGAGTTGACTTTTCCTACAAAACCCTAATTTAGCAACTTTTGAATCTTGATGAACTTTAAGCAATCCTTGATGAATCATGATCAACCCTTGATAAAATGATGAAATATACTTCAAAATTAGAATGTTGACAAAAAATCTTGAAGTTTGACTGTATGTAGGTCACAGATGACTTTTGCCCTAGCATAGTCGATTTTTGGACCTTTTGAGCAATTGACTGAGCAAATTTCCTCTGCAAGGCTTGAAACTTGACATGGATGATCTTAAGAACATATGAGGACATTGGGGAGAGCTTGAGGTCATTTGGACTCAAGAATATTGATGCAATACAAAACCCTAATTTGGGGTAGACTGCCTTAGGAGATAGCTTGTCTGACCAATTCTTGAGCAACCTTGGGCAACTTGGATATTTTCCTTGCAATGAAGTGGTATCAGCCTTGAGATGTCGGGAATGGGCTTACAGATGCCATTTGGAGGAGTTTCGACCACATAAGAGATTCCTTAGCGAGAGCTTGTATACCTGTTGTTGTAGAAGATTCCTCTAGGGAAGTCTGATCTTTGTTGAGATTTAGGAACTTGCCTGTACTTCAACTGAGAGAACATCTCTGCTGAGTTTTAAGAACTTGTCCGTAATTCAACTGAGGGGGAAACATCTTCATCGAGATTTAAGAACTCGTCCGGAATTCAACTGAGAAAACTCTGCTGAGATTTAGGAACTCGTCTGTAATTCGACGGAGGAACTTTGTCGAGATTTAGGACCTTGTCTGTAATTCAACTGAGGATAATTCTGTTGAGATTTAAGAACTGGTCAGTAGTTCGACTTTAGGGAAACATATTCATCGATATTTAAGAACTCGCCCGTAATTCAACTGAGAAAACTCTACTGAGATTTAGGAACTCGTCTGTAATTCGACGGAGACTTTGTCGAGATTTAGGACCTTATCTATAATTCAATTGAGGATAATTCTGTTGAGATTTAAGAACTGGTCAGTAATTCGACTGAGGGAAACATCTTCATCCAGATTTAAGAACTCGCCCGTAATTCAACTGAGAAAACTCTGTTGAGATTTAGGAACTCGTCTGTAATTCGACTGTGATAAAAGCTTCATAGCTTTGAATTTTATGAGAATTTTAGCTGCATCCTTCCTGAAAGGTAAAGGTTAGTTGTATGTAATGCATGATATGTATCAGGCAATGATGTTCTCAAAATAAATGAGATTGTGTTGTATGATGCGTATATGCATGTGTCATGATGTATGGAAATGTAATGTTTTTAGCTGGCGAAAATAAATCCCGGATAGCTGCTGGAGAAAAGAGTTGAATTCTTCGTTTTCGCTGGGGATGGCGCATGAAGATGATTGTAAGGATAAACCTGCAGGAGAGGAAAACTCCGTTGGGGAATAAACTGATGAGGAGATTACTCTGTGAGGAAGAGATGCTCTGTAGAGGATTCCGCTGATAAATTCAGCTGGGGATGAATTACCGTTGCTGGTGATACTGAATCCTGTTGGGGATTGACTTCTTGTTTGTGAAAGGAAAGAACTCCGCTGGGGATGATCTTTCAGTTGCGACTTCACTAGGGATAACCTTTTAGACTCTAATGGGGATAATCCTTTGAGCTCTGCTGGGGACAATCTTCCAAAGTCTACTGGGGACGATTCTCCAAACTCCATTGGGGAAGCTTTTTCAGACCGTGCTGGGAAAATTTTCAAACTCCACTGGGGATATTTTATATTCTGCCGGGGAATATTCTTATACTCCGCTGGGGAAT
The DNA here is from genome assembly GCA_948472305.1 of Vicia faba. Classification (NCBI taxonomy): domain Eukaryota; kingdom Viridiplantae; phylum Streptophyta; class Magnoliopsida; order Fabales; family Fabaceae; genus Vicia; species Vicia faba. The sequence continues at coordinate 1,264,071,643 of OX451736.1, read as the reverse complement.
ATTAAGACCTTTCAGTGCTTATGGTAAATAAACTCTGCTTGGGGAGAATACTACCTGATTCATTTACAGTTGCAAGTCTCAACTTGGGAGAGTTATCATTATTGTCTTTCTCTTATTCTGCGGGGAGTGAAAGCACCTTGGCCATATTCTTCAGCTGAATCTACCTTGTACCTGGTGGATAGAGCAACTATAAAGCTTTGGCAAATCTTATTTGCCCCTGTTCCTGATATTATGAGTAATCGTCTTTTGTTTCGCATGTAAATATTCATGAGCAGCAATTAATGTCAAATGCATATATAAAAAATGAACATTGGACGTTCTTTGCAAAACAAAACATAAAAAGGAAAAATAGTTTGAAATTTCTCTGAAAAATGAATTGTATTGATTTTGAAGTTTGGCCTGTAAATAGGCGTTTTTGTACAAGAGGTTGACATCCTAGTAAGAGAACGCCGCCGAATAATAGAATTTACACAATTTGTGAAAAATTAAACAAAACAACTATGTGAATAAACCCACTGGGTTCCAACTCTGCTATTGCCTTTATATCCTTGAGCATCTCATCACTTTAATACTTGGTTGAAGGTAGATCAAATTGATTAGCGTCGTCCGAGCTTGATAGTCGATATTGAAGTCTGGTTGCAAGGTGATCCAATGAGACATGGTGTTACGCTTTGATCCCTATTTTTTGCCTGGACCGCCCTTTTGGGTTTTCAGTCCACCGGGATACCCTTTTTTGCCCAAGCCGCCTTTTCAGGTTTTCGACTTGCCGGGTGTACATATTTTTTCATTTTCATCCCTTATTTTTGCCCGAACCCTTTTGGTTCGCCGGGAAGCCCTTATTTTTTCCTAGGCCAGTCGACCTAGCGGGTCTTTGATTATGAGTAGTATTTTTTTACTATGTCTGCATTGACGGGGTGAGGAAGGTCGTCACCATCCATGGTGGTTAGAATCATAGCTCCTCCTGAGAAAATATTCTTAACCACAAATGGCCCTTCGTAAGTAGGGGTCCATTTTCCCCTGGGATCACCTTGAGGTAAGATAATGCGCTTGATTACCAGATCCACAACTTGATACTCTTGTCGTCTAACTTTCTTGTTAAATGCCTTGATCATCCGCTTTTGATACGTCTGACCATGACAAATAGTAGTAAGTCTCTTTTCGTCGATTAAGTTCAGCTGATCAAGCCGGGTCTGAATCTAGTCATCTTCGCTCAAACCTGCATCCTACATAATCCGAAGAGAGGGTATCTGAACTTCAATGGGCAATACGGCCTCCATGACATATACCAAGGAATAGGGTGTTGCCCCTGTTGACGTCCGTGCTGAGGTACGGTACCCATGAAGAGCAAATGGTAACATCTCGCGCCAGTCTTTGTACGTCACCATCATCTTTTGCATAATCTTCTTAATGTTCTTATTAGCCGCTTCAACAGCCTCATTCATCTTCGCCCGGTAGGGAGAAGAGTTGTGATGTTGTATCTTGAACTGTTTGCAGAGCTCGGTGATCATCTTATTGTTGAGATTTGTACCATTATCCGTAATGATTCTTTCTGGTACACCGTATCGACAAATCAGATTGTGCGAATGAAACGTGTCACGACGTTCTTGGTCACAGTAGCAAAGGAAGCTGCTTCAACCCACTTCGTAAAGTAATCAATAGCTACCAGGATGAAACGATGCCCGCTAGACGCTGTAGGTCTGATCTCGCCGATCATGTCAATGCCCCATATTGCAAAAAGCCACGGAGCTGTCAATACGTTTAGAGGTACTGGAGGTATGTGCACCTTATCAGCATAGACTTGGCACTTGTGACAGGTCCGAGAATGCTGATAACAGTCGGCTTCCATTGTAGACCAATAATATCCTGCCCGAAGGATTTTCTTTGCCATGGTGTGTCCACTGGAATGAGTCCCGAAAGTACCTTCATGTAACTCTACCATAATCCTTTTTGCTTCGTTCTTATCCACACATCGCAGCAAGGTTGAATCATGGTTACGCTTGTAAAGGATGTCATTACTGATGAAGAACTTTGCCGCGAACCTCCTTAGAAACTTCTTGTCATTAACAGATGCACCATCGGGGTACTTCTGAGCCTCGAGATATCTCTTTACCTCGTGAAACCAGGGTTTATCTGCTACCTCTTCAGTCTCAATGTCACAGCAATGTGCAGGTTCTTCCAACCTTTCAATGGTAATCCGGGGAGCTTCGTTGTCCCAATTGACTTTGAACATAGAAGACATCGTAGCTAACGCGTCCGCCAACTGATTCTCCTCTCTCGGGAAGTGTTCAAAGGTTATCTCCTCGAAGTGTAGGAGCAACGTCAATACATACTCCTTGTAAGGAATAAGATTTGGGTGTTTCATATCCCACTCGCCTTTGATCTGACTGATCACGAGAGAGGAATCTCGGAATACACTTAAGAACTTAATCCTTAGGTCAATTTCTGCTCGAAGACCCATGATGCACGCTTCATACTCCGCCATATTGTTGGTGCAGTTGAAACATAGTCGGGCGATAAATGGAGTATGAGAGCCTTTAGGAGATATGATCATGGTGCCAATGCCATTACCCAAAGCGTTCGAAGCTCCATCAAAGCACATAGACCATCGGGATCCCTCCTCAGGTCCTTCATCTGGTCCAGGTTCTTCACAGTCAGTTACTATCATGATATTCTCATCCGAAAATTCAAAGTTCATAGACTGGTAATCATCCACTGCCTGATGTGCCAAATGGTCTGCCAACATACTTCCCTTGATTGCCTTTTGGGTCGTGTATTGGATGTCATACTCAGTCAAGATCATCTTCCATCTTGCTATTCTTCCGGACAAGGCAGGCTTTTCGAAGATATACTTGATTGGATCCATCTTTGATATCAACAAGGTGGTGTGAGTCAGCATATACTGTCTCAGTCGGTGAGCAGCCCATGCTAGCAGCAAGTTTTCTCGAGCAACGAGTATCGGGTCTCGCAGTCGGTAAAATTTTTGCTGAGGTAATAAATAGCATGCTCTTTTCGGCCAGACTCGTCATGCTTCCCCAGCACACACCCCATTGAATTGTCGAGTACTGTCAAGTATAAGATCAAAGGTCTCCCTTCAACTGGAGGCATTAGAATAGGTGGCTCTTGGAGATATTCTTTGATCCTTTCGAAAGCGGTCTGACATTCATCGTTCCATCTTACCACTTGATCTTTCTTCAGCAGCTTGAAGATTGGCTCACAAGTAGCAGTCAAGTGTGAGATGAATCGGGCAATGTAGTTCAGTCGTCCCAGAAAGCCTCTGACTTCTTTTTCTGTTCGGGGAGATGGCATCTCCTGTATAGCCTTCACCTTTGCAGGGTCCACTTGAATACCTTTATCACTTACGAAGAAACCCAATAGTTTACCAGATCTCACCCCGAAGGTGCACTTGTTCGGGTTTAACCTCAGCTTGTACAACTTCAACCTGTCAAATAACTTCTGAAGGTGGTCAAGATGTTCTTTTTCAGTCTGGGATCTTGCAATCATGTCGTCGACGTATACCTAAATCTCATGATGGATCATGTCATGGAACAAAGCGACCATGGCGCGCTGATACGTTGCCCCATCGTTCTTCAATCCGAAAGGCATGACCTTGTAGCGAAAGGTACCCCATTGAGTGACAAAGGTTGTCTTCTCCATGTCTTCGGGAGCCATTTTAATCTGATTGTAACTGGAGAAACCATGCATAAAGGAGAAGACCTTGTGCTGAGTGGTGTTGTCAACCAGAACGTCGATATGAGGTAGAGGGAAATCATCCTCGAGGCTTGCCATGTTCAGATCCCTATAGTCAACATACATTCAAACTTTACCATCCTTCTTCGGCACTGGAACCACGTTGGCCACCCACTGTGGGTAAGAAGTAACTGCTAGAAAACCTGCGTCAAACAGCTTCATAACCTCAGCCTTGATTTTCTCAGACATCTCTGGGCGCATTCGGCGGACCTTCTGTTTTACTGGAGGACAGTCTTCCTTGGTAGGCAGGCGGTGAACCACAATATTCGTATCCAACCCAGGCATATCTTCATAAGACTAGGCAAAGATCTCAACATAGTCTCGCAACATCTGAATCAACCGTTGCTTGACACTAAGCTCCAGATTTGCACCGATCTTGACCTATTTCTTGTCTATCTATGTACCCAGATTTACTGATTCCACCAGCTCTTCATGCGGCTGTATGGCCCTATTTTCCTGAAGTAGCAGTCTTGCAAGTTCACCAGGCACTTCACAATCTTCTTCACCTTCGTCTTTGGCTAAGTTAATCGGACTTTCGAAGTCATAAATGGCAGTAGCAGAGTCGTTATCAGTGGGATCCAGAGTGGATGTAGACCTGTATATGTGAGTGTGTGTAAAATAGCTGTTTTGCAATATATAATAAAAGAAAACCAAGGAGCGCAAAATTTGAAATGCAAGAAACGTCCAATGCTTTTATTAATGATATATGTAGATGACACACATAAAGCCCTCACAAATAAAACCATGGTTCCCCGGGTAAGACACCGGGTCGTAAAGTTTTAAAAACTGTCTGTTACAAATTCAAAACAAAAGTCTCATTACTGGGTAATAAAGGAAATTGGGACGAAGTCCTTTTCCGTCCAATTGCTTAATCCACCATCGGCAGTTGGGTAGATCCAACTGTCAAATTTAGACTCTTCGACATCATCTTCAATGGCATTCACTCCTGAATTGCTAATGAACAGGGGAGGTCTTCCGATCCGTGCACTCCGAACAGCCCTTTGAGCTTCTACAGTGAAACCTAAACCAAACTTGTTAGTCTTATGTGCAAAATCAGGGAGTTGGCCCCAATTTGCACACCCATCTTTCTCAACAACAGCCCGGACATCCTTGAAGGAAGCCATCTTCATTGGAGGATCTTCAATAACAGTTTCAATTGATGCCAGCATCTGGGGGACTTCCTCAAAATGTTGAAATGGGGTCTCAATGAACTCCCCGTCCATTTCCACATACCGAAAGGAGTTGAGGTGGCTTACCATGTACTCTTCTTCCCCTCGTACTGTAACAATTTTCCCCTTTACTGGGTATTTCAGCATCTGGTGAAGCGTAGAAGTTATTGCCCCAGCTTTGTGGATCCACGGGCAACCCAGCAAACAAGAATAAGATGGCCGAATATCCATCACATAGAATGTAGATGCGAAAACCTGAGAACCAACCTTAATCGGAATATCCACTTCTTCGTGTACCATTCTCTTGGACCCATCAAAGGCCCTGACCACAATGTTGCTTGGTTTCAGCTCCAACCCTTCACAGTCTAACCGGTCCAATGCCTTCTTGGGTAACACATTCAACGATGACCTAGTATCCACCAATACATGAGCAAGAGTAGTACCCATGCATTCAATGGAGACATGCAGGGCGTCATTGTGATTTTTCCCTTTAGCAGTCAAGTCGGTGTCGGAGAAACCCAACCCATTATCTGCTGCCAGACTAGCCATACAATCTTTAAAATGATCAGCTGATGTTTCTTGCGGTACGTGTGCAGTCTTTAGGAAAGCAATCAGAGCCTTGGCATGGGCTTCTGAGCATAGCAACAGAGACAACATAGAGATTTTGGATGGGGTTTGCCCCAGTTGCTCGACTACATTGTAGTCGCTTTTTTTGATGATCTTCAAAATTTCCTCTATCTCATGTCTAGAGGCTTCAACAGTAATTCTCTTCGGTGCCTCCGTCTGGGCAGGCTCGCCGGTGGTCCCTTTGCCCCGAGTGTCAGATGACTCGGCAACAGGGGTAAGAATTAGAACTTGAACAGGGACAGTAGCAGGTGTACTGACATGTGTAATAACAACAGGCTTCTGGGTAACTGGTGGAGAGATCTCAGGGGAGAAAAGTCTTCCGTTGCGGATGAGTTTACTAAATCCAACAATATTGTTGACGTCAGTATCAGCCTCTTCAGCACTCAAGTCTTGTTTAACTCCATGATAATACATGTCGGCCCCATAATGCCACGGGACATCTTTATTTGATTTATAGGGGACAGGCCCAGGAATGGTGATGATCCATGGTGCAATTCTCGGAACGAATGTAATTCTAACAGGCTTTCTCGAGGAAGCCTTGGAAGAATTGTCGAAAATGGTGATTATAGCAACTTCTTCAGTAGGAACCAAAGGAACAAAAGTCTTCTCAAACATAATTTCTTTATTATCCATCAGGCGTTGGACACCTGACTTCAAAAGATGGCAACCAGTAGGTAGGACGGAACACATACGACAACCTTAGTCACAGCCTGGAAATAAACTGGATAACAAAAGGTTCTTCTTCACAGTCATCAATGGAGTAACAATTTCTTTCACAGAAACCACAAACGAGTCTTCATCTACAGCATTTACTCCATGCTTGGGCATAGGAGAATTTATAACATTAGGCCTTTCAGGCGCTTAAAATTCAATCTCCTTAGCATCAATCAAGTCCTGTACCTTATTCTTCAAAACCCAGCAGTCATTCGTATCGTGCCCCGGGCTATCAGAGTGAAAAGCACAGCAGGCGTTCGGATTGTACATGGATGATGTTGTATTGGGATTCTTCGAGGCCTTCTTCGGAATCACCAAGTTGGTCTTCAATAACTGCAGCAGAATCTGAGACAGGTTTATATGAAGCTGAGTGAATTGTCTTCGCGGCCTCTCGGCCCTTGGCTGATTGTTGCACTGAGGAGCAACAGCAGGTCTTGATATAACCACCGCATTAACTGCTTGGTGGTGCTCAGGTCTATTTTGGCTCTTCGCACTGTAAACAGCGTTGGATTCCTTCTTAAAAGGCTTCTTCTCGGTGCCTAACGAAGCACCCTTCTGTATTTTACCGCTCTTGATACCGGCTTCAACTCTTTCCCCGGTCATAATCAACTCTGTAAACCCGAACGATGAACTTCCAATCAGATGGTTGAAATACGGACCAGACAAGGTCCCCAGAAACATATCTACTAACTCCCTGTCAGCCAGCGGGGGTTGTACTCTTCCAATAAGGTCCCTCCACTTCTGAGTGTAGTCTTTGAAACCTTCGCATGCACCCATAGACATACCCTGAAGTTGGGTACGCGTGGGAGCGAGGTAGGCATTATGTTGGTACTACTTGTAGAAAGCAGCAGCCAAGTCCTCCCAATTAAGGATACTAGCTCCTTCCAGCTGGTAAAACCACTCAAGTTGTGTCCCTGAGAGACTGTCTTGAAAGAAGTTGATCCAGAGATTCTTGTCAGTGGTGTATGGCTGAATCTTTCTAACATCCGAACGGAGGTGCAGTTTTAGGCAAGAAACCTCGTCGTATTTAGCAAAGATTGGTGCTTTAAACTTGTGGGGAATCACCACCCCATATGACAGACCCAAATCTCCAAAGTCTAGACCAGGGACCTTCTGAACCTTCATTGCGCTCAACCGGTCTTCGAGTTGTTTATACCTATCCTCAGCCGGAGGATACTGGTCTTCGTCAAAGTCAGTCTCGTTGTCAGAAACCACAGGGCTAGGAGCCCTCCTTTCTTCCTGGTTATCTCCCCCTCCAGATGAGTGAGTCAAATCAACCTCTTCTCGCAAATTGTTTCCAAATCTGCGATCCATATTCAGTAGGACCGTCTTCTTCTTATTCTTCTTCTTATCTTTCAAGATAAGGGTCTTCAGATCTTGCTGACCCTTGGCCAGGTTCATGAACATTTCCTGGAACTGGGCTTTTTGAGCTTGCAGAGCTTTGATGGCTTGATCAATTGATGTTTCTGAAGATATGATGTGCTGAAATAAACAACGAAGAAGATGAGAAACCTGTAAGGGTACCTGTAATGAGGTGCATGGGAATGAAATTCAAATGATATGATTTAAAAGACTTTGGATATTCAAATTCGTAAACCAAAATGAAACACACTTTTATTTGATAAAACTTGAATTTAATGTTTGACAGATGCCTTTAAGGCGTTACAAAAAAGGAAATACTAAAAGGTAAATCAAAACTAGAAATAACAAAAGACATCAGCGCTCCCATGGTCGCTTCCCGTTGGTGCTAACATAGTCGTTGAGGATCTGCTCGTTCTCCAGCTGCCTTGTCAACTTTAAGATCTTCCGCTCTTGCTCGTGATACTTTTATCTGTAAGTATCCCGCTCCTCCCTTAGTTGGATCCAGGACCTCTTTAATGCCCCAATGTCAGTAGGCATGTATGGATGGAGGATGGTAGGAGGAACCCCTTCTTCATCACCACTCTCAACAATTACAAACAAGACAGCTTCGTAGGGCATCCCTAGCTTCTGAGCACGTGTACGAACCCACCGGAGATATGGTTCCATTAGAGGAGAAGTCTTCACACCTAGCTCATGCGGATCAGACCTGTGCACCCTAACCCAAGCTCGTATGAACCTGCGGTGATACTCGTCACTATCCCCTTGGAAGTCAAAGACAATGCTGGGCATCAGCAACTCATGAGGTCCTTCCCTTCTAGCTCGCCCAAACTGATGTAAGGCCAAACAAGGATTATAGGTGATCCATTCATTGATTCCTAATAGTGGAACATTGGGGTATTCCCCACAATGATCAATAATAGCCACGTCTTCCATGCCTTTAGTAGTCCAGATGATGTCAGTGTGAGCAAGAGACATAACCCTGTAGGCCCAACCCATGCCTTTCTTGTTCTTCAAAACTGATTTGGGGAGGTGACAAATAAACCACCTCGCCAGCAATGGCGCACAACACATAAGGGTTCCCTGTTTCCGAGCAGTACAGGCATATAGGGTATGCAGAATATCACCCAAGAGAGTGGGTACTGGATTACCGGACATGAAAATCTTCACTGCATTCACGTCAACAAAGGAATCTGAGTTTGGAAACAGAACCAGACCATAAATAAGAAGAGCCAGGATGTCCTCGAATGCCTGAAAGTCTAAACTGTCCCAAAACTGATTAGCCTTACCAACGAAGAACTTAGTCAAGAAGCCTTTTGTCCCACTATGAGTTTCCCAATTAGACATCACCTTAGCCTTTGTCAGATGGAGGGTTGAAGCAATCTCTTCTGGCCTAAGGACCTTCTCCCAACCTGTAAATGGGGTCTGCTCTAGAATGGAGATACCAAGTAGATCAGAGAACTCTTCCAAGGTGGGGACCAACTGGTAGTCCAGAAAAGTAAAGTAGTGGTACAGTGGATCAAAGAACTGGCATAAGAAACTCATCATCTATTCATCCATCTTGGAAGTGACCAAACCAAGGAGGTTCCCATGTCTTCTGATAAAGGAGGAAGTGTCAGGAACCTTTGCAACCAAATCCTTAAGCTGAGTAGGAATATGTACAAAGTTGATCTGAATAGTGTTTCTACACATAGATGTCATGACCTACAAAACAGAACAAAGATGAATCCCTTCTGTCTTTGAAATGGGTTAGTCCAATGAAATATGCATGCAACGTCATGATGCATGATGTCATGATAGAAACACATCACAAGTATTCAGAAATAGCAAACATGGTAAGGGCACACAAGTCACACAGATAACCCTTAGATTTCAGGCTGGCAAGGAGTTTAGGTACTACCCTCTTTCAGTTCAGTTGGTTCAAACCTGTCCTAGAAATAGTAACCGGGTTCTAGAGGATCTCAATATCACTGACCACCCTAGATCGGGCATAATTCCAGTTTAGCAACCTTTTCTTGCGGCCAGAATCATCACGAGAGTTTGGTCTCAATGAGTGTAGCATACTGCTACTGTTCTATGGCCAAGTTGGTCAATTATAGGTTTTAAGGCCAGTTGGTGCTTAATGACCCCTTAGCAGACCCATATTCTCCTTGTTGCGCCACAAGGGATATCGATACATACTAAAGTGCCACACCAACGTAGCTACTGCTTCAACCGTATCGGTGTACGTTGTACAGTTCCCTCACAGTTTATTGCTACTTACCTAAAGGGTATCCCCCAGATCCGGGTTAGGATCTATAGTAACTCTGATTCAAACCCACAAAGATAAAGCATACAAGTCAAGCAATTGAAAACAAATATGAACTATTCCTAAGGTACACCCTACTTATAAATTTTCCCCAGCAGAGTCGCCAGTTTTGTGATACGGTGGAAAGAACTGACTGTATTTTGGAATGCTGGTTTGTGTTTTGCGTTTGTTTTCGCAAAATGTCGCGGTAAGCAAGAGTCGCCACCGAATTTTATTTTATCCAACAAGGAAAGGAAAAAATCACAGAAAAATTCCTTTTTCGAGATATTTCTGAGTACGGGGGGTAGATTATAGAAAGGGAAGGTATTAGCACCCTTTCTATCCATGGTTTTCCATGGGCTCTTAGGTACTTGCTCAATTGTTTTCAAAATTGTTTTCTTTGTGCTTGTGGGTTTTGAAAAGTTTTTTGTTTGAAAACTTCGATTTAACTCTTGCTTCTGTCCTCAAGAGTGTAATGACGTGTTTTTGAAAACTTTGTTTGTAAAAGTGTAAGTGTGAAAGAGTTTTTATTTTGTTTTTGAATGAGCAAGTATCTAAGAACTATCTACCTACTCGAAAAAATAATCGTTCTATGCTAATGTCCTTTAGACAATGTTATCCCACTATTAGTGAGTGGGTAGCACCGTCGTTGGAGTTTGAGGGTCAATTTGAATGAGGGACTTACAGTCACTAAAGCAATGTTAGGATGCCTTAGCGGTAACCCTAAAGTCTTAGATTATTTGTTTGAGGCAACAATATCCGAGGCAACCATTTTGAGGCAACTATGATCTTTTAGACAAGAGGACGACCTCTAAAACGACCTATACTCAATGACCGTGTACGAAGGCAACCAAGTGGGGTGTACCCTAGGAGTGCGCATGTGCGAGTGTGTTAATTTCGGTTATTTTTATCTTTGCACATGTTAAGGGTGATCTAATTTTGATTTTAAGATTTAAACATCCAGTCTTGTCATGGAAACCATATTATCAAACATCTAACAGTTATAATTTGCGGAATTAAAAGTGCGGAAATTAAATTACAAGGCGTCGGGTATTTACATCGCCAAAGACAAACCCTTTGAAAAATAAAATAAAGCGGTAAAAATAATTAAATGTCCTGTTTAACTATTACAATCTGGAAGCAGATACATTAATTGGATAAAAAAAAATAAAGCGCGCGAAAAATTAAATTGAGTGCGAATTAGGGTTTTGACCCTTTTGGTTAAAGAAAATGTCTTTTTTGGTTTTTGTTGTTTTTATTTTAAGAAAGAAATTAATCCTAAGTTAAATAACTAAATTAAAATAATAAATTAATTAAATGAAAAATAAATTATTTTTGGAGTTTTTGATTATTTAAGAAAGAAATTAAAAATAATTAAATTAGTTGTTAATACCTAATCAAATCTAATTAATTATTTATTTGCAAAATAGGTTAAAGTTTTACTATAATTAAAAATCTAATTAATTAATTGATTTTTATTAATAAAAATGAATTCTAAAATTTTATTGGGTAAAAATATTTTTGATGATTTTTTGATAAAAAGGAAAAAATGATTGGTTAGTAGTTAATTGAAATTAAATAAAATAACTAAATTAAAAAGAAAATATAAAGACAAAGAGAGAATTGAGCCTGATTTTAGGTGGTGTGGAAAGCAATTCCTTGGGCCATTAGAAGCTGGCTCGTTTGACTTTCTCTGATCCAGTGTGGGCGCATTGACTTGGATCTTGGTGGACCTCCAGTCATTGACCACCAGATCTGGCCATTGGCCATCTGGCGCTTGGATGGTTAAGGGCATATGGTGGGTTGCAAGCTAGCGTATGCACCGGAATACCTTAAAAATAATAACATTGAGAAAGAGGGGGACCTGGGATTCGAACCCAGGTCTTGAAGGGAATACACGCGCTATGTCTACCACTACGCCAAGCTATTTCAATTATTAATATAACATGTACTAATAATAATATATCAAAACAAAATAATTTCCAGCAAAATAAAAAAACGTTCAAAATATTTGAACTGGCCAATAGATGGATGACACGAGTTCATCCCTGTCCTCACAATCCCTGTAAATTTACCTGCGGATTTCCATCCGCAGCAAAAAACGGAGGTTCATCCTAACATCGTCCTCAGGCCATATAAATGATTTTCAGGGCTAGGGTTGAGTTCTTCATGATCTCCTGATCACAGCCACGTTCTTCTTATGGGCCAACTGTACCTGAAATAGAAAGCCCAAAAAAAACTCCAAGAACCCTAATTATGGTGATTCTTGTTACAGGTCATATAAATGCAATTCGTTAATACCAAAAGCTTGCAAATGTTCTTGTGATTATAAATATGCAATTATTTTGTTCAATGGATACCAGAATAATGCAAATAGAAATCAAGAATGTGGCTATGTTGCGTGAGACTTAAAGTGAACTAGGGAGTCTGAAAATGCGTGGCTTGGATCGTAATAGCTTCTGAAGATGGCCAGCAGTTGATTGAGACAATTCTCGCATCCTGAAACTGCCTCAAACCTGGATTTTGATCTCCAACTTTTTTGTGATTTTTTTCACTTTTGTTCTGCCTCTACCAATGCTTGCCAACCCTTATTTTCGTGTGCTTTCCTTCCTTATGTAATGCACATTGGATTAGGGTCACAAACTTGGTTCAAATCTTGCCCTATCAATGCTCATGAATTTGGTTTGATCCTTCCATTAAAACCTTCCAAATTTGATTTGACTTGGATCTTTTTGTGCATACAAGCCTTGATTCGAATTTGATTGCAATGCTAGCTGTGACCAAAGCCTAAAACAACCAGAAAATCATGAGTTATTAATGCCTTGGATTTTATATGATTTTATTTGATTTAAAATGAATAAATTCAAATAAAAATTAAAATAAATAATAAAAATGAGATATGGGCATATGGTTGAAGCTAGGGTACGTGGGCAATAATGAAAACTCAAAACAAGTGAAAAAGAATGGGCCCATTTGGCAAAATTTGAAGTTTTGGGGATAGTTGACTTTTGACAATTTTGCAAAAAAGTCCAACTTCAACAATGCATAACTTCTTCAATTTTGAACTTTTGGAGATCTTATTTGACTTTCTATAAAGCTTGAGATGTCCTCTAATCAACCCTTTTTGTCTCATCTCATTTTTTATTCCATGCTCAAGTTATAGGCTTTGACAAAAAAGGTGTTTTTGTTGACTTTCAAAATTAACCTATAATATCCAAATTCATAACTTCTTGTGAGTGCATTTTTTGATCTTGGGGTATGAAGATGGATTTTAGGAAATTTGATCCTATTCCAAATGAGATTTGGATGGGTCATTTCACATAAAGTATGAGAAAGTTATGCTTGGTCAAAGTTGAGTTGACTTTTCCTGCAAAATCCTAATTTAGCAACTTTTGAATCTTGATGAACTTTGAGCAATCCTTGATGAATCATGATAAACCCTTGATAAAATGATGAAATATACTTCAAAATGAGAATGTTGACAAAAAATCTTGAAGTTTGACTGTATGTAGGTCACAGTAAACTTTTGCCCTAGCACAGTCGATTTTTGGACCTTTTGAGCAATTGACTGAGCAAATTTCCTCTGCAAGGCTTGAAACTTGACATGGATGATATTAAGAACATACGAGGACATTGGGGAGTACTTGAGGTCATTTGGACTCAAGGATATTGATGCAATACAAAACCCTAATTTGGGGTAGACTGCCTTAGGAGATAGCTTGTCTGACCAATTCTTGAGCAACCTTGGGCAACTTGGATATTTTTATTACAATGTTTTGAGAAATATGGGAGGGAAAATTTTGGGGTACAACACCCTGCTTCAGGAACAGGCCAAATCTGTGGGTCGGGCCAGTGTTCCCCCTCCTTATAAAAAAATCTGGTTTTCTCTGTTGAGCCCATCCAGATTCCTATCAACGAGTTCGGGGCTAAGAGGAAGTGTGTGGATAGCGCCGCGGACGTAACACCCGAGGGTGACAAAGTGCCCGTGGGGGTCTTTGTATTGCCTACTTTCTACCTAAATCGTGATCACTTCAGCGGGGAGAGCTCCCTCGGCATGCACGAGGAGGACATGGAGGCAATCTTGTCTGAAGATAAGGAGGTTCGTCAGAAGAATTTGGCCGAGGATGTGGCCTCTGTGATGAGAGTGCTCAAGACAGCCCTTTCGCTAAACGATGAGTCCTCGAGTGCTCAATCCTCTCTCGACACGACCTATGCCAAAATTCACAAGTTGAAGGCCAAAAATGAGAAGTTAAAGTGTGACATCCTCAACCACGAATCAAAGTTTGAGGCCCAAGTTCGACTTCTCAAGGATTTAAATGAGCTGAGGCCTCAACTGGAGGTCGCCACTAAAGAGAATGAGCGAATGGTCGCTCATACGATAGAGTTTGAAGGGATCACTTCCCCATCCGAGGATGAGACCTATGCGGAGAAGGGCATGGCGACCAGGGCAGATTTGATCGCTCGCATTCGCGTGCTCGAACAAGATGTCGTCGATACCCTTGGCTACGACTTTAACACTTCCGTCGAGCAGCTAAAGATCTTGAACCCGGGGGTTGAGATAGTGGTCGAGGGAGCGGGCCCATTTAACCAAGTCATTGATAGGAAGATATTTTATTCCCCTGATAGTAGCGACGAGGAAGATGAAGCTTGATTGTATTTTTTATTCAGGGCCAGCGTGTCCACTGTCATTTCAGGGCCCGTCTGCCCGCTATCATTCATTTTGTTTTTATGGCCATCGTTCCTAACCTGTAATTTTGAACAACGTCGGCCCTTGTGGTCGACATATTATAATTGCGTTGCTTCGCTTTGATGCCATATAATTGTGTTGTTTATGACTGTTTATTTGATGAATGCTTGATATCTCCCTTGGATATATGTGCCCGACCGTCGTTGTGGTCGTTATGAATTTCTCACGAAGTTCGTGTCTTCTGTGTGGAGATATGTGCTCGACCCTAATATTAGTTCGACATATGTCGAAGTGTGTCGAGGGCGCGAAGTGTGAATTCGCGGGACGGGTGTATGATCGTGATCAGGATCCTACACTCGTGGCGTGAACTGCCCATCGTGAGCTGGGTGTTCTGCCATGTTAGGGTACTTCGACAGCAGATCTCGTTCGAGGTGTCCCTGTCAGGCAAAGATGCTGCTCGTAAAAATGAATGTCATCTTGCTTTTTGTTGGTTGGTAGGTCGCGTCCGTACCTTGACGCGCTTACGTGGTCAAAGTTTTCCCTTCGTCGGCTAAAGATGAGTATTCGACGGCCAAAGTCCTCAGTAGGTGAGGGACTTAGCTATAATATTGTTTTAGCTTCGCAGCATTCCAGGGTCGAGGTAGTGGTTCTCCATTCAATTTCTCGAGGTAATATGCTCCAGTTCCCGTAGCTCTCTGGATGCGGTAAGTTCCTTCCCAGTTTGCGGCCAATTTCCCTTCACGGGAATCCTTCTAGTTTCTTTGCAACACTAGGTTTCTGACCTGAAACTCGCGCTTTATGACTTTGTTGTCGTGGAGTAGGGCTACCTGCTATTTCAGCATGGCCTCGCGCAGGACTGCTCCTGATTGGATTTCTTCAACAAGGTCGAGTTCGTCTCTCAGGGCCTCGTCGTTCATCTCCTCGTCAAGGGGCATTTCAGTTCACCTAGATGGCTCCATGATTTCTACTGGGATGACTGCCTCGGTTTCGTAGGTCAGTCGGAATGGTGTTTCATCGGTCGTCGAGTGGGGCGTTGTTCGATAAGCCCATATGATGTTGTGTAATTCTTCGACCCATCCCCTTTTGGCTTCGCCTAGCCTGTGTTTGAGTCCTCGCAAGATGACCCTATTTCCGGCTTCGTCTTGCCCGTTAGTCTGGGGGTGTTCGACTGAGGTAAAATTTTGTTTGGTGTCGAGTTTGGCAACGAAGCTTTGAAAACCTTGGTCGGTGAACTGGGTGCCGTTGTCCATGACGAGCGCTTGTGGGATTCCAAATCGAGCGAGCACGTTTCATTTGTAAAAATGGGGGATGTTGTGCGGGGTGATTTTCGCGAGGGCTTCGGCCTCTATCCACTTTGTGAAATAATCTACAGCCACGACGAAGAATTTGTTTTGGTATGTCCCTTGCATGAACAGTCCGAGGATATCCATTCCCCACCAGGCAAATGGCCACGGGGACAATAGCGTATTCATCTTGCGCGGTGGAGCGAGGTTCATGTCGGCGTGTCTTTGGCACTTATCACATTTCTTGACGTGTTCTTTGGCGTCTTGTTGCATGGTCATCCAGTAGTACCCCACTCACAATGCCTTTCGCGCTAGGGACTTTCCGCCCATGTATTGGGCATTGATTCCTTCGTGGATTTCCCGTAGTATCTCGGGGACCACGGACTCTTCGACACACTTCAAGAGTGGGATGGAGAATCCACGGTGATACAATTTGTGCTCGAGAATGACGTAAGAGCATGCTCTTGGTTTGGTTGCAGCTACCTCCCTTTGGTCAAGAGGAAGTTCCCCCTTTGTTAGAAAATTGAACATCGGGGTCATCCAGTATGAAATGTCCCTGATGGCATTCACCTCGAGTATGACTGTGGGGAATTCAATACTCGGGCAAGATATGGACTCTTGTATGACAAATTTGTTTTCGCACTTTTTCTTCGTACTCGCGAGCTTTGAAAGTATGTCGACCCGTGTGTTTTGTTCGTGTGGTACGTGTGTAATTTCTACTCGGTCAAAATTCTTCACGTGTTCTTTGACCAAGTTTAAATATTCAATGAGGTTGTTGTTCTTAGCCTGGTATTCCCCTTGAACTTGCGACGCGACGAGTTGGAAATCAGTGAAAATTTATAAATCTCGAGCGCCCAAATCCTCGGCCAGTCTTAGACCTGTGAGCAGAGCTTCATATTCTTCCTGATTGTTTGAGGTCGAAAAGGAGAGAGTGAGGGAGTGTTCGATCATGACGCCCTCCTCATTTTCAAGGAGGATTCCTGCTCCACTCCCAGTCGAGTTGGAGGCCCCATCCACAAAGATGATCCACTTATGCTCCTTCTTTGCGGGGGGGTTGAGTGCGGTCATCTCGGCGACAAAGTTGGCCAGGGCTTGGGCCTTTAGAGCCTTCCTGCTTTCATACTGGATGTCGAATTCCGAGAGTTCCATGGACCACTTTAACATTCGTCCGGCCATATCTGGTCGACCTAATAGTTGCCCTACCGACTGGTCTATTTTGTACAACGATTGTATGCGTGATGAAATAGTCTCTGAGCCTTCTCGCTGTGTTAACAAGGGCCAAAGCCACCTTCTCAATCTGTTAGTATCTGACCTCGGGCCCTTGAAGCGCTTTGCTCGTGAAATACATGGGTTTTTGGTCGTCATGAGTTTCGCGAATGAGGGTCGCACTGACGGCTTTGACAGAGATGGCCAGATATAAGAATAATGTCTCTCCATCGACCGGTCGTGATAGCACAGGCGACTCTAAAAGGCTCTGTTTGAGATGGAGAAGGGCATGTTCGTATTCCCCGGTCCACTCGAAAGTTGCTTCCTTGTACAAGAGTTTGAAAAAGGGCAGGCGTGTTGAGCGGATTTCGCGACGAAACAGGAGAGTGAGGCGAGCATACCATTCAGGACTTGTATGGATTTCTTAGAAGTGGGTGTAGGGAGGTCAGAGAACGCCCGAAATTTGTCGGGGTTGGCTTCGATTCCTCGTTCTGTTAGGTAGAAACCGAGGAACTTGCCCGCCTTAACTCCGAAGGTGCACTTCCCGGGGCTGAACCTCATTCTACATTGCCTTGCTTGGGCAAAGACTTTCCTGAGATAAGTGGCATGGTCGGTGTCTACTCGGGATTTGATGATCATGTCGTCCATGCATACCTCGAGCATATCTCTGATCTTATTATGGGAGACTTTGTTCATCATCTGTTGATATGTTGCTCCTGTGTTTTTCAGACCGAAGGGCATTACGTTGTAGTAATAGTTGTCCGAGCTGGTCATGAAAGCAGTGCAGTGTTTGTCGCTCCTTGCCATTGGGATTTGGTTATAGCCTGAATAGGCGTCCATGAAAGATAAAATTTTATAGTTGGCCGAGTTATCGACCAACATGTCGATATTAGGCAAAGGAAATGCATTTTGGGGCATGCCCGATTAAGATTGATATAGTCAACACACATACGCCATTTTCCATTAATCTTCTTAACGAGTACAACATTAGACAACCAGGTTGAATACCGGGCTTCTGAAATAAAATTTTCCTCTAGGAGGTCTTTTACAGCTTTTTCAGCAGTCTCCGTTTTCTCGGGGGACTGCCTATGTTATACTACTGCCCTAGCGGCTGGATCGATGGCGAGTTGATGACAGGCGACCTCGGGGTCGAGACCAGGCATCTCCGCGGTGCTCCACACGAATAGATCTACATTCTCCATCAAGAAGGCCTTGATCTTCTTCCTCGCCAGGTCGGGGAGTCCTGTGCCAATCTTCATCCCTCTGCTTGGGTCTTTACCAAGAGGGACGAGCTCGAAGTCCCCATCTGGAATTGGTCGGAGGAGCTCTTACTCGCCGTTCGAGGGTTCATCTTGGTCAAAGCGAGTGTCTAGCGAGATCGAATCGACCTTTGGAGGAGCCCTTTGCACCTCCGCTCAGATGGGGTGTGGCTCTGACTGTTGAGGCTCTGGTCGCGTTGTTGCAGCTTTCTTGGCGGGCTGTGCTCCGGTGTCGACTGTGTTTTGTCCCTTGGCCTTTGCGTTGAAGAATATTCGAGCGGCTTCTAGGTCGCCTTGAATGGTGGCGACCCGTGCCCTCTTCGTGTAGAACTTCATCTTCATATGGATGGTGGAGGGCACCACTGTCAGCTCTGCTAGTGTTGGCTGCCCAAGGATGCAGTTGTAGAGGGACGGGCAGTCAATGACGAGGAAGCGCACCTTGACTTTCCGGGTAGTAGTATCTTCGCCGAAGGTGACCATAAGCTCTACGTACCCCCATGGCTTGGAGGTCGAGCCATTAAAGCCCTGCAAGTCTGATCCCAAGTATGGTGAAAGGTGAGAGTCGTTGAGCTGCAGGGTTTTGAAAATTTGGATGTACATCATGTTGACGAAACTTCCCTTGTCAACCAGGACGCGATGAACGTCGAAGTTGGACATTCTCGCCCTGATCAGAAGAGGGTGGCTGAATTGGGGGCCCCTCCGGGAAGTTCCTCGAGATAAAAGGTGATCGACTCTGATATGCCTTTAACCCTCTCGAAGGTCACCGTTTATGGGGGAGTCGTGTCGACCAGCTCGTCCAGCTTCCTCTTTGCTGAATTTATAGTCAAGTCATTAAGCCCCCACCATTTATGACCATGGCGGAGGGGAAGTTTTCCCACCTGCTGTGTATAGACAGAGGGTCTTGCATATGTTCGAGGACGTAAAAGTCCTTCGGTCTCGTAACGGAGAATATGGTCTAGATGGGAACTGACTCGTCAGATGGTCGGACATCCTCCGTAATCTCCCTTATTTCATGGGCATCTCGACAGGGTTTGTCGCCACACCGATATTTCCCGAGTCTCCCCCTTTTATGAGGGTCTCGATAACATCCTTAAGATGGACACAATCTTCAGTCAAGCACCTGTGACTCCGATGGTACTGGCAGTATTTGCTTCGTTCTGCCCCGGGCTTAGAAGGAGCGGGGCGAGGATGCTTGACACCGTCGTCCTTGAAATCTATATTTGTGCACTCCACTAAGATGCGCTCGCGGGAAGCCGTTAGCAGATTGTACTCAGTAAACCTCCTCGAGGGTCCTCTTTGTTCCCGAGGGTCTCGGGGTATGTCGTCCCTTCTCTTCTCGCCAGTTCGTCGAGGAGGGGCGGTGTCTTGTCGCGGATGACTAGTAGATCTGCGATTCCTGGGATCCCGGGCTCTGTTGGCCGTTTCCTTCTCCTCATAGTCCATGTAGGCTCTGGCTTTCTCGAGGAGGGCATCAAATGTCCAGGGCGGTTCGATGCCTACGGCCTTTCTGAATTTCGTTCCCGGGAGGAGTCTCCTCTCGAGCAAGTATCTCTTCATGTGATCAGTACAAGGGACCTAGATGGCCTCCCGGTTGAACCGGTCAATAAATTCCCTCAGGGTCTCATCGTGTCTCTGGATGATGGCCTCTAGGGATGCTTCGGTCATTAAGTGGCATCGCGAAGCAGTGAATGAACTGATGAATTGGTTCTTCAGATTTCGCCAGGAGGTAATTGACCCCGGGGTGAGACTTTCGTACCAGTCCATTGCAGCTTTCCTCAAAGTCATGGGGAACAACTGGCATTTGATTGATCCCCCGATATTGTGATAATGTAGCATGGCCTCAAACCCGTCTATATGGTCGACTGGGTCGGTGATGCCATCGTATTCCTTTAGGTGGGGAGGCTTCTCCATGCCCGGGGGAATGGGTGCCTCCGTGATGGCTTGTGACAAGGGACCGCAGGGGTCATCCTCGTCACTCCGTTCGGGCGAGTGAGACGGGGATCTAATGTAGTGGCGGTTATGGTGTCCCTGGTCGCGCGGAGCGTTCCTCGGGAGGTATGGTCGCTCGTTGTTTCCCCCGTTTCTGTCTCCAGGGGATCTTCGTTCTTGACGCGAGGGTTCGTGGTCGCGTCTCCCCATGTCAACGGGCTGGTCCCTTTCCAATGCGGGGTGTTGCCCGATTGGTCGGGGAGAAGGGCTTCGAGAGATGTCCCGACTATGTCTCTGTGGGGGAGATTGGGGACGTTCCTCTGCTTGTCGAGGAGTAGGAGACTGAGGTCTCCTGTGTATTTTGAGGGCTCTCCGAGCATCTTCGAGCGCCCTCAATCTTTCTCCTTGAGCGAAGATCAGGTAGGTGGTCTGATTTATCGCTGCAAACAGTGCCTTGGTCTTGGCGTCTACTCCGGCGGGAATGGGGACCTCATGGAACTGAATGGGTTGGTAGTTCTGGGGAGGTGGTCGATCGTCTTCGAGTCATGGAGGCAGTGATGATGATGAAGCAGTTGATCCGTCTCTATAGTAGAAAGGCCCAGGCATATTAATGGCGGGGGTTGTGTTGTGGCCGACGATACCGGCGTTGTCGAGGCTGACATTATTGTCGGCGATATTGTTGTTGACGTTGATGATACAGACGTTCATGTTTTCTACAGTCTGGTCATCCATGACAGTCAGGGATTGTTTAGCTTTGGTCTCGAATAAATGGAAGATGGAGAAGCAAGTTTCCCACAGACGGCGCCACTGATCTCACCGAATCAGAATGGACCGTCACAGCTAGCTCGGGCAGAAGTTGAATGAGATGGAGGGTACCTGCAAGACACTCCGATGACAAAGTAAGTTGCGGAATGAGCAAACAAGTGTTAAAAGTTAGAAATTGTTGAATACCTGACCCTCTTAGGAGAGAGGGTATTTATAGCTCCCAGCGCTGGGTCAAGGTCCCCATTATTGGACCATGTTGAGGCCCAATAACAGGAACTGTCAGGGCTTACGTGTGTATGGAGTCCGGCAAGTGGACTCTCCCCTGGTCAACTGTTCTGCGAGAATAGGGTTGAACCCGTGATTCTCGGAGGACAGTTTAAGATGACTGTCGTGGGATCGTGGGCCATATCCTCCAATGGTCGTGTGAGAAGTTGCCCAACAGTCCCTAACTTGGGTTCTATTTTTGGACTTTCCATTCGAAGGGCAAGTGCAAGTCCAACTCAGATCAACTATCAATTATAAATTACCACCTAATTTTAACAAACTGAACCATAATATAATTGCAATCCTAAATTTACAATATTTCTCAAAAGCATGTGACTGATGCCCTAGGGGCGGAAACTTTGGTATCCCCCCTATTTGATAGGGTTGGACATCGGTTATACATGGTTGGGTTTGGATGAAAAAACCTCAATCCGAACAAGCCAACAGATGAAAATATTCCACCCAATTCCATTCGTTTGATACTATCGGCTAAGCCAGTTTCAACTTAAAGGGTTGTCGGATTTACAAATGGATTGACGCGGTTTTGCAAGTCTGAAGAAAAAGATGAAAAATCATACCGACTTTCAATAAAAGCATCCTTTCTATTGCAACTTATCCACAATTTATGTAATATTATTTCTTCTCCATTTTTCTAGAACATATTTTCTTCTTTAAAAAGAGAACAACAAATGAAAACTAATTGTTGCATTTCTTTATCTTTGTTGAAACAAATATTTGATAAATAAAGTTTAATGGAAAAGATGAACTCACATATAATGAGTCACAATTTAGTTATTTGTAAGTTTTGGATGGTTGTTGCACTGAGTTGGGCGGAGGTTTCAGAAAGTTATTGTTAATTTCTGTTTCAAATTTCAATGTGAGAGATGAGTAAGAAAAATAGATGATAGATGAAAGAGGATACGTATATATTTTGGATAGCACGTGTTTGGTTCCGCATTTGCAATATAAAACGCACGTCTAGGACATGTTTCACCGTGATTTTGTTGTGGTTTTAAGAAATTATAAATCCTAGCTTCTCATAGAAGCGCTTTTAGAGGTTATCTTGCCGTGAAAACAAACAGATACTTGTTTCTAGTAAATAAATAAATAAATAATAAAAGTATAGTGGTAGTTCAAAAGAAAAAGAAATATGTGACTAGTATGGAGTAAATTGTAATAATAACATATGGCAGAAAATCTTAGTAGGGGTGGACATTGGTTAGAACCGGTTTGAATTCAGGTCTAAAATCTCAATCCGATCCAATTCTCGAGTGGCATTTCTAGACTCAACTCCAACCAAATTATCTATTGTTTTTTTGGATTCGGATTAAAATGGATTCGGGTAACTAGACCGGTTTATTTTAGGTTTAATTTGCAATTGGGCTGGTACAAAATTCAGTCTAAATAGTAAATCCATCAATTTTTTCTACTTTTTTTTTCTTTTTGAATTCTTATTAACAAAAACTAGTAACTGGACCACTCAAATTTAAAGCCCAATTACAACCCAACATAAACTTTATTTTTATTTTAAAAATGGCAAACTGTCTGATTTTTTATTAAAAAAAACTACTGATTATTTGAATAAAAATTATTAGTTATTTGCTCAAATAGACTATTTTGAGCTTTTTCAACTCATCCTTTTAAGGATGGATAAACCTAGAATATTTTTAATGAAATTGGATACTATATCATCCAAAAACAATATTAAATAATAAATTTAATATTACAAATTTAATATGAAATTAGAAAATTATAAATTTAATAAAATATACAAAATCCAAACCAATACAAATTTGGAATTATTCTTACCACCATTAGTTTTATTAGACAACAAAAATAAGGCTGTTGCAACAATAACTCCCCACCTGCACACAAAAAACTTAGCAAGAAGGGTGTCAATATTCTTCCGGATCAACACCTTTTTTATAAAGGATACTAACAAGTTCCTAGTAAAATAAAACACATAAACAAAAACCATTAACAAAATACTGGACAAATATCACAAAATAATATAAAAAGTAAAATGAACCTTAAATAAGAATAGTCTCCAACCTCTTATCACTCCAACTGTACAATAAACAAATACATTGATTAGCCCAAAATCAAGAATAATCATTCTATAGAAAATTCTATAAGAAATCAAACAATATTTGCAGTTGCTAGATATAATTTTTCCTCCTTCATGAAACTGCAAGATATAATTTTTCCTCCTTAATGAAACTAATAGAATAATAATTTGTTTAAATACCTTTTGCAATTACATGTTCCACAACACACATAGATTACTACATATATTCTAAGTTTCTAACACACATAGATTACTACATATATTCTAAGTTTCTAACACTAAACAGTGATTTTTGTTAGTGCAAGGTAATGAAATGGAAGAAAAAGAATGGATAAAATAATAACAAGACTACTGTTTGTATATCAAATAAAAGAGATAGAAATGGATACAATATTGATAGTTTAGTATAGCATATTTATACTAAATATTGAAAATTTCAAAAGGCCTTATTAAATAATAAATATTAGGAATTGTAGATAATAACTAAATTATATTTTCAATATCATCCCTTAATTTATATATTCTATCAGAAGCTAACAACACCAATTTCATCTCTCAAGCGAAGAAATTGATCTGCCTTAACTGCCTTCGTCAGAAGATCTGCTAGCTGTTTCTGAGTGTTGCAGTGCAGAACTTCTAGCACTCCTTTCTGCACTTGACTTCTGTGAAAATGATACTTCGTCTCAATGTGCCTGCTTCTTCCATATAACACTGAATTCTTGGCAAGATCAACTGCAGACTTATTATCAATCATCAGCTTCAGAGATTCCTCAACTTCAACCTTCAAATCACGCAGGAGATTCAGAAGCCAAACAGCTTGACAAGCAGCTACAACACCTACGATATACTCAACTTCACATGTTGACAGAGCCACGACAGACTGTTTCTTAGAACTCCAGGAAATGGGACCTCCCAAAAATTTAAACAAGTATCCAGAAGTACTTCTCCTGTCCACTCTGTCTCCACACCAGTCAGAATCAGAATAACTTACTAATTCTGGTTTTGTCTTTCTTTCAGAAGGAAACAACACTCCATATTTCAAGGTTCCTTTGATATATCTCGGAATTCTGACAACAACTTGGAAATGAGACCACTTTGGATTACTCATGAATCTCCTAACCAATCCAACTGCATAACAAATGTCAGGTCTAGTATTGCATAAATACCTTAGAGAACCAACTAACTGTTTGAAGGTTGTAGTATCAATAGAATCACCATCAGAGTCAGAATTCAATTTTTGATTGGTTTTTGATGGTGTCACAACAACTTTACAATTCTGCAGTTTAAATCTCTTCAGAAGTTCTAGTTCGTACTTCATCTGATGCAGAATGATACCCTTCTTCGAGTACAGAATCTCCATCCCTAGGAAATATGTCATTTTTCCTAGATCTGTCATCTCGAACTCATTCATCATAACTTCTTTGAACTTCTTTATATCTTCTGGGCAGCTACTTGTTAGCAAAATATCATCAACATAGAGATACACCAAAATCATATGGTTATCAAAGTGTTGCACATAAACGCCATATTCCATCTCACATTTCTGAAACTTCTGTTTTTTGAAAAACGAATCAATTTTTAGATTCCAAGCTCTGGGTGCTTGCTTTAGTCCATACAGAGCTTTATTAAACATGTATACCATCCCTTCCTGATTCTTTTTCACAAATACAGGAGATTGTGACACATAAACTTCTTCTTGTAATGGACCGTTCAAAAATGCAGACTTCATATCCACATGCATTAAAAGCCAATTTTTATTTGCAGCTAAAGCAATCAATAGTCTGATTGTTTCATGCCTAGCTACAGGCACAAACAACTTAAAATAATCTAGCTCAGGTTTCTGAAGAAAATCTCTAGCTACTAGTCTAGCTTTGTGCTTGTCAATTGAACCATCTGGCTTAAGTTTTAGCTTAAAAACCCATCTGACGCTGATGGCTTTTTTCTTATCTGGAAGTTTAGTTAATTTCCATGTTTTGTCTTTTTATTGCCTCAAGTTCTTCTTTCATTGCATTCAGCCATTCTTTCTTCTTGAGAGCTTCTTCAATGCCAACTGGTTCAGAATCTACTAACACAACACACTGAATGACTTCCCCTTCAGAGTCAACTTCGTTATCATGCAACATGTCGAAATCTGCAAACCTGCTTGATTTTTGTCTGATTCTCTGTGGTCTTTGAGCTTGTTCTGAAGCTGCACCAGAACTACTACCTTCAGAGTTACCACCTTCAGAGTTTTCCCTTCCAGAACTATGACCACCACCAGATTCTGGATCATCATCAGCATCTGGATCAGAATCAGATCCATTTTCAGAATCTTCTTCTGACTCATCTTCAGAATCTTCAGAATCAGATTCATCTTCTGAACTTTCTAAAACATCTTCAGAGGATAACTCTGGTGTTGGCACTACACCAGAATCTGATTGAGACTTATTCCAATCACATGTTTCAGACTCTTTCATCAAAACGTCTCTGCTGACTTCAACTTTATTAGTTTCTGGACAATAAAGCTTATACGCACCTGTACTGTGGTACCCCACCGGTAACATTACTTTGCTTCTATCATCCAGTTTTTGTCTTCTAGCTTCTGGAACGTGTTTGTAACAGACAGAGCTAAACACCTTCAGATGACTGACACTTTGCTTATCTCCAGTCCATTTCTCTAAAGGAACAACTTCCTTTAGCTTCTTCGTTGGACACCTGTTCATAATATATGCTGATGTGGCAACAGCTTCTCCCCATAGCTCGTGAGGTATCTTTTTCTCTTTCAGCATGCTTCTAGTAATATCAAGCAAAGTTTTGTTTCTTCTTTCAGCAAGACCGTTGTGCTGAGGAGTATATGAAGCAGTAACCTCATGTTCTATTCCATTCTCCTCACAGAACTTCTGGAACTCTGTAGAGTTATACTCACCTCCACCATTCATTCTCAGAATCTTCAACTTCTGACCACTCTGCTTCTCAGCCTTCACTTTGAACTTCTGGAACTCAGTAAACACTTCATGCTTGAAATTGATGAGTGTTACCCATGTCATTCTTGTGAAATCATTCACAAAAGACACAAAATATTTGTTTCCTCCAAGTGAAGGTACTGGAAATGGTCCACACACATCAGAATGAACTACTCCCAGAGCATGCTTTACTATGAGGGCTACTTCTAATGAAATGGCAATCTGGGTTGCTTGCCTTTCATGCATATCTCACTTGACTTCTCAAGCTTCACAATCTTCAAAATACCATGTACAAGCTTCTTAGAACATGGATGCCCTAGGCTTCTATAGTTCAAATGCCCCAATCTCTTATGCCACAACTTATTGTCACCTTCAGCGCCTTCTGCACTAAGACACGTTGCTTCAACTATTTCTAAATTCACCTTGAATATTTTGTTGCTTCCTTGTTCAGACTTCATAATCAACTTCTGATTGGAATCATACAACGTCAAGAGATTGTTTTTCATAACAACTAAGAAACCTTTCTCAATCAGCTGACCCACGCTCATCAGATTGCTTCTAATACAAGGAACATACCAAACGTCTTTGATTAGAATGTCTTTCCCATTCTTCACTCTAACTCTGACATCTCCCATACCTTCTGCATTAAGATACTTATCGTCAGCACATCTGATCTTTGTTCTCCTTCTGGAGTCAAAGTCTGTCAGCCATTGTTTGTTTCCAGTTAAGTGATTTGAACAACCAATGTCCATATACCACCAATCTTCTGAGCATTTTCCATCATAATCAGAAGCCATTAGTAACACAGGTTCATCATCAGAGTTTCTTTTAGCCATATATGCTTCTTCTGATTTCCTTTCCTTGTTTGACCTACAATCTTTGGCAAAATGGCCAAATTGTTTACAAGCGTAACATTGAACCTTCCTTTTGTCATACCTCTCATTTCCTTTATGATATCTCTTATTATCAGAAGTTGAGGTTTCTTACTTCTGGAATCTGTCACCACGTTTATTCTGCTTCTGGTCTTTCTTGACAAAAGAAGCCTTCATAGCTTGCTTAGCTTCCCTTTCAGAAGTTCTCTCAGACAGACATAACTCATGTGCTTCTAAACTGCTTTTCAATTCTTCTATTCTCATGGTTTCCAGATCTTTAGAATGTTCAATAGAAACAACAATGTAATAAAACTGAGGAGTAAGTGACCTCTGAATTTTCTCTATGATTACCTGTTCAGACAGAGTTTCTTCACACGCCTTCATCTCGTTAGTGATCAGAATCACTCTGGAGATATATTCAGAAACTTTCATGTTGCTCTTCATGTTCGAGTTCTCATATTGCTTTCGCGGGGATTAAAGCTTCACCTTCTTTAATGATGCGTCACCACCGTAACATATCACCAGTAAATCCCACGCCCCTTTTGACGTTGTTGAATCAGCAATCTTCTCGAACACACTTTCATCCACACACTGATGAATATAGAACAGAGCTTTCTAGTCCCTCTTCCTCATCAGCCTCTCAGCAGTTTTCCGTTCTTCAGTTGCATCTGTTGCATCTGGTACATAACCATTTGTAACCAGATCCAGAACATCTTGCGCACCAAACAGCACACGCATTTGTATCATCCATTTGTTCCAGTTTTTGCCATTAAAAACTGGGAGTTTAGTGTTCAAACTACTGCCTCCACTTATTTTAAACCTTGCACAAATTTTTTGATCTTCAAACACACTATTTCCCAACCCACAGAATCAGATTATGTTCATATTTTGTTCAAGATTTCAACAGAAAATCAATGAACCAAAATCAAACACACAATGCACCATCACTCGTGTTTCCCAGGAAAAATAGAACCAAGTGCTCTAGATACCAATTTGTTGGTGCAAGGTAATGAAGTGGGAGAAGAAGAATAAACAAAATGATAACAAGACTACTGTTTGTATATCAAATAGAGGAGATAGAATTGGGTACAATATTGATAGTCTAGTATAACACATTTACACTAAATATTGAAAATGCCAAAAGACCCTATTATAGAATAAGCATTGAGAATTGTAGATAATAACTAAATTATATTTCCAATAACTCTATTTACTAACAACAACTATATGTTTGGGTAAGAATATAAAAGTAATAATCACTTAGAACATATATTATATAGCATGATTCCTAAAAATTCTCATTCTAAAGAAAAATTGTATGGCATCATACATCAACAAGCATTTATTCATACCTTTGGACCTACCAACAAAGAAGTCCCTGAGTCTACAATTGCTGAATAGTCTTTAGCACAATATTCTGGATGAAAGTATTATGAAGTTAGTATCAATGAATAATCATGGAGCATCTAGCTAAGTGCTCTAAATATCATTGAAGAAACAACCAAATATTTACCAATATGTTTTCCATCAATAAGCATATCTCTCATGTCAAACTATGAAGTTGAAGACAAACCATTTAACTTATAAGTACTTGATTGGCTAGACTTGTACTTATCATGGAATAAGCATGCAAGCTGCACCAACATGCAAAAACACCACCAACAAAGTCAAAATCACAATACAAAATCACAGAGAAATCACATTTAACCGATGAAACCCACATATTCGAGCTACCAGTATAAAAGATTAAAATAACCTTCTGAGGAGTACCAATAGAAATCTCCCCATAGTACTGAGCATCTAAATAATTCTTCAACACAACAACATCGAATTACTCAGTTCCTTCAAGAATATTTTTAGACAATAAAGCTTCACCACCTTTCAACCCCAAGAAATCCATGAGTCCCAATTTCACCTTTTTCAAACCAATCCTACGCAACCCTTCATTTGCTTGTTCCTAAGCCCTTCATGTAGAAAAACATATGCTAGAATACATGTCAACACAATACCACAAGGTTACAAATAAAAACTTCTTATTATATACTAAACTACCATAAGAAAAATAGTCAAAGTTTATCATGTCATAATTGCAACAATACCCACACCATTCTTGTTATCCAAGAGACTCACCATGACCAAAGAATCAAGCTTCAAATATCTGATGCACTTGTCACTCCTGTAACAGATTCAAGCCTTCCAATCTCTGATGTAGCCAACTCTGTTAACTTGCAGACATAAACGTTTAGCAGTGAACAACTCATCAAACAGAAACACGAACGTAATTTTAAATTGCATAAACAAACACACTACATCACAATTCCACAACCTCCATTTTCAATTAAAAATAAGCTAAACTAATATTAATGAAATATTTTTGTACCCCAAAATTTTCCCTCTCATTTCTCAAAGGATCATCCTGGACCCTCGGGTTTGCTTCTATCAAGTTTCAAGTCTTGAATTACAATTTTCCAAGAAAATCATTCACAAGGGCAAAATGGTCAAAAGCACACTGAAAATTCAAACTTTGAATTTGAGATCAAAAATCAAGTTTCAACAATTATATTTCATCAAGAGATGAAATTGGTTCCTCAAAAATCAGAAGTCAGAAATTTCTCGGAAAAATCCAAATTTCTAAACATTTAGAAATTTTTCTAAGTGTTAAGAGAATATGGTACTTCAGAACTTCTGGGCCAGCCTCCACGCAAGTGCAGTCAGAATTTGCAAACACGACTCAGACCATGATGCTTCAATCAGAACATGTGGAAGCAGTTCTCTTCGGTCAGAACATGATTCTTCAGCATATGAAGGCTATGTTCAACGCTTCGGTCAGAACATCACCCTTTGAGTCTCACTTTGGTCTTCTGCGATCAGAATATCACCAAATCCCAAAACCTAGTTTAAAAAACCTGCTATACTGCTATAGCACAGTCCTGCCACCAGCTGCCACAACACTCCAAGGTGCTGCTGATCCAGTCCACGCCTGCATTTTTTTTTAAACCCCATAATTGCACCAAACTAGCATACGAAAACTGTGTTTAAAAAGAAATGGAACAGTATGCCAAAAAGGTTTAAATCCCATTTGTCCCCCCCCCCCAAAACCACAACAAACTCACCTATAAATAAGTTGATCCATTACACTTTCAGAGGGGCTGGCTTTTAGAGAGAGAGAATTGTCAAAAAGAGAGAAAAGAAAACTGTGAAACCTTCGTAAAAGTACAAAATTCCCAAACAGAAAACCAAACCTTTGTTCTTCCCTTTGGATCAAAGAACTTAGCATTTTCTCTTCCGTTGTTCTTGCTGACTCCAGAACATCTGAAGGCAGCAGTTCAAGTTCCAAGCACACGCTCCAGATTAAAGGTAAGTCTTTCTAACTTTGCATCTTTTCATTCAGAACATCATTAAATATGTAAATATCATAGTATTAATGTTGTCCATATCATTGCATAAGTAGAAAAACTGTGGATCAGAATTTCTTGATTAAGGCTAGGCTCAGAATTAGGATTAGAACTTCTATAAACTATTTTGCTTTTATCCTTCTGATTTGATGTTTGTTAAGAACTGAATAAATTGCTGATGTGCTGATTAATATGAGGAAAGAGCTAAAATGTAACACAGAACTTCTGATTTTCACTCACGGTTTTAGCACAACACAGAACTTCTGAGTTCTCCTCACGGTTTTAGCACAACATAGAACGTCTGAGTTCTCTTCACTATTTTAACACATAGAACTTCTACGATTTTCTCACTGTATAAACACACTGAACTTCTGATGTTCACTCGCTGTTAACACACGCTGAACTTATGATATTCACTCACTGTCTTAGCACATATTAAACTTATGAGTTCTCTTAACTATTTTAATACACAGAACTTCTAAGACTTTCTCACTGTTCTAAAACTCAGAAGTTCAACACATAACAACCCAGAACTTCTGCGTTTTTCTTCTAGCGTTTCTCGTAGGACCACAGAGTGTATCAATCCAGAACTTCTGACGCTTCTTTCTGAACCACAACGCGCCTGGCATCAGAACTTCTGATCCCCTTTGTTTTGCTTTCAGCAACATGCTAATTCTATCTCTCATTATTTCCCTTTTTTATCATTTTCAATATTAATACCATTTTTATTAACATAAAAGAGACATAAAAATATTTTATTTTTTTATTAATTCATTAAGACAAAAAACCATTTTTCTAAACAAGTCCTTTTTCTTTCTTTTATTATACATTTCAATATGGTTGTAATAGTTAATTAGGATTTAATTTCTTGTAACCCCCCATTGGTAAATTTGTACCCTCATCCCTAAATGATGTAATAGCGTAGGACTTTACATTTCCGTAATTTATCGCTTCCAAATGTAAATGCTAGTAATTAGGGTTTGTATGGCAAGACATAAAATCAACAAATAGATAACCCTAATCAAGACTAAATGTATGAAAATTAAACACACTTGCACACTAGCACCCTTAGGGAAATCCCATTTTGTTGCCTATCAGAAAATAGTCATGTCCCTCAAATATGGGCGTTTTATCAAAGACCCTCGATAAAAGATCGTAGTCCCTCGATGACCCTCAATGTTGCCTTTGGTAAACGATCTAGTCCCTAAAATGAAATTGCTAAAACGTTCCACAGGTTGCCTTCTATGACTATACAAATGTCCCGCGCCCGTCCTTTCACATCCAACGATGAGACTTCTTACCAAATCAATGGTAAGATAGCAACATCTAAAGGAGGAAGGAGAGAACATTAAAGACCCTTTGAGTAGGTAGATTCGCTCCTAGTTGCTCTCTTGCTCACAACCAAACATTTTACACCAACACTTTCAAAAAAATATTTCAAACTTGAAATATTTTTCAAAATATCAACACTTTGTATACATTCTTACAAACGGGAATCATTACAAAGTTTGCCTAAACGATGACCCATTTTCAAAATATTTTCAAAAACCACACAAAACACATTTTCAAACAAAAGCAAGTGATCTAGCAAGCAACTAAGAGCCCGTAGATAACTACGGATGAAAAGGGTGCTAATACCTTTCCTTTTCATAATCTACCCCTTGAACTCAAGAAAAACATCTCAAAGGTCTTTCCTATTCTTTTCAACCTTTTCTTTTGGATAAAAGAAAAGTCGGTGGCGACTCTTGCTAACTGCAACATTTGCGACAAAACGCAAAACCACCAGTTTGTTGTACCCCAAAATTTTCCCTCTCACTTATCAATTATTTTCTCACAAAGATCTCTCTTGGTTCAAAACTGCACTAGGATTGATCAACTCAAGACGCCTCCTTAAGCACTGATGTCCAAATTAGGATTTGAGATTGCACAAGGATAATTGAACTTTCAATGCTTCATATTACTTTCATGGATCATTATGGATCCACAAGATTACTCATGTCAAGTTTCAAGCCTTGGATCACACTTTTGCTCAGTCAATTGAGCAGTTGACCTAAAAATCAATTGTATTAGGGAAAAAGTCAATTGTGACCAATTTATAATAAAACTTCATAAATTTTGATCCACATCAACATTTTAAACTCATATGCATCATTTTATCAAGTTTGGACCATAAATCCTCAAGAAATTTGATCAAATCATCAAAAGGGCAAAATGGTCAAAATTAGGGTTTTGACTGGGAAATGGCAATTTATGATTTTTGACCTAGCAAATGGTTAATTGGTTTAAGGCATGATCTTAATAGTACAATTGCATCATTTTGACCTAATTACATGGCTCAAAACATTGCTCAAGTCCAATGTGTGATATGGTGGGAAGAACCGGGACATTTTTTGAAATGCTGGTTTGCATTTTGCGTTTGTATTCGCAAAATGCCGCGGTAAGCAAGAGTCACCACCGACTTTTATTTTATCCAACAAGGAAAGGAAAAAAGCACAGAAAAATTCCTTTTTCGAGATTTTCTGAGTACGGGGGGTAGATTATAGAAAGGGAAGGTATTAGCACCCTTTCTATCCGTAGTTATCTACGGGCTCTTAGGTACTTGCTCATTGTTTTCAAAATTGTTTTCTTTGTGTTTGTGGGTTTTGAAAAGTTTTTTATTTTAACTTTGATTTAACTCTTGCTTCTGTCCTCAAGAGTGTAATGAAGTGTTTTTGAAAATTTTGTTTGTAAAGGAGTGTAAGTGAAAAAATTTTTTTGTTTTGAATGAACAAGTATCTAAGAGCTAATCTACCTACTCGAAAAAGAAACCGTTCTATGCTAATTTCCTTTAGACAATGCTATCCCACTATTAGTGAGTAGGTAGCGTCGTCATTGGAGTTTGAGGGTCAATTCGAAAGAGGGACATACAATCACTAAAGCAATGTTAGGATGTTTTAGCGGTAACCCTAATGTCTTAGATCATTTATTCGAGGCAACAATATCCGAGGCAACCATTTTGAGGCAACTATGATCTTCTAGACAAGAGGACGACCTCTAAAACAACCTATACTCAACGACCGTTTACGAAGGCAACCAAGTGGGCTGTACCCTAGGAGTGCGCATGTGCGAGTGTGTTGATTTCAGTTATTTTTATCTTTGCACATGTTTAGGGTGATCTAACCATTTTAAGATTAAACATTCATTCTTGTCATGCAAGCCCTATTATCAAACATCTAGCAGTTGAATAATTTGCAGAATTAAAGGTGCGGAAATTAAACTAAATTATTACAAGGTCGGGTATTTACATCGCCAAAAATAACCCTTTGAAAATAAAAGCAATAAATGTAGAATAAACGTCCTAATTAAACTATTACATCCCATGAGCAGTTATATTAAATATCGTAAAAAAAATAAATAAAAGAGGTAAAGGTAAATAAACGTCCTAATTAAATTATTACAAACTGTGAGCAGATACAATAATTGGGAAAAATAATAATAAAGCGCGCGACTAAAAATTAGATCGACGAGAAATTAGGGTTTTGACCCTTCTATCCTAATTAAAAAAAATGTTTTTTTGTTGTTTTTAATATTTTTTTAAGAAAAGAAATTAGATTTTTAAATTAAATGCAAAATTGATTGGTTATAAATTAATTAATGAAAATAATTAAATGACATATTTTTGGATTTTTGTTATTTTAGGAAAGAAATAAAATAATTAAGTTAGTAATAAAACCTATTTATTCTAATTAATTTTAATTATGTAAAAAGAAATTAAAGTTGTCTAATAATTAATAACCTAATTAAATTAATTACTTTTTTTTAATAAAAATAAATATCTTGAATTTAATTGGATAGAAAATTTTTTTGTGATTTTTTGATAAAAAAGAAAGTAATTTGATGGGTTAGTAAAATAAATAAATGAAATAATATAAATATAAAAGAATTAGAGAAAAGCAAACAGGGCCTGCAATGTGGGGATGTAATCATCATAAATCTCTAGGCCCGAATCTTCGAAAGCTTCATGCTCTAACTATGGTGTTTTTTTTATTCTTGCGTGGAACCTATGATTCAAACATCCATAACTGTTCTATATAAACTCAAGCAAACGTTAGCATACCATAAAATGTGATTAAAATTAGAGATTCGAAATTTAAAATTTTACCAAACCGGTGTCGTCAAATGGGGGCGTGCTAGGCGTGTGATGGATTACTCTTGGGCCTTGTAAGACTCTTGAGGACTTCAAGAGGATGGTTTGAGGCTTGATGTCAATTGAGAGAGACCGAAACCTCGAGATATGACTTGCACCAATTCTTTGATTTCTAGAGCGCTTTTTGAAGAGCTTTTAGAGAGCTTTTTGAACATCTTTTTGAGAGCTTTTTAGAGAGGATTTTAGTCCCTTTCAAGCTTGTATGACTCTATATTTATAGAGGAGAATGAGGAGACAAGAAAGCATGGAAAGAATCTTCCTCATAATGTTGTGTTTTAAGACCATGATCAAGATTTGAAAAAAATGCCATATTTGAAGATTTTATGCCATTTTCACATGTGAATGAACCTGGACATATTTGAAAAGTTATTGCACGAAATCAATTGACATAAACCAGCATAAAACTTTCCCAAAATGGATTCACATTAAAATTTACATTATTTCTATTATTTATTTATTTAATTCTGAATTTTAATGAATAAAATATCAAAATAAATAGCATAAATAGTAGAAAAATGTATGGGTGGGCTTAGAGGTCGTGGACCATGTTAGGAATGATTTTAAAACTTGAAAAGATAGGCCCATTTGGAAAAAATCCAAGTTTGGTCAATATTTGCTTCATGCATTTTTTCAAAAATTGTCCAACTTTGACAATGCATAACTCCCTCAATTTTGAATCTTTGGAGGTGTTCCTTGACTTTTTAGAAAGATTGAGATGTCCTCTAAGCAACCCTTTTGGTATCATCTCATCTTGATACTCCATGCTCATGTATGAAGCTTTGACAAAAAAGGTGTTTTTGTTGACTTTCAAAAATGACCTATAATGTCCAAATTCATAACTTTTTGTGAGTGCATTTTTTTATCTTGGGGTGTGAAGATGGATTTTAGGTAATTGCGTCCTCTTCAAAATGAGCTTTGTATGGGTCATTTCTCATAAAGTATGAGAAAGTTATGCTTGGTCAAAGTTGAGTTGACTTTTCCTACAAAACCCTAATTTAATAACTTTTGAGTCTTGATGAATTTTGAGCAATCCTTGATGAATCATGATCAAAACTTGATCAAATGATGAAATATCATTCAAAATGAGAATGTTGACCAAAAACCTTGAAGTTTGACTGTACATAGGTCACAATTGACTTTTGCCCTAGCACAATCAATTTTTGGACCTTTGAGCAATTGACTGAGCAAACTTCCTCTGCAAGGCTTGAAATTTGAAATGGATGATCTTGAGAACATATTAGGACATCGGGGAGTACTTGAGGTCATTTGGACTCAAAGATCTTGATGCAACAAAAAAACCCTAATTTGGGGTAGGCTGCCTTAGGAGATAGCTTGTCTGACCAACTCTTGAGCAACCTTGGGCAACTTGGAGATTTTCCTTGCAATGTTTTGAGAAATATGGGAGGGAAAATTTTGGGGTACAACAGCTTCCCCTGTTCAATCTTCTTAAACCCGAGGATGTAGATTGGCTTTCATGCCTTTCATGATCCGAAGGTGGAAGATGATTGAACACTAGAGTGCCCAGAAATTTGCACTCACATAAAGTGGTACCAGCCTTGTGATGTCGGGAATGGGCTTACAGATGCCATTTGGAGATTGTTGGCGGGAGGATGGGCTTAAAGATGCCATCTGCAGGAGTGTCGATCTCATAAGAGATTCCTTAGCGAGAACTTGCATACCTGTTGTTGTGGAAGATTCCGCCTGGGGAAGTCTGATCTTGCTGAGATTTAGGAACTTGCATGTACTTCAACTAAGAGAACATCTCTGCTGAGTTTTAAGAACTTGTCCGTAATTCAACTGGGGGGAAACATCTTCATCGAGATTTAATAACTTGCCCGTAATTCAACTGAGAAAAACTCTGTTGAGATTTAGGAACTGTCTGTACTTCGACGGAGGAGAACTGTCGAGATTTAGAACCTTATCTGTAATTCAATCGAGGATAATTCAGTTGAGATTTAAGAACCGGTCGATACTTCGACTGAGGGAAACATCTTCATCGAGATTTAGGACTTGTCTGTAATTCAATGGAGGATAATTCTGTTGAGATTTAAGAACTGTCAGTAATTCGACGGAGGAGAACTGTCGAGATTTAGAACCTTATCTGTAATTCAATCGAGGATAATTTAGTTGAGATTTAAGAACCGGTCGATACTTCGACTGAGGGAAACATCTTCATCGAGATTTAGGACTTTTCTATAATTCAATAGAGGATAATTCTGTTGGGATTTAAGAACTATCAGTAATTCGACGGAGGAACTTGCCGAGACTTAGGACCTTATCTGTAATTCAACCGAGGATAATTCAGTTGAGATTTAAGAACCGGTCAGCACTTCGACTGAGGGAAACATCTTCATCGAGATTTAGTACTTGTCTGTAATTCAACGGAAGATAATTCTGTTGAGATTTAAGAACTGTCAGTAATTCGATGGAGGAACTTTGCCGAGATTTAGAACCTTATCTGTAATTCAACCGAGGATAATTCTACTGAGATTTAAGAACCGGTCAGTAGTTCGACTTAGGGAAACATCTTCATCGAGATTTAGGACTTGTCTGTAATTCAACGGAGTATAATGCTGTTGAGATTTAAGAATTGTCAGTAATTCGATGGAGGAACTTTGCCGAGATTTAGAACCTTGTCTGTAATTCAACCGAGGATAATTCCATTGAGATTTAAGAACCGGTCAGTAGTTAGACTTAGGGAAACATCTTCATCGAGATTTAGGACTCGTCTGTAATTCAACCGAGGATAATTTTGTTGAGATTTAAGAACTATCAGTAATTCGATGGAGGAACTTTGTCGAGATTTAGAACCTTATCTGTAATTCAACCGAGGATAATTCCGTTGAGATTTAAGATCCGGTCAGTAATTCGACTGAGATAAAAGCTTCATAGCTTTGAATTTAACTGCATCCTTCCTAAAAGGTAAAGGTTAGCTGTATGAAATGTATAATATGTATCAAACAATGATGTTCTCAAAATAAATGAGATTGTGTTGTATGATGCGTATATGCATGTGTCATGATGTATGGAAATGTAATGTTTTTAGCTGGGGAGAGTAAATCCCGGATAGTTGTTGGAAAAAATAGTTGAATTCTTCATTTCTGCTGAGGATAGCGAACGAAGATGAATGTGAGAATAAACATGCAGGAGAGGAGAACTCCGTTGGGGAATAAACTGATAAGGAGATTAACTATGTGGGGAAGAGATGCTCTGCTGAGGATTCCGCCAATAAATTCCGCTGGGGATGAATTACCGTTGCTGGTGATACTGAATCCTGTTGGGGAAAGAATTTCCTGTTTGTGAAAGGAAAGAACTCCGTTGGGGATGATCTTTCAGTTGCGACTTCATTAGGAATAACCTTTTAGACTCTTATGGGGATAATCCTTTGAGCTATGTTGGGGACAATCTTCCGAAGTCTACTGGGGATGACTCTCCAAATTCCACTGGGGAAGCTTTTTCAGACTGCACTGGGAAAAATTCCAGACTCCACTGGGGACATTTTGTATTCTACCGGGGAATATCCTTATACTTCGCTGGGGAATATTAAGACTTTTCAGTGCTGATGGTAGATAAACTCTGCTTGGGGAGAATATTACCGATTCATTTACAGTTGCAAGTCTCAACTAGAGAGAGCTATCATCACTATCTCTTCTTACTCTACAGGGAGTGAATGTTAGTGGGACGCGTGCTGAGGATATGAAGATGGCTTTGCATCGAGACTTTTCTGCCCCTGTATCTTCGGGAGAAAGTGCCTGCGGGGGCCTTGTTGATCGAGCGTTATCCCAACTTATGAGGTGTTTGATAACTTCTGATCGAAATGATCAGTCTTCTTCTGGTAGGCAAGCGAAAAGATGACGGGACATAGTCGTACGCTTTAATCCCTAATTTTTGCTTGGACCGCCCTTTCGAGTTTTCAGTCCACCGGGATACCCTTTTTTGCCTAAGCCGCCCTTTTGGGTTTTCGACTTGCCGGGTGTACATATCCTTTTTTGTTTTTTATCCCTAATTTTTGCCCGAACCCTTTTGGTTCGCCGGGATGCCCTTATTTTTTCCTAGGCCAGTCGACCTAGCGGGTCTTTGTTCATGCGCAGTATTTTCTGACTATGTCCACGCTCTCAGGGTGTAGGCAGTTGTCACTGTTGGTAGCGTTGTGTTGCCATACTACCAGAAGATGTTCGTTTGATCGTACATGATTCGTTGTTGGAATTCATGCCCAATGCCCTCAAGTGATTCAGATGGAGATCTGCCTCTGGCTATTTGGCATCTTTGAGAGATTCCTTGAATCTTGACTTGACTGCCCCAGATGATGGACAATGATCATGCCGTTCCCCTTGGTTGGAAGCGTTTTTTCACTTGAGGTGATCACTCTCGTTGGAGGAGGTTTTTGTTCACTAGATATTCGTCATGCGAATTTCTATGCTGTTGAATAAATAGTCATATGCAAACAATTTTATTTTAAGAATGCAAAGCTTATGTCTGTATTGAAGTTTGGAAATTCATTTTTTAGTAAAACAAGTTTTTTTTTGTAATAGTGTGATGTCAACTCAGGATTTACAGTAAGTCCTACAGGAGTCAGGATACCTTTTGTAACAATATGCTTTCGAACTAACCCATGCTTCAGCTAGGACTTTTAAGGGTTATAACGTGGCCTGGTTCACGGTTCAAGAAACAAAGGGTAAAGGCTCAAATTTTATTTGTACCCACCCATTCTTCGTGATGTTCTTCGATCCTAAACTCAGCTAATTGTGCATTTAGATCATGTTTGAGTCTTTTCTCTGATATTCCAGCGACAGTTCGGATACTGACAATTTATTTTGAACAGGCAATCATTTTTGTTGAGAGTTTGTAGGATCACTTTCTTTTTGATTTTATTATCCCTGTCTTTTGCCTGAACTGTTTCTTTTGTGATTATAGTCAGCGGAATGCCCCAGTTTTTCTTAAGTCTCCTTCATAGGTTTTGACTTAATGGGCTTTTATTTCGAGAGATAATGACTGCCTGTCTTGATGATTATACGGAACCATCACCGTCTTTTGTTTTGGAAGGACCTCTTTGATGCCATTCATTGTGCACCTGGATTAACTGAGAAAACTACCCTGCCCCAGGTTGTGATTAAGGGTTTTAATTTGTGTGAAAAAAACTCCAACTTCTTTGGCTCAAAGGGGTTGACTAGGGATTATCTTCCTTATAACTCCACTGTTTAGGATTTGAAACAACGCCTGTACATTATCGGCGGGGTATGTTCAAAAGCATACTGTAGAGATTGTGGTATCATTTTCGTCATCCTCCTTCTAAAGGCTTAGAATTTTTAAATCGAGAGTTGAACATCACAAAAATGAAATAAATTTGAATATAGTGAATACAAATGGATTGATTCAAAACAGACATATGCAATGCATTGATAAAGTAACAAAGTTTGACATGATTAAATGTCTGAACAATCAAAAGAAAATTACAAATTGAAAATTCTAATGAACAAAAAGTCTTCTCGTCTCAGGACTTGTCACTTC
Source organism: Vicia faba (assembly GCA_948472305.1). Classification (NCBI taxonomy): domain Eukaryota; kingdom Viridiplantae; phylum Streptophyta; class Magnoliopsida; order Fabales; family Fabaceae; genus Vicia; species Vicia faba. The sequence continues at coordinate 1,264,031,376 of OX451736.1, read as the reverse complement.
AAATGGTGAGCCTTGGAGGGATGGTAGAAGAACTCAGCCTGACCATCTTGTGTGAATTCCAATGCTCCTTCATCAATCAGGTTTTGAATTTTGTACTTCAACTTCCAACAGTCTCCAGTATCATGCCCCGGGCTGTTAGAATGGTATGCACACCTTGCATCAGGATTGTAGTTGGGTGAAGAAGTCTTAGGATTCGGATGAGGTCCTACCAATGTCACCAGATTCAATCTCAACAGGTGTTGCAAAGCTTGGGACAATGGCATGTTGAGCTTGGTAAACTGCCTATAATTAACCCGTTGTTTATGGCAAGGTTGTTGTTGGACCCGTGAGGTAGTAGCAACTTGGAGAGGTCCATTTTTCACCAAACCAAACCCTTGTCTTCTTGGAGGCTGATCAATGACTTGGTCCCCGACCTTGACTGTTTACTTCATGCTGTTGTATCTGTCTTGATGAAGCTGGTTGATAATGGTTCTCAGCTCTTCTTGTTCCTGAGCTAAGCCTTGGATAAGAGCCATCTGCCCCAACATCTAGGTTTTCATGGCACTGAACTTAGCTTGTAGTTGTTCCAGCCGTTCGTCCTTATTGTCTTCAGGACTTTTCTTGACCAAGTTCCCAACGAGGAGTGTTTTCAACTCTTCCTGTCCCTTTAATAGGTTTAGGAATACGTCCCTGAACTGAGCTTCTCGAGTTTGAAGATCTTGGTTGTATGGTTGGAAAGCCATTGCTGAAATAAACAGCGAGAACATGAGAGACCTGTACTGGAAGACCTGTTATGCAATGATATGTATGATATATGTATGCAATGTTTTCAAGGATCTCGCGGGGTAAACAAGAAACTGCTAGAATTTGATTGCAACTTGATTGAATAACTTCGTGTCGTTGAGAATCTTCCTTCAAGAGTCAAGCTCACCATATCGAGTGGGTCATAGCCACCGACTCAAATCATTGTGTTTTGATCTCTAGATGACATTGGTTAGAGGAAAATAAATCCCCTTTTCCCCTTGCTAGACATTTGATTTGCCAAAACCTGCATCACAAACCCTTGATATCCTTGAAATGGTTAAGGAAATGTTAAGGCATGATGTTATGATGTGTATGCTATGCGTTTAAGAAAAAGTGTGAGGTGATGCAAGTGAACCCTGCAATAAATCCAGATTATTGGATAAGGACTGTAGACAAAACCTGCAAGGAACTCATGTTGTTAGATAACAATAATGTGCAAGTAGTTCAAGTTTGAAAGCACACAAGTCACACAATAGCCCTTAAATTTTAGGCTGGCATAGAGTTTAGGTATTACCCTCTTTCAGTTTTGTTGGTTCAACCTGTCCTAGTAATAGTAACCGGGTTCTAGAGGATCTCAATATCACTGACCACCCTCAATCGATCATAATTCCAGTTTGGCAACCTTTTCTTGCGGCCAGAATCATCGTGAGAGTTTAGTCTCAATGAGTGTAGCATACTGCTACTTTTCTGTGGCTAAGTTGGTCAATTATAGGTTCTAAGGTCATTTGGTTCTTAATGACCCCTTAGCAGACCCATATTCTCCTCGTTGCACCATAAGGGATATCGGTATAAACTAAAGTGCCACACCAACGTAGCTACTGCTTCAACCGTATCGGTCTACATCGTACAGTTCCCTCACAGTCTATTTCTACTTACCTAAAAGGTGTCCCTAGATCCTGGTTAGGATCTATAGTAACTCCAATACAAACCCACAAAGATAAAGCATACAAATCAAGCAATTGAAAACATTATGATGAACTATTCCTAAGGTACACCCCACTTATTAAATGTCCCCAGCAGAGTCGCCAGTTCTGTGATACGGTGGGAAGAACCGGGACATTTTTTGAAATTCTGGTTTGCATTTTGCATTTGTATTTGCAAAATGTCGCGGTAAGCAAGAGTCGCCACCGACTTCTATTTTATCCAACAAGGAAAGGAAAAAAGCACAGAAAAATTCCTTTTTCGAGATTTTCTGAGTACCGGGGGTAGATTATAGAAAGGGAAGGTATTAGCACCCTTTCTATCCGTAGTTATCTACGGGCTCTTAGGTACTTGCTCATTATTTTCAAAATTGTTTTCTTTGTGTTTGTGGGTTTTGAAAAGTTTTTTATTTTAACTTCGATTTAACTCTTGCTTCTGTCCTCAAGAGTGTAATGAAGTGTTTATGAAAATTTTGTTTGTAAAGGAGTGTAAGTGAAAAAAAAAAGTTTTGTTTTGAATGAGCAAGTATCTAAGAGCTAATCTACCTACTTGAAAAAGGAATCGTTCTATGCTAATTTCCTTTAGACAATGCTATTCCACTATTAGTGAGTAGGTAGCACCGTCGTTGGAGTTTGAGGGTCAATTCGAAAGAGGGACATACAGTCACTAAAGCAGTGTTAGGATGTTTTAGCGGTAACCCTAATGTCTTAGATCATTTATTCGAGGCAACAATATCCGAGGCAACCATTTTGAGGCAACTATGATCTTCTAGACAAGAGGACGACCTCTAAAACAACCTATACTCAACGACCGTTTACGAAGGCAACCAAGTGGGGTGTACCCTAGGAGTGCGCATGTGAGAGTGTGTTGATTTCAGTTATTTTTATCTTTGCACATGTTTAGGGTGATCTAACCATTTTAAGATTAAACATTCATTCTTGTCATGCAAGCCCTATTATCAAACATCTAGCAGTTGAATAATTTGCAGAATTAAAGGTGCGGAAATTAAACTAAATTATTACAAGGCGTCAGGTATATACATCGCCAAAAACAACCCTTTGAAAATAAAAGCGATAAATGTAGAATAAACGTCCTAATTAAACTATTACATCCCATGAGCAGTTACATTAAATATCGTAAAAGAAATAAATAAAAACGGTAAAGGTAAATAAACGTCCTAATTAAATTATTACAAACTGTGAGCAGATACAATAATTGGGCAAAATAATAATAAAGCGAGCGATTAAAAATTAGATCGACGAGAAATTAGGGTTTTGACCCTTCTATCCTAATTGAAAAAAGAAAATGTTTTTTTTTAATTGTTTTTAATATTTTTTTAAGAAAAGAAATTAGATTTTTAAATTAAATGCAAAATTGATTGGTTATTAAATTAATTAATGAAAATAATTAAATGACATATTTTTGGATTTTTGTTATTTTAGGAAAGAAATAAAATAATTAAGTTAGTAATAAAACCTATTTATTCTAATTAATTTTAATTATGTAAAAAGAAATTAAAGTTGTCTAATAATTAATAACCTAATAAAATTAATTACTTTTTTTTAAAATAAAAATAAATATCTTGAATTTAATTGGATAGAAAAATGTTTTGTGATTTTTTGATAAAAAAGAAAGTAATTTGATGGGTTAGTAAAATAAATAAATGAAATAATATAAATATAAAAGAATTAGAGAAAAGCAAACAGGGCCTGCAATGTGGGGGTGCAATCATCATAAATCTCTAGGCCCGAATCTTCGAAAGCTTCATGCTCTAACTATGGTGTTTTGTTTATTCTTGCGTGGAACCTATGATTCAAACATCCATAACTGTTCTATATAAACTCAAGCAAACGTTAGCATACCATAAAATGTGATTAAAATTAGAGATTCGAAATTTAAAATTTTACCAAACCGGTGTCGTCAAATGGGGGCGTGCTAGGCGTGTGATGGATTACTCTTGGGCCTTGTAAGACTCTTGAGGACTTTTAAGAGGATGGTTTGAGGCTTGATGTCAATTGAGAGAGACCGGAACCTCGAGATATGACTTGCACCAATTCTTTGATTTCTGGAGTGCTTTTTGAAGAGCTTTTAGAGAGCTTTTTGAAGAGCTTTTTGAGAGATTTTTAGAGAGGATTTTCGTCCCTTTCAAGATTGTATGGCTCTATATTTATAGAGGAGAATGAGGAGACAAGAAAGCATGGAAAGAATCTCCCTCATAATGTTGTGTTTTAAGACCATGATCAAGATTTGAAAAAAAATGCCATATTTGATGATTTTATGTCATTTTCGCATGTGAATGAACCTGGACATATTTGAAAAGTTATTGCACGAAATCAATTGACATAAACCAGCATAAAGCTTTCCCAAAATGGATTCACATCAAAATTTACATTATTTCTATTATTTATTTATTTAATTCTGAATTTTAATGAATAAAATATCAAAATAAATAGCATAAATAGTATAAAAATGTACGGGTGGGCTTAGAGGTCGTGGACCATGTTAGGAATGAGTTTCAAACTTGAAAAGATAGGCCCTTTTGGAAAAAATCCAAGTTTGGTCAATATTTGCTTCATGCATTTTTTCAAAAATTATCCAACTTTGACAATGCATAACTCCCTCAATTTTGACTCTTTGGAGGTGTTCTTAGACTTTTTAGAAAGCTTGATATGTCCTATAAGCAACCCTTTTGTTATAATCTCATTTTGATACTCCATGCTCATGTATGAATCTTTGACAAAAAATGTGTTTTTGTTGACTTTCAAAAATGACCTATAATGTCCAAATTCATAACTTCTTGTGAGTGCATTTTTTGATCTTGGGGTGTGAAGATGGATTATAAGGAATTGCATCCTCTTCAAAATGAGCTTTGGATGGGTCATTTATCATAAAGTATGAGAAAGTTATGCTTGGTCAAAGTTGAGTTGATTTTCCTGCAAAACCCTAATTTAACAACTTTTGAGTCTTGATGAATTTTGAGCAATCCTTGATGAATCATGATCAACCCTTGATCAAATGATGAAATATGCTTCAAAATTAGAATGTTGACCAAAAATATTGAAGTTTGACTGTATATAGGTCACAGTTGACTTTTGCCCTAACATAGTCAATTTTGGACCTTTGAGCAATTGACTGAGCAAACTTCCTCTGCAAGGCTTGAAATTTGACATGGATGATCTTGAGAACATATTAGGACATTGGGGAGTACTTGAGGTCATTTGGAATCAAATATCTTGATGCAACACAAAACCCTAATTTGGGGTAGACTGCCTTAGGAGATAGCTTGTATGACCAACTCTTGAGCAACCTTGGGCAACTTGGAGATTTTCCTTGTAATGTATTGAGAAATATGGGAGGGCAAATTTTGGGGTACAACATAATGGATTGACAGATGAATTTTCAGTCAACTGTATACTAAAAATTCAAACTTTGACTTTTTTGGTCAAAATGAAATGTCAAAGATCACAATTCATCAAAAAATGTCAAAATATAAAACTTATTCATGAAGAAATCAAAAAGTCAAGATTTCATTTTGAAAAGTCAAAATTTCTTAACTTAGAAATTTTTCTAAGTGTTGAAAATTTCTTATTTTTTCACAACTTTGAGCAATCACCATGATGCAAGATGATTCAAAAGAAACTTTCAACATGAAAGTTGTAGATCTATGTGAATATAAAACATTTCTTTACATAAATCCTTCCAAAAGTGCTTGGATCTCAAGTTATAATTTTAAGAATACATGGTCATGAAACAAAACACTTAGTGAAATTTTGCCCTAATTTGGTCAAGATTTTGACCTAACTTCTGACCCAAGTTTCACCTAGTTCCAAGGGGAATTTTCAAAATGGATTCAAATAGGGGTTGTAGAGAATGTTACAAGCTTTATAAAATGTCAAAGAACTCCTTGAGATCATTTGTGAGCAAGGAGAATCGAAAGTCAGAAGTTGAGGTTTCAAGTAGTTTTACAAGGCAAGTTTTTTGATGAACAAGATTCAAAGTTCAAACTTATGCTGCATAATCTATACTTTGCAGGCCTCAAGCTTGTTAGGAACTCCATAATTAATTGCTTGCATAGCTGTTAGAGGTCTCAATTCAAGCATTCAATGCAAGGCCATGCTTTATATCCATTTTGGGAAGAAAGTGTTCAATGCCATTTTGATAAAGTAGCTATTTGCACAAAACTTGTTCTTGAGCCTTGCACTTGTTCTCTTCTGATCATAAATGTCCTATAACTCAAGAGAAATTGATCTCAACACTTACAATCACCCAACCCATGCTTGTACTACACATTGAAACTTGTTTTCCCACTTTTCTTCAAAATCAAGTAACATAGCAACCAGCCTATAACTTGTACTTCTGACTCTCTCAAGCACTAAGACCTTTTTCTTATACATACACAAGTTATTTTCCATAAATCCCATGCATGCTTGAGCCCTGAAAATACCAAGAACACAAATTTGCATCTCACACCTCCATTATTGCAGATTCTGGCCAAAAATCCCAAAACCAAAAACTACTCGTGCGTTTCTTGGCTTCTTGCTTCCAAAAGCTTCTAAACATCATTTAGAAGTTATCCCTTCCCCTGTTACAGTTCTGTAACACCATCTTCCTCCATTTCCAAGTTCAAAAATAGAGTACTGTAAGTGGACTTCTTTAGACCATTTCAACCACTCTCCAACCAAGCTAATCATTGCATTAGCTTCCTGGGACCTCTGTGGAGCTTTTCTGGTCATCATAACACCTTGAGGAGTGCTCATTTATAGAACACGATTTCCAGTTTTGAGGTAAGTTATCTCAACTTTGAACTCTTCATACAAGCATCATTAATGGTTTATTTGTGAATGAAAAATGCAGATATCATTGCTCTAAAGCTAACCTGTCCATATTTTTCATTTATGTTGCTTGAGCTTAGATAATTTTAAGATTGAAGTTTATGAAATTTTTAGAGTTCAAATTAGGGCCATTAAAATTCATGTTTGTCTTTGATCTATAATTTTATTGGTTTTCATTTCTAAAATCATGTTTACGTTTTTGCAAATGGATGAGAGATGAACAAGATGCAGGTACTCTGGCTGGGCGTAAGGTTGAAGATGAAGTTCAGGCCATGGACTTGATTTCTAATATACATTTATTGTTTTGTTTATATGAACGGATGTATAGCCACCCCAGTGGTAAAGCGCGCGCCTGTTAACCTTTGGGACCTGGGTTCGAGCTCCAGTGGTACCCTTTTTGCTTGTTTTTCTCACATTTTCTCATATTTTTGTCACTTGTTTGCAGCGCTGAGTTCCTTTTGTTGGGCCCAGTATTTTTTGCTTATTTTTGCCTCCCCTGCTGACTATTCACACCCCTGGCCCATTTCATTTTCTTTTTCTCATTTTTATTTTATTTGTTTTCTTAAATATTTTATTTAATATTTAAAAAGTCAGAAAATTATGAAAAAAACTTAGATCTATATTTTTATATAGTTTATTTATTTATTTTTTTACAATAAAAAAAATTATTTTTATATAATCATACTTTAATTATTTCACTAATTAATTTTTAATTTTAGTTAGAAACTAGGGTTTTAGTTTATTTCTTTCACAATTAAAAAAATACTCTTCAAAAATAAATAAAAAAATACCAAAAATATTTTATAATACCATAAATTATTTTCAAGACAAAAATACCAAAAATACCATTCTTACAAAATTAATTTCTTTTTTAATCAATTAATATTTAGATTATGGTTTTATTTAAAACGTTTTCCTAGTTAATTTAGGTTTATTTTTTACTAATTTGATCAATTATTTTCTTTTAGGTTAAAACCAAACACTTCCCTAAAAAAAATCCAAACAAAAATCATATTTGCTTTACATTTATAATCTTGTATATTTATTCATTTTTGTACATAATTTATCCAAATTCAATATGGTTGTAATAGATAATTAGTTTTATTTTCTTGCAATCCCCATTTGAAATTTGTACACCCCCTCCCACAAGTATCGTAATAGTGTAGTAATTTGAAGTTCCACAATGTATCGCTTTATATACAAATGCTAGTAATTAGGGTTTGTATGGAAAGACTAAAACCAATCAATTAGAAAACCCTAATCAAAGACAAAACCAAGCATGAAAAACGATACACTTGTACACAAGCACCCTTAGGGTAAAATCAACTTGGTTGCCTTATAAAAATGGCCATATTAAGCATGTGAGGTATCTTAGCAAAATCAAGCAAAATATAAGATCATAGTCCCTCGATGACGCTATTTATGTTGCCTTTCAAATGATCTTAGTCCCTAAAAGAGAATGCTAAGATACCTTGCAACATTGCTAATCATGGTCATACGATGACCCACGCCCGTCCCTTTCACATCCAAAGATAGGGTTACTTACCAACTCAATGGTAAGATAACAATGTCAAAGGAAAAGGAAATGAACAAGAAAGACTTTTGAGTAGGTAGAATGTTCCTAGTTACTTGCTCAATTTTCAAAACAAAAACATCCTTGCTATTTTCAAAACAAACACCTACACTTTCAAAAACATCATTCAAACTTGAAAACATTTTCAAAAGATCAACACCTTTGTATACATTCTTACGAACGAGAATCATTACAAAGCTTGCCTAAACAATGACGTCTTTACAAAATACTTTCAAAAACCACACAAATCACATTTTCAAACAAAGGCAAGTGATCTAGAAAGTAACTAAGAGCCCATGGAAAACCATGGATGAAAAGGGTGCTAATACCTTCCCTTTTCATAATCTACCCCCCGAACTCAAGAAATAATCTCAAGGTATTTCCTATACTTTATCACCTTTCCTTTTGGATAAAAGAAAAGTCGGTGGCGACTCTTGCTAACCGCAATATTTGCGATAAAATGCAAAACACCCAAGTCAGTTCTCCAACCGTATCACAGAACTGGCGACTCTGCTGGGGAGAATACTAAAAGTGGGGTTACCTTAGGATTAGATCAAATTTACTTGCTTTCTTTGTTTGACTTATTTCCTTTACATTATGGTTCTCTGTTTGGGTTTGAATCCTCTACCTAGATTTGGGATACCTTATAGGTAAGTAGCAATACGTTGCGGAAACTATGCGGGGTATACCGACATGGTCTAAGCAATATCTACTTTAGTGCGACATATTTGTGTGTACCGGTAGCCCTTGAGTAGTCAAGGAGAATATGGGGCTGCTGAGTGATGTCATGAAGCACTAATGAACTTTTAGAACCTTTACTTGACCAACTTGGCCATTAGGAAGTAGTGAGATGACCGGCTTTGGTGCAATCCGAAGTTGGTAGATACTCGATACTACACTCATTGAGGTTTGGTTTTTTGGGATATTTCGGTTGCCATTAAAGAGACTTGCACTGAAACAATTCCCAAGGAAACAAACCAGTGATATTGAGCTCCTTAGAACCCGATTACTATTGCTAGGACAGGTTTGAGCCAACTAAACATCAAGAGGGTACTTACCTATGAGACTCCATGCAAGCCTAAACCTAAGGACTTGTTTGCTTTGTTCGTGTATATTTACTTGTACATAACATCATGAACATCATAACATCATACTCATTCACTAACCATTTCAAGGATCTTGGGATTTATCTTTGTTCTGTTTTGTAGGACATGTATTCTATCCGCAGGAAAACTATTCAAGTCAATCTTGTAAGGATCCCTCCTCAACTTAAAGAGCTAGCATCAAGGATTCCTGAAAATTCTCCATTTACCGAAAGACATGGTCGCCTACTAAACTTGGTCACCTTCAACACTGATGAAGACATGATGAAGGTGCTCTTTCATTTCTTTGATCCCTTACACCATTGCTTCACATTTCCCGATTATCAACTTGTGCCGACTTTGGAAGAATTCTCTCAACTCTTGAGGATTCCCATTCTCAATCAACTACCTTTTAACGGTACAGAAAGAGATCCAAAGCCAAAAGAGATTGCTTAAGCTCTACACTTGCAACCATCTGATATCACAACTAATTGGGAAACAAGGAGTGGTGTCAAAGGCTTCCTAGCAAAGTTCTTGTTTGAGAAAGCCTAAAAATGTTGGAACTCTTTGGATTTTCAAGCTTTTGAGGAAATTGTGCCTCTCCTCATCTATGGGATGGTTTTATTTACAAATCCTGACCAACTCATAGACGTGAACACCGTCAAAATCTTCATGTCTCGTAACCCGGAGCCTACTTTGCTAGGGGATATCCTACATTCCTTTCACAGTCGCACTATGAGGAAAAAAGGTATCCTTATGTGCTGTACTCCTCTCTTGGCAAGATGGTTTATTTCGCACCTTCCCCAATCTGTATTAAAGAACGAGCAAGGTTCAAGGTGGTCACATAGGTTGATGACGCTCAAACATTCAGACATTCATTAGTGTTCCCGATCTATAGAGAATGTTACTATTGTCGATCATTGTGGATAATTCCCTAATATCCCTTTACTTGGTATTAGAGGAGGTATCACCTACAACCCCTGTTTAGCCTTAAGACAGTTTCGTTACGCCCGAAGGGATGGCCTACATGATATGCTCATTCAAGGTTTGATATTTGACTATGAGAACAGCGATCAAGGTCATCGCCAGAGGTTTATCCGAGCTTGGAGGATGTTGAACAAGGTAGATAGCAAGACATTTGGGCATAATAATTCCATCCCTCTTGAGCCTTACCTAAAATGGGTACGAGCTCGTGCTCAAAGTCTTATGATGCCTTACCCCTCCATTATCCCAGTAATCATAGAGCCTGTTGCGGAAGGAGATGTCCCGTACACTATCCTGCATCCTGACATGCCCAGCTCTCTTGAAGACTTACAAAAGGATTGGATACAGCTTAAAGGGGAGCGAGACACTTTTGAAGCTTAATTCTACGCTAGCGAGAAGAAGGTTTTGGAACTCACTAAGCAACTTCATGAGGAGCGGAGCTTGAATGCCTACATCGCACCAAAAAGGATGCGTACAACTTTTTTATCTTAGAGTTTTTGTATTTCTTTGTAAGCCTAAAAGAGGCATGATTTACTCAAGCTTTGATTTATTAATATGATGTGTGTTCTTTTTTTGGTCTAAAGCAATTTTAAATCTCTAAGTTCCTTGAAACCATTGCATATGTATCTTCCATTCATCATAACATAAGCAGGTTTCTTGAAACAAGTCTCCTCATCTTTCTACTGTTTATTTTAGTAAGATGGATCTCGAGCAGATGGTGAAAGACCTTCAGGCACAGAATGCTCAGTTCTAACAAATGTTATTAACTCTAGCCAAAGGACAGGAAGAGTTGAAAACCTTGCTGGTTAAAGAGAAGAAAAAGAAAATAAAGAAAATAACTGGAGTTCTAAATATGGGAAGAAGGTTTCACAGACAAGCTAGACGGACCTTAGACTATGCAATGTCATCTGGTGAGAAAGATAATCAAGAAGTGAAAGGCAAGGAAACAGTGGCCCAGCCAGATTCAGAAGAGGAAGAGGAAGAAGAAGATTATTCTGAAGAACAATATCCTCCGATCGACGACAAGTATAAGCATCTGGAAGAACGATTAAGTGCAATGGAAATTCAAAAAGTGCCTGGACTGGACTTTGAGGAGTTGGGTTTAGTGTCTGGGATTGTCATTCCTCCAAAATTCAAGGCACCGATGTTCGCTAAATACGACGGAGTTTTGTGTCCCAAAATGCATCTTCGGTCCTATGTGAGGAAAATACAGCCTAACACTGCTGACAAGGATTTATGGGTACACTTCTTTCAAGACAGTCTGTCCGGAACTCAGCTTGATTGGTTTTATCAGCTAGAAAGAGCCAATATTCATAATTGGGAAGATCTTGTCGTTGCCTTTTACAAATAATACCAATACAACGCAGACCTTGCTCCCACCCGTACTCAACTCCAGAGTATGGCCATGGTTTCAAGTGAAGGCTTCAAAGACTACGCTCAAAAATGGAGGGACTTAGCAGGAAGAGTCCAACCTCCCATATCTGAAAGAGAGTTAGTAGACATGTTTTTGGGTACCCTGTCCGGTCCTTTCTTTAATCACTTAATTTGGAGTTCCTCAGAAGGTTTTACCGAATTGATATTGACTGGAGAAAGAGTGGAAGCTGGGATAAAGAATGGGAAGATTCAAAAAGAAACATCCTCTGCTGCTGTAAGAAAACCATTTATTGGAAAAAAAGAAGTTGTTACTGTATATCCTAAGAGAAATCAAGATAGGACTGAACGCCGCCCAATGGTGGGGGTTGTCATGATTCCTAAACCTGCACCTGCTCAGCAAAGAAGCAACCAGCCAAGAACAGAAAGACCAGTCAGACATTTCACCCAAATTAATATGACACTATCTCAAGTATTTACACATTTGTTAAGATCCAATCAAGTTACTTTGAAAGAAGCTCCAAAGAATCCTAACACAACCTCTCCTCATTATCATCCTAATGTCCGTTGTGCATACCATTCTGAGAGTCCCGGCCATGACACTAACAACTATTAGGCTCTAAAAAACAAGGTACAAGACCTTCTTGAAGCCAAAGAGATTGAATTCGATGCGCCAAAAATTCCCAATGTTATCACTGCCCATATGCCCAAGCACGACCGTGATGTCAACGCCGTTGAGGAAGATATTTTTGTTACTTTGGTTGATGAACTTGTGACCCCACTCTTGACTATCAAAAAGAACTTGTTGAATGTCGTAGTATTCCCAGGCTGTGATGAAAGCTGTCATTTCTGTTTATCCTCACCAACCAACTGTCATTTGTTAAAAGCAGACGTTCAATGCCTAATAGATGACAAGGAGATTTTGTTTGAGAAGACTTTTATTCCAACTGTTTCTTATAATGATGTTTCCATAGTGACCATTTCCGCCAATTCTTCTAGGGTCTCCACCAAAAGACCCGTTAGAATTATATCAGTTCCTAAAGTAGCTCTGTTGATAATTACAGTGCCTGGACCAATCCCATATTCGCCAGACAAAACCGTCCCATGGAATTATAGAGGTGATGTCTACTATCACGGTATCAAGCAAGATTGGACAGCTGCTGAAAATTCAAGTTCTGAGAAAGTTGACTCTGCTATCGGTAACATCACAGGGACTAGAAAGATAACCCAAAGTGGAAGGGTATTCTCTCCATAAATTTCTCCTCCAAAAGTTACTTCTGGACCTGTAATCATTCCTGTTGTTGTTGCTCCTCCAAAGGCTATTCCCAGTCCTACAATCATCTCTTTTGATACTCTTGTTGACAAAACTGTTACAGTCCCTGTTATCACCCCGACTGACATTCCTACTGCCGAGTCAACCGAGACTAGAGGCAAAGGTATTCTGGTTGAGCCTGTTCAGATGAAGGCACAATCAGTAGCTATCCCTGAGACCTTCCGAAAAGAGATGGAGGAAATTCTAAAGATTATAAAAAGAAGTGACTACAACATATTCGAACAATTGGGGCAAACTCCATCAAAAATTTCCATGTTGGCTTTATTGTTATGTTCTGAGGCTCATGCAAAGGCCTTGGCAAAATTCCTTAAAACTGCCCATGTACCCCAAGAAACATCTGCCGACCAGTTCCAAGACTGCGTAGCCAGGTTGACCGCAGATAATGGTTTAGGTTATTTGGATGCTGATTTAACGTCAAGGGGGAGGAAGCATAACAAGGCATTGCATGTCTCAGTCGAATTCAGGGGCACGACTTTGGCTCATGTCTTGGTTGATACTGGTTCATCTCTAAATGTGTTGCCTAAAAAGGCTCTTGATAGGCTTGACTGTGAAGGATTGACCTTGAAACCTAGCAACATAGTCGTGAGGGCCTTCAACGGCTCAAAAAGGATGGTGCATGGGGAAGTGGATATCCCCATAAGAGTTGGAACCCAAACATTTGATTCAACTTTTTATGTAATGGATATTCGCCCTTCATATTATTGCTTATTAGGCCGACCGTGGATTCACAATGCTGGTGCCGTTACCTCTACGTTGCATCAAATGCTGAAATATCCAACTCAGGGGAAAATCATCAATGTTCATGGAGAAGAAGAGTATATGGCCAGTCATCTAAATTCCTTCAGATATGTGGAATTATATAATGAGTTTATTGAAACTCCATTCTAGCACTTTGAAGAAGTCCCGCAAACTGTGGCAGTAACCAAGGTTATTTCCCAAGTCCCAAAGATTACAAGGCCTCCACTCAAGATGTCGTCTTTGAAAGATGCCAAGGCAGTAATAGAAGAAGGTTGGTGCACTATTTGGGGCCAACTCCCAGATATACCATACAAGTCTAACAAATTTGGTTTGGGTTTCACTTCAGGAGCCCAGAAAGTTGTACGCCGTGCTCGTGCCGGAGGACCACTCTTGAAGATCAGCAACCACGAAGTCAACACAATGGAGGATGATGGAGACAACTATAACTTGGAGGATTGGATTTTCCCAACTGTCAATGGAGGGCTCAGCAACTGGGAAGCTAGATATTTTTTCCCAATCACTTTTATCCAACAGTAGTTTGTCTTTAAATTTTGTCGGACCCGTAATATTAAACAAATCAGACTCTTAAAACCATGTGTCTTACCCGAGGCACAATGGTCCATTTGTAAGGGTTATTATCTCATTTCCATATGATATCAATGAATCATGGACGTTTTTGCATACAAACTTTGTGCTCATTGTTTTTCTTTTTACATTTTCATTTCTTTCAAGGATAGCTATACTCTTACACACACTCACATTCAAATTGTAGATCTACATCCATTCGGGATCCCATGGGTAACGATCCTGCTATGGCCTTCTGTGATTCTGAAAATCTAATCTACCAAGCCAAAGACGAAGGTGAGGAAGATTGTGAAGTTCCAGGGGAACTCGCTAGATTATTACAACAAGAAGAGAGGACCATACAGCCCCACGAAGAACCAGTGGACACAATTAACCTAGGTACCAAAGAAGACAAGAGAGAAGTCAAGGTGAGTGCCAATATGGAACCTAGTGTCAAAGAGCGTCTTATTCAGTTGCTGTATGATTATGTTGAGGTCTTTGCCTGGTCGTACAAAGACATGCTAGGACTTGATGCAGATATTGTAGTACATCGTATACCTACAAAAGAGGACTACCCTCCGATAAAATAAAAGGTTTGTCATATGCGACCACATATGTCAAAGAAGATCAAAGCGGAAGTCATAAAACAATTCAACGCCGGATTCTTGACTGTCACCTCCTATCTGCAATGGGTCGCAAATGTTGTTCCCGTGCCTAAGAAGGATGGAAGAGTATGAATGTGCATGGACTATATATATTTGAATAGGGCAAGCCCTAAGGATGATTTCCCACTTCCCACATCGATATTTTGGTTGACAATACAACACGGCATAAGGTGTTTTCCTTCATGGATGGTTTGTCAGGCTACAACCAAATCAAAATGGCGCCTGAGGACATGGAGAAAACAACCTTTGTCACACAGTGGGGCACATTCTGTTACAAGGTTATGCCATTCAGGCTGAAGAATGCTGGGGAAACCTATCAGTGTGCCATGGTAGCCCTATTTCACGACATGATACATCACGAAATAGAGGTCTATGTGGACGACATGATAGTCAGATCTCAAACCAAAGAGGAACATCTTGACCATTTATAGAAGTTGTTTGAGAGATTAAAGAAATACAAGCTGAGGTTGAATCCAACTAAATGCACATTTGGAGTGAGGTCCGGTAAACTCTTAGGCTTTGTCGTCAGCGGTAAAGGTATTGAAGTAGATCCTACCAAGGTGAAAGAAATACAAGAAATTCCTGCTCCTCGTACTGAGAAGGAAGTCATAGGATTCTTGGGACGGTTAAACTACATTGCTAGATTCATTTCTCACCTAACAACTACTTGTGAACTAATCTTCAAATTACTGAAGAAAAATCAAGTAGTCAAATGGAATGATGAGTGCCAAACTGCCTTCGACAAGATCAAAGAGTACTTACAAGAGCCTCCTATTTTTATGCCACCAGTCGAGGGAAGACCATTGATCATGTATCTAAATGTTTTGGAAAATTCAATGGGGTGTGTGTTGGGGCAGCATGACGAGTCTGGCCGAAAAAGCATGCTATTTATTATCTGAGCAAAAAGTTTACCGACTGTGAAATAAGATATTCACTGCTCGAGAAAACTTACTACACTCTGGAATGGGCTACTCGCCGTCTAAGACAGTATATGTTGACCCATACTACCTTATTGATATCTAAGATGGATCCAATAAAATACATATTCGAGAAACTTGCCCTCTCTAGGAGAATAGCAAGATGGCAGATGATCTTGATGGAATATGACATTCAGTATACTACCCAAAAAGAAATAAAGGGCAGTTGTTGTACCCCAAAATTTTCCCTCTCACTTATCAAGAATTTTCTCACAAGATCTCCCTTGACTCAAGACTATACTAGGGTTGATCAGCTCAAGACATTTCCTTAAGCACTGATGACCAAAATTAGGGTTTGAGATTGCACAAGGATTTTTGAACTTTAAATTCTTAATATGACTTTCATGGATCATTATGGACCCACAAGATCATTCATGTCAAGTTTCAAGCCTGGAATCACACTTTTGCTCAGTCAATTGAGCAGTTGACCTAAAACTGTATTGGAGAAAAAGTCAACCATGGCCAATTTACAGTCAAACTTCATAATTTTTTTATCCACATCAACATTTTAAACTCATATGAATCATTTGATCAAGTTTGGACCATAATTCCTCAAGAAATTTGATAAAATCCTCAAAAGGGCAAAATGGTCAAAATTAGGGTTTTGATTGGGAAAGGGCAATTTCTGATTTTTGACCTAGCAAATGATCAATTGGTTTAAGGCATGATCTCAAGAGTCCAATTTCATCATTTTGATCTAATGACATGGCTCAAAACATTGCTCAAGTCCAATGGATTGACATATGAATATTCAGTCAACTGATCAACAGTCAACTGTATATTGAAAAGTCAAACTTTGACTTTTTGGTCAAAATCAAATGTCAAAGATCAAAATTCATCAAAACATGTTAAAATATGAAACTTATTCATCAAGAAATCCAAAATTCAAGATTTCATTTTGAAAAGTCAATATTTCTAAACTTAGAAATTTTTCTAAGTGTTGGAAATTTCTTATTTTTTCATAACTTTGAGAAACAATTTCACCATGATGCAAGATGATTCAAAAGAAACTTCCAACATGAAAGTTGTAGATCTCCATGAAATATAGAACTTTGCTTCACACAACTCCTTCCAAAAGTGCTTGGATATCAAGTTATAATTTTAAGAATACAGGGTCATGAAATAAAACACTTAGTGAAATTTTGCCCTAATTTGGTCAGGATTTTGACCCAACTTCATGGAACTTTTTCATATAGTTACAAGGGGAATATTCAAAATAAATTCAAAGATGGGTTGTAGAGAACATTGCAAGCTTTCCAAAAAGTCCTAGAAATCCTTGAGATCATTTTTGAGTAGGGAGAATCGAAGAGATGAAGTTAGGGTTTTATCACTTGAATTACAAGTCATTTTGTGATGAACAAATTCAAAATTCAAAGTTATGCTGCATAAACTCTACTTTGCAGGCTTCAAACTTGTTAAGCACTCCATAATTAATTGCTTGCACAGCTGTTAGAGGTCTCATTTCAAGCATTCAATGCAAGGTCGTGCTTTATATCCATTTTGGGAAGAAAGTGTACATTGCCATTTTGATAAAGTGACTTTTTGTACAAAACTTGTTCTTGAGCCTTGCACTTGTTCTATTCTGATCATACAAGTCCCATAACCTATAAGAAACTTGTTAGACACTTACAATCACTCCGTCCATGCTTGTACTACACATTGAAACTTGTTTTCCCACTTTTCTTCAAAATCAAGTAACCTAGCAATTAGCTTGAGACTGGTACTTATGATTGTCCAAAGCTCTCAAAATCTTTTGCTTATACATACACAAACCATTTGCCACAAAAGACACGCATTCTTAAGCTCTCAAACTCTATAGAACTCAGAATCACACACAAAAACTCCATTGTTGCATAATCTGACCAAAAACTTGAAACTCATATCTCCCTCGTGCGTTTTCAAGCCTTTTGGTTCCTAAAGCTTCTAAACATCAAATACAAACCATCCAAAGTCATTTTGCCTAACTGTAACACCTTCATCATCAAGTTCCGTTTTCAAAAATAGGGGTCTGCAGGTGGACTTCTCTAGAACTCCTCAGCCACTTCTAGCTCAAGCTAAGCATCCCTTTAGCTTCCTGGGAACTTGAGGAAGCTAACCCAATCATTGGAACTCACTGAAAGCTGCTCAAACTTCAAACCCGATACCCTCTTGCAAGGTAAGTTTTCTAGCTTTGGAACTTTTCATACATGCATCACCAATGATTTATTTGTGAATGAAACATGTAGATATCATTGCCCTAAAGCTAACCATGTTCATAGTTTTCATTAATTTTGTTTGAGCTTAGAGAATTTTAAGATTGAAATTTCTGAGATTTTTAGGGTTCAGATTAGGGCCATTGAAATTTATTTTTATCTTTGATCTATAGTTTTAATGCTTTACATTTCTGAAATCGTGAGGAAATTTGCTACAAGTTTCATGTTTACAGTTTCATTTTTGATGAGGATTGATTGAGTTACAGAGCTTCTGGCTGGGCGTGAGATTGAAGATGAAGTTGGCCTTAGGAACATGTTTATCATATGTATTTATTGTTTGATTTATATAAACGGATATATAGCCACCCCAGTGGTAGAAGCGCGCGCATGTAACCAGTGGGACCTGGGTTCGAGCCCCAGTGGTACCTTTTTTATTTTTTTTTCACACTTTTTGCAATTCTGGGCCTCCCTTTGGGCCTTATGTTTTTTTCTTGTTGCTAACCCCCTGTTTCATTTACACACCCCTGGCCCAGTTTTATTTTTTTATTTTTTTATTTTTTTAATTTATTTGTTTTCTTAATTATTTTTCTAATACTAAAAAATCATAAAAAAATACAAAAATAATAGATTTACATTTTGACATAGTTTATTTATTTTTCTCATACAAAAAATTATTTTATTAATCATACTTTATTTATTTTACTAATTATCTTTGTAAATTTAATTAAAAATAGGTTTTAGTTATTTTCTTTTACACCCATTAAAATATATTATTTTAAAACAAAAAAAGACCAAAAACATTTTATAATACTATAATTTATTTTCAAGACAAAAATACCAAAAAAAATACTTTTCTTATAAACTTAATTTCTTTTTAATCAATTAATAGATTTAGGGTTTTATTAAAATCTTTTCTTAGTAAATTTAGGTTTTGTTTTTAATTAATAATTTTCTTATAACTAATTAGGTTAAAATCAAAACCACTTTTCTCATGAAAAATCAAACAAATATTCATTTTCTTTGCACTTACATTCTTGCATATTTATCTATTTTTGTACATTTATTTATTCAATTCTTGTACCAATTCAATATGGTTGTAATAGACTAATTATGTTTATTTTCTTGTAATCCCTATTTACAATTTGTACACCCCCCTCCCACAAGTATTGTAATAACATAGTAATTTTAAATTCCTCAATTTATCGCTTTATATACAAATGCTAATAATTAGGGTTTTGTATGGAAAGACTAAAACCAATCAAATAGAAAACCCTAATCAAAGGCAAAATCAAGCATGAAAAACAATACACTTGCACACAAGCACCCCTTAGGGTAAATCCACTTGGTTGCCTTTACAAAATGGCCATATTGCGCATGTGAGGTATCTTAGCAAAAACAAGCAAAGTATAAGATCATAGTCCCTCGATGACGCTATCTAAGTTGCCTTTCAAATGATCTTAGTCCCTAAAAAAGAATGCTAAGATACCTTGCAACATTGCTAATCATGGTTATATGATGACCCACGCCCGTCCCATTTACATCCAAAGATAGGGTTACTTGCCAAATCATTGGTAAGATAACAATGTCAAAGGAAAAAGAAAATGAACATGAAAGACTTTTGAGTAGGTAGAATGTTCTTAATTACTTGCTAAATCTTCAAAACATCCTTTCTATTTTCAAAACAAACACCTACACTTTCAAACATCTTACAAACTTGAAAACATTTTCAAAAGATCAAACACTTTGTATACATTCTTACAAACGAGAATAATTACAAAGGTTGCCTAAACAATGGCTTCTTTACAAAATACTTTCAAAAACCACACAAAGCACAATTTCAAACAAAAGCAAGTGATCTAGCAAGTAACTAAGAGCCCATAGAAAACCATGGATGAAAAGGGTGCTAATACCTTCCTTTTTCATAATCTACCCCCCGAACTCAAGAAATAATCTCAAAGGTCTTTCCTGTGCTTTTTCACCTTTCCTTTTGGATAAAAGAAAAGTCGATGGCGACTCTTGCTAATCGCAACATTTGCGATAAAACGCAAAACACTCAAGTCAGTTCTCCCACCGTATCACAGAACTGGCGACTCTGCTGGGGAAAATTCTAAAAGTGGGGTTACTTTAGGGTTAGATCACATTTACTTGCTTCCATTGTTTGACTTGTTTGCTTTACATTATGGTTCTTTGTTTGGGTTTGAATCCTCTACCCGGATTTGGGTTACCTTATAGGTAAGTAGCAATACGTTGTGGAAACTATACAGGGTATACCGACATGGTCTAAGAAATAGCTATGTTAGTGCGACATATTTATGGGTACCGGTAGCCCTTGAGTTAATCAAGGAGAATACGGGGACGCTGAGTGATGTCATGAAGCACTAATGAACTTTTAGAACCTTTACTTGACCAACTTGGCCTTTAGGACGTAGTGAGATGACCGGCTTTGGTGCAGTCCGAAGTTGGTAGATACTCGATACTACACTCATTGAGGTTTGGTTTTTTGAGATATTTCGGTCGCTATTAAAGAGGCTTGTTCTAAGACAATGCTCAAGGAAATAAACCGGTGATATTGAGCTCCTTAGAACCCGGTTACTATCGCTAGGACAGGTTGAGCCAACTAAACTTCAAGAGGGTACTTACCTATGAGACTCCATGCAAGCCTAAAACCTAAATACTTGTTTGCTTTGTGTGTGTATATTTACTTGTATATAACATCATGAACATCATAACATCATATTCATTCACTAACCATTTCAAGGATCTTGGGATTTATCTTTGTTCTGTTTTGTAGGATATGAATTCTATTCGCAGGAAAACCATTCAAGTCAATCTTGTAAGGATCCAACCACAACTTAAGGAGCTAGCTTCAAGGATTCCTAAAAATTCTCCTTTCACTGAAAAACATGGTCGCCTACTAAACTTGGTCACCTCTAACACTGATAAAGACATGATGAAGGTGCTCTTTCAGTTCTTTGATTTCTTACACCATTGCATCACATTTCCCGATTATCAACTTGTGCCAACTTTGGAAGAATTCTCCCAACTCTTGAGGATTCCCGTTCTCAATCAACTACCTTTCAATAGTACGGAAAGATACCCAAAGCCAGAAGAGATTGCCTAATCTCTACACTTGCAGTTGTCTGATGTCGCAACTAATTGGGAAACAAGGAGTGGTGTCAAAGGTTTCCTAGCAAAGTTCTTGTTTGAGAAAGCCCGAAACTGTTGGAACTCTTTAGATTTGCAAGCTTTTAAAGAAATTGTGGCTCTCCTCATCTATGGGATGGTTTTGTTCCCAAATCCTGACCAACTCATAGATGTGAACACCGTCAAGATCTTCAAGTCTCGTATCCCGGTGCTTACTTTGCTAGAGGACATCCTACATTCTTTTCACACTCCCACTATGAGGAAAATAGGTGTCCTTATGTGTTGCACTCCTCTATTGGCAAGATGGTTTATTTCGCATCTTCCCCAATCTGTATTGAAGAACGAGCAAGGTTCAAGGTGGTTACAAAGTGTTCTCATTTATGGATGGTTTATCATGCTACAACCAGATCAAAATGGCACCTGAGGACATGGATAAAACGGCCTTCGTCACACAGTGGGGCACTTTCTGTTACAAGGTTATGCCATTCGGGTTGAAGAACGCTGGGGAAACCTATCAGCTTGCCATGGTAGCTCTATTTCATGACATGATACATCACGAATAGAAGTCTATGTGGATGACATGATAGCCAGATCTCAAACTGAAGAGGAACATCTTGACCATTTACAGAAACTGTTTTAAAGGCTAAAGAAATATAAGCTAAGGTTGAACCCGAATAAATGCACATTTGGGGTGAGGTCCGGTAAACTCTTAGGCTTCATTGTCAGCGGTAAAGGTAGTGGGCCCTGCCAAGGTGAAAGCAATACAAGAAATGCCTGCTCCTCACACCGAGAAGGAAGTCAGAGGATTCTTAGGACAGCTAAACTACATCTCCAGATTCATTTCTCACCTAACCACTACTTGTGAACCAATCTTCAAATTACTGAAGAAAGATCAAGTAGTCAAATGGAATGGTGAATGTCAAACTTCCTTTGATAAGATCAAGGAGTACCTATAAGAGCCTCTTGTTTTGATGCCGCCATTCGAGGGAAGACCTTTGATTATGTATCTAACTGTTTTGGAAAATTCGATGGGGTGTGTGCTGGGGAAGCATAACGAGTCTGGACGAAAAGAGCATGCTATTTACTACCTGAGCAAAAAAATTTATCGACTATGAAACAAGATATTCACTGCTCGAGAAAACTTGTTGTTCTCTGGCATGGGCTGCTCGCCGGCTAAGACAGTATATGTTGAGCCATACTACCTTATTGATATCCAAGATGGATCCAATTAAATACATATTCGAGAAGCCTGCCCTCTCTGGGAGAATAGCGAGATGGCAAATGATTCTAACTGAATACGTCATTCAGTACACTATCCAAAAATCAATAAAGGGCAGTGTGCTAGTCGATCACCTTGCTCATCAAGCGGTGGATGACTATCAGTCCATGAAATTCGAATTCCCAGATAAAGACATCACGATGGTAAACAACTGTGAAGAATTCAGACCATATGATAGACCTGAACAAAGATCCCGATAGACCTTGGTTTTTTATGGAGCCTCCAACGCACTAGGCAATGACATAGGTGCTGTAATCATATCCCCTAAAGGATGTCATACTCCCTTCACTGCAAGACTTTGTTTCAACTGTACCAATAACATGGCAGAATACGAAGCGTGTATTTTTATTCTCAAAGCTGCCATAGATTTGGGAATCAAATCCTTAAGTGTATTTGGAGATTTAGCCTTAGTCATCAGTCAGATCAAAGGAGAATGGGACACGAAGCACCCTAACCTCATCCCCTATAAAGAACATGTATTGACATTAATCCCACATTATGAGGAAATTACCTTTGAGCATTTTCCACGAGAGGAAAATCAACTAGCAGACGCGCTAGCCACAATGTCATCCATTTTTAAACTCAAATGGGGTAACGAGGCTCCCCAGATCACCATTGAACGAATGGATGAACCAGCTGTGATGCGGTGGGAGAACTGACTTGAGGGTTTTACGTTTGATCGCAAATGTTGCAGTTAGCAAGAGTCACCACCGACTTTTCTTTTATCCAAAAGGAAAGGTGAAAAAGCACAGGAAAGACCTTTGAGATTGTTTCTTGAGTTCGGGGGGTAGATTATGAAAAGGGAAGGTATTAGAATCCTTTTCATCCATGGTTTTCCATGGGATTTTAGTTACTTGCTAGATCACTTGCTTTTGTTTGAAGTCATGCTTTGTGTGGTTTTTTGAAAGTATTTTATAAAGAGGCCATTGTTTAGGCAATCTTTGTAATGATTCTCGTTCGTAAGAATGTATACAAAGATGTTGATCTTTTGAAAATGTTCTCAAGTTTTGTAAGATGTTTTGAAAGTGTATGTGATTGTTTTGAAAATAACAAAGATATTTTGTTTGAAATGGAGCAAGTAATTAGGAGCAATCTATCGACTCAAATGTCTTTCTTGTTCACTTTATTTTCCTTTGACATTGTTGTCTTACCATTGATTTGGTAAGCAACCCTATCTTTGTATGTTAACGGGACAGGCGTGGGTCATTGTATAACCATGATTAGCAATGTTTGCAAGACATCTTAGCATTCTCTTTTAGGGACTAAGATCATGTGTAAGGCAACTTAGATAGCGTCATCGAGGGACTATGATCTTGTATTCGTTTGTTTTTGCTAAGATACCTCATATGCATAATATGGCCATTTTGTAAGGCAACCAAGTGGATTTTACCCTAGGGGTGCTTGTGTGCAAGTGCATCAATTTTCATGCTTGTTTTTGTCTTGAATTAGGGTTTTCTAAGCATTGGTTTTAGTCTTTCCATACAAACCCTAATTACTAGCATTGTATATAAAAGCGATAAATTGCGAAATTTAAAAGTTACTACGCTATTACAACATTTGTGGGGAGGGGGTATACAATTTATGAATGGGGATTGCAATAATATAAACCTAATTAATCTATTACAATCAAATTGAATATGTACAAAAATTACATAAATGCAAAGTATAATGATGGATAAATGTATAAGGATAAAAATATAAAGATGAATTTTGTTTGATTTTCATAAAGAAATCCTTTTTCATCTTAACCTAATTTAAATAAAGAAAATAAATAATTAAATTTGAATTTATTAAGAAAAATATTTTTAAAAGAAAACCCTAATTCTATTAATTAACCAAAAGAAAATAATTTTTAAGGAAAGTATTTTTGACACTTTTATCTTGAAAATATTTATAGCTTTAAAAATATTTTTAGTCTTTTTTTTTGGTATTTAAATAATATATCTTTAAATGGTATGCAGAAAAAAAATATTAATTAAGTTTATAAGAAAAATAAATAAAGTATAGTAAATAAAATATTTTTTGTTCATGGAAAAATAAAATAAAATAAGTCAAAATATAAAATGTATCATTTTTGTATTTTTCATGATTTTTAGTATTTTAGAAAATGTATTTAAAAGGAAAAATGAAATAAATAAGTAAATAAAAATAAATGGGCCAGGGGTGCCAAAAGTAATCAGGGAGGTGAGTTAGTAAATAAAAAAACAATGTCAGGCCCAAAAGGCCCAGCGCCTGCAAAAACAAACAAATGTTAAAAAATCAGAAAATATGCAAAAAATACAAAAGGGGGGTTCACATTGGTTCGAACCCTCTCCCTTTAGGTAAGAAGTGACTCAGTATGCGCGCGCTTGCCACTGGGGTGGCTGTTTCATCCTGTCATATAACCAAACCATAAATATATATTAGAAACTGCTTCTTGAAGACCATTTCATCTTCAACCTCGCGCCTAGTCAGACCACATGTATCTTCTTCATCTCTCCACAAAAATGGAAAGTTCAAACATGAAAGTTGTGGTGTTTCTTCCCACGAATCCAACTATATAACTTATGTAAGCTAAACATCAAAGATAAAAACTAATTTTGCTGGCCCTAATTTGAAACCTAATTTTCTCAGAAATTTCAAATCTAAAATTCACTATACACAGTCAATATAAATGGGAACTATGAACATGGTCGGCTTTAGAGCAAATATATCTACATTTTATCGTCATAAATCAGGATCAAAAGATGCTTGTATGAAGAGATAGAAGTTTGAAAACTTACCCCTTGCAACTGGAGTCATGAATGGATTTTGAGCAACTTTTGAGATGGCCTGAGGATCTGTTTAGCTTGCCTGGACCTCCTTGAGTGTATTCCAACTCCTACTTTGTCTTGAAAGTTCCTGAATATATCTACTCAAGTCAACCTGCAAGCTTGATGTTTGAAAATGGTGTATGGTGATGGAGGAGTTACAGTCTTGAAACATGGGCCTGGATTGCTTTGGTATTGTTTATAGAAGGTGTTTGAATGCTTGGTTTTCAAAACGCACGAGTGGAAATGAAGATGATGAGTTTTGGTTCAAAATTGTATATCAATGGTGTTTTTGAGCATATTTATGGTTTTTGAGTGTTTAATATAGTTTCAGGGCATTAGCATCCGTGTGTTATCTTGTAAATAGTGTATGTACTTATAGGCAAGAGGTTTTGAGGCTTGAAACAACTCAGAAATTGAAATCACATGTTATGGCTTGGTTACTTGTTTTTGAAGCAAAGTTGACAAACATGGTTTCAATGTGAAGTACAAGGATTTGCAGGGTGGTTAGCAGGCTGTAGACATGTTTCTTCTTGCTTTTAGATGTTTTGAATTCAGAAACAATAATGTATGGGTTCAAGAAGAGTTGACATTGTGATTAAATTTGCTTTTCCAAAATGGAAGTGGTGACTTTCTTTCCAAAATGGAAATGCAACTTGGATAATGGCTCAAATGTTTGGACAATGGCTCTATCAGTTGTGTAAACATTAAATTATTGAGTGATTAGAAAGTTTGAAACCTGAAAAGCAATATTTGTACAACATGCTTGAAGATTGGATCAAGTGTTCTTCACAAAATGGCTTGTAATTCAAGTTTGAAAACCCTAACTTCTTACCTTCGATTCTCCTTGCTCAAGAATGATCTCAAGGAGTTCTTGGACATTTTGGAAATATTTCAATGTCATCTTCAACCCATCTTTGAATTTATTTTGAAGATTCTCATTGGAACTATGTGAAAAATTTCCATGAAGTTA
Source organism: Vicia faba (assembly GCA_948472305.1). NCBI lineage: Eukaryota > Viridiplantae > Streptophyta > Magnoliopsida > Fabales > Fabaceae > Vicia > Vicia faba. Next base: position 1,264,005,176 of record OX451736.1, on the reverse strand, counting down.
GGTCAAAAATCTGCCTAACTAGGGCAAAATTTCACTAAGTCTTTTTTTAGTTCATGAGCATGTATTCACAAAATTATAACTTGAGATCCAAGAACTTTTAAGAGAACTTGTGTGAAGAAAAGTGTTATATTTAATTGAGGTCTATAACTTTCATGATGTAGGTTTCCTTTGAATCATCTTGCATCATGGTGAAAAAATAAGAAATTTTCAACACTTAGAAAATTTTCTAAAATTTTGACTTTTCAAAATGAAATCTTGATTTCTTGATTTCTTGATGAATAAGTTTCCTATTTTGATATTTTTTGATGAATTGTAATCTTTGGCACTTGAATTTGACCAAAAAGTCAAAGTTTGACTTTTCAGTATTCAGTTGACTTTTGATCAGTTGACTGCAAAATTCATCTGTCAATCCAAAGGATTTGTAATGTTTTGAATCATGTCATTAAGTCAAAAATGATGCAATTGGACTCTTGAGATCATGCCTTAAACCAATTGACCATTTCTAGGTCAAAAATCAGAAATTGCCCTTTCCTAGTCAAAACCTTAATTTTGACCATTTTGCCCTTTTGGAGATTTGATCAAATTTCTTGAGGAATTGTGGTCCAAATTTGATCAAATGATACATGAAATTCTGGAAACAAATACTTAATGTCACAGTGAATGTTATGACACCGTATCTGACAAACTTGTACACACTCCAAACAGTAATTTAAAATACAGTAAAGAACACAATCAATTGTTAACCCTGTTCAGTGTGTAACAACACCTACTCTGGGGGATACCAAGCCAGGGAGGAAATTCACTATAAGAGGTGTTAATTTAGGAATAAACCAACCAGTTTATCTCCTTCACTTAAGACCTACCCAATGCAACTTCAATCTAAGTCCAACTTAAACCTGAGTTCCTATTCACCCCCCCTCAATCACAACAGTGATAATAATCTATTGATTGATGAAATTACGAAGACATTCTTCAATACACATACTTGATTTTGCTTAAAAGCTTTAATCAAGAGACACAATCACTCGTGCTTCAAAGCTTTGAGTGATAAACAACCCTTACTTGATTTTGCTTCAAAGCTTTAATCAAGAGACACAAACACTCGTGCTTCAAAGCTTTGAGTGATAAACAACCCTTACAACCAAATCCTACTCCAAGTCACTTATTAAAACGATAATTGCTTGGCTCACAGTAGTTACAACTATACAATGCCTTATTGATCTTCTGTCAAAAGTGCTGCTAACCATCAGGCTGCGTCAGAAATATATAAGCTGCCTATTCTTCTTTTAGGGCTTCCATAAAAATAGCTAGGGTTAACTAAAGTGAATTTTTTTTATTAATAACCATGTATTAAAAAAATATTTCGCAAATAACCGGGTTTCGGAAAAAATTACGCAAATAACCATGTTTCAGATGGCTCCACAAAGGAGGAGCCATCTCAATTGGCACATGCACCTAGGTTTTTGCCCTAGGCGCCATCTCACTTGGCGCCTCCCTTGGCTTTTAGCCAAGTGAGATGGCGCATGCTCCTTAAAAATGAGAGGAGGCTTCATCTCACTTGGCGCCTAGGGCAAAACTAGGGCAAAATGCTGTTTTATAAATAATTCGTCTGTTTCTTCGAAATTTCTCACACTTTCTCGCACTGTATTTTTATTTTGTACTCCGTTATTTGCGTAATGACGTCGCCTATGATTTTTAGCAGAGATGGTTACGTTATATTCTCCGCCATGAAACCTGCGATGAAAATGAAATTCTGGCACATTCACTCCATGGAGCGTCTGAAGCGGGAGTTGATGCAGTGGCTAGATGGAGACATCGCGGAGGGGGAAAAATTCGAAGGATCCAGCGAAAACGAACAACAACCTCGCATGCGACAGGAAGACCTAATGTGTGGTTGGAGGAAGTCAAAACAGACAGTGATGTAATGCTGATGATGCATGGGTCAGATGAAATTGTGTTAACAGTTGTAATTTCCTAGATTGAATATCGTTAATCATTGTTGTACGCGAAAACCCTAATGTAATTTCCTATATTGAATTTCCTAAATTGTGTTAACAGTTTTATTAACGGAAAACCCTAATGTTTACAACACAAATATTGAAAAGATTTATTGTATTACAATATTTATGTGGTCGAGCCAGACGCCCGATTCGGACAGTTTTTGCGATTGTGTCCGACCTGACGGCATAAACCACACTTTCTTTCCAACCTGTCAAGATCGTCCATTTCTGTTGTGATGCGCCTACTTTTGGGACGACCCTTCTTATTCCTTCGCATTTGGTCATTATGCCAAACTATATCGCCGTTGTATTCAGGCCAATAATCCGGTTTTGCCACCAAAGGAAAGTTGTTGTTGTAAACAGTGAGCAAGGTTTCAGATTTATAAACGTTTGAGAGCAGTTGAAGCGGGTCTTGATGGGTATGAGCACAAGCGGCAATGACATGAGAGCAAGGCATACGAAATGCTTGAAACCTGCCACAATCGCACCACTGAGAAGGTAAAATGACCATGTATTCTTGTCTTGCCAGGCCTTCATTGTGGTCGATTGTCTCTTTCACAATGAAGTTGTGGCTGTGTCGGTCAAACCGTGTAACCATGTGAGTGTTGGCTTTAGCACTTTCAGCCTTAATGTATTTCATGCAGCTTTCACTCCATAGTTGTCCTGATTGCAACACCGCATACCACATTTCACCTCTTTTGGAAAATAACGCAGCCATCCTAAATTACGTGGATTTTACCAAGGCAGTGATTGGGAGGTTTCATATGCCCTTGAATACCCCATTCATTGATTCAATAAGATTCGTTGTCATATGCCCCCATCTTTGGCCATTGTCGTATGACCTAGTCCACTTTTCGACCGGTATATTGTCGATCCACGTACTAGCTTCTGGATTAGACAAGCGGATCTCGTTGCGGTAATATTTGAATGTGGGTTGTGTCAATGCATATCCCGCATTCATCACCGCTTTCCTCAATGTTTTGTCCTTGACCTCCCTCGAGAAATTCTGGACGATATGCCTGACGCAATAGACATGCGTAGAAGGAGGGTCATGCCAACCATTTGCTGGATTATTATAGGCACTTTCAATGGAGGCATGTCTGTCCGAGATCAAACAGAGATCTGGTTGAGGAGCCACGTGTGTACGAAGATTTTTCAGGAAAAAGCTCCAAGCACCACCGGTCTCCCCCTCGACAAGGGCAAACGCAACGGGGAAAATGTTATTGTTGCCATCTTATGCAACTGCCATCAATAGCGTGCCTTTGTACTTCCCATGCAACCAAGTCCCGTCAATTTGTAGAATTGGTTTGCATGATGCAAACCCTGTGATGCATGGTTGAAATGCCCAAAACACGCGACTGAATATTCCGTTGCCATGCAGTAGACTACCATCTTGGGCGTACGTTGGCAATGTTTCCAGAACATAAACACTACCTGGAGAATATGTCTTGAGTGCATTTAGGTAGCGGGGAAGTTCTCGGTATGACTCCTCCCAGTTTCCTTACACCCTTTCAATCGCCTTAGTCTTTGCTAACCACGCCTTACGGTAAGACGGAGTGTAGTTAAAAACCATGGTGATGTGGGAGATGATTGTTTTCACCTTCAAAGATGGGTCGTTGCTGACCAGGGGTAGGATTTCTTGACAGATTAGATCATGGTTGAGTTTTTGGTGGTCTTGTGATTGAGTGGAACTTACACAAGTGTGGGTAGTCATGGAACCTATGACCCAACAGTCACCCCTTAATCTGTATGATGCGGTACACTTAAACATACAGTCAGGGTGGACACACTTGATCTTGTACCTTTCCGGGTTGACACGATCCACCTTAAAATCAACCGAGTTGAGCATGTGAAATTTTTTAATGGCCCTGATGCATTCCTCTCTGTTACGAAACTTGTCCTTCTCTTTTAAATTTTCATCCGACTGCATATACGGTTGGAAAAACAAGTCAGTAGAAGGTTCATCTCCGCCCATGTTGAAGTTTGTCATGTGCGGAGGTGGTGTGTAGATTTTGTCTGTAAGAATACTTGGGATGCCATCATTGTCAGAATCATCGTTCACCATTTCATCAAACTCTAACTCGTTATCTTCTTCTTCATCATCAACTGCATCTACCTCATCTTGTTCATTCTCCAAAGGATCAACCTCCTGTGTCACCAGAGGCTCTACCTCCTGTGTCACCGGAGGCTCTTGAAGCAAAACGTACAACTCAATAGAGTCGTATCCAGAATAGACATGGCTGGAAATCATGTTCTGGAGATCCTCGTCATCTTGAACTTCAACCTTATAAAAAATTACTTGGTTGTTTCCAAAAAAAACTGGATTCTGATAAAATATCTGGGATACCGGGCCTCGTTCAAGTTTGGCCTCCAATCTTTTCTTGAAGTACGAGAAATTGGCTTTCCCATTTAAGAGAAATCGAACGTTGTCGGTGTTTCTAAACAAAAACCCAACTGTGGGACAAATGTATGTCTCACCGTTGAAATGTGCTTTGACAACAAATTATGGTGAAGAGGCCATTGCGTAGAATTGTTTTAAGGTTTGAAGGTTGGAATGTTTGAGGTTTATTGATTGTATGAAGGTATGAATGCTGGAATGTTTGAAGGTTTGATGACTGATTCGAAGGTTAGAAGATTTGACAGATTATGTGAATCAATGTTATGTTAAACGTAAGGCTAAAAATTTCAATTAAGTAAGGGATGCAACCCCCCAAGGCTGCCAATAATATTACATGCAATAATGAAACCCCATAGGCTGCCACCTATCCTGGCCCTATTCTGCACACATACATGTTTTGTGTAAGACTCCACCCATCAACTCCAATGGCCTTTCATGCAATAAAGAAAGGAATCCCAAAGGCTGTCACGTAGCCTGAGCCTATGCTGTAACAAATGACACCTCTTATTCGCCAAATGGGGTGGCGACACCATTCATTTTTGTACTCTTTCGCCAAGTCCAATGGCGCCTCCCTTACTGTCCAATCGTGATACATGCATGGGCTTATGAAACCCCATAGGCTGCCACCTATCCTGGCCCTATTCTGCACACATACATGTTTTGTGTAAGACTCCACCCATCAACTCCAATGGCCTTGCATGCAATAAAGAAAGGAATCCCAAAGGCTGTCACGTAGCCTGAGCCTATGCTGTAACAAATGACACCTCTTATTCGCCAAATGGGATGGCGACACCATTCATTTTGTACTCTTTCGCCAAGTCCAATGGCGCCTCCCTTACTGTCCAATCGTGATACATGCATGGGCTTATGAAACCCCATAGGCTGCCACCTATCCTGGCCCTATTCTGCACACATACATGTTTTGTGTAAGACTCCACCCATCAACTCCAATGGCCTTGCATGCAATAAAGAAAGGAATCCCAAAGGCTGTCACGTAGCCTGAGCCTATGCTGTAACAAATGACACCTCTTATTCGCCAAATGGGGTGGCGACACCATTCATTTTTGTACTCTTTCGCCAAGTCCAATGGCGCCTCCCTTACTGTCCAATCGTGATACATGCATGGGCTGCCACCTAGCCTGCAAGAGTGACACCTTACATTTTTTGTAAATGCATGCATGCATATGTGTAACCCACTAAGCATGCAAATGTGACACTTCGCAGGCATGCAAGCACAAGCAACCACTACATCAAACTTATTTGCCTATAAATACATACCTTATGAAACATCTCTCACACCCACACAACTCTCACTCTCTGCTACGAAATATTTCTTAAGTATATCATACTCTCTATCTCTTCCTAAGTCTTTCATACTCTCAAGCATTCTGAACAATGGCTCTTCTAACAATGGGCGATACTCACAGAGGCACAAGGGAAAACATTGCTGCATTTGTAAGTCTCTTCTTTGGTTATACATTTTTCATACTTCAAATAACGTGTTGTTCATCTTAATTAATCTTACACTTGTTAAATTATGATCTCAGGACACAAAAAGATTCAGAATCCGTTTGCACAGCTACCTGGCTCCCGACCCATTTATCGTCCCTTATCTGGAATATGCAGGTTTTGGACATGTGATAAAGATCTCCAACTGCACCATTGACTCAAAGTTCATTCTTGCAATGTTGGAAAGGTGGAGACCGGAGACCCATACATTTCACCTACCAATAGGTGAATGTACCATCACGCTCGAGGATGTGTACATGCTACTGGGCCTCCCTATCGACGGTAAGGCGGTGAACGGGTCGGTTCAACAACCCAACTCACAGTGTGAAGAACTGTTGGGTAGGGATATGGTAGAAGGTGGTGGAGCAAGAGGGCAGGGAATACTACTCACTGACCTGAAACGTCATTATGCAAGTATGGAATTAAATGAAAATTCCTCAGAGAATGACCGAGTAGTAAAAGCCAGAACGTATCTTATGATACTTTTTGGTACATTTTTATTTCCCGAAAGTACGGGAAATAGTGTAAATTTTATGTACTTACATTTACTAACAAATTTTGAAAAAAACTAGAAAATATAGTTGGGGTTCTGCAGTATTAGCCCACCTATACAGTTCCTTGTGCAAAAACGCAGTCAAGGAAAAATGTACATTTTATGGGTGCACATTTTTACTACAAGCCTGGGGTTGGTGGAGGATGGAGTCCTTAAACCCCATCAACAACAACACTTTTGGTTTCCCGTACGCAACAAAGTAAGTCATTAAGTTATAACATTTATAACTATTCTGCTCTTTCCAAAATATATGCTAAAAATAACATGTTTCTCATTTCCTTTAGGTACTGCGTGAGGGGTATGGATTACGGCAAGAATCCAAGATTCAATGTCGCACTCTACCGGAATCTGTTGGATCACTTAGGCCTAGATGACGTACGTCGTAGCTTTTAACTTTTGTTCATTTTAATTATTTATACATTACTTTTGCGCTAACCTGATTTAAATTTTATCGCAGTTCGTCTGGAGACCATATTTGGGTTTGGGCCATGCTCCAAACCCAGAGGATGCAGCAACTTGGACTACAAAGACCGCACTCATTCGGTTCAACATTGTGGAGATGCACCACAGCGACCGTGTGAAGATGCAGTTCGGAATGCATCAAGAGATACCAAGTGATCCAACAGATTTGTCCCCATGGCATCTTAAAAGGGTCGACGCCCAGTGGGGTCTTACCAACTGGAAAGACTTTGCTCCGGAATGGTGTAAAATGTGGCAAAGGCGTCACCGCTACATCTTGCAATCCTCGATTTTCCTTACTCAAGGTAACATGCGACACACGGATCAATATATGTCGTGGTACAGGTCGGTTAGTAACCCAGAAATGCATGTGTCTCATCCGAGGTACTTGGTTGACCCACGCACAGAATGGGCACAACCCTCAATTCCCCATCAACAAACCCAAAACCCATCAACCTCCAACCAACCCCCAAGAAGAAACAGACCCACAAACACCCAACCACATTCCCCACCACAACACAACTACAATTAAATGCCGTACTACCAACCACAATCACCACCAAACTACCAATACCCGGATATGCCTCAAACCCAACCACAATACCAACCCCAATACCAGCACACCCACATACCCCAGACACAATTTCAGTCTTTCACATATCCCAATATGGCGCCCTCAACATCCAGCCTTAGCCCTGATATGGGAATGTCGGAAGATTATGACCAAGCCGACCAAACCTACCATCAACCACCATATCACCAAACAACCCAACATCCACAATACCAAACACCCCAAGATCCATTTCCTTTCTACCCCCCATACTCAGACGACCAATGCTACCGACCAACCATGGAACCCCACCCACTGCCAACACGACCAAACTTTGAGGGTATGGGTAACCGACTGTACCAGAGCGGATCTTCGAGATATGGAGATCTTACTGATTTTATGGATTCGGACCGCATTGACTTCGCTGGGCCATCGACCTTGCCGCAGCAGGAAACGCGACGGCACCCAGCAAGAGAAAGGCGAGGACGGGGATGCGGAACCGGGGGTCATTACCGGGTTCCGGGGGATCACTGATGTATCTTTTTTTTCCCAGTATTTTTTGTATCCATTTTTTTACTGTTCTTTTAATGTAATACAGTTGAATGTAATTATTTTTTTTTAATAAAAAGTCCATTTTGTTGATCTCTGTCCAATAGGCAACGCACAGGAAAAAATAAAAAAAAATTTTTTTGCCCTAAATTTATACATAGGCGCCATCTCACTTGGCTTAGGGCATGCCCTAAGCACTTAGGCGCCAAGTGAGATGGCGCCTCCCTTAAAAAAGGAGGTGCATGCGCCAATTGAGATGGCTCCTCCTTTGTGGAGCCATCTCAAACATGGTTATTTGCGTAATTTTTTCCGAAACCCGGTTATTTGCGAAATATTTTTTTAATACATGGTTATTAATAAAAAAAATTCTAACTAAAGTTAACCTAAAGACTTGGTCTAGGGCTTTTTCATAACAGATTATAGTTAAGCAAGGTTAACCTAATGTCCACGTGAGCAGCTAATCTGGACAATAATTCTTCAACTCAGAGAAGCACACCAGCTTCCTGAAAATTCTGAGGAGTAATAAATCTGCACAGCAACTTGATCAGTACAGGATGTCTTAACAATGGTTATGACATCATGAATCTTGTTCACTGATTTTGGTAGAATTCAATATATATGATCATAGCTTAATGATCATGATAGTCACTCATACTGAGTAGTTCCTGTAGAATATTCTTTCTGCAGAATGTACCTTTATCCCAGAATGTTATGACATCAGTCATGACATTCGCAAGTCTGGTTTTACCAAAAAATAATGCCAACAAACAAACACTTACAAACTCCCCCTTTGGCAAATTTTTGGCTAAAACCCTTAAAAAATCAGAGATTAGAATGAAGCAAAATTTTTTAATAACAGCTACCAATATCTAATTCTACCAAAATTATCACAATTTCTTCTCCCCCTTTTTATCCATAAAGAGGCCAAAGATACTTGTACTTTAAGTTATACAGTCATCCAAAAGGAAATTAAAAAAAACACAAAAATAAAGAGAAGGTATCAATTGGCAGCAACAAGTTCCAGCAACAATCATTTCAGCAAACACAGACCTTCAGGTACTGTCATCCCCTGAGGAAGCACTATTTTCAGCAGCATTATGTTGGTCTTCATCAGCATCCTCTTCCCTCATTTGTTCTTCATTCTCCTCCTGTTCCAGTCTAGTAATCAACTCTTCAAGAGTCCTTCTTCTTGCATCAAGCTCTCTGCAGGTTTCTTTTAGAGCATCTATAACATCAGTTTTCTTGGAATGAGCTTTGACATTTGATGTCTCAGCAGATGTCATAACAATGTCAGGGACATGTGTTCCCTGAAACAGCTTATAGTGAAAACCAAGTGCAAGGGCTCTTTTGCACACATAGTCTTTTTCAACCAGGATATCAGGATACTGATCAATGATTATACCACACAGGAGAGAGGGAAAAGCAATAGGGCCTTTAATAGCACAACTCTCAGCATGTTTCAAAGTTTGATCAAAGATGTAGTTGCCATAATCAAAGTTTGTTCTGGTTCTAACTGCATAGATAAATCTTCCCAAACCTGTGGAAATGGTGGATTTGTGGTTGGTGGGAACCCAGTTAGCTGCACCAATTTTGTGCAGTATGGCAAACTTCATACTCAGCTTGCTTGCAGTTAGCTTCCCTTTCAAGGGCCAGTGCTTGACTTGCTTGGCAGTGATGGTTTGACAAACCTGGTTATCAGTAACTTCAAGCTCAGGTTGAGCATCATCAGGCCTTCCTAGGTATTTGTTTATCAGTGGGAGAGAATTTACCTTCCTTCCTCTCACATAAACACTCTTAAAATCAGCTGACTTTCCATCAACACAACCAACAGACAAATTTACTATGAATTCTTTAACAAGAATCTCATAGCAGTTGGAAAACTTGACCACTGTTTTCATCAGGCCAGCAGCTTTGATTAGATCCATGACTTCCTTACACTCAATAGCACTTCTGTTCAGCTCCCTCTCCAAGGCAATCCTTTTCAGAAACACATACTTCCACCTGCTTGCATTTTCTGGATGGTGAAAGGAGATGTTGTCAATGGCAACTTCAGGAACTTTAGGCAGTTTGCTAGAAGATGGTTTCTTCCTGAGAGGAATGTCTGGAACATTGCTCTCAACATCAAAATCAAATTCTGATTCCTCATCAGATTCAGAGGGTTCAGTATCCTTTCTTTTCTTGGATATAGGTTATCTCGAGGATTTTGAGAAACTACCAACAGATACTCTAGCTTTTACCTTACCCTTCCCTTTCAAAGCTCCAGTCTTCTCAGCCTTGTTCTCAGGCCTCGCCTTCTCATGAACCACTTCAGTAGCCTTCCCTTTGGAGGGGCTTTGGGAAGCATTTTGCTTCTCTTTTCTACTCATCATCCTTCTAGCTATGCTAGGGTTGATATTGGAAATTAAATCATTGTCAGAGAATTCTTCATCAACATCAATGACAGGAGGTTCAACATCCTTGTCAGTAGGGGTCTGAGGATCATTAGGTTTTTCTGGAGATTTCCCAATGTTGTCATCAGGTGTCTCAACATTCTGAGTGACATCTGGATCCCTTTCTACATTAGGGCTAGCGGTTTCTTGGTTCAATGGTACAGATATTCCAAGAACAGAGTGATTCTAATTAAGAATCCTAGTGACTAGTCTGGCAATAGCTTGATGTACATAAGCAGAACCTTCCCTATTAGCTATCTATGGAGGAACAGAAGATGATGGTTGAGAATTTTTACCTGATGGAGAAGCTTGTGATCTTCTTGCATGTCTGGTTCGCAGCTTCTTGACCTTAGTGGGATCAGCTGCCATTTCATGAAGTGGAGTTATCTCAAGAACATCAACATCTATGTAGTTTACGATTGCCCTAGGTTCGGTGTCAGAGGGTGAGGAAGATGCAGTTGCCTTTGATGAAGATGATGACACAAATTGTTGAGACATCTTGAGAGATTGAGAAAATAAGTGACAGCGTGTGTGAAATCTTCTTTTGAGGGAATGGAGAATGTTGCAGAAAAAAGAGAAGAGGGAGATATAAGTATGTCTATTCCACTTCTTAAAATTTTGGAAAGAGAGAGGGAAACAGATGATCAGCCCAATCAGAATAGACTTGACTAAAATATCTCTTTCATCCCTTGTTTTAAGCAAAATTAATTGCTACATCTCTTCATATTGGCAAATACCCAGCTTGCCCCTTAAATTTTCAAACTGACTAGCATCAAGTGCCTTGGTAAAAATGTCAGCCAGTTGTAGTTCAGTGGCAACATGTTCCAGCTTAATCACCTTTTCCTCTACAAGATCTCTGATGAAGTGATGTCTAATGTCAATATGCTTAGTCCTGCTGTGCTGTATAGGATTTTTGGAAATGTTAATAGTACTCAGATTGTCACATTACAATGTCATGACATCTTGTGTGACATTTTACTCAGTCATCATCTGTTTCATCCAGATCATTTGGGAACAGCTACTACCAGCTGCTATGTATTCAACTTTAGCAGTAGATAGAGACACACAATTTTGTTTCTTGCTGAACCAGGAGACAAGATTATTTCCCAAAAAGAAGCATCCTCCAGAGGTGCTCTTTCTATCATCAGCACTACCAGCCCAATCAGCATCACAGTAACCAGATAGAATTGGTTCACATCCATGAGAGTACAACATGCCATAATTGTAAGTTCCACTCACATACTTCAGAATTCTTTTCACCTGGTTGATGTGACTTACTTTGGGTTCAGCCTGGTATCTTGCACATACTCCAACTACAAAAGTAATGTCAGGTCTGCTGGCTGTTAAGTATAGCAGACTTCCTATCATGCTTCTGTACAAGCTTTGATCCACATTTGCCCCACTTGTGTCTTTGGACAACTTTAAATGAGTAGGTGCAGGAGTCCTTTTATGACTGGCATTCTCCATTCTAAACTTCTTGACAATATTCTTTGCATACTTGCTTTGAGACAGAAAAATTGAGTCTTCCATCTGTGTGACTTGCAATCTAAGGAAGTAAGTCAATTCTCCCATGAGGCTCATTTCAAATTCAGCTTGCATCTGGTTAGCAAAATGTTTAACCATTTTATCTGACATTCCTCCAAACACTATGTCATCAACATAAATTTGAGCTACCATTATCTTTCCTCCTTCATTTTTGACAAACAGAGTTTTATCCAAACCACCTTTCCTGTATCCTTTGTCAGTGAGGAACTTTGTCAACCTGTCATACCAAGCTCTAGGAGCTTGTTTCAGACCATATAAAGCTTTCCTCAATTTATAGACATGATCAGGACAGTTTGGATCCACAAATCCTTTAGGTTGTTCCACATATACTTCCTCATTCAAGTACCCATTTAGGAAGGCACTCTTCACATCCATCTGAAATAGCTTGAACTTAAGGAGACAAGCAACTCCCAATATAAGTCTGATTGATTCCAGTCTAGCTACAGGAGAAAAAGTCTCATCAAAATCAACCCCTTAAACTTGAGTGTATCCTTGAGCAACAAGCCTTACCTTATTCCTGGTGACAACTCCTTCATCATCTGATTTGTTCTTGTAGATCCACTTTGTGCCAATGATGTTTGTTCCTTCTGGTCTAGGAACTAACTCCCATACTTCATGTTGCTTGAATTGGTTCAATTCATCTTGCATTGCTCCAATCCAGTATTCATCAGTCAAAGCCTCTTTAACCTTTTTTGGTTCAACCTTAGACACAAAGCAAGAGTTTGTGATGATTTCTCTGGATCTTGTAATGACTCCGCTGTTAGGATCTCCTATGATGAGTTCCTTAGGATGATCTTTCTGAATTCTGATGGAAGGGTCTTTGTTAGCTTCCTTTGATTCAGACTCTGATGGAGTAAGATTAGGCACATCATCCTTTTTAGACATTTGAGTTGAAGTCTCAAAGAATGTCTCTACATCATATGGGACATTTGTTTCCTCATGGTGATCATCAACTATGACATTTATAGATTCCATCATAACTTTGGTCCTGGAATTGAATACCCTATATGCTCTGCTGTTGGTAGAGTATCCTAGGAATATTCCTTCATCACTTTTAGGATCCATCTTTCTCCTTTGTTCACGATCTGTCAGAATATAGCATTTGCTCCCAAAGACATGGAAGTACTTCACTGTAGGCTTTCTTCCTTTCCATAGTTCATAAATGGTGGAAGATGTTCCCTTTCTCAAGGTGACCCTGTTATGGACATAACAGGCTGTATTCATAGCTTCAGCCCAAAAATGAATAGGAAGCCTTTTAGCATGTATCATTGCTCTGGCAGATTCCTATATAGTCTTGTTTTTCCTTTCCACAACTCCATTTTGTTGAGGAGTTATGGGTGAAGAGAACTCATGATTGATTCCTTCTGAGGAACAGAACTCATCAAACTTACTGTTTTCAAATTCTTTACCATGACCACTTTTGATTCTGACAATGCATCCTTCTTTTTCTCTTTGAATTCTTTTGCACAGTTCCTTAAATACATCAAATACATCAGACTTTTCCCTAATGAAGTTTATCCAGGTGAATCTGGAAAAATCATCCACAACAACATAGGCATATCTCTTTCCACCAAGACTTTCCATCTGCATTGGACCCATCAGATCCATATGTAGAAGTTCTAGCACCTTAGAGGTGGTCAGATGTCTTGTCTTTGGATGTGACATTCTAGTTTGCTTTCCAACCTGACATTCACCACAGACTCTCCCTTCATCAATCTGAAGCCTTGGAATCCCTCTGACTGCCTCCATGGATATGATCTTTTTCATCCCTCTTAGATGTAAATGACCATGTTTTTGGTGCCACAGTTTCACTTCCTTTTCTTCTTTGGCTATAGAGCATACAGAAGAGTAGTTAGTGTTCTCAGACTCCCATAAGTAACAGTTGTCTTTTGATCTGACACCTCTCATTACAACTTCTTGTTTTTCATTAGTTACAAGACATTCAGACTTGGTGAAGTTGACCTTGAATCCTAGATCACATAATTGATTGATACTTATGATATTAGCAGTCAAACCATTTACCAGCAATACTTCATTTAGGTTTGGAACTCCAGGGCAGTCCAAGTTTCTAAATCCTTTGATTTCTCCTCTAGCACCATCTCCAAAAGTGACATAACTAGTAGTATGAGGTTTAACATCATTCAGCAGATTCTTGATTCCAGTCATGTGTTTAGAGCATCCACTGTCAAAGTACCAGTCTTCCTTGGCAAAAACTCTAAGGGAGGTGTGAGCTATTAGGGCTGCATACTTTTTCTTCCACTGTTGAGTATATGGTGCCTTGTTAGTCTTAGGTTTGACATATGGGGTATGATTAGGGTATCTATATAATCTGAAGCAGAATGGCTTTATGTGACCAAACCTTCCACAATGATGACATCTCCATCTTTGATACTTTTTCTTCATATTTCTCTGTTCTTGATGTTGAGTGCTATGTTGTGACATCTGCTTTGACATTTGTTTATCAGGCTTGGTCTTCTTCTTGTCAACATCAGATTTCTTTGCAGCCATAAATCCTAGACCAGACATGTTTCCTGCAATTTGTCCAGCCTGAAGGATTTCTTCCAACTTGTCAGTTCCATTTGTCAACATCTTGACTGACTTAGTCATTTGATCAAGTTTGGAGTTCAGCATTTGAACTTCACCTTCGAGATGGCTTATAGTATCACTGTCTACCTTCTTCTCAGCCTCCAACTTCACTATGAGTTTTTTCTGTTTCTCATTTTGCTGACAGACTTCAGCACTTCTGATACATAGCTTCTTGTAGGAGTCAGCAAGTTCTTCAAATGTCACTTCCTCATCACTAGAGTCACTATCGGAGTTACAAATACCAGATAGTGCAATAACTAGTTTAGCAGATTCTTCTTCAGAGTTACTTTCTGAGTCACAATCAGACTAAGTAACAGACATTCCTTTATTTTGTTTCTTAAGAAAGGTAGGACATTCAGCTCGAATGTGCCCATATCCTTCACATCCATGGCATTGGATTCCTCTGCTTTGATTTCCCTTTTCTTCAGACTTAGTTCTTCTGCCGGAGTCATAGGATCTGCTAATGTCAGAGGGAATGTTCTTGACATTTGACTTTGACTTTAGGTCCATTCTCTTGATGAGTTTGTTGATCTTCCTTCCAAGCATAGCTATAGCTTCTGAAATATTCTCTTCATCACTCTCCTTGCTTTCATCTTCAGTATTGGATACAAGGGCTATGCTTTTGTTTTTCTTGTCAGCATTGTCACTGATCCCCATCTCAAAAGTCTGAAGTGACCCAATGAGTTCATCAACCTTCAAGTTGCAGATATCCTGAGCTTCCTCTATAGCAGTCACTTTCATTGCAAACCTTTTAGGCAAGGATCTGAGAATCTTTCTCACCAGCTTTTCTTCTGACATCTTTTCTCCCAATGCTCCTGAGGTGTTAGCAATTTCCAAGATGTTCATGTGAAACTCATGAATGGTCTCATCTTCCATCATCCTTAGGTTCTCAAATTTGGTAGTGAGCATCTGAAGTCTTGACATTTTTACTTTGGATGTACCCTCATGGGTGGTTTTGAGAGTGTCCCAAACATCCTTGGCCAGTTCACATTGATGTACTAGTCTGAATATGTTTCTATCAATTCCATTGAACAAAGCATTTAAAGCTTTAGAGTTACCCAGGGCTAACTCATCTTCTTCTTTGCTCCATTCTTCCTCAGGTTTCAGACTGGTCGTCCCATCTTTCTCAGTTATGGTAGGATGGTTCCATCCTTTGTCAGCAGCTCTCCAAGCCTTTTTGTCCAGTGACTTCAAGAAGGCAATCATACGAGGTTTCCAGTAGTCGTAATTTGATCCATCTAGAATAGGTGGTCTGTTCCCAAATCCTCCTTCCTTGTCCATAGCGCCAGAAAATAATATCCCTAGATCTCACCCAAAAATTCAGGCAGGGTTCCTGCTCTGATGCCAATTGAAATTCTGGCAACAGATACTTAATGTCACAGTGAATGTTATGACACCGTATCTGATAAACTTGTACACACTCCAAACAGTAATTTAAAATATAGTAAAGAACACAATCAATTGTTAACCCAGTTCAGTGTGTAACAACACCTACTCTGGGGGATACCAAGCCAGGGAGGAAATTCACTATAAGAGGTGTTAATTTAGGAATAAACCAACCAGTTTATCTCCTTCACTTAAGACCTACCCAATGCAACTTCAATCTAAGTCCAACTTAAACCTGAGTTCCTACTCACTCCCCCTCAATCACAACAGTGATACTAATCTATTGATTGATGAAATTACGAAGACATTCTTCAATACACATACTTGATTTTGCTTAAAAGCTTTAATCAAGAGACACAATCACTCGTGCTTCAAAGCTTTGAGTGATAAACAACCCTTACTTGATTTTGCTTCAAAGCTTTAATCAAGAGACACAAACACTCATGCTTCAAAGCTTTGAGTGATAAATAACCCTTACAACCAAATCCTACTCCAAGTCACTTATCAAAACGATAATTGCTTGGCTCACAGTAGTTACAACTATACAATGCCTTATTGATCTTCTGTCAAAAGTGCTGCTAACCATCAGGCTTCGTCAGAAATATATAAGCTGCCTATTCTTCTTTTAGGGCTTCCATAAGAATAGCTAGGGTTAACTAAAGTTAACCTAAAGACTTGGTCCAGGGCTTTTTCATAACAGATTAGAGTTAAGCAAGGTTAACCTAATGTCCACGTGAGCAGCTGATCTGGACAATAATTCTTCAACTCAGAGAAGCACACCAGTTTCCTGAAAATTCTGAGGAGTAATAAATCTGCACAGCAACTTGATAAGTACAAGATGTCTTAATAATGGTTATGACATCATGAATCTTGTTCACTGATTTTGGTAGAATTCAGTATATATGATCATAGCTTAATGATCATGATAGTCACTCATACTGAGTAGTTCCTTTAGAACATTCTTTCTGCAGAATGTACCTTTATCCCAGAATGTTATGACATCAGTCATGACATTCGCAAGTCTGGTTTTACCAAAAAATAATGCCAACAAACAAACACTTACAATACATATGGGTTTAAAATGTTGATGTGGATCAAGAATTATGAAGTTTGAATGTAAATTTGCCATAGTTGACTTTTTCCCCAATACAAATGATTTTTAGGTCAACTTTTCAATTGACTGATCAAAAATGTGATTCAAGACTTGAAACTTGACATGAGCAATCTTGAGGGTCCAAAATGATCCATGAAAGTCATATGAAGCATTGAAAGTTCAAAAATCCTTATGTAATCTCAAACCCTAATTTTCAGTCATCAGTGCTTGAGGAGGTGTCTTGAGCTGATCAAACCCTAGTGCAGTCTTGAGCCCAAGGATATCTTGTGAGCAAATTCTTGATAAGTAAGAGGCAAATTTTGGGGTACAACAGCTGCCCATGTTCAATCTTCTTAAGCCTGAAGAGTTAGATTGGCATGTTTTGCTAGTCGCGACTCGAAGGTGGAAGATGATTGGACACTAGAGTGCCCAGAAATTTGTACTCGGTGATGTGATGGTTGAGGGAATGGGCTTAAAGATGACATTTGGAGAAGTGATAGAAAGCTGTGGGAGATGGGCTTAAAAGATGCCATCCAAAAGTGATTGTTGGTTTTGTAATTTGTAAGCTGTAAGAATGAGTATCAGAATGGCGTCCGTGTCTAGAGCGTATCTGAACTGTATCTGGGAGCTGATTTTGAATGAGTATCAGAATGGAATCCGTGTTTGAAGCGTATCCGAACTGTATCTGAAAGTTGAATCTGAATGAGTATCAAAATGACATCCGTGTCTAGAGCGTATCTGAACTGTATCTGAAAGTTGAATCTGAATGAGTATCAGAATGACATCCATGTCTAGAGCGTATCTGAACGGTATTTGAAAGTTGAATCTAAATGAGTATCAGAATGACATCCGTGTCTGGAGCGTATCTGAACTGTATTTGAAAGTTGAATCTGAATAAGTATCAGAATGGCATCCGTGTCTGGAGCGTATCTGAATTGTATCTGAAAACTTTGAATATTGTTAATGGTAGTTGTTAACCTTATCCTGAAAAGGGTAAAATGTTAGCTAAAATGCAATGTTTATGTTGTATGAAATGCATAGTATAATGCATTCGTGTTATCAATGTTTATGATATATGGATGCAATGTATGCGTATGTGAGCTAGTTTACTGCACTGCTGTTGGGTTGGGGAAAATAAATCCCAGACTACTGCTGAGGATATGTAGTATAAGTCTTCATGTTATGAAGTGTTGATGAATTTCCACTTAGAGAAATAAACTTTGATGTAGGGGAAATGCCGTGTAGTGCTTGTAAAATCCTGTTGTGAAATCCTGAGAATTTTGACGACTTCTACTGGGGATTGATAATTGGAAGCTCATTCCGCTGGGAATTAAACTGCAAACTGTGGGGAATTTATGGAAATAGCTTAGAGAGATTTACCTACCTCTTAAAGCCATTAGTAATTGTCTTTTATTTTGTTTATTTGTAAACAGTAATTATGTTCAAATGCATATGTTCAACAATGAATCATTGGACGTTTTTATAAACAAAACACAAGAGTAAAGAAAAACATATAGTTTTGCACTTTCAAAGGAATATCTTTGTATTGACTTTGAGTAAGTATTTGTACAAGGAGACAAACATTCTAGTAAGATAATGCCGTTGTAAAAAATGAAGATTTTAATACAAGGAAAATATAGCTATGTGTATTAATCCCATGGGGTTCCCATTTTTCTATAGCCTTTGTATCCCCGAGCATCTTGTCTATTTGTTGCCTTGTCCGAAGGTGATTAAATTGATCGGAACCTCTGAGTTTGCCAGTTGTCCGTAAGGTGATCCAATGGGACATAGTCATACGCTTTAATTCCCTAACTTTTGCCTGGACCGCCCTTTCGGGCTTTCAGTCCACCGGGAAACCCTTTTTTGCCTAAGTCGCCCTTTCGGGTTTTCAACTTGCCGGATGTACAAATTTTTTTGTTTTATCCCTAATTTCTGCCCGAACCTTTTGGTTTGCCGGGATGCCCTTGTTTTTCCTAGGTATGTCAGCCTAGCGGGTCTCTTATGCGTAGTATCTTTTGACTATGTTTGCGTTTGCAGGATGCGGCAGGTCGTCACCATCCATTGTGGTCAAAATCATTGCTCCGCCAGAGAATATGTTTTTGATTGCAAATGGTCCTTCATAAGTAGGATTCCATTTTCCCATGGGATCACCTTGTGGCAGTATGATGCGTTTGATCACTAGATCCCCAATTTGATATACCATGGCAAACAACAGTAAGTCTCTTCTTATCAATCAAGTTCAGTTGATCAAGTCGATTCTAGATCCAATCGTCTTCGTTCAAATCGACATACTTCATAATCCTTAGAGATGGGATCTGGACCTCGATAGGCAAGACAACTTCCATGCCATAAACCAGAGAATAAGGTGTTACCTCGGTTGATGTGCGAGCTCTGGTACGATACCCATGGAGAGCGAATGGTAGAATCTCATGTCAGTCTTTGTATGTGACTGTCATTTTCTGTATGATCCTTTTAATGTTCTTATTTGCAGCTTCGATAGCACCATTCATCTTCGGCCGGTAAGGAGAAGAATTATGATGCTGAATCTGGAATTGCTCGCACAAGGCGGTGATCATAGTGTTGTTAAGATTTGTACCATTGTCAGTGATGATAATTTCTGGGATACCATACTGGCAAATGAGATTTTGCTTGATGAAACGGGAAACAACATTCTTGGTAACGGAAGCGAAGGAAATTGCCTCCACCCACTTTGTAAAATAGTCAATGGCCACTAGGATGAAGCAGTGTCCATTGGAGGCTGTTGGCTTGATTTCCCCAATCATATCTATTCCCCACATAGAAAAGGGCCAAGGAGTTGTCAAGACATTCAGAGGAACTGAAGGTACGTGCACCTTGTCAGCATAAATCTGACACTTATGGCAAGTTCGAGAGTGTTGATAGCAATCTGCTTCCATGGTAGACCAGTAATAGCCTTCCCGTAGGATTTTATTTGCCATCGTATGCCCACTGGAATGGGTGCCAAAAGTGCCTTCATGTAACTCAGTCATGATCCTTTATGCTTCAATCTTGTCTACGCATCGAAGTAACACAGAGTCATGGTTGCGTTTGTAAAGAATGTCGTTACTAAGGAAAAATTTAGCGGATAATCTCCTTAAGAACTTTTTATCATTGATTGAAGCTCCTTCTGGATATTCTTGAGCCTCAAGATACTTCTTGACCTCGTGAAACCAAGGTCGTTCCATTACTTCTTCAGTGTTAATCTCGTGACAATGTGTTGGTTCTTCCATTAGTTCGATGGTGATCTAGGGAGCCTCGTTATCCCAATTAAGTTTAAACATAGATGACATTGTGGCTAGAGTGTTTGCTAGTTGATTTTCTTCTCGCGGGAAATGCTCAAAGGTAATATTCTCAAAATATGGTAGCAATGTCAAAACATGTTCTTTATAAGGGATAAGGTTAGGGTGTTTGGTGTCCCATTCCACTTTGATTTGACTGATAACTAAAGATGAATCTCCGAATACATCCAAGGATTTGATCCCTAGGTCTATGGCGGCTCTGAGACCAAAGATGCATGCTTTGTATTCCGCCATGTTGTTTGTACAATTGAAGCAGAGTCTTACGGTGAAGGGAGTATGACACCCTTCCGGAGATATGAGTACAACACTGATACCATTGCCAAGTGCATTATATGCCCCATCAAAGAACAGGGTCCATCGGGATCCTTGTCCAGGTCTGTCATATGTCCTGAATTCTTTACAGTTATCTAACGTCATGATGTCTTCATCCGAAAATTCGAACTTCATGGACTGGTAGTCTTCTACAGCTTGGTGAGCAAGGTGATCAACTAATACACTGCCCTTTATTGCTTTCTGGGTAGTATATTGTATGTCATATTCTGTCAGGAGCATCTGCCATCTTTCTATTCTCTCGGAGAGAGCAGGTTTCTCGAAGATGTATTTTATCAGATCCATTTTAGATACCAACAAAGTAGTATGAGTCAGCATATACTGTCTTAGCCGGCGAGCAGCCCATGCCAGAGCGCAACAAGTTTTCTCGAGCAATGAATATCTGGTTTCACAGTCAGTAAACTTTTTGATCAGGTAATAAATAACATGCTCTTTTCGGCCAGACTCGTCATGCTTCCCCAATACACACCCCATTGAGTTTTCTAAAATAGTCAGATACATGATCAATGGTCTTCCCTCAACTGGTGGCATCAACATAGGAGGCTCTTGTAAGTATTCTTTGATTTTGTCAAAAGCAACTTGGCACTTGTCATTCCATTTGACTACTTGATCTTTCTTCAACAATTTGAAGATTGGTTCGCAAGTAGCTGTCAGGTGAGTGATGAATCTGGAAATGTAGTTCAAACGTCCCGAGAATCCTCTGACTTCCTTCTCAGTACGAGGAGCAGACATCTCTTGTATTTCTTTTACCTTGGTAGGATCTACTTCAACACGTTTGTTATTGACGATAAAGCCTAGGAGTTTACCAGCCCGTACCCCAAATGTGCATTTGTTTGGATTCAACCTCAGCTTGTACTTCTTCAGTCTCTCAAACTGTTTTTGTAAGTGATCAAGATGCTCTTATTTTGTTTGAGATATGGCTATCATATCGTCCACATAGACCTCTATTTCGTGATGTATCATGTCGTGAAATAGGGCTACCATGGCACACTGATAGGTTGCCCCAGCATTCTTCAGTCCGAATGGCATCACCTTGTAGCAGAATATGCCCCATTGTGTGACAAAGGTTGTCTTCTCCATATCCTCAGGCGCCATTTTGATTTGGTTATAACCTGAGAAACCGTCCATGAAGGAAAACACTTTGTGTTGTGCTGTATTGTCAACTAGAATATCAATGTGGGGGAGTGGAAAATCGTCCTTAGGGCTTGCCTTATTCAAATCTCTGTAGTCTACACACATTCGCACTTTGCCGTCCTTTTTAGGAACGGGAACAACATTGGAAACCCATTGGGGATAAGAGGTGACATCCTAGAATCCAGCATTGAATTGCTTCATGACTTTTGCTTTAATCTTTTCTGACATATCTGGCCTCATACGGCGAACGTTTTGTTTTACTGGTGGACAATCCTCTCTTGTAGGCAGACGATGTACCACAATATCTGCATCAAGTCCTGGCATGTCTTCATATGACCAGGCAAAGACTTCGACATAATTGTGCAACAACTGAATCAGACGCTTCTTGATACTGGGTTCCAGATTGGCGCCCACTTTGACCTCTTTTTTGTCTTCTTCGGTACCTAGGTTGATTGTATCCATGGGTTCCCCGTGAGGTTGAATGGTTCTCTCTTCTTGTTGTAGTAGTCTGGCAAGTTCTCCTGGTACTTCATAATCTTCCTCACCTTCGTCTGCGGCTTGGTAGATTAGATTCTCAGAGTCACAAAAGGCCATAGCAGTATTGTTACCCATGGAATCTCGAATGGATGTATACCTGCATTGTGAGTGTGAGTGTGTGTAAGGGTATATCTATCTTTGGAAGAAATGAAAATGTAGAAAAACATTGAGCACAAAAGTCTGTATGCGAAAACGTCCATGATTCATTGATGTCATATGAAAATGAGATAATAACCCTTACAAATGGACCATTGTACCTCGGGTAAGACACAAGGTTTTAAGAGTGCGAATTGTTTTAATATTACAGATCCAACAAAATGTAAAGACAAATTACTGTGGGATAAAAGTGATCGGGACAAAATATCTAGCCTCCCAGTTGCTAAGCCCTCCACTGATAGTCGAGAATATCCAGTCTTCCAAGTCAAAACTATCTTCATCATCTTCTATGGCGTTGACCTCACGGTTGCTGATCTTCAGGGGCGGTCCTCCGGTGTGATCGCGGCGTACAGCCTTCTGAGCACTTGAAGTGAAACCCAGGCCAAACTTGTCAGACTTATATGGGATATCTGGGAGTTGTCCCCAGATAGTGCACCCGCCTTCTTCTACCACTACTTTGGCATCCTTCAGAAATGACATATGGAGCAGAGGCCTTGTAATCTTGGGAACAACCTTTGTTACTGCTATATCTTGCGGGACCTCTTCAAAGTGTTGGAATGGAGTTTCAATAAATTCACCATCTAATTCCACATATCTGAAGGAATTGAGATGGCTGATCATATACTCTTCTTCTCCATGAACGGTGATAATCTTCCCTTGAGTCGGATATTTCAGCATTAGGTGCAACGTAGAAGTGACAGTGCCAGCATTGTGAATCCATGGTCGGCCTAGCAAGCAGGAATATGAGGGACGAATATCCATTACATAAAAAGTTGAATCAAAAGTTTGTGTTCCAACTTTTATGGGAATGTCTACCTCCCCATGTACCATCCTTTTCGAGCCGTCAAAAGCCCTTACTACTATGTTACTTGGCTTCAATGTCAATCCCTCACAATCAAGCCTATCAAGAGCTTTTTTAGGCAATATATTCAGAGATAAGCCAGTGTCCACCAAAACATGGGCCAAGGTTATGCCCCTACATTTAACTGAGACATGCAATGCCTCATTATGCTTCCTTCCTCTCGGTGTTAAATCAGCATTCGAAAAACCTAGACCATTATCTGCAGTCAAGCTGGCTACGCAGTCTTGGAATTGATCAGCAGATGTCTCTTGGGGTACATGGGCAGTTTTCAGGAATTTTACCAAGGCTTTTTCATGCGCCTCAGAACATAGTAGTAATGCCAGCATGGAAATTTTAGAGGGAGTTTGCCCCAGTTGTTCAACTACGTCTAGTCGCTTCTTTTAATTATCTTCAAAATTTCCTCCATCTCTTTCCGGGAGGTCTCAGGGATAGCCAATGATTCTGTCTTCGTCTTGACAGACTCAACCAGAACACCTTTTCCTCGAGTCTCGGTTAATTTGGCAGCAGGAGAGTTGGTAGGAATGATAACAGGGGTTGTGACAGCTTTGTCAGTTGGAGTATTGTTGGAGATAATTGTAGGATTGGGAACAACTTTTGGGGGATCAACAACAAGAATGATTACGGGGCCAGAAATTGCTTTTGGGGGAGAAATTTCTGGAGAAAAGATCCTACCACTTTGGGTAATCTTGCTAGTTCCTGCAATATTACTGATGTCGGAGTTGACTTTCTCGGAGCCTGAATCTTCGGCGACTAGCCAGTCCTGCTTGATACCATGGTAATAGACATCACCTCCATAATTCCATGGTACGATCTTGTCTGATGAATATGGGACTGGTCCAGGCATGGTAATTATTAAAGGAGTTGCTTTCAAAACTGATGTAATTCTAACGGGTCTTTTGGTGGAGACCCTAGAAGAATTGGCGAAAATGGTAATGATAGAAACATCTTCAAAAGGAATAGGTGGAACAGAAGTCTTTTCAAACAAAATTTCTTTGTTATCTATCACGCACTAAATACATGCTTTCAACAAAGGACAAATGGTTGATAGGACAAATAGAAATGGCAAACTTCATCACAGCCCGGGAACACACCGACATTCAACAAGTTCATTTTTGTAGTCAGAAGTGGGGTCATAAGTTCATCAACTGAAGTAACAAATAATCTTTCTTCAATGGCATTGGTATTATGGCCATGTCTGGGCATAGGGGAAGAAATGACATTTGGCTTTTCAGGCGCATCGAATTCAATCTCTTTTGCTTCAATGAGGTCTTGTATTTTGTTCTTTAAAGCCCAACAGTTATTAGTGTCATGGTCGGGACTTTCAAAGTGATATGCGCAACGGGCTTTGGGATGATAGTGAGGAGCTGTTGTATTGGGGTTTTTCGGAGCTTCTTTCAAGGTCACCAAATTGGATCTTAGTAGATGCGGTAATACCTGGGACGGAGTCATGTTAATTCTGGTAAACTGCCTGACCGGTCTTTCCACCCTTGGTTGATTATTCCTTTGCTGATCAGGCGCAGGCTTAGGAATCATAACAGCCCCCACCATTGGTCGGAGTTCATCCCTATCTTGGTTTCTTTGTGTATATACAACAACCATCTCTTTCTTTTTGATGAAAGGCTTCCTTACAGTTGCAGAAGAAGATGTATCTTTCTAAATTTTTCCACTCTTTATATCGGTTTCTACCCTTTCTCTGGTCAATATTAGTTCAGTAAAGCCTGTAGATGAACTTCCAATTAATTGATTGAAGAAAGGACTAGACAAGGTTCCCAAGAACATGTCTACCAATTCCCTCTCAGATAGATGGGGTTGAACTCTTCCAGCCAAGTCTCTCCATTTTTGCGCATAGTCCTTGAAACCTTCATTGGAAACCATGGTCATACTCTGGAGTTGAGTACGGGTAGGCGCCAGATCAGCATTGTATTGGTATTTTTTGTAGAAGGCTGCGGCAAGGTCTTCCCAGTTGTGAATGTTGGCTCTTTCTAGTTGGTAAAACCAGTCAAGTTGAGTTCCAGACAAACTGTCTTGGAAGAAATGTACCCATAAGTCTTTATCGGTGGTATGGGGCTGGATTTTCCTTACATGTGACCGGAGATGCATTTTAGGGCATGAAACTCCGTCATACTTAGCGAACATAGGTGCTTTGAATTTCGTAGGAATGACAATCCTTGATACTAACCCCAATTCCTCAAAGTCCAAACCAGGCACTTTTTGGATTTCCATCGCACTCAACCGCTCTTCGAGATGTTTATACTTGTCATCAGCTGGAGGGTATTGTTCTTCAGAATAGTCTTCTTCTTCCTCTTCCTCTTCTGATTTTGACGGGACAATGTTTCCTTGCCTTTCCCATCTTGGTTGTCTCTTTCACCGGATGTTGTTACAAAGTTTAAGGTCCTTCTTGTCTGCCCATGAAATCTTCTTCCCATGTTTAGGACTCCGGTTACCTTCTTTGTCTTCTTTTTCCTCTCTTCAGCCAGCAAAGTCTTCAATTCTTCTTGTCATTTGGCTAGGGTCAAGAGCAACTGTTGAAATTGTGTATTCTGAGCTTGGAGGTCTTTCACTATTTGCTCGAGATCCATCTTACTGAATAAACAGTAGAGAGATTAGGAGACTTGTTGCAAAAGACCTGCTTATGTTATGATGAATGGTATATGCATATGTAATGATTTCAAGGATTTTAAGATTCAAATTTATTTTTAGACAAAAAAAAAGGAAGCACACATTATATTAATAAGTTAAAGCTTGAGTACATCAATGCCTCTTGGTCTTATAAGGAAATAAAAAATCTCTAAGATAAAAAGGTAGTGTGCATCCTCTTTGTTGCAATGTAGCCATTGAGAGTCTGCTCCTCATGAAGTAGCCTAGTGAGTTCCAAAACCTTCTTCTCGCTTGCGTATAATTGGGCTTCAAAAGTATCTCGCTCCCCCTTGAGTTGTATCCAATCTTTTTGTAGATCTTCAAGAGAGGTGGGCATATCAGGATGTAGGATAGTGTATGGAACATCTCCCTCCATGATAGGCTCAATGATTACCGGGAGAATGGAGGGATAAGGCATCATAAGACTCTGAGCACGAGTTTGTACCCATTTGAGGTAAGGCTCAAGAGGGATGGAATTTTTATGCCTCAAAGTCTTGCTATCTACCTTGTTTAACATCCTCTAAGCTCGGATAAATCTCTGGCGAAGACCTTGATCGTCGTTGCCGTAGTCAAATACCAAACCTCGAATCAGCATCTCGTGCGGGCCATCCCTTCGGGCGTAACCAAACTGTCTTAAGGATAAACATGGATTGTAGGTGATACCTCCTGTGATACGGTGGCAGAACCGACAGTTTTGGAAAATGCTAGTTTGCATTTTGCGTTTGTGTTTGCAAAATGTCGCGGTAAGCAAGATTCGCCACCGACTTTCATTTTATCCAACTGGAAAGGAAAAAAGCACAGAAAAATTCCTTTTTTCGAGATTTTGAGTACGGGGGGTAGATTATAGAAAGGGAAGGTATTAGCACCCTTTCTATCTCTAGTTTTCCACGGGCTCTTAAGTACTTGCTCATCATTTTAAAAATTTCTTCCGTGTTTGTGTGTTTTGAAAAGTTTTTGTTTTACTTCGTTTTAACCCTTGTATCAGTCCTCAAGAGTGTTACGAAGTGCTTTTGAAAACCTTGTTTGAAAAGAGTGTGAGCGTGGAAAAGTTTGTTTCCTTTAGATAGCCCTATCCCACTACTAAAGAGTAGGTAGCACCATCGTTGGAGTTGTAAGGGTCAATTCGAAAGGGACGTACGATCACCAAAGCAATGTTAGGACGTCTTAGTAATAACCCTAGTGTCTTAAGATTATATTCGAGGCAACATTTCCGAGGCAACATTTCTAAATGGGACATTTGATCTTTGTTTAGACAGGAGGGCGACCACTAAAATATCCTATACTTGATGATCGTTTATTGAAGGCAACAGAAGTGAGAGTATACCCTAGGATTGCGCATGTGCGAGTGATCTGATTTCAGTTATTATCTTTGCACATTGGGGTTTGCTAACCATTTTAAATTGTCATGTAATCTTGTCATGCAATCCTATTAACATACATCTAACAGTTAATATTTACGAGAATTAAAACGCGAGAAATAAAAGCTATGCTATTACAAGGCTTTGGGGTAGGGGATTAATTACATAGCTAAAAACCCATAAAACGATAAAAGAAAATCCTAATTAAGCTATTACATACCGTAAGCAAGTACATTAATATGGTAAAAATAAATAAATGCGCGCGATGAACTAAGAACGAGAGGAATTAAAATTAGGGTTTTAACCCCGTCTAAAACTAATTAAAAGAAAAATCATATTTTTGTTGTTTTTGATTATTTTTTGAGAAAATAAAGTTTTAATTGAATAAATAAAAAAGGCTAATCACTAATTAATTTATTTGAGAAAAAAATAATTAAATTAACTATTTTTGTATTTTTGTTATTGAGAAAAGAAACTAAAAATTAAATCAAGAATAAAACCTAATTTTCCAATTGATTTTAAATTATTTACAAAAAGGTTAGAATTACCCTAAAATTAAATTTAACTAATTATTAAATTAAATTTGATAAAAATAAAACCTAAATCTAAATTTGTGAAAATTGATTTTATAATTTTTTGTAAAAAAAAAGAATTAATTTGTGTTAGAAAATAAATAAACAAAATAAATAAAACAAAAGAAAAAAATAGTGAAGAAATTAGAATGGGCCTGGTGTTATAGCAAAGGAGGGGGTGTTAATTGCATTTTCTGAGCCCAAAAACGCCTAGCCCACTTGACTTTTCCAGATCCCATGTACACGCTTGACTGATGTCCATGGTAGACCTTCATTGGGAATCCTTGGATCTAGCACTTGGATGATCTGATTGGTTGAGTGTTGATGACGCATGGTAGTCACATGAGAAGCTTGCACACTTAACCATATAAGGCAAAATAATATTGAACAAATAAGGGGACCTGGGGATCGAACCCGGGCCCTTTGGCTTTTCCCAACGCATGATGACCATCTGAGCTGGCTTGGCTTTTTGTATATGGAATAACAAACAAACATTATATGGAAAAACAAAATAATAATGTTACAACGCACGAAATTTTGAATTGGCCAGTCACAGGATGCCACTCCACCCTTCTTCTTCCTCCCACCGTTGCTAAAAGTCCTGACTTTTACCTACGGACAAACGGGCGTACGTACAGCCCTATGATTCTCCAAAATTCTATGCAAGCATGATAAATGTACAACAATGGTACCAATCAACTCGTGGCAACCTCACGAGCATCATGGTACCCTTATCCATTGCCAATTGTACATGTAAAGAAAAACCCCAAAAACAAACCAAGAACCCTAACTATGGCATCTTGCTCTACAGTTAATGAAAATGCAATTAAACATATCCATTAGCTTGCAAATGATTCCAGGATTAAG
The DNA here is from genome assembly GCA_948472305.1 of Vicia faba. Taxonomy (NCBI): domain Eukaryota; kingdom Viridiplantae; phylum Streptophyta; class Magnoliopsida; order Fabales; family Fabaceae; genus Vicia; species Vicia faba. The sequence goes on along the minus strand of OX451736.1, from coordinate 1,263,976,349 downwards.
AAGATGTCCATAAAACATGCCAACAATGCCAGAATTATGATATATTGTTGTACCCCAAAATTTTCCCTCCCATATTTCTCAAAATATTTCAAGAAAGATCCTCAAGTTGCTCAAGGTAGTCCAAGGTTTGGCCAGACAAGCTCTCTCCTAAGGCAGTCTACCTCAAATTAGGGTTCCATGTTGCATTAAGATACTTGAGTCCAAGGGACCCCAAATGCTCAACATTGTCCTAATATGTTCTCAAGATCATCCATGTCAAATTTCAAGCCTTGCAGAGGAAGTTTGCTCAGCCAATTGCTCAAAGGCCTGGAAATCGATTGTGCTAGGGCAAAAGTCAACTGTGGCCCACATATAGTCAAACTTCAATATTTTTGGTCAACATCTTCATTTTGAAGTATATTTCATCATTTTATCAAGGTTTGATCATGATTCATCAAGGATTGCTCATAATTCATCAAGACTCAAAAGTTGTTAAATTAGGGTTTTGCAGGAAAAGTCAACTCAACTTTGACCAAACATAACTTTCTCATACTTTATGAGAAATGACCCATACAAAGCTCATTTTGAATAGGATGCAATTCCATACAATCCATCTTCATCTCCAAAGTTCAAAATATGCACTCATAAGAAGTTATGAATTTGGACATTATAGGTCATTTTGAAAAGTCAACAAAAACACCTTTTTGTTAAAGCTTAATATATGAGCATGGAATATCAAATTGAGATGAGACCAAAAGGGTTGATTATAGGACATCTCAATATTTCTAAAAAGTCCAAGAACACCTCTAAAGAGTCAAAATTGAGGAAGTTATGCATTGGTGAAGTTGACCTTTTTGGCAAAATTGTCAAAAGTCAACTATGCCTAAAACTTCAAATTGTCAAAAGTCAACTATGCCTAAAAGTTCAAATTTTGTCAAAAGTTGACCTTTTTTCTTAATTAAATTTTAATTTTAGGTAAAACTTTAATTTCTTTTTGTAATTAACTTAAAAATAATTAGAATAAATAGGTTTTATTACTAACTTAATTATATTTTATTTTTTCCTAAAATAATCAAAGAAACCAAAATAGGTCATGTAATTATTTTTATTAATTAATTTAATTAACTAATTAATTGCATATTTAATTTAGAAAACTTATTTCTTTTATTAAAAATAACAAAAAAACAATTTTTATTTTAATTAGGTTAGAAGGGTCAAAACCTTAAATTCTCGTCGATCTTAATTCTTCTCGCGCGCTTTATTTTTATTATTTACCATATTGATGTAACTGCCTTCAGTTTGTAATAGTTTAATTAGGACGTTTATTTACATTTATTGCTTTATTTTCAAAGGGTTTGTTTTTGGCTATGTAAATACCCGAAGCCTTGTAATAGCGTAGTTTAAATTCTGCACTTTAAATTCCACAAATTATTAACTGTTAGATGTATGATATAGGGATGCATGACAAGGATGTATGATTAATTTTAAAACAGTTAGATCACCCTAAATGTGCAAAGATAAGTAAACTGAAATTGAATCATTCGCACATGCGCACTCCTAGGGTACACTCCCACTTGGTTACCTTCGATAAATGGTCATTGAGTATAAGATGCTTTAGTGGTTGTCCTTTTGTCTAAACAAAGATCAAAGTCCCAATTCGGAAAAGTTGCCTCGGAATGGTTGCCTCGGAATTGTTGCCTCGAATAATTGATTTAAGACATTAGGGTTATTACTAAGACGTCCTAACATTGCTTTAGTCACCGTACGTCCCTTTTGAATTGACCCTCAAACTCCAACGACGGTGCTACCTACTCACTAATAGTGGGATAGCGTTGTCTAAAGGAAACGAACATATAACGATTCTTTTTTCGAGTAGGTAGATTAGCTCTTAAGTAATTGCTCAATCCAAACAAAACTTTTTCACACTTACACTCCTTTACAATTAAAGTTTTCAAAAAACACTTCATTACACTCTTGAAGACAGAAGCAAGAGTTAAATTGAAGTCAAAACAAAAACTTTTCAAAGCCCACAAACACAAAGAAAACAATTTTGAAAATGATGAGAAAGTACCTAAGAGCCCGTAGATAGCTACAGATAGAAATGGTGCTAATACCTTCCCCCGTACTCAGAAATATCTCGAAAAAGGAATTTTTCTGTGCTTTTTCCCTTTCCTTGTTGGATAAAATAAAAGACGGTGGCGAATCTTTCTTACCGCGACATTTTGCGAAAAAAAACGCAAACCAGCAAATTCCTTAACGAAATAGGGAAACCACGTCCCGGTTCTGGCCACCGTATCACAACATAGCATACACATCATAACATCATTACCATAACATTTCCTTAACCATTTCCAGGATCTCAAGGGTCTGTGATGCAGGTTATGGTAAATCAAACGTCTAGCAAGGGGCAAAGGGGATTTATTTTCCTCTAGCCAATGTTGCCTATAAATCAAAACATGATAACTTGAGTCAGGGGCTATGACCACTCGATATGGTGAGCTTGACTCTTGAAGAAGGATTCTTAATGACACAAAGTTTCTTCAATCAAGCTGCAATCAAATTCTAATAGTTTCTTGTTTACCCCGCGAGATCCTTGAAAACATTGCATACATATATCATACATATCATTGCATAACAGGTCTTCTAGTACATGTCTCTCATGTTCTCGCTGTTTATTTCAGAAATGGCTCTCAAACAAGACAACAGAGATCTTCATACTCAAGAAGCTCAGTTCAGGGACATATTTCTAAACCTATCCAAGGGGCAGGAAGAGTTGAAAACACTCCTCGTTGGGAACTTGGTCAAGAAAAGTCCTGAAGACAATAAGGACGAACGGCTGGAGCAATTGCAACCTGAGGTAGGCGCAATAAGAACCCAGATGCTGGGGCAGATGGCTCTTATCCAAGGCTTAGCCCGGGAACAAGAAGAGCTGAGAACCATTATCAACCAATTTCATCAAGACAGATACAACAATATGAAGCAAACAATCGAGATCGGGGACCAAGTCATTGATCAACTTCCAAGAAGTCAAGGGTTTAGTTTGGTGAAAAATGGACCTTTCCAAGTTGCTAATACCTCACGGGTCCAACAATAATCTCGCCAAAAACAATGGGTTAATCAGAGTAAGCCATATACGCCCAAGAGGCAGTTTACCAAGCTCAACATGCCGCTGTCTCAAGCTTTACGACACCTGTTAAGGGTGAACCTGATGACGTTGATAGGACCTCATCTGAATCCCAAGACTTCTTCACCTAACTATAATCCTGGTGCAAGGTGTGCATATCACTCCAGCAGTCCGGGGCATGACACTGACGACTGTTGGAAGTTGAAGTACAAAATTCAAGACCCGATTGACGAAGGAGCTTTGGAATTCACACAAGATGGTCAACTGGAATGTTTCTGTCAATCCTCCAAGGCTCACCATTTGAAGTGACAAGTTCTGACAAGAGAGGCTTTTGTTCATTAGAATTTTCAATTTGTAATTTTCTTTTGATTGTTCAAACATTTATTCATGTCAAACTTTGTTACTTTATCAATGCATTGCATATGTCTGTTTTGAATCAATCCATTCGTATTCACTATATTCAAATTGCTTTCATTTTTGTGATGTTCAACTCTCGATTAAAAAATTCTAAGCCTTTAGAGGGAGGATGACGAAATGATATCAAAATCTCTACAGTATGCTTTTGAACGGACCCCACTGACGATGTACAAGCGTTTTTTCAAATCCTAAACAGTGGAGTTATAAGGACGATAATCCCTAGTCAACCCCTTTGAGCCAAAGAAGTAGGAGTTTTTTGTTTTGCACAAATTAAAACCCTTAATCACAACCTGGGGCAGGGTAGTTTTCTCAGTTAATCCAGGTGCACAATGAATGACATCAAAGAGGTCCTTCCAAAACAAAATAAGGTGATAGTTCCCTATAAGCGTCAAGACAGGTAGTCATTATCTCTCAAAATAAAAAGCCCACTAAGTCAAAACCTACGAAGGAGACTTAAGAAAAAAAATGGGGCATCCCGTTGACTGTAATCACAAAAGAAACAGTTCAGGAAAAAGACAGGGATAATAAAATAAAAAAGGAAGAGGTCCTACAAACCCTCAACAAAAAGAAATGATTGCCTATTCAAAATAAACTATCAGTATCCGAAGCATCACTGGAATATCAGAGCAAAGACTCAAACAGGATCTAAATACACAATTAGCTGAGTTTAGGATCGAAGAACATCACGAAGAATGGGTGGGTACAAATAAAATTTGAGCCTTTATCCTTTGTTTCTCGAACCGTGAACCAGGCCACGTTATAACCCTTAAAAGTCCTAGCTGAAGCATGGGTTAGTTCGAAAGCATACTGTTATAAAAGGTATCCTGACTCCTGTAAGACTTGCTGTAAATCCTGAGTTGACATCACATATTACAAAATTTGCATGTTTTACTAAAAAATGCATTTTCAAAAATTTCAAGACAGACATAAGCTTTGCATTCTTAAAATAACATTGTTTGCATATGACTATTTGTTCAACAACAGATAAATTCACACGACGAATATCTAGTGAATAAAAATCTTCTCAATAAAAAGGATCACCTCAAGTGGAAAAACACTTCCAACCAAGGGGCACGGCATGATCATTGTCCATCATCTGGGGCAGTTAAGTCAAGATTCAAGGAATCTCTCAAAGATGCCAAATAGCTAGGGGAAAATCTCCATCTGAGTCACTTGGGGCATTGGACATGAATTCCAGCAACAAATCTTGTATGATCAAAAGAACATCTTCTGGTAGTGTGGCAACACTATCGACAGTGAGAACTCCCTACACACTGAGAGCGTGGACATAGTCAGAAAAATACTGCACATGAACAAGGACCCGCTAGGTTGACTGGCCTCGGCAAAAAAATAAGGGCTTCCCGGCAAACCAAAAGGGTTTGGGAAAAAATAAGGGATGAAAATAAAAAAATCTGTACACCCGGCAAGTCGAAAACCTGAAAGGGCGGCTTGGGCAAAAAAGGGTATCCCGGTGGACTGAAAACCCGAAAGGGCGGTCCAGGCAAAAATTGAGGATCAAAGCGTACGACTATGTCCCATCATCTTGTCATTTGCCTACCAGAAGAAGGCTGATCATTTCGATCGAAAGTTACCAAGCACCTCATAGGTTGGGATAATACTCGATCCACAAGGCCTCCGCAGGCACCTTCTCCCGCAGATACAGGGGCAAAAAAGTCTCGATGCAAAGTCATTGTCATATCCGCAGCATACGTCCCAGTAACATTCAGTCCCTGCAGAGTAAGACAAAGACAGTGATGTTAGTTGTCCCAAACAAGACATAATTCTCCCCAGCTGAGGCTCGCAATTGTGAATGAGTCGGTAAGATTCTCCCCAAGCAGAGTTTATCTACCATCAGCACTGTAAAATTATCCCTAGTGGAGTTTGGAGAATTATCCCCAGTAGACTCTGGAAGATTGTCCCCAGTAGAATCTAAAAGATTGTTCCCTGTAAAGTCACAGCTGGAAATTTATCCCCAGCGGAGTTCATTCCTTTTACAAATAGAAACTCAATCTCCAACAGAGTTTATCATCACCGGCAATGATGATTCATCCCCAGCCGAGGTTATTTCTCCAAATCAACAGGTTCTCTAGCAGAGTTTGTCCTCCCCGCAGAGTCATTTCCTCGTCAGTTTATTCCCCAGCGGAGTTATTCTCTCCTGCAGGTTTATTCTCACAATCATCTTCATTCGCTATCCCTAGCGGAAACAAAGAATTCAACTCTCTTCTCCAGCAGCAATCCGGGATTTATTTTCCCTAGCTAAAAACATCACATTTCCATACATCATGACACATGCATATACGCACCATACAACACAATCTCATTTATTTTGAGAACATCACTTCCAGCAAGCCGTGAAACCCGAATTACAACCGGATAACAGCTCAGCAAGTTATTGTGAATCCTGGATTACGACCAGACAACAATACAAGTTCATGTGAAACCTGGTTTACGACCAGATAGCCGTGATAGCCGTTAAAGACACTGTGAAGGCTGGATTTCGACTAGATAACAGTAAGGGATACTGTGCAGCTTGGATTACGACCAAATAGCAGTTCACCCAGCCAGATACTATGAAGCTCGGATTACGACCGGATGATAGTTGGCCCAAAGCCAAAGGGAAGCCCAGATTACGACCAGATAACCTTTTGATCTCTTTTGAAGACTGGATTACAACCAGATAAGAAGTAAAGTGTTCTGAAGACTGGATTACGACCAGATAAGAAGTAAAGTGTTCTGAAGACTAGATTACAACCAGATAAGAAGTAAAGTATTGTGAAGCCTGGATTACCACCAGACAGCAGTACAGAACACCATGAAGCCTGGATTACGACCGGATAACGATAAAAGGAATGAAGCCTGGATTGCGACCAGATAGCAGTACAAGACCCTGTGAAGTTTGGATTTCGACCGAATAGCAGTTTACATGGACAATTACTAATAAGCCCAAAGTCGATCGGATATTAGTATGCCATAAGTTCAAGTTAAAGCTCGGATGCAACCAGATAACATTTGAATTCCTTCCAAAACCTAGATTACGACCAGATAAGAATTAAGAAGTTGCGAAACCTGGGTTACGACCGGATAGCAATTTTAATCTCATCTCCATGGTAAGTCTGAAAAAACCTGGATTGCGACCAGATAGCAATCGGTCTTATTACTATGAAGCCTGAACCACGACCAGATAACAGTTCACTTTTATCTCCTTGACTAAGAGACAGTTCCTCAACAGAGCAACAGACGACGAAGTTCCTAAAATTCTATTTCTCTCAAGACAGAGATCAGCCTTCCCCAGCGGAATCTTCCTCAAAAACAGGTATGCAAGCTCTCGCTAAGGAATATCTTACGCGATCGACACACCTTCAGATGGCATCTTTAAGCCCATCCCCTCGTCATCAATTTCCAAATGGCATCTTTTAAGCCCATTCCCGACATCACAAGACGGATACTACTTCAAGCGAGTGCAAATTTCTGGGCACTTTAGTGTAATATCATCATCCACCTTCAGATCACGAAAGCCAATCTACATCCTCAGGTTTAAGAAGATTGAACAGGGGCAGCTGTTGTACCCCAAAATTTTCCCTCCCATATTTCTCAAAATATTTCAAGAAAGATCCTCAAGTTGCTCAAGGTAGTCCAAGGTTTGGCCAGACAAGCTCTCTCCTAAGGCAGTCTACCTCAAATTAGGGTTTCATGTTGCATCAAGATACTTGAGTCCAAGGGACCCCAAATTCTCAACATTGTCCTAATATGTTCTCAATATCATCCATGTCAAGTTTCAAGCCTTGCAGAGGAAGTTTGCTCAGCCAATTACTCAAAGGCCTGGAAATCGACTGTGCTAGGGCAAAAGTCAACTGTGGCCCACATACAGTAAAACTTCAAGATTTTTGGTCAACATCTTCATTTTGAAGTATATTTCATCATTTTATCAAGGGTTGATCATGATTCATCAAGGATTTCTCATAATTCATCAAGACTCAAAAGTTGCCAAATTAGGGTTTTGTAGGAAAAGTCAACTCAACTTTGAACAAGCATAACTTTCTCATACTTTATGAGAAATGACCCATAAAAATCTCCTTTTGAAGAGGATGAAATTCCCTACAATCCATCTTCAACTCCCAAGTTCAAAATATGCACTCACAAGAAGTTATGAATTTGGACATTATAGGTCATTTTGAAAAGTCAACAAAAACACCTTTTTTGTCAAAGCTTCATACATGAGCATGGAATATAAAATTGAGATGATTATAAAAGGGTTTATTAGAATACATCTCAAGCTTTCTAAAAAGTCCAAGAACACCTCCAAAGAGTCAAAATTGAGGAAGTTATGCATTGGTGAAGTTGACCTTTTTTGTAAAATTGTCAAAAGTCAACTATGCCTAAAACGTCAAATTTTGCCAAATGGGCCCAATCTTTTCCACTTGTTTTGAGTTAGAAACATAACCCACGAGCTCTAGCCCTTTCCACTTGTCCTTATCATGTTTTTATTATTTATTTTGATTTTGATTTGAATTAATTCAATTTAAATCAAAACAAATCATATAAAATCAAAAATATTGAAAACCAAAGATTTTGTGCTTGTTTCAAGTCTTATTACACAGCTAGCATCAAATCAAACTTGTATCAAGTCATGTGTGCACAAAAAGATTGGATTTGGACCAATTTTGGAAAGTCTTCAAAGTGTATCAAATCACAATCCAAATCATTGAAGGAGGAAGATTGAATATAGCTTATCAACCCTAATACATTGCTTGGTACATATAGAGGGCGTGCAGACTCAAAAAAGAGGTTAGAAATAGGTGCATGAACAAGAATAAAAACTGAAAAAATCAAGAAAAAGTGGTGAATCGAATTTGCACTTAGAGGCATCCTCAAGACTCTTTTCCTATCCCAATCGATTCCTGGGAGTGTCAGCAAGCTAAAGCAATCAAGAACAAGGCTATTCCAGTCCCATATTGCACTGTAAGTCCCTCACGATACCCTTGAATTTTTGAAATCGGTTAGCACGATTTAGGCATTGTTAACATGAATTAGTCACATATTCTTGATCTATGAGACATATGCAAGCTTGCTGTATGATTTAATTGCATTTATATAGCCTATACAAGATTTCACCATGGCTAGGTTTCAAAGCTTCGAATTAGGGTTTTTGTCTACAGGTGAAATTAGCTTTGATGAAGGGTACCATTGTGTTCAGAATGATGAGACGAATTCAACCATGGCTTTGTTTTTAATTTAACATGTTTGTGCTTGATTTTAAGAGTGATAGGGGATATAGCGACGGACGTTGTCCGTAGGTAAAAGTTCTCAAAACTTTTAGCCACGAAGAGAGGAAGGAGAGAACTGCGTGTCATTCCCCTATTGGAACATTCAAATATGGCGCGCGTTTTTTCATTATTTTCCAATAATTCTTTGTTTTATACATTATTATTATTTTTCACTATATGTATAACAAACACAAATGGTGCAGTGGTGAGTGCAGCGTTGGAAATTGTCTTGGGGCCTGGGTTCGAATCCCAGGTCCCCCACTTTTCTCAATATTATTTTCTTTCAGATATTCTAGCGCATTCATAAACCAAAGGACCACCATGGGACTTCTTCATCCAGCCTGCCACATGTCTTGAGATCAGATCCAAGGGTCATCATCTGGAGGAACACTATGAGCCACAATCAACATGCAGCACTGGATCTCAAAGGTCAACGTGGACCTCACCATTTTGGGCCCAGATCTGACTGTTTGCACCCCCCAAAAAATGCTTTTCAGGCCCATATCTTACTCTTTTTTCTTTTTTAATATTTCATTTAATTATTTATTTAATTTATTTACTAACAATTAAAATTAATTTTCTTTTTATCAAAAAATCACCAAAAATATTATTTTTCACCCAATTAATTTTAGGATATTTATTTTTAGTAAAAACATTTAATTTATTTAATTAGGTTATTAATTTTAGGCAACTTTAATTATTTTGTACATAATTAAAAATAATTAGAATAAATAGGTTTTATTACTAACTTAATCATTTTATTTTTTTCCTAAAATAACAAAAAACCAAAAATAGGTCATTTAATTATTTTCATTAATTAATTTAATCACTAATTAATTTTCATATTTAATTTAGAAAAACTTAATCCTTTTCTTTAAAAATATTAAAAACAACAAAAAACATTTTTCTTTTAATTAGGTTAGGAGGGTCAAAACCCTAATTTCCTGTCGATCTAATTTTTCTTGCGCGCTTTATTATTATTTTATCATATTGATGTAACTGCTAACAGTTTGTAATAGTTTTAATTAGGACCTTTACTTTTCATCGCTTTATTTTCAAAGTGTTTGTTTTTGGCTATGTAAATACCCGAAGCCTTGTAATAGAGTAGTTTAATTTCCGCATTTTAAATTCCGCAAATTATTAACTGTTAGATGTATGATAATAGGATGCATGACAAGAACGTATGTCTAATTTTTAAAACAGTTAGATCACCCTAAATGTGCAAAGATAAATAAACTGAAATCAAATCACTCGCACATGCGCACTCCTAGGGTACACTCCCACTTGGTTGCCTTCGGTAAACGGTCATTGAGTATAGGATACTTTAGTGGTCGTCCTCTTGTCCAAACAAAGATCAAAATCCTAATTCAGAAAAGTTACCTCAGAATGGTTTCCTCGGAATTGTTGCCTCGAATAAATTGTTCTAAGACATTAGGGTTATTACTAAGACGTCCTAACATTGCTTTAGTGACTGTACGTCCCTTTCAAATTGACCCTCAAAACTCCAACGATGATGCTACCTACTCACTAATAGTGGGATAGCATTGTCTAAAGGAAACAAGCATAGAACGATTCTTTTTTCGAGTAGGTAGATTAGCTCTTAAGTACTTGCTCATTCAAAACAAACTTTTTCACACTTACACTCCTTTACAAACAAAGTTTTCAAAAACACTTCATTACACTCTTAAAGACAGAAGCAAGAGTTAAATTGAAGTCAAAACAAAAACTTTTCAAAATCCACAAACACAAAGAAAACAATTTTGAAAATGATGAGCAAATACCTAAGAGCCCGTAGATAACTACGGATAGAAAAGGTGCTAATACCTTCAATTTCTATAATCTACCCCCCCCCCCCCCCCCGCCCCCCCCCCATACTCAAAAATATCTCAAAAAAGGAATTTTTCTGTGCTTTTTTCCTTTCCTTGTTGGATAAAATAAAAGTCGGTGGCGACTCTTGCTTACCGCGACATTTTGCAAACACAAACGCAAAATGCAAACCTGCAAAATTCCTTAACGAAATATGGAAACCACGTCCCGGTTTTGGCCACCGTATCACATATACGATTTCAAAAAAAAATGGAAGTCGCGGGGTACTTACAACGCGTTTCTTGGCTTGTGGGAACTCGCTAAGGGTTGCAATGTGATCCTTGGATGTCCAGGAAGCGATTTGTGTGAGTGGAATGGCTTGAGGAAGCCTGGAACTGAGAAAACAGTTTGCAACTTTTCTTGATTTTTTTGAAAGTTTCTTTCACCATTGCACGCCTCTAATCCCCCTGCTTTTGGTCTGCACATGTTCTATATGTACCCTAGAATGAATTAGGGTTGCAATTTGGTTTCAAATCTTCTCCAATAATGATAATTGATTCAAGATTTGATCCTTTGTGAAAATATTTCCAATTTGAGAAAATCCCATCTTTTTGTGTCCAAATGAGGCTTGCACGATTTAATTTCCTTTCCAGCTGTATAAGAGGCCTAAACATGCACAAAATCTCAAGCTTTGATTAGTTTTGATATTTTCATGATTTTATTTTGATTTTATTTGATTTAATTGAAATAAAATAAAAATAAATGACAAGAATAAAATAATGACAAGTTAGAAGGATCATGGGTCTTGGATCATGTTACAAACTCAATGCAAGCATAAAAAGTTGGGGCCATTTGACAAAAAATGCAATTTTGGGCATATTTGACTTTTGGCAGTTTTGCAAAAAGGGTCAACTTCACCAATGCATAACTCCTTCAATTTTGACCCTAGAAATGTGTTCTTGGGCTTTTTAGAAAGCTTAAGATGTCCTCTAAGCAACACTTTTAGTCTCATCTCAATTGAGTCTTCCATGTTCATGTATGAGGCTTTGACCAAAAAGGTGTTTTTGTTGACTTTTCAAAATGACCTATAATGTCCAAATTTATATCTTCTTGTGAGTGCATATTTTGAACTTGGGAGCTGAAAGTGGATTGTAGGGAATTTCACCCTCTTCAAAATTAGCTTTGGATGGGTCATTTTTGATAAAGTATGAGAAAGTTATGCTTGGTCAAAGTTGGGTTGACTTTTCTTGCAAAACCCTAATTTAGCAACTTTTGGGTTTTGATGAATTGTGAGCAATCCTTGAGGAATCATGATCAAAACTTGATCAAATGATTAATAATACTTCAAAATGAGGATGTTAACCATAAATTTTGAAGTTTGACTGTATGTAGGCCACAGTTGACTTTTGCCCTAGTACAGTCGATTTTCAGGCCTTTAAGCAATTGACTGAGCACACTTCCTCTGCAAGGCTTGAAACTTAACATGGGTGATCTTAAGAACATATTAGGACAATGGTGATCATTTGCGATCCTTTGGACTCAAACATCTAGATGCAAGCTGAAACCCTAATTTGAGGTAGACTGCCTTAGGAGAGAGTTTGTCTGGTCAACCCTTGGACTTCCTTGAGCAATTTGAGGTAGACTGCCTTAGGAGAGAGTTTGTCTGGTCAACCCTTGGACTTCCTTGAGCAATTTGAGGACCTTACTTGACATGTATTGAGAAATATGGGAGGGAAAATTTTAGGGTACAACAGCTGCCCCTGTTCAATCTTCTTAAACTTGAGGATGTAGATTGGCTTGTTTGCCTTTCGTGATCCGAAGGTGGAAGATGATTAAACACTAGAGTGCCCAGAAATTTGCACTCGCATGAAGTGGTACTGGCCTTGCAATGTCGGGAATGGGCTTATAGATGCGATTTGGAGATTAATGACGGAGGATGGGCTTAAAGATGCCATCATAGGAGGCGTCGACCTCTAAAGAGATTCCTTTGCGAGAGCCCGTATACCTGTTGTCGAGGAGGACTACGCTGGGGAGTGCTAGTCTCTGTCTTGGAAAAAGTAGAATTTTAGGAGCTTCAGTCATCCGTTATTCTACTGAGGAACCACCTCTTGATCGAAGAGATGCAAATGAACTTCTATCTGGTCGTGCTCCAGGCTTCACAGTGATTTGCTGAGGAAAATAAGACTGACTGCTATCTGGTCGTGCTCCAGGCTTCACAGCGACTTACTGGGGGGATGAGATTAAACTTGCTATCTGGTCGTAATCCAGGCTTCACAATTTCTCACTTCTTACCTGGTCATGCTCCCCGCTTTAGAAGGAATTAAGTTTTTATCCAGTCGTATCTGGGCTTCAACTTGAGTTTAAGGCATACTAATATCCGGTCGACTCCGGGCTTCTTAGTAATTGGCCAGGTAAACTGATATTTGGTCGAACTCCAAGCTTCGCAATACCTTATACTGTTATTTGGTCGTATCCCAGGCTTCAGTATCCTTTGCCGCTATCTGGTCGTAACCCAGGCTTCACGGTATCTTATACCATTATCTGGTCGTGTCTAGGCTTCATGGTATCTTGTATTGCTATCTGGTCGATTTCCAGGCTTCACAATAACTTGCTGAGGGTTAAGCTGTTATCCGGTCGATTTCTAGGCTTCACAGCTTGTGTTTATGACATACCATTATCTGGTCGATTCCAGGCTTCATGGTGTCTTGTACTGCTATCTGGTCGATTTCCAGGCTTCACAGTAACTTGCTGGGGATTCAACTATTTTCCGGTCGATTTCTGGGCTTCATAGCTTAGAATTCGGGATATACCACTATCTGGTCAATTCCAGGCTTCATAGTATTTTAGAGAAATAAAGATATTATCCGGTTGAATCCAGGCTTCATAACTTGAATTGGAACAGAAATCTTAGCATTGATTTGACTGAACCAGAGAAAACTCGTGAGAATTTGATTGTATCTTTCCCTAAAAGGTAAAGAGTTAGTCGTATGTAATGTCATGATGTATCAGATGTATTGAGTAATGATGTTCTCAAAATAAATGAGATTGTGTTGTATGATGCATATGTGCATGCCACGATGTATGGATATGCAATGTTCTTGTGATGTTCTCTAGATGGGGAAAATAAATCCCGGACTGTTGTTGAAGAATTCAAGGAGTTGAGTTCTTTGCGCTCGCTGGGGATAACGACCGAGGATGATTAGCCGGAGACTTGTGTCCGTTCTGTTTGAGAATATTCCGCCAGGAGAGACTCTGCTGGAGAATAAATTGGCGAGAGAATAACTCTGTGGGGAAGAAATACTCTGTTGGACGATCTGCCGATTTGGAGGAACCACTCCGCTGGGGATGAATTACCGTTGCTGGTGATAATAAACCCTGTCGGGGATTGAGTTTCTGCTTGTGGAAGAACTAAACTCAACTGATGGTGAACTTCTATTGTTGGTGATAAATAAACTCTACTTGGGGAGAATTAACACCATTGTCTTTGGAATACTTCCAACTCTGCGGGGAATGTGTGTGCCTTTAATCATATTCTTAAACTGGCTCATCTTTGTACCTGGTGGGTAGAGCAACTGTAAGGTTTGGACATTTCTGTTTGCCCCTGTTCCTGGATTTACGAGTAATTGTTTTTTGTTTCGCACGTAAAAATTTATGAGCAACAATTATTGTCAAATGCATATATAAAAAATGAACCATTGGACGTTCTTGCAAAACAAAACAGAAAAAGAAAAACAATTTTGAAATTTATTGTGAAAATGAATTGTATTGATTTTGAAGTTGGTCTGTAATAGGCGTTTTGTACAAGAGGCTGATGTCCTAGTAAGAGAACGCTGCCGAAAGATAGAAATTATACAATTTGTGGAAAAGAAATAAAAACAGCTATGTGAAACAATCCCATTGGGTTCCAACTATGCTATTGCCCTTATATCTTCGAGCGTCTCATCACTTTGCTGCTTGGTCGAAGATAGATCAGATTGATTGGCATCGTCCGAACTTGATAGTCGATACCGAAGTCTGATTGCAAGATGATCCAATGAGATATAGTGTTACGCTTTGATCCCTAATTTTTGCCTGGACCACCCTTTCGGGTTTTCAGCCCACCGGGATACCCTTTTTTGCCCAAGTCACCTTTTCAAGTTTTCGACTTGCCGGGTGTATAGTTTTTTTTATTTTCATCCCTTATTTTTGCCCAAACCCTTTTGGTTCACCGGGAAGCCCTTATTTCTGCCTAGCCAGTCGACCTAGCAGGTCTTTGATTATGCGTAGTATTTTTTCACTATGTCTGCATTGACGGGGTGAGGAAGGTCGTCACCATCCATGGTAGTTAGAATAATAGCTCCTCCCGAGAAAATGTTCTTAACCACAAATGACCCTTCGTATGTGGGGGTCCATTTGCCCCTGGGATCACCTTGTGGCAGTATGATGCGTTTAATCACCAAATCCCCGACCTGATATTCTTGACGTCTGACTTTCTTGTTAAAAGCCTTGATCATTTGCTTTTGATACGTCCGACCATGACAAATAGCAGTAAGTCTCTTTTCATCGATTAAGTTCAGCTGATCGATCCGGGTCTGGATCCAATCATCTTTGCTCAAACCTGCATCCTTCATAATTCGGAGAGAGGGTATCTGGACCTCAACGGGTAAGATTGCCTCCATGCTATACACCAAAGAGTAGGGTGTTTCCCCTGTTGATATCTGTGCTGAGGTGCGATACCCATGAAGAGCGAATGGTAGCATCTCACGCCAGTCTTTGTAGGTCACCGTCATCTTCTGCACAATCTTCTTGATGTTCTTATTTGCTTCTTCAACATCTCCATTCATCTTCGGCCGATAGGGAGAAGAGTTGTGATGCTGTATCTTAAACTGTTTGTAGAGCTCGGTGATCATCGTATTGTTGAGGTTTGTACCATTTTCCGTAATGATCCTCTCTGGTACACCATATCGACAAATCAAGTTGTGTCGGATAAATCGTGCCACGATGTTCTTAGTTACTGTAGAAAAGGAAACCGCCTCAACCCACTTCGTAAAGTAATCAATAGCCACCAGAATGAAATGATGCCCGTTAAACGCAGTAGGTCTGATCTCACCGATCATGTCGATGTCCCACATTGCGAAAGGCCAAGAAGCTGTCAAAACATTCAGAGGGACCGGAGGTATATGCACCTTATCAGCATAGACTTGGCACTTATGACAGGTCCGAGAATGCTGATAACAGTCGGCTTCCATAGTGGACCAGTAATATCCTGCCCCTAGGATTTTCTTCGCCATGGTATGTCCACTAGAATGAGTTGCGAAGGTACCTTCATGTAATTCCGCCATGATCCTTTCTGCCTCGCTTTTGTCTATACATCGCAGTAAGGTTGAATCATGGTTACGCTTATAAAGGATGCCATTGCTGATGAAGAACTTTGCAGCGAACCTTCTCGAGAACTTGTTGTCATTTATGAGGGATCACCACTCCCGATACCGATCACAACTCTCCTAAATCCAGACCAGGGATCTTCTGAATCTCCATAGCACTCAGACGGTCTTCTAGTTGTTTGTACCTATCCTCAGCAGGAGGATATTGCTCTTCATCATAATCAGTGTCATCATCAGAAATGGCAAGACTGGGGCCCTTTTCTTCTTCTTGGTTCTCCCCTTCCTTGGATGAAAGGGACAAATCAGCTTGTTGTTTCAACCTATCCCCAAACCTTTTACCCATACTCAAAAGAATAACCTTCTTCTTCTTCTTCTTCTTCTTCTTCTTCTTCTTCTCTTTCTCTTTCAGAATGAGAGCTTTTTAAATCCTCTTGCCCTTTATCTAAGCTCAATAACATCTCTTGGAATTGGGCATTTTGCCCCTGAAGATCTTTGATAACTTGATCAGAAGACATAACTGCTGAAATAAACAGCGAAGAAGATGAGAAACCCGTGATGGTACCTGTAATGGTGTGCATGATAATGGGATGCGTATGTAATGATTTCAGAGACTTTGGGAGATTTAAATTTGCAAACCAAAAATAAAAAAAAACTTTATTAGATTAACTAGTAAAAAGGTTCATCAATTCCTTTGAGGCGTTACAAAGAAATAAATGGAAAACAAATCTAAACTTAGAAAAAGCAAAATCAGAAATCCCATGGATGCTTCCCCTTTGTGATGACGTATTCATTAATCGTTCTTTCATTCTCGAGTTGCCTGGAGAGCTTCAAGATCTTCCTTTCTTGCTCATGGTACTTTTCCTGGTAGGTATCCCTCTCCTCTTTCAGCTGGATCTAGGATCTCTTCAATGCCCCAAGTTCAGTGGGCATGTAGGGATAAAGGATTGTATAAGGAATGCCCTCTTCATTGGTAGGCTCCACAATCACCGGCAACACAACTTCATAAGGCATTCCAAGCTTCTGGGCTCGAGCTCAGACCCACTGGAGATAAGGCTGCATAGGGAGAGAAGTCCTTGGTCCCAGCTCTTTAGGGACACATCTGTTCACCATGCCCCAGGCTCGTATAAACCTCCAGCGGTGCTTGTCAACGTCTTCCTTGTAGTCAAAGGCAATATCTGTAAGAAGTAGCTCATGAGGATCGTCTCTCCGAGCGTGACCAAACTGTCGTAAAGCTAGGCAGGGATTGTAGGTTATACCCCCTCTAATTCCAAGCAACGGGACATTAGGGTATCCCCCACAACAATCAATGACAGCAGTTCTTTCCATAGCCTTGGAACTCCAAAGAATGTCTGTATGTGCAAGGGACATTATCCTGTAAGACCATCCTAAACCTTCTTCATTCTTTAACACAGACTTGGGGAGGTGCGAAATAAACCACCTCGCCAGCAGCGGCATACAACACATGAGAGTCCCTCTTCTTCGCACAGTACGAGTGTAGAGGGCATGCAAGATATCACCTAGTAGAGTAGGCACTAGATTGCGAGACAGGAAGATCTTAACCGCATTCATATCTACAAATGAATCTGGATTCGGGAAGAGAACCAAACCGTAGATAAGGAGAGCCAAGATGTCTTCGAAAGCCTGAAAATCCAAGTTATCCCAGAACAGCTGAGCTTGATCTATAAAAAACTTGGCTAAGAAACCTTCAACCCCGCTTCGTGTTTCCTAGTTGGATACTACATCAGCCCTTTTTAGATGTAGAGCTGAAGCAATGTCTTCTGGTCCAGGAGTCTCTTCCAAACCTGTGAAGGGCATCTGTTTAAGGATGGATATACCCAATAAGTGAGAAAACTCTTCCAAAGTGGGAACTAGCTGATAATCTGGGAACGTGAAGCAATGATGCACATGATCAAAGAACTGGAAAAGCACACTCATCATCTGCTCATCAAACTTTGAGGTAACCAAGCTAAGAAGTTGACCATGTCTTTTAATGAACTAAGAAGTCTCAGAGACTTTTAAGGCTAACTCTTTGAGTTGAGCAGGTATTTGTACAAAGTTAACTCGGATGGTATTTTTGTGCATGGAAGCCATAATCTAGAAAATAGAACAAAGATAAATCCCTTCGGTCTTTGAAATGGTTAGTATAATGAAGTATGCATGCTATGTTATGATGCATGGTGTTGTACCCCAAAATTTTCCCCCTCATTTTATCAACATTTCTCATCACAAGACCCTTGGAACTCAAGATCAAGCTAGGGTTTGCTCTGCTCAAGGCACCTCCCTGCACTGTTGACCTAAATTAGGGTTTGAGTTTGCACAGGGATATTTTGACCTACAATGCCCAAAGTTACTTTCATACTTCATGGTGGACTCACAAGTTTGTCCATACCAAGTTTCAAGCCTTGATTCAAATTTTTGCCCAGTCAATTGGACAGTTGACCTAGAAATCAGTTGTATTGGGAAAAAGTCAACTGTGGCCAATTGACAGTCAAATCTCATGAATTTTGACCCACATCAACATTATGAACTCATATGAACCATTTGACCAAGTTTGGATCACAATTCCACAAGAAATTTGATCAGATCACCAAAAGGGCAAAATGGTCTTTTTTAGGGTTTTAACTGTACAAAGGCAATTTTTGACTGTTTGACCTAGCCAATGGCAAATCAAGCTCAACCATGGACTCAAGGACTCAATGAAATTGTCTTGACCCATTCAACAAGTTCAAAAGATCTCAAATGCATAGGATTGACAAATGAATTTTTTAGTCAACTGATCCAAATTTGACTGTACACTGAAAAGTCAAACTTTGACTTTTTGGTCAAAATCAAGTGCCAAGGGTCATTTTTCATCAAGACATGTCAAATTATGAAACTTGTTCATCAAGAAACCCAAAATTGCAAATTAGGGTTTAAAATGGAAAAATTTCATAACTTAGAAATTTTCTAAGTTATGAAATTTTCTTATTTTTTCCTAACTTTGCCCAATATTTTCACCAAGATTCAAATTGATTCAAACAAAACTTACAACATTAAAGTTGTAGTCCATCACAAATTCTACAACTTTGATTCACAAAGTTTTCTCAAAAGAAGCTTGGATCTCAAGTTATGATTTTTGGAACAAGGGTACCTAAAACTTTTAACTTAGAGAAATTTTGCCCTAGTTTAGGCAGGATTTTGACCCATCTTCTTGGCATTTTTCACATAGTTCCACTTGGAGTTTCAAGTTGCATTTCAAAGATGGATTATATTACATGTTGCAAGCTTTCCAAATTTTCCATGAACTCCTCAAACACCTTTGTGGTTAGGGAGAATCGAATGCTTGAAGTTGGCAAAAACTCACTTTGTAACCATGGCCAATACATGTT
Source organism: Vicia faba (assembly GCA_948472305.1). Classification (NCBI taxonomy): domain Eukaryota; kingdom Viridiplantae; phylum Streptophyta; class Magnoliopsida; order Fabales; family Fabaceae; genus Vicia; species Vicia faba. The sequence continues at coordinate 1,263,957,028 of OX451736.1, read as the reverse complement.
CATACCAAGTTGCAAATCTGACCAAACTAGCTTAGTACATGATTAAAGGCCTCTAAACCAATTTAAACTCCAAAATTGAATGCAAATACATTGGATATTGGCATTGTTCTGATCAAGAGAGCTTTGTACATTGAATATTGGATATTGGTGCATGCTTGGAGATAGCCTGTACAGGCCTATCTCACTTCATTTCAAACTTTGCTTTCAAAACAAGTCAAAAGGCCAAAAGCTTATATCTCACATATCTAATAAAACCAAAAAAAGCCAACATTCCAAACAAGTTTTGCATATCCTCACAAGTCAGAAGCACGAGCCTTTCACCCCTAAA